>CM060926.1:723308758-733308758 GCA_030737875.1 Allium sativum
TATTATATATATATATACACATTCTCCCTGTGTCGTTGGCGGGCGCTACTTGGGCATTAGTAGTGTACCTCCTTTATCTTGTTTTGTTTTGAGACAGTTTGAAAGTTGTAATAAGCTGTATTCTGAATTTCCGCTGCTATGATGTTTAATTCTGATTTTCAGCTTATGCACTGTCTCTCCTGTTTTATGTCAAGTATGTTATTATTATATTTTGTTCTATGCGCTGTGAGACATTCTACAGGTTCCTTGCATGTTCATTTCCTTCTTCCTTTTCCCTTCTGGCGACCCGTTCCGTGCTAACTGGACCTGTGTACATCGCACCTTTGGAGTAAATGTCGGTTGCTGCGGGCGGGCCGTCACACTTGGTATCAGAGCTCTAGGTTGCGTAGTTAACCTAGGGAAAGACACTAGGGAGAGATAGTACGTATATGAGAGCGCGTATTTGTGATTACTTTGGTTTTCAAAAGCTATGTATGTATATACTATTAGTAGTATAAAGATGAAGTCGCACTGCACTAGCACCACTATGGGGTCGTTAATCGCTTCCCTTTTTACAGATTAACGATGAGCCGAGAGACGAGAGGTGCTGGTAGAGGGACCAACCAAGGGAATGCCGCTGACATGAGGGCTATGTTTACTAACCTCATGAGAGACATGCTTAGAGAAGTGCAAGGGGCAATTCCCAATCCCGGAGTTGGTGTTGGCCCAGTAGTACAGGTGCCTAGGGTCGATTTCGCCAAGTTGTGCAAAGATTACACTAATCTTGGTGGGAAGCCGTTCCACGGAACGGAGTCGGCCACGGATGTTCAAGACTGGATGGATAGCTGCGACCGTATCTTTGATGACTTGGGTCTCGAGGATGCGATGAAGAGAAGGCTAGCGTCTCGTCAGCTGCAAGGGCGAGCGATGAATTGGTGGAATGCTATCAGAACAGCTACTCCAGAAGACCAAGTTACTTGGGTTCAGTTCAAGGCTCGCTTTAGCGAGAAGTTTATTCCAGTTGCCCAGAAGTCAGTGTTGTTTAAGAGGTTCTTGGAGCTCAAGCAGAACGGAAGGGCAGTTTCTGATTATATTGCTGAGTTCGACACTTTGTCAAAATATGGACTGTCTCTTATCGATACTCCTGAGAAGAAGAATGAGAAGTTCATTGCTGGTTTGGATGGGTACTTGGGGGAAAGGCTTATCAACCACATCGATGAGACTGTTGAATCGATCGTGGGAAAAGCTTTGAGGTCAGAGAGTCTTTACCCTAAGTCAAAGACCGAGGCTGCATCTGCTGAAGGGCCAAAGCCGCAAGCAGGCGGTGGAGGCAAGAATAGCTCTCAGAATAAGAGGAAGCAGGACCAATCAAAAGGTGGCCAGAAAAAGAGCAAGAAGGATGTTGAGTGCTTCAGCTATGGAAAGAAAGGCCATTATGCTAAAGATTGTCGGGCCAAGCCAGCGGATAAGAAGTGCTTCAACTGTGGTCAAGTGGGACATTTCAAGGACAAGTGTCCGCAACCTCTTAAGGAGAAGCAGATTGTGAAAGCATATGCTCTTGATGCTATTCCTTCTTCGTCGAATGCCCCAACTGCGGCGGAGAAAGGAAAGAATGTTGTTATTCAAGGTATGCTTTCTATTTATGATATACCAGTTCGAGTTTTGTTTGATACTGGGGCTTCCCGTTCCTTCATATCTAGTGACCTGGTAGATAGGTTGGGACTGGAACCCGAGATAGTCGATAGACCATTGGTTGTGACGAACCCGATTGGTGGTTCGACTAGCCTTAGTATGATTTGCAGGAATTTGGTCTTATCGAGTCATGGATGTATGTTTGTATGTGATTGCTTTGTTTTGGGCTTTACTGGGTATGGCATTATATTGGGAGTTGATTGGCTCCAAAGATACGGGGTGGTGGTAGACTGTGAGGGCTTTTTGGTGACAGTGAGGGCGGATGATGGGCGGAGGGTAGTGTTTGGTAGTCTACCTAGTGATGGGGTTATGGCTAGTTTTGTAAATTCCCTCGACATCCCACATGATGAGTTGTCAGATGTGCCCGTGGCTGGCCAGTATCCGGACGTCTTCGAAGAGGTGACCGGGCTTCCACCACACCGAGAGATTGAGTTCCGTATTGATTTAGTGAAAGATGCCAGACCTATAGTGATGCCACTTCGTCGTATGGCACCAAGGGAGCAGCGAGAGCTCGGGGTGCAAGTCAGCAATCTTTTGAAGAAGGGATTTATTAGAAGGAGTGTCTCCGAGTGGGGAGCACCAGTTGTGTTTGCCACTAAGGCAGATGGTTCCCTTCGTTTGTGTGTGGACTATCGCGAGTTGAATAAGGTGACGAGGAAGAATAAGTATCCCCTACCGCGGATAGATGATTTGTTTGATCAACTGGAAGGAGCTAGAGTGTTCTCCCAGTTGGACCTCGCGACAGGATTTCATCAGCTACGAGTAGCAGATGAGAGTGTTCCGAAAACGGCATTTAGGACGTCGTCTGGATTTTATGAGTGGTTGGTTATGCCATTTGGGTTGACCAATGCACCAACCTATTTTGTGGATCTTATGAATCGAGTATTCAGAGATCAGTTGAATAAGTTTGTTCTTGTGTTCGTGGATGATATCCTTGTTTACTCAAGGACAGAGGAGGAACACAAGGGGCACTTGAGGATAGTGATGGAGGTGTTGAGAAAACACCAATTGAAATCGAAATTCTCTAAGTGTCATTTTTGGAGAAGGGAAGTGAGATTCTTGGGTCATGTTGTTTCCGAGAGTGGTATTGCTGTGGACCCTGCGAAGGTGGCTACGGTACAGGATTGGCCTACACCCAAGAATGCGACAGATGTAAGAAGTTTCTTGGGATTAGCTGGATATTATCGTAAGTTTATCCAAGACTTCTCCAAAATTGCAGCACCGTTGACTCAGTTGACTAAGAAGAATCAGTCCTTCGTCTGGGACGGAGTGTGTGGGGATGCCTTCAAGAGTCTAAAAGAGAGGTTGATGCGTGCGCCAGTGTTAGTCATTCCTAAAGGGAATGAAGAGATGACGGTATACACGGATGCTTGTGGTACCGGACTGGGTGCAGTATTGATGCAAGGAGGTAGGGTCGTAGCTTATGCTAGTCGACAGCTAAAGCCACATGAGAAGAAGTATCCTACCCATGATTTGGAATTGGCAGCGATTGTATTTGCGCTGAAGATGTGGAGACACTATCTCTTGGGAGAAAGATTCGAGTTATTTACCGATCATAAATCGTTAAAGTATCTCTTCTCTCAGAAAGACCTAAATCTCCGTCAGCAGAGATGGTTAGAGTTCTTGGCTTCGTATGATTTTGATATCGCGTATACACCCGGGAAGGGTAATGCGGTAGTCGATGCCTTGAGTAGGAGACATGCCAGCTTAGGGGCAATGTTTCTTGAATGGAAGCAACTGGAGTATATCGCGGGGTTTGATTTTAGACCAAAGTGCGAGTTGGATCCAGTTATGCTAGTTAGTTTGACGATCAGACCCATCCTGATAGAGCGGGTTGGTTCTAGCCAGAGGGACGATCCTAATCTATTAGAAATCATCTCCAAATTAGAGATGGGTATTGGTGAGGAGGTGAATGTGTATGGGCTTGATCGAGATGGATGGCTTCGGAAGAATGGAAGACTAGTTGTGCCCAACGTGAATGGTTTGAGAGATGAAGTGCTTAGAGAATGTCATCACTCAAAACTGACTATACATCCCGGCGGTAATAAGATGTATCGGGACATGAGACAGACTTACTACTGGGAAGGGATGAAAAGAGACGTTGGGAAGTTTATATCCAAATGCATGAATTGCCAGCTAGTTAAGGCCGAGCAAAAGAAGCCTAGTGGGTTGTTGCAACCATTAGAAATTCCCGAATGGAAATGGGAGCAAGTCTCGATGGATTTCATCGATGGTTTACCAAGGACTAGATCGGGATATGATAGCATTTGGGTAATTGTGGATCGATTGACTAAGAGCGCAAGATTTATACCAGTCAAATCGACCAGAACGGCAGCCAAGTTGGCAGAATTGTATATGAAGTGGGTAGTGAGATTTCATGGAGTACCCAAAAGCATTGTGAGTGACCGAGACCCGTTGTTCACTAGTGGGTTTTGGAAGAGCTTACAAGAGGCTCTAGGGTCAAGATTACATCTCAGTACCGCATATCATCCTCAGACCGACGGTCAGACGGAGAGGGTGAATCGTATATTGGAAGACCTCTTGAGGGCGTGTATATTGGATTTTGGTGGATCATGGGATGAACATTTGCATCTAGTAGAGTTTGCATATAATAATAGCTACCAATCCAGTATTGGTATGGCTCCATATGAAGCTTTGTACGGAAGACCGTGCAACTCACCATCATGTTGGATAGAGACTGGCGAGAAGTTTGTGCTTGGACCAGATGTGGTGAGAGAAACGTCGGATAAGATTAAGATCATTCAACAACGAATGAAAGCTGCTCAAGATAGACAGAAAAGCTATGTCGATAAGAGGAGAAGAGACTTGAAATTCTCCGTTGGTGACTTGGTGTTTGTAAAAATCTCTCCGTTGAAGAGCGTGATACGATTTGGCAGGAGAGGCAAGTTGGCACCAAGATTTGTTGGGCCATTCCCTGTTCTTGAACTAGTCGGGAATTTGGCGTATAGAGTTGGCTTACCAGAGAAGATGGCGGGAGTTCACAATGTATTTCATGTTTCCCAACTAAGGAAGTCCGTTCACGACTCAGATATGACTATTTCACCTGATCAGTTAGAGGACTTCGAAGTAGAACCCGAGGCGGTTGGGAACCGCAAGCCGGTTCGTATTATGGGGCATGATACGAAGCAACTTCGAAGGAAGGCGGTGAAGCTAGTCAAGGTTCAGTGGGGCGAGAACGAGAATGATTGTACTTGGGAGACAGAGGAGAGCATTAGGAAGGCTTATCCAGAACTCTTTGCCTGGTAAGATTTACTTTGTGGTTTAGTTTTCCGCATGCTAGGATAGACTTGTTTAGCTTGTTTTGCATGTTTGATAGTTGTTTTATGATTGATAGGCATGCGGGAATCTTTGTGTGTGTTTGGATTAGGGAATTTCGGGGGCGAAATTTCTTAAGGGGGGGGGGGGGGGGGGGAGAGTGTAACGACCCGTATTCTACACATCATAGGATCGTAGAATATTTATTTCTTTCCCATGTGAAGTCGTATGGTCATGTAACTTTGGGAAACATCTATTAGAGTCATTTCCCATGTCCATGATTTTTGTCGATTTTTAAATGACCATTTTGCCCCTAGTTGTTACTGTTTTGGCCATAACTTTTGATTGGAAAGGAATTTTGACCTGAAACCACTTCCATTTGATTCGTTTGATGGTTTCTCTTTCCGTAGAGTGGTCATAATAGCCAAACGGACTTACCGTTTGGGAGATATGGCTGAAACAAGATTTGGAGGGTGAAAAACTGCTTAACCGGGCCAAATCGGGTGATTAGTGAGTAGGCCCATAACCCATTTCGGGATTAGAGTTATGGGAGGGCTCAAATGAGATGGAGAATCATTCCATTTCAGTTTTCTAGCCTCCACTTATCACCAAGGATCCCTAAAAATGGCCTCCAACCTCTAAATCACCTCCAAATCATCTTTTGGTTAAGGATTTAGCTTAGCAACCCCTAATCGAGGAAGATCTTCACCAAATCAATAAAGGAGCTGCTGTTTGGCATTGAGATTCACATCAAATCAGAGAATTATTTCAGATCTTAGTTTATTTTGTGGCTAAGGTGAGTGATTTGCATATTTTTGCACTAATTATGGCTAATTAGGGTTGATTAGTGTTGATTAGCGAATTTTAAACATGATAAAATTCTGGAAAAATATTTATAAAATTCGGAATGATATTTTAAACCCCTGTTAGAAATTTGGTTCCATTTGGTTAGGTTTTGCTAATCATATCATTGGTTTCACCTAAACATGCTTAGGGGGAAAATATGGGGTTTTGGGTATGTTTGATCCATTTTGACCTACCATGTTGATGTTTTGATGTTTGTGGCTGATTATGCATGTTGCTATGACCGTATGAAATGCTATGTGACTGTTTAGAATAGTTGGAATGGTCGAAAACGCCGTCGAGGGGCGTAGACAGCTCGCTGGACAAGGTGCAGGGGTTCGGATCGCATAGGGGGTTAAGGGACGATCGGATCGCCCTATGGGATCGTGGGGGCATCCCCACTAGTCGAGTCACCTCCTCCGAACCGAACCGTCTGTGCAATGCCCACGAAGCGAATCGATGCCGCGCCGTGCCAAACTGAAGTACTCCGATCCGGATCGCGAATAAGCGTTACGACCCGATTCGTCCATGAAGGGTGAGCACGATCCGCCGACCTGGAGAAGAGCATCCGATCCGAACCGTTTGAAGGACCAAGATCCGATCCGTATGGGGTGTTCCGATCCAAACCGAGAAGGGGAGCACGATCCGAAGCAAAGGAAAGGAGGACCACGACCCGATCCGACGTAGGAGGCGCGATCCGATCCGATGAAGAACGTGAAGGTTGATCTGATCCGATTCGATTATGATGACCAATAACCCGAGATGCAAAGATAGTCCAAATGGAAGTTAGAGCTCAGGATCCCGGAACCAGTTGGGAACCAATGAGTTCACTTCATGGTTGGACTTTGCTGCAGGACGTGTGCTAAGGAGTTGTCGACGTTCATAACTTCGATTCACCACTAAGAATGGATGATGGCTACTTATCAGTGCAGTAGGGTCATTATGACCTGAGGGGCAAAGTGATGGTAGCAAGACTACGTTATCAGTGCAGTAGGGTTATTATGACCTGAGGGGCAAGGTGATGCGTAGTAAGACTATGAGCCAGCGCAGATGGAGTGAACAACTCCATGGGGCAAGTGGACATAGTAAGGATTAGTAAGGCTATGAGCCAGCGCAGATGGGGTGAATAACTCCATGGGGCAAGTGGACATAGCGAGGGATTAGTGGCTACGTTATCAGTGCAGTGAAGCCATTTATGACTTCATGGGGCAAAGTGATCGTAGCAAGGAATGTTGGGTGATCGAAGTGGTGAATATCGTATGCTTTACGCACTGAGTGAGAGATGTGAGGATGGATGCTATGCTTGATTGTTGCCATCTTTATGACATGCACACCTCCCCCACCTCCGTATCTTTACACTGTTTGATATGATACCTTAGAGTGTTGTACAGTATGTAGTGCTAACTCTTTGGTTGCAGGTCCAGGTTCAGGTATGTTTTAGTCTACCTGTTATTATTCACTTTAGATGCTTATCGCTCATACCAGGCTTTATGTCTGACCCAGAGTTTTATGTCTCCTCTTATTACTCTGGGTGCTCACACGAGCAGACTAGAGACAGGTTAGCTGGTGATGTGCGAGTAGCTGACTCAGAGGTGGGCAGGAGGCTTCCACGTATTATATATATATATATATACACACACATTCTCCCTGTGTCGTTGGCGGTCGCTACTTGGGCATTAGTAGTGTACCTCCTTTATCTTGTTTTGTTTTGAGACAGTTTGAAAGTTGTAATAAGCTGTATTCTGAATTTCCGCTGCTATGATGTTTAATTCTGATTTTCAGCTTATGCACTGTCTCTCCTGTTTTATGTCAAGTATGTTATTATTATATTTTGTTCTATGCGCTGTGAGACATTCTACAGGTTCCTTGCATGTTCATTTCCTTCTTCCTTTTCCCTTCTGGCGACCCGTTCCGTGCTAACTGGACCTGTGTACATCGCACCTTTGGAGTAAATGTCGGTTGGTGCGGGCGGGCCGTCACAACAAAGATTAATAATTCAAATTAATATTTAATTTTTACCATTTAATAATTAAATGTTAATTATTAATGATTAGTCCTTAATAATTAAGATTGAATAAACTATATTCGATTATAATTAAGTAATAATAACTAATAATTCATAATTAACATGAAAAAACTAATGATTAATCAATGTTAATGTTTAATAACTAAAGTTTAATATTTACTTATTAGATTTCTTTAGCAACTTTCTTGAATGACAACTACAAATATCTTCTTTTGCAATTCCCCATTTACATATCTATAAAATTTGTTTGGCTCCAAATAGTTAAATTATTGGCTCCTATGTTTGAAATTTTGGCTCCAAATTCGAAATTTAACCAAAATATTCACACATTTCGAGGATTGATGTACTGGCATTCAATATTTTCAATATCACGTGAAAATCTCCTCATACTTAATTAAGTATTACTTGCCATAAGATACTATTTGACCATTTCCCCAAATTAAAATAAAACAGAAAGATCCCCATAAGACTCCAGAAACATCTCGCGAACCATGTCCGAATTGAATCTTAGACGACGTTGGCGGGGAGTTCAGAATGGGAGCAGTTGACGAAATAGTGGGAGACTGGCGGGCGGAGTCAATGGCGTTCGATTGGACGCGCAGCGTGTCGGTGGAAGCTTTGCTTTTTGGGGAGGCGGTGGGGATGGTTAAGGGGATGGCGGAGAGGCACGGACGGATGGTTGTGATGAGCGCTCATCGGCCTAGGTTTAGGATAATGGAGATGATTGATTCAATGCTAGTGCTGGAGGATGGAGTGATGGCCTATTTTGGGAGGATGAAGAGGTTGGAGATGAGTTTGATGGAGGTCGGGTTGCGGTTGCCCGTGTAGGTAAATGTGTTGGAGTTCTCCATTGAGTCAATTGATGTGTTGAAACTGAGTGCGAGGAGTGTTTGTGAGAGGGATAGGTGTACTCTCGAGATGCTCTTTCTTATGAATAAGGTGGCTGATGATGAATCTAAGGTAAGTATTGCTAGTTTGTGTCTGTCTATGATAATTTCTTGTAAAACCTTTGGTTTTGGAAATTGTTTTGGCTATTGTTCCTTTTAAAAAAAATTAATTACATTGTTTTGAAGTACAAAATTATTTCTATAGCTGTGAATGGATATCACTTGTAGGATAATGAAGTGTACGTAATTATCTTCATGATCCCCAGTTCTATTTCATTACCACGTATAGTTAGTTTTTTGTAATTCTCTGTTTTTTGGAATAAGATGTATATGTCTCGTTTTTCTTCACACTGTGCATTACAACCGTTTATGTATATTTGTTTTTCGTTGTAATGTATTACAGAACTTGAAATTTTGTAATCTTTTAGTTATTAATAAAGTCTTTATTTTGCCTTTCAAAAAGAAATCCTACAGTTAGTGAGACAAGGTCGCCAAACGCCCTTCATTCTACAACAATAATATTATTAGATAATCTATGTTTGTTGAAACGAGTTTCAAAAGATTTAGATACTAATTTATGATGGTTGAATCATTTAATTTTATGAACTGTCGTTAATATTTTTGTATGGAAGTCTGGATTGATGTGAGTATTAATGGATGAGGAGGAGAGTTGTTAGAGAGGAACAATTGCAATTTTTATTGATGCAAAACATGATACAAAGAGCACATATATATAGAGCTATGAGCCCAACGACTAGTACGAAATATACCAAATATGTATGAGCCTAATAGCTAGTATTAAATATACCAAGTATGCATGAGCCTAACGGCTAGTAGATAATGACAAAGCATGCTAAATATGATAAAAACGTGTTCACACTCTAACGGCTCTATTGTAACGGCTCTATTGTCTTCGTTATGCCCCATCAGTTCGAACTAGGGTTTCCTTGCTGATTCTGGCTTCCGCTTGCACTGATAACACAAAGTTCCTCTCTCATTCTGATAAAAAATTTGGTCGAAAGGGCCTTTGTGAGAGCATCTGCTCTCTTATAGTATGCGGGCACATGAAATATTGCAAGTCTTCCTGATTGCGTTCTTTCTCTCACAAAGTGGAGATCAATTTCAAGATTTTTCGTCCTTGAATGTTGAATAGGGTTTAGAGATAAAGATACTGTGCTCTTATTATCGCACCAAATGACCGGCTTTCGTCTTGGAGTGAAACCAAGCTCCTCCATCAGTGATTATATCCATATGATTTCGGCTGTAGCGCTGGCCAATGCACGGTACTCAGCCTCTGTGCTAGATCATGATGTGGTCTGTTGTTTCTTCGTACACCAGGAAATGATATTGGAACCGAGGTAAACGCAGTATCCTGAGACAGACTTTCGATCGTCAATATCGTTGGCCCAATCGGCATCGCTAAAGCACTGTAAGTTTAGTTCCTTTTCTGAATTTAGGCGTATGCCGTAATGTTTTGTGCCTTGTAAGTATCGTAACATTCTCTTTAATGCCATCCAATGTTCTGACAAAGGGTTCTGCATGTATTGACTGAGTTTATTGATGCTGTAGCATATGTCTGGTTGAGTAATAGTTGCGTATTGTAACGCTCCTATTATGCTTCTATATTGTTTGGCATTGTTGATAGCTTCTCCTTTATGCTTAGATAGTCTTAGGTTACTAATCATAGGCGTAGGTAATGGGTTTGCCTTGTGCATATTTGCCCTTTGTCGTATTTCAGTGATATAATTTTGTTGGGATAATATTAATTCACCATTATTTTTCCTAATCACTTGTATTCCAAGAAATTTTTTTAGTTCCCCCAAGTCTTTAATTTCGAAATTTTGATCCAGCTTGTGTACGATTCTGTTTATTTCTTCGTTGTTGTCTCCTGTTATCAGCATGTCGTCAACGTATACTAGAATGAACACAGTTCCATGTATGCCCTTCTTCATATATAGAGAATTGTCCGATTTAACTTGTGAGAAACCCATGTTAGACAAAGTTGACTTTAGATTTTCATACCAAGCTCTCGAAGCTTGTTTTAAGTCATATATTGCTTTGTGTAGTTTGCATACTTTATCACCAGTACCATATCCTTCAGGCTGTTGCATGTATACCTCTTCAGTCAATTCCCCATTCAAAAAAGCATTGTTGACATCCAGTTGCCTCACATTCCATCCTTTGTTTAGAGTAATGGTCAGTATAATTCTGATGGTTGTGGGTTTTATGACTGGGGAAAAAGTTTCATTGAAATCAAAACCAAATTGTTGCGTGTAACCTTTTGCAACCAGTATGGCCTTGTATTTGTCAATAGATCCATCTTCTTTTCTTTTTATTTTGTATGTCCACCTACAACCAATCACATTTTTGTGTTTTGGTAGAGTCACTAAGCTCCAAGTGTTGTTTTTTATGAGAGCTTTATATTCAGTGTCCATTGCCTCCCTCCATTTGTTTGATCTTATAGCCTGAGTGAAATTCAATGGTTCGATCTCACTGGCAGAAATATTATATACTTTGGGTTTGAAGATGCCTCTCTTTGACCTGGTGATCATGTGATGTCCAGTTGATTGTGGTGGTGTTTGCTGCTGTGTATCATTGTTGCTGGTAGTGTCAACATGGTTGTTGTTTTCTGTATCTTCACTATATTGCATGTTTTGATGTATGTTTGTATCTTCTGAGTCATTGTGTGTCTCAATGGTTTGCTCATTTGTTCGATCCATAGTTTCTTCCTGGGTGTTCAAATTGCTTGTGCGTTGTTGCTCTTCATTTCTATCAATTGAAGGTGGTTCAGTAATGAATGGCTCGAACCGTATGTTATTGTTTATGCTTTGTTCCGCATCCTTTTTGCCGATTTGCTTTTCTGCATAAGGAAACTTGTTTTCATCAAATATCACATGTCTAGAAACATATATTTTTCCATTTTTGTCCATGCACTTATAACCTTTTTGGTTTTGTGCATACCCGATGAATGTGCATGGGCTTGATCTCATACTTAGTTTATGATTGTTATAGACTCTCAAACATGGAAAACATAGACACCCATAGGCTTTCAGAAAACCATATTCTGGTCTAACATTGTATATCATTTCATGAGGGCTTTTATTGTTTAAGACTTTGGTTGGCAACTTGTTAATGAGGAATACAGATGTGTACAAAGCTTCATTCCAATATTCCATGGGTAATGAGCTTTGTGATAACAAAGTTAGACCAGTCTCTACTATGTGTCGATGTTTTCTTTCGACTAAACCATTTTGTTCGGACGTATGCGGGCAATCTATGTTTGATCCCTCTTTTGAGAAAGTAATTAGTTAGAGGTTTAAACTCAGCTCCCCCATCTGTCTGAACAACCTTAACAGAACTGTTCATTTGTTTTTCGACATGAGTTATAAATTGCATAACTGTATTGCAAGCTTCTGATTAAGTTTTCAGCATGTATATCCAAGTATATCTAGAACAAGCATCCACAAAAGAAAGATAATACCTGTGTCCCTGGTATGAATTTAGAGGCGCGGGTCCCCACAAGTCAGCGGCTATAAGTTCCAGTGGCTCATTACAGCTGGTTTCAGAATCACTAAAAGGGGGCTTGTGGCTCTTGCCGAGTTGGCAGTGCATGCATGTGTGTTTGATAGGTACATTTTTATAATGAATGTTATTATTACGCAGAACAGTCTTAACAATTTCCAGATTAGGATGTCCTAATTTTACATGCCAAGAATTAATCACGTTACATTCACTTCTATTATTGTCATAATCAACGTTATTGCAACTATTCCTAATACAGTCATTGTCACTACTAGCATCTACATTATTGTACCAGAATTCTCCACTTGAGTTTGCAGTCTTGAATTTGTATAAACCATCGTATAGGTTACCTCGAAGTAATATTTCATGATTTAGGGAATCTTTAACTAAACAAAACTTAGGATGAAATTCAAAGTAAACATTATTGTCATTGGCAAATTTTGATACACTTAAAAAAAATATTATTAATCGTAGGTACCCTAAGGAGATTGTTTAATTTGAGTTGTCTTTTCCCAAAGATAGTACCTTTGCCTATGTGTGTGATACTAGCAGTACTACCATTAACCATATGCAAATTTCTCATACCTGAGTAATTTCTGCTCCCAATGTTTAAATTTTGAAGATTGCTAGTTATGTGGTGAGTCGCTCCTGAGTCAGGGTACCATTCTTCGAAGCCATTGTCTTCATTTTTTACTTCATCATCATCTGCAGCATTATGTCTTCGGTTTGCGTTATTATTATTTTGAGTTGAATTCCCTGTTGTTGCCATATTTGCTTGTGCTCTTCTTTGTGAAGAGTAATTTTGGCTTGCCTGTTGTCTACCTGTGTCTGAATTATACCTGAAGTAACATTTGTTCGCCATGTGACCAAACTTTTGGCATATTTGACATTTCACACGATAGTTGTTGTTATCTCCTTGTATCTGCTTATTTCTGACTGTGGTATAATTGGCAGAGAACTTATTTTGTGTTGTTTTTCTTTGGTTGATTCTGCCTTCATGAGCAAGGAGTGTTGATCGAACGAACGGTAAATAAGGTAAGGTTTGTTGTATGGCTAGCACAGTTACTAGAGATTCGTATTCTTCATCTAATCCACCAATAATAAATAGGATTTGCTCATTGTCGCTGATCTTATGGCCAACAACATTTAGTTTGTCACACAGATTTTTAATTTTTCCTAAGTATTCTTTCATGCTTGCCTCCTTTTTTCTAGAATTTTGTAATTCCCTTCTATATTGCATGATTCTAGCAGCTGATTGTGAATTGAAAATTTGTTCAACTGTTTTCCATATTTCATAAGATGTGCTACATCCAACTATTTGTGATAATAAATTTGAACTTACTGACGATAGGAGCCATGAGGAGAGGAGGCTGTCTTGTTTTTGAAACTTTGTGTAGTCTGTGTTAGGCACAATTTCTCCTTCCAAATTGGTTATCGTCACTGGTGGGACTGTTATTGTCCCATTAATGTACTACAGTAAATCATACCCTCTTAAAGCAATCTTTACTTGATATTTCCATAGAATGTAATTGTCTTCGTCTAGAGTTGTGGTGATAATTTGGCTTTTTGGTTTAATCAGGTCATGATGGTTAGGTGGAGCGCTGTACCCCATACTTCCTGAAACAGCGGAGGTTACTTCATTGCTGTTGGCCATAAAACAAAAACAACTTTCTGCTTGATGATTAAGCCTTTCAGCAATTTGGCTCTGATACCATATTAAGGGGTGAGGAGGAGAGTTATTAAAGAGGAACAATTGCAATTTTTATTGATGCAAAACATGATACAAAGAGCACATATATATAGTGCTATGAGCCCAACGGCTAGTACAAAATATACCAAATATGTATGAGCCTAACGGCTAGTATTAAATATACCAAGTATGCATGAGCCTAACGGCTAGTAGATAATGAAAAAGCATGCTAAATATGATAAAAACATGTTCACACTCTAACGGCTCTATTGTAACGGCTCTATTGTCTTCGTTAGTGAGACAGAAGGAGGATCCCTGGAATTCTTTTATTCCTGGTGCAGCTACCGGTGGATTCTTGCAGTTGCAACAGGGGGCAAGATCTGATGCAGTGAAAAGAAGAGTTCCATTGTTATATATGTGCGTAGAAGGATTTGTGATGCTTACCTGGTACAAGTGATTTTTTGCGTTTTGATGTTTTTATAGTAATACCTATCATTTTTGTATGACTGAAAGTAATTTATGCTTAGCAGGTATAAGTCTAACTATTTCTATTGTAATAAGACGGATGAATGTAAAAAAAATTCACCTCTCGATTATATTAATGCATCAGATCCATAAAAAATAGTACTGTGCTTATTATTATAATAATTATTTATATTATTATTGAAGTGCAGTTCGAATTATTGAGGAACAAGCAATGTAATGCACGTTTGCGAGGAAGTTTCATGATTAGAGTGAACTGCACATTGTGGTAGTGCTCGATTCAGATTGTATGAGGTTAAATATGTGGGTATAAATATTGTATTTGCAATAAATATTGTATGAAAGAGTTGAAATTGTTGTATATGAATAATGTATAAAAATTGTTGCAACTTTTGTTGTAATTGTATGTATTATTATTATTATTTTGTTGAAATAAAATTTGTTAAAGTAAAAAAATTTCTTCTCTATTTTGTATTATGATATAATATAATGTTGTAACAAGGACATTTCATAATGGTTTAGGTTGATTATTTTGTTAATTTTGCAATTATCTATAGCTATTAATAATGTTGTAACGAAGACAGTTATGTTTTGATTTACTGCAACTATCAGAAATAGTTGTAGTATCTTGTTCTTCAAATGCCTATAATAGGTTTACAACTGTCATTTTGTTGCAAAATGATCTGTTGCAACAACAAAGGCCAGTTGCAAAAAAGTATACTGCAAGGTCTTATTGCAACAGTCATAAATTGTTGCGCGACTTTTTACAACTCTGGTTATGCCAACAGGCGTGGACCTGTTGCAATTGGTTTACTGCAACAGATATTTCCTATTGCGAAAAGTATTTTTGTTGCAGTGAAGACAAGTCTGCGTGTCCAAAGTAAACTTAACCGATCTAATTTCTTTTCTTATTCCCTCATACTTAAAATCTTTTAACCTTCGTTCCCTTTTCTTCCTTTTTCCATAAAAAAACCCTAGCTTCAAACCACTTTTAATCTATCGCTTAACATTTCTTAGTTTAATTCGATTTTGTAAAGTCGATCTCATTCAACGTTGGTATGGATACCAGTAGGGGCGGTTCACCTCAGCGACACTACAAAGCGATTTGATTCAATTCCTAATCATATTCAAGTTCGTGAAAATGCTAAAGCTAGAAAGGTATAAAATCAAACTTGATATATCTAATTTTGTTCGGATCCTATAGTTTAGGGTTTTGAATAATTAAAATCCGTTGCATGTTGATTTCTGCAACCACAAACCAAAAGAGTTGACTTCTGCAAACAATGTTTGTAAATTGGTTTAATATCTGGGTTTTTAAGTTATTTTTGAAATCTGGATTACAAAAGTATACCAGATTAAACTTATATGCATATGACCCCTTGTTTGCTTCAAATCTAGATCTAGATATACATTTAAATGTTTCATAACAACGTGCATGAAAGAAAATGGTTTTTATACTTGTTAAAATATGTAACGACCCGCATTTTTGACCGTTCAAATATACAATGGTCCTCAAATATCGACTTAAACAAATCAAAAACACGGATAGTTATTGGGATTAAAATAGGAGAAAGAAGAAAAACAATCACCAAATCTCATAGCGGAAGAACAAAATACAATAAATAAATAACAGTTTAAAAAGTTGTTAAAACATACATTTAATTATTCATTTACAATGATTATTAGAGTTATACAACATATCAATATATATGCAGCAGAATAATATAAATGAATACGTCAGTCAGGCTCCATCTTCATCTTCATAACTGTGTCTTCATTAACTGAAAACTCAGGCTGACCCGAGCACAAATGAAAAGACAAAAGTACTCGTATCAGAACTAAAATATTCTCATATCGGTGAAATCAAATTCATGTGATAATATGAGTGCAATAACTTAAGTGATGTTACAGGAATTTCTATCTCCTAAGGATCCGTTAAACTAGATACTATATAATACAATACGCTATTATAATAGTGTCTACGTTTAAATATAAGATATTAAAATAGCGTAAGCGGGATTACCATTATTACCCTTACACCGTTTATAATACCGTAGTTTATACAGATACCGTAAAGTCCAACATAATTCAGTGGCTATCAGAGGGCACACTACACCAAAACAGAGGATTCCCAATGAGTATAAGTGTTACAAATAATTTCTGTAACACTTTTAAGTGTTACCAATGGCCTATGAGGAATTGTCCACCCATATTTGTAACACTTATAAGTGTTACAAACAAAGTAATTGCTAACACTTATAAATGTTGGAACCATAAGATATGGTAATACTTATAAGTGTTACAAACATATTCATTGTTAACACTTATAAATGTTGGAACCATAAGATATGGTAACACTTATAAGTGTTACAAACATATTCATTGTTAACGCTTATAAATGTTGAACCAGAAGATGTGGTAACATTTATAAGTGTTATAAACATAGTCGTTGCTAACACTTATAAATATCAGTATCATAATCCTACTAACACTTATAAATGTTGGCATACATAAATTGCAAACACGTTTGAGAATATATAACATGTCTTTATGATTTCTAATCACATATATAATTCAATATAAGATTTGGTACAATTCTATATTTCAAATTCAACAATGTTACATTCGCATAATGCTCAAATATTTTTTGCATGCTTCCAATTTGAAAATACCATAATATCAAGTTCAAATTATAAAAAGCAATACAAAGTTTTACTAATTCTGTTGCCATTACAAAATACCTTAATATCAAGAACGAAAAACTTTAGAGATAGGATCATTGTCAAGATCACACATATTTTCTTTCTCGTTGCCATTACGTTCCAAATTCTATTTTTTCCCTCTTTCTCCACAAGTGCCTACAAAATATAAATGCACTCATTTTTACAGAAATAACAAATTGCAAAACCGATAAATAACAAGTGTATTTGCAAAACTGATAAATAACAGGTGTAATTACAAAACTGACAAATAACAAGTGTAACTGCAAAATGATAAATTCAATATAAGATTTGAAGCTCGACTCAGTTTTTAGCACGCCTCAGCTTGCGCAAACTAAGGCACTCATTTTGCGCAAAAATTATCCCAAGAAAAAACCTTTATATGCAGTGCGAAAGTATGAAATAAAATATAGAACACAAACAAGCATACATGATACATGCACTGGAACCTCTTACAGTTCTGGAACCTTACATATACAATGCATATAAGCAATGATATTGATGAGTTTTTGGAAATTAGTATTGGGATCTACCATGTTCATTTTTTTCTTTTGGTCCACAAAATTTATATCACTGGATTATATCTTTGCAATCTACTACATATTCGGCTTTATTTGTTCCTCCTCAACTCTATTATGAACCAACAAACATACTACATTTGTAACTATATTTAGAGTTCACGCTTTGCTCAATAGTGAGTTAACATGCAATTTCGGGCATATTTACACTTTACAAACAACCAAATATTATCATATACAGATAAATGGATTGCCGGCATATATATAAAATCACGATTCTTTGCAAGATTTAACTAAACAAGAAATATACTTACTAACCATATTTTGCTAAAATTAAGCATGATCGAAGCAAACTTTTAAGCCTTTTTAACGCTATGCTATATAGATCGTTAATTATGTTCTCTTCCTCAATGTTCTCAGTTTTGGCGCAAACTGAGCCAACTCAGTTTTTGCGCAAACTGAGCAACTCAGTTTCTGCGCGAAAAAGGCTTAGTTTGTGCGACTGAGCCTCGGCTTAGTTTTCGTTGTCTACAAACTTCCTTATTCATAAAAATGGTTGAAGGCATTATTATAAATTCAATACTACCCCTTTTCCCTTCAATTCTTCAGTACCTGTTACATGGTTTTGGAATAAAAGTGCGCAAAAATAATCATAAGAGAATATAAGGAATGATTTGGACTTACCTTTTATTTAAAGAGGACTGACACTAGAACCCTTAGCCACAGTGAGGAAGCAACATCTTGTCAAGTTTGTTTTCATAAACCTGTCTCATTCTTAAACATAAAGATATAAGTGTAAATATTCTAGTGTCTCATTAAATTGTTATGAATTTAATTTCATATGATAAATATCAATTCATTAATACCATGTTAGAACATTTGGTAAAATATTTGTACAATACGATATAGGTAACCATCATAGTGTAATGATAGACAATGGACACACGCTGCATATTACAATAGACATTTGATTTATTTTCCTAAGTTAAGAAAATTAATCTGAAGGTGATTAAATAATAGATTAGTGGGTGGATATTGAAATGTATTTCGTTTAATAAAAAATTGATGGTCATGGGAAAAATAGTTAAAACCATGCTTGCATCAAGTTAGTTCCAAATTACACAGTATGAATAAGATACTGGTCATATAAAATGCCTATATGAATAAAACTACATACATATGTAACTCAAGTCCTACATGGAAGCTAGTTTGGTTATGTCTGTCATATACACAATGGTTATCTTGTTACAAAATATTATTTATCTTTTATTCCACTATGGATTACAATTTGTATTCCAATATCATGGTTAACTATTAAAAATACAGTTTATTTTTATAACAATATATCGTTTGCAACTCCATGATGGTTGCTTATGATTTATCTACTTCTTCTTTCTATAGTAAAATAAATTCCATTTTACGTTGTTCAATTAACCTTAAAGCTGCACCAGTCATGAAAAACAAAAAATTGAGATTGATTACAGTTCAGCTTCTTCCATCATTTTTCCTAACTCCATTTGCACATTAATTATTATTGATAATAATTTATATAGCGCACGTGGTCCTTTAATAAAAAAGGGTTCTTCTTCTAAAATAGAAGATCTTTAACTATAAATGCTTATAGTTTTCCAATATTTTAAATCTTCTTCATGGACAAGTATCAGAGATGCTAGCATAATCATATTAATACTTTTCTTTATTTACTTTTCAAAACAGGCCAATAAAACCAGTCCATCATTAAAAATGCTACTATATATGTATTTAATTCACAGCATGAACATTTAGTTTATATATACCCCTTAGTTTTTACTATAATAATTTGTTTAGTTATATTCGATTGCAGCATTTGTATCTTTATTAACAGCCACTGAAACTTAAAGGGAAACGATTAGCTACTCAGCTTGATATGTAACCGTAATGAACTCTACGAAGTAATTTGATTGGAAATTAACCATAATGAAACCCTTTTTAGTTGTACGCATTCCGATTGTACAACCAAATCTCTTGACAAGTTGAGTTTAAGTTTGAGCACAGTCCTAAATAAAAGCCTACTTAGTTATCTATGTTTATTTACAAAAAAAATAAATATATTTGACATTAACATTCAAACATTTGCACATTATCTTGTTACTCTTTATGACTTCATAAATATTACTGCTAATGTTATTACAACCATCTCCATCTTCGGATGCAAGAATACAAGCCATTCACGCACACCAATTACAAAATGAAGAGCATAATTTCAACACTAGAAATAATTTTTAAGCTAATTCCAACATCTTCTTATTAAACAATCACTAGCAATGACAAACTTTGGTGCATGGTTCTTAACATTTTACGCTATGCTATTCCAGACGAAGAGGAATGCGGGGCACTAAGAGTAACTTTGGGAAAATAATTTTACATTTGTAAATCAAATAATGTTGAAAAACCTAAGCACAGTATATATGTATGCACATGTAAATGTTTTGTCAATGAATTTAAAATGAATCATGTACTTTCATAATCTATAGCGGTAACAGAAATTGTACTACTAAAGTCGACGTTAGGAAAATAATTTAACATTCATAAATGTTGAAAAACCAAAGCACAATATTGGCAAATGACATAAATTTCAATTTTTAGTTAGACTTTTTTTGTTTGATTAAGAAATTATTTTAGAATAACTGTAAAAAGCTAACACAATTAAGATAAAAAATTATGAAATTAGTGAATCAAATTTCAAAGAAGGGGAAATTAAACAGTATCATTTATTCTTGGTTATTATTTTTCTTGGACTATTAGGAACTCATGCTCTACCAAAACGGATTTCCTAGATCATTGAAAAACAATGCAATTCATAAGGGTGACGATACCCAATTAGAGTTGAACTAGCTAATTGAACTTGCTCACTTACAAAGTTAAATAGATTTGTGCTCGGTTCAAAATTAATCTTTTTTTTATCGATTTAACCGAATTAATTTAACTATTATTATATTATCCAAATTTATGGTACTAGTAATTTTAATAATCGATTTAGCAACATTTTTTATTTTTTTTCCAATTAGTAAAATTTCTGCACACGCACAAACACAAAAAAATCTCTTAATAAAATCTCTTCAAATACGATAAATTCTCTTATGAATACTTTTAGTTTGTTTAAATTGGTTTTGAAGAAATTGTTTTGATTCAATTTTATTAATTTCAATGCGTCTTTCTATAGTTCGTTTAAAGCTGAGGTGCAAACTCAGTTTGCGCAAAGCTGAGTCGCTAACTCAGTTTGCACACAACTGAGTTGCAAACTTGGTTTTGCGCAAAACTATGTTGCAAACTCGGTTTTTACTTAAAGGCAAAGTAAAACTATTTCACTTATGAGCCAAGCCTCGGTTTGCGCAAGCATGGTGACACTTTGTCAATTTTATAGATACTTTGTTGATTTGCTGTGTGGATTGTTTTCATTCTCATATTATTATTGATATGCACGTATATACTGGTGCTGCAGGGACTATGCTGTGTTTATAAATGGAATGACAACAGAAGTTCAAAGAGAAGCCATAGATATGAGGGCAATGTTTTGTCCAGATGTGGTGCTATAGTTAAATAAATATAGGACAAAAAAATTAACCTACTGTCCACATCTATACCACTAAAATATAATTTATCTATCGAGCGTTTATAGTACATGATGTTACCAAATGTAATGTAGTTACAGAGTTAACACTGAAACTAATTTTCAGCAAACCGAAAGCGCAGTAAGACATATGCTTGGAATAAATGATTTATCAAGAGTATAGTAGGCATAAAGGCCTACCAACTACACGAAACTACATAAACCAAATTACGAATCTACAGTATGATTTCAAGGAAGATGTTGAGAGTACCTTATCAGCAAACTGAATCCAGTGTTTAGGTCAAAATTGGTAAATTCAACTGTTAACAATTGAAACTACAAACCCTCAGGCCACCACTATCCGCACAGGGTTGCAAGAGAAGAACAGTAGCAAAACGAGTATGATTAATTAGATCGACCATTACCATTGTTAAGAAATGAAGCTATTCACTATTAGTTTATTGTACACATTTAAACTGAGTAGTTATATCATGAATCATGGAAGTACCTGATTTAGAGGGTAGAAGCAAAACATATAGTCCATCGGGCAGATGAACAACAGCAGTGGAATGAAAATATGAAAAAAGAAGAATTGTTGGTAATGGCACTGAAGATGTCTTTTTTGAGTCAGGCGTAATTCCTAACACGAAGGCGAAGAAGGGAGGAATAGTTGGTGCAAATAAGCGACCAACTGCATGAGGGTTGCCAAAAGATATTAAATAGCGTATTTACAAATGAATTTGGAATAATAAATAAATAAGGTTCATGAAATATGGCTAGTATTGTTTCAAATATGAAGATTGGCCAGGGTATCCATTTAGAAGCATCATGAGGTGAGACACCGATTGACCTAAAGCAAAGTATATTTGATTTAAAAATTTAAATCTATGGATTGAAATCCTTCTTTTATTTTCAAGAACAATAGATAGTAGATGACCCAAATACCAATAACGAAAGTAAGTATCATCTTTTAAGCATATGCTAAAGAAGATGGTTCATAGTGTGCCACTAATATATGTCACAATATATTATTTATTAGACCACAACAAAAGGAACACTTGTAACACCCCGAATTTTCTATTAACACTAAAGTTGCTAAAATAATAATAAGTGTGTTGAGACGACCCGATTTCCCGTTCTCACGGAAACAAGGTTATCTTTGGAATATAACACAGAAACATATAATAGCAGAACAGAATTAAATAAATACACCAGAATGAACAACAAAATATACTGGATAAAAGTAATCATCAGAGTTACACAGTATACAGGATCTTACTTAGTACAAATACAGTTCAGCTATACATAAATGTCTACAGCGGAAATAAACAAAATATGTACAATAGGAGCTGAACAGCATAAAAAGAAATAAATGATAGAATCCATCTTCAGCTCCAGCTATCCAGAAAGAACCAGCTAAACCTGAATACAAGGCTGCCCGTGTAGAAAAAGGGGCACCCGAGTTTGAAAGTGAAACAAACTACGAGTCAGTCATGGGACTGGTATGAGAAATCCACTCAACACATATATAATTGGCTAATCACAGGACCACGCCACTTTCGTGGAACGGGTTTACTCCATTGGATTGCCAGTGCTTTAAAACAAATCTTTCTTTTAAACATCGCTATGCTTTTTATAAAAATGAAGCCGTTATAAGACTCAGTTCCCATCACACAATGCAACGCAAAGCGGAGGATAGAGTTTTTACCTTATAACGGCCAAGATATGCTTGATACGAATAAAACAAAGGCATTTAATATTATTTCTAGTGTTTATATGTTTTGAAATCAATTTCAAATCATAACTATCAATCATAGACGGCATTAATGCCCCATACCACTATGTCGCCATATATAGGTATACAATCAAAACCGCACGATGTCGTATTTGGAAATTGATTTTCCGTCATGAACCAAGGCAAAAGATAGTCCTTACCGAATTCGAGACTGCCTAGCCCGAGCCTCAGGGTCAGAGCGCATCGACCCTTGGATCGTCAGGGCCGGTCCACACGGAGTGGATTAAAAATGCCTGAGCACTACGTTTCGCCGCCCTTTGGGGCGTAAGCGAGCCAACAAGTGACTCCATCGGACCCGGATCGTCCGATCTAACCGAGGCGCCTCGCAACAGCAACAACCACATAAGTCAAACTCGTCAGGGCGTGTAAAACCACTGACGCCACTTTTAGCTAGGAGGAAACGTAGGCCCTCCCTGAGGTCCGTTCTCCCGTTTTAGGTTCATACCGGGGTGTAAGGCTCGCGAATTCACGTTATACACAAAGCTACGCCACACAGGCTGTGCTTTGATCATCACCACAAGACTTTGCTTTTCAACAGAAGCCCTGATCACTGCATCTTAGCATGCCACACAGAATAAATCCTATGTCAGACACACAGTCCATTTACAAGTCCGTTCTGGGTCTAAACGAAACCGGAGGCACTAAATACCTCGCAAACCCTTTGATCAACACGTACGTCTGAACGATCACCACTCATTATCCATATTTCGGGATGCCTCCCAATCAGGACCTCGGTTACCATCCAAACGAGGTGAAGATCTCCGGTCTTCGACCATCGTCTTCATCTTCAAATTTCAATCGTCGGTCGATTATTCGAAATGAGAATTAACTCGGCCTTTTCAAATAATTCACGTATATTTAGAATTTCAAATCGATTTATTTCAATGGTTAAATTATTCGACAACACCAATTGTGTTCTTTAATATAGTTTTCACACCAAACACATTCAACCATCAAACATCACATAAATCAAGCAAATTCAGTTTATTTCCATTCCATGTCGCTTATGATATTTTATAACTATTTATCGCTATTTTTATTTATTTTAAAATAGCCATTTTATTCAAAACGACGCTTCGGGCCATAAGGCGGCCGTGGCGCTATTTTTCTTCAGATTTGATTTACACATATCTGAAAATCTAACCGTTGGATCTTCACAAAATTTACATCATTAGAAAGGTCTTTTCAAAACGAACCCAACGGTTCCAGTTTCGGGAAAATCCGACGGTCGGATCTCCCGGTACAATCGTTTGAAATTTCGATTTCAAAATACGAACTGCAGCGTCGTTATTCGATTAAATATAATTATATTTATATATATAAATAAATATAATCGTTTCTGGCGCTGTTTTTCTTCAGATTTGAATTAAACATTCCAGACAATCCAACCGTTGGATTTCTACAAAGTTGGTGCCGTTGGGAAGATATTTCCAAGGCGTACCCGACGGTTGAGGTTTCGGGAAAATCCAATGGTCGGATTTCCCGCACTAGTCGTTTGAAATCACGGTTTCAAAATACGAACTGCACGGCCTCGTTTCGTTTAAATTTTATTTATATTTATATATTTATATAAATATAGTTCATTCAATGTTTTCTATATCGTTTTCACTTCAAATATTTTTCTAACACCTTAAATTTTGGAAAAATTTCGCCATAACCTCCCCTGTACCGGGAGCATCGGGAAATCGCAAATAGCGTTCCCGGTCCTTCTAATCTCAAAAAGAAAAAGAAGAAGCCAAGCGGCTAGCCAATAGGCTCAAAATCATCACCCAAACAAATCAATAAATGTGTACCTATTTGTCGGGCACAAAATTTTATTCCTCTTCTCTAGCCCCTTTGCTATAACCTGTTCAATGAATATTGCATGTACATATATATACAGTTCTTATCATTTATCAATTTCTATTCGACTTCATATTTGATTTCTATTTGGTTTGAAAACTCCATTCATTCTAATGTTACATAAATAGGTGCAAATCATTTCATTAGCTAATTAATGAATATTTCAACTCATATATGTTTATTTTGAACAAGTGGCTATTTTTAACACTTCACGTTTCAACGATTTATGCATACAATAAAAATGTGATTTTTATTGTAAAACGATTCATTTCAAAACACTATTTTTCTATATAGTTCATATAGTCGATAAAAGGTGATTTTTATTATCAAACAATTTATTTCAAAATATGAATACCATTCAACACATGAATTTCTAAACAACGAATGAATATCAATTCAACACATGAATGTTTTCAATAGTTTCTATATATAGATAAAAATGTGATTTTTATTATCGAACAATTTATTTCAAAATATGAATACCATTCAACACATGAATTTCTAAACAACGAATGAATATCAATTCAACACATGAATGTTTTCAATAGTTTCTATATATAGATAAAAATGTGATTTTTATTATCGAACAATTTATTTCAAAATATGAATACCATTCAACACATGAATTTCTAAGCAACGAATGAATATCAATTCAACACATGAATGTTTTCTATACAATGAATAAATATAGTTTAAGCATATGAAAATAATTCAAACACACAAATATTATTCAAAATTTCGGCAGCATAACGGCAGGGTAGTTAAACCGGCACCGTCCCTAGTACGGCTCCTCGCTCTACCTTAAAACCTCGCGGTTTTTGACAATGGGGTTCATGCATCTAGTTCGCACGCAGGCGGCATGTATATATTTATTTCATTTCCACAAACTAATCCTAAGTGGTTTCAACCAAATATTTCACAACCACAAATGGGTATTTTTCAACCTCAATCAACCAATATCAATCTCAAACAATCCCAAACAATCATTCAATTTTCACAACAGTTTCAACCAATAAATATCGTCCATGGTTTGTGGACGAGGGGCGTATATATATATATATATATATATATATATATATATTTATATTTATATATAGCAATTCACTTTCATTTTCACACATATATAATATATTTAAATCAGAAATCTCACCAATAGCTATCCAACTGCACGATACTTCACTTATAGAAATCTTCGCCTTTTGTCGCTTTCGCCCGTATTCTCTACATATGTAAAAATAGAATTTTTACTATGTTATTCAATATATAAAAATCGAATTTTGACTTCGCTATTCAATATATAAAAATATGATTTTTACTTCGACTTTCAACATATAAAAATATGATTTTTACTTCGACTTTCAACATATAAAAATATGATTTTTACTTCGACTTTCAACATATAAAAATATGATTTTTACTTCGACTTTCAACATATAAAAATATGATTTTTATTTCGACTTTCAACATATAAAAATATGTTTTTTTTTACTTTTGCAAGTTCAAATCTTTTTCTACTAAAAGATTAAACCTTTTTCCTATTTTAAAGTTCAAAATAAATCAGTTTTTCTCTTTTATAAAAATGCAGTTTTTAGTTTCTTTTTAAAAAAAACAGTTTTTAAAATCTTTTAAAAATTCAGTTTTAAAGTTCTAACAAATCAGTTTTTTTTTTCTTTTCTTTTATAAAATCTGTTTTTACATTATTTAAAAAATCCTGTTTTTACATTATTTAAAAATCCAATTTTTCAGTTTCTTTTTAAAAAAACAGTTTTTAAAATCTTTTATAAAATCTGTTTTTAAAATCTAATAAAATCAGTTTTTCATACTTGTAAAAATTAGTTTTTCAAGCTTTAAAAAAATCAGTATTTCAAACTTAAAAAAAAAATCAGTATTTAATCCTAGAAAAACAGTATTTTACAGAATTAAAAATAAATAAAAATAAAATAGAAACGCTTACCTTTGTCTGCGAAGAAGAGGAGGGGAAAGAAGAGGTCGTCGGCGGCTTCAGCGTCGCCAGCGAGGGGGGGGGGAAAGCTTCGTCCGCGGCGTTCGCTCGAGGGGGGCTGGCGAATTGAAGGAGGAGGAGGGCGGTGGCTTCCAGGGGGCTCGCGATGGTGTTCGTCGGCGTCAAGGTCGGGGGGCGGCAGCGATTCGATTGCTAGGGTTTTTTTTTTTCTTTCTTTTTTTTTCCCTGGTTGTAATCGAATGAACGGGGGGGGGGGGGGGGCAAGCAGGAGATAAGGAGGGAAGGTATATTTTTTTTTTTAATATTTAATTATTAAATTTCGCAAAAGGTTGACTTTTACATATGACCTCGAAACGAGGCCCACCGCTTGTCGTCCATAGCGTTTAACCCCCATTCCGAACACAATGGGATATGTATCGCAAGCTGATGTGATCGTTACAATCAGTTTCTGTTGAATTTACATTTAAATCATTATATTGAATTTTAAACGTACATTTCAAATTACCGGGGTCACATACTAACTAGAAAAATTCCAGAAAAATATTTTCTAGCTTCGTATTGACAATACGGTCCTAACAAAACTAGTTTCATCGAATTCTGAGACCGTTTGAAAAATGGCCAATTTCCAGTCGATTAAAATCAACAGAAACTGGTCAAACGCGTTTTCTTTTGCCACGCTCACATATTGATTCGAAAAATTATGAAATATGAAACCTAACAATAACTTGACACTGCGGATCCAACAAAAGTGGTTTCGTCGAAATCCGAGGTCGTTTGCAAAATGTCCATTTTTAAGGGCCTGAATTCCATAGCGACTATTCAGAATTTTCAACTGGACATATCTTTTGATTCCCGCTATCAAGTTTTGATTGGTCGGATTCGTTAGAAAGATATTATCAATTAGATTCCATTATTTTTGGTTTCACTAAAATCCGGATTGTTTTGCACCCGGTATATTCAATTGAAGTTTGAAATCGAATTATCGAACTACCGCGCCATTTTCAATTCTATATATAATTATAATTAATTATATTCGTTTTCAAATGTCGATTCAAAATCAGTTTTCATCGCCATTATTTAAAATATTTATTTTAAATATCTAAAATCCATTATTTTAGCCAATTTAAAATTTTTAAATTGGTTCAGATTTTCTGGGTCGTTACATGTGTAGAAGAGGGGATGTATCTAATATGAATATAAAAATATTAATAAGTGTGTAAGAGAGGGGATGTATCTAATATGAATATAAAAATATTAATAAGTGTGTAAGAGAGGGGATGTATCTAATATGAATATAAAAATATTAATAAGTGTGTAAGAGAGGGGATGTATCTAATATGAATATAAAAATATTAACAAGTGTGTAAGAGAGGGGATGTATCTAATATGTATATAAAAACAATAATAAGTGTGTAAAAAGGGGGGGATGTATCTAATGTGTACATTGTAGAATATATATATATATATATATATATATATATATATATATATATTGCTGAGTGTTTGCTGAGTCACTTCTGACTCATTGCTGAGTCAACAAGATAAACCCCATCTTGTCTGAACGGCTGCGGTTATTTCTAGGTTAAATCTAATGGCCTAAATGAATTCTAAAATCTATAAATAAGTGGGTAGACCCTAGACCTAAATCACTTGTAAAATTAGAGAAGCTACCGTCATGCTGCTGCCATGGAGTTCAGCATAGCCGTCACAAACTAAGAAGAGGAAGCCTAATCATCTACAACTAAATCTACACAAATCAAATCAAAAGATCTCTCTTTCTCTAATTCTTTTCTTTTGTTGGTGAGTATGATGATTCTCACAAGACTATTACAAACTAATTCGACTCAGTTATGAATGGATCACAAGAAAGTGATGTGATTTGTAATTGTAAATTCTATATATTGTGGATCTCTTATTATGTTATTATGTTGTCGTATGATGTAAATTATATATGCTATGTCATGCTATGTTGTAAATTCTCTTATGCTATGTCGTGCTATGTTGAGAATCATGTCAAGCTATGTTATACTATCATACTATGCCATGTTATAAATCATGCTATATTATGTTGAAAAATCATGATGTTGTTGGATCATGCTTAAAGTTATGTTTTTTTTTCTTAATTTAAATGGATCTTGTTTATGGGAATTTGCCTATTAGGTTAGGTGTACCCATAAACTTGAAACTATAATTAAATAAAACTTGATTATGGGAATTTGCCTATTGAGTTAGGTGTACCCATATAAAACCATGTTGTTAAAAAATTAGATGATGTTGATTCACACATGTTCATATGTAAGTTTATGAAAATTGATTGAGATTATATTAGGTCAATTTTGAACAAGTTGACACCTTTAGGTCCAGGACATGTATAATCTATGCAAGTTGGACATATGCAAGTTTCACCCCTTATTATGATTCATTTGGTCACATATACATGTTGTTATTATGATAATCTCTTTTATGCTATGAGTTAGGCTATTCGAGTCTAACATATATTTTGCGAATAAACGTTCAAACGTGGGGTAGGGGTAATATTAGGAATTAATAAATTGGGTGCAATTTTGTAAGATTTTGCATACCATGAATGGATGTCCATAATTGAGTCAATTATGGACATTGTTAAAAATTGGAAGTAATTAATAATTCAAGTAGGGAATTATTAAAATTGGGGGAAAGTGGATTATTATTAATAATCAATGCTTAGGACACGAGGTTGGACCCGTTTGTGATGTAAACCTGCCCGGACCCGCCCGGCAAATCCAGTAGTCACAAATGTCGGCCCAATGTGAGAGGTCCTAGGCCCAAACTGAAGCATAACAGTTGTAAAGACACGAGGTTAGACTCTTTTATGGTGTAAGACTGCCCGGACCCGCCCGGCAAATCCAGCTGCCATAAATGTCAGTCTAATGTGAGAGGTCTTTATGAGGTTATGGCCTTAATGAACTAAGAAATACTTAACCAGATAATCATGTAAGGTGGGACATGGGGGTTAAGTAGGTGCCTTGGGTGGCATGAGGAATCTGGTGGTTGCCTTTAGAGGCATTTGAAATACGATTAGACTTAACCAAACACACATGTAAATGAACATGACTAAGTGGGTTAAGTGGGATGGACTAATGGGGACAAGCTTAGGTGGAATGCTTGTGGTAAATAGTGGGGGCCCATTTCAACCAGTATCCCAAAACGTATCTTTGTGGGCTCGACCCAAGTCGAGGACGGGACACGCATACTGGGTTTGACTATAAGAGGCCAAAACAGGGAGCGGTGGCAACGCAAGTCCAACGGGTTTCATATGCGTGTGTGGACCCGGGCTGGTAGGTAAGACGTTGTTGCATCGTGTAGGTATAAGCCGTGCATGTCCGTTGTATCAGGTTGCCACTTTAGTGGAGTGATACACCCCACTGTGGGGCCAGCACGGGTATCTACGAGTTAGGGAGCCGATCGAATAATGGGAAGTAGGGTACACCTAGTGGAGATAGGGGCAGGCGGCACCTATGTAGTCAGCTAGGGGTACGTAAAGCCATTGGGAAAGTTTCTAAGTGAAGCTAAGTGGGATGAATCTTTAGGGTGACTGGTGTGGTGCAGTATAGTGTTTATCCTTTAGTATTTAGGAGCGCCTATAACGTTGCCTTTAGCGATTGTCTATGTCCTTAATCTGCTCATCATAGACATTTTCTTGTTTTCCAACTTATGCCTTAGTCCAGTTATTTTGGTAATAGTATTGTAGAATTATCATATTCACCAGACTTCATGTCTGACCCCCTCTTTTTCATCCTTTTTCTCCCTTCAGGTCCGCAGGTTGGGCCAAGTTCTAGTGGAGTCTAGTTGGGTCGCTTACCTTCTGGAAAGCTTGGACTGCTGAAGTAAAGTCCAGCTTGTTATCTTTCTTTTTAATGGCTATTCATGTAATGGGATTATGTACTTGTTTTATCAAGATAGATATTGTACTTGACATTGAATGTGGTGTTATGATGTAATCAAACATGTTTTGACTTCTGCTACAATGAAATAAAGTTTTTGAATTTCCAAGTACTATTTTATATCTGTCTTGTTGTAATTTTACTGTTCTATATTCACTTAAAACCTCCATGGAAGTTAATGCATTCCCTTTGTGAGTGACATTAATGGACGTGGGGTGTTACACGTGGTATCAGAGCATAAGGTTACCAGAACAGATTAAAAAAAAATTTAGAATTTTTTTTTTCTAAAGTATTTTTGGAAGAAGTGCTTTCAAAAAAAAACATGTTATTTAAAGAGAGTTTTTATGAAAAACATAATCCCAAATAGCTACATCCTTATCTTTATCTTTCGAATTCTCCATTTTGAATCTTTCCTTTTTCGTTTCAGCATGGCTGAAGATCTTAATCTCCCAGAAGGTGTGACGATTCCAGGGTGGTTTAGGAGATACTTGGAGGCTAGGGCCACCACTGCAGGCCCAGCGGATACTCCTCCACCCCTAGTTGCACCCATTCCTCCTCCTCCTCCTCCTCGTGTTGACACTTTTGCAAAGACGTGCAAGGAATTCAAGGCTATGGGAGGAAAAACTTTTCAAGGGACTGAGACGTTTGTGGAGGCCAGAGATTGGCTTAAGGAGACTGAGGAATTGTTGGATATCTTTGAAGTGGAAGATGGGAGGAAAGTCCGTTTAGCTGCTTGGTTAATGAAGGGAGAGGCCTCGTTTTGGTGGGAGGTCACTAACGGGGAACGTCCAGTTGATTCATGGGCGGATTTCGGACGAAGGTTTGAGGCAAAGTTTCTTTCAAGGGCAGAGGAGAACTTAAATATGGAAAAATTCCTGGCACTAAAGCAAGGGAGCTCATCAGTAAAGGAATATGTCAATAAATTTAATCAGTTAGCAAGGTTTGGCTTGGAGTTGGTGAACACGCCAGAGAAGAAAGCTTTGAGGTTCGTTAGAGGCTTGAATGAACCGTTGCAAGGGTTGGCTATGACCCACATCCCTATGGGAGCCACCTTTGAAAAGCTAGTAGAAATGGCACTTATGCATGAGGATAAGGCAGTTGAAAAGAAAGGGGATCAGAAGAAACCCCAACAGCAAAATAAGAAGGGTGGTAAAAACAATAATGGCAAAGGGAAGAAGAAATGCTTCAATTGTGGGACGCCTGGCCATCTCAGCAAAGATTGTAGAAAGAAAAAGAAGACTGGTTGTTTTCATTGTGGAGATGCGGGACATTTAGTGAAGGACTGTCCAAAGAAGGGGCAGAGGGCAGGGTCTACCTCGGGAGGACAGGTGCAGGCTCTTATGGCACCAGGGCAGGCAAGGGGGCAAGTTCAGGCTATTGCGGCCCCACCGCTGCAAGAAAGAGGTAGAACAATTTCTGTTGAAAGCTTAGTTTTTCTGTTTGATCATCCTGTCCGTACCTTATTCGATTCTGGCGCATCTCATTCGTTTATCTCTGCATCATTAGTTGAATCACTGCACTTGAACACCAGTTTAGTAGAGGATCCCTTGGTCGTTTCAAATCCAATTGGGGGTTCGGCTCATTTGACCATGATATGTTTGGATTTGAAAATCTCTATACTTAGCGTTGAATTTAGATGTGATGCTTATGTATTGGGCTTCACGGGCTATGGGCTAATTTTAGGTATGGATTGGTTATCTAGAAATAGGGCCATTCTTGATTGTGAAAGGAGAGTAGTTAGGCTTGTGACTCGCCTTGGTAATGCTCTCGACATCTTTTGTAATCCCATAAATTCCGTTATGCTAAGTTATCTTGAATCGCTTGACGCGTCTGTAGAGAACCTGCGATCGGTAGAAGTGGTCCGGGAATATCCGGATGTGTTTGAGGAGGTGAAGGGCTTACCTCCAAAGCGGGAGATAGACTTTCGAATTTATCTTGTGGATAATGCTAAACCCGTATCTTTGCCAGTGCGCCACATGGCTCCTCGTGAAAGGAGGGAACTCAATAAGCAAGTAAAGGAGTTGCTTGAGAAGGGGTTCATAAGACGTAGTATATCGGAGTGGGGTGCTCCAGTAGTTTTTGCCACAAAGGCAGATGGGTCTCTTAGACTTTGTATGGACTATAGAGAACTAAACAAGCTTACTAAAAAGAACGGACACCCACTGCCGAGGATTGACGATCTCTTTGATCAGTTAGTTGGCGCCTCAGTGTTTTCGCAGTTGGACTTAGCCACTGGCTTTCATCAACTGAGAGTGGCTGAGGATAGTATAGATAAGACTGCTTTTAGGACTCCTGACGGATTCTATGAATGGCTAGTGATGCCCTTTGGTTTGACAAACGCCCCTGCATATTTTGTTGATTTGATGAGTAGGGTGTTTAGGGAATACCTTAACAAATTCGTGGTAGTCTTTGTGGATGACATCTTAGTCTTTTCTAAGAATAAAGAAGAGCACTCCCTACATCTTAGGGAAGTGTTGGAAACCCTTCGAGCGCATAACCTTAAGGCAAAATTTTCTAAGTGTCACTTCTGGAGGAAGGAAGCACGGTTCTTAGGGCACGTGGTTTCCAAAGAAGGGATAGCAGTGGATCCCGAAAAGGTGGTGGCCATCCAAGATTGGAAGGTCCCTAAAAATGCAACCGAAGTAAGAAGTTTCTTGGGGTTGGCTGGCTATTATAGGAAGTTTATCAAAGACTTCGCAAAAATATCAGCTCCATTAACACGGTTAACGAAGAAGAACCTGGTTTTTACGTGGGACAAAGATTGCGATGATGCGTTCCAACGTTTAAAGAGAGCCTTAACTTCAGCCCCAGTCTTAGTGCTGCCAGACGGGAATAAACCGTTTACCATCTATACTGATGCTTGTGGGACGGGACTTGGCGCGGTCCTCATGCAAGAGGGAAGAGTAATAGCCTATGGTGGAAGGCAGTTGAGGGTTCATGAAAAGAATTACCCCATGCATGACTTAGAGCTAGCCGCAATTGTTTTCGCGCTTAAGTCTTGGCGTCACTATCTTCTTGGTGAGAAATTCGAACTGTTCACTGACCACAAATCATTAAAATACTTATTCTCTCAGAAGGATTTGAATTTAAGGCAGCAACGGTGGATGGAATTCTTAGCCTCCTACGATTTTGAAATAGCATATACCCCGGGCAAGGGTAACGTGGTGGCAGACGCCTTAAGTAGGAAAAGGTTGTCCTTGAGTCCGTTGTTTGTTGAACGACAAAGCTTAGAATTCATCTCTATGTTTGACTTTAGACCCTCCGTTGACTTAGTACCCGGTCTGTTAGCATCCTTGGAGGTTAGACCTACACTTCTAGGACGGGTTGGTGAGGCACAGCGAGACGACCCACAGTTGGTTGAGATAGTAGAAAAGCTCAAAGGGGGGGAGTCGTCAAGCCATCTTCGTAGGTATACCCTAGACGATAAGGGTTGGTTACGAAGGGATAATAGACTTTGTGTACCACAAGATGAAGACTTAAGGAAGGCCATTCTTGATGATGCTCATCGCTCAAAAATGACCATTCATCCCGGCGGGGATAAGATGTACAAAGATATGAAGCGGGTTTTCTTTTGGGCCGGTATGAAAAAGGATGTGGCCGAGTACGTCGCTAGATGCTTGGTGTGCCAACGAGTTAAAGCAGAACAAAAGAAACCCGGTGGGTTGCTTCACCCATTAGAAGTTCCACTATGGAAATGGGAAAGCATCTCAATGGATTTTGTGGATGGATTACCAAGATCAAGGAAGGGTAACACGGGGATTTGGGTTATAGTAGATAGACTTACTAAAAGCGCCCATTTTATTCCCGTGAAAAGTAAGAGGACTGCTCCGTGGGTGGCTTCTGTATACATTAAGGAGATAGTTCGTTTGCACGGTATTCCTTCTAGTATAGTAAGCGACCGTGACCCCATCTTTACTAGCGAATTTTGGAAGAGTTTACAAGAGGTGGTAGGGACTCAGCTATGTTTGAGCACCGCATATCATCCTCAGACAGACGGCCAGACCGAGAGGGTGAATCGCATTCTAGAGGATCATTTAAGGCTTTGTATCCTAGACTTTGGGGGTACATGGGAAGAGCACCTTCCGTTAGTAGAATTCGCATATAATAATAGCTTTCAGTCTAGTATTGGCATGGCACCTTTCGAAGCTCTTTATGGAAGGCCTTGCCGTTCGCCTACATGTTGGTGGGAATCTACCGATAAAATCCTACTTGGGCCCGATATGGTTAGGGAAACCTCGGAGAAGATTGAGTTGATTCGAAGGAGGATGAAAGCAGCACAAGATAGGCAAAAATCGTATGCTGATAAGAGGAGGACAGATCTTGAGTTTGACATTGGGGACATGGTTTTTATCAAAGTATCTCCGTTACAGAATGTTGTTCGCTTTGGGTCCGTGGGGAAATTAGCACCAAGGTTTGTAGGTCTGTTTCCTGTAAAAAACAGGATTGGGAAGATGGCATATAGGGTGGAGTTGCCTGAGAAACTTAGTGGAGTACACGACGTATTCCATGTATCACATTTGAGGAAGTGTTTGCACAAGACCGCGGAGGTGGTAGAGCCGAGTTTGCTTAAAGAGGTGGAAATAGAGCATGATGCAACAATTAGACGAGCTCCTACATGCATTCTTGGGTCGGAGATCAAAAAGTTGAGGAATCGAGAGGTCAGACTGGTTAAAGTGCAATGGGGAGATGATGAGAGCAACGCAACTTGGGAGACAGAAGAGAAGATGCGTTCGTTGTACCCTTTTCTTTTTGAGGGTATGTCTTTTAATTTCTCCTTTATCGCTTAGCTTATCTTATCTTATCTTTAGTATGTCCTCTCATTAGTATCTTTGACCTTTAGTTAGGATAATCCTATGGTTGAAACATGTGTTTGAGACATGTTATGTATGATGGATGCAAAATGGATGCAAGTGTTTGCTAGTGGTTGCTCGTGGATGCATATATACACACACTTTAGGCACTAGATCGGCTCAGTCACTACATATTGCATATTGCATATATATATGGATGTATTTAGTAAAATGGATGAACGATGGTTGTATTATCATGTGGATGCTGCATTCAGATGATGGTTGTGCACGCATATAGAAGTATTATGTGGCATTAAGAATCTTTTGCATACATAATGGATGCATGGCACGATCATAGTTGCATTAAGGAGGTCAACTGAATCAGTGGACCGCCTGATTTTGCATTAGATACGGACATATACACACACTGTGCATTTAAACATGAAAGCATTAGAAGTCTGTAAGGACAATGGATGCCTGTGTATGATGGATGAGTAGATGGACGTTTGGATGGTAGGATATACATTCTTCCAGACTTGAAGATTTCGGGGACGAAATCCTAAAAGGAGGGGAGAATGTAACACCCCGAATTTTCTATTAACACTAAAGTTGCTAAAATAATAATAAGTGTGTAGAAGAGGGGATGTATCTAATATGAATATAAAAATATTAATAAGTGTGTAAGAGAGGGGATGTATCTAATATGAATATAAAAATATTAATAAGTGTGTAAGAGAGGGGATGTATCTAATATGAATATAAAAATATTAATAAGTGTGTAAGAGAGGGGATGTATCTAATATGAATATAAAAATATTAACAAGTGTGTAAGAGAGGGGATGTATCTAATATGTATATAAAAACAATAATAAGTGTGTAAAAAGGGGGGATGTATCTAATGTGTACATTGTAGAATATATATATATATATATATATATATATATATTGCTGAGTGTTTGCTGAGTCACTTCTGACTCATTGCTGAGTCAACAAGATAAACCCCATCTTGTCTGAACGGCTGCGGTTATTTCTAGGTTAAATCTAATGGCCTAAATGAATTCTAAAATCTATAAATAAGTGGGTAGACCCTAGACCTAAATCACTTGTAAAATTAGAGAAGCTACCGTCATGCTGCTGCCATGGAGTTCAGCATAGCCGTCACAAACTAAGAAGAGGAAGCCTAATCATCTACAACTAAATCTACACAAATCAAATCAAAAGATCTCTCTTTCTCTAATTCTTTTCTTTTGTTGGTGAGTATGATGATTCTCACAAGACTATTACAAACTAATTCGACTCAGTTATGAATGGATCACAAGAAAGTGATGTGATTTGTAATTGTAAATTCTATATATTGTGGATCTCTTATTATGTTATTATGTTGTCGTATGATGTAAATTATATATGCTATGTCATGCTATGTTGTAAATTCTCTTATGCTATGTCGTGCTATGTTGAGAATCATGTCAAGCTATGTTATTCTATCATACTATGCCATGTTATAAATCATGCTATATTATGTTGAAAAATCATGATGTTGTTGCATCATGCTTAAAGTTATGTTTTTTTTTCTTAATTTAAATGGATCTTGTTTATGGGAATTTGCCTATTAGGTTAGGTGTACCCATAAACTTGAAACTATAATTAAATAAAACTTGATTATGGGAATTTGCCTATTGAGTTAGGTGTACCCATATAAAACCATGTTGTTAAAAAATTAGATGATGTTGATTCACACATGTTCATATGTAAGTTTATGAAAATTGATTGAGATTATATTAGGTCAATTTTGAACAAGTTGACACCTTTAGGTCCAGGACATGTATAATCTATGCAAGTTGGACATATGCAAGTTTCACCCCTTATTATGATTCATTTGGTCACATATACATGTTGTTATTATGATAATCTCTTTTATGCTATGAGTTAGGCTATTCGAGTCTAACATATATTTTGCGAATAAACGTTCAAACGTGGGGTAGGGGTAATATTAGGAATTAATAAATTGGGTGCAATTTTGTAAGATTTTGCATACCATGAATGGATGTCCATAATTGAGTCAATTATGGACATTGTTAAAAATTGGAAGTAATTAATAATTCAAGTAGGGAATTATTAAAATTGGGGGAAAGTGGGTTATTATTAATAATCAATGCTTAGGACACGAGGTTGGACCCGTTTGTGATGTAAACCTGCCCGGACCCGCCCGGCAAATCCAGTGGTCACAAATGTCGGCCCAATGTGAGAGGTCCTAGGCCCAAACTAAAGCATAACAGTTGTAAAGACACGAGGTTAGACTCTTTTATGGTGTAAGACTGCCCGGACCCGCCCGGCAAATCCAGCTGCCATAAATGCCAGTCTAATGTGAGAGGTCTTTATGAGGTTATGGCCTTAATGAACTAAGAAATACTTAACCAGATAATCATGTAAGGTGGGACATGAGGGTTAAGTAGGTGCCTTGGGTGGCATGAGGAATCTGGTGGTTGCCTTTAGAGGCATTTGAAATACGATTAGACTTAACCAAACACACATGTAAATGAACATGACTAAGTGGGTTAAGTGGGATGGACTAATGGGGACAAGCTTAGGTGGAATGCTTGTGGTAAATAGTGGGGGCCCATTTCAACCAGTATCCCAAAACGTATCTTTGTGGGCTCGACCCAAGTCGAGGACGGGACACGCATACTGGGTTTGACTATAAGAGGCCAAAACAGGGAGCGGTGGCAACGCAAGTCCAACGGGTTTCATATGCGTGTGTGGACCCGGGCTGGTAGGTAAGACGTTGTTGCATCGTGTAGGTATAAGCCGTGCATGTTCGTTGTATCAGGTTGCCACTTTAGGGGAGTGATACACCCCACTGTGGGGCCAGCACGGGTATCTACGAGTTAGGGAGCCGATCGAATAATGGGAAGTAGGGTACACCTAGTGGAGATAGGGGCAGGCGGCACCTATGTAGTCAGCTAGGGGTACGTAAAGCCATTGGGAAAGTTTCTAAGTGAAGCTAAGTGGGATGAATCTTTAGGGTGACTGGTGTGGTGCAGTATAGTGTTTATCCTTTAGTATTTAGGAGCGCCTATAACGTTGCCTTTAGCGATTGTCTATGTCCTTAATCTGCTCATCATAGACATTTTCTTGTTTTCCAGCTTATGCCTTAGTCCAGTTATTTTGGTAATAGTATTGTAGAATTATCATATTCACCAGACTTTATGTCTGACCCCCTCTTTTCCATCCTTTTTCTCCCTTCAGGTCCGCAGGTTGGGCCAAGTTCTAGTGGAGTCTAGTTGGTTCGCTTACCTTCTGGAAAGCTTGGACTGCTGAAGTAAAGTCCAGCTTGTTATCTTTCTTTTTAATGGCTATTCATGTAATGGGATTATGTACTTGTTTTATCAAGATAGATATTGTACTTGACATTGAATGTGGTGTTATGATGTAATCAAACATGTTTTGACTTCTGCTACAATGTAATAAAGTTTTTGAATTTCCAAGTACTATTTTATATCTGTCTTGTTGTAATTTTACTGTTCTATATTCACTTAAAACCTCCATGGAAGTTAATGCATTCCCTTTGTGAGTGACATTAATGGACGTGGGGTGTTACAACACTGAAGTAATTCATGTGTACAGGCGATCTATATCCATTTAAATAGGATAGATAATTGTCAGTATTTAAAATAAATGATAAGGAGAATATACTGTGGGGGACTTAAATGCTGGTAAAAAAGGAATGGTAATAATAAACATGTCATACAAATGGGTCACTTATAAAGTTTGATAAGGTACATCGGGCACTACATATTGCCAAATTGGCATTTATTTCATATGTAGAAATCGTTATGTGTGATCTGTGTGTATGCGCGCGCGTGTGTATGTGTTCTCCTGCCAAATATGTATGTAACTTCATTTGAACAAATCAAAAAGAATATGATGTGTTTGTGTTATCCAAAATCTACTGCAGATAATACGACTTTAAAAGTGGTCTAATGGGCATAAGCGTAGGAGCATCAGCAAAAATGAGGACAATACCTAGCATGCAAAAGACATGGGGAAACCTGCAAGCGCTTGGAGACATTGCTTTTTCCTACTCTTACTCTATCATCTTAGTAGAAATACAGGCATATGACTAAACTAAAAAAATACGACTATTACTCACGTAGAAGTACAAACCTGTAACTTACATATTCAATTGTTATATTTAGGACACACTGAAGTCACCGCTAGGGGAGAGCAAAACCATGAAGAAGGCATTACTGTTGAGCATAACTGTCACCACCACAACATTTTACCTGCTTTGTCTAGGATCATAGTTTAACGAGGATCCTAGTTAACTCAGTTTGCGCAAAGTATTTGGGTCATCTACTATCTACTGTGCTTAAAAACGAGATCTAGGAACATTGAAAGTGAAATCAATTTTTTTACCTAATATCGTGATTCCTAGAAGCCGTGATTCCTTGAAACCGTAATACACACAAAAAAGAAGTCGATTGCCACTAATTTGCGGAGCCGAAGAGTGACGAGAACCAAATAGATGTATCCCCAATTCGAACTCGATGATTGAGAAACAGATGGAGAGAGGATTTGAGAGACTAATACCGATTTGGGAAAGCCAAAATCCTTAGTTTCCCTGATATTGATCTCGTCGCTGATATTGATATCAATTAGAGAGAGGGATCGCTGATTTTTATTTCCTTATCAAGTGGGCTTCATAGGAATAAGCATTGGGGGAGAGTGGATTGAGGTAGCGATTAGGTTATGGATGAGAACTTACAATTTTGCCCTTAGAATATAAGTGTTGACCAGGCATATCAACACAAATAAGTGTTGGCACATTTTTGGTGACACATTTTTACTATAGCAACACATATTAGAGTCACTAATCTATAAAACAAATAAGTGTTTGCAATTGAAAAAATATAAGAGTTTCCAATGGCCATTATGGTGTAGTGGCACTCCATAGGTTCGGCACAAGTCAAAGTCGTAGGGGGCCCGATCAGGATAATATGACAAGGCACACGAGGAATGCCCTGAGTAGGAATATATCAATTGCACGCCCGGACTGGTGGTAACGCATTGCCGCGACTACCACCTACCACGAACAATACTCCCAAATCACAGATGTGCATCAAATCAATCAAACCGAGGGCCTATAGTAATAAAGGAAGAAGTGTTGCCGATGGGGGTAGCTAACCCAGCTTGGTCCGGTATAGACCTATTTTAGTCATTTTAATTATGACCCGAAGGTCAAGGACATCCATCATCGGTCTCTTTCTTCAAATCTTGTAATCGCCTCCAAATCCATCCTACTTCATTCTGGAACTCCACTGCGTACACAGTTGTTAAAGTGGTTTTCGGTATTGGCAGAGAGTACGACAACAGCCGATCCTAGTCTCTTTAACAACTAGTCGTTTACATTTTTCATACCAGTCAGTTCTTTTATATTTCAAAGAGGTTCATACTTCATATCAAAATATCAAATTTTCTTAAAAATTGTTTCAATATTCAAGATAGAATATTATTCAAAATAAAATATCCATTTAGACTAATTCAAAAGCTTGAAACAATTCCAATCTATAAAAATAAAGAATTATATTTAAAATAGTTTAAAAAATATATAGTGGAATAGTTTATATATAGGTTTTTGAACAGTTTGAAATAAATAGGTTGTATATAAAATAAAATTTATCAAAATTTAGTAAGGTTTATAGTAAAACAAAATATATTAAAGTAGTTTATAAAATAAGTAATTGATAATTAAAATAGTTTATTAAAGAAATTAATATATATATAAGAAAAATAATAGTTATAAAGTAAAACAGTTTGTAAAGTAAAATAGTTAACTACTAAAATAGTTTCTAAAATGGTTTAAAATAATATATTTGGAATTAGAATCGTTTCGACAAAATTTCAATTAGAATTGAAGTCATATTCCAATTTCAAATCGAATCAACTCCATTTCAATATTTCAATCGAATAAATTTCCAATTCACATTTATTTCAATTCAATCAACTCAATTCAAATAGTTAAATTCCCATTCAGATTCTCATTTTCAATGATTTCTATTTATAACAAATAATAAGTTCACAATTCAGATATTGTTTTAAATCAATGTTGATTTAAAATAAATTTCAAAGGTGGATAAAACAATTCAATTTCAATAAATTCGATTTACATTCAACTTCATTTTTAGCTTCAGTTACCACATTAAATTGTTTCCCTTTTTGCTTTTATATTTCAAAACTCAAAGTTCAAGTTCAAATGAAATCAATTGATAAAACATCCTTTATATTATTTTAAAATAATACTCAAAGGTTCAAAGTTAAAACAAATTGGATTTAACAAACCGGTGTCCGTATAAAATTTCATATCCTATGGCCAAGTGATACTTAAAATTTAATTTTAGTATTTTGGGAAAGGATGTATATCATTTCAATCCAAATCAGGGTCATAGGTATTTATCATTTCAACCTACATTCTAACTTCGTTTCAAAGATTAATCCCAGGTTTATTTGATGCCCGTAACATCTAGGGTAATGGTTGGGATTAATTAATACGACAATGGTTATATAAAATCATGGTGAATGACGGGTAACTTCATACAATTAAACATAAAGATGTCAAACATATCAAATTAAAGCCATACATCATATTAATACATCCAAATAGTTCAATATCATATAAATTTACTAGTTATCATATGTCGGGGTTTTAAACTGGTAATTAAATGTCAAATTTTAAATTAACTATAAAACAGTCAAACTAAACTCGACTATCAGTGCAAATAAATTTAAATATACAATTTAAATTACCAACACCAATCAATACAAACATATCATCACATGATATTAATTTAACTAAGATTAGAATATTTTAGTTAGGCATGAGTGGGTTTAATCACTCACCTTTGGTTCCGAACGTGTTTGAAATTCAATTGTAGGCCCAAAAATCAACAGTCTCTGAATTTGTCCAAACCAGTGCCATCGCGAAGAGCTCGTCGATATGATTCCAAAGCAATTTATTTAATCCAAATCTGGCCTCGTAGCAGAAAGTTATACACGTTAATGTCTTCGGCAAATAAGGAAAAAAAAACAATCTCACCCACTCACTAGCTGCCATGTCAGCGTTTACTACATATTTATTTTACCTTTCTTCCTTGTGAAAGCCACAGCCGATTATCCAAGAAACCCATCTCTTGTTTCGTACTTGAACAAATCCACTCCATCGCGACCACCTGCACTTGATCGGACGTCGCCACTAGAACTGCCATCCCTTGATCCCTCTACGCCATGAACCATGACAAAACCGGTGCCTTGCTAGCCTCGAAATCTGCGCCTAACACAGCTGAGATCGTGAGCTTACTGCGTCTTTATATTACAACTGATCGGCAAGCTATCCACATGGATTTGAAGATCTCATCGAGAGCTATGACATCGGTTTTGGAAGTTTTTAATTTCGTCGCATGGATTGAAAGAAATTAAGCAATAAAGTTTTGAAGAATTCAGGCCATCATGGCAGCTCAGAAATCAAATTAGGGTTTCGGTTATTTTAATAATATATTTCGATTTGCGTGTATTTAAAGCCAAAAACGGGCCTATGTCCAAATTGAGCCTGCTCACAGCCTACCAATAGGTTTTGACGTCTTCTGAACACAATGGGATATGTTTCAAAGCCCAATTCCAAAGCCTCTAGCAGTTTCTTCTAAAAATAGATTATTTAATTAAATTGTATACAAAACTTCTGCATGTTTTAATTTATTATGATCAAACTATAACTCTGTTGGTTATGAAAATTTAGATCTTGCAATAATTTACAATTCCGGATCCAATAAAATTAATTTCATCCTGAAATTGTTTGCAATAATGTCAAATTTCACATATTTATAATAAAATATTCAGTTTTAACTTGTTATTATAAAATTGAATTCAAAAGTTTTAAAATTTCTAAAAAATATAGAATTCAAATAAATTTCATAATTAAAATTTCTTTTTACATGAATTTCAATATAGATTATCAAAATACTCCAATCTTTGTCTTTCAATTATAATTTACACAAATCAGAATATTTTCAATATTAAGTTTCAACTCTCATTATAAAAATCAATATAACGAATCACAAATTTATTTAAAATCAATACAAGTAACAATTGTTGTAATTGACTGAATTTTAATACTTAAACCATTTAATTGAGTTTACATCATAAATCTTCAAAAAAAAATTATATATACTCATAAATATTAAAAATCATATTTAATTTAAAAATTAATATAGTCGAAAAATATGGGTTGTTACAAAATATCTTGCATGTTGTTTGCATCTGAATTGAATGGGTTTTGAACTTGTTTTGTATATATATGTTGATTGCCCGAATTATATGGATTGAAATTTAATATGGACATTGATTTAAATGTTAACATGTTCATTTAAATTGCTTGATTGAGTACTTGCAGCAAACATATTGCACTGATATATATATATATATATATATATATATATATATATATATAGGAACCTTGCAATGTACGAATTATATATATGAGTTACAAAGTATATAAATTGTGCAGCATATGACTTGGGAGTTTATGAATTTTGCAATATGTGACACTTAACTAATATATTTCATACAAAATTTCCCTATAGGCTCAGGAGAAGCATTATGTTTTAGGCTCTTGTCCCATCAATATCAATAATCAAGATTGCAAAAAAATTTGTTAGGCCATCAATGATCAAGTTGAACATGAACCATATTTGCAATCTCGATACTGATATTAACGAGGCCATAGAAACGTGAATTGATGTGGGAAATTGAACAGAGAAACAGGTATACATACTTTGCAATCAGAATGTGTTTATATATGTTATTTTATTTTATTTTATTCCATATTATTTGCATGTATATGAGTATACATGAATACTGAAATATGTCATATATCTGTTGTTATTGAACATGTAAATCCGAGTTGTCCACACACATACACACATATACATACATATATATATATATATGTGTGTGTGTGTGTGTATACATATATATATGTAGTGATATACATGAAAGATTACTGCTTTTAAATATAACTAAATAATGATAGGCTAAAAGTGTGGCACTTTATAATTATTAGTACGTGCTTATCTTGTGTTTGACATCTGGATATGCAAATGGTATTTATTTTACTTAAATTATATGCTAGTTGCTTCTAGACTTATAAGTGGATAACTTGTTATGTATAAACATCTTCTGGGGGTACTGATCCATTTAAAATTTCCATATGAATGTTATGTTGTAAACACAATTGGATAAATATATGTTTAATGTAGGACTTCTACATGCACATGTATATATATAACATACAATGATTATGAGCATACAGGCATACATAATGCAGGTGATACTATGTTTTGTATGTGTGAAGCATGAGCACATATGTTCATAAGGGGTGTATATATCAAGTGTGTGTGAACATTTCAAGATTTTTCAGAAATATGAGCAAGTTAATTTTGTAGCCAAGAGGTCTAATTTATATAAGCTAATAATTAATTTACTTGGGAGTTACTAAATTAAGTGACTACATTCAATTTATCTTGGGAGTTACTAAATTAAGTGACTACATTCAGTGGATTGACAATTAATTTGAAACGTATCACTAACTAACATGGTAGGAATTTCTATCAAAGTTCATTGTAAGTGTATAGTAGTGCTGTCAGGAGGGATATTTTAGATCCATGTCGGCAGGTGTTAAGTATTTTTAGGATACTATGACTTATTTCCATGAAAATGGAACATTCGCGGGTTATTAAGAATGAAATCACGAGTTCTATGCATATACGTGGAGGTAAGAGAGTTATTGACCTAGCCTTCTATGGTCTGGTTGAGGAAACACTTCGAAATGATGAAAGCTTTAAAATAAAGTTTTCGTTCATTAAAGAGCTTCGAAATTTAGGAACTCAAGTTTTGAAAATCAATAAGTTTCAACGGATCAATTTAGTAACTCCCAAGATAAGTCGAGGTTAGTTGGTTTGTTAACCAGACAAAATTATTAAACAGCAAGCAGTAAAAATATTCGTCCATATGATCAACTTTATATTTTCGAAGTCTTTCCTCAACCAACCCACAGCATGCTTGTTCAGTTCTCTTTTACCTTCAGGTATACGCATATAACTCATGATTTAGTACTTCTTAAAACGTGAATGTTCCATCTTCATGGAATTTGGTCGCAGTGTCTTAAAGTTACTGCACACCTCGTAGACATGGTTCTGGAATATACTTTCTGACAGTATTACTTAGCAATGTCAAGATCTTCAAAATTTTATCTTGGTTTGTACAAGCGTTGCATTGGTTAACAGTACAAGGAATATGTAACATTCTGATACATTTCATACAAAATTTCCATGTTGGCTGTGGAGAAGCATTATGTTACATAGGGCAACTCATTTTCTTCTTAACTGATTGCCCAAAGGGGATGAAGACAATTAGTTTTAAGCCCTTCCCCCATCAATATTAATAATCGAGATTGCAAATTTTTGTGTTAAGACATCAATGATAAAGTTGAACCTAAACCGTATTTGCAATCTCGATTACTAATATTGCTGAGGCTAGAGAAACCTGAATTGATGTTGGAAACTGAATAGAGAAACCCACCTTCTTCTAAGTATTGTATAGGTGGTTCAGTTTGTATTTAACCTAGAGAGAAAGGAGGTGTTATAGATGAAATGTTTATACTGTACCAGGGGAACCTAGAGAGAAAGTTAGAGTTGCGATGACACAAATACAAAAACTGGTGTTGCGGTGAGTATTTAGTATTGACCATTATGTTTATTTTTATCAGCCAAGCATTGATTTGTGATAAAATAAAATGTATATTCCTACTGATTTTTCAAATGGATAATTTCAATCCTTATTCTGACAATTATGTTTCTGCTTATCTGAATATGCCTGCAGTTCAAATGGCTCTTCATGCAAATGTCATAAGTTTGTCGCATCGCTGGGAACTCTACAGACATGCCGATTATACAGCTGTAGTTAGGTATCATCTTTGCTCATTTCAGTATCATAATATGATAGATGTAGATTATAAGAAAAAATTGAAATTCTTAGTTGTGCCTAACTGTTGTACTGTTGAATTATGCATGTGATTAGGTGAAGCATACATGAGAGCTGGAACAGAGTATAATATACACACACCATAAATTTGCAATAAATTCAATTGTTCATTGTTTCCCTTTTTTATATATAAATCAAATATGAAAAATCATCTTAAATATGAATTTCGTCGATATGCTTAGAAAAATGTGCATGACGCTAAAATTTACTTTAGAAAAATGTGCATGTATTAATTTATTATTGATGGAGGATCTGAAGTAGTGTACATAATTTGATGAGTTGATGCACATTGTGATGAACCAAACCAGGACAAGCCAGACTGAAGCCAAGATGATGAGCTTAAATCACTCGGTGTGCTGCTAGAATACAGTCTAATGCAATGAGTAGGTGGCTTCAATAGCATCACATTTGTTCTTGGCATGTGCGGATTCATGCACAACGGTGAAATGCACGGATAGGCAATGATATTCTAATATGCTGAAGTTGGAATGCTAGTGCCAAACAGTAAGACGGATCTAGATAGCAACCCATGCGCAATTGTTGGAGATCAGTGAGCCTATGTGGCATGTTGAGGTACTATTAATTTTTATGTGCAAATTTGTCTAATATGGTTGATTCTATGTTGCGCTTTTTTGTATATGTTCTATAGCTTATTCTGAAGTCACCCTTGCATTTCCATTCACTTTTGTGCTTCCTGCAAGTTGTGCAAAATGATATCACCTTGTTCAGAGTAATTTAAATTTAAGAAATCAGACAACATGGAAGAAATATTTTTCATTTAGAATAGAGTATCACGGTCACCCAAGCATATTATGGTGGTAGGAAGTTTACTTGTCATTACTTTCTCGGTCTTGATTATAACTTGAATCTCATTGTTGATTACTTCATTGTTGATTACTATTGTTTACAGAAAGATTTGTGTATCTTGTTGTGAGATTAGGGAGGAGCTGTATATCAATGGTTACAACATTTTATTTGTACTAGATGTGTAAGTACTATTAGGTATAACATTTTCTTTGTAATAGATGTGTAAATTTGTATATCATTGGTTATTATATGTGAGTTTAGTCATTTATTCAGAAAACTATTGTATTGAAATGGTTATGCATATTGTATTTGATTATATGGTTAATTATTTTTTAACTGTTTGAAGATGACGATTATGTGACTGGTTATTGTTGATATTGTAGAAACAAAATAGACTATTAACAAGAAATAACTGCTTGAAAAAATACACCAAATTAATCAATAAATTTTAGTAGCATTTTAAAAACGCTACTGAAATACATGTAGTGGCATTGAGTAAACACAACTGTAAATCAGGGGTAAAATTGGAAATTTTATTAGTAGCATCAAAAAGCTTTTTTATAGCGTTTTTAAAGCGCTACAGAAATATTTTTGCTGGCGTTTGGAAAACATTACAATAAAAGTATTTACAGTGACGTTTAAATAACTGTAACAAATACTCAACGATTTTTAGTGGCATGTTCTCTCGTAACAATTGTCAAAACGCCACCAAAAATGCTTGGTAGCGTTTTTTGAGTGCTACAAAAAATCAATTTCTTGTAGTGTATGCGGACTGTGATGGATACGTGAAAACATAGCGTTGGAGCGAAAATTTCGTTTTGGACCCTTAGCAAAATTTGAGTCCGGAGCCAAAAAGAAATTTTGAATGGCCCACCACATAACTTTCCATAATAACTGTTTAAAAAGTTCAATTCATTTGTATCTGTATTTAAAAAAATAAAAATTATTTGATATTGGAAAAGCAAATACAAGTACAAATAAGGTTACATTCTCGTTTGATTCTTGTTCGTTCGTGTACAACCAAAATTATAGTTAATTTTTTGTGCAAATAGATAGATGAGGATTTTCTTTTAAAGGACAAACTTTGCAAAGGAAACTGGTGAAAAGTATGGAAAGTTTCAAGATGAGGGAGAAGGACACATTTATACTAAAAGTGAAATTTAAGGGGCCCACTATCCTTTTTCCATTTACACTAACATTTGTCCTTTTCACTAAATTCTAAACCTTCCATACTTTTCACCAAAAATTTTGTTAAGCTTGTCCTTCTCCCTATTTTCCACTAGATAAAATTGGTATCATTTACCATTTTATATAAGTAAAACATCTTAATATTTATTATTACTTTTACTATTTTTTAATTTCAAATTTTTGCTTTAACTATTATTATTTAATTATCATTCAATTAATCAACATTTATTATAAATTTTACAATTAATTATCAATTATAGTATACAATAGTGAACTGTTAATAAATTATTAATCAAGTATTAATCACTTATTAAATAATAATATTAATTACCAAATTTTAAATATTAATTACTAATATTAAATAATAAATATTAATTAATTATTAACTATGTATAATAATAAATTCGTATTTATTAATAATCATTCATTAATATATGTTATAAATGATTAATATAATATTATTAATGATTAATTATTAAATATTAATAAATAATGGAGCATTATAAATGATTAGTAATTAGTAATATAATATTATAGTTAATAATTAGTAACATAGAATATTAATATAATATTGTTAATGATTAATTATTACATAATAAAAATAATCAATATTAATTTTAATAAAATATTATAATTATTAATCATTGATTGTCGAAAAGTGGTAACCTACATTTATTACAATGGGTGTTTTATGATCATTGTAAAATATGCACTCATTTTATGATCATTGTAAAATCGACACATATTACAACAAAATTGGCACATATTACAACGGGCATTACTCGCACCTATTACGACGGGAATTACCCGTTACAAAATAGAATTCTATTACAATAGACATTTTGTGACCTTTGTGAAATTGACAACTATTATAACAAGCATTTTGTGAACGTTGTAAAATTGATGTCTATTACAATGTGTCTGAAATGACCGTTGTAACAACATTCTATTACGATGTGCAGTCCTTGCCTGTTGTAAAAAGGGTATTGTACAAGACATCTATTACAACGTTTTATAAATGACCATTATAATAGCTCTCTATTACAACGGGCATCCAATGGCCATTGTAAAAAGGTCGCTGTAATATGGTATTTTTGTTGTAGTGTTTTCTTGATTGTACGTGTGGATTCAAGCAGGATTGTAGTTGTGGTATTCTTAAGAAACTTGTCGAAGGTGATCAAAGAATGAAGCTAATTCAATTTCTTTCTCATCTCAGCATATATTATGATCAAGACAGAATCAATTTGCTCAGTTCTGACCCATTACCAACTGTGAATCGTGCTTATAATATTCTACAACAGATTGAAAGGCGGATTTTGAATGGAATCGACAATTCTATTGCTGATACTAGTGCTCTTCAAGTACAAACTGCAAAGCAAAATTCACAAAAATCTTCAATACTAACTTCGGGAAAAGGAGAATTCAAGAGACTTAAGAGTGAAATGATTTGTGAACATTGCAAGATGAAGGGACATTTTGTTGATCAATGTTTGAAAAGTGTGGTTTTAAAAAGGAAAGAATACAAAATCAACTAGAAAAATGGCAGCAAATGCATCTGGATCTGGCATTCTTGGTAGTACTCCTATGTAGAATATTGAAAACAACAATTCAGGAATTCACATTGATCAAAGGTGGTTTCCTAAATTTACAAAGCAGTGATGCAAATGATGCAGCAAGAAAATTCCTCTTCTGATCCTATGTCACAAAACTATTCCACAGTTAACTTTGTAGGTATAATAGCTTCTATTGTTGTTTATGATTCAAATGCAGCATATCTTGACACTTGGATTATAGATTTTGGTGCGTCTTATCAGATGGCATATGATTTAAAGTGTTTTGCTTTGATTCAGACACTAAAGCATCCTTTTACTATTAGTTTACCTGATGGAACTATTAAAAGTGTGACAAAATCAGGAACAATTAATCTCACACCACAGATAATTCTGAAGAATGTATTATACATACATAATTTTAAGCACAATCCACTTTTTGTTGGAAGATTACTTGATCATAACAAGCTAATTGTATATTTTGATCAAATAAAATGTTTGTTTCAGGACCTACACTCTAAACAAGTAAAGGGATCTGGAAAATGAGAAGCTGGATTATACAAATTCAATGGAGAATTGTTAAGTTCCAGTTCTAGTAACTCTTTTTCCTTACTTTTAAAAATAATGATATCTTTACCACTAAAAGTCTAACAGTGTGTTAGCAAATAATTCTACCTCTTTACCTAGTTTTAGTATTCTTCATGCAAGATTAGGACATATAAGTGTCCTTAATATGAAACATTTAACAAGTTCATGTTATTACAATAAAAATGATGATTTGACCAATGAAGCATGCATTTTAGGTAAACATCATAGATTAACTTTTTTGTTATCTTCTTCTAATGTTGCTTAGTCTTTTGATATAGACTTATAGGGGCCATACAGAACACCTACATTGTCTGGAGCAATTCATTTTTTAACTATTTTAGATGATCGTACCAGAACAACTTGGATTCATTTTTTGCATAACAAACAAAAAGTATATAACATGATTTTTGCCTTTCTTTCTTATTTTGAGACTCAATTTGATAGCAAAGTGAAAGTGATAAGGAGTGATAATGGAACTAAAATATTCAATAAATCATGTAGTTTACTATTTGCTCAGAAAGAAACTATGCATCAATGAAGGATGCCAGGGGTACCTCAACGAAATGGAAGGGTATAAAGGAAACATATATTACATTTAGAAACTGCTACATCAATAAAAATTCATACCAATTTACCTGTTAAGTTTTGGGGGGACTGCATTTTAGTGGTTGCACATCTAATTAATCTTATGCCCAGTTCTATTCTTCAATGGAAAACTCCATATGAAAAGTTAATGGTAAAATCACCTGATTATACACATCTTAGAGTAATTGGATGTTTGTGTTACCCAGCAACAAAATCAAGTGACAATCTTGCCTTTCGAGCAAAAAATGCATAATGATAGGTTATCCTTATGCTCTAAAAGGATACCGATTATACGATCTAGATGATCACAAGATTATTCTTAGTAAAGATGTAATTTTTGAAGAATATGTGTTTCCTTATCATACTGAAAGATCCTTTCCATAAACATAAGCTCAGTTGCAATCTTTACCACCTATCAGATTCAAAATTTTAATTATGATGAACAAATTTGTGGTTCAAATTTGAACATTCCCCCTTTTCATGCTTCACAAGCTCCTTCTATCAATAATGATGTAATGTTAGAAGATTCTACTTCCTTTATTCATAATCAGCAAACTCCTCCTACTTCTGATCATCAATATGAAACTATTAACTCCTTAATTCCTGCACTAAGAAGATCTTCCAAACCATCAAAGTTTCCATCAAAATTAAAAGATTTTGAAGTTCACATATTAAACCTCTCTCTACTCCACATGATACTTAATTTACATTCATGGTTATTAATGCTTTTATGGAGCCTTCATTGAAACATTTATATTTAGGTTCTCTTTATATTCTTCACAAAATGTTATCTACACAAAAGCCTACTTCTTATAACCACGCAAAAGAGGGTCCTAGAAGGGTGGAAGCCATGAAAAAATAAATAGAAGCAATGAAAAATAATCATACTTGGGATTTAGTGGATTTTCCATCTAATAAAACATCAATAGATAGTAAATGAGTTTATAAGATTAAGTTTTTGAATAATGGTGATGTTTAAAGATGCATAGCTAGAATTGTAGTAAGAGGAGACAAGCAAATTAAAGGTGAAGATTTCAATTTACTTTTAGTCCAATTGCAAGATTACAACTATTAGAATTGTTGTAGCTTTAGCAGTAGCTAATAATTGGCATTTGCATCAACTAGACATAAATATTGCTTTTATACATAGTGGATATATTAATGAAGCCTCCCTTAGTTACACAAAAGCTAAACCTAGACAAATTTGTAAGCTCAGAAAATCAATTTATGGCCTTAAATAGGCAGCTAGACAATAGAATAAAGAACTTACAAATTTTCTTTTTCATCTTGGATTTGTTCGGTCAAACCAAGATTGTTCTATATTCAATAGTACTAACTATGCAGAGTTCACTACTATTGTTTGTTATGTGGATGATTTACTTATCACTGGATCCGGTATGCAAATTATCTCTAAAGACGAGAAAGCCTTGCATCAAGCTTTCACAATTAAGGATTTAGGGGATCTTACTTTCTTTCTTGGGATTGAAGTTACAAGAACAAAAGAAGGGATTCTCTTAAATCAGGGAAAATATATACAGGATATGCTAAGCTCTACAAACATAGAAAATGCTAAAACAACTCTTTTTCCTCTACCTAAAGGCTTGAAATTGAGCACTATTGAAGGTGCAAAATTAGTTAATCCAAAAACATATAGAAGATGGTTTACCTTTCTGTAGAGTGGTCACATTAACCAAACGGACTTAACGTCTGGGAGGTACGGTTGAAATGAGGTTTGAAAGATGAAAAACAACATAATTGGGCTTAACGGGGTGATTAGCAGCTAAGCCCACAACTCATTTCGAGATTAGGGTTATGGGAGGGCTGAAAGGGTTTGGAGAAACTTCCCTTTCATTTTTCCAGCCGCCACTAACCTTCCTTGAACCCTAGCAATGGCCTCCATATTCCAAATCTCATTCTAATCTCTTCTTGATCGCTTTTAAACCACTAATTGACCAAAACTACACCATATCAAGTCAAATTAGCACCAAATCAGGGTTGGAGCCACTGCAATACATAGAGATTCGTGCCATAACAGTAAAGTTTCATATCTAAGATTTCATTTGTGGCTAAGGCGAGTGATTTGCACTTTCATTCACTAATTACAGCTAACTTTGGGTGATTAGTGATAATTAACGAGATTACGCATCATAAAAATCAAGAAAAATATGTAGAAATTCTAAAATATTACTTTATATCACTAGTGAAAATTTGGGTGAATTTGGATTAAGTTGGCTAATCCTATAGTTAAAACATGGTTAAGGGGATTAAGGGGAAAATCATATTTTTTGGGTATGTTTAATCTAAAATATTTCATGTGATTAATGTTTTAATGTTTTTGATTGATTCTATATGTTGATACTGCTGGTTGGTATGTTTTGTGATGTCATAAAGAAGGTTAGAATGGTTGAAAACGCTGTTGTTTGGCGAAATTAGCTTATAAGAAAAAACTGTAGAAATTCGGTTCTTGAAGGGGGTAGGGTTCACGAACAGCTACCAGGCTCACGAACCGTCACCAGGCTCACGAAGCGCCACCAGGAGAGGGTCACAATCCGCCACCAAGAGAGGGTCACGAACCACAACAAAGAGAGGTTCACGAACCGCCACCAGGAAAGGGCCATGAACCGACCAAAAGGAGCGTCGCGTAGCGAGGGGAGGTGACTAGGGGATCACGACCCCGGGGGGCGACCCGGGGGGGCCCGGGAGGAAGCTAGGGGCAACCGGGAAGGCGACTTGTCCTCAACGATGACCATGACTTGAACCGAGATGATGACTACGAACCGAACCGGATTGGAACTTCTACTTCACGACGACGACTGCGAACTCTTCTAAAGATCAAAACCACTCCGACTAAAACCCGAAATGCAAAGAGAGTCCAAATGGGAAGTTATTACTCAGGATCCAGATGGGAACCAACGAGTTAGCTTCTAGAGTTGGACTTTGCTGCGGGACGTGTGCAAAGGGGTTATCGATATCCATAACTTTGGTTCACCGTTGAGAGAGGGGGCATGTAGACGAACCGGAGCCATAGGATGTATAGACTGGGAAGGGTTATTGGCTATATACCAAAAGGGCATGGTCATTGCAACTAGTTGTACGAAGTCCAAAAGGGCATGGACCTATCCTGGCCCTAAATGGATTTGGTAAGCAAAGCGGTGGATATCGTATGCTTTACACACTGAGTGACAGATGTGAGGATGATTGCTATTTTTGATGTTTGTTATCACCATGACACGCACACTCCCATTTTACACTCTATGTTAGTGTTTACCTTAGAGTATTATACATCTTGTTGTGCTAACTCTTTGGTTGCAGGTCCAGGTATGATTATTTATACATGTTACTGCTTAATTTTGCTGCTATCGCTCATACCAGACTTTTATCTGACCTAGAGTTTTATGTCTCTTCTTATTACTCTGGGTGCTCCTAAACGAGTAGAATAGAGACAGGTTAGGTAGTTATGCACGATTAGCTGTCCGGAGAGGAGTAGGAGGCTTCCACGTACTATTTACATATGTTCTCCATATGTTGTTGTTGGTCACTACTTTGGCCATTAGTAGTGTACCTTTTCTATCTTGCTTTAGAGATAGTCTTTGAAGTTTTAACAATGATGGTTTGGATTATAAGCCGTATTTTGGATTCCGCTGCTATGATGGTTTAGTTTCAGCTTATACACTGTCTCGCCTGTTTTATGTCAAGTTATGTTATTATTATATTTTATTCCATGCGCTGTGAGATATACTGTAGGTTATTTGGTGATCCGTCATTCAGACCCTTTTGTTTTGACGACCGTTCTGTGCTAGTCTGGCAAAGATATAGCGCATTTCGAGGGAAATATTGGCTGGTGCGGGGCAGGCCGTCACACTTGATATCAAAACCTAGGTTGCGTAGTTAACCTAGAGCAAGACTACAGGGAGAGATAGTATACGTATATGAGAGCGCATATTTGTGATATTTTGGTTTTCAAAAACTATATATATACTATTAGTACATTTAAGGATGAAGTCGCACTGTACTGGCACCACTAACGATATGGTTAATCGTTTTCTTTTTACAGATTGAACGATGAGCCGAAATACGAGGAGTATTGGTTCAGAGGCCAATGATAGGAATGTCCCTGATATGAGGACGATGTTTACTACCTTCATGTGAGAGATGCTTAATGATGTTCAGGAAGCAGTTCCTAACGTTGCTAATGGTGGTGGTGCGGTAGCGCAGGCGCCTAGAGCCGATTTTGCCAAGCTTTGCAAGGATTATACTAGTCTTGGTGGGAAGCCGTTCCACGGAACGAAGTCGGCTACGGAGGTTCAAGATTAGCTTGATAGTTGTGAGCGCATCTTTGAGGATTTAGGGATCGATGTTGCGATAAAGAGAAAGCTAGCATCGCGTCAACTTCAAGGATGAGCAATGAATTGGTGGAATGCTATCAAAGCGGCTAATCCCAAGGATTAAGTTACTTGGAATCAATTTAAGACCCGATTCAAGGATAGGTTTATTCCAGCTGCTTAGAATTGAGAATTATTCAGGAAGTTTTTGGAGCTTAGGCAGAATAGTAGGGCAATCTCGGAGTATATTGTTGAATTCGATACCTTATCCAAATATGGATTGTCCCTGATCGATACTGTCGAGAAGAAGAACGAGAAGTTCATAACTGGCCTAGATGAGTACTTGGGGGAGAGACTCATAAACCATATCGATGAGACATTCGAATCTATTGTAGGGAAGGCATTGAGATCTGAGAGCCTTTACCCTAAGTCAAAGACCGAGGTTGCTATTACATCTGCAGTGGAGCCAAAGCTGCAGGCAAGCGGTGGAATTAAGAATAATTCCCAGAATAAGAGGAAACAGGACCAAACCAAGGATGGTCGGAAAAAGAAGAATAAGAAAGAAGTCCAGTGCTTTGGTTGCGGCAAGAAGGGCCACTACATCAAAGATTGTCGAGCAAAGCCAGCGGAAAGAAAGTGCTTCAACTGTGACCACGTGGGACATTTCAAGGATAAATGTCCATAATCCCCTATGCAGAAGAAGATTGTGAAAGCATATGCTATCAACGTTGTTCCTTCTACGTCGAATGCCCCAACTGCGGCGTAGAAGGGAAAGGGTGTCGTTATTCAAGGTATGCTTTCTATTTATGATATTCCTGTTCGAGTATTGTTTAATACCGGGGCTTCTCATTCCTTCGTATCTAGTGACCTGGTAGATAGGTTGGAATTGGAACCCAAGATAGTCGATAAACCTTTAGTTGTGATGAACCCGATCAGTGGTTCGTCCAGCCTTAGTTTGATTTGTTGTAAATTAGTCTTATCGAGTCATGGATGTATGTTTGCTTATGATTGCTTTGTTTTGGGCTTTACTGGGTTTGGCATTATTTTGGGAGGCGATTGTATCCAAAGGTATGGGGTGGTAGTAAACCATGAGGGGTCTTCGGTGACCATTAGAGCGGATGACGGGTGGAGGGTGGTATTGGGTTGCCTACCTAGTGATGGGTGTGATGGCTAGTTTTCTAAATTTCCTCGACATCCCGCATGATGAGTTATCAGATGTGCCTATTGCTGGCGAGTATCCGGACATCTTCCGGGAAGTGATCGGACTACAACCACACCGAGAGATCGATTTTCAGATTAATTTAGTGAAAGATGCCAGAGCTATAGTGATGCCACTTCGTCGTATGGCGCAAAGGGAGCAGCGAGAGCTTGAAGTGCAAGTGGGTGATCTTTTGAAGAAGGGATTTATCCGAAGAAGTGTTTCTGAGTAGGGAGCACCAGTTGTATTTGCTACCAAGGCCGATGGTTTCCTTCGCTTATGTGTAGACTGCCGTAAGCTGAACAAGGTGACTAGGAAGAATAAGTATCCTCTTCAATGGATTGATGATTTATTTGATCAACTGAATGGAGCAAGAGTGTTTTCCTAGTTGGATCTCCCGACAGGTTTTCATCAGCTCCAAGTAGCAGTTGAGAGTACACCTAAAACGACATTTCGGATGCCATCTGGACTCTATGAGTGGTTGGTTATGTCATTTAGGTCGACCAATGCACCTGACATTTCATTGATCTTATGAATAGGGTTTTTAGGGATCAATTAAATAAGTTTGTTCTTGTGTTCGTGGACGATATCTTGGTTTACTCAAGGACAGAGGAGGAACACAAGGAACATTTGAGGACAGTGATGGAGGTGTTTAGGAAACACCAGTTGAAAGCAAAATTTTCTAAGTGTCACTTCTGGAGGAGGGAAGTGAGGTTCTTGGGCCATGTTGGTTCACAGAATGGTATTGTCGTGGATCCCGCGAAGGTGGCTATGGTGTAAGATTGGTCTACGCCCAAGAATGCAACGGACGTGAGAAGTTTCTGGGGGTTAGCTGGATATTACCGTAAGTTTATCCAAGATTTCTCCAAGATAGCGGCACCGTTAACTCAGTTGACCAAGAAGAATCAAGCTTTCGTCTGGGACGGAAGGTGCGAGAACGCATTTAAGAGACGAAAGGAAAAGTTAATGTGCGCACCAGTGTTAGTTATTTATAAAGGGAATGAAGAGATGACGGTATACACGGATGTCTATGGTACCAGACTAGGTGTTGTACTAATGCAAGTAGGAAGGGTTGTGGCTTATGCTAGTCGGCAACTGAAACCGCATGAGAAAAGGAATCGTACCCATGATTTGGAATTGGCAGCGATCGTGTTCGCGTTGAAAATGTGGAGACACTTTCTCAAGGGAGAAAGATTCGAGTTGTTTACCGATCATAAGTCATTGAAGTACCTTTTCGCTCAAAAGGATTTAAATCTTCGTCAGCAAAGATAGTTAGAGTTCTTGGCTTCGTATGATTTCAACATCGCATACACACCCGGGAAGGGCAATGCGGTAGCTGAGGCATTAGGTACGAGACATGCCAGTTTGGGGGCTATGTTTCTTGAATGGAAGCAACTGGGGTATATTGCGGGATATGATTTCAGACCTAAGTGCGAATTGGATCCAGAGATGTTAGCAAGTTTGACGATTAGACCTACTTTGATTGAGCGGATTGGTTCCAGTCAAGGGGACGATCCTAATTTATTGGAAATTATCTCCAAGGTGGAGATGGGTATCGACGGCGAGAGAATGAACAAGCATGGTCTTGATCGAGAAGGATGGCTTCAAAAGAATGGGAGATTAGTTATACCCAATGTTAATGGATTGAGAGATGAAGTGCTTTGAGAGTGTCATCGCTTAAAACTGACTATACAACCCGGTGGTAAAAAAATGTATCGAGACATGAAGCATACCTACTACTGGGAAGGGACGAAGAGAGACATTGGGAAGTTTATATCCAAGTGCATAAATTTCCAATTAGTTAAAGCCGAGCAAAAGAAGCCAGGTGGTTTGTTACAACCGCTGGAAATTCCCAAATGGAAATGGGAACAAGTCTCAGTGGATTTCATTGATGGTTTACCAAGGACTAGATCGGGTCATGATTGTATTTGGGTGATTGTGGATCAATTGACCAAAAGTGCAAGGTTTATACCAATTAAGTCGAATAGAACGACAGCTAAGTTAGTCGAACTGTATACAAAGTGGGTTGTGAGATTTCATGGAGTACCTAGAGGTGTTGTGAGTGACCGAGATCCGTTATTTACTGGTGGGTTTTGGAAGAGCTTACAAGAGGCTTTAGGATCAGAATTACATCTCAGTACTGCATACCATCCTCGAACCGACGGTCAAACAAAGAGAGTAAATCGTGTATTGGACGATCTCTTAAGGGCTTGTATAATGGAGTATATTGGACTTCGGAGGATCATAGGATGACCATTTACATTCGGTTGAATTCGCATATAATAATAGTTATCAGTCCAGTATTGCTATAGCTCCATTTGAAGCTTTGTACGGAAGGCCGTGCAACTCACCATCATGTTGGTTGGAAACCGGTGAGAAGTTTACGCTTGGGCCAGATGTAATATGAGAAACGTCAAATAAGATAAAGGTTATTCAACAACGAATGAAGACTGCCCAAGATAGGCAGAAGAGTTATGCTGATAAAAGGCGAAGAGATTTGAAATTCTTCGTTTGCGACTTGGTATTTGCCAAGATTTCTCCTTTAAAGAGTGTGATTCAGTTTGGTAGGAGAGGTAAGTTGGCACCAAGGTTTGTTGGCCCATTTCTAGTTCTCAAGCAAGTTGGGAATTTAGCGTATAAAGTTGGATTACCTGACAAGATGGCAGGAGTGCACAAGGTACTTCATGTTTCTCAGTTAAGGAAGTTCGTGCACGATTCTGATATGACTATTTCACCAGATCAGTTGGATGATATCGAGGTAGAACCCAAGGCAGTTGGAAACCGCAAACCGATTCGTATTATCAGACACGATACGAAGGAACTTCAGAGGAAGACGGTGAAACTGGTTAAGGTCCAGTGGGGTGATAATGAGAACGACTATACTTGGGAAACAAAGAAGATCATAAGGAAGTCGTATCCAGAGCTCTTAACCTAGTAAGATTTTAATCATGATATGGTTATTCTCTAGTTAGTAAACTGCATGTTAGGATATGCTTGTTGTGTTGTTATGTATGTTTGATTGTTTGTAAATGGCTGATAGGTTTGCGGGGCACCATTGTATGTTTTAGTTAAGTAATTTTGGGGGCGAAATTTCTTTAGAGGGAGAAGTGTGACAACCCGCATTCTACGCATCAGAGGATCATAGAATATTTATTTTATTTTCATACAAAGTCGTATGGTCATGTAACTTTGGGAAACGACTATTGGGGTCATTTTCCATGTTCACGATTTTTGCCGAATTTTAAATAACCATTTTGCCCCTGGCGGATCTTGTTTCGCCCATAACTTTTGAATGATATGGAGTTTTAACCTGAAACCACTTTCATTGGATTTGGATGATGGTTTAACTTTCCGTAGAGTGGTCACAATAACCAACGGACTTATCTTTTGAGAGATATGGCTGAAATAAGTTTTGGAAGATGTAAAACATCATAATTGGGCTTAACGGAGTGATTAGCAACTAAACCCATAACCCATTTCAGGATTAGTGTTATGGGAGGGCTGAAAGGGCTTGGAGAAACATTCCCTTTCATTTTTCTAGCTGCCACTTACCTTCCTTGAACCCTAGCAATGACCTTCATCTTCTAAATCTCATTTTAATCTCTTCCTAATCGCTTTTTAACCACTAATTGACCAAAACTGCACCAAGTCAAGTCAAATTAGCACCAAATCAGGGTTGGAGCTGGTGCAATACATTGAGATCCATGCCATAACAATAAAGTTTTAGATCTAAGATTTCATTTGTGGCTAAGGTGAGTGATTTGCACATTTATTCACTAATTACGGCTAATTTGGGGGTGATTAGTGATAATTAGCGAAATTATGCATCATAAAAATCAAGAAAAATATGTAGAACTTCTAAAATATTACTTTATGTCACTGGTGAAAAATTTGGGTTAATTTGGATTAAGTTTGCTAATCCTATGGTTAAAATATGGTTAAGGGGATTAAAAGGAAAATCATGCTTTTTGGGTATGTTTGATCTGAAATATTTCATGTGATTGATGTTTTAATATTTTTGATTGATTCTATATGTTGTTACTGCTGGTTGGTATGTTTTGTGATGTCATAAGGAAGGTTAGAATGGTTGAAAACGACGTCGTTTGGCGAAATTAGATCGTAGGAAAAAACTGCGGAAATTTGGTTCGTGAAGGGGGTTGGGGTCACGAACCGCCACCAGGAGATGGTCACAAACCGCCATCAGGAGAGGGTCACGAACCGCCACCAAGAGAGGATCACGAACCGCCACTAGGAAAGAGTCACGAACCGACCAGAAGGAGCGCTGCGTAGCGGGGGTTGACTAGGGGATCACGACCCGGGGGGGCGACCGGTAAGGCGACCTGTCCTCGACGATGTCCACGACTCAAATGGATATGATGACTCCGAACCGAACCGGATTGGAACTTCTACTTCGCGACAACGACTGCCAACACTTCTGAATATCAACACCACTCCGACTAAAATTCGAAATGAAAAGGGAGTCCAAATGGGAAGTTATTACTTAGGATCCAGATGAGAACCAACGAGTTAGCTTTTAGAGTTGGACTTTGCTGCGGGACGTGTGCAAAGGGGTTATCGATATCAATAACTCTGGTTCACCATTGAGAGATGGGGCTTGTAGACAAACTAGAACCAAAGGATGTATGGACTGGGAAGGGTTATTGGCTACAGACCAGAAGGGCATGGTCATGGAAATTAGTTGTACGGAGTCCAGATGGGCATGGACCCATCCTAGCCCCAAATGGATTTGGTGAGCAAAGCGGTGGATATCTTATGCTTTACGCACTGAGTGAGAGATGTGAGGATGATTGTTATGTTTGATGTTTGCTATAACCATGACACGCACACTCCCATTTTACACTATGTTAGTGTTTACCTTAGAGTATTGTGCATCTTGTTGTGCTAACTCTTTGGTTGCAGGTCCAGGTTCAGGTATGATTATTCATACCTGTTACTGCTTTATTTTTCTTCTATCGCTCATACCAGACTTTTGTCTGATCCAGAGTTTTATGTCTCTTCTTATTACTCTGGGTGCTCCTAAACGAGCAGACTAGAGACAGGTTAGGTGGTTATGCATGAGTAGCTGTCCGGAGACGAGTAGGAGGCTTCCACGTACTATTTACATATATTCTCCCTGTGTTGTTGTTGGTCACTGCTTTGGGCATTAATAGTGTACCATTTCTATCTTGCTTTAGAGATAGTATTTTGAAGTTATAATAATGATGGTTTGGATCATAAGCTGTATTTTGGATTCCACTGCTATGATGGTTTAGTTTCAGCTTATACATTGTCTCGCTTGTTTTATGTCAAGTTATGTTATCATTATATTTTATTCCATGCACTGTGAGATATACGATAGGCTCTTTGGTGATTCGTCGTTCTGACCCTTTTCTTTTAAGACCGTTCCGTGCTAGTCAGGCGTGGATACAGTGCATTTCGAGGGAAATGTCAGCTGGTGCGGGGTGTGCCGTCACACTTGGTATCAGAGCCTAGGTTGCATAGTTAACCTAGGGGAAGACATCAGGGAGAGATGCATACGTATATGCGAGCGCATATTTGTGATATTTTGGTTTTCAAAAACTATGTATATGTGTGTGCGCTATTAGTATATTTAAGGATGAAGTCGCACTGCACTGGCATCACTAAGGAGATGGTTAATCGTTTTGTTTTTACAGATTGAACGATGAGCCGAAATACGAGGAGTATGGGTTTAGGATCCAGTGATAAGAATGTCCCTGATATGAGGACAATGTTTACTACCTTCATGCGAGAGATGCTTAGGGATGTTCAGGGAGTAGTTCCTACTGTTGCTAATGGTGGTGGTGCGGTAGCGCAGGCGCCTAGAGCCGATTTCGCCAAGCTTTGCAAGGATTATACTAGTCCTAGTGGGAAATCGTTCCACGAAAGGAGTCGGCTATGAAGTTTCAGGATTAGCTTGATAGTTTTGAGCGCATCTTCGAGGATTTGGGGATCGATGATGCGATAAAGAGAAAGGTAGCACCGCATCAACTTCAAGGACGAGCAATGAATTAGTGGAATGCTATCAAAGAAGCTACTCCTGAGGATCAAGCTATTTGAAATCAATTTAAGACCAGATTCGGTGATAAGTTTATTCCAGCTGCTCAAAAATCAGAATTGTTCAGGAAGTTTTTGGAGCTTAGGAAGAATGGTAGGGCAGTCTCGGAGTATGTTACTGAATTCGATACTGTATCGAAATATGGATTGTCCCTTATCGATATTGTCGCGAAGAAAAAACGAGAAATTCTTAACTAGCCTAGATGAGTACTTGGGGGAGAGACTCATAAACCATATCGATGAGACATTCGAATCTATTGTAGGGAAGACATTGAGATCTGAGAGCCTTTACCCTAAGTCGAAGACCAAGGTTGTTATTACATCTGCAAGGGAGCCAAAGCCGCAGGCAAGCGGTGGAGGCAAGAATAATTCCCAGAATAAGAGGAAACATGACCAAACCAAGGATGGTCAGAAAAAAGAATAAGAAAGAAGTCCAGTGCTTTGGTTGCGGCAAGAAGGGCCACTATATCAAAGATTGTCGAGCAAAGCCAGCGGAAAGAAAGTGCTTCAATTGTGACCAAGTGGGACATTTCAAAGATAAATGTCCACAACCCCTATGGAGAAGCAGATCGTGAAAGCATATGCTATCAACGATGTTCCTTCTTTGTTGAATGCCCCAACTGCGGCGCAAAAGGGAAAGGGTGTTGTTATTCAAGGTATGCTTTCTATTTATGATGTTCATGTTCGAGTATTGTTTGATATCGGGGCTTCTCATTCCTTTGTATCTAGTGACCTGGTAGATAGGTTGGAATTAGAACCCGAGATAGTCGATAGACCTTTAGTTGTAACGAATCCGATCGGTGGTTCAACTAGCCTTAGTATGATTTGCCGTAAATTGGTCTTATCGAGTCATGGATGTATGTTTGCTTATGATTGCTTTGTTTTGGGCTTTACTGAGTTTGGCATTATTTTGGGAGTCGATTGGATCCAAAGGTATGAGGTAGTGATAGACTGTGAGGGGTCTTCAGTGACCATTAGAGCGGATGATGGGCGGAGGGTGGTATTGGGTTGCCTACCTAATGATGGGGTGATGGCTAATTTTCTAAATTCCCTCGACATCCTGCATGATGAGTTATCAGATGTGCCTATTGCTTACGAGTATCCGGATATCTTCGGGGAAGTTACCGGACTTCCACCTTACCGAGGGATCGAGTTTCGCGCCACTGAAGACCATAGAGGAAGAGGATATTTGAAAACCACAGAGGAAGGGGATCACTGAAGGCTAGGGATGCCAGCTTAGAACCTCACGTGAATATGAAGTTACAATATTACAGATTTAGGAAATTTAACGATATAGGATTAAAAGAAGATTTTAGTTTTATGGTTAAGTATGGATAATTTCTAGTTTTATTGTTAAGTATGGTTAATTTCCATTTTTAAAGCTAAGTACAAATTAACTCCCAATTTTACAATTAAGTACGGATGCATCTCTAGTTTTACAGTTAAGTACCGTTTTACTTATAATAAAAATAAATTTATTTTTCATGCATTTAGTAATATATAATTTTGTAACTTTTAGATTTAAAAGCAAATTTTAAAAACATTTCATTCATACGAAAATAGTAGAAAAAAATGAGTTCATGGAATATAGATCTAAATAAAAAACAGAATAAACAGAAAAGACTGAATATACATCTAATTTTTGTAAATTTAAAAGTAGAATATTAACTGTCATAAAAAATTAAAATGGAAATAAAGAAACAAGTTTTGTACTTGTAAAGAATTATATTTTTTAAAAAAAAGGGAAAAAGAGAAAGCAACAATATTATTATTATGAGTATTCCACAATATATAGGAAGAGATTTTATGGGTGATATCACGAAAAACAAGGAATCTAAACAGATTTTATGTATCATAATAATAATAATAATAATAATAATAATAGAATGGTTGGGATTCATCCTGACGGCAAACCAAATATTCGTCGATATTAGAAACAAGTACCCCATAGTATTAGTTACACATATTATAGTCGGGGACCGTCCCAACGACGAACTAGATATTCATCGGCACTGGAAATAAGTGACCGACAATTTTACCTTGCATAATTTTAGGACCCGCCCCAACGACGAAAGAACACGCACATCTGCGTATTAAATAGATGGTTAATAGTATAAGACAACGTCATAGGGATAGTGGAGGAAGCGCAACTTGTAACAACCTAAAAATTTATTTCATAATGATTAATTAATAAATTAAATAAATAATAAAATTGTTTGTTGAATTTTCTAAATTTGGCTATGGGATTTCACCATTGAGTTTGGGCAATTTTCATACACATCTTATTGAAATTAGAGTTTGTACGAAATAGTTATTAAAAGACTAAGAATGTAAAAAATTAAAGTTATGAATTAAATAACTAAAAAGAAAAAATGTGGTTACTAGTATTCGAACTCAGGATCTCTAGTCTATAATACACACGTACTACCACTTCGCCACACATGCCTTTACAGGCTGATCTGACCGAAGTTAGGTTAACCTAAGCAATGGGTAGGTTGACTACCAAAAATGTCTAGTAGCAGCAGCTCAAGATTGACTCCTCTCGCTTACCCATCCAGTAGCAGGCTCATCCCTAGCATCACATTCCTCATATTTCGATGACTCGTTCTTTATCTAAAAAAGAGTGACCAGTCCTTACCAAAGAAAGGCCACAATAGTGCTCAAGTTCTTATTATACTACTTTGTTATATATTATGTTATACGGTTATCACCCGATATAAATTGCAATTACGTCTCTCATATACTTTTACGCTCTTGAAATTTAGGTAAAATTGATTTACCTAGGCTCTGAACCAAGTGTGACGTTTGCCTCATACCTCCTGCACTAAACTATAAAAAAAGGTGTGGTGCATGACGTGCCAGACCGGTATGGGATGATCACCAAAGAAAGTAAACTGAAAGTGAACCTATCTTATAACTCACAACACACAGATAATATATAATTGCAAAATATACAATAGGATATAGTAGTGAAGCATAACAAAGCAGGAAATCCCATCTCTAAAAAATCTCAAAATATCAAGTATAAAACATCTCAGTAACTAAATATTTGAATACATCAGGACTCACTACATCCATCATCTAAGTACATAACAAGTTGAAATCATATAAATAGAAATATATTAAGAATAATAGTATGCCAGACCCCTGTTCGTCACCGCATTGTATCAGCATCACAAACCTATCGGTTGTACTTAGTTTGCTTATCAGCATCATCGATAAGCACCCCAAGTTGATATGAGGAAACATAAAATCTTGAGTCAGACAATAGTCTAGTATGAGCGATAAAAGACTATTAACAACTACATGGGAAAATATGATAATAGACGGTTCAAGTATCACCTGGCCTGTCTCAACAACTAAAGATTTAGCACATAATATTCTCATTAAATATACTACTCGAACACATAGAAGTAGACACTAGTCAGAATAGGATTCCTAATCCGCACTTCTCTTTAGTATCCTACGACGAAAGCCTGCCTAGAGAAACAAAAGAGAACACACAAGCAACTGTAGCTTCCATAATAAACAATAACTTAGCTATCACCAACTAAAGCCTTGAATATGTTAATAACGAATGACTGGATATTGCCATCCATCAAGGATGAATGGAAAACCCTGGTTCTAATCGGACTACCATAAGTCCACCAAGACAACTAGATCACCTCCTAAGCGATCAAGGGTACTCGATCTATCATATTCTAATATGCGTCCCACGATACCCCTACTTTGAGTCCGCCAGAATCCTTCGACCTATCAATGATTCCTTGGAACTTCCAATCATATAAGCTATCCACGACTCCATCTTTTAGCTCGAGTCTCACTTGAGTCAATCCATTAACTCACTTCCTCATTCCACTTTAAGCTGCCTATCAACCACTCCCACCTGAGTTCACAATCGAAGAATTAACATTGCTTTGACAACATCCTCCATCGATTATCCATGATGTATCGGTATTGATTCATTAGCTATGGACCAATACTGTCCTCATACTTAGAGAATTTCCACTTGAAATTATTATCGTAGCTTCCTTGAACACCCTGGATGTCATGCCCAAAACCTCGATCCCATCTGAGTAGTTGTGATGGACCGGTACTGGTCCTCTTACTTAGCTGATTTCAACATGAATTTTTTTGTGCCATCTTCCACGTCATCCAGAGCTCCTCCACCAAGTTTCATCTAAATATGATCATATGATCCTACAGTTTGCTCTATTCTTTGATTAATCCTACAACACACAAACCTAATTAGACAAATTACGTATAACATACAATTCAACAAATGGAACAACAATATATCCAATTTCGAATATGAACAATCTTATGAACATATACAAACATGATTCATATTACAATAATCACAAATCTAGCACAACTTGATATTGAACATATATAAAACATGATGGATCTAGCAAACTACGTAACATATGATCAAATTAGGTTATCCTAGGACGTCTAGATTTGAACCGAACATATATGATCCAATTTTAGGTGAAATAACATACAAGGGTGTAAAATAATTCTAAGTAACACATATAACCCGTAGTAAGCACGTTAGAGATCTTTATCACTCACCAAAACCTAGATCCGATGTAATAGAGATGAAAACAAATCTAAATAGCGAGGAAAATCATTGAACTCGATGCAAAATAACGAGATCGAATCTTCTTTGATGTAAATCTTGCGTTCAGATGCAATATATAATAGTTTGAGAGTGAAATTTGGGTTTTAGTGATTAGGTTGAACTGGAGATTCTCATATGCTCAACCTAATATTTGGAATGAAGATAAGAACCCTAGGTCTCTCCTCAGACCCCTTATTTACAATCTTAGGTCATTAGCCAAATGGGTTAACTAATCAGTCCATTAGCTGTTAATTAGCTTTTCAGGTAGAAACAAATACTTAAAACAACAATGTATTGCTCGGCCAAATCTTTAATACGACCACGCTGCGTAATGGCCAACCACCATCCTGATCTAATAAGACCAATTTAACCACCTAACTTGGTCCTTAGCAAAAATTATGGTCAAAACAGTAAGTCATAAAATGATTTGGTAGAAATCATGGACATATATCACGTCCTCATGATCAACATATTAAAATTTGAAAATGATACGATCAATAAGGAATTACACTGAATTATTTTATGATCCACGATACGTAAAATACAGATCATTACATATTAGTACCCTTAACTCACCTCACCAAAAAGAGCTTAGCTCTTATTAATAAAAAGTGTGAAGATATTATGAGCGAATTGGAACGGGTTTTGGCTAGTACATCAGTATCAGTTCTACTCAGCGACACTAAGTACTATATATAGAGATGCTAGTAGGTAATTAGAGACCCATGGAAGGAACCACTGTGTACATGGCCTTGAGACAACTGCCATTGGTTTTCCTTTAGATCATGAAGGCAATTTTTTTATGAATGAGGTTTAATTTGTTAGTTGACCATAAGTCGTTGGTATATAAATCCTCTCAGAAAGATTGGAACTTAAGGAAATAAAGATGGATGGAGTTTCCAGCACCTTATGATTTTGGAATTTGATATACTCTTGGCAGGAGTAAGGACGTGGTTGATGCATTGATAAGAAAGAAAGTGACGTTAAATTCTTTATTTTGGGATGAATGTTCTTGGAATATAAGCACTTGGAATAAATGAACTTCTTTTAGGATACTCCATAGTAGAAGAAAGAAAACAATTCTATGGACCTTTGGCAAACCCTAATTGAGAAAAGGATATACGATCAACTAGTTATGGGTCGACCAAATGTGCTTATCGGCATTAGTAGAAACTTGTCATGTGAAGAGAACATTTAATTACAAAAGATTCTCACTAGCATATTCAACAGTTGAGCCTTACTAGCCTTAATAAACTTTGGAAGGATCTCTAAGAAATTATACGATCCAAGACTGAATCTAAGTACAACTTATCACCCAAAATCAAATAGTCAAAGAAAAAGGGGAAAATATGGCCTTTGAAGATTTGCTTTGTAAGTATGTCTTGGATTATAATAGGACATAAGGAATAACCTTACCACTAATAAAGTTCGAGGTTGAGACTTTGGTGTTCATAAAGGTTCATCATTTAGGCATGAGATGAGGTGAGTAGATCCTAGAAATGCCATTTAAAGAGTAATAACATATGGAAGGTGATTAGAGATGAATTTGTACATAATTGTCAAATCAAGTTGATAGAACCTAAGAGTGTTAGATCCTTGTATGGTTAGCAATCTGAAATGTGCAATAAGTATAGTTATTAAGAAAATGGTTGAATACCCATATGTTATATGCGGTAGGGATGTAGAAGTTCCATAAGAACAATGGGATAAACATTTGTTTTCCAAGGAAAGAAATTTGAAGAAATATACTTTAGTAAGGAAAAAGGAAGATATGAAATCTTTAGAGACAAATTATCAAAGATATAAAGAAGAAAGTGTTTAAATGAAAAGGAAATAGTAAGGCCACCTAAGTCTAACTCCATATATAGCCTTAGAAATGGAAATTTTTAAATAATGATATATTTCAAAAAATTTGTAAATTCTTGTAACTAAGTAAAAAAAATATGTTTTTCGAGAAAAAAAATTCAGAAAAGATATTTAAAGGGTAAATTGAGTTTTGAAAAGAAAATATACTTTCATGGGTTTGGACAATGTAAGTGGAGTGAATAAAGGAATTATGGATAAAAATATTAAAGATATGGGATTGAAAAGAGGAAGTGGTAAAAGTAATGAGTTGATGATGACTCTACTTAGAGGATAGAGTATATTCCATAATTTTAGGCCAGATTATAACAGAAACTGGGCCGTACTGGACTAACTAGAATGGGTTCAATGAGCGATGGAGATGTAAGGATGGATGAGTCAGAAACGAATGAAAATTTTCTAGGATGAAAACTATTGAATTTCTGTAAGGCTTATGATACTATTTAACATAATAACTAGAATTGGTAAGATAATATAGCTTTCTGTGTAATTGGATGGGGTATATGATATTTGTGTAACTCAACAACTACAATAGAAACTAGTCAAGTAGAAGAGATGGATAAACAAAATTAGTCACTAATTCATCATTACAGGATATTAGAGTAAAACAATTCCATAGGAAGATTATTCATCTCATGAGTAGAAAATACATATGAAACAACTCGGGGGTCTGAGTAAAGGATCAAAGTTTCTTACTCATATCATTTTGACAATATCCGTAAGATATTCAATCATTAGGTTATTCTTTTTAGAATGTTTCTTTGTTTACCTTATGGAAGGATCGACCTTAGGGATTGAGCTTATGGATGGTAGGAATGGATGTCGACATGTTATTAATACATGTCAAGTTTGATGGATATAAGTATTTGCAAGTGTTTGATGGTGGATGCAAATGGACGTACACACTAGGCACCACATTTTTTATGATGATTGGCCAACTAGTTACACCAAAACATATGTATATGGTTGTGTTCATGAATTTAATATTTATTCCTTGGGTGCATATAAATGGATAAATAGCATACGGATGATCAATGTAGCATGCAAGTACAACTATCTGTCATCATTGAAATTTTTGCATACATTTGGATGCATGGCACAAGTATATTTGTATAAACAAGAGGTCGAATGAATTAGCAAGCTAGCTAATCTTTTGTGTTGGTTAGGTACATGTATACTACATGATTTACACGATTGCATGATAACATAACTCATGTTAGTAATCTTAAGGACAATGGATGCATGGGTGACATTTGCATAGGTGGCTGTAGATTTTGGATGTGTTTGATATTACATTTATTTTGTACTTGGAGATTTCAGAGACGAAACCCCTTTAGGAGAGAAGGATGCAATACCGTAAAAATTAGTAATAATGAAGATTGATAAAGAGAAACGAATTAATAAGAAGAAATGAACTTAAATAAGGAAAACGCAATAAAAAAACATTTACATATGCTCAAATTTGACTGTGCAAACTTGACCATTGAATCCATGGCACTTTTTGGATAATTTTCATATAACTTTTAATGATCCGAGTTAGAATGAAAAAACTATGAGGAAATGTTATGACCGCCCCCATAACTTTTGCACCAATCTAAGGAAAAGTGCATTGTATATCATGCCATGCCGATATGGGACGATGATTAAGGAATAATAAATTAAAAAAAACCTACCGTATAACTCATAGCACACGGATAACATATAATAGAAAATATACAACAGGATATAATGGTGAAGCAAGACCGAATAGAAAATTCAATTTCTATAACATCTCAAAGTCACTAACAGAAAACAACTATGTAAATGAATATTTATACATCAAGCCTCACTAAATTTATCTTAGAGTATCAACATTCATCAACATACAACGGAATCAACAAATATCTATATAATATGGAAATAATACATCTGCCCCCTGCTTGTCATATCGTTAGCACCAAACCTATCACATGTTATCTCATTCTACTCACCAACAACAGTGATGAGCAATCCAAAGTAATAAGAGAAAACATAAAACCTTGAGTTAGACAACAGACTTAGTGAACGACAAAATAACTATCTACAGTTACACATGATATATGAGTATAGGCAGTTCAATATCTAATCTGTCTCTACAACCATAGAGTTGCACTACAAGAAAACAGACTATTTGCGACGGCTTCAGACGGGCCGTCGGCGGCCGTCGGAAGCCGTCAGAAATTATCGTGATAAAAAGCCACCCGAACTCTTTCTTCCCCATTTCTTTTGCTCCTCTTATTTTTCCAACATACGGGTTTTAAATCCTATTACCCCCAAATTCGATTTTTTTTTCCTCTAAAAACTGATTTCTTCATGTAAGAACCTCCCCGGTTTCAATTCAGACCTCTAGAGCAAGTAATTTGAGGTATAATCTCTTTTTTTCATAAAAATTAAGTTTTTACCTAAACTTGTATTTGCCTAGATTAGAAAATTAGGCTTATCTATTGACTGCAATTGGTTCCAATAGCGTTGTAGTGAGTTATAACACCCTATTATGTGCGTATTTTTTCTATATTTTATTCACTTCTTTGAAATGAATTTTTATTTGGTCATTGAGTATATAATTATGAGAATAAGTTAGTATAAACTGTGGTCATGTCTATAAAACAATCTGGCTATCTAATTTTCCATGTTTTACTTATTTTGATGTTCATTTTTTAAGTGTTGAAGTCTGTGTTGCTGCCTCATGATGCTTTTAACAAAAGTCATAGCTCTATATAGACATTAGGATGTGATGAATGTACCTTTTATACTAGGTAAAGTGGAGAAAAAAACTTTGGAGATGTTTGATACAAACAATAATGTAGTATGTACATCTTGGCTATAAAGATTCCCATCACCCTTTATTTTTAATTATTTTGCGGGTCTAATATGTATCCTTAGGTGCATGGAAATTCATAATGTGTTGTGTCCGTGCTGAATCTGTAAGTTTGAAACTCATATTTCGATTACACGAACTGATGATTATGTATAATTGTATATATAACTAATTAGGCGACGTATGCAAAATGCAGGCCATTGCACTTACTGAAGAGCTCTTAGCTGCCGTAAAACAATGTTTAGGTTGGGATGGTGGCGCAGTCACATAAGAAACATAATAGTTTGGCACCGCATGACACTGTAAGCTTTTCTTATTGAAATATGGATGCTTTATCTTTTTGTCTGGCAACCATGTCCTTTGGTAAAGTAGGAAAAAAATTTATATGGTTGAAACAGTAAAGGAAGCAGAGCATACTATAGGAAAATATGACACAAAATCACCATTAATACTTGTTCTACTTTTGTTAGGTTTAAAGAGATATGGTAGTCTCGACATTGAATTGAATATGAAAAAGCATATCATATTGGTTGTTTCTTCTTGTACCTGAGTGATGGCATAAATCTGAATTCGCTTGTAGCATGTTAATTTTGTCGAAGAATTTATACCGAAAATATGCTTTTATTTAATTTTGTAATGCCCTCATATACGAATGATATGTTGCATCAAAGTTTTCTAACAAACATGTCCAACCTGAACGTGTAGGTATGATGCAACCGTTGAGGCAATCAATCTAAATGGATACTATGTCAGCTATATGGGTGGAGAAACAAGGAAGAGGTAAATTTGTAAAGGCCACAAACATTTTATTTTATTTTATTTTATTTTTAGTATTGGGCACTGAATGTTATATCTATACCAAGGAAGAGGTAAATTTGTCACACAAATTTTATTTATTTTACAAGTTTGAATATCTATACCTAGGCACATCAAGATGGTAAATATAATCCCGTCCCTACATTTTATCTTTCATTTTTTTTTTTTTTTGAGGAAGACGGGTGTGTAGCATGGAGCTACACAGCTGATTACGAGTAGATATACCAGATAATAAAATAAGCTGGTTGACAGGCCCAACCAGTGGCAATAAAGTCTAGACCCAGCAGGTCAATAACAAAGTACAACCATAGCGAAAATATGTAAATAAAAAAGGAGTAAATACATCATAGATAATAGCATAGACTAAATAGAGCATAAGTAGAATAAACCAGCCTTAGATGATTCAGCGAGGTGGGAGCGTGCTGCTTTCATGCGATCCAGGAGAATCTGGCCTAGGAAGGGCAAGCCTGAAGCGAGCATGTCTCGCTAATCCTGTCCATAAGTCGAAGAGATGTAGGATATGATAACAGGTACCCAAAAGAAGTTTCGGTGATCTGCCGAAGATGATCGCATTACGTTCTAACCAAATACTCCATGAGAAGAAAGTCACAAGAGAATCCTGAAGAGGGTCAGGGGGTTATGCTGCCAATAATCGAAAAAGGAATTAATGGAGGGGATGAAGCCGAGGATGAAGGAGCTGGTTGCAGCCCACACTGCGTATGAGAAATCACATTCGAAGAAAAGGTGAGAAAGGGATTCGTTTTTAAGGTTACAGAGAACACAAATGGGATCGATGTTGTTGTTAAAGCGATGGAGTCTGATTCTTGTGTTGATGCGATTATGGATAAGGAGCCATTGAAAGAAAATTAATCGAGGAGGAAGGTTGCATTTCCAAATGCGGGAGAAAGAGAAGCTTCTGCCAGGATGAATTAGAAACTGATAACAAGATGCAACTGTGAAAGAATTGGATGGGTTTAAAGCATAGAAAAATGAGTCTGGATCAGATGAGAAGTGAGTTGAGTTGGGTATGTGGCCGATAGAATTAAGTTCAAATAATGATTCAAGGCCCATCCAAGAAGGAGGGAAAAGGCCCATTGGGCCAAGCTCATGGGCCGATGCCACAATAAGTGGGCTAAGATGGTTAACTGATGCAAGACTGGGAAAACGGGTGGAGAAGGGAGTTTGCTCATACCAAAAATCGATCCAAAAAAGGCAGGATTCACCATTACCAATTTTAAGTGAAAAAGATTTTTGACTCTCATTAGTGTGGATAAAATTCCTTTCCAGAAGGGTAAGGGTCTAGCATTAGGACTGAAATGGAGGATGAGGAAGGGATTAGAGTTATAAAGACGAGTTAAGATCCAGTCCTTCCAGATGAATCGGCCAGGCGAGAGGGTTCGCCACAGCCATTTGGCTAGCAGTGCTGAGTTAAAAGTCGAGAGGTTCAATATTCCAAGACCACCATGATTAGTTGGGAGACAAACAGTTTGCCAATTGATGAGTTTTTTCAGGTTACCTCCATTCCAAAGAAAGTACTACGAATTGAATCAATTTTCTTAATAACCCAGATTGGGAGTTTGTGGAATGACATCCAGTACGTAAGAATTGCAGAAAGGACATGCTTCACAAGTATAAGGCGGCCAACAGAAGAAAGTGAGTTTGCCTTCCAACTTGAAAGTCTATTTTCAATCTTAGAAATGAGAGGTTGTCAGTCATGATTAAGGAGTTTGGTGGGACGGAAAGGGATACCCAAATAGTTGATTGGGAAAGAATCCAGTTTACAATTAAGGCAATCAGCAATGGCTGGACCAATCTGAGAGCAATTACCAAGCATAATAATTGAGCTTTTGCTAAAGTTAATAGAGAGACCCGAGATCATTTCGAAAGTGCAAAGAAGAATTTTGAGGTAGTGAATATTATTGGGAGTTGGGGTGGTGAAAAGAATTGTATCATCTGCAAATTGAAGATTTGAAGTGCAAATCTCTGAATTAGGGAGTGGAATGCTTGAGAAAATGTTATGAGAGAGGGAACGTTTCACCATTTGATTGAATACATATGCAATTAGGAAAAAATAAGGGGTGAAAGGGGGTCTCCTTGCCTTAAGCCTCTTTTGGATTTAATTTTGCCACCATATTCTCCATTAACAAACACTGTGGAAAGGCTAGTGTGTAGAATTGCTTTAATCCAAGAACACCACTTTATTGGAAAACCCCTATGAGACATAAGAGATAGGATAAAATCCCAATTGACGGAGTCGAAAGCTTTTGAGAAATCCAGTTTAAGAAGGACCCCAGGGGTATCAGTAAAGTGGAAAAAAGAGATAACTTCTTGTGTAGCAGCCACACAATCTAGAATGTTTCTTCCTTTGATGAATGCAGATTGTTCAATATCAACTAGGGAGTCAATATGCTTTTGGAGTCTGGAAGATAGGATTTTGGTGACAATTTTAAAGGTTGTGTTGAGAAGACTGATAGGTCTGAAAGAAGAGACAGTGTTAGCCCCTTGAAATTTTGGAATGAGGGTAATGTTGGCGTAATTTAATTTGGTGATTGTGAAGGTATCTTTCATTGCCATAACATGTGCACATTCTCAAATGAGTTTAGATGAGTTTGACCATAGTGTTTGATGGTTTGATATTTTAATTTCGTTCTAATCTGAGTATTATTTTTGTCTAATTGTTGCATTGATCAATTCAAATAGAATAAATTTGATTTTTAAATCAATGTATTGGATGATGTTTAGTTGCTATTTTGAAATAGTGGTTTATGTGAGAAGTGTAGTTGGAAGGCTAAATAGCAGGTGAAACACACAAAAAAAAATGCAGTATTTCCGACGGCTTACGAGGCTAACACGTACACGAATCTGCGACGTTTTCCGACAGCTGAGTCGGTAGCCATCGGAAATGCGAATGACGGGCTGCGTTGATAGCCGTCGGAAACTTTGATTTTCGACGCCTTTATTAGCGACGGCTATTTCCGACGGCTTCCGACAGCCGCCGACGGTTTTCAGGCGTCGGAAATAGCCTGTTTTCTTGTAGTGTTGGCACATAATAATCATTTATAATATGTCACCCCAAAATAGGAAAGGACATCCCCAATCCCACTTCTATTCATCGATCTACGGTGATTGCATACCCAGAGAAATAGAAAATGAACCTAGAAGAATTAAACTTTTGGCATAGTAAAACTCAAAACCGGATAAGTCTGATTAAAAGGAAAATTATAGCCAACACAAGGATCTTGAGTTTCCAAAAAAGAAAATCTTAATTTGGAACATTTTACAAAGGTTATGGTCGAAAGAAAATGAGGTAAAAACCGAATAAAAATAGAAAATAAAGGAAAAAGTTCTTAAGTTTTAAAAATGGAAGAAATGAAATAAATTTGAGATTTAAAGCAATGGAAATTAAATTTGGAGAATTAATAGGCCATTAAACGTCTTTACAAAGCTTGAAGATGAAGAAGAAGAAGAAGAAGAAAGGAGATTGAAAATGAGAAAACGAAAATGAAAAATGAGAAAGAGCAAGGAGAAATCACTTTTATATAAAATGGAAGTGCCAAATTACCAAACTAACCTCAGTCATTTACCTTGCCTAACTTTATATCACCTCAACTCCTTCCTTGCACACTACTTTCCACCTAATGTCCTCTCTTCCACCATCAGTACACAAAATGATTTTCATATTATTTAATATAAATTAAAAATTGTTACTTTAATTATAATACATATATTTTTTAATGTTTAAAATTTAAATACTCCAAATCAAAGCTATAAAATTCCGGGTTGCTACAGGGACATCGGATGCATCTTCTATTGTAGCGTGTTAAAAAATTGATTATTAACGGTTTCCTTGCGTTTAGTAGTTACTTAGAGCATTTCCAACCAAGGGACAATTGGAAAGCAGTTGATCCTCAACATGGGTCGGTTGCGCTCTTTTGGGTTCCTTTGACAACCCCGGAGGTTGTCAAAACAACTCAGAGGGTCGCTTGTTAAAGTGACTTAAGCTGGTTTATTTAAAACCGACTAAGAACAGCTGGTTTTCAATAATCGAGCTAACATATTTTCCCTTTTTTTGTATCTTGATAGATTAAAAAAATGGAGATGACTATTTGAACACAAACTTAGAGACACAAAGTCTCAACCGTTTGATTTTTTTATCTTTATGTGAAGAGGTATAATTTATGTGGTGATCCAATAGTGGTGGTGCAGTATAGCAATTATCCTATAGTATTGGTGTAGTTTAGTAATTATCTTATAGTGGTCTAGGGGCGCTTTAACGATATCGTTATTCATCTTGTTTCCTTATTTACTCTGTCATACTCAATGGTTCATGGTCATTTCCTTATTTTCCAACTTATGCCTTAGCCTAGTTACTTTATTAATTATATTGTTAAAGCTATCGCACTCGCCAAACTTTATGTCTGACCCCCTTTGTTTCCTCCTCTTTTCTTTCTTGCCCCCTCCCCCCTAGGTGCTCAGGTTGGAACTAGCACCAGTGTAGCTTGATTTTGGACTGCTTTTAGAAGATTGCTTGGACAGCTGAATTAAAGTTCAGCCTCTCTTTATTTATGGCTATTTTGTATTGGGGATTATGTCTTTCAATTTATGTACTTTGATTTAGTCAAGATGGATATTATGTACTTGGCTCTGGTTTTGATGAAGTAATCAAACATATGTATTTTCCGCTGCAATGAAGTAAAGTTTTTAATTTTTCAAGTACTGTTTATATTTGTCTTGTTGTTAAGTTCTCGTTCTATACTCACTTAAAACGCTCCATAGAAGTTAATGCATTCCCTTTGTGAGTGATAATAATGGACATGGGGTGTTACTCCCAAGGATCTTGAGTTTCCGAAAAAGAAAATCTTAATTTGGAACATTTTACAAAGAGTTATGGCCAAAAGAAAATGAGGTAAAAACCGAGTAAAAATAGAAAATAAAAGCAAAAATTCTTAAGTTTTAAAAATGGAAGAAATGAAATAAATTTGAGATCTAAAGCAATGGAAATTAAATTTGGAAAATTAATAGGCCATTAAATGTCTTCAAAAAGCTTGAAGAAGAAGAAGAAGAACGAAAATTTAAATTGAGAAAATGAAAATTGAAAAATGAGAAAGAGAAAGAGAAATGAGAAATCACTTTTATATAAAATGGAAGTGCCGAATTACCAAACTAACCTTAGTAATTTACCCTCCTTAATTTTATGTCACCTCACCTCCTTCCTTGCACACTACTTTTCACCTATTGTCCTCTTTTCCACCATCAGTACATAAAAGTACTTATGTGTCTCACTTCCTTAATTTAAGTGTATTTTTAGTACTTTTCTTTTCTTTTCTTTTGTTTCTTTAATCTTATTTTAAACATCAAATCATATTTTATTAACTAAGTTAATTACTTAATTAACACTAGTCTAAGTTCAGTATTAAATATATTAATTTGTTATATTTATTTAAGTAATGTTAATAATTTTGACATGATCAAAAACCAACATTTTTGAAAAATTCTTTCGATTGATTTTTTTTTGACTTTGAACTATTTATTTTTGTAACCAAATTTAAAAATGATTTTCACGTTATTTAATATAAATTAAAAATGGGTATTTAAATTATAATACATCTACTTTTTAAAATTAAATACTCCAAATCAAATCTATTAAATTTCGGGTTGCTACAGGGACATCGAACGCATCTCTTATTATAGCGTGTTAAAAAATTGATTGCTAACGGTCTCCTTGCATTTGGTAATTACGTAGAGCATTTCCAATCGAAGGATGATTGGGAGGCAGTTGACCCTCAACATGGGTCGGTTGCGCTCTTTTGGGTTGCTTTGGCAATCTCGGAGGTTGTCAAAACAACTCAGATGGTCGCTTGTTAAAGTGACTTAAGCTGGTTTATTTAAAACCGGCTAAGAATAGCTGGTTTTCAATAATCGAGCTAACATATTTTCCTTTTTTTTCCTCATTTTTTTGTATCTTGATAGGTTAAAAAAATGGAGATGACTATTTGAATACAAATTTAGAGACGTAAAGTCTCAACCGTTTGATTTTTTGTCTTTATGTGGAGATGCATAATTTATGTGGTGATCCAATTGTGAAGACCAGTTGTATCACATATATATATATATATATATATATATATATATATATATATATATATATATATATATATATATATATATATTTCAACTGCTTGTTTAGCCGGCTTATTTACTGATGGGGAAGTTGGTTTGACCCCAACAGCCTCTTTTCTTGAGTTCCCTTTAGAGCTTAGTTTTCGACCCTGATAAAGTTTGAATTGGTCAGATACAGATATTTGGAGCTTGAGTTGCATTTAAAAATCGAGCCAAGACTTTGCCAAACAGTAATGGAGCCAATATGTTCCGAATGACAGTAGGAATAAAACGCAATATTTGTATAAATATAGAAAGGAACAAAGGACGCCGTACTCCTTTCCCCGTTGCTCAAAGTCATAACTAATAAACATGAACGGCGAATTATTAAAGCACGATTGTTGGAGAAAGGAAAATGGAGTTATGTAAAAGGGCCTACCACTACGGAAGTGGTGTCGCTCTTGACGGCGCCATCGCCTAAAGTGCGCCACTGCCGTTGTAGGCCCAATCCGTCACCTAATATATACTATGGCATATCTCCCAATTCTATTTATTTATTATTAAATTGTATATGTAAACGTAAAACCTTGAGGTAAAAAAATACCGAAGTAAAATAAAAATATAAACTTCGTTAGGCTGCGTAAGATGCCACAGCAGTTAGCTTCAGCCAGAATAATTTAATTTAAATTAAATTGTGTATATGAGGAGGATGACGGTAGAAGAATACATAGTAGGAACAAATGATACCTTTACAACGAATGTAGCTGTGGATGACACGCTTTTTCTTTTTGCCCCCCACTGTTGCGCACCACATACCACAACAGTAACTAATCAAGTTTTTATTCTATCCATTAATCACCATCTTAATCATTGTACTTTTCTTATATATTAATTATTATTTTTGTTGGATACCTCTCACATCATTTCTCTATTTGCATTTTGGTCGACATTTAACGAGGGAGGGGTGTTAATCGGACGGACCGGACCGGACCAGACAGGGTCATGTCATGTCCTATGATACCTTCGAGCGTACACGAATCGTACAAGTGGTTGACTCGGACATTAATGTTCGTACGAGTCAGACAACAACGGACGGACAAAGTTCGGATAATAGAAAATTTTCAAATATTTTTTGGATGAACATATTTTCATATATATTTTCTTGTCTTAAATCATGTTTTAATTGAAAATCTTACAGACAAGGTGTTAGGCAAGGATAGCAAGTTAGAGCATACATGCCTTTGTCGGTAAAAGCAGGATATAAATCCACAAGCAGCAACAGGAATAATACTATACATTCATATGGAGATAGCCGAGCTAACATATTGAATTTTAGCGGGCATACTAGGCTCTATCGTTTATCGTTTTCCTCTGCTCCATGTGTTAGGGCTGTATGAGTTAACACACCTTATCTCATAACAGTAGAGACTTGGACCTTGCCGTTTTATTATACACTGTATTATGGTATCTGAAACTAGTACATTTTCAACGAAATCTTTTGAAAATGATAGCCGTAAGCCGATATCTTTACACTATATGGTTATAGATGGATATACACTGTTATTACAAATTTTCAAGTGTAGGAAATTTATTTGATCTCCTGCTTTCCCTTTTCTAAATGGTTTTTCAAACAATTTTCAAAATGAGCCTTAGTTTCTAAAATGATACTTTTCAGAACATCTTTTTTATTTTTAACATTTTATATTATTCATATTTTAGTTTTTTAATTTCTTATATATGTTTATATTTTAACAGTTTCTTTATATTTTATTTTTAAAATAGTCATATATACGACACAAGATTTGAACATAATTAGTGACACAATAAATACAAGCTATTGGACTACCCCATGAATTGCACTCTTTCATATATAAAAACAAAATAATCTAACAATTAAGATTCAATGCATCTTAATTTGTGTCCAAATTTATATTTAAATATCCTCTCTCTCTCTCTCTCTCTATATATATATATATATATATATATATATATATATATATATATATATATATATATATATATATATATAAATCTAAATCGTTTCTTATTAATACAAAATCTATCTCGAGCTGGTGATTTATGGATCGATCCGCTCGAAGTTTGTCATATGTTAAGCCTGCAGTTGATCACGTTTTTATTCCTGAAGAGATCTACAACAAATCTGCTGAAGCGTGGATCAATACAATAGCTTTAATCCCGGTTTTCTTTCGATTATCATCAATCAAGCTTAAGGATTTTATCTCTAAAGTTTGGAAACTGGTTGGTAACTTTCACATTCATGTTTCTCCATCATTTGATTTTGCAGTAAAATTTGAAGAACAATCTGATTTTAATCGAATATCTGAAAGCAACACATATTCTTACTTCGGTAGATTACTTCTGATTGATATATGGAAACCAGGATATGATTATTCAAAAAAATATCAGTGATTCAGTTCAGATCTGGATTAGAATCATAGATTTGCCCATGGAATTCTGGACGTTAGATGCAATACAAATGATATCAAGTTACATTGCAAAACCAGTCTAAATAGATGAGAATACAGCGAATAAGAAATATACAAAGTATGCTAGAGTCCTTTTGTCAATTGATACTTTGTCAGATCTGAAAACTGTAATTCCTATCATAATGCATGATGGAAAAAAGTAAACATTGCAATTGAATACGAGTATGTGCCGGATAAATGTCTTCAATGCAAATTGTTTGGACATGATGACCAGTTTCATGAAGTTCCCTCTGATCTACGATGGGTTCCACCTGCTAATCATGAAGATTCAAATGAGTTTTCCAAGGATAATGAAGAAGAACAAGTTAATATTGGCAATAAAAATTCTACTAATGATGTTGAAGGTTCTTGTTCTAATACAGCTGATGATTTAGATTTCCTGAACTCCAAATTACCTGAAGATATTCTACAAGACGATATAAACATTATATCAGAAGCAATTTCAGAGCAAGACAAGGAAATTCCAAAAGACAAAGGCAAACAAATTGATGTGTCTAGTATGGTTGAAAAGAATGCTAAATATGGGTTAGCTGATAGTGCAGTAACAAATCCAAATACAATTCCTCCTCCTTCTAAAAGAGCTACAAGGAGTTCAACTTCTATTAAATGACATTACTTACGTGGACTGTCAGGGGGATGAACACTGTATTTCGAATGAAAGAGGTGTTATCCTTACTGAATTTCACTAAATCAACTCTTGTTGGTTTAGATGAAAACAAACTATCATCTAATAATTCAGTACTGTTTGCTTCTATGCTTCCTAGTTCTTGGAGGTATTTAACAAATAATTCCTCAATGTCATCAGGTAGAATATTACTAATATGGGATACAAATGTATGGGATATATCAATTTCATCCTTTTCTTCCCAACATTTAACTGTAGAGGCTAATAATAAAGGGGGTTTTGAGATGGTTTTCACAGTCGTTTATGCAAGTAATTTGTTTGCAGATAGGTTTACCCTATGGCAAGACCTTGTTAATGTGTCATCTCTAATTGACTCTGCCTGGATCCTAATGGGTGATTACAATAATGTCCTAACTCCAAATGATAAAAGAGGGGGTTCATCTATTCCTTTTCAACAAATTAGGGCATTTTAGAAATTTTTATTGTAGACATCCTTATCAGAAATTAAACCACTGGGATTTAATTTTACATGGCGTAGAAAAGGAATTGCCACAAATATTGATAAGATTTTAGTGAATAACTGATGTCTCCAATCATTTTTAAATATGAAAGCTCTATCATTCCCTCAGAAGTCAAGTGATCACAATCCAATTATGTTAGACTTAATTTCTACTACTGAAGTTAAGGGATTTCCATTCAGATATCGAAATGACTGGCATAAATTGGATGGGTATATAGAAGCAGTTCATAAAGGTCTACAAGTATCAGTGTTTGGCTATTATGGTTTTCAGTTTATGCAAAAACTTAAAAATTGCAAAAGTGAGTTGAAGAACTGGAACAAATTAAGAGTCAAGAATGCAGAAAGCCTTAAACAAGCTGAAGAAATTACCTTACAACTTGAAAAAGCTGCTGATAATGATCCAGATGATATTATTTTGTATGAAAATTACCTATCAGCCAAAAAAGAATATCAGAATTTGCAATTAATTCATTTCAATGGATTAAAACAGCAGGCTAAAGTATCCTGGCTTCAACAGTCAGATACAAATTCTAAGTTCTTCTATTCTAGAATGACAAATAGAAGATTTTTCAACCACATTAGAGCTTTAATAGATCAGAACGGAAATCTTTTGTATAAAGCTGAAGAAATTGAACTGCAAGCTATCAATTATTTTGAGGAGATGTTCAATGGACAATGTAATGTCAATTTTCCAGATTTTCACCCTATTGCTACTATCAACTCTTCAGGTCATCAATTTCTCTTGAAATCTATAGAATTAGCAGAAATAAAAGATGCAGTATTTTCTATCCATGATGATTCTAGTCCTGGGCCAGATGGGATTAATGCCAAGTTTTTTAAAATTCATTGGGAGATTTTGAAAAATGACTTGTTATTAGCTATTTCTGATATTTTCAGAACAGGTAAATTACCAAAATCTTTGAATCATACTTTTATTGCATTGATCCCTAAGAATGAAAGACCTTCAGAAATTTCCCACTACAGGCCAATTGCATGTTGTAATGTTTATTACAAAAAAATTTCAAAGGTGATGTGTAATAGGTTAAAACATTTTCTGACGCATCTTATCTCAGAAAATCAGAGTGCATTCATATATAGAAGATATATTGGTGATAATATTTTACTAGCACATGAATTACTGAGGGATTTTAAGAAAATAGGGATGCCAAAAATGTGTGTAAAAGTTGATTTGCAGAAAGCTTATGACAGGGTTAATAGAGAATTTATTTGCTACATCATGAAATGTATGGGATTTCCTAATCATTTCATAAACATTATTTATGAATGTATGTCTACTGCTACATATTCAATCATGATTCAAGGGGTCCCTAAAGAATTTATAACTTCCAACAGGGGTATAAGACAAGGTGATCCTTTATCCCCTTATTTTTTTTCTATAGCCATGCAATACTTTTCCTTTTTGATGGATGAAGCAACTAATCAAAAGAAATTTAAACCAAGCAGTTCAGTTAACCCTATTATCTCTCACTTACTGTATGCTGATGATTTGATGATTTTTGGGAAATCTTCTACTAAGAATGCTCAAGTTTTAAAGAAGATTTTTTTCAACCTTAGTAATCATGCTGGACTTAATGTTAATGCCTCAAAGACTAAAATCTTTTTTAGTGTTTCAGTTACAAACTCTGAACAAGTACTAGATATTCTTCAATTTCAACAAGGCACATTACCAATAAAATACTTGGGGGTCCCTTTATCAACCAATTACCTACATTATTCAGAATGTAATGCTCTTATTCAAAGGATTCAATGGAAAATTAATGGCTGGGAAACAAAACTACTAAGTTTTGCAGGGAGGGCGGAGTTGATTAATACAGTCATTACCCCCATTATTTTATATTGGATTTTCATTGATCAAATTACAGAATATACTATTGATAAACTGAATTCACTATGTGCTGATTTCTTTTGGGGAGGGGCATCTCATAAAGTTTCATGGCTCAATCTATGCAGACCAAAATCAGAAGGGGGAATAGGTTTGAAAATTTTTTCAGACCTTAAAAAAGCTGCTTGTGTTAAGTTACTATGGAAATTTTTAGACAACTCATCACTTTGGAGTAAGTGGATGCACAGCAAGTATTGTAAAAAAGAGTTTTTCTGGACAATGGCTATAGATAATAACTCATCATCAACTTGGAAATCTATGCTAAGATTAAGAAGGAGATCTAAGCAGTTGTTTAATAAAGTCATTGCTAATGGAGTAGACACTTATTTGTGGCATGAACCGTGGATAAATTGCAAAAGTTTGGTTGATTTATTAGGGTATGACAGACTAAATGTAATTGGATCTTCAGAACAGAAAGTAAGTAACATCATCAGAAATGAGATGTTTATACCTGATATCCATCCAGCAACTAGAGAATTGATTGAGGAAATCTGCTCCATATCTACATACCCAAATAAAGAACAGGACTTTTATGAATGGTGCGATGGTGGCCAGTTTTCCTTTCATATAGCTTGGGACTATCTGAGAAACAAAGATCAAAAAGAAGACTTTTTTCAGTTATATGGCATGGTAAGAACAGTAAAAAAAATGTCTTTTATCACTTATCTTGCTAATATTGGCAGGTTGAACACGAAGGATAGGCTTCAAAGATTCAACAACACCATGGATCCTACTTGCCCTCTTTCCAATAATCATCCAGAAACTATTCAGCATTTATTCTTCACGTGTGATTTCTCAGCTTTTATATGGCTTTCGTTGAAGCAAAAGTTGGATCTTGCACCAACTCTTTCAGATCTAAAGACAGAAGCTTTGATTATTTTCAATAATTTAAAAAAAAAAGGTCAATTAAAGGATTTAGCTTGCGCTGCCTTTACTTGCGCTGTGTATTCCATCTGGAAAGAGAGAAACTTGAGAGTTTTCCATGGTAAGAAATCGAATTTATCATCATGTCTCTGGAAGATCGAGAATGAAGTCAAATGGTTGGTCAAGAATAATGGAAGCAAATGTTCTAGAGATGGAAGAAGTGAAGTTATCCTTGGAAGATGGGGAATTGAGCTTAATGATACCGGCTAAAGGATGATCTGTCGGTTTCGAAGACTTGAAGTGCAGATGGGCCTGGTTGGACTTTAGAGTGATGTTGGATTATGGACTTTGGTTATTTTAGTGTTGTGTTTGCTTTGTTATGAGTTTCATGTTGTACCCAAATTTATAAGTACTCTTTTCCCTTGTAAGGTACCCACTTAGGTTAGGGGGATTACAGGTTTTAATGAGGCTTATAAAGAAGGGCTATTGGTTTTCAGTAATAAAGTTAACCAATTTTCAAATATATATATATATATATATATATATATATATATAAAGTCTATTTAGAAACAAAGGTTTAACCCAAATTGGAAGACACAAAATATGAACCATAGAATTAACCTATGATTTGCATCCCTCGCATAAAGACAAATTAATCATGTGACTTAGATTTTGTGTCTTCTGATTTGTGTCAAACTTTTGTGTTCATATAGCCGCTCCCATTTATACATACATGTATGAGCCACAACTCGATGACACTGTTATTTGGTAGCATCCCAAAAACACCTCATTTGTAGCCACATATTTATTATTTACAATAAATATAATATTTTTTATAAATATTTCAACAAATATTTTTTAAAGCTTAGTTAAATTTTATTATATACATAAACTATGATCATATGATATTAAAAGTTTAAACTAATTTACAAAGCAACAGATTTAAAAACATTTCAAAATAAACAAAAAAGTTAAAAGCACACACAGATATGTCGGTATACGTACCTAGGGTATGTTGACATAACGGTCGTAATTTTCAAAATTGAACTTTCAAACGAAGTGTCTATTCGTCGTAACTTTCTACAAGTAGACATGCATGACTATTGTTCCACTATATATGTCAGTCATTTCGAATGAATTTTATAATTATTTTCTTTCATTCTTCTCTCAGCTTTATTTTCTTTCATTTTCTAAAGAAATTCCAAACCAAACACTATCAAAATTCAGTCAGGAGCAAATTCGTTTGTCACTGATATGATTTTCTAACATTCTCTAAAGATCAAAGGTGTAATTCAGAGTCATATGATCAATTTTAATCAGAGATCAAAAGGTCTGAGTTATAAACTTTATTAAACCAATAATCGTTGTTTATAAATATATGATTGTAGCTTGGAAATCAATTGGTAGTAGCCTCAGAAATCCACTAGGTGTAACTTGCACTACAACAAAAACACCATATTACAACTTTAATTTTACAACGGTGGTAAAAGCACCGTTGTAATAAATATTTTTTATAACATTTTTCCAGAAAAGTTGTAATAAACTTGTTTTTAAGAACTGTGTTATTTTGATAGTTATAATAAAAACCTATCACAACTTTTATTTTTTGATTGTTGTAATATATGACTACATTACAATAAAAATACCATATTAATAATTAATAAAAATTCGATAATTAATAAAAATTCGATAATTAATAAAAATATTAATACTCAATAACTATTGTTTAATAATAATAATAATAAATAGTTTATTTGAAAATATGTAATAATTGATATTAATAATTTCTTTTCGCTATATAATAATTAATAATTATTTATTATTATTAAAGGGTAATAAATAAAAATTAGTTTTCAGCGATGAATAATTAATATTAGTAATCAATAAATAAGAACTAAGAATCACTAATTAAGAAGTAAAAGTTAAATAAGTAAAAATTACTATTAAATATTTTATTAAAAATTTCAAGCAATTTGTATAATATTTTAATACATTTTCTCATAAAATAAAGAAAAGAAAAATCATAAAATTAATAAATAGTTATTATATATTATTTAACTTACCATATTAAAAAACTTTCGAAATAATAATTAGGTTATGAGATTAGCAGTCCACTTTCTTTCGTATTGAAAATTTTCCATATATACCTTTAAAACAACATTTAATTAACTTATAATATCTGTTTAAAACAACCAGATCAAAACTTAAAATTTTACCGCTATATTGGAAATTTTGGCTCCAACATCAAAAAAATTCCCTCTTACTCAAAATTTAAAATTCCCTCGATATTGTCACTAATTATATCAGTTCACAGTTTCCAATTACACTGCTTCACTTTCCTCCTCGTCATATTCGTGAGAACTCTTCAGACCGTCTCCTTTTTATCTATTTTGAAAACCAAAATATCAGGTCTTGCTACAGATCAAAGCATAAATCTCCTTTTACCCTCCTCTTAATTATCTCACTCCTCGCATCAAATCAAAATTGTCCAATTTGCATCTACTCTTTAAGCCGAATTCGCATATGCTTTTGAAGCCGAATACACATCAGATCCAAATCGATAAACTTATCCTATTTGTCTGGGATGGCCCTAATCTGATTGGAAAACGCTAGGGGTTTTGGGACCGCTGGATACAAACGGCAACGCTGGTTGAGGCGAGAGTTGGGGCGGAGATCAAGGGTGAAGAGGCGCGGGTTTTGGCGCAGTTTGATCGGCCTCCGATGGCCAGGTGATGGTGCGGCGGCTGAAGCTTCAAAGTGAAGCGTGATTTTGTTTTCAACACTAATTGACGAATATAATGGGAACAAGGAAAATAAAAATAGAAGGGTTCACCAGTTCAAAAAAATAAAATAAAATAGAAGGGGTCAGCCCATATTCTCTGAAGCAACGATCAGCCTGTATGGTTTTAATGTGAAGAGGCGTGGACATATGAAGAAGGGACTTGGCAGTCGGGTATTTGCGTGGTGAATTGTTAGCTTTAATGATAATTGAAATAGGTGTGTTGTGCGATGCAACCAGGCATTGAAGTGGTTTTCCACGGCTGTGCTTGGTCGAGACCAGAGAAGAATGCTCCCATTCCAGTGAAATTCAAGATTCCTATCTGCAATTCAGGTATGTAAGCTATTTCAATTTTCAACATGTTCATTTAATTACCATGGTCTCTTATGGATCACTGAAGAACTTTTCCATAGGTTCGATACCTTAAAATAATCGAGAAGAGCGGATACCAAGCTCTCCCTTGGGTAAGGTACAAAATGATGGCTGATGAATATGAATTAAGACTTATGACATGGAGCGTTTATCATCTTTTTTTTGAAGACTCTAGCAAATTGTTTGCTCCAAAGACACACATATATAACAGTTGAGATTGAGGTTGAAGATGAATGAGGATTCGATGTGGAGCAGGAATGATGTTCAATCGACAAAATGGAGATTAGCATATGGTGGGAGCAAGTTAGAGCTATTTGTACTTACTTTATGTACTTGAGTTATTTGTATGATTTACAAATTCAATGTATTATGTAAAAAAAGTGATGTGAGTTTGAAAAATCTAATATATTGTTTTGGTTCGTATTTTAAGTTTATTTGATATCTTCAGTTTTGTAGATAATATGTTCTGGAATGAATTCTTTTATTAATAATATGTATATAATTTGTGCAAATATTATAGCTGTAAAATAATTGGTGTAATAAAATATATCACAACGGTTGTAAAAATTATAAAAACATTTGGAAAAAAGTTGTAAAAATATACATATTACAATGGTGGAAAAAGTTGTAAATTATATATATTACAACGGTGGAAAAAGTTGTAAAATATACATATTACAACGGTGTCGCAACAGTGTAAAACCATTGTAAAAGACTTTAGTCTATTACAACTTCTTAATACACGACGGTTACGCCACCGTTGTAAAAAGTCTATTACAACGGTTTTCCACCGTTGAAATATGGTCATTTTGTTGTAGTGTTGGTTCCATACAAATCAAGTGATCATATCCAAAGGTTGAGTTCTAGAGGGTTTGTCTTGTAACATAGAAATCGAGATTATATTTGCATTTAGTAGGTGAAAAAAATCGTATAAGGTTTGTACAAGACTGGATGTAGGATAACTTTGAACCAGTATAAAATGTCATTGTATTCTTTTTCTTTACTTTAGCTGCATTTTGATTTTGTGACTGTTTCTTAATTGCATTAATTTAAGTTCAACTCTGCTAAAAAGATTCATATAATTAAGAAAATATTATTCACTTAACTCTAGTGTTAATTTAGCCTGGGATCCAAATTTTTCTTTCTACCATTTGATATTAAAACTTTATTTTTTAAAATATTCATAATCTAGTTTTTGAGAAGTTTTAAAATGGCTGTCGATACTGGTAAAAGTAATGTTAGTAACGCGGTTAGTAATTCATTTGTAGAAGGTCAATGTACTGCAAGACCCCAATTTTAATAACATTACTTACATATATTGGTCATGTGGATTGAAATTTATTCATAGTCAATAAGATTAGATGTTTGGAATATCACACAAACTAATTACACAAAATCCAAGATAAATTTTGCATAATGTACTACTAATCAAAAAGCAGTGGCAAAAAGTAACTCTAAAATCATAAATATATTGTTTTGTTCACCAGATAGGAATGAAATAATAGAGTGTCTATTTATAAGTTCGCACTTGAAATTAGGAGAACCTGGCTAATAACAGATCAAGGCAAAGCAAAATTAAAAAAACTAGATTTTCATGATAACAAATCAGTTTAATCTATTTAAAACGAGTCCAAATGAGTCCATATATAATATGTATAGTATATTTCAAAATATAGTACATTCACTTATTGCATTGGATAAAAGTTTTATTGAAGAGGACCATGTTAGAAAAGTTTAAATTCACCCAATCCTGAATGGGATCAAAAGATTTAGCAACCGAAAAGCTAATGATATTAGCACCCCAAAATTTGAAGAGTTAATTTGCAGTTTAATGCCTTTTGAAGCGTAAATGCAAGACATGAGAGAAAGCAAAGTGATAAAGAAGAAAAAATAGCCTTTAATGCAATAATGAACAATCCGATTTAGAAAGTGATGACGATGAAGAAATTGCGTATATGACAATAAGCTTCAGAAATTTTTTTGAAATATAGGAAGGCGAATTATTTCAAATGAAATAATAACAAGAATTTATGAAATGGAAGTTGCATTCCAAATGATAGATGTTCCAGCTGTGATGTGTTAAATTTTGGTGATACAAAATAACAAGTAAATGGAAACAAATATGCAAAAGGGAAAGTAATCACATATATTTCGCAAAAAATATTGGATTGTATTTTCATGAGATGGCAAGGGAACAAATGCAAGGATTATTTTCTTCCATCTTTACTATTGAAGTAAATGAGTAATTTACTTGCTATGTATGCATCATTTGTTACCTCAACAATTTACATTCATTATTTCTTATCATATCTTGGTAATTTGATTGATGACTCACATAAATTTCACTGTCTATATATTAAGGTTGGACTTCATTGTAAACTCATCATGACATTCAACCAGCGATCCCCAAATAGAGTGTCTCTTTTTGTTAACCTAAATTTAGGGTTTTAGTTATGTAAACTCTTATCTTGTACTCTCTTGTAACTCACTTATGTCGAATAAAATCTTTTTTCTTTTGGACTGGATGTATATTATCTTCTTGATGATGGAGTAACCAATATAAATATTGTGTTTTTCTTTTCTTCTTTATAGTTGTTTACTATTTATTTGGAATAATAGAATAATTGATGTTAGATTGATTGATGTTCAGTTGGAAAATCCAGATCTTGTTTTGTAACCTTTTTTGCAAAAAAAATTGGTATCGGAGAAAGGCGAGTTGTTTAAATTGTGCGGTAATGGTTTCAAGAAAGAAGCGACAAATCTGATGTATTTATGTTATTACTATTTTAGGGCAAAATAAAGACTTAGAATAGCGTTCCAATCTTGGAATTTTGATGTGATAAGAGTTTAGTGCGTTAAAAGGACTATTAGATTTGGGAACAATTGCTACTTGCGGTGAAAATCAATGTTAACCGGCATTTTTGTCTGCTTTCCAAAAGCGTACCTGGCCCACTCAACTCGGTCCGTCGAGTAGCAATAAAGTCTGAAGTGTCGCCGAAACACTCAGGATCCAGGCCCAGAAGGAGTTGTGCGAGCGTAGGCCTCACAACACCTCCCAATCATCATTCTGCATCCCCCAAAGTATAACCTTCCTCCTGATTTCGCATCCCATGTTTTCGGCACCATGATTTCGGATCATAAGACTTCGCCTCCGCCCATTTCGACTCCCTCTTTTCGCATCCTGAGTGCCACGCACCACACCGGACTTGACATCCCCAAATGGTTGCCTCCCTCCACATCTCGCATCACCAGGACATCCACATCCCATTTATAATACGTATACCTCGGGATACGAAATTTCATATCCTAGTGATGTGTGCCTCATATCACTCAGGATACGAAATTTCGTATCCTAGGTATATGTGCCTCATATCCCCCTTGGGATACAAGATTTCATATCCCCCGGGGATACGAGGTCACTGTATCCCCCAAGGGGATAAGAAATCTTCTGTTGCACTGTAGGGGATGCAAATTTCTGGAGACTGCCTTCCCGAGATGTGAAATCTCCTGCTGTGGTTCCCAAATCTCACCTACTCCTATCTAATCTACTACCTATAAATACCCCTACCTCATACTTCAAAAGGGTTGGCATTTGCATGATTTGAGAGCTCTACAAGGGCCTTCGACATAATTATTGGCAGTCTAAGCCTTGAGGAAGAACAAGAACATATATTTTCTCTCAAGTCTTTATATATGAAAAATATGACCTTTGAATACGTAGCCAAATTTTGTACATAAATGCTATGATGATTTTCAACACTAGTAACCTTCAGTAGTCAATAAAAATCTGCAAATGCATCAAAATGGATGTAGGTTCAATACGAGCCGAACCACTATAATTCTTTGTGTTCTTTGCTTACCGCACTTACATTTTCTATACGCTAAACATTATTCTCGTGTAATCGAGAATCTTTTAGTGTGACGAAAATTTTTCACGTCGACACTTTGGAGGTTTCATTGAGAGCTTTACTCGCTTCTTTCCATTCGACATCCATCACAACTTCGAAGCTCTACTCAGGTTTTCTCAACATACCTTCCAAGTTTGCGTATGATGGCTAAGAAAGGAAAGACTCCGATGATCGAAACTTCCGCAATGGCTAATACCGCTACTTCTCATCATCCCCTATCCTCTGAAAACCCGATCGACTTGGAAACCATTCCCTTTTATGATCCTGACGCTTCGGCAACCCATGCTCAACTCTTCGTGCTCAACAAGAAATTGGAGGATAAGGCTTGAGAGCTCAACAGCTAGTTGAAGATAAACATTGAGTAGATGCAGCGACTTCAAGAAAGTCAACGACATGTCTCTCGTCTTCAACTCAATCGGGACAACACTCGTCCTTTACCCAATGCCTTGGAAAGTTCTTCCTCAAACACTTACCATGGGAACCGAAGACAAAGGAGGAGGACTACTGCTAATGCCAATGCCACTGCCAATAATAATGTCAAAGGTAACGGAAATGGTAATGGAACTACCGTGACTTTCAGTGAGGGAAAACATCAGCACCACCGTTGCTGGTTGGTTATTAACGACGAACCAGGTGCCAATAACTGACCCCTTCCATGACAGAACCCAACTGTCGCCGCTCTGAACTTGACGCCTACGCGTCCAACAGCCCAACAGGTCCAAGTTCAGCAGGCTCAGGCCAGACCTTGTCAACCTTACCAGAAACAAGCATGCGAGGTAGATGACATGGATGAAGACGATGCTGGAATTTATCCTAGAATACGAGCATGGCCCCAAACTCCCAAGTTGAACCACGACCGCCAGAATCTAATGGAGGTTCAGCCTACAGATCTCACTGACATGATCCGAAGGCTCATGAGAGAGACACGGGGGAACACCATTGACAGTTGGAAACCAACATGAGGCATAATCCCCTAACTCAGGCCATCCTTGAAGCAAATGGCCTCGACATTTCAATATGCCTCAGTTTACTGCTTACTCGGTAGAGACCGATCCCTATAACTTCCTAAACCGCAATGAATGACATATGGACCCCAGTTGAGCCACGAACGTCGTCAAATGCAAGTTCTTCCCGGTTTTTTAAAAGATGCAGCTCTTCTTTGGTTTACTCGACTTCCAGCTCGATCCATCTCTACCTTCGACCAACTCGTTTCCAAAATGGTGAAGCAATTCAAAATGCATGTTGTAAGGTCAAAGGATACTCTTACTCTATAAAACCTCTACTAGGGAACGTGGGAGTCTCTCAAAAGCTACCTCAAATGCTTCAACACCAACCTCGCTGAGGTTGACGATCCAGAGCCATGCACCGTTTTGGTCTAGCTTGCTAAAGGCATCCTGGCTTGCTCCTAGTTTAGAGCATGGATCAATAGAAAGCAACCCAAGGCCTTGGAAGCATTCTACGAGAAGGCCAATCAATTTCTATGCTAAGAAGAAGCATGAAGAAACATGGCAGCTCAAGGCGACCATCCTAATAACCCAACTCAGGCACTATCGTCGACAACATCAAAGGAAAACAAGTTGGAGAATATTCCGAAAAAGTTAAAGAGGTGGTCCCATTCAATCCCAAACCAAACAATGGAAAACCTGACAGTCACAACAACTAACCATTTGGTGATCCGAAAAAGCGCGACTGTTACCCAACTTACAGGAACTACACTCCACTCAACCAAGAGCTAGAGGCAATCTATCTTGAGACCTATAATACTATCCAATACAAGAAACCAAAAACAAGAGAATCTATCAATCACGATAAGAACTTTGGCAAATACTGCAGATTGCACAACATGTTCGGTCATAACATGAATGACTACCGGTCGAGATTGGAGATGGGGATTAAAGCAGAGTCTGGATCCTCACTTTTGTTTTCATCAACACCATTTTTCTTACGATGTCTTTCCGGGACGTCCTTTTCTCGCAAAGTTCGGAATCTACATGGCACCATGGTCCATTCTCATGAAGTTCCCGACAAAGAATGATATCGGAATTGTCAAGGGCAACCAAGCTACCGCGAGAGCCTACTATCTCGCAGAATGGAAAGATGCCATTAATAAGGGGAAACGCAAAACCACGGCGTTGGTCCCCTACACAAAAACTGCCAATGCATAGCAATTAAAGGAGTCTGAGTCCTAGCTTAGACACCACTGCCTGTTGGATCTAGATTAACCCTAAAGGGGGGTGAATATGGGTTTCTGAAATAATTTGAGATATTAAGAAATATCACAACACAAATTATAATAAAGAAATATAAATGCAGAAATAAAGAACACAGTTTTTACCCAGCTTCGGCAAACCCTGCCTATTGCTGCATTTCTAAGATTTTTACTAGGTATTAAAACAAATCCTACTTACAAACCTTGTAAACTCGCAAACCAAGCCCTTATTCTAATCCTACGCTCAAAACTATAGACTGATCTATATCCCTAAATAAGATTTCCCCTATTTACAAACTCGTAACTAGTATACCCTAGTTTTATATACAAACTAGTAAACCTCTAGTTATTACAGACACTAGAAAACTGCTAGTTAAAATCTAACTAGATGGCATAGTTTTACAGACACTAGAAAACTGAATGACGATTTACAAATAAAAATAAAAGTAATACACTTAAAAAAAAAAACCAAAACCCCCTTTTGATAAATTAAAAAACCAGGCCAGTCCCTTTTTCATTTGTTAATCTCTATTCCTCTTTCTCTCTAAAAATGGCGGCCGATCCAATTGAAATAATTGGATTTTGGTCCCAATTCAAATCGCGATTATGAAGATGAATGTTTGGAAATTCTATAAAGCTAGAATCTTTGTTGCTTCTCGTCGATTGAATTGGTCCTTTTCCAATCGAAACGATGTGAGTAATTTCTGATTTCGATTCCTTTTTACTCTTGAATTTTTTTTGTGGTTTTGATTAGATTTTCCGTTGATGATATTGGTGTTTATATACGATAATTAAACCCAATAAAAATATCTGATTTCCTGTATGGCTTGACTTGATTGTGTGTGTGATTTTGGCTTGATTTCCTCGGCATTGAATTTGAGTAAAACTGGAAAATATTATTTGTGGTCCCTTGTATTTCCCCTTGCGTGATTTGTCAATACTTGATTTCCATGGCTTTGATTGAATCATGACTGTTGCGTGATGAAAATGGCAAAAATGATTTGCCATATATAACATTGTTTAAAACTTTTTGTTTTTTTTGGAAAGAATGGAATTGATTTTTCCTAAAATATTGATTTGTTTGCCAACCTGCTAAACATAATTTCCAAAAGAAAAATGAACATGCCAAGTTTATTTCAGGAAACAAAATAAATTTTTGAATCATTCTTGCGTGTCTTTCTTGGAAGATTCCTAACACGTGAATATAGAAACTTTTCAAAACTAACACTGTGGTTTCCCCTGATTGATTTTAGGAAATGAATTCTTTCCAAAAACTTAAACTAATGCCAAATCATGTTTTTCTTGCTCAAAAATGTTTATTGATTTCTGGAAGTATAATTCAATGCACTTGCATTGTTCTCGTGTATTTTCAGGAAGTCCTTAAAATCTTGCCAAGTCTTACTGTCCAGTTGGATAGAATCAGCTTTGATGAATGAATACTGGATGTATACTCTTGCCAAAAATATTTTTCTCGCCCTGAACAACTTGCCAAATTCTAGAATTCATTTTGCCAAAAGTTATTTGAAAAGACTTATCATTTGCTTCTTCATGTGATATCTGTACATATATTTCTAGAACCAAAAACTTTGATTTCTGGAAATCCATTTGAAAGGCTTGTTTGCAAAATGAAATTCTTCCTAAGAATATTTTAATATCATGCTGCACACCCATGCTGTCAATACTTGTGTATGTTTCTGTTCTATCTATTTGTGTTTGGCCATTTCTACCTGAGCTTGAACATGTCGCCATATTCATGTATATGCTGTTACTTGAAAACTTTTTGCACCATTGAATTATTGTTGAGTGCTCATTACTCTTGCCTGTGTCTAGATTGTTGCTTGCTGTTGTGAACTTCGAATGCTTTGTACAGTTCCAATGTAAAACAGTGGTCTTAGAAATTTTTCCACTGTGCTCGAGCCCGTGTGCATCATATATGTTGGCTTATGCTCTATCTTGATAGTTGTGGTAGTTATGCCTTGATTGTTTTATAATATATATATACACACAAACACACACACACATACATCTATATATTATATTTATATAGATGTGTATGTGTACATATATAAATCTGCTATGATGCTTGTGTTGTTGTGTGGACCTGAACATACATGTTCATCTTTGTATCACTGTGTGCACATGAAATTCTTGTTGCACTGTTTCACTTCCTTGGCCATATGTGCTATGACATTGCCTCGACAACATGTGCTTCGCCCAAACTATGAATGTTTGCATTCAATTCAAAAACTTGCTGACTTGTTGCACTTGTCACTTGAGCATTGACTTGCATTCGACTGTTGCACTGTCCATTTACCATTACTGCTCAACCACTTATTTTGGTCCATGCTCATGCACTTGCACTTGGTTAAGCTTGGTCTTCATAGCCGCTCCTCAGTGCATGCGTGTTAACGGATACCTGACCCATGCAGTATGCATATGTGTCGAGCTTCACTTGAACACACACTATTGATATATTTGTCCCTTTCTGACTGTATTGTCCCTGCACAAATATGTGTATATACATACACATGTATGTGTATACATGTATAGTGCACGTCCAGAGAATATATATATATAAGCACTACAGACGATGTCTACCTTGTGGTATTTACAGTGTATCACTGTGAATATCACAAGCTGTCTAGACATAGATGGATGCCTATAAAAAATCAGATCAAGTCATGAAAAATGATGAGAAACACACCAAAATTCTGAGGCAAATAAATTTTTAAAAATAAAAAATTAAATCTACTAGAAATTTAAAATATTTCCGTTTCAGTTTACTACGTGTTTATTTTGTGACAGGTACGCAGAGAACAGGATCGACAGTGAGGCAGATAGAAGATAGGGACCGTTTGAGTGAATGTATCAATATATATATATATATATATATATATATATATATATATATATAAATATAACAAAGAGTGAAGTGTATGTGTATACAACTGTGTGAGTGAGTGAAATTTAGTGAGGAGTAATGCATACAAAAGAAATTGAATGTGAATATATTATATTTCAGTGAACGAAGAAATGGTGGAGTTATAAGTTTGTACTATTGAAATGTTGAAATAAAATATTATATTTAAACAAAATACTATTTGAATATTTAAATTCTTGTGCAGTGGTATTCTATTTAAATATAAATATTATATTCTGTCCATGATATAGAATAACAGTACAATTACAAACACATTTATAATAATAAATATATATTTGTTATCATCAAACAAAAATCAAACAATTGTTGGATACAACAATCTCCCCCATTTGATGATGACAAACATAAAATAATATTTAATACAATATTATAATAAATGTGTTTGATAGTGAATTATTGAACTTCCCCTATTCGAATGCTCCCCCAACAACAAAACACCCTCTGGATATGTGCATGAGTGAGAAATAATAATTGAAACTTCAATATTAAAATATTCAAAGAATATCCACTCATCAATCAAAATCTTAACCCATTCTCCCTCTTTTGTTATCATCAAAAGGATACAGAAATTTAAATAGTGATGAAATAATTGACTAAAAGTATAATATCAGCTTGAGAGGAAGAACGTTCATCATAAATCTTAATCAGTTAAACAAAAATCATAATATTCTAAGAGCTAGTGAAAAATTTCAATTTGTAGGATGGTGGATTTACGATGAAATTTACAAAAATGAAGAGAGTTTTTTTTTAATATGGAATCCAATTATTTTCAAAAGAATTTTTATAATAATGAGCACAAAAAAATAGTGATGGATTTGGGCTACAATTATAAATTCAATTTAAGCGACGGAATCATATAATCTCAAATCCCAATAGCTATCAATCAACAAATCATAATATTTCATAAAATATTAACACATTTCACAAATTAGAAAAATGGACCGATAGGCTGGTTTTTACACACCAAGGAGAATTAAAAAAATCCTTTTCTTTTTCCTTTTTATTTGAGAGCATACTGGCCATGAACAATGTTAGCCTACTTTTTGAACTAGGCTACACAAAGGGCAAATAGTGGGAAAGCCATCAACTGGTTCGGATTGGAGGGAACCAGTGCAGGAAAGAAGCAGAAATCAAAGACGCAGACATCACATCGGTTTGGTTCAGAGAAGTACTTCAGCGACACCAAAAGAAAGCAAGTAGCCTCAATGGATCGGAGGCGGCCGATCCGAACCCCTTTTTCTGAGCCTGTGGCCGTTGCTACACATGTTTCCTGAAGACTCGGACCAAATACGACCATTTCCTCCCACGATCTCCCACTAAATCGATGCGATGTCACCATTTGGAGACCTCTGAACCAGACTCTTATGGGATGGGTGCCAAACGGAACCACTTCGAGGAGATTTTTCACCAATAAATAGGCCATCGGGGGTCATTTGAAGGGATCTTTTTGGCAAATCCTCAGCTCTAACTTCCTTCATAGCCGAATTTCACAACCATATTCAGATCAAAATCATCTCTTAAAGTCTATTTTTGAGAGATTTGAGTGAGCTTATGCATTGTAATTGTGAAGTTGAGTGAGAATCATTATTGTATTTGCATTCAAATCATCAATTAAAAGAGTAGAAAATGGACGTAGGCTCTTTAACGCCGAATCACTATAAATCGTGTGTTCTCCATTGCTTTTTAGTTCTATTTCTTTAAAATCATAGCTAATTTGAGTGCTAGAACCAATTTTTGGTCTAACATTTTTGGTGCTTTCACTGAGAACACTTTGAATTCTGAATCTTTAAAGAAGTTAATCCTTCATTTCCGACACTTTCAAGTATTTGATAACTGATTTCTGAAGAATCCATCACCATGGCCAAAGGAAAAGGGAAAGAAACACAAGGCGCTCGGGAGAATGAAGCCAATCAGAGTCAGCAAGCCTTGGTAATGACAAGATCGCGGGGACAAGGATCTGGAGAGGGCCGACCCGAACCGTAATTGCCGAACCGAAGTAACGAAGCCCGTCCGAACCGATCTGAAGGCATGGATGCTGATGTTGCTCCTTTTCCCCCGCCGAACCGAACCGACCCTACTCCCATGTCCCGATCCGAACCTGTTGTAGCTGAAGCTGGCACGTTTACTCAAGTTCCTACCAATGCTCCGATGCCGGCCGCGATAACTAGTGAGCGACCTGATCCGTCTGCACCCATCACTCAAGGGGATTTTGCGCGCTTCTTTGAAATGCTTGAGAGCATTAGGAATGCTTTGGAAGCTCAAACGGGACAAACTTCTCATGCGAGAGAATATGAGAACCATGAGTAGGGAAATTGGCGAACTTCGCAGCCAGAAGACACCTTCTCCGACTCGCCGCCTTGTTGCAGATCTTTCTTCCTCTTCGGATGAAGATCGACCACGTGAGAGGAGGCCATACGAAAGAGCAGAGAATCTCAATCAATTGATCTTCGTATCTTTGGGATCCCGTGAAGATGTTGCTCGTGTGTTAGGACCTGATAATCCGAGCCTGAATGAACCTACGTTGTTGCCTATGCATGGTCACATGTTCTACCCAGGGATCCTGATATCGCCAATCCCACACGGGGGCAGCTCCTCCAGCCCCTTCCTCCTGGGATTGACCGGGAGCGTAGGGAACAAAGTAGATTGGCTGTTGCCAGGAACAGAAGGGCGACATCTGACTAAGGGCCCAGAGGCAACCCAAATATCAGACATAGGGGGCCCAGGGGCAACTCGGATGTTAGAGAGCCAGAACCTACCTTGACGAATGCTGATGTAGAGGCGAGGATACGCCAGATCATGACAGAAAGTCGGAATTATACCAATGAAGACTAGGGCATTGAGCGGAGCCATGCCCCACTCACTGATGACATACTGGAGTTTCAGTTCCCTCGGTGATTTAATTTGCTGCAGATGGATAGGTACTCCGGGAGAACCGACCCGGGGCAGCACCTGATGAGATATGCATGGTTCATGAATGCCGCAGGAGCCCCAGACGCCGTAAAGTGCAAGGCCTTCCCGATTTATTTAGATGATATAGCATTGATGTGGTTTACTCGACTCCCTCCGCGGTCAGTATCAACTTTCGCAGAATTGGGTGAGCGCTTTATGAACCAGTTTCGACTTCACGCCCGCAAGTCTAAGAGCGTTATTAAACTATCCAGAATTAAGCAGGCCCCGGGTGAATCATTGAAATCATGCTTGGATCATTTTAATTCAGCAGTTACGGAAGTAAATGATCCCCATGAGCCAACCATACTGATGGCCCTAATAGATGGAGTCGACTCTGACACTGAATTCGGAGATTATCTATCTGGAAAACCACCTCGCACTAGGGAACTGTTCTATGAAAAAGCCAACATTCGATTAAGGCGAGAGGAAGTCCGAGCCAATAAGAAGAGAAAAGCTAAAGGGATCTCTAAAGAAAGTGTCCAAAGCAATGTCGCCGTGAAGCAGTCCGGCGATAGTTCAGGAAAGGTTGAAGTGAAGGTTGGTAATAAAGGTGGAAGTGGTAATGGTAGGAATAGAAATGGCGGTAGGAGGAATCGGAATAGGGAGAACAGCTCTGAAAAAGGCCCCGATTCCAGACTTTTGAGAACTATACCCCGTTTAGTGACACGCTGGAGAACATTTACCTTGATGCATACAATGTTCTGCAGCATAAGAAGCCGCCACCCAGAAATTCTACTGAGAAGGAGATAGCCATGGGAAAGTTTTGCTTGTTTCATGGTACCCACGACCATTCCACCAACGAATGCCGTCACCTGAAAGACGTAGTTGAAAAGTTGTTGCGAGAAGGAAAGCTTGACGAATACAAAGTGGCCCTAAGAGACAGGGGGCAAGGGGGGAAAGCCCCAAACCGAGATCATGCTACTCCTAGACCTATAGCCCAGCAGAAAGGCAAAGAGATTGTCATTAATACCATCATAGGAGGGCCCCATCCAGTAGCTCATAGTTCCAGAGCGATGGATCAATACGTTGACGCAACCAAGCATTTTGAGGTAGGAGACAGCAGCAGTCTTGAAGACATCACACCAGTAAAGCAACAAAAGACGATGTCTGACGACGTCATTTACCGTGATAGGGAAGATATTGGAGTTATGTCGCCCACTGAAGACCCGCTAGTGATCACTACGAACATCGGCCCCGCATTAGTCCACAAGGTGTTAGTGGATAATGGGAGCTCAGTCAATATTCTTTTTAAGAAAGCTTTCGAACAAATGAAGCTCGAAGCAAAAGACTTAAAGCCTTGTGAAGGATGGATACGAGGCTTCAATGGAGCGTCTATAGCTCCCATAGGATATGTAGAGTGCCGGTGACGTTGGGACAGGGAGATCGCCAGAGAGTGAGGATTATCCCGTTTGTTGTTTTGGATATTGAATCACCCTATAATGCCTTTTTGGGCCGACTGGCCCTTGCAGAATTCAGGGCATACATTACGCCCTGGTGCTTACTTCTTAAATTCCCCACTGACACGGGAGTTGGGGTAATGAGAGGTGCTCAGGTTACTGCTCGAGCTTGCTATATGGCAGAGCTGAAGATGCTGATGAAGGGGATGAGTCTAGAGCCTAAGGATGCCTGTCCCCCTACGAAGGAAAACACCGCGTAGCAGCTAAGGGGTCCATCCTTGAGAGAGTCGCCCAGAGACTTGCCTGAGGATATGGACCCTAGAGAAGATGAGGGGCCTGGGGGCAGAATGGCGACTCCCAATGAGACAACGGTGGATATCCCCATCGACAAAGAAGATTTAACAAAGGTTCTGAAGATTGGATTGCAGTTAGACCCACTTCGAGCAAAGGAGTTGGCCGACTTCTTGAAAGCAAACCTAGATGTGTTCGCCTAGACCCAAGCTGACATGTGTGGGATATCGCCGGCCATTATGAGTCACTCCTTGAGCATTAATCCAAAACACCCGCCTGTCAAGCAAAAAAGACAGATGTTGGGCCCTGAACGATCAACCGCTTTAAATTAAGTGGAGAAGTTGAAGAACAATGGATTTATAAAAGATTCGAAGTATCCCGACTGGATATCGAATCCCGTCCTAGTCAGAAAATCGAATGGGAAATGGTGGACCTGCATCGACTTATCCGATTTGAACAAAGCTTGCTCGAAGGATTGTTTTCCGCTCCCTAGGATTGATCAGCTAGTAGACTCTACAGCCGGACATGAACTCCTATCATTCATGGATGCCTATTCAGGATATAATCAAATCCCCATGCATATACCAGATCAATAGCACACAAGCTTCATTACAAACTTAGGTTTGTACTACTATGTGGTAATGCCATTCGGACTAAAGAATGCAGGAGCTACATATCAGCACTTAGTCAATCGGATGTTCTATAACAGATTGGGAAAACCATGGAAGTTTACATAGATGATATGCTCGTGAAATCCAAGAAATCTCCCGATCATACGAAGGACTTAGCAGAAATGTTCGGTATACTACGAAGGTATGGGATGAAGTTGAATCCCTTGAAGTGTTCCTTTGGAGTGGCATCAGGAAAGTTCCTTGGCTTTATCGTGAGTTCCAGAGGAATTGAAATCAATACAGACCAAATAGAAACAATCCGGAATATAGAGGAGCCGCGAAAGATTAGGGATGTTCAAAGCTTAGCCGGGAAGGTTGCAGCACTGTGCAGGTTCATCTCCAAAGCAACGGACAAGTGTGTACCTTTCTTCGACCTGATTAAGCGAGGAAAACGAAATTTCGAGTGGACTCCTGATTGTGTGGAGGCCTTCCAGAATTTGTTAAGTCTGTTGGAGAAGCCTCCCATCTTGTCGAAGCCAGTGGATCATGAGGACTTGTTTGTCTACTTAGCGGTATCATCCCATGCCGTCAACACCGCATTGGTACGTGAAGAAGATAAGATCCAGAGGCCTGTATATTATGTGAGTAAGAAATTAGCTGCAGCGAAGAGGAAATATCCAAAGATAGAAAAGCTCGCTTATAGCCTTCTTATCGCATCGCGGAAGCTTCGCCAATATTTTCAAGCTCATCCAATAACTATCTTTACCGACCAACCTCTTCGTCAAGTGCTGCAACGACCGGAAACATCGGGGAGACTTCTTAAGTGGAACATTGAACTTAGCCAATTTGATTTAAATTTCTAACCCAGAAGGTCAATTCGAGGACAAGCCTTGGCCGACTTCATAGCTGAGTTCACGATTCCTGAAGAGGATGTGTTGGGAGATGAATCTGGACCTTCAGAGCGAACATTTGAGCTGAGCCCTTGGAAGCTTTACACCGACGGGGCTAGAAACAACTGGCTATCTGGTGCTGGAGTTGTTTTGATCACTCCTAAAGGACGGTCGATCTATTATGCATTATGACTTGAGTTTCCAGCAACCAATAACGAAGCTGAGTATGAGGCCCTGATTGCCGGGCTGAAACTTGCTAAGGAGCTAGGAGTGACTGTGCTAGACATTTTCTGCGATTCCAAAATAGTAGTCTACCAGGTACGGAAGGAATTTGTAGCCAGAGGAACTCAGTTAATCACTAACCTTGAAAAAACGGAAGAATTGCTAGGCCACATGGAACGGTATAGCTTAACACACATTCCGAGGACCGAAAATCGAAAGGCAGACAAGCTAGCTAAGTTGTCCAGCTCCGACGATCCTGAGGAAACAGAGTTGGTTCTAATAGAGACATTGGAATCACCAAGCTTTGACCAAATGGAAGTCGACCCAGTGCTGGAACTCGAGCCAGAAAGAGAGTCGTGGATGAAGCCGATCTAGAATTACCTTAATGACGGGACACTCCCATCCAAGAAAAGTGAGAGGCGAGCTGTGATTCACAAAGCCACCAGGTACGTGTTGCAAGACCAAGTTCTTTACCGTCAGGGATTTTCAATTCCCCTGTTACGATGCATTGGACACGACGACATCTGACATGTATTGGAAGAAGTACACGAGGGTGAGTGTGGAGATCACATAGGAGGCCAGACGTTGGCCAAAAAGATATTGCGGTACGGGTATTTTTGGCTTACCGTTAACAGAGATGCAGGTGATTACTTTCAACGCTGCGATTGATGTCAGAAGTTTGCTAAGATACCAAAGGCATACCCTAGCCAGCTTAACACGATGGTAAGTCCTTGGCCATTCACTACTTGGGGGATAAATATCATCGGAACCCTACCGATTGCAAAAGGAGGGGCAAAATACGCAACGTAGCTATGGATTATTTCACAAAGTGGGTGGAGGCTGAGCCATTGACCAAAATTACGACAAAGCGGGTGATAAACTTCATGGTGCAAAATATCATATGCCGATTTGGGATTCCGAAAACTATTATAACAGACAACGGGACCTAATTCGACAGCAACGAATTTAGGGATTTCTGCAATAAGTATAAAATCGATAAGAGGTACACTGCGGTGGCTCATCCGCAGTCTAACAGACAGGTTGAAGCAATCAATAAAGTTATCAAGTCTATCCTCAAGAAGAGATTGGAGCGTGCAAAGGCCATGTGGGTAGACGAACTACCGTTAGCCTTATGGGCTTATCGCACAACTTTCAAAACAGCAACAGGCCACACTCCCTTTGCACTCTCATTCGGCTCCGAGGCAGTTATCCCAGTGGAATCGAAGGTTCCTTCGCATCAAACGACGTATTATGACCCCATGATAAACAGATCCCTCCTCCTTGAATCATTAGACTCAGTAGAGGAAAAGAGAGATGAAGCAAACTTGCGTGCCTCGAGGCACCGACACCAGATAGCGTGGTACTATGACAAGAAAGTCAGGCAACGATCTTTTGAGCCTGGCGATCTAGTACTGAAACGCGTTTTCCCGCCGCCGGTCCACTTGGAACCGAAATGGGAAGGACCGTATGCAATCCAAAGGAAGATTGATAAAGGAGCCTTTAAGCTAGCGACCATGGATGGCGAAAAAATCCCCAGAGCTTGGAATGCCCAGCATCTGAGGCGATATTTGAATTAGACTTGTAATATTTTCTTTGCTACTTTATAAGCCATGTAAAAAGGCACGACTGGCCTAGAAAAGTCTGCTTATTTGAGCAAAAGATTATAAAGTGGATGTAGGCTACGACTTAGCTGAACCACTATAAAAACATCGCGTGTCATTTACTTTTCCTGCACTATTTCTTTTACCTTGTATGACTATTCTGTACTAACCGTGAAATGCTAAACACTAAGTTAAACTAAAATAGTCAAGGGTAATCTATGTGCAGGAGCAAACGAGACGACCGTTTGCCAGACAAAATGAAAGGGACGGGAAGATGATGTTCCCTACTCTAACTCTCATGACTTGAGAGAGAGTAGAAAGGGCGGGAAGACGACGTCCTCCGAGGCATGAAGGTGCACCCCGACAAGAGACTGCCTTGACCGCACTCTAACCTGATCAAACGATAGGAGAGTATAAGGGCGCTGAGAGACGAGTGCCCGTGACTAAAAGACTAAAATCCCGCCAGAGTGTCGGGGGCAATCAAAATGTTAAACTTAATCAACCTCGAACAAGCCTTGGCCAGGCCTTCTGTTCAAGATTGATTGGGGGCAATACACACACACCTCCCCCTGTATACACTATCTTTTGTTTAGTAGTAATGACTTGGTCTTATAGTTGAAACATGACATGTTATTTATTAACAATATTCTATTTAATTGATGAACTTACTGACAGTTAAGATTACAGGAGACAAACTATTTTATTAACAAACAGGAAAGTTTGTACAAAAAGCTAAGCAAAAGATGTGAGGGCCGCACTCGCTACATCAACCGCGGGCTAGTGGAAAATCAAAACAAAAGATAAAAGCTACTCTTCACTTTCCCTTCGGAGTGGACTTGGCTTTCTTGGAGGCCTTGAGCTTGTCTTTCTCCGCCTTTTCAACATCAGTGAAGAGGCGCATCTGATTCTTCTTTCCGGGGACTGGAGCACTGGGATCAATATGAGACTTTTTAGCAAGCTCTTCAGTGATTGATCTAGTTGAAAGTTTAACAACTAACCTTGATCCGGGAGGAATGGTTGCAAGAGGGGTGGCAGCCCCAAGTTCTTCCTCTTTAGCTATGACTTTCAGAAGTTGGTCTTGTTTTTCCTTCCTGTTAGCCAAAGTTTCATCATCTCCAGTCCCTAAATCCCCTGTCACAATGACATCATCCTCCTCCTCATGCTCATCGTTTCCACTGTCATCTCTCAATGCATGGATGATCTCTCCTTTGGGAATCTTGGGTTCAGGTGGCAAGGTAGCCTTGTCAGTGGCCTCTCCTTCTTTACTTCCAGATTTCTCTACTGGGGTGGAACTAGCAACTTCAGCCTCTTTTTCCTGTGCCTTTTTAGCAGGTTGTGATCCAGTAGCCTCCCTGAATTTCCCATCCATCTTACTGTTGGTCTCTGTAGCGGGATCAGTACCTACAGAAGAGAAGCAACAGTTATTATCTCAGGGGAAAACGCAGGATCTTCAATTGTTTTTCTAATGATCTGGCGAAATGATGAAATAGCCTTAGCAAATTGAGGTGAAAAAGTAGGAATACCCTCAGCAGATTTTTCGACAGCGGCACCAGGAGCTTCGGAGGGTAGCCCAGTAATAGAGGGTAAGGAAGGAGTCCCAGTGATCCCTGGTCTTTCTGGGTCATACTCCTCAACTACAGCAGCTTCAACAGTGGTAGAAGAAGAACCGACTTCAAGGGTACTCTTTCCCTTAGCTTGGCGCCTCTCCTCTTCTAGATTAGCGGAAAGAAGTTTGCGCCCTTCAGCTAAGCGCACCGCTTCTTCACATTTCGGATATTTCTCCATCAGCTTGTCCTCGTCTATCGAGTTTTTTCCAGGCTCCGCTCTCTCCCATTCAACCAACTGATCCCAAGCATACACCAAGGGAATCAGATAGTCTTTAAGCCAGGCAAGATTGCGGTGATGGATCACCTGAGCAAAGAATCCGACCATAGACTCACCGGCCTCGTCAATCTCCTTTTGAGCGTCTCTGAGCTCCTCGTTAACCTTCTCTACTTGCTTTAATGTTGTGTCTGCGTTTCCCTCGGCAAGAGCTGCTCGTGTTTCGACTTCAAGTAGTTTGGCTTCAAGTTCCGCATTCTTTTTAACTAAGTCTGCATTCTCTTACTCGAGGCGAGTACTCTTAAGCTTAGCATCCTCAGCCTGTTTTTTCAAGTCTATTCTCTCTTTGCTGTGAGACTCAAGTTCAAAATGGTAATGCCATTGCAGTTCCTCACACTTTTTTTTATAGTTGTTTGCGTCGCGCTGCGCAAGAACAAGCTGGGCCTGAGCATCTTCGAGGTCCTTTTCTGCGTTCTCAATAGCCTTTATGTCATATTCGGCAGCATCTTGCATGGTCTTTACATCTGCCATTAAGTCGCTAATTTTGAGAGATTTCGGGCATATTTCTTCATCTCCTTATATTGGTCATCCACAAAGTCCATGTTAGCTTTCATGTCCTTGGCCCAGTCTGGGTGAACCGGTTTAAGCTTAGGAACGATATGCATATGCCCGAAATGATGCTCAGGGAATTGTTGTTTCAGAAGTTCCAACCTAGTGTGATTTTCATCGTCGAGCATAATCGGTAGCGTGGTAATAATATCGATGGTGCGGCGCCTCAACTTTACAATAGGTCTTTCCTTTCCTGCCCCTTTCCCCGTATCCTTTTGTTTCTCAACTGGATCGGGTACTTTCTTTGATGAGCTGTTTTGGGGAGTTTTATCCTTAGGTGGAGTGGGAGGTTTAGCGCTATGTTTCTCTTTCTCCTGATGCGAAGACTGACTCTTGCGTCTGTCCGAGTCTCTATGATGTAGAGATCGAGAACGAGAGGACCGATAGGGCCTGGGAGGCCGATCCCTCCTATCATCTCTACCTTCATGTTGGTCACGTCTCACGTCAGGGTCTATTGTGGGCATGCTCGAACGAACGTCTTTCATGTAATAGCGTTGCGTCCCCATTTGTCCTATATAAAATAATGAGAAAACTTCAGAGTTGATATTAACATGAAACACAAGTGCTATGATGTGCAGTGCGAGTGTCAAGTGTCCTAAGTGCGGTTCCCCCCGACAAACCAGATCCTGAGACGAGGCTGGTGTGCATAGTTTTCTCGGCCTTGACGGGTGTAACTTCCTCTTCGGAGGCGAATGTGAGAGGATCTGTTGCAAAATCTTTTGAAGTATAAATGGTTTTGGGAAGGGGGAGATCCCCTAAACCCGAAACATAGCTTCCTCTGAGGCGGAACCATCGTTTTGGGGAACAACCGACGATGTTTCTTTCGGGGAAAATGACTTCTCAGGAGTGACCGCGTCCTCTGGAACGAAGTACTTATCCCTATAATTTTCAGCGATGTTCGCTAGATCATCATCCTGAGTAGACGATGGAGAAGGTGGGTTCCCACGTGGTGTTGCTGGCCCCTTTGAAGTTCCCTCTGTTTCTGGAATAACATCAATAGGAGGTATATATACATAAGGGTCGGGCCCGTGGCCTATACTGCGGGTGATCGATAACAACCCGTGACGATGAAGATACACGTCTTTAAGAACTTCGTCGATAGTCAAAAACTTTTGATCACCAGAAAGAAGTTGGTTGCAACGATCGAAATACAATCGACCCATCACTTGTTTTGGGTTAGGAACTGCACATGAAAATAAAAGTCAGTAAAGACTCTAATATGAATTCTTGAAGTTGAAGTCCGTAAGGTTGGCGCCATACTTGATTTAAGCCATTTTCGAGTGCATCCAGACTGCTGTTTAATGTAAAACCATTTGGGTTTTGAATCTCCCGCCTTGCTACTGTAAGGGATAGGGATTATTTTCCTTTTCGGGACCGATTCAAAGTACGAAAAAGATGGAGTATCTTGGGTCCGGTGCTTGAAGTTGTAGAAGAAATGGACATCATCGAAAGTAAGCTCTAGATTTAGAATTTCTCTATATGCTATGTACAGAGTATACAGATAAGCGTACGAATTAAGGTGAAGCTGCATGGGGGCAATCCGCATTTGTCTTAGAAACTCGACGATGAATGGTGGATAAGGAGGAATTGCCCCAACTTGACACATTAACCTAGGGATGGCCATGTATACTTCTTGAGGATTGTGAGGACGGTCAGTGTCAGAAGGTAACTTAGTGTCTTTACAGAGTATCTCGTGCTTCAGACAAATTCGAGCCAGCTTATCATTGTCTATGGTTGACTTAACTGAATCCTTAGACGGATCCAAAATTTCGGCATCGCCAAGTTCGTCGGGAGCGCGGTTATCACCTACTCCTCCTTCTTCCTCCTCGCCTAAAGAGATATCACCACCGGAGGATGCTTCACTATCATGAGGATTCATTTAAAAATCTGAACCTTTACTATCCCGGCCAGGATTCGAAGTAGAAGATGTATCATCAGCAGTAATTCTCTCGAAAGTTTCTCTAACTTCTCCTCTTTCTGCTAACCTGGCCGAGCGTCTCTCTGTCATATCTGTTGAACTATTCAAGAAACAATAGCAAGGATTAGAGTAAAGTTGCTCGTGTCCCCCAGTGCATGCGTGTGAACTAAATTGTATGTGCATGCATGAAATGACAAAGTGTAAAGGAAATATGTTGGCGTCAATCAGAAGCGACATAAAATAAAGTTCCATATCAACTAAATTAACGAGGTTCAGTATAAAAGGCTCTATCCTAACTGTCCCGGAGTTGGCAAAATCCTGTTTAGCCTTGGTTAAGTTAGATCATATTTAGTTCATGCTTTAAGTGTTCGGTTCGGAACGGATGTTCATGAGTACAAGGGTCAGATCGGAAGCTTGGGCCTTGTGCGTGCACGAAAGAAATTCATGCCTTCTTGGAGTATCGGTTCGGATCGGGGATAGATGCTTTCAGTTATCCGGTCTGGGTCGAACTCCAGTCCCTGAGACATACACTCTGTACGGTTTAGATCGGATGAAGATGTACAGAACGTTGCAGATTGGCAATCTCCAATGATTCAATCTGATCCGATCCGATCCGACAGTCTTCTCCACAACCATGCTTTTCACTCCAACCCGAACCGAAAGGTTGAATCCATTTATCCCCTTCCTTATGCTACCCACTCCAAACCGAACCCACCTCCCTCTCTTTCCTCTCTTCTTCTTACTCTATCACTGCAACGTTCAAATTGAACCCATCTCCACCCAAAAACCCAATTGGCTTCGTACATTTTCTCACGACAAGATACATATGGGTTGACACGCCTCACTTCAACTTCGACCTCCCCACAGCCATCTCGAGGTGGCGACGAAGTCACCAACGCCGATGGTGAAGCGATGGAAGCACGGCGGCGAAATCGACACATTAGCAAGCGAGATTACCCGAATTACTCTCGAATTAGAAGCCAAATTCAGTTAGGGAAGAATTAAAACGAAGATCTAAACACTGCCTATGAATTTACGATGGGAATCAAAGGGTTTTTTCGTGATTTTTGGGCGCTGGAGTTAGGGTTTCAGGAAAGTGAAGGGCGGCGTGAAAGAATAAGAGAGATGGAGGAGGGTCTCAGTGCGTATATACACATGGGGTAGGAGACCCTTTGTATACCCATGGCTTATGCTCTATCTTGATAGATGTTGTAGTTATGCCTTGATTGCTTTATAATATATATATATATACACACACACACACACACATCTATATATTATATTATATAGATGTGTATGCGTACATATATAAATCTGCTATGATGCTTGTGTTGTTGTGTGGACCTGAACATACATGTTCATCTTTGTGTCACTGTGTGCACATGAAATTCTTGTTGCACTGTTTCACTTCCTTGGCCATATGTGCTATGACATTGCCTCGACAACATGTGCTTGGCCCAAACTATGAATGTTTGCATTCAATTCAAAAACTTGCTGACTTGTTGCACTTGTCACTTGAGTATTGACTTGCATTCGACTGTTGCACTGTCCATTTACCATTACTGCTCAACCACTTATTTTGGTCCATGCTGATGCACTTGCACTTGGTTAAGCTTGGTCTTCATAGCCGCTCCTCAGTGCATGTGTGTTAACGGATACCTGACCCATGCACTATGAATGTGTGTCGGGCTTCACCTGAACACACCCTGTTGATATATTTTTCCCTTTCTGACTGTATTGTCTCTGCACAAACATGTGTATATACATACACATGTATGTGTATACATGTATAGTGCACGTCCAGAGAATATATATATAAGCACTACAGACGATGTCTACCTTGTGGTATTTACAGTGTATCACTGTGAATATCACAAGCTTTCTAGACATAGATGGATGTCCATAAAAAATCAGATCAAGTCATGAAAAATGATGAGAAACACACCAAAATTCTGAGGCAAATAAAATTTTCACAATAAAAATTAAATCTACTAGAAATTTAAAATATTTCCGTTTCAGTTTATTGTGTGTTTATTTTGTGACAGGTAAGCAGAGAACTGGATCGACAGTGAGGCAGATAGAAGATAGGGACAGTTTGAGTGAATGTATCAATATATATATATATATACATAACAAAGAGTGAAGTGTATGTGTATACAACTGTGTGAGTGAGTGAAATGTAGTGAGGAGTAATGCATACAAAAGAAATTGAATGTGAATATATTATATTTCAGTGAAACGAAGAAATGGTGGAGTTATAAGTTTGTACAGTTGAAATGTTGAAATAAAATATTATATTTAAACAAAATACTATTTGAATATTTGAATTCTTGTGCAGTGGTATTCTATTTAAATATAAATATTATATTCTGTCCATGATATAGAATAACAGTACAATTACAAACACATTTATAATAATAAATATATATTTGTTATCATCAAACAAAAATCAAACAATTGTTGGATACAACAATCTTCCCCATTTGATGATGACAAACATAAAATAATATTTAATACAATATTATAATAAATGTGTTTGATAGTGAATTATTAAACTTCCCCTATTCGAATGCTCACCCAACAACAAAACACCCTCTGGATATGTGCACGAGTGAGAAATAATAATTGAAACTTCAATATTAAAATATTCAAAGAATATCCACTCATCAATCAAAATCTTAACCCATTCTCCCTCTTTTGTTATCATCAAAAGGATACAGAAATTTAAATAGTGATGAAATAATTGACTAAAAGTATAATATCAGCTTGAGAGGAAGAACGTTCATCATAAATCTTAATCAGTTAAACAAAAATCATAATATTCTAAGAGCTAGTGAAAAATTTCAATTTGTAGGATGATGGATTTACGATGAAATTTACAAAAATGAAGAGAGTTTTTTTTTAATATGGAATCCAATTATTTTCAAAAGAATTTTTATAATAATGAGCACAAAAAAATAGTGATGGATTTGGGCTACAATTATAAATTCAATTTAAGCGACGGAATCATATAATCTCAAATCCCAATAGCTATCAATCAAAAAATCATAATATTTCATAAAATATTAACACATTTCACAAATTAGAAAAATGGACCGATAGGCTAGTTTTTACGCACCAAGGAGAATTAAAAAAAAAATTCCTTTTCTATTTCCTTTTTATTTAAGAGCATACTGGCCATGAACAATGTTAGCCTACTTTGTGAACTAGGCTACACAAAGGGCAAATAGTGGGAAAGCCATCAACCGGTTCGGATCGGAGGGAACCAGCGCAGGAAAGAAGTAGAAATCGAAGTCGCAGACATCACATCGGTTTGGATCAGAGAAGTACTTCAGCGACACCAAAAGAAAGCAAGTAGCCTCAACGGATCGGAGGCGGCAGATCCGAACCCCTTTTTCTGAGCCTGTGACCGTTGCTACACATGTTTCCTGAAGATTCGGACCAAACACGACCATTTCCTCCCACAATCTCCCACTAAATCGATGCGATATCACCATCTGGAGACCTTTGAACCCGACTCTTATGGGATGGGTGCCACGTAGTTCTGAACCGGAACCACTTCGAGGAGATTTTTCACCAATAAATAGGCCATCAGGGGTCATTTGAAGGTATCTTTTTGGCAAATTCTCAGCTCTAACTTCCTTCATAGCCGAATTTCACAACCATATTCAGATCAAAATCATCTCTTAAAGTATATTTTTGAGAGATTTGAGTGAGCTTATGCATTGTAATTGTGAAGTTGAGTGAGAATCATTGTTGTATTTGCATTCAAATCATCAATTAAAAGAATAGAAAGTGGACGTAGGCTCTTTAACGCCGAACAACTATAAATCGTGTGTTCTCCGTTGCTTTTTAGTTCTATTTCATTAAAATCATAGCTAATTTGGGTGTTAGAACCAATTTTTGGTCTAACAAATAACCAGATCTTGGATTTTTAAATGAGGTCAGTTGCAGCTTAAAAATAAGTAATCTCATAACCATGCATACCCAGAGCTTGGATTTTTAAATGAGGTTAGAGAAACACTTATGAATATTATATTTTTATTAGTTCCAGTTCCAAAAGAAAAAATCCTCAATATATAAAAGCAATATGGATGATAGAAATGTGGTACGTACAGAAATGGTTGTGAAATAAATTTCTAAATTAATTATATTATGAAATATGCTCAATTGTATGGGGATTCTTGAAAATTTACAATTATCACTTATTCTGAAAAATAATATTTTCACATTACCATCACAAATATTTCCACTGTTTATTCAATATGATTTTAAAAATATTAAACTCTCCACATTAATATAAAATCATAATGGATGGTAGAATAATGGGTATATAAAGGAGATGTTCGTGAAATAACTGCCAATTCAAAGACATTATAAAAATTGTTAAATTATCATGAAAATTTAAATAAAATTTCCTCTCATTGCGAAATATGCTATAGTCACAACTCATCACAATTTCAATAATCTCATAATAATTTCGTTGAGTTCTAAATACACTTCTCTTTAGTTATTAATTTCAATTTCTGAATAAATAATCAATAAATGATTTTAAAATTAAAAAATCAATTATAAGAGGAATTTAAAAAGATTTATACAAGGAAAAAAATGTGTGGAATCTATATAAGGTGCAGATTAGAATAAAGAATAAAACAGATGAGTGAGAAAACTTCAGAGCATGAAAGGCTGATACCACTTGTTGTCTCTATCAACGGGGATTTTAGTATGACACTGGTAGCTAACAATGGTATCTCAGACAACAATATCCAAACATAAAGCCCAAACAGTTAAATCTAAAAAATCAATTCCATCTACCAGAGCAGCAAGACAAATTCAGAATGAGTTTCGCAAGAAAGTTTTCAGAAAATTTTCAATAGGTCCAAGAGGACAAATCATGATTCAGTTCAGACCATTTTATCAGAGCAGCATATGAATATTTGCCAAAATAAGCAGTCATTAAAAAACTTTTTCGAAACGATTCCTTTAACCAGAGCAGCACAACAATCAATTTCAAAGTAGACATGTCAAGAGATTTTTTCACAAATATTTTTGACAAGCACAAGAGAAATTTTCAGAATATTTACATCAAGCTTGAGTGATATTCATATTAAAATAATTTATTTGAAATCACTTGAATAAAAGTGAATTTTGAAATACAAAGGAATATTCACACAAGATTATTAATTTTAAATCTAAGAGGTGTGTGAGATTCAAAATATCAAAAATTATAAATGATTTCAAACCATCAAATATCCAACCAAAAATGATCATGAATAAAAAAAAAATTCTTAGCTCCAATACCATTAAGCCAAATGTTTTTCAAATCAGAAATATCCAAGCCAAACCAAAAACTAATGAAAATTTCACAACTGAAAAATAGTAGTGTGATGTATTGAGTATAAAATTTTCAAGCCTTTCCAAAATGAATTAGAAGAAACTCAAAACAGCAGGGATGTGTGAAATTTCATTAATTTTTCAGATCTTGAAAAATTTAGAATTCATATTAACAGTGTTCAAGATATAACAAAAATGCTTCAGCACTGTTAGGAATTCAAAAATCAAAAAATAAATTTCAAAACAATTGCAGATATTTACAAGTTTAAATTCATGATCTGGAAATGATTAATACATGAGAGTTTTATTCAACTGAAGCGAATTTCCAAAAAATCATGAATTCTACAATTTGAAGTTAAAAAAGCCCAGAATAAAAGAAAAATATATGGCAGTGTCAAATCAAATCATCATAATAATAAAAAAGAAATAGAAGGGGCAGAGGAGGAACAAACAAAGAAGAAAAAATAGAAAATATTAACACATATGAGTTTAGAGATTATACCTGAAATCGATGTAAACCAGAATCTCTAATTCATTAATCTTGGCTAAGGGACATATGTCAATAAGTTTTGAAGTTGATGTGGAACAACCTTGATTCATCTAGAGGGTTGTTCCTCAGCCAACCTCTGGTACCTAAGTGTTTAGGGGATCAAGTTGTCTAACAAAATTTGTAAAACCACTCTGAATTGTGTTCACGACTTTAGGTACCCAAACCTGTTTGTATAACACTCCATTCAATTTTACCTTTGTACCTTTAGGAACCCAAATCCGTTCAAATTTAGTTGAATTCATTTTATTTCTTTTTGGGGTCCACGATGGTTTGAATGTGTTATTACACAACCAGTTTCCATTCCGTTTATGATTTAAAAATCCTTTGAAATTATTAGAGTCCAGATTTTCAAATCGATTCTTTTCAAAGCAGTTTGAAAGATTTTAACCATTTGAATTTCGATTTTCAAAAACATTTATTTTACCAGAGCCAATACCACATTTATTTCCAATAGAAACTTGATTTTGTAATAACATATTCAATAATTTTTTCCCCATTAGAGTATTTTTCCAAAGTTGATTTAATCTTTGAATCTGGATTTAAGATCACTGTTTTCTTCAATTAAATCTGAACAATGATTATTGCGGATCTTTCTTTCAAAATCATGTTGTTACAAAATCAAATTCTCATTTTTAAGTAATTTAATTTTGGCTTGGGACTTAGAGATTTCCAATTCAAAATGTTTTTGCTTTTCAAACTCATGTTTTTCAAAATTATTGAATTCCACAATTTCATTTTATAATTCTTTCAAAATCAAATCAGTTTTCAATAAGCTCTTTTTTTCAGCAATTTCATGTTTGAAATTTTTGGTAGTCGTAAAATTTTCAAATTCCTTTTGTAAAGAATCGTTTTTATCTTTTATCTCAATCTCATTATCTTTCAAAATCAGAATTTCCTCTTCAAGCTTTTGAATGTTTTGATTGAGATGAACGATGATTTAAAAAAGAAATAAAAACAATACACATAAAAACAAAAACAAAACCAAATACCCCCTTTTGATAAATTAAAACACAAGGCCGACCCCTTTTTCATTTGGTAATCCCTATTCCTCTTTCTCTCTAAAAAAATGACGTCGATCCAATTAAAATCTTACGGTTCTAGTTCCAATTCAAATCGCGATTAAAAAGATGAATGTTTTGGAAATTCTCTGAAGCTCGAATCTTTGTTGCTTGTTCGTCGATTGAATTGGTCCTTCTTGCGATCAAAACGATGTGAGTAATTTCCGATTTTGAATCCTTTTTGCTCTTGAATTTTTTTGAGGTTTCGATCAGATTTGCCGATGAGGATATTGGTGTTTATATAGGATAATTAAATCCTATAAAAATATTTAATTTCCTATATAGCTTGACTTGATTGTATGTGCGATTTTGGCTTGATATCCTCGGCATTGAGTTTGAGTAAAACTGGAAAATATTATTTGTGGTCCCTTGTATTTCCCCTTACGTGATTTGTCAATACTTGATTTCCATGACTTTGATTAAATCATGACTGTTGCGTGATGAAAATGGAAAAAATGATTTGCTATATATAACTTTGTTTAAAACTGTTTGTTTTTCTGGAATGACAGGAATTGATTTTGCCTAAAATATTGATTTGTTTGCCAACCTGCCAGACATGATTTCTAAAAGAGAAACAAACATGTCGAGATTATTTCAGGAAACAAAATAAAATTTTGAATCATTCTTGCTTGTATTTCTTGGAAGATTTCTAACATGTGAATATAGAAGCTTCCCAAAACTATCATTGTGATTTCCACTGATTGAATTCAGGAAATATATTCTTGCCAAAAACTTAAACTAATGCCAAAGCATGTTTTTCTTGTCCAAAACTCTTTTTTGATTTCTAGAAGTATAATTCAATGCACTTGCATTGTTCTTGCATATTTTCAAGAACTCCATAAAACCTTGACAAGTCTTTCTGTCCAGTTGGATAGAATCGGCTTTGATGAATGAACACTAGGCGTATACTCTTCCCAAAAATATTTTTCTTGCCCTGAACAATTTGCCAAAATTCTAGAATTTATCTTGTCAAAAGTTGTTTGAAAAGAATAGTCATTTGTTTCTTCACGTGATTTATGTATATATATTTCTAGAACCAAAACCTTTGATTTCTGGAAATCCATTTGATTGGCTGGTTTGCAAATTTCCTGAACCATTTGCCAACTTTAATAGTGTCCAAAACTGGTTGGTGATAGTTGCGTGATTTGTTGCCATGTTTTTACAAAATGAAATTCTTCCCAAGCATATTTTAATATCATACTGCACTCCTATGCTGTCAATACTTGTGTATGTTTCTGCTCTATCTATTTGTGTTGGGCCATTTCTACCTGAACTTGAACTTATCACCATATTCTTGTATATGTTGTTACTAGAAAACTTGTTGCACCATTGAATTATTGTTGAGTGCTCATTACTCTTGCCTATGTCAAAATTGTTGCTTGCTGTTGTGAACTTCGAATGCTTTGTACAGTTCCAATGCAAAACAATGATCTTAGAACTTTTGCCACTGTGCTCGAGCCCATGTGCATCATATATGTTGGCTTATACTCTGTTTTGATAGTTGTGGTAGTTCTGCCTTGATTGCTGTACATAATATATACACACACATACATCTATATAATATATTTATATAGATGTATGTATACATATATAAATCTTCTATGATGCTTGTGTTGTTTTGTGGACCAGAACATACATGCTCATCTTTGTATCACTGTGTGCACATGAATTTCTTGTTGCACTGTTTCACTTCCTTGGCCATATGTGCTGTGACATTGCATCGACAACATGTGCTTGGTCCGAACTATGAATGCTTGTATTCAATTGTAAAACTTGCTGACTTGTTGCACTTGTCACTTGAGTATTGACTTGCATTCGACTGTTGCACTGTCCATTTACCATTGCTACTCGACCACTAGTTTTGGTCCATGCTCATGCACCTGCACTGTGTCGAGCTTGGTCTTCATGGCTGCTCCTCAGTGCAAGTGTGTTCATGAATACCTGATCCATGCACTATGCATGTGTGTCGGGCTTCACCTGAACACACCCTATTGATATATTTGTCCCTTGCTGACTATATTGTCTCTGATCAAATATGTGTATATACATACATAATATGTGTATACATGTATAGTGGACGTCCAGAGAATATACATATAGATATATATGAGCACTACAGACGATGTCTACCTTGTGGTATTTACAGTGTATCACTGTGAATATCACAAGTTGTCTAGACATAAATGGATGTCCATAGAAAATCAGATCAAGTCATGAAAAATAATGAGAAACAATTAAAAATATGAGGCAAATAAATTTTTTAAAATAAAAAATTAAATCTACTACAAATTTAGTATATTTATGTTTCAGTTTACTATGTGTTTATTTTGTGACAAGTAAGCAGAGGACTGGACCGACGCTGAGGTAGACAGAAGACAGGGACAGTGTCAGTGAATGTATCAATGTATATATAACAAAGAGTGAAGTGTATGTGTATATAATTGTGTGAGTGAGTGAAATGTAGTTAGGAGTAATGTATACAAATGAAATTGAATGTGAATGTATTGTATTTCAGTGAAATGAACAAATAGCGGAGTTATAAGTTTGTATTGTTGAAATAAAATATTATAATTACATAAAAATTGTTTGAATATTTAAATTCTTGTGCAGTAGTATTCTATTTAAATATAAATATTATATTCTGTCCATGATGTTTGAATATTTAAATTTTTAGATACAACATTGCCGTTTTTTAGATGATATTGATTTAAGGGAAGACAAAGAGACTGATTTCAAGAGGGCTACCCCGATGGAACTGACTATCGAATTCCAATTAACCTGCCGATCATACAAGGGTCTTGAAGATTGGATCCAAACTCCACCCGTCAATAAAGGAAGAGCTTGTGGAGTTCTTAAGGGTCAACCTTGATGTATTTTCTTAGACCCACTTAGATATGTGTGGCATCAACCCAGGAATTTCTTGGAACATGCTCGGTATCAACCCCAAGCATTTTCCAATAAAAAAAAGCATTAAATCTTGGGAATAGAGAGATTGACGACACTTAAAGAAGAAGTAAATTGGTTGCTTAACAAGGGCTTTATTCGCGACGCCCTCTACCACGAATGGGCCTACGAACTTGTCTTGGTAAAGAAATCAAATGGAAAGAAACGTGTGTCGACTACTCAGATTTGAAAAAAGCCCACCTAAAGGACGGCTTCCCGCTTCCAAAAATCGACCATCTAGTTGATTCAACTACTAACTACCAGCTTTTCTCCTTCATGGACGCGTACTCAGGCAATAATCATATTCCAATGTACCTCTCAGGCTAGGAGCACACTTCATTCATCAACGACCTTTTGGGTCTATTGTGATATTGTCATGCCTTTCGGTCTCAAGAATGCTAGAGCCACCTATCAATGACTAGTCAATCGCTTGTTCAAAGACCAGATTAGGAGATCCATGGAGGTCTATGTGAACAACATGCTTGTGAAAAGGAGGTTGTCGAACGACCACATCAATGACCTCGTGGAGATGTTCGATGTCATTTGTAAATATGACATGAAACTCTACCCCTTTAAATGCGCTTTTGGCATTGCATCGGGCAAAGTCCTGGGTTTCATTGTCAACTCACAAGGCATCGAAGAAAATCCATATAAAAAATCCAAGCTATTCAAGATATTCAATCCATCAGAGCATCAAAGATGCTCAAAGCTTAAACAGGAAAGTGGCTGCCCTAAGTCGATTCATCTCAAAAGCTATCGATAAATGCATTCCCTTTTTCGACTTGCTTAGAAAAGAAAAATGCAACTTCTCATGGACACCGGAATGCATTATCACATTTCAAGACATCTTGAATCACTTTGAGCGGTCACCTATCTTATTGAAACCCGCGGATCACAAAGACCTATACATCTATTTGGCTGTTTCTATGAAGGAAATTAGTTCGGTGCTAGTGCGCAAAGAAGTTCATGTTCAACGACCCGTTTATTACATTAGTAAGAGGTTGATAGATGCAGAAAAGAATTACCCAAAACTTGAGAAGCTTGCTCACTGCCTGTTAATCTCTTCCCGGAAGCTACAAACATACTTTCAGTCCCATCCAATCAAAGTATACACTAACCAATCGCTACGACAGGTCCTGCAATGACCTGAGGCGTCTGGATGACTTTTGAAGTGTAATATAGAACTGAGCCAGTTTGAGATTACTTTCGTTCCTCATCGAACCATCCTCGAACAAGCCCTCACAAACTTCATAGCGGAGTTCTCTATTCCCGAAGAACATCCTTCAAAAGATAGCGAGCCACCAAAAATTCATTGGAAACTATCTATGGATGGATCGCCGAAGTCATATTCAGTACTCCTGAGGAACTCTCGATTTGTTATGCTCTAAAGCCGATTTCTCTACCACCAACAATGATGCAGAATATGAAGCTTTGATTGTCTTAGAATTGCAATTGAACTCAACATCAAGGTTATACAGATTTACTCCGACTCACAGCTCATTGTACGCCAGGTGCAGGGCGAATATCAAGCCAAGGAGCCAGGACATTCTCCCTACTTTGCTACGGTCCAAGAACTGCTTATCAACTCCAACCACTACATCATTACACACATTCCTCGAGAACAGAATGAGAAATCTGATTCATTAGCCAAGCTGGGAAGCTTTGGGGATGCGCAACTCTTGGGACTTGTCCCAGTCGAAGTCCTCGATTCTACGAGTATCGATTTGATGCAGACTGATTTGATATCAATGATGGAGACTGAGCCCGAACTCGAGTCTTGGATGACATGAATTAAGAACTACCTGCTTCATGGAATCCTCCCTGACCGCTTGAAGGAAATATGAGCTCTCATCCGAAAATCATCACGATACATCATTCAAGATGGAGTGCTCTACCGAAGAGGATTATCTGTTCCACTACTCCAGTGTGTAGCCCAAAATGACGCTAACCGTGTATTGCTGGATGTGCACGAAGGCGAGTGTGGTGACCACACTCGGAGGCAAACTCTGGCAAAGAAGATTATCAGATATGCCTATTTCTGACCAACACTTGACCAAGATGCAGCAGACTACTCCCGCAAGTGTAACAAATGCTAGAGATTTTGTAAGATTCCAAGAGCCACGCTTACTAAACTAATGTAGATGGTCAATCCTTGGTCATTCGCTATGTGAGGATTCAATATCATCGGAACACCTCAGATGGCCAGAGGCAGTGCATTCTATGCTATCGTCGAAGTTGATTACTTCATCAAATGGGCCAAAGTCGAGCCTCTTACTACAATTACTACCAAGAAAGTGATCAACTTCATCGTCCGCAACATCATCACTCATTTTGGAGTTCCCTAGACTATCGTTTCTGATAACGGAACCCAATTCTAGAGCGCTAAGTTCAAGACCTTCTGCCAACGACACAACATTGAGAAGAAATTCTCGGCAATAGCTAAGCTTCAAGCCAATAGGCAAGTCAATGTTGTCAACAAGGTGATCAAATCCATCATCAAGAAGTGTTTGGAAAAGGACTGGGGATTATGGGTAGATGAAGTCCCACCCTTTGGGCTTACTGGAATACTCACAAGTCAACGACCGGTCACACTCTTTCTCTATCTCTCCTATGAATCTGAAGCTGTCATTCCCATGGAGCTCAAGCTCCAATCTCATCGACTCACTTACTATGATCCAAAGAACAACCAATACCTTCTCTTTGAATCACTTGACTTACTCGAAAAGAGAAGAGACGAAGCTGAACTCAGAGCGGCCTCTCAACGACAACGAGTCGCCCAGTACTTCAACTCCAAAGTTCGTCCAAAGCTACTTGACATTGGCAACCTCGTCCTGCAGTGGATTTTCCCACATCGACCGGCTTTGGTTCTCGTTTGGAAGGTCCGTTCATCATACAACGGAGGCTTGGAGATGAAACCTTTAAGCTAACAACCGTTGATGGCACCGAACTACTTAGAGCATGAAATAGTGAACACCCGCGTCACTGCTTCACTTAATCTAGTGTACAGATTTACTGCTTGGCACTAATGTTTTATTTTCAAAATTCAAGACATTGAAAATAAAAGGCCATTACTACCAAAGTTATCAGTAAAGAAAATTTCAGATGTCCATCTTCTTGGTGTGTTTACTTTCTACATAGTATGTTTGAGCAACTATAAAAACCAACTTGCATATATAAGCGCATAACACTGGATTGGCACCCCAAAGCTTGGAATCGATCCTCTCAACTCGAGTCTCGAACTAACCACGAAGCCAAATATGAACAACTTGACTCGAGTCTCGAACAATCGACGAGGCCGAGTGAAAATAACTCGGGACGCTCATTAACTTGAGTACCAAACCTCGTTCCTAGGCCTTCAGACTCGATGATAACCCATCATTCGGGTGAGTGTGACATTGACCGCTCGCTTGGCTCCATCCGATCCCAGAGTCTGGATCCGGGTATAAACTGGCGAACAGACGACGCCCTCGAACTTTAACCCGAATGAAACGACGGGAGCCTAAAGGATGAACTAACAATGTCTGCCTTGCCTCCTTACGGCTCGGGATCAACAACCGCAAGGACATCCCAAGAGGGGAGACACCAAACTCGAGCTCCTCGCGACTAAACGTTCCCAACTAAAGGGGAACCCCGAGAGCAAAGTCAGCACTTAGAAGCTTCGCACGACTTGAGAATCTCAAAAGCGAAGCCACATATATCATTTGCTTAAGTGTAACAACAAGTACATTTGCGCAAGCATAGAAATTGGAAAGCATAAACGAACATTTGAACACTTAATACAACATGTGATATAAGCAGAGTCGACCAAAACTTTCATTCACATCAAAAGCAAACTACAACTATTTGTTTTCTTTCTAATGACGCGATGTACATGAAAACTGCATCACGCCTCTAAAAGCAAGGATCATACTCGATCCACTTATGACTGACCCGACCCACTTATGGCTGACCCGATCCACTTCCTGTAAATCTCCAATTCTACTCCGTTTTCGACCAAAACTTCGCCAAACGACGAATCCAACGAAACCGCCTCAACCAAAATCATCAAACACAACCACAAACATGTCATAACTTTGCTAACAACATGAAAATGACGATTACCACAAAAATGATGTAAATATCACCTAAAACCATTAAATTGAACAAATGATCAAAATGAGAGATCTAACTAACATAAACATGTGAAATGACATGAAATGAAACTTGCTAAATTAGATCATAGGGTGGTGCATATGAAAATAGACATATAATGGTGTAAATCTATGGTGAAACACTTGAATTTGATGAGAAACATGTACAAACACTCATATACTTCATTGCATTCATGTGAGAGATGTAAATCGCTCATCGATTTGCCGAAACAATCTAAAATCAATGAAAAAGGTATCAGGACAACAAGCACCTCGCACCAAACACCTTGATCCGATGAATCCTTGCTCCAATTGTCATAGAGCTAGCCTCCAATGGTGTAAATCTATGATTTCCCTCCTTAGATTTCTCTCAAACCGCTAAGCCAAATCTTTAACATGACCACTCTATGGAAAGGCAATCATCAATTCCTTTCCAATGGCACAGGTCTCACCCTCTGATTCAACCTGAGTCAAAAGTTTTCCCCTGTGCAAGACTAACAGGGGAAAAATGGTTACAAAAAATCGGTAAAGATTATGGACATGTCTCACATCCCCATAAACAACTAATCAAAAGATGAAATGATCCAACCCTTAAGGAATAAAATAAAAATATTTTACGATCTTTCGATACGTAAAATGCGGGCTGTTACAACCTTCCTCCTCTCCTCCTGCTCCTTGGACTTAACAAGCAGCTGAGCCTTCTGTGCTTCAACCAGATCATGCGTTGTCTATGCACTTGCTTCCACGGGCACAACCACTTGGACCCCCTCTCCATCCTTTATTTCCCCTTCCTCTTCCATGAGTAAGTCCTTAAAATCACTAAGATCCACATCAGAAAATGTATCCAAGTGACTTCCTCCTTCTCTAAGTTATACTCTATGCCTCTCCAGATCAAACCCATGCAATGTTGGCACGAAGTCCATTGTTACTTCTGCTTTGGAGGGTCCTGCATGACAAAAAAGAAGACGAATTAGTCTACTTCGACTTAGTGCTTACATCATTCCAAGCACTCGTGATAATAAGACTTTACATGTTAACATTTGCGGCGTAGTCGCAAAAGGCATAGTGCTCTCGGTTGGTGGTTGGAGAGAGCTTCCTTGTCCTAACCCCGAAAAGTAGGGGTCATACTTGGTAGTGATCGGGGATGGGACCATTGAATTGCCTGCGAGGGCGGATGACTCAACTTGGTGTTGCTAGGAACTTCCTCCTATAAACTCTTAAACGGCTATCACACTTTCGGTAGCCACTATCTTCCGCTTGGCAGCAACAAGTTCTGCCAACTTCGCCCTCTCAGTTCCCTCTCTTTACAACCTCCTCCCTTCTTCGAGCACCAAGTGCTCCTCTTCGGTTAGATGATCAAACTTTAACTCAAGATTGTCAACCACATCCACCTGCCACATCTGAGCCTTAAACAACAATAGCTTATCCCAATTCTGAGTCATAGTCTAGGGATAATCTTCAACCTACAAGATTCCATGGAATCAAAGAGCTTTGACGTACATGCCCTAGATATATGGCTCCAAAGACATTTCCACCCTAGCCCAGCATCCTTAATGTCAGCTTTAAGCTTTTCCACCTCAGCTTGGTGCTCTTTATACCCTCCGCTTGGGCTAGCACATCTTTTCTTGTAAACTCAGCATCAGCTTTCTATTCATAGCTTAAGCAAGCTCAGGTTTCCTAAATCAAGTAACTTTTTGTGCACATCGTTCTCTTTCATGAGTCATTGTGCCTGATCATTCTCATATTTCATCATCTTGTTCTCTACAACTAGAGTCTCATTATCTTTGCGGAGTTGGTACAACTCTTCATTTTCCTTCTCCATCTCTAGGTTCCTCTTTACTAGAGCTTCGCTGTCATGCTTGAGAGTTGCATTCTCTGTCGAAACCAATAACACCGTATCCTTGAACGTCTCTCGGTCTTGCTTCACCTCGGTCTCGACTTTCTTGAAATCTCACTCCAGCTGTACTATTTTGGCAATAGAGAGTTGGCATATAAACATGTTACTCGTATACACAGAAATAAGTACAATTCAAGGGTTTCTCTTACTCAGTTCGTTGTCCCTGCTCTAGACGCACACCTTTCAGCTTTCACATCCAGTTCCAAGTTCTGGATTCCAACATTCTTTTTGAAAATCAGCTTCGAGAGGTGCCCTGCATAACTGTGCATTTCCCTGTACTAGAGGAAGGCGTCGAACACCTAATCAAATACGTATTTTTCCACATTACCGGGAATATGGTGAATGTTTGGAAACCACTTCAGCTCGTCAAAATAAAACCCGAGGAATTGCTCATTGATTATCGCTTTCCTTCATTCAGAAGTGAGCACTGGGATGTCTGACATATTAAGCAAATGAGGCCTCTTCTTTGACACTCCTTTCTTCGTGTGTCTCCGTTCCTTAGGCGCCAACTCTGTACTTCTAGATGTAGTCATAGCGCCAAGGATGGAACATAACGAGGGAGTGTCGACGATTGTTGCCTGGTGCTCATTATTTCTAGCCTCGATTCTGTTCCAAACGATCAAATAATAGGTGGTGGAGATTCCGAGCATCGAGGTCGATCTCTGTGATGACGATCAGTGTCGCAGCCATGAAAGTGAGAGGGCTCTGTAAATAACTCTGTGCCTCTTTTAAAACTACCCATGAGTATGCTCCTCTTAGGCCAGTGGCCCCTAGATCCTCGACCTCGATTCCTGTCGCCATCTCGATCCATTTCACCTGCACACAACAGATTCAAAGTAAGATTCAAACACTCCCCCCCCCCACATAAACAAATGTTGTGTTATATAGTGTTTATGAGTGTGTGTCCTAAGTTTTCTCTCCATATACCAGATTTTGGCCCACTTGAAAGGGTGACCTCCCCAATGTTTAGTGTTAGGCTTCCCGTACCTGTGCCACTAGGCCAAGACAATGCAACATCAAGTGGAAGCGTATCCAAGTCCTTAAACTGACCATCCATCTCCAACGATGTGGCAGTCCCAGAGGTACTTATTGGAGAAACTGGCCTAGGTGATGCTCCCGACCTCATCTCAACGGTCGTAGACGGGATAGGAGTGGATGATAGACCTTTTTCTCTAGTAATTGCCTCTTCATCAATCCCCCCCCCCCTCCGGCCGCTGGTTCCTTCCTGAATCTTTGCGGCTTTGTGTTGTTTGGACATGACAAGGGGCACATTCCTCTTGTGGCCTGAAGGACTTTCTCTTCCCTAAGTTTCAACCTTTCTTTCTTCTTCAACTATAGCCGGTCGGATCATTGTGCAATTTGCGGTAAGTAAACAGGTTCAGCGAAGAAGTTGTTTAACCAAAACATTTTCGGTTGAGCGGGGTCCAGCCGGACTAGCCTTCGGCAGCTCAAGTTGCTCCTGGAACACCTTGCTTTTGGGTACTCGAGGAATGCCTTTCACAAAACACAAAGTTAGTCTTGAGCTTACAACTTGATTAACAATAAGCCTAGGGCAAGAAAGATACTCAATTCCGTCCAACCATCGCCTCACGAATCTTGGAGGGCAGCGGATGCAGAACCAATCATATTTAAAAACACTGAGTCTACTCCATGTCCCCAAGATAATCCTGGTGTTGGCTTGTCCCTCCAAGTAGACCAGGTAAGGTGCACAGGCAATTCTCCTCTTCATCTAAAAAAGATACCAGATGTCCTCTTCGGTAGGTTCTATATGCAGGTATTCCCTGAATAAGGCACAGGTACGAAGAAGGAAGACATACGTATTCGGGTGAAACTACGTCGGCGCTAAGCGAAAGTAGCATAGCATATCCCGGACAAAGTCGTAGGATGAGGGAACACACCCAGAAACGCACATATGCCTATTCTAGGAAGTGTATCCTTCTAAAGGGCATGCGCCCTATCCCTCTCTTGGGGGACGCGAACATCGTTCCAGGGTATTTTAACCTCCTAAACACGCACCTTAATGCTGCTTCATTCATATGTGAAGGCATCAAATTTGATAAATTTTCAACTATGGCGGCATCTGCCATCATATCCAACGCCTCCGAAACATCTTCCCTTATGATATCTGCATCGTCTTCCTCTTCGGGGTTCTCTTTTATCACTTCTGTCGTTTCTAGTACCCCAACTTGGCTGGGTACTCGGCCGTTTGTTGTGGTTTCATCGACAACACACCCTGGTCAGTACCTTTTGGCGAGCCTGTGAGTTGGGAGGTGGTGGACGCTTCTGAAGTTTTAGGCTTGCTGTCCCCTGAAGCAGTACTACTTGACGAACCAGGCTGGGATGGTGAGTGTTCTGAAGCTTCAGCTACTAAACCCTGAAGCCTTTTAGAAGATCTTATTGCCATTGCAAACTAAACTTTTAACATAATCGCATTGGAAAAGATGTACCTCTCGTGTTGGAGTAAACTAACATGGGCATGCAATATCATGAAATACTAATACAATTATGATAAATAAACTTAGGACACGATGATGATAACCAGTTCTTAGAACTATAACCATCGCCGTCTTCGACCACCATCGTCGGGTTCACATTGAGTCGCGATTATGTCGTGATTGGAGTCTGAAATCAAGTCAAAAGGTCGATAGTTCAGTCGTATGTTCACATTTCAAGTTTATGCACTAATCCTATGTGCAAGTCTGAATTATCAACTCGTTCAAGCGTAAATGGGTTATCAGTCAATAAGTTTTAAACCTGAGTCCGATTGAATCATGAGATGTTGCGAAAATGATGCAAACTAGGCGATAACCCTTACCGAATTTGAATTTCCACTGTGAAACATGAGTTGTGTCCAATAATAAGAGGAATTGAAATCTACCAAACCCTAAGGATGCGAAATTGGCATCACCAAAACCCAATAATTTCGCATCCCAATGGCCAGTGCAAGTTTCACATTCGGCTAACTGAGTTTTGAAATCGCCTAAGTATAAGGGGTGCGAAAATTCGCATCCCCAAGTCTCAACGATTTCGCATCCCGTCCGTCGTTCAAGCCTTGCACCCCATCAACCTCATAAGAAATCGCATCCCAGGTATCCCAAACGAAATTTGCATCCCGGTCTTTCCATTTTCTTCACACCCTCCCCCTTTATAGTGAAAATTTCCTAAGTCCCAGGGACGCGAAATCCACATCCTAGGACTTAGCTAATTTTCACACTGGGGCGGATGCAAAACCATAATTTCGCATCCACTTTAGGATGTGAAATCATGATTTTGCATCCCCTAAGGGATGCGAACTTTCAACCCAGTGTCCTCCTCCTTAGAAGAGCAAAGCCGGTGCTTCACAACCTACCCAGTGCCTTGGAATACGAAACTGAGATTTTTTTATTCCCTCTATAGCCTCGAAATGCAAAGTTCCAACTCTTCGCTTTTTCCTGCTTCTCCTATTTCTCATCTCCTCTTTAATTTCCTCTTTCATCCCCCTTATCCCTCACCTCTTCTCCAATCCACTCAAGAGCATGAGATAGCACCCTGGGAATTTGCTTTTTTTGAGTTTCGAATTTGAATATTAAAAGTACATAGTCGAATCACAAGGCCTGCCATAATTTTGAATTTGAGTTCAAGTCCTGTCGAAATGTGCAAGTCCTTGGGATGCGAGATAATAGGAGAGATAAAGGGGAGGAGGAACTCATATCACCGCTTTTATATGGAGGGAAGAAAGGGCTGGCCTATTTGAGGATCTCTTACCCCCTAGGGATGCGAAATATCGCGTCCTACTAGGGAAGCGAAGATTCATATCCCACCAGGGATGCAAAATTTCATATTCCATCGGGATGCGAAAATTCTTATCCTCTTGGGATATAAAATTTTCCACCAAAGAGAGAGAGAGAGAGAGAGAGAAAAGGACAAAATGAGAATTGAATTTCCAACATCAAGAAAATCTTGACTCATGACTTCGATTACGAATGCGCGTACGTGTTTTCGAAGTTATGATAATTGATACCAATTCGATTCGCTAACCAATCTTATGTTCATAAGTTTAAATGACTCAAGTACATATGCCAAGCAATCGAGTTTACATGTCGATGTCATTTTTGAAAACCAACTCGCGTGATCGTAGACCGAAAACATACTTACTGTTTATGTTCTAATCCAAACTCTGATCGCATCATGCGAAATCAAGTAAAAATGTGTGAGTGTATATGCAACACTACGTTGACCACAACTCATTTATGTTTCGACGTAAGCGGGAACCGACAATTAACGTTTAATTTTATGAGTTGACGGGAATTAGATGTTAAAAGAAGCTACCAGGGAATCAAAATTCTTGACACACTCAAAGGGATGGCCAAAACTGTAACAAGACAAAATGAATTGATTATTAGAATTTCAAAAATAGGAATTTCTGCAAACGATGGAATTTGACCACGAAATTTTAATCGATGTGTTCGTCTTGGTATTATGGTTAACTTTCATGTTTGGAGTTACGCGAACGGAGTCCGTATCAAAAAGTTACGAACGAAATACGAGAACGGATGGAAAATAAATAAATCAAAATATATAAATATATTATACCATATTTAACCACCCTCACTGGGCGGTTGGCGACCCAAACGGTTGACCGGCGGTCGTCCCTAGCGGTCGGCCTACTGGGCACCAGAACGCCCAGTGATGGTTAGGGTTAAAGGGTTAAGTTTATATTAAAATATCAAATGGACGGATGGATATAATTTAAAAAAATCTAATGGTTCATGGCCAATTCCACTCCTATAAATAAAAGAGTAAGGACTCACTCTTCTCCACACAAATCTTTAGGCAGCAGCGAAGCTCTGCCATTTTCTTTTCTCTTCCAATCAAATTTCTTAATTAAAAATATACTCATAAACAATCAATCAAATACAAATCATATAGAATTGAAAGGGATTATCAGATTCAAATGGAAAGGATGTAAATCGATGGCCAAGCTACTCTACATCAAATTCTTCCCTCTCTTCCTATTTCCTTGCAAATCTACAGATCTGAAAGTATCCCCTTTTCAGAATAATTGTAGATCTGTAAGAATTTGGGAACTGCACGCTTAATAGATTATTCAGATTTGGATGCTTTCAGGTGAGCGGGAAATTTGCATACAATGTTACAATAGCCTATTTATCACATTTGAATTAGATCCCAAATATATGACTATTATCATTAGATCTATTCATAATATTATTGAATTTGAATTAGCACCTATCAGTTCTGCTAATAAATATTGTCAAAACTTGGGAATTGTGGATTATGGTTAGGAATAATATAAATTGTAGGTTCACTTAAATTGTTTAAACATATTTCCTATAATTATGTTGGATAATATATTGTAGTTCTTGTAAAACAATGAAGATTTGGAAATCGGTCCCAAAAGCATTTTTTTAGTTGTATTTTTTCTTCCAAATATCTAGTTTCAGTGCTAAAAATATAAATTATGTGAATAAAAAGGTGAAATGGTGAATTATGTGATTTTAATTAAAAAGAGACACATGCCTACTTGCGTTCAATGTTGTTGAAGTTTTGGTTTTGTTGTTGTAAATATATCATTCTTTTTGAACAAAAAGACATCATTTTGAACTCACAAGAGATATGACAAAAAGATTAAAAAGGGAAAAGGGGTGCAAAGGTACATATAAATATGAATATACATATTTGAGTCTAATTTGCATTAACTGTTCCAAAATATACACAACATATATTTCTTGTGATTTGAAAATATGTCAATTCCAATAATCAAGCATAATTTACAATAACTATAACTAACGGTCTTTTTGAATGATTTGGTATCTTTTGACGAGATTGAAGGAAAAAACAATGTTTGATTATTGATTAAACCAAATTATTATAATAATAAAGAAAGATAACTACGTTAACCGCCCTAGAATATAAAAATAAATATATGCACATTATCCGTCTGAATCCACATAAAATGATAAAATATACATTATATTGAATGTTTGAACGGTATTCAATTATGGAATTATACATGTAAATGTAATCCAAATTAAATTAGTATATCTGTGATGACCATTGTTGCAATTAATGTGACTGGTTACTATAAATACGACAACAAATAAATAATATTTGTAAGCAACGTTGATTTGGGGAAAGTAAACTTAATAGGGAAATTAAGTAGAATGGTTACAATTCCTAAGATATATTCGGATTAATGTCATAAAACCCAATTAGGGAATTTAATTTAAAATCCACCTAGACACGAGGCTAGGCTTAACTTGTGGTAGAAGTCCGCACGGAACCGACTGACAAATCCAGCATGCACAGGTGATCAGCTAAATGCGAGGGGTCTAGAGCATAAATATAACTATATAAGACACGAGGTTAATTTCAAATTATGTTACAAGTTTGCCTGGAACCGACCAGCAAATCCAGCATCCACAAGTGGTTAACTTAATGTGGGAGGTCTAGTGCACAAATATATATATATATATATACATACATACATACATACATACACATATATATAACATGCACTAAATAAATAAGTAAATAAGATTAGTGATGTCTGCTGGGGTACATCGAATAGATACATTCAGGACTGATATGATAAGGATATCCATTGTGAATTAATGACTTACGAAAAATTATGGTTGTTAAGCTCATAAATGGAATTAATTATAATCAATGCTAATAAAAAGGAAATAAGGAATTTTATGATTGCCTTAGGAAAATATGACCGTTATGGTTATAAATGGCAATTAATCTATGAACATAAGTAAATGAAATAAAAAGGGGATACATGGGTATTGATTATTGTTTAATTAAGTACCAAGTCCAATTTAATTAAGTACCAAGTCCAATTAGGGAAATAATCAAATAAATATCGTAGGGTAAGGAGGATATAACATTCCTTGTTTATATCAATTAATATAGAACTTATAATTAAAAGTTAGTGTTGGACTTAGTAGGTTAATGATGTAAAATATTATTAACCATACGAACCCGTGGTGATAATGAGTCGTGTGCGTACAGTATTTCCGTGGAGAGAAACTAAACGGAAAGGACTTAATGATGTAGCCAACTTTATCCCAATTGGGAAAGGTATTAAATGCTAATGGGGTACAAACTTAATAACCTTCGTGTATAGTCCGCTTCCTAGGTCTTAAGCTTCTGGGGTTGAAGAGTCCACCAGGGAGTAGGTCTTTCAATTTAGGGGTCTTAAATTGCGTGAATGTGTGGGGCCTACCCAAACCTAGAAACTTAAAACGTCAGATATGGTTGCCTATCCTACGAAAAGTAGTAAGCGACTAAGGTGGTTATTCAATAAGGTCGGCTGGATGGTATAGCGAGCGATAAAATTCCACCTCTCACCTTACAAAAGGCAAGAGTATATGTGTGAATGACGGAAGCCTTAACTAGTAGGACCCGTAGCTAGTGACCTCTAGTTTATGTTAACATTGAATAAATCATCGAGGAATAATAAGTGACCAATAGGTCCGTCTAGGGTCTTAAGCGATCAGGGAGAATCCACCCTATCTATCATTAATAGTAAGGCATTAACTAATAAAGGATAAGCGAATGAATATATATATATATAAACTCTATAATTAGGGGTCTACCTTCGATTAAATTACCAGCCATGTTCCGATATAAAGGCTACATGAATATATGCATAAACGTTCTATCTCGGTATCATATTTAGGAAATACCACGTTAGGAAGGGTAGTTGGAGTCATGTATAAATATTTGCAAGGTTAGGCTAGAATCACTAACCTTGGTAGGCATACATCTTAGGTTGAACCAAACGAGATACATCTGTATATTATAATATGTGTTGTACATTTCATGTTCAATAGAATCTTGTTGTTCTAACCTCCTCCTAATTAGACCATCCAGGTTTCCAGAGAAGGTCGGGTTCTCACAGGTGTTTTAGTTTCGCTTTCGGTTCTCGTTCTCTCTCATGCTCGGTATTGGTAAGGTGACTTACTTTAAAAAAGGTAGTTACTTAAGTTAATACAAGTTTATTCTATTATGTTTCCGTTGTGATTTATCTTATTATAATCTGATTATGCTCATGCTCATTTATTTGCAGGTACCAGATTTACATGCTCCATGTTTGGACGTGCTCGAGTTTCGATTTTTGTCGAAATTTGGGCACAGAAAGTGTGGGGTGTTACAAAAACCAAGTGTTAGACACAACTTTGGAGGTCATTTCATCTTTCAGAGACAATTCTTTCGACTTAAAGCACATCATGTCAAAATAAGACGTACTTTAGGGGGCAAGTGTTAATCAGCTTTTGGTCCGGTTTCCAAAAGTATACCAGGCCCACTCGGCCCATCGCGTGGCAATAAAGTCTGAAGTGTCGCCAAAACACTCAGGATCTAGGCCTAGAAGAAGTCGTGCGAGCGTAAGCCTTACAACACCTCACGATCACCATTTTGCATCGCCCAAAGTATAGCCTTTCTCATGATTTTGCATCCCAACGTTTTTGACACAATGATTTCACATCATAAGATCAACTTCACCTCCACCCATTTTGTCACGACCGCTCATAACCGTTGCACTTAACAGGAAGAATAATGCGCGAAAAGACGTTTCAGGAAGCTATAGACGATCATCAGGGTAGAATAACACAAGAAGAACCTGTCGTATAACTCATAGCGCAGGGATAAAATATAATAGAACATATACAATGGGCAGGAATAGTGAAGCATCATTGAACAGAAATACAAACTTCCATATCATCTAGAAAGAATATCCATACATCACTGGATAACAACATCAAATTCTGTACAAGAAGCCTCATTACAAGTTCTCTCACAGTGGCATATATCAAACATAAAGCGAAACATCAAGATATTTAGAGTAGAGAAACTAACATGTAAGCCTCCAGTTCGTCATCGATCTGCATCATCGTCCTCACTAAGATCTACCACCTATTACCTGGTACTCAATCTTCCCATCCACAATGTAGATGAACAGCCCAAGGTAATAAGAGAAAACATAAAACCTTGATTCAGACAACAGTCTTATTGAGCGATAAAACTAGGGATGTTACGGTAACGGTTACCGTTACCATTATGCAAATACCGTTACCATACCATTTTCTTCGGTAAATTAAAAATGCTTACCGTTACCGATACGTCGGTAACCGTTCTAATGGTTTACCGATACAACGGTAACCGTTTTATCGGTAACGGTAAATTACCGTTTACTAAAATAGTATAAATAAAATATGAAAATGCCTAATTGGAGTTAGTGAGCAAATAAGCCATGCAATTTAGCTTAAACAATAAAAAAAACAGTTTTGACACAGTACATGGTTGCAGCGTAGTGCATACATAGTTGCATAATAAAAATCAGTTCAACAGTTTACAATACATGGCAAACTTAGTTGCAATTCAGCTTAAACAATAAACACATTCATCATTTCATTAGCAAAAAAAAGAAAATAAGCCATCAAAGATGCTCTAATTTTCCCATTAGTTTCCCATCGATTAAGTGAAGCAGAGGAGGGTGACCGATCAAGAACTGGAAGTTACCAAAACTGTAAAGTGAATATAAGAAAAAAAAATGATGAGATGAAAGTACACTTTATATATCATTAGAGAAAGTATACCATCCTGTCTATATTAACTTCTACCAAAGGTGAAAAATACACTTTAGATGAGATGAAAGTACATAGTTGCAGTATTCTTATTGTCTAGATTAATTAAGACTACAAAGGTGAAAAATACAAGTCAGGTACTTGTCCAGATTACCATTCGAGAAAGCATACCCTATATAACAAAACATTTAACGATGAAATCTTAACACTTTAGACATCATTCACAGCACAACACTAAGGTTTGCTGTAAACAACAGCTTTACACCACAAATGCATTTATTTCCAAACATGAGAATGAGCGTGACTGTCTGCTTGAAAGTTAAACGATATGAAACAAATACAAACGAAATAGGTTACAAATGGAAAACCTTCATGAAGCTATTTTTTTCCATTGCTGTGGAAACAACATACAACATATAAGACTGCATTTCCTAGTCAACTCATCAAGATAGCAGCAAAGACAATAAGTGTACATCATACATAGAGTATATTATAGTATGAAATTCTAGAAGAATATATTATAGTGTGAGAAAACTAAATTGCAACGACTGAAATTCTAAACAAATCGACCCTGCCATTTTCAAGTTTTAACATGCTATTTTATTTTAGTAGCTTACAAAATAAAATAACTACAGTATGACTAAATATTATTGTGGAACTTCTCTTGATTTTAATCCTCTTGCTGCCGAAAATCTGAAATAATGGATGAACTTAGGAAACGAAAATTGTCTGCTTACTTAGTAGCAAGTTCATTCATTTTACTAGGAATTGAAATTGCGGAAGAAAAAATCTGAAAAAAACGAACTCAATCATAGATTTAGAAAATTTACCGATTAGAAGTGTTGTTCTTCTCTAATTCCAAATCCAAATGGACTGTTGAGCCAGAGCGTATTTCAATTTTCGAATTGAACTGGAGGAGGAATCAACCCTAATCATCAATCGACATTGGAGAAAAAAAATGGTTAGGTAAACGAAAGCTAAAGTGAAAGTATAAAACTAGCGGCTGAATGCAATTGGCAAAATAGAAAGGCGAACCCTAATTTTCTAATCAACCAGCGCCGTTGATTAAAATCCAATGGATAAAAATATAAAACGTATTAGCTTGCGGTAATTTACCGTTACCGACGGAATAATTTTTTTTTACCAATACTTTACCGCTTATAACGGTAAAATTACCATTACCGTATCGAATGCATCGGTATACCATTTAATTTTGTAAATGGTTACCATTTTACCGGTAACGGTACGGTAATGGTAAATTTACCATAACCATAACAGCCCTAGATAAAACATTTATCTAACATCACCAATAAAGTATATCAGAATAAGTAGATCAACCATATAACCTACCAACATCAACAGAGAAGTAACCCAACCCCGTCTCTTCCACATCTGACAGGATAGCCTTTACAAACATCTAGAAAGAAAAAAAAACAGGCAAAGCAACTAGTTATCCAGTGTAGACCATCCTAATCGAGATCAACATCCCCAAGCACAAGCCCCGAAGGCTTAAAACAACATCAGACAAGCACCCAAGAGATGTCTCCTTCAATGTCGAACAATCTACGTAGGACGATACAAGCAAAACAATCAACATCCATGACTCTAGCTATCACCGCCCGTCCTGCCTTGAAACCATTGTTAATTGTATGACTGGCCACGATATGCCATTTATCAAGGGCTAATGGTAACCTGGTTCTAGCAAAACTCCATACGCCTTTTATCGATATGTACCTAGGCCTTTCAACGATACTCAAGGTAGTCGACCAGATCCCCTCCAGTCTTTTGGGTGTCCCAATAATGCCCCTGCTTTGAGTCCGCTAGAACCTCGGACTTACGATAATCCCTCTGCCTTCAATATCTCTGACCATCCGACTTGATTACTATCCATAAGCTCAAGCGACTTCTCGAGCAACCATTATCCATGAACTCAAATATCCTTGAGTCATTTTCACATTTGTTGCATTTCAAGCGACCTGACCTACTTCGACCCCCTTCGAGCGACCCAACCCACTTGACCCACTTCGAGTAACCTGACCCACTTCGAGCGACCCGACCAACTTAACCCACTTTGAGCGACCCGATCCACGTAACCCACTTCAAGTGACCGGACCCACTTCGAGTGACGCGACTGACTTCAAGCGACCCGACCTACTTAGAACGACCCGGCCTACTTAACCCACTTCGAGTGACCCAACCTACTTCGAGCAACCCAACCCACTTAACCATTCAATAACGCATTCAAGCAATCATCAAACAAGCACTAACACAACAAATAATCATCAACAAACATATAAAATTCACCAAATCATGATTAAACTACAAATGTATCGATAAATGGATCTAAACATATATAAACATAAGATTAACATATGAATTTATCGATTTAAATTATTAGATTAGATCCTATGGTGATTCAAATGAAAATATACTCACCATAATGTAGATCTAGGTGAAAATGACTTGAAATGATGAAAATAAGATCAAACAACCCATATACTTGATTGAATCCATGCGAGAGATGCTTATCACTCACCAAATCCACAAAATAACTGCAAAAAAATGATCTCTAATTCCAGACAGCGAAGAACGACCTTCGAATCAATCACTTTGATGCAATCTACCTTTCGTCGATGTTGATCTTCGATCTTCTAATGTAGATCTATGAATTAAATGAAGTAGAGAGTTATTTTATTGGAGTAGGGAGGATCACAAACCCCAACCAAACAGAGAAATGAAGAAGCTAAACAATTCTCCTTGCCTCTACCATCATATTTATAGACAATAGCCCCTAGCCTTAATGGGCCTTACTATTCAGCCCACTAATGACTAATTAGTCTATCCAGAAATTGTGAAATGTGTAGAACTAAAACAACTATTCCTCCCAACCTGCTGAACCAAAATTTTAATATGACCACTCTACAGAATTGGAAACATCATTTCCTTTCCAATGAAATCTATCCCAACACCTGATTCGACCGCAGTCTAAAGTTATGTCATATACAAAACTAACAGGGGAAAAATGGTCACAAATAAAATTGGTAAAAATTATGGACATGTCACACATCCCCATAGACAACATATCAAAAGTTGAGAATGATCCGATCCTTAGAGAATTAAATAAAAATATTTTACGATCCTCTGATATGTAAAATGTAGGTCGTTACATCCCCCCTTCCCCTCCCCCCCTTTGTTTAGGAATCTCGCCCCTAAAATCCTAAGCAAACACAAGCAACCAGAAACAATTCTGCATTCCTATCATCCACGTGCAGCTAATCTACCACTCAATTTAGCATCCATTTAGCCATTCATCCATAACCTTAAACTAGCACGCGGAATTCTAATAATAGCACAAGTTACAATGGTATAAGGTGACACGACATTAATGGGTCATACTAACGAAGAGTTCCAGATGGATCATTTTCATACTCTCTTCCATTTCACACGTACAACCGTCATCATCCTCACTCCATTGTGCCTTTACTATCTTAACCTCCTTCCTACTAAGTTGATTCGTGTCATTCCCCACAACGTGAAGTGATTTACATGGTTTTATAACTATGGACTCGACTTTTAGGTCTTCGTACTGTTCCGGAGATACCACCACATTCGAATCATGCACACACTTCCATAGAAAGGACACATGAAAAGCGTTGTGCACATCGACATCTTCTCGGGTAAATCCAATCTATATGTGAGCTTCCCAATCCGCTCGACTATCAGAAACGGTCCAACAAATCTTGGAGCTAACTTTCCTTTATTTCTGAATCGAACAACATTCTTCAAAAGTGAAATCTTCCCGAAAACCATATAACAAACGTTGAAATCTAATTCCTTTCGATGTTTATCAGCATAACTCTTTTGATTAGCCTTCATTCATTGCTGAATGATCTCAATACAATCCGAAGTTTCTCTTATCCACTACACCAAAAAGCAAATTTGGCACACGAGGATGCAGAGATTTGATAATGCTTTTTGTCGTATCAAATTTGATACTGCTCATAGCCATATCAACTTTCCTTTTGGTGATCCACGCCTCCCTAAACATGTAAGATATAACCGTTCATCGACAAAGCTCCGGTTCAGTTCATTTGACACGACTTTGGGCCGTATGAAATCTGTATCAAATTTTTCCCAACTATTTTCTTTCTGGCACCATCTTGTTTTGACACTTCAAAACTTTCGGTTGTCTTCCCTCTTTTTAATTTTAGTGGTGACCGAAAACCCAAATTAAGATTTTGGTACTCGGTGCACCATCTTCCTTTGTCAATAAACCATCCACCGTTGTTGTAACAACCCGAATTTTTATAATATGTTAAAACAAGAAATCAAGGCAGAATTAAATTATAAGTTAAGAATCAATGGGAACGGGATACGCCATTGCGTTCGTCTCGAAATTCTGCTTGAAAACGAGTCCGAAATTTCGTAAATCGGAGTCCGTATGACCAAGTTATGGCCCATAGAAGATTTCAGAAAATTCAAAATTCAGCCCGAAATTCAAATTCAGCCAGAAGCAGATTGGGCGGGAAAATTTCCCGCCCAGCCCCTGGTCGACTGGGGGGTCGACTGGGGAGTCGACCTGCCCCAGCCCCAGGTCGACTGGGGAGTCGACCTGGGGGTCGACCTCCCTGGTCGGACCCTGTTGGTCTGGTGCACCAGTTTGCTCCTTTAGTCTGTTTACTTGGCCTGTGACGGGATTTGATGGTTCAGATCTAAACTAGGGTTAATCCTATGGCCTAAACTAGTCTGACACCTATAAAAACACCCTATACCTAGCCTAAACCATCACAAATCATCCTAACAACTAAATTCTGCCAAAATGCTCCCTAATCATGGCCTCCATCTTCATCTTGAGAGCTTCTAAGGCAAAAAGGAGCAATCTTTCTTCATCAAATCAAAGGAGCTACTTATTCTCAAGGCTTCTAGTGTTGCTACATCATTCCTAGAGCTTCTACAACGTCTCTATCGTGTTCTATTTGGTTCTAGTTCTCATAGCCACGCTTTGTAAGCCCCACTCTACTCTTAGATTTAAACTATGAAGTTAATATGAACATGTAGCAAGTTGAGATGGGATTTTTGGTGTAATATTTGTCTTGGGGCTATATTTATATGCATAGTTCCATTTATGACTCTTTTGATCTATGATTGTGGGACTATCATGAACCTAGTACCGTTCATCTTGATTTTTGGGTAGAAAGCTATGAGCTTTATTTGGGGATTATGCATAATGCAACATAGAACCCCTCATAACCTTGATGTCAACTTGCCTATGATGTTGAACTACATGCTACCCACAAGTTTATCACTCTATGTCAACTATTATCATGTTATCACCTTTTCCTATGATGTTGAACTACATGCCACCCACAAGTCTATTTGCTAAGTTGGATGTCATACATGTTTTGAGGCCAATAAATCCTATATGCTAGTTGTGATGAACACCTTTGTCTCAAATATCCTCATGTTTAACCTATGACCAACTTTACCACCTTATGCCCATCTTGGTCATATTGTTATGTTCCTTGATTCACTTGTGTTGATGCGAATTTACGTGCGAATGGGAATACGTTATGGGTAGTTAGGCAAACTTGAAATGACATGAAAAACATGACTTGAAATGTGACATGAAACTTGATCATGCTTGAAAACTTGAATGTGGTCATGACATGTAGAAAACCATAAAGTGGCCAACTCGAGGTTGGGTTGAGTTTGTAGCGTAAATCTGCCCGGAACCGCCCGGCAAATCCAGTGGCTACAAACAATAGGACCCAATGTGAGAAGTTGGTCATATCGCGCTTGAAACCCAAGGTTAGACTAGGTTGTGGTGTAAAGTTGCCCGGACCCGCCCGCCATATCCAGTAACCACAACAAAGTCTAATGTGAGAGGTTGGTTGCATTAAATTAATTAATGCCACATGTTAGGGTTAAGTCATGAACAACTTGGATACACTTAACCAACTTGATACATGATTGGATAGGGTTAACCACACTTAACCCGTTAGAAACCCTAGTTACGCGGTCCTTTTCAGCAGTAACCCTCTTGGATGTATCACGATACCCTAGGGACTAGGCTAAGGTGGGGCACGATTACTGGGCTGATTGTAAGCGACCAGAACAACGGCTGAGTAGGTGCGCCGGTGTAGGTTCAGGCGGACTATGGTCGTGCACATAGTCCGGAGTTGAAAAAGCATACACGGGCACCAGTAGGTTCAGACTGTGCGTGCTTGATTCGTGTCAGTGGTTGGCACCCTAGGACTTGATACACCCTAGGGTGGACCTAGCACAGTTTGACTACATTCCGTGATTGGGCCGTATGACACCGACACTCGACGAGTTAGGCTTATAGGGAGCCGATCGACTAGACCGTGTAGTTGGATCTTGACTTGGGTCATCTCATGATATTGGGCCAAGGGGTCATTTCTTGTTTATACTTGACATGGGTTGGAATACTAGTACTATTGGTGCAAAACAAAACCTTGTATATGCGATGCCACACTTGATCTACCTTGTTATCTATTTATCATGCCAGTTAGTTACCATCTTTATGTTTCATCTCAGTTTCTCATGTTTAGTTAACTTCATTAGTTTTTATACTAATAGTAGGTAGGACTTACCAGTCTTTATGACTGACCCTTTTTCTTTTGCCTCTTTTCTTCCGTCCCCCCCCCCCCCCAGGTTCTCAGGGAGGGAATACTAGTGCCTAGCTTGGACATTTGGCTTGCTTTCTTGACAGCTCATGTACGGTTTGGACTTGAACTTGCTATGGCTTCATCACATCTATCTTGGGGATAGTTTACTTTATGTTATTTTCAGTTTATGTTTTCTAGACTTGTGGTAGTTGGAAAATAGTGACTAAGTACTTTGATGTAAGTTGACTATTTGGTTTTGAAATGATGGTTTTTAAATTTCTACCGCTGCTTTACTTATTTATTTATCTATGTTCTGTCTTGTGATATCTCTGTGCATGTTTACCTAGACAACACCCCTCCAAAGCTAGTGCATTCTCTCGTGAATGGCCCTGGCGGAGGTGGGATGTTACATTTGGTATCAGAGCCTGAGGTTTTACTAGACCGGACAAAAGTTTTAAAAACCCTTTTTGAAAAACTATTTTCAAAACCAATTAAGTATTTTTCCAAGGAAAGTCCAGTTTATTTTAAAAGCTATTCCCCAAAAGTCATTAGCACTATCCTTCGTTTCCTCGTTCTAAATCTATCTTTTCCTTTTTCAGCATGGCCGATCTTAACCTTCCCGAGGGAGTACCCATACCCGGATGGTTCCGAAGGTACTTGGAAGCTAGAGCCAACGATGCGGGCCCAGCAAACACTCCCACTCCTCCTCCCGTACCTGAGGTTCCTCCTCCTCCTCCTCAGCGTCCACAAGTGGATTTCGCAAAGATTTGCAAGGACTTTAAGGCGATGGGTGGCAAGAATTTTGTAGGGACAGAGACTTATGTTGAGGCAAGAAACTGGTTAAAGGAAACTGAAGATCTTTTTGCTATCTTTGAAGTAGAAGATCGTAGGAAAGTTCTGTTGGCAGTATGGCTATTGAAAGAGGAAGTTGCTTATTGGTGGGAAGTCACCAATGCTACTAGGCCTATAGAGACTTGGGCCGACTTTAGGATGAGGTTTGGGCTTAAGTTTCTATCATCTGCTGAAGAGAATCTGCAAATGGAGAAGTTTATATCTTTGAAGCAAGGGGACATGACCGTGAGGGAGTATGTAAATAAGTTTAACCAGCTTGCTCGATTCGGTTTAGACATGGTTAACACACCGCAGAAGAAGGCTCTACGCTTTGCTCGAGGATTGAATGGGCCATTGCAAGGTTTGGCCATGTCTCATATACCCATGGGGGCCACTTTTGAGTGCTTAGTGGATATGGCCTTGCTTCAAGGAGATGATAAGAATGGCAAGAAAGAAGTTAAGCTTAATGAGACTCAAACCAAGAAGGCGGACTCCAAGTGGGGAGGCAACCAGAACAATCAGAACAACAAGGGTAACAAGGCCAACAACAACAAGGCAAGGGAGACAAGGAAGTGCAACTTCTGTGGGATCACTGGACACATAGCCAAAGATTGTTGGAAGAAGAAGAGGAAGTTGGGAGAATGCTTTCATTGCGGAGAGTTTGGACACTACAGTAAGGATTGCCCAAAGAAGCAAGGACAGGGGCAAGGACAGACTCAGCGGGCAGGACCTTGTGGAGGGCAGATGCATGCTCTCAACACTACAACAGCTCCGGACCGAGGTAGTATTTCTGTAGAAAGCCTTGTTTGCATTTCTAGTTTTCCAGTTCGAACTTTATTTGATTCTGGCGCATAGCATACCTTTATTTCTTCTGACATTGTTGAAAGTTTGCACCTAAGTACTAGTCTAGTTGAGGATCTCGTTAGTGTTTCAAATCCAATTGGGGGTTCCGCCCATCTATCTATGATTTGTATGGATTTGAGGATTTCTATCTTGACCATAGAATTCACATGTAATGCTTATGTTCTCGGGTTCATGGGATACGGGTTGATTTTGGGCATGGATTGGTTGTCCAGTTATGGAGCCATTCTCGATTGTGAGCATAGAGTAGTGAGGCTTATGACTCGCCTTGGCAATACCCTAGAGATTTCTTGTAACCCTATGGATCCTGTTATGTTATCTTGAATCCCTCGACTCGTCTATTGACAATCTTCAATCTGTGAGGGTGGTCCGAGAATATCCTAATGTTTTTGATGAGGTGAAGGGGTTACCCCCTAAACGCGAGATAGACTTCCGTATTTATCTTGTTGATAATGCCAAGCCAGTTTCATTGCCTGTTAGGCACATGGCCCCGCGAGAAAGAAGAGAGCTTAGCAAGCAAGTCAAGGAGTTGCTTGAGAAAAATTTCATTAGGCGAAGCATTTCTAAATGGGGTGCTCCTGTGGTATTCGCTACTAAGGCGGATGGTTCGCTTCGTCTATGTGTTGATTATCGTGAGTTAAACAAGCTGACAAAGAAGAATAGGCACCCGTTACCGAGGATTGATGATCTCCTTGACCAGCTTGTTGGTGCTTCTGTTTTCTCTCAACTCGATCTAGCCACTGGATTCCATCAGCTTAGAGTGGCTGAGGATAGTATTGACAAGACTGCGTTTAGGACTCCAGATGGATTCTTTGAATGGCTCGTCATGCCGTTCGGTTTGACTAATGCACCCGCATACTTCATTGATTTGATGAGTAGGGTGTTTAGGGAGTTCCTTAACAAGTTCGTGGTTGTCTTCGTGGATGATATTCTGATCTTCTCTAAGGATGAGGAAGAGCATGCTACACATCTCAAGGAGGTTATGGATACGCTTAGAGCTCATCAGTTAAAAGCCAAGTTCTCCAAATGCCACTTCTGGAGAAGGGAAGTTCGGTTCCTTGGGCATATAGTTTCTAAGCAAGGCATAGCTGTGGATCCCGCTAAAGTAGTGGCGGTACAAGAGTGGAAAGTTCCGAAGAATGCAACTGAAGTGAGAAGCTTTCTCGGTCTGGCAGGATTTTATAGGAAGTTCATTAAGAACTTCGCTAAGATTTCAGCCCCTCTCACTAAGTTAACAAAGAAGAACTTAGTCTTTGCATGGGACTTAGAGTGTGAGCTTGCTTTTCAAAGGCTCAAGAAAGCCCTCACCACAGCTCCAGTTCTAGCATTACCCGATGGAGGGAAGTTATTTACCATGTACACCGATGCATGTGGCACGGGATTAGGCGCTGTCCTGATGCAAGAAGGGAGAGTGAGATGCTTTGGGGGTAGGCAACTCAAAGTTCATGAGAAGAACTATCCCACTCATGATTTGGAGTTGGCGGCGATCGTCTTTGCACTCAAATCTTGGCGCCATTATCTTCTAGGTGAAAGGTTTGAGTTATATACTGATCACAAGTCGCTCAAGTACCTCTTCTTGCAGAAAGATTTGAATCTAAGGCAGCAGAGGTGGATGGAATTCTTGGCATCATATGACTTCGATATAGCTTATACCCCTGGCAAGGGTAATGTTGTGGCGGATGCGCTAAGTAGAAGAAGGTTGACCTTGAGTCCCTTGTTTGTTGAGATGAAGAGCCTAGAGTTCTTGGCAACCTTTGATTTTACACCTGCTGTTGAGTCGATGACCGGTTCGTTAGCATCCCTTGAGCTTAGACCTACACTTCTTGATCAAGTTGGGGCTTCACAGAGGGAAGACCCGCAGATAGTCGAGATCATGGACAAGTTGATTCGTGGTGAGACGTCAAGTCACCTCGCTAGATATACTATTGATGATAAGGGATGGCTAAGGCGAGATGGAAGACTATGTGTCCCACAAGTGGGAGACTTAGTAAATAAAGTTCTTGAGGAGGCGCATCACTCGAGGATGACCATACATCCCGGAGGGGATAAGATGTATCGGGATATGAAGCGCATTTTCTTTTGGGATGGGATGAAAAAGGATGTTGCAGAGTTTGTTTCTAGATGCATTGTTTGCCAACAAGTAAAGGCCGAGTCGAAGATGCCCGGTGGGCTACTGCATCCATTGGAGGTCCCGCTATGGAAGTGGGAAAGTATCTCTATGGATTTTGTGGATGGATTGCCGAGATCAAGGAAGGGGAATACTAGCATATGGGTCATAGTGGATAGACTCACGAAGAGCGCCCATTTCATTCCAGTGAAGAGCAAGAGGACCGCATCATGGCTAGCATCTGTTTATCTTCGGGAGATAGTGTGATTGCATGTAGTTCCTTCTAGCATAGTGAGCGATCGTGACCCAATCTTCACTAGCCAATTTTGGAGTAGTTTGCAAGAAGCGATGGGTACGCGATTGAATCTAAGTACAGCCTATCACCCACAGATGGATGGCCAGACCGAAAGGGCGAATAGGGTACTAGAAGATCTGTTGAGGCTATGCATTCTTGACTTTGGTGGCACTTGGGAAGACCACCTTCCTCTCATAGAGTTTGCTTATAATAACAGCTACCAAGCAAGCATAGGGATGGCACCATTCGAAGCTTTGTATGGGAGGCCGTGCAAGTCACCAACATGTTGGTGGGAGACGACGGATAAGCTTATACTTGGGCCCGACATGATAAGGGACACATCCGAGAAGGTTGATTTGATTCGAAGGCGGATGAAAACGGCCCAGGACAGACAGAAATCCTATGCAGACAAGCGAAGGACAGACTTAGAGTTTGAAGTTGGAGATATGGTCTTTGTGAAGGTTTCTCCTTTGCGAAATGTGGTTCGTTTTGGAGCAGTTGGAAAGCTAGCACCAAGGTTCGTAGGACCCTTCCCTATCATCGAGAAGATTGGGCAAATGGCTTATAGGGTGGAATTGCCTGAGAAGCTGGCTGGAGTGCCCAATGTTTTTCATGTCTCGCATCTCCGAAAATGCCTACATGAATCAGCCGAAGTAGTTGAGCCTAGCATTCTTGAAGACGTGGAGGTAGCGAAAGAGGCAACCCTGAGGCGAGCTCCGATTCGTATCTTGGGAACGGAGATCAAGAAGCTGAGGAATCGAGAAGTCAAGTTAGTAAAGGTTCAGTGGAGTGAAGCCGATGAAGATGCAACTTGGGAAACCGAGGAGAAGATGTGAGGGCTTTATCCATTTCTTTTTGAGGGTACATTCTCGATCTCCTTTCCTAGTTAGCATATCTTTCTTTTGCTATCCATGTTTATCTTGTTATCTCGTTAATCTTGTCATGAGAACCTTAGGTAGAAACCCTTTGGATGAAACATGTATTTGAAACTTGTTATGCTTGATGGTTGCAAATGGTTGCAAGTGTTTGCAAGCGGTTACTCGTGGATGCATGATACACGTTAGGCACAAAGATCGGCTCACACACTTTCATATTGCATATGCATGAGTGTTTATGCTTATTCATGGATGAAACTTGTTATGCTATCACGTGGATGTTGCATATGAATGAATGTTATGTGCACTCATGTAGAGATTATAAATTATGTTAGGAATTTGCATACATTTGGACTCATTTCATTAGCATATTCTGCATTAAGGAGGTTTACTGAGACAGTAACCGCCTGATTTTCGCATTAGATAGGTGCATATACACACACTTCTGCATATGTTCATACAGCATTAGAAATCTTTTAAGGACAATGATTACTTGTGGATGATGTTTGAGTAGATGGATGATGGATGGTAGGATACGTTCTTCCTAACTTGGAGATTTCGGGGACGAAATCCTTTAAGGTAGGGAGAATGTAACAACCCAAATTTTTATAACATGTTAAAACAAGAAATCAGGGCAGAATTAAAATATAAGTTAAGAAATAATGGGAACGGGTTACGTCATTGCGTTCGTCTTGAAATTCTGCTTGAAAACGAGTCCGAAATTACGTAAATCGAAGTCCGTATGACCAAGTTATGGCCCATAGAAGATTTCAGAAAATTCAAAATTCAGCCCGAAATTCAAATTCAGCCAGAAGCAGATTGGGCGGGAAAATTTCCCGCCCAGCCCCAGGTCGACTGGGGGGTCAACTGGGGAGTCGACCTGCCCCAGCCCCAGGTCGACTGGGGAGTCGACCTGGGGGTCGACCTCCCAGGTCGGACCCTGTTGGTCTGGTGCACCAGTTTGCTCCTTTAGTCTGCTTACTTGGCCTGTGACGGGATTTGATGGTTCAGATCTAAACTAGGGTTAATCCTATGGCCTAAACTAGTCTCTACACCTATAAAAACACCCTAATACCTAGCCTAAACCATCACAAATCATCATAACAACTAAATTCTGCCAAAATGCTCCCTAATCATGGCCTCCATCTTCATCTTGAGAGCTTCTAAGGCAAAAAGGAGCAATCTTTCTTCATCAAATCAAAGGAGCTACTTATTCTCAAGGCTTCTAGTGTTGCTACATCATTCCTAGAGCTTCTGCAATGTCTCTATCTTGTTTTATTTGGTTCTAGTTCTCATAGCCACGCTTTGTAAGCCCCACACTACTCTTTGATTTAAACTATGAAGTTAATATGAACATGTAGCAAGTTGAGATGGGATTTTTGGTGTAATACTTGTCTTGGGGCTATATTTATATGCATAGATCCATTTATGACTCTTTTGATCTATGATTGTGGGACTATCATGAACCTAGTACCGTTCATCTTGATTTTTGGGTAGAAAGCTATGAGCTTTATTTGGGGATTATGCATAATGCAACATAGAACCCCTCATAACCTTGATGTTAACTTGCCTATGATGTTGAACTACATGCTACCCACAAGTTTATCACTCTATGTCAACTATTATCATGTTATCACCTTTTCCTATGATGTTGAACTACATGTCACCCACAAGTCTATTTGCTAAGTTGGATGTCATACATGTTTTGAGGCCAATAAATCCTATATGCTAGTTGTGATGAACACCTTTGCCTCAAATATCCTCATGTTTAACTTATGACCAACTTTACCACCTTATGCCCATCTTGGTCATATTGTTATGTTCCTTGATTCACTTGTGTTGATGCGAATTTACGTGCGAATGGGAATACGTTATGGGTAGTTAGGAAAACTTGAAATGACATGAAAAACATGACTTGAAATGTGACATGAAACTTGATCATGCTTGAAAACTTGAATGTGGTCATGACATGTAGAAAACCATAAAGTGGCCAACTCGAGGTTGGGTTGAGTTTGTAGCGTAAATCTGCCCGGAACCACCCGGCAAATCTAGTGGCTACAAACAATAGAACCCAATGTGAGAAGTTGGTCATATCGCGCTTGAAACCCGAGGTTAGACTAGGTTGTGGTGTAAAGTTGCCCGGACCCGCCCGCCATATCCAGTAACCACAACAAAGTCTAATGTGAGAGGTTGGGTGCATTAAATTAATTAATGCCACATGTTAGTGTTAAGTCATGAACCACTTGGATACACTTAACCAACTTGATACATGATTGGATAGGGTTAACCACACTTAACCCGTTAGAAACCCTAGTTATGCGGTCCTTTTCAGCAGTAACCCTCTTGGATGTATCACGATACCCTAGGGACTAGGCTAGGGTGGGGCACGATTACTGGGCTTATTGTAAGCGACCAGAACAACGGCTGAGTAGGTGCGCCGGTGTAGGTTCAGGCGGACTATGGTCGTGCACATAGTCCGGAGTTGAAAAAGCAGACATGGGCACCAGTAGGTTCAGACTGTGCGTGCTTGATTCATGTCAGTGGTTGGCACCCTAGGGCTTGATACACCCCAGGGTGGACCTAGCACAGTTTGACTACATTCCGTGATTGGGCCGTATGACACCGACACTCGACGAGTTAGGCTTATAGGGAGCCGATCGACTAGACCGTGTAGTTGGACCTTGACTTGGGTTATCTCATGATATTGGGCCAAGGGATCATTTCTTGTTTATACTTGACATGAGTTGGAATACTAGTACTATTGGTGCAAAACAAAACCTTGTATATGCGATGCCATACTTGATCTACCTTGTTATCTATTTATCATGCCAGTTAGTTACCATTTTTATGTTTCATCTCAGTTTCTCATGTTTAGTTAACTTCATTAGTTTTTATACTAATAGTAGGTAGGACTTACCAGTCTTTATGACTGACCCTTTTTCTTTTGCCTCTTTTCTTCCGTTTTCCCCCCAGGTTCTCAAGGAGGGAATACTAGTGCTTAGCTTGGACATTTGGCTTGCTTTCTTGACAGCTCTGTACGGTTTGGACTTGAACTTGCTATGGCTTCATCACATCTATCTTGGGGATAGTTTACTTTATGTTATTTTCAGTTTATGTTTTCTAGACTTGTGGTAGTTGGAAAATAATGACTAAGTACTTTGATGTAAGTTGACTATTTGGTTTTGAAATGATGGTTTTTAAATTTCTACCGCTGCTTTACTTATTTATTTATCTATGTTCTGTCTTGTGATATCTCTGTGCATGTTTACCAAGACAACACCCCTCCAAAGCTAGTGCATTCTCTCGTGAATGGCCCTGGCGGAGGTGGGGTGTTACAGTTGTCCATCTTTCTCGTCAGCTCGCGGTGCCTTTGGCTGACCGGCGAACCTTCAGTCCACCACTGTCCATCTTTCTCTTCGCCACTGAAGGTGAGTATTAGCTCACTATTTAATTTGAATTTGAATTGGGTTTAAATTAGGTTTAGTTTGAATTTGAATTGGGTTTAAATTGGGTTTAATTTGATTTTACCATGCCCTGGTTCAAAAATATGAATGATAGATATATGCATGGGCTTGTCGACCTCGAATTCATGCTGCTATTTTGTTATTGGGTTTAAACTGGGTATTTTCATATAGTTTTGTATTGCTGCAGTGTATTTGCTATCATTTGTGCCTATAAACTTGGTTTTAAGGCATTTCATCTTGTATTCTGGTTCACACTACCATAAATCATGCAGCTACTTTGTTTTGTGTCCTACTCCCATTCTTGAACTTGTGTTATTTAGTCTTGAAAACCGCCTTATGGTAGGCTTGCTGTTGGGTAAGCAATTTTGTACATACTTGTGTACACGTCTACACTGTATGCCACTGTGTTATGCATGCCATTCAACTTCACTATGATTTCTGACTGATAAGAACAATTACTAGACTTGGCCTTCTTGTTCACTGCAATAATGTATTGTATGTATGATATCAACTTGTTTGAAAGGCTTTAGCCATGTGCATACTGGACTTGTTGTAACTTCTTTCTTTACCCTTTTTCCTGCATGCTTGTATACAACCATTTTATGTTATGCACTTTTACTTGTGCTGTGCCATTTTCACGATTTATCATGATGTTGGAAACTTGATACTGGCTTGATCAACCCTGTGTTTGTGCACTGTCACTTGATTTATTTATGTGTTTATGTTAGCATTTGAACCTTGTTATTGGTCTTGTACATTTTTTCCTTGACCAAGTGTAACCTGGGATGATCAATGATGTATCTCCATTCTCTCTGTTTACTTGTACACTTGTATACTACTATGGCATTTTGCACTTGAGTTGTTAAGCTTGTGCTTGCTTGTTTGTGGTTTGTCTTGTATTATACCCGCTCCTTGCTTTTACCATGTCGCGTGTTCCTAAATGGTCATGCACCATTGTTATTCAATGTTTCCATGGCCTTGTGCACTTGTGTTGAATGGATGTGTTGGTCATTTTGTTTTGAAAGTGTCCAACATTGTTTTTGTACATGCTTGATGATCTTGAACCTAAACTGCTGGTAATTAGCTATTTGATGGCTCGGGCATGTGTCAACACTGTTGCCATGTGCATTCTTAGCCATTGTCCTTGGTCATGAATCACCTTTTGCCTATTGTACTTGGCATTGCCACATCATTTTCTATTTTGTCGTGGCATTGTGGCATGTTGTGTTTGCTGCTATGCACAATCTTGTATATGTGCACTGTCTTGCTTCATTTATCTGCCATGCTTCATTTATATGTGCATGTAATTTGATGCACCTATGTTCCATTTGTATGTTGCTCTTGTTATGCCAATTTTGTGGTAGCTTGCACGTGTTGTTTTGGTTCTCTCTGACTTTGACTTGATCACTTGATCATGTGTTGATTATGTGCACTTGACCTTATTCATGTGTGTATGTGTGTGTGTGTGTGTCTATGTCTATGTTGTATATGTCTCTGTGTGTGTGTCTTGTATATGTGTGCAGTGTATGTATGTGTGTTGTATATGTATATTCTAACTCATTATTGTTCTAATGCAAATTAGGTTGCAAGTATAGACGAAGATGGTGCATGTCTACTCTGGTTAAGAATTTACTGGGTGATCCACCAACGAAGCCTCACCAAGCTGAAGGTTTTAACTCTCTAGTTAAGAATTACTGGGTGATTCACCAGGTGGATGCACTTTAGCTCACGCCATAGTTCAGGTAATCCTAACTTATGCATTGATCTAAGTGCCAGGACTAGCAAAGGGGATAATATCAAGTGCCAAATGATTTTTCTAAGGTCTGGTGAAGCAGCATATGACACTTGGTATTATCCCCTTTGCTAGTCATGCCGCTTAGTTAAATGCATAAGTTAGCATGAATACCAGAATCAAGTGCGTAAGCAAAAATGCATCCACCTGGTTCGTCACCCAGTAAATTCTTAACCAGAAAGTTAAACCTTTCGTGCCACGATTAGCAGCAGATCGAAGTGGTCGATCGCCGAAGTTTAAAAGCAGAGAGTGGTCGCCGAAGTTGCTAAAATACAGAATTTTCCTTCTTTATTATAATGTAATTATGAAACACATTATATATGAAGCAGTATGTATCTTCTTTATTGTAATGTAATGAAACATCATGTATCTTCTTTATCGTAGTGTAATGAAACAACATGTATCATTATATATTGTAATGCAATGAAATATTTTGTACAATTGTTTCGTGTACTGTTATAATTTGTCAAATAGAGTTTGTATGATATTTACTAGCCTTTTGTACATATTCGTATCTATAAGATAATTTAGATACGGTTTATATTCGTATCTAGTAATAATTTAAATACACCTTAAAAGTTGTATGTTATTGGCATTGAGATATGGTTTACAGCCGTATCTATTTAAATTTTAGATACGGTTTAGAGCCGTATCGAATTTTGATTTTGATACGGCTTACGGGCGTATCTAATATTTGAACACACCATTTTTTGATATGGCTTATAACCATGCCTAAATGCATTAGATACGGCCTAAAACGCAACCTAATTTGCATATATGGTGTAGTGATCATCTTAGGCCAAGTATCAACTTGCCTCCAGTTTCTATCCAACATGCCAGAGAATTACACGGTCTACCATACAACGCCTCATATGGGGCCATCCCAATGCTTTATTAGTAGTTGTTGTTATATGCAAACTCGACCAAATGAAGATGGTCTCCCCATGATCCTTTGAAGTCTAACACACAGGCTCTAAGGAGATCTTCCAATACTCTATTAACCTTTCCGGATTGACCATCAGCTTGGGGATGATAAGTCGTACTCAAACACAATTTGGTTTTGAAAGTCTTTTGCAAACTCTTCCAAAATCCAATTGTGAACAATGGATCTCATCACTATGAATTTCGAGATACCACAGAATCAAACTATCCATTTTACATATAGCTCAGCCAACTTTGATGCTTTCCTACTCGATCTGACAGGAATAAATCTCACACTTTTAGTCAGGCGGTCTACTATGACCCAAATTCCTTTATTTCCTACCCTAGTTCTAGGTAGTACATCAATTAAATCCATTGATATCTGCTCCCACTTCCATGTAGGAACTTCCAATGGTTGGAGCAATCCACTCGGCTTCTTCTGTTCAACTTTCACTAACTGATAGTTCATACACTTAGAAATAAACTTTCCAACATCCCTCTTCATTCCTTCACAGTAATAGGCTCGTTTCATGTCTTGATATATCTTATTACCACCAGGATGAATCGTCAACTTTGAGTGATGACATTTTCTAATCTTCACTCCATTTTCTAATTTCCTCTGATTTCTTCCTTCTCTTTCTTCTCTCTTATTTCATCCTCCTTGCCAAGCTTTCACCAGCGTATGCTTCTTCTCTCAATACCCTTCTCGATCCTTTCCAAAATCGCCCATTTATTGCCTAGTTTAACTTTCATGCTCCGATTTAAAGCTCACCTCCTTCTAGTCATTCTGCCTCTCTAACCTAGGATCATATGCATCTCGCGGTGTGCCTCACTACCCTCTTCTTGTCCAGTGTTTGGCTGTCTATCGTGACCTCTCGCGACCTCCCATTTATGTACCTTTTTCTCTGAATTCGATATACAATGATAACCAAAATGCTTACTGTAACCTTTGTTGCTGGCGTGGATCGAACCATGCTTCGATGAGATTGTGATTTTACTATGTTCAGTATTTTTTTATTCTAGTTGTCAGTTTGGGTTGCTTTAAATCAAACTTGAAGGAAGGAGCCACTTTACATTAAGTTTCAAAAAAAAGATGCGATCCTAATTTCCACTAAAAGATATATATATATTTATATATATATAAGTATAATGTACATTTTTATAATCGAGTACAAGATGATTTCAAATATTAAGAATCTCATAACAATGTGATTTAATAATACTTGGAGCACATTAGAGATGTCAATAGGCATATTCTACATTGCATCGCATGATAAAGGTAGTTCGAGTCGGTTGGGCCATCGTCGGTTGATTCTTTCGACATTGGGCTTATGTATTGGTAGAGTGGTTTTGACTTGAGTCGGTTTCTTCATAGTTGTGTTTACATTGTCTGATGTTTTGTTGGTGTAATAGTAGGTGCATTCAGCTATTTTCTTGGTTTTGGTTATGGCTTCTTAAGGGGAAGGTACCATGCTTAGGTATCTTCGTGGTTGTTGTTCGGTGTTGTGAATTATTCAAGCTCTTGCTTTGATTTTGGCGCAGTTACATGTTATCTGTTTGAGGTTCTTACCTATGCCAGAATCAACGGTGGTTGCCCTGCTATGGAGCTATTTAATGGAGGTAATGTACCATGGCACGCTGTTTTTGGCTTCTCCTGTTTGCTGTGGTGTTGCTTGTTTTGTGATGTGTTAGCTATGCTATAGTGGTTTGTTCATCTATGCTATAGTGGTTTGTTCAGCTATGCTACAGTGGGATGATTATGCCATGCTTCTCATGTGTTGCGTGTATAGTGATGTTGTTCTAGCTATGGGGGTAACGGTTCTACAGTTGTGATGTTCTAGGGGGTTACTGTGTAGTCCTTTAGTCCTGTATATGTTATGTCACATACTTCTTAAAGTATCTAAATGGGTAATGCTTTGCCATATGTAATTGACTGGTCTAACTTCATGGATTAGCTCCTATGCTATAAGTTAGGCTAGTAGCAGTGGACGGTCCACTATAAAAACCATATGTGGTGGACGGTTCATCTTAAAAATCAATTGTAGTAGCTAAACAATCTGTCTACTCTTGTAATCTTATATTTATATTATTTATTATAATTAAAAGTCTTATGGACCACTTTAAAAACCGGCTGGCCTTACAAAAAAGAATGTATCCATCATTACACTTTCATTGTAACCTTTTGTGTGTAACCTTTTGTGAAATACAACATTAATAGTTTATATTATATTTTAAACTTATTTCGGGGTTACTTATACATAAATGTTGTTATTTTCAAGAACAAACCATTTCAGCTTATTTTTTTGTAACTTTTATGAATTCAAACCTAAAACAATCTTGAATATGTTTATTTATAAACTATTGCATCAGTAAATGAACAATGCCCCAGTTCCATTAAAAACGAGAATAATCAAGTGAAAATGAAATTAAAAGCAAGGAAAGACGAAAATTTTAAAGCAATATAGCCTCAATTCAATTGAGTACGCCCACTTTCAACTTTAATTTGATTTTTCTTATAATTTCAATCAAGATACAATAGTTATATTCAAAATTAGGGTTTTGTCCATAATTTGATATAAGCTTGCAAAGATTTTTCCATATTCTTAATTCTATTTAAGCAAATTGATCCAGTTTTTTTTTTAAAAAAAAAACTTCTTTCATCAATCCCATATTATTGAACTACAAAATATCTTAAATTGTTTATAGTTTAAGGTACTCTGCAATAATTCTTTATACAAAAAGTATTGTGTACCATTAAACTATTGAATATTCATAATTCCATGGCAAAAACATTTTTCTACAAGTTACAACAAATTTCAAACAAAGATAAAATGGTGTTCTAGGAAAATAATAATAATAATAATAATAATAAAGAGGAAAATTAATTATCAAAATAATTCTATTTAATGAATCAAACTTGAAAATGTAAAACTCGACTAAAAGTCAAGTTAGGGGTATTTAGTTTTAATGACACATTTAAATAAAAGTTCCAAGGACAACTAAGTTTAATAATTAGATTAAGGACAAAGACTAAATTGTATTATACGAACATGAAGTTCGCTTTAATTTATCATCATTACTAAATTAATTAAAAAATTAAAAACAACCCTCATGATTGAAATGAAAAAAGTGATTCAAAATTATTTCAATCGATTGATGTTATTATAAATATATAAAAATAATCAGCTCAGAAAGCTAAATGGATATAGCTTTATAACTTAAATATCACCTAAACACAAAAGTAATCATTTTAAAGCTAACCTTATGTACATAAAAAAAAACTATATCTAAAAAACGAAGTTACATGCATTTAACTTTCCATTCCGAATTTTCTTATATTTTTTTCCATATTTACAAAATTTAAAAAAACATTTGCTAATTACTTTTTGATTTATAATCACAAGAAAATATTTTTATGTTAATTTTAAAAAATGATGAAATGTTAATGTGTTCTAAGTTAAAAATATTTTTGTTTTTTCCAGTTAAAACATGAAAGTTGTGCTAAATTTAAATAGCAAAAGTTGTTTGTTATAACGACCCGCATTCTACGCATCGGAGGATCATAAAATATTTATTTAATTTTCATACGAAGTCATATGGTCGTGTAACTTTGGGAAATGGAAATGACTACTGGGGTCATTTCCCACATTCACGATTTTTTCCGAATTTTAAATGACATTTCTGCCCCTAGCGAATCTTATTTTGCCTATAACTTTTGATTGGTAAGGAGTTTTGACATGAAACCACTTCCATTGGATTCAGATGATGGTTTGCAATTTCGTAGAGTGATCACATTAATCAAACGGACTTACCGTTTGGGAGATATGGGTGGAAATAAGGTTTGAAAGATGAAAAACAACATAATTGGGTTTAACCGGGTGACTAGCAGTTAGGCCCATAACCCATTTCAGGATTAGGGTTATGGGAGAAATGAAAGGGTTTGGAGAAATATTCCCTTTCATTTTTCTAGCCGCCACAAATATTTCTTGAACCCTAATAATGGCCTCCATCTTGTAAATCACTCCCTAATCACCTTTTAACCACTAATTAAGCAAAACTACATCAAATCAAGTCAATTAGCATCGAATCGGAGATAGAGCTACTGCTACACATAGGAATCCATGCCAAATCAGTGGAGGATTCAGATCTATAATTTATTTGTGGCCAAGGCTAGTGATTAACATGTTTATTCATTAACTATGGCTAATTAGGGGTGATTAGTGATAATTAGCGAAACTATGACCTAGAAAAATATGAAAAAATATGTAAAAATTGTAAAATATTATTTTATGTCACTTATAAAAATTTGGGGTAGTTTAGATTAAGTTTGCTAATCGCGGAATTTAGGGGATTAAGGGGAAAACCATGGATTTGGGTATATTTGATCCTAAATAACACATATTATTGATATTTTGATGTTTGTGATTGATTACACATGTTATTGCTGTTATTTGGTATGCTTTGAGATTGCATAGGAAAGTTAGAATGGTCGAAAACGTCGTCGTGTGGCGTAAATAACTTGCTGTAAGAAGTGCAGGAAATAAGACCGGATCGGATCGGCCCCCACTCGTGAAGCATGTATCACGAATCGACCCGGATCGGTCTATGCACCCACGAATCGATGACCTCGAGGCTTGACCATGAGCCGAAGCACTCGAGCTGCTTTCACCACGAGCAGATCCCCACAACCCGAACCGGAGCACCCTAACCAGAGCATCGATCACGAACCGGAGTACCTCCCGAACCAGAGCATCACAAACCGGAGATTAGGGTCACGAGCCAAGAGCCGAACCGGTGGAGACCCGAACCGAAAATGATTCACAGACTGAACCGCCTGTTTGACAACTTATGAACCGAATGGAAGCTTGTTTTCCGAACCGAAGTGGAGGAGTCCAAAACCCGAGATGCAAAGGAAGTCCAAATAAGAATTTAGAACTTAGGATCCAGACGGGAACCAACAAGTTAACTTCTAGTGTTGGGCTTTGCTGCAGGACGTGTGCAAAGGGGTTATCAATATCTATAACTTTGGTTCACTATTGAGAGAGGGGGCATTGACTACGGACCAGTGCAGTAGGGTCAAAAGTTGTAGGGAGTTGGACTACATCAGGGCACTAAAGAGCAAAGTGGTTGTAGTGATAGTTGTACAGAGTGGAACTCCGTCATATCCCCAATGGTTCTGGTTCAAAGCGGTAGATATCGTATGCTTTACGCACTAAGTGAGAGACGTGAGGATGATTGGTATGTTTGATGTTTGTTATCACAATAACTTGCACACTCCCAATTTTACACTCTATGTTAGTGTTACCTTAGAGTATTGTACATCTTGTTGTGCTAACTCTTTGGTTGCAGGTCCAAGTCAAGTATGATTATTTATACCTGTTATCATTTTATTTTGTTGTTATCGTTCATACCAGACCTTTGTCTGACCCAGAGTTTTATGTCTCTTTTTATTGCTCTAGGTGCCCCTAAACGAGCAAACTAGAGACATGCTAGGTGGTTATGCATGAGAAACTGTCCAGGGACGAGCAAGAGGCTTCCATGTACTATTTACATATTCTCCCTGTGTTGTTGCAGGTCACTGCTTTAGGCATTAGTAATGTACCTCTTTCATTTCCTTTTAGAGACAGTATTTTGAACTTGTAATAATGGTTTGGATCATAAGTTGTATTTTGGATTCCACTTCTATGATGTTTTAGTTTCCAGCTTATGCATTGTCTCGCCTGTTTTATGTCAAGTTATGTTATTATTATATTTTATTCAATGCGTTGTGAGATATACTATAGGTTCTTTGATGATTCATAGTTTTAGATCTCTTTTTAGGACCGTCATGTGCTAGTTGTACATTGGCACAACGCATTTCAAGGGAAATGTCGGCTGGTGCGGGGCGGACCATCACACTTGGTATCAGAGCCTAGGTTACGTAGTTTAACCTAGGGGAAGACATAAGGGAGAGACCGTATACGTATATGAGGGCACGTATTTGTGATATTTTGGTTTTAAAAAACTATATACATATATATACTATTATTATATCTAAGGATGAAGTCGCACTGCACTGGCACCCCTAAGGAGATGGTTAATCGTTTTCTCTTTATAGATTGGACGATGAGCCGAGATATGAGGAGTACGGGTTCAGGGGCCAACAATGGGAATGTCCCCGATATAAGGACAATGTTTACTGCCTTCATCCGAGATATATTTAGGGATGCTCAGGGAGTAGTTCCTAATGCTGCTAGTGGTGGTGGTGCGGCAGTGTAGGTGCCTAGAGCCGATTTTGCGGAGCTCTACAAGGATTACACTAGTCTTGGTAGGAAGTCGTTCCACGGAACGGAATCGGCTACAGAGGTTCAAAATTGGCTTGATAGTTATGAGCATACCTTCGAAGATTTGGGGATCGATGATGCAATGAGGAGAAGGTTAACATCGCGTCAACTTCAAGGATGGGCTATGAATTGGTGGAATGTCATTAAAGCTGCTACTCCTGAGGATCAAGTTACTTGGAATCAGTTTAAGACTCGCTTCAGTGAAAAGTTTATTCCAACTGCCCAGAAATCAGAGTTGTTTAGGAAATTTTTGGAGCTTAAGCAGATTGGTATCGGAATATAGTGCTGAATTCGATACCTTTTCGAAGTATGGATTATCTCTTATTGATACTGCTGAGAAGAAGAACATGAAGTTCATAACTTGCTTAGATGAGTACTTGAGGGAAAGACTTATAAACCATATCGATGAGACATTCGAATCTATTGCGGGGAAAGCATTGAGATCAGAAAGCCTTTACCCTAAGTCAAAGACCGAGGTTGCTATTACAGCTGTAGAGGAGCCAAAGCCGCAGACAAGCGGCGGAGGCAAGAATGATTCCCAGAATTAGAGAAAACAGAACCAAACAAAGGATGGTCAGACAAAGAGGGATAAGAAAGATAACGAGTGCTTTAGCTGTAGCAAGAAGGGTCACTATGCCAAAGATTGTCGAGCAAAGCCAGCGGACAGGAAGTGCTTCAACTGTGGCCAAGTGGGACATCATAAGGATAAATGTCCACAACCTCCTAAAGAGAAGCAGATCGTGAAAGTTATGCCATCAACGTTGTTCCTTCTTCGTCGAATGCCCCAACTGCGGCGGAGAAGGGAAAGGGTGTCATTATTCAAGGTATGCTTTCTGTTTATGATGTTCTTGTCCGAATATTGTTTTATACCGGGGATTCCCATTCCTTCGTATACAGTGGCTTGGTAGATAGGTTGGGATTGGAACCCGAGATTGTTGATAGACCTTTGGTTGTGACAAACCCGACCGGTGGTTCGACTAGCCTTAGTATGATTTGTCGAAATTTGGTCTTATCGAGTCATGGATGTATGTTTGCATGTGATTGCTTTGTTTTTGGGCTTTACTGGGTTTGACATTATTTTGGGAGTCAACTGGCTCCAAAGTTATGGGGGGTGGTAGACTATGAGGGGTTTTCGGTGACCATAGAGCGGATGATGGGCGGTGGGTGGTATTGATTTGCCTACCTAATAAAGGGGCGATGGCTAGTTTTCTAAATTCTCTCGACATCCCGCATGATGAGTTATTAGATGTGCCTATTGCTGGCGAGTATACAGACATCTTCGGGGAAGTGACCGGACTTCCGCCACACCGAGAGATCGAGTTTCAGATTGATTTAGTTAAAGATGTCAGGCCTATAGTGATACCTCTTCGTCGTATGGCGCCAAGGGAGCAGCGAGAGCTCGAGGGCAAGTAAGCGATCTTTTGAAGAAGTGTTTCCAAGTGGGGAGCACCAGTTGTATTTGCTACTAAGGCAAATGGTTCCCATCGCTTATGTGTAGACTACCGCGAGTTGAACAAGGTGACTCGCAAGAATAAGTATCCTCTTCTATGGATAGATGATTTGTTTGATCAGTTAAATGGAGCAAGAGTGTTCTCGTAGTTGGATCTCGCAATAGGATTTCTTCAGCTTCGAGTAGTAGCTGGGAGTATACCTAAAAGGACATTTCGAACGCCGTCTGGATTTTATGAGTGGTTGGTCATGCCATTCGGGTTGACCAATGCACTCGCATATTTTGTTGATCTTGTGAATAGTGTTTCTAGAGATCAATTAAATAAGTTTTTTCTTGTGTTTATGGATGATATTTTGGTTTACTCGAGGACAGAGGAAGAACACAAGGAGCATTTGAGGACAGTGATGGAGGTGTTGAGGAAACACCAATTGAAAGCAAAATTTTCTATGTGTCACTTTTGGAGGAGGGAAGTGAGATTCTTGGGCCATGTTGTCTCAGAGAATGGTATTGCCGTGGACCCTGCGAAGGTACCTACGGTGCAAGATTGGTCTACGCCCAAGAATGCAATGGACATGAAAAGTTTCTTGGGGTTAGCTGGATATTATCGCAAGTTTATTCAAGACTTCTCCAAAATAGCAGCACCGTTAACTCAGTTGACCAAGAAGAATCAAGCTTTCATCTAGGATGAAAAGTGTGAGTATGCATTTTAGGGTCTAAAGGAGAAGTTGACGTGTGCACCAGTTTTAGTTATTCCCAAAGGAAATGAAGAGATGACAGTATACACGGATGCCTATAGTACCGGACCAGTGTCGTACTGATGCAAGGAGGTAGGGTTGTAGCTTATGCTAGTCGTCAACTAAAACCGCATGAGAAAAAATATTCTACCCATGATTTGGAATTGGCAGCTATCGTGTTCGTGTTAAAAATGTGGAGACACTGTCTCTTAAGAGATAGATATGAGTTGTTTACCAATCATAAATCATTAAAGTATCTTTTCTCTCAGAAGGATCTAAATCTTCATCGACAGAGATGGTTAGAGTTCTTGGCTTCATATGATTTCAATATCGCATACACCCCTAGGAGGGGTAATGCGGTAGCTGATGCATTGAGTCGGAGACATGCCAGTTTGGGAGCTATGTTTCTTGAATGGAAGCAACTGGAGTATATCGCGGGGTATGATTTCAAACCTAATTGTGAATTGGATCCAAAGATGCTAGCAAGTTTGACGATCAGACCGACTCTGATTGAGAGGACCGGTTCCAGTCAGAGAAATGATCCTAACCTATTGGAAATCATATCCAAGGTGGAGATGGGTGTCGACGGTGAGGAAATGAACCAGTATGGACTTGATCGAGAAGGATGGCCCCAAAAGAATGGGAGACTTGTTATACCCAATGTTGATGGAATGAGGGATGAAGTGCTTAGAGAGTGTCAGCACTCGAAACTGACTATACATCCTGGTGGTAACAAAATGTATCGAGACATGAAGCAAACCTACTACTGGGAAGGGATGAAGAGAGACGTTGGAAAGTTTATATCCAAGTGCATGAACTGCCAATTAGTTAAAGCCGAGCAAAAGAAGCGTAGTGGTTTTTAATAACCGTTAGAAATTCCCAAATGGAAATAGGAACAAGTCTCAATGGATTTCATTGATGGTTTACCATGGATTGATTGACCAAGAGCGCAAGGTTTATACCGGTCAAGTCGAATAGAATGACAACTAAGTTAGCTGAACTGTATATGAAGTGGGTAGTGAGATTTCATGGGGTACCTAAAGGTATTGTGAGTGAACGAGATCCGTTATTTACTAGTGGGTTTTGGAAGAGCTTACAAGAGGCTTTAGGGTCAAAATTACATCTCAATACCGCGTACCATTCCCAAACCGACGGACAAACGGAGAGGGTGAATCGTGTATTAGAGGATCTCTTGAGAGCTTGCATATTGTATTTTGGAGGGTCATGGGATGACCATTTGCATCTGGTTGAGTTCACATACAATAGCAGTTATCAGTCCAGTATTGGTATGGCTCCATTTGAAGCTCTGTACGGAAGACCGTGTAACTGGCTATCAGGTTGGTTGGAAACCAATGAGAAATTTGTGCTTGGGCCAAATGTAATAAGAGAAACTTCCGACAAAATCAGGGTTATTCAACAGCGAATGAAGGCTGCCTAAGATAGGCAGAAGATTTATGCTGATAAAAGGCGAAGAGACTTGAAATTCTCCATTGGTGACCTGATATTCGTCAAGATCTCTCCATTGAAGAGTGTGATTCGATTTGGCAGGAGAGGTAAGTTGGCACCAAGTTTGTTGCTCCATTTCCAGTTCTTGAACAAGTTGGGAATTTTGCATATAAAGCTGAGTTGTCTGATAAGATGGCAGGAGTTCACAACGTATTTCATGTTCCCAGCTAAGGAAGTTCGTGCACAATCCTGATATGACTATTTCACCAGACCAGTTGGATGATATCGAGGTAGGACCCGAGGCAGTTGGGAACCGCAGACCGATTCGTATTGTCGAGTACGATACAAAGCAATTTCGAAGGAAGACTGTGAAACTGGTTAAGGTCCAGTGGGGGTGATGATGAGAATGACTGTACTCGAGAAACCGAGGAGAACATAAGGAAGTCATATTCAGATCTCTTTACCTGGTAAGGTTTTAATCGCGATATAGTTATTTCCCTTGTTAGTTAACCACATGCTAGGATAGGTTTGTTGTGTTAGTATGTATGTTTGATTGTTTGTTTGTAAATGGCTGATAGGCATGCGGGGAACCATTGTATGTTTTCTTGGTTAAGGAATTTCGGGGTGAAATTTCTTAATGGGGGAGAGTGTAACGACCCACACTCGACGCATCGGAGGATCGTAGAATATTTATTTCATTTTTATACGAAGTCATATGGTCGTGTAACTTTGGAAAACGGCTATTGGGGTCATTTCCCACATTCACGATTTTTGCCGAATTTTAAATGACCGTTTTACCCCTAGTGAATCTTGTTTCGCCTATAACTTTTGATTGGTAAAGAGTTTTGACCTAAAACCACTTCCATTGGATTCGTATATTGGTTTTCCATACCGTAGAGTGGTCACATTAATCAAACGGACTTACCATTTGAGAGATATGGCTGAAATAAGGTTTGGAAGATGAAAAAGGGCATAATTGGGCTTAACCAGGTGATTAGCTGCTGGCCCCATAACCATTTCGGGATTAGGGTTATGGGAGGGCTGAAAGGGTTAGGAGAACATTCTCTTTCATTTTTCTAGCCGCCATAAATATTTCTTGAACCCTAATAATGACCTTCATCTTTTAAATCACTCCTTAATCACCTTTTTATCACTAATAAATCAAAACTACATCAAATAAAGTCAAATTAGCATCGAATCGGAGATAGAGCTGCTGCTACACATAGGAATCCATGCCAAATCAATGGAGGATTCAGATCTATAATTTATTTGTGGCTAAGGTGAGTGATTAGCATGTTTATTCACTAATTAAGGCTAATTAGGGATGATTAGTGATAATTACCGAAATTATGACCCAGAAAAATATAGAAAAATATGTAAAAATTCTAGAATATTATTTTATGTTACTGATAAATATTTGGGTTAATTTGGATTAAGTTTGATAATCCTGAAATTTAGGGGATTAAGGGGAAAACCATGGATTTGGGTATGTTTGATCCTAAATAACACACATTGTTGATATTTTGATGTTTATGACTGATTGCACATGTTATTACTGTTGTTTGGTATGTTTTTAGATTGCATAGAAAAGTTAGAATGGTCGAAAATGCCGTCGTGTGGCGTAAATAACTTGCTGTAAGAAGTGTAGGAACTGAGACCAGATCGGGTCGGCCCCCACTTGCGAAGCATGTATCACGAACCGACCTGTATCGGTTTATGCACCCACGAACCGATGACCTTGAGGCTTGACCACGAACCGGAGCACTCGAGCCGCTTGCACCACGATCCGACCCCCACAACCCGAACTGGAGTACCTCCCGAACCAGGGAATCACGAACCGGAGTACCTCCCGAACCAGAGCATTACAAACCGGAGATTGGGGTCACGACCCACGAGCCGGACCGGTGGAGACCCGAATCGAAAATGAATCACGGACCGAACCGCCTATTTCACAACTCATGAGCTGAATGGAAGCCTGTTTTCCGAACCGAACCGGAGGAGACCAAAACCCGAGATTCAAAGGAAGTCCAAATAAGAATTTAGAACTCGGGATCCAGACGGGAACCAACGAGTTAACTTCTAGGGCTGGGCTTTCTTGCGGGACATGTGCAAAGGGGTTATCGATATCTATAACTTTGGTTCACTATTGAGAGAGGGGGCATTGACTATGGACCAGTGAAGTGGGGTCAGAGGTTGTATGGAGTTGGACTCCATCAAGGCTCCAAAGGGAAAAGTGGTTGTAGTGATAGTTGCGCGGAGTGGGACTCCGTCATAGACCCAATGGTTCTGGTGATCAAAACGGTGGACATCGTATGCTTTACACACTGAGTGAAAGACGTGAGGATGATTGCTATATTTGATGTTTGCTATCACCATGACATGCACACTCCCATTTTACACTCTACGTTGGTGTTACCTTAGAGGACTCTACATCTTATTGTGCTAACTTTTTGGTTGCAGGTCCAGATCAGGTATGATTATTTATACCTATTATCGTTTTATTTTGCTGTTATTGCTCATACCAGATTTTTGTCAGACCCAAAGTTTTATGTCTCTTCTTATTACTCTCGGTGCTCCTAAACGAGCAGACCAGAGACATGTTAGGTGGTTACGCACAAGTAGCTGTCTGGAGACGAGCAGAAGGCTTCCGCGTACTATTTACATATTCTCCCTGTGTTGTTGTTGGTCACTGCTTTGGGCATTAGTAGTGTACCTCTTTCATTTCCTTTTAGATACAGTATTTTGAAGTTGTAATAATAGTTTGGATCATAAGCTGTATATTAGATTCCGCTGCCATGATGGTTTAGTTTTCAGCTTATGCACTATCTCGCCTGTTTTATGTCAAGTTATGTTATTATTATATTTTATTTCATGTGCTGTGAGATATACAACGGGTTCTGTGATGATTCATAGTTTCAGATCTCTTTTGACGACCGTCCCGTGCTAGTTGGACATTGGCACAACGCATTTAATTTCAAGGGAAATGTCGGCTGATGCGGGGCGGACCATCACATTTGTACTTTGATCTAATTTTACTGTAAAATTATACGTATAAATCGGTCAGACCAGACCGGACGGGGACGTGCTCAGTTACAGTCCTAAATAAAATCGGACCAGACACGGACCGAACGAAATTTTTTCTCGTACAAATTTCGTTGTCCTAACTCGTGTTCTAAATGAAATCGGTTGGACACGGACATGCATTTTTCGGGCATGGACCTGGTCGGACATGGTTATTTATATTAATTTTTTTTATACCTTTTATTAGATTTTCTCTCAAGTATATATCGAAGTACAAGGAATTTGGACGAATTTGAACGAACACGGACCGAATGTGATTTTATCATATATAAATTTTGTTGTCCTAACTCGTGTTCTAAATGAAAATTGGACGGACTCGGGCAGACATATTTCAATCACGGACATGAACAGACGTCGAACATTCGTACAAAAATTACAACCCTATCTAGAATGTGTCTTTAAAAGAAGTATTCATAGTAAGTTAAATTGTATGAACCGTGGAAAATATTCTAATATAAATAACACAACAAACCATTGCGATATTCTAATATAAATAACAAGGCACTTCGTAAATTAGCAAACAGAGATCTATCTTTGATTTTATGAGCCTAAACTGCATTGTTTTTCTAGTTTTAAGTACACAACTACCAATTTGAGATATTCATTGATAGAATTATATTACTTTGTTATTACTTAAATTTTTGGCTAATTCTATTTACACCTCGATTTCCTCCTTCACAATCCATTATTTATCAATTTTTTGATTTTTCAAAATTATTCCTAATTGCTAACAGATCACATTATTCTTAAAAAGAACAATCACGTACACTAATGAATTGATGTTCTATAAGAACCTCGCTTGCTCTAAGCGTGTTTAATGTATTAACCTAGTTTAGACTGAGTGAGATTCGTACAATAACCTAGTTCGTGTCAAGGTAAATTTGTATGATAACCTAGTTCGTCCCAAACGTGGTTCGTGAGTAAATCGCATTACAGTTGAACGTGGTTTAAAACAAATTAAAGTATTTTTGGAAAAAAACGGAGGGTGAAATAGAAAAAGCGGGATATGGACATTTTTTAGAACTAGATACGGTGTGAAAGGAGAAAGTAGGGGTGTGAATAGAGCTAACCCAAATTTTTTTATCCCTAAACCATAATATTCTAAGGCCCTAGCTCCTCCGAATACAATTTTGTTCACATCCTTTTAAGGATGTGAACAAAACACTTTCCCCTGATTGGTGGAAATCAGGGGGACCCATATGGGACCGCCCTGATTTCCACCAATGGGGGCCGGGTGTTTTGTTCACATCCTTAAAAGGATGTGAACAAAATCGGACTAAGCTCCTCCAACGATGAGTTATGGACAACCAGAACCAGATGAGTCACGCATATCAAATTGAATTTGGCAAAACCAAATCTTAAAATACACCCCCAATTCACCACATGGTGAATAATCACAAATCCCTAGGATTCACAATGATGAATCACCAAATTAACAAAAATCCACTGTTATCCACTCACTGCGATTTGAAAGCGAAACCATTTTTATCCGTTTGCGACTTTTCACACCAATTTAATCAACGGTAAAATCTATAACGTAGAAACGACCATTACCAAACAAAAAACAAGCACCAAAGTGGAGACTATAAAAACCCTAAAATGGAAAAGCACCATTCAGTGCCTAAACGCTCCCCTCTCTCTCTCTGTCTCCATCTCCCAACTGATATCCCTCTCTCTTCTTTCCTCCCCTTTTCAAATCTCTCTTTCCCTTTTTTCCCTTTCATCATTTTCGTTTCTAAATTTTGAATCTTTCCTCTTACGATGGAAAAACCTTCTCCCGAACATCAAAAGACAGCCGCCCTGGATTTCGCCGTATCTTCTGCCAAAATCCTCTTCCTTGTCGTCGGGATCGCTTCGACGCTTTTCCTGATCTCAACCCATGTCCAAAGATCCGTTCTTTCTCTTTCTTTCCCGGTTACTTGGAACTATCCCGATTTTTCTCGACTTCCTTCGACTTATCTGCTCATAATCGTCAATTCCATCATCTTCATCATCTGGAAACTCAACGCTAATCATCTTCAAGATTCCACTCAAGATTCTTCAGACTTCTACTCCTCCCCGAGCATTTCCAGAAAATCCAGCATCGAAGATGTTCTCGTTTCTCAACATTCTTCAGAATCCATCAAAGAACTTCGCACTGCTTCTCAAGAAATAACCGTACCCGAACCCGTTCTGGATATCCACGTCGTTGAACCTATAGATGGAAGAAATCGCTCAACTACTCGGGAAATACCCGAACCTGTTTTGGACATCCACACTGTTGAATCGGTGGACGTCAAAAGTCCTCCGACTCCAACACACGAAGAGTACACAAACGACCTGAAAATAGACGGCGAAGACGACGACTACTATGCAGACAGCTTGGATGCCACGTGGCAGGCAATCATAGATAAGCAACTCGAAAAGGGAGACTCTTGGGAGAAGTTCAATCAGCAAGTGCAGGCCAAACTGAGACTGACCAGGGACGTTCCGGTTCCTTTGATACAAAGCAAAGAGTTTAGAAAATCCGAGACGTTTAAAGAGAATGAAGTAGAATTAGATTCAGGCAAAAGGGAAATGAGGAAATCGAAGACTTTCAGAGAAAATAATAGTTCAATTGGATGGAGAGGAAGAAACGTTTGGGTTGAAAAGGATGAAACTTTCAGAAGCAAGGTCGAAGCGTTCATCAAAATGAACTACGATCAGCGCTTGAAGAAACAAGGATCAAATGATAATTGTCGTGTTGAAATGGTTAATACTGCTTACTGAGGTCTAGTTACTGGAAACGAATAAAAAAAAATGTTGGATTAAATTAGAGCTATTATGTTTCAAAGCGGTTGAGTTTTTTAATCCTCTGTAAATACCGCTGTTTCTTGTCTGAAGAAGACAAAGAACTACTTCGCTTCTCGCAGGTAATTGACTGTTTTTTTCTTAACTATTTTGATATTACGTTTTTTTCTCTCCTGTTTACTATATTTTACTAACATGTTGTTTTATGTGTTTGCAGGCATCTTTTTTTTTGGCTGAAATGTTAATTATGGGTGAAAATATGTAGCTATCTTGGATGTTGGAGTTTTCCACTGTAGATTATATAAGTGTTTTTATGTCTCTGTAGCATAAGTGTGTGATGGTTTTTTCAGAGTTTTTGTTGTCGAAGAAATCTTATGACCTGTAATTTTTCAAATATAATAAATTTTGTGTGAATGTTTTAATAATGCAGCAAGCTACAAATTACAGCTAATACATGTATGTTGCATGTGAAGGTTATTGTATGTACATTGCTTAATATATCAGATATAAGCTTGGTATGAAGTGTTTTGTATTATGCTTGATAAAATAAGATGTCACATCCTCTTCATATATCTTCTCTTTCTCAATTAGCATCAGTTTAATACTCCTAATAAATTTGTCCATATACTAAATCATGCAACCACTTCATTCAAAAAAAACTGTTCTTGAAGGCAAATGGAATCAGTATAACATAAAATATTGTACTGGTAGTTGAATCAAGAACTTGAAATGTGCCATAAATATGAATTATTCATACTTGATTTTACCTGAATTAAAAAAAAAAAAAAAAAAAAAAAACCACTAAGAACATACTAATGTTACAATATAAGAGGTTTTTGATCTTTATATATGCTGCATGAAAAGATCTTATATTGAAATTGAACATAAGTGTTATTACATGTGCAATGACAAAAATATCTAAAAGAACATTCTTCTGTTTCAAAAGAAATCCAGATTTGATTGATCTTCTACATTCAAAGCAGATCAGCCTGCTTGATTTCTGACAGGATATATATACAAAGACCGTACTACTAAAGTGTAAAATAGGGATAAATAGCTTTCCACAATGTTTGCATATATAAATACAGTTTACAACAAGTAGGATTTTGTTATTACATGAGTCCCTGTAGGGATTTAATTTACTAGCAGTAGCTTTACATAAACATAGCTAACTTTGATTAGTTCAGCTTATCTTTCACCAAACATTTAAATAGGCGGTCGTTTCAAAACCCTGACAGAGATTTTTAATCTAAATTCATTAATTTATGAACGACTTTGGATAGCTTTTCTGTCTGAAGAGCTCGAGCTGTATGTTTTTAATTGTAACGACAAGCATAGATTCGCCAAACCTAACTAATAGGATCGTTTTGTTTCTCCAAACAGATTATAATATTAGAAAGAGAGCAATAAGCTTTATACATACCACATGTGTGAAAGTTATATGTTGATTTAGAATATGAATATGCATGCTTCAAATGAAAAGAATATGTTTTGGTAGAGGACAAGGGAATAAAAGTACTTTAAAAAAAAAAAAAATGCAAATTGCTCTGTTATTATAAATATACATTGTTAATGTATTTGTATTATTTCAAAAAAAGATTACGTTTTGAGAACGTAAATTGTTATCAAGTTATAATCTAACTCAATTTTTTGATGACAATGCTGAGAATAAGAAACAATTATAGTATTAATACGGCAATTTCAAGTTTCAAATGCAATAACGATACAGATACATTGACTCAAATACCAATAGAGTAATGAAATACAAACAGTCCATAGTGTAATCCACCAGCAAATAATGATCATTTTGCATGCTGTATACAAATCAATTGTCATGAAATTTGTATTATTTTTTCCAACTATTGATTCGTTATTTGCAGAGAATTAATTGAAACCAACTCGAAATCCTCATCACATTCCGTAAATTTGGATCATGCATTATTTACCCGTCTTTTGATAAGCTAGTCACATTATGGACTTCTGAATGCCGAATTGTTCAAGACTTGGACATAGACTTAGGAGAGTCAGAATATACTCAATTAAAATGATGAAACGCTTGGAAGCATGAATTATGCAAGCTTGGATTTCGGCTCGATGTTGCACTTTGGGACGTCATGGCCCGGTTCGGCCTAGCAACATCACTTCACCTCGGCTCGGTGTAGTTCAGATAGGCATAGCCGGCTCAACGTATGTGGAGATGTTACCACTTCACTTCCTATCATATGGTTCGGTTTGAACCACACCATGCTTGGATTGGCTTGGGCTTGAGGAATCAAACAGGGAAAAGAATCATCATCGGATCGATTATTTTGTTGAATCGAGTACTGGCATGGATACTTGATATATTCTATCAGTTAGAGGCGTGGTCTATCATTCCCTACAAGTTCGGATCGAAGGAAATCCGTCTTGGTCGCGCCGAGAAAGGATATTTCCCACAACCTGAAGAAGTAGTCTTCCACTCCTGGAACACCGGATCGAGTGCCATGTGGCTTCACCGATCCGTGCTTAACACCTACCTATAAATAGCATGATTTACATCATTTGAAAGGATCGAACTTTTTTGGGCTGGCCGAACATAGCAAGGACATTGCTCAAGGCTAAATTTACTTCTTGTCTCTACTTTCTTTCATAAGAAATCAACTGTAATTTGTAATCAATACAATATAATAAAAGATTACATGCAGTGGACATAGGTCGGATAGCTGAACCACTATAAAAACTTTACGTGTCACTTTTATCTTATTCTATTATGTAATTGTTATTGTAAATTGTTTTGTGGTTTACCAATACATTGTGAATTTGGGGGTTGATTGTTAAAGGACCACTTATTGAGTCAACACTTTGGCATGTCAGGAAGGGGTATCAACTTCAGATTTTAGCTTAAAGAAAGTTTGTCACTTCATGATTTGAAGATAGTGGAAAGAAGGATGGAACGTTTTCCCTTGCTGGTGACATTGGTAATGAAGGCACAAGGAACAAGGAAAGTTAGGAAGTTTCCTCCCATGGTGATCCTTCCATTTATCTCACCAGAGAAGAGATAGATGGAATATTAGCTTAGCTAAAGTTGTGTATGGAACGACACGATGTACTTCTACGCAGGCAGGAAGAGATGATGAATAATTTCTTCATAAGCCTTGATGGATTCAAAAGGCAAGAGGTCGAAATTTAGTGGCTGGAGCAGGAACCAACGATGCTGCAGGGATGTAGGCAGCAGTAGTGGCTCGGTCAGGAGATATTTCCCGGATGGACCCAACGACAACTCCGGTTTGACCTGACATAAATGTCAAACTAAGCATGCATGGCGAGGGCAATCTCCCCAAAGATGGTGATTTACATCCCGACGCTTCGACTCATCATGCTCTTGATGGAAATGTTGGTCAAACTCGGATTAACATTACTCTGGATATGAGTGGTGCAGGAGCGCCACGTGTTGCCGAAGCTCGGTTTGACAATGTCGAGCCGAGGGCGGGGTCGTAGTCGAACTAAATCTCGATGTCATGGATCAACATTAGGCAGCTACATGATTGCGCGCTAGGGGCACTCGTGTTGGATTGGACAATTGGCAACAATTACTCGGAAATGGAAATCGGGTCGCAGACGTGATTCGACGATTTATAAGAGGAGGGGCATCTCAAGATGACGTGTATAGCGTCAACCGTAGCCCATTCATATAGAAAATCCAGATTTTTTAAAATCCACTATACTTTAAGCTACCAGTCTTAATGACATGATGGTAGGAAGGATTCTACCATACACTTGATGTGCTACATACGCCATTTGGAAGTGCTATTAGTGTCGAAGAGCGTCATGGCTAAGTGATTCCCACTGTACCTGACTAATATTACTGCTATGTGGTTTAGGCAGCTAGAATCTAAATCGATTTAACGGTTGGAACGCGTTGCTCGCCCAATTTATTAAACCGTTTAGGGTCTACATTGCAAGACCCAAAAATGCAATGACTTTGACAACAATCGAGTAAAGGTCCAGAGAGACCCTGCGTTCTTTCTTGGAGAGGTTTAATGCGGTGCTGCCATCAATGGATTGACTAGAACCATCCATGGTATTGATGGTTGTTATATCCGACGTCGTGGATAAGTCGAATTACAAGATTTCATTGGAACGGGTTCCACCAAGGGACCTTGGTTAATCCTATTTCGAGACAGATAGATTTCTGCGTGAGGTGGATGCAAGGGTCGAGAAGGAAGTTCTCGAGGTTAATATGATCAAGGATGGAGGATCATCTGAGCTTAGAAATGATAAGGATAGGGGCAAAGGAAAACCCCCAGCTAAAAGCAATTAAAGGTTCCGGCCTCGAAGAGAGCCTAAGTTCAACAGGTACATCGAGCTCAATTCAACTTTAGAGGATATCTACCTGAATACGCAGGGAGTTATTCCTTTTTCAAAGCCTCCCAGGAGGGAGCCAACATATGAGGAAAGAGAGCCGATAAAGCACTGTTTGTTCCGTGATATGGTTGTTCGCGTTATGAACCATTGTAGGCATTAGGCATGCTCTTTGCTCAACAATAAAACCGTCCGATGAGGAGCGACTAGCTTGGTGTACTCTGGTACGAGATTAGAGCTTAATCCTTAGGCGTGCTTTGCATCCGATGATAAAACCGTAGGGATAATACTCGTGTTGGATAAACCCAGTGGGGCCATGGAATTCGGATTTGTTGGATTTGGATTTCTCTTTTAATACGATTCAGTGTGATTGTTGAATTTCTTTGGAATAATGGATTTCTGGCTTTCTCATAATATGATCCGAAGTGATCAAGGTTTTCCATTAATATGGTCTGATGGGACCATGAGTTTTTGGTTTTCTGCTAATATTCTCTTAAGCGATCGTGGTTTTTTGATTTTCTAAATTTTGGATATTGGACTTTTGTTTTGGATTCTGGATTATTCAAAACCCATCTTACATAGAAATATATGTTTTTGGGGGCAAAGTGCTGACACGCCTTTTGGCAAGGAAGTCACATTATGGATTTCTAGATGCTGAAGTGTTCAAGACTTGGACATAGGCTCAAGAGAGTCCGAATATACTTATTTGAAATTATGAAACACTAGGAAGTATGGATTAAGCAAGCTTGGACTTCGGCTCGATGTTGCACTTTGGAATGCCATCGCACAGCCTGGCCCGGCCTAGCAACATCACTTCACTTCTGGTCAGTGTAGTTCGAGTCAGCATAGCTGACTCGACATGGAGATGTTACCACTTTACTTCCTATTATATTGTTCGGCTCGAACCACATCATGCTCGGATTGGCTTGGGCTTGAGGAATCAAACAGGGAAGAGGATCATCATCGGATTGACATGTCAGATTGATTATGTCGAATCGGACCGGCTCGACATTATCGAATCGAGTACTGGCATGGATACTTAACCTGTTCTATTGGCTAAACACGTGGTCTATCACTCCCTACAACTTCGTATCGAAGTATATATGTCTTCGTCAAGCCGGGGAAGGATATTTCCCACGTCCTGAAGAAGCGGCTTTTCAACTCTTGGACTAACGGATCAAGTGCCACGTGGCTTCATCGATCCGGGCTTAACACCTACCTATAAATAGCATGAGTTGCAACATTTGAAAGTTTCAAACTTCTTTGGACTGCCCGAACATAGCAAAGACATTGCTCAAGGCTAAATTCACTTCTTATCTCTACTTTCTTTCATAAGAAATCAATTGTAACTTGTAATCAATACAACATAATAAAAGATTGCTTGGAGTGGACGTAGACTGGATTGTCGAACCATTATAATAAATTTGCTTGTCTCTTTTATCTTATTGTATTATGTGATTGTGATTGTGAATTGTTCCGTGATTTACGGAGACATTGTGAATTTGGAAGTTGATTGTTAAAGGATCAAGTTTTGACGTCAAAATTGTAACAACACACATTTTACGTATCGAAGGATCGTAAAATATTTTTATTTTATTTCCTATGATCATTCTCATATTTTGATATATTGGTTATGGAGGTGTGAGACATGTCCATAATTTTCACCAATTTTATTTGTGACCATTTTGCCCTTATCAGTTTTGTATAGGGAATAACTTTTGAGTGGGATCAAATCAGGTGCTGAGATCGGTCTCATTGGAAAGGAAATGGTGTTGCCAATTCTGTAGAGTGATCATAGTAAAGATTTGGTTCAGCGGTTTGTGAGAAATTAGTGTTTTAGTATTTAATAATTTTTGTTCAGGTTGGCCTAGCCATAATGGGTTGATTTGGAGTGTCCCATTAGTGGGCAGGTGGGAGGCTATAAATAGGGGGTTAGAGGCATGAAGAATAGTTTACTTTCTTCAATCTCTTATTCGGATGAGCTCATGATCCTCGTTGCTCAATCAAATACACTTTCCACCATTAAAATTCTAGATCTACATAAGAGAATCGAAGATCCACATCGTTTGAAGCTAGAGCTATGTCAAATGAAGAGAGATCGCATCAAATCAAGAGGTTTGAGGCATATTCTTCGCTGTCCGGATTGAGAATTTAGCGATTTCGAGTTAATTCAAAGAATTGGTGAATGATAAGGATCTCTCACGTGGATTCGATCAAGTATATGAGTTGTTTGATCTTATTTTCATCAATGTGAGTTGTTTTCACCTAGATCTACATCATGGTAAGTATATTTTCATTTGAATCACCATAAGATCAAATCTAGCAGCTTAAAACCGATAATTCTTATGTTAGTTCATATATTTATGCAAGTTAGATCCATTGTTTTGTTCATTCATAGATTTATCATGATTTTGGTGAATTTTATACGATTATCGATGATTAATTGTCGTTTTGATGTTGTTAATGATTTCATAAAGTGTTTATGGTTGAATTGGATGATTTGGATGAATTGGTCACATCGACGTTGTCGTTTGGTGAAGATTTGGTCAAGTTTAGAGCTATTTCTGTCAAATCTGGAATCAGATCATTTTCTCTTTGGTCGTTGATGATGTGGCATGAGCTTGGGTCATGGCTTGTTACTCAAGAAATGGGTTAGGTCGTATAAAAGTAGATTGGGTCGTTCGTCTTTAAATCGTAAGACGTAGAAGCTTGGTCGTTCGGAGTAGGTCAAGTCGTGTGGATGGCTTGGCAAAGGCGGGTCATGGGGGTTTTAGGTCGTAGGTCATTCAAGTCCTTGAAGCATGGATCGTTCGAAGTGGGTTTGTTAGATTGTGCAAATGCAACGCAAAGTCAGGTTGTTGGCTCCCATGGGTCACTTGTGTTCAGGCCGTCCAAGCTTAGGTAATGGGTGACCCAAAGGTTAGGTCGTTGGGTGACCTAACGAGTCAAGCTGAAACACCATGAATCGAATATTGATCAAATAATGTATGTTTTTGGATCAATGGTGGTTGTGGCTTCGAAGTGGATTCAGGAAGGAATGTTCGAAGTGTTGTGATGTGTTCATTGATCGTCGTAATGCAACGAATGTGAAGACTGACTCAAGGGTGTTTTAAGTTTGTGGATAATGGTTGGATGGTCGTCGATGATGACGACTAGAGATAGTGAAGGCCGAGGAATTTGTCGTAGGTTCTAGCGGACTCAAAGCAAGGGTATAATAGAGATACCTAAAAGACCGATTGTATGGTCGAGTACCCTGGGCAGCTCGATGGACCTAGTTAAGTTTCGTTGTATGGCGTATGGATTTTTGCTAGAACCGGGGTTTACCATTAGCCCTTGACAGTTGATGGCAAAGTGTTTAGTTGGTCATACGATTAATGATGGTTTCAAAGCAGGATTGGCGGTGATAGCCAGATTCATCCATGAATGTTGATTGTTTTGGTTGTACCATCTCTCGTAGATTATCTGACGTCGGAGGAGGTGTTTCTTGGGTGCTTGTCTAATGTTGGTTTAGGCCTTCGTGGTTTGTGCTTGAGTGATGTCAATCTCGATTAGGATGGTTTACGTGAGATATAACTAGTTGCTCTGATTACTATTGTCTGTTACTTCTGATTGTCATGAATGATTGGTTGTCTGATTACCCTGAATGTATAGTTGTTTTCAAATGCTTGTTTATAAAGGTTATCACTGTCCGATATAGGGAGGAAGGGGTTGAGTTCTTCTCTGGTATTCTGGTAGATTGGTTGATTAATCTACCTATTCTCATATACTTAATTGATGATGTTAGATAGTTGTTTTATCGCCTACTAAGATTGTTGTCTGAATCAAGGGTTTATGTTTCCCTTTTATTACTTTGGGCTATTCATCTATTTTTGGACGGACAGACTGAGTTGTAGGTAACATGTGATGTCTTAGTTAGAACAATGCTGCTATGCGGTGGTGAGCAGGAGGCTAACGTATTATTTTATACCATTTAGTATCTGTTATTTTCGTCGTTTGATGTTTGACTCTAAGTGTTGTAGTAAGGCAAATTAGTACAGACATTTATATGATAATCTAGGGGTGTAAAGATATTATTTCTAGTTGTTATGAAAGTTAAAGTTTCTGCTCAAACATGCTTCACTATTACTGCCTGTTGTTTATATTCTATTATATTTTGTCCTTGCGCTGTGAGTTATACGATAGGTTCTGCTTGTTTTATCTTACTCTGATGACCGTTTATAGCTTCTTGGCACGTCTTTTAGCGCACTATTTCCCTTGTTAGGTGCATGAGTTATAGGCGGTCGTCACATTTTATATCGGAGCTCTAGTTATCGATTTTTAGCCAAAGTTCAAATACGTAATTATGTATGAGTGACATATATGTAGATTTCAGATGGATGTATACTATATAGTAGTGTAAATTATAGTAGCATTTGAACTCCATTAGCAGTTTTCTTGTAAGTGGTTAACCATTCTATATTGCAGATTTAGAATGAGTCGATGAACTTCAAGGCTTACGACTAAGGAGGGGGCTGTGCCTAGAGGGGGAAATGGCGGTACACCAGATTAACCATCCACATTTGAAGCCATAATGGAGGTATTTATGATAAGGGTACCCGATCCAGTGGCAACCATGTTAGATGTAGGGGTGTAGGTGCTTAGGGTTGTGGATTTCGCAAAACTATGTAAAAAATTTACATCTCTAGAGGAAAGCAGTTTAAAGGGACAAAGCCAACTGAAGAGGTTCAAAGGTGGTTAGATGCTTATATTCGTATTTTTGGAGACTTGGGCATTGACGATGCAACAAATAGAAAGCTTGCATTGAGATAATTGCAAGGCAAGGCCATGGATTGGTGAATTCTGTTATGCTTAAGACTCCGGAAGATGAGATAACCTGGAAACAGTTCCAAGTCAAGTTTGAAACGAAGTTTATCTCTACTGCTCAGAAATCGGTTCTGTTCAAGAAGTTTATGGAGTTTAAACAGAATGGTAGACCAGTGCTTGATTATGTTTTTGATTTTAAGGCCTTATCTAAGTATGCTCATTCGTATATTGACTCCAGAAGAACGAGAAGTTTGTTATGGGTTTGGATACCTATATTGGAAAGCCATTGGTGGATCATCTTGACGATCCATATGAGAAAATGGTGAAGAAAGCTGTTCGACATGAAAGATCATTTCCTAAAGAAGCAAATGTTGTCGCTGCAACCATGGAAGCTTCGAAACCACAGCAGGGTGGTAATAACAATAAGAAGAGGAAGCAGCAACAACAGAAAGAGAAGGATGGCCAGAAGAAGAAAGGCGAAGTGACTTGCTATAACTGTCGGCAGAAGGGCCATTATTCCACGGATTGTAAGAATCCAAAAGTTGAAAAGAAGTGCTTCAAGTGTGGAAAGCCTGGGCATGACAAGAAGGATTGTCCCGAACCAGCCAAGCGTAAGCCGATTGTGAAGGCATATGCTTTGGGGGCTGTGTCATCCTCTTCAAGTGCTCCTACTGCAGAAGAGAAATGGAAGAGTGTCACCATTCAAGGTACTCTTCCATTAAAAGTGTTTTAGTTCGTGTGTTGTTTGATACTGGAGCATTGCATTCATTCATTTGTAATAAGCTTGTGTGCCGCTTAGGTTTGGAGCTATTTATATTCGCTTGTGATTTCACAGGAAGACCTGTCATCTGTGCTGATCGCTAATGAGTTTGAGGATATCTTTGAATAAGTCAAAGGTTTGCCGCCGCATCGCGAGATTGATTTTAGAATCAATTTGGTCGAGGGTGCTAGACCTATTGTTGTGCCTCTTAGGCGGATAGCGCCTAAGAAACAATGAGAGTTAGAGGTGCAATTTCGTGACCTTTTAGGAAAAAGATTCATTTGGAGAAGTGTATCCGAATGGGGTGCACCAGTTGTGTTTGCAACCAAGGTTGATGGCTCGTTAAGATTGTGTGTGGGTTATCGTGAGCTAAATAAGGTGGCTAAGAAGAACAAATATCCATTGCCGAGGATAGATGACTTGTTCGATCGTCAGCATCACGAAGCCAAATTGTTTTCACAAATGGATTTGGCAATGATATTTCACCAATTTAGAGTGGCTAAGGATAATGTGCCAAAAACTGCTTTTAGGACACCATCTGGTTTATTTGAATGGCTGGTGATGTCATTCGGGTTGACTAACGCGCCAGCATATTTTGTGGATCTTATGAATAGGCTTTTTAGGGATCAGTTGAACAAGTTCGTGCGTGTGTTCGTGGATGATATTCTGGTTATTCTCGAAATGAGGAAGAGCATAAGGCGCACTTGAGAGTAGTTTTGGAGATCTTGCGAAAGCATTAGTTGAGGCTAAGTTTTCGAAGTGTCACTTCTGGAAGAGTGAAGCGAGATTCTTAGGCCATATTGTTTCTGGAAATGGAATAGCGGTTGATCCCGCTAAGGTGGCAGCAATTCAGGACTGGGATAGAGCTAAGAATGCGATGGATATAAGGATTTTTCTTGGGTTGGCGAGATATTATTGTCGTTTTATCAAGAATTTCTCTAAGATAGTTGCACCATTAGCAGGATTGACGAAGAAGAACCAAGTGTTCACGTAGGATGAAAAGTGTGAGCAAGCTTTTGGAATTATGAAAGAGAGACTAATGAGTGATCCTGGTTTGACGATTCCAATTGGGGTGCGAAGAGATGGTGGTATACACCGATGCATGTGGCATTAGACTAGGAGCAGTACTAATGTAGAAAGATAGAGTTGTGACTTATGCAAGTTGACAGCTGAAGCCGCACGAGAGAAATTATCCAACTCATGAATTGGAGTTGGCGGCGGTCGTGTTTGCTCTGAAGATGTGGAGACGTTACCTGTTGGGAGTTCGATTCGTGTTGTTTACGGATCACAAGTCGTTAAAGAGTCTTTTCTCCCAAAAGGATTTGAATCTTCGGCAATGGTGGTTAGCGTTTCTGGCATCAATTGATTTTGGTATAGCCAATACTCCTGGTAAAGGCAACGCAATAGCGGATGCGTTGAGTCGAAGACACGCAAGTTTGGGAGCAATGTTTTCAAAATGGAAGAGTCTTGAGTATTTGGCAGGATTTGTTTTCAAACCACGGTGTGAGTTGGAATCTGAAATGTTGTATCAATAAGACCTACTCTTATCAAAAGGGTTGGCAAGAGCCAAAAGCGTGATGCAAAGCTTGTCGAGATTATCCAGAAGATGGAACCAGAAGATAAAGAGTTCGATGTCGATCGAGAATGTTGGCTTCAGAAACAAGGACGACAAGTTGTTCCTGATATCGACGGATTGAGAGATGAGGTTCTGAGGGAATGTCATCATTCGAAGTTGACGATTCATTAATGGTAACAAGATGTATCAGGACATGAAGCGAGCTTACTACTGGGAAGGGATGAAGTGGGATGTTGGAAAGTTCATTTCCAAGAGCATGAACTGTCAATTGGTGAAAGTTGAACCGAAAAAGCCGAGTGGTTTGCTTCAGCCATTGGAAGTTCCTACGTGGAAGTGGGAGCAGATATTGATGGATTTTATTAATGGACTACCTAGAACCAGGATAGGAAACAAAGGAATTTGAGTTATCATGGATCGCTTAACCAAGAGTGCAAGATTTGTTCCTGTCAAATCGACTAGGACAACATCAAAATTGGCTGATATTTATATTAAATGGATAGTTCGATTCCATGGTATCCCGAAGAGAATAATGAGTGATCGAGATCCTTTGTTTATGAGTGGGTTTTGGAAAAGTTTGCGAGAAGCTTTGGGGACCTGAGTTGTGTTTTAAGTACGTCATATCATCCCCAAACCAAGAGGGTTAACCTAGTTTTGGAAGATCTCCCGAGGGCTTATGTGTTGTACTTTGGAGGATCATGAGAAGAACATCTACATTTAGTTGAGTTCGCATATAATGGTAGCTACCAGTCAAGCATTGGGATATCACCATATGATGCATTGTATGGTAGACCATGTATTTCTCCAGCATCTCGGTATGACCCATTGACGTCGTATCATCATTACATCACTGTAACCTGTATTATTGTGGTTAGAATTCCGCGTGCAAGGATAAGGCTATGGATGCATAGTTGGATGATTGCTCATGGATGATAGGCATGCAGAATTGTTGGGTTGCTTATGTTTGCTTGGGATTTCAGGGGCGAAATTCTTAAGGGGGGATGTGACAACCTGCATTTTACGCATCTAAGGATCGTAAAATATTTTTATTTTATTCCCTCAGGGTTTGATCATTTTCATATTTTGATATGTTGTTATGATGGCGTGCGACATATCCATAATTTTTACCAATTTTATCTGTGACCTTTTCTCCTTTGCTAGTCTTGTACATGGAATAACTTTTGACTGGGATGAAATCAGGTGCTGAGATCGGTTTCGTTGGAAAGGAAATGGTGTTGCCAATTCCATAGAGTGATCACAGTAAAGATTTGGTTCAGCAGTTTGGGAGAAATCACTATTTTAGTGTTTTACAATTTCTGTTCAGGTTTGGCTAGCAATAATGGGCTGATTTGGAGTGGCCCATTAGTGGGCTGGTGGTAGGCTATAAATAAGGGGTTAGAGGCATGAAGAATAGTTTGTTTTCTTCATTCTCTCATTTGGTTGAGCTCATGATTCTCCTTGCTCAATCAAATACACTTTCCACCATTAAAATTCTAGATCTACATAAGAGAATCGAAGATCTACATCATTTGAAGCTAGATCTACGTCAAGTTTTAAGAGCGATCACATCAAATCAAGAGATTTGTGGCATATTCTTCGCTGTCCGGATTGAGAATTTAGCGATTTTGAGTTAGCTCGAAGAATTGGCGAGTGATAAGCATCTCTCACGCATATTCGATCAAGTATATAGGCTGTTTGATCTTATTTTCATCAATTTAAGTTGTTTTCACCTATATCGACATCATGATAAGTATATTTTCATTTGATTCACCATAGGGTCAAATCTAGCAACTTAAAACTGATAATTATTATGTTAATTCATATGTTTATGCAAGTAAGATCCGTTATTTTGTTCATTCATAGATTTATCATGATGTTGGTGAATTTTATATGATTATCGATGAATAATTGTCCTTTTGATGTTGTTAATGATTTCATAAAGTGTGTATGGTTGAACTGGAAGATTTGGTCGCATCGACGTTGTCGTTTGGTGAAGATATGGTCAAGTTTAGAGCTATTTTGGTCAGATCCAGAGTCGGGTCATTTTTTCTTAGGTCGTTGATGACGTGGCGTGAGCTTGGGTCATGGCTTGTTACTTAAGAAATGGGTCAGGTCGTCTAAAAGTAGGTCGAATCGTTGGAGTTGCCTCTATTCGTTCGTCTTCGAATGGTAAGGCGTAAAGTCGGGTTGTTCGGAGTAGGTCAAGTCGCGTGGATGGCTTGGCAAAGGCGGATCGCTGGGGTGTCAGGTCGTAGGTCATTCAGGTCCTTGAAGCATGGATCGTCCGAAGTGGGCCGGTTAGATGGATCAAATGCTACATGGAGTCAGGTCGTTGGCTCTCATGGGTCGCTCGTGTCAAGGTCGCACAAGTTAGGTCTTGGGTGACCCGAAGTTTAGGTCGTTGGATGACCCGAAAGTTAGGTCGTTGGCTGACCCGAAGGTTAGGTTGTTGGGTGACCCGAAGGTTAGGTCGTTGGGTGACCTGATGAGTCGGGCTAAAACATCATGAATCGAATAGTGACCAAATGATGTATGTTTTTGGCTCAATGGTGGTTGTGGCTTCGAAGTGGACTCAGGAAGGAATGTTTGAAGTGCTGTGATGTGTTCATTGATCGTCGTAATGCAACGAATGTGAAGACGACTCAATAGTGTTTTAAGTTCGTGGATAATGGTCGTCGATGATGACGACTAGAGATACCGAAGGCCGAAGAATTTTCGTTGTCGTAGGTTCTAGCGGACTCAAAGCAAGGGTATAATAGAGATACCTAAAAGACCGATTGTATGGTCGAGTACCCTGGGCAGCTCGACGGACCCAGTTAAGTTTCATTGTATGGCGTATGGAGTTTTGCTAGAACCGGGGTTTACCATTAGCCCTTGACAGTTGATGGCAAAGTGCTTAGTCGGTCATACGATTAATGATGGTTTCAAAGCAGGATTGGTGGTGATAGCCAGATTCAGCCATGAATGTTGATTGTTTTGGTTGTACCATCTCTCGTAGATTCTGACGTCGAAGAGATGTTTCGTGGGGTGCTTGTCTGATGTTGGTTTAGGCCTTCAGGACTTATGCTTGAGTGATTTCGATTTCGATTAGAATTGTTTACGTGGGATATAACTAGTTGCTCTGATGTGGGATTTCCGCTGTTTGATGTTTCAAAGCAGGAGGCTGACGTATTATTTTCTACTGTTTAGTATATGCTATTTCCGTTGTTTGATGTTTGACTCTGAGTGTTGTAGTGGTGCAAATTTGTACAGGCATTTATGTAATAATTCAAGGGTGTACGGATATTCTTTCTAGTTGTTATGAAAGTTAAAGTTTATGCTCAAATATGCTTCACTGTTACTACCCGTTGTATATGTTCTATTATATTTTATCCTTGCGCTATGAGTTATACGACAGGTTCCGTTTGTGTTATCTTACTCTGATGATCGCCCATAGCTGTCTGGCACATCTTTCAGCGTACTATTTTCCTTGTGAAGTGCAGAAGTTATGGGCGGTCGTCACAAACATGGACCTTTAAGATATTCTTGTATGTAACTATGAATTGTAGTAGCAATTACTTTTTTTTTTTTTAAAAAATTGTGTATTTAAATGTCAAAATGTAATGCACATGATAGCAAATTTGTTCTTCTAAATTTCAGAAGTTAAAATAGGAAAGAAAATACAGCACATATTTCTTTCCATCCTCCCATAAAAACATAAATGTTAAATCAAATAAACATGCAACCTTAGTAATCTACCTTGCAATACCTTTAGATCCAATACAGCATTGGACCTTTACAGCAGGTAAAGTACAAGTAATATCAATTCGATCCCATGATTTGTTCTACGGCTGTCGAGTTGAACCGAGAATTGGTTGCTTTAATGATATTCTCTAATGTCAATACAATAATCTTAAAATCCTACGAAAACAAATAAAATATGCGCTATTTGATCGTTGAAGTATTTTAGGCTTTCAGCAATCTAACACGTAGAAAGAACTAAAAGGAAGGATGGCTACCACTTCCCTAATGAATATTTTAGATGTTGACTTCACATCAAATGCTCTTTTCATCTGAACGTTACGTTGGCATTGTTACATATAACTATACAATATGCCAATGCCATCAAAGGCAAGGCGAACTGAAGCAATAGAAGCTGCGAAAGCACCCTACTTACTGTACTAAATGAACATAAAAAAATCTAAGAGGTCCGAAAGAATTTGTCAGGGAATTGACCCGAAATTATAGGAGCCGTTGATCAGTAGTTTTACCCTCTGAAATCCTCCGTTGAACACAAACTCGCACATCCCGCACCCCTGAATTCTGGACCCTGTAACATGTCTGAATGAACATTTCACCACAAGAAGTGAAACCCATGTACTGATGCACTTTAAAAATTGAAAAAGGAAAACGACGCTAAAAGAATATTTACACTGGACAAAGCTTGGATGCTTTCGAAACGTGCAAATGAAAACGATACAATAATCAAAAGGGAAACAAACCAAAGAGCAAAGGAGTATCCAAACTAAACGAATATATGATGGAAAAAATAGTAGATGATACTTCAACATCGTGTCTACAAGCCCACGAGGCCTGGGCCCTCACTGTTTTTCTGTTCACGTTCACTTTGCCTAGATGAATTTCTGATGACTTCTGGTAAACTCAAAACACAAGTAGTCCATATAATAAGCAGATAAAATGCAAAATTTCAGATCTGATCATTGAAAATTTAGCGTTCCAAGAAAGCAGAACTAATTGGTGAAGATACATAAAGGACCATCTTCTTCTCTGATGTAAACTACAAATATACAGTAAGGCAACATGTAATTATATAAATACAATATCATAGTACAATAATGAAGTGAAATACACACCAACAGGAAAACGATAGATGAAGGGTTGTTATCTGGAAGAACATGAAAATGGGGTCCAACTGAGTCTAGAAGTCCACTTCAAACATGTCCATTCACAGGCAACTTTTGAGTGAATCAATGTATCCAATACAGTGGGAAATTATTATATATATTCGTATCCAATATACAGAAATCGGATCTTAGAAAAAAAAGAACCGTTTGCAGCCTTGAGCATTTAATATTCCAAATGTTATGTTTCATATAAATCAGAGGACAGGTCAATGCTCTGCAAACAGTGTGATAATGATAGGTACATTCGTATCTTATAGTCTACAAATGCAAGCGATTATATGTAATGCATTAAGGAAAGGATAAAAACAAGTCAATCTCATAAAACAGTTCTACAGAATTCGAAGAAAATAGTACATATAACCATAAATATTGTGACTCGTAACGTAAGAGCCAAGAACTGAATAGACCAGCAGCTACTGGTATCCGAAAATAGGCAAATGGGTGGTTCTGGGTCTTCTGTCTTCACCTAGCAAAGCTTTGCTGTACAGCCTGTACTTATCTGAAGTGCTTTCAAGAAAGTTCCATAGGTATACAACTTGTTCTGTGAAACAAAGAACAGACAATTACGAGACGAAAATAGATGTTATTTTATGTCTATCTAGAAATTTGGAGGGCAATGCCATGGTAAAGTCGATACCAATATTGCAAAATATTGCAATCAGCATTCCCAATACAGGGGTCAGTCGGTGAGTGACTGACCCACAACATGAACAGGGGTTGGCGATCCCATTTTTGAACTGCCAAGGTCATTTGAGTCACCCTATGGATTGCGCTTACTTATCCGGCATTTTATGTATGGTTGGAATTAATTCCTCATCATGTGGACTGTAATCTTGACCGTACATGTTTATCCAACAATGACGATTATGAAATTGAAAAGAAAAAAAAAATTGTTGATCGCTTATCCACGGTTTTTGTTGGGAATGTTCTAATGGCTGTTTCATAGAGCAAGTGGACAAACCATGCACATTAAGTGAATTTAAATGAGAACGGTAGTAGGTGAATGGTTGGTGAACAAACTGGGAAATGAGCTTTAGCTTATTTTCCAGACATGTGCTTAATCATGGATGAGGTTTTAGCAAAAACTTGCATATCAATTCTTTTATGGATATATACAAGTACATGTTTTTTTTTCTTTTTCTTTTCTGGGTGAAAATTCACATAAGATTGTTATCAACAGCTTATTTCCAGACATATACAACACAACAGTTTATTCTCCATACAAATCTAACACTATCTTTCAGAAATGCTGGACCACCGGTAAACACACCAACTTAACATGAGCAATGCCATTTGAGTAAAAACCGTTAACCCAAAAAAAAAAAAAAAAAAAAGAGGCTTAACACAAGGATGACGTATCATATTATGAGTACCTAATAATTGTTTTATCTAATAATTATTTTATCCCATACATCCATTTTCCACAGTACAGTAAACAAGGATACTATTAGTGTACTATTAAAAGCACATGACTTTGTGCTTCCTAATACCATGATGTGATATTAGGTAGAATAAAAATGGATGCCTTTAGTTCCACCTGGTGATGTGTTTCCAAAAGCACCCAGTTTTACCTTTTTGATACCACATCATGGTATTAGGAAGCAAGAATTTCGTTTGCATTAGCAATACACTAGGATCAATGACCACCGGTAGAAAGCATTATGACATTTGGTTGTGCAACCTTATTGAACTCAACTTTCCAGACGAACGAATTTCTACACATGCATAATAGCTTATAGTAAAAAAGACAATTTTCCGTTATACTTACTTCTAACGAAAGATAAGGGTATTTCAATGTTTTTCTCAGATAAATCATCGAAAATATATTTGTCTCACTTGTGCAATTGATTCTGCCAGTTAAATGTATCTAAAATATATATCACTCCTCAGAAATAAGAATCAACTTACACATTCACTTAATCTCTTTTCTATAACCCGCATTAAGAATTTAGAAACCATATCCCTCAAACCATAAATTTTGACCAAAGTAGAAAAAAATTATCTTCAGCCTCGATGTAATTATACATTTTCTTCATCCTTAATTCCTTCAGAAATGAATAGGCTCACAGATTTTAAGCTTATGTCAAGAAATATGGGGAAGAAAATAGGTTTGATATTTTAACTTCTCAATGGATCTCGTTCATTTATTATTATTATTGATCAATTTCATTAGCTTTAGAAATTTAGTTAAAAATTGTGGAGTTCAGATTTGATGAAATACATCAAAAAAGAATATTTTATAATAACCCACTTCATATATATTGCTTATTATTATATTTGTCATGTTTTGTGATATAGATATGTTGGATAAGCAAATACAAGTTGGAAGACAGATCCCAGATGATCAATAACAATAAATAAATAAATGAAATTAATATACATCAAGTTAAAAACTGCTTTCATGAAGAACCCCTGTAATTTTCTCCACTGAAAATGTACAATCTACACTCTTATGTATTTACAGTCTACAATGAAATAATTTATTTTCAAAACAGTCAGAATTGCAGATATCTGCAGTATGTACTGCAAATATTTGCGTATGTTGTTTTAGCCATGAATATTTTAGGTATAGACTACACATTTAGCCTTAAAATAATTAGGTATTTCATAAAACCTATTTTGAAGGAATTTATGGGTGTTAAGTTCGGAAATAAGAGGTGGAACCTAATTTTCATAATATGAAATCCAAGCTCAAGTGAACTAGAATAATTTGTTGTAAATGCATGTTCAGGAAGATGAATTTGCATGGTTTATACACATAGAAAGTATATAATATCCTTTACGGATTTATCTGTTCATAGGTATGTTTAAAACATCACAAGTTTGGAAGAGTTTATAAGTATACAACTACATACACATATACACACATGAACAAGGCGAATAATTGACAAGTAAAATGAAAAGTAGTTCTAATACATATATCATACATACGTGTGTGTTCGAAGAAATAAATGGAATATATTACAAGTAGTGCCTCAATAATTGAAGTAAATAAGAGATATTTTAAGTGAAGCAAAACTAATTTTTCGACACAAAAATGTAATGAAGGAAACATAAACATAGTTATTTTAATATGACAAACTGACAAATGAAACTGTACATATATATTATTATTGAATCAAGAGTAATAATATGTTTAATATATGATCGAGATTTTATTTAAATTAAAAATATATCAAAGCAAACATGAATGAGATTGTTTTATGGAATCTGAAGTGTCGTTAAGACCTTTAAATGATCTAAACAGGAATTTTCACTTTATAAATAGTTTTGAAAATAGAAAGGAAATAGTATTGATTTATGTGTACATTGAATTGTGGGTAACATGTATAAAATGTATGAGTCATATTTGGATAATGATAATGATATGCTTGATTTATTGGTCTATGTTAAAATTATGGCTGCTATGATAACGATAATCATTATCAATACAAGAGAACCCTACCATACACATACTGCTTGTATATCAAAAAGGACTGCCAACACCATTATCGTTGGTAAAATAATCATTCGTGCACCAATAAACTGGTAAACCGTGTACAGATAAAGGTTAAATTACCAACACATGAAGTTATCAAAGTCACATTGCATTAAGATTCTAGTATTGACAACTTAGTAAATGGTTTGTCACTAATTCTAACTCCATCAAAGCATATATATCAACATTTTGGTCTATTTTAATATTTTGTAAAATTTTCTTGATTCGTCACAATTGTTTGCAACAATATCAAATAATACTTTTGCTACCTTCAATTTTGAAGTCGGGAAAAGCAAAAAATAAACATCATCATGAATGAAACTAAAAATACCTATTTAATATCAAACATATCTTCAAAAATGTCAATGGTTAAGATTTGCCAAAATAGCGGAGAAACAAAATAAATAAGATTGGCAAAAACTAAAAAGAGCTAGTTTTGACATTTCTTTATCGCTACGTTACAGATAACAATGTTAAATTTACCGTTACAGAATCAAAAGTGTTGACATGCCATTGTAGCTCAATATCGATCATCAACCAATTGTTACTGATATAGTGATGTTAAATTTATCCTTATCCTAATAACCCCAGCTACGATATGTGATGTCTAAGGAATATATAAGTTTGGTTGTGAAATTGTTTTAGCTGTAGGCTTATTTGAATGAGCTTGACAAATAATGCAGCATATCATGCATTTTAGGTATTTTTATTTGTCTTATATATGTAATAAAATTGATAATATGGAGAACGTATGACTATAGGTATGGAATAATATGAATACGGGTTTAGGTTAATTATATCTGTATATAATATATCGTGCTTGTACAATTATATATAGTGTACATACATACATACATACATACATTTGATTAGTAAGTAGTGTTTACATGCATCGATACATATTAAAGATGTTGTAAAAGTGTGCAAGTAACTTTTTTTCCCATAAAAATAGTGTGGTGCTAAGGGCACCCCAATATGCTCTTCCTAATACCGCAATTAAAAAAAAAAACTCATTAAATTTTGTATGATTCCTAATACCACATTACCTTTCCATTCTAATCTCACTCAAACATTATTTGCCGAACTAACTACGTACTCATCCCTAATTTGAGAACCATATAAGATTAATCGCTGTCTACTTCATCTTTTCCGCGGAAAAATTCAAATTCTTACCATTAGAAGCCTTAATCTCTCACTTCCTCTTCTAGTTTGCTTAATTTGTACCTTATTCACGACTTTTGTATAATCATCCACGCATTCTTTTAGTCTCATTGAATTTTTGTGAGGAGAAAGATGGTTGAATAGGTGGTTTTTTTTACTGATTGAATGTAATTTAGGTTACCCGAACGCAATGACAACGAGATGGAGAAATAGAAGAAATACGCTGGTATCCCCTTTTTTTATTGTTGGGTATTAGGAAGAGGAGAATACATTCTTTTGTGGTACTTTTTAGTTACGGTATTAGGAAGAGTATATTGGGGTGCCCTTGACACCACACTAAAAATAAATGTTGTACGTACTATAGAAGCCATGTTATTATGTTTGTTTAGTATAACTTATATCTTAAGATGAGAAGGAAGAATACTGAAAGCTAAATTTACAAATTTAAATGATTTCAAGTAATTTTAAAGGAAGTTATATTTTAAGCATATTTTTTGTACTAAAAGTGGAAGAAAGAAGCAACATATTGTTAAATTTACAAATGGTCAAGTAAACATATTTTCAAACTGTACAAAAGAAGAAACATATGTATGTGCATGATGCATTCAACTTTGAGTGTCGATGTTTGAGGTATTGATTGGTTATTTAATGAGTTTTGAAAACAAATAGTTGTGCGTTAATGAATATAAGTTGTTTATATTTCATTGTTTTGAAAGGAATTATGCTAGATTTAGAAGGTGAATAAATTAGATAAGTATCTATCCACTACATGTATGAAAAATATAGTTTTATGAACAAATAAATATAGCAAGGAATATTGCATATTCTAGTTTGCAAGTTTTGTAAGTAAAGATTTAGGTAAACTTATTCTAAAGCATGAATATTCCAAATATGCATATACATGAGTAGAGGACTAACAAAGGAGCACACACGCGCGTGCACACACACACACACACATACACACACACACACACACACACACACACATATATATATATATATATATATCAATGTTTTAAAACGCAAAAGGCGTACGCGAGGCGTTTCCGGATCCGTGAGGTGAGGCGTAAGCCTCTCAGGGAAAAAAAAAGCGCGAATAAAATATTTTGAATTGGTAGAATTCGGTATATCTTTAACCCATTTCAATACATGATACAATATCCTGTTTGCTCATTTTTAAGTATCCTCAACATCCAAAAAAAGACAAATATAATTAAAACTGCTGCACACAGTCACAGCAGCACACAGTTTTTTTAAAAAAAGACAAAGAAAAAACAAAATCCCTCTCTATCGATTCATCATTGGAATCGGGTTCAATTCCAGTATACTGGAATCGAACTCGATTCCAGTATAATGGAATCGAACTCGATTCAACTGAGGAATCGAGTTCGATTCCTTCACAGGAATTGAGTTCGATTCCTGTTGGAATTGTAAATTCAAGCTTTTTTTTTTTACCTCTTCCGAAATCGGAGCGAAAGTAGAAGCAACGTAAAAGTGAGGTAGGGCTAAAACTAGGGTTTTTCATATACACTTACGCCTCAGCTGATTGAGGCACTGAAGCGTGCGTTTTTTGTGATTTTCACGCTTTTTTCGACTAAGGCTTAAGCCTCTAGAGGAAAACGCCTTCTGAAGATCGCCTCCAGGCGTTTTAGCTTGCGTCTCGCCTGAGGCGCGTTTTTTTAATACATTGATATATATATATATATATATATATATGAGGAGGTATATGACACCCCTTTTGCATCCACATAATGGACGCTCATTTATAATTAAATAAGTTAGAGGGGAGAGAAAGAGTTGGTGGAAAGAGAGAGAATGGTGAACGTATGGTAGAAATTAAAGAGGTGCTGACATCCCTGTTTAGGAGCACCTCTTTTGCATCCGAACCACAACTGTTTATTTATATTTACATAATGAGTGAGTGAACGCAAGAGTGGATGAAGAGAGAAAATGAATTGTGTGGTGAAAATCAAAGGGCGTTTAGGAATGCAACGGAACACTCATATATATATATATATATATATATATATATATATATATATATATATATATGAGGGTTCCATGGCACCCCTATTTGGTAGCACCCCAAATGCACCTCATTTATAGCCACACATTTATATTAAAAAAAGTTAGTAGATAGAGAGAGAGTTGTGGGAGGAGAGAGAATCAGAAATATGTGATGGAAATCAGGGGGCTAAAGGGGTGTTGCACTATTTGGGGTGCTCTTGATCCTATCTTATATATATATATATATATATATATATACATATATACATACATACATATACGAAGCAGGTAAAATGGCACCCCAATTATTTAACACCCTAGTTGCACCTCTCTTACAACCACTCGTTTATATTGTAAAAAGTTAGTGAAAGATGAGAGAGTGAGTGGAAGGCGAGAGAGGAGAAATACTTGGTGGATATCAGATGGCAGATGGGGTGTCATTGAACGCTCGCTATATATATATATATATATATATATATATACACACACACACACACACACATCTTGAGTTGGTGCTCAAATGTTTGAGTAGTAGTTATAAAATATGTGTATGTAATTCATTAGATCCATAATGGGATTATGTTAAATCAAGGTGAAATACATTATTCACTTTTATTTGTACACACAAAAGATTATTTTCAAATAAAAAAAGGAAGAAAATATTTGTATATGTATACATGCTAGATACAAGAAAGTAGTAGCTATTTAAAAGCATGTTTGCTAAAAATCACATCAAAAAGTTACAATAAAAGGCGGGGCGGCACGTCACAAATTTTTTCTAGAATCGACAAAACATAAAATTCACTGAACCAAGGGTTATATATGTATGTGTGTGTCAAGGTTATTACGACGCCAAGTCGAGCCACTACCGTCTAGAAGACTAGTCGACTAGTCGTGACTAGTCGATAAGTCTTTTATATGCATATACTTATTAGACTTAAATATGTAATATAATTAGATATAAAGATAACATAATAATAGGTTCAAATTCAACAATGATAACATAACAATGATTTTCATTCCCGCAAAGAAGGCATTTAACCACATCTTTGTTGCTCAAGTTTGGCCAAAATACATACTTCCAACCGGGATCATTTGATTTAGCTTTCTTTTTAGGATCTTTAGCCATCTCATGCCAAGTATTTTCTGTGTTATTCCCCATTTCAACCGCTGCGAATATAATTAAAAACTGATCAGCCGTTAATTAAAACTAATTCAGTCACAAAAAAAACCTTATCAGTTAAGTAAAAAAACATTTCAATCAAAAAAAAAAACACAAATCGATTAAAAAAAACCCTGCTAAGTAAAAAAACATTTCAGTCAAAAAAAACCTTATCAGTTAAGTAAAAAAACATTTCACTCAAAAAAAAAAAACACAAATCATCAGTTAATTAAAAAAAACATTTCAGTCAAAAAAAAAACTTATCAGTTAAGTAAAAACAAGTCAGGGCTAAGTCACCAAATTAGCTAATTAGACACTGCTCAGTTAATTTAAAAAAAACCTGCTATTGAAATAATTCCTGCCGATGAAAAAAAAAAAGAACACAAATCGATTAACATACCTCGGCTGGCGGCGGACGAGGCAGCAGGAGGAGCAGCGGCGAGGCAGAAGGGAGGCAGCGGCAAGGCAGCGAGATGCAGTTAGGTTTTTTTTTATCGATGCTTGTTCAACTGAAACGAAGAGCGAAATCGAAGTCGACTTCAGCTCAGCTAGGGTTTTTGGGCTCGAATTAGGGTTCTGGGCTCAATTCGGCCTACCATCGTGGAATTGCACAAGTCGAGAGTCGTGGAATCTCTCCAGGCGACTTCTCGACTTGTCGACGACTAGTCGTCGACGTGATAACCATGGTGTGTGTATACACACATAGCGAGATTGGGGAGGGCTCCATGCCCCCCCCCCCCCTTGCAACATCCCAAAAGTCTCTCATTTTTAGCCACAAATTTATTTTTAAATAATAGTTTGAAAGGAGAGAGAGTGACTAAAAAGAGAGAAACAGAAACATGTGGTTGAAAACAAGGGCATTTGAGTGCTCCATCGTTTGAAGTGCAACTGCAAAATAACACTTTATATACGTGTGTGTACGAGATAGAATCGACAACACCTCTACAGTCCCTGATTTCCGCCACGTATCTCCGTTTTCTCTCTACCAACTTATTCTCTCTCTCTCTCTCACTCAGACATTATTTAACTATAAATGAGATGTTGATATAGAGGGGCAATTGAGGTGCTCGGATATATATATATATATTTCTTTGTGTGTGTACATGTGTGTGTTTGTGTAATAATATGTTAAAAATACGTTGATACGCAGCTTGTTATATCATTATACTGTTTTATAATGATAACGGCTTGTGAACAGTCAGTTGTGATGTATAGAGTATAGACTTAATGTTTTGTTATATGAATTTCAGTGATAAACGCATCAAATCCCCAAGCAATAATGAATTGATTTGTGTGTGATGCGTTGTGTTCTGTTATGTCAAAAATTTAAAACCATTTCCAAGTGCTCGTGGGCTAAAACAAAATTTTGGCTTAAGCGATTAAAATTCTGGATCTGAACAGAACCCATGACATCAAAATTGGTAAGGTTTGACCAATTGGTCTTTGTATGGCAGTCGATTAATACAAATCCAAAATGACATGTTTGGGTTTTGCTTTTGAAGCCAAATTTGCAGGGCAAATCCGGCCAAAGTCAGTCGATTGCAAATGAGTACTCAATCAGCTGAATTAGGCGAAAATTGAACCACTACAGTTCTGTTGAATGGTCACATTTCTAAAATTCAATTTTTTACGTCAGTTACGTTTTCCTTCTCCTGCATGAATTGTCTTCTTCAGAAGATTATCATAATTCTTTCACCAAAATGTCCAACACTTCTCCATATCATTCCACTACTATAAATAACCGAATCCCACATCGACTTTTTTCAATTAACACACTTAGTTTACTGTTAATAAACTCTTTCAATCTTTTGCAGCTTATCGATCTCCATCTCACCGTCTTAATCAAATTGCTTTCCAACTCCAACATATTCATATTTGGATTTTTTTTCCGACTAAACCACAATGCTCTCAACTACTTATGTGTGGGTTAGTGGACATTGTACAAAAGTGGACAAATCAATATATTATTGATACAAGTCTTGTCAAATAAATTATATTTGAAATGATTATATAATGTCTAGGAGACGCTGATATTGAAGTTTGTGTTGTAGTTTGGCAACAGCGTACGCCAACTCCACTACGTAAAGAGGGCTTCTTCATTTAGTGAAAATCCACATAGGAGCTACGTAGCTGGATGTAGGACCAGAAATAGTCCGAATCAAGATAAAGTGTTTATGTTCCTTACTGAATCAGAGTTTGCTTTATCTCCAACTCTATTTACTTGTTTTATGCATTGCATAGAAGTTAGATAATTTGCATATCCATATAGGATCCATTCTATCTTTTCTGATACAAGTTGGTCAACTGGTTGTCGCATTTGTTTTGAGTACCCAATGGTTGTGGATCTCGATAAGTTTTGAACCCTTCATTGTGCAATTGATGATATTGATTACAACAACGCTTGCAATGGGAAATATATGCGTGAAATACATCGACTGAGGGATGACAGATCTTTCAAAATATCTTAATAGAAAATAAAAAGGATATATATTTGCGTGGAAAGTTTAAAATATTGAAAACACTGAATGGATGAGATGTAGGAACGATGGAGAATAAATATTACCCTGAGTGGTGTAATCGCAAGGTCGAATGTGTAAGAAAATAAAATAGAAATGTTGCATGTAATTATGTGTTTCTATGGCTAGTGTATATTACTATATTTTTCTGAATATTATTTTGTATTTTAACATGAAGCAAATAAGTCAATGTAGGGGAAAATTTTAAAAATATACTCCAAATTATTTTTAATCATACTTAGGCATTTCAAGTGTTCTGCTCTTTGTTCCAATTTCAATGGTTAGAGATAGCCTTATGGTCATTGGATGTTGCCTTAAACCTGTTTAAATGCCAAAGACAGAAAACATGTTCCACAAGGGCCTACATCTAGGTGTTTATTTAGCAAGCACATCTGTGTAAGTGCTTGTTAAAATAGATACGGATGCCAAAACCCACTTCAAAAACCAAATGATCACAAATTTACAATCGAACCATGATTTTTTTTCATGGTATTGTACAATGCAACGAACAGTTGAAACACATTTGCTGAGTACAAAATACACTTTCGTAGTGAGCTTGCAATTCTTTACAACTGTTGGAGACAGCCTTAATTCAATATAATTAAACCACATACTATTTCCCTTTGCATTCTATACATGCAGTGATTTTAATATCATGCAATGCTACTTGATTGTTGAGATCTCAAAACATCTGTTATTTTACGAAACGGAAGTGAATGGGATCCATGGAAAAGCGATGAGTTTTCATTTTCTTAAAATTTCCCAAGAATCTGAACAATATAGTTCACGATAATGCTGTCGCATCAACCGATTCAATCCCAGTGCATTTTGCATGGAATTTCGTTTCCAAGTCACTATTCTTTATGGAGTTTGAACCAAGCTAGGTCAACATACAACCTTCTTATCCAATCTATGTTAGCTGAAAACTAAATTTAGGGGGAATGAACGAAAATGGAAAATGCAAAGGAAGATTTGACTTTGGTCAAGAACAATTCAGCTGAAACTCATAATTTTATTATAGAAAGATAGAAATCATTGTTTATACATGAACGCAGAGAAATAACATGGAACAAAACCGTCCATGGTATTGGTGAGCCATGTAATTTGAATTCCGTAGAAGACATGAATAATAGGATAAAAGGGATAACGACTCTCAGTTAACTAGGTCCAACATGATCAGACTTCTACGCATAAGCAATCTTGGCTAAATCCACAAATAAGCATTACATTATTTTAAGCATCATGAAGAAGTATCATATCATATAAAGAGCAAGTCTTAAAGATGCATTCCAAGGCCAAAGCATAAAATTTATTTGTCAAAAAAAAGAATAAAATGAATACCTCAATACAACTAGTTTACTGCTCCATTTCATCGTCAGTGCATATGGCAAGCTCGCCTTCTTTGAATTCACATAATTTAATATCAACCCCTAGTTGCCTCCTCAATTTCTTAATGACAAACGCTTCTGATCCTTCACATATTGAAACAACATTGCCTTCTCTACCAAGTCTTCCAGTACGACCCGCTCTATGCGCATAATGTATCGAGTCAGTTGGCAAATCCAAATTCACAACCAAATCACAATCAGGCACGTCTAAACCCCTTGCAGACAATTCATTAGTCAACAAAACTCGAATCTCTCCATTCTTGAATTTCTTCAAAGTAGTCGACCTCACAAGCTTGCTAAGATCACCATGAAGCTCAGCAGCCTTAATACCACGTGCTTCTAACTTGAAAACTGCGTCTTTTAATGGTTTTGTATTGTTCATAAACGTGATCACTGTCTTTGCATTTAAAGCATGAATGCATCTTCTTAGCGAGTCCACTTTATGTTGACCTTTTGTAACGCTATAGTAGTGTTTTAAAGCAGGCGGCAAACTATCAATAGCTCCTTGTGTCACTGGACTAGAGTTGGTATTTGGATCAGAATTATCCCTCAAAGAAGTACTAACACTGTCAAGTAGGGTTACATTATTAGCCCTTACCAGAAGAGGATTTGAACCCCAGCTTCTAGCAGCTCTAATAACTGAAAATGGAACTGTAGCCGATACTAAAATAGTTTGCCGCTCCGTACGTCTAGCAATTGGGCCTAGTATGCTACTTTCAGTCTGCTTTGAGCTGGATTTTTTCCCTACATGCTCGAGTATTCGATGTATATCTTCTCGGTAATTAAATGATAAAAGTTGATCAACCTCATCTAGAACCAAAAATCGACAACCATGAGTATGTAGTTTACCGGCTGCGGATATTTCTGCAATACGCCCGGGCGTTCCAACTACTATGAGTGGTTTGTTCTTTTTGAGAGCCTCTTCTTGTCTCGATCGATTTGCACCACCTACAAGTTGTTGAACAATCTTTTTATCTTCAGGTCCCAGTATTTTTTCTACTTCTCTAACAATCTGCATGGCTAACTCTCTCGAGGGTGCAACAATTACTGCTTCGACACCTGGTTTTTGCTCAGACTTTTTCTCTTCTGCAGCTTTCCTTAAAGGGCCAACTTCTGATAATATAGGAAGAATATAAGCAAACGTTTTCCCCGAACCTGTATATGACTGGATTACTACATCATGCTTTTTTGAAATTGCAGGAATGGCAGCAGATTGTACATCAGTTGGAACAGTCAGGTCAGTTTTTTCCAACCTATCGACTAACAAAGGTGAAAGTTCTAGCTCAGAGAATGATTTTGCTGCAAATGGGGCTCCTTCAATTTCCAGTACATTTTTCCGTACAGGAGTTTTAGTTATGCTTTTATTTGTCTTAGGTTTAGATGAAGCTATCTGTTTAGGAAGTTTGGTATTTTCAAACCCAAGTATTTCTCCTTTCTTCCCAAATTTCACTTGATTCTGGGCATCGAGGTTTGAGAGAGTTAAAGAACCAGTATCTATGGTGGATTGGGTACTTAAAGAATTTGTTATGTGAAATGCTGATGCTCCTGATGCAGAAAACTTCCTTGGAACAATACACGATTCTAAGATATAGGACGAGCGCATTGATGCAAATAAAAGTATACTGCGATGTGCATGGCTCATTATTACCACCATTGTTAGAAGGCGATTGATTATTCAGAGACGAGTTTCATGCAATCTTTGTAGCACCTAAGAGCATCTACAGAATAAAGGAGGAGCCACTTTTGCCAAAAGAAAATGCAGATTCCATGATGTTGATCCTTAGGTGGTAAACAGTATCCTACATGCAAAATTAGCATATAACAGAATCACTTCTATCCAATTGCAGATCAAATCAGCTATAGAATGGCAGATGATGTCGGAAATGAGAAAATTTTCTACAATTTAAAATCAGTTAAATAAGCCAAATTTACAAAAGAAAAATATGCCATATGCCCCTCTAGGATGTATCTCAAATCTCCTTTCGCTTAATTAATAGGACAGTTAAAATTTCAAATTACAACAAATCAAACCTTAACATAAATTCACATGTTTGCAATACAGAACAGCTGCCACAATTAAGTGCATCTCTAATCATTACCCTATCACTATATACTCTGCGATATGACGCAATGTAAGTATAAAAGAAGTTTTTGAGCAATTAAAGTTTATATTTCATCCAATTTCAATACCTTTTGCTATCAAACATGGTGCTATTACAAGATGAAAGGATTCACACTGGTAATCAAATATTTAACTAAATATACATATCAAATACAAAGATATGCTTTTTGAAACTATAAGCAAAGGGTATATACTCAAGTATAAAGACCGCCAATAAATGATGTTACAAATTTTGGATCTAGTAGACTCGGAAGCCCAAGGCAATATTCAATCATACTAGTAAACAGGGCCGGTTCTACTCTCCGGGTTGCCCTAGGCCAATACGGAATTTGTTGCCTTTTCACACATAAATGGTAATAGTATAATACTATGAATAATTTTTTTTCATACAAAAGAAGATCTTCAATCTATCTTTTGAAAACAACTACTTCTTGGGCTTTTAGAAGGCAACTCTACAATTATATCTTCATACTTTTAAAGCTTCCAAATATTTGCTTTCCAGTTGAAACCGTTGGCAACCATTTAATCTTTTTCGTGACATAGTTAATGGAAGATAAGTTTTTATCAACTTCAACTTACAAAAAGCTACTTCTTGTTGGACATTAAAGATTGTGATCATCAAATTTTTCTTTGAAACATGTTAGAGATTGAGGCAAAAGTGATTTTGCTAGTTAATCTTCATTTTTTTTATTAACTTTTCTACTGTAACTTTTGGAGTTCTGTTTTTGAAATCAAACTCAAATTTTTATCATTTTCATTCATCGTCATATTTCCTATACATTTCCAGTTTAACGGAAAAAAAATAAGCTTTAACTATATCAGTTTAAACATAATAATTTGATATATCTAATTGTGACCCAAAAAAATAAATTCAACAGACTGAAATTTCAAAAAAATCTCAAATAATTATAGGCAAACAGTTGAATGCAGGTATCTTTGTCCCTATTTCTCCAATCATTCAAATCTTCAAATTGAAATCCTTCTTGACAAAAGCAGCAGCAGCATCCACATTAAGTAGTCAATAGAATCGATGGCGCAAACAGTGGGATAATAATCCAAATCAAGCAATAACAAAAGGCTAATGATGATACGTCCGACAAATTACCTCAGTCCGTGAGTAGGCAAGGGGAAGCAACCTTGAAGCAGCCAAGCAGGGCAGTGAGGGGAAGAGGCGTAGAGCGAGTGTCCGCTGAATTAGTGGCGGCGACTGGCTAGTAAAAAGTAATTTGCTGGAGCAATACTGTTACGTTGATGGCAGGGTTTTGGAGTTTTTTTGGGATGTACTCACAGCCTTACCTTTCTGCGCTGAGGAATGAGCAAGGAATTGGTTTCCCTAAGCAGGAGTTGTAGGGGGTTGCCCTATTAGAGGCCTTATTAGGTCTTATCCCAGGCGGGCCTTGCTGGTAAATGAGAATTTAGTTAGCAAACTAGAGAAACAGAGTTTGTTGTATGATTGAAACTTATGGCTTGCTACTAAATGTGGCTTTTAAAACTACTTTTACAAGTGTATCATGAACAGTTCTATGTTAATATATGAACCAAATTCATCGAAAAGATTTTAAAGTTTATGTAACACCCCACCTCCGCTAGGGTCACTCACAAAGGGAATGCACTAGGTTTGGTGAAGCATTATCGAGGTAAACATGCACAGAAATATTACAAGACAGAACATATATAAAACAGCGGAAGTAAAACAAATTTCATTAACTTATAAAATAAGGTCTAAAGCCTTTTACATCAGAGTACATCAAAACATGTCTTGCAATAGTAAAGAAGCATAAAACCTTTTTCATAAATTATTCCTCAAAATAAAGCGGTGAAGCAGCCATAGCCAAGAGAAGACCAGGCTATACATGATGACCTTCAAGCATAAGAGGTCCGAACTAAACAACATCATTTCCTCCCTGAAAACCTGGGGGGGAGGGAACGGAAGACAAAGAGGCGAAACAAAACGGGGTCAGTCATAAAGACTGGTAAGTCCTATCTACTTCCAGTATAAAAACAGGTAAAGATAACATGACATGCATAAACTGAAAGTAAACATAAGGATGACGACAAGATAGATAAGCTAAACCAAGAAAACTGGATGAACTACTGTAGCAAGATAAACTAAGGTATCATGATAAACTACGTGTCAAGATAAATCAAGGTATCACATCGTCAGGTTTCTATCAAGTATACTATCCCAAGGTATCTATCATGTATAACATCCCAGGGTATTTGTCATGTATATTTGCTCTGCACCTCTCGTACTAGTATCCCATCCCGCGCCATGTGTTAACTATGAATGTCCCTTGCCCCATGTCATGTAATGGTCCATGTCAACCTAATATATATAGCATATGTAGGAGTTTCCCAACTCGTATGTTTCTTTCCATGTATAAGTTCAGTCCTTTGCCGTAGGCCGTACGGGCTTTCCCATGTAAATCTATACCACCTCAACGTGGTACCATTTTATCCTTGAAGTTATTTTGGACTGCTACCCTTGATCTGGTTATGTTTTCTTACCATGAACTATCGCGTGTCCACTTAGGATTTATGCCACCTAGGACCATTAGGGACTATGCTACCTAATGAACGTTTCCGTGTCTCGGTTTGGGTTCAAGCCACCTAGGGCCACTAGGGATTATGCCACCCGTCAACCGCGCCCTTTATCCCGCGTATGTATCGTGAATTGTTTTCCATGTCTAGACGCACATGTTCCCCAATGTGCCATCCGAGTTCTGTGCCAGGGCAAATCAAGAAATACGGAACTCGGTCGGGAGCTTTAAGTCGTCTGCTGATGCAGACATCAAGGTCTGCTTTTGTATCCGTGGCTATGGTCCCACATGACCCCTCCCTCAACTACTGAAAGGCAATCCAAGAAAAATCATGTATGAGAACCGCATTCCGGCCCCACTATAGCCACACTTTCCTACGGGCCAACCTCACCCTTGACTCGATAGCAAGAACATGGTCTGTTGGGGGTTCTCTGCCTTTCCGTACATACACGATTGACTAAAGATGGTAGGTAGTCGACGACGTGCTATCCAGGGAAAAAATCAAGTATCGTCAACTCCACGCTAATCCATCCCAGTCTTTAGGTCGCTCGCATAGCAACCTAGGCATAATCTTGGCTCTTCTACCGCAGACCTTAACCTCTGTGAGGCCGGGTTTCATGGACCACCTGCCACCTCACAGAGGGATACCAAGAGTACCCTCACGTCCCCCGAAGCTACCGCTTCGTCATCCAGTTCGTTGGAGCCTTTATCCAAGTCGGATAATTTGCTCCTCCTCGTGTGTTTAAGCGATGACCTACCATATCGGGTTACTAATCCATTCATGAACTAGTCCCATGTCCTTGGCTAAGAATTATTACTTAGTTATACTTAACTAAGGTTCACCACTTAGCTTCTTTTTCCCGTTACCCTTGATTAACCACGATTTTCTACCTAGTTCCTCTAACTAGGGTTTTGTCTATTGGGTTAAGTGTTGTTATTCAGGTTCATGACTTAGCCCGCCTACGAATCATGTCAAGATTGACTAAGTATTTAAGTTCAAGGCTTAGCCCTACAAGTTGGTTAAGTATACCAAGAAGCGCATGACTTAACCCTATCAAGTCAAATTGGTTAAGTATTGGTTTGTCTTAACCCTATCAGATTATCGTGTTAGATTGATTAGGCATAGATTATCTTAATCGCATTAGATCATCGAGTCGGATTGATTAAGTATGGGTTAGCTTAACCTCATCCACTAATCGTACTACAAGGGTTAAGTATATTCAAAAGGTCTTGTGACTTAACCCTATCAAGTCCACATGTTAGATTGGTTAAGTATAGGTTACTTAACCTCATCAAATCATCATGTATAATTGGTTAATTATAAGTTACTTAACCCCATTAAATTATCATGTTAAGTTGGTTAAGTATTGGTTGCTTAACCTCATTGAATTACCAAGTTTAGATTGGTTAAGTGTTTAACTTAACCCCATCGAATTACCGTGTTTAGATTAGTTAAGTATAGGTTACTTAACCCCACCTAATTACCGTGTTTAGATTAGTTAAGTCTAAACTACTTAACCCCATCTCCTAATTGTCTTGTATGGTTAAGTGTCATTAAGAAATCAAGCCCGGTCCCACTTAACCTACCCATTTGTGTCATATCGGTTAAGTGTCATTTGTCAAATTTACTTAACCTTATCATGTGGCATTAATTTAATTAATGCACTCTCAACCTCTCACATTAGACCTTGTTGTGGTTACTAGTTAAGCCGGGCGGGTCCGGGTAGTTTTACACCACAACCTAGTCTAACCTCGGGTCTTAAGCGTGACATGACCAACTTCTCACATTGGATCCTATTGTTTGTAGCCACTAGTTAAGCCGGGCGGGTCCGGGTAGATTTATGCTACAAACTCAACCCAACCTCGAGTTGGCCACTTTCATGTTTGGTCTAGTGTCATATTACACTTACAACCCACACGTGTCTAGTTTCAAGTCCCATGTTTACCCCACATGTCAAGCCCACATTTAGGTGTATCATAAGTGCCATATTTCCATGAAACCCCATGTCAAATTATCATGTCATAATCACGCACGTCTAACCTACCCCAAAGCGTGTTTCCAACCCAAGTAAAAGTGAGTCAACATAGTAAGGGTACTATGCTACATATTGGCCTCACACATGCACGATGTCAAAAAGGGATTTGCCACAAACATGCATGGTATCATAAGGGGTTTGGCCTCAAAATATGCATAGCATCATAAGAGAATTTGGCCACTAGCATGCATAGTATCATAAGGGAATTTGGCCATAAACATGCATAGTATCATAAGGGAATTTGGCCATAAACATGCATAGCATCATAAGAGAATTTGACCACAAGCATGCATGATAACATAAGGGGTTCGGGTTCATTTACATGCATAAGCACCAAAGTCAAGTCTTTGCTAATGTTTCACAAGTCAAATGGTTCCCAAAGGTTCATGCTAGCATTCCATAGATAAAGATTCAAACTTGCCAGATAAACTAGGTTAATCATAACATGAATAGCATGATTTAGTCACTAAGCATAGCCAAAAGTCATAGGTTCAAGCAAAAGAGGCATGACAAGGTTCGTATAGGCTAGCATACTTAGTTTAATCTCGTTTTATCTCATGCCATCATTAAAACTACCGTTTAGATCTAAAAGTAGCTAGAACTTACATAGCGTGGCAAGAGATTTAGGAGCATGAATCGTCTTGTCGAAGAATCCATGTTGAGATGATGATCAAAACCCTTGATTTGGTGTAGAAAGCTTGCACCTTCGTCTTGAATCTAGTTTGCAAGCACAAGCTCTTGAATTTGGGGATGGAGGCCATGATCAATGTAGATTTGGGCAGCACTTCGTTGCAAGAGTGATTTGTGAGGGTTTAGGGTAGGCTTAGGGGTCTTTTTATAGAGATTAGGAATAGTTTAGGCCCTTAGATTAACCCTTGGATAGATCAGAACCGTCAGAATTCGTCACAAGCCCCCAAAATCAGTTCAGACAGCAAGCAGGCGCACCAGGTTGCCTGGGCTCGACCAGGAAGGTCGACACCGTGTCGACTGGGCAGTCGACACGGGGGAGGCTGTGTCGACTGCACAGTCGACACGCCTGTCGACACGACCTGGGCGGGAGTTCTCCCGCCCTTCCCCCTTGTGTTTTTGAATTTTGAATTTTGAATTCTGCCCTAGTTTTAAACTATTTTGAATTTGAAATTTTCTGAAAACTTCGACGGGCCATAACATGGTCATACGGACTCCGATTTTCGAAAACTCGGACTCTATTTTGCGTATTTTTCCGAGACGAACGCAATGGCATAGCCCGTTTCCCTTGATTCATATTTTATAATTAAATTCTGCCTTGGTTCTCGTCTTAGCACGTTGTAAAAATCCGGGTTGTTACATCCTCCCTAACTTAAAGGATTTCGTCCCCGAAATCTCCAAGTTAGGAAGAACGTATCCTACCATCCATCATCCATCTACTCAAAACATCATCCACAGGCAACCATTGTCCTTAGACGATTTCTAATGCCATATGAACATATGTAGAACGTGTGTGTGTATGCTCCTTAGCTAATGCTAATGATCAGGCCTGAATGATCTTTCTAATGAAAAATATGTTTAGTGCCATGAGTCCAACATGTTTGCAAATAGTCCTAGTCATATAAGTAATATATGTCTGCACAAACATTCATCCACATGCAACATCCGCATGACAACACATTCAATTTCATCCATAAACAAGTATAAATACTCGTGCATATGCAACATGAAACGTGACCGCGTCTATCTAGTATCTAATGTGTATTCGCGCATCCACGAGCAACCACTTGCAACCATATCAATCATAACATGTTTCAAATACATGTTTACATCCATAGAGTTCTATCTAAGGTTCCCAAGATAAGATCGAGGAGATAAACAAGACAAACTCCTTACGGGGTTTGTAACAGAAACAGGACCGAGAGGATATCCACCAAGCGATAGCATGCAAGCAAGCTCTACAGGAGAACCAGGGATCAACGATATACTCTTAAAAAGAGACATGATGCGCGCGTCTAAGCCGCATTTCCTTGAGCTTAATTCAATCGTGCCTTGACCGCCTTTGACTTCGTGATTTCGTAGCTCCTTGATTCCTATTTCCAAGGTATGAGTCGGAACTCATTTCACTGTCGCCTCTCGTTTCACTTCCACTTATTCTTTCCCTAGTATGCTCGGCCCAAACATATCTGCGTACTCATGCAAGCTCTCCAAAATTCACTAGTGAATTCTGGATCTCGTTTACCGATGCCAATCCATGTTACCCAGTGTACTTACTAGGGTGATTTCTACAGCCCATGCTTAAGCAGAATGAACCATCCGCCTTATTGGCGAACATTACTCGATCGGATCAGAGATTTCCGATAAATGCATCAAGAGATTCTAGGCAACTAACCATGACAGAACCTAAAAGGTTACACGAGACTTCGAGGGTATTACCAAGGCAAGTTAAGAGTTTAACTACCCTCCTTTCAAAACCGAGAATGGCATCCCTTACTGGATAACCACTTCATCCCTAGAATCCATCCATAGCTCAACCATAGAAGCATTGCTTCTAATCTCAACACTTAGCATTTACACTCTCAATTCCAAACAAGTCATGAATAAGTGGACCGACTCTCCAACCAGATTTCGGGACAAAAGTGGGATCTTCTACCATGCTAGTACTACGGTGCAGAGACTTAACTATCGAAGCAGACTTAAATGATGCGATGATCAAAACAAAGTCTGGACGGGATGATAGAAAAGAAAGGCTAAGCCTTTAACAGAACGGTACCATTCCTCTTAGGTACGCTAAAAATGAGAGCATACAATTGCCCCCTTGCTGATCTTGTCCTTATCTTCCTTTGTGGATCAAGCCATACCAACAAATTGCTTATTCTTAAGCTCGTGTCCTTTATCCTTGCTCTTATTACCCCTTCTTATAACTTCGGTAACAGGTCTCTCGAGAACTTCCTCCATCGCACGGGAAAACACTTACGTAGCTAGACAAGGATTAGTCGCAGTTAAAACTACTGTGACTACAGATGGAGGAAAGAAAGGAAAAGAGGTTCAATCAAGGAAACAAAGGATAGTGCTATTGGCTTTTGGGGAATAGCCTTTTAAAAAAAAAACTTTTCTTGAAAAATGCTTCTTTGTAAACGGTTTCTCAAATAGTTTTAAGAAGGTTTTAAAAACTTTTACCCAGTCTGGTAACCTTCTGCTCTGATACCAAATGTAACACCCCACCTCCGCTAGGGTCACTCACAAAGGGAATGCACTAGGTTTGGTGAAGCATTATCGAGGTAAACATGCACAGAAATATTACAAGACAGAACATATATAAAACAGCGTAAGTAAAACAAATTTCATTACCTTATAAAATAAGGTCTAAAGCCTTTTACATCAGAGTACATCAAAACCTGTCTTGCAATAGTAAAGAAGCATAAAACCTTTTTCATAAATTATTCCCCAAAATAAAGCGGTGAAGCAGCCATAGCCAAGAGAAGACCAAGCTATACATGATGACCTTCAAGCATAAGAGGTCCGAACTAAACAACATCATTTCCTCCCTGAAAACCTGGGGGGGGGGGGTACGGAAGACAAAGAGGCGAAACAAAACGGGGTCAGTCAGAAAGACTGGTAAGTCCGTTCTACTTCCAATATAAAAACAGGTAAAGGTAACATGACATGCATAAACTGAAAGTAAACATAAGGATGACGACAAGATAGATAAGCTAAACCAAGAGAACTGGATGAACTACTGTAGCAAGATAAACTAAGGTATCATGATAAACTACATGTCAAGATAAATCAAGGTATCACATCGTCAGGTTTCTATCAAGTATACTATCCCAAGGTATCTATCATGTATAACATCCCGGGGTATTTGTCATGTATATTTGCTCTGCACCTCTCGTACTAGTATCCCATCCCGCGCCATGTGTTAACTATGAATGTCCCTTGCCCCATGTCATGTAATGGTCCATGTCAACCTAATATATATAGCATATGTAGGAGTTTCCCAACTCGTATGTTTCTTTCCATGTATAAGTTCAGTCCTTTGCCGTAGGCCGTACGGGCTTTCCCATGTAAATCTGTACCACCTCAACGTAGTACCATTTTATCCTTGAAGTTATTTTGGACTGCTACCCTTGATCTGGTTATGTTTTCTTACCATGAACTATCGCGTGTCCACTTAGGATTTATGCCACCTAGGACCACTAGGGACTATGCTACCTAATGAACGTTTCCGTGTCTCGGTTTGGGTTCAAGCCACCTAGGGCCACTAGGGATTATGCCACCCGTCAACCGCGCCCTTTATCCCGCGTATGTATCGTGAATCGTTTTCCATGTCTAGACGCACATGTTCCCCAATGTGCCATCCGAGTTCCATGCCAAGGCAAATCAAGAAATACGGAACTCGGTCGGGAGCTTTAAGTCGTCTGCTGATGCAGATATCAAGGTCTGTTTTTGTATCCGTGGCTATGGTCCCACGTGACCCCTCCCTCAACTACTGAAAGGCAATCCAAGAAAAATCATGTATGAGAACCGCATCCCGGCCCCACTATAGCCCCAGTTTCCTACGGGCCAACCTCACCCATGACTCGATTGCAAGAACATGGTCTGTTGGGGGTTCTCTGCCTTTCCGTATGTACATGATTGACTAAAGATGGTAGGTAGTCGACGACGTGCTATCCAGGGCAAAAATCAAGTATCGTCGACTCCACGCTAATCCATCCCAGTCTTTAGGTTGCTCGCATAGCAACCTAGGCATACTCTTGGCTCTTCTACCGCAGACCTTAACCTCTGTGATGCCGGGTTTCATGGACCACCTACCACCTCACAGAGGGATACCAAGAGTACCCTCACGTCCCCCGAAGCTATCGCTTCGTCACCCAGTTCGTTGGAGCCTTTATCCAAGTCGGATAATTTGCTCCTCCTCGTGTGTTTAAGCGATGACCTACCATATCGGGTTACTCATCCATTCATGAACTATTCCCATGTCCTTGGCAAAGAATTATTACTTAGTTATACTTAACTAAGGTTTACCACTTAGCTTCTTTTTCCCGTTACCCTTGATTAACCACGATTTTCTACCTAGTTCCTCTAGCTAGGGTTTTGTCTATTGGGCTAAGTGTTGTTATTCAGGTTCATGACTTAGCCCGCCTACGAATCATGTCAAGATTGGCTAAGTATTTAAATTCAAGGCTTAGCCCTACAAGTTGGTTAAGTATACCAAGAAGCGCATGACTTAACCCTATCAAGTCAAATTGGTTAAGTACTGGTTTGTCTTAACCCTATCAGATTATCGTGTTAGATTGATTAAGCATAGATTATCTTAATCGCATCAGATCATCGAGTCAGATTGGTTAAGTATGGGTTAGCTTAACCTCATCCACTAATCGTACTACAAGGGTTAAGTATATTCAAAAGGTCTTGTGACTTAACCCTATCAAGTCCACATGTTAGATTGGTTAAGTATAGGTTACTTAACCTCATCAAATCATCATATATAATTGGTTAATTATAAGTTACTTAACCCCATTAAATTATCATGTTAAGTTGGTTAAGTATTGGTTGCTTAACCTCATTGAATTACCAAGTTTAGATTGGTTAAGTGTTTAACTTAACCCCATCGAATTACCGTGTTTAGATTAGTTAAGTATAGGTTACTTAACCCCACCTAATTACCGCGTTTAGATTAGTTAAGTCTAAACTACTTAACCCCATCCCCTAATTGTCTTGTATGGTTAAGTGTCATTAAGAAATCAAGACCGGTCCCACTTAACCTACCCATTCGTGTCATATCGGTTAAGTGTCATTAGTCAAATTTACTTAACCTTATCATGTGGCATTAATTTAATTAATGCACTCTCAACCTCTCACATTAGACCTTGTTGTGGTTACTAGTTAAGCCGGGCGGGTCCGGGTAGTTTTACACCACAACCTAGTCTAACCTCGGGTCTTAAGCGCGACATGACCAACTTCTCACATTGGATCCTATTGTTTGTAGCCACTAGTTAAGCCGGGCGGGTCCGGGTAGATTTATGCTACAAACTCAACCCAACCTCGAGTTGGCCACTTTCATGTTTGGTCTAGTGTCATATTACACTTACAACCCACACGTGTCTAGTTTCAAGTCCCATGTTTACCCCACATGTCAAGCCTACATTTAGGTGTATCATAAGTGCCATATTTCCATGAAACCCCATGTCAAATTATCATGTCATAATCACGCACGTCTAACCTACCCCAAAGCGTGTTTCCAACCCAAGTAAAAGTGAGTCAACATAGTAAGGGTACTATGCTACATATTGGCCTCACAACATGCACGATGTCAAAAAGGGATTGGCCACAAACATGCATGGTATCATAAGGGGTTTGGCCTCAAAATATGCATAGCATCATAAGAGAATTTGGCCACTAGCATGCATAGTATCATAAGGGAATTTGGCCATAAACATGCATAGTATCATAAGGGAATTTGGCCATAAACATGCATAGCATCATAAGAGAATTTGACCACAAGCATGCATGATAAAATAAGGGGTTTGGGTTCATTTACATGCATAAACCCCAAAGTCAAGTCTTTGCTAATGTTTCACAAGTCAAATGGTTCCCAAAGGTTCATGCTAGCATTCCATAGATAAAGATTCAAACTTGCAAGATAAACTAGGTTAATCATAACATGAATAGCATGATTTAGTCACTAAGCATAGCCAAAAGTCATAGGTTCAAGCAAAAGAGGCATGACAAGGTTCATATAGGCTAGCATACTTAGTTTAATCTTGTTTTATCCCATGCCATCATTAAAACTACCGTTTAGATCTAAAAGTAGCTAGAACTTACATAGCGTGGCAAGAGATTTAGGAGCATGAATCGTCTTGTCGAAGAATCCATGTTGAGATGATGATCAAAACCCTTGATTTGGTGTAGAAAGCTTGCACCTTCGTCTTGAATCTAGTTTGCAAGCACAAGCTCTTGAATTTGGGGATGGAGGCCATGATCAATGTAGATTTGGGCAGCACTTCGTTGCAAGAGTGATTTGTGAGGGTTTAGGGTAGGCTTAGGGGTCTTTTTATAGAGATTAGGAGTAGTTTAGGCCCTTAGATTAACCCTAGGATAGATCAAAACCATCAGAATTCGTCACAAGCCCCCCAAAATCAGTTCAGACAGCAAGCAGGCGCACCAGGTTGCCTGGGCTCGATCAGGCAGGTCGACACCGTGTCGACTGGGCAGTCGACACGGGGGAGGCTGTGTCGACTGCACAGTCGACACGCCTGTCGACACGAACTGGGTGGGAGTTCTCCCGCCCTTCCCCCTTGTGTTTTTGAATTTTGAATTCTGCCCTAGTTTTAAACTGTTTTGAATTTGAAATTTTCTGAAAACTTCGACGGGCCATAACTTGGTCATACGGACTCCGATTTTCGAAAACTCGGACTCTATTTCGCGTATTTTTCCGAGACGAACGCAATGGCATAGCCCGTTTCCCTTGATTCAGATTTTATAATTAAATTCTTCCTTGGTTCTCGTCTTAGCACGTTGTAAAAATCCGGGTTGTTACAGTTTATGTCATTATACATAGCATACTTTCAATTTGTTCGGTCTCATAGCCATTGGATATAGGAAAAAACGTAATATATAAAACTTACAAATTGTAGCCAACTATAATTTCAAAATTAATAGATACGTATTCGACAATGAGGCGAGAGGTTAGCTACGGCGAACTGGAGTTGGAAATTACTATCAGACGGTTGATTAAGTAATGGATGAGGAAGATAAGAAAGTTGGGAAGATGGAGGATAAAATAGTAAATTAAGATATTTAAACTCTATCCCGTTTAGGAAATGATGTAGCATCCGAGAATCATGGCAAGGGGGATTGTAACAACCCGGAAAATCTGAGTCAGTTTAAAATATTTAATTTGACTATTTTAGTGGATTTTAAATATTTAAAATAAATATTTAAAATAATAACAACGAAAAGTAGTTTGAATCGATGTTTGAAAATAAATATAATTATTTTAAATTATAAACATGGCCTGAAATGGCGCGGCAGTTTCAAAATTTGAATTCAAACTTTGACTAACTATACCGGGTGCAAAATAAAACGAATTTTAGTGAAACCAAAAATATTCAAATCTGTTAGTGAATATCTTTCTAACGAATCTGAAAAATCGAAGTTTCGTAGCGGGAATCAAAAGTTATGGCCAAATGAATTTTCAGAAAGGTCGTTATAGATAATATATAGCCCTTGAAAATAGACATTTTGCAAATGACCTCGGAATTCGACGATACCGCTTTTGTTGGATCCGGGATATCAAATTATTGCTAGGTTTCAAGTTTCATAATTTTTGAAGCTAATATGTGAGCGTGGCGAAAGAAAATGTGTTTGGTGGATTTTAGTTAAATTGGATCGACCAGAAAATGACCATTTTTCAAACGGTCTCAGAATTCGATGAAACTAGTTTTGTTGGGACCGAATCGTCAAAACATAATTAGATTTATTTTTGGGGAATTTTTAGGATCAGTATGTGGCCCTAGCAAATTGAAATGTACGTTCAAATCAAATATTGAATGTTTTATATTTTAATTTGAATGAGACAGTCGAATGGGCCCACGAAACATATCCCATTGTGTTCGGAATGGGGGTATTTAGCTATGGACGACAGTCGTTGGGTTTGGATTGGAGCTAGTATGTGAAGAGGGGTATTTTAGAATTTTGAAAATATATAAATAAAATAAAAAAATTCCTATTGGCCAGTCACATTTCTCTCTCCCCGTAAGTCTTCATCGCGACGGCGGAAAACCCTTCCTCTCTTCCCAGCTCGATTCCTCCTCCTACAAGCAAAATTACGCCATGGCCCAGTTAAGTTTTTTGTAGATCGTGACCTCCTCTTCAAATCCATGTAAGATGCTCCTCCCCTCGTCGTGCCATCGTAGAGAACGAAGCCTCCAAAGTCGTGACGTTTGAAGCACCGCCGTGGTTTGGATCCGCCGCCGAACGCCATCGCACCACCATCGAGAGGAGCGCCCTTCAGAGCTCTTCGCTGTTGCGAAGACTGATCGACGAATCGCTGCACGGTTTGATCGAAAATCACGAACCCTAGTTTGAACATTTCAGAAAGGTAACGGCTGTACATTATTTTAATTGTTCTATAGCACTTTAAAGCGCTACGATTTATGATTTTACAATAAGAATCATATCTTTTTGTTGTGTGATCGAAATCTAGTGAAACAAGAGACGTCGGGACCATGAGGACGTCTTCTACATTTTAGAAGAGACCGCATATTTTTCTGAGCCTTCTAAAATTTTTGGTGAAGTGGAACCCAATGTGAGATTTCTAATTTATGAACGATATGGAAAACGACGATGTATAAATTATATAGTCGATGTATGAGTTATATAAGCGTTGTACACCACATGTATAAGCGTTGTATAAGTCGTATGTTTAATGTATAAGTTATATATGCGTTGTAAAAGTGATATATGCATTGAAATAAATTGAAATGATATTGAAATGAAATCGAAATATAGTTATATACGTATATCCATATATATATATATATACACACACACACACACACACATATATATATATATATATACTCCCCTCATCCAAAGACCATGAACGATATATATCGGTTGTGATACTGTTTGGATTATTGGTTGATGTGAAATTTAGTGAAAATCATGGATGATTGATTGTGGTTGAAAAATACCTGTTTGTGGTTAAGAATTATTTTGGATGAAACCACATAGGATTAGTTTGTGGAAAAGAAAAATAAACATGCTCGTCTGCGTACGAATTAGATGCATGAAATCCCCATTGTCAAAAACCGTGAGATTTTAAGGTAGAGCGAGGAGCCGTACTAGGGACGGTGTCGGTTTTAACTACCCTGTCGTTAAGCTGCCGAAATTTTCAATAATATTCATATGTTAGAATTATTTTCATGTGTTGAAACTATATTCATGTGTTGAATAGAAATTCATGTGTTGAATGAAGCTCATGTATTGAATAAATTCTTTAAAAGATAAAAATAACATTTTTATTATATATATATAGACTATATAAAATATTAGTATTTTAAATAAATTGTTTTAACACTAAAAATTACATTTTTACCTTATGTATGAACTATAGAGTTATTTTCATGTGTTGAAACCAAATTCATGTGTTGAAACTAAATTCATGTATTGAATAGAAATTCATGTGTTGAATAGGAATTCATGTGTTGAATAAATTCTTTGAAATATAAAAATAACATTTTTTACCTTATGTATGAACTATATAAAATAATCGTGTTTTGAAATAAATTGTTTTACAATAAAAATAACATTTTTATTATATATATAAACTATAGAAAATATTCATGTATTGAATAAATGACTAGAACGATAAAAATCATATTTTTATCGTATGTGTGAAGTTGAAACCATTCATGTGTTGAATATATAGATTGAACAATAAAATCTACATTTTTATTGTGAATATAAAGTGTTAAAAATAGTGATGTGTTGAAATAAATATCTATTGGATAAAAATATCATTTTTATCAAATATATGAAGTGAATATAGTTTTGAAATCGAAGAATGAATTATATTAATATATATATATATATATAATAAATCGAATAACGAAGCTGTAGTTCGTATTTTGAAACCGTGATTTCAAACGATTAGTGCGGGAGATCCGACCATCTGATTTTCCCGAAACCGAAACCGTTGGGTTCGCTTTGGAAATATCTTTCCAACGACACCCACTTTGTGAAGATCCAACGGTTGGATTATCTGGAATGTTTAATTCAAATCTAAAGAACAGCGCCAGAATCGATTATATATGTATATATATAATTAAATTAAATCGAATAACGACGCTGTAGCTCGTATCTTGAAATCGTGACTTCAAACGATTAGTGCGGGAGATCCGACCGTCGGATTTTCCCAAAACAGAAACAGTTGGATTCATTTTGAAAAGATCTTTCTAATGATATAGAATTTGTGAAGATCCAACGGTTAGATTTTCTGATATGTGTAAATCAAATATGAAGAAAAACAGCGCCACGACCGCGTTATGGCCTGAAGCGTCGTTTGAATGAATTGGCTATTTTTAAAATAAATAAAAATAGTGATAAATCGTGATAAAATATTATAAACGATATGGAATGGAAATAAACTGAATTTGCTCGGTTTATGTGATATTTGATGGTTGAATGTGTTTGGTGTGAAAATTACATTAAAGAACAGAATTAGTGATATGGAATAATTTAACCATTGAAATGAATTGATTTGAAATTCTAAATATACGTGAATTATTTGAAAAGGTCGAGTTAATTCTCATTTCAAATAATTGATCGACGATTGAAAGTCGAAGATATGAAGACGGTGCAAGAACGATGATCTTCACGTCGAATGGAGGGGTGCTACTGATGCTCATGATAGGAGTAGCTACCTTGAAGGGGCTGAAGTAGTAGCCGTCCGGACGTACTTGTTGATTGTACGGATATGCGAGGTGTTGAGTGCCTCTGGTTTCGTTCAGACCCAGAACGAACTTGTAAATGGACAGTGTGTCTGACATTGGATTTTGTTCTGTGATGATTGATCTCTATTAAATATATATATATATCTGTTTGGCGGCGGAGAATTTATTCTCTTGCTTAATGCCCTTCTCTGAGAGGTACGAGCTCAGAGGTTATATATCGATAGAAACCAGTCGCATGGAATGAATTGCCTATGTGGCATGCCTAAGTGGCGGATGATCTAGGTTTCTGTTGAAAAGCAAAGTCTTGTGGTTGATGATCAAAGCCCGGTCTGTGTGGCATAGCTTTGTGTATGGCGTTGTTTCGCGAGCCTCACACCCCGGTATGAGCCAGAAACGGGAGAGGACATCAGGGAGGACATGTGTTTCCTTCTAGCTAGGAGTGGTGCTTTGGGTTTTGCACGCCCGGGTATTTTACTTATGTGGATGATGGAAAGCGAGGCCTCGGTTAGTTTGGTATCTTTGGAGCCGATGATTTGGTCGGATATGACCAGTGATGCCCCATAGGGCGGGGAAACGCAGTGTTCAGGCATTATAATCCACATCGGTGGACCGGCCCTGATGATCCAAAGGGCAGTTGCGGCTGTTCCTGAGGGGCGGGCTAGAGCGTATCGAATTCGGTAAGAACGATCCCTTGCCTTGGTTCATGATGGAAATCCAATTTCCAAATACGATACCGTGCAGTTTTGATTATATACCTATATATGGCAACATAGTGGTATGGGGCATTAATGTCGTCTATGATTGATACTTATGATTTGAAATTGTTTTTGAAACATATAAACACTAGTAATAATATCAAATGCTCTTGTTTTATTCGTATCAAGCATATTTTGGCCATTATAAGGTAAAACTCTATTCTCCGGTTTGTGTTGCATTGTGTGATGGGAACTGAGTCTTATAATGGCTTCATTTTTATAAAAAGCATTGCGATGTTTAAAAGATTTACTTGTTTTGAAGCACTGGCAATCCAATGGGGTAAACCCGTTCCGCGAAAGTGGCGTGGTCCTGTGATTGACCATATTGAAAAATGTGTTAAGTAGATTTCTCATACCAGTCCCATGACTGACTCGTAGTTTGTTTCACTTGCAAACTCGGGTGCCCCTTTTTCTACATGGGAAGCCTTGTATTCAGGTATTAGCAGGCTCTTTCTGGATAGCTAGAGCTGAAGATGGATTCTATCATTTATCTCTTTTTATGCTGTTCAGCTCCTATTGTACATATTATGTTTATTTTCCGCTGTAGACATTTATGTATAGTTGAACTGTATTTGTACTAAGTATGATCCTGTATACTGTGTAACTCTGATGATTATATTTATCCAGTGTATTCTATTGTACATTATCTGGTGTATTTATTTATGTTCTGCTGTTATCTGTTTATGTGTTATATTCCAAAGATTACCCTTGCCACCGTCGTACAGGGTTTGGGGTTATCACAAACATGGTATCAGAGCTTTGGTTAAGCTTAGCTCAGGAATATAACATATTAACGAACTCGTCAGAGATAGAACTAGTAGAGTTCTAGGACGAATAACTCATTATAGATAGGATCAGTAATGTCCTAGTATGAGTATAGCAGAATCAGAATAACACGTTAGAGATTGGGTCAAAAATGCCCCAGAACGAGTTGAGAGTTATATGTTTATAAATAACATATTTGTGATTATATATATAGTCAGGTTTTAGAAATATGATTTTTGAATATATAAAGATATATTTGAAAAGTTAAAGAGTTAATCAACAAATTGATTGTTGTTTGTGTTGTGTGATTGTGGATTTGATTAATTAAATTATTAGAATGATTGTTAATTTAATAAGAGAATGAATGGTAAATCTATGCAATTAAATCAAGTATTGAACTGATTTAAAGATAGATAGAAATATATACATGTACATTATGTATGTTTGAACAGGTAAATGGATTAGCTGTTGAGTAAAGAATTTATTTGTGTGCCCGACAAATAGGTAAACCTTAATGAGTTGGATGCGCAATTTTATTATTATATCAACTCCTGTGAATGCCATTGGATGCGGAGTGCTGGTTGTTCTGTGTGTAATAATAAATGTCGCCATAGGATAGTAACAATTAATTTTGAACTACACTACATGACATACTTCTTAAAGATAGCATACTTCATCATATACCACATAAGCATTTGGAGCTTGTGTGACGAGGCTGAAGATTTACCAAACGAGCGAGAGGCTTGTATGGCGATGACTATATTTTACAGGTTGAACTGATGACTGATATGGACCATATAAAATGTAACGGTAAATTGCAAGATTAATAAAAACCCCACACGGGTTTGGAGATGACGATAAACACGTCTCTCTGGTCATTAAGGCACAAAAACCATTTATAGGGTGACGAGAATTTATTCTTTGGAGCTATGATCTATACACACTCCCATGTGGACACCGGAATATATCACTATAAATATGTGCATGCTTATTAGGATTTACTGGGTACCTAATACGGCCCAATAAATTTCCAAACCCCTCCCTGTACAAAGGAGGTTATGGCGAAATTTTTCGAAAATTTAGTGTGTTAGCCAAATTTTTGAAGAATTTGAAAATTCATATAAACTGAAAAGTTGGAGAATGGAAAGCCAGAATGAAAGTTGAGTGGGTTAATTAAACCACTTTTGACTTTGCTCTTTTTCTGGGACGAAAAGTTTTAAGTGGGGGAGATTGTAACAACCCGGAAAATCTAAGCCAGTTTAAAAATTTTAATTTGGCTATTTTAGTGGATTTTAAATACTTAAAATAAATATTTTAAATAATAACGACGAAAAGTAGTTTGAATCGATGTTTGAAAATAAATATAATTATTTTAAATTATAAACATGGCCTGAAATGGCGCGGCAGTTTCAAAATTTGAATTCAAACTTTGACTGACTATACCGGATGCAAAATAAAACGGATTTTAGTGAAACCAAAAATATTTAAATCTGTTAGTGAATATCTTTCTAACGAATTTGAAAAATCAAAGTTTCGTAGCGGGAATCAAAAGTTATCGCCAAATGAATTTTCAGAAAGGTCGCTATAGAGAATATATAGCCCTTGAAAATAGACAATTTGCAAATGACCTCGGAATTCGACGAAACCACTTTTGTTGGATCCGGGATGTCAAATTATTGCTAGGTTTCTTCATAATTTTTGAAGCTAATATGTGAGCGTGGCAAAGGAAAATATGTTTGGTGGATTTCAGTTAAATTGGATCGATCAGGAAATGACCATTTTTCAAAAGGTCTCATAATTCGATGAAACTAGTTTTGTTGGGACCGTATCATCAAAACATAGCTAGATTTATTTTTTGGGAATATTTAGGATCAGTATGTAGCTCTGGCAAATTGAAATGTACGTTCAAATCAAATATAGAATGTTTTATATTTTAATTTGAAGAAAAACTGACTGAGACTGTCGAATGGGCCTACGAAACATATCCCATTGTGTTCGGAATGGGGGTTTTTAGCAAGGGATGACAGTCGTTGGGTTTGGATTGAAGCCAGTATATGAAGAGAGGTATTTTAGAATTTTGAAAATATATAAATAAAATAAAAAAATTCCTATTGGCCAGTCACATTTCTCTCTCCCCGTAAGTCTTCATCGCGACGGCGGAAAACCCTTCCTCTCTTTGCAGCTCGATTCCTCCTCCTACAAGCAAAATTACGCCATGGCCCAGTTGAGTTTTTTGTAGATCGTGACCTCCTCTTCAAATCCATGTAAGCTGCTCCTCCCCTCGTCGCGCCATCGCAGAGAACGGAGCCTCCAAAGTTGTGACGTTTGAAGCGCCGCCGTGGTCTGGATCCGCCACCGAACGCCATCGCACCAACATTGAGAGGAGCGCCCTTCAGAGCTCTTCGCTGTTGCGAAGACTGATCGACGAATCACTGCACTGTTTGATCGAAAATCGCGAACCCTAGTTTGAACATTTCAGAAAGGTAACCGCAGTATATTATTTTAATTGTTCTATAGCACTTTAAAGCGCTACGGTTTATGATTTTACAATAAGAATCATATCTTTTTGTTGTGTGATCGAAATCCAGTGAAACAAGAGACGCCGGGACCGTGAGGACGTCTTCTACATTTTAGAAGAGACCGCATATTTTTCTGAGCCTTCTATAATTTTTGGTGGAGTGGAAACCAATGTGAGATTTCTAATTTATGAACGATATGGAAAACGATGATGTATAAATTATATAGTCGACGTATGAGTCATATAAGCGTTGTACACCACATATATAAGCATTGTATAAGTCGTATGTTCGATGTATAAGTTATATATGCGTTGTAAAAGTGATATATGCGTTGAAATAAATTGAAATGATATTGAAATGAAATCGAAATATAGTTATACACGTATATCCATATATATATATGTGTATATATATATGTGTGTATATATATATATATATACATACTCCCCTCGTCCACAGACCATGGCCGATATATATTGGTTGTGATATTGTTTGGATTATTGGTTGATGTGAAATTTGGTGAAAATCATGGATGATTGATTGTGGCTGAAAAATACCTGTTTGTGGTTGAGAATTATTTTGGATGAAACCACATAGGATTAGTTTGTGGAAAAGAAAAATAAACATGCTCGTCTGCGTACGAATTAGAAGCATGAAATCCCCATTGTCAAAAGCCGCGATGTTTTAAAGTAGAGCGAGGAGCCGTACTAGGGACGGTGCCGGTTTTAACTACCCTTCCGTTATGCTGCTGAAATTTTCAATAATATTCATGTGTTAGAATTATTTTCATGTGTTGAAACTATATTCATGTGTTGAATAGAAATTCATGTGTTGAATAGAAATTCATGTGTTGAATGAAGCTCATGTGTTGAATAAATTCTTTGAAAGATAAAAATAACATTTTTATTATATATATAGACTATATAAAATATTAGTATTTTAAATAAATTGTTTTAACACAAAAAATTACATTTTTACCTTATGTATGAACTATAGAATTATTTTCATGTGTTGAAACCAAATTCATGTGTTGAAACTAAATTCATGTGTTGAATAGAAATTCATGTGTTGAATAGGAATTCATGCGTTGAATAGAAATTCATGTGTTGAATAAATTCTTTGAAATATAAAAATAACATTTTTTACCCTATGTATGAACTATATAAAATAATCGTGTTTTGAAATAAATTGTTTTACAATAAAAATAACATTTTTATTATATATATAAACTATAGAAAATATTCATGTGTTGAATAAATGACTAGAACGATAAAAATCATATTTTTATCGTATGTGTGAAGTTGAAAACATTCATGTGTTGAATATATAGATTGAACAATAAAATCTACATTTTTATTGTGAATATAAAGTGTTAAAAATAGTGATGTGTTGAAATAAATATCTGTTGGATAAAAATATCATTTTTATTAAATATATGAAGTGAATATTGTTTTGAAATCGAAGAATGAATTATATATATATATATATATAAATAAAATAAATCGAATAACGAAGCTGTAGTTCGTATTTTGAAACCGTGATTTCAAACGATTAGTGCGGGAGATCCGACCATCGGATTTTCCCGAAACCGAAACTGTTGGGTTCGCTTTGGAAATATCTTTCCAACAACACCCAATTTGTGAAGATCCAACGGTTGGGTTCGCTCAGAAACTTGAAAATGAATACCGATAATGTCGCGACCCATTATCAGAATTATTTTCTCGCCACTGAAGTGATTTTAGTGCTTAATCACTTTCAAATCCTTTTAAAGCCATTCTTATCCATAATCCCTACAAAGTAATGTTATATTACTTTTAAAATCCTTCAGAAAGTTTTTTCTATACATCCGGGATTCTAAATTCTGGTTTGAATTTAATTCTAATTCAGGTTATTTGTATACTCCGTTCTTATAAAAATTCAATTTGGTCATATATAACCATTTATAATCCCATTTGATTGTAATAAAAATCAATACATTCATATATTGTGATGTTTCGGAAACTAATCCTTTAATACCAAAATTTTCTTTGGGCAAATCATTTCATTTACCCATTTTAAAAATGATATTATATCTAGTTGCTTTGTTCGAGAGTTTAGAAACACCTATCGATACAGTTGTACATCCTGTATCGACCAGAATTCATAAACCACTCAACAAACTAGTCAACACAATATAAAACAATTTTTTTATATCAAATCTACAAATACGCTCACTCGTATATATACATTCAAACTCAATCTGGGGCATTACTAACCCCATCTCTATTGAGTCACGCCACAGAGCCACGGTTATCACTTAACCTTCAGCTCTGATACCAAATGAAACGACCCGAATTTCTGTACCCTTTGAGTCGACTAATAACACTTCACGTCCAACCCAAATGACACAGAAATACGAATCATTATAAGAAAGAAGTTAGAGGATGAGAAATAGGAAAGAAAGAAATATTAGAATAAGAGGGAACGAAGATCACAAACTCACAACGGAACGAATAAAATATATTATGTAACATAACTTTTGAAATAAAAATCAGTAACTGTATATACATACCATCATCAAAGCACAACAGTTTTCCCTGGAATAGTTATAAACTCCTGTTTCCAGATACAACATAGTACACAGTGGAAAATATGATAGTCTATAGCCAACTGATGAACCCACCTGCTTTGAACACCTCCAAGTGGATCTGAAAAATCCCAACTACTTAACTTCCCGTACAAATTTGGGCACCCAAGAGTTTAGGGAAAACAAAACAAAATAAACTCTAGGTCAGTCATGGGACTGGTGTGAGTAAACTCCAACCATTGGTTTAACTTTCAAAAAAAATCCTTTCCAAAAGAAGTGGTAATCGTAAGACCGATCCACACATAAACACAGATGGTTTTTACCTTACGATAACCAAAACTATTTTTGATATCAAAATCTGGTGATATTGTAATAGTGTCTAAATCAAATAAATAGAATCTAGCGGAACGCTTGCATCTCACGCTCCATATATAATATAAAATCGAAAACCGCAGGGCGCTTATTAGAGATTGGATTTCCAACATGACAAGATATGGAACCACCTTTCGATAATGTATCTCTAGAGACGAATACACTGGGTTCAACAAGAACGTCTTGCAACCCGGCCCACACATGACCGACCACTCATTTCGCTTGAGTGTATCGAATGTATATCACCAACGGTTGGGATCAACAACCGTTTCCCGAAAGGGACAACATCGATAGATTAATGAAGCAAATGGAATTTCTCTAGATAGGTGATTATACATCCTAATGGGAGAGAACCACATAGCCATGCTGCCTGCCCGATTTTTGTAAATCCCCGACTGTGAGGCTTGAGGTTTGAATTAGCAGAATAGCCCTTGCATTTTCTCCGTCTTCATAATCTATTCAACATAAGTTGATTCGTGACGCTTAGGCCAATACAGAGTAGTTTTCAGATATTAAATCTGATCTCGGTCTCTCCATATTGACAACTGAGGTATAAAATAAATCAAAACTTTGATAGTCGGTGATTTAACTATTAAATAAAACATCCATACAATCAACGGTCCTATTTCTAATTGGAAATTATACCGATCAAGCATCAAACAACACTGGGCCACTTTAAATCAATTCCTGATTATATTATTATTTCAAATTCCTGTTTCCCTATCTTTAGTATCCCTTTGAAGCCCAATTTCCCTTTCGATTCTTTGAAAAACATTTCCAATAAGTAATTTCTTTATTCGAGAAATTATCTCTTTTCCCCATTTAGAAAACATTTCAATATATATATATATATACATACATATATATATATATATATATATATATATATATATATATATATATATTAGCGAATCCTTGTGTTCTATATTCAGAAAATACGTCGCATTAATATTGGAAAATATTTCCAAATTTTCTTTCTTAGTTCTCATTGACCAATTCATTTCATTTTTTATTTGGGAAAAATATTTCAAAATCCTTTAAATGAACGCGATGTTATAAAATATCGTTATTATAACTCAAACCATAAATCATTCGTTAACTAATGGTATCACTAACCAATCCTTGCCACCGAACCTTAACCATTTCTCCGTCAATCATGACGTCAGTCAAGTTGGGTTATAATTACCTCTCAGACCTTAACTAAATGACATTATTAACTTCGAAATAGTCAAAGCTCATAACTTTAACCAAAACATCACTTACACGACTGTCGGATTCAATCTAAGAACACACTTCCTTTATAGAAAAATATTGATTATAACGGTAGCGTTATAATCGCTGTTTCCAAATATTTAGTTTATAAACATTGCTTTTTAACAACAGCGTTACAATCGCTGACTAGAACTATAGAACATTTATTTTAACAATAGCGTTGAGATCGCATCATAACGACAACGTTAAAATTGCTGTTTAGGATTTACAAAACATTACTATAACAATAGCATTATAATCGCTGTATAAATTTACAAAACATTTATTATAGCAGTAGCATTATAATCATTGTTTTCAAATATTTGGTATATAAAATATAACTTGTACTTATTAATTTTCAATTAATAAGCAATTAATTAAATAATTAAATTTGATTCAAATCGGAAAGTAGAAATAACTACTTTCCTAAATTCGATATAATAAAATTTCAATAACTCTCTCTCGAATAATCTATATTCGATCATATTCTGAACTTTGGATTTTGTCTACCATTTCAGGTTCATTCAAATTTCAAATTCACTTTTGAATTCATCCTTTTCAAATCATTACCAAATTCCTTTATAACCATGTCATTTTGCAAAACGTTATCATAGTTTATTTCATATTCCAAATTTTGGAATTAAACTCATCGTTTTCATTTTAAAACGATTATCCGATTTCCTTTTCCATTCAAGTTCTGATTTGGCTTTATATTTCAGATCTAAATTTCCTTTATCGATATTTCATTTGCAAAATATTTCCTTTAAACCATTATTCACTCTAATCGTGAATATAATTCCTTTATATATAATTTGATTTCATACTTGTAAACATCTCTTACATCCAAACTCTACTTATAACCTTTATTCAGAATTATTCATATCGAATCTCATTTTATTACAACCACTTATAATTCCCTATATAATTTTCTTTATAATTACCAAGTTCGAATTTCATTTCAAATATTGGTTTAAAAACCCATTTCCACCCTCATGTAAATTCAATTTGAAATTTTATTTTTAGTTTATCCAATGATAAATAGTTCACTTAAGTTACAAACTCCTTTATTAACAATTCCATGTTTATTCATTTAAATTGATTTCTACTTTCCATTTTATTGAAACTAAATTTATATTTTTGAAAATAAATTTCTTTTTAAATTCCAAACCCCTTTTCCATATTCGAAAATATTATATAGTATTTAAATACTAAAATTTCTAAGGTCTGTGCCAAAATCAATCATAGAATACATACCACATCATAAAATTCAATTATATGAAAACAATAATATAAATGTTGAGGAACCCAGTTGGGCCCCTCCAACCTGTTTCCCTGCATCCACAGATGTTAATAACATCAATAATATTATTTCACATCAATATGAAGTATCAAACTAATAATCGATCAACGATGTAATCCTATCAACCAATTTTATCAACTATTCAACCAAGCAGCCATCACACAGTATAAAATGAATTTAAAACTCATTTATATAAAAATACAAACGAGGCAGAGTAAGTGAGTTTACTCACCTTGATTTGCAGTTGACAGTTCTGCTTTGATTTCGTTTAAGGATAAAACAGGCGTTTGATTTTTCCTTGAAATCCAGTAGCCCAGTTCTCGGCCACATCCGATCCATAACGTATATTTCGTCGTTATGATCCCAACGTGACTTGTTTCGTCAGATTCTAATAATGTAAGAACAATATATACAATTATAAAAAAAAACAGATGAACTAAAATAAATTATGTACATTAACTACCGTCATTAGTGATATTAATTACCATGCATAATTTAATTAAGCTCCTTAACTCTGCGTTTTAGAAATGCTACTTCGATACCTTCAAATTTCAAATATGAATTACTGTCGGTGACTCAACATTGATCGTTCTCCCTCCAACGTCTACCAGAGTTGACTTATCTGTGTGTTTCTATATCTTGCTCCATCATCTAACACCTTTGAATAATATACAACCTCGTCTCTCTCCGACCATTTCCATGGAATAGTAATACTCCAACAATCAGTACATATCTAAGCAAACTCACCACCCAAAATTCTCACTCAACACTTATCCCATTATTATAACAGTCCTCCTGTGAAGTGCTGCATTGACTGAAATGTACATCACCCTCAACTAATCCCAAATATCCCTATTATGGTAAATCCAAAATACTGCTGGCTTGCCTCTCACGACAAAGCACAAGCACCGATTCATATATGTCCAAACATATGTTGAGCGAGGTCCAAAAAGAACGTATATTAGTAGCATCCATATGTAATGACCCGGGTTTTTGACGATCTTGGTTATCCGATATACAACACATATCGAACGTCCAAGGATCGAAAATACCGATCATTAATGAAAGAAATTAGAGGGTGAGAATAGATAAGATAGAAACTTAGAATAGAAGGAGAAGAAGAGCACAACATCAGGGTAACATGAACCTCACAGCGGAACGAATAACATATAATATATATAACATAACTTTGAAATATAAATCTGTACTTGAATACACATCATTATCACAGTACAGCACTTACAACATAGCGGAAATAAACAATAGCTATATGATCCTGAAGCCTCCTACTCCAGTTCTTCAAGTATCTGTAAATCCCAACTACTTGACTGCCCGTAAAAAATTGGGCACCCAAGAGTTTAGGGAAAACAAAACAAATAAACTCCGGGTCAGTCATGGGACTGGTATGAGTAAAACAGTTTAAGCAGGTAAATGATATCTCATAAGACCACGCCGTATAATGGAACGGGTTTTTCCCTTATGAGAATCCAAATTATCTTTATATCAAAAACCTTTTGATATTATAATAATGTCTATCAACCACAATATAATAATCGTCTAGTAGAAGCGCTTTCATCTCACGTTCTACATATATAGTATACAATCAAAACCGCAAGCACGTATTGGGTAATGGATTTCCAACTATGACAAGGTATGGAACCATCTTTCACTAGTGTACCTCTAGAAAGGAATACACTGGGTTCAACAAGAACATCTTGCAACCCGACCACACATGACCAACCACTCATTTCGCTTGAGTGTATCGAATGTATATCACCAACGGTTGGGATCAGCAACCGTTTCCCGAATGGGACGGTATCGACAATAGATTTTTAGAAATAAATGAAACTCTAGATCAGGTGATTATACACCCTACTTCGGAGCGACCGACTTAGCCAGCTGCCTGCCCGATTTCTGTCATTTACCGGTTAATGAGGCTTGAGGTTACGCTTCATCATCACATCAGATTCACTTCGAATGCCACGTTGTCAGATCCATCGAAAATCACGAATTAACGTCTACAACAATGCATTACGTGTTAGCTGAAGAAGTTTCCTTCTCCGCTTTCACTCTTGATACGGTTGAAGAAATCAATGTACGTGACCTTCCTGGAATTACTTTGCCAGACATCCATCCATACAAGCCATCCAGGAACAGGATGAACCGAAGGCACTATTCAATACATCCATCTTAGGCACTGTTATCTAAGACTTATACAATAGCCCTTGCGCTTTACTCCGTCTTCAATTATCTTTGGTATATATGATTTGCAACGCTTATGCCAATACAAAGTGGTTCTTTGGATAATAATCCAACCGGTCTCTCCATATTAGCAACGTTAAAATGGTCAAAAACTTCGATAGTCAATGAGTTAACTATCAAAGAAAAACACGTGTGCAAACAACGATATTATTTCCAAATGGAAATTCTATCAATCAATCATCAATCATATATATATATATATCTGTACATATATATATATTCATATTTCCTTATTTTCTATGTTTAGAAAATATACGTTATTAACCCTGGAAAACATTTCCATAACTTATTTACGTATCAGTATTCTTTCTACAACTATCGGTCTCTGACTGTAAACTAGTATGAGAACAATTCTCTAAGTATAAATCCCGAAGGCCGAAACCAACATCAGATCGACACTTAGAAAACCATTCAACTTAACTAATCCCTAGTCAGTTTCTAATCTTGTTTAACTCTATTCCTTTACCTCTATTCGATTAACTCTATTTGATTTACTCTAATACGAAAAACTAATATCTGTTTTAACTTTATTTCGAATAACTATATTCGATTTAACTCCATTTGCTTGACTCTAGATCGCAGCGATCACAATGGTTACGCCTGATTCCCTCAGGAAACATCCGATCGCCGTAGGTTATCTGCAGCCCTGCGAATCACGCTAGCAGTCGTGCTAAATGGTAACCTATCCTAAATAACTATGTCTGATTAACTCCTTTTGATAAACTACATTTTGATTAACTCCTTTTGATAAACTACGTTTGATTAACCCCTTTTTATCTCGTCGGTTTCCTTTTATAATCATATTTAGTTTCCAACTAAATATTCCTTTTATAATTCTGTTTATTTACTAAATAAATATTCCTTCATCCTATTTATTCTCTAAATAGATATTCCTTTATTCTATTCTATTCGTTTTATCAACATTTTCCCCCTTTATAAAACTCTATTCGTTTTATAAACATTTTCCTTTTATTTACTTTCGAAATATTTCCTTTTTATAAAATCGGTTGATTTTATAAAATTCCTTTATTTCAATATACATTGAAATAATTCTTCTTACATCCCAGGGTCTTTTATGATATTTAAAATATCGAATAACAAGGATCAATATCATTCTAACACACATAATCCATTACAGATTATATAACACATCATATATCACAATATATGAAAAACAGTAAAATAAATGTTGAGGAATCCAGTCGGATCCCTCCAACCTGTCTCCCGGCATCCACAGATGTTACACAATAAAATCAACATCACTTTCAGTTCCATATGATATATTCTGTTAAACAGAATCAATATAGAAATTCAACTAACTGACAAGCAGTTCAATCAAACAGTCAACACACAGTCAATCAGCCAATATTTAACAGTTCTAAAAATACAACATGAAATTATAAACTGTTCAGAGTTAGTGAGATTCACTCACTTTGACAGTTCATCATTAAAGAACGATAAATTGTTATTTGATTTGAATCAAATAGTTTATTTCGCCATAAATTCAAATGAGCCCCAATCCACTTCCAGTCAGTTCCAGTGCGTAGCCATTGCCCATACGATCCCAACGCAACTTACGGTTCATCAATTCTGATTTCATATGAATAAGTTATTGATTTTACAAGATCGAATACTATATAAATTAAATAAAACTTGAGTTATTAATCATGGGCCCTTAACCTTTTAAAATGGCCCAACCCTTCTTAACAAACCCAGACCCGATCCCAATGCTTTCTTCCCCAAAAATCAATTCCCGTCGTTCCTGCTTATCACCGTTGCCCACTCTTCAACACCAACCCCTCTTCTTCTTCACGGTTTTACAAACGAATATCACCAATAGCCTCCACTTCTCGATCTCTTCACACTCATACCATCAATGAACAACTCGGTGATCATCTCTGAATCCCATCGATGCGATCTACTGTACTGAGATCGAACCAACCCATAACCGAATCCTCCCAAAATCACCCTACAAGCTCGCAATCACCTCACAAATCCAAAACTAACACTTATCGATGCATTGATGCTCACGTCTGTCTCGAAACCCAACCCTAGTTTCCTGTGTGGTTTCGCTCCCTAAGAAAACGAACGTCGGACTCTTCACAAATGGTATAGGATTGAAGAGTAGAACTTAGGGATCTCGAATATATAGCTTTCGAGATTTATTGAGATTTGTTTATATTTTCTTTTGAATTTCTTTTCCTTATGGTATTGGTTTTTTGTTTCATGTATACTGGCGGCTTATTTGTACACGAGAGGGAAAGAGAGCTTTGAGTGTGTGGTTGAAAGAGAGAGGACGTGGTCCTTGTTTGACCATGAGTTAGGATATTTTTAGTTAGATTTTTACCATTTTTATATTCGATTTATATTCGTTCTCGTCTTCTAAAAATCCGTGTGATCACACGCGATACCTAGAAATCACGAAAATTGACATGTAGCTAGAGTTCGACATTACGGTCCCAACGATACTGGTTTCGTCGAATTCCGACTCTGTTTGCTCACACGACGTATTTTTAACTGTCGAAATACTGACTGTTTTTCACTCTAAAAATCCGTACGGCCACACTATGACTCTAAAAATCACGAAACTGGAAATCTAACAACCATTTGACATTGTGGATCCAACAAAATTAGTTTCGTCGAATTCCGACTTCGTTGGCAAAAGTGGCTATTTTTAAAGCTCTAAATAGCCTATTTAAATATATAAATATATTTAAATATAATTAAATTTAATATTTAAAATTAAATATTAACGTCTATATTCACATGGAATACCGTACAACTTCAGAATATTCCTATATGGATTTACAACTCGATAATACATCGTCAGAGTTATATCGATGTTCGATTTCTATTTAAATCCTTATATAAAATATAATTAAATCGTTATGGTCAGGGCGATGCATTTCTGAGAATTTGATTTGGACAAAACTCAAAATCTACACGACGAAATCCTGATTTTTCTCTTTCACTAGAAAGATATAATTCACCAGCTCCTAACGTTTCTTGTTTCACAAAAATCTGATTTAAAACGAACCCTGTATATTCAGTTGAAGTTCAAATCGCCAAATAGCGAATTGCCGCGTCATTTCAAGCTCGATTTTAATTATAATATAATTATACGTTCAAACTTCGTTCAAATAATATATTCGTTATTCTAATTCAATTCTAAACTGAATTAAATATCACAGATGATCCAGTTCACACCATATCGCCATTTCAGCCAATTCTAATTATTTCAGAATTAAATATATTATTTAATTTATTATTTTGATTAAATATTCACCATTATTTAATTAAACCACCATTTAATTCACTATATCACTATTTATATAATTAAATAAATTAATTATAATACCTCTGGAAATGCGGGTCATTACAATCTTCCCCACTTAAAATAATTTCGTCTTCGAAATTGCTAAGGTAGAGAACGACCCTATCGACTGGTTAGAACATATTTGTTCACTTCTTAACTTCAGTTTCAATTGAACCAATTTAATTTCAATTAAAATATTAATTAATTCTTATCAACGAAAATTTTCAAAAATCCTAAAAATTTTCTAACACCTTAACTTTTCGAAAAATTTCACCAGCACCTCCTTTGTACTGGTCAATAGGTCAAACTCCAACTCGCCTCTCTGGGCCATCTCCATCCCAAAAGAAAATCAAACAGCCAAGCGGCTTGCCAATTTGGCTCATAAATCTTATATCCAATAGAAATATAAACTTGTACCTTTTGTCGGCATATCATTATATCCTTTCCACCTGTTATCAATTCAGCGGATACAAGGGTCATCTCAATCAATTTCCAATCTTCTTTTATCCACAACACAACCATTCGCTTATATCCGAGCCAAATATCATTTCAACTCGAGTTTCTTATCGATTCCCAACTCTTAACTTGATTATCACATTACACTTCAAATTTGAATCTCACAATCCAATTTGTCTTGATATCATTATAATTCAATCTCGGTTACCACTTTGCTGGCTTTACTTTAATTTAAGTTTGCTTTCACAAATTTTTGTTAAATTTGTTTTTAATTTAAACAGTCTTTTCCCTGGGAGTTTTTAAATAGTTTACTCTTTTCAAAAATCAAAATTTCCTTTTGAACATGTCACTGAGCCCTTAATTAATATTCCATTAGTTAAATCACTTCTCTATTTCTTTATCAATATTTGTTAACCAAATATTTTCAATAACCATATTGGCCTTCTATGTTATTTGGAAAACATTTCCGAATATCGCCTTCCTTTATTTTCTAAACTTTAGAAAATATATGCTATTTATAATTGGAAAATATTCCAATTACTTATCTCTTTTCCGATCTCGTTTATTTCTAAACTTAGGAAATATTCTTTATTATATTTCTAAGCTTACACTTATTTGGGTTAAAACGGATGTTGTGTAAAACATCGTTACGACAACTCAAATACTATATTCAACTAACTCTTATTCAACATTGATATTCGAGCCTGAAATCTTACTATTTATTTGTTAATAATGAAATCAATCAAGTTGGGGTATAACTACCTCTCAGACCTTGACTGAATAACATTTATAACGTCAAAACAGATATGACTACTTACTCGAATAATCAATACCATACAACTACTTATTCACTTTTAAACACGTATACGCTTCCTCGTTCTATTCTTACTAGATTTTATTCTTAGTCTTCCTTATCGATTTTACTATTCTATTTCTAAGTTCGTTTCCTTATCGACTTCTATATATATGGATACGTTGATTTCTAACTATCAAATTATCTTAAAAATATTCTAACTCCTTAAGTTCTTGGAAAAATTCGCCATAACCTCCTTTGTACTAGGAGCATCGGGATATTTCAAACAGCCTCCCGTGGCCCACACCAATCCAAAAGAAAAAGAAAAAGTCAAGCGGCTAGCCGATACGGCGCATAAAATCTCATATATGAATTAAATACATACCTTTTCGTCGAACATTCTATTTATATACCTTCACACCTTATCCATACCTATCTCATGTATATTTATACCTGCCTAATCTATTTTAACTATACATGATCGTTTTAACTCAATTCGTTAATAAATTTGTTAATTAACTCTTTAGTTTATTTCACTTTTATATTTGAACATGACATGTTCAAATATATTTTAACTTGCTTATTAACTAATTTGAATCCAAATTTCAAATTTAAGTTCTATATTCGATTTCGAATATCCATTTACAAATCCAATTCACCTTTCAAAGTTCAACTTCAAATTCAAAACTCGATTAACTAATTCCTCTTCGACTTAGTTAATTCTATTCAATTTCTATTCAAATTTTATATCACTTCTATTATTCAAATCTATATATCAAATTCTATTATTCAAATTCTATTCAAATTCTATTTTATAAATCCCAATTGAATTTCTATATTCAAATTCTATATTATAAATCCCATTTGAATTTCTATATTAAAATTCTATATATTCAAATTCTATATTATAAATCCCATTTGAATTTCTATATTCAAATTCTATATATTCAAATTCTATATTATAAATCCCATTTGAATTTCTACACAACTTGTCTTTCCCAAAATAAATTCAAAATAGTATCTCCGGTAGTAATTCGTCACTTACAACTCGAAAATGAATACTGATGATGCAGCTGTCATCATCGGAATCTATTTTCCAGGGATCGAAGTGAGTTCAATACTATAAAACCATTTCTAAACATTTCCACTTTGAAATTCATTTCAAAATATAATTCACACTACTTGTAAAACAATTTAAAATCTCCCAGGATCTTAAATTTTCCTTATTTTTAATCCAAATCCATTTACAAACACTTATCCATTTCTCCAGAATTTTAATACAATTTCTGGTTTAAATTTTAGATTTAACTCATCTGATTTCATGTATTTCACTTATATGAATTCTGTTTGGTTATTTACATAACCATTTAATTTATAATCTTACTCGATTTTAATAACAACTAATATATCCAATATATATACTTTTGATATATATATATATATATATATCTTCCCTATATCAAAATATACCTTGGGTAAACTTATTTTAATTTACCCTCTTTTTAAAACATATCGTGACGACCCATCGTATTCGAGTGTTTATAAACTTCTACCGATATAGTGGATCAAACTGATCGACCAGAACCCATAAACAACTCAACCAATAAATCACCACAATATAAAACAATTTTTATATCAATAACAAATACACTCACTCGTATATATACACTCAAACTCAATCTAGGTTATTACTAACCCTATCTCTACTGAGTCACGCCACAGAGCCAAGGTAATTCTTAACTTAAGCTCTGATACCAACTGTAATGACCCGGGTTTTTGATGATCTTGGTTATCCGATATACAACACATATCGAACGTCCAAGGATCGAAAATACCGGTCATTAATGAAAGAAATTAGAGGGTGAGAATAGATAAGATAGAAACTTAGAATAGAAGGAGAAGAAGAACACAACATCAAAGTAACACGAACCTTACAGCGGAATGAATAACATATAACATATATAACATAACTTTGAAATATAAATCTGTACTTGAATATACATCATTATCACAGTACAACACATACAACACAGCGGAAATAAACAATAGCTGTATGATCCTGAAGCCTCCTGCTCCAGCTCTTCAAGTATCTGTAAATCCCGACTACTTGACTGCCCGTACAAAATTAGGCACCCAAGAGTTTAGGGAAAACAAAACAAATAAACTCCGGGTCAGTCATAGGACTGGTATGAGTAAAACAGTTTTAAAACAATTTAAGCAGGTAAATGATATCTCATAAGACCACGCCGTATAATGGAATGGGTTTTTCCCTTATGAGAATCAAAATTATCTTTATCTCAAAAACCTTTCGATATTATAATAATGTCTATCAACCACAATATAATAATCATCTAGCAGAAACGCTTTCATCTCACGTTCTACATATATAGTATACTATCAAAACCGCAAGAACGTATTGGGTAATGGATTTCCAACTATGACAAGGTATGGAACCACCTTTCGCTAGTGTACCTCTAGAAAGGAATATACCGGGTTCAACCAGAACATCTTGCAACCCGACCACACATGACCGACCACTCATTTCGCTTGAGTGTATCGAATGTATATCACCAACGGTTGGGATCAATAACCATTTCCCAAATGGGACAGTATCGATAATAGATTTTTAGAAATAAATGAAACTCTAGATCAGGTGATTATACACCCTACTTCAGAGCGACCGACTTAGCCATGCTGCCTGCCCGATTTCTGTCATTTACCGGTTGATGAGGCTTGAGGTTACGCTTCATCATCACATCAGATTCACTTCGAATGCCACATCGTCAAATCCATCAAATCACCGATTGACGTCCTCAACAATACATTATGTGTTAGCTAAAAGAAGTTTCCTTCTCCGCTTCCACTCTTGGTACGGTTGGAGAAATCAATATACGTGATCGTCTAGAAATACTTTTCAGACATCCGTCCATACAAGTCATCCAGGAACAGGATGAACCGAAGTCATCCAGAAACAGGATAATCCAACCGGTCTCTCCATATTAACAACATTAAAATGGTCAAAACTTTGATAGTCTGTGATTTAACTATCAAAGAAAAACACGTGTGCAAACAACGATATTATTTCCAAATGGAAATTCTATCAATCAATCATCAATCATATATATATATCTGTATATATATATATTCATATTTACTTATTTTCTATGTTTAGAAAATATACGTTATTAATCCTGGAAAACATTTCCATAACTTATTTACGTATCACTATTCTTTCTACAACTATCGGTCTCTGACTGTAAACTAGTAGGAGAACAATTCTCTAAGTATAAACCCCGAAGGCCGAAACCAACATCAGATCGACACTTGGAAAACCATTCAACTTAACTAATCTCTAGTCAGTTTCTAATCTTGTTTAACTCTATTCCTTTACCTCTATTCGATTAACTCTATTTGATTTACTCTAATACGAATAACTAATATCTGTTTTAACTTTATTTCGAATAACTATATTTGATTTAACTCCATTCGCTTGACTCTAGATCGCAGCGATCACAATGGTTACGCCTGATTCCCTCGGGAAACACCCGACCGCCGTAGGCTATCTGCAGCCCTGCAAATTACGCTAGCAGTCGTGCTAAATGGTAACCTATCCTAAATAACTATGTTTGATTAACTCCTTTAGATAAACTACATTTTGATTAACTCCTTTTGATAAACTACGTTTGATTAACCCCTTTTTATCTCGTCAGTTTCCTTTTATAATCCTATTTAGTTTCCAACTAAATATTCCTTTTATAATTCTATTTATTTACTAAATAAATATTCCTTTATCCTATTTATTCTCTAAATAGATATTCCTTTATTCTATTCTATTCGTTTTATCAACATTTTTCCCCTTTATAAAACTCTATTCGTTTTATAAACATTTTCCTTTTATGCACTTTCAAAATATTTCCTTTTTATAAAATCGGTTGATTTTATAAAATTCCTTTATTTCAATATACATTGAAATAATTCTTCTTACATCCCAGGGTCTTTTATGATATTTAAAATATCGAATAACAAGGATCAATATCATTCTAACACACATAATCCATTACAGATTATATAACACATCATATATCACAATATATGAAAAACAGTAAAATAAATATTGAGGAATCCAGTCGGATCCCTCCAACCTATCTCCTTGCATCCACAGATGTTACACAATAAAATCAACATCACTTTCAGTTCCATATGATATATTCTGTTAAATAGAATCAATATAGAAATTCAACTAACTGACTAGCAGTTCAATCAAATAGTCAACACACAGTCAATAAGCCAATATTTAACAGTTCTAAAAATACAACATGAAATTATAAACTGTTCGGAGTTAGTGAGATTTACTCACTTTGGCAGTTCGTCGTTAAAGAACGATAAACTGTTATTTGATTTGAATTAAATAGTTTATTTCACCATAAATTCAAACGAGCCCCAATCCACTTCCAGTCAGTTCCAGTGCGTAGCCATTGTCCATACGATCCTAACTCAACTTACGGTTCGTCAATTCTGATTTCATATGAATAAGTTATTGATTTTAAAAGATCGAATACTATATAAATTAAATAAAACTTGAGTTATTTATAATGGGCCCTTAACCTTTTAAAATGGCCCAACCCTTCTTAACAAACCCAGACCCGATCCCAAAGCTTTCTTCCCCAAAAATCAATTCTCGTCGTTCCTGCTTATCACCGTTGCCCACTCTTCAACACCAACCCCTCTTCTTCTTCACGGTTTTACAAACGAATATCACCAATAGCCTCCACTTCTCGATCTCTTCACACTCATACCATCAATGAACAACTCGGTGGTAATCTCTGAATCCCGTCGACGCGATCTACTGTACAGAGATCGAACCAACCCATAACCGAATCCTCCCAAAATCACCCTACAAGCTCGCAATCACCTCACAAATCCAAAACTAACACTTATTCGATGCATTGATGCTCACGTCTGTCTCGAAACCCAACCCTAGTTTCCTGTGTGGTTTCGCTCCCTGAGAAAACGAACGTCGGACTCTTCACAAATGGTATAGGATTGAAGAGTAGAGCTTGGGGATCTCGAATATATAGATTTCGAGATTTATTGAGATTTGTTTATATTTTCTTTTGAATTTCTTTTCCTCATGGTATTGGTTTTTTGTTTCATGTATACTGGCGACTTATTTGTACACGAGTGGGAAAGAGAGCTTTGAGTTTGTGGTTGAAAGAGAGAGGACGTGGTCCTTGTTTGACTATAAGTTTGGGTATTTTTAGTTAGATTTTTACCATTTTTATATTTGATTTATATTTGTTCTCGTCTTCTAAAATCCATGTGATCACACGCGATAGCTAGAAATCACGAAAATTGACATGTAGCTAGAGTTCGACATTACAGTCCCAACGAAACAGGTTTCGTCGAATTCCGACTCTGTTTCCTCGCACGACATATTTTTAACTGTCGAAATACTGACTGTTTTTCACTCTAAAAATCCGTACGGCCACACTGTGACTCTAAAAATCATGAAACTGGAAATCTAACAACCATTTGACATTGCGGATCCAACAAAATTAGTTTTGTCGAATTCCGACTTCGTTTGCAAAAGTGGCTATTTTTAAAGCTCTAAATAGCCTATTTAAATATATAAATATATTTAAATATAATTAAATTTAATATTTAAAATTAAATATTAACGTCTATATTCACATGGAATACCGTACAGCTTCAGAATATTCCTATATGGATTTACAACTCGATATTACATCGTCAGAGTTATATCGATGTTCGATTTCTATTTAAATCCTTATATAAAATATAATTAAATCGTTATGGTCAGGTCGCTGCATTTCTGAGAATTTGATTTGGACATAACTCAAAATCTACTTGACGAAATCCCGATTTTTCTCTTCCACTAGAAAGATATACTTCACCAGCTCCTAACGTTTCTTGTTTTACAAAAATCCGATTTAAAACGAAACCCTGTAAATTCAGTTGAAGTTCAAATCGCCAAATAGCGAACAACCGCGCCATTTCAAGCTCGATTTTAATTATAATATAATTATACGTTCAAACTTTGTTCAAATAATATATTCGTTATTCTAATTCAATTCTAAACTGAATTAAATATCACAGATGATCCAGTTCACACCATATCGCCATTTTAGCCAATTCTAATTATTTCAGAATTAAATATATTATTTAATTTATTATTTTAATTAAATATTCACCATTATTTAATTAAACCACCATTTAATTCATTATATCACTATTTATATAATTAAATAAATTAATTATAATACCTCTGCAAATGCGGGTCATTATACCATATCAATATATTAATTCATACTTATCATCTTTAAGTTCTCCCTGGTAAAACAAGAGCTTGCTAAAACTCCACCTAAGACCGTCACTTCCATTTGCACACCATTTATCAACCCTTAAGCCATTTTCCCCCTTAATTCACCTTTTAATTGCCGTTATCACTGGGTTAAACTCCCTCCTGACATCCAAATAATCGACATCACGGTTTCAATACTGTTCGAAGACTCATACTTCTCCTTCCAAACTCATCAATGAATTCTCCCTCGCCTGCTCTACAATACAACCATCACAGCATCAATCTGAAACCCCTCTTGTAAGTCATGTTCTACACAAATTTGCCGACACCCCCTGTAACGACCCGGATTTTCGGCGGCTTTGGTTATCGACGTAAGCCCGACGTCGATAACCAAACATCGAAAAATCCCGGTAATTAATGAAAGAAATTAGAAGGTGAGAATAGATAAGATAGAAACTTAGAATAGAAGAAGAAGAAGAACACAACATCAGAGTAACACGAACCTCACAGCGGAACGAATAACATATAATAGATAACATAACTTTGAAATATAACAGTTATGTATACAATAGCACTTGTCAGAGTACAGCACTTACAACACGGCGGAAATAACTATAGCTATATGATCTTGAAGCCTCCTGCTCCAAGCTCTTCCAGTATATCTGTAAAACCCGACTACTTGACTGCCCGTACAAATTTAGGCACCCAAGAGTTTAGGGAAAACAACAAATAAACTCCGGGTCAGTCATGGGACTGGTGTGAGTAAAACAGTTTAAAACAGGTATATGAACAAGTAAACGATATCTCATAAGACCACGCCGCAGAACGGAACGGGTTTTTCCCTTATGAGAATCCAAACATTTTTGCAAAGCAATATCATTCTGATATTATAATAATGTCTAAGTACAAATAAATATCAGTCTAGTAGAAACGCTTGCATCTCACGTTCTACATATATAGTATACAATCAAAACCGCAAGCACGTATTGGGTAATGGATTTCCAATTATGACAAGGTATGGAATCACCTTCCGATCAGTGTACTCTAGGAACGATACACTGGAGTTCGACAAGAACATCTTGCAACTCAGCCACACATGACCGACCACTCATTTCGCTTGAGTGTATCGAATGTACATCACCAACGGTTGGGATCAGCAACCGTTCCCGTATATATATATGGGACAACATTGATAGATTAAGAAAACAAATGAATATTCACTAGATAGGTGATTATACACCCTACTTCGGTGCGACCGACTTAGCCATGCTGCCTGCCCGATTTTTGTCATTTACCAGTTGATGAGGCTAGAAGCTACGCTTTATCATCACATCAGATTCACTTCGAATGCCACATTGTCAGATCCATCGAAAATCACTAATTTACGTCTACAACCCTACATTACGTGTCAGCTAAAAGAAGTTTCCTTCTCCGCTTCCACTCTTGGTACGGTTGAAGAAATCAAGGTACGTGACCTTTCTGGAAATACACTGTCAAACATTCATTTATACAAGTCATCCTCATTCACTTAGAATGTCACATCGTCATACCCGCCAAATCACAAATTGACTTATCCAAAAATAACACGGGTATACAGCTAAGAGAAACGAATTCCTCCGCCACCAAACGTGAATACGTTTGAACAGATCAACTTACGCGATCCATTGGATATACTCTGTCAGACCTTCGTCCATACAAGTTGTCCTGGGACTGGACAAACCGAAGGCACTATTCTGTAAACAGGATAGCCCTTGCATTTTACTCCGTCTTCAATTATCTTTGGCATATATGATTCGCGACGCTTATGCCAATACAGAGTGGTTCTTTGGATAATAATCCAACCGGTCTCTCCATATTAACAACGTTAAAATGGTCAAAAACTTCGATAGTCTGTGAGTTAACTATCGAAGAAAAACAAGTGTGCAAACAACGATATTATTTCCAAATGGAAATTATATCGAACAAACATCATTTAACATAATCTCTTTAGTCCATTTATTTACTTATCTCCTGTTTCCCTATATTCTAAATTCTTATTTTCTTTTATCAGAAAACATTTCTGATTCTCGTTTGGAAAACATTTCCAAAACTCCTTTACGATCAAACCTTACCATTTCTTAGTTAAGAAGGAAGTCACTCAAGTTGGGGTATAATTACCTCTCAGACCTTAACTGAACAACGTTATAACTTCGAAATGGTCAAAGTTTATCTTTTAATCTTTAACAACTTCTTTACGCCTTTCTCGGATTCAATTTTACTAATCTACTTCTATATTTAAAACATTGGTTATAACGATAACGCTATAATTCCTACTTTCGAATTATCTAACTTTAATTATAACTTCTATTCTTATTAGTGAATAATTAACCTAACACTTATTTATTTATAAATAAATAAATCTCTATTTAAACACTGGAAAAGTATAAGTACTTTCCCGAATTCGATATAATCGAATTTGCCGATTAACTCTCTTCGAGAAATCTCTATTTGATTAACTCTTCTTCGAATAACCTATATTCGATTAACTCCTTCTCGAATAAACGATATTCGATAATCTCTCTTCGAATAACTAGTATTCGATAACTCTTCCCTTTTCAAATATCTCATATTTGAAAATCTCACTTCGATTAAACTATAATCGATAACTCCCTTCGATGAAACTAACATCGATAACTTCTTTCGATGAAACTAACACCGATAACTCCTTTCGATGAAACTAACATCGATAATTCCTTTCGATGAAACTAACATCGATAATTCCTTTCGATGAAACTAACATCGATAATTCCTTTCGATGAAACTAACACCGATTTATTTAACTCGACGAACTTAACTCGACTAACTTAACTTACTTGGTTCGACCAATTCGATTCAATTAACTAGGCTCGACTAACTTGGTTTATTTAACTCAACTTGATTTACTCCTATCGAATAACAAATATTCGATTTAACTCCATTTAACTCTATTCGAATAAACTACTATTCGATTAACTCTATTCAACTCTATTCGAATAAACTATATTCGACTAACTCTATTTAACTCCATTCGAACAACTACTATTTGACGACTCTATTTAACTCCATTCGAACAACTACTATTCGACAACTCTATTTAACTCCATTCGCTTGACTCTAGATCGCAGCGATCACAATGGTTACGCCTGATTCCCTCAGGAAACATCCGACCGCCGTAGGCTATTTACAGCCCTGCGAATTACGCTAGCAGTCATACAAGATGGCAACTTACCCTGAATACTATGTTTGACTAACTCTGTCTCAAATAACTATATTTGATTAATTCTAGTTCGTTTTAACTCTAATCTATTAACTCTAACTAATTAACTCCACTGGTTAACTCTTAACTGATTAACTCTAACTGGTTAATTCTATTTGATTAACTCTAACTGGTTAACTCTATTTGACTAACACGACTCGACTAACCCCTTTCGAATAACTTGTTCGATTAACTAACTTTCGAATACTATATTCGATTAACTAACTTCGAATACCATATTCGATTAACTAACTTCGAATACCATATTCGATTAACTTTATTCACTTTATAAAGATTTCCTTTTTAACAACGTTTTATTCATTTGAAAAGATGTACTTTTAAATAACGGTTCTACACTTTAAAAATGATTTCCTTTTTATAATGTTTCCTTTCCAATTCTATTTGTAAATGGTTTACGAATATTTCCTTTTCAATTTATTCTTGAAATATTCTAACTCCTTAAATTTCCTGAAAAATTCGCCATAACCTCCTTTGTATCGGGAGCATCAGGAAAATCCCCAAACTCGCCACACAGGCCATTCCATTCAAAAAGAAATGCTTTGAATTTATTTCCTTTTTAAAATATCTCCTATTTATAAATATCCCAATTTATAAATATTCCTTATTTATAAATATTCCACTTTATAAATATCGCTTATTTATAAATATCCCATTTTATAAATATGCTATTTTCAATATCACTTTGAAAATTCCCTTATCAACATTTCGATATGTTATGGTATTCAATCATATCAAATCACGATGTTCAATATCGTCCATACGCACACAATCAACAACAGGTTATAATTCACATCATATATCAAATCACGATGTTCAATATCGTCCATACGCACACAATCAACAACAGGTTATAATTCACATCATATATCAAAATATATGAAAAACAATAAAATAACTGTTGAGGAATCCAGTCGGATTCCTCCAACCTGTTTCCCTGCATCACAGATGTTAGACAGTATAGATAACATCACTTTCAGTTCCATATGATATATTCTGTTAAACAGAATCAATATAGAAATTTAACTAACTGACTAGCAGTTCAATCAAACAATCAACACACAGTAAATCAGACAATTTCTAACAGTTCTAAAAATACAACATGAAATTATAAACTGTTCAGAGTTAGTGAGTTTTACTCACATTGTCGATCATCGTTAAAGAACGATAATCGATTGTCGATTCTGATCCGACAATTTATTTCGATACAAATTGTAAACAGCTCCAATCATTCCAGTCTGGTTCCGTGTTGTAGCATTCGTCTGTGTGATCCTATTGGATCCCGTTTTACTGTATTCGGATACAGTATGAACTAGTTATACATTACACAAGTTATTATACAGATATTGAATTTAGTTAAACTATTGTTATTCAAATAGCGGCCTTAACCTTGTTTTCCAGCGGCCCAATTCCTTTTGCACTGACCCATAAAAAGGTCCTCCTTTAAATCGAGCTTCAGAACTTTACTCCTCATTTCTGTACAAAGCCATTTCCATCCCTTCTCACGTCATACAGACATTCGATGTTTCCAACCGCCTACTTCACATAATAGCTGCCTCGCATAGCAACTGAACTTTTCACCAATATTTAAAACCATGAAATCCCACTGAACCTTGCTTAACCGCCCGTTAATCCCCTCCTCATCTCCATCCTGGCCCAATAAAGACCCACACCAATTTACACAGCATCTCCTTCCAGGACCCGTCTTCTATTTCTTCCCCAAAAAATGCGAACTGCTCCAAACCACTTCGTTACCCTTTCAGCGATTTTCCACCATTCTTATCACCATCTCACCACAACCGAAATCACTACCCAATATACCATTAAACTCCCCTTTTGAATTCTCTTCAACCTCCACCCCGTGAAGTTCAACTCGACCCCTCCGAGACATTCCGTCGTTCAATCTCTCCGCCAACTACCAGTACGACAGCGACACCATTACGAACGGATCCTCACCAAATCATCACACGGTGTACTAAATCACCCCATAAACCTTAATATATCCTTCGCTTGTTGAATTGAAGTACCAAACTCCAAGATAACCCAACCCTAGTTTCTGTGAACCACCAGATTCCGACAGGAATTGAAACCGAATGCCATAATACCCATATCAACTTGAAGGAATTTGCACCAAGCGTTCAAAGAAAATTGTTTTATGATTTAAGGGATTTGATTTGATTTTCTAGTGAATTTTGAAACTCACGAAAATGGTTTTCTTTGAAGGAGATGTCGGCGGATTTTTTCATTTACCTGAGGGAGAATAGTTTCTAGGTTTAGAGGATTAAGGTTATTTTATAGGAGATTTTTAAATATTATTATATTCGATTTTTAAGCTATCACTATCGGTATCCGTTGTTTAAAAATCTCTGTGATCACACACAATACCAAAAAATCACGAAAACCGACATGTAGCTAGAGTTAGACATTACGGTCCCAACGAAACTGGTTTCGTTGAATTCCGACTCCGTATGCTCACACAGCGTATTTTTAACTGTCAAAATACTGACTGTTTCACACTCTAAAAATCCGTACGGCCACACCGTGACTCTAAAAATCACGGAACTTGACATCTAACAATAATTTGATGTTGCGGATCCAACAAAACTGGTTTCGTCGAATTCCGACTTCGTTTGCAAAAGTGGCTATTTTTAAAGCTCTAAATAGCCCATTTAAATATATAAATATATTTAAATAAATTAAATTAAATATTAATAATTTAATATTATCGTGTATATCCACATAGAATATACCACAGCTCCACAATATTCCTATATATGGATTTACAGCTCGATATTCCCAATCCATATTATATCGATATTCAAATTACATTGAAATTCCTTTTATAAATCATTATAAATTATAAAGAAAATTCCATAGCGACTTTTCTAAAATTTGATTTGGCCGTAACTAAAAATCTATACGACGAAATCCCGATTTTTCTCTTCCATTAGAAAACTATTATCTAATCGGTCCTGACGGTTCTTGTTTCACAGAAATCCGGCTTAAAACGAATCCTGTATATTCAGTTGAAGTTCAAATCGCCAAATAGCGAACTGCAGCGCCATTTCGAGCTCGTTTATAAATTAAAATATAATTATACGTTCAAACTGACGTCGATTGAATATATTCGTTATTCAAATTCATTTCTAAACTGAATAGAATCTTCGGGATGACCCAGTTCACAGAATATTGTGATTTCCAATATTTTTGATTATTTCTGAATTAAATATATTATTTAATTATTTATTTTAATTAAATATTCCTTATTATTTAATTAACGACCATTTAATTCCTTAAATCACCATTTATATAATTAAATAAATTAATTATATACCCCGGGAAATGCGGGTCATTACATTCTTCCCCACTTAAAATAATTTCGTCCTCGAAATTGCTAAGTTAGAAAAATGTTATTAACTCTACCAACTAGATTCAAACATCTTCTGGTTTACTTCAACTTTAACTTCAACTGAACCATTTTAATTTCAATTAAATTATTAATTAATTCTTATCAACGAAAATTTTCAAAAATCCTGAAAATTTTCTAACGTCTTTAATTTCCGGAAAATTTTGCCATAACCTCCTTTGTTCCGGCAAATACGTCAAATCACAACTCGCCTCTCTAGACCTTCTCCAATCCAAAAGAAAATCAAACAGCCAAGCGGCTTGCCAATTCGGCTCATAAATTCCAAATTCATATAAAATATAAACTTGTACCTTTTTGTTGGGCATATCATTATATCCCTACCACTTTCATATGCTATCAACTCAGCATATACCAGTGTTATCTCAATCAAATCCCAATCGGTTCATATCCTCAAATCCAAATCGAATTTTCATTCGAACCCTAATATCAAATTCCAAATTATTAACTTATCAATTTGGTTCCATTCTAGATTATCTCTAATCCAATTTAATTTTATTTAACTTAATTCAAGTTAAATTTCAATTCTTTTTTTTTTTTTTTTACCATCTCAATTTATTTAACTTTATTAGTTAAATTTTATTCCAGAAATTTCAATTCCTGGGTCTATTTCAAATCAATTTGAAATCATAATACCAATTCAAAACCTTTGAATTTCCGAACACCTTGTTTTCACAAACAATTTTAAAACAAAATCTTTGGTAGTAATCCATCACTTACAACTCGAAAATGAACACCGATGATGTCATGATCATCATCGGAATCTGTTTTCCAGTTATCGAAGTGAGTTCAATACTATATCACTTTCAGTTTGAAAAACGTTTTCAAAATCTCCCAGGAACTTAAAATTTCCTTATTTTAATTCCAAATCTGATTTAAATTCAGATTTTTATTCATCTTATTTCATATACTTTACTTATATGAATCCTGACTGGTTATTTATAACCATTCCACCTTTTTATAATCTCATTTGGTTATAATAACAACCAACACTACCACTATATTATATCAAAATATATTCGGGTAAAATTATTTCTTTTACCCTCCTTTCAAAACATACCGTGTCGGTCCATCGTATTCGAGTGTTTAGTAACCCCTATCGATACAGTGGATCAAACTGATCGACCAGAATTCACAAACAACTCAGCCAATGAATCTACACAATATAAAACTATTTTTATATCAAATACAAATACGCACTGGTATATATATACACTCAAACTCAATCTAGGGTGTTACTAACCCTATCTCTACCGAGTCACGCCACAGAGCCAAGTAATTCTTAACTTAAGCTCTGATACCAACTGTAACGACCCGGATTTTCGGCGGCTTTGGTTATCGACGTAAGCCCGACGTCGATAACCAAACATCGAAAAATCCCGGTAATTAATGAAAGAAATTAGAAGGTGAGAATAGATAAGATAGAAACTTAGAATAGAAGAAGAAGAAGAACACAACATCAGAGTAACACGAACCTCACAGCGGAACGAATAACATATAATAGATAACATAACTTTGAAATATAACAGTTATGTATACAATAGCACTTGTCAGAGTACAACACTTACAACACGGCGGAAATAACTATAGCTATATGATCTTGAAGCCTCCTGCTCCAAGCTCTTCCAGTATATCTGTAAAACCCGACTACTTGACTGCCCGTACAAATTTAGGCACCCAAGAGTTTAGGGAAAACAACAAATAAACTCCGGGTCAGTCATGGGACTGGTGTGAGTAAAACAGTTTAAAACAGGTATATGAACAAGTAAACGATATCTCATAAGACCACGCCGCAGAACGGAACGGGTTTTTCCCTTATGAGAATCCAAACATTTTTGCAAAGCAATATCATTCTGATATTATAATAATGTCTAAGTACAAATAAATATCAGTCTAGTAGAAACGCTTGCATCTCACGTTCTACATATATAGTATACAATCAAAACCGCAAGCACGTATTGGGTAATGGATTTCCAATTATGACAAGGTATGGAATCACCTTCCGATCAGTGTACTCTAGGAACGATACACTGGAGTTCGACAAGAACATCTTGCAACTCAGCCACACATGACCGACCACTCATTTCGCTTGAGTGTATCGAATGTACATCACCAACGGTTGGGATCAGCAACCGTTCCCGTATATATATATGGGACAACATTGATAGATTAAGAAAACAAATGAATATTCACTAGATAGGTGATTATACACCCTACTTCGGTGCGACCGACTTAGCCATGCTGCCTGCCCGATTTTTGTCATTTACCGGTTGATGAGGCTAGAAGCTACGCTTTATCATCACATCAGATTCACTTCGAATGCCACATTGTCAGATCCATCGAAAATCACTAATTTACGTCTACAACCCTACATTACGTGTCAGCTAAAAGAAGTTTCCTTCTCCGCTTCCACTCTTGGTACGGTTGAAGAAATCAAGGTACGTGACCTTTCTGGAAATACACTGTCAAACATTCATTTATACAAGTCATCCTCATTCACTTAGAATGTCACATCGTCATACCCGCCAAATCACAAATTGACTTATCCAAAAATAACACGGGTATACAGCTAAGAGAAACGAATTCCTCCGCCACCAAACGTGAATACGTTTGAACAGATCAACTTACGCGATCCATTGGATATACTCTGTTAGACCTTCGTCCATACAAGTTGTCCTGGGACTGGACAAACCGAAGGCACTATTCTGTAAACAGGATAGCCCTTGCATTTTACTCCGTCTTCAATTATCTTTGGCATATATGATTCGCGACGCTTATGCCAATACAGAGTGGTTCTTTGGATAATAATCCAACCGGTCTCTCCATATTAACAACGTTAAAATGGTCAAAAACTTCGATAGTCTGTGAGTTAACTATCGAAGAAAAACAAGTGTGCAAACAACGATATTATTTCCAAATGGAAATTATATCGAACAAACATCATTTAACATAATCTCTTTAGTCCATTTATTTACTTATCTCCTGTTTCCCTATATTCTAAATTCTTATTTTCTTTTATCAGAAAACATTTCTGATTCTCGTTTGGAAAACATTTCCAAAACTCCTTTACGATCAAACCTTACCATTTCTTAGTTAAGAAGGAAGTCACTCAAGTTGGGGTATAATTACCTCTCAGACCTTAACTGAACAACGTTATAACTTCGAAATGGTCAAAGTTTATCTTTTAATCTTTAACAACTTCTTTACGCCTTTCTCGGATTCAATTTTACTAATCTACTTCTATATTTAAAACATTGGTTATAACGATAACGCTATAATTCATACTTTCGAATTATCTAACTTTAATTATAACTTCTATTCTTATTAGTGAATAATTAACCTAACACTTATTTATTTATAAATAAATAAATCTCTATTTAAACACTGGAAAAGTATAAGTACTTTCCCGAATTCGATATAATCGAATTTGCCGATTAACTCTCTTCGAGAAATCTCTATTTGATTAACTCTTCTTCGAATAACCTATATTCGATTAACTCCTTCTCGAATAAACGATATTCGATAATCTCTCTTCGAATAACTAGTATTCGATAACTCTTCCCTTTTCAAATATCTCATATTTGAAAATCTCACTTCGATTAAACTATAATCGATAACTCCCTTCGATGAAACTAACATCGATAACTTCTTTCGATGAAACTAACACCGATAACTCCTTTCGATGAAACTAACATCGATAATTCCTTTCGATGAAACTAACATCGATAATTCCTTTCGATGAAACTAACATCGATAATTCCTTTCGATGAAACTAACACCGATTTATTTAACTCGACGAACTTAACTCGACTAACTTAACTTACTTGGTTCGACCAATTCGATTCAATTAACTAGGCTCGACTAACTTGGTTTATTTAACTCAACTTGATTTACTCCTATCGAATAACAAATATTCGATTTAACTCCATTTAACTCTATTCGAATAAACTACTATTCGATTAACTCTATTCAACTCTATTCGAATAAACTATATTCGACTAACTCTATTTAACTCCATTCGAACAACTACTATTTGACGACTCTATTTAACTCCATTCGAACAACTACTATTCGACAACTCTATTTAACTCCATTCGCTTGACTCTAGATCGCAGCGATCACAATGGTTACGCCTGATTCCCTCAGGAAACATCCGACCGCCGTAGGCTATTTACAGCCCTGCGAATTACGCTAGCAGTCATACAAGATGGCAACTTACCCTGAATACTATGTTTGACTAACTCTGTCTCAAATAACTATATTTGATTAATTCTAGTTCGTTTTAACTCTAATCGATTAACTCTAACTAATTAACTCCACTGGTTAACTCTTAACTGATTAACTCTAACTGGTTAATTCTATTTGATTAACTCTAACTGGTTAACTCTATTTGACTAACACGACTCGACTAACCCCTTTCGAATAACTTGTTCGATTAACTAACTTTCGAATACTATATTCGATTAACTAACTTCGAATACCATATTCGATTAACTAACTTCGAATACCATATTCGATTAACTTTATTCACTTTACAAAGATTTCCTTTTTAACAACGTTTTATTCATTTGAAAAGATGTACTTTTAAATAACGGTTCTACACTTTAAAAATGATTTCCTTTTTATAATGTTTCCTTTCCAATTCTATTTGTAAATGGTTTACGAATATTTCCTTTTCAATTTATTCTTGAAATATTCTAACTCCTTAAATTTCCTGAAAAATTCGCCATAACCTCCTTTGTATCGGGAGCATCAGGAAAATCCCCAAACTCGCCACACAGGCCATTCCATTCAAAAAGAAATGCTTTGAATTTATTTCCTTTTTAAAATATCTCCTATTTATAAATATCCCAATTTATAAATATTCCTTATTTATAAATATTCCACTTTATAAATATCGCTTATTTATAAATATCCCATTTTATAAATATGCTATTTTCAATATCACTTTGAAAATTCCCTTATCAACATTTCGATATGTTATGGTATTCAATCATATCAAATCACGATGTTCAATATCGTCCATACGCACACAATCAACAACAGGTTATAATTCACATCATATATCAAATCACGATGTTCAATATCGTCCATACGCACACAATCAACAACAGGTTATAATTCACATCATATATCAAAATATATGAAAAACAATAAAATAACTGTTGAGGAATCCAGTCGGATTCCTCCAACCTGTTTCCCTGCATCACAGATGTTAGACAGTATAGATAACATCACTTTCAGTTCCATATGATATATTCTGTTAAACAGAATCAATATAGAAATTTAACTAACTGACTAGCAGTTCAATCAAACAATCAACACACAGTAAATCAGACAATTTCTAACAGTTCTAAAAATACAACATGAAATTATAAACTGTTCAGAGTTAGTGAGTTTTACTCACATTGTCGATCATCGTTAAAGAACGATAATCGATTGTCGATTCTGATCCGACAATTTATTTCGATACAAATTGTAAACAGCTCCAATCATTCCAGTCTGGTTCCGTGTTGTAGCATTCGTCTGTGTGATCCTATTGGATCCCGTTTTACTGTATTCGGATACAGTATGAACTAGTTATACATTACACAAGTTATTATACAGATATTGAATTTAGTTAAACTATTGTTATTCAAATAGCGGCCTTAACCTTGTTTTCCAGCGGCCCAATTCCTTTTGCACTGACCCATAAAAAGGTCCTCCTTTAAATCGAGCTTCAGAACTTTACTCCTCATTTCTGTACAAAGCCATTTCCATCCCTTCTCACGTCATACAGACATTCGATGTTTCCAACCGCCTACTTCACATAATAGCTGCCTCGCATAGCAACTGAACTTTTCACCAATATTTAAAACCATGAAATCCCACTGAACCTTGCTTAACCGCCCGTTAATCCCCTCCTCATCTCCATCCTGGCCCAATAAAGACCCACACCAATTTACACAGCATCTCCTTCCAGGACCCGTCTTCTATTTCTTCCCCAAAAAATGCGAACTGCTCCAAACCACTTCGTTACCCTTTCAGCGATTTTCCACCATTCTTATCACCATCTCACCACAACCGAAATCACTACCCAATATACCATTAAACTCCCCTTTTGAATTCTCTTCAACCTCCACCCCGTGAAGTTCAACTCGACCCCTCCGAGACATTCCGTCGTTCAATCTCTCCGCCAACTACCAGTACGACAGCGACACCATTACGAACGGATCCTCACCAAATCATCACACGGTGTACTAAATCACCCCATAAACCTTAATATATCCTTCGCTTGTTGAATTGAAGTACCAAACTCCAAGATAACCCAACCCTAGTTTCTGTGAACCACCAGATTCCGACAGGAATTGAAACCGAATGCCATAATACCCATATCAACTTGAAGGAATTTGCACCAAGCGTTCAAAGAAAATTGTTTTATGATTTAAGGGATTTGATTTGATTTTCTAGTGAATTTTGAAACTCACGAAAATGGTTTTCTTTGAAGGAGATGTCGGCGGATTTTTTCATTTACCTGAGGGAGAATAGTTTCTAGGTTTAGAGGATTAAGGTTATTTTATAGGAGATTTTTAAATATTATTATATTCGATTTTTAAGCTATCACTATCGGTATCCGTTGTTTAAAAATCTCTGTGATCACACACAATACCCAAAAATCACGAAAACCGACATGTAGCTAGAGTTAGACATTACGGTCCCAACGAAACTGGTTTCGTTGAATTCCGACTCCGTATGCTCACACAGCGTATTTTTAACTGTCAAAATACTGACTGTTTCACACTCTAAAAATCCGTACGGCCACACCGTGACTCTAAAAATCACGGAACTTGACATCTAACAATAATTTGATGTTGCGGATCCAACAAAACTGGTTTCGTCGAATTCCGACTTCGTTTGCAAAAGTGGCTATTTTTAAAGCTCTAAATAGCCCATTTAAATATATAAATATATTTAAATAAATTAAATTAAATATTAATAATTTAATATTATCGTGTATATCCACATAGAATATACCACAGCTCCACAATATTCCTATATATGGATTTACAGCTCGATATTCCCAATCCATATTATATCGATATTCAAATTACATTGAAATTCCTTTTATAAATCATTATAAATTATAAAGAAAATTCCATAGCGACTTTTCTAAAATTTGATTTGGCCGTAACTAAAAATCTATACGACGAAATCCCGATTTTTCTCTTCCATTAGAAAACTATTATCTAATCGGTCCTGACGGTTCTTGTTTCACAGAAATCCGGCTTAAAACGAATCCTGTATATTCAGTTGAAGTTCAAATCGCCAAATAGCGAACTGCAGCGCCATTTCGAGCTCGTTTATAAATTAAAATATAATTATACGTTCAAACTGACGTCGATTGAATATATTCGTTATTCAAATTCATTTCTAAACTGAATAGAATCTTCGGGATGACCCAGTTCACAGAATATTGTGATTTCCAATATTTTTGATTATTTCTGAATTAAATATATTATTTAATTATTTATTTTAATTAAATATTCCTTATTATTTAATTAACGACCATTTAATTCCTTAAATCACCATTTATATAATTAAATAAATTAATTATATACCTCGGGAAATGCGGGTCATTACACCCCCAACAGATCGCGACCATACTCCATGCACTGCCTTGAGTACTTCATCGCCACTTATATGCACAAAAACCCACGAAGAACAGCACACAAGTGCCAAATCCAACAATTAACACAACTATAACATTTGGTTTGCAAAATAACACACTCACAATCTAATTTCCTCAACCCTAAATCGACTTCGAAAAGAAAGTCGAACCCAGTAAGCATCGTTCCGTGCGAATGGACAAATATGAGGCTGAAACTCTTAAGAAGGGAGAACGGGGTATCTGAAATTGCGAGTTTATATTTGATTTTTTAGGAAGGAACGATTTCATCTCGGGAAAAGAATTTCTTCTTTTGTCTCGGAACCAGAAATGAGGAGAGTTTGAACAGTATTTAAAAGGAAGGACACCTTGAGGAACACAGAATTATAATGACTTGGTATGCACTGAGATAAGTGGTTAGGCATGCACGAAACTGAATTGCTTGGTAGGCACGGTAGAAGGTTTGGGGAACATGGTTAAAAACTTTGCAGTCACACTGCTGTTTTAAAACGTACTGGCAAGATAATATATATATTATCACATATATTTCATATAGTCCTTACTGGCATTAGTATAAACATTGATTGAGAATGGTAGTTTAGAACTGATGTATACCATAGGTAGAAACTCAACTAATCCTAGATAAAATAAAAATTTAGTTAGAGACCCAAGGTTGAAACTTTAGAATTTCAAATGACCGTGTTCTATTTAAAATTGAGCTAAGTGTTAGGGTACCTAAGGTTTTCGTTCATGTCCAAACTGCCACGGACAGAAATTAGAATACGGTTGTGTTGAGCGCGGTGCCACTGTCCCAAAAATATAATAATATCGGTAGTTCAACTTATATTAGGAAACCCTAAAATATTGATATAGGGTGCAAAATAAATAAAAATTTGCGTATTTAATTAATTAAAAATTACAGAAAAATTCTAAAAATTAAATTATAACTATGCCTCAAAGGAGCCTTGTCGAAATTCAAGACCGATATTTAAATATATTCAAATAACCGTTATGCCCTATAGGCGATTCTACAGCGACTTTCTGAAAATTTGATTTGGACACAACTTTTTATTCCTGCTATGAAATCTGGATTTTTCACATCCGTTGGAAAGATATTTTCAAACAGATTCAAATATTTCTTGTTTCGCTAAAATCCGATATATTTTGAATCCTGTACATTCATTTGAAATTTGAAATCGAATTTTCAAACTACCGCGCCATTTTGAACTCGTTTTAATTATATTATAAATTATACGTTAAATATCGTTTTATTAAATGAATTCCTATTTATAATCCAAATAAAATATTTAAAACAAAATTTAAATATTTAGAATTCAACGGTTGAAAATCCGGGTCGTTACATTTATATATATATACATAAATTTAATTAAATTAAATCGAATAATGATGCTGTAATTCGTATTTTGAAATTGTAACTTCAAACAATTAGTGCGGGGGATCCGACCATCGGATTTTCCCAAAACTGAAACCATTGGATTCGTTTTGAAAAGATCTTTCTAATGATATAAAATTTATGAAGACTCAATGGTTAGATTTTCAGATATGTGTAAACTAATTCTGAAGAAAAACAGCGCCACGACCGCATTATGGCCTGAAGCGTCGTTTGAATGAATTGGCTATTTTTAAAATAAATAAAAATAGCGATAAATCGTGATAAAATATTATAAACGATATAGAATGGAAATAAACTGAATTTGCTCGGTTTATGTGATATTTGATGGTTGAATGTGTTTGGTGTGAAAATTACATTTAAGAACGGAATTAGTGATATCGAATAACTTAACCATTGAAATGAATTGATTTTAAATTCTAAATATACGTGAATTATTTAAAAGGCCGAGTTAATTCTCATTTCAAATAATTGATCGACGATTGAAAGTCGAAGATACGAAGACGGTGCAAGACCAATGATCTTTACGTCGAATGGAGGGGTGCTACTGATGCTCATGATAGGAGTAGCTACATTGAAGGGGCTGAAGTAGTAGCCGTCCGGACGTACTTGTTGATTGTACGGATATGCGAGGTATTGAGTGCCTCCAGTTTCGTTCAGACCCAGAGCGAACTTGTAAATGGACTGTGTGTCTGACATTGGATTTTGTTCTGTGTTGATTGATCTCTATTAAATATATATATCTGTTTGGCGGTGGAGAATTTATTCTCTTGCTTAACGCCATTCTCTAAGACGTATGAGCTCAGAGGTTATATATCGATAGAAATCAGTCGCATGGAATGAATTGCCTGTGTGGCATGCCTAAGTGGCAGATGATCAAGGCTTTTGTTGAAAAGCAAAGTCTTGTGGTTGATGATCAAAGCCCGGCCTGTGTGGCATAGCTTTGTGTATGGCGTTGTTTCGCGAGCCTCATACCCCGGTATGAGCCAGAAACGGGAGAGGACATCAGGGAGGACATGCGTGTCCTTCTAACTAGGAGTGGTGCTTTGGGTTTTGCATGCCCGTGTATTTTACTTATGTGGATGATGGAAAGCGAGGTCTCGGTTAGTTCGGTCTCTTTGGAGCCGATGATTTGGTCAGATATGACCAGTAACGCCCGATAGGGTGGGGAAACGCAGTGTTCAGGCATTATAATCCACATCGGTGGACCGGCCCCGACGATCCAAGGGGCAGTTGCAGCTGTTCCTGAGGGGCGGGCTAGAGCGTCTCGAATTCGGTAAGGACGATCCCTTGCCCTGGTTCATGACGGAAATCCAATTTCCAAATACGATACCATGCGGTTTTGATTGTATACCTATATATGGCGACATAGTGGTATGGGGCATTAATGCCGTCTATGATTGATACTTATGATTTGAAATTGTTTTTGAAACATATAAACACTAGTAATAATAACAAATGCTCTTTTTTTATTCGTATCAGGCATATTTTGGTCATTATAAGGTAAAACTCTATCCTCCGGTTTGTGTTGCATTGTGTGATGGGAACTGAGTCTTATAATGGCTTCATTTTTATAAAAAGCATTGCGATGTTTAAAAGATTTACTTGTTTTGAAGCACTGGCAATCCAATGGAGTAAACCCGTTCCGCGAAAGTGGCGTGGTCCTGTGATTGACCATATTGAAAAATGTGTTAAGTAGATTTCTCATACCAGTCCCATGACTGACTCGTAGTTTGTTTCACTTGCAAACTCGGGTGCCCCTTTTTCTACATGGGCAGCCTTGTATTCAGGTTTTAGCAGGCTCTTTCTGGATAGCTAGAGCTGAAGATGGATTCTATCATTTATCTCTTTTTATGCTGTTCAGCTCCTATAGTACATATTATGTTTATTTTCCGCTGTAGACATTTATGTATAACTGAACTGTATTTGTACTAAGTATAATCCCGTATACTATGTAACTCTGATGATTATGTTTATCCAGTGTATTCTATTGTACATTATCAGGTGTATTTATTTATTTATGTTCTGCTGTTATCTATTTATGTGTTATATTCCAAAGATTACCCTTGCCACCGTCGTACGGGGTTTGGGGTTGTCACAGGGCTCGCAGAATTTAGCTGAAGGATCGAATTCACGGGAGCATCAAAATTTGAGTGGTGAAGACTGTTGCTTGTTTCGAATCTCTATCATTGCACAGTTTATCTTAACGAGGCAATTTTTTTAGCTAATAGTAACAAACACCACCCCTCTCCTTTAAAAACAAATGTTGTCTTCCTCCTTAATTTGTTTTGTCGTTTTCGAATTGGTTGGATCAAATCAAACAGAAGTGTGTCATAGCGCAGGCTCTCCAAAAAAAAAATGCTCGTTTTGTCATTTTTGGATCGGCTTGAATCAGATAAACGGAAGTGCGTCATAAGCCTTACCTATAAAAGATTTGAGCGAACGTGGATTGTACAAACTTTAAGTTCAAACATTATTGGTACATGGCGAACAACAAACGGATAGTGTTCGAATAATAGAAACATCGAACATTTTCAAATGATATTTTTTTAGTATATTACTTGTTACTCTAACTCATATTTTAACTACCAATGTGTCTCAACAGGCAGGATAATACGCTGCCTAATATTTGAAGGGAATTAAGTAATGCAATCATAGTGGATACATCTCAATATCCAGTCACAACGCATCTTGATAATAAACATGTAAAATAATATATTTATATCCATTGTGATAAACTGCTTACAGTTGTAATTTTATGTAATTTCTACCACAAAAAGTATCATTTACGATTTCTGTTAAATATAATTTTAATTAAACTTATTAATTAACCTAGCACATTATATCATGATTATAGAAAGATTATACCTTTTTATTTTGAATAAGATTGATCTACTAGTTATATATCCGTAACAAATTGCATAATTACTCCTTTGACGTAACTCTTACTCTATCATCTCGCATTTGCATTTAGGGTCAAATCATTGCATCTCATTCCAATTTTTCCAATTGGTTCCTGTAAACTGATCAAGTCAGTCCCTCGGTGAACGAATTTGCTATTATGTTTTAATTATCTACTTTGTCAACCATCTCTCTTTGACGTTGATAAACATTTTTAACATGTGGAATAATTAGAGTTTGTCTCTCGACTTTTATTAAATTTTAAGTTATGTTATGAGCTACATAATGACATTGCTATTACATTATAATGTTGTGCGATTCTCAATATTTAGTTGTGCATTTATATTTTTATATATCGTTATCTTATTGTAGCATTATTCAATGCAATGTACTTAACATTTTCATTAAATCAGCCACAACATTTCATTTGGAATATTTCAATTTCAAGGTTCTTAACTTGAATTTATTACCGTACTATACTCAACATCATGTATTAAAATTTGAGTACGAATGCTTTTTCATAAGGAATTCATTATTTTTGTAAACAATTCCATATTATTTCATAAATACATGAGAACAATTCAAATAACCATTATACTAACATTTATTTGGATTTGATATTTACTTCATGCATTAAAACAACTAAGTCATATTTGAACACAAGTATATTGATAAAAATCGATAACTATTATTTGAAAATACCATAGGTATTAACTTTGATGACAATAGCCATATTAATATTGCTATAATATTTCGTTAAATTGTGCAATTATTTTAGATATATTATGGATACATTTACATAAATACCCAATGACAATTATACTTGAAGAATACTAACCATTGACCTCAATAGAACCACACACACACACACATATAAATATATATTTTTAACCATGTTAATATAACACAGTTCACGGTCGAACACTGTGGCTCGAACATTACGGTCGAACACCGTGACTCGAACATCACAGTCAAACACTGTGGCTCGAACATTAGATCGAACACCATGGTTCGAACACTAGACGGTCGCACACTGGCATCACAAGCGGTCGATCATCTTCAGAGCACATGATCGACACCTCATGGTCATCATGTGAAGACGTGTCGGTTTCAAATCTGCACAAGTATGGATTCGAAATGAATATCTCGCGCATGGAGCATCATGGGAAAGTGGTCATTACAATGTACGTTAATATATATAATGTGCCACACATAAGCAATTTATACACAGTACAAGCATGGAGTGGTTCAACACTATCATGAACGATCATACACAATGGACCAGTTCAAATAAAGTTTGAGTACGGTTCCATGCAAAAGTGTGAAGCATACACGCATGACAGTCCCAAGTATTACTACATAAGAACAACATTGTGCGAAGCAAAGTGATACAATATGGTGCAACTCAAACAATGCCTGCAAGCTTTGTTCCATTATATGTTAACAACATGGGAGTGTGAGACGTAGACTATTGCTACTTCACTACACAGGGAACGATCACCTTCTAGTTGAATACATAGGTCAAGCGCCTCTTAATTTCTGGGTTGGACATGCCACGTCACCGTCGAACAGTCTCCATGGGTCGTGCACTCTACGACATGTACGCATCAAGCACTCTACGACCTAGGACGGTATCAAAACAATTCACGTTAAACTACTTGTCTCGAGCAATATATATGTGTTCTGCTTGTTCATGTTGTTCCAGTAATATTAGAAAATGGGTGGAAAAAGCGATGGCAATCTGGTAACAAATGGACCACATTTTCAATAGTAAAACATTGTGAAATCATGTGTGAGCATATAAGGGTCGGTCCCTCTTCAATTTGTTTGGCTCGGTCCTCTGAAATGCACGTGGCAGCAGCTACCTGAATATAATTGAACATTGGATACAATTTGGATCGAACATTGCATATTTTTTAGGGTCAGGCATGCTCCGTAGAATGCTGGTCGTGCATTGAATATTTTTGGGTCGAACAGTACCATAACTGAATGAGTCGAGCACCTCCTGATGTACGGTCGAGCAGCGAAGAATTGTGGGGTCGTTCATTTCATGTCCACTGTACAAAGGTCCTTACGTGAAGACCGCATGGACCAGTTAGTGAACGAGAAACATGATTTAATCTCAAGCAAAAAGGCAGTTTCAGGAGCATACACATGGATTGATGTTAATCATTCAAGTGGATTGGTCTGCAAATTATAAAATATAGAACTGTGTCGGTCCTAATACAAAATGAATTAGCAGATAAATATAACATGATACTGCTGCATGGTTTGTTTACTACATATACGAAAGTACATGGCATCCATGAAAAGCATAAAAGTATGGACAAACTAATACATAGAAGTGGCGACCAAATAAAGATAAATATAGCTAGTCGGTCATGGAAATTACTCCTGGGTCGTACGTTGCATCATTTTGGGTCAGACGCTCATTCCTACTTTTCGGGTCGGACAAGGTCAGTGGAAAAGTTGCAATATTTTGGTCGGGCATGCCAGCTGTACACAGTTGACTCCAGCTGTCCAGTGGTAGTTTCGTAAATATGAGTATGTTCGACCCATATCCTTTTTCACCATAATTACAGAACTGCCACACGATCCAAATATCTCCTATAAATACCCCCTTTCACCACACTTCAAGGGACCGATTCCTCGACCCCTAAGGGCTCCCGAAATCATTTCTCGACCATTCTAAAGCTCCTTAAAGCTCCATTAATGACCGCCAAAGCTCTCTCCTTCTTCCTCCAACAACATGAGGATCAAATCATCATCCATTATCCATTCAAAATGGCTCTAACTCAATTCTAGTGCTCTCCAACCGCTATTAATCTTCTCTTAAATCCTGAATCTAACACAAGCTTCATAATGGAGTCAAGGAAAAACATCTATGCGCCAAAGTGATTGAAGATCTACAAGATAACTTTCACAATCCGCGAGATCTAGTCCATTTCTCTACGAATTCAAGTGAGATCTAAAGCTAAAAGAGAGCGAAAATGGAGAATCGTTGTAAAAGAGAATGCGCAAATGATATAAATGAGATGTATGAGATGATGCTATATGTAATTCTCTCCATGATAATGAAGAACACTTCAAAAGTGGACATTGATCTATCTAGATCAAACCACTATAAAAACCCTTGTCCCTTACTTACTTTTTTCCCTTTTTACTTGCATTTGAATTTGTGGCCCCATTTTCATTTAGCATACCATTTGGTGAAGTGTGATTTCACACCTTTGGTGTTTGAGCCATTTTTGATGCAAACATTTGGCGCCCATCGTGGGGCTATGTTCGCATCTCCTTTCTAACTTCGCACAAGCTCAAGAGCCTTACATTGAAGTTCTAAGCCTACTTCTACCATAGATTCTACAGATCTAAGATCTAGGCCAATCAACGAACCCTCTTCCAAATTCAAGTCCTTATCCGAAATAATGGCTAAGTCTAAGAGGACCGTAAGTAAAGCCGATGAAGAAAATGACAATGTTGCTAATCACGAAGCTACTCCACTCACCAACCACTTCGAAGTTGGCGAAAATTCAATGTTCGGAGCTGGAGTGACAAAAGATGAATTAGATGTCGTCGTCACTAAGTTGAGTCAACGCATGGAAGCCTCCAACAAAACTTTAATGGAAGCTAATAAAACTCTCATGGATGCGAATCAGGCTTTAATGGATAAAATGGGTGCTCTTCTAAACGCTCTACCGAATCATGCTCCTCCTCCGAAGATCCATGTCAACCTTGAAGAGGATGCAAATTCATCAGCCTCCGGTCATCATCATGACGACGACATGGAAGAACATGTTGACAAAGACGATGCTAATATTGAAGGCTCAAAGCTGAAAGCTAAAACCATTCCAATCGAAATAACCAACGAGTTGCAAGTCTCGTCAAGGGGGCACCTTCCCATATTGGAGGTAAAGGACCTAGATCCTCTAAATGCGATCGCTCGTCACGACGAGTATCCGGAAAAGAGATAGAAGTCCGCTCTCCGGAACGACACAATTCGAAGGAATATATCACGGATATGGTGAAGCAAATCATGAAAGATAACATGCCTCGTAAGGAAAATGAAAGAGAATGGGACTTCTCCCCTAGCAAAAATCCGTTCACAAAAAGGATTCGCAAAGCTGAGTTCTCCAAGAAGTTCGCTCATCCTACTCTGCCTCCGTACAACAGAACTTCAGATCCGAATCATTTCCTGTATATGCGTGAGTGGTACAAGAATGCAACCAAAGCAACAGATGATATCAAATGCTTATGCTTCCCTCTCTATCTAGAAGGTGTCGCATCATTATGGTTCACAAGGATGCCTCCCAAATCCATCGACCGATTTGATGATTTGATTCTGAAATTCAAAGAGCAATTCAGGCTGCAAGCTACCAAGGCTAAAGACATTGTTTCTCTTACATCAAAGAAGCAGAATTCGGGAGAGTCTGCTGAAGCTTTCCTCAAGAGATTCCATAATGCTTTGGCCGAAGTAGGAAATCTAGAGCCCCGCACGATCTTAATGTCTCTAATTGACGGCATAAATGAAAAGGGTGAATTTGGTAAATGGATTAAAATGAAAGAGCCAAACATGCTTGACAAATTCTATAAAAAGGAAGAAGAGTGCATAAGAGTCGACAATAATCCTGTGCCTCTTCAGATTATTGATGCTAACCCGCTCCTTGAAGCTCCCAAAAATGCTGCTGCTCAGTATAATCAGAATAACATTTAGAGGCAGAAGCGCACCAATGGCAGGAACGACAACAAGGCTAACAAAAAGTCTCACCTTTTCAAATCATCAGAGCCGACACCTTTGAATGACACTCCTGAAAATATCTATCTTGCAACAAAGAGTTCTGAAGAGTATGCGAAGCCAAATCCGATAAGGATAAGCGACAAAGCAGCGAACTCGGGAAAGTTCTGGAGATTTCACAACCAGCCTAGTCATAACACTAATGAGTGCCAACACCTGAAAAACCTCATCGAGAAATTGATCAGGAAAAATAGGCTGCAGCAGTATGTGAAGAATCCTCTAGCTGCAAATCCTTCCACAACTCCCCAAGGGCACGGGGCATCAAATGATCAGTTCGGTCCAAACAGCAGAGCTTCTATTCAAACCATTCCAAAGCTGATCATCAGCTAATCACCATTGATTGTGCTTCAATTTCAATGGCCCATAATAAGCAATCAACGTCGCCACCGCTTTGCTTTATGCTCTATTTCTTGCTTTAGTTCATGCTTTACGTCACAATTTTCTTTCTATTATATTCAAAACTTCTTATAAACAGTCTGTAATAATCTGCAAGTGATGCGCTGAACATTAGCTCTACGACTAAGACCATATCTGGTTGAATGAATTTCTTGCTTGCAAAATTATATGTCAAATTGAAACTTTCTTAAAAAATGATTTCATATTGCAGGCCATCTGTTGAGCGCTTGTTCGTGTAACATCGTGACCCCAACAACGCTAGTTCAAGAGCCAAATGCTGTAAATATCAACATGCACAAATGCAAAAATAGAAAAAGCACCGCCTTGAAAAGTGAATGGGAAAGTCGCATAGATCTAAACAACAAACAAGTGCCACGACAAACAAACACGAGAGCTGAAACTTTTGTCGAAGGGGAACTTCCATAAGCGAGAGGTTTAGAGCTTCAGTTCCTAAATCGGAATAGCCTGCCAAGTCAAGCATTCGACAAAGGAATTGATGGCCGCCCTGTGAAACAATATAACAACCACCAAACCTATTTGCGTAGCATCTGGAATTCCCAGATGTGAAGAATGAAAACCATTTGCGTAGCATCTGGAATCCCTAGATGTGAAGAATGAAACCAATTGAGTAGCATTTGGAATCCCCAGATGTGAAGAATGAAAACCATTTGTCTAGCATCCAGAATCCCAAGATGTGTAGAATGAAAACCATTTGTGTAGCATCTGGAATTCCTAGATGTGAAAAATGAAAACCATCTGCATAGCATCTGGAATCCCCAGATGTGAAGAATGAAAACCATTTGCGTAGCATCCAAAATCCTAGATGTGAAGAATGAAAACCATTTGCGTAGCATCTGGAAAACCTAGATGTGAAGAATGAAAACCATTTGCATTGCATCTGGAATCCCCAGATGTGAAGAATGAAAACCATTTGCGTAGCATCTGGAATCTCCAGATGTGAAGAATGAAAACCATTTGCGTAGCATCCGGAATCCCCAGATGTGAAGATTGAAAACCATTGCGTAGCATTCGGAATCCCAATTTGTGAAGAATGAAAACCATTTGTGTAGCATTTGGATTCCCCAGATGTGAATAATGAAAATCATTTGCGTAGCATCTGGAATCCCCAGATGTGAAAAATGAAAACCATTTGAGTAACATCTATATCTTAGATGTGAAGAATGTTGGGCACCCAATTGATCGATCGTCAGTATCAGGAAGTACCTGATCCGATCACGGCAAACATTGGGGTTCTAACCAAAGTCCTCTCTCGAAGCACTCCTTCTGAGCATACCAACGCTTGGATTAATCAGTATAATTGAGTAACGAAAGTTTCAATGCCTAAATTAACCAAGCTGGATTGTAGACGGAGTTCAGATTTAACCAATCAACTTGCATAGTGTCTGAAAATCTTAGACACGACAAGTGTTAGATTGTAGCCCAAGCTGCCCAAGCAGGGGCATGAAATCCAAAGTACTTCCCGTGAAGAAGGTTGTTAACGATCTCCTAAACTAGGGGCAAAATATCCAAGCCTTCTCCAGAAGAAACCAGGGAATAAATCATGAATATGAATTTACAAAAATATGAAATGTTGTCCACCATCATATAAATCATTAAAATAATGACGCTTGAAATCCACAGTCGAATTATCTCGACTAGTTGATTTTAAACATTAACGTGAGTTCGAGTTCGAATTCGAATATCGTGTTTGTGCATATAATATTCAATGAGTTTTATACCATTGAGTAAAATAATTCTGTACAAGCACTTTGTTCAATTCAAAATAAACTTCGCTATATTTCATTTTTTTTAAATGACTAACTAATCCACTATAGATATGGATAGTCGATGGTGAGTATTAGTCCAAAATTGTGCAATCACTTGTTTTAATTACAGAACCGGTAACATGGAGCATATGACCTCAACGTAGGATCTGCCATAGCAAGCAAAATGTTATAACTAGATCTCCATACAAAGCATATCAGCAACAATGTTCAGTTCGAAGCCCTCATTTCTCGCAAGCAAAAATACAAGCTTCGAGGGGCAAATGTAAACCTCGTTAATATAATGCAGTTCACGGTCGAACACCATGGCTCGAATATCACGGTCGAACACCGTGACTCGAACATCATAGTCAAACACTATGGCTCGAACATCTGGTCGAACACCATGATTCGAAGATTGGACGGTCGCACACTGGCATCACAAGGGGTCGGTTATCATCGCAGCACGTGATCGGCACCTCATGCTCATTATGTGAAGACAGGTCGGTTTCAATCTGCATAAGTACGGATTCGAAATGAATATCTCGCACACGGAGAGTCATGGGAAAGTGGTCATTACAATGTACGTATATATATATATATATATAACGTGCCACACATAAGCAATTTATACATAGTACAAGCATGGAGTGGTTCAGCAACTATCATGAACGATCATACACAATGGATCAGTTCAAATAAAGTTTGAGTACGGTTCCATGCAAAAGTGTGAACCATACACGCATGACAGTCCCAAGTATTACTACATAAGAGCAACATTGTACAAAGCAAAGTGATACAGTATGGCGCAACTCAAGCAATGTTTGCAAGCTTTGTTCCATTATATGTTAACAGCATGGGAGTGTGAGATGTGGAATATTGCTACTTCACTACACAGGGATCGATCACATTCTAGTTGAATACATGGGTCGAGCGCCTCTTAATTTCTAGGCTGGACATGTCACGTCACTGTCGAACAATCTCCACGGGTCATGCACTCTACAACATGTACGAGTCGAGCACTCTACGACCTGGGACGATATCAAAACAATTCACGTTGAACTACTTGGCTCGAGCAATATATATGTGTTTCGCTTGTTCATGCGGTTCCAATAATATTAGAAAATGGGTGGAAAAAGCGATGGCACTCTGGTAACAAATGGACCTCATTTTCAACAGTAAAAGGATTGTGAAATTATGTGTGAGCATATAATGGTCGATTCCTCTTCAATTTGTTTGGGTCGGTCCTCTAAAATGCACTTGGCAGCATCTACTTGAATATAATTGAACATTGCATATAGTTTGGATCGAAAACTACATATTTTTTAGAGTCGGACATGCTTTGTAGAATGCTGGTCGCGCATTGAATATTTTTGGGTCGAACAATACCATAATTGAATGGGTCGAGCACCTCCTGATATACAGTCGAGCAATGAAGAATTGTGGGGTCGTTCACTTCATATCCACTGTACAAAGGTCCTTACGTGAAGACCGCATGGACCAGTTAGCGAACGAGCAATATGATTTAATCTCAAGCAAAAAGGCAGTTTCAGGAGCATACACGTGGATTGATGTTAACCATTCAAGTGGATTGGTCAGCAAATTATAAAATACAGAACTGGTTCTGTCCTAATATAAAATGAATTAGCAGATAAATATAACATGGTACTGCTGCATGGTTTGTTTACTACATATACGAAAGTACATGGCATCCATGAAAAGCATAAAAGTATGGACAAACTAATACATAGAAGTGGCAGCCAAATAAAGATAAATATAGTTGGTCGGTCATGGAAATTACTCCTGGGTCGGACGTTGCATCATTTTGGGTTGGACGCTCATTCCTACTTTTCGGGTCGGACAAGGTCAGGGGTAAAGTCGTAATTGTTGGATCTAGATTAATCCTAAAGGGGGGGGGGGTGAGTAGCGTTTATCATAGTTTTTACGGGATATTAAAAATTCACAGAACACAGAATGCAGCAAAAAGAAAAATACAAAGAAAATGACACAAGATATACCAAGCTTCGGCAAAATCCTACCTACTGCTGCATTCCTAAGGTTTCTACTAGGTGATAGAACAGATCCCACTTACAAGACCATGTAAACTCGCGAACCCCTTGCTCCTATTTTCATCCTACGCTCGAAGTCCCAGACTGTTTGATATCCACTAGACCAGATTTTCCCCTAGTTTTACAGACATTAGTAAACTGTCAGTTAACTCTTAACTGAATCCCTAGATTTTACAGCCTCTAGAACTGATTAGACAGTTTCAATTCTAATTACAAAAGACAATACAAAAATAAAAACTAAAAGCCCTAGATTTTAAAAGGAAAATAAATTCCCTTTAATACTTGACTTGGCCAGCCTACTTCACAAATTGGTCACACCACTTTTCTTTAGCCCGATCTTTCTAAAAAAAATGGTGGCTACTAAAGACTAGGGTTTTTCTAAATTCCCCCAAATCAAATCGACTTCAAATGATAGATAGATGGTTCTCTGAAGCTTGAACTCATGTTGCCCCTTTGTCTTTGAATTTGTCCCTCTCTGTGGTGATTGAAACCAGATGGAATTTGTGAGTAATCTGATATTCTAAGACCAAACAAAAACACGGTCCACTCCATTATTTCCTAACCCGGCCCTTTATCTTTGTTTACCATTCCAGGCTTCCAGTTGAAGCCCACGAGAAACAAGTCTGGCAATGTAAACTGGTAATGGAAATCGCCTGGATCAACAGAGTCTGACGCTGATGTTATGACTGGTACCGCTAGTGCTCTACCATTTTTCAAGGTCGGTATAAGACCAGGAGACGGCTGCAAGGAATGAAGTGTGGCAATGCATAGACTATCATGAAATAATTGCTGTATTTCATAATTTCATACATCTTCAATATTAACATCATTTTCACTTCAGGTTTGGTACTCCAAAAGCCTAGATACTCAAGTTTCAATGCACCTACTTCCTGCTACAAGCCTTCATCATGGTAACTCCTTTCTTCTCTTGGTTGTAACTTGTAAGCTGTGTTAATTTTTTGGATTTGCACATTTGATTATTTATATTTTTTATTTATGTAAATTTCTTAAGTTTTAACGCCACTTTAAGATAAATATTGCATATAATTTTTCCTCTTTGTAGTGAAAAGGTTTACTGTATTCATGCTACCAAATATAAGTGCACTATTTACTGGAGTACCCATACAATCTTCATTATCTTTGAATTAAATCCAACAATGAATTGCTTCATCATCAATTGTTTACTCGGTCATGTTAATAAGGTCATCACTTCTTTTCCCTTCCAATTACCCGATGTACTAATTTCTCCTATGCTCATCTTTGTCCGTGCACATGCATACACCATTCCTTCGCCACCCCCGAGGTTCTGACCTTCGTCGCAGACCCCAATACCTACACAGAATCCATCTTTACTGCTAAGAATTCCATTTAGTCATCATATCCAAAACTCAGAATTTCACAACAGTTATAAATTTGACCGCCTCCATGTAACGCCTCGCACCACCATCACGTGCTTCCGTTCGTGTTGAAAATCTACCTTTTGCTTTCTGACAACCCTTCCCTCTGACACCCCTTGATCCGTCACCTGGTACTGTCACCGTGGTGGTGCAGACCCCTTTCAACCTAAGCCTTCCAAGTACACACCCAAATTCCTTTCTAAAACTCTTAAATTATATGTTTTTAAAATTTTAGATATACTTTAAAATACACTAAATACATTAGTAAAAACTTCCATGTTGAATACCCAGTCCTCATTCATGCTTGCAATTGGTTTTGTTTAGATTTGGTGACAGGGGATGTATATATCCCCTGTTAAACTTGCAGCTATGTTTTTTTCCACATTTTTTCTAAAAGGCATTCATTCAAACAAACGCAACATGTATACATGATCAATAAAAGCTATCCGAGTATACTGAATCTAATATATATATATATATATATATATATATATATATATATATATATATATTCAACTTTGTACTGGATAGGAAAATTTAGTGTTTTACACACTTATTTGTTACAACTATATTTGTTTTACCAACTTAGATTTTATCAAACACTCAAATTCCAATACTTACCATTTTCAAAGATCAATGTTTGGACATAGATGATGAATATATGATAGCACTCATATAATTTATAGGGATTGGAGTTTATTTAAAACAGGAAAGGAATTTTAGTTTGTTCACTCACCATTTTAGCTCACTGTCTTTTATCCTCCATTTGATTTTCCTTGTCTGCTTAAAAACTTCAAGTATTATTATAATATTGGAACACTATGCTTTGTATTTTTATTACCCAGGTTTGTCAACCCTTATAGTAATACTTTATCAATCTGCTGAGATGATTCTTTTAAACAATAACAATATGTTGGAATAAAATATTATAGATGCATATCGGCATATGTATAATTTGAGTAGACTGGTAATTTGATAAACAGAAAGGGAAATTCTAGTTGTTACTCACCATTTTTCATATGTTACTATTGCTCTATATTGTACTGATTTTCTATGTTTCCAGATAAATCCTCATGATAAATCAGATGCATACATTAACATATGTAAGCTTGAATTAACAAGAGCTAAATATCAGACAACGAAAAAGAATATTTACACACATTATATATGTTACTATTGTTTTGAATTTTCTTTTCTCAAAATTGTTCAAGCTCTTATAAACTTTGGCTAACTATCTTTAATTCTTCACTAATTTCATTCCATATGACAGAAACATAATGTCATACAAATACATGATTTACATATGAAGACAATACAGAAAATTTAAGGTGATTACTCGCAAAACATAGCTTACGGTCATATTTTCATTTCTGTTTTCCCCAGGTTTTTCATAAACTCTCAAGTATATATCTAACATGTTTTCCGAGATCAATCTCACAATATACTTATCAAGTATGCTAACAACACATATATAGTCGGAAACTACTAGAATTAAACATAAAACAAAAAGGGTTTAAGGGTGTTTACTCACCTAAAATAGATCACTTTCCTGCCATTAGTTTCCAGGTTTGTGCTCTCTGTTTTTTACTACTTATGTCAAGCTTTTGTCCGGCTTGTTGCTCTCTGTTGCCTCGGCCATTTCCAGATTTTAAGACTCAAGTGTGTGTATTTGTGTGGGTTACATGTGTATTCATAGATGCAACAATACAGGCTTTAACTCAGGTAGGTGTTATACAACAACTTGATTATGACTGAAATGTAGTTGTGTAGTCCTTAGCATCTAATTACAGTCAGGCTACACAAGTGTACAACTAGCTATGAAAGTGAGGCGAGGTGAAATATTTACTTCACTGTAAATGTTTTCAAGTTGTGCCTCTAAACAACATCACATGCTCTGTTCTTAGCTGCAAACCATGTGTATATACATGCTAATTAGAACCATCAATGTGCCAGGTTGTAGTGGCATACAACAATGTATCAAGTCCTAGTTTCAGATCGCCAAATATTTGATTGAAAGGAGTCCTAGTCTGGCTATATAGTGGTGATAGAGTGCTATACATGTGCAGTTATACAATGATTTGACATGGGATGTACACTCTTCTTTGAATATACATAGACTTTGATACTAAGCAATTTTGATCTTACTGTAATATGTACAAATGCAGGCTGATTGGAGACAACCATTTGCCAATATATTTTTATCAATACGCAAGGCCAACATCCATGTTCATGCTGAAGAATGTATGTACTTTATGCATATAAATCAATCAAAATAAATCAGCCCTCATGTCCATGATCTAAATCTTCCTATCATATCTATGTATATTAATAGCTAAGATCTTCTTATATATATGCTTATGTTTCCAATGCTTTTATGTAAGCCTATCTGTGAAGTGATATGACTTCTTACTTTATGTACAATTTACTTTATGTATATATCTATATGAGTTTTAAAAACAAGTTTCAAATGCAATATGAAAATGGTTTAAAACAACAAGCATTTATACAAGTTAATACACACATAAGATATTATTCTAATTTGACATGAATTTATTCTCGTTAACCTTAATAAATTAATGGAATTCTTGCATTTAATGAATATACACTTGTATTTCCTTCCATATAAAGTAAACAAAATTTTACATAAATCTTTTCTTATTTTAATTCTCAAGTAAAATCTAAATTAACCTAATTATCTTCCTCATGAAGAAATCTACTATTTTACTTAACAAATTAAAAATAAAATAAAATGATAACACATCCATTACTTGCTTTATATGCACATGTACATTGATTACAGAATTTTAGCCTATCAAAGAATATATTTGTTTCGAATTTCCCTGATATTTTTCAAATATATAAATCTTATTTTATTTTAATTAATTTAAATTATCAGTATAATTTATACATTATAGATGATTAAATTAGTCCAGAACCCGGAACGTTACAATCTACCTCCCATAAAAGAATTTTGTCCCCGAAATTAAAGAGAAACGAGGAGATTCTAGTTATAGCTACAATCTTAGATTTATATTAAAACATATATATGGGTCATCCCCTAACAGTCACAACAACCGTGGCATCCAAACATTTTACCAAAATCAAAACATTTAGTGCATCAACAATTAGCTACCAATTACTGTCATTTCATACTTAGAAATATCTGTTTTACCATTTAAAAGCATTTTCATTTCACATCCATGCATTACCATTCTTTGACACTCATTAGTCCCCGACCGTAAATATCCCCCTTAAAAGAATTTCGTCCCCGAAATTAAAGAGTAACGAGGAGATTCCAGTTCTAGCTACAATCTTAGATTTGTATTAAAATACATATATGGGTCATCCCCTAACAATCACAACAACCGTGGCATCCAAACATTTTACCGAAATCAGAACATTCAGTGCATCAACAATTAGCTACCAACTACTGTCATTTCATACTTAGAAATATCTGTTATTACCGTTTAAAAGCATTTTCATTTCACATCCATGCATTACCATTCTTCCACACTCATTAGTTCCCGACCGTAAATCTAAGGAAATAATTCCGTAAGTATCAACTCCAAAAACTGAAGTCAACATCAGATCAACACTCAGAAAATAATTCAACTCAATCAATCTCTAGTCAGGTTCCAAATTCTTAATGCCATATCTAAATTCCTATATTACCCCTTTTTCATTAAAATATCCTTGATTACAATTGGAAAATAAATCCCAAATCTTATCTCCTCTAAAAATTTAAATCAAACATGTTCTAACATATTCCTCTGCCTCAAATTCCCTTTGTAAACTCCTATCCAATTTAATTCTATTCAACTTAATTTTTACTATTCCAATCTTGTCCTAGTTGAATTCCTCAATTCCAGAATCCTAACTCCTGGTTTTATTTCAAAAGAGTTTGAAATCACATATCTCTGTTCTAATATAAATTCAAAATCATGAATTTATCCAAAACATTTTGTTTTTTTCAAACATTTCACCAGATTGTCTTATTTGTATACTCATTCTCTATACAAATTTAATTTGATTCACTATTCGACCATTTCAATTTTATAATCTGATTTGATTATAATAATAACAATCGACATATGCATATATAATAATATTTCCAGAAAAAATGGTTCATTTTATATCAAAATATAATTTTGAGTAAGATTATTTCATTTACCCAGCTTTTAAAACAATACCATGTCGAATTACTTTGTTCAAGAGTTTAGAAATACTTATCGACATAATTTCGACTATCGTATCGACTAGAATTCATAAACCGCACGACATACCAATCAACACAATATAAAACAGCTTCTATATCAATTAACAAATACACACTCATATATATACACTCAAACTCAATCTAGGATATTACTAACCCCATCTCTATCGAGTTACTCCACAGAGCCAAGGTTATTACTAAATCATTACTCTGATACCACTTGTAAAGGGTCTAGGCTTTTCAACGATTAACCAGTGGCCTACACTGCCACCGTGGCTTTACAATGATACCTCAGAACTGCTTTTATGGCTAGCCCCTCGACTCGACCAACCCTCCGCTACTTTCCAGGGACATGTAGGGGTAAGAGTCTCCCGTTTGCCACCAAACTGCGAAACGAGAACCCTCTATCATGCGTACCCAGCTCACAGCTAGCAAACATCTCTGATGCCAACTATAACGACCTGAAAAGTTCCGATCCTGATTATCAATACTAATACATTTCCTATATCACATATAGACTAATTAACCATCAGAAATAAACAGATCGTTAATAGAAAGAAGTTAGAGGGTGAGAAATAGAAAGGAAAAAAGTTAGAATAGAAGAAAAAGAAGAACTAAACACAACAAAATCAGAGTATAACGAACCTCACAGCGAAACTGAATAAAGTATATTATATAACATCTTGAAATACAAAACTGTATTTATACTTACTGTAACACCCTGAATTTTTAAATAACCCAATCAACTAAATTAAAGAATAATTAATCTCATATGTGAGAATTAAGGGAAACGGGTCGCGACATTGTGTTCGTCTCAGAATTCTGGTTGAGATAGAGTCCGAGTTTGCATGAATTGGGTTCCGTATGAAAAAGATATCTTTAAATTAAATATTGCAGCAAAACATGGAAAAAAAGAATGAGAAAAGAATAAATGTGTAGCATTGTTCTAAGGTTTGTAAGCAAAATACTTAGTAGCTCATTTGGTTGGAACACGTGATTTGCATACAAGGGGTACAAAGTTCGATCCCCGCCAGCGCCATATTTTTGTTTTAGGGGAATGGCTTAAAATGACTTAGTGTGAACAAAGTTCAAAAAGTGGTTTAGTGTGAAAATGGATAATTGGGAAGATAGATAAAAAGAAAAAAATATATATAGAATATATATACATACATATATATATATATATATATATGACATGTACGCATCATGTGGCATACATGGCGCATTTTTTGGTTGTCAATGATTGTTTTTTTATGTGGCTTCCTTTGATTGGCTTTTATGACAAATTAAAGTTAAGAAATATTTATGCTATGCATGTATAAATGGATATTTGTATATGGGTAATTAATGTATACGGTAAAAGGGAGAATATGTAATTAACAATAATAGATTTATAATTTACATATAAATATGAAGGATAAACATGAAAATTACATGGCATAGATTGGTTCATGAAATGGTATATTTAGTATACCATTAATTGTGAGCATAATTAAAAATATAGTTATGGCATAATTAAAATGGGAATAATTTACATATGGAATTTGTCATAAATAAGAAATACGTAAATTATAGATAAAATGAACATTTAATACACTATGCTGAGTCATTAGGGCTGAGGTGTCACCCTATCTTGTTTGGATGGTTCAGGTTGCTTCTAGGTTGATCGGATGGCCTAAATTTATACAAAACTCTATAAAAACACCTCTAGACTCAAACCCTAAAATCAAAACAAAATTAGATTCATGGCCTCCATGTTGTCACCTAGTAACTCAGCATAGCCGCCACCAATTATAGAGGAAGAAAGCTAGTCTAAATCAGTCCTTTTCAACTTTATCAATGAATCTTCTTCAAGGGAAAGCTATTACAACTTCAGAGCTCAGAATTCAAAATTCAAGACCTTCTCTGAATTGTGAGTTCGATAATTTTAATAAAATAATTAGCAAATTAATTGGATTGAGTTATGATGTGGACTATTTGGATATGATGTGAATTATTAACCGCATGTTATTATTCATGTAGTAAAATTGTGATGTTTATGTTGTAAATTCTATGATGCTATCTTGCAAAGTTGTGATCATCTATGTTGTAATTTTATGATTGGCTTATGTATAATCGAATCACCATGTTGTTCATATGCTAGTTTGGGTATGTTGATTCATATGATTAATCATAAGTATGTATGCAAGTTTAGATTTTTATTAAGACATGAATCATACGCAAGTTGGGGAAAATTATATGTATAACCTTATATGCTTTATGACACCTATTTTAGATCTAAAGTTAGGCTATGACATGTGTGAGTTATATGCCAAATTCTACATGCTGGTTTACATGTTTAGATGTAAGTTTATATTATTGTTATGTTCCATAAATCACATATGCAAGTTTATATGAATACATGTGTTTGAATATGAATCATGTTATGCAAGTTTGTGGTTACTGCCTATGCAAGATTACACCTTTAGATGTAGATATATGACATACATGATTTATGCAAGTTTGTGACCATTATCCCGACAAGTTCACACCTTTAGATTTGGGTCTATGACATATGTAGTTTTATGCAAGTTGTAACTTTGGCCTATGCAAGTTTTAGATGTAGAACATCATCCACACATGCAAGTTCACCCCTATGTTTAGATCTAGTTTTAATTATATGTATGTTGTGATGTCTTCTCTTTATTCCATGAGTTAGACTGTTCGAGTCTAACGTATATTTTACGTTAAACGAACGAACGTACAACATGGGGTAAAGGGGATAATATTAAATGATTTAATTGGCATAAACGCCTTAAAAGACATAAAATAAATTTGTGATAAAAATTGGTATGATTTTACATACCATAAATGGATGGACATAATTGAGTCAATTACGGAGATCGTTAAATTTGGAATTGATTGATAATTCGAATAGGGAATGTAATTCAAATTGGGGAATGATTAATTAGGAGTAATTAATCGTCTAAGGCACGAGGTTAGGCTCTTTTGTGGTGTAAGACTGCCCGGACCCGCCCGACAAATCCAGCTGCCACAAATGCCAGTCTAATGTGGGAGGTCTTAGGCATAAATTAAATACGTAACAATTGTAAAGACACGAGGTTTGGCTCGTTTGTGGCGTAAGACTGCCCGGACCAGCCCGGCAAATCCAGCTGCCACAAATGCCAGTCTAATGTGAGAGGTCTTTATGAGGTTACGGTCTTAATGAATTAAGAAACACTTAACCAGATAAACATGTAGTGGGACATGAGGGGGTTAAGTGGGTGCCTTGGGTGGCATGTGGAATCTAGTGGGTTCCTTGGGTGGCATTTGAAATATGATTAGAAATACTTAACCAAAATTGAAACATGAATAAGAAGTAGGTTAAGTGGGGAATACTAGCGGGGACCAAGCTTAGGTGGATAGCTTATGTCAAGTCATGGGGGCCCATTTCGACCAGTAACCCATACGTATCTTTGTGGGCTCGACCCAAGTTGAGGATGGGACACGCATACTGGGCTTGACTGTAAGAGGCCAAACCCGGTTAGCGGTGGCAACACAAGTCCAACGGGTTCATATGCGTGTGTGGACCCGGGCTGGTAGGTAAGACATTGTTGCATCGTGTAGGTATAAGCCCTGCATTATTTATGGTATCGAGTTGCCACTTTGGGGAGTGATACACCCCACTGTGGGGCCAGCACGGGTATCTATGAGTTAGGGAGCCGATCGCTTGGAGGTAGTGGGTACACCTAGTGGAGACAGGGGCAGGCGACACCTATGAAGGAAGTTAGGGGTGCACGAAACTACCAATATCATTATTAAGTCTGTAGGCGGGATCAACCTTAGGATGACTAGTGGTGGTGCAGTATAGCAATTACCTTATAGTGGTGGTGCAGTATAGTAATTATCTTATAGTGGGTTAGGTGCGCTTTGACGATATCGTTGTTCATCTTGTTTCCTTGTTTACTCTGCCATACTCAATGGTTCATGGTCATTTCAATATTTTCCAACTTATGCCTTAGCCTAGTTACTTTGGTAATTATATTGTTAAAGTTATCGCACTCGCCAGACTTTATGTCTGACCCCCCTTTGTTTCCTCCTCTTTTCTTCCTTCCCCCCCAGGTGCTCAGGTTGGAACTAGCACCAGTGGAGCTTGATTTTGGACAACTGTGCTTCTTGCTTTTAGAAGATTGCTTGGATCGCTGAAGTAAAGTTTATCCTCTCTTTTATTTATGGCTGTTTTGTATTGGAGATTATGTCTTTCAATTTATGTACTTTGATTTAGTCAAGATGGATACTATGTACTTGGCTCTGGTTTTGATGATGTAATCAAACATATGTATTTTCCGCTGCAATGAAATAAAGTTTTTATTTTTTCAGGTACTGTTTATATCTGTCTTGTTGTTAAGTTTCTGTTCTATACTCACTTAAAACGCTCCATAGAAGTTAATGCATTCCTTTGTGAGTGACATTAATAGACGTGGGGTGTTACACGTGGTTTCAGAGCTGAAGGTTACCAGAACAGATATGAATTTTGAAAAAGTTGTTTTTCAAAACCATTTTTATAAAGAAGTACCTTCAAAAGTATGTTTAAGGAAATTATTTCCAAGAGAAAAGCTTATTTTAGAAAGCATAACCCCAAGAGCCATATATCTTTCCCTTGGTTCTTTTATATTGAATCTTTCCTTTTTCGTTTCAGCATGTCTGAAGCATCTGAGATACCAGAGGGTGTTCATGTACCCGGTTGGTTTCATCAATATCTCGAGGCTAGGGCCGCCACCGTAGGTCCAGCAAATGCTCCTCCTCCTCCTCCTCGCGTCAATACTTTTAAAATATGTAAGGACTTTCGGGCAATGGGTGGAAAACCTTTTCAAGGGACGGAGACATTTGTTGAAGCTCGAAACTGGCTAAAGGCAGTGCAAAAATTATTTGGAATTTTTGAAGTGGATGATGGAAGAAAGGTCCAGTTGACTGCCTTGCTAATGAAGGATGAGGCCTCGTTTTGGTGGGAGGTCACTAATGGAGGATGCCCAGTCGATACATGGCCAGATTTTAGGCAGAGGTTTGAGGCGAAGTTTCTCTCACGGGCTGAAGAGAATCTATACGTGGAAAGGTTTCTAGCATTGAAGCAAGGGAATCTATCAGTGAAAGAGTACGTCAACAAATTCAATCAGTTGGCAAGATTTGGCTTGGACTTGGTAAATACTCTTGAAAACAAGGCCCTGAGATTTGTTAAGGGTTTGAGCGAGCCGCTTCATGGGTTAGCTATGACCCACATCCCCATGGGGGCTACCTTTGAGAGACTAGTTGACATGGCGCTTATGCATGAAGAGGAGAAGGGCACCAGTGCTAATAAGGCACCCGAGAAGAAAGGGGATCAAAAGAAGCCGCTACAGCAACAACAGACAAGCTAGAAAGGTGGCAAAGGCAACAATGGTAAGGGAAAGAAAAGATTCTTTAACTGTGGGACACCCGGCCATCTAAGCAAAGATTGTAGGAAGAAAAAGAAGACCGGTTGTTTCCACTGTGGCGAAGCGGGACATCTTATTAAGGACTACCCAAAGAAAGGGCAGAGGGCAGGGTCTACCTCGGGAGGACAGGTGCAGGCTCTCATGGCACCAGGGCAGGCAAGGGGACAAGTTCAGGCTCTCGTGGTCCCACCACTGCAAGAAAGAGGTAGAGTAATTTCCGTTGAAAGTTTAGTTTTCCTGTTTGATCATCCTGTCCGTACTTTATTCGATTCTGGTGCATCACAATCGTTTATCTCTACATCATTAGTTGAAACACTGCACCTTGATACTAGTCTTATTACTGATCCCTTAGTAGTCTTATATCCTATTGGTGGTTCGGCTCATCTTTTTATGATTTGTCGGGATTTGAGAGTGTTTATCTTGGGCATTGAGTTTGAATGCAACGCCTTTGTTCTTGGCTTCATGGGCTACGGGTTAATTCTTGGTATAGATTGGCTAACTAGATATGGGGCCATCCTAGATTGTGAAAGAAGGGTAGTTAGATTGTTGACTCGTTTTGGAAAGACCCTTGATATTTCTAGTGACCCTAGAGGTCCAGTAATGCTTAGCTACCTAGAATCCCTTGACGCATCCGATGATGATTTACATTCTGTTCCCATAGTCCGTGAATATGTTGATGTCTTTGATGAGGTGAGGGGTTTACACCCAAAACGTGAAATAGACTTTTGAATATATCTAGTAGATAATGCAAAGCCAGTTGCATTACCAGTGCGCCACATGGCTCCAAGAGAGAGAAGAGAGCTCAGTAAGCAAGTGAAGGAATTGCTTGAGAAGGGGTTCATCAGACGTAGTATATCAGAGTGGGGTGCTCCAGTAGTATTTGCCACGAAGGTAGATGGGTCCCTTAGACTTTGTGTGGACTATAGAGAGCTTAATAAGCTTACTAAGAAGAATAGTCACCCACTGCCGAGGATTGACGATCTGTTCAATCAGTTAGTTGGTGCCTCAGTGTTTTCGCAGTTGGACTTAGCCACTGGTTTCCATCAGTTGAGAGTGGCTGAGGATAGCATAGACAAGACTACCTTTAGGACTTCGAACGGTTTCTATGAGTGGCTTGTAATGCCCTTCGGTTTGACAAACGCCCCCGCATACTTTGTTGACTTGATGAGTAGGGTGTTTAGGGAGTACCTTAATAAATTCGTGGTGGTCTTTGTGGATGACATCTTGGTCTTTTCTAAGAGCGAGGAAGAGCATGCCCTACATCTTAGCGAAGTATTAGAGACCCTTCGAGCGCATAACCTTAAAGCAAAATTTTCTAAATGTCACTTTTGGAGGAAGGAAGTGCGATTCTTAGGGCACGTGGTTTCCAAAGAAGGGATAGTTGTGGATCCCGCGAAGGTAGTGGCCATCCAAGATTGGAAGGTTCCTAAAAATGCTACCGAGGTGTGGAGTTTCTTAGGGTTGGCTAGCTACTATAGGAGGTTTATCAAAGACTTCACAAAAATATCAGCCCCATTAACACGCTTGACGAAGAAGAACCTAGTTTTCACGTAGGACATAGATTGTGATGATGCATTCCAACGTCTAAAGAGAGCTTTGACCACAGCCCCAGTTTTAGTGTTGCCATATGGGAGTAAGCCATTTACCGTTTATACCGATGCTTGTGAGACAGGACTAGGTGCAGTCTTAATGCAAGAGGGAAGGGTAATAGCCTATGGTGGAAGGCAGTTGAGAGTGCATGAGAGAAAGTACCCTACACATGACCTAGAGTTTGCCGCTATTGTCTTTGCGCTTAAGTCTTGGCGTCATTATCTTCTTGGCGAGAAATTCGAATTATTCACTGACCACAAATCGCTAAAATACTTATTCTCTTAGAAGGACTTGAACTTAAGGAAGCAAAGGTGGATGGAATTCTTAGCATCCTACGATTTCGAGATAGCATATACGCCTAGCAAGGGTAAGGTGGTGGCAGACGCCTTAAGTAGAAAAAGGTTGTCCTTGAGTCCGTTGTTTGTTGAGCGGCGAAGCTTAGAGTTCATCTCTACGTTTGACTTTAAACCTTCCGTTGACTTTGTACCCAGTTTGCTACCATCCTTGGAGGTCATGCCTACGCTTTTGGGGTTGATCGGCGAGGCACAACGAGATGACCCACAGTTGGTTGAGTTAGTAGAGAAGCTCAAAAGAGGGGAGTCGTCGAGCCATCTCCGTAGGTATACCCTAGATGATAAGGGTTGGTTACGTAGGGACAGTAGGCTTTGTGTACCAAAAGACGAGGACCTAAGGAAGACCATTCTTGATGATGCGCATCGTTCGAAGATGACCATCCTTCCCGGTGGGGACAAGATGTACATGGACATGAGACGAGTTTACTTTTGGGCCGGCATGAAGAAGGACATGGTAGAGTTTGTCGCTAGATGCTTGGTGTGCCAACAAGTAAAACCAGAGCAAAAGAAGCCTGGTGGATTACTACACCCATTGGAGGTCCCACAATGGAAGTGGGAAAGCGTCTCGATGGATTTTGTTGACGGATTACCGAGATCGAGGAAAGGAAACACGGGATTTGGGTCGTGGTAGATAGACTTACTAAGAGCGCCCAATTCATCCCCGTGAAGAGTAAGAGGACTGATCCATGGTTAGCCTCCGTATACATTCGAGAAATAGTTCGTTTGCACGGTGTTCCTTCTAGCATAGTGAGCGACCGCGATCCTACCTTTACTAGCAAATTTTGGAAGAGCTTGCAAGAGGCGGTAGGGACTCAATTATGTTTGAGCATCGCATATCATCCTCAGACAGACAGCTAGACCGAGAGGGTGAATCGTATTCTAGAGGACCTATTGAGGTTGTGTGTCTTAGATTTCGGAGGTACATGGGAGGAACATCTTCCGTTGGTGGAGTTCGCATATAATAACAGCTTTCAGTCTAACATTGGCATGGCACCGTTCGAGGCTCTTTATGGACGGCCATGTCGTTCGCCTACATGTTGGTGGGAGTCTACAGATAAGATCTTACTTGGGCCCGATATGATTAGAGAGACTTCGGAAAAGATCGATTTGAGTCGAAGGAGGATAAAGACGGCGCAAGATAGGCAGAAATCTTATGCGGACAAGAGGAGGACAGATCTTGAGTTTGATATTGGGGACATGGTCTTTGTCAAGGTGTCTCCATTACGGAACGTCGTTCGCTTTGGGTCCGTTGGGAAGTTATCACCAAGGTTCATAGGGTCGTTTCCTATTAAGGAGAGGATTGGGCAGATGGCGTATAGAGTGGAGTTGCCCAAGAGACTTAGTGGCATACACGATGTATTCCATGTGTCACATTTGAGGAAGTGCTTGCACGAGACCGCGGAAGTGGTAGAGCCAAGCTTGCTTAGAGAGGTGGAGATAGAGCGTGACGCGATGATTCAGCGAGCTCCTACGTGCATTCTTGGGTCGGAGGTTAAGAAGTTGAGGAATCGAGAGGTCAAGCTAGTCAAAGTGCAATGGGGAGATGATGAGAGCAACGCTACTTGGGATACGGAAGAGAAGATGGGTTCATTATACCCTTTTCTTTTCGAGGGTATGTCTTTTAGTTTCTCCTTTATCGCTTACCTTACACTTATCTTATCTTTAGTATGTCCTCTCGTTAGTACCTTTAACCTTTAGATAGGGTAGTCCTATGGTTGAAACATGTGTTTGAGACATGTTATGTATGATGGATGCATGTGGATGCAAGTGTTTGCTAGTGGTTGCTCGTGGATGCATATACACACACTTTAGGCACTAGATCGGCTCAGTCACTTCATATTGCATATTGCATATAAATGTGTGTGCATATTTAAGCTAATGGATGTATAATGGTTGTGCCATCATATGGATGCGACATTTTGGTGAATGGTTGTGCATGCATATAGAGATAATATGTATCGATAGGATTCTTTCGCATACATAATGGACGCATGGCACTATCATGGTTTGCATTAAGGAGGTCAACTAAATCAGTAGACCGCCTGATTTTTCATTAGATAAGGAACATATATACACACTTCTTGCATATGTTCATACAGCATTAGAAATTTTTAAGTACAACGGATGCCTGTGTTTGATGGTTGAGTAGATGGTTGTTTGGATGGTAGGACACGTTCTTCTTGACTTAAAGATTTCGAGGACGAAATCCTTTAAGTAGGGGAGAATGTAACACCCTGAATTTTTAAATAATCGAATCAACTAAATTAAAGAATAATTAATCTCAGATGTGAGAATTAAGGGAAACGGGTTGCGCCATTGTGTTCGTCTCGGAATTCTGGTTGAGATAGAGTCCAAGTTTGCGTAAATTGGATTCCGTATGAAAAAGATATCTTTAAATTAAATATTGCAGCAAAACATGAAAAAAAAGAATGAGAAAAGAATAAATGTTTAGCATTGTTCTAAGGTTTGTAAGCAAAAGACTTAGTAGCTCATTTGGTTGGAACATGTGACTTGCATACAAGGGGTACAGAGTTCGATCCCTGCCAGCGTAATATTTTTGTTTTAGGGGAATGACTTAAAATGGCTTAGTGTGAACAAAGTTCAAAAAGTGGTTTAGTGTGAAAATGGGAAATTGGGAAGATAGATAAACAGAAAGAATATATATAGAATATATATATATATATATATATATACACATACATATACATATATATATATATATATATATATATATATATCTGACGTGTACGAATCATGTGGCGTATGTGGCGCATTTTTTTGTTGTCAACGATTGTTTTTCTTATGTGGCCTTCTTTGATTGGCTTTTATGACAAATTAAAGTTAAGAAAGATTTATGCATGTATAAATGGATATTTGTATATGGGTAATTAATGTATACTGTAAAAGGGAGAATATGTAATTAACAATAATTAATTTATAATTTACATATAAATATGAAGGATAAACATGAAAATTACATGGCATAGATTGGTTCATGAAATAGTATATTTAGTATACCATTAATTGTGAGCATAATTAAAAATATAGTTATGGCATAATTAAAATGGGAATAATTTACATATGGAATTTTTCATAAATAAGAAATATGTAAATTATAGAAAAAATGAACATTTAATACACTATGCTAAGTCATTAGAGCTGAGGTGTCACCCTATCTTGTTTGGATGGTTCAGGTTGCTTCTAGGTTGATCGGATGGCCTAAATTAATCCTAAACTCTATAAAAACACCTCTAGACTCAAATCCTAAAATCAAAACAAAATTAGATTCATGGCCTCCATGCCGTCACCTAGCAACTCAGCATAGCCGCCACCAATTAGAGAGGAAGAAAGCTAGTCTAAATCAATCCTTTTCAACTTTAACAACGAATCTTCTTTAAGGGAAAGCTATTACAACTTCAGAACTCAGAATTCAAGACCTTCTCTGAATTGTGAGTTCGATAATTTTAATAAAATAATTAGCAAATTAATTGGATTGAGTTATGATGTGGACTATTTGGATATGATGTGAATTATTGACCACATGTTATTATTCATGTAGTAAAATTGTGATGTTTATGTTGTAAATTCTATGATGCTATCTTGCAAAGTTGTGATCATCTATGTTGTAATTTTATGATTGGCTTATGTATAATCGAATCACCATGTTGTTCATATGCTAGTTTGGGTATCTTGATTCATATGATAAATCATAAGTATGTATGCAAGTTTAGATTTTTATTAAGACATGAATCATATGCAAGTTGGGGAAAATTATACGTATAACCTTATATGCTTCATGACACCTCTTTTAGATCTAAAGTTAGGCTATGACATGTGTGAGTTATATGCCAAATTCTACATGCTGGTTTACATGTTTAGATGTAAGTTTATACTATTGTTATGTTGTATAAATCACATATGCAAGTTTATATGAATACATGTGTTTCAATATGAATCATGTTTTGCAAGTTTGTGGTTACTTCCTATGCAAGATTACACCTTTAGATGTAGATCTATGACATACATGATTTATGCAAGTTTGTGACCATTATCCCAACAAGTTCACACCTTTAGATTTGGGTCTATGACATATGTAGTTTTATGCAAGTTGTAACTTTGGCCTATGTAAGTTTTAGATGTAGAACATCATTCACACATGCAAGTTCACCCCTATGTTTAGATCTAGTTTTAATTATATGTATGTTGTGATGTTTTCTCTTTATTCCATGAGTTAGACTATTCGAGTCTAACGTATATTTTACGTTAAACGAACGAACGTACAACGTGGGAGTAAAGGGGATGATATTAAAAGATTTAATTGGCATAAACGCCTTAAAAGACATAAAATAAATTTGTGATGAAAATTGGTATGATTTTACATACCATAAATGGATTGACATAATTGAGTCAATTATGGACATCGTTAAATTTGGAATTGATTGATAATTTGAATAGGGAAAGTAATTCAAATTAGGGAATGATTAATTAGGAGTAATCAATTGTCTAAGACACAAGGTTAGGCTCTTTTGTGGTGTAAGACTGCCCGGACCCGCCCGACAAATCCAGCTGCCACAAATGCCAATCTAATGTGAGAGGTCTTAGGCATAAATTAAATATGTAACAGTTTTAAAGACACGAGGTTAGGCTCGTTTGTGGTGTAAGACTGCCCGGACCTGCCCGGCAAATCTAGCTGCCACAAATGCCAGTCTAATGTGAGAGGTCTTTATGAGGTTACTGTCTTAATGAATTAAGAAACACTTAACCAGATAAACATATAGTGGGACACGAGGTGGTTAAGTGGGTGCCTTGGGTGGCATGTGGAATCTAGTGGGTGCCTTGGGTGGCATTTGAAATACGAATAGAAATACTTAACCAAAATTGAAACATGAATAAGAAGTGGGTTAAGTGGGAAATACTAGGGGGACCAAGCTTAGTGGATAGCTTGTGTCAAGTCATGGGGGCCCATTTCAACCAGTAACCCATACGCATCTTTGTGGGCTCGACCCAAGTCGAGGACGGGACACACATACTGGGCTTGACTGTAAGAGTCCAAACCGGGTTACCGGTGGCAACGAAGTCCAACGGGTTCATATGCGTGTGTGGACCCGGGCTGGTAGGTAAGATGTTGTTGCATCGTGTAGGTATAAGCTGTGCATTATTTGTGGTATCGGGTTGCCACTTTGCGGAGTGATACACCCCACTGTGGGGCCAGCACGTGTATCTACGAGTTAGGGAGCCAATCGTTTGGAGGTAGTGGGTACACCTAGTGGAGATAGGGGCAGGCGGCACCTATGAAGGCAGCTAGGGGTGCACGAAACTACCAATATCATTATTAAGTCTGTAGGCGGGATCAACCTTAGGATGACTAGTGGTGGTGCAGTATTGCAGTTACCTTATAGTGGTGTTGCAGTATAGTAATTATCTTATAGTGGGTTAGGTGCGCTTTAACGATATCGTTGTTCATCTTGTTTCCTTGTTTACTCTGCCATACTCAATGGTTCATGATCATTTCCTTATTTTCCAACTTATGCCTTAGCCTAGTTACTTTGGTAATTATATTGTTAAAGTTATCACACTCGCCAGACTTTATGTCTGACCCCCCTTTGTTTCCTCCTCTTTTCTTCCTTTCCCCCCCAGTTGCTCAGGTTGGAACTAGCATCAGTGGAGCTTGATTTTGGACAACTGTGCTTCTTGCTTTTAGAAGATTGCTTGGATCGCTGAAGTAAAGTTCAGTCTCTCTTTTATTTATGGCTATTTTGTATTGGTGATTATGTCTTTCAATTTATGTACTTTGATTTAGTCAAGATGGATACTATGTACTTGGCTCTGGTTTTGATGATGTAATCAAACATATGTATTTTCCGCTGCAATGAAATAAAGTTTTTAATTTTTCAAGTACTGTTTATATCTGTCTTGTTGTTAAGTTTCTGTTCTATACTCACTTAAAACGCTCCATAGAAGTTAATGCATTCCCTTTGTGAGTGACATTAATGGACGTGGGGTGTTACACTTACATACATCATCAGAGTACAACATATATACATTACAGCGGAAGTAAACACTATATATCTAATGCTGAAGCCTCCTGCTCCAAGCTCCTTCGAGTTAATCTGTAAAACCCTAAAACCACTTGTCTGCCCTTACAAATTTGGGCACCCAAGAGTTTAAGGAAAGAAAAATAAACTCTGAGTCAGTCATGGGAGTGGTGTGAGTAAACAATTTTAAAACAGATTGATTTAACGTTCAAAAATCTTTTTTTGAAATTAAAGATAATCGTAAGACCGACCCACACATAAACACGGATGGTTTTTACCTTACAATAACCCAAAACATTTTAGAAATCATATATATCATCTGATATTATAATAGTGTCTAAATACAAATAATTAGCAATCTAGCGGAATGCTTGCATCTCACGCTCCACATATATAGTATATAATCAAAACCGCGGGCGCTTATTTGAGATTGGATTCTGACCGTGACAAGGTATGGAACCACCTGCCGATAGTGTATCTCTGGAGGCGAATACACTAGGTTCAACAAGAACGTCTTGCAACCCAGCCACACATGACCGACCACTCATTTAGCTTGAGTGTATCAAATGTATATCACCAATGGTTGGGATCAGCAACCGTTTCTCAAAAGGGAAAACATCGATAGATTAAAGAAGCAAAGGGAATTTCTCTAGATAGGTGATTATACAACCTAATGGGAGCGACCCACATAGCCATGTTACCTCCCCGATTTTTTTCATTTCCCGGTTGGTGAGGCTTGAGGTTAGAATTTACCTTTAGAACATCTGGTCACCATTCACTTTGAATGCCACATTGTTGGATCCGTCAAATCACTAATTGACGTCCACAAATATACTCTAGATGTAAAAGAAGGGCCATTCTTTGCCACCAACTTGGTATATTTGTAAAAATCAATATACGTGATTTTTAGGAAATACTCTTTCAGGCATTCGTCCATACAGGTCATCCAGGAACAAGATGAACCGTAGGTACTCTCCTACTGCATCCAATATAGGAATCACCCCATGGATCAATAGCGATTAGTCCTTGCAAATTCGAAGATTTCAATCACGAAAGATTCACAAGTTATAATATCTCTAGCGGCCATCAGAGAATGTAACAAGTAATTCTTTTCGTTCATAAAGATCTACGGTCTTCAAATTCATTTATAACAGTCCTGTATGTTAGTATAAAAATTGTCAAATTAGTTCGAAGTGGTTTTGGGTCTAGTTCCCATCCCGGTCTCTTCGAACTAACGCGTAGGGATATTTGATAGTCGGTGTTTTAACTTTCAAATTTAAATAGTGTAGATGAGTAAACGGTTTATACAGATTATTTTATAATCAATATGATTGTCCTGGCATGTTTATTCATATTAATTAACTTGTACAAGTTTTTAATTCTAATTTTAGAATGGTAATTAATATCAGATAATTAAAATATAATAAAACGTGTTAACGTTTTAATTCAACAAATCCAGATTGATCAGTTCATAGCATAACAATAATCATTCATCATAATAATGAAATCAACAATGATTTGATGTTTAATTTCAAACTAAAAAGCAGTTTAAAATATTTGGTTTTTGATGACAACTAATTTCACATCATATTACACATAATTCTTTTGAGTTAATTTTATTTAAACCTTCCTTCTGTTTCCAATAGGTACAGATATCAATTATTTGGGACTTTGAATTTTGGTTCACGGGACGATGTCTATTTCCATGAAATAACTTCCTGATTCTCTGTTTTTATTTATTTCTTTATAAACTTATATATTTATTATTTATCTATGTTAAAATTATTTTTTATTAAAATTAAATAACACGAATTTTCTTGATCCACTAAGGTCAAATTCTCATGTACGAACAATATTCAATTAGCCGTTCTCTTTAATTTATTTAAGCGACCACCACTTCTTTAATTTATATGATTTAAATTAAATAGGGAGGCTTATATTTAATCAACTCAAATTTCTCTTTTTCTTTCGATTCATTTCCCGGCCAATGCTAAATTCCGAGTGCCCACCCGATGCCAGTGCCCTGCTCCCATTTCCTATTTGCTTTGCATATAGTAGTGATTAAATATAAAAAGCAAACTTTGAATTTAACACATAATATTTCACTGATATTCTAAGATCAGCCCAAAGACCAAACAAAAACACAGTCCACTCCATTATTTACTAACCCGACCCTTTATCTTTGTTTTCCACTCCAGGCTTCCAGTTGAAGCCCATGAGAAACAAGTCTGGCAATGGAAACCGGTAATGGAAATCGCCTGGATCAACAGAGTCTGACGCTGATGTTACGAATGGTACCACTAGTGCTCTACCATTTTTCAAGGTTGGTATAAGACCAGAAGATAGCTGCAAGGAATGAAGTGTGGCAATGCATAGACTATCATGAAATAATTGCTGTATTTCATAATTTCATACATCTTCAATATTAACATCATTTTCACTTCAGGTTTGGTCCTCCAAAAGCCTACATACCCAAATTTCAACGAACCTACTTCCTGCTACAAGCCTTCATCATGGTATCTCCTTTCTTCTCTTGGTTGTAACTTGTAAGCTGTGTTTATTTTTCGGATTTGCACATTTGATTATTTATATTTTTCATTTATGTAAATTTCTTAAGTTTTAACACCACTTCAAGATAAATATTGCATATAAATTTTCCTCTTTGTAGTGAAAAGGTTTACTGTATTCATGCTACCAAGTATAAGTGCACTATTTACTGGAGTACCCATACAATCTTCATTATCTTTGAATTAAGTCCAACAATGAATTGCTTCATCATCAATTGTGTACACGGTTATGTTAATAAGGTCATCACTTCTTTTCCCTTCCAATTACCCGATGTACTAATTTCTTCTATGCTCATCTTTGTCCGTGCACATGCATACACCATTCCTCCGCCACCCCCGAGGTTCTGACCTTCATCGCAGACCCCCACCGTCTTTACTGCTAAGAATTCCATTTAGTCATCATATCCAAACTCGGAATTTCACAGCAGCTTATAAATTTGACCGCCTCCATGAAACGCCTCGCACCACCGTCACGTGCTTCCGTTTATGTTGAAAATCTACCTCTTGCTTTCTGACAACCCTTCCCTCTAAAACCCCTTGATCCGTTACCTGGTACTGTCACCGTGGTGGTGCAGACCTCTTTCAACCTAAGCTTTCCAAGTACACACCCAAATTCCTCTCTAAAACTCTTAAATTATATGTTTTTAAAAGTTTAGATATACTTTAAAATACACTAAATACATTAGTAAAAACTTCCTGGTTGAATACCCAGTACTCATTCATGCTTGCAATTGGTTTTGTTTAGATTTGGTGACAGGGGATGTATATATGCCCTGTAAAACTTGCAGCTATGTTTTTTTTCCTCTTTTTTTTCTAAAAGGCATTCATTCAAACAAACGCAACATGTATAAACAATCACTAGAAGCTATATGAGTATATTGAATCTAATATATATATATATATTCAATTTTGTATTGGATAGGAAAATTTAGTGTTTTACATACTTATTTATTATAGCTGTATTTGTTTTACCATCTTAGATTTTATCAAACACTCAAATTCCAATATTTACCATTTTCAGAGATCAATGTTTGGACATAAATGATGAATATATGATAGCACTCATATAATTTATAGGGATTGGAGTTTATTTAAAACAGGAAAGGAATTTTAGTTTGTTCACTCACCATTTTAGCTCACTATTTTTTATTCTCCATTTGATTTTTCTTGTCTGCTTAAAATCTTCAAGTCTTATTCTAATATTTGAACACTATGCTTTGTACTTTTATTACTCAGGTTTGTCAACCCTTATAGTAATATTTAATTAATCTGCTGAGATGATTCTTTTAAACAATAACAATATGTTGGAATAAAATATTATAGATGCACATCGACATATGTATAATTTGAATAGACTGGTTATTTGATAAACAGTTAGGGAAATTCTAGTTATTACTCACCATTTTACATATGTTACTATTGCTCTATATTGTACTGCTTTTCTATGTTTCCAGATAAATCCTCATGATAAATCAGATGCATACATTAACATATGCAAGCTTGAATTAACAAGAGCTAAATATCAGACAACGAAAAAGAATATCTACTCACATTATATATGTTACTATTGTTTTGAATTTTGTTTTCTCAAAATTGTTCAAACTCTTTTAAACTTTGGGCTAACTATCTTTAATTCTTCACTAATTTCATTCCATATGACGAAAACATAATGTCATACAAATACATGATTTATATATGAAGACAGTATAGAAAATTTAAGGTGATTACTCACAAAACATAGCTTACGGTCATATTTTCATTTCTGTTTTACCCAGGTTTTTCATAAACTCTCAAGTTTATATCTAACATGCTTTCCGAGATCAATCTCACAATATACTTATCAAGTATGCTAACAACACATATATAGTTGGAAACTACTAGAATTAAACATGAAACAAAAAGGGTTTAAGGGTGTTTACTCACCTAAAATAGATCACAGTCCTGTCATTAGTTTCCAGGTTTGTGCTCTCTGCTTTCTACAACTTATGTCAAGCTTTTGTCCGGCTTGTTGCTCTCTGTTGCCTCGGCCATTTCCAGATATTAAGACTCAAGTGTGTGTGTACTTGTGTGGGTTACATGTGTATTTATAGATGCAACAATACAGGCTTTAACTCAGGTGGGTGTTATACAGCAACTTGATTATGACTGAAATGTAGTTGTGTAGTCCTTAGCATCTAATTACAGTCAGGCTACACAAGTGTACAACTAGCTATGAAAGTGAGGTAAGGTGAAATATTTACTTCACTGTAAATGTTTTCAAGTTGTGCCTCTAAACAACATCACATGCTCTGTTCTTAGCTGCAAACAATGTGTATATGCATGCTAATTAGAACCATCAATGTGCCAGGTTGTAGTGGCATACAACAATGTATCAAGTCCTAGTTTTAGATCGCCAAAGGTTTGATTGAAAGGAGTCCTAGTCTGGCTATATAGTGGTGATAGAGTGTTATACATGTGCAGTTATATAGTGATGTGACATGGGATGTACACTCTTCTTTGAATACATATAGACTTTGATACTAAGCAATTTTGATCTTACTGTAGTATGTACAAATGCAGGCTAGAGACAACCATGTGCCAATATATTTTTATCAATACGCAAGGCCAACATCCATGTTCATGCTGCAGAATGTATGTACTTTATGTATATAAATCAATCAAAGTAAATCAGCCCTCAAGTCCATGATCTAAATCTTCCTATCATATCTATTTATATTAATAGCAAAGATCTAATATGTATGCTTATATTTCCAATGCTCTTATGTAAGCCTATCTGTGAAATGATATGACTTCTTACTTTATGTACAATTTACTTTATGTATATATCTATATGAGTTTTAAAAACAAGTTTCAAGTACAATATGAAAATGGTTTAAAACAAAAAGCACTTACACAAGTTAATACACACATAAGACAATTATTCTAATTTGACATGAATCTAATTTCATTAACCTTAATAAATTAATGGTATTCTTGCATTTAATGAATATACACTTGTATTTCCTTCCATATAAAGTAAACAAAATTTTACATAAATCTTTTCTTATTTTAATTCTCAAGTAAAATCTAAATTATCCTAATTATCTTTCTCATGAAGAAATCTACTATTTTACTTAACAAATTAAATATCAAATAAAATGATAACACATCCGTTACTTGTTTTATATGCGCATGTACGTTGATTACAGAATTTTAAACTATCAACGAATATATTTATTCCGAATTTCCCTGATATTTTCCAAATATATAAATCTTATTTTATTTTAATTAATTTAAATTACCAACATAATCTATACATTATAGATTAAATAATTAGTCCAGAACCCGAAATATAACACATTAGGTTTCAATTTCTTTTTAAATATCCATTTATTACCTAAGGCCTTACATCCTTGAGGTAAATCAACCAATTCCCATGTATGATTGGACATAATGGATTCAATCTCATTGTTAATTGCCTCCTTCCAATAAGGGGCATCGCCGGAAGACATAACTTGTTTGTATGTTAATGGATCATCTTCTAACATAATTGTATATAAGTCCGGTACAAAGGTTTTTAAAGTCCTTGACCTTTGACTTTTTCTTGGTTCCTCCATATGCTGCTCAACATTACTTTATTGAGTGTTATTTTGTTCAGCATCCTCTAGATAATAAGGAACTTCATCTTCCCTTGGTCGATTAGGTGTATCAGTTTCAGTACCATGTTTCAAGGGAAATATATGTTCGAAAAATGTAGCATTTCTCGACTCAATGATGGTATTTTTATGAATATCATCAATTTCAGATTTGTGTACCAAAAATCGATATGCGACACTGTTTTGTGCATATCCAATGAATACACAATAAATAGTTTTTGGTCCAATTTTGACCTTCTTTAGTTTTGGTACCTCTACTTTGGCAAGACACCCCCACACTTTTAGGTATTTGTAGGATGGTGGTCTATTTTTCCAAAGTTCATGAGGAGTTTAGATGTTTTCTTTCGGGGTATTTTATTCATATAAAATACGATTTGCCGAAAGAATAGCTTCTCCCCAAAAATTATCTGGCAAGCCAGAGCTAATTAGTAAGGCGTTAATCATTTCTTTAAGAGTTCTACTTTTTCGTTCGGCTATACCATTGGATTGAGGTGAATTAGGAGCTATAGTTTGATTTATAATTCCATCCTCAGCATAGAACTCCTCAAATGGAGGCTCGTATTCTCCTCCTCTATCGCTTCTTAAAGATTTTATTTTCTTGTTGAGTTGATTCTCAACTTCTGCCTTATACTGTTTGAACATTTCGAATACTTCGTCCTTACTTCTAAGGAGATATAGATGATAGTATCTAGTACAATCATCAATGAATGTAATAAATTACCTTTTTCTACCTTTAGTTTGACACATTTTCAAGTTGCATACATCAGTATGTATTAAGTCTAGAGGTTCGGTCTCTCGTTCAACATGATGAAATGATGTTCTCGTCAATTTTGCTTCTGCAGAAACTTGACATTTATAGTTGGAATCTGTATTGCATTTTGGTATAAATTCTAAATTAATCAATTTTCGCAATGTATCAAATTTTACATGCCCTAATCTAGAATGCCATATGTTAGAAGATTCAATAGTATAAGCAGAAGATCCACTTTTATTAATGTCAGTGCGTCGTACTATAGTGGTTACATTTGCTTTAAACAAACCATCACACACGTATCCTCTTCCAACATACACTCCATTCTTGGAAAGCACAAATTTATCAGCTTCAAAGGTCAATTTGAACCATGCTTGCTCAACAACGATCCTAAAATCAGGTTCTTGCGAATTTCTGGAACATGGAAAACATCATTTAAAGTCAGTTCCTTTCCAGAAGTCAGTTTCAACACAACTTTTCCTTTTCCTTCGACCTTTGAAGTAGAAGAATTGCCCATAAAAATTTGTTCAACATCAATTGCAGTTTTACAGGTTGTAAACATCCACTTGTTAGCACATACGTGTCGAGTGGCTCCAGTTTCTACAAACCATTCCTTTGAGTTACCAACGAGGTTGCATTCTGATATTGCTGCACATAAATCAAGATCAGAAATGTCTTTTGAAACATCAGCCGTATTTGCTTCTAACTTCTTCTTTTTAGGTGCACGATATTCAGTTGCTTTGTTCCCCTTCTTTCCACAATTGTGGCAAGAACCCAAGAATTTCTTTGACTTCTTAGGAGCATCCTCCCTTTTTCTTTTGTTAGTCTTGTCTAACTCAACAACATTTGCTTTGGCAGCAATATTTTAACAAATCTTTTACTCAGAATTTCTGTTATCTTCCTCAATGCATAGCCGAACTATGTGATCTTTCATTGTCATTTCCTTACGCTTGTGCTTAAGGTAATTTTTGAAGTCCTTCCATAAAGGAGGCAATTTCTAAATAGTTGCGGCAACTTGAAAAGTCTCGCTAAGAGTCATCTTTTCACCTTCTAGTTGACGGATGATAAGTTGCAGTTCTTAAGCTTGTCTTATCACCGTCTTTGAGTCAACCATTTTGAAGTCAAGAAATTTTCCAACAATGAATTTCTTCATGCCTGCGTCTTCAGTTTTGTACTTCTTTTCCAGAGCCAATCAGAGTTGTTTGGACGTTGCAAAAGTACAATAGACATTGTAGAGGCTATCATCCAGACTATTCAGAATATAGTTTTTGCACATGAAATCTGAGTTTGTCCAGATATTAAGTGCCTCTACTTTAGTAGCATCAGGTTCGAGTTCGTCTACCATAGGAGCCTCTTCAGTTAGAAACTTGGCAAGGCTTAATGTTGTTAAATAAAACAACATTTTCTGTTGCCAGTGGTTGAAATTGATTCCATTGAACTTCTCTGGCCTTTCGCCACGAGACAGAGCCATTATTGGAAGCACATACGCTGGCTGAGTAGTTGTCACCGTCTGGATCGGTGCAGAATTAGTGCTGTTGTTTTTCGCCATCTACAACAAATATTGTTTCAAGATTGTTAGAAAGTTTGCAATTACACAATAATATTACAAACAGACAACAACAATCAATATTATTCAATTATGCCACAATTGTTGCGTCTAACTGTGTTTACAATAATCACAGAAAGCACAACCGTTTGTGCAATAGATTAAAGATATATAGAAAGTATTCTTTTCAGTAATATCCAAGTCCAGAAAGTATTTTGTTTCCTTGAAACAATATTGCCGTCGTATGCACTGGTTGACATAGTTGCAATTTGTTTCCCAGTATAAAATGGACCAACTCCGCAGCGTAGTGCCAGCAAACGAAGTTCTAACGAACTGAAGTAGATTACAGAAACTAGATCAGAGGATTACTTTGAAGAGGAAGAAGTAATGGAAGCAGAAAGGTGAATTCTGTCTTGTTTTGGGCAGTGTATTTATAGGCAAGGAGGAGTGCCTGTTCACATGCATTAGTAACCGTCAGAATTTGGAAAGGTTGCGACCCTTTAACACCCGGTTATTATTATGCGTACGTTAAGAATTCAAATGGGTGTACTCATTCAACTAACAGACATTCCTTTTGAATTCTAGACTAAACGTACACACCTTTAAAATTCTGAGAAACAATATTCTCGCACTAGCCCAATCAGCAAGAATCAGCCATATTCAATCAAGAGACCCCAAGAGCACCAAGGCCCTATCTTTGACATTTTAATGTATTATTATGTCATGGCCAAGCCCACATCCTCATATCACAATAACATAGAAATTACTTGGTAGTACTGAAAGGACTGAGTTATCGACAAATAACAATTAAAAGGAATCAAATAGGACTGCACAATTTGAATTTAATTACAATGTGTTAGCCTATGAAGAAAACTTTCTACAAAATGAAAGAGAGGATATATGGAACAAAATATACTTTTCAGGAAATAATTGGTTCACCATTTAAGATTTTCAGCTAAAGGCTTAACTATAAATAAAAAATAGTTCAATGGTGATTTTAACAAACATTAGTATATCAATTCGAATTACATGAAAACACAACTTAGTAATGATATATGTTCATGAAAACAGTAAATGATACCACAACATTAAGAAAAAGTAATGCTTAAAAGAAGGTAATTTTTATTCTAATCCGTGGTTTATTAAGTTAATCTACCCTAATTTATAGTATCGTTGACTATTACTAAAATTTTAATTTTAATCAATTTATCCACCAAAAAACGTACATATTTTTTCTTCTTCTCTACATGTTGCATCGTCTTCTTATTTCTGAAATCCTACCATATAAATCTAAGCTTAAGTGGACTAATTCAATGTAATAATAGTAAGTAGTCTTTTTATTTTTTGTTTGAAGCCGATTAATTGTATACAAAATTGTATTTTTTTAGTATCGCCATTATCACATATAATTGTGGTTAGCTATTTTCTGAAATCTTGAAAAATTGATAGAAACATTTGTGAGAAGAGAAGCCGTTTACATGTTGATGAGTGAGATGGTTGTTACAGTACTAAGGAAATTATAGGGAATCAAGGGTTTTATTCAAGACTAATATAATGATGATGATGATGAGTGGCTAGTTGAAGCTGTGAAAGAATAAAACAAAAACATCATGGATGTTTTAGAACAACCTTCAAACAATCCTGAAAAATCAAATTTTGATATGGTAATCATAATATTATATGTAGTTATTAGACTTGTTATATAACTTAGCTTTATATTTACTATTTTACTTTATTATTCAGAATATTGATATGCTACAATTAGATGATCAAATACTAGAGTCGGATTGCATATCCACATTCCGAAATAATAAGGTAAAATTTTCAATTTTTTCCCTCTATAAGTAATACATGTCTATGTGAGATTGACGAGCAATTTCATTGTATATAATGACTTAGGTATTCAATTCCCGTGACGAACTTGCAGAATGGTGCAAAAACAATTGGAAAATCTTGGGGGGGGGGGGGTAGTTGTAACTATCAAACAAAGTGAAAATGCAAAAAATGGTCGTAAAGGTCGAATATCATGTTGCTGTGAAAGAAGTGGTTTTTAGGTTGAGAAGAAAGGAAATAAAGTCATCAACGTTCATATAAAGGCAAAAAAAAGGGAAATAAAAAATGTGGATGTTCATTCTTGCTGAATGGGGTTAAAGTACCCATATTGGATCAATGAAGGGTGGAAGTTATTTGTGGACTCCATAATCATCAATTGGCAAAAAATGTGAAGTTTAAAGAGCATTCATATATTGGTAGACTTTCAAAAAAAGAAGAGGAAGTTGTAATCAAAATGAGTACATGCGGTGTAAAAGCTAGAGAAGTACTTCGTTTTCGTCTGTATAGAAAATCAAATAGTTGAACGACAGGAAGTTATGTATATAAGGTATGACCTATTAACTGAAGTTAGGGATAAATGTTGCTTGTATATTCATTTGGATATCAAGAAGCATTTTAATCCCATGATTATTAGAATTTAAAAGGAGCATATGACTTTTAATCCCATGTTTGTGTAATTCTGGAAATTTATATGACTTGTCTATATGACTTTTACCTATTTTTCTGAGTAAAAATAATAGGCCAGAAGCTCATTGTTGCAATGTAAATTATAACTGATATTAGAGTAAACTTGTATGTGGTGTTACCATTGTTTTGAGGTTATACTAGAATGGTTTATAAAATAATATAAATGTATCTCAAGAGGCAGGTTGTTAGCTGATAATATAAATACTAATAAGACACTGAGGCATATATATATATATATATATATATATATATTGTTTTCTGATAAAACTGGAACCAAGGTAGTTTAAGTATTGAGAAAATTCTTCGTTTGGACCAATGGTAACTCTATGTATAACAGACCATGCTTTGAGCACCTAGATATAAATTAAAAGTGTGGAGTACAAGCTATAGTTGATACTCAAAAGTTAATAAAGCGATTGGTACTTAAATATTATTTGAGAGCTGCCCCTAGGTACATATAGAATTATGTGTAATAGGTAATTGGCTATGTGCTAAAAGCTGTGTCTTACTAAATAAACATGCTCTCAAGTTAAGGTATATATGAGTTTGACCTGAGTATAATATAGTTTAATGCATATAGTGGAGAGCAGCATCAACTTGCTATAGTTTTTAGGGGTACCGGGGGACGAAGTTATTAGATTGGATATGAGAATGAACCAAAATAAATACACATTCCAACTGGCATGTAGTTGCACCAAAAATCCAATACAAATTCACACAGTAATGTGCATATAGGGGAGAGCCTGGAGGGCAATATTGAGTAGCCTAATATACACTTATAAAATGAACTAATTTAAACAAAGTCTTGAGGCACTAAAACTAGTTTTGCTCATTAAAATGGAACTGCGTATTTAAGTGAATTAAAATGGCAGTATGCAAATAAAGACACTTTGTCTATAAAACAAAGTATGAGGTAGTCCTATTTAAAAAACGAAATGCATTGTTCATAGAAGTTGAATATACAGGGAGTTAGGGAAGTAAATATAACTCGGCCTCATGATATAACCAGGTCCAATCTAACAAAGCAGAATTGTGAAACAAGAAGCATAAAAATCGATTGTAAGCTACATGATCGCGTGAAATCTTTAAGTTAATCCATTTGAAGATTAACTTACAAAATAGTTGTGGATTAACTTATTAAATTAAAATGGTAGATTAACTTATTAAAACCATGGATTAGAATAAAAATTACCTTAAAAGAATATATCATACTAATTTTGTATACCATTTCATTTATTGACGCTAATTTTACGTACTCTATATGATAAAACTGGAAATGCATTTCTCTACTTTTGGAAAATGAGAAAAATTAGTGTTATCCATGTACCTAGTTAATTACATTATGTCAATTAAATAATACTTCATTTATTTTTGGCAAGGTGCTTAAAACATCCTTTTTTCGATTTTCCATATACATATTGAATAAATATCAACATCTGTAACATATATGAGCTATGACATTAGGTAAATTTTAAAGATAGTAATTTCATTGGTCTAAAGGAGAGTAGTTATTTATGGATTTACATCACTATGCTCTTAAATCTTCCAGTTAGGTTCTCAGAATTTTAAAGCTGCATTCTCCTATTGAGAAAATCCAAGATTTTACTGAACTCGATCGCTTAAACGCAAAATATAACCAACTTAAGAATTAAAGTATAGAGACTTAACATTTTCTGATTCAGTATTGATGTGCATAAATGAAATTTTCTTATTCAAAGTGGGGAAGAAGGAAATATGCCACAAACGAAATAAAACTACTAAATTTGAACATAGAAAATGTTAGACCAAAATTTGGTACTAACACATAAATGTAATGTGAAGTCCTCACAATCACAGATTACAGAAAACAGTAAATAATAATAGACACACGAGGACTTTTCTGACGTCCGCCCTGTATCATTCAGAAATTTCCCCTAAACTGTGCTGTGCCAATGCCCGATTGGCAAGGGACGATCGTCAAAAAGGTTGAAATAATGAATTATCAAAGAACCTGTAGTATATCTCACAGCGCATGGAATAAAATATAATAATAACATAAATTGATATAAAATAGGCAAGGCAGTACATACGATGAAAACCAAACCATATCCATCAGAGTAGCAATATTCAAAATATAGCTTCATATCCAATTATTAAACTTTAAAATACTATCTCTAAAAGGAATTAAAAGAGGTACACTACTAATGCCCAAAGCAGTGACCAACAACAACACATGGAGAATGTGCACAAAGTACGTGGAAGCCTCCTGCTCGTATCCGGACAGCTACGCGTGCATAACCACCTAAACTGCCTCTAGTTTGCTAGTTTAGGGGCACCCAGAGTAATAAGAAGAGACATAAAACTCTGGGTTAGATGAAAGTCTAGTGTGAGCGATAGTAATTCTATATAACTAAATAGAGCACTAATAGGTATAAGTAATCATACCTGACCTAGACCTGCAAACAAAGAGCTAGCACAACAAGATGTACAGTACTCTAAGGTAACATTAACATAGAGTGTAAAATGGGAGTGTGCGTGTCATGGTGATAACAAACATCAAACATAGCAATCATCCTCACATCTCCCACTTAGTGCGTACATCACACGATATCCACCGCTTTGATCACCAAATCCATTAGGGCAATGACGGTTCCACACTGCCCTGGACTCCGTACAACTATTGCTATGACCACACCGCCCTGGTCTATAGTCTGTAACCCTACCTAGTTCACGCCGCCCTAGCTCTGAGGTACGGGCCAACCAGTCTACACCGCCCTGGCTTTAGTTTGTCTACACACCCCCTCTCTCAATGGTGAACCAAAGTTATATATATCGATAACTCCTTTGCATGCGTCTCACAGCAAAGCCCAACTCTTGAAGTTAACTCGTTGGTTCCCATCTAGATCCTGAGCAATAACTTCCCACTTGGATTTCCTTTGCATCTCGGGTATTGGTCGAATTGGTGTTCGGTTCGGTTCATCACCCCCTATCCGATTCGGTTCGTCATCTCCTATCTAGTTCGGTTTAGATCTCCTCCTCCTATCTTGTTCGATTCGGGTCTCCTCCTCCTATCCGGTTCAGTTTGGGCCTCCTCCTACGGTTCGGTTCGGGTCTCCTCCACCTATCCGGTTCGATTCAGGTCTCCTCCTCCTATCCAGTTCGGGTCTCCTCCTCCTATCCAGACCGAAATTCTACAAGTTTTTCAATAAGCTATTTTCTCCAAACGATGAAATTTTCAACCGTTCTAACTTTCCTATGCAATATAAAACATACCAAACAACAGTAGTAACATGTAGAATGAACCAAAAACATCAAAACAATGATTTCACATGTTAACTTAGATCTAACATACTCAACTCCATGATTTTCCCCTTAATCTCCTAAATTCCGGGATTAACAAAATAAATCCAAATTAAACCAAATTCATATATGTGACTGTATATATATTTCCATTTTTTTATGAGTCACTAATTCGCTAATTAACCCTAGTTAGACATAATTATTGTATAAACATGCAAATCACTCACCTTAGTCAATAATAAATGATAGATCTGAAAATTTTACTGATTTGGCTCAAATTCTTATGTGGTGCAACAGCTCTACCTTGAATTTGGTGTTAATCTGGCTTGATTTGATGTATATTTGATTAATTTGTGATGGGAGTGATTAGAGAGAGATTTAGAAGAATATGGAAGCCATGATTAGGGCTTGAAAAAGGTTTGTGGCGGCTAGAAAAATGAAAGAGGATATTCTCCAACTCCTTTCAGCCCTCCCATAACCCTAATCCCGAAGTGGGTTATGGGCCTAGCTGCTAATCACTTAATTAAGCCTGTTGGCTCGCTTTTTGACCAAGCCATCCAGGATCATTCGTGAGAGGAAATCAGGAAACCAAGTCCTCCAGGAAAGTGGATCATACACCATCGTCTCGCCCCGCTTGGATCGCACGCCATCGTCTCGCCCCGCTTGGATCGCACGCCATCGTCTCGCCCCGCTTGGATCGCACGCCATCGTCTCGCCCTGCTTGGATCGCACTCTATCGACTCGCCCAGGGACGGATCGCTCTCATCTCGTCAACGAACGCCACCTCCAGGCGATCCGATCCCTTGTAACGAACCGAACCCACTGACCCGTTCAACCACGAGCTGGTCTGCAGCGATCCGAATCGCACGGATCTGACGACACCTGTTCGCAACGGCTAGTTTGACTTTTTCTTCGATGGCTGCGATGCGATCCGAAAGTCTCGGGATTCGTGCCACGTGTCCACGATCCGTCCGACGAAATCAGCTATAAATAGCCCAGAGCTTGGCATTTTTCGGGATCTTTTTGGGCAATAGTAAATACTGAGTCCGCCATTGTTATCAAACCACTGAAATATTGAGAGAAATCACTGTTGTACTAGCTCTTAAAGCATAATCAATAACATATAAAGTGGACGTAGGCTCGTTAACACCGAACCACTATAAATTCTGAGTGTTCTTTTCTTTTTCCTTATTCCTCATTTAGAATTCTCTATAGTTTATAACAATTTGGGTGTTAGGTCCAAATTTCGATCTAACATTTTTGGTGCTTTCACTGAGAAACTCAGCCTTAAAGTTTCGACATTCATTTTCTTGAAGATTCCAGCGATTCGAATTCCATGGCTGGAAAAAGATCTAAAGTCTCGCAGGCCAACGAAACGATCGAGGAGAGTATGCACGAACTGGGCAACGAAGAAGTTATGGATCGCGGAGCGCAGGGGGCGGTCCGATCCGATGAAAACGCCTCGTTCCGAGTCAGTGAAGATGAGAAGATCCGCGCTACGGAAGGGGTTGTTACTCGATCCCGAGGCAACGCCTCGCAGCCTCCACGCACCATAACCACGAGTCGATCCCAGGGGGGCGCAGCGAACCGCCCTCCACGAACCGCAACAACCCAGGCTGATGGTCAGAACACAACTCGACCTGGAAAAGAACCCATGACCCACTCCTATCGTCCTGGAACCTCTGATCGACCCGGTCCGAGCACTATGCCCATAAGGGAGGGTGAAGATGTCCATTATGATCCTACTGCTCCTGTTACTGAAGGGGATCTTTCCCGTTTTGTCGAAATGTGGGATAGGTTATTTGATGAGTTAGCCGCCCAAAGGCAGGAAAATTCGATCCTACGGCAAAACCTGACGGCTATGGATAGAAGGCTTGATGAGTTAACAAGGCAAAGAGCATCGCCAGCTCGTCCACCCACTCCAGCATACTCCTCTTCATTTGAAGAATCGCCGAGGCCTCCGCGGCGACCGTATGAAAGAGCTGAAAACATAGAACAGCTTCGGTTCGGGACCCTGCCCTCACAAGAAGAAGAGGAACTAGGGGCAAGACCCACAAACCGTAATATGGATGGTCAAGCAACGACCTTCAGGACTCGAGGCATGAACAGTCCTGTGCATGACAGACCACCTCAGCCCCGTCGCCGTACACATACTCATGATAACAGGGGGCCGCGAGGCCCCGTCCGAGCCCCAGATTTTGCGGCTGCTCCACGAAGGGAGATCAGAGAGCCTCGCCGGGCCAGAGACACTGATCCTGAACCTCCTTTGACTAGTGCAAACGTTGCAGCCATGGTTCACCAGATTTTGGCCGACAGCCGTGGACAGCGGAACGAGGATTGGGGGATTGACCGTAGTCATACTCCTTTTACTGACGATATTTTGGATGCAACTTTTCCAAGACGTTTCAACATGCCGCAGATGAACCGATATGCAGGAAGATCTGATCCTGTTCAACACCTGATGAGATACTCTTGGTCGATGACCGCTGCCGCCGCATCCGATGCAGTTAAGTGTAAAGCGTTTCCCATATTCCTGGAAGACGTGGCTTTGCTATGGTTTACTCGCCTGCCGGCAAGGTCGATTTCCAGCTTCAGGGAACTAAGCGAGAAGTTCGTAGAGCAATTCCGTATCTACGCACAGAAGACGAAAAGCGTGATCGATCTATTTCTTGTCAAACAGCGACCGGGCGAAAGTCTAAAGATGTACTTGGATCGTTTCAATTTGGCAGCCACTGAGGTCAAAGATCCTCATGAGCCGACCATTGTCGCAGCACTAATTGATGGAGTGGATAAGGATACTGAATTCGGGAGGTACCTGGCAGGCAAACCACCCCACACCAGAGAATTATTCTATGAGAAAGCCAATGTACATCTACGCTGGGAAGAGGTGTACGCGAACCGAAAGCTTAAAACAAATGATAAGGAAGAAGTGCAGAGCAATGTCGCCATCAAACAGACTGGAGACAGCTCGGGGAAAGTTGAGGTTAACGTCGGAAATCAGAACCAGGGCGGTCGCCGACCGGGTAACAAAAGTAACAATGCTAATGGCAACAGCCGGAAGAGGGGCCGAGGGAACGATTCCCAGAGAAGGACTCGTCCCAGGGCCTTTGAGAGTTATACACCCATAAATGATACTCTGGAAAATATCTTCATGGATGCGTATGAAGTCCTCCAGAATAAGAGGCCGCCTCCTAGAGAGTCGACGGAAAAAGAGCGTGAGACAGGGAAGTTTTGCCTCTTTCATCAAATTCACGGCCATTCGACGAATGAATGCCGTCACCTTAGGGACGTAGTCGAAAGGTTGCTCCGAGAAGGGAAGCTAGACGAATACAGAGTAGCACCTAGGGACAGAGGGCAAGCAGTACAGGCCCCGAATCAGAATCAAAATCAACTTGCTGCTAGGCCGACTGCTCAGCAAAAGGGAAAGAATATTGTAATCAACACCGTGATCGGTGGACTCTACCTTGCTGGGCACAGTTCCAAAGCTTTAGATCAGTATGTCAACGCAGCCAAACAACACCTCGAAGTGGGGGAATGTAGCAACCCCGAGGACAGTGTTCCGATGAAGCAGCAAAAGACGATGGCTGATGATGTCGTTTTCCGAGAGCGAGAAAGCATTGGGGTTCATGCTCCAACTGAAGATCCACTTGTAATCACAATACCCATTGGCCCAGCCACTGTTCATAAGGTACTGGTGGACAACGGGAGTTCCGTTAACATCCTTTTCAAAAAAGCCTTTGACCAGATGAATCTTGAGATAAAGGACTTGAAGCCCTGCCAAGGATGGATTCGTGGATTCAACGGAGCATCCACCGCACCTATGGGTTACGTAGAATTGCCAGTTACACTTGGGGAAGGAGAACGCCAGAGAGTGAGAATCCTTCCTTTTGTGGTTTTGGATGTCGAATCGCCATACAATGCCTTCTTGGGCCGGCCGGCCCTCGCAAAATTCAGAGCCTGTATAGCCCCCTGGTGCTTGCTATAGAAGTTCCCCACAGAAGCCGGCGTTGGTATCGTCAGGGGGGATCAAGTTGCTGCGCGAGCATGTTATGTTGCCGAATTAAAGCTGCTTCGCAACGGCGGGGGTATCGAAACTAAAGGCACTCTTCCCCCTTTGGGGGCGGAAGCCTTATAGCAATCAAAGAAGAGGGTTGTTGGAGAGATGCCTAGAGTGACGCCCGAGGATATAGATCCCAGAGAGGATCAAGAACCCGGGAGCAGAACGACAACTCCCAACGAAGCAACTGTGGATGTGCCAATCGATGACAGTGATCCGGAGAAGGTCCTTAAGATTGGATCCCAGTTAAGTCCGACTCTTACCGAAGAATTGACGACTTTCTTAAAGAACAACTTGGATGTATTCGCTTGGACCCATGCGGACATGTGCGGGATATCCCCATCAATCATGAGTCATTCTTTGAGCGTTAACCCCAAACATCCTCCGGTGAAGCAAAAAAGGCGAGTGCTGGGCCCGGAGAGGTCCGCTGCCTTGAAAGAAGAGGTTGGAAACTAAAGAACAATGGATTTATCAGAGATTCAACTTACCCAGATTGGATTTCGAACCCAGTCCTGGTAAAGAAGGCCAACGGGAAGTGGCGAACGTGTATCGATTTCTCGGATTTAAATAAAGCTTGTCCCAAAGATAGTTTTCCTTTACCTCGAATTGACCAGTTGGTAGACTCAACGGCAGGTCACGAGCTTCTTTCATTCATGGATGCTTATTCAGGATACAATCAGATTCCAATGCATGTTCCGGACCAAGAGCACACTAGCTTTATCACTGATCTGGGATTATATTGTTACGTAGTGATGCCCTTTGGCTTGAAGAATGCAGGCGCTACGTACCAACGTTTGGTCAACAGAATGTTTTATAACCAAATCGGGAAAACGATGGAAGTATACGTCGACGATATGTTGGTTAAGTCCAAGCAATCCTTTCAACACACTACTAACTTGGCAGAGATGTTCGGCATTCTTCGAAAGTATGGGATGAAACTCAATCCCACCAAATGTTCATTCGGTGTTGCTTCTGGAAAATTCTTAGGATTCATTGTCAGTTCGCGCGGTATCGAGATTAATCCGGACCAGATCGCGGCAATCAGGAACATTCAGGAACCTAGGCAAATTAAGGACGTGCAAAGCCTTGCTGGAAAAGTGGCCGCACTAAGCAGATTTATCTCCAGGGCTACGGATAAGTGCATCCCATTCTTCGAATTAATAAAGCGGGGAAAACGCCACTTTAAATGGACCCCTGACTGCGTGGAAGCGTTTCAGAACTTGCTTAGACACTTGGAGAAACCTCCAATTTTATCTAAACCAATAGACCACGAGGATTTATTCGTATATTTGGCAGTATCATCTCATGCAGTCAGCTCAACATTGGTAAGGGAAGAGGAGAAGGTCCAAAGGCCTGTGTATTACGTAAGTAAAAAATTAACAGCAGCAGAACGTAATTATCCACGGATAGAAAAACTGGCGTATAGTTTACTGATTGCCTCCAGAAAACTTCGGCACTACTTTCAAGCACATCCTATTGTCATATATACTGATCACCCACTCAAGCAAGTTTTACAGAAACCAGAGGCGTCTGGAAGATTACTCAAATGGAATATTGAGTTAAGTCAATTCGACTTGAACTTTCAGCCCAGACGATCAATTCGGGGGCAAGTGATAGCTGACTTCATAGCAGAATTCACAGTTCCAGAAGAAGACATAGCAAACGAAGAAGTGGAACCCTCAAAATTACTTTTCGACCCTGATGTCTGGAGATTATATACTGATGGTGCTAAAAATAACAAAAGATCTGGCGCCGGAATAGTGCTTGAAACCCCCGAGAAACGATTGATAACTTATGCCATCCGAATGGAGTTTCAGGCCACTAACAACGATTCTGAATATGAAGCTCTGATAGCCGGACTAAAGATTGCAATGGTGCTAAAAGTCACGAAACTGAACATCTTCTGCGATTCCGAGTTAGTCGTAAACCAAGTTACTGGGAGATTCCAAGCTAAAAGTGCGAGATTGATTCTATACTTAAAGAAAGTAAGAGAGCTGCTGAATGAGTTTGATCACTACAGCATGTCTCATATTCCGCGGTCAGAAAATCAGCAAGCAGACAGGTTGGCAAAGATGGCTAGTTCTAACGATCCTGAAGTGATAGGGCAAGCCCCCGTTGAAGTACTTCGGTCTCCCAGCATTGATCAGATGGAAATCGACCTAGTACTTGAGACGGAACCAGAAAAGGAATCGTGGATGACCCCTATAAAGGATTTCCTAACGAATGGAGCGCTTCCGACGGAGAAAAGCGAGAGGCGAAAAGTGATTCGAAAGGCCGCCCGATACATACTGCAAGGTGGAACCCTTTATAGACAAGGATATTCAATGCCCCTTCTTCGGTGTATAGCCCACGATGACGTCAAACGTGTGCTGCAAGAAGTCCACGAAGGTGAATGTGGCGACCATACCGGGGGGCAAACTTTGGTAAAAAAGATATTACGGCATGGTTACTTCTGGCCTACCATAAACAAGGATGCAGTAAGGTATGCACGACGATGTGATGCATGCCAGAGATTTTCAAAGATACCCAGAGCGCCTCCAAGCCAGTTAAAGACAATGATGAGCCCGTGGCCATTTGCTATGTGGGGAATTGATATTATTGGAAGTCTCCCCATAGCAAGGGGTGGAGCAAAGTTCGCCATTGTGGCTGTAGATTATTTCACTAAGTGGGTCGAGGCAGAACCACTAACTACAATCACAACTAAACGAGTAATCAACTTCATCGTGAGAAACATCATCTGTCGATTCGGGATTCCAAAAATTGTGATAACCGACAACGGAACTCAATTTGATAGTGCTGAATTCAGAAACTTCTGCCAGAAATACCACATCGAGAATCGATACACATCTGTGGCACACCCACAATCGAACGGGCAAGTTGAAGCTGTAAATAAAGTAATTAAGTCCATTCTGAAAAGAAGAATGAAGCGGGCTAGAGCCATGTGGGCTGACGAATTGCCCTTGGCACTATGGGCCTATAGGACGACATATAAATCAGCAACAGGACATACCCCGTTCTCCCTTGCTTTTGGAACGGAAGCAGTCATCCCGATTGAGATAAAGGTACCTTCTCATCGGGTGACGTATTATGATCCAATGTCCAATAATGAATTGCTCCTCGAGTCCCTGGATATGATCGAAGAAAAGAGGGATGAGGCCGACCTGCGTGCTCTGAGGTGTAAACAACAGGTCGCCCGATACTACAACAAAAAGGTCCGAGCCCGAACCTTGGAACCCGGGGACTTGGTTCTGAAACGTGTCTTTCCACCCCCAACTCACATGGGAGCGAAGTGGGAAGGACCGTATTCTATTCTCAGCAGGCTTGATAACGGAACCTTCAAGTTGGCAACCGTAGATGGAAAAGAGATCCCCAGAGTGTGGAACGCCCAACATCTACGGCCGTATCTAACATGAGAAGTTTCGAATCCATTCCTTTGTTTTGTTAAAAAAAAAAACTATGTAACAGGGCATGACTTGCCTAGAACAGTCTGATTTCTTAAAGCAAGGGATTATAAAGTGGACGTAGGTCATAATTCGACCGAACCACTATAAAAATACTGTGTGTCATTTACCTTTGCTGCGTCTTTATCTATTTGCCTATGAAAATCAGTGTGAATATTGCAGGTACCCGAAGTCAAGCGCTGACGGTTCCTATCGTAAGTTAATCAGAAGAACCCAAAAGCCTTGGTAAACGCTCTAGCTGCTTGTCCGACTGGTTTTTATCCTCGGAGCTTGGATTAAAATGTAAACCTGAGACGAGTGTGGGGAGCAAATAAATCGCTGGGTTCGAACTCTAACTCTCCAGAGAGAGAGAGAGTATAAAGGCGTCTCCGATTGAGCGCTGAGAAAGAGCTCCTTTCCCGCTGAAGGATCGGGGAGCGAGTGAATCGCTGAGCTCGAACTCTAACTCTCCAGAGAGAGAGAGAGTATAAAAGCGTCTCCGATTGAGCGCTGAGAAAGAGCTCCTTTCCCGCTGGAGGATCGGGGAGCGAGTGAATCGCTGAGCTCGAACTCTAACTCTCCAGAGAGAGAGAGAGAGTATAAAAGCGTCTCCGATTGAGCGCTGAGAAAGAGCTCCTTTCCCGCTGAAGGATCGGGGAGCGAATGAATCGCCAATCATAAAACTCTAACAATTGATTAGGGGGCATCGCGCTCTCCTATGCGAACACTAAACTTTGATATAACAAGTGTAACATAGCATGAACATTCTTCTTCCTGTCGATTCACTGATTTATAACTATTAATAGCTGGCTAACGACTAAATGTGGAAAGTTTCTATGAATACAGGTACACAATGATGTAAGAAGAAACAAACCCTTGTTTATGTACTGCAAATCAGCAAAGTGAAAACGAGTTAGAAACAAAAGTGAGGGCCAGTCTCACAATTACACTTCCTGGCCAGTGGGAAGCTTAAAAGACAAAATATCAGAAAACATCCTATTTATGCTTTGATATCTTCTCTTGCTTCTGCCTCTCCAGCCTCTCCTTGTCGGCTTCGGGTGGATCCCCCTTTTTCCTTTTTCGCTTGTCCACGAGGGGAGCATCTGACTCCTCCGAGGCTTCCTCTCCCCCATCTTTTCTCTTGCTCCTGCCGGAGAGGGAAGCAGGGAAATCATCAGGGTTTGCAAAGTGAAGTTGCCGGTTGATGGACTTGGATTGGATTTTCATAATCATCCCAGTTTTGGGATCAAACTCTGCGAGAGGGACCACATCCAAAGCCTCATCCCCCACCTTCTTCAAAGCCAACTCTTTCTCTTGTCTGGCTTTTCGGCTGGCCAGGGGTTCCTCATCATCATCATCATCATCGTTGGCCTTCTTGGTGCCGGTGATATCCTCTTCATCATCCACATGCCGACCATCCAAGTCTTTTAAAGCCTCGATAGTCTCAGCATCTTTGGGTACGTCGGCGCTAGGCACCGAGATGCTTCCTTCAGCTGTCGCGGCCTCGACTCGCTCTGAGACATCGATTTCGGCACCCGGCAGGACGATCCCCTCCTCCGCCTCTCTCTCTTTTCCAACACCCTTGTCGGCGGGCTCGCCACCTGCATTATGAAAGACACACATTACTAATTCAATGGGTTGCCCTGTCAGACGACGACAATTCGCAATCGCTTTAGCAAATCGTTGAGAATAGAGAAAGGTACCTTCAGCAGATACTCCCTCTTGAGTAGATCCGGATGCTCCAGCAGCCACGGGAGTTAAGCCTAAGGGGATCAGCGGATCGTCAGGATGATACTCCTCGACTTCGGAAGTTTTAGACTTGGCGGCGGAGCTGGAACCTTCGTCAATTTTGCTTTTGCCTTTAGCCATGGTTTTCTCCTTCTCCATCTCCGCCAAGATTAAGCGACGGCCCTCTGCCAGATCCTCAGGCTCGTTGTCCCTTAAGATGCTTTTCATCAATTCATCTTCATCGATCTCTTCGACCCCTAGTCTATGTTTTTCGCCTTCCACGATGGCATCCCACAAGTTGGCCAAAGTAACATGATAATCTGGGATCCATGAGATATTGCGAGTTTTGAGAACCTGACCGAGGAAGTCAAAGATCATCTCCTCAAACCCCTCGATTTCTTTCTCTCTTTCAAGGAGTTTGTGGTTGGAGGCAGTGGCCATTTCAATGGCGCTATCAACGTTCTTTTCGGCAAGAGCTGCCCGTCTCTCCGCATCGGCCACCTGATCGTTCAAAATCACTTTTTCCTCCTCTGCCAGAGCCAACTTTTCTTTTAAGCTTCCTCTTTCCACTTCCCAAGTAGCCTTCTCCGTCAAAAAATGGCCTTTAGCCGTTGCCAGTTCGATGTTGGCCATTCTGAGGTCTTCAACTTCCTTTTTTAAGGCCATTTTTTCCTGGCTATTGGAATCCAGTTCTACGTGAAAGCGCTGCTTGGCATTTTCTAATTCTGTTTTATAGTTTGCAGCGTCTCTCTGTGCCAGGGCGAGCTGGGCTTGAGCGTCTTCCAGATCCTTCTCTAATTTTGTCCTGGCCCTTTCATTATTTTCGAGTTTTGCTTTAGACCTGTGAGCTTCTATCTCGAGTGTCCGGACGACCTCCGAAAGATTAAGTGCATGCTTTTTCATCGCCTCGTACTGCTTGGCCACATGACGGATATGCCCAATAACTTCTTTATCCCAGTTTTTAGGAACTGGCTCCAAGGCGGGAACAAAGACCATCCTATCGAAGAACATTCCTGGAAATTGTTCCCGTAGCTTTTCCAGCCTACCTTGTATTTCAGGACCGTGAACGTAGTCCCGTGAACCGGGGGCAGCTAATTCTGGTTGGCTGATGGGGACTATGTTGCTTCTCGTTTGCTCAGTATCTTTGGATGAATCCCTGTCCCCATCTTTGGATTCGTGGCGCCTTTTGGACGACCGACTGTGGGAAGGCGGACTCTTTGGAGGAGTCAACTCTTTTGGAAGTGTCTTCCCCCCGGTCGAAGTTATTGGGTGACTCGAAGGCCTGGTAGAGGTTGATTTGGGTGGAGATCGAGGTTGCGAAGAGCTCGACTTGTGAGAAGGACCGCGAGGGCGCTCAGTACCCGAACGAAGGCTGGGGGTGCCTTCGCGAAGAGAACGGAACGAATAAGATCTCCTGCGTGACATCGCTCCTGCAAAAAAAAGAAGAAAAGAAAAACATATCATCCCATTGAATATCCACGACATAGTAGTGCACGATCAGGTAGTGTGTGTGAGGTGTGCATCCCGTATAATTCCCCCTAACAGACCCGGGCCTGGAGACAGGCTCGTCTGGCCCGTTTCACGTCCCTTTGCTAAGTCAGCCGCCTCTTCGGAAGCAGAAAAGAAAGGCTCCTCGCCGAAGTCTTTTTCCGTGTATTCGATGTCAGGCAAAGGGATTTTATTCAGCTCGTCGAATAATTGTTCTTCTGTCAATTCGTCATCACCGACAGTTTCCATTGGAGCAGAAGTAGGGATTTCTTTCGACGCATCGCCACGGGATTCATCTCCCCTGTATACATTCAAGTCTTCGTCGTCCTGGATGACTATCGGAGAAGGGCTTTTGTGAAATTTGGTTGTCTCCACCGCTTGTGAAGTTCCCTCTCCTTCCGTCGGGGGCACATATTTATAAGGTTTGCCGCCGGTTCCAAGTCCAAATTTCCTATCCAAGAGGCGATGCTTGTGAAGGTTGTCATCCGTAATGCATTTTTTAATCCTTAAAAAGTCGGATCTGCTTTGCAAAAGAATGGATAACCGGTTGTTGTACAATGCGCCCTCTGTTTTCGGGAAGACATGATCTGTTTAAGACAAAGGAAAAAGCGGAAGAATGTTATTTCTTAGACTCCCCCAAGCAAGATATTCAACTGGGCAATCAAAATTTACTTGATTTGAGCCATCTCCGTGAACATCCAGCCTGTCTTCTCATGTAAAACCAGTCAGACTTGGGATCCCCGATGTTGCTGTACCCGTCATACAGAACTTTCCTGTTCGCCACTGATTCAAAAAAGGAAAAGTTGGGAGTTGCAGAAGAACGGTGCTTGAAGAGAAAGAAGAACACCAGGTCTCTGAATTTGAGTTCGGCGTGCAAGATTTCCGCGTAAGCAACATACAAAGAATATAGAGACGCGTAGGCGTTTGGATGAAGCTGCATCGGGGCAATGCCTAATCGTCTCAGAGTTTCAATGACAATTGGAGGGAACGGAGGGATAGCCCCTACTAGACACATTGTCCGACTGATCGACATATACCCTTCCGGTGCTAAATGAGGTCTGTCTTCGCTTCCCGGTGTTAAGGCATCGTCCCAAGGAATGCCGTGTCTTAGGCAGATTCTCTTGAGTTTTATTTCGTCGAGCTTGGACGCTAAAGAGTCAGAGAATTTATCTATCCCGACTGCACCTGGAATTTCGTCCGGAGCTCGCTCGTCAGAATCGGAGTTGTTGCTGGATGACGTGCTTTCTGTCGGATCCGATTCTGTGGCATCATATTCGGACCCGGAATCTTCACCTTCTGGATTGATTAGAGGGATTTGAGGATTATGCTGTTCAGGAGTCTCAGATTCCGTTTCGGCTACAGATCTTGAGGAAGAGTGGTCGTTCGACATTGCTGCTAGGACGAGAAAATATGAACGATAAGATTAACACTACCCGTCCCCCGTGTGTGCAAGTGCTACTGCGTGTGCTTGTGTGTGCGCATTATTAAAAATGATAATGAAACATGAAAGCAGTCGAGGTTATTAAAAGTCGTTAGTCGTCATATGCAGTCAAATCATGAAGTCATTTAGTCCAGAGTGATCAACGTCAGGGCTCTATCCTAACTGTCCAGAGTTTTGTAGCGGCAAGGCGCTGATTAAAGACTGAAATTTCTTCGTATCGCCAGCCGTGAGACGGATCGCGTAGCAGAGGGATCGCCCCCCTCCGACTCGCACGACAAGGGGATCGCCCCCCTTCGACTCGCATGGCAGAGGGATCGCACCCTTTCCCGATCGCAGAGCAGAGAGTTTGCCCCTCATCGAATCGCCGGGCGAAGGGAAGGCTCCCTCACGAACCGTTGCGACTACCGTGGTACGACCCTCGGTTGCCCTCTCAATCTGTATTCGTCTCGCCACTCGCTTCCGTCCTCGATCACTGGCCACGATCCGAGTCAGCCTTCTTTCTCCTTCTCCATCCTTCTTCTTCCTCATCTCCTTCCCATCCTCAAACTCCGAGCTCCACGTTCAATGGCCATGGCGATTTGGTGATAACTTCGAATAGTAGCGAATTTATATTGTCTCTCTCTGGACTCAACCGTAGAAATTCAGGAAAATAGTATGAGGGTGCTTCCTATAAAGTTACCTTTCTAAAAACTGAGAGAGTTCTTGGATTTTCGAAAGTTTTAAAGGGTTGGATTCGTTGTTCGACAGCTCGCGCGAGACGATTCAGCAGAGAGGAGAAAGAAGGAAAATGAAGAGGGGAGCGTCGGCTTATATAGGCAAAGAAGGTGACCGTTTGTCTCACCTCCTTTGTCTTATTCGGTCTACGAACCGCCCCCCGAGCCACGATCCGAAGACGGAATCGCCAAAAAGCCCACGGACCACTTTGAAATGATGGCCCACAAAACTCAGAGCCCGATACGACTCGAAGGAAGATGCGCCCCGTATCGCTCAAGACCCTAGGAACTCAGCACGCGACGAGCGGATGACCAAATCGGACCGTGTCGTCCTATGGCGATCCGATCCATCCATGTGTCAATTTGAACCAATGCAACTGTAAACTTGCATCCTTTCGGGAGAGGGTCAATAAGTATCTTCGAAGCATGTTTCAACATCAATAAAACATACTTCGAGGGGGCAAAGTGTTGGCTCGCTTTTTGACCAAGCCATCCAGGATCATTCGTGAGAGGAAATCAGGAAACCAAGTCCTCCAGGAAAGTGGATCGTACACCATCGTCTCGCCCCGCTTGGATCGCACGCCATCGTCTCGCCCCGCTTGGATCGCACGCCATCGTCTCGCCCCGCTTGGATCGCACGCCATCGTCTCGCCCAGGGACGGATCGCTCTCATCTCGTCAACGAACGCCACCTCCAGGCGATCCGATCCCTTGTAACGAACCGAACCCACTGACCCGTTCAACCACGAGCTGGTCTGCAGCGATCCGAATCGCACGGATCTGACGACACCTGTTCGCAACGGCTAGTTTGACTTTTTCTTCGATGGCTGCGATGCGATCCGAAAGTCTCGGGATTCGTGCCACGTGTCCACGATCCGTCCGACGAAATCAGCTATAAATAGCCCAGAGCTTGGCATTTTTCGGGATCTTTTTGGGCAATAGTAAATACTGAGTCCGCCATTGTTATCAAACCACTGAAATATTGAGAGAAATCACTGTTGTACTAGCTCTTAAAGCATAATCAATAACATATAAAGTGGACGTAGGCTCGTTAACGCCGAACCACTATAAATTCTGAGTGTTCTTTTCTTTTTCCTTATTCCTCATTTAGAATTCTCTATAGTTGACGGAACCAGAAAAGGAATCGTGGATGACCCCTATAAAGGATTTCCTAACGAATGGAGCGCTTCCGACGGAGAAAAGCGAGAGGCGAAAAGTGATTCGAAAGGCCGCCCGATACGTACTGCAAGGTGGAACCCTTTATAGACAAGGATATTCAATGCCCCTTCTTCGGTGTATAGCCCACGATGACGTCAAACGTGTGCTGCAAGAAGTCCACGAAGGTGAATGTGGCGACCATACCGGGGGGCAAACTTTGGTAAAAATGATATTACGGCATGGTTACTTCTGGCCTACCATAAACAAGGATGCAGTAAGGTATGCACGACGATGTGATGCATGCCAGAGATTTTCAAAGATACCCAGAGCGCCTCCAAGCCAGTTAAAGACAATGATGAGCCCAATTAGGCTGTTTTCCATCTTTCAAATCTTATTTCAGCCATATCCCCCAAACGGTAAGTCCGTTTGATTTATGTGACCACTCTACATAATGGGAGACCATCATCCAAATCCAATGGAAGTGGTTTTAGGTTAAAACTCCTTACCAGTCAAAAGTCATAGGCGAAACAAGATTCGCTAGGGGAAAACAGTCATTTTAAAATCCGAAAAAGATCGTGAATGTGAGAAATGACCATAATATTTGTTTCCCAAAGTTACACGACTATATGACTTCGTATGAAATTAAAACAAATATTCTACGATCCTCCAATATAAAGAATACAGGTCGTTACATTTTTATAGTGGTTCGGCTCAATCCAAGCCTACATCCACTTTATTATTTATTATTTATACTGACATATTACAAGATAAATCAATACATTGGTAAGAAAGAGGAGAAAAAGAGTTGTTTATACATGAAATCCTCGTGTTAGGCTGAGTGGAATTGGCTTTAATATGCACGCAAAGTCCTTGCATTGATAACGATGGAAGCCATGTATGAGAGTGGCCAAAGATCCTTCATAATTCCTCCAAATGTTGAATTTATAGCCATTGGCGAGTTCCGGGTTGGATGCCAAGTGGCGGGCATCCCTCCAATCTCGAAATAAAGTGGAAAATGTGGAGAAATCCTCTTCAGATCGTGCCATGCCAAGTGTAACTCGATCCTAGTTAATAGGAGTGGATGGTGCCTTTAGAATAGGTCAAGTCCATATGTACTGAAAGTTGTTATGGTTCAAATTCACATTACAATAACGAAATTCAAACTAAATACATAGCAGGATCTTATGTAATAATTTGTATAAATCGAGAATTATACCTGTTGAATCCATCGAGATTAGGGAAAATTATATATGTCGATTCGAATCGAATTAGCCTTCCATGCGTCGAGCCTCTACAGGTAATCCACACGAACATCGTCTCCGATCTGATCGAAGGGGAAAGGAAAATTTCGGTGCCAACTGCCATTCCTGATCTGTGTATTTAGGTTTTTCTTATGAATCAGTTTTTTAATCATCCGTATATCTTTTATATAGGACCCGTTTTTTAATTTTAAAAGGATGTAAATTACCCTTTCAAAACGTACACGTGTTCTATAAATGAGGAACCGTTCCTTATACCGATTCAAATATAATATCAACTGTTGATATTTATTTTACTCTAAAACAAAATCAGTTTTTCCTTCATAATGTTCTAAGTGTGTGACCTTATAGGTTATTACAACGTTGGCAATGATTTTAAATCGTATTTAAAATCATAAATAGTGATTGGCATCTAGCAATACGTCACTGTTACCCAAGTTATAATAAGACATTGATTCGATACAACCTTTCCGTGACCAGTGTATCAATGTAATATAATCCTTTTAACCGATATATCCTAGATTAAACTAGTGGCATGGATCGTATCATCCTCGTTATGATTTAATCTGTATTTCTTGTTCGATGAGTAGACTGTTTAAAACAAATCAATATTTGAGCACGACCATGCATTTCACAGTCTCACTCAATCAAGAGGCCCATGGATATCACTACGAATATATCGTAGGGTTAAATTCCATCTAGATCATTCATAATTTTCATTCGATTCGAAATGTGTCCAATAATCACCGTGATCGTTACTCTGCTACGAAATAACTTTAGATGATATCAAAACACAAATATCCTCGAATAAAATTATAATGATTTCAGGTCTGAGGACCATTACATCACTGTCACTATGAGAATAACTTATGATACTTCAATTATATTCCATGGAGTTATCTCACGGTGGGTCAACCCAATACGCTATTCTCCAATACGTATTTATATCTTGACTTTAATATCACTTATATTAGTGATCAATGAGATGTGATCATCAGTCAATCAATACACTAGTCTTAACGCTCTATTGTTGTCCTATATAAACAATAAAACTCGACTAGGGACATTTAAGAATTATAATACTTATCACATTATATAATCTCAAGTTCAGTCTTACTCGAACTATATAATTCCATATTATTATTCTAAGGACTTCTATTATATTATTATTTATATTACGCAGTAAATACAATATAATAGAATAATAATAATAACATCAACAGTGTTATCAATCTCATCAAATGGATTGCCTCTAGGGAACAAACTCTAACAATCTCCCACTTGCACTAGGGTCAATCATTTATGTATCATATGCTTATGAAACTAGTGTGACTATTAAACTTCTGCTGCGACAGAGTTTAATTCAATAGGTCTGCAACATTACAACTTTTGTAACTTTGCAGTGTGTATTTCTTCTGTGAACAACTTCACATAAGAATTATATTTCTTAAAATATATGTTTGAATTGATGATGAGTTTAATGTTTTAGGCCTGAGCAACAGCCATATTGTTATCGCAATGTATATCATTCGATCAACAATGAATTAAGTTCAATCATGAACTTCTTAATACAAACATTTTCATTCTTAGAATCAGTATTTATTTCTTGTTTTAAAACTAACATTATTTACAATAATTAATGTGTTATCTAATAACATTAAAATTATTGTGTCACTCCCACTCAATTTCTTGCCTCCACAAGATTGTGGTTCTTGAGACATTTCGAATTCTATTTCATTCTTATCGGTATCTTAAAGACTGGTTCCTCTTGAAAGGATACCAATTCGAGCAATAAACCTCTTATTCTCTAAGGATTTATAGAAATAACATCCTTTTGGATACTCCACAAAATAATTATCAGATTTGGATTTGATCTTATCAAAGGCAAGACGTTTGTAAATGCTTCACATCCCAAATCTTCATAATAGACACACTGAAAAATTTTCTAGTTTATATCTTATATCGCGTCTTCATAATCGTTTGAGTAGGATTAAATGCAGCTGTTCAAAATTTAATTTATTTGAAGATCTATATGACTTATCATTGATCTTACTATATCTTATAAGGTGCAATTTTTCTTGCCAGACACACCATTTCAATATAGTGTTCTAGGTGGACCGAGTTGTGAAACAATTTCAAACTCATTCGGATAGTCATTAAATTTATTGGCTTAAATATTCTCTTTCGAACTGTTCGAAAAGTATTTAATTTCTATTAAAATTGGTTTCTATCTTCACTTTGAATTCTTTGAACTTTTCAAAGGATTCTGATATGTATTTCATAAGATATACATATCTATATCTACTGATATCATTAGTAAATATAATGAAGTAATAAAACCTGCCTCCAGTTTGTGTATTCATTGCTCCATATACATCATTATGTATGAGACCCAATACTTATGATGCATTCACTGTGTCAAGTGAAAGGTGATTCAGTTATTTTGCCTAATAAACAAGATTTGCATTCTTCATATAATTCAAAATCAAATGATCTCAAAATTCCATCATTATGGAGTTTTGATACACTCTCTTGTTTATACAGACTAACTGGTAATGCTAAATGTATGCCGGATTTAAATCATTAAATTTAAACCACTCTGCGTTTATGTCAAGTACACCACAGTTAAGGATTTATAAAGATCATTAACTATTTGTGAAATTCCATAGATATTTCATTTTAAATAAAATGAATAACAATTGTTCTTTTATTGTAAATGAAATTCAAACATGTCTAAACAAGATCTATTATAACATTTATTTTAAGTGGAATTTCGTAATAACAATTATTTTATTTATTTAAATAAGCCAGTATATACAACAAGACTGAATTTCCTATGGATAATCCAGCAACATTTGCTTCATATTCAATCGTAAGTCTACTTGTTGTTTTATCAAATTTATACTTATTTTGCAATTTCTGTAAATTCACATACATTTATGTTATTCATATCTAGTATCTAATACTAGAAATGTATAAGTAGATTATTATAACATTTATACCTTATTTAATTGAAATCATATTTTAACTTATTTTAGATCCTCTCTTTATTTCTAAAACAATTACATTTAATTTTGTTCGAGGATAATCCTCAAATTTCAATGTCAGTCAAGAAATTTGATTTAATCCAATTTATCCTTCTTAAGGATTAATTTAAATTATCAGAGTTATTTATTATTTAATATCTACAATAGATAATAAATAATGACTGATTCTTAATATTCATTTAATAAAATATAAAATTTTGACAATCAAAATTTATATTTTAATATAGATGTATTATTTGAACTAAAATACGCTCCCACTCAAATTGACATCTCTATTTATATATACATATCGGTATATATATATATATATATATATATATATATATATATATATATCGGTGTTCCAAGATCCATATCTAATCATGCCTTGACCTAGCTTTGGCTAAACTCAAGACACAACCTTTTAGGTAGACATCTTATGTCAATTATATCGTCTATATAACTCTTGGATCGCATGTTGAACATTTTGTTCAGTATTATTCATTTGCTCAAAATATAGAATAATTCATGCTTTTGTCTCAAAGGCCATAATCGTATTATGCAGCCTAGTTAAGTCAGACCCAATAATAGGTTGGAGCGCCACATTTTACTCCATCGCATATAACCAAAACAAAAGGTGCACAACGCTTTGGTGTTAGTTACAGCCAATTATCTTGGACAGTGATGAGTATATTACTGGAAGACTTCACCATGACTTAATATAACAATAATTTGTTTGAGAGGAAATTTATAAATCGTAGCAGGAAACAATATTAAAGTTTTATCTACATATATCAAAATATATGTATTTTATATTCGTATTAAAATTAGGATTTAAATAACATATGTATTAATCTTATAAATTTATATGTTTAAATTATATAGGTGCCATTCCTATATATAATTTTTGAACATTTCAAAACTAAAACATTTGAGTAAATTTTGCATTCACTAAATGAACTCAAATTTTCACACATTATATTTACAAATAAATGTCCAAATTGTACTCAATTTTGATTTCAATACAAATTAGAGTGACCATGTAGGTTCAGCTAAAATGGCACTTTAGATTACAACAATTCCTTATGAATATAAGCCCATACCAAAATAATATACTATGCTATTTCAAAAAAAAATATAATACACAGATATTGATAAGGAATTTATCTAATTCGAAACAGACTTATATAATTTCATAAACAAAACGACTATTAGTTAATGTAGAGTCAGACCCTGTCAATCAAAACAAGGTATTATATATCAGCTAAAAAACTACATTGTAGATATACCAGCTTATACATATCAGTATATATAATATATGTATAACTTGTTATACATATATATGACTTAATTCATAGGATTACACAGCCGTTTGCATATCAGTTTACACAGCAATTTACACAGGAATCTATTGATATTTGCATACATTAAACAAATATATACATATATATATATCACATACATATATATTTATAAATCAAAATATGCTCATTGATTCTTATATGCTCTTTCATCATTCAGACGGAGTAAGTCAAACTTATCCTCTTTCTTCATGACTGCATTGCCGTATGTTGTAGCTTGCTCCAAAACCTATGCATCAAAATGCATTAACAGTTCATATTATATACTCATCAATATGAATATATACATATATAGGCAAACAATATATTAACAAGTAATACTGGTTTAGTCATATCAAAATATATGTACCAGTATGATTGTTAATAATTAAATCACATGATAAGGATTAAAGGGGATATCAATCATCTAATGATCAATATTATATGTCTGCTGATTGTGTAATCTATTTTGATCAATACTTTTAGTAAGTGCAAACCTGTAATTTGTGAAACTATACATGGTAATTCATGAGAATGCTTGTTGAAGCTATTGCATCAAGGTATACAATAGTTTAGTCTTCAACAGATCTGATTCTCATCTTAACAGGAAATTGTTATTAAGTTACAAAAGTATATCTAGGTTCCAATATGAAAAATAATAAATCATAAAGACCATTGATCAGATAGCCAAAATCTCACAAATAAAACAAGTCACAATTGTTTAATCAAGTCAGCATCTAGGTATAATAAACAAAGATCATTAGTGTCGATCATAATATGGAGTTTTGATTCCTGAATTTGTTATGGAGTTTTTAATAGGTTTTAGATATCAATCTAACACTGAATTATTTGTACATATATATATATATATATATGTGTGTGTGCATCTGGCAAATCAAATTTGCTACTGCATATATATATATATACACACACACACACACCATATTAAGTCATAAAACAAAATGAGTACAGTCTATCAAAACTAAAACAGAGTAAAATTGATCACGCGTGATTCTCAACCATTGGGACAGGCCCAATACTTAATTTAAGATTTGTTCCTGTCTTATTTTAATGACAAAACCATTATTATAGAAGTGTATATGTATAATAAGACATGTTAACTATTTCCTTTATAAACAACTACCAGGTGCAAATCAAATTTGCAGTGTTATTTATAAAATAAACAGAAATATCAAATGTTCATAAACATATCAAAATATGTATAAAATTGTATGAACAATACTTACATCAGTAATTAGTAACATATAGGCATACATATATATATATATATATATATATATATATATATATATATATCTAGTTGCAGGTAAATCATTCATATGCAAGCATTGTATATACCTTTTACAGGACCCATCTTTAACCCCAAACAACAGATTAAAATTGCATATAAAATGCATGTGATCATTTATAATCATCATCAGATTTAATATTAAACTAAGTCTAGCAATTAGATTACATACATAACAGATCTACTAACAATTTAGTACTATAGGAAGCTGATGGATGACTCTCAGAGTAATATCAAAACAGTTATGATATCCAAGTTTTAAAAAGGTGAAACTTGGCATTTACTTATATCACCATAAGAACAATTAAAGGGATAAATATGCAATATGATGAATTGTACTGATATTGTGGATATCAGCCTTCTAAAAAAAATCAGCAGTTTTAAACAGTCTAAAACTGCAAGGTTGGATCCAAAACTAACAGAAACAGTCAGAACAAATTCTCTATAATAGGTAATGGACTTTAACACAGATTGTATAGAGCAGTCTATCAGTTATAATAATAGATTTCTATTAAACTCTTAGAGGCTTTAAATTGCAAATATTTATTAATATCAAGTTTAACAGAATATTCTATAATATTTGAAACTTGAAAATCATCATTATGATTTGCAAATTATCCTATATTTATGATCAATATCTCGTATGTACAAAACCCAAAATGCTCGACTATGAATCCATAATTCATAGAATCAAAACTTTTAATATTGGCAAATCAAACATCTTTTGATTTGGGTCCTTATTTACAGATCAATGAATTATAAAACTACACAAAGTCAATAAATTAACCCACATGTTAAAGTTCAATGCAGCAAGACGTATCAATAATAAAATAGAAATGATATTATATATCAATTCATAATTTTATTCTTAAATTTGTATCAAATACAAAATACATAATAACAGTAAAAGAAACAATTTCTGGCCATTCAAGTGCATGCATAAATTTTTCACATGTTCATCAGGATTTAATACTATAAATTCATTTATATTGAAACTTATTTCAACATTTAAAGAACTTATGTTCTTAAATCTAGTTTTGAAATTTCAACATTAGTTTTTTTTTAAATCAACAATTTGTTTTAAAAAAAATCACAGCAATATGTCATCAAATAACATAAATGCATTATTTCAATCAACCAAACTTAGTTTTTAAACAACTTAAATGAATCACAATTTTAACATTTAAAATCGTAGTTCAAGTAAAATCCAATCCAATAATTAAGACAATTTAATATCAATATCAAAACTGAATCAATTTTCAGTATTGAGTATGAATCCCATTTTTGAAATTTTTGTATCATATGACAAAATTCAACTGCAGTAAACTATTTTACTTTAGTATCGAATACTATTTAGATCTACAGTTAAACAATTTTCACTTTGACTTTATAATTGACTTTAATTTAAATTCTAGTAACAAGATTCTAAATAACCAGTTGTGACAGGTAAAAGCAATTTTAAAACTCAATAAAGATCCAGTTTTAACTAACAGAATCCAGTTCAAAGTTTTTTTTATATAAAACTTTATTTACATTAGAAACAATTTCCTTTTCAGCTTGAATCAAAACACGGTTTTAATTCATAGTGAAAACAATTTCACCTTTAAACAAAATTTATCATTAAATCTAAATTCATGATTATAATAATTTCGATGATGGATTCTGAAATCAGTGACTTCAAAGGATTTTAATACTCATTAATCAATATGCTCATAAGAGTATGAAATCAAGATTGACCCAAACAATTTCAGATCTAATACGATGATAAATTTTATCTAAAACCGTATTTTTAATACTAATCGAGTTTCAATTTAAATAATCATGCAAAAACCCTAATTATCTCAACCCAACAATTACACGAATCCATAGCTCTGATACCATTGAAAGTTGTTATGGTTCAAATTCACATTACAATAATGAAATTCAAACCAAATACATAGCAGGATCTTATGTAATAATTTGTTTAAATCGAGAATTATACCTGTTGATTCCGGCGAGATTAGGGAAAATTATATCTGTCAATTCGAATCGAATTAGCCCTCCATGCATCGAGCCTCTACAGGTAATCCACACGAACATCATCTCCGATCTGATCGAAGGGGAAAGGAAAATTTCGGTGCTAGCCGCCATTCATGATCTGTGTATTTAGGGTTTTCTTATGAATCAGTTTTTTAATCATCCGTATATCTTTTATATAGGACCCGTGTTTTAATTTTAAAAGGATGTAAAATTACTCTTTCAAAACGTACACGTGTTCTATAAATGAGGAACCGTTCCTTATACCGATTCAAATATAATATCAACTGTTGATATTTATTTTACTCTAAAACAAAATCATTTTTTCCTTCATAATGTTCTAAGTGTGTGACCCTATAGGTTATTACAACGTTGGCAATGATTTTAAATCGTATTTAAAATCATAAATAGTGATTTGCGTCTAGCAATACGTCACTGTTACCCAAGATATAATAAAACATTGATTCGATACAACCTTTCCGTGACCAGTGTATCAATGTAATATAATCCTTTTAACCGATATATCCTAGATTAAACTAGAGGCATGGATCGTATCATCCTCGTTATGATTTAATCTGTATTTCTTGATCGATGAGTAGATTATTTAAAACAGATCAATATTTGAGCACGGCCATGCATTTCACAGTCTCACTCAATCAAGAGGCCCATGGATATCACTACGAATATATCGTAGGGTTAAATTCCATCTAGATCATTCATAATTTTCATTCTACTTGAAATGTATCCAATAATCATCGTTATCGTTACTCTGCTACGAAATAACTTTAGATGATATCAAAACACAAATATCCTCGAATAAAATTATAATGATGTCAGGTCTGAGGATCATTACATCACTGTCACTATGAGAATAACTTATGATACTTCAATTATATTCCATGGAGTTATCTCACGGTGGGTTAGCCCAATACGCTATTCTCCAATACGTATTTATATCTTGACTTTAATATCACTTATATTAATGATCAATGAGATGTGATCATTAGTCAATCAATATACTAGTCTTAACGCTCTATTGTTGTCCTATATAAACAATAAAACTCGACTAGGGACATATAAAAATTATAATACTTACCACATTATATAATCTCAAGTTCAGTCTTACTCGAACTATATAATTCCGTATTATTATTCTAAGGACTTCTATTATATTATTATTTATATTACGCAGTAAATACAATATAATAGAATAATATTTTATTCCAAATAAAATAATAACATCAGCAGTGTTATCAATCTCATCAAATGGATTGCCTCTAGGGCACAAACTCTGACACGTACAGCGTCAACTCCAAGCGGGTCGGGTCCCTTCAATTCGACGCAAGCCGATGTGTCCTAGAGTCCGAATTTGTGTGTGCCTAGAAACCACTTCAGGAGGGTCTGGTTCCACCAGTTCGACCCAGTCCCATAATGCTCCAGATTTCCAATTGTCAAACTGTGCCAGTACATGCCATTTGGTCGGGTCCTCTTCCTTCTGACCGGCTTTATTTGACCCGACCCATAGGGTCGTGCAATCCGAGTCCATGAATTTCCATAACTTTGACACTTCATCCAAGTGTTTGCCAATCAATGCCAATTTATACTCAAGTCCTGAGTCATTCCAGTGATAGAACATTTATGCATTCATTTATGGAAACAGGAGTAACTTTCAAACCGTAAGGCCGTTTGGGCCAAATGAAAATTGCACTTAAAGCTAAATCAGAGGGTTACAAAAGTTACTGTGCCACGCATTGTATTTGAGGTTTTCGGGCCCAAAAGAGGTCAACTGATATGAGTTTCAGGCCTTTTTATGTTTGCACCACAACTTTGACCAAATCACTTTGTGTCTTCTAACGATGTTTGCAATGCTTGAGCGCGTTGCTAACCAGAAATTCCGCGTGTGATGGCATTGACCGAAAAGCATGTCAATAGAAAATAAGGTCACTTTAGTTTCAATGACAGAATTTGAAGTTAATCATGTGAGAGACATATTAACTATTAAGTGTATACATTATTAAAAGAAAGAAAACAAAATCAAAAAGGAAATTAAAAGGTCACAAACAAATCAGACTGCACTCATATTTATGTAACAATATATATATATATATATATATATTCATTTACTCATAATATTAATTTAAGCATTAAATTCACCGTTAAGCATAAAATATGGTTATGTGCCAATTTGGATAAGATATATAACAGTAACTTATAATATATTAAAACAAATTAGTTATAAATCGCAATTATTATGTCATGGAATTACATTGGCACAACTTTGAGCTAACATGCCCTAACCTAATTAAATTCAAAGAATCCGTAGCCAAAAGCTTTTAGTGACATTCGTATCATGACAATAATAGTTCTTTAATGATACATTGCCATAGCAAAAAATAAACATAAAACATATAATTTTCTTTTCACGTTATTCTTTAGTCTTTAAGGATGTTTTCAGATGCAATAAACACAACAGGATGCCAAAATACATGTTAAATTGTATGGAAACCGAAATTATTATGGAAAACTTATTTTTCAACTGTAGGTAGACATGTAAGAAAGTCATCAGTTTACCTCTTCATAGTTAAAGCGCCAAAAGTACTTGTTATTGTGACGACCCCAAATCCCGTACTGACGGTGACAAGGGTAATCTTTGGAATATAACACAAAAACAGATAATAGCAGAACAGAAATAAATAAATACACCAGATAATGAACAATAGATTACACTGGATAAACGTAATCATCAGAGTTACACAGTATACAGGATCATACTTAGTACAAATACAGTTCAGCTATACATAAATGTCTACAGTGGAAAACAAACATAATGTACAATAGGAGCTGAACAACATAAAAAGAGATAAATGATAGAATCCATCTTCAGCTCCAGCTACCTAGAAAGAGCCAGCTAAACCTGAATACAAGGCTGCCCGTGTAGAAAAAGGGGCACCCGAGTTTGAAAGTGAAACAAACTACGAGTCAGTCATGGGACTGGTATGAGAAATCTACTCAACACATTTAAAATATGGCTAATCACAGGACCACGCCACTTTCGTGGAACGGGTTTACTCCATGGGATTTCTAGTGCTTTAAAACAAATCATTCTTTTAAACATCACAATGCTTTTTATAAAAATGAAGCCATTATAAGACTCAGTTCCCATCACACAATGCAACGCAAACCGGAGGATAGAGTTTTACCTTATAATGGCCAAAATATGCTTGATACGAATAAAACAAAAGCATTTGATATTATTACTAGTGTTTATATGTTTCAAAAACAATTTCGAATCATAACTATCAATCATAGACGGCATGGGTACCATATATCATGTCGCCATATATATATACAATCAAAACCGCACGATGTCGTATTTGGAAATTGGATTTCCGTCCTGAACCAAGGCAAAAGATAGTCCTTACCGAATTCGAGACGCTCTAGCCCGTGTCTCAGGAACAACCGCAACTGCCCCTTGGATCGTCAGGGCCGGTCCACCGATGTGGATTATTATGCCTGAACAATGCGTTTCCCTGCCCTATGGGGGCGTCAATGAGCCAACAAATGGCTCCATCGATCCCGGATCGACCGATATATCCGAGGCGCCTCGTAATCCATCATCCACATAAGTAAAATGTCAGGCCATGTAAGAACACCAACACAACTCCTAGCTAGAAGGAAACGCATGCCCTCCCTGAGGTCCTTCTCCCGTTTCAGGTTCATACCGGGGTGTGAGGCTCGCGAATTCACGTTATACACAAAGCTACGCCACACAGGCGGTGCTTTGATCATCAATCACAAGACTTTGCTTTTCAACAGAAGCCCTGATCACTGCATCTTAGCATGCTACAAAGGTAATTCACACCACGCAACTGATGGTTATCAATCACACAGAATGAATTCCAATGTCAAACACACAATCCATTTGCAAGTCCGTTCTGGGTCTGAACAAAACCGGAGGCACTGAATACCTCACATATCGATCGATTCCCACGTACGTCTAGACGATCACCGCTCATTATCCATATTTCAGGATGCCTCCCAATCAAGACCTCAGTGACCATCCAAACGAGGTGAAGATCGGTCTTCAACCCCCGTCTTCATCTTCGACTTCTTATCGTCGATTCAGTTATTCAGAATGGGATAAACCCGGTCTTTCTGAGCAACTCGCGTATATAATAAACAAGTGCAGCACTAACATACATACGCATCATTTCAATTCATTAGTCACTAACCGTCAATCAGTAAGAGAACGATTTCCCAAATATTAACCCCGAAGGCCGAAACCAACATCAGATCAACACCCAGAAAACCATTCGACTTAGCCAACCTTTAGTTAGTTTCTAAATTTCACATCCATATCGTTTATAATATTTTATAACAATTTATCACTATTTTTATTTATTTTAAAATAGCCAATTATTCAAAACGACGCTTCGGGCCATAACGCGGCCGTGGCGCTGTTTTTCTTCAGATTTGATTTACACATATCTGAAAATCTAACCGTTGGATCTTCACAAAATTTACATCATTAGAAAGATCTTTTCAAAATGAATCCAACGGTTCCAGTTTCGGGAAAATCCGACGGTCGGATCTCCCGGTATAATCTTTTGAAGTTTCGATTTCAAAATACGAACTGCAACGTCGTTATTCGATTATATATAATTATATATATATATATATATAATCGATTCTGGCGCTATTTTTCTTCAGATTTGAATTAAACATTCCAGACAATCTAACCGTTGGATCTTTACAAAGTTGGTGCCGTTGGAAAGATATTTCCAAAGCGAACCCAATGGTTGCGGTTTCGGGAAAATCCGATGGTCGGATCTCCCGCACTAATCGTTTGAAATCACGGTTCCAAAATATGAACTGCAGCTTCGTTATTCGATATATTTCAATTCTATTTATATATATATATATATATATATATCGATTCTTCGATTTCAAAACTGTATGATTTTCATATATTTGATAAAAATAATATTTTTATCTAACTGTCTTCTATTTCAACACTTCACTATTTTTAACAATTCATGTATATAGTAAAAATGTGATTTTTATTGTAAAACGATTTATTTCAAAACCCGACTATTTTATATAGTTCATATAGATGATAAAAATATGATTTTTATTATAAAACAATTTATTTCAAAACATGACTATTTTATATAGTTCATATAGATGATAAAAATATGTTTTTTACTATAAAACAATTTATTTCAAAATATGAATACCATTCAACACATGAACTTCTATCCAACGAATGAATATCGATTCAACACATGAAGGTTTTCTATAGTTTATATATATAGATAAAAAGGTGATTTTTATATTTAAATCACGAATACCATTCAACACATGAATTTCAATTCAACGAATGAATTTCGATTCAACACATGAAGGTTTTCTATAGTTTATATATATAGATAAAAAGATGATTTTTATATTTAAAACACGAATACCATTCAACACATGAATTTCTATCCAACGAATGAATATCGATTCAACACATGAAGGTTTTCTATTCAACGAATAAATATAGTTTCAACAAATGAAAATAATTCTAACACATGAATATTATTCAAAATTTCGGCAGCATAACGGCAGGGTAGTTAAAACCAGGACCGTCCATAGTACGGCTCCTTGCTCTACCTTAAAGCCTCGCAGCTTTTGACAATGGGGAATCATGCATCTAGTTCGCACGCAGGCGGCATGTATATTTATTTCATTTCCACAATCTAATCCTATGTGGTTTCAACCAAATATTTCTCAACCACAAACGGGTATTTTTCAACCACAATCAATCAATTTCAACTACAAACAATTCCAATCAACCATTCGTAATCAACCAATTTTCACACCAATCACAACCAATAAATATCGTCCATGGTTTGTGGACGAGGGGCGTATATATATATATATATATATATATATATATATATATATATATAGCATTTCACTTCTATTTCAACACATATATAATTTTTACAATGCATATTCAACTTATACATCGAACATACAACTTATACAACGCTTATACATGTGGTGTACAATGCTTATATAACTCATACATCGACTATATAATTTATACATCGCCGTTTTCCATATCGTTTATAAATTAGAAATCTCACCTTGGGTTCCACTCCACCAAAAATAGAAGAAGGCTCAGAAAAATATGCAGTCTCTTCTAGAATGTAGAAGACGTCCACACGGTCACTATGTTTCCTGTTTCATCGAATTTCGTCAATACACGAAAAAGATACGATTTTTCAAAGTTTGCAATGGTTTAAAGGTGTTAAAACTATTGAAAATAAACATAGCCGATATCTCAGCAGTTTGGTTCGAAACTAGGTCGGAGTTTTTCTTGAAATCCGTGAGGTTTGGTGACGATCGGAAGACACCACGTGGAAGAGGACGGAGAGGCGCCTGTTCGCCTGGAGGTAGGGCCAGTTCGATGGCCCTGGCTAACGGCGGCGGCGGCTTGAAGTGACGAACTTCTGGGCGTCTGATCTCCGCGCACAGGCGTTGGCAGGAGGCAAAGCGGCTATGGATTTGAAGAGCTCGGGGAGATCTTCAAAAAGTTGCAAAGGGTCGGGGGTCAACGACGAGCGGTTTGGCCGGAAAGTGGATGGGAAGTGGCGAAGGGGTTTCCGCCATCGAGAGCAGCTGATACGGGGGGGGGAGGGGTTGATTTTTTTATATTTTTAAATTAATGAAAGAAAAAAATTCTATTGGCCGATGGTTTTAAAAAGGGGTTTTCTGACACGACCTCCAATCCAAACCCAATGACTGTCGTCCCTAGCGTTTTACCCCCATTCCGAACACAATGGGATATGTTTCGTAGGCCCATTCGACTGTTTCCGTCAGTTTTCCTTCAATTTAAAATATATACATTCAATATTTAATTTGAACGTTCATTTCAATTTGCCAGGGCCACAAACTGATTCGAAAAATTCCAGAAAAATAAATTGGCTATGTTTTGACGATACGGTCCCAACAAAACTAGTTTCGTCGAATTCTGACACCGTTTGCAAAAAGACCCATTTCTGGTCAATCCAATTTAACTGTAATTGACCAAAACACGTTTTCCTTTGCCACGCTCACATACTAGCTTCAAAAATTATGAAATTTTAAACCTAGCAATAACTTCACATTCCGGATCCAACAAAAGTGGTTTTGTCAAATTCCGAGGTCGTTTGCAAAACGGCCATTTTCACGGGCTATATAATTTCCATAGCGGCCTTTCAGAAAATTCATTTGGCCATAACTTTTGCTTTCCGCTACGAAACTTTGATTTTTTAGATTCTTTAGAAAGGTATTCACTAACAGATTTAAATATTTTTGGTTTCACTCAAATCCGTTTTGTTTTGCACCCGGTACAGTCAGTCAAAGTTTGAATTCAAATTTTGAAACTACCGCGCCATTTCAGGCCTTGTTTATAATTAGAATTAATTATATTTGTTTTCAAATGTCAATTCAAACTTACTTTTCATCGTTATTATTTAAAATATTTATTTTAAATATTTAAAATCCACTATTTTAGCCAATTTAAAAATTTTAAATTGGTTCAGATTTTCCGGATCGTTACAGTTATTCTTTCCAATATGATGAGTTTTTAATGTTTGAAGCAAATGACATATAATACCAATATCAAGTTTTTATGAAACATGTTGTTAGCGATTTTTTTCTTCTCTCCTAGGATGTTCTTAGCCAATAATCAAGACAGAGAACTATGTTTATTAATGAAGTTATGCTAATGAGACACCCTCATGGCCACAAGGTTCACACCGCTTCCTTTCCTTGATTTACAAGCTACAAGGAACACACCCTTTCCTTAACAATTACAAACAACCCTAGAACTCTTGAATATCATTTCCAAACAAAGAGTATTTGATAGAGAATAGAAAGAGAATGACATAATTTGTATTGAAAAATGGAAGAATATAAGTGTAGAAATCAAGAAATTAAAGTAGAATAATGGTGGCAAGAGTAGGGATGAAGAATGAGAAGACAAGTTGGTTAAAAATTCGAAAATAACCCCTTTATATAGAGTTCCAAAGGTTGCAATAGTTCTGAAACGTTTCAAATAACGAAAAGACACTTCCTTTGAAATTTAACAATATGACGGTTATATGTTGGCATGTTAATATCGGTATGTCAACATATATATAATTTTTGAATTTTTTTAAAATTATTTTTTCAAGTGTTTAAAGAAATATATATTCTAAAAATTCTTGAATCGAAACTAGTTGTTTAAAATGAATTTTCTAAAGTATAAAAACATAGTAATATATAATTTAAATATATATATATAATTATAGGATATAAAACTATATATTATAATTATAAACATATATAAAATTATAAAACTTTATAATATATAAACTATATAATAAAAATATATGTTTGAAAACATAAGTAAAACCTTTAATAATTTTAAATCAATTAGAAAGAAGTTTAAAATAATTTGAAAAGGTGATTTGAAAATAAAATTTGAAAGTGCTAACCGAAGCTTTGCATATTAACTAGACTCTATTACATTGGTGATCTTGAACTCTTGAAATCTTGATATCTTGATACTCATGAGTCTTGAAACTTCTTTTGAAATCTTGAATCCTTATAAACTCTTTACTGTTCCTGCATATAATTCCTTCATATACATATATATATATATATATATATATATACATATTATGAATACAGATGTTAGTATATATATTTTATAATCAATAATGTTAACAAGGCTGTTGTCAACAAAATTCCAGTCTCCAACAATCTCCCCCTTTTTGATGATGACAATATTGGTTTATAAAATATTCATACCCGATATTACATGTTGACTGATTCCTCGATTACTCCTCCTTTCATCATGAATTCCTTCTGACTCCTGCTTAAACTATGTTTATCCTATTTTATAATTTCTCCCCCTTTGTCATAAACAAAAACTAAACCTAACTATACTCCCCTAAATCTATGTTAATTATGAACCTAGAGACTAATTTTATATATAACTCCCCCTGAATACAACAATTCCTAAATCTATACCTATAATGATCCTAATTACTCAATCTAGATATATAAATTTCCTAAGACAATAATATTTAATCTAAAAATTTGTAAATTCTTTTAAATTAATGACTAAGTTAATTATATAAACAAGAGTACGAATAATTAATTTAAAATATACAAACAACCCAAATCAGTCAATTTAAACATACATACAAGCAAAGCAACAATAAAAATCCGTATTTACGTACAAAACACACAATCTATAAAATCATTAAACGTTTACAAACGGGGATTTGTGAATTGGACAATGAAGACAAAATTCCCAATTTTGTTCAATTACATTTCCATCCTTGTCAAAGCACACTTCGCCTACGCAAATACGCTATCGTCTTCATCCATATTTTCTTTTAGCACTTTTTCTTTCTCTTCTTCTTCCATTACTTCTTCCTCTTCTTCTTCCATTTTATTATCATCTTCGATAATGATTGGATTGGTTTGATTATCCATTCTAATCTTTACAAATTACTCATAATCTTCCCTTGTTTCTCATGATATTTATTCATCCTTATTTGTAAGACTTGAATTTTTGTCAGCATTTGCAGTACGTCCTTCATTGATTCCTCCAATTACATGACTCTCGCAAGCGTATCTTGTTGAAATGGACCGTCGGATGGTTTATGAAATGAAACAAGGGTGTTTTGGTTATTATTATTAAAGGAGGCCATTGTTTTATTTGTTTAAGAATTTGTCCAGAAAGAAAATGAAGAGATAAAGAAGGAATTTCGAAATAACGAGTTGAAATATCGGTTGTAACTAACTTTTGCTGGGAATTAAGTTTTAAAAAACTAGCTATTATATGTCGACATGTATAAACATGTATGTCGACGTATGTGTGTTTTTTATTTTTATGATTTTTATTATATTTTATATTGTATTATATATATTAATACATTTAATTACTCTATTTCACTCAAGGAACAAGTGCCTAATTCTCTTCTAAATTTAGTAAATGTTGCTTTATTTAAGGGTTTGGTTAATATATCGGCTATTTGCTTTTTTGTTTCTACGAAATCTACTGAAATTTTCTCTTTACTTATGCTATCTCTTTGAAAATTATGTCTTATATCTATATGTTTAGTTTTCGAATGATGAGTTGGATTTTTAGATATGTTTATGACGCTTGTACTACCACAATGTATTGGTGATTTATTTATATTTAATATAAAATCATTTAGAGTTTGTTGCATACATATTACTTGTGAAAAAGCCAAAGCAGCAAATATACATTCTGCTTCAGTTGAAGACAAGATTACTGTATTTTGCTTTTTACTGAACCAATAGACTAGAGAATGACCTGAGAAGTGACACGTTCCACTAGTGCTTTTATGATTTGATTTACATCCCGCGTAGTTAGTGTCACAATAGAATATTAAATTAAACGAATCATTTTTAGGATAAAATAACCCAAAATATAATGTATGTTTTACAGGTCGTAGAATACGTTTTACGGCTTTTAAGTGAGTTTCTTTAAGTTGAGACTGATATCTTGCATGAGGCATACACTATGCAGTATATATGGTCTACTAGCGTTTATGTATAATAGCGATCCTATCATTCCTCTATATAATTTTTGATCAACGTTTTTTGACGTATCGTCCTTACTTAGGGCAATATTAGTTGCCATAGTTATCGGTCTTCCATTGATTGTAGTTAGATTATATTTATTCAATAAATCTCTTGCATATTTTTCTTTACGGATAAATATTCCATTTTCTAGTGTTCGTATTTGTAATCCTAAAAAAATGTGAGTTCACCCGTATGACTCATCTCAAAATCTCGGGTCATAATATCTGAGAATTCTTTATCCATTTGATTATTCACTGATCCAAATATTATATCGTCAATGTATATTTGTACCAATTGAATATCGTTTTTATTTCTTTTAATGAAAAGTGTATTATCAACTTTACCAATCTCGAAGTTTGATTGTAACAAATACGTTCTCAGTATATCATGCCATGCTCTAGGAACTTGTTTTAATCCATATAACGCTTTCTGTAATTTATATACATGATTTGGGAGTTTTTCGTCTTCAAAGAGAGGAGGTTGCTCTACATATACTTCTTCTTTAACATATCCATTTAAAAAGGCACTTTTAACATCCATTTGAAATAATTTGAAACTACTATGATTAGGGAAGGCTAGTAAAATCCTAATTGCTTCTACTCTTGCTATAGGAGTGAAGGTTTCATCATAACCTATACCTTCCTCTTGATTATATCCTTGTGCAACTAGTCGAACTTTATTTCTTACGGCCTCACCTAGTTCATTCGTTTTATTTTTATAAACCCATTTAGTTGCAATTACAAATTTATCCTCTGGTCTAGGAATGAGTTCCCATACATCATTCCGGGTGAATGATTCAATTCCTCTTGCATAGCAAGGATCCATGAATCATCGGATTATACAGGATTCTTAGGTTAAATATTGAAATAAAAGCTGAATTACTCATATTATTTAATTGATTTCTAGTTCTAACAATAGATTCAATATCTCCTAAGATTTTTTAACTGGATGATCTCTTAGATGTCTAATTATTTTATTTGGCTGATTAATTTCATTGTTTACTTCATCACCGTAAAAACACGTGACTTCCCCGTGAAGGAAAGCGCGGATAGTTCGAGAACAACACACAGAAGAACGCAGACGGGAGAACATTTCATTGTTAATTACAACAATTCCATCAGAATACAAGAATATACAGAGTATAAATAAATATTACATTCAATAAATATCAGAGATTACAATACATTACATAGCAGCGGAAAATAATACAATACACAACTAGAAGAGATATACGGATACAAAGCTTTCCGGATATCACTCCAGCTATAAACCAGGATCCTGTGAATATAAATTTGCAAAACCAAAACTACTAGCTGCCCGTGTCAAAATAAGGGCACCCAGAGTTTAGGTTAAAACAATAAACTCCAGGTCAGTCATGGGACTGGTGTGAGAACTAAAACAATTATAAATCTTTATTTTAAAGTTAGGTAAATCAAGGGACCATGCCATATAACACAGAACGGGTTTCCTCCCAAGAACACTAGTGCATAAAACAACAGCGCGATGCTAAATAAAGAAAAATGAAGCTATTATAAGACCCAGGTCCTTTCACACAATGCAACGCAAGCCGGGGATAGGGTTTTCCCTTATAATAGCCAAAGCAAGCTTGATACGTTTTAAAACAAGTCCTTTGATACTATAATAAGTGTATAGTGTTTAAAACAATTTCAAATCATAAGTATCAATCATAGACGACATGGGTACCATATATCATATCGCCATAGTAGTTCTACAATTAAAACCGCAAAATCACGTATTTGGAAATTGGATTTCCATCTGTGAACTGAGGCTAGGGATCGTCCTCACCGTCTTCGCGACTCTCTAACCCGAGCCTCAGGGTCAGAGCGCATCGACCCTTGGATCGTTAGGGCCGGTCCACCGATGTGGATTAAAATGCCTGAACACTGCGTTTCCCCGCCCTATGAGGCGTAAATGATCCAATGAATGAATCCATCGGACCCGGATCGTCCGATCAAACCGAGGTGCCTCGCAACAGCAACAACCACATAAGTCAAACTCGTCAGGGCATGTAAAACCACTGACGCCACTTCTAACTAGACAGAAACGCTTGTCCTCCCTGAGGTCCTCTCCCGTTTTTGGTTCACCACTGGGGTGTGAGGCTCGCGAATCAACGCTACACAAAGCTACACCACACAGGCCGTGCTTTGATCATCATCCACAAGACTTTGCTTTTCAACAGAAGCCTTGATCATTTGCATCTTAGCATGCTACACAGGCAAACCACTCTATGCAACCTATATTTGTCACATAGAATGAAATCCGATGTCAGACACAAAGTCCATTTACAAGTCCGTTCTGGATCTGAACGAAACCGGAGGCACCTAGTACCCCGCATATCCATCGATCTCCAAGTACGTCTGGACGATCACCAACTGTTTCCATCTTCTTGGGTGTACGGCCCAATCAAGATCATCAGTAATTATCCAAACAACATGAAGACCTCCGGTCAACTACCGTCTTCACCTTCGACTTATCGTCGTATCGGTTATTCAGAATGGGATAAACCCGGTCTTCCCGAATAACTCGCATATACGATAAACAAGTGTTACACAAACACAACTGTAGTGACCCGAAAATCCGGTCCAATTTGAGCGGACTAAATAACACAAGTCCAACCCCAAATTGCACTTGAAATTCAAGAAACTAATAGAAAGAAGATAGAGGGTGAGGATAGATAAGGTAGAACTAGTAGAATAGAAGAAGAAGAAGAACATCATCATCAGAGTAAACACGATTCTCACAGCAGAACGAATAAAATATAACATAACTTTTTGAAATACAAACGGGTATATATACAATAGCACTTATCAGAGTACAACACTTACAACAACAGCGGAAATAATAATAGCTATAGAATCCTGAAGCCTCCTGCTCCAAGCTCTCCAAGTGTATCTGTAAAATCCCGACTACTTGACTGCCCATACAAATTTAGGCACCCAAGAGTTTAGGGAAAACAAACAAATAAACTCCGGGTCAGTCATGGGACTGGTGTGAATAAAACTCCTAACACTTGGTTTAATAACGGATATATCATAAGACCACGCCGTGAAAACGGAACGGGTTTTCCCTTATGAAAATCCAAACAACTTTGTAAAGCAATATCATTCTGATATTTTAATAATGTCTAAATACAATTAGATATCAATCTCGCAGAAACGCTTTCATCTCACGTTCTACATATATAGTATACAATCAAAACCGCAAGCACGTATTGGGTAATGGATTTCCAACTATGACAAGGTATGGAACCACCTTTCGATCAGTGTACTCTAGGAACGATACACTGGAGTTCAACAAGAACATCTTGCAACTCAGCCACACATGACCGACCACTCATTTTGCTTGAGTGTATCGAATGTATATCACCAACGGTTGGGATCAGCAACCGTTTCCCGTATATATATATATATATATATGAGACAGCATTAATAGATTAAAGAAGCAAATCAATATTCCCTAGATAGGTGATTATACACCCTACTTCGGTGCGACCGACTTAGCCATGCTGCCTGCCCGATTTCTGTCATTTACCGGATGATGAGGCTTGAGGTTACGCTTTATCATCACATCAGATTCACTTCGAATGCCACATTGTCAGATCCATCTAGATCACTAATTTGACATCTACAACCATACATTACGTGTCAGCTAAAAGAAGTTTCCTTCTCCGCTTCCACTCTTGGTACGGTTGAAGAAATCAATGTACGTGACCCTTTCTGGAAATACTCTGTCAGACATTCCTCCATACAAGTTATTCAGGAACATGATGAACCGAAGGCACTATTCAGTACATCCATCTTAGACACTGTTATCTAAGACTTATACAATAGCCCTTGCACTTTACTTTGTCTTCAATTATCTTTGGCATATATGATTCGCAACGCTTATGCCAATACAGAGTGGTTCTTTGGATAATAATCCAACCGGTCTCTCCATATTAACAACGTAAAAATGGTCAAACATTGATAGTCTATGAGTTAACTATCAAAGAAAAATATGTGAGCAAACAACGATATTATTTCCAAATGGAAATTATATCAATCAATCATTATTCAACATTTATCTCTTTAGTTCATTACTTTACTTATCTCTTGTTTTCCATATATTCAACATTTCCTATTTTCTAATTTTAGAAAATATACTTTATTAACAATGGAAAACATTTCCATTTCCTGTTTCCTATATTAGAAAACATTTCTGATTCCTTCTTTGGAAAACATTTCCAAAGTTCCTTCATTGGATTTAAAATGATGTTTAAATAAACATCGCTATGCCAACTCAAACCATTTATTAAATTCACTTAACCATCATTCACCAACAAACCTTACCATTCCTTAGTTAAGAAGGAAGTCAATCAAATTGGGGTATAATTACCTCTTAGACCTTAACTGAACAACATTATAACTTCGAAATAGTAACAGTTTATCCTTTAAACCTTTAACAACTTCTTTACGTAACTCTCGGATTCAATTTACGAATCCACTTCTTTATTGAAAACATTGATTATAATGATAACATTATAATATCTACTTTCGCAATACCTAACTTCAATTATAACCTTTATTCTTTTATTCGAATAATTAAACCTAACCCTAATTTATTAGTGTATACTCTTGATTTACAAACCGGAAAGTAAATATTACTTTCCCGAATTTGATATAATTGAATTCGACGTATAATTCTCTTTCGTGTAATCTCTATTTGATTAACTCTTCTTCGAATAACCTATATTCGATTTTCTCTCTTCGAATAACTTATATTCGAAATCTCTCTCTTTCGAATAAACTATACTCGATCTCTTTCTTTCGAATACGCTATATTCGAAAATCTCCTTTCGATTAAACTAATCGATAGCTCCTTTCGATTAAACTATAATCGATAACTCCTTTCGATTAAACTATAATCGATAATTCCTTTCCTTTAACTCTATTCGAATAAGCTATATTCGACTAACTCTATTTACTCTATTCGAATAACTAATATTCGATAACTCTATTTAACTCTGTTTAACTTTATTTAACTCCATTCGAATAACTACTATTCGATTAACTCTATTTAACTCCATTTGAATAACTACTATTTGATTAACTCTATTTAACTCCATTTGAATAACCAATATTCGATAACTCTACTTAACTCCATTCGAGTAAACAATATTCGATAACTCTACTTAACTCCATTCGCTTGACTCTAGATCGTAGCGATCACGATGGTTACGCCTGATTCCCTCAGGAAACATCCGACCGTCTTAGGCTATCTGCAGCCCTGCGAATTACGCTAGCAGTCGTACTAAATGGCATCTCATTTGGATTAACTCTAATTGTTCAATTCTAACTGTTTAACTCTAACTGGTTAACTCTAACTGATTAACTCTACTGATTAACTCTACTGATTAACTCTACTGATTAACTCTATCGGTTAACCCTAACTGATTAACTCTATCGGTTAACTCTATTCAACTAACTCGACTCGACCAAGCACTTTCGAATAACATATTCAGTTAACTAACTTTCGAATACCATATTAGATTTACTAACTTCGAATAACATATTCGATTAACTAACTTCGAATACCATATTCGATTAACTAACTTCGAATACCATATTCGATTTACTAACTTCGAATACCATATTAAATTCACTAATTTCGAATACCATATTCTATTTACTAACTTCGAATAACATATTCGATTAACTAACTTCGAATACCATATTCGATTAACTAACTTCGAATAACATATTCGATTAACTAGCTTCGAATACCATATTCGATTAACTAACTTCGAATACCATATTCGATTAACTACTTCGAATACCATATTCGATTTCTCCTTTTTGATAATGTTTATCCATTTGAAAAGATCCCCTTTTAACAACGTTTATTCATTTATAAAGATTCACTTTTTAGTAAAGGTTCTTCACTTTATAAATGATTTCCTTTTACTAACGTTTTCCCTTTTCAATTATATTTGTAAATGGTTTACAAATATTCCCTTTTTCTATTTTATTCTATTTGCAAATGGTTTGCAAATATTTCCTTTTCAAATTTATTCTTAAAAATATTCTAACTCCTTAAATTCCCGGGAAAATTCGCCATAACCTCCTTTGTATCGGAAGCATCGGGAAAATCCCCAAACCCGCCACACATGCCTTTCCATTCAAAAAGAAAATAGTTTGCAATTATTTCCTTTCTAAATATCTCCTATTTATAAATATTCCAATTTATAAATATTCCTTATTTATAAATATTCAAATTTATAAATATCTCTTATTTATAAATTATTCCATTTATAAATATTTTATTTATCATCGCTTTGAAAATCCCCTTATCAACACTTCGGTATGTTATGGTATTCAATCATATCAAATCACGATGTTCAATAACGTCCAACCACATATAATCGACACCAGATTATATATCACATTATATAACAGAATATATGAATCAAAACAGTATTATAAATATTGAGGAACCCAGTTGGGTCCCTCCAACCTGTTTCCCTGCATCCACAGATGTTACACAGTAAAATCAACATCCATTACAGTTCAGTACGAATTATTCTGATAAACAGAATCAATATATATATATATATTTATATTTAATGGTTTTTATATATATATATATATAATTTCAACTAACTGACTAGCATTTCAATCAATCAACCAACACACAACAATCAACAGATGATTAACAGTTCTAAGAATACATTATAAAAATATAACTGTTCAGAGTTGGTGAGTTTTACTCACATTTGCAGTTCATCGTTAAAGAGCGATAAACCGTTATTTGATTTGAATCAAACAATTTACTTTTCCATAAATTCAAATGAGCTCCAATCCACTTCCAGTCAGTTCCATTGTGGAGCTCTCGTCCATATGGTCCCAGCGGATCTGACCGTTCGAATTTCTGACCTCGTACGAGAGAGATACATTATTTATAAGATTGTGTACATATTTAAATTAAATTAAACTGAATAACTATTGATTTGGGCTTAACTTTACTAAGGGCCATTCCCTTTGTTTTAGTACCAGACCCGAACCATCTTTGTCTTCCCCAAAATCAGACCGTGTCCTTGCCGTAACCGCTCATGGTCATTACCATACTTTCCTACGCCTCATTGTCTCCTTTACCATAACCAACGTTATCCATCGTGCCAGATCATAGAAGGAAAACAACGATCCCTCTACTTCATATTTTTCACGGAACCAACTCCATCCAAATCCCCTTCTTCTCGCTCATATTCAAAACCACTGAACCGCCATTTCCATCTCCCATTCACCGTCCATCTTCACATAGTTCGAACTCATCACCATTTCAGTCAACTCGAGCTCCAGATTTTCTAAGCGGTTCCAGGCTTTTCTCCTGTAGCATTGAAGAAAAAGGCGAACTCGATACCCCTCGTTTCTCTCAAGCATATTGTTTGAATGGATACGAGATTGTCTTATTTTACCGAGTAGATTTCTCAATTTAATTTGTGGAAGCAAATGAGGACGGCCGCCAATTTTGTTTTGTTACAGCCGAAGACAAAGTAGGTTTTAAGGGTTATGCGTTTAAGTCCTTTTTATAGATTATTTTGTGGACAGGAAATATTCCCTGGAATATTCCCTTTCCATTTCATTTCGATCCATTTTAAATTCGTATAATTTCCATTTTTGACAAACAAAGCTAATCCTAGCATAAAAACACATTCCGGATCCAATGGGACACGTTTCGTCGAATTCCGACACCGTTTGCGAAAATCCTTTAGAAAATATAGATGAAAAACACCGAGCAATAATTCCTTAAAATTACAGAAAAAATCCTAAAAATATGAGGCCTTGACGTTTCACTAGACCTCTTCCTAAGGTTTCGTATGAAACTTGTTTCGTTGAATTTCGAGTTCATTTGACCAGTTAACCATTCAGTTTAGTTTGTTTTAAGTTAAAAACATAGCGTACCCCACTATGAAATATTCTGTTCACGTAGGGACAGTTATGGACAGAAACAAAAATACCATTTAAATGAGTGATGTGCTCTGGTTCCAAAAATGTAATAATACCGGTAGATGAACTCATATTGTGAAACCCCGAAATGTCGATACAGGGTGCCAAACACTCCAAATAAAAAGTTGCTTATTAAATTAATTAAAAATTACTATAAAATTCTAAAAATTAAATTATCACTACTTCCCAAAAGAACCTTATCTAAATTCAAAACCGATCTCTAGTTATATCGAATAAACCGATACGGTCGATAAACGATTTTATAGTGACTATTCTAAAATTTGATTTGGACATATCTCAAAATCTACATGACGAAATCTTGATTTTTCTCTTCCGCTAGAAAGATATACTCCACCAGCTCCACCCGTTTCTTGTTTCACAGAAATCCGATTTAAAACGAACTCTGTACATTCAGTTGAAGTTCAAATCGCTAAATAGCGAACTGCAGCGCCATTTCGAGCTCGTTTATAAATATATTATAAACTATACGTTCAACTGTCGTCGATTCAATATATTCGTTATTATAATTCAACTCCAAACTGAATTATAGCTTATATAAGATCCAGTTCACATCGTATTGTGAATTCTACTATTTCCGACTATTCTGGAAATATATTATCCTATTATTTATATTAATTAAATATAAATATTATTTAATTCCAGTTATTGATATCGTTAAATCGATATTTAGTAATTAAATTAGTTAATTATTCTCCTGCCGAATTACGGGTCATTACAATCTTTCCCCCTTAAAATAATTTCGTCCTCGAAATTGCTAAGGTAGGGGACGACCCTATCTACTGGGTAAAAATTTATCTTTTTACCTCTTATCTCCGGTTTCAACTGAACCAATTAATATCGACTAAAATATTAATTTATTCAGACTAACAAAAAATTTCAAAAATTCTGAAAATTTTCTAACACCTTAACTTTTCGAAATTTTTTGCCATAACTTCCTTTGTACAACCCTATCGGTAAAACCACAACTCGCCTCTCTAGGCCTTCTTCAACCCAAAAGAAAATCAAACAGCCAAGCGGCTTGCCAATTCAGCTCATCAAAATCTCAAACCCATATATAATATAAACTGGTACCTTTTTGTCGGGCATATCAACTCTATTACTTCCATATGCTATCAACTCAGCATATACCAGTGTTATCTCAATCAAATTCCAATCAGTTCATATCCTCAAATCCAAATCGAATTTCATTCGAACCCCAATATCAAATTCCCAATTATTGACTTATCAATTTGGTTCCATTTTAGATTATCTCTAATCCATCTCAATTTTATTTAACTTAGTTCAAGTTAAATTTTAATTCACTTATTCACATTTACTATTTTAATCCATTTAACTTCACAAGTTAAATTTAAATTTCAAATTTCAAATTCCTGGTTTATTTCAAATCAATTTGAAATCATAATGCCAATTCAAATCCTTTGAATTTCTAAACAACTTGTTTTCTCAAAACAATTCAAAAACAAAACCTTTGATAGTAATCCGTCACTTAGAACTCGAAAATGAACACTGTTGATGTCGCGATTCATCATCAGAATCTATTTTCTAGCTATCGAAGTGAGTTCAATACTATATCACTTTCAGTTTGAAAAACGTTTTCAAAATCTCCCAGGAACTTAAAAATTTCCTTATTTTAATTCCAAACCTGATTTAAATTCAGATTTACCTCATCTTATTTCATATACTTTACTTATATGAATTCTGATTAGTTATTTATAATCATTTTACCTTTTATAATCTTATTCGATTATAATAACAACCAACACAACCAATATACTATATCAAATATATTTGGGTAAAATTATTCCATTTACCCTCTTTTCAAAACATACCATGTCGGTTCATCATATTCAAGTGCTTATAAAACTCCTACCGATACAGTGGATCAAACTGATTGACCAGAATCCATAAGCCACTCAACCAATGAGTCTCCACAATATAAATCACTTTATATTAACTAACAAATACGCACTCGTATATATATACACTCAAATTCAGTCTAGGATATTACTAACCCCATATCTACTGAATTTCGCCACAGAGCCAAGGTATTAACTAAACCAATGCTCTAATACCAACTGTAGTGACCCGACGAAAATCCGGTAGGCTTTTCAACCATCCCTTCATCCCCCCAAAACAGCAAGGTAATACCCCACCGTGGCCTACAGAGGTACCCCAATACCATATTTTACGGCCAGCCTTTCGACTTCACAACCAACCCTACCAAAGGGACTTGTAGGAGTAAGAGTCTCCCGTTCGCCACCTAACGAAAAGCGAGAACCCCTTATCATGTGACACATGCCTAAACACGCAACATGGACTGGTGTGAATAAAACTCCTAACACTTGGTTTAATAAAGGATATATCATAAGACCACGCCGTGAAAACGGAACGGGTTTTCCCTTATGAAAATCCAAACAACTTTGTAAAGCAATATCATTCTGATATTTTAATAATGTCTAAATACAATTAGATATCAATCTAGCAGAAACGCTTTCATCTCACGTTCTACATATATAGTATACAATCAAAACCGCAAGCACGTATTGGGTAATGGATTTCCAAATATGACAAGGTATGGAACCACCTTCCGATCAGTGTACTCTAGGAACGATACACTGGAGTTCAACAAGAACATCTTGTAACTCAGCCACACATGACCGACCACTCATTTTGCTTGAGTGTATCGAATGTATATCACCAACGGTTGGGATCAGCAACCGTTTCCCGTATATATATATATATATATATATATATATATATATATATATATATGAGACAACATCGATAGATTAAAGAAGCAAATGAATATTCCCTAGATAGGTGATTATACACCCTACTTCGGTGTGACCGACTTAGCCATGCTGCCTGCTCGATTTCTGTCATTTACCGGATGATGAGGCTTAAGGTTACGCTTTATCATCACATCAGATTCACTTCGAATGCCACATTGTCAGATCCATCTAGATCACTAATTTGACGTCTACAACCATACATTACGTGTCAGCTAAAAGAAGTTTCCTTCTCCGCTTCCACTCTTGGTACGGTTGAAGAAATCAATGTACGTGACCCTTTTTGGAAATACTCTGTCAGACATTCCCCCATACAAGTCATCCAGGAACAGGATGAACCGAAGGCACTATTCAGTACATCCATCTTAGACACTGTTATCTAAGACTTATACAATAGCCCTTGCACTTTACTCTGTCTTCAATTATCTTTGGCATATATGATTCGCAACGCTTATGCCAATACAGAGTGGTTCTTTGGATAATAATCCAACCGGTCTCTCCATATTAACAACGTAAAAATGGTCAAACATTGATAGTCTGTGAGTTAACTATCAAAGAAAAATATGTGAGCAAACAACGATATTATTTCCAAATGGAAATTATATCAATCAATCATCATTCAACATTTATCTCTTTAGTTCATTAATTTACTTATCTCTTGTTTTCCATATATTCAACATTTCCTATTTTCTAATTTTAGAAAATATACTTTATTAACAATGGAAAACATTTCCATTTCCTGTTTCCTATATTAGAAAACATTTCTGATTCCTTCTTTGGAAAATATTTCCAAAGTTCCTTCATTGGATTTAAACTGATGTTTAAATAAACATCGCTATGCCAACTCAAACCATTTATTAAATTCACTTAACCATCATTCACCAACAAACCTTACCATTCCTTAGTTAAGAAGGAAGTCAATCAAATTGGGGTATAATTACCTCTCAGACCTTAACTGAACAACGTTATAACTTCGAAATAGTAACAGTTTATCCTTTAAACTTTTAACAACTTCTTTACGTAACTCTCGGATTCAATTTACGAATCCACTTCTTTATTGAAAACATTGATTATAATGATAACATTATAATATCTACTTTCGCAATACCTAATTTCAATTATAACCTTTATTCTTTAATTCGAATAATTAAACCTAACCCTAATTTATTAGTGTATACTCTTGATTTACAAACCGGAAAGTAAATATTACTTTCCCGAATTCGATATAACTGAATTCGACGTATAATTCTCTTTCGAGTAATCTCTATTTGATTAACTCTTCTTTGAATAACCTATATTCGATTATCTCTCTTAGAATAACTTATATTCGAAATCCCTCTCTTTCGAATGAACTATATTCGATCTCTTTCTTTCGAATACGCTATATTCGAAAATCTCCTTTCGATTAAACTAATCGATAGCTCCTTTCGATTAAACTAATCGATAGCTCCTTTCGATTAAACTATAATCGATAACTCCTTTCGATTAAACTATAATCGATAACTCCTTTCCTTTAACTCTATTCGAATAAACTATATTCGACTAACTCTATTTACTCTATTCGAATAACTAATATTCGATAACTCTATTTAACTCTGTTTAACTTTATTTAACTCCATTCGAATAACTACTATTCGATTAACTCTATTTAACTCCATTTGAATAACTACAATTCGATTAACTCTATTTAACTCCATTTGAATAACCAATATTCGATAACTCTACTTAACTCCATTCGAATAACCAATATTCGACAACTTTACTTAACTCGATTTGCTTGACTCTAGATCGCAGCGATCACAATGGTTACGCCTGATTCCCTCAGGAAACATCCGACCATCTTAGGCTATCTGCAGCCCTGCGAATTACGCTAGCAGTCGTACTAAATGGCATATCATTTGGATTAACTCTAATTGTTCAATTCTAACTGTTTAACTCTAACTGGTTAACTCTAACTGATTAACTCTACTGATTAACTCTACTGATTAACTCTACTGATTAACCCTAACTGATTAACTCTGTTGGTTAACTCTATTCAACTAACTCGACCATCCCCTTTCGAATAACATATTCGGTTAACTAACTTTCGAATACCATATTCGATTTACTAACTTCAAATAACATATTCGATTAACTAACTTCGAATACCATATTCGATTAACTAACTTCGAATACCATATTCGATTTACTAACTTCGAATATCATATTAAATTCACTAATTTCGAATACCATATCGATTTACTAACTTCGAATAACATATTCGATTAACTAACTTCGAATACCATATTCGATTAACTAACTTCGAATACCATATTCGATTAACTAACTTCGAATACCATATTCGATTAACTAACTTCGAATACCATATTCGATTAACTACTTCGAATACCATATTCGATTTCACCTTTTTGATAACGTTTATCCATTTGAAACGATCCCCTTTTAACAACGTTTATACATTTATAAAGATTCACTTTTTAATAAAGGTTCTTCACTTTATAAATGATTTCCTTTTACTATCGTTTTCCCTTTCCAATTATATTTGTAAATGGTTTACAAATATTCCCTTTTTCTATTTTATTCTATTTGCAAATGGTTTGCAAATATTTCCTTTTCAAATTTATTCTTAAAAAATATTCTAACTCCTTAAATTCCCGGGAAAATTCGCCATAACCTCCTTTGTATCGGAAGCATCGGGAAAATCCCCAAACCCGCCACACAGGCCTTTCCGTTCAAAAAGAAAATAGTTTGCAATTATTTCCTTTCTAAATATCTCCTATTTATAAATATTCCAATTTATAAATATTCCTTATTTGTAAATATTCAAATTTATAAATATCTCTTATTTATAAATTATTCCATTTACAAATATTTTATTTGTCATCACTTTTAAAATCCCCTTATCAACACTTCGGGATGTTATGGTATTCAATCGTATCAAATCACGATGTTCAATAACGTCCAACCACATATAATCGACACCAGATTATATATCACATTATATAACAGAATATATGAATCGAAACAGTATTATAAATATTGAGGAACCCAGTTGGGTCCCTCCAACCTGTTTCCCTGCATCCACAGATGTTACACAGTAAAATCAACATCCATTACAGTTCAGTACGAATTATTCTGATAAACAGAATCAATATATATATATATATATATATTTAACGGTTTATATATATATATACATATATATAATTTCAACTAACTGACTAGCATTTCAATCAATCAACCAACACACAACAATCAACAGATGATTAACAGTTCTAAGAATACATTATAAAAATATAACTGTTCAGAGTTGGTGAGTTTTACTCACATTTGCAGTTCATCGTTAAAGAGCGATAAACCGTTATTTGATTTGAATCAAACAATTTACTTTACCATAAATTCAAACGAGCTCCAATCCACTTCCAATCAGTTCCATTGTGGAGCTCTCGTCCATACGGTCCCAGCGGATCTGACCGTTCGAATTTCTGACCTCGTACGAGAAAGATACATTATTTATAAGATTGTGTACATATTTAAATTAAATTAAACTGAATAACTATTGATTTGGGCTTAACTTTAATAAGGCCCATGCCCTTTGTTTTAGTACCAGACCCGAACCATCTTTGTCTTCCCCAAAATCAGACCGTGTCCTTGCCGTAACCGCTCATGGTCATTACCATACTTTCCTACGCCTCATTGTCTCCTTTACCATAACCAACGTTATCCATCGTGCCAGATCATAGAAGGAAAACAACGATCCCTCTGCTTCATATTTTTCACGGAACCAACTCCATCCAAATCCCCTTCTTCTCGCTCATACTCAAAACTATAGAACCGCCATTTCCAACTCCCATTCACCGTCCATCTTCACATAGTTCGAACTCATCACCATTTCAGTCAACTCGAGCTCCAGATTTTCTAAGTGGTTCCAGGCTTTTCTCCCGTAGCATTGAAGAAAAAGGCGAACTCGATACCCCTCGTTTCTCTCAAGCATATGGTTTGAATGGATACGAGATTGTCTTATTTTACTGAGTAGATTTCTCGATTTAATTTGTGGATGAAAATGAGGACGGCCGCCAATTTTGTTTTGTTACAGCCGAAGACAAAGTAGGTTTTAAGGGTTGTGCGTTTAAGTACTTTTTATAGATTATTTTGTGGAAAGGGAATATTCCCTGGAATATTCCCTTTCCATTCCATTTCGATCCATTTTAAATTCGTATGATTTCCATATTTGACAAACAAAGCTAATCCTAGCATGAAAACACATTCCGGATCCAATAGGACAGGTTTTGTCGAATTCCGACACCGTTTGCGAAAATCCTTTAGAAAATATAGATGAAAAACACCGAGCAATAATTCCTTAAAATTACAGAAAAAATCCTAAAAATATGAGGCCTTGATGTTTCACTAGACCTCTTCCTAAGGTTTCGTATGAAACTTGTTTCGTTGAATTTCGAGTTCGTTTGACCAGTTAACCATTCAGTTTAGTTTGTTTTAAGTTAAAAACATAGCATACCCCACTATGAAATATTCTGTTCACGTAGGGACAGTTATGGATAGAAACAAAAATACCATTTAAATGAGTGATGTGCTCTGGTCCCAAAAATGTAATAATACCGGTAGATGAACTCATATTGTGAAACCCTGAAATGTCGATACAGGGTGCCAAACAGTCCAAATAAAAAGTTGCTTATTAAATTAATTAAAAATTACTATAAAATTCTAAAAATTAAATTATCACTACTTCCCAAAAGAACCTTATATAAATTCAAAACCGATCTCTAGTTATATCGAATAAACCGATACGGTCGGTAAACGATTCTATAACGACTATTCTAAAATTTGATTTGGACATATCTCAAAATCTACACGATGAAATCTTGATTTTTCTCTTCCGCTAGAAAGATATACTCCACCAGCTCCACCCGTTTCTTGTTTCACAGAAATCCGATTTAAAACAAACTCTGTATATTCAGTTGAAGTTCAAATCGCCAAATAGCGAACTGCAGTGCCATTTCGAGCTCGTTTATAAATATATTATAAACTATACGTTCAACTGTCGTCGATTCAATATATTCGTTATTATAATTCAACTCCAAACTGAATTATAGCTTATATAAGATCCAGTTCACATCGTATTGTGAATTCTACTATTTCCGACTATTCTGGAAATATATTATCCTATTATTTATATTAATTAAATATAAATATTATTTAATTCCAGTTATTGATATCGTTAAATCGATATTTAATAATTAAATTAGTTAATTATTCTCCTGCCAAATTACGGGTCAATACAACAACATACGCCTCATTCCAATTCATCAGTCACTAACTGTAAATTAATAAGAGAATAATTCCCCAAATATTAACCCCGAAGGCCGAAACCAACATCAGATCAATATCCAGAAAACCATTCTGCTTAGCTAACCAACAGTTAGTTTCTAAATTTCACATTTATAGGGAAAGGTTCCCATTAATTTTATCAAAGATAAATCCTTTAAATTTATTCTTTAATCTTTCTTTGAATATCACTTCAAACTAGTCGGGATTAACGAACCTTACAGAAGTAATCATTTGTTTTATTTCCCAATACCAACCTATCTATCCCATGAAGTAAAACTGGTAATACTTCATATTTAACACCACGGTGTTATCGGTAAATTCAATTACCATTTCACGTTCAAATCTAATTAAAGATTTAGCTATCGCCTTGAGTAAAACTGGTGATACTCCATTCTCGATCTTTTCAATCTAATTAAAGATTCATTAAAAATCCACTTAGTTTTAATCTTTAACTGGGTTAAAGAATCAGTGTCATTTTAAAACACGGTTCACGATAAACCCAAAATCACATTCCATTAATTATCGGGTTAAAGAACAAGTGTTATTTAAAACACTGTTCATGATAAAACCAAAAATCAATACCAATTCAATTCCAATTAAATATTATTTAATTGGTACACTTCATTAAATCTAAATAAAAAGATTTAATCTTTTCTCAACTGGGTTCAAGAACAGTGTTAATGAAGACACCATTCACGACAAACCCAAATCACATTTGATATTAAATACAAGGCTCTGAATAGAAAATATATTGGCTTATATTCAATATCAAATTCTACGACCAACAAATATCGTATTGGAAATAACAATATATATATATATATATATATATATATATATATATATATATCTTACAATTTTCCATAACAACATCTGTATAATCACGAAATCCAATATCGAAATAATCCGAAGACGATTTCGATTCAAATCCATTCCAATTCGATTATTGGAAATTCTAGTTACCTTTAAAACCCTTTTTAAATTCAATTTATTTATTTAAAAATAAATAGAATTATAATTCTAGTACAAAACTAGTTCATTTCGATAAAAATCGATTTTTATCTTTTCAAATATGGGGTTTTTCATCTCAAATCATTTCTTATGATTTTACACAAATTATTGATATTTTTAATAATTTTATCAAGGCCCGTACAGTCGATTTCCATCAACGGCCATCGAACTGCACTTACAGCGACCTTTTTCAAAATTGATTTGGACATAATTCCAAATCCAACCGTTAGATTTCAAATTGCTAAAATTCGTTAGAAAGCTCTTTTCGATACGAACCCAATGGTTCCTGTTTCAGGAGAATCCGACGGTCGGATCTCCCGTAATATCCGTTTGAAGTCAATGGTCGAAATTTGCGAACTACCGTGGCGCGGCGCGTTCTATTCAGACCATTATATTATATATATAATATATACTTCGTCGATTTCCATTAAAAACGTATTTCATAAATCATTTTAAATTCGTTTTCAAAACGATTTCAACTTCTTTTCAAATTCAAATCAAAAGTCCTTCTAAATTCGTTTTAAATTCATTTCAAATTGATTTCAATTCGAATCGATTTCTAATTCAATTTCCGTTCGTTTTCAATTCAATTCAATTTCAATTCGAATTCATTTCTATTTATTTCAATTCGAATTCGTTTTCTATTCAAATTCAATTCTATTCAATTTCAATTCGAATTCTAATTCGTTTCAATTCGGTTCGAATTTAAATTTAAAATATTCGATTTTGAAATCACTTTTCAATATTCCTTATAAAACGAATACAATCGATATAAATATCGTTTACGCCAAAATGGCGTCAATCTAATCAATACGGCTTCATATATTTCAATATTCAAATATTCTATTTCAAAGGTTTCTGTTCAAATATTTCTATTCAAAATTTTCTTTTCAAATATTTCTATTCAAATATTTCTTTTCAAAACTGGAATGAGGCCCAATCAATTACCATATAATGTTAATTATATGGATTTTCTACAACACATGTATACAATAACAACGATGAATAATCAACCATCATCCAAAGTGAATTCTACACTGTATAAGCATCAAATATAAATATTCAATGCTTATAACAGCCTGTCAATCAATCGATCGACATAACTAATTATTGGGACTAGTGTATGTCATATATCATCCCAATACCCGTGTGGGGTTTTCAAACAATCAAACACAGATTTTATTTGTGCAGTTGGGCGATGTGTAAAATTTATCGTCCCAATCAATATCAGTCAAATGTGTGTATATAAACAAATCGTCCGATTTGTTTATTTTTATTTCATTTCATATACACGTGAAAAATTCTATTTTTAACTATAAAATATTTTCAACTATATAAATATTTTGTTTCATTTCACATCACATCACACAATCAACTACACATCAAAATCAAACAATCAAGCATACAAGCCGTCCATGGTCTGTGGACGACGAGTGTCGGGTGCTACTAAACACCGTCTGCATCCTAGTATATATTTCAACTAGATATAAATTTAAAAGTGAGAAGTTCTCACCGACTAGCTAATCCAAACGCTTCGACTCTTCTTATGTAGAAATCTTCGCCGTTTCTTCTTTCATCACCTTCGTTATCCGTATTCACTACATATATAAAAATCGAATTTTTACTTTGCTATTCACTATATAAAAATCGAATTTTTATTTCGCTATCCAATATATAAAAATCGAATTTTAATTTCGCCATTCAATAGTTATAAATCAAATTTTTATTTCGCTATCCAATATATCGAATTTTTATTACAATGCTATATGGATAGAAATCACATTTTTATACCGCTACTATATAGATAAAAATTCTATTTTTATACCGCTACTATATAGATAAAAATTCTATTTTTATACCGGTGTTCATATAATAAAGATTATATTTTTATCACGCTATTCTCTACATAAAAATTATATTTTTATATATCTACTTCTAATATAAAGATCGAATTTTTATTCTTTCTAAAATATAAAAATCATATTTTTAATATGCCACCAGTATAAAAATTATATTTTTAACTTTTCTATAACAAAAAAATTATATTTTTAACCTTTCTATGATATAAAAATATCGTCTTTTTCTCTTTATAAAAATCAAAACTTTCGTTGTTAAAAATTAAAACTTTCATGTGTTAAAAATTAAAACTTTCAATTCTATAATAATCAACACTTTTGTTCTATATAAAATCAAATAATCAATTCTGAAAAGAGAATTTAAATAAATAAAAAGCTTACAGTGGAAGGGGGAAGGGGATTGGCTGCGCAAGAGGGGGGAAGGGGTCTTCACGCAAGCGTTGGAGGTGGAGGGGGCTGAGGAGGCGGCGTCGGGGGGGGGGGGGGGGGGGGGCTGCGGTGGCGCGCTCGAGGTAGGGGGATTGCAATGGGCTAGGGTTCTTGGGGGGGGGGGTGCGCGTCGCTCAGGTGGAGAGAGGGGGGGAGGGGTAGTGCATCGGCAGGAGGAGGGGGGTCGCGATCGATTAGGCTAGGTTTTTTTTCTTTTCTTGTTTGACTGTAATGAACGGGGGGGGGGGGCTGAGAGGTAAGGGGATGAAGAGAGTTTTTTTTTAATTATTTTAAATTATTTTAAATTTCAAAAAGGTACTTTAAAATACGAAATCGAAATGACACCCACCGACTGTCGTTCCTAGTGTTTTACCCCTATTCCGAACACAATGGGATATGTTTCGTTAGACAATTTGGCCGTTTCGATCAGTTTTCGTCAAAATCAACATATAACTCTATATATTGAATTTGAACGCACATTTCGATCTACCGGGGTCACATACTAACTCGAAAGATTCCAGAAAAATATTTTCTAACTTCGTATTGATGATACGGTCCTAACAAAACTAATTTCGTCAAATTCTGAGACCGTTTGAAAAATGACCATTTTCCAGTCGATTAAAATCAACTGAAACTGGTCAAACGCGTTTTCCTTTGCCACGCTCACATATTGATTCGAAAAATTATGAAATTTGAAACCTAGCAATAATTTTACATCGCGGATCCAACAAAAGTGGTTTCGTCGAAATCTGAGGTCATTTGCAAAATTTCCATGTTTAAGGGCCTGAATTTCATAGCGACTATTCAGAATTTTCAACTGGACATAACTTTTGATTCCCGCTATGAAATCTTGATTTTTCGGATTCGTTGGAAAGATATTCTCAAATAGATTCAAATATTTCTGGTTTCACTAAAATCTGGTTTATTTTGAACCCGATACATTCATTTGAATTTTGAAATCGAATTATCGAACTACCGCGCCATTTTCAATTCCTTTTATAATTACAAATAAATAATTATATTCTAACGACGATCTTTATAATATATACGTTTGAATTCTATTCAAAATAAATTTCTTATCGTTATTATTTAAAATAATTCATTTTAAATAATAAAAATCCACTAAAATTGCCAGAATAAAAAATTTAAATTGGCTCGGATTTTCGGGTTATTACAATCTCCCCCACTTAAAACTTTTCGTCCCCGAAAAGGAACAAAGCCGAAAGTTGTTTAACAAATCAACTCAACTTTCGTTATTTTTTTTATGGCTTAAGTTCTTCAACTTTTCAGTTTCTTTGAACTTTTCAAATTTTTCAAAAATTTGGCTAACACCCTAAATTTTCGAAAAATTTCGCCATAACCTCCCCTGCACCGGGAGCACGGGAAAATCCCAAAATTGCCATACAGGCCCTCTGATCTCAAAAAGAAAAAGAAAAAGCCAAGCGGCTAGCCAATCGGCTCATAAAATCATCATCACCCAAACAAAACAGTAAATTATGGTAAACATGTACATATTTGTTGGGCAAACAAATTTTATTCTCTGCTCTAGCCTCCTTGCTATGACCTGTTCAATGTAAGTACATGTATATGCAAGCAAATGCGACCAATTTTCAATATAACTCACAATTTGATTCAATTTGGCTATATGGTACAAATTTTAATTAATCAACCAATAATCAACAACACAACCATCAATCAATTAGTTGATTAGCTTTTGAAATTCATAACTTTGATACATAGTCAAAAATCATATTTTTGATGCCAAATCACAACAATAAGCCCTATCTAGTTTCGGTTCTCACACCAGTCAATTGGAAATATATAGAAATCTCACTTTCGAAACTCGAAAATAAATACTGGTGATGGTGCCCCGTCACCAGAATTACCCCCGGGCACTAGAGTGTGATTCTATATCTATCCAATACATTAAAACTTCGAATACACGTTTGCAAGGCGTATAGACAAAATCTCTATATATTAGATTGTCCAAATTCATATAAATAAATAATCAAATACGAATAATTGATTTAAATTTCAAAACCAAAATTGTTTTCACTTTTATTTATCAAAAACACTACTCTTCACACTCGTTCTAGGATACTACTGATCCTATCTCTAACGAGTCATTCTCGTTGGATATTACTAATCCAATTTCTGATGAATCCTTTCGTATGGTTCTAATGTGTCTTGTTCTCTGAGCTTTGTAAACCAAAGCTCTGATACCAACCGTAAAAACCCGTGACTTCCCCGTGAAGGAAAGCGCGGATAGTTCGAGAACAACACACAGAAGAACGCAGATGGGAGAACATTTCATTGTTAATTACAACAATTCCATCAGAATACAAGAATATACAGAGTATAAATAAATATTACATTCAATAAATATCAGAGATTACAATACATTACATAGCAGCGGAAAATAATACAATACACAACTAGAAGAGATATACGGATACAAAGATTTCTGGATATCACTCCAGCTGTAAACCAGGATCCTGTGAATATAAATCTGCAAAACCAAAACTACTAGCTGCCCGTGTCAAAATAAGGGCACCCAGAGTTTAGGTTAAAACAATAAACTCCAGGTCAGTCATGGGACTGGTGAGAGAACTAAAACAGTTATAAATCTTTATTTTAAAGTTAGGTAAATCAAGGGACCACGCTATATAACACGGAACCGGTTTACTCCCAAGAACACCAGTGCATAAAACAACAGCGCGATGCTAAATAAAGAAAAATGAAGCTATTATAAGACCCAGGTCCTATCACACAATGCAACGCAAGCCGGGGGATAGAGTTTTCCCTTATAATAGCCAAAGCATGTTTGATACGTTTTAAAACAAGTCCTTTGATACTATAATAAGTGTATAGTGTTTAAAACAATTTCAAATCATAAGTATCAATCATAGACGGCATGGGTACCATATATCATGTCGCCATACTAGTTCTACAATTAAAACCGCAAAATCATGTATTTGGAAATTGGATTTCCATCTGTGAACTGAGGCTAGGGATCGTCCTCACCGTCTTCGAGACTCTCTAGCCCGAGCCTCAGGGTCAGAGCGCATCGACCCTTGGATCGTCAGGGCCGGTCCACCGATGTGGATTAACATGCCTGAGCACTGCGTTTCCCCGCCCTATGGGGCGTAAATGAGCCAACGAATGACTCCATCGGACCCGGATCGTCCGATCAAACTGAGGCGCCTCGCAACAGCAACAACCGCATAAGTCAAACTCGTAAGGGCATGTAAAACCACCGACGCTGCTTCTAACTAGAAAGAAACGCATGTCCTCCCTGAGGTCCTCTCCCGTATTTGGTTCACCACCGGTGTGTGAGGCTCGCGAATCAACGCTACACAAAGCTACGCCACACAGGCCGTGCTTTGATCATCATCCACAAGACTTTGCTTATCAACAGAAGCCTTGATCATTTGCATCTTAGCATGCCACATAGGCAAACCACTCTATGCAACTGATATCAGTCACACAGAATGAAATCCGATGTCAGGCACACAATCCATTTACAAGTCCGTTCTGGGTCTGAACGAAACCGAAGGCACCTAGTACCCCGCATATCCATCGATCTCCAAGTACGTCTGGACGATCACCAACTGTTTCCATCTTCTTGGGTGTATGGCCCAATCAAGATCATCAGTAATTATCCAAACGACGTGAAGACCTCCAGTCTTCAACCATCGTCTTCACCTTCGGCTTATCATCGTATCAGTTATTCAGAATGGGATAAACCCGGTCTTCCCGAATAACTCGCGTATATGATAAACAAGTGTTACACAAACACAACATACGCCTCATTCCAATTCATCAGTCACTAACCGTAAATTAACAAGAGAATAATTCCCCAAATATTAACCCCGAAGGCAGAAACCAACATCAGATCAATATCCAGAAAACCATTCTGCTTAGCTAACCGACAGTTAGTTTCTAAATTTCACATTCATAGGGAAAGGTTCCCATTAATTTTATCAAAGATAAATCCTTTAAATTTATTCTTTAATCTTTCTTTGAATATCACTTCAAACTAGTCGGGATTAACGAACCTTACAGGAGTAATCATTTGTTTTATTTCCCAATCCCAACCTATCTATCCCATGAAGTAAAACCGGTAATACTTCATATTTAACACCACGGTGTTATCGGTAAATTCAATTACCATTTCACGTTCAAATCTAATTAAAGATTTAACTATCGCCTGGACTAAAACTGGTGATACTTCATTCTCGATCTTTTCAATCTAATTAAAGATTCATTAAAACTTCACTTAGTTTTAATCTTTAACTGGGTTAAAGAATCAGTGTCATTTTAAAACATGGTTCACGATAAACCCAAAATCACATTCCATTAATTATCGGGTTAGAGAACAAGTGTTATTTAAAACACTGTTCACGATAAACCCAAAAATCAATACCAATTCAATTCCAATTAAATATTATTTAATTGGTACACTTCATTAAATCTAAATAAAAAGATTTAATCTTTTCTCAACTGGGTTCAAGAACAGTGTTAATGAAGACACCATTCACGACAAACCCAAATCACATTTGATATTAAATACAAGGCTCTGAATAGAAAATATATCGGCTTATATTCAATATTAAATTCTACGACCAACAAATATCGTATTGGAAATAACGATGTATATATATCTTTCAAATTTCCATAACAACATCTGTATAATCACGAAATCCAACATCGAAATAATCCGAATATGATTTCGATTCAAATCCATTCCAATTCAATTATTGGAAATTCTAGTTACCATTAAAACCCTTTTTAAATTCAATTTATTTATTTAAAAATAAATAGAATTATAATTCTAGTTCAAAACTAGTTCATTTCGATAAAAATCTATTTTTATCTTTTCAAATATGGGGTTTTTCATCCCAATTCATCCCAAATCATTTCTTATGATTTTACACAAATTATTGATATTTTTAATAATTTTATCAAGGCCCGTACAGTCGATTTCCATCAACGACCATCGAACTGCACTTACAGTGACCTTTTTCCAATTTGATTTGGACAAAATTCCAAATCCAACCATTAGATTTCAAATTTCTAATATTTTTTAGAAAGCTCTTTTCGGTACGAACCTAACGGTTCCAGTTTCAGGAGAATCCGACGGTCAGATCTCCCGTAATATCCGTTCGAAGTCAATGGTCGAAATTCGCGAACTACCGCGGCGCGGCGCGTTCTATTCAAGCCATTATATTATATATATAATATATATAATATATACTTCGTCGATTTCCTTTAAAAACGTATTTCATAAATCATTTTAAATTCGTTTTCCAAACGATTTCAACTTCTTTTCAAATTCAAATCAAAATTGAATTTTTTTTCCTTCTAAATTCGTTTTAAATTCATTTCAAATTTATTTCAATTCAAATCGATTTCTAATTCAATTTCCATTCGTTTTCAATTTAATTCAATTTCAATTCGAATTCGTTTTCTATTCAAATTCAATTCTATTCAATTCGAATTCTAATTCGTTTCAATTCGGTTCGAATTTCAATTTAAAATATTCGATTTTGAAATCACTTTTCAATATTCCTTATAAAACGAATACAATCGATATAAATATCGTTTACGTCAAAATGGCGTCAATCTAATCAATACGGCTTCATATATTTCTATATTCAACTATTCTATTTCAAAGGTTTCTTTTCAAATATTTCTAATCAAATATTTCTTTTCAAATATTTCTATTCAAATATTTCTATTCAAATATTTCTTTTCAAAACTAGAATGAGGCCCAATTAATTACCATATGATGTTAATTATATGGATTTTCTACAACACATGTATACAATAACAACGATGAATAATCAACCATCATCCAAAGTGCATTCTACACTGTATAAGCATCAAATATAAATATTCAACGCTTATAACAGCCTGTCAATCAATCGATCGACATATAGCTAATTATTGGGACTAGTGTATGTCATATATCATCCCAATACCCGTGTGGGGTTTTCAAACAATCAAACACAGATTTTATTTGTGTAGTTGGGCGATGTGTAAAATTTATCGTCCCAATCAATATCAATCAAATGTCTGTATATAAACAAATCGTCCGATTTGTTTATTTTTATTTCATTTCATATACACGTTAAAAATTCTATTTTTAACTATAAAATATTTTCAACTATATAAATATTTTATTTCATTTCACATCACATCACATAATCAACTACACATCAAAATCAAACAATCAAGCATATAAGCCGTCCATGGTCTGTGGACGACGGGTGTCGGGTGCTACTAAACACCTTCTGCATCCTAGTATATATTTCAACTAGAAATAAATTTAAAAGTGAGAAGTTCTCACCGACTAGCTAATCCAAACGCTTCGACTCTTCTAATGTAGAAATCTTCGTCGTTTCTTCTTTCATCACCTTCGTCATCCGTATTCACTACATATATAAAAATCGAATTTTTACTTCTCTATTCACTATATACAAATCGAATTTTTATTTCGCTATCCAATATATAAAAATCGAATTTTAATTTCGCCATTCAATATATATAAATCGAATTTTTATTTCGCTATCCAATATATAAAAATCGAATTTTTATTACTATGCTATATGGATAGAAATCACATTTTTATACCGCTACTATATAGATAAAAATTCTATTTTTATACCGCTACTATATAGATAAAAATTCTATTTTTATACCGGTGTTCATATAATAAAGATTATATTTTTATCACGCTATAATCTACATAAAAATTATATTTTTATATATCTACTTATAATATAAAGATTGAATATTTATTCTTTCTAAAATATAAAAATCATATTTTTAATATGCCACCAGTATAAAAATTATATTTTTAACTTTTCTATAACAAAAAAATTATATTTTTAACCTTTCTATGATATAAAAATATCGTCTTTTTCTCTTTATAAAAATCAAAAATTTCATTGTTAAAAATTAAAACTTTCATGTGTTAAAAATTAAAACTTTCAATTCTATAACAATCAACACTTTTTTCTATATAAAATAAAATAATCAATTCTGAAAATAGAATTTAAATAAATAAAAAGCTTACAGTGGAAGGGGGAAAGGGGATTGGCTGCGCTAGAGGGGGGAAGGGGTCTTCACGCGAGCGCTGGAGGTGGAGGGGGCTGAGGAGGAGGCGTCGGGGGGGGGGGGGGGGGGGGTCCCTACGGTGGCGCGCTCGAGGTAGGGGGACTGCGATGGGTTAGGGTTCGGGGGGGGGGTGCGCGTCGCTCAGGTGGAGAGGGGGGGGGGTAGTGCGTCGGTAGGAGGGGGGGGGGGAATCGTGGCGGCGACGCTGCTTGGGGGGGTCACGATCGATTAGGCTAGGTTTTTCTTTTCTTGTTTGACTGTAATGAACGCGGGGGGGGGGGGGGGGGGCTGAGAGGGTAAGGGGATGAAGAGAGAGGTTTTTTTTAATTTTTATTTAATTATTTTAAATTTAAAAAAGGTACCTTAAAATACGAACACGAAATGAGACCCACCGACTGTCGTCCCTAGCGTTTTACCTCCATTTCGAACACAATGGGATATGTTTCGTTAGACAATTTGGCCGTTTTGATCAGTTTTCGTCAAAATCAACATATAACTCTATATATTGAATTTGAACGCACATTTCGATCTACCGGGGTCGCATACTAACTCGAAAGATTCCAGGAAAATATTTTCTAGCTTCATATTGATGATACGGTCCTAACGAAACTAATTTCGTCAAATTCTGAGACCGTTCGAAAAATGGCCATTTTCCAGTCGATTAAAATCAACTGAAACTGGTCAAACGCGTTTTCCTTTGCCACGCTCACATATTGATTCGAAAAATTATGAAATTTGAAACCTAGCAATAATTTGACATCGGGATCCAACAAAAGTGGTTTCGTCGAAATCCGATGTAGTTTGCAAAATTTCCATTTTTAAGGGCCCGAATTTCATAGCGACTATTCAGAATTTTCAACTGGACATAACTTTTGATTCCCGCTATGAAATCTTGATTTTTCGGATTCGTTGGAAAGATATTCTCAAATAGATTCAAATATTTTTGGTTTCACTAAAATCAGATTTATTTTGTACCCGGTACATTCATTTGAATTTTGAAATCGAATTATCGAACTACCGCGCCATTTTCAATTCCTTTTATAATTATATTCTAACGACGATCTTTATAATATATACGTTTGAATTCTATTCAAAATAAATTTCTCGTCGTTATTATTTAAAATAATTCATTTTAAATAATCAAAATCCACTAAAATTGCCAAAACAAAAATTTTAAATTGGCTCGGATTTCCGGGTTATTACATTCATCAATCCCATTTTCGCATTCATCTTCATTATGTTGTGTCATATTTTTATAATTCTCATTAAAAGATACATTTAAAGTTTCTTCTATAGTATTAGTTTTAAATTAAAAACTCTATACGCCTTAGTTATCTTTGAATATCCAATAAATATTCCTTTATCAGATTTAGAGTCAAATTTTTCTAAATTTTCTTTGGTGTTAAGAATACGGCATTTGCTTCCAAATATTGTAAAATACGATACCTTTGGTTTCTTCTTACATAAAAGTTCGTATGGTATTTATGAGTTAAGGGTCTTATCAAAATTCTATTATATATATAACAAGCTATAGCAGCTGCCTCAGCCCAACAATTTCTTGGTAAGTTAATATCTGATAACATGGTTTTTGCACACTCTTGAATTGATTTATTCTTACTTTCAACTACTCCATTTTGTTGAGGAGTTCTGGGGAAAGAAAAATTATGAGTTATCCCCTTTCATTACAATTTTTTCCAAAATTTTCATTTTCGAATTCTTCACCGTGATCATTACGTATTGTTTTAGTTTTTAAAGATAGTAAATTTTGAATTCTTTTAGCAAAGGCTTTAATTTGATCAAAAGCATCAATTTTATTTTTTAGAAACAAAGTTCAAGCAAGTCTGGAGAAATCATAGATTATTACATAAATATATCTATTGTGATTCATAGATTGAGTTTGGGATGGACCGAATAGATCCATGTGAATTAACTCTAATGATTTTGAGGTTGTAATTTATTCTTTTGATTTGAACGAACTTCTTTTTAATTTTTCGAATTGACAAGAGTCGCATAAATTATTTACTTTAAACTTTATTTTATGTAAACCTCTAATTGAATCTAATTTTGAGATTCTAAAAATAAGTTTGAAATTTATATGACAGAATCTCTTATGCCAGATCCAATGGTCACTTGTATTGGCCGTAAGACATAAATTATTGCTAGAAGTTTTCATACTTAGTATATAGAAATTTCTCTTTCTATCTCTTTCGAATATTATTTTTGAATTTTTATCTTTTATAAAGCATTTATCCTTTTCAAAAATGATTTTATATCCTTTATCGCATATTTGACTTATACTTAGTACGTTATGTTTAAATTCCTAACTAATAAAACATCATAAATAGTAGGATTTCATAATTACCGACATTGCTGATTCCAACCATATATCCTTTAGAATTATCACCAAAGTTAACCATTCCTCAACCTTCATATATTAGATTATTCAGTAATCCTGTATTTCCGTCATATGTCTTGAACAACCACTATCCAATATCCATTTTTCCTCTTTGATTTCCATTATTTGTACATCAAAATTTGAATTTTCAATAGCATGTAACACACCTTTTCCATGGAAGAACAATAATTTAGTAGATCACTTGATTTTTCAGCAGTACGTGATGCAGGCTCATCTAATACTGATGCAATGCATGAATTTAAACTAGTGTAATAAATAATTGCAAAATTTTCCATTTAATAGTTCCAAAATTCAGATGATGAACTTTTGAAAATCTATGCTCTGATACCAATTGTTATGGATGAGAATTACGGATCTTAAGGCAAAACTAACACTAGAGAGGGGTGAATAGTGTTTTAAAGAGATTATAGAAAATCTAAACGATTAATGATTACTCAAACAACTATATGAATCAAAGAATGAATATCACAACAGAAATAATTACAGATGCAAATATAAGCAGAAATAAAACACAGAAAATAAAAGAACATGTCATATTTTATACTGGTTCGGATTACTCCTATGTCTAGTCTCACGCAACGCTGGATTGTGCAGAGTTTCACTAAGATTAGTATCAATCTTACAACGCCATTGATTTCACGGCTACAAGATTAACACCGATTCCACACCCTTGATTTCATGGCTACAAGGTTCACAATGATTCCATAACCTTGATTTCACGGCTACAAGGTTCACACCGCTTCCTTTCCTTGATTTACAGGGTATAAGGAACACAACCTTTCCTTAACAATTACAAACAACCCTAAAAACTCTTGAATAACACTTCCAAACAAAGCGTATTTGATAGAGATTGAAAAGAGAAAGAGAATGGCATAATTTGTATTGAAAAAGGGCAGAGTATAAGTATAGAAATCAAGAAATTAAAGTAGAATAATGGTGGTAAGAATAGGGATGAAGAAGGAGAAGATAAGTTGGTTAAAAATTCGAAATAACCCCTTTATATAGAGTTCCAAAGGTTGCAATAATTCTAAAATGTTTCAAATAATGAAAAGACACTTCCTTTGAGCAATATGACGATTATATGTCAACATGTCAATACCAGTATGTCGATATACATGTGATTTTTGATTTTTATTTTATTAAAAAAAAATCATTTTTTCAAGTGTTTAAAGCAATATATATTCTAGAAATTCTTGAATCAAAATTAGTTGTTTAAAATGAATTTTCTAAAGTACAAAAACATAGTAATATATAATTAAACATATAAATATGTATATAATTATGTGATATAAAACTATATAATATATAAACTATATAATAAACATATATGTTGGGAAACATAAGTAAAATCTTTAATAATTTGAAATCAATTAGAAAGAAGTTTGAAAATAATTTGAAACATAATTTGAAATTATTTTCAAATTATTTTCAAAATAAAATTTGAACTATTAAAGATTTTACTTATGTTTCAAATTATTTTCAAACTTCTTTCTAATTGATTTCAAATTATTAAAGGTTTTACTTATGTTTTCCAACATATATGTTTATTGTATAGTTTTATATCATATAATTATATACATATTTATATGTTTAATTATATATTACTATGTTTTTGTACTTTAGAAAATTCATTTTAAACAACTAGTTTTGATTCAAGAATTTCAAGAATATATATTGCTTTAAACACTTGAAAAAATGATTTTTTTTAATAAAATAAAAATCAAAAATCACATGTATATCGACATACTGGTATTGACATGTTGACATATAATCGTCATATTGCTCAAAGGAAGTATCTTTTCATTATTTGAAACATTTTAGAACTATTGCAACCTTTGGAACTCTATATAAAGGGGTTATTTCGAATTTTTAACCAACTTATCTTCTCCTTCTTCATCCCTATTCTTACCACCATTATTCTACTTTAATTTCTTGATTTCTATACTTATACTCTGCCCTTTTTCAATACAAATTATGCCATTCTCTTTCTCTTTTCAATCTCTATCAAATACGCTTTGTTTGGAAGTGTTATTCAAGAGTTTTTAGGGTTGTTTGTAATTGTTAAGGAAAGGTTGTGTTCCTTATACCCTGTAAACCAAGGAAATGAAGTGGTGTGAACCTTGTAGCTGTGAAATCAAGGTTATGGAATCATTGTGAACCTTGTAGCCATGAAATCAAGGGTGTGGAATCGGTGTTAATCTTGTAGTCGTGAAATAAATGGTGTTGTAAGATTGATACTAATCTTAGTGAAACTCTGCGCAATCCAGCGTTGCGTGAGACTGGACGTAGGAGTAATCCGAACCAGTATAAAATATGACATGTTCTTTTATTTTTTGTGTTTTATTTCTGCTTATATTTGCATCTGTAATTATTTCTGTTGTGATATTCATTCTTTGATTCATTTAGTTGTTTGAGTAATCATTAATCGTTTAGAATTTCTATTATCTCTTTAAAACACTATTCACTCCTCTCTAGTGTTAGTTTGCCTTAAGATCTGTAATTCTCATCCATAACAATTGGTATCAGAGCATAGATTTTCAAAATTTCATCATCTGAATTTTGGAACTATTAAATGGAAAATTTTGCAATTATTTATTACACTAGTTTAAATTCATGCATTGCATCAGTATTAGATGAGCTTGCATCACATTCTGCTGAAAAATCAAGTGATCTACTAAATTATTGTTCTTCCATGGAAAAGGTGTGTTACATGCTTATTGAAAATTCAAATTTTGATGTACAAATAATGGAAATCAAAGAGGACAAATGGATATTGGATAGTGGTTGTTCAAGACATATGACGGAAATACAGGATTACTGAATAATCTAATATATGAAGGTTGAGGAATGGTTAACTTTGGTGATAACTCTAAAGGATATGTGGTTGGCATCAGCAATGTCGGTAATTATGAAATCCTACTATTTATGATGTTTTATTAGTTAGGAATTTAAACATAACATACTAAGTATAAGTCAAATATGCGATAAAGGATATAAAATTATTTTTGAAAAGGATAAATGCTTTATAAAAGATAAAAATTCAAAAATAGTATTCGAAAGAGATAGAAAGAGAAATTTCTATATACTAAGTATGAAAATTTCTATCAATAATTTATGTCTTACGGCCAATACAAGTGACCATTGGATCTGGCATAAGAGATTCTGTCGTATAAATTTCAAACTTATTTCTAGAATCTCAAAATTAGATTCAATTAGAGGTTTACATAAAATAAAGTTTAAAGTAAATAATTTATGCGACTCTTGTCAATTCGAAAAATTAAAAAGAAGTTCGTTCAAATCAAAAGAATAAATTACAACCTCAAAATCATTAGAGTTAATTCACATGGATCTATTCGGTCCATCCCAAACTCAATCTATGAATCACAATAGATATATTTATGTAATAATCGATGATTTCTCCAGACTTACTTGGACTTTGTTTCTTAAAAATAAAATTGATGCTTTTGATCAACTTAAAGCCTTTGCTAAAAGATTCAAAATTTAATGTCTTTAAAAACTAAAACAATACGTAGTGATCACGGTGAAGAATACGAAAATGAAAATTTTGAAAAAATTTGTAATGAAAGGGGATAACTCATAATTTTTCTTTCCCCAGAACCCATCAACAAAATGGAGTAGTTGAACGTAAGAATAAATCAATTCAAAAGTGTGCAAAAACCATGTTATAAGATATTAACATACCAAGAAATTGTTGGGCTGAGGCAGCTGCTATAGCTTGTTATATATATAATGGAATTTTCATAAGACCCTTAACTCATAAAATACCATACGAAATTTTATGTAAGAAGAAACCAAAGGTATCGTATTTTACAATATTTGGAAGTAAATGCCATATTTTTAACACCAAAGAAAATTTAGAAAAATTTGACTCAAAATCTGATAAAGGAATATTTATTGGATATTCAAAGATAACTAAGGCGTATAGAGTTTTTAATTTAAAACTAATACTATAGAAGAAACTTTAAATGTATCTTTTAATGAGAATTATAAAAATATGACACAACAAAATGAAGATGAATGCGGAAATGGGAATGATGAAGTAAACAATGAAATTAATCAGCCAAATAAAATAATTAGACTTCTAAGAGATCATCCAGTTAAAGAATCTTAGGAGATATTGAATCTATTGTTAGAACTAGAAATAAATTAAATAATATGAGTAATTCAGCTTTTATTTCAATATTGAACCTAAGAATCCTGTATAATCTGATGATTCATGGATCCTTGTTATGCAAGAGGAATTGAATCATTCACCCGGAAAGATGTATGGGAACTCGTTCCTAGACCAAAGGATAAATTTGTAATTGGAACTAAATGGGTTTATAAAAATAAAACGAATGAACTCGGTGAGGCCGTAAGAAATAAAGTTCGACTAGTTGCACAAGGATATAATTAAGATGAAGGTATAGGTTATGATGAAACCTTTTCTCCTATAGAAAGAGTAGAAGCAATTAGGATTTTACTAGCCTTCCCTAATCATAATAGTTTCAAATTATTTCAAATGGACGTTAAAAGTGCCTTTTTAAATGGATATGTTAAAAGTGTCTTTATAATTATATATAATTATTTATATTCTAACGACGATCTATATAAATATATACGTTCTATTCTATTCAAAATAAATTTCTCGTGGATATTATTTAAAATAATTCATTTTAAATGTTCAAAATTCAATAAAATTGCCAAAATAAAAATTTTAATTTGGCTCGCATTTTCGGGTTGTTACAATTTCCCCCACTTAAAACTTTTCATCCCCAAAAAGGAACGAAGCTGAAAGTTTTTTTACAAGTCAACTCAACTTCCATTATTTTCTTTACGGCTTAAGTTCTTCAACTTTTCAGTTTCTAAGAACCTCTCAATTTTTTCAAAAATTTGGCTAACACCCTAATTTTCGAAAAATTTCGCCATAACCTCCCCTGCACCGGGGACTTCAAAATATTTCATATAGCCTCCCATGGCCTTCTTCAACTCAAAAGAAAAAGAAAAAGCCAAGCGGCTAGCCAATCGGCTCATAAAATCATCATCACCCAAACAAAATAGTAAATTATGGTAAATATGTACCTATTTGTCGGGCAAACAATTTTATTCTCTGCTCTAGCCTCCTTGCTATGACCTGTTCAATGTAAGTACATGTATATGTAAGAAAATGCGACAGATTTTCAATACAATTCACTATTTGATCAGTTTGGCTAAAGGTTCAACATTTTAATTAATCAAACAACTCAATCTGCAATCAATTAGTTGGTTATCATTTCAAATTCATAACTTTGATATATAGTCAAAAATCACATTTTTGGCGCCAAATCACAACAATAGGCCCTATCTAATTTTGGTTCTCACACTAGCCAATTGGAAATATATAAATATCACGCTTTCGTCACTCGAAGATAAATTCTGACGATGAGTGCTCAACCATCAGAATCATCTTCGGGCCACTAGAGTATGATTATATCTCTATCCCGTATATTAAAACTTCGTACACACGCTAGCCAGGCGTATATGCAAAATCTTCATATACTAGATTGTCCAAATTCAACACACATAAATATTCAAATACGTTGAATAACGTTTAAATTTTCAAAACAAAATTCATTTTCATTTTAAAAATATACTCTTCACACTTGTTTTAGGATACTACTGATCCCTTCTCGAAAGAGTCATTCTCACCGGATATTACTAATCCAATCTCTGATGAATTCTTTCGTTTGGTTCTAACGTGTCTTGTTCTCTGAGCTTTGTAAACCAAAGCTCTGACACCAGCTGAAACGACCCGAACTTCCCCGGTGAGGAAAGCCCGGATTGAGTCGAGAACAAGCGAAAAAGGAATGCAGACAGAAGAACATTTCATTGTATATTACAACAATTCCATCAGAATACAAGAATATACAGAGTATGAATGAATATTATACATTAGATAAATATCAGAGATTACAATAAATTACATAGCAGCGGAAAATAATACAAAACACAACTAGAAGTAATACATGGATACAGAGCTTTCCGAGTATCGTTCCAGCTGTAAATCAGGATCCTGTGAATATAAATCTGCAAAACCAAAACTACTAGCTGCCCGTGTCAAAATAAGGGCACCCAGAGTTTAGGTTAAAACAATAAACTCCAGGTCAGTCATGGGACATGTGTGAGAGCTAAAACAGTTATTAATCTTTATCTTAAAGTTAGGTAAATCAAGGGACCACGCCGTATAACACGGAACGGGTTTCCTCCCAAGAATACCAGTGCATAAAACAACCGCGCAATGCTAAATAAAGTACAATGAAGCTATTTTAAGACCTAGGTCCCATCACACAATGCAACGCAAGCCAGAGGATAGGGTTTTTACCTTATAATAGCCAAGAATGTTTGATACGTTTAAATCAAATCATTTGATTCTATTATAAGTACATAGTGTATAAAACAACTTCAAATCATAAGTATCAATCATATACAGCATGGGTACCATATATCATGTCGCCATACTAGTTCTACAATTAAAACCGCAAAATCACATATTTGAAAATTAGATTTCCATCTGTGAACCGAGGCAAAAGACAGTCCTCTACCGATTCGAGACAATCTAGCCCATGTCTCAGGATCAGACCTCGAGTGACCCTTGGATTGTCAGGGCTGGTCCACCGATGTGGATTAAAATGCCTGAACACTGCGTTTCCCTGCCCTTTGGGGCGTAAATGAGCCAACGAATGACTCCATTGCACCCGGATCGTCCGATCAAACCGAGGCGCCTCGCAACAGCAACAACCACATAAGTCAAACTCGTCAGGGCATGTAAAACCACTGACGCCACTTCTAATTAGAAGGAAACGCATGCCCTCCCTGAGGTCCTCTCCCGTTTCTGGTTCACAACTGGGGTGTGAGGCTCGCGAATTCACGTTACACAAAGCTATGCCACACAGGCGGTGCTTTGATCATCAACCACAAGACTTTGCTTTTCAATAGAAGCCTCGATCAATTGCCACTTAGGCATGCCACACAGACAATTCACTCCATGCGTTTGATATCCATCAATATATAACCTTTGAGCTCGTACGTCTCAGAGAAGGGCATTAAGCAAGAGAATAATTTCTCCGCCGCCAAACAGATATATATTTAATAGAAATCAATCACACAGAGTGAAATCCAATGTCAGACACACAGTCCATTTACAAGTTCGTTCTAGGTCTGAACGAGACCGGAGGCACCTAGTACCCCGCATATCCATCGATCTCCAAGTACGTCTGGACGACAACTAACTAATTCCCTCCTCTTGGATGTACGACCCAATCAAGATCATAAGTAATCACCCAAACGACGTGAAGACCTCTAGTCTTCAACCACTGTCTTCATCTTCGACACCACGTCGAATTAGTTATTCAGAATGGGATAAACCCGGTCTTTCTGAATAACTCGCGTATATAATAAACAAGTGTTACACAAACACAACATACGCCTCATTCCAATTCAGAATATTCTTTTATTCAAATATTCTTATACTTTGGGAAAGGTTCCCATTAATTTTATCAAAGATAAATTCTTTAAATTTATTCTTTAATCTTCTTTGAATATCAATTCAAACTAGACGGGATTAGCGAACCACACCGATGTAATCATTTATTTCCCAATCCTAACCTATTCATCCCATGAAGTAAAACTGGTAATACTTCATATCTAACACCACGGTGTTATCGGTAAATTCAATTACCATTTCACGTTCAAATCTAGTTAAAGATTTAACTGTCGCCTGGAGTAAAACTGGTGATACTCCATTCTCGATCTTTTCAATCTAATTAAAGATTCATTAAAACTCCACTTAGTTTTAATCTTTAATTGGGTTAAAGAATCAGTGTCATTTAAAACACGGTTCACGATAAACCCAAAATCACATTCCATTAATTATCGGGTTAAAGAATAAATGTTATTTAAAACACTGTTCACGATAAACCCAAAAATCAATACCAATTCAATTCAAATTAAATATTATTTAATTGGTACACTTCATTAAATCTAAATAAAAAGATTTAATCTTTTTCTCAACTGGGCTTAAGAACAGTGTTAATGAAGACACCATTCACAACAAACCCAAATCACATTTGATATTAAATACAAGGTTCTGAATAGAAAATATATCGGCTTATATTCAATATCAAATTTTATGACCAACAAATATCATATTGGAAATAACGATATAAATGTATCATTCAAATTCCCATAACAGTACCTGTATCGTCACGAAATCCAACATCGAAATATTCCAAAGACAATTTCGTTTCAAATCCATTCCAATTCAATTATTGGAAATTATGGTTATTTTAAAACCCTTTTCAAATTCAATTTATTTATTTAAAAATAAATAGAATTATAATTCTAGTTCAAAACTGGTTCATTTCAATAAAAATCTATTTTTATCTTTTCAAATATGGAGTTTTTCATCCCAATTCTTCCTAAATCATTTCTTATGATTTTACATAAATTATTGATATTTTTAATAATTTTATCAATGCACGTACAGTCGATTTCCATCAACGGCCATCGAACTGCACTTACAATGACCTTTTCCAAATTTGTTTTGGACATAATTTCAAATCCAACCATTAGATTTCAAATCTCTAATATTCTTTTCGATACGAACCCAACGGTTCCAGTTTTAGGAGAATCCGACGGTCGGATCTCCCGCAATATCCATTCGAAGTCAATGGTCGAAATTCACGAACTACCGCAGCGCAGCACGTTCTATTCAGGTCATTATATATATAATATATATTATATATATTTCATCAATTTCCTTTCAAAACGTATTTTATAAATCATTTCAATTCGTTTTCAAAACGATTTCCACTTCTTATTCGATTTCAAATCAAAATTGAATTTTCCTTATAAATTCGTTTTAAATTCATTTCAAATTGATTTCAATTCAAATCGATTTTTAATTCAATTCTTTTTCAATTCAATTCAATTTCAATACGAATCCATTTCTGTTCAATTTCAATTCGAATTCATTTTCAATTCGAATTCAATTCTATTCAATTTCAATCCAAATTCATTTTCTATTCAATTTGAATTCATTTTCAATTCGAATTCATTTCATATTGATTTATATTCAATTTCAATTCGATTCAAATTCATTTTCAAAATATTCGATTTTGAAATCACTTTTCAATATTCATTATAAAAACGAATATAATCGATATAAATATCGTTTGCGTCAAAGTGGCGTCAATCTAATCAACACGGCTTCATATATTTCTATTTTCAAACATTCTATTTCAAATATTTCTTTTTCAAATATTTCTATTTTCAAATATTCTATTTCAAATATTTCTTTTCAAATATTTCTATTCAAATATTTCCATTCAAATATTTCTTTTCAAATATTTCTATTCAAATATTTCTATTCAAATATTTCTTTTCAAATATTGGAATGAGGCCCAATCAATTACCATAGATTTTATTTCTATGGATTTCCATACATCACATGTATATATCAACAATGACAAATAATCAACCATCATCCAAAGTGCATTCTACACTGTATAGGCCTTAAATATAAATAATTAACGCTTACACAGCCTGTCGACCAATCGATCGACATACAATTAAATAATTGGGATTAGTGTACGCCAAATATCATCCCAACACCCGTGTGGGGTTTCAAATCAACAAACACTGAATATTATTCGTGCAGTTGGGCGATGTGTAAAATTTATCGCCCCAATCAATGTCCTTCAAATAAGTGTACATAAACAAACCGTCCGGTTTGTAAATGAATATATATTTATTCACATTCACTATATTCATATTCACGTTAAAAATTATATTTTTAACGACCAAAATATTTTATTCAACCTATGAATATTCTATTCGGTTCATTTATTAAATAAAATGATATCTTTATTTTTCTAACTTATTTTAGAAAATTTCGGCGGCATAACGACACGATACTAGAAACGGGACAAGGCCTAGCCTTATCCCCAGTTCAATAATGGCCCACGCCATACACATACCAATTTAATCAATTCAATTTCACCCAAACAACCAAATTTAAACAAACAATCTAATCAACTACACGCCATACACATACGATGGTGCCGGGTGCTGCTAAGCACTGTCTGCATCCTAGTATATATTTATAACTAGAAAAGAAAAATTTAAAGTGAGAAGTTCTCACTGAGGGTTCCACTCCTCCAGTTTTATTTTTGAATTGTCTGGATTCTGTTTTGCTGTCGGTCAATTCCGTCGCACTTTTATTCACGCTGTTCATAATAAAAATCACATTTTTATTCCAACATTGTAAAAATCACATTTTTTTTCCACTATCTATATAATAAAAATCAGATTTTTATTTCGCTATATATATAAAAATCGTATTTTTATATTCTCTTCCTGATAAAAATTATATTTTTATAATCTCTACTACATAAAAATAATATTTTTATTACTTCTCTAATATAAAATTCATATCTTTTCTTAGCTAAAAATCAAAACTTTTATCATATAAAAACCCAACGTTATATAATTAAAGATCCCAACTTTCCTTATTTAAAAATCTAATTTTTATATCGTTAATATACAAATAAAAATCAGTTCTTTAACTAAATAAAAATCATTCCTTTAGCTAGTTAAAAATCAGTTCTTTATCTAAATAAAAATCAGTCCTTTAGCTAGTTAAAAATCAGTTCTTTATAAAAAGGAAAGTTATAAAGCTTACTATAGAAATCGAAGAGGAAGGCTGCTGTGCACAGTGGTGCTCGTCGATGGATCTTGCGGTGGATTGCTCGTCGGTGGATCTCGATGGTCAAAATGCGGCTTCAAGGTGGCGGCAGATTTTAGGGGTCTTTGGCGTGAGGATTTTCAGAGAAGGGAGGGAAAGGAGGAGATCGAATCGAAGAGGGGGGAGGTGCCTGAGTCGGAGCGGCAGAGGCCAGCCTCCATCAGCGCGGCGCGGCGATCTGAAAAAGGGGGGCTTCACGGGTTTGAAGAAGGAGAAAGGAAGAAGGAGAAGAAGGGGATGGTGGAGTAGGGAGGCGCTGGACCGGGGGGGGGGGGGGGCACGACGGCTAGCCCGACGGTGGCGGGTCGGTTGGAGGCGGCGCGACGATCTCCTCTCACGAGGTTTTTCTTCTTCTTTCTAATCGATTTGAACTGAACGGGAATGAGGAGAGAAGGGTAAGGGCTTTTTATTTAAATGATTATATATTTTAATTTATTATTTTCTATTTATAAAAAAGTTGACTTTTCAAATGAATTCTAAATGAGGCCCAACGACTATCATCCCTAGCTAATTACCCCCATTATGAACACAATGGGATATGTATCGCAGGCTGATTAGATCGTGTTGATCAGTTTTCGCCAAAATCAAAATATAACTCTATATATTGAATTTGAATGCGCAGTTTAATTTACCGGGGCCACATACTAACTAGAAAAATTCCCAAAAAATATTTTCTAGCTTCGTATTGACGATATGGTCCTAACAAAACTAGTTTCATCGAATTCTGAGACCGTTTGAAAAATGGCCATTTTCCAGTCGATTAAAATCAACTGAAACTGGTCAAACGCGTTTTCCTTTGCCACGCTCACATATTGATTCGAAAAATTACGAATTTTGGAATCTAGAAATAAATTTACATCCCGGATACAACAAAAGTGGTTTTTTCAAAATCCGAGGTCGTTTGCAAAATTTCCATTTTTAAGGGCCAGAATTCCATAGCGACTATTCTGAATTTTCAACTGGACATAACTTTTTATCCCCGCTATGAAATTTTGATTTGTCGGATTCGTTGGAAAGATATTCACAAATAGATTCTAATGTTTTTGGTTTCGTTAAAATCCGGTTTATTTTGCACCCGGTACATTCATTTGAATTTTGAAATCGAATTATCGAACTACCGCGCCATTTTCAATTCCTTTTATAATTATATATAATTATTTATATTCTAATGACGATCTATATAAATATATACATTCTATTCTATTAAAAATAAATTTCTCGTCGATATTAGTTAAAATAATTCATTTTAAATGTTCAAAATTCACTAAAATTGCCAAAATAAAAATTTTAAATTGGCTCGCATTTCCGGGTTGTTACATTTTCAAAGAGATTTCCAAGAAAAATTTGCATTCACATAGGAGGTATCGCTTAGGCATTCATTTCATTCATGTATTATTAGGTTGAATTACACTTTGCACTAGTACACAAATGGTTACAAAATTGGATGCACATGTAATGGTTGTGATTTATGCGAGCAATTACTGAATTTTACCCTTTTCTGATTTCGTGGACGAAATTTCCTATGGGTGGGAGAATGCAACACCCCGCGTTTTTTATTAAAGATAATAAATTAGGGTTAACTTAATTTAGTATTCAAAATTAACTAAAATGGATCATACCATGGCGTTTGTCTCGGAATTCAGGTTCAGATGGACTCCAAGTTTGCGTAAAATGGATAATGTACGAAGAAGTTATGGATAATAGAAGTTTGACGAAACGAGCGAGAAGCGGGCCAGTGTAACTAGCTCAGTTGAGAAGTGCGCTAAGGTTAATTTTCTCTGGCGCACTTGTTAAGTGCGCCAGTCTAAGTTTCTGGTATCTGGACCTACAAAGGTCGACCTACACCCCGACGGTGTCGACCCTACAAGGTGTGTCGACCCTTGGATCGACCCCGGGGTCGACCCCCCCAGATCTGGGCAGATTCTTTGATGAATCTGGACTGTTTTGTGGATATTTTCATTGCTGACTTAGTGCTGCATGTACAATAAGATCCTAAACACCTATAATAGGCTTGCGGAGCCTAACCAAAATCTCACATTTTTGAGAGGCTTCCTACACTTTGCCATTCTTCTTTCTCCTCAAATCTCTTCAGAAAAAATAGAATAATTAGTTTAGGAAAATTCCGATTCAAGATTTGAGGAAAAGAATGTATATTAATAAAGAATGTGTTCAGAATTCTATTCTAAGTAAGGCAAATTCTTAGATTTGGTCAATTTAATTTTCTCTTCTTTCTTCCCCTTTTTTTAGTTGAGAATTGCGGATCCATGGTTATTTAGGTTCTAAGAAGAACCATGGAATGCTAGATCGAGGCCAGATTCATGAATTGAAAAGCAATTAGGTGAGTGGATTTAAGTTATACCTTTTTGATAATGGTATATTTATCGTTTGACATTCCCCGTTAATATGCAATGTAATCTGTTAGAATGATTAAACTGTTGAAATGTTAATATGTTGAAATGTTAATATATTGAAATGTTAATATGTTGAAATGTTAATATGTTGAAAAGTTAAGTATGAAATGTAAAAATAGATCGCAGTAAAATTTGGAAAGAATGGATAAGCCTAAATTTGTAGAATATAGAAAATTGTAACCGCACATAGACACGAGGTTAAATTCAACTTGTGTTAAAAGTCTGCCTAGAGCCGCCCGAAAAATCCATTATCCACAAGTTGGGTAATTTAATATGAGGGGTTTAGTGCGCAAATTTACATGTAACGATGCTAAGACACGAGGTTAAGTCCAACTTGTGGAAAAAGTCTTCCCGGAATCACCCGGCAAATCCAACATCCACAAGTGGTAGACTTAATGTGAGAGGTCTGGTGCATAAACATATATATAAATATATGTAAATAACAGGATAGATATAATGGAATTAATTGTAATTAATGGAAATGAATGTGGGTTTCAACACTAAAAGGACTGGAATGAACAGGAAATGATAATAACCTATTGTAATTAATTCATTAATGAGAATGTTATATAATAAGTAGGCTTGTCCTAGGGACAAGTGGAAATTATAACTTAGGCTATAATAAATGGAAATGAAACTTATTAGTAAACCTAAGTTAAGAGAACTAAGTTAATAAGTAAACAACGACAAGTTGTAGTGGCAGTGCAAGACAGAATTATGATTAAATAAGAAAGAACAAGGTGAATATATGGGATGAAATAAGTCAATTTAATCCTAAATGATAAGTGACATGTTAAACAGAAAACATGTGAATTGAGATAAAATATACTTAATTACGTATTAAGTAGAACATGTTATTATAACTATGGAATCATACAATGAATAATATAAAAAGATTGTAGATTACAGACCTTGGATTACAATCAAGAGAATAACATGTTATAGGCATATTAATAAACTTAAATGGGTTAAGTTATATAACTGAAATTAATAAGCAAGAGGAACTTGGTAACTTGAATAAGAAGTCAATACGACTTGAAATAACCAAGTAACTGGAAATCTGATGAGATAGAGCAAGCGCGCAATTAAATGATTAGATAGGGTTTAATAACACATTAACCCGAGACGCTTGGACCAGTTCGTATGTTTGAAGGTGAATAACCCCATAGGGTAGATAATCGTGGTGTCATGGGGCACGAGGGAGCACACATCCATATGATTATTCTGCTTGTTCTGTTGATATCCTGTTGGCTCTGAAGGACTTGAAGGGGAAACACGTGGCTTCCTGGGACGTAGAGAGTACTCCTGGTTGTCCTCTGTGCTATGACATCATTCGACTTTGCTTGTAGAGGTTAGGTCTGCGCGTTTCTACCCAGTAAGTATACCTTGACTGCCATTAGGAGCAGTCAGAAGGCTGTAGGGTGGCATAGGTGATTCGATGATCCAATTGCCTTATGACTAGGCTGGGTTACAACCATTTTTATCGAGTATCGGTGGGTCTAACCGTTTGTTGATAACAAGATGTCAGGTACCAACCATCGACAGTCAGCGTGATACGTAATGCGTGATGTGGAAAGACGGAGAGCTAAACCAAAAGACCATAGACCCTTTACTATCAAGGCTATGGGTGAGGGACAGACTAATTAGGATTTATTGTTTGTTGTTTTATCTAGGCGCAGGTTACTAGCTCTCAATTCTGTTCGTCGTTTACTAGTTGAGGGAGGGGTCGGGTTGGACCTTAGCCCCTGAAAATGCAGACCTTAGAATCTGTGTATATAGATATCTGAAAAGCTCCTGATTGAGTTCCGTGTTTCTGATTTAGCCCTGTTACGGGACTCGGTGCACAGTAGATATATGCGGATACATGCGTACCACTTTTGAATGTTGTATCATAAAGGTTACGGGATCGAGTACGATTGACAATACGCATGTGAAAAAGTCTAGATACATGCATATCCGCTCTGGGTGGTGTATCGTAGACTCTAGGGCACCACTCTGTGATGGAATCTAATTTGATCTAAGGTGGCAGTCCATACGCTTACATAGCATGGCGATGGTGGATCTATGCAGAACGTAGCATTGTTATATAGAGATCTGTACATCACTCGGACATAGGATGAGGGACTGCATATATTTCTGTGGCATTACGGCGGAAAGCGTGCGAGTGGGGTACTATGTGGTGTACCTTAATATTGGGGGTAGATAAATTTATACTGTGTTAGGTTAATCCACTAGGAAGTAAATGGGTACGACGCGTGTGTAAGCCTTGAGTGCTGTTAACCCAAGTAGCCTAATAAATAAGAAAATGTAACTGAATGATATACGTAGGGATATCCAAAATTTGTGGTTTAAATCCAGTTAGCAGAACTTTTGTTCTGACCCCCTTCTCATAACATGCTCGCAGATTAGATTTGTGGCAAAGATATGACAGCTTTTGATACTAGTTATGCAGTATTATTATTTGGGTAAGGTTATATTTTGATTATATTATATTTTATCCATTCTGTTGTGAGATGTTTTCTGAACTCTGATATATTTTATATCTCTGTCTTTTCTATAGGATACCAGACAAACCAACATGATTTTCGATGGATTAGAATTTTGATAAAAATTCGGTTTGTCGGAATTTGGGTTGTTACACTAGGTATGTGTACGAAGGTGCAGTAATGTGTCATTTGTCGTGAGGCACTTTATAACAGCACAAACTATGCATAACATACCATGTTTTCCGAACTAATATAGTATTGAACTTAATGTAGGAAATAAGTGGATGTCATAGTGATCACCACCAAAAGCATGTGAACCGGATTAGACACATTTTGATTAGGAAAATGAAAAAAAGTAAGAATAGACAAATGTAAATCAGGTGGAAAATAAATAAATTGGCCACAAATTAACTATTTTTGTAATTAAATAACAACATAGATGTTAAATGTAGGTGTCCTTTGAAAAACGTACTAAGCGTCAAATTGAGAAAAATGAGAGAAAAAAATTATAACCTGATGTAGATTAATCCTCTATTGTCAAAGCGAAGTAGGCCAAGTACAAAAAGGGAGGCGTCTTTTCTGCTATGATGTCGTACCACTTGTTCTACGAACAATAAATACGCCTCGGGGAGGAGTAGTAGAATCACACAGTGGAAATAAATATAAGTAGGGTTGGAAGATTACGATGTAATAGCAGCGTCGACAGGAAAATAAGATAAAAATACGGTGTAGGGAGGAAGGGTGATTAGGGTGAAGGAATCGGCTTCGTACCAAGCTCTCATGAAGAAGGGTGGGCAAAAATTGCGATAATTAGGGCGTGATGGCGTTAGATTATCTCGGGGCGACATGTCAGTTGTGGATCAAAGAAAAGGGATGATGGGGAAGGGAAGTTATTTTAATGGCGGATTATAAAAATCGATTATCGAAGAGAAACGAGTAACCTAAAATGATTTGGTTTCTGCTTTTCAGTATAAGTAATAGATTAGCATTTATAACGATTATATATATATATATATATTTGAACATTGTTAATGGCTTAAATAAATAAATAAATAAATAAATAAATATTTCAAATTTGGTACACTTTATTAACTTCAAAAGAAAGTACATAGCAAGGTTAACACTCCAACCTGAATTACATATAAAACCGACATAAAACCAAATACAACATAAAAAGTAAAGGCAATGAAAAAATCCATGATGAGATCAGAGATTCCCACTACAAATGCTCCACTCTTGCACTTCTATGCACGTACTCCACCTTCTTTCACAGTTACAAACCACTTGTTCATAACTAGCCTTGATCATGTAGATTGGATAAGAAAGTCAGTATTGAATTACCATATTCAATATCGTAGAAAGAAAAAAAAGCCCAATATAAGGAAGTCAATTGTAAAACTTTCCACATTACAATCCACATTCTTCATGTCTTCCACTTTCCAGTTATCATCATGAGCAGTTACCACTAGAACTTTCTCTTCTCTACATCGAATATGTTGTATACTAACTGTTCTTTGATGTATCTGACACCTCTTGGCCTATAGAAATCGGCTAATGCCCTATAGAAGATAAAACCAGTCTACCTTTTGTAACTTGTATACCTTTGTTTCTCAAATCCATTAATGGGTATACATGAAAATGGAGAACAAGGGTATAAATAGGAAGAACAGTAGAACAAATTCAACTGTGGTGGGTACATTGCTATCGTAATTTTATGCATAGTTAACTCCAAATAGAACTCGATATAGGAATCCATGTGAAACTGGAAATCTTTGAAAATTATCCAAATTGTAGTCAACATATAATAAATTCTCTGTTGAAGTTGTTGATCTTGATAATCCCCACAATCGTCTAGATAGCTTAAATACCCATTAAAAGGATTGTTACTGAATGAAAATCAACCCAGATTGCACATAAAAAAATAGGCCTAAAACTCCCAATTCATTTCGCCATTATCCCAAACAAAAACTTAGGGAAGTTCTTACCCAACATTGTATTGCCTCAAAATAGAAGATCTTGGTAAATTTGAATTATCAGGAAGATCGGTTAGGGAAGTTGGAACTGAAAGTAAATAAGTTATGCTAGAGCATGCCGAAACAGAAAATCCAGGATTGCTGTGTCGCAACCCACGTCCGTTAATGTCACTCACTAAGGGAATGCATTAAGTTTCGTGAAGTGCTATAGGTAAACAGACACAGAATAATTACAAGACAGATATAAATAAGGCAGCAGCGGAAAATTTGAACTTTTATTTCAAACATAAGTCATAATACCGTGGTCTACAATTTCATAAGTCACAAAAACCATTACAATAAAATAACTTCTGTCTTGCATCATCAGAGTACATAAGTAAATAAAAAGTATCATTCCCCAAATAAAAAGAGTTAAGCCATAGTAAAGACAAGAACTTGAGCCATACTTCAGAAGTAGCTCCTAGCAAGATGATATCTGATTCTTGATTAAGTCTGAGTGTTTCCTCCCTGAGAATCTAGGGAGGGGGGAGGGGAGAAAGAAGGTGAAACAACAGGGTCAGACATAAAGTCTGGCGAGTCTAGTTACTTTTGGCTAGTAGATAAATAAAAGCAACATGATAGGCATATAAATTGGATAAGGGAGATCACTACATAAATAGCAGGTGTGACAAAGTAAGAAATTAAGGTGTATGTGCCTTACTAATGGTTACTCTACATCAATACTAGTATAACTGAAATGAGATGATCCCTTTCACTATAGGTTGGTAGGCTTAGGACATACGTCCAAGTATACCCTAACTACTACCTAATCGATCGACTCCCTATCTTGTAGATATCTTATGCTGGCCCAATGTAGGAGGTATCACTTCCTAAAGTGGTAACCCACGGTGTGCACAACCATATCTATTGGTGTCACGGTCGTCCTAGCCCCCTCTGCCCCGCCCATGCACGCACATGTCCTCGGTCGATTTGCGCCGCCCACACCAACCATCTCGTTTCGATCTCTTACAATCAAACAGTAAGCGTGCCCCTTCTCCGCCTAGTACGGAGGTCTTTACTTGACACCAGCGTCGGGTTACTGACTAAAATGGGTCCCATAAAATATGATATAAGCTCTCCCCCTTGTCTTGTACCCCTTACTAGGTTTTCCACTGACTATGTATACCCTTAGGTGTCTTTAATTACATAGCCCTATACTAGTTATGCTTACCCTAAAGGCTGTCATTAATTACGTAACATCATTGCCTTATCTATCAGTTATGTATACCACTAGGTGTCTTTAATTACATAACCCTATTACATTATCTACTAGTTATGTATACCACTAGGAGTATTTTATTACATAACCTTATTGGGTTAAGTTCGTGGGCCTATATATACATATTACCCACCCCCTCTAATTTGCTTAACCCACAACTACCCATCCAATTTTACTTAACCCAAACTTAAGTCCATAGTCATATTAAATTACGTTAAGTAGTCCATTTCATTACCATGTCCAATTATGGTTATAATGGGCTAGACCTCCCACATTAGGCGTACAACGTATGGATGCTGGATATGCCAATCGGGTCCGGACAGTCTTATTCCACAATTGGGCCTAACCTCGTGTCTTAGCCCGATTCATATTTGCGTACTTAGACCTCCCACATTAGGTTCAATATTAGAGGCTTCTGGATATGTCGGTCGCGTTTGGTCAGACTTCCACCACTAATGTAACCTAACCTCGTGTCATAAGTACAATTTACAATTCCTAATTGTAAATTATTAAACATTCCAATTTAATCCAACTCTACCTATGTCATTATAGGTAACTATTTATATGTTTTCCTCATTTGAATTACATGTCCCATTTCATATAACCATTACATAATTCATGCCAATTATAATCCCTTTTTCCCCGTTTCCTCTGTAACGTATTCGTACAAATTTTGACAACATCTAGGCTATAAAGTAGCCTAGCTATAATAATAAAAAGGGAGTATGACAAGGGTGATAGTTTCAACATGTCTTGGCATAAACATGAACATAAACTAGCATAATAACAAAGGGAATGAACATGTGATTAACATCATAATAAAGTGGACATCAAACTGGTAACTCGTGGCAATCACTATGATGTTCAAGTAAGAATAATGAGATCTAGATTAAACACTAGGTGTCCAATTACTTAGATCTAGCATAGTTAGGGTGACATAATAAAATGTTTAGAACTAAAGGTGAGTTCACATGTCAAGTTTACAACATATCTCAATGGATCACAATATGATAGGTGAAAGGTGATTAACATAAAGATCTAGATCCAAGGGATGTCACCATTATCCAAATTGATTAATATACACCCATTATAACATGGTTACAAGTCAAGATCCACATAAGCATCATAATCGAATCCACACAATTTTATTAGATCTAGGAAAATAGATCTGTCATGACATAGTATTGAATTTCACATTAACATAAAATCATATTTTACAACATATCCAATTCATAATCTTTCAAAGTATACTTTTATTTATCTAAACATAAAAGTAATCGAGAAACTCACAGCGTTAGGTTTAGAGAATTTAGGAAGGACAGATCTAGAATTTCTGAATTGGATTTGTAGAATATGTTGTTGTAGAAATTGTTCCGTTCGCAATCCAGCAGCATATGGCCTCCATGGCTCCTAATGAAGAGAATATGAGAAATATGACATGTATATATAGCTGCCAGACCCCCTGAAATCGAGTGCCACCTCAGCCCTAGGGGTGTCGACACCCCTGTGGGTGGGTCAACCCCTAGGTCGACACCCCTCTAGGAGGTCGCCCCCCTAGAGCGTGAATTTTACCGCTCAGAGGAATTTTTCGAATTTGAATCCTTTGGATAGGATTCTGACTCATCTCTGACTCACCTATGACTCATGCGTACATATAAAATATTTCTATGCGTATGCAAACTTAAAACCTCCATAACTTCTTTATACGGTGTCCGTTTTACGCAAACCAAATGTCTATCTTGACCATAATTTCGAGATGGACGCAATGGTGTCGTCCGTTTCCTCTAATTCTGAACATTAAATTAATTATTAATTAATTTATTCTCTTTAATGTCATTAAAAATTCGGGGTGTTACATTCTCCCATACTCAAAGGATTTCGCCCCCGAAATCTCTAAGTTTAGAAGAGTGCATATCCTACCATCCATCATCCATCTACTCATCCACCAGTCACTGGCATCCATTATCTTAAAGATTTCTAATGCTTATATGAATATATGCAAAGGTGTGTGTATATGTTCCAACACTAATGCGAAGATCAGGTGGTCTACTGATTCAGTTGACCTCCTTAATGCAATGTATGTTAGTGCCATGAATCCAATATACATGCAAACAAACCTATTGTATCATATAAGTCCTATATGTGTGCATACCCATTCGTCCAAATGCGACATCCATATGCCAATTCATCCATTTTCATCCATAAAAGAAAAGAAAATGCACACATATCCATATGCAATATGAAAGTGATTGAGCCGATCTTAGTGCCTAATGTGTGTGTATATGCGTCCACAAGCAACCATTAGCAAACACTTGCTTCCACTTGCATCCACCAAACATAACATGTTTCAAACACATGTTTACATCCATAGGATTCCTATCTAAAGGTCGAAAATAATATGGATAAGATACATTATATTGATAGAAATAAGTACTGATAAAACTTAGGAAAGGAGTTAAGAACATAACCTCGAAAAGAAAAGGGTACGAAGCACAAATCTTGTCTTCGGTCTCCCAATGGCATCTTTTGGGTTACCTCCCCATTGAACCTTTAGCAACTTGATTTCCTTATTGAGTAGCTTTTTAACCTCTTACCCAAGAATATAGGTAGGGACTCGTCTGATTGTCGCCTCCCGTTCCACTTTGACTTCTTCCAACATGCTCGGCTCAACAACTTCCGCGTTGTCATGTAGGCACTTTTGCAGATGAGAGACATGGAAAACGTCATGAACACCGGATAGATTTTCTAGGAGCTTTACTCTATAGGCCATTTAGCCAATCCTCTTGGTTATGGGGAATGGTCCCAGAAACCTAGGTGCCAACTTCTCTACTGATCTAAAGCGAACCACATTCCTCAGAGGTGATACTTCGATAAAAACTAAGTCTCCCACTTCGAATTCGATGTCAGTCCTTCTCTTGCCTGCATAGGATTTCTGCCTATCTTAAGTTGTCTTCATTCGCCGTCGAATAAGGTCAATCTTTTCGGACGTTTCCCTTACCATATCTGTTCCAAGTAATAATCATTCTATAGATTCCCACCAACAATTTTGCGATCTACAGGGTCGTCCATACAATGTTTCGAAGGGTGCCATACCGATGCTAGCCTGATAGCTGTTATTATAGGCAAACTCTACGAAAGGAAGATGCTCTTCCCAAGCCCCTCCGAAGTCAAGGATACACAGCCTTAAAAGATCTTCTAGAACTCTGTTCACACTCTCCATCTACCCATCGGTCTAAGGATGATAAGCGGTGCTCAAACACAACTGTGTACCTAATGCTTCTTGCAAGATCCTCCAAAATTCACTAGTAAAGATGGGTTCACAATCGCTCACGATGCTGGAAGGAACTCCGTGGAGACAAACTATCTCACGAACATAAATTGCTTCCAACCATGATGTCGTCCTCTTATTTTTAACTGGAATAAAGTGAGCGCTCTTAGTGAGTCTGTCCACTATCACCCAAATACTGATATTACCTTTCTTCGATCTAGGCAAACTATCTATGAAATCCATAGAGGCGCTCTCCCATTTCCACTGCGGAACCTCTAACGGATGAAGCAATCTACTGGGCTTTTTTTGCTCTGCTTTGACTTGCTAGAAAACCAAACATTGAGAAACAAATTGGGCTACATCCTTCTTCATCGCAGCCCAAAAGAAAACCCTCTTCATATCCGTGTACATCTTATCACCTCCTGGATGAATGGTCATCTTAGAATGGTGGGCTTCTCCTAGGGCTGCCTTTATCAAGCTTCCAGTTTGAGGAACACAAAGCCTTCCTTCTCGTCGCAACCTTCCCTTTTCATCTATGGCATACCTGTTGAGGTGACTAGAAGTCTCACCTCTTCTGAGCTTATCCATGATGTCTAGAATCTGTGGGTCACCTTGTTGCGAAGCTCCTATCTGATCTATAAGAGTCGGTCGTATCTCTAAGGATGCAAATAAATTAGGCAAAACCTCTATGGAGGGACTAAAATCAAAAGCTAATATGAACTCCAAGTTCTTTCTTTCCACAAATAGAGGACTCAGAGCCACCCTCTGCCTACTTAGTGCGTCCACCACCACATTACCCTTGCCGGGGGTATAAGCAATCTCAAAATCATATGAAGCTAAGAACTCCATCCACCGTTGTTGCCTTAAGTTTAGATCCTTCTGTAAGAATAGATACTTGAGAGATTTATGATCGATGTATAGCTCGAACTTTTCTCCAAGTAAATAATGACGCCACGTCTTTAACGCGAATACTATGGCAGCTAGCTCAAGGGTGGGGTAATTCTTCTCATGAACTCTCAACTGTCTACCTCCATAACATATTACTTTCCTTTATTGCATCAGAACCACACCAAGCCTTGTACCGATCACATAAGTGTAAACAGTAAACACTTTACTTCCAACGGGCAAGGTCAAGACCGGGGCTGTTGTCAGAGCCCTCTTCAGTCGTTGAAAGCAACGTCATAGTCTATGTCCCATGAAAATGCTAAATTCTTCTTTGTCAGCATGGTGAGAGGGGCTGATATCTTCGTGAAGTCCTTAATGAACTTCCTATAATAATTTGCCAACCCAAGAAAGCTTCTCACCTCGGTTGCATTTTTAGGAATATGCTAATCTTGTACTGCAATCACCTTCGCGGGATCTATAGCTATCCCTTCTTTGGGGACTACATGCCCTAAGAATCTCACCTCCTTTCTCCAGAAATGGCATTTGGAGAACTTTGCCTTTAGTTGATGGTCACAAAGAGTTTTCAAAACTTCTCCCAAATCCTAGGCATGCTCTTCTTCACTCTTGGAGAAGATCAAAATATCATCAACGAAGACTACGACGAATTTGTTTAGGAACTCCCGAAACACCCTACTCATCAAATCAACAAAATTGGCGGGTGCATTTTTTAACCTAGAATGCATGACTATCCATTCAAAGAAACCGTCTGGAGTTCTGAAAGCAGTCTTATTTATGCTGTCCTCAGCCACCCTCAACTGATGGAACCCCGTAGCCAAGTCCAACTGAGAAAATACCGAGGCACCCACAAGCTGATCAATAAATCATCAATCCTCGGAAGCGGGTGTCTATTCTTTTTGGTGAGCTTATTTAACACTCTATAGTCAACCCACAAACGAAGTGAACCATCCGCTTTAGTTGCGAATACTACTGGAGCACCCCACTCAGATATGCTTCGTCTGATAAACCCTTTTTCAAGTAGCTCCCCTACTTGCTTACTCGACACCCTCCTTTCCCTTGGAGCTATGTGGCGTACTGGTAATGCAACAGGCTTTGCATTGACCACCAGATATATGCGAAAATCAATTTCACGCCTTGGAGGTAAACCCCGTACCTCATCAAAAACATTTTAATAATCTCAAACCACTGGAACAGAATGCAAATCATCTATGGATGCATGTAGAGACTCTAGGAAGCTAAGCATAACAGACCCTTAGGGGTCACAAGAAACTTCGAGGGTCTTCCCATGACAAGTAGGGAGTCTAACAACCCTCCTCTCACAATCCAGAGTGGCCCCATACGTGGTAAGCCAATCCATTCTTAGAATCAACCCATAGCCTATAAACCCAAGGACATGCGCGTTGAATTCAAATTCAACGCCTAACACAGATATTTTCAAACCTAGACAAATCATCGATAAATGAGCCGAACCACCAATGGGGTTTGAAACAACTACGAGATCTACTACCATACTAGTAATTAAGTGCAGAGATTCAACCACAAAACTAGATATAAACAAGTGTGAAGCACCAGAATCAAAAAGTGCTCTAATTGGATGGTTTGAAAGGGAAACTAAACTTTCTACGAATATTTTTCTACCTCTTTCAGGAGCACTGATCGCGAGAGCATGCACCTTCCCTCTAGAAGTCCCTGCTCTTTTCCCTTGTCCCTGCGATTCCTGTTGCTTTGGGCACTCTTTAGAGAAGTGTCCGATCTCTCCGCAATTAAAGCAACTGGCCTTCCTTCTCTTACAATCTTTGATCAGGTGGCCCTCCTTTCCACAATTGTGACATTTCTATTATTCTTGCCTTTATCATCTTTTCCCCCTTTCTTCTACTGTTGCTACTGTTACCGCCCTTTCTTGCGCCATACCTTCTTATTCTGCGATGTCCCTTCAGCTTTTGTTTCCTTTTTTTCTCCCTTGTCCTCCTCATGCATTTGGGCCATATCAACAAGATTTTAAAAGGTGCCCCCCATTGGAAGATGGGACATAGCTGAAACATGCAGAGGCTCATTCAGCCCTTTAGCAAACCGTAAAGCTCTTTTGTGCGGTGTGTCTACCAACTCTAGCCCAAACCTTGCCAGTTGGTTGAACCTGTTCACATACTCCTTCACCGTCAAATTTCCTTGTTTGAGTGTTAAGAACCTCTACATCTGTATGCTTCTCTCTGCTTGGGAAAGAAATTTCATTTCGAACCTTGTCTAAATTCTTCCCAAGTTTCTACCGGACGTCCAGTTTGGGTGACTTCCCAACAAAATGAGGCTTCGTCCTTTAACAGCCAAGCAGCTAATTGAATTTTCTTTCGGTCCTTCACTTTAAAAATTATGAACAAGTCCTTGGTCTCCTTAAGCCAATTTCGAGCTTCTATGAATATCTCGTTCCCATGGAATGGCCTTCCTCCCATATCTCGGAAGTCTTTGTAGATTTTGGCAAAGTTTTCTGCTTTTGGAGGGGGAGGAGGAGGAATGACTGGTGCAACTGGGGGAGGAGCATCTCCTTAGCCTTTGGTCGGCGCCGTGGCCTCCAAATACTTCCGGAACCATCTAGGTATTGTGATCCCCTTTGGGAGATTATGGCTGTTTTGTTCCCCAGACATGCTGAAAAAGGGATAAGGAAGAAATTTAGATAAAGGACTGAAGGATACTACATATGGGTTTTGGGGAATATTTTTCAAAATAGACTTTCCTTTTTGAAAATGCTTTCCTTTTAATACCTTTTTGAAAATAATTTTCAAAAACTTTTATCTAATCTGGTAACCTTCAGCTCTGATACTAAGTGTGACACCCCACGTTCGTTAATGTCACTCATTAAGGGAATGCATTAAGTTTCGTGAAGTGCTATAGGTAAACAGACACAGAATAATTATAAGACAGATATAAATAAGGCAGAAGTGGAAAATTTAAACTTTTATTTCAAACATAAGTCATAATACCGTGGTCCACAATTTCATAAGTCACAAAAACCTTTACAATAAAATAACTTATGTCTTGCACCATCAGAGTACATAAGTAAATAAAAAGCATCATTCCCTAAATTAAAAGAGTTAAGCCATAGTAGAGACAAGAACTTGATCCATACTTTAGAAGTAGCTCCTAGCAAGATGATATCTCATTCCTGATTAAATCTGAGTGTTTCCTCCCTCAGAACCCTGGTTGGGGGGGGGGGGGGGGTGGAGGGGGGGGGGGGGAGGGAACAGAAGAAAGAAGGAGAAACAACAGGGTTAGACATAAATTCTGGTGAGTCTAGTTAGTTTTAGCCAGTAGATAAATTAAAGCAACATGATAGGCATATAAAGTAGATAAGAGAGATCACTACATAAATGGTAGGTGTGACAAGGTAAGCAAGTTAAGGTGTATGTGCCTCACTAATGATTACTCTGCCTTATTACTAGTATAACTGAAATGAGATGATCCCTTTCACTATAAGTTGGTAGGCTTATGTCATACGTCCAAGTATACCCTAACCACTACCCTAATCGATCGGCTCCCTATCCTTTAGATATTCTGTGCTGGCCCCATAGTAGGAGGTATCACTTCCTAAAGTGGCAACCCATGGTGCGCACAACCATATCTACTGGTGTCATGGTCGTCTTAACCCCTCTGCCCGGCCCATGCACGCATATGTCCCCGGTCGGTTTGCACCGCCCACACCATCCATCTCGTTTGGATCTCTTACAATCAATCAATAAGCATGTCCCTTCTCCACCTTGTACGGAGGTCTTTACTTGATACCAACTTCGAGTTACTGACTGAAATGAGTCCCACACAATATGATACAAGCTCTCCCCCTTGTCTTATATCCCCCACTAGGTTTTCCACTGACTATGTATACCCTTAGGTGTGTTTAACTACATAGCCCTATACTAGTTATTCTTACCCTAAAGGGTGTCTTTAATTACATAACTTCATTACATTATCTATCAGTTATGTGTACCACTAAGTGTCTTTAATTACATAACCCTATTTCGTTATCTACTAGTTATGTATACTACTAGGTATCTTTGATTACATAACCTTATTAGGTTAAGTTCGTGGGCCTGTATATACATATTACTCACCCCCTCTAATTTACTTAACCCACCACTACCTATTCAATTTACTTAACCCCCTCTAATTTACTTAACCCACCACTACCCATCCAATTTACTTAACCCTAACTGAAGTCCATAGTCATATTAAATTAGGTTAAGTAGTCTATTTCATTACCATGTCCAATTATGGTTATAATGGGCTAGACCTCCCAAATTAGGCCTACAACGTGTGGATGCTGGATATGCCGGTCGGATCCGGGCAGTCTTATTCCACAGTTGGGCCTAACCTCGTTTCTTAGCCCAATTCGTATTTGCTTACTTAGGCCTCCCACATTAGGTTCAACATTAGTGGTTGCTAGATATGCCGGTCAGGTCCGGGCAGACTTCCACCACTAATATAACCTAACCTCGTGTCATAAGTACAATTTACAATTCCTAATTGTAAATTACTAAACATTCCAATTTAATCCAAGTCTACCTATGTCATTATAGGTAACTGTTTCTATGTTTCCCCATTTGAATTATGTGTCCCATTTCATATAAATATTGCATAATTCATGCCAAATATAATCCCTTTTTCCCCATTTCCTCTCAAACGTAATCGTACGTATTTTGATGGCATCTAGAATATAAAGTAGCATAGCTATAATAATAAAAAGGGAGTATGACAAGGGTGATAGTTTCAACATGTCTTGGCGTAAACATGAACATAAACTGGCATAATAACAAAGTGAATGGACATGTGATTAACGTCATAATAAAGTGGACATTAAACTGGTAACTTGTGGCAATCACTATGATGTTAAAGTAAGCAAAATGAGATCTAGATTAAAAATTAGGTGTCCAATTACTTAGATCTAACATAGTTAGGGTGACATAATAAAATGTTTAGATCTAAAGGTGGGTTCACATGTCAAGTTTACAACATATCTCAATGGATCACAATATGACAGGTGAAAGGTGATTAACATAAAGATCTAGATCCAAGTGATGTCACAACTATCTAAATTAATAGATGTACATCCACCATAACATGTTTACAAATCAAGATCCACATAAGCATCTTAATCGAATCAACACAATTTTATTAGATTTGGGAAAATAGATCTGTCATGACATAGTATAGAATATCACATTAACACAGAATCATATTTTACAACATATCCAATTCATAGTCTTTCAAAGTATACTTTTATTTATTTAAACCTAAAAGTAATCTAGAAACTCACAACGTTAGGTATAGAAAATTTAGGAAGGACAGACCTAGAATTTTTGAATTGGATTTGAAGAATATGTTGTTGTAGAAATGTTTCAATTCGCACTCCAGCATCATATGGCCTCCATGGCTCCTAATGAAGATAATATGAGAAATATGACACATATATATAGCTGCCAGACCCCTTGAAACCGAGTGCCACCTCAGCCGTACGGGTGTCGACACCCCTGTGGGTGGGTTGACCCCTAGGTTGACACCCCTTTAGGGGGGTCGACCCCTTAGAGTGCGAATTTTTCCGCTTAGAGGAATTTTTCGAATTTGAATCCTCTGGATAGGATTCTGACTCATCTTTGACTCACCTTTGACTCATTTGTATATATAAAATATTTCTATGCATATACAAACTTAAAACCTTCATAACTTCTTCATACGGTGTCCGTTTTACGCAAACAAAACATCTATCTTGACCCGAATTTCGAGATGGAAGCAATGTTGCAGTCCGTTTCCTCTAATTTTGAAAATTAAATTAATTATTATTTAATTTATTCTCTTTAATGTCTTTAAAAATTCGGCGTGTTAGAGCTTGATCCTCCATATTCAAAAATTTCGTTTATTCCACAGTCGATTTGTCATACTATGGGAGGAACGGTAAATCTGGCGATGCGATAGAGTGTTGGATAGCGATTTGAGTTTGATTTTTTGTGGAAGAACTTTATGGAATCGAGAAATGCGTTACATCCAGATCGAATGTTTGGGGAAAATTACGCTAAATTCTATCTAGAAACCAATACGGTTTCAATTTTCTTTTAGGATCGCCTTTCCTCTCTTTATTGGAGAGAGGAAGAGGACTCTTAAATATATATATATATATATATATATATTAAATTTAGTATACTATAATACGAGGTTAAGTCCGCTTGTAGTAAAAGTCTGCCCGAAACCGCCCGACAAATCATGCATCTACAAGTAGTTGGTTTAATGTGAGAGGTCTAGTGTGTATGTATGTATATATATTATGTGTATATATGTTGGTTTACTACCCACCTTTAGAAGGCCTTAAGTGGTTGACTTTCTTCTTATCCAGTTTGGGTTTTAAGCGGTTAGGATTAGACATGTTCCTAAGGTTCACTCCTTGATTTGGGCCAAAGTCATGGGACTCTCCCTTATTAGACTTAAAGTGGTCTATGGGTCCTTCGTCTCTAAAGTGGTTTAGTCATGACAAAAGCAGAGTAGGGCAGTTTACTGGAATGTCCACTTCTGCTAGGAGCTATGTGAGGGCCAACCTAGGGACGGGTTAGGTATACGTTGGACGTTGCATGTAATTATTAACCACCATCTAAGGGAAGCCTTAAGTGGCATGGGTCTACTATAGTAATATAAGTTAAGTAATGTAACGACTCGTATTTTTGATCGATTAATTTTAAATATTTAATATTGTTTTAAATATTAAGTTGATAATAAAAATGATTTTTTATATAGAATTTAACGATTTAATAATCGATATACGATTTAATTTCGAATACATCAAATAATCGTAATATGGAAAATAAGAATAATTGAATTCGAAAATAAAACTGAATCGAAATAATTCAGATGACCAATAGGAATTCTATATGAATATAAACGATAATAATAATAACATATTATCGAGGGATTAATTTTTTCTAAATTTAAATTATATTATATCAATTTAATATGGTTATTTCATATATATATATGTATATGTTCAAACTAAATTTCGGAATATATTCTGTTGAGTTCAGAATAGCGTTATAACATTGGAATGTCGATCGTTATATTAAAATAGTGGTTCATGATTTCAAATTATGAACCCTAAAATATTTTTAGTGGATAAGATCGAAATCAAATTGTGATCTATCTAAATAAAATAAAAATGTCTTTATCTCAAATCGCATTAATTTGAAATCAAATTGAATTAAAATCGAATTAAAATCCTTCATACTTAAGGAGACCAACATTTAATTTGAAGTGTACGTATTATCTCCATCCTCTCCAATATAAATCGTGGTACCCTCTTGTTTTCGCCTTTTAATTTTCCTTCCTCAGTAATGAAAATATCGAAGCTTCAAATAAAAGAAAAAATGTCCCTTTTCCATTCAATTAAAATCACGTCCCCTTCCATTTATCCATGGAAACCAAGTTAAAGATTTAGCAGAAAAAAGGGATCGACGCCTTCTTTTTTTGAAATCGACGACATCAGTCACGATGAGGGTGGAACCTCGTACGCTTCGATCAAGGATGTGGCGAATGACGTTGAGTGTTGGATGGACCTAGGGAGATTCGAACATTAAAATTATCGCATGTTCTCAATGAAGTTGCGACGACCAGATTTAGGGTTGGGCATGACGAGGTTCGCGAGTCAACATGGAAGTGATGTCTGGGTACCTTGCATGGAGGGAGGTCAAAACTTGATTGGGTTCGAATTTTGGTCTTCGAAAAGGAACAACGAGGTCATTAGCATCAACGTGGTTTGGTATTATTTTACTTGAATTCACGTCACATGAATTTGGTTTGCTCGTGTACTGATTTGAGGCAGTTTGGGGATGTCGTGGTACTTGGGTTGAAACCACGAGGAAGATAAGGTGTTGAGTTGATGATGTAGGCATTTGAAATCAATTGGCCATACTGCTGGAAGTTTGAGGCAATGCATAGCACATGTAAAAGGAAAAGGGAAGTGAATAGTGATGTATTTTTGATTTTGTGAGGAGGGAGATGTTGTTTTCTTAAAGGCAACAACATTTTGGGAATACCATTCGATTTAAGTTAAATTTTGCATTGGATTGCAAATAAGAAACCCTAGTGAGTAAACTCACTCTTTAAATTCGTTTATAATTTATTATAAATGAATATTTATTTAATATAATATGATATACTAGTTGTTGGTTATTTGGATGCATTTAAATATTTTTGTAGGTATTATATATATTAGTTATATATAGGCTTGGTGTTTTTTGCTAATATATATATATATATATATATATATATATATTGGTGGTTGGATATTTCCCATAGTATCATTAGCAAACCTTATATGCCCAACTATATATTATAGTGGATGACCGTCTATGCCGCGATTACCTGCCTTGAAGCAGGATGAGTATTATTTATGTTGTCTAACATCTATGGACGTAGGAAAACAGGTTGGAGGGATCCAACTGGATTCCTCAAAATTTATTATTGTTTGTTTTCATATATATATATATATATAATCATATATGATGCATTAGGAAACATGTGATTGATAATTAGGTGTTTCTGATGTTTAAATATCACTGGTCCTAAATATTGATATATAAAAATATTGTAAAAAGAAATTTTGGGATTTAAAACAGTAAAAATTCTACTTGTATAAAATAGAATTTAAATTTTGAATGAGCTAAGAAATATTAACCTGTTTGAAAAATAAAAACAAGAAAATAATTTATAAACAGTGTTTATAAATTAAATGGAATAATTTTCATTGGATAATACGGGAAATTAAAATGAATTTATAAACGGTGTTTTTAAATGATGGAAAATAAATTATTGTTCGATAATATGAATATTTAAATTCAATCGTGAATTTAAAATGAGAATTGGGAATCATTTTATATAGTAGACAACGAAATTTATTCCAATGATCAAAATGTAAATTGATTTGAAATAAATCCATACGAATTTATGATTAAAACTCGAAAATGTTGATTTACATAAAAGTAAATTATTTCCGGAAAGGATATTAGAATAGTACTAGATAGAAACTAAAATAAAATATGTAAATAAATTATATGTTATATAATAAAATATTCCATTAATTAGAATTGGGTTTCAAATGGGTATTTGACAGGAAAGCTTATTTTAATTTATAAAACAAGGAAAATAAATTATAAACGGTGTTTATAAATGTAGTGAATTAATTATCATGAGGTAATCTAGAGTTTTTAAATTAAAGTATGAATTTAAAAAAATTGAATTTGAAATCATTTAGAAAAGGGAACAACGACTTTTATTCCGGAATTTGGAATATAAAATGAATTGAATTTCGAATAGATTTTGAAATGAAACTTGTTTTAATATATAAAATATGGAAGTTGAATTTATAAACGTTGTGTATAAAATTAGCGAAATAAATTATCATTAGATAATTTGGAAATTTAAATTCAAGTATGAATTTAAAAGTGAATTGGAAAACGTGTTGAAATTAAGAACGATTGATTATATTATGGAATTCAGGATATAAACTGAATTGGAAAAATCCAGTGGATTATAATTGGAATTTGACTTCATCGAATTTTATAAAATAATTTATTTATAATAAAATTGGAAATTAATAATAGAAATTGAGTTGTGATTGAATTGATAACCGAGTAATGAAATAATCGATGATTAAGGATAATCAAAAATATTAAGTAGGATTTGGAAACTGGATATATATAAATATATATATATATATATAAGAACTAGATTGGAATTTAAATTAAATGATGTTTATATTTAAATATAACTAAAACAAACTATCCATAATGCGGTAGTTCGTAATTTGACGTTTCAAACTTCAATTGAGTATATAGAACTCAATTTAAATCGGAATTCGGTGAAACAAGAACCATTAGGACTGAATGAATAATAGTTTTCCAATGGAAGAGAAAAATCTGGATTTCGTCTTATAGATTTTGAGTTATGTTAAAATCAAATTTCTAGAAAAACAACACTATAATCGTTATTAAACCATAACGGTTTATTTAAACTAATAAAATGATTTTAAGTAAATAAAATCCGAATTTCCATTAGAAAAATCCAGATTTGAGTTATAAAATAAATATTAACTCAAAGGGAATAGATGAAGTGATTTTTGGAATAAATATCAGATTTTTAAGGATTGAGTAGAATTAACTAATTAAGAGAATAATTAGTTAATTGATTTTTAGATTGAATTTGATGCTGGATAAGTGAAATGGATTTATGAATTCATATTCGAAATCGAATACAAAACTCGAGTTGAAAATGGAATTAGATTGGTTTTTAAGTAAATTAAAAATATATCTGAACGTATTATGCTAAGAAAAGTAAAATAGGTAAAAGAGCTAATTAAAGAATAAATTAGTGAATTGAGTTAAAAAATGATTGGATTGAGTTGAAATAAATTGGCAGTGGGCGTATATATGTGGAATTGGTATGGAATGAAGAGATTGAAGATTATAATTCTGGTGCCCAACAAAAAGGTACACATTTAAATTCCATATAAAATTTTATGAGCCTATTGGGCAAACCGCTTGGCTTTTTGTTTTTCTTTTTGAATGGAAAGGGAATAGAGAGGCGAGTTAGGGTTTGAGCTATTGAGCTGTACAAAGAAGGTGCTGGCGAAATTTTCCGAAATTTTAATGAGTTAGAATATTTTTTGGAAAATTTGATAATTAGAAATCAATATATCGATATATATAATTCGATTAGGAAACAAACTTATAATAGAATATTATAAACAAAAAGGAAATCTATAATTAAATCTGGTAAAAATAGAAAGAGAAACATATACACGTTTTAAAACTGAATAATTAGCTATTATATTATTCGAGGTAAGTGGTCTTGTCTGTTTTGAAGTTAAGAATGTTTTCAACCAAGGTCTGAGAGGTAATTATACCCCAATTTGATTGATTTCATTATTAACTGATAAATAGGAAGATTCAGTCTCGAAGATCAGTGTTTAAAGAGATTTAGTGAATGTAATATTTTGGGGTGTTTATAAAGATGTTTTACACGACAGTCGTTTCAACATACGTGGAATTTTGGAAATATAATAATAAATATTTCATAAGTATAGAAACGAATGGTCGGGAAAGGGAGAAGTAATTGGAAATGAATTACGATCATAAATAGAGAATATTTTCTAAGTATAGAAAATAAAAGAAGGTGATATATGGAAATGTTCTCCCAATAACGTAAGAGACCAAGATGATTTTTGAAAATATTGGATTAACAAATATTGATAAGGAAATGGAGAAGTAATTTAATTATTGAAAATTAATTAAGGGGCCCAGTGATTGTTTGATGCTTTGGATGAATGTTTGTTTTTCTTCGATAGTTAAAAAACCAACTATCGAAGTATTTGCCAATATTGTTGTCAATATGGAGAGACCGGTTGGATTATTATCCGACAATCACTCTGTATTGGCAGCAGTGTTGCGAATCAGATTATTTGAAGATGATCGAGGATGGAGTAAAGTGCAAGGGATTTTTCTTTTAAATCCTTGGTAGAAATTGTGTAAGATGGATTAATAGAAATTGTGCCTTTGGTTTCGTTCAGTCCTAGAACGAATGTGTATGGACGATTGTCTGACAGAGTATTTCCAATGATGGCATATGTTGGTCTGTACAAATAAACATCTAGTGGCGGAGAATTTATTCTCTTAGCATTATATCCAGAATATCTTTGTGAAAATCAATTAGTGATCAACGGATCTGACATTGTGGCATTCAAAGTGATTGTGCTATCAATGAAAGGTAAGTATTCGTAACCTCAGGCCTTGCAACCGGGAAATGGTATAAAATCAGGTAGGTCGCATGGCTAAGTGGGTCGCACCCAAATAGGGTGTATTGTCACCTAATCTAGAGAAATTCCATTTGCTTCTTTAATCCTTCGGTGCTGTCCCTTTCAGGAGACGATTGTTGATCCCAACCATTGGTGATAATACATTTGGTACTCTCAAGCGAAGTGAGGGGCCAGTCACGTTTAGCCTGGGTTGCAAGATGTTCTTGTTGAACCTGGTGTATTCCTCTCTAGAGATACACTGTCGAAGGTATATTTTGCCAGTTGTAAATCCATTATCTAATAAGAGCTCGTGGTTTTGATTGTATACTGTATATGTAGAGCATGAGAAGCAAGCGTTCTATCGATTGCTATTTATTTTATTTAGACACTATTATAATATCAAAAAGGTATTGATTTTAAAGAATGTTTTGGGTTATCGTAAGGTAAAAACCATCCGAGTTTATATGTGGATCAGTCATACGATTATCTTTTTTTTTTAAATGTTTTTTAAAAGTTAAACCAAGTGGTTGGAGTTTACTCACACCAATCCAATGAATGACTCATAATTTATTTTATTTTGTTTTACCCTAAAGTCTTGGGTGCCAAAATTTGTACGGGCAGTCAAGTAGTTCAGGTATTTTTAGATATCCTTGGAGGAGCTTAGAGCAGTATGCTTCAGCATTAGATATTTACCATTTTATTTTCCACTGTGTTGTATTGTACTCTGATGATGGTATGCATATGTATATAGAAAATTTTGTATTTCAAAAGTTGTTATATATCATATTTTATTTAGTTGTGATGTGAGATTCTGTGTTGTTGTTTCTGTTTTTCTTCTACCTTTTCTTCTTATTTCATAATGCTTCGAATTTATGTGCAATTTGGGTTGGACATTTGGTGTATTTAGTCAACTCAGATAGTATGGATTTGCGGGCCATTACAAGTAATAACATGAAGCGTCATCCAAAGGGGCCTTAAATGGCTATATGCAGGCCTATACTAAACCGGTACTAAGTGGCGAGATACTACTTCTCATATTACTTGAGAAAATATATATTAACATTGATGTGATTGGACGGGGCCTTAAGTGGCTAGGGTCCGCCTTAGCGTCTTAAGAAATCATAGGAATCCACCCTTAAAAATATACCAGAATGGGTCTTAAGTAACATAGAATGTCCACCTTATCGGGTCTAAAGTGATCCTTGATCCACCGTAAATATATTAATGAATATCTTAAGTATTGATTCAGATGTCCACCTCGTTAACTAAAATATATCTTGTTTGTGTATGCTTTTGTGTTTACGTAGACATACTTTGAAGTATTTAACCTGCCAAATATAGAGTATAGCCATTAAACACATGTTATTTTCATTCAGCAGATCTTTATGTTCTGACGTCCCTACTTTTAACATATAAACATGGCTGTAGATGGGAGCACTTGGATCAATGATACCATGAAGATTGCGCCAAACGATGGAGGTGTAACGTCCCATATTTTTGAATGCTAATTACGAATATTTGAATCTATTTTAAATATTAGTTTGGTGATATTAATGGATTTTATATCAAAATTATTTATCAAAAAATGGAGTTCAAATATATATATATTTATAAATTAATTAAAAAAAGTTCGAAACGGCACGGTAGTTCGTAATATTGAGTTTTGAACTTTAATTTTAATGACACGAAAATTCCCCTCGTGGGATGTAAAACCCCACCTCCGCTAGGGTCACTCACAAAGGGAATGCACTAGTTTTGGTGGAGTATTATCTAGGTAAACATGCACAGAGATATCACAAGGCAGAACATAAATAAAGCAGCGGTAGAAATTAAAAACCAACTTTTTATTATTTTCCAGAAAAGAGTCATAAGATCATATATCCAAAATACAAATTATTCCATTACATTCAGTTCATAATAAAGAAGCATAAACATAAAACAAAAGTAAATTATTCCCTATAAATAGCAGAAGCAGCCATATCATAGCCCAAGACCAAACCGTACATAAGCTGTCAGAAAGCAAGCCAAATCCAAGCTAAGAGCTAGTGTTTCCTCCCTGAGAACCTGGGGGAAAGAAACTAAAGAAAAAGGGTCGAAAGAAAAAGGGTCAGTCATAAAGACTGGTAAGCCCTAGTGACTTTCAGTATGAAAACTAGTAAAGGTAACATGATACATGAAAACTGGAATTAAACATAAGGATGATAACAGAACTAGTAGGATAATTAAGATAACAAGATAAGTCAAGTCTGGCATCGTATGTTCAAGGTTCGCTGCACCAACTGTACTAGTGTTCTAACCCATGTCAAGTGTTAATCATGAAATTTTCCCTTGGCCCAGTATCATGAAGTGACCCATTACGGGGTCCTACAGTAAGATCTGCTATTCGATCGGCTCCCTACAAGTCTTAGCTCGTCATGTGTCTATGTCATACGGCCCTATCCAGAAATGTAGTCACCTGTGCTAGGTCCACCATAGGGTGTATCAAGTCCTATGGTGCCAACCACCGACACGAATCAAGTACGCACAGTGTAAATCTATGGGTGCCCAATGCCTGCTTTTTCAACTCCGGACTACGTGCACGACCATAGCCCGCATGAACCTACAATGGCGCACCTACTCAGCCGTCGTTCTGGTCGCTTACAATCAGCCCAGCAATCGTGCCCTACCCTGCCTAGTCCTAGGGTATCGTGATACATCTAAGTGGGTTACTGCTGAAAAGGACCGCATAACTAGGGTTTCTAATGGGTTAAGTGTTGTCATTCAAATTCGTGACTTAACCCTATCCAAATCATGTATCAAGTTGGTTAAGTGTGTTCAAGTAGTTCATGACTTAACCCTATCAATACATCGTGTCAAGATGGTTAAGTATATTCTAGTGGTTCATGACTTAACCCTATCATGTGACATTAATTCCTTAGTGCACGCCAACCTCTCACAGTAGACTAACTGTTGTGGTTACTGGATTTGCCGGGCGGTTCCGAGCAGATTTACATCACAACATAGTCTAACCTCGGGTTTTTACATGCAATATAACCAACTACCCACATTGGATCCTATTGTTTGCAGCCACTAGATTTGCCGGGCGGTTCCGGGCAGATTTACACTGCAAACTGAACCCAACCTCGAGTTGGCCATTTTCAATTTTATCCAATTGTCATGCCCACGTTCAAGTTTTCTTGTCTAGATTCATGTCAAGTTTCCAGGTCATGTTTCATCTCAGATCGTGTCAAGTTCATGTCCATATTCAGGTTCAAGTCATTATAACGTTCATGTTCAAGTTTAAAGCTAATTTATGTTTTACCAAGTCTACCCAAATCGTATTCCCATCGCACATAAGTTCGAATCGATACAAATAAATCTAATAGGGAATAACATAAAAAGGAACGGGTATAATGTGGCAAAAGCGATTACTAGCATAGCATGATATGACTTGAAATAAAAGATTAAAACATTACTGGCATATGAAATATTGGCCTCAAACATAAAGGTTCCAAATCTAGCAAGATAAGGTACTAGTCAAAATAACAGCTGTCACAAGGTGATAGTATAGTCATGGTAACGATTGTCATAAGTTGATAGTATAGTCATGATACGACTGTCATAAGGTGTGTAACACCCCACCTCCACCAGGGTGGCTCTTGCAAGCACTCTGACTTTGGAGGGGCGTTTGTACCGGGTAAACATGCATAATGATATATCAAGGCAGAACAAGAATATATGTATATATGTAAACAGAGTAAATAAGATAAGTAAAACAGCGGAAGATTTCAAACTATTTCAAAACAAGTCTGGTACAACATAATGTTAACTTTCCTAATACACAAGTCTAGATAAAAACAATATCACTGAAAAACTGAAATACATAAGTACTATCCCCAAAATAAGTGATAACCATAGCTAGCTTCATGTCAAGACCGTACATGAGCTAAAATCCCACAAGCAAGCGATCAGAAATCCAAGCTAAGTTCCAATATTCCCAACCTGAGAACCTGGGGGGGGGGGGGGGAGGGGGAACGGAAGAAAAGAGGCGAAAGAAAAACAGGTCAGTCAAAAAGACTGAGTAAGCCCTAATACAATCAATGTAAACTGATAAAGTTAACTGGCATGAGAAGAAGGGATGAACATAAGGATAACTACATACTGGCATGATAGATAAAGGTGTCATCGCATAATCAGGTTTAAGGTTTTGCACCACAGGTGTACTAGCAAACTAACATGACTTGAATAAACACGTATTGATCCCTTGGCCCAAGCTTTGACCCAATAACATGAAATGACCCTAATACGAGGTCCAATAACATGAAGTGACCCTAATACGAGGTCCAATAACATGAAGTGACCCTAATACGAGGTCCAATAACATGAAGTGACCCTAATACGAGGTCCAATAACATGAAGTGACCCTAATACGAGGTCCAACCAAATGGTCTAATCGATCGGCTCCCTAAGCCTAACTCGTCACGTGTTGGTGTCAATACGGCCCAAACATAATTGTAGTCGGACTGTGTCGGGTCCACCCTTCGGGTGTATCAAGCCCTAGGGTGTAAACCCTAGACACCATAAACATAAGTGCACAGTCTCGATCTACTAGTACCCGTGCATGTTTTCTCCGGCTACGGACTATGTGCACGACCATAGTCCGTCCGGAACTACATCGGCGTACCACTCTGCCGTCGTTTTTGGTCACTTACCTCAAGTCCAGTAATCGTGCCCCACCCTAGCCTAGTCCCTAGGGTCTTAATGATACAAACTTGGGATTACTGCTGGAGTGGACCCCATTGCTAGGATTTTCTAGTGGGTTAAGTACGGTTTAACCCTTTTACTAATCATGGATTAACTTGGTTAAGTGTAACGATGAGTTCACGACTTAACCCTGATTAATCTACCAAGCCCAAATTGGTTAAGTATTAAGTGGACCATGACTTAACCCTAATCATGAGGCATTAACTAATTTAATGTGCCTTAACCTCTCACATTAGACCTTGTTGTGGTTACTAGTTAAGCCGGGCGGGTCCGGGTAGCTTTACACCACAACTTGGTCTAACCTCGGGTTCAAGGTACAACATGACCAACTTCTCACATTGGGTCCTATTGTTTGTAGCAACTAGTTAAGCCGGTCGGTTCCGAGTAGTTTTACGCTACAAACTCAACCCAACCTCGAGTTGGTCACACTTATATTTTCTAAGTGTCATGTCCATCATGTTTCCAAAACATATTACAAGTTTTCAAGAATTTGGGTAGACCTAACTTAATAGGTAAATTCCCAATGGGTAGACCTAACTTAATAGGTAAATTACCAATCTTATGTTTTCATGTCTTTTAAGTTTACCCAACCCCAAACGCAATCCCATCGCTTACATAATAGCAATAGCACATAAAGGATAGAAAGAGGGAACTTGGCATAAAGATGACAAATGGTGTTGAAGCCACAAGTTTAACATGGTGGCATATGAAATGTACATATGTTCATATACTTGCATATTGCATCATTAGGCCTCAAAAGTATGCATAAAACCAAACTTAGCATATAAGTGATACATGGTGATAAATGACATGTAGAAGTTGCCATAAGTTCGCATTTAGCCTCACATGCAAGTCATCATAAGGGATATGATAACTTACATGTTGCCAAAATGCAACCTTTAGCATAAAGCTTGAAGCTTTAAGCTCATAAACCCAAGATAAGCTTGCATAACATGATAACGTGAGCAAAATGATCAACCCAAACTTGCATAACATAACTTGCATATCATATGGCAAACTTGCATATCATAACATAGCAAACTTGCATAACATAACATGATAAACTTGCATATCATAACATGGCAAACTTGCATAACATAACATGATAAACTTGCATATCATAACATGGCAAACTTGCATAACATAACATGATAAACTTGCATATCATAACATGGCAAACTTGCATAGCATAACATGATAAACTTGCATATCATAACATGGCAAACTTGCATATCATAATGATCAACCAAACTTGCATCATTCATTTAACTTTAGAGTTTAAATATGAAAGTAGAAAAGGGCTTACAATGCTTATGAAGACACAAAAATATATATAGATTGAGACAAAGCCCTTATGCAATCAAATATACCCAAAATGCAAGCTCCAATAGAAAAACCCTTGAGCCAAAATGATCAAAACCCTTGCTTTATGATGTAAATATGGAAACTTGACTTGAATGCAAGCTAATGACACTCATACAAGCTTGAAAACACTTGTATGCATGGAAAATCTCTCATAGAAATAACTTAGAATTTTATGAAGAGAGTGAAGGCCATGAGAGGAATGATTTTGCCATAGTTTAGTTGTAGGATTGATTAATGATGATTTAGGGTTAGGTTAGGGGCTTATTTATAGAGATTAGGATTAGTTTCAACCTTAGGATTAAACCCTAATTCCAATCTCAGCCCTTAAAACCGAATCTGGCCCCAAAACCTAACCAAAACCCCAAAATGGTGCACCAGGCAAAACTGCCCGGCTGAACCAAGTCAACAGCCAAGTCGACAGGGCTGTCAACTTGGGTCCAACCAAGTCGACTCCCAAGTCGACAGGGCTGTCGACTTGGGTGCTCTGGCGGGAATTTTCCCGCCTGGCCCAATCTGACCGTTTTTCGAATTTTGAACCCGAAACTCGAAATCTGTTTTGAACTTGAAATTTTCTGAAAACTTCATTGGGCCTTAATCGGGTCATACGGACTCCGATTTTCGAAAACTCGGACTCTATTTCGCGTATTTTTCCGAAACAAACGCAATGGCATAGCCCGTTTCCCTTGATTCAGATTTATAAATTAAATTCTGCCTCGATTTATGTTAGAACAGGTTATTGAAAATACGGGTTGTTACATTCTCCCCTCCTTAAAGGATTTCGTCCCCGAAATCTTGAAGTTAGGAAGAACGTATCCTACCATCCAACATCCATCTACTCAAAACATCATCCACGAGCAATCATTGTCCTTACAAGATTCTAAATGTTGTATGAACATATGCAAAGGTGTGTGTATATTTACTTATCTAATGCAAATATCATCAATGCAAATTATGTTAGTGAAATGAATCCATATGTATGCAATTCCTAACATAATGTATAACATCTATATGTGTGCACATAACATACATCCATATGCAACATCCATGTGATAACACAAAAATTTTCATCCATGAATAAGCGTAAACACTCATGCATATGCAATATGAGGAGTGTGTGAGCCGATCTAGTGCCTAATGTGTATAATGCATCCACGAGTAACCACTTGCAAACACTTGCAACCACTTGCAAACATCAAGCATAACATGTTTCAAACACATGTTTCATCCAAAGGGTTTCTACCTAAGGTTCTCATGACGAGATTAACACGATAAACTAGATAAATATGGATAGCAAAGAGAAAGATATGCTAACAATGAAAAGAGATTGAGAGTGTACCCTCAAAAAGGAATGGATAAAGCCCACACATCTTCTCCTCGGTTTCCCAAGTTGCGTCTTCTTCGGCTTCACCCCATTGAACCTTCACCAACTTGACCTCTCGATTCCTTAGCTTCTTGGTCTCCGTCCCCAAGATACGAATCAGAGCTCTCCTCAAGGTAGCCTCTTTCTCTACTTCCACATCTTTCAGAACACTTGGCTTAACAACCTCTGCTGATTCATGTAAACACTTCCGGAGATGCGAGACATGAAAAACATTGTGTACTCCGGCAAGCTTCTCGGGCAACTCCACTCTATAAGCCATCTGCCCGATCCTCTCTATAATAGGGAATGGTCCAACAAACCTCGGTGCTAACTTCCCAACGGCTCCAAATCGGACCACATTCCGCAAAGGAGAAACCTTCATGAAAACCATATCCCCAACATCAAACTCCAAATCAGTTCTTCGCTTATCAGCATAGGATTTCTGTCGGTCTTGGGCCGCTTTCATCCGTCTCCGAATCAACTCGACCTTCTCGGATGTATCTCTGACCATATCAGGCCCAAGTATAAGCTCATCTGTAGTCTCCCACCAACATGTAGGCGACTTGCATGGCCTCCCATATAAAGCTTCAAATGGTGCCATCCCTATGCTTGCCTGATAACTGTTATTATATGCAAACTCAACAAGAGGAAGATGGTCTTCCCAAGTACCACCAAAATCCAGAATACAAAGCCTCAACAGATCCTCGAGTACCCTACTCACCCTTTCGGTTTGACCGTCCGTCTGTGGGTGATAAGCCGTACTTAGATTCAACCTCGTGCCCATAGCTTCTTGCAAGCTATTCCAGAATTGACTTGTAAAGATTGGGTCACGGTCACTGAATATACTAGAAGGGACTCCATGTAGTCTCACAATCTCACGAAGATATACAGACGCTAGCCAAGATGCGGTCCTCTTGTTCTTCACCGGAATGAAATGAGCACTCTTCGTAAGTCTATCCACAATAACCCAAATGCTCGTATTCCCTTTCCTTGACCTTGGTAGCCCATCGATAAAATCCATGGAAATACTCTCCCACTTCCATAGTGGAACGTCTAGAGGATGCAATAGCCCACCGGGCTTCTTCGACTCGGCCTTAACTTGCTGGCAAATGATACATCTAGAGACAAACTCTGCCACATCCTTCTTCATCCCAGGCCAAAAGAAAATGCGCTTCATATCTTTATACATCTTATCTCCACCCGGATGTATAGTCAACTTAGAGCGATGCGCTTCCTCAAGAACTTTTCTTACTAAATCTTCTACCATTGGAACACATAACCTTCCATCTCTCCTCAGCCAACCCTTGTCATCAATAGAATATCGAGCGAGATGACTAGACGCCTCTCCTCGAATCAGCTTATCCATAATCTCAACTATTTGAGGGTCTTCTCTCTGCGAAGCCCCAACTTGATCAAGAAGGGTAGGTCTGAGTTCCAGAGATGCTAAAGAACCAGTCATCGACTCAACCGCCAAAGAGAAATCAAAGGTTGCCACATACTCTAAATTCTTCATCTCAACGAATAGAGGACTCAGAGTCAACCTTTTTCTACTCAATGCATCTGCTACCACATTCCCCTTACCAGGGGTATAAGCTATCTCAAAATCGTAGGACGCCAAGAATTCCATCCATCTTTGTTGCCTCAGATTCAGATCCTTCTGAGAAAAGAGATACTTCAATGACTTGTGATCGGTATAAAGCTCAAATCTTTCTCCCAGAAGATAATGGCGCCAAGCCTTGAGTGCATATACTATTGCTGCCAACTCTAAGTCATGAGTGGGATAATTCTTCTCATGCACTTTGAGTTGTCTACCGCCAAAGCATATCACTCTTCCTTCTTGCATCAGAACAGCTCCTAACCCCGTGCCACATGCATCGGTGTATACTGTAAATAACTTCCCTCCATCGGGCAAAGCTAGAACAGGTGCTGATGTGAGAGCTCTCTTGAGCCTCTGAAAAGCAAGCTCGCATTCTATGCTCCAAGCAAAAACTAAATTCTTCTTTGTTAATTTAGTGAGAGGAGCGGAAATCTTCGCGAAGTCCTTGATGAACTTCTGGTAAAAGCCTGCAAGACCTAGAAAACTTCTCACTTCGGTTGCATTCCTTGGAGTCTTCCAATCCTGAACTGCAACTACCTTAGCGGGATCCACCGCTAAGCCTTGCTTAGATACTATATGCCCAAGGAATCTAACTTCCCTTTTCCAAAAGTGACACTTGGAGAACTTGGCCTTCAACTGATGCGCTCTAAGCGTATCCATCACCTCCACGAGATTCCTTGCGTGCTCTTCCTCATCCTTAGAGAAGATCAGAATATCATCTACGAAAACCACGACAAACTTGTTCAAGAACTCCCTGAACACCCTACTCATCAAGTCCACGAAATATGCGGGTGCATTAGTCAAGCCGAACGGCATGACAAGCCATTCGAAGAATCCATCTGGAGTTCTGAATGCAGTCTTGTCTATACTATCTTCAGCAACCCTGAGCTGATGGAATCCAGTAGCAAGATCAAGCTGAGAGAAAACAGAAGCACCGAAAAGCTGGTCAAAGAGATCATCAATCCTCGGTAACGGGTGTCTGTTCCTCTTAGTCAGCTTATTCAACTCTCGATAGTCAACACAAAGTCGGAGAGAACCATTTGCCTTGGTAGCAAATACCACAGGCACTCCCCATTCAGATATACTTCGTCTAATGATGTTCTTCTCAAGCAACTCCTTCACTTGCTTACTTAGCTCCCGCCTTTCACGCGGAGCCATGTGTCGAACGGGCAAAGAAACCGGCTTTGCATTATCCACCAGATAAATGCGGAAATCAATCTCTCGCTTAGGGGGCAACCCCCTAACTTCCTCGAAAACATCCGGATACTCTCGAACTACTCTCAAAGACTGAAGAGTTTCCATTGACAAGTCGAGTGATTCAAGATAGCACAACATGACGGGACCTCTCGGATTACAAGAAATTTCTAGGGTGTTTCCGAGGCGAGTCACGAGCCTCACAACCCTATGCTCGCAATCAAGGATGGCTCCATATCTGGACAACCAATCCATGCCCAATATCAATCCGTATCCCCTAAAACCAAGAACATAAGCACTACACAAGAACTCTACACTCAGTATAGAGATCCTCAAATCCCCACATATCATAGACAGATGGGCGGAACCCCCAATAGGATTTGAGACACAGACGGGATCATCTACCAAGCTAGTACTAAGGTGTAAACTATCAACAAGATCAGATGAGATAAAGCAATGCGATGCACCAGAATCAAACAAGGTACGAACTGGAAAATCAGAAATATATACAAGGCTCTCAACAGAAATACTACCTCGATCGGGAACTGGAGCGGCATTGAGAGCATGAACTTGCCCTCCTGAAGGTCCAGCACGCTGAGTCTGACCCTGGCCTTGCCCTTGCTTCTTCGGGCAATCCTTACTGAAATGTCCAGTCTCACCGCAGAAAAAGCATTCACCATTCTTTCTTTTCCTCTTCTTACAATCCTTAATAAGATGCCCAACTGAACCGCAATAATGGCACTTCCCCTTTTTATTATTGCCCTTGTTGTTGTTTCCCTTGTTGCCTTGACTCTTGTTCTGATTGCTCTGACCACTTGGATTACCCTGATTTCCTTTCCACTGGGAATCAGTCTTCTTGGCTTGAGTATCATTCATCTTGATCTCTTTCTTGACATCTCCCTGAAGTAACGCCATATCAACCAAGCTCTCAAACGTGGCCCCATGGGGAATATGTGACATAGCCAATCCCTGCAACGGCTCATTCAATCCTCTAGCAAAACGAAGAGCCTTCTTCTAAGGAGTACTCACCATATCCAAGCCAAAACGAGCTAACTGATTGAACTTGTTCACATATTCTTTGACAGACATATCTCCTTGTTTCAAAGTTATGAACCTCTCCATTTGCAAATTCTCCTCAGCAGAAGATAGAAACTTAAGGACGAACCTTGCCCTGAAATCGGCCCAAGTCTCAATAGGCCTAGTACCATTGGTGACTTCCCACCAATAAGCGGCTTCATCCGTCATAAGCCAAACCGCCAACAAGATCTTCCTCTGATCGTCTAACCCAAAGATAGCAAATAAATCCTCGGTCTCTTTCAACCAATTTCTGGCCTCTACAAAAGTCTCAGTGCCTTGAAAGTTCTTGCCACCCATTGCTTTGAAATCTTTGCAAGTCTTTGCGAAGTCAGCTTGAGGATGCTGAGGGGGAGGAGGAAGAGGAACCTCAGCGACAGGAGGAGGAGGAACATCAGCGACAGGAGGAGGAGGAACATCAGCGACAGGAGGAGGAGGAACATCAGCGACAGGAGAAGGAGGAACATTAACTACCGGAGGAGGAGGAGGAACATCTGCGGGGCCGGCTTCGGTCGCCCTAGCCTCCAAAAGTCTCCTATACCAAATAGGTACGTGTACTCCCTCCGGAATAGCAAAGTTATCGGCCATACTGAAAACGAAGAAAAAGACAGATTCAGAATGGAGAAAAACGAAGGAATTTTGCTAATGGCTTTTTGGGGAATAGCCTTTAAAATAAACTAGACTTTTCTTTGGAAAATACTTTATACTTGGTTTTGAATCTAGTTTTCCAAAAGTTTTAAAAACCTTTTTGTTCCTTCTCGTAAACCATATGCTCTGATACCAAATGTAACACCCCACCTCCGCCAGGGTGGCTCTTGCAAGCACTCTGACTTTGGAGGGGCGTTTGTACCGGGTAAACATGCATAATGATATATCAAGGCAGAACAAGAACATATGTATATATGTAAACAGAGTAAATAAGATAAGTAAAACAGCGGAAGATTTCAAACTATTTCAAAACAAGTCTGGTACAACATAATGTTAACTTTCCAAATACACAAGTCTAGATAAAAACAATATCACTGAAAAACTGAAATACATAAGTACTATCCCCAAAATAAGTGATAACCATAGCTAGCTTCATGTCAAGACCGTACATGAGCTAAAATCCCACAAGCAAGCGATCAGAAATCCAAGCTAAGCTCCAATATTCCCACCCTGAGAACCTGGGGGGGGGGGGGGGGGAACGGAAGAAAAGAGGCGAAAGAAAAACAGGTCAGTCAAAAAGACTGAGTAAGCCCTACTACAATCAATGTAAACTGATAAAGTTAACTGACATGAGAAGCAGGGATGAACATAAGGATAACTACATACTGGCATGATAGATAAAGGTGTCATCGCATAATCAGGTTTAAGGTTTTGCACCACAGGTGTACTAGCAAACTAACATGACTTGAATAAACACGTATTGATCCCTTGGCCCGAGCTTTGACCCAAAAACATGAAATGACCCTAATACGAGGTCCAATAACATGAAGTGACCCTAATACGAGGTCCAATAATAAGAAGTGACCCTAATACGAGGTCCAATAACATGAAGTGACCCTAATACGAGGTCCAATAACATGAAGTGACCCTAATACGAGGTCCAATAACATGAAGAGACCCTAATACGAGGTCCAATAACATGAAGCGACCCTAATACGAGGTCCAATAACATGAAGTGGCCCTAAAACGAGGTCCAACCAAACGGTCTAATCGATCGGCTCCCTAAGCCTAACTCGTCACGTGTTGGTGTCAATACGGCTCAAACATAATTGTAGTCGGACTGTGCCGGGTCCACCCTTCGGGTGTATCAAGCCCTAGGGTGTAAACCCCTGGACACCATAAACATAAGTGCACAGTCTTGATCTACTGGTACCCGTGCATGTTTTCTCCGGCTACGGACTATGTGGACGACCATAGTCCGTCCGGAACTACACCGGCGTACCACTCTACCGTCGTTTTTGGTCACTTACCTCAAGTCCAGTAATCGTGCCCCACCCTAGCCTAGTCCCTAGGTTCTTAATGATACAAACTTGGGATTACTGCTGGAGTGGACCCCCATTGCTAGGATTTTCTAGTGGGTTAAGTACGGTTTAACCCTTTTACTAATCATGGATTAACTTGGTTAAGTGTAACGATGAGTTCACGACTTAACCCTGATTAATCTACCAAGCCCAAATTGGTTAAGTATTAAGTGGACCATGACTTAACCCTAATCATGAGGCATTAACTAATTTAATGTGCCTTAACCTCTCACATTAGACCTTGTTGTGGTTACTAGTTAAGCCGGGCGGGTCCGGGTAGCTTTACACCACAACTTGGTCTAACCTCGGGTTCAAGGTACAACATGACCAACTTCTCACATTGGGTCCTATTGTTTGTAGCAACTAGTTAAGCCGGTCGGTTCCGGGTAGTTTTACGCTACAAACTCAACCCAACCTCGAGTTGGTCACACTTATATTTTCTAAGTGTCATGTCCATCATGTTTCCAAAACATATTACAAGTTTTCAAGAATTTGGGTAGACCTAACTTAATAGGGAAATTCCCAATCTTATGTTTTCATGTCTTTTAAGTTTACCCAACCCCAAACGCAATCCCATCGCTTACATAATCACAATAGCGCATAAAGGATAGAAAGAGGGAACTTGGCATAAAGATGACAAATGGTGTTGAAGCCACAAGTTTAACATGGTGGCATATGAAATGTACATATGTTCATATACTTGCATATTGCATCATTAGGCCTCAAAAGTATGCATAAAACCAAACTTAGCATATAAGTGATACATGGTGATAAATGACATGTAGAAGTTGCCATAAGTTCGCATTTAGCCTCACATGCAAGTCATCATAAGGGATATGATAACTTACATGTTGCCAAAATGCAACCTTTAGCATAAAGCTTGAAGCTTCAAGCTCATAAACCCAAGATAAGCTTGCATAACATGATAACGTGAGCAAAATGATCAACCCAAACTTGCATAACATAACTTGCATATCATATGGCAAACTTGCATATCATAACATAGCAAACTTGCATAACATAACATGATAAACTTGCATATCATAACATGGCAAACTTGCATAACATAACATGATAAACTTGCATATCATAACATGGCAAACTTGCATAACATAACATGATAAACTTGCATATCATAACATGGCAAACTTGCATAGCATAACATGACAAACTTGCATATCATAACATGGCAAACTTGCATATCATAATGATCAACCAAACTTGCATCATTCATTTAACTTTAGAGTTTAAATATGAAAGTAGAAAAGGGCTTACAATGCTTATGAAGACACAAAAATATATATAGATTGAGACAAAGCCCTTATGCAATCAAATAAACCCAAAATGCAAGCTCCATTAGAAAAACCCTTGAGCCAAAATGATCAAAACCCTTGCTTTATGATGTAAATATGGAAACTTGACTTGAATACAAGTTAATGACACTCATACAAGCTTGAAAACACTTGTATGCATGGAAAATCTCTCATAGAAATAACTTAGAATTTTATGAAGAGAGTGGAGGCCATGAGAGGAATGATTTTGCCATAGTTTAGTTGTAGGATTGATTAATGATGATTTAGGGTTAGGTTAGGGGCTTATTTATAGAGATTAGGATTAGTTTCAACCTTGGGATTTAACCCTAATTCCAATCTCAGCCCTTAAAACCGAATCTGGCCCCAAAACCTAACCAAAACCCCAAAATGGTGCACCAGGCAAAACTGCCCGGCTGAACCAAGTCGACAGCCAAGTCGACAGGGCTGTCGACTTGGGTCCAACCAAGTCGACTCCCAAGTCGACAGGGCTGTCAACTTGGGTGCTATGGCGGGAATTTTCCCGCCTGGCCCAATCTGATTGTTTTTCGAATTTTGAACCCGAAATTCGAAATCTGTTTTGAACTTGAAATTTTCTGAAAACTTCATTGGGCCTTAATCGGGTCATACGGACTCCGATTTTCGAAAACTCGGACTCTATTTCGCGTATTTTTCCGAAACGAACGCAATGGCATAACCCGTTTCCCTTGATTCAGATTTATAAATTAAATTCTATCTCGATTTACGTTATAACAGGTTATTGAAAATACGGGTTGTTACAAGGTGATAGTATAGTCATGACACGACTGTCATAAGGAGATAGTATAAACTTGTAACTAATAGCAGGTTCAACATGATAATATGAGGGGTTTATCTTTTGATTCACAACATGAATAGGCCCCAAATCAATGTCATAGTAATATTCAAGAGTCAAGATCCAAGATGTACGAGAATGAATGTAAACAATCATCATACATAGGTCCAATTTCAATTTACATCATATTCATAATACATTTACAGTTTAAATCTGAAAATAACTGGGGCTTACAGATCGTGGTTCGAGAATTAGAAAAAGAGAGTCGATGTTGAATATGCTTAGTCAAGTCCTAATAGAAATCCCCAAATCAGCAATTTGCTTAACGCAGTCTCAACGTAGAAGAAGCAGTCCTTCTCTCAAACTTTTCAATCAGAATCAGAGCAGCATAAGGTCAGAAAGAATTTTGTGTAGAGAGACTGGTGTTAGGGGCTGTATTTATAGGTTCAGGTCAACGAATGTGGACAGGAACGAGGCCAAATACATCAGAGTGAATCCAGCTTCAGAAATGGGCTCGGGCACCAGGTCGACCCTCAGGTCGACACTATGGTCGACCTGACCCTAGGTAGGTCGACTACATAGTTGACTCCCAGGTCGACCTGGTCCTGGGCGGGAAATATCCCGCCCAGTCCATTTGGAGGTTTGAAATTCGAATTTTTGAATTCGAATTGAGTCTGTTTTGAACTTGAAAATTTCTGAAACTTCGAAAGGTCATAACTTGGTCATACGGACTCCGATTTTTGAAAACTCGGACTCGTTTCCAAGCAGAATTTCGAGACGAACGCAATGGCGCAACCAATTTCCCTCAATTATTATTTTAAAAATTAATTCTGCCTTGATTTATGGTTATTACACGTTATAAAAACACGGGTTGTTACATTCTCCCCCCTTAAAGGATTTTGTCCCCGAAATCTCTAAGTTAGGGAGGATGTGTCCTACCATCCAATCATCCATCTACTCAAAGCATCATCCACAGGAAACCATTGTCCTTAAAAGACTTCTAGTGCTGTATGAACATATGCAGAAAGTGTGTGTATATGTACTTATCTAATGCAAAAGATCAGGCGGTTACTGATTCAGTAAACCTCCTTAATGCAAAATATGTTAGTGTCATGAATCCAACATGTATGCAAATTCCTAATATAGTTTATAATCTCTACATGAGTGCACAAACATTCATCCATATGCAACATCCAAGTGATAGCATAACAAGTTCCATCCATGTACAAGTATTAGCACTCATGCATGTGCAACATGAAAACGTGACTGAGCCGATCTAGTGCCTAATGTGTGTCATGCATCCACTAGCAACCACTTGCAACCATTTGCAAACATCAACCATAACATGTTTCAATCACATGTTTACATCATATGGTCCTACCTAAGGTTCTCAAAATAAGATCGAGAAGATAACAAGACAAACATAGATATTAGAAGCATGATACGAAAAGGTTTTCAAGTTTATAGGAAAAAGAGATCGAGAATGTACCCTCAAAAAGAAATGGGTAAAGCGCGCGTATCTTCTCTTCGGTTTACCAAGTTGCGTCTTTTTGGGTTTCACTCCACTGCACTTTCACTAGCTTGACTTCTCGATTCCTTAGCTTCTTAATCTCCGTTCCTAAGATATGAATCGGAACTCGCCTTAATGTCGCTTCTTTCTCCACTTCTACGTCTTTAAGGATGCTTGGCTCAACCACTTCGGCTAACTCATGCAAACACTTCCGGAGATGCGAGACGTGAAAGACGTTGTGCACCCCAGCCAGCTTCTCGGGTAAGTCTACCTTATAGGCCATCCGTCCAATCCTCTCAGTGATGGGGAACGGTCCTACAAATCTTGGTGCTAGCTTTCCAAATGCTCCAAAATGAACTACATTGCGTAACGGAGAAACTTTATAAAGACCAAATCTCCGACTTTGAACTCTAGGTCTGTCCTTCTCTGGTCCGCATAAGATTTCTGTCTATCTTGGGTCGTTTTCATCCATCTTCGTATCAACTCAATCTTCTCAGAAGTGTCCCTTATCATGTCGGGCCCAAGTATAAGTCTGTCTGTCGTCTCCCACCAACAAGTTGGCTACTTGCATGGTCTTCCATATAGGGCTTCGAACGGTGCCATTCCGATGCTAGCTTGGTAACTGTTATTATACGCAAACTCCACGAGAGGAAGGTGGTCTTCCCAAGTACCACCAAAGTCAAGAATACATAGCCTCAGGAGATCTTCTAGTACCCTATTTACCCTTTCGGTTTGTCCATCTGTCTGTGGGTGATAGGTCGTGCTCAAGTTCAGTCGTGTTCTCATTGCTTCTTGCAGACTATTCCAAAACTGGCTAGTGAAAATCGGGTCACGATCACTAACTATACTAGAAGGGACTCCCTGCAACCGTACTATCTCTCGAAGGTAAATAGACTCTAGCCCTGATGCGGTCCTCTTGCTCTTCACCGGAATGAAGTGAGCACTTTTTGTGAGTCTATCAACTATGACACATATGCTAGTATTTCCCTTCCTTGACCTAGGCAATCCATCCACGAAATCCATCGAGATACTCTCCCATTTCCATTGCGGAACTACCAAAGGGTTTAATAGTCCACTGGGCTTCTTCGACTCAGCCTTTACTTGTTGGCACACCATGCTCTTCGAGACGAACTCTACCACGTCCCTTTTCATTCCAGCCCAGAAGAAAATGCGTTTCATATCCCTGTACATCTTATCCCCTCCGGGATGTATTGTCATCTTCGAGTGATGCGCCTCTTCGAGAACTCTCCTTACTATGTCTCCCACTTGTGGGACACATAGTCTTCTATCGCACCTTAGCCATCCCTTGTCATCTATGGCATACCTACTGAGGTGACTTGACGTCTCACCCCTAATCAGCTTGTCCATGATTTCGACCATCTGTGTGTCTTGCTTCTGTGAAGTCCCCACTTGATCTAGAAGTGTAGGTCTTAGCTCAAGAGATGCTAACGTAGCAGTCAATGACTCAACAACAGGTGTAAAATCAAAGGTTGCTATAAACTCAAGGCTTTTCATTTCAACAAACAAGGGGCTCAAAGTCAACCTTTTTCTACTTAGCGCGCCCGCCACCACATTACCCTTGCCAGGGGTATAAGCTATATCGAAGTCATATGATGCCAAGAACTCCATCCACCGCTGTTGTCTCAGATTCAAGTCTTTCTGTGAGAAGAGGTACTTAAGCGATTTGTGGTCGGTATACAGCTCGAACCTCTCGCCTAGAAGATAATGGCGCCAAGCTTTAAGTACAAAAACAACCGCGGCCAACTTCAAGTCATGCGTGGGATAGTTTTTCTCATGAACTTTAAGTTGTCTGCCCCCGTAGCATATTACTCTTCCTTCCTGCATTAGGATAGCGCCTAATCCTGTGCTGCACGCATTTGTGTACACAGTAAACATCTTACCTCCATCGGGTAATGCTAAAACTGGAGCTGTGGTGTGGGCTCTCTTAAGTCTCTGAAAAGCAGCGTCACATTCTATGTCCCATGCAAAAGGTAGGTTCTTCTTTGTTAATTTAGTAAGAGGGGCTGAAATCTTAGCGAAGTCCTTAATGAACTTCCTGTAGTAGCCCGCCAAACCGAGAAAGCTCCTCACCTCCGTTGCATTCTTAGGAATTTTCCAGTCCTGTACCGCAACTACCTTTGCAGCGTCCACGGCTATGCCTTGCTTAGAAACTACATGCCCAAGGAACCGAACTTCCTTCCTCCAAAAATGACATTTGGAGAACTTAGCCTTTAACTGGTGTGCTCTAAGCGTCTCCATGACTTCCTGGAGATGCCTAACATGATCTTCTTCATCTTTTGAGAAGATCAAAATATCATCCACGAAAACTACCACAAACTTGTTAAGGAACTCCCGAAACACCCTACTCATCAAATCTACAAAGTACGCGGGTGCATTTGTTAGCCCAAACGGCATGATGAGCCATTCGAAGAACCCATCTGGAGTCCTAAACGCAGTTTTGTCAATGCTGTCCTCAGCCACTCTGAGCTGATGGAATCCTGTGGCTAGATCGAGTTGAGAGAAAACTGATGCTCCCACAAGCTGGTCAAACAAATCGTCGATTCTTGGTAGCGGGTGCCTATTCTTCTTCGTCAGATTGTTTAACTCACGATAATCTACACACAGACGAAGCGATCCATCCGCCTTAGTAGCGAATACCACCGGAGCACCCCATTCAGAAATTCTTCGTCTTATGAAATTTTTCTCAAGCAACTCGTTGATTTGTTTACTGAGCTCTCTTCTTTCTCTCGGGGCCATGTGCCTAACGGGCAATGAAACTGGCTTTGCATTGTCAACAAGATAAATTCGGAACTCTATCTCGCGTTTAGGAGGTAATCCCCTGATATTCTCGGACCACTCTTACAGATTGCAGTTTATCGTCGGACGAGTCAAGGGATTCAAGATAACATAACATGACCGGACCCTTAGGGTTACAAGAAATTTCAAGGGTATTACCAAGGCGAGTCATGAGCCTCACTACCCTTCGTTCACAATCAAGAATGGCTCCATAATCGGACAACCAATCCATACCTAGGATCAAACCGTATCATGAATCCGAGAATATAAGCATTACACGTGAATTCTACGCTTAAGATGGAGATCCTCAAATCCACACACATCATAGATAAATGGGCGGAGCCCCCAATTGGATTTGAAACTATAACGGGATCCGCAACCAGACTAGCACATAGGTGCAGATTTTCAACAATATCAGAAGAAATAAAAGTATGCGATGCACCAAAGTCAAATAAGGTTCGAACAGGAAAGTCAGAAATGTAAACAAAGCTTTCTACGGAAATATTACTACCTCGGTCAAGAGATGGAGTGGTGTTGAGAGCATGCAACTGCCCTCCAGAAGGTCCTGCTCGCTGGGTCTTCCCTTGCCCCTGTCCTTGCTTCTTAAGGCAATCCTTGCTGATGTGTCCAGTATCTTCACAATGAAAGCATTCACCCAACTTCCTCTTCTTTGTTCTATAGTCTTTTACTAGATGTCCAGTAATACCACAGAAGTTGCACTTCCTCGTCTCACATGATTAGTTGTTGTTCTTGTTATTTTTGTTATTCTTGTTGTTCCCCTTCTTGAAGTCAGCTTTCTTATTCTGAGTCTCATTAGGCTTAACCTCCTTCTTGCTATTCTTTTCTTCCTCATGAAGTAGAGCCATATCCACCAAGCTTTCAAAGGTCGCCCCCATGGGTATATGAGTTAGGGCCAAGCTGTGAAGTGGCTCGTTCAATCCTAGAGCAAAGCGTACAGCCTTTTTCTAGGCTGTGTTGACCAAATCCAAACCGAACCGAGCAAGCTGATTAAACTTATTCACGTACTCCCTCACAGACATATCCCCTTGCTTGAGTGCTAGGAACCTCTCCATCTGAAGGTTCTCCTCTGCTGACGATAAGAATTTAAGCCCAAACCTCTCTCTAAAGTCTGCCCAAGTCTCAATTGGCCTGGTAGCGTTGGTGACTTCCAACCAAAATGCAACTTCCTCTTTCAGCAACCATGCTGCCAACTGAACTTTCCTATGGTACTCCATATCAAAGATAATGTAAAAGTCTTCTGTCTCCTTTAGCCTGTTTTGTGCCTCAACGAAGGTTTCAGTTCCAACGAAGTTCTTGCCGCCCATCGCTTTAAAGTCTTTGCATATTTTGGTAAAGGCGGTACCAGGAGGAGGAACCACAGCCACTGGGGGAGGAGGAGGAGGGATGTCTGCCGTGCCCGCGTCATTGGCCCTGGCTTCTAAGTACCTTCGGAACAATCTAGGCACGGGTATTCCCTCAGAAAGGTTAAGATCGGCCATGCTGAAAAACGAAAAAAAAAAGATTCAAATGAGGAAACAAAGGGAAGTGCTAATGGCTTCTTAGGGAATAACCTTTTTAAACATAAAACTTTTCTTGAAATATGCTTCTTTATAAATAGTTTTGAAAACAGTTTCGGAAGGTTTTTAAAACTTTTGCCTAGCCTGGTAACCTTCTGCTCTGATACCAAATGTAACACCCCACCTCCGCTAGGGTCACTCACAAAGGGAATGCACTAGTTTTGGTGGAGTATTATCTAGGTAAACATGCACAGAGATATCAAAAGGAAGGACATATATAAAGCAGCGGTAGAAATTAAAAACCAACTTTTTATTATTTTCCAGAGAAGAGTCATAAGCTCATATATCCAAAAAACAAATTATTCCATTACATCCAGTTCATAATAAAGAAGAATAAACTTAAAACAAAAGTAAATTATTCCCCATAAATAGCAGAAGCAGCCATAGCATAGCCCAAGACCAAACCGTACATAAGCTGTCAGAAAGCAAGCTAAATCCAAGCTAAGAGCTAGTGTTTCCTCCCTGAGAACCTGGGGGAAAGAAACGAAAGAAAAAGAGTCGAAAGAAAAAGGATCAATCATAAAGACTGGTAAGCCCTAGTGACTTTCGGTATGAAAACTAGTAAAGGTAACATGATACGTGAAAACTAGAATAAAACTTAAGGATGATAACAGAACTAGTAGGATAATTAAGATAACAAGATAAGTCAAGTCTGGCATCGTACGTTCAAGGTTCGCTGCACCAACTGTACTAGTTTTCTAACCCATGTCAAGTATTAATCATGAAATTTTCCCTTGGCCCAGTATCATGAAGTGACCCATTACGGGGTCCTACAGTACGATCTGCTATTCGATCGACTCCCTACAAGTCCTAGCTCGTCATGTGTCTATGTCATATGGCCCTATCCAGAAATGTAGTTACATGTGCTAGGTCCACCATAGGGTGTATCAAGTCCTATGGTGCCAACCACCGACACGAATCAAGCACGCACAGTGTAAATCTACGGGTGCCCAATGCCTTCTTTTTCAACTCCAGACTACATGCATGACCATAGCCCGCCTGAACCTACAATGGCGCACCTACTCAGCCATCGTTCTGGTCGCTTACAATCAGCCCAGTAATCGTGCCCTACCTTGCCTAGTCCCAGGGTATCGTGATACATTTAAGTGGGTTACTGCTGAAAAGGACCGCGTAACTAGGGTTTTTAATGGGTTAAGTGTTGTCATTCAAATTCGTGACTTAACCCTATCCAAATCATGTATCAAGTTGGTTAAGTGTGTTCAAGCATTTCATGACTTAACCATATCAATTCTTCGTGTCAAGTTTGTTAAGTATATTCTAGTGGTTCATGACTTAAACCTATCATGTGGCATTAATTCATTAGTGCACGCCAGCCTCTCACATTAGACTAACTGTTGTGGTTACTGGATTTGCAGGGCGGTTCCGGGCAGATTTACATCACAACATAGTCTAACCTCGGGTTTTTACGTGCAATATGGCAAACTACCCACATTAGATCCTGTTTTTTGCAGCCACTGGATTTGTCGGGCGGTTCCGGGCAGATTTACACTGCAAACTCAACCCAACCTCGAGTTGCCATTTTCAAGTTTATCTAATTGTCATGCCCACGTTCAAGTTTTCTTGTCTAGATTCATGTCAAGTTTTCAGGTCATGGTTCATGTCAATTTGTGTCAAGTTAATGTCCATATTCAGGTTCAAGTCATAATAACGTTCATGTTCAAGTTTAAAGCTAATTTATGTTTACCAAGTCTACCCAGATCGTATTCCCATCGCACGTAAGTTCGAATCGATACAAATAAATCTAATAGGGAATAACATAAAAAGGAACGGGTATAATGTGGCAAAAGTTATTACTAGAATAGCATGATATGACTTGAAATAAAAGATTAAAACATTACTGGCATATGAAATATTGGCCTCAAACATAAAGGTTCCAAATCTGGCAAGATAAGGTACTAGTCAGAATAACAGTTGTCACAAGGTGATAGTATAGTCATGGTAACGACTGCCATAAGTTGATAGTATAGTCATGATACGACTGTCATAAGGTGATAGTATAGACATGATACGACTGTCATAAGGTGATAGTTTAAACTTGTGACTAATAGCAGGTTCAATATGATAATATGAGGGGTTTTTCTTTTGATTCACAACATGAATAGGCCCCAAATCAATGTCATAGTAATATTCAAGAGTCAGGATCCAAGATGAACGAGAATGAATGTAAACAGTCATCATACATAGGTCCAATTTAAATTTACATCATATTCATAATACATTTACAGTTTAAATCTGAAAATAACCGGGGCTTACATATCGTGGTTCGAGAATTAGAAAAAGAGAGTCGATGTTGAATATGCTTAGTCAAGTCCTAATAGAAATCCCCAAATCAGCAATTTCCTTAACGCAGTCTCAACATAGAAGAAGCAGTCCTTCTCTCAAACTTTTCAATCAGAATCAAAGCAGCATAAGGTCAGAAAGAATTTTGTGTAGAGAGACTGGTGTTAGGGGCTGTATTTATATGGTCAGGTCAATGAATTTGGATAGGAACGAGGCCAAATACATCAGAGTGAATCCATCTTCAGAAATGGGCTCGGGCACCAAGTCGACACTATGGTCGACCTGGCCCTGGGTAGGTCGACTACATAGTCGACCCCCAGGTCGACCTGGTCCTGGGCGGGAAATTTCCCGCCCAGTCCAATTGGAGGTTTGAAATTCGAATTTTTGAATTCGAATTGAGTCTGTTTTGAACTTGAAAATTTCTGAAAACTTCGAAAGGTCATAACTTGGTCATATGGACTCCGATTTTCGGAAACTCGGACTCGTTTCCAAGCAGAATTTCGAGTCGTACGCAATGGTGCAACCCGTTTCCCACGATTCTTATATTAAAAATTAATTTTTCCTTGATTTATTGTTATTAAACGTTATAAAAACATGGGTTGTTACATGGGAAATCGCCGGATACACTAACTTTGGGCATACAACGCATCAGAACAACAACATAAGACTTTTATGAACATTATAATAATGTTACATCAGAGTAAAGAATATACCAGAGTACATCGAATATAATACAACGGAAGATTAATTTACAATAAACTTAACACAATGCTGCAGAAGACTATCATTGCTCTGGCCACAGCTTTAAGCTTCGATCCAGAATTATAACGACCCAAACTTTCCCATGAAGGAAAGCACAGATTTCTTTTAGGACAAGACGAATCAGAACACAAACATAAGAACATTTCATTGTTTATTACAACAATTTACATCAAAGTACAAGAACATAACATAGTACGAATGAATAAAATACATTTGATAAATATCAGAGATTTAAATTACATTTAAATACATAGCAGTGGAAAAATAATACATAACTGAAAGAAATACACGGATACAGAGCTTTCCGAATATCCCTTCAGCTATAAACTAGGATCTTGTGAATATAATATCTGCAAAACCCAACTACTAGCTGCCGTGTGGAAAATAGGGGCACCCAGTGTTTAGGTTAAAACAAAAACTCCAGGTCTGTCATGTGACTGGTGTGAGAACTAAAACAGTTATTAATTTTTATTTTGAAGTTAGGTGAATCAAGGGACCACGCCGTATAACACGGAACGGGTTTCCTCCCAAGAATACCAGTGCATAAAACAAACAGCGCAATGCTAAATTAAGAACAATGAAGCTATTATAAGACCCAGGTCCTATTACACAATGCAATGCAAGCCGGAGGAAAGGGTTTACCTTATGATAGCCAAAGAATGCTTGATACGCCAAATTTCATCTTTTATTATTACTATAAGTGAAGAAAACAACTTCAAATATAAATGTGTCAATCATAGGCGGCATGAGCGCCCCATCCCGCTATGTCGCCATATATAGGGTTACAACTAAAATCGAAATGTCGTATTGGAAGTTGGATTCCATCTATGAACAAAGGGAAGGGATCGTCCTCACCGCTTCGAGACAATCTAGCCTACAATGTCTTAGGAACAACCGCAACTGCACCTAGGAGCCATAGGGCCGGTCCACACTTACGTTAGTGGATTGTAATTCTTGAACAATGCGTTTCCCCGCCCTATGGGGCATAAATGAGGCAGATGAATCAATATCCATCGGCATTGCAGTGACGATATGTCCAAGGCACCTCCCATTCCAACAACCACATAGGTAAAAATACAAAAATGTCAAGGAGTGAAAAACCCTGACATCACCTCTAGCTAGAAAGAAACGCATGTTCTCCCTGGATCCTCTCCCGTTTCTGGTTCGTACCGAGGTGTGAGGCTTGCGAATTAACGCTATACACAAAGCGGCGCTATATTAAAGCAATGCTTTAATCATGAACCACAAGACTCTGCTTTTCAACAGAAGCCTTGATCATTTGCCACTCAGGCATGCCACATAGGCAATTCACACCATGCGACTGATGTCTATCGATCTACAACCGCTAAGCTCGTAGGTCTCAGAGAAGGGTGAAGTAGGAGAATAAATTCTCCTTCATCAGACAGAGGTATATTTAATAGAAATCAATTAACACAGAATAAAATCCAATGTCAGACATGCAGTCCATTTACAAGTTCGTTCTGGGTCTGAACGAAACCGGAGGCACCTTATTCCTCGTTCCATATGTCCAATACAAGAGAGAGGTCCTCGTAGATCCAGTCAATCTCCAAGTACGTCTGGACGATCACCACTTATTACCTTGTCTTGGGTGTACAACCCAATCAAGACATCAGTAATCATCCAAGCGATGTGAAGACCTCCGGTCTTCAACCACCGCCTTCATTGTCGACTCATCGCTGATTGGGTTATTCAGAATGGGATAAACCCGGTCTTTCCGAATAACTCGCGTATATAATAAACAAGTGCTACCCAAACACAGCATACGCCTCATTCCAATTCAGAATATTCTTTTATTCAAATATTCATATCATTAGTGAATTTGTTCCTATTAATTTTATCACCCTTGAATATCAATTCAAACCATATTAAGGTTTATCCAAAACAAGTCGGGATTAGCAAACCACACTGAAGTAATCATTTGTTTTATTTTCCAATCCCAACTTATTCATCCCATGGATCAAAACTGGTAATACTCCATATCTAACACCATTGTATTATCGTTAAATATTAATTACCATTTCACGTTCAAATCTAGTTAAAGATTTGACTATCGCTTGGAGCAAATTTGGTGATACTCCGTTCTCGATAATTTTTTGAATTTGATAATTTTAGTTATCAGATTCATCTTTCAATCTAATTAAAGATTCATTAAAAATCCAATTAGTTTTAATCTCCAAAAATCATTACTTAATGATTATTCAAATTCAGGAAATAAATCTTGTCTTTAACTGGGTTGAAGAACCAATGGCATTTAAAATACAGCTCACGATAAACCCAAAATCACATTCCATTAATTATGGAATCTTCACGGAAGACTGATCAATATATATAATCAATATAAACTTCAATATCCGACTAATAATATAAATGGAATAACGTCAAAGCCTCTTAAATTCCATATATGTTAGCAGCCTCCCTCCACAGAAATTCACTTCGATTATTACCAAATTGAATTCCATTCCAACTCATTATATTAAATTATAAAACTTTACTTTAGAAAATCTCCTTTAATTCTTAACAAAAATATTTATAAATTACAAATCTTATTTCACAGTAAATCGGGTTAAAGAACGAATGCCGTTAAAACACAGTTCTCGATAAACCCAATTCACATCCCATTTTCCATTTCAATTAAATATTATTTAATTGGTAATTCTTCTCTAAATCTTAATTAAAATATTTATTCTTTTCACACGGGGTTTAAGAACAGTGTTAATGAAGACACCATTCACGACAAACCCAAAATCCCATTTGATATTAAATACAAGGCTCTGAATAAAAAATATATCGGGTTATATTCAATATCAAATTATGAAACTAACAAATATCGTATTGGAAATAACGATATAAATATATCTTTCAAATTTCCATAACAATATCTGTATCATCACGAAATCCAATATCGAAATATTTCGAAGACGATATAGACGATATCCTTTCAAATCCATTCCAATTTGTTCGATGGAAATTTCTAGTTATTTTAAAACCAATCCAATTTATTTTATTTAAAAATTATTGGATTTCAAATCTAGTTAATAACTAGTTCATTTTGATAATAATATATTTTTATCTGATCAAATATGGAATTTTTTATTCCAAATCTTTCCAAGTCATTTATTATGATTTTACACAAATTATTGATATATTTGATAATTTTATCAAGGCCCGTACAGTCGATTTCCATAAACGACCATTGAATTGCACTTACAACGAGCTTTTCCAAATTTGATTTGGACATAATTCCAAATCCAACTGTTAGATTTCAAATTTCTTGTATTCATTAGAAATCTCTTTTGGATACGAACCCAACGGTTCCGGTTTTAGGAGAATCCGACGGTCGGATCTTCCGTAATGTCCATTCGAAGTCAATGGTCGAAATTTGCAAACTAACGCGGCGCGGCGCGTTCTATTCAGGCCATTAAATATATATAATATATATTTTCTCGATTTCCATTTAAACGTATTTTATAAATCGTTTTAAATTCGTTTTAAAAACGAGTCCAACTTCATTTTCAATTTTAAATCAAAATTAGATTCTCCTTATCATTATAATATATAAATGATAATATTTTCAAAATATCAGATTTTGAAATAATTCCCTTCTCGATATTCATTATAAAAATGAATAAAACGATATAAATATCGTTCACATCTAAATGGGTTAATCTAATCAGCACGACTTTATATATTTAAATATTTTCATGTCCATCCAAAATCGGACATCAAAATCATATTTTGATCCATTTACCGAATATTGTTTTAAAATATTCTTTATTTTAAAATATTCGTTATTTTAAAATATTTATTCTTTCTGAACTGGAATCAAACACAGTCAATTTCCATATAATGTTATTTATATGGATTTCATACAACGCATGTATCGAACAACAATGATAAATAATCTACCATTATACAGAGTGCATTCTACACTGCATAAGCGTTAGATATAAATAATTAACGCTTACAACTGCTTGTTAACCCATCGATTGGCATACAACTAAATATTGGAATTAGTGTATGTCCAATATCATCCGAATACCCATGTGAGGTTTTCAAACAACAAACACTGATTATTATTTGTGCAGTTGGGCAATGTGTAAAATATATCGTCCCAATCAATATCCGTCAAATGTGTGTACATAAACAAATTGTCCGATTTGTTTATGAATATTTATTTTATTCATATAGACGTTAAAAATTATATTTTTAACCATAAATTATTTTATTCAAAACATGAATATTTTATATTTCTATTACACATTAAAAATGATATTTTTAATGATTATATATTTTATTCAACACATGAATATTTCATATTTCTTTCCACATCACAATCAATATTCACAACACAATCAAATCAAACAAGTCGTCCATGGTTTGTGGACGATGGGTGTCGGGTGCTGCTAAGCACCATCTGCATCCTAGGTTATACTTTAACTAGAAAATAAAATTAAAGAGAGAAGTTCTCACCTTGGGTTTCCACTCCGCCTGTTTTATTTCTGAACGATTGGGATTTGGATTCGTTTCCAGTCGGTTACATCGCAACCTGCTTCATGCGATTTATATTAAAATCACATTTTTATATAACGCTAATTCTATAAAAAAAATCACATTTTTACAATGATGTGTATATTCTAAAAATCACATTTTATACATTGTATATATTTTAAAAACATGCTATTTATATTATTAAAAACAATGCAATTTGTATTCCTTAAAAACAATTCTACTTTATATTTTTAAAAATTCCTTTTTTAATCCTATAGTACTATATATATAAAAATGACATTTTTATATCAAAGGTATATATTTAAAAACCAGAATTCATTTCCATACTACCTAGATTAACAATCATATTTTTATATATTCGTTATCTATATATAAAAATTACGTTTTAACAATTCAGTTTTCTATATAAAACTCGAATCTTTATATTGTTATTCATATAATGAAAATCTGATTTTTAAAACAATTTTATTCACATAAAAATCTTATTTTACAATGCTACTTTATATTTAAAAACCAACGCTATTTTATAAAAAAAATATTTCTATTAAATTCACTTATATATAAGTTCAGATTTTTTTTAAAACAATAAATATAGTAAAAAAAGACTATGTGTGTTCTATATCTTTCTGTTAACCATTTGGAACTGGAAACCTACATCTCCAAGAAGAACTTCCACGCCGCCACCTCCTTGGAAGATCGGAGCTCGATCAGGACCTCTGACGTCAAAGAGCATGGCGGCGACCCTCCTGGACAGAGCCTGGCCAAGCTCGAATGCCCGTACACACCAGAGCCTGGCCAAGCTCGAATTAGTATCCAAATAGGGATACTAATTCAAAATTAAATTGGAAGTTATTAACAATCTAAAATAGGAATACTAATTCAAATTTTGGTTGAACAATAATGTGTAATAATAAATGCCTAAGACACGAGGTTAGACTCGTTTGTGGTATAAGACTGCCTAGATCCGCCCGACAAATCCAGCAGCCACAAACGGTAGTCTAATGTGAGAGGTCAAAGGCATAAATTAAATGCGTAATAAATGCCTAAGGCACGAGGTTAAACTCGTTTGTGGTATAAGACTGCCCGGACCCGCCCGGCACATCCAGCAACCGCAAACGGCAGTCTAATGTGAGAGGTCGTAAGCATAATTAAAAGATGCTTAGACACGAGGTTAAGTCTGGCTTGTGGTGGAAGTCTGCCCGGAACTTCTCGGCATATCCAGTGGCCACAAGCAATCGACTTAATGTGTAAGGTCTGTGCAATAATATTTAATTAATGCTGATCAAAGACGAATATGAATGACAAACAGAAGTTTGGTTGAGTTGAGTAATTCTCTGAGTACCAATCTGATGTTGATTTCGGTCTTCGGGGTTGATACTTAGGGAGTTATTCTCTTAACCAATGTATATGTGAACTAAAATGTACTTAAACATAAATTAAGTAAAACATGTTATACGATATATATATATATATATATATATATATATATATATGATACATAAAACATGATAAGTGGATAGGGTTAAGACCACCTTAACCAATAATCTGATAAGTAGGTAGGGTTAAGACCAACTTAACCCATAATATATACTAATTTGATAAGTGGGTAGGGTAAAGACCAGCTTAACCAATAATATATATATTAATCTAATAAGTGGATAGGGTTAAGATAAACTTAACTAACAATACATATTGATCTGATAAGTGGATAGGGTTAAGACCAACTTAGCCAATAATATATAAGTGGGTAGGGTTAAGACCAACTTAACTAATAATATATAAGTGGATAGGCATAAGACCAGCTAAACCAAATATATATATATATATATATATATATATTGATTTGTCAAGTAGATAGGGTTAAGACAAGCTTAACCAATAACACATGTTGATTTGATAAGTGGGTAACATGGGTGACATGTGGGATATAATTATAAACACTTAACCAAGTTGAAACATGTAAGAAGACATGAATAAGAGGGGGTTAAGTGGGAAATCCTAGTGGGGACCAAGCATACGTGGAAAGCTTGTGTCAAGTGTGGGGACCCTTTTCAACCAGTAACCCATTTAGTATCTAAGTAAGCTCGATCTAGATCAAGGACGGGACACACTTACTGGGTTTGATTGTAAGAGGTCAAAACGGTTAGCGGTGGCAACGCAAGTCCAACGGGGTCATGAGCATGCGTGGGCCCGGGCTAGTAGGTAAGACGTTGTTGCATCATGTAGGTATAAGCCGTGCATCTTTAGTGGTATCGGGTTGCCACTTTGGGGAGTGATACACCCCACTGTGGGACTAGCACGAGTATCTACGAATTAGGGAGCCGATCGAATGGGGAAGGTAGTGGGTACGACTAGTGGAGATAGGAGCAGGAGGCACCTATGAAGACAGCTAGGACTACAACTACCATATTGTGAATAAATGTTGTAATTAGAATGAGGAGGGTAGTGGGTATAACTAGTGGAGATAGGAGCAGGCGGCACCTAAGAAGACAGCTAGGGGTACACGAAACTACCATTATTATTATTTTGCTCAGTAGGCGGGATCAACTTTTAGGGTGACTAGTATTGGTGCAATATAATAATTATCCTATAGTTTTGGAGGCGCAATTATCGTTATATTATTCCTCTTGTTTGCTTTGTCATGCCCATTTGTTTCACAGTCATTCCTTATTTACCAGTTTATGCCTACTCCTAATTACTTTAATAATTATGTTGTTAAAGTTATTGGACTTGCCAGACTTTATGTCTGACCCCCTTTGTTTTCGCCTCTTTTCTTCCTTTTTGCCCCCCAAGGTTCTCAGGGTGGGACTAGCGCAAGTGGAGCTTGATTTGGATCTCTTTCTCTCTCTTTTGGAAGTGCTTGGATTGCTGAAAGTAAAGTTCAACTTATCTCTTTTAGGGTGCTGCTATTCCCACCCCGTTTTACTCTTCTGCCCACCAAAACTAAAAGCACCCCGACATTTACAATTTTCCTCTTCTGGCTACCATTTAATTTAATAACGAAAAAATGAGGCCACCAATACCTTCAACTAAACGCACGCAAATAATTCAAGTTAAAAAATAACATAATACAATTTTATAACCACATTAGCAATTTTAATTTTCATAAATGAGTACTTACTTCATCGGTTGTGAAATGATTCGTAAATCAACATTTATATCTTTTTGGTCATTTGAACGAACATCTCACATCATATTATCACAACTATCAGGTTTATTGTCCAATTTATCATCATCCAAATACTCCATTTATCAAACGACAAAAAGTAAAATAAAATTAATGTAACAATTTGTAAAAGAAGATATGTAAGTTATTCGGATAAAAACCCTATAAGTCAAAACTTACATTATTATTCTCTATTACAACGTCATCAAATTTAATGTCCTCCAAGCTTGAAATTTCCAATGGAGCGGAAGAAACATCTTGAAATGCAATGGAAAATCGAAACCATTAAAAAAAGTCTAATAACATATTCTATATCATAATAGAAAACAATAAAAATCAAGCAATCTTAACCTATTTTTTGTCTTCATCTTCCAGCTCTAATAGGCACAGAAATAAATATATTTTTTTTGTTGGGATTTGAAATTATAGAGAAGTATGTGTTTTTTAGAAGAAGTACAACGGTGAATAATTGAGTGAAAAAATAAGATTTGGTGGCCAGAAGAATATAAAAAATACTCATTTGTATTAAATTTATAAAGGTAGCCGGAAGTGTAAATCGGGGTATGAATAGTAGCACCCCTCTTTTATGGCTACTTATGTTGGGGTTATGCTTTTTTACTTTATGAACTCAGAAAACAAGTTGTCAAGATAGATATTAAGTGTACTTGGTTTTATTGTTGGTTTTTGATGTTGTTGTATCAAAACTATTTCTCCACTGCAATAAAAATTGTTTTAAAATTTTCAAGTACCAATATATGTATCTGTCTTGTTATATTCCGTTCTATACACCAATAATACTCCATGAAAATTAATGCATTCCCATTGTGAGTGACATTAACAGACGTGGGGGTGTTACATGTGGTATCAGAGCTGAAGGTTACCAGAACAGATAAGAGATTTTGAAAAACCGCTTTCAAAAGCATTTTTATAAAGAAATACTTTCAAAAATATGTTTTAAGGAGAGTATTTTTAAGAGAAAAGTTTATTCTGAAAAACTAAACCCCCAATAGCCATATATCTTTCCTTCGATTCTCCATTTTAAATCTCTTCCTCTTTGCTTTTTGAATTTCTTCCTCCATGTATAGACGCTTTTTCTAAGATATGTAAGAACTTCCGTACGATGGGCGGAAAATCGCTTCATGGGACTGGGACGTTTGTCGAAGCTAGAAGGAAGTGGAAGACTTGTTGGTACCTTTAAGATAGACGATGGGAGGAAGGTTCAATTAGTTGCTTGGTTAATGAAGGACGAAGCCTCATTTTGGTAGGAGGTCACAAACGGAGAATGTGCATGAGAGACATGGATAGGACACATGATAAGAAAGTAGATCCAAAGAAAGGCAGTAAGGATAACAAGGGGCCAAGAGAAAAGGAAGGGCCACACTTGTGAAATACCTGACTACTTAAATAAAGGCGTTAGAAAGAAGAAGAAGACTAGTTGTTATCGTTACGGAGAAACATGACATTTTATTAGGATCATCCAAATAAGCAAAAGGCAAAGGTAAGGACAAAGTACAGGATCTTCTGGAGGGCAGACGCGTTCCCGTATGACTGGCATACCTGATAGAGGTAGATATATCTTCGTTGGAAGTTTGGTTTTTCTTTTTGATCATCCTGTTCGAACCTTGTTTGAATTCTGGTGCTTCACACTCGTTTGTATCTGCTTCGTTAGTTGAAACACTGCACCTAAATACTAGTCTAGTTACAGATCCCTTAGCAGTCTCAAATCTTATTGGTGGTTCGGCTCATCTTTCGATGATTTTTTGGGATTTGAGAGCGTTTATCTTGGGCATTGGGTTTGAATGCAAAGCCTTTGTTCTTGGCTTCATGGGCTACGGCTTGATTCTAGGCATGGATTGGCAAGCCAGATAATGTGCCATCCTAGACTGTGAAAGAAGAGTAATCATATTGTTGACTCGTTGTAGAAAGACCCTTGATATTTCTTGTGACCCTAGAGGTCCGGTGATGCTTAGCTACCTAGAATCTCTTGACGTGTCCAACGATGATTTGGAATTTGTTCGTGTGGTCCGTGAATATGGTGACGTCTTTGATGAAGTTCAGGGTTTTCCCCCGAGGCGCGAGATAGACTTTCGTATATACCTAGTAGATAGTGCAAAGCCAGTTGCATTACCAGTGCGCCACATGGCTCCGAGAGAGAGAAGGGAACTCAGTAAGAAAGTGAAAGAGTTGCTTGAGAAGGGGTTCATAAGTAGAAGCATTTTGGAATGGGGTGCTCTAGTTGTTTTTTGCTACAAAGGCTGATGGTTCACTTAGACTGTGCGTGGACTATAGAGAGCTGAATAAGCTCACCAAGAAGAACAGACACCCATTGCCGAGGATAGACGATTTATTCGATCAGTTCGTTGGTGCTTCGGTTTTCTCGTAGTTGGATTTGGCTACAGGATTTCATTAGCTAAGGGTGGCTGAAGACAACATAGATAAGACTGCATTTAGAACTCCTCACGGTTTCTTCGAGTGGCTCGTCATGCCATTTGGTTTGACGAATGCACCTGCACACTTCGTTGACTTAATGAGTAGGGTGTGTAGGGAGTTTCTAAACAAGTTTGTGGTAGTCTTTTGGACGATATCTTGATTTTCTCTAGAAGCGAGGAAGGGCATGCCTTACATCTTAGGGAAGTCTTAGAGACCCTACGAGTGCATCAACTCAAAGCTAAGTTCTCCAAATGCCATTTTTGGAGAAAAGAAGTGATGTTCTTAGGACACGTGGTCTCTAAGGAGGGCATAGCTGTGGATCCCGCAAAGGTGGTGTTAAATCCAACATTGGAAGATTCCTAAGAATGCAACAGAAGTAAGAAGCTTTTTAAGGCTGGCGGGCTATTATAGGAAGTTCATTAAGGACTTCGCGAAGATATTGCCACACTTACTCGGTTTACGAAGAAGAACTTGACTTTTACTTGGGATGTTGACCGTGAGGATGCTTTCCAGCATTTGAAGAGGGATTTGACAATAGCTCCAGTTTTACTTTTGCCAGATGGAAGTAAGCCACTCACAGTGTATCCCAGTGCTTGCAGGATAGGGCTTGGAGCAGTTTTCGATGCAAGAGGAAAAGGTGATATACAAAAGGCGGCAAGTACGAGTATCGCTTATCATCCACAGACGGATGGACGGACAGAAAGGGGTGAATAGAATCCTTGAAGATCTTTTGAGGTTATGTATCCTAGATTTTGGAGGGACATGAGAAGAGGCAACGAGCTTAGTGGTGTTCACGACATGTTTCACGTGTCACATTTGTGGAAGTGTTTACATGATACGGCGGAAGTGGTGGAGTCGAGCACGCTCAAAGAAGTGGAAACAGAGCAAAATTCCACGATTAGACGAGCTCCTACACGCATTCTCGGATCGGAGGTGAAAATGCTACGCAACAAAGAGGTCAAGTTGGTCATAGTGCAATGGGGGAGATGATCAAGGAGACGCGACTTGGGAGATGGAAGACAAGATGCGTACGTTGTATCCTTTCCTTTTTGAGGGTATGTTTTTTTACTTCTCCTTTCTCTACCGCTTTGTTGATACTTGTCCTATCATTTAATATGTCTTTGCGATGATATCTTCGATCTTTAGTTAGGAAAAACCCTATGGTTGTAAACATGTGTTTCAGACATGTTATATTTGGTGGATGCAAATGGATGCAAGTGGTTTCTCGTGGATGCATGTACACACACACATTAGGCACTAGATCGGCTCAATCACTTTCATATTGCATATAAATATGTGTGCATATTTAAATTAATGGATGTATAATGCTTGTGTTATCATATAGATGCTGCATGTAGATGAATGGTGGGCACATATGTAGAAATAATATGTATCATTACGATTCTTTTGCATACATATTGGACGCATGGCACTATCATGGTTCGCATTACGGAGGTCAACTGAATCAGTAGACTGCCTGATTTTGCATTAGATATGGAACATATACACACACTTTTTGCATATGTTCATACGACATTAGAAGTCTTTTAAGGACAATGGATGCATGTTTTTGATGATTGAATAGATGGATGATTGGATGGTAGGATATACATTCTCCTTAACTTGGAGATTTTGGGGGCGAAATCTTTTAAGGAGGGGAGAATGTAACACCTCGTAATTTTAAATATTAAAATCAACAAATTTAAGAACACTTAATTTTTAGGAGAAAAATTAAGGGAAATGGGTAACGCCATTGCGTTCTTCTCAGAATTATGCTTGGAATAGAGTCCAAGTTTTCGTAAATCGGACTTCGTATGAGGAAGTTATGGCCTTCAGAAGTTTCAGGGATTTAAATAAATTAAAACAGCTTGAATTCAAATTCAAAATTCAAATGAAAACACGGAAGCAGACTGGGCGGGATTTTTCCTGCCCCAGGCAAGTTTGACCAGGGGGTCGAACTCCCCTATACAGGTCGATCTGGGGGTCGACCTCTCCTGATTTGGTCAGATCCGAGGAAGATTCAGGATTTTGCACTTGGACTTGTTTTCTGTACAAATTCTTTTGCTCCTAACCTATTTAAACACCCCCTAAACCTAACTTTCTCTCCACACCAAACCATTGCAACGCTATGCTGCCTCAATCCTAATTAAAATAAGTGAAAGACGTCCTTATGCTGCTGGAATCGTTCATTTTCTCCTTAAAGCTAAGGAATTATGAGACAAGATTGTAGAACAAACGACGAACGAATTATTCTCTTGCTAATCTGTTCTTTGTTAGTACAATTTCTTTCACAAAATAATTAATAAATTAATTATGATGAGATATAATTTGGGTTATAAGATTATGCCTGTTGAATCATTGACCGATATGATATTGTCTATTTTATGAATATACGCTAATTGTTGTCTTATGTACATAGATTCATGATGTTGGTTCATATGTCTAAACACATATGCTAGATTTGATTCATTTTGTGACATTAATTTACATGTCTAAATCATATGCAAGTGTGTATGTAAATCTTAGTTTGCGTGTCTAAATTATATATGCAAGTTTATATATAAGTTTGGATGTGAATCATATACTAGTTTATATGTAAGTTTGCATGCGAATCATATGTAAGTCTTAGTTTACATGTCCAAATTGCATATTCAAGTTTAATACAAGTTTGTATGTAGATCAAATGCAAGTTTATGCGAAAACCATGTTCATATATGCAAGTTCACCTTTATGTGTATAGATCTATGCAAATCATGTCTTATATAATTTGATCCATGCCAGTTTGTAGTTTATGCAAATTATGTCTATTGCTTATGCAAATTTATGATTATATAAATTATAATCATGAAAGTTTTGATCCATGCTAGCCTATTCTTATTTGCAAGTTAGATCTATTTTATGTGTTATGCAAATTGAATGTTTCTTTTCTTTTTATGAGTTAGACTATTTGCAGGTCTAACATATTTCATATTAAATGTACGAACGACGTGGAGGCAATGGGAAAATATTAAATATTAATATTGTGAATTGGCATATAATGGCTTTAAAAGCATATAATTAATTTGATACATTAATTGGTATAATTTATATACCTGAAAATTATGGACATAATTTAAGTGATAATTATGGACATGGATTAAAATTGGAAGTTATTGACAATCTGAAATAGGGATATTAATTTAAATTGGTGTTGAATAATAATGTGTAATAATAAATGCCTAAGACACAAGGTTAGACTCGTTTGTGGTATAAGACTGCCCGGACCCGCCCGGCAAATCCAGCAACCACAAGCGGTAGTCTAATATGAGAGGTCAAAGGCATAAATTAAATGCGTAATAAATGCCTAAGACACGAGGTTAGACTCGTTTGTGGTATAAAACTACCCGGACTCGCCCGGCACATCCAGCAACCGCAAACGGCAGTCTAATGTGAGAGGTTGTAGGCATAATTAAAAGATGCTTAGACATGAGGTTAAGTCTAGCTTGTGGTGGAAGTCTGCCCGGAACCGCCCGACATATCCAGTGGCCACAAGCAATCAACTTAATATGATAGGTCTTTGCATTTTTAATTAATTAATGTTGATCAAAGACGAATATGAATGACAAACATAAGTTTGGTTGAGTTGAGTAATTCTCTGAGTACCAATCTGATGTTGATTTCGGTCTTCGGGGTTGATACTTAAGGAGTTATTATCTTAACCAATGTATCAGTGAACTAAGATGTACTTAATCATAAATTAAGTAAAACATGTTATACGATATATATATATATATATATATATATATATATATATATATGACACATAAAACATGATAAGTGGATATGGTTAAGACCAGCTTAACCAATAATCTGATAAGTAGGTAGGGTTAAGACAAGCTTAACCAATAATATATATTAATTTGATAAGTGGGTAGGGTAAAGACCAGCTTAACCAATAATATATATATATATATTAATCTGATAAGTGGATAGGGTTAAGACAAACTTAACCAATAATACATATTGATCTGATAAGTGGATAGGGTTAAGACCAACTTAGCCAATAATATATAAGTGTGTAGGGTGAAGACCAACTTAACCAATAATATATAAGTGGATAGGGTTAAGACCAGCTTAACCAATAATATATATATTGATCTGATAAGCAGATATGGTTAAGACAAGCTTAACCAATAACACATGTTGATTTGATAAGTGGGTAACATGGGTGACATGTGGGATATAATTATAAACACTTAACAAGTTGAAACATGTAAGAAGACATGAATAAGAGGGGGTTAAGTGGGAAATCCTAGTGGGGATCAAGCATAGGTGGAAAGCTTATGTCAAGTGTGGGGACCCTTTTCAACAAGTAACCCATTTAGTATCTAAGTAAGCTCGATCTAGATCGAGGACGGGACACGCTTACTGGGTTTGATTGTAAGTGGTCAAAACGGGTTAGCGGTGGCAATGAAAGTACAACGGGATCATGTGTGTGCGTGGGCCCGGGCTGGTAGGTAATACGTTGTTGCATCATGTAGGTATAAGCCGTGCAACTTTATAGGTATCGGGTTGCCGCTTTGGGGAGTGATACACCCCACTGTGGGACCAGCACGAGTATCTATGAGTTAGGGAGCCGATCGAATGGGGAAGGTTGTGGGTACAACTAGCGGAGATAGGAGTAGGCGACACCTATGAAGATAGCTAGGAGTACAACTACCATATTATGAATAAATGTTGTAATTTAAATGGGGAGGGTAGTGGGTACACCTAGTGGAGATAGGAGCAGACGGTACCTATGAAGAGAGCTAGGGGTACACGAAACTACCATTATTATTATTTTGTTCAGTAGGCGGGATCAACTTTTAGGGTGACTAGTATTGGTGCAGTATAGTAATTATCCTATAGTGTTGGAGGCGCAATTAACGTTATCTTATTCCTCTTGTTTGCTTTGTCAGGCCCATTTGTTTCACAGTCATTCCTTATTTACCAGTTTATGCCTTATCCTAATTACTTTAATAATTATATTGTTAAAGTTATTGGACTCGCCAGACTTTATGTCTGACCCCCTTTGTTTTCGCCTCTTTTATTCCTTTTCCGTCCCCCCCCCCCCCCAGGTTCTAAGGGTGGGACTAGTGCAAGTGGAGCTTGATTTGGATCTCTTTCTCTCTCTTTTGGAATGCTTGGATTGCTAAAAGTAAAGTTTAGCTTATCTCTTTTACGGCTACTTATGTTGGGGTTTTGCTTTTTACTTTATGAACTCAGAAAACAATTTGTCAAGACAGACATTAAGTGTACTTGGTATTATTGTAGGTTTTTGATGTTGTGGTATCAAAACTATTTCTCCGATGCAATAAAAATTGTTTTAAAATTTTTAAGTACCAATATATGTATCTGTCTTGTTATGTTCCGTTCTATACACCAATAATACTTCATGAAAATTAATGCATTTCCTTTATGAGCGACATTAATGGACGTGGGGTGTTACACGACGATACGGTCCTAACAAAACTAATTTCGTCGAATTTGGAGACCGTTTGAAAAACGGTCATTTTCCAGTCGATTAAATTCAAACTGAAATTACCAAACACGTTTAAATTCGCCACGCTCACATATTATTCCCAAAAATTATGAAAATTGTAATCCAACAATAATTTGACATTCCAGATCCAACAGAAATGGTCTCGTCGAAAACTGGGGGTCGTTTGCAAAATCTTCATTTTTAAGGGCTATATTTCCATAGCGACTATTTTGAATTTTCAACTGGACATAACTTTTTATTCCCGCTGTGAGATTTCAATTTTTCAGATTCATTGGAAAGATATTTTCAAACACATTCAAATATTTCTGGTTTCGCTAAGATCCGGTTTATTTTGAATCCTGTCCATTTTTTTGAAATTTGAAATTGAATTTTCAAACTACTGCGCCATTTCCAATTCCTTTTATAATTAAAATAAATATTTATATTCTAACTTCGATTTAAATAAATTTATATGTTCTAAATCTATTCAAAATAAATTTCTCATCGTTATTATTTAAAATAAATCATTTTAAATATTCAAAATTCATTAAAATTGCCAAAATAAAAATTTTAAATTGGTTCTGAGTTTTCGGGTTGTTACAAGAATCCTGCCTAATAAACAGATATCTGCAAAATAAGCCACTCGACTGCCCGTGTGGAAAAGAGGGTACCCGAGTTTGCAAAGTGAAACAAACAACGAGTCTGTCATGGGGCTGGTATGAGAAATCTTACCTAACCTATTTAATAAAAAGGCTAATCACAAGACGACGCTGCTAACGCGGAACGGGTTTACTCCATTAGATTGCCAATGCAAGAAATAAAGTAAATCGTTAAACAACGCAATGCTTTTTAGAAAAATGAAACCATTATAAGACTCAAGTCCTACCATATAATGCAACGCAAACCGAAGGATAGAGTTTTACCTTATAATGATAAAAAATGCTTGATACGATAAAACGGATTTGATATTATTATTAGTGCGTATATGTTTCAAATACAATTCAATCATAATGTATCAATCATAGACAGCATAACTACCATATACTATGTCTCCATACTAGTTATACAACCAAAACCGTATGGTGTTGTATTGGAAGTTGGATTTCCATCATGAACCAAGACAAGAGATAGTCCTTACCGAATTCGAGACAATCTAGCCCATGTCTTAGGACTCAGACTTAGGTGAGCCCTTAGGAGCAACAGGGCCGGTCCCCAACTTACGTTGGTGGATTATATATAAATTCCTGAACAATACGTCTCCCCGCCCTATGAGGCATAAAATAGAGCCACTAGGGACTCAAATAACGAGGCGCCTTGCAATCCATCATCCACATAGGTAAAATGTCTGGGCTCCATACCATGACACCACTCCTAGCTAGAAAGAAACACGTGTTCTCCTTGGATCCTTCTCCCGTTTCTAGTTCATACCGGGGTGTGAGGCTCGCGAAGTATTGCTACACAGAGCTATGCTAAATAAAGCCGTGCTTTGATCATCAACCACAAGGCTCTGCTTTTCAACAAAAGCCTTGATCATTTGCATCTTAGCATGCCACATTATCAATCCATACCATACCATTGATTTCTGCCAATATATAACCTCTAAGTTCGTACGACTTAAAGAAGGGTGTAAAGCCAGAGAATAAATTTTCCGCCACCAAACAGATATATATATTGCAGAGATCAACGAATACAACATAAAGGAATACAATGTCAGACATACCATCCATTTACAAGTCTATTCTGGGTCTGAACGAAACCGGAGACACCTTATTCGTCTCCCCATATATCCAATACAAGCGAGAGGTTCTCACATATCCGTCGATCACCAGGTACGTCTGAACGATCACCACTTATTAATCATCCAAACTATGTGTAGACCTCTGGTCTTCAACAACCGTCTTCATCTTCGACTCTTAATCGTCATAATAGTTATGCAGAATGGGTTATGTAACACCCCACCTCCGTTAAGTTCACTCACAAAGGGAATGCCTTAAATTTGATGGAGCGTTTTAGTAGACATAACAAAATGTTACAAGACAGATATAAATTAGTACCTAAAAAACTTTATAACGTTATTGCAATAGAAAAAAAAACAGAAATCATTTTGGTTACAACTTTACCAAAAACTCAAGTACATATATATCAGCCATGTTCAAAACCATTAGAGTACAAAACTTTAAAATCATATTCCCCACAGAGCAGAAGCTATAAAGAGCCAAGCCATACTTTAAGCACTTAAAGTAGAAGGAATCCGGATCAAGCTAGAGTATTCCCTCCTTGGGAACCGGGGGGGAGGGGGAAATGTAAGAAAAGAAGCGAAACAACAAGGGTCAGACATAAAAGTCTGGCAAGTCCAGTGATTTTCAGCATATGAACAGATAATAATAATCATAACATGAAAATAAAGCTGGATAAGAGATGACAGCAACAAGAGTAACAGATATACTTAAACTAAATAGAAGAAACATGATGATATAAGCTATTACTTTTCACTTCACTGCACTAATACTAGTATAACAGAATTAGGATTAGGTGTCACCCCAGTGTCTAAACTAAAACAGAAACGGGAACAAAATAATTTCCACAGAAGAGAATGCTAGTATTGGGCCTTTACTACCCAAACACTAATAATGGGCCTTTACCACCCGAATAGAAGGTACAGAAACAGATTAATCCCTACGGAAACAGAATGTAGAATTAGGTGTACACTAGTAAATGGGCCTTTACCAACCCAATAGACTGTACCACGCAGAAACAGACAGGTGTTACCACCCAACAAAAAACAGACGGTACCCCACAGAAACAGACAGAGCTAAGTGTACCCTAAGTCCTATCCCCTGCGATCGGCTCCCTAATACATAAATATCATGTGCCAGCGCCACAGAAGGGTGTATCACTCCCTAAAGTGGCAACCTTTGAATGACACAGACCTATTTACAGATGTCACGGCGTCTTACATCCTCAGAGGCAGACCGGGATCCATGCACGCACATGATTCGGTTGGAACGCACCATCAATACCCCTCGCCATTATCAGAATGAACCGCTTATAATTAGTTCAATAAGCGTGTCCGGACCCTACCTACCGTTGGGTCATAGTTTTTGATACCAGAAAGGGTTACTGACTAATATGGGTCCCAAACAATAGATGACACAAGTAATTTCTCTCCTAATCTTGTGTCCCCAGACTAACAAATTTCAGGTTAACTTGTTTACAAGTTCAGACATACAAAGTTCAGATCAACTAGTTCACAGATCAGACAACTAAGTTAACAAGTTTTCAGACTAACAGATCAGATATATGGATTTAACAGTTTTACAGATTTGTCTAACTTTGTATTGGGCCTACAGATGCACGAAACGGGTTTGCTAAATTCATTAGTCCAGTTGGTTTAACCCTATCCACCCAACACGTTTTAGACATCATATTTATCTTAGATTTGCATTAATTAATTATTTATGCGCAGACCTCTCACATTAGGTTGCTAGCTTGTGGCCGCTTGATGTGCCGGGCAGTTCTGGGAAGACTTCTGCCATAAGCCAGACCTAACCTTGTGTCTAAGCATATTTTAGTTATGCCTACGACCTCTCACATTAGACTGATAGTTTGCGATTGCTGGTTAAGCCGGTTGGTTCCGGGCAGGCTTCCACCGCAAACGGAGTCTAACCTCGTGTCATAAGCACTTTATTCAGTTACAGAAAATATCAGACTAATTACGTTCATTTAACAAAATTAACTTCTTCTCAAGTCGCAGCAGATTAATCAAATTAACATGTTTTACTCAATCTTAGGTTGCCTACAAATTACAATTATTCAGCTTTTCAACAGATTTAACAGATTAGGCGACACAACAGATTTAGCAGATTAGGCAGTTTAACATAATTAGCACATTTGGCGTTTCAACATGTTTAGCAGTTTAGGCAATTCAACAGATTAAACAGATAACAGATTTAGCAGATTGGGCAATTCAATATATTAAACAGATTTAGCAGATCTAAAACATTCCTTAAGGTTTCATTGACAATTCTTGCCTAATTATAAATTAGGCCTAAATTCACATGCCTAAATCATGGTCATGATTCATAATATGACATATACCCAAATTTTAGTTAAATATGCGTAGTACAGAATATGCTCAAAAATCCCAATCATGATTCACACATAAATTATGCCAAATATAACCATTAATTACAATGCATGCCACATATCCAAAAGTCCCCATTTAGGTGTATTCACGCTTAATAGTTATTAAATCTTAATATAGATTTTTACACCTAAGTCATATGCAAATTAATTCTCTTTTTTTCCCAAATTACAGACTATAATATGTATAGTATGTCCAGATCTAGATCTTGAATTACAACTTGTACTATGCATCCAAATCAGTTACATGTTCACAGTTAAATTTTACGCCCTAAATCCCATGTCATATGTCTAATATTCTTTATACCTCAAAACTATGTTCAATTATATGCCTCAGATTTATGTTTCTAAGTTGCAACCTATTTTATGTTTTAAGTCACAATAATCCTCTTCTTCCAAGTCATAGGTCATCTTATGCAATATGCCTCAAATTTATGTCCAGAATTACAACATGCGTTGTGTCCTCAAATTAGTTACAAATCAATTATGCCCAAATATGCCTCATTCAATATTCTTCCCAAAATTTAGCGTTTATGCGTTCATCTCTTATGTTTGGCTCAGGCTCGTGGTAGCTTGGCTATCAAACAAAAAGAAAGAAAGAAGGAAGAAATACATAACAAACAGAATAATAACAATAAAGCAGAAGAACAGATCTGATAAACAGAAAAAGACATAACCTCAGATTCAGATTCATTATCATGCTAGGATCATAATTAAATTTCATATCGGAAAATAACTGTACTTGCCTTGGTTGGATTCTAAAAAAAAAGGTGTTGTAGTTGTTCTCTTTTAATCCTAATCAGAATTGGAGGAAGAAGAAGCACAAGTCCTAGCTTAGGTTTCAGCAGAGTAGAGACGCCATTGATTTATTTTTTAGAGAAGAAGAGAGCAATGGAGGCTAGAGAATTGTGTAAGAGAATTAGGTTTAGGTTAGGGATGTATATATAGGTGTCGGAAGTTATTTAGAACCATTAGATTAACCATGAACCATGAGAACCAATCAGATGCAAAATCTGCATTTGAGCGAATCGGCCCACGGGTTGACAGCCAAACACCCTGGATTAACCCCTAGTCGACCCAGCAAGGCTTGGGTCGACCTCAAAAATGGGCCAGTTCGGTTATTCCCCCTCCCAATTCGCTGTTGTGAACTTTTTTGCATATTTATTTAATATATATATATATATATTTCTCTCATATGCGTACAAACTTCAAGGCTTAATAACTTCTTCATAATTAACTATTTTCACACTAAACCACTTTTTTGAACTGCGTTCACACTAAGCAACTTTTTAGCCATTCCCCTAAAACAAAAATATGGCGCTGGCAGGGATCGAACTCTTTACCTCTTGTATGCAAGTCACATGTTCTAACCAAATGAGCTACTAAGTCTTTTGCTTACAAACCTTAAAACACTGCTAAACATTATTCTTTTCTCATTCGTTTTTTCGAATTAATTATTCTTTAATTTGTTATTTTAATATTCTTAGAAAATACAGGGTGTTACATTCTCCCCTCCTTAAATGATTTCGTCCCCGAAATCTTCAAGTTAAGAAAAATGTATTTTAATATCCAACATCCATCTACTCAACCATTCAATCACAGGCATCCATTTTCCTTAAAAGGTTTCTAATGTCGTATGAACATATGCAAAGTGTGTGTATATGTTTCTTATCTAATGCAAAATCAGGCAGTCTACTGATCTAGTTGACCTCCTTATGCGAATCATGTTAGTGCCATGAGTCCAAATATGTATGCAAGAAATCCTATTTGATACACATCATTTCTATATGAGTGCATAACCATTCATCCAAATGCAACATCCATGTGAGGAGTCAATCATTCTGCATCCACAAAAGTTGAAAAATGTACATACATCCATATGCAGTACGAGAGTGTTTTTGAGCCAATCTAGTGCCTAGTGTGTGTATATGCATCCACGAGCAACCACTTCCATCCACTTGCAACCATCAAACATAACATGTCTCAAACACATGTTTACATCCATAGGATTCCTATTTATAGGTTGAATACTCGATCAATAGGATACAGTCGAGTGATGGAAGCGAGTACATATAAAACAAAAACTTGGTTACCATCAGACATTGGTTGAGAGAATAATTCCCCTAAGTATCAGCCCCGAAGACCGAGATCAACATCAGGTTGACACCCAAAGGATTACCCTCTTTAGACAATGTCAAAACTGGAAATCTTAAACTTTTCAGAAATATCCAGATGCTTACAGACTACTAGTACAGATCAGATTATCGAATGATTCTTAGAAAACTAAGCATGGGAAAATCCCACCATATCCCTCAAAAACCCAGAACGTATGCATTACAATCGACTTGATGCCTAACACAGATACCCTCAAACCCCAACCTATCACCAACAGATGAGTCGTAACCCCTATGGGGTTTGAGACTATAACCAGATCAAAAACAAGACTAGTATTAAAGTGCAGAGACTCGCCTACAGAATCAGAATGCCATAATCGGAAAGAGTTCTAACTCAATAATCAGATAAGGAAACTAAACTCTCTACGGAAATTTTCCTACTTCTATCCTATCCACCAACTATGAGAGCATTCGCCTGCCTTCCCGAAGTAGGTCATGTCCTCTGTCCTTGCCCCCGTTTCTTCGGGCAGTCCCTAGTGAAGTGTCCCATCTCCCCACAAATGAAGTGAGTGTCCTTCCTCTTTCGGCAATCCTTGTTCAGATGAGTCAAGCTTCCATAAGTAAAGCACTTTTCTCCTCCTTTATCTTCATACTTTTATTCCTTCTTTTGTGTTTCCTTTTTGCCTCCTTTGTGAACCAAGTCCATATCCATGAGTTTCTCATCCTTGGGTTGTGCTCCTTAGCCAAACTCCCTCATTCTCATCTTTACTATCCGTGTGTAACACGTTGACTAGTCCCTCGAATGCGACCTCCATCGCACGGAAAATCCTATAAAGCTCGAAAGAAAATTAGCTGTAGGTGAGACTACTGCGGCTACAGATGGAAGTCGGGCGCTTATTTGCTCTTTGACCGGTGTCGTAGTCTTATCAAGCCTACAGAACCATGCCGCGATGAGGATACCTCACAAAAAGCCGGGAGCCCCGGAGAAAGAAGGAAACAAAGATTCAAACAGAGGATCAAAAGATAGATATATGGCTTTTGGGGATTATGTTTTTCAAAAATAAGCTTTACTTTTGAAAATACTTCCTTTTTAAAACCTTTTTGAAAATAGTTTTCAAAACTTTTTATCAAATCTGGTAACCTTCAGCTCTGATACCAAGTGTAACACCCCACCTCCGTTAAGGTCACTCACAAAGGGAATGCCTTAACATTGATGGAGCATTTTAGTAGACAGAACAAAATGTTACAAGACAGATATAAAATAGTACCTGAAAAACTTTATAACTTTATTGCAGCGGAAAAAAAAAACAGAAATCAGTTTGGTTACAACTTTACCAAAAAATCCAGTACATATATATCAGCCTTGTTCAAAACCATCAGAGTACAAAACTTTAAAATCATAATCCCTACAGAACAGAAGCTATAAAGAGCCAAGCCATACTTCAAACACTTCAAGCAGAAGGAATCAGGATCAAGCTAGAGTATTCCCTCCTTGAAAACTTGGGGGGGGGGGAACGGAAGAAAAGAGGCGAAACAACGAGGGTCAGACATAAAAGTCTGGCAAGTCCAGTGACTTTCAGCATATGAACAGATAATAATAATCATAACATGAAAATAAAGCCGGATAAGAGATGACAGCAACAAGAGTAACATATATACTTAAACTAAACAAAAGAAACAGGATGATATAAGCTATTACTTTTCACTTCACTGCACTAATACTAGTATAACAGGATTAGGTGTCACCCCAATGTCTAAACTGAAACAGAAACGGGAACAGAATAATTTCCACAGAAGAGAATGCTAGTAATAGGCCTTTACCACCCCAACAGAAAGTACAGAAACAGAATGCTAATAATGGGCCTTTACCACCCGAACAGAAGGTACAGAAACATAAACAAATTAATCCCAACGGAAACAGAATGTAGAATTAGGTGTACACTAGTAAATGGGCCTTTACCACCCCAACAGACGGTACCACGCAGAAACAGACAGGTGTTACCACCCAACAAAAAAATAGACGGTACCCCACAGAAACAGACAGAGCTAAGTGTACCCTAAGTCATATCCCCTGCGATCGGCTCCCTAATACATAAATACCCTGCGCTAGCCCCACAGAAGGGTGTATCACCCCCTAAAGTGGCAACCTTTGAATGACACAGACCTATTTACAGATGTTACGGCGTCTTACATCCTCAGAGGCAGACCAGGATCCATGCACGCACATGACTCGTTTGGAACGCACCATCAACACCACTCGCCATTATCAGAATAAACCACTTATAATTAGTTCAGTAAGCGTGTCCGGACCCAACCTACTGTTGGGTTATAGTTTTTGATACCAGAAAGGTGTGAAAACACGTAACTTCCCCGGTGAGGAAAGCGCGGATAGTTCAAGAACAAGCCACAACAGAACGCAGACGGAAGAACATTTCATTTTATATTACAACAATTCCATTAGAACACAAGAATACACAGAGTATAAATGAATATTACACTGAAATATCAGAGATTTAAATTACCTTTAAATACATCGCAGCGGAAAATAATACAATACACAACTATAAGTAATACACGGATACAAAGCTTTCCGAGTATTGTTCCAGCTGTAAACCAGGATCCTGTGAATATAAATCTGCAAAACCAAAACTACTAGCTTCCCGTGTCAAAATAAGGGCACCCCGAGTTTAGGTCAAAACAATAAACTCCAGGTCAGTCATGGGACTGGTGTGAAAACTAAAAGAGTTAATCTTTATTTTTAAAGTTAGGTAAATCAAGGGACCACGCCATATAACACGGAACGGGTTTCCTCTCAAGAATACCAGTGCATAAAACAACAGCGCAATGCTAAATGAAGAAAAATGAAGCTATTATAAGACCCAGGTCCTATCAAACAATGCAACGCAAGCCGGGGGATAGGGTTTTTACCTTATAATAGCCAAGAATGCTTGATACGTTTAAAAGAAATCATTTGATACTATTATAAGTGTATAGTGGATAAAACAACTTCAAATCATAAGTATCAATCATAGGCGGCATGAATGCCCCATACCACTATGTCGCCATATATAGGTTATACAATCAAAATCGCAAATGTCACGTATTTGGAAATTGGATTTCCGTCTATGAACCGAGGCAAAAGATAGTCCTCAACCGATTCGAGACGCTCTAGCCCGCCCCTCAGGAACAGCCGCAACTGCCTCTTGGATCGTTAGGGCCGGTCCACCGATGTGGATTATAATGCCTGAACACTATGTTTCTCCGCCCTTTGGGGCATAAATGAGCCAACGAATGACTCCATCGGACCCGGATCGTCCGATCAAACCGAGGCGCCTCGCAATAGCAACAACCACACAGGTGAAAATAATATAAATGTCAGGGCTAGTAGGTCACTGACACCACCCTAGCTAGAAAGAAAACGCATGTCCCCCCTGAGGTCTGTCTCCCGTTTTTGGTTCACCACCGGGGTGTGAGGCTCGCGAATTCATGTTACAAAAAGTTGTGCCACACAGCCGGTGCTTTGATCATCAACCATAAGACTTTGCTTTTCAACAGAAGCCTTGATCATTTGCATCTTAGCATGCCACACAGGCAATCCACTCTATGCGTTTGATATCCATCAGTATATAACCCCTGAGCTCGTACGTATCAGAGATGGGCGTTAAGCAGAAGAATAAATTCTCCGCCGCCAAACAGATATATATTTAATAGAGATCAATCACACAGACTAAAATCCAGTGTCAGACACACAGTCCATTTACAAGTCCGTTCTGGGTCTGAACGAAACCGGAGGCACCTAGTACCCCGCATATCCATCGATCTCCAAGTACGTCTGGACGATCACCAACTGTTTCCATCTTCTTGGGTGTACATCCCAATCAATATCATCAATAATCACCCAAATGACGTGAAGACCTCCGGTCTTCGACCACAGTCTTCATCTTCGACTTATCGTCGTATCAGTTATTCAGAATGGGATAAACTCGGTCTTTCGGAATATCTCGCGTATATTTTAAATAAGTGTTACACAAACACAACATACGCCTCATTCCAATTCATCAGTCACTAACCGTAAATTAATCAAGAGAATAATTCCCCAAATATTAACCCCGAAGGCCGAAACCAACATCAGATCAATATCCAGAAAACCCTTCTGCTTAGCTAACCGACAGTTAGTTTCTAAATTTCACATTCATAGGGAAAGGTTCCCATTAATTTTATCAAAGATAAATTCCTTGAATTTATTCTTTAATCTTACTTTTGAATATCTATTCAAACTAGTCGGGATTAACGAACCTTACCGAAGTAATCATTTATTTTAATTTCCCAATCCCATCCTATTCATCCCATGAAGTAAAACTGGTAATACTTCATATCTAACACCATGGTGTTATCGGTAAATTCAATTACCATTTCACGTTCAAATCCAATTAAAGATTTAACTATCAATTGGAGTAAAACTGGTGATACTCCATTCTCGATCATTTCAATCTAATTAAAGATTCATTAAAACTCCACTTAGTTTTAATCTGTGACTGGGTTAAAGAATCAGCGTCATTTAAAAACACGGTTCACGATAAACCCATAATCACATCATATTTCAACCAGTCCCTAACCGTAAATTAGCAAGTGAGCGGTTCCCTAAGTATTAACCCCGATGGCTGAAACAAACATCAGATCAATACCCCAGAAACCATTCAACTCAACTAATCTCCAGTTAGTTTCTAAATGTTCTTAACTCCTTTGGGTCTAAGAACAGTATTATTGAAGATACCGTTCACGACAACCCAAAATCACATCTCATTAATTATCGGGTTAAAGAACAAGTGTTATTTAAAACACTATTCACGATAAACCCAAAAATCAATACTAATTCAATTCCAATTAAATATTATTTAATTGGTACGCTTCGTTAAATCTAAATAAAAAGATTTAATCTTTTCTCAACTGGGTTCAAGAACAGTGTTAATGAAGACACCATTCACGACAAACCCAAATCACATTTGATATTAAACACAAGGCTCTGAATAGAAAATATACCGGCTTATATTCAATATCAAATTCTACGACCAACAAATATCGTATTTGAAGTAACGATATATATATATATATATATATATATATATCTTTCAAATCCCCATAACAATATCCGTATCATCACAAAATCCAACATCGAAATAATCCAAAGACAATTTCGATTCAAATCCATTCCAATATAATTATTGGAAATTCTGGTTATTTTCAAAACCATTTCTAATCCAGTTTATTTATTTTAAAAATAAATAGAACTATAATTCTAGTTCAAAATTAGTTCCTTTCGATAAAAATCTATTTTTATCTTTTCAAATATGGAGTTTTTCATCCCAATTTTTCCCAAATCATTTCTTATGATTTTACATAAATTATTACTATTTTTAATAATTTTATCAAGGCCCGTACAGTCGATTTCCATCAACGACCATCGAACTGCACTTACAGCGACCTTTTCCAAATTTGATTTGGACGTAATTCCAAATCCGACCGTTAGATTTCTAATTTCTAATAATCGTTAGAAAGCTCTTTTCGATATTAACCCAACGGTTTTGGTTTTAGGAGAATCCGACGGTCTGATCTCCCGTAATAACCGTTCGAAGTCAATGGTCGAAATTCGTGAACTGCCGCGGCGCGACGCATTCTATTCAGGCCATTATATAATATATATATATATATATATATATATATATAAATATAATATATAATATATACTTCGTCGATTTTCTTTTCAAAACGATTTTTAATTCAATTTCCATTCGTTTTCAATTCAATTTGAATTTCAAATTAATTCAATTTCAATTCAAATTCATTTCTATTCAATTTCTATTCGAATTCATTTTAAAACGATTTCAATTCTATTTCAATTCTATTCGAATTCATTTCAAAACAATTTCAATTCTATTCGAATTCATTTCAAAACGATTTCAATTCTATTCGAATTCATTTCAAAACGATTTCAATTCTATTTCAATTCTATTCGAATTTCAAACCATTCCAGTTTATTTCGAATTTCAAATCAATTCAATTAAATTCGAATTTCAATTCACTTTAATATTCACTTAAATTTGAATAAAATTGGTATAAATATCGTTCACGTCAAAATGGCGTCAATCTATCAACGCGGCTTCATTTATTTCAATTTTCAAATATTTCTATTTCAAGTATTTCTATTTCAACTCTTTCTTTGTCAAATATGGAATGAGGCTCAATCAATTACCATATAATGTCAATTATATGGATTTTCTATAGAACATGTATACAATAACAACGATGAATAATCAACCATCATCCAAAGCGCGTTCTACACTGTATAAGCATCAAATATAAATATTCAACGCTTATAACAGTCTGTCAACCAATCGATCGACATTCAACTAAACAATCAGGATTAGTGTACGTCAAATATCATCCCAATACCCGTGTGGGGTTTCAAATAATCAACCACCGATTTTATTTGTGCAATTGGGCGATGTGTAAAATTTATCGTCCCAATCAATATCAGTCAAATGTGTGTATATAAACAAATCGTCCGATTTGTTTATTTTTATTTCATTTCATATGCACGTTAAAAATTCTATTTTTAACTATAAAATATTTTTAACTATATAAATATTTTATTTCACATCACATCACACAATCAACTACACATCAAAATTAAACAACCAAGCATACATGCCGTCCATGGTCTGTGGACGACGGGTGTTGGGTGCTACTAAACACCGTCTGCATCCTAGTATATATTTCAACTGGAAATAAATTAAAAGGTGAGGAGTTCTCATAGAGGGTTCCACTCCGCCGGTTATATTTCTGAATTTCTGAACATCTGAATTTCGTTCTGCTTTCGGTCAATTTCATCGCATTCTTATTCACACTGTTCATAATAAAAATCACATTTTTATTATTCAGTCTTATTTATAGAAATCTTATTTTTACATCGCCACTTTGTATAAAAAAATCACGTTTTTAATTGTTCATTTCACAATAAAGATAATATTTTTATATGGTTCACCCCACAAGAAAGATCATATTTTTATATAATCTAATATATAAAAGTCATATTTTTACCTCTCTACACGTATAAAAATTATATTTTTAATACTCTTACATAAGTAAAAATAATATTTTTATATCTTTTATTATATAAAGATCAAATTTTTAATTTGCTACATGTATAAAAATTATATTTTTAATCATCATACTTATATAAAAATCGTTTCTTTAAGTATTTAAAAGTCGTTCCTTTTATAATTAAAAACCAAACCTTTCTTGTTTTAAAAATCGTAACTTTTCATAAATATAAAAATCGAGCCTTACATTTAATCAAAACTGAAATTAAAATAAAAAATTTTAACTACATTACAGAAAATAAAATAAACAGGAAGGAAAAAGGAAAAGGGAAAAGAAAAAGTACTGTATATGGGATTTTCCAGTCGGGGGCGGGGGGGGGGGGGGGTAATGGTGCTGGAGGCCGGAAGGGGAAGGAGGTGCGGCTCAGGTGGTTGCGGGTTGTCAGTGGGGCGATGGAGTTTGTTGGCGGTGGCAGGCGCTGCACGGTGGCTCTCGGGGGTTGGGCTTGACGGAGGCACGGTTTCCGGTTGGAGGGGTGGTTTTACGGGGGAAAGAGAGGAGGCGGTTAGATCGGAGGAGGAGAAGGTGAGGGAGGGGTGGCGCGATCGCCTACCTCCGGCGGTGGAGCGCCAGGGGCGGCGGCTCCCTCCACTCGCTCTGTTCCCCTCTTCTTCTTTTTTTCTTCTTCTGGTATTGAATTCGACGGGGAGGGCAAATGAAAGAGGGAGGGGGTTTCCTGAAAATATATATATTTTATATTTAATTCATTTTATTTTTCAAAAAGCAACTTTTTATTTTGACCTCGAAACGAGACCCACCGCTTGTCGTCCATAGCTAACTACCCCCATTCCGAACACAATGGGATATGCCACGTAAGCTGATTTGATCATTTCGATCAGTTTTTGTTAAAATCAAAATATAACTCTATATATTGAATTTGAACGCGCAATTCAATTCACCGGGGTCACATACTAACCCGAAAAATTCCCGAAAAATATTTTCTAGCTTTGTATTGACGATACGGTCCTAACAAAACTAGTTTCGTCGAATTCTGAGACCATTTGAATAATGGCCATTTTCCAGTCGATTAAAATCAACTGAAACTGGTCAAACGCGTTTTCCTTTGCCACGCTCACATATTGATTCGAAAAATTATGAAAATTGGAATCTAGCAATAACTTTACATCACGGATCCAAAAAAAATGGTTTTGTCAAAATCCGAGGTCGTTTGCAAAATTTCCATTTTTAAGGGCCTGAATTCTATAGCGACTATTAAGAATTTTCAACTGGACATATCTTTTGTTCCCGCTATGAAATTTTAATTTTTCGGATTCGTTGGAAAGATATTATCAATTAGATTCAACTATTTTTGGTTTCACTAAAATCCGGTTTATTTTGCACCCGGTACATTCAATTGAAGTTTGAAATCGAATTATCAAACTACCCGCCATTTTCAATCCCTTTTATATATATAAATAAATATTTATATCCTAACGACGATTCGAATAAATATGTACGTTCGAATTCTTTTCAAAATAAATTTCTCGTCGTTATTATTTAAAATAATTCTTTTTAAATAATCAAAATTCGCTAAAATTGCCAAAATAAAAATTTTAAATTGGCCCAGATTTCCGGGTTATTACAATCTCCCCCACTTAAAACTTTTCGTCCCCGAAAAGGAACAAAGCCGAAAGTTGTTTAACAATTCAACTCAACTTCCAGTATTTTGATTACGGCTTAAGTTCTTCAACTTTTCAGTTTCTAAGAACTTTTCAAAAATTTCAAAAATTTGGCTAACACCCTAAATTTTCGAAAAATTTCGCTATAACCTACCCTGCACCGGGAGCCACGGGAAAATCCCGAAATTGCCATATAGGCCTTCTGATCTCAAAAAGAAAAAGAAAAAGCCAAGCGGCTAGCCAATCGGCTCATAAAATCATCATCACCCAAACAAAACAGTAAATTATGTTAAACATGTACCTATTTGTCGGGCAAACAATTTTATTCTTCTGCTCTAGCCTCCTTGCTATGACTTGTTCAATGTAAGTACATGTATATGCAAGCAAATGCGACAAATTTTCAATACAATTCACTATTTGGCTCAATTGGGCTATATGGTACAAATTTTAATTAATCAACCAATAATCAACAACACAACCATCAATCAATTAGTTGATTAGTTTTTCAAATTCATAACTTTGATACATAGTCAAAAATCAGATTTTTGATGCCAAATCACAACAATAAGCACTATCTAGTTTTGGTTCTCACACCAGTCTAATGGAAATATATAGAAATCCCATCTTCGAAACTCGAACATAAATGTTGATGATGCGATCGCTATCATCAACATCATCTCCGGGCGACTAGAGTGTGATGCTATATCTATCCAATATATTAAAACTTTGAATATACGTTTGCAAGGCATATATGCAAATTCTTTATATACTGAATTGTCCAAAATCAATATAAATAGATTATTCAAATACGTGTAAAACGATTTAAATTTCAAAACAGAATTGTTTTCATTTGAAAAATATACTCTCCACACTCGTTCTAGGATACTACTGATCCCATCTCTAACGAGTCATTCTCATTGGATATTGCTAATCCAATATCTAATGAATTCTTTTGTATGGTTCTAATGCGCCTTGTTCTCTGAGCTTTGTAAACCAAAGCTCTGATACCAACTGTGAAAACCCGTAACTTCCCCGGTGAGGAAAGCGCGGATAGTTCGAGAACAAGCCACAACAGAACGCAGACGGAAGAACATTTCATTGTATATTACAACAATTCCATTAGAACACAAGAATACACAAAGTATAAATGAATATTACACAGAAATATTAGAGATTTAAATTACATTTAAATACATCGCAGCGGAAAATAATACAATGCACAAGTAGAAGTAATACATGGATACAAAGCTTTCCGAGTATTGTTCTAGCTGTAAACCAGGATCCTGTGAATATAAATCTGCAAAACCAAAACTACTAGCTGCCCGTGTCAAAATAAGGGCACCCAGAGTTTAGGTCAAACCAATAAACTCCAGGTCAGTCATGGGACTGGTGTGAGAACTAAAAGAGTTAATCTTTATTTTTAAAGTTAGGTAAATCAAGGGACCACGCCATATAACACGGAACGGGTTTCCTCCCAAGAATACCAGTGCATAAAACAACAACGCAATGCTAAATAAAGAAAAATGAAGCTATTATAAGACCCAGGTCCTATCACACAATGCAACGCAAGCCGGGGGATAGGGTTTTTACCTTATAATAGCCAAGAATGCTTGATACGTTTAAAAGAAATCATTTGATACTATTATAAGTGTATAGTGTATAAAACAACTTCAAATCATAAGTATCAATCATAGGCGACATGAATGCCCCATACCACTATGTCGCCATATATAGGTTATACAATCAAAATCGCAAATGTCACGTATTTGGAAATTGGATTTCCGTCTATGAACCGAGGCAAAAGATAGTCCTCAATCGATTCGAGACGCTGTAGCCCGCCCCTCAGGAACAGCCACAACTGCCCCTTGGATCGTCAAGGCCAGTCCACCGATGTGGAATATAATGCCTGAACACTACGTTTCTCCGCCCTTTGGGGCGTAAATGAGCCAACGAATGACTCCATCGGACCCGGATCATCCGATCAAACCGAGGCGCCTCGCAACAGCAACAACCACACAGGTGAAAATAATATAAATGTCAGGGCTGGTAGGTCACTGACACCACCCTAGCTAGAAAGAATACGCATGTCCCCCCTGAGGTCCGTCTCCCGTTTTTGGTTCACCACCGGGGTGTGAGGCTCGCGAATTCACGTTACACAAAGTTGTGCCACACAGGCGGTGCTTTGATCATCAACCACAAGACTTTGCTTTTCAACAGAAGCCTTGATCATTTGCATCTTAGCATGCCACACAGGCAATCCACTCTACGCGTTTGATATCCATCAGTATATAACCCCTGAGCTCGTACGTCTCAGAGAAGGGCGTTAAGCAGAAGAATAAATTCTCCGCCGCCAATCAGATATATATTTAATAGAGATCAATCACACAGACTAAAATCCAATGTCAGACACACAGTCCATTTACAAGTCCGTTCTGGGTCTGAACGAAACTGGAGGCACCTAGTACCCCGCATATCCATCGATCTCCAAGTACGTCTGGACGATCACCAACTGTTTCCATCTTCTTGGGTGTACATCCCAATCAAGATCATCAGTAATCACCCAAACGACGTGAAGACCTCCGGTCTTCGACCACCGTCTTCATCTTCGACTTATCGTCGTATCAGTTATTCATAATGGGATAAACCCGGTCTTTCCGAATATCTCGCATATATTTTAAATAAGTGTTACACAAACACAACATACGCCTCATTCCAATTCATCAGTCACTAACCATAAATTAATCAAGAGAATAATTCCCCAAATATTAACCCCGAAGGCTGAAACCAACATCAGATCAATATCCAGAAAACCCTTCTGCTTAGCTAACCGACAGTTGGTTTCTAAATTTCACATTCATAGGGAAAGGTTCCCATTAATTTTATCAAAGATAAATTCCATGAATTTTTTCTTTAATCTTCCTTTTGAATATCTATTCAAACTAGTCGGGATTAACGAACCTTACCGAAGTAATCATTTATTTTAATTTCCCAATCCCATCCTATTCATCCCATGAAGTAAAACTGGTAATACTTCATATCTAACACCACGGTGTTATCGGTAAGTTCAATTACCATTTCACGTTCAAATCTAATTAAAGATTTAACTATCGCCTGGAGTAAAACTGGTGATACTCCATTCTCGATCATTTCAATCTAACTAAAGATTCATTAAAACTCCACTTAGTTTTAATCTGTGACTGGGTTAAAGAATCAGCGTCATTTAAAAACATGGTTCACGATAAACCCATAATCACATCGAATTTCAATCAGTCCCTAACCGTAAATTAGCAAGTGAGCAGTTCCCTAAGTGTTAACCCCGAAGGCCGAAACCAACATCAGATCAATACCCCAGAAACCATTCAACTCAACTAATCTCCAGTTAGTTTCTGAATTTTCTTAACTCCTTTGGGTCTAAGAATAGTATTATTGAAGATACCGTTCACGACAACCCAAAATCACATCTCCTTAATTATCGGGTTAAAGAACAAGTGTTATTTAAAACACTGTTCACGATAAACCCAAAAATCAATACCAATTCAATTCCAATTAAATATTATTTAATTGGTACACTTCATTAAATCTAAATAAAAAGATTTAATCTTTTCTCAACTGGGTTCAAGAACAGTGTTAGTGAAGACACCATTCACGACAAACCCAAATCACATTTGATATTAAACACAAGGCTCTGAATAGAAAATATACCGGCTTATATTCTATATCAAATTCTACGACCAACATATATCGTATTTGAAATAACGATATATATATATATATATATATATATATCTTTCAAATTCCCATAACAATATCTGTATCATCACAAAATCCAACATCGAAATAATCCAAAGACAATTTCGATTCAAATCCATTCCAATATAATTATTGGAAATTCTGGTTATTTTCAAAACCATTTCTAATCCAGTTTATTTATTTTAAAAATAAATAGAATTATAATTCTAGTTCAAAACTAGTTCCTTTCGATAAAAATCTATTTTTATCTTTTCAAATATGGAGTTTTTCATCCCAAATTTTCCTAAATCATTTCTTATGATTTTACATAAATTATTACTATTTTTAATAATTTTATCAAGGCCCGTACAATCGATTTCCATCAACGGCCATCGAACTGCACTTACACCGACCTTTTCCAAATTTGATTTGGACATAATTCCAAATCCAACCGTTAGATTTCTAATTTCTAATAATCGTTAGAAAGCTATTTTCGATACGAACCCAACGGTTCCGGTTTTAGGGGAATCCGACGGTCGGATCTCCCGTAATATCCGTTCGAAGTCAATGGTCGAAATTCGCGAACTGCCGCGGCGCGGCGCGTTCTATTCAGGCCATTATATTATATATATATAATATATACTTTGTCGATTTTCTTTTCAAAACGATTTTTAATTCAATTTCCATTCATTTTCAATTCAATTTGAATTTCAAATTAATTCAATTTCAATTCAAATTCATTTCTATTCGAATTCATTTTAAAACGATTTCAATTCTATTCGAATTCATTTCAAAACGATTTCAATTCTATTCGAATTCATTTCAAAATGATTTCAATTCTATTCGAATTCATTTCAAAACGATTTCAATTCTATTCGAATTCATTTCAAAACGATTTCAATTGTATTTCAATTCTATTCGAATTTCAAACCATTTTCAAATCAATTCAATTGAATTCGAATTTCAATTCACTTTAATATTCACTTAAATTTGAATAAAATCGATATAAATATCGTTCACGTCAAAATGGAGTCAATCTATCAACGCAGCTTCATATATTTCGATTTTCAAATATTTCTATTTCAAGTATTTCTATTTCAACTATTTCTTTTTCAAATATGGAATGAGGCTCAATCAATTACCATATAATGTTAATTATATGGATTTTCTACAGAACATGTATACAATAACAACGATGAATAATCAACCATCATCCAAAGTGCATTCTACACTGTATAAGCATCAAATATAAATATTCAACGCTTATAATAGTCTGTCAACCAATCGATTGACATACAACTAAACAATCGGGATTAGTGTACGTCAAATATCATCCCAATACCCGTGTGGGGTTTCAAACAATCAACCACCGATTTTATTTGTGCAATTGGGCGATGTGTAAAATTTATCGTCCCAATAAATATCAGTCAAATGTGTGTATATAAACAAACCGTCCGATTTGTTTATTTTTATTTCATTTCATATGCACGTTAAAAATTCTATTTTTAACTATAAAATATTTTTAACGATAAAATATTTTAACTATATAAATATTTTATTTCACTTCACATCACATCACACAATCAACTACACATCAGAATTAAACAACCAAGCATACAAGCCGTCCATGGTTTGTGGACGACGGGTGTCGGGTGCTACTAAACACCGTCTGCATCCTAGTATATATTTCAACTGGAAATAAATTAAAAGGTGAGGAGTTCTCACAGGGGGTTCCACTCCGCCGGTTATATTTCTGAATTTCCGAACATCTGAATTTCGTTCTGCTTTCGGTCAATTCCCTCGCATTCTTATTCACACTGTTCATAATAAAAATCACATTTTTATTATTCAGTCTTATTTATAAAAATCTTATTTTTACATCGCCACTTTGTATATAAAAATCACGTTTTTAATTGTTCATTTCACAATAAAGATAATATTTTTATATGGTTCACCCCACAAGAAAGGTCATATTTTTATATAATCTAATATATAAAAGTCATATTTTTACCTCACTACACGTATAAAAATTATATTTTTAATACTCTTACATAAGTAAAAATAATATTTTTATATCTTTTATTATATAAAGATCAAATTTTTAATTTGCTATAAATATAAAAATAATATTTTTAATCATCATACTTATATAAAAATCGTTTCTTTAAGTATTTAAAAGTCGTTCCTTTTATAATTAAAAACCAACCCTTTCTTGTTTTAAAAATCGTAACTTTTCATAAATATAAAAATCGAGCCTTTCCTTAATATAAAAATCTTACCTTACATTTAATCAAAACTAAAATTAAAATCAAAAATTTTAACTACATTACAGAAAATAAAATAAACAGGAAGGAAAAAGGAAAAGGGAACAAAAAACGTACTGTATATGGGATTTTCCAGTGGGGAGGGGGGGGGGGGTAATGGTGCTGGAGGCCGGAAGGGGAAGGGGTGGCGGCTCAGGTGGCTGCGGGTTGTCAGTTGGGCGATGGAGTTTGTTGGCGGTGGCAGGCGCTGCACGGTGGCTCTCAGGGGGTAGGGCTTGACGGAGGCGCGGTTTCCGGTTGGAGGGGGGGTTTTACGGGGGAAAGAGAGGAGGCGGTTAGAACGGAGGAGGGGGAGAAGGTGAGGGAGGGGTGGCGCGATCGCCTACCTCCGGCGGTGCAGCGCCAGGGGCGGCGGCTCCCTCCACTCGCTCTGTTCCACTCATCTTTTTTCTTTTTTTTCTTCTGGTTTTGAATTCGACGGGGAGGGCAAATGAAAGAGGGAGGGGGTTTCCTGAAAATATATATTTTTTATATTTAATTCATTTTATTTTTCAAAAAGCAACTTTTTATTTTGACCTCGAAACGAGACCCACCGCTTGTCGTCCATAGCTAATTACCCCCATTCCGAACACAATGGGATATGCCACATAAGCTGATTTGATCATTTCGATCAGTTTTCGTCAAAATCAAAATATAACTCTATATATTGAATTTGAACGCGCATTTCAATTCACCGGGGTCACATACTAACCCGAAAAATTCCCGAAAAATATTTTCTAGCTTCGTATTGACGATACAGTCCTAACAAAACTAGTTTCGTCGAATTCTGAGACCGTTTGAAAAATGGCCATTTTCCAATCGATTAAAATCAACTAAAACTGGTCAAACGCGTTTTCCTTTGCCACGCTCACATATTGATTCGAAAAATTATGAAAATTGGAATCTAGCAATAACTTTACATCATGGATCCAACAAAAGTGGTTTTGTCGAAATCCGAGGTCGTTTGCAAAATTTCCATTTTTAAGGGCCTGAATTCTATAGCGACTATTCAGAATTTTCAACTGGACATATCTTTTGATTCCCGCTATGAAATTTTAATTTTTCGGATTCGTTGGAAAGATATTATCAATTAGATTCAACTATTTTTGGTTTCACTAAAATTAGGTTTATTTTGCACCCGGTACATTCAATTGAAGTTTGAAATCGAATTATCGAACTACCGCGCCATTTTCAATTCCTTTTATATATATATAAATAAATATTTATATTCTAACGACGATTCGAATAAATATATACGTTCTAATTTTATTCAAAATAAATTTCTCGTCGTTATTATTTAAAATAATTCTTTTTAAATAATCAAAATTCGCTAAAATTGCCAAAATAAAAATTTTAAATTGGCCCAGATTTCCGGGTTATTACAAAAGGGTTACTGACTAATATGGGTCCCAAACAACAGATGACACAAGTAATTTCCCTCCTAACCTTGTGTCCCCAGACTAACAGATTTCAGGTTAACTTGTTTAAAAGTTCAAACATACAAAGTTCAGATCAACTAGTTCACAGATCAGACAACTAAGTTAACAAGTTTTCAGACTAACGGATCAGATATACGGATTTAACAAATTTACAGGTTTGTCTAACTTTGTATTGGGCCTACAGATGCATGAAACAGGATTGTTAAATTCATTAGTCCAGTTGGCTTAACCCTATCCACCCAACACGTTTTAGACATCATATTTATCTTAGATTTGCATTAATTAATTATTTATGTGTAGACCTCTCACATTAACTAATTGATTGCTGATTGTGTTGTTTGATTAAAGTTTGATTAATTAAATGTTGAACCTTTAGCCAAATTGACCAAAAAGTGAATTGTATGGAAATTTGGTTGCGTTCGCTTCCATATACATGTACTTTCAATGAACAGGTCAAAGCAAAGAGGCAAGAGCAGAAGAATAAAATTGTTTTCCCAACAAATAGGCACATGTTTATCACATTTTACTGTTTTGTTTGGGTGATGATGATTTTATGAGCCGATTGTCTAGCCGCTTGGCCTTTTCTTTTTCTTTTTGAGATCAGAAGGCCTGTATGACAATTTCGGGATTTTCCCAATGCTCCCGGTGCAGGGGAGGTTATGGCGAAATTTTTCGAAAATTTAGGGTGTTAGCCGAATTTTTGAAAATTTTGAAAATTTCTTAGAAACTGAAAAGTTGAAGAACTTAATCCATAATAAAAATAATGAAATTTGAGTTGGTATTTAAAACAACTTTCGGCTTCGTTCCTTTTCGAGGACGAAAAGTTTTAAGTTGGGGAGATTGAAATAACCCGGAAATCCGAGCGAATTTAATTTTTTTATTTTGGCAATTTCAGCGAATTTTGATTATTTAAAATGAATTATTTTAAATATAAACGGCGAGAAATTTATTTTGAATAGGATTAGAACGTATATATTTATATACGTCATTATTAGAATATAAGTATTTATATATATATATATAAAAGGAATTGAAAATGGCACGGTAGTTCAATAATTTGATTTCAAACTTCAAACGAATGTACAGGATTCAAAATAAACCGGATTTTTGTGAAACCAAAAATATTAGAATCTATATAAGAATATCTTTCCAACGAGTCCGAAAAATCAAAATTTCATAGCGGGAATCAAAAGATATGTCCAGTTGAAAATTCGGAATAGTAGCTATGGAATTCTGGCCCTTAAAAATGGAAATTTTGCAAACGACCTCGGATTTCGACGAAACCACTTTTGTTGGATCCGTGATGTCAAGTTATTGCTAGATTCCAATTTTCATAATTTTTTGAATCAATATGTGAGCGTGGCAAATGAAAACGCGTTTGACCAGTTTCAGTTGATTTTAATCGACTGGAAAATGGCCATTTTTCAAACGGTCTCAGAATTCGACGAAAATAGTTTTGTTAGGACCATATCGTAAAAACGAAGCTAGAAAATATTTTTCTGAAATTTTTCGAGCTAGTATGTGGCCCAATAAATTGAAGTGCGCGTTCAAATTAAATATATAGAGTTATATTTTGATTTTGAGGAAAAATGATCGAAATGATCGAATTGGCCTATGATACATATCCCAAAGCGTTCGGGATAGGGGTAATTAGCTCGGGGTGACAGTCGTTGGGTTTCAATTGGAGTTCATTTCGAGAAACATGAATTTTCGAAAATAAAAAAATTAAATATAATATATAATATACCCCCTTGTTTTCTCTCTCTCCATCATTTAGCAAAAAAAAAAAAGAAAAAAAACCAAATCCATCGTTGACCCAACCACCCCTCCCCCCCGCCGACGATCTGCCTCATGCCCCCCTCTTGGCGTCGCACCCCTCCTCCGATCACTTCCCTCCTCCGCTTCCTCCTCTCCCCGATCGTTCACTGCACGCACCCCTCCAACCCTAGAAACCCTAGCCGCCACTTCCTGCCTCCAAGATCCGCAACCACCCGTCACTTCACCCTCCGCCGTAGACCCACCAGGGCCCTTCGCCCTAATTGGACCAGCGCACCCCCCCTCGAGTCCACAGTGCAACCAACGAGCCGACGAGTCAACGCTGCCATCACCGAGGTCTACTGCGACCCTCCCTCCCTCTTTCTTCGCTGAAAAATTGTAAGTTTTAATTTAATTTAATTTATTTACTTAGTTTCTAAATAATTACGGTCGAAAATCAGTTCTTTGGCATTAAAACAAAGAAAGGTCATGTTTTGAAATAGAAAAGACCGAAATTTTCAATTAGAAAAGATATGATTTTTGAATTAGCAAGATGGAATTTTTATAAGAAAGAATCGATCTTTAAAAGAAGAAAGTTAGAATTTTTACAAGTAGAAAGTTAATATTTTTATATGAAGAAAATTCAGATTTTCATATGTAAAAAGTTAAAGTTTTTATTTAAATCAAAATATGATTTTTATCATATGTTTGAAATATTTTTATAAGAATAAAAGTATAATTTTTAATCGTGTAGGAGAATAAAAATATGATTTTTATACCGTAAAGATTATAAAAATATAATTTTTATAATATAGAAAAGTTAAAAATATAATTTTTATACTAATGGCATATTAAAAATATGATCTTTATTATCTGAAGAGCGAAGAGAAAATATGATTTTTATATATTGAATTACAAGGTAAAAATTCGATTTTTATATATTGAATAGCAAAGTAAAAATTCGATTTTTATATATTGAATAGCAAAGTAAAAATTCGATTTTTATATATTGAATAAAGAAGTAAAAATTCGAATTTTATATATTGAATAACAAAGTAAAAATTCGATTTTTATATATTGAATGGCAAAGTAAAAATTTGATTTTTATATATTGAACAACGAAGTAAAAATTCAATTTTTATATATGTAGTGAATACGGATGACGAAAGTGATGAAAGAAGAAACGGCGGAGGATTTCTACTTATGAAGAGTCGTGGCGTTTGGAATAGCTAGTCGGTGAGAACTCCTCACCTTTTATTTAATTTTCTAGTTATAATATATACTAGGATGTAGATGGTGTTTAGTAGCACCCGACACCCATCGTCCACAGACCATGGACGGCTTGTATGCTGGTTTGTTTGATTTTGATGTGTAGTTGATTGTGTGATGTGAAATAAAGTAAAATATTTATATAATTAAAATATTTTATAGTTGAAAATAGAATTTTTAACGTGTATTTGAAATGGAATAAATATAAACAAATCAGACGATTTGTTTATATACACACATTTGACTGATATTGATTAGGACGATAAATTTTACACATCGCCCAACTGCACAAATAAAATTTGTGTTTGATTGTTTGAAAACCCCACACGGGTATTGGGGTGTTATATGACATACACTAATCCCAATAGTTAGTTGTATGTCGATCGATTGATTGACAGACTGTTATAACCGTTGAATATTTATATTTGATGCTTATACAGTGTAGAACGCACTTTGAATGATGCTTGATGATTTATCGTTGCTGTTATATACGTGTGGTAGAAAATCCATATAATTAACATTATATGGTAATTGATTGGGCCTCATTCCAGTTTTGAAATATAATATTGGATAAGAAATATTGAAATAGAAATATTTAAAATAGAATATTTGAAAATAGAAATATATGAAGCCGTGTTGATTAGATTGACGCCATTTTGACGTGAACGATATTTATATCGATTTTATTCATTTTATAATGAATATCGGAAGTGATTTCAAAATCTGATATTTTGAAAAGAATTGAAATTCGAATTGAAATTGAATAGAAATGAATTCGAATTGAAATTGAATTGAATTGAAAACGAATTGAAATTGAATTAAAAATCGATTTGAATCGAAATCAATTTGAAGTGAATTTAAAACGATTTATAAAATACGTTTTAAAAGAAGATCGACGAAGTATATATTATATATATAATATAATGGCCTGAATAGAAAGCGCCGCGCCGCGGCAGTTCATGAATTTCGACCATTGAATTCAAACGGATATTGCGGGAGATCCGACCGTCGGATTCTCCTAAAACCGGAACCGTTGGGTTCGTATCGAAAAGAGCATTTCAATGAATATTAGAAATTAGAAATCTAATGGTTGGATTTGGAATTATGTCCAAATCAAATTTGGAAAAGGTCGCTGTAAGTGCAGTTCGATGGCCGCTGATGGAAATCGACTGTACGGGTCTTGATAAAATTATTAAAAATATCAATAATTTTTGTAAAATCATAAGAAGTGATTTGTGAAGAATTGGGATGAAAAACTCCATATTTGAAAAGATAAAAATAGATTTTGATCGAAATGAACTAGTTTTGAACTAGAATTATAATTCTACTTATTTTTAAATAAATAAATTGGATTTGAAATGGTTTCGAAAATAACCCTAATTTCTAATAATTATATTGGAATGGATTTGAATCGAGATTTTCTTCGGAATATTTAGATGTTGGATTTCGTGATTATACAGATGTTGTTATGGAAATTTGAATGATATTTATATATCGTTATTTCCAATACGATATTTGTTGGTCGTAGAATTTGATATTGAATATAAGCCGATATATTTTCTATTCAGAGCCTTGTATTTACTATCAAATGTGATTTGGGTTTGTCGTGAATGGTGTCTTTATTAACACTGTTCTTGAACCCAGTTGAGAAAAGATTAAATCTTTCTATTTAGATTTAATGAAGTGTACTAATTAAATAATATTTAATTGGAATTGAATTGGTATTGAATTTTGGGTTTATCGTGAACAGTGTTTTAAATAACACTTGTTCTTTAACCCGATAATTAATGGAACGTGATTTTGGGTTGTCGTGAACGGTATCTTCAATAATATTGTTCTTAGACCTAAAGGATTTAAGAAAATTAGAAACTAACTGGAGATTATTTAAGTTGAATGGTTTCAGAGGTATTGATCTGATGTTGGTTTCGGCATTCGGGGTTAATACTTAGGAAATTGCTCACTTGCTATTTTACGGTTAGGGACTGATTGAAATGTGATTTGGGGGTTTATCGTGAACCGTGTTTTAAAGGACACTGATTCTTTAACCCAGTTAAAGATTAAATCTAAGTGGAGTTTTGATGAATCTTTAATTAGATTGAAAAGATCGAGAATGGAGTATCCCCAGTTTTGCTCCAGGCGATAGTTAAATCTTTAATTAGATTTGAACGTGAAATGGTAATTAAATTTACCGATAACACCGTGGTGTTAGATATGAAGTATTACTAGTTTACTTCATGGGATGAATAGGTTGGGATTGGGAAATTAAAACAAATGATTACTTCGGTAAGGTTCGTTAATCCCGACTAGTTTGGATAAACCAAAATTTGGTTTGAATTGATTTTCAAAGGATGATTAAAGAATAAATTTAAAGGAATTTATCTTTGATAAAAATAATGGGAAAATTTCCCTAAGAATGTGAAATTTAGAAACTAACTGTCGGTTAGCTACGCAAAATGGTTTTCTGGATACAGATCTGATGTTGGTTTCGGCCTTCGGGGTTAATATTTGGGGAATTGTTCTCTTGAATAATTTACGGTTAGTCACTAATGAATTGGAATGAGGCGTATGTTATGTTTGTGTAACACTTATTTCAAATATACGCGAGTTATTCGGAAAGACCGGGTTTATCCCATTCTGAATAACTGATTCGACGATTCGTCGAAGATGAAGACGATGGTTGAAGACCGGAGGTCTTCACGTCGCTTGAGTGATTACTGATGATCTTGATTGGGATGTACACCCAAGAAGATGGAAACAGTTGGTGATCGTCCAGATGTACTTGGAGATCGATGGATATGCGGGGTACTAGGTGCCTCCGGTTTCGTTTAGACCTAGAATGAACTTGTAAATGGACTGTGTGTCTGACATTGGATTTTAGTCTGTGTGATTGATTTCCATTAAATATATATCTGTTTGGCGGCGGAGAATTTATTCTCTTGCTTAACGCCCTTCTTTGAGACGTATGAGCTCAGGAGTTATATACTGATGGATATCAAACACATAGAGTGAATTGCCTGTGTGGCATGCCTAAGTGGCAAATGATCAAGGCTTCTATTGAAAAGCAAAGTCTTGTGGTTGATGATCAAAGCACGGCCTTTGTGGCATAGCTTTGTGTAACGTTTACTTCGCGAGTTTCACACCCGGTATGAACCAGAAACGGGAGAGGACCTCAGGGAGGACATGCGTTTCTTTCTATTTAGAAGTGGCGTCCGTGGTTTTACACGCCCTGATGTGACGACCCCATTTCCCGTACAGACCGAGACAAGGGTAATCTTTGGAATATAACAAAGAAACAGATAATAGCAGAACAGAATTAAATAAATACACCAAATAATGAACAATAGAATACACTGGATAAAAGTAATCATCAGAGTTACACAGTATACTGGATCTTACTTAGTACAAATACAGTTCAACTATACATATATGTCTACATCAGAAAAACAAACATAATGTACAATAGGAGCTGAACAACATAAAAAGAGATAAATGATAGAATTCATCTTCAGCTCTAGCTATCCAGAGAAAGCCAGCTAAACCTGAATACAAGGCTGCCCGTGTAGAAAAAGGGGCACTCGAGTTTGAATGTGAAACAAACTACGAGTCAGTCATGGGACTGGTATGAGAAATCTACTCAACACATTTAAAATATGGCTAATCACAGGACCACGCCACTTTCGTGGAATGGGTTTACTCCATTGGATTGCCAGTGCTTTAAAAACAAATCATTCCTTTAAACATCGCAATGCTTTTTATCAAAATGTTGCCATTATAAGACTTAGTTCCAATCACACAATGCAACGCAAACCGGAGGATAGATTTTTTACCTTATAATGGCCAAAATATGCTTGATACGAATAAAACAAAGGCAATTTATATTATTACTAGTGTTTATATGTTTTGAAAACAATTTCAAATCATAACTATCAATCATAGACGACATTAATGCCCCATACCACTATGTCGCCATATATAGGTATACAATCAAAACCGCATAGTCACGTATTTGGAAATTGGATTTCCGTCATGAACCAACGCAAAAGATAGTCCTTACCGACTTCGAGACGCTCTAGCCCGTATCTCAGGCAAGTACTCAGTCAAGCCTTTGGATCGTCAGGGCCGGTCCACCGATGTGGATTAAAATTCCTGAAAAATGCGTTTCCCCGCCCTATGGGGCGTAAGTGAGCCAACGAATGACTCCATCGGACCCGGATCATCCGATCAAACCGAGGCGCCTCGCAACAGCAACAACCACATAAGTCAAACTCGTCAGGGCGTGTAAAACCACTAACGCCACTTCTAGCTAGAAGGAAACGCATGCCCTCCCTGATGTCCTCTCCCGTTTCTAGTTCATACCGGGGTGTGAGGCTCGCGAATTCACGTTATACACAAAGCTACGCCACACAGGCGGTGCTTTGATCATCACCACAAGACTTTGCTTTTCAATAGAAGCCCTGATCATTTGCTACTTAGGCATGCCATACTAGCAATTCATGCCATGCGACTGATGTCCATCGATATACAATCTCTGAGCTCGTGCGTTTCAGAGAAGGGCGTTAAGCAAAAGAATAAATTCTCCGCCGCTAAACAGATGTATATTTAATAGAGATCAATCAACACAGAATAAAATCCAGTGTCAGACACACAGTCCATTTACAAGTCCGTTCTGGGTCTGAACGAAACAGGAGGCACTATATACCTTGCAAACCCATCGATCACCACGTACGTCTGGATGATCACCACTCATTATCCATATTTCGGGAAGCCTCCCAATCAGGACGTCCGTTACCATCCAAACGAGGTGAAGATCTCCGGTCTTCGACCACCGTCTTCGTCTTCGATTTCTTGTCATCGATTCAGTTATTCAGAATGGGATCAACCCGGTCTTTCTGAGCAACTCGCGTTTATAATAAACAAGTGCAACACTAACATACACACGCATCATTTCAATTCATTAGTCACTAACCGTCAATCAGTAAGAGAACGATTTCCCAAATATTAACCCCGAAAGACGAAACCAACATCAGATCAACACCCAGGAAACCATTCGACTCAGCCAACCTTCAGTTAATTTCTAAATTTCACATCCATATCGTTTATAATATTTTATAATGATTTCTCGCTATTTTTATTTATTTAAAAATAGCCAATTTATTTAAACCGACGCTTCGGGCCATAACGCGACCGTGGCGCTGTTTTTCTTCAGATTTGATTTACACATATCTGAAAATCTAACCATTGGATCTTCACAAAATTTACATCATTAGAAAGATCTTTTCAAAACGAATCCAATGGTTCCAGTTTCGGGAAAATCCGACGGTCGGATCTCCCGGTATACTCGTTTGAAGTTTCGATTTCAAAATACGAACTTTAGCGTCGTTATTCGATTAAATATAATTATATATATATATATATATATATATATATAATCGATTCTGGCACTGTTTTTCTTTAGATTTGAATTAAACATTACAGACAGTCCAACCGTTGGATTTTAACAAAGTTGGTGCCGTTGGAAAGATATTTCCAAAGCGAACCCAACGGTTGCAATTTCAGGAAAATCCGATGGTCGGATCTCCCGTACTAATCGTTTGAAATCACGGTTTCAAAATACGAACTGCAGCGTCGTTATTCGATATATTTCAATTTTATTTATTTATATATATATATCGATTCTTCGATTTCAAAGCTATATTCTTTTCATACGTTTGATAAAAATTATATTTTTATCTAACTGATTTCTATTTCAGCACTTCACTATATTTAACAATTCATGTATATAATAAAAATGTGATTTTTATTGTAAAATAACTCATTTCAAAACACTATTATTTTATATAATTCATATAGGTAATAAAAATAGGATTTTTTTTTATTTTAAAACAATTTCTTTCAAAACAAGATTATTTTATACAGTTCATATAGATGATAAAAATGTGATTTTTATATTTAAAACACGAATACCATTCAACACATGAATTTGTAATCAACGAATGGGTTTCAATTCAACACATGAATGTTTTCTATTCAACGAATAAATATAGTTTCAACAAATGAAAATAATTCAAACACATGAATATTATTCAAAATTTCGGCAGCATAATGGCAGGATAGTTAAAACCGGGACCGTCCCTAGTACGGCTCCTCGCTCTACCTTAAAACCTCGCGGTTTTTGACAATGGGGAATCATGCATCTAGTTCGGAGGCAGGCGGCATGTATATTTATTTCATTTCCACAAACTAATCCTATGTGGTTTCAACCAAATATTTCTCAACCAAAAACGGGTATTTTTCAACCACAATCAATCAATATCAACCACAAACAATCCCAATCAACCATTCGCTATCAATCAATTTTCACACCAATCACAACCAATAAATATCATCCATGGTTTGTGGACGAGGGGCATATATATATATATATATATATTTATTTATTTATTTATATATTGAAATTCACTTCTATTTCAACACGTATATAATTTTTACAACGCATATATAACTTATACATCGAACGTACAACTTATACAACGCTTATACAAGAGGTGTACAATGCTTATATAACTCATACATCGACTATGTAATTTATATATCATCGTTTTCCATATCGTTTATAAATTAGAAATCTCACATTGGGTTCCACTCCACCAAAAATAGCAGAAGGCTCAGAAAAATATGCGGTCTCTTCTAGAATGTAGAAGACGTCCACACGAGTCCACTGTCTCTTGTTTCACTGAATTTCGATAACACATCAAAAAGATATGATTTTTACAGTGAAATCATAAATGGTAGCGCTTTAAACTGCTATAGAATAGTTTTAATATAATTTACACCGTACCTCCACTGTTTTGTTCGAAACTAGGTTTCGATCTCTCGCGAAATCCATTGCGTTAGGGGCTGATCGGGGTTGACCACGACCTCCGCCTACGAGAGGGCTTCCCGACGAGGTGGGTCTTGCTCAGCTCGAGCACCAGGTGGCGGCGGAATAACGTTCGACGTCCTCGAAGTTTGCGAGCTCTTTTCTCGACAAAGACCAGGCGAGGGAGGTCGAAACAAGGATGGATTGGAAGAGGGAGGAAGGATCTTCAATAAGTTCAACTGGAGGGGGTGGCGAAAACGCCTGTGGCGGCGGCGATCGAGCTGGGAAGCTTCGACTGTGTTTCCATCGTTCGTCGGGGAGAGAGAATGATTTTTTTATATAAAAATTATGATTGGCCGGTTTGTTTTAAAGGGGTTTTCTGACACGACCACCAATCTAAACCCAATGACTATCGTCCCTAGCGTTTTACCCCCATTCCGAACACAATGGGATATGTTTCGTTGGCCCATTCGACTGATTCAGTCAGTTTTCCTTCAAATAAAATATAAAACATTCAATATTTGATTTGAACGTGCATTTCAATTTGACGGGGCCACAAACTGATTCGAAAAATTCCAGAAAAATAAATCTGGCTATGTTTTGACGACATGGTCCCAACAAAACTAGTTTCGTCGAATTCTGAGACTGTTTGCAAAAAGGCCCATTTCTTGTGGATCCAATTTAACTATAATTGACCAAAACACGTTTTCCATTGCCACACTCACATACTAGCTTCAAAAATTATGAAATTTGAAACCTAGCAATAAATTCACATCCCGGATCCAACAAAAGTGGTTTCGTCGAATTCCGAGGTCGTTCGCAAAATGGCCAATTTCACGGGCTATATAAATTTCATAGCGACCTTTCTGAAAATTCATTTGGCCATAACTTTTGCTTTTCGCTATGAAACTTCGATTTTTCAGATTCGTTAGAAAGGTATTCACTAACAGATTTAAATATTTTTGGTTTCACTCAAATCCGTTTTGTTTTGCACCCGGTACATTCCGACAAAGTTTGAATTCAATTTTTGAAACTACAGCGCCTTTTCAGACCTTGTTTATAATTAGAATTAATTATATTCGTTTTCAAATGTCGATTCAAACTTACTTTTCATCGCTACTATTTTAAATATTTATTTTAAATATTTAAAATCCATTATTTTAGCCAATTTACAAATTTTAAATTGGTTCAGATTTTCTGGGTCGTTACACCTGACGAGTTTGACTTATTTGGTTGTTGCTGTTGCGAGGCGCCTCGGATATCTCGGTCGTTCTCAAACCGATGGAGTCATTTAGTTGGCTCACCTACGCCCCAAAGGGCGGGGAAACGCATGTTCAGGCATTTTAATCCACTCCGTGTTGACCGGCCCTGACGATCCAAGGGTCACTCGAGCTCTGATCCTGAGGCTCGAGCTATAGAGTCTTGAATCGGTAGAGGACTATCTTTTACCTCGGTTCATACATTAAATGATAACCCAACTTCCAAATACGTGATTTTGCGGTTTTAATTGTAGAACTAGTATGGCGACATGATATATGGTACCCACGCCGTCTACGATCGATACTTATGATTTGAAGTGGTTTTACACGCTATGCACTTATAGTAGTATCAAATGATTTGTTTTAAACTTACTAAGCATGTTTGGCTATTATAAGGGAAAACCCTATCCCCCGGCTTGCGTTGCATTGTGTGATAGGACCTGGGTCTTATAATAGCTTCATTTTTCCAAAAAGCATTGCGCTGTTTTATTATATGCACTGGTATTCTTGGGAGGAAACCTGTTCCGTGTTATACGGCGTGGTCCCTTGATATATCTGATTTAAAGTAAAGTTTTAAATAACTGGTTTAGTTCTTACACCAGTCCCATGACTGACCTGGAGTTTATTGTTTTAACCTAAACTCTGGGTGCCCTTATTTTGACACGGGTAGCTAGTAGTTTTGGTTTTGCAGATTTATATTCACAGGATCCTGGTTTACAACTGGAATGATATCCGGAAAGCTTTGTATCCGTATATCTCCTTCAGTTGTGTATTGTATTATTTTCCGCTGCTATGTAATGTATTGTAATCTCTGATATTTATCGAATGTAATATTCATTTATACTCTGTATATTCTTATAATCTGATGGAATTGTTGTTATATATAATGAAATGTTCTTCCATCTGCGTTCTCTTTTGTGGCTTGTTCTCGAACTATCCGCGTTTTCCTCACCGGGGAAGTTACGGATTTTCATAGTTGGTATCAGAGCTTTTGTTTACAAAGCTCAGAGAACAAGACACATTACAACCATACGAAAGGATTCATCATAAATTGGATTAGTAATATCCAACGAGAATGACTCGTTAGAGATAGGATCAGCAGTATCCTAGAACGAGTGTGAAGAGTAGTGTTTTTGATAAATAAAAGTGAAAACAATTTTTGTTTTGAAAATTTAAATCAATTATACGTATTTGAATATTTATTTGTATTGATTTGGACAGTCCAGTATATATAGACTTTGCTTATACGTCTGATCCACGTGTATTTGAAGTTTTAATATACTGCATAGATATAGAATCACACTCTAGTCGCCCGGAGACGATTCTGATGATAGTCTAGACATCATTAGAATTGGTATTCGAGTTTCGAAGGTGTGATATCTATATATTTCCTATTGACTGGTGTGAGAACCAAAATTAGATAGGGCTTATTGTTGTGAATTGGCATTAAAAATGTGATTTTTTGACTATATATCAAAGTTATGGATTTGAAATGATAATTCACTAATTGATTGTCGATTGTATTGTTTGATTATAGTTTGATTAATTAAATGTTGAACCTTTAGCCAAATTGACCAAAAAGTGAATTGTATTGAAATTTGGTCGTATTCGCTTGCAAATACATGTACTTTCATTGAACAGGTCATAGCAAAGAGGCTAGAGCAGAAGGAAAAAATTGTTTGCCCGACAAATAGGTACATGTTTATCATAATTTACTATTTTGTTTGGGTGATGATGATTTTATGAGCCGATTGGCTAGCTGCTTGGCCTTTTCTTTTTCTTTTTCTTTTTGATATCAGAAGGCCTGTATGGCAATTTCGGGATTTTCCCGGTGCTCCCGATGCAGGGGAGTTTATGGCGAAATTTTTCGAAAATTTAGTGTGTTAGCCAAATTTTTGAAATTTTTGAAAAGTTCTGAGAAACTGAAAAGTTGAAGAACTTAAGCCATAATAAAAATAATGAAAGTTGAGTAGGTATTTAAAACAACTTTCGGCTTCATTCCTTTTCGGGGACGAAAAGTTTTAAGTGGGGGAGATTGTAATAACCCGGAAATCCGAGCCAATTTAAAATTTTTCTTTTGGCAATTTCAACGAATTTTGATTATTTAAAATGAATTATTTTAAATATAAACGGCGATAAATTTATTTTGAATAGGATTAGAACGTATATATTTATATACATCGTTATTAGAATGTAAATCTTTATTTATATATATAAAAGGAATTGAAAATGGCGCGGTGGTTCGATAATTCGATTTCAAACTTCAAATGAATGTACAGGATTCAAAATAAACTGGACTTTTGTGAAACCAAAAATATTAGAATCTTTTTAAGAATATCTTTCCAACGAGTTCGAAAAATCAAAATTTCATAGCGGGAATCAAAAGAGATGTCCAGTTGAAAATTCAGAATAGTCGCTATGGAATTCTGGCCCTTAAAAATGGAAATTTTGCAAACGACCTCGGATTTCGACGAAACCACTTTTGTCGGATCCGTGATGCCAAGTTATTGCTAGATTCCAATTTTCATAATTTTTCGAATCAATATGTGAGCTTGGCAAAGGAAAACGCGTTTGACCAGTTTTAGTTGATTTTAATTGACTGGAAAATGGCCATTTTTCAAACGGTCTCAGAATTCGACGAAACTAGTTTTGTTAGGACCGTATCGTAAATACGAGGCTAGAAAATATTTTTCTGGAATTTTTCGAGTTAGTATGTGGCCCGGTAAATTGAATTGCACGTTCAAATTCAATATATAGAGTTATATTTTGATTTTGACGAAAAATGGTCGAGATGATCGAATTGGCCTACGATACATATCCCAAAGCGTTCGGGATAGGGGTAATTAGCTAGGGGTGTCTGTCGTTGGGTTTTAGTTGGAGTTCATTTCGAGAAACATGAATTTTCGAAAATAAAAGAAATTAAATATAATATATAATATACCCCCCTTGTTTTCTCTCTCTCCCTCATTTAGCAGAAAAAAAAGAAAAAAAAACAAACCCGTCGTTGACAAACCCCCCTGCCGACGATCTGCCTCGTGCCCCCCTCTTGGCGTCGCGCCCCTCCTCCGATCACTTCCCTCCTCCGCTTCCTCCTCTCCCCGATCGTTCACTGCACGCACCCCTCCAGCCATAGAAACCCTAGCCGCCACCTCCTGCCTCCAAGATCCGCCATGTAATGTCCCGACTTTTCTGACTATTTTTAAATCATTTTAATGAAGAATTAAAATGAGGATTCTATTTAAAAATATATACTAAGGAGATTCTTGAAAACAAATATACATATGAATGAGCATATGTATGTAATAATATTATTATATATACTTGATAAAATCTTTGATTTAAAAATGTAAAACAAGTATATATTATTTAAAAAGGAATTTCATATAGAAATGAAATACTTCATAGTATTATTTTGCCAAACTAAGGAGTTGAAAACAAAGGACAAGAACATAAACAAAAATAAAGGAGCATGTGCTCATTTAAAAATAAAGGAGGGATTGGAAAACAAAAACACCACAACATGTTGCCTACAACATGAAACATTACGGCCAAAACATGAATTATATAACACATGAACCACTTATCATCTTAAATATCCAAACAAAAGACAAAAAGGAAATCTCTAGCAAGATAAAACAATTTCCAAGAAGAGACAAGCATTTAATGAAACATACTTGACATAGTAACCATGATCTTCGTTAGCCATTGCCTAAAAATCCTATAGTATAGTTAGCATGTACATGTTATAGTATAGGAGAAATATCTCAGCAAAGAAGAAAACAAATGAGAACATTAGTTAAGGTTTTAAAATCCAAAGGGATGGTCCTTGCATTTAATGCAAGTATGGTTCAAGCTTCTAGAAACACTACCTAGGAGCATGTCATTAGCTACAAACCCTTAGTAAGATAAAAATTTGAATCCATGTACTCCTCATTTTCTGGCCGTAGGGACTAAGGAGAGAGGGGTGAGGCTAGAAGAGTTTTACTGTTGGAACGTGTGCACAGAAATTCATATTTTAATGCATGAGTTTACCTATATATACCACTCATTCCCTTCACATTCTCCACACAAACAAATATGAACTTTCTTCTCAGATCTGAAGCATTTTTCTGGATTAAATTGGAGAGCATTTGGTGAGTGAAACACTTAAATTTTCCTGAGTTTAAATTACTGTTGTAAAACAGTTTTTAGTTAAGTTGAACTACCCTGTTTATTTGATTTCTGTTCATTATTGTCAACCTATAGATCATGATGGTAGATCACTTTGATTTGATCACTATAGATGGATCAACTAGATAGCATACCTCCCTAAAATGTGTGTGTGCAATTTGATTGATGATTTAACACCTCTGTTAGAACCTGTAGAAGTGTTCTGGAAATTACAGAACATGTGTATGTGACAAACAAACTAAGTTGATTCACATTTGAGTTATGAAAGAGTATAAATCTAAGTATAAACATACCATACATCTTCATATAAGATCAAAGAAAAATCAAGTTGTGTTAAAAACAGGAATACAGGGAGTTCTCTGTAAAGTGAAAATCAAAGTGGAAATTCAAAAGTGATAAAAACCCGTTTGGATGATATGAATTGAATCACGAATGTAAATAATGATTTTTAAGATGAATTTCGTGATTTTTAGTTATGTATATCATGAGAATTTTCGACATGAACTGAAAATGGTCTTCGACCAAATTCCGATCATCGGAGAAGCGAGAGGTCAGGCGATCGTGAGGGAAGGAGCGTCGGGAACCAGGGGATCGGGGAAAAATACAAATAGATTTTTTAAATGTGTGGATTTTGCGAATGGGTTGAAAATAGGGTTTTTATGTTGGAAATGGGTTCATTGCTTCACGTCGGAGCTGCTCACCGTCGGCGGCGAGAGAGACGTGCTGTGGTGGGGGAAAAGAAGCGCCAGGGGGTGGCGGTGCTGAGGCCAGGAGGGTTCGGCAGCAGGTGGTCGGTGGTGTGAGCACTTGGTGGTTTCTTCGATGGTTGTTTTTACGGTGGAGGAACTCGAGACAGTGAAAACACTGTTCACAAGGGGGTGGCCGGACCTGAGACCATCGACGAGGTGAGGAGGCAAGGCGTGATGTGTCGGAAGGGTCGCTGGTGGTCCACGTCGTCGGGATGGCGTGTGCATGTGCACAGGAGGGACGTGCACCTACAGGGAAGAAGAAGGAAACAAAGTACCTGGTTGGTACTTCTGGGATCGTGGTGTTTGGGGCTGGATCAGGGTGGTTTTCATGAGTGCCGGAGATTTGGCACTGGTTCTTTGGTACTTGGTTAAAGTACCAAGTGGTACTTTTCAATTTTTTCATGAGCGGCAAGAGTTTTCTCACCCAAATCATAGTGTTTCAAGTTCTGGTACTTTGGCACTGCCAGAGTCCAGTTCTGGCACTTGCCAAATCCGGTACTTTGGCAGTGCCAAAGTCCGGTGTTCTTTTCAAAATGAACAAGAGTTTTTAAATTTAAAATTTGTTTTAAATTTAAAGTATAAATAAATTAATTAATTAAATAAAGAAGTATTTTTATTTAATTAAACAGACAACAAGTGGAGAAGTAGAAACCGAGATTTCGAACAACAAGTTCGACGGGGAAAGTTCAATCAAGTTGAAATATAAATTTGACAAGAATAAATAATTTAATTAAATTATTTGAATTAATTATGAGGTAAATAATCATAAAAAGAATAAAACCAAAAGGAAAAAGAGTTCAAGTGTCATTCGAACTAAAAGAATAAAAGAAATGGAAACGCGTGTGCAGAGCACGGGCTTTTCATATTCATCACCAGATAATGATAAAACATCTGTGTAAAACATTTACAACTTCAACTGGTTGTTTTAATTAAATTATTCTGACATAAGCCAGATAACCAAATGCAGTATAAACTGATAATTGATCTGTAACTAAACAATACTCATGATTTAATCGATAAACATTATCGACTAAAAACGGTTTCGTACATCGTTCGAAGAGTCCGGAATAACCAATTCCACTTCGATTCGAAGTATACGTCGCATGTCAAAGTACTAAAGACAACGAGATGCAAGCGTTATTTGAAAAAGATATTTTTGGTCTGTTCAAACCCAGAACATACCCAAATGGACGAGTGTCTAACAGCGTATGTCAGTCAGATTTTACACATCGGTTTTACATAAGTATATTACGTTGGTAGCGAAGAAATTCGTTTCTCTTAGCTTTATTACCCGTAATATATTTGGGTAATCGAATGGGTATTTCTGACGGATAGGACGATGTGGCATTCAAAGAATATAAAGAAGTAATCTGTCAGAAGTGTAACGTGACCTCAAAACTTCACACCCCGGAAGTAACAAAAGTTGGGCTAGGCAGCATGGCTAGTTGGGTCATACCCAAGCAGGGTATATTATCACCATCTAGAGGACTTCCTTATTTAACCTCTTAAAAACTATTTTGCTGCTGTAACTTTCAAAAAAACGATAAATCGAGCTCGATTGAAGGGTGATAATATATTCGTCACACTCAAGCTAAATGAGTGGACGGTCATGGGTGGCCGGGTTACAAGACGTTCTTTTGAACCCCAGTGTATCTTCTCTAGAGTACACTGATCGGTGGGTGCTCCCATACCCTGTAAGTTGGAATCCAAACTCCAATATGCGCTCTGCGACTTTTAAAGTTGTATACTATATATGTGAACGTGAGATGCAAGCGTTTCACTAAATTTTTAATTACCTGTTACAAACTATTATAATATCAAATGTTTTGATATAAAAGAGATTAGATCATTTCCAGATATTAGACATGGATGGATCTAATGATTTTTTTTAAAGTAAAAACGTGGATCAATATAAACACCTTGACACCTATACCCTGTTTTTACTGTCTAACTATGTTTCCTCACACCAGTCCCCTGACTGTCCCAGAGTTTATTTTTGTGTTTCTTAAACTCTTGGGTACTCATAATATTTATTATGAGTAGACAAGTAGGTTCAGGCAAAGCAAGTGGAACATGATGCTGAACCAATTCAAGACCCAGTAGTATATGTGTTTTAATTATCAGTTTAATTACCAATGGTATTGTAATATGGTATTGTATGAACCATGATGGTGTAATATGTTATGTACTCTGATGTATCAGGCTGTGTGATGTAATATATAAGTATTTTGTGAAATTCCGCTGTGAGATTCTGATAACTTCTTACTCTTCTATTCTAAAAGTTCTACCTCTTCTATCTCATCTTCTAAATTCTTTCAATAATGACACGGTTTCCCAGGTATGGAAAATCGCGCCGTTACACGCCACTACCCATCACTTCACCCTCCGTCGCAGACCCACCAGCTCCCTTTGCCCTAATTGTACCAGCGCACCCCCCTCGAGTCCACAGTACAACCAGCGAGCCGACTAGTCAACGCCGCCATCACCGAGGTCTACTGCGACCCTCCCTCCCTCTTTCTTTGCTGTAAAATTGTAAGTTTTAATTTAATTTATTTACTTAGTTTCTATATAATTAGGGTCGAAAATCAGTTCTTTGGCATTAAAACAAAGAAAGGTCACGTTTTGAAATAGAAAAGACCAAAATTTTGAATTAGAAAAGATATGATTTTTGAATTAGCAAGATGGAATTTTTATAAGAAAGAATCAATCTTTAAAAGAAGAAAGTTAGAATTTTTACAAGTAGAAGGTTAATATTTTTATATGAAGAAAATTCAGATTTTCATATGCAAAAAGTTAAAGTTTTTATTTGAATCAAAATATGATTTTTATCATATGTTTGAAATATTTTTATAAGAATAAAAGTATAATTTTTAATTGTGTAGGAGAATAAAAGTATGATTTTTATACCGTAAAGATTATAAAAATATAATTTTTATAATATAGAAAAGTTAAAAATATAATTTTTATACTAATGGCATATTAAAAATATGATCTTTATTATCTGAAGAGCGAAGAGAAAATATGATTTTTATATATTGAATAGCAAAGTAAAAAATTCGATTTTTATATATTGAATAGCAAAGTAAAAATTCGATTTTTATATATTGAATAGCAAAGTAAAAAATCGAATTTTATATATTGAATAACAAAGTAAAAATTCGATTTTTATATATTGAATAGCAAAGTAAAAATTCGATTTTTATATATTGAATAACGAAGTGAAAATTCGATTTTTATATATTGAATAGCAAAATAAATATTCGATTTTTATATATTGAATAGCAAAGTAAAAAATTCGATTTTTATATATTGAATAACGAAGTAAAAATTCAATTTTTAAATATGTAGTGAATACGGATGACGAAAGTGATGAAAGAAGAAACGACGGAGGATTTCTACTTATGAAGAGTCGTGGCATTTGGATTAGCTAGTCGGTGAGAACTCCTCACCTTTTATTTAATTTTCAAGTTATAATATATACTAGGATGTAGACGGTGTTTAGTAGCACCCGCCACCCGTCGTCCACAGACCATGGACGGCTTGTATGCTGGTTTGTTTGATTTTGATGTGTAGTTGATTGTGTGATGTGATGTGATGTGAAATGAAGTAAAATATTTATATAATTAAAATATTTTATAGTTGAAAATAGAATTTTTAACGTGTACTTGAAATGGAATAAATATAAACAAATCAGACGATTTGTTTCTATACACACATTTGGCTGATATTGATTAGGATGATAAATTTTACACATCGCCCAACTGCATAAATAAAATCTGTGTTTGATTGTTTGAAAACCCCACACGGGTATTGGGGTGATATATGACATACACTAATCCCAATAGTTAGTTGTATGTCGATCGATTGATTGACAGACTGTTATAAGCGTTGAATATTTATATTTGATGCTTATACAGTGTAGAACGCACTTTGAATGATGGTTGATAATTTATCGTTGCTGTTATAAATGTGTGGTAGAAAATCCATATAATTAACATTATATGGTAATTGATTAGGCCTCATTCCAGTTTTGAAATATAATATTGGAAAAGAAATATTGAAATAGAAATATTTAAAATAGAATATTTGAAAATAGAAATATATGAAGCCGTGTTGATTAGATTGACGCCATTTTGACGTGAACGATATTTATATCGATTTTATTCATTTTATAATGAATATCGAAAGTGATTTCAAAATCTGATATTTTGAAAAGAATTGAAATTCGAATTGAAATTGAATAGAAATGAATTCGAATTGAATTTGAATTGAATTGAAAACGAATTGAAATTGAATTAAAAATCGATTTGAATTGAAATCAATTTGAAATGAATTTAAAACGATTTATAAAATACATTTTAAAAGAAGATCGACGAAGTATATATTATATATATATATATATATATAATATAATGGCCTGAATAGAATGCGCTGCGCCGCGGCAGTTCGTGAATTTCGACCATTGACTTCAAACGGATATTGCGGGAGATCCGACCGTCGGATTCTCCTAAAACCTGAACCGTTGGGTTCGTATTGAAAAGAGCTTTTTAATGAATATTAGAAATTAGAAATCTAATGGTTGGATTTGGAATTATGTCCAAATAAAATTTGGAAAAGGTCGCTGTAAGTGCAGTTCGATGGCCGCTGATGGAAATCGACTGTACGGGCCTTGATAAAATTATTAAAAATATCAATAATTTGTGTAAAATTATAAGAAGTGATTTGTGAAGAATTGGGATGAAAAACCCCATATTTGAAAAGATAAAAATAGGATTTTATCGAAATGAACTAGTTTTAAACTAGAATTATAATTCTATTTATTTTTAAATAAATAAATTGTATTTGAAATGGTTTTGAAAATAACCAGAATTTCCAATAATGATATTGGAATGGATTTGAATCGAGATTGTCTTCGGAATATTTCGATGTTGGATTTCGTGATTATACTGATCGTCGCTAATCTATGAATTAGAAAAGCGCGATATTTGTAATAAAATTCTGCAAGCGCACAGGTGTGTAGCATACAGGTCGAACACAGGGAGGTAAATTAAAATTAAATTATTTATTTATTCTTGGGCGAGTTAGACGAAGTTTGGGGTTGTTGTTTTTTATGTTGTTGAAATTAATCTGAATCTAATCAGTATCAAATTCAACAATTGTAAAGAAAAGGAACAATTACTAGAAAAAGAGAATAACGACTAGAACAATAACAAAAATTCAAAGTAGGATTCCTGTTGAAACTAATCAAACAGTGAATCGCTAACAAGCAGTAATAAAAGACAATAACAATATGCGTTCTACCCAAACCTAATTAGGTAGATAACACAAATTGTTATGAAATTAAAATAACAATAAAACTAGAAAAGGAAAGACTTTTATTAGAACAAAAGAGAATACAGAATAGAAAATTGAATGAATGGCATTTACAATGGGACATCATGAATATTTATAGAGATGTATACCAAATCCTAATCAAATCAATGACTAAATGGCCCTCTTTTCACAAGAAGTAATATCAAATCTCTTGCCTTCCTTGACCAAGATTGATTGGAAAGCAAATCACGGTGAATATCTTCCAAATCTTCCCTATCTTCCATGTGGCAAATTGATTGATTGATTGATGAGCAGATTGTATGTGATTAATTCTTTCAAACAAGGATACTCATTAGACTCCAAAGGCAACAAGGGATAAAATCTTCAAAATTGATCTTTTCTTGGCAATAATTTAATCGGAAATTCTTCTAATTGGAAATTGAAGAATGAGTGTTCTGAATTGATTTCCATGATAAGAATTGGTTTATTCCTTTTATTAGTGTATATCATGCATACATACATACATATGAATATATGTATATATTTATAATATCACACCAATCCATATATTCTTCAAGGCAGAGGAGGCAGTGTGGACGCGTTCCGTTCTTTTGCAAAAAGTGAGCTCGACGGGGATCGAACTCGGGTTTCTCAGTACAAATTTCCATGCTATTACCAGTGAGCTACAATGTCTTTTGTAATTGAGGTGGCTTTAATACGGGGAAGTAGCTTTTTATCTGTAGTTGGCCTTTAATTTGAAATGAAGGAGGCATTTCTTGACATCCTGTAAAAACACACAAAAGTAACCAAAGCATCATTTATTTATTTACAAAAGATAAAATATAAGAGCATAAAATAAACACATTTCTATGTTAATCAAATACCCCCACACTTATCTTTTACTCGTCCTCGAGTAAAAAGAAAATGAAAAACTAACTAGATAGGTCGCACTTTCGTAGGAAACACGATTGCATTTAGCGCATGCAACATGCCGTTAAACCTCTAGGTGTCCCTAGTAGGACGAGTGGTGTCTCGTGAGGGTTTTCAGCGGATACTACCCACAAAATCCAAATGAAGTATGCTATGATTCTAATGAAACTACATGAATGCAATGGACATATGCAAATAAAAACGAAAACTGAAAACATGATTTATTTCAGGAAAGTGGTACAACAAATTAAGTTAATAATTTCTAATCAGTTGATTTTATTTTATATACCTCAACTTGTCACAAATTTTCAATATAAATCAAGTTTTCAAATGTTAAATTCCAGTTTGGCCAGTTAGTTCGGTCGATAACATAGTGCAGCCATGAAATAAATTCTTAGTTTGCTTGGCACAGTTTCCAAAGTGGTATTCTAATTTTCTCATGTATATCTAATCAAATCAACAAGGTCAAGAAGTGTTTGGGCATCATCGCTTATTATTTATTCTATAAAATTTTAAAATTTATGATTAAGTACATACACCAAACTTAGAAGGCCAAGGTTTACCACCCATGCACTGCCTCGCGGACTAACGGAGAGTGGGTAAAGAGCTTGGCGGATTGTGCAGGCCGACTTTGACTTTGTCAACAACGTGTCGGTAATCCTTAGGTGTCCAATCTCATAAAATGAGATCAAGATATTCCAATGCTGACTTTGTCAACAACATGTCGGATAGAGCTTGGCGGGTTTGCACACCAACGCTCGATATACAAGCAATGTTGGATACCCTTGGATTATTATTATTATTATTATTGAATTTATAAGCACAAAAAAAGAGAGTTAAGCGAATTCAACTTAGCACAACTTAGTTTTAAAGATTTGACAAGCCATGATAAGTATTTTATGTCCTCCACTTATTTAAACAAAGTCTACAATATAGAATAGATTTCATGGCCATCACCTAAGAATCTCCCTATGTACCGGTTACAATATTATCCCTCAAAATTAAACTTTTCATTATATTTCTTATTCGATCTAAGTTGAGAGAAAAAAATACAATCAACTGGCTAAAAATTGTAAACTTATTTTGTTGTATCAATTGAAAATGAGTCGTATTTAAAAAAAAAATTTATGGTATGTTACTACGATATAAAATGTATGATGGTCCTACATGAAAAGAAAGAAAAATTAAAGAAAAATCAAAAGAATGCAATGCAGAATCCCCCCACACTTGATTGAGACAGTGTCCCAACTGTCTAAGGCAGAAAAACAAAAATAAAATAAAATAATGAAAAAGAAAAATAACAGAAAAAGAACGTGTACCACCTGATTTCATGGTGGATGATCAGGCTCATGCAGATCGATAGGGTCGTCTTCGTCATATTGCTCGAATTCTAAAAATGGTTTCAGTCGTTGACCGCTTACTTTGAAGACTTTTCCATCCCTAGGATTTTCAATTTCAACCGCTCCATGAGGATATACTGTTTTCACGACATAAGGTCCAGTCCATCGAGATCTGAGTTTTCCTGGAAACAAGTGAAGTCTAGAGTCGTATAAAAGAACTTTTTGACCTACGTTGAATTCCTTACAGAGTATGTTTTTGTCATGTTGGGCTTTGGTTCTTTCTTTGTAGATTTTCGCATTTTCATACGCCTCATTTCTTAATTCCTCTAATTCCGAAATTTGTAACTTCCTATGTGAGCCGGCTTTCTCTAAGTCAAAATTCAAAAATTTTATGGCCCAAAGGGCACGATGCTCCAATTCAAGAGGTAAGTGACAGGCCTTTCCAAAGACTAATCGATATGGTGACATCCCTAGATTGGTTTTATAAGCAGTGCGAAAAGCCCAAAGTGCATCAATCAGTTTTACGGACCAATCTTTTCTGTTGGAATTCACGGTTTTCTCAAGAATTTGTTTGATTTGTCTATTGGAAACTTCTACTTGTCCACTAGTTTGTGGATGGTAAGGTGTTGAAAGCTTGTGTGTGATTGAGTATTTCTTGTGCAAGGACTCAAAAGCATGATTACAGAAATGAGTGCCATTATCGCTAATGATAGCTCGAGGTGTGCCAAAGCGTGAAAAGATGTTTTCTTTGAGGAATTTGACAACAACCTTGTTGTCGTTGGTTTTGGTCGGAATAGCTTCAACCCATTTGGAGACATAATCTACCGCAAGCAAGATGTAAAGATTCCCAAATGAGTTAGGGAATGGTCCCATGAAATCGATGCCCCAAACATTGAATAACTCAATCACAAAAATGGGGTTAAGAGGCATCATGTTTCGCTTAGTGATTCGACCCGTTCTTTGACATCGCTCACATTTAGAGAAAAATTCGAAAGCGTCACGGAAGAGTGTGGGCCAATAAAAACCGCTTTGCAAAACTTTTGCAGCAGTTTTTCTTGCTCTAAAATGACCGCCACAAGCATGGTCATGTGAGAAGGAGAGAATACTTTGGTGTTCATGATCGGGCACACACCTTCGAATGATTTGGTCTGGACAGTATTTGAAAAGATATGGGTCGTCCCAATAGAAGTTTCGAACTTTCGAGAGAAATTTTTGTTTATCTTGTTTCGACCATTCAGCGGGCATTTGTTGTGTGACAAGATAATTCACAATGTCAGCGTACCAAGGGGTGTTAGAGATGGAAAGAATTTGTTCGTCAGGAAAATAGTCATCGATTTGGGCGTCGTTAACATTTTCGTGCACAATTCGAGAGAGATGATCAGCTACGACATTTTCAGAACCCTTTTTATCTCGTATTTCTATATCGAATTCTTGAAGAAGAAGGATCCAACGAATCAAGCGGGCCTTAGCATCCTTCTTAGAAAGCAAATATCGTAGGGCAGCATGATCAGTGTAAACTATGACTTTGGATCCTATGAGATATGGTCTGAATTTCTCAAGAGCGAAGACAACTACCAAAAATTCCTTTTCAGTAGTTGAGTAATTCAATTGGGCCTCGTTTAAGGTTTTGCTAGCGTAATAAATGACCCGAGGGAGTTTATCGATACGCTGACTTAAGATGGCTCCAACTGCAAAGTCAGAAGCGTCGCACATAAGTTCGAAGGGCTGAGTCCAATCAGGAGGTTGAATGATGGGTGCTGTGGTCAAGATTGACTTAAGAGTTTCGAAAGATGTTTTGCAATCATTGAAGAATTCGAACTTAACGTCTTTGGCAAGTAAATTTGAGAGAGGTTTTGAAATTTTCGAGAAATCCTTAATGAATCTTCTATAGAATCCCGCGTGGCCAAGAAATGAACGAATATCTTTAACAGACTTAGGAGGAGGCAGATTAGCAATCAAATCGATTTTAGATTTATCGACCTCAAGGCCATCTTTGGAGACGACATGACCTAGAACTATCCCCCTTTTTACCATAAAGTGACATTTTTCCCAATTAAGCACGAGTGATTTTTCCTTACAACGTTTTAGGACGAGTTCTAAATGAGTGAGGCATTGGGAAAAAGATGATCCATAGATTGAAAAATCATCCATGAATATTTCCAAGAATTCGTCCACCATATCAGAGAAGATACTCATCATACACCTTTGGAAAGTCGCGGGGGCATTACAAAGACTAAAAGGCATGCGGCGATACGCAAAGGTTCCAAAGGGACAAGTAAAGGTGGTCTTGTGTTGATCCTCTAAAGCAACAGGGATTTGGTTATAGCCAGAGTATCCATCGAGAAAACAATAGTACTCATGACCCGCTAAGTGTTCGAGCATTTGGTCAATTAAAGGTAAGGGGAAATGGTCTTTTCGTGTGGCTACGTTGAGCTTCCGATAGTCGATACATACACGCCATTTTGTTTTGATTTTTGTTGGGACAAGCTCATTACTTTCATTTTTGATCACTGTGACTCCTGATTTCTTTGGTACGACTTGTACCGGACTCACCCAGGTACTATCAGAGATGGGATAGATGATGTTATTGTCTAGACATTTGATTATCTCCTCCTTGACCATTTCTCTCATGTTTGGGTTTAATCGCCTTTGAGCCTCACGGATGGGTTTAGCCTCATCAACTAAGTGTATGCGATGTTCCACAATTGATGGGCTAATTCCTTTTATATCGCTCAGCTCCCATCCCAAGGCTTCTTTATTTTCCTGGAAAACTTCTAAGAGTTTTTCTTCTTGGTCCTCGGTAAGATCAGAGGCCAAGATTACGGGAAGAGTTTTTGAGGAGTCTAAGTATGCGTACTTAAGGTCTTGTGGCAAGGGTTTGAGATCTAACTTAGGATGTTCTTGAGTGTTAACTTTGGTTAACATTCCTTGGTTAGATTCAGAAGACGAAGGATTTGAGTCAAGAAATTCATTCAGTTCAGAAATGTATTCCAGTTCGTCGAAATCGGAATTGAAATGTTCTAGACACATTTTCAAGGCTTCAGAAGTGTCATTAGAGGTTTTGTCAACTATCGTTTGAATGATGTCGATCTCATCGGTCTCAAAATCCCTAGGTTGTTCGTTGATATTAAAAATGTTTAGCTCAATGGTCAGGTGCCCGAAGGAAAGTCGAAGCTGACCATTCCTACAATTAATGATAGAATTAGATGTTGCTAAGAAGGGTCGTCCTAAAATCAACGGTATTTGAACTTTGGGATTTGAGACAGGCTCTGTTTCTAAAACTATGAAATCGACAGGGAAGTAAAACTGTTCGATCTGTATCAAGACGTCTTCGATAATTCCCAATGGCTTTTTGACAGATCGATCAGCTAGCTGAAGAGTGATGTTTGTTGGTTTAATTTCCCCTAGTCCAAGTTGACAATAAACAGTATAAGGAAGAAGATTGAAACTGGCACCAAGGTCGAGTAGGGCACGAGAGATATGGGTGTTTCCTATTTTGCAATCAATCGTAGGGCAGCCAGGGTCTTTGTACTTGACTGGGGTAAGATTCGAAAGAGCAGAGCTTGTATTCGCAGTTAGAAAGGCGGTTTTTGGGACATTGGTTGCACGTTTTTGTGTGCACAATTCCTTAAGACATTTGGCATATTGAGGAATTTGTTCGATTGTGTCTAAAAGGGGAATGTTCACACGGACTTGTTTGAAAATTTCCAAGATTTTATCGAAATTTGCCGCTTTCTTCTTATTATTGAGCCTATGGGGAAATGGAGCTATTGGTTTTTCAACTCTGTGATGAGTTTCATCATTCAAGGAAGAAGGTTTATCCAAGGAAATAGAAGGTGGTAAGGTTGTAGAAGATGGAATGTTGGTATTGCCAACATTTAAGGAAACTTGAGGTTTAGAGGAATTGGCATTCGAAGCCAATGGGTGATTATCAAGATTTGGCATTGGGGTCGAGTTAGAAGGTTCGTCAGGGTCGCCCACGTTATTATCAATCCTCTTTCCAGATCGAAGGGTTGTAATAGCATTGACTGGATTATGGTTTTCGTCCTCACAAGAATTTACAGCACGAGAGTTATATTTTGGATTCACCTCAGGTTGACTAGGCAACTTTCCTTTCTCGTTATTTTTCGCTAGTTCCTTTATCATATTCATCATTTGTTCCATTTGTTTTTCTAAATGCATAATTTCTGGTGACGACTGAGAGGATTGATTTGATGATTGAAAATTGGGGTGCCTATAAGGTTGTTTGGATTGAGATGCTGTTTGAGAGGTTTGAGAATTGGATGGTGGAGCTTGATAATTTGGATTTGGAATGAAGGGTTGCATATGAGATGGGTTAGCTGAATTATTGGGGTTTGACCAAGAAAAATTTGGGTGGTTACTCCAACCAGGATTGTATGTGGATGAGTAAGGATTATTTTGAGCTATGGCATTAGCTTGGTCCTGAGAGTAATAGTGGGGTAACCCTTCTTCGGCTTGAGGAGTTTGATTTTCTAAGGGAATTTGACTTGGGTCCACGACATGCACTCCTCTAGTAGAAGTACGAATGGGAACACGAATTGATTCCCATTGCATGTCCTTTTCAGAATAATCTTCTAAGAATTGCCAAGCTTCATCAGCTGTCTTAGACATAAAATCTCCTCCACACATTGATTCTAGTTGAGTTCTAGTCTGATAGTTTAGCCCTTCATATGCAATTTGACATAAGTGATCTTTTAGAATTCCATGATGAGGACAACAACATTAGCTGGTTGAATCTTTCAAAGTATTTTGAAAAAGTTTCCCCCTCAATTTGACAAAATTGATTTATCTCGGTTCGGATTTTTAGAGTTTTATGAAAAGGGAAAAACATTTTCAATAATGCAGTGACAAATTCATCCCAACTTTTTATAGAATGTCTTGGAAGAGAATTTAGACATCTTTTAGCGCTTTCAAGTAGTGCAAATAGGATTAGCCTTAGCTTGATCGATTCGTTAGATAGTTGTTGCATTTTTGTTGTGGAAGCATACAGTTCAAATTCACTTAGAAATTCATAAGCATTTTCAGACCCAGTAAACTTTGGTACCCCTTGGATAAAAGAATGTTTTAGCTCAAAATTGTTTCCTTCAGCTGGTGGGAACACAATGACAGATGGCCGAACGGTCCTAGTAGGATAACATCGATCACGAAGAGACAAGGGTCTATCCATTTGGATATTGAGTTTGAAAATTTTGTTTTATTTGATTTTGATCTCCAAAGTTTGGAAAGTTTTGATTCACTCGATTTTGATCCAATTCGGTTAGAAAATTTTGGTTGATGCGAGAACCCCTAGGAGAATTTTGTTGGCTAACACTTTTTTCACTCATTGTTGTTAAATGCAAGCACAGAATTTAGCTACAATGAAATTTTATGTCCTTAATGGCTCCTAACCCAAAATTATATAGTGACACGTTTGATTACTTAGATCAAAAGATTTCTTAGCCAGTTAACGGACAGGAGTTATCGGTGCACCAGGAATCACCCTAGCTATGCAGCCGAAGGTTTAAGTACCTTCGGAGTAACAACCGATATAATATTTACGAATCACCGTAATATTTATAAATGGTTATTTCTCTGCCGTAGTCTAGACACCAAGAAATAATTCGTTCCAAATGAATCAACTATCACAATACAATTAAGCCCTAGATGAGCCCGTGACTCCCTTAAGTCCAACGTCTAACCGTTATTATTAGTTAGATTCTACGATGAAATGCAATTTGTGGGCTAAGGAAAGGGTGATGAAATCCCTCACCTTATGTTAATTGGGGTATTGCCCTTAACAAAATGAGTAAAAAGTGCAGAAATAACAACAATCACACAATTTAATTGCACAAATTAAAAATTTACATTCAAGCCGCTGCCCATGCAGATTTTTTTTACAACAATTGTCTATATTTTTTTCTTTTGCAGCAGAGCACTTGTAGAGTTTTAGAAATTTCTCACCTTGATCGGCAGTCCTCCAGTGAAATTGGGTAGCGCTAACGCGTTCACAACCCACTTGGTGTGCAACCGCTCCAACAATTCGACTTCAACTATTTGCAATTGTTTGACTTTTGAATTTCTCCACTTCGGTCTTGCTTGTTTTCCTTCCTTCGCTTGATTTTGATTTCTTTTTTTTTTTAAGAAATTGTTAAAACAAGGAAAGAGATTAAGGAAAAAAAAGAATAGAAGACAAAACTAGCAAGATATTTTTTTCTTGTTTTTGGAGATTGCAATGTCAATAAATAACATCAAATCAACCAATCAAGAGTTACTTCAAAAAAAATGGAAAGGAATAGTATTAGAAGAAAATAAATCTAAAGTAAAAGGAAACAAAATAAATGAAAAGAGAAAGAGGGAAGGAGATTCTATTGAAAACAGGGAACGAAAAAGCAAAAGGAAATAGTTTTTTTTTTTTTAATATGTTGAAAAGAAGAAAGAATTTGTAAAAGAAGAGAATGGGATTGAGAAATAAAAAGGAAAGAAATAGGTGAAAATTGGTAACTTTTTTTTCCTTTTAAAATTTGTAAAATGAAGAAAAGGGGTGTATAAAAAAATAGGAAAGGAAATGAAGGAAAGAAACTGAAAAATTGGTAAGAAATTAAAAGAAAAAGTGGCAAATTTTTTTTTATAAAAGGAAAGCAATGAGAGAAAATAGCAAGCAAATTAAAGATGTGAAAACTAAAAAGGTGATTGCAAAATGGATAGAAATTTGGGTAATGGAATTATTCAGCAACAACGAGAAAATTTAGAAAGAAATTTGTTTTTTTTAATGGGTAAGAGATTTGCAATAGAAGGAGATTTGTGAGAAGAAATTATAAGAAAATGGCAAGAATTTAATGACAAAAATTTTCTTATTTTTTCTGATTTGTATAAGAAGAAAGAGAACGTAGAAGTTTGGGAAAAGAAATGGAAAGATGGAAAGAAATAAAGCAAAAATTAAAAGGTTTTTTTTTTCCATTAGAATTGAAAAGAAGGAAGAATTTATAAAAGAAAAGAAGGAGATTGAGAAATAAAAAGGAAATAAATAAATGAAAAAAAGGAAATAAGGTCAAGAAAATTTGGCAAGTTCTTATTTTTTATTTGCCTAAAGTAGGAATAAATTTGCAAGAGGGAACAAACAAATGTAAAAATTGGGAAGGAAGGAATAGATGAGATTAAAGAAAAGAAACTAAGAGACAAAAGTGACAAGAAATTTTTTTCTCTTCTCTTGTTTAGATGATTCAAGCACCAATGTTTGATACAAAATCAACTAATAAAGAGATATTTTTTTTAGCAAAACAAAAACAAAAATAAAAATAAAAACTAACACGAATCAGATATTAAATAAACAATAAAATTTAATCGTTACCTCCCCGGTAACAGCGCCAAAAACTTGATCGTCGCTAATCTATGAATTAGAAAAGCGCGATATTTGTAATAAAATTCTGCAAGCGTACAGGTGTGTAGCATACAGGTCGAACACAGGGAGGTAAATTAAAATTAAATTATTTATTTATTTTTGGGCGAGTTAGACGAAGTTTGGGGTTGTTGTTTTTTTATGTTGTTGAAATTACTCTGAATCTAATCAGTATCAAATTCAACAATTGAAAAGAAAAGGAACAATTACTAGAAAAAGAGAATAACGACTAGAACAATAACAAAAATTAAAAGTAGGATTCCTGTTGAAACTAATCAAACAGTGAATCGCTAACAAGCAGTAATAAAAGACAATAACAATATGCATTCTACCCAAACTTAATTAGGTAGATAACACAAATTGTTATGAAATTAAAATAACAATAAAACTAGAAAAGAAAAGACTTTTATTAGAACAAAAGAGAATACAGAATAGAAAATTGAATGAATGGCATTTACAATGGGACATCATGTATATTTATAGAGATGTAGACCAAATCCTAATCAAATCAATGACTAAATGGCCCTCTTTTCCCAAGAAGTAATATCAAATCTCTTGCCTTCCTTGACCAAGCTTGATTGGAAAGCAAATCACGGTGAATATCTTCCAAATCTTCCATGTGGCAAATTGATTGATTGATTGATGAGCAGATTGCATGTGATTAATTCTTTCAAACAAGGATACTCATTAGACTCCAAAGGCAACAAGGGATAAAATCTTCAAAATTGATCTTTTCTTGGCAATAATTTAAACAGAAATTCTTCTAATTGGAAATTGGAAATTGAAAAATGAGTGTTCTGAATTGATTTCCATGATAAAAATTGGTTTATTCCTTTTATTAGTGTATATCATGCATACATACATACATATGAATATATGTATATATTTATAATATAACACCAATCCATATATTCTTCAAGGCAGAGGAGGCAGTGTGGACGCGTTCCATTCTTTGGCAAAAAGTGAGCTCGACGGGGATCGAACTCAGGTCTCTCAGTACAAATTTCCTTGCTATTACAAGTGAGCTACAACGTCTTTTGTAATTGAGGTGGCTTTAATACGGGGAAGTAGCTTTTTATCTGTAGTTGGCCTTTAATTTGAAACGAAGGAGGCATTTCTTGACATCCTGTAAAAACACACAAAAGTAACCAAAGTATCATTTATTTATTTACAAAAGATAAAATATAAGAGCATAAAATAAACACATTTCTATGTTAATCATATACAGATGTTGTTATGGAAATTTGAAAGATATTTATATATCGTTATTTCCAATACGATATTTGTTGGTCGTAGAATTTGATATTGAATATAAGCCGATATATTTTCTATTCAGAGCCTTGTATTTAATATCAAATGTGATTTGGGTTTGTCATGAATGGTGTCTTTATTAACACTGTTCTTGAACCCAGTTGAGAAAAGATTAAATCTTTCTATTTAGATTTAACGAAGTGTACCAATTAAATAATATTTAATTGGAATTGAATTGTTATTGATTTTTGGGTTTATCGTGAACAGTGTTTTAAATAACACTTGTTCTTTAACCCGATAATTAATGAAACGTGATTTTGGGTTGTCGTGAACAGTATCTTCAATAATACTATTCTTAGACCTAAAGGAGTTAAGAAAATCAGAAACCAACTGGAGACTAGTTAAGTTGAATGGTTTCAGAGGCATTGATCTGATGTTGGTATCGGCCTTCGGGGTTAATACTTAGGAAATTGCTCACTTGCTATTTTACAGTTGGGGACTGATTGAAATGTGATTTTGGGGTTTATCGTGAACCGTATTTTAAAGGACACTGATTCTTTTGCCTAGTTAAAGATTAAAACTAAGTGGAGTTTTGATGAATCTTAGGAAATCCCTAGTTTTGCTCCAGGCGATAGTTAAATCTTTAATTAGATTTGAACGTGAAATAATAATTGAATTTACCGATAACACCGTGGTGTTAGATATGAAGTATTACCAGTTTTACTTCATGGGACGAATAGGTTGGGATTGGGAAATTAAAACAAATGATTACTTCGGTAAGGTTCGTTAATCCCGACTAGTTTGGATAAACCAAAATTTGGTTTGAATTGATTTTCAAAGGATGATTAAAGAATAAATTTAAAGGAATTTATCTTTGATAAAATTAATGGGAATCTTTCCCTAAGAATGTGAAATTTAGAAACTAACTGTCGGTTAGCTAAGCAGAATGGTTTTCTGGATATTGATCTGATGTTGGTTTCGGCCTTCGGGGTTAATATTTGAGGAATTATTCTCTTGAATAATTTACGGTTAGTGACTAATGAATTGGAATGAGGCGAATGTTATGTTTATGTAACACTTATTTAAAATATACGTGAGTTATTCGGAAAGACCGGGTTTATCCCATTCTGAATAACTGATTCGACGATTAGTCGAAGATGAAGACGATGGTTGAAGACCGGAGGTCATCACGTCGTTTGGGTGATTATTGATGATCTTGATTGGGATGTACACCCTAGAAGATGGAAACAGTTGGTGATCGTCCAGACGTACTTGGAGATCGATGGATATGCGTGGTACTAGGTGCCTTCGGTTTTGTTCAGACCCAGAACGAACTTGTAAATGGACTGTGTGTCTGACATTGGATTTTAGTCTGTGTGATTGATTTCCATTAAATATATATCTGTTTGGCGGCGGAGAATTTATTCTCTTGCTTAACGCCCTTGAAACAACCCAAACTTCCCCGTGAAGGAAAGCGTGGATTGTTTGAGAGCAACACACATCAGAACACAGAACACAGAACAAAAGAATTTTTTTTATCGCTGATTACAACAATTACATCAGAGTATAAGAATATTCCAGAGTATGAATGAATAATATTTTACATTTGATAAATACAATAATATCAGAGGTTTAAATTACATAGCAGCGGAAAAATAATACAAATATACAACCGAAAGGAATACACGGATACAGTGCTTTTCCGAATATCGCTTCAACTGTAGACCAGGATCCTGTAAATATGATATCTGCAAAACAAGCTACTCGACTGCCCGTGTGGAAAATATGGGCACCCGAGTTTGCCAGTGAACAAACTACAGGTCAGTCATGGGACTGGTATGAGAAATCTTAACTAACCTATCTAATAATTAAGGCTAATCACAGGACCACGCCGCTGACGCGGAACGGGTCTACTCCATTGGATTGCCAGTGCATAACTAAAGTAAATCGTTAAATAACGCAATGCTTTTTAGAAAAATGAAACCATTATAAGACCCAAGTCCCATCACACAATGCAACGCACGCCGGAGGATAGGGTTTTACCTTATAATGGTGAAAAGATGCTTGATACGTAAAAACGGTATAATAGTGTGTATATATATATTTATAAAAACATTTCAAGGTAAATGTATCAATCCTAGATGGCATAGTACCCCATCCTACTGTGTCGCCATACTAGTTATACAATCAAAACCGCAAGGGACGTATTGAAAATTGGGTTTCCATCAAGAATCAAGGCTAGGGAGGAGATCCTTACCGATTTGAGACACTCTAGCAAAGCCCCAGGATTGGTACTCTGTCCAACCCTTGGATCCTGCAGGGCCGGTCCCCCAATAGTGCAATGGGTAGGATTAGTTATGCCTGAACACACGTTCCCCGGTTCTAGTGAACCTACAATACGGTCGAGGTTGACCGCATAAATCCGAGGCCTCGCAAAAATCCAACAACCACATAAGTAAATGTCAGGGCTCCATACCATGACACCACTTCTAGCTAGAAAGAAACGTGTGCACTCCCTGCGTTCCCTTCTCCCGTTTTAGACTCTACCGGGTTGTGAGGCTCATGAAGTCATGATATACACAAAGCTATGCCTAAATAGACTGTGCTTTGATCATCAACCACAAGGCCTACTTTTCAACAAAACCTTGATCATTTGCATCTTAGCATGCCACATTGTCAGACCTTACCATATTATTGATCATCTACCAATATATATATATATATATATATATATATATATATATATATATATATATATATATATATAACCTCTAAGCTCATACGTCTTAGAGAAGGGTGTTAAGTGAAGAATAAATTCTCCACCACCAAACAGAAATATATAATCAGTAGCGTTCAACAAATACAGTAGAAAAGAATACAATGTCAGACACACAATCCATTTACAAGTCCGTTCTGGGTCTGAACGGAGCAGGAGAAACCTGGTTGGTTCTCGTATATTCGGTCAATTAACACATACGTCTAGACGACGTCCACAGAAGTCCCTTCAGGGTAGCTACTCCTATCGAAGACCTCAGTAGCAATTCATCCATTCGATGTGAAAATCGTCGGTCTTCAACACCGTCTTCGTCTTCGACTCTTCATCGTCGTAATAGTTATTCAGAATGGGTTAAACCCGGTCTTTCCGAATAACTAGCATATTTTATAAATAAAAATCAAATGCTATAAAAACATCCAACATCTCATTCCAATTTAGAATATTCTTTTAAATAGAATATTCATAACATTAGGGAAAGGTTCCCATTAATTTTTTCAAAGATAAATTCCTTTAAAATATATTCTTTTAAACATTCATCAAAACTCCAATTGGGTTTTAATATCAAAATTATTATTACATGATTATTCAAATTTTAAAGGAATTAACCTTGTCTTTAATTGGGTTAAAGAATCAATGTCATTTTAAAAAAACACATTGTTCACGATAAACCCAAAATCATATTCCATCAATTATGGAATTTTCACAGAAATCAAGTCAATATATAAACGATATAAATTTCTGTATCAGACCAATACTATAAATGGAATAACGACAAAACCTTTTAAATTCCATACATAGTATCAGCCTTCTTTTGCAGAAAACTCTCTCGAATATTATCGAATCCGATTCCCGCTCAATCCCAATTTAATATATATATTAAAATTGGAAAACTAGACTTTAGAAAATTTCTCTTTAAATCTTAATAAAAAGATTTATTAATTATAAATCACCTTTAAATGTTAATTTGAGTTAAAGAACAAAGGTCGTTTAAGAAACATAGTTCACAAAATCAATTTATTTAAGCAATTCCAAATAAATATTTTTCAAATGGAAAATTCTATTAAATCTTAATTTAATAATTTCATTCTAGTTAATAACAAGTTTAATACAAAAGGAATATCTTTTATCTTTTGTCCGTCCCAGAACGGACATAGACATCATCTTTTCATCTTTTGTTAAATATTCTTTAAAATATTCTTTGTATGAGAAGAATTTTCTATATAAAATATTCTTTATAAAACAGTATCCTTTATTTTAAAGGGTATTTGTACTATAATATTCTTTATTCTAATATTCTTTATTCTAATATTCTTTATTTAAAAAGATATCCTTTATTTAAAAAGATATTCTTTGTATAAAAAGATATTCTTTATTGGAATGTGACTCAACCAGTCACCATATAACTTTAGTTATATGGATTTCATACATTGAATGTATATATCAAGGAAAACAAATGATTATCAAACATCCATCCACATCCAGAGTGCAATATAAAACTGTGTGAGCATTAAAATGAAGTGATAACGCTCATCGCAGCCTGTCGATCTATCGATAGACATACAATTTAATATTGGGATTAGTGTATGTCAATTTTCATCCCAACACCCGTGTGGGGTTTCATCCAGTCAAACAAATAATAAATTATTTGTGCACTTGGGCGATGTGTGAAAATTATCGACCCAATCACATAAACAAGTCAGGCAACTTGTAAATGGAAGTGTAACATTTCGGTAACATAAAAGGTGAATTATTTGATGTATAATAATGATATCATTTATCAAAACAATGAATCTTCCTACTTATTCATTTGTATCAAAAAGTGAATTCTAATGTTAATTCACTTAAAATGAAATGTAATCTTTTTTATATTACATAAACAAAATGAAATTCTTTTATATTAAATAAAATGTAATATTTATATTACATTAAGAATGTAATTCTTTATTTTATTATTTTCATAACATCTAAAATGTAGATAAAATATACTCTGGTTTCATGTTTTATTTACAATAAAGAATGCAAATAAAGATGTATCTTTTGATTTCACATTTCATTTGTAATAAGAAATAAAAATATATCCTTTTATTTCATATTTTATTTACACCGAGGAAGGTAAATAAAAATAGTAACTTTCTATTTTTAGTTTCATTTGAAACAAGGATTGCAAATAAAAAGATGACTTTTAATTTTAATATTTTGTTTACATCTAAAGTTGTAAACAAAATGCTTCTTTTTACTATGGTGTTTATTTGCCTCTAATTATGCAAATAAAAATATAATATTATAACTACCATGTTTATTTGCATCTAAATGTGCAAATTAAATAAAATATAATCTTTTATTTAATGTTTTGTTTGCAACCAAATTTCCAAGCAAAAATGTATATTTCTATTTCTAACTAAAACACAAAATAAAGATGTAACATTTGTTTACGTCTAAAATTGTGAATAAAAAGGTAATTCTTAATTTAAAAGTAAAATGAAAGATTGAATTCATGTTTTATTCACATTGAAAGATGCAAATAAAAATGCAACTTTTAAAACAAAATTTTATTCATATCAAAATGCAAATCAAAAATGCAACTTTCATTTTGATGTTCTGTTTGCCTTTAGAGTTGCAAACCAAAAATGTAAACTTTAATTCAATGTCTTATTTGCAACAAGGAAAGCAAATAAATAAATATAACTTTTATTTTTGATGTTATATTTGCATTGTGAAATGCAAATAAAAGAACAAATTCTATTTTTAATATATGTTTGTAACTGTAAATACAAATAAAAGGACAAGTTTTACTTTTAATGTATATTTGCATTGGTAAATGCAAATAAAAGAATAAATTTTATTTCAAAGCATATTTGCAATGATAAAGGCAAATAAAAGAATAAAATTTATTTTCAATGTATATTTGCATTAATGAATGCAAATAAAAGAATAAATTTTATTTTCAAAATATATTTGCACTTGTTAATACAAATAAAAGAATAAATTTTAATATATTTGCATTGGTGTATGCAAATATAAGAATAAATCTCAATTTCAATATATATATTTGCATTGGTGAATGCAAATAAAAGAGTAAATTTTATTAGCAATGAATATTTGCATTTGTGAATGCAAACAAAAGAATATATTATATTTTAATGTTCTTGTTTTTAAAAAAAAATGTTACTTTCATTTCAAAAATCAAGTTTTGACAAAAATGATATTTTTAATTCCTCTAATCATATTTGACAAAATTGTTATTTTTACTTCTAGTTAAACAAATTTGACAAAACTTGATATGTTATTCACTAATCAATCTTTTGACAAAAATTTTCATTTTAAAACATGTCCTTATTACCACAATATTGATTTTGTCCAACCTAATCTGATTAACAAAATGTTAAAACCCCATTATCATCTAATTAACAAAAATGTTAATTTTGTCCAATATAATTTCAATAAACATTTTCAATGCAAAAATGTAGTTTTTAATTACCTTAGACATTTTCAATGCAAAAATGTATATATTTTTTTATTTACCATACAACATTTTAAATGCAAAATGTATAAATATATTTTTTCTTCTTTCCTAATCTAATTATGTTTTAAAACATAAAAGACACCTCTTATTACTAATCATGTTTTTACACAAAATGATAATTTATTTTAATCTTTTATTTGAATTAAAACATGAAAATAAAAAAAATAAAAAAAAATATTGTTTTTATTTTTCACTTCAAATTTTGTGACATTCATGAATATAAAATATTCTATATCTATGTAGCAATATATGATTTTGTTGTATACATACAATTCCTAACAGACATTCATACACAATCAACATTGAAACAACAGCATAAATTTCATATGGAATGAATATATATATATATATATATATTATAAAGTAAAATAAATAATTAAATTTAAATAGATATCTCACATTGGTTGTAAATTTGGATTTGCCTGAATTTCTTGATCTGCCCTATTTTGGTTTTGGTTGGTTCCATGTGGTAGATATCGTCGCTGCGAATTCAACGCATTTTGTTTCGACTGATTCTGTGTCCGTATGAAAGAGTTATTAGCTTTATAAATTTAACGACATATTAGATAATTAATTTAATAATTATTTTCCTTAATAACCTTGATTACACTAATCAGGATTAAGGCCATCTTCTTCCCGCTCTTGTCTGAAGCTTCATCGCAACCTAGGGTTGCATCACTCACGCACTACAGAGCCCCGGATCCAGATCTGAGCACGCCACGCCATCCATCGTCGAGTCGCCGTCCGTCCCCCAGAGAGCCGCCAAGTTCGAACCCCCCTTCAGCACCAGAAACCGCACCGACTTCATTCCCTGTCGGCCACGATTTTGGCTTAATCACTCAACAGAAATTCACCAATGCCGTACCAATTTCATGCTCTTGAAAATCTCTCGAACTTGGCTTTGAAATCACCTCCTAATTCGAATCTATTTAGGAGATTTTGATGGTTTAATTTCAGAGTTCGGTGACCATTAAAAATAATATACGGCGGCTGCTGTATTTCGATTTAGGTCTAGGGTATACAGAACGAAATACGTGTATTTATAGGGTTTTAATTTATTTATTTTTCCGATTTTATCTGTATGTTCCTACAACCTCCAAATCAAACCCAACGAGTGTCGCCCCTAGCTAATAACCCCCATCCCGGACACATTGGAACATGTTTCGTAACCCAATTCGGCTGTTACCATATGTTTTCTTTAAATTTAATTATAAATCATTAATTATTAAATTCAAACGTACATTTTAAATTACCGGGGCCACATACTACCTCAGAAAAATCCAGAAAAATTATTTTTAGCTTTGTTTTGATGATACAGTTCTAATGAGACTAATTTCGTTGAATTCTGAGACTGTTTGAAAAATGGCCCTTTTAAAGTCGTTTAAATTTAACTGAAATTAACAAAACACATTTTATTGTACTGTGCTAACAAATCAAATCGGAAAATTCTGAAAAATTAAACTTAGCAATAATTTGACATTCCGGATCCAACAAAAGTTGTTTCATCGAAAACGGAGGTCGTTTGAAAAATGGCTATTTTCAAGGGTTATTAATTAAATATTAAAAATACATTTTTAAACAAATAATTTTCGAAACTCGAAATATATGAATGTTTATAATTTTTAAATGCAGAAACATCATTCCGAACTCAATGGAAGTGGTTTCAAGTCCAAATTCCTTCGTATGTGAAAATTAGCCCTTTGGGCCATATATATTATATATATAAATTCTGCAGCGACTTTTCTAAATATTGAACTGGCCATAACTTTTGATTTTTGTAACGAAATTTCGATTTTTCAGATTCGTTAGAAAGATATGATTAAACAGATTTATATATTTTTGGTTTCACTCAATTCTGATTTATTTTGAATCCTGTACAGTCAGTCAAAGTTTAAAATTAAATTTTCAAACTACCGCGCTATTTTGAACTCCCTTTATTTTTAAATTTAAATTTATTCGTCTCAACTTCGATTAAAATAAATTTTTAACCATTATTATTAAAATAAATTATTTTATATTACCACAATTCAATAAAATTTTCTAAAATAAAATTTTTAAATTGGTTCAGAATTTGCGGGTTGTTACAATCGCCCCCACTTAAAATCTTTTCGTCCTCGAAAAGGAAATGAGCTAAAGTCGATAAATTAACCAATTAATTTCCATTGTTTTATTGTTTTCCAATAATTTTATTAGTTAAACTAATAATCAAACATCACAACCAGCAATCAATTAGGTAATTAACTTTTCAAATATATATAATTTATATATATAGTCCAAAAATCATATTTTCAGCGCAAATCATAGCAGTGTGTCCTAACTAAGTGTTGGTTCTCACACCAGTCAGTGGAAATATATAGAAATCCCACTTTCGAAACTCGAACATAGATTCTGATGATGATGCATCAATCATCAGAATCATCTCCGGGCGACTAGAGTGTGATTCTATATCAATCCAGTATATTTAAGACTTCCAATACTCGTTGATTAGACGTATATTAAAATCTCTATATACTCGATTGTCCACAATAAAATATAATGTATTCAAATACGTACATTGAGTTAAAATTTCAAAGCTAAATTTGTTTTTATTTTTAAGAAAATAATACCCTTTGGACTCTTTCTAGGATACTTCTGATCCCATCTCTAACGAGTCATTCTTATTGGATATTACTAATCCAATCTCTGATGAATTCTTCTGTTCGTTTTCTAATGTGTCTTGTCCTCGAGCTCTGTAAACCAAAGCTCTGATACCAAAATGAAACGATCCAAACTACCCCGTGAAGGAAAGCGTGGATTGTTTGAGAGCAACACACATCAGAACACAGAACAAAAGAATATTTTTTATTGCTGATTACAACAATTACATCAGAGTATAAGAATATTCCAGAGTATGAATGAATAATATTTTACATTTGATAAATACAATAATATCAGAGGTTTAAATTACATAGCAGCGGAAAAATAATACAAATATACAACCGAAAGGAATACACGGATACAGAGCTTTTCCGAATATCGCTTCAGCTGTAGACCAGGATCCTGTAAATATGATATCTGCAAAACAAGCTACTCGACTGCCCGTGTGGAAAATATGGGCACCCGAGTTTGCCAGTGAACAAACTACAGGTCAGTCATGGGACTGGTATGAGAAATCTTAACTAACCTATCTAATAATTAAGGCTAATCACAGGACCACGCCGCTGACGCGGAACGGGTCTACTCCATTGGATTGCCAGTGCATAACTAAAGTAAATCGTTAAATAACGCAATGCTTTTTAGAAAAATGAAACCATTATAAGACCCAAGTCCCATCACACAATGCAACGCATGCCGGAGGATAGGGTTTTACCTTATAATGGTCAAAAGATGCTTGATACGTAAAAACGGTATAATAGTGTGTATATATATATATTTATAAAAACATTTCAAGGTAAATGTATCAATCCTAGACGGCATAGTACCCCATCCTACTATGTCGCCGTACTAGTTATACAATCAAAACCGCAAGGGACGTATTGAAAATTGGGTTTCCATAAAGAGTCAAGGCTAGGGAGGAGATCCTTATCGATTTGAGACACTCTAGCAATGGCCCAGGATTGGTACTCTGTCCAACCCTTGGATCCTGCAGGGACGGTCCCCCAATAGTGCAATGGGTAGGATTAGTTATGCCTGAACACACGTTCCCCGGTTCTAGTGAACCTACAATACGGTCGAAGGCGACCGCATAAATCCGAGGCCTTGCAAAAATCCAACAGCCACATAAGTAAATGTCTCGGCTCCATACCATGACACCACTTCTAGCTAAAAAGAAACGTGTGCACTCCCTGCGTTCCCTTCTCCCGTTTTAGACTCTACCGGGTTGTGAGGCTCGTGAAGTCACGATATACACAAAGCTATGTCTAAATAGACTGTGCTTTGATCATCAACCACAAGGCCTGCTTTTCAACAAAACCTTAATCATTTGCATCTTAGCATGCCACATTGTCAGACCTTACCATATTATTGATCATCTACCAATATATATATAACCTCTAAGCTCATATGTCTTAGAGAAGGGTGTTAAGTAAAGAATAAATTCTCCACCACCAAATAGAAATATATAATCAGTAGCGTTCAACAAATACAGTAGAAAAGAATATAATGTCAGACACACAATCCATTTACAAGTCCGTTCCGGGTCTGAACGAAACAGGAAAAACCTGGGTGGTTCTCGTATATTCGGTCAATTAACACATACGTCTAGACGACGTCCACAGAAGTCCCTTCAGGGTAGCTACTCCTATCGAAGACCTCAGTAGCAATTCATCCATTCGATGTGAAAATCGCTGGTCTTCAACACCGTCTTCGTCTTCGACTCTTCATCGTCGTAATAGTTATTCAGAATGGGCTAAACTCGGTCTTTCCGAATAACTAGCGTATTTTATAAATAAAAATCAAATGCTATAAAAACATCCAACATCTCATTCCAATTTAGAATATTCTTTTAAATAGAATATTCATAACATTACGGAAAGGTTCCCATTAATTTTTTCAAAGATAAATTCCTTTAAATTATATTCTTTTAAACATTCATCAAAACTCCAATTGGGTTTTAATATCAAAATTATTATTACATGATTATTCAAATTTTAAAGGAATTAACCTTGTCTTTAATTGGGTTAAAGAATCAATGTCATTTAAAAAAAACACATTGTTCACGATAAACCCAAAATCATATTCCATCAATTATGGAATTTTCACAGAAATCAAGTCAATATATAAACGATATAAATTTCTGTATCAGACCAATACTATAAATGGAATAACGAAAAAACCTTTTAAATTCCATACATAGTATCAGCCTTCTTTTTCAGAAAACTCTCTCGAATATTATCGAATCCGATTCCCGCTCAATCCCAATTTAATATATATGAAAATTGGAAAACTAGACTTTAGAAAATTTCTCTTTAAATCTTAATAAAAAGATTTATTAATTATAAATCACCTTTAAATGTTTATTTGAGTTAAAGAACAAAGGTCGTTTAAGAAACATAGTTCACAAAATCAATTTATTTAAGCAATTCCAAATAAATATTTTTCAAATGGAAAATTCTATTAAATCTTAATTTAATAATTTCATTCTAGTTAATAACAAGTTTATTACAAAAGGAATATCTTTTATCTTTTGTCCGTCCCAGAACGGACATAGACATCATCTTTTCATCTTTTGTTAAATATTCTTTAAAATATTCATTATAAAATATTCTTTGTATGAGAAGAATTTTCTATATAAAATATTCTTTATAAAACAGTATCCTTTATTTTAAAGGGTATTTGTACTATAATATTCTTTATTCTAATATTCTTTATTTAAAAAAATATCCTTTATTTAAAAAGATATTCTTTATATAAAAAGATATTCTTTATTGGAATGCGACTCAACCAGTCACCATATAACTTTAGTTATATGGATTTCATACATTGAATGTATATATCAAGGAAAACAAATGATTATCAAACATCCATCCACATCCAGAGTGTGACGATCCCAAAACCCCGTGACACGGTGTTAAGGATAATCATTGGAATATAACACATTAATCATCATTAGCAGATCACAGATAATAGCATAAACAGAAATTAGAATAATTTACACACATATGACAGCGGAATCATATAGATAACATCACATCAGAGAAGCACAGTACATGATACAACTTAGTGCATAATGATACATAATCAGTCATCATCGCCTGAGGCGGAATCATACATAAAGAGTACACAAAAGGAATATCAGTCTACATCGCCAGTGGCGGAATCATAATATAGATACAATAATGGCGGAGAAAATCCAAGTCAGCACGGTGTAGTCAAGCCTCGCCATGAGCCAAAAGGTGCGTCAGAAACCTGTAACTAGGCTGCCCGTGTGAAAATAAGGGCACCCGAGTTTGCAAGGTGAAACAAACTACGAGTCAGTCATGGGACTGGTATGAGAAATCCATTCAACTTATTAACAACAATAATAAGGCAAATCAAAGGACCACGCCACTTTCGCGGAACGGGTTTACTCCAATGAGTGCTAGTGCATGAGATAAAATAAATGATTAAATCAACGCAATGCTTTTTATAAAATGAAGCCATTATAAGACTCAGGTCCCATCACACAATGCAACGCAAGCCGGAGGATAGAGTTTTTACCTTATAATGGCCAAAAATGCTTCATACGGATAAAACAAAGGTGTTTGATATTATTACTAGTGTATATATGTTTCAAAAGCAAATTCAATCATAAATATCAATCCTAGGCGGCATAGCTACCATCTACTATGTCGCCGTACTAGTAATACAATCACATCCGCAGATTTCGTATTGGAAATTGGATTCCTTCATGAGTCGAGGCAAGGGGCAAGCTCCTCTCTGATTCGAGACACTCTAGCAAATGTCCCAGGACCCCACTATGATCCTTGGATCTTCAGGGCCGGTCCTCTCTTACTTTTGAGGATTAGTTATTCCTGAACACACGTTTCCCGGTCCTTACAGACCTATATCGAGGCGCCTCGCATTCCAACAACCACACAGGTGAAAAGTATATATAATGTCAGGGCTGGTAGGTCACTGACACCACCTTAGCTAGAAAGAAACGTCGTGCTCTCCCTGCGGTCAATCTCCCGTTTTTGACTCATACCGAGGTGTGAGGCTCGCGAATTCACGTTATACACAAAGCTACGTCACACAGACCATGCTTTGATCATCCACCTCAAGACTTTGCTTTGCAATAGAAGCCTTGATCATATGCCACTTAGGCGTGCCACACAGGCAATCCACTCCATGCGACTGATTTCTGTCAATACATAACCTCTAAGCTCGTACGTCTCAGAGAAGGGCGTTAAGCAAGAGAATAAATTCTCCGCCGCCAAACAGATATATATTTAACAGAGATCAACCAACACAGAACAAAATCCAATGTCAGACACACAGTCCATTTACAAGTCCGTTCTGGGTCTGAACGAAACCGGAGGCACCAATTCCTCGCATATCCGTACAATCAACAATATGTTTGGATGGCTACTACTTCAATTCCTTCATGGTAGCTACTCCAATCATGAGCATCAGTAGCGCCCATCCATCCAACGTGGAGATCGTCGGTCTTCAGTCGTCTTCGACTCTTCGACTTCTCAACGTCGATCGATTATTTGAAATGAGATAAACTCGGCCTTTTCAAATAATCCACGTATATTTAGATTTTCAAACCAATTAATCACAGGGTTGAACTATTCAACATTCACATTTCAGTTATTTAGTTATAATTTTCACGTCAAATACATTCAACCATCACATATCAAGCAAACACAACAAAATTGGTTTATTTCCACTCTATATCGTCTATAGCACTTAATAACGATATATCGCCATTTTTATTTAATTTAAAACGGCCATATTTAATTAAACGACGTTTCAGGTCGTGTAGATGCACTGGCGCTGCTTTCCACTAATTTTGTTTTACACATATAGGAAAATCTAACCGTTGGATCTTCACAAATTTTACATCATTAGGAAGGTCTTTTCAAAACGAATCCAACGGTTCCAGTTTTGGGAAAATCCGACGGTCGGATCTTCCACACTAACCATTTGAAGTTACGATTTCAATTTACGAACTGCAGCGTCGTTATTCGATTTAATTTAATTATATTTATATATATATATATAAATATAACCGTTTCTGGCGCTGTTTTTCACTAATTTTGAATTAAACATTCCAGACAATCCAACCGTCGGATCTTCACAAAGTTGGTGCCGTTGGAAAGATATTTCCAAGGCGAACCCAACGGTTGAGGTTTCGGGAAAATCCAATGGTCGGATCTTTCGCACTAATCATTTGAAATCACGGTTTCAAAATATGAACTGCACGGCCACGTTTCGTTTTAATTATATTTATATTTATATATTTATATAAATATAGTTCATTCAATGATTTCCATATCGTTTTCACTTCAAATATTTTTCTAACACCTTAAAATTTTGGAAAATTTCGCCATAACCTCCCCTGCACCGGGAGCATCGGGAAATCGCAAATAGCGTTCCTGGTCCTTCTAATCTCAAAAAGAAAAAGAAAAAGCCAAGCGGCTAGCCAACAGGCTCATAAAATCATCACCCAAACAAAACAGTAAATGTGTACCTATTTGTCGGGCACAAAATTTTATTCCTCTTCTCTAGCCCCTTTCTGCTTTAACCTGTTCAATAGATATGCATGCACATATATACAATCTCTAACATTTATCATTTTCTATTCAACTTCATATTTGATTTGCTTTGGTTTAAAAACACCATTCATTCTAATATCGCATGCATAGGCTAAAATCATATCATTAGCTAGTTAATGTATATTTCAACTCATGCACGTTTATTCGAACCAGTGGCTATTTTTAACACTTCACATTTCAAAGATGATAATTTTGGCGAACTAAAGTAGATTTCAACACATGACTATTTTATTTAGTTCCTATGCATGTTAAAAATAATATTTCTATCACAAATATTTGTTTCAACGTCTGCATATCTTTAGCATATCACACATATGATAAAAATGATATTTTTATCATTTAAAATATTTATTCAACCAATGTATGGTTTCAACACTTCATAGTTTCAATAAAAATGTAATTTTTATCGTTCAATCTTTTTATTCAACACATGAACCTTTCCACTACACACACTTCTCAACAAATGAGTATTTCCACACATGGACAATTTATTTATGTTGTTCATATTAGAAAGATGGGATTTTTATGATTGAAATTATTTATATAAGGCGAATATTTTTCATACTTCATATATATATATATAAAATATGATTTTTGTTGTTTATACACTTCACTCATCCACGAATGAATTTTATTTTCACACAACACTTTTCAACACATGAATATTTCCACACATGGACATAGTTTCAATATACGGCTTTAATTTCTATGCATGCAAATAATTTCAACATATGAAAATAATTCTAACACACAAAGATTATTCAAAATTTCGGCAGCATAACGGCAGGGTAGTTAAAACCGGCACCATCCCTAGTACGGCTCCTCGCTCTACCTTAAAACCTCGCGGTTTTTGACAATGGGGATCATGCATCTAATTCGCACGCAGGCGGCATGTTTATATTTATTTCATTTCCACAAACTAATCCTATGTGGTTTCAACCAAATATTTTCCAATCACAAACGGGTATTTTTCAACCACAATCAATTCAATATCAACCACAAACAATCCCAAACAACAATTTGCCGTCAACCAATTTTCACAACAATTTCAACCAATAAATATCGTCCATGGTTTGTGGACGAGGGGGCGTATATATATATATAAATATTTATATATAGCAATTCACTTTTATTTCCACACACATATATATATATATATATAACAAGAAATTGAAGAGTGAGAAATTCTCACCAATAGCTATCCAATAACACGACTCTTCCTTTATAGAAATCTTCGCCTATTTCGCCTTCTTGTCGCTTTCGTTGCCCATATTTTCTACATAGGTAAAAATCGAATTTTTACTATGTTATTCAATATATAAAGATCATATTCTAAAAACAAAGATTATATTTTTAATATTCCTATGATGTAAAAATTATATTTTTATTGCTTTAAAAATATAAGAATCATATCTTACTTCTTCTACTTAACAAAAATTCCGTCTTTTCTCTTTTTAAAAATATGATCTTAATTTTTTTTGCAAGTTCAAATCTTTTTCCTTTAAAAGATTAAACCTTTTTCTATTTCAAAGTTTAAACCTTTTTCCTATTTTAAACCTTAAAATAAAATCAGTTTTTATTTCCTTTAAAAATCAGTTTTTAAATTCTTTTTCAAGTCAGTTTTTGCATCTTTAAAAATCAGTTTTTAATATTCTTTATCAAATCAGTTTTTATATCATTATCAAATCAGTTTTTATATTCTTATCAAATCAGTTTTTAAATTCTTTTTTAAAAAAACAGTTTTTAAATCTTAAAAAAATCAGTTTTTATATTCTTAAACAAATCAGTTTTTAAATCTAAAAAAAAATCAGTTTATAAATTCTTAAAAAATCAGTTTATAAATTCTTAAACAAATCAGTTTTTAAATCTAAAAAAAATCAGTTTATAAATTCTTAAAAAATCAGTTTATAAATTCTTATAAATCAGTTTTTAGCAAAACAAAAACAAAAATAAAAATAAAATAGAAATTAAATAACCTAAAATGCTTACCGTCGCCTGCGAAGGGGAGGGAAGAAGAAGGCGTCGGCGGCTTCGTGGTGGTGGTGCTCGGTGGTGTCGGCGTCGAGGTAAGGGGGGGCTGCTTCGATTTGCGTCGCGAGGGGTTCGAGTTGAAGGCGTTGGGAGGAGGAGGTCGGACGGAGGGGTGCGTCGAGGTCTTGAGGGGGGCGGCGGCGATAGGTTTAGGTTTTTCTCTTTTTTTTTTATTTCATTTCTGATTAATGAATCGGGGGGGGGGGGGGGCAAGCAGAAGAAAAGGAGGGAATAATATTTTTTTTTTATTATTTAATTATTTAATTTTGCAAAAAGGTTGACTTTTACATACGACCTCGAAACGAGGCCTACCGCCTGTCGTCCATAGCGTTTTACCCCCATTCCGAACACAATGGGATATGTATCGTAAGCTGATTTGATCGTTACAATTAGTTTCTGTTGAATATACATTTAAATCCTTATATTGAATTTTAAACGTACATTTCAAATTACCGGGGTCACATACTAACTAGAAAAATTCCAGAAAAATATTTTCTAGTTTCGTATTGACGATACGGTCCTAACAAAACTAGTTTCGTCGAATTCTGAGACCGTTTGAAAAATGGCCAATTTCCAGTCGATTAAATTCAACAGAAACTGGTCAAACGCGTTTTCTTTTGCCACGCTCACATATTGATTCGAAAAATTATGAAATTTGAAACCTAGCAATAGTTTGACATCCCAGACCCAAAAAAAGTGGTTTCGTCGAATTCCGAGGTCGTTTGAAAAATATCAATTTTCCAGGCCTATATATTCTATATACCGACTCTTCTGAAAATTCATTCGGCCATAACTTTTGATTCCCGTTATGAAACTTCGATTTTTCAGATCCGTTAGAAAGGTATTGACTAACAGATTTAAATATTTTTGGTCTCACTAAAATCCGTTATATTTTCCACCCTGCACAGTCGGTCAAAGTTTGAATTCAAATTTTCAAACTGACTTACTATTTCTAATTCACTAATTTATTGAAATATTCTATTTCAATGGTTCAAATTGCTTTTAAATAATCAATTTAAAAGTTTTAAATTGGCTCGTATTTTCCGGGTTATTACAATCTCACCTACTTAAAACTTTTCGTCCTCGAAAAGGAAACAACAGTAAAGTAGGAAATAAAATGTAAATGCAAAGTATGGTAAAGGTACCTTGCACCGGAGTTAGTCAGAGATATCCACTCTGCATTTGGGGTAAGCTTGCTTAATGCTTTCCTCAGTTTCCCAAGTACAGTCTCTAGGATCACTGCTCCACTGCACTTTAACTAAATGAACTTTTTTGCTTCTGAGTTCTCTAGTTTCTTTGCCAACAATTTTTAATGGCTCTCTTCTGAGTGCTAATTCTGGAGTTATCTCCACATCCTGTTGCGCTGCTTCTTCTACAACAAGATCCGGATCATGCACATGTCTCCTAAGTTGAGATACGTGAAATACATTGTGCACTCCAGGCAACCAATTTGGCAATTGAACCCTATAAGCAAGAGTTCCAATTCGCTCAAGTATAGGAAAGGGACCAATAAATCTCGGTGCCAACTTCCCAGTCTTACCAAATCTGATTACTCCTCTCATCGGAGAAACCTTTAAATAAACGTGTTCACCAACAGAAAATGTCAAATCTCTCCTTCTAGAGTCTGCATAACTTTTCTGTCGGCTTTGGGCGGTTTTCAATTGCTTCTTGATGAAGTCCACTTTATCAGATGCTTCCCTAATCATATCGGGTCCTAGTACAAGTCTGTTGCCAGGTTCTACCCAACATGCTGGAGATCTGCAGGGTCTGCCATATAATGCTTCAAATGGTGACATTCTCAAACTTGCTTGATAGCTATTGTTATATGAGAACTCTGCCAAATGCAAATGATCTTCCCATGACCCACCAAAATCGATTATACAAGCCCGCAATAAGTCTTCCAGAATTCTATTCACCCGCTCAGTTTGGCCATCTGTTTGTGGGTGATAAGCGGTGCTCATATTCAGTTTTGTCCCCAATTCAGTCTGGAAAGCCTCCCGGAACTTGCTAGTAAATAGGGGATCTCTATCGCTGACTATGCTGATGGGAATTCCATGCAGCTTAACTATTTCTTTGAAATATATCTGTGCTAGACTTTGGGCAGTTCTATTGGACCTGACAGGTATAAAATGGGCAGTCTTCGTGAAGCGATCTACGATTACCCAAAAACTGTCATTACCTTTCTTGGTTCGTGGCAAACCATCTATGAAATCCATGGAAATCTGTTCCCATTTCCAACCTGGGACTTCCAACGGTTGCAACAGTCCAGCTAGCTTTTGTTGGTCACTCTTGACCAATTGACAAGTAGGGCATCTGCTAACATACAAAGGAACATCTCTTTTCATTGCCTTCCACCAGAAAGTGCGTTTGATATCGTTGTACATTTTGCTCACCCCAGGATGGATGCAAAATTTGGATTTATGGCATTCGTCCAGCACTTCTCTTCGAAGGCCTGGAATATTTGGGATACAAATCCTGTTATTTAACCTGAGAACCCCCTTATTGTCAACACGGAAACTCGTGGTTTCACCTTCCTTGACTCTCTTACTGATTCTCTGAATGAATTCATCTTCTTTCTAAAGGGCTGAAATCCTATCAATCAATCCAGGTGTAATTATAAGATGGGCAACAATTGCGGTTTTTCTACTAAGTGCATCCGCTACTACGTTAGCTTTCCCCGGCGTATACAGGATATCAAGATCATACGCTGCAAGAAATTCTAGCCAACGCTGCTGTCTCAGATTCAGATCTTTTTGGGTGTATAAATACTTCAATGATTGATGATCTGTGTACAGTATAAATTTCGCGCCCAATAAGTAATGCCTCCAGATTTTCAAGGCAAATACGATGGCTAGCAACTCAAGATCATGAGTCACATAATTCTTCTCATGCGGTTTCAATTGGCGGCTTGCATAAGCGACTACTTGGCCTCTCTGCATTAACACTGCACCAAGACCTCTAATAGAAGCATCTGTCCAAACCATTAAATCTTGATTGCCATCAATAATAGTTAATACTGGAGCGGTGGTCAGCTTCGATTTCAATTCCTGGAAAGCTTCTTCACAGTCGGAAGTCCACTTAAACTTCTCATGTTTCTTTGTGAGCTTCGTTAACGGACCGGATATCTTCGAAAAATCCTTAACGAACTTTTGATAATAACTAGCCAACCCCATAAAACTTCTAACTTCTGTGGGAGTAGTGGGTTGTTTCCAGTCTTGAATCGCTGTTATCTTGCTTGGGTCAACAGAAATTCCTTTCTCTGACATGACATGGCCGAGAAATTTAACTTCTTCTTGCCAGAAGACACATTTAGAGAATTTGGCTTTGAAGACGTTCTTCCTTAGAATCTCCAATACTTGTTCTAAGTGTTTTTCATGCTCGGGTTTTGATTTGGAGTAGATTAAAATATCATCGATGAATACGAGGACAAATTTATTCAGAACTCCCCTGAACACTCTATTCATTAGATCGACAAAGTATGCTGGAGCGTTGCAAAGGCCAAACGGCATTACTAACCATTCATAAAATACGTCTGGGCCTCTGAAAGCGGTCAAAGGAACACACTCTTCTGCTATTCTCAATTGATGAAAACCTGTAGCTAGGTCCATTCGGGAAAATACTTTCGCCCCATTCAATTGGTCTAGCAAATCATCAATGCGGGGTAGTGGATATTTGTTTTTAAGCGTCTGTTTGTTGAGGTCTCGGTAATCAACACATAATCTAAGAGTACCGTCTGACTTCGGGACAAACACAACAGCTGCACCCCAATTAGAAAAACTCGGTCTGATTAGACCTTTCCACAACAGTTGACGAGTTTGATCGCCTAATTCTTCTTTTTCTTTGGGAGTCATCCTGCGAATTGGATGTACCACGGGTCTGGCATTAGGAATTAGATCGATTCGGAATTCTATTTCTCTTTGCGGAGGTAAGTTTTCAACTTCTTCAAACACATCCGCATAGTTGCTAACAATCGGAATCTTTTCTATGGAAGTGGGGATAAGTTCTAATGCTGACCAAAATTCTTCTCTATTCGGATTCGAACCATGACAGGGAACCGTAATATATCCAAGCTTCGTTCGAATTTTAACGATTCTTTCCGCACAATTCACTGTGGCTTCATGTTTCGTTAACCAATCTAGCCCGAGAATAATATCGAATTCGGGAAAATCCATAACGATTAAATTGAAAGGAAACTTGTAGGAAGAATAAGAGATCGGCACTCTACAATATGAACCGAGAGTAATAGGACCCCCTATCGGGTTATGAACTTCAACTGATTCCTTAAGCTTTCGTTGTTTTAACTTTAGTTTGTGCACTGTGTTTCTAGCAATAAAACTACGCGATGCACCTGTGTCAAATAATACAGAAACAGGAATATTTTTAATTGTAAGGGTACCTCCCAAAACATCGGGTTTACCTGCTCCATCGGAAGCAACTGGCGGGCTAGACCCGTCATAGACATGAGCTACAGTAGCTTTCTTTAGCAAAGGACAGTCTTTGACCAGATGGTCGGTCTTGCGACAGTTGAAGCACGAGCGAGGGTTCTGAGAGCCTTGGCTCGAGCCTTGAGAATTTGTTTTCTGTCTCTTTGGAGCTGTGCAGACGTTTGAGTAGTGCCTCGGCTTACCACAATTAAAGCAACTTCCTCTTGGCGGCTTGCCAGTCTGAGGCTTTGAAGATGCTGCTTGGCTTGACTTGCCTTGATTTACAGTAGGCTTGCGCTTGTTTCCTGCTTGACTTCTAGCGCGATCCTGATCCAGATGCCTTTGATCAAGGTCTTCATAGTTGCATGTCATCTCCACTAGCTCGTTGAAATCCAGCTTGACATGGGCCATGGCTCTATCATGATATTGACGTCGTAGTCCAAAGATAAACCTCTTATTTTTGGATTTCGCGGTAGCAACAAGTTCTGGAGCATAGGGCGACAACATTGTGAATTTGTTCAGATAATCTTGCACGGAAAGATCCCCTTGCTGGAGATTGGCGAAGTCATCGTGCATTCTTTCTAGAGCTTGTTCTGGGACATATTTCTCCTTGAAGAGTTCTTTGAATCCATCCCATGTTCTTCCAGCTTCTCTATTCCCGGCGGTAAGAGATTCCCACCATAATTCGGCTTGTTCCTGCATAAGCCAGGCGCCCATAATAGCTTTGTCTTCGTCTCCTAGCCTTAGGCCTTCAAGAATTTTCTCGCATGTTTTGAGCCATGCAAGGGCCTCTATTACGGTGCCAGTTCCCGAGAAGGTCTTGCCTCCTAAGTTCTTATATCTCTTAGCTACACGGTCGAGCTCGAAGTATTGAGCTGCCGGAGGTTGTATCAAAGGTCCTTCTTGAGCTGGGATTTCTCCCCTTCCTCGGCCTCGGCCGGCACGGCCTCCTCTAGCGGCGGCTCCTCTGGTAGCCATTTGTCAAATTATGTATAAGTAACGAAAAAGTCAGTTAACAGAAATAATAGTCTATTGCATAGTTAAGCAGAAATTCCTACGGAAAGATAACGATGGACTGATCAATTGTTTTTGCTATTCTGCTCAGCTCATTCTAGGACTTTACTAGTCCTATCTCTAATGAGCGACTCGCCTTAGAATACTACTGATTCTATTTTGACGAAGTGTTTAATGTGTTAGACTCTAGAACTAAGGTTAACCAAAGCTCTGATACCAGCTGTGACGATCCCAAAACCCCGTGACACGGTGTTAAGGATAATCATTGGAATATAACACATTAATCATCATTAGCAGATCACAGATAATAGCATAAACAGAAATTAGAATAATTTACACACATATGACAGCGGAATCATATAGATAACATCACATCAGAGAAGCACAGTACATGATACAACTTAGTGCATAATGATACATAATCAGTCATCATCGCCTGAGGCGGAATCATACATAAAGAGTACACAAAAGGAATATCAGTCTACATCGCCAGTGGCGGAATCATAATATAGATACAATAATGGCGGAGAAAATCCAAGTCAGCACGGTGTAGTCAAGCCTCGCCATGAGCCAAAAGGTGCGTCAGAAACCTGTAACTAGGCTGCCCGTGTGAAAATAAGGGCACCCGAGTTTGCAAGGTGAAACAAACTACGAGTCAGTCATGGGACTGGTATGAGAAATCCATTCAACTTATTAACAACAATAATAAGGCAAATCAAAGGACCACGCCACTTTCGCGGAATGGGTTTACTCCAATGAGTGCTAGTGCATGAGATAAAATAAATGATTAAATCAACGCAATGCTTTTTATAAAATGAAGCCATTATAAGACTCAGGTCCCATCACACAATGCAACGCAAGCCGGAGGATATAGTTTTTACCTTATAATGGCCAAAGATGCTTCATACGGATAAAACAAAGGTGTTTGATATTATTACTAGTGTATATATGTTTCAAAAGCAAATTCAATCATAAATATCAATCCTAGGCGGCATAGCTACCATCTACTATGTCGCCGTACTAGTAATACAATCACATCCGCAGATTTCGTATTGGAAATTGGATTCCTTCATGAGTCGAGGCAAGGGGCAAGCTCCTCTCCGATTCGAGACACTCTAGCAAATGTCCCAGGACCCCACTATGATCCTTGGATCTTCAGGGCCGGTCCTCTCTTACTTTTGAGGATTAGTTATTCCTGAACACACGTTTCCCGGTCCTTACAGACCTATATCGAGGCGCCTCGCATTCCAACAACCACACAGGTGAAAAGTATATATAATGTCAGGGCTGGTAGGTCACTGACACCACCTTAGCTAGAAAGAAACGTCGTGCTCTCCCTGCGGTCACTCTCCCGTTTTTGACTCATACCGAGGTGTGAGGCTCGCGAATTCACGTTATACACAAAGCTACGTCACACAGACCATGCTTTGATCATCCACCTCAAGACTTTGCTTTGCAACAGAAGCCTTGATCATATGCCACTTAGGCGTGCCACACAGGCAATCCACTCCATGCGACTGATTTCTGTCAATACATAACCTCTAAGCTCGTACGTCTCAGAGAAGGGCGTTAAGCAAGAGAATAAATTCTCCGCCGCCAAACAGATATATATTTAACAGAGATCAACCAACACAGAACAAAATCCAATGTCAGACACACAGTCCATTTACAAGTCCGTTCTGGGTCTGAACGAAACCGGAGGCACCAATTCCTCGCATATCCGTACAATCAACAATATGTTTGGACGGCTACTACTTCAATTCCTTCATGGTAGCTACTCCAATCACGAGCATCAGTAGCGCCCATCCATCCAACGTGGAGATCGTCGGTCTTCAGTCGTCTTCGACTCTTCGACTTCTCAACGTCGATCGATTATTTGAAATGAGATAAACTCGGCCTTTTCAAATAATCCACGTATATTTAGATTTTCAAACCAATTAATCACAGGGTTGAACTATTCAACATTCACATTTCAGTTATTTAGTTATAATTTTCACGTCAAATACATTCAACCATCACATATCAAGCAAACACAACAAAATTGGTTTATTTCCACTCTATATCGTCTATAGCACTTAATAACGATATATCGCCATTTTTATTTAATTTAAAACGGCCATATTTAATTAAACGACGTTTCAGGTCGTGTCGATGCACTGGCGCTGCTTTCCACTAATTTTGTTTTACACATATAGGAAAATCTAACCGTTGGATCTTCACAAATTTTACATCATTAGGAAGGTCTTTTCAAAACGAATCCAACGGTTCCAGTTTTGGGAAAATCCGACGGTCGGATCTTCCACACTAACCATTTGAAGTTACGATTTCAATTTACGAACTGCAGCGTCGTTATTCGATTTAATTTAATTATATTTATATATATATATAAATATAACCGTTTCTGGCGCTGTTTTTCACTAATTTTGAATTAAACATTCCAGACAATCCAACCGTCGGATCTTCACAAAGTTGGTGCCGTTGGAAAGATATTTCCAAGGCGAACCCAACGGTTGAGGTTTCGGGAAAATCCAATGGTCGGATCTTCCGCACTAATCATTTGAAATCACGGTTTCAAAATATGAACTGCACGGCCACGTTTCGTTTTAATTATATTTATATTTATATATTTATATAACTATAGTTCATTCAATGATTTCCATATCGTTTTCACTTCAAATATTTTTCTAACACCTTAAAATTTTGGAAAATTTCGCCATAACCTCCCCTGCACCGGGAGCATCGGGAAATCGCAAATAGCGTTCCCGGTCCTTCTAATCTCAAAAAGAAAAAGAAAAAGCCAAGCGGCTAGCCAACAGGCTCATAAAATCATCACCCAAACAAAACAGTAAATGTGTACCTATTTGTCGGGCACAAAATTTTATTCCTCCTCTCTAGCCCCTTTCTGCTTTAACCTGTTCAATAGATATGCATGCACATATATACAATCTCTAACATTTATCATTTTCTATTCAACTTCATATTTGATTTGCTTTGGTTTAAAAACACCATTCATTCTAATATCGCATGCATAGGCTAAAATCATATCATTAGCTAGTTAATGTATATTTCAACTCATGCACGTTTATTCGAACCAGTGGCTATTTTTAACACTTCACATTTCAAAGATGATAATTTTGGCGAACTAAAGTAGATTTCAGCACATGACTATTTTATTTAGTTCCTATGCATGTTAAAAATAATATTTCTATCACAAATATTTGTTTCAACGTCTGCATATCTTTAGCATATCACACATATGATAAAAATGATATTTTTATCATTTAAAATATTTATTCAACCAATGTATGGTTTCAACACTTCATAGTTTCAATAAAAATGTAATTTTTATCGTTCAATCTTTTTATTCAACACATGAACCTTTCCACTACACACACTTCTCAACAAATGAGTATTTCCACACATGGACAATTTATTTATGTTGTTCATATTAGAAAGATGAGATTTTTATGATTGAAATTATTTATATAAGGCGAATATTTTTCATACTTCATATATATATAAAAAATATGATTTTTGTTGTTTATACACTTCACTCATCCACGAATGAATTTTATTTTCACACAACACTTTTCAACACATGAATATTTCCATACATGGACATAGTTTCAATATACGGCTTTAATTTCTATGCATGCAAATAATTTCAACATATGAAAATAATTCTAACACACAAAGATTATTCAAAATTTCGGCAGCATAACGGCAGGGTAGTTAAAACCGGCACCGTCCCTAGTACGGCTCCTCGCTCTACCTTAAAACCTCGCGGTTTTTGACAATGGGGATCATGCATCTAATTCGCACGCAGGCGGCATGTTTATATTTATTTCATTTCCACAAACTAATCCTATGTGGTTTCAACCAAATATTTTCCAATCACAAACGGGTATTTTTCAACCACAATCAATTCAATATCAACCACAAACAATCCCAAACAACAATTTTCCGTCAACCAATTTTCACAACAATTTCAACCAATAAATATCGTCCATGGTTTGTGGACGAGGGGGCGTATATATATATATATATATATATATATTTATATATAGCAATTCACTTTTATTTCCACACATATATATATAACAAGAAATTGAAGAGTGAGAAATTCTCACCAATAGCTATCCAATAACACGACTCTTCCTTTATAGAAATCTTCGCCTATTTCGCCTTCTTGTCGCTTTCGTTGCCCGTATTTTCTACATAGGTAAAAATCGAATTTTTACTATGTTATTCAATATATAAAGATCATATTCTAAAAACAAAGATTATATTTTTAATATTCCTATGATGTAAAAATTATATTTTTATTGCTTTAAAAATATAAGAATCATATCTTACTTCTTCTACTTAACAAAAATTCCGTCTTTTCTCTTTTTAAAAATATGATCTTTATTTTTTTTGCAAGTTCAAATCTTTTTCCTTTAAAAGATTAAACCTTTTTCTATTTCAAAGTTTAAACCTTTTTCCTATTTTAAACCTTAAAATAAAATCAGTTTTTATTTCCTTTAAAAATCAGTTTTTAAATTCTTTTTCAAATCAGTTTTTGCATCTTTAAAAATCAGTTTTTAATATTCTTGATCAAATCAGTTTTTATATCATTATCAAATCAGTTTTTATATTCTTATCAAATCAGTTTTTAAATTCTTTTTAAAAAAAACAGTTTTTAAATCTTAAAAAAATCAGTTTTTATATTCTTAAACAAATCAGTTTTTAAATCTAAAAAAAAATCAGTTTATAAATTCTTAAAAAATCAGTTTATAAATTCTTAAACAAATCAGTTTTTAAATCTAAAAAAAATCAATTTATAAATTCTTAAAAAATCAGTTTATAAATTCTTATAAATCAGTTTTTAGCAAAACAAAAATAAAAATAAAAATAAAATAGAAATTAAATAACCTAAAATGCTTACCGTCGCCTGCGAAGGGGAGGGAAGAAGAAGGCGTTGGCGGCTTCGTGGTGGTGGTGCTCGGTGGTGTCGGCGTCGAGGTAAGGGGGGGCTGCTTCGATTTGCGTCGCGAGGGGTTCGAGGTGAAGGCGCTGGGAGGAGGAGGTCGGACGGAGGGGTGCGTCGAGGTCTTGAGGGGGGCGGCGGCGATAGGTTTAGGTTTTTCTCTTTTTTTTTTTATTTCGTTTCTGATTAATGAATCGGGGGGGGGGGGGGGCAAGCAGAAGAAAAGGAGGGAATAATATTTTTTATTATTATTATTATTTAATTATTTAATTTTGCAAAAAGGTTGACTTTTACATACGACCTCGAAACGAGGCCTACCGCCTGTCGTCCATAGCGTTTTACCCCCATTCCGAACACAATGGGATATGTATCGTAAGCTGATTTGATCGTTACAATTAGTTTCCGTTGAATTTACATTTAAATCCTTATATTCGATTTTAAACGTACATTTCAAATTACCGGGGTCGCATACTAACTAGAAAAATTCCAGAAAAATATTTTCTGGTTTCGTATTGACGATACGGTCCTAACAAAACTAGTTTCGTCAAATTCTGAGACCGTTTGAAAAATGGCCAATTTCCAGTCGATTAAATTCAATAGAAACTGGTCAAATGCGTTTTCTTTTGCCACGCTCACATATTGATTCGAAAAATTATGAAATTTGAAACCTAGCAATAGTTTGACATCCCGGACCCAACAAAAGTGGTTTCGTCGAATTCCGAGGTCGTTTGAAAAATATCAATTTTCCAGGCCTATATATTCTATATACCGACTCTTCTGAAAATTCATTCGGCCATAACTTTTGATTCCCGTTATGAAACTTCGATTTTTCAGATCCGTTAGAAAGGTATTGACTAACAGATTTAAATATTTTTGGTCTCACTAAAATCCGTTATATTTTCCACCCTGCACAGTCGGTCAAAGTTTGAATTCAAATTTTCAAACTGACTTACTATTTCTAATTCACTAATTTATTGAAATATTCTATTTCAATGGTTCAAATTGCTTTTAAATAATCAATTTAAAATTTTTAAATTGGCTCGTATTTTCCGGGTTATTACACAGAGTGCAATATAAAACTGTGTGAGCATTAAAATAAAGTGATAACGCTCATCGCAGCCTGTCGATCTATCGATAGACATACAATTTAATATTGGGATTAGTGTATGTCAATTTTCATCCCAACACCCGTGTGGGGTTTCATCCAGTCAAACAAATAATAAATTATTTGTGCACTTGGGCGATGTGTGAAAATTATCGACCCAATCACATAAACAAGTCAGGCAACTGGTAAATGGAAGTGTAACATTTCGGTAACATAAAAGGTGAATTATTTGATGTATAATAATGATATCATTTATCAAAACAATGAATCTTCCTACTTATTCATTTGTATCAAAAAGTGAATTCTAATGTTAATTCACTTAAAATGAATTGTAATCTTTTTATATTACATAAAAAAAATGATATTCTTTTATATAATAAAAATGTAATATTTATATTACATTAAGAATGTAATTCTTTAATTTATTATTTTCATAACATCTAAAATGTAGATAAAATATACTCTGGTTTCATGTTTTATTTACAATAAAGAATGCAAATAAAGATGTATCTTTTGATTTCACATTTCATTTGTAATAAGAAATAAAAATATATCCTTTTATTTCATATTTTATTTACACCGAGGAAGGTAAATAAAAATAGTAACTTTCTATTTTTAGTTTCATTTGAAACAAGGATTGCAAATAAAAAGATGACTTTTAATTTTAATATTTTGTTTACATCTAAAGTTGTAAACAAAATGCTTCTTTTTACTATGGTGTTTATTTGCCTCTAATTATGAAAATAAAAATATAATATTATAACTACCATGTTTATTTGCATTTAAATGTGAAAATAAAATAAAATATAATCTTTTATTTAATGTTTTGTTTGCAACCAAATTTCCAAGCAAAAATGTATATTTCTATTTCTAACTAAAACACAAAATAAAGATGTAATATTTGTTTACATCTAAAATTGTGAATAAAAAGGTAATTCTTAATTTAAAAGTAAAATGAAAGATTGAATTCATGTTTTATTCACATTGAAAGATGCAAATAAAAATGCAACTTTTAAAACAAAATTTTATTCATATCAAAATGCAAATCAAAAATGCAACTTTCATTTCGATGTTCTGTTTGCCTTTAGAGTTGCAAAACAAAAATGTAAACTTTAATTCAATGTCTTATTTGCAACAAGGCAAGCAAATAAATAAATATAACTTTTATTTTTGATGTTATATTTGCATTGTGAAATGCAAATAAAAGAACAAATTCTATTTTTAATATATGTTTGTAACTGTAAATACAAATAAAAGGACAAGGTTTATTTTTAATGTATATTTGCATTGGTAAATGCAAATAAAAGAATAAATTTTATTTCAAAGCATATCTGCATTGATAAAGGCAAATAAAAGAATAAATTTTATTTTCAATGTATGTTTGCATTAATGAATGCAAATAAAAGAATAAATTTTATTTTCAAAATATATTTGCACTTGTTAATACAAATAAAAGAATAAATTTTAATATATTTGCATTGGTGTATGCAAATATAAGAATAAATCTCAATTTCAATATATATATTTGCATTGGTGAATGCAAATAAAAGAGTAAATTTTATTAGCAATGAATATTTGCATTTGTGAATGCAAACAAAAGAATATATTATATTTTAATGTTCTTGTTTTTAAAAAAATGTTACTTTCATTTCAAAAATCATTCTTTGACAAAAATGATATTTTTAATTCCTCTAATCATATTTGACAAAATTGTTATTTTTACTTCTAGTTAAACAAATTTGACAAAACTTGATATGTTTTTCACTAATCAATCTTTTGACAAAAATTTTCATTTTAAAACATGTCCTTATTACCACAATATTGATTTTGTCCAACCTAATCTGATTAACAAAATGTTAAAACCCCATTATCATCTAATTAACAAAAATGTTAATTTTGTCCAATATAAATTCAATAAACATTTTCAATGCAAAAATGTAGTTTTTAATTACCTTAGACATTTTCAATGCAAAAATGTATATATTTTTTTATTTACCATACAACATTTTAAATGCAAAATGTATAAATATATTTTTTCTTCTTTCCTAATCTAATTTTGTTTTAAAACATAAAAGACACCTCTTATTACTAATCATGTTTTTACACAAAATGATAATTTATTTTAATCTTTTATTTGAATCAAAACATGAAAATAAAAAAAATAAAAAAAATATTCTTTTTATTTTTCACTTCAAATTTTGTGACATTCATGAATATAAAATATTCTATATCTATGTAGCAATATATGATTTTGTTGTATACATACAATTCCTAACAGACATTCATACACAATCAACATTGAAACAACAGCATAAATTTCATATGGAATGAATATATATATATATATTATAAAGTAAAATAAATAATTAAATTTAAATAGATATCTCACATTGGTTGTAAATTTGGATTTGCCTGAATTTCCTGATCTGCCCTATTTTGGTTTTGGTTGGTTCCATGTGGTAGATATCGTCGCTGCGAATTCAACTCATTTTGTTTCGACTGATTCTGTGTCCGTATGAAAGAATTATTAGCTTTATAAGTTTAACGACATATTAGATAATTAATTTAATAATTATTTTCCTTAATAACCTTGATTACACTAATCAGGATTAAGGCCATCTTCTTCCCGCTCTTGTCTGAAGCTTCATCGCAACCTAGGGTTGCATCACTCACGCACTACAGAGCCCCGGATCCAGATCTGAGCATTCCATGCCATCCACCGTCGAGTCGCCGTCCATCCCCCAGAGAGCCGCCAAGTTCGAACCCCCCTTTAGCACCAGAAACCGCTCCGACTTCATCCCCTATCGGCCACGATTTTGGCTTAATCACTCAACAGAAATTCATCAATGCCGTACCAATTTCATGCTCTTGAAAATCTCTTGAACTTGGCTTTGAAATCACCTCCTAATTCGAATCTATTTAGGAGATTTTGATGGTTTAATTTCAGAGTTCGGTGACCATTAAAAATAATATACGGCGGCTGCTGTATTTCGATTTAGGGCTAGGGTATACAGAACGAAATACGTGTATTTATAGGATTTTAATTTATTTATTTTTCCAATTTTATCTGTATGTTCCTACAACCTCCAAATCAAACCCAACGAGTGTCGCCCCTAGCTAATAACCCCCATCCCGGACACATTAGAACATGTTTCGTAACCCAATTCGGCTGTTACCATATGTTTTTCTTTAAATTTAATTATAAATCATTAATTATTAAATTCAAACGTACATTTTAAATTACCGGGGCCACATACTACCTCAGAAAAATCCAGAAAAATTATTTTTAGCTTTGTTTTGACGATACGGTTCTAATGAGACTAATTTCGTTGAATTCTGAGACTGTTTGAAAAATGACCCTTTTTAAGTCGTTTAAATTTAACTGAAATTAACAAAACACATTTTCTTGTACTGTGCTCACAAATTAAATCGGAAAATTCTGAAAAATTATACTTAGTAATAATTTGACATTCCGGATCCAACAAAAGTTGTTTCGTCGAAAACGGAGGTCGTTTGAAAAATGGCTATTTTCAAGGGTTATTAATTAAATATTAAAAATACATTTTTAAACAAATAATTTTCGAAACTCGAAATATATAAATGTTTATACTTTTTAAATGCAGAAACATTATTCCGAACTCAATGGAAGTGGTTTCACGTCCAAATTCCTTCGTATGTGAAAATTAGCCCTTTGGGCCATATATATTATATATATATAAATTCTGCAACGACTTTTCTAAATATTGAACTGGCCATAACTTTTGATTTTTGAAACGAAATTTCGATTTTTCAGATTCGTTAGAAAGATATGATTAAACAGATTTAAATATTTTTGGTTTCACTCAATTATGATTTATTTTGAATCCTGTACAGTCAGTCAAAGTTTAAAATTAAATTTTCAAACTACCGCGCTATTTTGAACTCCCTTTATTTTTAAATTTAAATTTATTCGTCTCAACTTTGATTAAAATAAATTTTTAACCATTATTATTAAAATAAATTATTTTATATTACCACAATTCAATAACATTTTCTAAAATAAAAATTTTAAATTGGTTCAGAATTTGCGGGTTGTTACAGCCCTTCTCTGAGACGTACGAGCTCAAGAGTTATGTACTGATGGATATCAAACGCATAGAGGGAATTTCTTGTGTGGCATGCCTAAGTGGCAAATGATCAAGGCTTCTGTTGAAAAGCAAAGTCTTGTGGTTGATGATCAAAGCACGGCCTTTGTGGCATAGCTTTGTGTAACGTTTACTTCGCGAGTTTCACACCCGGTATGAACAAGAAACGGGAGAGGACCTCAGGGAGGGCATGCATTTCTTTCTAGTTAGAAGTGGTGTCAGTGGTTTTACACGCCCTGACGAGTTTGACTTATATGGTTGTTGCTGTTGCGAGGCGCCTCAGATATATCGGTCTTTCTCGAACCGATGGAGTCATTTAGTTGGCTCACCTACGCTCCAAAGGGCAGGGAAACGCATGTTCAGGCATTTTAATCCACTCCGTGTGGACCGGCCCTGACGATCCAAGGGTCACTCGAGCTCTGATCCTGAGGCTCGGGCTAGAGAGTCTCCAATCGGTAGAGGACTATCTTTTGCCTCGGTTCATACCATAAATGAAACCCAACTTCCAAATACGTGATTTTGCGGTTTTAATTGTAGAACTAGTATGGAGACATGATATATGGTACCCATGCCGTCTATGATTGATACTTATGATTTGAAGTTGTTTTACACGCTATGCACTTATAGTAGTATCAAATGATTTGTTTTAAACGTACTAAGCATGTTTGGTTATTATAAGGGAAAACCCTATCCCCCGGCTTGCGTTGCATTGTGTGATAGGACCTGGGTCTTATAATAGCTTCATTTTTCCAAAAAGCATTGCGCTGTTTTGTTATATGCACTGGTATTCTTGGGAGGAAATCCGTTCTGTGTTATACGGCGTGGTCCCTTGATATATCTGATTTAAAGTAAAGTTTTAAATAATTGTTTTAGTTCTCACACCAGTCCCATGACTGACCTGAAGTTTATTGTTTTAACCTAAACTTTGGGTGCCCTTATTTTGACACGGGCAGCTAGTAGTTTTGGTTTTGCAGATTTATATTCACAGGATCCTGGTTTGCAGCTGGAATGATATCCGGAAAGCTTTGTATCCGTATATCTCCTTCAGTTGTGTATTGTATTATTTTCCGCTGCTATGTAATGTATTGTAATCTCTGATATTTATCGAATGTAATATTCATTTATACTCTGTATATTCTTGTAATCTGATGAAATTGTTGTTATATACAATGAAATGTTCTTCCGTCTGCGTTCTCTTTTGTGGCTTGTTCTCGAACTATCCACGCTTTCCTCACCGGGGAAATTACAGGTTTTCACAGATTTCTAAATAAATGGCAATTAAATGTGACACAACATTATTATAAATAAATGACAATTAAATGTGACACATCATTATTTTTAAATAAATGAATTTATTATGATACAACACTATTCCTAAATAAATGACAATTAAGTGTGATACAACAATATTCCTAAATAAATGACAATTAAGTGTGATACAACATTATTCCTATTACGACATTTCTAACAAAAATAATGTTTTTATCCTAATATGACATTTCTAACAAAAATGATGTTTTTATTCTAATATGACGTTTCTAACAAAAATGATGTTTTTGTTCTATTATGACATTTCTAACAAAAATGATGTTTTTGTTCTAATATGACATTTTATAACAAAATGATAAGTTAGTCTAACATAATATTTTATAACAAAATGAAAATTTAATCTAACATAACATTTTATACATGACAGTACTTTTTTGATAAACATAACATTGTTTATTTCTTTTGAACGTTAAATGCAATAGCATTCATCTTTAATAATTTACACATGGATAATACAGGTCTAACCATCACAATATGCATAATTTAATTAGCTATGACATGAGATTAAACGGAATAAAAATGAGAATTAAGCAAGGCAAAGGAAAAAATATGAACCAGTCAGTTATATATTCTATTGTACACCTCAGAGTTGAATCAAGGAAGCATACTTACATGGGTTTTATACTAAAATTTGAATTTACAACGCATCAAGTAGTTATATGTACCATACTATCGATAATTTTGATTTCAAAATATAGAGTTCCATGATTGATAATTCGCTTTCCTACTCTTAGCAAACAATGAGAGAAATAACATTAATTTCAATGTTAAACAACAATGCTGATACGGGAAGATTGACAAAATCTGAATGGCTTGCATCAGAGTAGATGGTGATAGTTGGACCGACCCACCGTTTTATTACAGATGGTCATACTAGGTACCAACATCACAAGAAATAGTCCAACTGTAATGACCCGCATTGGCAGAGGTATTATAATTAATTTATTTAATTATTGAAATGGTGATTTAGAGAATTTAATGGTCGTGGAATTTAATTATGATGAATATTTAATTAAAATAATAAATTAAATAACATATTTAATTCTGAATGGTCGAAATGACGATATGGTGTGAACCGGATCATCTGTGATATTTAATTCAGCTTGGAATTTGAATTTGAATAACGAATATATTCAATCGTCGACAGTTGAACATAAAATTATAATATAATTAAAATAGAGCTTGAAATGGCGCTGTAGTTCGTTATTTGGCGATTTGAACTTCAACTGAATGTACAGAGTTCATTTTAAATCGGATTTCTGTGAAACAAGAAATGTGTGGAGCTGGTGGAGTATATCTTTCTAGTGGAAGAGGAAAATCAGGATTTCGTCGGATAGATTTTGAGATATGTCCAAATCAAATTTTAAAATAGTCGCTATAGAATCGTTTATCGACCATATCGGTTTATTCGATATAACTAGAGATCGTGTTTGAATTTAGATAAGGTTCTTTAGAGACGTAGTGATAATTTAATTTTTAGAATTTTACTATAATTTTTAATTAATTTAATAAGCAACTTTTTATTTCGAGTATTTTGCACCCTGTAATCAACATTTTGAGATTTCAAAATATGAGTCCATCTACCGGTATTATTATATTTTTGGGATCATGAGACATTGCTCGTCTCACTGGTGTTTTTATTTCTGTTCGTTGCAGCTTATATATGAACAGAATTATAAATAAGGTATTAACTCGTCACAATGGAAATAAGATGTGCTCACTTCACATCCATGCAACCATACAAGGCATTAAACAAAGCACATCCTCCTCTAATTCTCTATCAAAACGAGGACGTCCTAAAAGTCAAACAAGAAAATCCAAAACATGGACATCCTATACCATACACAATCAAACACTGACGTCCCTCTCTATTCAAGGCAGCATGGCCTTCCACGAGTACACCCTACGTCCAAAACTTAAGGGTTAAGTCTTCCAAATACTATAAATACATCAGGTTTTCATTAGTCTTCGGTTTCAGTAATGCGAGCCGCCATGGTTGTTCTACAGTAAATATTGCAAAATCTTTTTGAAATAAAATCAAATAGCAATAAGGCACTGTCTCTCTCCCCCCCCCCCCGTTCTGTTATGTACGCATGATTCACTGTTGATGCCTGAAAGCCGATGCTGGGATCTCGTCGAGCTGCATGTATGGATGAAGAGGAGTGGGTCCGTGACTTACCTGGTTGCACGTTGGTCTGCTGTACGTAAGAGCAGCGGCGTGAAGTAACAGTGTATGGCGTGAATGGCAACAAGGTCGGAAGCTTCATTATTTTCTCGGTTCATCTATGGGTCCGCACCAAAATATGGGGGGAGGGGTCCTAGGCGTCGGTGTTCGAGGAAATGATAAGCTGAGGGTAGGAATGAGAGAGGTGAGGAGCTGTGTTCGTACGGGGAGAAGGGGTTAGGCTGAAAGTTGGGAAATGGCGTTGGAGGATTTACAAAGGAGCAGCGTGTTATTTTTGAGGAAGATACTGTTTATTACAGTAGTGTTTGATAATTGTTGTGGAACGATTGGAAAGAAAAGGAGTACTGTTTGCATGCGTTGAATATGGGGACCCCCATAACAAGACGTCGGTTTCGAAAAACAATGGTATGCAGCTGTCATGAAGGTTGCGAATTTGTTTTTATCTGTATATGGGAAAGGCTATTCGTAGTGGATGTACATAGGATGAGTGGTCGAGTGGGTGAAGATGTCAGAATTCTGAACGGTCAGATCCGTTGGAATCATATGGACGAGAGCTACCCAATGGAACAGACCGGGAGGGAATTCGACCTTGTTACAATTTATGGCGAAATAAATTGTCCGTCTGAATCAAATAACGCAAACCGTTATTCAACGGTTAACGCGCAATGTGAGTAAAACTCACTAACTCTCTACAATTTATATTTTTATAAATTGTACTTTATTTATTGACCGCTGTATATTGGTTGTTAAACTGGACTGTTAAATAGATTTGATTGAAAACGTAGTTATAGTTAATCTATGTACTGTTAATCAAATATGGTTCTGTACAGCAGGATATTTCATTTCAAAATGAAATATGATATATATTATACTGTGTAACATCTGTGGATGCAGGGAGACAGGTTGGACGAATCCGACTGGGTTCCTCAATAATTATTTTATTGTTTTCATATATTGTGATATATGTTGTGATTTATAATCTGTTATTGATTATGGATGTTAGAACGATATTGATCATCGTTGTTTGATATTTTGAATATCATAAGAAACCCTGAGTTGTAAAAAGGAATATTTCAATGTATATTGAAACAAAGGAGTTTTATAAAATCAACCGATTTTATAAAAGGAAAACAATTTGAAAATAGAGTATTTAGAAAATCACAAGATTTTATAAAAAGGAAATTATTTATAAAACGAACACGGTTTTATAAAAGGAAGTATTTATAAAACAAATAGAGTTTTATAAAAAGGAATATTTATTTAGAAAATAAATAGAATTGAAAAGGAGAATATTTATTTAGAAAATAAATAGGAATAAGAAATATTTATTTAGAAGATAAATAGAAGTTGTAAATAGGAATTATTTGTAATGGTAAATAGAAGTTGTAAATAGGAAATATTTGTAACGGTAAATAGAAGTTGTAAATAGGAATTATTTGTAACGGTAAATAGAAGTTGTAAATAGGAAATATTTGTAACGGTAAATAGAAGTTGTAAATAGGGAATATTTGTAACGGTAAGTAAACATTGTAAAAGGGAAATAGTTGTAACGGAAAACGTAGTTTATCAAAAGGAGTTCATCAAACGTAGTTTATAAAAAGGGGTTAATCGAATATAGAAATTAAGAAGTGAAGTTAAACAAAAATTAGAAACTGACTAGAGATTAGTAAGTTGAATAGTTTTCTGAGTGTTGATCTGATGTTGGTTTCGGCCTTCGGGGTTTATACTTAGAGAATTGTTCTCTTACTAGTTTACAGTTAGGGACTAATAGTTGTGGAATGATAGTGATGCGTAAATGAGGATTGGAAATGTTTTCCAATGTTGAAAATGTATATTTTCTAGTTTTAGAAAATAAGGAAATATGAATATATATATATATATGATTGATGATTGGATCGATAATTCCATTTCGAATTAAGATCATTGTTTGTACACCGACATATTTTCATTTGATAGTTAAATCACAGACTATCGAAGTTTTGACCATTTTACGTTGTTAATATGGAGAGACGGTTGGATTATTATCCGAAGAACCACTCCGTATCGACATAAGTGTTGTGATCAAATACGATGAAGAAATTGAAGACGGAGTAAAGTGCAAGGGCTGTCCTGTTTACAGAATAGTGCCTTCGGTTTCGTTCAGTCCCAGAAACGAACGTATATGGACGAATGTCTGACAGAATAGTTCCAATGATCAAAAGAGTTGGATTGTACAAATATATATGGTGGCCAACGGATTTATTCCCTTCGCATAATATCCAGAATCTATTTGTGCAGATCCAACTAATGATTAACGGATCTGATAATGTGGCATTCAAAGTGATCGTGTTAACAATGAATGGAAAGTAAGCGTAGCTTCTAGCCTCACATCTGGTAAATGACAAAAATTGGGCAGGCAGCATGGCTAAGTCGGTCGCACCGAAGTAGGGTGTATAATCACCTATCTAGAGAATATTCATTTGCTTCTTTAATCTATCAATGATGTCCCATATATATATGGGAAACGGTTGCTGATCCCGACCGTTGGTGATGTACATTCGATACACTCAAGCGAAATGAGTGGTCGGTCATGTGTGGCTGAGTTGCAAGATGTTCTTGTTGAACTCCAGTGTATCGTTCCTAGAGTACACTGATCGGAAGGTGGTTCCATACCTTGTCATAGTTGGAAACCCAATCATCCAATACGCACCTGCGGTTTTGATTGTATACTATATATGTAGAACGTGAGATGCAAGCGTTTCTACTAGACTGATATCTATTTGTATTTAGACATTATCATAATATCAGAATGATATTGCTTTTCAAAGATGTTTGGATTCTCATAAGGCAAAATCCCGTTCCGTATTCACGGCGTGGTCTTATGAGATATCATATACCTGTTTAAATGATTTGAGTTTACTCACACCAGTCACATGACTGACCCAGAGTTTATTTGTTTTGTCTTCCCTAAACTCTTGGGTGCCTAAATTTGTACGGGCAGTCAAGTAGTCGGGATTTACAGATGCACTTGGAGAGCTTGGAGCAGGAGGCTTCAGCAGTCGATAGCTATTATTTATTCCGCTGTGATGTTATATGTTGTACTCTGAAAATGGTATGTATAAACAGTTATAACTTTGTATTTCAAAAGTTATGTTATATTTTATTCGTTCCGCTGTGAGATTCGTGTTACTCTGATGTTGTTGTTGTCTTCTTCTTCTTCTATTCTAAGTTTCTATCTTATCTATCCTCACCCTCAAATTTCTTTCACTAATTACCAGGATTTTTCAGTGTTTTGGTTATCGACATCGTGCTTATGTCGATAACCAAAGTCGCTCAAAATCCGGGTCGTTACAGTTGGTATCAGAGCTTAAGTTAAGAATTACTTGGCTCTGTGGCGTGACTCGGTAGAGATAGGGTTAGTAATACCCTAGACTGAGATTGAGTGTATATATACGAGTGAACGTATTTGTTATTGATATAAAATTTATTTTATCTTGTGGAGATTCATTGGTTGAGTCGTTTATGAGTTCTGGTCGATCAGTTTGATCCACTGTATCAGTAGGAGTTACTAAACTCTTGAATACGATGAACCGTCATGGTATGTTTTGAAAAGAGGGTAAATTAAAATAAGTTACCCAAGGTATATCTTGATATAGAGAAGATATATATACCAAAATTATAATATAATGGATATATTGGTTGTTATTATAATCAAGTAAGATTATAAATTTAATGGTTATGTGAATAACCAATCAGAATTCAAATAAGTGAAATACGTGAAATCAGATGAGTTAAATCTGGAATTTAAACCAGAAATTGAATTAAACCTCTGGAGAATTGGATAAGTGGTTGTAAATGGATTGGGATTAAAAATAAGAAAAATTTAAGACCCTGGGAGATTTTAAATATTTTTACAAGCAGTGTGAATTATATTTTTTGAAATGAATTTCAAAGTGGAAATGTTGGAAATGGTTTTATAGTATTGAACTCACTTCGATCGCTGGAAAATAGATTCTAATGATGACAGCTGCATCATCAGTATTCATTTTCGAGTTGTAAGTGACGAATTACTACCAAAGATACTGTTTTGAATTTGTTTTGGGAAAAACAAGTTGTGTTGAATTTCAATAATGGAATTTAAAATATAGAATAAAAATATATAGAATTCAAATGGAGTTTAACTATAGAATTTGAATATAGTATTTCAAATGGAATTTGAATATCGAAATTCAAATGGGATCTAAAATAAATAGGATTATAAAGGTTATTGATTTAGGAAATAAAGGAAGGCGATATTCGGAAATGTTTTCCAAATAACATAAAAGGCCAATATGCTTATTGAAAATATTTGGTTAACAAATATTGATAAAAAAATAGAGAAGTGATTTAACTAATGGAATATTTATTATATGCTTAGTTAAATTTCAAAAAGGAAAATTTGATTTTTGAAAAGGGTAAACTGTTTGAAAAATCCCTGGGAAAGACTGTTTGAATTAAAAACAAATTTAACAGAAATTTGTGAAAGCAAAATTGAATTAAAGTCGAGCCAGTAAAGTGGTAACTGAGTTTGAATTAAAATGATATCAAGACGAATTGGATTATGAGATTCAAAAATTGAAGTGTAACGGGATAATCAAGTTAAGGGTTGGGAATCGAGAGTTAAAATGATATTTGGCTCGGATATAAGCGAATGGTTGTGTCATGGATAAAAGCAGATTGGATTTGATTGGGGTAACTCTTGTGTATGCTGAGTTGATAGCATATGGAAGTGACAGAGATGATATGCCGACAAAAGGTACAAGTTTATATTTCTATTGGATATAAGATTTATGAGCCGAATCGGCTAGCCGTTTGGCTGTTTGATTTCCTTTTGGGTTGGAAATGGCCCAGAGAGGCGAGTTGGAGTTTGACCTATTGACCGATACAAAGGAGGTGTTGGCGAAATTTTCGAAGAGTTAAGGCGTTAGAAAATTTTCAGGATTTTTGAAAATTTTTGTTGATAAGAATTAATTAATAATTTAATTGAAATAAAATTGGTTCAGTTGAAAACTGAAGTTAAGAAGTGAACAAATATGTTCTAACCAGTCGATAGGGTCGTCCTCTACCTTTTATCAATTTCGAGGACGAAATTATTTTAAGTGGGGAAGATCGTAATGACCCGCATTGGCAGAGGTATTATAATTAATTAATTTAATTATTGAAATGGTGATTTAGAGAATTTAATGGTCGTGGAATTTAATTATGATGAATATTTAATTAAAATAATAAATTAAATAATATATTTAATTTTGAATGGTCGAAATGACGATATGGTGTGAACCGGATCATCTGTGATATTTAATTCAGCTTGGAATTTGAATTTGAATAACGAATATATTCAATCGTCGACAGTTGAACGTAAAATTATAATATAATTAAAATAGAGCTTGAAATGGCGCTGCAGTTTGTTATTTGGCGATTTGAACTTCAACTGAATGTACAGAGTTCATTTTAAATCGGATTTCTGTGAAACAAGAAACGTGTGGAGCTGGTGGAGTATATCTTTCTAGTGGAAGAGGAAAATCAGGATTTCGTCGGATAGATTTTGAGATATGTCCAAATCAAATTTTAAAATAGTCGCTATAGAATCGTTTATCGACCATATCGGTTTATTCGATATAACTAGAGATCGTGTTTGAATTTAGATAAGGTTCTTTAGAGACATAGTGATAATTTAATTTTTAGAATTTTACTATAATTTTTAATTAATTTAATAAGCAACTTTTTATTTCGAGTATTTTGCACCCTGTAATCAACATTTTGAGATTTCAAAATATGAGTCCATCTACCGGTATTATTATATTTTTGGGATCGTGAGACATTGCTCGTCTCACTGGTGTTTTTATTTCTGTTCGTTGCAGCTTATATATGAACAGAATTATAAATAATGTATTAAATCGTCACAATGGAAATAAGATGTGCTCACATCACATCCATGCAACCATACAAGGCATTAAACAAAGCACGTCCTCCTCTAATTCTCTATCAAAACGTGGACGTCCTAAAATTCAAACAAGAAAATCCAAAACATGGACATCCTATACCATACACAATCAAACACTAACGTCCCTCTCTATTCAAGGCAGCATGGCCTTCCACGAGTACACCCTACGTCCAAAACTTAAGGGTTAAGTCTTCCAAATACTATAAATACATCAGGTTTTCATTGGTCTTCGGTTCCAGTAATGCGAGCCGCCATGGTTGTTCTACAGTAAATATTGCAAAATATTTTTGAAATAAAATCAAATAGCAATAAGGCACTGTCTCCCCCCCCCCCCCCCGTTCTGTTATGTATGCATGATTCACTGTTGATGCCTGAAAGCCGATGCTGGGATCTCGTCGAGCTGCATGTATGGATGAAGAGGAGTGGGTCCGTGACTTACCTGGTTGCACGTTGGTCTGCTGTACGTAAGAGCAGCGGCGTGAAGTAACAGTGTATGGCGTGAATGGCAACAAGGTCGGAAGCTTCATTATTTTCTCGGTTCATCTATGGGTCCGCACCAAAATATGGGGGGGTCCTAGGCGTCGGTGTTCCAGGAAATGATAAGCTGAGGGTAGGAATGAGAGAGGTGAGGAGCTGTGTTCGTACGGGGAGAAGGGGTTAGGCTGAAAGTTGGGAAATGGCGTTGGAGGATTTACAAAGGAGCAGCGTGTTATTTTTGAGGAAGATACTGTTTATTACAGTAGTGTTTGATAATTGTTGTGGGACGATTGGAAAGAAAAGGAGTACTGTTTGCATGCGTTGAATATGGGGACCCCATAACAAGACGTCGGTTTCGAAAAACAATGGTATGCAGCTGTCATGAAGGTTGCGAATTTGTTTTTATCTGTATATGGGAAAGGCTATTCGTAGTGGATGTACATAGGATGAGTGGTCGAGTGGGTGAAGATGTCAGAATTCTGAACGGTCGGATCCGTTGGAATCATATGGACGAGAGCTACCCAATGGAACAGACCGGGAGGGAATTCGACCTTGTTACAATTTATGGCGAAATAAATTGTCCGTCTGAATCAAATAACGCAAACCGTTATTCAACGGTTAACGCGCAATGTGAGTAAAACTCACTAACTCTCTACAATTTATATTTTTATAAATTGTACTTTATTTATTGACCGCTGTATATTGGTTGTTAAACTGGACTGTTAAATAGATTTGATTGAAAACGTAGTTATAGTTAATCTATGTACTGTTAATCAAATATGGTTCTGTACAGCAGGATATTTCATTTCAAAATGAAATATGATATATATTATACTGTGTAACATCTGTGGATGCAGGGAGACAGGTTGGAGGAATCCGACTGGGTTCCTCAATAATTATTTTACTGTTTTCATATATTGTGATATATGTTGTGATTTATAATCTGTTATTGATTATGGATGTTAGAACGATATTGATCATCGTTGTTTGATATTTTGAATATCATAAGAAACCCTGAGTTGTAAAAAGAAATATTTCAATGTATATTGAAACAAAGGAGTTTTATAAAATCAACCGATTTTATAAATGGAAAACAATTTGAAAATAGAGTATTTAGAAAGTCACAAGATTTTATAAAAAGGAAATTATTTATAAAACGAACACGGTTTTATAAAAGGAAGTATTTATAAAACAAATAGAGTTTTATAAAAAGGGATATTTATTTAGAAAATAAATAGAATTGAAAAGGAGAATATTTATTTAGAAAATAAATAGGAATAAGAAATATTTATTTAGAAGATAAATAGAAGTTGTAAATAGGAATTATTTGTAACGGTAAATAGAAGTTGTAAATAGGAAATATTTGTAACGGTAAATAGAAGTTGTAAATAGGAATTATTTGTAACGGTAAATAGAAGTTGTAAATAGGAAATATTTGTAACGGTAAATAGAAGTTGTAAATAGGGAATATTTGTAACGGTAAGTAAACGTTGTAAAAGGGAAATAGTTGTAACGGAAAACGTAGTTTATCAAAAGGAGTTCATCAAACGTAGTTTATAAAAAGGGGTTAATCGAATATAGAAATTAAGAAGTGAAGTTAAACAAAAATTAGAAACTGACTAGAGATTAGTAAGTTGAATAGTTTTCTGAGTGTTGATCTGATGTTGGTTTCGGCCTTCGGGGTTTATACTTAGAGAATTGCTCTCTTACTAGTTTACAGTTAGGGACTAATAGTTGTGGAATGATAGTGATGCGTAAATGAGGATTGGAAATGTTGAAAATGTATATTTTCTAGTTTTAGAAAATAAGGAAATATGAATATATATATATATATGATTGATGATTGGATCGATAATTCCATTTGGAATTAAGATCGTTGTTTGTACACCGACATATTTTCATTTGATAGTTAAATCACAGACTATCGAAGTTTTGACCATTTTACGTTGTTAATATGGAGAGACCGGTTGGATTATTATCCGAAGAAACACTCCGTATCGAAATAAGCGTTGTGATCAAATACGATGAAGAAATTGAAGACGGAGTAAAGTGCAAGGGCTGTCCTGTTTACAGAATAGTGCCTTCGGTTTCGTTCAGTCCCAGAACGAACGTATATGGACGAATGTCTGACAGAATAGTTCCAATGATCAAAAGAGTTGGACTGTACAAATATATATGGTGGCCAACGGATTTATTCCCTTCGCATAATATCCAGAATCTATTTGTGCAGATCCAACTAATGATTAACGGATCTGATAATGTGGCATTCAAAGTGATCGTGTTATCAATGAATGGAAAGTAAGCGTAGCTTCTAGCCTCACATCTGGTAAATGACAAAAATTGGGCAGGCAGCATGGCTAAGTCGGTCGCACCGAAGTAGGGTGTATAATCACCTATCTAGAGAATATTTATTTGCTTCTTTAATCTATCAATGATGTCCCATATATATACGGGAAACGGTTGCTGATTCCGACCGTTGGTGATGTACATTCGATACACTCAAGCGAAATGAGTGGTCGGTCATGTGTGGCTGAGTTGCAAGATGTTCTTGTTGAACTCCATTGTATCGTTCCTAGAGTACACTGATCGGAAGGTGGTTCCATACCTTGTCATAGTTGGAAACCCAATCATCCAATACGCACCTGCGGTTTTGATTGTATACTATATATGTAGAACGTGAGATGCAAGCGTTTCTACTAGACTGATATCTATTTGTATTTAGACATTATCATAATATCAGAATGATATTGCTTTTCAAAGATGTTTGGATTCTCATAAGGGAAAAACCCGTTCCGTATTCACGGCGTGGTCTTATGAGATATCATATACCTGTTTAAATGATTTGAGTTTACTCACACCAGTCACATGACTGACCCAGAGTTTATTTGTTTTGTCTTCCCTAAACTCTTGGGTGCCTAAATTTGTACGGGCAGTCAAGTAGTCGGGATTTACAGATGCACTTGGAGAGCTTGGAGCAGGAGGCTTCAGCAGTCGATAGCTATTATTTATTCCGCTGTGATGTTATATGTTGTACTCTGAAAATGGTATGTATAAACAGTTATAACTTTGTATTTCAAAAGTTATGTTATATTTTATTCGTTCCACTGTGAGATTCGTGTTACTCTGATGTTGTTGTTGTTGTTGTCTTCTTCTTCTTCTATTCTAAGTTTCTATCTTATCTATCCTCACCCTCTAATTTCTTTCACTAGTTACCATGATTTTTCAGTGTTTTGGTTATCGACATCGTGCTTATGTCGATAACCAAAGTCGCTCAAAATCCGGGTCGTTACACCAACTCAGTCACATATAATTATACTTCATTGTGTTGCCTGCATACCATGGAAAAAATGTGGTTGCTGCCCCATTATATTACCAGATTTACAGTTATAGATAAGTTGCTTTAGGTTCTACTTTTACTACACTTACCGTTATGGATATTGCATCCTGCATGTGCACCTCAACAGGTCTACTGTCTATGAAAAATGATTACATTTTAAAAATAAAGAAGGCGCAAGTTAGACCAAAAAAACTGGAATAGTTTAATGGTTTGGTCTACTATATTGAAAAAAATGGAGATCACCAAAGTGCCCTATACCACTTTATCCATCCTACGTAATCAACATCCTTCTTTTTGTTCACTTTAATTTTCATTACTACAATAATATAAAGTGTTATAGCATGAAACCTTTTCATCAACTCAATAGAGATACACGAAATTTGACATAGTTCACACTACGTCCAAACTGTAGCTACTAGCCATACATGAATCATTTACTTCTTACTACAAAATTTAATGTCTACGTCTGAATCCTAACAAATACATGTATCATTTACATTATATATCTTCCTATCATACAACATGTTCTCACCCCTTATTTGTGAATGCAAACTACAACATTCGAAAGTCTATACTCCCGTGCATCGCACGGGTTTCTGCTCGTTTTATAACAAAATGACAATTTAATCTAACAAGAACATATAATTCAACAAATCATCACAACTACCATCAGTCAGTCAATCTAAATCTTATACAACGCATATGTGCGTTTTATATGGCGTATTTTTATATCACAATCACAATGTATATATATATATATTTTAAAATTTTAAAATTGAGAAATCTCACACATCACATATATGAATTTTAATAGCGATTACGTGTAAATTTCACATCGCAAATCAACAATTAAATTTGATTTAAATTAGATATCTCACCTAGATCGGATTAAATTGTTGAATACGATGATTTTAATTAAATTAAACGAAGGCGTTTAATTTAACCAAAATTTCCAGTTACTTCAGAATTTTTCTAGGTCAGTTCCATATTGTAGATCTCTTCATGAAAGTTCCAATGCAACTGACGGTTCGAAAAACGGACCTCGTATGACAAAGTTACAATAAATTATATATTAATTACAATTTTAAATAATTAATTAACAATTAATTTCCTTAATCCCCAAATTAATTCATCACCTACCCGTGGCCTTATCTGTAGCAAATCGAACCCATGCTCCATCGTAAAAACCCCATCGACGCCACCTCCCTGTCGCATTGGACCACCCTCCATCGAATTGCATGAAAACATTGCGAAATGAAGCGTCGGTTTCTCACAAACTATCACTCTAAAGGTGATCATCAACGTTGAAGATATAGATCATAAAACATTCTATCATATTTGCTTTGGAAATTCTGGAAATTGAGGAGTGGATCGAAAAAGATTTGAGGGGAAGAAGGAGAGCATTTCAGCCATTGATTGGTATGGTGGCGGCTGTACATTTAGGGGGATTAGGAATAGGTTTAGAGAAGTTTAGGATGTTATATAGTGGAGCCAATATATATATATATTTATTTTTATTTGGTTACATATTTAATTTTATCCCTCAGTTGTCTCTATATATGTAGTAAGTTACAAATGAAATAAATTAGCTGACTAGGCAGATGTTAATCTAATCAATGTTTATCTCATATTCAAAAATTCAAAAGAAAAAAATATAGGGAAAGAGAAAATGGGAATGTAATTAATGCATGATATATTGTTTAATACCAATTGTTAGAAAGTTTATAACTTTTTTTGCATGTAAAAGTTAATATTTAACAAATGTACATTTTCTACTTCTAACATGTAAATGTTAATATTAAACAAATGAACATTTTCTACTGTTAAAACATTTTTATTATTTTAAAGCATTTTATCAAACTATGAATCCCTTTTTAATGATTCATCTTTTACATTAAAAATATAATTTTTAATGTGAACACAATCTATTATACAATGAAACTTTTTCTAATGTATCATTTACACTAAAAATGTAGATTTTAATGTCAAAACATTTTTATTACACATTGCATCTCTTTTAATGATTCATTTACATTAAAAATGTAAATTTTAATGTTAACACATTTTCAAACAATGAATCTCTTTTATATTAAAAATGTAATTTTTAGTGTAAAAATATCTAATCAAACTTTAATCTTTTTATACCTTAAAAATGTAATGTTTAATGTAAACATATTTCAATCAAAGTTTAATCTTTTTATTCTTTTTCTAATATACAATAAAAATGTGAATTTTTATTGTTAACATATTTTCCATTTCAAATAATGGTCATTTTTAATATACAACAAAAAATGTGAATTTTCATGTTAACATATTTTCCATTTCAAATAATGGAATTTTTAAATTTTGACACATTTTTTGTTAAAAATTCTTAAAATAAATTTTTTAAATTGGTTCTAATTTTCTAGGTTGTTACAATCTCCTCCACTTGAAATTTTTTCGTCCCCGAAACAGAACGGAGCTGAAAGTTGTTTAACTAATCAACTCAATTTTCATTTTTTTATTTGTTTTATTGGTTTAATAATCTTATTAGTTGAACTAATAATCACACAACACAATCATCAATCAAGTAGTTAATTATCTTTAAAAATATATATAACTTTTATATATTCAAAAGTCATATTTTCTAAGATTGGATTTTATATATAATCACAAATACGTTAATTATAAACTTGTCACTCTCAACTCATTCTAGGGCATTACTAACCCCGTCTCTAACGAGTTTTCTCGTTCTAGGATGCTACTGATCCTATCTATAATGAGTATTCTTTGATAGGATATTACTAATCCTACCTCTAATGAGTCTTTTGTTCAGTTCTAACGAGTTGTACCCCAAAGATTTGAATTAACCAAAGCTCTGATACCAATTGTAATGATCCAAAAATTCCTCTCACGGGAAATCGCCGGATACACTAACTTTGGGCACACAATGCATCAGAACAACAATAGAAGACTTTTGTAAACATCATAATAATGTTACATCAGAGTAAAGAATATATCAGAGTACATCAAATATAATACAGCGGAAGATTAATTTACAATAAACTTAACATATTGCAGTGGAAGACTATCATTGCTCTGGCCACGCTTTAAGCTTTGATCCAGAATCCTACCTAATAAATAGATATCTACAAAACAAGCCACTCGATTGCCTGTGTGGAAAAGAGGGCACCCGAGTTTGCAAAGTGAAACAAACTACGAGTCAGTCATGGGACTGGTATGAGAAATCTTACTTAACCTATTTAATAAAAAGGCTAATCACAGGACCACGCCGCTAACGCAGATCGAGTTTACTCCATTGGATTGCCAGTGCAAGATATAAAGTAAATCGTTAAACAACGCAATGCTTTTTAGAAAAATGAAACCATTATAAGACTCAATTCCTATCACACAATGCAACGCAAACCAGATGATAGAGTTTTACCTTATAATGGTAAAAAATGCTTGATACGATCAAATGGATTGGATATTATTATTAGTGTGTATATGTTTTGAAAACAATTCAATCATAATGTACCAATCATAGACGGCATAGCTACCATATACAATGTCTCCATACTGGTTATACAATCAAAACCGTATGGTGTCGTATTGGAAGTTGGATTTCCATCATGAACCAAGGCAAGAGATAGTCCTTACCGAATTTGTAACGGCCCGCAAATCCGTACCCTTTGAGTTGACTAATAGTGCCACACGTCCAACCCAAATTGCACAGAAATACGAATCATTATTAGAAAGAAGTTAGAGGATGAGAAATAGAAAGAAAGAAATGTTAGAATAGAACAAAACAGAGAAGACAAATCTCACGGCGGAACGAATGAAATATATTATATAACATAACTTTTTGAAATACAAATCAGTAACTGTATATACATACCATTATCAGAGCACAACAGTTATAAACACCTGTTTCCAGATACAACATATTATGCAGCGGAAATACGATAGTCTATAGCTAACTGGTGAAGCCTCCTTTTTCCAGCTCTTCCAAGTGAATCTGAAAAATCCCGACTACTTGACTGCCCATACAAATTTGGGCACCCAAGAGTTTAGGGAAAACAAAAACAAAATAAACTCTGGGTCAATCATGGGACTGGTGTGAGTAAACTCCAATCACTTGTTTAACTTTCAAAATCCTTTCGAAATAAAAGATAATAGTAAGACCAGCCCACACATAAACATGGACAGTTTTTACCTTACTATAACCCAAAACCACTTTGATACGAAAATCCAGTCATTTTATAATAGTGTCTAAATCAAATAAATAACAATCTAGCGGAACGCTTGCATCTCACGCTCCATATTAAATATAAAATCAAAAACCACAGGGCGCTTATTCGGGATTGGATTTCCAACATGACAAGGTATGAAACCACCTGTCGATAGTGTATCTCTAGAGAGGAATACACTGGGTTCAACAAGAACATCTTGCAACCTGACCCACACATGACCAACCACTCATTTCGCTTGAGTGTATCAAATGTATATCACCAGTGGTTAGGATCAACAACCGTTTCCTGAATGGGACAACATCGAATAGAATAAGAAATTAAATGAATCTCTAGATAGGTGATAATACAGCCTAATGGGGGCGACCTACATTGCCATGCTGCCTGCCCGATTTTTGTCATTTCCCAGTTTTTGAGGCCTGAGGCTACGATTACTTATCATTTACTGATAGCACAATCACTTTGAATGCCACATTGTCAGATCCGTTAATCACTAGTTGATTTGCACAAATATATTCTGGATATTATGCTAAGGGAATAAATCCGTTGCCACCATGTATATTTATACAGACCAACATATTCGATCATTGGAAATACTCTGTCAGACATTCGTCCATATATGTTCGTTCTAGGATTGAACGAAACCGAAGGCACAATTTCCATTAATAGAAAAAGTCCTTGCACTTTATTCCATCTTCGATTATCTTCATATAATCTGATTCGCAACGCTACTGCGAATACAGAGTGGTTCTCGGATAATAATCCAACCGGCTCTCCATATTGACAACGATATTGGCAAATACTTGGATAGTCGGTTATTTAGCTATAGAAGAAAAATAAACAAACATTCCAACCTTCAAACAAATCACTAGGCATCTTAATTAATATTTCATTAATTCAATCACTTCTTCATTTCCTTACAAATATTTGTTAACACGATATTTCCAATTATCATCTTGGTCTCGTATACTATTTGGGAGACATTTACAATACCAACTTCTTTTATTTTCTATATTTAGAAGATATATTCTATTTGCAATTGAAAACAATTCCATTACTTGGGTTAAAATGAATGTTGGGTAAAACATCGTTACAACAACCCAAAATATTTTATTCAAACGCTTCTCTTCAAGACTGGATCTTGCTATTTATCAATTAAAAATGAAATCAATCAAGTTGGGGTAAAATTACCTCTCAGTCCTTGACTGAAAACATCTTTAACTTCAAAACAGACAAGACCACTTATCTCAAATCAACAACACCATAAAAACCATTTATTCATTTTTAAAATGTATATATATTTCTTTTTCTATTACTAGATCTTCGATTTCCTTTTTGTTTATAATATTCTATTTTTATTCGTTTCCTTATCGAATTCTATATATAATGATATATTGATTTTCTAGTTATCCAATTTTCTTAAAAATATTCTAACTCCTTAAATTTCCAGAATTTTTTTCCATAATCTCCTTTGTACCGGGAGCATCGGGAAAATCCCCAAACCGCCACACAGGCCTCTCCAATAAAAAAGAAAAAGAAAAAGCCAAGTGGCTTGCCGATACGGTGCATAAAACCTCATATGGAAATTAAACGTGTACCTTTTTGTCGGGCACATAAATCTATAAACTTCATATGCTTCATTCCATACCTGTTTAACACATGTTCACCTATTTTCCGATTTATCCCAACTCAGTCCGGTCATTCCTAACTCAATTTGCTAATTTATTCTTTAATTAGCTATTTTGCCAAATCACTTTATTTTGAACATATCATGTTCAAATATATTTTAATTCGCTTATAAACAAGTAGAATTTCTTTTCTAACTTGAGTTTCAAATTCGATTTCGAATATGAGTCCACAAAACCAATTTACTTATCCAACGCCAATTTCGATTCAAAAACTCGATTAACTATTTATTCTTCAAAATTAGTTAAATCTATTTAATAACTAAAAATCTGATTTTTGTTTCAAAAATAATTTCACTTACTTCATTGGAGTTCATATTTATTTTATATCTCCAGTCTGGATTTTTTTCTAATGGCAATTCAGATTTTATTTCCTTAAAAACCTTTATTTATTTAAATAATCCGTTATGGTTTTATAATGGTTCAGGCATTGTTTTTCTAAAAAATTGATTTTTGACATAACTCTAAATCTATTCAACGAAATCTAGATTTTTCTCCTCCATTAGAAAACTATTGTCAAATCGGTCCTGACGTTTCTTGTTTCAAAGAATTTTGACTTAAATTGAGTTCTATATACTCAAATGAAGTTCAAAGTGCCAACTCATGAACTGCCGCGCTGCGACGAGTTCATTTTAATTATATTAATATATATAAACGTTTAAACTTCATTTATAATAAATTTAACTCCAATAAGATATATTTTAATATGTATTAAACACATTTTCCAAATTCAATTTGATACTTCTGATTATTTATAATCGTTGATTTTCCCTTACTCGGTAATAAATTTATTTATACTCAATCTTCTATATTTAATTCCAATTCCTTTGACAAATTATAAATCCTTTGGATTTATTTTCTATTCTATTTAAAAATCCGCATTTTGAAATATATTTCGTCGTTCCCATTTCGAAATGATTTCAACTTTCTATTTTCAATTCTCTTTGAAATTTCTAAATTCAAATTCTATTTTCAATTCTCTTTTTGAATTTTCTATCTTCAAATTCCATTTGAATTTCTATTTGAATTTTCTACGTTCAAATTCCATTGGAATTTCTATATTCAAATTCCATTTGAATTTCTGTATTCAAATTCTATATATTTAAATTCTATTTGAATAAATTCGAATAAATCAAGTTCAAAATCATAAATCCTTATGGATTTATTTTTGTTCAATTTTTATTCTGAACATCAGAATAAATTTCCTCGTTTATTTCTTAAAATGATTCCCCCATTTCTATTTTTATAAATTCGCATTTGAATTTAAATATTCAAATTATCCAATGATAATTTTTCCACTTTATTTATAAACACTGCTTATAATTTCATGTCAATCATCTGATTATCCAATGAAAATCAATCTATTTTATTTATAAACACCATTTACAAATTCAGTTCAATTTCCTGTATTATTTAATTTATAAACATCGTTTATAAAATCAATAATTGTTTTATTTATTTTCAAAACAAGTAAATATTTTTAGCCCATGCTAAATTCAAATTCTATTTTAGAAATAGAATTTTCCCTTTTAAATCTCAAAATCTCTTTCACGATATTTTATAAATCAACGTTTTGGCCCCAGTGATATTCAAACAATTAAACCACACAATTATCAATCAATACATCATATATGATAATATATGTGAAACAAACAAATAATAATATTTTTGAGGATTCCAGTTGGATCCCTCCAACCCGTTTTCCTGCATCCACAAGCGTTAGTCAACAAAAATAATACCCATCCTGCTTCGAGGCAGTATATCGCGGTATAGAAGGTCATCCACTATCATAGCGTGGGGCGTATAGGGTCATCCACTAATGATACCGCGGGCATCCGCTAATGGTACTGCGGGAACTACCCAATCACCAATATATATATAATAGCCACAACCAAGCCTAAATAACTAATATATAATAACCACAAAAATATTTAAACACATCCAAGCAACCAAAAATTATTTTAACCATAAAAATTAATTTAAATAAATGTCAGAGTGAGAATTACTCACCGTGTATTTTTAATTGCCAAATATCCAGTAAACTCCATATTGTCTCGGCTATGCATTCACTTTTATCGTCTCAAATGAATATACCACCTATGATTATTTTTATTCATTGATTAAACGATTATTTATTTAATTAACTACTTAAAAATTAATTACTCTAAGTATATTTAAATATTTTGAAAGCATATACCATACTGTTATCCGTTCCAATTAATTTGCAAAGAAATTTGCAGCTACCACTTCACACTATACACTGTCGTCACTCCATCATCTCGATCACAATAAATTTCGCCCCCAAAATCAACAACTTAAACCACTTTGCCTTCTTCCTGAAACTGTCACCTGCTACCACCATCAAAACCATTCAGCTCCCATACCTCCCCAATTACCCTACTTCCCATCGGGACCTTCGAACACCAGTGGCTTCTTTGAAAACCAATACCAGTTTCAATGTTGCACTTCCCAAAGCACCTCGTCAGTGACAGCAAATTCAAACACATCATCAGATTGACAATAACAACCTAGCCTCTCCTCTGAATCGTACACCCTCCAGACTTCGAGACTTCAACCTAGTTCACCATTCAGCAACGTCCACTTCTCAAAACTGCGCACCCTCTCTCCTCAATCGGTTTCACCATCTTAACCTCTTAACACCCTTGCATCATATTCTAATGCTTCTTCCTTCATGTTAACCTGCGCCATTTCCTTACTTATCAACGCAGTCCATCGCGACATTCAACCTTCTCCAATTTCTCTTCTAGTCGCTGAACCAATATCAACCTCCCCGTAGAATATCGCATCGTATTTAAATAATTTTCATGAACTCGATTTTTGATTTGAGGGGTAAATAGGAAAAAGGGTTCGATTTCTGATTTAGGGATTTTCTGTTTAAACATGATTCATATAAAAAGAAGAAAGGTCGGCATTGAATTAAAGGGAATTACCGAAGAATTAAAGAGGGGCGGTATGATTTTGTTTTTTCTAAGGATCGAAATTGGAAAAACAAAATAAAGGGTTGGGTCTCGTTTAAATAGACAAGAGAAGGATCAGCACATAAGGTACATCTAGGTGATCGATTTTTCAATGTTATAGGTACGGCTAAGTACATGAGAATTAAATTCGATTTGAATTTAATGTGATTTGATTTAAAGAGATTTTAGTTCTTTTTAAACACATACTGATTTTATTTCGATCCTATCCACAATCAAATATCTCGGGGTCCATAATAAAAATTGTGAACCGCTATTTTAGCATACCGACCGTTGTTCCAATATTATAACGCTATTCTGAACTGAATTGAATATATTTTATTTTTTAATTTGAACGTATATAAAGTAATCATTTTAAATCAATATAAAATAATTTAAATTCAGAAATAAATAAATTTCTTGATAATATATTATTATCATCGTTGTAGTCAAATAAAATTCCTATAAATCATCTGAATCATTTTGATTCAGCTTTTAATTTCGATTTCCATTACATTTCGTATTACGATAATATAATATATTCGATATTAAATTGTATTTCGATTACTGAATCGATCACTCAATATAAAATAACATTTATATTATCAACTCACTATTTTCGACGATATTAATTATTTAAAATAAACTATTCAAAAATCTGGGTCGTTACAGAATTCGAGACAATCTAGCCCATGTCTCAGGACGCAGATTCAGGTGAGCCCTTAGGAGCCATAGGGCCGGTCCCCAACTTACGTTGGTGGATTATATATAAATTCCTGAACAATATGTCTCCCTGCCCTATGGGGTGTAAAATAGAGCCACTAGGGACTCAAATACTGAGGCGCCTCGTAATCCATCATCCACATAAGTAAAATGTCTGGGCTCCAAACCATGAAGCCACTCCTAGCTAGAAAGAAACGCATGTTCTCCCTGGATCCTTCTCCCATTTCTGGTTCATACCGGGGTATGAGGCTCGCGAATTATCACTACATAAAGCTATGCTAAATAAAGCTGTGCTTTGATCATAACCAACAAGGCTCTGCTTTTCAACAAAAGCCTTGATCATTTGCATCTTAGCATGCCACATTGTCAATCCATACCATACCATTGATTTCTGCCAATATATAACCTCTAAGCTCGTACGTCTCAGAGAAGGGTGTTAAGAAAGAGAATAAATTCTCCGCCACCAAAAAGATATATATTTAGCAGAGATCAACAATTATAGCATAAAGGAATACAACGTAAGATATACCATCCATTTACAAGTCCGTTCTGGGTCTGAACGAAACCGGAGACACCTTATTCCTCGTCCCATATGTCCAATACAGGAGAGAGGTTATCGCATATCGGTCGATCTCCAAGTACGTCTGGATGATCACCACTTATTACCTTGTCTTGGGATGCCTCCCAATCAAGACATCAGTAATCATTCAAACGATGTGAAGACCTCTGGTCTTCAACCACCATCTTCATCTTCAACTCTTAATCATCGTAATAATTAATAAGAATGGGTTAAACCCGGTCTTTCCGAATAACTCGCGAATATTCACATTATTAGGGAAAAGTTCCCATTAATTTTACCAAAGATAAATTCTTTTAAATTTATTCTTCGATCTTCTTTTTAAAGATTCATTAAAACTCCAATTTGGTTTTAATATCAAAAATCAATACTTTATGATTATTCAACTTTAAGAAATTAATCTTGTCTTTAGCTGGGTTAAAGAACCAATGTCATTTAAAACACAGTTCACGATAAACCCAAATTCGTCTTCCATTAAATATGGAATTTTCACAGAAATCAAATCAATATATAATTGATATAAATTTCCGTATCAGACTAATAATATAAATGGATAACGGCAAAGCCTTTTTAAATTCCATATATAATAACGGTCTTCTTTTACAGAAGCTCATCTCGATTATTACCAAATCGAATTCCATTCAATTCCAATTAAATATATAAAATTGGAAAACTTTACTTCGGAAAATTTCCATTTCATCTTAAATAAAAGATTTATAAATTACAAATTATGTTTTCACTGTTAATTGGGTTAAAGAACAAATGTCGTTTAAAACACAGTTCACGATAAACCCAATTCACATTTCACTTTATTCCAATTACTAAATATAATTGGAAACTCTAATAATCTTAATTAACAGATTTATTCTTTTCATACGGGGTTTAAGAACAGTGTTATCTAAGACACTATTCACGACAAACCCAAAAATCCAATTTATTTTATTTTATTCCAATTAAATATTAATTAATTGGAAAACTTCATTAAATCTTAAAGATTTATTCTAACTAACAACTAGTTCATTTTCATAAAAATATATTTTTATCTTTACAAAATTGGAATTTTTCATCCAAATTCTTCTCAAATCATTTATTATGATTTTACATAATTTTTCCATATTTTTAATAATTTTATTTAGGCCCTTACAGTCGGTTTCCAGTAACGACATTCATTATTTTAAAATATTCTTTATTTTTAAAAGAAATTCTAAATCGGAATGCGACTCAATCAATTACGATATAATTTCAGTTATATGGATTTCATACATCGCATGTATATAACAATAATGAGAAATAATCATTAAACAATCCATTCACATCCAAAGTGAAATTTATAATTGTGTGAGCATTAAAATAAATAAATAATAACGCTCATCACAAACTGTCAATCCATCGATTGACATACAACTAAATATTGGAACTAGCGTATGACTAATATTATCCCAATATTGTGTGGGATTTTCAAACAACAATAGTTTATATAAATAAGTCATTGGTTAATAAATTTAACCAATTATAATTAGGTTTGAATTATTTTCTATTTAACAAATTTTCACTGTTTAAAATTATAAGTGAATATTTAAGATATAATTCAACTACCATATTAGTATTATCATTATTATGATAATGTTTTATCTAGCACAAATCATATTTTTAACACACGACCAATTTTCTAATATTGCTAACACAATAATGAAAATGCTTTATTCTTTACAATTTTTGTATTTCCAACTAATGATCATTTTAAATCATTTCTACATGCACTACAAAAATGTAAATTTTATCATTGACATATTTTTATTTCATAATAACATTCCCTAACAAAATGACATTTTTATTTTAACATAACATTTTCTAAATAAATGACATTTTTATGTAACATGTATACATTCTAAATAAATGGCATTTTATTGACACATGATTATTTCTAAATAAATGACAATTAAATATGAGACAACATCATTCTAAATAAATGACAATTTAATATGACACACATTATTCCTAAATAAATGACAATTAAATATGACATAACATTATTCTAAATAAATGACAGTTTAATATGAAAAACATTATTACTAAATAAATGACACTTTAATGTGACACAACATTATTCCTAAATAAATGACAATTAAATGTGACACAACATTATTCCTTTATAAATGACAATTTATTATGACACATCATTATTTATAAATAAATGACAATTTATTATGACACAACATTATTCCTAAATAAATGACAATTAAACGTGACACACATAAATGACAATTAAACGTGACACACATTATTCCTAAATAAATGACAATTAAATGTGACACACATTATTACTAAATAAATGATAGTTAAATGTGACACACATTATTCCGAAATAAATGACAATTTATTATGACACATCATTATTTCTAAATAAATGACAATTAAATGTGACACAACATTATTTCTAAATAAATGACAATTTATTATGACACATCATTATATCTAAATGAATGACAATTTATTATGACACAACATTATTTATAAATAAATGACAATTAAATGTGACACAACATTATTCTAAATAAATGACAATTTATTATGACACGGTATTATTTCTAAATAAATGACAATTTATTATGACACAACATTATTCCTAAATAAATGACAATCAAGTGTGATACCACATTATTCTTAAATAAATGACAATTAAGTGTGATACAACATTATTTCTAATATGACATTTCAAACAAAAATGATGTTTTTATTCTAATCTAACATTTCTAACAAAAATGATGCTTTTATTCTAATACAACATTTCTAACAAAAATGATGTTTTTGTTCTAATACGACATTTCTAACAAAAATGATGTTTTTGTTCTAATACGACATTTCTAACAAAAATAATGTTTTTTTTCTAATATGACATTTTATAACAAAATGACAATTTAATCTAACATAACATTTTATAACAAAATGACAATTTAATCTAACCTAACATTTTATAACAAAATGACAATTTAATCTAACAAGAACACATAATTTAACAAATCATCACAACTACCATCAAATAGTTAATCTAAATCTTATACAACGCATATACGTGTTTTATATGGCGTATTTTAATATCACAATCATGATCTATTTATATATATATATAGTTTTTAAAATTTTAAAATTGAGAAATCTCACACATTACATACATGAATTTTAATAGCGATTACGAGTAAATTTCACATCGCAAATCAACAATTAAATTTGATTTAAATTAGATATCTCACCTTGATTGGATTAAATTGTTGAATACGATGATTTTAATTAAATTAAATGAAGGCATTTAATTTAATCAAAATTTCCAATTACATCAGAATTTTTCCAGGCCAGTTCTGTATTGCAGATCTCTTCATGACAGTTCCAACGCAACTAACGGTTTGCAAAACGGACCTCATATAACAAAGTTACAATAATATATATATTTATTACAATTTTAAATAATTAAATAACAATTAATTTCCTTAATCCCAAAATAATTCATCTCCTACCCATGGCCTTATCTGTAGCAAATCGAACCCATGCTCCATTGTGAAAACCCCATCGACGTCGCCTCCTTGTCGCATCAGACCACCCTCCATCGAATTGCGTGAAAACAGGGCGAAACGAAGCGTCGATTTCTCACAAACTATCACTCTAAAGGTGATCATCAACTTTGAAGATATAGATCATAGAACAATCTAACATATTTGCATTGGAAATTCTAGAAATGGAGGAGTGGATTGAAAGAGATTTGAGGGGAAGAAGGAGAGCGTTTCAGCCATTGATTGGCATGGTAGTAGCTGTACATTTAGGGGGATTAGGAATAGGTTTAGAGAAGTTTAGGATGTTATATAATGGAGCCAATATATATCTATATTTGGTTATATATTTGATTTTATCCCTCACTTGTCTTTACATATGCGGTAAGTTACAAATGAAATAAATTAGCTGACTAGGCAAGTGTTAATCTAATCAATGTTTATCTCATATTCAAAAATTCAAAAGACAAAAACATAGGGATAGAGAAAACGGGAATGTAATTAATGCATGATCTATTGTTTAATCCCAATTGCTAGAAAGTTTATAACTTTGTTTGCATGTAAATGTTAATATTTAACAAACGTACATTTTCTACTTCTAACTTGTAAATGTTAGTATTAAACAAATGAACATTTTCTACAGTTAAAACATTTTTATTATGTTAAAACGTTTTATCAAACTATGAATCCCTTTTTAATGATTCATCTTTTACATTAAAAATATAATTTTTAATGTGAACACAATCTACTATACAATGAATCTTTTTTTAATGTATCATTAACACTAAAAATGTAAATTTTAATGTCAAAACATTTTTATTACACACTGAATCTCTTTTAATGATTCATTTACATTAAAATTGTAAATTTTAATGTTAACACATTTTCAAATAATGAATCTCTTTTACATTAAAAATGTAATTTTTAACGTAAACATATCTAATCAAACTTTAATCTTTTTATACCTTAAAAATGTAATGTTTATTGTAAACATATTCCAATCAAAGTTTAATCTTTTTATTCTTTTCTAATATACAATAAAAATGTGAATTTTTATTATTAAAATATTTTCCATTTCAAATAATGGTCATTTTTAATATACAACAAAAAATGTGAATTTTCATTTTAACATATTTTCCATTTCAAATAATAGAATATTTAAATTTTGACACATTTTCTGTTGAAATTCTTAAAATAATTTTTTTAAATTGGTTCTGATTTTCCGGGGTGTTACATTAATTGAATATACAAAATCCATTTTAAGTCAGAATTCAATGAAACAAGAAACATTTGAATTTATTAGATTATAATTTTCAAATTTGAGAGAAAAATGGAGATTTCATATTTCAGATTGCAGATTGTGTCCAATTCAAATTTTCAAATAGTCGCTATGGAATTCATTAATAAACGGTAACGTTTATTTAATAAAATATTTAAGGATTTTTATATATAATTTGTATATTGTTTAATCTAGAATTTTAAATATTGAGTTTAAAATATATATTGTTTTATTCTGAAGCTGTATAAGATTTCGTTTGGAGATATACAATAATATTTTTTTTAATTTAATTATATTTTATCATTATTATAAAGGCCTTAAAAATACCCGTTTTCAAACGATCTCCGTTTTCAACGAAACGAGTTTTATTGGAATGCGTATATCTAACTATTGCAAGATTTTTGGTTTGGGGCCCAACGGAGTTGTTTAGTCGGCGGACGGAATTTTAATGTGAACCAATAAATAAACTAGAACTAAAATATCGCTGTTTTTGTAAATAAAGCCCGTTTTTAATGAAATCAGTTACTTTAGGACCAGAATGTTGAGACGTAGCGGTGTATGTATTTTTGTTGAATTTGGGGTTGATGTTTAGCGGTGCACATATTTAACGATAACATTAAATAGCGGTACCCTATAAAATTAACCGTAAAAAAATCGTTGGTCATTCGGAGAATAAAAAATCGTTTGTCTAAATCAGCCAACAAATTATGCATCCCTCTCTTTTCACTTCAAACACTCATCCACCAAAAACAGAGGCGCAAACCTAACCTGTACCAGCAGAAGTTATGTTGACCTTATCCCATTTATCCCCACCTATATATATACACACACAACGCGTCTTCCTTTTTCTTTACCTTTCAGAACAAAATGAAAACAGATTTTCTCCTTTCATGCCTGGAAATTGAAGACCACACCTCTCCTCACTGCTTCGAATAAAACCCAAGCTCCATTAATAATACACCATAACACGGATTCACACATCATCAGCTGAAGTTTTCCTTTTCTTTTAAAAAAAAATAAAATCAAATAATGAAAACTGAATCTCATATCGAGGGACACATTACATATCCCCTACATGCACTTGCGTGAGTGAGCACTCGTGACTGAACCGGCAGCGTGGGACAGGAACAGACATGGGGAATCAGGTTCAAAACTGCATGGGCGGTGAAGACAGTTTCAAGTAGCGAGGCATAAGTGAAACTGCATGGGAAGTGAAACAAAATGGAAGTAGGATGTGAGGTGATTTTGGAAAGCGGGAATCACATACTTTAGTAGCATGGGAAGTTTTGAATTATGTTAGTTTGCAGGAGATGCCTACAGGAAATATGTCGGGGAAGGAGGAAATTTCGTACAGTGTATGGGTAAGAAAAGAAGTGGAAATGTTTGCATGGTGAAACTATCTTAGCTAGAGAAGAAAACATATGTATAACGTGGAGGGAAGAAACAGTGGAGAAGGCTTGCATGCGGTCATTTCATGCATGGGAGGAAGACTTTGGACTGTTTAAAATAGAGCTGGGTATGGGTGAAGCCTTGTTAGCGAAGGGAAGTTGTGATTTTGCATGGGACATTTTAAACAGGAGTGGTTTCAAAATGTAAAACGAAAAGAGGAGATACTATAGAAACATGGAGTAAGAAAGAGTGTGGGATGGAGGAACATGCGTTGTAGCATGGAGATGAAGGCTGGCGCCAACATTGGTGATGGTGGTCGGAGCATAGGGTGGCACGGTGGTGATTATCGGTTGTGTTCAGTGGAAGTTACTTGCATGATGTGTATGCTACAGGAAACGGATGAAGGAATTTGAGAGATAGATCACCTTATTTTAATCTCACTTAATCTAAGGCTTGTCTCTGTGTGAAGCAGTACATGAACAAGGATGAAGGGATCACGAGAAGCAACGGAAGTCTGTCTAATAAACAAATGTGGTAAACCGGTGATTGATTAAATTAACTATATTATAAACTATGAACTGGTCATATGATTTTTTTTAAATCGAGTTATGGTTTTACAAGCTTGGGTAGAATTCTGGAGTACTAACAACTGAACAAAGCCACGAGATGGGATCGACCTAATTATTTGCCAACTAGAGGGAAAAAAATGTAGTTAGTGTATTGAATTTTTGATTAAAAAATCTATTAGTTTATTATTTAATTAGAAACCAATAAAATATAAAATGTTAATAAATTTAATTGTGGTCTAATATTATTTATAACCCTTGTATTTGTAATCAGGTCTAAACAAAACAAGAATAGGAACAAAGTTTGGAAGCCTGAGTAACGTAATTCAAACGTAATTAGTGGAAATTAGATATTAATTGAAAGTTAATTATTTTAATTAAAAACCATATACATATGTTTTGTATAACTCTCACGTTTGTTATCAGAATTAGGCAAAACCAATTACGTTGGGACCGCATCATCAACTACTACATTTTGAACTATCCTAGACAGAACTAGAGGCTGCTGGGAATTTTAATTAAGTTAAACACTTGTTTGATTTAATTAAAACGAATTGCTTCAGCCACAAATGAAATTCGGTGAGTTCAACTCACTCAATTTATCCCGCTCTTATTTTCTATAAGCCGGTTTTTTTATTTTTTGTGTAATGTTTGCTAATGATTGATGATTGTTTGCATGGACGTTGAATATTTCTAAATATTCATTGATTAAATTAAACATTTGTTTAATTTAATTGAATTAGATCGTTATCTTAACGATTATATTCCAAACAAGGTAACTTACCTTGTTGGTTACATTTACAATAATATAAATAATGCGATGCTTGAATGAATGTTGTTAATTGCTTGTTGACTGATATTAGTTTAACTATTTATTTCTGGTTATTGTGATAAATACGTTGCCGTATTGAAATTGAGATAACCCATTGAGATGCAAAGACGGACTGGTTGGAGGAATCCAACGGATTCCTCACTATTATTGATAATTTTTATCAATATGCTTATATATTGTTATTGAATGTGGAATTGAATGATATTTCATGATTTGGTACTTTAGTAGTCATTTGCATATTCAATACTATCGTTAAAAATGGTTATAAATGGAAATGTGTTTATAAAACAGAGTTTGAAAACCAAATTCTTATAAATAAAATTTGTAAATGTTTCAAACTAATGAAACGATTTATACGCGGTTTATAAACGTAAATAACGACCTGAATGGAATTTGTTTAAATTGATTATATTAGTTAATTGGAATTGGTTAATAAATTAAAAATGCTTTGAGTTAACTATTTTAAAGTCGATTATTATTCAGGTGACCTTTAAAGGAAGATTTATTATTTTAATAATAGTAGACGGTGAAGTAAATATATTTAATGATTAATTTAAGCATTTATTTATTTATTTTGATTTACGAATAAAAGCATTTTAAAGATAAATATTTGAAAGAGCGGAGTACAGTGCTATTATTATAATCAAAGTTATTTCATAAAAGAAGTATATGCTTAAACTAAATCCAAGGGTAAAGGAAGTAAACATTTTTTGGGGTTCGAAGTTGTGGACCCTGTCTATTTTAAAGTTAATGATGTTGTGTAGTTAAGGTCTGAGAGGTAATTATACCCCAACTTGGTTGACTGCATTGTTTACTAAGGAATAGCCAGGTTCGATAAAGAGGGTTGGATAAATAAAGTGAGTTAATGAGTGTGAATGGGGTTTTAAAGACCGTGTTTTAAACCGAATAGTAAAATAGAAAGGGAAATGTTTTCTGAGTGTTGAAAGTTATAAAGATTTCAAAAGTTTAACTAACCAATGGTTAATTAGAGAGGCCATAGGATGCTGAGTATTGAATTAGTGAATTCATTTTCTTTTTATGGATGAATGGTTGATTTATTTTGATAGTTAAATAATCGACTATCAAATCTGGCCAAATGATTGTTGGAATGGAAAGTCCGAGATCGAATTTATATTCAAAAATCAGTCCTACCAGCAACCTAACATTGAAGATAAAAGACGGAGTAGTTGCAAACCATGGATCTTCATAAGCGGAAGGATTACTTGTCGAATATTCTCTGGGATCGCATCCAGAGGTACTCTGATGTGATTCGGTCGTGGTTAAGAATTTATAGATTTGCAAGGACTACTCGCTACTGATCCTTTGTATGTGGTAGGAGGGTGCCTTCAGTTCATCCGGTTCCTAGATGATTTGTATGGACGAATGTATGACAAAGTATACCTAAAGGATTATGGGTTGATTATCTCAAATGTATTTATGTTTGGTGATGGAGAAATTTTTTTCTCTTGGCTTTATCCCCTTATTATTTTTGGGGAAGTCAATTTTTGATTTGCGGGTTTGATGATGTGCCATTCAAAGTTAATGGTGTCTTATTATTCTAGAAGACAATCATAGCCTCAGGCTTCAATAACCAAGAAATGACAAAAATCGGGTGGGTAACAAGGCTAGGTGGGTCATTCCCTAGCAGAGCTTGTTATCACCAATCTAGAGAAATTCCTTATTTGTTCTTCTTTCGATTCTGCATCTCCGCGGATTCACGGTGGGCCCCTTGAAACCATAGGGTGATAATACATTCGCTACACTCAAGCCAAATGAGTGGGCGGTCATGTGTGGTCAGGTTACAAGATATTCTTGTTGAACCCCAGTGTATCTCCTCTAGAGTTGTAACAACCCGAAAATCTGGGCCAGTTTAAAATTTTTATTTTGGCAATTTTAGCGAATTTTGATTATTTAAAATGAATTATTTTAAATAATATCGACGAGAAATTTATTTTGAATGGAATTCGAATGTATATATTATATACGTCGTCGTTAGAATATAAATATTTATATATAATTATAAATGGAATTGAAAATGGCACGGTAGTTCGATAATTCGATTTCAAACTTCAATTGAATGTACCGGGTGCAAAACAATCCTGATTTTAGTGAAACCAAAAACATTAGGATCTAACTGATGATATCTTTCCAACGAATCCGACAAATCGAAATTTCATAGCGGGAATCAAAAGATAGTCGCTATGGAATTCAGGCCCTTAAAAATAGAAATTTTGCAAACGACCTCGGAATTCGACGAAACCACTTTTGTTGGGTCCGTGATGTTAAATTATTGCTAGGTTTCAAATTTCATAATTTTTCGAATCAATATGTGAGCGTGGCAAAGGAAAACGTGTTTGACCAGTTTCAGTTGATTTTAATCGACTGGAAATTGGCCATTTTTCTAACGGTCTCAGAATTCGACGAAACTAGTTTTGTTAGGACCGTATCGTCAATACGAAGCTAGAAAACATTTTTCGGGAATTTTTCGAGCTAGTATGTGGCTCCGGTAATTTGAAATGTACGTTTAAAATTCAATATAGCGATTTAAATGTAAATTCAACGGAAACTGATTGTAACGATCGAATCAACCTACGATACATATCCCATTGTGTTCGGAATGGGGGTAATACGCTATGGACGACAGGCGGTGGGCCTCGTTTTGAGGTCGTATGTAAAAGTCAACTTTATGTAATTAAAATAATAAAAAAATTAATTCTCTCTCCCCTTCTCCTTCTATAACCTTTGCCCCCCCCCCCCCCCCGATTTCATTTAACAGAAGAAAAAGAAAAAAAAACCCTAAATCGCCCGTCGTTCCCCTCTAACCAGTCGTCGCGCCTCCTCCGGCGAACTCTCCCCCATCTCTAGCGAGCATTGGCGAACCCCCCCCTCTCAGCATCTCGACCGTCGTTTTCCCTCCCCGTCTGAAGATCGACAGCCCTCAAAACCCGAACCTGAGCAAACCCTAGCGCCGCCAGCTCCAACGCAACACCCTCGACCCCGTCAGTTGTCAGCGCCGCTTCCAGCTCCTCCCCGAGCCCCTCCAACCACTAAGACGGTAAAAGGTGATTTTTCTATTTATAAATTCAGTTTTTATAAATAAGATGAGTTTTTTTATCCGTCTATTTATACATGAAGGTGATGTTAAAATCAGTAGGTTATAAAATAAGAGGTGTGATTTTTAACATTAGGAAAAGTTTGAATTTTTACATAGGAAATCGGTTGAATTTTTATGAATAAAAAAGGTTAGATTTTTAAAATGCAAAAGATTATATTTTTATAGTTGAAAGGGCGATATTTTTATATATTTATTTAAGTAATAAAAATATGATTTTTATATTTTTAAAGTATTAAAAATATAATCTTTACTATATAGATGATATAAAAATATGATTTTTGTTTGTGTAGGGGATTAAAAATATAATTTTTACATGATAAGAATATTAAAAATACCATCTTTATATGTGTAAAAAAATAAAAATGTGATTTTTATAATGATATATTTGAAAAGGCGAAAATGATATATTTGAAAAGGCGAAAACTTTATATTTGAAAAGGCGAAAACTTTATATTTGAAAAGGCGAAAACTTTATATTTGAAAAGGCGAAAACTTTATATTTGAATAGGCGAAAACTTTATATTTGAAAAGGCGAAAACTTTATGTGTAAAAAGGCGAGAACTTTATATGTAAAAAGGCGAAATCTTTATATGAAAAATAGGGTGATAAAAAAATTCGATTTTTATATATTGAATAGCGAAGTAAAAATTCGATTTTTAAAGGTATGAAACAATTATAAAAATATGATTTTTTAAATTGAAAGTGAATAAATAAAAATGTGATTTTTATTTTAAAGACATCAAAATATAAAAATGTGTGATTTTTATATATGTAGTGGCTACGGGCAACGAAGATGACGAAGATGCGATAACGATGAATATTTCTATCAATGAAGAGTCGTGATATTGGATAGCTATCGGTGAGAATTCCTCACCTTTCAATTTCATTTTCTAGTTATATATATATATATATATATACTAGGATGCAGACGGTGCTTAGTAGCACCCGACACAACCGTCCACAAACCATGGACTTGTTTGTTTGGTTGCATAAAATTAGTTAGATTATTTGATTGAAATTGAATTGTTTGGTGAAATGAATGGATTTGATTGATGTGTGAATGGCGTGGGCCTTCACTAGACTAGGGATAAGGTTAGGCCTTGTCCCGTTTCTAGTATCGTGCCGTTATGCCGCCGAAATTTTCTAAAATAAGTTAGAAAAATAAAAATATCATTTTATTTAAAGAATGAAATGAATAGAAATTCATATGTTAAAATAAAATGTTTTATCGTTAAAAATATAATTTTTAACGTGAATAAGAATATAGTGAATGTGAATAAATAAAATATTCATTTACAAACCGGACGGTTTGTTTATGTACACCTATTTGAATGACTTTGATTGGGACGATAAATTTTACACATCGCCCAACTGCACAACTAAAATCTGTGTTTGATGGTTTGAAACCCCACACGGGTGTTGGGATGAAATTTGAAGTTCACTCATCTTGATTGATTAAATATGTCGATCGATTGATTGACAGGCTGTTATAAGCGTTAAATATCTATATTTGATGCTTATACAGTGTAGTGCACTTTGGTTGATGGTTGATTATTTTTCAATGCTATTATATGCGTGTGATGTATGGAAATCCACATAATTAATTTTATATGGTGATTGATTGGGCCTCATTCCAATTTAGAAAATAAAGAATATTATAACATAAAAGTTCATGTGTTGACTGTACTCATTCGTTGAGATTAGTCATGTGTTGAACGAAATATTTTAATAACAAAATTTGCATCTTTATCAATATAAAATAAAGGTTCATGTGTTGACTGTACTCATCCGTTGAGATTAGTCATGTGTTGAACGAAATAATTTAACAAAAATTGTCACACGTGGACAGTACTCATTCGTTGAGATTAGTCGTGTGTTGACAAAAATAAATATTCATTTGTTGAATAGAATATTTGAAAATAGAAATATATGAAGCCGTGTAGGATAGATTGATGGCATTTTGACGTGAACGATATTTATATCGATTTTATTCATTTTAAAATGCATATTGAAAAGTGATTTCGAAAACGCATATTTTGAAATGATATCGAAATGAATTGAATATATAACGATTTCGAAATGAATTGAATATATAACGATTTCGAAATGAATTGAATATAAAACGATTTCGAAATGAATTGAATATATAATGAATTCGAATTGAAATGGAAAACGAATTTGATTTCAATTGAATAGCAAACGAAACGAATACGAATCGAATTGAATTGGAAACAAATTGAAATGAATTCAAATTGAATTGAATTTTGAATTGAATAGAAATGAATTCAAATTGAATTGAAATTTGAATTGAATAGAAATGAATTTTAAAACGAATTTATAAAGAAGAATTCAATTTTGATTTGAATTGAAATGAAAGTTGAAATTGCTTTTGAAACGAATTTAAAACTATTTATATAATTCGTTTTAAATAGAAATCGACGAAATATATATTATATATATAATATAATGGTCTGAATAGAACGCGTCGCGCCGCGGCAGTTCGTGAATTTCGACCATTTATTTCAAACGGACATTACGGGAGATCCGACCGTCGGATTCTCCTAAAACCGGAACCGTTGGGTTCGTATCGAAAAGAGCTTTCTAACGAATATTAGAAATTAGAAATCTAGTGGTTGAATTTGGAATTATGTCCAAATCAAATTTGAAAAAGGTCGCTGTAAGTGCAGTTCGATGGCCGTTGATGGAAATCGACTGTACGGGCCTTGATAAAATTATTAAAAATAGTAATAATTTGTGTAAAATCATAAGAAATGATTTAGAAAGAATTGGGATGAAAAACTCCATATTTGAAAAGATAAAAATAGATTTTTATCGAAATGAACTAGTTTTGAACTAGAATTATAATTCTATTTATTTTTAAATAAATAAATTGAATTTAAAAAGGGTTTTAAAAATAACCAGAATTTCCAATGATTGCATTGGAGTGGGTTTGAATCGAAATTGTCTTCGTAATATTTCGATGTTGGAATTCGTGATTATACAAATGTTGTTATGGAAATTTGAAAGATATACATTTATATCGTTATTTCAAATACGACATTTGTTAATCGTAGAATTTGATATTGAATATAAGCCGATATATTTTCTATTCAGAGCCTTGTATTGAATATCAAATGTGATTTGGGTTTGTCGTGAATGGTGTCTTCATTAACACTGTTCTTGAACCCAGTTGAGAAAAGATTAAATCTTTTTATTTAGATTTAATGAAGTGTACCAATTAGATAATATTTAATTGGAATTGAATTGATATTGATTTTTGGGTTTATCGTGAACAGTGTTTTAAATAACACTCGTTCTTTAACCCGATAATTAATGGAATGTGACTTTGGGTTTATCGTGAACCGTGTTTTTAAATGACACGGATTCTTTCACCCAGTTAACGATTAAAACTAAGTGGAGTTTTAATGAATCTTTAATTAGATTGAAATGATCGAGAATGGAGTATCACCAGTTTTGCTCCAGGTGATAGTTAAATCTTTAATTAGATTTGAACGTGAAATGGTAATTGAATTTACCGATAACACCGTGGTGTTAAATATGAAGTAGGACCAGTTTTACTTCATGGGATGAATAGGTTGGAATTGGGAAATTAAAACAAATGATTACTTCGGTAAGGTTCGCTAATCCCGACTAGTTTTGAATTGATATTCAAAAATGGATTAAAGAATAAATTCAAGGAATTTATCTTGGATAAAATTAATGGGAACCTTTCCCTATGAGTGTGAAATTTAGAAACTAACTGTCGGTTAGCGAAGCAGAATGGTTTTCTGGATATTGATCTGATGTTGGTTTTGGCCTTCGGGGTTAATAATTGGGGAATTATTCTCTTGATTAATTTACGGTTAGTAACTAATGAATTGGAATGAGGCATATGTTGTGTTTATGTAACATTTGTTTTTAATATACGCGGGCTATTCGGAAAGGCCGGGTTTATACCCATTCTGAATAACCGATTCGACGATATGTCGAAGATGAAGACGGTGGTTGAAGACCGGAAGTCTTCACATCGTTTGGATAATTACCGACGATCCTGATTGGGCTGTACACCCAAGAGGATGGAAATAGTTGGTGGTCGTCCAGACGTACTTGGAGATGGATGGATATGCGAGGAAAGTGCCTCCGGTTTCGTTCAGACCCAGAACGGACTTGTAAATGGATAGTGTGTCTGACGTTGTATTCCTTTATACTGTATTGGTGATCTCTGCTAAATATATATCTGTTTGGTGGCAGAGAATTTATTCTCTTGCTATACACCCTTCTCTGAGACGTACGAGCCTAGAGGTTATATATTGGCAGAAATCAGTGGTACAGTATGGACTAACAATGTGGCATGCTGAGTTGCATGGATCAAGGCTTTTGTTGAAAAGCAAAGTCTTGTGGTTGATGATCAAAGCACGGCCTTGTGTGGCGTAGCTTTGTGTAACGTTGATTCGCGAGTATCACACCCGGTATGAACTAAAAACGGGAGACGGACCTCAGGGAGGACATGCGTTTCTTTCTAGTTAGGAGTGGCGTCAGTGCTTGAACTGGCTGACGAGTTTGACTCATGTGGATGTTGCTTATTATTACTTGCTGAAAAGCGAGGTGCCTCGTGATATCGGTTTCGGCCGATGCTTCTGGTCGGCTGACGGGCCAGGCTTACGCCCCAAAGGGCGGAGAAACGTAGTGTTTAGGCATAATAATCCACATCGGTGGACCGACCCTGACGATCCAAGGCTTGTCTGCGCGCTTGCCTGAGACTCGGACTAGACAGTCTCGAATCGGTGAGGATCTTTCCCTTAGTCTCGGTTCATACCATAAATGATAACCCAACTTCCAATACGACGTCTTGCGGTTTTAATTGTAAACTTATATATGGCGACATAGTGGTATGGGGCATTCATGCCGCCTACGATTGATACTTATGATTTGAAGTTGTTTTATACACTATGCACTTATAATAGTATCAAATTATTTGTTTTAAACGTATCAAGCATTCTTTGGCTGTTATAAGGGAAAACCCTATCCCCCGGCTTGCGTTGCATTGTGTGATAGGACCTGGGTCTTATAACAGCTTCATTTTTCTTTATTTAGCATTGCGCTGTTTGTTTTATGCACTGGTATTATTGGGAGGAAACTCGTTCCGTGTTATACGGCGTGGTCCCTTGATTTACCTAACTTTAAAAACAAAGATTAATAACTGTTTTAGTTCTCATACCAGTCACTTGACTGACCTGGAGTTTATTGTTTTAACCTAAACTCTGGGTGCCCCTATTTTGACACGGGCAGCTAGTAGTTTTGGTTTTGCAGATTTATATTCACAGGATCCTGGTTTACAGCTGGAACGATATCCGGAAAGCTTTGTATTCGTATATCTCTTCTAGTTGTGTATTGTATTTTTTCCACTGCTATGTATTTAATGTAATTTAAATCTCTGATATTTCTGTGAAATATTCATTTATACTCTGTATATTCTTGTATCTGATGGAATCGTTGTAATAGCAATGAAATGTTCTTTTGTATGCGTTCTGTTGTGGCTTGTTCTCGAACTATCCGACACTTTCCTTTACGGCGAAGTTACGGGTTTTTACAGTTGGTATCAGAGCTTTGGTTTACAAAGCTAGAGAACAAGGCACATTAGAACCATACGAAAGAATTCATCAGATATTGGATTAGTAATATCCAATTAGAATGACTCGTTAGAGATGGGATCAGTAGAATCCTAGAACGAGTGTGAAGAGTATATTTTTAAAGTGAAAACAAATTTAGTTTTGAAAATCTAAATCAAATATTCGTATTTGATTATTTATCTGTATTGATTTAGACAGTCCAGTATATAAAGAATTTGCATATACGCCTTGCAAACGTATATTCAAAGTTTTAATATATTGGATAGATATAGCATCACACTCTAGTCGCCCGGAGGTGATATTGATGATAGCGATCGCATCATCAACATTTATGTTCGAGTTTCGAAGGTGGGATTCCTATATATTTCCATTAGACTGGTGTGAGAACCAAAATTAGATAGGGCTTATTGTTGTGATTTGGCATCAAAAATCTGATTTTTGACTATATATCAAAGTTATGAATTTCAAATGATAATTCACTAATTGATTGATGTTTGTGTTGTTTGTTTAATTGTTTGTGTTGTTTGTTTAATTGTTTGATAATTTTGAACCATTATGCCTAACTGAACCAAATATTGAACTGTATTGAAAATTGGTCACATTTGCTTGCATATACTTGTACTTACATTGAACAGGTCATAGCAAGGAGGCTAGAGCAGAGAATAAAATTAGTTTGCCCGACAAATAGGTACATGTTTACTACATAATTTACTGTTTTTCTTGGGTGATGATGATTTTATGAGCCTATTGGCTAGCCGCTTGGCTTTTTCTTTTTCTTTTTGAGATTAGAAGGACCGGGGAAGCTATTTGAAATTCCCCGATGCTCCCATTGCAGGGGAGGTTATGGCGAAATTTTTCGAAAATTTAGGGTGTTAGCCAAATTTTTGAAATTTTGAAAATTCTCAGAAACTGAAAAGTTGGAGAATGGAAGCCAGATCAAACGTAGAGTTGATTAATCAAACCACTTTCGACTTTGTTCCTTTTCGGGGATGAAAAGTTTTAAGTGGGGGAGATTTGTAATGGCGCGTTTTGTTAGCTGTCGAATAATTAATTTATTTAATGATTTATATATCGATTTGGCGATATCGATAACTTAAAGTACAACGTTCGAACTTATAATTTATAATTATAATTAAAACGAACTTGAAACGTCGTGGCAGTTCGCAATTTGGCGATTCGAACTTCAACTGAATATACAGAATCCGTTTTAAGTCGAATTTCTGTGAAACAAGAAACGTATGGATCTGTTGAACTATATTTTTCATATGGAAGAGAAAAATCGAGATTTTGTCGTGTAGATTTTGAGTTATGTCCAAATCAAATTTCAGAAAAGTCGCTGTAGAATTCCTGTATAATTTGCGACGCTTTATATACGTTATAAAAGAGATTTTCAGTATAAACTAAATACCGGGATAATCTGGAATCTGAAATATCAAACTGTATATTTTGATATGATATTCCGGAGCTGTACGATATCATATGTGAATATATACGATAATATAAATTTATTTATATTTAATTTAATTTTTATATTTAAATATATTTATATATTTAAATAGGTCATTTAGAACGTTAAAAATAGCCACTTTTGCAAACGAAGTCGGAATTCGACGACACCAGTTTTGTTAGATCCGCAATGTCAAATTATTGTTAGATGTCAAGTTTCGTGATTTTTAGAGTCAGTGTGTGGCCGTACGGATTTTTAGAGTGAGAAACAGTCAGTATTTTGATAGTTAAAAATACACTGTGTGAGCATACGGAGTCGGAATTCGACGAAACCAGTTTTGTTGGGACCGTAATGTCGAGCTCTACCTACATGTCCAGTTTGGTGATTTTTAGATATCGTATGTAATCACTGGGATTTTTAGAAGGTAGATACAAGGTGAAAATCGAATAAAATAAAATACAAAAATCAATTGAAAATATCCCACCCATTTTCTTAGGTTCCGCACAGGCCACATGGCCTTCGATCTCCACCACGAAACCTTACCTAACCCATTACAGCCTATATAAGGTGTATAAACCAAACACAGCAAGTGAAATTCCCAAAAGAGAAATCAAGATAAAATCAAAGTTAAATCTATAAATTTCAGTATACATATATATGAATTTGTATCAGCGTTGGCACCTATCTCGTATAGTTTTTGAAGGATCCGAAGCCTTCTGCGTCATTTGGAGTATGGCACAGCGAACCTAGGGTTCTTCTTTTTCGGTATTTGGGGCATCAATGTTGGATTTGGTGGGCGAGTTTGAATCCGCGATGTTGAGTACCCCGGCGTGGCAAAGTTTTGGGTTGTACGGTGTTGAAATCGGTCGCCGGCCTGTAGTGTTGAAACGTGAGTATGAGGGTGACCGTGGTGTTCGAGTTGGCGAAGGAAGTATGGGATGATGGAGATTTATATGAGGATTGTAATGGTGTAAGGAGTTTTCATTTTCGGGAGGAGATGAACTTGGAATGAGGACTTGGGATCGACGGCAGTGACTTTGAGGAGCTCGACTGAAATGGGGAAGAAACGTCTGTGGTTCAGGTTCATATAGTAAGGGATGGGCCGACGGGCTGAGGTGAGGCCCATTTAAATAAAACCCATGTTTTTATTTGTTTAAGTATTCAAATATGTACAAACTTTAAGTGACCGTAACTTATTCATACATGATCAGAATTCAGAACGGTTTGTCGCGTTGGGTTCGTATGGACGGGAGCGTCACAATGAAACTGACTAGGAGTGAATTAGGGCTAGTTACAATTTATTGCAAAATAAATTGTTCGATCTGAATCGACGGACGAATATCGTTATTTAACGATAACCAACCAAAGTGAGTAAACCTCACTAACTCTGAACAGTTTATAATTTCATGTTGTATTGTTAGAACTGTTAAAATTGTCTGTTTGACTGTGTGTTGATTGTTTGATTGAACCGCTAGTCAGTTAGTTAAATTTCTATATTGATTCTGTTTAATAGAATATATCATATGGAACTGAAAGTGATGTTATCTATATTGTCTAACATCAGCGATGCAGGGAAATAGGTTGGAGGAATCCGACTGGATTCCTCAACAGTTATTTTATTGTTTTTCATATATTGTTATATGATATGTTATAAAATATGTGGAAAATTATATGTGCTTGGACGATATTGAACATCGTGATTTGATATGACTGAATACCATAACATACCGATTGTTGATAAGGGGATTTTCAATGTTTATATTGAAAATGAATCTTATTTATAAAATCTATAGGATTTTATAAAATGAAAACATTTATTTAATTAGGAAATAAATAAATGAAAAAGGATACATTTATTTAGAAAATAAATGAAATAAAATAGAAACATTTATTTGGAAAATAAATGAATTAGAATATAAAGGAATATTTATTTAGGAAATAAATAAAGGAACATTTATTTAGATTATAAATAAATGGAATAAAGGAATATTTATTTAGGGAATAAATAAAGGAACACTTGTTCGGAAAATAAATAGAATTATACAAGGATAGATTTAAACACGTGCTTCGCACACAAGTATAACACGATATGGATTTTAAGGAGATATTAAATAGGAAATCTATTTTTAACAGATAAAGTGAGAAGATTTAATTTATAAATAATGTTTTATAAATAAAATAAAATATTTATTGTTTGATAAATGGGATATATAAGTTTGAACTTATATAGAGAAGTAGAAATTGTTTTTAACACCGATAAAGTAAATAAACGCTGTTAAAGGGAAATCCTTAGAAGGGGAGAAACGTTATTAAAAGGACATTTATAAAGTGAAGAACCGTTACTAAAAGTAAATCTTTATAAATGGATAAACGCTGTAAAAAGAAAATCTTTATAAATGGATAAACGTTGTAAAAAGGAAATCTTTTGAAATGAATAAACGTTATAAAAAAGAGTTAATCGAATTTAGTTATTCGAAATGAGTTATTCGAATTAGATATTTGAATGGAGTTAAACACATTAGAGTTATTCGAATAGAGTTAAACACGTAAGAGTTAATTGAATATTAGTTATTCAATTTGAGTTAATCGAATTTAGTTATTCGAGAAGATTAAATCGAATTAGTTATTCAAAGGAGTTAATCAATTAAGTTATTCGAATTAGTTATTCGAAGGAGTAAATTAAATTAAGTTAATCGATTAGAGTTGAGTTAATCGATTTGGGTTAAGTTAAGTTATCGAGTTAAGTAATCGAGTTAAGATTTATCGAGTTAGGTAATCGAGTTAAGTAATCGAGTTGAGATAATCGAGTTAAGAAAATCAAGTTAAGTTAATCGAAAAAGTTATTCGATAAGAGTAAATCCATTTAAGTTAATCGGATGTTAGTTATTCGATAAGAATTGACACATTTAAGAAAATCGAATATTTGTTATTCGATAAGAGTTGATGAAATAGAGCCTACCAAGAAGAGTTATGCGAATATTAGTTATTCGATAGGAGTTAATCGAAATAGAGTTTATCGAATATAAGTTATTAAAAAGGGAGAGTTAATCGAATAGAGATTTTTCAAAAGAGAGTTATACGTCGAATTCGATTATAGCGAATTTGGGAAAGTACTATTTACTTTCCAGGGTTTAAATCTAGATTTAGTTATTGATTTAGAAATTAGGTGTCTGTTAAATTATTCGAGTTAGGAATTAAATTTATAATTTAGGTTAGATATTTTAGGGGTAGGAATTATAACGTTATAGTTATAATCAAACGTTGTCATATAAGGAGTGGATTCGTAACCTGAATCCGAGAATTTGTGTAAACAGATGATTGTAAAAAGTGAGTGATGAACTTCATCTATTTCACAGTAAAGGACGTTGTTCAATTAAGGTCTACGAGGTAATTATACCCCAACTTGATCGACTTCAGAATTGACAAAGGAATAGTTGTGGTTCGATCTAAAAGTTGATTAGGAATAAAGTTAAGGAATAAGCGATAAATGGATTAAGCAAAACGATGTTTTATACAACGTTCATTGGAAATCCGTAAATGAGTTTTGGAAACGTTTTCCAAATATAGTCAGATATGTTTTCTAAACATAGAAAATGAAATGTTTTCATGATAAGAATTTAAGAAATAGAGTTAAGCAAATTCAGAAACTGACTGGAGAGGGTAACTTGAACGGTTTTCTAAGTGACGATCTGATGTTGGTTTTGACCTTCTGGATTGATACTTAGAGAATTGTTCTCATACTAGTTACAGTTAGGGACTGATAGATGCGAAATAATAGTGATGTGAAAATAAGCTATGGAAATGTTTTCCAATGATTAATAACATATATTTTCTAAATATATGAAATATGAACATATGATGATTGATCGATCGAATTCCCATTTGGAAATAAGATCGTTGTTTGTACACCGACATGTTTTCATTTGATAGTTAAATCACAGACTATCAAAGTTTTGACCATTTTTACGTTGTTAATATGGAGAGACCGGTTGGATTATTATCCGAAGAACCACTCCGTATTGGCATAAGCGTTGCGAATCAAGTATGCTGAAGATAATTGAAGACGGAGTAAAGTGCAAGGGCTATTGTGAAAAGCCTAGGTAGTATGGATTCACTGAATAGTACCTTCGGTTTGTTTAGTCCCAGGACAACGTATATGGACGAGTGTCTGACAAAGTATTCTTAACGAATCATATATGTTGATCTCTTTAAACGTATTACATTGGTGGCGGAGAAATTCGTTTCTCTTAGCTTTTATACCCGTGATTCCTTGAGAAATCGACAATGATTTGGCTGGTATGACGATGTGGCATTCAAAGTAATTGAAGAAATAATCTGTCAAAGTGATAAACGTGACCTCAAAACCTCACAACCGGAAAATAACAGAAGTTGGGCTAGGCAGCATGGCTAGTTGGGCCATACCCAAGCAGGGTGTATTATCACCATCTAGAGAATATTCAATTGTACTTCTTTATAATCTATTTCAATGATGTCCCTTATCGGGAAGGATGGTTGCTGATCCCAACCATCGGTGATAATATATTCATTACACTCAAGCTAAATGAGTGGACGGTCATGTGTGGCCGGGTTGCAAGACGTTCTTGTTGAACCCTAGTGTATCTCCTCTAGAGTACACTGATCGGAAGGTGCTCCCATACCTTGTCTGTTGGAATCCAATCTCCAATAAGCCCTCACGGTTTTATTTGTATACTACGTATGTGGAACGTGAGATGCAAGCGTTCTGCTAGATTGATATCTATTGGTATTTAGACATTATTATAATATCAGAAAGATATCCTTTATTTAACCAAGTGTTGGAGTTTTATTCACACCAGTCCCATGACTGACCCGGAGTTTATTTTGTTTGTTTTCCCTAAACTCTTGGGTGCCTAAATTTGTACGGGCAATCAAGTAGTCGGGATTTTACAGATACACTTGGAGAGCTTGGAGCAGGAGGCTTCAGGATTATAGCTATTATTATTCCGCTGTGTTGTTAAGTGTTGTACTTTGAAATGGTATGTATATACGAGTACTGATTTGTATTTCAAAGTTATGTTATATTTTATTCGTTCCGCTGTGAGATTCGTGTTTACTCTGATGATGTAAGTTCTTTTTCTTCTTCTATTCTATTAGTTCTATCTTTTCTTCCTCACCCTCTACTTTCTTTCACTAACATGTCGGAATTTTCGACTCTCGAGGAGTCGAAAATTTCTAGCCGTTACAGTTGGTATCAGAGCTTAAGTTAAGTGATTACCTTGGCTCTGTGGCATAACTCGATAGAGATGGGATTAGTAATATCCTAGATTGAGTTTGAGTGCATATATATGAGCACGTAATTGTTATTCAATATAAAATGGTTTTATATTGTGGAGACTCATTGGTTGAGTGGCTTATGAATTCTGGTCGATCAGTTTGATCCACTGTATCGATAAGGGTTACTAAACACTCGTATAGGATGAACTGACATGGTATGTTTTGAAAGAGGGTAAATGAAATAATTTTTCCCAAAATATATTTGTTTATAGAAGAAATATATATCTTGAAATTTTTATAGTATATTGATTGTGTTGGTTGTTATTATAATCGAATAAGATTATAAAAGGGTGAAATGGTTATAAATGACCAATCAGAATTCATATGAATGTAATATATGAAATAGTTTGAATTAAATATTGATTTAAATCAGATTTGGAATTAAAATAAGGAAATTTTAAGTTCCTGGGAGATTTTGAAAATGTTTTTCAAATTGAAAATGATATAGTATTGAACTCACTTCGATAGCTGGAAAATAGATTCTGATGATGAATCTAGACATCATCAGTGTTCATTTTCGAGTTCTAAGTGACGGATTACTACCAAAGGTTTTGTTTTTGAATTGTTTTGAGAAAACAAGTTGTCTAGAAATTCAAAGGTTTTGAATTGGCATTATGATTTCAAATTGATTTGAAAGAAACCCAGGAATTTAAGTTTTGGAGTTAAAATTTAACTAATGAAGTTAAATAAAATGAGATGGTAAAAATAAATTGAAATTTAACTTGAACCGAGTTAAATAAAATTGAATTGGATTAGAGATAATCTAGAATGGAACCAAATTGATAAGTCAATAATTTGGAATTTGATATTAGAGTTCGAATGAAATTCGATTTGGATTTGAGGATATGAACTGATTGGAGATCAATTGGAATGGATAACATTGGTATATGTTGAAGTGGTAGCAGATGAAAGGGACAGAGTTAAATGCCCGACAAAAAGGTACAATTTTATATCATATATGAGTTTGGATTTTATGAGCCGAATTAGCAAGCCGCTTAGCTATTTTGATTTCCTTTTGGATTGGAGGAGGCCTAGAGAGGCGAGTTGTGGTTTGACGTATTGAGCTATACAAAGAAGGATATGGCGAAATTTTTCGAAAATTTAAGGTGTTAGAAAATTTTCAGAATTTTTGAAAATTTTAGTTGGTCGGAAACGAATTAATAAATTAATTAAAATTAAATGGGTCCAGTCGAAACTGAAATTTAGAGGTAAACAAAAAAAAAAGATTTTTAAATCTAGTTAGTAGAGTTAGTAGCATTTTTCTAACTTAGGAATTTCGAGGACGAAATTATTTTAAGGGGGGAAGTCTGTAATGGCGCGTTTTGTTAGCTGTCGAATAATTAATTTATTTAATGATTTATATATCGATTTGGCGATATCGATAACTTAAAGTACAACGTTCGAACTTATAATTTATAATTATAATTAAAACGAACTTGAAACGTCGTGGCAGTTCGCAATTTGGCGATTCGAACTTCAACTGAATATATAGAATCCGTTTTAAGTCGAATTTCTGTGAAACAAGAAACGTATGGATCTGTTGAACTATATTTTTCATATGGAAGAGAAAAATCGAGATTTCGTCGTGTAGATTTTGAGTTATGTCCAAATCAAATTTCAGAAAAGTCGCTGTAGAATTCCTGTATAATTTGCGACGCTTTATATACGTTATAAAAGAGATTTTCAGTATAAACTGAATACCGGGATAATCTGGAATCTGAAATATCAAACTGTATATTTTGATATGATATTCCGGAGCTGTACGATATCATATGTGAATATATACGATAATATAAATTTATTTATATTTAATTTAATTTTTATATTTAAATATATTTATATATTTAAATAGGTTATTTAGAACGTTAAAAATAGCCAATTTTGCAAACGAAGTCGGAATTCGACGACACCAGTTTTGTTAGATCCGCAATGTCAAATTATTGTTAGATGTCAAGTTTCGTGATTTTTAGAGTCAGTGTGTGGTCGTACGGATTTTTAGAGTGAGAAACAGTCAGTATTTTGACAGTTAAAAATACACTGTGTGAGCATACGGAGTCGGAATTCGACAAAACCAGTTTCGTTGGGACCGTAATGTCGAGCTCTACCTACATGTCCAGTTTGCTGATTTTTAGATATCGAATGTAATCACTGGGATTTTTAGAAGGTAGATACAAGGCGAAAATCGAATAAAATAAAATACAAAAATCAATTGAAAATATCCCTCCCATTTTCTTAGGTTCCGCACAGGCCACATGGCCTTCGATCTCCACCACAAACCTTACCTAACCCATTCAAGCCTATATAAGGTGTATGAACCAAACACAGCAAGTGAAACTCCCAAAAGAGAAATCAAGATAAAATCAAAGTTAAATCTATAAATTTCAGTATACATATATATGAATTTGTATCAGCGTTGGCACCCATCTCGTATAGTTTTTGAAGGATCCGAAGCCTACTGCGTCGTTTGGAGTATGACACAGCGAACCTAGGGTTCTTCTTTTTCGGTATTTGGGGCATCAATGTTGGATTTGGTGGGCGAGTTTGAATCCGCGATGTTGAGTACCCCGGCGTGGCAAAGTTTTGGGTTGCACGGTGTTGAAATCGGTCGCTGGCCTGTAGTGTTGAAACGCGAGTATGAGGGTGACCGTGGTGTTCGAGTTGGCGAAGGAAGTATGGGATGATGGAGATTTATATGAGGATTGTAATGGTGTAAGGAGTTTTCATTTTCGGGAGGAGATGAAATTGGAATGAGGACTTGGGATCGACTGCAGTGACTTTGAGGAGCTCGACTGAAATGGGGAAGAAACGTCTGTGGTTCGGGTTCATATAGTAAGGGATGGGCCGACGGGCTGAGGTGAGGCCCATTTAAATAAAACCCATGTTTTTATTTGTTTAAGTATTAAAATATATACAAACTTCATGTGACCGTAACTTATTCATACATGATCAGAATTCAGAACGGTTTGTCGCGTTGGGTTTGTATGGACGGGAGCGTCACAATGAAACTGACTAGGAGTGAATTAGGGCTAGTTACAATTTATTGCAAAATAAATTGTTCGATCTGAATCGACGGACGAATATCGTTATTTAACGATAACCAACCAAAGTGAGTAAACCTCACTAACTCTGAACAGTTTATAATTGCATGTTGTATTGTTAGAATTGTTAAAATTGTCTGTTTGACTGTGTGTTGATTGTTTGATTGAACCGCTAGTCAGTTAGTTAAATTTCTATATTGATTCTGTTTAACAGAATATATCATATGGAACTGAAAGTGATGTTATCTATATTGTCTAACATCTGTGATGCAGGGAAATAGGTTGGAGGAATCCGACTGGATTCCTCAACAGTTATTTTATTGTTTTTCATATATTGTTATATGATATGTTATAAAATCTGTGGGAAATTATATGTGCTTCGACGATATTGAACATCGTGATTTGATATGATTGAATACCATAACATACCGAATGTTGATAAGGGGATTTTCAATGTTTATATTGAAAATGAATCTTATTTACAAAATCGATAGGATTTTATAAAATGAAAACATTTATTTAATTAGGAAATAAATAAATGAAAAAGGATACATTTATTTAGAAAATAAATGAAATAAAATAGAAACATTTATTTGGAAAATAAATGAATTAGAATATAAAGGAATATTTATTTAGGAAATAAATAAAGGAACATTTATTTAGATTATAAATAAATGGAATAAAGGAATATTTATTTAGGGAATTAATAAAGGAACACTTGTTCGGAAAATAAATAGAATTATACAAGGATAGATTTAAACACGTGCTTCGCACACAAGTATAACACGATATGGATTTTAAGGAGATATTAAATAGGAAATCTATTTTTAACAGATAAAGTGAGAAGATTTAATTTATAAATAATATTTTATAAATTAAATAAAATATTTATTGTTTGATAAATGGGATATATAAGTTTGAACTTATATAGAGAAGTAGAAATTGTTTTTAACACCGATAAAGTAAATAAACGTTGTTAAAGGGAAATCCTTAGAAGGGGAGAAACGTTATTAAAAGGACATTTATAAAGTGAAGAACCGTTACTAAAAGTAAATCTTTATAAATGGATAAACGCTGTAAAAAGTAAATCTTTATAAATGGATAAACGTTGTAAAAAGGAAATCTTTTGAAATGAATAAACGTTATAAAAAGGAGTTAATCGAATTTAGTTATTCGAAATGAGTTATTCGAATTAGATATTTGAATAGAGTTAAACACATTAGAGTTATTCGAATAGAGTTAAACACGTAAGAGTTAATTGAATATTAGTTATTCAATTTGAGTTAATCGAATTTAGTTATTCGAGAAGAGTAAATCGAATTAGTTATTCAAAGGAGTTAATCAATTAAGTTATTCGAATTAGTTATTCGAAGGAGTAAATCAAATTAAGTTAATCGATTAGAGTTGAGTTAATCGATTTGGGTTAAGTTAAGTTATCGAGTTAAGTAATCGAGTTAAGATTTATCGAGTTAGGTAATCGAGCTAAGTAATCGAGTTGAGATAATCGAGTTAAGAAAATCAAGTTAAGTTAATCGAAAAAGTTATTCGATAAGAGTAAATCCATTTAAGTTAATCGGATGTTAGTTATTCGATAAGAATTGACACATTTAAGAAAATCGAATATTTGTTATTTGATAAGAGTTAATGAAATAGAGCCAACCAAGAAGAGTTATGTGAATATTAGTTATTCGATAGGAGTTAATCGAAATAGAGTTTATCGAATATAGGTTATTAAAAGGGAGAGTTAATCGAATAGAGATTTTTCAAAAGAGAGTTATACGTCGAATTCGATTATAGCGAATTTGGGAAAGTACTATTTACTTTCCAGGGTTTAAATCAAGATTTAGTTATTGATTTAGAAATTAGGTGTCTGTTAAATTATTCGAGTTAGGAAATAAATTTATATTTTAGTTTAGATATTTTAGGGGTAGGAATTATAACGTTATTGTTATAATCAAACGTTGTCATATAAGGAGTGGATTCGTAACCTGAATCCGAGAATTTGCGTAAACAGATGATTGTAAAAAGTGAGTGATGAACTTCATCTATTTCACAGTAAAGGACGTTGTTCAATTAAGGTCTGCGAGGTAATTATACCCCAACTTGTCGACTTCAGAATTGACAAAGGAATAGTTGTGGTTCGATCTAAAAGTTGATTAGGAATAAAGTTAAGGAATAAGCGATAAATGGATTAAGCAAAACGATGTTTTATACAACGTTCATTGGAAATCCGTAAATGAGTTTTGGAAACGTTTTCCAAATATAGTCAGATATGTTTTCTAAACATAGAAAATGAAATGTTTTCATGATAAGAATTTAAGAAATAGAGTTAAGCAAATTCAGAAACTGACTGGAGAGGGTAAGTTGAACGGTTTTCTAAGTGACGATCTGATGTTGGTTTCGACCTTCCGGATTGATACTTAGAGAATTGTTATCATACTAGTTACAGTTAGGGACTGATAGATGCGAAATAATAGTGATGTGAAAATAAGCTATGGAAATGTTTTCCAATGATTAATAACATATATTTTCTAAATATATGAAATAAGGAAATATGAACATATGATGATTGATCGATCGAATTCCCATTTGGAAATAAGATCGTTGTTTGTACACCGACATGTTTTCATTTGATAGTTAAATCACAGACTATCAAAGTTTTGACCATTTTTACGTTGTTAATATGGAGAGACCGGTTGGATTATTATCCGAAGAACCACTCCGTATTGGCATAAGCGTTGCAAATCAAGTATGCTGAAGATAACTGAAGACGGAGTAAAGTGCAAGGGCTATTGTGAAAATCCTAGGTAGTATGGATTCACTGAATAGTACCTTCGGTTTGTTTAGTCCCAGGACAACGTATATGGACGAGTGTCTGACAAAGTATTCTTAACGAATCATATATGTTGATCTCTTTAAACGTATTACGTTGGTGGCGGAGAAATTCGTTTCTCTTAGCTTTTATACTCGTGATGCCTTGAGAAATCGATAATGATTTGGCTGGTATGACGATGTGGCATTCAAAGTAATTGAAGAAATAATCTGTCAAAGTGATAAACGTGACCTCAAAACCTCACAACCGGAAAATAACAGAAGTTGGGCTAGGCAGCATGGCTAGTTGGGCCATACCCAAGCAGGGTGTATTATCACCATCTAGAGAATATTCAATTGTACTTCTTTATAATCTATTTCAATGTTGTCCCTTATCGGGAAGGATGGTTGCTGATCCCAACCATCGGTAATAATATATTCGTTACACTCAAGCTAAATGAGTGGACGGTCATGTGTGGCCGGGTTGCAAGACGTTCTTGTTGAACCCTAGTGTATCTCCTCTAGAGTACACTGATCGGAAGGTGCTCCCATACCTTATCTGTTGGAATCCAATCTCCAATAAGCGCTCACGGTTTTATTTGTATACTACGTATGTGGAACGTGAGATGCAAGCGTTCTGCTAGATTGATATCTATTGGTATTTAGACATTATTATAATATCAGAAAGATATCCTTTATTTAACCAAGTGTTGGAGTTTTATTCACACCGGTCCCATGACTGACCCGAAGTTTATTTTGTTTGTTTTCCCTAAACTCTTGGGTGCCTAAATTTTTACGGGCAGTCAAGTAGTCGGGATTTTACAGATACACTTGGAGAGCTTGGAGCACGAGGCTTCAGGATTATAGCTATTATTATTCCGCTGTGTTGTTAAGTGTTGTACTTTGAAATGGTATGTATATACGAGTACTGATTTGTATTTCAAAGTTATGTTATATTTTATTCGTTCCGCTGTGAGATTCGTGTTTACTCTGATGATGTAAGTTCTTTTTCTTCTTCTATTCTATTAGTTCTATCTTTTCTTCCTCACCCTCTACTTTCTTTCACTAGCATGTCGGAATTTTCGACTCTCGAGGAGTCGAAAATTTCCAGCCGTTACAAGATTGTAACAAACCAAAAATCTGGGCCAGTTTAAAATTTTTATTTTGGCAATTTTAGCGAATTTTGATTATTTAAAATGAATTATTTTATATAATATCGACGAGAAATTTATTTTGAATGGAATTCGAATGTATATATTATATACGTCGTCGTTAGAATATAAATATTTGTATATAATTATAAATGGAATTGAAAATGGCACGGTAGTTCGATAATTCGATTTCAAACTTCAATTGAATGTAACGGGTGCAAAACAATCCAGATTTTAGTGAAACCAAAAACATTAGGATCTAATTGATGATATCTTTCCAACGAATCCGACAAATCGAAATTTCAAAGCGGGAATCAAAAGTTATGTCCAGTTGAAAATTCTGAATAGTCGCTATGGAATTCAGGCCCTTAAAAATAGAAATTTTGCAAACGACCTCGGAATTTGACGAAACCACTTTTGTTGGGTCCGTGATGTTAAATTATTGCTAGGTTTCAAATTTCATAATTTTTCGAATCAATATGTGAGCGTGGCAAAGGAAAACGCGTTTGACCAGTTTCAGTTTATTTTAATCGACTGGAAATTGGCCATTTTTCTAACGATCTCAGAATTCGACGAAACTAATTTTGTTTGGACCGTATCGTCAATACGAAGCTAGAAAATATTTTTCGGGAATTTTTCGAGCTAGTATGTGGCTCCGGTAATTTGAAATATACGTTTAAAATTCAATATAGCGATTTAAATGTAAATTCAACGGAAACTGATTGTAACGATCGAATCAACCTACGATACATATCCCATTGTGTTCGGAATGGGGGTAATACGCTATGGACGACAGGCGGTGGGCCTCGTTTTGAGGTCGTATGTAAAAGTCAACTTTATGTAATTAAAATAATAAAAAAATTAATGCTCTCTCCCCTTCTCCTTCTATAACCTTTGCCCCCCCCCCCCCCGATTTCATTTAACAGAAGAAAAAGAAAAAAAAACCCTAAATCGCCCGTCGTTCCCCTCTAACCAGTCGCCGCGCCTCCTCCGGCGAACTCTTCCCCATCTCCGGCGAGCATTGGCGAACCCCCCCCCCCCCCCCTCAGCATCTCGACCATCGTTTTCCCTCCCCGTCTGAAGATCGACAACCCTCAAAACCCGAACCTGAGCAAACCCTAGCGCCGCCAGCTCCAACGCAACACCCTCGACCCCGTCAGTTGTCAGCGCCGTTTCCAGCTCCTCCCCGAGCCCCTCCAACCACTAAGACAGTAAAAGGTGATTTTCTATTTATAAATTCAGTTTTTATAAATAAGATGAGTTTTTTTATCCGTCTATTTATACATGAAGGTGATGTTAAAATCAGTAGGCTATAAAATAAGAGGTGTGATTTTTAACATTAGGAAAAGTTTGAATTTTTACATAGAAAATCGGTTGAATTTTTATGAATAAAAAAGGTTAGATTTTTAAAACGCAAAAGATTAGATTTTTATAGTTGAAAGGGCGATATTTTTTTTTTTTTTTTAAGTAATAAAAATATGATTTTTATGTTTTTAAAGTATTAAAAATATAATCTTTACTATATAGATGATATAAAAATATGATTTTTGTTTGTGTAGGGGATTAAAAATATAATTTTTACATGATAAGAATATTAAAAATACCATCTTTATATGTGTAGAAAAATAAAAATGTGATTTTTATAATGATATATTTGAAAAGGCGAAAATGATATATTTGAAAAGGCGAAAACTTTATATTTGAAAAGGCGAAAATTTTATATTTGAAAAGGCGAAAACTTTATATTTGAAAAGGCGAAAACATTATATTTGAAAAGGCGAAAACTTTATATTTGAAAAGGCGAAAACTTTATATTTGAAAAGGCGAAAACTTTATATGTAAAAAGGCGAGAACTTTATATGTAAAAAGGCGAAATCTTTATATGAAAAATAGGGTGATAAAAAAATTCGATTTTTATATATTGAATAGCGAAGTAAAAAATTCGATTTTTAAAGGTATGAAGCAATTATAAAAATATGATTTTTTAAATTGAAAGTGAATAAATAAAAATGTGATTTTTATTTTAAAGACATCAAAATATAAAAATGTGTGATTTTTATATATGTAGTGGCTACGGGCAATAAAGATGACGAAGATGCGATAACGATGAAGATTTCTATCAATGAAGAGTCGTGATATTGGATAGCTATCGGTGAGAATTCCTCACCTTTCAATTTCATTTTCTAGTTATATATATATACTAGGATGCAGATGGTGCTTAGTAGCACCCGACACAACCGTCCACAGACCATGGACTTGTTTGTTTGGTTGCATAAAATTAGTTAGATTATTTGATTGAAATTGAATTGTTTGGTGAAATGAATGGATTTGATTGATGTGTGAATGGCGTGGGCTTTCACTAGACCGGGGATAAGGCTAGGCCTCGTCCCGTTTCTAGTATCGTGCCGTTATGCCCCCGAAATTTTCTAAAATAAGTTAGAAAAATAAAAATATCATTTTATTTAAAGAATGAAATGAATAGAAATTCATATGTTAAAATAAAATGTTTTATCGTTAAAAATATAATTTTTAACGTGAATAAGAATATAGTGAATGTGAATAAATAAAATATTCATTTACAAACCGGACGGTTTGTTTATGTACACCTATTTGAATGACATTGATTGGGACGATAAATTTTACACATCGCCCAACTGCACAACTAAAATCTGTGTTTGATGGTTTGAAACCCCACACGGGTGTTGGGATGAAATTTGAAGTTCACTCATCCTGATTGATTAAATATGTCGATCGATTGATTGATAGGCTGTTATAAGCGTTAAATATCTATATTTGATGCTTATACAGTGTAGTGCACTTTGGTTGATGGTTGATTATTTTTCAATGCTATTATATGCGTGTGATGTATGGAAATCCATATAATTAATTTTATATGGTGATTGATTGGGCCTCATTCCAATTTAGAAAATAAAGAATATTATAACATAAAAGTTCATGTGTTGACTGTACTCATTCGTTGAGATTAGTCATGTGTTGAACGAAATATTTTAATAATAAAATTTGCATCTTTATCAATATAAAATAAAGGTTCATGTGTTGACTGTACTCATCCGTTGAGATTAGTCATGTGTTGAACGAAATAATTTAACAAAAATTGTCACACGTGGACAGTACTCATTCATTGTGATTAGTCGTGTGTTGACAAAAATAAATATTCATTAGTTGAATAGAATATTTGAAAATAGAAATATATGAAGCCGTGTTGGATAGATTGACGCCATTTTGACGTGAACGATATTTTTATCGATTTTATTCATTTTAAAATGCATATTGAAAAGTGATTTCGAAAACGCATATTTTGAAATGAAATCGAAATGAATTGAATATATAACGATTTCGAAATGAATTGAATATATAACGATTTCTAAATGAATTGAATATAAAACGATTTCGAAATGAATTGAATATATAATGAATTCGAATTGAAATGGAAAACGAATTTGATTTCAATTGAATAGCAAACGAAACGAATTCGAATCGAATTGAAAACAAATTGAAATGAATTCAAATTGAATTGAAATTTGAATTGAATAGAAATGAATTCAAATTGAATTGAAATTTGAATTGAATAGAAATGAATTTTAAAACGAATTTATAAAGAAGAATTCAATTTTGATTTGAATTGAAATGAAAGTTGAAATTGCTTTTGAAACGAATTTAAAACTATTTATATAATTCGTTTTAAATAGAAATCGACGATATATATATTATATATATAATATAATGGCCTGAATAGAACGCGCCGCGCCGCGGCAGTTCGTGAATTTTGACCATTTATTTCAAACGGACATTACGGGAGATCCGACCGTCGGATTCTCCTAAAACCGGAACTGTTGGGGTCGTATCGAAAAGAGATTTCTAACGAATATTAGAAATTAGAAATCTAACGGTTGGATTTGGAATTATGTCCAAATCAAATTTGAAAAAGGTCGCTGTAAGTGCAGTTCGATGGCCGTTGATGGAAATCGACTATACGGGCCTTGATAAAATTATTAAAAATAGTAATAATTTGTGTAAAAACATAAGAAATGACTTAGAAAGAATTGGGATGAAAAACTCCATATTTGAAAAGATAAAAATAGATTTTTATCGAAATGAACTAGTTTTGAACTAGAATTATAATTCTATTTATTTTTAAATAAATAAATTGAATTTAAAAAGGGTTTTAAAAATAACCAGAATTTCCAATGATTGCATTGGAGTGGGTTTGAATCGAAATTGTCTTCGTAATATTTCGATGTTGGAATTCGTGATTATACAGATGTTGTTATGGAAATTTGAAAGATATACATTTATATCGTTATTTCAAATACGACATTTGTTAATCGTAGAATTTGATATTGAATATAAGCCGATATATTTTCTATTCAGAGCCTTGTATTGAATATCAAATGTGATTTGGGTTTGTCGTGAATGGTGTCTTCATTAACACTGTTCTTGATCCCAGTTGAGAAAAGATTAAATCTTTTTATTTAGATTTAATGAAGTGTACCAATTAGATAATATTTAATTGGAATTGAATTGATATTGATTTTTGGGTTTATCGTGAGCAATGTTTTAAATAACACTCGTTCTTTAACCCGATAATTAATGGAATGTGACTTTGGGTTTATCGTGAACCGTGTTTTTAAATGACACGGATTCTTTCACCCAGTTAACGATTAAAACTAAGTGGAGTTTTAATGAATCTTTAATTAGATTGAAATGATCGAGAATGGAGTATCACCAGTTTTGCTCCAGGCGATAGTTAAATCTTTAATTAGATTTGAACGTGAAATGGTAATTGAATTTACCGATAACACCGTGGTGTTAAATATGGAGTAGGACCAGTTTTACTTCATGGGATGAATAGGTTGGAATTGGGAAATTAAAACAAATGATTACTTCGGTAAGGTTCGCTAATCCCGACTAGTTTTGAATTGATATTCAAAAACGGATTAAAGAATAAATTCAAGAAATTTATCTTAGATAAAATTAATGGGAACCTTTCCCTATGAATGTGAAATTTAGAAACTAACTATCGGTTAGCCAAGCAGAATGGTTTTCTGGATATTGATCTGATATTGGTTTCGGCCTTCGGGGTTAATAATTGGGGAATTATTCTCTTGATTAATTTACGGTTAGTAACTAATGAATTGGAATGAGGCGTATGTTGTGTTTATGTAACATTTGTTTTTAATATACGCGGGTTGTTCGGAAAGGCCGGGTTTATACCCATTCTGAATAACCGATTCGACGATATGTCGAAGATGAAGACGGTGGTTGAAGACCGGAAGTCTTCACATCGTTTGGATAATTACCGACGATCCTGATTGGGAAGTACACCCAAGAGGATGGAAATAGTTGGTGGTCGTCCAGACGTACTTGGAGATGGATGGATATGCGAGGAAAGTGCCTTCGGTTTCGTTCAGACCTAGAACGGACTTGTAAATGGATAGTGTGTCTGACGTTGTATTCCTTTATACTGTATTGGTGATCTTTGCTAAATATATATCTGTTTGGTGGTAGAGAATTTATTCTCTTGCTATACACCCTTCTCTGAGACGTAAGAGCCTAGAGGTTATATATTGGCCGAAATTAGTGGTACAGTATGGACTAACAATGTGGCATGCTGAGTTGCATGGATCAAGGCTTTTGTTGAAAAGCAAAGTCTTGTGGTTGATGATCAAAGCACGGCCTTGAGTGGCGTAGCTTTGTGTAACGTTGATTCGCGAGTATCACACCCGGTATGAACTAAAAACGGGAGACGAACCTCAGGGAGGACATGCGTTTCTTTCTAGTTAGGAGTGGCGTCAGTGCTTGAACTGGCTGACGAGTTTGACTCATGTGGATGTTGCTTATTATTACTTGCTGAAAAGCGAGGCGCCTCGTGATATCGGTTTCGGCCGATGCTTCTGGTCGGCTGACGGGCCAGGCTTACGCCCCAAAGGGCGGAGAAACGTAGTGTTCAGGCATAATAATCCACATCGGTGGACCGGCCCTGACGATCCAAGGCTTGTCTGCGCGCTTGCCTGAGACTCGGACTAGACAGTCTCGAATCGGTGAGGATCTTGCCCCTAGCCTCGGTTCATACCATAAATGATAACCCAACTTCCAATACGACGTCTTGCGGTTTTAATTGTAAACTTATATATGGCGACATAGTGGTATGGTGCATTCATGCCGCCTACGATTGATACTTATGATTTGAAGTTGTTTTATACACTATGCACTTATAATAGTATCAAATGATTTTTTTTAAACGTATCAAGCATTCTTTGGCTGTTATAAGGGAAAACCCTATCCCCCGGCTTGCGTTGCATTGTGTGATAGGACCTGGGTCTTATAACAGCTTAATTTTTCTTTATTTAGCATTGCGCTGTTTGTTTTATGCACTGGTATTCTTGGGAGGAAACCCGTTCCGTGTTATACGGCGTGGTCCCTTGATTTACCTAACTTTAAAAACAAAGATTAATAACTGTTTTAGTTCTCACACCAGTCACCTGACTGACCTGGAGTTTATTGTTTTAACCTAAACTCTGGGTGCCCCTATTTTGACATGGGCAGCTAGTAGTTTTGGTTTTGCAGATTTATATTCACAGGATCCTGGTTTACAGCTGGAACGATATCCGGAAAGCTTTGTATCCGTATATCTCTTCTAGTTGTGTATTGTATTATTTCCGCTGCTATGTATTTAATGTAATTTAAATCTCTGATATTTCTGTGAAATATTCATTTATACTTTGTATATTCTTGTATCTGATGGAATTGTTATAATAGCAATGAAATGTTCTTTTGTATGCGTTCTGTTGTGGCTTGTTCTCGAACTATCCGACACTTTCCTTTACGGGGAAGTTACGGGTTTTTACAAGAGTACACTAATCAGAAGGTGGTCCCATACCTTGTCATAGTTGGAATCTATTCTCCAATAAGAGCCCGTGGTTTTTGATTTTATAGAAGGTATGTAGAGCATGAGATGCAAGTGTTCTACTATTTGGTTATTTATTTGATATAGACACTATTATAATATCACTGGATTTTCGTATCAAATTTTTTTTGGCTTATAGTAAGGTATAAACCATCTGTGTTTGTGTGTGGGCTAGTTGTAACGACTCGGATTTTTGAACAGTTTATTTTAAATATTTAATATGGTTTTAAATATTGAATTAATAATATAAATGAATTTTTATAATTCGTTATCGATTTAAATTTTTGATTTCGATTTAATATCGAATATATTAATTTTTCGTAATATAAAATATATTGAAATCGAAGTTAAAACTGAATCGAAATGATTCAGATGATAAGTAGGAATTTTATTTGATATATAAAATAATAAAATAATAATTTGTTATCATTGAATTTGTGATTTTCGAATTTAAATTATATTATATTAATTTAATATGGCACATATGTTGAAATTAAATTTCAGAATATTTACTATTGAGTTCAAAATAGGGTTATTATATTGAAATGTCGGTCGGTACGCTAAAATAGCGGTTCACATTTTTAGTTATAGACCCCGAGATATTTGATTAGTGGATAGACTCGAAATCAAATCAATATCAAGCTAAAAAGAATAAAAATTTCTTTAAGTCAAATCAAATTAAACTAAATATATTTAAAATCGAAATCGAAATCTTTTTAAATTCGTTAAAAGATATTGCTATATACTAAGGCCAACATCGATTTACTTCTTGCGTACCATACTGTCTCATTCTCTATGTTATATATATCGTAACCCCTGCTCCTTCCATCTTCAGAACAACCCGAGAGCTTCAGGCAATTATAAAAATGGTCACTGCCTTATGAAATCAAAATCGAACTAAAAAGTGAAGCCGTTCTTTTAACATCCTCAACAAATCGAGAAATCAAAGCCGACACAAAATCATTTGTACATTTCTTATGGGATCCATCAAAAGAGGGAGCGAACCGCTTGGGGTCTGTTTGGGAGTTCGTCGAGACTCATGAAAAGGGGATTCAAATTCAAGATAGCTTTGAACTAGGGTTCACCGCGTTCTAAATTTGAGGGATTTTCGACTGGGCTCGATGTTGAATTGCTGAGAGCTAGCATGAGGTGAGGTTGATTTACAAGGTATGAGTTAGTTATGAGGGGGTCAACGAGTCTCGTGTGGCAGACGCAGACTGTAGTGGAGTTGGCGGACATCGATGCTGATGATGATCGCATGGTTCATATAGCTGCCACGATAAGGTTCTAAACGCGATTTCTTAAGTAATTTTGTACGTTATTTTATAGGGATAAATTGGTATAGGAAAGAAAGAGCTGTTCAACAGTGGTTTTTAGTTCCTGGAGCCGTAAATTTTGAGGGAATTGGGAGATTTCAAAGATTTGGTCACGGCTATATGAAGAGCAGGGAGGGAGTGGTTCTTTCAAAGGAGTTGATTTTTTTAGTGTGTTAAGAAAATAAAAATGGGATCCATTCGAAAAAGGCAGTTCATGTCAGTGTTCTTGAGAGATGGTGGATTTTGTTTTTGTTGTTGTTAATGATCTAAGGAAGGCGGAAATGGATGGTCATGGTAAAAAGTGGGAGTTCAGGTGGAGTATTTCTCAGCACTGCAAGGAAGGAGGATTCAAACAAAGTGGCAGTGGAAACGAGTTTAAACAACGGCTTAGTTTATCTAAGTAAGGTACTTAAATTTTTAATTAAGTTGCCAATTTTATTTCAGTTCTAATTAAGTAAACTATTTAATTTTTTATATTAGTTAATTTAAAGGAATGAAAGTGAAGAGGATTAAGGTAATGTTTTAAGAATTCTAAAATACATAGAATACATTTTTGTTTTTATTTGTTTTAGTTAATTTATTAAAGAGATTAGTAATGATCAAATTGAAAAAAAGAGGAATTAGGTAATCTATTTAAACCACTTTAGTGCTTAGATTCATTAGTATATAAGTCTAGTTAATTGATTTGATTTGACAGTTGCCTAGACCATTTTAAGCAGAAGAAGAAAAAAATAGTTTATTTAATTTAAAAATGATTTGTGATTAAAAGGAGAATATATATAGGAAAATTATTTATTCGTTTAAATAATTAATTTAAATAAATAAATGTTAATCATTTAAATTTAAAAAAAATTATCGTAGGTGCGAGTTCATTCGAGAAGATTTGTAGCCAAAGATACAGAATTAGAACAGGATATTCAGCAATGGAAAATTCGGTGAGTAAATCTCACTCACCTCTTTATTTAGAATTATTTTTATACGGTAAAAATAATTGTTGTTGCTTGTTGGTTGCTTTCTAATTGTTTGAAATATATTAGTTATTTAGGGTTGACTATTATATATATATATATTAGGTTGATGGTTGGATTGATTCCCGCAGCCTCATTAGTGGAAGCTCGCAGTTTTCATAGCGGATGATTTCCCTATGCGCCCCACAAATATATATTAGTGGATGACCTTTATACCGCGATGTCCTGCCACGAAGCAGGATGGGTATTATTTCTGTTAACTAACATCTGTGGATGCAGGAGAACAGGTTGGAGGGATCCAACTGGATTCCTCAAAATTTTACTAACTGTCTGTTTTCACATATTATCATATATATAATGTGTTGATTGAAAATTGGGTTGTTTGAATGTTCAAAATCACTGTGGCCAAATTGTTGATATATAAAAATATAGTGAAAATGATATTTGAGATTTTAAAAGGGGAATTCTATTTTTAAAAATAGAGATTTGAATTTTTAATAAGCTATAAAAATATTAACTTGGTTTAAGCAAGTGTGGAAATTATAAACGATGTTTATAAATTAAATAATACAGGAAATTGAAGGGATTAATATATAAATGATATTTATAAATTAAATAACGTAGGAAATTGAAGTAAATTTATAAACGGTGTTTATAAATGAAATGGAATGATTTTCAGTGGAAATCAGGAAATTGAAATTAAATTATAAATTGTGTTTATAGAAATAAAGTGAGAAAAATTATCACTGGATAATTTGAATATTAACGTTCAAATGTGAATTTAAAAATAAAAATGGCAAAATCGTTTTAAAGAAATAAACTATGGAATTTATTTTGATGTTCAGAATATAGATTAGACTAAAATAAATCCGTAAGGATTTATGATTTGAATTCGATTAATTCGAATTTTATTTAAATAGAAGTAAAATTGAAATTAGAATTTGAATAGAATTCAAATATAGAATTTGGATAGAATTTGAATAGATAGAAAATTCAAATAGATTATATAAATGGAGTTCATGTATAGAATTTGAATATAGAAAATATAAAGGAAATTAAAATATAGAATTTGAATATAGAGGATTCAAATAGAATTTGAATATAGGGAATTTGAATATAGAAAATTCAAATAGAATTTGAAAATAGAAAGTGAAATCATTTTGAAATGAGAACGACAAAATATATTACAGCATGTGGGTTTTTAAACAGAATAGAAATAAATCCGAAGGATTTATAATTTGTAAAAGAAATTGGAATTTAATATAGAAAATCGAAGTATAAATAAATATATTACCGAGTAAGGAAAAATCGGCAATTATAGATAATCTAAATATTAGTTGGATTGGGAAACTGATTTGATATATATATATATATATATATTAAAAATATATCAGAATGGAGTTGAATTTTTTATAGACGAAGTTTAAACCTCTATATTTATGAATATAATTAAAATGAACTCGCCGCAGCGCTGCAATTCGTAAATTGGAGTTTCGAACTTCAATTGAGTATACATAACTCAATTGAAGTCGGAATTCTTTGAAACAAGAAACGTCAGGACCGATTTGATAATAATTTTCAAATGGAGGAGATAAATCTGTATTTCGTCGTATATATTTTAAGTTATGTCAAAATCAAATTTTCAGAAAAACAGTGCCAAAACGATTTAAAAACCATAATGGTTTATTTAATTTTATAAAAGTATTTTAAGCAAATAAAATCCAAATTTCTATTTAGAAAATTTTAGATTTTGAGTTGTAAATTATATGCGAACTCAAGTAGAGTAATGAATTGATTTTTGGAACAGAAATCAGATTTTTGATTATTGAATAGAATTAACTAATTTGAATAGCAATTGTTAATGAGATTTTGAATTGATATTAGGCTTTGAAAAAGTGAATTCGATTTGAAAATTTATATTCGAACTCGAAAAGGAAACTAGAATTGAAATTGAAATTCAATTTGGTTATGAGCAAGTTAAATATTTTGTTTGAACATGTTATGTTCAAACAAAGAATTTGAATAGGCAAAATAGCTAATTAAAGAATAAATGGGCCGAACTAAATTCAAACGAATGGATTGAGTTGAATTGAATTGAAAACATCTGAACATGTGTTAGACAGGTATGGGATGAAGTATATGAAGATTTTAATTTATGTGCCGGACAAAAAGGTACCCGTTTAAATCGATATATGAGATTTTATACGCCGTATCGGCAAGCCGCTTGGCTTTTTCTTTTTCTTTTGGATTGGTGAGGGCCATGGGAGGCTATTTGAAATATACAGATGCTCCCGGTACAAGGAAGGTTATAGCGAATTTTTCCGGGAATTTAACGAGTTAGAATATTTTTAAGATAATTTGATAGTTAGAAATAAGTGTATCGATATATATAGAATTCGATAAGGAAATGAATTCAAGAATAGAATATTATAAACAAAAACGAAATCGATAGGCTGGCAATAGAAAGAGAAACATATATACGTTTAAAAATGAATAATTGGTTTTTATAATGTTGATTATTCGAGGTAAGTGGTTTTGTCTATTTTGAAGTTAATGATGTTTTCAGTCAAGGTCTGAGAGGTAATTTTTCCCTAACTTGATTGATTTCATTTTTAATTGATAAATAGCAGGATCCAATCTCGAAGAGAAGTGTTGAATAATAGTTAGTTGAATAAAATATTTTGGGTTATTGTAACGATGTTTTACACAACATTCGTTTCAACCCAGATGATGGAATTTTGAAAATATAAAAGTAAATATTTCCTGAGTATAATTAAAGTAGTCGGGAAAGAGATAAGTGATTGAAATTGTTTTCAATTTCAAATAGAATATATTTTCTAAGTGTAAAAATAAAAGGAGGTGATATAGGGAAACGTTTTTTTTTCAAATAGCGTAAGAGTCCAACAAGATCACTAAAAATATTTGGTTAACGAATGTTGATAGGGAAATGAGGAAGTGAATTAATTAATGAAATATTAATTAGCAGGCCCAATAATTGAAGGATGTTATGGATGAATGTTTGTTTGTTTTTCTTCGATAGTTAAATAACCGACTATCGAAGTGTTTGCCAATATCGTTGTCAATATGGAGAGACCGGTTGGATTATTATCCGTGAACTATTAGCAATAGCGTTGCGAATCAGATTATACGAAGGTAATCAAAGACGGTGTAAAGTGCAAGGGCTTTTTCTATTAATAGAAATTGTGCCTTTGGTTTCGTTCAGTCCTAGAACGAACGTTTATGGGCGAATGTCTGACAACGTATTTCCAATGATCGAATATGGTTTATCTGTATAAATGTACATGGTTGCAACAGATTTATTCCCTTAGCATAACATCCAGAATATTTGTGCAAATCAATTAGTGATTAACGGATCTGACAGTGTGGCATTCAAAGTGATTGTGCTATCAATGAATAGAAAGTAATCTTAGCCTCAGGCCCCAACAACCGCGAAACGACAAAAATCGGGCAGGCAACATGCCTATGTGGGTCGCTCCCATTAGGGTGTATTAACACCTATCTAGAGATTCATTTAATTTCTTATTCTATTCGATGTTGTCCTATTTGGGAAACGGTTGCTGATCCCAACCGTTGGTGATATACATTCGATACACTCAAGCGAAATGAGTGGTCGGTCATGTAAGGGTCGGGTTGCAAGTTGTTCTTGTTGAACCCAGTGTATTGCTCTCTAGAGATAGACTAACGGAAGGTGGTTCCATACCTTGTCACGTTGGAAATCCAATCTCCAATAAGCACCATGCAGTTTTTGATTTTATATTATATATGGAGCGTGAGATGCAAGCGTTCCGCTAGATTCTATTTATTTGATTAGACATTATTATAATATCACTGGATTTTTGTATCAAAGTGTTTTGGGTTATAGTAAGGTAAAAACCATCCATGTTTATGCATGGGCTGGTCTTACTATTATCTTTCCTTTCGAAAGGATTTTGAAAGTTAAACAAATGGTTGGAGTTTACTCACACCAGTCCCATGACTGACCCAGAGTTTATTTTGTTTGTTTTCCCTAAACTCTTGGGTGCCCAAATTTTTACGGACAGGCAAGTAGTCGGGATTTTACAGATTCATTTGGAGGAGCTGGAAGCAGGAGGCTTCACCAATTAGCTATAGACTACCATTATTCCGTTGTGTGCAATGTTGTATGTGGAAACAGGTGTTTATAACAGTTCTAGGAATAACAGTTGTGCTCTGATGATGGTATGTATATAAAGTTACTGATTGTGCTTCAAAAGTTATGTTATATAATATATTTTTTCCGTTCCGCTGTGAGTTTGTGATCTTCGTTTTCTTCCATTCTAATATTTCTTTATTTCTATTTCTCATCCTCTAACTTCTTTCTAATAATGATTTGTATTTCTGTGCAATTTGGGTTGGACGTGTGGTGTTATTAGTCAAGTCAAATAGTACGGATTTGCGGGTCGTTACAGTTGGTATCAGAGCTCAGGTTGAGCGAATACCTAGGCTTTGGTGGAATGTGCTCATTAGAGATAGGGTGAGAAGTACCCTAGAATGAGTTGAGTGTATATATACGAGAGTGCGTATTTGTAAATTGATATAAAAACTATTTTATATTGTGTTGGCTAGTCTGTTAAGTTGTTTATGAATTTTGATTGAATTGTGGGACGCCACGACGTCGATAAGAGTTAGTAAATACTTGAACAGAAAAATTCGACATGATATTGTTTTAAAGTGGGTAAATGAAATAATTTTACCCAAAATTCTATTTTGATATAGAAAGAATAATTTTCTGAAATTATAATAATATATGGATGTGTTGGATGTTAATATTATAATCCAATGAGATTATAAAATTGGAATGGTTATATATAACCAAATAGAACTTATATATGAATGAAATATATAAAATGAGATGAATTAAATTTTATTCAAACCAGAATGTGGAATTTAATTTCTGGGAAGTTGAGAAATATTTTCTGAAGAATATTAGAATAATATAGATTTGTTTTGAAAGGATTTGAATGAAAACAATTTTTGAGTGGATTTTTAAAGTAATAAAGCATTGAACTCACTTAGTGGCTGGAAAATAATTCTGATGATGATTGCAACATCATCAGTGTTCATTTTCGAGTTCTAAGTGATGAATTGCTACCGTAGAAAAGTTTTTGATGAAAATTTGTTTGAAGGAAATCAAATTGGTTTGAAAATTCAAATGTTTTGAATTTGAAATGGAAATAAATATATATATATATATATATGTATATATTTATGTGTATTCAGAAGGATTCGAAAGGAAAACCCAGGAATTTGAATTCTGAAGTTTAAATTTAACTGAAGCAAGTTAAATGGATCGAGGTAAATAAATTGACCAGAATCAATTTGAATAGGTTTAATGGAATATATATATTGGACATAAATGGATTGATCGTAGATCATTCGAATTAAAAGAAGGAAGACCAAAAATTTTGGTGGAATTAAATTTGTTGAAATATGAGGAGTTGAGTTTCAACATAAGTGGGATTTTGAAAAGTAATGGGTTTGTACTTTTTTTCCTATCTTAGCAATTTCGGGGACGAAATTATTTTAAGGAGGAAAGAATGTAACGACCCGGATTTTTGAACAGTTTATTTTAAATATTTAATATGGTTTTAAATATTGAATTGATAATATAAATGAATTTTTATAATTCGTTATTGATTTAAAATTTTAATTTTGATTTAATATCGAGTACATTAATTTTTCGTAATATAAAATATATTGAAATCGAAGTTAAAACTGAATCGAAATGATTCAATGATAAGTAGGAATTTTAGTTGATATATACGATAATAGAATAATAATTTATTATTAATGAATTTGTGGTTTTCGAATTTAAATTATATTATATTAATTTAATATGGTATATATGTTGAAATTAAATTTCAGAATATTTAATATTGAGTTGAGAATAGGGTTATTATATTGAAATGTCGGTTTGTACGCTAAAATAGCGATTCACATTTTTAGTTATAGACCGCGAGATATTTGATTAATGGATAGGCTCGAAATAAAATCGATATCCATCTAAAAAGAATAAAAATCTCTTTAAGTCAAATCGAATTAAATTATATTATATTTAAAATCAAAATCGTAGTCTTTTTAAATTCGTTAAAAGATATTGCTATGTACTAAGGCCAACATCGATTTACTGCTTGCGTAATATACTGTCTCACTCTCTATGTTATATATATTGCAACCCCTGCTCCTTCCATCTTCAGAGCAAACCGAGAGCTTCAGGCAATTATAAAAATGGTCACTGCCTTATGAAATCAAAATCGAACTAAAAAGGGAAGTCGTTCTTTTAACATCCTCAACAAATCGAGAAATCAAAGCCGACACAAAATCATTTGTTCAATTCTTATGTGATCCATCAAAAGAGGGAGCTAACCGCTTGGGGCCTGATTGGGAGTTCGTCGAGACTCATGAAAAGGGGATTCAAATTCAATTTCGACAGCGTTGAACTAGGGTTCACCGCATTCTACATTTGAGGGATTTTCGATTGGGCTTGATGTTGAATTGCTGAGAGCTAGGATGAGGCGTGGTTGATTTACGAGGTAGGAATTAGTTATGAGGGGGTCAGGGAGTCTTGTGTGGCAGGCGCAGACTGTAGTGGAGTTGGCGGACATCTATGCTGATGATGATCGCATGGTTCATATACCTTCCACGATGAGGTTCTAAACGCGTTTTCTAAAGTAATTTCATATGTCATTTTATAGAGATGAATGGGTATAGAAAAGAAAGAGCTGTTCAACAGTTGTTTTCAGTTCCTGGAGCCATAAATTTTGAGCGAATTTGGAGATTTCAAAGATTTGGTCACGACTATATGAAGAGCAGGGAGGGAGCGGCTCTTGCAAAGGAGTTGATTTTTTTTAGTGTATTAAGAAAAAAAAAGGGGATCCATTCAAAAAAGGCAGTTTATGTCAGTGTTCTTGAGAGATGGTGCGTTTTGTTTTTGTTGTTGTTAATGATCTGAGGAAGGTGGAAATGGATGGGCGTGGTAACAAGTAGGAGTTCGGGTGGAGTATTTCTCAGCACCGCAAGGAAGGAGGATTCAAACAAAGTGGCAGTGGAAACGAGTTTAAACAATGGCTTAGTTTATCTAAGTAAGGTACTTAAAATTTTAATTAAGTTGCAAATTTTATTTCAGTTCTAATAAAGTAAACTATTTAATTTTTTATATTAGTTAATTTAAAGGAATGAAATTGAAGAGGATTAAGGTATTGTTTTTAAGAATTCTAAAATACATATAGTACATTTTTGTTTTTGTTTGTTTTACTTAATTTATTAAACAGATTAGTAATGATCAAATTGAAAAAAAAAGAGGAATTAGGTAATCTATTTAAACCACTTTAGTGCTTAGATTCATTAGTATATAAGTCTAGTTAGTTCATTTGATTTGACAGTTTCCTAGACCATTTTAAGCAGAAGAAGAGAAAAATAGTTTATTTAATTTAAGAATGATTTGTGATTAAAAGGAGAATATATATATAGGAGAATTATTCATTCGTTAAAATAGTCAATTTAAATAACTAAATGTTAATCATTTAAATTTAAATAAAATTATCGCAGGTGCGAATTCATTCGAGAAGATTCGTAGCCGAAGATACAAAATTAGAACAGGGTATTCAGCAATGGAAAATTCGGTGAGTAAATCTCACTCACCTCTTTATTTATAATTATTTTTATTCGATAAAAATAATTGTTGTTGCTTGTTGGACGCTTTCTGATTGTTTGAAATATGTTAGTTATTTAGGGTTGACTATTATATATATATTGGGTTGATGGTTGGATTGATTCTCGCAGTCTCATTAGCAGATGCCTGCAGTTTCATAGCGGATGATTTCCCTATGCGCCCCACAAATATATATTAGTGGATGACCTTCATACCGCGATGTCCTGCCATGAAGCAGGATGGGTATTATTTCTGTTAACTAACGTTTGTGGATGCAGGAGAACAGGTTGGAGGGATCCAACTGGATTCCTCAAAATTTTACTAATTGTCTGTTTTCACATATTATCATATATATAATGTGTTGATTGAAAATTGGGTTGTTTGAATGTTTAAAATCACTGGGGCCAAATTGTTGATATATAAAAATATAGTGAAAATGATATTTGAGATTTTAAAAGGGGAATTCTATTTTAAAAAATAGAGATTTGAATTTTTAATAAGCTATAAAAATATTATCTTGTTTTAAGCAAGTATGGAAATTATAAACGATGTTTATAAATTAAATAATACAGGAAATTGAAGGGATTAATATATAAATGATATTTATAAATTAAATAACGTAGGAAATTGAAGTAAATTTATAAACGGTGTTTATAAATGAAATGGAATGATTTTCAGTGGAAATCAGGAAATTGAAATGAAATTATAAATAGTGTTTAAAGAAATAAGTGAGAAAAATTATCATTGGACAATTTGAATAATTAAATTCAAATGTGAATTTAAAAATAAAAATGGGGAAATCATTTTAAAGAAATAAACGATGGAATTTATTTTGATGTTCAGAATATAAATTAGACTATAATAAATCCGTAAGGATTTATGATTTGAATTCAATTAATTCGAATTTTATTTAAATAGAAGTCAAATTGAAATTAGAATTTGAATAGAATTCAAATATAGAATTTGAATAAAATTTGAATAGAGAGAAAATTCAAATAGAATATATAAATGGAGTTCAAATATAGAATTTGAATATAGAAAATACAAAGCAAATTCAAATATAGAATTTGAATATAGAGGATTCAAATAGAATTTGAATATAAGGAATTTGAGTATAGAAAATTCAAATAGAATTTGAAAATAGAATTTGAAAATAGAAAGTGAAATCAATTTGAAATGAGAACGACGAAATATATTTCAGCATGCAAATTTCTAAATAGAATAGAAATAAATCCGAAGGATTTATAATTTGTAATAGGAATTGGAATTTAATATAGAAAATCGAAGTATAAATAAATATATTACCGAGTAAGGAAAATCGACAAATATAGATAATCGAAATATTAGGTTGGACTAGGAAACTAATTTGATATATATATTAAAAATATATCAGAATGGAGTTGAATTTATTATAGACGAAGTTTAAACATTTATATTTATAAATATAATTAAAACGAACTCGCCGCAGCGCTGCAATTCGTAAATTAGCGTTTCAAACTTCAATTGAGTATACAGAACTCAATTGAAGTCGAAATTTTTTGAAACAAGAAACGTCAGGATCGATTTGATAATAGTTTTCAAATGGAGGAGAAAATTCTGAATTTCGTCGTATATATTTTGAGTTATGTCAAAATCAAATTTTCAGAAAAACAACGCCATAACCATTTAAAAACCATAATAGTTTATTTAATTTTATAAAAGGATTTTAAGCGAATAAAATCTGAATTTCTATTTAGAAAATTTTAGATTTTGAGTTGTAAATTATATGCGAACTCAAGTAGAGTAATGAATTGATTTTTGGAACAGAAATCAGATTTTTGATTATTGAATAGAATTAACTAATTTGAATAGCAATTGTTAATGAGATTTTGAATTGATATTGGGCTTTGAATAAGTCAATTCGATTTGAAATTTTTTATTCGAACTCGAAAAGGAAACTAGAATTGAAATTGAAATTCAATTTGGTTATTAGCAAGCTAAATATTTTGTTTGAACATTTTATGTTCAAACAAAGAAGTGGAATAGGCAAAATAGCTAATTAAAGAATAAATGGGCAGAACTGAATTCAAACAAATGGATTGAGTTGAATTGAATTGGAAACAGGTGAACATGTGTTAGACAGGTATGGGATGAAGTATATGAAGATTTTAATTTATGTGCCCAACAAAAAGGTACCTGTTTAAATTCATATATGAGATTTTATGCGCCGTATCGGCAAGCCGCATGGCTTTTTCTTTTTCTTTGAGATTGGTGAGGGCCATGGGAGGCTATTTGAAATATCATGATGCTCCCGGTACAAGGGAGGTTATGGCGAATTTTTCCGGGAATTTATTTTTTTAGAATATTTTTAAGATAATTTGATAGTTAGAAATCAATGTATCGATATATATAGAATTCCATAAGGAAACGAATTCAAGAATAGAATATTATAAACAAAAAGGAAATCGATAGGCTGGTAATAGAAAGAGAAACATATATATGTTTAAAAATGAATAATTGGGTTTTATAATGTTGATTATTCGAGGTAAGTGGCTTTGTCTATTTTGAAGTTAATGATGTTTTCAGTCAAGGTCTGAGAGGTAATTTTACCCCAACTTGATTGATTTCATTTTTAATTGATAAATAGCGTAAGAGTCCAACAAGATCACTGAAAATATTTGGTTAACGAGTATTGATAGGGAAATGAGGAAGTGAATTAATTAATGAAATATTAATTAACAGGCCCAGTGATTGATGGATGTTATGGATGAATGTTTGTTTGTTTTTCTTCGATAGTTAAATAAACGACTATCGAAGTGTTTGCCAATATCGTTGTCAGTATGGAGAGACCGGTTGGATTATTATCTGTGAACCACTCTGTACTGGCAGTAGAGTTGCGAATCAGAATATATGAAGGTAATCGAAGATGGTGTAAAGTGCAAGGGCTTTTTCTATTAATAGAAATTGTGCCTTCGGTTTCGTTCAGTCCCAGAACGAACGTATATGGGCGAATGTCTGACAAAGTATTTCCAATGATCGAATATGGGTGATCTGTACAAATGTACATGGTTGCATTGGATTTATTCCCTTAGCATAACATCCAGAATATTTGTGCAAATCAATTAGTGATTAACGGATCTGACAGTGTAGCATTCAAAGTGATTGTGCTATCAATGAATAGAAAGAAATCGTAGCCTCGGGCCTCAACAACCGGGAAATGACAAAAATCGGGCAGGCAACATAGCTATTTGGGTCGCACCCATTAGGGTGTATTATCACCTATCTAGTGATTCATTTAATTTCTAATTCTATTCGATGTTGTCCCATTCGGGAAATGGTTGCTGATCCCAACCGTTGGTGATATACATTCGATACACTCAAGCGAAATGAGTGGTCGGTCATGTGTGGGCCGGGTTGCAAGATGTTCTTGTTGAACCCAGTGTATTCCTCTCTAGAGATAGACTATCGGAAGGTGGTTCCATACCTTGTCACGTTGGAAATCCAATCTCCAATAAGCGCCATGTTGTTTTTGATTTTATATTATATATGGAGCGTCAGATGCAAGCATTCCGCTAGATTCTATTTATTTGATTAGACATTATTATAATATCACTCGATTTTTGTATCAAAGTGTTTTGGGTTATAGTAAGGTAAAACCGTCCATGTTTATGTGCGGGCTGGTCTTATTATTATCTTTCCTTTCGAAAGGATTTTGAAAGTTAAACAAATGGTTGGAGTACTCGCACCAGTCCTACAACTGACCCAGAGTTTATTTTGTTTGTTTTCCCTAAACTCTTGGGTGCCCCAATTTGTACGGGCAGGCAAGTAGTCGGGATTTTACAGATTCATTTGGAGGAGCTGGAAGAAGGAGGCTTCACCAGTTAGCTATAGACTACCATATTTCCGCTACGTACTATGTTGTATCTAGAAACAGGTGTTTATAACTGTTCCAGGAATAACAGTTGTGCTTTGATGATGGTATGTATATAAAGTTACTGATTGTACTTCACAAGTTATGTTATATAGTATACTTTTTCCGTTCCGTTGTGAGTTTGTGATATTCGTTTTCTTCCATTCAAATATTTCTTTCTTTCTATTTCTCATCCTCTAACTTCTTTCTAATAATGATTTGTATTTCCATGCAATTTGGGCTGGATGTGTGGTGTTATTAGTCAACTCAGATAGTACGGATTTGCGGGTCATTACAATTGGTATCAGAGCTCAGTTTGAGCGAATACCTAGGCTTTGGTGGAATGTGCTCATTAGAGATAGGGTCAGTAGTACCCTAGAATGAGCTGAGTGTATATATACGAGAGTGCGTATTTGTAAATTGATATAAAAACTGTTTTATATTGTGTTGGCTGGTCTGTTGAGCTGTTTATGAATTCTGATCGAATTGTGGGATGCCACGACGTCGACAAGAGTTTGTAAATACTTGAACAGAAAAATTCGACATGGTATTGTTTTAATGTGGGTAAATGAAATAATTTTACCCAAAATTCTATTTTGATAAAGAAAGAATAATTTTCTGAAATTATTATAATATATGGGTTTGTTGGATGTTTATATTATAATCCAATGAGATTATAAATTTGGAATGGTTATATATAACCAAATAGAACTTATATATGAATGAAATATATACAAATGAGATGAATTAAAATTTTATTCAAACCAGAATGTGGAATTTAAATTCTGGGAAGTTGAGAAATATTTTCGGAAGATATTAGAATAATATAGCTTTGTTTTGAAAGGATTTGAATGAAAACAATTTTTGAATGGATTTTTAAAGTAATAAAGCACTGAACTAACTCAGTGGCTGGAAAATAATTATGATGATGATTCCAACATCATCAGTGTTCATTTTCGAGTTCTAAGTGACGAATTGCTACCATAGAAAAGTTTTTGATGAAAATTTGTCTGAAGGAAAACAAATTAGTTTGAAAATTCAAATGTTTTGAATTTGAAATGGAAATAAATATATATACATGTATATATATATATGTATATTTATGTGATTTCAGAAGGATTTGAAAGGAAAACCCAGGAATTTGAATTCTGAAGTTTAAATTTAACTGAAGCAAGTTAAATTGATCGAGGTAAATAAATTGACCAGAATCAATTTGAATAGGTTTAATGGAATATATATATATTGGATATAAATTGATTGATCGTAGATCATTCGAATTAAATGAAGGAAGACCAAAAATTTTGGTGGAATTAAATTTTATGAAATATGAGGAGTTGAGTTTCAACATAAGTGAGATTTTTAAAAGTAATGGGTTTGTACCATTTTTCCTATCTTAGCAATTTCGGGGACGAAATTATTTTAAGGGGGAAAGAATGTAACGACCCGGATTTTTGAACAGTTTATTTTAAATATTTAATATGGTTTTAAATATTGAATTGATAATATAAATGAATTTTTATAATTCGTTAACGACTTAAAATTTTGATTTCGATTTAATATCAAATATATTAATTTTTCGTAATATAAAATATATTGAAATCGAAGTTAAAACTGCATCGAAATGATTCAGATGATAAGTAGGAATTTTATTTGATATATACGATAATAAAATAATAATTTATTATCAATGAATTATGGTTTTCGAATTTAAATTATATTATATTAATTTAATATGGTATATATGTTGAAATTAAATTTCAGAATATTTACTATTGATTTCAGAATAGGGTTATTATATTGAATTGTCGGTTAGTACGCTAAAATAGTGGTTCACATTTTTAGTTATGGACCCGAAGATATTTGATTAATGGATAGACTCGAAATCAAATCGATATCCATCTAAAAAGAATAAAAATCTCTTTAAGTCAAATCAAGTTAAATTAAATTATATTTAGAAGTGAAATCGAAATCTTTTTAAATTCGTTAAAAGATATTGCTATGTACAAAGGCCAACATCGATTTACTTCTTGCGTACCATACTGTCTCATTCTCTATGTTATATATATCGCAACCCCTGCTCCTTCCATCTTCAGAACAAACCGAGAGCTTCAGGCAATTATAAAAATGGTTACTGCCTTATGAAATCAAAATCGAACTAAAAAGGGAAGCCGTTCTTTTAACATCCTCAACAAATCGAGAAATCAAAGCCAACACAAAATCATTTGTTCATTTATTATGAGATCCGTCAAAAGAGGGAGCGAACCTCTTGGGGTCTGTTTGGGAGTTCGTCGAGACTCATGAAAAAGGGATTCAAATTCAATTTCGACAGCGTTGAACTAGGGTTCACCGCGTTCTAAATTTTAGGGATTTTCGACTGAGCTTGATGTTGAATTGCTGAGAGCTAGGATGAGGTGAGGTTGATTTATGAGGCAGGAGTTAGTTATGAGGGGGTCAACGAGTCTCGTGTGGCAGGCGCAGACTATAGTGGAGTTGGCAGACATCGATGCTGATGATGATTGCATGGTTCATATAGCTGCCACGATGAGGTTCTAAACGCGATTTCTTAAGTAATTTCGTATGTCATTTTATAGGGATGAATGGGTATAGGAAAGAAAGAGCTGTTCAACAGTGGTTTTCAGTTCCTGGAGCCATAAATTTTGAGGGAATTGGGAGATTTCAAAGATTTGGTCACGACTATATGAAGAGCAGGGAGGGAGCGGCTTTTGCAAAGGAGTTGATTTTTTGTAGCGTGTTAAGAAAATTAAAAGGGGATCCATTCGAAAAAGGCAGTTCATGTCAGTGTTCATGAGAGATGGTGGATTTCGTTTTTGTTGTTAATGATCCGAGGAAGGTGGAAATGGATGGGCGTAGTAACAAGTGGGAGTTCGGGTGGAGTATTTCTCAGCACTGCAAGGAAGGAGGATTCAAACAAAGTGGCAGTGGAAACGAGTTTAAACAATGGCTTATTTATCTAAGTATGGTACTTAAAATTTTAATTAAGTTGCCAATTTTATTTCAGTTCTAATAAAGTAAACTATTTAATTTTTTATATTAGTTAATTTAAAGGAATGAAAGTGAAGAGGATTAAGGTATTGTTTTTAAGAATTCTAAAATACATAGAATACATTTTTGTTTTTGTTTGTTTTAGTTAATTTATTAAAGAGATTAGTAATGATCAAATTGAAAAAAAAGAGGAATTAGGTAATCTATTTAAACCACTTTAGTGCTTAGATTCATTAGTATATAAGTCTAGTTAGTTCATTGATTTGACAGTTGCCTAGACCATTTTAAGCAGAAGAAGAGAAAAATACTTTATTTAATTTAAAAATGATTTGTGATTAAAAGGAGAATATATATAGGAAAATTATTTATTCGTTTAGTTAATTTAAATAAATAAATGTTAATCATTTAAATTTAAATAAAATTATCATAGGTGCGAATTCATTCGAGAAGATTCGTAGCCGAAGATACAGAATTAGAACAGGATACTCAGTAATGGAAAATTCGGTGAGTAAATCTCACTCACCTCTTTATTTAGAATTATTTTTATTCGGTAAAAATAATTGTTGTTGCTTGTTGGATGCTTTCTAATTGTTTGAAATATATTAGCTATTTAGGGTTGACTATTATATATATATATTGGGTTGATGGTTGGATTGATTCCCACAGTCTCATTAGCGGATGCCCGCAGTTTCATAGCGGATGATTTCCCTATGCGCCCCACAAATATATATTAGTGGATGACCTTCATACCGCGATGTCCTGCCACGAAGCAGGATGGGTATTATTTCTGTTAACTAACGTCTGTGGATGCAGGAGAACAGGTTGGAGGGATCCAACTGGATTCCTCAAAATTTTACTAATAGTCTGTTTTAACATATTATCATTTATATAATGTGTTGATTGAAAATTGGGTTGTTTGAATGTTTAAAATCACTGGGGCCAAATTGTTGATATATAAAAATATAGTGAAAATGATATTTGAGATTTTAAAAGGGGAATTCTATTTTAAAAAATAGATATTTGAATTTTTAGTAAGCTATAAAAATATTAACTTGTTTTAAGCAAGTATGGAAATTATAAACGATGTTTACAAATTAAATAATACAGGAAATTAAAGGGATTAATATATAAATGATATTTATAAATTAAATAACGTAGGAAATCGAAGTAAATTTATAAACGTTGTTTATAAATGAAATGGAATGATTTTCAGTGGAAATCAGGAAATTGAAATGAAATTATAAATAGTGTTTACAGAAATAAAATGAGAAAAAATATCATTGGATAATTTGAATATTTAAATTTAAATGTGAATTTAAAAATAAAAATGATGAAATCGTTCTAAAGAAATAAACAATGGAATTTATTTTGATGTTCAGAATATAAATTAGACTAAAATAAATCCGTAAGGATTTATGATTTGAATTCGATTAATTCGAATTTTATTTAAATGGAAGTCAAATTGAAATTAGAATTTGAATAGAATTCAAATACAGAATTTGAATAGAATTTGAATAGATAGAAACTTCAAATAGAATATATAAATGGTGTTCAAATATAGAATTTGAATATAGAAAATATAAAGGAAATTCAAATATAGAATTTGAATATAGAGGATTCAAATAGAATTTGAATATAGGGAATTTGAACATAGAAAATTCAAATAGAATTTGAAAATAGAATTTAAAATAGAAAGTGAAATCATTTTGAAATGAGAACGATGAAATATATTTCAGCACGCTGATTTTTAAACAAAATAGAAATAAATCCGAAGGATTTGTAATTTGTAAAAGGAATTGGAATTGAACATAGAAAATCGAAGTATAAATAAATATATTACCAAGTAAGGAAAAATCGACAATTATAGATAATCAAAATATTAGGTTGGATTGGGAAATTGATTTGATATATATATTAAAAATATATGAGAATGGAGTTGAATTTATTATAGACGAAGATTAAACGTTTATATTTGTAAATATAATTAAAACGAACTTACCGCAGCGCTGTAGTTCGTAAATTAGCATTTCGAACTTCAATTGAATATACAGAACTCAATTAAAGTCGGAATTCTTTGAAACAAGAAAAGTCAGGACCGATTTGATAATAGTTTTCAAATGGGGTAGAAAATTCTGAATTTCGTCGTATATATTTTGAGTTATGTCAAAATCAAATTTTTAGAAAAACAACGCCCTAACCATTTAAAAACCATAACGGTTTATTTAATTTTATAAAAGGATTTTACGTGAATAAAATCCGAATTTCTATTTAGAAAATTTTAGATTTTGAGTTGTAAATTATATGCGAACTCAAGTAGAGTAATGAATTGATTTTTGGAATAGAAATCAGATTTTTTATTATTGAATAGAATTAACTAATTTGAATAGCAATTGTTAATGAGATTTTGAATTGATATAGGGCTTTGAATAAGTGAATTCAATTTCAAAATTTATATTCGAACTCGAAAAGGAAACTAGAATTGAAATTGAAATTCAATTTGGTTATGAGCAAGTTAAATACTTTGTTTGAACATGTTATGTTCAAACAAAGAAGTGGAATAGGCAAAATAGCTAATTGAAGAATAAATGGTCGGAACTGAATTCAAACGAATGGATTGAGTTGAATTGAATTGAAAAAAAGGGAACATGTGTTAGACAGGTATGGGATGAAGTATATGAAGATTTTAATTTATGTGCCCAACAAAAAGGTACCTGTTTAAATTCATATATGAGATTTTATGCACAGTATCGGCAAGCCGCTTGGCCTTTTCTTTTTCTTTTAGATTGGTGAGGGCCATGGGAGGCTATTTGAAATATCCCGATGCTCCCGGTACAAGGGAGGTTATGGCGAATTTTTCCGGGAATTTAATGTAATGACCCGCATTTTTCAGCGGTATAATAATTAATTAATTTAATTATTTAAAAGGTGATTAAAAGGATTTAATGGTTGTGGAATTAAATAATGGTGAATATTTAATTAGAATAATAATTAAATAATATATTTAATTCTGAAATAATCAGAATTGGCTGAAATGGCGGTATGGTGTGAACCGGATCATCTTTGATATTTAATTCAGCTTGAAATTGAATTTGAATAATGAATATATTATATAAACGACAGTTTGAACGTATAATTATATTATAATTAAAATCGAGCTCGAAATGGCGTTGTAGTTCGTAATTTGGCAATTTGAACTTCAACTGAATGTACAGGATTCGTTTTAAGCCGGATTTCTGTGAAACAAGAAACGTGTGGAGCTGGTGGAGTATATCTTTCTAGTGGAAGAGAAAAATCAGGATTTCATCGTGTAGATTTTTAAATATGTCCAAATAAAACTTTTAAAATAGTCGCTATAGAATCGTTTATCTACCGTAACGGTTTATTCGAAATAACTAAAGATCGGGTAGGAATTTAGATAAGGTTCTTTTGGGACATAATGATAATTTAATTTTTAGAATTTTATGGTAATTTTAATTAATTAAATAAGCAACTTTTTATTTGGGGTATTTTGCACCCTTAATCAGCGATTTTGGGATTTCACAATATAAGTTAATCTACCGGTATTATTATATTTTTGGGATCGTGACACATTGCTCATCACAACGGTATTTTTATTTTTGTCTGTAACAGTATATAATTTTTTGGAGTTTTTACGTAATGAAATACTTCGAACATTTTAACTAAATTTGTAGCATAGTTTATTACATCAAGGATAACATAATAACGAAGAAAAAGCCCTATTCTTTTATAAATAGGTTATACTTGAAACTGTTTATTTTGAAATATCAAAGTAGTAGCAATTTGTGGTACCGATCCTGCACCCTCAAGACGTTTCACTTTTTAAAGGTTTTTATTGCAACATACGTTACTACATGCAATTCCTTATAGGCCGCTAGTACTTCTCAACCATATTAATTGAGTAAACAAACATTTTATGATTTATCAAAGCTTGAATGGTGTGCATTAAAGCAAGTACCAAGAGCCAACAAAGTGACCTGATATAGCATAAGTCATCGGTGCAAATATCACCATGCATTATACATTCATACTACACTCCAAAACATTCCTCTTTTCCTTGGCTTTTAAAGGAACAACTAATAAGAATATATATATATATATATATATATATATATATATATATATATATCTTAAAGACTGTACGTGTATTGCTTAGCAACTAAGAATTAGCCAGCTAACCTACCTTTTCTAATTCAGTGCTAACCCAAGACGTCGAGCCAATGTAAATCACACAGTTGTGTGTCTTCTAATCAATCACGTAGATTAAAAGCTACAGCAACTTGCAAGCCTATCCCAACCTATTACCTTTAAGTTACTTAATCCTTTAAGTGTATAAATCCTCAAGTGGAAGTTTCCTCTGTTATAAGTACCATCACGTAGGGAGGCCTTCATTTTCGGCTTCACCAATTCGAACAGTAAGCAAATGAGAAGTTGAAACCATTGACGTCTACCTTATTGGTACGGTGATGCTCATCGATGGGATGGATATCTATGAGTTGTTCATCAGTAATATTGACACTGTTAAGACCACCAATTCATGTGGAACAAATCTCTCTGGGGTATTTGAGCTTCATGTGGTTAGAAATACAGTCCGTAAACGGGTTAAAGACAAAGTGGCAAAACAAAAAGTGATATGGAAGGCCATCTTGTATAATAAACCTCTAGAGGTCGAACTGAAATGATGAGGGAATTCGGGGGGGGGGGGGAGCGAGGCAAGGAGAATGGTGGTTGTGATTTCGACTATGGTGAAGGGAGGTAAAGAGCAACAGAGGAACTCGAACGGTGGAGCAGCAGGTCAGGTTCAGGTCGGGAGCGCCGGAGGTGAAGCTGTGGGGTCAGGCAAGTGGGGAACAAGACACTGAGTCAGGTGATGGTGGTTGCACCCTAGGTTAGTAACTGGGAGGGGAGGAGAAGGAGTCAAAGTGGCGGTCAACGGAAGTGGTGAGGAGTTGGATCTGGTGCGTTGATTTTTGATGTGGGAAAGAAGACATAGCGGGTTTCAAAACTGATGGGTATGGGCCTTCTAAAAACAAGTAAAGCCCAAATTTGCATATATATATATTTTAGTGTAATCAATTTAAATGCTTACTTAAACTTTGTAACACAATAACCTTTTCATACGATAATCAAATTCAGTGAAACAAGGTCCCTCGGGATCGTAGGGACGGTGGCTCCACAATGGAACTGACTGGGAGCAAATCTGAGCTCGTTATAATTTATAGCAAAATAAATTATCCGTCTGAATCAAGCGATGGTTATCGTTATTAACGATGATCGTCAATGTGAGTGAAACTCACCAACTCTCAACAGTTCTATTTTTATAACGTATATTTAGAACTGATAAATGATGACTAATTGCTGTGTGTTAACTATTTGGTTGAATTGTTTATGTATTGATTGAAATCATAAATAACGATATATATATAAATCGTTAATCGAATATTGATTCTGTTTATCAGAATAATTTTATATTCGTGTTGTTTAAACATCTGTGATGCAGGGAAAAATGTTGGAGGGGTGCAAATGTACTCCTCAATATTTATAATACTATTCTGATCATGTATTGTAATATATGATGTGATATATAATCTGTTATGGATTATGTGTGTTAGAATGATGTTGATCATTGTTATTTGAAATTTTTAATATCATAAGAAACCCTGGAATGTAAAAATAAATATTTCAAACTATATCGAAATAAAAGAATTTTATAAAACCAACCGATTTTATAAAAGGAAACATTTTGAAAATAAAGTATTTATAAAATCATAGGATTTTTTAAAGGGAAATATTTATTTAGGAAATAAATAGAATTTAAAGGAAATAAAATAAAGGGATATTTATTTAGAAAGTAAATAGAATAAAGGATTGTTTATTGGGAAAATAAACAGGTTTTATAAAAAAAGGAAGTTGATGAGATATAAAAGAGTAAATCGAATTTAGTTATTCGAAGTCGAGTTAATCGAATATGGTTAGTCGAACAGAGTTAGTCAAACGTAGTTATTCAGGATAAGTTGCCATTTTGCACGACTGTTAGCGTAATTCACAGGTCTGCAGATAGCCTACGACGGACGGATGTTTCCTGAGGGAATCAGGCATAACCATTGTGGTCGCTGCGATCTAGAGTTAAGCGAATGGAGTTAAATCGAATATTAGTTATTTGAATAAGAGTTAAGTAACTAGAGTAAATCGAATATTAGTTAGTCGAAATAGAGTTAAAAAATATTAGAAACTGACTAGAGATTAGTTAAGTTGAATAGTTTTCTGAGTATCGATCTGATGTTGGTTTCGGCCTTCGGGGTTTATACTTAGAGAATTATTCTCCTACTAGTTTACAGTCAGGGACTGATAGTTGTGAAATGATAGTGATATGTAAATAAACAAATGGAAATGTTTTCCAGTGTTAATAACATATATTTTCTAAACATAGAAAATAGGGAATATGTGTGTGTGTGTATATATATATATATATATATATATATATATGATTGATGATTGATCGATATAATTTCCTCTTGGAAATGATATCGTTGTTTGCACACGTGTTTTTCTTTGATAGTTAACTCATCGACTATCGAAGTTTTTGACCATTTTAACGTTGTTAATATGGAGAGACCGACTGGATTATTATCCAAAGAACCACTCTGTATTGGCATAAGCATTGCGAATCATATATGCCAAAGATAATTGAAGACGGAATAAAGCGCAAGGGCTATTGTATAAGTCTTAGATAATAGTGCCTAAGATGGATGTATTGAGTAGTGCCTTTGGTTCATCCTGTTTCTGGATGGCTTGTATGGTTGGATGTCTGGCAGAGTAATTCCAGGAAGGTCACATACAATGATTTCTTCAACCGTACCAAGAGTGAAAGCGGAGAAGGAAACTTTTCTAGCTAACACGTATTGTATTGTTATAGACGTCAATTAGTGATTTTCGATGGATCTGACAATGTGGCATTCGAAGTGAATTTGATGTGATGATGAAGCATAACCTCTAGCCTCATCAACCAGTAAATGACAGAAATCGGGCAGGCAGTATGGCTAAGTCGGTCGCTCCGAAGTAGGGTGTATATTCACCTGATCTAGAGTTTCATTTATTTCTAAAAATCTATTGTTGATGCTGTCCCATTCGGGAAATGGTTGTTGATCCCAACTGTTGGTGATATACATTCGGTACACTCAAGCGAATTGAGTGGTCAGCCATGTTTGGTCGGGTTGCAATATGTTCTTGTTGAACCTAGTGTATTCCTCTCTAGAGGTACACTAGCGGAAGGTGTTCCCATACCTTGTCATAGATGGAAATCCATTACCCAATACGTGCTTGCGGTTTTGATTGTATACTATATATGTAGAACGTGAGATGAAAGCGTTCTGCTAGATGATTATTATATTGTGTTGATAGACATTATTATAATATCAAAAGGTTTTTGATATAAAGATATTTGGATACTCATAAGGGAAAAACCCATTCTGTTATACGGCGTGGTCTTATGAGATATCGATTACTTGTTCGAACTATTTTAACTGTTTTACACATACCAGTCCACGTTGCGTGCTTGGTGCATGTGTCGCATGATAGGGAGTTCTCGCTTTTCGTTAGGTGGCGAACGGTAGACTCTTACCCCTACATGTCCCGAAAATGAGGTTCTCACCCTCTGTTTCCTTTCTATTAGTGTTTTGATTTTCCAGTGTAATTGGGGTTTGACTTGTGTTATTTAGTCTGCTTAAATTGGACCGGATTTTCGGGTCATTACCGTTGGTATCAGAGCTTAAGGTTAAGTGAATCACCTTGGCTCTGTGGCGTGACTCGGTAGAGACAGGGGTTAGCAATACCCTAGATTGAGTTTGAGTGTATATATACGAGTGCGTATTTGTAATTTGATATAAAGTGGTTTTATATTGTGGAGATTCATTGGTTGAGTTGTTTATGGATTCTGGTCGATCAGTTTGATCCACTGTATTGATAAGGGTTACTAAACACTTGAATACGATAGGTCGACACGATATGTTTTGAAAAGAGGGTAAATTAAAATAAGTTTACCCAAGGTATATCTTGATATAGAGAAGATATGTATATCAAAATTATAATATAGTGGATATATGGGTTGTTATTATAATTGAGTAAGATTATAAATTTAATGGTTATGTACATAACCAATCAGAATTCATATAAGTGAAATATATGAAATTGAAGTGAATTAAATCTGAAATTTAAGCCAGAAATTGAATTAAAATTCTGGAAAATTGGATAAGTGTTTGTAAATGGATTTGGATTAAAAATAAGGAAAATTTAGATCCTAGGAGATTTTAAATTGTTTTACAAGCAGTGTGAATTATATTTTGAAATGAATTTCAAAGTGGAAATTTTTAGAAATGGTTTTATAGTATTGAACTCAGTTCGATCGCTGGAAAATAGATTCTGAAGATGACAACTGCATCACCAATATTCATTTACGAGTTATAAGTGACAAATTACTACCAGAGATACTGTTTTGAATTTGTTTTGGGAAAGACAAGTTTTGTTTAATTTCAAAATGGAAATTTTGATTTTTTGAAAAGAGTAAACTGTTTATAAACTCCCAGGGAAAGAATGTTTGAATTAAAAACAAATTTAACAGAAGTTTGTGAAAGCAAATTTGATTTAAAGTAAAGCCAGTAAAGTGGTAACTGAGATTGAATTAGAATGATATCAAGACAAATTGGATTATGAGATTCAAATTTGAAGTGTAATGTGATAATCAAGTTAAGGATTCGGGATCAAGAACAAAACCTGAGTTTGAAATGAAAATTTGGCTTGGTAAAAAGCGAATGGTTGTGTTGGAGATAAAAGTGATTTCAGAATTTGATTCGGATAACATTGGTATATGCTGAGTTGATAGCTTATGGAAGTGATAAGGTTGATATGCCCGACAAAAAGGTACAAGTCTATATTTGATATAAGCATGGGATTTATGAGCCGAATTGGCATACTGCTTGGCTGTTTGATTTTCTTTTGGGTTGGAGATGGCCCAGAGAGGCGAGTTGGAGTTTGACCGATTGACCAGTACAAAGGAGGTGCTGGCGAAATTTTTCGAAAAGTTAAGGAGTTAGAAAATTTTCAAGATTTTTGGAAATTATCGTTGATAAAAATTAAATAATTTTTTAATTAAAATTAAATTGGTTCAGTTGAAACTGAAGTTAAGAAGTGAACAAATATGTTCTAACCAGTCGATAGGGTCGTTCTCAAACTTAGCAATTTCGAGGGCGAAATTATTTTAAGTGGGGAAGAATGTAATGACCCGCATTTTTCAGAGGTATAATAATTAATTAATTTAATTATTTAAAAGGTGATTAAAAGGATTTAATGGTCGTGGAATTAAATAATGGTTAATATTTAATTAGAATAATAATTAAATAATATATTTAATTCTGAAATAATCAGAATTGGCTGAAATGGCGATATGGTGTGAACCGGATCTTCTGTGATGTTTAATTTAGCTTGAAATTGAATTTGAATAATGAATATATTATATAAATGACAGTTTTAACATATAATTATATTATAATTAAAATCGAGCTCGAAATGGCGTTGTAGTTCTTAATTTTGCAATTTGAACTTCAACTGAATGCACATGATTCGTTTTAAGCCGGATTTCTGTGAAACAAGAAACGTGTGGAGCTGGTGGAGTATATCTTTCTAGTGGAAGAGAAAAATCAGGATTTCATCATGTAGATTTTTAGATATGTCCAAATCAAATTTTAAAATAATCGCTATAGAATCATTTATCGACCGTAATGGTTTATTCGATAAAACTAGAGATCGGATTGGAATTTAGATAAGGTTCTTTTGGGACATAACGATAATTTAATTTTTAGCATTTTATGGTAATTTTTAATTAATTAAATAAGCAACTTTTTATTCGGGGTATTTTGCACCCTTAATCAGCGATTTTGGGATTTCACAATATGGGTTAATCTACAGGTATTATTATATTTTTGGGATCGTGACACATTTCCCATCACAACGGTATTTTTATTTTTGTCTGTAATAATTTTTTGGAGTTTTTACATAATGAAATACTTTGAACATTTTAACTAAATTTGTAGCACAGTTTATTACATCAAGGATAACATAATAACGATGAAAAAGCCCTATTCTTTTAAAAATAGGTTATACTTGAAAGCGTTTATTTTGAAATATCAAAGTAGTAGCAATTTGTGGTACCGGTCCTGCACCCTCAAGACGCTTCACTTTTTGAAGGTTTTTATTGCAACATACGTTACTACATGCAATTCCTTATAGGCCACTAGTACTTCTCAATCATAATAATTGATTAAACAAACATTTTATGATTTATCAAATCTTGAATGGTGTGCATTAAATCAAGTACCGAGAGCCAATAAAGTGACCTAATATAGCATAAGTCATCGGTGCAAATATTACCGTGCATTATACATTCGTACTACACTCCAAAACATTCCTCTTTTACTTGGATCTTAAAGGAACAACTAATAAGAATATATATATATATATATATATATATACATATATATATATCTTAAAGATTGTACGTTTATTGCTTAGCAACCAAGAATTAGCCAGCCACCCTAACTTCTCTAATTCAATGCTAACCCAAGACGTGGAGCCAAAGTAAATCACACAGTTGTGTGTCTTCTAATCAATCACATAGACTAAAAGCTACAACAACTTGCAAGCCTATCCCAACCTATTACCTTTAAGTTACTTAATCCTTTAAGTGTATAAATCCTCAAGTGGAAGTTTCCTCTGCTATAAGTACCATCACGTAGGGAGGCCTTCATTTTCGGCTTCACCAATTCGAACAGTAAGCAAATAAGAAGTTGAAACCATTGACGTTTACCTTATTGGTACAGTGATGCTCATCGATGGGATGGATCTATATGAGTTGTTCATCAGTAATGTTGACACTGTTAAGACCACCAATTCATGTGGATCAAATCTCTCTGGGGTATTTGAGCTTCATGTGATTAGAAATACAGTCAGTAAACGGGTTGAAGACAAAGTGGCAAAACAAAAAGGGATATGGAAGGCCATCTTGTATAATAAACTACTGGAGGTCGAACTGAAATGATAAGGGAATTCGGGGGGGGGGGGGTGAGGCAAGGAGAATGGTGGTTGTGATTTCGACTACGGTGAAGGGAGTTAAAGAGCAACAGAGGAACTCGAACGGTGGAGCAGCAGGTCAGGTTCAGGTCGGGAGCGCCGGAGGTGAAGCTGTGGGGTCAGGCAAGTGGGGAACGAGACGCTGAGTCAGGTGATGGTGGTTGCACCCTAGGTTAGTGACTGAGGAGGGGAGGAGAAGGAGTCAAAGTGGCGGCCAACGGAAGTGGTGAGGAGTTGGATCTGGTGTGTTGATTTTTGATGTGGGAAAGAAGACATAGCGGGTTTCAAAACAAATGGGTATGGGCCTTCTAAAAACAAGTAAAGCCCAAATTTGCATATATATTTTTTATTGTAATTAATTTAAATGCTTATTTAAACTTTGTAACATAATAACTTTTTCATGCGATAACCAAACTCAGCGAAAAAAGGTCCCTCGGCATTGTAGGGACGATGGCTCTACAATGGAACTGACTGGGAGAAAATCTGAGCTCGTTACAATTTATAGCAAAATAAATTGTCCATCTGAATCAAGCGATGTTTATCGTTATTAACGATGATCGTCCAATGTGAGGGAAACTCGCCAAATCTCAATAGTTCTATTTTTATAACGTATATTTAGAACTGATAAATGATGATTGATTGATGTGTGTTAACTATTTGGTTGAATTGTTTGTGTATTGATTGAAATCATAGATAACTATATATATATATATGTATATATATATATATCGTTAATCGAATATTGATTCTGTTTATCAGAATAATTTTATATTCCTGTTGTTTAAACATCTATGACGCAGGGAAACATGTTGGAGGGGTCCAACTGGACTCCTCAATATTTATAATACTGTTCTGATCATGTATTGTAATATATGATGTGATATATAATCTGTTATGGATTATGTGTGTTAGAATGATGTTGATCATTGTTATTCGATATTTTTAATATCACAAGAAACCCTGGAATGTAAAAAGAAATATTTCAATGTAAATCGAAATAAAGGAATTTTATAAAATCCACCGATTTTATAAAAGGAAACATTTTGAAAATAAAGTATTTATAAAATCATAGGATTTTATAAAGTGAAATATTTATTTAGGAAATAAATAGAATTTAAAGGAAATAGAATAAAGGAAAATTCATTTAGAAAGTAAATAGAATAAAGGAATATTTTTTGGGAAAATAAACAGGATTTATAAAAAATGGAAGTTGACGAGATATAAAAGAGTTAATCGAATTTAGTTATTCGAAGTCGAGTTAATCGAATATGGTTAGTCGAATAGAGTTAGTCAAACATAGTTATTCAGGATAAGTTGCCATTTTGCACGATTGTTAGCATAATTCGCAGGGCTGCAGATAGCCTACGACGGACGGACATTTCCTGAGGGAATCAGACGTAACCATTGTGATCGCTGCAATCTAGAGTTAAGCGAATGGAGTTAAATCGAATATTAGTTATTCGAATAAGAGTTAGGTAACTAGAGTAAATTGAATATTAGTTAATCGAAATAGAGTTAAACAAGATTAGAAACTGACTAGAGATTAGTTAAGTTGAATAGTTTTCTGAGTATCCATCTGATGTTGGTTTCGGCCTTCGGGGTTTATACTTAGAGAATTGTTCTCCTACTAGTTTACAGTCAGGGACTGGTAGTTGTGAAATGATAGTGATATGTAAATAAACAAATGGAAATGTTTTCCAGTGTTAATAACATATATTTTTTAAACATAGAAAATAAGGAATATGAATATATATATGTATGTATGATTGATGATTGATCGATATAATTTCCACCTGGAAATAATATCGTTGTTTCCACACGTGTTTTTCTTTGATAGTTAACTTATCGACTATCGAAGTTTTTGACCATTTTAACGTTGTTAATATGGAGAGACCGGTTGGATTATTACCCAAAGAACCACTCTGTATTGGCATAAGCGTTGCGAATCATATATGCCAAAGATAATTGAAGATGGAGTAAAGCGCAATGGCTATTGTATAAGTCTTAGATAACAGTGCCTAAGCAGGATGTATTGAATAGTGCCTTCGGTTCATCCTGTTCCTGGATGACTTGTATGGATGGATGTCTGACAGAGTAATTCCGGGAAGGTCACGTACATTTATTTCTTCAACCGTACCAAGAGTTGATGCGGAGAAGGAAACTTCTTTAGCTAACACGTAATGTACTGTTGTAGACGTCAATTAGTGATTTCGGATGGATCTAACAATGTGGCATTCGAAGTGAATCTGATGTGATGATGAAGCGTAACCTCTAGCCTCATCAACCGGTAAATGATAGAAATCAGGCAGGCAACATGGCTAAGTCGGTCGCTCCGAAGTAGGGTGTATAATCACCTGATCTAGAGTTTCATTTATTTCTAAAAATCTATTGTTGATGCTGTCCCATTCGGGAAAAGGTTGCTGATCCCAACTGTTGGTGATATACATTCGGTACACTCAAGCGAAATGAGTGGTCGATCATGTGTGGTCGGGTTGCAAGATGTTCTTGTTGAACCCAGTGTATTCCTCTCTAGAGGTACACTAGCGAAAGGTGGTTCCATACCTTGTCATAGTTGGAAATCCATTACCCAATACGTGCTTGCGGTTTTGATTGTATACTATATATGAAGAACGTGAGATGAAAGCGTTCTACTAGATGATTATTATATTGTGTTGATAGACATTATTATAATATCAAAAGGTTTCTGATATAAAGATATTTGGATTCTCATAAGGGAAAAACCCGTTCCGTTATACGGCGTGGTTTTATGAGATATCGATTACTTGTTCGAACTGTTTTAACTATTTCAATCATACCAGTCCCATGACTGACCCAGAGTTTATTTTGTTTTGTTTTCCCTAAACTCTTGGGTGCCCAATTTTGTACGGGCAGTCAAGTAGTCGGGATTTACAGATGCTTGAAGAGCTGGAGCAGGAGGCTTCAGGATCATATAGCTATAGTTTATTTCCGCTGTGTTGTAAGTGCTGCACTTTGAAAATGATATGTATATTCAAGTACAGATTTATATTTCAAAGATATGTTATCTATTATATGTTATTCGTTCCGCTGTGAGGTTCATGTTACTCTGATGTTGTGTTCTTCTTCTTCTTCTATTCTAAGTTTTTATCTTATCTTTCCTCACCCTTTGTTTCCTTTCTATCAGTGTTCTGATTTTCCAGTGTAATTGGGGTTGGAGTTGTGTTATTTAGTCAGCTCAAATTGGACCGGATTTTCGGGTCATTACATTAAGTAGTTAGAATATTTTTAAGATAATTTGATTGTTAGAAATCAATGTATCGATATATATAGAATTCGATAAGGAAACAAATTCAAGAATAGAATATTATAAACAAAAAGGAAATCGATAGGCTGGCAATAGAAAGAGAAACATATATACGTTTAAAAATGAATAATTGGTTTTTATAATGTTGATTAGTCGAGGTAAGTGGTTTTGTCTGTTTTGAAGTTAATGATGTTTTCAGTCAAGGTCTGAGAGATAATTTTACGCCAACTTGATTGATTTCATTTTTAATTGATAAATAGCAAGATCCAATCTCGAAGAGAAGTGTTGAATAATAGTTAGTTGGATAAAATATTTTGGGTTGTTGTAACGATATTTTACACAGCATTCGTTTTAACCCAGATGATGGAATTTTGAAAATATAAAAGTAAATATTTCCTGAGTATAATTAAAGTAGTCGGGAAAGAGATAAGTGATTGAAATTGTTTTCAATTTCAAATAGAATATATTTTCTAAGTGTAGAAATAAAAGGAGGTGATATAGGGAAATGTTTTTTTTTTCAAATAGCGAAAGAGTCCAACAAGATCACTGAAAATATTTGGTTAACGAATATCGATAGGGAAATGAGGAAGTTAATTAATTAATGAAATATTAATTAATAGGCCCAGTGATTGATGGATGTTATGGATGAATGTTTGTTTGTTTTTCTTCGATACTTAAATAACCCACTATCGAAGTGTTTGCCAATATCGTTGTCAATATGGAGAGACCGGTTGGATTATTATCCATGAACCACTCTGTACTGGTAGTAGCGTTGCAAATCAGATTATACGAAGGTAATCGAAGACGGTGTAAAGTGCAAGGGATTTTTCTATTAATAGAAACTGTGCCTTCGGTTTCGTTCAGTCCCAGAACAAACGTATATGGGTGAATGTATGACAAAGTATTTCCAATGATCGAATATGGTTGATTTGTACAAACGTACATGGTTGCAACGGGTTTATTCCCTTAGCATAACATCCAGAATATTTGTGCAAATCAATTAGTGATTAACGGATCTGACAGTGTGGCATTCAAAGTGATTGTGCTATCAATGAATAGAAAGTAATCGTAGCCTCAGGCCTCAACAACCGGGAAATGACAAAAATCGGGCTATGTGGGTCGCTCCCATTAGTGTATATTATCACCTATCTAGAGATTCGTTTAATTTCTTATTCTATTCGATGCGATCCCATTCGGGAAACAGTTGCTGATCCCAACCATTGGTGATATACATTTGATACACTCAGGCGAAATGAGTGGTCGGTCATGTGTGGGCCGGGTTGTAAGATATTCTTGTTGAACCCAGTGTATTCCTCTCTAGAGATAGACTATCGGAAGGTGGTTCCATACCTTGTCACGTTGGAAATCCAATCTCCAATAAGCGCCATGCGGTTTTTGATTTTATATTATATATGGAGCGTGAGATGCAAGCGTTCCACTAGACTCTATTTATTTGATTAGACATTATTATAATATCACTGGATTTTTGTATCAAAGTGTTTTGAGTTATAGTAAGGTAAAAACCGTCCATGTTTATGTGTGGGCTGGTCTTACTATTATCTTTCCTTTCGAAAGGATTTTGAAAGTTAAACAAATGGTTGGAGTATACTCACACCAGTCCCATGACTGACCCAGAGTTTATTTTGTTTGTTTTCCCTAAACTCTTGGGTGCCTAAATTTGTACGGGCAGGCAAGTAGTCGAGATTTTACAGATTTATTTGGAGGAGCTGGAAGCAGGAGGCTTCACCAGTTAGCTATAGACTACCATATTTCCACTGTGTACTATATTGTATTTGGAAATAGGTGTTTATAACTGTTCCGGGAATAACGGTTGTGCTCTGATGATGGTATGTATATAAAGTTACTGATTGTACTTCAAAAGTTATGTTATATAATATATTTTATCCGTTCTGTTGTGAGTTTGTGATCTTCGTTTTCTTCCATTCTAATATTTCTTTCTTTCTATTTCTCATCCGCTAACTTCTTTCTAATAATGATTTGTATTTCTGTGCAATTTGGGTTGGATGTGTGGTGTTATTAGTCAACTCAAATAGTACGGATTTGTGGGTCGTTACACTAGTCTTACTATTATCCTTTTCTTTCAAAGGTTTTTTGAACTTTAAAGTCAACATGGATGTCATTTAAACTTAGTGAGTTTTACTCACGCTAGTTCACCAGACTGGTCCGTTGTGTTTGTAATGCTCGGGACAGACCGAGTTTTACAGGTTCAGATTATTGACGTTGTGAAGTCCACATATGAGCTAGAGGAGTTTAGGATGTACGATATTATTCAGTATTATTCCATTGCAGGTTAAATTTGAGTACAGGTTGTTGTAACTGTAAATATTATTTTGATTGTTGTATTTTGATGATTGTATGTATTATTTCAAGCTTTCAATAAAGTTATTTCTGTATTATATTTTACTCCGCTGCGATGTGAGACTGTGTTTGTTGGTTCTTCTTCTTCTTATCTTCTAATTTTCTATCTTGTCTTTTCTCACCCTCTAACTTATTTCTCCTAACTTTCCACTTTTCTATATAATTTAAGTTGGTTAATGTCAGCTTAAACTGTACGGAAATTTGGGGACGTTACAACTTGGTATCAGAGCTATTGGTTGAGTGGTAACCTTGGATTTGTGGTATAACTCAATAAAGATGGGGTTAGAAATCCCCTAGATTAAGTTTGAGTGTATATACGAGAGTGCGTATTTGTAAATTTTGTATAAAAATGTTCTGTATTGTGTTGATTAAGTGGTTCAAGTGTTGGGAAATCATGTTGAACTGACAATTAACACAATATTGTTTTGTAAAGAGGGTAAATAAAATAATTTTACCCAAATTATATTTTATATTGAAAAAGGAAACAATCTTCTTAAATTATTATAATATTGGTTGTTTGGTTGTTTTGATTGATTTGATTGATATTCAAATTGAATTGGATATGAAAATGAAACATTACTTGGTTAAGTATGATTAACTTAAGAAGTACAAATTTAATAAAATAAGTTTGGAATTTGAATATCAAATGGATAATTGAATAAAAATCAATCGACTAATATTAAAACATATTAAACCAAGGTGAATGCAAACACATAAATATCAGTATTGAATATAATTGATTGGATCAATTGATTAAAAATTCATCGATAGCAAGTTGAATGAATAGGAAATCAAAGAAATAAATTCCAGTATAGTGAATTGGGAATAGAATCGCATATGGAATGAATCGAATGAATTTTTCACTTGTGTTATAAGTTAAGCTAAGTGCAAATTCCAGAAGGCCATAGGAGTTGATTTGGTTATGGATATTGAAGTGCAGGTTAGAAGATGAAGAATAATTAGCGTTTTGCTTCGAATGGGAATTAAGTTGGCCGACAAATAGGTAAACCTTAATATTGTTGATTGAAGTGATTGATTTTATACCCCTGGGTTGGGTTAGCCGCTTGGCTTTTGCTTTCTTTTTATGGATATGAGGCCCAGAGTGGTAGTTGTGGTTGTACCGATTGAACCACATAAAGGAGGTGCTAGTGAAATTTTTGAAAATTTTTAAGAGTCTGAATTTATTTTGATTATAATTCAAAATTTATCATTTTAAAATAATTGGGTTCGGAGCATTCTTCTTACCATGTAATTTCGAGGACGAAATTCTTTTATAAGGGAAGAATGTAACGTCCCAGATTTTTGAATGTTAATTACGAATATTTAAATCTATGTTATTATTGATTTAGTGATATTCATGGATTTTATATCGAAATTAGTTATCAGAAAATGGAGTTCGAATATATATTTATAAATTAATTGAAACGAGCTCGAAACGACATGGTAGTTCGTAATATTGAGTTTTGAAATTTAATTAAATATACATAATTCGTTCTAAGTCGGAATTCCGTGAAACAAGAAACATTTGAATTTATTAGATTGTAATTTTCTGATGTGATAGAAAAATGGAGATTTCATATTTTAGATTACAGGTTATGTCCAATTCAAAATTTCAAATAGTTGCTATGGAATTCGTTAATAAACGATAATGTTTATTTAATAAATATTAAAGGATTTTTATGTATAATTTGAATTTGTTTAATCCAGAATTTTAAATATTGAGTTTATAATATATATATTGGTTTATTGTGAAGCTGTATAAGATTTCATTTGGAGATATACAATAATATATTATTATTATTGTTTTGAATTTAATTATATTTTACCGTTATTGTAAAGGCCTTAAAAATAACTGTTTTTCAAACGACCTCCATTTTTAACGAAACGAGTATTATTGAAATGCGTATAACTAATTATTGCTAGATTTCTGGTTTGGGGCCCAATGGAGTTGTTTAGACGGCGGACAAAATTTTAATGTGAATCGAAGTAAACTAGAATTAAAATATTGTTGTTTTTGCAAATGGAGTTCGTTTTCAACGAAATCATTTTCTTTGGGACCAGAATGTCGAGACATAGCAATGTATGTATTTTCGTTGAATTTGGAGTCGATGCTTAGAGGTGCGTATATTTAACTGTAACGTAAAATAACGACACCTTATAAAATTGACTGTAAAAAATCGTTGGTCATTCGAAGGAGAAAAAAATCTTTTGTCTAAATCAGCCGACAAAGTATGCAGCCCTTTCTTTTGACTACAAAATACAACGCCACCGTAAAACTAAGGCGCAGACCTACCTTGTACCAACAGAAATTATGTTGATCTTGTCCCTTTTATCCCTACCTATATATATACACATCACGTCTTCCTTCTTCTTCACATTTCAGAACAAAATGAAAACTAATTTCCTCCTTGCATGCCTGGAAACCGAAGACCATACCTCCTCATTGCTTCAAATAAAACCGAAGCTCCATTAATAATACACCATAACACAGATTCATGCACCATCAACTAAAGTTTTCCTTTGCTTCAAAAATAAAATAAAATCAAACAATGAGACCTGAAGCCCATATTTAGGGACACAGTATGTATCCACTCCAGGCACTTACGTGAGTGAGCAATCGCGACTGAACCAGCTGCGTGGGACTAGAATTGACATGAGGAATCAGATTCAAAACTATATGGGCAATGAAGACAATTTCAAGTAGCGAGGCAAAAGTGAAACTGCATGGGAAGTGAAACAAAATAGAAGTAGGATGTGAGGTGATAATGGAAAGAGGGAATCACGTACTGTAGTAGCATAGGAAGTTTTGAATTATGTTAGTTTGCAGGAGATGGCTACAGGAAATACATTAGGGAAGGAGGAAATTTCGTACAACGTATGAGTAAGAAAAGAAGTGGAAATGTTTGCATAGGGAAACTGTCTTAGCTGGAGAAGAAAACATATGTATAACATGGAGGGGAGAAACAGTGGTGATGGATTTCATGCGGTAATTTCATTTATAGGAGGAAGAGGAAGACTTTGGACTGTTTGAAACAAAGCTCGGCATTGGTGAAGCCTTGTTAGCGAAGGGAAGTTGTGATTTTGCTTGGGACATTTTAAACAAGAGTGGTTTCAAAATATAAAACGAAAAGAGGAGATATTGTAGAAATATGGAGTAAGAAAGAAAGAGTATTGGATAAAGGAACATGTGTTACAGCATGGAGATGAAGGCTGGTGCCAGCACTGGTGATGGCGGTCAGGGCATAATCTAGCGCGGTGGTGATTATCGGTTTGTGTAGTGGAAGTTAATCACGTGATGAGTATGCTACTGGAAATGAACAAAGGAATTTGAGAGACAGATCACCAAACTTTAATCTGACTTAAGCTAAGGTTTGTCTCCGTTTGAAGCAATACACGAACAAGGATGAAGGGATCACGAGAAGCAATGAAAGCCGTCCTAATAAATGAATGTGGTAAATCGATGATTAATTAAATTAACTATATTATAAACTGTGAACTAATCATATGATTTTTTTAAATCAAGATATGGTTGCGCGAGTGAGACGACCCAAACTTCCCCGTGAAGGAAATCCCGTATTGAGTTGAGAACACGACAAATCAGAACACAAACAGAAGAACATTTCATTGTTTATTACAACAATTTATATCAGAGTACAAGAATATACAGATTATGAACAAATAACATATATTTGACAAATAATAGAGATTTACATATTACAATGCGGTGGAAAATAATACAAAACACAGCTAAATGAGATACACGGATATAGAGCTTTCCGAATATCATTCCAGCTGTAAACCAGGATTCTGTGAATATAAATCTGCAAAACCAGAACTACTAGCTTCCAGTATGGAAAATAGGGGCACCCAGAGTTTAGGTTAAAACAATAAACTCCAGGTCAGTCGTGTGACTGGTGTGAGAACTAAAATAGTTATTAAATCTTTATTTTAAAACAAGGTAAATCAAGAGACCATGCCATATAACATGAAACGGGTTTCCTCCCAAGAATACTAGTGCATAAAATAAACAGCGCAATGCTTTTTGGAAAAATGAAGCTATTATAAGACTCAGGTCCCATTACACAATGCAACGCAATCAGGAGGATATTACAATAGCCAAACATGCTTGGTACGTTTAAAACAAATCATTTTGATACTATTATAGTGTAAAGTGTATGAAAACAGCTTCAAATATAAATGTATCAATCATAGACGACATATTGCCCCATCACACTATGTCGCCATACTAGGGTCTACAATCAAAACCGAAATGTCATGTATTGGAAGTTGGATTTCCATCTGTGAACCAAGGCAAGGGATCGTCCTTACCGCTTCGAGAGGCTCTAGCTCGTGTCTCAGGATAAGAGCTCGAGTGGCCCTTGGATCGTCAGCGCCAGTCCACTCGATGTGGATTAAAATTCCTGAACACTACATTTCCCTGCCCTATGGGGCGACAATCTGGTCTGTATAAAGACCATACTATCCATCGGCCCCGCAGTGCTGATATATTTGAGGCGCCTCGCTATCCATCATACACATAATTAAAACATCTGAGCGTGTAAAACCCAGACACCACTCCTAGCTAGAAGGAAACGCATGTCCTCCCTAAGGTCTTCTCCCGTTTCTGGTTCACACCGGGGTGTGAGGCTTGCGAATTAACGCTACATAAAGCTAATCTATATTAAAGCCGTGCTTTGATCGTCAACCACAAGACTCTTCTTTTCAACAGAAGCCTTTATCATTTGCATTTTAGCATGCCACACAGGTAATTAACGCTATGCAACCGATGTCTATCAATCACACAAAATGAAATCCGATGTCAGACACACATCCATTTACAAGTTCATTCTGGGTCTGAACGAAACCGGAGGCACCTTATTCCTCGTCCCATATGTCCAATACAGGAGAGAAGTCCTCGCATATCCTGTCGATCTCCAAGTACGTCTGTACAATCACCACTTATTATCTTGTCCTAGGTGTATAGCCCAATCAAGACATCAGTATTCATCTAAACAATATGAAGATCTCTGGTCTTCAACCACCGTCTTCATCGTTGACTCATCGCCGATTCAGTTATTCAGAATGGGATAAACCCGGTCTTTCTGAACTCTCGTAAACAATAAACAAGTGCTATAAAAACACAACATACACCTCATTCCAATTCGAAATATTCTTTTATTTAAATATTCATATCCTTTGGGAAAGGGTCCCATTAATCTTATCAAAGATAAATTCTTTAAATTTATTCTTTAATCTTGCTTTGGATATCAATTCAAACCAAATTAAGGTTTATCCAAACTAGTCAGGATTAGCGAACCTTACCAAAGAAATCATTTGTTTTATTTTCCAATCCCAACCTATTCATCCCATGGAGCAAAACTGGTATTACTCCATATCTAACTCCACGTTGTTATCGGTAAATTCAATTACCATTTCACGTTCAAATCTAATTAAAGATTTAACTATCGCTTGGAGTAAAACTTGTGGTACTCCATTCTCGATCATTTCATGAATTCGATAATTTTAATCATCCCATTCACATTCCAATCTAATTAAAGATTCATTAAAACCCTAATTCAATTTTAATCTCCAAAAATCATTTCTTAATGATTTTTCAAAGTTAAGAAATTAACTTTATCTTTAACTGGGTTAAAGAACTAATGTCATTTAAAATACAGCTCACGGTAAACCCAAAATCACCTTCCATTTATTGTGGAATCTTCACGGAAAAACAATTCAATATATAGTCGATTTCAATTTCCGTATCCGACTAATAATATAAATGGAATAACGGAAAACCCTTTTTAATTCCATATGTATTAATAGTCTTCCTCCACAAAAGTTCACTTCGATTATTATCAATCGAATTCCATTCAATTCATATTTAATATATTAAATTGAAAAACTTTACTTTGGAAAATTCCCATGAAATCTTTTATAAAAAGATTTATAAATTCAAAATCCCATTTCACTACAAATTGGGTTAAAGAATGAATGTCCTTGAAAACTTAGTTCTCGATAAACCCAATTCACATTCCATTTTATTCCAATTATTAATAATTGGAATCTATAACAATCTTAATTAAAAGATTTATTCTCTTCACATGGGGTTCAAGAACAGTGTTACTGAAGATCCCATCCTATTAGTCTCTAACCATAAATTAGTAAGAGGACAATTCCCTAAATATTAATCCCGAAGGCCGAAACCAACATTAGATCAATACCCAGGAAACCATTCAACTTAGCTAATCTCCAGTTAGTTTCTAATTTCCTTAACTCCATTGGGTTTAAGAACGGTATTATTAAAGATACCATTCATGATAAACCCAAAATCTCATTCCATTGTTACTCGGGTTAGAGAACAAGTATTATTTAGAATACCGTTCACAATAAACCCAAAACCAATTTCAATTTAATTCCAATTAAATGTTAATTAATTGGTAAACTTCATTAAATCTTAATAAAATGATTTGTATCTTTCCTCAACTGGGGTTAAGAACAGTCTCATTTAAAACACAGTTCACGACAAACCCAAACTCCAATTCAATATTAAATACAAGGCTCTAAATAGAAATTATATCGCTTATATTCAATATCAAATTCTGAAATCAACAAACATCGTATTGGGCATAACGATATATATATCTTCCAAATTCCTCCACAATATCCATACAATCACGGAATCCAATATTGAAATATTGCGAAGATAATTTCGATCCAAATCCATTCCAACTCAGATATTGGAAAGTTTGGTTATTTTTAAAACCATTTCAAATCCAATTTATTTATTTAAAAATATTGGATTATAATTCTAGCTAATAACTAGTTCATTTCCATAAAAATATATTTTTATCTTTTCAAATATTGGATTTTTTATCTTAATTCTTTCCAAATCATTTATTATGATTTTACACAAATTATTAATATTTTTAATAATTTTATCAAGGCCCGTACAGTCGATTTCCATAAACGGCCATCGAACTGCACTTACAATGATCTTTTCCAAATTTTATTTGGGAATAATTCCAAATCCAACTGTTAGATTTCAAATCTCTAATATTAGTTGGAAAGCTCTTTTCGATACGAACTAAACGGTTCTGGTTTTAGTAGAATCTGACGGTCGGATCTCGTATAATGTCCATTTGAAGTCAATGGTCGAAATTAGTGAACTACCGCTGTGCGGCGCGTTTTATTCAGGCCATTAAATATATATAATATATATATTTCATCGATTTTCATTTAAAACGTATTTTATAAATCCTTTTAAATTCGTTTTCAAAACGATTTCAACTTCATATTCAATTTTAAATCAAAATTGAATATTCCATATCATTAATATATAAATGATAATATTTTCAAAACATTAAATTTTGAAACCAATTCCTTTTCGATATTCATTTTAAAAATGAATATAATCGATATAAACATCATTCACGTCAAAGCAGCGTTAGTATAATTAACACGGCTTTATATATTTAAATATATTCGTGTCCATCCCAAATCGGACATCAAAATCAGATTTTGATCCATTACTGAATATTATTTTAAAAAATTCATTATTTTAAAATAATCGTTATTTTTGAAATATTCATTCTTTCTGAACTGGAATCAGACAAAGTAAATTACCATATAATGTTGATTATATGGATTTCATACAATACGTGTACATAACAACAATGATAAACAATCAACCATCATCCAAAGTGCACTGAACAACTGCATAAGCATTAAATATAATAATTCACGCTTACACTGTCTGTCAACCAAACAGTCAACATATCACTAAACAATTGGGATTAATGTACGTCAAATATCATCCCAACACCTGTGTGGGGTTTCAATCAACAAACACAGATTTTATTTTTGCAGTTGGGCGATGTGTAAAATTTATCGTCCCAATCAGTATTAGTCAAATGGGTGTGCATAAACAAATCGTTCAATTTGTAAATGAATATTTATTTTATTCATATACACATTAAAAATTATATTATTAACGATAAAATATTTATTTCAACACATGAATATTTATACAGTTCATTCAAACAAATACATCAACCAAACCAAACAATCAAACAAGTCGTCCATGGTCCGTGGACAACGGGGAGCAGTTCATATACGTAGTTATAAAATAAATAACTGTACAAGAAATAATTTTAGTGAGGAGTTCTCACCTTTGGGATCCACTCCGTCGTGCCTTAATTTTCAATCCATATAGAATCCCTACTTTAAAAATCATATTTGTAACCAATTAATAATTTTCCTTTGTATGACTATTTTATAAATAATGTACATGCGATAAAAATTATACTTTTATCCTTTCAAAAATATTTTCATATTTCAACTATTTTATGTATAGCACATATACGATAAAAATCATACTTTTATCCTTTCAAAAATATTTTCTCAATATGATAAAAAAATTATTTTTATCCCTCTAAAAATAATTTCATCGCATGATAAAAAACCTATTTTTATAAACTAAAAATAACTTCATTCGTATTTTTCCTTCGCCACATAAATGAAAATCATATTTTTAATCTAAACCATTTCTATTTTTTTTTAAAAATGCTTTTTCTATTTTCAAAACCAATTCTATTTTATATTTTTAAAATCAATTCTATTTTATATTTTTAAAATCAATTCAATTTTATATTTTTTTAAAGTAATGCAATTTTTTTAATGTAAACGAATTGATTTTATACTATGTAAACAAACTAGTTTTATACTATGTTTTTATATTTTCAAAACTGATTTTTATACTATGTTTTTATATTTTTAAAACTGAATTTTAAATGCAATGCTATTTCTATAAAATCATTTTTTTTTCAGATCTTTAAAAAAATTTATTTATATTATTTTCAGATTTTAAACTATGTTAATTACCTTAATTAAATTAACTTAGAATGATTAATAAATAATTAGTTAAATTTTATTTACCTTTCTTCCACTGTAACAAGCTTCAGAGGAACCCGACCATGCCTAAAACCGCTTCCCCCAATCTTCAACGTTGTTGTGCCACCGTTAGAGCGCCGGATGTCGATCAGAACCTGTCAGGCGCAGCGCCCCAGCGACGCCACCCTCCTCTTGAAGTAGCTCGAGGCTCGATGCCTCCTTAGGCCTACAAAATCAGGTCGACGGCTGAGGATTTTGATCCCAAATTCGAGTGGTCCAGGAACCAAATGCTCATCAAACCCATACAGATATGGAGCTCATAAAAGGCTCTCCGATCTTCGCTTTAGAAGTTAGAAATTTTATTTATTGGAATCAAAGAATAATCACAAGGAATACGGGAGAGTTTCTGCCGTTATTTCCAATAAGAGGCGGCGGCTTGTTCTGATAGGGTTAGGGTTTATATTTTATACATACATATATATATAATTTTAATATTATTTTAATCTCCAATTTTACTTGTTTAATTCATGTACTCCAAATCAACCCCAACGACTGTTGCCCTTAGCTAATTACCCCTATTCCGAACACAATGGGATATGTATCGTAAACCAGTTCGACTGTTACGAACAGTTTTCCTTTGAATTAAAATATAAATCAATTTATATTTAATTTTAACGTACATTTCAATTTACCGGGCCATAAACTAACTTCAAAAATTCCCAAAAAATAAATCTAGCTATGTTTAGATGATACGGTCCTAAAAAACTAATTTTGTCGAATTGTGAGACCGTTTGAAAAATGGCCATTTTCTGGTCGATCCAAATTGATTGAAATAGGCAAAACACGTTTTCTTTTGCCATGCTCACATATTAATTCCAAAAATTATGAAAATTGGAATCTATCAATAATTTAACATTCCGGATCCAACAAAACTGGTCTCGTCGAAAACGGAGGTCGTTTGCAAAATTATTATTTTTTAGGGCTATATTCCATAACGACTATTCTAAATTTTCAACAGGACATAAATTTTTATTTCCGCTATGAAATTTCAATTTTTCGTTTTCGTTGGAAAGATATTTTCAAACATATCCAAATATTTTGAGTTTCACTAAAATCCGGTTTATTTTGAATCTTGTACATTCATTTGAAATTCGAAATCGAATTTTCAAACTACCGCACCATTTCCAATTCCTTTTATGATTAGAAATAAATATTTATATTCTACTTCCGATTTAAATAAATTTATACGTTCTAATTATATTGAAAATAAATTTCTAATTGTTATTATTTAAAATAAATCATTTTAAATATCCAAAATTCGTTAAATTTGCTAAAATAAATTTTTTAAATTGGTTCTGATTTTCCGGGTTGTTACAATCTCCCCACTTAAAATCTTTTCGTCCTCGAAAAGGAACGAAGTTGAAAATTGTTTAACAAATCAACTCAACTTTTAGTTTGTCTTTCATTCTTCAACTTTTCAGTTTCTAAAATTTTTCCAATTCTTCAAAAATTTGGCTAACACCCTAAATTTTTGAAAAATTTCACCAGAACCTCCTTTGTACGGGGAGCACCGGGAAAATCCCCAAACCGCCACACAGGTCCTCTCATCTCAAAAAGAAAAGGAAAAAGCCAACCGGCTCATAAAATCGTCCAAACCCAATAAAGTAGCAAACATGTGCCTATTTGTCGAGCATACAATTTTATTCCTTTGCTCTAGCCTCCTTGTTATGACCTGTTCAATATATGTACATGTATATGCATGCATTCTCAGACAATTTTCAATTCAATTCAACATTTTATACAATTTGGCTAAATTTACCTTACATTCACATAATGGTTTAAATGAATAATCACACAACACAACCATCAATCAATTAGTGAATTAAAGTTTCAAATTCATAATTTTGACATATATACAAAAAAAATCATGTTTTTGATGCCAGTTTACAACAATAACCCTATCTAGTTTTGGTTCTCACACAAGTCAATTGGAAATATATAGATATCTCACTTTCGAAACTCGAACACGAATGTTGATGATGATGCATCTTCATCAGGATTATGACTGGGCGATTAGAGTGTGATTCTATATCTATCCAGTATATTCGAGGCTTCAAATACGTGTTAATTACGCGTATATCCAAAATCTCCATATACTTGATTGTCCAAACCAATCTAAAATAAATGCTCAAATACGAATAATTGGATTTTATTTTCAAAAAAAAAATGTTTTCATTTTTTTTTTAAAAATAACACTCTTCTGACTCATTCTAGGATGCTACTGATCCCATCTTTAACGAGTCATTCTTATTGGGTATTACTAATCCAATATCTAATGAATTCTTTTGTTTGGTTCTAACGTGTCTTGTTCTCGAGCTCTATAAACCAAAGCTCTGATACCAAACCGAGACGACCCGAACTTCCCCGTGATGGAAATCCCGGATTGAGTTAAGAACACGACAAATTAGAAAACAAACAGAAGAGAATTTCATTGCTTATTACAACAAACAATTTACATCAGAGTACAAGAATATACAGAGTATGAACAAATAACATACATTTGATAAATAACAGATATTTACAAATTATAATGCAGCGGAAAACAATACAAAACACAACTAAAAGAGATACACGGATACAAAGCTTTCCGAATATCATTCCTGTTGTAAACCAGGATCTTGTGAATATAAATCTGCAAAACAAAAACTACTAGCTGCCTATGTGGAAAATAGGGGCACCAAGAGTTTAGGTTAAAACAATAAACTCTAGGTCAGTCATGTGACTGGTGTGAGAACTAAAACAATTATTAAATCTTTATTTTAAAACAAGGTAAATCAAGGGACCACGCCGTATAGCAAGGAACGGGTTTCCTCCCAAGAATACCAGTGCATTAAACAAATAGCGCAATGCTTTTTGAAAAAATGAAGCTATTATAAGACTCAGGTCCCATCACACAATGCAACGCAAGCAGGAGGATAGAGTCTTACGTTATAATAGCCAAACATGCTTGGTACGTTTAAAATAAATTATTTTGATACTATTATAGTGTAAAGTGTATGAAAATAGCTTCAAATGTAAATGTATCAATCATAAACGGCATAGTGCCCCATCCCACTATGTCGCCATACTAGGCTCTATAATCGAAACCGAAATGTAACGTATTAGAAGTTGGATTTCCATTTGTAAACCAAGGCAAGGGATCATCCTTACCGCTTCGAGATGCTCTAGCCCATGTCACAGGATCAGAGCTCGAGTGACCCTTGGATTGTCAGGGCTGGTCCACTCGAGGTGGATTAAAATTCCTGAACACTACGTTTCCCCGCCCTATGGGGCGTCAATCTAGTCTGTATAAAGACCATACTATACATTGGCCCCGCAGTGCCGATATATCTGAGGCGCCTCGCTATCCATCATCCACATAAGTAAAACATATGGGGGTGCAAAACCCAGAAACCACTCCTAGATAGAAGCAAACACATGTCCTCCCTAAGGTCCTCTCCCATTTCTGGTTCACACCGGGGTGTGAGGCTCGCGAATTAACGCTACACAAAGCTATGCTATATTAAAGTCGTGCTTTGATCGTCAACCACAAGACTCTGCTTTTCAACAGAAGCCTTTGTCATTTGCATCTCAGCATGCCACACAAGCAATTCACACTATGCAACTGATGTCTATCAATCACACAGAATGAAATCCGATGTCAGACACACATTTACAAGTTCATTCTGGGTCTGAACGAAACCGGAGGCACCTTATTCCTCGTCTCATATGTCCAATACAGGAGAGAGGCCCTCGCATATCTGGAAGATCCCCAAGTACGTCTGGACAATCACCACTTATTACCTTGTCTTGGGTGTACAACCCAATCAAGGCATCAGTAATCATCCAAACGATGTGAAGATCTCCAGTCTTCAACTACCGTCTTCATCATCGACTCATCGCTGATTAGGTTATTCAGAATGGGATAAACCCGGTCTTTCTGAATAACTCGCGTATATAATAAATATGTGCTATAAAAACACAATATACGCCTCATTCCAATTCTGTATATTCTTTTATTTAAATATTCATATCCTTTGGGAAAGGTTCCCATTAATTTTATCAAAGATAAATTCTTTAAATTTATTCTTTAATCTTCCTTTGGATATCAATTCAAACCAAATTAAGGTTTATTAAAACTAGTCGGGATTAGTGAACCTTACCAAAGTAATCAATTGTTTTATTTTCCAATCCCAACCTATTCATCCCATGGAACAAAACTGGTAGTACTCCATATCTAACACCAACGTGTTATCAGTAAATTCAATTACCATTTCACGTTAAAATCTAATTAAAGATATAACCATCGCTTGGAGTAAAACAGGTGGTACTTTCTTCTCGATCATTTCATGAATTCGATAATTTTAACCATCCCATTCACATTCCAATCTAATTAAAGATTCATTAAAACTCTAATTCAGTTTTAATCTCCAAAATTCATTTCTTAATGATTTTTCAAAGTTAAGAAATTAATCTTATCTTTAACTGGGTTAAAGAACTAATGTCATTTAAAACATAGCTCACGGTAAACCCAAAATCACCTTCCATTAATTATGGAATCTTCACGGAAAAACAAATCAATATATAATCGATATCAATTTCTGTATCCGACTAATAATATAAATGGAATAAAGACAAAGCCTTTTAAATTCCTTATGTATTAACAGTCTTCCTCCACAAAAGTTCACTTCGATTATTATCAATCGAATTCCATTCAACTCCAATTTAATACACATTAAATTGAAAAACTTTACTTTGAAAATTTCCCGTAAAATCTTTAATAAAAAGATTTATAAATTCCAAATCCCATTTCATTGTAAATCGGGTTAAAAACGAATGTCCTTGAAAACACAGTTCACGATGAACCCAATTCACATTCCATTTTATTCCAATTATTAAATATAATTGGAAACTCTAACAATCTTAATTAAAAGATTTATTCTCTTCACATGGGGTTCAAGAACAGTGTTACCGAAGACCACATCCCATCAGTCTCTAACCGTAAATTTGTAAGAGAACAATTCCCTAAGTATTAATCTCGAATGACGAAACCAACATCGGATTAATACCCAGGAAACCATTAAACTTAGCTAATCTCTAGCTAGTTTCAAATTTTCTTAACTCCATTGGGTTTAAGAATGGTATTATTAAAGATACTATTCATGACAAACCCAAAATCTCATTCCATTGTTAATCGGGTTAAAGAACAAGTGTTATTTAAAACACCATTCAAGATAAACCCAAAAACCAATTTCAATATAGTTCCAGTTAAATGTTACTTAATTGGTAAACTTCATTAAATCTTAATAAAAAGATTTATAACTTTTCTCAACTGGGTTTAAGAACAGTGTCATTTAAAACACAGTTCATGACAAACTGAAACTCCAATTCAATATTAAATACAAGGCTCTGAATAGAAATTATATTGCTTATATTCAATATCAAATTCTGAAATTAACAAATATCGTATTGGGAATAAAGATATATATATATTCCAAATTCCTCCACAATATCCATATAATCACGGAATCCAATATCGAAATATTCCAAAGATAATTTCGATTCAAATCCATTCGAATTCAGATATTGGAAAGTTTGGTTATTTTTTGAAACCATTTTAAATCCAATTTGTTTATTTAAAAATAGTGGATTATAATTCTAGTTAATAACTAGTTCATTTCGATAAAAATATATTTTTATCTTTTCAAATGTGTGATTTTTCAGCCTAATTCTTTCCAAATCATTTATTATGATTTTATACATATTATTGATATTTTTAATAATTTTATCAAGGCCCGTACAGTCGATTTCCATAAACTGCCATCGAACTGCACTTACAACAACCTTTTCCAAATTTGATTTGGACATAATTCCAAATCCAACCGTTAGATTTCAAATCTCTAAAATTCGTTGGAAAGCTCTTTTTGATACGAACATAACGGTTCCGGTTTTACGGTTTTAGGAGAATACGACGGTCGGATCTCCCGTAATGTCCATTCGAAGTCAATGGTCGAAATTCGCGAACTGCAGCGGCGCGGCCCATTCTATTCAGGCCATTAAATATACATATAATATATATATATTTCGTCGATTTCTATTTAAAACGTATTTTGTACATCGTTTTAAGTTCATTTTCAAAACGATTTCAACTTCATATTCAATTTTAAATCAAAATTGAATATTCCATATCATTAATATATAACTGACAATATTTTCAAAACATTAGATTTTGAAACCTATTCCTTTTCGATATTCATTTTAAATATGAATATAATCGATATAAACATCGTTCATGTCAAAATGGCGTTAGTCTAATCAACACGGCTTTATATATTTAAATATATTCGTATTCATCCCAAATCAAACATCAAAATCAGATTTTGATCCGTTACTGAATATTATATTAATATATTCATTATTTTAAAATAATCGTTATTTTTAAAATATTCATTCTTTCTAAACTGGAATCAGACACAATCAATTACCATATAATGTTGATTATATGGATTTCATACAGCATGTGTACATAACAGCAACGATAAACAATCAACCATCATCCACAGTGTACTGCACAACTGCATAAGCATTAAATATAAATAATTCACGCTTACACAGTTTGTCAACCAAACGATCGACATATCACTAAATAATCGGGATTAGTGTACGTCAAATATCATCCCAACACCCATGCGTGGTTTCAATCAACAAACACAGATTTTATTTGTGTAGTTGGGCGATGTGTAAAATTTATCGTCCCAATCAATATTAGTCAAATAGGTATGCATAAAAAATTGTTCGATTTGTAAATGAATATTTATTTTATTCATATACACGTTAAAAATTATATTTTTAACGATAAAATATTTATTTTAACACATGAATATTTATATAGTTCATTCAAACGAATACATCAACCAAACAAAACAATCAAACAAGTCATCCATGGTCTGTGGACAACGGAGAGCAGTTCATATATGCAGTTATAAAATAAATAACTGTACAAAAAATAATTTTAGTGGGGAGTTCTGTAACGATCCAGTTTTTGTCGACTTTGGTTATCGCCATAAACTCAATGATGACTAACCAAGCATCGAAAAATACCGGAAAGTTAATGAAAGAATTAGAGGGTGAGGAAAGATAAAATAGAAACTTAGACAGAAGAAGAAGAAGAACACAACATCGGAGTAACATGAACCTCACAGCGGAACGAATAACATATAATATATATAACATAACTTTGAAATATAAATCTGTACTTGAATATACATCATTATCAAAGTACATCGCTTACAATATAGCGGAAATAAACAATAGCTATATGATCCTGAAGCCTCCTGCTCCATCTCTTCAAGTATCTGTAAATCCCGACTACTTGACTGCCCGTAAAAAATCGGGCACCCAAGAGTTTAGGGGAAACAAAATAAACTTCGGGTCAGTCATGGGACTGGTATGAGTAAAACGGTTTGAGCCATTAAACGATATCGCATAAGACCACACCATATAACGAAATGGGTTTTTCCCTTATGAGAATCCAAAATATCTTTATATCAAAAACCTTTTGATATTATAATAATGTCTATCCACCACAATATAATAATCATCTAGCAGAAACACTTTCATCTCACGTTCTACATATATAGTATACAATCAAAACCGCAAGCACGTATTGGGTAATGGATTTCCAACTATGACAAGGTATGGAACCACCTTTCGCTAGTGTACCTCTAGAGAGGAATACACTGGGTTCAACAAGAACATCTTGCAACACGGCCACACATGACGGACCACTCATTTCGCTTTAGTGTATCGAATGTATACCACCAACAGTTGGGAGCAGCAACCGTTTCCCGAATGGAACAGCATCGATAGTAGATTTTTAGAAGTAAATGAAACTCTAGATCAGGTGATTATACACCCTAATAGGTCCGACCTACATAGCCATGCTGCATGCCAGATTTTTGTCATTTCCGGATGTGAGGCTAGAGGCCACACTTATCTCTGACTGATCACACGTTTACTCACTTTGAATGTCACATCGTCATACCCACCAAATCACAAACTGATTTCCCCAAAAATACCACGGGTATACAACTAAGAGAAACGAATTCCTCCGCCACCAAACGTAAATACGTTTAAAGAAATCAACTTATGCGATCTATTAAATATACTCTATCAGACATTCTTCCATACAGGTCGTCCTGGGACTGGACAAACCGAAGGCACTATTCAGTACAACCATCTTAGGCAATCATTACCTAAGATTTATACAACAGCCCTTGCACTTTACTCCGTCTTCAATTATCTTTGGCATATATGGTTCACAACACTTATCCCAATACGGTGTGGTTCTTCGGATAATAATCTAACCTGTCTCTCCATATTAACAATGTTAAAATGGTCAAAAACTTCGATAGTCGGTGAGTTAACTATAAAAGAAAAACACGTTGCAAACAATGATATTATTTCCAGATGGAAATTATATCGATCAATCATCATTTAAAATTTATCTCTTTAGTTCATTAATTTACTTATGTCCTGTTTCCATATATTCTAAATTCTTATTTTCTATTATCAAAAAACATTTCTGATTTGTATTTGGAAAACATTTCCACAATTCCTTCACGATCAAACCTTACCATTCCTTAGTTAAGAAGTCAATCAAGTTTGGGTATAATTATGTAATGACCCGCATTTTTCAGCGATATAATTAATTTATTTTATTATTTAAATAAAGGTTGGTTATTTAAAATGACCAGAATTTAATAATATTGAATATGTAATTAAAATTGTATAATATATTTAATTTCTAAAACAGTCAGAAATAGTGGAATTCACAATATAACGTGAATTGGATCAACTGTGGTATTTAATTCAGTTTAGAATTGAATTATAATAACAAATATATTCAATCGAAGAAAGTTGAATGTGTAGATTATAATATAATTATAATCGAGCTCGAAATGGCGCAATAGTTCGCTATTTGGTGATTTGAACTTCAAATGAAGGTACAGGGTCCATTTTAAATCGGATTTATGTGAAACAAGAAACGCTAGGAGCTGGTGAAGTATATTTTTCTGATGGAAGAGAAAAATCGAGATTTCGTCATGTAGATTTTTAATTATGTCCAAATCAAATTTTAGAAAAGTCACTGTGGAATTCCTTGATAATTTATATCGATTTATTTTATTATAAAAGGATTTTTCAATATAAATCGAATATCAATATAACTGGGAATTTTGAAATATCGAGTTATAAATCCCAGTGAAGCTGTATGGTGTTCCACTGTGAATATATACAATAATATTTATTTTCAAGAATTAAATTTAAATGTTTTTATATTTATATATTTAAATGGATTATTTAAAGCTTTAAAAATAGCCATTTTTTCAAGCGACCTAAGAATTCGACGAAACTAATTTTGTTGGATCCGCAATATTAAATTATTGATAGATTTCAATTTTCGTGATTTTTGAAGTCAATATGTGGTAGTACGGGATTTTAATGTGAAATACAGTCGATAAGTTGACCTTTAAAAATAAGCTGTGTGAGCAAATGAAGTCGGAGTTCGACGAAACCAGTTTCGTTGGGTCCGCATTGTCAAACTGTAGCTGCATGCCCATTTTTGTGATTTTTGGGTATTGTATGTGCTCACGGTGATTTTTAAACAGCATGTACAAACAACGATTGCTTAAAACGAAATAAAATAATCGAATAAAAAAAATATTATAACTATCCTATTTAAGCATAGAAACCACTCTAACCCTAAACAAAATCATTCCTCGATCAAACATTAAATCCGCCGCCATCAAATTCTCATATCAATTTGAGAATCCCTTCTTTGAAATATCAAATCAAATTAAACAAAATCCCATAAATCATAAAACTTATATATTATGATTCGTGAGAGCTTTCTCTTTCCTCCCATATGCATTTTGTGGCTCGCGATGTTAGTTGGATTCGTTGCCTATGCACTGTCGTTGCCTAGGGTTTCAATGGGAGGTCAAGGCGAGGGGAGTTAGGGGAAATGAAGGGTGGCATTGGCTTTGTCAAGGTGAGGCGCTCCTTGATGGTGATTCCGGTGGAATTCGATCATCAGAAAGTGGCGCGGGTTCTCTACAGTTCCGTCGACGCAAAGCCTATTTTTTCCATCGAGTTTGGTAATTTTGGTATGAGGAGAAGGAGTAGTGGATGAGAGGAATTTTGGTGGATTTTGTGTGATTTATAATGAAGGGAAGAATGAGGAAATGTGGGATGAAGGAGACCGGAAATGGTGTGTTCAAGGGAGCGACGGATTTTACTGAGATTGGGGAAGACAAAGCGGAGTGGGCCTGGGCTTTGTGAAGTGGCATTGGGCCGAAATGGAAAGGTTAAGCCCAAGAGTTTTATTAAAGAAAATTCAGGTTATTTTAATTTAAAATAGTTAACTTTTAAAATACGTATCTTCTACATACGATATCAGATTGATGAACCGTAAGTTGCGTTGGGATAGTATGGACGACGGCTATGCGCTGGAACTGACTGGGAGTGGATTCGAGCTTGTTACAATTTATGGCAAAATAAATTGTTTGATCTGAATCAACAGACGCAAATCGTTATTTAACGGTTAACGCGAAAGGTGGGTATATCTCACAAACTCTGCTCAACTTATATTTTTACAACGTATTTTTAGAATCTATAAATGATGGTTGTTTGCTGTGTGTTTGCTGTTTGGTTGTACTGCTAGTCAATTGACTGGAAACATAGATAACAATACAGATATAAATCTTTAATCGAATATAAATTCTGTTTATCTGAATACTTCACATCCGTGTTATTTATGTTGATTAACATCTGTGGATGCCGGGAAAACAGGTCGGAGGGACCCCACTGGGTTCCTCAACAATTATCTTACTATTTTTTTTCATATATTGTGTTATATGATGTGATATGAAATCTGTTGTTGATTTTGTATGGTTGAATGATACCAATCATTGTTATATGGTATGTTAAATATCATAAAGAATACTGGAATGTTGAAAAGGAAAATTTCAATGTTATATTGACAAAGAAATATTTATAAAATCAAAAGATTTATAAAAAGAAAACTATTTATTTAGAAAATTAGTAGATTAAAATGGAATATTTATTTGGTAATCAAATAGGTAGAATTGAAGGGAAATATTTGTAAACATTTACATATAGAATTAAAAAAGAAACATTTGTAACTATTTACAAACAGAGTTGAAAAGGGATATTCATTTGAAAAATAAATAAAATAAATATGTGTAAAGTAAATAGAAAAAGAATTAGTTAGATTATCAAAGGAATTACTTATAAAATCAATAGATTTTATAAATAGAGAATATTTCATAGAATAAATAGAATTATCAAAAAGGGGATTTATTTTGGAAATAAATAGATTATAAAAGGAAATACTTGAAAAGTGACTAGAATTGTATAAAAGGAAAATTTTACATTTGAAAAGTTTAGACCCGTGCTTCGCACACGGGTATAACATGTTATGGATTTAAAGAAAAGATTTTAAATAGAATTTATTCTGATCGATAAATTGAGAAGATAATTTATAAATGATATTTTATAAATCAAATGAAATGTTTATCATTGGATAAATAGAATATATAAGTCAAGACTTATACAGAGAAGTAAAAATCGATTTCAACCTCGATATCTGAAACTGAAAAAAAGTAGAGTCAAATCAGTTAGAGTTAATCAGTTAGAGTTAATCAGATAGAGTTAATCGAATTAGAATTTATTGAATATTAGTTATTAAATTAGAGTTGATCGAATATAGTTATTCAAGATGAGTTGCCATTTCGTACGAGTGCTAGCGTAATTCACAGGGCTGCAGATAACCTACGGCGGTCGGATATTTCCTGAGGGAATCAGGCGTAACCATTGTGATCGCTGCGATCTAGACTCAAACGAATGGAGTTAAATCTAATATTAGCCATCCAAAATGAAGTTAAACAGACATAGTTATTCGAATATAAATAAATCGAATATCAGGTATTAGATAGAAGTTAAATAAGTTGAGTTAGATAAGTTGAGTTAGATAAGTTGAGTTAATCAAGTAAGTTAATCAAATGAGTTAATCAAATCGAGTTAATCTAAATGAGTTAATTCAAAGGAGTTATTCGAAATAATTTGTTCGAATAAAATTAAAGGAGTTAATCGAATATAGTTTATTCGAAAAGAGATTAATTGAATGTGAATCATTCGTAGAAAGTTAATCGAATGTAAATCATTCGAAGAGAGATTATCAAATATAGTTATTTGAAGAAAGAGTTATCGAATATAGTTTACTCGAAAAAGAGCTATCGAATAGAGATTATTCGAAAAAGAGGATTATACACTGAATTCGATTATATCGAATTCAGGAAAGTAATATTTACTTTCCGGTTTAATCAAGATTTACTTATTTATTAATAGATTAGTAGTTTAGTTATTTAGTTAAATTAAGGAATAAAAGTTACAATTTGAAGTTGGATATTTAAGAAGAAAGGAGTTATAACGCTGTAGTTCAAATAAATGTTTTAAAATAAAGAAATGGGTTCGTAAATAGAATCCGAGAGTTACGTAAGGAAGTTTGTTAAAGATTGGAAAGGTGAACTTTGTCCATTTTGAAGTTAGAAATGTTGTTCAGTTAAGGTCTGAGAGGTAGTTATACCCCAACTTGATTGACTTCGTTTTTAACTAAGAAATGGTTAAAGTTCGGTAGTGAAGGTTGATTAAGTGAATTTAGTTAATGAGTGAAATGGTTTGAATTGGCTTTGTGAGGCTTTATTTAAACGTCAGCTTAAATCAAATGAAGGATTTTGGAAACGTTTTCCAAATAAGGATCAGAAATGTTTTCCAATACAGGAAATAAGAAATAGAAGTAAATATGGTGGTGTAGTCCATGTGATTTATAAAGTATGTTTTTCCAAATTTAGAAATTAAGAATTTACGAATTGCTGATCCCAACCGTTCGTGATATACATTCGATACACTCAAGCGAAATGAGTGGTTGGTCATGTGAGTGTCAGGTTGCAAGAAGTTCTTGTTGAACCCAGTGTATTCGCCTCTAGATTTACACTATCGGCAGGTGGTCCCATACCTTGTTATAGTCGGAATCCAATCTCCAATAAGCTCCGCAGTTTTGATTGTATACTATATTTTGTGGAGCGTGAGATGCAAGCGTTCAACTAGATTGATATTTACTTGTATTTAGACATTATTATAATATCAGAAAAGATATTGGCTTCAAAACAGTTTTGGGTTATCGTAAGGTAAAAACTGTCCGTGTTTATGTGTGGATTTGGTCTTACGAATATCCTTTTCTTTTGAAAAGACTTTGAACTTTAAAAATCATGGTTGGATGATTTACCCTTAATACTGTGCGAGTTTATCTCGCCCTGGTTCACCAGACTGACTCGGTGTTTTGTAAATGCTCGGGTTAGCCCGGGGTGTACAGGTTTAGGTTATCGAATGCGGTGAAGTCCAGAGACGAGTTGGAGATGTTCGGACGTATGATATTGTATAGCTACTATTCCGATGTGTTTTGTATATGGGAACAGGTTATTATAACTGTCCCATTGTGTGATGTACTCTAATACTGTAAGTATTTTTAAAACTCTCAATAAAGATTTATTTCTGTATTATATTTTGTTCCGCTGCGATGTGAGACTCTGTGTTGTGTTGTTTCTTCTTCTTCTATTCTTATATTTCTTTCTTTCTTATCTCACCCTCTAATTTCTTTCTAATAACTATCCAGTGTTTTCGGTGCTTGGAGGGTCGACATGAGTTACGGTAAAGGTATTTATGTCGATTTTCGGGCCGAAAATTCCTGGGTCGTTACAGAATTCTATTTATTCTATAAAATATTTTCTATTTATAAAATCTATTGATTTTATAAGAAATTCCTTTGATAATCTAACTATTTTCTTTTTCTATTTACTTTACCCGCATTTCCCCTTTCTATTCTATTTATTTTTCAAATAAATACCCCTTTCAATTCCATTTGTAAATAGTTACAAATATTTTCTTTTCAATTCAATTTGTAAATAATTTTACAAATATTTCCCTTGTATTCTATCTATTTGATTTACAAATAAATATCCCCTTTTTAATCTATTTATTTTCTAAATAAATAGTTTTCTTTCTATAAAAACTTTTGATTTTATAAATATTTCTTTTTCGATATAACATTGAAAATTTCCTTTTCAACACTCCAGTATTCCTTATGGTGTTTAACACACCATATAATAATGATCGGCATCATTCAACCATACAAAATCAACAACGGATTTCATATCACATCATATAACACAATATATATAAAAAACAGTAAAATAAATGTTAAGGAACCCAGTTGGGTCCCTCCAACCTGTTTCCCTGCATCCACAGATGTTAAACAATAAAATTAACATCAATTTCATTTTACTATGAAATATTCTGCTAAACAGAATCAATATTTGATTGCCGATTTATATCTATATCATTATCTATATTTCAATCAACTGACTAGCAGTTCAACCAAAACAGCCAACACATAGCAAACAACCATTATTTATAAATTCTAAAAATATTTTATAAAAATAAAAATTGAGCAGAGTTAGTGAGATTACTCACATTGGACGGTTATCATTAAATAACGATAATTGGTCATTGATTCGATCCAGGCATTTAATTTCACCATATATCCAAATGAGCCCCATTTCACTCCCGGACAGTTCCATGGTGTAGCCACCATCCATACGATCTTAATGTGACTGACCGTTCGAAAGTCTAGTATAGTATGGTCAAGATATTAAACTTATAAGTTTGAACTATTTAAAATAAAGAAAAACTTGATTTGATTTATTAAACGGGCTTTACCCTTTTCATTTTCCTTTAACCTATCTCACGCCCCATTCACGTTGTCCTGGGACTGGACAAACCAAAGGCACTATTCTATAAATAGGATTGCCCTTGCATAACTCCGTCTTTGTAACGACCCGTATTCTACGCATCATAGGATCGTAGAATATTTCTTTCTTTCACATACGAAGTCGTATGGTCATGTAACTTTAGGAGACAACTATTGGGGTCATTTCCCATGTTCATGATTTTTCCCTATTTTTAAATGACCATTTTACCCCTAGTTGGCACTGTTTTGGCCATAACTTCTGATTGGAAAGGAATTTTGACCTGAAACCACTTCCATTGGCTCCGGATGATGGTTTATAATTCCGTAGAGTGTCACACTAGCCAAACAGACTCATCATTTGGGAGATATGGCTGAAACAAGTTCCAGATGGTGAAAAACAGCTTAGTTGGGCTTAACCGGGTAATTAGCAGCTAGGCCCAAAGGGGAATTTCGGGTTTAGAGGTATAGGAGGACTGATTAGGGTTAGGAAATCACTTTCATTTCAGTTTTGAGCCGCCACAAACCTTCTTGAGACCCTAGTAATGGCTTCCACCCTTTAAAACCACTCCAGAACACATTTTTAGTGAAGATTAAGCCTAAAATACATCAAAACAAGGCCAAATAGCAACATAGCAAGGTTGGAGCTGCTGCTATACATAGGAATTCGACACAAACATATAGTATTTCAGATTTGGTGTTTTATTTTGTGGCTAAGGTGAGTGATTTGCATAGTTTTTACACTAATTACAGTGATTAAGGGTGATTAGTGAAGATTAGTGAATTTATACACTAATAAATTCTGGAAATTTTTTTAGAAATTCTTAAATAATATTTTATGCCTCTGTTAGAAATTTGGTTCGATTTGATTAAGTTTTGTTAACCCTATGATTAGATTTACTTAAACATGCTTAAGGGAAAATAAGGGGTTTTGGGCATATTTGATCCATTTTGACATGTAAATTCATTGTTTTGGTGTTTGTGGTTAGTTTGCTATGTTGTTATGACTGTTTGACATGATTTGTGATTGACTAGTATAGTTAGATTTGTCGTAAACGTCGTCGAATGGCGTAAACAAGTTGCTGGAAACAGTTGCAGAAAGTTGTGCAGGGCTTCGGATCGGATCGGATGAGTGCTCGGATCGGATATGTGAACTGGGCAAGAAACCCGACCCGAACTGGAGTTTGGCACATAGGAGGCCTGGCGAGAAGGAAGGCCGTTTACTTAGAGTTGGAGTGGACAAGGGGATCGGATCGGAAGAACAATGGGGGCCAGATCGGATCGGACTGGAGCACTGGAAGGAATGAAGATGAGGAGAGGCTAGGACAAAAGATGGGATCGGTTCGGTGCACCGGACCGAACCAATGGGGGGTATTCGAACCGAATTGAAAGATTGCAAGGAAGGAGGACCGAACCGAACCGACGAGGGTAATGATCACCGAACCGAACTGAATTCTAGGACTGTTACTGCGCGACAACTCTTCTGAAGACCCACTCCAATTCGACCAAACCCGAGATACAAAGGAAGTCCAAATGAGAAGTTAGAGCTCAAGATCCAGATGGGAATCAACGAGTTCGCTTCATGGTTGGGCTTTGCCGCGGGACGCGTGCTAAGGGGTTATCGATGTCTATAGCTTTGGACCACTATGGTAGGAGGTACGGAGGCGGATTCAGGGCCATTATGGCATTGGTAGAACCAAGGGCTACGACCAATGAAATGGGTCATTGAAATGTTTGGTCATGACTCCATATGTTTAGCTTGGTCACAGCAGGGTTTCTACAAGTCGGGATTCGTCGTTACCTCAATTTGTCTAGTGTTCCAAGGTGGTAGATGTAGTATGCTTTACGCACTGAGTGAGAGATGTGAGGATGGTTGCTATGGATGGTTTGTTTGCTATCATTATGACATGCACACCCCACCCCCGTATTCTTTACACTATTTATTATGGCACCTTAGAGTACTGTACGGTATGTGGTACTAACTCTTTGGTTGCAGGTCCAGGTTCAGGTATGGTTTAGTATACCTGTTATTATTCTGTTTAGATGCTTATCGCTCATACCAGGCTTTATGTCTGACCCAGAGTTTTATGTCTCCTCTTATTACTGTGGGTGCTCACACGAGCAGAATAGAGACATGTTAGTTGGTAATGCACGGGTAGATGATCCGGAGACGAGCAGGAGGCTTCCACGTAATATATATATATATAGTATTCTCCCTGTGTTGTTGAAGATCACTGCTTGGGCATTGGTGGTGCATCTTCTACTTTAGCTTGCTTTTGTTTAGAGACAGTAAATTTGGAAAGTTGTAATAAGCTGTATTTGGATTTCCGCTACTCTGATGTTGATGTTGGTTTTAGTTATCAGCTTATGCACTGTCTCACCTGTTTTATGTCAAGTATATTATTATTATTATATTTTATCCCATGCGCCGTGAGATATTCTACAGGTTCCTTGATTAGTTCATTCCCTTCTTTCCTTTCCTTGGCGACCATTCTGTGCTAGTCGGGCATGTGTACAGCGCATTTTCGGAGGAAATGCCGGCTGGTGCGGGGCAGGCCGTCACACTTGGTATCAGAGCTCTAGGTTGCGTAGTTGACCTAGGGAAGTTATCAGGGAGAGATAGTATACGTATACGAGAGAGCGTATTTGTGGTTATTTTGGTTTTTAAAAGCTATATATATATACTATTACTAGTATAAGGATGAACTCGTGCTGCACTAGCACCACTATGGAGTCGTTAATCGCTTCCCTTTACAGATTGACGATGAGCCGATATGTTAGAGGTACCGGTAGAGGGGCCAATAATGGGAATGCTGCTGACATGAGGACGATGTTTACTGACCTCATGAGAGAGATGCTGAGGGATGTGCAGAGGGCAGCTACCAATGGTGGAAATGGTGGTGGTCCACTAGTGCAGGCGCCGAGGGTCGACTTCGCCAAGCTAAATAAGGATTATACTAGCCTTGGTGGGAATCCGTTCCATGGAACGGAGTCGGCTACGGATGTTCAGGATTGGTTGGATAGTTGCGAACGTATCTTCGAGGATTTGGGTATCGAGGATGCGATGAAGAGAAAGCTAGCGTCCCGTCAGCTGCAAGGGCGGGCATTGAATTGGTGGAATGCTATAAAGGCAGCTACTCCCGAAGACCAGATTACTTGGGAGCAGTTTAAAGCTCGCTTTAGCGAGATGTTCATTCCAGCTGCTCAGAAGTCAGTGCTGTTTAAGAAATACTTGGAGCTCAAACAGAATGGCAGGGTTGTCTCGGAGTATATTGCTGAATTCGACACTTTGTCAAAATATGGGTTATCTCTTATTGACACTGCCGAGAAGAAGAATGAGAAATTCATAACTGGTTTGGATCAGTACTTGGGGGAAAGGCTTATTAACCACATCGATGAGACGTTTGAATCGATTGTGGGGAAAGCATTAAGATCAAAAACTCTCTACCCTAAGCCGAAGACTGAGGTTGCATCCGCAGATGAGCCAAAGCCTCATGCAAGTGGTGGAGGCAAGGGTGGTTCCCAGAATAAGAGGAAGCAGGATCATACTAAGGATGGCCAGAAGAAAAAGAATAAGCAAGATGTTGAGTGCTTCGGCTGTGGTAAGAAGGGCCATTATGCTAGTAATTGTCGGGCCAAGCCAGCGGACAGGAAGTGCTTCAATTGTGGCCAAATGGGACATCACAAGGACAAGTGTCCACAACCCCCTAAAGAAAAGCAAATGGTGAAAGCATATGCTCTTAATGCTATTCCTTCTTCGTCGAATGCCCCAACTACGGCGGAGAAGGGAAAGAATGTCGTCATTCAAGGTGTGCTTTCTGTTTATGATGTTCCTGTTAGAGTTTTGTTTGATACCGGAGCTTCCAGTTCTTTCATATCTGGTGGTAGATAGGATAGGATTGGAGCCCGAGATTGTCGATAGACCTTTAGTAGTGACGAACCCGATTGGTGGTTCGACTAGCCTTAGCATGATTTGTCGTAATGTGGTCATATCGAGTCATGGATGCATGTTTGTTTGTGATTGCTTTGTTTTGGGCTTTACTGGGTTTGGCATTATTTTGGGAGTAGATTGGCTCCGAAGATACGGGGTGGTGGTAGACTGTGAGGGCTTGTTGGTGACAGCTAGAGCGGATGATCGGCGGAGGATAGTGTTTGGTGGTCTACCCAGTAAGGGGGTATTGGCTAGTTTTCTAAACTCCCTCGACATTCCGCACAGTGAGTTATCAGGTTTGCCCGTGGCTGGCCAGTATCCGGATGTTTTCGAAGAAGTGACCGGGCTTCCACCACACCGAGAGATTGAGTTTCGTATTGATTTGGTAAAAGATGCCAGACCTATAGTGATGCCACTTCGTCGTATGGCACCAAGGGAGCAGCGAGAGCTCGAGGTGCAAGTCAACGATCTTTTGAAGAAGGGATTTATCAGAAGGAGTGTTTCTGAATGGGGAGCACCAGTTGTGTTTTCTACCAAGGTGGATGGTTCCCTTCGTTTGTGTGTAGACTACCGCGAGTTGAATAAAGTGAGAGGAAGAATAAGTATCCTCTACCGCGGATAGATGATTTGTTCAATCATTTGAGTGGCGCAAGAGTATTTTCTCGGTTGGATCTCGCGACAGGTTTTCATCAGCTTAGAGTGGAAGCTGAGAGTATAGCTAAAACGGCATTTCGGACGCCGTCCGGATTTTATGAGTGGTTGGTCATGCCATTCGGGCTGACTAATGCCCAACATATTTTGTGGATCTTATGAATAGGGTATTCAGAGATCAGTTGAATAAGTTTGTCCTTGTGTTCGTTGATGATATTTTTCTCTATTCGAGAACAGAGGAAGAACACAAGGAACATTTAAGAATAGTGATGGAGGTGTTGAGAAAACACCAATTGAAAGCAAAGTTTTCTAAGTGTCACTTCTGGAGGAGGGAAGTGAGGTTCTTGGGCCATGTTGTATCAGAGAATGGTATTGCCGTGGATCCGGCGAAAGTGGCTACGGTACAGGATTGGCCTACGCCCAAGAGTGCAACAGATGTAAGAAGTTTCTTGGGATTAGCTGGATATTATCGTAAGTTTATCCGAGGTTTCACCAAGATAGCAGCACCATTGACCCAGTTGACTAAGAAGAATCAAGCTTTTGTCTGGGATGAAAGGTGCGAGAATGCATTTAAGAGTCTAAAAGACAAGTTGACAAGCGCACCAGTGTTAGTCATTCCTAAGGGGAATGATGAGATGACGGTATACACGGATGCCTGTGGTACCGGACTGGGTGCTGTATTAATGCAAGGCGGTAGGGTAATAGCTTATGCAAGTCGGCAATTGAAACCGCACGAGAAAAGATACCCTACCCATGATTTAGAATTGGCAGCGGTCGTGTTCGCATTAAAGATGTGGAGACATTATCTCTTGGGAGAAAGATTTGAGCTGTTCACGGATCATAAGTCGTTGAAGTATCTCTTCTCTCAGAAAGATTTGAATCTCCGTCAGCAGAGATGGTTAGAATTCTTAGCTTCCTATGATTTTGACATCGCATATACACCGGGAAAGGGCAATGCGGTGGCTGATGCATTGAGTAGGAGACATGCCAGCTTAGGGGCTATGTTTCTAGAATGGAAACAACTGGAGTACATCGCTGGGTTTGATTTCAGACCAAAGTGCGAATTGGATCCAGAAATGCTAGCAAGTTTGACGATCAGACCCACTTTGATTGAGCGGATCGGCTCTAGTCAGAGGGACGATCCTAACCTATTGGAAATCATCTCCAAGTTAGAGATGGGTATCGATGAGGAGATGAACAAGTATGGGCTTGATCGTGAAGGATGGCTTAGAAAGAATGGAAAACTTGTAGTACCCAATGTCGATGGATTGAAAGATGAAGTGCTTAGAGAGTGTCATCACTCAAAACTGACTATACACCCCGGTGGTAATAAGATGTATCGAGATATGAAGCAGACTTACTACTGGGAAGGGATGAAAAGAGACATTGGGAAGTTTATATCCAAATGCATGAATTGCCACCTAGTTAAAGCCGAGCAAAAGAAGCCTAGTGGGTTGTTGCAGCCATTAGAAATTCCCGAATGGAAATGGGAGCAAGTCTCGATGGATTTCATCGATGGTTTACCAAAGACTAGATCGGGACATGATAGCATTTGGGTAATTGTGGATCGATTGACTAAAAGTGCAAGATTTATACCAGTCAAATCGACCAGAACGACAGCCAAGTTGGCAGAATTGTATATGAAGTGGGTAGTGAGATTTCATGGAGTACCTAAAAGCATTGTGAGCGACCGAGACCCGTTGTTCACTAGTGGGTTTTGGAAGAGCTTACAAGAGGCTCTAGGATCAGAGTTACATCTCAGTACCGCATATCATCCTCAGACCGACGGTCAGACGGAGAGGGTGAATCGTATTTTGGAAGACCTCTTGAGAGCATGTATATTGGATTTTAGTGGATCACGGGATGACCATTTGCATCTAGTAGAGTTTGCATATAATAATAGCTACCAATCCAGTATAGGTATGGCTCCGTTTGAAGCTTTGTATGGAAGGCCGTGCAACTCACCATCGTGTTGGATAGAGACTGACGAGAAGTTTATGCTTGGACCGGATGTGGTGAGGGAAACTTCAGATAAGATCAAGATCATTCAACAACAAATGAAGGCTGCCCAAGATAGGCAGAAGAGTTATGCTGATAAGAGGAGAAGAGACCTAAAATTCTCCGTTGGTGACTTGATGTTTGTCAAGATTTCTCCGTTGAAGAGCGTAATACGATTTGGCAGGAGAGGCAAGTTGGCACCAAGATTTGTTGGCTCATTCCCTATTCTTGAACTAGTCTGGAATTTGGCATATAGAATTGGCTTACCAGAGAAGGTGGCAGGAGTTCACGTTGTATTTCATGTTTCCCAACTAAAGAAGTTCGTTCACGACCTAGATATGACTATTTCACCTGATCAGTTAGAGGACTTCGAAGTAGAACCCGAGGCGGTTGGGAACCGCAAGCCGGCCCATATTGTCGAGCACGACATGAAGCAACTTCGAAGGAAGGCGGTGAAGCTAGTCAAGGTTCAGTGGAGCGAGGACGAGAATGATTGTACTTGGTAGACAGAAGAGAACATTAGGAAGACATATCCAGAACTCTTTGCCTCGTAAGACCTTAACTTCGATTTAGTTTTCCGCATGCTAGGATAGGCTTGTTTGCTTGTTTTGCATGTTTGATTGTTGTATGTGGTTGTTAGGCATGCGTGATCCGTGCTATGTTTTGGATTAAGGAATTTCGGGCGCGAAATTTCTTATGGGGGGGAGAGTGTAACGACCCGTATTCTACGCATAATAGGATCGTAGAATATTTATTTCTTTCACATACGAAGTCGTATGGTCATGTAACTTTAGGAGACGACTATTGGGGTCATTTCCCATGTTCATGATTTTTCCCTATTTTTAAATGATCATTTTACCCCTAGTTGGCACTGTTTTGGCCATAACTTTTGACTGGAAAGGAATTTTGACCTGAAACTACTTCCATTGCTCCGGATGATGGTTTACAATTCCGTAGAGTGGTCACATTAGCCAAACAGACTCACCGTTTGGGAGATATGGCTGAAACAAGTTCCAGATGGTGAAAAACAGCTTAATTGGGCTTAACCGGGTAATTAGCAGCTAGGCCCAGAGGGGAATTTCGGGTTTAGAGGTATAGGAGGACTGATTAGGGTTAGGAAATCACTTTCATTTCAGTTTTGAGCCGCCACAAACCTTCTTGAGACCCTAGTAATGGCTTCCACCCTCTAAAACCACTCCAAAACACATTTTTAGTGAAGATTAAGCCTAAACTACATCAAAACAAGGCCAAATAGCAACAAAGCAAGGTTGGAGCTACTGCTATACATTGGAATTCGACCCAAACAGAGAGTATTTCAGATTTGGTGTTTTATTTTGTGGCTAAGGTGAGTGATTTGCATAGTTTTTACACTAATTACAGTGATTAAGGGTGATTAGTGAAGATTAGCGAATTTATAGACTAATAAATTCTGGAAAAATGTTTAGAAATTCTTAAATAATATTTTATGCCTCTGTTAGAAATTTGGTTCGATTTGATTAAGTTTTGTTAACCCTATGATTAGATTTACTTAAACATGCTTAAGGGAAAATATGGGGTTTTGGGCATATTTGATCCATTTTGACATGTAAATTCATTGTTTTGGTGTTTGTGGTTAGTTTGCTATGTTGTTATGACTGTTTGACATGATTTGTGATTGACTAGTATAGTTAGATTTGTTGTAACCGTCGTCGAATGGCGTAAACAAGTTGCTGGAAAAATTTGCAGAAAGTTGTGCAGGGCTTCGGATCGGATCGGATGAGTGCTCGGATCAGATATGTGAACTGGGCAAGAAACCCGACCCGAACTGGAGTTTGGCACATAGGAGGCCTGGCGAGAAGGAAGGCCGTTTACTTAGAGTTGGAGGGGACAAGGGGATCGGATCGGAAGAACAATGGGGGCCAGATTGGATCGGACTGGAGCACTGGAAGGAATGAAGATGAGGAGAGGCCAGGACAAAAGATAGGATCGGTTCGGTGCACCGAACCGAACCAAGGGGGGGGGGGGTATCCGAACCGAATGGAAAGATTGCAAGGAAGGAGGACCGAACCGAACCGACGAGGGTAATGATCACCGAACCGAACCGAAATCTAGGACTGTTACTGCGCGACAACTCTTCTGAAGACCCATTCCAATTCGACCAAACCCGAGATGCAAAGGAAGTCCAAATGAGAAGTTAGATCTCAAGATCCAGATGGGAATCAATGAGTTCGCTTCATGGTTGGGCTTTGCCGCGGGACGCGTGCTAAGGGGTTATCGATGTCTATAGCTTTGGACCACTATGGTAGGAGGTATGGAGGCGGATTCAGGGCCATTATGGCATTGGTAGAACCAAGGGCTACGACCAATGAAATGGGTCATTGAAATGTTTGGTCATGACTCCATATGTTTAGCTTGGTCACAGCAGGGTTTCTACAAGTCGGGATTCGTCGTTACCTCAATTTGTCTAGTGTTCCAAGGTGGTAGATGTCGTATGCTTTACGCACTGAGTGAGAGATGTGAGGATGGTTGCTATGGATGGTTTTTTTGCTATCATTATGACATGCACACCCCACCCCCGTATTCTTTACACTATTTATTATGGCACCTTAGAGTACTGTACGGTATGTGGTACTAACTCTTTGGTTGCAGGTCCAGGTTCAGGTATGGTTTAGTATACCTGTTATTATTCTGTTTAGATGCTTATCGCTCATACCAGGCTTTATGTCTGACCCAGAGTTTTATGTCTCCTCTTATTACTGTGGGTGCTCACACGAGCAGACTAGAGACAGGTTAGCTGGTGATGCACGGGTAGATGATCCGTAGACGAGCAGGAGGCTTCCACGTAATATATATAGTATTCTCCCTGTGTTGTTGAAGATCACTGCTTGGGCATTGGTGGTGCATCTTCTACTTTAGCTTCCTTTTGTTTAGGGACAGTAAATTTGGAAAGTTGTAATAAGCTGTATTTGGATTTCCGCTACTCTGATGTTGATGTTGGTTTTAGTTATCAGCTTATGCACTGTCTCACCTGTTTTATGTCAAGTATATTATTATTATTATATTTTATCCGATGCGCTGTGAGACATTCTACAGGTTCCTTGATTAGTTCATTCCCTTCTTTCCTTTCCTTGGCGACCGTTCTGTGCTAGTCGGGCATGTGTACAGCGCATTTTCGGAGGAAATGCCGGCTGGTGCGGGGCGGGCCGTCACAGTCTTTAATTATTTCCATCATATTTGATCGCAATGCTAACGTCCATACAGAGTGGTTTTCAGATGATGAATCTGATCCCGGTGTCTCCGTATTGACGACGGAAGGAGTTTGGAAACGTTTTCCAAATAAGGATCAGAAATGTTTTCCAATATAGGAAATAATAAATAGAAGTAAATATGGTGGTGTGGTCCAAGTGATTTATAAAGTATATTTTTCCAAATTTATAAATTAAGAATTTACGAATATATAGGAAAGGAAAATGGATAAATTAATGATAATTTAACTAAAAGAAATAAACCTTTGAATGATGATTGATCGATAGAATTTCCATTTGGAAATAATATCGTTGTTTGCACACCTGTTTTTCTTTGATATTTAAATCACCGACTATCGAAGTTTTTGACCATTTTTCTGTAGTCAATACGGAGAGACCAGGATCAGATATATTATCTGAAAATCACTCTGTATGGACATTAGCGTTGCGATCAAATATTGAAGACGGGGTTATGCAAGGACTATCCTATTTACATAATAGTGCCTTCGGTTTGTCCAGTCCCAGGAGAAACGTGAATGGACGAATGTCTGACAGAGTATATCTAACGGATGGCGTAAGTTGATCCCTTCAAACGTACTTACGTTTGGTGGCGGAGGAATTCGTTTCTCTTAGCTTTATACCCATGGTATTTTTGGGGAAATCAATTTATGATTTGATAGGTATGACGATGTGGCATTCAAAGTGAATAGTGGTAAGGTGTATCAAAGATACGTAATGACCTCAAGCCTCATCAACCGGGGAATGACAGAAATCGGGCAGGCAGCATGGCTAAGTGGGTCGCTCCCATTAGGGTGTATATCACCTATCTAGAGAAAGTCCATTTCATTCTTTTATCTGTTATCAATGCAGTCCCTTTTCGGGAAGCTGTGGGTAGCTCCCAACCGTTGGTGATATACATTCGATACACTCAAGCTAAATGAGTGGTCGGTCATTTGTGGGTCGGGTTGCAAGACGTTCTTGTTGAACCCAGTGTATTCGTCTCTAGAGATACACTATCGGCGGGTGGTCCCATACCTTGTCATAGTTGGAATCCAATCTCCAATAAGTGCCCGCGGTTTTGTTTGTATACTATATATGTGGAACATGAGATGTAAGCGCTCTGCTAGATTGTTAATTACTTGTGATTAGACATTATTATAATAACTGAAGAATATTGATTTCCTGTAATAACCCGGAAATTCTGAGCCAGTTTAAAGTTTTTATTTTGGCAATTTTAGCGAATTTTGAATATTTAAAATAGATTATTTTAAATAATATCGACGAGAAGTTTATTTTGAATATAATTCGAATGTATATATTTATATACGTCGTCGTTAGAATATAAATAATTATATATAATTATAAATAGAATTGAAAATGGCGCGGTAGTTCGATAATTCGATTTCAAACTTCAATTGAACGTACCAGGTGCAAAACAATCCGGATTTTAGTGAAACCAAAAATGATAGGATCTAATTGGGAATATCTTTCCAACGAATCCGAAAAATCGAAATTTCATAGCGGGAACCAAAAGATATGTCCAGTTCAAAATTCTGAATAGTCGCTATGGAATTCAGGCCCTTAAAAATAGACATTTTGCAAACGATCTCGGATTTCGACGAAACCACTTTTGTTAGGTCCGTGATGTCAAGTTATTGCTGGATTCCAAATTTCATAATTTTTCGAATCAATAAGTGAGCGTGGCAAAGGAAAACGCGTTTGACCAGTCTTAGTTGATTTTAATCGACTGGAAAATGGCCATTTTTCCAACGGTCTCAGAATTCGACAAAACTAGTTTTGTTAGGACCATATCGTCAATACGAAGCTAGAAAATATTTTTATGGAATTTTTAGAGTTAGTATGTGACCCCGGTAAATTGAAATGCGCATTAAAATTCAATATATAGTGTTATATGTTGATTTTGACGAAAACTGATCGAAACGATCGAATCAACCGACGATACATATCCCATTGTGTTCGGAATGGGGTAATAAGTTATGGACAACAGGCGGTGGGCCTCGTTTTGAGGTCGAAAATAAAAGTTTCTTTTTGGTGAAAAATAAAATAATTAAATAATAAATAAAACCCTTATACCTTGCCCCCCCCGATTCATCATTCGGAAGAAAACAAAAAAAAGGGGGGGGGGCATCGCGCCCTAGCCCGACGCGGCGCCTCCAGGGAGGCCACCGTCGCACCAGAGGCTGGCGCACCCCCTCCTCTTCTTCCTCCTTCATTCTTCCCTTCCTCTGCTTCCATCTTCTCCCGCTACACCCTGCTCTCCCCTCCTCTTCTCGATTACAGCGAGCACCGCCCCCCCCCCCCCCAAATCCTCCCACGCTGGACAGCGCCGCAGCCCACCAGGAGGCACCGCCAGCGACGACAATCGCCGGACCCCACCAGTCATTCTCAGACTACCCCGCTTCTCTTTTCCTTTCTCGATTTGAAAATCCCCCTTCAATCGATTGTTGATGCTCCCCTCTTCACTGATTTGGGTTCCTTCGGCGTTAGGAAAATGATGGTGAGTTTTTATTTCCGTTTTTACTTATTTAGGTGAGTAAAAATGTGATTTTTATTATGTAAAACATCCTATAAAAATTCAATCTTATTATACATACACACACACATATATATATATATATATATATATATATATATATATATGAAAAGCGTATATGGTTTCATAAGAAATAAAAATATATACAATTTTTAATTAGAAAAAGATTGTATTTTTCTAAAGAAAAAGAATATATTTTTGTAGGAAGAAAGTTTAGATCTTTGATGAGGAAAAGTTAGATTTTTATATATTGAATAGCATAGTAAAAATTCGATTTTTATATATTGAATAGCATAGTAAAAATTCGATTTTTATATATTGAATAGCGAAGTAAAAATTCGATTTTTATATATTGAATAGCGAAGTAAAAATTCGATTTTTATATATTGGATAGCAAAGTAAAAAATTCGATTTTTATATATTGAACAGCGAAGTAAAAATTCGATTTTTATATATTGAATAGCGAAGTAAAAATTCGATTTTTATATATTGAATAGCAAAGTAAAAATTCGATTTTTACATATGTAGAGAATACGGGCAACGCAGATGACAAAGGCGAGAAGGATGAAGATTTCTATCAAAGAAGAGTCGTGGAGTTAGGATAGCTATCGGTGAGAATTTCTCTCTCTTCAATTTATTTTTCTAGTTATATATATATATATATATATATACTAGGATGCAGAAGGTGTTTAGTAGCACCCGACACCCGTGATCCACAGACCATGGATGGCTTGTTTGTTTAATTGTTTGGTTGTGTAATTGGTTAGATTATTTGGTTTAAATTGAATTGTTTGGTGAAATGGAATGGATTTGATTGATGTGTGAATGGCATGGGCCTTCACTAGACCGGGGATAAGGCTAGGCCTTGTACCGTTTCTAGTATCGTGCCGTTATGCCGCCAAAATTTTCTAAAATATGTTAGAAAAATAAAAATATCATTTTTATTGTATAAATGAACTGAATAAAAATTCATGTGTTGAAATAAAATATTTTATCGTTAAAAATATAATTTTTAACGTGAATGTGAATAAATAAATATTCATTCACAAACCGGACGGTTTGTTTATGTACACCTATTTGAATGACATTGATTGGGACGATAAATTTTACACATCGCCCAATTGCACAAATAAAATCCATGTTTGATTGTTTGAAACCCCACACGGGTGTTGGGATGAAATTTGAAGTTCACTCATCCTGATTGATTAAATATGTCGATCGATTTATTGACAAGCTATTATATGCGTTAGATATCTATATTTGATGCTTATACAGTGTAGTGCACTTTGGTTGATGGTTGATTATTTTTCAGTGCTATTATATACGTGTGATGTATGAAAATCCATATAATTAATATTATATGGTGATTGATTGGGCCTCATTCCAATTTAGAAAATAATAAAATTTACATCTTTATCAATATAAAATAAAGGTTCATGTGTTGACCGTACTCATCCGTTTAGATTAGTCATGTGTTGAACGAAATATTTTAATAATAAAATTTACATCTTTATCAATATAAAATAAAGGTTCATGTGTTGACAGTACTCATCCGTTGAGATTATTCATGTGTTGAACGAAATATATTAAAAATAGAAATATTTGAAATAGAAATATTTGAATAGGAAATATTTGAAAAAGAAATATTTGAAATAGAATATTGTGAAAATAGAAATATATGAAGCCGTGTTGATTAGATTGACGTCATTTTGACGTGAACGATATTTATATCGATTTTATTCATTTTAAAATGAATATTGAAAAGTGATTTCGAAATCGAATATTTTGAAATGAAATTTGAATTAAATTGATTAGAAAACGAATTGAATTTAAATTGAATATAAAACGAATTGAATTCGAATGGAATAGAAAACCAATTTGACTTCAAATCGAATAGAAAACGAATTTGATTTCAATTGAATATATAATGAATTTAATTTGATTTGAATAGAAAACGAAATGAATTCGAATTGAATAGAAAACGATTTCGAATTGAATTGAATTGAAAGGGAAATGAATTCGAATCGAATTAAAAATCGATTTGAATTAAAATCAAATAGAAATGAAAGTAAAAAGGATTTATAATAGAAAATTCAATTTTGATTTGAATTTGAAATAAAGGTTGAAATTGTTTTTTAAACGAATTCAAAACTATTTATAAAATTCGTTTTAAATAGAAATCGACGAAATATATATTATATATATAATATAATGGCCTGAATAGAACGCGCCGCGCCGCGGCAGTTCGTGAATTTCGACCATTTATTTCAAACGGACATTACGGGAGATCCGACCATCAGATTCTCCAAAAACCAGAACCGTTGGGTTCGTATCGAAAAGAGCTTTCTAACGAATATTTGAAATCTAACGATTGGATTTGGAGATACGTCCAAATCAAATTCGAAAAAGGTTGCTATAGGTGCAGTTCGATGGCCGTTGTTGGAAATCGACTGTACGGGCCTTGATAAAATTATTAAAAATAGTAATAATTTGCGTAAAATCATAAGAAATGATTTGGGAAAAATTGGGATGAAAAACTCCATATTTGAAAAGATAAAAATAGATTTTTATCGAAGTGAACTAGTTTTGAACAAAAATTAAAACCCATTTATTTTTAAATAAATAAATTGGATTTGAAATGGGTTTTAAATAGAATTGATTAGTGGGTTTATCGTGAAGGGTGTTTTACATGACACTTGTTCTTTAACCCGATAAATAAATAGAATGTGATTTGGGTTTTTCGTGAACTGTGTTTTAAATGACATTAGTTCTTTAACCCAGTAAAAGGAGTTTTAATGAATCTGTAATTAGATTGAAATGTGAATTGATAATCTAAATTATCAAATTTAGAAAATGAGCGAGAATGGAGTATCACCAGTTTTGCTCCAAAGCGATAGTTAAATCTTTAATTAGATTTGGACGTGAAGGGGTAATTAATTTTACCGACAACACTGTGGTGTTAGATATGGAGTATTACCAGTTTTGCTTCATGGGATGAATAGGTTGGGATTGGTAAAAAAAATAAATATTTACTTCGATGTGGTTCGCTAATCTCGACTAGTTTAGAAAACCATAATTTGGTTTGTAACGACATCCAAAGGAAGATTAAGGGATAAATTTTAAAGAATTTATCTTGGATAAAATTAATGGGAACCTTTCCCTAAGAATGTGATTTCATGAATAAAAGGATATTCTGCATTGGAATGAGGTGTATGTTGTGTTTGTGTAACATTTGTTTTAATATACGCGGGTTGTTTGGAAAGTCCGGGTTTATACCCATTCTGAATAACTGATTCGACGATATGTCGAAGATGAAGACGGTGGTTGAAGACCGGAAGTCTTCACATCGTTTGGGTGATTACTAATGATCTTGATTGGGCTGTACACCCAAGATGAGGGAATCAGTTAGTGGTCGTCCAGACGTACTTAGAGATCGATGGATATGCGAGGAAAGTGCCTCCGGTTTCGTTCAGACCCAGAACGAACTTGTAAATGGATTGTGTGTCTGACATTGGATTTTATTCTGTGTTGATTGATTTCTGTTAAATATATATCTGTTTGGCGGCGGAGAATTTATTCTCTTGCTTAACGCCCTTCTCTAAGACGTACGAGCTTAGAGGTTATATATCGATAGATATCAATCGCATGGCATGAATTGACTGTGTGGCACGCTGAGTTGCATGGATTAAGGCTTCTGTTGAAAAGCAAAGTCTTGTGGTTGATGATCAAAGCACAGCCTACGTGGCAGCTTTGTGTATAACGTGAATTCGCGAGCCTCACACCTCGGTATGAGTTAAAAACGGGATACGGACTGCAGGGAGAGCACGACGTTTCTTTCTAGCTTTGGTGGTGTCAGTGACTTACCAGCCCTGACATTTATATACTTTTCACCTATGTGGTTGTTGGATGAGGCGCCTCGATTTTAGGTCTGTAAGGACCGGGAAACGTGTGTTCAGGAATTGCCAATCCTCAAACGTAAGAGAGGACCGGCCCTGAAGCATCCAAGGGTTACCCAGAGTGTGTAGTCCTGAGGCATTTGCTAGAGTGTCTCGAAGCGGAGAGGAGCTTGTCCCTTGCCTCGACTCATGACGGAAATCCAATTTCCAATACGAGATATTTCGACTTTATTTGTAGAGCCTAGTATGGCGACATAGTAGCATGGGATGCTATGCCGTCTATGATTGATATTTATGATCAAAATTGTTCTGACACTATACACTTATTTTAGTATCAAATGATTTGTTTTAAAACGTACCAAGCATGTTTGGCTATTATAAGGGAAAACCCTATCCTCCGGCTTGCGTTGCATTGTGTGATGAGACCTGGGTCTTATAATAGCTTCATTTTCGAAAAAGCATTGCGTTGTTTATTCTATGCACTAGTATTCTTGGGAGGAAACCCATTCCGTGTTATACGGCGTGGCCCCTTGAATTACTCTCTTTTAAAGTAAAGCTTTAAATAACTATTTTTGTTTTTACACCAGTCACATGAATGACCTGGAGTTTATTGTTTTAACCTAAACTCTGGGTGCCCCTATTTTCGACACGGGCAGCTAGTGGTTTTGGTTTTGTAGATTTATATTCACAGGATACCGATTTACAGCTGGAATGATGCTCGGAAAGCTCTGTATCCGTGTATCACCTTCAGTTGTGCTTTGTATTATTTTCCGCTGCTATGTAATTTATTGTAATCTCTGATATTTATCGAATGTAATTTATTCATTTATACTCTGTATATTCTTGTATCTGATGGAATTGTTGTAATAGCAATGAAATGTTCTTCCGTCGGCGTTCTGATTTGTCCTGTTCTCAAAACGATCAGGGGTTTCGAACGGTCTAGATCGGTTTAACGACTGATTCGGATCGAGCGAAATTCCTTGCCGTCACATTTGGTATCAGAGCTTTGGTTTACAGAGCTAGAGAACAAGACACATTAGAACCATACGAAAGAATTCATCAGATATTGGATTGGTGATATCCAATTAGAATGACTCGTTAGAGATAGGATCAGTAGTATCCTAGGACGAGTGGGAAGAGTATATTTTTCAAATGAAAACAATTTTTTTTTGAAATTTAAACCATTTTATACGTATTTGAATATTTATTTACTTTGAATTTGGACAATCCAGTATATAAAGATTTTGCATATACGCGTCATGAAAGTATATTCGAAGATTTAATATACTACATAGATATAGAATCACATTCTAGTTGCCCGGACATGATTCCGATGATGGCGCTCCATCACCAGTATTTATTTTCGTGTTTCGAAGGTGTGATTTCTATATATTTCCATTAGACTGGTGTGAGAACCAAAATATAGCTAGAATACATTGTTGTGATTTGGCATCAAAAACATGATTTTTGTATATATAACAAATTTATGAATTTGAAACGTTAATCCACTAATTGATTGATGTTTGTGTTGTTTGTTTATTTGTTTGATAATTTTGAACCATTATGCCTAATTGCATCAAATTTTGAATTGTATTGAAAATTAGTCGCATTTGCTTGCATATACATATACTTACATTGAACAGGTTATAGCAAGGAGGCTAGAGCCGAAGAATAAAATTTGTTTGCCCGACAAATAGGTACATGTTTACTATAATTTGCTGTTTTGTTTGGGTGATGATGATTTTATGAGCCTATTGGCTAGCCGCTTGGCTTTTTCCTTTTTCTTTTTGAGATCAGAAGGCCTGTATGGCAATTTCGGGATTTTTCCCGTGGCTCCCGGTGCAGGGGAGGTTATGGCGAAATTTTTCGAAATTTTAGGGTGTTAGCCAAATTTTTGAAAATTTGAAAATTCTCAGAAACTGAAAAGTTAGAGAATGGAAGCCAGATCGAACGTAGAGTTGATTAATCAAACCACTTTCGGCTTTGTTCCTTTTCGGGGATGAAAAGTTTTAAGTGGGGGAGATTGTAATAACCCGGAAATTCTGAGCTAGTTTAAAATTTTTATTTTGGCAATTTTAGCGAATTTTGAATATTTAAAATAGATTATTTTAAATAATATCGACGAGAAATTTATTTTGAATATAATTCGAACGTATATATTTATATACGTCGTCGTTAGAATATAAATAATTATATATAATTATAAATAGAATTGAAAATAGCGCGGTAGTTCGATAATTCGATTTCAAACTTCAATTGAACGTACCGGGTGCAAAACAATACGGATTTTAGTGAAACCAAAAATGATAGGATCTAATTGGGAATATCTTTCCAACGAATCCGAAAAATCGAAATTTCATAGCGGGAATCAAAAGATATGTCCAGTTGAAAATTCTGAATAGTCGCTATGGAATTCAGGCCCTTAAAAATAGACATTTTGCAAACGACCTCGGATTTCGATGAAACCACTTTTGTTGGGTCCGTGATGTCAAGTTATTGCTAGATTCCAAATTTCATAATTTTTCGAATCAATATGTGAGCGTGGCAAAGGAAAACGCGTTTGACCAGTTTCAGTTGATTTTAATCGACTGGAAAATGGCCATTTTTCCAACGGTCTCAGAATTCGACGAAACTAGTTTTGTTAGGACCGTATCGTCAATACGAAGCTAGAAAATATTTTTATGGAACTTTTAGAGTTAGTATGTGACCCCGGTAAATTGAAATGCGCGTTAAAATTCAATATATAGTGTTATATGTTGATTTTGACGAAAACTGATCGAAACGATCGAATCAGCCTACGATACATATCCCATTGTGTTCGGAATGGGGGTAATTAGTTAGGGACAACAGGCGGTGGGCCTCGTTTTGAGGTCGAAAATAAAAGTTGCTTTTTGGTGAAAAATAAAATAATTAAATAATAAATAAAACCCTTATACCTTGCCCCCCCCCCCCCCCCGATTCATCATTCAGAAGAAAAAAAAAGGGGACATCGTGCCCAAGCCCGACGCGGCGCCTCCAGGGAGGCCACCGCCGCGCCGGAGGCTGGCGCACCCCCTTCCTCTTCTTCCTCCTTCCTTCTTCCCTTCCTCCGCTTCCATCTTCTCCCGCTACACCCTGCTCTCCCCTCCTCTTCTCAATTACAGCGAGCAACCCCCCCCCCCCCCCAAATCCTCCCACGCTGGACAGCGCCGCAGCCCACCAGGAGCCACCACCAGCGACGACAATCGCCGGACCCCACTAGTCATTCTCAGACCACCCCGCTTCTCTTTTCCTTCCTCGATTTGAAAATCCCCCTTCAATCGATTGTTGATGCTCCCCTCTTCACCGATTTGGGTTCCTTCGGCGTTAGGAAAATGATGGTGAGTTTTTATTTCTGTTTTTACGTATTTAGGTGAGTAAAAATGTGATTTTTATTATGTAAAACATCCTATAAAAATTCAATCTTATTATATATATATATATATATATATATATATATATATATATGAAAAGCGTATATGGTTTCATAAGAAATAAAAATATATACAATTTTTAATTAGAAAAAGATTGTATTTTTCTAAAGAAAAAGAATAGATTTTTGTAGGAAGAAAGTTTAGATCTTTAATGAGGAAAAGTTAGATTTTTATATATTGAATAGCATAGTAAAAATTCGATTTTTATATATTGAATAGCATAGTAAAAATTCGATTTTTATATATTGAATAGCGAAGTAAAAAAAAATTCGATTTTTATATATTGGATAGCGAAGTAAAAATTCGATTTTTATATATTGAATAGCGAAGTAAAAATTCGATTTTTATATATTGAATAGCGAAGTAAAAATTCGATTTTTATATATTGAATAGCAAAGTAAAAATTCGATTTTTACATATGTAGAGAATACGGGCAACGAAGATGGCAAAGGCGAGAAGGATGAAGATTTCTATCAAATAAGTGTCGTGGAGTTAGGATAGCTATCGGTGAGAATTTCTCACTCTTCAATTTATTTTTCTAGTTATATATATATACTAGGATGCAGATGGTGTTTAGTAGCACCCGACACCCGTCATCCACAGACCATGGATGGCTTGTTTGTTTAATTGTTTGGTTGTGTAATTGGTTAGATTATTTGGTTTAAATTGAATTGTTTGGTGAAATGGAATGGATTTGATTGATGTGTGAATGGCGTGGGCCTTCACTAGACCGGGGATAAGGCTAGGCCTTGTCCCGTTTCTAGTATCGTGCCGTTATGCCGCCGAAATTTTCTATAATATGTTAGAAAAATAAAAATATCATTTTTATTGTATAAATGAACTGAATAAAAATTCATGTGTTGAAATAAAATATTTTATCGTTAAAAATATAATTTTTAACGTGAATGTGAATAAATAAATATTCATTAACAAACCGGACAGTTTGTTTATGTACACCTATTTGAATGACATTGATTGGGACGATAAATTTTACACATCGCCCAATTGAACAAATAAAATCCGTGTTTGATTGTTTGAAACCCCACACGGGTGTTGGGATGAAATTTGAAGTTCACTCATCCTGATTGATTAAATATGTCGATCGATTGATTGACAAGCTATTATATGCGTTAGATATCTATATTTGATGCTTATACAGTGTAGTGCACTTTGGTTGATGGTTGATTATTTTTCAGTGCTATTATATACGTGTGATGTATGAAAATCCATATAATTAATATTATATGGTGATTGATTGGGCCTCATTCCAATTTAGAAAATAATAAAATTTACATCTTTATCAATATAAAATAAAGGTTCATGTGTTGACCGTACTCATCCGTTTAGATTATTCATGTGTTGAACGAAATATTTTAATAATAAAATTTACATCTTTATCAATATAAAATAAAGGTTCATGTGTTGACAGTACTCATTCGTTGAGATTACTCATGTGTTGAACGAAATATTTTAAAAATAGAAATATTTGAAATAGAAATATTTGAATAGGAAATATTTGAAAAAGAAATATTTGAAATAGAATATTGTGAAAATAGAAATATATGAAGCCGTGTTGATTAGATTGACGCCATTTTGACGTGAACGATATTTATATCGATTTTATTCATTTTAAAATGAATATTGAAAAGTGATTTCGAAATCGAATATTTTGAAATGAAATTTGAATTAAATTGATTAGAAAACGAATTGAATTTAAATTGAATAGAAAACGAATTGAATTCGAATGGAATAGAAAACCAATTTGACTTCGAATCGAATAGAAAACAAATTTGATTTCAATTGAATATATAACGAATTTAATTTGATTTGAATAGAAAACGAAATGAATTCGAATTGAATAGAAAATGAATTCGAATTGAATTGAATTGAAAGGGAAATGAATTCGAATCGAATTAAAAATCGATTTGAATTGAAATCAAATAGAAATGAAAGTAAAAGGGATTTATAATAGAAAATTCAATTTTGATTTGAATTTGAAATAAAGGTTGAAATTGTTTTTGAAACAAATTCAAAACTATTTATAAAATTCATTTTAAATAGAAATCGACGAAATATATATTATATATATTATATATATAATATAATGGCCTGAATAGAACGCGCCGCGCCGCGGAAGTTCGTGAATTTCGACCATTTATTTCAAACGGACATTACGGTAGATCCGACCGTCGGATTCTCCTAAAACCGGAATGGTTGGGTTCGTATCGAAAAGAGCTTTCTAGCGAATATTTGAAATTTGAAATCTAACGGTTGGATTTGGAGATACGTCCAAATCAAATTCGAAAAAGATCGCTATAGGTGCAGTTCGATGGCCGTTGTTGGAAATCGACTGTACGGGCCTTGATAAAATTATTAAAAATAGTAATAATTTGCGTAAAATCATAAGAAATGATTTGGGAAAAATTGGGATGAAAAACTCCATATTTGAAAAGATAAAAATAGTTTTTTATCGAGGTGAACTAGTTTTGAACAAAAATTAAAACCCATTTATTTTTAAATAAATAAATTGGATTTGAAATGGGTTTTAAATAGAATTGATTAGTGGGTTTATCGTGAAGGGTGTTTTACATGACACTTGTTCTTTAACCCGATAAATAAATAGAATGTGATTTGGGTTTTTCGTGAACTGTGTTTTAAATGACATTAGTTCTTTAACCCAGTAAAAGGAGTTTTAATAAATCTGTAATTAGATTGAAATGTGAATTGATAATCTAAATTATCAAATTTAGAAAATGAGCGTGAATGGAGTATGTAATGACCCGCATTTTTACCAGTTTATATTTGAATATTTAAATCAGTTTAAATATTGAATTCGTAATATAAGTGGATTTATATAGTAATTAAAACGAAGTTGAACGTATAAAAATATATATTAAATAAAATTGAGCTCATAACGACGTTGCAGTTCGTAATTTAACGTTCTGAACTTCAACTGAGTGTACAGGAACCAGTTTAAATCGGATTTCTGCAAAACAAGAAATATTGGAATCTGTTAAACTGTATCTTTCTGACAGAAGTAAAATATTGAGATTTCGTCGGGTAGATTGCAAGATATGTCAAAATCAAATATTCAGAAAGTCGCTATGAAATCGTATATTGACCATAACGGTTTATTTGAAATAACTTCTTATCGGTTTCGAATTTAGACATGGTTCTTTTGAGGCGCAGCGATAATTTAATTTTTAGAATTTTACTGTAATTTTTAATTAACTAAATATGCAACTTTTCATTTGAAGTATTTCGCACCCTGTATCGATATTTTGGGGTTTCACAATATAAGTTAAACGACCGATATTATTGTATTTTTGGAATTGTGGCACCTCGCTGAACACAACTGTATCTTCATTTCTGTCCGCAGCCGCCCAGACATAAACGGAATTTTCCATAGCAAGGTGCACTAAACTTTATAACTTGAAAATTAGAAGCTAAGTAAAGGAAGATTTTCAAATTTGTAAAACACGCTGTCTTTTCAAATTCAATGCTCAAGTCTTTTCTTTTTACTTCTGCCGCCCTATCCTACTGCCTTCACTCTACAAATTGTCATTCTCCATTTACAATATGACGCACAAGATTTTGCAAAAACAAATCTTTTTAAATCGGCCAACCCATCTGCCAACCTGCATGTACAAGCTCAAGCTAATATACGATAGGGACATCACATACCCAGTACGCCCATGGCTCCAAACCGTACTCAGATGGCCTCAAATCAACATCACTATATATATATATATGTATCTATCACGGCAGACCTCCGCACATGCATCATACTACAAGCTCCACATCACTGTGATGAGATCTCAAATCAACCTATTACTGTCATCTACCCTAAGTGCCATAGCCAACCTAGCTAGAACACTGTATATTCCTTGGCACTCAAGGAACTGGGCATATATATATATAAATACGCGAGCTCAACATATTCATTCGATTTGTTTTCAGAAAAGCAAAACAGAGTTGCTTCTTTCATTTTTAAACTTTTTCTACAGTTTTATTCACGGCTAAAATTTATACATACTACCTGAGTTCGTAAATACTCTACCACCCACTCATCATTCTCGTGCACCTTTCATAGAGAGCTGGAGATATTTATAACGTTGGAAATGATGTAGTATAAAAGGGTTTGTTTGTGAGAAGGTGGCACCATTGAAACCCGGGAGGAGTGAGATGATTGGCAGTCCAGTGAAGTGCGAAGGGGATGATACATGAGATGGAATGTTATACAGTATAGCGTGAAGCTTTATTGTATATGTCGTTTGTTGCTTATGGTGAGGCTGTAGAAGCTTGTTTGAACGGTTGGTAGTATGGCTGGGGGTATGGAAGTTGCCTTGAGTTGCCTGAATGGAGTTTGTGAATGGAGTGAATGAGTTTGGTGCGCCGAAATAGAGAAGGTTAAGGGAAAGTGTACGAAGTTGTGTGGTGGACGATGGAAGTATAGTCCACTATAAAATTGAGAAGACTGGAGCAGTTGTTCATGTGAAATAGAAGAGGGGTGAAGTCAGTATATATACTAAGGTGTGGAGTTTGTTTTGGAAGTAAACTAGAAAGGAAGAGATGGTACTGGTATCATATGGGAAAAGACATTGGCATGGGATAAGTGACAACAACAAAAAACGAGAAGGGGAATGAAGGCGTTAAAGCTAAAGTTGGCGGTTGAGTTTTGGAAAAGAGTATAGACACAACAGTAGTGTTTGAAGAAGCCGGAGACCCTTTCAAGGGTGGCGATGCACTGTTGGTAGAAGGAGCAAGAAAGGAGAGGACCTGGTAATAGGTAGTTGTGTGTGATAACAAAGACAGGGGTTGGCGAAAAGTAAGGGTGCAAGGCGCATATTTTTTTCTGGGTTCTATTATAAAAGGTGGGTCGATATCTGAAGCCATAGAAGGCCCAAAGAAAAACGGGGCGTGAATGAGCAAGAAAAGATGCAACAAGGGAAGTAAGCGGAAAGGCTAAAAGAAACGAGTGATAAGGGGATGACCGATCTTCAAAACGAACTGCGAATGATCTGATTTATTGGAACTATACAAAAGCAAGCTGTGTTATGAAGATGGTTCAGAACCATTGGGTGATCATTTCAAATTTGTGGGCAAGAGTAAATGCCTGATTCAGACCAACCGACGCAAATCGTTATTTAAACGGTTAACGCGCCAAGGTGAGTAAATTCACTAACTTTATTTTATTTAAAATATTTTAATTATATTTTGAATAATGGTTGAATGCTGTGTGATGGTTGATTAGATAAATTACAGTTAAATTGGTTGAAATAAATATATGACATTGCATATGCACACATCATTGGTTGGATACTGATTTGAATAACACCTATGGATGCGGAAATCGGTTGGAGGAATTCAACCGGATTCCTAAAAAATTATATGTACTGTTTGTGCACTAGTTGAACCATGTTGAATGGAAATTCAACGTTATTTCGATAAACGATATCGATTAATTAAGGAAGCGGCAGCAACCGACATAAAATCCATCGTTGGGTTGAGAAATTGAATTGCCGATAGGCGGATCGCCGAAGTTGGTTATAAGAATTATATTTTTATAATTAAAGCGAAATTTTAAATTATAATAGACGTTCTATTATAAACTGACATTTTATGGTTCGTTTTATAAGGTAGATAAAACTGATTATTTGATAAGTTATGAAACTGTAATTATTCGGCAAGTAAATCTTGAATAATTATTTTAATACAAATCGGTTAGGGAATATTATTGGATTATATTAATCAAACAAGGAGAAGTAATTAAATCAGTTAACGAATTAACTGGTGAATTGAAGTTGATCAAATCAACTGTTTTATTAGAAATTGTTTATTTAAATAATTTCGATTAATCTATGCTAATGACTTAGCGAGAAATTGATCAAAATTAATAAGATTTATTATTAATTACTTTTCAATTAATGAAGTATAAATGATTATTGAACTGAGCACAATTAGTTATTATTTATTTAGGCAACTAATATGTTATGAAGAAAATTGTTTACTTCAGCAATGATAATTACTATTTAATTATGTTAATTAAAGCAAGTGTTTCTTAAATGGAGTACATTTAAGATGTTATTGAGTTGGGAAAGAGATATCAAAGATTTTTGTAACGAAAGGAGATATCAAGATTTTTGTAATGGAAAGGGATGTCAAGAATTTGTAACGGCAAGAGGTGTTGCGATTAATTATAAAGTGGGATATAGTAGCATATTGCAAGTCTTAGAACTATAGCGATAAAGTAACACTGTTGACTAGGCTTAAGCGTGACTGTTATGTCAAGATTAGTTATAAAGGGATATAGCAGCGTATAGCTAGTTTGAACTGTAACGATAAATGAAACGCTGTTAACCAAACTTAAGCGTGATGTTTATATACAGTAGCACTTCCTAGGCAAGGAAAATAGCTTGTTTTGAAATTCACTTATTCAAAAGGAATAAGTAATGACGTTTGCCCAAAGAAATATAAGAACGAGTGTTAAATAAAAAGTGCCTGTGATTTGTGTGATATTGGTGGTACATTGAATGGATGTTGTTTTACTTCGATAGTTAAACAACCGACTATCGAAGTGTTTTGACCATCGTTGTCAATACGGGGAGACCGGTTGGATATATTATCCGGAAACCACTCCGTGTAGGCATAAGCGTTGTGAATTCGATTATGCTGAAGACAAATTGAAGACGGAGTGAAATGCAATGGACATCCTATTCAGAATGGTGCTTTCTGTTTGTCCAGACCCAGGACAACTTGTATGGATGAATGCCTGACAGCGTATTCTTAGAAGATCACCTAAGACGTTCTTTTCAAGATATTACGTCTAGTGGCGGAGAAATTCGTTTCTCTTGGCTTTTATACCCGTAATATTTTGGGAAGATCAACTAGTGATTTCACGGGTTTGACGATGTGGCATTCAAAGTGTATGGTGATCAGATGTCCTAAAAGGTAAACGTAGCCTCAAGCTTCACAACCGGGAAATGACAAAAATCGGGCAGGCAGCATGGCTATGTGGGTCGCTCCCATTAGGGTGTATAATCACCTATCTAGAGAAATTCCTTTTGTTTCTAAATCTATCGATTCTGCCCATTCGGGAACGGTGGTTTGAGTCCAACCGTTGGTGATATACATTCGATACACTCAAGCGAAATGAGTGGTCGGTCATGTGTGGGCCGGGTTGCAAGATGTTCTTGTTGAACCCAGGTGTATTCGCCTCTAGAGATACATCATCGGAAGGTGGTCCCATACCTTGTCATAGTTGGAATCCAATCTCCAATAAGCGCCCTGCGGGTTTTGATGTTATACTATATATGTAGAGCGTGAGATGCAAGCGTTCTACTATTTGGTTATTTATTTGATTAGACATTATTATAATATCACTGGATTTTGATATCAATAATGATTTGGGTTATAGTAAGGTAAAAGCCGTCCATGTTTATGTGTGGGCTGGTCTTACTATTATCCTTTTTGTTTCAAAAAGGATTTTTGAAGTTAAACCATATGGTTGAAATTTTCTCACACCAGTCCCATGACTGACCCAGAGTTTATTTTGTTTTGTTTTTTTTTTCCTAAACTCTTGGGTGCCCAAATTTGTACGGGCAGTCAAGTGTTTTCAGGCTTTTACAGATACGCTTGAAGGAGCTAAAAGCAGAAGGCTTCACCGTTAGAGACTATTTCCGCTGTGATATGATGTATTGTACTCTGATAATGGTATGTATATACAATACAGTTTTGTATTTCAAAGTTATGTTATATAATATATTTTATTCGTTCCGCTGTGAGATTCGTGTTTACTCTGATTATGTTCAGCTGTGTTCTTCTTCTTCTCCTATTCTATTAGTTCTATCTTTTCTATCTCATCCTCTAACTTCTTTCTATTAATGATCTGGTATCTTCGATGTCTGAATAGTCGACGCTGGGTTTTGTGTCGATTTTCGGAGTCGAAAACCGCTGGGTCGTTACAGTGGTATCAGAGCATAAGGTTAAGTGATTACCTTGGCTCTGTGGCGTAACTCACTAGAGATAGGGTTAGTAACACCCTAGATTGAGTTTGAGTGTATATATATGAGCGCGTATTTGTAAACTAATATAAAAACTATTTTATATTGTGTTGATTAGTTTGGCAAGTGGTTTATGAATTCTGGTCGAAACAGTAATGCAAACTGTGTCGATAGGTGTTTCTAAACTCTTGAACAGGGTAATTCGACACAGTATGTTTTGAATAGAGGGTAAATGGGATAATTTTACCCAAAATATATTTTGATATAAAAAGAGCTATATATCTTGAGATCATTATAGTATATTGGGTGTGTTGATCGTTATTATAATCAAATAAGGTTATATGTGGGTTCGTTATGTAAATAACCAATCGAAATTTATATGAGTATAAGGTAAAAAAAAAAAAAATCGAATGAATTAAATCTGAAATTTAAACCAGAATTGGAATTAAAATTCTGAAACATGAAATTGTTTGTAAATGAAATTTGAATTAAATATATGGAATTTTAAGATCCTGGGGAAATTTTGAAATATTATCCAAGTTTCGAAAAGATATTTTTGAAGTAATTTCAAATAAAAAAATATTTGAATATGAGTTTTGAAAGTGATATAGTATTGAACTCACTTTGATCGCTGGGAAATGAATTCCGATGATGAAGTCGACCATTATCTGTATTCATTTTCGAGTGCTAAGTGACGGATTACTACCAAAAGGATTTGTTTTTGAAGTGTTTTTGGAAAACACATTGTCAGAAATTCAAATGTTTGAATGGCCATGTTGTAGGTATATATGTGTATATGATCTCAAACTGATTGGAAATGAAAATCCCAGGTATTTGATTTCTGAAATTTAAATTTTTCTTATGAAGTATATAAATAATGTATTTGACTAAGTCAAATAAAATTTGAGTTGAATTGAAGCCAAGTAGGTGGAAAATGCACTAGAATAAGGATTTGACTTGGCAAAGTAGTTTGAGTTGTGAATTGAGATTGGGAATGGAACCGAACTTGGTTGGGAAATTTGATTATTTGGAATTGGAATTGAACTGGAGTTTGAAAAAGAAATTGAGTCGGGATGTAAGAAAATTATTGATTGAAGATAAACTGACTCGAGATCAGTTGGAGATATATTCGGGTATGCTGAATGGATTGCAAATGAAAACGAGGAAGTTGGATTCCCGATAAAGGGAGAAGGCCAGAGTGGCATGTGGTAATAGTACCAAATGAACCGTGCAACAGAGAGGCTGACGAAATTCTCCGAAAATTAAAGTGTTAGGAAATTTTCAGAATTTTGAAAATTTTCGTTACAAAAAAGGGAATTAATATTTTGATCAGTTCATTTGGAACTGAAATTATGAAGTAAACCAAAAGAATTTTTAACATGTTACAACAGAAATTGTAGCATTTTTCCTACCTTAGCAATTTCGAGGACGAAATTATTTTAAGGGGGAAGGAATGTAATGACCCGCATTTTTACCAGTTTATATTTGAATATTTAAATCAGTTTAAATATTGAATTCGTAATATAAGTGGATTTATATAGTAATTAAAACGAAGTTGAACGTATAAAAATATATATTAAATAAAATTGAGCTCATAACGACGTTGCAGTTCGTAATTTAACGTTCTGAACTTCAACTGAGTGTACAGGAACCAGTTTAAATCGGATTTCTGCAAAACAAGAAATATTGGAATCTGTTAAACTGTATCTTTCTGACAGAAGTAAAATATTGAGATTTCGTCGGGTAGATTGCAAGATATGTCAAAATCAAATATTCAGAAAGTCGCTATGAAATCGTATATTGACCATAACGGTTTATTTGAAATAACTTCTTATCGGTTTCGAATTTAGACATGGTTCTTTTGAGGCGCAGCGATAATTTAATTTTTAGAATTTTACTGTAATTTTTAATTAACTAAATATGCAACTTTTCATTTGAAGTATTTCGCACCCTGTATCGATATTTTGGGGTTTCACAATATAAGTTAAACGACCGATATTATTGTATTTTTGGAATTGTGGCACCTCGCTGAACACAACTGTATCTTCATTTCTGTCCGCAGCCGCCCAGACATAAACGGAATTTTCCATAGCAAGGTGCACTAAACTTTATAACTTGAAAATTAGAAGCTAAGTAAAGGAAGATTTTCAAATTTGTAAAACACGCTGTCTTTTCAAATTCAATGCTCAAGTCTTTTCTTTTTACTTCTACCGCCCTATCCTACTGCCTTCACTCTACAAATTGTCATTCTCCATTTACAATATGACGCACAAGATTTTGCAAAAACAAATCTTTTTAAATCGGCCAACCCATCTGCCAACCTGCATGTACAAGCTCAAGCTAATATACGATAGGGACATCACATACCCAGTACGCCCATGGCTCCAAACCGTACTCAGATGGCCTCAAATCAACATCACTATATATATATATATGTATCTATCACGGCAGACCTCCGCACATGCATCATACTACAAGCTCCACATCACTGTGATGAGATCTCAAATCAACCTATTACTGTCATCTACCCTAAGTGCCATAGCCAACCTAGCTAGAACACTGTATATTCCTTGGCACTCAAGGAACTGGGCATATATATATATAAATACGCGAGCTCAACATATTCATTCGATTTGTTTTCAGAAAAGCAAAACAGAGTTGCTTCTTTCATTTTTAAACTTTTTCTATAGTTTTATTCACGGCTAAAATTTATACATACTACCTGAGTTCGTAAATACTCTACCACCCACTCATCATTCTCGTGCACCTTTCATAGAGAGCTGGAGATATTTATAACGTTGGAAATGATGTAGTATAAAAGGGTTTGTTTGTGAGAAGGTGGCACCATTGAAACCCGGGAGGAGTGAGATGATTGGCAGTCCAGTGAAGTGCGAAGGGGATGATACATGAGATGGAATGTTATACAGTATAGCGTGAAGCTTTATTGTATATGTCGTTTGTTGCTTATGGTGAGGCTGTAGAAGCTTGTTTGAACGGTTGGTAGTATGGCTGGGGGTATGGAAGTTGCCTTGAGTTGCCTGAATGGAGTTTGTGAATGGAGTGAATGAGTTTGGTGCGCCGAAATAGAGAAGGTTAAGGGAAAGTGTACGAAGTTGTGTGGTGGACGATGGAAGTATAGTCCACTATAAAATTGAGAAGACTGGAGCAGTTGTTCATGTGAAATAGAAGAGGGGTGAAGTCAGTATATATACTAAGGTGTGGAGTTTGTTTTGGAAGTAAACTAGAAAGGAAGAGATGGTACTGGTATCATATGGGAAAAGACATTGGCATGGGATAAGTGACAACAACAAAAAACGAGAAGGGGAATGAAGGCGTTAAAGCTAAAGTTGGCGGTTGAGTTTTGGAAAAGAGTATAGACACAACAGTAGTGTTTGAAGAAGCCGGAGACCCTTTCAAGGGTGGCGATGCACTGTTGGTAGAAGGAGCAAGAAAGGAGAGGACCTGGTAATAGGTAGTTGTGTGTGATAACAAAGACAGGGGTTGGCGAAAAGTAAGGGTGCAAGGCGCATATTTTTTTCTGGGTTCTATTATAAAAGGTGGGTCGATATCTGAAGCCATAGAAGGCCCAAAGAAAAACGGGGCGTGAATGAGCAAGAAAAGATGCAACAAGGGAAGTAAGCGGAAAGGCTAAAAGAAACGAGTGATAAGGGGATGACCGATCTTCAAAACGAACTGCGAATGATCTGATTTATTGGAACTATACAAAAGCAAGCTGTGTTATGAAGATGGTTCAGAACCATTGGGTGATCATTTCAAATTTGTGGGCAAGAGTAAATGCCTGATTCAGACCAACCGACGCAAATCGTTATTTAAACGGTTAACGCGCCAAGGTGAGTAAATTCACTAACTTTATTTTATTTAAAATATTTTAATTATATTTTGAATAATGGTTGAATGCTGTGTGATGGTTGATTAGATAAATTACAGTTAAATTGGTTGAAATAAATATATGACATTGCATATGCACACATCATTGGTTGGATACTGATTTGAATAACACCTATGGATGCGGAAATCGGTTGGAGGAATTCAACCGGATTCCTAAAAAATTATATGTACTGTTTGTGCACTAGTTGAACCATGTTGAATGGAAATTCAACGTTATTTCGATAAACGATATCGATTAATTAAGGAAGCGGCAGCAACCGACATAAAATCCATCGTTGGGTTGAGAAATTGAATTGCCGATAGGCGGATCGCCGAAGTTGGTTATAAGAATTATATTTTTATAATTAAAGCGAAATTTTAAATTATAATAGACGTTCTATTATAAACTGACATTTTATGGTTCGTTTTATAAGGTAGATAAAACTGATTATTTGATAAGTTATGAAACTGTAATTATTCGGCAAGTAAATCTTGAATAATTATTTTAATACAAATCGGTTAGGGAATATTATTGGATTATATTAATCAAACAAGGAGAAGTAATTAAATCAGTTAACGAATTAACTGGTGAATTGAAGTTGATCAAATCAACTGTTTTATTAGAAATTGTTTATTTAAATAATTTCGATTAATCTATGCTAATGACTTAGCGAGAAATTGATCAAAATTAATAAGATTTATTATTAATTACTTTTCAATTAATGAAGTATAAATGATTATTGAACTGAGCACAATTAGTTATTATTTATTTAGGCAACTAATATGTTATGAAGAAAATTGTTTACTTCAGCAATGATAATTACTATTTAATTATGTTAATTAAAGCAAGTGTTTCTTAAATGGAGTACATTTAAGATGTTATTGAGTTGGGAAAGAGATATCAAAGATTTTTGTAACGAAAGGAGATATCAAGATTTTTGTAATGGAAAGGGATGTCAAGAATTTGTAACGGCAAGAGGTGTTGCGATTAATTATAAAGTGGGATATAGTAGCATATTGCAAGTCTTAGAACTATAGCGATAAAGTAACACTGTTGACTAGGCTTAAGCGTGACTGTTATGTCAAGATTAGTTATAAAGGGATATAGCAGCGTATAGCTAGTTTGAACTGTAACGATAAATGAAACGCTGTTAACCAAACTTAAGCGTGATGTTTATATACAGTAGCACGTCCTAGGCAAGGAAAATAGCTTGTTTTGAAATTCACTTATTCAAAAGGAATAAGTAATGACGTTTGCCCAAAGAAATATAAGAACGAGTGTTAAATAAAAAGTGCCTGTGATTTGTGTGATATTGGTGGTACATTGAATGGATGTTGTTTTACTTCGATAGTTAAACAACCGACTATCGAAGTGTTTTGACCATCGTTGTCAATACGGGGAGACCGGTTGGATATATTATCCGGAAACCACTCCGTGTAGGCATAAGCGTTGTGAATTCGATTATGCTGAAGACAAATTGAAGACGGAGTGAAATGCAATGGACATCCTATTCAGAATGGTGCTTTCTGTTTGTCCAGACCCAGGACAACTTGTATGGATGAATGCCTGACAGCGTATTCTTAGAAGATCACCTAAGACGTTCTTTTCAAGATATTACGTCTGGTGGCGGAGAAATTCGTTTCTCTTGGCTTTTATACCCGTAATATTTTGGGAAGATCAACTAGTGATTTCACGGGTTTGACGATGTGGCATTCAAAGTGTATGGTGATCAGATGTCCTAAAAGGTAAACGTAGCCTCAAGCTTCACAACCGGGAAATGACAAAAATCGGGCAGGCAGCATGGCTATGTGGGTCGCTCCCATTAGGGTGTATAATCACCTATCTAGAGAAATTCCTTTTGTTTCTAAATCTATCGATTCTGCCCATTCGGGAACGGTGGTTTGAGTCCAACCGTTGGTGATATACATTCGATACACTCAAGCGAAATGAGTGGTCGGTCATGTGTGGGCCGGGTTGCAAGATGTTCTTGTTGAACCCAGGTGTATTCGCCTCTAGAGATACATCATCGGAAGGTGGTCCCATACCTTGTCATAGTTGGAATCCAATCTCCAATAAGCGCCCTGCGGGTTTTGATGTTATACTATATATGTAGAGCGTGAGATGCAAGCGTTCTACTATTTGGTTATTTATTTGATTAGACATTATTATAATATCACTGGATTTTGATATCAATAATGATTTGGGTTATAGTAAGGTAAAAGCCGTCCATGTTTATGTGTGGGCTGGTCTTACTATTATCCTTTTTGTTTCAAAAAGGATTTTTGAAGTTAAACCATATGGTTGAAATTTTCTCACACCAGTCCCATGACTGACCCAGAGTTTATTTTGTTTTGTTTTTTTTTTCCTAAACTCTTGGGTGCCCAAATTTGTACGGGCAGTCAAGTGTTTTCAGGCTTTTACAGATACGCTTGAAGGAGCTAAAAGCAGAAGGCTTCACCGTTAGAGACTATTTCCGCTGTGATATGATGTATTGTACTCTGATAATGGTATGTATATACAATACAGTTTTGTATTTCAAAGTTATGTTATATAATATATTTTATTCGTTCCGCTGTGAGATTCGTGTTTACTCTGATTATGTTCAGCTGTGTTCTTCTTCTTCTCCTATTCTATTAGTTCTATCTTTTCTATCTCATCCTCTAACTTCTTTCTATTAATGATCTGGTATCTTCGATGTCTGAATAGTCGACGCTGGGTTTTGTGTCGATTTTCGGAGTCGAAAACCGCTGGGTCGTTACAGAGTATCACCAGTTTTGCTCCAAAGCGATAGTTAAATCTTTAATTAGATTTGAACGTGAAAGGGTAATTAATTTTACCGACAACACTGTGGTGTTAGATATGGAGTATTACTAGTTTTACTTCATGGGATGAATAGGTTGGGATTGGGAAATAAAATAAATAATTACTTCGATGTGGTTCGCTAATCTCGACTAGTTTAGAAAACCATAATTTGGTTTGCAACAACATCCAAAGGAAGATTAAGGGATAAATTTTAAAGAATTTATCTTGGATAAAATTAATGGGAACCTTTCCCTAAGAATGTGATTTCGTGAATAAAAGGATATTCTGCATTGGAATGAGGCGTATGTTGTGTTTGTGTAACATTTGTTTTAATATACGCGGGTTGTTCGGAAAGTCCGGGTTTATACCCATTCTGAATAACCGATTCGACGATATGTCGAAGATGAAGACGGTGGTTGAAGACCGGAAGTCTTCACATCGTTTGGGTGATTACTAATGATCTTGATTGGGCTGTACACCCAAGATGAGGGAATCAGTTAGTGGTCGTCCAGACGTACTTGGAGATCGATGGATATGCGAGGAAAGTGCCTCCGGTTTCGTTCAGACCCAGAACGAACTTGTAAATGGATTGTGTGTCTGACATTGGATTTTATTCTGTGTTGATTGATTTCTGTTAAATATATATCTGTTTGGCGGCGGAGAATTTATTCCCTGGCTTAACGCCCTTCTCTGAGACGTACGAGCTTAGAGGTTATATATCTATAGATATCAATCGCATGGCATGAATTGCATGTGTGGCACGCTGAGTTGCATGGATCAAGGCTTCTGTTGAAAAGCAAAGTCTCGTGGTTGATGATCAAAGCACAGCCTACGTGGCAGCTTTGTGTATAACGTGAATTTGCGACCCTCACACCTCGGTATGAGTTAAAAACGGGATACAGACTGCAGGGAGAGCACGACGTTTCTTTCTAGCTTTGGTGGTGTCAGTGACTTACCAGCCCTAACATTTATATACTTTTCACCTATGCGGTTGTTGGATGAGGCGCCTCGATTTTAGGTCTGTAAGGATCGGGAAACGTGTGTTCAAGAATTGCCAATCCTCAAACGTAAGAGAGGACCGGCCCTAAAGCATCCAAGGGTTACCCAGAGTGTGTAGTCCTGAGGCATTTGCTAGAGTGTCTCAAAGCGGAGAGGAGCTTTCCCTTGCCTCGACTCATGACGGAAATCCAATTTCCAATACGAGATATTTTGACTTTATTTGTAGAGCCTAGTATGGCGACATAGTAGCATGGGATGCTATGCCGTCTATGATTGATATTTATGATAAAAATTGTTCTGACACTATACACTTATTATAGTATCAAATGATTTGTTTTAAAACGTACCAATCATGTTTGTCTATTATAAGGGAAAACCCTATCCTCCGGCTTGCGTTGCATTGTGTGAAGGGACCTGGGTCTTATAATAGCTTCATTTTCGAAAAAGCATTGCGTTGTTTATTCTATGCACTAGTATTCTTGGGAGGAAACCCGTTCCGTGTTATACGGCGTGGCCCCTTGAATTACTCTCTTTTAAAGTAAAGCTTTAAATAACTGTTTTAGTTCTCACACCAGTCACGTGACTCACCTGGAGTTTATTGTTTTAACCTAAACTCTGGGTGCCCCTATTTTCGACACGGTCAGCTAGTGGTTTTGGTTTTGTAGATTTATATTCACAGGATCCTGATTTACAGCTGGAATGATGCTCGGAAAGCTCTGTATCCGTGTATCACCTTCAGTTATGCTTTGTATTATTTTCCGCTGCTATGTAATTTATTGTAATCTCTAATATTTATTGAATGTAATTTATTCATTTATACTCTGTATATTCTTGTATCTGATGGAATTGTTGTAATAGCAATGAAATGTTCTTCCGTCGGCGTTCTGATTTGTCCTGTTCTCAAAACGATCAGGGGTTTCGAACGGTCTAGATCGGTTTAACGACTGATTCGGATCGAGCGAAATTCCTTGCCGTCACATTTCCAAAAGTGTTTTGGTTATCGTAAGGTAAAAACCATCCGTGTTTATGTGTGGATCGGTCTTACGATTATCTTTTCTTCTGAAAAGGATTTTGAAAAGTTAAACCAAATGATTTGAATTTGCTCACACCTGTCCCATGACTGACCCAGAGTTTATTTTGTTTTGTTTTCCCTCTAAACTCTTGGGTGCCCAAATTTGTATGGGCAGTCAAGTAGTTTAGGTCTTTACAGACATGCTTGAAGCAGGAGGCTTCAGGATTATATCGCTATTGTTATTTCCGCTGTGTATAAGTGTTGTACTCTAATATTGTTATTATACTGTTTATTGCAAAGTTATGTTATATATTATATTTTATTCGTTCCGCTGTGAGATTCGTGTTTACTTTGATTGTGTTCTTATTCTTTTATTCTAATTTTCTATCTTATCTATTCTCACCTTCTAACTTCTTTCTATTAATGATCAGGTATGTTCGATGTCTGAATGGTCAACATGGTAGTTTGGGGTTGATTTTCGGAGTTGAAAATCCCAATTTGTTACAGTGGTATCAGAGCTGAAGGTTAAGTGATTACCTTGGCTCTGTGGCGTGACTCAGTAGAGATGGGGTTAATAATACCCTATATTGAGTCTGAGTGTACATATACGAGTGAACGTATTTGTAGATTGATTATAAATTGTTTTATATATGGAGATTTATTGGTTGAGTCGTTTATGAGTTCTGGTCGATCAGTTTGATTCACTGTATCGATAGGGGTTTCTAAGTACTCAAGTACGATAAACCGACACAGTATGTTTTGAAAGAGGGTAAATGAAATAATTTTACCCAAAATATATTTTGATATAAAAGAAAGGTATATATCTTGGAATTATTATTATATATTGGATGTTTTGGTTGATTATAATTAAAATGCTTATATAAATAACCAATTTGAGTTCGTATAATATAAAAGCAGACTAATTAAACTTGAATTAAATCAGAATTGGGATTAAAATTCTGGAAAACTGGAAAAAGGTGTTTGTAAGTGGATTTGAGTTAAGTATAAGAAAATTTTAAAATCCTGGGAGATTTTAAATTGTTTAGAAGTATCGTGAATGATATTTTGAAAAAGATTTCAAAATGAAAGTGTTTAATATGGTTTTGAAAGTGATATATTATTGAACTCACTTCGATAACTGGGAAATAACTCTGATGAGGCTAGCCACATCATCAGTGTTCATTTTCGAGTCCTAAGTGACGGATTACTACCAAGATATTGTGTGGAATTGTTTTGAGGAAAACAAGTTGTTTTGAATCTCAAAAGGAATATTTGATTTTTTGTGTAAAGCAAAGTTAAACTGTTTAAAACTCCCGGAAAAGATTGTTTGAACAAAAACAAATTTAAAGAAATTTGTGAAGGCAAATATGAATTGAATTAAAAACCAATTAACTGGAAATCGAATTGAAATAGAATTATATCGAATAAAAACTGAATTTTGAGTTATAAATTTGGTTAAGTATATTGGACTGGTAAGTAAGATTTGGAATTGGTAATGGAAATTGAAGATTTAGAATGAGGTTTGGTTTGATTGGATTTGAGATTTGATTGATTGAAATTGATTGGAAATCGATTGGTATAAATGGATATATGATCAGCAAGTATTGAGTAGAAGCAAGTTCAAGGATTAAATGATATGCTCGACAAAAAGGCACACGTTTATTTTTATGGATTTGGTGATTTATGGGCCGATTTGGCAAGCCGCTTAGCTGTTTGATTTTGTTTTGGATTGGAGAAGGCATAGAGAGGCGAATTGGGGTTTGAACTATTGACCGGTACAAAGGAGGTGCTGGCGAAATATTTCGAAAATTTCGGGTGTTAGAAAAAATTTCAGAATTTTTGAATTTTTTTGTTAATAGAAATAAATGAATATTTTGATTAAAATTAAATTGGTTCAGTTGAAATTAAGGTTGGTAAGTAAACAAATAAGTTTGTACTAATCAATAGGGTTTGTTCTCTACCTTAGCAATTTCGAGGACGAAATTATTTTAAGGGGGGAAGAATGTAATGACCCACATTTTTCAGTGATATAATTAATTTATTTAATTATTTAAATAATGGTTTGGTTATTTAAAATGACCAGAATTTAATATTATTGAATATGTAATTATAATAAATAACATAATAATATATTTAATTTTTGAAATAGTCAAAAATAGTGGAATTCACAATATAATGTGAATTGGATCAACTGTGGTATTTAATTCAGTTTAGAATTGAATTATAATAACAAATATATTCAATCGACGACAGTTGAACGTATAGATTATAATATAATTATAATCGAGCTCGAAATGGCGCGGCAGTTCGCTGTTTGGCGATTTGAACTTCAACTGAAGGTACAGGGTCCATTTTAAATCAGATTTCTGTGAAACAAGAAACGTTAGGAGCTGGTGAAGTATATTTTTCTAATGGAAGAGAAAATTCGAGATTTCATCGTGTAGATTTTTAGTTATATCCAAATCAAATATTAGAAAAGTCGCTGTGGAATTCCTTGATAATTTATAACGATTTATTTTATTATAAAAGGATTTTTCAATATAAATCAAGTATCAGTATAACTGGGAATTTTGAAATATCGAGTTATAAATCCCGGTGAAGCTGTATGGTATTCCACTATAAATACATATGATAATATTTATTTTTAAATATTAAATTTAATTGTTTCTAAATATATTTATATATTTAAATGGGTTATTTAAAGCTTTAAAAATAACCAGTTTTTCAAATGACCTCAGAATTCGACGAAACTAATTTTGTTGGATCCGCAATACTAAATTATTGCTAGATTTCAATTTCCGTGATTTTTGAAGTCAATATGTGGCCATACAGGATTTTAATGTGAAATACTGTCGTTAAGTTGACCTTTAAGAATACGCTGTGTGAGCAAACGAAGTCGGAGTTCGAGAAACCAGTTTCGTTGGGTCCGCAATGTCAAATTGTAGCTGCATGCCCATTTTTGTGATTTTTGGGTATTGTATGTGCTCACGGTGATTTTTAAACAGCATGTACAAACAACGATTGCTTAAAATGAAATAAAATAATCGAATAAAAAAATATTATAATTATCCTATACAATCATAGAAACCACTCTAACCCTAAACAAATCATTCCTCGGTCAAACATTAAATCCGTCGGCATCCAATTCTCATATCAATTCGAGAATCCCTTCTTTGAAAAATCAAATCAAATTAAACAAAATTCCATAAATCGTAAAACCTATGTAACACCCCACCTCCGCCAGTGCCGCTCTTGCAAGGACACTAGCTTTGGAGGGGCGTTAAACGAGGTAAACATGCATGCAGATATCACAAGACAGAACATATAAGTAAAAACAGAGTAAATAAAGCAGCGGATTAAAACTAACATTTCAAAACCATAGTCAAGTTACATCAAAGTACTTGGTCATTATTTTCCCATAAAACAAAGTCTAGAACATAAACTGAAAGCTGAAAAAGAAACATAAAGTAACTATCCCCAAAGTAGCATAAGGCCATAGCATGCTCAAACCATACGTGAGCTATCCAGAAAAGCAGCTAGAGATCCAGCTAGGTAACAGTGTTCCCACCCTGCAAACCCGGGGGGGAGGGGGGGGGGAACGGAAGAAAAGGGCGAAAGAAAACGGGTCAGTCAAAAAGACTGGTAAGTCCTATCTACTATTAGTATAAAAACTAATAAAGTTAACTGACCATGTAAAACGGAGATGAGATGTAGGGTGATAACTGGCATGGTGAAAAGTTAACAAGATAGATCAAGTGTGGCATCGCATATACAAGGTTAAGTTGCACCAGGTGTGTACTAGTATTCCAATCCATGTCAAGTATAAACAAGAAATGATCCCTTGGCCCAATGTTGGCCCAAACCCATGAGATGACCTAAATCAAGGTCCAACTACTCGGTCTAGTCGATCGGCTCCCTATAAGCCTAACTCGTCGTGTATCGGTGTCATACGGTCCAAACATGAAATGTAGTCGACTGTGCTAGGTCCACCCTACGGTGTATCCGGCCCTAGGGTGTCAACCACTGACACGAAACAAGCACGCACAGTCAAAACCTACAAGTGCCCAAGTCTGTCTTTCATCCCCGGACAATGTGCACGACCATGGTCCGTCGGAATCTAGTATGGCGCACCTACTTTTGCCGTCTTTTTGGTCGCTTACACTCCAGCCCAATAATCGTGCCCCACCCTAGCTTAGTCCCTAGGGTATCCGATACTCCCTAGTGGGTTACTGCTGAGAAGGACTGCGTAACTAGGGTTTTCTAGTGGGTTAAGTGTGGTTAACCCCATCCAATCAAGTATCAAGTTGGTTAAGTGTACCCAAGGTTCATGACTTAACCGCGTCAACCCATCATGTTTAATTGGTTAAGTATTCAAGTGGTCCATGACTTAACCCTACCATGTGGCATTAATTAATTTAATGCACCCAACCTCTCACATTAGACCTTGTTGTGGTTACTAGTTAAGCCGGGCGGGTCCGGGTAGCTTTACACAACAACTTAGTCTAACCTCGGGTTTAAGCACAACATGACCAACTGCTCACATTGGGTCCTATTGTTTGTAGCCACTAGTTAAGCCGGTCGGTTCCGGGTAGATTTATGCTACAAACTCAACCCAACCTCGAGTTGGCCACACTCATATTTTCTAAGTGTCATGTCCATTGTTATGTTTACAAACATAATCACAAGTCAATGTTCATGTCATATTTTAAAACCATGTTTTATGTCATTAATATTACCCAAACCCAACGCATTCCCCTCGCATGTACGTTTCGCATAACATGACATAGATCAAAAGAGGGAACTTGTCAAAAACATGACAAAAGGGGCATAAGGTAATGAGGTTGGCCACAAGGTAAACATGGTGGCATATGAGGCATAAGTATGTTCATAAACTTGCATATTACATCTTGGGCCTCAAAACATGCATAATATCAACTTAAGCAAATAGGTGAAACATGATCATAAATGACATAGGATGGAGGCTAGAAGTTCGCATATAACATTATATGCAAGTTATCATAAAGGTTATGAGAGTTCTCATGTTGCATAATGCAATATTTCAAATCAAAGGTCATAGCTTTCTATGCATAAGGCAAAGGTGATAGCTTTACAAACATGCATAGAATGTGTTTATGCATAACATGATAAGATCAAAGCACATATCATACTTAGGCCCAAACTCAACTTGCAACATGTCATATTAACTTCATAGTTAGAATCTAAGAGTAGTATAGGGCTTACAATGCTATGAAGACTTATAAAATATAAATAAGATTGAGACGAAGCCACTAGCAACTCTAAACACTCCCAAATGATAAGCTCCAATGAAAACCCTTGAGAAACAGGCAAAAGATCCTTGCTTTGATGAAGAAAGATTGAACTTTGGCATTAAATCAAGCTTAGAAACTCTCAAACAAGCTTAGGAATTCTCATATGAATGAAGATTGAGGCTATGACAAGAGGGTGGAGGCCATGATTAAACATTTGGGCAGCATTTAGTTGTAGGAATGATTAATGAGGGTTTAGGCTAGGTCTAGGGGTCTTTTTATAGTTGATTAGGTTAGTTTGGACCATAGGATTAACCCTATAACACATCAGGTCCGTCAAATCCCGTCAGAAACTTCTAGAGCAAGACTCAACATGTCACAATGGTGCACCGGGAAAAATGGTCCGACCGGGGGGGGGGGTCGACCCTTGGGTTGACATGAGTGTCGACCCATTGGGGGGGGGGGGGGGTCGACACTGGTGTCGACCCTGCCTGGGGCGGGAAAATTCCCGCCCATTCTGCCTTGGTTGAAATTTAAATATGAATTCGAATTTGAACTGTTTTCGGGCTTGGAATTTTCTGAAAACTTCATTGGGCCCTAACTTGGTCATACGGACTCCGTTTTTCGAAAACTCGAACTCTATTTCGCGTATTTTTCCGAGACGAACGTAATGGCACACCCCGTTTCCCTTGGTTCAGATTTTACAATTTAATTCTGCCTTGATTTACATTATAACATGTTATTCAAAAATACGGGTTGTTACAACCTATATATTATGATTCGTGAGAGCTTTCTGTTTCCTCCCATATGCATTTTGTGGCTCGCGATGTCAGTTGGGTTCGCTGTGTGTACACTGTCGTTGCCTAGGGTTTCGATGGGAGGTCAAGGCGAGGGGAGTTAGGGGAAATGAAGGCTGGCGTTGGCTTTGTCGAGGTGAGGCGCTCCTTGTGGGTGATTCCGCTGGAATTCGATCATAAGAAAGTGGCGCAGGTTTTCTACAGTCCTTCCAACGCGAAGCCTATTTTTGCCATCGAGTTTGGTAATTTTGGTATGAGGAGGAGTAGTGGATGAGAGGAATTTTGGTGGATTTTGTGTGATTTATAATGAAGGGAAGAATGAGGAAATGGGGGATGAAGGAGACCGGAAATGGTGTGTTCAAGGGAGCGACGGGTTTTACTGAGATTAGGGAAGACAAAGCGGAGTGGGCCTGGGCTTTATGAAGTGGCATTGGGCTGAAATGGAAAGGTTAAGCCCAAGAGTTTTTATTAAAGAAAATTCAAGTTATTTTAATTTAAAATAGTTAACTTTTAAAATACGTATCTTCTACATACGATATCAGATTGACGAACCATAGGTTGCGTTGGGATCGTATGGATGACGGATACGCGCTGGAACTGACTAGGAGTGGATTTGAGCTCGTTACAATTTATGGAAAAATAAATTGTCTGTTCTGAATCAACAGACGCAAATCGTTATTTAACGGTTAACGCGAAAGGTGAGTAAATCTCACTAACTCTGCTCAATTTATATTTTTACAACGTATTTTTAGAATTTATAAATGATGATTGTTTGCTGTGTATTGGCTGTTTGGTTGAACTGCTAGTCAATTGACTGGAAACATAGATAACGATGTAGATATAGATCGTTAATCGAATATAAATTCTGTTTATCAGAATACTTCACATCCGTGTTATTTATGTTGATTAACATATGTGGATGCAGGGAAAATAGGTCGGAGGGACGCCACTGTGTTCCTCAACAATTATTTTACTTTTTTTTCATGTATTGTGTTATATGATGTGATATGAAATCTGTTGTTGATTTTGAATGGTTGAATGATACCGATCATTGTTATATGGTACGTTAAATACCATAAAGAATATTGGAATGTTAAAAAGGAAATTTTCAATGTTATATTGAGAAAGAAATATTTATAAATCAAAAGATTTTATAAAAAGAAAACTATTTATTTAGAAAATAAATAGATTAAAAAGGAATATTTATTTGGTAATCAAATAGGTAGAATTGAAGGGAAATATTTGTAAACATTTACAGATAGAATTGAAAAAGAAATATTTGTAACTATTTACAAATAGAGTTGAAAAGGGATATTTATTTGAAAAATAAATAGAATAGAAAGGGGAAATATGTGTAAAGTAAATAGAAAAAGAATTAGTTAGATTATCAAAGGAATTATTTATAAAATCAATAGATTTTATAAATAGAGAATATTTTATAGAATAAATAGAATTATCAAAAAGGGGATTTATTTTGTAAATAAATAGATTATAAAAGGAAATACTTGAAAAGTGACTAGAATTGTATAAAAGGAGAATTTTACATTTAAAAAGTTTAGACCCGTGCTTCGCCCACTGGTATAACATGCTATGGATTTAAAGAAAGGATTTTAAATAGAATCTATTCTAACCGATAAATTGAGAAGATAATTTTTAAATGATATTTTATAAATCAAATGAAATGTTTATCATTGGATAAATAGAATATATAAGTCAGGACTTATATAGAGAAGTAAAAATCGATTTCAACCTCGATATTTGAAACTGAATAAAAGTAGTGTCAAATCAGTTACAGTTAATCAGTTAGAGTTAATCAGATAGAGTTAATCGAATTAGAATTTATTGAATATTAGTTACTCAATTAGAGTTGATCGAATATAGTTATTCAAGATGAGTTTCCATTTCTTATGACTGCTAGCGTAATTCGCGGGGCTGCAGATAACCTACGGCGGTCGGATGTTTCCTGAGGGAATCAGGCGTAACCATTGTGATCGCTGCAATCTAGAGTCAAACGTACGGAGTTAAATCTAATATTAGCCATCCGAAATAAAGTTAAACAGACATAGTTATTCGAATATAAATTAATCTAATATTAGTTATTAGATAGAAGTTAAATAAGTTGAGTTAGATAAGTTGAGTCAGATAAGTTGAGTTAGATAAGTTGAGTTAATCAAGTAAGTTAATCAAATGAGTTAATCAAATCGAGTTAATCCAAATGAGTTAATTCAAAGGAGTTATTCGAAATAGTTTATTCGAATGAAATTAAAGGAGTTAATCGAATATAGTTTATTCGAAAGGAGATTAATCGAATGTGAATCATTCGTAGAAAGTTAATCGAATGTAAATCATTCGAAGAGAGATTATCGAATATAGTTATTCGAAGAAAGAGTTATCGAATATAGTTTTCGAAAAAGAGCTATCGAATAGAAATTATTTGAAAAAGAGGATTATACACTGAATTCGATTATATCGAATTAAGGAAAGTAATATTTACTTTCCGGTTTAATCAAAATTTACTTATTTATTAATAGATTAGTGGTTTAGTTATTTAGTTAAATTAAGGAACAAAAGTTACATTTTGAAGTTCGATATTTAAGAAGAAAGGAATTATAATGCTATAGTTAAAATAAATGTTTTAAAATAAAGAAGTGGGTTCGTAAATAGAATCCGAGAGTTACGTACGGAAGTTTGTTAAAGATTGGAAAGGTGATCTTTGTCTATTTCGAAGTTAGAAATGTTGTTCAGTTAAGGTCTAAGAGGTAGTTATACCCCAACTTGATTGACTTCGTTTTTAACTAAGAAATGGTTAAAGTTCGGTAGTGAAGGTTGATTAAGTGAATTTAGTTAATGAATGAAATGGCTTGAATTGGCTTAGTGAAGTTTTATTTAAACATTGGTTTAAATCAAATGAAGGAGTTTGGAAACGTTTTCCAAATAAGGATCAGAAATGTTTTCCAATATAGGAAATAGAAATAGAAGTAAATATGGTGGTGTGGTCCAAGTGATTTATAAAGTATGTTTTTCCAAATTTAGAAATTAAAAATTTACGAATATATAGAAATGGAAAATGGATAAATTAATGATAATTTAATTAAAAGAAATAAACCTTTGAATGATGATTGATCGATAAAATTTCCATCTGGTAACAATATCGTTGTTTGCACACCTGTTTTTCTTTGATAGTTAAATCACTGACTATCGAAGTTTTTGACCATTTTGCATCGTCAATACGGAGAGACCGGGATCAGATATATTATCTGAAAACCACTTTGTATGGTCGTTAGCGTTGCGATCAAATATTGAAGACGGGGTAATGCAAGGACTATCTTGTTTACATAATAGTGCCTTCGGTTTGTCCAGTCCCAGGACAAACGTGAATGGACAAATGTCTGACAGAGTATATCTAACGGATAGCGTAAGTTGATCTCTTCAAATGTACTTATGTTCGGTGGCGGAGGAATTCGTTTCTCTTAGTTTTATACCCGTGGTATTTTTAGGGAAATCAATTTGTTATTTGACGGGTATGACGATGTGGAATTAAAAGTAAATAGTGGTAAGGTGTATCAAAGATACGTAATGACCTCAAGCCTCATCAACCGGGAAATGACAGAAATCGGGCAGGCAGCATGGCTAAGTGGGTCGCTCCCATTAGGGTGTATATCACCTATCTGGAGAAAGTCCATTTCATTCTTTTATCTGTTATCGATGTTGTCCCTTTTCGAGAAACGGTGGGTAGCTCCCAACCGTTGGTGATATACATTCTATACACTCAAGCGAAATGAGTGGTCGGTCATGTTTGGGCCGGGTTGCAAGACTTTCTTGTTGAACCCAATATATTCGTCTCTAGAGATACACTATCGGCGGGTGGTCCCATACCTTGTCATGGTTGGAATCCAATCTCCAATAAGTGCCCGCGGTTTGGTTTGTATACTATATATGTGGAACGTGAGATGCAAGCGTTCTGCTAGATTGTTAATTACTAGTGATTAGACATTATTATAATAACAGAAGAATATTGATTTCCAAATGTGTTTTGGTTATCGCAAGGTAAAAACCATCCGTGTTTACGTGTGGATCGGTCTCACCATTATCTTTTCTTTTGAAATGGATTTTGAAAAGTTAAAACAAATGATTTGAGTTTACTCACACCAGTCCCATGACTGACCCAGAGTTTATTTTATTTTTTTTGTTTTCCCCCTAAACTCTTGGGTGCCCAAATTTGTATGGGCAGTCAAGTAGTTCAGGTCTTTACAGACATGCTTGGAGGAGCTTGAAGCAGGAGGCTTTAGGATTATATAGCTATTGTTATTTCCGCTGTGTGTAAGTGTTAAACTTTGATAATGTTATTATACTGTTTATTGCAAAGTTATGTTATATATTATATTTTATTCGTTTCGCTGTGAGATTCGTATTTACTCTGATTGTGTTCTTCTTCTTCTGTTCTAATTTTCTATCTTATCTATTCTCTCCCTCTAACTTCTTTCTATTAATGATCAGGTATGTTCGATGTCTGAATGGTCAACATGGTAGTTTGGTGTTGATTTTTGGAGTATCGTTAGAAATTACCTCTTAGACCTTAACTGAACAACGTTTTAACTTCGAAATGGTCAAAGTTTATCTTTTAAACCTTTTAACCAACTTCTTTACATCTCTCTTGGATTCAATTTACGAATCCACTTCTTTTATAAAAACATTTGTTATAATGATAACGTTATAATCCCTACTTTTGAATTATCTAACTTCAAATTATAACTTCCATTTATTACTTAATTCGAATAATTAAACAAACACTAATTCATTAAAATATTCTCTTGATTTAAAAACCGGAAAGCATAAGTACTTTCCTGAATTCGATATAATCGAATTCGTTGTATAACTCTCTTTCGAGAAATCCCTATTTGATTAACTATTCTTCGAATAACCTATATTCGATTATCTTTCTCCGAATAACTTATATTTGATAACCCTCTTCGAATAACTTATATTTGATTAACTCACTTCGAATAACTTATATTTGATTAACTCACTTCGAGTAACTTTGTAACAACCCGTAAAATGCGAGCCAGTTTGAAATTTTTATTTTGGTAATTTTAGCAAATTTTGATTATTTAAAACGAATTATTTTAAATAATATCGACAAGAAAATTTATTTTGAATACAATTCGACGTATATATTTATATACGCCGTCGTTAGAATATAAATATTTATATATAATTATAAATATAATTGAAAATGGCACGGTAGTTCGATAATTCGATTTCAAACTTCAATTGAATGTACCGGGAGCAAAACAATCCGGATTTTAGTGAAACCAAAAATAATGGGATCTAATTGATAATACCTTTCCAACGAACCCGACAAATCGAAATTTCATATCGGGAATCAAAAGATATGTCCAGTTGAAAATTCTGAATAGTCGCTATGGAAATCAGGCCCTTAAAAATAGACATTTTGCAAATGACCTCGGATTCCGACGAAACCAGTTTTGTTGGGTCCGCAGTGTCAAGTTATTGTTAGATTCCAAATTTCATAATTTTTCGAATCAATATGTGAGCGTGGCAAAGGAAAACGCGTTTGACCAGTTTCAGTTGATTTTAATCGACTGGAAATTGGCCATTTTTCAAACGGTCTCAGAATTCGACGAAACTAGTTTTGTTAGGACCGTATCGTCAATACGAAGCTAGAAAATATTTTTCTAGAATTTTTAAAGTTCGTATGCGATCCCGGTAATTTGAAATGTACGTTTAAAATTCAATATAGTGATTTAAATGTAAATTCAAAGGAAACTGATTGTAACGATCGAATTAGCTTGCGATACATATCCCATTGTGTTCGGAATGGGGGTAAAACGCTATGGACGACAGACGGTGGGCCTCGTTTAGAGGTCATATGTAAAAGTCAACTTTTTCAAAAAAAAAAAAAAAAAAATTAATATAATAAAAAAAAATTAAACTCTCTCTCCCTCTCCCCCTATTTCTCTCTGGCCCCCCCCCCATTCGATTTCTTAAAATCAGAAAATAGAAAAAAAAAAAAAACCCGAACGATAACCCGCCGCCCCCCCAGGCGCCAGAGGCGACGCGCGAGAGCCCCCCCTCCCCCCCCCTCGGCGGCGCGAAGATCGCGACATCCCCCCCCCCCCCAACCCTAGCGCCCATCACCGAACTCCACCCCCCCTCGATTCAGCGCAGAGCCACTCCACTGGCCACGCCCTGGCAAGCCGCCACCCACCGGAGCACCAGCAGCCGCAGCCCCCCCAACCTCGAGCGCACCTCCTCCAACCGCCGTCGCGTCCCAGCAGACCCCCACCCCCTTCTGACCTAGAGGAAAAAGTGAGTTTTTAATATTTTGTTTATAATTTAAAAACTGGATTTTGTTTATAATTTAAAAACTGGATTCTGTTTTAATTTATAAAAACTGATTTTCTTTTTTGTAAATTAAAAAACTGATTTTTGTAAATTTAAAAACTGATTTTTTTTTTGTAAATTTATAAAAACTGATTTTTGGCAAATTTAAAAACTGATTTTCTTTTTTGTAAATTAAAAAACTGATTTTTGTTAATTTAAAAACTGATCTCATTTTATCGAAATAAAAATAGGATTTTTATATGTTGAACTTCGAAATAAAAATAGGATTTTTATATGTTGAACTTCGAAATAAAAATAGGATTTTTATATGTTGAACTTCGAAATAAAAATATGATTTTTATATATTGAGTAGCGAAGTAAAAATTCGATTTTTATATATGTAGTGGCTACGGGCAACGAAGATGAAAAAGATGCAATAACGAAGAAGATTTCTATCAATGAAGTGCCGTGGAGCTAGGATAGCTATAGGTGAGAATTTCTCACTCTTCAATTTATTTTCTAGTTATATATATATATACTAGGATGGAGACGGTGTTTAGTAGCACCCGACACAATCGTCCACAGACCATGGACTTGTTTGTTTGGCTGTTTGGTGATTGATTGCGATATTGGTTTGAATGTGGTTTGTGGTGTGAAAAATCGAATCGATAAATTGGTTAGGATTAGACGTGCGCCGTTATAAGGCGAAGGAGTAAGGCTAGGTTAGACTCTTACTCCAAATTTTGTGGTTTGCATAATGAAATGAATTGAATTGTTTGGTGAAATGAATGGATTGATTGATGTGTGAATGGCGTGGGCCTTCACTAGACCGGGGATAAGGCTAGGCCTTGTCCCGTTTCTAGTATCGTGCCGTTATGCCGCCGAAATTTTCTAAAATATGTTAGAAAAATAAAAATATCATTTTATTGTGTAAATGAATTGAATAGAAATTCATAGGTTGAAATAAAATGTTTTATCGTTAAAAATATAATTTTTAACGTGAATGTGAATAAATGAATAGTTGTAAACAAATCGGACGATTTGTTTGTATATACACTGATTTGACTGATATTGATTGGGTCGATAAATTTTACACATCGCCCAACTGCACAACTAAAATCTGTGTTTGATTGTTTGAAACCCTACACGGGTGTTGGGATGAAATATGAATTTCACTCATCCTGATTGATTGAATATGTCGATCGATTGATTGACAGGCTGTTATAAGCGTTGAATATCTATATTTGATGCTTATACAGTGTAGTGCACTTTGGTTGATGGTTGATTATTTTCAATGCTATTATATACATGTGTTGTATGAAAATCCATATAATTAATTTTATATGGTTATGGATTGGGCCTCATTCCAGCTTTGAAAAAGAAATATTTGAAAAAGAAATATTTGAAAAAGGAATATTTGAAATAGAATATTTGAAAATAAAGGAATATATGAAGCCGTGTTGATTAGATTGACGCCATTTTGACGTGAACGATATTTATAATGAATTGAAAACGATTTCGAAATGAATTGAATTGAAAACGATTTCGAAATGAAATGAATTGAAAACGATTTCGAAATGAATTGAATTGAAAACGATTTCGAAATGAATTGAATTGAAAACGATTTCGAAATGAATTGAATTGAAAACGATTTCGAAATGAATTGAATTGAAAACGATTTCGAAGTGAATTGAATTGAAAACGATTTCGAATTGAATGGAAAGTGAATTGAAATGAATTCAAATTGAATTGAAATGAATTCAAATTGAACTGAAATTTGAATTGAATAGAAACGAAATTTAAAACGAATTTATAAAGAAGAATTCAATTTTGATTTGAATTGAAATGGAAGTTGAAAATGTTTTTGAAACGAATTCAAAACTATTTATATAATTCGTTTTAAATAGAAATCGACGAAGTATATATTATATATATAATATAATGGCCTGAATAGAACGCGCCGCGCCGCGGCAGTTCGTGAATTTCGACCATTCATTTCAAACGGACATTACGGGAGATCCGACCGTCGGATTCTCCTAAAACCGGAACCGTTGGGTTCGTATCGAAAAGAGCTTTCTAACGAATATTAGAAATTTGAAATCTAACGGTTGGATTTGGAGATACGTCCAATTCAAATTTGAAAAAGGTCGCTGTAAGTGCAGTTCGATGGCCATTGATGGAAATCGACTGTACGGGCCTTGATAAAATTATTAAAAATAGTAATAATTTGTGTAAAATCATAAGAAATGATTTGGGAAAAATTGGGATGAAAAACTCCCTATTTGAAAAGATAAAAATAGATTTTTATCGAAATGAACTGGTTTTGAACTAGAATTATAATTCTATTTATTTTTCAATAAATAAATTGAATTTAAAAAGGGTTTTGAAAATAACCAGAATATCCAATGATTGCATTGGAGTGGATTTGAATCGAAATTGTCTTCGGAATATTTCGATGTTGGAATTCGTGATTATACAGGTGTTGTTATGGAAATTTGAAAGATATATATTTATATCGTTATTTCCAATACGACATTTGTTAGTCGTAGAATTCGATATTGAATATAAGCCGATATATTTTCTATTCAGAGCCTTGTATTGAATATCGAATGTGATTTGGGTTTGTCGTGAATGGTGTCTTCACTAACACTGTTCTTGAACCCAGTTGAGAAATGATTAAATCTTTTTATTTAGATTTAATGAAGTGTACCAATTAAATAATATTTAATTGGAATTGAATTGATATTGATTTTTGGGTTTATCGTGAACAGTGTTTTAAATAACACTTGTTCTTTAACCCGATAATTAATGGAATGTGATTTTGGGTTTATCGTGAACCATGTTTTAAATGACACTGATTCTTTAACCCAGTTAAAGATTAAAACTAAGTGGAGTTTTAATGAATCTTTAATTAGATTGAGATCATCGAAAATGGAGTATCACCAGTTTTGCTCCAGGCGATGGTTAAATCTTTAATTAGATTTGAACGTGAAATGGTAATTGAATTTACCGATAACACTGTGGTGTTAGATATGAAGTATTACCAGTTTTACTTCATGGGATGAATAGGTTGGGATTGGGAAATAAAATAAATGATTACTTCGGTGTGGTTCGCTAATCCCGACTAGTTTGAATTGATATTCAAAGGAGATTAAAGAATAAATTTAAAGAATTTATCTTGGATAAAATTAATGGGAACTTTTCCCAAAGTATAGGAATATTTGAATAAAAGAATATTCTGAATTGGAATGAGGCGTATGTTGTGTTTGTGTAACACTTTTATAATATATACGCGAGTTATTCAGAAAGACCGGGTTTATCCCATTCTGAATAACTGTTTCGACGTGGTGTCGAAGATGAAGACGGTGGTCGAAGACCGGAAGTCTTCACGTCGTTTGGGTGATTACCGATGATCTTGATTGGGTTGTACACCCAAGAAGATGGAAACAGTTAGGGATCGTCCAGACGTACTTGGAGATCGATGGATATGCGGGGTACTAGGTGCCTCCGGTTTCGTTCAGCCCCAGAACGGACTTGTAAATGGACTGCGTGTCTGACATTGGATTTTAGTCTGTGTGATTGATTTCTATTAAATATATATCTGTTTGGCGGCGGAGAATTTATTCTCTTGCTTAACGCTCTTCTCTGAGACATACGAGCTCAGGGGTTATATATTGATGGATATCAAACGCATGGAGTGAATTGCCTGTGTGGCATGCCTAAGTGGCAATTGATCGAGGCTTCTGTTGAAAAGCAAAGTCTTGTGGTGATGATCAAAGCACGGCCTTTGTGGCGTAGCTTTGTGTAACGTTTGCTTCGCGTGTTTCACACCCGGTATGAACCAAAAACGGGAGACGGACCTCAGGGAGGGCATGCGTTTCTTTCTAGCTAGAAGTGGCGTCAGTGGTTTTACACGCCCTGACGAGTTTGACTTATGTGGTTGTTGCGGTTGCGAGGCGCCTCGGTTATATCGGTTTCGGCCGATGCATTCTGGTCGGCAGACGGACCAGACTTACACCCCATAGGGTGGGGAAACGTAGTGTTCAGGGTTTAAGTTTAATCCACATCGGTGGACCGGCCCTGTCGCTCCAAGGCTTGACTGAGTACTTGCCTGAGACATGGGCTAGATTGTCTCGAAGTCGGTGAGGACTATCTTTTGCCTCGGTTCATAGATGGAATTCCAATTTCCGAATACGTGACTTTGCGGTTTTATTTGTAAACCTATATATGGCGACATAGTGGCATGGGACGCTCATGTCGCCTATGATTGATACTTATGATTTGAAGTTGTTTTATGAACTATGCACTTATAATAGTAACAAATGATTTGTTTTAAAACGTATCAAGCATTCTTTGGCTGTTATAAGGGAAAACCCTATCCTCGGCTGCGTTGCATTGTGTGATGGGACCTGGGTCTTATAACAGCTTCATTTTTCTTTATTTAGCATGGCGCTGTTGGTTTTATGCACTGGTATTCTTGGGAGGAAACCCGTTCCGTGTTATACGGCGTGGTCCCTTGATTTACCTAGCTTTGAAAATAAAGATTAATAACTGTTTTAGTTCTCACACCAGTCACATGACTGACCTGGAGTTTATTGTTTTAACCTAAACTCTGGGTGCCCCTATTTTGACACGGGCAGCTAGTAGTTTTGGTTTTGCAGATTTGTATTCACAGGATCCTGGTTTACAGCTGGAATGATATCCGGAAAGCTTTTTATCCGTATATCTTCTTCTAGTTGTGTATTGTATTATTTTCCGCTGCTATGTATTTAAAGGTAATTTAAATCTCTGATATTTCTGTGTAATATTCATTTATACTCTGTATATTCTTGTAATCTGATGCATTGTTGTAATAAGCAATGAAAGGTTCTTCTGTATGCGTTCTGATTTGTCCTGTTCTCAAACGATAGGGCGTTTCGAACGGTCTGTGTCGGTTTAGCGACTGGTTCGGACCGAGCGAAATTCCTGCTCGTCACACGTGGTATCAGAGCGAGGTTTACAAAGCTTAGAGAACAAGGCACATTAGAACCATACGAAAGAATTCATCAGATATTGGATTGGTAATATCCAATGGGGATGACTCGTTAGAGATGGGATCAGTAGTATCCTAGAACGAGTGTGAAGAGTAAATTTTTAAAGTGAAAACAAGTTTTGTTTTGAAAATTTAAATCAATTATTCGTATTTGGTTGTTTATTTATATTGAGTTGGACAGTCCAGTATATAAAGATTTTGCGTATACGTCTGATCTGCGTGTATTCAAAGTTTTAATATATTGGATAGATATAACATCACACTCTAGTCGCCCGAAGATGATATTGATGATAGCGATCGCATCATCAACATTTATATTCGAGTTTCGAAGGTGTGATATCTATATATTTCCTATTGACTGGTGTGAGAACCAAAATTAGATAGGGCCTATTGTTGTGATTTGGCATCAAAAATTTGATTTTTGTATATATATCAAAAACTATGAATTTGAAATTCTAATTCACTAATTGATTGATGTTTGTGTTGTTTGTTTAATTGTTTGCTAATTTTTAACCATTATGCCTAAATTGAACAAATTTTGAATTGTATTGAAATTGGTCGCATTTGTTTGCATATACATATATATCATTGAACAGGTCATAGCAAGGAGGCTAGAGCAGAGAATAAAATTTGTTTGCCCGACAAATAGGTACATGTTTACTACATAATTTCCTGTTTTGTTTGGGTGATGATGATTTTGTGATCCTATTGGCTAGCCGCTTGGCTTTTTCTTTTTCTTTTTGAGATCTGAAGGACCGGGGAAGCTATTTGAAATTCCCCGATGCTCCCGGTGCAGGGGAGGTTATGGCGAAATTTTTCGAAAATTTAGGGAGTTAGCCAAATTTTTGAAAATTTGAAAATTCTCAGAAACTGAAAAGTTAGAGAAGGGAAGCCAGATCGAATGTTGAGTTGATAAATCAAACCACTTTCGACTTTGTTCCTTTTCGGGGACGAAAAGTTTTAAGTGGGGGAGATTGTAACAACCCGTAAAATGCGAGCCAGTTTGAAATTTTTATTTTGGTAATTTTAGCGAATTTTGATTATTTAAAACGAATTATTTTAAATAATATCGACGAGAAAATTTATTTTGAATACAATTCGACGTATATATTTATATACGCCGTCGTTAGAATATAAATATTTATATATAATTATAAATATAATTGAAAATGGCACGGTAGTTCGATAATTCGATTTCAAACTTCAATTGAATGTACCGGGAGAAAAACAATCCGGATTTTAGTGAAACCAAAAATAATGGGATCTAATTGATAATACCTTTCCAACGAACCCGACAAATCGAAATTTCATATCGGGAATCAAAAGATATGTCCAGTTGAAAATTCTGAATAGTCGCTATGGAATTTAGGCCCTTAAAAATAGACATTTTGCAAACGACCTCGGATTCCGACGAAACCAGTTTTGTTGGGTCCGCAGTGTCAAGTTATTGTTAGATTCCAAATTTCATAATTTTTCGAATCAATATGTGAGCGTGGCAAAGGAAAACGCGTTTGACCAGTCTCAGTTGATTTTAATCGACTGGAAATTGGCCATTTTTCAAACGGTCTCAGAATTCGACGAAACTAGTTTTGTTAGGACCGTATCGTCAATACGAAGCTAGAAAATATTTTTCTAGAATTTTTAAAGTTCGTATGCGATCCCGGTAATTTGAAATGTACGTTTAAAATTCAATATAGTGATTTAAATGTAAATTCAAAGGAAACTGATTGTAATGATCGAATCAGCTTGCGATACATATCCCATTGTGTTCGGAATGGGGGTAAAACGCCATGGACGACAGACGGTGGGCCTCGTTTAGAGGTCATATGTAAAAGTCAACTTTTTCAAAAAAAAAAAAAATTAATATAATAAAAAAAAATAAACTCTCTCTCCCTCTCCCCCTATTTCTCTCTGGCCCCCCCCCCCCCATTCGATTTCTTAAAATCAGAAAATAGAAAAAAACAAAAAACCCGAACGATAACCCGCCGCCCCCCCAGGCGCCAGAGGCGACGCGCGGGAGCCCCCCCCCACCCCCCACCCGGCGGCGCGAAGATCGCGACATCCCCCCCAACCCTAGCGCCCATCACCGAACTCCACCCCCCCTCGATTCAACGCAGAGCCACTCCACTGGCCACGCCCTGGCAAGCCGCCACCCACCGGAGCACCAGCAGCGCAGCCCCCCTAACCTCGAGCGCACCTCCTCCAACCGCCGTCGCGTCCCAGCAGACCCCCACCCCCTTCTGACCTAGAGGAAAAAGTGAGTTTTTAATATTTTGTTTATAATTTAAAAACTGGATTTTGTTTATAATTTAAAAACTGGATTCTGTTTTAATTTATAAAAACTGATTTTCTTTTTTGTAAATTAAAAAACTGATTTTTGTAAATTTAAAAACTGATTTTTTTTTTGTAAATTTATAAAAACTGATTTTTGGCAAATTTAAAAACTGGTTTTCTTTTTTGTAAATTAAAAAACTGATTTTTGTTAATTTAAAAACTGATCTCATTTTATCGAAATAAAAATAGGATTTTTATATGTTGAACTTCGAAATAAAAATAGGATTTTTATATGTTGAACTTCGAAATAAAAATAGGATTTTTATATATTGAGTAGCGAAGTAAAAATTCGATTTTTATATATGTAGTGGCTACGGGCAACGAAGATGAAAAAGATGCAATAACGAAGAAGATTTCTATCAATGAAGTGCCGTGGAGCTAGGATAGCTATAGGTGAGAATTTCTCACTCTTCAATTTATTTTCTAGTTATATATATATACTAGGATGCAGACGGTGTTTAGTAGCACCCGACACAATCGTCCACAGACCATGGACTTGTTTGTTTGGCTGTTTGGTGATTGATTGCGATATTGGTTTGAATGTGGTTTGTGGTGTGAAAAATCGAATCGATAAATTGGTTAGGATTAGACGTGCGCCGTTATAAGGCGAAGGAGTAAGGCTAGGTTAGACTCTTACTCCAAATTTTGTGGTTGGCATAATGAAATGAATTGAATTGTTTGGTGAAATGAATGGATTGATTGATGTGTGAATGGCGTGGGCCTTCACTAGACCGGGGATAAGGCTAGGCCTTGTCCCGTTTCTAGTATCGTGCCGTTATGCCGCCGAAATTTTCTAAAATATGTTAGAAAAATAAAAATATCATTTTATTGTGTAAATGAATTGAATAGAAATTCATAGGTTGAAATAAAATGTTTTATCGTTAAAAATATAATTTTTAATGTGAATGTGAATAAATGAATAGTTATAAACAAATCGGCCGATTTGTTTGTATATACACTGATTTGACTGATATTGATTGGGTCGATAAATTTTACACATCGCCCAACTGCACAACTAAAATCTGTGTTTGATTGTTTGAAACCCTACACGGGTGTTGGGATGAAATATGAATTTCACTCATCCTGATTGATTGAATATGTCGATCGATTGATTGACAGGCTGTTACAAGCGTTGAATATCTATATTTGATGCTTATACAGTGTAGTGCACTTTGGTTGATGGTTGATTATTTTCAATGCTATTATATACATGTGTTGTATGAAAATCCATATAATTAATTTTATATGGTAATTGATTGGGCCTCATTCCAGCTTTGAAAAAGAAATATTTGAAAAAGAAATATTTGAAAAAGGAATATTTGAAATAGAATATTTGAAAATAAAGGAATATATGAAGCCGTGTTGATTAGATTGACGCCATTTTGACGTGAACGATATTTACAATGAATTGAAAACGATTTCGAAATGAATTGAATTGAAAACGATTTCGAAATGAAATGAATTGAAAACGATTTCGAAATGAATTGAAAACGATTTCGAAATGAATTGAATTGAAAACGATTTCGAAATGAATTGAATTGAAAACGATTTCGAAGTGAATTGAATTGAAAACGATTTCGAATTGAATGGAAAGTGAATTGAAATGAATTCAAATTGAATTGAAATTTGAATTGAATAGAAATGAATTTTAAAACGAATTTATAAAGAAGAATTCAATTTTGATTTGAATTGAAATGGAAGTTGAAAATGTTTTTGAAACGAATTCAAAACTATTTATATAATTCGTTTTAAATAGAAATCGACGAAGTATATATTATATATATAATATAATGGCCTGAATAGAACGCGCCGCGCCGCGGCAGTTCGTGAATTTCGACCATTCATTTCAAACGGACATTACGGGAGATCCGACCGTCGGATTCTCCTAAAACCGGAACCGTTGGGTTCGTATCGAAAAGAGCTTTCTAACGAATATTAGAAATTTGAAATCTAACGGTTGGATTTGGAGATACGTCCAAATCAAATTTGAAAAAGGTCGCTGTAAGTGCAGTTCGATGGCCATTGATGGAAATCGACTGTACGGGCCTTGATAAAATTATTAAAAATAGTAATAATTTGTGTGAAATCATAAGAAATGATTTGGGAAAAATTGGGATGAAAAACTCCCTATTTGAAAGGATAAAAATAGATTTTTATCGAAATGAACTGGTTTTGAACTAGAATTATAATTCTATTTATTTTTCAATAAATAAATTGAATTTAAAAAGGGTTTTGAAAATAACCAGAATATCCAATGATTGCATTGGAGTGGATTTGAATCGAAATTGTCTTCGGAATATTTCGATGTTGGAATTCGTGATTATACAGGTGTTGTTATGGAAATTTGAAAGATATATATTTATATCGTTATTTCCAATACGACATTTGTTAGTCGTAGAATTCGATATTGAATATAAGCCGATATATTTTCTATTCAGAGCCTTGTATTGAATATCGAATGTGATTTGGGTTTGTCGTGAATGGTGTCTTCACTAACACTGTTCTTGAACCCAGTTGAGAAATGATTAAATCTTTTTATTTAGATTTAATGAAGTGTACCAATTAAATAATATTTAATTGGAATTGAATTGATATTGATTTTTGGGTTTATCGTGAACAGTGTTTTAAATAACACTTGTTCTTTAACCCGATAATTAATGGAATGTGATTTTGGGTTTATCGTGAACCGTGTTTTAAATGATACTGATTCTTTAACCTAGTTAAAGATTAAAACTAAGTGGAGTTTTAATGAATCTTTAATTAGATTGAGATGATCGAAAATGGAGTATCACTAGTTTTGCTCCAGGCGATGGTTAAATCTTTAATTAGATTTGAACGTGAAATGGTAATTGAATTTACCGATAACACTGTGGTGTTAGATATGAAGTATTACCAGTTTTACTTCATGGGATGAATAGGTTGGGATTGGGAAATAAAATAAATGATTACTTCGGTGTGGTTCGCTAATCCTGACTAGTTTGAATTGATATTCAAAGGAGATTAAAGAATAAATTTAAAGAATTTATCTTGGATAAAATTAATGGGAACTTTTCCCAAAGTATAGGAATATTTGAATAAAAGAATATTCTGAATTGGAATGAGGCGTATGTTGTGTTTGTGTAACACTTTTATAATATATACGCGAGTTATTCAGAAAGACCGGGTTTATCCCATTCTGAATAACTGTTTCGACGTGGTGTCGAAGATGAAGACGGTGGTCGAAGACCGGAAGTCTTCACGTCGTTTGGGTGATTACGGATGATCTTGATTGGGCTGTACACCCAAGAAGATGGAAACGGTTAGGGATCGTCCAGACGTACTTGGAGATCGATGGATATGCGGGGTACTAGGTGCCTCCGGTTTCGTTCAGCCCCAGAACGGACTTGTAAATGGACTGTGTGTCTGACATTGGATTTTAGTCTGTGTGATTGATTTCTATTAAATATATATCTGTTTGGCGGCGGAGAATTTATTCTCTTGCTTAACGCCCTTCTCTGAGACATACGAGCTCAGGGGTTATATATTGATGGATATCAAACGCATGGAGTGAATTGCCTGTGTGGCATGCCTAAGTGGTAATTGATCGAGGCTTCTGTTGAAAAGCAAAGTCTTGTGGTGATGATCAAAGCACGGCCTTTGTGGCGTAGCTTTCTGTAACGTTTGCTTCGCGTGTTTCACACCCGGTATGAACCAAAAACGGGAGACGGACCTCAGGGAGGGCATGCGTTTCTTTCTAGCTAGAAGTGGCGTCAGTGGTTTTACACGCCCTGACGAGTTTGACTTATGTGGTTGTTGCTGTTGCGAGGCGCCTCGGTTATATCGGTTTCGGCCGATGCATTCTGGTCGGCAGACGGACCAGACTTACACCCCATAGGGTGGGGAAACGTAGTGTTCAGGGTCTAAGTTTAATCCACATCGGTGGACCGGCCCTGTCGCTCCAAGGCTTGACTGAGTACTTGCCTGAGACATGGGCTAGATTGTCTCGAAGTCGGTGAGGACTATCTTTTGCCTCGGTTCATAGATGGAAATCCAATTTCCGAATACGTGACTTTGCGGTTTTATTTGTAAACCTATATATGGCGACATAGTGGCATGGGACGCTCATGTCGCCTATGATTGATACTTATGATTTGAAGTTGTTTTATGAACTATGCACTTATAATAGTAACAAATGATTTGTTTTAAAACGTATCAAGCATTCTTTGGCTGTTATAAGGGAAAACCCTATCCTCGGCTGCGTTGCATTGTGTGATGGGACCTGGGTCTTATAACAGCTTCATTTTTCTTTATTTAGCATGGCGCTGTTGGTTTTATGCACTGGTATTCTTGGGAGGAAACCCGTTCCGTGTTATACGGCGTGGTCCCTTGATTTACCTAGCTTTGAAAATAAAGATTAATAACTGTTTTAGTTCTCACACCAGTCACATGACTGACCTGGAGTTTATTGTTTTAACCTAAACTCTGGGTGCCCCTATTTTGACACGGGCAGCTAGTAGTTTTGGTTTTGCAGATTTGTATTCACAGGATCCTGGTTTACAGCCGGAATGATATCCGGAAAGCTTTGTATCCGTATATCTTCTTCTAGTTGTGTATTGTATTATTTTCCGCAGCTATGTATTTAAAGGTAATTTAAATCTCTGATATTTCTGTGTAATATTCATTTATACTCTGTATATTCTTGTAATCTGATGCATTGTTGTAATAAGCAATGAAAGGTTCTTCTGTATGCGTTCTGATTTGTCCTGTTCTCAAACGATAGGGCGTTTCGAACGGTCTGTGTCGGTTTAGCGACTGGTTCGGACCGAGCGAAATTCCTGCTCGTCACAAACTTATATTTGATTAACTCACTTCGAATAACTTATATTCAATCTCTTTCTTTCAAATACGCTATATTCGATAATCTCCTTTCGATTAAACTATAATCGATAACTCCTTCCGATTTAACTAACATCGATTAACTCCTTTAACTCTATTCAAATAAACTATATTCGATTAACTCCTTTAACTCTATTCGAATAAACTATATTCGATCTCTTCTCGAATAAACTATATTCGATTACTCTTCTCGAATAACTAATATTCGATTAACTCACTCTTTCGAATAAATTATATTCGATCTCTTTCTTTCGAATACGCTATATTCAATTTAAATCCTTTCGACTAACTAATAATCGATAACTCCTTTCGATTAACTAATAATCGATAACTCCTTTCGATTAACTAATGATCGATAACTCCTTTCGATTAACTAATGATCGTAACTCCTTTCGACTAACTAATAATCGATAACTCCTTTCGATTAACTAATGACCGATAACTCCTTTCGATTAACTAATAATCGATAACTCCTTTCGATTAACTGGACTCGACTAACTTGGTTTGACTAACTTGGTTCGAATAGCTTGGTTCGACTAACTTGGTTTGACTAACCATACTCGATTAACTCAACTTGACTAACTTAACTTATTTAACTCAACTTGATTAACTCGATTCATTTAACTCAACTTGATTAACTCGACTCATTCAACTCAACTGTCATTTAACTCAACTTGATTAACTCGACTCATTTAACTCAATTGATTAACTCTAACTGGTTAACTCTAACTCTAATCGATTAGCTCAAACTTGTTAACTCTAGCTGATTAACTCTAACTGGTTAACTCTAACTGATTAACTCTAACTGATTAACTCTAACTGATTAACTCTAACTGGTTAACTCTAACTCTAACCGATTAACTCTTTTTGATTAACTCTTTTCACTTAACTCCTTTGAATCATTTCCTTTTGGAATTATCTCCTTTGAATTATGTCCTTTGGATTATCTCCTTATGTATTCCCTTTTCAATTATATTTATTTAACAAATAAATATTTCTTTAATCTTTTTCTATTTGTAAATGTTTTACAAATATTCCCTTTCCAAATCTATTTGTAAAAGGTTTACAAATATATCCTTTTCATTTCTATTTGTAAATGGTTTACAAATATACCCTTTTCATTTCTATTTGTAAATGGTTTACAAATATTCCTTTTCCTATTTGTTTTTGCAAATATCTTCCTTTGTATTTGTCTTACAAATATATTTCCTTTATATTTGTTTTACAAATAATTTCCTTTATATTTGTTTTACAAATAGATTTCCTTTTTTACTCTTTTAATTTTATAATTATTTCCTTATATAAAATCCTTTTTCCTTTTATATATAAAATCCATTGATTTTATATAAATAATTTATTTTCAAATATACTTTGAAAATCCCCCTTTCTACATTCCATTCTTACGGTATTCACAATACCGAATAACAATGATCGATATCATTCAAACACACATAATCAACAACAGATTATATAACATACAATATATCACGATATATGAAACAAAACAGTATTTTATATATTGAGGAACCCAGTTGGGTCCCTCCAACCTGTTTCCCTACATCACAGATGTTAAACAACTTAATAACATCGATTTCATTTTGATATGAAATATTCTGATAAACAGAATTCAATATTTGATTAAAGATTTAAATATATACATCGTTATCTATAATTTCAACCAACACATAAGCAATTCAACCAAACAGTTAACACACAGCAATCAATAGATAATTATCCGTTCTAAGAATACGTTGTAAAAATAGAACTGTTTAGAGTTGATGAGTTTTACTCACATTAAACGATCATCGTTGATAACGATAACCATTGCTTGATTCAGACAAACAATTTATTTCGCTATAAATTGTAACGAGCTTTAATTCACTCCTGTCAGTTCCATGTTGTGGTGTCCGTCCATATGATCCTAACGGATCTGACCGTTCGTGATTCTGATATCATACGACGAAGATATGGCAATTACAACTTCGAACCTTATTTAATACAAAAATAAACTTAAATTAAAACTTTCAATGGGCCTTTACCCTTAAATCCTTGGCCCACTTGAAACAACCTAGCCCGCCTACCCCCTTTCTTCCCCAACGACTTGCGAACTCCAGGCTGAAAACAAACCACCTCCAATGACCACTCTAACACCACCTCCTTCCCTCACTTTAAAATCCCACTAAAATCACCAACTTCCCTCTCGTCTCGAGCTCTCTCTCTTCCTACCCATTTCATTGAACTCGGCATCACCCTAAGAACCTGTGTCGCTCAGCTTCCTTGTGCAGGCTATAGGGTCTTGCGATCCTTTTTCACACCGAACCCCACAAAAAATCACTATCCGACTCCAAATCCAACGCTGAAACCAAATCCAAACTTTGTTTCCCATCGTATGACCTCTATCGAGCACAAACTCGAACCCTAGGTTCGCTGCTGGGTTTCCGTTCGCAATATTGTGCATCGAATTGCACAAAAAGAATGTGAGCTTAAAGCTCTCGCTTTGCAGAGTCCACAGAATCAGTTTTAGCATTTATTATATTTGTTTTGATTTTTACTTTATTTTTGAAGATCGGTGTTTTTCTCTTTTGGAAGAAAGTGGGTGACGGTGGATTTGTTTGACTGTGGGAGGATTTAAATTAGGTTTAGAAAGAGTTGAGGTTTATTTATAGGAGAGAAATAATATTTTTATATTGATTATTTAATTTATTTTTACTCCTACACTGTCTATATTTGTCCATAGAAATTCCTGTGATCACACGTGACATCCAAAAATCACGAAACTGGACATGCAGCTAGAGCTCGACATTACGGTCCCAACGAAATTGGTTTCGTTGAATTCCGACTCAACTTGCTCACACAGCGTATTTTTAACCATCAAAATATCGACTGTTTTTCACTTTAAAAATCCATACGGCCACACAGTGACTCTAAAAATCACCAAACATGGAATCTAGCAATAATTTAACATTGCGGATCCAACAAAATTAGTTTCGTCGAATTCGGAGGTCGTTTGCAAAACTGGCTATTTTTAAAGCTCTAATTAACCCATTTAAATATATAAATATATTTAAAAACAATTAAATTTAATATTTAAAAATAAATATTATCGTATATATTCACAATGGAATACCATACAGCTCAGAGTAAATCCTATATGTTTCTAACTCGATATTTCATCATCAGAGTTATATCGATATTCGATTTATATTTAAATCCCTTTTTAAAATATAAATAAATCGTTACGATTTTGTGGCACTGTTTTTCTGAGAATTTGATTTAGACATAAATCAAAATCTACACGACGAAATCCTGATTTTTCTCTTCTACTAGAAAAATATACTTCAGTAGCTCCTAACGTTTCTTGTTTCACAAAAATCTGATTTAAAACAGACCCTTTATATCCAGTTGAAGTTCAAATCGCCAAATAGTGAACTGCCACGCCGTTACGTGCTCGTTTATAATTATATTATAAACTATACGTTCAACTGTCGTCGATTGAATATATTTGTTCATATAATTCAACTCTAAACTGAACCATATACTTTAAATAATCCAATTCACACTATATTGTGAATTCCACTATTTTTGATTATTTCTGAATTAAACATATTTATTCTATTATTTAAATTATATAAATAATCCATATAATTTAATTCAACGACCATTTTATTCTCTAAATCACTATATAAAAAATTAAATAAATGAATTATTATTGAGAAAAATACGGGTCGTTACAAGTTCTTACCTTTAGGATCCACTCCGTCGTGCTTTGATTTTCAATCCGTATAGAATCCCTATGTTAAAAATCATATTTTTAACCAATTAATAATTTTCCTTTGTATGACTATTTTATAAATAATGTACATGTAATTAAAATCATACTTTTATCCTTTCAAAAATATTTTCATATTTCAACTATTTTATATATAGCACATATACGATAAAAATCATACTTTTATCCTTTCAAAAATATTTTCTCAATATGATAAAAATTCTATTTTTATCCTTCTAAAAATAATTTCATCGCATGATAAAAATCCTATTTTTATAAACTAAAAATAACTTCATTCATATTTCTCCTTCGCCGCATAAATGAAAATCATATTTTTAATCTAAACCATTTCTAATTTTTTTTAAAACAATGCTTTTTATATTTTCAAAACTAATTCTATTTTATATTTTTAAAATCAATTCTATTTTTTATTTTTAAAATCAATTCTATTTTATGTTTTTTAAAAGTAATGCAATTTTTTTATGTAAATAAACTGATTTTATACTATGTAAACAAACTAGTTTTATATTATGTTTTTATATTTTTAAAACTGAATTTTATACTATGTTTTTATATTTTTAAAACTGAATTTTAAATGCAATGATATTTCTATAAAATCATATTTTTTTTCCAGATCTTTAAAACAATTTATTTATATTATTTTCAGTATTTTAAACTATGTTAATTACCTTAATTAAATAACCTAGAATGATTAATAAATAATTAGTTAAATTTTATTTACCTTCCTTCCACAGTAACAAGCTTCAGAGTAACCCGACCATGCCTGACACCGCTTCCCCCAATCTTCACCATTGCCACGCCACCGTTAGAGCGCCAGATGTCGATCAGAACCCGTCAGGCGCAGCGCACCAGCGACGCCACTCTCCTGCTGAATGAGCTCGAGGCTCGATGCCTCCTTAGGCCTACAAAATCAGGTCGACGGCTGAGGGTTTTGATCCCAAATTCGAGTGATCCAGGAACCAAAAGCTCATCAATCCCGTACAGATAAGGAGCTCATGAAAGGCTCTCCGATCTTCGCTTTAGAAGTTAGAAATTTTATTTATTGGATTCAAAGAAAAATCGCAAGGAATACGGGAGAGTTTCTACCGTTATTTCCAATAAGAGGCGGCGACTGGTTATGATACGGATAGGGTTTATATTTTACATTTATATAATTTTAATATTATTTTAATCTCCAATTTTAATTGTTTAATTCCTATACTCCAAATCAACCCGAATGACTGTCGTCCCTAGCTAATTACCCTCATTTCGAACACAATGGGATATGTATCGTAAGCCAGTTCGGCTATCGATCGGTTTTCCTTTGAATTAAAATATAAATCAATTTATATTTAATTTTAACATACATTTCAATTTACCGGGGCCATATACTAAATCCAAAAATTCCTGAAAAATAAATCTAGCTATGTTTAGACAATACGGTCCTAACAAATCTAATTACATCGAATTTGGAGACCGTTTGAAAAATGGTCATTTTCTAGTCGATCCAAATTGACTGAAACAGGCAAAACATGTTTTCTTTTGCCACACTCACATATTAATTCCAAAAATTATGAAAATTGGAATTTAGAAATAATTTAACATTCCAAATCCAACAAAAGTGGTCTCGTCGAAAATGGGGGCCATTTGCAAAATCGCTATTTTTAAGGGCATATTCCATAACGACTATTCTGAATTTTCAACTGGGCATAACTTTTTATTCCCACTATGAAATATCAATTTTTCGGATTTGTTGGAAAGATATTTTCAAACAGATTTAAATATTTCTGGTTTCACTAAAATCCGGTTTATTTTGAATCCTGTACATTCATTTGAAATTCGAAATTGAATTTTCAAACTACCGCACCATTTCCAATTCCTTTTATAATTAAAAATAAATATTTAAATGCTAATTCCAATTTAAATAAATTTATACATTATACTTCTATCGAAAATAAATTTCTAATCATTATTATTTAAAATAAATCATTTTAAATATCCAAAATCAATTAAAATTGCTAAAATAAAATTTTTAAATTGGTTTTGATTTTTCGGGTTGTTACAGCGAGCTTGGGTAGAATTTTGGGGTAGTAACAGATGAACAAAGCCACGTGATTTTGAGAAGGGATCTTCCTGTTCCTTTGCCAATAAGAGGAACGAAAAAAATGTAATTAGTGTCTTGAATTTTGGATTAAGAAATTTATTAGTTGATAATTAAATTAGAAACCAATAACTTAAAAAGTTAATAAATTTAATCGTGGTCTAATATTATTTATTACCCTTGTATTTGTAATCAGGTCTAAACAAAACCATGAAGCTAGCAAGAATAGAAATGAAGTTTTAGAAGCTTGAGTAACGTAATTCAAGCGTATTAAGTGGAAATTAGATATTAATTAAAATTTATTTATTTTAATTAAAAACTGTATATTATGTTTTGTATATACACACGTTTGTTATCAGAATTGGGCAAAACCAATTACGCTGGGACTTCACCATCAACTACTACATTTTGGACCTATCCTGTATAGAACTGGAGACTGCTGGGAATTTTATTTAAATTAAAAGCTTCTTTTATTTAATTAAACCGAATTGCTTCAGCCATAAATGGAATTTGGTGAGTTCAACAAACTTAGTTTATCCCGCTTATATTTTTTATAAGCTGGGTTTTTTAATTTTGTGTGCAATGTTTGCTAGTGATTGATGATTAGATGATTGTTTGCATGGATGTTGAATATTTCTAAATATTCATGGGTTAAATTAAACGTTTGTTTAATTTAATCGAATTAGATCGTTATAATTGATTATAAACGTAAGTAATGACCTGAATGGAATTTGTTTAAATTGATTATATTAGTTGATAGGAATTGGTTAATAAATTAATGATGCTTTGAGTTAACTATTTTAAAGTCGATTATTATTTCGATGACCATTAAAGGATGATTTACTATTTTAGTAATAGTAGAGGGTGAAGTAAATAGATTTAATGATTTATTTAAGCTTTTATTTACTTATTCATTCAGGTCTGCAAATAAAAGTATTTTAAAGATAAATATTTGAAAGAGCGGAGCATAGTGCTATTATTATAATCAAAGTTATTTCGTAAAAGAAGCATATGCTTAAACTAAATCCAAGGGTTAAATGTAACACCCCGTAATTTTAGCAACATTAAAGAGGACAAATTAAAGAATAACTAATTTAATATCCAGAATTAAGGGAAACAGACAGCGCCATTGCATTTGTCTTAGTCAAAATAGACACCTGATTTGCGTAAAACGGACACCGTATGAATAAGTTATTAAGGTTTGAAGTTTGTATACACGCAGGAAGAATATATATACATATATATAGTCCTGAAATTCAATCGTGCAGAAACAAGGTGAGCGGGAAAAATCCCGCCCAGGGGTGTCGATCCCATAAGGGGGTGTCGACCCCCTAAGGGAGTGTAACATCCCACCTCCGTTAAGGTCACTCTCACCGGGAATGCCTTAACTTTGGTGGAGCGTTTTAAGGTACAAGATACTAATAAATTACAAGACAGAAAATTTATGCAGCGGAAAAAGATCAATATTATTTCATAAATACTTGTTCAACATAACAATTCAACAACTGTTTCAACCTTCCAAATTATTACAACTTTTAATCTGTCTTGAAAACATAAAGAAGCGATACTGAAAATAAAATGACATAAATCCCTAATAAGTGCTTGACCATAACCATAGCTCAAAAAGGAAAGTCCAAGCCTTACATCTACGGTCTTCAAGCTTTGGCTAACCTGGACTAAGCAGAAGTACTGCTTGCGCACCTTGGGGGTAACGGAAGAAAAGAAGCGAAAGGAAAATGGGTCAGACATAAGTATGATAAGCCCAGTTATTTAATAGCATGTAAACAAGTAAAAGACTATGACATGAATAAACTGACCCACTAAGAGCTGTTTAACTAGCAATGTATGTTCATGATAAAATGATCCCATTCATGTATTGATCGACTCCTACTCGCATTCATGTATTCCCGGTGTCATACGGCCCCATGTGATTTTTAAGTACTTGTGTTGATTCCAATATAGGGTGTATCAAGTCCTATAATGGCAACCCTAACACGATTCAAAGATGCACAAGTTTACGCCTGGTGCCTAGTGCCTGCTTTTTCCACTCCGGAGCCCGTGCACGCCCGTACTCCATCGGAACCTACACTGACGCTCCTAACCGCCGCCCTTTTGACCGCTTATATTCAGCCTAGTAATCGTGCCCCACCATGCCTAGTTCAGGGTACCTTGATACATCCATGTGGGTTACTGCTGAAACGGGTCCCCATTACTAGAGTTTTTCTAGTCAACATGCTAAATTGGTTAAGTGTCCTTGGTTTGACTTAACTCCTATCAATCTTGTCTAATTAACATGTTAAGTTGGTTAAGTGTTTCCTTAATTACTTAACCCCACCAATCTTGTCTTGTTGACATGTTAAGTTGGTTAAGTGTTACCTTAGTTACTTAACCTCACCATTTCTAGCTTGATTGTTCATGAGCTTTAATTAATTAATTAAAGCACCAACCACTCACATTAGACAGGTATTGTTGTGGTTACTGGATGTGCCGGTCGGTTCCGGGCTGTTTTACACCACAACTCAGTCTACCCTTAGGTCATTCTAGGCTTGATGCACTAACCTCTCACATTAGACAGGTATTGTTGTAGTTACTGGATGTGCCGGTAGGTTCCGGGCAGGTTTACACCACAACTCAGTCTAACCTCGGGTTAGACATATTCATCTTTTACAATTTACATATGTGAATTTTCTATGAGTGTTTCATGTCACATATTTTAATTATGTTCAAGACTAATTGTAACACCCCACATCCGTTAGTGTGACTCACAAAGGGAATGCACTAAGTTCTGTGGAGCATTTAGGGTAAAAGATGCAGATAAATTACAAGACAGACAGAAATTAAACAGCGAAAAATAAAACTTTGCTTTATTGATAAAATAGTTTGTACAAAGATTTCTTTACAATATCAGAGTGTCATCTATCTTACAAAATAAAGAAGCATCAAACAACATTTGTATTTCCCCAAATTTTAGCAAGAGCCGGCCATAGCATCTGATAAGAGAATCCAAGCAAACTTCGGCAAATCTTCAAGCTGGGAAAGAGTGACAGTCCAACTTGACCTGATCTATACTACTCCCTCCTCTACTACCTAGGGGGGGGGGGAATGGAAGAAAAGAAGACGAAAGAAAAACAGAGTCAGACATAAAGCCTGAGTAAGTTCAGTAACTTCTAGCATGTGAACAAGGAAAACAAAACGACATGAATTAACTGAATACAAGATTACACCATGACGATAGGGTCAACAAGATTAGACAAGGTAGTCACAAGATATGCTAAGATAAACTGGATACGCTCTAATACTTTCGCTGCTTCGCTATTTCCTTGTTATACTGGTTTCTATATCTCTGCACCGCCTATCTAGTGTCCCATCTAGTAACGATAACGTGATCCCAATCCCTGTATTTTCCATTGCCTTCCGGCATACATTCATTATTTATTACCTAGATCAAATCTAGGGTTTTCTATCAAGTGCTTTCTAGATTTAACTAGAGTTTTACGCTATCTGTTGAACGCTTCTCGAGTTCAGGGTTTATGCCACCTAGTCCAACTAGGGATTACGCTACCTGTCGAACGATGCCCCCAAGTCTAGGACACACCACCTAGAGTGGTGTATGTTCCTATACTTCTCCAGGCATGTATCGCGAATGGTTATCGCTTGTCTAGATGCACATGTCCTGTAATGTGCAGTCCGAGTCCTGTGACAGGGAAAATCAAGGAATACAGAACTCGGTCGGGAGCTTTCAGATATCTGCCGATGCAGATCCTAAGGTCTGTTTTTATTCCAGTGGCTATGGTCCCACTTGACCCCTCCCGCAACTAATGAAAGGCACACCTTGTAAAATGAGAACTATACGCCGGCCCCCGGTGCCCCACTATCCTATGGCCATCCGCAACCATAACTAGATAGCAAGTATATGGTCTTTTGGAGTTCTCCGCCTTTTCGCTTCACGTATCTCGATTGACTCAAGATGGATGGTAGACGACGAGTCGCTATCACAGGGCTACCGTTTGCTCGCTGAATCACGTCGGTCCATCCTAGTCTTTAGGTTGCCATGTATTGCAACCAAGGCATACCCCTGGTTCTTCTACGTAGACCTTAACCTCCGTGGGCCCAGGCAGATCATATGCAGCCTCACAGAGGGATACCAAGAGTACCCTCACGTCCCCTCGAAGCCTCGGGCTTCGTAACCCAATTCGTTGGAGCCTTCTTTCTATTCAAACGGACATTCACTCCTTCCCGTGTTATACTAAGAATTACTACTTAGTTTTACTAACTAAGATTTACCACTTAGTTTCCAGAATCGTTGTTTTCTTAACTAAGGTTTTCTACTTAGTTCCCTTTCGCGTCAATTTGGATTGGTTAAGTGTCATTAGTCAATTCAAGCCAACTTAACCCTCTTCATTTACCCTGTTAAACTGGTTAAGTGTTGTCAGTAACTCATGTTTACTTAACCCTACCACAAACCAAGTTATATTGGTTAAGTATTTATTTCTTAACCCTACCCATTTACTCTGTGTTGGTTAAGTATTCCTTTTTAACTTAACCTGGACCGTCTGTTTTAACTATCATGTTATTATTAATGGTTAAGTGTTAGTCTGAACCTAACCCCACCCATCAGTCTAGTTATCATGTTGAACTGGTTAAGTGTCTTAGTTAACTTAACCCTACTATTCTTGTTCTAGCTTTAACTAAATAAATTAAAGCCACTACCACTCACATTAGACAGGTATTGTTGCGAATACTGGATGTGCCGGTTGGTTCCGGGCAGGTTTACATCGCAACTCAGTCCAACCTCGGGTTAGGCATATTCGTGTTTTCTAAGTTCAAAGGGTTTCAACTTATTTTCAAATCAAGTTTTGAAAGTAACCATCCCGTTCGTCGGATCAGTTAGGGATAGCCAGGGAGAGCAGGAAACTTGTATTTTCCAAACTCAAGCCTAGACACTATCCTCTCTGTCACCCTAGAACTTTTTTGTGTGTCATTAAAAGAGATGACATTAATAAACCATTAATTTTGTCTAAATTTACATTTCCTCTTTTAGGACAAATTTTATAAGTAAATTAATCCTAATTTACTAATTTCCCAATTACTCTTTTAATGTAAATTGTCAACATTTATTCTTATGGCCCATTTCCCCTTCTAAATCATATTTATGCTTTTTGGTATGTGGATTTTACCAAATTAAGTGTCACTAACCATGATTTTTCTAATCCTGACAGTTATTCTCAATTATGGCCAATTTCACATTTATGCCGATATACTTATCGTGCCAAATTAGCTAATCTAATTCCGATTCAACATTCTAATTTACGTCAAACTAGACTTATTACTCTAGTTCACTATTCATGTAAATGCTAGATTTACATGTCAATACTAGATTCAAATTACACATCTTATAATTCATGTCAAATTTATCCAATTTGCATTTCTATAAACATGCCATAATACATGTTCCTAATTTATGCCAATTTCGAAGTTAAACTACGTTTTAGTAAATTTCATATTTTGCCCCAAATCGCATTCCCACCGTTCGTAAAATCTTGTTTCAATCTGGATTATAGATAAATCTAGATTCGTAGCAATTAGGGAATGAACCAAAGATTGCTAGGAAAAGGATAGATATAACAACTGGCATAAAATGGTTTTGAACAACGACGTAGGTTCAAGAACATGGGTAGACCTAACTTAATAGGTAAATTCCCAAGGTCTAAAACCAAGAATAGACAGAGTAGGTTCAAGAACATGGGTAGACCTAACTTAATAGGTAAATTCCCATAGTCTAAAACCAAAGAAAACCAAGGACAAGCAGAATAAATAATCGGGTTTAGCCCCAATCTCAAAATCACAGAACTTAAGCAACACTTTCCTAGCCATGAATCATGGAGGTTTAATCATAGATGTCCTTGTTATGTCATAGGCAATAGTTTATGTTAATCAAAGTCATAGGTTTTGTCAAGGAAGTAATCCTCATAGTCATAGTCAAAATCATAGGCAATGTTCATAGTCATAGGCAGTGTCCATAGTCATCGGCAATGTCCATTGTCATAGGCAAATGTTCATAGTCATAGGCATATGGTTTATAGGTCCATAGTTTCATAGTCACGGTCTTATTTGTCTTTGAATCATGACAGTTCTTAATTAGGTCCAAAGAGATAGGCACAGATTCGAATAGAAAGAAAGAGAATTGGCATATTTTTTTATCCCTTTAATTTCATGTCATGAACAAAGAAAAACGTTCAAATCTAGAAATAACTGACTTACAGAGATTTAGATTAGAAAAGAAAGATGGCGTTGCTATGATTCGTAGAAAATCATTCGTTGAAGTCGTTTGAACCTCCTTTTGAATCCTAGCTTGAATTTCTTCTTCTTGAAAGTCTTTTGAGCAACATCTCCTCGTCTTGTTTTATTTTATATATATTATTTATTTATTTATATATTTTAGAGGAGGAGAAGAAGCCATGTTCACTCAGAATCTTTGCAACATAAGGGTAGAGAAGAATTGTGAATAGAGGAGGAGACTAGGGCTGTTTATATAGTTGCTCAAGAACTTATCGTACACGCAGCGCTGAGTCAGCATTGAACCTAGTTAAGAAAATAGTCCAGGTTCGCAGATGAATCTAGCCAAATCTTATCGTACATGCAGTGCTAAGTCAGCATTGGGTCCCACAAGCTGTTTTGGCGCAGAAATTTGAATTTTGAATGTTTGAATTTCTGGAATTTATTTAACTGTTTTATTCACATGAAATATTCTTATATGTATACAATTCCTTTAACGACCATTTTACGCGTATATATATATACGCACAACTCTCATTTTATTTTCAAAATTCAAACGATGTTGCACCGTTATTTAATTCTTGCCATATTTCATTTACTACAGCCTTATCTTAAATTTTATCTTTCGTACACATATATTTCTGCATATATATATATATATATATATATTCTCATGTATATACATATATTTTCTTTATTTCCTTATATGTACGTTCTTATCCTTTCAAATTTTGAATTTGTATATGTACATATATTTGCATGTTCAGTTGGCCCTCTTTAAAACAGAGATAAAAATTATGCTGCCGCCGGGGTTCGAACCCCTGACCTCCATGTTACAAATCCAATGCCTTAACCAACTGAGCTACAAAGTCTTTTGTTAATAAGTCTTAGAACAATGATAATTATTGTTCTTTCCTTACTTCTCTTTTTCATGTTAGTTACAATACTTAAATTAAACCAATGCATGGATCCTTTTCTTTTAATGTTAATGCATTATGTTTGCAAATCAGTGCATGCAACATATTTACATCGCATGCAACCAATCCTTTCTTTCTTTCATATATTAATTAATTTTCATTATACATAACCATATTAATCTTATCTGTGGATATATATACATTTTTAATTACATTAAAAATACGGGGTGTTACATTCTCCCCCACTTAAAAGGATTTCGTCCCCGAAATCTTCAAGTTAGGAAGAATGTGTCCTACCATCCAATCACCCATCTACTCAAACATTCAATCACAGGAATTCATTGTCCTTAAAAGATTTCTAATGCTTTCATGTTCATATGCATAGTGTGTGTATATGTCTTTATCTATTGTAAAATCAGGCGGTATACTAATTCAGTCAACCTCCTTAATGCGAGTCATGTCAGTGCCATGCATCCAACCATGTATGCAAGCATCCCTAGTTATGTAAATACTATATGCGTGCACGGCCATTCATCCATATGCAACACCCATATGATAACATATCAAGTTCAATTTACAAACAAATACATATCTGTAAATGCAATATGAAAGCGTCTGAACTGATCTAGTTCCTAATACGTATGCATATGCATTCACAAGCAACCATTAGCAACCACTTGCAACCGTCAACCATAACATGTTTCAAATACATGTTTACATCCATTGGCTTCTACTTAAGGATCGAAGATACGACCTAGGTGATATACTTTGGAAAGGGAGAAACAATTATGCGTAAAGCTCCTAAAACAAAGAAATCAAGGATGCACCCTCAAGGAAAAGGGTATGATGCTAGTATCTAGCCTTCTTGAGCTTTATTCCACTGTATCTTAACTAATTTAACTTCACGATTGTGAAGTTCCGGATCTCCATTTCCAAAATAAACAGATTTCAATCACGGTACCAGGTATACGTACTAAGATGATTAGAGGTTTCCCTCTTATCCGCCATGCCATAACTATAAGAGTCGAAAGGTCACTACGTGCTCTTTGAAGTGCTTGCCACAACTATTCATCTCTCACGCAAACCATCCAAACCGAACTCGACATTCCTCAAGTACAAGCCGCAAAGGCCTAAACCAATATCAGACAAGCACCCAAGGAATATCTCCTCCGAATTTAGACGATCTACGTGAGATGATATAAGCAAACTCGATAGCTATTCTCAAATCCCTACTAACCAAAAATAAACTGGTCGGACCACCAATTGGATTTGAGACTCTGGTGGGATCTTTCTACTATACAGGTACTATGGTGCAGAGACCCAACTATGGAAGTGGATACGAACAAATGAGAAGTGCTAGAACCTAAGGAAATAGTACGAACAGAAAACTAGACTCTTCCAACCGGACTAACTTTCTCCTAGGTACGCTTGGTGGCGAATGCATGTACTTGTCCTTCTGAAAATCTTGTTCCTCGTTCTTGCCCTTGTCCTTAAGTATATGCCCTATCATACCCTAGTAAAGATACTTTCTCTTGTCTTAGGTTTTATAATTTCTTCCTCCTTCGTGTGCTAAGTTTACATCCATGAATTCCTCATCCTAGGGTTATGCTCCTTAGCCAAACTCCTCATCCCCTTCCATGTGTAGTCATGTTGACAAATCTCTCGAAAACTGCCTCCATCGTCCGGAAAACCCTATAAGCTTCAAAAGAAAACTGCCCGTAGATGAAACAACTACGACTATGGATGGAAGCCGGGCACTACTTTGCCCTTCGATGAGGTTACCTCCCAGAAAGCCAGGAGCCCCAGAGACTCAAGAAAGAAGGAGATAAGAATTTAAACAGAGGAAGAGAAGATAGTGCGTATGGCTTTAGAGAATATGTGTTTAAAACAAATCTTTTCTCTTGAAAAATACTTCTTTAAAAAACGTTTTGAAAATAATTTTTCAAATCCTTTGTCTGATCTGGTAACCTTCAACTCTGATACCACGTGTAACACCCCACATCCGTTAGTGTCACTCACAAAGGGAATGCACTAAGTTCTGTGGAGCATTTAGGGTAAAAGATGCAGATAAATTACAAGACAGACAGAAATTAAACAGCGAAAAATAAAACTTTGCTTTATTGACAAAATAGTTTGTAAAAGATTTCTTTACAATATCAGAGTGTCATCTGTCATACAAAATGAAGAAGCATCAAACAACATTTATATTTCCCCAAATTTTAGCAAGAGCCAGCCATAGGATCTGATAAGAGAATCCAAGCAAACTTCGTCAAATCTTCAAGCTGGGAAAGAGTGACAGTCCCACTTGACCTGAGCTATACTACTCCCTCCTCTACTACCTGGGGTAGGGGGGGGGATGGAAGAAAAGAAGACGAAAGAAAAACAGAGTCAGACATAAAGCCTGAGTAAGTTTAGTAACTTCTAGCATGTGAACAAGGAAAACAAAACGACATGAATTAACTGAATACAAGATTATACCATGACGATAGGGTCAACAAGATTAGACAAGGTAGTCACAAGATATGCTAAGATAAACTGGATACGCTCTAATACTTTCGCCGCTTCGCTATTTCCTTGTTATACCAGTTTCTATTTCTCTGCACCGCCTATCTAGTGTCCCATCTAGTAACGATAACGTGATCCCAATCCCTGTATTTTCCATTGCCTTCCGGCATACATTCATTATTTATTACCTAGATCAAATCTAGGGTTTTCTATAAAGTGCTTTCTAGATTTAACTAGAGTTTTACGCTATCTGCTAAACGCTTCTCGAGTTCAGGGTTTATGCCACCTAGTCCAACTAGGGATTACGCTACCTGTCGAACGATGCCCCCAAGTCTAGGACACACCACCTAGAGTGGTGTATGTTACTATACTTCCCCACGCATGTATCGCGAATCGTTATCGCTTGTCTAGATGCACATGTCCTGTAATGTGCAGTCCGAGTCCTTTGACAGGGCAAATCAAGGAATACAAAACTCGGTCGGGAGCTTTCAGATATCTGCCGATGCAGATGCTAAGGTCTGTTTTTATTCCAGTGGCTAGGGTCCCACTTGACCCTTCCCTCAACTAATGAAAGGCACACGTTGTAAAATGAGAACTATACGCCGGCCCCCGGTGCCCCACTATCCTATGGCCATCCGCAACCATAACTAGATAGCAAGTATATGGTCTTTTGGAGTTCTCTGCCTTTCCGCTTCACATATCTCGATTGACTCAAGATGGATGGTAGACGATGAGTCGCTATCACAGGGCTACCGTTTGCTCGCCGAATCACGCCGGTCCATCCTAGTCTTTAGGTTGCCATGTATTGCAACCAAGGCATACCCCTGGTTCTTCTACACAGACCTTAACCTCCGTGGGCCCAGGCGGATCATCTGCAGCCTCACAGAGGGATACCAATAGTACCCCCACGTCCCCTCGAAGCCTCGGGCTTCGTAACCCAATTCGTTGGAGCCTTCTTTCTATTCAGACGGACATTCACTCCTTCCCGTGTTATACTAAGAATTACTACTTAGTTTTACTAACTAAGATTTACCACTTAGTTTCCAGAATCGTTGTTTCCTTAACTAAGGTTTTCTACTTAGTTCCCTTTCCCGTCAATTTGGATTGGTTAAGTGCCATTATTCAATTCAAGCCAACTTAACCCTCTTCATTTACCCTGTTAAACTGGTTAAGTGTTGTCAGTAACTCATGTTGACTTAACCCTACCACAAACCAAGTTATATTGGTTAAGTATTTATTTCTTAACCCTACCCATTTACTCTGTGTTGGTTAAGTATTCCTTTTTAACTTAACCTGGCCCGTCTGTTTTAACTATCATGTTATTATTAATGGTTAAGTGTTAGTCTGAACCTAACCCCACCCATCAGTCTAGTTATCATGTTGAACTGGTTAAGTGTCTTAGTCAACTTAACCCTACTATTCTTGTTCTAGCTTTAACTAAATAAATTAAAGCCACTACCACTCACATTAGACAGGTATTGTTGCGAATGCTGGATGTGCCGGTTGGTTCCGGGCAGGTTTACATCGCAACTCAGTCTAACCTTGGGTTAGGCATATTCGTGTTTTCTAAGTTCAAAGGGTTTCAACTTATTTTCAAATCAAGTTTTGAAAGTAACCATCCCGTTCGTCGGATCAGTTAGGGATAGCCAGGGAGAGCAGGAAACTTGTATTTTCCAAACTCAAGCCTAGACACTATCCTCTCTGTCACCCTAGAACTTTTTGGTGTGTCATTAAAAGAGATGCCGTTAATAAACCTTTAATTTTGTCTAAATTTACATTTCCTCTTTTAGGACAAATTCTGTAAGTAAATTAATCCTAATTTACTTATTTCCCAATTACTCTTTTAATGTAAATTGTCAACATTTATTCTTATGGCCCATTTCCCCTTCTAAATCATATTTATGCTTTTTGGTATGTGGATTTTACCAAATTAAGTGTCACTAACCATGATTTTTCTAATCCTGACAGTTATTCTCAATTATGGCCAATTTCACATTTATGCCAATATACTTATCGTGCCAAATTAGCTAATCTAATTCCGATTCAACATTCTAATTTACGTCAAACTAGACTTATTACTCTAGTTCACTATTCATGTAAATGCTAGATTTACATGTCAATACTAGATTCAAATTACACATCTTATAATTCATGTCAAATTTATCCAATTTGCATTTCTATGAACATGCCACAATACATGTTCCCAATTTATGCCAATTTCCAAGTTAAACTACGTTTTAGTAAATTTCATATTTTGCCCCAAATCGCATTCCCACCGTTCGTAAAATCGTGTTTCAATCTAGATTATAGATAAATATAGATTCGTAGCAAATAGGGAATGAACCAAAGATTGCTAGGAAAAGGATAGATATAACAACTGGCATAAAATGGTTTTGAACAACGACGTAGGTTCAAGAACATGGGTAGACCTAACTTAATAGGTAAATTCCCAAGGTCTAAAACCAAGAATAGACAGAGTAGGTTCAAGAACATGGGTAGACCTAACTTAATAGGTAAATTCCCATAGTCTAAAACCAAAGAAAACCAAGGACAAGCAGAATAAATAATCGGGTTTAGCCCCAATCTCAAAATCACAGAACTTAAGCAACACTTTCCTAGTCATAAATCATGGAGGTTTAATCACAGATGTCCTTGTTATGTCATAGGCAATAGTTTATGTTAATCAAAGGCATAGGTTTTGTTAAGGAAGTAATCCTCATAGTCATAGTCACAATCATAGGCAATGTTCATAGTCATAGGCAGTGTCCATAGTCATAGGCAATGTCCATAGTCATAGGCAAATGTTCATAGTCATAGGCATATGGTTTTTAGGTCCATAGTTTCATAGTCACGGTCTTATTTGTCTTTGAATCATGACAGTTCTTAATTAGGTCCAAAGAGATAGGCACAAATTCGAATATAAAGAAAGAGAATTGGCATATTCTTTTATCCCTTTAATTTCATGTCATGAACAAAGAAAAACGTTCAAATCTAGAAATAACTGACTTACAGAGATATAGATTAGAAAAGAAAGATGGCATTGCTATGATTCGTAGAAAATCATTCGTTGAAGTCGTTTGAACCTCCTTTTGAATCCTAGCTTGAATCACTTCTTCTTGAAAGTCTTTTGAGCAGCATCTCCTCTTCTTGTTTTATTTTATATATATTATTTATTTATTTATATATTTTAGAGGTGGAGAAGAAGCCATGTTCACTCAGAATCTTTGCAGCATAAGGGTAGAGAAGAATCTAGCCAAATCTTATCGTACATGCAGTGCTAAGTCAGCATTGGGTCCCACAAGCTGTTTTGGCGCAGAAATTTGAATTTTGAATGTTTGAATTTCTGGAATTTATTTAATTGTTTTATTCACATGAAATATTCTTATATGTATACAATTCCTTTAACGAACATTTTACGCGTATATATATATACGCACAACTTTCATTTTATTTTCAAAATTCAAACGATGTTGCACCATTATTTAATTCTTGCCATATTTCATTTACTATAGTCTTATCTTAAATTTTATCTTTCGTATACATATATTTCTGCATATATATATATATATATATATATATATATTCTCATGTATATACATATATTTTATTTCTTTCCTTATATGTACGTTCTTATCCTTTCAAATTTTGAATTTGTATATGTACATATATTTGCATTTTCAGTTGGCCCTCTTTAAAACAGAGATAAAAAATTATGCTGCCGCCGGTGTTCGAACCCCCGACCTCCATGTTACAAATCCAATGCCTTAACCAACTGAGCTACAAAGTCTTTTGTTAATAAGTCTTAGAACAATGATAATTATTGTTCTTTCCTTCTCTTTTTCATGTTAGTTACAATACTTAAATTAAACCAATGCATGAATCTTTTTCTTTTAATGTTAATGCATTATGTTTGCAAATCAGTGCATGCAACATATTTACATCGCATGCAACCAATCCTTTCTTTCTTTCATATATTAATTAATTTTCATTATACATCACCATATTAATCTTATCTGTGGATATATATACATTTTTAATTACATTAAAAATACGGGGTGTTACACTAATGGTATAAATTATACCATTCATGGCCTTAACCATTTACATGGTTTTGGGCCCACCTACATTATTTACATGTTTTGATTTTATAACTATCCCAACATTACCCCTGTTTGTTCGTTCGTATTAATCACATAAAGTCATTGGGCCCGCATATTGGCCCAATTTATAAACAAGAGGTAAAGAAGGGAACATTCATAATATAGATTCAACCAAACATGTAAATTTAGCATAAAACTTTATTCATATAATTTAACATGTCACATGAACTTGCATATAATTTAGACTTAGATAATCATAAGCCTAAACATTTTAATATGTAGATCTAGGCATGTGTGAACATAACCTCAATTATAAACTGGCATATGACATAATCACGACATGTCCAATCCCAAGGCATGTATAATTTTAACATTAACATATAGGTGTGAACTAGATTTAACAAGGCGAACTTGCATAAGTCCACTTTACAAACATGCATATAAATATAGATCTAGTTTTGGATCTAACATGCAACTTGCATATGAACATATGTATAATTAGATCGTGACTTGGATCGATCATAAAACATATAACTTGCATTAATCGTATAAACCTAGATAGATCTTGACATGGATCCAACATAAAACTTGTAACTTGCATATGAACATATGAACATATATATAGGCATTTGGATCTAACATAAAGCATATGAATATATGTATATGTATATATATATATATATATATATATATATATATATCTTGACTTGGATCTGACATAATACATATAACTTGCAATAATCATATAAACATATACATGTAGATCTTAACATGAAACATATAACTTGCATATGATATTGATAGTTTCATTCTCAATCTTTAATAGATCCAACACCAAGTCCAATAATCCACAAACATTCCAAGACAATTCATGATAAAATCATCACAAGAATCAAAACATGAATTAGAATCATCAATATTATACAACATGGTATAATTCTATTTTTCACTTTATATCAAATCACATCTTAAATTTATTTACATCTAAAAGATAACTACACTTACAAAAGACAATCTTGATTTCTGGAATCTGTATTCTGAAGTTGATATGCTCGCCTTTGATGTAGACAATCATTGTTTTAGTTTAATTTTGATTTGGTTTGTCTCTTTTAATTTGATTCAAGTTGAACGGCGGCTACATGAGGTTGTGCAACGGCAGCATGACGACTCTTGGTTTGATTTTTAATATGATTTAGGGTTGAGGTATTAGGTTGCTTATATAGAAGTTTGATTTAATAGGAACCGTCAGATTAACCTAGAGTAAATCAAAGCCATTCAGACAAGATAGAGTAGCCACATCAGCCCTAATGACTCATCAAGGAGTCCATCAGAACCAATCAGATGCCACATCGTCCTTAGAGCGAATCGTCCCACGGGTTGACAACCAAACACCCTGAATCAACCCCTAGTCGACCCAGCGGGGCTTGGGTCGACCTCAAAAATGAGCCGGTTCGGTTATTCCCCCTCCCGATTCGCTGTTTTGAACTTTTTTGCATATTTATTTATTTAATTTTTATATATATCTATATATATTTTTCTCATATGCATACAAACTTCAAGGCTTAATAACTTCTTCATAAGGTATCCGTTTTATGCAAACCAAATGTCTATCTTGACCAAAATTTTGAGACGAACATAATAGCACAACCCATTTCACTTAATTCTTCTTTCAAAAATTAAGTGTTCTTGAAATTGTTAATTTTAATATTCTCATAAAATTCGGGGTGTTAGATTCTCCCCTCCTTAAAGGATTTCGTCCCCAAAATCTTCAAGTCAAGAAGAATGCATCTTAACATCCAATCATCCATCTACTCATCCATCATCCACAAGCATCTGTTGTCCTTAAAAGACTTCTAATGCCATATGAACATATGAAGAGTGTGTGTATATTTCTCTTATCTAATGCAAAATCAAGTGGTCTACTGATCCAGTTGACCTCCTTAATGCGAATCATGAGAGTGCCATGAGTCCATTATGTATGCAAATTTTCCTTTTCATAATTCTACATGAGTGCACAATCATTCATACAAATGCAACGTCCATATGATAACACATCAAGTTTCAATCCACATACAATTTCATGCGTTTATATGCAAATGCAATATGAAAGTGATTGAGCCGATATAGAACTTAATGTGTATGTGCATATGCATCCACGAGCAATCACTAGCAACCACTTGCACGCACTTTGCAACCATCAACCATAACATGTTTCAAATACATGTTTACATCCATTGATTTGTACTAAGGATCAAGAAATTGGACCGAGAAGATAACTAAGCATGAATAAACTTATGATAAAGGAGAGATCAAAGATGTACCCTCAAAAAGATAACGGTAGGCTGCGCGTATCTTGCTTTTGGTCTCCCAAATCGCATCTTCTTCATTGTCATTCCATTGTACTTTAACAAGCTTGACTTCATGGTTGCGTAGCTTTTTGACTTCCGTTCCCAAGATACGAGTTGGTATTATTCTCACAGTTGCTTCTCGTTCCACTTCTACCTCTTCTAGTATCTTTGGTTCCACCACTTCCGCAGACTCATGTAAGCACTTCCGTAGGTGAGAAACATGAAAGACATTGTGAACTCCAGCCAACTTTTAAGGTAGCTCTAATCTGTAAGCCATCGTCCTAATTCTTTCAATGATAGGAAATGGTCCTATGAATCTAGGTGCCAATTTCCCTTTGGATCCAAAGCGAACAACATTCCTCAAAGGAGATACTTTAAGGGACACTTTGTCTCCAACCTCAAACTCAAGGTCGGTCCTTCTTTTATCTGCATAGGACTTCTGTCTATCTTGAGCAGTCTTCATTCGTCTTCATATTAGGTCCACCTTTTCTAAGGTTTCCCTAATCATGTCTGGCCCAAGTATAAGCTTATCTGTGGATTCCCACCAACAAGTTGGTGATCGACACGGTCTCCCATATAAGGCTTTGAAGGGTGCCATGCCTATTGCAGCTTGGTAGCTATTGTTGTAGGCGAACTCCACCAGAGGAAGATGATCTTCTCATGCCGCTCCAAAGTCAAGAGCACACAATCTTAACAGGTCTTCTAAGACTCTATTCATCCTTTCCGTCTATCCATCGGTTTGGGGGGTGATAGGCTGTGCTTAAACATAGTTGTGTGCCTACAACCTCTTGAAAACTCTTCCTAAACTCACTTGTAAAGATAGGTTCTCGATCGCTTACTATGCTGGAAGTATTCCATGCAGTCGAACTATCTCTTTAAGATATAGAGATGCTAGAGATGAGGCAGTCCTTCTACTTTTGACAGGTATAAAGTGAGCGCTTTTTGCGAGCCGGTCCACTATTACCCAAATACTTGTATTGCGCCTTCTTGACCTAGACAGCCCATCAATAAAGTCCATCGAGATGCTATCCCACTTCCACTGTGGGACCTCTAGAGGATGAAGCAAACCACCAGGCTTCTTCTGCTCTGCCTTGACTTGTTGGCATATCATGCACTTAGAAACGAATTCAGCTACATCCCTCTTTATGCCATTCCAAAAGAAAACCCTTTTGATGTCTTTGTACATTTTGTCTCCACCGGGGTATATGGTCAACTAGGAATGGTGTGCTTCTTCAAGAAATTTCTTCACCAAATCCCTTTCTTGTGGGATGCATAGTCTTCCATCCCGCCTCACCTAACACTTATCATCGATGGAGTATCTATTGAGGTGACTAGAAGTCTCACCCCTACTCAGCTTATCTATCACATCAACCAGCTGAGGGTATTCACGTTGTGCGGTCCCTATTGAGTCCAAAAGAGTAGGCCGCACCTCTAGCGATGCTAACCAACCAGTCACATGATCGACAGAGGGTCTAGAATCAAAGTTGGCTATGTACTCCTAGCTTTGCCTTTCTACAAAGAGAGGGCTTAGGGTCAACTTCTTTCTACTCAAAGCGTCTACTACTACATTGCCCTTGCCAGGAGTATAGGAAATCTCAAAATCATATAAGGTAAGAAACTCCATCCATCTTTGTTGCCTCAAGTTGAGATCTTTCTATGAGAAAAGGTACTCCAATGATTTATGGTCAGTAAACAATTCAAACTTCTCACCTAGGAGATAATGGCGCCAAGACTTAAGTGCAAAAACGATGGCAGCCAACTCTAGATCGTGGGTTGGGTAGTTTTTCTCATGTACTCTCAACTATCTTCCACCGTAAGCTACTACCTTCCCTTCTTGCATCAAGACAGCACCTATTCGTGTATCGCATGCATCCGTGTATACGTTAAACATCCTACTCCCATCAGGTAATGTCAGAACTAGGGTTGTTGTTAAAGCCCTTTTCAAGCGTTGGAAAGCAATATCGCAATCCAAATCCCAAGCGAAAACTAGGTTCTTCTTCGTCAACCTTGTAAGTGGAGCTGAAATTTTCGCAAAGTCTTTGATGAACTTCTGGTAAAAGCCTACTAGCCCGAGAAAGCTTGGGACTTCAGTTGCATTTCGTGGAACCTTCCAATCTTGCACAACAACCACTTTTGCGGGGTCCACGGCTAACCCCTCTTTGGACACCACATGTCCAAAGAATCTAACTTCTCTCTCCAGAAATGGCATTTGGAGAATTTGGCTTTCAACTGATGTGCACGGAGAGTATCCATGACTTCCATTATGTGTTGAGAATGCTCTTCCTCACTCTTCGAGAAGATCAAAATATCGTCCATGAAGACCACCACAAACTTATTGTGGAATACCTAGAACACCCTGCTCATCAAGTCCACGAAATAGGCAGGTGCATTTGTTAAGCCGAAAGGCATGACAAGACACTTGAAGAAACCATCCGGGATCCTAAATGTGGTCTTGTCAACGCTATCCTCAGCCACTCTTAGCTGATGAAACCCGTTAGCCAGATCTAATTGGGAGAAAATGGATGCACCTATGAGCTGATCAAACAGATCATCAATTCTTGGCAGTGGGTGCCTATTCTTCTTGGTCAGCTTGTTCAGCTCCCTATAATCCACACATAGGCGGAGTGAACCATCGGCTTTGGTCGCGAACACTACTGGAGCACCCCATTCAGAAATACTCCATCTTATGAACCCCTTTTCAAGTAGCTCTTTAACTTTCTTGTTGAGTTCTTTTCTCTCCCTTGGAGCCATGTGTCTAACGGGTAAAGCAACATGTTTTGCATTGTCAACGAGGTATATGCGGAAGTCTATCTCCCGCTTCGGAGGTAAGCCCTTTACCTCTTCAAACACATCCGAGTATTCACGGACCACTCTAACAGACTGCAAATTTTCAACAGACGCATCAAGAGATTCTAGATAACTTAGCATAACAGAATTCATAGGATTACAAGAGATTTCGAGAGTGTTACTCGAGGCGAGTCATGAGTCTAACCACTCTCTTTTCACAATCGAGGACGGTACTATTACTGGATAGCCAGTCCATGCCTAGAATCATCCCATAGCTCGTGAAGCCCAAAACATAAGCATTACATTTAAACCTAACGCTTAAAATAGAGATTTCCAAATCCAAACAAATCATTGACAAATGAGCCGAGTCCCCAATTGGATTTGAAACAACCAAGGGATACTCTACTATATAGGTGTCTAGGTGCAGAGATTCAACTAAAGCAGTAGATATAAAAAAGTGCGATGCGCCAGAATCAAAGAGAGTACGAACAGGATTATCAAACAGATAAACTAAACTCTCAATAGAAATATGTCAACCTCATTCCTGCAGAGGTGTAACGAGAGCATGGACATGCCCTCCAGAAGATGATCCAGTCCTCTGTCCCTGGCCTTGCCTTTTTGGGCAGTCCTTAGACAAGTGTCCAGTATCCCCACACTGGAAACAAGCGCCCAATTTCCTCTTTTTCTTTCTACAGTCCCTAGCCAAGTGTCAAGGTATCCCACAGAAATTGCACTTCATCTTCTTATGGGATTTATTATCCTTCCCGCCTTTCCTAGGGTCCGTCTTCTTGTTCTGAGATGCATCTCCTTTCTTGTTTTGAGGCTCTTCCTTCTTCACCTCCTTCTTTCCATCTTTGTTCTCCTCTTGCAACAGAGCCATGTCCACCAGTCTCTCGTAAGTTGCTCCCATAGGTATATGGAACATTGCCAAACATTGCAGTGGCTCATTCAGTCCTTTGGCAAAGCGGAGAGCCTTATTGTGTGGAGTGTTTACTAACTCCAGTCCAAATCGAGCAAGCTGGTTGAATTTATTGACGTATTCTTTGACCGATAAGCTGCCCTGTTTAAGTGATAGGAACTTCTCCATTTGCAGACTCTGCTCAGCTTGTGAGAGGAAATTCACTTCAAATCTCGCCCCAAAGTCCTCCCAAGTCTCTATCAGTCTTTCAGCATTAGTGACTTCCCACCAGAAGGAGGCCTCGTCTTTGAGCAACCACACCACCAACTTTAGTTTCTGCCTCTCATCTACTTCAAAGATAACGAATAAGTCCTCAGTCTCCTTGAGCCAGTTTCTGTCTTCCATGAATGATTCACTCCCCCTAAAGTCTTTTCCACCCATGGATCTAAAGTCTCTACAGATCTTTGAGAAAGCATTTCCTCTCGAAGGAGGAGGAGGAGCAGCAGCTGGGGGAGGAGGAACGTCTACTGGGCCTGCGTCATTGGCCTTAGCTTCTAGGTATCACCCGAACCAGCCAGGTATCGGTACACCCTCTGGATGGTTAAGATCCCCAGACATGCTGAAAAAAAAAGGAAAGATTCAAAACGAAGGATAAAAAGAGAGTGCATATGGCTTTGGGGATTATGCCTTTTTAAATTAACACTTTTTCTTGAAAATGCTTCTTTATGACTTCTTTTTGAAAAATAGTTTCAAAAATTTTATTCGATCTGGTAACCTTCAGCTCTGATACCAAGTGTAACACCCCGCCTCCGTTAAGGTCACTCTCAAAGGGAATGCCTTAACTTCGGTGGAGCGTTTTAAGGTACAAGATACTAGTAAATTACAAGGCAGAAAATTCATGCAGCGGAAGAAGATCAATATTATTTCATAAATACTTGTTCAACACAACAATTCAACAACTGTTTCAACCTTCCAAATTATTACAACTTTTCATCTGTCTTGAAAACATAAAGAAGAAATACTGAAAATAAAATGACATAAGTCCCCAATAAGTGCTTGACCATAGCCATAGCTCAAAAAGGAAAGTACAAGCTTACATCTACGGTCTTCAAGCTTTGGCTAACCTGGACTAAGCAGAAGTGTTTCCTCCCTGCGGACCTGAGGGGGAGGGGGTAACGGAAGAAAAGAAGCGAAAGGAAAATGGGTCAGACATAAGTCTGGTAAGCCCAGTTATTTAATAGCAAGTAAACAAGAAAAAGACTATGACATGAATAAACTGAACTTAGAATGATACCACATGGATAGGGTAGTCGAGGTAAAGTAAGATTTAACTAAATTTGGCTATCGCACCCACTTTTACTTCTCTGCACCCACTAAGAGCTATTTAACTATCAACATATGTTCATGATCAAGTGATCCCATTCATGTATTGATCGGCTACTACTCGCATTCATGTATTCCCAGTGTCATGCGGCCCCACGTGATTTTTAAGTGCTTGTGATGGTTCCAGTATAGGGTGTATCAAGTCCTATAATAAGAACCATAACATGATTCAAAGACGCACAAGTTTACACCTGGTGCCCAGTGCCTGCTTTTTCCACTCCGGAGCCCGTGCACGCCCGTACTCCCTCGGAACCTACACTGACGCACCTAACCACCGCCCTGTTGACTGCTTATATTCAGCCCAGTAACCATGCCCCACCCTGCCTAGTTCAGGGTACCTTGATACATCCATGTGGGTTACTGCTGAAACGATTCCCCGTTACTAGGGTTTTTCTAGTCAACATGCTAAATTGGTTAAGTGTCCTTGATTTGACTTAACCCCTATGAATCTTGTCTAGTTAACATGTTAAGTCGGTTAAGAGTTTCCTCAATTACTTAACCCCACCAATCTTGTCTTGTTAACATGTTACGTTGGTTAAGTGTTCCCTTAATTACTTAACCTCACCAATTCTAGCTTGATTGTTCATGAGCTTTAATTAATTAATTAAAGCACCAACCACTCACATTAGATAGGTATTATTGTCATTACTGGATGTGCTGGTCGGTTCTAGGCAGTTTTACACCACAACTCAGTCTAACCTCGGGTCTTTCTAGGCTTGATGCACTAACCTCTCACATTAGACAGGTATTGTTGTTGTTACTGGATGTGCCGGTCGGTTCCGGGCAGGTTTACACCATAACTCAGTCTAACCTTGGGTTAGGCATATTCATATTTTACATTTTATATATGTGAATTTTCTACAAGTGTTTCATGTCACATATTTTAATAATGTTCAAGACTAATGGCATAAATTATACCATTCATGGCCTTAACCATTTACATGGTTTTGGGCCCACCGACATTCTTAACATGTTTTGATTTAATAACTATCCCAACGTTACCCCCGTTTGTTCGTTCGTATTAATCACATAAAGTCATTGGGCCTGCATATTAGCCCAATTTATAAAAAAGAGGTAAAGAAGGGAACATGCATAATATAGATTCAACCAAACATGTAAATTTTGCGTAAAACTTTATTCATATAATTTAACATGTCACATGAACTTGCATATAATTTAGTCTTAAATAACCATAAGCCTTAAACATGTTAATATGTAGATCTAGGCAGGTGTGAACATAACCTCAATTATAAACTAGCACATGACATAATCATGACATGTCCAATCCCAAGGCATGTATAATTTTAACATTAACATATAGGTGTGAACTAGATCAAACAAGGTGAACTTGCATAAGTCCACTTTACAAACATGCATATAAATATAGATCTAGTTTTGGATCTAACATGTAACTTGCTTATGAACATATGTATAATTAGATCGTGACTTGGATCTATCATAAAACATATAACTTGCATTAATCATATGAACCTAGATAGATCTTGACATGGATCCGACATAAAACTTGTAACTTGCACATGAACATATGGACATATATAGGCATATGGATCTAACATAAAGCATATGAATATATATATATATATATATATATATATATATAGATCTTGACTTGGATCTAACATAATACATACAACTTGCATTAATCATAAAAACATATATATGTAGATCTTAACATGAAACATATAACTTGCATATGATATTGACAGTTTCATTCTCATTCTTTAATAGATCCAACAACAAGTCAAATAAGCCACAAACATTCCAAGACAATTCATGATAAAATCATCACAAGAATCAAAACATGAATTAGCATCATCAATATTATACAACATGGTATATTTCTATTTTTAACTTTATATCAAATCACGTCTTAAATATATTTACTTCTAAAAGATAACTACACTTACAAAAGACAATCTTGATTTCTGGAATCTGTATTCTGAAGTTGAAATGATCGCCTTTGATGTAGACAATCGTTGTTTTAGTTTAATTTTGATTTGATTTGGTTTGTCTCTTTTAATTTGCTTCAAGTTGAACGGCGGCTACTCGAGGTTGTCCAACGACAGCATGACGGTTCTTGGTTTGATTTTTAATATGATTTAGGGTTGAGGTATTAGGTTGCTTATATAGAAGTTTGATTTAATAGGAACCGTTAGATTAACCTAGAGCAAATCAATGCCATTCAGACAAGGTAGAATAGCCACATCAGCCCTAATGAATCAACAAGTAGTCCATCATAACCAATCAGATGCCACATCTTCCTTAGAGCGAATCGGCCCACGGGTTGACAGCCAAATACCCTGAATCAACCCCTAGTCGACCAAGCGGGGCTTGGGTCGACCTAAAAAAGGGACCGGTTCGGTTACTCCTCCTCCCGATTCGCTATTTTAAACTTTTTTGCATATTTATTTATTTAATTTTTATATATATCTATATATATATATATATTTTCTCATATGCATACAAACTTCAAGGCTTAATAATTTCTTCATAAGGTATCCGTTTTATGCAAACCAAATGTCTATCTTGACCAAAATTTTGAGATGAACGTAATAGCGCAACCTATTTCACTTAATTCTTCTTCTAAAAATTAAGTGTTCTTGAATTTGCTAATTTTAATATTCTTAGAAAATTCGGGGTGTTACGGGGGTGGGGGGGTCGACCCCCTAGGGAAGACGTGGTTGATTAGGTTTTGGGGCTGGCGGCTAAAAATATGGCTTCATTTCTCATGTTTTTGCACACAAAAAATAATGGAGGATTAGATGTTGTCTCTGCTCAGATTGAATCAAAACTTTTCTTCTTTAACAAATCAAGTTATTTAAGTTTAGCTCTGTGATTCAACATCTGCTATTCTTATTCTATTTTTCTAGATCCAAACATTGTGAGTTCAAGTTAATTTCAGATCAAAATAATTAAAAAGTAGAACTTGATATTCCTATAATTTGGATTTATGCCAGTGACCATGTGAATCATATTGGAGTTGTTATAACCTGTTTAACTATGTTATTCTAACATGACTATGACTTAGATCTTAACCTTTATCATGTCAGATCTGCTTTTGGTTGTAGATCTATTTCTCTGTTTAGATCATCTTATACCTATTCTATTATGTTTATGGCCAAATTAGATCTGTTAGTGGTTGGACATCTAAATCATTGTTTAGATCATATCATGCATGTCCCTATTATGTTAGAATCAGTTCTATTATCACATATTCATTAGATGTGTTCCTCTATGTCACTCTTGTCATTATGCCACTATATGTTTATGCCTATTTTTGCCATCGTATGCCAATCTTGTTGTAATGACCCGCATTGTCAGAGGTATTATAATTAATTTATTTAATTATATAAATAGTGATTTAGGGAAATTAACTCGTCGTTAATTAAATTCTAGTGAATATTTAATTGAATTAAATAATTAAATAATATATTTAATTCAGAATTAATCAAATTGTATTGGAAATCACAATATAAGGTGAACAGGGTCATCCCTAGGATTTAATTCAGCTTAGAGTTGAATTGTATTGACGAATATATTCAATCGACGTCAGTTTGAACGTATAATTATAATATAATTAAAAATCGAGCTCGAAATGGCACTACAGTTCGTAAATTGGCGATTCGAACTTCAACTGAATGTACAGGATTCGTTTTAAGCCGGATTTCTGTGAAACAAGAAACGTGTGGAGCTGGTGGAGTATATCTTTCTAGTGGAAGAGAAAAATTAGGATTTCGTCGTGTAGATTTTGATTCACGTCCAAATCAAATTTTGAAATAGTCGTTATAGAATCGTTTATCGACCGTATCGTTTTATTCAATATAACTAGAGATCGGGTTTGAATTTAGACAAGGTTCTTTTGGGAAGTAGTGATAATTTAATTTTTAGAATTTTATGGTAATTTTTAATTAATTAAATAAACAACTTTTTATTTGGAGTATTTTGCACCCTTATTCAGCGATTTTGGGGTTTCACAATATGAGTCAATCTACCGATATTATTATATTTCTGGAGTCGGGACACCACGCTCATCACGATGGTGCTTTTATTTATGTCTGTAGCGACGCGGACATGAACGAATTCTACGCAGTACTTTACAACTATAACAATTTCAAACAAGTATAAACATATAATAAAATTAGTTTTAAATGGCATTGTATCTAGGTACGAAGGCACATCTAAATGGAAGGGAGAAATAAGGCCACGCCTAATTAAGTTCTCAACCACAAACCAAAAAGGGAATGGTGTAAGAAGCCCCTCCACTCAACAGAAACACTTAAGTTATAAAATACTCATCCTCCTTACAACCTAAATTCCCTTCGCAGTAAACAATTTTTGGCCGTCATATTCTCTTCAGGAAATTCCTTTTCTTTCTTTCAATCTTTAGAAATCCAAATAAATTCATAGAAAATAAATAAAATAGAAATAGAGGTATGTTTGAGTTCCTCTTGGAGTTTCCTTCGCCCCAGCACCAGTTTCATAGTACTCGACGCAAGGGATGGCAGTTCGAAAATGCCACAGTGGTATTAGGGTTTAGATTTTTGGCTAAGTGAAGCAAGAATAGCGGAAGCCGATTGTTTATTTGGGTTCAGTGTTTGAATTAGCATGAACTGGGTTTTTTTTGTGGAGTACGGTGGCAAGTGGGGTGGTCCGACGTCGTACAGACCTGGAGGGGGGTTGCGAGAAGAAACGCGGCGAGTTGACTATTTTGAGTATGAATTTGAAGAGGAGTTCGATAGGAGTATATCCAATGGATCGCGTAAGTTGATCTGTTCAAACGTATTCACGTTTGGTGGCGGAGGAATTCGTTTCTCTTAGCTGTATACCCGTGTTATTTTTGGATAAGTCAATTTGTGATTTGGCTGGTATAACGATGTGACATTTCTAAGTGAATGAAGATGGATGTCTGACAGAGTATTTCCTGACGATCACGTACATTGATTTCTTCAACCGTACCAAGAGTGGAAGCGGAGAAGGAAACTTCTTTTTGCTGACACGTAATGTACTGTTGTAAACGTCAATTAGTGATTTCGATGGATTTGACAATGTAGCATTCGAAGTGAATCTGATGTGATGATAAAGCGTAGCTTCTAGCCTCATCAACTGGTAAATGACAGAAATCGGGCAGGCAGCATGGCTAAGTCGGTCGCACCGAAGTAGGGTGTATAATCACCAATCTAGTGAATATTCATTTGTTTCTTAAATTTACCAATGCTGTCCCATATATATACGGGAACGGTTATTGATCCCAACCGTTGGTGATGTACATTCGATACACTCAAGCGAAATGAGTGGTCGGTCATGTGTGGCTGAGTTACAAGATGTTCTTGTTGAACTCCAGTGTATCGTTCCTAGAGTACACTGATCGGAAGGTGGTTCCATACCTTGTCATAGTTGGAAATCCATTATCCAATATGTGCTTGCGATTTTGATTGTATACTATATATGTAGAACGTGAGATGAAAGCGTTTCTGCTAGTTGATATCTATTTGTACATAGACATTATTATAATATCAAAAGGTTTTTGATATAAAGATATTTTGGATTCTCATAAGGGAAAAACCCATTCCGTTCTGCGGCGTGGTCTTATGAGATATCATTTACTTGTTCATATACTTGTTTAAATTGTTTTACTCATACCAGTCCCATGACTGACCCGGAGTTTACTTTGTTGTTTTCCCTAAACTCTTGGGTGCCTAAATTTGTATGGCCAGTCAAGTAGTCGGGATTTGCAGATACATTGAAGAGCAGGAGTAGGAGGCTTCAGAATCATATAGCTATAGTTTATTTCCGTTGTGTTGTAAGTGTTGTACTCTGATAAGTGCTATTGTATACATAACTGTTATATTTCAAAGTTATGTTATCTATTATATGTTATTCGTTCCGCTGTGAGGTTCGTGTTACTCTGATGTTGTGTTCTTCTTCTTCTTCTATTCTAAGTTTCTATCTTATATATTCTCACCTTCTAATTTCTTTCAATAATTACCAGGATTTTTCGATGTTTTGCTTATCGACATCGTGCTTATGTCGATAACCAAAGTCGCCGAAACTCTCGTTACAGTTGGTATCAAAGCTTAAGTTAGGAATTACTTGGCTCTGTGGCGTGACTCGGTAGAGATAGGGTTAGTAATACCCTAGATCGAGTTTGAGTGTATATATATGCGTGCGTATTTGTATTTGATATAAAAATTTGTTTTATATTGTGGAGATTCATTGGTTAAGTTGTTTATGGGTTCTGGTCGATCAGTTTGATCCACTGTATCGGTAGGAGTAAATAAACACTTGAATATGATGGACCGACACAGTATGGATATGTGATATATTATCATATATAGGTTGTGATTATAATCGAGTAAGATTATAACATGTGAAATGGTTATATGTAACCAATCAGAATTTATACAAGTGAATTATATGAAATTGAATATGAATTTAAATCAGATTTGGAATTAAAATAAGGAAATTTTAAGTTCCTGGGAGATTTTGAAATGTTTTCAAAATGGAAGTATTTAGTAATGGTATTGAAAATGATATAGTATTGAGATCACTTGGGTCGCTGGAAAATAATTCCGATGATGACTGCGCAGTATCATCGGTGTGATTTTCGAGTTTCTAAGTGGTGGATTACTACCAGAGATTTTGATTTGAATTGTTTTGAGAAAAAAAAAGTTGTTCAGAAATTCAAAGGTTATGAATTGGTATTATGAGTTCAAATTAATTTGAAGAAACCCAGGAAATTGATTTCTGGAATTTAAAATTTAACTAATGAAGTTAAATAAAATGAGATGGTAAAAATAAATTGAAATTTAATTTGAACAGAGATAAATAGAATTGAATTGGATTAGAGAATAATCTGTTATGGAATTGGGTGGACGATTTAAGAATTTGAAATTTGATATTGGGGTTCGAATAAAATTCGGTTTGGATTTGAGGATATGAACTGATTGGAATTTGATTGGGATAACACTGGTATATGCTGAGTTGATAGCATATGGAAGTGGTAGAGTTGATGTGCCCGACAAAAAGGTACCAGTTTATATTATATATGGATTTGAGATTTTGATGAGCCGAATTGGCAAGCCGCTTGGCTGTTTGATTTTCTTTTGGATTGGAGATGGCCCAGAGAGGCGAGTTGGAGTTTGAGCTATTGAGCAGTACAAAGGAGGTGCTGGCGAAATTTTCCAAAAATTTAAAGTGTTAGAAAATTTTCAGCATTTTTGAAAATTTTAGTTAGCCGGAAGGAATTAATATTTTAGTCGATATTAATTGGTTCAGTTGAAATCAGAAATTAGGGGTAAACAAATCTTAGGAATTCCAATAGATAGGGTCGTCCTCTAACTTAGCAATTTCGAGGACGAAATTATTTTAAGTGGGGAAGAATGTAATGACCCGCATTGTCAGAGGTATTATAATTAATTTATTTAATTATATAAATAGTTATTTAGGGAAATTAACTCGTCGTTAATTAAATTATAGTGAATATTTAATTGAATTAAATAATTAAATAATATATTTAATTCAGAAATAATCAAATTGTGTTGGAAATCACAATATATGGTGAACAGGGTCATCCCTAGGATTTAATTCAGCTTAGAGTTGAATTGTATTGACGAATATATTCAATCGACGTCAGTTTGAACGTATAATTATAATATAATTAAAATCGAGCTCGAAATGGCACTGCAGTTCGTAAATTGGCGATTCGAACTTCAACTGAATGTACAAGATTCGTTTTAAGCCGGATTTCTGTGAAACAAGAAACGTGTGGAGCTGGTGGAGTATATCTTTCTAGTGGAAGAGAAAAATTAGGATTTCGCCATGTAGATTTTGATTCACGTCCAAATCAAATTTTGAAATAGTCGTTATAGAATCGTTTATCGACCGTATTGGTTTATTCAATATAACTAGAGATCGGGTTTGAATTTAGACAAGGGTCTTTTGGGAAGTAGTGATAATTTAATTTTTAGAATTTTATGGTAATTTTTAATTAATTAAATAAACAACTTTTTATTTGGAGTATTTTGCACACTTATTCAGCGATTTTGGGGTTTCACAATATGAGTCAATCTACCGATATTATTATATTTCTGGAGTCGGGACACCACGCTCATCACGATGGTGCTTTTATTTATGTCTGTAGCGACGCGGACATGAACGAATTCTACGCAGTACTTTACAACTATAACAATTTCAAACAAGTATAAACGTATAATAAAATTAGTTTTAAATAGCATTGTATCTAGGTACGAAGGCACATCTAAATGGAAGGGAGAAATAAGGCCATGCCTAATTAAGTTCTCAACCACAAACCAAAAAGGGAATGGTGGAAGAAGCCCCTCCACTCAACAGAAACACTTAAGTTATAAAATACTCATCCTCCTTACAACCTAAATTCCCTTCGCAGTAAACAATTTTTGGCCGTCATATTCTCTTCAGGAAATTCCTTTTCTTTCTTTCAATCTTTAGAAATCCAAATAAATTCATAGAAAATAAATAAAATAGAAATAGAGGTATGTTTGAGTTCCTCTTGGAGTTTCCTTCGCCCCAGCACCAGTTTCACAGTACTCGACGCAAGGGAAGGCAGTTCGAAAATGCCACAGTAGTATTAGGGTTTAGATTTTTGGCTAAGTGAAGCAAGAATAGCGGAAGCCGATTGTTTATTTGGGTTCAGTGTTTGAATTAGCATGAACTGGGTTTATTTTTGTGGAGTACGGTGGCAAGTGGGGTGGTCCGACATCGTGCAGGCCTGGAGGGGGGTTGCGAGAAGAAACGCGGCGAGTTGACTATTTTGAGTATGAATTTGAAGAGGAGTTCGATAGGAGTATATCCAATGGATCGCGTAAGTTGATCTGTTCAAACGTATTCACGTTTGGTGGCGGAGGAATTCGTTTCTCTTAGCTGTATACCCGTGTTATTTTTGGATAAGTCAATTTGTGATTTGGCGGGTATGATGATGTGACATTTCTAAGTGAATGAAGATGGATGTCTGACAGAGTATTTCCTGACGATCACGTACATTGATTTCTTCAACCGTACCAAGAGTGGAAGCGGAGAAGGAAACTTCTTTTAGCTGACACGTAATGTTCTGTTGTAAACGTCAATTAGTGATTTCGATGGATTTGAAAATGTAGCATTCGAAGTGAATCTGATGTGATGATAAAGCGTAGCTTCTAGCCTCATCAACCGGTAAATGACAGAAATCGGGCAGGCAGCATGGCTAAGTCGGTCGCACCGAAGTAGGGTGTATAATCACCTATCTAGTGAATATTCATTTGTTTCTTAAATCTATCAATGCTGTCCCATATATATACGGGAACGGTTGTTGATCCCAACCGTTGGTGATGTACATTCGATACACTCAAGCGAAATGAGTGGTTGGTCATGTGTGGCTGAGTTACAAGATGTTCTTGTTGAACTCCAGTGTATCGTTCCTAGAGTACACTGATCGGAAGGTGGTTCCATACCTTGTCATAGTTGGAAATCCATTATCCAATACGTGCTTGCGATTTTGATTGTATACTATATATGTAGAACGTGAGATGAAAGTGTTTCTGCTAGTTGTTATCTATTTGTACATAGACATTATTATAATATCAAAAGGTTGTTGATATAAAGATATTTTGGATTCTCATAAGGGAAAAACCCGTTCCGTTCTGCGGCGTGGTCTTATGAGATATCGTTTACTTGTTCATATACTTGTTTAAACTGTTTTACTCATACCAGTCCCATGACTGACCCAGAGTTTACTTTGTTGTTTTCCCTAAACTCATGGGTGCCTAAATTTGTACGGGCAGTCAAGTATTCGGGATTTGCAGATACATTGAAGAGCTGGAGCAGGAGGCTTCAGAATCATATAGCTATAGTTTATTTCCGCTGTGTTGTAAGTGTTGTACTCTGATAAGTGCTATTGTATACATAACTATTATATTTCAAAGTTATGTTATCTATTATATGTTATTCGTTCCGCTGTGAGGTTCGTGTTACTCTGATGTTGTGTTCTTCTTCTTCTTCTATTCTAAGTTTCTATCTTATCTATTCTCATCTTCTAATTTCTTTCAATAATTACCAGGATTTTTCGATGTTTTGGTTATCGACATCGTGCTTATGTCGCTAACCAAAGTCGCCGAAAATCCTGGTCGTTACACTTGTTATTATCATTTCTGTCCTCTTCCCTCCTTCCTTTTTATTTTATAGCCAGGCTACCTTCGATCCTTTGAATTCCATTGAAATATGTGAGTGCATTGAAGTGGGAACGATGGGAATACATTAATGTTGGGGCATAACTTGAATCATGAAATTTAGGCATAATGTGAATGAAATATATGAACATCAATTTGGGGGCATAAATCAACTTGTGGTTCAAAACCTTAATTTGTGGCATATGGTTCATTATGAGCATAAATTGGGAAAGGTGCATGAAAACCTATAACAACATAAGTATAATGGATTAAAATGACTAGAATTATAATAACTGAAATTGTAATCACGCTTAGACACGAGGTTAGATTACATTTATGGTGGAAGTCTGCCCGGACCCACCCGGCATAACCAGCGACCATAAGTGGTGAATCTAATGTAAGTGGCCTAAGTGTGTAAACATGTGGCATGCTAAGACACGAGGTTAAGCCCGATTGGTGGAATAAGTCTGCCCGGACCCACCCGACACATCCAACATCCATAAGTTGTAGGCTTGGGTGGGTAATATATATACATATATATATGTATAATATATATATAGGCCCACAAACTTAACCAATTGGGGTTAATTAAAGACACCGTTAGGTAAGCATAACCTGTGGAAATCTTAGTGGGGATGCAAGACAAAGGGAAGAGCTTTCATCATCTTGTGTGTCGGACCCCTTTCAGTCAGTAACCCATATAACGGTATCAAATGAGTACTCCGCCCTAGGTCGGAGTCGGGGCATGCTTATTGGGCTGACTGTAAGAGATCCAAATGTGGGGACGGTGTGGGCGGCGCGTACCGACTGGGTCATGTGCGTGCATGGTCCGGACAGACGAAAATAAGATGCGTGGCACTTGTAGATTTGGTTGTTCATCCTGAAAACTAAGGGTTGCCACTTTATGGAGTGATACACCCTACTGTGAGACCAACACAGGGTATCTACGGAATAGGGAGCCGATCGATTAGGGTAGTAGTTAGGGTACATCCGGACGTATGCCTAAGTCAACCACCTTGTAGTTATTGAGGATCATCTTGTTATAAGACACAAGTATTAGTGCAGAGTGCAGAGAAATCAGTAGAGAAGCGTAGTATACTATATCATGTTGTCCTATTTACCTTGTCATACCTGCCTTTTATGTTGTTATCTTTCTTACCCACTTTATATGCCTGTCATGATACTTTTACCTATTTTTATCCTAAAATTAACTGGACTCGCTAGACTTTATGTCTGACCCATTTTGTTCCCTCTTCTTTCTCTTCCGACCCCCAGGTTCTCTGGATGGGAATACTCAAGCTTGATTAGGATTCTGCTATCATCTTGCTTGGAGCTGCTTAGATGTATTGCTCAAGTTCTTATATTTGCTACTATGGCTATGTTTCTTTTGGGGATTATGCTTATTTTACTATTGTACCCTGATGTTTTAGGTACAAGACCTAAATTTTAATGATGTACTGGGTTTATGTATTTCTAGACATATGATGTTTTGAACCACGATGCTTTATGATTAATAAAGTTTTTAATTCCGCTGCTATTCTATATATGTCTTGTAATTTTTCTGTTTACCTACAACGCTTCACGAAACTTAATGCATTCCCTTAATAAGTGGCATTAATGGACGTAGGGTGTCACACTTGTTATCAGAGCTGAAGGTTACCAGATTAGATAAAAGTGTTTGAAATTTATTTTCAAAAAGGTTTTAAAAGGAAGCATTTTCAAAAGAAAAGTTTATTTTGAAAAACATATTCCCCAAAGCCATATGTAATATCTTTTGATCCTTTATTTGAATCTCTTACCTTTTCTTTTTAGCATGTATGGGAAGTTAATATTCCTAAGGGCATTACGATACCAGGCTGGTTCCACAGGTATCTAGAGGCCACGACACCTACCAGTAGTCAAACAGACATTCCTCCCCCAGCTGCACCCGTCGTTCCTCCTCCTCCACGAGTAGATAATTTCTCTAAGATCTGCAAAGACTTGCATGCTGTGGGCGGAAATCCATTAATGGAACTAAGACATTTGTAGAGGCAAGGAATTGGCTCAAATAAACAGAGGATTTATTTAGAATTTTCGAAGTAGATGATCGTAGGAAGATTTAGTTAGCCGCTTGGCTACTGAAAGATGTAGCTTCGTTCTGGTGGGATGTGTCGCAAGTAGGGCATCTAGTGGAGACTTTGAATGATTTTCGGCAAAGGTTTGAAATGAAGTTTCTATCTCAAGCTGAGCAAAGCATGTAAATAGAGAGGTTTCTGGCACTCAAACAGGGAGGCATGACTATCAAAGAATATGTTAACAAATTCAACCAACTAGCGAGATTTGGGTTGGAGCTGGTAGAATCTCTGCATAAGAAGGCTTTGTAGTTTGCTAAAGGACTAGATGAACCCCTCCATGGGTTAGCTATGTCTCACAAGCCAATGGGAGCAACTTTTGAAAGGCTTGTTGATATGGCATTGATGCACGAGGAAGGCAAAGGTGAAAAGAAAGAAGTTAAAGTGGAGGAAACACAAAACAAGAAAGTATGGCCAAAGAAAGGACAACAACAGCAATAATAACAAAATAAAGTTGGAAAGAATGACAAGGATAAGGATAAGAGAAAGTTCCACATTTGCGGACGTGAGGGTCATTTGATAAAGGACTGCAAAAGAAGGAAGAATGCTTGCTTCAGTTGTGGGGAGGTCGGACACTTTTCTAAAGAATGCCCGAAGAAGCAAGGACAAGGTCAAAAGGCAGGAACTTCTGGAGGGCAAGTGGATGCTCTCGCGATTAGTGCTACAGATCGAGGTAGGAAAGTTTTTGTGGAAGGTTTGATTTCCCTTTCTAATTACCCAATTAGAACTCTTTTTTATTCTGGCGCTTCACATTCATTTATATCTGATTCTATAGTTTAGTCTCTACACCTTAACAATAGTATCGTAGTAGATCCCATTTTTGTTCCAAACACCATTGGTGGTTCGGCTCATTTGTCCATGATTTGTCGGGGTTTGTGAATATCTGTGTTAGGCGTCGAGTTTGAATGCAACACATATGTGCTCGGTTTTATGGGCTATAGTTTGATTCTAGGGATGGATTGGATAGCCAGGTATGATGCCATCCTAGATTGTGAGAGGAGGGTCGTCAGATTTATGACTTGCCATGGGAGGACCCTCGAGATTTCTTGTGACCCAAAGGGGTTTGTCATGCTTAGTTTCCTAGAGTCCCTGGATGCATCTATCGATGATCTGCAATCTGTACCGGTAGTCCGTGAGTATTCTGATGTTTTTGAGGAGGTTCAGGGCTTACCTCTGAGGTGCAAGATTGACTTTCGTATATACCTGGTAGGCAATGCAAAGCCAGTTGAATTACCTATGCACCATATGGCTCCAAGTGAAATGAGGGAGCTTAGTAAGCAAGTAGGGGAGCTACTTGAGAAAGGGTTTATCAGGCAAAGAATATTTGAATGGGGTGCTCCAGTGGTATTCGCAACTAAGGCGGATGGTTCACTTCGCTTGTGTGTGGATTATAGAGAGTTGAACAAGTTCACTAAAAAGAACAGGCACCCACTCCCGAGGACAGATGATTTGTTTGACCAGCTCATTGGTGCATCAGTATTCTCTCAATTGGACTTGGCCATGGGGTTTCATCTGTTGAGGGTGGCCGAGGAGAGTATAGATAAAACCGCTTTTAGGACTCCAGATGGTTTCTTTGAATTGCTAGATTTGCCTTTTGGGTTGACGAATGCACCCGTCGATTTTGTTGATTTGATGAGTAGGGGATGTTCTGAGAATTTCTAAATAAGCTCGTCGTGGTCTTTGTTGATGATATCTTGATCTTCTCAAAAAGTGAGGAAGTGCATGCCCAACATTTGAGAGAAGTTTTGAAAACTCTGCGTGCACATCATCTTAAGGCAAAGTTCTCCAAATGCCATTTTTGGAGAAAGGAGGTGAGATTTCTAGGGAAAGATGGGATAGCAGTAGATCCTGCAAAGGTAGTTGCAGTTCAAGATTGGCAGATCCTAAAGAAATGGAGGTGAGAAGTTTCCTTGGATTAGCATGCTATTATAGGAAGTTCATTAAGGACTTCGCAAAGATATCATCCCCACTCACTAGTTTGACAAAGAAGAATTTGCCATTTTCACGGGATATAGATTGTGATGTTGCTTTCCAACGATTGAAGAGGGCTCTGACAACAGCCCCAGTCTTGACCTTGCCCGACGGAAACAATGTGTTCACAGTTTACACTGATGCATGTGGCATAGGGCTTGGCGCGGTTCTGATGCAAGAAGGAAGGGTAGTATGTTATGGAGGTAGATAGCTAAGGGTTCATGAGAAGAACTACCCTACCTATGACTTAAAGTTAGTTGCCATAGTATTCGCGCTTAAGACATGCCGTCATTATTTGCTTGGAGAGAAGTTCGAGTTGTACACCGATCATAAATCTCTCAAGTACTTGTTTTCGCAGAAGGATCATAATTTAAGGAAGCAAAGGTGGATGGAGCTCCTAGCATCTTATGACTTTGAGATTTCTTATGCCCCTGGCAAGTGTAATGTGGTGGCAGACGGACTGAGTAGGCATAGGATAGCCTTAAGTCCTCTATTTGTGGAGAGGAAAAGCTTGGAATTCATATCAGCTTTTGACTTTAGACACTCCATCAAGTTGTTGTCTGGCTTATTTGCATTATTGGAAGTGCAACCTACTCTTATGGATCAGATAGGAGCTTCACAGCAAGAGGATCCACAGATTTTAGACATCTTGGATAGCTCAGTAAAAGGGAGACTTCTAGTCACCTCAGTAGATATTCCATAAATGATAAAGGGTGGTTGCGACGAGATGGAAGACTCTGTGTTCCCTGAATTGGGAGCTTGTTAAAGATAGTCCTAGAGGAAGCCCATCATTCTAAGATGACTATTCATCCAGGTGGCGATAAGATGTATAGGGATATGAAAAGGGTTTTCTTTTGGGCTGGGATGAAGAAACATGTGGAAAATTTCGTTTCTCAATGTTTGGTTTGTCATCAAGTCAAAGCTGAACAAAAGAAGCCCGGTGGTTTACTTCATCCTATGGAGATTTTGTAGTGGAAGTAGTAAAGCTTTTCTATGGATTTCATAGACGGTTTGCCGAGATTAAAGAAAGGCAACACTAGTATTTGGGTTGTAGTAGATAGACTTACTAAGAGCGCTCATTTCATTTCGGTCAAGAGTAAGTGGACGACATCATGGTTGGCAGTAGTTTACATTCGGGAAATAATCCGTCTTTATGGAGTACCTTCCAGCATCATAAGTGATCGTGACCCCATTTTCAACAGTGAATTTTGGAGGAGCTTGCAATAAGCATTAGATACACAGTTGTGTTTGAGCACCGCTTATCATCCTCAGACCGATGGACAGACGGAAGGGGTGAACAGAGTCTTGAGGATCTTTTAAGGCTATGTATCCTAGACTTTATAGGGACTTGGGAAGAGCACCTTCATTTAGTAGAGTTCGCCTACAACAACAACTATCAAGCTAGCAATGGCATGGCACCCTTCGAAGCATTATACGGATGACCCTGTAGATCACGATTGTTGATGGGAATCTACAAAAAGACTACTACTTGTACCGGATATGGTTAGAGAAACATCTGAGAAGATTGACTTATTAGATGACGAATGAAAACTGTGCAAGATAGGAAGAAATCCTATGCAGACAAGAGAAGGACCGACATTGAATTTGAAGTAGGAGATATGGTTTTTATTAAGGTGTCACCTTTGAGGAATGTGGTTCGCTTTGGATCTGTAGGGAAACTGGCACCAAGATTTGTAGGGCCATTTCCCATAACATAAAGGATTGGCCAAATGGCTATAGAGTGAAGCTACCAGAGAGGCTATCCGGCATTCATGATATTTTCCACGTTTATCATTTGCGGAAGTGCTTGCATGATACCGCGAAAGTAGTTGAGCTGAGTATATTGGAGGAAGAAGAGGTAGAACAGGAGGCGACACTCATACGAGTTCCTACCTATATTCTGGGATCAGAAGTTAAGAAGCTACGCAATAGAGAGGTCAAGTTGATGAAGGTTCATTGGGTAGATAACTTAGAGGATGCAACTTGGGAGACCGAAGACAAGATTCGTGCTTCGTACCCTTTTCTTTTCGAGGGTATGTTCTTAACTACCTTTCCAAAGCTTTTATTTATACTTGTTTCTATCAATTAAAGTATTTCTTATTGATCAAATCTTCAACCTTTAGGTAGAAATCCCATGGATGTAAGCATGTGTTTGAGACATGTTATCTTTGATGGATGCAAGTGTTTGCCAGTAGTTGCTCGTGGATGCATATACACACACAATAGGCACTAGATCGGCTCAATCACTCTCATACTGCATATGGACGTATGTGCATTTTTCTTCTTTTATGGATGAAAGTGAGTGTATCATCATATGGATGTTTCATTTGGACGGATTAGTGTGCACACATATAGAACTTACATGTTATAATAGGATTATTTGCATGCATGATGGATTCATGGCACTAACATACATTTCATTAAGGAGGTCGACTGAATCAATAGACCGCCTGATCTTTGCATTAGTATTGGCATATATACATACACCTTCGCATATGTTCATATAAGCATTAGAAGTCTTTAATGACAATGGATGCCTACGATTGATGGATGAGTAGATGGGTGATGGATGGAAGGATATACATTCTTCTTAATTTGGAGATTTCAGGGACGCAATCCTTTGAGTAGGGGAGAATGGAACACCCATAATTTTAACAACACTAAAGAGGACAAATTAAAGAATCCGTAATTTAATATCCAGAATTAAGGGAAATGGACTGCAGCATTGTGTTCGTCTCGGAATTCCAGTCAAAATAAACACCCTGTTTGCGTAAAACGGACACCGTATGAAGAAGTTATTAAGGTTTGAAGTTTGCATACGCGTAGGAAGAATATATATACATATATATAGTCCAGAAATTCAAAAATAAGTCAAAACAGTTCAAATTGCGCGGAAACAAGGTGAGCGGGAAATATCCCGCCCAAGGGTGTCGACCCTGGGTCGACACATCTAGGGGGTGTCGATCCAATGGTCGACCCCATAAGTGGGGAGTCGACCCCCCCCCCCCCAGGGCAGACGTGGCAGATTAGGGTTTGGGGATGGCGGCTATAAATATGGCTTCATTTCTCATTTTTTGCACACCAAAAATAATGGAGGACTAGACGTTGTCTCTGCCTAGATTGAATCAAACCTTTTCTTCTTCAACAAATCAAGTCATTTAATTGTAGATCTGTGATTCAACATCAGCTATTCTTCTTCAATTTTTCTACATCCAAACACAGTGGGATCATGTTAATTTTAGATCTAAATAATTAAGAAGTAAAACTTGACATAACTGCAATTTGGATCTATGCCTGTGACCGGATGAATCATATCAGATCTGTTATAACCTGTTTAACTATGTTATCCTGACATGACTATGACTTAGATCTTAACCTTTATCATGTCAGATCTGCTTTTGATTATAGATCTAGTTCACTATTTAGATCATCTTATACTTGTTCTATTATATTTATGGCCAAATTAGATCTGTTATTAGTTGGACATCTAAATCATTGTTTAGATCATATCATGATTGTCCCTATTATGTTAGAATCAGTTCTATTATCACATGTTCATCAGATTTGTTCCAATATGCCACTCTTGTCATTATGCCACTATATGTTTATGCCTATTTCTACCATCGTATGTCAATCTTGTTATTATCATTTATTTCCTCTTCCCTCCTTCTTCGTTTTTATTTTATAGCCAGGCTACCTTCGTGCCTAGGGATGCCGCTGAAATATGCGAATGCTTTGAATTGGGAACGAGGGGAATACATTAATATTGGGACATAACTTGAATCGGGAAATTTGGGCACAATGTGAATGAAATATATGAACATGAATTTGGGGGCATAAATCAACTTATGGTTCAAAACCTTAATTTGTGGCATAGGGTTCATTATGAGCATAAGTTGGGAAAGGGGCGTGAAAACCTATAATCATATAGGTATAATTGATTAAAATGCCTGGAATTACAATAACTGAAATTGTAATCCCGCTTAGACACAAGGTTAGATAGCACTTATGGTGGAAGTCTACTCGGACCCGCTCGACATAAGCAGCGACCACAAGTGGTGAATCTAATGTGATGGGTCTAAATGCATAAACACGTGGCGTGCTATGACATGAGGTTAAGTGTAATGACCCACATTGGCAGAGGTATTATAATTAATTTATTTAATTATATAAATAGTGATATAGTGAATTAAATGGTGGTTTAATTAAATAATGGTGAATATTTAATTAAAATAATAAATTAAATAATATATTTAATTCTGAAATAATCAGAGTTGGCTGAAATGACGATATGGGGTGAACTGGATCATCTGTGATATTTAATTCAGCTTGGAATTGAATTTGAATAATGAATATATTACATTAATGATAGTTTGAACGTATAAATTATAATATAATTATATTCGAGTTTGAAATGGCGATGCAGTTCGTAAATTGGCGATTCGAACTTCAACTGAATGTACAGGATTCATTTTAAATCAGATTTCTGTGAAACAAGAAACGTGTGGAGCTGGTGGAGTACATCTTTCTATTGGAAGAGAAAAATCAGGATTTCGTCGGGTAGATTTTGATTTATGTCCAAATCAAATATTCAGAAAAACAGCGGTATAATCGTTTATCGACCGTAACGGTTTATTCGATATAACTAGAGATCGGCTTTGAATTTAGACAAGGTTCTTTAGAGACATAGTGATAATTTAATTTTTAGAATTTTACTGTAATTTTTAATTAATTAAATGAGAAACTTTTTATTTGGGGTATTTTGCACCCTTAATCAAGATTTTGGGATTTCACAGAATAAGCTAACCTACCGGTATTATTATATTTTTGAGGTTGTGACACCTCGTTGAGCACGACTGCACTCTTACTTATGTCCGTACGTAAGTATAATTTTAGGAACTGAATGCCTAAGTCTATGATAAACAAAATATATATAGATAACCAGTTCCTTAACGGCTAAGCCTTCCTTTGAGACGTGGCTATCCTACTACCTTCACATCATATATTATCAAACAGACCTATGCCCTATGTAATCAAGTCCAAGCAGCTAGTAAGTTGCCTTAAGCATTTAAGTAGGAAACGTTGGCCTATCTGGATGAAAATGAATCAAATGCGTTCATTGTACACGCCCACAAAATTCAGTACTCAACTAAAGGAATGAAGAGAATGAGGACACATCAGTACTCAACTAAAGAAATGAAGAGAATGAGGACACATCAGTACTCAACTAAAGGAATGAAGAGAATGAGGACACATCTGTACGAAGACTACACTCCTTTCATTTTAAAAATGCAAGCACCTCTGCTATGAAACCTGGACTGCCAAAAGTTTTAAATGGCCACAACAACCTTTTTTTTCCTCATTCTTTCTGTTCTTTTCATGTTAAGATCATCTCTCTTACATATTTCTCCTCTCTGATTTACTATATATATAATTCAAAACACAAAAGAATGTACGAAGGGCATGAGTACACAGGACTTAGAAAAAAGGAGAGAACGCATGAGTGCATGGTGCGAAACGAATTTCAAACACAGTGGAGGGTCTTGAAGTTGCATGCTGGGTATATGGAGTGCTCGCAGGTTTTAAATAAATCAGAAATGGGGCATGGTGTTTTCAAGAAAAAAGAGTCTCGTATACTGTTAAAACGTGGGGGGAGGACTGTTTCTTTAAAAGAGGAAGGCTAATGGAGTTTTGTGTTAAGGAGAAGGGGTGCGAATCCTGGAACGTGGGGGAGGCAAACTATCTGTGTAGTATCATGTTTTGTTGAGAAGATTGATGTCTGAACTTGTATGGGGTGAGTGCGTCAGTTCTGGGCTGAGGAACAACAAAAGGAGAATGGCGCGAGAGATTTGATATGGTGTGGAGTTTGATGGGGTTACAGAGTGGAACGGTATGGTGGTGGTTGTTTCAAAATTTAATAAAGGGGAAGGATAGAACGAGGGGTCAACGTGAATCATGGCGATTGGAGTTTTACCTGGAGCTCACGTTCTCTGGATTTGGGAAGAAGAAGTCTAAAAAGGGTCGGGTATTTAAATGGTAAGTGGGCCGGTATGATTGGGTTAAGCCCGATTTAAAAGAATTTAAAGTTTTATTTAAATCTTGATATTTTATTAACTTGTTTAAGCGATAACGTGGTCATACGATATCAGATTGACGAACCGTAAGTTGTGTTGGGATCGTATGGAAGAGCACTACACGATGGAGCTGACGTGGAGCGAATTGAAGCTCGTTACAATTTATTGCAAAATAAATTGTCCGTCTAAATCAAAGACAGTTAATCGTTTTTAACAATAATAGTCCAATGTGAGTAAATCTCACTAACTCTGAACAGTTTATAATTTCATGTTGTATTTTTAGAACTGTTAGATGTTGGCTGATTGACTGTGTGTTGACTGTTTGATTGAACTGCTAGTCAGTTAGTTGAATTTCTATATTGATTCTGTTTAACAGAATATATCATATGGAACTGAAAAGTAATGTTATCTATATTGTTTAACATCTGTGATGCAGGAAAACAGGTTGGAGGAATCCAACTGGATTCCTCAACATTTATTTTACTGTTTTCATATATGATATATGATGTGTTATATAATCTGTTATGGATTATGTGTGTTGGAATGATGTTGATCATTGTTATTCGATATTTTAAAAATCATAAAAGACCCTGGGTTGTAAAAAGAATTATTTCAATGTATATTGAAATAAAGGGATTTTATAAAATCAATAGATTTTATAAAAGGAAATATTTCGAAAGTAAATAAAAAGGAAAAATGTTTTTAAAACGAATAGAGTTTTATAAAAGGGAAATCATTTGTAAAGTAAAGAACTGTTACTAAAAGTAAATCTTTATAAATGAATAGTTTATTCGAATAAAAGTAAAAGGAGCTAATCGATGTTAGTTTAATCGATTAGAGTTAAAGTGAAAGGAGTTAATCGATGTTAGTTTAATCGATTAGGGTTAAAGCAAAGGAGTTAAACGATGTTAGTTTAATCGATTAGGGTTAAAGCAAAGGAGTTAATCGATGTTAGTTTAATCGATTAGAGTAGAAGCAAATGAGTTAATCGAATATAGTTTATTCGACGAAAGTAAAAGGAGTTATCGAATATAGTCTATTCGAAAGGAGTTAAGTGAAATGAGTAAATCTATAGCGTTAGTCAAATAGAGTTAATCCAATAGTGTTAGTCCAATAAAGTTAATTGATAGTGGTTAATCGAATAGAGTTAAGTGAAAAGAGTAAATCGAATATAGCTATTCGAAGAGGGTTAAGTAAAGAAGTTAGTAAAAGGAATATAAAGTGAACTTTGCCTATTTCAAAGTTAGAAATGTTGTTCAGTTAAGGTCTGATAGGTAGTTCTACCCCAACTTGATTGGCTTCGTTTTTAACTAAGGAATAGTTAAGGTTCGGCAGTAAAGGGAATGGTTTGAGTTGGCATCGCGATGGTTTGTTTAAACATCTGTCTAAGTCCAATGAAGAAGCATTGGAAATGTTTTCCAAATAAGAAACGAGAAATGTTTTTCTAATAAAGAAAACAGGAAATGGAAATGTTTTCCATTGTTAATAACGTATATTTTCCAAATTTAGAAAATAGGAAATATTGAATATAGGGAAACATGAGATAAGCAAATTAATGGAATAAAGAGATAAATGTTGAATGATGTTTGATTAATATAAATTTCCATTTGGAAATAATATCGTTGGTTGCACACCTGTTTTTCTTTGATAGTTAAATCACAGACTATCGAAGTTTTGACCATTTTAACGTTGTTAATATGGAGAGACCGGTTGGATTATTATCCAAAGAACCACTCTGCATTGGCATAAGCGTTGCGGATCATATATGCCAAATGAAATTGAAGACGGAGTTATGCAAGGGCTATCCTGTTTACAGAGTAGTGCCTTCGGTTCATCGGGTTCCTGGATGACTTGTATAGACGGATGTCTGACAGAGTATTTCCAGACGATCACGTATATCGATTTCTCTAACCGTACCAAGAGTGGAAGCGGAGAAGGAAACTTCTTTTAGCTAACGCGTAATGTATGGTTGAGGACGTCAATCGGTGATTTGATGGATTTAACGATGTGGCATTCAAAGTGAATCTGGTATGATGATAAAGCGTAGCTTCTTGCCTCACATCCGGTAAATGACATAAATCGGGCAGGCAGCATGGCTAAGTCGGTCGCACCGAAGTAGGGTGTATAATCACCTGATCTAGAGTTTCATTTGCTTATAAAAATCTATTGTTGATGCTGTCCCATTCGGGAAACGGTTGTTGATCCCAACCGTTGGTGATATACATTCGATACACTCAAGCGAAATGAGTGGTCGGTCATGTGTGGCCGGGTTGCAAGATGTTCTTGTTGAACCCAATGTATTCCTTTCTAGAGGTACACTAGCGAAAGGTGGTTCCATACCTTGTCATAGTTGGAAATCCATTACCCAATACGTGCTTGCGGTTTTGAGTTGTATACTATATATGTAGAATATGAGATGAAAGCGTTTCTGCTAGATGATTATATATACTGTGGTTGATAGACATTATTAAAATATCAAAAGGTTTTTGATATAAAGATATTTTGGATTCTCATAAGGGAAAAACCCGTTCCGTTATGCGGCGTGGTCTTATGAGATATCATATACCTGTATAACTGTTTTTAAACTGTTTTACTCATACTAGTCCCATGACTGACCCGGAGTTTACTTCGTTGTTTTCCCTAAACTCTTGGGTGCCTAAATTTGTATGGGCAGTCAAGTAGTCAGGATTTACAGATATACTGGAAGAGCTTGGAGCAGGAGGCTTCAGGATCATATAGCTATAGTTATTTCCGCTGTGTTGTAAGTGTTGTACTCTGATAATGTATTGTATACATATAACGATTTATTTCAAGGATATGTTGTCTATTATATGTTATTCGTTCCGCTATGAGATTCGTGTTACTCTGATGTTGTGTTCTTCTTCTTCTTCTATTCTAATTTTCTATCTTATCTTTTCTCACCCTCTAATTTCTTTCACTAATTACCAGGATTTTTCGGTGTTTTGGTTATCGACATCGTGGTTATGTCGATAACCAAAGTCGCTCAAAATCCGGGTCGTTACAGTTGGTATCAGAGCTTAAGTTAAGAATTACTTGGCTCTGTGGCGTGACTCGGTAGAGATGGGGTTAGTAATACCCTAGATTGAGTTGAGTGTATATATACGAGTGAGCGTATTTGTTATTGATATAAAAATTGTTTTATATTGTGGAGATTCATTGGTTGAGTTGTTTATGGGTTCTGGTCGATCAATTTGATCCACTGTATCGGTAGGAGTTGATAAACACTTGAATACGATGAACCGTCATGGTAAGTTTCGAAAAAAGGGTAAATGAAAATAATTTTGCCCAAAGTATATTTGATACATATTGGATATATTGGTTGTTATTATAATCGAGTAAGATTATAAATTAAATGGTTATGTAAATAACCAATCAGAATTCATATAATTGAAATACGTGAAATCAGATGAGTTAAATCTGAAATTTAAGCCAGAAATTGAATTAAAATTCTGGAAAATTGGATAAGTGTTTGTAAAGGGATTTGGATTAAAAATAAGGAAAATTTAAGATCCTGGGAGATTTTAATTTTTTTTACAAGCAGTATGAATTATATTTTGAAATGAATTTCAAAGTGGAAATGTTTAGAAATGGTTTTATAGTATTGAACTCACTTCGATCGCTGGAATCTAGATTCTGATTATGACAGCTGCATCATCAGTATTCATTTTCGAGTTGTAAGTGACGAATTACTACCAGAGATACTGTTTTGAAATTGGTTTGGGAAAGACAAGTTGTGTTGAATTTCAAATGGGATTTATAATATAGAATTTGAAGTTTTAAATAGATTTGAAATATAAACTTGTTTTGAAAAATAAAACAAGTGGTTTCTATATAAACGAAGTTTATAAATAGTTCTTTTATAAATGAAGTTTATAAATAAAGTGAAAAGAATTTTCATTGGATAATTCCGAAATAAAAATACAAGTGTGAAATTGAAAAGGGAAATCTATTTTCCAAAAGTAGAAATATCGATTTCAAAAGAAATTGAAATCGAGACTTGTTTAAAGGAATTGAATATAGGAATTCAAATGGAGTTTGAATATAGAAATTCAAACGGTGTTTGAATATAGTAATTTAAATGGAATTCGAGTATAGAATTTGAACATAGAAATTTAAATAGAATTTAAATAAAGGAAATTTGAATAAGAGAATTCAAATAGAATTTGAATAAGAGAAATCAAATAGAATTTGAATAAGAGAAATCCAGTAGAATTTGAATAATAGAGAACTCAAATAGAAAAGTGTTAGAAGAGAAGTGGAATAGAATTTGAAATGAAATTTGAATATAGAATTCAAATAGAATGAAATGGGAATTTGAATATAAAATTAAAATAGAGTTGAAATGGGAATTGGAATATATAATTCAAATGGAGTTTGAAAATAGTTTTGAATATAGAAATTTAAATGGAGTTTGAATCGAAATTGGGCTTTAAACAAGGAAAGAGATTTGTAAATTCATATTCGAAATCGAGTATGAAACTTAGATTGAAATTGAGATTCAAAGAGTTATAACCAAGTTTAAAAAAAAAAAATTGAACATGTTATGTTCAATTATTAAACCAAATAAGCAAAAGTGCCAGTTAATAAATAGATTAACAAATTGAGTTAAAACGATCAGGTATAGTTAAAATAGATTGGGCAGGTATAAATATACCTGAGATAGGGATGGATAAGGTATGAAGGTATATAAATAGAATGCTCGACGAAAAGGTATGTATTTAATTCATATATGGGATTTTATGCGCCGTATCGGCTGGCCGCTTGGCTTTTTCTTTTTCTTTTGGATTGGTGAAGGCCATGGGAGGCTATTTGAAATATCCCGATGCTCCTGGCACAAAGGAGGTTATGGCGAATTTTTCCTGGAATTTATGGAGTTAGAATATTTTTAAGATAATTTGATAGTTAGAAATCAACGTATCGATATATATAGAAGTCGATAAGGAAACGAACTTAGAAATAGAATAGTAAAATCAAGAAGGAAGACTAAGAATAAAATCTAGTAAGAATAGAAAGAGGAAGCGTATACGTGTTTAAAAGAGAATAAGTAGTTGTATGGTATTGATTATTCGAGTAAGTAGTCATATCTGTTTTGACGTTATAAATGTTATTCAGTCAAGGTCTGAGAAGTAGTTATACCCCAACTTGATTGATTTCATTATTAACAAATAAATAGTAAGATTTCAAGCTCGAAAATCAATGTTGGATAAGAGTTAGTTGAATATAGTATTTGGGTTGTCGTAACAATGTTTTACACAACATCCGTTTTAACCCAAATAAGAGTAAGCTTGGAAATATAATAAAGAATATTTCCTAAGTATAGAAATAAATGAGATCGGAAAAGAGATAAGTAATTGGAATATTTTCCAATTATAAATAGCATATATTTTCAAAAGTTTAGAAAATAAATGAAGGCGATATTCGGAAATGTTTTCCAAATAACATAAAAGGACAAGATGGTTATTGAAAATATTTGGTTAACAAATATTGTAAAGAAATAGAGAAGTGATTTAACTAATGGAATATTAATTAAGGGCTCAATGACATGTTCAAAAGGAAAGTTAGATTTTTGAGAAGAGTAAACTGTTTAAAAACTTCCAAGGAAAGACTGTTTGAATTAAAAACAAATTTAACAGAAATTTATGGAAGCAAATTTGAATTAAAGTAAAGCCAGTAAAGTGGTAACTGAGATTAAATTAGAATGATATCAAGGCAAATTGGATTGTGAGATTCAAATTTGAAGTGTGATGTGATAATCAAGTTAAGAGTTGGAAATCTAGAAGAAACTCGAGTTGAAATGGTATTTGGCTCGGATATAAGCAAATGATTGTGTTGTGGATAAAAGCAGATTGGAATTTGATTAGGATGACCCTTGTATCTGCTGAATTGATAACAGGTGGAAAGGATAAAATGATATGCCGACAAAAGGTACAAGTTTATATTTAATATTGGATATAAGATTTATGAGCCGAAGTGGCAAGTCGCTTGGCTGTTTGATTTTCTTTTGGGTTGGAGATGGCCCAGAGAGGCAAGTTGGAGTTTGACCGATTGACCAGTACAAAGGAGGTGCTGGCGAAATTTTTCAAAGAGTTAAGGCGTTAGAAAATTTTCAGGATTTTTGAAAATTTTCGTTGATAGGAAGTAATTAATAATTTAATTGAAATTAAATTGGTTCAGTTGAAACTGAAGTTAAGAAGTAACAAATATGTTCTAACCAGTCGATAGGGTCGTTCTCTACCTTAGCAATTTCGAGGACGAAATTATTTTAAGTGGGGAAGATTGTAATGACCCGCATTGGCAGAGGTATTATAATTAATTTATTTAATTATATAAATAGTGATATAGTGAATTAAATGGTGGTTTAATTAAATAATGGTGAATATCTAATTAAAATAATAAATTAAATAATATATTTAATTCTAAAATAATCAGAGTTGGCTGAAATGACGATATGGGGTGAACTGGATCATCTGTGATATTTAATTCAGCTTGGAATTGAATTTGAATAATGAATATATTATATTAACGACAGTTTGAACGTATAAATTATAATATAATTATAATCGAGTTTGAAATGGTGCTGCAGTTCGAAAATTGGCGATTCGAACTTCAACTGAATGTACAGGATTCGTTTTAAATCAAATTTCTGTGAAACAAGAAACGTGTGGAGCTGGTGGAGTATATCTTTCTATTGGAAGAGAAAAATCAGGATTTCGTCGGGTAGATTTTGATTTATGTCCAAATCAAATATTCAAAAAAACAGCGGTATAATCGTTTATCGACCGTAATGGTTTATTCGATATAACTAGAGATCGGCTTTGAATTTAGACAAGGTTCTTTAGAGACATAGTGATAATTTAATTTTTAGAATTTTACTGTAATTTTTAATTAATTAAATGAGAAACTTTTTATTTGGGGTATTTTGCACCCTTAATCAAGATTTTGGGATTTCACAGAATAAGCTAACCTACCGGTATTATTATATTTTTGAGGTTGTGGCACCTCATTGAGCACGACTGCACTCTTACTTATGTCCGTACGTAAGTATAATTTTAGGAACTGAATGCCTAAGTCTATGATAAACAAAATATATATAGATGACCAGTTCCTTAACGGCTAAGCCTTCCTTTGAGATGTGGCTATCCTACTACCTTCACATCATATATTATCGAATAGACCTATGCCCTATGAAATCAAGTCCAAGCATCTAGTACGTTGCCTTAAGCATTTAAGTAGGAAACGTTGACCTATCTGGATGAAAATGAATCAGATGCGTTCATTGTACACGCCCACAAAATTCAGTACTCAACTAAAGGAATGAAGAGAATGAGGACACATCAGTACTCAACTAAAGGAATGAAGAGAATGAGGACACATCTGTATGAAGACTACACTCCTTTTATTTTAAAAATGCAAGCACCTCTGCTATGAAACCTGGACTGCCAAAAGTTTTAAATGGCCACAGCAACCTTTTTTTCCCTCATTCCCTCTGTTCTTTTCATGTTAAGATCATCTCTCTTGCATATTTCTCCTCTCTGATTTACTATATATATAATTCAAAACACAAAAGAATGTACGAAGGGCATGAGTACACAGGACTTAGAAAAAAGGAGAGAACGCATGAGTGCATGGTGCGAAACGAATTTCAAACGCAGTGGAGGGTCTTGAAGTTGCATGCTGGGTATATGGAGTGCTCGCAGGTTTTAAATAAATCAGAAATGGGGCATGGTGTTTTCAAGAAAAAGGAGTCTCGTATACTGTTAAAACGTGGCGGGAGGACTGTTTCTTTAAAAGAGGAAGGCTAATGGAGTTTTGTGTTAAGGAGAAGGGGTGTGAATCCTGGAACGTGGGGGAGGTAAACTATCTGTGCAGTATCATGTTTTGTTGAGAAGATTGATGTCTGAACTTGTATGGGGTGAGTGCGTCAGTTCTGGGCTGAGGAACAACAAAAGGAGAATGGCGCGAGAGATTTGATATGGTGTGGAGTTTGATGGGGTTACAGAGTGGAAGGGTATGGTGGTGGTTGTTTCAAAATTTAATAAAGGGGAAGGATAGAACGAGGGGTCAACGTGAATCATGGCGATTGGAGTTTTACCTGGAGCTCACGTTCTTTGGATTTGGGAAGAAGAAGTCTAAAAAGGGTCGGGTATTTAAATGGTAAGTGGGCTGGTATGATTGGGTTAAGCCCGATTTAAAAGAATTTAAAGTTTTATTTAAATCTTGATATTTTATTAACTTGTTTAAGCGATAACGTGGTCAAACGATATCAGATTGACGAACCATAAGTTGCATTGGGATCGTATGGAAGAGCACTACACGATGGAGCTGACGGGGAGTAAATTGAAGCTCGTTACAATTTATTGCAAAATAAATTGTCTGTCTAAATCAAAGACAGTTAATCGTTTTTAACGATAATAGTCCAATGTGAGTAAATCTCATTAACTCTGAACAGTTTATAATTTCATGTTGTATTTTTAGAACTGTTAGATGTTGGCTGATTGACTGTGTGTTGACTGTTTGATTGAACTGCTAGTTAGTTAGTTGAATTTCTATATTGATTCTGTTTAATAGAATATATCATATGGAACTGAAAAGTGATGTTATCTATATTGTTTAACATCTGTGATGCAGGAAAACAGGTTGGAGGAATCCAACTGGATTCCTCAACATTTATTTTACTGTTTTCATATATTGTGATATATGATGTGTTATATAATCTGTTATGGATTATGTGTGTTGGAATGATGTTGATCATTGTTATTCGATATTTTAAAAATCATAAAAGACCCTGGGATGTAAAAAGAATTATTTCAATGTATATTGAAATAAAGGGATTTTATAAAATCAATAGATTTTATAAAAGGAAATATTTCGAAAGTAAATAAAAGGGAAAAATGTTTTTAAAACGAATAGAGTTTTATAAAACGGAAATCATTTGTAAAGTGAAGAACTGTTACTAAAAGTAAATCTTTATAAATGAATAGTTTATTCGAATAAAAGTAAAAGGAGCTAATCGATGTTAGTTTAATCGATTAGAGTTAAAGTGAAAGGAGTTAATCGATGTTAGTTTAATCGATTAGGGTTAAAGCAAAGGAGTTAATCGATGTTAGTTTAATCGATTAGGGTTAAAGCAAAGGAGTTAATCGATGTTAGTTTAATCGATTAGAGTAGAAGCAAATGAGTTAATCGAATATAGTTTATTCGAATAAAGTAAAAGGAGTTATCGAATATAGTCTATTCGAAAGGAGTTAAGTGAAATGAGTAAATCAATAGCGTTAGTCAAATAGAGTTAATCCAATAGTGTTAGTCCAATAAAGTTAATTGATAGGGGTTAATCGAATAGAGTTAAGTGAAAAGAGTAAATCGAATATAGCTATTCGAAGAGGGTTAAGTAAAGAAGTTAGTAAAAGGAATATAAAGTGAACTTTGCCTATTTCAAAGTTAGAAATGTTGTTCAGTTAAGGTCTGAGAGGTAGTTCTACCCCAACTTGATTGGCTTCGTTTTTAATTAAGGAATAGTTAAGGTTCGGCAGTAAAGGGAGTGGTTTGAGTTGGCATCGCGATGGTTTGTTTAAACATCTGTCTAAGTCCAATGAAGAAGCTTTGGAAATGTTTTCCAAATAAGAAACGATAAATGTTTTTCTAATAAAGAAAACAGGAAATGGAAATGTTTTCCATTGTTAATAACGTATATTTTCCAAATTTAGAAAATAGGAAATATTGAATATAGGGAAACATGAGATAAGCAAATTAATGGAATAAAGAGATAAATGTTGAATGATGTTTGATTAATATAAATTTCCATTTGGAAATAATATCGTTGGTTGCACACCTGTTTTTCTTCGATAGTTAAATCACAGACTATCGAAGTTTTGACCATTTTAACGTTGTTAATATGGAGAGACCGGTTGGATTATCATCCAAAGTACCACTCTGTATTGGCATAAGCGTTGCGAATCATATATGCCAATTGAAATTGAAGACGTAGTTATGCAAGGGCTATCCTGTTTACAGAATAGTGCCTTTGGTTCATCGGGTTCCTGGATGACTTGTATGGACTGATGTCTGATAGAGTATTTCCAGACGATCACGTATATCGATTTCTCTAACCGTACCAAGAGTGGAAGCAGAGAAGGAAACTTCTTTTAGCTAACGCGTAATGTATGGTTGAGGACGTCAATCGGTGATTTGATGGATTTAATGATGTGGCATTCAAAGTGAATCTGGTATGATGATAAAGCGTAGCTTCTAGCCTCACATCTGGTAAATGACAGAAATCGGGCAGGCAGCATGGCTATGTCGGTCGCACTGAAGTAGGGTGTATAATCACTTGATCTAGAGTTTCATTTGCTTCTAAAAATCTATTGTTGATGCTGTCCCATTCGGGAAACGGTTGCTGATCCCAACCGTTGGTGACATACATTCGATACACTCAAGCGAAATGAGTGGTCGGTCATGTGTGGCCGGGTTGCAAGATGTTCTTGTTGAACCCAGTGTATTCCTTTCTAGAGGTACACTAGCGAAAGGTGGTTCCATACCTTGTCATAGTTGGAAATCCATTACCCAATACGTGCTTGCGGTTTTGAGTTGTATACTATATATGTAGAACGTGAGATGAAAGCGTTTCTGCTAGATGATTATATATACTGTGGTTGATAGACATTATTATAATATCAAAAGGTTTTTGATATAAAGATATTTTGGATTCTCATAAGGGAAAAACCCGTTCCGTTATGCAGCGTGGTCTTATGAGATATCATATACCTGTATAACTGTTTTTAAACTGTTTTACTCATACCAGTCCCATGACTGACCCGGAGTTTACTTTGTTGTTTTCCCTAAACTCTTGGGTGCCTAAATTTGTATGGGCAGTCAAGTAGTCGGGATTTACAGATATACTGGAAGAGCTTGGAGCAGGAGGCTTCAGGATCATATAGCTATAGTTATTTCCACTGTGTTGTAAGTGTTGTACTCTGATAATGTGTTGTATACATATAATGATTTATTTCAAGGATATGTTGTCTATTATATGTTATTCGTTCCGCTGTGAGATTCGTGTTACTCTGATGTTGTGTTCTTCTCCTTCTTCTATTCTAATTTTCTATCTTATCTTTTCTCACCCTCTAATTTCTTTCACTAATTACCAGGATTTTTCGGTGTTTTGGTTATCGACATAATGTTTATGTCGATAACCAAAGTCGCTCAAAATCCGGGTCGTTACATTAAGCCCGATTGGTGGAATAGGTCTACCTAGACCCATCCGTCACATCCAACATCCACAAGTTGTAGGCTTAATGTGGGAGGTCTAACATATTATAACCGTAAATGAATATATGGTAATAAACTTGAATACTTAACCTAGCTGAATCCACAGGGATTGTGAAAACATGTCAATTTGAATGGGGGTTAAGTAAACTTGGTTAAACAATGGGAGGGTTAAGTATTTTTGGGTTGGGTGGGTAATATTTATATATATAGGCCCCCAAACATAACCGGATGGGGTTATGTAATTAAAGACACCGTGAGGTAAGCATAACCTATGGAAATCCTAGTGGGGATGCAAGATAAAGGGGAGAGCTTGAATCATATTGTGTGTGGGACCCATTTCAGTCAGTAACCCATATAATGGTATCAAACGAGAACTCCGCCCTAGGTTAGAGTCGGGGCATGCTTACTGGGCTGATTGTAAGAGATCCAAATGTGGGGGGTGGTGTGGGCAGCACGTACCGACTGGGTCATGTGCATGCATGGTCCGGACAGAGGAAAATAAGACGTCGTGGCACCTATAGATATGGTTGTGCATCCTGAAAACTAAGGGTTGCCACTTTTGGGAGAGATACACCCTACTGTGGGGCCAATACAGGGTATCTATGGAATAGGGAGCCGATCGATTATGGTAGTAGTTATGGTACATCCGGATGTATGCCTAAGTCTACCATCTTGTAGTTGTTGGGGATCATCTTGTTATAAGACACTAGTATTGGTGTAGAGTGCAGAGAAATCTGTAGAGAAGCGTAGTATACTCTATCATGTTGTCCTATTTACCTTGTCATACCTGCCTTTTATGATGTTATCTTTCTTACATTTTTATGCTAAAAGTAAGTGGACTCGCCAGACTTTATGTCTGACCCATTTTGTTTCCTCTTCTTTCTCTTTCGTTCCCCCCGGGTTCTCATGTGGGAATACTCAAGCTTGATCAGAATTCTGCTATCATCTTGCTTGGAGCTGCTTAGATGTATTGCTCAAGCTTTTATCTTTGCTACTATGGCTGTTTCTTTTGGGGATTATGCTTCTTTTACTATTGTACTCTGATGTTGTAAGTACAATACAGAAATTTTAATGATGTAATGGTTTTATGAATTTTCAGACATATGATGTTTTGAACCACGATGCTTTATGATTAATAAAGTTTTTAATTCTACAGCTATTTTATATCTGTCTTCTAATGTTTCTATTTCTGTTTACCTATAACGCCTCACGAAACTTAACACATTCACTTAATAAGTGACATTAACGGACGTGAAGTGTCACAATAAAGAAGTAAATGTTGTTCGGTACTTGAAGTTGTGAACCCTGTCTATTTCAGAGTTAGTAATGCTGTTCAATTAAGGTCTGAGAGGTATTTATACCCCCAACTTGATTGACTACATTGTTGACGGAGGAATAGCCAGGTTCGATAGAGAGGGTTGGATAAATAAAGTGAGTTAATGAGCGCGAATGGGTTTTTGAAGACTGTGTTTTAAACTGAATAGTAAAATAGAAAGGGAAATTTTTTCTAAATGTTGAAAGATATAAATATTTTAAAAGTTTAATTAACAGATGGTTAATTAGAGAGGCCAAAGAATGTTGAGTATTGAATCTGTAAATTCATTTTCTTTTTATGGATGAATGGTTGATTTATTTTGATAGTTAAATAACCAAATATCAATGTTTAGCCAACAATTGTTGGTACGAAAAGATCGGGATCAAATTCATATTTGAAAACCATTCCGACTAGCAAATATGTAACGCTGAAAATAGAAGATGGAGCAATTAAAGACCGGGTGTAATAACCCGGAAAATCTGGGCCAGTTTAAAAATTTTATTTTGACGATTTTAATGAATTTTGAATATTTAAAATAGATTATTTTAAATAATATCGTCGAGAAATTTATTTTGAATATAATTCGAACGTATATATTATATACGTAGTCGTTAGAATATAAATATTTATATATAATTATAAATAGAATTGAAAATGGCGCGGTAGTTCGATAATTCGATTTCAAACTTCAATTGAATGTACCGGGTGCAAAACAATCCGGATTTTAGTGAAACCAAAAACATTAGGATCTAATTGATGATATCTTTCCAACGAATCCGAAAAATCGAAATTTCATAGCTGGAATCAAAAGATATGTCCAGTTGAAAATTCTGAATAGTCGCTATGGAATTTCAGCCCTTAAAAATAGCCATTTTGCAAACGACCTCGGATTCCGACGAAACCACTTTTGTTGGATCCGTGAAGTCAAGTTATTGCTAGATTCCAATTTTCATAATTTTTCGAATCAGTATGTGAGCGTGGCAAAGGAAAACGCGTTTGACCAGTTTCAATTGATTTTAATCGACTGGAAAATGGCCATTTTTCCAGCGGTCTCAGAATTCGACGAAACTAGTTTTGTTAGGACCGTATCGTCAATACGAAGCTAGAAAATATTTTTCTGGAATTTTTCAAGTTAGTATGTGACCCCGGTAATTTGAAATGTATGTTTAAAATTCAATATAGTGATTTAAATGTAAATTTAACGGAAACTGATTGTAACAGCCGAATCAGCCTACGATACATATCCCATTGTGTTCGGAGTGGGGGTAAAACGCTATGGACGACAGGCGGTGGGCCTCGTTTCGAGGTCGTATGTAAAAGTCAACTTTTTGAAAATTAATTAATTAAATAAATAAATAAAGAAAACCCTCTTCTCCTTATAAACCGCTGCCCCCCCCCCCTTTTTCACTTCAGTTCGATCGAAGGAAAAAAAGAAAAAAAAAACATCGACGGAAAGGGGGAAACCCCTGTCGCTCGCCACCGCCGGCCTCCAAGCGACCCCCTCCTCCATCGCCCACCTCCTCCGATCCTCCGTGGCCCCCCCGCGTTCGAAACCCCCACAGCCGCGTGTTGGAGTACCCCGAAATCCACCGATCAGCCTCCTCCTGAATACCACAGCCCCCTCGAGCCTCCAGGTGGATGCCGCCGTGCCCCTAACACCCTCTGCCAGCTCTAACGTGCCACCACCGCGAGCAAAAACCCCTCCCTCCTCTGAGAAACCAAAAACAGTAAGCCCTTTTCTTTTATTTCATATGAAAGCATGGGTTTCATCCCATTTTATTTATATAAAAGTATGAATTTCATTTAAGTAAAGATGTGATTCGTATTGTGAAAGTGAACGTTTAAAGATTCGATTTTTATTTATGTTCAATAACGAAAAGTTTGAATTTTTATAAGAGAAAGAATATTTTTATAAGTAGGAAGTTTATATATTTATATTATGAAAATTTTAAATATTTATATAGTGAAAAGTTCATATATTTTTATAGCGAAAAGGTTATGCTTTTATATGAGATTCAGAAGGATAAAAATTAGATTTCGTTTTTAGAAAAAGGTATGATTTTTTTTAAAGAATTAAAAATATGATTTTTATATTTTTTTTAAAGAATTAAAAATATGATTTTTATATTTTTAAAGAATTAAAAATATGATCTTTGTATATGTGGCGAAATAAAAATCTGATTTTTATTATGTATACATTGAAATAAAGAGGTGATTTTTATAACGATATTTTTATAAAGGCGAAATCTATATTTTTAAAAATTCGATTTTTATATATTGAACAACAAAGTAAAAATTCGATTTTTATATATTGAACAACAAAGTAAAAATTCGATTTTTATATATTGAACAACAAAGTAAAAATTCGATTTTTATATATTGAACAACAAAGTAAAAATTCGATTTTTATATATTGAACAACAAAGTAAAAAATTCGATTTTTATACATTGCACAACAAAGTAAAAATTCCATTTTTATCTATATGTTAGCAAAGTAAAAATTCGATTTTTATATATTGAACAACAAAGAAAAAATTTGATTTTTATATATTGAACAACAAAGTAAAAATTCCATTTTTATCTATATGATAGCAAAGTAAAAATTCGATTTTTATATATTGAACAACAAAGTAAAAATTCGATTTTTATATATTGAACAACAAAGTAAAAATTCGATTTTTATATATTGAACAACAAAGTAAAAATTCCATTTTTATCTATATGACAGCGAAGTAAAAATCCGATTTTTACATATGTAGTGACTACGGGCAACGAAGGCGATAAAAAAGCGTGAAAGATGAAGATTTCTATAAATGAAGAGTCAAGATGATTGGATAGCTTTTGGTGAGAATTTCTCACTCTTTAAATTTCTTTTCTAGTTATATATATATACTAGGATGTAGACGGTGTTTAATAGCACCCGACACAATCGTCCACAGACCATGGACTTGTTTGTTTGATTGCATAAATTAGTTAGATGATTTGATTTGAATTTGGTTGTTTGGTGAATTTGATTGATATGTGAATGGCGTGGGCCTTCACTAGACCAGGGATAAGGCTAGACCTTGTCCCGTTTCTAGTATCGTGCCGTTATGCCGCCGAAATTTTCTAAAATATGTTAGAAAAATAAAAAATATCATTTTCATTGTGTAAATGAACTGAATAAAAATTCATGTGTTGAAATAAAATATTTTATCGTTAAAAATATAATTTTTAACGTGAAGTGAACAAGATAAAATATTCATTTACAAACCGGACGGTTTGTTTATGTACACTGATTTGACTGACATTGATTGGGTCGATAAATTTTACACATCGCCCAACTGCACAAATAAAATATGCGTTTGATGGTTTGAAACCCCACACGGGTGTTGGGATGAAATATAAAGTTCACTCATCCTGATTTATTAAATATGTCGATCGATTGATTGACAGGCTGTTATAAGCGTTAGATATCTATATTTAATGCTTATACGGTGTAGTGCACTTTGGTTGATGGTTGATTATTTTCAATGCTATTATATACGTGTGATGTATGAAAAGTCCGTATAATTAACATTATATGGTGATTGATTGGGCCTCATTCCAATTTAGAAAATAAAGAATATTAAAATATAAATGTTCATGTGTTGATTGTACTCATCCATTGAGATTATTCAAGTGTTGAACGAAATATTTTTATAATAAAATTTACATCTTTATCAATAAAATATAAATGTTCATGTGTTGACTGTACTCATCCATTGAGATTAGTCATGTTTTGAACGTAATATTTTAACAATAAATTTATATCTTTATCAATATAAAACAAAGGTTCATGTGTTGACTGTACTCATCCGTTTAGATTAGTCATGTGTTGAACGATATATTTGAAATAGAAATATTTGAAATAGAAATATTTGAATAGGAAATATTTGAAAAAGAAATATTTGAAATAGAATATTTGAAAATAGAATTATATGAAGCTGTGTTGATTAGAGATGCGCCATTTTGACGTGAACGATGTTTATATCAATTTTATTCATTTTAAAATGAATATTGAAAAGTGATTTCGAAATCGCATATTTTGAAATGAAATTTGAATCAAATTGAATAGGAAACGAATTCGAATTGAATTCGAATTGAATATAAAACGAATTTGATTTCAATTGAATATATAATGAATATAATTCGAGTAGAAAACCAATTTAAATTGAATCGAATAGAAAACCAAATTGAATTTGAATAGAATAGAAAACAAAACGATTTTGAAAGGAATTCAATATAAAACGATTTCGAAATGAATCGAATATAAAATGATTTCGAAATGAATTGAATATAAAACGATTTCGAAATGAATTGAATATAAAACGATTTAGAAATGAAATTGAATCGAATAGAAAACCAATTTGAATTGAATCGAATAGAAAACGACTTTGAAATTGAATTGAATTGAAAATGAATTCAAATTGAATTGAAATTTGAATTGAATAGAAATGAATTTTAAAACGAACTTATAAAGAAGAATTCAATTTTACTTTGGATTGAAATGGAAGTTGAAATTGTTTTTGAAACGAATTTAGAACTATTTATAAAATTCATTTTAAATAGAAATCGACGAAATATATATAATATATATTATATATATAATATAATGGCCTGAATAGAACGCGCCGCACCGCGGCAGTTCGTGAATTTCGACCATTTATTTCAAACGGACATTATGGGAGATCCAACCGTCGGATTCTCCTAAAACCGGAACCGTTGGGTTCGTATCGAAAGAGCTTTCTAACGAATATTAGAAATTTTAAATCTAACGGTTGGATTTGGAGATACGTCCAAATCAAATTTGAAAAAGGTCGCTATAAGTGCAATTCGATGGCCATTGTTGGAAATCGACTGTACGGGCCTTGATAAAATTATTAAAATATCAATAATTTATGTAAAATCATAAGAAATGATTTGGGAAAAATTGGGGTGAAAAACTCCATATTTGAAAAGATAAAAATAGATTTTTATCGAAATGAACTAGTTTGAACTCAATTTAAAACCCGGGTTTTTATTTTTAAATAAATAAATTAGATTTAAAAAAGGGTTTTAAATAATCGGAATTCCTAATATATTTGATTTGAATTGAACTAGAATTGATTTGTGGGTTTATCGTGAACTGTGTTTTAAATAACACTAGTTCTTTAACCCGTAATCAATAGAATGTGATTTTGGTTTGTCGTGAACTGTGTTTTAAACGACATTAGTTCTTTAACCCAGTAAAAGGAGTTTAAATGAATCTGCAATTAGATTGAAATGTGAATTGATAATTTAAATTATCAAATTTGGAAAATGAGTGAGAATGGAGTATCACCAGTTTTGCTCCAAAGCGATAGTTAAATCTTTAAGCAGATTTGAACGTGAAATGGTAATTAATTTTACCGATAACACCACGGTATTAGATATGGAGTATTACCAGTTTTTCTTCATGGGATGAATAGGTTGGGATTGGGAAATAAAATAAATAATTACTTCGGTGTGGTTCGCTAATCTCGACTAGTTGGAAAAACTATAATTTGGTTTGATATGACATCCAAAGGAAGATTAAAGAATAAATTTTAAAGAATTTATCTTGGATAAAATTAATGGGAACCTTTCCCAAAAGATGTGAATATTTAAATAACAGAATATTCAGAATTGGAATGAGGTGTATGTTGTGTTTGTGTAACATTTGTTTTTAAGATACGCGGGTTGTTCGGAAAGGCCGGGTTTATACCCATTCTGAGTAACCGATTCGACGATAATTCGAAGATGAAGACGGTGGTCGAAGACCGGAAGTCTTCACATCGTTTGGATAATTACTGACGATCCTGATTGGGCTGTACACCCAAGAGGATGGAAATAGTTGGTGGTCGTCCAGACGTACTTGGAGATGGATGGATATGCGAGGAAAGTGCCTCCGGTTTCGTTCAGACCCAGAATGGACTTGTAAATGGATTGTGTGTCTGACATTGGATTTTATTCTGTGTTGATTGATTTCTATTAAATATATATCTGTTTGGCGGCGGAGAATTTATTCTCTTGCTTAACGCCCTTCTCTGAGACGTACGAGCTTAGAGGTTATATATCGATGGACATCAGTCGCATGGCATGAATTGCCTGTGTGGCACGCTAAGATGCAATGATCAAGGCTTTTGTTGAAAAGCAAAGTCTTGTGGTTGATGATCAAAGCACGCCTACGTGGCAGCTTTGTGTATAACGTGAATTCGCGAGCCTCACACCTCGGTATGAGTTAAAAACGGGATACGGGCCGTTGGGAGAACACGACGTTTCTTTCTAGCTTTGGTGGTGTCAGTGACTTACCAGCCCTGACATTTATATACTTTTCACCTTTGTGGTTGTTGGAATGAGGCGCCTCGATTATAGGTCTGTAAGGACCGGGAAACGTGTGTTCAGGAATTGCCAATCCTCTAACGTAAGTGAGGACCGGCCCAACCGATCCAAGTGGCTGCCCAGAGTGTGTAGTCCTGAGCATTTGCTAGAGTGTCTCGAACGCGGAGAGGAGCTTGCCCCTTGCCTCGACTCATGACGGAAATCCAATTTCCAATACGTGTATTGCGGCTTTATTTGTAGAGCCAAGTATGGCGACATAGTAGCATGGGATACTATGCCGCCTATGATTTATATTTATGATTGAAATTGTTTTGACACTATACACTTATTATAGTATCAAATGATTTGTTTTAAACGTACCAATCATGTTTGGCTATTATAAGGGAAAACCCTATCCTCCGGCTTGCGTTGCATTGTGTGATGGGACCTGGGTCTTATAATAGCTTCATTTTTCAAAAAAGCATTGCGCTGTTTATTCTATGCACTGGTATTCTTGGGAGGAAACCCGTTCCGTGTTATACGGCGTGGTCCCTTGAATTACTCTCTTTTAAAGTGAAGTTTTAAATAACTGTTTTAGTTCTCACACCAGTCACATGACTGACCTAGAGTTTATTGTTTTAACCTAAACTCTGGGTGCTCCTATTTTCCGCACGGGCAGCTAGTAGTTTCGGTTTTGCAGATTTATATTCACAGGATCCTAGTTTACAGCTGGAATGATATCCGGAAAGCTCTGTATCCGTGTATCACCTTCAGTTGTGCTTTGTATTATTTTCCGCTGCTATGTAATTTATTGTAATCTCTGATATTTATCGAATGTAATTTATTCATTTATACTCTGTATATTCTTGTATCTGATGGAATTGTTGTAATAACAATGAAATGTTCTTCCGTCTGCATTCTGTTGTGTGTTGTTCTCAACGCTATCCGCGCTTTCCTTCATGGGGAAGTTCGGGTCATGTCAGTTTGGTATCAGAGCTTTGGTTTACAGAGCTCGAGAACAAGACACATTAGAACCATACGAAAGAATTCATCAGATATTGGATTAATAATATCCAATTAGAATGACTCGTTAGAGATAGGATCAGTAGTATCCTAGAACGAGTGTGAAGAGTATATATTTCAAATGAAAACAATTTTATTTTGAAAATTTAAACCATTTTATACGTATTTGGTTATTTATTTATTTTGAATTTGGACAATCGAGTATATATAGATTTCGCGTATACGCGTCATGAACGTATATTCGAAGTTTTAATATATTGGATAGATATAGAATCACATTCTAGACATCCGGGGATGATTCTGATGATGGTGCATCATCATCAGTGTTTATGTTCGAGTGACGAAGGTGTGATATCTATATATTTCCATTAGACTGGTGTGAGAACCAAAACTTATATAGCTAGAACACATTGTTGTGAAATGGGCATCAAAAACATGATTTTTTAGTATATGTATCAAATTTATGAATTTGAAACGTTGAATTCACTAATTGATTGATGTTTGCGTTGTTTGATTATTTGTTTGATAATTTTGAAACATTATGCCTAATAGAACCAAATATTGAACTGTATTGAAAATTGGTCGCATTTGCTTGCATATACATATACTTTCATTGAACAGGTCATAGCAAGGAGGCTAGAGCCGAAGAATAAAATTTGTTTGCCCGACAAATAGGTACATGTTTACTATAATTTACTGTTTTGTTTGGGTGATGATGATTTTATGAGCCTATTGGCTTTTTCTTTTTCTTTTTGAGATCAGAAGGCCTATATGGCAATTTCGGGATTTTCCCGTGGCTCCTGGTGCAGGGGAGGTTATGGCGAAATTTTTCGAAAATTTAGGGTGTTAGCCAAATTTTTGAAAATTTGAAAATTCTCAGAAACTGAAAAGTTGGAGAATGGAAGCCTGATCGAACGTAGAGTTGATTAATCAAACCACTTTCGACTTCGTTCCTTTTTGGGGACGAAAAGTTTTAAGTGGGGGAGATTGTAATAACCCGGAAAATCTGGGCCAGTTTAAAATTTTTATTTTGGCGATTTTAGTGAATTTTGAATATTTAAAATAGATTATTTTAAATAATATCGTCGAGAAATTTATTTTGAATATAATTCGAACGTATATATTATATACGTAGTCGTTAGAATATAAATATTTATATATAATTATAAATAGAATTGAAAATGGCGCGGTAGTTCGATAATTCGATTTCAAACTTCAATTGAATGTACCGGGTGCAAAACAATCCGAATTTTAGTGAAACCAAAAACATTAGGATCTAATTGATGATATCTTTCCAACGAATCCGAAAAATCGAAATTTCATAGCGGGAATCAAAAGATATGTCCAGTTGAAAATTCTGAATAGTCGTTATGGAATTTCGGCCCTTAAAATAGCCATTTTGCAAACGACCTCGGATTCCAACGAAACCACTTTTGTTGGATCCGTGAAGTCAAGTTATTGCTAGATTCCAATTTTCATAATTTTTCGAATCAATATGTGAGCGTGGCAAAGGAAAACGCGTTTGACCAGTTTCAGTAGATTTTAATCGATTGAAAAATGGCCATTTTTCCAACGGTCTCAGAATTCGATGAAACTAGTTTTGTTAGGACCGTATCGTCAATACGAAGCTAGAAAATATTTTTCTGGAATTTTTCAAGTTAGTATGTGACCCCGGTAATTTGAAATGTACGTTCAAAATTCAATATAGTGATTTAAATGTAAATTTAACGGAAACTGATTGTAACAGCCGAATCAGCCTACGATACATAGCCCATTGTGTTCGGAGTGGGAGTAAAACGCTATGGACGACAGGCGGTGGGCCTCGTTTCGAGGTCGTATGTAAAAGTCAACTTTTTGAAAATTAATTAATTAAATAAATAAAAAAAGAAAACCCTCTTCTCCTTATAAACCGCTGCCCCCCCCCTTTTTCACTTCAGTTCGATCGAAGAAAAAAAAGAAGAAAAAAAAACATCGACGAAAAGGGGGAAACCCCTGTCGCTCGCCACCGCCGGCCTCCAAGCGACCCCCTCCTCCATCGCCCACCTCCTCCGATCCTCCGTGGCCCCCCCTCATTCGAAACCCCCACAGCCGCGTGATGGAGTACCCCGAAATCCACCGATCAGCCTCCTCCTGAATACCACAGCCCCCTCGAGCCTCCAGGTGGACGCCGCCGTGCCCCTAACACCCTCTGCCAGCTCTGACGTGCCACCACCACGAGCAAAAACCCCTCCCTCCTCTGAGAAACCAAAAACAGTAAGCCCTTTTCTTTTATTTCATATGAAAGCATGGGTTTCATCCCATTTTATTTATATAAAAGTATGAATTTCATTTAAGTAAAGATGTGATTCGTATTGTGAAAGTGAACGTATAAAGATTCGATTTTTATTTATGTTCAATAACGAAAAGTTTGAATTTTTATAAGAGAAAGAATATTTTTATAAGTAGGAAGTTTATATATTTATATTGTGAAAATTTTATATATTTATATAGTGAAAAGTTCATATATTTTTATAGCGAAAAGGTTATGCTTTTATATGAGATTCAGAAGGATAAAAATTAGATTTCGTTTGTAGAAAAAGGTATGATTTTTTTTAAAGAATTAAAATAATGATTTTTTTTTTAAAGAATTAAAAATATGATTTTTAAATTTTTAAAGAATTATAAATATGATCTTTGTATATGTGGAGAAATAAAAATCTGATTTTTATTATGTATACATTGAAATAAAGAGGTGATTTTTATAATGATATTTTTATAAAGGCGAAATCTATATTTTTAAAAATTCGATTTTTATATATTGAACAACAAAGTAAAAATTCGATTTTTATATATTGAACAACAAAGTAAAAATTCGATTTTTATATATTGAACAACAAAGTAAAAATTCGATTTTTATATATTGAACAACAAAGTAAAAATTCAATTTTTATATATTGAACAACAAAGTAAAAATTCGATTTTTATATATTGAACAACAAAGTAAAAATTCCATTTTTATCTATATGATAGCAAAGTAAAAATTCGATTTTTATATATTGAACAACAAAGTAAAAATTCGATTTTTATATATTGAACAACAAAGTAAAAATTCCATTTTTATCTATATGATAGCAAAGTAAAAATTCGATTTTATATATTGAACAACAAAGTAAAAATTCGATTTTTATGTATTGAACAACAAAGTAAAAATTCCATTTTTATCTATATGATAGCAAAGTAAAAATTCGTTTTTTATATATTGAACAACAAAGTAAAAATTCGATTTTTATATATTGAACAACAAAGTAAAAATTCCATTTTTATCTATATGATAGCGAAGTAAAAATCCGATTTTTACATATGTAGTGACTACGGGCAATGAAGGCGATAAAAAGGCGTGAAAGATGAAGATTTCTATAAATGAAGAGTCAAGATGATTGGATAGCTTTTGGTGAGAATTTCTCACTCTTTAAATTTCTTTTCTAGTTATATATATATACTAGGATGCAGACGGTGTTTAGTAGCACCCGACACAATCGTCCACAGACCATGGACTTGTTTATTTGATTGCATAAATTAGTTAGATGATTTGATTTGAATTTGGTTGTTTGGTGAATTTGATTGATATGTGAATGGCGTGGGCCTTCACTAGACCGGGGATAAGGCTAGACATTGTCCCGTTTCTAGTATTGTGCCGTTATGCCGCCGAAATTTTCTAAAATATGTTAGAAAAATAAAAAATATCATTTTCATTGTGTGAATGAACTGAATAAAAATTCATGTGTTGAAATAAAATATTTTATCGTTAAAAATATAATTTTTAACGTGAAGTGAACAAGATAAAATATTCATTTACAAACCGGACGGTTTTTTTATGTACACTGATTTGACTGACATTGATTGGGTCGATAAATTTTACACATCACCCAACTGCACAAATAAAATATGCGTTTGATGGTTTGAAACCCCACACGGGTGTTGGGATGAAATATGAAGTTCACTCATCCTGATTTATTAAATATGTCGATCGTGTGATTGACAGGCTGTTATAAGCGTTAGATATCTATATTTAATGCTTATACGGTGTAGTGCACGTTGGTTGATGGTTGATTATTTTCAATGCTATTATATACGTGTGATGTATGAAAAGTCCATATAATTAACATTATATGGTGATTGATTGGGCCTCATTCCAATTTAGAAAATAAAGAATATTAAAATATAAATGTTCATGTGTTGATTGTACTCATCCATTGAGATTAGTCATGTGTTGAACGGAATATTTTTATAATAAAATTTGCATATTTATCAATAAAATATAAATGTTCATGTGTTGATTGTACTCATCCATTGAGATTATTCATGTGTTGAACGTAATATTTTAACAATAAATTTATATCTTTATTAATATAAAACAAAGGTTCATGTGTTGACTGTACTCACCCGTTGAGATTAGTCATGTGTTGAACGATATATTTGAAATAGAAATATTTGAAATAGAAATATTTGAATAGAAAATATTTAAAAAAGAAATATTTGAAATAGAATATTTGAAAATAGAATTATATTAAGCCGTGTTGATTAGAGATGCGCCATTTTGACGTGAACGATGTTTATATCGATTTTATTCATTTTAAAATGAATATTGAAAAGTGATTTCGAAATCGCATATTTTGAAATGAAATTTGAATCAAATTGAATAGGAAACGAATTCGAATTGAATTCGAATTGAATATAAAACGAATTTGATTTCAATTGAATATATAATGAATATAATTCGAGTAGAAAACCAATTTAAATTGAATCGAATAGAAAACCAATTTGAATTTGAATAGAATAGAAAACAAAACGATTTCGAAAGGAATTGAATATAAAACGATTTCGAAATGAATTGAATATAAAACAATTTCGAAATGAATTGAATATAAAACGATTTCGAAATGAATTGAATATAAAACGATTTAGAAATGAAATTGAATCGAATAGAAAACCAATTTGAATTGAATCGAATAGAAAATGACTTTGAAATTGAATTGAATTGAAAATGAATTCAAATTGAATTGAAATTTGAATTGAATAGAAATGAATTTTAAAACGAACTTATAAAGAAGAATTCAATTTTGCTTTGGATTGAAATGGAAGTTGAAATTGTTTTTGAAATGAATTTAGAACTATTTATAAAATTCGTTTTAAATAGAAATCGACGAAATATATATAATATATATTATATATATAATATAATGGCCTGAATAGAACGCGCCGCGCCGCGGCAGTTCGTGAATTTCGACCATTTATTTCAAACGGACATTACGGGAGATCCGACCGTCGGATTCTCCTAAAACCGGAACCGTTGGGTTCGTATCGAAAAGAGCTTTCTAACGAATATTAGAAATTTTAAATCTAACGGTTCAATTTGGAGATATGTCCAAATCAAATTTGAAAAAGGTCGCTACAAGTGCAGTTCGATGGCCATTGTTGGAAATCGACTGTACGGGCCTTGATAAAATTATTAAAATATCAATAATTTGTGTAAAATCATAAGAAATGATTTGGGAAAAATTGGGGTGAAAAACTCCATATTTAAAAAGATAAAAATAGATTTTTATCGAAATGAACTAGTTTGAACTCAATTTAAAACCCGGGTTTTTATTTTTAAATAAATAAATTAGATTTAAAAAGGGGTTTTAAATAATCAGAATTCCTAATATATTTGATTTGAATTGAACTAGAATTGATTTGTGGGTTTATCGTGAACTGTGTTTTAAATAACACTAGTTCTTTAACCCGTAATCAATAGAATGTGATTTGGGTTTGTCGTGAACTGTGTTTTAAACGACATTAGTTCTTTAACCCAGTAAAAGGAGTTTAAATGAATCTGCAATTAGATTGAAATGTGAATTGATAATTTAAATTATCAAATTTGGAAAATGAGCGAGAATGGAGTATCACCAGTTTTTCTCCGAAGCGATAGTTAAATCTTTAATCAGATTTGAACGTGAAATGGTAATTAATTTTACCGATAACACCACGGTATTAGATATGGAGTATTACCAGTTTTGCTTCATGGCATGAATAGGTTGGGATTGGGAAATAAAATAAATAATTACTTCGGTGTGGTTCGCTAATCTCGACTAGTTGGAAAAACCATAATTTGGTTTGATATGACATCCAAAGGAAGATTAAAGAATAAATTTTAAAAAATTTATCTTGGATAAAATTAATGGGAACCTTTCCCAAAAGATGTGAATATTTAAATAACAGAATATTCAGAATTGGAATGAGGCGTATGTTGTGTTTGTGTAACATTTGTTTTTAATATACGCGGGTTGTTCGGAAAGGCCGGGTTTATACCCATTTTGAGTAACCGATTCGACGATAAGTCGAAGATGAAGACGGTGGTCGAAGACCGGAAGTCTTCACATCGTTTGGATAATTACTGACGATCCTGATTGGGCTGTACACCCAAGAGGATGGAAATAGTTGGTGGTCGTCCAGACGTACTTGGAGATGGATGGATATGCGAGGAAAGTGCCTCCGGTTTCGTTTAGACCCAGAACGGACTTGTAAATGGATTGTGTGTCTGACATTGGATTTTATTCTGTGTTGATTGATTTCTATTAAATATATATCTGTTTGGCGGCGGAGAATTTATTCTCTTGCTTAACGCCCTTCTCTGAGACGTACGAGCTTAGAGGTTATATATCGATGGACATCAGTCGCATGGCATGAATTGCCTGTGTGGCACGCTAAGATGCAATGATCAAGGCTTTTGTTGAAAAGCAAAGTCTTGTGGTTGATGATCAAAGCACGCCTACGTGGCAGCTTTGTGTATAACGTGAATTCGCGAGCCTCACACCTCGGTATGAGTTAAAAACGGGATACGGGCCATTGGGAGAACACGACGTTTCTTTCTATCTTTGGTGGTGTCAATGACTTACCAGCCCTGACATTTATATACTTTTCACCTTTGTGGTTGTTGGAATGAGGCGCCTCGATTATAGGTCTGTAAAGACCGGAAAACGTGTGTTCAGGAATTGCCAATCCTCTAACGTAAGTGAGGACCGGCCCAACCGATCCAAGTGGCTACCCAGAGTGTGTAGTCGTGAGCATTTGCTAGAGTGTCTCGAATGCGGAGAGGAGCTTGCCCCTTGCCTCGACTCATGACGGAAATCCAATTTCCAATACGTGTATTGCGGCTTTATTTGTAGAGCCTAGTATGGCGACATAGTAGCATGGGATACTATGCCGCCTATGATTTATATTTATGATTGAAATTGTTTTGACATTATACACTTATTATATTATCAAATGATTTGTTTTAAACGTACCAATCATGTTTGGCTATTATAAGGGAAAACCCTATCCTCCGGCTTGCGTTGCATTGTGTGATGGGACCTGGGTCTTATAATAGTTTCATTTTTCGAAAAAGCATTGCGCTGTTTATTCTATGCACTGGTATTCTTGGGAGGAAACCCGTTCCGTGTTATATGGCGTGGTCCCTTGAATTACTCTCTTTTAAAGTGAAGTTTTAAATAACTGTTTTAGTTCTCACACCAGTCACATGACTGACCTGGAGTTTATTGTTTTAACCTAAACTCTGGGTGCCCCTATTTTCCGCACGGGCAGCTAGTAGTTTCGGTTTTGCAGATTTATATTCACAGGATCCTGGTTTACAGCTGGAATGATATCCGGAAAGCTCTGTATCCGTGTATCACCTTCAGTTGTGCTTTGTATTATTTTCCGCTGCTATGTAATTTATTGTAATCTCTGATATTTATCGAATGTAATTTATTCATTTATACTCTGTATATTCTTGTATCTGATGGAATTGTTGTAATAACAATGAAATGTTCTTCCGTCTGCGTTCTGTTGTGTGTTGTTCTCAACGCTATCCGCGCTTTCCTTCACGGGGAAGTTCGGGTTGTGTCACCGGGGATCTTCATAAGCGGAAGGATTATTTGTCGAATATTCTTTGGGATTACAACCAGAGGTATTTTGACGTGATTCGGTCATGATTGAAAAATTACGGATTTACAAGGACTACTTGCTACTGATTCTTTAGATGCAGTAGGATGGTTTCTTTGGTTCGTCCTGTTCCTGAATGACTTGTATGGAAGAATATCTGATAGAGTATACCTAAAGGATTACGGGTTGATCACCTCAAACTTATTTAAGTTTGGTGGTGGATAAATTCGTTTCTCTTACCTTTATGCCCGTATTATTTTTGGGGAAATCAGTTTGTGATTTGCCGGGTTTGATGATGTGGCATTCAAAGTTAATGGTGACATGCTGTTCTAGAAGACAAACATAGCCTCAGGCCTCAATAACTGGGAAATGACAAAAATCGGGCGGGCAACAAGGCTAGGTGGGTCATTCCCAAGCAAGGTGTATTATCAACAATCTAGAGAAATGCCTTATTTATTCTTCTTTCGATTCTGTATCTCCACGGATGGACGGTGGGCCCCCTAAAACCATCGGGTGATAATACATTCGCTACACTCAAGCTAAATGAGAGGGCGGTCATGTGTGACTGGGTTACAAGATGTTCTTGTTGAACCACAGTGTATTCCCTCTAGAGTACACTGATCGGAAGTGGTCCGATACCTTGTCATAGTTGGAATCCATTCTCTAATATGAGCCCACGGTTTTTGATTTTATAGTACGTATGTGGAGCGTGGGATGCAAGCGTTCTGCTATTTGGTTATTTATTTGATATAAACACTATTATAATATCACTTGATTTTCGTATCAAAAATGTTTTGGGTTATAGTAAGGTAAAAACCATCTGTGTTTATGTGTGGTCTGGTCTCACTATTATTCTTTTCTTTCAAAGGGATTTTGAACTTTAAAATCAACATCTATGTTATTTAAACATAGTGAATTTTACTCATGTTGGTTCACCAGACTGATCCGTGGTGTTTGTAATGCTCGGGTTAGAGCAAGTTTTACAAGTTTAGATTATCGATGCTGTGAAGTAAAGAGATGAGCTGGAGGAGTTCAGGACATATGATATTATTCTGCTGTGTGTTAAATTTGAGTAAAGGTTATTATAACTGTCCAGATTGTTTTGACTGTTGTACTCTGATGATTATATGTATTATTTCAAGCTTTTAATAAAGTTATTTCTACATTGTATTTTATTCTGTTGCGAAGTGAGACTATGTGTATATTGGTTCTTCTTCTTCTTCTTGTCTTCTAATTTTCTATCTTATCTTTTATCACCCTCTAATTTCTTTCACTTAACTTTCCAATTTTCTATATAATTTAAGTTGGTTATTGTTGGCTTAAACTGTACGGAAATTTTGGGATGTTACGGGAGGATCCATAGCTATTAGGCATTATGATAGTATTATTATATTGCGTAATGTCCCATTTTTATTCAACTTTGTTTAATAATAAACATTGATGAATTAATTAAAATAAAAATGGAACTAAATCAATGTATAAACATAAGTTAAATAACTTTTATCTTAAAACTATGTATGAATATATGTGTGTAAGCATATTTACGAATATATATAAAGGTATACGTTGTATGTATAGAAAATATATATATTGTGGCTTAAGTCTTTACATTAGATACATAATACAATCCTTTAACTAAAATTTTATGCACTAAAATATATACACATAATGCATATGTTAATATCATATGAACTTTTATCACTTAAGAAATTTAGATTTATCTTTAATTTAGAAACTTGTACATGCTATGTGATGGATAAAAACATACGTAAAACACATGAATATCCATGAATGTTTAAAACTAAATAGTATTTTGAATAAACATAACTTGTACAATGAAATGCCACAATGAAAACAAAGGGTACTGCTCATAAACAACAAACAAAAGGGGGTTTAAACATTAAATGTGATTAAACAATTGGAAAGGGCTGCAAATCAAAAGGGAAATGTGGATGCACATATATGTATGCCTACATAAGCCGACTTGTACAAAACATTTATGTGATTAACCTATTCTATTGAAATATGCATGCTAATTTCCAAATACTGGAGTACAAATTTTTAGTGTATATGAAATCTCTTTACAGATCATGCTAACCTAAACTAGCCTAACCTAAATGCTATAGCTAAGTTAATAAACAATAAACTAACCCTTTATATTTTCAACAAAACAAAACTTGCCTGTAACCCTTATGCAACAATCATTAACTAGATTTGGCCTTAGAAAATATGAATCACTTCATCTTTAAACCATTTCGTAGCAGACATTTAATAAACATGATGCCATGCTAAGCAATAGTACAGAAGTGTACAAAGGTATGGTGTTTTTGTACTCAACCTAGCATGTGATTTCTATAACCATGCTGAACAGGAAAATCTTAAGCCACTTTGTTGTATTACCGTACTTTAAATCTGTAGGGTAAAAGAGACTACATGCATTTAATGAAATGAATTTTTTACTAGTAATTTATGCCTATAAATACAACTATAACCTATACACTTCTAACGCAAAATCATTTGAACTGAAAAGATAAAACAAGCAGCAGATTCTGGAAATAGAAGAAAGCTAAACCGGTGAGTAAAATCCATTTTTATCTACTGTTAACTCTTTTTTTGATTAATACTAAATGATCGTAAAGTTATTTAGATGTAGATATATATTGTATATTATCTATAAACACTTTCCTGTTGATTAATATTGGCAGAAAACATTTTGTGAATGAACATGAAAAACAGTCTCTATAATCATTTATATACAAACGCCAGTTACCATCCTTATTTTATAAAATCCGTAGCGTAAATTCAAACAAGTTTAACATGTCTACATAATAGTTGCACACACACACATCTCGAGTTTATAACAAAAATAGTTTCAGGCTGTATAATTTCGTATACTCTTCACTATAACCATTTCCCTGTAACTAATTCTAAAACAATTTTTGATCATCTCTAAATCACGTTTCTAGTATGTAAATAAAATCGTAGGAGTAAAGCATGAATTTAGTGTAAGTTTTGTGATTTTTAAGATTGTGGTTGTCAAGATATTGGGAGATGATTGGAAAGAATTTATAGGGAAAATTCTGATGATCCCAAGGGTTGAATATCATAGCATGATGCCTAGAGTTGCGCGAGAGTTTAGTAATCGAGGGATAAATGCCCTATGATTTTTGTAGCAAGTGATTTGAACAAAAAAGTAGAAAATAGGGTTTTAGGCTTAGTTTCTAAAAGTCGTGATCATTTGTAAACCGCACCAACGAGGGGGATGATGGAACTTGCGCACTAGGGAAGGGGGATGGTTGCTGGATGTCATCACCGTGGTGTGGACGAAGCCTGGCATGACCTAGTTGACTGATGTTGTAGCAGCGGGGTATTTTTTGGATGGATGTAGTTGTGGTGAAGTTGGATTTAATATCCCAAACACTGTATGGATGAAGGTGAGCAACTCTAGGTGTAGAAATAGCAATGAGGTATGAACCATGGTTTGCGGGGACGGTTGCGGTGAACTCACGGTGGCCAGAGTCGGTGTACACGTGTACATGGGAGGATGTACACAGCGGTTTGTTGGTTTTCGTTGAAACGTTTTGCTGAAACATTTTGTCTAGGAGGAGGAAGGATTAAAATGGCTAAACTTGAGTACACGTGTGATCAGCAGTAAAGCAGTTGTTTGATCGAATTTATCAAAGGGATGTGTGGCCTTAGGTGACCCAAACAGGAGAAAGGAAAGCAAGAATAAAAAGAAAGAGAAAAACAGATCATTCAAAAGGAAAAAGAAAAGAATGGGATAGGTACGGGAAGAAAAGAACGGAAGTAAGGGTAGAATTCGTGGGCTAGGTAATTGAGCTAATTGGGCCAGAACGAAAATGGAAATAGAAAAGAAAAAAGGAAGGGGAAATGGGCCGAGCTGATAGGCTGATCGGGCGAAAAGGTGAAGAAAGAAGGGTCAAAAAAAAAAAGGATATTTTAAAAGAAACAAGGAAAAGAAAAGTTAAAAAAGGAAAGTATATAGAAGAGAAATTAGAAATAATTAGAAAAATTAAGGAAGGAAAGTTGGAGAAATAAAATAAAGAAGTAAGGAAGAAAGGGAATTCAAATTTAATAATAAAATAAGTATACTTATATATAATACAAATATATGTACAAACAAGATAAATAGTCGATGACTCGACTATGGACCCATACAGAAAGAAGAACTCGATTTGTTGAATTTTATGAAATATAACTATACAGTTTAACAACAAAATAATCGTTGCAATAACGAACTAACATTATTGTACTCATTTCCATGTGTGAAGTAAAGGACTTCTAGTTAAATAATTAAATGATGTCTGTATAGTTGTTTATTTATAAATATAAAGCTGTCATAATCAAATACCTGGATTATAAACAATATAGAAAGATCCGATTCTGTTTTGGTCGAAGTTATTAAAAAGAATATATGATCGATTTAATATATGAAATGAAATGGAAATGCAAAGGCTTGGAATGATAAAAATTTGTTCGACTATCTGTATTGAGCCAAGGAAGTTAAAATATTGAATTGTTATTCAATCGATTTAAAGTTGATTATTGGTTTCTTTTAAAGAATGTTACATATTAAAGATTTTATATAAATCAGTTTCCCTATGTATCGTCTGACTTTAAAAGACATACGTTGATCGTTTCGAAGAGTCCGAAATTTTTATTCCACTTTGATTCGACTTATATGTCGCATGTCAGAGATTATTGAAGATAATTGAAGAGGGAGATATGCAAGGGCTATTTTACTGCCTTCTGTTTGTCCAGTCCCAAGACAACTTGTATGGACGAATGTCTAACATAGTATTTCCAACGATCACGCCTGTTGATTTTTACGAATATACCAAGTTGGTAGGGAGAAGGTAACTTCTCTTTATTTACACCCAGTGTGTATTTGTATAATCAATATGTGATTACGGATTTGAGATGTGGCATTCAAAATGAATGGTGGACAAGTGTTCTATAAGATAATGTAGCCTCAAGCCTCACAATTAGGAAATGACAAAAATCGGGCAGGCAACATAGCTAGGTGGTTCATTCCCAAGCAAGGTGTATTATCACCATTTAGTGAAATTCCTTTTTGTCTTCTTAATCTCCTTTTCATTGCTGCAGCATTTGGTAACGGTTGCTAATCCCAACCGTGGGGGTGAAAATACATTTGCTACACTCCAGCTAAATGAGTGGGCGGTCATGTGTGGCCAGGTTGCAAGATGTTCTTGTTGAACCCCGGTGTATTCCCTCTAGAGTACACGATCATCAGGTGGTCCCATACCTTGTCATCGTTGGAATCCAATCTCCAATAAGCTCACGCGGTTTTGGATTTTATATAATATATATGTGGAGCATGAGATGCAAACATTCCGCTAGATGGTTATTTATTTGATACAAACTATCGCAATATAAGACGATTTGATATTAAAAATGTTTTGGATTATATTAAGGTAAAAATCGTCCATGTTTATGTGTGGGCTGGTCTTAATATTATCCTTTCTTTTGAAAGGTTTTCCAAAGTTAAATCAATCTGTTCTCATAAGAGAAAAACCCATTCCATATTTCTTGCTTTCAAACTATTTTAAGATTGTTTACTCACAACAGTCCCCTGACTGACCCAGAGTTTATTTTTCTTTGTTTTCCTAAACTCTTGGGTACTCATTATAATTGTTATGAGTAGACAAGTGATCCAGGTAATCAATAGAAATCTTTTGAATTATTTTGGATTGGAAGTTCCGGAGTCAGCTTATTAGTTATATCTATATCTAAGTATCCAGTTTGTATGATGTATTGGGCCAGTATCACGTATGATGAGTAATATACTATGATGTAATAGACTCTGATATGTAATATATTATGTGATATTATATTTTTTTAAATTCCGCTGTGAGATTCTGATGTTCTTGTTTAGTTCTATTCTCTATCTATTTTTGTTTCTTTCTTAATGACACGACTTCCGAGGTCATTGAAAGTCAGGCCGTTACATACTAGGATAATTAATGTTGATGTACCTATTATTGCACGAGACTCGTGTAACTGATATTTACAAGGATTTTAAATAAAGGTACATTTATTTTAAGTTATTATACTTTATCCCTTCCACTGTGTGAGATTTTGATTTCGCTTTAGTATGCTCTGCTATATCTATTGTACCATTTCCTATAGGAACCAACGATCCATTTAGAATGGCTCTGAGTTTCGAATGGCTTTTTTGGGTCGAAATTTAGGCATATTTCGGGCGGGTTGTTACAATTGGTATCAGAGGCATACTTATTATTTTCAAAATGGATTTTAAAAAGTTTTAGTATATATAAGTATTTTTTTTAAAGTATGCATATCTTTAGAAAATATTGTTTGTAGATCCTTCTAGGAAAGGATTAACCTTAATTTCCAGAAAATTCCTAAATGCCATGCTGCGATTCAGTAGTTCCCTAATCGATTTGGAAGCCTATAAGAACCTAAGGGATATAAGAACCAAAAAGTTAGAAAATGGAAAGAAACTCCCTAATTTAACAGGCAGTTAATAGGAATAAATTGGTGATTTAATTATCATTCATGGAAGAGATAATGGAGAAATAAGTAGCAAGAATTTGAAATAGGAAAAATTAACGTCCATAACTTAAAGTGTGAAGGTTTTAGGAAAAAGCGGAAGAATGCCTTTATTAAATTGGATAAAACTTCTACATGAGTAATTAATGGAATTTTTAAATTTGAAAGAGAACTAAATAGTCAACAAGAAAAAGGATATCGCAATTAAAAAGTACTAAGGAGGTAATTAAGGCCATTTGTGCGAAGGTAAAAATATTCAATTTTTAAATGTCCACAAAAATGAGCGTTGGTTAATGGATAAAACAACATGAAGGACATTTACTGTGGTAGCAATTAGGAATGCCAAGATTTGAAAATTTAAGAACATGGAAGAAAGGATGTACACTGGGTGTGTGAGAAGCTGTGGAAGAAGAAAAAATATTGAAAGTGTTAAGAAAACTATAAAGTGATTTTTTCGACACACTATTAAAATCTTTTGAAAAAGGTATTTTTGACATTATAATTGTGAACTAAAGTTGCAAAATAATTCCATTCAGGAAGGAAAATTTGAAATACGGTTTTTTAGAAAATAAATGTTCCGAGGAACTTGAAAAAAAAGTTTACTGTTTCTTCTATTAGATAAACTATACTTTTGGACTTTAAGTAAAACAGAAGATGAATTCCTTAATCTAAAAATAATGGTAAACATTTTCAGTTATGAGCCTTAAAAAAAATCTTGTACAGATTGTGTTATGAATTAACGTTTAAATTAAAAGGAGAAGGAAGACAAAACACGTAAGCTTGGTAGATAAACGGCGTAGATATACTCTATTAAAAGAGAACAGATAGTAAATTTATTTACTAAAACTAGATATAATTGAAATAATAGGATACTTGTATAATAAAAAGTATATAAGAAAGCAGTAATATTGGAGTAGAATAAAGTACAAAAGACTATTCTGAGTAATTTATTTAAATTGAAATTTATTTGCGACCATTAAATTAATTTTTGAAAGGCCACCCACGGTGTAATTAAAAAGTAATGAATAGTTATGTTCATTAAGGACTTTCAGAACTCATATATATATATATATATATATATATATATATATATATAGGAAAATTTATGAGAATATGCAAGCATAACAGTAAAAGTTTTAACTTTATTGCTAAAGTGAAAGTTTTAAAATATATTTGCGAGTAATAGAATGAATTTAAAATATAAATATGGACTGTTAACAACATTAATTGCTAATTAATCCAATGTTAAGAAGATTACAAAACTCATTTCCAAATAGTAACAAACAATTATTTCAAAAATAATTGTTGTTTTGGAAGATGTTAAAAGCAACATTGTGAATGCTAATAAAAGATGGGCATTAGGATAAGGGAGAATGATTGTAACAACCTGGAAAATACGAGCCAATTTAAAAGTTTTAAATTGGTCATCTCAAAGGAATTTGAACAATTGAAATAGAATATTTCAATAAAATATTGAATTAGAAATAGTGAGTCAGTTTGAAAATTTGAATTCAAACTTTGACTGGCTGTGTAGGGTGGAAAATATAACGGATTTTAGCGAAACCAAAAATATTTAAATCTGTTAGTGAATACCTTTCTAACGAATCTGAAAAATCGAAGTTCCATAACGGGAATCAAAAGTTATGGCCGAATGAATTATCAGAAAGGTCGCTATATAGAATATATAGCCCTGGAAATTTGATATTTTGCAAATAACCTCGGAATTCGACGAAACCTCTTTTGTTTGTTCTGGGATGTCAAACTATTGCTAGGTTTAAAATTTCATAGTTTTTGAAGCTAGTATGTGAGCGTGAGAAAAGAAAATGTGTTTGGTCAATTTCTGTTAAATTGGATCGACCAGAAAATGGCCATTTTTCAAACGATCTCAGAATTCGACGAAACTAGTTTTATTAGGACCGTAGCGTCAAAACATAGCTAGATTTATTTTTTGGAATTTTTCGAATCAGTTTGTGGCCCTGGCAAATTGAAATGTACGTTCAAAGTTAAAATTAAATGTTTTATACTTTAATTTGAAAAATAACTGACTGTAACAGTCAAATTGGCCAACGAAACATATATCATTGTGTCCGGGATGGGGGTATTTAGTTAGGGGCGACAGTCGCTGGGTTTGAATTGGGGTTCGTAAGTGAAAACCCTAATTTTCTGAATAATATATATATCGGCGAATCAGAAAATTCCTTTCATTATTTAAAAATAAAAAAAATCTCTCAAAAAAACCCCGTAACCCTCGTTATCGACGGCGACGCAACTCCCATTCTTCCCAGCCAAATAGCCGCCGCCGAAGCCCCCTGACGACGCCGCCACCACCTGCAATCGACGCCGCCGCCTCCCCTCTTCAAATCCGACCCACCCTCGTCACCTCCCTCCTCCCCATCGACGAGAACGAGGCCCAGGAAGTTCCGACCTTCCCAGCGGCGCCTCCGCCGCTACAGGCGTTCGCTCCGGCCAAGACCACCACCGACCGACTCCCCTCTCCTCCCTCTTCTACGTCATCACCTCTGATCATCCCATCGTGCCTCGGTTTTCGCGAAAACTGCAACCCTAGTTTTGAACCATCGATAAAGATGAGTTCTTTTTTATGTTTGCACTTTGAAAAATCATATCTTTATGGTGTGTTGACGAAATTCGATGAAACAGGAAACATCGGGACCGCAAGGAAGCTCTCTACCACATAGAAGAGACCGCAGATTTTTCTGAGTCATCTACGATTTTTAGCACTTCGAAAACCAATGTGAGAAATCTAAATTAAATGAATTTGAATGGAAAATGTCGTGTATAAATTATATAAGCGATATAAAAATTACACACGTGTTGTATACTTCATGTACATGCGTTGTGTAAGCTATATAAGCGAAGTATGAATTATACATGCATAGAATAATTGATATATGTGTTGAAAAGCAAGTGAAATATAGAAATTATAATATATATATATATATATATATATATATATATATATATACTCCCCTCGTCCACAAACCATGGACGATATTTATTGTTGTGAATTGGTGTGAAATATTGGATGAAAAATGTGAATGGTTGAATAATTGTTTGTGGTTGATATTGTTTGGTTGTGGTTGAAAAATACTCATTGGTGATTGAAATGAATTGGAAATAATTGTGGAAACAAAATAAAACATGCCGCCTGCATGCGAATTAGATGCATGAATCCCCATTGTCAAAAACCGCAAGGTTTTAAGGTAGAGCGAGGAGCCATACTAGGGACGGTGCCGGTTTAACTACCCTGCTGTTATGCTGCCGAAATTTTGAATAATATTCATGTGTTAGAATTATTTTCATATATTGAAATTATCTTCATGCGTTGAAATTAAAGTCATGTGTTGAAACTATATCCATGTGTGGAAATGCTCATGTGTTGAGAAGTGATGTGTGAAAATTAAATTCATGTGTGAATGAATGAAGTGTTTAAACAATAAAAATCACATTTTTATAATATATATGAAGTATGTAAAATATTCGCCTTATATATAAATAGTTTCAATAATAAAAATTTCATCTTTCTTATATGAACAACATATATAAAATATCCATGTGTGGAGGTGCTCATGCGTTGAGAAATGTGTGTATTGGAAAAGTTCACGTGTTGAATAAAAAGAACGAACAATAAAAATTACATCTTTATTGAAAATATAAAGTGTTGAAAGCATTCATGTGTTGAATAAATATTTTGAATGATAAAAATATCATTTTTATCACATATGTGATATGCTAAAGATATGCGAGCATTGAAATAAATATTTGTGAAAGAAATATTATTTTTAACATGCATAAGAACTAAATAAAATAGTCATGTGTTGAAATATATTTAAGTTCGCCAAAATTATCATCTTTGAAATGTGAAGTGTTAAAAATAGCCACTTGTTCAAATAAATATGCATGAGTTGAAATATTCATTAATTAGCTAATGATATGATTTTTGCCTATGCATGCAACATTAGAATAAATGGTGTTTTTAAACCAAAGTGAATCAAATATGAAGTTGAATGGAAAATGATAAGTGATAAGAATTGCATATATGTACATGCATATTTATTGAACAGGTTATAGCAAAGAGGCTAGAGAAGAGGAATAAAATTTTGTGCCCAACAAATAGGTACACGTTTACTGTTTTGTTTGGGTGATGATTTTATGTGCCTGTTGGCTACCCGCTTGGCTTTTTTCTTTTTCTTTTTGACATGAGACGCCCGTGTGGCTATTTGGGAATTTTCCCAGCCCCTCCCGTACAAAGGAGGTTATGGCGAAATTTTCCAAAATTTAAAGGCGTTAGTGAAATATTTAAAGTGAAAACGATATAGGAATTTTTGAATGAACTATATTTATATAAATATAAATAAAATTATAATGAAACATGGCCGTGCAGTTCGTGTTTTGAAACCGTGATTTCAAACGACTAGTGCGGGAAATCCGACCAATGGATTTTCCCGAAACCGCAACCGTTGGGTTCGCCTTGGAAATATCTTCCCAACGGCACCAACTTTGTAAAAATCCAACGGTTGGATTGTCTGGAATGTTTAATTCAAATTTGAAGAAAAATAATGCAAGAAACGATTATATTTATATATATAATTAAATTAAATTGAATAACGACGCTGCAGTTCATAAATTGTAATCGTAACTTCAAACGACGAGTGTGGAAGATCCGACCATCGAATTTTCCCAAAACTGAAACCGTTGGATTCGTTTTGAAATGACCTTTCTAATGACATAAAATTTGTGAAGAACCAATGGTTAGATTTTCAGATATGTGTAAAACAAATTTAGTGAAAAACAGCGCCAGTGCATCGGCACGACCTGAAACGTCGTTTAATTAAATATGGCCGTTTTAAATAAATAAAAATGGCAATATATCGTTATAAAATACTATGGACGATATAGAGTGGAAACAAACCAATTTTGTTGTGTTTGCTTGATATGTGATGGTTGAATGTATTTAGCATGAAAATTATAACTAAAGAACTGAAATGTGAATGATGAATAGTCCAACCATGTGATAAATTGATTTGAAAATCTAAATATACGTGGGTTATTTGAAAAGGCCGAGTTCATCTCATTTCAAATAATTGATCGACATTGAGAAGTCGAAGAGTCGAAGACGTTTGAAGACCGATGATCTTCACATTGGATGGATGGGCGCTACTGATGCTCGTGATTGGAGTAGCTACCGTGAAGGTGCTGAAGTAACAGCCGTCCAAACATACTTTGATTGTACGGATATGCGAGGAATTTGGTGCCTCCAGTTTCGTTCAAACCTAGAATGGACTTGTAAATGGACTGTGTGTCTGACATTGGATTTTGTTCTGTGCTGATTGATCTGTGTTAAATATATATCTATTTGGTGGCGGAGAATTTATTCTCTTACTTAACGCCCTTCTCTGAGACGTACGAGCTCAGAGGTTATGTATTGATAGAAATCAGTCGCATGGAGTGGATTGTCTGTTTGGCACGCCTAAGTGGCATATGATCAAGGCTTCTGTTGCAAAGCAAAGTCTTGTGGTTGATGATCAAAGCATGGTCTGTGTGACGTAGCTTTGTGTATAACGTGGATTCGCGAGCCTCACACCTCGGTATGAGTCAAAAACGGGATATTGACTGCAGGGAGAGCATGACGTTTCTTTCTAGCTAAGGTGGTGTCAGTGACCTACCAGCCTTGACATTATATATACTTTTCACCTGTGTTGTTTTTGGAATACGAGGCGCCTCGGTATAGGTCTGTAAGGACGGGGAAATGTGTGTTCAGGAAAAACTAATCCTCAAAATAAGAGAGGACCGGCCCTGAAGATCCAAGGATCATAGTAGGATCCAGGGACATTTGCTAGAGTGTCTCGAATCGGAGTGGAGCTTGCCCCTTGCCTCGACTCATGAAGGAATCCAATTTCCAATACAAAATATGCGGACGTTATTGTATTACTAGCATCGCGACATAGTAGATGGTAGCTATGCTGTCTAGGATTGATATTTATGATTGAATTTGCTTTTGAAACATATATGCACTAGTAATAATATCAAACACTTTTGTTTTACTCGTATGAAGCATTTTTGGCCATTATAAGGTAAAACTCTATCCTCCGGCTTGCGTTGCATTGTGTAATGGGACCTGAGTCTTATAATGGCTTCATTTTATAAAAAAGCATTGCGATGATTTAATCATTTACTTTATTTCATGCACTAGCACTCATTGGAGTAAACCCGTTCCGCGAAAGTGGCGTGGTCCTTTGATTTGCCTTATTATTGTTGTTAATAAGTTAAGTAGATTTCTCATACCAGTCCTATGACTGACTCGTAGTTTGTTTCACCTTGCAAACTCGGGTGCCCTCATTTTCACATAGGCAGCCTAGTTACAGGTATCTGGTGCACTTTTGGCTCATGGCGAGGCTTGACTACACCGTGCTGACTTTGACTCTTTCCGCCATTACAGTATATGTATTATGATTCCGCCATTGGCGATGTAGACTGATATTTATTTTGTGTACTCTTTATGTATGATTCCGGCTCTGGCGATGGTGACTGATTATGTATTATTATGCACTAAGTTGTATCCTGCACTGTGCTCTCTGATGTGATGATATCTATATGATTCCGCTGTCATATGTGTGTAAATTATTCTATTTTCTGTTTATGCTATTATCTATGATCTACTAATGATGATTGATGTGTTATATTCCAATGATTATCCATAACACCGTATCACGGGGTTTTGGGATCGTCACAGCTGATATCAGAGCTTTGGTTAACCTTAGTTCTGGAGTCTAACACATTGAACACTTCATCAAAATAGAATCAGTAATTTTCTAAGGCGAGTAGCTCATTAGAGATAGGACTAGTAAAGTCCTAGAATGAGCCGAGCAGAATAGCAAAAACAATTTGATCAGTCCATCGTTATCTTTCCTTAAATTTTCTGCTTAACAATGCAATAAATTATCATTTCTGTAAGCTGACTCTTTTCTTGCTTATACAGAATTTGAAAAATGGCTACCCGAGCAGCCGCCGCTAGAGGAGGCCGTGCTGGCCGTGGCAGAGGATGGGGAGAAGTCCCAGTTGAAGAAGGACCTTTGATACAACCCCCGGCTGCTCAATACTTCGAGCTGGACCACTTAGCTAAGAGATACAAAAACCTAGGATGCAAGACCTTCTCGGGAACTGGCACAGTAATAGAGGCCCTTGCATGGCTCAAAACATGCGAGAAAATACTAGAAGGCCTAAGGCTTGGAGATCAAGATAAAGCTATTATGGGTGCCTGGCTTATGCAGGAACAAGCTGAACTATGGTGGGAGTCTCTCACCGTCGGGAATAGGGAAGCTGGAAGAACCTAGGACGGATTTAAAGAACTCTTCAAAGAGAAATATGTCCCGGAACAAGCCTTAGAACGCATGCACGATGACTTTGCCAACCTCCAGCAGGGTGATCTTTCAGTGCAGGATTATCTGAATAAATTTACACAGTTGTCACCCTATGCTCCGGAGTTTGTCGCCACTGCAAACATCCAAAAATAAGAGGTTTATCCTCGGGCTAAAGCCATAGTATCATAATAGAGCCATGGCCCATCAAGCTGGGATTTAATGAATTGGTGGAAATGACATGCAACTACGAAGACCTTGACCAAAGGCATCTGGAGAAGGATCGTGCTAAAAGCCAAGCCGGGAACAAACGCAAGCCTGCTGCGAATCAAGCTGAGTCAAGCCAAGCAGCATCCTCGAAACCACAGACTGGCAAGCCGCCAAAATGAAGCTGCTATAATTGTGGAAAAATGGGGCACTTCTCTAATGTCTGCACAGCCCTGAAGAGACAGAAGACAAATTCACAAGGTTCAAGCCAGGGCTCTCAAAACCCTCGCTCCTACTTTAATTGCCGCAAGACGGATCATCTTGTCAAAGACTGCCCTTTGCTGAAGAAGGCCACAGTAGCTCACGTGTATGACGGGTCGAGCCCGCCAGCTGCTTCCGAAGGAGCAGGTAAACCCGATGTTTTGGGAGGTACGCTTACAATTAAAAATATTCATGTCTCTGTATTGTTTGACACGGGTGCATCACGTAGTTTTATTGCTAGTAACACAGTGCACAAATTAAAGTTAAAACAGAGAAAGCTTAGAGAATCGGTTGAAGTACATAACCCGATAGGAGGATCTCTCATTCTCAGTTCATGTTGTAGAGTGCCAATCTCTTATTCTTCCTACAAATTTTCTTTCAATTTAATCACCATGGATTTTCCCGAATTCGATATCATTCTCGGGCTTGATTGGTTAACGAAATATGAGGTCGAAGTAAATTGTGCGGAAAGAATCGTCAAAATTCGAACGAAGCTTGGATATATTACTGTACCATGCCATGGTTTGAATCCAAATAGAGAAGAATTTTGGTCTGCATTAGAAGTTATCCCCACTTCCTTAGAAAAGATTCCGATTGTCAGGAACTATGCAGATGTGTTTGAAGAAGTTGAAAACTTACCTCCGCAAAGAGTAATAGAATTCAGAATCGATCTAATTCCCAATGCCAGACCAGTGGTACATCCAATTCGCAGAATGACTCCAAAGGAAAAAAGAAGAATTAGGCGATCAAACTCGTCAACTGTTGTGGAACGGTCTAATCAGACCTAGCTTTTCTAATTGGGGTGCAGCTGTTGTGTTTGTCCTAAAGTCAGACGGTACTCTTCGATTATGCGTTGATTACCGAGACCTCAACAAACAGACGCTCAAAAACAAATACGCATTACCCCGCATCGACGATCTGCTAGACCAATTAAATGGGGCGAGAGTATTTTCCTGAATGGACCTAGCTATAGGCTTTCATCAATTGAGAATAGCAGAAGAGTGTGTTCCTTTGACAGCTTTCAGAGGTTCAGACATATTTTATGAACGGTTAGTAATGTCGTTCAGCATGTGCAACGCTCTAGCATACTTTGTCGATCTAATGAATATAGTGTTCAGGGGAGTTCTGAATAAATTTGTCCTCGTATTCATCGATGATATTTTAATCTACTCCAAATCAAAACCCGAGCATGAAAAACACTTGGAACAAGTATTGGAGATTCTAAGAAAGAACGTCTTCAAGGCCAAATTCTCTAAATGTGTCTTCTGGCAAGAAGAAGTGAAGTTTCTTGGCCATGTCGTGTCAAAGAAAGGGATTTCTGTAGATCCGAGCAAAATAACAGCGATTCAAGACTGGAAACAACCCACTACACCCACAGAGGTTAGAAGTTTTATGGGGTTGGCTAGTTATTATCGAAAGTTCGTTAAGGATTTTTCGAAGATATCCGGTCCGTTAACGAAGCTCACGAAGAAGCATGAGAAATTTAAGTGGACTTCCGACTGTGAAGAAGCTTTCCAGGAATTGAAATCGAAACTGACGACTGCTCCAGTGTTAACCATTATTGATGGCAATCAGGATTTGATGGTTTGGACAGATGCTTTTATTAGAGGTCTTGGTGCAGTGTTAATGCAAAGAGGCCAAGTAGTCGCTTATGCAAGCCGCCAACTGAAACCGCATGAGAAGAATTATGTAACTCATGGTCTTGAGTTGCTAGCTATCGTTTTTGCATTGAAAATCTGGAGACATTATTTATTGGGCGAGAAATTTGTGTTGTACACAGATCATCAATCATTGAAGTATTTATACACGCAGAAAGATCTGAATTTGAGACAGCAGCGTTGACTAGAATTTCTTGCAGTGTATGATCTTGATATCCTGTATACACCGGGAAAGGCTAACGTTGTAGCGGATGCGCTTTGTAGAAAAACCGCAATCATTGCCAATCTGATAATTACGCCTGGATTGATTGATAAGATTTCAGCCCTTCAAAAAGACGTTGAATTCATCCAGAGAATCAGTCAGAGGGTCAAAGAAGGTGAAACCACAAGTTTTCATATTGACGATAAGGGGGTTCTCAGGTTAAATGATAGGATTTGCATTCCAAATATTCCAGGCCTTCGAAGAGAAGTGCTAGATGAATGCCATAAATCCAAACTTTGCATCCATCCTGGTGTGAGTAAAATGTACAACGATATCAAACACACTTTCTGGTGGAAGGCAATGAAGAGGGATATTTCTTTGTATGTTAGCAGATGCCCTACTTGTCAATTGGTCAAGAGCGATCAACAGAAGCTAGTTAGATTGCTGCAACCGTTGGAAGTCCCGGGTTGGAAATGGGAACAGATTTCCATGGATTTCATAGATGGTTTGCCGCGAACCAGGAAAGGTAATGACAGCATTTGGGTAATCGTAGATCGCTTCACGAAGACTGCCCATTTCATACTTGTCAGATCCAATAGAACCACTCAAAGTCTAGCACAGATATATTTCAAAGAAATCGTTAAGCTGCATGGAATTCCCATCAGCATAGTCAGTGATAGAGACCCAATATTTGCTAGCAAATTCTGGGAGGCATTTCAGACAGAATTGGGAAAAAAACTGAATATGAGCACCGCTTATCACCCTCAAACAGATGGCCAAACTGAGCGGGTGAATAGAATTCTAGAAGATTTATTGCGGGCTTGTATAATTGATTTTGGTGGGTCATGGGAAGATCACTTGCATTTGGCAAAATTCTCATATAACAATAGCTATCAAGCAAGTTTGGGAATGTCGCCATTTGAAGCATTATATGGCAGACCGTGCAGATCTCCAACATGTTGGGTAGAACCTGGCAATAGACTTGTGTTAGGACCCGATATGATTAGAGAAGCATCTGATAAAGTCGAATTCATCAAAAAGCGATTGAGAACTGCACAAAGCCGATAGAAAAGTTATGCAGATTCTAGAAGAAGAGATTTGACATTTGCTGTTGGTGACCATGTTTATTTGAAAGTTTCTCCGATGAGAGGAGTAATCAGATTTGGCAAAAATGGGAAGTTGGCACCGTGATTTATTGGTCCCTTTCCTATACTTGAACGAATTGGAACTCTTGCTTATAGGGTTCAATTACCAGATTGGTTGCCTGGAGTGCATGATGTATTTCACGTATCTCAACTTAGAAGACATGTGCATGATCCAGATCTTGTTGTAGAAGAAGCAGCGCAACAGGATATAGACATAACTCCAGAATTAGCAGTCAGAAGAGAGCCATTAAAGATTGTTGGCAAAGAAACTAGAGAACTAAGAAGCAAAAAAGTTCATTTAGTTAAAGTGCAGTGGAGTAGTGATCCTAGAGAATGTACTTGGGAGACTGAGGAAAGCATTAAGCAAGCTTACCCCAAATGCAGAGTGGACATCTCTGACTAACTCCGGTGCAAGGTACCTTTACAATACTTTGCATTTACATTTTGTTTCCTACTTTACTGTTGTTTCCTTTTCGAGAATGAAAAGTTTTAAGTGGGGGAGATTGTAACAACCCGGAAAATATGAGCAAATTTAAAAATTTTAAATTGGACATCTCAAAGGAATTTGAACAATTGAAATAGAATATTTCAATAAAATAGTGAATTAGAAATAGTGAGTAAGTTTGAAAATTTGAACTCTCACTTTGACTGACTGTGTAGGCTGGAAAATATAACGGATTTTAGCGAAACCAAAAATGTTTAAATCTGTTAGTGAATACCTTTCTAACGAATCTGAAAAATCGAAGTTTCATAATGGGAATCAAAAGTTATGGCCGAATGAATTTTCAGAAAGGTCGCTATATAGAATATATAGCCCTGGAAATTTGATATTTTGCAAACGACCTCGGAACTCGACGAGACCACTTTTTTTTGGGTCCGGGATGTCAAACTATTGCTAGGTTACAAATTTCATAATTTTTGAAGCTAGTATGTCGGCATGGCAAAAGAAATTGTGTTTGGTCAATTTCTTTTAAATTGGATCGACCAGAAAATGGCCATTTTTCAAACGATCTCAGAATTCGACGAAACTAGTTTTGTTGGGACCGTAGCGTCAAAACATAGCTAGATTTATTTTTCAGGAATTTTTCGAATCAGTTTGTGGCCCTGGCAAATTGAAATGTACGTTCAAAGTTAAAATTAAATGTTTTATACTTTAATTTGAAAAATAACTGACTGTAACAGTCGAATTGGCCAACGAAACATATCCCATTATGTCCGGGATGGGGGTATTTAGCTAGGGGCGACAGTCGTTGGGTTTGAATTGGGGTTCGTAAGTGAAAACCCTGATTTTCTGAATAATATATATATATATATATATATCGGTGAATCAGAAAATTCCTTTCATTATTTAAAAATAAAAAAATCTCTCAAAAAAAAAACCCGTAACCCTTGTTATCGACGGCGACGCAACTCCCATTCTTCCCAGCCAAATCGCCGCCGCCTCAGCCCTCTGCCGACGCCGCCACCACCTGCAATCGACGCCGCCGCCTCCCCTCTTCAAATCTGACCCACCCTCGTCACCTCCCTCCTCCCCATCGACGAGAACGAGGCCCAGGAAGTTCCGACCTTCCCAGCGCCGCCCCCGGAGCGAGCCTCCGCCGCTACAGGCGTTCGCTCCGGCCAAGACCACCACCGACCGACTCCCCTCTCCTCTCTCTTCCACGTCATCACCTCTGATCATCCCATCGTGCCTCGGTTTTCGCGAAAACTGCAACCCTAGTTTTGAACCATCGATAAAGGTGAGTTCTTTTTGATGTTTGCACTTTGAACAATCATATCTTTATGGTGTGTTGACGAAATTCGATGAAACAGGAAACATCGGGACCGCAAGGAAGCTCTCTACCACATAGAAGAGACCGCGGATTTTTCTGAGTCATCTACGATTTTTAGCACTCCGAAAACCAATGTGAGAAATCTAAATTAAATGAATTTGAATGGAAAATATCATGTATAAATTATATAAGCGAAATATAAATTGCACACGTGTTGTATACTTCATGTACATGCGTTGTGTAAGCTATATAAGAGAAGTATGAATTATACATGCATAGAATAATTGATATATTTGTTGAAATGCAAATGAAATATAGAAATTATAATATATATATATACACTCCCCTCGTCCACAAACCATGGACGATATTTATTGTTGTGAATTGGTGTGAAATATTGGATGAAAAATGCGAATGGTTGAATAATTGTTTGTGGTTGATATTGTTTGGTTGTGGTTGAAAAATACCCATTGGTGATTGAAATGAATTGGAAATAATTATGGAAATAAAAATAAAACATGCCGCCTACGTGCAAATTAGATGCATGAATCCCCATTGTCAAGAACCACGAGGTTTTAAGGTAGAGCGAGGAGCCGTACTATGGATGGTGCCGGTTTTAACTACCCTGCCATTATGCTGCCGAAATTTTGAATAATATTCATGTGTTAGAATTATTTTCATATATTGAAATTATCTTCATGCGTTGAAATTAAAGTCATGTGTTGAAACTATATCCATGTGTGGAAATGCTCATGTGTTGAGAAGTGATGTGTGAAAATTAAATTCATGTGTTAATGAATGAAGTGTTTAAACAATAAAAATCACATTTTTATAATATATATGAAGTATGTAAAATATTCGCCTTATATATAAACAGTTGCAATAATAAAATTTTCATCTTTCTTATATGAACAACATATATAAAATATCCATGTATGGAGGTGCTCATGTGTTGAAAAATGTGTGTATTGGAAAAGTTCATGTGCTGAATAAGAAGAACGAACAATAAAAATTACATCTTTATTGAAATTATAAAGTGTTGAAAGCATTCATGTGTTGAATAAATATTTTGAATGATAAAAATATCATTTTTATCACATATGTGATATGCTAAAGATATGCGAGCGTTGAAATAAATATTTGTGAAAGAAATATTATTTTTAACATGCATAAGAACTAAATAAAATAGTCATGTGTTGAAATATATTTTAGTTCGCCAAAATTATCATCTTTGAAATGTGAAGTGTTAAAAATAGCCACTTGTTCAAATAAATATGTATGAGTTGAAATATTCATTAATTAGCTAATGATATGATTTTTGCCTATGCATGCAACATTAGAATAAATGGTGTTTTTAAACCACAGTGAATCAAATATGAAGTTGAATGGAAAATGATAAGTGATATGAATTGCATATATGTACATGCATATTTATTGAACAGGTTATAGCAAAGAGGCTAGAGCAGAGGAATAAAATTTTGTGCCCAACAAATAGGTACACGTTTACTGTTTTGTTTGGGTGATGATTTTATGAGACTGTTGGCTAGCCGTTTGGCTTTTTCTTTTTGACATGAGACGCCCGTATAGCTATTTGGGAATTTTCCCAGCACCTCCCGTACAAAGGAGGTTATGGCGAAATTTTCCAAAATTTAAAGGCGTTAGTGAAATATTTAAAGTGAAAATGATATAGGAATTTTTGAATGAACTATATTTATATAAATATATAAATATAAATAAAATTATAACGAAACGTGGCCGTGCAGTTCGTGTTTTGAAACCGTGATTTCAAACGACTAGTGCGGGAAATCCGACCATTGGATTTTCCCGAAACCGCAACCATTGGGTTCGCCTTGGAAATATCTTCCCAACGGCACCAACTTTGTAAAAATCTGACGGTTGGATTGTCTGGAATGTTTAATTCAAATCTGAAGAAGAACAGCCCAGAAACGATTATATTTATATATATATATATATATATATATATATAATTATATTAAATTGAATAACGACGCTGCAGTTCGTAAATTGAATTCGTAACTTCAAACGACGAGTGTGGAAGATCCGACCGTCGGATTTTCCCCAAACTGAAACCGTTGGATTCGTTTTGAAATGACCTTTCTAATGATATAAAATTTGTGAAGATCCAACGGTTATATTTTCAGATATGTGTAAAACAAATTTAGTGAAAAACAGCGCCAGTGCATCGGCACGACCTGAAACGTCGTTTGATTAAATATGGCTGTTTTAAATAAATAAAAATGGCGATATATCATTATAAAATACTATGGACGATATAGAGTGGAAATAAACCAATTTTGTTGTGTTTGCTTGATATGTGATGGTTGAATGTATTTAGCATGAAAATTATAACTAAAGAACTGAAATGTGAATGTTGAATCGTCCAACCATGTGATAAATTGATTTGAAAATCTAAATATACGTGGGTTATTTGAAAAGGCCGAGTTCACCTCATTTCAAATAATCAATCGACATTGAGAAGTCGAAGAGTCGAAGACGATTGAAGACCGACGATCTTCACATTGGATGGATGGGCGCTACTGATGCTCGTGATTGGAGTAGCTACCGTGAAGGAGCTGAAGTAGTAGCCGTCCAAACATACTGTTGATTGTACGGATATGCGAGGAATTTTGTGCCTCCAGTTTCGTTCAAACCCAGAACGGACTTGTAAATGTACTGTGTGTCTGACATTGGATTTTGTTTTGTGCTAATTGATCTCTGTTAAATATATATCTGTTTGGCGGCGGAGAATTTATTCTCTTGCTTAACGCCCTTCTCTGAGACGTACGAGCTCAGAGGTTATGTATTGATAGAAATCAGTCGCTTGGAGTGGATTGCCTGTGTGTCACACCTAATTGGCATATCATCAAGGCTTCTGTTACAAAGCAAAGTCTTATGGTTGATGATCAAAGCATGGTCTGTGTGACGTAGCTTTGTGTATAACGTGGATTCGCGAGCCTCACACCTCGGTATGAGTCAAAAACGAGATAGTGACTGCAGGGAGAGCATGACGTTTCTTTCTAGCTAAGGTAGTGTCAGTGACCTACCAGCCCCGACATTATATATACTTTTCACCTGTGTGGTTGTTGGAATACGAGGCGCCTCGGTATAGGTCTGTAAGGACCGGGAAACGTGTGTTCAGGAATAACTAATCCTCAAAAAGTAAGAGAGGACAGGCCCTGAAGATCCAAGGATCATAGTGGGGTCCAGGGACATTTGCTAGAGTGTCTCGAATCGGTGAGGAGCTTGCCCCTTGCCTCGACTCATGAAGGAATCCAATTTCCAATACGAAATATGCGGACGTGATTGTATTACTAGTATGGCGACATAGTAGATGGTAGTTATGCCGCCTAAGATTGATATTTATGATTGAATTTTCTTTTGAAACATATATGCACTAGTAATAATATCAAACACTTTTGTTTTATTCGTATGAAGCATTTTTGGCCATTATAAGGTAAAACTCTATCCTCCGGCTTGCGTTGCATTGTGTGATGGGACCTAAGTCTTATAATGGCTTCATTTTATAAAAAGCATTGCGATTATTTGATCATTTACTTTATTTCATGCACTAGAACTCATTGGAGTAAACCCGTTCCGCGAAAGTGGCGTGGTCCTTTGATTTGCCTTATTATTGTTTTTAATAAGTTAAGTAGATTTCTCATACCAGTCCCATGACTGACTCGTAGTTTGTTTCCCCTTGCAAACTCGGGTGCCCTCATTTTCACACGGGCAGCCTAGTTATAGGTATCTGGTGCACTTTTGGCTCATGGCGAGGCTTGACTACACCGTGCTGACTTTGACTCTTTCAGCCATTATAGTATATGTATTATGATTCCGCCATTGGCAATGTAGACTGATATTTATTTTGTGTACTCTTTATGTATGATTCCGCCTCTGGCGTTGGTGACTGATTATGTATTATTATGCACTAAGTTGTATCCTACACTGTGCTCTCTGATGTGATGATATCTATATGATTCCGTTGTCATATGTGTGTAAATTATTCTATTTTATGTTTATGCTATTATCTGTGATCTGCTAATGATGATTGATGTGTTATATTCCAATGATTATCCTTAACACCGTGTCATGGGGTTTTGGAATCGTCACAATGTTTTAATCTTAATTTAAGAATTTATGAGCATATAATAAATAATTATGAAACGTTATAATTTCACATTTGATTGAAACGTGTTGCTAGAAATAAAGAAGTTATTAAAGATCTATTGTCAAAAGGGATATTAAACTTTATTATTAAAAGATATATAAGCCATTAGTAAGGTTTCAACAGCATATTTTGTGGAGTAATAATATATTTTGAAAGGTTTAGCAATAAATGTCATTAAGCAATTTAGGAGGCATAATTGCCGCCTAATTCAATTTTGGGAATTAATTTAAGGTCCTATAGAATGAGCACTTGTTTTTAAAAAGTTTCAATTGCCGTTTTGAAAAGTGTAATGACTGGCATTCAACATTAACGTTAAAGATATGCGTTATCCCCCTCTTATATTATTTTTTAATATTTAGTAAGGATTTGAAAAAAAGTGGCGTCTAAATTTCAATTGTAACATTTTAAAATAAAGGATGTTTTATTAAATCCAAACATGTAATGACATTGGGTATAGTAAGCATTAAAGTCTTCACTCAAATATCAACGCCTTAGGTTTTAATAATGCATTAAACACCTATTTTTGAAATTTGGAAATAATAAGGAAATAACACCAGAATAAATAGGGGTAAACAGTCATATAAGTTAGAATTTTGCTCTAGGACTAAGTAAAGATAACTAAACAACTTAATTTGGAAATCTACTTTCAGTCGCAGAAGTTTATATTTGAAAGGATGGCGAAGTATAGTATTTCTAGAATTAAGGGTTGTTTGTGAACTAGGTTGCCTTAGAAAGTTTAGTCTAAGAAATTAGTTCATTAAATCTATATCTAACGAATAATGTGTATGTGTGTGTTTGTGTGTGTGTGTATATATATATTAGTGTAACTTACCGTAATTCGCGTTTTTAGAAGTAAGTTTTCTAGATATTAATTGCAAATTTAGTTGGCAATAAATTTGTAATTAATAAGATAAGAAGAGAATTTTAGGGATATATTTAAAGGATAAGTGGATTTCAATAAAATGGATATTTTCAAGCTTGAAGAAGCTTGAAGGAAATAAGTATTTAAGGAAGGGTCCAATTTTGAAAATGGACCACATTTATGAGAAAAAACTAAAAGTGGAAGATTTTAAGGAAAGGTTTGGCATCTTAAGGGATTAGGGAAAACGTAATAAGACCTCAACACTTTAAACTATTTGATTGTAAGGAAAACTTCCAAAAGAATATTTTTAGGTTGTGGTAGCTAGTGGTTCCCCTGCATTGATTAGATAAGGGTATAAAGTGATATGAGAAATTAATCCATGTCGGTGCTTGTGATGTTGAGGTTTAAAACCCTTATTAAGTTTTAAGATAAATGTGTAAGAGATAGAACTTCATGGGGATACTTAACTTAGCGATTTATCATACATAGGATTGGAAGTTAATAGCGGAATTGGATTGGTAACCTACAAGGAGGAAATGTATGGGTCTTATGATTTTTTGAGTTTTGAGAAATTTAGCCTTATTAAATGTCACCTTGAAAAATAAGTATGAGATTAAGGAAAAGGCATAGTTAATTAGGTTTGTTTTAGCTTTTTTAGCTTGAATATGACTGTGTTTTTCTTTACTTAAAATATTTATTAAAATTTTATAAATTAGCCCTTTTGTCGTTTTTAACAAAAAAGACTATATTTGAAATTATAAGGAATATACTCAAAATATAAAGTGATGTGTGATTTTGTGTATTTGCACGTAGATTACACTATCCATTCAAAATAAAACAATACACATTCCTTATAATTTTAAATATGTTGATATTATCGTTGGGAAAATTTATGAAAATTATAACAAAAACCTTGTTGGGATTTAATTTCTAGCAGTCAAAACATTAGAAAATATTCCAGTTACTAGGGTAGACTAGACATTAATTAGATAGAATTAGAGATTGATTTAGAAATTTTTTTAAGTTACATCTCATTCGAAGACTGAAGGACAAACTGAAGACAACCAAAGCTTTAGTAATAAGAAGAAGAGTTGCATCTTGGATCTCTTAGATGATAGAAGCAATATTTATCCTTTTAGGGGTATCGTAATTATCTTTTTTTCTTTGGTAACTAGTAGGCACCCTTGAAGAATTACAAGGAGGCCACCTAAGATACTGAAGTGTTGATGGAATAATCATTGAAAAATTTATACTCGAACCAAATTTGTGGTTAGAATTTAGAAAAAGTCAAATTTGATTAGGCAGATTTGAAGGATAAAGAGTTGATATTGTATTTTGGGATTTCCCAAAGTTAGGTAGATATATGATATTATGAATTATAGGAGTCCATAAAAGTTTTATGTTTGATAAGATACCTTCACAGTACAGTGAATTTTGGTAGGGCCTAATCAAGAAATGGGGACAAAGATGTAATATTGGAAATCTTGTGCCACCATAGATATTTTGGAGCACTGGATTTTAAGACTCTGCATTATTCAGTTTGATTGGTTCGAGTACAGTAAGGAGAAAATTCGAGAGGCATGAAAATTTTAAAATTTTGTGGTCTTCCTCGAAAATTTAGGATTTCTGGTTGCATCGTGATTGCTAGATTGGATGGTAGATCATGGCTGTAACACAATGCACTGAGCACTCATATAGAGATTATATGCATGTTAAGGTGTTTTGCATACATATACTGCATCACTTATAATGGTAGGAATGAGATGATTTTAGTTAGTCTATAGGGCATAAGTACTGCGAGTCATGGATGTATATAAAATAACTTGGATATAGAACATGGTTGTTTAGAGTGAGTTGGGTTTTTCGCCCCTTCAGACAGATTTCGGGATGAAATCTATTTGAAAGAGGAGGGAGAATGTAACACCCCGTAAAAGTATATATATTAAGTAGACTAGATAATTAAATAATAATAACAATAATAAGCTAAATAAACAATAAATGTAAAACAATAGAAAAATGGAATTTTGTACAATTAAGAATTTAGCCATGAAAGTATTATATTTGTGTTCGTGACGAAATTCCGATACGTTTTCATATATAATACATTGAAAATGGTGTCCATATGAAAAAATTATAATTAAACTAAATCTTACGGTAAATATATACATACACACGTTTAAATAAATATCTAGGGCATAATAACAAATGAATTGGAATAAAAAAATATTCCCCTAGGATGTTTGAAATTCAAACGTATGGATAATTAGTGAGGGACAAAGAATTAATTCAGAAATACGTAAATAAAGAAACATTAATTAAGTTGTACACAAAATAGTTTGCGCACGAAGATTGAAATAAATATGTGAAGAATGAATACATAAATTGAAATGAATATTGCATAAAGTTTGAATTTGTATGTATATTATGTTATGCAAAAGGGGACAAGGATTTGAAAATAAAGGAAAGAGATCAATCAAAGAAATCAATGCAATAAATATATATAGAAAATGTTTAATCAAATTAATCCATCCATCAATTAAACAAATTCACTGCCCATTTCAAACCTCAAGGGGTCGATCGCTAGGCGCAGCTAGGGCGTGGTAAGCATGAGTTTGGGCTAGGTTTTGGAGTGTTTATTATATAATTAACAACATAGATTAAACTAGATTAATCCTACGATAATTATTTACACACATACACACACAAACGCCAATAAGAAGCACTCCATTCCTCCTCCCCTAAACCAAATAGTAAAGGCCCTCAAATTCATACCTTTAGAAAGAAAGATGTAACACCCCGTGTATTCTATAACAGTGAAATTCAAAAACTAAAGTATAACTAATTTCAAATCAAAGAATTAAGGGAAACAGGATATGCCATTGCGTTCGTCTCGGAATTCTGCTTGAGATAGAGTCCGAGTTTGCGTAAAACGGACTCCGTATGAAGAAGATATGGCCTCCGGAAGTTTCAGAATTCAATTTAAAATTCAAAACAGCTCAGAAAAACCAATTCGAAATTAAAAATCGGGCCGAGTTGGCCAGCGCAGGAATTTTCCCGCCCAAGGCACCCAGGTCGACTTGGTAGTCGACCTGGGGCTACCCAGGTCAACTGGGCAGTCGACCTGGGTCACCCGTGTCGACTGCCAAGTCGACACGGTGTCGACTGGCATGTCGACCTGGCCCCTGAGCCAGGTCGAACCCAGCCCCCCCCGGCTGGCCTGGTCTGTGTTTGGCCGATTTTCTGAGCCTTGCCTTGTCACTAGGGCTAGGTGTCAGCTCCTGGTTGGTCTCTCCTTCAAACGAACGACTATTATTAAACCAAGCTCCATCGACGGTCCTAATCAACTCGCAAACACTATAAAATGACCCTAAGACATAGCCTAAATCATACTATTTCATTTTAGCCTCATGCAGCCGCCATTAAACCTAGAACTCTAAATTAAAAATACAAAGAACAAAATTATAGAAGACGAAGGACGATTCTTGAAGGCTACAACTAGAAGCTACAACAACTACGACGCTTTAGACAACGGATTTGGGGCTATTTGATTTGGAATTTTGATTTGGATTACTTGCTTCATATTGTAAGTTCTATGTCACTTTTTAGGCAAAAACGCTAAAATAACATGGACATGCCATGAATTGAAATCGGATTTAGGAACTATTATTAATCCATGTTTATATTGTTTAACTTTGAATCATAATTTGGGAATATTGCTATGTCAATGTTGCAAGTTAAACTTATCATGATTTTGATGTTGTTATGAATCACTTGGGCTTAATCGTATGGCAAGTTGGACTAATACATGTCCATGGAATCACTATGTTTATTGAAATCTTTATGTTGATTAAACCATGCCTATGATGCTAATTAAACCATGTCTATGATGTTGATGGAACTATGCCTGTGATGTTAATATACTTATCATGTTAATGACAAAATGGGAATTGCTAGGTTATGATGAAAAGTTGGAATCATTATGTTTACAATGCTAGATGAGAATCATTATGTTAAAAATGCTAAATTGGAATCCACTATACCTATTAGAATTACCATGCCTTTAATGTTTCATGTTTGTAGTAAAATTATTATTATGCGCGCAATGATTATTATGCCTATGATGTAAAGTTGAAATCATCATGTTAAACTAAGTTGGAACCATTACTATGCCAAGTTATCATCATGCTAGTATTGAAACCATGTGATATGTTATAGCCTGTTTATTATGCAAGTGATGTTGGAATTGTCACATATGCCTATCACATGTTTGGTGTTACTCCCCTTTATCTCTTGAATTGTTTATGCTTGTGAACGAAGTACGTTTATATACGTTGGGGATACGATTGTGTAGAATAGGCAAAACTTGAATTGAGTATAATCATAAACCGTGAAATTTGGCGTAAGTAGAACATGAAATATGGCACGAACACTTGACTTGAACATGCCATAACTGGACTTGAAAAACATGCCTTAGTTGGGCACGAAGTTGACATATTAACATGCTATGGAAATAGCACGAATCTGCTAAGAACATGGGCATGACTTTAGAAAACAAGAAAGTGGCCAACTCGAGGTTGGGTTGAGTTTGTAGTGTAAATCTGCCCGGAACCGCCCGACAAATCCAGTTGCTACAAACAATAGGATCCAATGTGGGTAGTTGGTCACATCGCGCTTGAAACCCGAGGTTGGGTTGAGTTCGTAGCGTAAACCTTCCCGGAACCGCCCGGCAAATCCAGTGGCTACGAGAAACAGGATCCAATGTGAGTGGTTCGGTGCATTAACGAGTAAATTAATGCCAATTAGGGTTAAGTCATGAACATGAAAAGACAACTTAACCAACTTGAACACCATTTGTAGGGCTAAGTCATGAACTTGAAACGACAACACTTAGCCAACTTGACATGACACGTAGGCGGGTTAAGTCGCGAATTTAATTGACATACTTAACCACCTTGACATGACTAGACTGGAAAAGGATTAAGTCACGAATTACATGACTTAATCGGTTAGGCGAGTTAGGTCACAAATTACATGACCTAATCTGTTAGGCAAAACCCCAGACACGACCCTTTTCAGCAGTAACCCTCTAGATGTATCAAGGTACCCTGGGGCTAGGCCGGGTAGGGCACGATTACTGGGCTGATTGTAAGAGGTGAACGACGACAGTGGGATACGCCAGTGTAGGTTCGGTGGACTACGGTCGTGCAGGTATTCCGAGGCAGGCACTGGGTATCCGTAGATTTATATGTGCATCTTGAATCGTGTCAGGGATTGACACCCTAGGGCTGATACACCCGAAGGTGGACCCAGCACAGGTGACTACATTCGTGATTAGCCGTATGACACGGACACTTGACGAGCTAGAACTTGTAGGGAGCCGATCGACTAGATAAGCGCTCCGTAGGACCCCGTACTTGGGTCAGACCCCGTTTCAGGGTCATTTCACGATATTGGGCTGTGGGATTTATTTCGTGATTAACTTGTGACCTGTGCTTAGTATACTAGTACAGTCGATGCAACGAATCTTGAACATGTGATGCTTTATTTGACTTGTCTTGACTTATCATGATCACCTTGGTCTATCTTGTCCACCTTGATACCATTCTTAAGATTAGTTCCAGTTCATACATGACTTGTTGTTTTTAACCATTTTTACACTGAAAGTCACTAGGACTTACTCAGTCTTTACAACTGACCCTTTTCCTTTCGCCTCTTTTTCTTTCGTTTCCACCCCAGGTTCTCAGGGAGGGAATACCGCAGCTTGACCAGCTTTCACATCCAGCTTGAAGAGAAAGAATGTATTTCTTGGATCTTTTTCGTTTTGGACTATGGCTTTGGACAACAATTATGGGACTTATGCAGTTTATTTATGTTTTCTTTAAATAACGTAATCAAGACAGTTATGAAGATGTTATGTTTTTGGAAGAATTGTAAGACAGTTATGGCATGGTTTGTGTAACACGTATTTTAAATGAAATAAAAGTTGTTGTTGTTTTCCACTGTTCGAAAATATGTGTTATTATATCTGTCTTGTTTATCTGTGACTTATACTTATAAACCTCCACCAAAATTGGGGCATTCCCTTTGAGAGTATCCCTAACGGAGGTGGGGTGTTTCACTTGGTATCAGAGCATAGGTTTACCAGATAAGATAAAAAGTTTTGAAAATTTATTTTCAAAAGAAAATTTAAAAAAGCATTTTTTAAAAAATAAAATATTATATTTTAAAAAAGGAAAAGTCCCCCAAAGCCATAGGTACTATCTTTTATCCTTCGTTTTGAATCTATCCTTTTTGTTTCAGCATGTCTGAAGAACTTAACTTGCCAGAGGGTATACCAATACCCGGTTGGTTTAGACGATTCTTAGAAGCAAGGGCCAATTAGCCAGGTCCCACCGTTCCTCCTCCCCCAGCTGTAGGAAATCAACCAGCTGCAGCAGCACCTCTTCCTCCACCTCCTCCGCGGGGTAATACTTTTGCTAAGATATGTAAAATTTTAAAGTTATGGGAGGAAAGGACTTTCATGGAACTGAGTTCTTCGTGGCAGCTAGGAATTGGCTGAAGGAAACCGAGGAGCTATTCGTCATCTTTGAGGTAGAAGATAGGCAGAAAGTACAACTGGCAATATGGCTACTTAAAGGCGAGGCTTCCTACTGGTGGGAAGTCACCAATGCAGAAAGACCAGTGGAAACATGGGAGGACTTTAGGGAAAGGTTTGATGCTAAATTTCTCTCAGAAGCTGAAAGGAGTTTGCAGTTGGAAAATTTCTTATTTCTTAAGCAAGGGAATATGACAGTCAAAGATTATGTTAATCAGTTCGATGAGCTGGCTAGGTTCGGACTGGACCTAGTCAACACCCCGCACAAGAAGGCTCTCCGCTTTGTCAAGGGGTTGAATGAGCCATTACACAGTTTGGCCATGACCCATATACCCATGGGAGCTACGTATGAAAGGTTGGTGCAGATGGCATTGTTGAACAAAGAAGATAAGGGCCAGAAGGAGACAAAGGCAGAAAACTCTCAAGGGAAGAAAGAGGTAAAGCCCAACGATTCTCAGAATAAGAAGGTAGACTCCGAGAAAGGAGGCAAGAACGACAACTCACGTGATAAAAGGAAATGCAATTTCTGTGGTACGGAAGGGCACACAGCCAAGGATTGTAGAAAGAGGAAGAGAAAGCAAGGTGAATGTTTTCATTGTGAGGAGACTGGACACATCAGCAAAAACTGCCCTAAGAAGCAGACCGGACCTTCTGGGGGTACATCGTTAACTTCTTCTAGATGCTTTGTTTTATCTTGTTTCTCTCCTCGTTCCTATCTTGAGAACCATAGGTAGAATATTTTTGGATAATTGAAACATGTTATGATTGCGAAATGGTTGCAAGTGGTCGTAAGTGGTTGCTCGTGTAATACACATTAGGCACTAGATCGGCTCAGACACATTTTCATGTTGCATATGCATAAATGTATTTATTCGTATATGGATGAAGTTTAGTGTGTTGTCATATGGATGTTGCATTTATATATGAATGGTTGTGCACTCATGTAGAATCATGAATAGGAAAATTTGCATACATAATGGATTCATGGCACTTACATGATTCGCATTAAGGAGGTCAACTGAATCAGTAGACCACCTGATTTTGCATTAGATAAGTACATGTACACACACACTTCACATATGATCATGAAGCATTAGAAGTCTTGTAAGGACAATGGATGCTCGTGTTTGATGGTTGAGTAGATGGATGTTTGGATGATAGGATGTACATTCTTCCTGAACATGAAGATTTCGGGGACGAAATCCTTTTAAGTGGGGGAGAATGTAACACCCCGTGTATTCTATAACAGTGAAATTCACAAATTAAAGTATAACTAATTTCAAATCAAAGAATTAAGGGAAACAGGATACGCCATTGCGTTCGTCTCGGAATTCTGCTTGAGATAGAGTCCGAGTTTGCGTAAAACAGACACCGTATGAAGAAGATATGGCCTCCGGAAGTTTCAGAATTTAATTTAAAATTCAAAACAGCTCAGAAAAACCAATTCAAAATTCAAAATCGGGCCGAATTGGCCAGGGCCGGAATTTTCCCGCCCAAGGCACCTAGGTCGACTTGGTAGTCGACCAGGGGCTACCCAGGTCGACTGGGCAGTCTAACTGGGTCACCCGTGTCGACTGCCAAGTCGACACGGTGTCGACTGGCATGTCGACCTGGCCCCAGAGCTAGGTCGAACCCAGCCCCCCATGGCTGGCCTGGTCTGTGTTTGGTCGATTTTCTGAGCCTTGCCTTGTCACTAGGGCTAAGTGTCAGCTCTTGGTTGGTCTCTCCTTCAAACGAATGGCTATTATTAATCCAAGCTCCATCGACGGTCCTAATCAACTCGCAAACACTATAAAAAGACCCTAAGACATAGCCTAAATCATACTATTTCATTTTAGCCTCGTGCAGCCGCCATTAAACCTAGAAGTCTAAATTAAAAATACAAAGAAAAAAATTATAGAAGACGAAGGACGATTCTTGAAGGCTACAACTAGAAGCTACAACAACTACTACTCTTTAGACAACGGATTTGGGGTTATTTAATTTGGAATTTTGATTTGGATTACTTGCTTAATATTGTAAGTTCTATGTCACTTTTTAGGCAAAAACGCTAAAATAACATGGACATTCCATGAATTGAAACCGGATTTAGAAACTATTATTAATCCATGTTTATATTGTTTAACTTTGAATCATAATTTGGGAATATTGCTATGTCAATGTTGTAAGTTAAACTTATCATGATTTGGATGTTGTTATGAATCACTTGGGCTTAATCGTATGGCAAGTTGGACTAATACATGTCCATGGAATCACTATATTAATTGAAATCTTTATGTTGATTAAACAATGCCTATGATGCTAATTAAACCATGTCTATGATGTTGATGGAACTATGCCTGTGATGTTAATATACTTATCATGTTAATGACAAAATGGGAATTGCTAGGTTATGATGAAAAGTTGGAATCATTATGTTTATAATGCTAGATGAGAATCATTATGTTAAAAATGCTAAATTGGAATCCACTATACCTATTAGAATTACCATGCCTTTAATGTTTTATGTTTGTAGTAAAATTATTATTATGCGCGCAATGATTATTATGCCTATGATGTAAAGTTGAAATCATCATGTTAAACTAAGTTGGAACCATTACTATGCCAAGTTATCATCATGCTAGTATTGAAACCATGTGATATGTTATAGCCTGTTTATTATGCAAGTGATGTTGAAATTGTCACATATGCCTATCACATGTTTGGTGTTATTCCCCTTTATCTCTTGAATTGTTTATGCTTGTAAACGAAGTACGTTTATATACGTTGGGGATACGATTGGGTAGAATAGGCAAAACTTGAATTGATTATAATCATAAACCGTGAAATTTGGCATAAGTAGAACATGAAATATGGCATGAAAACTTGACTTGAACATGCCATAACTTGACTTGAAAAACATGCCTTAGTTGGGCACGAAGTTTACATATGAACATGCTATGGAAATAGTACGAATTTGCTATGAACATGGGCATGACTTTAGAAAACAAGAAAGTGGCCAACTCGAGGTTGGGTTGAGTTTGTAGTGTAAATCTTCCCGGAACCGCCCGGTAAACAATAGGATCCAATGTGGGTAGTTGGTCACATCGCGCTTGAAACCCGAGGTTGGGTTGAGTTCGTAGCGTAAACCTGCCTGGAACCGCCCGGCAAATCCAGTGGCTACGAACAACAGGATCCAATGTGAGTGGTTCAGTGCATAAACGAATCAATTAATGCCAACTACGGTTAAGTCATGAACATGAAAAGACCACTTAACCAACTTGAACACGATTTATAGGGCTAAGTCATGAACTTGAAACGACAACACTTAGCCAACTTGACATGACACGTAGGCGGGTTAAGTCGCGAATTTAAATGACATACTTAACCACCTTGAAATGACTAGACTGGAAAAGGATTAAGTCACGAATTACATGACTTAATCGGTTAGGCGGGTTAGGTCACGAATTACATGACCTAATCTATTAGACGAAACCCTAGACATGACCCTTTTTAGCAGTAACCCTCTAGATGTATCAAGGTACCCTGGGGCTAGGCCGGGTGGGGCACGATTACTGGGCTGATTGTAAGAGGAGAACGACGGCAGTGGGACACGCCAGTGTAGGTTCGGTGGACTACGGTCGTGCACGTATTCCGAGGCAGGCACTGGGTATCCGTAGATTTATCTGTGCATCTTGAATCGTGTTAGGGGTTGACACCCTAGGGCTGATACACCCGAAGGTGGACCTAGCACAGGTGACTACATTCGTGATTAGCCGTATGACACGGACACTTGACGAGCTAGAACTTTTAGGGAGCCGATCGACTAGATAAGTGCTCCGTAGGACCCCGTACTTGGGTCAGACCCTGTTTCAGGGTCATTTCACGATATTGGGCCGTGGGATTTATTTCGTGATTAACTTGTGACCTGTTCTTAGTATACTAGTACAGCCGATGCAACGAATCTTGAACATGTGATGCTTTATTTGACTTGTCTTGACTTATCATGATCACCTTAGTCTATCTTGTCCACCTTGACACCATTCTTAAGTTTAGTTCCAGTTCATACATGACATGTTGTTTTTAACCATTTTTACACTGAAAGTCACTAGGACTTACTCAGTCTTTACGACTGACCGTTTTCCTTTCGCCTCTTTTTCTTTCGTTTCCCCCCCAGGTTCTCAGGGAGGGAATACCGCAGCTTGACCAGCTTTCACATCCAGCTTGACGAGAAAGAATGTATTGCTTGGATCTTTTTCGTTTTGGACTATGGCTTTGGATTGCAATTATGGGACTTATGCGGTTTATTTATGTTTTCTTTAAATAACGTAATCAAGACAGTTATGTAGATGTTATGTTTTTGGAAGAATTGTAAGATAGTTATGGGATGGTTTGTGTAACACGTATTTTAAATGAAATAAAAGTTGTTGTTGTTTTCCACTGTTCAAAAATATTTGTTATTATATCTGTCTTGTATATCTGTGACTTATACTTATAAACCTCCACCAAAATTAGGGCATTCCCTTTGAGAGTGACCCTAACGGAGGTGGGGTATTTCAAAAGAAGATAGAGGATAAGAAAAAGAAAGGAAGAAATATTAACATAGAAGAAGAAGAAAAACATCAACATTACATAATCAGGGTAGACAAAAATCTCACAATGGAACGAATAAAATATAATATATCAAATATCTTTACAAAAGAGAAAACCCTCTATGTGTGTGTATGTATATATTGATACAACATCAGATTACACACTAGATCAGTACATCATACACAACAGAAATTAATTTATACTAGAAAATATGGGAATACGTCTCGACTCCAGTTCAACACCTGAAGCTCCAGGTAAACCTATCCTGGAAATATACTCGGTCTGATCCGAGCACATTTGATGCAAAGAAAAATCAACCCGGATCAGTCTGTAATACTTCCAATGATAAAATTCACACTATAAACAACTTGCTTAACTTTTGAAAACTCTTTGAAAAGAATGGAAATGGCATAAGACATGACCATACATAAACATGGCATGTGTTTTTACCCTACGATAACCAAAATCAATTTTTATATCAAAATCTTCTGATGTTATAATAATATTTATCAAACTATAAATAAATAGGTACATATAGGAAAGTTTGTATCTCACTTTCCAACATAATTGGTTTACAACTAAAAACATACGGATCATATTTGAGTTTGGATTTCCAAAATGACAAGGCATGGGACCACCTCCCGGTCAGTATACTCTAGAGAGGATACACTGGGGTTCAACAATAACATCCTGCAACCCGACCACATATGACCGGCCACTCATTCAACTTGAGTATATCGAATATAATGTCACCCACGGTTGTGATCAACAATCATTTTCCATAAGCATACAGAAACAATAGAAGAATGAACAAATAAAATTTCTCTAAATGGTGACAATACACCCTAATGAGAATAACTCACATAGCTATGCTGACTACCTGATTTCTGTCATTTCCCAGTTGATGAGACTTGAGCTCATGATTACCTTTTTCCAGAATCATTACATTCAAAACTTGAATGCCACATTGTTAGATACATCAAATCACTAATTGGTGTCCACAAATATACACTGGGTGTTAAGCTAAATGAAGTTTCTTTCTTCGCTATCAAACTTGGTATATTTTTTGTGACAGCCCGCCCTGCACCAGCCAACATTTCCAATGAAAGTGCGCTGTGCCAATGTCCAACCAGCATAGGACGGTTGTCAAAGAAAGGAAAGGTAAGGAATTTGAACTAAGAAGGAACCTGTAGAATGTCTCACAAAGCATGGAATAAAATATAATAATAACATACTTGACATAAAATAGACGAGACATTTCATAAGCTGAAAACTAAACCATAATCATCATAGCAGCGGAAATCCAAAATACAGCTTATGATCCGTAACCATTATTACAACTTCAAAGACTGTCTCTAAAGCAAAAGAAAGGAGAGGTACACTACTAATGCCTAAAGCAGTGACCATCAACAACACTGGGAGAATAAATGTAGATAATATGTAAGAGCCTCCTGCTCGTCTCTAGATCAGCTACTCGTGCATAACCAGCTAACCTGTCTCTAGTCTGCCTATTTAAGAGCACCCAGAGTAATAAGAAGAGACATAAAACTCTGCGTCAGACAAAAGTCTGGTATGAGCGATAATGCAACAAAACAGAATAATAACATGTATACTAAACCATACCTGAACCTAGACCTGCAACCAAAGAGTTAGCACTACATACTGTACAATACTGTAAGGTGCCATCACTAACATATGGTGTAAAGAATACGAGAGTGGGGTGTGCATGTCATAATGATGGCAAACAATCAATCATAGCAACCATCCTCACCACTTTGACCACTAGACCCATCGAGGTAGTGGCGGAGTTCGACTTGTATAACTATTGCTACCACCAAGCTTGCCCCATGGAGTCATGACTCAATCCTTACAAATGACCCCACCTCATTGGTCCATAGCCAATAGTCCTACCTAGGCCACTGTGGCCCTGAATCCGTCCACATACCCCATACTCTATAGTGATCCAAAGTTATAGACATCGATAACCCCTTAGCACACGTCCAACAGCAAAGCCAAACTCATGATGTTAACTCATTGGTTCCCAACTGGATCCTGAGCTCTACTTCCTATTTTGACTTCCTATGCATCTCGGTTTTTGGTCGTATTGGAGTTGGTCTTAAGAAGAGTCGTCACATAGAAGTAGCTTAAGTCTGGTTTAGTTCGGCTATACATCATCTTCAGATTTCTCGTTCGGTTCGAGTCCCCTGGTTCGGCTCGGGTCTCCTTATCTGGTTCGGTTCGGATTCTCCATCGTGGTATGGCTCAGATCCTTCATTTCTAGCTCCATTTACGCTGATCTGATCCCACTCCCTAGCTTCAGGCCGATCCGATCTCCATGCCCTTGCTTCCGAACCGATCTCCATGCCCTTACTTCCGATCCGATCTCCATGCCTTTACTTCCGATCCGAACCCAACTCCAACTCTGATGAAAATGGCCTTCCTTCTTTCCAAGCCTCTCATGCCCAGTTCCGATCTAAATCGAATCCCCTTGGTCAGTTCCCATAGCCGATCTGAGCCCCATATCCGATCCGATCCGGTCCGAAACTCTGCACATTTCCTGCAACTTTTCCAGGGACTGTTTTACGCCATACGACGACGTTTTCGACCAATCTAACAGTTATAATCAATCACATAGCACACCATACAGTCATAGCAACATGTATAATCAATCACAAACATCGAAACAACAATATGATGTATTAAAATGGATCAAACATATCCAAAAACCCATATTTTCCCTTAATCATGTTTAAACATAACTAATGATATGATTAGCAAAACTTAACCAAACCAACCAAATTTTCTAACAGAGGCCTAAAATATTTCGAAGTTTATAAATATTTTTCCAGAATTTAATCATGTTTAAATTCGTTAATTAACACTAATTACCCTTAATTAACCATAATTAGTGAGGAACTATGCAAATCACTCACCTTTGCCACAAATAAAATACCAAATCTAAAATTATCCTCTATTTAGCACTGTTCCCAAGGCTATACAGCAGTTCTAACCTTGCTTTGGTGTTGATGTTGTTAAGCTTAATCTTTAATTAGAAAGTGGTTTAGAGGTGTTTTAGATGTTGGAGGCCATTACTAAGTTGAGAGGGATGATAAGTGGTGGATGAAAAGTGAGAAAAGGGCGTTCTCTAAATCCTAACAGCCCTTAAATACTCCAAATCTCGAAATCCCCCTCTGGGCCTAGCTGTTAATTACCCAATTAAGCTCGGTTAAGCAGTTTTTCACCTTCTAAACCTTAATTCAGCCAAATCTCCCAAACGGTAAGTCCGGTTTCCACATATGACCAATCTATGAAAAAGTAAACCATCATCCGGACCTAATGGAAGTGGTTTCAGGTCAAAACTCCTTTCCAATCAAAAGTTATGGACGAAACAAGATCAGCTAGGGGCAAAATGATCATTTAAAAAATCGACAAAAATCATGAACATGGGAAATGACCCCCAGTAGTCCTCTCCCAGAGTTACATGACCATACGACTTTGTATGTGAAAGAAATAAGTACTCTACGATCCTCCGATGCGTAGAATGCGGGTCGTTACATTCTCCCCCCTTAAGAAATTTCGTCCCCGAAATTCATTAACCCAAAACATACAAAGGATCCCGCATGCCTACCAATCATTCACAACAATCAAACATACAAAAACAAACAAACAAGTCTATCGTAGCATGTAGAAAACTAAGTCGCAATTAAAATCTTAATAGGCAAAGAGTTCTGGATACGTCTTCCTAATGCTCTCCTCTTTCTCCCAGGTACAGTCATTCTCATTCTCACCCCACTGAACTTTGACTAGATCTATCGCTTTCCTTCGAAGTTGCTTCGTATCGTGCTCGATAATATGAATCGGCTTGCGGTTCCCAACCGCCTTGGATTCTACTTCGATATCAACCAACTGATCAGGTGAAATAGTTGCATCGGGATCGTGCATGAATTTTCTTAACTGGGAAACATGAAATACGTTATGAACTCCTGCCAACTTCTCTGGTAATTCAACTTTATATGCCAAATTCCCAACTTGCTCGAGAACGGGGAATAGAACAATAAATCTTGGTGCTAACTTGCCTCTCCTGCCAAATCGAATCACGCTCTTTAACGGAGAAACCTTATAAAACACCAAGTCACCAATGGAGAATTTTAAATCTTTTCTCGTCTTATCGGCATAACTCTTCTGTCTATCTTGAGCAGCCTTCATTCGCTGTTGGATAACCTTAATCTTATCTGAAGTTTCTCTTATCACATCTGGTCCAAGCACAAGCTTCTCACCAGTTTCTAACCAACATGACGGTGAGCTGCATGGACTTCCGTACAAAGCTTCAAATGGAGCCATACCAATACTGGATTGATAACTATTATTATATGCAAACTCTTCTAGATGCAAATGATCATCCCATGATCCACCAAAATCCAATATGCAAGCCCTCAAGAGATCTTCTAACACTCGATTCACCCTCTCTGTCTGACTGTTGGTTTGAGGATGATATGCAGTATTGAGATGTAATTCTAATCCTAACGCCTCTTGTAAGCTCTTCCAAAACCCACTAGTAAACAACGGGTCTCGGTCACTCACAATTCCTTTAGGTACTTCATGTAATCTCACTACCCACTTTATATACAGTTCTGCTAACTTAGTTGTCGTTATGTTCGACTTGACGGGTATAAATCTTGCACTCTTGGTCAATCGGTCCACAATCACCCAAATGTTATCATGGCCCGACCTAGTCCTTGGTAACCCATCAATGAAATCCATTGAGACTTGTTCCCATTTCCATTCTAGAACTTCTAATGGTTGCAACAAACCACTAGGCTTCTTTTGCTTAGCTTTAAATAGCTGGCAATTCATGCATTTGGATATAAACTTCCCAACGTCTCTTTTCATCCCTTCCCAGTAGTAGGTCTGCTTCATGTCTCGATACATCTTGTTACCACCGGGGTGTATAGTCAGTTTTGAGTGATGACATTCTCTAAGCACTTCATCTCTCAATCGATTGATATTAGGTACAACTAGTCTTCCATTCTTTCTAAGCCATCCATCTCTATCAAGCCCATACTCGTTCATCTCCTATCGATGCCCATCTCTAACTTGGAGATGATTTTCAATAAGTTAGGATCGTCCCTCTAGCTGGAACCAATCGGGTCTATCAAAGTGGGTCTGACCATCAAACTTGCTAATACTTCTTGATCCAATTCTCACTTTGGTCTGAAATCATACCCAGAGATGTACTCTAGTTACTTCCACTCAAGAAACATAGCCCCTAAACTGGCATGTCTTCTACTCAATGCATCAGCTACCGCATTGCCCTTTCTTGGTGTGTATGCGATATCGAAATCATGGGAAGCCAAGAATTCTAACCATCTTTGTTGTCAGAGATTTAGATCCTTCTGAGAGAAAAGATACTTTAACTACTTGTGGTCAGTAAACAACTCGAATCTTTCTCCCAAGAGATAATGTCTCCACATTTTCAATGTGAACACGATCGCTGCTAATTCTAAATCATGGGTTGGGTATCTTCTCTCGTGCGGTTTCAATTGCCGACTTGCATAAGCTGCAACCCTACCTTCTTTCATCAGTACAGCACCTGGTCCGATACCACATGCATCTGTATATATTGTCATCTCTTCATTGCCTCTAGGAATGACTAACACTGGTGCACATGTCAACTTTTCCTTTAGACTCTTGAATGCATTCTCGCACTTTTCGTCCTAGATGAAAGCTTGATTCTTCTTGGTCAACTGGGTCAACAGTGCTGCTATCTTGGAGAAGTCATGGATAAACTTCCGGTAATATCCAGCTAATTCCAAGAAACTTTTTATGTCCTTTGCATTCTTGGGCGTAGACCAATCTTGTACTGTAGCCACCTTCGCAGGGTCCACGGCGATACCATTTTCTGAAACAACATGGCCCAAGAATCTCACTTCCCTCCTCCAGAAGTGACACATAGAAAACTTTGCTTTCAATTGGTGTCTTCTTAACACCTCCATCACTATCCTCAAATGTTCCTTTTGTTCTTCCTCTATTCTCGAACAAACAAGTATATCATCCACGGACACAAGAATAAACTTATTCAACTGATCTCTGAATACCCTATTCATAAGATCCACAAAATATGCTGGTGCATTGGTCAACCTGAATGGCATGACCAACCATTCATAAAATCCAGACGGCGTCCGAAAGGATGTTTTAGCTATACTCTCAGCTTCCACTCTAAGATGGTGACAACCTGTCGCGAGATCCAACTGGGAGAACACTCTCGCGCCACTCAACTGATCAAACAAATCATCTATCCATGGTAGAGGATACTTATTCTTCCTCGTCACCTTATTCAACTCGCAGTAGTCTACACACAATCGAAGGGATCCATCTGCCTTGGTAGCAAACAAAGCTGGTGCTCCCCACTTAGAAACACTTCGTCTGACAAATCCCTTCTTCAAAAGATCGCTTACCTGCCCCCCGAGCTCTCGCAGTTCCCTTGGTGCCATATGACAAAGTGGCATCACTATAGGTCTGGCATTTTTCACTAAATCAATACAGAACCCAGTCTCTCGGTGTGGTGGAAGTTCGGTCACTTCCTCGAAGACGTCCGGATACTGGCCAGCCACGGGCACATCTGACAACTCATCATGCGGGATGTCGAGCGAATTTAGAAAACTAGCCATTACCCCATCACTAGGTAGACCACCAAACACTACCCTCCGCCCATCATCTGCTCTAACAGTCACCAAAAAGCCCTCACAGTCTACTGCTGTAACACCCCACCTCAGCTAGGGTCACTCACAAAGGGAATGCACTAGCTTTGGTGGAGCATTATCTAGGCACATCTAACAACTCATCATGCGGGATGTCGAGGGAATTTAGAAAACTAGCCATTACCCCATCACTAGGTAGACCACCAAACACTACCCTCCGCCCATCATCTGCTCTAACAGTCACCAAAAAGCCCTCACAGTCTATCGCTGTAACATCCCACCTCAGCTAGGGTCACTCACAAAGGGAATGCACTAGCTTTGGTGGAGCATTATCTAGGTAAACATACACAGAAATATTACAAGACAGAACGTATAAAACAGCGGAAGAAGAATCAAATTTCATTGCTTTAATATCTAGAAAGGTCTAAAGCCTTTTACATCAAATTGCCATTAAATCCATTACATCGAAATCTGTCTTGTAATAGTAAAGAAGCATAAAACAATAGTCATAAATCATTCCCCAAATAAAACAGTAAAGCAGCCATAGCCAAGAAAGGTCCAAGCCATATATGATGATCTTGAAGCAGAAAGAAGTCCAAACTAAGTAGTAGTGTTTCCTCCCTGAGAACCTAGGGGGAGGGGGAACGGAAGAAAAAGAGGCAAAAGAAAACGGGTCAGTCATAAAGACTGGTAAGTCCTAGTGACTTTCAGCATAGAAACAAGTAAAGATAACATGACATGTATAAACTAAAAGTAAACATAAGGATGATGACAAGATAGACCAGTTAAACTAAGATAACAAGATAAACTATGCTAACCAGATAAACTACGATAACAAGATAAACTATGTTAACCAGATAAACTACGTATAACATCACATGTTTAACATTCTCTGCACTAGCACTAGTATAACAGAATTAGGTGTTATCCTAATGTCCAAACAGAAACAGAAGCAGAAACAGGGTGATCTTTACAGAAATAGTAATGGGCTTTTACCTCCCTAACAAAAACAGAAACAGAAAGGGTCCTTTACCACCTGTACTAGTAACCCAACCCGTGTCATCTATTAACTATGAAATGATCCCTTGCCCAATATCATGAAATGACCCATTACTTGGTCCCACGAAACGATCTATTAATCGATCGGCTCCCTACAAGTTCTAGCTCGTCATGTGTCTATATCATAGGGCCCTATCACGAATGTAGTTACCTGTGCAAGGTCCACCATAGGGTGTATCAAGCCCTAGGGTGCCAACCACCGACACGAATCAAGCACGCATAGTGTAAACCTACTGGTGCCCAATGCCTGCTTTTTCAACTCCGGACTACGTGCACGACCATAGTCCGCCTGAACCTACAATGGTGCACCAACTCAGCCGTCGTTCTGGTCGCTTACAATCAACCCAGTAATCGTGCCCCACCCTGCCTCGTTCCAGGGTACCGTAATACATCTAGTGGGTTACTGCTGAAAAGGACCGCGTAACTAGGGTTTCCGTCCAGTAGGTTAAATGTTGTCATTTAAATTCGAGACTTAACCCGCCTACGTGTCAAGTCAAATTTGCTAAGTGTTGTCGTTTCGAGTTCATGACTTAGCCCTACGAATCATGTGTCAAGTTGGTTGAGTATATTCAAGTGGTTCATGACTTAACCCTACCAAATCATCGTGTCAAATTGGTTAAGTATATTCAAGTGGTTCATGACTTAACCCTACCAAATCATTGTGTCAAATTGGTTAAGTATATTCAAGCGGTTCATGATTTAACCCTATCAAATCATCGTGTCAAATTGGTTAAGTATATTCAAGCGATTCATGACATAACCCTATCAAATCATCGTGTCAAATTGGTTAAGTATATTCAAGTGGTTCATGACTTAACCCTACCAAATCTTCATGATAAATTGGTTAAGTATATTCAAGCGGTTCATGACTTAACCCTATCAAATCATCGTGTCAAATTGGTTAAGTATATTCAAGTGGTTCATGACTTAACCCTAACATGTGGCATTAATTCATTAAAGTACCTCAACCTCTCACATCAGACCTGTTGTTGTGGTCACTGGATATGCCGGGCGGTTCCAGGCAGAATTACACCACAACTCAGTCTGACCTCGGGTTTTCAAGTGCGATATGACCAACTACCCACATTGGATCCTATTGTTTGCAATAACTGGATTTGCAGGATGGTTTCGGGCAGAATTACACTGCAAACTCAACCCAACCTCGAGTTGGCCATTTTCATGTTCATTCTAGTGTCATGTCCATGTTCAAATTTCATATCAAGTTTGTGACAAGTTTTCAAGGCAAGTTTCATGCCCACATCCAGATTCAAGTTATAACAATGTTCATATTTCAAGTTTTGGCTTTTATCAATTTCATAATTCATGTTCATAACCAATTCATGTTTTGCCTAATCTACCCAAATCGTATTCCCATCGCACGTAAACGTGAATCGATCCATACTACAAATAAATCCAAATCTCAGAATAAAGGGAATAACATCAAAACTATGATTGGCAAAAGGGACGAGCATAAAGCGATAAAAGGGGTTACAAGACTAGCATGACATAACTTGAGATAATTGGTTACAACATCACTGGCATATAGGAATTCAAATCAAGCAAGATAAGGCGATAGTCATGGTAAACGCTGACATAAAAGAATAGGCATGCAAAAGCAAGCCAAATACAAGGATAATGGATCCAATGATTTTGGTGTACATAATAGCGAATAAACTAAGAAAATCACACCCTAGGTATACGATCCAACAAAATGTCAATTCGGTGTACAACATGGTTTTCAACTATAGTGTTATGGGCATGAACAATCAACTATAATAATCTTAGGCAATTAACGGTAATAGTTTCAAAGTCATGGTCATAGATAATAGCCTTATATTCATAATCATAGGTAATTATTTTCATAGTCAAGAGTCATAGGTGATTAGCCACAGTTGTCTTCGTCACAGTCATAGGCAATAGTCTTATGTTCACCGTCATAGGCATAGGCATAGTCTTATGTTCACAGTCATAGGCATAGTCTTATGTTCTCCGTCATAGGCATAGACATAGTCTTATGTTCATAGTCATAGTCCTTGGCCATTAACAATAGTTTCAACGTCATGGCCATTTTAAGGTTATAGACATGAAAGAGTTTGATTTGTGACATGAATAGGCCCAAAGCAATATTCACGAAAGTCAAGATCCAAGATGAACAAAAATACCTATGAATAAATTACCATACATAGTTCCAATTTCAAATTTACAACATGGATATTAAGTTTACAGTTTTTATCTAAAAGTAACTTGAACTTACAGATCGTGGTCTAAGAAATTGAGATGCAGAAGTTGAATCTATAAACTAGTCGTCGAATTGTTGAATCGTTGAATCTTGATTTGGTTGTAGAAGCAAATCCCAAAATATGCAATTCCTATCCGTAGTCTTCAAGAAATAGTCTTTGCGATTTAATTTAATTTAATTTAATTTAGAGGAAGAAGCAAAAGCCATGGTCATCAAGAGTTTGAGCAGCATAAGGTTAGAGAAGGATGGTGTAAAGGGAATGAGGCTAGGAGGCTGTTTAAATAGGATTAGGCAGACGAATCGTGTCACGAAACGAGTCTAAATACATCATAATGCATCTGGTTCAAAAAGTGGGTTTTGGGAGGCAGGTCGACACTATGGTTGACATGGTCCCTGGGAGGTCGAAAATATAATCGACCCCCAGGTCGACCTGGTGCCTAGGCGGGAATTTTCCTGCCCAGCCTATTTTGGGTTTTGAATCCGAATTTTCGAGCTGTCTTTGATTCTGAAAATTCGTGTAATTTCTAGAGGTCATAACTCCCTCATACGGACTCCGATTTTCGAAAACTCGAACTCGTTTCAAAGCAGAATTTCGAGACAAACGCAATGGCGCAACCCGTTTCCCTTGATTCTTATTTTAAAATTTAATTCTGCCTTGATTTATGGTTTTAATATGTTATTAAAATTTGGGTTGTTACATTCTCCCCTCCATAAAGGATTTCGTCCCCGAAATCTTCAAGTTAAGAAGAATGCATCCTATCATCCAGTCAACCATCTACTCAACCATCATCCACAAGCAACCATTGTCCTTAAATGATTTCTAATGCTATATGAACATATGCAGAAAGTGTGTGTATATGTTCCTTATCTAATGTAAATGATCAGGCCTGATTGATCTTCCTAATGCAAAATATGTTTAGTGTCATGAATACAACATGTATTCAAATAGTCCTAGTCACATAAACACTATATGTGTGCACAAACATCCATCCATATGCAACATTCACATGAAAACACATTCATTTTCATCCATAAACAAGTATAAACACTCATCCATATGCAATATGAAAATGTGTCTGAGCCGATCTAGTGCCTAAGGTGTGTAAACCACGAGCAACCACTTGCAACCATCAATCATAACATGTCTCAAACACATGTTTACACCCAATTGTTCCTACCTAAAGATATAGTCAAACGATAGAAGCAAGTAAAAAATTTGTGCCCATTAGGCAATGTCAAAACTGGGAATCTATGTCACATATATACTGATTAGTAGAAGAACTCCCTAAGCACCAGCCCGAAGACCGAAATCAACATCAGGCTGACACCCAAAGGATTACTCAACCCAATGGACACCCTCAAGCCCCAACATGTATTGCTACAAATGAGGGTTTTGCAACAGAAATAGGATTGAGAATAGGACCGAGAGGTTATACTTAAAAGATAGCATGCAAGTAAGCTCTACAAGAAAAGAGGGATCAAGGATATACTCTCAAAAAGAGATATGATGCGCGTGTCTAGTCTTCAATCTTCTTAGTCGCATTTCCTTGAGCTTAACTCCACTGTGCTTTGACCGTCTTTAGCTTCGCAATTTCATAGCTTCTTAATTCCTATTTCCGAAATATGAGTTGGAACTCATTTCACTGTCGCCTCTCGTTCCACTTTTACGTATTCTCTTTCTAGTATACCCGATTCAAACATAATTGCTCATGGTTTCATGCAAGCTCTCCAAAATTCACCGGTGAATCTCGGATCTCGTTCACTTACTAGAAGGTATTCCACATAAATGAATTATCTCCTGAAAATAAACAAATGCCAACCATGTTGCCAAGTGTACTTACTAAAGTGATTTTCTATAACTCATGCATAAGCGAGATGAACCATCCACATTAGTGGCGAACACTACTCGAGCAAATCAATAAATGTATCAAGAGATTCTAGGTAATTACACGTGGCAGAACCCTAAGGGTTACACTAGACTTCGAGGGTATTACCGAGGCAAGTCAAGAGTCTAACTACCCTCTTTTCATACTCGAGAATGGTATCATTTCTGGATAACCATTCCATCCCTAGAATCAACCCATAGCCCAAAAACATAAGCATTACTTATAAACTCAACACTTAGCATAGACATTCTCAAATCCAAACAATTCATGAATAAATGAGTCGATTTCCCAACAGAATTTGAGACAAAAATGGGATCCTCTACTATCCTAGTACTAAGGTGCAGAGACTCAACTATCGAAGCAGAATTAAAAGGATGCGATGTACAAAAACAAAGTTCTAACGGGATGATAGAAAATAAAAGCTAAACCTTTAACAAAAACGTTACCACCACTCTAGGGTATGAGAGATACAATTGCCCTCTCGACGATTTTGTTCTTTGCCCTTGTCCTTGTCCCATAATAATTAACTGCATGTCCCTTTTACCATACTAAAGATACTCTCTCTTGTCATAGGTTTTATTACTCCTTCACTTTGGCCTCTTCCCTTTCACCTTTTCCTCCTTCGTGGATTAAGCCATATCAACAAGCTTCTCATCCTTAGGCTTGTGTTCTTTATCCTTGTTCTTGCTATCCTTGTATTGCTTGTTGACACGTTTCTCGAAGGCTACGTCCATGGCACGGCAACTCTACAAAGCTTGAAATAAGATTAGACGCAGATGGAATTACTGCGGCTACAGATGGAAGTTGGGCACTTCTTTTCCCTCCTACATGTGTCGTACACCTACAAAAATATGGTGAAAAAGAAAGAGAGAAGAAACTCAAGGAGAAAATCAAAAGATAGTGCATATGGCTTTGGGGAATATGCCTTTCAAATAAAACAAGACTTTTCTTGAAAAATGCTTCTTTGTAAACGGTTTTGAAAATAGTTTTAGAAGGTTTTCTAAAAACTTTTGCCCAGTCTGGTAACCTTCTTCTCTGATACCAAATGTTACACCCCACCTCTGCTAGGGTCACTCACAAAGGGAATGCACTAGCTTTGGTGGAGCATTATCTAGGTAAACATACATAGAAATATTACAAGACAGAACATATAAAATAGCGGAAGAAGAACCAAATTTCATTGCTTTAAAATCTAGAAAGGTCTAAAGCCTTTTACATCAAAATGCCATTAAATCCATTACATCGAAATCTGTCTTGCAATAGTAAAGAAGCATAAAACAATAGTCATAATTCATTCCCCAAGTAAAACAGTAAAGCAGCCATAGCCAAGAAACGTCCAAGCCATACATGATGATATTGAAGCAGAAAGAAGTCCAAACTAAGTAATAGTGTTTCCTCCCTGAGAACCTGGGTGGCGGGGATGGAAGAAAAAGAGGCGAAAGAAAACGGTTCAGTCATAAAGACTGGTAAATCCTAGTGACTTTCAGCATAGAAACAAGTAAAGATAACATGACATGTATAAACTGAAAGTAAACATAAGGATGATGACAAGATAGGCCAGTTAAACTAAGATTACAAGATAAACTATGCTAACCAGATAAACTACGGTAACCAGATAAACTACGTATAGCATCGCATGTTTAACATTCTCTGCACTAGTACTAGTATAACAAAATTAGGTGTTATCCTAATGTCCAAACAGAAACGGAAACAAAAACAGGGTGATCTTTACAGAAATAGTAATGGGCTTTTACCTCCCTAACATAAACAGAAACAGAAATGGGCCTATACAACCTGTACTAGTAACCCAACCCGTGTCATGTATTAACTATGAAATGATCCCTTGCCCAATATCAGGAAGTGACCCATTACTTGGTCCTACGAAACGATCTATTAATCGATCTGCTCCCTACAAGTTCTAGCTCGCCATGTGTCTGTGTCATACGGCCCTATCACGAATGTAGTTACCTGTGCTAGATCAACCATAGGGTGTATCAAGCCCTAGGGTGCCAACCACCGACATGAATCAAGCACGCACAGTGTAAACCTACTGGTGCCCAATGCCTGCTTTTTCAACTCTGGACTACGTGCACGACCATAGTCCGTCTGAACCTACAATGGCGCACCAACTCAGCCGTCGTTCTGGTCTCTTACAATCAGCTGAGTAATCGTGCCCCACACTGCCTAGTTCCAGGGTACCGTGATACATGTAGTGGGTTACTGCTGAAAAGGACTGCATAACTAGGGTTTCCGTCCAGTAGGTTAAGTGTTGTCATTTAAATTCGAGACTTAACCCGCCTACGTGTCATGTCAAATTGGCTAAGTCTTGTCGTTTCGAGTTCATGACTTAGCCCTACGAATCATGTGTCAAGTTGGTTGAGTATATTCAAGCGGTTCATGACTTAACCCTACCAAATCATCGTGTCAAATTGGTTAAGTATATTCAAGCGGTTCATAACTTAACCCTACCAAATCATCGTGTCAAATTGGTTAAGTATATTCAAGTGGTTCATGACTTAACCCTATCAAATCATCGTGTCAAATTGGTTAAGTATATTCAAGCGGTTCATGAATTAACCCTATCAAATCATTGTGTCAAATTAGTTAAGTATATTCAAGCAGTTCATGACTTAACCCTACCAAATCATCATGTCAAATTGGTTAAGTATATTCAAGCGGTTCATGACTTAACCCTAACAAATCATCGTGTCAAATTGGTTAAGTATATTCAAGCGGTTCATGACTTAACCCTATAATGTGGCATTAATTCATTAATGCACTCCAACCTCTCACATCAGACCTGTTGTCATGGTCACTGGATATGCCGGGTGGTTCCGGGCAGAATTACACCACAACTCAGTCTGACCTCGGGTTTTCAAGTGCGATATGACCAACTACCCACATTGGATCCTATTTTTTGCAGTAACTAGATTTACCGGGCGGTTCCGGGCAGAATTACACTTCAAACTCAACCCAACCTCGAGTTAGCCATTTTCATGTTCATTCTAGTGTCATGTCCACGTTCAAATTTCATATCAAGTTCGTGACAAGTTTTCAAGGCAAGTTTCATGCCCACATCTAGATTCAAGTTATAACAATGTTTATATTTCAAGTTATGCCTTTTATCAAGTTCATAATTCATGTTCATAACCAATTCATGTTTTGCCTAATCTACCCAAATCGTATTCCCATCGCATGTAAACGTGAATCGATACATACTACAAATAAATCCAAATCTCAGAATAATGGGAATAACATCAAAACTATGATAGGCAAAAGGGACGAGCATAAAGCGATAAAAGGGGTTACAAGACTAGCATGACATAACTTGAGATAATTGGTTACAACATCACTGGCATATAGGAATTCAAATCTAGCAAGATAAGGCGATAGTCTTGGTAAACGCTGACATAAAAGAATAGACATGCAAAAGCAAGCCAAATACAAGGATGATGGATCCAATGGTTTTGGTGTACATAATAGCGAATAAACTAAGCAAGTCACACCCTAGGTATACGATCCAACAAAATGCCAATTCGGTGTACAACATGGTTTTCAACTATAGTGTTATGGGCATGAACAATCAACTATAATAATTTTAGGCAATTAACGGTAATAGTTTCAACGTCATGGTCATAGATAATAGCCTTATGTTCATAATTATAGGTAGTAATTCTCATAGTCAAGAGTCATAGGTGATTAGCCATAGTTGTCCTCGTCATAGTCATAGGCAATAGTCATATGTTCACCGTCATAGGCATAGGCATAGTCTTATGTTCACAGTCATAGGCATAGTCTTATGTTCTCAGTCATAGGCATAGGCATAGGCTTATGTTCACAGTCATAGTCCTTGGCCATTAACAATAGTTTCAAAGTCATGGGCATGTTAAGGTTATAGACATGAAAGAGTTTGATATGCGACATGAATAGGCCCAAAGCAATATTCACGAAAGTCAAGATCCAAGATGAACAAGAATAGATATGAATAAATTACCATACAGTTCCAATTTCAAATTTACAACATGGATATTAAGTTTACAGTTTTTATCTAAAAGTAACTTGAACTTATAGATCGTGGTCTAAGAAATTGAGATGCAGAAGTCTAATCCATAAACTAGTTGTCGAATTGTTGAATCGTTGAATCTTAATTTGATTATAGAAGCAAATACCCAAATATGAAATTCCTAGCCTTAGCCTTCAAGAATTAGTCTTCGCGGTTTAATTTAATTTAATTTAGTTTAGAGGAAGAAGAAGAAGCCATGATCATCAAGAGTTTGAACAGCATAATGTTAGAGAAGAATGGTGTAAAGAGAATGAGGCTAGGAGGCTGTTTAAATAGGATTAGGCAGACGAATCTGGTCACGAAACGAGTCTAAATACATCAGAATGCATATGGGGTCAAAAAGTGGGTTTCGGGAGGCAAGTCGACTCCCAGGTCGACACTATGGTCGACCTGGTCCGTGGGAGGTCAACACTATAGTCGACCCCCAGGTCGACATGGTCCCTCCCTCCCAGCCTGATTCGAATTTGAATCCGAATTTTCGAGCTGTCTTTGATTCTGAAAATTCGTGAAACTTCTAGAGGTCATAACTCCCTCTTACGGACTCCGATTTTCAAAAACTCGGACTCATTTCCAAGCAGAATTTCGAGATGAACGCAATGGCGCAATCCATTTCCCTTGATTCTTATTTTAAAATTTAATTCTGCCTCGATTTATGGTTTTAACATGTTATTAAAATTCGGGTTGTTACAACCACCACCCCGTATCTTTGGAGCTAATCGACTACCAAAATAATGCCAAACCCAGTAAAGCCCAAAAAAAATCAATCACAAACAAACATGCATTCATGACTCGATAAAACCACATTACGACAAATCATACAAAGGCTAGTCGAACCACCAATCAGGTTCGTCGCTGCTAAAGGTCTATCGACTATCTTGGATTCTAATCCCAACCTATCTACCAGGTCACTAGATATGAAGGAACGGGAAGCCCTGGTATTAAACAATACTCGAACAGGAACATCATAAACAGAAAACATACCTTGAATGACGACATTCTTTCATTTCTCCACTGCAGTTTGGGCATTCGACAAAGAAGGAACAACATTGATAGCATATGCTTTCACAATCTACTTTTCTTTAGGGGGTTGCGGGCATTTGTCCTCGTGATGTCCCACTTGGCCACAGTTGAAGCACTTCCTATCCGCTGGCTTGGCCCAACATTCTTGGGCACAGTGGCCCTTCTTACCACAACTGAAGCACTCAACATCTTTCATATTCTTTTTCTTCTGGCCATCCTTGGTCTGATTCTGCTTTCTCTTATTCTGAGAACCATTCTTGCCTCCACCGCTTGCTTGCAGCTTTCGCTCCTCTGCATATGCAACCTCAGTCTTCGACTTAGGGTATAGACTCTCTGATCTCAAAGCTTTTACCACAATCGATTCAAACGTCTCATCGATGTGGTTAATAAGCCTTCCCCCCAAGTATTGATCCAAGCCTGTTATGAACTTCTCATTTTTCTTCTTGGGAGTGTCAATGAGGGATAATCCATACTTCGATAAAGTATCGAACTCAGCAATATACTTCGAGACTGCTCTACCATTCTACTTAAGCTCCAAGAACTTCCTAAATAACTCTGACTTCTAAGCGGCTGGGATAATTTTTTTACCGAATCGGGCCTTAAACTGATCCCAAGTAACTTGGTCCTTTGGAGTAGCTGCCTTAATAGCATTCCGCCAATTCATTGCCCATCCTTGCAACTGACGGGACGCTAGCTTTCTCTTCATCGCATCCTCGATACCCAAGTCTTCGAAGATACGCTCACAGCTATCCAACCAATCATGAACATCCGTGGCCGATTCCGTTCCGTGGAATGGGTTTCCACCAAGACTAGTGTAATCCTTGCATAGCTCGGTGAAATCGGCCCTAGGCGCCTGCACCGCTGCACCACCACCATTAACAGCATTATGAACTGCCCTCTGAACGTCCCTAAGCATCTCTCTCATGAAGTCAGTGAACATAGTCCTCATGTCAGGAGCATTCCCATTATTAGCTCCTCTACCAGCACCCCTCGTATATCGACTCATCGTTCAATCTGTAAAGAGAAACAATTAATCATCCTCTTTGTGGTGTTAGTGCAGTGCGACTTCATCCTTAGCTATACTAGTAGTATATATATATATATAGCTTTTGAAAACCAAAATAATCACATATACGCGCTCTCATATTTGTATTATCTCTCTTTGGTGTCTTTCCCTAGGTTAACTACGCAACCTAGAGCTCTGATACTAAGTGTGACGTCCCGCCCCGCACCAGTCGACATTTCCAATGAAAGTGCGATGTGCCAATGTCCAACTAGCACGTGATGGTCGTCAAAGAAAGGAAAGGTAAGGAATTTGAACTAAGAAGGAACCTTTGGAATGTCTCACAGCGCATGGAATAAAATATAATAATAACATACTTGACATAAAACAGGCGAGACAGTGCATAAGCTGAAAACTAAACCATAATCATCATAGTAGCGGAAATCCAAAATACAGCTTATGATCCATAACCATTATTACAACTTCAAAATACTGTCTCTAAAGCAAAGAAAGGAGAGGTACACTACTAATGCCCAAAGCAGTGACTATCAACAACATAGGGAGAATATATGTAGATAATACGTAAGAGCCTCCTGCTCGTCTCCGGATCAGCTACTCGTGCAAAACCAGCTAATCTGTCTCTAGTCTGCCAATTTAAGAGAACCCAGAGTAATAAGAAGAGACATAAAACTCTGGGTTAGACAAAAGTCTGGTATGAGCAATAATGCAACAAAACAGAATAATAACAGGTATACTAAACCATACCTGAACCAGGACTTGCAACCAAAGAGAGCACTACATACTGTACAATACACTAAGGTGCCACTAACATATGGTGTAAAGAATACGGGGGTAGGGGTGCGCATGTCATAATGATGGCAAACAATCAATCATAGCAACCATCCTCACATCTCTCACTCTGCGCGTAAAGCATACGATATCCACCACTTTGACCACTAGACCCATCGAGCTAGTGGCGGAGTTCGACTTGTATAACTATTGCTACCACCAAGCTTGCCCCATGGAGTCATGACTCAATCCTTACGAATGATCCCACCTCATTGGTCCATAGCCAATATTCCTATCTAGGCTACTGTAGCCCTTAGCACACTTCCCGCAGCAAAGCCCAACTCATGAAGTTAACTCATTGGTTCCCATCTGGATCCTGAGTTCTACTTCCTATTTGGACTTCCTTTGCATCTCGAGTTTTATTCGAATTGGGGTTGTGTCTTCAGAAGAGTCGTCGCATAGAAGTAGCTTAAGTCTGGTTTGGTTCGGCTATACATCATCTTCAGATTTTTCGTTCGGTTCGGGTCCTTTGATTCGGCTCGGGTTCCCCCATCAGATTCGGTTCTGATTCTCCATCGTGGTTTGGCTCAGCTCCTTCATTTCCATCTCCATTTACGTTGACCCGATCCCACTCCCTAGCTTTATACCGATCCGATCTCCAAGCCCTTGCTTTTGAACCGATATCCACGCCCTTACTTCTGATCCGATCTCCACGCCCTTACTTCCGATCGGAACCCAACTCCAACTCTGATGAAAATGCCCTTCCTTCTTGCCAAGCCTCTCATGCCAAGTTCCGATCCAAATCGAATCCCCTTGCTCAGTTACCATATCCGATCCGAGCCCCATATCCGATCCGGTCCGAAACTCTGCACATTCCCTGCAACTTTTCCAATAACTATTTTACGCCATACGACGGCATTTTTGACCAATCTAACAGTTCTAATCAATCACAAAGCACACCATACAGTCATAGCAACATGTATAATCAACCACAAACATCAAAACAACAATATGATGTATTAAAATGGATCAAACATAGCCAAAAAGCGATATTTTCCCTTAATCATGTTTAATAATAACTAATGATATGATTAGCAAAACTTAACCAAATTTTCTAACAGAAGCCTAAAACAATATTTTGAAATTTATAAATATTTATCTAGAATTTAATAATGTTTAAATTCGCTAATTAACACTAATTACCCTTAATTAACCATAATTAGTGAGGAACTACGCAAATCACTCACCTTAGCCACAAACAAAATACCAAATATGAAATTATCCTCTGTTTGATGCTGTTCCCAAGGCTATACATCAGTTCTACCCTTGCTTTGGTGCTATTTCTCCTTAGTTTGATGTTGCTAAGCTTAATCCTCAATTAGAAAGCGGTTTAGAGGTGTTTCAGATGTTGGAGGCCATTACTAAGTTGAGAGGGATGATAAGTGGCGGCCGAAAAATGAGAAAAGGGAAATCCCCCTCTGGGCCTAGCTGTTAATTACCCAATTAAGCCCGATTAAGCTGTTTTCACCTTCTAAACCTTAATTCATCCATATCTCCCAAACGATAAGTCCGTTTTTCACATCCAACCACTCTACAGAAAGGTAAACCATCATCCAGACCTAATGGAAGTGGTTTCAAGTCAGAATTCCTTTCCAATCAAAAGTTATGGCCGAAATAAGATCAGCAAGGGGCAAAATGGTCATTTAAAAATCGGCAAAAATCATGAACATGGGAAATGACCCCAATAGTCCCATTCCAATTTTACATGACCATATGACTTCGTATGTGAAAGAAATAAATATTCTACGATCCTCCGATGCGTAGAATGTAGGTCGTTACATTTTTGAAAATCAATGTACGTGAGTTTCAAGAAGTACTCCATCAGACATTCGTTCATTCTGGTTTTTATCAAAACTAAAGATATCATAGAGCAAGAGGTTTGTTGCCATGAGTTTAATATCAATAATTAAACAAAGGCATCAATGAGTAATCCTCTCACTACAAAGGTCTTTGTCCTCAAATAATCTAGTAAGGTCCTTGCAAATGTTAGTTATCGAACACAAAATTAACTCAAATTGGTTTTGGGTCTAGTTCCCATCCCAGTCTCTTCGAACTAATACATCAACAGTCCAAAAAAACATTTCATTGATAGTCGGGTTTTTAACTATCAAATCAAAACATTATAACCAAGTACATCAGTAGCTCGGGCCCCTTTAAATCATTTATTATATTCTTTTTTATTAAAATCATTCTATAGATTCTTAAAAGTCGATTTTATATACTTATCTCAACCAATCTCTCTCGTTTTCGTTACTTTGAAAATGTTATCCAATCTTATATCTTTAAACTTAATCTCCAAACTCCTCTCCTCATTCTTTTTACTTAAAATATCATAATATATTCATAAAAAATCTTTTTATTTCCTTCATTTAGGAAATATCACTATGTATATTCTCAAATTCCTTTTCTTTTCCCTTACTTTGGAACTATCGATACATATACACAAAACCACTTTTGATTTCCTTTACTTTAGCAAATATTGCTCTATGTGTGTATATATATATATATATATATATATATATATATGGCATATTGGTACAAGTTTAACTACAAATCTTAAATAAGTTTAACAATATCACATGCTACATTCTTATTTTATAAACCTAAATGCTTTTAATTATCTTCAAACATTTGCCAATCAAAGTTTGTTCTAATGCTTATGGAAATAGTAGTACCAATATTCACTTCCGTTTTCAAACCCGTATAATTTCTCTTTTACATATTCTTGAAAATTTTAGCTATTAACTTATTCCATGGAAAAGTATATTCAAAACCCATACTTTTTCATTATCTAGAATGTAACAACCCAAGATTTTCTGCATATTTAAAATTTGAATTAACTTAAATGAACTGAGTAAAAATGGTTAAAATTTAAGTTTAATGATTTTGTTATGTAATGACTTACATCAAGTATAAAGAGAATTTAAATTAGTTCATACTGATTATGAATTGGAAGTCTAATTTGATGTTTATGAATTTGAATAGAATTTGAGTGGTTTAATTTATAATTGGAATCCTAAATTTAATTTGTTAAACGGTGAAATTCTGAGTTGTTTGATTTATTACTGAAATCAATTTTTATTTGATAGGTAATTAAATTCGGAAACTTAAATCTGTAAATTTGATTTATAAAATTTATTTAAGTTGAAAATTTGATATAAAATGGGATTTTTTAATATTTAAAGTGAAATAAAACAGTTAATTTAATTAGTGAATATTTTATTTATTAATTAACTATGAAATTTAATTGTTTTAGCAACCGTCCTGGAATTCGATGAAATTGACGCCATTGGATCTGGAATGGTGAATTATGGTAGGATTTCAAATTTTGTTATAATCGGATTTGTAGTGTGATCATACGGATTTAAAATATGAAAGGATTTAAGGTAACTGGAAAATTGGTTGTGTATCATAATTGGGCCTTCTACATTTATATAAATAAAACCCATTTAACACCTCACCAGCCATTTAAACTATATGTTCATTTTCTCCACCAAAACTTTTTCCATGGCTCGAGAAAATTTTCAAAACCCTAGATTTAAAATAAAATACAAGCTGAAAATAAAATCTTCACAAATCCTAGCTTATTATATATCAATTCGAAGCTATTGGGGATACGAAGCAACGATGTTCTCAGTTTCGACATGAAGTGCACCGTTTGGTCGGAATTCTTGGTCAAAGCTACTGTTTTCGTAACCCTAAAATTTAAAATTGTGGATTTTCGATTGAAGCTTTAATTTGAAAAATTAGCTTCTGGGTTTTGTTGCAATCATCGAGTGGAGGCTAGAAATGTTCGCGTCATCATCTGAAAGTCAATAGGATGCTCGAAATTTTCGATTTAGGGCTTAAAACCCCTTACGTCGGTCTCGCCGTCACCATCGAAGAAGACCACCAGAGTTGACTGCGTTGTGTGGAGGTGATGCGCCTAGAGACGAGCTTCTTGTAGGTGTTGGTCGCTAGTCCTGAAGTGGTAGGAGCTCGCTGGAGTAGTTGGTCAAAGTTCGGCAAAACTTAGGTTCGATTTCGGGTCTACTGTAGCTATGAGGAAGGAGGTGAGCGGGAATTCCTTTGATGACGTGTAAAAGGATAATTGATGAGAATATTATTTTAATTAATTTTTATAAATTCAAAATTTTGAACGCTAAAACCGTGATAACTTTCTCGTTTTAATTCGGATTTGGACGCGGTTTGTTGCATTGCGATCGTGGCGGAATTGCGGATGTTTTGGCACTAACCTAGCTACATTTGTAGACTACAAAATTTTGGCCTTTAGTTGGACATTCGATCAACTATGGACGCAAAGGTGAGTAATTTTTCCACTCACGATGAACTTAATTGTTCCCATATTTATTAAATTGAATTATGAAATAAGTTTAGTTGCATGGTTGTGTTGGATTGTTGATGTGTTGTTTAAAATTTGACATGCAAGTGTGTTACCATGAAAATTTAGGTCAAAGATTAGTTATTTAATTAAATTTAAGTTTCTAGTTGGAAATTCGAACCCTTGCTAAATCCTGAAACAGTTTAATGCTGATCAGTTGAATTGAATGGTTGTGATGGATGTTGGTTGAAATTTATTATTGAAATGATATTGACACTACTAATGCTCCATATTTTAGTATATTGTATTGCATGTTGATTGTGACGATAAATCCCATTTACCTTGATGTTACGGGCATCCAATAAACCTGAGATTTATCACGTAAATAAATTAAGAACGCGGATTGAAATGATAAACATCCGTGAATCTGATTTGCATTGAAATGATAGAACCATTCCTGAAATATCGAGAAATTTAAATTTATTTTTGCTTGGCCATAGGATAGAATATTATATATGGACATCGGTCGGTTAAATGATGTTAAATATTCGGGATTGGAGATTTTATTAAAAGAAGTGTGCCGATATTTGATAAAGCCTTTTGCTTTAAAATCCGAACTTGGAATGTTGATTAAAAAGGGTTAAGGGAATTATCTCAAACAATTGGAAATTCTCTAATTTGGGTTTGAATATGATTTGGAATTATTCAAATAAATGGTGTAGATTTGAATGTAATAAATCTAATGGAATTTAGTTGGAATAAAGTTAATCGAGGAGACTCTGAGTTGCTTTAAAATTTAATATGAATATGGGTTTGAATTCTTTGAATTGAAAGATTTGTTGGAATGGCGTTTGAAACAAGATATTGAACTATGTAACTCCAGTGAGACTGGGGTATGGGTTCTAGTACTTGAAGTTTGGAAGAAGGGAATGATTTTGGTTAAGAATTTTATTATATATATATATTTACGCTATTGATTTCAAATTATTATTCTTTCCTTAAAATTTATTATTTAATCCTTTACCGGTAAACTACTTTGTTATAAATAAACTTTCTTTATATTTTATTATGCAAAACTATCTAGTAAACTTTTAGTTCATGTACACTTAATATTTTAAATTACCTTATTCATGTTAAACCAATATATTCTATATATATATTATAAAGATTTTCTCATAAGCATCTATTTTTCATAAGTATTAAATAATCATAAATTTTCTTCCAAATGAAAGGTGATTGGATTTAAACCATTGTTTCAAATGGAGTTGAGATTTAAGTTATATCCTCTTTGAGCATGAATTTTTATATGGAAATGTGAATTATATCCTATCCGAATATAAATTTATCTCCTAAGGGATTTAAAATGGGTTATGAAGTATATATTCTATTTGAATATGAAGGGATTTTTGAACATAAATCGGTTTTGAGATAAGTATAATGTTGGATATAAATTATATTCTATTTTTGTAACACCCCACATCCATTAAGGTCACTCACAAAGGGAATGCATTAACTTCAGTGGAGCATTATGGGTACTGGAACAGAAATATTACAAGACAGACATATATAAAACAGCGGAAAGTAAAGTGGAAGTACTTCAAATCATTCATTAAATATAATTGTTTACAATAAAATCCCATCAACTTCCAATACCCAATTACATAGCTAAAATATCTGTCTTTCTCAAAAACAAAGAAGCATAAAAATAAATTGCGATATTCCCCAATAAAACAAAGCAAGCCATAGCCAAGGGAAATCCAAGCCGTACATGAAAGAGCCTTGGAGCTTGGTAAGATCCGAACTAAGTTGTATTCCCACCCTACAAACCTAGGGGGGAACGGAAGAAAAAGAGGCGAAACAAAACGGGTCAGTCATAAAGACTGAGTAAGTCCTAGTGACTTTCAGCATAAAAATAGGTAAAGATAACATGGCATGAATAAACTGAAAATAAACATAAGCATGATGACAAGATATGCTATAGGCACGATAACTAAGAATAACATCATATGACTTTTGTCATGTATAACATTGCGAGGTTCCCATTCAAGATGAACTAAGTATAATTTTGCAAGATCGCAAGATTTCTCTGCTTCACCATTAAAATATTTCTATGATATCTATTTGCTCTGCACCACTCGTACAAGTATCCCAACCCGTGTCATGTGTTGACTATAAAATGATCCCTTGCCCAATGTCATGAAATGACCCATTACTTGTCCCACGAAACGATCTATTAATTGATCGGCTCCCTACAAGTTCTAGCTCGTCATGTGTCTGTGTCATACGGCCCAATCACAAAGTGTAGTCACATGTGCTAGGTCCACCAAATGGTGTATCAAGCCCTAGGGTGCCAACCATCGACACGAATCAAGCACGCACAGTGTAAACCTACTGGTGCCCAATGCATGCTTTTTCAACTCTGGACTACGTGCATGACCATAGTCCGCCTGAACCTACAATGGTGCACCAATTCAGCCATCGTTCTAGTCGCTTACAATCAGCCTAGTAATCGTGCCCCACCCTGTCTAGTACCAGGGTATCATGATACATCTAAGTGGGTTACTGCTGAAATGGACCGCGTAACTAGGGATTCCGTCTAATAGGTTAAGTGTTGTTATTTTAATTCGTGACTTAACCCTTATCAGTCCTGCATGTCAAGTTGGTTAAGTGTTGTCATTCAAGTTCGTGACTTAACCCGCCTACATGTCATGTCAAATTGGCTAAGTGTTGTCGTTCAAGTTCATGACTTAGCCCAACGAATCATGTGTCAAGTTGGCCAAGTATATTCAAGCGGTTCATGACTTAACACTAACAAACCATCGTGTCAAATTGGTTAAGTATATTCAAGTTGTTCATGACTTAACCTTACCAAATCATCATGTCAAATTGGTTAAGTATACATTGACTTAGCCCACCTGCTTATCATGTTGTGACAGTTGAGTGTTATCTTCGGTTGTTACTTAACCTTACCACGCATCACGTTATATTGGTTAAGTGCATGTTAAGTTAACCCCATCCACTAGTCATATTATAATGGTTAAGTGCTACCCTCATGTGTTTACCTAACCCTACCACGCATCAGATTATACCGATTGGGTGTTATCAACCCATTCAAGTTAAACCAACCAATCCGCTAGACTTGTTATAACAGTTAAGTGTCATTAGCCTAGCCATATTACTTAACCCACCCATTCATGTCATATCGGTTAAATATCATTAGCCTAGCCATATTATTTATCCTACCCATTCATGTCATATTGGTTAAGTGTCATTAGTCTAGTCATATTACTTAACCCACCCCCTGGTTAACATGTTATGCTGGTTAAGCGTTCTTAGTTTACTTAACCCTATCAATCCTGACTTAGCTTTAACTTATTCATTAAAGCACCAACCGCTCACATTACATAGGTATTGTTGCGGTTACTGGACATCCGGTCGGTACCGGGCAGGTTTACACCGCAACTCAGTTTAACCTCGGGTCCTTATTGGGCCCAATGCCTTAACCTCCAACATTGGATAGGTATTGTTGTGATTACTGGACAGCCGGGCGGGTCCGGGCAGGCTTACATCACAACTCAACCCAACCTCGGGTTAAGCATTTCGTATTTTCTAAATTTACATATTTGCTCTTTATATGTAAGTGTGCTAACAATTTAATGTTATGGCCCATTTTCCAAGTTAATAATTCACGTTTTTGCCCCAAAACGTATTCCCAAATTATTATCATAATTCACTATGAAGTTATGCCAAGTTATAGCCTTTTATTTACAATACAAGCCAACTACCCAAAACCCAACTTAGGTGCGTTCATATTAAACATTCTCCAAGTCATAAATTATCATATATGTTTCTACTCCAAATTTTACATAATTAACATGTGCCCAAGTTCTAGATTACATGTCAGTTTTACATACGCCCGATCCATACCAAATTTACATATGTTCAATTCATGCCGTTTTACATATGTTAAGATTCATGATTTACATGTTTACAAAGCTATGCCCAATTTACATAGATCAAGTTTTATACCCAAATTACATGTATACTACATTTACACCAATTTACCTATAACAAGTTTTAACCAAACTGCATATATCAAGATCCATGTCAAATTATATATATATATATATATATATATATATATATATATATATCAAGATCCATATCAAATTATATATATCAAGATCCATGTCAAATTATATATGCCAATCCCCATTCTTGCAATTACCATTATAATGACAATACCCAAATATCAAGTTTCATGTTAATGGTAGTAATACCCAAATATCCAATTTTTATGTTATGCCATCAATTACACCAAACACATATATCCAAATAGGCAATATCCCAATATTTCCTCGTATTCAATTGCACGTATATCGTAGTTTAGGCCAAGGTCCGAAATTGACCAAGGTTCATCAAAAGAAAATAAATAGGGGAAGGTAGAATTTGTATAACAATAAGTACAAAGAGAAAACTGGCATAAAAAACATCGTCTCAGGCATAAAAGATAGATCTTGATAATAATATCAACATGAATCAAGAAAAACTTATTTACAACAATCTGAATAGACCATAAGCTTGACATGAGAATGAGAATAGAAAAGTCCCAAAACTCAAGATCCAGGAAGCAACAGTAATAGATCTGAATCGATAAACATACTTAAATCCAATTCCACTTTATTTCGTGTCCCTATTATAATTAAATATTTAGATATGAAAATAACTAGAACTTACAGAATGTGGACAAGGAATTAAGAAAAAATGTTGCGGCGTTGTTGATTTATTGTCTTGAATCATTGTTGAAGCTTTTTCTTTGAATTGATTTGAGTTTGAATGCTTGTACTTTGATTTGGAGACGGCGACCATGGTTCAAGAGGTATTTAAACAGCATTTTGATGTAAGAATGATTTATTATGAATTAGGTTAGGCCTTAGGGTGTATTTCTAGGGGTAGCAACTAGTTTAGGCCCTTAGATTAACCCTAGAATCAATCCGGACCATCAAAACACGTCTCAGGTTTCAAAAATGGGTTCTGGGTCAAAATAGGCCGACCAGGTCGACCTGTAATGGGGGAGGTCGACCATATGGTCGACCTGGGGGGGGTAGGTCGACCCTAAGGTCGACCACGTGGTTGACCTGGCCCCAGGTCGACCTGCCTGGTCCCGTGCTGCCTAAAATCTGCTGAATCTTCTACAGGCCATAACTTCTTCATCCGGACTCCGATTTTCGAAAACTCGGACTCTATTTCATGTAGAATTCCAAGACGAACGCAATGGTGCAACCCGCTTCTCTTAATTCTCATTTTAAAAATTAATTATACCTTGATTTATAATTTCAACATGTTATTAAATTTCGGGTTGTTACATTCTCCCCTCCTTAAAGGATTTTGTCCCCGAAATCTTCAGGTTAAGAAGAATGTGTCCTACCATCCAATCATCCATCTACTCAATCATCAATCATAGGTATCTATTGTCCTTAAGAGATTTCTAATGATGTATGAACATATGCAGAAAGTGTGTGTATATGTTCCTTATCTAATGCAAATGATCAGGCCTGATTGATCTTCTTAATGCAAAATATGTTTAGTGTCATGAGTCCAACATGTATGCAAATAGCCCTAATCACATAAACACTACATGTGTGCACAAACATCCATCCATATGCAACATCCACATGATAACACATTCAATTTCATCCATCAACAAGTATAAAAACTCATGCATATGCAGTATGAAAGGTGACGGAGCCGATCTAGTGTCTAATGTGCGTGTATATGCATCCACTAGCAACCACTTGCAACCATCAGTCATAACATGTCTCAAACACATGTTTACACCCAATTGTTCCTACCTAAAGATATAGTCGAACGATAGAAGAAACTAAAAACTTTGTGCCCATTAGTCAATGTCAAAACTGGAAATCTATGTCACATATATACTGATTAGGAGAAGAACTCCCTAAGCACCAGCCCGAAGACCGAAATCAACATCAGGCTGTTATCCAAAGAATTACTCAACCAACGGACACCCTCAAGCCCCAACATGTATAACTAACAGATAAATCATACTCCCTATGGGGTTTGCAACAGAAATAGGATTGAGAATAGGACCGAGAGGATATACTTAAAAGATAGTATTCAAGTAAGCTCTACAGGAAAAGAGGGATCAAGGATATACTCTTATAAAGAGATATAATGTGCGTATCTAGCCTTCAATCTTCTAAGCCGCATTTCCCTGAGCTTAACTCCATTATGCTTTGGCCGTTTTTAACTTTACAATTTCGTAGCTTCTTAATTCTTGTTTCCAAAATATGAGTTGGAACTCATTTCACTGTCGCCTCTCGTTCCACTTTCATTTATTCTTTTTCTAGTATACTCGGCTCAAACATAAATGCGTACTCATGGTTTCATGCAAGCTCTCCAAAATTCACTAGTGAATCCTGGATCTCATTTACTTATTATAAGGTATTCCACGCGGAAGAACTATCTCTTAAAAACAAACAAATGCCAACCATGTTGCCAAATGTACTTACTAAGGTGATTTTCTATGACTCATGCATACGCGAAATGAACCATTCGCCTTAGTGGCGAACACTACTCGAGCGGATCAATAAATGTATCAAGAGATTCTAGGTAACTAAGCATGGCAGAACCCTAAGGGTTACACTAGACTTTGAGGGCATTACCATGGCAAGTCAAGAATCTAACTACCCTCTTTTCATACTCAGGAATGGCACCATTACTGGATAACCACTCCATCCCTAGAATCAACCCATAGCCCAAAAAAAAACATAAGCATTACTTCTAAACTAAACACTTAGCATAGACATTCCCAAACCCAAAAAAGTCATGAATAAATGAGCCGATTCCCTAACAGGATTTGAGAATAAAATGGGATCCTCTACCACGCTAGTACTAAGGTGCAGAGAATCAACTATCGAAGCAGAATTAAAAGGATGTGATGTACAAAAACAAAGTTCTAACGGGATGATAGAAAAGAAAAGCTAAGCCTTTAACAGAAACGTTACCACCTCTCTTAGGTATGCTAGTAGTGAGAGCATACAATTGCCCTCTCGACGATTTTGTTCTTTTCCCTTGTCCTTGTCCTATAATACTTAATTAGATGTCCCTTTCTACCATGCTAAAGATATTCTCTATTGTCATGGGTTTTTATTATTCTTTCACTTGGCCTCTTTCCTTTCACCTTTTTCCTCTTCGTGGATTAAGCCATATAAAGAAGTTTCTCATCCTTAGACTTGTGTTCTTTATCCTCGTTCCTACTATCCTTGCATAGCTTGTTGAAAAGTTTCTCGAAAGCTACTTCCATTGCACGGCAACCCTATAAAGCTTGAAATAAGATTAGTGGCAAGTAAAACTACTGCGGCTACAGATGGAGGTTGGACACTACTTTGCCCTCTGATATGTGTCGCATGAATACAAAACTTTGGTGAAAAGAGAGAAAGAAGAGATTCAAAGAGAGAATTAAAAGATAGTGCATATGGCTTTGGGGAATATGCCTTTCGTAAAACAAAACTTTTCTTTAGAAAAATGCTTCTTTGTAAACATTTTGAAAATAATTTTAGAAGGTTTTTAAAAGCTTTTGCCCAGTCTGGTAACCTTCTGCTCTGATACCAAATGTAACACTTCACATCCGTTAAGGTCACTCACAAAGGGAATGCCTTAACTTCAGTGGAGCATTATGGGTACGGGAACAGAAATATTACAAGACAGACATATATAAAACAGCAGAAAGTAAAGTGGAAGTACTTCAAATCATTCATTAAATATAATTGTTTAAAATAAAAGCCCATCAACTTCCAATACCCAGTTACATAGCTAAAATATCTATCTTGATCAAAAATAAAGAAGCATAAAAATAAATTGCGATATTCCCCAACAAAGCAAAGCAAGCCATAGCCAAGGGAAATCCAAGCCGTACATGAAAGAGCCTTGGAGCTTGGTAAGATCCGAACTAAGCTGTATTCCCACCCTGCGAACATGAGGGGGAAACGGAAGAAAAAGAGGCGAAACAAAACGGGTCAGTCATAAAGACTGAGTAAGTCCTAGTGACTTTCAGCATAAAAATAGGTAAAGATAACATGGCATGAATAAAATGAAAATAAACATAAGCATAATGACAAGATAAGCTACAGGCATGATAACCAAGAATAACATCATATGACTTTTGTCGTGTATAACATTGCGAGGTTCCCATTCAAGATGAACTAAGTATAATTTCGCAAGATCGCAAAATTTCTCTGCTTCACCGTTAAAATATTTCTAGGATATATATTTGCTCTGCACCACCCGTACTAGTATCCCAACCAGTGTCATGTGTTGACTATAAAATGATCCTTTGCCCAATGTCATGAAATGACCCATTACTTGGCCCCACGAAACGATCTATTAATCGATCGGCTCCCTACAAGTTCTAACTCATCATGTGTCTGTGTCATACGGCCCAATCACAAAATGTAGTCATCTGTGTTAGGTCCACCATATGGTGTATCAAGTCCTAGGGTGCCAACCATCGACACGAATCAAGCACGCACAGTGTAAACCTACTGGTGCCCAATGCCTGCTTTTTCAACTCTGGACTACGTGCATGACCACAGTCCGCCTGAACCTACAATGGCGCACTAACTCAGCCGTCGTTCTGGTTTCTTACAATCAGCCAAGTAATCTTGCCCCACCCTGCCTAGTCCCAGGGTATCGTGATACATCTAAGTGGGTTACTGCTGAAATGGACCGCATAACTAGGGTTTCCGTCTAATAGGTTAAGTGTTGTCATTTAAATTCGTGACTTAACCCTTATTAGTCCAGCATGTCAAGTTGGTTAAGTGTTGTCATTCAAATTCGTGACTTAACCCGCCTACGTGTCATGTCAAATTGGCTAAGTGTTTTCGTTCAAGTTCATGACATAGCCCTACGAATCATGTGTCAAGTTGGTCAAGTATATTCAAGCGGTTCATGAATTAACCCTAATAAATCATCGTGTCAAATTGGTTAAGTATATTCAAGTGGTTCCTGACATAACCCTACCAAATCATCACGTCAAATTGGTTAAGTATACATTGACTTAGCCCACCTGCTTATCATGTTGTGACGGTTGAGTGTTACCCTCGGTTGTTACTTAACCTTACCACGCATCACGTTATATTGGTTAAGTGCGTGTTAACTTAACCCCATCCACTAGTCATATTATAATGGTTAAGTGCTCGTGTGTTTACTTAACCCTACCATGCATCAGATTATACCGATTGGGTTTTATCAACCCATTCAAGTTAAACCAACCCATCCGCTAGTCATGTTATAACGGTTAAGTGTCATTAGCCTAGCCATATTACTTAACCCACCCATTCATGTAATATCGGTTAAATATAATTAGCCTAGCCATATTACTTAACCCACCCATTCATGTCATATTGGTTAAGTGTCATTAGTCTAGTCATATTACTTAACCCACCCCCTGGTTAACATGTTATGCTGGTTAAGCGTTCTTAGTTTACTTAACCCTATCAATCCTGACTTAGCTTTAACTTATTCATTAAAGCAACAACCGCTCACATTAGACAGGTATTGTTGCAGTTAATGGACAACCGGTCGGTTCCGGGTAGGTTTACACTGCAACTCAGTCTAACCTCGGGTCCTTATTGGGCCCAATGCCTTAACCTCCCATATTGGATAGGTATTGTTGTGATTACTGGACAGTCGGGCTGGTCCGGGCAGGTTTACATCACAACTCAATCCAACATCGGGTTAAGCATTTTGTATTTTCTAAATTTACATATTTGATCTTTATATGTAAGTGTGCTAACAATTTAATGTTATGGCCCATTTTCCAAGTTCATAATTCACGTTTATTCCCCAAAACGTATTCCCAAATTATTATCATAATTCACTATGAAGTTATGCCAAGTTATAGCCATTTATTTACAATACAAGCCAACTACCTAAAACCCAACTTAGGCGCGTTCATGTTAAACTTTCTCCAGGTCATAAATTATCATATATGTTTCTATTCCAAATTTTACATAATTAACATGTGCCCAAGTTCTAGATTACATGTCAGTTTTACATACGCCCAATCCATACCAAATTTACATATGTTCAATTCATGCCATTTTACATATGTCAAGATTCATGATTTACAGGTTTACAAAGCTATGCCCAATTTACATAGATCAAGTTTTATACCCAAAATTACATGTATACTACATTTACACCAATTTACCCATAACAAGTTCTAGCCAAATTACCTATATCAAGATCCATGTCAAATTATATATATATATATATATATATCAAGATCCATATAATATTATATATATCAAGATCCATGTCAAATTATATATGCCAATCCCCATTCTTGCAATTACCATTATAATGACAATACCCAAATATCAAGTTTCATGTTAATGGTAGTAATACCCAAATATCCAATTTTTATGTTATGCCATCAATTACACCAAACACATATATCCAAATAGGCAGTATCCCAATATTTCCCCGTATTCAATCGCACGTATATCGTAGTTTATGACAAGGTCCGAAATTGACCAAGGTTCATCAAAAGAAAATAAATTGGGGAAGGTAGAATTTGTATAACAATAAGTACAGAGAGAAAACTGGCATAAAACACATCGTCTCAGGCATAAAAGATAGATCTTGATAATAATATCAACAAGAATCAAGAAAAACTGATTTACAACAAGCTCAATAGAACATAAGCTTGACATGAGAATGAGAACAGAAAAGTCCCAAAACTCAAGATCCAAGAAGCAACAGAAATAGATCTGAATCGATAAACATACTTAAATCCAATTCCAATTTATTTCATGTCCCTATTATAATTAAATATTTAGATCTGAAAATAACTAGAACCTACAGATCGTGGACAAGGAATTAAGAAAAAAATGTTGCGGCATTGTTGATTTATTGTCTTGAATCATTGTTGAAGCTTTGTTCTTTGAATTGATTTGAGTTCTAATGCTTGTACTTTGATTTGGAGACGGCGACCATGGTTCAAGAGGTATTTAAACAACATTTTGATGTAAGAATGATTTGTTATGAATTAGGTTTGGCCTCAGGGTGTATTTATAGGTGTAGCAACTAGTTTAGGCCCTTAGATTAACCCTAGAATCAATCCGGACCATCAAAAAACGTCTCAGGCTTCAAAAATTGGTTCTAGGTCAAAACAGGCCGACCAAGTCGACTTGTAATGAGGGAGGTCGACCATATGGTCAACCTAGGTGGTGTGGGGGTAGGTCGACCATAAGGTCGACCACGTGGTCGACCTGGCCCCCAGGTCGACCCCCAGGTCGACCTGCCTGGTCCTGTGTTGCCTAAAATGTGCTGAATCTTCTACAGGCCATAACTTCTTCATCAGGACTCCGATTTTCGAAAACTTGGAATCTATTTCATGTAGAATTCCGAGATAAACGCAATGGCGCAACCCGCTTCTCTTAATTATCATTTTAAAAATTAATTATACCTTGATTTCTTGTTTCAACATGTTATTAAAATTCGGGTTGTTACAATTTTTTAATATAAGTTGATCTTGAAATTTTATATGATTATAATGTAAGGATATGGAAATATATTCTAGCTTTGAATATAGTCGGCTTGGAATGATCGAGATACGTTGATATGAAATTATATTCTACATTTTGAATATAAATTTGGTTCGAAACAAAATATGATCTTTTGGGATATGAAAGCGAACCTTTGTGAAATGTAAAAAGAACTGACCGATGTGGAAAATATAAGCGTTGGTTGTTAAGGAGACCGGAGTCGACAAGTGACATACTCTCTGTTAGTCTCGATACCACTTTAATAACTTTGAACGTTATAACGCATCCAGAATGAAATATGATGACTTAGAGGAGATTTTTGGATTGAAGAAGATGAACGACGACGAAATAGCCCTAACCTTCGGGTCAGAATTAAAATGACTAAAACAGGAGCTATACCGTGACTAATTGAGGTAGCACCTTTGATCGGACTCACTCCTTCAATACTATTGCTATGACTATGATTGATGGTGATGATTTGGGCGCCTTTTGATTTTAGGAGTGTGTTCCGAGGTGGGCGGTAGTGGCCGCTATGCGTTACCATCGGTCCGGGAGTGCAATTGGTAAAATCTTACCCTAGGTATTGCCTCAAGTGCCTTGTCATATTTATCCATATCGAGCCCCATACGATTTTTATTTAGCATTACCTTCTATTGGGTGCCCTCTGATAACACTAGTACGATGAATTTACGGTACTGTATAGACTGTTGATGCCTGTAAATGGCGTAAGGGTAATATGATAATCCCGATTACGCTATTTTTTATGATATTTTCTTTACTAGATAAACACTATCATAATAGCGTATTATACTATCTATGTATTAGTTTAACGGATCCTCTAGAGATGGAAAAATCCCATAACATCTCTTGAGTTACTGCACCCATGACACTCAAGTTGTTTCGTATTTTTATTTGACTAATATGAGAATGATTTAGTGCTCATCCGAGTATTTGTTGTGTTTTCTTTTTATGTAATATGCTCGGGTCAGTAGAAGTTGCAGTTAGCGAAGTTCCTTTGCCTCGGAGATCGAAGACGAAGATTTGGTATAATACATATATATACATATGTATTTTTCTGCTGCACTTTGTTCCGCTGTCATGTTATGTAAATCTATATGTGTATAACTCTGATAACCATTGTATGTTATAGCCAAATGTATATATTTCAACTGCTTTTATACTGTTAGTTATTTATTATAATTTATCATTCTGCTGTGAGATTCTGTGATTGTTTTTCCCTTCTTCCTTCCTTGCTCGTCTTTTCCCCAATAACTACCTGTATTTGTGATTTGTTTGGGTCGATATGTGTGGTTTATGTCGATTTGAACGGTCAAAAATCTGGGTCGTTACAGTTGGTATCAGAGCGATGGTTAGCGATAACCTTGGCTCTGTTTGGGAATTAACTCATTAGAGATGGGTTAGTAACACCCTAGAATGGGTTTCAGTGATATAGTAGAGCGTACTTGTATTTTGGATATAAAATAGTTTTATATTTTGTCGACATGTTCTGTTGAATATTTATGGATTTTTGTAGCTATATGGGACATCATAGAATCAATAGGAATTTCTAAATAACCGAACAGAATGATCGACATAATATGGTTTCGATTATATTTTAAAATATATCAAATATATATTATTGGTTCAAGTATATATGTATTCGTTTTAGTAGCTGGTAATATTAAGTTATTACCTATTATGGTTGATTAGATAATAAATCTAATAAGGAAAATTTAATGAAATTAGAATATATTTGAAAAGAAATGTTATCTTTAAGTATAATTGGGTACAAACAGTTTGCGATTAAAATAGAAATGACCTTGAAATTTGACTATGGGAGGCTTTTGAAATAGTTTGACAAGTTTGAAATAATATCGCATTATAAGAAATAGTTTTGAAATAGTTTCAAAGGATTTCTAAAGGAATAAGTGTGTAATCCCTTCTTAGACATTAGAAAGGACTTCGGTAATGAGTGCATGCATTATCGACATTTATTCTGAAGCATCTAAGTGGGAGAGACCACTTCGTACTTTCATAACTAGTTTGAAAAGAGTTTTTAATTGAATTTCCTTATGGTATAATTTTTTTCATAAAAGTATTAATACAGTATTTAAATTTGAATTTAAATTAAACAGGAATCGAAGTTCTTATGTTCTCTGGTAATTAAGGAATTGGATTTAAATTTAGATAGTATAAGATGTATGTCTATATTATCCTAAACCTAGTTTATAAACCTGGAACCTAAAGTTTTAAGTTTACTTTAACTCGTAATGTTGATTTAAGTATTTAAGCTGCTCGATTCATTAGAATTTTGATTCAAAGTTATAAAATGAACTTAAGTACTAAGAGAAGAGAAACCATCGTTTAAAACTCATAAACGCGAAAGATAATGAAGTTAGGTAAAGTACTAGTTTGGTTGATATAAGTGTTAAAGAAATTGAATTGACCGCGAAATCAAATTTCGATTAGCGTAACTAGAATAAATTAAAGATTAGATAATGGAATAAAAGTGATAACTCAAGACTTGAAGTAATTAATAAGTTCATTACACTAGCTCGAGGAGGAATAAGGAGATTTAAATTATTAATAAGACATGAATGGTCGGAGGATTTATAAGGAAGAATCAAATGACGAGTAAGTGTACATATGAAATAAAGAGATAGAAGATCCAAATGGGAAAAAAACTTTGTTAAGACCATATGTCGAATATAAATATGCGTAGGAATGATGAAATATAACTTAATTTGTAACAACCCGTATAAATTCTGGTCCAGTTTAACATTTTTATTTTGGCAATTTTAGTGAATTTTGAATATTTAAAATGAATTATTTTAAATAATATCGACGAGAAATTTATTTTAAATATAATTCGAATGTATATATTATATACGTCGTCGTTAGAATATAAATAAATATATATAATTATAAATAGAATTGAAAATGACACGGTAGTTCGATAATTCGATTTCAAACTTCAATTGAATATACCGGGTGCAAAACTAACCAGATTTTAGTGAAACCAAAAACATTAGGATCTAATTGGGAATATCTTTCCAACGAATCCGGCAAATCAAAATTTCATAGCGGAAATCAAAAGATATGTCCAAATGAAAATTCTTAATAGTCGCTATGGAATTCAGGCCCTTAAAAATGGAAATTTTGCAAACGACCTCGGATTTCAACGAAACCACTTTTGTTGGATCCAGGATGTGAAGTTATCGCTAGGTTTCAAATTTCATAATTTTTGAAGCTAGTATGTGAGCGTGGCAAAGGAAAGCGCATTTGACCAGTTTTAGTTGATTTTAATCGACTGGAAAATGGCCATTTTTCAAACGGTCTCAGAATTCGACGAAACTAGTTTTGTTAGGACCGTATCGTCAATACGAAGCTAAAAAATATTTTTCTGGAATTTTTCGAGTTAGTATGTAACCCCGGTAAATTGAAGTGCGCGTTCAAATTCAATATATAGAGTTATGTGTGATTTTGACGAAAACAGATTGAAACGATCAAATCAGCTTACGATACATATCCCATTGTATTCGGAATGGGGGTAATTAGTTAGGGACGACAGTCGGCGGGTTCGATTTTGAGTTCGAATGAAAAGGGTACCTTAGGGAATTCGAAATTCAAATTTAATTAAATAAATATATAATCCAAACCTTGGCCTCCCTTTATCTCTCTCTCCCCTCACGTTCTTCATTCAGTAAAATAAAATAAATTAAAAAAAACGAAGAAAATCCCGCCCGCTGATCTGGATCTCGCCCCCCTCCGTTGATCTCGCGCGCCACCGCCTATGGCGTGGCCTCCCCAGTCCGCCGCTCTCCCCTGCCCTCTGCTTCCTCCTCCTCCTCTGGATCGAGCAACACCCCAATCGACCGACGCCCCAAACCCAAAGCCCCGTTCGTCCTCCTCCTCTTCCCTTCCTCTTCCTCCCCCTACCTGCGACAGCGCCCCCTTCCATCTCCGTTCTTCTCTTCCCCCACCTCCATTTTCCCTTGCATCACCCCCCTAGCCTCGCACCGACGCCACCAGTCCCCACTCCAGCCTGTCACGACCCCCTCCTCCCTGCGCCACCATGGAAGGACCCCCTCACGAGCATCCATCTCCCCCCTTCTAGGTTGCTGTAAGTTTTCAAATTTCTTTTTTTTCTTTTCTTTTCTCTCTTCCTTTCATTTATTTTATTGATTTTAAAACTGAAAACTTATTTATTTTAATTTGAAAAGCTAGGGCTTATAGTAAAAAAAAAAAGAGGATTAGATCTTTATAGAAGAAAGATTATACTGATTTTTATAAATAAAAAGAGTTGATTTTTATTCGGAGAAAGATAGATTTTTTTTTTTTGGGAACGATAGAATTTTTCAATGTAGGAAGCTAGAATTTTTCAATGTAAAAAGATAGGATTTTTCAATGTAAAAAGATTAGATTTTATAGTGAGAAGAACTTATATTATAGCGAAAAGGAAAGGATTTTTGAGATAAAAAAAATTATATAATCTTTTCTATATTTGAAAAGATTGGATTTTTATATATTCATATAGCGAAGAAAAATTAGATTTTTACCTATGTGTTAATAGCGATAAAAATTCGATTTCTATTATAAGAATAGCAAAATAAAAATGGGATTTTTTATTTTAAAAGTAGCGATATAAAAATATAATCTTTATATATATATTGAAGTAAAAATATGATTTTTATAGAGATGATATAAAAATCCGATCTTTATATAAGAAGAAGAAAAATAAAAATAAGCGGTGTAAATATATAAAGTAAAAATATCATTTTTATTTATTGAAATGAAGTAATAAAAATAATATTTTTATTTGAACAGCGTGAAAAGACTGTATTGGAATTACAAATGGATTCAGGCGATTCAGCAGTTGAAAAGCAAAGCACGGCAGAGTGGAACTCTCTGTGAGAACTTCTCACTTTAACTTTTCTTTTCTAGTTATATAAATATATACTAGGATGCAGACGGTGTTTAGTAGCACCCGACACCATTGTCCACAGACCATGGACTTGTTTGTTTGGTTGTGTAGTTGGTTAGATTATTTGATTTGAATTTGATTGTTTGGTGAAATGGAATGGATTTGATTGATATGTGTATGGCGTGGGCCATTATTAGACCGGGGGTAAGGCTAGGCCTCGTCCCATTTCTAGTATTGTGCCGTTATGCCGCAGAAATTTTCTAAAATAAGTTAGAAAAATAAAGATATCATTTTATTTAATAAATGAACTGAATAGAAATTCATGTGTTAAAATAAAATATTTTATCGTTAAAAATATAATTTTTGACGTGAATGTGAATAAATAAATATTCATTTACAAATCGAGCGATTTGTTTATGTACACCTATTTGAAGGACATTGATTGGGACGATAAATTTTACACATCGCCCAACTGCACAAATAAAAATCTATGTTTGTTGATTTGAAACCCCACATGGGTATTGGGATAAAATACGGCATACACTAATCCCAATAATTAGTTGTATGTCGATCGGTGGATTGACAGGCTGTTATAAGCATTAGATATCTATATTTGATGCTTATACAGTGTAGTGCACTTTGGATGATGGTTGATTATGTATCGTTGCTATTATATACATGTGTTGAATGGAATCCATATAATTAACTTTATATGGTAATTGATTGGGCCTCATTCCAATTTAAAAGATAAAGAATATTATAATATAAGGGTTCATTTGTTGACCGTACTCATCCGTTGAGATTAGTCATGTGTTGAACGAAATATTTTAATAATAAAATTTACATTTTTATCATTATAAAATAAAGGTTCATGTGTTGACCGTACTCATCCGTTGAGATTAGTCATGTGTTGAACGAAATATTTTAATAATAAAATTTACATTTTTATCATTATAAAATAAAGGTTCATGTGTTGATAGTACTCATCCGTTGAGATTAGTCATGCGTTGAACGAAATATTTTAACAATAAAATTTACATCTTTATCATATAGAAAATTAGAAACTAACTGGAAAACAGATAAGATGAGTGGTCTCCTGGATGTTGATCTGATGTTGGTTTCGGCCTTCAGGGTTAATATTTAGGGAATCATTCTCTTACTAGCTTACGGTTGGAGTCTGATTTGAAATCAAACGATAGATACCATAATTTTTATAAAATATATTAAATAACAAAAAGAGTCACACGTGGACAATACTCATTCATTGAGATTAGTCGTGTGTTGACAAAAATATAGATTCACGTATTGAATAGGATAAAGATTCATTTGTTGAATGGAATAACGAAGTTATTGAAAAATATAAAGCCGTGTTGATTAGAGATGCGCTATTTTGACACGAACGATATTTATATCGATTATATTCGTTTGTATAATTTGATTTGAATAGAAGATGAATTGAATTTGAATTGAATAGAAAATGAATTGAATTTGATTTGAATAGAAGATGAACTGAATTTGAATTGAATAGAAAATGAATTGAATTTTATTTGAATAGAAGATGAATTGAATTGAATTGAAAAGAAAATGAATTCGAATCGAATTAAAACCGATTTGAATTGAAATCAAATAGAAATAAAAGTAAAAAGGATTTATAATAGAAAATTGAATTTTGATTTGAATTTGAAATAAAGTTTGAAATTGTTTTTGAAACGAATTCAAAACTATTTATAAAATTCGTTTTAAATAGTAATCGATGAAATATATATTATATACATTATATATATAATATAATGGCCTGAATTAAACGCGCCGCGCCGCGGCAGTTCGTAAATTTCAACCATTAACTTCGAACGGACATTACGGGAGATCCGACCGTCGGATTATCCTAAAACCGGAACCGTTGGGTTCGTATCGAAATGAGCTTTCTAATGAATATTAGAAATTTGAAATCTAATGGTTGGATTTGGGGATACGTCTAAATCAAATTTGGAAAAGGTCGCCGTAAGTGCAGTTCGATGGCCGTTGATGGAAATCGACTGTACGTGACTTGATAAAATTATTAAAAATAGTAATAATTTGTGTACAATCATAACAAATGATTTGGGAAAAATTGGTATGAAAAACTCCATATTTGAAAAGATAAAAATAGATTTTTATCAAAATGAACTAGTTTTGAACTAAAATTAAAACCCATTTATTTTTAAATAAATAAATTGGATTTGAAATGGGTTGTAAATAGAATTGATTTGTGGGTTTATCGTGAAGGGTGTTTTAAATAACACTTTTTCTTTAACTCGATAATAAATAGAATGTGACTTGGGTTTATCGTGAACTGTGTTTTAAACGACATTAATTCTTTAACCCAGTAAAAGGAGTTTTAATGAATCTTTGATTAGATTGAAATGTGGATTGATAATATAAATTATCAAATCTAGAAAAGGATCGAGAATGGAGTATCGCCAGTTTTGCTCCAAAGCGATAGTTAAATCTTTAACTAGATTTGAACGTAAAATGGTAATTAATTTTACCGATAACACCGTGGTAGTAGATACGGAGTATTACCAGTTTTGCTTCATGGGATGAATAGGTTGGGATTGGGAAATAAAATAAATAATTACTTCGGTGTGGTTCGCTAATCTCGACTAGTTTGGAAAACCATAATCTGGTTTGAAATGATATCCAAAGGAAGATTAAAGGATAAATTTTAAAGAATTTATCTTGGATAAAATTAATGGGAACCTTTCCCTAAGAATATGAAATTTAGAAACTAGCTGTAGGTTAGTTAAGAAGAATGGTTTCCTGGGTATTGATCTGATGTTGGTTTCGGCCTTCGGGGTTAATATTTGGGGAATTGTTCTCTTGCTAATTTACGGTTAGTGACTGATGAATTGGAATGAGGCGTATGTTGTGTTTGTGTAACATTTGTTTTTAATACACGCGTGTTGTTCGGAAAGGCCGGGTTTATACCCATTTTGAATAACCGTTTCGACGATAAGTCGAAGATGATGATGGTGGTCGAAGATCGGAAGTCTTCACATCGTTTGGATAATTACTGATGATCCTGATTGGGTTGTACACCCAAGAGGATGGAAATAGTTGGTGGTCGTCCAGACGTACTTGGAGATCGATGGATATGCGAGGAAAGTGCCTCCGGTTTCGTTCAGACCCAGAATGAACTTGTAAATGGATTGTGTGTCTGACATTGGATTTTATTCTATGTTGATTGATTTCTGTTAAATATATATCTGTTTGGCGGCGGAGAATTTATTCTCTTGCTTAACGCCCTTCTCTGAGACGTACGAGCTTAGAGGTTATATATTGATAGATATCAATCGCATGGCATGAATTGCCTGTGTGGCACGCTGAGTAGCATGGATCAAGGCTTTTATTGAAAAGCAAAGTCTTGTGGTTGATGATCAAAGCACGGCCTACGTGGCAGCTTTGTGTATAACGTGAATTCGCAAGCCTCACACCTCGGTATGAGTCAAAAACGGGATACGGACTGCAGGGAGAGCACGACGTTTCTTTCTAGCTTTGGTGGTGTCAGTGACTTACCAGCCCTGGCATTTATATACTTTTCACCTATGTGGTTGTTGGATGAGGCGCCTCGATTTTAGGTCTGTAAGGACCGGGAAACGTGTGTTCAGGAATAATTAATCCTCAAACATAAGAGAGGACCGGCCCTGAAGCATCCAGGGGTTACCCAGAGTGTGTAGTCCCGAGACATTTGCTAGAGTGTCTCGAAGCGGAGAGGAGCTTGCCCCTTGCCTCGACTCATGACGGAAATCCAATTTCCAATACGTGTATTTCGGTTTTATTTGTAGAGCCTAGTATGGCGACATGATAGATGGTACCCATGCCGCCTAGGATTGATATTTTTGATTGAAATTGTTTTGACACTATACACTTATTATAGTATCAAATGATTTGTTTTTAAAACGTACCAAGCATGTTTGGCTATTATAAGGGAAAACCCTATCCTCCGGCTTGCATTGCATTGTGTGATGGGACCTGAGTCTTATAATGGCTTCATTTTTCGAAAAAGCATTGCGCTGTTTATTCTATGCACTAGTATTCTTGGGAGGAAACCCGTTCCGTGTTATACGGCGTGGTCCCTTGAATTACTCTCTTTTAAAGTAAAGTTTTAAATAACTGTTTTAGTTCTCACACCAGTCACATGACTGACCTGGAGTTTATTGTTTTAACCTAAACTCTGGGTGCCCTTATTTTCAACACGGGGAGCTAGTAGTTTTGGTTTTGCAGATTTATATTCACAGGATCCTGGTTTACAGCTGGAATGATATCCAGAAAGCTCTGTATCCGTATATCACCTTCAGTTGTGCTTTGTATTATTTTCCGCTGCTATGTAATTTATTGTAATCTCTGATATTTATCGAACGTAATTTATTCAATTATACTCTATATATTATGTATCTGATGGAATTGTTGTAATAGCAATGAAATGTTCTTCCGTCTGCGTTCTTTTGTGTGTTGTTCTCAAAGTATCCGCTCTTTCCTTCACGAGGAAGTTACGGGTCCTCACATAATTCGTGTAGAGGAATTGAGTTAACTAAAGATTAACTTAAGAAATCAAAGGATAAGGTTAAGGACTATGTATAAAACCAGAGTTAAGGAAATCAAACGTTATTTGAAATACAGAAGTGAAATATAAATATAACTCGGGTTGGGTCAATGGATTTACTTAAAGAAATCAACTTAAGAAATGTAAATAAGTTGAATTGGAATTTATGTTGATGGGTGGTTTAGTAAGTAAATGAAAGTTTAATAAAGAGATCAAATGGAATGTTGTATATCAAACCATAACTGACCCTAATCCATTGATATAGATTGGAAGTTAACTTAATCAAAGGAAGAATGAAAATAAACTGAGAATCGGAAATATGAAAGAAATGTATAAGAAATAGAAACTAAAGTTGAATTTATTAAACTGGAATATCAAAAGATTTGGAATTAAATGAGCTTCAGTTAAATTGAATGAATTAGAATAAGTGAAGTAAACTCGAGAAATTGGAATTGGACTTAACCAAGTATAAAGAAATGAAACAAAATAAGAATAAACTTGAATAGTTAGAATGAATCAAAAATCGGAATTGATTCGAATGTATGGCTAATGGAATATGGATAAATGGAACTAGGCGTGGTATAATATGGATGAACTAAATCAGAATAAGGAATGAAATTTGGTGAATTGACCAAGGTTATGAATTAAGGATTTAATACGAATCAAGATAGTTGATAGGTTAGAATGAGCTCAAGTTTAACAAGAAATTAATGCTTGGAATAAAACAAAGGAAACAAACAAAAATTATATCGAGTTGAAGTAAGCGATTGAATGCAAAACCCATTTCTTAGATTAGGAAATAAGTTAGGTATTAAAGAGACGAACAAGGACAAATGAATGGGTAAATTGAAGTTTGAACTTTAATAGGATGGACGATAATGGAATTTACTTAATAAAGATGAAGCTAATATAAATGTATATAGGCAATAAAAGGTAAGGCATTTATGAGCCAAATGGAATGATAATCCATCTTTAATGGTCAAGACTTGCTTAAAAATTTTGAAGTCCTAAAGTTTAAAAACTCTAACAAAAATAAGTCAGTTTATATGCGTAAACCTGACTATTCGATAGGCTGAAACTAAAATGATCATAACTTTTGACGGGCTAACCGGAATTTGATGATTCTAGACTTTTCGGAAACCTTAGAAACTGAGCTAAATTTTGTGTTAATAAAGACTTGCCTAGTTTCCAAGTCTGTTAGGTTGAAAACCAAGAACTAGTCATAGTTGTATACATAGAAAATAAAAATCTGAACTGAATACCAATGTTGCTTTGGTCATAACTTCCTAACGAAGCATCGGATTTTGATGTGGGAGTACAATTAAGAAAGCCCAGGAGGTAAACTAAAACTTTTCCATAATAAGCTTGCTGAAATTTTTATGTTTAAAGGGGTAAAAACTAGGTTGAACAACTCAGATCTGCATTTTTCAGTGTACGTGCTGAGGTGTTCACCTTCACTTAAATAGTCATAACTTTTGAACGAATTATTTGAATTCAACGAACCCAGACAATTCGGAAAGCCTGAAAGAAATGCAACAACTTTTCCCTATTTTAGTCCAATTCCATCATTTATAGGGTGATAATCGATGATTTGTTTGCTGGCCTGTCATGAATATTATAGTTTTGTAGTTGAAATGTGGATGATATGTTGTTTAAGTCATATGCATTTGCTATTTAGTGTATATATGTTTGATTCTCATGTATATGTGAGAATGTAGCTGGTGTAAGGAAGTCGCGCTACGTTTCGGAGCTCGCTAGCGCTATATGCTAAATGCTAAGATAAATAAAATTGCTAATAACGCTAAAGAAGGTACGGATTTGCGTTATATGGTTTTGTGGTTATATATATTCTGTTTCCCCATTATTTGGGATGCCTCATCGTGTGATGAAATGAATATATATATATATATATGTCGTGATTTTCTGATCCTCTTCGTACAAAGGAGATGCTACCGAAATTTTCCGTGATTTCGGAAATTAGAAAATTTATGAGATTTCACAACTATATATAACTTATTTTACGAATACTACTTACAAGTATGGATTTTAAAGTATGATTTTATTCAATACCTATTTTGTTCTCTTTTCGAGGATGAAAATATTTTTAAGTGGGGGAGAATGTAATAACCCAAGATTTACTGTATATTTAAAATTTGAATTAACTTAAGTGAACTAAGTAACAATGGTTAAAATTTAGGTTTAATGATTTTGTTATGTAATGAATTACATGAATTATAAAGAGAAATTAATTAGTTCATATTGATTAAGAATTGGACATCTAATTTGATATTCATGAATTTGAACAGAATTTGAGTTGTTCAATTTATAACTGGAATCCTAAATTTAATTTGTTAAATGGTGAAATTCTGAGCTGTTTTGTTTATAACTAAAATCAATTTTTATTTGATAGGTAATTAAATTCGGGAACTTAATGTAACAACCTGGAAAATCCGAGCCAAATTAAAAAATTTATTTTGGTAATTTTGATGAATTTTGAATATTTAAAATGTATTATTTTAAATAATAACCATGAGAAATTTATTTTGAATAGAATTAGAACGTATATATTTATTTGAATCAACATTAGAATATAAATATTTATTTTTAATTATAAAAGGAATTGGAAATGGCATGGTAGTTAGAAAATTCGATTTCAAATTTCAAATGAATGTACAGGATTCAAAATAACTGGATTTCAGCGAAACTAAAGATATTAGTATCTATTTGAAAATATCTTCCCAACAAATTCAAAAAATTGAAATTTCGTAGCGGGAATAAAAAGTTATGCCCAGTTGAAAATTTAAAATAATCGCTATGGAATTTTAGCCCTTAAAAATGGAAATTTTGCAAACGACCTCCGTTTTCGATGAAACCACTTTTGTTAGATCCAGGAATTCAAGTTATTGCTAGATTCCAAAATTCATAATTTTCTGAATCGATATGTGAGCGTGGTGCAGGAAAACGTGTTTTGTCAGTTTTAGTCAATTTGGATCGACTAGAAAATGGCCATTTTTCAAACGGTCTCCAAATTTGACGAAATTATTTTTGTTAGGACCGTATCGTCAATACATAGTTAGAAATAATTTTTCTGGAATCTTTATAGTCAGTGTGTGGCCCCGGTGAATTAAAATGAACGTTAAAATCAATTTTGAATGTTAAATTAAATTATAATTTAATTTTGATGAAAACTGACCAAAACGATCGAATTAGCTTGCATGACATATCCCATTGTGTTCGAAATGGGGGTAATTAGTTATGGATGATAGTCGGTAGGTTTCGTTTGGAGACCAAATGAAAAGGTAACCTTTTTTTGTTGGAAATTAAATATATAATTAATTATATAAGGCATGGCCCACCCCCTTTCTCTCCCCATACCGGTTAAACCCCTCCCCTAACCCGTTCATTTCAAATCGATGGAAAAAAAAGGAAAAAAAAACGAGAACCCTAGCCGCGCTCAGTCCACCCGCCACCACCGTGCGATCTACCGCCGCCGTCGATGAAACCCGTTCCCCCCTCTCTCAGGCTGCCTCCGGCATTTCGCCCTCCTCTCTCCGCCTCCTACCCAAACATCCAGACCACCGTAAAGCAGCCACCGCCTCCACCATTTCAACGCCGACGTGCAACCCCCCCCCCCCCCCCCCCCCCCCGCCTGAAGACTGCGAGCATTCCGCCCTTCGAAAATCAGTAAGTAGTTATATATTTTTCAAGTTGTTTTATAATTTATTTTGCTATTGTTTTAAATAAAATCAATTCTATTATCTATGTGATTACAATCGGAAAGTTTGAAATTTTACAATTGGAAAGCTATGATTTTTAAGCAAATAAAATCGTGATTTTTATTTGTATGCATAGAGGAAAAAAATATGATTATTATTATAAAAATATGATTTTTATAATATAAACATCGTTTTAAAAACAGAATTTTTTACATAAGAAAAAACGTAGTTGTAATGATGTGATTTTTTTTTAAGATTACATTATTTTTATATATGTATTTAAAATGAAAAGATCGGATTTTTAAAATATAAAATAATTTGTTTCTAAAAGATATGATTTTTATATGATAGAGGATATAAAAATGTGATTTTTACACATGTAGTAGAGATATAAAAGTATGATCTTTATATATAAAAATGTGATTTTTATATAGATAATGGCAAGAGAAAAATATGATTTTTTATTAAATGAAGAACGATATTAAAATCCGATTTTTATATATGTTGAAGAGAAATAAAAATTCGATATTTATATAAGAAGTAAAAATATAAATATATAATTTTTATATAGGAAGAAGCGTTGTAAAAATATATGAAGCGATAAAAATATGATTTTTATATATTCATTAGCGATATAAAAATTCTATTTTTATATATATGAAGTAGCGATAAAAATTCATTTTTTATTGTATATATAGCGAAGTAAAAATATGATTTTTATTATATGAACATCATATTAAAAATATGATTTTTACTATTAATAGCGGGAAAAGATAGCGATGGTATCGATGGGAATCAAATCCAAACAGTTCTGAAAGAAAGACTAACGGAGTGGAACCCAAAGGTGAGAACTCCTCACTTTATTTTATTTTCTAGTTAAAATATGTACTAGGATGCAGACAGTGCTTAGAACCACCCGACACCCGTCGTCCACAGACCATGGATGACTTGTTTGTTTGTTTGATTGTGTTATGAAAATTGATTGTGTGATGTGGAATGGAATAAAATATTTTATAGTTAAAAATATAATTTTTAATGTGTATATGAATAAATAAATATTTATAAACAAATCGGATGATTTGTTTATGTACACAAATTTGACTGATATTGATCGTGACAATAAATTTTACACATCGCCCAACTGCACAAATAAATCTGTATTTGTTGATTGAAACCCCACACGGGTATTGGGATGATATATGGCATAGACTAGTCCCAAAAATTAGCTGTATGTCGTTCGATTGATTAACAGGCTGTGTAAGCAGTGAATATTTATATTTAATGCTTATGCAGTGTAGAATGCACTCTGGATGATGGTTGAATGTGTTTGATTATTGTTGTGTACATGTGTTGTATGAAATCCATATAATCACATTATATGTTAATTGATTGTGTCGGATTCCATTTCAAAAAAAGGAAATATTTTTAAAATAACGATTATTTTAAAATAATGAATATTTTCGAATAATATTCAGAAAAAAATCAAAATATGATTTTGATGTTCGATTTGGGATGGACACGAAAATATTTAAATATATAAAGTCGTGTTGGTTAGATTAACGCCATTTGGACGTGAACGATATTTATATCGATTTTATTCATTTTTATAATGAATATAAAAAAGGAATTGATTTTAAAATCTAATGTTTTGAAAATATTGTCACATATATATATATATATATCGATGATATGGAATATTCAATTTTGATTTGAAATTGAATATGAAGTTGAAATCGTTTTGAAAATGAATTTAAAACGATTTATACAATACGTTTTAAATGAAAAACGGTGAAATATATATATATATATATATATATATATATATATATATATAATGGCCTGAATAGAACGCGCCGCGCAGCGATAGTTTGTGAATTTCGACCATTGACTTCGAACGGACATTTTCGGAGATCCGACCGTCGGATTCTCTTAAAACTGGAAATGTTGAGTTCATATCAAAAGGTCTTTCTAACGAATATTAGGGATTGGAAATCTGTTGGTTGGATTTGGAATTATGTCCAAATCAAATTTGGAAAAGGTCGCTGTAAGTACAGTTCGATGGCCGTTTATGGAAATCGACTGTACGGGCTTTGATAATATTATTAAAAATATCAATAATTAGTGTAAAATCATAAGAAATGATTTGGAAAGAATTAGGATGAAAAATTCCATATTTGAAAGGGTAAAAATATATTTATATCAAAATGAACTAGTTATGAACTAGAATTATAATCCAATATTTTTAAATAATTAAATTGGATTTGAAATGGTTTTAAAATAACCAGAATTTCCAATATATGAATTGGAATGGATCGGAATCGAAATTACCTTCGGAATATTTCAATATTGGGTTTCGTGATTATACGGACATTGTGGAGGAATTTGGAAGATATATATATATATATATATATCATTATTCCAATGCAATATTGGTTGATTTTAGAGATTGATATTGAATATAAGCCAATATGTTTCTATTCAGAGCCTTGTATTTAATATCAAATTGGATTTTGGTTTTATCGTGAATGGTAACCTTAATAATACTGTTCTTAAACCCGATGGAGTTAAGAAAATTAGAAACTGACTGGATATTAGTTAAGTTGAAAGGTTTCCTGGGTATTAATCTGATGTTGGTTTCGGACTTCGGGGTTAACACTTAGGGAATTGTTCTCTTACTAATTTATAGTTAGAGACTGATGGAATGTGAATTGGGTTCTATGAAATGTGTTTTAGAGACATTCATTCTTTAAACCGATTTACAATGAAATGGGATTTGGAATATATAAATCTTTTGTTAAGATTTAAAGGAGATTTTCCAAAGTAAAGTTTTCCAATTTAACATATTAAATTGGAATTCGATTGGTTAATAATCGAAGTAAGCTTCTATAGAGCAAGACGATTAATATATATGGAATTTAAGGGGCATTATCATTATTTCATTGATATTATCAATTGGATATGGAAGTTAACATCGATTATATATATCGACTTGTTTTCCATGAAGATTCCATTGTTAATGGAATGTGATTTTGGGCTATCGTGAATGGTATCTTTAATAATACTTTTCTTAGACCCAACTGAGTTAAGAAAATCAGAAACTAACTGGAGATTAGTTAAGTCGAATGGTTTTCTGGGTATTGATCTGATGTTGGTTTCGGCCTTCGGGATTAATACTTAGGGAATTGTTCACTTGCTAATTTACGGTTAAAGGCTGATGGAATGGTATGTGATTTTGGGTTTATCGTGAACCGTCTTTTAAATGACATTGGTTCTTTAACCCAGTTAAAGACAGGATATGATTTCCCAAGTTAAACAATCGTTAATATTGATTTTTGGGAAGATTAAAACCAAGGGGAGTTTTAACACATCTTTAATTAGATTGAAATGATATCCAAAGGAATATTAAAGAATAAATCTAAAGAATTTATCTTTGATAAAATTCATGGAAACCTTTCCCAGAGTATATGAATATTTGGATAAAGAAATATTCTGGATTGGAATGAGGGGTATGTTGTGTTTTATAACACTTATTTATTATATATCCGAGTTATTCAGAAAGGTCGGGTTTATCCCATTCTGAATAATTGATTCGACGATGTGTTGAGGATGAAGATGGTGGTAGAAGACCGGAGGTCTCCCCATCGTTTGGATGATTACTGATGTATTGATAGGGCTGTACACCGAAGGCGAGGTAATAAGTGGTGATCATCCAGACGTACTTGGAGATCGGCGGATATGCGAGGGCCTCCCCCCTATATCGGACATATGGGGAAGGAATAAGGTGCCTCCAGTTTCGTTCAGACCCAGAACGAACTTGTAAACGGATGTGTGTCTGACATGGGATTTCATTCTGTGTGATTGATAGACATCGGTTGCATAGCGTGAATTGCCTGTGTGGCATGCTGAGATGCAATGATCAAGGCTTCTGTTGAAAAGCACGGTCTTGTGGTTGATGATCAAAGCATGTCTTTAATATAGCATAGCTTTGTGCAGAGATACTTCGCGAGCCTCACACCCTGATGTGGAGCAGAAACGGGAAAGAAATTCAGGGAGGGCATGCGTTTCCTTCTAATTAGGAGTGGTGTCAGCATTTTGCACGCCCTGGCATTTTACTTATGTGGATGATGGATAGCGGGGCGCCTCAGGTATATCGGTCGATCCGGAGCCGATGGAGTCATTTGGCTCATTTACGCCCCATAGGGTGGGAAAACGTAGTGTTCAGGCATTTTAATCCACATCGAGTGGACTGGCCCTGACGATCCAAGGTTCGATGCGTTCTGATCCTGAGGCTCGGGCTAGAGAGTCTCGAAGCGGTAAGGACGATCCCTTGCCTTGGTTTACAGATGGAAATCCAACTTCCAATACATGACATTTGCAGTTTTAATTGTAGAGCCTAGTATTGGCGACATGATATATGGTACCCATGCCATCTAGGATTGATACATTTGTATTTGAAGTTGTTTTATACACTATGCACTTATAATAGTATCAAATGATTTATTTTAAATGCATCAAGCATTATTTGGCTATTATAAGGTAAAAACCTATCCTACGGCTTGCGTTGCATTATGTGATGGGACTTGGGTCTTATAATAGCTTCATTTTTCCAAAAAGTATTGCGTTGTTTATTTTATGCACAAGTAATCTTGGGAGGAAACCCATTCCGTGTTATACGGCGTGGTCCCTTGAAATACTTTCTTTTAAAGTAAAGTTTTAAATAACTGTTTTAGTTCTCACACCGGTCATATGACTGACCTGGAGTTTATTGTTTTAACCTAAACTCTGGGTGCCCCGATTTCCGCATGGGCTGCTAGTAGTTTTGGTTTTGCTAATTTATATTCATAGGATCCTGGTTTACAGCTGGAAGGTATGCAGAAAGCTCTGTATCCCTGTATTACTTTCAGTTGTGTTTTGTATTGTTTTTCCGCTGCTATGTAATGTACTTTAATCTCTGATATTTTATGATGTGTAATATTTATTCATACTCTTGTATTCTGATGGAATTGTTGTAATAAGCAATGAAATATTCTTCTGTTTATGTTCTGATTCGTCTTGTCCTCAAAGCAATCCGGACTTTCCTTTACAGGGGAGTTCAGGTCATTTCAGTTTGGTATCAGAGCTCTATTTTACAGAGCTTGAGAACAAGACACTTTAGAACCATACGAAATAATTCATTAGAGATTGGATTAGTAATATCCAATAAGAATGACTCGTTAGAGATGGGATCAGTAGTATCTTAGAACGAGTGTGAAGAGTATATTTTTAATATGAAAACAATTTTTGTTTTGAAAATTTAAACCTTATATGTATTTGAATAGTTTATTTATATTGAATTTGGACAATCCAATATATAAAGATTTTGCATATACGCCTTGCAAACGTATATTCGAAGTTTTAATATACTGGATAGATATAGAATCACGCTCTAGTCGCTCGGAGATGATACTGGTGATTGCTCGAGGGGGTTTCGAAAGTGGGATTTCTATATATTTCCAATTGACTGGTGTGAGAACCAAAACTAGATAGGGCTTATTGTTGTGATTTGGCGTCAAAAATCTGATTTTTGGACTATGTATCAAAGATAGGAATTTGGAAAGCTAATCAACTAATTGATTGATGGTTGTGTTGTATGATTATTCCTTTAAACCATTATGTGAAAGAAAGGTAAATTTGGGCCAAATGGTACCAATATTGAACTGTATTGAAAATTGTTTAAAAATGCATGCATGTACAGATATATGTGTGAACATGTCATTGCAAGGAGGCTAGAGCAGAGGAATAAAATTGTATGCCCGACAAATAGGTACATGTTTACTAATTTATTGGGTTTGGATGATTTTATGAGCCGATTGGCTAGCCGCTTGGCTGTTTCTTTTTCTTTTTGGATTGGAGAGGCCTGTATGGCGATTTCGGGATTTTCCTGGTGCTCCCGTACAGGGGAGGTTATGGAGAAATTTTTCGAAAATTTAGGGTGTTAGTCAAATTTTTGAAAATTTGAAAAGTTTTTAGTATTTGAAAAGTTGATGAACTTAAGCCATAATGAAAATACTGAAAGTTGAGTTGCTTTGTAAAACAACTTTTAGCTCCATTCCTTTTCGAGGACGAAAGGATTTTAAGTGGGGGAGATTGTAACAACTCGGAAAATCCGAACTAATTTAAAATGTTTTTTTTGGTAATTTTGATGAATTTTGAATATTTAAAATGAATTATTTTAAATAATAACGATGAGAAATTTATTTTGAATAGAATTAGAACATATATATTTATTTGAATCGACGTTAGAATATAAATATTAATTTTTAATTATAAAAGGAATTGGAAATGGAGTGGTAGTTTGAAAATTCGATTTCAAATTTCAAATGAATGTACAAGATTCAAAATAAACCAGATTTCAGCGAAACCAAAAATATTAGAACCTATTTGAAAATAACTTTACAAGAATTCGAAAAATTGATATTCCATAGCGGGAATAAAAAGTTAAGTTCTAGTTGAAAATTCAAAATAGTCGCTATGGAATTTTAGCCCTTGAAAATGGAAATTTTGCAAACGGCCTCCGTTTTTGACGAAACCACTTTTGTTGGATCCGGGATGTCAAGTTATTGCTAGATTCCAAAATTCATAATTTTCTGAATCGTTATGTGAGCGTGGCACAGGAAAACGTGTTTTGTCAGTTTCAGTCAATTTGGATCGACCAGAAAATGGCCATTTTTCAAACGGTCTCCAAATTTGACAAAATTAGTTTTTTTGGGATCGTATCGTCAATACGAAGCTAGAAATAATTTTTTTGGAATTTTCAGAGTCAGTATGTGGCCCCGGCGAATTAAAATGAACGTTAAAATCTTAAATTAATTTATAATTTAATTTTGCTGAAAACAGACAAAAACGATCGAATTGTCTAGCAGGACATATCCCATTGTGTTCGGAATGGGGGTAATTATTTATGGATGATAGTCGGTAGGTTTCGTTTGGAGACCAAATGAAAAGTTAACCTTTTTTATTGGAAATTAAATATATAATTAATTATATAAGGCATGGCTCACCCCCGTTTTCTCCCCATACCAGTCAAACCCCTCCCCTAACTGGTTCATTTCAAATCAATGGAAAATAAAAAGGGAAAAAAATGAGAACCCTAGCCGCGCTCAGCCCAACCGCCACCACCGTGCGATCTACCGCCGCCGTCGATGAAACCCGTCCCCCTCTCTCAGGCCGCCTCCGCCATTTCCCACTCCTCTCCCCGCCTCCTACCCAAACCTCCAGACCACCGTAAAGCAATCACCGCCTCCACCGTTTCAATGCCGACCCACAGACCCCCTTGCTTAAAGACTGCGAGCATTCCCCCCTCCGAAAATCAGTAAGTAGTTATATATTTTTCAAGTTGTTTTATATTTTATTTTGCTATTGTTTTAAATAAAATCATTTCTATTATCTATGTGATTACAATAGGAAAGTTTGGAATTTTACAATTGGAAAGCTATGATTTTTAAGCAAATAAAATCGTGATTTTTATTTGTATGTATAGAGGAAAAAATTGTGATTTTTATTATAAAAATATGATTTTTATAATATAAACATCGTTTTAAAAATAGAATTTTTACATAAGAAATAACGTAGTTGTAATGATGTGATTTTCTTAAGACTAGATTATTTTTAATATATATATATATATATATATTAAAAATGAAAAGATCGGATTTTTAAAATATAAAAGACATGGTTTCTAAAAGGTATGATTTTTATATGATAGAGGGTGTAAAAATGCAATTTTTACACATGTAGTAGAGATATAAAAGTACGATCTTTATATGTAAAAATTTGATTTTTATATAAAGAATGGCAAGATGAAAATATGATTTTTTATTAAATGAAGAACGATATAAAAATCCAATTTTTATATATGTTGAAGCAAAATAAAAATTCGATCTTTATATAAGAAGTAAAAATATAAAAATATAATTTTTATATAGGAAGGAGCGTTGTAAAAATATATGAAGCAATAAAAATATGATTTTTATGTATTCATTAGCGATATAAAAATTCGATTTTTTTACATATGAAGTAGTGATAAAAATTCGATTTTTATTGTATATATAGCGAAATAAAAATATGATTTTTTTATTATATGAACATCATATTAAAAATATGATTTTTTTTATTATATGAACATCATATTAAAAATATGATTTTCACTATGAACAGCGGGAAAAGATAGCGATGGTATCGACGGTAATCAAATCCAAACGGTTCATAAAGAAAGACTGATGGAGTGAAACCCAAAGGTGAGAACTCCTAACTTTTATTTTATTTTCTAGTTAAAATATGTACTAGGATGCAGACAGTGCTTAGCAGCACCCGACACCCGTCTTCCACAGACCGTGGATGACTTTTTTGTTTGTTTGAATGTGCTGTGAAATTGATTGTGTGATGTGGAATGGAATAAAATATTTTATAGTTAAAAATATTTTATAGTTAAAAATATAATTTTTAACGCGTATATGAATAAATAAATATTTATAAACAAATTGGACGATTTGTTTATGTACACACATTTGACTGATATTGATTGGGATGATAAATTTTATTGAAAGTTAGGCTCACATCCTTAAAACTAAACTTAATTAGGCTCACATCCTCCACTTTAGAAGCATATAAATTTCATCCCTATTTTCAAATAGTCGCTCTTTTTTTTTACAGAACTCCCCTTTCTCACTTAATTCACACCGTAATTTACGTAATACGATACACGTTTTAGGGTTTTATTTTTTCCACAATCAAATAGTTCTATGTCATAGCGGCCTCACCTTCATTCTCAATATTTTCATTCCATCGATCTAAAATTAAGGTTGGGTAGTGGAGGAGGGGGAGCAGGCGGCGCCTGAGGTGGAGGCGGTCCAGTTAAGGGCGGCGGCGGTGGTCACTTTGCGGTGGGGTGCAGTTTGGGGCTGTAGAGGTTTGGGGGGTTCGGATTGGGGAAGGAGGAGGAACATGAGGGTTTATCGACGACGGTGGGGCCATCGGTGGGCGGCGCGGTGGCTTTTGCGGGGGGAACGATGGCGATGTCAGATCGTAGGAGGGGGCGACTAGGGATTGTGATTTTCTAATTTGTATGTACGGCGGAAATGAAATTGGTATGCAAATAATGTGAACATAAGCATACAAATATGCCACTATTGTTAAAATACGTTCATATTGATTTGCATATATTCTGGATAGTTGCGTATATATGCGCAAATATTCTTCATAATAGCATACCTATATGCAACTATCCATAATATTTTGGTTATCTCCGTTTATGATGAAAACTGCATAAAAATATGCATTCATTCAGAGTATATGCATACTCGTATGCATCTCTTCTGAATATTTTGTATTAACATATGTTCAAATATTCTGGAATTTTGCATATAAATATGCAGCTATTACTGTATGCTATCATGTATATATCTATTTATAATTATATGATTATGTTCAAGTAATTTTATTTTATTACTCCAGATTAGGCTTATTAATGTTTTTTTTTCTTTGTATGACAGTGGTTCTGCAGATATTGGTGTATTGGTGTTGTAGAAGTTTGGGAATGATAGTTGAAGAATGCCTGGTTGTCCATCATATTCGAAGAGGTTGAAATCTGCAGGTGAATTTACAAAGACTACTATATGTGGTTTGTGCAAGAAGTTGGGTCATAATAAAAGGACGTGTTCTTTAGCAGACTAGTAGATTTTTTTTGTATTTTTTTTAAAACTTAGTTCAGCTGTATAATGTGGACAACTTTTACATGCTGCATTAAATTTAGTTTAGTATTTTAATGTTAATTATGTGATTTTTTTTGATTTTTTTGTTGTTGAGAGCTTATATGTATACAATTATTTTTTATATTTGCATGCATGTATGCAATTATACTTAATATTTGTATCAACTTTGCTAGTATTTTGCATATATTCATTAATGTATGAAAAAATAGTATTAGCTACTTATATGTATGAAATTATTTTTATTAATGGATAATGTATGCAAGTATTCTCCATTGTTGCATAAAAGTATGCAAGTATTCTTGTTATGTGCATGCAAGTATTTAAATGTTCAGTTTGTATGCGTATACTCTTTTAAATTTGAATATTTGTTCCCTTTTTAATCTTGAATTTTTTTACTTAATCAGTTTATTATACAGTTTTAATTTCGTAATCTATTCGTAAAGTGTTATGAAGTTCTGTTTGTACAGTAAGTATGTTTAAAAAAAATCATAGTCTGTTGGAGTAATTCTGCAAATATTTGCAGTTACATAAGCAATTATATTGAAAAAATGCATATAAGTCTGCAAAATATTATGAATAACTGTACCCAAGAACACAACATTTCATAATGTCATGAGCAATTACAACAACTTATTTTAATTCATTAAATACCAAAGTAACTCAGCTTACACACTACACAATCATGTCCACCAGTTCGAAAACAAAATATCAGTCAAAATTTTTATAAAAAATACAAACACCATTTCCCCCTATTAATCACTGGGTTTGTTTTTGTAATTACAGCTGCTTCGTAATTACTAATGCTCCCTCTTTTTCAACACCTACAACAGGATCAACTTCCAGCATAAATGTCTGTAATAATAAGTAAAAAGTTATTAAATGTACAAACGTTCTAAATATATGCAAACTAGTGTGCAAGCATTCTAACTATATGCACACAAGAATGCAAGTATTTTATATAAATGTGCGAAATTTCGCCATTAATGTTGATACATGAACACACGTATGCAAATATTCTGCACATACGCACAAAATTGTAAAAATAATATTAATAATAGCACACAACTGTGCAAATGAAAATAATAAATGCACACTAATGTGCAAGTATTCTAAATATATGTATACTAGCTTTCAGCTATCATACACAGATGCCGACAAGTGTTCAAGCATTCCGTACACATGCTTACATGTTTGGAGATATTCATAACAATACCTTAAAATCATGCAAGAACTCATAATAGAATTTTGTAAATATTTGCATACTAGTATGCAACTATTCAATATATACGTATACAATTATGCAACAATTTTAAATTAATGTATTCAAATCTCTAACAACTCATGCTAAATTCTTCCGCTTATGCAAATCTTCTGAATAAATATTTAAATGTCTGCAACTTTTCTGATTATATGTATGCATATATGCAACTGTTATGAATAAGTTCATCCTTGTTTGCATATGTTTTGAAAATACGCATTCACAAATGCAATAATTTTGAATATATGCATACAATTATGCAAGTATTTTGAATATTTAAATACCAGCGTGCATTCGCTCTGAATAAGTGTATCAAAATGTTCAATTAGTCTACATACTTGCGTACAACATACAACGGTACTGATTGAAAATAATACAATCATGCAACACTACTGTATGGATTCATACTGATTTGCAAGAATTATGTGATAACATTAAATAAATAAAATAAAATAAAAGAAATAAAAAATGATTACAACGAGTTTGGGGGGAATGGCGGTGCTAGGTGGTGGACGAGGGGGAGCAGGCGGCGCCTGAGGTGGAGGCAGTCCAGTTAGGGGCGGCGGCGGTGATCACTTCGCGGTGGAGGTGCAGTTTTGGGGCTGTAGAGGTTTGGGGGGGTCGAATTACGGAAGGAGGAGGAAGACGAGGGTTTGTCGACGGCGGTGGAGCCATCGGTGTGCGGCGCAGCGGCTATTGCGGGGGGAACAACGACGATGTCAGATCGTAGGAGGGGGACGACTGGAGTGATCGAACGATTTGCAGAATTGTGGGATTAGGGTTTTCAGCGAGATATAAGGAACGATTGACTGATTAAATGATGATGTATCGTTGTTGGATAGTTTTTTAAGTTCGTAAGGGTACATCTGGTATTTTTTGAGCGGAAGTTCAGAAACAAGGATGTATTTTATATTCATTTTATCACCGGGTTTTTTTATATATTTTGAAACTTAATAGGGACCTGTAAAAAGCACACCATAAATTTTACAAATTGCCCAACTGCACAAATAAATCTATATTTGTTGATTGAAACCCCACACGGGTATTGGGATGATATATGACATACACTAGTTCCAATAATTAGCTGTATGCCGATCGATTGAATGACAGGCTGTGTAAGTGGTGAATATTTATATTTAATGCTTATGCAATGTAGAATGCACTCTGGATGATGGTTGAATGCGTTTGATTATTGTTGTGTACATGTGTTGTATGAAATCCATATAATCGCATTATATGGTAATTGACTGTGTCTGATTCCAGTTTAGAAGAAAATGAATATTTAAAAAAAACGATTATTTTAAAATAACGAATATTTTCAAATAATATTCAGAAAAGAATCAAAATATGCTTTTGATGTTTGATTTGGGATGGACACGAAAATATTTAAATATATAAAGCCGTGTTGATTAGATTAACGCCATTTGGACGTGGGCGATATTTATATTGATTTTATTCATTTTTATAATGAATATCGAAAAGGAATTGATTTCAAAATATAATGTTTTGAAAATATTATCATTTATATATATATATCGATGATATGGAATATTCAATTTTGATTTGAAATTGAATATGAAGTTGAAATCGTTTTGAAAACGAATTTAAAATGATTTATAAAATACATTTTAAATGTAAATCCACGAAATATATATTACATATATATTATGTATATTATGTAATGGTCTGAATAAAACACGCCACGCTACTGAAGTTCGCGAATTTCGACCTTTGACTTCGAACGGACATTTCGGGAGATCCAACCGTCGGATTCTCCTAAAACTGGAACCATTAGGTTCATATCAAAAAGAAATTTCTAATGAATATTAGATATTGGATATCTAATGGCTGGATTTGTAATTATGTCCAAATAAAATTTGGAAAAGGTCGCTGTAAATGTAGTTCGATGGTCGTTTATGGAAATCGACTATACGGGCCTTGAAAAAATTATTAAAAATATCAATAATTAGTGTAAAATCATAAGAAATGATTTAGAAAGAATTAGGATGAAAAATTCCATATTTGAAAGGATAAAAATATATTTTTATCAAAATGAACTACTTATGAACTAGAATTATAATCCAATATTTTTAAATAATTGAATTGGATTTGAAATGGTTTTAAAATAACCAGAATTTCCAATATATGAATTGGAATGGATCAGAATCGAAATTACCTTCGGAATATTTCGATATTGGTCTTCGTGATTATACTGACATTGTGGAGGAATTTGGAAGATATATATATATATATATCGTTATTCCAATATGATATTGGTTGATTTTAGAGTTTGATATTGATTATAAGCCAATATATTTTCTATTCAAAGCCTTGTATTTAATATCAAATTGGATTTTGGGTTTGTCGTGAATGTTATCTTTAATAATACTATTCTTAAACCCAATGGAGTGAAGAAAATTAGAAACTGACTGGAGATTAGTTAAGTTGAATGGTTTCCTGGGTATTGATCAGATGTTGGTTTCGGCCTTCTGGGTTAACACTTAGGGAATTGTTCTCTTACTAATTTACAGTTAGAGACTGATGGAATGTGAATTGGGTTTGTTGTGAACTATGTTTTAGCAAGATTTGGTCTTTAACTCGATTTACAGTGAAATGGGATTTGGAATTTAAAAATCTTTGGTTATTATTTAAAGGTGATTTTCCAAAGTAAAGTTTTCCAATTTAACATATTAAATTGGAATTGAATGGAATTCGATTTGTTACTAATCGAAGTAATCTTCTATAGACGAAGACAGTTAATATATATGGAATTTAAAAGGCCTTGTCGTTATTCCATTGATATTATTGGTTCGATATGGAAGTTTACATCGATTATATATATCGACTTGTTTTCCATAAGGATTCCATTGTTAATGGAATGTGATTTTTTGTTGTCGTGAATGGTGTCTTTAGTAATATTGTTCTTAGACCTAACAAAGTTAAGAAAATCAGAAATTAACTGGAGACCAGTTAAGTTGAATGGTTTCCTAGGTATTGATCTGATGTTGGTTTCAGCCTTCGGGGTTATGTGACGACCCCAAACCCTGTACGATGGTGTTAAGGATAATCTTTGGAATGTAACACATAACCAGATAACATGTAATGACCCGCATTGGCAGAGGGTATTATAATTAAATTATTTACTTATATAAATAGTGATATAGTGAATTAAATGGTGGTTTAATTAAATAATGGTGAATATTTAATTAAAATAGTAAATTAAATAATATATTTAATTATGAAATAATCAGAATTGGCTGAAATGGCGATATGTGTGAACATGATCATCTGTGATATTTAATTCAGTTTAGAATTGAATTAGAATAACGAATATATTTAATTAACGATGGTTGAATGTATAAATTATAATATAATTAAAATCGAGCTTGAAATGGCGCTGTAGTTCGTAATTTGGCGATTGGAACATCAAATGAATGTACATGATTCGTTTTAAGCTGGATTTCTGTGAAACAAGAAACGTGTGGAGCTAGTGCAGTATATCTTTCTAGTGGAAGAGAAAAATCGGGATTTCGTCGGGTAGATTTTGATTTACGTCCAAATCAAATTTTAGAAAAGTCACTGTGGAATTCCTTTATAATTTATCAAGGAATTATTTGTATTTTAAAAAGGAAATTCAATATAAATCGAATATCGGGTTAACCCAGAAGTGAATATCGAGTTAGAAATAAACATAGGATTTATTATGAGCTGGATGGTATTCCACTGTGAATATAGATGATAATATTTAATTTTAAATATTAAATTTAGTTTTATTTAAATATATTTATATATTTAAATAGGCTATTTTGAGCTTTAAAAATAGCCACTTTAGCAAACGGAGTCGGAATTCGACGAAACCAGTTTCGTTCGGACCGTAATGTCGAACTCTAGCTGCATGTCCATTTCCATGATTTTTGGAGTATTGTATGTGGTCACAGGAATTTTCAAAGGACATATACGAACAACGATTGATTAAAAAGGAATAAAATAATCAAAAGAGAAAATATCTAAATCTATTATAAATAATCCTTAACTAAACCTAATCTAACTCATTCTCTATTCAGTGATTTTTGCACCCCCATGTTCTTTCCAAAACCAGAAAAAATCGCGAGATATTAAAATCCAAAAGAAATAGGAAATAAATCCTATAAATCCCAATATACATATAATTGAATCCCTGTGAGCATCTCCTTAAATCTGCTATCGGTTTAGGAAGCTTGGAAGTGAATTTCGTGGATGCTGTTTGCTTACAGTAAAATTAGGGTTCGTATTTTCATGGAAATGGTGAAGAGGTGGACCACCGCAAGTGTGGCATTGGATTTCAAGTGAGGGGGCACATCGGGTGAACAGGTTTTGAGGGTCTTCGGTAATATCTGGTCAGGTGCGACACTTGGGATATTCAGTCGAGTCTACAGATCGGAAAACGCCTGAGGGCGTCGAGTGTTGGGAAGGGGTGGCAAATAGGAAGAGGGTAAGGCACTGAGGTGACTGGTGGTGTTTGCGCCTTGGTTTGGTGTCCGACGTGGGGGTGAGGAGAGGTCAAAGGCACGGTCAAAAAGGGAAAGGGTGAAGGTCTCACGAGCGGATTTCTGGGCTTGTTGATTTGGGAAGAAGAAAGCATACTTTGTGTTTTAATGTGGCAGTGGGCCGGCTTCAAATAGTAAGGCCCATATTTTTTTTAGAGATTCATGTTTAATTTAAATTAAAATAGAGTGTTAGCTTGTAAATTCAATAAGTATCTCATACGATATTGGAATTGGACAAAACAGGATCCGATGGGATCGTAAGGACGAGGGCTATACATTGGAACTGATTGGAAGTGGATTAGGGCTTGTTTGAATTTATGAAAAAATAAATTGTTTGATTCAAATCAAACAATAGTTTATCGTTCTTTAACGATGAACTGCCAACGTGAGTAAATCTCACTAACCCTGAATAGTTTATAATTTCATGTTGTATTTTTAGAACTGTTAAATATCGGTTGATTGGCTGTGTGTTGACTGTTTGATTGAACTGCTAGTCAGTTAGTTGAATTTCTATATTGATTCTGTTTAACAGAATATATCATAAGGAACAGAAAGTGATGTTGATTTTATTGTTTAACATCTGTGGATGCAGGGAAACAGGTTGGAGGGGTCCAACTGGAGTCCTCAATATTTATAATGTTGTTCTGTTCATATATTGTAATATATGAATGTGATATATAATCTGTTGATGATTATGTGTGTTTAAATGATATCGATCATTGTGATATGGTATCTTAAATACCGTGATAAATACCAGAATGATAAAAGGGAATTTTCAAAGTATATTTTGAAAATAATTAATTTATATAAAATCAATGGATTTTATATATAAAAGGAAAAAGGATCTTAAAAAAGGAAATAAACTACAAAATCAAAAGAGTTAAAAAGAATATATTTGTAAACAAATATAAAGGAAAATATTTGTAGAACAAATACAAAAGAGAAATATTTATAAAATCAAATATAAAAGAGAAATATTTGTGAAATCAAATATAAAGGAAAATATTTGTGAAATCAAATATAAAAGAAAATATTGTTAAATAAATATAAAGGAAAAAGAAATATTTATTTGTTAAATAAATCAAATTTAAAAGGGAATAGTTATTTGTTATGTAAACAAATAGAAAAGGGATTTACTAAGGAGATAATTCAAAGGAATAATCTAAAGAGTTAATTCAAAAGAGTAAATCGAAAAGAATTAATCGAAACGAGTTAATCGAATATTAGTTATTCGATTAGAGTTAATCAAATCGAGTAAATGAATTAGGGTTGACCAGTTAAAGTTGATCAGTTAGAGTTAACCAGTTAGAGTTGACCAGTTAAAGTTAACCAGTTAGAGTTAGAGTTAACCAATTGAGTTAATCGATCAGAGTTAGATAATCGAGTCGAGTTATCAAGTTAAGTAAGTTCGTCGATTAGAGTTCGATAATCGAGTTGGGTTATCGAGTCAAGATATCGAGTTAGATAATCAACTTAAGTAAATCGAGTTAAGATATCGAGTCAAGATAATTGAGTTAAGCTATCGAGTCGAGATAATCGAGATAAGTAAATCGAGTTAAGTGAATAAGTTAAGTGAATTAAGTTAAGTTAGTCGAAAGGAGTTATCCATGTTAGTTTAATCGAAAGGAGTTATCGATTATGGTTTAATCGAAAGAAGTTAATCTAATTTAGTTATTCGAAAAGAGATTATCAAATATAAGTTATTTTAAGTGAATTAATCTCTATAAGTTATCCGAAGAGAGATAATCGAATATAGGTTATTCGAAGAAGAATTAATCAAATAGAGATTACTCGAATAGAGTTAATCGGCGAATTCGATTATATAAAATTCGGGAAAGTACTGTTGAGTCAAAGGTTTCATAGCATATTTTGATTAATGAAAACATAGAAATAGAGATCATTGACGAGCTGAATTCATATTTATCAAAGTGAAAATCAATGAAGATCATAGTGAAGATCAATGGAAATCATGACATGGAGCTAAGATTATATATATGTAGGTATGGAGTCGTGTTAGATTTAAGTTAAAATCTATCCTCAAAGTATAACACGAATGCACAAAACAATTTAGAAATTGAAATTAACTGGGGCTGAAATATGTATATTTGAGGAATTGAAAAGTCACAGAAAAAGCCCAAATGGTCCAGGCTTCGACCGGGAAAGAGTGCAGAGTGATATAGACTGTGGACCGAGGTCCTCTGGTCCACAGCCAGAAAACGGTCGACCGCCCAAAAGGACCTGTCGACCGGTCCTGTTGTCTTTTGTGCATAACGGCTATTTTTTCAAATTCCTGTCTACCTGTTAATTTCGACCTGTCGACCTTTTTTCTTGCTGTAATTTTTCTGAAAGGATGCTTCTTTTTGTGAAGAGATTTCTATTCAATTTCAAGAGAAATGGACACAACTCTTTATAGAAACTCTTCATGAAGGAATGCAACTATTCTACACTATAAATAGACTTGAAATCATACTTTCAAATCACCGATTCTTGCTCTAATTTTTTATCTTACTTTCTAAATACTCTTGCATTCTAAAAGCTCCCAAATTCAAGTTACTTATTGAATCCTTGATAATATTTCTCATATTTTGATTCAACAAGCAACTAACTTCCTTCAAATCTTCGCATTCAATTCATATACTTGAGGATAAGATTATAAAAAGGGTGTACTCAATCGTTGACAAATCAATGTTGAAAGAAGAACACAATCAGAAGTCAAACTCTTGTAATTGTCCTGTGTGGGTAAGCTTGTAGCCCGTGAAAACAAGTGGGTAAGCTTGTAGCCCGTGAAATCAAGTGGGTAAACTTGTAGCCCGTAAATCAAGTAGTGTTGTGAACCTGTTCCTCCGGGTGAAGAGAGGGTGTTGTTTAGTGAAAAGCCGAAGAGGAGCTTTGGGACTGGACGTAGGACTGGAGGTCCGAACCAGTATAAAAATCCTGGTGTCGTTACTCTACTTTACTTTACATTACTGCATTTATAATTATTTGTGATATATATATTGTTTGCGAATATTTATTCGCATAACTATTGAATAGCTTAAGTTATCACATACATTCCGCATAGCCATATTATAGATCCTGCACAAGTCGTACACACCCCTACTTTTTCAATTGGTATCAGAGCGAGGTGTTCTAGAGATCGTAACAACATCCTAGAACAAATGGCAATAAAGAAATCTAGTCAAGGCATTAGAAAATGGAAGAGCAACAAAGCAGAATCAGGAGAGCAAGGAAACAAATGTCTCATGGCAAAAGTCAGAGCACAATTGGTATGTACAGATTCTTTATATAAAGATCTTTTGTTAAATCATGAGAAATTATTGAAAGAATTTAAAACTTTGAGCAAACTCAATACTGTCATTATAGCTAAGTCAAAAATTTGCGAGCAAGAAAATTCCAAATTAAAAGAATATAACAATGTTCTTTTAAAGGAAATCGATCTTTTGCAAAATAGAAATAAATCTTAAGAAGATTCTTTAAATAATTCTATTTCTTTAATTTCGTCTCTTGAAAAAGAGAATGGAGCTTTAACTGAAAAGAATTTAGAACTATCTAAAGAATGTGAGCTTTTAAAGGTGAATAATAATATTTTGCAAAATGAAATTTCTAACTCAAAAGAAAATTTTGAAAAGTTACAATCTTCTTTAGATAATTCAGAATCTCAAATTTTAGGTCTCAAAACTGAGAATGGTACTTTAAAAAGGAAAAATTCTTAATTAAATAAGGAAATTGATGATTTAAAGAATAACAAAATTTCTTTTGAAAATGTCAATGGCGACTTTGGAAATAAATTTGATAAATATGCAAATAAGTTCGCAAAATTTAATAAAGGTCAAAATGATTTAAATATGATTTTATCTAGATCTCGACCTTTACATGACAAAGTGGTTTAGGATATAATAAAACTAATCTTAGAAATAGTACTAGATATGCTTTCATGTACAATAAAAATATTACTGCTAGTACTAATGCTCATCCTAGATCCAATTATTATAGAAATTCGAATACTTCTATGACTAGAGATCTGTATAATAGATCTAGAAGTATGAAAAGGAATATCAATAGAGATTAATTAAGTATTTGGGTTCCTGTAAGTTGGAAAAACAGAGAAAAATATATTGATGATTATTTTGATTCAGTAGTTAATAATGAAAATTTTATCTTTAAAGGTTCCATTAAACCGTCTTGGGTATGGTTACCTTCCATCTAACTCATGGACCAAAACAAAGCAAGTGGGTACCAAAACTATATATGTTATATATTTTTTTGCAGGTACACCACAACAAAGAGAAGGTTATTCCATATCTCCTAAAGGGAGCATATATACAGGGGGAGATAGCAATGGAGATTGTAATATCAAGCTATGTTGTCATCAATCAAAAAGGGGGAGAATGTTGAGTCAAAGGTTTCATAGCATATTTTGATTAATGACAACATAGAAATAGAGATTGTTGACGAGCTGAATTCATATTTATCAAAGTGAAAATCAATGAAGATCATAGTGAAGATCAATGGAAATCATGACATGGAGCTAAGATTATATATATGTAGGTATGGAGTCGTGTTAGATTTATGTTAAAATCTATCCTCAAAGTATAACACGAATGCACAAAACAATTTAGAAATTGAAATTAGCTGGGGCTGAAATCTGTATATTTGAGGAATTGAAATGTCACAGAAAAAGCCCAAATGGTCCAGGCTTCGACTGGGAAAGAGTGCAGAGTGATATAGACTGTGGACCGAGGTCCTCTGGTCCACAGCCAGAAAACGGTCGACCGCCTAAAAGGACCTGTCGACCGGTCCTGTTGTCTTTTGTGCATAACGGCTATTTTTTAAAATTCCTGTCTACCTATTAATTTCGACCTGTCGACCTTTTTTCTTGCTGTAATTTTTCTGAAAGGATGCTTCTTTTTGTGAAGAGATTTCTATTCAATTTCAAGAGAAATGGACACAACTCTTTATAGAAACTCTTCATGAAGGAATGCAACTATTCTACACTATAAATAGACTTGAAATCATACTTTCAAATCACCGATTCTTGCTCTAATTTTTGATATTACTTTCTAAATACTCTTGCATTCTAAAAGCTCCCAAATTCAAGTTACTTATTGAATCCTTGATAATATTTCTCATATTTTGATTCAACAAGCAACTAACTTCCTTCAAATCTTCGCATTCAATTCATATACTTGAGGATAAGATTATAGGAAGGGTGTACTCAATCGTTGACAAATCAGTGTTGAAAGAAGAACACAATTAGAAGTCAAACTCTTGTAATTGTTCTGTGTGGGTAAGCTTGTAGCCCGTGAAATCAAGTGGGTAAGCTTGTAGCCGTGAAATCAAGTGGGTAAACTTGTAGCCCGTAAATCAAGTAGTGTTGTGAACCTGTTCCTCCGGGTGAAGAGAGGGTGTTGTTTAGTGAAAAGCCGAAGAGGAGCTTCGGGACTGGACGTAGGACTGGAGGTCCGAACCAGTATAAAAATCCTGGTGTCATTACTCTACTTTACTTTACTTTACTGCATTTATAATTATTTGTGATATATATATTGTTTGCGAATATTTATTCGCATAACTATTGAATAGCTTAAGTTATCACATACATTCCGCATAGCCATATTATAGATCCTGCACAAGTCGTACACACCCCGACTTTTTCAAGTACTTATACTTTCCGGTGTTTAAATCAAGATTTATTTATTTAGGAATTAGGGGTTTATTTATTTATTCACAATAAAGAGTAAAAGTTATAATTGAATTTGGATATTTTGAAAGTAGGGATTATAACATTATCGTTATAATCAATGTTATCAATAAAGAAGTGGATTCGTAAATAGAATCCGAAGTTTCGTAAAGATGTTTGTTAAAGGTTTAAAAGATAAACTTTGACTATTTCGAAGTTAAAACGTTGTTCAGTTAAGGTCTGAGAGGTAATTATACCCCAACTTGATTGACTTCCTTCTTAACTAAGGAATGGTAAGGTTTGATCTTGAAGGAGTTTTGGAAATGTTTTCCAAGTAAGAATCAAAAATGTTTTCTGATAAAAGAGAAAATAAGAATTTGGAATTTATAGAAACAGGAGATAAGTGGACTAATGAACTAAAGAGATAAATGTTAAATGATGATTGATCGATATAATTTCCATTTGGAAATAATATCGTTGTTTGCACATGTGTTTTTCTTCGATAGTTAACTCACTGACTATCGAAGTTTTTGACCATTTTAACGTTGTTAATATGGAGAGAAAAGTTGGATTATTATCCAAAGGACCACTCTGTATTGGCATAAGCATTGCGAATCATATATGCCAAAGATAATTGAAGACGGAGTAAAGTGCAAGGGCTACGGTATAAGTCTTAGATAACAGCGCCTAAGACGGATGTACTGAATGATGCCTTTGGTTCATCCTGTTCCTGGATGACTTGTATGGATGAATGTCTGACAGAGTATTTCTAGAAAGCTCACGTACATTGATTTCTTCAACCGTACCAAGAGTGGAAGTGGAGAAGGAAACTTCTTTTAGCTAACACATAATGTATTGTTGAGGACATCAATTGGTGATTTGATGGATTTGACGATGTGGCATTCGAAGTGAATCTGATGTGATGATAAGGCGTAACCTCAAACCTCATCAACCGGTAAATGACAGAAATCGGGCAGGCAGCGTCGCTAAGTCGGTCGCTCCGAAGTAGGGTGTATAATCACCTGATCTAGAGTTTCATTTACTTCTAGAAATCTACTGTTGATGCTGTCCCATTCGGGAAACGGTTGCTGATCCCAATCGTTGGTGATATACGTTCGATACACTCAAGCGAAATGAGTGGTCGGTCATGTGTGGCCGGGTTACAAGATCTTCTTGTTGAACCCAGTGTATTCCTTTCTTGAGGTACACTAGCGAAAGGTGGTTCCATACCATGTCATAGTTGGAAATCCATTACCCAATACGTGCTTGCGGTTTTGATTGTATACTATATATGTAGAACGTGAGATGAAAGCGTTTCTGCTAGATGATTATTATATTGTGGTTGATAGACATTATTATAATATCAAAAGGTTTTTGATATAAAGATAATTTTGATTCTCATAAGGGAAAAACCCATTCTGTTATACGGCGTGGTCTTATGAGATATCATTTAAAGGCTCAAAATGTTTTAAACAGTTTTACTCATACCAGTCCAATGACTGACCCAGAGTTTATTTTGTTTTGTTTTCCCTAAACTCCTGGGTGCCCAATTTTGTACGGGCAGTCAAGTAGTCGGGATTTACAGATATACCTGAAGAGCTGGAGCAGGAGGCTTCAGGATCATATAGCTATAGTTTATTTCCGCTGTGTTGTACTTTGATAATGATGTATATTCAAGTACAGATGTTTATTTCAAGGATATGTTGTCTATTATATGTTATTCGTTCCGCTGTGAGGTTCGTGTTACTCTGATGTTGTGTTCTTCTTCTTCTTCTATTCTAAGTTTCTATCTTATCTATTATCACCCTCTGTTTTCTTTCTATTAATTTCCTGATTTTCAGTTTAATAAGGGGTTGGACTTGTGTTTTTGGTCAGCTCAAATTGGATCGGATTTTCGGGTCATTACAGTTGGTATTAGAGCTTAAGGTTAAGTGATTTACCTTGGCTCTGTGGCGTGACTCAGTAGAGATAGGGTTAGTAATACCCTAGATTGAGTTTGAGTGTATATATACGAGTGAACGTATTTATTATTGATATAAAAATTTGTTTTATATTGTGGAGATTCATTGGTTGAGTTGTTTATGGGTTCTGGTCGATCAGTTTGATCTACTGTATCGGTAGGAGTTACTAAACACTCGAATACGATGGGTCGGCACGATATGTTTTGAAAAGAGGGTAAATTAAAATAAGTTTACCCAAGGTATATCTTGATATAGAGAAGATATATATATATCAAAATTATAATATATTGGATATATAGGTTGTTATTATAATCGAGTAAGATTATAAATTAAATTGTTATGTAAATAACCAATCAGAATTCATATAAGTGAAATACGTGAAATTAGATGAGTTAAATCTGAAATTTAAACCAGAAATTGAATTAAAATTCTGGGAAATTGGATAAGTGTTTGTAAATGGATTTGGATTAAAAATAAGGAAAATTTAAGATCTTGGGAGATTTTAAATTGTTTTACAAGCAGTGTGAATTACATTTTTGAAATGAATTTCAAAATGGAAATGTTTAGAAGTGGTTTTATAGTATTGAACTCACTTCGATCGCTGGAAAATAGATTCCGATGATGACAGCTGCATCATCAGTATTCATTTTCGAGTTGTAAGTGACGAATTACTACCAGAGATACTGTTTTGAATTTGTTTTGGGAAAGATAAGTTGTATTGAATTTCAAAATGGGATTTATAATATAGAATTTGATATATAGAATTTGAATGTATAGAATTTGAATATAGAAATTCAAATGGGATTTATAATATAGAATTCGAATAGAATTTGATATATAGAATTTGAATAATAGAATTTGATATATAAAATTTGAATAATAGAATTTGATATATAGATTTGAATAATAGAAGTGATATAAAATTTGAATAGAAATTGAATAGAATTAACTAAGTCGAAGATGAATTAGTTAATCGAATTTTGAATTTGAAGTTGAACTTTGAAAGGTGAACTGGATTTGTAAATGGATATTCGTAATCGAATATAGAACTTAAATTTGAAATTTGGATTCAAATTAGTTAATAAGAAAGTTAAATATGTTTGAACATGTCATGTTCAAATATAAAAGTGAAATGGACTAAAGAGTTAATTTACAAATTAATTAATGAATTGAGTTAAAACGATCAGATATAGTTAAAATAGATTGGGCAGGTATAAATATACATGAGATAGGTATGGATAAGGTATATAAATAGAATGCTCGACATAAAGGTATGTATTTAATTTGTATATGGGATTTTACGCGCCGTATCGGCTAACCGCTTGGCTTTTTCTTTTTCTTTTGGATTGGTGAGGGCCATGGGAGGCTATTTGAAATATCCCAATGCTCCTGGTACAAAGGAGGTTATGGAGAATTTTTCCGGGAATTTAAGGAGTTAGAATATTTTTAAGACAATTTGATAGTTAGAAATCAACGTATCAATATATATATATATATATATATATAAGTTGATAAGGAAACAAACTTAGAAATAGAATAGTAAAATCAAAAAGGAAGGCTAAGAATAAAATCTAGTAAGAATATATGTGTTCAAAAGTGAATAAGTAGTTGTATGGTATTGATTATTCGAGTAAGTAGTCATATCTGTTTTGACGTTATAAATGTTATTCAGTCAAGGTCTGAGAGGTAGTTATACCCCAACTTGATTGATTTCATTAATAACAAATAAATATTAAGATTTCAGGCTCGAAGATCAATGTTGAATTAGATTTAGTTGAATATAGTATTTGGGTTGTCGTAACGATGTTTTACACAACATCCGTTTTAACCCAAATAAGTGTAAGCTTGGAAATATAATAAAGAATATTTCCTAAGTATAGAAATAAACAAGAACGGAAAAGAGATATTGAAATATTTTCCAATTATAAATAGCATATATTTTCTAAAGTTTAGAAAATAAAGGAAGGTGATATTCATAAATGTTTTCCAAATAACGTAAAAGTCCAATATGGTTATTGAAAATATTTGGTTAAAAAATATTGACAAAGAAATAGAGAAGTGATTTAACTAATGGAATATTAATTAAGGGCTCAGTGACATGTTCAAAAGGAAAATTTGTTTTTTGAGAAGAGTAAACTGTTTGAAAACTCCCACGGAAAGATTGTTTGAATTAAAAAAATTAACAGAAATTTTTGAAAGCAAATTTGAATTAAAGTAAAGCCAGTAAAGTGGTAACTGAGATTGAATTAGAATGATATCAAGACAAATTGGATTGTGAGATTCAAATTTGAAGTGTAATGTGATAATCAAGTTAAGAGTTGGGAATCGAGAAGAAACTCGAGTTAAAATGATATTTGGCTTGGTAAAAAGGCGAATGGTTGTGTTGGAGATGAAAGTGATTTCAGAATTTGATTGGGATAACATTGGTATATGCTGAGTTGATAGCATATGGAGGTGATAGAGTTGATATGCCCGACAAAAAGGTGCAAGTTTATATTCGATATAAGCATGAGATTTATGAGCCGAATTGGCAAGCCGCTTGGCTGTTTGACTTTCTTTTGGGTTGGAGATGGCCCAGAGAGGCAAGTAGGAGTTTGATCTATTAACCAGTACAAAGGAGGTGCTGGCGAAATTTTCGAAAAGTTAAGGTGTTAGAAAATTTTCAGGATTTTGAAAAAATTTTCATTGACAAGAATTGGTTAAAATTTTAATTGAATTTAAATTGGTTTAGTTGAGACCAAAAATTTAGAAGTGAACAAATATGTTCTAACCAGTCGATAGGGTCGTTCTCTACCTTAGCAATTTCGAGGACGAAATTAATTTAAGTGGGGAAGATTGTAATGACCCGCATTGGCAGAGGGTATTATAATTAATTTATTTAATTATATAAATAGTAATATAGTGACTTAAATGGTGGTTTAATTAAATAATGGTGAATATTTAATTAAAATAATAAATTAAATAATATATTTAATTCTGAAATAATCAGAGTTGGCTGAAATGGCGATATGGTGTGAACAGTGTCATCTGTGATATTTAATTCAGTTTAGAATTGAATTAGAATAACGAATATATTTAATTAACGATGGTTGAACGTATAAATTATAATATAATTAAAATTGAGCTTGAAATGGCGCTGCAGTTCGTAATTTGGCGATTGGTACTTCAACTGAATGTACAGGATTCGTTTTAAGTTGGATTTCTATGAAACAAGAAATGTGTGGAGTTGGTGAAGTATATCTTTCTAATGGAAGAGAAAAATTGGGATTTCATCAGGTAGATTTTGATTTATGTCCAAATCAAATTTTAGAAAAGTCATTGTGGAATTCCTTTATAATTTATAAAGGAATTATTTACATTTTAAAAAGGAAATTCAATATAAATCGAATATTGGGTTGACCCAGAAGTGAATATCGAGTTAGAAATACACATTGGATTTATTCTGAGCTGGATGGTATTCCACTGTGAATATAGACGATAATATTTAATTTTAAATATTAAATTTAGTTTTATTCGAATATATTTATATATTTAAATAGGCTATTTAGAGCTTTAAAAATAGCCACTTTAGCAAACGGAGTCGGGATTCGACGAAACCAGTTTCATTGGGACCGCAATGTCGAACTCTAGCTGCATGTCCATTTCCATGATTTTTGGGGTATCGTATGTGGTCATAGGAATTTTCAAAGGACATATACGAACAACGATTGATTAAAAAGGAATAAAATAATCAAAAGAGAAAATATCTAAATCTACTATAAATAATCCTTAACTAAACCTAATATAACTCATTCTCTGTTCAGTTATTTTTGCACCCCCACGTTCTTTCCAAAACCAGAAAAAAATCGCAAGATATTAAAATCCAAAAGAAATAGGAAATAAATCCAATAAATCCCAATATACATATAATTGAATCCCCGTGAGCATCTCCTTCAATCTGCTATTGGTTTAGGAAGCTCAGAAGTGAATTTCATGGATGCCGTTTACTTACAGTAAAATTAGGGTTCGTATTTTCATGGAAATGGTGAAGAGTTGGACCAATGCAAGTGTGGCGTTGGATTTAAAGTGAGGGGGCGCATCAGGTGAGCAGGTTTTGAGGGTCTCCGGTAATCTTTGGTCAGGTGCGACACCTGGGATATTCAGTCGAGTCTACAGATTGGAAAACGCCTGAGGGCGTCGAATGTTGGGAAGGGGTGGCGAATAGGAAGAGGATAAGGCGCTGAGGTGACTGGTGGTGTTTATTAATAACCCGAAAATCTAGGCCAGTTTAAAATTTTTATTTTGGCAATTTTAGCGAATTTTGAATATTTAAAATAGATTATTTTAAATAATAATGACGAGAAATTTATTTCGAATAGAATTCAAATGTATATATTATATAGATCGTCGTTAGAATATAATTATTTATTTTAAATTATAAAAGGAATTGAAATTTGCGCGGTAGTTCGATAATTCGATTTCAAAATTCAAATAAACATACCGGGTGTAAAATAAACCGGATTTTAGTGAAACCAAAAATAATAGGATCTATTTTAGGATATCTTTCCAACGAATCCGAAAAATCAAAATTTCATAGCGGGGATAAAAAGATATGTCCAGTTGAAAATCCTGAACAGTCGCTATAGAATTCAGGCCCTTAAAAATGGGAATTTTGCAAACGACCTCGGATTTCGACGAAACCACTTTTGTTGGGTCCGTGATGTAAAGTTATTGCTAGATTTCAAATTTCATAATTTTTTGAATCAATATGTGAGCGTGGCAAAGGAAAACGTGTTTGACCAGTTTCAGTTGATTTTAATCGACTGGAAAATGGCCATTTTTCAAACGGTCTCAGAATCTGACGAAACTAGTTTTGTTAGGACCGTATCGTCAATACGAAGCTAGAAAATATTTTTTGGGAATTTTTCGAGCTTGTATGTGGCCCCGGTAAATTGAATTGTGCATTCAAATTCAATATATAGAGTTATATGTTGATTTTGATGAGAACTAATCGAAATAGTCGAATCAGCCTGCGATATATATGCCATTGTGTTTGGAATGGGGGTGAAACGCTATGGACGACAGGTGGTGGGCCTCGTTTAGAGGTCATATGAAAAAGTCAACTTTTGGAAATTAAATAATTAAAATAATTAAAAATAAAACCCCCCCTTTTTTTCCTCTCCTATACCTTGCCCCCCCCCCCCCCGTTTCATCATTCAGAAAAGAAAAAAAACCCCAAAATCGATCGCGATTGGTCCTCCTCCGCCGCCACTGTCGCACGTCGCCACCTCTCCCCCTAGGCGCCGCCGCCGACGCGATACTCCCCCTCTGACGCCTCCTCTCTCCTCCTGCAGACCAACGCGCACCCCTCCTTAGTAATCGAAGCCGCCACTTCCCTCCCCTACTCCAACCAGACGCGTCGCCCTTTCCCCCCCACCGCGACCTCCTCTCAGTTGCTGAACCGCCACCACCTTCTCAGGTAACCACCGCGAGCCATACCCCCTCCCCTCGACGCCCGCGAGTTCGAACCCCACCTCACAAAGTCGCGAGCTGCTGGAAGTCCGGCTCATCCTCCTTTTCACCCCGAAATCTGCTGCGCCTTCTTCGTGAAGAAGGTGAGTTTCTTTGCTTCGATTCTGCACCATTCAAGTTCTGATTTTTATTTTATATCAAGTTCTGATTTTTATTTTATATAAAGTTCTGATTTTTATTTTATATAAAGTTCTGATTTTTATTTTATATAAAGTTCTGATTTTTATTTTATATCAAGGTCTGATTTTTATTTTATATAAAGTTCTGATTTTTATTTTATATAAAGTTCTGATTTTTATCATATATAAAGTTGAGATTTTTACTGTAGAAAGATTCGATTTGTAGAAGTGTAAAAAAAAATGCGATCTTTAGCTGAATAAAGATAATATTTTTATAGGATAGGAGTATTAAAAATATTATTTTTATATGAGCGGAGTAATAAAAATATGATTTTTATATTATAGAAAGAATAAAAATATGATTTTTATATTATAGAAAGAACAAAAATGAAATTTTTATGTTGATTAAAACTGAATTTTTATGTTGATTAAAACTGAAAATGAGGCGTAATTTTAAAACTAAATTTAGACGTGATTTTTAATTTTATGAAGATTATATTTTGAAAGGAGAAAAGATTATATTTTGAAAATAGAGAAGTTAAGATTTTTAGAATATGAAAAGAACGATATAAAAATATAATTTTTAGCTAGGTAAAAATATAATTTTTAGAAGTAAAAATTCGATTTTTATATATTGAATAACGAAGTAAAAATTCGATTTTTATATAGTGAATAGCAAAGTAAAAATTCGATTTTTACATATGTAGAGAATACGGGCAAAGAAAGTGACAAGAGGCAAGAACGGCGAACATTTCTACCTAAGAAGAGTTGTGGGATCGGATTAGCTAATCAGTGAGAACTTCTCACATTTTAATTTTATTTTTCTAGTTATAAATATGTACTAGGATGCAGACGGTGTTTAGTAGCACCTGACACCCGTCGTCCAAAAACCATGGACGGCTTGTATGCTTATTTGTTTGATTTTGATGTGTAGTTGATTGTGTGATGTGAAATGAAATAAAATATTTTATAGTGTAAAATATCTTATAGTTAAAAATAGAATTTTTAACGTGTATATGAAATGAAATAAAAATAAACAGATCGGACAATTTGTTTATATACACACATTGACTGATATTGATTGGGACGATAAATTTTACTCATCGTCCAACTGCACAAATAAAATCTGTGTTTGATTTGTTTGAAACCCCACACGGGTATTGGGATGATAATTGACGTACACTAATCCCAATAGTTAGTTGGATGTCGATCGATTGATTGACAGGCTGTTATAAGCGTTAAATATTTATATTTGATGCTTATACAGTGTAGAATGCACTTTGGATGATGGTTGATTATTCATCGTTGTTATTGTGTACATGTGGTGTGGAAAATCCATATAATCAACATTATATGGTAATTGATTGGGCCTCATTCCAGTTTTGAAATAGAAATATTTGAAAAAGAAATATTCGAAATAGAATATTTGATAATAGAAATATATGAAGCCGTGTTGATTAGATTGACGCCATTTTGACGTGAATGATATTTATATCGATTTTATTCATTTTATAATGAATATCGAAAGTGATTTCAAAAACTGATATTTTGAAAAGAATTGAAATTCGAATTGAAATTGAATATAAGTGAATTCGAATTGAAATTGAATATAAATGAATTCGAATTGAAATTGAATTGAACTGAAAACGAACTGAAATTTAATTAGAAATCAATTTGAATTGAAATTAATTTGAAATGAATTTAAAACGAATTCATATTGGAATATTCGATTTTGGTTTGAAATTGAATAGGAAGTTGAAATCGTTTTGAAAACGAATTTAAAACGATTTATATAATATGTTTTAAAAGGAAATCGACGAAGTATATATTATATATATGATATATATAATATAATGGCCTGAATAGAACGCGCCGCGCCGCGGCAGTTCGCGAATTTCGACCATTGACTTCGAATGGATATTGCAGGAGATCCGACCGTCGGATTCTCCTAAAACCGGAACCGTTGGGTTCGTATCGAAAAGAGCTTGCTAAGAATATTAGAAATTAGAAATCTAACGGTTGTATTTGGAATTATGTCCAAATCAAATTTGGAAAAGGTCGCTGTAAGTGCAGTTCGATGGCCGTTGATGGAAATCGACTGTACAGGCCTTGATAAAATTATTAAAAATAGTAATAATTTGTGTAAAATCATAAGAAATGATTTGGGAAAAATTGGGATGGAAAACTCTATATTTGAAAGGATAAAAATAGATTTTTATCGAAATGAACTAGTTTTGAACTAGAACTGTAATTCTATTTATTTTTAAAATAAATAAATTGAATTTGAAAATGGTTTTGAAAATAACCAGAATTTCCAATATTAATTGAAATTGGATTGGTATTGATTTTTGGGTTTATCGTGAACAGTGTTTTAAATAACACTTGTTCTTTAACCCGATAATTAATAGAATGCGATTTTGGGATGTCATGAACGGTATCTTCAATAATACTGTTCTTGGATCCAAAGGAGTTAAGAAAATCAGAAATAATTGTAGATTAATTAAGTTGAATGGTTTCTGGGGTATTGATCTGATGTTGGTTTCGGCCTTAGGGGTTAATACTTAGGGAATTGCCCACTTGCTAATTTATGGTTAGGGTCTGATTGAAATGTAATGTGATTTTGGGTTTATAGTGAACCGTGTTTTAAATGACACTGATTCTTTAACCCAGTCAAAGATTAAAACTAAGTGGAGTTTTAATGAATCTTTAATTAGATTGAAAAGATCGAGAATGGAGCATCACCAGTTTTACTCTAGACGGTAGTTAAATCTTTAATTAGATTTGAACGTGAAATGGTAATTGAATTTACCGATAACACCGTGGTGTTAGATATAAAGTATAACCAGTTTTACATCATGGGAGGAATAGGTTGGGATTGGAAAATTAAAACAAATGATTACTTCGGTAAGGTTTGTTAATCCCGACTAGTTGAATCGAAATTCAAAAGTAGATTAAAGAATAAATTTTAATGATTTATCTTTGATAAAATTAATGGGAACCTTTCCCTATGAATGTGAAATTTAGAAACTAACTGTCGGTTAGCTAAGCAGAATGGTTTTCTGGATATTGATCTGATGTTGGTTTCGGCCTTCGGTGTTAATATTTGGGGAATTACTCTCTTGTTAATTTACGGTTAGTGACTGATGAATTGGAATGAGGCGTATGTTGTGTTTGTGTAACATTATTTAAAATATACGCGAGTTATTCGGAAAGACCGGGTTTATCCCATTCTGAATAACTGATACGACGATAAGGCGAAGATAAAGACGGTGGTCGAAGATGAAGACGGTGGTCGAAGTCCGGAGGTCTTCACGTCGTTTGGGTGATTATTGATGATCTTGATTGGGATGTACACCCAAGAAGATGGAAACAGTTGGTGATCGTCCAGACGTATTTGGAGATCGATGGATATGCGGTGTACTAGGTGCCTCCGGTTTCGTTCAGACCCAGAACAGACTTGTAAATGGACTGTGTGTCTGACATTGGATTTTATTCTGTGTGATTGATTTCTATTAAATATATATCTGTTTGGCGGCGGAGAATTTATTCTCTTGCTTAACGCCCTTCTCTGAGACGTACGAGCTCAGGGGTTATATACTGATGGATATCAAACGCATAGAGTGAATTGCCTGTGTGGCATGCTAAGATGCAAATGATCAAGGCTTCTATTGAAAAGCAAAGTCTTGTGGTTGATGATCAAAGCACCGCCTATGTGGCACAGCTTTGTGTAACGTGAACTCGCGAGCCTCACACCCCGGTTGTGAACCAGAAACAGGAGAGGACCTCAGGGAGGACATGCGTTTCTTTCTAGCTTGGGTGGTGTCAGTGACCTACCAACCCTGACATTTATTTACTTTTCACCTGTGTGGTTGTTGATGTTGCGAGGCGCCTCGGTTTGATCGGACGATCAGGGTTCGATGAAGTCATTTATTGGCTCATTTACGCCCCAAAGGGCGGGGAAACATAGTGTTCAGGCATAATAATCCACATCGGTGGACCGGCCTTGTCGCTCCAAGGCTTGCCTGCGCGCTTGCCTGAGGCTCGGGCTAGAGAGTCTCGAATCGGTAGAGGACGATCCCTAGCCTCGGTTCATAGATGGAAATCCAATTTCCAAATAAGTGACATTTGCGGTTTTATTTGTAAACCTATATATGGCGACATAGTGGCATGGGACGCTCATTTCGCCTATGATTGATACTTATGATTTGAAGTTGTTTTATACACTATACACTTATTATAGTATCAAATGATTTGTTTTAAACGTATCAAGCATGCTTTGGCTGTTATAAGGTAAAAACCCTATCCTCCGGCTTGCGTTGCATTGTGTGATGGGACCTGGGTCTTATAATAGATTCATTTTTCTTTATTTAGCATTGCATTGTCTGTTTTATGCACTGGTATTCTTGGGAGGAAACCCGTTCCGTGTGATACGGCGTGGTCCCTTGATTTACCTAACTTTAAAAATAAAGATTAATAACTGTTTTAGTTCTCACACCAGTCCCATGACTGACCTGGAGTTTATTGTTTTAACTTAAACTCTGGGTGCCCCTATTTTGACACGGGTAGCTAGTAGTTTTGGTTTTGCAGATTTATATTCACAGGATCCTGGTTTACAGCTGGAACGATATCCGGAAAGCTTTGTATCCGTATATCTCCTTCTAGTTGTGTATTGTATTATTTTCCACTGCGATGTATTTAAATGTAATTTAAATCTCTGATATTTCTGTGTAATATTCATTTATACTCTGTATATTCTTGTATTCTGATGGAATTGTTGTAATATACAATGAAATGTTCTTCCGTCTGCGTTCTGTTGTGGCTTGTTCTCGAACTATCCATGCTTTCCCTTCACGGGGAAGTTACGGGTTTTCACAGTTGGTATCAGAGCTTTGGTTTACCAAGCTCAGAGAACAGGACACATTAGAACCTTACGAAAGAATTCATCAGATATTGGATTAGTAATATCCAATTAGAATGACTCGTTAGAGATGGGATCAGTAGTATCCTAGAACGAGTGTGAAGAGTATATTTTTAAAGTGAAAACCAATTTTGTTTTGAAATTTAAACCATTTCATACGTATTTGAATATTTATTCTATATTGATTTGGACAATCTGATATATAAAGATTTTGCATATATGTCTTGCAAACGTGTATTCAAAGTTTTAATATACTGGATAGTTATAGAATCATACTCTAGTTGCCCGGGGGTAATTCCGGTGATGGGGCACCGTCGCCAGTATTTATTTTCGAGTGACGAAAGTGAGATTTCCATATATTTCCAATTGACTGGTGTGAGAACCGAAACTAGATAGGGCTTATTGTTGTGATTTGACATCAAAAATATGATTTTTGACCATATATCAAAGTTATGCATTTGAAAAGCTAATAAACTAATTGATTGATGTTTGTGTTGTTTGTTTATTTGTTTGATAATTTTGAACCATTACGCCTAATTGTATCAAATATTGACTTGTATTGAAAATTAGTCGCATTTGCTTGCATATACATGTACTTACATTGAACAGGTCATAGCAAGGAGGCTAGAGCAGAGAATAAAATTTGTTTGCCCGACAAATAGGTACATGTTTATCATAATTTACTGTTTTGTTTGGGTGATGATGATTTTATGAGTCGATTGGCTAACCGCTTGGGTTTTTCTTTTTCTTTTTGAGATCAGAAGGCCTGTATGACAATTTTGGGATTTTCCCGTGCTCCCGGTGCAGGGGAGGTTATGGTGAAATTTTTCGAAAATTTAGGGTGTTAGCCAAATTATTGAAAAATTTGAAAAGTTCTTAGAAACTGAAAAGTTGAAGAACTTAAGCCGTAGTGAAAATAATGAATGTTGAGTTGATTAATTAAACAACTTTCGGCTTTGTTCCTTTTCGGGGACGAAAAGTTTTAAGTGGGGGAGATTGTAATAACCCGAAAATATGGGCCAGTTTAAAATTTTTATTTTGGCAATTTTAGTGAATTTTGAATACTTAAAATAGATTATTTTAAATAATTACGACGAGAAATTTATTTTGAATAGAATTCAAACGTATATATTATATAGATCGTCGTTAGAATATAATTATTTATTTTAAATTATAAAAGGAATTGAAATTTGCGCGATAGTTCGATAATTCGATTTCAAAATTCAAATGAACATACCCGGGTGTAAAATAAACCGGATTTTAGTGAAACCAAAAATAATAGGATCTATTTTAGGATATCTTTCCAACGAATCCGAAAAATCAAAATTTCATAGCAGGGATAAAAAGATATGTCTAGTTGAAAATCCTGAATAGTCGTTATAGAATTCAGACCCTTAAAAATGGGAATTTTGCAAATGACCTCGGAATTTCGATGAAACCACTTTTGTTGGGTCCGTGATGTAAAGTTATTGCTAGATTTAAAATTTCATAATTTTTCGAATCAATTTGTGTGCGTGGAAAAGGAAAACGTGTTTGACCAGTTTCAGTTGATTTTAATCGACTGGAAAATGGCCATTTTTCAAACGGTCTCAGAATCTGACAAAACTAGTTTTGTTAGGACCGTATCGTCAATACGAAGCTAGAAAATATTTTTCGGGAATTTTTCGAGTTTGTATGTGGCCCCGGTAAATTGAATTGTGCGTTCAAATTCAATATATAGAGTTATATGTTGATTTTGACGAGAACTAATCGAAATAGTCGAATCAGCCTGCGATACACATGCCATTGTGTTCGGAATGGGGGTGAAACGCTATGGATGAAAGGTGGTGGGCCTCGTTTAGAGGTCATATGAAAAAGTCAACTTTTGGAAATGAAATAATTAAAAATAAAACCCCCTTTTTTTCCTCTCATATACCTTCCCCCCCCCCCCCCCGTTTCATCATTCAGAAAAGAAAAAAAAAGAAAAAAAACCACAAAATCGATCGCGCCCGGTCCTCCTCCGCCGCCACCGTCCCACGCCGCCACCTCTCCCCCTAGGCGTCGCCGCCGACACGATACTCCCCCTCTGACGCCTCCTCTCTCCTCCTGCAGACCAACGTGCACCCCTCCTTAGTAATCGAAGCCGCCACTTCCCTCCCCTTCTCCAACCAGACGCGTCGCCCTTTCACCCCCACCGCGACCTCCTCTCAATTGTTGAACCGCCACCACCTTCTCAAGTAACCACCGCGAGCCATACCCCCTCCCCTCGACACCCGCGAGTTCGAACCCCCACCTCACTAAGTCGCGAGTTGCTGGAAGTCCGGCTCATCCTCCTTTTCACCCAGAAATCTGCTGCGCCTTCTTCGTGAAGAAGGTGAGTTTCTTTGCTTCGATTCTGCACCATTCCAGTTCTAATTTTTATTTTATATCAAGTTCTTATTTTTATTTTATATAAAGTTCTTATTTTTATTTTATATCAAGTTCCAATTTTTATTTTATATAAAGTTCTGATTTTTATTTTATATAAAGTTCTGATTTTTATCATATATAAAGTTGAGATTTTTACTGCAGAAAGATTCGATTTGTAGAAGTGTAAAAAAAATGCGATCTTTAGCTGAATAAAAATAATATTTTTATAGGATAGGAGTATTAAAAATATTATTTTTATATGAGCGGAGTAATAAAAATATGATTTTTATATTATAGAAAGAATAAAAATATGATTTTTATATTATAGAAAGAATAAAAATGAAATTTTTATGTTGATTAAAACTAAATTTTTATGTTGATTAAAACTGAAAATGAGACGTAATTTTAAAACTAAATTTAGACGTGATTTTTAGTTTTATGAAGATTATATTTTGAAAGGAGAAAAGATTATATTTTGAAAATAGAGAAGTTAAGATTTTTAGAATATGAAAAGAACGGTATAAAAATATAATTTTTAGCTAGGTAAAAATATAATTTTTAGAAGTAAAAATTCGATTTTTATATATTGAATAACGAAGTAAAAATTCAATTTTTATATAGTGAATAGCAAAGTAAAAATTCGATTTTTACATATGTAGAGAATACGGGCAAAGAAAGTGACAAGAGGCAAGAACGGCGAAGATTTCTACCAAAGAAGAGTCGTAGGATCAGATTAGCTAATCAGTGAGAACTTCTCACATTTTAATTTTATTTTTCTAGTTATAAATATATACTAGGATGCAGACGGTGTTTAGTAGCACCTGACACCCGTCGTCCACAGACCATGGACGGCTTGTATGCTTGTTTGTTTGATTTTGATGTGTAGTTGATTGTGTGATGTGAAATGAAATAAAATATTTTATAGTGTAAAATATTTTATAGTTAAAAATAGAATTTTTAACGTGTATATGAAATGAAATAAAAATAAACAGATCGGACAATTTGTTTATATACACACATTGACTGATATTGATTGGGACGATAAATTTTACACATCGCCCAACTGCACAAATAAAATCTGTGTTTGATTTGTTTGAAACCCCACACGGGCATTGGGATGATAATTGACGTACACTAATCCCAATAGTTTGTTGGATGTCGATCGATTGATTGACAGACTGTTATGAGCGTTAAATATTTATATATGATGCTTATACAGTGTAGAATGCACTTTGGATGATGGTTGATTATTCATCGTTGTTATTGTGTACATGTGGTGTGGAAAATCCATATAATCAACATTATATGGTAATTGATTGGACCTCATTCCAGTTTTGAAATAGAAATATTTGAAAAAGAAATATTTGAAATAGAATATTTGAAAATAGAAATATATGAAGCCGTGTTGATTAGATTGACGCCATTTTGACGTGAACGATATTTATATCGATTTTATTCATATTGTAATGAATATCGAAAGTGATTTCAAAATCTGTTATTTTGAAAAGAATTGAAATTCGAATTGAAATTGAATATAAGTGAATTCGAATTGAAATTGAATATAAATGAATTCGAATTAAAATTGAATTGAACTGAAAACGAACTGAAATTGAATTAGAAATCAATTTGAATTGAAATCAATTTGAAATGAATTTAAAACGAATTCATATTGGAATATTCAATTTTGATTTGAAATTGAATAGGAAGTTGAAATCGTTTTGAAAACGAATTTAAAACGATTTATATAATACGTTTTAAAAGGAAATCGACGAAGTATATATTATATATATTATGTATATAATATAATGGCCTGAATAGAACGCGCCGCGCCGCGCCGCGGAAGTTATCGAATTTCGACCATTGACTTCGAACGGATATTGCGGGAGATCCGACCGTCGGATTCTCCTAAAATCGGAACCGTTGGGTTCGTATCGAAAATTGCTTTCTAACAAATATTAGAAATTAGAAATCTAACGGTTGGATTTGGAATTATGTCCAAATCAAATTAGGAAAAGGTCGCTGTAAGTGCAGTTCGATGGCCGTTGATGGAAATCGACTGTACAGGCCTTGATAAAATTATTAAAAATAGTAATAATTTGTGTAAAATCATAATAAATAATTTGGGAGAAATTGGGATGGAAAACTCCATATTTGAAAGGATAAAAATAGATTTTTATCGAAATGAACTAGTTTTGAACTAGAACTATAATTCTATTTATTTTTAAAATAAATAAATTGAATTTGAAATTGGTTTTGAAAAAACCAGAATTTCCAATATTAATTGAAATTGGATTGGTATTGATTTTTGGGTTTATCGTGAATAGTGTTTTAACTAACACTTGTTCTTTAAACCGATAATTAATAGAATGCAATTTTGGGTTGTCATGAACGATATCTTCAATAATACTGTTCTTGGATCCAAAGGAGTTAAGAAAATCAGAAACTAACTGGAGATTAGTTAAGTTGAATGGTTTCTGGGGTATTGATCTGATGTTGGTTTCGGCCTTTGGGGTTAATACTTAGGGAATTGCCCACTTGCTAATTTATGGTTAGGGTCTGATTGAAATGTAATGTGATTTTGGGTTTATAGTGAACCGTGTTTTAAATGACACTGATTCTTTAACCCAGTCAAAGATTAAAACTAAGTGGATTTTTAATCAATGTTTAATTAGATTGAAAAGATCGAGAATGGAGCATCACCAGTTTTACTCCAGACGGTAGTTAAATCTTTAATTAGATTTGAACGTGAAATGGCAATTGAATTTACCGATAACACCATGGTGTTAGATATAAAGTATAACCAGTTTTACATCATGGGATGAATAGGTTGGGATTGGAAAATTAAAACAAATGATTACTTCGGTAAGGTTCGTTAATCCCGACTAGTTGAATCGAAATTCAAAAGTAGATTAAAGAATAAATTTTAATGATTTATCTTTGATAAAATTAATGGAAACCTTTCCCTATGAATGTGAAATTTAGAAACTAACTGTCGGTTAGCTAAGCAGAATGATTTTCTGGATATTGATCTGATGTTGGTTTCGACCTTCGGGGTTAATATTTGGGGAATTACTCTCTTGTTAATTTACGGTTAGTGACTGATGAATTGGAATGAGGCGTATGTTGTGTTTGTGTAACACTTATTTAAAATATACACGAGTTATTCGGAAAGACCGGGTTCATCCCATTCTGAATAACTGATACGACGATAAGGCGAAGATGAAGACGGTGGTCGAAGACCGGAGGTCTTCACGTCGTTTGGTTGATTACTGATGATCTTGATTGGGATGTACACCCAAGAAGATTGAAACAGTTGGTGATCGTCCAGACGTATTTGGAGATCGATGGATATGCGGGGTACTAGGTGCCTCCGGTTTCGTTCAGGCCCAGAACGGACTTGTAAATGGACTGTGTGTCTGACATTGGATTTTAGTCTGTGTGATTGATTTCTATTAAATATATATCTATTTGGCGGCGGAGAATTTATTCTCTTGCTTAACGCCCTTCTCTAAGACGTACGAGCTCAGGGGTTATATACTGATGGATATCAAACGTATAGAGTGAATTGCCTGTGTGGCATGCTAAGATGCAAATGATCAAGGCTTCTGTTGAAAAGCAAAGTCTTGTGGTTAATGATCAAAGCACCGCCTGTGTGGCACAACTTTGTGTAACGTGAATTCGTGAGCCTCACACCCCGGTTGTGAACCAGAAACGGGAGACGACCTCAGGGAGGACATGCGTTTCTTTCTAGCTAGGGTGGTGTCAATGACCTACCAGCCCTGACATTTATATACTTTTCACCTGTGTAGTTGTTGCTGTTGCGAGGCGCCTCGGTTTGATCGAACGATCCGGGTCCGATGGAGTCATTCGTTGGCTCATTTACGCCCCAAAGGGCGGGGAAACTTAGTGTTCAGGCATAATAATCCACATCGGTGGACCGACCCTGTCGCTGCAAGGCTTGCCTGTGCGCTTGCCTGAGGCTCGGGCTAGAGAGTCTCGAATCGGTAGAGGACGATCCCTAGCCTCGGTTCATAGATGGAAATCCAATTTCCAAATACGTGACATTTGCGGTTTTATTTGAAAACCTATGTATGGCGACATAGTGGCATGGGACGCTCATGTCGCCTATGATTGATACTTATGATTTGAAGCTGTTTTATACACTATACACTTATAATAGTATCAAATGATTTGTTTTAAATGTATCAAGCATGCTTTGGCTGTTATAAGATAAAAACCCTATTCTCCAGCTTGCGTTGCATTGTGTGATGGGACCTGGGTCTTATAATAGCTTCATTTTTCTTTATTTAGCATTGCGTTGTCTGTTTTATGCACTGGTATTCTTGGGAGGAAACCCGTTCCGTGTTATACGACGTGGTCCCTTGATTTACCTAACTTTAAAAATAATGATTAATAACTGTTTTAGTTCACACATCAGTCCCATGACTGACCTGGAGTTTATTGTTTTAACCTAAACTCTGGGTGCCCCTATTTTGACACAGGCAGCTACTAGTTTTGGTTTTGCAGATTTATATTCACAGGTTCCTGGTTTACAGCTGGAACGATATCCGAAAAGCTTTGTATCAGTATATCTCCTTCTAGTTGTGTATTGTATTATTTTCCGCTGCGATGTATTTAAATGTAATTTATATCTCTGATATTTCTGTGTAATATTCATCTATACTCTGCATATTCTTGTATTCTGATGGAATTGTTGTAATATACAATGAAATGTTCTTCCATTCGCGTTCTGTTGTGGCTTGTTCTCGAACTATCCGCGCTTTCCCTTCACGGGGAAGTTACAGGTTTTCACATGTTTGCGCCCTGGTTTGGTGGCTGACGTGGGGGTGAGGAGAGGTCAAAGGCATGGTCAAAAGGGGAAAAGGGTGAAGGTCTGACGAGCGGATTTCTGGGCTTGTTGATTTGGGAAGAAGGAAGCATACGGTGTGTTTTAATGTGGCAGCGGGCCTGTTTCAAATAGTAAGGCCATAATTTTTTTAGAAATTCATGTTTAATTTAAATCAAAATAGAGTGTTAGCTTGTAAATTCAATAAGTATCTCATACGATATCGGAATTGGACAAAACAGGATCCGATGGGATCGTAGGGATGAGGGTATACACTGGAACTGATTGGGAGTGGATTGGGGCTCATTTGAACTTATGATGAAATAAACTGTTTGATCCAAATCAAACAACAGTTTATCGTTCTTTAACGATGAACTGCCAATGTGAGTAAATCTCACTAACTCTGAACAGTTTATAATTTCATGTTGTATTTTTGGAACTGTTAAATATTGGTTGATTGACTGTGTGTTGACTGTTTGATTGAACTGCTAGTCCGTTAGTTGAATTTCTATATTGATTCTGTTTAACAGAATATATCATATGGAACTGAAAGTGATGTTGATTTTATTGTTTAACATCTGTGGATGCAGGGAAACAGGTTGGAGGGGTCCAACTGGACTCCTCAATATTTATAATAATGTTCTGTTCATATATTGTAATATATGAATGTGATATATAATCTGTTGATGATTATGTGTGTTTAAATGATATCGATCATTGTGATATGGTATCTTAAATACCTTGAGAAATACCAGAATGATGAAAGGGAATTTTCAAAGTATATTTTGAAAATAATTTATTTATATAAAATCAATGGATTTTATATATAAAGGGAAAAAGGATTTTATAAAAGGAAATAAACTATAAAATCAAAAGAGTTAAAAAGAATATATTTGTAAAACAAATATAAGGGAAAATATTTGTAGAACAAATATAAAAGAGAAATATTTGTGAAATCAAATATAAAAGAGAAATATTTGTGAAATCAAATATAAAGGGAAATATTTGTGAAATCAAATATAAATGAAAATATTTGTTAAATAAATAGAAAGGAAAAAGAAATATTTATTTGTTAAATAAATCGAATTTAAAAGGGATTAATTATTTATTAAGTAAACAAATAGAAAAGGGATTTATCAAAGGAGATAATTCAAAGGAATAATCAAAAGAGTTAATTCGAAAGAGTAAATCAAAAAGAATTAATCGAAACGAGTTAATCGAATATTAGTTATTCGATTAGAGTTAATCAATTAGAGTAAATGAATTAGGTTGACTAGTTAAAGTTGATCAATTAGAGTTAACCAGTTAGATTTGAACAGTTAAAGTTAACCAGTTAGAGTTAGAGTTAACCAATTGAGTTAATCGATCAGAGTTAGATAATCGAGTCGAGTTATCAAGTTAAGTTCACCGATTAGAGTTAGATAATCAAGTCGAGTTATCAAGTTAAGTTCATCGATTAAAGTTAGATAATCGAGTTGGCTTATCGAGTCAAGATATCGAGTTAGATAATCAAGTTAACTAAATCGAGTTAAGATATCGAGTCGAGATAATCGAGTTAAGCTATCGAGTCAAGATAATCGAGATAAGTAAATCGTGATAAGTAAATCGAGTTAAGTGAATAAGTTAAGTGAATTAAGTTAAGTTAGTCGAAAGGAGTTATCGATGTTAGTTTAATCAAAAGGAGTTATCAATTATGGTTTAATCGAAAGAAGTTAATCGAATTTAGTTATTCGAAAGAAGATTATCGAATATAAGTTATTCGAAGTGAATTAGTCGAATATAAGTTATTCGAAGTGAGATAATCCAATATAGGTTATACGAAGAAGAGTTAATCAAATAGAGATTACTCGAATAGAGTTAATCGACGAATTCGATTATATCGAATTCGGGAAAGTAATTATACTTTTCGGTGTTTAAATCAAGATTTATTTATTTATGAATTAGGGGTTTATTTATTTATTCACAATAAAGAGTAAAAGTTATAATTGAAGTTGGATATTTTCAAAGTAGGGATTATAACGTTATCATTATAATCAATATTTTCAATAAAGAAGTGGATTCGTAAATAGAATCCGAAGTTTCATAAAGAAGTTTGTTAAAAGTTTAAAAGATAAACTTTGACGATTTTGAAGTTAAAACGTTGTTCAATTAAGGTCTGAGAGGTAATTATATCCCAACTTGATTGACTTCCTTCCTAACTAAGGAATGGTAAGGTTTGATCGTGAAGGAGTTTTGGAAATGTTTTCCAAGTAAGAATCAGAAATGTTTTCTGATAAAAGAGAAAATAAGAATTTGGAATTTATAGAAACAGGAGATAAGTGGACTAATGAACTAAAGAGATAAATGTTGAATGATGATTGATCGATATAATTTCCATCTGGAAATAACATCGTTGTTTGCACACGTGTTTTTCTTCGATAGTTAACTCACCGACTATCGAAGTTTTTGACCATTTTAACGTTGTTAATATGGAGAGACCGGTTGGATTATTATCCAAAGGACCACTCTGATTGGCATAAGCGCTACGAATCATATACGCCAAAGATAATTGAAGACGGAGTAAAGTGCAAGGGCTATTGTATAAGTCTTAGATAACAGTGCCTAAGACAGATGTACTTAATGGTGCCTTCGGTTCATCCTGTTCCTGGATGACTTGTATGGATGAATGTCTGACAGAGTATTTCCAGAAAGGTCACGTACATTGATTTCTTCAATCGTACCAAGAGTGGAAGTGGAGAAGGAAACTTCTTTTAGCTAACACATTATGTATTGTTGAGGATGTCAATCAGTGATTTGATGGATTTGACGATGTGGCATTCGAAGTGAATCTGATGTGATGATAAGGCGTAACCTCAAGCCTCATCAACCGGTAAATGACAGAAATCGGACAGGCAGCATGGCTAAGTTGGTTGCTCCGAAGAAGGGTGTATAATCACCTGATCTAGAGTTTAATTTACTTCTAAAAATCTATTGTTGATGCTATCCCATTCGGGAAACGGTTGTTGATCCCAACCGTTGGTGATATACATTCGATACACTCAAGCGAAATGAGTGGTCGGTCATGTGTGGCCGAGTTGCAAGATGTTCTTGTTGAACCCAGTGTATTCTTTTCTAGAGGTACACTAGCGGAAGGTGGTTCCATACCTTGTCATAGTTGGAAATCCATTACCCAATACGTGCTTGCGGTTTTGATTGTATACTATATATGTAGAACGTGAGATGAAAGCGTTTCTGCTAGATGATTATTATATTGTGGTTGATAGACATTATTATAATATCAAATGGTTTTTGATATAAAGATAATTTGAATTCTCATAAGGGAATAACCCGTTCCATTATACAGCGTGGTCTTATGAGATATCGTTTAAAGGCTCAAACTGTTTTAAACTGTTTTACTCATACCAGTCCCATGACTGACACGAAGTTTATTTTGTTTTGTTTTCCCTAAACTCTTGGGTGCCCAATTTTGTACGGGCAGTCAAGTAGTCGGGATTTACAGATATACCTGAAGAGCTGGAGCAGGAGGCTTCAGCATCGTATAGCTATAGTTTATCATATAGCTATAGTTTATTTTCCGCTGTGTTGTAAGTGGTGTACTTTGGTAATGATGTATATTCAAGTACAGATGTTTATTTCCAGGATATGTTATCTATTATATGTTATTCATTCCGCTGTGAGGTTCGTGTTACTCTGATGTTGTGTTCTTCTTCTTCTATTCTAAGTTTCTATCTTATCTATTCTCACCCTCTAATTTATTTCATTAATCATCCGGTATTTTTCGATGTTTGGTTAGTCATCATTGAGTTTATAGCGATAACCAAAGTCGACAAAAACCCGGGTCATTACATAACAGCAGAATAGAAATAAATAAATACACCAGATAATGTACCATAGAATACACTGGATAAACATAATCATCAGAGTTACCACAGTATATAGGACCATACTTAGTACAAAAATACAGTTTAGCTTTACATAAAATGTCTACAGCGGAAATCTAAGCATAATATGTACAACAGGAGCTGAACAACATAAAAGAGATAAATGATAGAATCCATCTTCAGCTCTAGCTATCCAGAAAGAGCCTGCTAAAACCTGAATACAAGGCTGCCCTTGTAGAAAAAGGGGCACCCGAGTTTGCAAGTGAAACAAACTACGAGTCAGTCATGGGACTGGTATGAGAAATCTACTTAACTTACTTTATAATATGGCTAATCACAGGACCATGCCACTTTCGCGGAACAGATTTACTCCATTGGATTGCTAGTGCTTTAAAACAAGTAAATCTTTTAAACATCGCAATGCTTTTTATAAAAATGAAGCCATTATAAGACTCAGTTCCCATCACACAATGCAACGCAAACCGAAGGATAGAGTTTTACCTTATAATGGACAAAATATGCTTGATACGAATAAAACAAAAGCATTTGATATTATTACTAATGTTTATAGGTTTCAAAAACAATTTCAATCATAACTATCAATCATGGACGACATGGATATCGTATATCATGTCGCCATATATAAGTATACAATCAAAACCACACAGTGTCATACTTGGAAATTGGATTTCCTTCATGAACCAAGGCAAGGGATCGTCCTTAACGCATCGAGACAATCTAGCCTACCATGTCTCAGGACCCAGACTCAGGTGAGCCCTTGGATCGTTAGGGTCGGTCCACCGACGTGGATTAAAATGCCTGAACACTGCGTTTCCCCGCCCTTCGGGGCGTAAATGAGCCAAATGACTCCATCGGCTCCACATAGTCACCGATATATCTGAGGCGCCTCGCAACAACAACAACCACACAAGTGAAAATAATATAAATGTCAGGGCTGGTAGGTCACTGATACCACCCTAGCTAGAAAGAAACACAGGTCCTCCCTGAGGTCCTCTCCCATTTCTGGCTCATACCGGGGTGTGAGGCTCGCGAATCAACGTTATACACAAAGCTATGCCACAAAGGCCGTGCTTTGATCATCATCCACAAGACTTTGCTTTTCAGCAGAAGCCTTGATCATCTGCCAATTAGGCGTGCAACATAGGCAATTCGCTCCATGCGACTGATTTCTATCGATATATAACCTCTGAGCTCGTACGTCTCGGAGAAGGACGTTAAGCAAGAGAATAAATTCTACGCCGCCGAACAGATATATATTTAATAGAGATTAATCAGCAAAGAACAAAATCCAATGTCAGTGTAACAACCCGGAAATTCTGAGCCAGTTTAAAATTTTTATTTTGGAAATTTTAATGAATTTTGAATATTTAAATGAATTATTTTAAATAATAACGACGAGAAATTTATTTTGAATATAATTCGGACGTATATATTTATATACGTCGTTGTTAAAATATAAATATTTTATTTTAAATATAAAAGGAATTGAAAATGGCGCGGTAGTTCGATAATTCGATTTCAAACTTCAATTGAACATACAGGGTGCAAAATAAACCGGATTTTAGTGAAACCAAAAATAATAGGATCTAATTGGGAATATCTTTCCAAAGAATCCGAAAAATTGAAATTTCATAGCGGGAATCAAAAGATATGTCCAGTTGAAAATTCTGAATAGTCGCTATGGAATTCAGGCCCTTAAAAATGGAAATTTTGCAAACGGCCTCGTATTTCGACGAAACCACTTTTGTTGGATCCGGGATGTCAAATTATTGTTATATTCCAATTTTCATAATTTTTCGAATCGATATGTGAGCGTGGCAAAGGAAAACGCGTTTGACCAGTTTTAGTTTATTTTAATCGACTGGAAAATGGCCTTTTTCAAACGGTCTCAGAATTCGATGAAAGTAGATTTGTTAGGACCGTATCGTCAATACGAAGCTAGAAAATATTTTTTTGGAATTTTTAGAGTTCGTATGTGACCCCGATAAAATGAAATGCGCGTTCAAATTCAATATATAGAGTTATATATTGATTTTTGATGGAAACTGATCGTAACGATCGAATTGGACTGCGATACATATCCCATTGTGTTCAGAATGGGGGTAAAACGCTAGGGACGACAGGCGGTGGGCCTCATTTAGAGGTCGTATAAAAAAGTCAACTTTTTGAAATTAAATAATATAAATTTTTTTTTTATAAAAACCCTTTTATACCCCCCTCTCTTTCATTTTGACAGATCGAAATAAAAAAAAAAGAAAAAAAAAAGGGAATGGATCGAACGCCATCGTCGTGCGCTTCCAGGCCGGCGCCGCTACCGATGAACTCGCCCTCCTCCTCGTTGCGCCATCCTCCGCAAGCCGCACCCCCCTCTCGCTTCTCGTTCGCTGTACAACCCCAAACCCCGAACCCTAATTTGACCGCACCCCCTCAGCCCCAAACCCGGAGCCCGACCACCTGCGAGTGCTCTTTCCCCCTGGCCATCTCCGCCTCGCACTGATGAACTCCGACCACCGCCGGTCAGCGAAGACGAAGCGCCGCCACCTCTTTTGCTTACACGCTATAAGTTTTTACTGTTTGTTTTAATTTACTTTAATGATCAGTTTTAAATGGCTGTAAAAATCAATTTTGTTTTTATAAAAAGGTATTACTTTCTATAAGTTTTAAAATAAATATAAATATTGTTAAAATTTTGAAATAATATATATGTTAATGTTTGATAATTCTGAAATTATATATATAGCACTGAATTATAAAAAAATATAATTTTTATAGTACAGAAAGTATAAAAATACGATTTTTAAATTATATGAATATTAAAGGCGAAATCTTTATATTTGAAAAGGCGAAATCTTTATATTTGAAAAGGTGAAATCTTTATATTTAAAAGGCGAAATCTTTATATTTGAAAAGGCGAAGTCTTTATATTTGAAAAGGCGAAATCTTTTTATTTGAAAAGGCGAAATCTTTATATAGAGAATAGCGTGATAAAAATATAATCATTATTATATGAACACCGTTGGAAAAATAGAATTTTTATCTATATAGTAGCGGTGTAAAAATAGAATTTTTATCTATATAGTAGCGGTGTAAAAATAGAATTTTTATCCATATGGAGTGAATATAAAAATGTGATTTTTATATATGTAGTGGCTACGAGCAACGAAAGTGACAAAAGGCGAGAACAACGATGACTTCTACATGAGAAGAGTCGAGATGATTGGATTAGCTAGTCGGTGAGAACTTCTCACTGTAAATTTCCTTTTCTAGTTATAAATATATACTAGGATGCAGACAGTGTTTAGTAGCACCCGACACCATTGTCCACAGACCATGGACTTGTTTGTTTGGTTGTGTAGTTGGTTAGGTTATTTGATCTAAATTTGGTTGTTTGGTGAATTGAAATTGGTTTGATTGATATGTGTATGGCGTGGGCCATTACTAGACCGGGAATAAGGCTAGGCCTTATCCCGTTTCTAGTATCGTGCCATTATGCCGCCGAAATTTTCTAAAATAAGTTAGAAAAATAAAAATATCATTTTATTGTGTAAGTGAACTGAATAGAAATTCATGTGTAGAAATAAAATATTTTATCGTTAAAAATATAATTTTTAACGTGTGTGTGAATAAAATAAAATATTCATTTACAAACCAGACGGTCTGTTTATGCACACTGTTTTAACCGATATTGATTGGGACAATAAATTTTTCACATCGCCCAACTGCACAAATAATATTAAGTGTTTGTTGATGTGAAACCCCACATGGGTATTGGGATGATATTTGACGTACACTAGTCCCAATAATTAGTTGTGTGTCGATCGATAGGTTGACAGACAGTTGTGTGGTGCACTTTGGATGATGATTGATTATTTATCGTTGCTATTATATACATGTGTTGGATGGAATCCATATAATTAACGTTATATGGTAATTGATTAGGCCTCATTCCAGTCGGGAAAATAATGAATATGATAAAAGAAAATTCATGTGTTGAATACATAAATAGTCATGTGTTGACGATGTTCATGTGTTGAGTAAAATATTTTAAATAATAAAATTTGCATCTTTATCATATTTAAAATTAGAAACTACTTCACGGAGGAGTCTGATTGAAAATCAAACGATAGATACCATAATTTTATAAAATATTTTACATAACAAAAATAGTTGTATGTTGACAGTACTCATGTGTTGAGATTGGTAATGTGTTGAAAGAAATAAAGATTCATGTGTTCAATGGAATACATATTCATTTGTTGAATAGAATAACGAATTTATTGAAATATATATATAAAGCCGTGTTGTTTAGAGTTGCGCCATTTTGACGGGGACGATATTTATATCGATTACATTCGTTTTTATAATGAATATAGAAAAAGTGGTGATTTCAAAATATAATGTTTGGAAAATATTATCATTTATATAGTAATGATATGAAATATTCAATTTTGATTTGAAATTGAATATAGAGTTGAAATGGTTTTGAAAACGAATTTAAAACGATTTATAAAATACGTTTTAAAAAGGAAATCGACGAAATATATAATATATATATATATATATATATATTATATATATATATATATAATGGCCTGAATAGAACGCGCCGTGCCGCGACAGTTTGTGAATTTCGACCATTGACTTCGAATTGACATTACGGGAGATCCGACCGTCGGATTCTCCTAAAACCGGAACCATTGGGTTCGTATCGAAAATAACTTTCCAATGAATATTAGAAATTTGAAATCTAATGGTTGGTTTTAGAATTATGTCCAAATCTATTTCAGAAAAGGTCGTTGTAAGTGCAGTTCGATGACCGTTGTTGGAAATCGACTGTACGGGCCTTGATAAAACTATTAAAAATATTAATAATTTGTGTAAAATCATAATATATGGATTGGAAAGAACTGGGAAGAAAAATTCCACATTTGAAAAGATAAAAATAGATTTTTGTCGAAATGAACTAGTTTTGAACTAGAATTAAAATCAATTTATTTTTGAAATAAATAAATTGAATTTGAAAGTGATTTTAAAAATAATCAATATTGCCAATACGTGAATTGGACTGGAGTTGAATCGAAATTATCTTCAGAATATTTCGATATTGGATTTCGTGACTATACAAATATTGTTATGGGAATTTGAAAGATATATTTTATATCATTATTTCCAATACGATATTTGTTGGTTTCAGAATTTGATATTGAATATAAGCCGGTATATTCTCTATTCAGAGCCTTGTATTTAATATCAAATGTGATTTGGGTTTGTCGTGAATGGTGTCTTCATTAACACTGTTCTTAAGCCCAACAGAGAAAAAGATTAATTCTTTCTATTTAGATTTAATGAAGTGTATCAATTAAATAATATTTAATTGGAATCGAATTTGAATTGGTTTTTGGGTTTATCGTGAGCGGTGTTTTGAACAACACCTGTTCTTTAACCCGATTAACAATAGAGTGTGATTTTGGGTTTACCGTGAATCGTGTTTTAGATGACATTGGTTGTTTAACCCAGTTAAAGACAGGATATTGATTTTTAAGAAGATTAAAACTAATTGGAGTTTTAATGAATCTCTAATTAGAGTGAAATGTGAATTGATAATTTAAAATATCAAATCAGAAAGGTGATCGAGAATGGAATACCACCAGTTTTGCTCCAAAGCGATAGTTAAATCTTTAATTATATTTAAAAGTGAAATGGTATTTAATTTTACCGATAACACCGTGGTGTTAGATATGGAGTACCACCAGTTTTGCTCCATGGGATGAATAGGTTGGGATTGGGAAATAAAACAAATAATTACTTCGGTGTGGTTTGCTAATCCCGACTAGTTTGAAATGATATCCAAAGGAAGATTAAAGAAAAAATTTATAAAAAATTATCTTGGATAAAATTAATGGGAACCTTTAACTAAGAATGTGATTTTGTGAATAAAAGAATATTCTGAATTGGAATGAGGCGTTTGTTGTGTTTGTGTAACATTTGTTTATCATATACGTGGGTTATTCAGAAAGGCCGGGGTTATATCCATTCTGAATAACCGATTTGGCGAGATGTCGAAGATGAAGACGGTGGTTGAAGACCGGAAGTCTTCACATCGTTTGGGTGATTACTGATGATCTTGATGGGGCTGTACACCCAAGACGAGGGAATCAGTTGGTGATCGTCCAGACGTACTTGGAGATGGATGGATATGCGAGGAAAGTGCCTCCGGTTTCGTTCAGACCCAGAGCGAACTTGTAAATGGATTGTGTGTCTGACATTGGATTTTATTCTATGTTGATTGATCTCTATTAAATATACATTGTAACACCCCGAATTTTCTGTTAACATTAAGGTTACAAAAATAATAATAAGTTTGTAAAAGGGGGGATATATCTAATATGCATACAAAAATAATAATAAGTGAGTAAAGGGGGGATGTATCTAATGTGCATATAAAAATAATAATAAGTGTGTAAAGGGGGGATGTATCTAATGTGTACATATTTATATGGATAAACAAATAATAGTAAATGTTGATAATGTACATTAAGAGAGTAATTATGGCATAAGTAAAATTAGGAATTATTTACATATAGGATTTGTCCTATGAGAAATGTGTACATTGTAGAGTATATATATATATATATATATATATATATATATATATATATATATATGCTAAAACATGAAATTACATGTAATTGAAATAGTAATTATGGCATAATTCAAAATGGGGGTAATTTGCATGCATAGTAATTATGGCATAATTCAAAATGGGGGTAATTTGCATGCATAGTAATTATGACATAATTTAAAATGGGAGTAATTTACAGTCCTTAATTGTGAACATAATTGGCCTCTTTTGAAATTGATGGCCTTGATTAACCCTAGCATTATCGGACGGCTCAAATTAAAATGCAACTCTATAAAAAGACCCTAGGTCTCCAACTAAATATTCACATGAAAATAAGAGTTGAAGCCGCCATGCTGTCGAATGAGAATTAGAGGGAGCCTCCATTTGAAAGAGACGAACAACAAAGCTAATACAAGTAAAAGATTAAAGCTTCTGCAACGATTCTACAACAATTAAAGATTCTTTCTTTAATCCAATCAAGGCAAGCACAGTTATTTTCCGATATAAACTTTAATTATAATTATGACATGATTGTAAATCTGAATTTGAGGATGTTCTGTTCTGATCTATTTTACTCTGTATTTCTTTCTGCTTTCTGTTCTATAGCCAGGCTACCACGAGCCTGAGCCAATCTCATAAGAGATTAACATACGCTAAAATATTTGGGACAATGCAATGAATGATGCAAAATTGGATTGATTTGTGACTGATTTGAGTAAAGGACATAGGTTGTAAACTAGATCTAGATCTGTGCATATATGTCAGTTTGGGATTATCATATGATAATATATGACTTGTAAATTTGGAATATAAGGCAAATTAAAAATTAAGATCTGAATTAAAAGACATAATGCATGTTAGACCTAGATCCTTGGGCATATTTTATATAACGACCATGACTTGAACAAAAAGGAATGTGTGGCTTAGGCATAAAAGACCTATATTAAAATAGGATAACTATTAATGTGAACACGCCTAAATATAGATTTTGGATATTTGGCATAAACTGGATCTATGTAATGTAGAAAGGCAAGAAACTTGGTATATATGTAAATTGGCTAGGATTAGGCATATATAAATTAGTATATGTAATTTGACATGTATCATGATATATGTAAAAAGCTAGAACTTGTTATAAGTAAATTGGTGTAAATATGGTGTACATATAATTTTGGGTATATGCGTAAGTTTGACAGGTAAATCAAGTTTTAGGCATAAACTGTAAACTAGATATAGTTTGGACATGAATTGTGAATTTGGATATTTAATCTAGATTGGTATAAAATGTAAATATAAACATTAAATCTAGATTAGGCTTAACTATTGATTTGGAACGCCAAATATATGACATAGTAATTTTGGGCATGGCTATTATGGCAAGTTTGGGAAGGTAGGGTACGACCTACTCTGATTAACAATTTGAAATTACATGTAACTGTCATGTTAGCATAATCATGGTTAGTGACATTTAATTTGGTATAATTTACATACCAAAAATTATAAACATGATTTGAAGGGAAGGTGGGCCATAATAATAAATGTTTATTAATGTAAATTATGGAGTAAGTAAATTAGAAATAACTTACGTGTGAGTAAAAGGCTATAAATTGGCATAACTTTATAGTGAATTTATGAATAGATTAATGACACATATACCTGAATGTTCTAGGGTGACAGAGAGGATAGTGTCTAGGCTTGGGTTTGGAAAATACAAGTTTCCTGCCCTCCCTGGCTATCCCTAACTGATCCGATGGACGGGATGGTTACCTTAAAAAAATCTAATTTGAAAATTAGATGCGTGACAACTGTATGGACACGAGGTTGGACTCATTTATGGTATAAGACTGCCCAGACCAGCCCGGCGAATCCAGCAACCATAAATGGTAGCCCAATGTGAGAGGTCCTACAGGGTTGCGGTAGTAATATGATTAGGCTAATGACACTTAACCAATATAGTATGAATGGGTGGGTTAAGTGATATGATTAGGCTAATGACACTTAACCAATATAGTATGAATGGGTGGGTTAAGTAATATGATTAGGCTAATGACACTTAACCAATATGGTAAGAATGGGTGGGTTAAGTAATATGACATCAAAAACGTGTTGGGTGGATAGGGTTAAACCAACTAGACTAATATATGTGATAAACCCGTTCATGAATCTGTAGGCCCAATACAAAGTTAGACAAATATGAAAATCTGTTAAATCTGTACATCTGACCCGTTAGTCTGAAAACTTGTTGATTGGATTTTCTGATCTGTGAACTGGTAAATCTGAACTCTGTATGTCTGAACTTGTAAACAAGTTAATCTGAAATCTGTTAGTTTGGGGACACAAGGTTAGGAGGGAATTTACTTGTGTCATCTGTTGTTTGGGACCCATATTAGTCAGTAACCCTTTCTGGTATCAAAACTTTGACCCAACAGTAGGTAGGGTCTGGCACGCTTACTGAACTAATTATAAGCGGTTCATTCTGATAATGGCGAGGGGTGTTGATGGTGCATTCCAACCGGGTCATGTGTGTGCATGGATCCCGGTCTGCCTCTGTGGATGTAAGACGCCGTGACATCCATAAATAGGTCTGTGTCGTTCAAAGGTTGCCACTTTAGGGAATGATACACCCTTCTGTGGGGCTGGCACAGGGTATTTATGTATTAGGGAGCCGATCGCTTGGGGTAGAATTTAGGGTACATCTAATTCTATCTAATTCTGTTGGGGTACCGTCTGTTTCTGTTGGGTGTAATACTTATCTGCTTCAGTGTGGTACCGTCTGTTCGGGTGGTAAAGGCCCATTATTTCTGTTCGGGTGGTAAAGGCCCAATACTAGCACTCTGTTTCTGTTTTTGTACCATATGTTTCTGCTTGGGCGGTAAAAGCCCATTTACTAGTACTATGTTTCTGTAGAAATTATTCTGACTCCGTTTCTGTTGTAGTCTGAATGCCAGGGTAACACCTAATTCTTTTATACTGGTATTAGTGCAGAGAAGTGAAAAGTAATAGCTTATGTAATTCTGTTTCTTCTGTTTAACTTAAGTATATCTTTTTCTTCTGTTACGTTATCTCTTGTCCAGCTTTATGTTCATGTCATCATTACTATTATCTGTTCATAACTGAAAATCACTGGACTTGCCAGACTTTATGTTTGACCTTGCTTGTTTTCGCCCCTTTTCTTCCGTTCCCCCCCCCCCAGGTTTTCCAAGGAGGGAATACTCTAGCTTGATCCGGATTCCTTCTGCTTGAAGTGCTTAAAGTATGGCTTGGCTCATGATAGCTTCTCTTCTGTGGGGATTATGCTTTTAAAGTTTTGTACTCTGATAGTTTGAACAAGGCTGATATTTATGTACTTGAGTTTTTGATAAAGATGTAACCATACTGATTTCTGTTTTCCGCTGTAATAAAGTTATTATTTTTCAAGTACTGTTTATCTGTCTTGTAATATTCTGTTCTGTTTACTAAAACTCTCCACCAAAGTTAAGGCGTTCCCTTTGTGAGTGACCTTAACGGAGGTGGGGTGTTACACTTGGTATCAGAGCTTAAGGTTACCAGATTAGATAGAAGTTTTTGAAAACTATTTCCAAAAAGGTTTTGAAAAAGGCGGTATTTTCAGAAGTAAAGCTCATTTTGAAAAAAAAAAAACATAGTCCCCAAAAAGCCATATATCTTATCTTTCGAATTCTCCTTTTTTGAATCTTTCCTTTTTTCGTTTCAGCATGGCTGAAGATTTGAACCTTCCGGAGGGTGTAACGGTACCGGGATGGTTTAGGAGGTATTTGGAGGCTAGGGCCACCGCCGCAGGCCCAGCAGATGTTCCTCCACCCCCTGTTGCACCCATTCCTCCTCCTCCTCCTCGCGTTGATACTTTTGCAAAGACGTGCAAGGAATTTAAGGCTATGGGCGGAAAAACTTTTCAAGGCTCAGAGTCGTTTGTAGAAGCCAGAGACTGGCTTAAGGAGACGGAGGAATTGCTTGGAATCTTTGAAGTAGAAGAAGAAAGGAAAGTCCGTTTAGCGGCTTGGTTGATGAAGGGAGAGGCCTCGTTTTGGTGGGAGGTCACTAATGGGGAGCGTCCTGTTGACTCTTGGGCGGATTTCAAACGTAGGTTTGTGGCGAAGTTTCTCTCACGGGCAGAAGAAAATCTGTACATGGAAAGGTTCTTGACATTAAAGCAAGGAAGCTCATCAGTGAAAGAATATGTTAACAAATTTAATCAGTTAGCAAGATTTGGCATGGACTTGGTGAACACACCAGAGAAGAAGGCTCTGAGGTTCGTTCAAGGCTTGAATGAGCCGTTGCAAGGGTTGGCTATGACACATATCCCTATGGGGGCCACCTTTGAGAAGCTAGTAGAAATGGCATACATGCATGAAGAAAAAGGCGCTAAAGCTGATAAGGCACCCGAGAAGAAAGAGGCAAGGAAGGAAGAACCACAGAACAAGAAGGCATGGCCCAAAAAAGAGACCCAAAGGAAAGGTAAGGAGTCTGAAGATAAGAAGGAGAAAAAGTGCTTTACCTGTGGAAGCTCAACTCATCTGAACAAGGATTGCAGAAAGAGGAAGGGCGCTTGCTTCAATTGTGGGGAGATGGGACACTTCACTAGGGACTGCCCGAAGAAACGAGGGCAAGGGCAGAGGGCAGGGACAACTTCTGGAGGGCAGGCAAACACTCTCGAGGCTAGTGGATAGGATAGAAATAGGGAAAAATTCCGTATAAGGTTTAATTTTCTTATCTGGTTATGGAGTTTAAGAATCTTTCTGATTCTGGTATTTTGATTATGTAATTGGTACTTTGCACTTCAATACTAGTATTGTTTCTGATTCCGCTGTAGACTCAGACCCATAAGGGTTATGACTCATCTGTTTTAAATTAAGGTTTGAGAGATATCTGTGTTAGGCGTCAAGTATGACGCATACATTCTGAGTTTTTGTGGGATATGATTTTATCATGCTTAGTTTCCTAAAAAAAAAGATCATTTGATAATCTGATCTTTACCTGTAATCTGTAAAAATCTGAATAATTCTGATTTCCAGTTGTGACATTGTCTAAAGAAGGTAATCCTCTGGGTGTCAATCTGATGTTGATTTCGGTCTTCGGGGTTGATACTTAGGGGAATTATTTTCTCAACCAATGTCTAACGGGAACCAAGTTTTTGTTTTATCTGTACTCGCTTCCATCACTCGACTGTATCCTATCGATCGAATATTCAACCTATAGATAGGGATCCTATGGATGTAAACATGTGTTTGAGACATGTTATGTTTGATGGTTGCAAGTGGATGCAAGTGGATGCTAGTGGTTGCTCGTGGACGCATATACACACACTAGGCACTAGATCGGCTCGAAAACACTCTCATACTGCATATGGATGTGTGAGCATTTTAAATTTTTATGGATGAAAATTGGTTGAAACAGCACGTGGATGTTGCATATGAGTGAATGGTTGTGCACTCATATAGAAATGATATGTATCAAATAGGAAAATTTGCATACATAATGGATTCATAACACTGACATAATTTGCATTAAGGAGGTCAACTGAATCAGTAGACCGCCTGATTTTGCATTAGATAAGGACATATACACACACTTTGCATATGATCATGAAGCATTAGAAGTCTTTTTAAGGACAATGGATTCCTGTGATTGAATGGTTGAATATATGGATGATTGGATGGTAGGACACATTCTTCCTAACTTGAAGATTTTGGGGACAAAATCCTAAAAGGAGGGGAGAATGTAACACCCCGAATTTTCTGTTAACATTAAGGTTACGAAAATAATAATAAGTTTGTAAAAGGGGGGATGTATCTAATATGCATACAAAAATAATAATAAGTGAGTAAAGGGGGGATGTATCTAATGTGCATATAAAAATAATAATAATTGTGTAAAGGGGGGATGTATCTAATGTGTACATATTTATATCGATAAACAAATAATAGTAAATGTTGATAATGTACATTAAGAGAGTAATTATGGCATAAGTAAAATTAGGAATTATTTACATATAGGATTTGTCCTATGAGAAATGTGTACATTGTAGAGTGTATATATATATATATATATATATATGCTAAAACGTGAAATTACATGTAATTGAAATAGTAATTATGGCATAATTCAAAATGGGGGTAATTTGCATGCATAGTAATTATGGCATAATTCAAAATGGGGGTAATTTGCATGCATAGTAATTATGACATAATTTAAAATGGGAGTAATTTACAGTCCTTAATTGTGAACATAATTGGCCTCTTTTGAAATTGATGGCCTTGATTAACCCTAGCATTATCGGACGGCTCAAATTAAAATGCAACTCTATAAAAAGACCCTAGGTCTCCAACTAAATATTCACATGAAAATAAGAGTTGAAGCCGCCATGCTGTCGAATGAGAATTAGAGGGAGCCTCCATTTGAAAGAGACGAACAACAAAGCTAATACAAGTAAAAGATTAAAGCTTCTGCAACGATTCTACAACAATTAAAGATTCTTTCTTTAATCCAATCAAGGCAAGCACAGTTATTTTCCGATATAAACTTTAATTATAATTATGACATGATTGTAAATCTGAATTTGAGGATGTTCTGTTCTGATCTATTTTACTCTGTATTTCTTTCTGCTTTCTGTTCTATAGCCAGGCTACCACGAGCCTGAGCCAATCTCATAAGAGATTAACATACGCTAAAATATTTGGGACAATGCAATGAATGATGCAAAATTGGATTGATTTGTGACTGATTTGAGTAAAGGACATAGGTTGTAAACTAGATCTAGATCTGTGCATATATGTCAGTTTGGGATTATCATATGATAATATATGACTTGTAAATTTGGAATATAAGGCAAATTAAAAATTAAGATCTGAATTAAAAGACATAATGCATGTTAGACCTAGATCCTTGGGCATATTTTATATAACGACCATGACTTGAACAAAAAGGAATGTGTGGCTTAGGCATAAAAGACCTATATTAAAATAGGATAACTATTAATGTGAACACGCCTAAATATAGATTTTGGATATTTGGCATAAACTGGATCTATGTAATGTAGAAAGGCAAGAAACTTGGTATATATGTAAATTGGCTAGGATTAGGCATATATAAATTAGTATATGTAATTTGACATGTATCATGATATATGTAAAAAGCTAGAACTTGTTATAAGTAAATTGGTGTAAATATGGTGTACATATAATTTTGGGTATATGCGTAAGTTTGACAAGTAAATCAAGTTTTAGGCATAAACTGTAAACTAGATACAGTTTGGACATGAATTGTGAATTTGGATATTTAATCTAGACTGGTATAAAATGTAAATATAAACATTAAATCTAGATTAGGCTTAACTATTGATTTGGAACGCCAAATATATGACATAGTAATTTTGGGCATGGCTATTATGGCAAGTTTTGGAAGGTAGGGTACGGCCTACTCTGATTAACAATTTGAAATTACATGTAACTGTCATGTTAGCATAATCATGGTTAGTGACATTTAATTTGGTATAATTTACATACCAAAAATTATAAACATGATTTGAAGGGAAGGTGGGCCATAATAATAAATGTTTATTAATGTAAATTATGGAGTAAGTAAATTAGAAATAAGTTACGTGTGAATAAAAGGCTATAAATTGGCATAACTTTATAGTGAATTTATGAATAGATTAATGACACATATACCTGAATGTTCTAGGGTGACAGAGAGGATAGTGTCTAGGCTTGGGTTTGGAAAATAGAAGTTTCCTGCCCTCCCTGGCTATCCCTAACTGATCCGATGGACGGGATGGTTACCTTAAAAAAATCTAATTTGAAAATTAGATGCGTGACAACTGTATGGACACGAGGTTGGACTCATTTATGGTATAAGACTGCCCGGACCAGCCCGGCGAATCCAGCAACCATAAATGGTAGCCCAATGTGAGAGGTCCTACAGGGTTGCGGTAGTAATATGATTAGGCTAATGGCACTTAACCAATATAGTATGAATGGGTGGGTTAAGTGATATGATTAGGCTAATGACACTTAACCAATATAGTATGAATGGGTGGGTTAAGTAATATGATTATGCTAATGACACTTAACCAATATGGTAAGAATGGGTGGGTTAAGTAATATGACATCAAAAACGTGTTGGGTGGATAGGGTTAAACCAACTAGACTAATATATGTGATAAACCCGTTCATGAATCTGTAGGCCCAATACAAAGTTAGACAAATCTGAAAATCTGTTAAATCTGTACATCTGACCCGTTAGTCTGAAAACTTGTTGATTGGATTTTCTGATCTGTGAACTGGTAAATCTGAACTCTGTATGTCTGAACTTGTAAACAAGTTAATCTGAAATCTGTTAGTTTGGGGACACAAGGTTAGGAGGGAATTTACTTGTGTCATCTGTTGTTTGGGATCCATATTAGTCAGTAACCCTTTCTGGTATCAAAACTTTGACCCAACAGTAGGTAGGGTCCGGGCACGCTTACTGAACTAATTATAAGCGGTTCATTCTGATAATGGCGAGGGGTGTTGATGGTGCATTCCAACCGGGTCATGTGCGTGCATGGATCCCGGTCTGCCTCTGTGGATGTAAGACGCCGTGACATCCATAAATAGGTCTGTGTCGTTCAAAGGTTGCCACTTTAGGGAATGATACACCCTTCTGTGGGGCTGGCACAGGGTATTTATGTATTAGGGAGCCGATCGCTTGGGGTAGAATTTAGGGTACATCTAATTCTATCTAATTCTGTTGGGGTACCGTCTGTTTCTGTTGGGTGTAATACTTATCTGCTTCAGTGTGGTACCGTCTGTTCGGGTGGTAAAGGCCCATTATTTCTGTTCGGGTGGTAAAGGCCCAATACTAGCACTCTGTTTCTGTTTTTGTACCATATGTTTCTGCTTGGGCGGTAAAAGCCCATTTACTAGTACTATGTTTCTGTAGAAATTATTCTGACTCCGTTTCTGTTGTAGTCTGAACGCCAGGGTAACACCTAATTCTTTTATACTGGTATTGGTGCAGAGAAGTGAAAAGTAATAGCTTATGTAATTCTGTTTCTTCTGTTTAACTTAAGTATATCTTTTGCTTCTATTACGTTATCTCTTGTCCAGCTTTATGTTCATGTCATCATTACTATTATCTGTTCATAACTGAAAATCACTGGACTTGCCAGACTTTATGTCTGACCTTGCTTGTTTTCGCCCCTTTTCTTCCGTTCCCCCCCCCCCCCCCCCAGGTTTTCCAAGGAGGGAATACTCTAGCTTGATCCGGATTCCTTCTGCTTGAAGTGCTTAAAGTATGGCTTGGCTCATGATAGCTTCTCTTCTGTGGGGATTATGCTTTTAAAGTTTTGTACTCTGATAGTTTGAACAAGGCTGATATTTATGTACTTGAGTTTTTGATAAAGATGTAACCATACTGATTTCTGTTTTCCGCTGTTATAAAGTTATTATTTTTCAAGTACTGTTTATCTGTCTTGTAATATTCTGTTCTGTTTACTAAAACTCTCCACCAAAGTTAAGGCGTTCCCTTTGTGAGTGACCTTAACGGAGGTGGGGTGTTACATACATCCATTTGGCGGCGGAGAATTTATTCTCTTGCTTAACGCCCTTCTCTGAGACGTACGAGCTCAGAGGTTGTATATCGATGGACATCAGTCGCATGGAGTGAATTGCCAGTGTGGCACGCGTGAGTGGCAATTGATCAAGGCTTCTGTTGAAAAGAAAATTCTTGTGGATGATGATCAAAGCATGGCCTTTGTGGCATAGCTTTGTGTATAACGTGAATTCGCGAGCCTCACACCACGGTATGAGTCAAAAACGGGATACGGACCGTTGGGAGAACACGACGTTTCTTTCTAGCTATGGGTGATGTTAGTGACCTACCAGCCCTGACATTTATATACTTTTTACCTGTGTGGATGTTGGAATGCGAGATATAGGTCTGTTAGGACCGGGAAACGTCTGTTCAGGAATAACTAATCCTCGAAAGTTAGGTGAGGACCGACCCAACCAATTCCAAGGATCAAAGTGGGGTCCTGAGACATTTGCTAGAGTATCTCGAACGGAGAGGAGCTTGCCCCTTGCCTCGACTCATGACGGAAATCCAATTTCCAATACGTGATATTGCGGTTTTAATAGTAGAACTAGTATGGCGACATGATAGATGGTACCCATGTCGCCTATGATTGATATTTATGATTGAATTGTTTTGACACTATACACTTATTATAGTATCAAGTGATTTGTTTTAAACGTACCAAGCATGTTTGGCTATTATAAGGGAAAACCCTATCCTCCGTCTTGCATTGCATTGTGTGATGGGACCTGGGTCTTATAATAGCTTCATTTTTCCAAATATCATTGCGATGTTTTGTTATATGCACTAGTATTCTTGGGAGGAAACCCGTTCCGTGTTATACGGCGTGGTCCCTTGAATTACTCTCTTTTAAAGTAAAGTTTTAAATAACTGTTTTTGTTCTCACACCAGTCCCATGACTGACCTGGAGTTTATTGTTTTAACCTAAACTCTGGGTTCCCTTATTTTCGACACGGGCAGCTAGTAGTTTTGGTTTTGCAGATTTATATTCATAGGATCCTGATTTACAGCTGGAACGATGCTCGGAAAGTTCTGTATCCGTGTATTACTTCTAGTTATGCTTTTGTATTATTTTCCGCTGCGATGTATTTAAATGTAATTTAAATCTCTGATATTCATCAAATGTATTTTATTCATTTATACTCTGTATATACTTGTATCTGTTGGAATTGTTGTAATTAACAATGAAATGTTCTTCCGTCTACGTTCTCTTTTGTCTTGTCCTCAACGCAATCCGTGCTTTCCTTACTGGGGAAGTTCGGGCCGTCTCAGTTTGGTATCATAGCTTTGGTTTACAGAGCTCGAGAACAAGACACCACTGAACCATACGAAAGAATTCATCAAATATTGGATTAGTAATATCCAATTAGAATGACTCGTTAGAGATAGGATCAGTAGTATCCTAGAACGAGTGTGAAGAGTATATTTTTCAAATGAAAACAATTTTTGTTTTAAAATTTAAATCATTTTATACGTATTTGAATATTTATTTATTTTGAATTTGGACAATCCGATATATAAAGATTTTGCATATACGCGTCATGAACGTATATTCGAAGTTTTAATATACCGGATAGATATAGAACCGCACTCTAGTAGCCCGGAGATGTTCTGATGGTGGTTTGAAACATCATCAGCATTTATTTTCGAGTGACGAAGGTGTGATATCTATATATTTCCATCGAATGGTGTGAGAACCAAAACTAGATAGGGTTATTGTTGTGAATTGGCATCAAAACATGATTTTCTGTATATATATCAAAATTATGAATTTGAAACGTTAATCCACTAATTGATTGATGGTTGTGTTGTTCATTTATTTGTTTGATAACTTTGAACCATTATGCCTAATTTCATCAAATATTGAATTGTGTTGAAAATTGGTCGCATTTGCATGCATATACATGTACGTACATTGAACAGGTCATAGCAAGGAGGCTAGAGCAGAGAATAAAATTTGTTTGCCCGACAAAAAGGTAAATGTTTACTATAGTTTACTGTTTTGTTTGGGTGATGATGATTTTATGAGCCGATTGGCTAGCCACTTGGCTTTTTCTTTTTCTTTTTGAGATCAGAAGGCTTGTATGGCAATTTCGAGATTTTCCCAGTGCTCCCGGTGCAGGGGAGGTTATGGCGAAATTTTCCGAAAATTTTGGGTGTTAGCCAAATTTTGGAAAAATTTGAAAGGTTCTTAGAAACTGAAAAGTTGAAGAACTTGAGCCGTAATCAAAATAATGGACTTTGAGTTGAATTGTTAAACAACTTTCAGCTTTGTTCCTCTTCGGGGACAAAAAGTTCTAAGTGGGGGAGAATGTAACAACCCGGAAATTCTAAGCCAGTTTAAAATTTTTATTTTGGCAATTTTAATGAATTTTGAATATTTAAAATGAATTATTTTAAATAATAACGACGAGAAATTTATTTTGAATATAATTCGGACGTATATATTTACATACGTCATCGTTAAAATATAAATATTTTATTTTTATTATAAATGGAATTGAAAATGGCGTGGTAGTTCGATAATTCAATTTCAAACTTCAATTGAACATACCGGGTGCAAAATAAACCGGATTTTAGTGAAACCAAAAATAATAGGATCTAATTTGGAATATCTTTCCAACAAATCCGAAAAATTGAAATTTCATAGCGGGACTCAAAAGATATGTCTAGTTGAAAATTCTGAATAGTCGCTATGGAATTCAGGCCCTTAAAAATGGAAATTTTGCAAATGACCTCGGATTTCGACGAAACCACTTTTGTTGGATCCGGGATGTCAAATTATTGTTAGATTCCAATTTTCATAATTTTTCGAATCGATATGTGAGCGTGGCAAAGGAAAACGCGTTTGACCAGTTTTAGTTGATTTTAAGCGACTGGAAAATGGCCATTTTTAAACGGTCTCGGAATTCGATGAAAGTAGTTTTGTTAGGACCGTATCGTCAATACGAAGCTAGAAAATATTTTTCTGGAATTTTTAGAGTTCGTATGTGACCCCGATAAAATGAAATGCGCGTTCAAATTCAATATATAGAGTTATATATCGATTTTGATGGAAACTGACCGTAACAATCGAATTGGCCTGCGATACATATCTCATTGTGTTCGGAATGCGGGTAAAACGCTAGGGACGACAGGCGGTGGGCCTCGTTTAGAGGTCGTATAAAAAAGTCAACTTTTTGAAATTAAATAATATAATTTATTTTTATAAAAACCCTTTTATACCCCCCCTCTCTTTAATTTTGACAGATCGAAATGAAATAGAAAAGGAAAAAAGAAAAAAAGGGAAAGGATCGAACGCCATCGTCGTGCACTTCCAGGCCGGCGCCGCCACCGATGAACTCGCCCTCCTCCTCGTTGCGCCATCCTCCGCAAGCCCCCCCCTCTCGCTTCTCGTTCGCTGTACAGCCCCAAACCCCGAACCCTAATTTGACCGCACCCCCTCAGCCCCAAACCCCGAGCCCGACCACCTGCGAGTGCTCTTTCCCCCCTGGCCATCTCCGCCTCGCGCTGATGAACTCCGACCACCGCCAGTCAGCGAAGACGAAGCGCCGCCACCTCTTTTGCTTACACGCTTTAAGTTTTTACTATTTGTTTTAATTTACTTTAATGATCAGTTTTAAATGGATGTAAAAATCAGTTTTGTTTTTATAAAAAGGTATTACTTTAAATCAGTTTTAAAATAAATATAAATATTGTTAAATTTTGAAATAATATATATGTTAATGTTTGATAATTCTGAAATTATATATATAGCACTGAATTATAAAAAAAAAATTATAGTATAGAAAGTATAAAAATACGATTTTTATATTATATGGATAGTAAAGGCGAAATATTTATATTTGAAAAGGCGAAATCTTTATATTTGAAAAGGCGAAATCTTTATATTTGAAAAGGCCAAATCTTTATATTTGAAAAGGCAAAGTCTTTATATTTGAAAAGGCGAAATATTTATATTTGAAAAGGCGAAATCTTTATATAGATAATAGCATGATAAAAATATAATCTTTATTATATGAACACCGTTAGAAAAATAGAATTTTTATCTATATAGTAGCGGTGTAAAAATAGAATTTTTATCTATATAGTAGCGGTGTAAAAATAGATTTTTTATCTATATAGTAGCGGTGTAAAAATAGAATTTTTATCCATATGGAATGAATATAAAATGTGATATTTATATATGTAGTGGCTACGAGCAACGAAAGTGACAAAAGGCGAGAACAGCGATGACTTCTACACGAGAAGAGTCGAGATGATTGGATTAGCTAGTCGGTGAGAACTTCTCACTCTAAATTTCCTTTTCTGGTTATAAATATATACTAGGATGCAGACGGTGTTTAGTAGCACCCGACACCATTGTCCACAGACCATGGACTTGTTTGTTTGGTTGTGTAGTTGGTTAGATTATTTGATCTAAATTTGGTTGTTTGGTGAATTGAAATTGGTTTGATTGATATGTGTATGGCGTGGGCCATTACTAGACCGGGGATAAGGCTAGGCCTTGTCCCGTTTCTAGTATCGTGCCGTTATGCCGCCGAAATTTTCTAAAATAAGTTAGAAAAATAAAAATATCATTTTATTGTGTAAATGAACCGAGTAGAAATTTATGTGTAGAAATAAAATATTTTAACGTATGTGTGAATAAAATAAAATATTCATTTACAAACCAGACGGTCTGTTTATGTACACTGTTTTAACTGATATTGATTGGGACAATAAATTTTACACGTTGCCCAACTGCACAAATAATATTAAGTGTTTTTTGATGTGAAACCCCACAGGGGTATTGGGATGATATTTGACGTACACTAGTCCCAATAATTAGTTGTGTGTTGATCGATAGGTTGACAGACAGTTGTGTTGTGCACTTTGGATGATGGTTGATTGTTTATCGTTGATATTATATACATGTGTTGGATGGAATCCATATAATTAACGTTATATGGTAATTGATTGGGCATCATTCCAATCGGGAAAATAATGAATATTATAAAAGAAAATTCATGTGTTGAATACAAAAATAGTCATGTGTTGATGACGTTCATGTGTTGAGTAAAATTTGCATCTTTATCATATTTAAAATTAGAAACTACTTTCACGGAGGAGTCTGATTGAAAATCAAACGATAGATACCATAATTTTATAAAATATTTTACATACATGTGTTGAAAGAAATATAGATTCATGTGTTGAATGGAATACATATTCATTTGTTGAATAGAATAACGAATTTATTGAAATATATATATATAAAGCCGTGTTGATTAGAGTTGCGCCATTTTGACGTGGACGATATTTATATCGATTACATTCGTTTTTATAATAAATATAGAAAAAGTGGTGATTTCAAAATATAACGTTTTGAAAATATTATCATTTATATAGTAATGATATGAAATATTCAATTTTGATTTGAAATTGAATATAGAGTTGAAATGGTTTTGAAAACGAATTTAAAACGATTTATAAAGTACGTTTTAAAATGGAAATCGACGAAATATATATAATATATATATATATATTATATATAATAGCCTGAATAGAACGCGCAGCGTCGCGGTAGTTCATGATTTTCGACCATTGACTTCGAATTGACATTACGGGAGATCCGAACGTCGGATTCTCCTAAAACCGGAACCGTTGGGTTCGTATCCAAAATAGCTTTCCAATGAATATTAGAAATTTGAAATCTAACGGTTGGATTTGGAATTATGTCCAAATCAATTTCAGAAAAGGTCGCTGTAAGTGCTGTTCAATGGCCGTTGTTGGAAATCGACTGTACGGGCCTTGATAAAACTATTAAAAATATTAATAATTTGTGTAAAATCATAATATATGGATTGAAAAGAACTAGGATGAAAAATTCCACATTTGAAAAGATAAAAATAGATTTTTGTCGAAATGAACTAGTTTTGAACTAGAATTAAAATCAATTTATTTTTGAAATAAATAAATTGAATTTGAAAGTGATTTTAAAAATAATCAATATTCCCAATACGTGAATTGGACTGGAGTTGAATCGAAATTATCTTCAGAATATTTCGATATTGGATTTCGTGACTATACAGATATTGTTATGGGAATTTGAAAGATATATTTTATATCGTTATTTCCAATACGGTATTTGTTGGTTTCAGAATATGATATTGAATATAAGCCGGTATATTTTCTATTCAGAGCCTTGTATTTATTATCAAACGTGATTTGGGTTTGTCGTGAATGGTGTCTTCATTAACACTGTTCTTAAGCCCAATAGAGAAAAAGATTAAATCTTTCTATTTAGATTTAATGAAGTGTATCAATTAAATAATATTTAATTGGAATCGAATTTGAATTGGTTTTTGGGTTTATCGTGAGCGGTGTTTTGAACAACACCTGTTCTTTAACCCGATTAACAATAGAGTGTGATTTTGGGTTTACCATGAATCGTGTTTTAGATGACATTGGCTCTTTAACCCAGTTAAAAACAGGATATTGATTTTTAAGAAGATTAAAACTAAGTGGAGTTTTAATGAATCTCTAATTAGATTGAAATGTGAATTGATAATTTATATTATCAAATCAGAAAGGTGATCGAGAATGGAATACCACCAATTTTGCTCCAAAGCGATAGTTAAATCTTTAATTAGATTTAAAAGTGAAATGTTAATTAATTTTACCGATAACACCGTGGTGTTAGATATGGAGTACCACCAGTTTTGCTCCATGGGATGAATAGGTTGGGATTGGGAAATAAAACAAATAATTACTTCGGTGTGGTTCGCTAATCCCGACTAGTTTGAAATGATATCCAAAGGAAGATTAAAGAATAAATTTAGAAAAATTTATCTTGGATAAAATTAATGGGAACCTTTCCCTAAGAATGTGATTTTGTGAATAAAAGAATATTCTAAATTGGAATGAGGCGTTTGTTGTGTTTGTGTAATATTTGTTTATCATATACGTGGGTTATTCAGAAAGGCCGGGGTTATACCCATTCTGAATAACCGATTCGACGAGATGTCAAAGATGAAGACGGTGGTTGAAGACCGGAAGTCTTCACATCATTTGGGTGATTACTGATGATCTTGATTGGGCTGTACACCCAAGAAGAGGGAATCAGTTGGTGATCGTCTAGACGTACTTGGAGATGGATGGATATGCAAGGAAAGTGCCTCTGGTTTCGTTCAGACCTAGAGCAAACTTGTAAATGGATTGTGTGTCTGACATTGGATTTTATTCTGTGTTGATTGATCTCTATTAAATATACATCTGTTTGGCGGCGGAGAATTTATTCTCTTGCTTAACGCCCTTTTCTGAGACGTACGAGCTCAGAGGTTGTATATCGATGGACATCAGTCGCATGGAGTGAATTGCCAGTGTGGCAGGCGTAAGTGGCAATTGATCAAGGCTTCTGTTGAAAAGCAAAGTCTTGTGGATGATTATCAAAGCACGGCCTTTGTGGCGTAGCTTTGTGTATAACGTGAATTCGCGAGTCTCACACCACGGTATGAGTCAAAAACGGGATACGGACCGTTGGGAGAACACGACGTTTCTTTCTAGTTATGGGTGATGTTAGTGACCTACCAGCCCTGACATTTATATACTTTTTACCTGTGTGGATGTTGGAATGTGAGGTGCCTCGGATATAGGTCTGTTAGGACCGGGAAATGTGTGTTCAGGAATAACTAATCCTCCAAAGTTAGGTGAGGACCGGCCCAACCGATTCCAAGGATCAAAGTGGGGTCCTGAGACATTTGCTAGAGTGTCTCGAATGGAGAGGAGCTTGCCCCTTGCCTCGACTCATGACGGAAATCCAATTTCCAATACGTGATATTGCGGTTTTAATAGTAGAACTAGTATGGAGACATAATTGATGGTACCCATGTCGCCTATGATTGATATTTATGATTGAATTGTTTTGACACTATACACTTATTATAGTATCAAGTGATTTGTTTTAAACGTACCAAGCATGTTTGGCTATTATAAGGGAAAACCCTATCCTCCGGCTTGCGTTGCATTGTGTGATGGGACCTGGGTCTTATAATTGCTTCATTTTTCCAAAGAGCATTGCGCTTTTTTGTTATATGCACTAGTATTCTTGGGAGGAAACCCGTTCCGTGTTATACGGCGTGGTCCCTTGAATTACTCTCTTTTAAAGAAAAGTTTTAAATAACTGTTTTTGTTCTCACACCAGTCCCATGACTGACCTGGAGTTTATTGTTTTAACCTAAACTCTGGGTGCCCTTATTTTCGACACGAGCAGCTAGTAGTTTTGGTTTTGCAGATTTATATTCACAGGATCCTGATTTACAGCTGGAACGATGCTCGGAAAGCTCTGTATCCGTGTATTACTTCTAGTTGTGCTTTTGTATTATTTTCCGCTGCGATGTATTTAAATGTAATTTATATCTCTTATATTCATCGAATGTATTTTATTCATTTATACTCTGTATATTCTTGTATCTGGTGGAATTGTTTTAATTAACAATGAAATGTTCTTCCGTTTGCGTTCTCTTTTGTCTTGTCCTCAACGCTATCCGTGCTTTCCTTACCGGGGAAGTTCGGGTCATGTCAGTCAGACACATGGTCCATTTACAAGTTCATTCTGGGTCTGAACGAAACCGGAGGTACGTTATACCTCGCATATTCGTACAATCAACAAGTACTTCCGGACGGCTACCACTTCAGCCCCTTCAAGGTAGCTACTCCTATCATGAGCATCAGTAGAACCCCTCCATTCGACGTGAAGATCATCGGTCTTGCATCGTCTTTATATCTTCGACTTTCAATCGTCGATCAATTATTTGAAATGAGAATTAACTTGGCATTTTCAAATAATCCACGTATATTTAGAATTACAAATCAATTCATTTCAATGTTTAATTACTTGACATCAATCATTCTGTTCTTTAATGTAATATTCACGCCAAACACATTCAACCATCAAATTTCCATTAAACCGGGTAAATTCGGGTTATTTCTATTCCAATCGTTTATAATATTTTATCATAATTTATCGCTATTTTTATTCATTTAAAAATAGCCAATTCAGTCAGACGACGCTTCAGGCCATAACGCGGTCGTGGCACTGTTTTTCTTCAGATTTGATTTACACATATATGAAATTCTAATTGTTGGATCTTCCCAAATTTTATATCGTTAGAAAGATCTTTTCAAAATGCATGCAACGGTTTCAATTTTCGGAAAATCCGACGGTCGGATCTCCCGGTACAATCGTTTGAAGTTACGATTTCAAAATACGAACTGCAGCATCGTTATTCGATTTAATTTAATTATATTTATATATATAAATATAATCGATTATGACGCTGCTTTCTTTAGATTTGAGTTAAACATTCCGGACAATCCAACCATTGGATCTTTACAAAGTTGGTGTCGTTGGAAAGATATTTCCAAAGCGAACCCAACAGTTTCGGTTTCGGAAAAATCCGATGGTCGGATCTCCCGCACTAATCGTTTGAAATCACGGTTTCAAAACATGAACTGCAGCTTCGTTATTCGATATATTTTATATATATATATATATATATATATATATATATATATAAAGATATAATTCATTCTTCCATTTCAAAAACATATTCACTTCATATATTTGATAAAATGATATTTTTATCATCAAAGATATTTATTCAACCCACGAATATTTTTAGCACTTCATATTCACAATAAAAATGTAGATTTTATTATTCAGTCTATATATTCAACATATAAATGTTTTTGACTTCACACATACGATAAAAATATGATTTTTATCATTCTAGTCCTTTATTCAACACATGAAAGTTTTCTATAGTCTATATATATAATAAAAATGTGATTTTTATTGTAAAACAATTTATTTAAAACACTAATATTTTATGTAGTCTATATATATATAATAAAAATGTTATTTTTATTGTAAAACAATTTATTTCAAAACATGATTATTTTATATATTTCATACATAAGGTAAAAATGTTATTTTTGGTGTTAAAACAATTTATTTAAAACACGAATAATTTATATAGTCTATATATGTGATAAAATGTTATTTTTATCTTTCAAAGAATTTATTCAACACATGAATTTCTATTCAACACATGAATTTCTATTCAACACATGAATATGGTTTTCAACACATGAAAATAATTCTAACACATGAATATTATTGAAAATTTCGGCAGCATAACGGCAGGGTAGTTAAAACCGGCACCGTCCCTATTACGGCTCCTTGCTCTACCTTAAAACCTCACGGTTTTTGACTAGGGGGATTTCAATATCTCGTTCGTACACAAACGAATTTTCCCATATACTAATCCTACTGGGATTTCAACCACAATCAATCATTTCCAATCAACCATTCATGATATTCACCAAATTTCACATCATTCAATAATTCAAATAATATCACAACAAATATATATCGTCCATGGTCTGTGGACGAGGGGAGTATATATATATACACGTATATTTCGGTTTCATTTCAATATCATTTCAATCCATTTCAATGCATATATCATTTTTACAACGCATATATAACTTATACATTGAATGTACAACTTATACAATGCTTATACATGAGGTGTACAATGCTTACATAACTCATACTTCGACTATATAATTTATACATCGTTGTTTCCATATCGTTTATAATAACAGAAATCTCACGTTGGGCTCCACACCACCAAAAATAGCAGAAGGCTCAGAAAAATATCCGGTCTCTTCTAGAATGTAGAAGACGTCCGCACGAGTCCACTGTCTCTTGTTTCATTGGATTTCGTCAACAAACGAGAAAGATATGATTTCTATTGATCATAAACTGTAGCGCTTTAAAGTGCTATAGAACAGTTTAAAATATATAAAGCCATTACCTTTCTGATTTGGTTCCTAACTAGGTTTTGATCTTACACCTAAACCGTTGCACGATAGGACAATCGGCCACTTCCACTTGGAAGAGGAAGGAGAGGCACGCAGAACGAGGGGTGGGGCGCTTAGTTCGGTGGTGGATCCCGTTCATGATGGCGGTTTGAAGACGCCGACTTTGAGGGGGTCGATCTCGATGGTGGGGCGATGACAGGAGATGAGGTCGGTGTTGATTTGAAGAGGAAGGCAAGCACTTTAAAAAGTTCCACAGGAGCAGGAGGTTTTGGTGAACGGAGTGGCCGGAAAATGATCGGGAAGCTTTGAACAACTTTCCGCCGTCAGTCGAGGGAGATAACGAGGGGTTACGGATTTTTTTTATATTTTTAACTAATGAACGAAATTTTCCTATTGGCCGATATTTATATAAATTCGAAAATAGGGTTTTCTCCAAACGAACCCCAATCCAAACCCAACGACTATCGTCCTTAGCTAAATACCCCCATTATGAACACAATAGGATATGTTTCATAGGCCCGTTCGACTCTTTTAGTCAGTTTTTCTTCAAGTTAAAATATAAAACATTCAATATTTGATTTGAACATACGTTTCAATTTGCCAGGGCCACATACTGATCCCAAAAATTCCTGAAAAATAAAACTAGCTATGTTTTGACGATATGGTCCCAACAAAACTAGTTTTATCCAATTCTAAGCCCGTTTGAAAAATGGCCATTTTTAGGTCGATCCAATTTAACTCAAATCAACCAAACACATTTTCCTTCGCCACGCTAAGATATTATCTTCAAAAATTATGGAATTTGAAACCTAGCAATAATTTGACATCCCGGATCCAACAAAAGTGGTTTCGTCGAATTCTGAGGTCGTTTGCAAAATGTCTTTTTTCAAAGGCTACATATTCTCTATAGCGACCTTTCTGAAAATTCATTTGGCCATAACTTATGATTCCCGCGATGAAACTTCAATTTTTCAGATTCGTTAGAAAGATATTCATAAATAGATTTAAATATTTTTGGTTTCACTAAAATCCATTTTATTTTGCACCCGGTACAGTAAGTCAAAGTTCGAATTCAAAATTTGAAACTACCGCGCCATTTCAGGCCTCGTTTATAATTAAAAATAATTATATTTACTTTCAAACATCGATTCAAACATACTCTTCATCATTACTATTTAAAATAATTTATTTTAAATGTTTAAAATCCACTAAAATATCCAATTTAAAATTTTTAAACTGGTTCAGATTTTCTGGGTTGTTACAATCTCCCCCACTTAAAACTTTTCGTCCCCGAAAAGGAACAAAGTCAAAAGTTGCTTAACAAATTAACTCAACTTTCATTCCTCAACTTTTCAGTTTCTAAGAATTTTCAAATTCTTCAAAAATTTGGCTAACACCCTAAATTTTCGAAAAATTTCGCCATAACCTCCATTGTACGGGGAGGGGTTTTGAAATTTATTGGGCCGTGTTAGGTACCCAATAAATCCTAATAAGCATGCACATATTTATTGTGATATATTCCGATATCCACAGGGGAGTGTGTATAGATCATAACTCTAGAGAATAAATTCTCATCGCCCTATAAATTGTTTTTTGCCTTAATGTCCAGAGAGACGTGTTTGTTGTCATCTCCGGACCCATGTGGCGTTTTTATTAATTTGGCAATTTACCGTTACATTTTATATGGTCCATATCAGTCATCAGTTCAACTTGTAAAATATAGACATTGCCATACAAGCCTCTCGCTCGTATGATAAATCTTCAACCTCGTCACACAAGCTCCGAATGCTTATGTGGTATATGATGAAGTATGCCTATCTTCAAGAAGTATGCCATGTAGTGTAGTTCAAAATTAATTGTTACTATCCTATGGCGACGTTTATTATTACACACAGAACAACCAGCACTCCGCATCCAATGGCATTCACAGGAATTGATATATTAATAAAATTGCGCATCCAACTCATTAAGGTTTACCTATTTGTCGGACACGCAAATAAATTCTTTACTCAACAGCTAATCCATTTACCTGTTCTAACATATATAATGCACATGTATATACTTCTATCTATTTTTAAATCAGTTCAATACTTGATTTAATTGCATAAATTTACCGTTCATTCATTGATTAAATTAGCTATCATTTTAATAATTTAATTAGTCAAATCCACAATCACACAACACAAACAATAATCAATTTGTTTTTAACTTTTTAAAAACATACTAATTAATTCATATACTCTTTTTAAAATCATTTAGACTATATAATTAAAAGTTTACATCCATGAAAAGAAAACAACAACAACATAGAGAACAAAATGGCAGTGCAAAGTATGGTAAATGTACCTTGCACCAAAGTCAATCAGAGATATCTACCCTACACTTAGGATAGGCCTTCTTAATACTCTCCTCAGTTTCCCAAGTACAATCTCGTGGATCTCCACTCCATTGCACTTTGACTAAGTGAACCTTCTTGTTCCTCAGCTCTTTTGTTTCTTTGCTAGTAATCTTTAGCGGCTCTCTCCTCACAACCAATTCTGGAGTAATTTATATATCCCATTGCGCTGCTTCTTCCACGATCAAGTCTGGATCATGAACATGCTTTCGAAGTTGATATACGTGAAACACATTATGTACTCTAGGGAACCAATCTGGTAATTGAACCCTATAAGCGAGAGTTCCAATCCGTTCTAGAATAGGAAACGGACCAATAAATTTGGGCGCCAATTTCCCTGTTTTACCGAACCGGATTACTTCTATCATCAGAGATACCTATAAATACACGTGGTCACCAACAACAAATGATATATCTCTTCTTCTCTTATCTGCATAGCTTTTCTGTCGGCTTTGAGCGGTGACTTATCGTTTCATAAGGAAATTGACTTTATCCGCAGCTTCGTGAATCTTATCGGGTCCCAATACAAGCCTATTACCAGGTTCTACCCAACAAGTAGGAGATCAGCACGGTCTACCATATAATGCTTCGAATGGTGACATTGTCAGGCTCGCTTGGTAGTTGATGTTGTATGAGAACTCAGCCAAATACAAATGATCTTGCCATGATCCACCGAAATCAATAACACAAGCCCGCAATAAATCTTCAAGAACACGGTTCACCCTCTCAGTTTGACCATCTGTTTGAGGATGATATGCGGTGCTCAAGTTCAGTTTCATTCCCAATTCTGCTTGGAATGCTTCCCAAGATTTACTAGCCAAAATCGGGTCACGATCACTTACAATGCTCATGGGAACTCCATGAAGTTTAACAATTTCTCTAAAATAAATCTGTGCCAGGCTTTGAGCAGTTCTGTTCAATCCGACGGGTATAAAATGGGCGGTCTTCGTGAAACGATCTACGATCACCCAAATACTGTCATTTCCTTTTCTGGTTCTGGGCAAACCATATATGAAATCCATAGAAATCTGTACCCACTTTCCACCTGGAATTTCCAAAGGTTGCAACAATCCAGCGAGTTTCTGCTGATCGCTTTTGACTTGCTGAAAAGTAGAACACTGGCTAACATATAAAGAGATGTCTCCTTTCATAGATTTCCACCAGAAAGTGCATTTGATATCATTATACATTTTGCTCACTCCTGGATGGATACTAAGCTTGGCTTTGTGACATTCATCTAATACTTCCCTCCGGAGTTCAGGAATGTTTGGAACATAAATCCGACCCCTTAACCTCAGAATCCCATCGTTATCGATCTGAAAATTTGAGGGCTCGCCTTTCTGAATTCTCTCTCTGATCTTCTGAATGAAGTGATCATCCTTCTGAAGAGCAGATATGTTATCAATCAATGAAGGCGTGATGATAAGACTAGCGATAATTACGTTCTTTCTACTGAACGCATCAGCCACAACATTAGCTTTCCCAGAGTATATAAGATATCAAGCTCATATGCTGCGAGAAATTCTAACCAATGCTGTTATCTCATATTCAGATCCCTATGGGTGGATAAATACTTTAGCTATTGATTATCAGTATATAATTCAAACTTCTCACCCAATAGGTAATGCCTCCAGATTTTCACAGCAAACACGATGGCTAACAATTCAAGATCGTGGGTTGCATATTTCTTATCATGTGGCTTCAATTGACGGCTAGCGTAAGCAACTACTTGGCCTCTTTGCATTAACACTGCGCCAAGGCCTTCTTTAGAAGCATCAGTCCAGACTTTCAAGTTTTGGTTGCCATCAATAATTGTGAGCACTAGAGCAGTCGTCAATCTTAACTTCAGCCCTTGGAAAGCTGCCTCACATTCGGGAGTCCACTTGAATCTCGAATGTTTATTAATGAGCTTTGTTAAAGGACTGGATGTCTTCGCAAAATCCTTAATGAATTTCCAATAATAACTGGCCAATCCGAGAAAACTTCTGACTTCTGGGGGCATACGAGGCTGTTTCCAATTCTGAATAGCAGTGATTTTATTGGGATCCACTGAAATTCCTTGCTTTACACGACGTGGCAATGAAATTTGGCTTCCTCTTTCCAGAATATACATTTGGAAAATTTTGCTTTTAAAACATTCTTTCTTAGAATCTTTAAGACTTGTTCCAAATGTTTTTCATGCTCACTTACTGACTTAGATAAGATCAGTATATCATCAATGAAAACCAGAACAAATTTATTCAGTACTTCTCTGAACATCTGGTTCATTAGATCGACAAAATAAGCTGGAGCATTACATAAGCCGAATGACATTACTAACCACTCGTAGAATAAGTCTGGACCTATGAATGCTGTCAAAGGAACACACTCTTCGGCAATACAAAGCTGATGGAAACCTGTAGCTAGGTCCATTCATGAAAACACTTGTGCGCCATTCAATCGATCCAACAAATCATCAATCGTGGCAGTGGATATTTGTTCTTCAGCGCCTGCTTATTCAAGTCATGATAATCTACACATAGTCTGAGAGTACCATCTGACTTTGGGTTAAATACCACTGCTACTCCCCAATCAGAGAAACTAGGCCTAATCAGACCCTTCCATACTAGCTGTCGCGTTTGATTATCCAACTCTTCTTTTTCCTTCAAGGTCATTCTTCGAATAGCATGAACTACTAGCCTTGCATTCAGAACTAAAGAGATTTTAAAATCAATTTCTTTCTGCGGAGGTAAGCTAACAACTTCTTCGAACACATCCGCATAGTTCTTTATGATAGGAATACTTTCAATGTCGACCAGAATATTCTCCGGAATGACAGGAACAAGTTCTAATTGAGCAGGAGAAACATCTAAAGCTGACCAAAAATCTTTTCTATCAGAATTCGGGCCTTCACATGGTATGGTTATATGATCCCCTGATTTAATCTTTGCCCTAACGACTCTGTCGGCGCATTTAACCTCAGCCTCATATTTGGTTAACCAGTCCAATCCCAAGATAAGATCAAACTCAGTAAATTTCATGAAGATCGCGATGGTAGGGAACCGATAACAGGAAAAAGAGACAGGCACCCCCACAAACCCAATTAAGATCGAGGGAACCCCCAACCAGATTATGGACAGTCATGGGTGCTTTAAGCTTTCTCAAATTCAAATCTAGTTTCTTAATCGCATTCTTTGCAATAAAGCTTCGTGACGCGCCTGTATCAAACAGAACTTTAACTAGAATATCCTTGACAGTAAGCGTGCCTTCTAAAATATCTGGCCTTCCCTGTCTGGCATAGGGCTCAGAAGTTTCTGCTACTTCATTTACTTGAACTACTTCGACTTTCTTTGATAGTTGGCAATTTTTCGAAATGTGACCAACTTGGTGGCACTTATGGCATCCCCAACCCTCTCGAGCCTTCTTAATGGACTTAGACCCATCATTCTTTCGTCTGCTCGAAGATTCACAATTCCTCATCAAATGCCCTTGCTTATTACACTTTAAACATACGACTGCTTTAACCTTTTTCTTACTGGCCCTTGGCCTCTTACTGACTGGCCCTTGGCCTCTTACTGACCTCAAATTTCGTACTTGCCTCAGGCTGCGTACTTGACTCTGGGCTGTCAGTTTCGAATTTCCTTTTGTTGCTTGAACTAACTTCCTCTTCATCGACAAAAAGGACTCGCTTATCTAGATCTTTATATTGATAAGCCATTTATATCATTTCAGAAAAAGGAAGCTTCACATGCCCCATTACACTACTTTGGTATTTTCTTTAGAGCCCATTAATGAACCTCAGATTCTTCCTCTTCGGATTTTGAATTAGACGAGGGACAAAATGAGAAAGTTCATTGAATTTCTTATGATATTCTGGAATTGTCATATCCCCTTGTATCAGATAATAGAATTCATTACATAACCGCTCAGTTGCTTCTGGAGGAATAAATCTTTCACTGAAAATCTCTTTAAATCTATCCCAGGCAATATTTATTACCTTTTGCATTATCCTTAATAATCGAGTCCCACCAGAACAAAGTTTCGTCTCTGAGTGCCCAAGATGCCAATAATCTTTTCTGGTCATCTCTAAGATTTAAACCTTCAAAGATTTTCTTAGCAGAACGAATCCAAGCTTGTTATTTAATAATAGATTCTTCGCCCAAGAATGGTACTCCACCCATATTTCTATTTTTCTTAAGTAGAGCTTGAATATCTGGTTCCAACCTACCTCTTCTACTTCTGCCACTCATTTTTCAATGTCTGCAAACAGCAGACAAAGTGTTAGGCCAACAGAAAAGGTAATTTTAAAACATAGAGACATATACTTGAATGTAAATGTGTCTATCAGGGTGTATCTCATTCTGCTTCACTCATTCTAGGATATTACTAATCCTATCTGAAATGAGCGATCCATCATAGAAAACTACTGGTTCTATTTCTAACGAGTTCGTTAATATGTTATATTCCTGAACTAAGCTTAACCAAAGCTCTGGTACCACGTTTATAACAACCCCAAACCCCGTACGACGGTGTTAAGGATAATCTTTGGAATATAACACATAAACAGATAATAGCAGAACAGAAATAAATAAATACACTAGATAATGTACCATAGAATACATTGGATAAACATAATCATCAGAGTTACATAGTATACAGAACCATATTTAGTACAAAAATACAGTTCAGTTTTACATAAAATGTCTAAAGTGGAAATCTAAACATAATATGTACAACAGGAGCTGAACAACATAAAAGAGATAAATGATCGAATCCATCTTCAGCTCTAGCTATCCAGAAAGAGCCTGCTAAAACTTGAATACAAGGCTGCCCGTGTAGAAAAAGGGGCACCAGAGTTTGCAAGCGAAACAAACTACGAGTCAGTCATGGACTAGTATGAGAAATCTACTTAACTTACTTTATAATATGGGCAATCACAGGACCACGTCACTTTCACGGAACAGGTTTACTCCATTGGATTGCCAGTGCTTTAAAACAAGTAAATCTTTAAAACATCGCAATGCTTTTTATAAAAATGAAGCCATTATAAGACTCAGTTCCCATCACACAATGCAACGCAAACCGAAGGATAGAGTTTTACCTTATAATGGCCAAAATATGCTTGATACAAATAAAACAAAAGCATTTGATATTATTACTAGTGTTTATAGGTTTCAAAAACAATTTCAATCATAACTATCAATCATAGACGGCATGGGTACCATATATCATGTCTCCATATATAAGTATATAATCAAAACTGCACAGTGTCGTATTTGGAAATTGGACTTCCCTCATGAACCAAGGCAAGGGATCGCCTTTACTGCTTCGAGACAATCTAGCCTACCATGTCTCAGGACCCAGACTCAGGTGGGCCCTTGGATCGTAGGGCCGGTCCACCGATGTGGAATAAAATGCCTGAATACAGCGTTTCCCCGCCCTTCGGGACGTAAATGAGCCAAATGACTCCATCGGCTCCACATAGTCACCGATATATCTGAGACGCCTTGCAACTGCAACAACCACACAGGTGAAAATAATATAAATGTCAGGGCTGGAAGGTCACTGACAACATCCTAGCTAGAAAGAAACGTAGGTCCTCCCTAAGGTCCTCTCCCGTTTCTGGCTCATACCAGGGTGTGAGGCTCGCAAATCAACGTTATACACAAAGTTATGCCACACAGGCCGTGCTTTGATCATCAACCACAAGAGTTTGCTTTTCAACAGAAGCCTTGATCATCTACCACTTAGGCGTGCCACACAGGCAATTCACTCCATGCAACTGATTTCTATCGATATATAACCTCTGAGCTCGTACTTCTTAGAGAAGGGCGTTAAGCAAGAGAATAAATTCTCCGCCTCCAAACAGATATATATTTAATAGAGATCGATCAGCACAGAACAAAATCCAATGTCAGACACACAGTCCATTTACAAGTTCGTTCTGGGTCTGAACGAAACCGGAGGAACCTTATACCTCGCATATCCGTACAATCAACAAGTATGTCCGGACGGCTACCACTTCAGCCTCTTCAAGGTAGCTACTCCTATCATGAGCACCAGTAGCACCCCTCTATTCGACGTGAAGATCACCGGTCTTGCACCATCTTCATATCTTCGACTTTCAACCGTCGATCAATTATTTGAAATGAGAATTAACTCGGCCTTTTCAAATAATTCACGTATATTTAGATATTCAAATCAATTCATTTCAATGGTTAAATTATTCGACATCAATAATTCTGTTATTTAATGTAATTTTCACGCCAAACACATTCAACCATCAAATATCCAATAAACCGGGTAAATTCGGTTTATTTCTATTTCATATCGTTTATAATATTTTATCACGATTTATTGCTTTTTTTATTCATTTAAAAATAGCTAATTCATTCAAACGGCGCTTCAGGCCATAACGCGGTCGTGGCGCTGTTTTTCTTCAGATTTGATTTACACATATCTGAAATTCTAACCGTTGGATCTTCCCATGTTTTATATCGTTAGAAAGATCTTTTCAAAACGAATCCAATAGTTTCAGTTTTGGGAAATCCGACGGTCGGATCTCCCGGTACAATCGTTTGAAGTTATGATTTCAAAATACGAACTGCAACGTCGTTATTCGATTTAATTTAATTATATTTATATTTATATATATAAATATAATTGATTCTGGCGTTGTTTTTCTTTAGATTTGAATTAAACAATCCAGACAATCCAACCATTGGATCTTTACAAAGTTGGTGTCGTTGGAAAGATATTTCCAAAGCTAACCCAACGGTTTCAATTTCGGGAAAATCCGATGGTCGGATCTCCCGCACTAATCGTTTGAAATCACCGTTTCAAAACATGAACTGCAGCTTCATTATTCGATATATTTTATTTATATATATATATAAAAATATAATTCATTCTTCGATTTCAAAACCATATTCACTTCATATATTTGATAAAATGATATTTTTATCATCAAAGATATTTATTCAACCAATGAATATTTTTAGCACTTCATATTCACAATAAAAATGTAGATTTTATTGTTCAATCTATATATTCAACACATGAATGTTTTCGACTTCACACATACGATAAAAATATGATTTTTATCGTTCTAGTCCTTTATTCAACACATGAAAGTTTTCTATAGTCTATATATATAATAAAAATGTGATTTTTATCATAAAACAATTTATTTAAAACACTAATATTTTATGTAGTCTGTATATTTAATAAAAATGTTATTTTTATTGTAAAACAATTTATTTCAAAACATGATTATTTTATATATTTCATACATAAGGTAAAAATGTTATTTTTGGTGTTAAAACAATTTATTTATAACACGAATAATTTATATAGTCTATATATGTGATAAAATGTTATTTTTATCTTTCAAAGAATTTATTCAAAACATGAATACGGTTTTCAACACATGAAAATAATTCTAACACATGAATATTATTGAAAATTTCGGCAGCATAACGGCAGGGTAGTTAAAACCGCCACCGTCCCTAGTACGGCTCCTCGCTCTACCTTAAAACCTCGCGGTTTTTGACAAAGGGGATTTCAATATCTAGTTCGTACGCAGACGAATTTCCCATATACTAATCCTATTGGGATTTCAACCACAATCAATCATTTCCAATCAACCATTCATGATATTCACCAAATTTCACATCAATCAATAATTCAAACAATGTCACAACCAATATATATCGTCCATCGTCCATCGTTCGTGGATGAGGGGAGTATATATATATATATGTATATATACACATATATTTCGATTTCGTTTCAATATCATTTCAATTCATTTCAACGCATATATCATTTTTACAACGCATATAAAACTTATACATCGAACGTACAACTTATACAACTCTTATACATGAGATGTACAACGTTTATATAACTCATACTTCGACTATATAATTTATACATATTTGTTTCCATATTGTTTATAATATCAGAAATTTCAAGTTGGGTTCCACTCCACCAAAAATAGCAGAAGGCTCAGAAAAACATCCGGTCTCTTCTAGAATGTAGAAGACATCCGCACACTGGATTTCATCAACAAACGAGAAAGATATGATTTTTATTGTAAAATCATAAACCGTAGCGCTTTAAAGTGCTATTGAATAGTTTAAAATATATAAAGTCGTTACCTTTCCGATTTCATTCCCAACTAGGTTTTGATCTTACACCTAAACCGTTGCACGATAGGACAATCGTCCACTGCCACTTGGAAGAGGAAAGAGAGGCGCGCAGAACGAGGGGTGGGGAGCTTAGTTCGGTGGTGGATCCCGTTCGTGGCGGCGGTTTGAAGGCACAGATCGACTTCGAGGGGGTTGTTCTCGACGGTGGGGCGATGAAAGGAGATGAGGTCTGTGTTGATTTGAAGAGGAAGTGAGCACTTTAAAAAGTTCCACAGGAGGAGGAGGTTTTGGTGAACGGAGTGGCAGGAAAATGATCGGGAAGCTTTGAACAGCTTTCCGCCGTCAGTCGAGGGAGATAACGAGGGTTTATGGATTTTTTTTATATTTTTAATTAATGAATGAAATTTTCCTATTGGTCGATATTTATATAATTCGAAAATAGGGTTTTCTCCAAACGAACCCCAATCCAAACCCAACGACTGTCGTCCCCAGCTAAATACCCCCGTTCTGACAACAATGGGATATGTTTCGTAGGCCCATTCGATCTTTTTTAGTCAGTTTTTGTTCAAATTAAAATATAAAACATTTAATATTTGATTTGAACGTGCATTTCAATTTGCCAGGGCCACATAATTCCCGAAAAATAAATCTAGCTATGTTTTGACGATACGGTCCCAACAGAACTAGCTTCGTCGAATTCTGAGATCGTTTGAAAAATGGCCATTTTCTTATCGATCCAATTTAAATAAAATCAACCAAACACATTTTCCTTCGCCACGCTCACATATTAACTTCAAAATTATGGAATTTGAAACCTAGCAATAATTTGTCATCCCAGATCCAACAAAAGTGGTTTCGTCGAATTCTGAGGTAGTTTGTAAAATGTCTATTTTCAAGGGCTATATATTCTCTATAGCGACCTTTCTGAAAAGTCATTTGGCCATATCTTTTGATTCCCACTATGAAACTTCGATTTTTCAGATGGTTAGAAAGATATTCATAAACAGATTTAAATATTTTTTGTTTCACTAAAATCCGTTTTATTTTGCACCCGGTACAGTCAGTCAAAGTTCGAATTTAATATTTTAAACTACCGCGCCATTTCAGGCCACGTTTTAATTAAAAATAATTATATTTACTTTCAAACATACTCTTCGTCGTTATAAATTAAAATAATTTATTTTAAATATTTAAAATCCACTAAAATAGCCAATTTAAAATTTTTAAACTGGTTCAGATTTTCCGGGTTGTTACATGTTAATACTTAGGGAATTGTTAACATGCTAATTTACGGTTAAAGGCTAATGGAATGGAATGTGATTTTGGGTTTATCGTGAACCTTGTATTAAATGACATTGGTTCTTTAACCCAGTTAAAGAAAGGATATGATTTCTTAAGTTAAACAGTCGTCAATATTGATTTTTGGGAAGATTAAAACCAAAGGGAATTTTAATGCATCTTTAATTAGATTGAAATGATATCCAAAGGAAGATTAACGAATAAATTTAAAGAATTTATCTTTGATAAAATTAATGGGAACCTTTCCCAAAGTATATGAATATTTGGATAAAGAAATATTCTGGATTGGAATGAGGCGTATGTTGTGTTTTATAGCACTTGTTTATTATATACGCGAGTTATTTATAAACGCCGGGTTTATCCCATTCTGAATAACTGATTCGACGATGTGTCAAGGATGAAGACAGTGGTTGAAGAATGGAGGTCTCCACATCATTTGGATGATTACTGATGTCTTGATTGGGCTATATACCCAAGGCGAGGTAATAAGCGGTGATCGTCCAGACGTACTTGGAGATCGGCGGATATGCGAGGGCCTCTCCACTGTATTGGACATATGGGGGAGGAATAAGGTACCTCCGGTTTCGTTCAGACCTAGAACAAACTTGTAAATGGATGTGTGTTTGACATTGGATATCATTCTGTGTGATTGATAGACATCGGTTGCATTGCGTGAATTGCCTCTGTAGCATCTAAGATGCAAATGACCAAGGCTTCTATTGAAAAGCAGGGTCTTGTGGTTGATGATCAAAGCACGACTTTAATATAGCGTAGCTTGGTGTAGCGATAATTCGCGAGCCTCACACCCCGGTGTGGACCAGAAACGGGAGAGGACTTCAGGGAGGGCATGTGTTTCCTTCTAGTTAGGAGTGGTGTCACCGTTTTGCATGCTCGGGCATTTTTACTTATGTAGATGATGGATAGCGAGGCGCCTCAGTTATATCGGTCGATCCGGGGCCGATGGAGTCATTTAGCTCATTTACGCCCCGTAGGGCGGGGAAACGTAGTGTTCAGGCATTTTCATCCACATCGAGTGGACTAGCCCTTACAATCCAAGGGTCGATGCGTTTTGATCCTAAGGCTCGGGGTAGAGAGTCTCGAAGCGGTAAGGAAGATCCCTTGCCTTGGTTCACAATGGAAATCCAACTTCCAATACGTGACATTTGCGGTTTTTATTGTAGAGCCTAGTATTGGCGACATTATATATGGTATCCCCATGCCGTCTAGGATTGATACATTTATATTTGAAGTAGTTTTGTACACTATGCACTTATAATAGTAACAAATGATTTGTTTAAAACGTATCAAGCATTATTTGGCTATTATAAGGTAAAACCCTATCCTCCGACTTGCGTTGCATTGTGTGATGGGACCTGGGGCTTATAATAGCTTTATTTTTCCAAAAAGCATCACGTTGTTTATTTTATGCACAAGTATTCTGGGGAGGAAACCCTTTCCGTGTTATACGGCGTGGTCCCTTGAATTACACTCTTTTAGACTAAGGTTTTAAATAACTGTTTTAGTTCTCACACCAGTCACATGACTGACCTGGAGTTTATTGTTTTAACCTAAACTCTGGGTGCCCCTATTTCCGCAGGGGCAGCTAGTAGTTTTAGTTTTGCAGATTTATATTCATAGGATCCTGGTTTACAGCTGGAACGATACTCGGAAAGCTCTGTATCCGTGTATTGCTTTCAGTTGTGTTTTGTATTGTTTTTTATGATGCGCAATATTTATTCATACTCTTTATATTCTTGTATTCTGATGGAATTGTTGTAATACGCAATGAAATGTTCTTCTGTTTATGTTCTGACTCTTCTTGTCCTCAAAGCAATCTGGGCTTTCCATTATGGGGAAGTTTGGGTCATTTCACTTAAATCTGTGAAATTGATTTATAAAATTTATTTAAGTTGAAAATTTGATTTAAATTGGGATTTTATTAATATTTAAAGTGAAATAAAACAGTTAATTGAATTAGCGAATATTTTATTGATTAATTAACTGTGAAATTTAATTGTTTTGGCAATTATCCCGGAATTCGACGAAACTGACGCCATTGGATCCGGAATGGTGAATTATGGTAGGATTTCAATTTTTGTTATAATCAGATTTGTAATGTGATCATACGTATTTAAAATATGAAAGGATTTAAGATAATTGGAAAATTGGTTGTATATCATAATTAGGCCTTCTACATTTATATAAATAAAACCCATTTAACACCTCACCAGCCATTTAAACTATAAGTTCATTTTCTCCGTCAAAACTTTTTCCTTGGCAGGAGAAAATTTTCAAAACCCTAGATCTAAAATAAAATACAAGCTGAAAATCAAATCTTCTTCAACCATAACTTATTATATATCAATTCGAACCTATCGACGATACGAAGCTATCGGGTGTCTCAGTTTCGACATGCAGTGCACCGTTTGGCCGGAATTCTTGGTCAAAGCTATTGTTTTCGTAACCCTAAAACTTAAAATTGGGGATTTTTGATTGAAGCTTTAATTGGAAAAATTAGCTTCTGGGTTTTGTTGCAATCATCGAGTGGATGCTAGAAATGTTTGCGTCATTGTCTGAAAGTCCATAGGATGCTTGGAATTTTCGATTTAGGGTTTAAACCCATTACGTCGGTTTCGCCATCACCATCGGAGAAGACCACCGGAGTTGACCGCGCTGGGTGGAGGTGATGCGCCTGGAGACGAGCTTCGAATAAGTGTTGTTCGCTGGTCCTGAAGTGGTCGGAGCTCGCTGGAGTAGTTGGTCAAGATTAGGCAAAAGTTGGGTTTGATTTCAGGTCTACTATAGTGACGAGGAAGGAGGTGAGCGGGAATTCCTTTGCTGACGTGTCAACGGATAATTGGTGAGAATATTATTTTAATTAATTTTTATAAATTCAAATTTCTGAACGCTAAAACACTGATAACTTTCTCGTTTTAACACGGATTTGGACTTGGTTTGTTGCGTTGGGATCGTGGCGGAATTTCGGATGTTTTGGCACTAACCTGGCTACGTTTGGAGATTGTAAAATTTTGGCCTTTAGTTGGACGTTCGATCAACTATGGACGCATAGGTGAGTGATTTTTCCACTCATGATAAACTGAATTGTTCCCATATTTATTAAATTGAATTATGAAATAAGTTTGGTTGCACGGTTGTGTTGGATTGTTGATGTGTTGTTTAAAATTTGACATGCAAGTGTGTTACCATGAAAATGTAGGTCAATGATTAGTTATTTAATTAAATTTAAGTTTATAGTTGGAAATTCAACACCTCGCTAAATCCTGAAATAGTTTAATGCTGATCAGTTGAATGGAATGGTTGTGATGGATGTTGGTTGAAATTTATTACTGAATTGATATTGACACTACTAATGCTCCATATTTCAGTATATTGTATTGCATGTTGATTGTGGTGATAAATCCCATTTACCCTAATGTAACGGGCATCCAATAAACCCTGGATTTATCAATGAAAATAAATTAAGAACACAGATTGAAATGATAAACATCTGTGACCCTGATTTGGATTGAAATGATAGATCCATCCTTGAAATATCGATAAATTTAAATTTAATCTCACTTTGCCATAGGATAGAAAATTATATACGGACATCAGTCGGTTAAATGATGTTAAATATTTGGGATTGGATATTTTATTAAAGAAGTGTGCCGATTTTCGATAAAGCCTTTTGCTTTAAAAATCCGAACTTGGAATGTTGATTAAAAAGGGTTAAGGGAATTATCTCAAACAATTGGAAATTCTCAAAGTTGGGTCTGAATATGATTTGTAATTATTCAAATAAATGGTGTAGATTTGAATGTAATAAATTCTCATGGAATTTAATTGGAATAAAGTTAATCGAGGAGACTCTGAGTTGCTTTAAAATTTAATATGAATATGGGTTTGAATTCTTAGAATTTAAAGGTTTGTTGGAATGGCGTTTGAAACAAGATACTGAACTATGTAACTCCAGTGAGACTGGGGTATGGGATCTAGTACTTGAAGTTCAGAATAAAGGAACGATTACGGTTAAGAATTTTATTATATATATCCTCATGCTGTTGATTTCAAATAATTATTCTTTCCTAAAAATTTATTATTTAATCCTTTACCTATAAACTACTTTGTTATAAATAAACTTTCTTTATATTTTATTTTGAAAAACTATCTAGTAAACTTTTAATTCATGTACACTTAATATTTTAAATTACCTTATTCATGTTAAACCAATATATTCTATATATATATATTTATTTATTTTATAAAGATTTTCTTATGAGCATCTATTTTTCATAAGTATTAAATGATCATAATTTTTCTTCCGAATGAAAGGTATTTGGATTTAAACCATTGTTTCAAATGGAGTTGAGATTTAAGTTATATCCCCTTTGAGCATGAATTTTTATATGGAAATGTGAATTATATCCTATCCGAATATAAATTTATCTCCTAACTGATTTAAAATGGGTTATGAAGTATATATTCTATTTGAATATGAAGGGATTTTTGAACATAAATAGTTTTTTAATTTGTATAATTTTGGATATAAATTATATTCTATTTTTGAATATAAATTGATCTTGAAATTTTATATGATTATAATAGAAGGACATGGAAATATAATCTAGCTTTTAATATAATCGGTTTGGAATAATCGAGATACGTTGATATGAAATTATATTCTACATTTTGAATATAAATTTGGTTCGAAAAAAAAAAAGATATTTTGGGATATGAAAGCGAACCTTTGTGAAATATAAAAGAACCGACTGATTTGGAAAATATAAGCGTTAGTTTAAGGAGACCGGAGTCGACAAGTGGCATACTCTCTGTTAGTGTCGATACCACTTTAACAACTTTGAACGTTATGACACATCCCGAATGAAATATGATGACTTAGAGGCGATTATTGGATTGAGGAAGATGAATGACGATGAAATAGCCCTGACCTTCGGGTCAGAATCAAAATGACTAAAACAGGAGCTATATCGTGACTAATTGAGGTAGCACCTTTGATCGGACTCACTCCTTCGATGATATTGCTATGACTACGATTGATGATGATGATTTGGGCGCCTTTTGATTTTGGGAGTGTGTTCCGAGGTGGGCGGTAGTGGCTGCTACGCGTTACCACCGGTCCAGGAGTGCAATTGGTAGAATCCTACCCTAGATATTGCCTCAAGTGCCTTGTCATATTTATCCATATCGAGCCCCATACGATTTTGATTTAGCATTGCCTTCTATGGAGTGCCCTCTGATAACACCATTACGGTGAATTTACGGTACTGCATAGACTGTTGATGCCTGTAAACGGTGTAAGGGTAATATGGTTATCTCGCTTACGCTATTTTTTATGATAATTACTTTACTGGATAGACACTATCATAATAGCATATTATACTATGTATGTATTAGTTTAACAGATCCTCGAGAGATGGAAAAATCCCGTAACATATATTGAGTTACTGCACCCATGACACTCAAGTTGTTTCGTATTTTAATTTGACTAATAAGAGAATGATTTGGTGTTGATCTGAGTGCTTGTTGTGTTTTCTTTTTATGCAATATGCTCTAGTCAGCAGAAGTTACAGTTAGAGAAGTTCCTTTGCCTTGGAGATCGAAGACGAAGATTTGGTATACATCTATTACATATATATACATATGTATTTTTCCGCTGCACTTTGTTCCGCTGTCATGTTATGTAAATCTATATGTGTGTAACTCTAGTAACCATTGTATGTTATAGCCAAATTTATATATTTCAACTGCTTTTAAACTGTTAGTTATTTATTCGCTATGAGATTCTATTATTGTTTTTCCCTTCTTCCTTCCTTGTTCTTTTTTCCCCAATAACTACCTGTATTTGTGATTTGTTCGGGTCGACATGTGTGGTTTATTTTCGATTCGAATAGTCAAAAATCAGGGTTGTTACATAGAAAATACTAGTATATACTTAATCGAATGGTATAAGTATAATTATATTTCAAATCTGTGCCAAACTATGTTAACTTATACATCATTAACATGTACCCAATAGTTTTATTATATTTCAAAACTTGCAAAATATTATTTCTCTTATGGAAATAATAAGTCGTTTCTAACATCTTTACCGTTACAAACTAATATTAACCTTAGATAATTCCGAAGTTTTTCAAGTTGTGGTATTCTATTACCTCTTAGACCATGATTATGTAATGATCGGCGGGAATTCGACTCCTGAATTCCGACAATAATACATAATCCCGTATTACTTGCCAAAACTCGAGTATTGGAAACACCGGATAGTTGTTAAAAATAAATTAGAGGGTGAGATAAGAAATAAATATTAGAATAGAATAAGAAGAAGAACCAACAAAACATAGAGTCTCACATCGCAACGGAATAAAATATAATATAGAAATAAATCTTTATTGAGAGCTTGAAAAATACTTACAATCATCAGAGTACATAAATATATCTAGACACTTATAACCACCTGTCCTCATATGAAATCACACAACGGAACAATAACTATATCATATCATGCGTTTGAACTCTTCCAGCTTATCTCTTCGCAGCATCCGATAACCTAAACCTGTAAAACTCGGTCTAACCCGAGCATTACAAACGCCAGATCAGTCTGGTGAACCTGAGTGAGAAACCCACTAAGTTTATAAGCAACATCCAACTTTATTTTAAAGTCAACAAATATTTTCTTAAAAAAGGAATAATCATAAGACCAACCCACACATAAACACGGACTATTTTTACCTTACGATAGCCCAAAACATTTTAAAACTATATCTTATTCTGATATTACAATAGTGTCTAAATACAAATAAATTGCAATCTCACAGAACGCTTGCATCTCACGCTCCATGTACATAGTATACAATCAAAACTGCAGGCGCTTATTGGAGAATGGATTCCAACTGGCAAGGTATGGGACCACTTTCCGATATTCTACCTCTAGAGAGGAATACAGCGGGTTCAACAAAGGCATCTTGCAACCAAGGCTAAACATGACTGATCCCTTACTTTGCTTGAGAGTACCAAATGTATTGTCACCTTACGCATTTTTATCACGACCACCATAGTTCTCGGGAGATACAGAAATGAAAATAAGTAAAAAATATGAATATTCCCTAGATGGTGATAGTATATCCTAATTGGGAGTGACCCACTTAGCCATGTGACCTACCCGATTTTATACTATTTCCCAATTGGTAACGCTTGAGGTTATAATCTCTTTAGAACATCTAGCCACCATTCCCTTTGAATGCCACGTCGTCATATCCGCCAAAAAATCACTAATTGGCGTCCCGAAAATTAGTCTAGTTGTTGAGCTAAAAGAAGATGTCTTATACGCCACTAACATAAATACATTTGAGGAAATCAAAGTGCGCATTCCCTTTGGAAATACTCTGTTAGACATCCATCCATACCCGTCGTCCAGGAACAGGATGAACTGAAGGCACCCTCCTACCACATCCTAGGTATCACCTTATGTGTAATGACCCGCATCTTCAGGGGTATTATAATTAATTTATTTAATTATATAAATAGTGATTTAGAGAATATAATGGTCGTTGAATTAAATAAGAGTGAATATTTAATTTAAATAATAATTAAATAATATATTTAATTCTGAAATAATCAGAATTGGCTGAAATGGCGATATGGTGTCAACTGGATCATCTGTGATATTTAATTCAACTTGGAATTTAATTTGAATAACGAATATATTATTTGAACGACAGTTTGAATGTATAATTATATTATAATTAAAATCGAGCTTGAAATGGCGCTGCAGTTCGCGATTTGGCGATTTGAACTTCAACTGAATGTACAGGATTCGTTTTAAGCTGGATTTCTGTGAAACAAGAAACGTATGGAGCTGGTAGAGTATATCTTTCTAGTGGAATAGAAAATTCGGGATTTCGTCGTGTAGAATTTGATTTACGTCCAAATCAAATTTTAGAAATGTCGCTGTGGAATTCATTTATAATTTATAAAGGAATTATTTATATTTTTAAAAAGGAATTTCAATATAAATCGAATATCGGGTTGACCCAGATTGAAATATCGAATTAGAAACCCATATAGGATTTTTTTGAGCTGTACGGTATTCCACTGTGAATATAGACGATAATATTTATTTTTAAATATTAAATATAATTATATTTAAATATATTTATATATTTAAATTGGTTATTTAGGGCTTTAAAAATAGCCACTTTTGCAAACGAAGTCGGAATTCGACGAAACTAATTTTGTTGGATCCGCAATGTCAAATAGTTGTTAGATTTCCAGTTTCGTGATTTTTAGAGTCACTGTGTGGTCGTACGGATTTTTAATGTGAAATACAATCGATATTTTAACGGTTTAAAATACGCTGTGAGAGCAAACGGAGTCGGAATTCGACGAAACCAGTTTCGTTGGGACCGTAATGTCGAACTCTTGCTACATGTCAAATTTTCATGATTTTTGGATTTTGTATGTGGTCATGAGAGATTTAAGAGTGATAAACTAAGAAAATGGTGAATATAAAAATATTAAATCTATTCTATAAATACCTCCCTTAACCATTTCAAAACCTAAATCTCATTCATTAGTCAAACACTTTCCGCCGTCACTCCTATTCTCTTCACAGGAAAATCGGATGCAAGAAAAATCCAAATAAAATCATATTTAATCCCATAAATCATAAATCTTATATACTTGGAGAGCTTGGAGCAGGAGGCTTCAAGATCATATAGCTATAGTTTATTTCCGCTGTATTGTAAGTGTTGTACTCTGAAAAGTGCTACTTTATACATAACTGTTATATTTCAAAGTTATGTTATTTCTTATATGTTATTCGTTCCGCTGTGAGGTTCGTGTTACTCTGATGTTGTGTTCTTCTTCTTCTCCTATTCTATGTTTCTATCTTATCTATCCTCACCCTATAATTTCTTTCATTAACTATTTGGTATTTTCGATCCTTGGATGTTCTAAATGTGTTGTATATAGGATAACCAAGATCGCATTTTTTCGGGTCGTTACAGTTGGTATCAGAGCTTAAGTTAAGAGAATTACCTTGTCTCTGTGGCGTGACTCGGTAGAGATAGGGTTATTAATACCCTAGATTGAGTTTGAGTGTATATATACGACTGAACATATTTGTTATTGATATAAAAATTTGTTTTATATTGTGGAGATTTATTGGTTGAGTTGTTTGTGAATTCTGGTCGATCAGTTTGATCCACTGTATCGGTAGGGATTTTGTAAACACTCGAATATGATAAACCAGCACTGTATGTTTTGAAAAAGGGTAAACAAAATAATTTTACCCAAATTATATTTTGATATAAAGAATTTATAGGAGTGATTAAAATATATTGGATATATTGGTTGTTATTATAATCGAGTAAGATTATAAATTAAATGGTTATGTAAATAACCAACCAGAATTCATACAAGTGAAATACGTGAAATCAGATGAGTTAAATCTGAAATTTAAACCAAAAACTGAGTTAAAACTCTAGAGAATTGGATAAGTGTTTGTAAATGGATTTGGATTAAAAATAAGGAAAATTTAAGATCTTGGGAGATTTTAAATTGTTTTACAAGCAGTGTGAATTATATTTTGAAATGAATTTCAAAGTGGAAATGTTTAGAAATGGATTTATAGTATTGAACTCACTTCGATCGCTGGAAAATAGTTTCCGATGATGACAGCTGCATCATCAGTATTCATTTGGCGAGTTGTAAGTGATGAATTACTACCAGAGATACTGTTTTGAATTTGTTTTGGGAAAGACAAGTTGTGTTGAATTTCAAAAAGGGATTTATAATATAGAATTTGATATATAGAATTCGTGTAGAATTTGATATATAGAATTTGAATAGAATTTGATATATAGAATTTGAATAATAGAATTTGATATATAGAATTTGAATAATAGAAGTGAAATAGAATTTGAATAATAGAAGTGATATAAAATTTGAATAGAAATTGAGTAGAATTAACTAAGTCGAAGAGGAATAAGTTAATCGAGTTTTGAATTTGAAGTTGAACTTTGAAAGGTGAATTGGATTTGTAAATGGATATTCGAAATCGAATATAGAGCTTAAATTTGAAATTTGGATTTGAATTAGTTAATAAGCAAGTTAAAATATATTTGAACATGTCATGTTCAAATATAAAAGTGAAATAGACTAAAGAGTTAATTAACAAATTAATTAACGAATTGAGTTAAAACGATCAGGTATAGTTAAAATAGATTGGGAAGGTATAAATATACATGATATAGGTATGGATAAGGTATGAAGGTGTACAAAAAGAATGCTCGACGAAAAGGTATGTATTTAATTCATATATGAGATTTTATTCGCCGTATCGGCAAGACGCTTGGCTTTTTCTTTTTATTTTGGATTGGTGAGGGCAACGGGAGGCTATTTGAAATATCCCGATGCTCCTGGTACAAAGGAGGTTATGGCGAATTTTTCCGGGAATTTAAGGAGTTAGAATATTTTTAAGATAATTTGATAGTTAGAAATCAACGTATCGATATGTATATAGAAGTCGATAAGGAAACGAACTTAGAAATATAATAGTAAAATCAAAAAGGAAGACTAAGAATAAAATCTAATAAGAATAGAAAGAGGAAGCGTATACGTGTTTAAAAGCGAATAAGTAGTTGTATTGTTTTGATTATTCGAGTAAGTAGTCATATCTGTTTTGACATTATAAATGTTATTCAGTCAAGGTCTGAGAGGTAGTTATACAACTTGACTGATTTCATTATTAACAAACAAAGAGTAAGATTTTAGGCTCGAAGATCAATGTTGAATAAGAGTTAGTTGAACATAGTATTTGGGTTATCGTAACGATGTTTTACACAACATCCGTTTTAGCCCAAATAAGTGTAAGCTTGGAAATATAATAAAGAATAATTCCTAAGTATAGAAATGAATGAGATCGGAAAAGAGATAAGTGTAGCGACCCGGGAATTTCGACACTTGAATAATGACACTATTACATTCTGTGCCCATAACTCAAGTACCGAAAACCCCAGAAGGCTATAAGAAAGAATTGAGAGGGTGAGATAAGAAAGAAAGAAAGTTAGAATAGAAGAATAAGAAGGATCATCACAACACAGATTCTCACATCGCAGCGGAACAAAATATAATATGGAAATAACTTTTATTGAGAGCTTGAAATAATACTTACAACATCAGAGTACAGCAATTCACCTGGACAGTTATAATAGTCTGTCCTCAAATATATATAACACACAGCGGAATAATAACGGTTGAACATCATACGTCTGAACTCCTTCAGCTCGTTTTTGGACTTCAAATCATCCGGTAACCTGAACCTGTACACCTCGGTCTAACCCGAGCATTTTCAAAACACCGGGTTAGTCTGGTGAATCAGAGTGAGATAAACTCGCAAAGTTTTAAGAGAAACCATCCAACTTGATTTTAAAGATCGAAAAATCTTTTCGAAAGAAAAGGATAATCGTAAGACCAAATCCACACATAAACACGGACGGTTTTTACCTTACGATAACCCAAAACATTTTTGAAATCAATATCTTTTCTGATATTATAATAGTGTCTACATACAAGTAAATATCAATCTAGCGGAACGCTTGCATCTCACGCTCCACATACATAGTATACAATCAAAACTGCGGGCTCTTATTGGAGATTGGATTCAGACTGTGACAAGGTATGGGACCACCTGCCGATAGTGTATCTCTAGAGGCGAATACACTGGGTTCAACAAGAACGTCTTGCAACCCGGCCTACACATGACCGACCACTCATTTCGCTTGAGTGTATCGAATGTATATCACCAACGGTTGGGCTCAAACCACCGTTTCTCGCAAAGGACAACATCGACAGATTAAAGAAGCAAATGGAATTTCTGTAGATAGGTGATTATACACACTAATGGGAGCGACCCACATAGCAATGCTACCTGCCCGATTTTTGTCATTCCCCGGTTCATGAGGCTTGAGACTATAATCTACTTTTGAGACGTCTGACCATCATTCACATCGTCCATATAAGTCACCCAGGAACAGGATGAACCGAAGGCACCCTCCTACCACATCCTAGGAATCACCCTACAGATCAGTAGCGAGTAGTCCTTGCAACCCATAGATTTCATCCACGACAGAATTACAGTACATCTCTGGGGATCAGCCAGAGATTTTAAGTAACTCTTCCGTTTCATGAAGATCTACGGTCTTCAATTGCTCCATCTCGATCAGCATCTCCGACGTATTCGTATCTATTGGTCGGAATGGTTTTCGAATACAAATTCGATCCCGGTCTTTCCGTACCAATACCGTTTGGCCAGATTTTGATAGTCGGTTATTTAACTATCAAAATAAACAACCATAAAAATAAAATAGATCATTGGTTTAGAACACAGCGTCACTTGGCCATAATATAATATTCTCAAATCATTTCATTTTGATACTTAGAAAGATATCTTAAAAACAATATCACGTTTCCCGTTAACAACCCTTTTAAGACATCTTCTATAACATCACTTATTACTTATAATTGGAAAACCGATTCCACTTATCATTCTTGAAACGATCATTTCGAAATTCCCTTTTTGGTCTCATTCTTTGAACCCAATCCCCGTCACTTATCCTTTAGATTAAACTTATTCTAAATCTGTTTTCCTTACTTTTGAAAGTATCGTTATATCTTCACCACTCCACTTTTTATTTTGAAAATACCATTTCATATTCTCAAGCCGCTTTTTAATTCCTTTTATTTCTGGAATCCCATTTCATATTGACAAATTATTCAAATAACATTATATTATTATTTTTCAAAATAAATTACTTCAAACACATCCACTATTACAACTAATATCATCCTTCAATAATCCTGAAGTCGTTCAAGTTGGGGTATTTTAATTACCTCACAGACCTTGATCAAAAACGTTCTTATCTTAAGATAAATATTAAATGTAATTCAAAACCCATGTTCATTCTACAATTACCATTTCACTATATATTATCCATACGGTTTTATAAACCGTCTTACTTTTGAAATCTTCTTCATAAGTATATTTTCATTACTAAATTTATCGACTTAGTAAATGATTCATAAAACATCATCTTTTAAACTTTATTATCTTTAAAACTATTTGTTTTAATACCAATCTCATTACTTGAACCTTTACCAAATTCAATTACAAGAATTGATCTTTTCTAAACCTTTCAACATTTATTCTGGGAAATCTCATTTTCAAATCCCATTACCAAGTAGCATTAATTTAAAATTAAAGTTGTAACTTCCCATATCCTTTTATAACTCGTTTATACACCTTTGGTTTACTATAAAACCCTTTTCACTTCGATTCCCCTTACTTAATGACATTAAGTAACATTTACTTTAGGCTTGACCTAATTTCCAAAAATCAATTTATAACTTCATTCATCAAACTTGGTTCAAATATAAACCTGTTCATAAACTTACTATGAAAATTTAATTATATTTCAGTATTACTTTGATTACTTAAATGAACTTCATTTAAGAAATAATTCGTTAAATTATTATTAATTAAAACTATAATTCACTCCATCACTAACAGGGATTAATATTAAATTCCTTTTTAAAATCTTATTAAATTTAACCACAATTTGTTAAATTATCTCATTAGATTAATCGGCACAAACTAATTTAATTTAATAATCAATTCCAGTTAAAACAGTTGGCTTGGTCCATTTAAAACATAATTAACTTATTGATCAACCGTAACTCGTCTTTTCGGTTAAATAAATAAATAATAATATTAATTTAAATAATCCATTTCAAAACAATCTTATTTCTGTTATTTCTTAAAAACAAATAATCGTCGTTAATAATCATTCCACATTTGCTCAACAATCTCGTTAATAGAAGAATTTGCTTTATAAAAGATAAAGCACGTGCTTCGCGCACGGTCGGTTTTGGTGCCAAAATGGTGATTTAAAAAAAACACTATATATATGGTTGGTTTGTTTCTTTTTTTTTTAAACTCCAAAAATAATATATTTAAAAATCTTTATTCATTTATAAATAAATTTCATAACTTTATCTCTATCGATTTACCTTAACGGTAAATCGATTTTTATAAAACAATTTGTATTTTGGTCATCTGCTATAAATTTCTCAACCAATATCCCCCATTGGTTAATAACCAAACAAATGTTGAATTTAAATTCAACAAACAACCACCAAGTCAATTATCCAATCATGTCGGTTAAACAGTTCATATAACGATCATATGCAGATAAATAATCAATTCAACTGATAGCGGTCAACAAATAATAATCATTCAAGCACCCAATTTAATTTAAAAACGTTTATATTATTATAAACGTAACCAACAAGGTAAGTTACCTTCGTTGGAAATAATCGTTAAAAATAACGATTTCATTTTATTTAAATTAAACATCCGTTTAATTTAAATAATATAGCGAATAACCAAACAATCATTAAATCAACTAAATCAACCAGCAAACATAGCACACAAGCAATAAACCCAATTAAAAAAAAAATGGGGTAACTGAGTGAGTTTAACTCACCTTGGTTTACGCTCATCGAGATAACGATTGTTTTCAATTAAATAAAGCACACATTCAATTTAATTGGAAGTTGCATCCAAGTGTCTTCGAAACTTTTCCAGAATGAAGCGCTCCAAAAGATGATTCCAACGTTCCCATTTTGGTCTGATTCTGTTAATAAATGAATGAGTTATACCAATTATACAGTCACGATTTTATATTAAATTTAATTAAATTGGATTTAATATTCCTTAACACTAGTTAAATATTTAAATAAAACCAGTTGTTCATTTACATGATTAGACCCGTTAACTTTTGGTTTAGGCAATAATATAATTTGGTCTGTGTGTAAACATTAACTAAATTTACCAGACGTTATTTATCGGTTAATGGTTGGTGCACTAATACCATGTTTAAAACAATACGGCCTACGTATAAATGTATACTTGTGTACCTGCTAATTTTCAAACCGCAAAGCTATGGAAACTTTTGCAACTTTCTCCTTCATGCCATTTCCTACTAGCACGCCTTCACATTTGACTTAGATGGCCCAAGCCCAAACTTCTCATGCGTCGTACAGTACTTTCCCCTTCCTGATGAATACCAATATGCGAACAAAATTTCAATTTCTTTTTTAGTCCCGAAGGACCAAGCCTGTCAGAAACAAACGCATCTGGCCCTTCCCCCTCCTTTCTTTTCTCCTTCCAACGTTACTTGCTTTCTTCTATCCAGTAACTCCTCTCCACTACAACTTCTTTTCTTCTTCGTTTTTTTTAAATAATAATAAATTGGCCCAAAACCCATCTCAGCGATTAACAGCGCATTACCCGTGTTAAAACAAAGCCGCACCATCTCCGGGACCTTTCTTCTCCATACAATTGTCCTTTCGATGAAAACATTCCGAGCTACTCCTCGCTTTTTTTTTCTTTTTCTTTGTTTCATGCATGTGCTTTGCAACTTCAAGCATCCCTCTCCAAAACATGCTACAGCATGCCCCTCCCAACCATTCAACCAATCCATCCAGTATCCCTCACGCACGCATGGGAACACTGCCGCCATCCTCAAGACTGCACATGTTAATCACCTCCTCTCCACTCTGCTTTGTATCCCACGCAAGCTCCCACCAACCGAAGAAAAGCTCGCAGCTCACTACTGTTGTGCAAGAACACATTTTTTTTCTATGTAGTGGAGCCGCCATTTATAATCTATAAACCGTAACAAAAAATGAAAAAAAAGCAGGTGAAACACAATATTTATAAGCAGGAAAGTTTGGCACGCACGTTTTCGATAGTTTGGCGTGCAAGGAATTAATTAGCTTGGCCATCACGGCTCAAGTAAATTTGGGATGCACTGTATAAATACTTGGCACAGAAGGAATTACAAGGTGGGTAGGTAGATTGGTTACTGTAGGAGATGGGCACGAGACAGTGTACTTTATTTACCAGCATCTTTTATTTGTAATTTGAAAGAACTGCTAACGTTATATCACACATGCAGGTCTTCAGTGCTTCATTATACATGTTATTACACATGCTGAAGAAACAAGACGTACAAGCATGTATGGCCTAGGCAGTACGCATTGATACAGAGAATAAGATAGGTTTCAGTGTTTCCATCGTGATAGGCTCATAACTGTTATGAGTTGTTCATTCATATGTACGTGCAATATTTATATAAGAGGATTCCTTGTCATGCATGGTATTAGCAAATAGTATAGCTTATTCTTTTTAGTGTACTATGTTGCGTAAATTTCGTTCGGAGCTGTTAGGGACAGAAATAAGAACACAGTCGTGTCCAGCGAGGTGCCATGATCCCAAAAATATAATAATATCGGTAGCTTAACTCATATTATGAAACCCTGAAATGTTGATTTAGGGTGTAAAACACTCCAAATAAAAAAAATTGCATATTTAATTAATTAAAAATTACAGTAAAATTCTAAAAATCAAATTATGCCTACGCGTCAAAAGACTTATCCCAATTTGAAGTCAATATTTAATTATATTTAAATAAATCGTTACGCCGCATAAACGATTCCACATCGACTATTTTAGATTTTGATTTGGACATAACTTTCAATATATAAGCTGAAATCCTGATTTTTCTTTTCCATTAGAAAATTATGATCAATCTGATTCTAATGTTTCTTGTTTCACAGAATTCTGACTAAAAACGGATTTTGTATATTCAATTGAAGTTAAAAATTCAATTTTATGAACTACCGCGTCGTTTCGAGTTCGTTTTAATATAAATATAATTATAAACGTTTGACCGTCGTTTAATAACAAGTTCAATATTAATAATCCATTAATATGCCAAATAAAATATTTAAAACCAATTTAAATATTCGAACTCAAATAGCAGAAAAATCCAGGTCGTTACATTCTTCCCCATTAAAATAATTTCGTCCCCGAAATTGCTAAGTAAGAAGAATGATTCAAACCCAATTATTAATTAATTCAAATATTATCAAAACAATTTCTAAGTCTTAAAACTTTATGAAAAATTTGCCAGCACCTCCTCGGTACTGTTCGATCCAAACAGGTACACTTGCCACTCCGGGCCTCGCGTCGATCAAAAGAAAACAAAGCCAAGCGGCTACCCATCTCAGGGGTATAAAATCAATCACCAATCAATATATTAAGGTTTACCTATTTATCGGGCAACCAATACTCTAATCACGAAGCAAATCAACTAACAGCTCTTTCTCCTTTCAACCTGCACTTAGCTCAATATCCAATGCTAGTAACATATATGTGGCTAAATCACTTCAGTTCCATTTCATATTGATCTTATTCACTATATTGAATATTATCTCTTAGTTTTCAATTCTTATTTATCTGTTGATGAATTCTGTTAATCTAGTATCCAACAAATAATCAACAATCATTACAAGCAAATCATCCTTATTTTAAGTTAAATTCAGAATTATCTGATTTCTTATTAAAATTCTTATTTACTAATTATACTGGTTATATTAAACCTATTCAAATTCAAAATCAAGTTTGAATTCTCATTCTGGTTAAATTAAACGATTCAAATCCAATTTGAATTAAATTCAATTAATCATCAAACCAATATTTCAGTAATTGAGAAAAATTATTCCTTTTTATATACGAAAATATATTTGGGTAAAATTATTTCATTTACCCCTTTCACAAAATGATATTGTATCAATTTGTCAGTTCAACTTGAACCGATCAAACAACACAAAACAAAACATTTGTATATAAAATTTACAAATACGCTCTCACGTATATTTATACACTCAACTCGATCTAGGGTATTACTGACCCAATCTCTATCGAGTCACGCCACAGAGCCAAGGTTATTCCTAAACCTTTGCTCTGATACCAACTGTAGTGACCCGGGAATTTCGACACTTGAATAATGACACTATTACATTCTGTGCCCATAACTCAAGTACCGAAAACCCAGAAGGCTATAAGAAAGAATTGAGAGGGTGAGATAAGAAAGAAAGAAAGTTAGAATAGAAGAATAAGAAGGATCATCACAACACAGATTCTCACATCGCAGCGGAACAAAATATAATATGGAAATAACTTTTATTGAGAGCTTGAAATAATACTTACAACATCAGAGTACAGCAATTCACCTGGAGAGTTATAATAGTCTGTCCTCAAATATATATAACACACAGCGGAATAATAACGGTTGAACATCATACGTCTGAACTCCTTCAGCTCGTTTTTGGACTTCAAATCATCCGGTAACCAGAACCTGTACACCTCGGTCTAACCCGAGCATTTTCAAAACACCGGGTCAGTCTGGTGAACCAGAGTGAGATAAACTCGCAAAGTTTTAAGAGAAACCATCCAACTTGATTTTAAAGATCGAAAAATCTTTTCGAAAGAAAAGGATAATCGTAAGACCAAATCCACACATAAACACGGACGTTTTTTACCTTATGATAACCCAAAACATTTTTGAAATCAATATCTTTTCTGATATTATAATAGTGTCTACATACAAGTAAATATCAATCTAGCGGAACGCTTGCATCTCAAGCTCCACATACATAGTATACAATCAAAACTACGGGCTCTTATTGGAGATTGGATTCAGACTGTGACAAGGTATGGGACCACCTGCCGATAGTGTATCTCTAGAGGCAAATACACTGGGTTCAACAAGAACGTCTTGCAACCCGGCCTACACATGACATACCACTCATTTTGCTTGAGTGTATCGAATGTATATCACCAATGGTTGGGCTCAAACCACCGTTTCCCGCAAAGGACAGCATCGACAGATTAAAGAAGCAAATGGAATTTCTCTAGATAGGTGATTATACACACTAATGGGAGCGACCCACATAGCCATGCTGCCTGCCCGATTTTTGTCATTCCCCGGTTGATGAGGCTTGAGACTATAATCTACTTTTGAGACGTCTGACCATCATTCACATCGTCCATATAAGTCATCCAGGAACAGGATGAACCGAAGGCACCCTCCTACCACATCCTAGGAATAACCCTACAGATCAGTAGCGAGTAGTCCTTGCAACCCATAGATTTCATCCACGACAGAACTACAGTATATCTCTGAGGATCAGCCAGAGATTTTAAGTAACTCTTTCGTTTCATGAAGATCTACGGTCTTCAATTGCTCCATCTCGATCAGCATCTCCGACGTATTCGTATCTATTGGTCGGAATGGTTTTCGAATACAGATTCGATCCCGGTCTTTCCGTACCAATACCGTTTGGACAGATTTTGACAGTCGGTTATTTAACTATCAAAATAAACAACCATAAAAATAAAATAGATTCATTGGTTTAGAACACAGCGTCACTTGGCCATAATATAATATTCTCAAATCATTTCATTTTGATACTTAGAAAGATATCTTAAAAACAATATCACGTTTCCCGTTAACAACCCTTTTAAGACATCTTCTATAACATCACTTATTACTTATAATTGGAAAACCGATTCCACTTATCATTCTTAAAACGATCATTTCAAAATTCCCTTTTTGGTCTCATTTATTTGAACCCAATCCCCGTCACTTATCCTTTAGAATAAACTTATTCTAAATCTATTTTCCTTACTTTTGAAAGTATCATTATATCTTCACCAATCCCCTTTTTATTTTGAAAATACCATTTCATATTCTCAAGCCGCTTTTTAATTCCTTTTATTTCTGGAATCCCATTTCATATTGACAAATTATTCAAATAACATTATATTATTATTTTTCAAAATATATTACTTCAAACACATCCACTATTACAACTAATATCATCCTTCAATAATCCTGAAGTCGTTCAAGTTGGGGTATTTTAATTACCTCACAGAACTTGATAAAAAACGTTCTTATCTTAAGATAAATATTAAATGTAATTCAAAACCCATGTTCATTCTACAATTACCATTTCACTATTTATTTACCATACGGTTTTATAAACCCTCTTACTTTTGAAATCTTCTTCATAAGTATATTTTCATTACTAAATTTATCGACTTATTAAACGATTCATAAAACATCATCTTTTAAACTTTAATATCTTTAAAACTATTTGTTTTAATACCAATCTCATTACTTGAACCTTTACCAAATTCAATTACAAGAATTGAGCTTTTCTAAACCTTTCAACATTTATTCTGTGAAATCTCATTTTCAAATCCCATTACCAAGTAGCATTAATTTAAAATTAAAGTTGTAACTTCCCATATCCTTTTATAACTCGTTTATACACCTTTGGTTTACTATAAAACCCTTTTCACTTCGATTGCCCTTACTTAATGACATTAAGTAACATTTACTTTAGGCTCGACCTAATTTCCAAAAATCAATTTATAACTTCATTCATCAAACTTGGTTCAAATAGAAACCTGTTCATAAACTTACTATGAAAATTTAATTATATTTCAGTACTACTTTGATTACTTAAATGAACTTCATTTAAGAAATAATTCGTTAAATTATTATTAATTAAAACTATAATTCACTCCATCACTAACAGGGATTAATATTAAATTCCTTTTTAAAATTTTATTAAATTTAACCACCATTTGTTAAATTATCTCATTAGATTAATCGGCACAAACTAATTTAATTTAATAATCAATTCCAGTTAAAACAGTTGGCTTGGTCCATTTAAAACATAATTAACTTATTGATCAACCGTAACTCGTCTTTTCAGTTAAATAAATAAATAATATTATTAATTTAAATAATCCATTTCAAAACAATCTTATTTCTGTTATTTCTTAAAAACAAATAATCGTCGTTAATAATCATTCCACATTTGCTCAACAATCTCGTTAATAGAAGAATTTGCTTTATAAAAGATAAAGCACGTGCTTCGCGCACGGTCGGTTTTGGTGCCAAAATGGTGATTTAAAACAAACACTATATATATGGTTGGTTTGTTTCTTTTTTTTTAAACTCCAAAAATAATATATTTAAAAATCTTTATTCATTTATAAATAAATTTCATAACTTTATCTCTATCGATTTACCTTAACGGTAAACCGATTTTTATAAAACAATTTGTATTTTGGCCATCTGCTGTAAATTTCTCAACCAATATCCCCCATTGGTTATTAACCAAACAAATGTTGAATTTAAATTCAAAAAACAACCACCAAGTCAATTATCCAATCATGTCGGTTAAACAGTTCATATAATGATCATATGCAGATAAATAATCAATTCAACTGATAGCGGTCAACAAATAATAATCATTCAAGCACCCAATTTAATTTAAAAATGTTTATATTATTATAAACGTAACCAACAAGGTAAGTTACCTTCGTTGGAAATAATCGTTAAAAATAACGATTTCATTTTATTTAAATTAAACATCCGTTTAATTTAAATAATATAGCGAATAACCAAACAATCATTAAATCAACTAAATCAACCAGCAAACATAGCACACAAGCAATAAACCCAATTTAAAAAAAATAAATAAATGGGGTAACTGAGTGAGTTTAACTCACCTTGGTTTACGCTCATCGAGATAACGATTGTTTTCAATTAAATAAAGCACACATTCAATTTAACTGGAAGTTGCATCCAAGTGTCTTCGAAACTTTTCCAGAATGAAGTGCTCCAAAAGATGATTCCAACGTTCCTCTTTTGGTCTGATTCTGTTAATAAATGAATGAGCTATACCAATTATACTGTCACGATTTTATATTAAATTTAATTAAATTGGATTTAATATTCCTTAACACTAGTTAAATATTTAAATAAAACCAGTTGTTCATTTACATGATTAGACCCGTTAACTTTTGGTTTAGGCAATAATATAATTTGGTCTGTGTGTAAACATTAACTAAATTTACCAGATGTTATTTATCGGTTAATGGTTGGTGCACTAATACCATGTTTAAAACAATACGGCCTACGTATAAATGTATACTTGTGTACCTGCTTATTTTCAAATCGCAAAGCTATAGAAACTTCTGCAACTTTCTCCTTCATGCCATTTCCTACTAGCACGCCTTCACATTTGACTTAGATGGCCCAAGCCCAAACTTCTCATGCGTCGTACAGTACTTTCCCCTTCCTGATGAATACCAACATGCGAACAAAATTTAAATTTTTTTTTAGTCCCGAAGGACCAAGCCTGTCAGAAACAAATGCATCTGGCCCTTCCCCCTCCTTTCTTTTCTCCTTCCAACGTTACTTGGTTTCTTCTATCCAGTAACTCCTCTCCACTACAACTTCTTTTCTTCTTCGTTTTTTTTAAATAATAATAAATTGGCCCAAAACCCATCTCAGCGATTAACAGCGCATTACCCGTGTTCAAACAAAGCCGCACCATCTCCGGGACCTTTCTTCTCCATACAATTGTCCTTTCGATGAAAACATTCCGAGCTACTCCTCGCTTTTTTTTTCTTTTTCTTTGTTTCATGCATATGCTTTGCTACTTCAAGCATCCCTATACAAAACATGCAACAACATGCCCCTCCCAACCATTCAACCAATCCATCCAGTATCCCTCACGCACGCATGGGAACACTGCCGCCATCCTCAAGACTGCACATGTTAATCACCTCCTCTCCACTCTGCTTTGTATCCCACGCAAGCTCCCACCAATCGAAGAAAAGCTCGCAGCTCACTACTGTTGTGCAAGAACACATTTTTTTTTCTATGTAGTGGAGCCGCCATTTATAATCTATACACCGTAACAAAAAATGAAAAAAAAAAGCAGGTGAAACACAGTATTTATAAGCAGGAAGGTTTGGCACGCACGTTTTCGATAGTTTGGCGTGCAAGGAATTAATTAGCTTGGCCATCACGACTCAAGTAAATTTGGGATGCACGGTATAAATATTTGGCACAGAAGGAATTACAAGGTGGGTAGGTAGATAGGTTACTGTAGGAGATGGGCACGAGACAGTTTACTTTATTTACAGGCATCTTTTATTTGTAATTTGAAAGAACTACTAACGTTATATCACACATGCAGGTCTTCAGTGCTTCGTTATACATGTTATTACACATGCTGAAGAAACAGGACGTACAAGCATGTATGGCCTAGGCAGTACGCATTGATACAGAGAATAAGATAGGTTTCAGTGTTTCCATCGTGATAGGCTCATAGCTGTTATGAGTTGTTCATTCGTATGTACGTGCAATATTTATATAAGAGGATTCCTTGTCATGCATGGTATTAGCAAATAGGATAGCTTATTCTTTTTGGTGTACTATGTTGCGTAAATTTCGTTCGGAGCTGTTAGCGACAGAAATAAGAACACAGTCGTGTCCAGCGAGGTGCCATGATCCCAAAAATATAATAATATCGGTAGCTTAACTCATATTATGAAACCCTGAAATGTTGATTTAGGGTGTAAAACACTCCAAATAAAAAAATTGCATATTTAATTAATTAAAAATTACAGTAAAATTCTAAAAATCAAATTATACCTACGCCTCAAAAGACTTATCCCAATTTGAAGTCAATATTTAATTATATTTAAATAAATCGTTATGCCGCATAAACGATTCCACAGCGACTATTTTAGATTTTGATTTGGACATAACTTTCAATATATAAGCTGAAATCCTGATTTTTCTTTTCCATTAGAAAATTATGATCAATCTGATTCTAATGTTTCTTGTTTCACAGAATTCTGACATAAAACGGATTCTGTATATTCAATTGAAGTTAAAAATTCAATTTTTCGAACTACCGCGTCGTTTCGAGTTCGTTTTAATATAAATATAATTATAAACGTTTGACCGTCATTTAATAACAAGTTCAATATTAATAATCCATTAATATGCCAAATAAAATATTTAAAACCAATTTAAATATTCGAACTCAAATAGCAGAAAAATCCAGGTCGTTACAATAAGTAATTGGAATATTTTCCAATTATAAATAGCATAAATTTTCTAAGGTTTAGAAAATAAAGAAAGGCGATATCCGGAAATGTTTTCCAAATAACATATAAGGCCAATATGGTTATTGAAAGTATTTGGTTAACAAATATTGATAAAGAAATAGAGAAGTGATTTAACTAATGGAATATTAATTAAAGGCTCAGTAACACGTTCAAAAGGAAAATTTGATTTTTGAAAAGAGTAAACTGTTTAAAAACTCCCAGGGAAAGACTGTTTGAATTAAAAAAAAAATTTAACAGAAATTTGTGAAAGCAAATTTGAATTAAAGTAAAGCCAGAAAAGTGTTAACTGAGATTGAATTAGAATGATATCAAGACAAATTGGATTGTGAGATTCAAATTTGAAGTGTAATGTGATAATCAAGTTAAGAGTTGGGAATCGAGAAGAAACTCGAGTTGATATGATATTTGGCTCGGATATAAGCGAATGGAAGTGTTGTGGATAAAAGCAGATTGGAATTTGATTGGGATGACCTTTGTATCCGCTGAACTGATAACAGGTGGAAAGGATATAATGATATGCCGACAAAAGGTACAAGTTCATATTTCTATTGGATATAAGATTTATGAGCCGAATTGGCTAGCCGCTTGGCTGTTTGATTTTCTTCTGGGATGGAGAGGGCCCAGAGAGGCGAGTGGGAGTTTGACCTATTGACCAGTACAAAGGAGGTGCTGGCGAAATTTTTCGAAAAGTTAAGGCGTTAGAAAATTTTCAGGATTTTTGAAAATTTTCGTTTATAAGAATTAATTAATATTTTAATTGAAATTAAATTGGTTCAGTTGAAACTGAATTTAAGAAGTGAACAAATAGGTTCTAACCAGTCGATAGGGTTGTTCTCTACCTTAGCAATTTCGAGGACGAAATTATTTTAAGTGGGGAAGAATGTAATGACCCGCCTCTTCAGGGGTATTATAATTAATTTATTTAATTATAGAAATATTGATTTAGAGAATATAATGGTCGTTTAATTAAATAAGAGTGAATATTTAAGTTAAATAATAATTAAATAATATATTTAATTCTGAAATAATCAGAATTGGCTGAAATGGCGATATGGTGTGAAATGGATCATCTGTGATATTTAATTCAGCTTGGAATTTAATTTGAATAACGAATATATTATTTGAACGACAGTTTGAACGTATAATTATATTATAATTAAAATCGAGCTTGAAATGACGCTGCAGTTTGCGATTTGGCGATTTGAACTTCAACTGAATGTACATGATTCGTTTTAAGCCGGATTTCTGTGAAACAAGAAACGTGTGGAACTGGTGGAGTATATCTTTCTAGTGGAATAGAAAAATCGGTATTTTGTCATGTAGATTTTGATTTACATCCAAATAAAATTTTAGAAAAGTCGCTGTGGAATTCCTTTATAATATATAAAGGAATTATTTATTTTTTTAAAAAGGAATTTCAATATAAATTGAATATCGGGTTGACCCAGATTGAAATGTCGAATTAGAAACCCATATAGGATTTTCCTGAGCTGTATGGTATTCTACTGTGAATATAGACGATAATATTTATTTTTAAATATTAAATATAATTATATTTAAATATATTTATGTAACACCCCACCTCCGCCAGGGTGGCTCTTGCAAGCACTCTGACTTTGGAGGGGCGTTTGAATCAGGTAAACATGCATAAAGATATATCAAGGCAGAACAAGAACATATGTATATATGTAAACAGAGTAAATAAGATAAGTAAAACAGCGGAAGATTTCAATCTATTTCAAAACAAGTCTGATACAACATAATGTCAACTTTCCAAATACACAAGTCTAGATAAAAACAACATTACTGAAAAACTGAAATACATAAGTACTATCCCCAAAATAAGTGATAACCATAGCTAGCTTCATGTCAAGACCGTACATGAGCTAAAATCCCACAAGCAAGCGATCAGAAATCCAAGCTAAGCTCCAATATTCCCACCCTGAGAACCTGGGGGGAAACGGAAGAAAAGAGGCGAAAGGAAAACAGGTCAGTCAAAAAGACTGATTAAGCCCTACTACAATCAATGTAAACTGATAAAGTTAACTAGCATGAGAAGCAGGGATGAACTTAAGGATAACAACATATAGCATGATGATTAACTAACAAGGTAGATTAAGGTGTCATCGCATAATCAGGTTTAAGGTTTTGCACCACAGGTGTACTAGCAAACTAACATGACTTGAATATACAAGTATTGATCCCTTGGCCCAAGCTTTGGCCCAATAACATGAAATGACCCTAATACAAGGTCTAACAAAAACGGTCTAGTCGATCGGCTCCCTATAAGCCTAACTCGTCACGTGTTGGTGTCAATGCGGCCCAAACATAATTGTAGTCAGACTGTGCCGGGTCTCCCGTCGGGTGTATCAAGCCCTAGGGTGGCAACGCCTGGACACCATAAACATGCGTGCACAGTCTCGATCTACTGGTACCCGTGCATGTTTTCCCCGGCTTCGGACTATGTGCACGACCATAAGTCCTTCCGGAACTACACCGGCGTACCACTCTACCGTCGTTTTTGGTCTCTTACCTCAAGTCCAGTAATTGTGCCCCCCGCCCTAGCCTAGACCCTAGGGTCTTAATGATACGAACATGGGATTACTGCTGGAGTGGACCCCCATTGCTAGGATTTTCTAGTGGGTTAAGTACGGTTTAACCCTTTTAATAATCATGGATTAACTTGGTTAAGTGTAACGATGAGTTCACGACTTAACCCTGATTAATCTACCAAGCCCAAATTGGTTAAGTATTAAGTGGACCATGACTTAACCCTAATCACGAGGCATTTATTAATTTAATGCGCCTTAACCTCTCACATTAGACCTTGTTGTGGTTACTAGTTAAGCCGGGCGGGTCCGGGTAGCTTTACACCACAACTTGGTCTAACCTCGGGTTCAAGGTACAACATGGCCAACTTCTCACATTGGGTCCTATTGTTTGTAGCAACTAGTTAAGCCGGTCGGTTCCGGGTAGGTTTACGCTACAAACTCAACCCAACCTCGAGTTGGTCACACTTATCTTTTCTATGTGTCATGTCCATCATGTTTCCAAAATATGTTACAAATTTTCAAGCAATTGGGTAGACCTAACTTAATAGGTAAATTCCCAATGGGTAGACCTAACTTAATAGGTAAATTCCCAATCTTATGTTTTTATGTCTTTTAAGTTTACCCAACCCCAAACGCAATCCCATCGCTTACATATCGCAATAGCGCATAAAGGATAGAAAGAGGTAACTTGGCATAATCATGACATAAAGGTGTTGAAGCCACAAGTTCAACATGGTGGCATATGAAATGTACATGTGTCCATATACTTGCATATTACATTTTTAGGTCTCAAAAGCATGCATAAAACCAAACTTAGCATATTGGTGATACATGGTGATAAATGACATGTAGAAATGGCCATAAGTTCGCATTTAGCCTCACATGCAAGTTATCATAAGGGATATGATAACTTACATGTTGCCAAAATGCAACCTATAGCATAAAGCTTGAAGCTTTATGTTCATATACTCAAGATAAGCTTGCATAGCATGATAACATGAACAAAATGATCACCCCAAACTTGCATATCATATGACGAACTTGCATCTCAAACTTGCATAACATAACATGATAAACTTGCATATCATAACATGGCAAACTTGCATAGCATAACATGGTAAACTTGCATAGCATAACATGGTAAACTTGCATATCATAACATGGCAAACTTGCATAACATAACATGATAAACTTGCATATCATAACATGGCATACTTGCATAACATAACATGATAAACTTGCATATCATAACATGGCAAACTTGCATAGCATAACATGGTAAACTTGCATATCATAACATCTCAAACTTGCATAACATAACATAGTAAACTTGCATATCATGGCAAACTTGCATATCATACATTTAACTTTAGGGTTTAAGTATGAAAGTAGAATAGGGCTTACAATGCTTATGAAGACACAAAAATATGACAAAGCCCTTATGCAATCAAATAGACCCAAAATGCAAGCTCTAATAGAAAATCCCTTGAGCCAAAATGATCAAAACCCTTGCTTTATGATGTAAATATGGAAACTTGACTTGAATGCAAGCTAATGATGCTCATACAAGCTTGAAAACACTTGTATGCATTGAAAATCTCTCATAGAAATAACTTAGGAATTTTATGAAGAGAGTGGAGGCCATGAGAGGATTGATTTTGCCATAGTTTAGTTACTTGAATGAATAATGATGATTTAGGGTTAGGTTAGGGGCTTATTTATAGAGATTAGGATTAGTTCTAGCCTTAGGATTAAACCCTAGTTCCAATCTCAGCCCTTAAAACCGAATCTGGCCCCCAAACTCAACACAAACCCAAAATGGTGCACCAGGCAAAACTGCCCGGCTGAGCCAAGTCGACGGCCAAGTCGACAGGGCTATCGACTTGGGTCCAACCAAGTCGACTCCCAAGTCGACAGGGCTGTCGACTTGGGTGCTCTGGCGGGAATTTTCCCGCCTGGCCCAAACTGGCCCAAATTTTCAAATTCAAACTTGAATTTGAAATCTGTTTTTACTTTGAAATTTTCTGAAAACTTCGTTGGGCCATACGGACTCCGATTTTCGAAAACTCGGACTCTATTTCGCGTATTTTTCCGAGACGAACGCAATGGCATAGCCCGTTTCCCTTGAATCAGATTTATAAATTAAATTCTGCCTCGATTTATGTTATAACAGGTTATTGAAAATACGGGTTGTTACATTCTCCCCTCCTTAAAGGATTTCGTCCCCGAAATCTTCAAGTTAGGAAGAACGTATCCTAACATCCTACATCCATCTACTCAAAACATCATCCACGAGCAATCATTGTCCTTACAAGATTCTAAATGTTGTATGAACATATGCAAAGGTGTGTGTATATGTACTTATCTAATGCAAATATCATCAATGCAAATTATGTTAGTGAAATGAATCCATATGTATGCAATTCCAAACATAATGTATAACATATATATGCGTGCACATAACATACATCCATATGCAACATCCATGTGATAACACAAAAATTACCATCCATGAATAAGCGTAAACACTCATGCATATGCAATATGAGGAGTGTGTGAGCCGATCTAGTGCCTAACGTGTATAATGCATCCACGAGTAACCACTTGCAAAAACTTGCAACCACTTGCAACCATCAAGCATAACATGTTTCAAACACATCTTTCATCCAAAGGGTTTCTACCTAAGGTTCTCATGACCAGATTTACATGATAAACTAGATAATCAAGACAAACATGGATAGCAAAAGATATGCTACAAAGAGATCGGGAAGATAAGCAGGATATATTCCCTTTAGGATTACAAGAAATCCCTTCCTAACTTAACCCCAATCCTATAAAAGCCCAAAAGGTTTAGTCAACCAAACGGACCCCTTCAAACCCTGACATGTATTACTAACCGATAAGTCATACCTCCTGACAGAAATAGGACCGAGAACGGGACCGAGAGGATATACGTAAAAAGATAACATACGAATAAGTTCGACAGGAAAACAAGGATCAAGGATATGCTCTTAAAAAGAGATATGATGCGTGTATCTAGCCTTCAGTCTTCTAAGTCACGTTTCCTTGAGCTTAACTCCACTGTGCTTTGACCGTCTTTTACCTCATGACTTCTTAGCTTCTTAACTCTTATTTCCAAATATGAGTTGGAACCCATTTCATTGTCGCCTCTCGTCTTCCTCTTTCACTTACTCTTCTATCATTCTTGGCTTAAACATAACTATGACCTCATGGTTTCATGCCAGCTCTCCAAAATTCACTAGTGAATCCTGGATCTTGTTTACTTACTACAAAGTATTCCACGCAGCAGAACTTTTCTTGAAAATACCAATCCACGTTGCCAATTGCTCTTACTAACGTGATTTTCTATAACTCATGCTTGAACAAAATGAACCATCCGCCTGTGAATGATAGGCCGTACTTAGATTCAGTTGCTTGCCCATGACTTCCCGTAGACTATCCCAAAACTGGCTAGTGAAGATTGAGTCATGGTTACTAACTATACTTTAGGAAACCTCGTGCAACCGCTTTATTTCTTGAAAGTAATCCGTTGCTAGCCATGATGCCGTCCTTTCGTTCTTTACCAGAGTGAAATGAGCACTCTTCGTGAGTCTACCTATTATGACCCACATGCTCATACTCCCTTTCTTGATCTAGGCAGTCCATCCACGAAATCCTTCGTGACGCTTTACTACCTCCATTGCGGGGACCTCCAATGGATGTAATAGCCCACCGGGCTTCTATGACTCGGCCTTTAACCTGTTGGCACAACATGCACCTTGGGACAAACTTGGCCACTTCCTCGAGTGATGTGCATCTTCAAGAACCTTCTTTCTCTCATCGCGTCTTAGCCATCCCTTGTCATCTATAGCGAGGTGACTTACCATCTCGCCTCGAATCAACTGGTCCATGATCTTGACTAACTGCGGGTCTTCCTTCTGTAAAGTCCCTACTTGATCGAGAAGGGTAGGTCTAAGCTCAAGGGACGCTAACTAACTAATTAAACTGAGAGAACTTCTTACTTCGGTTGCATTCCTTGGAGTCTTCCAATCCTGAACTGCAACTACCTTAGCGGGATCCACCGCTAAGCCTTGCTTAGAAACTATGTGCCCAAGAAATCTAACTTTTTTTTCTCCAAAATGACATTTGGAGGACTTGGCTTTCAACTGATGCGCTCTAAGCGTATCCATCACCTCCTTGAGATGTCTAGCATGTTCTTCCTCATTCTTTAAGAAAGTCAGGATATCGTCTACAAAGACTACCACAAACTTGTTCAGGAACTCCCTAGGCACCCTACTCATCAAGTCCACGAAGTAGGCGGGTGCATTAGTCAAACCGAATGGCATGACCAGCCATTCTAAGAATCCATCTGGAGTTCTGAACGCAGTTTTGTCTATACTATCCTCAGCTACTCTGAGCTGATAGAACAGATGTTCCTACAAGCTGATCAAACAAATCATCGATCCTTGGCAATGGTTGTCTATACTCCTTGTTTAACTCACGACAATCAACACAAAGTCGAAGAGAACCATCTGCCTTGGTAGTAAATACTACAGGCGCTCCCCATTCAGATATACTTCATCTAATGAAGTTCTTCTCAAGCAACTCCTTGACTTGCTTTCTTAACTCTCATCTTGCGGGACCACGTGCCTAACCGGCCACATAACTATCTTGGCATTATCAACCAGATAAATGCGGAAATCTATCTCTCGTTTAGGGGTAACCCCCTTCACTTCACCCAAGATATCAGGATATTCTCGGACCACCCTCACCGATTGCAAACTATCGATAGACGAGTTGAGGGATTCAAGATAACACAACGTGACGAGACCCATAGGGTTACTAGAAATTTTTAGGGTATTACCGAGGCGAGTCATGAGCCTCACAACCCTATGCTCAAAAATCAAGGATGGCTCCAAAACTGGACAACCCATCCATGCCCAAAAATCAACCCATACCCCATGAAACAGAGAATATAAGCATCACACAAGAACTCTACACTAAAGATAGAGATTTTCAAATCCACTTAGATAATAGACAAATGGGCGGAAACCCCAATTGGATTTGAAACACACACGGGATCATTAACTAGACTAGTACTTAGGTGCAAACTTTCAGCTAGATCAGATGAAACAACTATGCGATGCGCCAGAATCAAACAAAGTACGAACAGGAAAATCAGAAATGTAAACAAGACTTTCAACAGAAATACTACCTCGATCAGGAACTGGAGCGACATTGAGAGCCTGAACTTGCCCTCCTGAAGGTCCAGCACGCTAAGTCTGACCCTGGCCTTGCCCTTGCTTCTTCGGGCAATCCTTACTGAAATGTCCAGTCTCACCGCAGAAAAAGCATTCACCATTCTCCCTCTTCCTCTTCTTACAATCCTTAATAAGATGCCCAACTGAACCGCAATAATGGCACTTCCCCTTGTTGTTCTTGCCCTTGTTGTTGTTCCCCTTGTTGCCTTGACTCTTATTCTTGTTCTTGTTCTGATTGCCTTGACTGCTCTGACCACTTGGATTACCCTGATTTCCTTTCCACTGGGAATCAGTCTTCTTGGCTTGAGTATCATTCATCTTGATCTCCTTCTTGTCACTCCTATTCTCTTCATTGAGTAGGGCCATATTCACCAAGCTCTCGAAAGTTGCCCCCAAGGGTATATGAGTCATGGCTAAACCATGTAATGGCTCGTTTAATCCTAGAGCAAAGTATAGGGCCTTCTTCTGAGCTGTGTTAACCAAGTCTAAACCGAACCGAGCAAGTTGATTAAACTTATCCACGTATTCCCTAATAGTCATGTCCCCTTGCTTTAGTGATAGGAACCTTAGTCCAAACTTTCCCCGAAAGTCATCCCAAGTCTCAATTGGCCTAGTAGCGGTGGTGACCACCCACCAACGTGCAGCTTCTTCCTTTAGCAACCACACTGCTAATAAAACCTTCCTACGGTCATCTATATCAAAGAAGGCAAAAAGATCTTCGGTTTCTTTCAACCAATTCCTTGCCTCTACAAAAGTCTCCGTTCCAATGAAATTCTTGCAACCCATCGCCTTAAAGTCTTTGCAAATCACCGCGAGATCCTCTTGTGGATGCTGAGGAGGAGGAGGAAGAGGAACCTCAGCGACAGGAGGAGGAGGAACATTAACTACCGGAGGAGGAGGAGGAACATCTGCGGGGCCGGCTTCGGTCGCCCTAGCCTCCAAAAGTCTCCTATACCAAACAGGTACTTGTACTCCCTCCGGAATGGCAAAGTTATTGGCCATATTGAAAACGAAGAAAAAGATAGATTCAAAATGGAGAAAAACGAAGGAATTTTGCTAATGGCTTTTTGGGGAATAGCCTTTAAAATAAACTAGACTTTTCTTTGGAAAATACTTTATACTTGGTTTTGAAAATAGTTTTCCAAAAGTTTTCTAAAAACCTTTTTGTTCCTTCTCGTAAACCATAGGCTCTGATACCAAATGTAACACCCCACCTCCGCCAGGGTGGCTCTTGCAAGCACTCTGACTTTGGAGGGGCGTTTGAATCAGGTAAACATGCATAAAGATATATCAAGGCAGAACAAGAACATATGTATATATGTAAACAGAGTAAATAAGATAAGTAAAACAGCGGAAGATTTCAATCTATTTCAAAACAAGTCTGATACTACATAATGTCAACTTTCCAAATACACAAGTCTAGATAAAAAAACATTACTGAAAAACTGAAATACATAAGTACTATCCCCAAAATAAGTGATAACCATAGCTAGCTTCATGTCAAGACCGAACATGAGCTAAAATCCCACAAGCAAGCGATCAGAAATCCAAGCTAAGCTCCAATATTCCCACCCTGAGAACCTGGGGGGGGGGGGAACGGAAGAAAAGAGGCGAAAGGAAAACAGGTCAGTCAAAAAGACTGAGTAAGCCCTACTACAATCAATGTAAACTGATAAAGTTAACTAGCATGAGAAGCAGGGATGAACTTAAGGATAACAACATACTAGCATGATGATTAACTAACAAGGTAGATTAAGGTGTCATCGCATAATCAGGTTTAAGGTTTTGCACCACAGGTGTACTAGCAAACTAACATGACTTGAATATACAAGTATTGATCCCTTGGCCCAAGCTTTGGCCCAATAACATGAAATGACCCTAATACAAGGTCTAACCAAACGGTCTAGTCGATCGGCTCCCTATAAGCCTAACTCATCACGTGTTGGTGTCAATGCGGCCCAAACATAATTGTAGTCAGACTGTGCCGGGTCTCCCGTCGGGTGTATCAAGCCCTAGGGTGGCAACCCCTGGACACCATAAACATGCGTACACAGTCTCGATCTACTGGTACCCGTGCATGTTTTCCCCGGCTTCGGACTATGTGCACTACCATAAGTCCGCCCGGAACTACACCGGCGTACCACTCTGCCGTCGTTTTTGGTCTCTTACCTCAAGTCCAGTAATTGTGCCCCCCGCCCTAGCCTAGACCCTAGGGTCTTAATGATACGAACATGGGATTACTGCTGGAGTGGAACCCCATTGCTAGGATTTTCTAGTGGGTTAAGTACGGTTTAACCCTTTTACTAATCATGGATTAACTTGGTTAAGTGTAACGATGAGTTCACGACTTAACCCTGATTAATCTACCAAGCCCAAATTGGTTAAGTATTAAGTGGACCATGACTTAACCCTAATCACGAGGCATTAATTAATTTAATGCGCCTTAACCTCTCACATTAGACCTTGTTGTGGTTACTAGTTAAGCCGGGCGGGTCCGGGTAGCTTTACACCACAACTTGGTTTAACCTCGGGTTCAAGGTACAGCATGGCCAACTTCTCACATTGGGTCCTATTGTTTGTAGCCACTAGTTAAGCCGATCGGTTCCGGGTAGGTTTACGCTACAAACTCAACCCAACCTCGAGTTGGTCACACTTATCTTTTCTATGTGTCATGTCCATCATGTTTCCAAAACATGTTACAAATTTTCAAGCAATTGGGTAGACCTAACTTAATAGGTAAATTCCCAATGGGTAGACCTAACTTAATAGGTAAATTCCCAATCTTATGTTTTTATGTCTTTTAAGTTTACCCAACCCCAAACGCAATCCCATCGCTTACATATCGCAATAGCGCATAAAGGATAGAAAGAGGGAACTTGGCATAATCATGACATAAAGGTGTTGAAGCCACAAGTTCAACATGGTGGCATATGAAATGTACATGTGTCCATATACTTGCATATTACATTTTTAGGTCTCAAAAGCATGCATAAAACCAAACTTAGCATATTGGTGATACATGGTGATAAATGACATGTAGAAATGGCCATAAGTTCGCATTTAGCCTCACATGCAAGTTATCATAAGGGATATGATAACTTACATGTTGCCAAAATGCAACCTTTAGCATAAAGCTTGAAGCTTTATGTTCATATACTCAAGATAAGCTTGCATAGAATGATAACATGAAAAAAATGATCACCCCAAACTTGCATAACATACTTGCATATCATATGACGAACTTGCATCTCAAACTTGCATAACATAACATGATAAACTTGCATGTCATAACATGGCAAACTTGCATAGCATAACATGGTAAACTTGCATAGCATAACATGGTAAACTTGCATAGCATAACATGGTAAACTTGCATATCATAACATGGCAAACTTGCATAACATAACATGATAAACTTGCATATCATAACATGGCATACTTGCATAACATAACATGATAAACTTGCATATCATAACATGGCAAACTTGCATAGCATAACATGGTAAACTTGCATATCATAACATCTCAAACTTGCATAACATGACATAGTAAACTTGCATATCATGGCAAACTTGCATATCATACATTTAACTTTAGAGTTTAAGCATGAAAGTAGAATAGGGCTTACAATGCTTATGAAGACATAAAAATATGACAAAGCCCTTATGCAATCAAATAGACCCAAAATGCAAGCTCTAATAAAAAATCCCTTGAGCCAAAATGATCAAAACCCTTGCTTTATGATGTAAATATGGAAACTTGACTTCAATGCAAGCTAATGATGCTCATACAAGCTTGAAAACACTTGTATGCATTGAAAATCTCTCATAGAAATAGCTTAGGAATTTTATGAAGAGAGTGGAGGCCATGAGAGGATTGATTTTGCCATAGTTTAGTTACTTGAATGAATAATGATGATTTAGGGTTAGGTTAGGGGCTTATTTATAGAGATTAGGATTAGTTCTAGCCTTAGGATTAAACCCTAGTTCCAATCTCAGCCCTTAAAACCGAATCTGGCCCCCAAACTCAACACAAACCCAAAATGGTGCACCAGGCAAAACTGCCCGGCTGAGCCAAGTCGACAGCCAAGTCGACAGGGCTGTCGACTTGGGTCCAACCAAGTCGACTCCCAAGTCGACAGGGCTGTCGACTTGGGTGCTCTGGCGGGAATTTTCCCGCCTGGCCCAAACTGGCCCAAATTTCCAAATTCAAACTTGAATTTAAAATCTGTTTTTACTTTGAAATTTTCTGAAAACTTCGTTGGGCCTTAATCGGGTCATACGGACTCCGATTTTCGAAAACTCGGACTCTATTTCGCGTATTTTTCCGAGACGAACGCAATGGCATAGCCCGTTTCCCTTGATTCAGATTTATAAATTAAATTCTGCCTCGATTTATGTTATAACAGGTTATTGAAAATACGGGTTGTTACAATTTATATATTTAAATTGGTCATTTAGGGCTTTAAAAATAGCCACTTTTGCAAACGAAGTCGGAATTCGATGAAACTAATTTTGTTGGATCCGCAATGTCAAATAGTTGTTAGATTTCCAGTTTCGTGATTTTTAGAGTCACTATGTGGTCATACGGATTTTTAATGTGAAATATAATCGATATTTTGACGGTTAAAAATACGCTGTGTGAGCAAACGGAGTCGGAATTCGACGAAACCAGTTTCGTTGGAACTGTAATGTCAAACTCTAGCTGCATGCCAATTTTCATGTTTTTTGGATATTGTATGTGATCGTGAGAATTTTAAGAGTGATAAACTAAGAAAATGGTGAATATAAAAATATTAAATCTATTCTATAAGTACCCCTCTTAACCATTTCTAACCCTAAATCTCATTCATTAGTCAAAAACTTTCCGCCGTCACTCCTATTCTCTTCACAGGAAAATCAGATGCAAGAAAAATCCAAATAAAATCATATCAAATCCCATAAATCAAAAATCTTATATACTTGGAGAGCTTGGAGCAGGAGGCTTCATGATCATATAGCTATAGTTTATTTCCACTGTGTTGTAAGTGTTGTACTCTGATAAGTGCTATTCTATACATAACTGTTATATTTCAAAGTTATGTTATCTATTATATGTTATTCGTTCCGCTGTGAGGTTCATGTTACTCTGATGCTGTGTTCTTCTTCTTCTTCTATTCTAAGTTTCTATCTTATCTCTCCTCACCTCTAATTTCTTTCATTATCTATCTGGTATTTTCGATCCTTGGATGTTCGATATGTGTTGTATATCGGATAACCAAGATCGTATTTTTCCTGGCCGTTACATTATGAATCAGTAGCAAGTAGTCCTTGAAATTCGGAGATTTCAATCATGATAGAATCACTGCCGAAATATCTCTAGGATCTAACCAGAGAAATTCAATGTAATGACCCACATTTTCAACGGTATATTAATTAATTTATTTAATTATTTAAAAGGTGATTAAGAGGATTCAATGGTCATTTAATTAAAACAATATAGAATATTTAATTAAAATAATAATTAAATAATATATATATAATTCTGAAATAATCCGAATTGGCTGAAATGGTCATATGGTGTGAATTGGGGAATTCAAAATATATAATTCAGTTTAGAGTTGAATTATATTAACGAATATATTATATAAACGAAGTTTGAACATATAATTATATTATAATTAAAATCGAGCTTGAAATGGTGCTGCAGTTTGTAAATTGGCGATTTGAACTTCAACTGAATGTACAGGGTTCGTTTTAAATCGGATTTTTGTGAAACAAGAAATGTGTGGAGCTAGTGGAGTATATCTTTCTAGTGGAAGAGAAAAATCGGGATTTCGTCGTGTAGATTTTGTTTTATGTCCAAATCAAATATTCAGAAAAACAGCGGTATATTCGTTCATGGCCATAACGGTTATTTAAAAATATTTGAATATTGGGTTTGAATTTAGACAAGGTTCTTTTGAGACGTAGTGATAATTTAATTTTTTTAAATTTTATGTTAATTTTTAATTAATTAAATAAGCAACTTTTATTTGGAGTATTTGGCACCCTGTAACAATATTTTGGGGTTTCAAAATATGAGCTAACCTACCGGTATTATTATATTTTTGGGATCGTGATACCTTACTCGTCACAATGGTATTTTTTTGTTCACTGCTCATACGTGAATGAAGCAGTGTGAAATAAGGTACTATTAAACCGTATATTTCTAAAACTTATACACATTACCTAATCTGTGACTGTCCACTACACGCGCGTCCACTCTTCATTTCAAGGAAAACAGACCTCCATGTTAAGAACATCGATCCACTCTTCATTTTAAGGCAAACAGCCCTCCATGTTTTTTGACACTAAGTACCCACGCATACTTTACTTAAACCCTAAGACTCCACATATATATAAATATCACGCAACACAACAAGTGAGATGGTCTTCCTTCTTTCATGGCGGCCACTAAAAATGGCATGAAACAATACCTTCCCATTCTTATATTTTTTCCCATTTCTTTTGTTTGCTCAGAAATAAAGGTGATCTCATCCTCACTGCATGACACTAATAAGCCCAAGGCATCCATTTACTCGCTAATCCTAGACTTTCACATCGCTTTTCCATTTTACCAGCCAATGCTCGATGAAGATACGACTCCCCTTATCCTTATGATGCCAATACTCCTCCTTCTTGGCCAAACATATGAGAGTACTAACATGATATGGTAGGGGAAGAAAAGGAGTTTTCAGCAAGGGATTCTTGGGTACGGGTTCGTGATGAATGGTAGGAACGAAGAAGGGAGGAGATTCGGTGAGCTGGGGTTTTCTTTACGGTGGATAGGGAAAGGTTCGGGATTGACTTGGCGACGCTCTAATGTCGAGCGATAGTGGGAAGTCCAAGAAGAAGGGGACGGAAAAAGTTCTGGCAGAGGGTGTAGGTCTTTGCGGATGAGATTTTTAACACTGAGCGGTGGAGGACTTGCTTTGTCTTTCTGTGTTGAGGCATTAGAAGAAATGATAAATAGGGGATGGAGTTGTGGTGGTTAATTTCAGGTAATGGCTGTTAAAGGAGCTCGACGTTTTGGGTTTGAAGAAATGTCTGGAAGGCGAATTAATGAAGTAGTTATACAGGAGTTTACTGATGCAACTTGTACAGGCGGGTTCATATGTGAACAGGTGAGGGAGCAGTGTGGAAATACATATAGGCAAGATGTTAGGGAATGAGGATGGGAGGTGATGCGGTAGTCATTGTAATGGGAATTGTGAAGGAGTTTGCGTTGGGATTAACTAGAGCACGACATCTAATGGGGAAGAAGGAGTAAGATGCGGAGCGGATTTCATTTTGTATTGGGCCGGTTTGGCAAAGTAAGGCCCGAAACTTTATATAACCATGTTTAATTAAATTCAAATCAGTATACTAACTTATAATTGTAATAACTTCGTCATACGTAATCGGAAATCAACGAAACAAGATCCGTTAGGATCGTATGGATTGGAGCAACACAATGGGATTGACTGGAAGTGGATTGGTGCTCGTTTGAATTTATGGAGAAATAAACTGTTTGATTCAAATCAAACAACAGTTTATCGTTCTTTAATGATGAACTGCCAAAGTGAGTAAACCTCACCAACTTTTAACAGTTATATTTTTATAATGTATTTTTAGAACTGTTAATCATCTGTTGATTGTTGCGTGTTAACTGTTTGGTTGAATTGCGTATGTATTGGTTGAAATTATAGATAACGATATTTATATATATAGTTAATTAGATATCGATTCTGTTTATTAGAATATTTTATATCGAAGTGAAATCGATGTTATTATATTTTTTAACATCTGTGATGCAGGGAAACAGGTTGGAGGAATCTAACTGGATTCCTCAACATTTATTTTATTGTTATTCATATATAGTGATATATGATGTGATATATAATTAATTTTTGATTGTGTGTGTTTGAGTGATACAGATCATTGTGATATGGTATGTTAAGTACCATAAGAATACCAGAATGATAAAAGGGGATTTTCAAAGTATAATTTGAAAATAATTTATTTGTATAAAATCAATGGATTCTATATATAACAGGAAAAAGGATTTGTATAAAAGGAAATAAATTATAAAATCAAAAGAGTTAAAAGAATATATTTGTGAAACAAATTTAAGGGAGAAAATAATTGTAATACAAATATAAAGGAAAATATTTGTAAAACAAACATAAAGGAAAATATTTGTCAAACAAATAGAAAGAGAAATATTTTAAACCATTTACAAATAGAATAGAAAAAGAAATATTTGTAAAACATTTACAAATAGAAATAAAAAGGAAAACATTTGTAAAACATTTACAAATGAAATATTTATTCAAAGGAGAAATTTATTTGTTAAATAAATAAGAGATATTAAACGAAATATTTATTTAGTAAATAAATAGGATATCATGAACGAATTATTTATTTAGAAAATAAACGGGAGTTATAAAAGGAAATATTTGTAAAATAAAAGAAGTGTATAGAAAAGAGAATTTACACTAGGAAAGTTTAGACTCGTACTTCGCACACGGTTATAAAAGAATATGAATTTAAAGTGAATAAACGCTGTTAAAAGGTAATCTTTATAAAGGAATAAATGTTGTTAAAAGGTATTCTTTATAAAGGAATAAATGCTGTTAAAAGTTAATCTTTATAAAGGAATAAACGCTGTTAAAAGGAAATCTTTATAAGTGAAGAAACGTTATTAAAAGGAAGGGGAAATCTTTATAAGGCGATATTAGTTAATCGAATATTAGTTATTCGAAGGAGCTAATCGAATCTAGTTATTTAAAAGGAGTAAATCGAATATAGTTTATTCGAAAGGAGTTAATTAAAAGGAGTTAAATCAAAAGGAGTTAATCGAATATAGTTTATTCGAATAGAGTTAAAGGAGTTATCGAATATTGTTTATTCGAAAGGAGTTAAGTGAAAAGAGTTAATCAAATGGATTTAATCCAATAGAGTTAATTGATAAGAGTTAATTGAATAGAGTTAATCGAATATAGTTTATTCGAAGAAAGGTTTTCGAATCTAGTTATTCGTAAGAGAGATTATAGAATATAGTTATTCGAAGGGAGGAGTTATCGAATAGAGATAATTCGAAAGAGAATTACGTAAGGAAGTTTGTTAAAGGGTTAAAAGATGAACTTACCCTATTTCAAGATTTGAAATGTTGTTCAGTTAAGGCCTGAGAGGTAGTTATACCCCAACTTGATTGACTTCGTTTTTAATTTAGGTTAAGGTTCGAGAGTGAAAGTGGATGAGTGATTTTAGTAAATAAGTATAGTGGTTTGAGTTGTCATCGCGATGTTGATTTAAACATATGTTTAAATCCAAGTAAAGAAGAGTTGGAAATGTTTTTCCAAATAAAATCAGAAACATAATCAAATATTGAAATTGGAAATATGAATTAGAAAAGGGAATGTTCATGTATAAGGAGTTAAAAAATGGAGTTAAGCTAAATCAGAAATTGACTGGAGACTTGTTAAGTTGAATGGTTTCCTAAGTGTCTATCTGATGTTGGTTTCGACCTTCGGGATTGGTACTTAGGGAATTGTTCTTATACTAGTTTACAATCAGAGACTGATAGTTGTAGGAGAATAGTGATACGTAAATAAGTTATGGAAATGTTTTCCGGTGTTAACAAATATTTTCTAAACATAGAAAATATGGAAATATATATATATATATATATATATATATATATATATATATGATTGATGATTGATTGATAGAATTTCCATTTGGAAATAATATCGTTGTTTGCACACGTGTTTTTCTTTGATAGTTAAATCACAGACTATCAAAGTTTTGACCATTTTAACATTGTTAATATGGAGAGACCGGTTGGATTATTATCCAAAGAACCACTCTGTATTGGCATAAGCGTTGCGAATCATATATGCCAAAGATAATTGAAGATAGAGTAAAGTGCAAGGGTTGTTGTACAAATCTTAGATAACAGTGCCTAAGATGGATATACTGAATAGTACCTTCGGTTCATCCTGTTCCTGGATGACTTGTATGGATGAATGTCTGACAGAGTATTTCCAGAAAGGTCACGTACATTGATTTCTTTAACCGTACCAAGAGTGGAAGCAGAGAAGGAAACTTCTTTTAGCTGACACGTAATGCATGGTTGTAGAGGTCAAATTAGTGATTTTTGATGGATCTGACAATGTGGCATTCGAACTGAATCTGATGTGACGATAAAGCGTAACCTCAAGCCTCATCAACCGGTAAATGACAAAAATTGGGCAGGCAACATGGCTATGTAGTTCGCACCTATTAGGGTGTATAATCACCTGATCTAGAGTTTCATTTACTTCTAAAAATTTATTGTTGATGCTGTCCCATTCGGGAAACGTTTGCTGATCCCAAACGTTGGTGATATACATTCGATATACTCAAGCGAAATGAGTGGTCGGTCATGTGTGGCCGGGTTGCAAGATGTTCTTGTCGAACCCAGTGTATTCCTTTCTAGAGGTACACTAGCGAAAGGTGGTTCCATACCTTGTCATAGTTGGAAATCCATTACCCAATACGTGCTTGCGGTTTTGATTGTATACTATATATGTAGAACGTGAGATGAAAGCGTCTCTGCTAGATGATTATTATATTATGGTTCATAGACATTATTATAATATCAAAAGGTTTTTGATATAAAGATATTTTGGATTCTCATAAGGGAAAAACCCGTTCCATAATACAGTGTGGTCTTATGAGATATCGTTTACTTGTTCGAACAGTTTTAAACAATTTTACTCATACCAGTCCCATGACTAACCCAGAGTTTATTATGTTTTGTTTTCCCTAAACTCTTGGGTGCCCAATTTTGTACGGGCAGTCAAGTAGTTAGGAATTTATAGATACTTGAAGAGCTGGAGCAAGAGGCTTCAGGATCATATAGCTATAGTTTATTTCTGTTGTGTTGTAAGTGCTGTACTTTGATAATGATGTATATTCAAGTACAAATATATATATCAAGTTATGTTATATATATTATATGTTATTCGTTCCGTTGTGAGGTTCGTGTTACTCTGATGTTGTGTTCTTCTTCTTCTTCTTCTATTCTAAGTTTCTATCTTATCTTTCCTCACCCTCTAATTTCTTTCATTAACGTTCTGGTATTTTTCGACGTTTGGTTAGTCATCATTGAGTTTATGGCGATAACCAAAGTCGACAAAATCCGGGTCGTTACATTCAACAAGTAGTCCTTCCGCTCATAAATCTCCATGGTCTTCAACACTCTATCTTTAATCAGCATCTTCCGTCTTCCACGCATTTGCTGGTCGGAATCGTTACCGAATATAAATTCGATCCCAGCCTTCCCGTACCAACAATCGTATAGGCCATATTTGATAGTCAGTTATTTAACTATCAAATAAGAAACCATTCATCTATAAAATAAAATAATTTTACTCATTCAGTACCCAACATCATTTAACTTCTTTAATTAACCAGACATTAATTAATTATTTAAACTTTGAGTTCGTCAAACATTTCCCTTTTCTTATTTTAATATAAAACTATTTAATATCGTTCCACTTTTACTCATTGGCTCCTCACTGTAAATTGGTAAGTAAATAAATCTTTAAGTATACAACCCCGAAGGCCGATACTAACGTCAGATTGATGCCTCGAAAGTTACTTAACTAAACCAATGTTCAATTACTCAAAAACCCTATCACATTCCCTTTTTACTATTTTTAAACCGCTTATATTGCTCTATAATCTTCCAAATCATTTCAAATTTTATTCAGAATCTCATTTCACAAAAATTAACTAAAATAATTCAACTTAACCTTTGTAAGCAAATATTACAGATTCCATTTAAAAAACAGTTTACCTTTCATTTACAAAACCATTAACTTTTCATTTATAATTTCCTCAACCTTCCATTAGTAAATATCTTAACCATTCATTTATAAATATCTTAAACATTCATTCCCATTTCCAAATTAATACTTTAATTTTTTATCTGATTTTCCAAAATAATTTCTATTAACCATTTACAAGCCAATGCTATAAATTTCAATTCTACTCAATACACATTTACTCTTTTATTTAAATTACTAGCCTTTAAATCCAATGTAAAGTATTGGTTTCACATTTAGAATCACACGTCTATACTCATATTCCATTAGACAATCCCACACTTTAAAATCTATAAAATTCCATTTTTTGACATCTTAATGTCTTTAACGCAACCGTTCTTCTTAAATTTATTAATACAACCAATTATATAACATTTAACCCATTATTTACAAATGTTTTTCTAATTGCAAATATTCTTTACTTTGCATACCCTTTAAATCATTTTCGACAAATTCTTTTACTATATAAATCCATTTCTCAACATTCCCCATATAACTTAGTTTATAAGTGTTTCCATTTATAACTTCTTATCGGCAAATCTTGACATGAAAAATTATTTGTTAATTATTGGTCTCAAATCCAGTTACTCTCCAAGTCAACATTCCGTTTCCAATTCCATTTATTCGCTAGTCGCATTTACCAAATGTTATTTAATCACTTTTCGTATATTTTTAAACAATGTTATTATAATGTTCAATATCTTAATAAAAAAGATTTATAAATTCGAAATCACATTTCACCGTTAATTGGGTTAAAGAACGAATGTCATTAAAAACACAGTTCACAATAAACCCAATAATCCAGTTCATTGATTCAATACCAATTAAATATAAATTAATTGGAAAACTTCACTAAATCTTAAATTAAACATTTATTCTTTTCTCAACTGGTTTTAAGAACAGTGTTATTTAAGACACCATTCACGACAAACCCACAATCCAATTTGATATCAAAAACAAGGCTCTGAATAGAAATTATATCGACTTATATTTAATGTCAAATTCTAAAACCAACAAATATCGTTTTGGGAATAACGATATATATATATATATATATATATATATATATATGTCTTCCAAATTCCTCAACAATATCTGTACAATCACGGAATCCAACATCAAAATATTCCGAAGATGATTTCCATTCAAATCCACTCCAATTCATATATTGGAAATTGTGGTTATGTTAAAACCCATTCTCAATCCAATTTATTTATTTAAAAATAATCGAATTATAATTCTAGTTAACAACCAGTTCATTTCGGTAAAAATACATTTTTATCCATTCAAATATGGAATTTTTCATCCTAATTATTTTCAAATCATTTATTATGATTTTACACTAATTATTAATATTTTTAATAATTTTATTAAGGCCCTTTCAGTCGATTTCCATAAACGGTCATCGAACTGCAGTTCAAAGACCTTTTCCAAATTTGATTTGGGCATAATTCCAAATCCAACCATTAGATTTCAAATTTCTTATATTCGTTGGAAAGCCCTTTTCGATACAAATCCAAACGGTTCCAATTTTAGGAAAATCCTACGATCGGATCTCCCGCAATGTCAATTCAAAGTCAATGGTCGAAATTCGCGAATGGTCGCGGCGCATTCTATTTAGACCAATAAATATATATAATATATATTATATATATTGTGTTGATTTCCATTTCAATCGTATTTTATAAATCGTTTTAAATTCGTTTTTAAAACGATTTCAACTTCATTTTCAATTTTATATCAAAATTGAAGATTCCATATCATAATAATATTCAAATGATAATATTTTCAAAATATCTGATTTGAAATCATTTCCTTTTCGATATTAATTATAAAAATGAATAAAGTCGATATAAATATTGTTCGCATCAAAATGGCGCATATCTAATCAACACAGCTTCATATGTTTTAATATTTCCGAGTCCATCCAAAATCGGACATCAAATTCACATTTTAAACCTTTACTGAATATTATTATAAAATATTTGTTATTTTAAAATATTCGTTATTTTCTGAATTGGAATCTGACACAGTCAATTACCATATAATGTTATTTCTATGAATTTCATGCACACATGTACACAACAATAATTATACACAGTCAACCATCATTCAGAGTGCACTACACAACTACATAAGCATTAAATATAAATAATTGATGCTTACAACAGTCTGTCAAACTATCGATTGACATATAATTAAACAATTGGGATTAGTGAACATCAAATATCATCCCAATACCCGTGTGGGGTTTGAACCATCAAACATTAATTACTGTTCATGCACTTGGGCAATGTGTAAAAATTATCGTCCCAATCGATATCACGATAATAGGCGAGCATAAACAAGTCGTCCGACTTGTAAATGGATGTGTAAACCAATTTTTAACTATCCAACAATTATTTTATTTATCGCTGTTACAAGCTAAAAAATAATATTTTCAACTAACTAAATTTTTCTAACACTTTTTAGAAAATTTCGGTAGCATAACGATGCGATACTAAAACCGGAATAAGGTCTAGCCATATCCCACGCCTAATACTGGCTCGCGCCATACACAGACCAATTCCAATCAATTCACAATTAATTCACAACCAATTTTACAATCATAATCAAATCATGCAGAACATCCAAATAAATAAATACTCAATTACCCCCAAATGCCATTTACGGTGCCGTAAGTGGCTATTCGCGGAGTACGAAATCCATGTGTCAGTAATAGCCATACATCGGTTTCAACTTATTTGATTGTGCAAATTCAAGTGTTGAACTCCATATAATTCAAATCACATAATTTGGTTTGTACAATAAATAGTGTCGGGGGCTTCTAAGCCCTATGTGCATCCTAGAATATTTTAATTGTAAAATAAATAGGGTGAGAAGGAGTTCTCACCTTTGGTTTCCACTCCGTCATTCTTTAATCGAATGGTTTTGATTTTGATTTGTTTCCAACTAGTTTCATCGCAATTTGTTTCACGCGGTTTATATCAAAAATCAAATTTTTAATAGTGCTATATTATATATAAAAGTCACATCTATACAATGCCCTATATACATTAAAAAACATGTTTTTATACAGCTACTATATATATATAATCAAATTTTTAAAACGCTATTATTTATATAAAAATCATATTTTTATAACGCTACTATATATATAAGACTCATATTTTTATAACGATACTATATATATTAAAATCTTATTTTTATCTTCCTAAAAATATTTTCTCAATACGATAAAAAATCATATTTTTATTTCTACGATGAAAATCTTATTTTTATCTTTCTAAATATAATATTTCATTGTATGACTATTTTATAAAGGAGATACATATGATAAAAATCATATTTTTTAGCTATCTAAAAATATTCTCGTATAATAAAAAAAATCAGTTTTCCTTACATTGATGCGCTGACTGGAGGTGAATGAGCCGCCGGAGCTCAGTTGGCGGCTGCGTCGACTAGAGGCAGATTAAAGGAAGCAGGGGCATTGAATCGAGAAGGGGGCTGCGGTTTGAACTTTAGAGAGAGGGTGTTCTGGTTCGCGGATCGAGGAGGAAGCAGAGGGGATGGGCAGTCGAGGAGCTGGTGGGTCGGAGCGGTGGTTTCAGCCTAGGACATGGGCGATTTTCGAATTAAAGGAGGAGGAGAGGGCGGTGGAGGCACAAGGGGATGGCGGCGGCTGAAAGTTATTATTTAAAATAAATATTTATATTCTAACTTCGATTTAAATAAATTTATATGTTCTGACTCTATTCAAAATAAATTTCTCGTCGTTATTATTTAAAATAAATCATTTTAAATATCCAAAATTCATTAAAATTGCCAAAATAAAAATTTTAAATTGGTTCTGATTTTCCGGGTTGTTACAATTTCCCCCACTTAAAATCTTTTCGTCCTCGAAAAGGAACGGAGCTGGAAGTTGTTTAACTAACCAACGCAGCTTTCATTCTGGCTTTCATTCTTCAATTTTTCAGTTTCTATGAATTTTAATTTTTCAAAAATTTGGCTAACAACCTAAATTTTCGAGAAATTCGCCATAACCTCCTTTGTATGGGGAGACCTTTAAAACCGCAACTTGCCTCCCAAGGTCCTCACCAATCCAAAAGAAAAAGCCAAGCGGCTAGCAAATCGGCTCATAAGATCATCAAAACCCAAACAAATTAGTAAAGATGTACCTATTTGTTGGGCATACAATTTTATTCCTCTTCTTAGCTTCCCTGCTATGACATGTTCATACATACATACATATATATATATATATTTATATATATATTCATATACATGTATGCGATTTCAAACAATTTTCAATTCAGTTCAGTATTTGGTTCAATTTGGCTAAATAAATCTTTTGTTCTCTTATTAGTTCAACATTTTGATCAATCAAACTAATTATCATACAACACAGCCAGTAATCAATTTGTTGATGATCTTTTCAAACATATAACTTTAATATATTCAGAAATCATATTTTTAGTGTCAAATCACAACAAATAACCCTATCTAGTTTTAGTTCTCACACTAGTCAATTGGAAATATATAGATATCCCACTTTCGAAACTCGAACATAAATGGTGATGAAGCAACTACTATCATCAGAATCATCTCCGAGCGACTAGAGTGTGATTCTATACTCATCTAGTATACTTGAGGCTTCGTATACGCGAGGATCAGACGTATATCAAAAATCTCCATATACCCAATAGTCCAAATCAATTCAGAATAAATTACTCAAATACGTATAATAAGATTTAAATTCCAAAACAAAATTTGTTTTCATTTTTATTTTAAAAAACAACACTCTTTACACTCATTCTAGGATACTACTGACCCCATCTCTAACGAGTCATCCTCATTGGATATTACTAATCCAATCTCTGATGAATTCTTTCGTTTAGTTCCAATATGTCTTGTTCTCGAGCTTTGTAAACCAAAGCTCCGATACCAACTGAAATGACCCAAACTTCCCCGTAAAGAAAATACCAGATTGAGTTGAGAACATGACAAATCAGAACACAAACAGAAGAACATTTCATTTTTATTACAATAATTTATATCGGAGTACAAGAATATATAGAGTATGAATAAATATTATACATTAGAAAAATATCAGAGATTTACAAGTTACAATGCAGTAGAAAAATAATACTTAACACAACTGAAAGAAATACACGGATACAGAACTTTCCATGTATAGTTCCAGCTGCAAATCCAAGATCCTATGAATATATTATCTGCAAAACCCAACTACTAGCTGCCCGCATGGAAAATAGGGGCACCTAGAGTTTAGGATAAAACAATAAACTCTAGGTTAGTCATGTGATTGGTGTGAGAACTAAAACAATTATTTAAAACTTTACTTTAAAAATAAAGTAAATCAAGGGACCATGCTGTATAACACGGAACGAGTTTCCTTCCAAGAATACCAGTGCATAAAACAAACAACGCAATGCTTTTTGGAAAAATGAAGCTATTACAAGACTCAGGTCCGATCACATAATGCAACGCAAGCCGGAGGATAGAGTTTTGCCTTATCATAGCCAAGCATTCTTGGTATGTTTTAAAACAAATCATTTTGATATTACTATAAGTGCATAGTGTATCAAATAGCTTCAAATATAAATGTATCTATCATAGATGGCATAGTATCCCATGCTACTATGTCACCATATAAGTTTACAACTAAAACCGAAAAGTCACGTATTGGAAATTGGATTTCCATCTGTAAACCAAGGCAATGGATCGTCCTTACCGAATTCGAGACAATCTTTCCTACCATGTCTCAGGCTACAACAGCAACTGCACCTTGGATCTTCAGGGCCGGTCCTCTCTTACGTTTGAGGATTGGTAATTCCTGAACAATGCATTTCCCTGCCCTATGGGGCATAATGGTCAGCATGTCAACCATATCATCCATCAGCCCTGTAGTGACCGATATAACCGAGGGGCGCCTCGCTTTCCTTCATCCACGTAAGTAAAAATTAAAAATGTCTGGGCTCCATACCATGACACCACTCCTAGCAAGAAAGAAGCGCATGTCTTCCCTGCAGTCCTCTGCGTTTTCTAGGTCACACCGGGGTGTGAGGCTCGCGAATTAACGATAAACACAAAGCTATGCTATTTAAAGCCATGCTTTGATCATCAACCACAAGACTTTGCTTTTAAGCAGAAGCCTTGATCATTTGCATCTCAGCATGCCATACTGATAATTCATGTCATGCGACTGATGTCTATCGATATATAACCTCTTAGCTCGTATGTCTCAGAGAACGGTGTTAAGCAAGAGAATAAATTCTCCGCCACCAAACATATATATATATATATATATATATATATATATATATTTAATAGAGATCAATCAACACAGAATAAAATCCAATGTCAGACACACATCCATTTAATAGTTCGTTCTGGGTCTGAACGAAACCGGAGGCACCTTATTCCTCATCCCATATGTCCAATACAGGAGAGAGGTCCTCGCATATCCGATCGATCTCCAAGTACGTCTGGACGATCACCACTTATTACCTTGTCTTGGGTGTACAGCCCAATCAAGGCATCAATAATCATCCAAATGATGTGAAGACCTCCGGTCTACAACCACCGTCTTCATCGTTGACATATCGTCGAATCAGTTATTCAGAATGGGTATAAACCCGGCCTTTCCGAATAACTCGCGTATACTACAAACAAGTGCTATAAAACACAACTTACGCCTCATTCCAATCCCTAATATTCTTTTATTCAAATATTCTTATACTTTGGGAAAGATTACCATTAATTTTATCGAAGATAAATTCTTTAAATGTATTCTTTAATCTTCCTTTGGATATCAATTCAAACCAAATTAAGGTTTATCCAAACTAGTCGGGATTAGCGCACCTTACTGAAGTAATCATATATATATATATATATATATATATATATATATATATATATATATTTCCCAATCCCAACCTATTCATCCCATGAAGAAAAACTGGTACTACTCCATATCTAACACCACAGTGTTATCGGTAAATTTAATTACCATTTCACGTTCAAATCTAATTAAAGATTTAACTATCGCTTGGAGCAAAACTAGTGATACTCCATTCTCGATCATTTCCCATATTTGGTAATTTAAATTTTCACATTCATTTTTCAATCTAATTAAAGATTCATTAAATCTCCACTTAGTTTTAGTCTTCCCAAAAATCATTATTAATGATTATTTAACTTTGGGAAATCAAACATGTCGCATTAACAATATACACTGTACCATTGATTTTTGCCGATATATAACCTCTAAGCTTGTACGTCTTGGAGAAGGGTTTTAAGCAAGAGAATAAATTCTCCGCCACCAAACAAATATATCTAGCAGAGATCAACAATATAGTTCGAAATACAATGTTAGACATGAAATCCTGTCTTATAACAGTTCACAATAACCCAAAATCACATTCCAGTAATTATGGAATCTTCACGGGAAACATATCAATATATAATTGATATCAATTTCCGTATCCGACTGATAAAATTAATGGAATAACGACTAAGCCTTCTAAACTCTATATATATTAACAGTCTTCCTCCACAAAAGCTCACTTCGATTATTATCAAATCGAATTCCGTTCCATTCCAATTTATTGTATTAAATTGGAAAACCTTACTTTGGAAAATTTTCGTTAAATCTTAAAAACAAGATTTATAAATTCCAAATCACATTTCATTGTTAATTGGGTTAAAGAACGAATGTCATTAAAAACACAGTTCACAATAAACCCAATAATCCAATTCTTTGATTCATTTCCAATTAAATATAAATTAATTGGAAAACTTCACTAAATCTTAAATTAAAGATTTATTCTTTTCTCCACTTGGTTTAAGAATAGTGTTATTTAAGACACCGTTCATGACAAACCCACAATCCAATTTGATATCAAATAGAAGGCTATAAACAGAAATCATATTAGTTTATATTCAATATCAAATTCTGAACCAACAAATATCGTTTTTGGAACAACGATATATATATATATCTTCCAAATTCCTCAACAATATCCGTATAATCAAGAAATCCAACATCGAAATATTCTGAAGATGATTTCCATTCAAATCCACTCCAATTAATATATTGGAAACTCATGTTATATTAAAACCCATTCTCAATCCAATTTATTTATTTAAAAATAATTGGATTATAATTCTTATTAACAACTAGTTCATTTCGATAAAAATATATTTTTATCTTTTCAAATATGGAAATTTTCATCCTAATTCTTTCTAAATCATTTATTATGATTTTACACAAATTATTAATATTTTTAATTATATTATTAAGGCTCTTTCAGTCGATTTGCATAAATGGTCATCGAACTGTACTTACAACGACCTTTTCCAAATTTGATTTGGACATAATTCCAAATACAACCATTAGATTTCAAATCTCTTATATTCGTTGGAAAGTTCTTTTCGATACAAACCCAACGGTTTCAGTTTTAGGAGAATCCGACGGCCGGATCTCCCGTAATGTTAATTCGAATCAATGGTCGAAATTCCCGAACAGTCATAGCGCGACGCGTTTTATTCAGGCCATTAAATATATATAATATATATTATATATATTTCGTTGATATTTATTTAAATCTTATTTTACAAATCGTTTTAAGTTCGTTTTAAAAACGATTTCAACTTCATTTTCAATTTTAAATCAAAATTAAAGATTCCATATCATTATAATATTCAAATGATAATATTTTCAAAATATCTGATTTGAAATCATTTCCTCTTCGATATTCATTATAAAAATGAATAAAATCGATACAAATATCGTTCATGTCAAAATGGCGCATATCTAATCAACACGGCTTCATATGTTTTAATATTTCCGTGTCCATCCAAAATCGGACATCAAATTCACATTTTAATCCATTACTCAATATTATTTTAAAATATTCATTTTTTTCTGAATTGGAATCTGACACAACCAATTACCATATAATGTTATTTATATGGATTTCATACACATATGTACAAAACAATAATTATACACAGTCAACCATAATCCAGAGTGCACTACACAACTGCATAAGCGTTAAATATAAATAATTGATGCTTATAACAGTCTGTCAACCTATCCATTGACGTACAATTAAACAATTGGGATTAGTGAATTTCAAATATCATCCCAATACACGTGTGGGGTTCAACCATTAAATAATAATTACTATTTGTGCACCTGGGCGATGTGTAAACATTATGTCCTAATTGATATTACGAGAATTGGCGAGCATAAACAAGTCGTCCGACTTGTAAATGGGAGTGTAAACTTGTTTTTAACTATCCATTAATTTTTTTATTTATCGTCGTTACAAGCTAAAAATAATATTTTCATCTAAATAAATTTTTCTAACACTTTTTAGAAAATTTCGGCAGTATAACGGCGCGATACTAGAACCGGAATAAAGTCTAGCCTTATCCCATGTCTAATACTTGCTCGCTCCATACACAAACCAAATCCTATCAATTCACAATTTATTCACAACTAATTTTACAATCATAATCAAATCACGCAGAACATCCAAATAAATAAATACTCAACTACCCCAAATGCCATTTACGGCGCTATAAGTGGCTATTCGTGGAGTATGAAATATGTGTGTCGATAACGTCCGCACATAGCTTTTAATTTATGTGACTGTGCGAATTCTAGTGTTGAACTCCATATAATTCAAATCACATAACTTGGTTTGTACAATAAATAGTGTCGGGGGCTTCTAAGCCCCGTCCGCATCCTAGAATATTTTAATTATAAAGAGTGAGAAGGAGTTTTGAACTTTGGTTTCCACTTCGTCATTCTTTGATTGAACGGTTTGGATTTGGATTTGTTTCCAACCAGTTCCATCGCAATCTGTTTCACGCGATTTATATCAAAAATCACATTTTTAATACGCTATATTATATATAAAAGTCACATCTTTACAAGGCCCTATATACATTAAAAATCGTGTTTTTATACAGCTATTATATATATAAATATATAAATCACATTTTTATAACGCTACTATATATATAAAAATCATATTTTTATAACGCTGCTGTATACATAAAAATCATATTTTTATATCGATACTGTACATATAAAAATCATATTTTTGTCTTCCTAAAAATATTTTCTCAATACGATAAAAATCATATTTTTATATCTACGATAAAATCATATTTTTATCTTTCTAAATATAATATTTCATTATATGACTATTTTATGAAGGACGAACATATGAGAAAAATCATATTTTTTTTTAACTATCTAAAAATATTCTCATATGATTAAAAAAAATTAGTTTTTCTTATATTGATGCGCTGGACTGGAGGTGAATGAGCTGTCGGAGCGTGGTTTGCGGCTTCGTCGACTGGAGGCAGATTAAAGGAAGCGGAGGTGGTGAATCGAAAAAGTGGGTATGTGGTTTGAACTGTAGAGAGAGGGGGGTTCTGGTTCGCGGATCGAGGAGGAGGCGTAGGGGAGGGGCGGCCGAGGAGCTGGAGGGTCGGAGCAGCGGTTTCAGGTTAGGGTATGGGCGGTTTTTGAATTAAAGGAGGAGGAGAGGGCGATCGAGGCGCGAGGGGATGGCGGAGGATGACTAGAGGGGTGGCGGCTGACGTGAGAGAGGGTGGCGGCGGTGGCAGGGGGCGCGGTTGTTTGGCGTGGCCTGGGAGGGAAGGCGACGGGATTCATTTGAAAAGGGGGTGGGTTTTGGTCTGTTGATCGCGGGTTGGAGAAATTAGGGGTTTGACCCCTTTTATATATTTTCTTTCCTTTTTTCCGTTTAAAAGTGAATTTTCATTCTAAGTCCAAATCGGACCCACCGCCTGTCGCCCTTAGCTAAATTACCATATTCCGAGCACAATGGGATATGTCCGGTAAGCCAATTCTATCGTTTTGATTAGTTTTCATTGAAATTGAAATATAAATTAATTTAATGTTCAAAATTGATTTCAACGTATATTTCAATTTACCGGGGCCACATACTAACTCCAAAAATTCCAGAAAAATAAATCTAGCTTTGTTTTGATGATACAGTCCTAACAAAACTAATTTCATCGAATTAGGAGACCGTTTGAAAAATGGTCATTTTCCAGTCGATTAAATTCAAACTGAAATTAGCAAACACGTTTAAATTTACCATGCTCACATATCATTTCCGAAAACTACGAAAATTAGAATCTAGTGATAATTTGACATTCTGGATCCAACAAAAGTGATTTCATCAAAAACGGAGGTCATTTGCAAAATCGCTATTTTTAAGGGCTATATATTATATATTATATATATAAATTCCATAACGACTATTTTAAGTTTTAAACTGGACATAACTTTTAATTCCTGTTATGAAATCTAGATTTTCCACATTCATCAGAAAGATATAATTAAATAGATTCATATGTTTCTGGTTTTACTGAAATCGGATTTATTTTGAATCATGTACATTCATTTGAAATTCGAAATCAAATTTTCAAACTACCGCGCCATTTCAGGCTCGTTTTATAACTAAAATAAATTAATTCGTTCTAACTTCGATTAAAATAAATTTTTAGTCGTTATTATTTAAAATAAATTATTATAAATATTCAAAATCCATTAAAATTGCTAAAATAAAAATTTTAAGTTGGTTTTGAAACTCCGAGCTGTTACCATTCATTAATTACGAATAACCACTTTTCAACTCATTTAAATCAATTCTCATATATTTCCACCCCCATCGGTCCATTTCAACATTTTAAAAATCTTTTAAAATTCAGTTTCGCCCAATAGCCCTTCTTCGAAACCATTTTAATCTTCCCATTTAATTTAAATTGTTTTACCATTCATTATTCATATCTTAGAGTTCCCATTTATTAATAAATTAGATAGTTTTAAAAAAACATAAATAAATTTTAACATTTATTTTTATAATAAACATTTTACTTGAAATATATAAATATAACTTTGAAAATGTTAACAATCGTTCTAATATCAATTCCAAAAAACTTTTCTTTGCGATGGTACTAAAGAGGCCAATGACTATTAAAGTACCAAACCATGAAATATAAACCAATTTCACATCCAACTGAACACAACAAATCATATTAATAAACATTATCAATATTATCAAGAAATCCAGTTGGATTTCTCCAACCTATCAATCATTGCATCACAATTAAATATTATTCAACATATATTATAATATAATAAAATTTAACAACTACCATGAGGAATCCAACTGGATCCCTCCAACCTGTAACTCCCGGCATCCAAATACGTTACCTCAATAAAATCATTCAATTCAATACATCGATATAAATCCAACGATCAACCAATAACGGCAATTTAACATCAACCATTAAATTTAACATGTTTGAATTACTATAGACATGACCAACAAGTTAAGTTATCTCAATTGATTCCAATCGTTAGAATAATGATTTGGTGTTTCAATGAAATTAAACGATGTCTAATTTCATTGGTTCAATCAATATATAAATATATATATATATATATTTAACAAACAATCAATCATTAACAACCGTAGCACACAATTATAAAACCCGACTTATATAAAATATATGCGGGAGAAACTGCGTGAATTTAACTCATCTTAATCTGATTCGTTGTTTAAACAGCTCGTTTCAGTTAAATTAAACAAGCGTTTAATTTAACTGCAAAATATCAGTTGATTTCGATCATGTTTATTTCTGTTCCATACGTTGGTTGGTCAAGACCGTTCTAATGTTTCTCGTTCTGTCCAATTCTGATCATATATGAATGTGTTATCAATATTTTAAGTTCTACTAATTTTAAATATAATTAATTATTTTTAATTACTAATCAGATTAACTAATCATATTAACTGATTACATTGATATAAATTTCCACGGCCGACTTCTAATCCATAAGAATATCCCAAATTTTTCCTACTGCTTCTGTTTCCATCTGCAAAGATAAACACTGATTTAATTTATATTAATAAATTTCTTAAATTAAATCTTTATTTAACAAAGTTACATTTTGGACAAAATGATGGCCAATGTTTTCTTTCTGTAACCAATCTTCATACAAGTTGCCAACTCTTATTCGTTATGCAGAAATGAACACTCTACAAACGAACACGCCTACATGCCAATCCACGATATAAGTTAATACACTTTTTAGTTAAAATAAATCAACACTTAATCCCTTAATTAAAGAAAACTAATTACGTTTGTAATATAAACAACGACCGATCCGATTTTAATTTCAGCACTTCGTTGTTTCTCTTCCAAAGGCCTGTAAAATTTCGTAATTTGGTTAATATAATTTTATTGATATTTATAATCCTTAATCACAAATTATTAAACTTAATTAAAACTAATTACCCTATTAATCAGTATTGTACGAGCCAATAGTTATTATAATTCATAAGTCGACCATTCCTCCATTTCGAACTGTTCTAGACTACCTCTGTTCAGCACCTACAGGAAACAAGTTATTCTAAATTATAGCTTATAACATTAAATGTATTTACTAATTACCAATTTACTTTGAATCACGGTCAACAATCTGTTATCTCCTTCTATTGTTCACTCTATAGCTCCAACTCGTAACCCACTTCAACTTCAACACCCCATTTTCCAAACGACGATCAGAATCTGATCAGACTATACCGGCATGTGCTCCTCGTGCTTCCCCACCTTTGTTCCTATTCTTTCCTAGTCCGGCACCCCCATTTATCAGCAATATCTCGTTAAAAGTTGCCGTCTTCGAGCGATGTCCTGACCGCTAGGAAGCACAGGTTACGACCACAGCCGATCCCTTTATAGATCTTGATGTGCTCTATGTATTCACAGTTGAGAGGTCTTAGTGTAGGTGAACGGAATTTTTGGAAATCAAGGAAGAAGATGGTGCTTTTCTAATCATCCATTCGTTAGGAGGTGGCTGGTTCATTGTTGACTGCATGTTATATTAGACTTTGAAATTTAAGGACACGGCTGTAGGTAAAGTATTTATAGGGTATGGAATACTACATTTCAATATAAAACAAAACTTCACTATGAAGTAATTCGTTAAACCAACTTCAAATGACCTCCAAATGAGATGAAAATTGACATCCTAGTATAAAACAATATTCTGGACACAATGGGTCAGATTTCGTCGAATTCCGAGATCGTTTGTGAAAATTCCTTTTTTAACTAAACAACATAAATCAACATGCATTTAAATAGCGTACGATCACAAATTAAATCCAACTAAGTTGAAAATTGAAATACTACAATTATAAATCATTTATAGAATTAATAAAATTAATTTCGCTGAAAATGGAGTTCTTTAGATAAATAATTATTCTTAATGTCCAATTTAAATCGACAAAACGATTAAATAAAAACCGAGGCGATTTTGGCTATCGTTGTCACATACGACATCTGATTGCCATGAAATTTGGTTTTGTTCAATAATTTAACATTATGGTTCCAATGAAACTAATTTCATCGAAAACCAAGACCATCCGAAAAATGTCCTTTCTCAAGGCTGATATATATAAATTCCAAAAAAATTATTATCGTAAATATCCAAATAAAATTATCATATAACTTCACATATAAACAATATGGATTATACAACTCAATATCAACATTTTGAGTTAAAACGGTATCCAAATTATATTAAAATCCCTTTTAAGTATATTAAATAAACGTTAACATTTATTAACGATTTCCATAATGACTATCTGAAATTTTGATTTGGACATAACTAACAATCTATGACATGAAATCTTGATTTTTCTCTTTCATATGGAAATAATAATCAACTAAATTCAAACGTTTCTTATTTCACGTAGTTCTGACTTAAGAGGGATTATGTATGTTCAATTGAAGTTCAAATCGTAAATATGAACTACTGCGCCATTTTGAGATCATTTATAATTATCTTGATGGGCCTTTCGGACGGTCCATCATGGCATAATAATACGGTAGATTCATACCCGATGCACTCGAAACGGATCGGTCGACGAGGCCCGACATCTAAACTCTTTTTCCTTGTCAGGCACGGCCCAGGAGAAGTCCAATATGACCAAGCATGATCACGTGCGTTACATTCAATTGTCATCAGAGGAGCTTGCCTAAAGAATAGCTCGTCCTAGATCTTTTCCCTTTCAGAACACCCAAGTTACATGGATCGAGTGCCACTTCGTGCCGATAATTCAGAGAGATACCAATTCTTTAGGAGATACCAATTCATTCAGCTTCGACTATTCTTCTGGATCCTATGACACGTGTCCAGGATGGATAAATACTATATCACCTATAAATACCCCTTTTAAGCCCATAAGAGGGGATCTTTTTTTAGAGAATGGTAAAATGAACCCTAGCCTTCAAATATTTTAATCTCACTAACCGCCATTGTGACTATTCGGTCCGATAGTTGGATCATTATATAAAGTGATTATAAAGTACACCTAGGCTCGTGTACGCCGAACCACTATAAATTTGTGTGTGCTTTGCTTCATTTTTACTTTATTTCTGTTAATAATCTTCATTGGTTCTCTACATAATATTTTCTTTGGGTGTTATGCCAATTTATGGTGTCAACATTTTGGTGCTTTCACTGAGAAATTGATATTCTCAGACTAGTCCAGATTTTGCCTCTACTTTCAGATCACCAAGTCCGAGATGAAAATCTTACTTCAATTTCTGCATTAACTAAGTTTTGTCTGGAAAATCAGCTCGCAATATTCGAAAGCAACCGCATGTAGGAACCTCTGCGGAAGCTACTAGTGGATCGTCTGCACCTGTAATTGCTCTGGATCAACCTACATCACCCCCACGATAGGTCCAGCTCATTCCTTGACCTTTGCCACTCGAGACGAATTTATGGCCATGTTAAATCGACTCCAGGAAACTGTGAATGCCTTAAAAGTCCATGCTCCTGAGAATGCCGCAATGCGACAAGATATGACTCGCATGACAAGACTATAGGAAGAGTTCAGAAATAAAACTCATGAGGTTCGGGATCATTAACTCCCCCTTCCTCAACTAGATCGAGTGTCGGGGAGCTTCTCATCATCTGGAGAAAGCAGAGGCCCACGCCAGTCTCGATGGCCGCTAGAAAGAACTGAGAACATTCGATAACTACATCTCGAGGGATGTCAAGTCCAGCCAAGAGCAAGAAAAAAAACCTAGATCAACAAGCTGAGGCGGGAACTATTGGTCCTATAGCTCCAAAAAACCGGGAAGCCTCTCCACCTGCTCGTCAGAACGCTGCTCAGGGAGATCAAGCCCCTGTTCTTCTCCCCAGAATCATGTGATCGACCGAGACACCCGAGGAGAAAGAAGGAATGCCCCGATGGCATTACATGCGCAAAAGCCAAGAGAGGCCGGTCTGTTGAGGAAATTGACCCAGACATGGTGATTCCACCAAATCTGGCTACTATGGTACGACGGATTATGAGCGACAGTTGCGGGCAGAGGAATGAAGACTTGGGAGTCGACCGAAGCTGTACATCATTCGCTGATGACATATTACAAGCGGAGTTCCCCAGGATATTTAATATGGCCAAGATGAACCAATATGATGATACCTCTAACCCACAGCAGCGTCTGATGAGATACCACTGGCATATGGAAGTAGCGGTGGTCCCCGATACCATCAAGTGCAAAGCCTTTCCCATCTTTCTGAGCGGGATAGCACTCATGTGGTTCGTACGCCAGCCCACGAGGTCGGTCCCAAGCTTTAAAGATTTAAGCGAGAAATTTTTGACTCAATTCCGCCTCCATGCTACCAAATCGAAGCACGTCATGGCTCTTTCAGCAATTAAGCAAGGAAGAGGAGAATCCCTGAGGAATTATCTTAATCGATTCAATCAAGCTGGTACTGAAGTTAGAAACCCCAAGCATGAGACTATTCTGATGGCCATGATCAATGGCATCGACAAGTGAACAGAGCTCAGAAAGTATTTGATTGGGAAGCTACCAACAACGATTGAGGCTTTTTACGAAAAGGCCCATATTCGATTAAGGCAAGAGCATGCACAGCAAGAAGAGTAGGATGGACCGAAAAACACCTTTATTCCTTCGACCCAAAACAATGTCACGGTTAAGCAATCTGGGGATAACTTAGGAAAAGTGGAGGTGAATGTCATAAATTGCGGCAAGAGAAATGGTGAAGGGCCGAAAGAGGCCAATGGGAACTCGAGGCAGAGGAGAAAAACGCCAAAAAGCAACCCCGGTTCCAAGTATTCGAAACATACACAACTTTAAATGATACATTAGAGAATATCTACCTCGATACTTGCAGCATGGTTCTGTATAAGAAACCGCCCCCACGTGAACCCATAGAGAAGGAGTGGCCGATTGGGAAATACTTCCTATTCCACGATATCTATGGGCATGTGACCAACGAGTGAAGACATCGTTGAGAAGATAATATGGGATGGAAAACTTGGTGAATACAAGAAAACTTCGAGAGAGAGGGGGCAGGGAACTTCAACGCCCAAACTGAACCAGGCTACATCTCCGGCTACCCCTCAGGACAAAGGAACAAGAATGGTCATCAACGCCATTATTGGTGGACCACATCCAGTAGGTCATTGTTTCAGAGCTATGGAACGTTATGTGAACTTCGCAAAGCACCTCGACATTGAAGAGACAAACCCCCTTGAAGCTGCAAGTACCATCAAACAATAAGAGCTAATGATATTGTCTTCTGTGATCGGGAATTAGTCATCATAGAAGCTCTGACGGTAGACCCGATGGTGATAACATCCATTATCGGACTAGCTACGGTCCGAAATCTTTTGGTCGACAATAACAACTCAGTGAATATCCCGTTCAAACAAGCCTACGACCAAATGAACCTGGACCTGAAGGATCTGGAGCCCTATACCGGACATATACGTGGTTTTAATGGATCTTCCAGCGAGGTAATTGACCAAGTTAAGTTATCTGTGGAATTGGGCTATGGGGACCGATGGAAAGCCCGAATCCTTCCATTTGTTGTGATGAATATTAACCCGCAGTGCAATGCATTTTTGGGACGCCCGTCCCTAGTAGTGTTCTGGGTTTGCATCGCTCCTTGGTGTTTACTTTTAAAGTTCCCAACTGATAGTGGAATTGGGACAGTATAAGGAGACCAAGTAACAGGTCGAGCCTGTTACTTGGAAGAATGGAAGGAGCTTATATGTGATAGTGGCAGTAAGGAATCTAAAGAATCCTCTCCGCCCGAGGAGGGGAAAGTAGCATAGCAACTATGGAGAACACCACGGTCAAGACCATCCGTTTGTGAAGTCGATGACATCGACCCACGAGTGGACGATGAGATAGGGTGCAGAAAGGTGGATCTAATGAGGCTACCGTGTAAATTCCGATCGACGAGGGCAATCCCGCCAAGGTTCTGAAGATTGGATCCCATATTGATCCCCTCCGGACGAGGGAACTGACTGAGTTCCTCTGAATAAACCTAGACGTGTTTACATGGACCCGTGCTGACATGTGTTGGATTTCAACTTCCATTATAACTTATTCCCTCAGCATCGACCCATAATATACTCCGATGACACAAAAGAGACAAATGCTTGGCCCTAAAAGGTCGGCGGCTTTGAAAGAGGAAATTGGGAAGTTATAGGCCAATGGATTCATCTAGGATTCGACCTATCCTGATTAGATAACAAACCCGATACTTGTGAAGAAGGCTAATGGGAAGTTGAGGACTTGCATTGACTTTTCCAACCTAAATAAAGCCTGCCCTAAGGACAACTTCTCATTACCTAGGGTATATCAGTTGGTTGACTCGACCGCAGGGCATAACTACTTTCGTTTATGGATGCATACCCAGGATACAACAAGATTTCCATGCATGTTCCTGACCAAGAGCACACCAGCTTCATCACATACCTTGGGCTATATTGTTATGTAGTAATGCCTTTTAGACTGAAGAATGCGCGGGCGACCTATCAAAGGCTAGTAAATCGGACGTTCCACGACCAGATAGGAAAAATGATGGAGGTATATGTGGACGATATGTTAGTAAAGTCGAAATAATCGTTTGAGCACGTGAACGACCTCTCAAGGATGTTCATCATTCTCCGAAAGTATGGCATGAAACTGAATCCTTTAAAATGGTATTTCGGAGTAGCTTTGGGCAAATTCCTAGGTTTTATTGTAAGTTCTCGAGGGATCGAAATCAATCCTAACCAGATTTTGACCCTCAAGGGAATTTAGGAACCTCGACGGATTAAGGATGTTCAAAGTTTAGCAGGTAAGGTAGCAGCAATGGGTCGGTTTATTTCGAAGGCGACCGATAATTGCTTACCCTTCTTTGAATTAATTAAAAGGGGGAAGTGAAACATTGCTTGGACGCCCGACTGCATAGAAGCTTTCCAAAATCTGATCGATCACTTGAAGAAACCCCCTATCCTCTCTAAGCCTCTCGACCATGAAGACTTATTTGTTTATTAAGCAGTATTCGTACATGCGATCAGCTCGGTCCTGATTCGTGAAGAAGAACAAAGTGCAACGGCCAGTTTATTATGTAAGCAGAAAATTAATGGGGGCCGAGCGCAATTATCCGAAGATCGAGAAACTCGCTTATAGTTTATTAATTGTGTCAAGAAAGCTTTGACACTACTCTCAAGCCCATCCAATTAAGATATTTACCGACCAACCCCTTCGACATGTCTTGCAACGACCCGAAGCAAGTGGGAGTTTTCTTAAGTGGAACATTGAATTGATGTAGTTCGACTTAACTTCGTCCCATGAAAATCAATCCGGGGGCAGGCCTTATCCAATTTCATAGCAGAATTTACTACCTAGAAGATGAAGACCAGGACGACAATCCCGAGCCCTTGAAGGACGGACCGGAACCAGTCTTTTGGAAGCTATATACGGATGGAGACCGAAACGACCGGCAATCGGGGGCTAGTATAGTACTACTATCTCCTGATCTTTGAGGTTGGAATTTTCGGTGACAAACAATGATTCTGAGTATGATGCCTTCATTTTCGGGCTTAAACTCGCGAGAGACTTGAAGATAACGTCGCTCGAGATTTTTTATGAATCATAACTTGTGGTATGCCCAGTTTGTAAGGAATATCTTACGAAGGGAGACGGGTAACTTCTTACCTTAAACAAGTTAAAAAATTGTTACAAAGTTTCAACCGTTATAGTATTTCCCATATTCCCAGAAGGGAGAATCAGAAGGCAGATAGGTAGGCAAAACTAGCCAATTCAGACCATCCGAGCGAGACAGAGCTGGTTCCTATAGAAACCCTGAATGTACAGAGTACCGAGGAGATGGAGATTGATCAGACTGATACTGAACCTGAAAGGGAATCACGGATGACTCCCATCAAAAATTTCCTCCTCCACGGCATATTACTCGAAAGAAAGAATGAAAGACGAGCTTTAGTGCGACAAGCTTCCAGGTATGCTATTCAACAAGGTCAGCTATATAGAAGAGGATTCTCTGTTCTCATGTTTCGGTGTGTGGCCAATGATGTTATCAAGAGGATACTGAAAGAAGTGCATGAAGGAGATTATAGAGAGCATACCGAGAGGCAAACCCTGGCCAGGAAAATATTGCGTTACAGATACTTCTGGCTAACTTGTCAACAAAGATGCTACTAATTATTCCAAAAGATGTGATAAATGCCAAAGGTTCGCACAGATCCCACGAGTTGTCCGACGATGATCACCCAAATGGCTAGCCCTTGGCCATTCGCTGTTTGGCGGATATACATTATTGGAACCTTGCCCATTTATACAGGGTTGCCAGATATGTAATCATGGTAGCAGATTATTTCAGAAAATGGGCAGAGGCTGAACAAATGACTATGATCACAACAAAGAAGGTCATCATCTTTATCGTCAAAAACATTATATGCCGATATGGGATACCCCAAACATTTATCATAGACAATGGAACTTAGTTCGATAGTCTTTCATTCAAAGAGTTTTGTGAGAAGTATCAAATCGAGAAGAAATATACCATAGTTGCACATCCCCAGTCTAATGGTCAAGTCGAAGCAGTTAATAAGATCATCAAAACCATCTTGAAAAAATGGTTAGAGCGAGCTAAAGGAAAATGGTTCGATGAATTACCTCTGGCCCAATGGGCATATTGTACAACCCATAAGTCCACTACAGTTCATACTCCCTTCGCCTTATCTTATGGTTCGGAAGCAGTTCTCCTAATAGCGCTTAAAGTCCCATCTCATCGGACGACTTATTACGATCCCTTGTCTAATAAAGCACTTCCCTTGACATTGTTAGACACGAATGATGAAAAAAGAGAAGAGGCAAACCTTCTTGAAGTAGCCCAAAGTTGATGGGTTGCACGATATTACAACAAAAAGGTTCGGATAAAAACTTTCGATGTAGGCGACCTCGTTTTAAAGCGAATCTTCCCGGTCCTTGTTCACTTGGGCCCTAGATGGGAGGTACCCTACGCCATTCAACAAAAGCTCGATAATGGAAGTTTCAGGCTGACAATTGTTGATGGCGAGCCTTTTCTAAGAGCATGGAATGCAAAGCATTTATGACTTTATCTTTCTTAAGAATTTTCTTTATCATCTCATTTGTTTATGATATAGTAATAAGCAATCCTTCATTGATTGCAGTAGCATACGAATAAAAGTCTCATTTCCTTCTCTATTTTGTTGACACAAAAACTAAGGGTTGTAACTCGACCAATTATTACTTGTAATGACCCGTATTTTAGAGATAGAATAATTTAGTTATTTAATTATTAAAGATATCGATTTGGGAAAATATCGATAACTTGAATTAAATAATATTGAATATTTAATTAATAATTATAATATAATAATATATTATAATGTCGAAATAGTCAGAAATAGTTGAATTGTCATTATTGTCTAAATTTGGATAGTGTAAGAGATTTGGTAACGTTTAGATTTGAAATATAATAACGAATATATTTCATTTACAGCGTTTGAACGTATAAATCATATTATAATTAAAATCGAGCTCGAAATGGCGTGGCAGTTCGTTATTTGGCGATTTGAACTTCAACTAAATGTACAGAGTTCGTTTTAAATCAGATTTCCGTGAAAACAAGAAACGTACGCAGCTGGTGGAGTATATCTTTCTAGTGGAAGAGAAAAATCTGTATTTCGTCGTGTAGATTTTGAGATATGTCCAAATCAAATTTTAAAATAGTCGCTATAGAATCGTTTATCGACCGTAACGGTTTATTCGATATAACTAGAGACCGGTTTTGAATTTTGACAAGGTTCTTTTGGGAAGTGGTGATAATTTAATTTTTAGAATTTTAATGTAATTTTTAATTAATTAAATAAGCAACTTTTTATTTGGAGTATTTGGTACCCTATATCGACATTTCGGGGTTTCACAATATGAGTTCGTCTACCGGTATTACTACATTTTTGGGACCAGAGCTCATCACTCATTTCAATGGTATTTCTGTTTCTGTCCATAACAGTCCCTACGTGAACAAAATAATTCATAGTGGGGTATGCTATGTTTTTAACTTAAAAACAGACTAAACTAAATGGTTAACTGGTCAAACAAACTCAAAATTCAACAAAACAAGTTTCATACGAAACCTTAGGAAGAGGTCTAATGAAACATCAAGGCCTCATATTTTTAGGATTTTTTCTGTAATTTTAAGGAATTATGTTTTTCATCTATATTTTCTAAAGGATTTTTGCAAACGGTGTCGGAATTCGACGAAACCTGTCCCATTGGATTCGGAATATTTTTCTATGCTAGGAATAGCTTAGTTTGTCAAAAACAGAACTCGTATGAATTGGTTTTGAAGGGGTAATTTACCACTAAGTTTTAATATAATATAATAACATTAAATGGTCCAAAATCATCCCTTATAAAAGGGATCGCATAACCTAATTTTCATAGTAAAACTTCATTCCGTGGTCAAACAAAAATTTGCACCTCCACCAAAGTAAAACAGCGGCTGAAAACATTCCATCCTTTCCTCAAATCTTCCTCTCGATCCACCGATCAAAACGAGAAATGACTTGCATGGGAGTTCTTCCGTGAGAAGCTGGATGGAAAGGGAAATACTGGAAGTCAGAAATTTATTCTGGTGAGAAGGAGAAGGCACGGTCAAAATGTAGTGGGCCGGGTTCTTATAATACTGTGCGTGCAAAAGCTTGGGACGTGGATGTTGTTTCTTGCGTGAGGTCAGTGAAGGTCAGCAAACAGTGTTGGGAGAAAGGATTACTTAAGCTTGTTTGCGTTGGGGGTTTGTAATGGAGAATTAGACGGTAATGATTGTTTTGGGTTTGTGGAGGTTTCAAAGTGCAGATTCATGAGGTGTTGGAGGAGACTTTGAAGGGGATTGGCACGATGAGGACCTACAGGGGTCCGACAGCCTGATGAGTGGAAGGATTGCGGGTCCTTGCTCATGGTGTATGGGTTGGCTGGAGTTCTTGGTCTTCGAAAGTGTTCGGCGGATCTCAAACGGACCTGCGTTGATCGCATAGGGAAGGAGATCTGCGGGATATAGAAGAGGACGTATGTGTAAAAACTGAGGAGAAATGAACAGCATGGAAATGGCAGAAGAAATTAACTGTGGAAATACTGGATTCAAAGGGGAAGAGAGTTTGAGGCATTCGAAGATTTGTTGATGGCATGTGAGTCACCGAAATGGTTAAAGCGATGAAGAAGAAAGCAAATATGGTGCGGGTCCGATATTCTAAATGGGATGAGGGTTTAAGGTTAACCACACTGGAACGAACGAGTTACACCAGAATCATATTGGCGAACATAAACATCATGGAACCGGCTGGAAGTGGATTGGAGCTCGTATGAATGTATGGCGAAATAAACTGTTTGATTCAAATCAAACAACAGTTTATCGTTCTTTAACGATGAAATACCAAAGTGAGTAAAACTCACCAACTCTGAACAGTTATATTTCTTATAACGTATTTTTAGAACTATTAATTATCTGTTGACTATTGTGTGTTGATTTGGTTGATTGAACTGCTAGTCAGTTAGTTGAAATTATATATATATATATATATATATATATATATATATATATATATATTCTGTTTATTAGAATAATTCGTACTGAACTGAAATTGATGTTGATTTTATTATATAACATCTGTGATGCAGGGAAACATGTTGGAGGAATCCAACTGGATTCCTCAACATTTATTTTTGTTGTTATTCATATATTTTGATATATGATGTGATATATAATCTGCTGTTGATTTTGTGTGTTGGACGATATTTATCATCGTTATATGGTATGTTAAATACCATAAGAAATACCAGAATGTAGGAAAGGGATTTTCAAAGTACATTTTGAAAATAATTTATTTATATAAAATCAATGGATTTTTTACATATAAAAGAAAAGGATTTTTGTAAAAGGAAATATATTTGTTAAACAAATATAAAGGAAAATATTTGTCAAACAAATAGAAAGAGAAATATTTGTAGAACATTTACAAATAGAGTAATTGGGATTATTTATTTATTTATTTAGGGAATAAATAAATAGAATAAAGGATTAATTATTTAGAAAATAAATAGGATTATAAAGGAAATATTTATTCAAAAAAATAAATACGATATTATAAAAGGAATAGAGTTAATTAATTAGAGTTAATCAGTTAGGGTAAATCAGTTAGAGTTATCCAAACAGATTTAATCAAATAGAGTTAAAGATATAGAGTTAAACAAAAATTAGAAACTGACTAGAGATTAATAAGTTGAATGGTTTCCTGAGTATCGATCTGATGTTGGTTTCGGCCTTCGGGGTTTATACTTAGGAAATTGTTCTCTTGTTAGTTATAGTTAGGGACTGATAGTTGTGGGAGAATAGTGATTAGTAAATAAGCAGATGGAAATATTTTCCAGTGTTAATAACATATATTTTCTAAACATAGAAAATGAGGATATATATATATTTGATGATTGGATCGATAGTTCCATTTGGAATTAAGATCATTGTGTGAACACCGACGTGTTTTTCTTTGATAGTTACCTCACCGACTATCGAAGTTTTTACCATTTTAACGTTGTTAACATGGAGAGACCGGTTGGATTTTTATCCAAAGAACCACTCTGTATTGGCATAAGCATTGCGAATATGACAAAGAAAATTGAAGACGGAGTAAAGTGCAAGGGCTGTTGTATAAGTCCTAGGTAGAGATTGCCTAGGATGGATGTACTGAATAGTGCCTTCGGTTTCGTTCAGTCCCAGAACGAACGTATATGGACGAGCGTCTGACAGAATATTTCCAATGATCGAATGGGTTGGTCTGTACAAAAATATATGGTGGCAATAGATTTATTACCATAGCATAACATCCAGAATATTTTTGCAAATCAATTAGTGATTAATGGATCTGACAATGTGGCATTCAAAGTGACCGTGTTATCAATGAATGGAAAGTATTCGTAGCCTCTGGCCTCAACAACCAGGAAATGACAAAAATCGGGCAGGCAGCATGGCTAAGTCGGTCGCACCGAAGTAGGGTGTATAATCACCTATCTAGAGAATATTCAATTGCTTCTTTAATCTATCAATGTTGTCCCATATATATACGGGAAACGGTTGCTGATCCCAACCGTTGGTGATATACATTTGATACACTCAAGCGAAATGAGTGGTCGGTCATGTGTGGCTGAGTTGCAAGATGTTCTTGTTGAACTCCAGTGTATCATTCCTAGAGTACACTGATCAGAAGGTGGTTCCATACCTTGTCATAGTTGGAAATCCATTACCCAATACGTACTTGCAGTTTTGATTATATACTATATATGTAGAACGTGAGGTGAAAGCGTTTCTGCTAGATGATTAATATATTGTGGTTGATAGACATTATTATAATATCAAAGGTTTTTGATATAAAGATATCGTTTAATTGTTCAAACTGTTTAAACTGTTTTACTCATACCAGTCCCATGACTGACCCAGAGTTTATTTGTTTGTTTTCCCTAAACTCTTGGGTGCCTAAATTTGTATGGACAGTCAAGTAGTCAGAATTTTACAGATACACTAGGAGAGCTTGGAGCAGGAGGCTTCAAGATTCTATAGCTATTATTATTTCTGCCATGGTGTAAGTGTTGTACTCTGAAATGTTATTGTATACATATACTGTTTGTATTTCAAAAGTTATGTTATATTTTATTCGTTCCGCTGTGAGATTCGTGTTACTCTGATGATGATGTTCTTCTTCCTCTTCTATTCTATAAGTTTATATATTATCTATTCTCACCCTCTAAATTCTTTCTATTAATTTCCTATTTTCCAGTACAATTGGGGTTGGACTCGTGTTATTTAGTCAGCTCAAATTGGACCGGATTTTCGGGTCATTACAGTTGGTATCAGAGCTTATGTTAAGTGATTTACCTTGGCTCTTTGGCTTGACTCGGTAGAGGTAGGGTTAGTAATACCCTAGACTGAGATTGAGTGTATATATACAAGCGAACGTATTTGTTATTTGATATAAAAATTTGTTTTATATTGTGGAAATTTATTGGTCGAGTAGTTTATGAATTCTATTCGATACAGTAATGCAATCTATGTTGATAGGAGTTACTAAACACTTGAATACGATGAACCGACATGGTATGTTTTGAAAAGAGGGTAAATGAAATAAATTTTACCCAAGTATATATATTGGAAATATTTTAATGTGTTGGTTGTTAATATAATCAAATAAAATTATAAAAGTGGAATGATTATAAATAACCAATCAGGAATCATATAAGTAAAGTATATGAAATAAGATGAATTAAATCTGAATTTAAATCAGAATCAGGAATTAAAATAAGGAAATTTTAAGTTCCTGGGAATTTTGAAAATGTTTTCAAATTGAAAATAGATATAGTATTGAACTCATCTTGGTGATTGGGAAATAACTTCGAGGATGGATCGATACATCGTCGGTGTGATTTTCGAGTTCGTAAGTGATGGATTACTACCAAAGATTTTGCTTTTGAATTTTTTTTGAGAAAACAAGTTGTTTAGAAATTCAAATGTTTTGAATTGGTATTTTGATTTCAAATTGATTTGAAAGAAAACCCAAGAATTTAAGTTCTGGAATTAAAATTTGACTAATAAAGTTAAATAGATTTAGATCGTATAAGTGAATAAATAAATTAAAATTTAACTTGAACTAAGTTAAATAGAACAGGATTTGATTATAGAATCGTCTGGAACGGAATTGAATTGATAAGTTCAGGATTTGGAATCACGAATTGATTGGAGTTTGATTGAGATGACAATGGTATATACTAAGTGTTCACAGATCGAAGGGATATAATGATATACCCGACAAAAAGGTACAAGTTTATATTATATATGAGTTTGGAATTTATGAGCCGAATTGGCAAGTCGCTTAGCTGTTTGATTTTCTTTTGGATTGGAGATAGCCTAGAGAGGCGAGTTGGAGTTTTACCGATAGGGCTATACAAAGGAGGTCATGGCGAAATTTTACGAAAAATTTTCAAAATTTTTGAAAATTTTAGTTAGACGGAGTAAATAAATATTTTAGTCGATATTAATTGGTTCAGTTGAAACTGAAGTTAAAGGGTAGACAGATAAATATTTACCCAGTAGATAGGGTCGCCCTCTACATTAGCAATTTCGAGGACGAAATTATTTTAAGTGGGGAAGAATGTAATGACCCGTATTTTAGAGATAGATTAATTTAGTTATTTAATTATTAAAAATGTCAATTTAGGAAAATATCGATAACTTGAATTAAATAACATTGAATATTTAATTAATAATTATAATATAATAATATATTATAATGTCGAAATAGTCAGAAATAGTTGAATTGTCATTATTGTCTGAATTTGGATAGTGTAAGAGATTTGGTAGCATTTAGATTTGAAATATAACAACGAATATATTTCATTTACAGCGTTCGAATGTATAAATTATATTATAATTAAAATCGAGCTCGAAATGGCGCGACAGTTCGCTATTTGGCGATTTGAACTTCAACTGAATGTACAGAGTTCGTTTTAAATCGGATTTCCGTGAAAACAAGAAACTACGGAGCTGGTGTAGTATATCTTTCTAGTGGAAGAGAAAAATCTGTATTTCATCGTGTAGATTTTGAGATATGTCCAAATCAAATTTTAAAATAGTCGCTATAGAATCGTTTATCAACCGTAACGGTTTATTCGATATAACTAGAGACCGGGTTTGAATTTTGACAAGGTTCTTTTGGGAAGTAGTGATAATTTAATTTTTAGAATTTTACTATAATTTTTAATTAATTAAATAAGCAACTTTTTATTTGGAGTATTTGGCACCCTGTATCGACATTTCGGGGTTTCACAATATGAGTTCATCTACCGGTATTATTACATTTTTGGGACCAGAGCACATCACTCATTTCAATGGTATTTATGTTTCTGTCCATAACAGTCCCTACATGAACAAAATATTTCATAGTGGGGTACGCTATGTTTTTAACTTAAAAACAAACTAAACTAAATGGTTAACTGGTCAAACGAACTCAAAATTCAACAAAACAAGTTTCATACGAAACCTTAGGAAGAGGTCTAGTGAAACGTCAAGGCCTCATATTATTAGGAATTTTTCTGTAATTTTAAGGAATTAATGCTCGGTGTTTTTCATTGATATTTTCTAAAGGATTTTCGCAAACGGTGTCGGAATTCGACGAAACCTGTCCCATTGGATCCGTAATATTTTTCTATGCTAGGAATAGCTTAGTTTGTCAAAAACAAAACTCGTATGAATTGGTTTTGAAGGGGTACTTTACCACTAAGTTTTAATATAATATAATAACATTAAATGGTCCAAAATCATCCCTTATAAAAGGGATCGCATAACCTAATTTGCACAGTAAAACTTCATTCCGTGGTCAAACAGAAATTTGCGGCTCCACCAAAGTAAAACTGCGGCTGAAAACATTCCATCCTTTCCTCAAATCTTCCTATCGATCCACCGATCAAAATAAGAAATGACTTGCGTGGGAGTTCTTCCGTGAGAAGCTAGATGGAAAGGGAAATACTGGAAGTCGGAAATTTATTCTGGTGAGAAGGAGAAGGCACGGTCAAAATGTAGTGGTCGGTTCATATAATACTGTGCGTGCAAAAGCTTGGGACGTGGATGTTGTTGCTTGCGTGAGGTCAGTGAATGTCTGCACGCAGTGTTGGGAGAAAGGATTCCTGAAGCTTGTTCGCGTTGGGGGTTTGTGATGGAGAATTAGACGGTAATGATTGTTTTGGGTTTGTGAAGGTTTCGAAGTGCAGATTCATGAGGTGTTTGAGGAGACTTTGAAGGGGATTGGCACGGTGAGGACCTATAGGGGTTCGACGGCCTGATGAGTGGAAGGGTTGCGGGTCCTTTCTCATGGTGTATGGGTTTGCTGGAGTTCTTGGTCTTCGAAAGTGTTCGGCGGATCTGGAAAACGGGCCTGTGTGGATCGCATAGGGAAGGAGATCTGCGGGATATAGAAAAGGACGTATGTGTAAAAACCGAGGAGAAATGAACAGCATGGAAATGGCAGAAGAAAATAACTATGGAAATACTGGATTCAAAGGGGAAGAGAGTTTGAGGTGTTCGAAGATTTGTTGACGGCGTGTAAGTCACGAAAATGGTTGAAGCGATGAAGAAGAAAGCAAATATGGTGCGGGTCCGATATTCTAAATGGGATGAGGGTTTAAGGTTAACCAAACTGGAACGAACGAGTTACACCAGAATCATATTGGCAAACATAAACATCATGGAACCGGCTGGAAGTGGATTGGAGCTCGTATGAATGTATGACGAAATAAACTGCTTGATTCAAATCAAACAACATTTTATCATTCTTTAACGATGAACTGCCAAAGTGAGTAAAACTCACCAACTCTGAACAGCTATATATTTTATAACGTATTTTTAGAACTATTAATTATATGTTGACTGTTGTGTTGATTTGGTTGATTGAACTGCAAGTCATTTAGTTGAAATTATATATATATATATATATATATATATATATATATAAACCTTTATATATATATATTGATTCTATTTATTAGAATAATTCGTACTGAACTGAAATTGATGTTGATTTTATTGTATAACATCTGTGATGCAGGGAAACAGGTTGGAGGAATTCAACTGGATTCCTCAACATTTATTTTTGCTGTTATTCATATATTTTGATATATGATGTTGTATATAATCTGCTGTTGATTTTGTGTGTTGGACGATATTTATCATCGTTATATGGTATGTTAAATACCATAAGAAATACCAGAATGTAGGAAAGGGATTTTCAAAGTATATTATGAAAATAATTTATTTATATAAAATCAATGGATTTTATATATACAAAAGAAAAGGATATTTGAAAAAGGAAATATATTTGTTAAACAAATATAAAGGAAAATATTTGTCAAACAAATAGAAAGGGAAATATTTGTAGAACATTTACAAATAGAGTAATTGGGATTATTTATTTATTTATTTAGGGAGTAAATAAATAGAATAAAGGATTAATTATTTATAAAATAAATAGGATTATAAAGGAAATATTTATTCAAAAAAATAAATACGATATTATAAAAGGAATAGAGTTAATTAATTAGAGTTAATCAGTTAGGGTAAATCAGTTAGAGTTATCCAAACAGAGTTAATCAAATAGAGTTAAAGATATAGAGTTAAACAAAAATTAGAAACTGACTAGAGATTAATAAGTTGAATGGTTTCCTGAGTATCGATCTGATGTTGGTTTCGGCCTTCGGGGTTTATACTTAGGAAATTGTTCTCTTGTTAGTTATAGTTAGGGACTGATAGTTGTGGGAGAATAGTGATTTTTAAATAAGCACATGGAAACCTTTTCCAGTGTTAATAACATATATTTTATAAACATAGAAAATGAGGATATATATATATATATATTTGATGATTGGATCGATAGTTCCAATTGGAATTAAGATCGTTGTGTGAACACCGACATGTTTTTCTTTGATAGTTACCTCATCGACTATCGAAGTTTTTACCATTTTAACGTTGTTCATATGGAGAGACCGGTTGGATTTTTATCCGAAGAACCACTTTGTATTGGCATAAGCGTTGCGAATATGACAAAGAAAATTGAAGACGGAGTAAAGTGCAAGGGCTGTTGTATAAGTCCTAGGTAGTGATTGCCTAGGATGGATGTACTGAATAGTGCCTTCGGTTTCGTTCAGTCCCAAAACGAATGTATATGGACGAGTGTTTGACAGAATATTTCCAATGATCGAATGGGTTGGTCTGTACAAAATTATATGGTGGCAACAGATTTATTCCCTTAGCATAACATCCAGAATATTTGTGCAAATCAATTAATGATTAACGGATCTGACAATGTGGCATTCAAAGTGATCGTGTTATCAATGAATGGAAAGTAGTCGTAGCCTCTGGCATCAACAACCAGGAAATGACAAAAATCGGGCAGGCAGCATGGCTAAGTCAGTCGCACCGAAGTAGGGTGTATAATCACCTATCTAGAGAATATTCATTTGCTTCTTTAATCTATCAATGTTTTCCCATATATGCACGGGAAACGGTTGCTGATCCCAACCGTTGGTGATATACATTCGATATACTCAAGCGAAATGAGTGGTCGGTCATGTGTGGCTAAGTTGCAAGATGTTCTTGTTGAACTCCATTGTATCGTTCCTAGAGTACACTTATCGGAAGGTGGTTCCATACCTTGTCATAGTTGGAAATCCATTACCCAATACGTACTTGTGGTTTTGATTGTATACTATATATGTAGAACGTGAGATGAAAGCGTTTCTGCTAGATGATTAATATATTGTGGTTGATAGACATTATTATAATATCAAAGGTTTTTGATATAAAGATATTTTGGATTCTCATAAGGGAAAAACCCGTTACGTTATACGACGTGGTCTTATGAGATATCGTTTACTTATTCAAACTGTTTAAACTGTTTTACTCTTACCAGTCCCATGACTAACCCGGAGTTTATTTGTTTGTTTTCCGTAAACTCTTGGGTGGCTAAATTTGTACGGGCTATCAAGTAGTCAGGATTTTACAGATACACTTGGAGAGCTTGGAGCAGGCGGCTTCAAGATTCTATAGCCATTATTATTTCTGCCATGTTGTACGTGTTGTACTCTGAAATGTTATTGAATACATATACTGTTTGTATTTCAAAAGTCATGTTATATTTATTCGTTCTGCTGTGAGATTCGTGTTACTCTAATGATGATGTTCTTCTTCCTCTTCTATTCTATATGTTTCTATCTTATCTATTCTCACCCTATAAATTCTTTCTATTAATTTCCTGTTTTCCGGTACAATTGGGGTTGGACTCGTGTTATATAGTCAGCTCAAATTGGACCGGATTTTTGGGTCATTACATTACTTATGCCCTGACGCTCTAACAAGCCAGTATTGAACGGAGTAGGACAACACCATTGGGGGAATAAGGGCTCGACCATATTGACGGTATTGATTCCAGACTTTGATTGATGACTAGTTTTTTGACTTCTACTTTGATTGATTCAAAGTAAGGTCAACAACCAATCTAACATACTGATCGACTGTCGGGATTCTTCTCTTAACCTCATGGCTTGAGGCCGAGTATAAACGACGAAAGAGCGTGAATGATGCATCCCGACAAAAGACCGCTCGATCCCTAAAAACTCTACCCCTTACCGACTAAAGGATGAGTATAAAAGACTAAAAGATCCCCTACTCAATGACATCCAACTCCTGACCAGAGTTGGGTCTACTTGAGTATGTTTGACAGCTCGCTATTCGAGCGGCTTAACAGGACACCGGGGACAAGAGGATTGATGAATAACCCCGACTAGGGTAGCATTCAAGTCATTCTCAATAGCCAAACCCACATCACATTTTTTGCACATAAATGGCACAAGTATTTGCAAAACGAGTAGATTTTCATTTAGAATACCATCACATGATTACAAAATATTACTGCATGATGGGTACAATTCAAACATCGTCTCTAAAGATATAGAGTTCGATAATTACAAAAGCGCAAGGGCCGCACTCACATGAAACTTCCTAAAGGGCCTTAAAGAAAAAATACAACAAAATAACTTCTTAAAAGGAGGTGTCATCAATCCTTGATGAATCATTTCCTCCAGCTCATTTTGCTTGATCACCTCCAGTGTTTCCTCGGTGTTCAACAAATGTCTAGACCCCCTAAGTGTGCTTCCAAAAGAACGAGAAGCTGGTGTTGAGGCTTGTGGAGTGGCCGAATCCACAGAAGCCGATGTTCTGACTAAAGAAAGAACGGTCAGTAGAATGGCTCGAAGGGGCTGAATGCTAAAAGGATCTCCAAGTAATTCAGGCTTTACAGAAGAAATTTCCTTATTTCCCTGGGCTTTGATCTCGGCCAGGGATGGGTGATCGTCTATCTTAGAGACCCCTATAATTTTGATGTCATCGTCCTCCGATGATGCTATGTTGATCCTCTCCTCCCTAAAGTCTTTGTTTGCTTCCTCAGCGCTGCCCTTCTCCCTAGCAGAAAATTCGGTTTCCACTCTCCACTTCACCGATGATGCGCCTGCCACAAAAAAAACACAAATCAAGGCAGGATGGGTAAACTCAGAATCAATGAAAGAACATACCTTTAACATTAGGCTCAATAAACTGATCTTCCGCGACATTGACTAGCTCGGATGGAGGAACAGATGACGAACCCTTTTCAGCGATCACAGGTGCAGGAGAAATTGGGGGACCGACTTTCCCTTTACTCTGCGACATTCTGCCTCTTTCGCACTCTTTTCTTGATTCCTCGCCTCAGCCACAATTGCTTGTTCCTTATCGTTTAAAATTTGGGTCATCAAAAAGGCCTCGTCCACTGGTTGCCCCTTCGCTGCTCCTTTCTCTTCCCACAAAATTATCTTCCATGTGTCAGTTAACAACTTGGAATACCCCCGCATCCATTACAAATCCCTATGATGAAGAAAATTTGGAAAAAATGAAAGAATCTGGCGGGCATGCTCCCTTTTTAGCTTGACTTTCTCCAGTACATGCTCAGCTTTAATGGCCTTAATATCAATATCATGTTGAAGTTTCAAATTGTTAGTGGACTCAATTGCTGCAGTGGCATTCTCTTTAGCCTGATTCCTGGCTAGCTCGTATGAATAAAGGGTGGCTTTAAGATTCTGTATCTCAAGATCCAATTGAGTCCTCTCCTCCTTCAAAGATTCAATCTCCCCCTTATCGAATCACACTCTCAACCTTTCTGTTAGACCTGGGCATTCAGATCCTTGACTTCTTTTTCATGCTTTTTTTATTAGTCGCTGCCTATAGTTCTTGGTCCTCTTCCTTCCTCTTGCTGCTTTCATCTTCATCATCGTTCCATTTCCCTACGTTCAACAAAGTGGACTCGTCTGGCCTATTGTCCGTTGGGAGGGAGGCAAAAAATTTGCCATAAAACTCTTTGTCGATGTCCTCTGTAAAGAGAAGAAAAGCCATAAGTGAGATGGACAACCTTCAGATTAAACCTAAGAAACATGATATTGTGACATGCAATAAACCTCTTACCGAGGATGAGATCGTACCTTCGTCACCTTTTTGTTTGACCGGGAGTGACAATCCCTCGGATCGGTTGGCAAAAAATCGATTCGAGTCTAAACTTTGTGGTGAAAGGATAATGTCGGGCATCTACAGTTTTTCTAAGCCAGGAAGGGGAGATGTAGCATGCTCCTCCCATAAATCATGAGCCATAAGTAATAGATCGACAAAAAGCTAAGTCATCCAAAGTTGGAGGATAACCCAAGCATCTCATATACATGTAGTAGATCGACAACAGGTTGCCATAAGCAATTTGATGAAACTGCATCAGAGGTAAATTCGTTTGGCGTAGGAAGTTGTTAATAAATGATGGGAAAGGGGGTTGGCACATTAGAAGAGAAATAGCCATATAAACATCCAGGGGATTATGAGGTCGATCGGTTTTCTCATGGACTAGAACGTCATCAAAAGATATGTTATGTTTTGCAGTCAAGTGATGTAACCGTTTAAGTGTGATCATAGATCTTTCCGCATCTGGAGGGTTCTCTAAAATTTCCATGCCCGAAAGCATGTCTCGAGTTCTATAGGAATGGGTATCTCTTCATTTAGCTCGACCGTCGCTTGGAGGGCAGGTAATGGACTCGTTGACCGACTTCAAGTGTCGCTATCACGACCAAGTTTCGATCGACCCAATAACTCGGTAGTGCTATCCACTATAATGGAAAAAGATAATCCTTCTCCCAATTCTTGCTATGGGTGTCTCGAGCTTTAACCATTAGTATATAAGGGGATTATAGAGATGGAAAAAAAAAGAAAAAAAGAGAAAGAAGGGTTAGTGCCTCTCTACAGTGTAATTTCAATAGAAGAAGAACCATATATACTACGGTTCAAGTCGTACAAAGATCGACATCTTTTCACCACCCTCTCAAGCTCTGTCGCGTGTCCTATGGTTCAAAGACACCTTGATACACGAAGTGCTTTGAATAGGTGGGAAATCCCTTTACATCCATGATACAATCAAATCAATAAATCTGACATTGTCAGACCCTACTTAAATGATATTGGTATCACTGAAGGCGATCGCATGGCCACTGACTCTGGTGATCCGGTGCTGGTGAGCACAACCATGGGTCAAATCAACCTCAAACTATACCAAAGAAAAGAAAGATCCCATGCAAGAATGATATTTCTGTATTTTAATAAGGATGGGAAATCGATTTCTACCTGAAAAAGGTAACTTTGGGGGAAGATGATGATTGTCCTTCTTCTTCTTCTTCTTCTTCCTATAGAGCAGTAAATCAGTCCTAGCAATTGTAAAAGTAAAAAAGAAAAAGATGAAGGGAACTTTCCTTTTATAACAAGAAGGAGTGGCTATTCACATTCGGCTGATAATACTGGACTCGGCTGATGTGTAAAGGAACTGATGAGCCAAGGACCACTCGGTTAGACGGAAGACAATAAGGCATCATTATTATTTGAAAATCATTTGCATTCCCCAAAGCGGTTGATAGGATTTATTGCAACTTACGAGACTCATTAAATGAACGAATCAGACCGATTCATGAAATTCTTCATGTGATATGGAAAGATTTGATTAGGACATATGATCATAAATTATGCCCAGTTTCCCAGCGTATCATACTTTGGGGGGGGGGATTTTAATGGGCCTTTCGGACAGTCCATCAAGGCATAATAATACGGCAGATTCATACTTGATGTACTCGAAATGGGCTGCTCGACGAGGCCCGACAAACTCTTTTTTCTCATCAAGCGTAACCTAGGAGAAGTCCAATGTGACCAAGCATGATCAGCCATGTTGCATTTAATTATGGTCCGAGGAGCGTGTCTAAAGAATAGCTCGTCCCAGGTCTTTTCCCTTTCAGATCACCCAAGTTTGATGGATCAAGTGCCACTTCATGCCGATAACTCAGAGAGATACCAATTTTTTAGGAGATACCAATTCATTCAGCTTCGACTATTCTTCTGGATCCTATGACACGTGTCCAGGATGGCCAAATACTGTATCATCTATAAATACCCGTTTTAAGGCTAAAAGACGGGATCATTTTTTAGAGAATGGTAAAAAGAACCCTAGCCTTCAAATATTGTAATCTCTTTAACCGCCATTGTAACTATTCGGTCTGATAGTTGGATCATTATATAAAGAGATTGTAAAGTGGACGTAGGCTCGTTTATGCTGAACCACTATAAATTTTTATGTACTTTTCTTCATTTTTAGTTTATTGCTGTCATTAATCTTCATTGGTTCTCTACATAATCTTTTCTTTGGGTGTTGTGCCAATTCTTGGTGTCAACAAATTAAATATAATTAACGTTAAAACTTTGTTTTAAATAAACGAATTAAATATTAAAAACCATTAATATTTAAAACAAATTTAAATATTCAAATTCCAATGACCGGAAAATCCGGGTCCTTACATTCTTCCCTCCTTAAAAGAATTTCTTCCCCGAAATTACCAAGGTTAGAAAAATGTTGTTACCCATTCACTTTAAAATCCAATTTATTACAAACCGGAAACCAATTCATTATTTTTAAATAAAATTTTCCAAAAATATCAAAAAAATTCAAACACATTAAATTCTCGGAAAATTTCAGTAGAGTCTCCTATGTACGGAGGGACTTCTGCGATCTCGCATGAACAAATAATATATACATCGACCCACACAGTCGGAAAACAAAATTCAAAACCCAAAAAATTATGTTCTCACGAAGGCATACCTTTTAAGAGCACAATTGCGCATATTTGCTCAACTTACGTGCAGTATTCACAACCAAAATCAATTTTCATAGCCATCTGTACTCAATTCAACATATAAGTAACGAATATATGAAATTTTTAAATGATATTTCCTAAATAAACAAGTATAAGCACACAAATTCCCAAAATCAAACATGAGCTTAAATTTATTTGCAAACACAGGTTTAAATCATTAATTTCAATTTATATGCTGTTTCATTTCAATTTATAATACGTGTAACACCCCACGTCCATTAATGTCACTCTCAAAAGGAATGCATTAACTTTCATGGAGTATTATTGGTGTATAGAAAAGAATATAACAAGGCAGATACATATATTGGTACTTGAAAAGTTTAAAAACAACTTTTATTGTAGCGGAGAAATAGTTTGATTAAAACAACATCAAAACCAACAATAAAATCAAGTACACTTAATATCAATCTTGACAAATTGTTTTCTGGGTACATAAAGTAAAAAAGCATAACCCCAACATAAGTAGCCATAAAAGATATAAGCTGAACTTTACTTTCAGCAATCCAAGTATTTCCAAAAGAGAGAGAAAGAGGTCCAAATCAAGCTCCACTAGCACTAGTCCTACCCTGAGAACCTAGGGGGGTGGGGGGAAAGGAAGAAAAGAGGTGAAAACAAAGGGGGTCAGACATAAAGTCTGGCGAGTCCAATAACTTTAACAATATAATTATTAAAGTAATTAGGATAAGGCATAAACTGGAAAAACAAGGAATGACTGTGAAGCAAATGGGCAAGACAAAACAAACAAGAGAAATATGCTGGCGTTAATTGCGCTCCTAATCACTATAGGATAATTACTATACCGCACCATTACTAGTCACCCTAAAAGCTGATCCCGCCTATTGAACATAATAATCATAATAATGATAATGATAGTTCCGTGTACCCCTAGCTGTCTTCATAGGTGCCGCCTGCCCCTATCTCCACTAGTTGTACCCACTACGCCCATGCGATCGGCTCCTTAACTCGTAGATACCTGTGTTGGTCCCACAGTGGGGTGTATCACTCCCCAAAGTGGCAACCCGATACCACTAAGGATGCACGACTTATATCTACACGATGCAACAATGTCTTACCTACCAGCCCAGGCCCACGCACGCACATGACCCCGTTGGACTTGCATTGCCACCGCTAACCCGTTTTGACCTCATACAATCGAACCCAGTAAGCGTGTCCCGTCCTCGATCTAACTCGAGCTCACAAAGATACTTAATGGGTTACTTGTTTAAAAAGGGACCCCATACTTGACACAAGCTTTCCACCTATGCTTGGTCCCCACTAAGATTTCCCACTTAACCCCTTCTTATTTATGTCTTCATACATGTTTCAATTTGGTTAAGTGTTTCTAATTGCATTTCACATGTCACCCATGTCACCCACTTAACCCCCATGTCCCACCACATGTTTATCTTGGTTAAGTGTTACTTAATTCATTATAACTGTAACCTTGTAATACCTCCTACATTAGACTACCGTTTGCGGTTGCTGGATTTGTCGGGCGGGTCCGGGCAGTATTATACTGCAAACAAGCTGTAACAACCCGTATTTTCAATAACCTGTAATAACATAAATCGAGGCAGAATTTAATTCTAAAATGGGAATCAAGGGAAACGGGCTATGCCATTGCGTTCGTCTCGGAAAAATACGCGAAATAGAGTCCGAGTTTTCGAAAATCGGAGTCCGTATGACCAAGATATGGCCTCGCGAAGTTTCACGAAAATTCCCAAATTAAAGTATACTTAATTAAGTGAAATGGGTTGTGTAGATATATATATATATATATATATATATATTGATATATATATATATATATAATTGAAAATTTAATAAATAAATATGCAAAAATGCTCAAAACAGCGAATTGGGAGAGGGGAATAACCGAACCGGCCGATTTTTGAAGTCGACCCGAGCCCGCTGGGTCGACTAGGGGTTAATCCAGGGTGTTTGGCTGTCAACCCGTGGGCCGATTCGCTCAAGTGCAGATTTTGCATTTGAATGGTTCTCATGGTCCATCTTTAATCTAAAGGCCCTAGATGGTTCCTACACTTGACTTCTTCCCCAAGACATGCTTTGATGGCTTGGATTGAATCTAGGGTTAATCCTATGGCCTAAAACACTTGCCTAATCTATAAATAAGACCCTAACCTACCCTAATTCATTCATAATTAAACCTAGTGACTAAACTATGGCAAAATGCTAGCTCTCATGGCCTCCACTAATTTTATGAAGAGGGTTGCATACTAATCACTCTCTAATCAACTTCTAATCCCTTCTTAGCATCTTAATCTTCTTCATTTGGTGTTCAAAGTTGCTAGTTGTGAGTTTCTATCACTTTGATGATCTTTTGGTAAACTAATTAGATGAGATGTGATGAGATTTATGGTTTTGTATGTGGGTTAATGAGCTTTGAATCATATGATATGATGTTAGCATTAATCTTATGTTTATGCATGTTGAGTATGTAAGCTTATGCAAGTTTAATATGATGTATGTTATGTTTGCATGATGCTAAATATGCAAGTTGTGGGCTATGTAATCATATGCATGTTATGCAAGTTCATGGTAATATGCTATGCAAGTTACATGTATGTAAATATGCAAGTTACATGTTTGTTAATATGCAAGTTACATGTATGTAAATATGCAAGTTACATGTTTGTTAATATGCAAGTTACATGTTTGTTAATATGCAAGTTACATGTATGTAAATATGCAAGTTACATGTTTCTTTATATGCAAGTTACATGTTTGTTAATATGCGAGTTACATGTATGTAAATATGCAAGTTACATGTTTATTAATATGCAAGTTCATGATGACACATTATGCAAGTCTATAAGCTAATATGCAAGTTGTTATGCAAAATGAATATGTAAGTTATGTGACATATTATATGCAAGTTATGTGACATGTTATGCAAGTTCATATGCAAGTTATGTGTTTGTTAATATGCAAGATGGCACCTTTGAAACATGTTCATTCATATGCAAGTTGACACCTTTTATATGTGTTATATCATGAACGAAATTACGTGGGAACGATGGGGTAATTAAATGCATAAGTTAATAAGATTGTGTGAAATTAATATAATTATGCATAACACAAAATAAATAAACATAGTATGGGAATTTGCCTATTTGGTTAGGTGTACCCATACTATGTGTTGGGAATTTACCTATTGAGTTAGGTCTACCCCATGGGAATTTACCTATTAAGTTAGGTCTACCCATGTTAAGAAAACTTGATTAATTAGGGATAATTAATATAAAATTATGAGGGTGATTAATTAGGTGTAATTAATTGACTAAGACACGAGGTTGGACTCAGTTGTAGCGTAAAACTGCCCGGACCCAACCGGCTTAACCAGTTGCTACAAATGTTAGCCCAATGTGAGAGGTCTTAGGCACAAACTAAATACGTAATTAATGTAAAGACACGAGGTTAGACTCTGTTATGACATAAGGCTGCCCGGACCCAACCGGCTTAACCAGCGGTCATAAAAGACAGTCTAATGTGAGAGGTCTTTACAAAGGTTACGTTCTTAATTAATTAATTAAGAAACACTTAACCACATTAGCATGTAGAGGGACATGAGGGGTTAAGTGGGTGCCTCGGGTGGCATGAGAAAATCTAGTGGTTGCCTTGGGTGGCAATAGAAAATACGATTAGAATACTTAACCAAAATAGAACATGTAATTAAAACATGATTAAAGGGTTAAGTGGGATATACTAGAAAAAGGGACAAGCTTAGGTGGGTAGCTTGTGGAGGCCCATTTCAACCAGTAACCCATACGTATCTTTGTGGGCTCGACCCATGTCGAGGACGGGACACGCATACTGGGCTTGACTGTAAGAGGCAAACGGGTTAGCGGTGGCAACGCAAGTCCAACGGGCTTCATATGCGTGAGTGGGCCCGGGCTGGTAGGTAAGTCGTTGTTGCATCGAGTAGATATAAGCCGTGCACCTTTAGTTCCATCAGGTTGCCACATTGGGGAATGATACATCCCACGGTGGGGCCAGCACGGGTATCTACGTTAGGGAGCCGATCGAATGGGAAGTAGTGTGTACACCTAGTGGATTGTAGGGCCCCGTGGCGCCTACTTGGTCACCTAGGGGTACGCAGGTACTAATTAGTAAATTTTATAAGTCCTTGGGTGGGATCAACCTTTAAGTTAGGAACGACTGGTGTGGTGCAGTTTAGTAATTTACCTTAGGGAGGGTAGATGCGTCTTTATCCTTTATCTTCGTTTAGTTGACTGCTTAGGGTAGCCATTCATCCCTATATGTTACCGTATATCAGTTTATGTCTTCTCTGGTTACTTTAACGATTGTATTGTTAAAGTTATAGGACTCGCTCAGACTTATGTCTGACCCCGTTGTTTTTATCTTTTTCCCAACCCTCAGGTCCTACGGTGGATCCTAGCAGTAGTGGAGCTTGATCGGATTGCTGTTCCAGTCTTTAGGAGCTTGGATAGATGTAAAGCTCCAGTTATCCAGTTATCTTTTCTTTTGTTTGGCTATTGTATGAGAGTGGGATTATGTACTTCTTTATTTTGATGGATATTGTACTTGACCTTTATTGTGGTTTTATGATGTAACCAGACATGTTTTACTTCCGCTGTTATGAGATGATGTTTTAAAAATTTCAAGTACTATTTATATCTGTCTTGTTGTAATTTTTCTGTTCTATATTCACTAAAATACTCCACCGATGCTATGGCATTCCCTTAGTGAGTGATCATAGCGGGAGTGGGGTGTTACACGTGGTATCAGAGCTTAAGGTTACCAGAACAGATAATTTTTTTTTTTTAGAAAAACTATTTTCTAAGAGTATTTTCGAAGAAAGTATCTTCAAAAGCATGTCTTCTAAGGGAAAAAGTTTTTGAAAAAGAAAAGCATAATCCCCAATAGCCATATCTTTATCTTTCGGAATCTCCTTTTTGAATCTTTCCTCTTTCGTTTCAGCATGGCTGAAGATCTTAACATCCCGGAGGGTTTAGTTATACCACTATGGTATAGGAGGTTGCAAGAGGCTAGGGCCGCGGCTGCGGGTCCAGCTAATGCTACTACACCAGAGACAACCGCTCCTCCTCCTCAGCCTAGAGTGGATAATTTTGCTAAGGTTTGCAAGGAGTTCAAGGCTATAGGAGGAAAACCTTTTCTTGGTTCAGAGACTTTCGTAGAGGCTAGAGATTGGCTTAAGGAAGTGGAAGAGTTGCTAGATATCTTTGAAGTGGAAGAGGGAAAGAAAGTCAAGTTGGCGGCTTGGTTAATGAAGGGAGAGGCCTCATTCTGGTGGGAGGTCACTAATGGAGAACGCCCTGTTGACTCTTGGGCAGATTTTAAGCAAAGGTTTGGGGCTAAGTTTCTCTCAAGGGCGGAAGAGAATCTGTTTATGGAGAAGTTCTTGAATTTGAAGCAAGGGAATCTCACGGTGAAAGAATATGTCAACAAATTCAATCAATTAGCAAGGTTTGGCATAGAGTTGGTGAATACACCGGAGAAGAAGGCTTTGAGGTTCGTTAGAGGCTTGAACGAACCATTGCAAGGAATAGCTATGACTCACATTCCTATGGGGGCCACTTTTGAGAAGCTTGTCTACATGGCACTTATGCATGAGGATGATAAGAATTCTAAGGCACCAGAGAAAAAGGGGGATCAGAAGAAACCGCAACAGCAACAACAAGGCAAGGGCGGAAAAGGCAATGGTGACAAAAAGAAGACGAAGAAGAAGTGCTTCAATTGTGGAACACCAGGACACCTTAGTAAGGATTGTCGCAAAAAGAAGAAGACCGGTTGCTTTCATTGTGGTGAAGCAGGGCATCTTGTGAAAAACTGCCCAAAGAAGGGGCAGAAGACGGGGTCTACCTCAGGAGGCCAGGTGCAAGCTCTTATAGCACCACCTCAGTCAGGGGGGCAAGTTCAGGTTCTCTCAGTTCCACCGATTCAGCAGAGAGGTAGAACTATTTCCGTTGAAAGTCTGGTTTTTCTGTTTGATCATCCAGTTCGTACTTTGTTTGACTCTGGCGCATCGCATTCTTTTATCTCATCATCGTTAGTTGAGTCACTGCACTTAGACACCAGTCTAGTTGATGATCCCTTGGTTGTCTCAAACCCAATTGGGGGCTCCATATATCTGTCTATGATATGTTTGGGTTTGAAGATTTCTATACTTAGCGTTGAGTTTAGATGTGATGCTTTTGTATTGGGCTTCACGGGCTATGGGTTGATCTTGGGCATGGACTGGTTATCCAGTAATGGTGCCGTTCTTGATTGCGAAAGGAGAGTTGTCAGGCTCATGACCCGCTTGGGTAACACTCTCGAGATCTCTTGCAATCCCATGGAATCTGTTTTGCTAAGTTATCTTGAATCGCTCGATGCTTCGGTCGAGAGTTTGTGTTCTGTCAGAGTAGTCCGGGAATATCCGGATGTGTTTGAAGAAGTAAAGGGTTTGCCTCCGAAGCGGGAGATAGATTTCCGAATTTATTTGGTGGATAATGCCAAACCAGTGTCTTTGCCAGTACGCCACATGGCTCCTCGTGAGAGAAGAGAACTTCATAAGCAAGTAGGGGAGTTGCTTGAGAAGGGGTTCATAAGGCGAAGTATATCGGAGTGGGGAGCTCCAGTAGTGTTTGCCACGAAGGCGGATGGGTCCCTCAGACTTTGTGTGGATTATAGAGAACTTAATAAGCTCATGAAGAAGAATAGACACCCATTACCGAGGATAGATGATCTCTTTGATCAGTTGGTTGGCGCGTCAGTATTTTCGCAGATGGACTTAGCTACAGGGTTTCATCAGTTAAGAGTGGCGGAGGACAGTATAGAGAAGACTGCTTTCCGGACTCCGGATGGTTTTTATGAGTGGCTAGTGATGCCATTTGGGTTGACAAACGCCCCCGCATACTTTGTTGATCTCATGAGTAGAGTGTTCAGAGAGTATCTGAATAAGTTTGTAGTAGTTTTTGTGGATGACATCTTGGTCTTTTCCAAGAATGAAGAAGAGCATGCCTTACATCTCAAGGAAGTGTTGGAGACTCTTCGAGCGCATAGTCTTAAAGCTAAATTCTCTAAATGCCATTTTTGGAGAAGAGAAGTGCGATTCTTAGGGCATGTGGTCTCTAAGGAAGGGATAGCTGTGGATCCCGCAAAGATAGTATCTATCCAGGATTGGAAAGTTCCTAGAAATGCTACCGAGGTAAGAAGTTTCTTGGGGTTGGCAGGATATTATAGGAAGTTCATCAAAGACTTCGCGAAGATATCAGCCCCATTAACCCGCTTGACGAAGAAGAATCTGGTTTTCTCATGGGATGTAGATTGTGATGATGCTTTCCGACGGTTAAAGAGAGCTTTGACCACCGCTCCAGTTTTAGTGCTCCCAGATGGGAGTAAGCCGTTTGTTGTTTATACCGATGCTTGTGGAACAGGATTAGGCGCAGTCTTGATGCAGGAGGGAAGGGTAATAGCCTATGGAGGGAGACAATTGAGAGTGCATGAGAAGAATTACCCTACCCATGATCTAGAGTTGGCCGCGATTGTTTTCGCACTTAAGTCTTGGCGCCATTATCTTCTTGGTGAGAGATTCGAGTTGTTCACCGACCATAAATCATTGAAGTACTTATTCTCTCAGAAGGATTTAAACTTAAGACAGCAAAGGTGGATGGAGTTCTTAGCATCCTATGATTTCGAGATAGCGTATACCCCTGGTAAGGGTAACGTGGTGGCAGACGCCTTAAGTAGAAAAAGGCTATCTTTGAGTCCATTGTTCGTGGAACGACGAAGCTTGGAGTTTCTTTCTTTGTTTGACTTCAGACCTTCTGTTGATTTTGTACCTGGTTTGTTGGCATCCTTGGAGGTTAGACCTACTCTTTTGAGACGGATTGGCGAGGCTCAGCGAGACGACCCACAGTTGGTTGTGTTGGTAGAGAAGCTTATAAGAGGGGAGTCGTCCAGCCATTTGGGTAGATACACCATAGATGATAAGGGATGGTTGCATAGAGACGGTAGACTTTGTGTACCGCAAGATGAGGGTTTGAAGAAGGCTATTTTGGATGATGCACATCGTTCAAGAATGACTATTCATCCCGGTGGAGACAAAATGTACCAAGACATGAAGAGAGTTTTCTTCTGGGCCGGTATGAAGAAAGATGTGGCCGAGTATGTGGCTAGATGCTTAGTGTGCCAACAAGTTAAAGTGGAGCAAAGGAAACCCGGTGGGTTGCTACACCCATTGGAAGTTCCACAGTGGAAGTGGGATAGTGTCTCGATGGATTTCATCGACGGGTTACCGAGATCGAGGAAGGGCAATACGGGAATTTGGGTTGTGGTAGACAGACTTACAAAGAGTGCCCATTTTATACCCGTAAAGAGTAAGAGGACCGCTCCATGGCTTGCTTCAGTCTATGTTAGAGAGATTGTTAGATTGCATGGCGTACCATCCAGCATTGTGAGTGATCGAGATCCTATTTTCACTAGTGAGTTTTGGAGAAGTTTGCAAGAGGCGGTAGGGACTCAGTTGTGTTTGAGCACCGCATATCATCCTCAGACGGACGGTCAGACTGAGAGGGTGAACCGTATCTTAGAAGATCTTTTGAGGCTTTGTATCTTGGATTTTGGAGGTACATGGGAAGAACATCTTCCTTTGGTGGAGTTCGCATATAATAACAGCTTTCAGTCCAGTATTGGTATGGCTCCTTTCGAAGCTCTTTATGGAAGGCCTTGTCGATCTCCTACATGTTGGTGGGAATCTACGGATAAGATCTTGCTTGGGCCGGATATGGTTAGAGAGACTTCAGAGAAGATTGATTTAATTCGAAAAAGGATGAAAGCAGCGCAAGATAGACAGAAATCTTATGCGGATCGGAGAAGGACGGATCTTGAGTTTGAGGTTGGGGACATGGTTTTTGTCAAAGTATCTCCATTGAGAAATGTTGTTCGCTTTGGGTCCGTAGGGAAGTTAGCACCGAGATTTGTTGGGCCGTTTCCTATTAAGGAAAGGATTGGACGGATGGCATATAGGGTGGAGTTGCCCGACAGACTTAGTGGTGTTCATGATGTATTCCATGTATCACATTTGAGGAAGTGCTTACATGAGACCGCGGAGGTGGTAGAGCCGAGCTTGCTTAGAGATGTAGAGGTAGAGCGTGATGCGACGATTCGACGAGCTCCTACTCGCATCCTTGGGTCAGAAACTAGGAAGTTGAGGAACAGAGAAGTTCAGCTAGTTAAAGTGCAATGGGGAGATGACGAAAGCAATGCTACTTGGGAGACGGAAGCAAAGATGCGTTCTTTGTATCCATTTCTTTTTGAGAGTATGTCTTTTAACTTCTCCTTTATTGCTTGTCTAGTACTTATCTTATCTTTAGTATATCCTCTCGCTAATACCTATGACCTTTAGATAGGGTAAAACCTATGGTTGAGACATGTGTTTGAAACATGTTATGGTTGATGGATGCATATGGATGCAATTGTTTGCTAGTGGTTGCTCGTGGATGCATATACACACACATTAGGCACTAGATCGGCTCAGTCACTTCATGTTGCATATTGCATAAATGGATGTGGTAGTTAGATTGATGGATGTATCATGGCTGTGTTATCATATGGATGATGCATTTTTGTGTATGGTTGTGCACGCATGTAGAAATTTGTATGTGTCAATAGGGTTTCGCATACATATTGGATGCATGGCACTATCATGGTTTGCATTAAGGAGGTTTACTGTATCAGTAACCGCCTGATTTTCGCATTAGGTAAGTACATATACACACACTTTTGCATATATCCATCCAGCATTTAGAATCTTGTAAGGACAATGATTGCTCGTGGATGATGCTTTGAGTAGATGGATGATTGGATGGTAGGATACGTTCTTCCTAACTTGAAGATTTCGGGGACGAAATCCTTTAAGGAGGGGAGAATGTAACAACCCGTATTTTCAATAACCTGTAATAACATAAATCGAGGCAGAATTTAATTCTAAAATGGGAATCAAGGGAAACGGGCTATGCCATTGCGTTCATCTCGGAAAAATACGCGAAATAGAGTCCGAGTTTTCGAAAATCGGAGTCCGTATGACCAAGATATGGCCTCGCGAAGTTTCACGAAAATTCCCAAATTAAAGTATACTTAATTAAGTGAAATGGGTTGTGTAGATATATATATATATATATATTGATATATATATATATATATATATAATTGAAAATTTAATAAATAAATATGCAAAAATGCTCAAAACAGCGAATTGGGAGAGGGGAATAACCGAACCGGCCGATTTTTGAAGTCGACCCGAGCCCGCTGGGTCGACTAGGGGTTAATCCAGGGTGTTTGGCTGTCAACCCGTGGGCCGATTCGCTCAAGTGCAGATTTTGCATTTGAATGGTTCTCATGGTCCATCTTTAATCTAAAGGCCCTAGATGGTTCCTACACTTGACTTCTTCCCCAAGACATGCTTTGATGGCTTGGATTGAATCTAGGGTTAATCCTATGGCCTAAAACACTTGCCTAATCTATAAATAAGACCCTAACCTACCCTAATTCATTCATAATTAAACCTAGTGACTAAACTATGGCAAAATGCTAGCTCTCATGGCCTCCACTAATTTTATGAAGAGGGTTGCATACTAATCACTCTCTAATCAACTTCTAATCCCTTCTTAGCATCTTAATCTTCTTCATTTGGTGTTCAAAGTTGCTAGTTGTGAGTTTCTATCACTTTGATGATCTTTTGGTAAACTAATTAGATGAGATGTGATGAGATTTATGGTTTTGTATGTGGGTTAATGAGCTTTGAATCATATGATATGATGTTAGCATTAATCTTATGTTTATGCATGTTGAGTATGTAAGCTTATGCAAGTTTAATATGATGTATGTTATGTTTGCATGATGCTAAATATGCAAGTTGTGGGCTATGTAATCATATGCATGTTATGCAAGTTCATGGTAATATGCTATGCAAGTTACATGTATGTAAATATGCAAGTTACATGTTTGTTAATATGCAAGTTACATGTATGTAAATATGCAAGTTACATGTTTGTTAATATGCAAGTTACATGTTTGTTAATATGCAAGTTACATGTATGTAAATATGCAAGTTACATGTTTCTTTATATGCAAGTTACATGTTTGTTAATATGCGAGTTACATGTATGTAAATATGCAAGTTACATGTTTATTAATATGCAAGTTCATGATGACACATTATGCAAGTCTATAAGCTAATATGCAAGTTGTTATGCAAAATGAATATGTAAGTTATGTGACATATTATATGCAAGCTATGTGACATGTTATGCAAGTTCATATGCAAGTTATGTGTTTGTTAATATGCAAGATGGCACCTTTGAAACATGTTCATTCATATGCAAGTTGACACCTTTTATATGTGTTATATCATGAACGAAATTACGTGGGAACGATGGGGTAATTAAATGCATAAGTTAATAAGATTGTGTGAAATTAATATAATTATGCATAACACAAAATAAATAAACATAGTATGGGAATTTGCCTATTTGGTTAGGTGTACCCATACTATGTGTTGGGAATTTACCTATTGAGTTAGGTCTACCCCATGGGAATTTACCTATTAAGTTAGGTCTACCCATGTTAAGAAAACTTGATTAATTAGGGATAATTAATATAAAATTATGAGGGTGATTAATTAGGTGTAATTAATTGACTAAGACACGAGGTTGGACTCAGTTGTAGCGTAAAACTGCCCGGACCCAACCGGCTTAACCAGTTGCTACAAATGTTAGCCCAATGTGAGAGGTCTTAGGCACAAACTAAATACGTAATTAATGTAAAGACACGAGGTTAGACTCTGTTATGACATAAGGCTGCCCGGACCCAACCGGCTTAACCAGCGGTCATAAAAGACAGTCTAATGTGAGAGGTCTTTACAAAGGTTACGTTCTTAATTAATTAATTAAGAAACACTTAACCACATTAGCATGTAGAGGGACATGAGGGGTTAAGTGGGTGCCTCGGGTGGCATGAGAAAATCTAGTGGTTGCCTTGGGTGGCAATAGAAAATACGATTAGAATACTTAACCAAAATAGAACATGTAATTAAAACATGATTAAAGGGTTAAGTGGGATATACTAGAAAAAGGGACAAGCTTAGGTGGGTAGCTTGTGGAGGCCCATTTCAACCAGTAACCCATACGTATCTTTGTGGGCTCGACCCATGTCGAGGACGGGACACGCATACTGGGCTTGACTGTAAGAGGCAAACGGGTTAGCGGTGGCAACGCAAGTCCAACGGGCTTCATATGCGTGAGTGGGCCCGGGCTGGTAGGTAAGCCGTTGTTGCATCGAGTAGATATAAGCCGTGCACCTTTAGTTCCATCAGGTTGCCACATTGGGGAATGATACATCCCACGGTGGGGCCAGCACGGGTATCTACGTTAGGGAGCCGATCGAATGGGAAGTAGTGTGTACACCTAGTGGATTGTAGGGCCCCGTGGCGCCTACTTGGTCACCTAGGGGTACGCAGGTACTAATTAGTAAATTTTATAAGTCCTTGGGTGGGATCAACCTTTAAGTTAGGAACGACTGGTGTGGTGCAGTTTAGTAATTTACCTTAGGGAGGGTAGATGCGTCTTTATCCTTTATCTTCGTTTAGTTGACTGCTTAGGGTAGCCATTCATCCCTATATGTTACCGTATATCAGTTTATGTCTTCTCTGGTTACTTTAACGATTGTATTGTTAAAGTTATAGGACTCGCTCAGACTTATGTCTGACCCCGTTGTTTTTATCTTTTTCCCAACCCTCAGGTCCTACGGTGGATCCTAGCAGTAGTGGAGCTTGATCGGATTGTTGTTCCAGTCTTTAGGAGCTTGGATAGATGTAAAGCTCCAGTTATCCAGTTATCTTTTCTTTTGTTTGGCTATTGTATGAGAGTGGGATTATGTACTTCTTTATTTTGATGGATATTGTACTTGACCTTTATTGTGGTTTTATGATGTAACCAGACATGTTTTACTTCCGCTGTTATGAGATGATGTTTTAAAAATTTCAAGTACTATTTATATCTGTCTTGTTGTAATTTTTCTGTTCTATATTCACTAAAATACTCCACCGATGCTATGGCATTCCCTTAGTGAGTGATCATAGCGGGAGTGGGGTGTTACACAAGCCTAACCTCGAGTCTTTACAATTGTTACGCATTTAATTTATGCCTTCGACCTCTCACATTAGACTACCATTTGTGGTTGCTGGATTTGCCGAGCGGGTCCGCGCAGTCTCATACCACAAACGAGTCTAACCTCGTGTCTTAGGCGGTTATTATTACACATAATTATTTTACCCCAATATGAATTAATTATCCCTATTCAAATTGTCAATATTTTCCTACTTAATCTATGTCCATAATTGTCACCTAAATTATGTCCATACTTTTGAGGTATACAAATTATACCAATTAGTGTCTCAAATTAATTATATGCCTTTAAAGCCATTTTATGCCAATTCACAATATGTATATTTAGTATTTTCCCATTGTCCCCACGCCGTTCGTACGTTTAATATGAAGTATGTTAGACTTGCAAATAGTCTTACTCATAAGAAAAGAAACATCACAACTTGCATAACACTTAAAATAGATCTAACTTGCAAATAAGAATTATAACATAAATTTGCATAGCCAATAACTTGCATAGGCAATGGACATATAGAATATAAATTTTCATAAACTATGTACTGCCATGGATCTAAATATAGATCTAAACATGAAATTGTGAACTTACATATATGAATTAATGAATATGGTTTTCACCTAAACTTGCATATGTGAATATAACTTGCATATGTGAATATGGTTTTCACCTAAACTTGTATATGGATTCCTACAAATTTGCATATGAATTTAAACATGTAAACTAATTTCACATGTTTTACTTATAAACTCACAAACGTATATATATACTTGATTCACATATAAACTTATGTATAATTCGCATACAGACTTGCATATGATTCATATACAAACTAGCATATGATTTACATCCCAAACTTTCTTATAAACTGATGTCATAAACTGAATCAACTTAAACATATGTGATTTGACATATGAAATAGATCTACTAACATAAGTTAACAAAACTGTCATATGTTCACCAACAGACAATAACAAAGTTAAGTAACGTCACATGATTCAACAGACGTGTTCTCATAATCCCAATTATAACTCACCATAATTAATTTATTAATTATTTTGTGAAAGAAATTGTACTCGCAAAGACGGATTAGAGAAGAGAATAATTCATTCGTCGTTTGTATTAGAATTCTGACTTGCAATTCCTAATCTTTAAGAAGAAGAAGAACTATTCCAGCAGCAGCATGGAGGCCAAGAGACTAATTTGGTTTAGGTTTAGCGCTTGAGTCTATGCGTGCTTATATAGAGGTTTAGATCAATATAAGTCGTTAGATCATCCTAGGAGCAAACACAACCGTCCAGACTAGATAGAGTTATCCAGAATTGCCACTTATGCCCTAGTGACTCGGCAACAAGTCAGGAAAGACTTAGCAACAAGTTAGAATCGTCACTGTTTTGGATTTGGGCGAGGGGGGTAGGTCGACCCCTAGGTCGACCTGTATAGGGGAGGTCGACCCCTGGTCGACCTGGCCTGGGGCGGAAAAAATCTAGCCTAGCCCGCTTCTTTGTTTCAATTTGAATTTTGTTGAATTTTAGTCTGAACTGTTCTTAATTTATTTAAATTTCTGAAACTTCTGAGGGCCATAACTTCCTCATACGAAGTCCGATTTATGAAAACTTAGACTCTATTCCAAGCAGAATTTCGAGACGAACGCAATGGCGTAACCCATTTCCTTAACTCATCTCCTAAAAATTGAGTGTTCTTAAAATTATTAATTTTAATATTTAAATTACGGGGTGTTACATTCTCCCCTCCTTAAAGGATATCGCCCCCGAAATCTCCAAGTTAAGGAGAATGTATATCCTAACATCCAATCACCCATCTACTCAACCATCAAACATAGGCATCCATTGTCCTTACAAGATTTCTAATGCCGTATGAACATATACAAAAAGTGTGTTTATATATTTTCCTTATCCAATGCAAAATCAGGCGGTCCACTGATTCAGTTGACCTCCTTAATGCAAATCATGATAGTGCCATGCGTCCAATATGTATGCGAAAGAATCCTAATGATACATATTATTTCTATATGTGTGCACAACCATTCATCAAAATGCAGCAACCATATGATAATACAACCATTATGCATCCATTAATTTAAATATGAACACATATTTATATGCAATACGAAAGTGATTGAGCCGATCTAGTGCCTAATGTGTGTGTACATGCATCCACGAGCAACCACTAGCAACCACTAGCAACCACTTACATCCATTTGCATCCACCAGACATAACTTGTCCCAAATACATGTTTACAACCATAGGGTTTTTCCTAACTAAAGATCGAAGATATCATCGCAAAGACATATTAAACGATAAGACAAGTATCAACAAAGCGGTAGAAAAAGGAGAAGTTAAAAACATACCCTCAAAAAGGAAAGTGTACAGCGTATGCATCTTGTCTTCCATTTCCCAAGTCTCGTCTCCTTGATCATCTCCCCATTGCACTTTAATCAACTTGACCTCTTTGTTGCGTAGCTTTTTATCCTCCGCTCCGAAAATGCGTGTAGGAGATCGTCTAACCATGGCATTTCGCTCTATTTTCACTTCTTTGAGCGCGCTCGGCTCCACCACTTCCTTCGTGTCATGCAAACACTTACGCAAATGCGAAACGTGAAACGTGAAACACATCATAAACACCGCTGAGCTTCCCTAGCATTTTTACTCTATACGCCATCTGCCCAATCCTCTCTGTTATTGGAAAGGGTCCTACGAACCTCGGTGCCAACTTCCCTACTGATCCAAAACGGACTACGTTTCTCAACGGTGACACCTTAATAAAAACCATGTCCCCAACATTGAACTCAAGATCGGTTCGTCTCTTATCAGCATATGACTTCTGTCGGTCCTGCGCCCTCTTTATTCGCCGTCGAATCAAGTCTATCTTCTCTGAAGTCTCCCTAATCATGTCAGGTCCAAGCAAAACCTTATCCGTAGATTCCCACCAACAAGTAGGTGATCAGCATGGTCATCCATAAAGAGTCTCAAAAGGTGCCATGCCAATGCTATCCTGAAAGCTACTATTATAGGCGAACTCCACTAACAAGAGATGTTCTTCCCATGTTCCTCCAAAGTCTAAGATGCATAGCCTCAGAAGATCGTCTATAATCTGATTTACTCTCTCGGTCTGGCCGTCCGTCTGAGGGTGTTAAGCGGTACTTAAGCACAATTGTGTTCCAACCGCCTCTTGTAAGCTCTTCCAAAACTTGCTAGTGAAAATGGGATCTTTATCGCTCACAATGCTAGAGGGTAAGCCGTGCAAACGAACTATCTCTCGAAGGTAAACAAATGCTAACCATGCGGCGGTCCTCCTACTTTTAATAGGAATAAAATGGGCACTTTTGGTAAGTCTGTCTACAACTACCCAAATCCCTGTATTACCCTTCCTTGATCTTGGCAACCCATCTAAAAATCCATGGAAACACTTTCCCATTTCCACAGCGGAATCCCTAAAGGGTGGTGCAAACCACCGAGCTTCTTTTGCTCCGCCTTGACTTGTTGGCACACTAAGCATCTGGAAACGAACTCCGTCCTTCTTCATTCCGACCCAAAAGAAAACTTGCTTCATATCCCTATACATCTTGTCACTACCGGGATGTATGGTCATCTTAGAGCGATGTGAGTCTTCAAGAATTGTCTTCCTCAAGCTCTCGTCTTGTGGCACACAAAATCTCCTATCTCTACGCAACCAGCCTCTCTCATCTATAGCATATCTATTAAGATGACTCGAAGACTCCCCTCCTATAAGCTTGCCTACTATCTCAACCAACTATGGGTCATCTTGCTGTGCCTCTCCAGCCCGACCCAAAAGTGTAGGTTGCACCTCTAGCGATGCCAACAATCCGGGTACATAATCGACAGAGGGTCTAAAGTTAAAGGTAGATATATACTCCAAACTCTACCGCTCTACGAATAAAGGACTCAAAGTCAACCTCTTTCTACTTAAGGCGTCAGCTACAACATTGCCCTTTCTAGGGGTATATGCGATCTCAAAATCGTAGGATGCCAAAAACTCCATCCACCTCTGTTGCCTCAAGTTTAGATCTTTCTGAGAGAACAAGTACTTTAGCGACTTATGGTCTGTGTAACAACCCTGAATTTTGGAGTAAATTTAAAATTTATTTTTAAGTAATTTTAATGAGTTTTTGATATTTAGAACAATTTATTTAAAGTAATAATGATTAAAAATTGATTTAAATCAAAGTTTGAATGAATGATTTAATTTTAATTATAAAAAGAGTTAGAAATAGCGCGATAGTTTGAAAAGTCAAACTTGAACTTTGACTGACCATACAGGATGCAAAATAAATCGGATTTTAGTGAAACCAAAATTTTTGGAATCTATTTAAAAATATCTTTCTAACGAATTCGAAAAATTGAAATTTCATAGCAAGAATCAAAAGTTATGCCTAGAAAGGTCGCTATGAAATTTATAAAGGTCAAAAATGCCACTTTTTGCATACCAAGGAACTTGGACTCGAAACCACTACCATTGAGTTCAGAATGAAGTTTCTGCATTGAAAAAGTATAAACACATATATATTTTGAGTTTCGAAAATTATTTGTTTAAAAACGTATTTTTAATATTAAATATATAGTCCTTAAAAATAGTATTTTGCAAATGACCTCTGTTTTCGACGAAACCACTTTTGTTGGATTCAGAATGTCAATTTATTGCTAAGTTTTATTTATCATAATTTTTAGAATTAATTTGTGGCCATGGCAAAAAGATTTCGGTTTGGCTAATTTCGGTAAATTTTAATCGACTTGAAAAATGCCAATTTTCAAACGGGCTCAGAATTGAATGAAATTAATTTTTGTAGGTTCGCAGCGTCAAAAAACAGCTAAATATATTTTTTGGGAATTTTTGAAGTTAATTTGTGGCCCTGGTAAATTTATTTGTACGGTTGAATTAGAATTAAAAGACTTAAATTTTAAAATAAGAAAACTGGGTCATGATGATTGTTTGGGCCTGCGAGACATAGCTAGATGAGTCCGGAATAGGGGTTAATAGGTAAGAACGGTCATTTGGCCTGATTCTGAGTTTGGGTCAAATCGTGCCTTAATGGGCTAATTAACTAATTAAATAATATAAATTAACCTCAACCCTAATCCTTCCCTACCAAAACACAGCCGCCACTTACATTTTCCATGGCCTAGAATGTCCGAAACTTCCTTCCTCAATATCTCCCAATCCACTCTGTGAAAATCAGAACTACAAACACCAATCGAAGAGATTCTCCTTAGCTTCGATCTCATACGGTTATGATCGACCAAAAGTGCATGGATTTCGAGGGAAAGCACCCCAAACCCGCGCTCAAAACAGCCCCGCCGCGCCTACCATGGCCCACCGCACCCCCACCATTCCGGCGCACGTAGCCCTCTCCTCCTTCTTCGATTTGCCACCTTCCGGTCAACTTCTGCCTCACCAATCCCGAGATAAGTGGAGACCTAGTTTTGAACCTAACGGGTTCAATAATAACGAAAGTAATGGCCTGAATATGGGAGGAGGAAGAAGGAGGAAGGTTGACTTTTTCCAACTTTTAATTATTTAATTAATTTAAATTCAAATTATCCAAATCTTAATTTAACCGTATCTCACTCATACGAACTCGAAACGGAACGATTTCAGGTGCGCCACGATCGTGAGACCCAGATCTTCGCGATGAAACTGACTAGGCTTGACTCTGAGCAAGTCGAATTTTTGATGAATTTTGGATCTGAGCAGCGCAGAACTCAATAACGATGTGAGAAATTATATTCTTTCATTTTATAATTAAAATTTGTTAATGATAATTGTAGTATTATCCGTATGCCGTAATGCTCTGCTGATTTCTATACGTGATTTCATCTATGTTTGTTGTATTATGTAGAATGTTGAAATTAACGTTTACGTTAATTAGAGAATTGAATCAAACAAAATTATCATTTTGTTATTAGAATGTTGAAATTAACGTTTATGCTAATTAGAGAATTGAATCAAAAAAAATTATCATTTTGTTATTAGAATGTTGAAATTAACGTTTATGTTAATTAGAGAATTGAATCAAACAAAATTATCATTTTGTTATTGGAATGTCGAAATGAATGTTTATGATAATTAGAGAATAGAGTTGCGACAAAAATTAGCATCTTTCTCAAATATAAGAGTTGCGACAGAAATTATCATCTTTGTCAAATATAAAAGAGTAGAGTAAAAATTCACATTTTTGTCAATATAAATTAGAAGCGTCAAAATTCACATTTTTGTCGATATAAAAGAGTAGAGTAAAAATTCACATTTTTGTCAATATATATTAGTAGCGCCAAAATTCACATTTTTGTCGATATAAAAGAGTAGAGTAAAAATTCACATTTTTGTCAATATAAATTAGTAGCGTCAAAATTCTCATTTTTGTCGATATAAAAGAGTAGAGTAAAAATTCACATTTTTGTCAATATAAATTAGTAGCGTCAAAATTCACATTTTTGTCTAAAGGAAAGAGTTGAAATAAAAATGTACATTTTGTTAAATATGATGGTTGAGAACAAAAATTATATTTTTGTTAAAAAGAGATTTGAAAAAAAAAAAACATTTTTGTTGAACTAGAATTGTCAACAAAAATGAATGCATCACTTTTAGGTATTCTATTGAGATGGAGGTTGTATGTTAATTAAAGAATTATCTTTATCGTCACAATACATATTAGAATTTGTGTATAAAAAAAAGACATTTTATTGTCAGTACGTATTAGAATTTGTGTATGAAATAAAAACACATTAGAGTCGTGTTGTGAAGTCATGCAAATAAAAACATGTTTTAGTAGAACGGTCATGTTAATATGAATATGCCATTTGATATAGAGATGTCATGTTAAACATAATTATCCTTCTCATATTAACATGTGTATTAGAATATATTGAACATAAAAATACGCTTTTTATGTTAACATGAAATGTTAGAATTGATTTAATGTAAACATATTCTTTTTATGTTAACGTGTAACGTTAGAAAATATTTTGTATGTTAAAACTTTATTTTTAACATGCTAGTAAAGAAGTAAATGAGAAGCGCATAAAATGTACATGTTTTGGTATATGTTTGTATGTGTTAGAAATATAATTTTTAGTATAGTCATATATTATTGTAGTGATATTGCATATGGAATTAAGTCATATTTTGTTGTAGCAATATTGCATAAGAAATTAAGTCATATTTTGTTGTAGAGATATTGCATATGAAGTTAAGTCATATTTTGTTGTAGTGATATTGCATATGAAGTATAATCATGTTTCGTTGTAGCGATATTGCATATGAAGTATAATCCTATTTTGTTGTAGCGATATTGCAAATGAAGTATAATCATATTTGGTTGTAGCGATATTGCATATGAAATACATTCATATTTTGTAGTCATGAAAATGCATATAAAATATATTCATATTTTAGAGTCAAGGAAATGCATAGAAATATAAACATATTAGTGACATGTCAAATGCATTAGGAAGAAAAAACACAGTTTAACGTTACGTTAATGCAGAGGAAATACAAACAAATTTAGTGTTATGTCTTGGATATGTATGTGAATTAAAATAAAATAAACATTATTGTGCGTTAGGTTCGCCGTGGGAAGATCTTTCCAACGATATGAATTGTGTTAAAATCCAATGGTTAGATTTAGAGAAATGTGTAAAACAAATTTGGGTGAAAACAGTGCCAATGTCGCCTCTTGACTTGAAGCGTCGTTAAATTGATTTGAGCTATTTTTATATAAATAAAAAAATAGCAATAGATCGTTATTAAATACTAAAAACGATAAGAAATGATTTTTAAATTATATATATGCGAGGATCATTTGGAAAGTCCGAGTTCAATCTCATTTCAAATGATTATACGTCGATATAAGTCGAAGAGTTGAAGACGGCGATTGAAGACCGGCGATCTTCACATCGAATGGACGACGACTGCTAATGCCCGTGATTGGAGTAGCTACCTTGAAGGGGTTGAAGTGGAAATTGTCCGGACGTATAGGTTAATTGCACGGATTTGGTTTTCGCTCAGACCCAGAGCATAAGCTTGTAAATGGATGTGTGTCCGACGTTGAATTTCATTCCATGTAAATAAGATTGATTTTATTAATGTATATCTGTTTGGTGGTGGAGAATTTATTCTCTACTTAACACCCTGGTATATATTAATAGTGATTGGTCGCATGACGTGAATTGTCAATGTGGCACGCCAAGATGCAAATGATCAAGGCTTTTGTTGAAAAGCAGGGCCTTGTGGGATGATCAAAGCATAGCTTGAATAAGCATAGCTTTGTGTATTACGTAACTTCACGAGCCTCACTACCCGGTGGAGTCTAAAACAGGAGAAGGGAACGCAGGGAGAGTAGCACGTTTCTTTCTAGCTAGAAGTAGTGTCGGTGCTTAAACTGGCTGATATTTTACTTATGTGGATGATGGAATGAGCCGCCTCGGATGTTAGGTCCTATAGGACTGGGAAACGTGTGTTCAGGAATAACTATTCCACGAACCTGTATGTATGGACCGGCCCTGCAGCTATCCAAGGGTTCTCTGCGAGGGATCCTGAGACATTAGCTAGAGTGTCTCGAATCAGTAAGGAGCTCCTCCCTAGCCTTGACTCATGATGGAAACCCACTTTCCAATATGACACCATGCGGTTTTGATTGCATTACTAGTATGAAGACATAGTAGGATGGGGTACTATGCCATCTAGGATTGATACATTACGATTGAAATGTTTTTATTAAAAACATATATACACTAATAATAATATAAAATCTGTTTCTAACGTATCAAGCATCTTTTGACGTTTATAAGGTAAAACCCTATCCTCCGGTTTGCGTTGCATTGTGTGATGGGACTTGGGTCTTATAATGGTTTCATTTTTTTTCAAAAAGCATTGCGTTATTTAACGATTTACTTTAAGTTATGCACGGCAATTCATTGGAAAACGCGTTCCGCGTTAGCGGCGTGGTCCTTGGATTTGCCTTATTACTATTAGTTAAATTAGTTTAGAATTCTCACACCAGTCCCACGACTGACCCGTTGTTTGTTTCCACCATTACAAACTCGGGTGCCCTCTTCTCCACACGGGCAGTCGAGTAGTTTGTCTACAGGTTCTTATCTCAAGTAGGGTTCTGGATTGAAGCCTAAAGCTGTGTCCAGAGCATCGAAGTCTTCCGCTGTGTGTTGTATTTAATTTATTATAATTTATCTTCCGCTGTAATTTTATTCAATATACTCAGATATGTTCTGTACTCTGATGTAACATTATTATAATGTTTATAAAAGTCTGCTGTTATTGTTCTGATGTGTTGTAGCCCAAAGTAAGCGTATTCGGCGATCTCCCGCAAGGACGATTTTCGGGTCGTTTCATTTTGGTATCAGAGCTTTGGTTAGCTCAAATCTTTGGGGTACAACTCGTTAGAACTAAACAAAAGATTCATCATAGATTGGATTAGTAATGTCCAATAAGAATACTCATTAGAGATAGGATCAGTAGTATCCTAGAATGAGAAAACTCGTTAGAGATAGGGTTGGTAATGCCCTAGAATGAGTTGAGAGTAACAAGCTTATAATATACGTATTTGTAATTATAATCTATTTTAGAAAATATGATTTTGGAATATATAAAAGTTATATATATGAAAGTTAATCAACTAATAAAATTATTGAAATCAATAAAAGAGAGAAAGATAAGTTAATTATTTAAACACTTTTAACTTCATTCCTTTTCGAGGACGAAAAGTTCTTAAGTGGGGGTGACTGTAACAACCCTGAAATTTGGAGTAAATTTAAAATTTATTTTTAAGTAATTTTAATGAGTTTTTGATATTTAGAAAAATTTATTTAAAATAATAATGATTAAAAATTGATTTAAATCGAAGTTAGAATGAATAATTTAATTTTAATTATAAAAAGAGTTAGAAATAGCGCGGTAGTTTAAAAAGTCAAACTTGAACTTTGACTGACCGTACAGGATGCAAAAAAAATCGGATTTTAGTGAAACCAAAATTTTTGGAATCTATTTAAAAATATCTTTCTAACGAATCCGAAAAATTTAAATTTCATAGCAGGAATCAAAAGTTATGCCCAAATTAAAATTTAGAAAGGTCGCAATGAAATTTATAAAGGTCAAAAATGCCACTTTTTGCATACGAAGGAATTTGGACTCTAAACCACTTCCATTGAGTTCAGAATGACGTTTCTGCATTGAAAAAGTATAAACACTTATATATTTCGAGTTTCAAAAATTATTTGTTTAAAAATGTATTTTTAATATTAAATATATAGCCCATAAAAATTGTCATTTTACAAACGACCTCTATTTTCGACGAAACCACTTTTGTTGTATTCGAAATGTCAAATTATTGCTAATTTTAATTTTTCATAATTTTTAGAATTAATTTGTGGCCGTGGCAAAAAGATTTCGGTTTGGTTAATTTCGGTAAATTTTAATCGACTTGAAAAATGTCATTTTTAAACGGGCTCAGAATTGAACGAAATTAAATTTTCTAGATTCGCAGCGTAAAAACATAGCTAAATATATATTTTTTTGCGAATTTTTGAAGTTAATTTGTGGCCCCGGTAAATTTATTTGTACGGTTGAATTAGAATTAAAAGACTTAAATTTTAAAATAAGGAAAACTGGGTCAAGATGATCGTTTGGGCCTGCGAGACATAGCTAGATGAGTCCGGAATACGGGTTAATAGGTAAGAACGACAGTTATTGGGCCTAATTCTGAGTTCGGGTCAAATCGGGCCTTAATGGGCTAATTAACTAATTAAATAATATAAACTAACCTCAACCCTAATCCTTCCCTACCAAAACACAACCGCCACTTACATTTTCCATGGCCTAGAATGGCCGAAACTTCCCTCCTCAATATCTCCTAATCCACTCAGTGAAAATCAGATATACAAACACCAATCGAAGAGATTCTCCTTAGCTTCGATCTCATACGGTTATGATCGACCAAAAGTGCACGGATTTCGAGGGAAAGCATCTCATACCGGCGCTCAAAACAGCCCCGCCACGCCCACCATGGCCCACCGCACCCCCACCACTTCCGGCGCACGTAGCCCTCTCCTCCCTCTTCGATTTGCCGCCTTCTGATCGACTTCTAGCCTCACCAATCCCGAGATAAGTGGAGACCAAGTTTTGAACCTAATGGGTTTAAAAATAATGAAAGTAACGGCCTGAATATCGGAGGAGGAAGAAGGAGGAAGGTTGACTTTTTCCAACTTTTAATTATTTAATTAATATAAATTCAAATTATCCAATCTTAATTTAACCGTATCTCACTCATACGTACTCGAAACGGAACGATTGCAGGTGCACCCCGATCGTGAGACCGAGATCTTCGCGATAAAACTGACTAGGCCTGATTCTGAGCAAGTCGAATTTTTGACGAATTTTGGATCTGAACAACGCAGAAATCAATAACGATGTGAGAAATTCTATTCTTTCATTTTATAATTAAAATTTGTTAATGGTAATTGTAGTATTATTCATATGCCGTAATACTCTGTTGTTTTCTATACTTGATTTGATCTGTGCTTGTTGTATTATGTAGAATGTTGAAATAAACGTTTTGTTGGCTAGCTTTTTGACCAAGCCACCCAGTATCATTCATAAGAAGAAAGTATGAAACCACATTCTCTAAGCACATGAAGGAACGGATCGCACCATTGACTCGCCCCTCATCGGATCGCCCCATATCGGATCGCACCTTATCGGACCGCCCCCGTTTCATCAGCGAAACGACACCTCTATGCGATTCGATCCGTACATGTATTATTGCCCAGTATAGACCGATCCGATCCCCTGATGCATGGCGGAGCTTCTGACCCGTTCAAACACGAGCTAGTCTTCAGCGATCTGAGACGCACAGATCTAGCGACACATGTCCCTAACCGTCATTTTGACCAATTCTCCCCATTTGCACGATCCGATTTTCAAGGGGATCGCGACACCTGTCCACAACGGCTAATTTGACTATTTCTTCAACGGCAGCGATGCGATCCGATGTCCTTGGGATTCGTGCCACGTGTTACTACGATCCGCTTGACAAAATCAGCTGTAAATAGCCCGAAGTTTGGCATTTTCAAGGATCTTTTTGGCAATATTGAGAGCTGATTCCGCCATTATTGTCATATTACCATTTCTTTTCAGTTTTATTGCTAAATTACTGACAGAAATCACAATTGTAAAGTGATCTAGAGAGAAATTATTGATTGTACCAGCATTCGAAGTATTATCAATAACATATAAAGTGGGCGTAGGCTCATTATCGCCGAACCACTATAAATTCTGTGTGTTATTTTCTTTTTCTTCATTCTTCAGTTGAAACTCTACAAGATTCAGAACAATTTGGGTGTTAGGTCCAAATTTTGATCTAACATTTTGGTGCTTTCACTGAGAAAACAGTCCTAAAGTTTCACTATTCAGTTCTTTGAAGATTCCTGCGATTCGGATATCATGGCCGGAAATAGATCTAAGGAAGCACGAGCTTCACGAACCAATGAAACAATCGAAGAAAGTGTGCACGAGCTAGGCAATGAGGAAACTCTGGATCGCGGAGCGCAGGGGGCGAACCGATCCGATGAAGACGCCATGCTCCGAGTCGACGAGAACGAGGCGATCCGGACTACTAAAGGGGTTGTTACTCGATCCCGAGATAACGCCTCGAATCCTCCGCGCACCGTGACCACGAACCGATCCCAGGGGGGCGTTGCGAGCCACCATCCTCGATCCACAGCGATCTGAATTGATGACCAGACTACAACTCGACCTGGAAAGGAGCCTATTGTAACACCCCGAATTTTCTATTAACACTAAAGTTGCTAAAATAATAATAAGTGTGTAGAAGAGGGGATGTGTCTAATATGAATATAAAAATATTAATAAGTATGTAAGAGAGGGGATGTATCTATTATGAATATAAAAATATTAATAAGTGTGTAAGAGAGGGGATGTATCTAATATGAATATAAAAATATTAATAAGTGTGTAAGAGAGGGGATGTATCTAATATGTATATAAAAACAATAATAAGTGTGTAAAAGGGGGGATGTATCTAATATGTACATTGTAGAAAAAATATATATATATTTATGACATGAATAGAAGTTTATATATATTGCTGAGTGTTTGCTGAGTCACTTCTGACTCATTGCTGAGTCAACAAGATAAACCCCATCTTGTCTGAACGGCTGCGGTTATTTCTAGGTTAAATCTAATAGCCTAAATGAATTCTAAAATCTATAAATAAGTGGGTAGACCCTAGACCTAAATCACTTGTAAAATTAGAGAAGCTACCGTCATGCTGCTGCCATGGAGTTCAGCGTAGCCGTCACAAACTAAGAAGAGGAAGCCTAATCTACTACAACTAAATTCTACTCAACAAAACAAATCAAACCAAAGAACTCTCTCTCTCTCTCTAATTCTCTTCTTTTGTTGGTGAGTATGATGATTCTCACAAGACTATTACAAACTAATTTGACTCAGTTATGAATGGATCACAAGAAAGTGATGTGATTTGTAATTGTAAATTCTATATATTGTGGATCTCTTATTATGTTATTATGTTGTCGTATGATGTAAATTATATATGCTATGTCATGCTATGTTGTAAATTCTCTTATGCTATGTCGTGCTATGTTGAGAATCATGTCAAGCTATGTTATACTATCATACTATGCCATGTTATAAATCATGCTATATTATGTTGAAAAATCATGCTGTTGGATCATGCTTAAAGTTATGTTTTTTTTTCTTAATTTAAATGGATCTTGTTTATGGGAATTTGCCTATTAGGTTAGGTGTACCCATAAACTTGAAACTATAATTAAATAAAACTTGATTATGGGAATTTGCCTATTGAGTTAGGTGTACCCATATAAAACCATGTTGTTAAAAAATTAGATGATGTTGATTCACACATGTTCATATGTAAGTTTATGAAAATTGATTGAGTTTATATTAGGTGAATTTTGAACAATTTGACACCTTTAGGTCCATGACATGTATAATCTATGCAAGTTGGACATATGCAAGTTTCACCCCTTATTATGATTCATTTAGTCACATATACATGTTGTTATTATGATAATCTCTTTTATGCTATGAGTTAGGCTATTCGAGTCTAACATATATTTTGCGAATAAACGTTCAAACGTGGGGTAGGGGTAATATTAGGAATTAATAAATTGGGTGCAATTTTGTAAGATTTTGCATACCATGAATGGATGTCCATAATTGAGTCAATTATGGACATTGTTAAAAATTGGAAGTAATTAATAATTCAAGTAGGGAATTATTAAAATTGGGGGAAAGTGGATTATTATTAATAATCAATGCTTAGGACACGAGGTTGGACCCGTTTGTGATGTAAACCTGCCCGGACCCGCCCGGCAAATCCAGTAGTCACAAATGTCGGCCCAATGTGAGAGGTCCTAGGCCCAAACTAAAGCATAACAGTTGTAAAGACACGAGGTTAGACTCTTTTATGGTGTAAAACTGCCCGGACCCGCCCGGCAAATCCAGCTGCCATAAATGCCAGTCTAATGTGAGAGGTCTTTATGAGGTTATGGCCTTAATGAACTAAGAAATACTTAACCAGATAATCATGTAAGGTGGGACATGGGGGTTATGTAGGTGCCTTGGGTGGCATGAGGAATCTGGTGGTTGCCTTTAGAGGCATTTGAAATACGATTAGACTTAACCAAACACACAGGTAAATGAACATGACTAAGTGGGATGGACTAATGGGGACAAGCTTAGGTGGAATGCTTGTGGTAAATAGTGGGGGCCCATTTCAACCAGTATCCCAAAACGTATCTTTGTGGGCTCGACCCAAGTCGAGGACGGGACACGCATACTGGGTTTGACTATAAGAGGCCAAAACAGGGAGCGGTGGCAACGCAAGTCCAACGGGTTTCATATGCGTGTGTGGACCCGGGCTGGTAGGTAAGACGTTGTTGCATCGTGTAGGTATAAGCCGTGCATGTCCGTTGTATCAGGTTGCCACTTTAGGGGAGTGATACACCCCACTGTGGGGCCAGCACGGGTATCTACGAGTTAGGGAGCCGATCGAATAATGGGAAGTAGGGTACACCTAGTGGAGATAGGGGCAGGCGGCACCTATGTAGTCAGCTAGGGGTACGTAAAGCCATTGGGAAAGTTTCTAAGTGAAGCTAAGTGGGATGAATCTTTAGGGTGACTGGTGCGGTGCAGTATAGTGTTTATCCTTTAGTATTTAGGAGCGCCTATAACGTTGCCTTTAGCGATTGTCTATGTCCTTAATCTGCTCTTCATAGGCATTTTCTTGTTTTCCAGCTTATGCCTTAGTCCAGTTATTTTGGTAATAGTATTGTAGAATTATCATATTCACCAGACTTTATGTCTAACCCCCTCTTTTCCATCCTTTTTCTCCCTTCAGGTCCGCAGGTTGGGCCAAGTTCTAGTGGAGTCTAGTTGGATCGCTTATCTTCTGGAAAGCTTGGACTGCTGAAGTAAAGTCCAGCTTGTTATCTTTCTTTTTAATGGCTATTCATGTAATGGGATTATGTACTTGTTTTATCAAGATAGATATTGTACTTGACATTGAATATGGTGTTATGATGTAATCAAACATGTTTTGACTTCTGCTACAATGAAATAAAGTTTTTGAATGTCCAAGTACTATTTTATATCTGTCTTGTTGTAATTTTTCTGTTCTATATTCACTTAAAACCTCCATGGAAGTTAATGCATTCCCTTTGTGAGTGACATTAATGGACGTGGGGTGTTACACGTGGTATCAGAGCATAAGGTTACCAGAACAGATAAAAAAAAAATTTAGAAAAATATTTTTTTTCTAAAGTATTTTTGGAAGAAGTGCTTTCAAAAAAAAAACATGTTATTTAAAGAGAGTTTTTATGAAAAACATAATCCCAAATTGCCACATCCTTATCTTTATCTTTTGAATTCTCCATTTTGAATCTTTCCTTTTTCGTTTCAGCATGGCTGAAGATCTTAATCTCCCAGAAGGTGTGACGATTCCAGGGTGGTTTAGGAGATACTTGGAGGCTAGGGCCACCACTGCAGGCCCAGCGGATACTCCTCCACCCCTAGTTGCACCCATTCCTCCTCCTCCTCCTCGTGTTGACACTTTTGCAAAGACGTGCAAGGAATTCAAGGCTATGGGAGGAAAAACTTTTCAAGGGACTGAGACGTTTGTGGAGGCCAGAGATTGGCTTAAGGAGACTGAGGAATTGTTGGATATCTTTGAAGTGGAAGATGGGAGGAAAGTCCGTTTAGCTGCTTGGTTAATGAAGGGAGAGGCCTCGTTTTGGTGGGTGGTCACTAACGGGGAACGTCCAGTTGATTCATGGGCGGATTTCAGACGAAGGTTTGAGGCAAAGTTTCTTTCAAGGGCAGAGGAGAACTTAAATATGGAAAAATTCCTGGCACTAAAGCAAGGGAGCTCATCAGTAAAGGAATATGTCAATAAATTTAATCAGTTAGCAAGGTTTGGCTTGGAGTTGGTGAACACGCCAGAGAAGAAAGCTTTGAGGTTCGTTAGAGGCTTGAATGAACCGTTGCAAGGGTTGGCTATGACCCACATCCCTATGGGAGCCACCTTTGAAAAGCTAGTAGAAATGGCACTTATGCATGAGGATAAGGCAGTTGAAAAGAAAGGGGATCAGAAGAAACCCCAACAGCAAAATAAGAAGGGTGGTAAAAACAATAATGGCAAAGGGAAGAAGAAATGCTTCAATTGTGGGACGCCTGGCCATCTCAGCAAAGATTGTAGAAAGAAAAAGAAGACTGGTTGTTTTCATTGTGGAGATGCGGGACATTTAGTGAAGGACTGTCCAAAGAAGGGGCAGAGGGCAGGGTCTACCTCGGGAGGACAGGTGCAGGCTCTTATGGCACCAGGGCAGGCAAGGGGGCAAGTTCAGGCTATTGCGGCCCCACCGCTGCAAGAAAGAGGTAGAACAATTTCTGTTGAAAGCTTAGTTTTTTTTTTATCATCCTGTCCGTACCTTATTCGATTCTGGCGCATCTCATTCGTTTATCTCTGAATCATTAGTTGAATCACTGCACTTGAACACCAGTTTAGTAGAGGATCCCTTGGTCGTTTCTAATCCAATTGGGGGTTCGGCTCATTTGACCATGATATGTTTGGATTTGAAAATCTCTATACTTAGCGTTGAATTTAGATGTGATGCTTATGTATTGGGCTTCACGGGCTATGGGCTAATTTTAGGAATGGATTGGTTGTCTAGAAATAGGGCCATTCTTGATTGTGAAAGGAGAGTAGTTAGGCTTGTGACTCGCCTTGGTAATGCTCTCGACATCTTTTGTAATCCCATAAATTCCGTTATGCTAAGTTATCTTGAATCGCTTGACGCGTCTGTAGAGAACCTGCGATCGGTAGAAGTGGTCCGGGAATATCCGGATGTGTTTGAGGAGGTGAAGGGCTTACCTCCAAAGCGGGAGATAGACTTTCGAATTTATCTTGTGGATAATGCTAAACCCGTATCTTTGCCAGTGCGCCACATGGCTCCTCGTGAAAGGAGGGAACTCAATAAGCAAGTAAAGGAGTTGCTTGAGAAGGGGTTCATAAGACGTAGTATATCGGAGTGGGGTGCTCCAGTAGTTTTTGCCACAAAGGCGGATGGGTCTCTTAGACTTTGTATGGACTATAGAGAACTAAACAAGCTTACTAAAAAGAACCGACACCCACTGCCGAGGATTGACGATCTCTTTGATCAGTTAGTTGGCGCCTCAGTGTTTTCGCAGTTGGACTTAGCCACTGGCTATCATCAACTGAGAGTGGCTGAGGATAGTATAGATAAGACTGCTTTTAGGACTCATGACGGATTCTATGAATGGCTTGTGATGCCCTTTGGTTTGACAAACGCCCCTGCATATTTTGTTGATTTGATGAGTAGGGTGTTTAGGGAATACCTTAACAAATTCGTGGTAGTCTTTGTGGATGACATCTTAGTCTTTTCTAAGAATAAAGAAGAGCACTCCCTACATCTTAGGGAAGTGTTGGAAACCCTTCGAGCGCATAACCTTAAGGCAAAATTTTCTAAGTGTCACTTCTGGAGGAAGGAAGTACGGTTCTTAGGGCACGTGGTTTCCAAAGAAGGGATAGCAGCGGATCCCGCAAAGGTAGTGGCCATCCAAGATTGGAAGGTCCCTAAAAATGCAACCGAAGTAAGAAGTTTCTTGGAGTTGGCTGGCTATTATAGGAAGTTTATCAAAGACTTCGCAAAAATATCAGCTCCATTAACACGTTTAACGAAGAAGAACCTGGTTTTTACGTGGGACAAAGATTGCGATGATGCGTTCCAACGTTTAAAGAGAGCCTTAACTTCAGCCCAGTCTAAGTGCTGCCAGACGGGAATAAACCGTTTACCATCTATACTGATGCTTGTGGGACGGGACTTGGCGCGGTCCTCATGCAAGAGGGAAGAGTAATAGCCTATGGTGGAAGGCAGTTGAGGGTTCATGAAAAGAATTACCCCACGCATGACTTAGAGCTAGCCGCAATTGTTTTCGCGCTTAAGTCTTGGTGTCACTATCTTCTTGGTGAGAAATTCGAACTGTTCACTGACCACAAATCATTAAAATACTTATTCTCTCAGAAGGATTTGAATTTAAGGCAGCAACGGTGGATGGAATTCTTAGCCTCCTACGATTTTGAAATAGCATATACCCCGGGCAAGGGTAACGTGGTGGCAGACGCCTTAAGTAAGAAAAGGTTGTCCTTGAGTCCGTTGTTTGTTGAACGACAAAGCTTAGAATTCATCTCTATGTTTGACTTTAGACCCTCCGTTGACTTAGTACCCGGTCTGTTAGCATCCTTGGAGGTTAGACCTACACTTCTAGGACGGGTTGATGAGGCACAACGAGACGACCCACAGTTGGTTGAGATAGTAGAAAAGCTCAAAGGGGGGGGGAGTCATCAAGCCATCTTCGTTGGTATACCCTAGACGATAAGGGTTGGTTACGAAGGGATAATAGACTTTGTGTACCGCAAGACGAAGACTTAAGGAAGGCCATTCTTGATGATGCTCATCGCTCAAAAATGACCATTCATCCCGGCGGGGATAAGATGTACAAAGATATGAAGCGGGTTTTCTTTTGGGCCGGTATGAAAAAGGATGTGGCCGAGTACGTCGCTAGATGCTTGGTGTGCCAACGAGTTAAAGCAGAACAAAAGAAACCCGGTGGGTTGCTTCACCCATTAGAAGTTCCACTATGGAAATGGGAAAGCATCTCAATGGATTTTGTGGATGGATTACCAAGATCAAGGAAGGGTAACACGGGGATTTGGGTTATAGTAGATAGACTTACTAAAAGCGCCCATTTTATTCCCGTGAAAAGTAAGAGGACTGCTCCGTGGTTGGCTTCTGTATACATTAAGGAGATAGTTCGTTTGCACGGTATTCCTTCTAGTATAGTAAGCGACCGTGACCCCATCTTTACTAGCGAATTTTGGAAGAGTTTACAAGAGGTGGTAGGGACTCAGCTATGTTTGAGCACCGCATATCATCCTCAGACAGACGGCCAGACCGAGAGGGTGAATCGCATTCTAGAGGATCTTTTAAGGCTTTGTATCCTAGACTTTGGGGGTACATGGGAAGAGCACCTTCCGTTAGTAGAATTCGCATATAATAATAGCTTTCAGTCTAGTATTGGCATGGCACCTTTCGAAGCTCTTTATGGAAGGCCTTGCCGTTCGCCTACATGTTGGTGGGAATCTACCGATAAAATCCTACTTGGGCCCGATATGGTTAGGGAAACCTCGGAGAAGATTGAGTTGATTCGAAGGAGGATGAAAGCAGCACAAGATAGGCAAAAATCGTATGCTGATAAGAGGAGGACAGATCTTGAGTTTGACATTGGGGACATGGTTTTTATCAAAGTATCTCCGTTACAGAATGTTGTTCGCTTTGGGTCCGTGGGGAAATTAGCACTAAGGTTTGTAGGGCCGTTTCCTGTAAAAAACAGGATTGGGAAGATGGCATATAGGGTGGAGTTGCCTGAGAAACTTAGTGGAGTACACGACGTATTCCATGTATCACATTTGAGGAAGTGTTTGCACAAGACCGCGGAGGTGGTAGAGCCGAGCTTGCTTAAAGAGGTGGAAATAGAGCGTGATGCAACAATTAGACGAGCTCCTACATGCATTCTTGGGTCGGAGATCAAAAAGTTGAGTAATCGAGAGGTCAGACTGGTTAAAGTGCAATGGGGAGATGATGAGAGCAACGCAACTTGGGAGACAGAAGAGAAGATGCGTTCGTTGTACCCTTTTCTTTTTGAGGGTATGTCTTTTAATTTCTCCTTTATCGCTTAGCTTATCTTATCTTATCTTTAGTATGTCCTCTCATTAGTATCTTTGACCTTTAGTTAGGATAATCCTATGGTTGAAACATGTGTTTGAGACATGTTATGTATGATGGATGCAAAATGGATGCAAGTGTTTGCTAGTGGTTGCTCGTGGATGCATATATACACACACTTTAGGCACTAGATCGGCTCAGTCACTTCATATTGCATATTGCATATATATGGATGTATTTAGTATAATGGATGTATAATGGTTGTACCATCATATGGATGCTGCATTCGGTTGAATGGGTGTGCACGCATATAGAAGTAGTATGTAAGCAATTAGGATCTTTTGCATACATAATGGATTCATGACACTTACATAATTTGCATTAAGGAGGTCAACTGAATCAGTAGACCGCCTGATTTCGCATTAGGTAAGGACATGTACACACACTTGCATATGATCATAAAGCATTAGAAGTCTTTTAAGGACAATGGATGCCTGTGTATGATGGATGAGTAGATGGACGTTTGGATGGTAGGATATACATTCTTCCAGACTTGAAGATTTCGGGGACGAAATCCTAAAAGGAGGGGAGAATGTAACACCCCGAATTTTCTATTAACACTAAAGTTGCTAAAATAATAATAAGTGTGTAGAAGAGGGGATGTATCTAATATAAATATAAAAATATTAATAAGTATGTAAGAGAGGGGATGTATCTATTATGAATATAAAAATATTAATAAGTGTGTAAGAGAGGGGATGTATCTAATATGAATATAAAAATATTAATAAGTGTGTAAGAGAGGGGATGTATCTAATATGTATATAAAAACAATAATAAGTGTGTAAAAGGGGGGGATGTATCTAATATGTACATTGTAGAAAATATATATATATTTATGACATGAATAGAAGTTTATATATATATTGCTGAGTGTTTGCTGAGTCACTTCTGACTCATTGCTGAGTCAACAAGATAAACCCCATCTTGTCTGAACGGCTGCGGTTATTTCTAGGTTAAATCTAATGGCCTAAATGAATTCTAAAATCTATAAATAAGTGGGTAGACCCAAGACCTAAATCACTTGTAAAATTAGAGAAGCTACCGTCATGCTGCTGCCATGGAGTTCAGCGTAGCCGTCACAAACTAAGAAGAGGAAGCCTAATCTACTACAACTAAATTCTACTCAACAAAACAAATCAAACCAAAGAACTCTCTCTCTAATTCTCTTCTTATGTTGGTGAGTATGATGATTCTCACAAGACTATTACAAACTAATTTGACTCAGTTATGAATGGATCACAAGAAAGTGATGTGATTTGTAATTGTAAATTCTATATATTGTGGATCTCTTATTATGTTATTATGTTGTTGTATGATGTAAATTATATATGCTATGTCATGGTATGTTGTAAATTCTCTTATGCTATGTCGTGCTATGTTGAGAATCATGTCAAGCTATGTTATACTATCATACTATGCCATGTTATAAATCATGCTATATTATGTTGAAAAATCATGCTGTTGGATCATGCTTAAAGTTATGTTTTTTTTTCTTAATTTAAATGGATCTTGTTTATGGGAATTTGCCTATTAGGTTAGGTGTACCCATAAACTTGAAACTATAATTAAATAAAACTTGATTATGGGAATTTGCCTATTGAGTTAGGTGTACCCATATAAAACCATGTTGTTAAAAAATTAGATGATGTTGATTCACACATGTTCATATGTAAGTTTATGAAAATTGATTGAGTTTATATTAGGTGAATTTTGAACAAGTTGACACCTTTAGGTCCATGACATGTATAATCTATGCAAGTTGGACATATGCAAGTTTCACCCCTTATTATGATTCATTTAGTCACATATACATGTTGTTATTATGATAATCTCTTTTATGCTATGAGTTAGTCTATTCGAGTCTAACATATATTTTGCGAATAAACGTTCAAACGTGGGGTAGGGGTAATATTAGGAATTAATAAATTGGGTGCAATTTTGTAAGATTTTGCATACCATGAATGGATGTCCATAATTGAGTCAATTATGGACATTGTTAAAAATTGGAAGTAATTAATAATTCAAGTAGGGAATTATTAAAATTGGGGGAAAGTGGATTATTATTAATAATCAATGCTTAGGACACGAGGTTGGACCCGTTTGTGATGTAAACCTGCCCGGACCCGCCCGGCAAATCCAGTAGTCACAAATGTCGGCCCAATGTGAGAGGTCCTAGGCCCAAACTAAAACATAACAGTTGTAAAGACACGAGGTTAGACTCTTTTATGGTGTAAGACTGCCCGGACCCGCCCGGCAAATCCAGCTGCCATAAATGCCAGTCTAATGTGAGAGGTCTTTATGAGGTTATGGCCTTAATGAACTAAGAAATACTTAACCAGATAATCATGTAAGGTGAGACATGGGGGTTAAGTAGGTGCCTTGGGTGGCATGAGGAATCTGGTGGTTGCCTTTAGAGGCATTTGAAATACGATTAGACTTAACCAAACACACAGGTAAATGAACATGACTAAGTGGGTTAAGTGGGATGGACTAATGGGGACAAGCTTAGGTGGAATGCTTGTGGTAAATAGTGGGGGCCCATTTCAACCAGTATCCCAAAACGTATCTTTGTGGGCTCGACCCAAGTCGAGGACGGGACACGCATACTGGGTTTGACTATAAGAGGCCAAAACAGGGAGCGGTGGCAACGCAAGTCCAACGGGTTTCATATGCGTGTGTGGACCCGAGCTGGTAGGTAAGACGTTGTTGCATCGTGTAGGTATAAGCCGTGCATGTCCGTTGTATCAGGTTGCCACTTTAGGGGAGTGATACACCCCACTGTGGGGCCAGCACGGGTATCTACGAGTTAGGGAGCCGATCGAATAATGGGAAGTAGGGTACACCTAGTGGAGATAGGGGCAGGCGGCACCTGTGTAGTCAGCTAGGGGTACGTAAAGCCATTGGGAAAGTTTCTAAGTGAAGCTAAGTGGGATGAATCTTTAGGGTGACTGGTGTGGTGCAGTATAGTGTTTATCCTTTAGTATTTAGGAGCGCCTATAACGTTGCCTTTAGCGATTGTCTATGTCCTTAATCTGCTCTTCATAGACATTTTCTTGTTTTCCAGCTTATGCCTTAGTCCAGTTATTTTGGTAATAGTATTGTAGAATTATCATATTCACCAGACTTTATGTCTGACCCCCTCTTTTCCATCCTTTTTCTCTCTTCAGGTCCGCGGGTTGGGCCAAGTTCTAGTGGAGTCTAGTTGGATCGCTTATCTTCTGGAAAGCTTGGACTGCTGAAGTAAAGTCCAGCTTGTTATCTTTCTTTTTAATGGCTATTCATGTAATGGGATTATGTACTTGTTTTATCAAGATAGATATTGTACTTGACATTGAATATGGTGTTATGATGTAATCAAACATGTTTTGACTTCTGCTACAATGAAATAAAGTTTTTGAATGTCCAAGTACTATTTTATATCTGTCTTGTTGTAATTTTACTGTTCTATATTCACTTAAAACCTCCATGGAAGTTAATGCATTCCCTTTGTGAGTGACATTAATGGACGTGGGGTGTTACACCTATGGCTCGCTCCTACCGTCCAGGCCCCTCCGCTCGACCTGACTCAAGCTCTTTGCGCATAAGAGAAAGTGATGATGACCAATATGACCCTGCTGCTCCCGTTACTGAGGGGGATCTCTCTCTCATTTCTGAAATGTGGGAGAGATTGTTTGATGAATTGGCTGCCTAAAGGCAGGAAAGGTCCGTCCTGCGACAAAATTTGACTGCTATGGATAAAAGGCTTGATGAACTCGCAAGGAAAAGGACGCCACCAGCTCGTCCGCTCACTCCAGGATATTCTTCTTCGTCAGAGGAATCGCCGAGACCTCCGCGGCGACCATATGAGAGAGCCGAAAACATAGAGCAGCTTCGGTTCGGAACCCTGCCATCACGGGAAGAAGAAGCGCTGGAGGCGGGGCCCTCAAACCGTAATGTGAACGATCACGCCGCAACTCCCAGAGCTCGAGATGTGGACAATACTGTACAGAACAGACTACCTCAGCCCCGTCGTCGCGCACATGCTCATGGTAACAGGGGGCAACGAAGCCCTATCCGAGCCCCAGATTTTGTGACTGCTCCCGGAAGAAAGACTAGAGAACCCCGCCGAGCCAGAAGCACTGACCCTGAACCTCCGCTGACCAGTGAAAATGTGGCAGCCATGATCCATCAAATTCTGGCAGATAGCCGTGAGCAACGGAATGAAGATTGGGGAATTGACCGCAGTCACACCCCTTTCACTGATGATATTTTGGATGCGACTTTCCCGAGGCGTTTCAACATGCCACAGATGAACCGATACGCGGGTAGGTCTGATCCTGTCCAGCATCTGATGAGATACTCTTGGTCAATGACCGCTGCCGCAGCTTCTGACGCTGTCAAGTGCAAAGCATTTCCCATATTCTTGGAGGATGTAGCATTGTTATGGTTTACTCGCTTGCCAGTAAGATCGATTTCTAGCTTCAGGGAGTTGAGTGAGAAGTTCGTAGAACAATTCTGTATCTATGCACAAAAGACAAAGAGTGTGATTGATTTGTTCCTTGTCAAGCAGCGACCAGGCGAGAGTTTGAGGGCGCACCTAGATCGTTTCAACTTGGCCGCTACTGAAGTTAAAGATCCCCATGAACCAACCGTTGTCGCAGCACTGATTGACGGAGTAGATAAAGACACTGAATTCGGGAGATACCTGGCAGGCAAGCCACCCCATACTAGAGAGTTATTCTACGAAAAAGCTAACGTACATTTACGCCGGGAAGAAGTATATGCTAACCGAAAGGCAAAAATAGCTGATAATGAGGAAATCCAGAGCAATGTCGCCATTAAACAGACAGGAGACAGCTCGGGGAAAGTAGAGGTTAATGTCGGAAATCGGAATCAGGGTGGTCGTCGGTCAGGGAACAACAATAATAATGGTAACAGCAACAACCGGAAGAGGAACCGAGGGAACGACTCCCAGAGAAGGACTCGTCCCAGGGCCTTTGAAAGTTATACACCAATAAATGATACTCTGGAAAATATCTTCATGGATATGTATGAAATCCTCCAGAATAAGAGGCCACCTCCCAGAGAGTCGACGGTGAAAGAACGTGAAACGGGGAAGTTTTGTCTCTTTCATCAGATTCACGGCCATTCGACAAATGAATGCCGTCACCTAAGAGATGTAGTCGAAAGGCTGCTTCGAGAAGGAAAATTAGATGAATACAGAGTAACGCCCAGAGATAAGGGCAAGCAGTACAGGCCCCAAATTAGAACTAGAATCAACTTGCTGCTAGGCCAACTACCCAGCAAAAGGGAAAGAACATTGTTATCAATACCGTAATCGGAGGACTTTATCTTGCCGGGCATAGTTCCAAGGCATTGGATCAATATGTCAACGCAGCTAAGCAACACCTCGAGGTAGGGGAGTGTAGCAACCCTGAGGACAATATCCCGGTAAAGCAACAAAAGATGATGACCGACGATGTCGTTTTCCGAGAACGAGAAAGCATTGGAGTCCATGCTCCGACTGAAGATCCATTTGTAATTACAGTACCTATTGGACCAGCCACTGTTCATAAGGTTTTAGTGGATAATGGGAGTTCCATCAACATTCTTTTCAAAAGGAAATTTGACAAGATGAACCTCGAAATAAAAGACTTGAAGCCTTGTCAAGGATGGATCCGTGGATTTAACGGAGCATCCACCGCTCCAATGGGTTATGTAGAGTTACCGGTTACGCTTGGGGAAGGAGAACGCCAGAGAGTGAGAATCCTTCCCTTCGTGGTTTTGGACGTTGAATCGCCCTACAATGCCTTCTTGGGCCGACCGTCCCTTGCAAAGTTTAGAGCCTGTATAGCCCCCTGGTGCTTGTTATTGAAATTCCCCATAGAAGCTGGCATTGGTATCGTCAGAGGAGATCAGGTTGCTGCGCGAGCATGCTATGTTGCCGAGCTAAAGTTACTTCGCAATGGAGGGGACATAGAAACCAAGGGTGCTTCTCCCCCTACAAGGGCGGAGACCTTATAGGAACTAAAGAGGATAACCGTTGGAAAGTCGCCCAGAGAGTTGCCCGAGGATATAGATCCCAGAGAGGATCAAGAACCTGGGGGCAGAATGGCGACTCCCAACGAGACAACTGTGGATGTACCGATCGATGATAGTGACCCGGAGAAGGTCCTTAAGATTGGATCCCAGTTAAATCTGAATCTCACTAAACAATTGATGGATTTCTTAAAAACAATTTGGATGTATTTGCTTGGACCCACGCGGACATGTGCGGGATATCCCCATCAATCATGAGCCATTCATTAAGCATTAACCCTAAACATCCTCCAGTAAAGCCAAAAAGGCGAATGTTGGGCCCAGAGAGGTCCGCTGCCTTGAAAGAAGAGGTTGGAAAGCTAAAGAGTAATGGATTTATCAGAGACTCGACCTACCCAGACTGGATTTCGAATCCAGTCCTGGTAAAGAAGGCCAACGGGAAGTGGCGAACGTGTATCGACTTCTCGGATTTGAACAAAGCCTGTCCAAAAGATAGTTTCCCGTTACCCCGGATTGACCAGTTGGTGGACTCGACGGTGGGTCGTGAGCTTCTCTCATTTATGGATGCTTATTCAGGATATAACCAGATTCCGATGCATGTTCCAGATCAAGAACACACTAGTTTTATCACGGATCTGGGATTATATTGTTATGTGGTGATGCCCTTTGGCTTGAAGAATGCGGGCGCTACATATCAACGTTTAGTTAACAGAATGTTCTATAACCAGATCGGGAAAACAATGGAAGTATACGTCGACGATATGTTGGTTAAGTCCAAGCAATCCTCCCATCACACCACGGACTTGGCAGAAATGATCGGCATTCTTCGAAAGTACAGAATGAAACTCAACCCAACAAAATGTTCATTCGGTGTCGCCTCCGGAAAATTCTTGGGGTTCATCGTCAGTTCCCGTGGGATTGAGATTAATCCAGACCAGATCGCGGCAATCAGAAACATTCAGGAACCTAGGAAAATTAGGGATGTGCAAAGCCTTGCAGGAAAAATGGCCGCACTAAGCAGATTTATCTCCAGGGCTACGGATAAGTGCATCCCATTCTTCGAATTAATAAAGCGGGGAAAACGCCACTTCAAATGGACGCCCGACTGCGTAGAAGCATTTCAGAACTTACTAAGGCACCTGGAGAAACCTCCGATATTATCTAAGCCAATGGATCACAAGGACTTATTCGTGTATATGGCAGTGTCATCCCATGCGATCAGCTCAGCGTTGGTAAGAGAAGAGGATAAGGTCCAAAGACCTGTGTATTACGTGAGCAAAAAATTAACGGCAGCAGAGCGTAATTATCCAAGGATAGAAAAGTTGGCGTATAGTTTACTGATCGCCTCTAGAAAACTTCGACATTATTTTCAGGTGCATCCGATTACCATATACACTGATCACCCACTCAAGCAAGTTTTACAGAGACCAGAGGCGTCTGGAAGATTACTCAAATGGAACATTGAGTTAAGTCAATTTGATCTGAACTTTCAGCCCAGAAGGTCAATTCGGGGGCAAGTAATAGCCGACTTCATAGCAGAGTTTACCATCCTGGAGGAAGATATAGCCAACGAAGAGGTCGATCCTTCAAAATTACTTTTCGATCCCAATGCCTGGAGATTGTGTACTGATGGCGGTAGGAATGACGAAAGATCCGGCGCTGGAATAGTGCTTGAAACTCTCGAGAAACGATTGATAACCTATGCAATCCGGATGGAGTTTCACGCCACTAACAACGATTCCGAATATGAAGCTCTGATAGCCGGATTAAGAATCACAAAGGAATTAGAGGTCACAAAGCTGAACATCTTCTGCGACTCCAAGTTCGTTTTGAACCAAGTTACTGGAAAATTCCATGCTAAAAGTGCAAGATTGATTTTATACTTAAAGAAAGTGAAAGAGTTGCTGAACGATTTTGATCACCACAGCATATCTCATATTCCGCGGTCAGAGAATCAGCAGGCGGATAAGTTGGCAAAGATGGCTAGTTCCGATGATCCTGAAGTGACCGGGCTAGCCCCCATTGAAGTACTTCGATCCCCTAGCATAGATCAAATGGAAATCGACCTAATACTAGAGACGGAACCAGAAAGGGAGTCCTGGATGACCCCTCTGAAGAATTTCCTGATGAATGGAGCGCTTCCAACCAAGAAAAGCGAGAGGCGTAAAGTAATTCGTAAAGCCACCCGATACGTTCTGCAAGGCGGAGTTCTTTACAGACAAGGATTTTTGATGCCCCTCCTCCGGTGTTTAGCTCACGATGACATCAAGCGTGTGCTGCGAGAGGTTCACGAAGGCGAATGCGGCGACCACATTGGAGGGCAAACTTTGGCAAAAAAGGTGTTGTGGCATGGTTATTTCTAGCCTACCATAAACAAGGATGCGGGAAGATACGCACGACGGTGTGATGCATGCCAGAGATTTTCAAAAATACCTAGAGCACCTCCTAATCAGTTGAAAACAATGATGAGCCCATGGCCTTTCGCTATGTGGGGAATTGATATCATTGGAAGTCTCCCCATAGCAAGGAGCGGAGCAAAGTTCGCTATTGTGGCTGTGGATTATTTCACTAAGTGGGTCGAGGCTGAACCACTAACTACAATCACAACCAAACGAGTGATCAACTTTATCGTTAGAAACATCATCTGTCGATTTGGGATTCCAAAGATTGTGATAACAGATAACGGAACTCAGTTCGATAGCGCTGAATTCAGAAATTTCTGCCAAAAATACCACATTGAGAACCGATACACCTCTGTGGCGCACCCGCAATCGAACGGACAAGTCGAAGCTGCGAATAAAGTGATTAAGTCCATTCTGAAAAGAAGACTGAAGCGGGCCAAAGCCATGTGGGCTGATGAATTGCCCTTGGCACTATGGGCCTACAGGACAACATATAAATCGGCAACAGGACATACCCCCTTCTCCCTTGCTTTTGGAACGAAAGCGGTCATCCCGGTTGAGATAAAGGTACCTTCTCACCGGGTGATTTATTATGATCCGATGACCAATAATGAATTGCTCCTTGAGTCCCTGGATATGATCGAAGAAAAGAGGGATGAAGCAGACCTGCGTGCCTTTAGATGCAAACAACAGGTCGCTCGATATTACAACAAAAAGGTTCGAGCCCGAACCTGGGAACCCGGAGACTTGGTTCTGAAACATGTCTTTCCACCCCCAACTCATATGGGAGCGAAGTGGGAAGGACCGTACTCCATTCTGAGCAAGCTTGATAATGGAACCTTCAAGCTGGCAACCATAGATGGAAAGGAAATCCCCAGAGTGTGGAATGCCCAACATTTACGGCCATACTTAACATGAAAGTTTCAAATCTATTCTTTTGCTTTGTTGAAAACCATGTACAAGGCACGACTTGCCTAGAATAGTCTGTTTCCTTAAAGCAAAAAATTATAAAGTGGACGTAGGTCATGATTCGACCGAACCACTATAAAAATCTTGTGTGTCATTTATCTTTACTGCACCTTTATTTATCTGCTTGTTTATTTTTATGGAAATCGCTATGAATAATCCACCGATCCCGGAAGCATATAATCATAAATACCTTCCATCAAAATGGAATGTAATCGCAAGTCAAAATTTTGAGGATACAAAAAAGTAAATTATATCCTCGATAGAACTCTAACTCTCCAGAGAGAGAGTGTATAAAGAGCGTCTCCGATTGAGCGCTGAGAAAGAGCTCCTTCCCCGCTGAATGATCGGGGAGCGAACGAATCGCTGAGCTCGAAATCAACTCTCCAGAGAGAGAGAGAGAGAGTATAAATAGCATCTCCGATTGAGCGCTGAGAAAGAGCTCCTTCCCCGCTGAAGGATCGGGGAGCGAACGAATTGCTGAGCTCGAACTCTAACTCTCCAGAGAGAGAGATAGTATAAAAAGCGTCTCCGATTGAGCGCTGAGAAAGAGCTCCTTCCCCGCTGAAGGATCGGGGAGCGAATGAATTGCTGAGCTCGAACTCTAACTCTCCAGAGAGAGAGAAAGTATAAAAGTGTCTCCGATTGAGCGCTGAGAATGAACATCTTCCCTGCTAAAGGAGCAAGGACCGACTGAACTATTGGATTTGAACTCTACCCCCGGCAACCGCCAGGAGAGTATAAAGGAGTCTATGAGTAAGCGCTGAGAAAGGTGCCAGAAATTTGGTACCACAAGAACAGTTATCTTGTGAAATTCTCTAAGTACCCCATATTCAGAAATAGGGGGAAACCTACAAATAATGCTAATCAATCTTTAATAAGCCCTAGCTAAGCGCTACATTAACGATTGATTTGGGGGTTATATGCGTGTACCCATGAACTTTAATGAAGCAATGCAACACGAAAATTTTTCTTTCTGTTCTTTGACTAATTTGTAATTATAATCAGATGGTCTATGACTAAACATGGAAAGTTTATTTGAATACAAGTACACAATGATGCAAAAAGAGATAAACTTTCATTTATATACTGCGAACCAACAAAGTGAAAAATAACCTAGAATGGAAAGTGAGGGCCAGTCTCACAATTACACTTCCTGGCCAATGGAAAACCTAAAGACAAAATATCAACAAGCAACAATATCCTATTTACGCTTTGGCCTCTTCTCCTGCTTCTTTTTCTCTAGCTTCGCTTGTCGGCATCAGATTGATCCCCTTTCTTCCTCTTCCTTTTGTCTATGAGAGGAACATCCGACTCTTCTGAAGATTCCTCTTCCACCTCTTTTCTCTTCCTTCTATCAGAAAGGGAAGCCGGGAAGTCATCAGGATTTGCAAAATGAAGCTGTCTACTAATGGATTTGGACTGGATTTTTAAAATCATCCCGGTTTTGGGATCAAATTCTGCAAGAGGGATTACGTCCAAAGCCTCATCTGCCACCTTATTCGAAGTCATCTCTTTTTCCTGCCTAGCCTTTCGGCTGGCCAAGGTTTCGTCGTCGTCGTCGGCTTTTTGGGCGCCGATAATATCTTCCTCATCCTCTACATGGCGCCCATCCATGTCTTTCAAGGCCTCAATGGTCTCAGCATTCTTGGGAACATCAGTACTAGGTGCCGGGATGCTTCTCTATGCTGTTGTGACCTCAGCCTGCTTTGATATATCAACACTAGCACCTGGCGAGACAGCCTCCTTCTCCGCCTCTTTTTCTTTTTCAACACCCTTGTCGCCGGGCTCACCGCCTGTATTATGGGGAACACACGTTACTAATTCAATTGGTTGTTTTACCAGACAACGACAATTCACAATTGCTTTGACAAATTGTGGGGAAAAAAGGGAGATACCTTCCGCAGATCCCCCTTCTTGAGTAGCTGCAGGAGCTCCAACAACCACAGGAGTTAGGCTTAAAGGGATTAGTGGATCATCGGGATGGTATTCCTCAACTCCGGAGGTCTTGGGCTCCACGGCTGAACTCGAACCCTCGTCAGCTTTGCCTTTACCCTTAGCCAGGGCCCTCTCCTTTTCCATCTTCGCTAGAATCAGACGACGACCCTCTGCTAGGTCCTCAGGCTCGTTATCTCTCAAGATGCTCTTCATCAACTCATCTTCATCAATTTCTTCGACCCCCAATCTCTGCTTTTCACCCTCAACAATGGCATCCCATAAATTGGCTAAAGTAACGTGGTAATCCGGGATCCACAAAATGTTGCGGGTTTTGAGGACTTGGCCAAGAAAGTCAAAAATCATCTCTTCAAACCCCTCGATATCCTTCTCTCTTGCGAGGAGCTTGTTGTTAGAAGCAGTAGCCATTTCAATGGCGCTTTCAACATTCTTTTCGGCGAGAGCTGCCCGTCTCTCCGCATCCGCGACCTGATAATTCAAAATCACCTTTTCTGCTTTAGCCAAAGCCAAACTTTCTTTCAAACTTGCTTTTTCTGCCTCCCAAGCAGCTCTCTCAGCTTCAAAATGGCCTTGTGCTGTTTTCAACTCAATATTGGCCATTTTGAGATCTTCAACCTCCTTCTTTAAGGCCCTTTTCTCTTGGCTATTGGAGTCAAATTCCGAATGAAAGCGTTTCTTAGCATTCTCCAATTCGGTTTTATAATTTTCGACATCTCTCCGCGCCAAAGCAAGTTGGGATTGAGCATCTTCCAGGTCCTTCTCCATCTTTGTCCTGGCCCTTTCGTTATTTTCAAGTTTCGCCTTAGATCTATGTGCTTCTATTTCGAGCGTTCGGATGACTTCTGAAAGGTTAACTGCATGTTTCTTCATCATCTCATACTGCCCGGCAACGTAGCGGATGTGCCCAACAACTTCATTATCCCAGTTCTTAGGGACTGGTTCCAAGGCTGGAACAAATGTCATCCTGTCGAAGAATATGTCTAGGAATTGTTCCCGCAGCTTTTCCAGCCTACCTTGAATCTCGGGACCATGGATGTGATCCCGTGACCCGGGGGCAGCCAACTCTGGCTGGCTGGAAGGGACGATGTCACCCCTCTCCTTTTCAGACTCTCTGATTGGGTCTTTGCCTTTATCCTTAGATTCATGATGCCTTTTTGACGACCTGCTGTGAGAGGGAGCACTTTTCGGAGGAGTTAACTCTTTAGGAAGTTTCTTTCCCCCTGCAGGAACTACCGGATAACTGGAAAGCTTGGCAGATGTCGATTTCGGTGGAGACCGGGGTTGCGAGGAAGTCGGCTTGTGAGAAGGACCGCGAGAGCGCTCAGTACTCGGATGAAGACTGGGTGTGCCCTCACGAAGAGAATGATAAGAATAAGATCGTCTGCGGGACATCTTTCCTGCAAAAAGAAAAAAGAAAAGAGCATATTAAAACTTTGAGTACTGACGATATAAGAGTGCGGGGGTCAGATAGTGTGTGTGATTTGTGCATCCCATATAATTCCCCCTAACAGACCCGGGCCTGAAGACAGGCTCATCTGACTAGTTTCTTGTTCTCTAGTTGGAGCGATGGCCTCCTCAGAAGTAGGGAAGAATGGCTCCCCTTCAAAGTCCCTCTCTGTGTATACATCGTCGGGCAGAGGAATTTTGCTCAGCTCTTTGAATAGCTGTTCGTCTGTCAAGTCATCGGGAGCAGTGGGTTCGATTGGAGTATAAACCGGGTTTTCCTTGGACTTGTCCCCACGGGCCCCATCCCCTTTGTATATATTCAGGTCTTCATCATCTTGGATGACTATCGGGGAAGGACTCTTGCGAAACTTAGTTGTTTCTACTACTTGCGATGTTCCCTCTCCTTCCGTTGGGGGAACGTACTTATAGGGTTTGCCGCCAGCGCCAAGTCCAAATCTTCTATCCAGAAGATGATGCTTATGAAGATTTTCATCAGTGATGCATTTTTTGATCCTTAGAAAGTCGGATCTGCTTTGTAGAAGAATAGACAATCGATTGTTGTATAGCGGACCCTCCGTTTTCGGGAAGACATGATCTGTTTAAGACAAAGAAAAAGGGGGGAGAATGTTAACGCCTCGACTTCTTGAACAAGATATTCAGTTAAAAGCTTAAAGTTTACTTGATTTAAGCCATCTTCTTGAACATCCGGCCTATTTCTTTATATAAAACCAATCAGACTTAGGATCCCCTATATTGCTGTATCCATCGTACAGAACCTTCCTATTCGCCACCGATTCAAAGAAAGAGAAATTTGGGGTTTCCGAGGAACGATGCTTGAAAAGAAAAAAGAATGTCAAATCTCTGAATTTAAGTTCGGTGTGTAGGATCTCCGCGTATGCAACATATAGGGTGTATAGAGATGCGTAGGCGTTAGGATGAAGCTGCATCGGAGCAATACCCAGTCGTTTTAAAGTCTCGATGGCGATCGGAGGAAACGGAGGAATAGCTCCTACCAAGCACATGGTTCGACTGATTGCCATATATCCTTCCGGAGATAAGTGGGGTCTATCTTCGCTACCGGGTGTCATGACATCATCCCAAGGAATCCCATGTCTCAAGCAGATTCTTTTAAGCTTTATATCATCGAGCTTAGATGCTAAAGAATCAGAAAATTTATCTATTCCGAGCGCAGCAGGAATCTCGTCGGGAGCTCGCCTGTCTATCTCAGATTCTTCACTAGATGAAGTACTTTCAGACGGATTTGATTCCGTTGCCTCGTATTCAGAGCCAGAATCTTCACCTCCTGGGTTAATTGGAGGGACCTCAGGGTTGTATTGCTCAGGAACCTCGGACTCCGTTTCTGTAGCGGATCTTGAAGAAGATTGATTATCCGACATTACTGCTCGGCGAGAAAACATGAAAAGTGAGATTAAAGCTACCCGTCCCCCGTGTGTGCAAGTGCCGGTGTGTGTGCTTGTGCATGCATTAAAGATAAAGCGTAAAAGCTACCAAGATCATCAAAATATTAGTTGTCATATGCAGTCAAATTATGTGGTCATTTAGTCCAGAAAGTCCAACATCAAGGCCCTAGCCTAACTGTTCAGAATTTGATGGTGGCAAGGCATCGTCTAAGGTTCAAAATTTGTTTGGATCGTGAACTACGAGTTGGACCGCGATGTGTATGATAGTTCGCCCTCCTTCGGATCGCAGGGTAGAGGGATCGCCCTCCTTCGGATCGCAGGGCAGAGGGATCGCCCCCTCACGGATTGTGAAATTGAGTGATCGGGGTCTTTGCCGAATCGTTGCAGCCCCCAACGATACATGCCTCTGCCGTCACCACGACCCTCCGTCTCGCCACTCACCTTCATCTTCTTCCTCTCCTCTCCTTGCCCACGATCCGAACCGGCCTTCTTTCTTCTCCTTCCTCCTCCGTTTTCCTCCTCTCCTTCTCATTTCCGAACTCCAACCTCTGAACCTATCAGCCATGGCGCCTCGCTGGTTCCCCCAAAAATCACAACATTCCATCGTTTCTTCCCTCAAACCAGTCGAAAAATTTATAAAAACGAGAGCGATATCGAATAAGGGTGCTTTCGGTAGAATTACCTTTCTAAAAGTTGGGAAAACAATCGGATTTTTGGATGTTTGAAAAACTAGGGTTTGTCCTCAGTGATGCAGGCGATACGATACGAAGAAAAGAAGAAGGAAGAAAGTGAAGAGGAGGATCGACTTATTGAGGCAAAAGGGCGACCGTTTGTCTCCCCTTTTTTGTCTTATTCGATCCGCGAAAATAGACGGGCCGCGAACCAAAAGCCCACCACGTCTCGGAGAGAAGCCCATTCCGTTCCGTTCCGTGAAGAAGCCCAGGTGCTCACCAAAGAACGAGACGAATGGCTTGCTAACGGACCGCGACTCAACTACGCGATACGAATCGATAAATGACCGACAGATCCAGTGATGAAGACTCTGAAAAGTCCCAGAAAAGGAATCGTTCACTGATTTGCGACTCATTGTGTAGTAACCCGGATTTTGAGCGACTTTGGTTATCGACGTAAGCTCGACGTCGATAACCAAAACATCGAAAAATCCCGGTAATTAATGAAAGAAATTAGAAGGTGAGAATAGATAAGATAGAAACTTAGAATAGAAGAAGAAGAAGAACACAACATCAGAGTAACACGAACCTCACAGCGGAACGAATAACCTATAATAGATAACATAACTTTGAAATATAACAATTATGTATACAATAGCACTTATCAGAGTACAACACTTACAACACAGCGGAAATAACTATAACTATATGATCCAGATGTCTCCTGCTCCAGCTCTTCAAGTATACCTGTAAATCCTGACTACTTGACTGCCCGTACAAATTTAGGCACCCAAGAGTTTAGGGAAAACAAAATAAACTCCGGGTCAGTCATGTGACTGGTGTGAATAAACTCAAATCATTTAAACAGGTATATGATATCTCATAAGACCACGCCGTGAATACGGAACGGGTTTTTCCCTTATGAGAATCCAAATAACTTTTCAAAGCAATATCATTCTGATATTATAATAATGTCTAAGTACAAATAAATATCAATCTAGCAGAAACGCTTGCATCTCACGTTACTACATATATAGTATACAATCAAAATCGCAAGCACGTATTGGATGATTGGATTTCCAACTATGACAAGGTATGGAACCACCTTCCGATCAGTGTACTCTAGGAACGATACACTGGAGTTCAACAAGAACATCTTGCAACTCAGCCACACATGACCGACCACTCATTTCGCTTGAGTGTATCGAATGTACATTACCAACGGTTGGGATCAGCAACCGTTCCCGTATATATATGGGACAGCATTGATAGATTTTAGAAACAAATGAATATTCACTAGATAGGTGATTATACACCCTACTTCGATGAGACTGACTTAGCCATGCTGCCTGCCCGATTTCTGTCATTTACCGGATGTGAGGCTAGAAGCTACACATATCTTTTTCATATCATATCTTCATTTACTTGGAATACCACATCGTCATACCCGCCAAATCATTATCGATTTCCCTAACGGTATCACGGGTATGAAGCTAAGAGAAACGAATTCCTCCGCCACCAAACGTAATACGTTGAAGAGATCAACATATATGATTCGTTAGGAATACTCTGTCAGACATTCGTCCATACAAGTTGTCCTGGGACTGGACAAACCGAAGACACTATTCAGTACATCCATCTTAGGCACTGTTATCTAAGACTTATACAATAGCCCTTGTACTTTTACTCCATCTTCAATTTTCTTTGGCATATATGATTCGCACGCTTATGCCAATACAGAGTGGTTCTTCGGATAATAATCCAACCGGTCTCTCCATATTAACAACGTTAAAATGGTCAAAACATTGATAGTCTGTGATTTAACTGTCAAAGAAAAACTCGTGTGCAAACAACGATATTATTTCCAGATGGAAATTATATCAATCAATCATCATTCAACATTTATCTCTTTAGTTCATTACTTTACTTATCTCCTATTTCCCTATATTCAACGTTTCTTATTTTCTAATTTTAGAAAATATACTTTATTAACAATGGAAAACATTTCCATTTCATGTTTCCTATATTAGAAAACATTTCTGATTTCTTATTTGGAAAAAAACATTTCCAAAGTCCCTTCATTGTATTTAAACAGATGTTTAAATAAAATATCGCTATGCCAACTCAACTCATTTATTAAATTCACTTAACCATCATTCACTATCAAACCTTACCATTCCTTAGTTAAGAAGGAAGTCAATCAAGTTGGGGTATAATTACCTCTCAGACCTTAACTGAACAACGTTATAACTTCGAAATAGTAACAGTTTATCTTTTAAACTTTTAACAACTTCTTTACGTAACTCTCGGATTCAAATTGCGAATCCACTTTTTATTGAAAACATTGATTTTAACGATAACGTTATAATCCCTACTTTTGCAATATCTAACTTCAATTTTAACCTTTATTCTTTAATTCGAGTAATTTAACATAACCCTAATTTATTAGTGTATGTTCTTGATTTCAAAACCGGAAAGTAAATATTACTTTCCCGAATTCGATATAATTGAATTCGACATATATTTCTCTTTCGAGTAATCTCTATTTGATTAACTCTTCTTCGAATAACCTATATTCGATTATCTCTCTTCGAATAACTTATATTCGAAATCTCTCTCTTTCGAATAAACTATATTCGATCTCTTTCTTTTGAATACGCTATATTCGAAAATCTTCTTTTGATTAACAAATCGATAACTTCTTTAACATTATTCGAATAAACTATATTCGACTAACTCCTTTAACTCTATTCGAATAACTAATATTCGACTAACTCCTTTAACTCTATTTGAATAACTAATATTCGATTAACTCCTTTAACTCTATTCGAATAACTAATATTCGACTAACTCCTTTGAATTAACTCATTTGTATTAACTCTAACTGATTAACTTGACTTACTTAACTCAACTGGTTAACTCGACTTACTTAGCTCAACTGGTTTACTCTAACTGATTATCTCTAACTGATTATCTCTAACTGATTTAACTCTAACTGGCTAACTCTAACTGATTAACTCTAACTGGCTAACTCTAACTGTTTAACTCTAACTGGCTAACTCTAACTGGCTAACCCTAACTGATTAACCCTAACTGATTTACTCTTATTTACTAACCTCTATTCAAATAACTAAATTCGAATAACTCCTTTTAACTCTATTCGAATAACATATTCGAATAACTCCTTTTAACTCTATTCGAATAACTGAATTCGAATACTCTTTTTAACTCTATTCGAGTAACTGAATTCGAATACTCTTTTTACTCTATTCGAATAACTGAATTCGAATACACTTTTTAACTCTATTCGAATAACTGAATTCGAATACTCCTTTTGCTTTATAAAGATTTCCTTTTTATAACGTTCATTCATTTGAAAATATTTACTTTTAAATAACGGTTCTACACTTTACAAATGATTCCTTTTTAATAACGTTTTTCCTCTTTATAACTTTTTCTGCTTTATAACATTTTCTACTTTATAACGTCCTATTCCGTTATAAACAAATTTCCTTTTTCTATATTTATTTTCTAAATATTCTAACTCCTTAAATTTCCGGAAAAATTCGCCATAACCTCCTTTGTAACGGGAGCATCGGGAAAATCCCCAAACCGCTACACAAGCCTTTCCATTCAAAAAGAAAATGATTTGCAGTTATTTTCTTTTTAAATATCTCCTATTTATTTAATCAAATAAATATCTTATTTAATATCCCTTATTTATTTAACAAACAAATAATCCATTATTTTTATCTTATTTATTTAACAAATACATAATTCACTCCTAATCTTATTTATTTAACAAATAAATAATTCACTTTATAAATATTCCATTTATAAAGATTTCCCTTTCATTTAATTCCACTTAAACGTATTTTCTATTTATAAATAATCCATTTATAAATATTTCTATTTATAAATATTCTATTTATAAATATTCTCTTTTCAATATTCCGGTATGTCATGTTGTTTAACTTATAGTGTCCAACATAGTCCATACACATATAATCAACAACAGATTATAAATCATGTCATATATCACAATATATGAAAACAATAAAATAACTGTTGAGGAATCCAGTCGGATTCCTCCAACCTGTTTCCCTGCATCCACAGATGTTACACAAGAAAATCAATCATCACTTTCAGTTTCATTTGATATATTCTGATAAACAGAATCAATACGGAAATTTAACTAACTGACTAGCAGTTCAATCAAACAATCAACACACAATCAAACAGACAATACTTAACAGTTCTAAGAATACAACATGAAAATATAAATTGTTCAGAGTTAGTGAGATTTACTCACATTTGTCGGTTTTCGTTAAATAACGATTAACGATACTTGATTCAGTTCAATCGTTCTTATTCTGTCGTAAATCCAGACGAACTCCGAATCACTCCCACCCCGTTCCAGTGTGTACTTTCCGCCCATACGATTCCGTCGGATCGTACCATTCTAAAATACGATACAGTATGTACATGTTATGATACTTACAAGTTATCATAGCATACAAGCATTAACATTTAATTTAAACACTTAATTACTTTAATAGACTTCTTAATTACCATGTTGTCCACGGTTTATTCAGCTCACTATTCTTCTCCTACAGGCCCAGTCCGACCTTCTTCCCCGCATCATCAAGAACCCGTGCTCCCCTTTCAAGCCATTTAGCAAAACATACTCCTTTCCTCTTGGGCCTTAACCATTTCCCTTGGCCCAACTCCTTATCCTTAAGCCCACGTATTAAACCCGCCTCCTCCCTATTCTTCTTCCCAAATGACATCTCACGCTTCAGGCAACTACCCAACAGCAAACACACGTTCTCCCTTCGACTGCTCCTCTTCTGCTTCACGAAATCCGAAAAGAATACCACCAATACACTCCTCTTCTCGTCCTCTTCAACTCCACCCTATACACGTACAATTCGACTCATCCCTTCCAAACCCGTCATCGGCCTCGCAGCAGCAGGCATCGACCCAATTTCCCACCGAAACCCCCAACTCTTTGCAGCAAGGTGCGAAATCACCTTCTAAACCCTAATCCGACATCAAAAGACTTAATCGATGCCTTAAGTTCGAGTTATAGCAAACCCTAGTCCTCCTGTTTACACTCGTGAGGCCCAAAACTCGGCATCGAGTTCAGATTGACTAGTACGGGCTTGAAGCCCTTGCCTTAGTGATCTCAAAGAAATAGGTTTAAGGATTTTATTGAGTTTCATTGATTTGTTTTGGATTTTTGAAAGGAGTTTGCTCGTGTATTTTTTTTTAGCAGAAGATGACGGCGGAAAATTCTGATCTGTTGACGTTGAAATGATAAAAAGTTAGGTTTTAGTGTGAATGAGGGTATTATATAGGAAATATATAATATATTTTTATTGAATATTATATTGAATTTAAAGCAACCGCTATTTTATTTTGTCCTCTAAAATTCCTGTGACCACATATGATACCCAAAAATCACGAAACTGGACATACACCTTCAGTTCGACATTACGGTCCCAACGAAACTGGTTTCGTCAAATTCCGACTCCATATGCTCACACAACGTATTTTTAACTGTTCAAATACTGAATGTTTCTCACTCTAAAAATCCGTACGGTCACACAGTGACTCTAAAAATCACGAAATTGGAAATCTAACAACTATTTGACATTGCGGATCCAACAAAACTAGTTTCGTCGAAAACGGAGGTCGTATGAAAAACTGGCTATTTTTCAAGCGCTGAACTGACCTTTTAAATATATAAATATATTTAAATATAATTAACTAAAATATTAATAAATTAATATTATCGTATATATATTCACATACGATATCATCCAGCTCCAGAATATCACATCAGATTTTATAACACGATATTTCAGAATTCCAGATTATCCCTATATTCAAATTATATTGAAAATCGATTTATAACGTATTTAAAGCGTCGCAAATTATAATGGAATTCCACAGCGACTTTTTCTGAAATTTGATTTGGACATAAATCAAAATCTACACGACGAAATCCCGATTTTTCTGTTCCACTAGAAAAATATACTCCACCAGCTCCACACATTTCTTGTTTCACTGAAATCCGGCTTAAAGTGAATCCTGTACATTCAGTTGAAGTCTGAATCGCCAAATAGCGAACTGCCGCGTCGTTTCAAGCTCTATTTTAATTATAATATAATTATACGTTCGAACTGTCGTCGATTGAATATATTTGTCCATATAATTCAACTCTAAGCTGAATTACATCTTAGGGATGGCCCCGTTCACAGAATATTGTGATGTCCAATATTTTTAATTATTTCGACATTATAATATATCTTATTATATTATAATTATTAATTAAATATTCAATATTATTTAATTCACGTTCTCGATATCGATAAATCGATATTTAATAATTAAATAAATAAATTGTTCAACAACTAAAATGCGGGTTACTACACATTGTGAAAAGACGATTCTATAGCTTCGAAGCATGTTCCATCGTGGATAAAACATACTTCGAGGGGGCAAAAATGTTGTCTATCTTTTTGAACAAGCCACCCAGGATCATTCATAAGAAGAAAGTATGAAACCACATTCTCTAAGTACATAAAGGAACGGATCGCACCATTGACTCGCCCCTCATCGGATCGCCCCATATCGGATCGCACCTTATCGGACCGCCCCCATTTCATCAGCGAAACGACACCTCTATGCGATTCGATCCGTACATGTATTATTGCCCAGTATAGACCGATCCGATCCCCTGATGCATGGCGGAGCTTCTGACCCGTTCAAACACGAGCTAGTCTTCAGCGATCCGAGACGCACGGATCTAGCGACACGTGTCCCTAACCGTCATTTTGACTGATTCTCCCCATTTGCACGATCCGATTTTCAAGGGGATCGCGACACCTGTCCACAACGGCTAATTTGACTATTTCTTCAACGGCAGCGATGCGATCCGATGTCCTCGGGATTCGTGCCACGTGTTACTACGATCTGCCTGACAAAATCAGCTATAAATAGCCCGGAGTTTGGCATTTTCAAGGATCTTTTTGGCAATATTGAGAGTTGATTCCGCCATTATTGTCATATTACCATTTCTTATCAGTTTTATTGCTAAATTACTGAGAGAAATCACAATTGTAAAAGTGAGTTAGAGAGAAATTATTGATTGTACCAGCATTCGAAGTATTATCAATAACATATAAAGTGGACGTAGGCTCATTAACGCCGAACCACTATAAATTCTGTGTGTTATTTTCTTTTTCTTCATTCTTCGGTTAAAACTCTACAAGATTCAGAACAATTTGGGTGTTAGGTCCAAATTTTGATCTAACACGTTTATGTTAATTAGAGAGTTGAATCAAACAAAATTATCATTTTGTTATTAGAATGTTGAAATTAACGTTTATGTTAATTAGAGAATTGAATCAAACAAAATTATCATTTTGTTATTAGAATGTTGAAATTAACGTTGATGTTAATTAGAGAATTAAATCAAACAAAATTATCATTTTTTTATTAGAATGTCGAAATGATTGTTTATGATAATTAGAGAATAGAGTTGCGACAAATATTAGCATCTTTGTCAAATATAAGAGTTGCGACAAAAATTATTATCTTTGTCAAATGTAAAAGAGTAGAGTAAAAATTCACATTTTTGTCAATATAAATTAGTAGCGTCAAACTTCACATTTTTGTCGATATAAAAGAGTAGAGTAAAAATTCACATTTTTTCAATATATGTTAGTGGCGTCAAAATTCGCATATTTGTCGATATAAAAGAGTAGAGTAAAAATTCACATTTTTGTCAATATAAATTAGTAGCGTCAAAATTCACATTTTTGTCGATATAAAAGAGTAGAGTAAAAATTCACATTTATTTCAATATAAATTAGTAGTGTCAAAATTCACATTTATGTCTAAAGGAAAGAGTTAAAATAAAAATGTACATTTTGTTAAATGTGATGGTTGAGAACAAAAATTATATTTTTGTTAAAAAGAGATTTGAAAACAAAATTACATTTTTGTTGAACTAGAATTGTCAACAAAAATGAATGCATCACTTTTAGGTATTCTATTGAGATGGAGGTTGTATGTTAATTAAAGAATTATCTTTATCGTCACAATACATATTAGAATTTGTGTATAAAAATAAAGACATTTTATTGTCAGTACATATTAGAATTTGTGTATGAAATAAAAACACTTAGAATCATGTTGTGAATTCATGCAAATATAAACACGTTTTAGTAGAACGGTCATGTTAATATGAATATGCCATTTGATTTAAAGATGTCATGTTAAACATAAATATCCTTCTCATATTAACATGAAACGACCCGAACTTCTGTATCCTTTGAGTCGACTAATCATACCACACGTCCAACCCAAATTGCATAGAAATACGACTCATTTTTAGAAAGAAGTTAGAGGATGAGAAATAGGAAGAAAGAAATATTAGAATAGAAGAAAACGAAGATCACAACTCACAACGGAACGAATAAAATATATTAGATAACATAACTTGGAAATACAAATCAGTAACTGTATATAAACATACAATTATCAGAGCACAACTGCTATTTCTGCAATAGTTATAAACACCTGTTTCCAGATACAACGTAGTACACAGCAGAAAATATGATAGTCTATAACTAACTAGTGAATCCTCCTGCTTGAGCTCCTCTAAGTGAATTTGAAAAATCCCAATTGCTTGATTGCCCGTACAAATTTGGGAACCCAAGAGTTTAGGGAAAACAAACAAAATAAACTCCGAGTCAGTCATGGGACTGGTGTGAGTAAACTTTAACCATTTGTTTAGCTTTTTAAAAATCCTTTCGAAAGAAAAGATAATCGTAAGACCGATCCACACATAAACACGAATGGTTTTTACCTTACGATAACCCAAAAATATTTTTGATATCAAATCCAGTGATATTATAATAATGTCTACAACAAATAAATAGAATCTAGCGGAACGCTTGCATCTCACGCTCCTTATATAATATAAAATCAAAAACCGCTGGGCACTTATTAGAGATTGGATTTCCAACATGACAAGGTATGGGACCACCTTCCGATAGTGTATATCTAGATACGAATACACTGGGTTCAACAAGAATGTCTTGCAACCTGGCCCTCACATGACCGACCACTCATTTCACTTGAGTGTATCGAATGTATATTACCAACGGTTGGGATCAGCAATAGTTCCCGAACGGGACAACATCGATAGATTAAAGGAGAAATTGGAATTTCTCTAGATAGGTGATTATACATCCTAATGGAAGCAACCCACATAGCCATGTTGCCTACCCTATTTTTTTCAACTTCCAGGTTTTGAGCCTTAAGGTTTGAATTATCTTCCAGAACATCTGGCAACCATTCTTTTTGAATGCCACATTGTCAGATCCATTGGAAATCACTAATGGTTCCCACAAAAATACTCAAATTGTTAGGCTAAAGAAGTTTCCCTTCTGTGCCACCAACTTCGTATGTTTGGAGGAATCAACGTACGTAACCCCTTTGGAAATACTCTGTCAGACACTCGTCCTTACAAGTTGTCCTAGGTCTAGACAAACCGAAGGCACTGTTCTATTAATCCATCTTGGGCAATTTCTAACTTGGTTAACATAACAGCCCATGCATTTTACTTCGTCTTCAGTTATCTTTAGCATAAGTTGATACGTAATGCTTATTCCAATACAGAGTGGTTTCAGATGTTAAGTCTCATCCCGGTCTCTCCGTATCGACAACGGGGTATAAAATAAACTAAAAACTTTGATATCGGTGATTTAACTATCAAAGGAACATCCATTCAACCAACGGTCCTATCATCCAATTGGAAATTTCTGTCGATCAAGCATCAAACAACACTGGGCCCACTTTTTTTATTTCTTATTAAATTATTATTTCCAATTCCTGTCTCTTTATTTCTCGTTGACAAATTCATCTCATTTTTTATGTGTAGAAAATACCTCTCATTTTATTTGGGGAACATTTTAAATTAACGCGATGTTATAAAACATCGTTATTATAACTCAACCCACTAATCATTTATTAGCTAATCATATTGCTTAACCAAGTTTCACCATCGAACCTTAACCATTCCTCCATCGATCATGAAGTCAATCAAGTTGGGGTATAATTACCTCTCAGACCTTAATTGAACCACATTCTCAACTTTGAAATAGTCAAAGCTCACCATTTTAAACAAACCATTGCTTACGCGACTCTTAGATTCGATCTAAATACACACTTCCTTTGTAGAAAAATATTGATTATAACGGTAGCGTTATAATCGCTGTTTAAATTTTCAAAGCATTTATTATAACAGCAGTGTTATAAGCTCTGTTTCCAAATATTTGGTTTATAAAACATTTCTTTTAACAACAGCGTTAAAATCGCTGTAAAGATTTGCAAAACATTTATTATAGCGACAGCGCCAAAATCACTATATAAATTTATAACACATATGTTATTACAATATCGTTATAATTACTATTTAGATTTAAAAAACAACAGTGCTATAATCGCTGTTTAGATTTTCAAAACAAATATTATAACAACAGCGCTATAATCACTGTTTAGATTTTCAAAACAAATTTTATAACAACAGCGCTATAATCGCTGTTTAGATTTTCGAAACAAATATTATAACAACAACGTTACAATCGCTGTTTTAAATAAAGTACCATGTGCGACGCACACACCTCCATTGTTCACTTATAAAATCTGTTTATTTTAAACAATTCAAGTTCTCTTTTTAATGAATTTACAAGCTATACATTCCTTTATCCAATGATTAACAATCCACTTAATTTATATTTTTATTTATAAAATTTCCTTGATTTATACAATTGAACAGATTTCTATTTTCAACTCAATTAAAAAGGAATTATTTCTAACTTAGAAATAAACTTCGTTTTTAAATTCCATTTTCTTTTTTCCACATTCGAAGATATTTTACGGTCTCTAAAACACCAGATTCCTAGGGCCAGGGTAAACCAAACACAACATATTCAACCATGGATTATATAGCACCGCATATATCAAAATGTAATAAAAAACAGTGAACAAAATGTTGAGAAATCCGGTTGGATCCCTCCAACCTGTTTTCCTGCATCCACAGATGTTAATCAACATCGATAATTTTATTCACATTAATATGAAATCCCGAAACTAATAATCGACCAACGATGCAATCATATCAACCAATTTTATCAACTATTCAACTATTCAACCACCACCATTTAAAATAAATTTGAAATTCCCGTGGCCCAGTTCACAACGAAATCAGTTCCACAGTGTAAATCTCGTTATTACGATCCAACAGATATGGTTGCATTCCATTCTGCTCATGAGTGAGCAATATAGAATGTTTACAAGTTATAACTAGGTTAACTAGTTATTATTAATATAATGGCTTGGTTAAATTTGATGGTAACATTTTTCATGATTTAAAATAGGATTATGTGACCATATAAATGATTAATATGCTAATCAAAATTAAACACTTCATAATTGTTAATCTATTCAACACTTAACCATTAATATGCTAATCTAAAATTCTACTAATTAATTACTTAATTAATTAAAAATCTAATTACTTTGATCTTACCGTAATCAGATTTAGGCATACTAAATCCATGTTCTTCCGCATGTACCTGCTCTGTTCCCACTTCGTTCTCGTGCAAAAGCCTGAAACTCGTTTACTCATCACTAGTTTTTAAGTAAAAATTAACTTAACAACTTAATTACTTTTAATCATTAATTACCATGTGGAAATTGCTGCTCATCACTCTTCTCCTCATGTTCATTATCAACTGCATGCATGTTACCTCTTTGCTGGAACCATAATTTATCACCACAACAATAGGATGCTGATCTTCCTCCAAACATTAATTTCCAACAACCCCAAATGTTTAAATCCTTGCGTAAACATTCCTTAAACCAAATTTTCATTTAATCCTCCTCTACTCCTTCGTGAACCCGCTTCAGCCATCTACGGTTCCATCGTCTTCCCTTCATCACCAAACCGCATTTCAGACTTTCCATGATTCCACAAACCAAGATAACCATGCAACTCCCCTTCGAACTTCCCTCTCCAGATCGTTAAAATGTTTAAGCAACGTTCATTTTATTTTTATTTTCCTACCTTCTTAATCATTTCATTTGCCAGTATTTTACTGCCGCGACCCATTTTCTTCTTAATCACCAATTTATCACGTCCTCCTTCTTGCTAAAACTTTATACCCAACATCACCGACCACTGTCCTTAACGCAAATGCACTCAACCACCTGCAACTCTCATCTCTTCTCAACAACATACCGAGGTTGACATCAAGCCACCCGCCATCCATCTCCTTACTCGCTAACTTCACCAACTCAACTCGCAGCTCCTTCCTGGAACCACGTTTCCATCCCCTGAGTCATGCTACAATAAAAGTAGCGGCATCAATCTACTCAAATTACAACCAAAATCGCCAACAGTAAACTCTCGACGCCAAGAACAACTACCACTTCCAGCCCTATGTCTGTCGCTCGAATTCAGTAAATTGGATCGCACCCATCTCAAGATGTACTAAGAAGAAGCCTTGGATCCCGAAAGTTCAACGAATCAAACATATTTTGATTTTGCTGAAGTTTCGAATTCTAATGATTGCTAAAAGTTACGATTTTGGTTATCAAAGAAATCGATTTTATTTGCCTGGAGTAAGAAATGAGAATTAGAAGGATTAATGTTTTTTTCTGTTTCTTTCTGTTTTTCGAAAGAGAACGAGAATCCTGTTGAACTATATTTAAAGGGAGAGAAAGTGTGGCGGTCACGGCATTGAAATGGCTTGGAAGGCATGGCTCTTAAAACTTGGCATGCACGGTAATAAAATTGTTTGGAGACCACGCCATTCTGAAACCTACAATGATAAGCATGTGGAAAATTAACATCACATTTGTAGGATGCAGTTCATCGGGAAACATCTTCTCACTAGGCATGTGTGATCTTCACCTCGTAGCCAGAGATTTTCGCATGTGAGTGTCTGATATATTCATGTGCATTTTGTTTACATTTTGGCCATGTATATATGCTAAACGCCAACATACTATTGATGGAGTTGGGAAAAGAGTACGAATGCTTTAAAGACTTAACTGTGTAATCTTGATTTGTGGCATCATTTGTATGGTGTAATGTAAGTTGGTTTACAGGGAAGCTAAAATGTATTAAAGAACCTTGATAGTATTAACACAGTAAAACCTGGTAATATAGTTTTTATACTTGTTTTTCTATCAGCTGATCGTGCAACAACGTTATTTATTTTCTTTTCTTTTCTTCTTTCTTCATTATCTAATGCTAACCCGGTCTTTTAAGTTATCAATTATATTTTATTATCAAGTTGTAGTATATCCGCTTAAAATTCTGTTCGCACATGAGCTGCTATGGACAAAAATGAGGGCACGGTCGTGTCCGGCGACGTACCACGATCCCAAAAACATAATAATATCGGTAGTTTAACTTGTATTTTGAAACCCCAAAATATTGATATAGGGTGCAAATTACTCCAAGTAAAAAGTTGCATATTTAATTAATTAAAAATTACAGTAAAATTCTAAAAATTAAATTATAACTATGCCTCAAAAGAACCTTGTCCAAATTCAAGACCGATGTTTAGATATATTTAAATAACCGTTATGGCCATAAACGAATATGCCGCTGTTTTTCTGAATATTTAATTTGGACATAACTTTCAATTTACCAGACGAAATCTTGATTTTTCACTTCCATCAGAGAGATACAGTTTAATAGATTCAAACGTTTCTTGTTTCAAAGAAATCCGACTTATTTTGGATTTTGTATATTCAGTTGAAGTTTAAATCGTAAATTACGAACTACCGCGACTATTTCGAGCTCGTTTTAAATTATGTTGTAAATTATACGTTTAAATATCGTTTTTCTTAAATAAATTCCTATATACAATTCAAATAAAATATTTAAAATAAATTTAAATATTCAGAATTCAACGGCTAAAATCTGGGTCGTTAAATTCCTTTCCCCTTAAAATATTTTCGTCCTCGAAATTGCTAAGCAGTAGAGGTGCTATAACTCTAACTCCTCACAACCTACTTGGTTGAAATCCCATATCCCATATATCCATATTTGGTTCTAACACATAACCTTTAATTCTCATATCAATACCTGATCTTTTAAAATGACCCACCCACCATTTTTGGACAACCCATTATCACATTCTTATATATGCTCTCCTGGGTATTTCACCTTGATTCTAAATCAATTCATCACTTTGCTTCCATTCAGCATCTGCTCAACATACATATCCATTTCCAGTTGATTTCCAAACAGTTTAACTCTTGGTTTTCCCTTATTACCATATTCAGTCTCAATCGAGATTATCTCCATCTAATCGAATTTATTTAACTTGGCACAAGTTAAATTCCAATCTATTTGATTTACTTTCACCTTCTCAATTTATTCAACTTATAAAAGTTAAATTCTAATTTTAGAATTTAATTCCCTGGGTTTTATTTCAAATTGGTTAGAAATCATATAACTTTACACATATATTTAAAATCTTTTGCAAATTCAAAACACTTGGATTTTACGAAAATAACTCGTTCTTTTCAAACCAATTTCCCATCAACTAATTTTCATGGTAGCAATTCACCACTCAGGAACTTGAAAATAAATACCGATAATGTCGCAACCCATTATCAGTACTATTTTCTCGCCCCCTAGAGTGATTTCAGTGCTAAATCACTTTTAAAATCCATTTAAAACCATTCTTGTTCAATAATCCTTCAAAACAATGCTATATTCATAATATTTGAGAAAATATTTCCTAAACACTCGAGATTTAAATTCAAATTAGGGTTTGAATTTAATTCTAGTTAATCTTGGTTATATAACCATTTCAATATTTTAGAATTTCATTTGACTATAATAACAATCAACACATCTATATAATATTTCAGAGATTATTCCTTTGATATCAAAATAAATTTTGGGCAAAATTATTTCATTTACACATTTTAAAATAATACTATGTCGAATTGTTCTGTTTAAGAGTTTAAAAACACCTATCGATACAGTTGGACATCCTGTATCGACCAGAATTCATATATCCCTCAACAAACCAGCCAACATAATATAATTTTTTTTTATATCAAATCTACAAATACGCGCTCATACAAATACACTCAAACTATATCTAGGTTACTATTAACCCCATCTCTATTGAGTCACGCCATAGAGGCAAGGTTATCACTCAACCTTCAGCTCTGATACCAAATGAAACGACCCGAACTTTCGTACCCTTTGAGTCGACTAATCATACCACATGTCCAACCCAAATTGCACAGAAATATGACTCATTTTTAGAAAGAAGTTAGTGGATGATAAATTGGAAGAAAGAAATATTAGAATAGAAGAAAACGAAGATCACAACTCACAGCGGAGCGAATAAAATATATTAGATAACATAACTTTGAAATACAAATCAGTAACTGTATATAAGCATACCATTATCAGAGCACAATAGCTATTTCTGGAACAGTTATAAACACATGTTTCTAGATACAACGTAGTACACAGCAGAAAATATGATAATCTATAACTAACTGGTGAAGCCTCTTGCTTGAGCTCCTCCAAGTGAATCTAAAAAATACCGACTACTTGACTGACCGTACAAATTTGGGCACCCAAGAGTTTAGGGAAAACAAACAAAATAAACTCTGGGTCAGTCATGGGACTGGTGTGAATAAACTCTAAACATTTGTTTAACTTTTTAAAAGTCCTTTTGAAAGAAAAGATAATCGTAAGACTGATCCACGCATAAAAACGGATGGTTTTTTGCTTACGATTACCCAAAAATATTTTTGATATCAAATCCAGTGATATTATAATAATGTCTACAATAAATAAATAGAATCTAGCGGAATGCTTGCATCTCACGCTCCACATATAATATAAAATCAAAAAACGCAGGGCGCTTATTGGAGATTGGATTTCCAACATGACAAGGTATGGGACCATCTTCCGATAGTGTATCTCTAGAGACGAATACACTGGGTTCAACAAGAACGTCTTACAACCCGGCCCTCACATGACCGACCACTCATTTCGCTTGAGTGTATCGAATGTATATCACCAACGGTTGGGATCAGCAACCGTTCCCGAAAGGGAAAGCATCGATAGATTAAAGAAGCAATTGGAATTTCTCTAGATAGGTGATTATACATCCTAATGGGAGCGACCCACATAGCCATGCTGCCTGCCCGATTTTTGTCAAATTCCGGGTTGTAAGGCTTAAGGTTTGTATTATCTTCCAGAACATTTGGCCACCATTCACTTTGAATGCCACATCGTCAGATCCATTGGAAATCAATAATTGGTTCCCACAAAAATACTCAGATTGTTAGGCTAAAGAAGTTTCCCTTCTATGCCACCAACTTCGTATGTTTGGAGGAATCAACATACGTAACCCCTTTGGAAATACTCTGTCAGACACTCGTCTTTACAAGTTGTCCTAGGTCTGGACAAACCGAAGGCACTGTTCTATTAATCCATCTTGGGCAATTTCTACCTAGGTTAACATAACAGCCCTTGCATTTTACTCCGTCTTCAGTTATCTTTAGCATATGTTGATACATAACGCTTATACCAATACAGAGTGGTTTCAGATGTTAAGTCTCATCCCGGTCTCTCCGTATCTTCAACGGGGTATAAATAAACTAATAACTTTGATAGTCGGTGATTTAACTATCAAAGGAACATCCATTCAACCAACGGTCCTATTTCCAATTGGAAATTTCTACCGATCAAGCATCAAACAACACTGGGCCCCTTTTTTATTTCTTATTAAATTATTATTTCCAATTCCTGTCTCTTTATTCCTCGTTGACAAATTCATCTCATTTTCTATGTGTAGAAAATACCTCTCATTTTATTTGGGGAAACATTTTAAATTAACGCGATGTTATAAAACATCGTTATTATAACTCAACACACTAATCATTTATTAGCTAATCATATTGCTTAACCAAGTTTTACCATCGAACCTTAACCATTCCTCCATCGATCATGAAGTCAATCAAGTTAGGGTATAATTACCTCTCAGACCTTAATTGAACCACATTCTCAACTTTGAAATAGTCAAAGCTCACCATTTTAAAAAATCATCGCTTACGCGACTCTCAGATTCGATCTAAATACACACTTCCTTTGTAGAAAAATATTGATTATAACGGTAGCGTTATAATCGCTGTTTAAATTTTCAAAGCATTTATTATAACAGCAGTGTTATAAGCTCTATTTCCAAATATTTGGTTTATAAAACATTTCTTTTAACAACAGTGTTAAAATCGCTGTAAAGATTTGCAAAACATTTATTATAGCGACAACGCCAAAATCGCTATATAGATTTATAACACATATGTTTTAACAATAGCGTTATAATTACTATTTAGATTTACAAAACAACAGTGCTATAATCGCTGTTTAGATTTTCAAAATAAATATTAGAACAACAGCACTATAATCGCTGTTTAGATTTTCAAAACAAATATTATAACAGCAGCGCTATAATCGCTGTTTAGATTTTCAAAACAAATATTATAACAAATGCGTTATAATCGCTATTTTAAATAAAGTACCGTGTGCGACTCAAACACCTCCGTTGTTCACTTATAAACTCCGTTTATTTTAAACAATTCAAGTTCTCTTTTAAATGTATTTACAAGCTATACATTCCTTTATCCAATGATTAACAATCCACTTAATTTATATTTTTATTTATAACATTTCCTGGATTTATCCAATTGAACATATTTCTATTTTCAACTCAATTAAAAAGGAATTATTTCTAACTTGGAAATAAACTTCGTTTTTAAATTCCAATTTCTTTTTCCGTATTCGAAGATATTTTACGGTCTCTAAAACACCAGATTCCTAGGGCCATGGTAAACCAAACACAACATATTCAACCATGGATTTTATAGCACCACATATATCAAAATCAAATAAAAAACAGTAAATAAAATGTTGAGGAATCCGGTTGGATCCCTCCAACCTGTTTCCCTGCATCCACAGATGTTAATCAACATCGATAATATTATTTCACATCAATATGAAATATCAAAACTAATAATCGACCAACGATGCAATCATATCAACTATTAAACCAAGCAACCACCACCGTATAAAATAAATTTGAAATTCGAGTTTAGTGAGTTTACTCACCTAGTTCTGCAGTTGATGATTCTGCTTTTGGTTTCGTTCTAAAATCAACAAACGTATGATTTTTCCTTGAAATTCCAGTGGCCCAGTTCACAACGAAATCAGTTCGACAGCGTAAATCCCGTTATTACGATCCAACAGATATGGTCGCATTCAATTCTGCTCATGAGTGAACAATATAGAATGTTTACAAGTTATAACTAAGTTAATTAGTTATTATTAATATAATGGCTTGGTTAAATTTGATGGTAACATTTTGTGATGATTTAAAATAGGATTATGTGACCATATAAATGATTAATATGCTAATCAAAATTAAACACTTCATAATTGTTAATCTGTTCAACACTTAACCATTAATATGCTAATCTAAAATTCTACTAATTAATTACTTAATTAATAAAAAAATCTAATTACTTTGATCTTACCGTTAATCAGATTTAGGCATACTAAGTCCATGTTCTTCCGCATGTACCTGCTCTGTTCCCACTTCGTTCTCGTGCAAAAGCCTGAAACTCGTTTAGTCATCACTAGTTTTTAAGTAAAAATTAACTTAACAACTTAATTACTTTTAATCATTAATTACCACGTGGAAATTGCAGCTCATCACTCTTCTCCTCATGTTCATTATCAACTGCATGCATGTTACCTCTTTGCTGGAACCATAATTTATCACCACAACAATAGGATGCTGATCTTCCTCCAAACATTAATTTCCAACAACCCCAAATGTTTAAATCCTTGCGTAAACATTCCTTAAACCAAATTTTCATTTAATCCTCCTCTACTCCTTCGTGAACCCGCTTCAGCCATCTACGGTTCCATCGTCTTCCCTTCATCACCAAACCGCATTTCAGACTTTCCATGATTCCACAAACAAAGATAACCATGCAACTCCCCTTCGAACTTCCCTCTCCAGATCGTTAAAATGTTTAAGCAACGTTCATTTTATTTTTATTTTCCTACCTTCTTAATCATTTCATTTGCCAGCATTTTACTGTCGTGACCCATTGTCTTCTTGATCACCAATTTATCACTTCCTCCTTCTTGCTAAACTTTATACCCAACATCACCGACCTCTATCCTTAACGCAAATGCACTCAACCACCTACAACTCTCATCTCTTCGCATCAACATACTCAGGTTGACATTAAGCCACCCGCCATCCATCTCCTTACTCGCTATCTTCACCATCTCAACTCGCAGCTCCTTCCTGGAACCACGTTTCCATCCCCTGAGTCACGCTACTGTAGCGGCATCAATCTGCTCAAATTACAACCAAAATGGCCAACAGTAAACTCTCAACGCCAAGAACAACTACCACTTCCAGCCCTATGTCTGTCGTTCGAATTCATTAAATTGGATCGCACCCATCTCAAGCGGTACTAAGAAGAAGCCTTGGATCCTGGAAGTTCAACGAATCAAACATATTTTGATTTTGCTGAAGTTTCGAATTCTAATTATTACTAAAAGTTAAGATTTTGGTTATAAAAGAAATCGATTTTATTTGCCTGGTGTAAGAAACGAGAATTGGAAGGATTAATGTTTTTTTTCTATTTCTTTCTGTTTTTCCAAAGAGAATGAGATTCCTATTGAACTGTATTTAAAGGGAAAGAAAGTGTGGCGGTCACGACATTGAAATGGCTTGGAAGTCACGGCTCTTAAAACTTGGCATGCACGGTAATAAAATTGTTTGGAGACCCCGCCATTCTGAAGCTTACAGTGATAAGCATGTGGAAAATTAACATTACATTTGTAGGCTGCAGTTCATAGGGAAACATCTTCTCACTAGGCATGTGTGATCTTCACCTCGTAGCCAGAGATTTTCGCATGTGAGTGTCTGGTATTTTCATGTGCAATTTATTACATTTTGGCCATGTATATATGCTAAACGCCAACATACTATTAACGGAGTTGGGACAAGAGTAAGAATGCTTTAAAGACTTACCTGCGTAATCTTGGTTTGTGGCATCATTTGTATGGTGAAACGTATGTTGGTTTACAGGGAAGCTAAACTGTATTAAAGAACCTTGATAGTATTAACACAGTAAAACCTGGTAATATAGTTTTTATACTTGTTTTTCTATCAGCTGATCGTGCAACAACGTTATTTATTTTCTTTTCTTTTCTTCTTTCTTCATTATCTAATGCTAACCCGGTCTTTTAAGTTATCAATTATATTTTATTATCAAGTTGTAGTATATCCGCTTAAAATTCTGTTCGCACATGAGCTGCTATGGACAAAAATGAGGGCACGGTCGTGTCCGGCGACGTACCACGATCCCAAAAACATAATAATATCGGTAGTTTAACTTGTATTTTGAAACCCCAAAATATTGATATAGGGTGCAAATTACTCCAAGTAAAAAGTTGCATATTTAATTAATTAAAAATTACAGTAAAATTCTAAAAATTAAATTATAACTATGCCTCAAAAGAACCTTGTCCAAATTCAAGACCGATGTTTAGATATATTTAAATAACCGTTATGGCCATAAACGAATATGCCGCTATTTTTTTAAATATTTAATTTGTACATAACTTTCAATTTACCAGACGAAATCTTGATTTTTCACTTCCATCAGAGAGATACAATTTAATAGATTCAAACGTATCTTGTTTTAAAGAAATCCGACTTATTTTGGATTTTGTATATTTAGTTGAATTTTAAATCACAAATTACGAACTACCGCGACAATTTCGAGCTCGTTTTAAATTATATTGTAAATTTTACATTTAAATATCATTTTTCTTAAATAAATTTCTATATACAATTCAAATAAAATATTTAAAATAATTTAAATATTCAGAATTCAATAGCTAAAATCTCGGTCATTACATAACATGTGTATTAGAATTGATTAAACATAAAAATACGCTTTTTATGTTAACATGAAATGTTAGAATTGATTTAATGTAAACATGTTCTTTTTATGTTAACGTGTAACGTTAGAAAATATTTTGTATGTTAAAACGTTATCTTTAACATGCTAGTAAAGAAGTAAATGAGAAGCGCATAAAATGTACATGTTTTGGTATATGTTTATATGTGTTAGAAATATAATTTTTAGTATAGTCATATTTTGTTGCAGCGATATTGCATATGAAATTAAGTCATATTTTGTTGTAGTGATATTGCATATGAAATTAAGTCATATTTTGTTGTAGCGATATTACATATGAAGTTAAGTCATATTTTGTTGTAGCGATATTGCATATGAAGTATAATCATATTTTGTTGCAGCGATATTGCATATGAAGTATAATCCTATTTTGTTGTAGCGATATTGCAAATGAAGTATAATCATATTTGGTTGTAGCGATATTGCATATGAAATATATTCATATTTTAGAGTCAAGGAAATGCATAAAAATATAAACATATTAGTGATATGTTAAATGCATTAGGAAGAAAAAACATAGTTTAACGTTACGTTAATGCAAAGGAAATACAAACATATTTAGTGTTATGCCTAGGATGTGTATGTGAATTGAAATAAAATAAACATTATTGTGTGTTAGGTTATATAAATCAAAATGTTATGAAACAAAGTGTTCTTTACTTGTTATGATAATCACAATAATGAAATGGACGAAGAAATTATTTATATATAATTATATATAAATAAATTAAAATTTAACGAATCGAGCGTGGTAGTTCCCGTTTTGGTATTGTACTTTTAAATGGTTATACCGAAAGATCCGACCGTCGTATTTTCCCAAAACTAAAACCTTAGGTTCGCCTTGGGAAGATCCTTCCAACGAAATGAATTGTGTTAAAATCCAACGGTTAGATTTAGAGAAATGTGTAAAACAAATTTGGGTGAAAATAGCGCCAAGGTCGTCTCTTGACTTGAAGCTTCGTTAAATTGATTTGAGCTATTTTTATATAAATAAAAAAATAGCAATAGATCGTTATTAAATACCAAAAACGATAAGAAATGATTTTAAAATTATATATATATATATATATATATGTGAGGATCATTTGGAAAGTCCGAGTTCAATCTCATTTAAATGATTATACGTCGATCTAAGTCGAAGAGTTGAAGACGGCGATTGAGGACCGGCGATCTTCATATCCAATGGACGACGACTGCTAATGCCCGTGATTGGAGTAGCTACCTTGAAGGGATTAAAGTGGAAATTGTCCGGACGTATAGGTTGATTGCACGGATTTGGTTTTTTCTCAGACCCAGAGCATAAGCTTGTAAATGGATGTGTGTCCGACGTTGAATTTCATTCCATGTAAATAAGACGGATTTTTTTTTAATGTATAAATGTTTCGTGGTGGAGAATTTGATCTCTACTTAACACCCCGGTATATATTAATAGTGATTGGTCGCATGGCGTGAATTGTCAATGTGGCACGCCAAGATGAAAATGATCAAGGCTTTTGTTGAAAAGCAGGGCCTTGTGGGATGATCAAAGCACAGCTTGAATAAGCGTAGCTTTGTGTATTACGTAACTTCACGAGCCTCACAACCCGGTGGAGTCTAAAACGGGAGAAGGGAACGCAGGGAGAGCAGCACGTTTCATTCTAGCTAGAAGTAGTGTCGGTGCTTAAACTGATTGATATTTTACTTATGTGGATGATGGAATGAGGCGCCTCGGATGTTAGGTCCTATAGGACTGGGAAACGTGTGTTCAGGAATAACTAATCCACGAACCTGTATGTGTGGACCGACCCTGCAGCTATCCAAGGGCTCTCTGCGGGGGATCCTGAGACATTAGTTAGAGTGTCTCGAATCGGTAAGGAGCTCCTCTTTAGCCTTGACTCAAGATGGAAACCCAATTTCCAATACGACACCATGCAGTTTTGATTGTATTACTAGTATGGCGACATAGTAGGATAGGGTACTACGCCATCTAGGATTGATACATTATGATTGCAATGTTTTTATTAAAAACATATATACCCTAATAATAATATAACATCTGTTTCTATCGTATCAAGCATCTTTTGACCATTATAAGGTAAAACCATATCCTCCGGTTTGCGTTGCATTGTGTAATGGGACATGGGTCTTATAATAGTTTCATTTTTTTCCAAAAAGCATTGCGTTGTTTAACGATTTACTTTAAGTTATGCATGACAATTCATTGGAAAACCCGTTCCGTGGGTCCTTGGATTTGCCTTATTACTATTAGTTAAATTAGTTTAGAATTCTCACACCAATCCCATGACTGACCCGTTGTTTGTTTCCACCTTTACAAACTCGGGTGCCCTCTTCTCTACACGGCCAGTCGAGTAGTTTGTCTACAAGTTCTTATCTCAAGCAGGATTCTGGATTGAAGCCTAAAGCTGTGTCCAGAGCATCGAAGTCTTCCGCTATGTGTTGTATTTAATTTATTGTAATTTATCTTCCGTTGTAATTTTATTCAATATACTATGATATGTTCTGTACTCTGATATAACATTATTGTAATGTTTATAAAAATCTACTGTTATTGTTCTAATGTGTTGTAGCCCAAAGTAAGCGTATCCGGCGAATGGCTTACTCCCATCTGGCAAAACTAAATCTGGAGCTGTCGTCAAAGCCCTCTTCAAACATTGGAAAGCATCGTCACAGTCAACATCCCAAGCAAAAGTGAAGTTCTTCTTCGTTAATCGAGTAAGCGGGGCTAATATCTTCGCGAAGTCCTTAATAAACTTCCTATAATAACCAGCCAGCCCTAACAAGCTTCTTACTTCTGTTGCTTTTTAGGAATCTTCCAATCTTGGACAGCCACCACCTTTGTGGGATCCACAGCTATCCCTTCCTTAGAGACCACATGTGTAACGGCCCATAAATTTTCGACGTTTTAAAAATATGAATTAATTTGGGTTTGATATTTATTAGAAATTTATTTTTATGATTTTTAAATTCTAGACTGTGTAAAATTGATTTTTGAGTTGATTTTTTTTATAAATGTGAATATAAATTTTGATGTTTGAATTTGATTTGTTTTGTTAAACTTATTGATAGTAATATTTTAAAATTTATCGAAATATATTATTTGAGAGATTATAAAATTTAAAATTGAGGACACATGTTCATGGCTTGCGGTAATAATAAAATCGTGTCCATAACCTAGAGAATTCACTGTTCTTGTTCACACTTGTTCCCCTTTTCCATTTTACTTCGCAACACGTATACCTGTTTGACCACGCATCCTCCCCTTTTGGCAAACCCGTGTCCCTTATCCATTTTATTTATTCGCTCAGCAAAAATTTTGTCCCCAAATTGATTTTCTTCCTCAAATCTGAAAATGGCCACTGTTTTCCTTCCAAGTTCAAATCTTCCTCCCCAAATCGAATTTATGGTAGCCATCACCCTTGCCTCCGAAGCCACCGAACCACCTGACCTCCGCCCCTACCCACCACGTTGACCAACGACAACAGTCGCTCTTCCCATCGCCTCAGCCTTCTCCGTCCTGTCGCTATTACCAAAACCGAACTCCGCCTTCTCCTGGCATCGATCGAACGCAGACACCGTCGTTTGAACCCACCCGAGACCGCAAGCAACCGCTCCACTGCAGAGCGCCTCGCAAGCCGCCGCCTTTACCGCTCCGTTCGTAAGTGACGGCGCCGACCGATTTCAGTTTCTGCATGCGCCTTCTTTCGCCTTTGCAGGTGAGTGTTAACCCACTCACGAATTTCGATTAAACTCTTTTCAAGTCCATCGCATCGTTCTCGCTAAATACAATTATTGCTTTGCCCTGTTATCTTCCTGAAAATCATTTGGGTGTAATCACTTGCTGAAGTATATTTTCTGTATACTTAGTTCACATAAGATGCATGCTGTGTTTAGTCCCTGTCTAAGTCTCCTCTGTCAAAATTATTTGTACACCCGGGACTATCTCTTCCTTTGGGACTTGCTACTTGCTTTGGTCTCACCAAGTATAATTAGTTGAAGCCTGTTCTTTGCTTCTGTAATTTTTGTTGATTGCCTTCCAAGTACTTATGAGTTGTCTTGATAAAAATCCAGATGTTGCTTGAATTTCTGGTCTTTGCATTGTTTAGTTTGGCTCTGTTTTTCTGTAACATGTAATACCCATGCAAACAAATCAAATCTTAGCACCTATGAACTAAATTTGCTTTTGCATGGCTGATGTCGGGTCTACTTGGTGCTTTTGTGTAGTTGAACATGAGTCTGCATAATTTCCTGCATGTATTATGATCCCCATGCTAGTTGAAACTCATGCCTACCAACTAGAATTAAGGAAACATGTACTTATATAAGAACTGCACACTGTACCTTGGCTAATTTAATCACTATTGGTTGAACCAGAACTTCATATTTGGGCGTGATTTATAAGTGCTGTGAATGAAACGGCTACTTGTTTACCTTAGGCCTCTTATATCTTGCCATTTGCGTTGTCTACCATGATGTGTATGTGTATTCCCCTTCGGATGTCTTACTGTTGCATGCTAATCCTTTAACTTCTGCACAGTATACATGGCCTTACCCTGTTCTTCTTAAAGCAGGCATTTGCCTCTTCATACATGTACAACATTAGTGCGCCACTATGCCTCGATTTTTATGAAAGTTAGAACCTTTTTTTATTTGCCGGCAACCACTTTATACTAGACCGAAGAATGAATGCGTTGATACATGTCCCTGCTGTTTAAGATTAAGTGGTGTATTAGTATGTCCTTTCATGCATTTTGATTATCAGTATGTCCTTACATGCATTATAGTATGTCCATGTTGTATGCATTTTAATTAGTATTGTCAGTATATCCATGTTGCATGCATGTACTGTTATCTCGGTTCATGTGTTAGGACGTTGCGTGTTTGCAGCACGTTTAGCCTAATTTCCACATGTAGTGTTGTAGTTTTCTTGTGCATGTTATATCATACATGGAATCATACCCCTTTGCTGCATGTCCTTGTGTCGTCCCCATCTTAGTATCGTTGCATGCAAATATTTCGGCCCAGGTTTGGTAGGTTCGTTGGTTAGTATGATCAAATTTGTTTTATTAAATTTTCGGGATTAAACTAATTATATTTAGTGTTTATCGAAGTTACTGATTTGAAATAAGTTTAATCCTGACCCGAGTGTCTGTTGTGTTTTTTTTATGCAATACGCTCGGGTCAGATACGCGCACTGCAGACTTTAGAAGATTCCCAGCTCGCAACGAACTGGTGAGGCACGCAAGGAGAATGCGAAGACGTGAAGACGGCACGTAGAGACGTACATGCGCAAGCTCGACAAAAGTAAAGTCTTATTTTTTTTAAGCTATGTATGAAATTTTGTATACATTACATTTATTTTTCCGCTGTGCAAATTTTGTATAAAACTCTGATAATTTATATGAAATTTTATTTCGCTGCAATTTATTGTACTCTGTGATTCTGCGTCTGTTCTGTTTTAAACTGTATAAGCCAAAACAATCTGACGTTTTAAACTGTTCGAGTTGGTTTAATTACCGACTTGGAGCGGTCAAAACGGCGGGTCGTTACAGTGGTATCAGAGCTTTGGTTCATACAAAGCTTGGCTTATCCGGTTTAAGGTAGAATTGACACTAGAATCAGTGGATTTCGAAGAATAAATATTTTTGAAAGGATTTTCGAAAATAAAGTAATTTTTAAAGAAGATTTGGAAATAAAGTACTTTAAAGAAATAATTTCGAAAATTAAACTTCTTTAGGCTCCTTACGATGAAGGTTCTCGAAGTCGTTCGCTGAGTGTTCGGAAATTATAAAGGAAAATGAAAGAAAATTTGAAATTTCAAGATAATTGAAATGAAAGTTTCCAAACTTTATGGAAGATACATAAGGATGTAGTTAATTCAGAAATTTTTTATTTGGAAGGAATTTAAAGTGTAATGGAAATGGTTGCGAGAATTTTATTGACGTCGAGATTGGACTGTCAAGTATGTACGGACTTTGTATATACGCCTAGCTAACGTATATATGAAATCGAAGATGTAGTAGATGGATATAGAATCACATTCTAGTCGCTTGAGGATAATTCTGTTGATGATCGCGACATCACAGATATTTATTTTCGAGTTTCGAAAATGGGATTACTGTATATTTCTGATTAAGACGTCGAGAAATACTTAAAGCTATTTAAATAAACATTTGAGATTTTTTTTTTGTGACGTCTTCACGGTTATAGAATATAAATTGATTTGCCGAATAAATATTGAAGTGTTGATAATACTATGTTAATGAAATATCGATAAATGGACTTTACATACTAATTTATGGGTTGGAAATGTAGAATTTAGCCAACACATAGAAATTGGATCTTGAGATATAAATGGTGCAATTAACTTCAAATATTTTGAGTAAATATTTTGGAACAAATTCGCTTGAAATATGTATACGCCAAATCAGAGTAGCGTAACGGAAGCGTGGTGGTACAAAGATCATTCGTGAGATTTTTCCGACTAGTTGACAATGTAACCTTCCTAGCGTGATATGATATTTGAAATGGGAATGATTATACGGTCCTATATTTTTGTGTAAAGGATTTCCAAATATGTCTTGAATTATATTGGAACTAATGTTTTGAAAGGAAAATAATTCGATTATATAAAATTTGATCTAAAGAATTTCGATACAATTTCTATGAATGATTTGTGAAGTTTTTAGTTTGGAAATTTGAAAAGCTTACTTGATTTGAGAAGATATTAAGAAATCGTATTGATTGAACTTGTTTTCCAAACACTTGGATATGATATAGTTTAAAAAGTGGTTTATAAACAAAAGGAAATTTCGACGACTTGAATCCCCGATATTTGAAATGTTTTGAAACAACAATATTATAATTAAAAGTATTTGCGAATTATTGTTGCGAAATGATTTATACCTTCAGGATATGAAATGATTTGATATGAACCATGGAATTGGGTAACCCGTGACTAAAGAAAGGGTGTGTTTGATTTGGGATTTTTGACTCCTTATGATGGTCGGCTCCGGGGAAAGGAGAGACGTCATATATATATATACTATTTCGTGCGATAGGTCGTTCCCGAGTAACCTTGTCATGGGGAGAAACTTCTCGAGGAAATGGAACATATGTATTGATATTGATTTTATCATAATATGTTTGAAGTTTTGAAAAGTGATTTTAGTTTTAAAATCCCGAAGTGAAGTATAATTCGATATAAAAGAAAGTGTAGTATTTCGAATGATTTGCAATGAAAACGGGATCTTGAGTCGAAGAAATTATTCCATGCTTTAAATTCATTTTTCGATCTCTCCTTTTCGAGGACGAAAAGTTCTAAGTGGGGGAGATTGTAACGGCCCAGAAATTTTCGACGTTTTAAAAATATGAATTAATTTGGGTTTGATATTTATTAGAAATTTATTTTTATGATTTTTAAATTCTAGACTGTGTAAAATTGATTTTTGAGTTGATTTTTTTTTTTATAAATGTGAATATAAATTTTGATGTTTGAATTTGATTTGTTTTGTTAAACTTATTGATAGTAATATTTTAAAATTTATCGAAATATATTATTTGAGAGATTATAAAATTTAAAATTGAGGACACATGTTCATGGCTTGCGGTAATAATAAAAACGTGTCCATATCCTAGAGAATTCACCGTTCTTGTTCACACTTGTTCCCCTTTTCCATTTTACTTCGCAACACGTATACCTGTTTGACCACGCATCCTCCCATTTTGGCAAACCCGTGTCCCTTATCCCTTTTATTTATTCGCTCAGCATAAATTTTGTCCCCAAATCGATTTTCTTCCTCAAATCTGAAAATGGCCACTGTTTTCCTTCCAAGTTCAAATCTTCCTCCCCAAATAGAATTTATGGCAGCCATCACCCTTGCCTCCGAAGCCACCGAACCACCTGAGCTCCGCCCCTACCCACCACGTTGACCAACGACAACAGTCTCTCTTCCCATCGCCTCAGCCTTCTCCGTCCTGTCGCTATTACCAAAACCGAACTCCGCCTTCTCCTGGCATCGATCGAACGCAGACACCGTCGTTTGAACCCACCCGAGACCGCAAGCAACCGCTCCACTGCAGAGCGCCTCGCAAGCCGCCGCCTTTACCGCTCCGTTCGTAAGTGACGGCGCCGACCGATTTCAGTTTCTGCATGCGCCTTCCTTCGCCTTTGCAGGTGAGTGTTAACCCACTCACGAATTTCGATTAAACTCTTTTCAAGTCCGTCGCATCGTTCTCCCTAAAAACAATTATTGCTTTGCCCTGTTATCTTCCTGAAAATCATTTGGGTGTAATCACTTGCTGAAGTATATTTTCTATATACTTAGTTCACATAAGATGCATGCTGTGTTTAGTCCCTGTCTAAGTCTCCTCTGTCGAAATTATTTGTACACCCGGGACTGTCTCTTCCTTTGGGACTTGCTACTTGCTTTGGTCTCACCAAGTATAATTAGTTGAAGCCTGTTCTTTGCTTCTGTAATTTTTGTTGATTGCCTTCCAAGTACTTATGAGTTGTCTTGATAAAAATCCAGATGTTGCTTGAATTTCTGGTCTTTGCATTGTTTAGTCTGGCTCTGTTTTTCTGTAACATGTAATACCCATGCAAACAAATCAAATCTTAGCACCTATGAACTAAATTTGCTTTTGCATGGCTGATGTCGGGTCTACTTGGTGCTTTTGTGTAGTTGAACATGAGTCTGCATAATTTCCTGCATGTATTATGATCCCCATGCTAGTTGAAACTCACGCCTACCAACTAGAATTAAGGAAACATGTACTTATATAAGAACTGCACACTGTACCTTGGCTAATTTAATCACTATTGGTTGAACCAGAACTTCATATTTGGGCGTGATTTATAAGTGCTGTGAATGAAACAGCTACTTGTTTACCTTAGGCCTCTTATATCTTGCCATTTGCGTTGTCTACCATGATGTGTATGTGTATTCCCCTTCGGATGTCTTACTGTTGCATGCTAATCCTTTAACTTCTGCACAGTATACATGGCCTTACCCTGTTCTTCTTAAAGCAGGCATTTGCCTCTTCATACATGTACAACATTAGTGCGCCACTATGCCTCGAATTTTATGAAAGTTAGAACCTTGTTTTATTTGCCGGCAACCACTTTATACTAGACCGAAGAATGAATGCGTTGATACATGTCCCTGCTGTTTAAGATTAAGTGGTGTATTAGTGTGTCCTTGCATGCATTTTGATTATCAGTATGTCCTTACATGCATTTTAGTATGTCCATGTTGTATGCATTTTAATTAGTATTGTCAGTATATCCATGTTGCATGCATGTACTGTTATCTCGGTTCATGTGTTAGGACGTTGCGTGTTTGCAGCACGTTTAGCCTCATTTCCACATGTAGTGTTGTAGTTTTCTTGTGCATGTTATATCATACATGGAATCATACCCCTTTGCTGCATGTCCTTGTGCCGTCCCCATCTTAGTATCGTTGCATGCAAATATTTCGGCCTAGGTTTGGTAGGTTCGTTGGTTATTATGATCAAATTTGTTTTATTAAATTTTTGGGATTAAACTAATTATATTTAGTGTTTATCAAAGTTACTGATTTGAAATAAGTTTAATCCTAACCCGAGTGTCTGTTGTGTTTTTTTTTATGCAATACGCTCGGGTCAGATACGCACACTGCAGACTTTAGAAGATTCCCAGCTCGCAACGAACCAGTGAGGCACGCAAGGAGAATGCGAAGACGTGAAGACGGCACGTAGAGACGTACATGCGCAAGCTCGACAAAAGTAAAGTCTTATTTTTTTTAAGCTATGTATGAAATTTTGTATACATTACATTTATTTTTCCGCTATGCAAATTTTGTATAAAACTCTGATAATTTATATGAAATTTTATTTCGCTGCAATTTATTGTACTCTGTGATTCTGCGTCTGTTCTGTTTTAAACTGTATAAACCAAAACAATCTGACGTTTTGAACGGTTCGAGTTGGTTTAATTACCGACTTGGAGCGGTCAAAACGGCGGGTCGTTACAACATGTCCTAAGAACCTCACTTCTTTTCTCCAAAAATGGCATTTGGAGAACTTAGCTTTGAGTTGATGCACTCGTAGGGTCTCTAAGACTTCCCTAAGATGTAGGGCAGGCTCTTCCTCACTTCTAGGGAAAATCAAGATATCATCCACAAAGACTACCAAAAACTTGTTTAGAAACTCCCTAAGCACCCTACTCATTAAATCAACGAAGTATGCGGGTGCATTCCTCAAACCAAAAGGCATGACGAGCCACTCGAAGAAACCGTGAGGAGTACTAAATGCAGTCTTATCTACGTTGTCTTCATCCACCCTTAGCTGATGAAAACCTGTAGCCAATTCCAACTACGAGAAAATCAAAGCACCAACCAACTGATCGAATAAATCGTCTATCCTCGGCAATGGGTGTCTGTTCTTCTTTGTGAGCTTATTATCTCTTTATAGTCCACACACAATCTAAGTGAACCATCAGCCTTCGTTGCAAAAACAACTGGAGCACCCCATTCCGAAATACTTTTTCTTATGAACCCCTTCTCAAGCAACTCTTTCACTTGCTTACTGATTTCTCTTCTCTCCCTCGAAACCATGTGGCGCACTGGTAATGCAACTGGCTTTGCATTATAACCTATGTATATTCGAAAGTCTATCTCGTGCCTCGGGGGTAAACCCCGAAACCATATTCATGGACCATACGAACAGATTTCAAGTCATCATTGGATGCGTCAAGAGATTCTAGGTAGCTAAGCATCACTAGACCTCTGGGGTCATAAGAAATATCAAGGTCTTCCCACAATGAGTCGACAATCTAACTACCCTTCTTTCACAGTCTAGGATGGCACTGTATCTAGCTAGCCAATCCATGCCTAGAATCAAGTCGTTGCCCATGAAGCCAAGAATGAAGGCGTTGCATTCAAACCCAACGCCCAAGATAAACACTCTCAAATCCTAACAAATCATTGAAAGATGAGTCGAACCACCAATAGGATTTGAGATTACTATGGGATCCGTAACTAGACTAGTATTTAGGTGCAGTTTTTCAACTAATGAAGTAGATACAAACGAGTGTGAAGCACCAAAATCAAACAAAGTACGAATAGGATGATCAAACAGAAAAACCAAACTTTCAACAAAAATGTTTCTATCTCTCTCCTATCCTAGTGCCATGAGAACATGAACCTGCCCTCTTGCCTGCCCTAGTGCCATGAGAGCCTGAACCTACCCTCCGAAGTAGACCCCGTCCTCTGCCCTTTCCCTTATCTTCTCGGGCAGCCTTTAATCAGATGTCCTGCCTCATCACAGTTGAAACAGCCAGTTTTCTTCTTCTTCCTACAGTCCTTGCTCAAATGGCCTGGTGTTCCACAGTTAAAGAACCTTTTCTTTCCTTTGCTATTGTTATCCTTACCACCTTTCTTAGGTTGCTGCTGTGACTTCTTTTGATCCCCTTTCTTTTCCGGTGCCTTACTAGCATTAGCGCCTTTCTCCTATTCATGCATAAGCGCCATGTCAACTAGTTTCTCAAAGGTAGCCCCCATGGGAATGTGGGTCATAGCTAACCCATGTAGCGGCTCATTCAAACCTTTAACGAATCTCAGGGCCTTCTTTTATGGTGTGTTCACCAAGTCTAAGCCAAATCTCGCCAACTGATTGAACTTGTTGACGTACTCCTTTACCGTAAATTCCCTTGCTTCAACGCCAAGAACCTTTCCATGTATAAATTCTCTTCTTCTCGTGAGAGAAATTTCGTCTCGAACCTATGCCTGAAATTCATCCATGCCTCCACTGGACGCTCTCCATTTGTGACCTACCACCAAAACGAGGCTTCGTCCTTCATTAACCAATTAGCTAATTGGACCTTCCTTCCATCTTCTATCTCGAAGATACCAAACAAATCTTCCACCTCCTTAAGCCAATTTCGAGCTTCAACAAATGTCTCTGAACCGTGAAAAGGTTTCCCTCCCATTGCCCAAAAGTCTTTGCATATCTTCGAAAAAATATCAACACGGGGAGGGGAGGAGGAGCGGCTGCAGTTGGGGGAGGAGGAACGTCTGTTGGGCCTGCGGCGGTGGCCCTAGCCTCCTGATACCTTCTGAACCAGGTTGGTATCGATATGCCCTCGGGTATCTCGGGTACCCCAGACATGCTAAAAAGAAAAAGGAAAAGATTCAAAACGGAGAACCAAAGGAAAGATATATGGCTCTTAGGGGTTATGTTTTTAAGACAACTTTTCTCTTGAAAATGCTCTCCTTAAAACCTATTTTTGAAAGTATTTCTTTATAAAATGCTTTTGAAAAACAGGTTTTCAAAATATCTTATCTGTTCTGGTAACCTTCAGCTCTGGTACCATGTGTAACACACCCCATGTCCGTTAATGTCACTCTCAAAGGGAATGCATTAACTTTCATGGAGTAGTATTGGTGTATAGAATAGAGTATAACAAGACAGATACATATATTGGTACTTGAAAATTTTAAAAACAACTTCTATTGCAACGGAGAAATAGTTTGGTTACAACAACATCAAAACCGATAATAAAATCAAGTACACTTAATATCCATCTTCACAAATTGTTTTCTGGTTACATAAAGTGAAAAGCATACCCCAACATAAGTAGCCATAAAAGAGATAAGCTGAACTTTTCTTTCAGTAATCCAAGCACTTCCAAAAAAGAGAGAAAGAGGTCCAAATCAAGCTCCACTAGCACTAGTCCCACCCTGAGAACCTTGGGGGGGGGGGGGGGGGGGAGGAAGAAAAGAGGCAAAAACAAAAGGGGTCAGACATAAAGTCTGGCGAGTCTAATAACTTTAACAATACAATTATTAAAGTAATTAGGATAAGGCATAAACTGGTAAAATAAGGAATGACTGTGAAGCAAACGGGCAAGACAAAACAAACAAGAGGAATATGCTGGCGTTAATCGCGCTCCTAATCACTAGAGATAATTACTATACTGCACCATTACTAGTCACCCTAAAAGTTGATCCTGCCTATTGAATGTAATAATCATAATAATGATAATGGTAGTTTCGTGTACCCCTAGCTATCTTCATAGGTGTCGCCTGCCCCTATCTCCACCAGCTATACCCACTACCCCCATGCGATCGGCTCCCTAACTCGTAGATACCCGTGTTGTTCCCATAGTGGGGTGTATCACTCCCCAAAGTGGCAATCTGATACCACTAAGGATGCACGGCTTATATCTACATGATGCAACAACATCTTACCTACCAGCCCGGGCCCACGCACGCACATGACCCCGTTGGACTTGCGTTGCCACCGCTAACCCGTTTTGACCTCTTACAATCAAACCTAGTAAGCGTGTCCCGTCCTCGATCTAAATCGAGCTCACAAAGATACTTAATGGGTTACTGGTTTGAAAAGGGCCCCCATACTTGACACAAGCTTTCCACCTATGCTTGGTCCCCACTAAGATTTCCCACTTAACCCCTTCTTATTCATGTCTTCTTACATGTTTCAATTTGGTTAAGTGTCTCTAATCGTATTTCACATGTCACCCACTTAACCCCCATGTCCCGCCACATGTTTATCTTGGTTAAGTGTTACTTAATTCATTATAACCGTAACCTTGTAAGACCTCCCACATTAGACTACCATTTGCGGTTGCTGGATTTGCCGGGCGGGTCGGGGCTGTCTTATACCGCAAACGAGCCTAACATCGTGTCCTTACAATTGTTATACATTTTATTTATGCCTTCAACCTCTAACATTAGACTACATTTTGTGGTTGTTGGATTTACCGGGCGGGTCCGGGCAGTCTTATACCACAAACGAGTCTAATCTCGAGTCTTAGGCGGTTATTATTACACATAATTATTTCAACCCAGTATGAATTAATTATCCCTATTCAAATTGTCAATAATTTCCAAATTAATCTATGTCCATAATTGTCATATAAATTATGTCCATACTTTTCAAGTATATAAATTATACCAATTAGTATCTCAAATTAATTATATGCCTTTAAAGCAATTTTATGCCAATTCACAATATGTATATTTATTATAGTCCCATTGACCCCACGTCGTTCGTATGTTTAATATGAATTATGTTAGACTCACAAATAGTCTAACTCATAAGAAAAGAAACATCACAACTTGCATAACACATAAAATAGATCTAACTTGCAAATAAGAATTATAACATAAATTTGCATAGCCAATAACTTGCATAGGCAATGAACATATAGAACATAAATTGGCATAAACTATGTACTGCTATGGATCCAAATATAGATCTTGTAACACCCCGTAGTTCTGTAACATTGAGTTTCACAAATTAAAGCAGAGTTAATTCTAAATGTGGGAATTAAGGGAAACGGGTTACGCCGTTGCGTTCGTCTCAGAATTCTGCTTGAGATAGAGTCGGAGTTTGCATAAATCGGACTCCGTATGAAGGAGTTATGGCCTTCTGAAATTTCAGAATTCAGTTTAAAATTCAAAACAGTTCAGAACGAAATTCAAAATTTGAAAAATAAGCTCAAACTGGGCTGGGTGGGAAAATTCCAGCCCAGGGACCAGGTCGACCATAGGGTCGACAATGGTGTCGACCTGGTCACCTCCAGGTCGACCATGGTGTCGACCTGGTCACCCCCAGGTCGACCATAGTGTCGACCTGAGTGTCGACCTGCCTGGTCGGCCTGGTTTGTCTGGTTGGGTCCTGGCTCGAATTTCTGGGCCTAGTCTTATCACTAGGGCTGAGTTGTCTTCTTTTGATTGGCTTTTCTTTAGAATGGATGGCTTCGATTAACCCTGGCTTCATCGACGACTCTAATTAACTTGCAACTCTATAAAAACACCCTAGGTCTCCAACTAAAAATCACACAAAAATAAGAACTTGAGCCGCCATGATGTAAGAAGAAAACTAAGGAGAGCCTCCGCTTGAAAAGAGACGAACAACGATTCAAGAAACAAAAGTCTAACCTAATTTCTATGCAACGTTTTCTACTCCAAGGGAAAGCTTTGCAAGTTCAGAATAACAGAAAACAGAAAACAAGTTTCAGCGCCCGTTGTAAGTATAGTGGTTTTCTGAATATGAATAGAAATTGCAATGTGATTCGATATAAATGAAATTGGGGTTTTACTATCGTAAAATATTGATGTAAATTCTGTGTATTGCGTTGATTATGTCATATTTTGTGTTGGGTGTTTGTGGCATAAATTGGTTGATGCGAGCCTATTGACATTTGTATATGAAAATAAATATCACTTGCAAGTTTATAGTAAAACACTAGAATTGACATCTTTATGTTATGTCATTAACATGGTTAGCTACATTTTTTTAGGCCTAAGTTGGGACTCATGTAAACATGTTCCAAGTTGAAACCTTTTATGCCTACACGACTCAAAATCTTTGTGTACATTATTATGTTTATTTGCAAGTGATAATTGGGTTTATGCAAGTACCTTTTTGGTTACAAAATTATACTAGTTTCATGTTGAAATAGGCTACTTGATGTAAAGTTAGTTTACACCTTTGGGTTATGTCAAAAAGTGGACATTTTTATGGTAGTTTGGTGTTTGACATTATGCTTAGTTATATGTGTATAAACCCATGTTTAAACAAGTCTAAAAGTACGCCATTTCATGTGACACCAATTTAGATATATCCTTATTGAATGCAAGTTCACATGACCCACAATCTATGTTAGTGAAAACGCTATGTTGCAAGTTCATGCGCCACACACTTTTATGTATTCTAGAACAATTCATGATTCTGTGCTTCCCCTTTTTATGTTTATGAGTTGGGCTGAGATGTTAGGCCCAACATGTGTTATGCTGCGTACGTACAAACGAGGGAAACAAACGTTGGGTTTAAAACATAATACATGTATTGGCATGTCTGACACATGCCAATGACTAGTGACATTTAAAGAGGTATAAATTATACCCAAAATTAGTGAATGTGGATAATTGAGCAATAAACATTTACATATAAAAATGAAAAGTGACAAGTATGTAAATTTAGAAAACACGACATGCTTAACCCGAGGTTGGATTGAGTTGTGATGTAAACCTGCCCGGACCCGCCCGGTTGTCTAGTAGTCACAACAATACCTATCCAATGTGGATGGTTAAGCATTGAGCCCAATAAGGACCAGAGGTTAGACTGAGCTACGGTGTAAACCTACCCGGAACCGACCGGCACATCCAGTAACCGTAGCAATACCTGTCTAATGTGAGTGGTCAGGTGCTCTAAAAAGCTAAGTTAGGATTGGTAGGGTTAAGTTAATCTGAACACTTAACCAACTTAACGTGTTAACAAGACAAGACTTGTTGGGGCTAAGTAACTAAATAAAAACTTAGCCAATTTAACATGTTAACTAGACTAGAAGGTGAGGTTAAGTAAAGTTAACACACTTAACCAATTTAACATATTAACTAGACTGGGGGGTGAGGTTAAGTAAAATCAGGACACTTAACCGTTATGACCTGATAATTAGATAAGTGGGTGAGGTTAAGTAAATTTAAAATACTTAACCATTATAACACGTTAGCTAGATAAGTGGGTAAGGTTAAGTAAATACACTTAGCCAATTCAATATGTTAGCTGGACTAGAGGGTATGGTTAAGTAAACTTAGAACACTTGACCATCATAGTGTGATAAATTGAACTGGGTTAAGTTGAAACATGAAGGGACAATACCTAACCATTAGAACATGTTAATTAAACAGATGTTAGGGTTAAGTTAACTAAGGGAACACTTAACCATTATAACATGTTAATTAAAACAAATGGGCAAGATTAGGTTAGGGGACACTTAACCAAAACAAGATGAATGGGTTGGGTTAAGTAATAAGAAATACTTAACCAATATAACTTGGTTTGTGATAGGGTTAAGTCTACATGAACTACTGATAACACTTAGCCAGTTTAATATGACAAAGGAATAGGTTAAGCTAACCTGAAATGATTAATGACACTTAACCAACCCAACTTGACGAGAAAGAGGGCTAAGTAGAAAACCCTAGTTAAGAAACAATCGAGAACGGGAGTTAAGTCGAAATCCTCAGTTAAAGAAACTAAGTAATAAACCTTAGTTAACAAGATTTACGGGAAAAGAAACTAAGTGGTAAAGCTTAGTTGAGAACAACTAAGTAATAATTGTTAGTCAAGAAAACTGAGTCGGTCCATAATAGATGAATAACCCGATATGGTAGATCATCGCTTAACAAGTGCATGAAATGGAGCAAACGTTTATCCGATTTCGAAAAAGGCTCCAGCAGACTGAGTTTAGAAGCACGTAGCTTCACGGGACATGAGGGTACTCTTGGTATCCCTTTGTGAGGTTGCAGATGATCCGCCTGGGCTCACAGAGGTTAAGGTCTGCATCAGAAGAACCAAGGGTATGCCTTGGTTGCAATTTAAGGCAACCTAAAGACTGGGATGGACCAGCGTGATTCGACGAGACCAGTAGCCCTGTGATAGCGACTCGTCATCTACCTACCATCTTGAGTCAATCGTAGTACGCATGCGGAAAGACAGAGAACTCCCAACATACCATATACTTGCTATCTAGTTATGGGTGAGGCTGGACAATCGGAAAGTGGGGCATAGGTGGCAAGAGTATAGTTCTCGTGCTTGATTTTCTTGGATTGCCTTTCATTAGTTGAGGGAGGTATCACGTGGGACCATAACCACGGTAGAAAAACAGACCTTAGCATCTGCATATATCTGAAAGCTCCCGACCGAGTTCCGTGTTTCTAGAATAGCCCTGCCAAGGGACTCGGGTCGCACATTTCAGGACATGTGCATCTAGACGGCAAGAAACGATTCGCGACACATAAGTGGGGAAAGTCTAGGAACATATACCACCCTAGGTAGTGTGTCCTAGACTAGGGGCATCGTTCGACATGTAGCATAATACCTAGTAGACTTAGGTGGCATAAATCCTGAACCCGAAAAGTATTAGACAAGTCGCAAAAACCCTAGTCGAATCTAGGGAACGCTCGATAGAAAACCCTAGATGAAATCTAGGTAATAAATAAATGTGCGCCTGGTGGCAACCACAGTTACAGGGACTAGGATCACGTTATCATTTTTACATATTACTAGTTGGGATACTAGTTAGGTGGTGCAGAGATTAGTATGGGGTGCGATAACAAATTCGATTCTAAACTGCTTTGCCTTAGTTTATAGTATTTTCCCATTTTCAGTTTATGCCTATCATTTCCTTTTCCTTATTCATATACCGAAACACCACTAGACTTACCACGCTTTATATCTGACTCTATGTTTTCTTTCGTCTTCTTTTCTTCCGTTTCCCCCCGGTAGTCAGGGAGGGAATAGCTCAGATTTGTATGGACCTGTTACTCTTTCCAAGCTTGAAGACTCTTTGATGTGCTGCTTTGCACTCTCTTTTCCACCGCTATGGCGGGCTAATGTTTTATTGGGGAATATCATTGTATATTTATGCTTCTTTATTTTTTTAAACAAGATAGATACTTTGTTGTTGGAAAACAATCTTTGTACAAGCTGTTATAAATGAAATAAAGTTTTATTCACTTTTCTGTTGCTTTATTTATCTGTCTCGTAATTTATCTGCATCTTTTACCTATAATACTTCACAGAACTTAGTGCATTCCCTTTGTGAGTGACACTAACATATGTGGGGTGTTACACGTGGTATCAGAGCTGAAGGTTATCGGATCAGATAAAAGATTTGAAAAATTATTTTCAAAACGGGTTTAAAAGAAGCATTTTCAAAAGAAAAGTTTTGTTTTAAAGGCATATTCCCCAAAGCCATACGCGCTATCTTTTGATTCTCTGTTTGAGTCCTTGTTTCCTTCTTTCTTGAGTCTCTGGGGCTCCCGGCTTTTTGGGAGGTAACCTCATCGAAGGGCGAAGTAGTGCCCAACTTCTATCTATAGCCATAATAGTTTCACCTACGGCTAGTTTTCTTTAAAGCTTTGTAGGGTTTTCTGTATGATGGAGGCCGCTTTCGAGAGAGATTTATAAACATGGTTATACAAGGAAGAGGATAAGAAGTTTGGCTAAGGGGCACAACCCAAGGATGAGGAATTCATGGATATGGACTTGGCTCACGTAGGAGGAAGGAATTATAAAACCTAAGACAAGAAGAAGTAGCTTTTCAATGGTATAATATGGCATATAATTAAGGACAAGGGCAAGGACGAGGGAAAGGATTTTCAGGAGGACGAGTGCGTGCTTTCACCACCAGAATAGTTGGGAGAGAGGTAGTAAAAGTCTCTATTAAAAATTTTTAGCTTTTCAATTGATCAACCTGTTAGTACTCTTTTGATCTTAGCGCTTCGCATTCGTTTATACCCGCTTTCATAGTTGAGTCTCTGCACCTAGGTACTTGTATAGTAGAATATCACAATTAGTCTCAGATCCAAATTGGTGGTTCCGCCCGTTTACCTTTGGTTTGTAGGGATTTGAGAATGGCCACATTAATATTGAATTTAAGCATAATGTTTTGGTTCCATGGGCTATGAGTTGATCCTAGGCATGGGTTGGTTGGCTAGTAATTCCGAAAGTTAGACTTTTTGACTTGCCTTGGAAATACCCTCGAGATTATGTGACCCTAAAAGGATCAGTTAGGCTTAGCTATTTAGAATCACTTAACACATTTATCGACGATTTGCAATCCGTTAGAATAGTCCATGAGCACGCAGATGTTTTGATTAGGTTTAGGGGTTTACCCCTAAAACGCAAGATATACTTCCGCATATATCTAGTTGACAATGAAAAGCCAGCTATCCGATCAATGACAGTTTTGGAAATGGAGGACAAGAAGCTTCACAATCGTAAAGATTAACTGGATAAGGTACGGCACAGAGAAGCTCAAGAAGAGGCGACTTAGAAGACTGAAGACTAGATACGTGCATCATACCCTTTTTCTTAAGGGTATATCTTTTCTCTAGGAGTTTTACGCCTACTTATTTCTAGCTTTAAAGTATATCCTCTAGGACGTATCATCGATGCTTAGGTAAAAGCCAATGGATGTAAACGTGTTTTTGAAACATGTATTTGAAACATGTTATGATTGATGGTTGCAAGTGGTTGCTCGTGGATGCATATATACACCATATGCACTAGAACAACTCAGTCAATTTCATATTGCATTCGCATATATGTATTTGCTTAACGGATTTAATTTGATATGTTATCATATGGATGTTGCATATGGATGAATGGCTATGCACACATGTAGTATTTACAGAACTAGGGAAGTTTGCATACATGGTTGGATGCATGGCACTGACATAATTCACATTAAGGAGGTCAATTGAATCAGTAGACCGCCTGATTTTGCATTAGATAAAGACATATAAACACACTATGCATATGAACATGGAAGCATTAGAAATATTTTTAAGGACAATGAATGTCTGTGATTGAATGGTTGAGTAGATGGGTGATTGGGTGGTAAGACACATTCTTCCTCACTTGAAGATTTCGGGGACGAAATCCTTTTAAGAGTGGGAGAATGTAACACCCCGTAGTTCTGTAACATTGAGTTTCACAAATTAAAGTATAGTTAATTCTAAATGTGGGAATTAAGGGAAATGGGTTACACCGTTGCATTCTTCTCGGAATTCTGCTTGAGATAGAGTCCGAGTTTGCGTAAATCGGACTCCATATGAAGGAGTTATGGCCTTCCGAAATTTCAGAATTTAGTTTAAAATTCAAAACAGTTCAGAACGAAATTCAAAATTTAAAAAATAAGCTCAAACTGGGCTGAGCAGGAAAATTCCTACCCAGGGACCAGGTCGACCATACGGTCGACCATGGTGTCGACCTGGTCACCCCCAGTTCGACCATGGTGTCGACTTGGTCAACCCCAGGTCGACCATAGTGTCGACCTGGGTGTCAACCTACCTGGTCGACCTGGTTTGTCTGGTTGGGTCCTGGCTCGAATTTCTGGACCTGGTCTTGTCACTAAGGCTGAGTTGTCTTCTTTTGATTGGCTTCTCTTTAGAATGGATGGCTTTGATTAACCCTGGCTTCATCGACGGCTCTAATTAAATTGCAACTCTATAAAAACACCCTAGGTCTCCAACTAAAAATCACACAAAAATAAGAACTTGAGCCGCCATGATGTCAGAAGAAAGCTAAGGAGAGCCTCCGCTTGAAAAGAGACGAACAACGATTCAAGAAACAAAAGTCGAACCTAATTTCTATGCGATGTTTTCTACTCCAAGGGAAAGCTTTTCATATTCAGAAAAACAGAAACCAGAAAACAAGTTTCAGTGCCCGTTGTAAGTATAGTAGTTTTCTGAATATGAATAGAAATTGCAATGTGATTCGATGTAAATGAAATTGGGATTTTACTATCGTAAAATATTGATGTAAATTCTGTGTATTGCGTTGATTATGTCATATTTTGTATTGGGTGTTTGTGGCATAAAATGGCTGATGCGAGCCTATTGACATTTGTATATGAAAATAAATATCACTTGCAAGTTTGTAGTAAAACACTAGAATTGACATCTTTATGTTATGTCATTAACATGGTTAGCATACATTTTTTTAGGCCTAAGTTGATACTCATGTAAACATGTTCCAAGTTGAAACCTTTTATGCCTACACAACTCAAAATCTTTGTATACATTATTATGTTTATTTGCAAGTGATAATTGGGTTTATGCAAGTACCTTTTTGGTTACACAAATTATACTACTTTCATGTTGAAATAGGCTACTTGATGTAAAGTTAGTTTACACCTTTGGGTTATGTCAAAAAGTGGTCATTTTTATGCTAGTTTGGTGTTTGACATTATGCTTAGTTCTATGTATATAAAACCATGTTTAAACAAGTCTAAAAGTACGCCATTTCATGTGACACCAATTTAGATATATCCTTAATGAATGCAAGTTCACATGACCCACAATCTATGACCCACAATCTATGTTAGTGAAAACGCTATGTTGCAAGTTCATGCGCCACACACTTTTATGTATTCTAGAACAATTCATGATTCTGTGCTTCCCCTTTTTATGTTTATGAGTTGGGCTGAGATGTTAAGCCCAACATATGTTATTCTGCGTACGTACAAACGAGGGAAACAAACATTGGGTTTAAAATAAAATACATGTATTGGCATGTCTGACACATGCCAATGACTAGTGACATTTAAAGCGATATAAATTATACCCAAAATTAGTGAATGTGGATAATTGGGCCATAAACATTTACATATAAAAATGAAAAGTGACAAATATGTAAATTTAGAAAACCCGACATGCTTAAACCGAGGTTGGATTGAGTTTTGATGTAAACCTGCCCGGACCCGCCCGGTTGTCCTGTAGTCACAACAATACCTATCCAATGTGGGTGGTTAAAAATTGAGCCCAATAAGGACACGAGGTTAGACTGAGCTATGGTGTAAACCTGCCCGGAACCGACCGGCACATCCAGTAAACGTAGCAACACCTGTCTAATGTGAGTGGTTAGGTGCTCTAAAAAGCTAAGTTAGGATTGGTAGGGTTAAGTTAATTTGAACACTTAACCAACTTAATGTGTTAACAAGACAAGACTTGTAGTTGCTAAGTAACTAAGAAAAACACTTAGCCAATTTAACATGTTAACTAGACTAGAAGGTGAGGTTAAGTAAAGTTAACACACTTAACCAATTTAACATATGAACTAGACTAGAGGGTGAGGTTAAGTAAAATTAGGACACTTAACCGTTATGACCTGATAATTAGATAAGTGGGTGATGTTAAGTAAATTTAGAATACTTAACCATTATAACACGTTAGCTAGATAAGTGGGTAAGGTTAAGTAAATACACTTAGCCAATTTAATATGTTAGCTGGACTAGAGGGTAGGGTTAAGTTAACTTAGAACACTTAACCATCATAGTGTGATAAATAGAACAGGGTTAAGTTAAAACATGAAGGGACAATACCTAACCATTTGAACATGTTAATTAAACAGATGTTAGGGTTAAGTTAACTAAGGGAACACTTAACCATTATAACATGTTAATTAAAACAGATGGGCAAGATTAGGTTAGGGGACACTTAACCAATACAAGATGAATGGGTTGGGTTAAGTAATAAGAAATACTTAATCAATATAAGTTGGTTTGTGATAGGGTTAAGTCAACATGAACTACTGATAACACTTAGCCATTTTAATATGACAAAGGAATGGGTTAAGCTAACCTGAAATGATTAACGACACTTAACCAATCCAACTTGACGAGAAAGAGGGCTAAGTAGAAAACCCTATTTAAGAAACAATCGAGAACAGGAGCTAAGTCGAAATCCCCAGTTAAAGAAACTAAGTGATAAACCTTAGTTAACAAGATTTACGGGAAAAGAAACTAAGTGGTAAAACTTAGTTGAGAACAACTAAGTAATAATTCTTAATCAAGAAAACTGAGCCGGTCCATAATAGATGAATAACCCGATATGGTAGATCATCGCTTAACAAATGCATGAGAAGGAGCAAACGTTTATCCGATTTCGAAAAATGCTCCATCGGACTGGGTTTAGAAGCACGTATCTTCAGGGGACGTGAGGGTACTCTTGGTATACCTATGTAAGGTTGCAGATGATCCGCCTGGGCTCACAGAGGTTAATGTCTGCGTCAGAAGAACCAAGGGTATGCCTTGGTTGCAATTTAAGGCAGCCTAAAGACTAGGATGGACCAGCGTGATTCGACGAGACCAGTAGCCCTGTGATAGCGACTCGTCGTCTACCTACCATCTTGAGTCAATCTTAGTACGCATGCGGAAAGGCAGAGAACTCCCAACTGACCATATACTTGCTATCTAGTTATGGGTGAGGCTGGACAATAGGAAAGTGGGGCATAGGTGGCAAGAGTATAGTTCTCGTGCTTGATTTTCTTGGATTGCCTTTCATTAGTTGAGGGTGGGGTCACGTGGGACCATAACCACTGGTAGAAAAAACAGACCTTAGCATCTGCATCGACAGATATCTGAAAGCTCCCGACCAAGTTCCGTGTTTCTAGAATAGCCCTGCCACGGGACTCGGGTCGCACATTTCAGGACATGTGCATCTAGACGGTGAGAAACGATTCGCGACACATACATGGGGAAAGTCTAGGAAAATATACCACCCTAGGTTGTGTGTCCTAGACTAGGGGCATCGTTCGACATGTAGCATAATCCCTAGTGGACCTAGGTGGCATAAATCCTGAATCTGAGAAGTATTAGACAAGTCGCAAAAACCCTAGTCGAATCTAGGGAATGCTCGATAGAAAACCCTAGATGAAATCTAGGTAATAAATAAGTGTGCGCCTGATGGCAACCACAGTTATAGGGACTAGGATCACGTTATCATTTTATACAGATTACTAGTTGGGATACTAGTTAGGTGGTGCAGAGATTAGTATGGGGTGCAATAGTAATTTCGATTCTAAACTGCTTTGCCTTAGTTTATAGTATTTTCCCATTTTCAGTTTATGCCTGTCATGTCCTTTTCCTTATTCATATACCGAAACATCACTAGACTTACCAGGCTTTATGTCTGAGTCTATGTTTTCTTTCGTCTTCTTTTCTTCCATTCCCCCCCCCCCCCCCAGGTAGTCCGCGAGGGAATAGCTCAGATTTGTATGGACCTGTTACTCTTTCCAAGCTTGAAGAGTCTTTGATGTGTTGCTTTGGGCTCTCTTTTCCACCGCTATGGCGGGCTAATGTTTTATTGGGGAATATCATTGTGTATTTATGCTTCTTTATTTTGTTAAACAAGATAGATACTTTGTTGTTGGAAAACAATATTTTGTACAAGCTGTTATAAATGAAATAAAGTTTTATTCACTTTTCCGCTGCTTTATTTATCTGTCTTGTAATTTATCTGCATCTTTTACCTATAATACTTCACAGAACTTAGTGCATTCCCTTTGTGAGTGACACTAACGGATGTGGGGTGTTACAGATCTAACCATGAAATTGTTAACTTACATATATGAATATGGTTTTCACCTAAACTTGCATATGTGAATATGGTTTTCACCTAAACTTGCATATGTGAATAAATTTTTCACCTAAACTTGCATATGGATACCTTCAAACTTGCATATGAATTTAAACATGTAAACTAATATCACATGTTTTACAAATAAACTCGCATATGTATATATATATATATATATATATATATATATATATATACTTTATTGACATTTAAACTTGTGTATAATTCACATACAGACATGCATATGATTCATATACAAACTAGCATATGATTTACATCCCAAACTTGCATATAAACTGATGTCATAAAATGAATCAAGTTAAACATATGTGATTGGACATATGAAATAGATCTACTAACATAAGTTAACAAAACTATCATATGTTCACCAACAGACGATAACAAAGTTAAGTTACGTCACATGATTCAACAAACATGTTCTCATAATCCCAATTATAACTCATCATAATTAATTAATTTATTATTTTGTGAAAGAAATTGTACTCACAAAGACGGATTAGAGAAGAGAATAATTCGTTCATTGTTTGTATTAGAATTCTGACTTGCAATTCCTAAGCTTTAAGAAGAAGAAGAACTATTCTAGCAGCAGCATGGATACCAAGAGATTAATTTAGTTTAGGTTTAGAGCTTGACTCTATGCGTGCCTATATAGAAGTTTAGATCAATATAAGCCATTAGATTATCCTAGGAGCAATCAAAACCGTCCAGACTAGATAGAGTTATCCAGAATTGCTACCTATGCCCTATTGACTCTGCAACAGGTCAGAAAAGACTCAGCAACAAGTCAAAATCGTCACTGTTTTGGATCTGGGCGAGGAGGGTAGGTCGACCCCCAGGTCGACCTGTATAGGGGAGGTCGACCCCCAGGTCGACCTGGCCTAGGGCGGGAAAAATCCCACCCAACCCGCTTCTTTGTTTGAGTTTGAATTTTTTTGAATTTTAATCTGAACTGTTCTTAATTTATTTAAATTTCTAAAACTTCTGAGGGCCATAACTTCCTCATACGAAATCCGATTTATGAAAACTTGGACTCTATTCCAAGAAGAATTTCGAGACGAACGCAATGGCGTAACCCATTTCCCATAAATCATCTCCTAAAAATTAAGTGTTCTTAAAATTGTTAATTTTAATATTTAAAATTACGGGGTGTTACAATACTGGAATTTATTTTTCAATTCATTCAACTCCATTTTAAACTGTTGATTAATTATATTTGACTAACTAAAAAACAAACAACTATCAATTAACATTCAATGCACAACCAACTCAATTAAATCAACTGAATTTACATTCAACATTAATATCTACTTTGGTTTAACATATTTCAATAATATCTGATTTATATATGATTTACTTCCATTCAATATAATCTATTTTATTTATTTTCAATATGATTCTTAATTTAATTTCACTTAACCACGTAAAGTTCCAATTCAAAATTTTAATCCAATTTGAATATAATCCAAATCCATCAACAAATAAAATATCTTAATAATTTGATAAAATTATTTCCTTTCTATACGAAAATATAATTTGGGTAAAATTATTTCAGTTACCTACTTTACAAAAACAATATTGTGTCCATTATCAGTTCAAAATCAGACTTATCAAATAACACAATACAAAACATTTGTATATAAAATCTACAAATACGCTCTCATAAACATACACCAAAAGTCAATTTAGGGTATTACTAACCCCATCTCTATTGTTTTACGCCACATAGCCAAGGTTATAACTAAACCATTGTTCTGATACCACTGCAAAGACCCGACGGGATTTCGACGTCCGAATTCCGACAATAATGCATAATCTCGTATTACTTGCCAAAACTCAAGTATCGAAAACACCAGATAGCTGCTAGAAAAAAATTAGAGGGTGAGATAATAAAGAAAGAAATATTAAAATGGAAGAAGAAGAAGCAACACAACATAGTGTCTCACATCGCAGTGAAATAAAATATAATATAGAAATAAATCTTTATTGAGAGATTTAAAAATACTTACAATCATCAGAGTACATTAACACATCTGAATAGTTATAATAACCTATCCTTATATATAATCTCAGTGGAATAATAACTATAACATATCATACGTCTGGATTCTTCTAGCTTGTCTCTTCACAACATCCGATAACATGAACCTGTAAAACTTGGTCTAACCCATGCATTACAAATGCCGAATCAGCCTTGTGATCCAGAGTGAGAAACCCACTAAGTTTAAAAGCAATGTCCAACATGATTTTAAAGTTAACAAATCTTTTCTGGAAAAATAGGATAATCGTAAGACCAATCCACACATAAACACGGATGGTTTTTACCTTATGATAACCCAAAACATTTTGAAATCATATCTTATTCCGATATTATAATTGTGTCAAAATACAAGTAAATATCAATCTAGCAGAACGCTTGCATCTCGTGCTCCACATGCATAGTTTACAATTAAAAATGCGGGCACTTATTGGAGAATGGACTCCAACTGGTAAGGTATGGGGCCACCTTCCGACAGTGTGCCTCTAGAGAGGAATACACCGGACTCAATAAGAATATCTTGCAACCCAGACTAAACATGACCTGCCCCCTCACGTTGCTCGAGAGTAACGAATGTATTGTCACCTTATGGCTTTTTGTCACGACCACCATAGTTCCCAGCAGATATAGAAATGAAATGAAGTAACAAATATGATATTCTCTAGATGGTGACAATATACTCTAATTGGAAGCAATCCCCTTAGCCATGCGATCTACCCGATTTTATACAATATCCCGATTGGTGAGGTTTGATGTATAATTCTCTTTAGAACATCTGGCCACCATTCCCTTTGAATGTCACATCGTCATATCTGCCAAAAAATCACTAATTGACGTCCCCAAAAATACTCTAGTTGTTAAGCTAAGAGATGGTGTCTTCTCCACCACCAACAAAAATTCGTTTGGGGAAATCAACGTATGTAATCCCTTTGGAAATACTCTGTCAGACATCCGTCCATACAAGTCGTCCAGGAACAGGATGACCCGAAGGCACCCTCCTACCACATCCTAGGTATCACCCTATGGATCGGTAGCAAGTAGTCCTTGCAATCCGAAGATTCCAATCACGACATAATCACTGCCGAAATATCTCTAGGAGAAAACCAGAGAAGTTCAACAAGTAGTTCTTCCTCTTATGAAGGTCCATGGACTTCAACACTCCATTATTAATCAGCATCTTCCATCTTCCACGTATTTGCTAGTTGGAATGGTTTTCGAATATAAATTCAATCTCGGTCTGTCCATACCTATAATCGTGTAAGCCAGATTTGATAGTCAGTTGTTTAACTATCAAATAAACAACCATTCATCCATAAAATAAAATAGTTTTACCAATTCAGTACCTTGCATCATTTAACCTCTTTAATTAACCAGTCGCTAATTAATTAATTAAACTTCGAGTTCGTCAAACATTTCCCTTTTCTTATTTTAATATAACAATATTCAATATTGTTCCACTTTTACTCATTTGATCGTCATTGTAAATTGGCAAGTGAATAAATCTCTAAGTATACAACCTCGAAGGCCAAAACCAATATCAGATTGACACCTCGATAGTTACTCAAATCAACCAACATACAACAAGTTTCAATTACTCAAATACCATACTACATTCCCTTTTTTACCATTTTTAAAATGATTATATTAATCTATAATCTCCCAAATCATTTCAAATTTTATTCGTAATATCATTTCATAAAAACTAACTAAAATAATTCAACTTAACCTCTATAAGGAAATACTACATATTTGATTTCAAAAACGGTTCGCCTTTCATTTATAAGACCATTAAATTTTCATCTATAATTTCCTTAACCTTCCATTTATAAATATCTAAACCGTTCATTTATAAATATCTTAACCAATCATTCCTATTTCCAAATTAATTCCTTAATTTCTTATCTGATTTTCCAAAATAATTTCTATTAATCATTTATAAGCCAATGCTATAAATTTCAATTCTACTCAATATCAGTTTATTCATTTGTTTAAATGCCTTTAAATCGAATATTAATTATTGGTTTCACATTTTGAATCACGCGTCTATACTCACATTCCATTAAACCATCCAACACTTTAAAATCTTATAAAATTTCATCTTTTGACATCTTAATGTCTTTAATGCAACCATTATTCTTAAATTTATTAGTACAACCAATTATATAACATTTAACATTATTTACAAATATTTTTCTAATTGCATATTCTTTATTTCATATATCCTTTAAATCATTTTCGACAAATTATTTTATTATATAAATCCATTTCTCAACATTTTCCATATAACTCAATTTATATGTATCTCCGTTTATAACTTCTTACCAACAAATCTTGACTTGAAAACTTAATTGTTAATTATTGGTCTCAAATCCAGTTACCCTCCAAGTTAATATTCCATTTGCAATTCCATTAATTCGCTATTCTCATTCACGAAATGTAATTTAATCACATTTCGTATATTTATATACAACGCTATAAAAACTTTCATTAATTACAAAAAACCTCTTTTCAACTCATTAATCAATTCTCGTATATTTCCACTCCCATCAGTCCATTTCGACATTTTAAAATCTTTCAAAATACCATTTACGCTCGTAAGCCCTTCTTCGAAACCATTTTAACCTTTCCATTTAATTTAAACCATTATACCATTTATTTATAACTCGGAAATTCCATTTATTTATAAATTAAATAGTTTAAAAAAAATCTTTAATGTTTATTTTTATAATAAACATCGTATTTCAAATATATAAATATAACTTTGAAAACATTCACAATCAATTTAATATCGATTCCAAAAACCTTTTCTTTCCGATGGTACTAAAGAGGTCAATGTAACAACCCGGAAATTCTGAACCAACTAAAAATTTTTATTTTAGCAATTTTAATGAATTTTTAATATTTAAATTATTTATTTTAAATAATAACAACGAAAAATTTATTTTAATCGAAGTTAGAACGAATAAATTTATTTTAATTATATAAAGAGCCTGAAATGGAGTGGAATTTTGAAAATTCGATTTCAAATTTCAATTCGATGTACAGAATTCAAAATAAATCAGATTTTAGTGAAAAAAGAAATATTTGAATCTGTTTGAAAATATCATTCCAATGAATGTGAGAAATCCAGATTTCATAATAGGAATTGAAAGTTATGTCCAATTTAAAATTCAAAAAAGTCGCTGTAGAATTTATATTTATTTTAATATAAAATATAACCCTTAAAAAATAAATATTTTGCAAACGACCTCCGTTTTCGATGAAACCACATTTGTTGGATCCGGAATGTGAAATTATTGCTAGATACCAATTTTCATAACTTTTGGAATTAATATGTGCGCGTGGCAAACAAAAACGTCTTTTTTCAATTTCAGTTGAACTAGATCGACCAGAAAATTGCCATTTTTCAAATTGTCTCCAAATCCGAAGAAATTAGTTTTGTTAGGACCGTATCATCAAAACAAAGTTAGAAATAATTTTTTTGTAATTTTTGGAGTCAGTATGTGGCCCTGGCAAATTAAAATTTACATTTAAATTTAATATATATTAATTTATATTTTAATTTTGATACGAACTGACTGAAACAGTTGAATTGGCTTACGAAACATATTCCATTGTGTTTGGGATGGGGGTATTTAGCTAGGGACGATAGTCGTTGCGTATGATTTGGGCTTAGCAATGACAAACAAATAATATTGGAATTAAATATTAAAATAATATTAAAATTTGTTCTATAAATATCCTCAATTAAAGCCCTAACTAGTTCAAATTGAAGTCGCCGCCTATATGATTTCAAGACCCAGAAGCACACGAAATTTAATCACTCAATTTCTCCTGATCTATTTAGAATTAACCTATGATATTTAAACCGAAATGGAAGAGATTTGTTTGCTCTTCAACCCTATATGAATTTGATCGAAGATGGAGGCGTGTAGATATCAGATTTTGGCCGGGAAGTGATGAAATTTTGAGTGGATTTGGGGGCTCGATAGGGCTTCGAATTGGGCCCTACTCAGGGAGTTCGAAGGCGACTTGGAGGCAAGGCTCATGGTGGGATCTGATCATCGGTCAGCAGTATATGGTGGAGGCGATTTGAGGTCAACGAGATGGAGAGGGGTCTGAACGAGGTCGAGACCTGGAAAGATAACAGTGAAGGTTTAGTTTTTATTTTATTTTACTTTTAAAAACTAATTAGTTTTAATTATAGAAAAACATTGTTTTTTTAAATCAATTTTAAAATATATATATAATAGAAATTATAAAATCAGTTTTAAAATATATAATAGAAATTATAAAATCAGTTTTTAAATATATAATATAGCATAAATGAAAAAAATCGCATTGTTTCATAAATAAAAATATGACATTGTTTTGTAAATATAAAAAGAACATTGTTTTGTAAATATAAAAAGAACATTGTTTCATAAATTTAAAAAGAACTGTAACGACCTGGGTTTTCATGATCCTGAGTAACCGACATAAACTCAATGTCGACTATTCAAGCATTGGAAATATCGGATAGTCCTTAAAAGAAATTAGAGGGTGAGAATAGATAAGATAGAAGCTTAGAATAGAAGAAGAACATACAACATTAGAGTAAACACGAATCTCACAGCGGAACGAATAAATATATTTCATAACATAACTTTGAAATAAAACAGTATCTATATACAATACCATTGTTAGAGTAAACACTTACAATACGGCGGAAATAACTCTGGGTCAATCATGTGACTGGTGTGAGTAAACTCAAATCATTTGTTTAACTTTTCAAAAATCCTTTTAGAACAAAGGATAACCGTAAGATCGATCCACACATAAACACGGATGGTGTTTACCTTATGATAGCCCAAAATATTTTTCTAAAACAATACTTGTCTGATATTATAATAATGTCTAGACCAAATAAATAGAAATCTAGTAGAACGCTTTCATCTCACGTTCTACATATATAATATACAATAAAAAACGTGGGCTCTTATTTAGAAATGGATTTCCAACTCTGACAAGGTATGGAACCACCTTCCGATCAGTGTACTCTAGAAGCGATACACTGGAGTTCAACAAGAACATCCTGTAACTCGGCCACACATGATTGGCCATTCATTTCGCTTGAATGTTCCGAATATATTATAACCTTATGGTTGGTACACCAACATAACCGTTCCTGGGAGATACAGAAGCGAAAAAAGTAACAAATATGAATATTCTCTAGATGGTGACAATGTACCCTACTTGGGTGCGACCCACTTAGCCATGTTGACTGCCCAATTTCCATCATTTCCCAGTTGATGAGGCTTGAGGTCATAACGTATCCTTTAATATATCACTCCTTCATTTACTATGAATGTCACATCGTCATACCTGTCAAATCACAAATTGATTCCCCCAAAAATACCACAGGTATAAGGTAAGAGAAACGAATTTCTCCGCAACAACATAAATACATTTGAAACGATCAACTTACATGATCTACTAGATATACTCTGTCAGACATTCGTCCATTCAAGTTGTCTTGGGACTAGACAGTGATTTTCAGATAATAAATATGATCCCGGTCTCTCCGTATTGACGACGGAAAAATGGTCAAAAACTTTGATAGTCAGTGATTTAACTATCAAAGAAAAACATGTGTGCAAACAACGATATTATTTCCAGATGGAAATTCTATCAATCAATCATCAATCTACATTTATTCATTTCCCCATTTCTCGTTTCTATATATTCATCAAATCCTTATTTTCTAATTTTAGAAAATATACGTTATTAACTTTGGATAACGTTTCCATTCCCGATTCATGCATCACTATATTCTCACATATATCAGTGTCTAACTGTAAAATAGTAAGAGAACAATCCCCTACGTATTAACCCCGAAGGCCGAAAACAACATCAAATCGATATCCAGAAAGTCATTCAGTTCAACTAATTTCCAGTCAGTTCTAATTTTAGTAATTCCATTTATATTCCTTATTCAAACACCAAAATCCTTTATAATATTTTATTTGCAAAATATTTACTTTAAATCAAAATCACGTTACCCCCGTGTGTGAAGCACGGGTCTAAACCTTCCTAATGTATTCTCTTTTTATAAAACTCTATTCATTTTCCAAATATTTCCCTTTAATAATTATATTTACTTTCTAAATCAATATTCCTTTTATAATTCTAATTATTTTATAAATATTTCATCTTATAAAATTCTCTTTATTTTATACAAATCCTTTTATATAATTCTATTCATTCTATATAAAACATTTTATATATTTTTATTCATATATAAATATTTCATTTTCAATATTCACTTTGAAAATTTCCTTTTTTACATTCTAGTATTTCATATGGTATTTAAAATACAAAATAACATGACCAGGGTCATTATAATCAATCACAGATTGTATTTCACATCATATATCACAATATATGAAAACAAGCAGTATTATAAATATTGAGAAATCCAGTTGGATTCCTCCGATTGTTTCCCTGCATCCACAGATGTTAAACAATAAAATAACATCGATTTCATTTCGATATGAAGTATTCTGATAAACAGAATCAATATTTGATTCACGATTTATATATATATATCGTTCTCTATAATTTCAACCAATACATCGACAATTCAACCAACCAATAAACACACAGCAATCTATTGTCATTTATGATTACTAGATTATATTTATAAAGATATAAATTGATCAGAGTTAGTGAGATTTACTCACATTGGACGATCATCGTTAAATAACGATAATCCATTGTCGATTCAGATTAGACAATTTATTTTGCTATAAATTGTAACGAGCTCCAATTCACTCCCAGTCGGTTCCATGGTGTAGCCCTCGTCCATACGATCCCACCGGATCATGTTTCACGGAATTCCGATAATATATGACAAAGATACTAATATTACAAGTTATATACTTATTTGATAAAAATTTATTTTCTATTTTAATTAAATAATTGGGCCTTTACCTATATTCCTTGGCTCATTATCTTTAATAGAAACCAGACCCGTAATTATCCTTCTTCCCAAATGGAAAATCTACTGCGACGACACCATCGAACACCATTTTCGCCACTTTACACAAGACAAACCGTGATATTCCTATTTAGATTCTACCTCTCCACCTACTAAAACTGTTTAACTCTCACAAGACATCTCCATTTTGTGTTCTACCTTGATTAACCCCCTTACTCTGTTAGATCACAGGTTTTTGATTCATGATAAGGAAGAAGAGAAGATCAAAGGAAAAGTGATACAGGTTATGATTATCTATTTAATTGTGTCTTAGAGGTGTTATATATTGTTAAAATCTGTCCTCAAATATATAGCATACACAAATGCACTTACGAAAAGACACTTCGCGAAAAGACACTTCGTGAAAAGGCACTTCGCGAAAAGGCACTTCATGAAAAGACACTTCGCGAAAAGACACTTCGCAAAAAGACACTTTGTCACTTCGTGAAAAGACACTTTGCGAAAAGACACTTCATGAAAAGACATTTCGCGGAAAGACACAAAGACACTTCATCACTTCACGAAAAGGCACTTCGCGAAAATACAACTCATGAAAGGACACTTCACGAAAAGACACTTCATCACTTCGCGAAATGACACTTTGAAAAGACAATTCACGAAAAGACACTTCACGAAAAGACACTTCACGAAGAGACACTTCATATTTCCAACGTTCGTATTTTACAATGGTCATATTTTGCAATGGCCATATTTTCTAATGGTCATATCTCCAACGGCCATATTTTACAATGGCCATATTTTCTAAAATGCATCATATTTCGTGGAGAGATTCCTTTTCATTTCTAAAAGGAAATGGGGGCATCTCTTTTAATAAAACTGTTCATGGAAGTTGACAACTCTTCAACGATTATATATACATCAAAGCATTTTTTTTCATATCACAAAATCTTCTCATATTTTTTGATCTTAAACTCTATACATTCTTGCATACTAAAAAGCTCTCCATTATTGAAAGTACTTGTTGAATCATTGAAATTATTTCATAACTCTTGATTCAATAAGTAATATACTTCCTTCAATCTTCACATACACATTATATACTTGAGGATAAGATTATAGGAAGGTGTACTGTAACACCCCACCTCCACCAGGGTGGCTCTTGCAAGCACTCTGACTTTGGAGGGGCGTTTGAATCAGGTAAACATGCATAATGATATATCAAGGCAGAACAAGAACATATGTATATATGTAAACAGAGTAAATAACATAGATAAAACAGCTGAAGATTTCAAAACATTTCAAAACAAGTCTGGTACAACATAGCTTTCCAAATAAACAAGTCTAGATAAAACAACATCAACTGAAAAACTGAAATAAATAAGTGCTATCCCCAATTAAGTGGTAACCATAGCTAGCTTCATGTCGAAACCGTACATGAGCTGAAATCCCACAAGCAAGCAATCCGAAATCCAAGCTAAGCTCCAGTATTCCCTCCCTGAGAACCTGGGGGGGGGGGGGGGGGAAATGGAAGAAAAGAGGCAAAAGAAAACAGGTCAGTCAAAAAGACTGAGTAAGCCCTACTACAATCAATGTAAACTGATAAAGTTAACTGGCATGAGCAGCAGGGATGAACATAAGGATAACAATATACTAGCATGATGATTAACTAACAAGGTAGATAAAGGTGTCATCGCATAATCAGGATTAAGGTTTTGCACCACAGGTGTACTAGCAAACTAACATGACTTGAATAAACAAGTATTGATCCCTTGGCCCAAGCTTTGGCCCAATAACATGAAATGACCCTAATACAAGGTCCAACCAAACGGTCTAGTCGATCGGCTCCCTAAGCCTAACTCGTCACGTGTTGGTGTCAATACGGCCCAATCATAATTGTAGTCGAACTGTGCCGGGTCCACCCTTCGGGTGTATCAAGCCCTAGGGTGTCAACCCCTGGACACCATGAACATGAGTGCACAGTCGCGATCTACTGGTACCCGTGCATGTTTTCTCCGGCTACGGACTATGTGCACGACCAGAGTCCGCCCGGAACTACACCGGCGTACCCTCTGCCGTCGCTTTTGGTCACTTACCTCAAGTCCAGTAATCGTGCCCCCACCCTAGCCTAGTCCCTAGGGTCATGATGATACTAACTTGGGATTACTGCTGGAGTGGGCCCCCATTGCTAGGATTTTTCTAGTGGGTTAAGTACGGTTTAACCCTCTTGCTGATCCTGGATTAACTTGGTTAAGTGTAACGATGAGTTCACGATTTAACCCCGATTAATCTACCAAGCCCAAATTGGTTAAGTATTAAGTGGACCATGACTTAACCCTAATCACGAGGCATTAATTAATTTAATGCGCCTTAACCTCTCACATTAGACCTTGTTGTGGTTACTAGTTAAGCCGGGCGGGTCCGGGTAGCTTTACACCACAACTTGGTCTAACCTCGGGTTCAAGGTACAACATGACCAACTTCTCACATTGGGTCCTATTGTTTGTAGCAACTAGTTAAGCCGGTCGGTTCCGGGTAGGTTTACGCTACAAACTCAACCCAACCTCGAGTTGGCCACACTTATCTTTTCTAAGTGTCATGTCCATCATGTTTCCAAAACATGTTACAAGTTTTCAAGCAATCGGGTAGACCTAACTTAATAGGTAAATTCCCAATGGGTAGACCTAACTTAATAGGTAAATTCCCAAGCTTATGTTTCATGTCTTTTAAGTTTACCCAACCCCAAACGCAATCCCATCGCTTACATATCGCAATAGCGCATAAAGGATAGAAAGAGGGAACTTGGCATAATCATGACATAAAGGTATTGAAGCCACAAGCTTAACATGGTGGCATATGAAATGTTCATATGTTCATACACTTGCATATTACATTTTTAGGCCTTAAAAGCATGCATAAAACCAAACTTAGCATATTGGTGATACATGGTGCTAAATGACATGTAGAGATGGCCATAAGTTCGCATTTAGCCTCACATGCAAGTTATCATAAGAGATATGATAACTTACATGTTGATAAAATGCAACCTTTGGCATAAAGCTTAAAGCTTTATGTTCATAAACCCAAAATAAGCTTGCATAACATGATAGCATGAACAAAATGTTCAACCCAAACTTGCATAACATAACTTGGCATACTTGCATATAAACTTGCATATCACAACATGATAAACTTGCATATAAACTTGCATATCACAACATGATAAGCTTGCATATAAACTTGCATATCACAACATGATAAACTTGCATATAAACTTGCATATCATACATTTAACTTTAGAGTTTAAGTATGAAAGTAGAATAGGGCTTACAATGCTTAAGAAGTCACAAAAATATGACAAAGCCCTTATGAAATCAATTAAACCCAAAATGCAAGCAAAACCCTTGAGCCAAAATGATCAAGACTCTTTCTTTATGATGCAAATATATAAACTTGACTTGAATGCAAGCTAATGATGCTCATACAAGTTTGAAAACACTTGTATGCATGGAAAATCACTTAGGAATTTATTTAGGAATTTTATGAAGAGTGTGGAGGCCATGAGAGGATTGATTTTGCCATAGTTTAGTTGTATGAATGAATAATGATGATTTAGGGTAGGTTAGGGTCTTATTTATAGATTAGGCAAGTGTTTTAGGCCATAGGATTAAACCTAGATTCAATCCAAGCCATCAAAGCATGTCTTGGGGAAGAAGTCAAGTGTAGGAACCATCTAGGGCCTTTAGATTAAAGATGAACCATGAGAACCATTCAAATGCAAAATCTGCATTTGAGCGAATCGGCGCACGGGTTGACAGCCAAACACCCTGGATTAACCCCTAGTCGACCCAGCGAGCTCGGGTCGACCTCAAAAATCGGCCGGTTCAGTTATTCCCCTCTCCCAATTCGCTGTTTTGAACATTTTTGCATATTTATTTATTTCTCTGCGCAACCCATTTCTCTTAATTAAGTATACTTTAATTTGGGAATTTTTCGTGAAACTTCACGAGGCCATATCTTGGTCATACGGACTCCGATTTTCGAAAACTCGGACTCTATTTCACGTATTTTTCCGAGACGAACGCAATGGCATAGCCCGTTTCCCTTGATTCAGATTTTACAGTTTAATTCTGCCTCCATTTATGTTATAACATGTTATTCAAAAATACGGGTTGTTACATGTACTACAAGTAACTAGTCTGTGTATTGAAGACACAATATATAGTCAATCATCAACTACTTTGTATTGAAATTCCGGTAAGCCTATAGCCGTTCAAATCAGGCGGGTAAGCTTGTAATGAGCCGAAAATTCGGTCCAATTTGAGCTGACTAATTAACACAAGTCCAACCCCAATTGCACTGGAAAATCAGAACACTAATAGAAAGAAAACAGAGGGTGAGGAAAGGTAAGATAGAAACTTAGAATAAAAGATGAAGAAGAACACAACATCAGAGTAACACGAACCTCACAGCGGAACGAATAACATATAATATATATAACATAACTTGAAATATAATTCTGTACTTGAAAATAAATCATTATCAAAGTACAACACAGTGGAAATAACTATAGCTATATGATCCTGAAGCCTCCTGCTCCAGCTGTTCAGGTATATCTGTAAATCCTGACTACTTGACTGCCCGTACAAATTTGGGCACCCAAGAGTTTAGGGAAAACAAAACAAACTAAACTCCGAGTCAGTCATGGACTGGTATGAGTAAAATAGCTTAAAACAGTTCGAACAGGTAAACGATATCTCATAAGACCACGCCGTATAACGGAACAGGTTTTTCCCTTATGAGAATCCAAATTATCTTTATATCAAAAACCTTTTGATATTATAATAATGTCTATCAACCACAATATAGTAGTCATCTAGCAGAAACGCTTTCATCTCACGTTCTACATACATAGTATACAAATCAAAACCCCAAGCACGTATTGGGTAATGGATTTCCAACTATGACAAGGTATGAAACCACCTTCCGCTAGTGCACCTCTAGAAAGGAATACACTGGGTTCAACAAGAACATCTTGCAACCCGGCCACACATGACCGACCACTCATTTCGCTTGAGTGTATCGAATGTATATCACCAACGGTTGGGATCAGCAACCATTTCCCGAATGGGAAAGTATCAACAATAGATTTTTAGAAGTAAATGAAAATTCTAGTTCAGGTGATTATACACCCTACTTCGGAGCGACCGACTTAGCCATGTTGCCTGCCCGATTTCTGTCATTTACAAGATGTGAGGCTAGAAGCTACGCTTTATCATCACATCAGATTCATTTCGAATGCCACATTGTCAGATCCATCGAAAATCACTAATTGACGTCTATAACAGTACATTACGTGTTAGCTAAAGAAGTTTCCTTCTCCACTTCCACTCTTGGTACGGTTGAAGAAATCAATGTGCGTGACCAATCTGGAAATACTCTGTCAGATATTCATCCATACAAGTCACCCAGGAACAGGATGAACCGAAGGCACTATTCAGTATATCCATCTTAGGCACTGTTATCTAAGATTAATACAACAGCCCTTGCACTTTACTCCGTCTTCAATTATCTTTGGCATATATGATTCGCAATGCTTATGCCAGTACAAAGTGGTTCTTTGGATAATAATCCAACCGGTCTCTCCATATTAACAACGTTAAAATGGTCAAAACTTCGATAGTCTGTGATTTAACCATCAAAGAAAAACAGGTGTGCAAACAATGACATTATTTCTAAGAGGAAATTATATCGATCAATCATCATTCAAATTTATCTCTTTATTTCATTAATTTACTTATCTCCTGTTTCCCTATATTCAACATTTCTTATTTTCTAAATTTAGAAAATATATGCTATTACCATTGGAAAACATTTCCATTTCTTGTTTTCTATATCAGAAAACATTTCTGGTTCTTAGTTGGAAAACATTTTCAAAACTCCTTCATTGGACTTAGACAGATGTTTAAACAAACCATCGCGACGCCAACTCAAACCATTACGCTTATTAACTAAATTCTTTTAACCCACCTTCACCATCGAACCTTAACCATTCCTTAGTTAAAAATGAAGTCAATGAAGTTGGGGTAATTCTACCTCTCAGACCTTAGCTGAACAACGTTTCTAACCTTGAAATAGACAAAGTTCACCATTTAATTCTTTAACAAACTTCCTTACGTAACTCTCTTTCGAATCATCTCTATTCGATAATTCTTTCCTTCAAATAAGGTGTATTCGATAACTCTATTCAATTTACTCTATTGGACTAACGCTATTGGATTAACTCTATTTGATTTAACTCTACTTGATTACTCCTTACTTAACTCCTTTCGAATAACTAATTCGATAACTCCTTTCGATTAAACTATAATCGATAACTCCCTTCGAATAACTAATTCGATAACTCCCTTCGATTAAACTATAATCGATAATTCCTTTCAAATAACTAATTCGATTTGCTTACTTTCGAATACTTATATTCGATAATTTCTTTCTTTGAATAAATCTTATTTGATTTAACTCCTGTCGAATAACTAGATTCGATCAACTCACTTCGAATATTTCTGATTCGATTATCTCACTTCGAATATTTCTAATTCGATTCACTTCTTTGAAATAACTAAATTTGATTAACCCATTTCAACTCTATTCGAATAAAATAAATTCGATTAACTCCATTTGAATAACTCTAGTTCAATTTAACTCTATCGATTAACTCTAACTGATTAACTCTAACTGATTAACTCTACTTGATTAACTCTAACTGATTAACACTAATTGATTAACTCTAACTGATTAACTCCAACCGATTAACTCTAACTGGTTAACTCTAACTGTTTTAACTCTAACTGGTTAACTCTAATTGGTTTAACTCTAACTGGTTAACTCTAATATGTTTAACTCTAACTAGTTAACTCTAATTGATTTACTCTAATTAATTAACTCTATTCAGCTAACTCGACTCGACTAACCCCTTTCGAATAACATATTCGATTTACTAACTTTCGAATACCTTATTCGATGGATTCCCTTCGAATACCATATTCGATTTAACTCTATTCGAATAACTAAATTCGATTAACTCCTTTTCGATTTCATTTGTAAAGGTTTTTACAAATATTCCTCTTTCTGATTGATTTGTAAATGGTTTACAAACCTTTCTCCTTCTAATCTATTGGCAAATGGTTTGCAAAAAATTCCTTTAGGGTTTCATTTCTAAGTATTTTCTATTTTTAAATAATCCATTTATAATTATTCTATTTATAAATATTCTCTTTTCAGTATTCACTTTGACCAATTCCGTTTTTCTCCAAATCCCGGTATGTTATGGTGTTTAACATATCAAATTACGATGTCCAATATCGTCCATACACATATAATAACCAACAGCTTATAAATTACATCATATATCACAATATATGAATCACAGTAAAATAAATGTCGAGGAATCCATCCAACCTGTCTCCTTGCATCCATATTATATAATATAAAATCAACATCACTTTCAGTTCCATATGATATATTCTGTTAAACAGAATCAATATAGAAATTCAACTAACTGACTAGCAGTTCAATCAAACAGTCAACACACAGTCTATCAGCCAATATTTAACAGTTCTAAAAATACAACATGAAATTATAAACTGTTCAGAGTTAGTGAGATTTACTCACATTGGCAGTTCAACGTTAAAGAATGATAAAATGTTGTTTGATTTGAATCAAATAGTTTATTTCGCCGTAAATTCAAACGAGCACTGATCCACTTCCAACCAGTTAGTATGTGTAGTCCTTTTCGATACGATTCCAACGTGACCTGTTTTATTGAATTTCGTTTACATACGACAAAGTTATAACGTTTTAAAGTTACGTATTTTATATAATCATAACATGAATTAAATAAAATCAAACGGGCTTTAACCTTAAATCCCCCGGCCCAAGCCCAACTACCAGACCCGCTCCAAATACCCTTTCTTCCTCAATCCTCTCGGCCGTGACCTGCTCCAAAACTCCAACACCATTCCCATCATTTCAACTCCAAATCGATCCTCCGTTTCACCATCGATCTCAAAACCGACCACAACACTTCGATCCTCATCCAAATCTCGACACTTCCATATCATTTATACAAAATTCGAAACCAATTATGTCGACCGCGACTTCGATGCTCCCAGGCAACGCACGACGACAACCAGCACCGAACTCCACCAAAATTCATGTACAAGCGCGGTTTTCCATGCTAACCTCAAATCCAACCACCATCTCATGAACCGGAACTTCAAACACCCACAAAACCGAACCCTAGCCTCACGCTCAAAAATTTGAACTCCAGAAAAAATCAACCGCACCCAAAACGAATGCCACTAGAATGAAGCTCACAAGCATACGAGTTCAACGGATTTAACTTTGTTCGATTTCATTGAGTATATGATTTTTAAAAATTGTTTGAAGATGTTATCTCTCACGTTTTAGCTTTTCTGAAGTGGCAGCCTTGTATTTGATTTTATACGGGATGAAAAATCTTGTGTGGTGGGAGAAGTGAGCATGTGGCCTTTGTTTTGACCTTCAATTGATTTTAGATATTTTCTTTTTATTGTTTTATATTCATTTCAGTCTTCTAAAAATTCTTGTGATCACACACGATATTCAAAAATCACGAAACTGGACTTGTAGCTAGATTTCGACATTACGGTCCCAACGAAACTGGTTTCGTCGAATTCCGGCTCCGTATGCTCACACAGCGTATTTTTAACCATCAAAATACTAACTGTTTTTCACTCTAAAAATCCGTACGACCACACAGTGACTCTAAAAATCACGGAACTTGAAATCTAACAATAATTTGATGTTGCGGATCAAACAAAATTAGTTTCGACGAATTCCGACTTCGTTTGCAAAACCGACTATTTTTAATGCTCTGAATGGCCCATTTAAATATATAAATATATTTAAATATAATATTTACAAATAAATATTATCGTCTATATTCACTGTGGAATACCATACAGCTCTAGAATATTCCTATATGAATTTCTAACTTGATATTTCAAATTTGGGTCAACCGGATATTCGATTTATATTGAAATTCCTTTTTAAAATATAAATAATTCCTTTATAAATTATAACGGAACTCCACAGCGACTTTTCTAAAATTTGATTTGGACGTAAATCAAAATCTACCCAATGAAATCCCGATTTTTCTCTTCCACTAGAAAGATATACTCCACCAGCTCCACATGTTTCTTGTTTCACAAAAATCCGGCTTAAAATGAATCCTGTACATTTAGTTGAAGTTCGAATTGCCAATTTACGAACTGCAGCGCCATTTCAAGCTCGATTTTAATTATATTATAATTATACGTTCAAACTGTCGTTATTTAAATATATTCGTTATTCAAATTCAATTCCAAACTGAATTAAATATCACAGACGATCCAGTTCACACTATATTGTCATTTCAGCCAATTCTGATTATTTCAGAATTACATATATTATTTAATTTATTATTTTATTTAAATATTCACAATTATTTAATTCCACGACCATTCAATTCACTATGTCACTATTTATATAATTAAATAAATTAATTATAATACCTCTGCCAATGCGGGTCATTACAATCTTCCCCACATAAAATAATTTCGTCCTCGAAATTGCTAAGGTAGAGAACGACCCTATCGACTGGTTACAACATATTTGTTCACTTCTTAACTTCAGTTTCAACTGAACCAATTTAATTTCAATTAAAAATTTATTTAATTCTTATCAACGAAAATTTCAAAAAATCCTGAAAATTTTCTAACACCTTAACTTTTCAAAAATTTCGCCAGCACCTTCTTTGTACTGGTCAATAGGTCAAACTCCAACTCACCTCTCTGGGCCATCTCCAACCCAAAAGAAAATCAAACAGCCAAACCGCTTGCCAATTCAGCTCGAAAATCTTATATCCAACAGAAATATAAACTTGTACCTTTTGTCGGCATATCATTATATCCTTTTCACCTGTTATCAATTCAGCGGATACAAGGGTCATCCCAATCAAATTCCAATCTGCTTTTATCCACAACACAACCATTCGCTTATATCCGAGCCAAATATCATTTCAACTCGAGTTTCTTCTCGATTGCCAACTCTTAACTTGATTGTCACATTACACTTCAAATTTGAATCTCACAATCCAATTTGTCTTGATATCATTCTAATTCAATCTCAGTTACCACTTTACTGGCTTTATTTTAATTCAATTTTGCTTTCACAAATTTCTGTTAAATTTGTTTTTAATTCAAACAGTCTTTCCCTGGGAATTTTTTTTAAAACAGTTTACTCTTTTCAAAAATCAAATTTTCCTTTTGAACATGTCACTGAGCCCTTAATTAATATTCCATTAGTTAAATCACTTCTCTATTTCTTTATCAATATTTGTTAACCAAATATTTTCAACAACCATATTGGCCTTTTATGTTATTTGGAAAACATTTCCAAATATCGCCCTCCTTTAATTTCTAAACTTTAGAAAATATATGCTATTTATAATTGGAAAATATTCCAATTACTTATCTCTTTTCCGATCTCGTTTATTTCTATACTTAGGGAATATTCTTTATTATATTTCCAAGCTTACACTTATTTGGGTTAAAACGGATGTTGTGTAAAACATCATTACGACAACCCAAATACTATATTCAACTAACTCTTATTCAACATTGATCTTCGAGCCTGAAATCTTACTATTTATTTGTTAATAATGAAATCAATCAAGTTGGGGTATATCTACCTCTCAGACCTTGACTGAATAACATTTATAACGTCAAAACAGATATGACTACTTACTCGAATAATCAATACCATACATCTACTTATTCACTTTTAAACACGTATACGCTTCCTCTTTCTATTCTTACTAGATTTTATTCTTAGTCTTCCTTTTTGATTTTACTATTCTATTTCCAAGTTCGTTTCTTTATCGACTTCTATATATATATATATATATATATATATATATATATATATATATATATATATCGATATGTTGATTTCTAACTATCAAATTATCTTAAAAGTATTCTAACTCCTTAAATTCCCGGAAAAATTCGCCATAACCTCCTTTGTACCAGGAGCATCGGGATATTTCAAATAGCCTCCCATGGCCCTCACTAATCCAAAAGAAAAAGAAAAAGCCAAGCGGCTAGCCGACACGGCGCATAAAATATAATATATGAATTAAATACATACCTTTTCGTCGAGCATTCTATTTATATACCTTCATACCTTATCCATACCTATCTCATGTATATTTATACCTGCCCAATCTATTTTAACTATACCTGATCGTTATAACTCAATTCGTTTATTAATTTCTTAATTAACTCTTTAGTCTATTTCACTTTTATATTTGAACATGACATGTTCAAATATATTTTAACTTTATTATTAATTAATTTGAATCCAAATTTCAAATATAAGTTCTATATTCAATTTCGAATATCCATTTACAAATCCAATTCACCTTTCAAAGTTCAACTTCAAATTCAAAACTCGATTAACTAATTCCTCTTCGACTTAGTTAATTCTATTCAATTTCTATTCAAATTTTATAGCACTTCTATTATTCAAATCTATATATCGAATTCTATTATTCAAATTCTATATATCAAATTCTATTTAATTTCTATATATCAATTTCTATTATTCAAATTCTATATATCAAATTCTATTCAATTTCTATATATCAAATTCTATTATTCAAATCCCATTTTGAAATTCAACACAACTTATCTTTCCCAAAACAAATTCAAAATAGTACCTCTGGTAGTAATTTGTCACTTACAACTCGAAAAAAAGTACTGATGATGCAGCTGTCATTATCAAAATCTATTTTCCAGTGATCGAAGTGAGTTCAATACGACAAAACCATTTCTAAACATTTCCACTTTGAAATTCATTTCAAAATATAATTCAAACTGCTTGTAAAACAATTTAAAATCTCCCAGGATCTTAAATTTTCCTTATTTTTAATCCAATTCCATTTACAAACACTTATCCAATTTTCTAGAATTTTAATTCAATTTCTGGCTTAAATTTCAGATTTAACTCATCTGATTTCACGTATTTCACTTATATGAATTCTGATTGGTTACTTACATAACCATTTAATTTATAATCTTACTCGGTTATAATAACAACCAATATATCCATTATATTATAATTTTGATATATATATATATATATGTCTTCTCTATATCAAGTTATACCTTGGGTAAACTTATTTTAATTTAGCCTTTTTTCAAAACATACCATGACGGTTCATCGTATTCGAGTGTTTACAAAATCCCTACCGATATAGTGGATCAAATTGATCGACCAGAACTCATAAATGACTCACCCAACAAATCTCCACAATATAAAACAGTTTTTTTTTAAATTGAATAATAAATACGTTCACTCGTACATATACACTCAACTCAATCTATGGTATTACTAACCAAATCTCTACTGAGTCACGCCACAGAGCCAAGTTAATCAATTAATCTTCTGCTCTAATACCAATTGTAATGACCCGAAAATCCAGTCCAATTTGAGCTGACTAAATAACATAAGTCCAACCCCAATTGCATTGGAAAATTAGAAAATAATAGAAAGAAAACAGAGGGTGAGGAAAGGTAAGATAGAAACTTAGAATAGAAGAAGAAGAAGAACACAACATCAGAGAAACACGAACCTCACAACGGAACGAATAACATATAATATATATAACATAACTTGAAATATACATCTGTACTTGAATAAACATCATTATCAAAGTACAACACTTACAACATAGCGGAAATAACTATAGCTATATGATCCTGAAGCCTCCTGCTCTAGCTCTTCTGGTATATTTGTTAATCCTGACTACTTGACTGCCCGTACAAATTTGGGCACCCAATAGTTTAGGGAAAACAAAACAAAATAAACTCCGGGTCAGTCATGGGACTGGTATGAGTAAAACAGTTTAAAACAGTTCGAACAAGTAAATGATATCTCATAAGACCATGCCGTAAAACGGAACAGGTTTTTCCCTTATGAGAATCCAAATTATCTTTATATCAAAAACCTTTTGATATTATAATAATGTCTATCAACCACAATATAATAGTCATCTAGCAGAAACGCTTTCATCTCACGTTCTACATACATAGTATACAAATAAAACCGCAAGCACGTATTGGGTAATGGATTTCCAATCATGACAAGGTATGGAACCACCTTCCGCTAGTGTACCTCTAGAAAGGAAAACACTGGGTTCAACAAGAACATCTTGCAACCCGGCCACACATGACCGACCACTCATTTTGCTTGAGTGTATCGAATGTATATCACCAACGGTTGGGATCAGCAACCGTTTCCCGAATGGGGCAGCATCAACAATAGATTTTTAGAAGTAAATGAAAAATCTAGATCAGGTGATTATACACCCTACTTCGGAGCGACTGACTTAGCCATGCTGCCTGACCGATTTCTGTCATTTACCAGACGTGAGGCTAGAAGCTACGCTTTATCATCACATCAGATTCACTTCGAATGCCACATTGTCAGATCCATCGAAAATCACTAATTGACGTCTACAACAGTACATTACGTGTTAGCTAAAGAAGTTTCCTTCTCCGCTTTCACTCTTGGTACGGTTGAAGAAATCAATGTACGTGACCTTTCTGGAAATACTCTGCCAGACATTCATCCATACAAGTCACCCAGAAACATGATGAACTGAAGGCACTATTCAGTATATCCATCTTAGGCACTATTATCTAAGATTTATACAACAACCCTTGCACTTTACTCCGTCTTCAATTATCTTTGGCATACATGATTCGCAACGCTTATGCCAATACAGAGTGGTCCTTTGGATAATAATCCAACCGGTATCTCCATATTAACAACGTTAAAATGGTCAAAACTTCGATAGTCTGTGATTTAACCATTAAAGAAAAACAGGTGTGCAAACAACGAAATTATTTCCAAGAGGAAATTATATCGATCAATCATCATTCAACATTTATCTCTTTATTTCATTAATTTATTTATCTCCGGTTTCGATATATTCAACATTTCTTATTTCCTAAATTTAGAAAATATATGCTATTACCATTGGAAAACATTTCCATTTCTTGTTTTCTATATCAGAAAACATTTCTGGTTCTTAGTTGGAAAACATTTCCAAAACTCCTTCATTGGACTTAGACAGATGTTTAAACAAACCATCGCGATGCCAACTCAAACCATTACGCTTATTAACTAAATTCCTTTAACCCACCTTCACTATTGAACCTTAACCATTCCTTAGTTAAAAATGAAGTCAATCAAGTTGGGTTAATACTACCTCTCAGACCTTAACTGAACAATGTTTCTAACTTTGAAATAGACAAAGTTCACCTTTTAATTCTTTAACAAACTTCCTTACGTAACTCTCTTTCGAATCATCTTTATTCGATAATTCTTTCCTTCGAATAAGGTATAATTGGTAACTCTATTTAATTTACTCTATTGGACTAACGCTATTGGATTAACTCTATTTGATTTAAATCTACTTTATTACTCCTTACTTAACTCCTTTCGAATAACTAATTCGATAACTCTTTTCGATTAAACTATAATCTAACTCTATTGGATTAACTCTATTTGATTTAAATCTACTTTATTACTCCTTACTTAACTCCTTTCGAATAACTAATTCGATAACTCTTTTCGATTAAACTATAATCTAACTCTATTGGATTAACTCTATTTGATTTAAATCTACTTTATTACTCCTTACTTAACTCCTTTCGAATAACTAATTCGATAACTCTTTTCGATTAAACTATAATCCATAACTCCTTTAGAATAACTAATTCGATAACTCACTTCGATTAAACTATAATCGATAACTCCTTTCGAATAACTAATTCGATTTGCTTACTTTCGAATACTTATATTCGATAATCTCTTTCTTCGAATAAATCTTATTCGATTTAACTCCTGTCGAATAACTAGATTCTATCTACTCACTTCGAATATTTTTGATTCGATTATCTCACTTCGAATATCTCTAATTCGATTCACTTCTTCGAAATAACTAGATTTGATTAACCCATTTCAACTCTATTCGAATAAACTAAATTTGATTAACTCCATTTGAATAACTCTAGTTTGATTTAACTCTATCGATTAACTCTAACTGATTAACTCTAACCGATTAACTCTACTTGATTAACTCTAACTGATTAACTCTATTTGATTAACTCTAACTGATTAACTCCAACTGATTAACTCTAACGGTTAACTCCAACTGGTTTAACTCTAACTGGTTAACTCTAATTGGTTTAACTCTAACTGGTTAACTCTAATCTGTTTAACTCTAACTAGTTAACTCTAATTGATTTACTCTAATTGATTAACTCTATTCAGCTAACTCGACTCGACTAACCCCTTTCCGAATAACATATTCGATTTACTAACTTTCGAATACCATTCTCGATTGACTCCCTTCGAATACCATATTCGATCTAACTCTATTCGAATAACCAAATTCAATTAACTCCTTTTCGATTTCATTTGTTAAGGGTTTTACAAATATTCCTCTTTCTGATTGATTTGTAAATGATTTACAAACCTTTCTCGTTCTAATCTATTTGTAAATGGTTTGCAAATAATTCCTTTAGTGTTTCATTTCTAAGTATTTTCTATTTATAAATAATCCATTTATAAATAAATTTATATTTATAAATATTCTAGTTATAAATATTCTCTTTTCAGTATTCACTTTGACAAATTCCCTTTTTCTCCAAATCCCGGTATGTTATGGTGTTTAACATATCAAATTACGATGTCCAATATCGTCCATACACATATAATCAACAACAGTATATAAATCACGTCATATATCACAATATATGAATCACAGTAAAATAAATGTTGAGGAATCTGGTTGGATTCCTCCAACCTGTCTCCCTGCATCCATAGATGTTATACAATATGAAATCAACATCACTTTCAGTTCCATATGATATATTCTGTTGAACAGAATCAATATAGAAATTCAACTAACTGACTAGCAGTTCAATCAAACAGTCAAGACACAGTAAATCAGCCAATATTTAATAGTTCTAAAAATACAACATGAAATTATAAGCTGTTCAGAGTTAGTGAGATTTACTCACATTGGCAGTTCATCGTTAAAGAACGATAAACTGTTGTTTTATTTGAATCAAATAGTTTATTTCACCGTAAATTCAAACGAGCACCGATCCACTTCCAACCAATTCGTTTGTGTAGTCCTTTTCGATACGATTCCAACGTGACCTGTTTTGTTGAATTTCGTTTACATATGACAAAGTTATAACGTTTTAAAGTTACATATTTTATATAATCATAACATGAATTAAATAAAATCAAACGGGCTTTAACCTTAAATCCCCCGGCCCAAGCCCACTACCAGACCCGCTCCAAATACCCTTTCTTCCTCAATCCTCTCCGCCATGACCTGCTCCAAAACTCCAACGCCATTCCCATCATTTCAACTCCAAATCGATCCTCCGTTTCACCATCGATCTCAAAACCGACCACACCACTTCGATCCTCATCCAAATCTCGACACTCCCATATCATTTATACAAAACTCGAAACCAATTCTGTCGACCGCGACTTCGATGCTCCCAGGCAACGCACGACGACAACTAGCACCGAACTCCACCAAAATTCATGTACAAGCGCGGTTTTCCATGCTAACCTCAAATCCAACCACCATCTCATGAATCGGAACTTCAAACACCCACAAAACCGAACCCTAGCCTCACACTCAAAAATTCGAACTCCATAAAAGTCAACCGCACCCAAAACGAATGCCACTAGAATGAAGCTCACAAGCATACGAGTTCAACGGATTTAACTTTGTTCGATTTCATTGAGTATATGATTTTTAAAAATTGTTTGAAGATGTTATCTCTCACATTTTAGCTTTTCTGAAGTGGCGGCCTTGTATTTGATTTTATATGGGATGAAAAATCTTGTGTGTTGGGAGAAGTGAGCATGTGGCCTTTGTTTTGACCTTTAATTGAGTTTAGATATTTTCTTTTTATTGTTTTATATTCATTTCAGTCTTCTAAAAATTCGTGTGATCACAAACGATATTCAAAAATCACGAAACTGGACATATAGCTAGAGTTCGACGTTATGGTCCCAACGAAACTGGTTTCGTCGAATTCCGACTCAGTATGCTCACACAGCGTATTTTTAACCATCAAAATACTGACTATTTTTCGCTCTAAAAATCCGTACGACCACACAGTGACTCTAAAAATCACGGAACTTGAAATATAACAATAATTTGATGTTGTGGATCCAACAAAATTAGTTTCGTCAAATTCCGACTTCGTTTGCAAAACCGGCTATTTTTAAAGCTCAAAATGGCCCATTTAAATATATAAATATATTTAAGTATAATTAAATTTAATATATAAAAATAAATATTATCGTCTATATTCACAGTGGAATGCCATACAGCTCTAGAATATTCCTATATGAATTTCTAACTTGATATTTCAAATTTGGGTCAACCCGATATTCGATTTATATTGAAATTCCTTTTTAAAATATAAATAATTCCTTTATAAATTATAAAGGAATTCTACAGCGACTTTTCTAAAATTTGATTTGGACGTAAATCAAAATCTACCCGAGGAAATCCCAATTTTTCTCTTCCACTAGAAAGATATACTCCACCAGCTCCACACGTTTCTTGTTTCACATAAATCCGGCTTAAAATGAATCCTGTACATTCAGTTGAAGTTCGAATCACCAATTTACGAACTGCAGCGCTATTTCACGCTCGATTTTAATTATATTATAATTATACGTTCAAACTGCCATTATTTAAATATATTCGTTATTCAAATTCAATTCCAAACTGAATAAAATATCACAGATGATCTATTTCACACCATATCGCCATTTCAGCCAATTCTGATTATTTCAGAATTACATATATTATTTAATTTATTATTTTAATTAAATATTCACCATTATTTAATTCCACGAACATTAAATTCACTATATCATTATTTATATAATTAAAGTAATTAATTATAATACCTCTGCCAATGCGGGTCATTACAAAGCTTGTGGCCCGTGAAATCAAGTGGGTAAGCTTGTGGCCCATGAAATCAAGTTGGTAAGCTTGTAACCCGTGAAATCAAGTGGTGTATTGTGAACCCATTCCTCTGGGTGAAGCAAGGTTGTTGATTAGTGAAAATCCAGAGTGAGGTCTGGGATTGGATGTAGGGCAGTGCTCCGATCCAGTATAAAAATCCCTGGTGTGATTTTCCTTTTACCACATCTTCGATTTTATTGTTCTTTGATTAGCTATTACTTTATATGTGGAATATTGTTTGTTATATTACACGATCCTTGTGAGTGTATTATACTTGACAAGTACGCACACACATTTTCAATTGGTATCAGAGCCTAGCGTTCTAGAGATCGTAACAATATCCTAGAACAAATGACTATAGAGAAATCTAGTCAGGGAATTAGAAAATGGTAGAGTAACAAAGCAGATTAGGAGAGCAAGGAAACAAGTGTCTCATGGCTAAAGTCAAATCACATTCGGGAAACAAATGGTAAGTACTTTTATGTATTCACTAAGAAAATGTTTCAGAGAAGCTTTATATTTAGGGGAGATAAATATATGCAAGCATACATTCAGGGGGAGAAAAAAAATAACTCTACAAGATTTCTAGAGGTTGTCATCAATCAAAAAAGAGGGAGAATGTTAGATCATAGGTTTTTGATTCATGACAAGGAAGAAGAGAAGATCAAAGGAAAAGTGATACAGGTTATGATTATCTATTTAATTGTGTCTTAGAGGTGTTATATATTGTTAAAATCTGTCCTCAAATATATAGCATACACAAATTCACTTACGAAAAGACACTTTGTGAAAAGACACTTCGTGAAAAGACATTTTGCGAAAACACACTTCGTGAAAAGACACTTCGCGAAAAGACACTTCGTCACTTCGTGAAAAGACACTTCGCGAAAAGACCCTTCGCAAAAATACACTTCATGAAAAGACATTTCGCGAAAAGACACTTCATCACTTCACGAAAAGCCATTTCGCGAAAAGACAACTCATGAAAGGACACTTCACGAAAAGACACTTCATCATTTCGCGAAAAGACACTTTGAAAAGACAATTCACGAAAAGATACTTCACGAAAAGACACTTCACGAAGAGACACTTCATATTTCCAACGGTCATATTTTACAACGGTCATATTTTACAACGGCCATATTTTCTAATGGTCATATTTTCTAATGTTCATATCTCCGAAGGTCATATTTTACTATGGCCATATTTTCTAAAAGGTATCATATTTCGTGAAGAGATTCCTTTTCATTTCTAAAAGGAAATGGGTGCATCACTTTGGTAGAACTCTTCATGGAAGTTGACAACTCTTCAACGATTATATATACATAAAAGCATTTTTTTTCATATCACAAAATCTTCTCATATTTTCTGATCTTAAACTCTATACATTCTTGCATACTAAAAAGCTCTCCGTTATTCAAATTACTTGTTGAATCATTGAAATTATTTCATATCTCTTGATTCAATAAGTAATATACTTCCTTCAGTCTACACATACACATTATATACTTGAGGATAAGATTATAGGAAGGGTGTACTACAAGTGACTAGTCCGTGTATTGAAGACACAATATATAGTCAATCATCAACTACTTTGTATTGAAATTCCGTTAAGCCTGTAGCCGTTCAAATCAGGTGGGTAAGCTTGTGGCCCGTGAAATCAAGTGGGTAAGCTTGTGGCCCGTGAAATCAAGTGGGTAAGCTTGTGGCCTGTGAAATCAAGTGGTGTATTGTGAACCTGTTCCTCCGAGTGAAGCGATGTTGTTAATTAGTGAAAATCCAGAGAGAGGTCTGGGACTGGATGAAGGACAGTGCTCCGAACCAGTATAAAAATCCCTGGTGTGATTTTCCTTTTTACTGCATCTTCGATTTTATTGTTCTGTGATTGGCTATTACTTTATACGTGGAATATTGTTTGTCATATTACACGATCCTTGTGAGTGTATTATACTTGACAAGTACGCACACATATTTTCATACTCCACATTTAATCTTCCATCAGGCCACTCATTGTCTCCTACCGCTGAATTACAGAGGACAAGAACCACTCCTCGATTTCCAGACATTCATTCTTCCGCAGCTTGTTCTCCTCTTCTCGATTAAATCCCCAAAAATCACCATGAATTAAAACTCCAAAATCCCTTCCATTCTATCACACCCATTCATAGCTCGATCCCCCATTTCATGAATCGGGTGGAAGCCCTCTCTCGTCATACAATGAAAAATAGCGAACAAAATTTCCACAAACTTTCCCAGAAAAATCCTAATCGTTGCTATTTAAACTGCTAACCTCCAAAACAACCTCGGATTCAAGCAATGATGCCTTTAACTTCCACAAAATCCAAACCGTATGTCACGGTTATCCCAGGACAGCGAACAAAAAAAACATCGAGCCTCCCAAAACTAAGACCAGGTTAAAAATCTTTCTTTTGCAAATCCGAATATATATATTGCAATTTATAAACTTTTATTTGAATTATTTTTTTATTTTGAAGATCCACAAAAGGGTTTGAGAAAGAAATACAATGGAAGTTTTTTGTTTGACCAGAGAAAATGAAATTAGGTTAGGTTAAGGGATAGTGAGGGTATTTATAGAGGTTCGGCTAGCTTCTATTGCAAGCTTCATATTATTTTTTATTAATTTATATTTGATTTTTAAATCTATTTATCACTCTAAAAATTCCTATGATCACACATGATATCCAAAAATCATGAAAATGGGCATACACCTTATGTTCAACAATACGGACCCAATGAAACTTGTTTCGTCGAATTCTGAGTCTGTTGGCTCACACATCGTATTTTTAAAATCAAATAATTAACTATTTTTCACATTAAAATCCCGTACGGCCACATACTGACTCCAAAAATCACGAAAATTGAAATCTAATAATTATTTAATATTCTGGATCCAACAGAATTAGTTTCGTCGAAAATGGAGGTCGTATGCAAAATTGGCTATTTTTAAAGCTCTAAATAAATCCATTTAAATATAAGTATATTTAAAAATACTTAAATTTAATATTTATTAATAAATATTATCATATATATTCACATAGAATACCATACAGCTCTAAATTATTCCTATCTGAATTTATAACTCGATATTTCAAATCTAGATTAAATCACTATTCAATTTATATTAAAAATCCATTTATAATATAAATAAATCATTATAAATTATAAAGGAATTCCATAGCGACTTTTCGAAAATTTGATTTAGACATAAATCAAAATCTACCCGACGAAATCCCGATTTTTCTCTTCTATTAGAAAAATACACTACATCAGCTCCAAACTTTCTTGTTTCATAGAAATCTAGCTTAAAATGGATTCTGTATATTCAATTGAAGTTTGAATCACCAAATAACGAACTGCCACGCCATTTCGAGCTCGATTATAATTATAATATAATTATACGTTCAAACTTCGTTTTAAATAATATATTCGTTATCGTAGTTTAATTTTAAACTGAATTATATATTTTGAATTGCCCAATTCACACAATATTGCCATTTTTGCTAATTCTGATTATTTCAGAATTAAATATATTATTCTATTATTCTATTAATTAAATATTCAAAGTTATTTAATTAAACCACCATTAAATCCTCTAAATCACAATATAACTAATTAAATTAATTAATTATAATACCGTAAAAATACAGGACATTACAAGAACATTGTTTTGTAAATATAAAAAAAGACATTGTTCTTGTAAATAAAAGAAAAGATATTGTTTTTGTAAATAAAAGAATTATCATTGTTTTTCATTATATAATTAGCATTGTTTTTAACAATAAAATATTAGACAAGTATCGTTTTATATTATCCTTTTGTAATAAAAGAATTATTCGGCTAGATTTTTATTTACTTGATCTAGACATTATTATAATATCAGTCAAGTATCGTTTTAGAAAAATATTTGGGCTATCGTAAGGTAAAAACCATCCGTGTTTATGTGTGGATCAGTATTATGATTATCCATTAGTTCAAAAGGATTTTTGAAACTTAAATCAATGATTTGAATTTACTCACACCAGTTGCATGACTGACCTAGAGTTTATTTTGTTTTGTTTTTCCCTATACTCTTGGGTGCCCAATTTTGTACAGGCAGTCAAGTAGTCAGGTTTTTACAGATATACAAGAAGGAGCTTGGAGTAGGAGGCTTCAGGATTATATAGCTATAGTTATTTCCGCTGTGTTGTAAGTGTTGTACTCTGATAATGTTACTGTATACATATACTAGTTTTATTTCAAAGTTATGTATCTATTATATATTGTTCGTTCTGCTGTGAGATTCATGTTACTCTGATGATGATGTATGTTCTTCTTCTTCTATTCTAAGTTTCTATCTTATCTATTCTCACATTCTAATTTCTTTCATGGACTATCCGGTATTTCCGATGCATGAATAGTCAACATTGAGTTTATGTCGATTACCAGGATCGCGAAACCCCGCGTTATTACAGTGGTATCAGAGCTGAAGGTTAAGTTATTATCTTGGCTCTGTGGCATGACTCACTAGAGATGGGGTCAGTAATGCTATAGATTGAGTTTGAGTGTATATTTACGAGTGAACGTATTTGTTATTTGATATAAAAATGATTTATATTGTGGAGATTGATTGATTGAGTTGTTTATGAGTTCTGGTTGATCAGTTTGATCCACTGTCTCGGTAGGGGTTTATAAACACTTGATTACGATGAATCGACATAGTATGTTTTGAAAAGAGGGTAATGAAATAATTTTACCCAAATATATTTTAATATAAAGAAAATATATATATTGGAAATATTATAATATAGGATGTGTTGGTTGTTATTATAATCGAAGGATATTATAAATTGAAATGGTTATATAAATAACCAATAAGAAATCATATAAGAGAAACATATGAAATCAAAAGAATTAAATCTAAATTTAAACTAGAGTTCGAATTAAAATTCCAAAAACATGAAAAGTGTTTGTAAATGGAATTGGATTAAATATATGAGAATTTTAAAATCCTGGGAGATTTTAAATTGTTTACAAGCATTGTGAATGGTATTTTGAAAGGTATTTCAAATGGAAGTGTTTAGAAATGGTTTTAAAATTGATATAGTATTGAACTCACTTCGATCGCTGGAAAATAAATTCCAATGATGGCAGCTGCATCATCGGTGTTCATTTTCGAGTTGCTACGTGACGGGTTACCACCAAAGAGATTGTTTTTGAATTATGTTGGGAAAAATAATTGTTTTGATATTCTGAAATGAATATTTGATTTTTGAAAAGCAAAGTTGTTTAAAAACTACTAGAAACGGATTGTTTGAATTAAAACAAATTAGATGGAAATTTGTGGAACTAAATTGAAAATCAAGAATTGTACTTGAGATTGATAATGGAATTTGGCTTGGATAAACGAATGGTTGTGTTGAAGATAAAAGTTGTTGGAGTTTGGTTGGGATAACACTGGTATATGCAGAATTGGTAACAGGTGGGAATGATATATTGATATGCCCGACAAAAATGTACAAGTTTATAGAATATATGGGTTTGAGATTTTGATGAGCCGAATTGGCAAGCCGTTTGGCTATTTGATTTTCTTTTGAGTTGGAGAAGGCCCAGACAGGTGAGTTGTAGTTGTACCGATTGACCAGTACAAAGGAGGTGCTGGCGAAATTTTCCGAAAGGTTAAGGTGTTAGAAACAGGGGGAAAAATGTAATGTCCTGTACTTTTACGGTACAATAAATAATTTATTTAATTATTTAAATAATTTTTTGGTAATTTAAAATGATCGAAATTAAATAATATTGAATATTTAATTAATATAAATAATAGAACAATATATTTAAATTCTTAAATAGTCGGAAATAGAGGAATTCACAATATTGTGTGAATTAGATCATATATAATATTTAATTCAGTTTAGAATTGAATTATAATAACGAATATATTCAAATAACGATAGTTGAACGTATAATTATATTATAACTAAAATCGAGCTCGAAATGGCACTGTAGTTCGTAATTTGGCGATTCGAACTTCGATTAAATATATATAATCCATTTTAAATCGGATTTCTGTGAAACAAGAAACATTCAGAGCTGGTGAAGCATATTTTTCTAATGGAAGAGAAAAATCGGGATTTGATCGTGTAGTTTTGATTTATGTCCAATTCAAATTTTCAAAAAGTCGCTGTGGAATTCCTTTATAACTTATAACGATTTATTTATATTATAAATGAATTTTTCAATATAAATTGAATATCGATTCTACCGGGATTTGAATATCGAGTTATAAATCGAGTTGGAGCTATATGATATTCTAGTGTGAACATATACAATAATATTTACTTATAAATATTTAATTTAATTATTATTAAATATAATTAATATTTAAAAAGGGTTATTTAGAGCTTTAAAAATAGTCAGTTTTGCAAACGACCTCCCTTTTCGAAGAAACTAATTTTGTTGGATCTGCAATATTAAATTATTGCTAGATTTCAATTTTCGTGATTTTTGAAGTCAGTATGTGGCCGTACGGATTTTTAATATGAAAAACAGTCAGTATTTTGACAGTTAAATAAACGTTGTGTGCGCAAATTTAGTCGGAATTCGACAAAACAAGTTTCGTTGGGTCCGTAATGTCGAACTATATGTGCATGTCCATTTTCGTGATTTTTGGATATCGTATGTGATCATATATATTTTTAGAAGTCAAATACAAATAACGATAACTTATTGTATAGAAAATATTCGAATAAAAATATATTAAAACTTTTCCATAAATACCTACCATCTCTAAACCTAATTCTTCCTCTCCACAGTCAAACGAAATTCAAGCCGTCAGACTTCTTTCTTCAGAAAACATCCTTGAGTTCTAAAATCAATATAAATTCATAGAAAATTCCTTAAATCCTCAAACAAGGATATTTGTACTTCTTACAACTTCCTTTAATTTCTATACCAACAACGGTGAAGTTGATGCTAGTTTTTACACGCTGATTTCTTACAGCGTATACTAGGGTTCCGTCTTTGAGGTAAATGCACTACAACAAAATAGATCTATTACAACCTCCATTTTACAACGGGCGTTTACTGCCCGTTGTAGTAGACTGCTATTGCAACGGTCATTTTCCAGACCGTTGTAATAGATGCTTGTACAACACCTTTTTTACAACGGGCACATAATGCCCGCTGTAATAAGTGCTATTACAACGGTCATTTTTAGGCCCGTTGTAATAGATGTCTATTTTACAACGGCCACAAAATGTCCGTTGTAATAGATGTCTATTTTACAACGGTCACAAAATGTCGGTTGTAATAGACGCCAATTTTTGATAGTCAATAATTAATAATTGCAATACTCCCATAAAATTAATTTTGATTATTTAATAATTAATCATTAATCATGTATTACTTATTATTAACTATTATATTATATTACTAATTACTAATCATTAATAATATTATATTATTTATTAATATTTAATAATTAATCATTAATAATATAATATTAATCGTTTACAACTTATATTAATTAATGATTATTAATAAATAATTTCTAATTACTAATTATTATATATAATCAGTATTCCAACAAGCTTAATTTTACTTTCCAGTTATTAGTAAGTAATACTGAGTAATTAATATTAAATATAATTATTTATAATAAAATTAACATTAATAAAATTATAATTAATAAATATAAAGTAACAATGATTATTAACTTTACCAATTATATAATAATCATTAAATTCCCATTGTAATAAACGTCTATTAGCAATTTTCGACAATCAATAATTATTAATTACAATGCTTTCCAAAAATTAATATCTATTATTTATTAATGTTTAATTTAGCTTAATATTTATACTTCATATTTCAAAAAATTTGAAATTTTCTAAAACGTAGAAGCATTGTAAAAGTAATAATATACACAATGTCTACCAAAATAGTTGTAAAAAAAGGTTTAGATAATGTTTTCTTTATATTATTTATACATATTAGATTTCATTCAATGATGTTATATAACTTATATTATTGCCTTTAACTATAATATTACATTAATAATTACTAATCATTAATAATACTATATTATTTATTTATATTTAATAATTAATCATTAATAACATTTTATTAATCATTTATAACTTGTAATAATTAATGATTCTTATTAAATAATCACTAACTACTAGTTATTATATATAATCAGTATTCCAACAGGCTTAACTTTATATTTCAGTTATTAGTAAGTAAAATCGAGTAACTAATATCAAATATATAATAATTTATAACCAACAATAAATATTAATAATTACTTTTTAAAAAATATTAATAATATTACTGTTAAAAGACACTTTAATCTATTAAATCCATTATCGCATAATTGGATGATACCAAGAAAATTATGTTTTAATTTTCTAATTGATAAAACATTTGTAATAACTGGTTAATTAGTTGTTAAATTAATAATCAATAATTAATAAATTAATACTAAATATCTAATTAATAATTAACAATTTATATATAAATCACTATTGAATACTGTAATAGTATAAAATTTTATAATAAATGTTGATTAATTGAATGATAATTAAATAATAATAGTTGAAGTTAAATTTTGATATTAAAAAGTGATGCATGCTATGATATTTTACTTATATAAAATGGTAAATGACAACAATTTTACATAAAAAAACAACTATAATTTTGACTGTACTCGAACGGACAATTATCGAATGTGAATGTGACTGTATCCGCATCTGTTTTTGTTTTTCAAATTTCTGGAACTTAAAGAATTATCAACTATAGAATAGTATATGGTGGGACATGTAAATTCTCGGTTGGCTCCAAATCTAAATTTTCATCGGGCTCCAAAACGAATTTTTTTGGCTCCAAAACGAATTTTTCACGAATAATTTCCAGTCTCTCGCTCACTTAAAACTTTATCATCACTAATCTGCAAATGGTCTTGCTCCAGATCCAAACCGTCAAGAAACCAAACCTAGGGTTTCTTCCTCTGTTAGTTCGATGCCTCAAACCACTTCTTCCAGATCCAGACAGACAAGTTAAAATCCAACTCATACTGAATCGTAAATCCAGATCTATCGAAAAGGCAGCTTCACTAAAATCACTTCTCAGTTTCATACTATTTTCCGTTCCACCCTAATTCGACCCTTTGGCAAAACGCATCAAGAAGAAATGCTGGTTTTGTTCGATGGAATAAGGATCAAGACACCAGGGAATTTGGTTTTTCGGCGTAACCATTTTCAACTAATAACATTTTAAAATGAATTTCTCCCATTTTGATCCTAAAAGGTTCAGGTCTGCAAAATGATGCGGCTTCCAGTTCGATTTACAATGGGTAAGAATCTTGTATCTGGTTTTCATTTATATGATTTGGGGATTAAGTTGTTCGATGGCCTTATAGTTTCAAGTATCGCTTTTTTGGGGTTTTCTAGTTTCAACAGCCAGAATTGGTTTAACTAATAAATCATATGCTAATCAACTAAATTTTTAAACGGGAAGAGTTTAGGTTAATCTTTTCTACGTTCGTTCCCAAGGAAAACTTTAACAGCTGTAATGTTTCTCAACATTCATATTTTATGCCTGAGAAGTTAATTCTACAAGGTTTAGAGGTCAATCATGCCATATGTGTTGATTTTTGCTGTGTTAAATGCATCATCTCTTATGCTTTTCATTTGTGCTTACTAACAGTTCGGTCCCTGCTAGCGTGGCCACTGGCATATCCCCATAAGTGATACTCTATCATGTTTTCTTGATGCCTCTAATGCAACATTTTGGATTAACTCGGTTGTAGGTATGTTTTAGTTTAATGGATTGGAAATGAATGTATATAAGCATTATTAGTTTGGATTAAACTATAATGCAACATTCCAAGTTAATGTTTTGGATTGTGCAGTAAATATTATTGTTATTTCTCAGGTTAATATTTTGAATCCTGTTGTATAAAGTGATTGATCACGTTATGAAAACTAGGCCTGCGGTGCCCTGGAAAAGAATTTTGAATAATGTCCTGTAGGTTGTGCAGCCCCATGCTACTACTCGTGCTGCAAATGCCCCTAAATGGACTTTGTTTTGTGAAAATTGTCCAAGAAAAATGGGAATTTACAAGCCTTGTGATTTTGAGTATGCAGACAAGGACAAGATTAATGATCTCCCGTTTAAGGTGGTTTGGACCAGTACGGATTTTTGGACGGTGTAATCGCCCATCTCAATCCGAAGATTTCTTCCAGCTTCTTCAAGGATGCAACTCACATTTTCAGATTGGGTAATTGCCAGCTTAGCTTTGTTCAATTGACATGCTATTTCATAATGCAATTGTAAGTGTATACCTATATCATTAGCCTGATATATGCATTTATTATGCAGATTTAGTCCGAAGTCCATGGATAACCTGAATGATGAAGTGCAGAACCATAATGAGACTGGGTATGCCTATGAATGGATGTGATGTTATCACAGCTGTGTTAGCCTTTGATTTATATCTCCTAGTGTGTATGGTACTGCAAAATTTTCTACCAGAAGCTGATGTTTGGAAGATATGTGTGAATGTAGCGGTGGAACCAGAAGCTTTTTGGTTTAGGCCAAATTCGGAGATGTCCATTATCAAACATGCCGTTGGATCTACCGTCACGTAGCACAAAGATTACGTTTCATTGGTCTAGTGTAGGTACTTATGAAACTAGTTATGTATTTTATGTTAGAACTATGTCGACGTAACTTATCTAACCTTTTGTAATGTATACTTATTTAGTCTTTTGGAGTGTAAACTTATCGAACTTTTTGAAATGTGTTGGAGTTATATGACTTGCTTTCGTCTTTTAGTATGTTTTATTATGTGATTTTGATTGTTGCATTACAGTATTTATTGCATGTTAAAATATTCATTGTTATGGATGTATATCACAGTAATTATATTTAAATCTGCATTTATTTCGCAACGGGCGAAAACCGTTGTTATATATTGTATTACAACGGACAGAAGTCGCTTGTAATTAATCAGCTATTACAACGGGTTTATAAATATTGTCATAGAGCCCGTGCACGTGATAGAGGCACGTTATTACAATGGTCTTTTACAACAGTCAGTGACCGTTGTAAATTAGAAAGGAACTATTACGACGGTTCATATTAGGACGGGCTTTTGCCCGTTGTAAAAAGCATATAACAACGGGTTTTGCCCGTTGTAAAAGGACTGTTTTGTTGTAGTGATGGTGCATTCGTTCGCGATGTAGAGTGGATATTTGGGATCTTTGTGTGAAAGGTAAAGTTGTGGAAAAATTTTGAGGGGATCGACAATGTTTTCGGTCGCAAAGTGTTCACAGAGGAGGCCGAAGTCGCATTCTGGAAGATTGTTCGAGTTGCATATTTTTGATATGAGTAGAAGGAGATTTTCACGAGGATGAGAAGGGTGTAATCCATTTGGTGATTTATAGAAAGGAGGAGGAGAACGAGAAGCAAGGAGGGGTGGAAATGGACAAGGATTTTGCAGTTGATGTTTACTAGAGGAGGCTAGGAACACGGTTGAAGACGGATGAGCAGGAATGGGTAATTATGAAGGGGTATGGGCCAAGTTATAAGGTTAAGCCCAATTTCAATTAAAAAGAATTTTTTTTTTAATTTATAATGTACAGACTTATATAAGGTATAACTTCATCATACGTTATCAGAATTGGACAAAACAAGATCCGTTGGGATCATATAGACGGGAGCTACAAATTACAAAATGGAACTGATTGGAAGTGAATTGGAGCTCGTTACAATTTATAGCGAAATAAATTGTCGGTCTAAATCAACCAATGGTTATCGTTATTTAACGATGATCGTCCAATGTGAGTAAATCCCACTATGTAACGACCCACCTTTTTGCCCAGTTCTTGTCGGTAATTAAACCGACTCAAACCGTTGATAAAGACAAATTGTTATGAGTACATACATATATTGAACAGAATAATAGAACCTTTCAATTTGCAAAATACAATGTTATATCAGAGTTACATAGAATATCAAAGTTACAACACATACAGTGGAAGAAAAGAAAACATACTCTCAGCGGATGAAACCGTATGATATAGCCGAAGCTCCAAACTCTTGCGTGAACTCCAATCAAGAAAGCGCTCTGATTCTTGCTCCAACGATCTATAACTTCAAACTAAACTACTAGCTGCCCATGCAAAAATTATGGGTACCCAGAGTTTAGTTGTGGGAACAATAAACTCCAGGTTAGTCGTGGGACTGGTGTGAGAACTCAAAACAATTATTATTTAGGATTCATTTTAAAGTTGGGAATTTCACCAGACCACGCCGCTAATGCGGAACGGGTTTTACTCCATGTGAATTTCCGTGCATATAAATACGCAAATGACATGTTTAAAATGAAGCTATAATAAGCTCGTCCCATATCACACAATGCAAGCGCAAACCAGATGGGCGAGGTTTATCTTGTGATAACCAAAAATGCTTTCATACATGAAAATCCTCTTTTAATACTATCATATTATGTGGAAAACAATTTCGCAAATAAATGTATTAATCCTAGACGGCACAATACCTCATAGTATTATGTCGCCATATATATATATATATATATATATATATATATATATATATATATATATATATATGTATGTATGTATGTACAATCAAAATCGTATGGCTCGTATTAGAGATTTGTGTTTCCTACTTGATGATTCCTTGCACGAAAGATCAGTCAGATCACAAAAGAAATGTAATCACGGGTTTTTCAACCAGATGCGGACACCAATACAAATCACAAGGTAAATCAACAGTTTTCGACCAAACACGACCCCCCCTGAACATATCCTATTTCATAAGTCATAAGTAGTTTCCCACTCCTGCAGCGGTCATCATCAATTCATTTATATATACACGACCTAGCCGCCAGTTTCTCATCATCCGGGGTGTGAGATTTTTCGATGTCACTTCATACACAAAGCTACGCTTCGATAAGCTATGCTTTGATCATCACTAGCTCGTACCATAAATCAAGTATGCCACATTGACAACTCACGACATATCACTGATTTCAATCAATGCATACCCTCTAAGTTCATATGACTTAGAGACGAGGATAATATCTTTGTGTAACGACCCGGAAAATCTGAACCAATTTAAAAATTTTAAATTGGCTAAAATAATGGATTTTAAATATTTAACATAAATATTTTAAATAATATGAAAGACCCCACCTCTGTTAGGGTCATTCTCAAAGGGAATGCCCTAATTTTGGTGGAGGTTTATAAGTATAAGTCATAGATATACAAGACAGATATAAGAACACATATTTTTGAATAGCGGAAAAACAACAACAACTTTTACGTGTTCACAAACCATGTCATAATTTGTCTTACAATACTTCCGAAATCATAACTGTCTTGATTACATTATTTAAAGAAACATAAAGAAAACATGAATAAACTGCAAAAGTCCCCTAATTGCTGTCCAAAGCCATAGTCCAAAACGGAAAAGATCCAAGCAATACATTCTTTCTCTTCAAGCTGGATGTGAAAACTGGTCAAACTGCGGTATTCCCTCCCTGAGAACCTGGGGGGGGGGGGGGGGGACAAAAGAAAAAGAGGCGAAAGGAAAAGGGTCAGTCATAAAGACTGAGTAAGTCCTAGTGACTTTTAGTGTAAAAACGGTTAAAACAACATGTCATGTATGAACTGGAACTAAACTCAAGAAGGGTGTCAAGGTGGACAAGATAAACTAAGGTGATCATGATAAGTCAAGACAAGTCAAATAAAGCATCACATGTTCAAGATTCGTTGCATCGACTGTACTAGTATACTAATCCCATGTCACGAGTTAATCACGAAATAAATCCCACGGCCTAATATCGTGAAACGACCCTGAAACGGGGTCCGACCCAAGTACGGGGTCCTACGGAGCGCTTATCTAGTCGATCGGCTCCCTACAAGTTCTAGCTCGTCAAGTGTCTGTGTCATACGGCTAATCACGAATGTAGTCACCTGTGCTGGGTCCACCTCGGGTGTATCAGCCCTAGGGTGTCAACCCCTGACACGATTCAAGATGCACAGATAAATCTACTGATACCCAGTGTCTGCCCCGGAATACGTGCACGACCGTAGTCCACCGAACCTACACTGGCGTACCCCACTGCCGTCGTTCACCTCTTACAATCAGCCCAGTAATCGTGCCCCACCCGGCCTAGCCCCAGGGTGCCTTGATACATCTAGAGGGTTACTGCTGAAAAGGGTTGTGTCTAGGGTTTCACCTAACAGATTAGGTCATGTAATTCGTGACCTAACCCGCCTAACCGATTAAGTCATGTAATTCGTGACTTAATCCTTTTCCAGTCTAGTCACGTCAAGGTGGTTAAGTATGTCATTTAAATTCGCGACTTAACCCGCCTACATGTCATGTCAAGTTGGCTAAGTGTTGTCGTTTCAAGTTCATGACTTAGCCCTACAAATCGTGTTCAAGTTGGTTAAGTTGTCTTTTCATGTTCATGACTTAACCCTAATTGGCATTAATTGATTCATTAATGCACCGAACCACTCACATTGGATCCTGTTGTTCGTAGCCACTGGATTTGCCGGGCGGTTCCGGGCAGGTTTACGCTACGAACTCAACCCAACCTCGGGTTTCAAGCGCGATGTGACCAACTACCCACATTGGATCCTATTGTTTGTAGCAACTGGACTTGCCGGGCGGTTCTGGGCAGGTTTACACTACAAACTCAACCCAACCTCGAGTTGGCCACTTTCTTGTTTTCTAAAGTCATGCCCATGTTCTTATCAGATTTCGTGCTATTTCCATAGCATGTTCATATGTCAACTTCGTGCCCAACTAAGGCATGTTTTTTTTTTCAAGTCAAGTTATGGCATGTTCAAGTCAAGTTTTCGTGTCATATTTCATGTTCTACTTATGCCAAATTTCACGGTTTATGATTCAAGTTTTGCCTATTCTACCCAATCGTATCCCCAACGTATATAAACGTACTTCGTTCACAAGCATAAACAATTCAAGAGATAAAGGGGAATAACACCAAACATGTGATAGGCATATGTGACAATTCCAACATCACTTGCATAATAAACAGGCTATAACATATCACATGGTTTCAATACTAGCATGATGATAACTTGGCATAGTAATGGTTCCAACTTAGTTTAACATGATGATTTCAACTTTACATCATAGGCATAATAATCATTGTGGGCATAATAATAATTTTATTACAACATGAAACATTAAAGGCATGGTAATTCTAATAGGCATAGTGGATTCCAATTTAGCATTTTTAACATAATGATTCTCATCTAACATTATAAACATAATGATTCCAATTTAGCATTTTTAACATAATGATTCTCATCTAACATTATAAACATAATGATTCCAACTTTTCATCATAACCTAGCAATTCCCAATTTTGTCATTAACATGATAGGTATATTAACATCACAGGCATAGTTCCATCAACATCATAGACATGGTTTAATTAGCATCATAGGCAAGGTTTAATCAACATAAAGATTTCAATAAACATAGCGATTCCATGGACATGTATTAGTCTAACTTGCCATACAATTAATCCAAAGTGATTCATAACAACATCAAAATCATGATAAGTTTAACTTGCAACGTTGACATAGCAATATTCCCAATTCAAAGTTAAACGATATAAATAGTTCCTAAATCCAGTTTCAATTCATGGCATGTCCATGTTATTTTAGCGTTTTTGCCTAAAAAGTAACATAGAACTTACAATATGAAGCAAGTAATCAAAATAAAAAGTTCCAAATCAAATAGCCCCAAATCCGTTGTCTAAAGCATCGTAGTTGTTGTAGCTTCTAGTTGTAGCCTTCAAAAATCGTCCTTTGTCTTCTATAATTTTGTTCTTTGTATTTTTAGTTTAGAGCTCTAGGTTTAATGGCGGCGGCTTGAGGCCAAAATGAAATAGTATGATTTAGGCTAGGTCTTAGGTTCTTTTTATAGTGTTTTTGAGTTGATTCGGAGCGTTGATGGAGCTTGGTTTAATTATAGTCGTTCGTTGGAAGGAGAGACCAATCAGGAGCTGACACCTAGCCCTAGTGACAAGGCAAGGCCCAGAAAATCGACCAAGCACAGACCAGGCCAACCAGGGTGGACTGGGTTCGACCTGGCTCAGGGGCCAGGTCGACACCCCAGTCGACACCGTGTCGACTTGGCAGTCGACACGGGTTACCCAGGTCGACTGCCAAGTCGAACTGGGTGCCTTGGGCGGGAATTTTCCCGCCCTGGCCAATTGGGCCCGATTTTGAATTTTAAATTTGTTTTTCTGAGCTGTTTTCGTCTGTTTGAATTTTAAACTGAATTCTGAAACTTCCGAAGGCCATATCTTCTTCATACGGAGTCCTTTTTACGCAAACTTGGACTCTATCTTAAGCAGAATTCCGAGACGAACGCAATGGCCTATCTCGTTTCCCTCAATTCTTTGATTTGCAATTAATTAGACTTTAATTTGTGAATTTCACTGTTATAGAATACACGGGGTGTTACATAATAACAATGAAAAGTGAGTTTGAATCGACATTTGAAAATGAATATAATTAATTCTAATTATAAACAAGGCCTGAAATGGCGCGGTAGTTCCAAAATTTGAATTCAAACTTTGACTGACTGTACCGGGTGCAAAACAAAACGGATTTGAGTGAAACCAAAAATATTTAAATCTGTTGGTGAATACCTTTCTAACGAATCTGAAAAATCAAAGTTTCATAGCGGAAAGCAAAACTTATGGCCAAATGAATTTTTAGAAAGGTCGCTATGGAATTTATATAGCCCGTGAAATTGGCCATTTTGCAAACGACCTCGGAATTCGACTAAACCACTTTTGTTGGATCTAGGATGTGAAGTTACTGTTAGGTTTCAAATTTCATAATTTTTGAACCTAGTATGTGAGCGTGGCAAAGTAAAACGTGTTTTGGTGAATTATAGTTAAATTGGATCGACCAGAAATGGGCCATTTTGCAAACAGTCTCAGAATTCGACGAAACTAGTTTTGTTGGGACCGTATCGTCAAAACATAGCCAGGGATAGCTAGTTTTGCAAACATCACTTCACATCAATTTAAATCCTCAATTTCTTATTTATCCCCAATTGTATTTCAAATTATATTTCGAATTTACCATCCCGTTGTCGGATAAGTTAGGGATAGACAGGGAGAGCAGGAAACTGAATTTCCAAACCCAAGCTTAGACACTATCCTCTCTGTCATCCTAGAACATTTTGGTGTATCTTATATTACTAAAATAAATAGACATCGTTAATATATATATAAAACCATATTCAAATCTCAAAAATCTCATTTCGAATTTAAATTGAAAATAATATATTTTTACCAAAACTAGTTTTCAAATAGATATAAAGATCGTTATACAAAATCAATACATAATTCTAATCATTTTCCAATTCCTAATTCAGTATTTAAAAGTTGATATTAAATTAAAAACCAAAATTTCAAATATCATTTAATAATTAAATAAAATCGTATATAGGAAGGAGATTCTAAATTGATCAACAATATATTCCACAACCACGGTGCATGTGTGTGTATAATATCATGCAATGCAATCATATTTATCCAAATGAACCATACGATCAGATGGATACAAATTCATTAATCACAAACAACATTTTAAGTGTGCACAAGCGTTACAGACAATAACGCTTACTAGTGTTAAGTGTATTATCTAATTCATGAACAACCATTCAAACATCAACACCCATCACACAATCATCATCAACTAATTATAATTAAATATCATCTAATTATAATTAACTAATTTAAATAAATAATTTAAATTAGAAATTCTCACAATACTAGCTCCAACATCTTAATTACCAGAGCGAACGGACCAACGAATACTACCACCGCTTAATTGTATTGGTTTCAGTTCACTTCCATTAGCAGCTGGGGATTTTCTGCTAATTACATATATTGAAAATTCTATTAATAACGATCTTTGTTATATTAATATACCACGACCTTTTATTTTATTTTTATAAATTTTTACTTAATTAAAATTATCAAAACTCTATACCACTGTGTTCTAATTTCTGATACGATTCTAACGCCTTTGACAGCGAGTAAATCCGATTTAAAACGAACGTTCTATGAGTGTTCAAAGTTTACACTAATATAACTTGAATTAGAGTAAAACATACCAATAAAATCAAGTTGGCCCAAAGCCCATTAGTATTCACGTTCAAGACCCGGTCCACATGAGCTTCTCCTTCCTCTCCTCCTAATCTTTGCGCAAGAGCTCCTATACCCATTTCAATGTGCATGCTCGTGCACGGAGCACGCACCATCTCTCCACCGAACCACAAACAGACTTTACCAACAAGATTCTCTTTGCTTCCTCATCACACTGCACCGCACCTCCGCAAGTCCGATCCCTTGCATCGATTTCTGTTCCTCTCACCGAAACCAAACGTGTGAACCACTACAGGTTGCGACATTTATTTTCTCCAATCTCCATCAAATTACACTGCTTCGAAGCACTCTCTCCGCTTGTCACAACGCCATTCACCGATTCTTCAATCATCACCTCCACCATTGATGAACTCCAACCCTAATTTCGACGATCTCAAGTTGTCGACACAGAATCGAACCAAAATCACACAAAAAAAACTGCATACACTGCTGATCTCAATGTCGCAGACCGCATCGACCAATTCTTCACGGATTGGGAGATTTGATTTTCTGAAGTTTTGAACCCATCTATTCGATTTTTCTGTAAATCCGCAATTTCTCTCTTGTTTATCAACAAAATTTCAATCCGCCGATTTGTAAAATTTAAAAACAAAGATCCGAACATTATTCGCATGGATCAATCAAGCTAAAAGAGAACAAATTGAAAGAAGTGGATTTTTATATGAATGGAAATGCATATTTCTTCATTACATGAAATGAACAACAGATCTCAGAAAGAAGAAAGAGTACGGGAAGAAGTATGTATATTGAAGTGTACATGAAAAATGGGGCTTAGACCTTCCTTATATAGAGATGTTCAAGGGTATTATAGGAATTTTGATAAGGGACACATGTATCGTTGCATGATACTAATGACATGCACTTAAACCCCTAAGAGGGACACTTGGCTTTACCATGAAGTCCTTTGCATGCATGATGACACTTAAGGGGACACCTAATCTCCATCCTTATCCAAACATATTTTTAATTTATCTAAATTAGAAACAAAATTCTAACACTTATGATTGTAGCCAAATTTAGTTATACTCATAAACGCAACATTAATAGGTCTTATCTATATCAAAATCATAAATTATCATATTTTAAATTAATTATTCCAAAACATTTATCAAGTATATGTACATATAATTTACCAAAATCTATACTAACGAATGGTTGAAATAAATTCTTATCAAATATGGAAATCTTTAAAAATCTTAAATATGGTCTAAAATAAACATTTATAAAATTAGTTTATCTTAGTCACACATTTGCAATACCTATAAATGTAGCCAAATAAATGTAACACTTATCACTTAAGATTTATAAAAATATAAATATAACTTATTTATAATTCAAAAATATTTATCTATATTATCCAGCAAATATATATTTATATATATTTTACCAAAATTTGTACTAAATAGTTTAAACAAATGCTTAATAAAAATTTTAAGCGTCATTATAAATTATCTTACTTATTTATATTCAAAAAATAAAAATCATTCTTTATGAAATCTTTAAAAACAAAAAAAATAGCCTTTAACAAATTCATATTTTACAAATCAATATTATCAGAAGATATCGTTACTTAAACATAAAATCTTATAAATTAATTATAACTTTTTTTAAAATAAGTTTTTTTTTCTTATACAAAATCATATAAAGTAAAACAAGATACTTATTCAAAAATAAAAATTCATATTAAAACCTTATAAAAATCAATTTATATTCAGAAAAATCAAATTATATAAATAAAAATCCAAATCAAACTTAGTTAAAATTCTGGGATGTTACAGACTAACTCTGTACAGTTTATATTTTTATAAATATAATCTGGTATTGATAAATGATGATTGATTGCTACGTGTTGATTGTTTGGTTGAATTGCTGATGTATTGGTTGAAATTATATATAACGATATATTTAAATCGTTAATCAAACATTGATTCTATTTATCAGAATATTTCATGTTGAAATGAAATCGATGTTATTTATATTGTTTAACATCTATGATGCAGGGAAACAGGTTGGAGGGATCCAACTGGATTCCTCAATATTTATAATACTGTTTGTTTTCATATATTGTGATATATGATGTGATATATAATCTGTGATTGATTATGATGACACTAGTCTGGTTAATTGGTATTTTAAATATCGTATGAAATACTGTAATGTAAATGGAAATTTTCAAAGTGAATATTGAAATGAAATATTTATAGGAAATAAATAGAATTATAAAAGAAATTATTTGGAAAACAAATATAATTATACAAAGAAATATTATTCACATTCTGATGTGAAAGATTAGATTAAAGTAAATACTTGGCAAATAAAATATCACAAAGGAATTTGGGGTTTGAAATAGGAATTCAAAATGGAAGAACTGAAATTAGAAACTGACTGGAAATTAGTCGAATTGAATGACTTTCTAGGTATTGATCTGATGTTGGTTTTGGCCTTCAGGGTTAATACGTAGTGGGTTGTTCTCTTACTAGTTTACAGTTAGAGACTGATAGAGTTGGGAAGATAATTATGAGTGAATCAGAAATGGAAACGTTTTCCAGATTTAATAACGAATATTTTCTAAAATTAGAAAATAAGGATTCGATGAATATATGGAAACGGGAAATGGGGAAATGAATAAATGTTGATTGATGATTGACCGATAGAATTTCCATTTGGAAATAATATCGTTGTTTGCACACTTTTTTTCTTTGATAGTTAAATCATAGACTATCAAAGTTTTTGACCATTTCCATTGTCAATACGGAGAGACCAGGTTCACATATATTATCTGAAAACCACTCCGTATGGCATTAGCGTTGCGAATCAAATATGATGAAGATAATTGAAGACGGAGTTATGCAAGGGCTGTCCTGTTTACAGAATAGTGCCTTCGGATTGTCCATTCCTAGGACAACTTGAATGGACGAATGTCTAATAGAGTATATCTGGTAGATCGCGTAAGTTTATCATTTCAAACGTATTTAAATTGGTGGCGGAGGAATTCATCTCTCTTAGCTTATACCTGTTGTATTTTTAGGGGAATCAATTTGTGATTTGACGGGTATGACGATGTGGCATTCAAAGTAAATAAAGGAGTGATCTGTTAAAAGATACGTTATGACCTCAAGCCTCATCAATTGGGAAATGGCTGAAATCGGGCAGGCAGCATGGCTAAATGGGTCGCACCCAAGTAGCATATATTGTCACCATCTAGAGAATATTCATATATGTTACTTCTTTCAATTCTGTATCTCCTGGGAATGGTTATGTTGGTTTACCAATCGTAAGGTGATAATATATTTGGAACATTCAAGCGAAATGAATGGTCGGTCATGTGTGGTCAAGTTACAAGATGCTCTTGTTGAACTCCAGTGTATCGCTTCTAGAGTACACTGATCGGAAGGTGGATCCATACCTTGTCATAGTTGGAATCCATTCCCCAATAAGAGCCCGCAGATTTGATTGTACCTTATATATGTAGAACATGAGATGAAAACATTTATGCTAGATTTTTATTTACTTGATCTAGACATTATTATAATATTAGACAAGTATCGTTTTAGAGAAATATTTGGGTTATCGTAAGGTAAAAACCATCCGTGTTTATGTGTGGATCGGTCTTATGATTATCCTTTGGTTCAAAAGGATTTTTGAAAGTTAAATCAATGATTTGAGTTTACTCACACCAGTCACATGACTGACCCAGAGTTTTTTTTTGTTTTCCCTAAACTCTTGGGTGCCCAGTTTTGTGTAGACAGTCAAGTAATCAGGTTTTTACTGATATACTAGAAGGAGCTTGGAGCAGGAGGCTTCAGGATTATATAGCTATAGTTTATTCCGTTGTGTTGTAAGTGTTGTACTCTGATAATGTTACTGTATTCATATACTAGTTTTATTTCAAAGTTGTGTATCTATTATATATTGTTCGTTCCATTGTGAGATTCGTGTTACTCCGATGATGATGTATTGCAATAACCAGGAAATCCAAATCAATTTAATTTTTTTATTTTGGCAATTTTAGCGAATTTTGAATATTTAAAATGAATTATTTTAAATAATAATGACGAGAAATTTATTTTGAATAGAAATAGAACGTATATATTTATTTGAATCAACGTTAGAATATAAATATTTATTTTTAATTATAAAAGAAATCAAAAATGGTGCGGTAGTTTGAAAATTTGATTTCAAATTTCAAATGAATTTACATAATTCAAAATAAATCGGATTTCAGTGAAACAAGAAATATTTGAATCTATTTAACTATATCTTTCTAATGGATGTAAGAAACTGAGATTTCATTTTAAAAGTTGAAAATTACATCCAGTTTAAAAATCAGAAAAGTCATCGTGGCATTTATATATATTTTAATATATATAAAGCCCTTAAAAATAGCCATTTTGCAAATGACCTTCATTTTCGACGAAACCACTTTTGTTGGATCCGGGATGTCAAGTTATTGCTAGATTCCAATTTTCGTAATTTTCTGAATCAATATGTGAGCGTGGCACAAGAAAACGTGTTTTAACAGTTTTAGTCAATTTGAATCAACCAGAAAATAGCCATTTTTCAAATGATATTCAAATTTGATGAAATTAGTTTTGTTAGGACCATATCGTCAATACGAAGCTAGAAATAATTTTTTTGGAATTTTTAAAGTCCTTATGTGGCCCCGGTAAATTAAAATGTAAGTTTAAATTAAATATATACCGATTTATATTTTAATTTTAATGAAAACTAATCGTAACAGCCGAATTGGGTTACGAAACATATTCCATTGTGTTCGGAATATGGGTATTTAGCTAGGGGCGACAGTCGTTGGGCTTGATTTCGAGTTCGTATCGGTATACATGCATTTTCGAATTGAAAGAATTAAAATAATAATAAAAAATAAAATAAATTTATATAAAACCCCCTCCCCTTTTTTCCATAAAACCCTAGCCGCCATCTACTTTTCAGCAGATGAAAACGTCCAGTTTTTTATCCTAAAATTTTCGTAATCCAACTAGAATTAGAACCCGATCCTCAAACAAAAATTGAAGTGCTAACTTCAATCTTTAATTGCATTAGGGTTTCATCGATTTTGGTTGAAGGGGTTGCGTGGATTTTGCCCTCGAACGTTCCCTATTCGAGCTCGTATTTCAACGCAGAAGGGGTTGCGAGTTCAGCCGCCTCCTCGACGGTGGTATGTGACGATGAGCCCTACGTCACGGCGTCGTCTGATCAAGTTCTTGCGGTGTGTGGAGGTGGAGAGGACAAGCCCTAATTTCTGACGATGGTTCCAGTATTCGGTGGCGCTTTAAACGATGAAGAAGATAGGGTTAACCCCTTAATTAAGTAATTAGTGAATAAATAATTTTAATTTATGTAATTCAATGTATAAATTAACGTATCTTCTTCATACGGAAATGAAATGCAGTGATTCAAGTTGCGTTGGATTCGCAGCAACAAACACTACCTTTCAAAACTGACTAGAATCAAAATAGAGAAAATTAGAATTTCAAGCAAATTCAAATCCAACTGTTCTGAGATTCAAAAATAAAAACTGACAGAGTGGAAACCAATGTGAGAATTCTGTAACGACTCGGATTTTCAACCGTTGAATTCTGAATATTTAAATTGGTTTAAATATTTTATTTAAATTATATATAGGAATTAATAAGGAATTTATTTAATAAAACGATATTTAAATGTATTCTTTATAGTATAATTTAAAACGAGCTCGAAATAGTCGCGGTAGTTCGTAATTTATGATTTAAACTTCAATTGAATATACAGAATCCAATATAAGTCAGATTTCTTTGAAACAAGAAACATTTGAATTTCTTGAACTGTATTTTTTTAATAGAAGTGAAAAATTGAGATTTTGTTTTATAAATTGTAAGTTACGTCCAAATCAAATTTTTAGAAAGTCATTGTGGAATCGTATATAAGCCATAACGGTTATTTAAATATATTTAAATATCGGTCTTGAATTTGGACAAGGTTCTTTTGAGGCGTAGTTATAATTTAATTTTTAGAATTTTACTGTAATTTTTAATTAATTAAATACGCAACCTTTTTATTTGGAGTATTTTGCACCCTATATCAATATTTTTGGGTTTCGTAATATAAGTTAAATTACCGATATTATTATATTTTTAGGATTGTAGCATGTTGCTCAACATAATGATATTTTTATTTTTGTCCGGAGCGGTCCGGAAAATGAGAGATAGGGGGACTTCATTATTTGAAAAATAACACACACAGTATTGAAAAGATTCCATGAATTCTTTTAGTATATAACAACCATGCTAATTATTGAACGCATTATCTGTGTGCTATTGAGTGGTATGTTATGACCACATAGATAAAACTTATGTTGTTGGAGTTCCCTAAGAGCCGCTGCATGTACATCATCAACAACATAAATAATAAATCATATAACTGGACACCAATACCTACACTGTGTACCTGATGACCAACATACCCTCCAAGTAAAGTGATACCGTGCCAGCCAAACTTTCAAAATTGTGTTTTCCACGCTGTTTAATTCCGTGAGTACCAAGACTTTTAAAGCCATGAGTGCCAAACCATTGAATTCTCTATAAAAGGACAAGTCGACCATCTCCTTTTCTTTTCCTCAGCAATCCCTAATTTCGTTCATTTCACTATAGCTTTAGAGAGTGAAAAACGAAGCTGTTCCTCACTAGAAACTTCATGGATTTTTATAAAATCAGAACAAAAACGAAATCATATGAGTTCGAATCCGTTGAGATCGAGTTCGAGAAAGCTTCAGGATGGTGTGTTGTTTGTGGAACTCGATCGAACTGTGGGGTTCGACCATCTTAGCCAGTCACGGTAAGGCGGCGACGCAGGGGAGATGGATAAGTCAGAGGGCTTTTCCAAGGTTGGCGTGGTGCTCGTAGAAGGTAGGCGAGTCAGTTGTGTGATTTTGGTTGGGTTCGAAGGAGAAATTTTCGCACCACTTCACAACACCGTGATCTTTGGAGGCGTCAACAGTAGATTTCACGGTGTCGGAGGGGAAACGGTGTTGGCTCGGAGTTGACAGTAGTAAGGCGTTTCGGTGGTCTGGAGCGAGAACAACAGTGGTCTCCAATTTTTGAAATCATGGGAAGTTGGTGCATGTTGAGAAGAAGAGCACGGGTGTTCATTTGTGTAGGGGGATTGTTTGTTATGGTGGGATAGAAGATGGGAGAGGATAGCGAGAGGAGAACAGGTGAAATAGCATGGCGCATGGGATGTTTTTCTGAAGGTGGAAGTGGAATTACGGGTTGGTATAGGTGGAGGTATTAAGGGAACATGGTTTGTTTTATCTTGCAACAGGAGGTTAGAAAGCGTGTATAATAGGAAGTTGCATGGACTGGTATTTGTTGTAAAAGGAAGTGGAAGCATAATTTGCGGTGATGTGTGTCTTTACTGGGAGTTTCGAGTGGAAGGGGGCTGTGAAGATCAGTCAAGGGAACTTGGTTTCAGCAGGTTCGAACACCTAAATGGAGACGGGTTTAGTTGGGTGAGTTAAAGGGATTGCATAAAAAAAAAGAGAAAAGGAATTAAGCAAACTTGATCACTTTGCTTAATGGTAATACGCGTACTGATTGGAATTATTTCGGTATTATTTGGAGATGGGCACCATGTATTAGCTGTTTGGGAAGGAAGCTTGGTTGCATTAATCACAACTCATAAGCAAAAATGGTAATGATCAGTGTGGTAACCATTATTATTATTATTAAATAACTCTAATTCAAACAAAATTTGCAACCGCTATGATTATTGTATTTGTAAACAGAATTTAACGAAACAGATCACGTAAGGACTGTAACGGCAAGAGCTACATTATAGGACGGACGTGACTAAAAACGGGGCTATAGGAATTTCGTGAGAAAATCAAACGCTCGTTTGATTTTAAATGAAATAAAAACAGAACAGTCAACTGCAAAACAAGGTGAGTAAAATCGCTAACTCTGCCTCGTTTATATTTTTATATAAACGAGTTTTAAATTTATTTATAATAATTTTATATTATGCAATGGTTGATTTGTTGAATAGTTGATAAAATTGGTTGAAATGGTTGATATGATTACATCATTGATCGAATATTCGTTCTAATATTTCATATTAATGTGAAATAATATTATTAATGTTGATTAACATCTGTGGATGCATGGAAACAGGTTGGAGGGATCCAACTGGATCCTTCAACATTTTTATTATTGGTTATGTTATTTGATGTGATATATAACCGGTGATCGACTATGCTGTGTTTAAATTACATTGGCCCTAGGATCTGATATTTAAATAACATATATATTTTCAAATATAGAAAAAGGGAATTCCAATTTTAAAAAGGGAATTTATTTTCAAAAATAGAAATTTAAATTTTGATAGAATTGAAAATAAAAAACCTGTTTCAAATGAATAAATCAAGAATGCGTGTATGAATGAGAATATAGATTAATTGAATTATTTATCATTAGATTCATTGAAATATAAATTCAAAATTTGAATTTATGTAGAGAAGTAGAAATGGGTTTTGAAGCCAATATTTGAAAGGAGATTTGGACTTAGCTATTATTAAGGAAATGTTAAACGAGATTTCAAATGATTAAAATAAAAAGAAGTGAGACTTATATGAGTAATTCTTAATCGAAGTTATAAATAAAAATTTGGGTTTAAGAGAGTATTTATAAGTATGAAATCAAACTGTACACAAAAGGAATATATTCACGATTAAAGAAAATAATGGTTTAAAGGAATTTTTTTGCAAATGAAATATTTATAAAGGAAATTTAGATGATTTGAAATATAAATCCAAATTGGAAATTGAGTGGAAAGGGGAAATGGTAATCGTTTTAAAAGAAACGATGAGTTTAGTTTAAAGTTCAAAATATAAATCGAATATAGAGTATTCGAATGAGAGTTATTTATTGGAATTCGATTATATCGAAGTTAGGGAAGTAGTTATTTTTTACTTTCCGTTTGGAATCAAATTTAATTATTTAACTATTTACTTATTAATTGAAATAAATAAATACAAGTTGTATTTTGATAAACCTAATATTTTTAATAGCGATTTTAAACGCTGCCATTAAAGTAAATGTTTTGGTAAATCTAAATAGAAATTTTAACGCTGCCGTTATAATGACTATTTTAACAACGATCTTAACGCTGTTGTTATAATAAGTGTTCTATAATTCTAAACAGCGATTGTTACGCTGTTGTTAGAAGAAATGTTTAATAAATTTTATATTTGGAAACAGCGATTTTAACGCTGTTGTTAAAATGAAATGAGTTGGTCAACAAGGAATTAAGGAAGGGAATATGGTAATATTCTCCGATATTAATAATGTATATTTTCTGAATATAGAAAATAAGGATTCGTTAATATTTAAAAATGTTTTCTAACTGGAAACCACTCTGTATGGGCGTAAGAGTTGCGATCAAATATGATGAAGATAATTGAAGATGGAGTTATGCAAGGGCTATCCTGTTTACAAGATGGTGCCTTCGGTTTGTCCAGTCCTAGGACAACGTGAACAGACGAATGTTTGACAGGGTATATCTAACGGATCGTGTAAGTTGATATCTTCAAACATACTTACGTTTGGTGGCGGAGGAATTTGCTTCTCTTAGCTTTATACCCGTGGTATTTTTGGGAAAATCAATTTGTAATTTGGCGGGTATAACGATGTGGCGTTCAAAGTGAATGGTGGTCAGGTGTTCTAAAAGATACGTAATGACCTCAAGCCTCACCACCGGGAATTGACAAAAATCGGGCAGGCAGCATGGCTATGTGGGTCGCCCCGATTAGGATGTATAATCACCTATCTAGAGAAATTAAATTTATTTCTTTAATCTATCGATGCTGTCCCTTTCGGGAAACGGTTTTTGATCCCAACCGTTGGTGATATACCTTCGATACATTCATGCGAAATGAGTCGTCGGTCATGTATGGGCCGGGTTGCAAGACGTTCTTATTGAAACCAGTGTATTCGCCTCTAGAGATACACTATCGGCAGGTGGTCCCATACCTTGTCATGTTGGAAATCCAATCTCCAATAAGCTCCCTACAGTTTTTGATTTTATATTATATATGGAGCGTGAGATGCAAGCGTTCCGCTAGATTCTATTTATTCGATTTAGACACTATTATAATATCACTAGCTTTTGATATCAAAGTTTTTTGGGTTATCATAGGGTAAAAACCATCTGTGTTTATGTGTGGATCAGTATTACGATTATCATTTCTTTCGAAAGGATTTTTGAAAGTTAAACTAATTGTTGGAGTTTACTCACGCCAGTCCCATGACTGACCCATAGTTTGTTTTGTTTTGTTTTCCATTAACTCTTGGGTGCCCTATTTTGTATCGGCAGTCAAGTAGTCGGGATTTTTCAGATTCACTTAGAGGAGCTCGAAGCAGGAGTCTTCATCAGTTAGCTATAGACTATCATATTTTCCGCTGTGTACTATGTTGTATCTGGAAACATGTATTTATTACTATTCCAGGGATAACCGTTGTGCTCTGATAATGGTATGTATATACAGATACTGATTTGTATTTCAAAATTTATGTTATCCAATATATTTTATTCGTTCCGCTGTGAGTTTGTGATCTTCGTTTTCTTCTATTCTAATATTTCTTTCTTTCTATTTTTCATCCTCTAACTTCTTTCTAATAATGATTCGTATTTCTGTGCTATTTGGGTTGGACATGTGGTGTTATTAGTCGACTCAAAGAGTACGGAAATTCGGGCCATTACAAATTCTCTCACTATAAATTTTCTGTATAGTTGTTTATTTTATAACAGCATATATGAACTGCTCCCCGTCGTCCACAGACCATGGACGACTTGTTTGTTTGATTGTATTATGACAATTGATTGTGATGTGAAATGGACTGTATAAAATATATGAATAATAAAAATATCATTTTTATGGTGTATATGAAGTATATAAAATATTCATGTTTGAAATAAATTATTTGAACAATAAAAATCCCATTTTTATTGTTTATATGAAGTGTTAAAATAATCGTGTGTTGAAATAAACATTTGTTGATTAAATATATATATATATATACACGATGTGAAAATTGAAATATATATACAATGTAAATTGAAGTATATATACAATGCAAATTGAAGTATATATTCGATGTAAATTGAAATATATATACGATGTAAATTGAAGTATATATACAATGTAAATTGAAGTATATATACGATGTGAATTGAAATATATATACGATGTGAAAATTGAAGTAAATATACGAAGTAAATTGAAGTATATATATGTTGTAAATTGAAATTGAAATAGAATTGAAATTCGAATTGAAATTGAAATAGAATTGAAATTCGAATTAAATTGAAATAGAATTGAATTTTGAATTAAACTGAAATAGAATTGAAATTCGAATTGAAATTGAAATAGAATTGAAATTCGAATTGAAATTCGAATCAAATTGAAATGAATTTGAAATTCGAATTGAATTGAATTTGAAATTCGAATTGAATTGAATTTGGAATTCGAATAGAATTGATGTAACGACCCTAAAAATCTGAACCAATTTAAAAATTTTGAATTGGCTAAAATAATGGATTTTAAATATTTAAAATAAATATTTTAAATAATAGCAATGAAAACTGAGTTTGAATCGACAATTGAAAACAAATATAATTAATTTTAATTATAAACAAGGCCTGAAATGGCCCTGCAGTTTCAAAAATTGAATTCAAACTTTGTCGGACTGTACTGGGTGCAAAATAAAACGGATTTGAGTGAAACCAAAAATATTTAAATTTGTTACTGAATACCTTTCTAACGAATCTGAAAAATCAAAGTTTCATAGCGGAAAGCAAAAGTTATGACCAAATGAATTTTCAGAAAGGTCGCTCTGGAATTTATATAACCCGTGAAATTGGCCATTTTGCATACGACCTCGGAATTCGACGAAACCACTTATGTTGGATCCGGGATGTGAAGTTATTGCTAGGTTTCAAATTACATAATTTTTGAAGCTAGTATGTGAGCGTGGCAAAAGAAAACGTGTTTTGGTCAATTACAGTTAAATTGGATCGACCAGAAATGGACCTTTTTGCAAACAGTCTCAGAATTCGACGAAACTAGTTTTGTTGGGACTGTATCGTCAAAACATAGCCAGATTTATTTTTATGGAATTTTTCGAATCAGTTTGTGGCCCTGGCAAATTGAAATGTATGTTCAAATCGAATATTGAATGTTATATATTTTAAGTTGAATGGAAACTGACTGAAACAGTCTAATGGGCCTTGGAAACATATCCCATTGTGTTCGGAAAGGGGGTAAAACGCTAGGGGCGACAGTCGTTGGGTTTGATTTCGAGTTCGTGTGTGGAAGGGGGTATTTTTGGATTTAAAGGAATTAAATAAATATATAAAAATTTCTGGCCAATCAAAAATCACTTTCCCTTTCGTTCGAGCCCGACATTCTCTCTCCCGATACAGCGCTCGACGGCGGAAGCCATTCAAACCTTCCCGATCATTTTCCGGCGAAACCGTTCAACAAAACCCACTGCCACTTCGAAACTTTTTGAAGTCCTCGACCACCTCTGTAAATCCATCCCAGTATGGTCCCCTATCGTGTAGGGTATTTCTCGATTCGTGCGCCTGAAGTTCCGAGCTTTGGAGCTCCGCCACCGTCACCTCAGGCGTTCGAACTGGCTGTCACCCCAGGCGCAGGCGCGCCTCTCCAGGCTCTAGGCCGTGGCACAACCTGATCGAAGCAAAGATCAACGGATTGAAAGATTTAGTGAAACCTAGTTTTGAATCAACACATGAGGTATACGGCTTATCTATTTTAAACTGATTTTCACACTATAAAGCGTTGCAAACTTTGAAAAATCGTATCTTTTTCGTTTGTAGACGAAATTCAGTGAAACAAGAGACAGAGGACTCGTGTGGACGTCTTCTAAATTCTATAAGAGACCGCATATTTTTCTGAGCCTTCTGCTATTTTTGGTGGAGTGGAACCCAATGTGAGATTTCTAATTTATAAACGATATGGAAAACGACGATGTACAAATTATATAGTCGATGTATAAGTTATATAAGTGTTGTACACCTCTTGTATAAGCGTTGTATAAGTTGTACGTTCGATGTATAAGTTGTATATGCGTTGTAAAAATTATATATGTGTTGAAATAGAAGTGAATTGCTACACATATATATATATATATATATATATATACACACACACGCCCCTCGTCCACAAACCATGGACGATATTTATTGGTTGTGATTGGTGTGAAATTAGATTGATAATGAATGGTTGATTGGAATTGTTTGTGGTTGATATTGATTGATTGTGGTTGAAAAATACCCATTTGTGGTTGAGAAATATTTGGTTGAAACGACATAGGATTAGTTTGTGGAAATGAAAAATATATACATGCCGCCTGCGTGCGAACTAGATGCATGATTCCCCATTGTCAAAAACCGCGAAGTTTTAAGGTAGAGCGAGGAGCCGTACTAGGGACGGTCCCGGTTTTAACTATCCTGCCATTATGCTGCCGAAATTTCCTGAAATATTAATGTGTTTGATTTATTTTTAATTTTGGAAACTATATTCATTTGTTGAGTGGAAATTCATGTATATAAAATAATCGTGTTTTGAAATAAATTGTTTTACCATAAAAATCACATTTTTACTATATACATGAACTGTGGAAAATGGTGATGTGTAGAAATAAATATCTGTTGGATAAAAATATCATTTTCATCGATAGTGCGAAGTGAAAATGGTTTTGAAATCGAAGAATGAAATATATAGAAATATATATAATTATAATATATCGAATAAAGAGGCTGCAGTTCGTGTTTTGAAACCGTAACTTCAAACGATTAGTGCGGAAGATCCGACCATTGGATTTTCCGAAAACCGCAACCGTTGGGTTCGCCTTGGAAATATCTTTCCAACGGCACCAACTTTGTAAAGATCCGACGGTTGGATTGTCCAGAATGTTATATTCAAACCTAAAGAAAACCAGCGCCAGAATCGATTATATATATATATAAATATAATTAAATTAAATTGAATAATGACACTGTAGTTCGTATTTTGAAATCGTAACTTCAAACGATTAGTGCGGGAGATCCGACCGTCGGATTTTCCCAAAACTCAAACCGTTGGATTCGTTTTGAAAAGATCTTTCTAATGATATAAATTATGAGAAGATCCAACGATTAGATTTTCAGATATGTGTAAATCAAATCTGGAGAAAAACAGCGCCACGGCCGCGTTAAGGCCTGAAGCGTCGTTTGAAAGGGTTGGCTATTTTTAAATAAATAAAAATAGTGATAAATCGTGATAAAATATTATAAACGATATGGAATGGAAATAAACTAAATTTGCTCAATTTATTTGATATTTGATGGTTAAATGTGTTTGGTGTGAAAATTACATTAAAGAACAAAATTGGTGTTGTCGAATGATTTAACCATTGAAATGAATTGATTTGAAATTCTAGATATATGTGAATTATTTGAAAAGGCCGAGTTAATTCTCATTTCAAATAATTGATCGACGAGTGAAAGTCGAAGATATGAAGACGGTGCAAGACCGATGATCTTCACGTCGAATGGAGGGGTGCTACTGATGCTCATGATAGGAGTAGCTACCTTAACGGGGTTGAAGTAGTAGCCACCCGGACGTACTTGCTGATTGTACGGATATGCGAGGTATTGAGTGCCTCCGGTTTCGTTCAGACCCGGAAGGAACGTATAAATGGACTGTGTGTTTGACATTGGATTTTGTTCGGTGCTGATTGATCTCTATTAAATATACATCTGTTTGGCGGCGGAGAATTTATTCTCTTGCTTAACGCCCTTCTCTGGGACGTACGAGCCCAGAGGTTATATATCGATAGAAATCAGTCGCACGGAGTGAATTGCCTATGTGGCACGCCTAAGTGATAGATGATCAAGGCTTTTGTTGAAAAGCAAAGTCTTGTGGTTGATGATCAAAGCACGGCCTGTGTGGCGTAGCTTTGTGTATAACGTAGTTTCGGGAGCCTCAAACCCCGGTATGAGCCAGAAACGGGAGAAGGACTTCAGGGAGGACATGCGTTTTCTTCTAGCCAGGAGTGGTGCTTTGGGTTTTACACGCCCAGGTATTTTACTTATGTGGATGATGGAAAGCGAGGCCTCGGTTTGCTTCGGTCTCTTCGAAGTCGATGGCGTGGTCAGATATGACCAGTTTACGCCCCATATGGAAGGGAAACGCAGTGTTTAGGAATTTTAATCCACATCGGTGGACCGGCCCTGACGATCCAAGGCTTGTCTGTGCGCTTGCCTGAGACATAGGCCAGATTGTCTCGAATTCGGTGAGGATTATCTTTTGCCTCGGCTCATGACGGAAATCCAATTTCCAAATACGACATCGTGCGGTTTTGATTGTATACCTACATATGGCGACATAGTGGTATGTGGCATTAATGCCGCCTATGATTGATAGTTATGATTGAAATTGTTTTTGAAACATATATACACTAGCAATAATATCAAGTGACTTGTTTTGCTCGTATCAAGCATATTTTGGCCATTATAAGGTAAAATTCTATCCTCTGGTGTGTGTTGCATTGTGTGATGGGAACGGAGTCTTATAACGGCTTCATTTTTATAAAAAGCATTGCGATGTTTAAAAGATCTATTTGTTTTAAAGCACTGGCAATCAAATGGAGTAAACCCGTTCCGCGAAAGTGGCGTGGTCCTGTGATTAGCCATATTTGAAAACGTGTTAAGTAGATTTCTCATACCAGTCCCATGATTGACTCGTAGTTTGTTTCACTTGCAAACTCGGGTGCCCCTATTTCTACATGGGCAGCCTTGTATTCAGGTGTAACGACCCGGATTTTTGGCGACTTTGGTTATCGACATAAACTCGATGTCGATAACCAAAACATCGAAAAATCCTGGTAATTAATGAAAGAAATTAGAGGGTGAGGATAGATAAGATAGAAACTTAGAATAGAAGAAGAAGAAGAACACAACATCAGAGTAACACGAACCTCACAGCGGAACGAATAACATATAATAAATAACATAACTTTGAAATATAACAGTTATGTATACAATAGCACTTATCGGAGTACAGCACTTACAACACAGCGGAAATAAACTATAGTTATATGATCCAGAAGCCTCCTGCTCCAGCTCTTCAAGTATATCTGTAAATCCCGACTACTTGACTGCCCGTACAAATTTAGGCACCCAAGAGTTTAGGGAAAACAACAAAGTAAACTCCGGGTCAGTCATGGGACTGGTGTGAGTAAAATAGTTTAACACAGTTTAACATATATATGATATCTCATAAGACCACGCCGTGAATACGGAACGGGTTTTTCCCTTATGAGAATCCAACATCTTTGACAAGAAATATCATTCTGATATTATAATAATGTCTAAGTACAAATATATATCAATCTAGCAGAAACGCTTTCATCTCACGTTCTACATATATAGTATACAATCAAAATCACTAGCACGTATTGGATAATGGATTTCCCACTATGACAAGGTATGGAACTACCTTCCGATCAGTGTACTCTAGGAACGATACACTGGAGTTCAACAAGAACATCTTGCAACTCAGCCACACATGACCGACCACTCATTTTTCCTGAGTGTATCGAATGTACATCACCAACGGTTGGGATCAGCAACCGTTCCCGCATATATATGGCACAACATTGATAGATTTAAGAAACAAATGAATATTCTCTAGATAGGTGATTATACACCCTACTTTGGTGCGACCGACTTAGCCATGCTGCCTGCCCGATTTCTGTCATTTACCGGTTGATGAGGCTAGAAGCTACGCTTTATCATCACATCAGATTCACTTCGAATGCCACATTGTCAAATCCATCGAAAATCACTAATTGACGTCTACAACAGTACATTACGTGTCAGCTAAAAGAAGTTTCCTTCTCTGCTTCCACTCTTGGTACGGTCGAAGAAATCAATGTACGTGACCCTTCTGGAAATACTCTGTCAGACATTCATTCATACAAGTCATCCTCATTCACTTAGACTATCACATCGTCATACCCGCCAAATCATGAATTGACTTATTCAAAAATAACACGGGTATACAGCTAAGAGAAACGAATTCCTCCGCCACCAAACGTGAATACGTTTGAACAGATCAAGTTATGCGATCCATTGGATATACTCTATCAGACCTTCGTCCACACAAGTTGTCCTGGGACTGGACAAACCGAAGGCACTATTCAGTATATCCATCTTAGTCACTGTTATCTAAGACTTATACAACAGCCCTTGCACTTTACTCCGTCTTCAATTATCTTTGGCATAAATGATTCGCAATGCTTATGCCAATACAGAGTGGTTCTTTGGATAATAATCCAACTGGTCTCTCCATATTAACAACGTTAAAATGGTCAAAACTCCGATAGTCTGTGATTTAACTATCAAAGAAAAACAAGTGTGCAAACAACGATATTATTTCCAGATGGAAATTATATCAATCAATCATCAACATATATATATATATATATTCACATTGCCTTATTTTCTATGTTTAGAAAATATATGTTATTAACACTGGAAAACGTTTCCATCTGCTTATTTACAAATCACTACTCTTCCCCAACTATCAGTCCCTGACTGTAAACTAGTATGAGAACAGTTCCCTAAGTATAAATCCCGAAGGCCGAAACCAACATCAGATAGGCACTTAGAAAACCATTCAATTTACTAATCTCTAGTCAGTTCTAATTTTACTTAACTCTATTTGATTAACTCTGATTGATTAACTCTAACTGGTTAATTCTAATTGATCAACTCTAACTGGTCAACCTTAATTAATTAACTCTAACTGGTTTTACTTGATTTGACTAACTCCATTTATTAACTCGACTAACAAATTCAACTCGATTAACTGAACTAGTCACTTTGATTAACTCGACAAATTCACTTTGGTTAACTTAACCAATTCACTTAACTAATTCACTTAGTTTAACTTAACTAATTCACTTTGATTAATCAAACTATTCACTTAACTCCTGTCGAATAAGCCATATTCGATAACTCCTCTAACTCTACTCGAATAAACTATATTCGATTAACTCCTTTAATCTATTCGATTTGATAACTCCCCTTTTCAAATAACCAATATTCGATTAACTCACTTCGAATAACTAATAATTGATAACTCCTTCGAATAAACTATATTCGATAATCTCCTCTAACTCTACTCGAATAAACTATATTCGATTAACTCCTTTAATCTATTCGATTTGATAACTACCCTTTTCAAATAACCAATATTCGATTAACTCACTTCGAATAACTAATAATTGTTAACTCCTTCGAATAAACTATATTCGATAATCTCCTCTCGAATAACTAGATTCGATTAACTTAACTTATTTAACAACTTGATTAACTCCTATCGAATGACTAGATTCGATCAACTTAACTTATTTAACTCATCTTGATTAACTCCTATCGAATAACTAGATTTGATTAACTTAACTTATTTAACTCATCTTGATTAACTCCTATCGAATGACTGGATTCGATTAACTTAACTTATTTAACTCATCTTGATTAACTCCTATCGAATAACTAGATTCGATTAACTCCATTCGCTTGACTCTAGATCGCAATGATCACAATGGTTACGCCTGATTCCCTTAGGCAACATCCGACCGCCTTAGGCTATCTGTAGCCCTGCGAATTTCGCTAGCAGTCGTACGAGATGGCAACTTACCCTGAATACTATGTTTGACTAACTCTGTCTCAAATAACTATATTTGATTAACTCTAGTTCATTTTAACTCTAATCGATTTACTCTAACTGATTTACCTACATGATTAACTCTAACTAATTAACTCTAACTGGTTAACTCTAACTGGTTAACTCTTACTGATTTACTCGACTGACTTAACCCAACTGGTTAACTCGACTTACTTAACCCAACTGGTTAACTCTACTGAACTGGTTAACTCTACTGGACTGGTTAACTCTAACTGGTTATTCTTTACGTTCCTTTTAACAACGATTATTCATTTTTAAAGATTTACTTTTGGTAACGGTTCTTCACTTTAAAAATGATTTTTTTCCTTTTCAATTTGCCTATATTTATTTCATATAAATATTTCCTTTATAACTTTATTTATTTCCTACATAAATATTTCCTCTTAACTCTTTATTTATTTTCACAAGTATTTCCTTTATATTTGGTTTCCACAAATATTTCCCTTATATTTGGTTTTCACAAATATTCCTTTTATATATTCTTACTCCTTAAATTTCCGGGAAAATTCGCCATAAACTCCTTTGTATCGGGAGCATCGGGAAAATCCCCAAACCCGCCACAAAGGTGTAACAACCCGTATTTTTAAATAACATATTATAACATAAACCAAGGCAGAATTAAATGATAAATTCCGAATCAAGGGAAACGGGCTGTGCCATTGCGTTTGTCTCGGAAAAATACGCGAAATAGAGTCCGAGTTTTCGAAAATCGGAGTCCGTATGACCAAGTTATGGCCCGTCAAAGTTTTCAGAAAATTTCAAGTTCAAAAACAGTCCAAATTTGAATTCAGATTTCAAATTCAGCCAAGCAGAACAGGCGGGAAAAATTCCCGCCACCCCCAAGTCGACTGGGGAGTCGACTTGGGAGTCGACACACCCCAGGTGGTGTCGACTTCCCAGTCGACACCCCTGCCGACTTGGGTGGTCGGCCAGTTTGGCATGGGTGCACCTGACTTGTTCCTCAAGACATGTTTGGAGGCTTGTGACGGATTTTAAAGGCTCAGATCTGAATTGGGGTTAATCCTATGGCCTAAACTAACCTAAACTTCTATAAAAGGACCCTAATACCTAGCCTAAACCATCATAACTCAATCCTACAACTAGACTATGCCAAAATGTTTAATCATGGCCTCCACCCTCTTGTCATAGTCTCCATCTTCATTCATATGAGAGTTTCTAAGCTTGTTTGAGAGTTTCTAAGTTTGATTCAAGGCCAAAGTTCAATCTTTCTTCATCAAAGCAAGGATCTTCTTCTTATTTCTCAAGGGTTTTCCATTGGAGCTTATTATTTGGGGTTTTTTTAGAGTTGCTAGTGGCTTCGTCTCAATCTTATTTTATTTTATAGGTCTTCATAGCATTGTAAGCCCTATTCTACTCTTAGATTCTAACTATGAAGTTAAATATGACATGTTGCAAGTTTGAGTTTGGGCCTAAGTATGATTTGTGCTTTGATTCTATCATGTTATGCATAGATTTATTCTGTGCATGTTTGTAAAGCTATCACCTTGACTTTGTGCATAGAAAGCTATGAGCTTTGATATTAAATGTTGCATAAAGCAACATAGAAACTCTCATAACCCTTATGTTATCTTGCATATGATGTTATATGCGAATAACTAGCTATCATCCTATGTCATTTATGACCATGTTTCACCTATTTTGCTAAAGTTTGATATCATGCATGTTTTCAGGCTTATAATGTAATATGCAAGTTTTTGAACACATTTGCCTCATATGCCACCATGTTTAACTTGTGGCCAAACCTTATTAATTATGTCATGCTTCTAAAGTTCCCTCTTTGAGATCTATTTGCGTTTATGCGAACTTACATGCGATGGGGTTACGTTATGGGTAAACTAAAATGACATAAAATCATGACTTGAAAAATGACATGAAATATGACATGTGATTATGCTTGGAACATGAACATGAACTTGGACATGATTTCTAGAAAACATGAGAATGGCCAACTCGAGGTTGGGTTGAGTTTGTAGCATAAATCTACCCGGAACCGACCGGCTTAACTAGTGGCTACAAGCAATAGGACCCAATGTGAGTAGTTGGTCATGTCGCACTTGAAACCCGAGGTTAGACTAAGTTGTGGTGTAAAGCTACCCGGACCCGCCCGGCTTAACTAGTAACCACAACAAGGTCTAATGTGAGAGGTTGGGTGCATTAAATTAATTAATGCCACATGATAGGGTTAAGTCATGGACCACTTGAATACTTAACCAATTAAACACGATGGGTTGATAGGGTTAAGTCATGAACCTTGGGTACACTTAACCGACTTGATACTTGATTGGATAGGGTTAACCACGCTTAACCCGTTAGAAACCCTAGTTGCGTGGTCCTTTTCACCAGTAACCCTCTTGGTTGTATCATGATACCCTAGGGACTAGGCTAGGGTGGGGCACGATTGCTGGGCTGACATGTAAGCGACCAAAACGACGGTTGAGTAGGTGCGCCGGTGTAGGTTCAGGCGGACTATGGTCGTGCACATAGTCCGGAGTTGAAGAAGCAGACACGGGCACCAGTAAGTTTAGACTGTGCGTGCTTGATGTGTGTCCGTGGTTGGCACCCTAGGGCTTGATGCACCCTAGGGTGGACCTAGCACAGTTTGACTACACTTCGTGATTGGGCCGTATGACACCGACACTTGACGAGTTAGGCTTTTAGGGAGCCGATCGACTAGACCGTGTTGTTGGACCTTGATTTAGGTCATCTCGTGATATTGGGCCAAGATTGGGCCAAGGGGTCACTTCTTGTTTATAGTTGACATGGATTGGAAATACTAGTACACTTGGTGCAAAACTTAACCTTGTATATGCGGTGCCACACTTGATCTATCTTGTTAACTTTTCACCATGCCAGTTATCATCCTATGTTTCATCTCTGTTTTACATGTCCAGTTAACTTTATTAGTTTTTATACTAATAGTAGGTAGGACTTACCAGTCTTTTGACTGACCCATTTTCTTTCGCCTCTTTTCTTTCTTCCCCCCCCCCCCACCCCCCCAGGTTTACAGGGTGGGAACACTAACACCTAGCTTGGATCTTTAGCTACTTTTCTGGATAGCTCATGTACGGTTCAGACTTGAGCATGCTATGGCTTTATTCTACTTTGGGGATAGTTACTTTATGTTTTTTTTCCCAGTTTTCAGTTTATGTTTCTAGACTTTGTTTTGTGAGAAAATAATGACCAAGTACTTTGATGTAACTTGACTGTGGTTTTGAAATGTTAGTTTTTACCCGCTGCTTTATTTACTCTGCTTTTACTTATATGTTCTGTCTTGTGATATCTGCATGCAAGTTTACCTCGTTTAACGCCCCTCCAAAGTTAGTGCGCTTGCAAGAGTGACATTGGCGGTGGTGGGGTGTTACAACAGGCCTTTCTACTCAAAAGAAAATGTTTTGAAATTATTTTCTTTTTCTATGTATCTCCTATTTATAAATACTCCAATTTATAAATATTTCTTATTTATAAATATTCGAGTTTATAATTATCTCTTGTTTATAAATATTCCAGTTTATAAATATTCTGTTTTCAATATCAATTTGAAAATCCCCTTATCAACATCCCGTATGTTATGGTATTCAATCAGATCAAATCACGATGTTCAATATCGTCCAAGCACATATAATCGACCATGGATTCTATATCACAATATATGAATCAAAACAGTATTATAAATATTGAGGAACCCAGTTGGGTCCCTCCAACCTGTTTCCCTGCATCCACAGATGTTACACAGTAAAATCAACATCACTTTCAGTTTAGTACTGATTATTCTGATAACAGCATCAATATATAAATATTTAAACGTTTATATATATATATATATAATTACCACTAACTGACTAGCAGTTCAATCAATCAACCAACACACAACAATCAACAGATGATTAACAGTTCTAAGAATACATAATAAAAATATAACTGTTCAGAGTTGGTGAGTTTTACTCACATTGACGCGTTAATCGTTAAATAACGGTTTGCGTTATTTGACTATGTTGGACAATTTATTTCACCATAAATTGTAACGAGCTCCGATGGACTTCCAGTCAGTCTCATTGTGTTGCTCCCGTCCATACGATCCTGTCGGATCTTGTTTTGCTCAACTTTTCGGCCCACTTCATTACATTGAAGAAAACTAGACCCGTTCAACGCTGAATCCATCTTCCACATTGTTTCACAATCAAACTGCTGAAGCTCCTCCTTAATAATACAGCCATTCGTGCAAAGTGAAATCACCACCAGAGCCTACCAACTTCAAACACACTAACTTCATCAGTGTGTTTCACCGTATATTACCACCTTTAACACCTAGTTCCGGACCTCCTTTCCCAAATCTATCCACGTTTTAAACATTTCTTCCTCCAGACTTAAATCATGCAACTCCATCCCTCTCCATAATTCACCGCATTAAACAAAACACCCCACCCTTATTTAAATATAATAAATACCTTACCTAGTTTTAAAAAAAACATTACTGCTAATCCCCTCTCCTCAAAGACCTTCTTCCTGATGGAATCAGTAACCTGATAAAACGTATACCCTCCTCAAACACAATACCCACTCACGCATCCTTCAACCCCAAAACCTACTCCTTTTCCTTTAAAATAAATCACTCGAAAATTAAAAAAATTTCCAACTTTAAATTCTCTCCCAAATAATTTCGAAACCATCTACACAAACATAGTCCTTTATCACCCCGCTTCTGTATCCAACTCGCACTCCTCCTATAGCAAATTTCGCATTGAACAGTGGCCCTTTCCGACTGTACAACCTCCTTGATTCCATGAACTACAAACACCATTTTATTCTCCTTTGAATTCTCTTCAACTTCATAACACTCAAGTGTAATTCGAACACATCAAGAAAATCGCGTTCGAACAACATTTACAGTGATTCGCTCGACGGTCCTGTGCATCGAACCTCACCAACATGAATTGCACCAGACGAAAACCCTACTGAGAGGAAGAGAAAACTCTCGCGAATCTATACGAATTGGTTTGGTGATTTTAGGATTTTTTGAGTGAATAGTTTTGATTTATTCTTGGATGGTTTTCTCGTTTTGTTTTGCTGAATGATAAGAGAGTGACGGCGGAAATTTAGATCTGAGGATTAGGTTTAGAAAGTTTTTAAAGGGGTATTTATAGGGTTGCTGTTTTTACTTAAGGATGAAGTTTCGGGTTTGTTTTGAAGGTAGAGTTTGTGTGGATGAAATGAATGGACCGTGGCTCCCTTTCGATCAATGAAAGGAAAGGATAAGGGATGGGTATATTTTCATTTTATTAAGTTATAGAGGTTCACATACTTCGCTATATACAATTATATTCATGTATGTGTGCTACGGACTGAAATAAAGATGTCGTTGGGATTAACACCGTCTCACGATCCCAAAAATACAATAATATCGGTAGATGGTCTTATATTTTGAAACTTCAAAATGTTGATTTCAGGGTGCGAAATACTTCAAATTAAAAGTCGTTTATTAAATTAATTAAAAATTACAGTAAAATTCTAAAAATTAAATTATCACTATATCCCAAAAGAACCTTGTCTAAATTCACACCTGATCTCTAGTTATATCGAATAAACCGATACGGACGATAAACGATTCTATAGCGACTATTTTAAAATTTGATTTGGACATATCTCAAAATCTACATGACGAAATCCTGATTTTTCTCTTCCACTAGAAAGATATACTCCACCGGCTCCACACGTTTCTTGTTTCATAGAAATCCGGCTTAAAACGAATCCTGTATACTCAATTGAAGTTCGAATCGCCAAATAGCGAACTGCCACGCCATTTCAAGCTCTATTTTAATTATAATATAATTATACGTTCAAACTGACGTCGATTGAATATATTCGTCAATATAATTCAACTCTAAGCTGAATTAAATCAAAGGGATGACCCTGTTCACATTATATTGTCAATTCACTATTTCTGGTTATTTCTGAATTAAATATATTATTTAATTATTTAATTTAATTAAATATTCACTATAATTAAATTAACGACGATTTAATTCCCTAAATCACTATTTATATAATTAAATAAATTAATTATACCCCAGGAAATTGCGGGTCATTACATTCTTCCCCACTTAAAATAATTTCGTCCTCGAAATTGGTAAGGTAGAGGACGACCCTATCTATTGAAATTCCTAAGATTTGTTTACCCCTTATTTCTGATTTCAACCGAACCAATTAATATCGACTAAAATATTCATTCATTACGACTAACTAAAATTTTCAAAAATTCTGAAAATTTTCTAACACTTTAAATTTTCGGAAAATTTCGCCAGCACCTCCTTTGTACTGGTCAATAGCTCAAACTCCAACTCGCCTCTCTGGGCCTTCTTCAACCCAAAAGAAAATCAAAACGCCAAACGGCTTGCCAATTCGGCTCATAAATTCCAAACTCATATAAAATATAAACTTATACCTTTTTGTTGGGCATATCATTATATCCCTACCATCTGTTATCAACTCGGCATATACAAATGCCATCCCAATCAACTCCAACCAAGTTATTCTTAACACAACCATTCGCTTATTCAAGCCGAATTTAATTTCAAATTCGAGTTTCAAATTCCAAACTCTCAACTTATCATTTCAAATCCAGATTATTCTCTAATCACTTCAGTTTTTCTTAACCTATCATCTCAAGTTAAATTCTGGTTTGTTATTTACTTTTACCATCCCATTCGAATTAACTTCACAAGTTAAATTTTAATCTCTAGAACTTAAATTCCTTGGTAAATTTCAAATCAATTTGAAATCATACTGCCAATTCAAAACCTTTGAATTTTCTAAACAACTTGTTTCCTCAAAACAATTCAAATTAAAATCTTTGGTAGTAATCCATTACTTAGAACTCGAAAATCACACCGATGATACTGCGCAGTCATCATCGGAATTATTTTCCAGCGACCCAAGTGATTCCAATACTATTCATTTTCAATTACCATTACTAAATACTTCCATTTTGAAAACATTTCAAAATCTCCCAGGAACTTAAAATTTACTTATTTTAATTCCAAATCTGATTTAAATTTCAGATTTAATTCATCTTATTTCATATACTTTACTTATATGAATTCTGATCAGTTATTTATAGCCATTTCACTTTTATAATCTTACTCGATTATAATAACAACCAAAACAACCAATTATACTATGTAAAATTCAAAACACATCATGTTGGTTCATCATATTCGAGTGTTTAGTAACCCCTATCGATACAGTGGATCAAACTGATCGACCAGAACTCATCAACAACTCAACCAATGAATCCCCACAATATAAAACAAATTTTTATATCAAATAACAAATACGTGCACTCGTATATATACACTCAAACTCAATCTAGGGTATTACTAACCCTATCTCTACCGAGTCATGCAACAGAGCCAAGGTAATTCTTAACTTAAGCTCTGATACCAACTGTAACGACTCGGATTTTTGGCAATTTTGGTTATCGACATAAACTCGATGTCGATAACCAAAACATCGAAAAATCCTAGTAATTAATGAAAGAAATTAGAGGGTGAGGATAGATAAGATAGAAACTTAGAATAGAAGAAGAAGAAGAAGAACACAACATCAGAGTAACACGAACCTCACAGCGGAACGAATAACATATAATAAATAACATAACTTTGAAATATAACAGTTATGTATACAATAGCACTTATCAGAGTACAACACTTACAACACAGCGGAAATAAACTATAGCTATATGATCCAGAAGCCTCCTGCTCCAGCTCTTCAAGTATATCTGTAAATCCTGACTACTTGACTGCCCGTACAAATTTAGGCACCCAAGAGTTTAGGGAAAACAACAAAGTAAACTCCGGGTCAGTCATGGGACTGGTGTGAGTAAAATAGTTTAACACAGTTTAACAAATATATGATATCTCATAAGACCACGCCGTGAATACGGAACGGGTTTTTCCTCTATGAGAATCCAACATCTTTGACAAGCAATATCATTCTGATATTATAATAATGTCTAAGTACAAATATATATCAATCTAGCAGAAACGCTTTCATCTCACGTTCTACATATATAGTATACAATCAAAATCGCAAGCATGTATTGGATAATGGATTTCCAACTATGACAAGGTATGGAACCACCTTCTGATCAGTGTACTCTAGGAACGATACACTGGAGTTCAACAAGAACATCTTGCAACTCAGCCACACATGACCGACCACTCATTTCGCTTGAGTGTATCGAATATACATCACCAACGGTTGGGATCACCAACCGTTCCCGTATATATATGAGACAACATTGATAGATTTAAGAAACAAATGAATATTCTCTAGATAGGTGATTATACACCCTACTTCGGTGCGACCGACTTAGCCATGTTGCCTGCCCGATTTCTGTCATTTACCGGTTGATGAGGCTAGAAGCTACGCTTTATCGTCACATCAGATTCACTTCGAATGCCATACTGTCAGATCCATCGAAAATCACTAATTGACATCTACGACAGTACATTACGTTTCAGCTAAAAGAAGTTTCCTTCTCCGCTTCCACTCTTGGTACGGTCGAAGAAATCAATGTAAGTGACCCTTCTGGAAATACTCTGTCAGACATTCATTAATACAAGTCATCCTCATTCACTTAGAATGTCACATCGTCATACCCGCCAAATCACAAATTGACTTATTCAAAAATAACATGGGTATACAGCTAAGAGAAATGAATTCCTCCGCTACCAAATGTGAATACGTTTGAACAGATCAAATAACGCGATCCATTGGATATACTCTGTCAGACCTTCGTCCATACAAGTTGTCCTGGGATTGGACAAACCGAAGGCACTATTCAGTATATCCATTTTAGTCACTGTTATCTAAGACTTATACAACAGCCCTTGCACTTTACTCCGTCTTCAATTATCTTTGGCATAAATGATTCGCAATGCTTATGGCAATACAGAGTGGTTCTTTGGATAATAATCCAACCGGTCTCTCCATATTAACAATGTTAAAATGGTCAAAACTCCGATAGTCTGTGATTTAACTATCAAAGGAAAACAAGTGTGCAAACAACGATATTATTTCTAGATGGAAATTATATCGATCAATCATCAACATATATCTATATATATATATATATATATATATATTCACATTGCCTTATTTTCTATGTTTAGAAAATATATGTTATTAACACTGGAAAACGTTTCCATCTGCTTATTTACAAATCACTACTCTTCCCCAACTATCAGTCCCTGACTGTAAACTAGTATGAGAACAATCCCCTAAGTATAAATCCCGAAAGCCGAAACCAACATCAGATAGGCACTTAGGGAACCATTCAATTTACTAATCTCTAGTCAGTTCTAATTTTACTTAACTCTATTTGATTAACTCTGATTGATTAACTCTAACTGGTTAATTCTAACCGATCAACTCTAACTGGTCAACCTTAATTAATCAACTCTAACTGGTTTTACTTGGTTTGACTAACTCCATTTATTAACTCGACTGACAAATTCAACTCGATTAACTGAACTAATCATTTTGATTAACTTGAAAAATTCACTTTGGTTAACTTAAACAATTCACTTAACTAATTCACTTAGTTTAACTTAACTAATTCACTTTGATTAATCTAACTATTCACTTAACTCCTGTCGAATAAGCCATATTCGATAACTCCTCTAACTCTACTAGAATAAACTATATTCGATTAACTCCTTTAATTTATTCGATTTGATAACTCCCCTTTTAAAATAACCAATATTCGATTAACTCACTTCGAATAACTAATAATTGATAACTCCTTCGAATAAACTATATTCGATAATCTCCTCTAACTCTACTCGAATAAACTATATTCGATTAACTCCTTTAATCTATTCGATTTGATAACTCCCCTTTTCAAATAACCAATATTCGATTAACTCACTTCGAATAACTAATAATTGATAACTCCTTCGAATAAACTATATTCGATAATCTCCTCTCAAATAACTAGATTTGATTAACTTAACTTATTTAGCTTAACTTGATTAACTCCTATCGAATGACTAGATTCGATCAACTTAACTTATTTAACTCATCTTGATTAACTCCTATTGAATAACTAGATTCGATTAACTTAACTTATTTAACTCATCTTGATTAACTACTATCGAATGATTAGATTCGATTAACTTAACTTATTTAACTCATCTTGATTAACTCCTATCGAATAACTAGATTCGATTAACTCCATTCGCTTGACTCTTGATCGCAACGATCACAATGGTTACGCCTGATTCCCTTAGGCAACATCCGACCGCCTTAGGCTATCTGTAGCCCTGCGAATTTCGCTAGCAGTCGTACGAGATGACAACTTACCCTGAATACTATGTTTGACTAACTCTGTCTTAAATAACTATATTTGATTAACTCTAGTTCATTTTAACTCTAATCGATTTACTCTAACTGATTTACCTACCTGATTAACTCTAACTGATTAACTCTAACTGGTTAACTCTAACTGGTTAACTCTTACTGATTTACTCGACTGACTTAACCCAACTGGTTAACTCGACTTACTTAACCCAACTGGTTAACTCTACTGAACTGGTTAACTCTACTGGACTGGTTAACTCTAACTGGTTTTTCATTACGTTCCTTTTAACAACGTTTATTCATTTTTAAAGATTTACTTTTGGTAATGGTTCTTCACTTTAAAAATGATTTTTTCCTATTCAAATTGCCTATATTTATTTCATATAAATATTTCCTTTATATCTTTATTTATTTCCTACATAAATATTTCCTCTTAACTCTTTATTTATTTTCACAAGTATTTCCTTTATAGTTGGTTTCCACAAATATTTCCCTTATATTTGGTTTTCACAAATATTCCTTTTATATATTCTAACTCCTTAAATTTCCAGGAAAATTCGCCATAACCTCCTTTGTATTGGGAGCATCGGGAAAATCCCTAAACCCGCCACACAGCCCTTTCTACTCAAAAGAAAATGTTTTGAAATTATTTTCTTTTTCTATGTACCTCTTATTTATAAATATTCCAATTTATAAATATCTCTTATTTATAAATATTCAAATTTATAAATATCTCTTATTTATAAATATTCCAGTTTATAAATATTCTGTTTTCAATATCAATTTGAAAATCCCCTTATCAACATCCCGTATGTTATGGTATTCAATCAGATCAAATCACGATGTTCAATATCGTCCAAGCACATATAATCGACCACGGATTCTATATCACAATATATGAATCAAAACAGTATTATAAATATTGAGGAACCCAGTTGGGTCCCTCCAACCTGTTTCCCTGCATCCACAGATGTTACACAGTAAAATCAACATCACTTTCAGTTCAGTACTGATTATTCTGATAACAGCATCAATATATAAATATTTAAATGTTTATATATATATATATATATAATTTCCACTAACTGACTAGCAGTTCAATCAATCAACCAACACACAGCAATCAACAGATGATTAACAGTTCTAAGAATACATTATAAAAATATAACTGTTCAGAGTTGGTGAGTTTTACTCACATTGACCCGTTAATCGTTAAATAACGGTTTGCGTTATTTGACTCAGTTGGACAATTTATTTCGCCATAAATTGTAATGAGCTCCGATGGACTTCCAGTCAGTCTCATTGCGTTGCTCCCGTCCATACGATCCTGTCGGATCTTGTTTTGCTCAACTTTTCGGCCCACTTCATTACAATGAAGAAAACCAGACCCGTTCAACGCTGAACCCATCTTCCACGTTGTTTCACAATCAAACTGCTGAAGCTCCTCCTTAATAATACAGCCATTCGATCAACTTCTGCAAAGTGAAATCACCACCAAAACCTACCAACTTCAAACACACTAACTTCATCAGTGTGTTTCACCGTATATTACCACCTTTGACACCTAGTTCCGGACCTCCTTTCCCAAATCTATCCACGTTTTAAACAATTCTTCCTCCAGACTTAAATCATGCAACTCCATCCCTCTCCATAATTCACCACATTAAACAAAGCATCCCACCCTTATTTAAATATAATAAATAGCTTAACTAGTTTTAAAAAAACATTACCGCTAATCCCCTCTCCTCAAAGACCTTCTTCCTGATGGAATCAGTAACCTGATAAAACGTATACCCTCCTCAAACCCAATGGCCACTCACGCATCCTTCAACCCCAATACCTCCTCCTTTTCCTTTAAAATAAATCACTCAAAAATAACAAAAATTTCCTACTTTAAATTCTCTCCCAGATAATTTTGAAACCATCTACACAAACATAGTCCTTTATTACCTCGCTTCTCTATCCAACTCGCACTCCTCCTATGCCAAATTTCGCATTGAATAGTGGCCCTTTTCGGCTGTACAACCTCCATGATTCCAAGAACTACAAACACCATTTTATTCTCCTTGGAATTCTCTTCAACTTCATAACACTCAAGTGTAATTCGAACACCTCAAGAAAATCGCGTTCGAACAACATTTACAGTGATTCGCTCGACGGTCCTGTACACCGAACCTCACCAACATGAATCGCACCAGACGAAAACCCTACTGAGAGGAAGAGAAAACTCTCGCGAATCTATACGAATTGGTTTGGTGATTTTAGGATTTTTGAGTGAATTGTTTTGATTTATTCTTGGTTGGTTTTCTCGTTTTGTTTTGCTGAATGATAAGAGAGTGATGGCTGAAATTTAGATATGAGGATTAGGTTTAGAAAGTTTTTAAAGGGGTATTTATAGGGTTGCTGTTTTTACTTAAGGATGAAGTTTCGGGTTTGTTTTGAAGGTAGAGTTTGTGTGGCTGAAATGAATGGATCGTGGCTCCCTTTCGATCAATGAAAGGAAAGGATAAGGTATGGGTATATTTCATTTTATTAAGTTATAAAGGTTCACATACTTCGCTATATACAATTATATTCATGTATGTGTGCTACGGACTGAAATAAAGATGTCGTTGGGATTAACACCGTCTCACGATCCTAAAAATACAATAATATCGGTAGGTGGTCTTATAATTTGAAACTTCAAAATGTTGATTTCAGGGTGCGAAATACTTCAAATAAAAAGTCGTTTATTAAATTAATTAAAAATTATAGTAAAATTCTAAAAATTAAATTATCACTATATCCCAAAAGAACCTTGTCTAAATTCACACCCGATCTCTAGTTATATCGAATAAACCGATATGGTCGATAAACGATTCTATAGCGACTATTTTAAAATTTGATTTGGACATATCTCAAAATCTACATGACGAAATCCTGATTTTTCTCTTCCACTAGAAAGATATACTCCACCGGCTCCATACATTTCTTGTTTCACAGAAATCCGGCTTAAAACGAATCCTGTATACTCAATTGAAGTTCGAATCGCCAAATAGCGAACTGCCGCGCCATTTCAAGCTCTATTTTAATTATGATATAATTATACGTTCAAACTGACGTCGATTGAATATATTCGTCAATATAATTCAACTCTAAGCTGAATTAAATCTAAGGGATGACCCTGTTCACATTATATTGTCAATTCACTATTTCTGGTTATTTCTGAATTAAATATATTATTTAATTATTTAATTTAATTAAATATTCACTATAATTTAATTAACGACGATTTAATTCCCTAAATCACTATTTATATAATTAAATAAATTAATTATACCCCTGGAAAATGCGGGTCATTACATCAGGTTTTAGCAAGCTCTTTCTAGAAAGCTGGAGCTGAAGATGGATTCTATTTTTTATCTCTTTTTATGCTGTTCAGCTCCTGTTGTACATATTATGTTTTCTTTTCCGCAGTAGACATTTATGTATAGCTGAACTATATTTTGTACTAAGTATGATCCTATATGCTGTGTAATTCTGATGATTATATTTATCAATGTATTCTATTGTGCATTATCTGGTGTATTTATCTATTTCTGTTCTGTTATTATCTGTTTATGTGTTATATTCCAAAGATTACCCTCGCCACCGTCTTTTCGGGAATGGGGTCGTCATAAATGTGGTATCAGAGCTTTGGTTTAGTCTGGAATATAACATATGAACGAGCTCGTTAGAAATAGAACCAGGAGTGTTCTAGGACGAGTGACTCACTACAGATAGGATCAGTAATATCCTAGTATGAGTATAGCAGAATGAAATGCACCTTGATAGACACATTTACATTCAAGTATATGTTTCTATGTTTTAAAATATCGTTTCTGTTGACCTAACACTTTGTCTGCTATTTGCAGAGATAGAAAATGAGTGTCAGAAACAGGAGAAATGCAGAACCAGATCTAGAAGCTTTATTAAAGAAGTATCGAAATCTGGGTGGAGTACAATACCCGGGAAATGAATCCATTAGTCAAACCCAAGATTGGATGTGTTCTGTTGAAAGAATTCTTGAGCGTCTCCATCTAAGAGATGGCCAGAAAAGATTAGTGGCATCTTGGGTGCTCAAAGACGAAGCTTTGTTCTGGTGGGAGTTAATTATTAGGGATGATCCAGAAGGTGATATCACCTGGGATAGATTCAAAGAAATGTTCAACCAGAGTTTTATTCCTCCAGAAGCAACTGAGCGGTTATACGATGAGTTCTACTATCTGATACAAGGTGATATGAATATTCCCAAATATCATAAGAGATTCAATGAACTTTCTCGTTTTGCCCTGCATCTAATTGAAAAGCCAAAGATGAAGGATATGAGGTTCATTAATGGTCTTCAAAGAAAATACCAGAATAAAGTAATGGGGCATGTGAAGCTTCCTTTTTCTGAAATGATATACATGGCCTACCAGTATGAGTATCTCGATAGGAAAGGTATGTTGCGAGACGAAGAAGAAGTCGGTTTTAGTAGAAAAAGATATTCCGAAACTGATATCTCAGAGGCGAGTGCACAGCCTGAGGACAGTATGACGTCTAGGGTCAGAAAGAAGCCTAGATTAAATCGGGAAAATTTTATATCCGAGAAAGGACCCGTAACAACCGCAATATGTAATAACTGTAAGAAGCCAGGGCATTTTCAAGGGAATTGCAAATCCTCGAAAAGGGAAAGAAAGGTTGGGTCGAAATCCAAGGGCAAGTTCCAAGAGAAGAGAAAATGCAATCTTTGCCATCGGGCTAGTCACATAAAGCGAGATTGCCGATTATTGGAGAAACCTGAAATGGTACAGTTAAATAAAGAAGCATAGGTTCCTGCATCCTCAGCTAGACAGGACAGGCTAGATGTTTTAGAAGGCACGCTTACTGTCAAAAACATTCCAGTTAAAGTACTGTTTGATACAGGCGCGTCGCGAAGATTTGTTGCAAAGAATGAAGTTAAGAAACCGGATTTAAATTTGAAGAAGCTCAAAGCACCCATAACTGTTCAAAATCCGGTCGGGGGCTCCCTTGATCTTGATTGGGTTTGTGGAGTGCCTGTCTCTTTTTCCCGGTATCGGTTCCCCACTATCGCAATCGTAATGAGTTTTACAGAGTTTGACCTTATACTGGGATTGGATTGGTTAACCAAATATGAAGCAGAAGTTAAATGCGCCGAGAGGGTTGTTAAGGCAAAAACAAAGTTCGGGGAATATATAACCATTCCCTGTGAAGGCCCAAATTCTGATAGAAAAGACTTCTGGGCAGCATTAGATGTTTCTCCTGCCCAAACAGAACCTGTTCCTGTCGTTACAGAGAATATACAGGTCGATATTGCAAATATCCCAGTTGTCAGGAACTATGCGGATGTGTTCGACAAAGTTGATAGCTTACCTCTGCAAAGAGAAATAGATTTCAAAATCTCTTTGGTTCCGAATGCAAGGCCAGTAGTTCACGCTATTCGAAGAATGACCTTGAAAGAGAAAGAAGAGTTAGATAACCAAACTAGACAGCTTGTATGGAAAGGTCTGATTAGGCCTAGTTTTTCTAATTGGGGAGTAGCAGTGGTATTTGTTCCGAAGTCCGACGGTACTCTTAGACTGTGTGTGGATTATCGCGACTTGAATAAGCAGACATTGAAAAACAAATATCCATTACCGAGGATTGATGATTTATTGGACCGGTTGAATGAAGCACAAGTGTTATCACGAATGGACCTAGCCACAGGTTTCCATCAACTTCGTATTGCTGAAGAGTGTGTTCCTTTGACAGCATTCAGAGGTCCGGACTTATTCTACGAGTGGTTAGTAATGTCGTTTGGCTTATGTAACGCTCCGGCCTATTTTGTCGATCTAATGAACAGAGTATTCAGAGGAGTATTGAATAAATTTATTCTAGTTTTCATTGACGATATCTTGATCTTCTCTAAATCAGAAAGAGAGCACAAAAACATTTGGAACAAGTGTTAGAAATTCTGAGAAGAAATGTTTTAAAAGCAAAGTTTTCCAAATGTGTATTCTGGCAAGAAAAAGTCAATTTTCTTGGCCACATCGTGTCAAAAGAAGGAATTTCAGTGGATCCCATTAAAATCACTACTATTCAGAATTGGAAACAGCCTCGTACACCCACAAAAGTTAGAAGTTTTCTTGGATTAGCCAGTTATTATCGGAAATTCATTAAGGATTTCGCGAAGACACCTAGTTCTTTAACGAAACTGACGAAGAAACATTCAAGATTCGATTGGACTCCGGTATGTGAGGAAGCTTTCCAGGAGCTGAAATTAAAACTGACGACCACTCCAGTGTTAACAATAATAGATGGCAATGAGGACTTGAAAGTCTGGATTGACGCTTCTAGAGAAGGCCTTGGCGCGATGTTAATGCAAAGAGGTCAAGTGATTGCTTATGCTAGCCGTCAGCTGAAACCGCATGAGAAGAATTACGTTACTCATGATCTTGAGCTGTTAGCCATCGTATTTGCCTTGAAAATCTGGAGGCACTACCTTTTGGGTGAGAAATTCGAACTGTATACTTACCATCAATCATTGAAATATTTGTTCACCCAGAAGGATTTGAATCTGAGACAGCAGCGTTGGCTAGAATTTCTTTCAGCGTACGACTTTGAGATTTTGTACACTCCAGGGAAAGCCAATGTTGTGGCTGATGCGCTGAGTAGAAAGAATGTAATAATCGCTAGCTTTATCGTTACGACTTCCTTGATTGACAAGATCTCCATTCTACAGAAAGATGATAATTTTGTTATGGAGATGATCAAAAGAATTCAAAAACGCGATGCATCCAGTTTCCAAGTGGACAACGAGGGAATTCTTAGAGTAAAAGGAAGGATTTGTGTTCCCGACGTCTCCGAGCTCAAAAGAGAAGTTCTTGACGAATGCCACAAGTCCAAGCTGAGTATCCACCCGGGGGTTAGAAAAATGTATAATGACCTCAAGCGAACTTTCTGGTGGAAGGAAATGAAAAGAGATATCTCTATATATGTTAGCCGGTGTCCCACATGTCAGCAAGTTAAAAGCGATCAGCAGAAACTGGCTGGATTGTTGCAACCTTTAGAAGTGCCAGGTGGAAAATGGGAACAGATTTCTATGGATTTCATAGATGGTTTGCCCAGGACCAGAAAAGGGAATGACAGTATTTGGGTGATCGTGGATCGATTTACGAAGACCGCTCATTTCATACCTGCCAAATCGTATAGAGCTGCTCAAAGTCTGGCGCAAGTTTATTTCAAAGAAATTGTTAGACTGCACGGAGTTCCCACGAGCATCGTTAGTGATCGTGACCCGATTTTTGCTAGTAAATTCTGGGAAGCATTCCAGGTAGAATTGGGAACGAAACTGAACCTAAGCACCTCTTATCATCCTCAGACAGATGGTCAGACTGAGAGGGTGAATCGTATTCTTGAAGATTTATTGCGGGCTTGTATTCTTGATTTTGGCGGATCGTGGGAAGACCATTTGCATAGGGCCGAATTCTCATACAACAACAGTTACCAAGCGAGCCTGACAATGTCACCATTCGAAGCATTGTATGGTAGACCGTGCCGATCCCCTGCTTGTTGCCCGGAGCCAGGCAATAGACTTGTATTGGGCCCAAATATGATTCGCGATGCGGCAGATAAAGTCGACTTTTTAAGAAACGATTGCTCGCTGCTCAAAGCTGACAGAAAAGCTATGCAGATAAGAGAAGAAGAGATATATCATTTGCTATTGGCGACTATGTATATTTAAAAGTATCTCCAATGAGAGGAGTTATCCGGTTCGGTAAAACAGGGAAATTGGCACCCAAATTCATTGGTCCGTTTCCTATTCTTGAACGGATTGGAACTCTCGCATATAGGGTTCAATTGCCTAATTGGTTGCCTGGAGTGCATGACGTATTTCACGTATCTCAACTGCAAAAGCACGTTCATGATCCAGACTTGATCGTGGAAGAAGCAGCGCAACAGGATATAGAAATCACTCCAGAATTGGCAGTTAGAAGAGAGTCGCTAAAGATAATTGGTAAAGAAACCAAGGAGCTGAGGAACGAAAAGGTTCACTTAGTCAAAGTGCAATGGAGTGGAGATCCACGAGATTGTACTTGGGAAACAGAGGAAAGCATTGAGAAAGCCTATCCTATGTGCAGGGTGGATATCTCTGATTAACTCTGGTGCAAGGTACATTTACCGTACTTCGCATTACAATTTAACTCTCTACTTTATTGTTATTTTCTTTCCATGGATGTGCACTTTTACTTCTGTAGTCTGATTTATTTAAAAAGAGAGTAGAATTAATTTGTATGATTTTGAAAAGTTAAAAACAAATTGCTTTTTGTTTGAGTTGGGTGATAGTGGATTGGATTAATTTAATTATTAAAACGATAGTTAATTTAATTAATAAGAGGATGAATGGTAGAATTTATTCGATTAAATCACACATTGAGCTGATTAGGAAATAGATAGAAATATATATACATGTGCATTATATATGTTAGAACAGGTAGTTGGATAGCTGTTGAGTAAAGAATTATTTGTGTTCCCGACAAATAGGTAAACCTTAATGAGTTGAATGCGAAATATTATTATATCAACTCCTGTGAATGCTATTGGATGCGGAGTGCTGGTTGTTCTGTGTGAAATAATAAACATCGCCATAGGATAGTAACAATTAATTTTGAACTACACTACATGGCATACTTCTGGAAGATAGGCATACTCCATCATATACCACATAAGCATTTGGAGCTTGTGTGACGAGGTGGAAGATTTACTATACGAGCAAGAGGCTTGTATGGCGGTGACTATATTTTACAGGTTGAACTGATGACTGATATGGACTATTTAAATTGTAACGATAAAATTGCCAGATTAATAAAAACCCCACACGGGTCTGGAGTTGACAATAATCATGTCTCTCTAGTTATTAGATACGGCACATGGACTATTTATTTCCCATACGGGACGAGGTGACGAGGATTTATCCTCTGGAGCATTTAAAATACACACTCCCTCAGGCTTTGACAGGGTGACGAGAATTTATTCTCTGGAGTTATTATCAATACACGCTCCCTTGTAAACACCAGAATATATCACTATAAATATGTGTATGCTTATTAGGATTTATTGGGTACCGAATACGGCCCAATAAATTTCCAAACCTCTCCCCGTACAAAGGAGGTTATGGCGAAATTTTTCGAAAATTCCGGGAGTTAGCCAAATTTTTGAAGAATTTGAAAATTCTCAAAAACTGAAAAGTTGGGTAATTGAAGCCAGATTGAACGTAGAGTTGATTAATCAAACCACTTTCTACTTTGTTCCTTTTCGGGGACGAAAAGTTTTAAGTGGGGGAGATTGTAATGACCCTGAAAATCTGAACCAATTTAAAATTTTTGAATTGGCTAAAATAATGGATTTTAAATATTTAAAATAAATATTTTAAATAATAGCGATGAAAACTGAGTTTGAATCGACAATTGAAAATGAATATAATTAATTTTAATTATAAACAAGGCCTGAAATGGCCCTGTAGTTTCAAAAATTGAATTCAAACTTTGTCGGACTGTACCGGGTGCAAAACAAAACGGATTTGAGTGAAACAAAAAATATTTAAATCTGTTAGTGAATACCTTTCTAATGAATCTGAAAAATCGAAGTTTCATAGTGGAAAGCAAAAGTTATGACCAAATGAATTTTCAGAAAGGTCGCTATGGAATTTATATAGCCCGTGAAATTGGCCATTTTGCATACGACCTCGGAATTCGATGAAACCACTTTTGTTGGATCCGGGATGTGAAGTTATTTCTAGATTTCAAATTACATAATTTTTGAAGCTAGTATGTGAGCGTGGCAAAAGAAAACGTGTTTTCGTCAATTACAGTTAAATTGGATCGACCAGAAATGGGCCTTTTTGCAAACAGTCTCAGAATTCGACGAAACTAGTTTTGTTGGGACGGTATCGTCAAAACATAGCCAGATTTATTTTTCTGGAATTTTTCGAATCAGTTTGTGGCCCTGGCAAATTGAAATGTACGTTCAAATCGAATATTGAATGTTATATATTTTAATTTGAATGGAAACTGTATAAAACAGTCGAATGGGCCTTGGAAACATATCCCATTGTGTTCGGAAAGGGGGTAAAATGCTGGGGACGACAGTCGTTGGGTTTGATTTCGAGTTCGTGTGTGGAAGGGGTATTTTTGGATTTAAAGGAATTAAATAAATATATAAAAATTTCTGGCCAATCAAAAATCACTTCTCCTTTCATTCAAGCCCAACATTCTCTCTCCCGATACAGCGCTCGACGGCGGAAGCCATTCAAACCTTCCCGATCATTTTCCGGCGAAACCGTTCAACAAAACCCACTGCCACTTTGAAACTTTTTGAAGTCCTCGACTCCTCTGTAAATCCATCCCGGTCTGGTCCCCTATCGTGTAGGGTATTTCTCGATTCGTGCGCTTGAAGTTCCGAGCTTTGGAGCTCCGCCACCGCCGCCTCAGGTGTTCGAACTGGCTGTCACCCCAAGCGCAGGCGCGCCTCTCCAGGCTCTAGGCCCTAGCACAACCTGATCGAAGCAAAGATCAACGGATTGAAAGATTTAGTGTAACCTAGTTTTGAATCAACACTTGAGGTATACGACTTATCTATTTTAAACTGATTTTCACACTATAAAGCGTTGCAAACTTTGAAAAATCGTATCTTTTTTGTTTTTAGACGAAATTCAGTGAAACAAGAGGCAGTGGACTCGTGTGGACGTCTTCTACATTCTAGAAGAGACCGCATATTTTTCTGAGTCTTCTGCTATTTTTGGTGGAGTGGAACCCAATATGAGATTTCTAATTTATAAACGATATGGAAAACGACGATGTACAAATTATATAGTCGATGTATAAGTTATATAAGCATTGTACACCTCTTGTATAAGCATTGTATAAGTTGTACGTTCGATGTATAAGTTGTATATGCGTTGTAAAAATTATATATGTGTTGAAATAGAAGTGAATTGCTATATATATATATATATATATATATATATATATATATATATATATATATATATATATACACGCCCCTCGTCCACAAACCATGGACGATATTTATTGGTTGTGATTGGTGTGAAATTAGATTGATAACGAAAGGTTGATTGGAATTGTTTGTGGTTGATATTGATTGATTGTGGTTGAAAAATACCCATTTGTGGTTGAGAAATATTTGGTTGAAACCACATAGGATTAGTTTGTGGAAATGAAAAATATATACATGCCGCCTGCGTGCGAACTAGATGCATGATTCCCCATTGTCAAAAACCGCGAGGTTTTAAGGTAGAGCGAGGAGCCGTACTAGGGACGGTCCCGGTTTTAACTACCCTGCTGTTATGCTGCCGAAATTTCCTGAAATATTCATGTGTTTGATTTATTTTCAATTGTGGAAACTATATTCATTTTTTGAGTGGAAATTCATGTATATAAAATAATCGTGTTTTGAAATAAATTGTTTTACCATAAAAATCACATTTTTACTATATACATGAACTGTGGAAAATGGTGATGTGTAGAAATAAATATCTGTTGGATAAAAATATAATTTTCATCGATAGTGCGAAGTGAAAATGGTTTTGAAGTCGAAGAATGAAATATATAGAAATATATATAATTATAAATATCGAATAAAGAGGCTGCAGTTCATGTTTTGAAACCGTAACTTCAAACGATTAGCGCGGAAGATCCAGCCATTGGATTTTCCCGAAACCGCAATCGTTGGGTTCGCCTTGGAAATATCTTTCCAACGGCACCAACTTTGTAAAGATCCGACGGTTGGATTGTCTGGAATGTTAAATTCAAACCTGAAGAAAAACAGCGCCAGAATCGACTATATATATATATAATATAATTAAATTAAATCGAATAACGACGCTGTAGTTCGTATTTTGAAATCGTAACTTCAAACGATTAGTGCGGGAGATCCGACCGTCGGATTTTCCCAAAACTGAAACCGTTGGATTAGTTTTGAAAAGATCTTTCTAATGATATAAATTTTGAGAAGATCCAACGGTTATATTTTCAGATATGTGTAAATCAAATCTGGAGAAAAACAGTACCACGGCCACGTTAGGGCCTAAAGCGTCGTTTGAAAGGGTTGGCTATTTTTAAATAAATAAAAATAGCGATAAATCGTGATAAAATATTATAAACGATATGGAATGGAATTAAACTTAATTTTCTCGATTTATTTGATATTTGATAGTTGAATGTGTTTGGTGTGAAAATTACATTAAAGAACAAAATTGGTGTTGTCGAATAATTTAACCATTGAAGTGAATTGATTAGAAATTCTAGATATAAGTGAATTATTTGAAAAGGCCGAGTTAATTCTCATTTCAAATAATTGATCGACGAGTGAAAGTCGAAGATATGAAGACGGTGCAAGACCGATGATCTTCACGTCGAATGGAGGGGTGCTACTGATGCTCATGATAGGAGTAGCTACCTTAACGGGGTTGAAGTAGTAGCCACCCGGACGTACTTGTTGATTGTACGGATATGCGAGGTATTGAGTGCCTCCGGTTTCGTTCAGACCCGGATCGAACGTATAAATGGACTGTGTGTCTAACATTGGATTTTGTTCGGTGCTGATTGATCTCTATTAAATATACATCTGTTTGGCGGCGGAGAATTTATTCTCTTGCTTAACGCCCTTCTCTGGGACGTACGAGCCCAGAGGTTATATATCGATAGAAATCAGTCGCACGGAGTGAATTGCCTATGTGGCACGCCTAAGTGATAGATGATCAAGGCTTCTGTTGAAAAGCAAAGACTTGTGGTTGATGATCAAAGCACGGCCTGTGTGGCGTAGCTTTGTGTATAACGTAGTTTTGGGAGCCTCACACCCCGGTATGAGCCAGAAACGGGAGAAGGACTTCAGGGAGGACATGCGTTTTCTTCTAGCTAGGAGTGGTGCTTTGGGTTTTACACGCCCGGTTATTTTACTTATGTGGATGATGGAAAGCGAGGCCTCGGTTTGCTTCGGTCTCTTCGAAGCCGATGGCGTTGTCAGATATGACCAGTTTACGCCCCATAGGGCGGGGAAACGCAATGTTCAGGAATTTTAATCCACATCGGTGGACCGGCCCTGACGATCCAAGGCTTGTCTACGCGCTTGCCTGAGACATGGGCTAGATTGTATCGAATTCGGTGAGGACTATCTTTTGCCTCGGCTCATGACGGAAATCCAATTTCCAAATACGACATCGTGCAGTTTTGATTGTATACCTATATATGGCGACATAGTGGTATGGGGCATTAATGCCGCCTATGATTGAAAGTTATGATTGAAATTGTTTTTGAAACATATATACACTAGCAATAATATCAAGTGATTTGTTTTTCTCGTATCAAGCATATTTTGGCCATTATAAGGTAAAACTCTATCCTCTGGTGTGTGTTGCATTGTGTGATGGGAACTGAGTCTTATAATGGCTTCATTTTTATAAAAAGCATTGCGATGTTTAAAAGATGTAACAACCCGAAAATCTGGGCCAGTTTAAAATTTTTATTTTGGCAATTATAGCGAATTTTGATTATTTAAAATGAATTCTTTTAAATAATATCGACGAGAAATTTATTTTGAATATAATTCGAATGAATATGTTATATACGTCGTCGTTAGAATATAAATAATTATATATAATTATAAAAGGAATTGAAAATGGCGCGGTAGTTCGATAATTCGATTTCAAACTTCAATTGAATGTACCGGGTGCAAAACAATCCGGATTTTAGTGAAACCAAAAACATTAGGATCTAATTGATAACATCTTCCCAACGAATCCGAAAAATCAAAATTTCATAGCAGGGATCAAAAGTTATGTCCAGTTGAAAATTCTGAATAGTCGCTATGGAATTCAGGCCCTTAAAAATGGACATTTTGCAAGCGACCTCGGATTTCGACGAAACCACTTTTGTTGGATCCGCAGTGTCAAATTATTGCTAGGTTTCAAATTTCATAATTTTTCGAATCAATGTGTGAGCGTGGCAAAGAAAAACGCATTTGACCAGTTTCAGTTGATTTTAATCGACTGGAAATTAGCCATTTTTCAAACGGTCTCAGAATTCGACGAAATTAGTTTTGTTAGGACCGTATCTTCAATACGAAGCTAGAAAATATTTTTCGGGAATTTTTAGAGTTAATATGTGGACCCGGTAAGTTGAAATGCGCGTTCAAATTCAATATATAGAGTTATACGTTGATTTTGACAGAAACTGATTGTAACTATCAAATCAGCCTACGATACATATCCCATTGTGTTCGGAATGGGGGTAATTAGCTATTGGGCGACAGGCGGTGGACCTCGTTTAGAGGCCAAAATAAAAAGTTGCTTTTTTCGAAATTAAAAATAATAAAATAAATTTATATATCCCTCAAACCCTTCTCTCCCTCTCTCTCTTTTATTTTCCCGTCAGTTTCAAAAAAAAAAAAAAGAAGAACGCTGAAGAACCGCCGCCCTCCACCCTGGCGCCTCCGACCATCGCTACCCGCGCCACCCACCGCCGATCATCCAACGTCGCCCCCCCTCCTGTTTCCCCCTCTGCTTCTCTTCTTCTCCTCCCTCCAACCGTCGTTCGAGCCCTCCCCAAGCCCTAGTTTCCACGAAGCCGCCTGAGACCACCTCCAAGCCGCCATACGACCACCGACGTCGCTCCCCTAACTCGTCAGCCTCCGAAGCAGCCATCTCCACTCCAAGACCCACCGTGAGTTTTTAATTTTCATTTTTTTTATATATAACTGAAAATTTGATTTTTATTTATTTATAAGGTTTGAATTTCCTTTATTTAAAAGCTTAGATTTTTTTTTATATATAAATATAACGCTAGGATTTTTAAAAATAAAAAGTTAGGATTTTATTCATAGAAAAGATTGAATTTTTAAAATGGAAAAGATCATATTTTTAAAATAGAAAAGATTGGATTTTTTTAAAATAGAAAAAAATTAGATTTTTGAAATGGGAAAAGGCGAAATCCTCGCAAAGAAAAAATTCGATTTTTATATATTGAATAGCGAGGTAAAAATTCGATTTTTATATATTGAATAGCGAAGTAAAAATTCGATTTTTATATATTGAATAGCGAAGTAAAAATTCGATTTTTATATATTCAATAGCGAGGTAAAAATTCGATTTTTATATATTGAATAGCGAGGTAAAAATTTGATTTTTATATATTGAATAGCGAAGTAAAAAATGTGATTTTTATATATTGAACATCGAAGTAAAAATGTGATTTTTATATATTGAACATCGAAGTAAAAATGTGATTTTTATATATTGAACATCGAAGTAAAAATGTGATTTTTATATATTGAATAGCGAAATAAAAATGTGATTTTTATATATTGAACATCGAAGTAAAAATGTGATTTTTATATATTGAACATCGATGTAAAAATGTGATTTTTATATATTGAATTGCGAAATAAAAATGTGATTTTTATATATTGAACATCGAAGTAAAAATGTGATTTTTATATATTGAACATCGAAGTAAAAAAGTGATTTTTATATATGTAGTGGCTCCGGGCGAAGAAAGTGATAAGAGACGAGAACAGTGAAGATTTCCTACATTAGAAGTGCCGTGGAGTTAGGATAGCTATCGGTGAGAATTTCTCACTCTTCAATTTCTTTTCTAGTTATATATATATACTAGGATGTAGACGATGTTTAGTAGCACTGACAGACGAGAACAGTGAAGATTTCCTACATTAGAAGTGCCGTGGAGTTAGGATAGCTATCAGTGAGAATTTCTCACTCTTCAATTTCTTTTCTAGTTATATATATATACTAGGATGTAGACGGTGTTTAGTAGCACTCGACAGACGAGAACAGTGAAGATTTCCTACATTAGAAGTGCCGTGGAGTTAGGATAGCTATCGGTGAGAATTTCTCACTCTTCAATTTCTTTTCTAGTTATATATATATACTAGGATGTAGACGGTGTTTAGTAGCACCCGACACAATCGTCCACAGACCATGGACTTGTTTGTTTGATTGCAAAAATTAGTTAGATTATTTGATTGAAATTGAATTGTTTGGTGAAATGAATTGATTTGATTGATGTGTGAATGGCGTGGGCCTTCACTAGATCGGGGATAAGGCTAGGCCTTGTCCCGTTTCTAGTATCGTGCCGTTATGCCGCCGAAATTTTCTAAAATATGTTAGAAAAATAAAAATATCAATTTTATTGAATAAATGAACTGAATAGAAATTCATATGTTAAAATAAAATATTTTATCGTTAAAAATATAATTTTTAACGTGAAAGTGAATAAATAGATATTTATAGACAAATCGGCCGATTTGTTTATATGCACTGATTTGACTGATATTGACTGGGTCGATAAATTTTACACATCGCCCAACTGCACGAATAAAAATCTGTGTTCGGTTGTTTGAAACCCCACACGGGTGTTGGGATGAATTTTGAAGTTCACTCATCCTGATTGATTAAATGTGTCGATCGATTGATTGACAGACTGTTATAAGCATTAGATATCAATATTTGATGCTTATACAGTGTAGTGCACTTTGGTTGATGGTTGATTATTTTTCAATGCTATTATATACGTGTGATGTATGAAAATCCATATAATTAACATTATATGGTAATTGATTGGGCCTCATTCCAATTTGAAAAATAAAGGATATTATAATATAAAGGTTCATGTGTTGACTGTACTCATCCGTTGACATTAGTCATGTGTTGAACGGAATATTTTAATAATAAAATTTACATCTTTACCAATATAAAATAAAGGTTCATGTGTTGACTGTACTCATCCGTTGAGATTAGTCATGTGTTGAACGGAATATTTTAATAATAAAATTTACATCTTTACCAATATAAAATAAAGGTTCATGTGTTGACTGTACTCATCCATTGAGATTAGTCATGTGTTGAACGAAATAATTTAACAAAAATAGTCACACGTGGACAGTACTCATTCGTTGAGATTAGTCGTGTGTTGACAAAAATAAATATTCATTTGTTGAATAGAATATTTGAAAATAGAAATATATGAAGCCGTATTGATTAGATTGACGCCATTTTGACGTGAACGATATTTATATCGATTTTATTCATTTTATAATGAATATCGAAAGCGATTTCGAAATGAAATGAAATGAAAACGATTTCGAAATGAATTGAATTGAAAACGATTTCGAAATGAATTGAATTGAAAACGAATTCGAATTGAAAACGAATTGAATTGAATGTAAAACCAATTCGAATTGAATTGAAAACGAATTCGAATTGAATTGGAAACAAATTGAAATGAATTCAATTGAATTGAAATTTGAATTGAATAGAAATGAATTTTAAAACGAATTTATAAAGAAGAATTCAATTTTGATTTGAATTGAAATGGAAGTTGAAATGAATTTTGAAACGAATTTAAAAACTATTTATAAAATTCGTTTTGAATAGTAATCGACGAAATATATATTATATATATAATATAATGGCCTGAATAGAACGCGTCGCGCCGCGACAGTTCCTGAATTTCGCCCATTTATTTCAAACAGACATTACGGGAGATCTGATCGTCGGAATCTCCAAAAACCGGAACCGTTTGGTTCATATCGAAAAGAGCTTTCCAAAGAATATTAGAAATTAGAAATCTAACGGTTGGATTTGGAGATACGTCCAAATCAAATTCGAAAAAGGTCGCTGTAAGTGCAGTTCGATGGCCGTTGATGGAAATCGACTGTACGGGCCTTGATAAAATTATTAAAAATAGTAATAATTTGTATAAAATCATAAGAAATGATTTGTGAAGATTTGGGATGAAAAACTCCATAGTTGAAAAGATAAAAATAAATTTTTATCGAAATGAACTAGTTTTGAACTAGAATTATAATTCTATTTATTTTTAAAATAAATAAATTAAATTTGAAAAGGGTTTTAAAAATAACCAGAATTTCCAATGACTGCATTGGAGTGGATTTGAATCGAAATTATCTTCGGAATATTTCGATGTTGGAATTCGTGATTATACAGATGTTGTTATGGAAATTTGAAAGATATATATTTATATCGTTATTTCCAATAAGGCATTTGTTAATCGTTGAATTTGATATTGAATATAAGCCGATATATTTTCTATTCAGAGCCTTGTATTGAATATCAAATGTGATTTGGGTTTGTCGTGAGTGGTGTCTTCACTAACATTGTCCTTGAACCCAGTTGAGAAAAGATTAAATCTTTTTATTTAGATTTAATGAAGGGTACCAATTAAATAATATTTAATTGGAATTGAATTGATATTGATTTTTGGGTTTATCGTGGACAGTGTTTTAAATAACACTCGTTCTTTAACCCGATAATTAATGAATGTGATTTTGGGTTTATCGTGAACTGTGTTTTAAATGACACTGATTCTTTAACCCAGTTAAAGATTAAAACTAAGTGGAGTTTTAATGAATCTTTAATTAGATTGAAAAGATCGAAAATGGAGTATCACCAGTTTTGCTCCAGGCGATAGTAAAATCTTCAATTAGATTTGAACGTGAAATGGTAATTGAATTTACCGATAACACCGTGGTGTTAGATATGAAGTATAACCAGTTTTACTTCATTGGATGAATAGGTTGGGATTGAGAAATTAAAACAAATGATTACTTCGGTAAGGTTCGCTAATCTCGACTAGTTTTGAATTGATATTCAAAAATAGATTAAAGAATAAATTCAAGAAATTTATCTTGGATAAAATTAATGGGAACCTTTCCCTATGAATGTGAAATTTAGAAACTAACTGTCGGTTAGCTAAGCAGAAGGGTTTTCTGGATATTGATCTGATGTTGGTTTCGGCCTTCGGGGTTAATATTTGGGGAATTATTCTCTTGATTAATTTACGGTTAGTGACTGATGAATTGGAATGAGGCGTATATTGTGTTTGTGTGACAATTATTTAAAATATACGCGAGTTATTCGGAAAGACCGGGTTTATCCCATTCTGAATAACTGATACGACGATAAGTCGAAGATGAAGACGATGGTCGAAGACCGGAGGTCTTCACGTCGTTTGGGTGATTACTGATGATCTTGATTGGGCTGTACACCCAAGAAGATGGAAACAGTTGGGATTGTCCAGACGTACTTGGAGATCGATGGATATGCGGGGTACTAGATGCCTCCGGTTTCGTTCAGACCCAGAACGGACTTGTAAATGGACTGTATGTCTGACATTGGATTTTAGTCCGTGTGATTGATCTCTATTAAATATATATCTGTTTGACGGCGGAGAATTTATTCTCTTGCTTAACGCCCTTCTCTGAGACGTACGAGCTTAGGGGTTATATATTGATGGATATCAAACACATGGAGTGAATTGCCTGTGTGGCATGCCTAAGTGGCAATTGATCAAGGCTTCTGTTGAAAAGCAAAGTCTTGTGGTGATGATCAAAGCACGGCCTTTGTGGCATAGCTTTGTGTAACGTTTACTTCGCGAGTTTCGCACCCCGGTTGTGAACCAAAAACGGGAGAGGACCTCAGGGAGGGCATGCGTTTCTTTCTAGCTAGGGTGGTGTCAGTGACCTTCCAGCCCTGACATTTATATACTTTTCACCTGTGTGGTTGTTGCTGTTGCGAGGCGCCTCGGTTTGATCGGACGATCCGGGTCCGATGGAGTCATTCGTTGGCTCATTTACGCCCCAAAGGGCGGGGAAACGTAGTGTTCAGGCATTTTAATCCACATCGGTGGACCGGCCCTGTCGCTCCAAGGGTCACTCGAGCTCTGATCCTGAGACTCGGGCTAGACAGTCTCGAATCGGTAGAGGACGATCCCTAGCCTCGGTTCATAGACGGAAATCCAATTTCCAAATACGTAACTTTGCGGTTTTATTTGTAAACTTATATATGGCGACATAGTGGTATGGGGCATTCATGCCGCCTACGATTGATACTTATGATTTGAAGTTGTTTTATACAATATGCACTTATAATAGTATCAAATGATTTGTTTTAAACGTATCAAGCATTCTTTGGCTGTTATAAGGGAAAAACCCTATCCCCCGGCTTGCGTTGCATTGTGTGATAGGACCTGGGTCTTATAACAGCTTCATTTTTCTCTATTTAGCATTGCGCTGTTTGTTTTATGCACTGGTATTCTTGGGAGGAAACCCGTTCCGTGTTATACGGCGTGGTCCCTTGATTTACCTAACCTTAAAATAAAGAATTAATAACTGTTTTAGTTCTCACACCAGTCCCATGACTGACCTGGAGTTTATTGTTTTAACCTAAACTCTGGGTGCCCCTATTTTGACACGGGCAGCTAGTAGTTTTGGTTTTGCAGATTTATATTCACATGATCCTGGTTTAAAGCTGGAACGATATCCGGAAAGCTTTGTATCCGTATATCTCTTCTAGTTGTGTATTGTATTATTTTCCGCTGCGATGTATTTAAATGTAATTTAAATCTCTGATATTTCTGTGTAATATTCATTAATACTCTGTATATTCTTGTATCTGATGGAATTGTTGTAATATACAATGAAATGTTCTTTTGTATGCGTTCTGTTGTGGCTTGTTCTCGAACTATCCGACACTTTCCTTTACGGGGAAGTTACGGGTTTTTACAGTTGGTATCAGAGCTTTGGTTTACAAAGCTAGAGAACAAGGCACATTAGAACCATACGAAAGAATTCATCAGATATTGGATTAGTAATATCCAATTAGAATGACTCGTTAGAGATGGGATCAGTAGTATCCTAGAACGAGTGTGAAGAGTATATTTTTCAAATGAAAACAATTTTGTTTCAAGAAAATTTAAATCAACTATTCGTATTTGATTATTTATTTCATATTGATTAGGACAGTCCAGTATATAAAGATTTTGCATATACGCCTTGCAAACGTGTATTTGAAGTTTTAATATACTGGATAGATATAGAATCACACTCTAGTCGCCCGGAGATGATTCTGATGATAGTTCGAACATCATCAGAATTGGTATTCGTGTTTTCGAAGGTGTGATATCTATATATATTTCCTATTGACTGGTGTGAGAACCAAAATTAGATAGGGCCTATTGTTGTGATTTGGCATCAAAAATCTGATTTTTGACTATGTATCAAAGTTATCAATTTGAAAACTCTAATCCACTAATTGATTGATGATTGTGTTGTTTGTTTATTTGTTTGCTAAATTTTAGCCATTTAGCCTAATTGAATCAAATATATTGAAAATTGGTCGCATTTGCTTGCATATACATATACTTACATTGAACAGGTCATAGCAAGGAGGCTAGAGCAGAGAATAAAATTTGTTTGCCCGACAAATAGGTACATGTTTACTACATAATTTACTGTTTTGTTTGGGTGATGATGATTTTATGAGCCTATTGGCTAGCCGCTTGGCTTTTTCTTTTTTTTTTGAGATCAGAAGGCCTATATGGCAATTTCTGGATTTTCCCGTGGCTCCCGGTGCAGGGGAGGTTATGGCGAAATTTTTCGAAAATTTAGGATGTTAGCCAAATTTTTGAAAATTCTCAGAAACTGAAAAGTTGGAGAATGGAAGCCAGATCGAACGTAGAGTTGATCAATCAAACCACTTTCGACTTTGTTCCTTTTCGGGGACGAAAAGTTTTAAGTGGGGGAGATTGTAACAACCCGAAAATCTGGGCCAGTTTAAAATTTTTATTTTGGCAATTATAGCGAATTTTGATTATTTAAAATGAATTATTTTAAATAATATTGACGAGAAATTTATTTTGAATATAATTCGAATGAGTATGTTATATACGTCGTCGTTAGAATATAAATAATTATATATAATTATAAAAGGAATTGAAAATGGCGCGGTAGTTCGATAATTCGATTTCAAACTTCAATTGAATGTACCGGGTGCAAAACAATCCGGATTTTAGTGAAACCAAAAACATTAAGATCTAATTGATAACATCTTCCCAACGAATCTGAAAAATCAAAATTTCATAGCAGGGATCAAAAGTTATGTCCAGTTGAAAATTCTGAATAGTCGCTATGGAATTCAGGCCCTTAAAAATGGACATTTTGCAAGCGACCTCGGATTTCGACGAAACCACTTTTGTTGGATCCGCAGTGTCAAATTATTGCTAGGTTTCAAATTTCATAATTTTTTGAATCAATGTGTGAGCGTGGTAAAGGAAAACGCATTTGACCAGTTTTAGTTGATTTTAATCGACTGGAAATTAGCCATTTTTCAAACGGTCTCAGAATTCGACGAAATTAGTTTTGTTAGGACCGTATCGTCAATACGAAGCTAGAAAATATTTTTCGGGAATTTTTAGAGTTAATATGTGGACCCGGTAAGTTGAAATGCGCGTTCAAATTCAATATATAGAGTTATACGTTGATTTTGACAGAAACTGATTGTAACTATCAAATCAGCCTACGATACATATCCCATTGTGTTCGGAATGGGGGTAATTAGCTATGGGCGACAGGCGGTGGGCCTCGTTTAGAGGCCGAAATAAAAAGTTGCTTTTTTCGAAATTAAAAATAATAAAATAAATAAAATATATTTATATATCCCTCAAACCCTTCTCTCCCTCTCTCTCTTTTATTTTCCCGTCAGTTTCAAAAAAAAAAAGAACGTTGAAGAACCGCTGCCCTCCACCCTGGCGCCTCCGACCATCGCTACCCGCGCCACCCACCACCGATCATCCAGCGTCGCCCCCCCTCCCGTTTCCCCTTCTGCTTCTCTTCTTCTCCTCCCTCCAACCGTCGTTCGAGCCCTCCCCAAGCCCTAGTTAACCCGAAGCCGCCTGAGACCACCTCCAAGCCGCCATACGACCACCGACGCCGCTCCCCTAACCTCGTCAGCCTCCGAAGCAGCCATCTCCACTCCAAGACCCACCGTGAGTTTTTAATTTTCATTTTTTTTTATATATAACTGAAAATTTGATTTTTATTTATTTATAAGGTTTGAATTTCCTTTATTTAAAAGCTTAGATTTTTTTTATATATAAATATAACGCTAGGATTTTTAAAAATAAAAATTTAGGATTTTATTCATAGAAAAGATTGAATTTTTAAAATGGAAAAGATCATATTTTTAAAATAGAAAAGATTGGATTTTTTTAAAATATAAAAAAATTAGATTTTTGAAATGGGAAAAGGCGAAATCCTCGCAAAGAAAAAATTTGATTTTTATATATTGAATAGCGAGGTAAAAATTCAATTTTTATATATTGAATAGCGAAGTAAAAATTCGATTTTTATATATTGAATAGCGAAGTAAAAATTCAATTTTTATATATTGAATAGCGAGGTAAAAATTCGATTTTTATATATTGAATAGCGAGGTAAAAATTCGATTTCTATATATTGAATAGCGAGGTAAAAATTCGATTTTTATATATTGAATAGCGGAGTAAAAATGTGATTTTTATATATTGAACATCGAAGTAAAAATGTGATTTTTATATATTGAACATCGAAGTAAAAATGTGATTTTTATATATTGAACATCGAAGTAAAAATGTGATTTTTATATATTGAACATCGAAGTAAAAATGTGATTTTTATATATTGAATAGCGAAATAAAAATGTGATTTTTACATATTGAACATCGAAGTAAAAATGTGATTTTTATATATTGAACATCGAAGTAAAAATGTGATTTTTATATATTGAATAGCAAAATAAAAATGTGATTTTTATATATTGAACATCGAAGTAAAAATGTGATTTTTATATATTGAACATCGAAGTAAAAAAGTGATTTTTATATATGTAGTGGCTCCGGGCGAAGAAAGTGATTTTTTTATATGTAGTGGCTCCGGGCGAAGAAAGTGATAAGAGACGAGAACAGTGAAGATTTCCTGCATTAGAAGTGCCGTGGAGTTAGGATAGCTATCGGTGAGAATTTCTTACTCTTCAATTTCTTTTCTAGTTATATATATATATATATACTAGGATGCAGACGGTGTTCAGTAGCACCCGACACAATCGTCCACAGACCATGGACTTGTTTGTTTGATTGCAAAAATTAGTTAGATTATTTGATTAAAATTGAATTGTTTGGTGAAATGAATTGATTTGATTGATGTGTGAATGGCGTGGGCCTTCACTAGACCGTGGATAAGGCTAGGCCTTGTCCCGTTTCTAGTATCGTGCCGTTATGCCGCCGAAATTTTCTAAAATATGTTAGAAAAATAAAAATATCAATTTTTTTGAATAAATGAACTGAATAGAAATTCATATGTTAAAATAAAATATTTTATCGTTAAAAATATAATTTTTAACGTGAAAGTGAATAAATAGATATTTATAGACAAATCAGCCGATTTGTTTATATGCACTGATTTGACTTATATTGATTGGGTAGATAAATTTTACACATCGCCCAACTGCACGAATAAAAATCTGTGTTCGATTGTTTGAAACCCTACACGGGTGTTGGGATGAAATTTGAAGTTCACTCATCCTGATTGATTAAATGTGTCGATCGATTGATTGACAGACTGTTATAAGCGTTAGATATCTATATTTGATGCTTATACAGTGTAGTGCACTTTGGTTGATGGTTGATTATTTTTCAATGCTATTATATACGTGTGATGTATGAAAATCCATATAATTAACATTATATGGTAATTGATTGGGCCTCATTCCAATTTGAAAAATAAAGGATATTATAATATAAAGGTTCATGTGTTGACTGTACTCATCCGTTGAGATTAGTCATGTGTTGAACGGAATATTTTAATAATAAAATTTACATCTTTACCAATATAAAATAAAGGTTCATGTGTTGACTGTACTCATCCGTTGAGATTAGTCATGTGTTGAACGGAATATTTTAATAATAAAATTTACATCTTTACCAATATAAAATAAAGGTTCATGTGTTGACTGTACTCATCCGTTGAAATTAGTCATGTGTTGAACGAAATAATTTAACAAAAATAGTCACACGTGGACAGTACTCATTCGTTGAGATTAGTCGTGTGTTGACAAAAATAAATATTCATTTGTTGAATAGAATATTTGAAAATAGAAATATATGAAGCCGTATTGATTAGATTGACGCCATTTTGACGTGAACGATATTTATATCGATTTTATTCATTTTATAATGAATATCAAAAGCGATTTCGAAATGAATTGAATTGAAAACGATTTCGAAATGAATTGAATTGAAAACGATTTCGAAATGAATTGAATTGAAAACGAATTCGAATTGAAAACGAATTCGAATTGAAAACGAATTGAATTGAATGTAAAACCAATTCGAATTGAATTGAAAACGAATTAGAATTGAATTGGAAACAAATTGAAATGAACTCAATTGAATTGAAAATTGAATTGAATAGAAATGAATTTTAAAACGAATTTATAAAGAAGAATTCAATTTTGATTTGAATTGAAATGGAAGTTGAAATGAATTTTGAAACGAATTTAAAAACTATTTATAAAATTCGTTTTGAATAGTAATCGACGAAATATATATTATATATATTATATATATATAATATAATGGCCTGAATAGAACGCGCCGCGCCGTGGTAGTTCGTGAATTTCGACCATTTATTTCAAACGGACATTACGGGAGATCCGATCGTCAGATTCTCCTAAAACCGGAACCGTTGGGTTCGTATCGAAATAGCTTTCCAAAGCATATTAGAAATTAGAAATCTAACGGTTGGATTTGGAGATACGTCCAAATCAAATTCGAAAAAGGTCTTTGTAAGTGTGGTTCGATGGCCGTTGATGGAAATCGACTGTACGGGCCTTGATAAAATTATTAAAAATAGTAATAATTTGTGTAAAATCATAAGAAATGATTTGTGAAGAATTGGGATGAAAAACTCCATAGTTGAAAAGATAAAAATAAATTTTTATCGAAATGAACTAGTTTTGAACTAGAATTATAATTCTATTTATTTTTAAAATAAATAAATTGAATTTGAAAAGGGTTTTAAAAATAACCAGAATTTCCATTGATTGCATTGGAGTGGATTTGAATCGAAATTGTCTTCGGAATATTTCGATGTTGGAATTCGTGATTATACAGATGTTGTTATGGAAATTTGAAAGATATATATTTATATCGTTATTTCCAATATGGCATTTGTTAATCGTAGAATTTGATATTGAATATAAGCCGATATATTTTCTATTCAGAGCCTTGTATTGAATATCAAATGTGATTTGGGTTTGTCGTGAATGGTGTCTTCACTAACACTGTCCTTGAACCCAGTTGAGAAAAGATTAAATCTTTTTATTTAGATTTAATGAAGGGTACCAATTAAATAATATTTAATTGGAATTGAATTGATATTGATTTTTGGGTTTATCGTGGACAGTGTTTTAAATAACACTCGTTCTTTAACCCGATAATTAATGAATGTGATTTTGGGTTTATCGTGAACTGTGTTTTAAATGACACTGATTCTTTAACCCAGTTAAAGATTAAAACTAAGTGGAGTTTTAATGAATCTTTAATTAGATTGAAAAGATCGAAAATGGAGTATCACCAGTTTTGCTCCAGGCGATAGTAAAATCTTTAATCAGATTTGAACGTGAAATGGTAATTGAATTTACCGATAACACCGTGGTGTTAGATATGAAGTATAACCAGTTTTACTTCATGGGATGAATAGGTTGGGATTGAGAAATTAAAACAAATGATTACTTCGGTAAGGTTCGCTAATCTCGACTAGTTTTGAATTGATATTCAAAAATAGATTAAAGAATAAATTCAAGAAATTTATCTTGGATAAAATTAATGGGAACCTTTCCCTATGAATGTGAAATTTAGAAACTAACTGTCGGTTAGCTAAGCAGAAGGGTTTTCTGGATATTGATCTGATGTTGGTTTCGGCCTTCGGGGTTAATATTTGGGGAATTATTCTCTTGATTAATTTACGGTTAGTGACTGATGAATTGGAATGAGGCGTATGTTGTGTTTGTGTAACACTTATTTAAAATATACGCGAGTTATTCGGAAAGACCGGGTTTATCCCATTCTGAATAACTGATACGACGATAAGTCGAAGATGAAGACGATGGTCGAAGACCGGAGGTCTTCACGTCGTTTGGGTGATTACTGATGATCTTGATTGGGCTGTACACCCAAGAAGATGGAAACAGTTGGGATCGTCCAGACGTACTTGGAGATCGATGGATATGCGGGGTACTAGATGCCTCCGGTTTCGTTCAGACCCAGAACGGAATTGTAAATGGACTGTGTGTCTGACATTGGATTTTAGTCCGTGTGATTGATCTCTATTAAATATATATCTGTTTGGCGGCGGAGAATTTATTCTCTTGCTTAACGCCCTTCTCTGAGACGTACGAGCTCAGGGGTTATATATTGATGGATATCAAACACATTGAGTGAATTGCCTGTGTGGCATGCCTAAGTGGCAATTGATCAAGGCTTCTGTTGAAAAGCAAAGTCTTGTGGTGATGATCAAAGCACGGCCTTTGTGGCGTAGCTTTGTGTAACGTTTACTTCACGAGTTTCGCACCCCGGTTGTGAACCAAAAACGGGAGAGGACCTCAGGGAGGGCATGCGTTTCTTTCTAGCTAGGGTGGTGTCAGTGACCTTCCAGCCCTGACATTTATATACTTTTCACCTGTGTGGTTGTTGCTGTTGCAAGGCGCCTCGGTTTGATCGGACGATCCGGGTCCGATGGAGTCATTCGTTGGCTCATTTACGCCCCAAAGGGCGGGGAAACGTAGTGTTCAGGCATTTTAATCCACATCGGTGGACCGGCCCTGTCGCTCCAAGGGTCACTCGAGCTCTGATTCTGAGACTCGGGCTAGACAGTCTCGAATCGGTAGAGGACGATCCCTAGCCTCGGTTCATAGACGGAAATCCAATTTCCAAATACGTAACTTTGCGGTTTTATTTGTAAACTTATATATGGCGACATAGTGGTATGGGGCATTCATGCCGCCTACGATTGATACTTATGATTTGAAGTTGTTTTATACACTATGCACTTATAATAGTGTCAAATGATTTGTTTTAAACGTATCAAGCATTCTTTGGCTGTTATAAGGGAAAACCCCTATCCCCCGGCTTGCGTTGCATTGTGTGATAGGACCTGGGTCTTATAACAGCTTCATTTTTCTCTATTTAGCATTACGCTGTTTGTTTTATGCACTGGTATTCTTGGGAGGAAACCCGTTCCGTGTTATACGGCGTGGTCCCTTGATTTACCTAACCTTAAAATAAAGAATTAATAACTGTTTTAGTTCTCACACCAGTCCCATGACTGACCTGGAGTTTATTGTTTTAACCTAAACTCTTAGTGCCCCTATTTTGACACGGGCAGCTAGTAGTTTTGGTTTTGCAGATTTATATTCACAGGATCCTGGTTTACAGTTGGAACGATATCCGGAAAGCTTTGTATCCGTATATCTCTTCTAGTTGTGTATTGTATTATTTTCCGTTGCTATGTATTTAAATGTAATTTAAATCTCTGATATTTCTGTGTACTATTCATTAATACTCTGTATATTCTTGTATCTGATGGAATTGTTGTAATATACAATGAAATGTTCTTTTGTATGCGTTCTGTTGTGGCTTGTTCTCGAACTATCCGACACTTTCCTTTACGGGGAAGTTACGGGTTTTTACAAAAGATCTATTTGTTTTAAAGCACTAGCAATCCAATGGAGTAAACCCGTTCCGCGAAAGTGGCGTGGTCCTGTGATTAGCCATATTTGAAAATGTGTTAAGTAGATTTCTCATACCAGTCCCATGACTGACTCGTAGCTTGTTTCACTTGCAAACTCGGGTGCCCCTATTTCTTCATGGGCAGCCTTGTATTCAGGTTTTAGCAGGCTCTTTCTGGATAGCTGGAGCTGAAGATTGATTCTATCATTTATCTCTTTTTATGATGTTCAGCTCTTGTTGTACATATTATGTTTTCTTTTCCACAGTAGACAATTATGTATAGCTAAACTGTATTTTGTACTAAGTATGATCCTATATGCTATGTAATTCTGATGATTATATTTATCCAATGTATTCTATTGTGCATTATCTGGCGTATTTTTCTATTTCTGTTCTGTTATTATCTGTTTATGTGTTATATTCCAAAGATTACCCTCGCCACCGTCTTTTCGGTAATGGGGTCGTCATAATTGAAATGAATTTAAAACTATTTATAAAATTTGTTTTAAAGGGAAATCGACGAAATATATATAATATATATGATATATATATATATATAATGGCCTGAATAGAATGCGCCGCGTTGCGATAGTTCGCGAATTTTGACCATTGACTTCGAACGGACATTACGGGAGATCCGATCGTCGAATTCTCCTAAAACTGGAACCATTGAATTCATATCGAAAAGTGCTTTCTAAAGAATATTAAAGATTTGAAATCTAACAGATGGATTTGGAATTATGTCTAAATCAAATTTGGAAAAGGTCGCTGTAAGTGCAGTTCGATGGCCGTTTATGGAAATCGACTGTACGGGCCTTAATAAAATTATTAAAAATATCAATAATTTATGTATAATCATAATAACTGATTGGGAAAGAATTATGATGAAAAATTCCATGGTTAAAAAGATAAAAATAGATTTTTATCGAAATGAACTAGTTTTGAACTAGAATTACAATCCATTTATTTTTAAAATAAAGAAATCGGATTTGAAATGGTTTTAAAAATAACCGGAATTTCCAATATATAAATTGGAGTGGATTTGGATCGAAATCATCTTCGGAATATTTTGATATTGGATTCTGTGATTATACGGATATTGTGGAGGAATTTGGAAGATATATATATATATATATATATATATATATATATATCGTTATTCCAATATGATATTTGTTGATTTCAAAATTTGATATTGAATATAAGACGATATATTTTCTATTCAGAGCCTTGTATTTAATATCAAATTACATTTGGGGTTTGTCGTGAACAATGTTTAAATGACATTAGTTCTTTAACCCGAGTAAAAGCAGGATTAATTTCCAAAAAGTAGAACAATCAATATGAAATGATTTTAGAGATGGAACCAATTGGAGTTTGAATAAATCTTTAATTAGATTTGAATGAATGAATGGTGATTAAATTTACCAAAACATGAGATGTAGTGTAAACCAAATATACGTGGTTGTTGATATTGATTGTGACTGATTGATTGTTTGTATTGTGCTCGACCATTTTATGAGCAGAATATGCTTTTATATTTAGCATTGGGTTGGGTAGAAATACTGGTATGCTAAAGCCTTGTGAAACACTTCACGATTTGACTATGAGGTTTTAGCGAAGTTGTTATGTTCATTTCAAATTTAATGAATGATTATGATATGATATTTTTCTTAAGTGAAAAGAATGTATTCCCAATTTTGGACAGGGAATGTTTTATAAAAATGTTTTATAAAGCAGAAAGAATTTCGAGGGCTAAAACCCGATGATTTCAAATGATTTGGAAATGTATTATGGTTTTACATTGTAGTTAATTACATATTTGATTAGTTGCTATTAATGATGTATCTGTTTGGTGGCGGAGAATTTATTCTCTTGCTTAACACCCTTCTTTGAGACGTACGAGCTCAAAGGTTATGTGATTAATAGTGACTAATCATATGTGTGAATTGCTAATGTGAAGTACTATATTTTGAAAGTATTTGTGATTATTATGTTGTGAGATGATTTTCCCTACTTCGAGATATGAAATGATTTGGTATGTGGCTAGAGATTCGAGTAATCTGGACGAATAAAAGTATGGGTGAGATGGTCGGTGTATGCTTCCATGTGTGGGAGGTGCATCGTCGGTGTAGCCTACTCCATAGTGGGAGGTGTACATATATATATCGAGTTGCTTAGGTGTGTGCCCTTCGTCTTGTCTACGGGGAGCCCGATATTTGGTTGTATACTTGTTTATATGCATTGTTATGTTTCGGATTCACATTCCCAAACGATTTGATTTGATATCCCGAAGTGAAATCTACGTTGTTATAGAAAGTTAGATATGTATTTCAAATGATTTGAAATGGAAATCGGGAAATAAAGTCCAAAGGAATAATTTCTGTAAATTGAATTGAATTTGGCAAATCTAAGTGTAGTGATTAATCTAAATTTAGGGTTAAGCCTAAATGGGTAGATTGGGATATTGCATGCTGATTAATGCATAGTAGATCCATATATCTACATTGATTATTGTTTATACACTGGGATTCATGGGTGTAAACCCGTTACGCATTAGCGGCATGGTCCTATGATTTTCCTTACCACAAGTTTATAACTGTTTAGAGTTTCTCACATCAATCCCATGACTGACCTGTAGTTTGCTTTTCCCTTGCAAACTCGGGTGCCCCAATTTTTCACACAGGCAGTCGAGTAGTTTATGTTGCAGATATATGAGCAGGATTCTGGATTAAAGCTTGAAGTTGTGTCCAGAGCATTGATAGTCCTCCGCTGTGTTACTTTATTAATTTTCCGCTGTGAATTGTATTACATTTGATGTAATATATCTTCCGCTGTATTATATTTCGATATACTCTGATATATTCTGTACTCTGATGTAACATTATTGTGATGTTTATAGAAGTCTTCTGTTATTTGTTCTGATGTGTTGTATGCCCAAAGTTAGCATATGTGGGATTCGAACGGTCTTGGTCGATTTAGCGATCGATTAGGTCCAGGTGAAATCACTATCGTTACATGTATGTTCTTCTTCAATTCTAAGTTTCTATCTTTTCTTTTCTCACCCTCAACTTTCTTTTATGGACTATCCGGTATTCCCGATGCTTGAATAGTCGACATTGAGTTTATGTCGATAACCTGGATCGCGAAAACCCGGGTCGTTATAGTGGTATCAGAGCTGAAGGTTAAGTTATTACCTTGGCTCTGCGGCATGACTCACTAGAGATGGGGTTAGTAATGCCTTAGATTGTGTTTGAGTGTATATTTACAAGTGAACGTATTTGTTATTTGATATAAAAATGATTTATATTGTGGAGATTGATTGATTGAGTTATTTATGAGTTCTGGTTGATCAATTTGATCCACTGTCTCAGTACGGGGTTATAAACACCTGATTACGATGAACCGACATAGTATGTTTTGAAAAGAGGGTAATGAAATAATTTTACCCAGATATATTTTGATATAAAGAATATATATATATATATATTGGAAATATTATAATATAGGATGTGCTGGCTGTTTATAATCGAAGGAAATTACAAATTGAAATGGTTATATAAATAACCAATCAGAAATCATATAAGAGAAACATATGAAATCAGATGAATTAAATCTAAATTTAAATCAGAATTGGAGTTAAAATTCCAAAAACATGAAAAGTGTTTGTTAATGGAATTGGATTAAATATATGAGAATTTTAAAATCCTGGGAGATTTTAAATTGTTTACAAGAATTGTGAACGGTATTTTGAAAGGTATTTCAAATGGAAATGTTTAGAAATGGTTTTGAAAATTGATACAGTACGAACTCACTTCGATCGCTCGAAAATAGATTCCGATGATGAAAGTTGCATCGTCGGTGTTCATTTTCGAGTTGCTAAGTGATGGGTTACTACCAAAGAGATTGTTTTCGAATTATGTTGGGAAAAAGAATTGTTTTGATATTCCAAAATGAATATTTGATTTTTGAAAAGCAGAATTGTTTAAAAACTCCTAGCAACGGATTGTTTGAATTAAAACAAATTAGATGGAAATTTGTGGAACTAAATTGAAAATCAAGAATTGTACTTGAGATTGATAATGGAGTTTGGCTTGGATAAATGAATGGTTGTGTTGAAGATAAAAGTGATTGGAGTTTGGTTGGGATAACATTGGTATATGCAGAATTGGTAACAGGTGGGAATGATATATTGATATGCCCGACAAAAAGGTACCAGTTTATATTATATATAGGTTTGAGATTTTGATGAGCCGAATTGGCTAGTTTCTTGGCTATTTGATTTTCTTTTGGGTTGGAGAAGGCCCAGAGAGGTGAGTTGTAGTTGTACCGATTGACCAATACAAAGGAGGTGCTGGTGAAATTTTTCGAAAGTTAAGGTGTTCGAAAATTTTCAGGATTTTTGAAAATTTTCGTTAGTAGGAATGAATAAATATTTAATTGAAACTAAAGTGGTTCAGTTGAAACTGAAGTTAAGAAGTAAATTAACCCAGTTAATAGGGTTTGTTTTCTACCTATGCAATTTCGAGGAAGAAATTATTTTAAGGGGGAAGAATGTAATGTCCCGTATTTTTACGGTATAATAAAAAATTTATTTAATTATTTATATAATGGTTTGGTAATTTAAAATGATCAAAATTAATTAATATTTAATATTTAATTAATATAAATAATAGAACAACATATTTAAATTTCGAAATAGTCGGAAATAGGGGAATTCACAATATTGTGTGAATTGATCATATATAATATTTAATTCAGTTTAGAATTGAATTATAATAACAAATATATTTAAATAATGATAGTTGAATGTATAATTATATTATAATTAAAATCTAGCTCGAAATGGCGCTGCAGTTCGTAATTTGGCGATTCGAACTTCAATTAAATATACAGAATCCGTTTTAAACTGGATTTCTGTGAAACAAGAAAAGATCAGAGCTGGTGAAGTATAGTTTTCTAATGGAAGAGAAAAATCAGGATTTCATCGTGTAGATTTTGATTTATGTCCAAATCAAATTTTCGAAAAGTCGCTATCGAATTCCTTTATAATTTATAATGATTTATTTATATTATAAATGAATTTTTCATTATAAATTGAATATCGAACTACCAGGATTTGAATATCAAGTTATAAATCGAATTGGAGCTGTATGATATTCTAGTGTGAATATATACGATAATATTTACTTATAAATATTTAATTTAATTATTTTTAAATATAATTAATATTTAAAAAGGGTTATTTAGAGCTTTAAAAATAGTCAGTTTTCCAAACGACCTCCATTTTCGAAGAAACTAATTTCGTTGGATCCACAATATTAGATTATTGCTAGATTTCAATTTTCGTGATTTTTGAAGTCAGTATGTAGCCGTATGGATTTTTAATGTGAAAAACAGTCAGTATTTTAATGGTTAAAAATATGCTGTGTGAGAAAACAGAGTCGGAATTCGACGAAACAATTTTCGTTGCGCCCGTAATGCTGAACTATATGTGCATGTCAATTTTCGTGATTTTTGGGTTTCGTATGTGATCATACGGATTTTTATAAGTCAAATACAAATAGTGATAGCCTATTATATTGAAAATTGTAACAACCCTGAATTTTGGGGCTAATTTAAAATTTTTATTTTAGAAATTTTAATGAATTTTAATATTTAAAATAATTTATTTTAAATAATAATGACGGAAAAACTTTTTTTATTTAAATTAAGATATTATTTACGAATGATTTCAAAATTATTTCTATTAAACAACTATTCGTAGTTAGATAAATAGTGATTTATTACAATTGAATTTAGTATCAAATTGTATGAATAATTGAAATGATTAGCTACGGACAAATTGATAATAAGTGGAATAGTAAACTTATAAGGGATAATAATTTTTATTGTAATTTGAGTTAAAATAGCAATATTGATTGATTAGATTATTAGCATATGGTATCATGTTTGAAATTTCTATAGTATAATTCATGAAAAGAGTATCAATTAGCTTTTGAAAATTTTCCCTTTTTAAAGGAATGAAGGAATATGAAAAAAAAGAAAAAGAAAAAAAACACATACAAACAAAAAGAAATAAATTAGGAAAGAATTAACTTAGTTAATTTGGTTAATTAAAATTTGTAAGTGCATTATTCACTTTTAAGGAATAATAGTAATACTAAGACTTAATAAACAAGTGGTAGGGAATTGATTGGTCGATTGAGCCTATTAAATTATAGGGTCAAATAATAATAGAAGAAAAAATTAAAATTAAAATTAAGATGTTGTTAATGAGATTTATAAATATATGTAGATAAGTTGATTTAAATAATATGGAGATTCTAAATGGAATAAATTTTGACAACATGCCATTATGTTATAAGTTGTCAATGTAAGAAAAATATATATCATCTTTAATATTTTGCTTGTCTATCCAAAGGGTAACGATCATAAATAAATTTTAAAATATTAATGGCTGCATTCGTTTACAATGACCTCCCCTCTTCATGGTTGCAACATTCATTCATTTCCTTAATTTTCATTCTATTAATTCCTTTCCTTACCTACATTCATGCATCTTATTGCATTGGCTTGTTATCACTTCTTATGTCTTCATCCCTTTAATTTCCTTTCCCTTTTTCTTTGTGTCATATACAAACTATCCTTTCACACACAAACAGATATATATATATATATATATATATATATATATATATATATATTATTTCCTTCTACATATATTCTTTCTTACATTATCTATATATATATTTGTAGACATTTTCGTTGCCTTATTCTTTTCTGTGCAATTTAATTATGTTCCCTACAATTATGATATTAATGTTTTGAAATTTAAGAAGACGCACAAATTTATAACAATTTACATCAAATAATTTATCATGCATTCATTTCTTTTTTTTTCTCTTTCTCTCTTCCTCTTTGTGATTTATTTTTAAATTTTGAATGATACATAATTATTTCCAACTCAACCTCAGTCAGCCACATTTAAATTGTTTGTAACTTGCATATGTTTCCAGTTTTATTCATTTCAATGCGTAACCAAAAGCATTTATAGAAGAAAAAAAGGGAAGGTTTCCTCCTTAATAAAATAAACAAAATTTGAAATCTTATTCAATACGTGTCATTCATTGCGAAAATAATAATAAAGATTGCCGCATGTAAACCATTCATGTCCTTATTTCTTTTATCTTCTCTCTCTTACTTTCATATGCATTATGCTATAAAAGAATATATATATATATATATAAGTTAAACAGAGGAATGATAATTATAAAAGTCTTAAATGCATGCACCATGCATGTTTCAATTATGCCACAAATGTTTCAATTATTCCACAATTCCTTTTTGAAATGTCCACCTAACGTTCCATTCATTTACCATCCAATTTTGTCATTTTATTTTATATATATATTCTCCTTATAACATTCAGACCCAAATCCTAGCATTCTTACACAGCCGTCATACCATAAAATGAACGCACGGAAGGCTCTGATTTAAATCTCTATCTTTCTCTCAAAATTCAATAAATCAAAACATGAAATCAAAGAGATCCATGAGCTCTATAATCCCAACGACCATGATCGGAAACAGAGCATGGTGATGATCGATTTTTCCCCTACAAACTAGTGGCGTTCGGGTTCGGTTTTGGAAGGGAGGGGGGCCGCGAGTTGCTCCAAACTCCGGCAGGTGCTAGGCGATGTCGAGGGCGACGGAGTGGTGGTTCCTGATGATGGCCCGTTCTCCTCTACAGGCGGCGGCAATGGGATTTACAGATCGATGTAGAAGGAGGATTAGTAATGTAATTATAGTTTAATTTTTATTTTATTTATTAAGTAATATAACCAATGTTTAAATTAACGTATCTCCTCCATACGGGAACGGAATTCAATGATTTCAGGTTCGTTAGAATCGAGTTGACGAGATCTACAACATGACACCAACTAGAGCGTAAACCGAGCCCTTTGAAAATTCAGCAATTTTGAATGCGATTGACTTCTGAAAACCAATCATGGTGAGAATCTCTGATCTTTACAATATAAATAATCTATTAAATTATTTATTCAATTAAATATCTGCCTGTATGTAATTTTATCTGTGCTGTGATGTGATAAAATTTTGGTATTTGATCTGTTTGTATTCTGATGGATTGTGTTGTGTTGTACCGTGTAGATCCATGGTTGTAAATCGAGATCTGTATAAATTTGTATTAAAATCGTCGTGTTTGATATGACATAAAATAAATTGGATTTAATTAGGATTATTTTTAAATCCAATTAAAAATTCTGAGTTGATTCCACAAAGAATTATTTTGTTTTAATTTTGTTGAGCAATTTATTGTTTGTAAAAAAGTAAGAATTTGGTTGATATAAGTTTAGTTGTATTTACTTTGCAAATAAAAGGTCAAAGTGAAAACACATCTTATTAACACTATTTTTGTTAATAAAAAGGACAATAGGAAAGTTGCATTTTTAAATTAACACTTTTATTTGTAAGTTTATAAGGCATATAAAGGATAACATTTTATTTGTTACTTAAAAAGGTTGAACATTATTTGTTAAATGTTAAATATTATTTGTTAATGAAACAAGTTTTAATCTTTATCTTTGTTAATAAAGTAAAGGACAATTTTTAAACATTAAATTTTGTTTACAAAATAAATGACAAAGTTTTTACTCTAATTTTTTTTACTTTCATTTTATTTTCTTAAATAAAATTAAAACATTTAATCGGGTTGGTTTATTTTGTTTACATAATAAAAACAATTTTAACATGTAATTTTGTTTGTAAAATAAAAAGACAAATTTTTGTGTACATAATAAAAAGACCAATTTTTGTTGCATAATAGAAAACAAATTTTTGCTTACATAATGAAAAGGACAAAGTTTTAACATTAAATTTTGTCAACAAAGTTTTAACACAATTTTGTTAGTAGAATAAAAGAACAAAGTTTTAACATTAATTTTGTTAGCAAAATAAAAAGGGTAAAGTTTTAACATGAGTTGGGTTAACAAGTTTTTAACATTAACTTTGTTAATAAAAGGACAACTTTTATTTTTGTCTTGCCTACGAATCAAGATACCAATTTTTATCCCTTATTTTTGTTAACATAAATGAATGCAAGTTTTATCTTTATTTTTGTTTACATAAATAAATGCAAGGTTTATCCTTAATTTTGTTAACCTAATAAAATGCAAGTTTAAATCCTTATTTTCATTTACAAAATAAAATAAGGATGAGACCCTTTATTGAGATTCCTTAAAATTATATACTCCTATGTTGTGTGGTATGGTTGACATGGAAATTACATCGTTGGGTGAATGGAATGGTTAGACAAAAACCATTATTTTGGTTACCTTACTTGACACCAAATTGACATGACAAAATTGATGATGAACCTTATACGTAGCATTGTGTTAATATATTTAGAGAATAAAGTCTTTCTTTTTATTTGTGTTTCAACATAAATATATATTTAAAATAAAATAAAGTATGCAAATATACATAGAAATTAAGTTCATCTTTTTGGTATTTCTCAATACAAATATGACATAGATGTAAATTGTGTTCCCAACACAAACATTAACATAGAAATTGAATTACTTTTTTATTTGTGATTTCAACGCAAATATAAACATGAAAAGAATAACATTTCTTGATCAATGAAAAAGAATAACATTTCTTGATAAATGTAAAAGAATACACGTTTATCAGGTTTGGTTGAAATGAAACAAGATAACATATTTTTATCTGAATATGATCAGTGAATGTTAAAAAAAATATTTTTATCAAAATATGATTGGTAGAACAAAATATACATTTTTGTATATTGAAAGTGAATTAGACAAAATACACATTTTTGTATATTAAAAGTGTGTTAAAACCAAATAAGCATTTTGTTAAGATAAAAGATGGTTAAAACAAAATAGACATTTTGTTAAGATAAAAGTATATATATATTTATTTACAAATAGGTAAGTAAATAAGAAATTATAATGCGTAACCCGAGGTTGGATTGAGTTGTGATGTAAACCTGCCCGGACCCGCCCGGCTGTCCAGTAATCACAACAATACCTATCCAATGTGGGAGGTTAAAGCATATGTAAAATATTTAGTGTAAATAAATAAAACATAGACAAAGGAAGACATATATATTTACATTAGGTAAATAAGAGATTAAATAAATTACATTTTTATATGTAATTAAAAGAATATATTTTACACTGTAAAGAAAATTACATTTTATGTAATTATGATTATAAGAAATAAAATTACATTTTATGTAATTAAGAATAAATAGATTATAAATAATAAATATGTGAATAAGAATTTATTTATATTTTCCTATGTAATTAAAAGGAATAAAAATAATAATTATGTGAATAAGTTTTTATTTACATTTTCTTATGTAAATAAAAAGAAAAATAAAAAAAGAAAAATAATAAAAAAATATATGAAAAGGATTTATTTACATTCTCTTATGTAAATAAAAAGAACCAATTTGTAAATAGTAATTATTTACATTTTCTAGGTAAATAGAAAAAAAGAAAGGTTAGAAAAGAATTAACATAAGATATTCTTTTATGTTAAAAGGAAATATTAGAAAAAGGATTAAAGAACTACATTTTTCAAGGTAATTAGAAAAGAATTTAAGAATTACACTTTTCAATGTAAAGAAAAGAAACAAAGAAATTTACATTTGTCAAATGTAAATAAAGGATTTAATAAAAGTACATTTCCAATGTAAGTAAAATATATATATATATATATATATATATATATATATAGGTTTTACATTGTAATAAAATTACATTTCTATGTGATTAAGATTTTAAGAACAAATATGTGAATAAGGATTATTTACATTTTCTTATGTAAATAAAAAGGATTAAAAGAATAATTATGTGAATAATATTTATTTACATTTTTTTATGTAAATAAATAAGATAAAAGGAAAAGGTACATTTATTTATAATTAGTGTAAATAAATATAGTAAAAGTAAAGGTAAACATTTATTTACAAATAGTGTAAATAAATAAGAAAAGGAATTAGAAACATTTATTTATAAATAATGTAAATAAATAAGATAAAAGAAGTAGAGAAATATTTATTTACATTTAGGTAAATAAATAAGGAAAAGAATAGAAAAAAAACATTTATTTACATTGAGGTAAATAAATAGGAAATAAATTAAAAGGATATATAAAGCATAATTTATTTACAATTAGAGTAAATAAAATAAGAAAGGTAGTAAAATAAAACAAGAAATATTTCATCGTCATTTTAGATGCGATAAAAGGATACACGATAATAGTTGAAATCGCCAAACGATTTATATTTATTATATATGTATATATATATATATATATATAAATTATAAATTAAACGAAACGCGCGCGGCAGTTCGCGTATCGGCAATCGTAACTTTAAACAGTTATACCAAAAGATCCGACCGTCGGATTTTCCCAAAACTAGAACCGTTAGGACCACTTTGGGAAGATCTTTCCAACGATATAGACTTCGTCAAAATCCAACGGTTAGATTTCAAGATATGTGTTAATCAAATTGGTTGAAAACAGCGCTAGGGTCGCCCATTAACCCGAAGCGTCGTTAAATTAATTCGAGCTATTTTTATAGCGATAGATCGTTACTAAATACCAATAACGATATGAAATGATTTCAAATTATATATATACGAGAATCATTTGAAAAGACCGAGTTCAATCTCATTTCAAATGATTATACGACGTTCTAAGTCGAAGATTTAAAGACGGTGATTGAAGACCGACGATCTTCACATCGAATGGATGTGTTGCCACTGAGACCCATGAGAGGAGTAGCTACCTTGAAAGGGCTTCAGTGGTGGCTGTTCGGACGAAGTGTTGATTTGTACGGATTTGACTTTCGCTCAGACCCAGGGCATAAGTTTATAAATGGAATGTATGTCTGACGTTGTAGTCCTTTATACTACATTCGTTGATCTCTCTCAATATATATCTGTTTGGTGGTTAACACCCTTCTCTGAGACGTACGAGCTTAGAGGTTATATATTGGTAGAAATCAATGGTATAGTATGGGCTGAAAATGTGGCATACTAAGATGCATTAATCAAGGCTTTTGTTGAAAAGCAGGCCTTGTGGTTGATGATCAAAGCACAGTCTATTTAGGCATAGCTTTGTGTATATCGTGACTTCGCGAGCCTCACAGCCCGGTAGAGTCTAAAACGGGAGAAGGGAACGCAGGGAGTGCACACGTTGCTTTCTAGCTAGAGTGGTGCCAGGGACCTACCAGCGCTGGCATTTATTCATTGTGGTTGTTGGATTTTCGAGGCCTCGGGTTTATGCGGTCGCCACTGGCCGTAGTATAGGTCCAAAAGGACGGGGAACGTGTGTTCAGGCATTTCCAATCCACAAAAGTAAGTGTGGACCGGCCCTGCAGGATCCAAGGGTTGGACAGAGTACCAATCCTGGGGCATTTGCTAGAGTGTCTCGAATCGGTAAGGGTCTGCTCCCTAGCCTTGACTCAGATGGAAACCCAAATTTCCAATACGACATCACGCGGTTTCGATTGTATACCTATATATGGCGACATAGTGGGATGGGGCACTCATGCCGTCTAGGATTAATACATTTACTTTGATGTATTTCAAATTGGTTGCACACTATTATTATATAATACCGTGTTTATCGTATCAAGCATCTTTTGATCATTATAAGGTAAAACCCTATCCTCCGGCTTGTAACACCCCACTCCCGCTATGATCACTCACTAAGGGAATGCCATAGCATCGGTGGAGTATTTTAGTGAATATAGAACAGAAAAATTACAACAAGACAGATATAAATAGTACTTGAAATTTTAAAACATCATCTCATAACAGCGGAAGTAAAACATGTCTGGTTACATCATAAAACCACAATAAAGGTCAAGTACAATATCCATCAAAATAAAGAAGTACATAATCCCACTCTCATACAATAGCCAAACAAAAGAAAAGATAACTGGATAACTGGAGCTTTACATCTATCCAAGCTCCTAAAGACTGGAACAGCAATCCGATCAAGCTCCACTACTGCTAGGATCCACCGTAGGACCTGAGGGTTGGGAAAAAGATAAAAACAACAGGGTCAGACATAAGTCTGAGCGAGTCCTATAACTTTAACAATACAATCGTTAAAGTAACCAGAGAAGACATAAACTGATATACGGTAACATATAGGGATGAATGGCTACCCTAAGCAGTCAACTAAACGAAGATAAAGGATAAAGACGCATCTACCCTCCCTAAGGTAAATTACTAAACTGCACCACACCAGTCGTTCCTAACTTAAAGGTTGATCCCACCCAAGGACTTATAAAATTTACTAATTAGTACCTGCGTACCCCTAGGTGACCAAGTAGGCGCCACGGGGCCCTACAATCCACTAGGTGTACACACTACTTCCCATTCGATCGGCTCCCTAACGTAGATACCCGTGCTGGCCCCACCGTGGGATGTATCATTCCCCAATGTGGCAACCTGATGGAACTAAAGGTGCACGGCTTATATCTACTCGATGCAACAACGGCTTACCTACCAGCCCGGGCCCACTCACGCATATGAAGCCCGTTGGACTTGCGTTGCCACCGCTAACCCGTTTGCCTCTTACAGTCAAGCCCAGTATGCGTGTCCCGTCCTCGACATGGGTCGAGCCCACAAAGATACGTATGGGTTACTGGTTGAAATGGGCCTCCACAAGCTACCCACCTAAGCTTGTCCCTTTTTCTAGTATATCCCACTTAACCCTTTAATCATGTTTTAATTACATGTTCCATTTTGGTTAAGTATTCTAATCGTATTTTCTATTGCCACCCAAGGCAACCACTAGATTTTCTCATGCCACCCGAGGCACCCACTTAACCCCTCATGTCCCTCTACATGCTAATATGGTTAAGTGTTTCTTAATTAATTAATTAAGAACGTAACCTTTGTAAAGACCTCTCACATTAGACTGTCTTTTATGACCGCTGGTTAAGCCGGTTGGGTCCGGGCAGCCTTATGTCATAACAGAGTCTAACCTCGTGTCTTTACATTAATTACGTATTTAGTTTGTGCCTAAGACCTCTCACATTGGGCTAACATTTGTAGCAGCTGGTTAAGCCGGTTGGGTCCGGGCAGTTTTACGCTACAACTGAGTCCAACCTCGTGTCTTAGTCAATTAATTACACCTAATTAATCACCCTCATAATTTTATATTAATTATCCCTAATTAATCAAGTTTTCTTAACATGGGTAGACCTAACTTAATAGGTAAATTCCCATGGGGTAGACCTAACTCAATAGGTAAATTCCCAACACATAGTATGGGTACACCTAACCAAATAGGCAAATTCCCATACTATGTTTATTTATTTTGTGTTATGCATAATTATATTAATTTCACACAATCTTATTAACTTATGCATTTAATTACCCCATCGTTCCCACGTAATTTCGTTCATGATATAACACATATAAAAGGTGTCAACTTGCATATGAATGAACATGTTTCAAAGGTGCCATCTTGCATATTAACAAACACATAACTTGCATATGAACTTGCATAACATGTCACATAACTTGCATATAATATGTCACATAACTTACATATTCATTTTGCATAACAAACTTGCATATTAGCTTATAGACTTGCATAATGTGTCATCATGAACTTGCATATTAATAAACATGTAACTTGCATATTTACATACATGTAACTCGCATATTAACAAACATGTAACTTGCATATAAAGAAACATGTAACTTGCATATTTACATACATGTAACTTGCATATTAACAAACATGTAACTTGCATATTAACAAACATGTAACTTGCATATTTACATACATGTAACTTGCATATTAACAAACATGTAACTTGCATATTTACATACATGTAACTTGCATAGCATATTACCATGAACTTGCATAACATGCATATGATTACATAGCCCACAACTTGCATATTTAGCATCATGCAAACATAACATACATCATATTAAACTTGCATAAGCTTACATACTCAACATGCATAAACATAAGATTAATGCTAACATCATATCATATGATTCAAAGCTCATTAACCCACATACAAAACCATAAATCTCATCACATCTCATCTAATTAGTTTACCAAAAGATCATCAAAGTGATAGAAACTCACAACTAGCAACTTTGAACACCAAATGAAGAAGATTAAGATGCTAAGAAGGGATTAGAAGTTGATTAGAGAGTGATTAGTATGCAACCCTCTTCATAAAATTAGTGGAGGCCATGAGAGCTAGCATTTTGCCATAGTTTAGTCACTAGGTTTAATTATGAATGAATTAGGGTAGGTTAGGGTCTTATTTATAGATTAGGCAAGTGTTTTAGGCCATAGGATTAACCCTAGATTCAATCCAAGCCATCAAAGCATGTCTTGGGGAAGAAGTCAAGTGTAGGAACCATCTAGGGCCTTTAGATTAAAGATGGACCATGAGAACCATTCAAATGCAAAATCTGCACTTGAGCGAATCGGCCCACGGGTTGACAGCCAAACACCCTGGATTAACCCCTAGTCGACCCAGGGTCGACTTCAAAAATCGGCCGGTTCGGTTATTCCCCTCTCCCAATTCGCTGTTTTGAGCATTTTTGCATATTTATTTATTAAATTTTCAATTATATATATATATATATATATATATCAATATATATATATATATATCTACACAACCCATTTCACTTAATTAAGTATACTTTAATTTGGGAATTTTCGTGAAACTTCGCGAGGCCATATCTTGGTCATACGGACTCCGATTTTCGAAAACTCGGACTCTATTTCGCGTATTTTTCCGAGACGAACGCAATGGCATAGCCCGTTTCCCTTGATTCCCATTTTAGAATTAAATTCTGCCTCGATTTATGTTATTACAGGTTATTGAAAATACGGGTTGTTACATTCTCCCCTCCTTAAAGGATTTCGTCCCCGAAATCTTCAAGTTAGGAAGAACGTATCCTACCATCCAATCATCCATCTACTCAAAGCATCATCCACGAGCAATCATTGTCCTTACAAGATTCTAAATGCTGGATGGATATATGCAAAAGTGTGTGTATATGTACTTACCTAATGCAAAAATCAGGCGGTTACTGATACAGTAAACCTCCTTAATGCAAACCATGATAGTGCCATGCATCCAATATGTATGCGAAACCCTATTGACACATACAAATTTCTACATGCGTGCACAACCATACACAAAAATGCATCATCCATATGATAGCACAGCCATGATACATCCATCAATCTAACTACCACATCCATTTATGCAATATGCAACATGAAGTGACTGAGCCGATCTAGTGCCTAGTGTGTGTGTATATGCATCCACGAGCAACCACTAGCAAACAATTGCATCCATATGCATCCATCAACCATAACATGTTTCAAACACATGTTTCAACCATAGGTTTTACCCTATCTAAAGGTCATAGGTATTAGCGAGAGGATATACTAAAGATAAGATAAGTACTAGACAAGCAATAAAGGAGAAGTTAAAAGACATACTCTCAAAAAGAAATGGATACAAAGAACGCATCTTTGCTTCCGTCTCCCAAGTAGCATTGCTTTCGTCATCTCCCCATTGCACTTTAACTAGCTGAACTTCTCTGTTCCTCAACTTCCTAGTTTCTGACCCAAGGATGCGAGTAGGAGCTCGTCGAATCGTCGCATCACGCTCTACCTCTACATCTCTAAGCAAGCTCGGCTCTACCACCTCCGCGGTCTCATGTAAGCACTTCCTCAAATGTGATACATGGAATACATCATGAACACCACTAAGTCTGTCGGGCAACTCCACCCTATATGCCATCCGTCCAATCCTTTCCTTAATAGGAAACGGCCCAACAAATCTCGGTGCTAACTTCCCTACGGACCCAAAGCGAACAACATTTCTCAATGGAGATACTTTGACAAAAACCATGTCCCCAACCTCAAACTCAAGATCCGTCCTTCTCCGATCCGCATAAGATTTCTGTCTATCTTGCGCTGCTTTCATCCTTTTTCGAATTAAATCAATCTTCTCTGAAGTCTCTCTAACCATATCCGGCCCAAGCAAGATCTTATCCGTAGATTCCCACCAACATGTAGGAGATCGACAAGGCCTTCCATAAAGAGCTTCGAAAGGAGCCATACCAATACTGGACTGAAAGCTGTTATTATATGCGAACTCCACCAAAGGAAGATGTTCTTCCCATGTACCTCCAAAATCCAAGATACAAAGCCTCAAAAGATCTTCTAAGATACGGTTCACCCTCTCAGTCTGACCGTCCGTCTGAGGATGATATGCGGTGCTCAAACACAACTGAGTCCCTACCGCCTCTTGCAAACTTCTCCAAAACTCACTAGTGAAAATAGGATCTCGATCACTCACAATGCTGGATGGTACGCCATGTAATCTAACAATCTCTCTAACATAGACTGAAGCAAGCCATGGAGCGGTCCTCTTACTCTTTACGGGTATAAAATGGGCACTCTTGGTAAGTCTGTCTACCACAACCCAAATTCCCGTATTGCCCTTCCTCGATCTCGGTAACCCGTCGATGAAATCCATCGAGACACTATCCCACTTCCACTGTGGAACTTCCAATGGGTGTAGCAACCCACCGGGTTTCCTTTGCTCCACTTTAACTTGTTGGCACACTAAGCATCTAGCCACATACTCGGCCACATCTTTCTTCATACCGGCCCAGAAGAAAACTCTCTTCATGTCTTGGTACATTTTGTCTCCACCGGGATGAATAGTCATTCTTGAACGATGTGCATCATCCAAAATAGCCTTCTTCAAACCCTCATCTTGCGGTACACAAAGTCTACCGTCTCTATGCAACCATCCCTTATCATCTATGGTGTATCTACCCAAATGGCTGGACGACTCCCCTCTTATAAGCTTCTCTACCAACACAACCAACTGTGGGTCGTCTCGCTGAGCCTCGCCAATCCGTCTCAAAAGAGTAGGTCTAACCTCCAAGGATGCCAACAAACCAGGTACAAAATCAACAGAAGGTCTGAAGTCAAACAAAGAAAGAAACTCCAAGCTTCGTCGTTCCACGAACAATGGACTCAAAGATAGCCTTTTTCTACTTAAGGCGTCTGCCACCACGTTACCCTTACCAGGGGTATACGCTATCTCGAAATCATAGGATGCTAAGAACTCCATCCACCTTTGCTGTCTTAAGTTTAAATCCTTCTGAGAGAATAAGTACTTCAATGATTTATAGTCGGTGAACAACTCGAATCTCTCACCAAGAAGATAATGGCGCCAAGACTTAAGTGCGAAAACAATCGCGGCCAACTCTAGATCATGGGTAGGGTAATTCTTCTCATGCACTCTCAATTGTCTCCCTCCATAGGCTATTACCCTTCCCTCCTGCATCAAGACTGCGCCTAATCCTGTTCCACAAGCATCGGTATAAACAACAAACGGCTTACTCCCATCCGGGAGCACTAAAACTGGAGCGGTGGTCAAAGCTCTCTTTAACCGTCGGAAAGCATCATCACAATCTACATCCCACGAGAAAACCAGATTCTTTTTCGTCAAGCGGGTTAATGGGGCTGATATCTTCGCGAAGTCTTTGATGAACTTCCTATAATATCCTGCCAACCCCAAGAAACTTCTTACCTCGGTAGCATTTCTAGGAACTTTCCAATCCTGGATAGATACTATCTTTGCGGGATCCACAGCTATCCCTTCCTTAGAGACCACATGCCCTAAGAATCGCACTTCTCTTCTCCAAAAATGGCATTTAGAGAATTTAGCTTTAAGACTATGCGCTCGAAGAGTCTCCAACACTTCCTTGAGATGTAAGGCATGCTCTTCTTCATTCTTGGAAAAGACCAAGATGTCATCCACAAAAACTACTACAAACTTATTCAGATACTCTCTGAACACTCTACTCATGAGATCAACAAAGTATGCGGGGGCATTTGTCAACCCAAATGGCATCACTAGCCACTCATAAAAACCATCCGGAGTCCGGAAAGCAGTCTTCTCTATACTGTCCTCCGCCACTCTTAACTGATGAAACCCTGTAGCTAAGTCCATCTGCGAAAATACTGACGCGCCAACCAACTGATCAAAGAGATCATCTATCCTCGGTAATGGGTGTCTATTCTTCTTCGTGAGCTTATTAAGTTCTCTATAATCCACACAAAGTCTGAGGGACCCATCCGCCTTCGTGGCAAACACTACTGGAGCTCCCCACTCCGATATACTTCGCCTTATGAACCCCTTCTCAAGCAACTCCCCTACTTGCTTATGAAGTTCTCTTCTCTCACGAGGAGCCATGTGGCGTACTGGCAAAGACACTGGTTTGGCATTATCCACCAAATAAATTCGGAAATCTATCTCCCGCTTCGGAGGCAAACCCTTTACTTCTTCAAACACATCCGGATATTCCCGGACTACTCTGACAGAACACAAACTCTCGACCGAAGCATCGAGCGATTCAAGATAACTTAGCAAAACAGATTCCATGGGATTGCAAGAGATCTCGAGAGTGTTACCCAAGCGGGTCATGAGCCTGACAACTCTCCTTTCGCAATCAAGAACGGCACCATTACTGGATAACCAGTCCATGCCCAAGATCAACCCATAGCCCGTGAAGCCCAATACAAAAGCATCACATCTAAACTCAACGCTAAGTATAGAAATCTTCAAACCCAAACATATCATAGACAGATATATGGAGCCCCCAATTGGGTTTGAGACAACCAAGGGATCATCAACTAGACTGGTGTCTAAGTGCAGTGACTCAACTAACGATGATGAGATAAAAGAATGCGATGCGCCAGAGTCAAACAAAGTACGAACTGGATGATCAAACAGAAAAACCAGACTTTCAACGGAAATAGTTCTACCTCTCTGCTGAATCGGTGGAACTGAGAGAACCTGAACTTGCCCCCCTGACTGAGGTGGTGCTATAAGAGCTTGCACCTGGCCTCCTGAGGTAGACCCCGTCTTCTGCCCCTTCTTTGGGCAGTTTTTCACAAGATGCCCTGCTTCACCACAATGAAAGCAACCGGTTTTCTTCTTTTTGCGACAATCCTTACTAAGGTGTCCTGGTGTTCCACAATTGAAGCACTTCTTCTTCGTCTTCTTTTTGTCACCATTGCCTTTTCCGCCCTTGCCTTGTTGTTGTTGTTGCGGTTTCTTCTGATCCCCCTTTTTCTCTGGTGCCTTAGAATTCTTATCATCCTCATGCATAAGTGCCATGTAGACAAGCTTCTCAAAAGTGGCCCCCATAGGAATGTGAGTCATAGCTATTCCCTGCAATGGTTCGTTCAAGCCTCTAACGAACCTCAAAGCCTTCTTCTCCGGTGTATTCACCAACTCTATGCCAAACCTTGCTAATTGATTGAATTTGTTGACATATTCTTTCACCGTGAGATTCCCTTGCTTCAAATTCAAGAACTTCTCCATAAACAGATTCTCTTCCGCCCTTGAGAGAAACTTAGCCCCAAACCTTTGCTTAAAATCTGCCCAAGAGTCAACAGGGCGTTCTCCATTAGTGACCTCCCACCAGAATGAGGCCTCTCCCTTCATTAACCAAGCCGCCAACTTGACTTTCTTTCCCTCTTCCACTTCAAAGATATCTAGCAACTCTTCCACTTCCTTAAGCCAATCTCTAGCCTCTACGAAAGTCTCTGAACCAAGAAAAGGTTTTCCTCCTATAGCCTTGAACTCCTTGCAAACCTTAGCAAAATTATCCACTCTAGGCTGAGGAGGAGGAGCGGTTGTCTCTGGTGTAGTAGCATTGGCCGGACCCGCAGCCGCGGCCCTAGCCTCTTGCAACCTCCTATACCATAGTGGTATAACTAAACCCTCCGGGATGTTAAGATCTTCAGCCATGCTGAAACGAAAGAGGAAAGATTCAAAAAGGAGATTCCGAAAGATAAAGATATGGCTATTGGGGATTATGCTTTTCTTTTTCAAAAACTTTTTCTCTTAGAAGACATGCTTTTAAAAATCCTTTCTTCGAAAATACTCTTAGAAAGTAGTTTTTCTCAAAAAATTTATCTGTTCTGGTAACCTTAAGCTCTGATACCACGTGTAACACCCCACTCCCGCTATGATCACTCACTAAGGGAATGCCATAGCATCGGTGGAGTATTTTAGTGAATATAGAACAGAAAAATTACAACAAGACAGATATAAATAGTACTTGAAATTTTAAAACATCATCTCATAACAGCGGAAGTAAAACATGTCTGGTTACATCATAAAACCACAATAAAGGTCAAGTACAATATCCATCAAAATAAAGAAGTACATAATCCCACTCTCATACAATAGCCAAACAAAAGAAAAGATAACTGGATAACTGGAGCTTTACATCTATCCAAGCTCCTAAAGACTGGAACAGCAATCCGATCAAGCTCCACTACTGCTAGGATCCACCGTAGGACCTGAGGGTTGGGAAAAAGATAAAAACAACAGGGTCAGACATAAGTCTGAGCGAGTCCTATAACTTTAACAATACAATCGTTAAAGTAACCAGAGAAGACATAAACTGATATACGGTAACATATAGGGATGAATGGCTACCCTAAGCAGTCAACTAAACGAAGATAAAGGATAAAGACGCATCTACCCTCCCTAAGGTAAATTACTAAACTGCACCACACCAGTCGTTCCTAACTTAAAGGTTGATCCCACCCAAGGACTTATAAAATTTACTAATTAGTACCTGCGTACCCCTAGGTGACCAAGTAGGCGCCACGGGGCCCTACAATCCACTAGGTGTACACACTACTTCCCATTCGATCGGCTCCCTAACGTAGATACCCGTGCTGGCCCCACCGTGGGATGTATCATTCCCCAATGTGGCAACCTGATGGAACTAAAGGTGCACGGCTTATATCTACTCGATGCAACAACGGCTTACCTACCAGCCCGGGCCCACTCACGCATATGAAGCCCGTTGGACTTGCGTTGCCACCGCTAACCCGTTTGCCTCTTACAGTCAAGCCCAGTATGCGTGTCCCGTCCTCGACATGGGTCGAGCCCACAAAGATACGTATGGGTTACTGGTTGAAATGGGCCTCCACAAGCTACCCACCTAAGCTTGTCCCTTTTTCTAGTATATCCCACTTAACCCTTTAATCATGTTTTAATTACATGTTCCATTTTGGTTAAGTATTTTAATCGTATTTTCTATTGCCACCCAAGGCAACCACTAGATTTTCTCATGCCACCCGAGGCACCCACTTAACCCCTCATGTCCCTCTACATGCTAATATGGTTAAGTGTTTCTTAATTAATTAATTAAGAACGTAACCTTTGTAAAGACCTCTCACATTAGACTGTCTTTTATGACCGCTGGTTAAGCCGGTTGGGTCCGGGCAGCCTTATGTCATAACAGAGTCTAACCTCGTGTCTTTACATTAATTACGTATTTAGTTTGTGCCTAAGACCTCTCACATTGGGCTAACATTTGTAGCAGCTGGTTAAGCCGGTTGGGTCCGGGCAGTTTTACGCTACAACTGAGTCCAACCTCGTGTCTTAGTCAATTAATTACACCTAATTAATCACCCTCATAATTTTATATTAATTATCCCTAATTAATCAAGTTTTCTTAACATGGGTAGACCTAACTTAATAGGTAAATTCCCATGGGGTAGACCTAACTCAATAGGTAAATTCCCAACACATAGTATGGGTACACCTAACCAAATAGGCAAATTCCCATACTATGTTTATTTATTTTGTGTTATGCATAATTATATTAATTTCACACAATCTTATTAACTTATGCATTTAATTACCCCATCGTTCCCACGTAATTTCGTTCATGATATAACACATATAAAAGGTGTCAACTTGCATATGAATGAACATGTTTCAAAGGTGCCATCTTGCATATTAACAAACACATAACTTGCATATGAACTTGCATAACATGTCACATAACTTGCATATAATATGTCACATAACTTACATATTCATTTTGCATAACAAACTTGCATATTAGCTTATAGACTTGCATAATGTGTCATCATGAACTTGCATATTAATAAACATGTAACTTGCATATTTACATACATGTAACTCGCATATTAACAAACATGTAACTTGCATATAAAGAAACATGTAACTTGCATATTTACATACATGTAACTTGCATATTAACAAACATGTAACTTGCATATTAACAAACATGTAACTTGCATATTTACATACATGTAACTTGCATATTAACAAACATGTAACTTGCACATTTACATACATGTAACTTGCATAGCATATTACCATGAACTTGCATAACATGCATATGATTACATAGCCCACAACTTGCATATTTAGCATCATGCAAACATAACATACATCATATTAAACTTGCATAAGCTTACATACTCAACATGCATAAACATAAGATTAATGCTAACATCATATCATATGATTCAAAGCTCATTAACCCACATACAAAACCATAAATCTCATCACATCTCATCTAATTAGTTTACCAAAAGATCATCAAAGTGATAGAAACTCACAACTAGCAACTTTGAACACCAAATGAAGAAGATTAAGATGCTAAGAAGGGATTAGAAGTTGATTAGAGAGTGATTAGTATGCAACCCTCTTCATAAAATTAGTGGAGGCCATGAGAGCTAGCATTTTGCCATAGTTTAGTCACTAGGTTTAATTATGAATGAATTAGGGTAGGTTAGGCTCTTATTTATAGATTAGGCAAGTGTTTTAGGCCATAGGATTAACCCTAGATTCAATCCAAGCCATCAAAGCATGTCTTGGGGAAGAAGTCAAGTGTAGGAACCATCTAGGGCCTTTAGATTAAAGATGGACCATGAGAACCATTCAAATGCAAAATCTGCACTTGAGCGAATCGGCCCACGGGTTGACAGCCAAACACCCTGGATTAACCCCTAGTCGACCCAGCGGGCTCGGGTCGACTTCAAAAATCGGCCGGTTCGGTTATTCCCCTCTCCCAATTCGCTGTTTTGAGCATTTTTGCATATTTATTTATTAAATTTTCAATTATATATATATATATATATATCAATATATATATATATATATATATATATATATATCTACACAACCCATTTCACTTAATTAAGTATACTTTAATTTGGGAATTTTCGTGAAACTTCGCGAGGCCATATCTTGGTCATACGGACTCCGATTTTCGAAAACTCGGACTCTATTTCGCGTATTTTTCCGAGACGAACGCAATGGCATAGCCCGTTTCCCTTGATTCCCATTTTAGAATTAAATTCTGCCTCGATTTATGTTATTACAGGTTATTGAAAATACGGGTTGTTACACGGCTTGCGTGACATTGTGTGATGGGACCTGGGTCTTATAATGGTTTCATTTTTCAAAAAGACATTGCGTTATTCTACGATTTACTTTACTTTATGCACCGACAATCCATTGGAATAAAACCCGTTCCGCATTAGCGGCGTGGTCCTTGGATTTGTCTTATTAGTTAAATTAGTTTATAACTCTCACACCAGTCCCATGACTGACTCGTAGTTTGTTTCACTTTGCAAACTCGGGTGCCCTCTTTTCCACACGGGCAGTCGAGTAGCTTTTTGCAGATATCTCTCTCTTTAGCAGGATTCTAGATCGAAGCCTAAAGCTGTGTCCAGAGATTAGAAGTCTTCCGCTGTTTAATGTATTAAATCTGTTGTAATTTATCTTCCGCTGTAGTCTACTTTATTTGTACTCTGATATTCTGTACTCTGATGTAACATTATTGTAATGTAATAAAAGTCTATTGTTATTGTTCTGATGTATTGTATTCCCAAAGTTAACGTATGCGATTTGAACGGTCTTGGTCGATTTTGCGATCGATTAAGGTCGGGAAAAATCCGTGTCGTTACAAAAATATTCGAATAAAAATATATTAAAACTTCTCTATAAATACCTACCATCTCTAAACCTAATTCTTCCTCTCCACAGTCAAATGAAATTCAAGCCGTCAGACTTCTTTCTCTAGAAAACATCCTTGAGTTCTAAAATCAATATAAATTCATAGAAAATTCCTTAAATCCTCAAACAAGGATATTTGAACTTCTTACAGCTTCCTCTTCATTTCTATACCAACAACGGTGAAGTTGGCGCTAGTTTTTACATGCTGGTTTCTTACAACGTATACTAAGGTTCCATCTTTGAGGTAAATGGTGCATTCGTTCGCGATGTAGAGTGGATATTTGGGATCTTTGTGTGAAATGGAAAGTTAAGGCAAACTTTTGAGGGGATCGACAATGTTTTCTGTCGAGGTGTTCACAGAGGAGGCCGAAGTCGCGTTCTAGGAGATTGTTCGAGTTGCATATTTTTGATATGTGTAGAAGGAGATTTTCATGAGGATGAGAAGGGTGTAATCCATTTGTTGATTTATAGAAAGGAGGAGGAGAACGAGAAGCAAGGAGGGGTGGAAATGGACAAGGTTTTTGCGGTTGATGTTTACTAGAGGAGGCTAGGAGCACGGGTGAAGATGGATGAGCGGGTATAGGTAATTATGAAAGTTATAAGGTTAAGCCCAATTTCAATTAAAAAGAAATTTAATTTATTTTAATTTATAATGTACAAGCTTATATAAGGTATAACTTCATCATATGTCATCGGACTTGGACGAAACAAGATCCGTTGGGATCGTATGGATGGGAGCTACAAAATGGAACTGACTGGAAGTGAATTGGAGCTCATTACAATTTATAACAAAATAAATTAATGGTTTGAATTAACCGATGGTTATCGTTATTTAACGATGATCGTCCATTGTGAGTAAATCTCACAAACTCTGTGCGATTTATATTTTTATAAATATAATCTGGTATTAATAAATGATGATTGATTGCTATGTTTTGATTGTTTGGTTGAATTGCTGATGCATTTTTTGAAATTATAGATAATGATATATATAAATGGTTGATCAAATATTGATTCTGTTTACTAGAATATTTCATATTGAAATGAAATCGATGTTATTTATATTGTTTAACATCTGTGATGCAGGGAAACAGGTTGTAGGGATCCAACTGTATTCCTCAATATTTGTAATACTGTTTGTTTTCATATATTGTGATATATGATGTGATATATAGTCTGTGGTTGATTATGAAGACACTGGTCTGGTTAATTGGTATTTTAAATACCGTACTAAATACTGTAATGTAAAAAGAAATTTTCAAAGTGAATATTGAAATGAAATATTTACAGGAAATAAATAGAATTATAAAACAAATTATTTGGAAAACAAATAGAATTATATAAAGAAATATTATTCACATTCTGATGTGAAAGATTAGATTAAAGTAAATATTTTGCAAATAAAATATCATAAAGGAATTTGGGGTTTGAAACAGGAATTTAAAGTGGAAGTACTGAAATTAGAAACTGACTGAAAATTAGTAGAATTGCATGACTTTCTGGGTATCGCTTAGATGATGGTTTCGACTTTCGGGGTTAATACGTAGGGGGTTGTTCTCTTACTAGTTTACAGTTAGAGACTGATAGAGGTGGGAAGATATTGATGCAAGAATCAGAAATGGAAACGTTTTCCAAAGTTAATAACGTATATTTTCTAAAATTAGAAACTAAGGATTTGATGAATATATGGAAACGAGAAATGGGGAAATGAATAAATGTTGATTAATGATTGACTGATATAATTTCCATTTGGAAATAATATCGTTGTTTGCATACATGTTTTTCTTTGATAGTTAAATCATCGACTATCAAAGTTTTTGACCATTTCCGTTGTCAATACGGAGAGACCGGGATCAGATATATTATCTGAAAACCACTCTGTATGGCATTAGCATTGTGAATAAAATATGATGAAGATAATTGAAGATGGAGTTATGCAAGGGCTGTTCTGTTTACAGAATAGTGCCTTCGGATTGTCCAGTCTTAGAACAACTTGAATGGACGAATGTCTGATAGAGTATATCTGGTGGATCGCGTAAGTTGATCATTTCAAACGTATTTACGTTGGTGGCGGAGGAATTCGTTTCTCTTAGCTTATACCTGTGGTATTTTTGTGGAAATCAATTTGTGATTTGACGGGTATGACGATGTGGCATTCGAAGTAAATGAAGGAGTGATATGTAAAAAGATACGTTATGACCTCAAGCTTGATCAACTGGGAAATGATAGAAATCGGGCAGGCAACATGGCTAAATGGGTCGCTCCCAAGTAGGGTATATTGTCACCATCTAGAGATTATTCATATATGTTACTTCTTTCAATTTTGTATCTCCCCGGAATGGTTATGTTGGTATACCAACTGTAAGGTGATAATATATTCGGAACATTCAAGCGAAATGAATGGCCGGTCATGTGTGGCCGAGTTACAAGATGTTCTTGTTGAACTCCAGTGTATCGCCTCTAGAGTACACTGATCGGAAGGTGGATCCATACCTTGTCATAGTTGGAATCCATTCCCCAATAAGAGCCCGCGGTTTTGATTGAATCTTATATATGTAGAACGTGAGATGAAAGCATTTCTGCTAGATTTTTATTTACTTGATCTAGACATTATTATAATATCAGACAAGTATCGTTTTAGAAAAATATTTGGGTTATCGTAAGGTAAAAACCATCCGTGTTTATGTGTGGATCGGTCTTTCGATTATCCTTGGGTTCAAAAGGATTTTTAAAAGTTAAATCAATGATTTGAGTTTACTCACACCAGTCACATGACTGACCCAGAGTTTATTTTGTTTTGTTTTTCCCTAAACTCTTGGGTACCTGTAACACCCCACATCTGTTAAGGTCACTCACAAAGGGAATGCCTTAACTTCAATGGAGTATTATGGGTACTAGAACAGAAATATTACAAGACAGACATATATAAAACAGCGGAAAATAAAGTGGAAGTACTTCAAATCATTTATTAAATATAAATGTTTACAAGAAAAGCCCATCAACTTCCAATACCCAATTTCATAGTTAAAATATCTGTCTTGCTCAAAAACAAAGAAGCATAAAAACAAACTGCAGTATTCCCCAATAAAGCAAAGCAAGCCATAGCCAAGAGAAATCTAAGCCATACATGAAAGAGCCTTGGAGCTTGGTAAGATCCAAACTAAGCTGTAATCCCACCCTGTGAACCTGGGGGGGAACGGAAGAAAAAGAGGCGAAACAAAACGGGTCAGTCATAAAGACTGAGTAAGTCCTAGTGACTTTCAGCATAAAAATAGGTAAAGATAACATGGCATGAATAAACTGAAAGTAAACATAAGTGTAACAACCCGTAAAATGCGAGCCAGTTTGAAATTTTTATTTTGGCAATTTTAGCGAGTTTTGACTATTTAAAATGAATTATTTTAAATAATATCGACGAAAATCTATTTTGAATATAAATCGACGTGTATATATATATACGCGTCGTCGTTAGAATATAAATATTTATATATAATTATAAATAGAATTGAAAATGGCGAGGTAGTTCGATAATTCGATTTCAAACTTCAATTGAATGTACCGGGTGCAAAACAATCCGGATTTTAGTGAAACCAAAAATAATGGAATCTAATAGTGAATATTTTTCCAACGAATCCGAAAAATCAAAAGTTCGTAGCGGGAATCAAAAGATAAGTCCAGTTGAAAATTCTGAATAGTCGCTATGGAATTCAGGCCCTTAAAAATGGACATTTTGCAAATGACCTCGGATTTCGGCGAAACCACTTTTGTTAGATCCGCAGTGTCAAGTTATTGCTAGGTTTCAAATTTCATAATTTTTCGAATCAATATGTGAGCGTGGCAAAGGAAAACGCGTTTGACCAGTTTCAGTTGATTTTAATCAACTGGAAATTGGCCATTTTTCAAACGGTCTCAGAATTCGGTGAAATTAGTTTTGTTGGGACCGTATCGTCAATACGAAGCTAGAAAATATTTTTCAGGAATTTTTCGAGTTAGTATGGGGGCCCGGTAAATTGAAATGCGCGTTCAAATTCAATATATATAGTTATATTTTGATTTTGACGAAAATGGATCGAAACGATCAAATCAGCTTGCGATACATATCCCATTGTGTTCGGAATGGGAGTAATTAGCTAGGGATGGCAGTCGTTGGGTCTCGTTTAGGGTTCAAATGGAGAAGTTACATTTTTGAAATAATTAATTAATTTAATAAATTATATGTATAATGGGGTGTTAACCCTAATTCTCCAATGACAAAATAGGAGCGCCCCCCTTTTTAAAATCCCTGTTCAGATCGAGACCCCCCCCCCTCGTCATTCCCAAATCCGACTGCCTCGACACCCAATCGTCGCCGCGTCAAGGCCGTCCGCCACCTCTGCAACGCCCTCCTCTCTCCTCATGACATCTCCAAGACCTATCGTTCGACGACACTTTCAGGGCAGGGGAAGGCCTCGTGTTCGCCGCCGGTTCCAGCATTGGGAAGAGGAGCAGAAGCTCGTTCGCATGGCAGGTGGAGATCATCACCAGAACGCCTCGAGAAGGGTGTGATTTTGGGCAACGATGGGGTGGCAATGTCAAACCCTAGGGGCTGACGTTTCGTGAAAGGGGTTCATGAAGAGGACGATGCGCATCTTCTTTTTCCAGGAAGAAGCTGATGTCAAATTAACAAGGTTAGAGGTTAACATAGATAATTATATATATTTTATTATCCTAGTTAGGTAATTAACATTGATATTTTTCAGAAATAAAAATGGTATTGTTTTAAAATATAAATGTCTTTGTTTTTAAAATATAAGCATCATTGTTTTTGAAAAACATAAATAACATTGATTTTAGAAAGAAAAAAGAAAAACATACTTTGTTTTGAAAAAAGAAAAATATACTTTGTTTTGAAAATAAAATTAACATTGTTTTCAAAATAGAAATAATGAAATAAAAATTCGATTTTTATATATTGAACTTTGAAATAAAAATTCGATTTTTATATATTGAACTTTGAAATAAAAATTCGATTTTTATATATTGAACTTTGAAATAAAAATTCGATTTTTATATATTGAACTTTGAAATAAAAATTCGATTTTTATATATTGAACTTTGAAATAAAAATTCGATTTTTATATATTGAACTTTGAAATAAAAATTCGATTTTTATATATTGAACTTTGAAATAAAAATCCGATTTTTATATATTGAACTTTGAAATAAAAATTCGATTTTTATATATTGAACTTTGAAATTAAAATTCGATTTTTATATATTGAACTTTGAAATAAAAATTCGATTTTTATATATTGAACTTTGAAATAAAAATTCGATTTTTATATATTGAACTTTGAAATTAAAATTCGATTTTTATATATTGAATAGCGAAATAAAAATTCGATTTTTATATATATAGTGGCCTTGGGCAACGAAGGTGACAAAAAGGCGGGAACGACGAAGATCTCTACAATAGAAGTGCCGTGGAGCTAGGATAGCTATATGTGAGAATTTCTCACCTTTCAATTTATTTTTCTAGTTATATATATATATACTAGGATGCAGACGGTGCTTATTAGAAGCACCCGACACCCGTCCACAGACCATGGACTTGTTTGATTGGTTGTGTAGTTGGTTAGATTATTTGATTTGGATTGGATTGTTTTGGTGAAATTGAATTTGATATGATTGATGTGTGAATGGCGTGGGCCTTCACTAGACCGGGGATAAGGCTAGGCCTTGTCCCGTTTCTAGTATCGTGCCGTTATGCCGCCGAAATTTTCTAAAATAAGTTAGAAAAATAAAGATATCATTTTATTGAATAAATGAATTAAACAGAAATTCATAGGTTGAAATAAAATGTTTTATCGTTAAAAATATAATTTTTAACGGGAATGTGAATAAATAAAATATTCATTTACAAACCGAACGGTTTGTTTATGTACACCTATTTGAAGGACATTGATTGGGTCGATAAATTTTACACATCGCCCAACTGCACAACTAAAATCTGTGTTTGATTGTTTGAAAACCCCACACGGGTGTTAGGATGAAATATGAATTTCACTCATCCTGATTGATTAAATATGTCGATCGATTGATCGACAGGCTGTTACAAGCGTTAGATACCAATATTTGATGCTTATACAGTGTAGTGCACTTTGGTTGATGGTTGATTATTTTTCAATGCTATTATACATGTGTTGTATGAAAATCCATATAATTAACCTTATATGGTGATTGATTGAGCCTCATTCCAATTTAGAAAATAAAGAATAATATAAAATAAAGGTTCATGTGTTGACAGTTTCATCCATTGAGATTGGTCATGTGTTGAACGAAATATTTTAATAATAAAGTTTACATCTTTATCAATATAAAATAAAGGTTCATGTGTTGACAGTACTCATCCATTGAGATTGGTCATGTGTTGAACGAAATATTTTAATAATAAAGTTTACATCTTTATCAATATAAAATAAAGGTTCATGTGTTGACAGTTTCATCCATTGAGATTGGTCATGTGTTGAACGAAATATTTTAATAATAAAGTTTACATCTTTATCAATATAAAATAAAGGTTCATGTGTTGACAGTACTCATCCATTGAGATTGGTCATGTGTTGAACGAAATATTTTGATAATAACAACTATTTTGAAAAAGAAATATTTGAAATAGAATATTTGAAAATAGAAATTTATTAAGCCGTATTGATTAGATTGACGCCATTTCGACGTGAACGATATTTATATCGATTTTAAACGATTTCGAAATGAATTGAATTGAAAACGATTTCGAAATGAATTGAATTGAAAACGATTTCGAAATGAATTGAATTGAAAACGATTTCGAAATGAATTGAATTGAAAACGATTTCGAAATGAATTGAATTGAAAACGATTTCGAAATGAATTGAATTGAAAATGATTTCGAAATGAATTGAATTGAAAACGATTTCGAAATGAATTGAATTGAAAACGATTTCGAAATGAATTGAATTGAAAACGATTTCGAAATGAAATGAATTGAAAACGATTTCGAAATGAAATGAATTGAAAAAGATTTCGAAATGAATTGAATTGAAAACGATTTCGAGATGAATTGAAAACGAATTCAAATTGAATTGAAAGCAAATTGAAATGAATTCAAATTGAATTGAAATTTGAATTGAATAGAAACGAATTTATAGAGAAGAATTCAATTTTGATTTGAATTGAAAAGGAAGTTGAAATTGCTTTTGAAACGATTTTAAAACTTTTTATATAATTCGTTTTAAATAGAAATCGATGAAATATATATTATATATATTATATATATAATATAATGGCCTGAATAGGACGCGCCGCGCCGCGGCAGTTCGCGAATTTCGACCATTTATTTCAAACGGACATTACGGGAGATCCGACCGTCGGATTCTCCTAAAACCAGAACCGTTGGGTTCGTATCGAAAAGGGCTTTCTAACGAATGTGAGAAATTAGAAATCTAACGGTTGGATTTGGAATTATGTCCAAATCAAATTTGAAAAAGGTCGCTATAAGTGCAGTTCGATGGCCATTGATGGAAATCGACTGTACGGGCCTTGATAAAATTATTAAAAATAGTAATAATTTGTGTAAAATCATAAGAAATGATTTAGAGAGAATTGGGATGAAAAACTCCCTATTTGAAAAGACAAAAATAGATTTTTAGCGAAATGAACTGGTTTTGAACTAGAATTATAATTCTATTTATTTTTAAATAAATAAATTGAATTTAAAAAGGGTTTTGAAAATAACCAGAATATCCAATGATTGCATTGGAGTGGATTTGAATCGAAATTGTCTTCGGAATATTTCGATGTTGGAATTCGTGATTATACAGGTGTTGTTATGGAAATTTGAAAGATATATATATATATATCGTTATTTCCAATACGACATTTGTTAGTCGTAGAATTCGATATTGAATATAAGCCGATATATTTTCTATTCAGAGCCTTGTGTTGAATATTGAATGTGATTTGGGTTTGTCGTGAATGGTGTCTTCACTAACACTGTTCTTGAACCCAGTTGAGAAATGATTAAATCTTTTTATTTAGATTTAATGAAGTGTACCAATTAAATAATATTTAATTGGAATTGAATTGATATTGATTTTTGGGTTTATCGTGAACAGTGTTTTAAATAACACTTGTTCTTTAACCCGATAATTAATGAATGTGACTTTGGGTTTATCGTGAACCGTGTTTTTAAATGACACGGATTCTTTAACCCAGTTAACGATTAAAACTAAGTGGAGTTTTAATGAATCTTCATTTAGATTTAAATGGTCGAGAATGGAGTATCACCAGTTTTGCTCCAGGCGATAGTTAAATCTTTAATTAGATTTGAACGTGAAATGGTAATTGAATTTACCGATAACACTGTGGTGTTAGATATGAAGTATTACCAGTTTTACTTCATGGGATGAATAGGTTGGGATTGGGAAATTAAAACAAATGATTACTTCGGTAAGGTTCGTTAATCCCGACGAGTTTGAATCGAAATTCAAAAGTAGATTAAAGAATAAATTCAAGAATTTATCTTTGATAAAATTAATGGGAACCTTTCCCTATGAATGTGAAATTTAGAAACTAACTGTCGGTTAACTAAGCAGAATGGTTTTCTGGATATTGATCTGATGTTGGTTTCGGCCTTCGGGGTTAATACTTGGGGAATTATTCTCTTGATTAATTTACGGTTAGTGACTGATGAATTGGAATGAGGCGTATGTTGTGTTTGTGTAACACTTATTTAAAGTATACGCAAGTTATTCGGAAAGACCGGGTTTATCCCATTCTGAATAACTGATACGACGATAAGTCGAAGATGAAGACGGTGGTCGAAGACCAGAAGTCTTCACGTCGTTTGGGTAATTACTGATGATCTTGATTGGGCTGTACACCCAAGAAGATGGAAACAGTTGGTGATCGTCCAGACGTACTTGGAGATCGATGGATATGCGGGGTACTAGGTGCCTCCGGTTTCGTTCAGACCCAGAACGGACTTGTAAATGGACTGTGTGTCTGACATTGGATTTTAGTCCGTGTGATTGATCTCTATTAAATATATATCTGTTTGGCGGCGGAGAATTTATTCTCTTGCTTAACGCCCTTCTCTGAGACGTACGAGCTCAGGGGTTATATATTGATGGATATCAATCGCATGGAGTGAATTGCCTGTGTGGCATGCTAAGATGCAAATGATCAAGGCTTCTGTTGAAAAGCGAAGTCTTGTGGTTGATGATCGAAGCACGGCCTTTGTGGCGTAGCTTTGTGTAACGTTGATTCGCGAGTATCACACCCGGTATGAATCAAAAACGGGAGACGGACCTCAGGGAGGACATGCGTTTCTTTCTAGTTAGGAGTGGCGTCAGTGCTTGAACTGGCTGACGAGTTTGACTCCTGTGGATGTTACTTATTATTACTTGCTGAAAAGCGAGGCGCCTCGTGATATCGGTTTCGGCCGATGCTTCTGGTCGGCTGACGGGCCAGATTTACGCCCCAAAGGGCGGGGAAACGTAGTGTTCAGGCATAATAATCCACATCGGTGGACCGGCCCTGACGATCCAAGGGGCAGTTGCGGCTGTTCCTGAGGGGCGGACTAGAGCGTCTCGAATCGGTTGAGGATCTTGCCCCTAGCCTCGGTTCATACCATAAATGATAACCCAACTTCCAATACGACATTTGCGGTTTTGATTGTAAACTTATATATGGCGACATAGTGTTATGGGCCATTCATGCCGCCTATGATTGATACTTATGATTTGAAGTGTTTTATACACTATGCACTTATAATAGTATCAAATGATTTGTTTTAAACGTATCAAGCATTCTTTGGCTGTTATAAGGGAAAACCCTATCCTCGGCTGCGTTGCATTGTGTGATGGGACCTGGGTCTTATAACAGCTTCATTTTTCTTTATTTAGCATTGCGCTGTTGTTTTATGCACTGGTATTCTTGGGAGGAAACCCGTTCCGTGTTATACGGCATGGTCCCTTGTTTTGCCTAACTTTAAAATAAAGATTAACTGTTTTAGTTCTCACACCAGTCACATGACTGACCTGGAGTTTATTGTTTTAACCTAAACTCTGGGTGCCCCTATTTTGACATGGGCAGCTAGTAGTTTTGGTTTTGCAGATTTATATTCACATGATCCTGGTTTACAGCTGGAACGATATCCGGAAAGCTTTGTATCCGTATATCTCTTCTAGTTGTGTATTGTATTATGTTCCGCTGCTATGTATTTAAATGTAATTTAAATCTCTGATATTTCAGTGTAATATTCATTTATACTCTGTATATTCTTGTAATCTGATGCATTGTTGTAATATACAATGAAATGTTCTTCTGTTTTGCGTTCTGTTGTGGTTTGTTCTCGAACTATCCGCCGCTTTCCTTTACGGGGAAGTTGCGGGTCTTTACATTTGGTATCAGAGCTTTGGTTTACAAAGCTCGAGAACAAGACACATTAGAACCATACGAAAGAATTCATCAGATATTGGATTAGTAATATCCAATGGGAATGACTCGTTAGAGATGGGATCAGTAGTATCCTAGAACGAGTGTGAAGAGTATATTTTTTAAAATGAAAACAAAATTTGTTTTGAAAATTTAAATCGACTATTCGTATTTGATTATCTATTTATATTGATGTGGACAATCCAGTATATATAGATTTTGCGTATACGTCTGATCCGCGTGTATTCGAAATTTTAATATACTGGATAGATATAGAATTACACTCTAATCGCCCGGAGATGATTTTGATGATGGAGCTCCATCATTAGAATTTATGTTCGAGTGACGAAAGTGGGCTTTCTATATATTTCCTATTGACTGGTGTGAGAACCAAAATTAGATAGGGCCTATTGTTGTGATTTGGCATCAAAAATCTAATTTTTGACTATATATCAAAGTTATGCATTTGAAACTCTAATCAACTAATTAATTGATGTTTGTGTTGTTTGTTCATTTGTTTGCTAATTTTGAACAATTATGCCTAATTTGATCGAATAACGAATTGTATTGAAATTGGTCGCATTTGCTTGCATATACATATACTTATTTTGAACAGGTCATAGCAAGGAGGCTAGAGCCGAAGAATAAAATTTGTTTGCCCGACAAATAGGTACATGTTTGATACATAATTTACTGTTTTGTTTGGGTGATGATGATTTTATGAGCCTATTGGCTAGCCGCTTGGCTTTTTCTTTTTCTTTTTGAGATCTGAAGGACCGGGGAAGCTATTTGAAATTCCCCGATGCTCCCGGTACAGGGGAGGTTATGGCGAAATTTTTCGAAAATTTAGGGTGTTAGCCAAATTTTTGAAAATTTGGAAATTCTCAGAAACCAAAGGGTTGGAGAATGGAAGCCAGATCAAGCGTAGAGTTGATTAAGCCAAATTTTACACATCGCCCAACTGCACAACTAAAATCTGTGTTTGATTGTTTGAAAACCCCACACGGGTGTTAGGATGAAATATGAATTTCACTCATCCTGATTGATTAAATATGTCGATCGATTGATCGACAGGCTGTTACAAGCGTTAGATACCAATATTTGATGCTTATACAGTGTAGTGCACTTTGGTTGATGGTTGATTATTTTTCAATGCTATTATACATGTGTTGTATGAAAATCCATATAATTAACCTTATATGGTGATTGATTGAGCCTCATTCCAATTTAGAAAATAAAGAATAATATAAAATAAAGGTTCATGTGTTGACAGTTTCATCCATTGAGATTGGTCATGTGTTGAACGAAATATTTTAATAATAAAGTTTACATCTTTATCAATATAAAATAAAGGTTCATGTGTTGACAGTACTCATCCATTGAGATTGGTTATGTGTTGAACGAAATATTTTAATAATAAAGTTTACATCTTTATCAATATAAAATAAAGGTTCATGTGTTGACAGTTTCATCCATTGAGATTGGTCATGTGTTGAACGAAATATTTTAACAATAAAGTTTACATCTTTATCAATATAAAATAAAGGTTCATGTGTTGACAGTACTCATCCATTGAGATTGGTCATGTGTTGAACGAAATATTTTGATAATAACAACTATTTTGAAAAAGAAATATTTGAAATAGAATATTTGAAAATAGAAATTTATTAAGCCGTATTGATTAGATTGACGCCATTTCGACGTGAACGATATTTATATCGATTTTAAACGATTTCGAAATGAATTGAATTGAAAACGATTTCGAAATGAATTGAATTGAAAACGATTTCGAAATGAATTGAATTGAAAACGATTTCGAAATGAATTGAATTGAAAACGATTTCGAAATGAATTGAATTGAAAACGATTTCGAAATGAATTGAATTGAAAACGATTTCGAAATGAATTGAATTGAAAACGATTTCGAAATGAAATGAATTGAAAACGATTTCGAAATGAAATGAATTGAAAAAGATTTCGAAATGAATTGAATTGAAAACGATTTCGAGATGAATTGAAAACGAATTCAAATTGAATTGAAAGCAAATTGAAATGAATTCAAATTGAATTGAAATTTGAATTGAATAGAAACGAATTTATAGAGAAGAATTCAATTTTGATTTGAATTGAAAAGGAAGTTGAAATTGCTTTTGAAATGATTTTAAAACTGTTTATATAATTCGTTTTAAATAGAAATCGACGAAATATATATTATATATATAATATAATGGCCTGAATAGAACGCGCCGCGCCGCGGCAGTTCGCGAATTTCGACCATTTATTTCAAACGGACATTACGGGAGATCCGACCGTCGGATTCTCCTAAAACCGGAACCGTTGGGTTCGTATCGAAAAGGGCTTTCTAACGAATATGAGAAATTAGAAATCTAACGGTTGGATTTGGAATTATGTCCAAATCAAATTTGAAAAAGGTCGCTATAAGTGCAGTTCGATGGCCATTGATGGAAATCGACTGTACGGGCCTTGATAAAATTATTAAAAATAGTAATAATTTGTGTAAAATCATAAGAAATGATTTAGAGAGAATTAGGATGAAAAACTCCCTATTTGAAAAGACAAAAATAGATTTTTAGCGAAATGAACTGGTTTTGAACTAGAATTATAATTCTATTTATTTTTAAATAAATAAATTGAATTTAAAAAGGGTTTTGAAAATAACCAGAATATCCAATGATTGCATTGGAGTGGATTTGAATCGAAATTGTCTTCGGAATATTTCGATGTTGGAATTCGTGATTATACAGGTGTTGTTATGGAAATTTGAAAGATATATATATATATATATCGTTATTTCCAATACGACATTTGTTAGTCGTAGAATTCGATATTGAATATAAGCCGATATATTTTCTATTCAGAGCCTTGTGTTGAATATCGAATGTGATTTGGGTTTGTCGTGAATGGTGTCTTCACTAACACTGTTCTTGAACCCAGTTGAGAAATGATTAAATCTTTTTATTTAGATTTAATGAAGTGTACCAATTAAATAATATTTAATTGGAATTGAATTGATATTGATTTTTGGGTTTATCGTGAACAGTGTTTTAAATAACACTTGTTCTTTAACTCGATAATTAATGAATGTGACTTTGGGTTTATCGTGAACCGTGTTTTTAAATGACACGGATTCTTTAACCCAGTTAACGATTAAAACTAAGTGGAGTTTTAATGAATCTTCATTTAGATTTAAATGGTCGAGAATGGAGTATCACCAGTTTTGCTCCAGGCGATAGTTAAATCTTTAATTAGATTTGAACGTGAAATGGTAATTGAATTTACCGATAACACCGTGGTGTTAGATATGAAGTATTACCAGGTTTACTTCATGGGATGAATAGGTTGGGATTGGGAAATTAAAACAAATGATTACTTCGGTAAGGTTCGTTAATCCCGACGAGTTTGAATCGAAATTCAAAAGTAGATTAAAGAATAAATTCAAGAATTTATCTTTGATAAAATTAATGGGAACCTTTCCCTATCAATGTGAAATTTAGAAACTAACTGTCGGTTAGCTAAGCAGAATGGTTTTCTGGATATTGATCTGATGTTGGTTTCGGCCTTCGGGGTTAATACTTGGGGAATTATTCTCTTGATTAATTTACGGTTAGTGACTGATGAATTGGAATGAGGCGTATGTTGTGTTTGTGTAACACTTATTTAAAGTATACGCAAGTTATTCGGAAAGACCGGGTTTATCCCATTCTGAATAACTGATACGACGATAAGTCGAAGATGAAGACGGTGGTCGAAGACCAGAAGTCTTCACGTCGTTTGGGTAATTACTGATGATCTTGATTGGGCTGTACACCCAAGAAGATGGAAACAGTTGGTGATCGTCCAGACGTACTTGGAGATCGATGGATATGCGGGGTACTAGGTGCCTCCGGTTTCGTTCAGACCCAGAACGGACTTGTAAATGGACTGTGTGTCTGACATTGGATTTTAGTCCGTGTGATTGATCTCTATTAAATATATATCTGTTTGGCGGCGGAGAATTTATTCTCTTGCTTAACGCCCTTCTCTGAGACGTACGAGCTCAGGGGTTATATATTGATGGATATCAATCGCATGGAGTGAATTGCCTGTGTGGCATGCTAAGATGCAAATGATCAAGGCTTCTGTTGAAAAGCGAAGTCTTGTGGTTGATGATCGAAGCACGGCCTTTGTGGCGTAGCTTTGTGTAACGTTGATTCGCGAGTATCACACCCGGTATGAATCAAAAACGGGAGACGGACCTCAGGGAGGACATGCGTTTCTTTCTAGTTAGGAGTGGCGTCAGTGCTTGAACTGGCTGACGAGTTTGACTCCTGTGGATGTTACTTATTATTACTTGCTGAAAAGCGAGGCGCCTCGTGATATCGGTTTCGGCCGATGCTTCTGGTCGGCTGACGGGCCAGATTTACGCCCCAAAGGGCGGGGAAACGTAGTGTTCAGGCATAATAATCCACATCGGTGGACCGGCCCTGACGATCCAAGGGGCAGTTGCGGCTGTTCCTGAGGGGCGGACTAGAGCGTCTCGAATCGGTTGAGGATCTTGCCCCTAGCCTCGGTTCATACCATAAATGATAACCCAACTTCCAATACGACATTTGCGGTTTTGATTGTAAACTTATATATGGCGACATAGTGTTATGGGCCATTCATGCCGCCTATGATTGATACTTATGATTTGAAGTGTTTTATACACTATGCACTTATAATAGTATCAAATGATTTGTTTTAAACGTATCAAGCATTCTTTGGCTGTTATAAGGGAAAACCCTATCCTCGGCTGCGTTGCATTGTGTGATGGGACCTGGGTCTTATAACAGCTTCATTTTTCTTTATTTAGCATTGCGCTGTTGTTTTATGCACTGGTATTCTTGGGAGGAAACCCGTTCCGTGTTATACGGCGTGGTCCCTTGTTTTGCCTAACTTTAAAATAAAGATTAACTGTTTTAGTTCTCACACCAGTCACATGACTGACCTGGAGTTTATTGTTTTAACCTAAACTCTGGGTGCCCCTATTTTGACACGGGCAGCTAGTAGTTTTGGTTTTGCAGATTTATATTCACAGGATCCTGGTTTACAGCTGGAACGATATCCGGAAAGCTTTGTATCCGTATATCTCTTCTAGTTGTGTATTGTATTATGTTCCGCTGCTATGTATTTAAATGTAATTTAAATCTCTGATATTTCAGTGTAATATTCATTTATACTCTGTATATTCTTGTAATCTGATGCATTGTTGTAATATACAATGAAATGTTCTTCTGTTTTGCATTCTGTTGTGGTTTGTTCTCGAACTATCCGCCGCTTTCCTTTACGGGGAAGTTGCGGGTCTTTACATTAAGCATGATAACAAGGTAGGCAAGATAAACTAAGATATCAAGATAAACTATGATAACAAGATAAACTAAGGTAACAAGATAAACTTCGGGCACGATGAAACAAGTATAACATCCCATAATTCCTATCAAGTATCCCACCGCATGGTTTCTATCAAGAATAACATCGCAAGGTTTCTAAGCTTTACCATTAAAACGATATCTATTTTCTCTACACCACCTAACTAGCATCCTCATAAGTGTCTTACATTGAATGATCCGTATTCCTACTAGTGTCCCAACTAGTGTCCTGTGTAATAAGGATCCATACCCCCTACTAGTGTCCCAACTAGTAGCCCGTGTTATATAATAATTACAACGTGATCCCAATCCCCGCAATTATGGTAGCCTTCAGGTGTACATCGATTATGAGGATTCCACCTCGATCACCCCAATGGCCATGTATATATTTGATGCACCCTTACTACCTTATCGATCGGCTCCCTACTTGACCTAGTTCCCGTTTGTGTCACGCGCCCCCTACTTGTAGGTACCTGTGCTGGTCCCACCATGGGGTGTATCAAGTCCCATGGTGGCAACCCTGACACAATCAAGATGCACAGCTTTATACCTACTGATGCCCAGTGGCTAAATTTTCTGCGCCGAAGTGTGTGCACGCACGCACTCCGTTAGAACCTGCACTGTAATACCCCACCTCCGCCAGGGTAACTCTTACAAGCACACTGGCTTTGGAGGGGCGTTAAACAAGGTAAACATGCATGCAGATATCACAAGACAGAACATATAAGTAAAACAGAGTAAATAAAGCAGCGGATCAAACTAGCATTTCAAAACCATAGTCATGTTACAACAAAGTACTTGATCATTATTTTCCAACAAACAAAGTCTAGCATAAACTGAAAAACTGAAATACATAAAGTACTATCCCCAAAGTGAAGTGATAAACCATAGCTAGCTCAATGTCCAAAACCGTACATGAACAAATCCAGTAAGCAAGCTATAAAGATCCAAGCTAAGCTCCAATGTTCCCACCCTAAGAACCTGAGGGGGGGAAACGGAAGAAAAGAGGCGAAATAAAACGGGTCAGTCAAAAATACTGATAAGCCCTAACTACTATCTGTCCATGAACTAGTAAAGTTAACTGGCATGAGAAGCTAAGATGAACATAAGGATAACAACATACTGGCATGATGATTAACTAACAAGATAGATAAAGGTGTCATCGCATAATCAAGGTTAAGTTTTGCACCACGGGTGTACTAGCATTCTAACATGTAAAGTAAAATCAAGAATTGATCCCTTGGCCCAAGCTTGGCCCAACATCATGAGGTGACCTAAATCAAGGTCCAACTACATGGTCTAGTTGATCGGCTCCCTATAAGCCTAACTCGTCAAGTGTCGGTGTCATACGGCCCAAACATGCAATGTAGTTAAACTGCGCTAGGTCCACTCTAGGGTGTATCAAGTCCTAGGGTGTCAACCTCAGACACAAATCAAGTATGCACAGTCTAGATCTACTGGTACCCGTGTCTGATTTTCCAACTCCGGACTAAGTGCACGACCATAGTCCGCCTGGACCTACACCGGCGTACCTACTCAACCGTCGTTTTGGTCGCTTACATGTCAGCCCAGTAATCATGCCCCACCATAGCCTAGTCCTAGGGTCTTATGATACTATCAAGAGGGTTACTGCTGAAAAGGACCACGCAACTAGGGTTTCTTAACGGGTTAAATGTGGTTAACCCGATCCAAACGTGGATTAAATTGGTTAAGTGTACCCAAGGTTCATGACTTAACCCCGATTAACCCATCAAGCCCAAATTGGTTAAGTATTAAGTGGACCATGACTTAACCCTAATCAGGAGGCATTAATTAACTTAATGTGCTTTAACCTCTCACATTAGACCTTGTTGTGGTTACTAGTTAAGCCGGGCGGGTCCGGGTAGCTTTACACCACAACTTGGTCTAACCTCGGGTTCGAGCACAACATGACCAACTTCCCACATTGGGTCCTATTGTTTGTAGCCACTAGTTAAGCCGGGCGGGTCCGGGTAGATTTATGCTACAAACTCAACCCAACCTCGAGTTGGCCTCACTCATATTTTCTAAGTGTCATGTCCATTATGTTTCCAAAACATAATTACAAGTTAACATATCACGTCATGTTATAAAAACCATGTTTATGTCATAATGTTACCCAACCCCAACGCAATCCCATCGTTTACATAATCGCATCAACGCATAAAGGATAAAATAGGGAACTTGGCATAATCATGACAAAAAGGTGTTGAAGCCACAAGTTTTACATGGTGGCATATGAAATGTACATATGTTCCTATACTTGCATATTGCATTATTAGGCTTCAAAAGTATGCATAAAACCAAACTTAGCATATAAGTGATACATGGTGATAAATGACATGTAGAAGTTGCTAGAAGTTCGCATTTAGCCTCACATGCAAGTTATCATAAGGGATATGATAACTTCCATGTTGCCAAAATGCAACCTTTAACATAAAGCTTGAAGCTTTAAGCTCACAAACTCAAGTTTAACTTGCATAACATGATAACATGTGTATAATAATCAACCCAAACTTGCATAACATAGCAACATGTGTCATACATAATGATTAAACCAACTTGCATAACATAATGATCAACCAAACTTGCATGTCACAATGATCAACCCAAACTAGCATCATTCATTTAACTTTAGAGTTCAAAAGAAAGAAAGCAGAAAAGGGCTTACAATGCTATGAAGACACAAATGAATATTTATTATAAAGATTGAGACGAAGCCCTTATGCAATCACCAAAAAGACCCAAATATGAAAGCTCCAAATGAAAAACCATTGAGCCAAATCAATAAAAACCCTTGCTTTGCAATAGAGATGTTGCAACTTGACTTGAATGCAAACTAAGAACACACATACAAGTTTGAAAACACTTGTATGAACTCAAAATCTCTCATATAAATAGACTTAGAAATTTTAGCATGAGAGTGGAGGCCATGAGAGGAACAAATTTGACATAGTTTAGTTGTAGGATTGAATAATGGTGATTTAGGCTAGGCTTAGGGGTCTTTTTATAGAAGATTAGGATAGTATTAGCCATAGGATTAACCCTAGATTCAATCCGAGCCATCAAACCCCGTCACTAGCCAACAAAACAGGTCAAAACAGCCAAAATGGGTGCACCAGGTTGCCTGGGTCCGACCAGGCAGGTCGACCCCCAGGTCGACCCTGGGGTCGACTCCCCAGTCGACCTGGTCCCACCCAGGTCGACACCCTGGTCGACCCCCAGGTCGACCTGGTCTGGGCGGCATTTTTCCCGCCTACCCTGATTTTCTGAAATTTGAATCTGTTTTGAATTTGAATTTTTCGTGAAACTTCGCAAGGCCATATCTCGGTCATACGGACTCTGATTTTTGAAAACTCGGACTCTATTTCACGTATTATTCCGGAGCGAACGCAATGGCACAGCCCGTTTCCCTTGATTCAGATTTTACAGTTTAATTCTGCCTTGATTTATGTTATAACATGTTATTCAAAAATACGGGTTGTTACATTCTCCCCTCCTTAAAGGATTTTGTCCCCGAAATCTCCAAGTTAGGAAGAACGTATCTTACCATCCATCATCCATCTACTCAAAACATCATCCACGTGCAGTCATTGTCCTTAAAGGATTCTAAATGCTGTATGATCATATGCAAAGGTGTGTGTATATGTACTTATCTAATGTGAAAACCAGGCGGTTACTGATATAGTAAACCTCCTTAATGCATATATATGTTAGTGAAATGAATCCATATGTATGCAATTTCCTAACATAATTCATAATATCTATATGAGTGCACATAACATTCATCCATATGCAACATCCATGTGATAGCACAACAAGTTTCAACCATGAATAAGTGTAAGCACTCATGCATATGCAACATGAAAGTGTGTGAGCCAATCTTAGTGCCTAATGTGTATCATGCATCCACGAGTATCCACGTGCAAACACTTGCAACCACTTGCAACCATCAAGCATAACATGTTTCAAATACATGTTTCATCCAAAGGGTTTCTACCTAAGGTCCTCATGACAAGTTTAACGAGATAATAAGATAAATAGGATAAACACGGATAAAAGAAAGATATACTAATTAGGAAAGAGGTCTAGAATGTACCCTAAAAAAGGAATTGATAAAGCCCACGCATCTTCTCCTCGGTTTCCCAAGTTGCGTCTTCATCGGCTTCACTCCACTGAACTTTCACCAACTTGACTTCTCGATTCCTTAACTTCTTGATCTCTGTTCCCAAAATACGAATCGGAGCTCTTCTCAGGGTTGCCTCTTTCTCTACCTCAATGTCTTCAAGAATGCTTGGTTCAACCACCTCAGCGGACTTATGCAGGCATTTTCGGAGATGCGAGACATGAAAGACATTATGTACTCCGGCTAGCTTCTCGGGAAATTCCACCTTATAGGCCATCTTTCCAATTCTCTCTATGATAGGGAAGGGTCCTACGAACCTTGATGTCAGCTTCCCGACTGCTCCAAAACGTACCACATTACGCAAAGGAGAAACCTTCACGAAAACCATGTCTCCCACTTCGAATTCCAAATCTGCCCTTCGCTTGTCAGCATAGGATTTCTGTCTATCTTGGGCCGCTTTCATCCTCCTTCTCACTAATTCAACTTTCTCGGATGTGTCCCGTATCATATCGGGCCCAAGTATAAGCTCATCTGTCGTCTCCCACCAACAAGTTGGCGACCTGCACGGCCTTCCATACAAAGCTTCAAATGGTGCCATCCCTATGCTGGCTTGATAGCTATTATTATAAGCAAACTCTACAAGAGGAAGGTGGTCTTCCCAAGTACCACCAAAGTCAAGAACACAGAGCCTCAAAAGATCTTCTAACACTCTATTCACCCTTTCGGTTTGGCCATCCGTCTGGGGGTGATAGGCTGTACTCAGATTCAATCGCGTACCCATTGCTTCTTGCAAACTGTTCCAGAACTGGCTAGTGAAAATTGGGTCACGATCGCTAACTATGCTAGAAGGAACTCCATGCAACTGTACTATCTCTCGAAGATAAATAGATGCCAGCCCTGATGCCGTCCTCTTGCACTTTACTGGGATGAAGTGAGCACTCTTCGTAAGTCTGTCAACTATGACCCATATGCTTGTGTTCCCTCTCCTTGACCTAGGCAATCCATCCACAAAATCCATAGAAATACTCTCCCACTTCCATTGCGGGACCTCCAATGGATGTAATAGCCCACCTGGTTTCTTTGACTCAGCTTTCACTTGTTGGCACACCATGCACTTTGAAACATACTCTGCCACATCCTTCTTCATTCCGGCCCAAAAGAAAAGCGCTTCATATCTCTATACATCTTATCTCCTCCAGGATGTATAGTCATCTTCGAATGATGTGCTTCTTCGAGAACTTTATGCACCAAGTCCCCTATTTGTGGAACGCATAGCCTTCCATCACGCCTTAGCCAACCCTTATCATCAATAGTATATCTAGCAAGGTGACTAGACGTCTCACCACGAATCAACTTGTCCATGACCTCGACTATCTGTATATCTTCCTTCTGCGAAGCACCAACTTGATCAAGAAGTGTGGGTCTAAGCTCAAGGGATGCTAATGAACCCGTCATCGACTCAACAGCCGTCGTGAAATCAAAGGTTGCCAAGAATTCTAAGTTCTTCATCTCAATGAACAAGGGACTTAAAGTCAACCTCCTTCTGCTTAATGCATCAGCCACAACATTCCCCTTGCCAGGGGTGTAAGCTATCTCGAAGTCATAAGATGCCAAGAATTCCACCCACCTTTGCTGCCTTAGATTCAGATCTTTTTGCGAGAAGAGGTATTTGAGTGACTTGTGATCAGTATACAACTCAAACCTTTCGCCTAGAAGATAGTGGCGCCAGGATTTGAGTGCAAAGACGATCGCTGCTAACTCCAAATCATGAGTGGGATAGTTCTTCTCATGAACTTTAAGTTGCCTACCCCCGTAACATATCACTCTTCCCTCTTGCATCAGAACATCACCTAACCCTGTGCCACATGCATCTGTGTACACGGTAAACATCTTACCACTATCGGGTAATGCCAAAACTGGAGCTGAGGTAAGGGCTCTTTTGAGCTTTTGAAAAGCAAGCTCACACTCCAAGTCCCATGCAAAGACTAAGTTCTTCTTTGTTAACTTAGTAAGTGGGGCCGAAATCTTAGCGAAGTCCCTGATGAACTTCCTATAGTAGCCCGCCAGATCGAGAAAGCTTCTTACTTCTGTTGCATTCCTAGGAGTCTTCCAATCTTGAACCACAACCACTTTCGCGGGATCCACCGCTATGCTTTGCTAAGAAACTATACGTCCAAGAAACCGAACTTCCCTTCTCCAGAAATGACATTTGGAGAACTTGGCTTTCAATTGATGCGCTATAAGCGTATCCATCACTTCCTTGAGATGCCTAGCATGCTCTTCCTCATTCTTTGAGAAGATCAGAATATCATCCACGAAGACAACAACAAACTTGTTGAGGAACTCCCTGAACACCCTACTCATCAAGTCTACGAAGTAGGCGGGTGCATTAATCAATCCGAATGGCATGACAAGCCATTCAAAGAATCCATCTGGAGTCCTAAACGCAGTTTTATCGATACTATCCTCAGCCACTCTAAGCCGATGGAATCCGGTGGCTAGATCGAGCTGAGAGAAAACATAAGCACCAACAAGCTGGTCAAAGAGATCATCAATCCTCGGTAACGGGTGTCTATTCTTCTTTGTCAGCTTGTTCAATTCTCGATAATCAACACATAGACGAAGCGAACCATCCGCCTTAGTAGCGAATACCACAGGCGCACCCCATTCAGAAATGCTTCGCCTAATAAATTTTTTCTCAAGTAGCTCCCTGATTTGCTTACTGAGCTCTCTTCTTTCTCATGGGGCCATGTGCCTAACGGGCAATGATACTGGCTTGGCATTATCGACTAGATAAATGCGGAAATCTATCTCTCGTTTAGGGGGTAACCCCTTAACTTCTTCAAAGACATCGGGATAGTCTCGGACCACCCTTACAGATTGCAGATCATCGATGGACGAGTCGAGAGATTCAAGATAACATAAAATGACGGGACCTCTAGGGTTACAAGAAATTTCTAGGGTATTACCGAGGCGAGTCATGAGCCTCACTACCCTATGTTCACACTCGAGGATGGCTCCATAACTGGACAACCAATCCATGCCCAAGATCAACCCGTATCCCGTGAACCCGAGAACATAAGCATTACACGTGAACTCCACGGTCAAGATAGAAATCTTCAAATCCACACAAATCATAGATAGATGGGCGGAACCCCCAATTGGATTTGAAACACAAACGGGATCCTCAACTAGACTAGTACTTAGGTGCAAACTTTCAACAATGTCAGAAGAGATAAAACTATGCGATGCGCCAGAATCAAATAAGGTGCGAACAGGATAATCAGAAATATAAATAAGACTTTCTACAGAAATACTACCTCGATCCTGAGCTGGAGCAGCGTTGAGAGCATGCACTTGCCCTCCAGAAGGTCCTGCACGCTGATTCTGCCCTTGCTTCTTGGGGCAATCCTTGCTAAAGTGCCCAGTCTCTCCACATTGAAAGCATTCGCCCAACTTCCTCTTCTTCTTCCTACAGTCTTTAGCTATGTGCCCAACAATCCCACAGTAGTTGCATTTTCTTGGGTCCTTTTCCTTGGCCTTGTTGCCCTTGTTGTTCTTGTTGTTCTTGTTGTTCTGATTGCCCTGATTTCCTCCCCACTTGGAGTCTGTCTTCTTGGCTTGAGTCTCATTAGCCTTGACTTCCTTCTTGCCATTCTTATCGTCTCCTTGAAGCAATGCCATGTCTACGAGTCCTTCAAAAGTGGCCCCCATGGGTATATGAGGCAGGGCTTAACCTTGTAATGGCTCATTCAACCCTCGTGCAAAGCGTAAAGCCTTCTTCTGGGGAGTATTAACCATGTCCAAACCGAATCGGGCGAGCTTGTTAAACTCATTCACATACTCCCTCACTGTCATGTCCCCTTGCTTCAAAGATATAAATTTCTCCAATTGCAGATTCGCCTCAGCTGATGATAGAAACTTAAGCCCAAATCTTGTCCTAAAGTCGGCCCAAGTCTCTATAGGCCTCATAGCATCGGTGACTTCCCACCAATAAGCAGCTTCTTCTTTTAATAACCATGCTGCCAATAAAACCTTTCTATGATCTTCCACATCAAATATGGCAAAGAGATCTTCAGTTTCTTTCAACCAATTTCTTGCTTCCACAAAAGTCTCCGTCCCAATAAAGTTCTTGCCACCCATCGCCATAAAGTCTTTGCGAATCTTAGCGAAATCTGCTTGTGAATTCTGAGGAGGAGGAGGAGGAGGAACCTCAGTCATATTGGGGGTATTTGCTGGGCCCACATCGTTGGCCCCAGCTTCCAAGTACCTCCGGAACCATCCGGGAATGGTCACTCCCTCGGGAAGGTTAAGATCGGCCATACAGAAAAAGGAAAAAGATAGATTCAGAACGAAGAAACGAAGGATAGTGCTATGGCTTTTGGGGAATAGCCTTTTTAAAATAACTAGACTTTTCTTGGAAAATACTTAATTGGTTTTGAAAATAGTTTTTCAAAAGGCAAGTTTTTTAAAAACACTTTTGCTCAAATCTTGTAAACCTTATGCTCTGATACCAAATGTAACACCCCACCTCCGCCAGGGTAACTCTTGCAAGCACACTGTCTTTGGAGGGGCGTTAAACAAGGTAAACATGCATGCAGATATCACAAGACAGAACAAATAAGTAAAACAGAGTAAATAAAGCAGCGAATCAAACTAGCATTTCAAAACCATAGTCATGTTACAACAAAGTACTTGATCATTATTTTTAAACAAACAAAGTCTAGCATAAACTAAAAAACTGAAATACATAAAGTACTATCCCCAAAGTGAAGTGATAAACCATAGCTAGCTCAATGTCCAAAACCGTACATGAGCAAATCCAGTAAGCAAGCTATAAAGATCCAAGCTAAGCTCCAATGTTCCCACCCTGAGAACCTGAGGGCGGGGGGAAACAGAAGAAAAGAGGCGAAAGAAAACAGGTCAGTCAAAAAGACTAGTAAGCCCAAACTACTAACTGTCCATGAACTAGTAAAGTTAACTGGCATGAGAAGCTGAGATGAACATAAGGATAACAACATACTGGCATGATGATTAACTAACAAGATAGATAAAGGTGTCATCGCATAATCAAGGTTAAGTTTTGCACCACGGGTGTACTAGCATTCTAACATGTCAAGTAAAATCAAGAATTGATCCCTTGGCCCAAGCTTGGCCCAACATCATGAGGTGACCTAAATCAAGGTCCAACTACATGGTCTAGTTGATCGGCTCCCTATAAGCCTAACTCGTCAAGTGTCGGTGTCATACGGCCCAAACATGCAATGTAGTTAAACTGCGCTAGGTCCACTCTAGGGTGTATCAAGTCCTAGGGTGTCAACCTCGGACACAAATCAAGTATGCACAGTCTAGATCTACTGGTACCCGTGTCTGATTTTCCAACTCCGGACTAAGTGCACGACCATAGTCCGCCTGGACCTACACCAGCGTACCTACTCAGCCGTCGTTTTGGTCGCTTACATGTCAGCCTAGTAATCGTGCCCCACCCTAGCCTAGTCCTAGGGTCTTATGATACTATCAAGAGGGTTACTGTTGAAAAGGACCATGCAACTAGGGTTTCTTAAAGGGTTAAATGTGGTTAACCTGATCCAAACGTGGATTAAATTGGTTAAGTGTACCCAAGGTTCATGACTTAACCCCGATTAACCCATCAAGCCCAAATTGGTTAAGTATTAAGTGGACCATGACTTAACCCTAATCAGGAGGCATTAATTAACTTAATGTGCTTTAACCTCTCACATTAGACCTTGTTGTGGTTACTAGTTAAGCCGGGCGGGTCCGGGTAGCTTTACACCACAACTTGGTCTAACCTCGGGTTCGAGCACAACATGACCAACTTCTCACATTGGGTCCTATTGTTTGTAGCCACTAGTTAAGTCGGGCGGGTCCGGGTAGATTTATGCTACAAACTCAACCCAACCTCGAGTTGGCCACACTCATATTTTCTAAGTGTCATGTCCATTATGTTTCCAAAACATAATTACAAGTTAACATATCACGTCATGTTATAAAAACCATGTTTATGTCATAATGTTACCCAACCCCAACGCAATCCCATCGTTTACATAATCGCATCAACGCATAAAGGATAAAATAGGGAACTTGGCATAATCATGACAAAAAGGTGTTGAAGCCACAAGTTTAACATGGTGGCATATGAAATGTACATATGTTCCTATACTTGAATATTGCATTATTAGGCTTCAAATGTATGCATAAAACCAAACTTAGCATATAAGTGATACATGGTGATAAATGACATGTAGAAGTTGCTAGAAGTTCGCATTTAGCCTCACATGCAAGTTATCATAAGGGATATGATAACTTCCATGTTTCCAAAATGCAACCTTTAACATAAAGCTTTAAGCTCACAAACTCAAGTTTAACTTGCATAACATGATAACATGTGTATAATGATCAACCCAAACTTGCATAACATAGCAACATGTGTCATACATAATGATTAAACCAACTTGCATAACATAATGATCAACCAAACTTGCATGTCACAATGATCAACCCAAACTTGCATCATTCATTTAACTTTAGAGTTCAAAAAAAAGAAAGTAGAAAAGGGCTTACAATGCTATGAAGGCACAAATGAATATTTATTATAAAGATTGAGACGAAGCACTTATGCAATCACCAAAAAGACCAGAATATAAAAGCTCCAAATGAAAAACCCTTGAGCCAAATCAATAAAAACCCTTGCTTTGCAATAGAGATGTAGCAACTTGACTTGAATGCAAACTAAGAACACTCATACAAGTTTGAAAACACTTGTATGAACTCAAAATCTCTCATATAAATAGACTTAGAAATTTTAGCATGAGAGTGGAGGCCATGAGAGGAACAAATTTGACATAGTTTAGTTGTAGGATTGAATAATGGTGATTTAGGCTAGGCTTAGGGGTCTTTTTATAGAAGATTAGGATAGTATTAGCCATAGGATTAACCCTAGATTCAATCTGAGCCATCAAATCCCGTCACTAGCCAACAAAACAGGTCAAAACAGCCAAAATGGGTGCACCAGGTTGCATGGGTCCGACCAGGCAGGTCGAGCCCCAGGTCGACCCTGGGGTCGACTCCCCAGTCGACTTGGTTCAACCCAGGTCGACACCCAGGTCGACCCCCAGGTCGACCTGGTCTGGGCGGGATTTTCCCGCCTACCCTGATTTTCTGAAATTTGAATCTGTTTTGAATTTGAATTTTTCGAGAAACTTCTCAAGGCCATATCTCGGTCATACGGACTCCGATTTTCGAAAACTCGGACTCTATTTCGCGTATTTTTTCGAGACGAACGCAATGGCACAGCCCGTTTCCCTTGATTCAGATTTTACAATTTAATTCTTCCTTGATTTATGTTATAACATGTTATTCAAAAATACGGGTTGTTACATGCACTGCTGCACTAACCGCCACAAATTTGACCTCTTATAATCATCCTAGTAATCGTGCCCCACCCTGCCTAGCTCAGGGTTCCGTTAATACTAAATGTGGGTTACTGCTGAAATGGGTCTCCGTTACTAGGTTTTTCTAATGGTTAAGTCTGTGGGCCTATATTCTCTGATATTAGCCACCAACCCTGATGTGTACTTAACCCCGCTACTGATTCAAGCATGTTTATTTAATGGTTAAGTGTATGTGGGCCTATATTTTCTAATATTACCCACCAACCCTGATGTGTACTTAACCCCGCTACTGATTCAAGCATGTGTATTTAATGGTTAAGTGTATGTGGGCCTATATTTACTAATATTACCCACCAACCCGATATGTACTTAACCCTTCTACTCGTTATGTTACCATGGTTAAGTGTTTACCTTAGTTAACTTAACCTTTCTCGCTTATTATGTTTGATTGGTTAAGTGTGGTTTATTAACTTAACCCCGTTCGTCTATCTGGTTACATTGGTTAAGAATTTTCTTGTTAACTTAACCCCATGTGTTACTTAACCCTACCACGCATCACATCAGATTGGTTAAGTGCATGTTAACTTAACCCCATCCACTAGTCCTATTATAATGGTAAAGTGTTATCAACTTATTCAAGTTAACTTAACCCACCCGCTTGTCCTGTTATGTTGGTTAAGTGTTACTACTTAACCGCAACCACTTGTCTAATTAACCCATCGTATTAGTTAAGCGTTCTCATTAACTTAACCTCACTCTCTAGTCCAGTTTAATCATGTTATAATGGTTAAACATTTGCTTAACCTTACCCACTCTCGTAGTCAACATATTAAATTGGTTAAGTGTACAGATTAACCTAATCATATTACTTAACCCACCCATTTATATCTAAGTGTTCTTATTTACTTAACCCTACCCACTGTTCTAATTACCATGTTACGTTGGTTAAGTATAACTGTTCGTATTTCCACATGTCACCCACATGTCACCCACTTAACCCCCATGTCCCACCACATGTTTATCTGGTTAAGTATTTCTGAATTCATTAAGGCCGTAACCTTATAAAGACCTCTCACATTAGACTGACATTTATGGCAGCTGGATTTGCCGGGCGGGTCCGGGCAGTCTTACACCATAAAAGAGTCTAACCTCGTGTCTTTACAACTGTTACGCTTTTAATTTGGGCCTAGGACCTCTCACATTGGGCTGACATATGTGACTACTGGATTCGCCGGGCGGTTCCGGGCAGGTTTACGTCACAAATGAGTCCAACCTCGTGTCCTAAGCATTGATTATCACTTATAATCTTTTGTCCCAATTTGAATATATTTCCCTTATTCAAATTATCAATTAATTCCTAATTTAACGATGTCCATATTTGACTCAATTATGTCCATAATTGACTCAATTATGCCCATCTATTAATGGTATGCAAAATCATACCAATTTTACCACAATTTATCTTAGGCCATTAAAGGCAACTTATCTCAATTTATATTTATCCCTCCTTTAAGGCTATTACATGCCAACTACCCAAAACCTATTTAGGCGTGTTCATATTAGCCCCTTTTCAAGACATAAATTATCATATGTGTTTCAACCACAAATTTCACCTATTTAACATATGCCCAAGTTCTAGATTACATGTCCGTTTTACATATGCCTAATTCATACCAAATTTACATATGTTCAATTCATGCATGTTTACATGTATGCCAAATTTATATATGCCTAATCTTAGACAATTTTACATATATACCAAGTTTCATGCCTTTTTATACATATATCAAGATTCATAGTTTACATGTTTACAAAGCTATGCCCAATTCACATAGATCAATTTTTAGCCAAATATATGTATCAATATTCTTGCCATATTTTACATAAGTCAAGTTTCATACCAACTACATGTATTCCATGTTTTCATATTATGCCTTCGATTCTACCAAACACATATATCCAACAAGGCAATATCCCAATATTTCCCCCGTATTCAATCGCACGCAAATCGCAGTTTAGGCCTAGGTCCGAAATTGACCAAGGTTCATCAAAAGAAAACAAATAGGGGAAAGGTAGAATTTTTCATAATAAATAGATCAAAGAGAAAAACAACATCATGATAGGCATAAAGATTAGAACTTGATGATAACATCATTATGAATCAAGAAAACTGCTGAATAAATCACAAACTTGTCATGAGAATAAAGGTAGACAAGTCTCAAAACTAAAGATTCAAAAAGCAACAGGAATAGATCATACTTAATCCAATTCCACTTTAATTCATGGCCACATCATAATTATATATTTAAATCGGAAAGCAACTAGAACTAACAGAGAACGGCTAATGAATTAGGGAGTGAATTTATCGTAGAAAGTTGCAGTGTCATTGATCTATCCTCTTGAATTTGTTGTAGAAGCATTGATCTTTGATTTGATTTGGGCTTGAACCCTTAAGCTTTAATTTGGAGATGGCGGTCATGGCTCAAGAGAGATTCCAGCAGCATTTAGGTGTCATATGAATTTGTGTGAGTTAGGCTACGTCTAGGTGTTATTTTATAGGTGTAGCACTTCATTTCAGCCATCGGATTAACCCTAAAACCCATCCGGACCATCTAAACTCATCCCGGGCCTCAAAAATGGGTTCTGGGCCACCCCAGGCCGACCAGGTCGACCTGTATAGGGGGGGAGTCGACACTACAGTCGAAACAGGGGGGGGGGGGGGGGCAGGTCGACTTGTGTGTCGACACTACAGTCGACACTGGTAGTCTGCCAGAAAGTCTGCTGAAATCTTGTTTTGGCCATATCTTGGTCATACGGACTCCGATTTTCGAAAACTCAGACTCTATTTCGCGTATTTTTCTGAGACGAACGCAATGGTGATGTTTATTTTACCTAATTCCTGATTCTTGAATTAGTTATCCTTATTTTACTATCTTTTCCGTTACATACGCCGTTATCGAACTAATTTTTCTTCTCTTCCATGTATTAATTAATTCTCCTTACGCATCACCATTATTTACCTATCATAAGCATATTTTCATATATTTTATTTCATTTTTAATTATATAAAAAAAATACAGGGTGTTACATTCTCCCCTCCTTAAAGGATTTCGTCCCCGAAATCTTCAAGTTAAGAAGAATGTGTCCTACCATCCATCATCCATCTACTCAATCATCAATCACAGGCATTCATTGTCCTTAAGAGATTTCTAATGTTGTATGAACATATGCAAGAAGTGTGTGTATATGTTCCTTATCTAATGCAAATTATCAGGCCTGATTGATCTTCTAGATGCAAAATATGTTTAGTGCCATGAGTCCAACATGTATGCAAATAGTCCTAGTCACATAAAGACTATATGTGTGCACAAACATCCATCCATATGCAACATCCACATGATAACACATTCAATTTCATCCACAAACAAGTGTAAACACTCGTGCATATGCAATATGAAAGGTGATTGAGCCGATCTAGTGCCTAATTTGTGTAAATGCATCCACGAGCAACCACTAGCAACCACTTGCAACCACTTGCAACCATCAATCATAACATGTCTCAAACACATGTTTACACCCAATTGTTCCTATCTAAAGATATAGTCTAATGATAGAAGCAAGTAAAAACTTTGTGCCCATTAGGCAATGTCAAAACTGGAAATCTATGCCACATATATATTGATTAGGAGAAGAACTCTCTAAGCATCAGCCCCGAAGACCGAAATCAACATCAGACTGACACCCAAAGAATTACTCATCCCAACCAATATATATGATTCTAGGAAACTAAGCATGATGGACTCCTATTAGGTCACAAGGAAATCTCTTCCTAAGACCAACCCGTATCCTATAAAACCCAAAAAGTTTAGTCAACCCAATGAACACCCTCAAGCCCCAACATGTGTTACTAACAGATGAGTCATACTCCCTATGGGGTTTGCAACAGAAATTAGATTGAGGATAGGACCGAGAGGATATACACAAAAGATAGCATGTGAGTAAGCTCTATAGGAAAAGAGAGATCATGGATATACTCTTAAAAAGAGATATGATGCGCGAATCTAGTCTTCAATCTACTAAGTCGCATTTCCTTGAGCTTAACTCCATTGTGCTTTGACCGTCTTTAACTACACAATTTCATAGATTCTTAATTCTTGTTTCAAAAATATGTGTTGGAATCAATTTCACTTTTGCCTCTGGTTCCACTTTCACTTATTCTCCTCCTAGTATACTCGGCTCAAACATAACTGCGTACTCATGATTTCATGCAAGCTCTCCAAAATTCACTAGTGAATCTTGGATCTCGTCCACTTACTATCAGGTATTCCACGTAGAAGAACTATCTCTTGGAAATAAATGCCAACCATGTTGCCAAATGTACTTACTAAGGTGATTCTCTACAACTCATGCATAAGCGAAATGACCCATCCGCCTTAGTGGCGAACATTAATTGAGCGGATTATGAATTACCAATAAATGTGTCAAGAGATTCTAGGTAACAAATCACGATAGAACCCTAAAGGTTACATGCGACTTCGAGGGTATTACCGAGGCAAGTCAAGAGTCTAACTACCCCATTTTTTTCAAAACCGAGAAGGTCACCCTTACTGGATAACGACTCCATTGCCAGAATCAACCCGTTGCCCAAAACATAAACATTACTTCTAGACTCAACACTTAGCATAGACATTCTCAAATCCAAACAAGTCATGAATAAATGAGCCGATTTCCCCAACAGGATTTGATACAAAAATGGGATCCTCTACTATGCTAGTACTAAGGTGCAGAGACTCAACTATCGAAGCAGAATTAAAAGGATGCGATGTACAAAAACAAAGTTCTAACGGGATGATAGAAAAGAAAAGCTGAACCTTTAACAGAAACATTATCACTCTCTTAGGTACGCTAGTAGTGTGAGCATACAATTGCCCTCTCGACGATCTTGTCCCTTGCCCTTGTCCTATAATACTTAAGTACATGTCCCTTCTCACTAAAGATACTCTCTCTTGTCATGGGTTTTACTATTCTTTCTCTTTGCCCTCTTTCCTTTCACCTTTTTCCTCCTTCGTGGATTAAGCTATAACAACTAGTTTTTTTTGTTCTTACTGTCCTTGTATAGTTTGTTGACAAGTCTCTCGAAGCTACCCCCAACACACGACACTCTACCCAACTTGAAATAAGATTAGACGTAGATGGGACTACCACGGCTACAGACGGAGGTTTGGCACTCCTTTGCCCTCTGACATGTGTCGGATGCCTACGAAACTATGGTGAAAAGAGTGAGAAGAGATTTCAAGAGAGAATCAAAAGATAGTGCATAAGGCTTTGGGGAATATGCCTTTTAATTAAAAAAAAAATCTTGAAAATTTTCTTCTTTGTAAATGTTTTGAAAATAATTTCAGAAGGTTTTTGAAAACTTTTGCCCAGTCTGGTAACCTTCTGCTCTGATACCAAATGTAACACCCCACATCTGTTAAGGTCACTCACAAAGGGAATGCCTTAACTTCAATGGAGTATTATGGGTACTGGAACAGAAATATTACAAGACAGACATATATAAAACAACGGAAAATAAAGTGGAAGTACTTCAAATCATTTGTTAAATATAAATGTTTACAAGAAAAGCCCATCAACTTCCAATACCCAATTTCATAGTTAAAATATCTGTCTTGCTCAAAAACAAAGAAGCATAAAAACAAACTGCAGTATTCCCCAATAATGCAAAGCAAGCCATAGCCAAGAGAAATCTAAGCCATACATGAAAGAGCCTTGGAGCTTGGTAAGATCCGAACTAAGCTGTATTCCCACCCTGTGAACCTGGGGGGGGGGGGAAACGGAAGAAAAGGAGGCGAAACAAAACGGGTCAGTCATAAAGACTGAGTAAGTCCTAGTGACTTTCAACATAAAAATAGTTAAAGATAACATGACATGAATAAACTGAAATTAAACATAAGCATGATAACAAGGTAGGCAAGATAAACTAAGATATCAAGATAAACTATGATAACAAGATAAACTAAGGTAACAAGATAAACTTCGGGCACGATGAAACAAGTATAACAACCCATAATTCCTATCAAGTATCCCACCGCATGGTTTCTATCAAGAATAACATCGCAAGGTTTCTAAGCTTTACCATTAAAACGATATCTATTTGCTCTGCACCACCTAACTAGCATCCTCATAAGTGTTTTACATTGAATGATCTGTATTCCCACTAGTGTCCCAACTAGTGTCCTGTGTAACAAGGATCCGTACCCCCTACTAGTGTCCCAACTAGTAGCCCGTGTTATATAATAATTACAACGTGATCCCAATCACCGCAATTATGGTAGCCTTCAGGTGTACATCGATTATGAGGATTCCACCTCGATCACCCCAATGGCCATGTATATATTCGATGCACCCTTACTACCTTATCGATCGGCTCCCTACTTGACCTAGTTCTCGTTTGTCTCACGCGGCCCCCTACTTGTAGATACCTGTGCTGGTCCCACTATGGGGTGTATCGAGTCCCATGGTGGCAACCCTGACACAATCAAGATGCACAGCTTTATACCTACTGATGCCCAGTGGCTAAATTTTCTGCGCCGAAGTGTGTGCACGCCCGCACTCCGTTAGATCCTGCACTGCTGCACCAACCGCCGCAAATTTGACCTCTTATAACCAGCCCAGTAATCGTGCCCCACCCTGCCTAGCTCAGGGTTCCGTTAATACCTAATGTGGGTTAGTGCTGAAATGGGTCCCTGTAACAACCCGAAAATCTGGGCCAGTTTAAAATTTTTATTTTGGCAATTTTAGCGAATTTTGATTATTTAAAATGAATTATTTAAAATAATATCGACGAAAATTTATTTTGAATATAATTCGAACGTATATATTATACGCGTCGTCGTTGGAATATAAATAATTATAAAAGGAATTGAAAATGGCGCGGTAGTTCGATAATTCGATTTCAAACTTCAATTGAATGTACCGGGTGCAAAACAATCCGGATTTTAGTGAAACCAAAAACATTAGGATCTAATTGACGATATCTTTCCAACGAAGTTAACAAACTGAGATTTCACTTTATAAAAGATAAGATATGTCCAGTTTAAAATTAGAAATAGTCGCTGTGGAATTTATATATATTTTTATATATATAAGGCCCTTAAAAATAGCAATTTTGCAAACGACCTCGGATTTAGACGAAACCAGTTTTGTTAGGTCCGTGATGTCGAATTATTGCTAGGTTCCGAATTTCATAATTTTTCGAATCAATATGTGAGCGTGGCAAAGGAAAATGCGTTTGACCATTTTCAGTGGATTTTAATCGACTGGAAATTGGCCATTTTTCCAACGGTCTCAGAATTCAACGAAACTAGTTTTGTTAGGACCGTATCGTCAATACGAAGCTAGAAAATATTTTTCTGGAATTTTTCTAGTTAGTATGTGACCCCGGTAATTTGAAATGTACGTTTAAAATTCAATATAGTGATTTAAATGTAAATTTAACGGAAACTGATTGTAACAGTCGAATCAACCTACGATACATATCCCATTGTGTTCGGAATGGGGGTGAAACGCTAGGGGCGACAGTCGGTGGGTTCGAATTGGGATTCAAAATAAAAGTCAACTTAAAAGAGAATAATAAAATAATTAAATAAAAAATTATAAATATAGTTTTACATAAACCCCCCCCCCCTAGTTTTTCTCCCCAAATCAGAAGGTTCGAAATAAAAAAAAAAAAAAAAAAAAAAAGAAGGGGCGACGAAGGACGGAGCCCTCCATCGGACCGCCGCCCTCCATCGTGGGGCCCCCAGCCTGGCGCGCCACCGCGTTACATCACCCCGACCTCCCCCTCTCCCACCGCGACGACGACGAGCGCCCCCCCCGATTCGAGACCGCCGCCAGAGAAGCCCCCCCCTTTCATACGCAGTAAGCATTTTTACTTTTATTTTATTTTTATTTTAGAGATTAAAAACTAATTTTGATTTTTAGTGATTTTTAAAAAAACCGATTTAAGTATTAAAACTGAATTTGATTTTTGTTTAAAACTGAATTTGATTTTTGTTTAAACTGAATCTGATTTTTGTTTAATGTTAAAAACTGAAATTTTATAAAGTATTTTAAAAGCTGAATTTATAAAATTAGGTTTAAAAAAAAACTGAAATTTTTAAAAGAGGATTTAAACTGAATTGATTTTTTTTTTTTTTTTAAGTATAAAACTAAACTGAATTTTAATAAGTAATTTAAAACTGTTTTTATTTTAAGGAATTTTAAAAACTGAATTTTAATAAGTAATTTAAAACTGTTTTTATTTTTAATTAGTAATTTAAAACTGTTTTGATTTTTCTATTAGCATTTAAAAACTGATTAAAGATTTAGATTTTAAAAAGAAAAGATTTGAACTGGGTTAGAAAGATCAGATTTTTAGAATAGAAAAGATCATATTTTTAAATATGGGAAGGCGATATTTTTAAATATGAAAAGACGATATTTTGATATGAGTAGCGAAATAAAAATTTGATTTTTATATAGAAGTTAACGAGGTAAAAATTCGATTTTTATATATTGAACTTTGAAATAAAAATTCGATTTTTATATATTGAATAGCGAACTAAAAATTCGATTTTTATATATTGAACTTTGAAATAAAAATTCGATTTTTATATATTGAATAGCGAACTAAAAATTCGATTTTTATATATTGAACTTTGAAATAAAAATTCGATTTTTATATATTGAATAGCGAACTAAAAATTCGATTTTTATATATTGAATAGCGAACTAAAAATTCGATTTTTATATATTGAATAGCGAAATAAAAATTCGATTTTTATATATTGAACTTTGAAATAAAAATTCGATTTTTATATATTGAATAGCGAAATAAAAATTCGATTTTTATATATTGAACTTTGAAATAAAAATTCGATTTTTATATATTGAATAACGAAGTAAAAACTCGATTTTTACATATGTAGTGAAAGCGGACAACGAAGGTGACAAAAAGGCGATTCGACGAAGAATTCTGCAAAGGAAGAGTCAAGATGTTTGGATAGCTATATGTGAGAATTTCTCACCTTTCTATTTCTTTTCTAGTTATATATTTATACTAGGATGCAGACGGTGCTTAGTAGCACCCGACACCCGTCCACAGACCATGGACTTGTTTGTTTGGCTGTTTGGTTATTGATTGCGATATTGGTTTGAATGTGGTTTGTGGTGTGAAAAATCGAATCGATAAATTGGTTAGGATTAGACGTGCGCCGTTATAAGGCGAAGGAGTAAGGCTAGGTTAGATCCTTACTTCAAAGTTTGTGGTTTGCATAACGAATTGATTTGATTGATGTGTGAATGGCGTGGGCCTTCACTAGACCGGGGATAAGGCTAGGCCTCGTCCCGTTTCTAGTATCGTGCCGTTATGCCGCCGAAATTTTCTAAAATATGTTAGAAAAATAAAAATATCATTTTATTGAATAAATGAATTGAATAGAAATTCATAGGTTGAAATAAAATGTTTTATCGTTAAAAATATAATTTTTAACGTGAATATGAAAATAGTGAAGTGAATAAATAAATATTCATTTACAAACCAGATGGTTTGTTTATGTACACTTATTTGAATGACCTTGATTGGGACGATAAATTTTACACATCGCCCAACTGTACAACTAAAATCTGTGTTTGATAGTTTGAAACCCCACACGGGTGTTGGGATGAAATATGAATTTCACTCATCCTGATTGATTAAATATGTCGATCGATTGATTGACAGGCTGTTATAAGCGTTGAATATCTATATTTGATGCTTATACAGTGTAGTGCACTTTGGTTGATGGTTGATTATTTTTCAATGCTATTATACATGTATTATATGAAAATCCATATAATTAATTTTATATGGTAATTGATTGGGCCTCATTCCAGTTTAGAAATAGAAATATTTGAAAAAGAAATATTTGAAATAGAATATTTGAAAATAGAAATTTATGAAGCCGCGTTGATTAGATTGACGCCATTTTGACGTAAACGATATTTATATCGATTTATTCGATTTCGAAATAAATTGAATTGAAAACGATTTCGAATAGAAATGAATTGAAACGATTTCGAAATGAATTGAATTGAAAACGATTTCGAAATGAACTGAATTGAAAACGAATTCAAATTGAATTGAAATTTGAATTGAATAGAAATGAATTTTAAAACGAATTTATAAAGAAGAATTCAATTTTGATTTGAATTGAAATGGTAGTTGAAAATGTTTTTGAAACGAATTCAAAACTATTTATATAATTCGTTTTAAATAGAAATCGACGAAATATATATTATATATATTATATATATAATATAATGGCCTGAATAGAACGCGCCGCGCCGCGGCAGTTCGTGAATTTCGACCATTTATTTCAAACGGACATTACGGGAGATCCGACCGTCGGATTCTCCTAAAACCGGAACCGTTGGGTTCGTATCGAAAAGAGCTTTCTAATGAAAATTAGAAATTTGAAATCTAACGGTTGGATTTGGAATTATGTCCAAATCAAATTCGAAAAAGGTCGCTGTAAGTGCAGTTCGATGGCCGTTAATGGAAATCGACTGTACGGGCCTTGATAAAATTATTAAAAATCGTAATAATTTGTGTAAAATCATAAGAAATGATTTGTGAAAGTTTGGGATGAAAAACTCCATATTTGAAAAGATAAAAATAGATTTTTATCGAAATGAACTAGTTTTGAACTAGAATTATAATTCTATTTATTTTTAAATAAATAAATTGAATTTGAAATGGTTTTGAAAATAACCAAAATTTCCAATGATTGCATTGGAGTGGATTTGAATCGAAATTGTCTTCGGAATATTTCGATGTTGGAATTCGTGATTATACAGGTGTTGTTATGGAAATTTGAAAGATATATATTTATATCGTTATTTCCAATACGACATTTGTTAGTCGTAGAATTCGATATTGAATATAAGCCGATATATTTTCTATTCAGAGCCTTGTATTGAATATCGAATGTGATTTGGGTTTGTCGTGAATGGTGTCTTCACTAACACTGTTCTTGAACCCAGTTGAGAAAAGATTAAATCTTTTTATTTAGATTTAATGAAGTGTACCAATTAAATGATATTTAATTGGAATTGAATTGGTATTGATTTTTGGGTTTATCGTGAACAGTGTTTTAAATAACACTTGTTCTTTAACCCGATAATTAATCGAATGTGATTTGGGTTTGTCGTGAATGGTGTCTTCACTAACACTGTTCTTGAACCCAGTTGAGAAAAGATTAAATCTTTTGATTTAGATTTAATGAAGTGTACCAATTAAATGATATTTAATTGGAATTGAATTGGTATTGATTTTTGGGTTTATCGTGAACAGTGTTTTAAATAACACTTGTTCTTTAACCCGATAATTAATCGAATGTGATTTGGGTTTGTCGTGAATGGTGTCTTCACTAACACTGTTCTTGAACCCAGTTGAGAAAAGATTAAATCTTTTGATTTAGATTTAATGAAGTGTACCAATTAAATGATATTTAATTGGAATTGAATTGGTATTGATTTTTGGGTTTATCGTGAACAGTGTTTTAAATAACACTTGTTCTTTAACCCGATAATTAATCGAATGTGATTTGGGTTTGTCGTGAATGGTGTCTTCACTAACACTGTTCTTGAACCCAGTTGAGAAAAGATTAAATCTTTTTATTTAGATTTAATGAAGTGTACCAATTAAATGATATTTAATTGGAATTGAATTGGTATTGATTTTTGGGTTTATCGTGAACAGTGTTTTAAATAACACTTGTTCTTTAACCCGATAATTAATCGAATGTGATTTGGGTTTGTCGTGAATGGTGTCTTCACTAACACTGTTCTTGAACCCAGTTGAGAAAAGATTAAATCTTTTGATTTAGATTTAATGAAGTGTACCAATTAAATGATATTTAATTGGAATTGAATGGATATGGATTTTTGGGTTTATCGTGAACAGTGTTTTGAATAACACTTGTTCTTTAACCCGATAATTAATGGGATGTGACTTTGGGTTTATCGTGAACCGTGTTTTAAATGACACTGATTCTTTAACCCAGTCACAGATTAAAACTAAGTGGAGTTTTAATGAATCTTTAATTAGATTTGAATGTGAAATTTAGAAACTAACTGGCGGTTAGCCAAGCAGAATGGTTTTCTGGATATTGATCTGATGTTGGTTTCGGCCTTCGGGGTTAATATTTGGGGAATTATTCTCTTGATTAATTTACGGTTAGTGACTAATGAATTGGAATGAGGCGTATGTTGTGTTTGTGTAACACTTATTTAAAATATACGCGAGTTATTCGGAAAGGCCGGGTTTATCCCATTCTGAATAACTGATACGACGATAAGTCGAAGATGAAGACGATGGTCGAAGACCGGAGGTCTTCACGTCGTTTGGGGGATAACTGATGATCTTGATTGGGCTGTACACCCAAGAAGATGGAAACAGTTAGTGATCGTCCAGACGTACTTGGAGATCGATGGATATGCGGGGTACTAGGTGCCTCCGGTTTCGTTCAGACCTAGGACGGACTTGTAAATGGACTGTGTGTCTGACATCGGATTTCATTCTGTGTGACTGATATCGGTTGCATAGGATGGTTTGCCTGTGTGGCATGCTAAGATGCAAATGATCAAGGCTTCTGTTGAAAAGCAAAGTCTTGTGGTGATGATCAAAGCACGGCCTTTGTGGCGTAGCTTTGTGTAACGTTTACCTCGCGTGTTTCGCACCAGGTATGAACCAAAAACGGGAGACGGACCTCAGGGAGGACTTGCGTTTCTTTCTAGCTAGAAGTGGCGTCAGTGGTTTTTCACGCCCTGACGAGTTTGACTTGTGTGGTTGTTGCTGTTGCGAGGCGCCTCGGTTATATCGGTTTCGGCCGATGCTTCTGGTCGGCTGACGGACCAGACTTACACCCCATAGGGTGGGGAAACGTAGTGTTCAGGCATTTTAATCCACATCGGTGGACCGGCCCTGTCGCTCCAAGGGTCGATGCGCTCTGACCCTGTGGCTCGGGCTAGAGAGTCACGAATCGGTTGAGGACTATCTTTTGCCTCGGTTCATAGACGGAAATCCAATTTCCAAATACGTGACATTTGCGGTTTTATTTGTAAACCTATATATGGCGACCTGATATATGGTACCCATGCCGCCTATGATTGATACTTATGATTTGAAGTGTTTTATACACTATGCACTTATAATAGTATCAAATGATTTGTTTTAAACGTATCAAGCATTCTTTGGCTGTTATAAGGGAAAACCCTATCCCCCGGCTTGCGTTGCATTGTGTGATAGGACCTGGGTCTTATAACAGCTTCATTTTTCTTTATTTAGCATTGCGCTGTTTGCTTTATGCACTGGTATTCTTGGGAGGAAACCCGTTCCGTGTTATACGGCGTGGTCCCTTGATTTACCTAATGATTTAAAATAAAGATTAATAACTGTTTTAGTTCTCACACCAGTCACATGACTGACCTGGAGTTTATTGTTTTAACCTAAACTCTGGGTGCCCTTATTTTGACACGGGCAGCTAGTAGTTTTGGTTTTGCAGATTTATATTCACAGGATCCTGGTTCACAGCTGGAACGATATCCGGAAAGCTTTGTATCCGTATATCTCTTCTAGTTGTTTATTGTATTATTTTCCGCTGCTATGTATTTAAATGTAATTTAAATCTCTGATGTTTCTGTGTAATATTCATTTATACTCTGTATATTCTTGTAATCTGATGCATTGTTGTAATATACAATGAAATGTTCTCCTGTATGCGTTCTGTTTTGTCCTGTTCTCAAAACGATAGGGCGTTTCGAACGGCCTGGATCGGTTTAACGACTGGTTCGGACCGAGCGAAATTCCTTGCCGTCACAGTTGGTATCAGAGCTTTGGTTTACAAAGCAGAGAACAAGACACATTAGAACCATACGAAAGAATTCATCAGATATTGGATTAGTAATATCCAATTAGAATGACTCGTTAGAGATGGGATCAGTAGTATCCTAGAACGAGTGTGAAGAGTATATTTTTAAAATGAAAACGATTTTTGTTTTGAAAATTTAAATCAATTATTCGTATTTGATTATTTATTTTATATTGATTAGGACAATCCAAAATATAAAGATTTTTGCGTATGCGCCTAGCTAGCGTGTATTCGAAGTTTTGATATATTGGATAGATATAGAATTACACTATAATCGCCCGGAGATGATTTTGATGATGGAGCTCCATCATTAGAATTTATATTCGAGTGACGAACGTGTAATATCTATATACTTCCTATTGACTGGTGTGAGAACCAAAATTAGATAGGGCTAATTGTTGTGATTTGGCATCAAAAATCTGATTTTTGTATATATATCAAAATTATGAATTTGAAACGTTAATCCACTAATTGATTGATGTTTGTGTTGTTTGTTTAATTGTTTGATAATTTTGAACTAGTATGCCTAATTTGATCGAATATTGAATTGTATTGAAAATTGGTCGCATTTGCTTGCATATACATATATATCATTGAACAGGTCATAGCAAGGAGGCTAGAGCCAGAGAATAAAATTTGTTTGCCCGACAAATAGGTACATGTTTACTACATAATTTCCTGTTTTGTTTGGGTGATGATGATTTTGTGAGCCTATTGGCTAGCCGCTTGGCTTTTTCTTTTTCTTTTTGAGATCTGAAGGACCGGGGAAGTTATTTGAAATTCCCCGATGCTCCCATTGCAGGGGAGGTTATGGCGAAATTTTTCGAAAATTTAGGGTGTTAGCCAAATTTTTGAAATTTTGAAAATTCTCAGAAACTAAAGAGTTGGAGAATGGAAGCCTGATCGAACGTAGAGCTGAATAATCAAACCACTTTCGACTTTGTTCCTTTTCGGGGACGAAAAGTTTTAAGTGGGGGAGATTGTAACAACCCGAAAATCTGGGCCAGTTTAAAATTTTTATTTTGGCAATTTTAGCGAATTTTGATTATTTAAAATGAATTATTTAAAATAATATCGACGAAAATTTATTTTGAATATAATTCGAACGTATATATTATACGCGTCGTCGTTGGAATATAAATAATTATATATAATTATAAAAGGAATTGAAAATGGCGCGGTAGTTCGATAATTCGATTTCAAACTTCAATTGAATGTACCGGGTGCAAAACAATCCGGATTTTAGTGAAACCAAAAACATTAGGATCTAATTGACGATATCTTTCCAACGAAGTTAACAAACTGAGATTTCACTTTATAAAAGATAAGATATGTCCAGTTTAAAATTAGAAATAGTCGCTGTGGAATTTATATATATTTTTATATATATAAGGCCCTTAAAAATAGCAATTTTGCAAACGACCTCGGATTTAGACGAAACCAGTTTTGTTAGGTCCGTGATGTCGAATTATTGCTAGGTTCCGAATTTCATAATTTTTCGAATCAATATGTGAGCGTGGCAAAGGAAAATGCGTTTGACCATTTTCAGTGGATTTTAATCGACTGGAAATTGGCCATTTTTCCAACGGTCTCAGAATTCAACGAAACTAGTTTTGTTAGGACCGTATCGTCAATACGAAGCTAGAAAATATTTTTCTGGAATTTTTCTAGTTAGTATGTGACCCCGGTAATTTGAAATGTACGTTTAAAATTCAATATAGTGATTTAAATGTAAATTTAACGGAAACTGATTGTAACAGTCGAATCAACCTACGATACATATCCCATTGTGTTCGGAATGGGGGTGAAACGCTAGGGGCGACAGTCGGTGGGTTCGAATTGGGATTCAAAATAAAAGTCAACTTAAAAGAGAATAATAAAATAATTAAATAAAAAATTATAAATATAGTTTTACATAAACCCCCCCCCCTAGTTTTTCTCCCCAAATCAGAAGGTTCGAAATAAAAAAAAAAAAAAAAAAAAAAAGAAGGGGCGACGAAGGACGGAGCCCTCCATCGGACCGCCGCCCTCCATCGTGGGGCCCCCAGCCTGGCGCGCCACCGCGTTACATCACCCCGACCTCCCCCTCTCCCACCGCGACGACGACGAGCGCCCCCCCCGATTCGAGACCGCCGCCAGAGAAGCCCCCCCCTTTCATACGCAGTAAGCATTTTTACTTTTATTTTATTTTTATTTTAGAGATTAAAAACTAATTTTGATTTTTAGTGATTTTTAAAAAAACCGATTTAAGTATTAAAACTGAATTTGATTTTTGTTTAAAACTGAATTTGATTTTTGTTTAAACTGAATCTGATTTTTGTTTAATGTTAAAAACTGAAATTTTATAAAGTATTTTAAAAGCTGAATTTATAAAATTAGGTTTAAAAAAAAACTGAAATTTTTAAAAGAGGATTTAAACTGAATTGATTTTTTTTTTTTTTTTAAGTATAAAACTAAACTGAATTTTAATAAGTAATTTAAAACTGTTTTTATTTTAAGGAATTTTAAAAACTGAATTTTAATAAGTAATTTAAAACTGTTTTTATTTTTAATTAGTAATTTAAAACTGTTTTGATTTTTCTATTAGCATTTAAAAACTGATTAAAGATTTAGATTTTAAAAAGAAAAGATTTGAACTGGGTTAGAAAGATCAGATTTTTAGAATAGAAAAGATCATATTTTTAAATATGGGAAGGCGATATTTTTAAATATGAAAAGACGATATTTTGATATGAGTAGCGAAATAAAAATTTGATTTTTATATAGAAGTTAACGAGGTAAAAATTCGATTTTTATATATTGAACTTTGAAATAAAAATTCGATTTTTATATATTGAATAGCGAACTAAAAATTCGATTTTTATATATTGAACTTTGAAATAAAAATTCGATTTTTATATATTGAATAGCGAACTAAAAATTCGATTTTTATATATTGAACTTTGAAATAAAAATTCGATTTTTATATATTGAATAGCGAACTAAAAATTCGATTTTTATATATTGAATAGCGAACTAAAAATTCGATTTTTATATATTGAATAGCGAAATAAAAATTCGATTTTTATATATTGAACTTTGAAATAAAAATTCGATTTTTATATATTGAATAGCGAAATAAAAATTCGATTTTTATATATTGAACTTTGAAATAAAAATTCGATTTTTATATATTGAATAACGAAGTAAAAACTCGATTTTTACATATGTAGTGAAAGCGGACAACGAAGGTGACAAAAAGGCGATTCGACGAAGAATTCTGCAAAGGAAGAGTCAAGATGTTTGGATAGCTATATGTGAGAATTTCTCACCTTTCTATTTCTTTTCTAGTTATATATTTATACTAGGATGCAGACGGTGCTTAGTAGCACCCGACACCCGTCCACAGACCATGGACTTGTTTGTTTGGCTGTTTGGTTATTGATTGCGATATTGGTTTGAATGTGGTTTGTGGTGTGAAAAATCGAATCGATAAATTGGTTAGGATTAGACGTGCGCCGTTATAAGGCGAAGGAGTAAGGCTAGGTTAGATCCTTACTTCAAAGTTTGTGGTTTGCATAACGAATTGATTTGATTGATGTGTGAATGGCGTGGGCCTTCACTAGACCGGGGATAAGGCTAGGCCTCGTCCCGTTTCTAGTATCGTGCCGTTATGCCGCCGAAATTTTCTAAAATATGTTAGAAAAATAAAAATATCATTTTATTGAATAAATGAATTGAATAGAAATTCATAGGTTGAAATAAAATGTTTTATCGTTAAAAATATAATTTTTAACGTGAATATGAAAATAGTGAAGTGAATAAATAAATATTCATTTACAAACCAGATGGTTTGTTTATGTACACTTATTTGAATGACCTTGATTGGGACGATAAATTTTACACATCGCCCAACTGTACAACTAAAATCTGTGTTTGATAGTTTGAAACCCCACACGGGTGTTGGGATGAAATATGAATTTCACTCATCCTGATTGATTAAATATGTCGATCGATTGATTGACAGGCTGTTATAAGCGTTGAATATCTATATTTGATGCTTATACAGTGTAGTGCACTTTGGTTGATGGTTGATTATTTTTCAATGCTATTATACATGTATTATATGAAAATCCATATAATTAATTTTATATGGTAATTGATTGGGCCTCATTCCAGTTTAGAAATAGAAATATTTGAAAAAGAAATATTTGAAATAGAATATTTGAAAATAGAAATTTATGAAGCCGCGTTGATTAGATTGACGCCATTTTGACGTAAACGATATTTATATCGATTTATTCGATTTCGAAATAAATTGAATTGAAAACGATTTCGAATAGAAATGAATTGAAACGATTTCGAAATGAATTGAATTGAAAACGATTTCGAAATGAACTGAATTGAAAACGAATTCAAATTGAATTGAAATTTGAATTGAATAGAAATGAATTTTAAAACGAATTTATAAAGAAGAATTCAATTTTGATTTGAATTGAAATGGTAGTTGAAAATGTTTTTGAAACGAATTCAAAACTATTTATATAATTCGTTTTAAATAGAAATCGACGAAATATATATTATATATATTATATATATAATATAATGGCCTGAATAGAACGCGCCGCGCCGCGGCAGTTCGTGAATTTCGACCATTTATTTCAAACGGACATTACGGGAGATCCGACCGTCGGATTCTCCTAAAACCGGAACCGTTGGGTTCGTATCGAAAAGAGCTTTCTAATGAAAATTAGAAATTTGAAATCTAACGGTTGGATTTGGAATTATGTCCAAATCAAATTCGAAAAAGGTCGCTGTAAGTGCAGTTCGATGGCCGTTAATGGAAATCGACTGTACGGGCCTTGATAAAATTATTAAAAATCGTAATAATTTGTGTAAAATCATAAGAAATGATTTGTGAAAGTTTGGGATGAAAAACTCCATATTTGAAAAGATAAAAATAGATTTTTATCGAAATGAACTAGTTTTGAACTAGAATTATAATTCTATTTATTTTTAAATAAATAAATTGAATTTGAAATGGTTTTGAAAATAACCAAAATTTCCAATGATTGCATTGGAGTGGATTTGAATCGAAATTGTCTTCGGAATATTTCGATGTTGGAATTCGTGATTATACAGGTGTTGTTATGGAAATTTGAAAGATATATATTTATATCGTTATTTCCAATACGACATTTGTTAGTCGTAGAATTCGATATTGAATATAAGCCGATATATTTTCTATTCAGAGCCTTGTATTGAATATCGAATGTGATTTGGGTTTGTCGTGAATGGTGTCTTCACTAACACTGTTCTTGAACCCAGTTGAGAAAAGATTAAATCTTTTTATTTAGATTTAATGAAGTGTACCAATTAAATGATATTTAATTGGAATTGAATTGGTATTGATTTTTGGGTTTATCGTGAACAGTGTTTTAAATAACACTTGTTCTTTAACCCGATAATTAATCGAATGTGATTTGGGTTTGTCGTGAATGGTGTCTTCACTAACACTGTTCTTGAACCCAGTTGAGAAAAGATTAAATCTTTTGATTTAGATTTAATGAAGTGTACCAATTAAATGATATTTAATTGGAATTGAATTGGTATTGATTTTTGGGTTTATCGTGAACAGTGTTTTAAATAACACTTGTTCTTTAACCCGATAATTAATCGAATGTGATTTGGGTTTGTCGTGAATGGTGTCTTCACTAACACTGTTCTTGAACCCAGTTGAGAAAAGATTAAATCTTTTGATTTAGATTTAATGAAGTGTACCAATTAAATGATATTTAATTGGAATTGAATTGGTATTGATTTTTGGGTTTATCGTGAACAGTGTTTTAAATAACACTTGTTCTTTAACCCGATAATTAATCGAATGTGATTTGGGTTTGTCGTGAATGGTGTCTTCACTAACACTGTTCTTGAACCCAGTTGAGAAAAGATTAAATCTTTTTATTTAGATTTAATGAAGTGTACCAATTAAATGATATTTAATTGGAATTGAATTGGTATTGATTTTTGGGTTTATCGTGAACAGTGTTTTAAATAACACTTGTTCTTTAACCCGATAATTAATCGAATGTGATTTGGGTTTGTCGTGAATGGTGTCTTCACTAACACTGTTCTTGAACCCAGTTGAGAAAAGATTAAATCTTTTGATTTAGATTTAATGAAGTGTACCAATTAAATGATATTTAATTGGAATTGAATGGATATGGATTTTTGGGTTTATCGTGAACAGTGTTTTGAATAACACTTGTTCTTTAACCCGATAATTAATGGGATGTGACTTTGGGTTTATCGTGAACCGTGTTTTAAATGACACTGATTCTTTAACCCAGTCACAGATTAAAACTAAGTGGAGTTTTAATGAATCTTTAATTAGATTTGAATGTGAAATTTAGAAACTAACTGGCGGTTAGCCAAGCAGAATGGTTTTCTGGATATTGATCTGATGTTGGTTTCGGCCTTCGGGGTTAATATTTGGGGAATTATTCTCTTGATTAATTTACGGTTAGTGACTAATGAATTGGAATGAGGCGTATGTTGTGTTTGTGTAACACTTATTTAAAATATACGCGAGTTATTCGGAAAGGCCGGGTTTATCCCATTCTGAATAACTGATACGACGATAAGTCGAAGATGAAGACGATGGTCGAAGACCGGAGGTCTTCACGTCGTTTGGGGGATAACTGATGATCTTGATTGGGCTGTACACCCAAGAAGATGGAAACAGTTAGTGATCGTCCAGACGTACTTGGAGATCGATGGATATGCGGGGTACTAGGTGCCTCCGGTTTCGTTCAGACCTAGGACGGACTTGTAAATGGACTGTGTGTCTGACATCGGATTTCATTCTGTGTGACTGATATCGGTTGCATAGGATGGTTTGCCTGTGTGGCATGCTAAGATGCAAATGATCAAGGCTTCTGTTGAAAAGCAAAGTCTTGTGGTGATGATCAAAGCACGGCCTTTGTGGCGTAGCTTTGTGTAACGTTTACCTCGCGTGTTTCGCACCAGGTATGAACCAAAAACGGGAGACGGACCTCAGGGAGGACTTGCGTTTCTTTCTAGCTAGAAGTGGCGTCAGTGGTTTTTCACGCCCTGACGAGTTTGACTTGTGTGGTTGTTGCTGTTGCGAGGCGCCTCGGTTATATCGGTTTCGGCCGATGCTTCTGGTCGGCTGACGGACCAGACTTACACCCCATAGGGTGGGGAAACGTAGTGTTCAGGCATTTTAATCCACATCGGTGGACCGGCCCTGTCGCTCCAAGGGTCGATGCGCTCTGACCCTGTGGCTCGGGCTAGAGAGTCACGAATCGGTTGAGGACTATCTTTTGCCTCGGTTCATAGACGGAAATCCAATTTCCAAATACGTGACATTTGCGGTTTTATTTGTAAACCTATATATGGCGACCTGATATATGGTACCCATGCCGCCTATGATTGATACTTATGATTTGAAGTGTTTTATACACTATGCACTTATAATAGTATCAAATGATTTGTTTTAAACGTATCAAGCATTCTTTGGCTGTTATAAGGGAAAACCCTATCCCCCGGCTTGCGTTGCATTGTGTGATAGGACCTGGGTCTTATAACAGCTTCATTTTTCTTTATTTAGCATTGCGCTGTTTGCTTTATGCACTGGTATTCTTGGGAGGAAACCCGTTCCGTGTTATACGGCGTGGTCCCTTGATTTACCTAATGATTTAAAATAAAGATTAATAACTGTTTTAGTTCTCACACCAGTCACATGACTGACCTGGAGTTTATTGTTTTAACCTAAACTCTGGGTGCCCTTATTTTGACACGGGCAGCTAGTAGTTTTGGTTTTGCAGATTTATATTCACAGGATCCTGGTTCACAGCTGGAACGATATCCGGAAAGCTTTGTATCCGTATATCTCTTCTAGTTGTTTATTGTATTATTTTCCGCTGCTATGTATTTAAATGTAATTTAAATCTCTGATGTTTCTGTGTAATATTCATTTATACTCTGTATATTCTTGTAATCTGATGCATTGTTGTAATATACAATGAAATGTTCTCCTGTATGCGTTCTGTTTTGTCCTGTTCTCAAAACGATAGGGCGTTTCGAACGGCCTGGATCGGTTTAACGACTGGTTCGGACCGAGCGAAATTCCTTGCCGTCACAGTCCCCGTTACTAAGTTTTTCTAATGGTTAATTCTATGGGCCTATATTCTCTGATATTACCCACCAACCCTGATGTGTACTTAACCCCGCTACTGATTCAAGCATGTGTATTTAATGGTTAAGTGTATGTGGGCCTATATTTACTAATATTACCCACCAACCCTGATGTGTACTTAACCCCGCTACTGATTCAAGCATGTGTATTTAATGGTTAAGTGTATGTGGGCCTATATTTACTAATATTACAAACCAACCCGATATGTACTTAACCCTTCTACTCGTTATGTTACCATGGTTAAGTGTTTACCTTAGTTAACTTAACCTTTCTCGCTTATTATGTTTGATTGGTTAAGTGTGGTTTATTAACTTAACCCCGTTCGTCTATCTGGTTACATTGGTTAAGAATTTTCTTGTTAACTTAACCCCATGTGTTACTTAACCCTACCACGCATCACATCAGATTGGTTAAGTGCATGTTAACTTAACCCCATCCACTAGTCCTATTATAATGGTAAAGTGTTATCAACTTATTCAAGTTAACTTAACCCACCCGCTTGTCCTGTTATGTTGGTTAAGTGTTACTACTTAACCGCAACCACTTGTCTAATTAACCCATCGTATTAGTTAAGTGTTCTCATTAACTTAACCTCACTCTCTAGTGCAGTTTAATCATGTTATAATGGTTAAACATTTGCTTAACCTTACCCACTCCCGTAGTCAACATATTAAATTGGTTAAGTGTCCAGATTAACCTAATCATATTACTTAACCCACCCATTTATATCACATTGGTTAAGTGTTCTTATTTACTTAACCCTACCCACTGGTCTAATTACCATGTTACGTTGGTTAAGTATTACTGTTCGTATTTCCACATGTCACCCACATGTCCCCCACTTAACCCCCATGTCCCACCACATGTTTATCTGGTTAAGTATTTCTTAATTCATTAAGGCTGTAACCTTATAAAGACCTCTCACATTAGACTGACATTTATGGCAGCTGGATTTGCCGGGCAGGTCCGGGCAGTCTTACACCATAAAAGAGTCTAACCTCGTGTCTTTACAACCGTTACGCTTTTAATTTGGGCCTAACACCTCTCACATTGGGCTGACATTTGTGACTACTGGATTCGCCGGGCGGTTCCGGGCAGGTTTACGTCACAAATGAGTCCAACCTCGTGTCCTAAGCATTGATTATCACTTGTAATATTTTACCCCAATTTCAATATATTTCCCTTATTCAAATTATCAATTAATTCCTAATTTAACGATGTCCATAATTGACTCAATTATGTCCATCTATTAATGGTATGCAAAATCATACCAATTTTACCACAATTTATCTTAGGCCATTAAAGGCAACTTATCTTAATTTATATTTATCCCTCCTTTAAGGCTATTACATGCGAACTACCCAAAACCTATTTAGGCGTGTTCATATTAGCCCCTTTTCAAGACATAAATTATCATATGTGTTTCAACCACAAATTTCACCTATTTAACATATGCACAAGTTCTAGATTACATGTCCGTTTTACATATGTCTAATTCATACCAAATTTACATATGTTCAATTCATGCCTGTTTACATGTATGCCAAATTTATATATGCCTAATCTTCGACAATTTTACATATATACCAAGTTTCATGCCTTTTTATACATATATCAAGATTCATAGTTTACATGTTTACAAAGCTATGCCCAATTCACATAGATCAATTTTTAGCCAAATATATGTATCAATATTCTTGCCATATTTTACATAAGTCAAGTTTCATACCAACTACATGTATTCCATGTTTTCATATTATGCCTTCGATTCTACCAAACACATATATCCAACAAGGCAATATCCCAATATTTCCCCCGTTTTCAATCGCACGCAAATCGCAGTTTAGGCCTAGGTCCGAAATTGACCAAGGTTCATCAAAAGAAAACAAATAGGGGAAAGGTAGAATTTTGCATAATAAATAGATCAGAGAGAAAAACAACATCATGATAGGCATAAAGATTAGAACTTGATGATAACATCATTACGAATCAAGAAAACTGCTGAATAAATCACAAACTTGTCATGGGAATAAAGGTAGACAAGTCTCAGAACTAAAGATTCAAAAAGCAACATGAATAGATCATACTTAATCCAATTCCACTTTAATTCATGGCCACATTATAATTAAATATTCAAATCGGAAAGCAGCTAGAACTTACAGAGAACGGCTAATGAATTAGGGAGTGAATTTGTCGTAGAAAGTTGCAGTGTCATTGATCTATCCTCTTGAATTTGTTGTAGAAGCATTGATCTTTGATTTGACTTGGGTTTGAACCCTTAAGCTTTAATTTGGAGATGGCGGCCATGGCTCAAGAGAGATTCCAGCAGCATTTAGGTGTCATATGAATTTGTGTGAGTTAGGCTAGGTCTAGGTGTTATTTTATAGGTGTAGCACTTCATTTCAGCCATCGGATTAACCCTAAAACCCATCCGGACCATCTAAACTCATCCCGGGCCTCAAAAATGGGTTCTGGGCCACCCCAAGCCGACTAGGTCGACCTGTACAGGGGGGGAGTCGACACTACAGTCGACACAGGGGGAGCAGGTCGACTTGTGTGTCGACACTACAGTCGACACTGGTAGTCTGCTGAAATCTTGTTTTGGCCATGTCTTGGTCATACGGACTCCGATTTTCGAAAACTCGGACTCTATTTCGCGTATTTTTCTGAGACGAACGCAATGGTGATGTCCATTTTACCTAATTCCTGATTCTTGAATTAGTTATCCTTATTTTACTATCTTTTCCGTTACATATGCCGTTATCGAACTAATTTTTCTTCTCTTCCATGTATTAATTAATTCTCCTTATGCATCACCATTATTTACCTATCATAAGCATATTTTCATATATTTTATTTCATTTTTAATTATATAAAAAAAATACGGGGTGTTACAGTGCCCAACTTTGTATGGGCAGTCAACTAATCGGGTTTTTACAGATATACTAGAAGGAGCTTGGAGCTGGTGGCTTCAGGATTATATAGCTATAGTTATTTCCGTTGTGTTGTAAGTGTTGTACTCTGATAATGTTACTATATACATATACTAGTTTTATTTTAAAGTTATGTATCTATTATATATTGTTTATTCCACTATGAGATTCGTGTTACTATGATGATGATGTATGTTCTTCTATTCTAAGTTTCTATCTTATCTATTCTCAACCTCAAATTTCTTTCTTGGACTATCCGGTATTTTCGATGTTTAACTAGTCGACATTAAGTTTATGTCGATAACCAGGATCGCGAAAACCCAAGTCGTTACAAAAATAAAATAGAATTCTTACATATGTATAATTGTTTTAAAATAGAATGTTTACATAAATAACATTGTGATTAAAATGCGATTCTTATTATGAAATATATTTAAAATAAAAACATGATTTTTAATAATATATATAAGCATGAAATTTAATAATTTATATACATTGTTTTAAAAAAAATGCATTGTTGTTAAAATAAAATAGCATGGAAAAAAATATGATTTTTACATGCATTAAAAATATGATTTTCACAATATAAATATCATGGATTTTAAAAAAATATAAATAACATTGTAAAAGTGTGATTTCTATTAAAATATATATATAAATAGCGTTATAAAAATGAGATATTTATTTATAAAGATCGTTGTTTAAAATGTGATTTTTAACACAAATCGCGAAGGAACCGATTGGAAGCAAAAAGAAATCCAAATCATCACCCGATAAAGAATGACGAAGTGGAAACAAAAGGTGAGAACTCCTCACTAAAATTTCAGCACAGTTATTTATAGAGTTATCAGTGTAGATTTTTATCAGTTTATTTATTATAAACTGTATACGATGCATGTTAGTGTTGTTTTTAGGGTTACCAGATCTAAAAGAAACCCTAAATATAAGTACGAATTTAACACTTAAAAACTTGGATCTATGCTGTAAGATTGTATTCGAAACAAATTTAGATTGAAATCATACCTGTATGTAAACAAAACGATGAAATTCCATATTAACCTGGAAGCGTGAAGATGATTGATGCATCGAATCAACGAGGAGAACAACACGACGCTAAGCCTCTAGAGGTATTCACGAGAATGCTTTCTTCTCAAATCGGATTGGAGAAGGTAAAGGAGGCGGTGCTAGCCACCATTTCTAGGGTTTTCCTATTTTTTGGATCTGCAAAAAGAAATGGAATTGGCCGGTCGATCTTAAGGTAACGTTTTACCTTTTAACCCCTTTATATTATTATGTTTTCCATAATTTAAGGACTAACCCCTTTTACCATTTCAATTATCTAATAAAATTGTCAACTATTTGAAATTTTATTATTTATCCAATAAAATCGTATTTTTCCTTTTTATACATTCTGTATGTGTGACCCTATAGGTTAGTACAACGCTGGCAATGACTTTAAATTATATTTAAAATCATAAGCAGTGATTGGCATCTAGCAATACATCGCTGCTACCCAGGTCATAATAAGATCAATGATTCGATACAACCTTTCCGTGACCAGTGTATCAATGTAATATAATCCTTTCAACCAAAATATCCAAGATTAAACTCGAAGCATGGATCGTATCATCCTCTTTATAATTTAATCCGTTTTTCTTGATCGATGAGTAGACTGTTAAAACAAATCAATATTTGAGCATGGCCATGCATTTCACATTCTCACTCAATCAAGAGGCCCATGGATATCACTACGAATATATCGTAGGGTTAAATTCCATATAGATCATTCATAATTTTCATTCGATTCAAGATATATTCAATAGTCACCGTTATAGTTACTCTATTACGAAATAACTTTAGATGATATCAAAACATAAATATCCTCGAATAAAATTATAATGATTTCAGGTCTGAGGATCATTACATCACTGTCACTGTGAGAATAACTTATGATATTGTTGACTATATTCCATGTAGTTATCTCACAATGGGTAAGCCCAATACGCTATTCTCCAATACGTATTTATGTCTTGACTTTAATATCACGTATATTAATGATCAGTGAGATGTGATCATCAGTCAATCAACATACTAGTCTCAATGCTTTATTGTTGTCCTGTATAAACAATAAAACTTGACTAGGGACATTTTAGAATTATAATACTTAATAATTATATAATCTCAAGTTCAGTCTTACTCAAACTATATAATTCCGTATTATTATTCTAAGGACTTATTATGTTATTATTTATATTACGCAGTAAATATAACATAACAAAATATTTTATTCCAAATAAAACAACAACGTTATTAATCACATCAAATGGATTGCCTCTAGGGCATAAACTCTAACAATCTCACACTTGCACTAGAGTCAATCATTCATGTATCGTATACTCATTGAACTAGTGTGACTATTAAACTTCTGCTGCGACAGAGTTTAATTCAGTAGGTCTACAACATTACAACTTTTGCAACTTTGCAGATATGTCAATTTCTTGTGTGAACAATTTCACATAAGAATTATATTTCTTAAATATATATATATATGTTTGGATCGATAATGAGTTTTAACGTTCTAGGCCTAAGCAATAGCCATATTGTTATCGCAATGTAAATCATTCGATCAACAATAAATTAAGTTCAATTATGAACTTCTTAATCCAAACATTTTATTTCTTAGAATCAGTATCTATTTCTTGTTTTTTAAAACTAACATCATTTACAATAATTAGTGTTATCGAATAACATTAGAATTATTGTTTCGCTCAGACTAAATTTCTTGTATATACAAGATTCAATGGTATTTAGTGGTTTTCGAGACATTTCAGATTCTATTTATTCCCATCGATATCTTAGAGACTAGCTCTCATTTAAAGGATACCAATTCGAGCAACAAACAATTTTATTCTTAGAGGATTAAAATAATATCCTTTTTCTTCTTCTGGATACCCCACAAAATAGTTATTTAATTTGGGTCCAATCTAATTAGAGGAAGGACGTTTAATCAAACGCCTAGCTTCCCAAATCTACGTATTAGACTTACAAGGACATTTCCTAGTCCATATCTTATATGGCGTCTTTAAACTTGTTTTAGTAGGATTAAATAAAATTATTCTAAATTTATTTTATTGGAAAATCTATATGACTTATTATTAATCGTACTATATCTTATAAAGTACAATTTCTTCTTTCAGACATACCATCTCAATATGGTGTCCTAAATGGAGTGAGTTGTGAAACAATTTCAAACTCCTTTGAATAGTCATTAAATAGTTGGCTTAAATATTCTCTTCGATCTGTTCGAAAAGTATTTATTTATTTTTTTAATTAATATTGACTTCTAACTTCATTTTGAATTCTTTGAACTCTTCAAAGGATTCTGATATGTGTTTCATAAGATACACATATCTGTATCTACTGATATCATCAGTAAATTTAATGAAGTAATCTAACCTCCCTCTAGCTCATGTATTCATTGCTCCAAATACATCATTATGTATCAGACCCAATACTTATCACCCATTCACTGTGTCAAGTGAAAGGTGATTCAGTTATTTTGCCTAATGAACAAGATTTGTATTCTTCATATGATTCAAATCAAATGACCTTAAAACTTCATCATTATGGAGTTTTGATATACCTTCTTGTTTATTGGCTAACCGGTAATGCTAGAGGTATATTGGATTTAAATCACTAAATTTAATCCATTCATTATTAATGTCAAGAACATTATAGTTAATGATTTACAAGGATCATTAACTATCTTTGAAATTCCATACTATATTTCAATTAAATAAAATGAATAACAATTGTTTCTTTTATTACAAATGAAATTCAAACTTGTCTAAGCAAGATCTAATATAACAATTATCTTAAGTGGAATTTCATTATAACAATTATTTAATTTATTTAATTAAGCCAGTCTAATCAACAAGAATCAACTTCCTATGGATAATTCAACAACACTTGCTTCATTTCCAATTGTTAGTCCACTTGTCCTTTTATCAGATTTCTACTTATACCGCTATTTTATATATCAACATACATTTATGTGATTTTATATCTAGTGTCTAGTGCTAGAGATGTATAAGTAGATTATTATAACATTTATATGTTATTCAGTTGAAGTCACACTTTAACTTTTAGATCCTCCCTATTTGATAGAACAATCTATGTTTCAATTTGTTTAAGGACAATCCTAAATTTTAATGTTAGTCAAGAAACTTGATTTAATTCAGTTTATCCTTCTCTAGGATTAATTTAAATTATTTTGTTATTTATTATTTAATTTCTACAGTAGATAATAAATAATAACTGATTCTTTAATATTTATTTAATATAAAATTTTGACAATCAAGATTTATATTAACATAAATGTTTAATTTAAACTAAAATACGCTCCCACTCAAATTAACATCCCTCTATTTATATACATATTTCAGTATATATATAATGGTGTTCCAAGATCCATATCTAGTCGTGCCTTGACCCTGCTTTGGCTGAACCCAAAACACAACCTTTTAGGTAGATATCTTATATTAATTATATCGTGTATATAATTCTTGGATCGCATGATGAACATTTTGTTCAGTATTATTCATTTGCTCAAATATAGAATAATTCACGCTGTTGTCTCTAAGCCATAATCCTATGCAGCTTAGTTAAGTCAAACCCAATAATACAGTCGAAGCACCATAATTACTCCTACCGCATATAACCAAAACAAAAGGTGCACAACGCTTTGGCGTTAGTTACATCCTAATGAGATTGGACAGTGATGGGTGTACTATTGGAAAACTTCACCATGACTTAATATAACAAAATTTTCTTTAGAGGGAATTTATAATTCGTAGTGCAAAACAATATCAGAGTTATTTACATATATCCTAATATATGCATTTTATATCCGTAATATAAATAGGGTTTAAATTATATCAAGCATATGTGTTTACAATCAATGTTAAAATAATAATCATACCTACATATTGTTTTGAACACTTCAAAATTAGGTTATCTAAACTCTATTTCCAAGTTAAAAACATGTCCAACATGGATTTTAATTAGCCAATTCGATGTGTATGTATATATAACATTCAAATCAAAACTAATTTAAGACCATTTTATTAATAATATTACACCATTTCTATAATCTCATTCCAGCATAACATACACAAAAAAAATATATCCATACTTCATTTTATAGAACGCAACTGAATATATAACATTCTCTCACTAGAGTATATTAAATCACATATATCATAGATTAACTGCAAAACAGTTTGCATGATTTTAAACATGTGTACAGGTATATTAACAAATGCCAAAATGAGCCTGTTATAAGAACTGTACAATTAAACCTATACATGTATCATAAGCATAGTTCATACCCATAAACCCACTGTTCTACACTGTCATACAGTTTTATTTACATCAAAATGTATACAGTGTTATACATATATATACAAACACTTTGAAATAAAAGACAAGTTATTCTTGTTTCTTCTTTTATTTATCTTTGCTGCACAGGGTAATCTCAATCCTTGAATACGTATTGCTGCCTCCACCTGCTGAAACGATTTCAGCACTGTTAGATTAGCAAAAAGTACAAATGCCACAATGAATCAAAATTTCATATGTTACTTTATATAAGACAGTTCATATTATAAAGAAAAACAAATGATAACTGGCATACTAGCTATTTGCAGAATAATTTTGCATTATTATGTTTATCATAACGCGAATATATTTGCAACATCAATACTGGTCCATTTATTAATAAACTAGCTTGAAAAAGCAACTGAGTTTTTCATGTTGTCACACAACACTGATATATACATGCAATTATCACTAAAGCTATAAGCAAGTCACACTTGTTTAGCTTTCAGTATACTTGCAGCATTAGATAAATGTTAGCAACACATCAATATTGATTTCAGATTATGTGTTCATCAAAATAACATTTGTTTTATCCCTAATTCATACATTACACACACACACACACACATATATATATATATATATATATATATATATGAATAAAAGGATCAGCTATATACATCAAATGTACATATAGCTAACTGGATTATTTATTTGTGCATATGAAACAAGTTCAAAACACATCTATCATTTCAACTGATGTTAAAATATACCTAACAGACATGTATATCAAAATGAAATGATGAAATGTATATAATCCATATGTATAAGCAGACAACTAACGAGGTTTTATCTCATCAAAACTTACTAAAGCAATCCATTAAAACTTATTTTGTAAATCATATTTACAAGATGTTCATTATCAATGATTTCTGCAAGTTACACTCAGTTAAGATGCATTATGGCATGCATATACCCGAAAATAATATTTGAAGTATCATTTGGTATGATAATCCTGAATGTAAGTAGAACATCAATAAATTTTGCAAAATATATATAGCAACTTTCAGGTTTATATTAAAACATGAAAGCAGAATTGATGTATTACAGGAATTTCAAATCATACATGTTTAAATGTACATTTATATTGTATATCAATATATATACAGTCTGGAACTAAATCCTGAACTCTAAAACTATTTTAGACATGTAAGCACAAGCATATGAATAGGGAATATATACTTACTGGTACAAACAATTTTGTAGCAGTAATCTTAAAACAATTTTATTCAAAGTTATCTAATTTAGTAATACTGATATCTTCATAAACAGTATTATATAATGCAGAAAAACATATTTTTCTGAAACTATTAACAATTGCAGAAATGCATGTAGATCATTAAAAGGAATGAGTTAACTAATGTTAATGTACATCCTTACATTACATATCACATATATAATGTTAGGAATGGGTGATTTGTTTATAACCAGACAAGGTGAAACTTATATGCCCAGAAATAATCTAAAGATATGTATATCTCAAACAACATGGTAAGAAACATTCACTTGTGATGTAAACACACTGTAAAAGGTTATCACATGTGTTCATATATTTTGTATATTCATAACATACAAAAACTGAATCGTATTTCATATCACATATCATAATATAGACTCATTTATCCAAACCTTTATATTAAATCATATTTAATAGGTTGTGTGAATTTGATCAATAAAAGCAACATATATAAGTATACAGGTATATATATATATATATATATATATGTTTACATGTATCAAATATGAACACCATTCTAAAGATCTGATTATGGTTTTAAATCCCTAAGATTTTGGGATCACTCAGAGATTCATAATCATACTTGCTCCAGTTTTAATTTCAAACACATACATACAACATCAAATGCTGTATGTTTATGTGTTTAAAAAAATTAAAATTGGAAATTAAATCCAAAATTACTTCATGAGTAATGATAATATTATTTATTCACTGTCAAACAGAGGATAACTATGTTTCAAAACATGTTGAACCATATTTACAATTAATGTATCATTCACATACATAGGATTTAATGACAAAATCTTGCAATACTTGAAACAGTATTAATATCAAATACTAATTCATGATTACCTTTTTATACAATGTATCAGTATATAGTCTAAAATGTATCATATATATATATGTATATATATCTGTTCTGTTTCAAAAAAATGATCAAACATTTAAAATGTTAAATCCTTGCAGAGGTTTTGATTTGCATACAGTGAAACTTCAGGACTATATATACATATATATATATATATATATTGACCTGAATTCCTTATTCATTCATGATCAATATTATGAATTTGCAAAATCATAAGGAACTCAACTTTGAATCTAGTATTCAATTAAATGATTAATAATCATAACTGTTCCTTCCATATCAAAATAAACCACAAAACCACATACAGATCAATCAAGATTTTAATGTTTATAAATCAAACATATTTTGATTCTGTTTTCCAAAAAAGGATCAATTTTTGAAAACTTTGTTTCAACAAGTTTCCATTACAATGATTTCAATAAATCAAAGTAACCTGAAAATCATCTTACTGATTTATAATCAGTAAAACCAACTTTAATCCTGAGAAGAAACTGTATGTTTAATTCAAGTCATACTTTCTTGTCAATCAAACATTTTTTTTTTTGACAATAAGTTCGGATCTCTTGACTCATATAAACAGATCAATTTGTTGTTTGAGATCATGTACATATATTCAAGGTTTAAAAGTTTAGAAACCAGTAAACTTCAAATAGAACCAATACCAGTTATCAATTCAAATATGAAGTAAACATTGTATTCCAGAAATAAAATTATCTAACTTTCCCAATTTAATCACCTCAGCAACAAAATTACTAATTTCCATATCTAATACATTCGATTAATTACGAATTCAATCAATTACTAATCTAAATCTGAAATCGAAATACAATTCAATGCAAACTAGCTCCGATACCATTGTTGTTTATTACGGTTACCAGATCTAAAAGAAACCCTAAATATAAGTACGAATTTAACACTTAAAAACTTGGATCTATGCTGTAAGATTGTATTCGAAACAAATTTAGATTGAAATCATACCTGTATGTAAACAAAACGATGAAATTCCATATTAACCTGGAAGCGTGAAGATGATTGATGCATCGAATCAACGAGGAGAACAACACGGCGCTGAGCTTCTAGAGGTATCCACGAGAATGCTTTCTTCTCAAATCGAATTGGAGAAGGTAAAAGGAGGCGGTGCTAGCCACCATTTCTAGGGTTTTCCTAGTTTTTGGATCTGCAAAAAGAAATGAAATTGGCCGGTCGATCTTAAGGTAACGTTTTACCTTTTAACCCCTTTATATTATTATGTTTTCCATAATTTAAGGACTGACCCCTTTTACCATTTCAATTATATAATAAAATTGTCAACTATTTGAAATTTTATTATTTATCCAATAAAATCGTATTTTTCCTTTTTATACATTCTGTATGTGTGACCCTATAGGTTAGTACAACGCTGGCAATGACTTTAAATTATATTTAAAATCATAAGCAGTGATTGGCATCTAGCAATACATCGCTGCTACCCAGGTCATAATAAGATCAATGATTCGATACAACCTTTCCGTGACCAGTATATCAATGTAATATAATCCTTTCAACCAAAATATCCAAGATTAAACTCGAGGCATGGATCGTATCATCCTCTTTATAATTTAATCCGTTTTTCTTGATCGATGAGTAGACTGTTAAAACAAATCAATATTTGAGCATGGCCATGCATTTCACATTCTCACTCAATCAAGAGGCCCATGGATATCACTACGAATATATCGTAGGGTTAAATTCCATATAGATCATTCATAATTTTCATTCGATTCAAGATATATTCAATAATCACCGTTATCGTTACTCTATTACGAAATAACTTTAGATGATATCAAAACATAAATATCCTCGAATAAAATTATAATGATTTCAGGTCTGAGGATCATTACATCACTGTCACTGTGAGAATAACTTATGATATTGTTGACTATATTCCATGTAGTTATCTCACAATGGGTAAGCCCAATACGCTATTCTCCAATACGTATTTATGTCTTGACTTTAATATCACGTATATTAATGATCAGTGAGATGTAATCATCAGTCAATCAACATACTAGTCTCAATGCTTTATTGTTGTCCTGTATAAACAATAAAACTTGACTAGGGACATTTTAGAATTATAATACTTAATAATTATATAATCTCAAGTTCAGTCTTACTCTAACTATATAATTCCGTATTATTATTCTAAGGACTTATTATGTTATTATTTATATTACGCAGTAAATATAACATAACAAAATATTTTATTCCAAATAAAACAACAACGTTATTAATCACATCAAATGGATTGCCTCTAGGGCATAAACTCTAACAGTTCGATCACTTCCCTCATCCGCAAACCATGGACGATTTAAATTGACTGTATTGTGTGTTGTTTGTGATGTTGAAATGTTTAACACATTAAAAATACTGTTAACATAAATATAGAAGTTGAAATTAAATAATAAATATTTATTTATAATTTAAACACTATAAAATTGGTTAAATAGAAAATAATTCAATCTGAACTAGAGTTGGTTAAATTTTTTAACCTATAATTTATTTAAATAAACTGTTGTTGTTTGAAAATCCCACACGTGTATTGGGATGATATTTGATATAAACTAATCCCAATATTAAATTTTATGCCAATCGATGGATTGACAGTCTGTGATGGGCATTATTTATTTATTTTAATGCTCACACAGTTGTAAATTTCATTATGGATGTGAATGGACTGTTTGTTTATCATTTATCATTATTGTTGCATACATAGTATGTATGAAATCCATATAACTGAAATTATATGGTAATTGATTGAGCTGCATTCCGATTCAGAAATAAACAACATTTTATAATAAATAATATTTTAGATAAAATAACATTTTAATGAAAAGAAACATTTTTACGTAAAAGATCCATTTGAATATAAAAGAACATTTATAATGTATATAATGTAAAAGAATATTTTTTTATGTAAAACAACATTTTTTATATAAAAGAACATTTATAATGTAAATAATGTAAAAGAACATTTTTTATATAAAAGAATATTTTTCATATGAAAGAATATTTATAATGCAAATAATGTAAAAGAACATTTTTTATATAAAAGAACATTTATTATATAAAAGAACATTTATAATGTAAATAGTATAAAAGATCATTTTTATATAAAAGAACATTTTCATGTAAAGAAACATTTTTATGAACCATTTTTATATAGAAGAACATTGCATTGTAAAGAAACATTTCAATGTAAAGAAACATTTCCATGTAAAGAAACATTTCAATGTAAAGAAACATTTTCATGTAAAGAAACATTTCAATGTAAAGAAACATTTTTATGTAAAATAAAATTTTAATAAAAAGAATATTTTAATGAAAAGAAACATTTTAATGTAAATGAAAATGAAAATAATCATTTGTTGAGTTATATCTTTGTACACTAGAAATATCACCTTTTTAATGTAAATGAAAATAATCATTTGTTGAGTTATATTTTGTAAATTAGAAATATCACCTTTTTAACATGAAATTGAAAATAATCACTTGTTGAGTTATATTTTTGTACATTAGAAATATCACCTTTTTAACATGTAGATGAAAATGAAAATAATCATTTGTTGAGTGATAATTTTGTACATTAAAATGTCACTTTTTAACATGTTAACAAATAAAATAATTATTTGTTGAATTAAACTTTTGGACATTAAAAATGTCATCTCTCACCTGTTAATGAAGTAAATAAAAATTTATGTGTTGAATAATATTTTTGAACAATAAAAATATCATTTTTATTGAATGCATAAACCATATAAAATGTTCGTGTGTTGAATAATATTTTTGAACAATAATAATAGTTATGTAGTAAAACACCCTTTTTTATCGATCGATTTTATTCATTTTATAATGAATATCAAAAAGAAGTGATTTCATAATCTAATATTTTGAAAATATAATCATTTTAATATGATTAAGACATAGAATATTCAATTTTGATTTAAAAATGAAAATAAAGTTGGAATCGTTTTAAAACGAATTTATAAGTTATATATAAATATGTTTTAAATGGAAATCGACGAAATGCATATATTATATATATTTAATGGCATGAATAGAATACGCCGCGTAGCGACCGTTCGCAAATTTCGACCATTAACTTCAAATTGACGTATCGGGAGATCCGACCGTCGGATTCTCGTAAAACCGGAACCGTTGGGTTCGTATCGAAAAGAGATTTCCAATGAATATAAGAAGTTTGAAATCTAACGGTTGGATTTGGAATTATGTCCAAATCAAATTTGAAAAAGGTCGCTATGGATGCAGTTTGGTGGCTGCTATTGGAAACTGACTGTTCGAGCCTTAATAAAAAATTTAAAAATATGGAAAAATTATGTAAAATCATAAATAATAATCTAAAAATAGTTTGGATGAAAAATTCCATATTTGAAAAGATAAAATATATTTTATCAAAATAAACTAGTTATTAACTAGAAAAATAATCCAATTATTTTAGATATAATAAATTGGATTTGTAATGGTTTATTATAATCAAATTTTCGAATGTATGAACTGAAGTAAAATTGGATTTTTGGTTTGTCGTGAATGGTGTTTTCAATAACACTGTTCTTAAACCTCGTATGTAAGGAATAAATCTTCTAATTAAGATAATTGGAGTTTTCAATTATATTTAGTAATTGGAATAAAATGAAATGTAAATTGGGTTTATTGTGAACTGTGTTTTTAACGACATTTGTTCTTTAACCTGATGAATAGTGAAAATATAATTTTGGAATTTATAAATCTTTTATTTAGATTCAAATGGAAATTTTCCAAAGTAAAGTTTTCCAATTTAATATATTAAATTGGAATTGAATGGAATTCGATTTGGTAATAATCGAGATGAGCTTCTGTGAATGAAGACTGTTAATATATATGGAACTTAAAAGGCCTTGTCGTTTTTCCATTTAGATTATTAGTCTGATACAAAAATTTATATCGATTATATATCGATCTGATTTCTATGAAGATTCCATAGTTAGTGGAAGATGATTTGGGTTTATCGTGAACTGTGTTTTTAATGCCATTGGTTCTTTAACCCAGTTAAAGATAAGATTAATTTCTTAAATTTAAATAATCATTAAGTAATGATTTTTGGAGATTAAAACCAAATTGGTGTTTTAATGCATCTCGTTAATTTCAGGAAGATTAAAGAATAAATTTAAAAGAATTTATCTTTGATAAAATTAATCGGAACCTTTTCTAAAAATGTGAATATTTTAATAAAAGAATATTCTAAATTGGAATGAGGCGTATGATTGTTTTTATAGCACTTGATTATAAAATACGCGAATTATTCGGAAAGACCGGGTTTAACCCATTATGAATAATTAATACGACGACCAAGAGTCCAAGATGAAGACGGCGGTTGAAGACTGGAGTTCTTCGCAACGTTTGGGTGATTACTGATGTCTTGATTGGGTCGTACACCCAAGACGAGGTAATAAGTGGTGATCTTCCAAACGTACTTGGAGATCGACGGATAGTAGAGGACCTCTCTCCTGTATTGGACATATGGGAGGAGGAATAAGATGCCTCTAGTTTCGTTCAGACCTAGAACGGACTTGTAAATGGATGGTATGTCTGACGTTGTATTCCTTTATGCTGTATTCGGTTATCTCTGCTAAATGTATATCTGTTTGGTGGTGGAGAATTTATTCTCTTTCTTAACACCCTTCTCTGAGACGTACGAGCTTATAGGTTATATATTGGCAGAAATCAATGGTATGGTATGGATTGACAATGTAGTATGCTAAGATGCAAATGATCAAGCCTTTTGTTGAAAATCAGAGCATTGTGGATGATGATCAACGCATAGCTTTAATTAGCATAGCTTTGTGTATAGCGATACTTTGCGAGCCTCACACCCCGGTATAAACCAAAAATGGGAGAAGGACCCAGGGATAACATACGTTTCTTTCTAGCTAGAAGTGGTGTCATGGTATGGAGCCCAGACATTTTTACTTATGTAGATGATGGAATGAGGCGCCTCGGATTTGAGTCCTTAGTGGCTCTTTATTTACGCCCCATAGGGCGGGGAAACATATTGTTCAGGAATTATATATAATCCACTAATGTAAGTTGTGGTACGACCCTGTAGCCCTTGGATGCAGTTGCGACTGATTCTTAAGACATGGGCTAGAGTATCGCGAATTTGGTAAGGACGATCCCTTTCCTTGGTTCATAGATGGAAATCCAACTTCCAGTACGACATCATGTGGTTTTGATTGTAGAACTAGCATGGCGACATGATATATGGTACCCATGCCATCTATGATTGATACATGTATATTTGAAGCTGTTTTTGACATTATACATTTATAGTAATAATAATAAAAGTTGAAATTTCGCGTATCAAGCATATTTATCTATTATAAGGGAAAACTCTATCCACCGGCTTGCGTTGAATTGTGTGATGGGACCTGAGTCTTATAATAGCTTCATTTTTCCAAAAAACATTGCGTTGTTTTATTATAAACTAATATCATGTGGAGTAAACCCGTTCCGCATTAGCGGCGTGATCCCGTGATTTACCTAACTTTAAAATCAAGTTAATAACTTTTTTAGTTCTCACACCAGTCCCATGACTGACCTGAAGTTTATTTTTTTAACCTAAACTCTGGGTTTGAAACGACCCGAAATCCCCCTTACGTGAAATCCCGGATTGAATTGAGAACACACAAAAGAACGTAGACAGAAGAACATTTCATTGTATATTACAACAATCCCATCAGAATACAAGAATATACAGAGTATAAATCAATATTACACATTATAAAATATCAGAGATTACAATACATTACATAGCAGCAGAAAATAATACAATACACAACTAGAAGTAATACATGAATACAGAGCTTTCCGAGTATCGTTCCAGATGTAAATCAGGATCCTGTGAATATAAATCTGCAAAACCAAAACTACTAGCTGCACGTGTCAAAATAAGTACACCCAGAGTTTAGGTTAAAACAATAAACTCCAGGTTAGTCATGTGACTAGTGTGAGAACTAAAACTGTTATTAATCTTTATTTTTAAAGTTAGGTAAATCAAGGGACCACGCCGTATAACACGGAACGGGTTTCCTCCCAAGAACACCAGAGCATAAATCAACAGCGCAATGCTAAATAAAGAACAATGAAGCTATTATAAGACCCAGGTCCCATCACACAATGCAACACAAACCGGAGGATAGGTATTTACCTTATAATAGCCAAAGAATGCTTGATACGCTAAATTTCATGTTTTAATTCTTAATCGGACTCCAACCGTAAATTAGTAAGAGAACGATTCCCTAAGTATCAACCCCGAAGGCCGAAACCAACATCAGACTAATACCCAGGAAACCACCCATCTTAGCTCGTTTCCAGTTAGTTTCTGATTTTATATACAATCATAAATATCAATCATAGACGATATGGGTACCATATATCATATCGCCATATATAGGTATACAATCAAAATCGCAAATTGTCGTATTGGAAGTTGGATTATCATTTATGATATGAACCAAGGCTAGGGATCGTCCTCTACCGATTCGAGACAATCTAGCCTACCATGTCTCGGGCAAGCGCGCAGACAAGCCTTGGATCGTCAGGGCCGGTCCACACGGAGTGGATTATTATTCCCGAACAATATGTCTCCCCGGCCTATGGGGCACAAATGAGCCAACGAATGACTCCATCAGCTTCACATAGCCACCGATATATCCGAGGCGCCTCGCAATAGCAGCAACCACATAAGTCAAACTCGTCAGGGCATGTAAAACCACTGACGCCACTTCTAGCTAGAAAGAAACGCATGTCCTCCCTGAAGTCCTCTCCCGTTTCTGGTTCATACCGGGGGCGAAACTCGCGAATTAAACGTTACACAAAGGTCGTGCTTTGATCATCAACCACAAGACTTTGCTTTTCAACAGAAGCCTTGATCATTTGCCACTTAGGCATGCCACACAGGCAATTCACTCTATGCGTTTGATATCCATCAGTATATAACCCCTGAGCTCGTACGTCTCAGAGAAGGGCGTTAAGCAAGAGAATAAATTCTCTGTCGCCAAACAGATATATATTTAATAGAAATCAATCACACAGAATAAAATCCAATGTCAAACACACAGTCCATTTACAAGTTCATTATGGGTCTGAACGAAAACGGGGGCACCTAGTACCCCGCATATCCATCGAACTCCAAGTACATATGGACGATCACCAACTGGTTAACTCCTCTTGGGTGTACGGCGCAATCAAGATCATCAGTAATTATCCAAACGACGTGAAGACCTCCGGTCTTGAACCACCGTCTTCCTCTTCGGCTAATCGTCGAATCAGTTATTCAGAATGGGATAAACCCGGTCTTTCTGAATAACTCGCGTATATAATAAACAAATGTTACACAAACACAACATACGCCTCATTCCAATTCATCAGCCACTAACCGTAAATTAGCAAGAGAATAATTCCCCAAATATTAACCCCGAAGGCCGAAACCAACATCAGATCAATACCCAGGAAACCATTCTTCTTAGCCAACCTACAGTTAGTTTCTAAATTTCACATTCTCAGGGATAGGTTCCCATTAATTTTATCAAAGATAATTTCTTTTAAATTTATTCTTTAATCTTCCTTTGAATATCACTTCAAACTAGTCGGGATTAGCGAACCACACCGAAGTAATCATTTATTTTATTTTCCAACCCCAAACTATTCATCCCATGAAGTAAAACTGGTAATACTTCATATCTAACACCAGGGTGTTATCGGTAAATTCAACTACCATTTCACGTTCAAATCTAATTAAAGATTTAACTATCGTCTGGAGTAAAACTGGTGATACTTCATTCTCGATCTTTTCAATCTAGTTAAAGATTCATTAAGACTCCACTTAGTTTTAATCTTTAATTGGGTTAAAGAATCAGTGTCATTTAAAACACGGTTCACGATAAACCCCAAAATCACATCACATTTCAATCAGTCCCTAACCGTAAATTAGCAAGTGAGCAATTCCCTAAGTATTAACCCTGAAGGCCGAAACCAACATCAGATCAATACCCCAGAAACCATTCAATTTAACTAATCTCCAGTTAGTTTCTGATTTTCTTAACTCCTTTGGGTCTAAGAACAGTATTATCGAAGATACCGTTCACGACAACCCAAAATCACATTTCATTAATTATCGGGTTAAAGAACAAGTGTTATTTAAAACACTGTTCACGATAGACCCAAAAATCAATACCAATTCAATTCCAATTAAATATTATTTAATTGGTACACTTCATTAAATCTAAATAAAAAGATTTAATCTTTTTTCTCAACTGGGCTTAAGAACAGTGTTAATGAAGACACCATTCACGACAAACCCAAATCACATTTGATATTAAATACATGGCTCTGAATAGAAAATATATCGGCTTGTATTCACTATCAAATTCTATGACCAACAAATATCGTACTGGAAATAACGATATCTATATATCTTTCAAATTTCCATAATGCTATCTATATAATCACGAAATCCAACATCCAAATATTCCGAAGACAATTTCGATTCAAATCCATTCCAATTCAGTTATTGGAAATTTTGGTTACTTTTAAAACCCATTTCAAATTCAATTTATTTATTTAAAAATAAATAGAATTATAATTCTAGTTCAAAACTAGTTCATCTCGATAAAAATCTATTTTTATCTTTTAAAATATGGAGTTTTTCATCCCAATTTTTCCCAAATCATTTCATATGATTTTACACAAATTATTACTATTTTTAATAATTTTATCAAGGCCCGTACAGTCGATTTCCATCAACGGCCATCGAACTGCACTTCCAACGACCTTTTCCAAATTTGATTTGGAATTTATTCCAAATCCAACCGTTATATTTCGAATCTCTAATATTCATTAGAAAGCTCTTTTCGATACGAACCCAACGGTTCCAGGTTTAGGAGAATCCGACGGTCGGATCTCCCGTAATATCCGTTCGAAGTCAATGGTCGAAATTCACGAACTACTGCAGCGCGGCGCGTTCTATTTAGGCCATTATATATATAATATATTATATATATTTCGTCGATTTCCTTTTAAAACGTATTTTTCAAATCGTTTTAAATTCGTTTTCAAAGCGGTTTCAACTTCATATTCAATTTAAAATCAAAACTGAATATTCCATATCATTAACATATAAATGATAATATTTTCAAAACGTTATATTTTGAAATCACTTCCTTTTCGATATTCATTATGAAATCAAATAAAATCGATATGAATATCGCTCACGTCAAAATGGCGCAAATCTAATCAACTCGGCTTCATATATTTCTATTTTCAAATATTCTATTTCAAATATTTCTATTCAAATATTTCTTTTTCAATTATTCTATTTCAAATATTTATATTCAAATATTTCTTTTTTTCAAATATTCTATTTCAAATATTCTATTTCAAATATTTCTATTCAAATATTTCTATTTCAAATATTTCTATTTCAAATATTTCTATTTCAAAACTGGAATGAGGCCCAATCAATTACCATAAATTTTATTTCTATGGATTTCCATACAACGCATATATATATCAACAATGACAATTAATTAACCATCATCCAAAGTGCATTCTACACTGTATAACCATCAAATATAAATATTCAACGCTTATAACAGTCTGTCAATCAATCGATCGACATACAACTAATTATTGGGATTAGTGTATGCCATATATCACCCCAATACCCGTGTGGGTTTTCAACCAATCAAACACATATTTTATTTGTGCAGTTGGGCGATGTGTAAAATTTATCGTCCCAATCAATATCAATCAAATCATTGTACATAAACAAATCGTCGATTTGTTTATAAATATTTATTTTATATGCATGTTAAAAATCATATTTTTAACTATAAAATATTTTACTTCTTTTCACATCACATAATCAAATTTCACAACACAACAACCAAATAAACAAGTCATCCATGGTCTGTGGACGACGGGTGTCGGGTGCTACTAAACACAGTCTATATCCTAGTATATAATTCAACTAGAAATAAATTTAAAAGTGAGGAGTTCTCACAGAGGGTTCCACTCCGTCGTGCCTTGCTTTTTGTCAATTTCACTGTCCGTAGCCACTACATATATAAAAATCACATTTTTATATTGTTGCTATGTGTATAAAAATCACATTTTTACGCCGCTACTATATAGATAAATTTCTATTTTCATATAGCTACTTTATCGATAAAAAATCTATTTTTACACCGCTACTATATAGATAAAAATTCTATTTTTACCTTGCCACTAATATGATAAAAATTATATTTTTATTACTCTTTATGAATAAAAATCATATTTTTATTCTTCCTATGATATAAAGATCGAATTTTTATTATCTATAAAATATAAAAATCATATTTTTACTAACTCTACTATATAAAAGTTATACTTTTATTATCTATACTATATAAAAATTATATTTTTACTATAAAAACCAAATTTTCATTTACGATAAAAATCAATCTTTTTACTTTTAAAAATATAATCTTTTTATATAAATGACCACTTTTCTAATTTGAAAATCACATCTTTCTAGTTATAAAAATCGTATCTTTCTAGTTATAAAAAATTGTATATTTCTAGTTATAAAAATCGTATATTTCTAGTTATAAAAATTGTATATTTCTAGTTATAAAAAGATAAAATAAAGAGAAGAAATAAAAGCTTTCAGCGAGTTTCCGGGTGGAGATGGCGGCGATGGGTGGTGAGGAGGCGTCGCTGGCATGGTGGTGGGCCGTAGTGGGGTCCATGAGGGTGGCAGCAGCTGTTTAAGGGTGTGGGGGATCTCAAATTGACCAAAGAAGGATGGGGGAGGCAGAAGAAAAGGGTGGTGGTGGCAAGAGGGCTCGGCGGCGGGGAAAAGGATCGGGGGCGGCAGTTTTCAATAGGCTAGGGGGTGTGGTTTTTTTAGGGTTTGCTGAACAGGGGGGGGGGGGGGGGTATCGCGACTCGAGGAGAGAGGAACGGAGGAGGAGGGGGCGCGACAGTCTTCGAGGGGGTGGTGGGAGCGTGGGTGTGGGCGGCGCCGCCTAAGGGGGGGGGGGCGATCCATTCTTCCCTCTTTTTTTTATTTCGTTTGACTGAGTTTGGGTTAAGGGGAGGGGAAGATATAGTTTTATATAATTGTATATTTAATTTATTTTTAAATTCAAAAAGCAACTTTTTATCCTGAATTCAAAATCAAACCCACCGACTATCGTCCATAGCTAATTACCCCCATTCCGAACACAATAGGACATGTATCGCAACCTAATTCGATCGTTTCAATCAGTTTCGTCAAAATCAAAATATAACTCTATATATCGAGTTTGAACGCACATTTTAATTTACTGGGGCCACATACTGACTCTATAAATTCCTAAAAATTTATTTCTAGCTTCGTATTGACGATACGATCCTAACAAAACTATTTTCGTCGAATTCTGAGACAGTTTAAAAAATGGCCCTTTTCTGGTCGATCCAATTTAACAGAAATTGACCAAACACATTTTCCTTTACCACGCTCACATAATAACTTCAAAAATTATGAAATTTGAAATCTAGCAATTATTTGACATCCCAGATCCAACAAAAGTTGTTCCGTCGAAAACAGAGGTCGTTTGCCAAATTTCCTTTTTCATAGGCCTTTATATATATTAAAGGGTCTGTTTGGCATAGGTCCCTATTAAGTTTCAAAATTAGGCTCACATCCGGTCATAAACTTATTGTAAATTTAGTCCCTATTTTCCTAGTTAGAAAAATTGCATACATTTCTGCAACAATTCATGAGCATTAGTTCAACTTTATTTGCATACATGTATGCAAATATTTTGAATATTTGCATACATGTATGAAAATATTCGTTCAGAATATTTGCATACATGTATGCAAAAATTTAGAATATTTGCATACATACATGAAAATATTTATCAGAATAGTTGCATACATGTATGCAAATATTCATTTAGAATATTTGCATACATGTATGAAAAAATTCATCAGAATAGTTGCATACATGTATGCAAAAATTCAGAATATTTGCCTACATATATGCAAATATTATGAATAACAGCGTAAAAATGAAAACAGGGACCAAATTTACAATAAGTTTATGATCGGATGTGAGCCTAATTTTGAAACATAATAGGGATGTGACACTAATTTTCACTATATTAAAATATATATAAATTCCACAGCGACTTTTCTGAATTTTAAACTGGACATATCTCTCAACTTATAAATCGAAATCTCAGTTTCTTCCATCCGTTAGAAAGATATCGTCAAACAGATTCAAAGATTTCTCATTTCGTCCAATTCTGACTTAAAACGAATTCTGTATATTCATTTGAAATTCGAAATCAAAATTTCAAACTACCGCGCCATTTCAGGCTCGTTATATAACTAAAATAAAATATTCGTTTTAACTTCATCGAAAATAAATTTTTAGCCGTTATTATTTAAAATAATTCATTTTAAATTCACTTAAATTGCCAAAATAAAAATTTTAAATTGGCTCGGATTTCCGGGTTATTACAATCTCCCCCACTTAAAACTTTTCGTCCCTAAAAAGGAACGAAGCCAAAAGTTGTTTAACTAATCAACTCAACTTTCATTATTTTCACTATAGCTTAAGTTCTTCAACTTTTTAGTTTCTAAGAACTTTCAAATTTTTCAAAAAATTGCCTAACACCATAAGTTGTCGAATTTTTTTGCCATAACCTCCCCTGCACCAGGGACTTCGGGATATTTCACATAGCCTCCCATGGCCTTCTTCAATCCAAAAGAAAAAGAAAAAGCCAACCGACTAGCCAATAGGCTCATAAAATCATCATCACCCAAACAAAACAGTAAATTATGGTAAACATGCACCTATTTGTCGGGCAAACAATTTTATTCTTCTTCTTTAGCCTCCTTGCTATGACCTGTTCAATGTAAGTACATGTATATGCTTGCAATCAATACAATTTACTATTTGGTTCAAATTGGCTATATGGTTCAAATTTATGAATCAAACAACACAATCAGCAATCAATTAGTTGATTAGCTTTTCAAATTCAAAACTTTGATACATAGTCTAAAAATCAGATTTTTGATGCCAAATCACAACTATAAGCCTTATCTAATTTTGGTTCTCACACCAGTCTAATGGAAATATATAGATGTCACACTTTCGAAGCTCGGACATGAATACTGATGATGAGATATCAATCATCAGTATCATCTTCGGGTGTCTAGAATGTGATTCTATATCTATCTAGTATATTAAAACTTCGAATATACGTTTGCAAGGCGTATATGCAAAATCTTTACATATCGGATTGTCCAAATTCAATACAAATAAATATTCACATACGTATAAAATGATTTAAATTTCAAAACAAAATTTGTTTTCATTTTAAAAATATACTCATTACACACATTCTAGGATACTACTGATCCCATCTCTAACGAGTCAATCTTATTGGATATTGCTAATCCAATCTCTGATGAATTCTTTCGTATGGTTCTAACGTGTCTTGTTCTCTGAGCTTTGTAAACCAAAGCTCTGATACCACGATGAAACGACCCGAAATCCCCCTTATGGGAAATGCCGGATTGAATTGAGAACAACACACAAAGGAACGCAGACAGAGGAACATTTCATTGTATATTACAACAATCCCATCAAAATACAAGAATATACATAGTATATATCAATATTACACATTATAAAATATCAGGGATTACAATACATTACATAGCAGCGGAAAATAATACAATACACAACTAGAAGTAATACATCAGAGCTTTCCGAGTATCATTCCAGCTGTAAATCAGGAACTTGTGAATATAAATCTATAAAACCAAAACTACTAGCTGCTTGTGTCAAAATAAGGGCACCCGGAGTTTAGGTTAAAACAATAAACTCCAGGTCAGTCATGTGACCGGTGTGAGAACTAAAACAGTTATTAATCTTTATTTTTAAAGTTAGGTAAATCAAGGGATCACGCTGTATAACACAGAATGGGTTTCCTCCCAAGAACACCAGTGCATAAAACAACAGCGCAATGCTAAATAAAGAACAATGAAGCAATTATAAGAGCAAGGTCCCATCACACAATGTAAAACAAACCGGAGGATAGGGTTTTGCCTTATAATAGCCAAAGAATGCTTGATACGCTAAATTTCATGTTTTAATTCTTAATCTGACTCTAACCGTAAATTAGTAAGAGAACGATTTCCTAAGTATCAACCCCGAAGGCCGAAACCAACATCAGACTAATACCCAGGAAACCACCCATCTTATCTCGCTTCCAGTTAGTTTCTGATTTTATATACAATCATAAATATCAATCATGGAGGGCATGGGTACCATTTATCATGTCGCCATATATAGGTATACAATCAAAACCGCAAAATGTCATATTGGAAGTTGGATTATCATTTATGATATGAACCGAGACTAGGGATCGTCCTCTACCGATTCGAGACAATCTAGCCTAACATGTCTTAGGCAAGCACGCAGGCAAGCCTTGGATTATCAGGGCCGGTCCACACGGAGGGGATTATTATGCCTGAACAATATGTCTCCCCGCCCTATGGGGCGCAAATGAGACAACGAATGACTCCATCGGCTTCACATAGTCACCGATATATCCGAGGCGCCTCACTACAACAACAACCACATAAGTCAAACTCGTCAGGGCGTGTAAAACCACTGACGTCACTTCTAGCTAGAAAGAAACGCATGTCCTCCCTGAAGTGCTCTCCCGTTTTCGATTCATACCGGGGGTGAAACTCGCGAATTAAATGTTACACAAAGCTATGCCACAAAGGCCGTGCTTTGATCATCAACCACAAGACTTTGCTTTTTAACAGAAGCCTTGATCATTTGCCACTTAGGCATGCCACACAGGCAATTCACTCTATGCGTTTGATATCCATCAATATATAACCCCTGAGCTCGTATGTCTCAGAGAAGGGCATTAAGCAAGAGAATAAATTCTCAGCCGCCAAACAGATATTTATTTAATAGAATTCAATCACATAGAATAAAATCCAATGTCAGACACACAGTCCATTTACAAGTTCGTTCTGGGTATGAACGAAACCGGAGGAACCTAGTACCCCTCATAATCATCGATCTCCAAGTACGTCTGGACGATCACCAACTGATTCCCTCCTCTTGGGTGTACGGCCCAATCAAGATCATCAGTAATTATTCAAACGACCTAAAGACATCCGGTCTTCTACCACCCCCTTCCTCTTCGGGTAATCGTCGAATCAGTTATTCAGAATGGGATAAAACCGGTCTTTCTGAATAACTCGCGAATATAATAAACAAGTGTTACACAAACACAACATACGCCTCATTCCAATTCATCAGTCACTAACCGTAAATTAGCAAGAGAATAATTCCCCAAATATTAACCCCGAAGGCTGAAACCAACATCAGATCAATACCTAGGAAACCATTCTTCTTAGCCAACCTGCAGTTAGTTTCTAAATTTCACATTCTTGGGGATAGGTTCCCATTAATTTTATCATAGATAAATTCTTTTAAATTTATTATTTAATCTTCCTTTGAATATCACTTCAAACTAGTCGGGATTAGCGAACCACACTGATGTAATCATTTATTTAATTTTCCAATCCCAACCTATTCATCCCATGAAGTAAAACTAGTAATACTTCATATCAAACACCCTGGTGTTATCGCTAAATTCAATTACCATTTCACGTTCAAATCTAATTAAAGATTTAACTATCGTCTAGAGTAAAACTGGTGATACTCCACTCTCGATCTTTTCAATCTAATTAAAGATTCATTAAAACTCCACTTAGTTTTAATCTTTGACTGGGTTAAAGAATCAGGGTCATTTAAAACACGGTTCACGATAAACCCAAAAATCACATCACATTTCAATCAGTCCCTAACCGTAAATTAGCAAGTGAGCAATACCCTAAGTATTAACCCCGAAGGCCGAAACCAACATCAGATCAATACCCCTGAAACAATTCAACTTAACTAATCTCCAGTTAGTTTCTGATTTTCTTAACTCCTTTGTGTCTAAGAACATCATTATTGAAGAAACCATTCACGACAACCTTAAATCACATTCCATTAATTATCGGGTTAAAGAACAAGTGTAATTTAAAACACTGTTCAACACTGTTCACGATAGACCCAAAAATCAATACCAGTTCAATACCAATTCAGTTCCAATTAAATATTATTTAATTGGCACACATCATTAAATCTAAGTAAAAAGATTTTATCTTTTTCTCAACTGGGCTTAAAAACAGTGTTAATGAAGACACCATTCACGAAAAACCCAAATCACATTTGATATTAAATACACGGCTCTGAATAAAAAATATATCGGCTTATATTCAATATCAAATTCTACGACCAACAAATATCGTATTGGAAATAATGAAATCTATATATCTTTCAAATCTCCATAACGCTATCTATATAATCACGAAATCCAACATCAAAATATTCCAAAGACAATTTCGATTCAACTCCATTCCAATTCAATTATTGGAAATTCTGGTTACTTTTAAAACCCTTTTCAAATTCAATTTATTTATTTAAAAATAAATGGAATTATAATTCTAGTTCAAAACTAGTTCATTTCGATAAAAATCTATTTTTATCTTTTCAAATATGGAGTTTTTCATCCCAATTTTTCCCAAATCATTTCTTATGATTTTACACAAATTATTACTATTTTTAATAATTTTATCAAGGCTCGTGCAGTTGATTTCCATCAACGGCCAACGAACTGCACTTACAACGACCTTTTCCAAATTTGGTTTGGACATAATTCCAAATCCATCCGTTAGATTTCGAATCTCTAATATTCATTAGAAAGCTCTTTTCGATATGAACCGACGGTCGGATCTCCCGTAATATCCGTTCGAAGTCAATGGTCGAAATTCACGAACTACCGCAGCATGACGCGTTCTATTCAGTCCATTATATATGTATATATATAATATTTATTATATATATTTGGTCGATTTCCTTTTAAAACGTATTTTTCAAATCGTTTTTAATTTGTTTTCAAAGCGGTTTCAACTTCATATTCAATTTAAAATCAAAACTGAATATTCCGTATCATTAACATATAAATGATAATATTTTCAAAATGTTATATTTTGAAATCACTTCCTTTTCGATATTCGTTATAAAACGAATAAAATCGATAAGAATATCGCTCGTGTCAAAATGGTGCAAATCTAATCAACACGGCTTCATATATTTCTATTTTCAAATATTCTATTTCAAATATTTCTATTCAAATATTTCTTTTTCAAATATTCTATTTCAAATATTTCTATTCAAATATTTATTTTTTTCAAGTATTCTATTTCAAATATTCTATTTCAAATATTTCTATTTCAAATATTTCTATTTCAAATATTTCTATTTCAAATATTTCTATTTCAAAACTGGAATGAGGCCCAATCAATTACCATAAATTTTATTTCTATAGATTTCCATACAACGCATGTATATATCAACAATGATAATGAATCAACCGTCATCCAAAGTGCATTCTACACTGTATAACATCAAATATAAATATTCAACGCTTACAACGGTCGTTCAATCAATTGATCGACATACAACTAATTATTGGGATTAGTGTATGTCATATATCACCCCAATACCCGTGTGGGGTTTCAACCAATCAAACACAGATTTTATTTGTGCAGTTGGGCAATGTGTAAAATTTATCGTCCCAATCAATATCAATCAAATCGGTGTACATATACAAATCGTCGATTTGTTTATAACTATTTATTTTATACACACGTTAAAAATCATATTTTTAACTATAAAATATTTTATTTCTTTTCACATCACACAATCCAATTTCACAACACAACAACCAAACAAACAAGTCATCCATGGTTTGTGGACGACGGGTGTCGGGTGCTACTAAACACCGTCTGCATCCTAGTATATAATTCAACTAGAAATAAATTTAAAAGTGAGGAGTTCTCACAGAGGGTTCCACTCCGCCGTGCTTTGATTTTTGCTAATTTCACTGTCCATAGCCACTACATATATAAAAATCACATTTTTATATTGTTGCTATGTGTATAAAATTCACATTTTTACACCGCTACTATATAGATAAAATTTCTATTTTCATATAGCTACTTTATCGATAAAAATTCTATTTTTACACCGCTACTATATAGATAAAAATTCTATTTTTACCTTGCCACTAATATAATAAAAAATATATTTTTATTACTGTTCATGAATAAAAATCATATTTTTATTCTTCCTAAGATATAAAGATCGAATTTTTATTAACTATATATTATAAAAATCATATTTTTACTATCTCTACTATATAAAAATTATATTTTTATTATCTATACTATATAAAAATTATATTTTTATTATAAAAACCAAATTTTCATATACGATAAAAATCAATATTTTTACTTTTAAAAATATAATCTTTTTATATAAACGACTACTTTTCTAGTTTGAAAATCACATCTTTCTAGTTATAAAAATCGTATCTTTCTAGTTATAAAAATCATATATTTCTTGTTATAAAAGATCGTATGTTTCTAGTTATAAAAATCGTATATTTCTAGTTATAAAAATCGTATTTTTCTAGTTATAAAAAGATGAAATAAAAGAGAAGAAATAAATGCTTACAGCGAGTTTCTGAGTGGAGATTGCGGCGATGGGTGGTGAGGAGGCGTCGCTGGCACAATGGCGGGCCGTAGTGGGGTCCAGGAGGGTGGCAGCGGCTGTTTAAGGGTGTGGGGGATCTCAAATTGAACGGAGAAGGAGGGGGGAGGCAGAAGAAAAGGGTGGTGGCGGCCAGAGGGCTCGGCGGCAGGGAAAAGGGTCGGGGGCAGCAGTTTTCAATAGGCTAGGGGGTGCAGTTTTTTAGGGTTTGCTGAATGGGGGGGGAGGGGGTATCGCGACTCGAGGAGAGAGGAACGAAGGAGAAGGGGGCGCCACAGTCTTCGGGGGGGCGGAGGGAGCGGGGGTGAGGGCGCCGCCGCCTAAGGGGGGCGCGATCGATTGTTCCCTCATTTATTTTATTTAATTTCGTTTGACTAAGTTTGGGTTAAGGGGAGGGGAAGATATAGTTTTATATAATTATATATTTAATTTATTTTTAAATTCAAAAAGAAACTTTTTATCTTGAATTCAAGATCAAACCCATCGACTGTCGTCCATAGCTAATTACCCTCATTCCGAACACAATGGGACATGTATCATAGGCTGATTTGATCGTTTCGATCAGTTTTCGTCAAAATCAAAATATAACTCTATATATCGAATTTGAACGCACATTTCTATTTACCGGGGCCACATATTGACTCTATGAATTCCCAAAAAATTGTTTTTAGCTTCGTATTGGCCATACGATCCTAACATAACTATATTCGTCGAATTCTGAGACCGTTTGAAAAATGGCCCTTTTCTGGTCGATCCAATTTAACAGAAATCGACCAAACACATTTTCCTTTGCTACACTCACATATTAACTTCAAAAATTATGAAATTTGAAATCTAGCAATTATTTGACATCCCGGATCCAACAAAAGTGGTTTCGTCGAAAACAGAGGTCATTTGCAAAATTTCCTTTTTCGAAGGCCTTTATATATATAAATTCCACAGCGACTTTTTTGAATTTTAAACTGGACATATCTCTCAATTTATAAATTGAAATCTCGGTTTCTTACATCCGTTAGAAAGATATCGTCAAACAGATTCAAAGATTTCTCATTTCGTCCAATCCGACTTAAAACGAATTCTATATACTCATTTGAAATTCGAAATCGAAATTTCAAACTACTACGCCATTTCAAGCTCGTTATATAATTAAAATAAAATATTCATTTTAACTTTGTCGAAAATAAATTTTTAGCCATTATTATTTAAAATAACTCATTTTAAATAATCAAAATTCACTAAAATTGCCAAAATAAAAATTTTAAGTTGGCTCGGATTTCCGGGTTATTACAGGGTGCCCATATTTTCTACACGAGCAGCGAGTAGTTTCGGTTTTGCAGACATTCGTAAACTGCTCTATCGTAGTTTTTTGCAGATAATCCCAATTTTGGTTTAATAATGCATCCCAATAGGGGACGTCCATACTTGTTCAATTTATCTCTTTCAACAAGGATGCCGTGAGGCGGGCCTTGGAAAGTTTTAAAATAAGCAGGGGGAATTCGAAGATCCTCTAAACGTAGAGCTCGCAGGGCTTTGAAACCAAATACATTACCCACAATGGAAGTAAACATGTTAGTAACAGCAAAAAGGTCTAAAGGATAAGCTATATAAGCAATAAATTGATTTTCTTCTCCAATAACGGCCTCAATGTAATAGCATCATCCTTTGTAACGATCAAGACTGGTAAGTCCATCAGTCCACACAGTTGTCCAGGTACCAGTAGAAGATTCGGTGGCTACCGCAACCCCTGCTTCTTCGGCGAGAACTCTGGGTTGAGGAGTTACTCGGAATGCTGCTAAGATATCACTATCTTTGGTTTTGTAATCTGGAGTATAATAAGTCAATCTGTATCTGTGTATTTCCTTCACTTGTGTTATGTATTATTTTTCCGCTGCTTTGTAATTTAAATCTCTGATATTGTATTTCCAATGTATATTATTTATTCATACTCTGCTATATTCTTGTACTCTGATGTAAATTGTTGTAATAAGTGATGAAATGTTCTTCTATTTGTGTTCTGATTTGTCGTGTTCTTAACTCTATCCGTACTTTCCCTTACGGGGAAGTTTGGGTCGTTTCGGTCAATGTCTACCAAAGTACCAAACCGTGAAATATAAACCAATTTCACATCCAAATGAACACAAAAAGTCATATTGGTAAACATTACCAATATTATTGAGAAATCCAGTTGGATTTCTCTAACCTGTCAATCCCTACATCATAATTTCATATTATTCATATTATCATATAATAATATTAAACAACTACTGTGAGGAATCCGGCTGGATCTCTCCAACTTGTTACACCCTGCATGCAAATATATTACCTCAATTAAATCATTCAATTCAATATATCGATATAAATCCAATAATCAACCAATAACAGCAATTAAACATCAACCATTTAATTTAACACATTTATATTACTATGAACATGACCAACAAGGTAAGTTACCTCAACTGGTTTCAATCATTAGAATAACGATTTGGTGTTTCACTTAAATTAAACGACATTTAATTTCATCGGTTCAGTCAATATATAAATGCATATTTAACAAATAGCCAATCATTAACAACCATAGCACACAATTATAAAACCCGACTTATATAAAAATATAAGTAGGAAAAATTGAGTGAGTTTAACCCACCTTGATCCGATTTGTTGTTTAAACAGATCATTTCAGTTAAATTAAACATGCGATTAATTTAACTGAAAATATTAAATGATTCTAATCATGTCCATTTTTGTTCCATACGTTGTGCTGGTCAAGACCATTCTAATGTTTCTCATTCTATCCAATTCTAATTATATATGAATGTGTTATTAATATTTCAAGTTATACTAATTTTAAATATATTAATTCTTTTTAATTACTAATCATGTTAACTAATCGCATTAACTGATTGCATTGATATGAATATTCCACAACCGACTTCTAATCCAAAAGAATAGCCCAACGTTTTCCTACTACTTCTGTTTCCATCTACATAGATAAACACTGATTTAATTTATATTAATAATTTTCTTAAATTAATCTTTATTTAACTTATTTACATTTTGAACAAAATGATGGCCAATGTATTTCTTTATGTAGCCAATCTTCATGCAAGTTACCAACTCTTCTTCGTTATCTAGAAACAAATACTCCAAAAATGAACACGCCTGCATGCCAACCTAAGATATAAGTTAATGCACTTTTTAGTTAAAATAAATCAACTATTAATCCCTTAATTAAAGAAAACTAATTACGTTTGTAATATAAACAGTGGTCGGTCTCTTTTTAGTTCTAGCACTTCGTTGTTTCTCTTCCAAAGGCATGTAAAATTTCATAATTTGGTTAATATAATTTAATTGATATTTATAATCCTTAATCACAAATTTTTAAACTTAATTAAAACTAATTACTCCCTTATTCACTATTATACAGGCCGATAGTTCTTAGAATTCACAGGTCGACTATTCGTCCTGTTCGAATTGTTCTAAGCTGCCTCTGTTCAGCACCTACAAGAAACAGGTTATTTCTAAATTATAACTTATAATGTTAACTATATTTACTAATTACTAATTTACTTTGAATCACGGTCAATAGGCCATTATCTCCTTCCATTGCTCACGCTATAGCTCCAACCCGTAACTCACTTCAACTTCAACACCCCATACCGCACTTCCAAACGACGTCCATAATCTGATCTGAATTTACCGGCCTACACACCTCGTGCTTCCCACCTTCATCCCTATTCTTACCTGGTCCGGTGCCCCCATTTATCAGCAGTAGTTCGTAAAAAGTTTCCATCTTTGAGGGTTGTCCTGGCTACTAGGAAGCACGGGTTACGATCACAATCGATCCACTTATAGAGCTTGATGTGCTAGATGTATTCGCAGCTGAGTGGTCTTAGTGTAGATGAACGAATTTTCTAGAAATCGAGGAGGAAGATGGTGATTTTTAGATCGTCCATTCGTTAGGAGGCGGCTTCTTCATTGTTGACTACGTGTTATGTTTGACTTCGATCTTTAGGGTTACAGCTGTTGGTAACAAATTTATAGGGTTTGGAATATTATATTTTAATATAAAACAAAACTTCACCATGAAGTAATTCGTTAAAACAACCTCAAAATACCTTCGAACGAGATGAAAATTGACATCTTGCATAAAAAATATTTTGGACACGATGGGACAAATTTCGTTGAATTTCGAGATCGTTTGTGAAAATTCCTTTATAACTTCAATCGACACGCATTTAAATTGCATACGTTCACAAATTAAATCCAAATAACTTGAAAATTGAAATACTATAATTATAAATCATTACAGATTTAATAATTTAATTTTGCTGAAAATGGAGTTCGTTAGATAAACAATTATTCTTAATTTCCAATTTAAATCGACAAAGCGATTAAATAAAAATTGAGGCATTTTTGGCTACCATTGTCATATACGACGTCGGATTGCCACGAAATTTGGTTTTGTATAATAATTTAACATTACGGTTCCAATGAAAATAATTTCATAGAAAACTAAGACTGTTTGAAAAATGACCTTTCTCAAGGCTTATATATAATATAAAATAAATATATATCTAAATTCCAAAATAATTGAATTAAATAATAATAATAAATAATTATTATCATAAATATCCAAATAAAATTATCATATAGCTTCACATATAAATAATATGGATTATACAACTCAATATCAACATTTCGAGTTAAAATGTATCCAAATTATACTAAACTCCTTTTATATATATATTAAATAAGTGTTATCGTTTATTAATGATTTCCATAGCGACTATTTGAAAATTTGATTTGGACATAACTAACAATCTATAACACGAAATCTCGATTTTTCTCTTTCATATGAAAATTATAGTCAACTAGATTCAAACGTTTCTTGATTCACGGAATTACGACTTAAAACGAATTACATATATTCAATTGAAGTTCAAATCGTAAATTACGAACTACCACGCCATTTCGAACTCATTTATAATTAAAAATAAATTAACGTTAAAACTTCGTTTTAAATAGGCGGAGTAAATATAAAAAACCATTAATATTCCAAATAAAATATTTGAAACAGATTTAAATATTCAAATGACTGAAAAATCTAGGTCATTACAGATTGACAACATCTTATCCTAAGATAGATACGAGCTTGTAACCATAAAACCGAAATTAATTCTAGTATCAAAATATATCTCATTTAACCACTTCATTTAAAATATGGTTTTATAAACTGTTTCTAAAATCGAAGGCTTTCTTTTAAATTTAACTATTTTGACTTAACTCATTTATTAAGTAAAACTCTTGATAAACACTAACACTTAGCTTAAATTTCTTTTATAACTCAATTTAACGCTTGGATTACATTTGAAATCCATTGTGCTTACCATCATGAAACCCATCTTGGATTATTTATAATAAATCCAATTTCCCAATTCACAATCCTTTTGCATCTGAAACGTTCTTTCAGTTACATTTGTTTTACTAAACTTGATTATTAAGTAAACGTTCCTTTAAAATCATCGCTTTAAATTTTATATTCCTTTATAAACCTTTGTTTATAAGACTTAAGTTTATTTTCAAAACCCTTTTATACAATTTGTTTTATAACTCATATTTTATTTCAAAATCCATTTACCAAATCTTTTACCTAAAAATCGATAATATCTTATTATATAAGTAAATTTGAATTTTGTTATCATGTTCCTTTTCCCAAATTCGTTGCACAAATCCTTCAACCATCTTTGTTTGTACAAATTCGATTTTCCATCATTGAAAAATCTCTTTTCAATTAAAATCATTTTACTTAATTTCATTATTAAGTAAAATCTAATTAAAAGTCTGCCTTTCGCTTTAGAACCTTTTACGCAATTCGTTTAAAACTGGATTGATTACACAAAGCATATTTTGCCTTCGCATTGAAATATTATTTTAATTCGCATTACCTTACTTAATTTAATCATTAAATAATGGTTTGTTTAAAATCACCTCATTAGTTCAAAATCTCTTATATAAACTTCGTTTATAAAATTTGGGCTTATTACATAAAACCCTTTTACAAGATTCAATTAAGAATCTCATTATAACTTGATTACTTTCTTAAATGAAATTTCATTCCGTAAGGTAATCCTTTCAATTATAATTAATTGAAATATTAATTAAATTCAACATTACTACAGTAGATGTAGTTAACTTCTTGACTAACTAAATTTAGAATAGATAATCACTTTAAATAGTTATCAAAATAATAATTAACTTTATTAATAAGAAACAATTCAAGATTTACATTGAACACAATTAATTTAAAGATTACTTAAATTTTGACAACATTTATGGAGTTTGATAAACTATTCGTCAAAATCATTTCTATTTGATTAACTTGAAACAAATCAATTTAACAATCAATTTCAATTCAAAACAGTTGAGTTGGTCAACTTGAAAATCATCAGTTAACTTGTTAACTGGTTTCAACTAATTGCTTCCCTTGAATTAATTAATAATATAATTAATTAACAAAATCACTTAATTGTTTCATAAGAACAATTATTTCAAATTATTAGCCCATGGGTTAATTTCTCACTTCTTGTGTATAAATCTTATTAAAACATAAGAATTTACTATAAGAATTACTTTATAATATTTTATGAAACTAATTAAAAATAAACTTTTGTTTATAAATAAAACTTCTATTGTAAATAAATTTTGAAAATATAAGTTAAAATCTAGCCTAATTTATAAAAAATAATTTTTATAACTTCAAACTTCGTCAATAAGCTTAACTACAAATCGATGTCTTTAAAAATGGATTTTAGGCCATCTGTTGCCAATCCTTTAATCAATATTGTTTATTGATTAATACAACAACGTTGACTTAAATTCAACCATCAATCATCCAGTTTATCAACCAACATCCAACTCAACAAGCATGATTTAATATTACTTGAAATAAACAATTCATATATAAATAATATGAAGAACAAATAATTTACAACTTATTTGAGGAATCCAGTTGGATCCCTCCAACTTGTTCTCTCCTGCATCATGGATCATAATCATTTAATAACTGCATATGAAATTGATATTTTTATCTAAAACATTTAAATGACAGAAATATAAATAGCATCAATCAACAACCAAACAACCATTTCAATCAACAACCATAAAAATTATCCAGTTAATACTAATAAAGATAAATTATAATAATATTAATTTAACACATCATAGTATTTCAGAAAGCGTGAGAGTTAACTCACATTTTGTTTTGATTCGACGATACTGGTCATTTTATATAATTTCAAACGAGCATTTGAAATTATATAAAAATTCCACTAGCTCCAAATCATATTGTTCCCTCTCGTACATATAGGCTTCAAGATTACAAACCCAACGTCGCTTGTTTCGTTGAATTCTGTTAATGTATGAAAAATATATGTTTGTTACACTATTTCAAATTGAACTAAATAAATTTACGAATTATAATCTTAATATCTTAATTACCTACTTAATTAAGGCAAGCACCCTAATGAACGTTTAAAAGCAAATCCTTCTTTCCTGCCATTATAATACATAGAGCCTCCCTCCACCTTATTCCCTTATTGAATGAGCTTTTTCCACCTATCTCCACCTCCTCAGACTCTAACCTCGAAATCCACCACCACCAAATTTTCCAACGCCTCTCCCTCTACTCCACCCTCACCTTCGTACCCAATTCAATGCTCCACCCAGGAAATCCATCTAACACCCATCGACGCTACATTATATAGAACAATGACCAGAATCATCAAGAATCCCTCCCAAACTTCGCCAAAACACACGCCTCGATCCTAAGGATTCAACGCAACCCACCTTAACTGAAACCACCCGGAATCCCCCTTATGGGAAAGCCGGATTACTTTGACAACACGACGTGTCAGAACACAAATATAAGAACTTTTCATTGCTTTTACAACAATTTACATCAAGTACAAGATATCAGAGTATGAATATATATTACACAGCAGAAATAAAATAATATCATAGATTAAAATACAAATTTCAAAGAAGTGGAAAATACAATACATAAGAATAATGTACAAAGGAAATCATCTACAATCACAACTGAATGAGATATATGGATACAAAGCTTTTCGAATATAGCTCCAACTGTAATCTAGGATCCTATGAAATGAAGTATCTGTGGAAACCAAAACTACTAGCTAACCATGTGGAAATATAAGCAACTAGAGTTTAGGTTAAAACAATAAACTCCAAGTCTGTGAGAACTAAAACAGTTATTAGCTTTTATTTTAAAGTTAGGTAATCACGGGACCATGCTGTATAACATGGAATGAGTTTTCCCACATGAATACCAGTGCACAAAACAAATAGCGCAATGCTAAATAGAAAAATGAAGCTATCATAAGACTCAGGTCCCGTCACACAATGAACGCAGTCGAGGATAAATTTTTCCTTTATAGTAGCCAAATAAGCTTGATACACGAAATTTCATCTTTTATTATTACTATAAGTGAAGAAATAAACTTCAATTATAAATGTATCAATCATAGGCGGCGAAAGTACCATTATATTACGTCGCCATATAGATTTACAACTAAAACTGTAAAATCGCGTATTGGAAAATGGATTTCCATCTATGAACCTAGGCAAGCGATCCCCCTTACCGATTCGAGACGCACTAGCAATGCCTCAGGATCACCCACAGTGAACCCTTGGATCCTGCAGAGCCGGTCATCCATCGATGATTAGTTATGCGATAAACTATATGTTGGTCGGTTCTACCGAATCTCCAAAATGGTCAGTACGTCGACAACTCTGTCTGTTTCCGACCGTATGAGCCTCTAGGTAATCTATTCAATTCCGAGGTACCTCGCTTTTCCATCAATAAAATTTTGCAACATCCATATAAGTAAACTGTCTGGGCTCTATACCATGACATTACTCGTAGCTAGAAACTAACATATTTCAATTTCCCTGCGTCTCTAATCCTGTTTTAGGTTCATATCGGGGAGTGAAGCTCGTGAATTAATGCTACAAAAAGCTGTGCTAATTAAAGTTTTGCTTTAATCATCAACCACAAAACCCTGCTTTTCAAAAAAGCCTTGATCATTTGCATCTAAGCATGCCACATTGTCAATCCATATAGTACCACTGATTTCCACCAATATATAACCTCTAGGCTCGTACGTCTCAGAGAAGGGTGTTAAGCAAGAGAATAAATTCTCCACCACCAAACAGATATATATTTAGCAGAGATAAATGAACACAGCATAAAGGAATACAATGTTAGACACACTAACCATTTGCAAGTCCGTTCTGGGTCAGAACGAAACCGGAGGCACCTTATTCATCGTCCCATATATCCAATAAAGGAGAGAGGCCCACGCATATCCGGTCGATCTCCATGTACGTCTAGACGATCACCATTTATTACCTTGTCTTGGGTGTACATCCCAAGCAAGACATAAGTAATCATCCAAACGATGTGAAGATCTCTTGTCTTCAATCACCGTCTTCCTATCATCGACATTTAGTCACCGTATCAGTTATTCAGAATGGGATAAACCCGGTCTTTCCAAATAACCCGCGTATTTTATAATCTAGTGCTATAAAAACACATCATACGCCTCATTCCAATTCAATATATTATTTTATTCAAATATGCACATCTTTAGTGAAAGGTTCCCATTAATTTTATCAAAGATAAATTCTTTTAAATTTTCTCTTTAATTATCCTTTTGATATCGTTTCCAAAAGATTTTATTTTACCCTTTAACAATTCTAAACCAAATTAAGGTTTATAAAACTAGTCGGGATTATCGAGCCATGCAGCAGTAATCATTTATTCATTAATCCCATTCCCAACCGATTCATCCCATGGAGTAAAACTGGTAGTACTCCTTATCTAACACCGAAGGTGTTATCGGTAAATTCAATTACTGTGACGACCCCAAACCCGGTACAGACGGAGACAAGGGTATTCTTTGGAATATAACACAGAAACAGATAATAGCAGAACAGAATTAATTAAATACACCAGATAATGAACAATAGAATATACTGGATAAACGTAATCATCAGAGTTACACAGTATACAGGATCATACTTAGTACAAATACAGTTCAGCTATACATAAATGTCTGCAGCGGAAATAAATAAAATATGTACAATAGGAGCTGAACAGCATAAAAAGAGATAAATAATAGAATCCATCTTCAGCTCCAGCTATCCAGAAAGAACCAGCTAAACCTGAATACAAGGCTGCCCGTGTAGAAAAAGGGGCACCCGAGTTTGAAAGTGAAACAAACTACGAGTCAGTCATGGGACTGGTATGAGAAATCTACTCAACACCTTTATAACATGGCTAATCACAGGACCACGCCACTTTCGTGGAACGGGTTTACTCCATTGGATTGCCAGTGCTTTAAAAACAAATCTTTCTTTTAAAACATCGCAATGCTTTTTATAAAATGAAGCCATTATAAGGCCCAGTTCCCATCACATAATGCAACGCAAACCGGAGGATAGAGTTTTACCTTATAATGGCCAAAATACGATTGATACGAATAAAACAAAAGCATTTGGTATTACTACTAGTGTTTATATGTTTCAAAAACGATTTGAATCATAACTATCAATCATAGGCGGCATGGGTACCATATATCATGTCGCCATATGTATATATACAATCAAAACCGCACAGTCACGTATTTGGAAATTGGATTTCCGTCATGAACCAGGGCAAAAGATAGTCCTTACCGAATTCGAGACAATCTAGCCTACCATGTCTCAGGATCAGAGCTCGAGTGACCCTTGGATCGTAAGGGCCGGTCCACCGATGTGGATTAAAATGCCTGAGCAATACGTCTCCCCGCCCTATGGGGCGCAAATGAGCCAACGAATGACTCCATCGGACCCGGATCGTCCGATCTAACCGAGGCGCCTCGCAACAGCAACAACCACACAGGTGAAAAGTATATAAATGTCAGGGCTGGTAGGTCACTGATACCACCCTAGCTAGAAAGAAACGCATGCCCTCCCTGAGGTCCTTCTCCCGTTTCTAGTTCATACCGGGGTGTGAGGCTCGCGAATTCACGTCATACACAAAGCTACGCCACACAGGCCGTGCTTTGATCATCACCACAAGACTTTGCTTTTCAACAGAAGCCCTGATCATTTGCCACTTAGGCATGCCACACTAGCAATTCATGCCATGCGAGTGATGTCCATCGATACACAACCTCTGAGCTCGTGCATCTCAGAGAAGGGCGTTAAGAAAAAGAATAAATTCTCCGTCGCCAAACAGATGTATATTTAATAGAGACCAATCAACACAGAATAAAATCCAATGTCAGACACACAGTCCTTTTACAAGTCCATTCTGGGTCTGAACGAAACCGGAGGCACTAAATACCTCGCAAACCCATCGATCACCACGTATGTCTGAACGATCACCACTCATTATCCATATTTCGGGATGCCTCCCAACCAGGACCTCGGTTACCATCCAAACGAGGTGAAGATCTCCGGTCATCGACCACCGTCTTCATCTTCGGCTTTCAGTCGTCGGTCAATTATTTGAAATGAGGATTAACTCGGCCTTTTCAAATAATTCACGTATTTTTAGAATTTCAAATCAACTTATTTCAATGGTTAAATCAATCGACAACACCAATTTGTTCTTTAATGTACTTTTCACACCAAACACATTCAACCATCAAAAACCACATAAATCGAGCAAATTCAGTTTATTTCCATTCCATATCATTTATGATATTTTATAACAATTTATCGCTATTTTTATTTATTTTAAAATAGCCAATTTAGTCAAAACGACGCTTCGGGCCATAACGCGGCCGTGACGCTGTTTTTCTTCAGATTTGATTTACACATATCTGAAAATATAACCGTTGGATCTTCACAAAATTTACATCATTTGAAAGGTCATTTCAAAACGAATCCAATGGTTCCGGTTTTGGGAAAATCCGACGGTCGGATCTCCCGGTACAATCGTTTGAATTTTCGATTTCAAAATACGAACTACAACGTCGTTATTCGATTAAATATAATTATATTTATATATATAAAAAAAATATAATCGTTTCTGGCGCTGTTTTTCTTCAGATTTGAATTAAACATTCCAGAAAATCCAACCGTTGGATTTTTACAAAGTTGGTGCCGTTGGAAAGATATTTCCAAGGCGAACCCAACGGTTGCGGTTTCGGGAAAATCCAATGGTCGAATTTCCCGCACTAGTTGTTTGAAATCACGGTTTCAAAACACGAACTGCACGGCCACATTTCGTTTTAATTTTATTTATATTTATATATTTATATAAATATAGTTCATTCAACAATTTCAATATCGTTTTCACTTCAAATATTTCACTAACGCCTTTAAATTTTGGAAAATTTCGCCATAACCTCCTTTGTACGGGAGGGGCTGGGAAAATTCCCAAATAGCCACACGGGCATCTCATGTCAAAAAGAAAAAGAAAAAGCCAAGTGGCTAGCCAACAGGCTCATAAAATCATCACCCAAACAAAACAGCAAATGTGTACCTATTTGTCGGGCACAAAATTTTATTCCTCTTCTCTAGCCCCTTTGCTATAACCTGTTCAATAAATATGCATGTACATATATACAGTTCTTATCACTTATCATTTTCCATTCAACTTCATATTTGATTCCATTTGGTTTAGAAACACCATTCATTCTAATGTTGCATGCATAGGCAAAAATCATATCATTAGCTAATTAATGAATATTTATTTGAACGAGTGGCTATTTTTAACACTTCACATTTCAACAATTCATGTATATAATAAAAAAATGTGATTTTTATTGTAAAACAATTCATTTCAAAACACTATTATTTTACATAGTTTATATAGGTAATAAAAATAGGATTTTTATCATAAAACAATTTCTTTTAAAACGAGATTATTTTACATAGTGCATATAGATGATAAAAAGGTGATTTTTATTATAGAACAATTTATTTCAAAATATGAATACCATTCAACCCATGAATTTCTAATTAACGAATGAATTTCGATTCAACACATGAAAGTTTTCTATTCAACGAATAAATATAGTTTCAGCAAATGAGAATAATTCAAACACATGAATATTATTCAAAATTTGGGCAGCATAACGGCAGGGTAGTTAAAACCGGGACAGTCCCTAGTACGGCTCCTCGCTCTACCTTAAAACCTCGCGGTTTTTGACAATGGGAATCATGCATCTAGTTCGCACGCAGGCGGCATGTATATATTTATTTCATTTCCACAAACTAATCCTATGTGGTTTCAACCAAATATTTCTCAACCACAAGTGGGTATTTTTCAACCACAATCAATCATTATCAACCACAAACAATCCCAAACAACCATTCGCTATCAATATATTTTCACACCAATCACAACCAATAAATATCGTCCATGGTTTATGGACGAGGGGCGTATATATATATATATATATATATATATATATATATATATATATATATATATATATAGAAATTCACTTCTATTTCAACACATATATAATTTTTACAATGCATATATAACTTATACATCGAACGTACAACTTATAAAACGCTTATAAAAGAGATGTACAACGCTTATATAAGTCATACATCGACTATATAATTTATACATCGTCGTTTTCCATATCGTTTATAAATTAGAAATCCCACATTGGGTTCCACTCCACCAAAAATTGCAGAAGGCTTAGAAAGATATGCGGTCTCTTCTAGAATGTAGAAGACGTCCACACGGTCACGATGTTTCCTGTTTCATTGAATTTCGACAAGAAACGAAAAAGATATGATTTTTCAAAGTTTGCAACGGTTTAAAGGTGTTAAAACTGTTGAAAATATATATAGCCGTATACCTCTATTTTTCTTCAAAACTAGGTTTTGATCTTTTGCCCAAACCGTTGCACGATATTGGAATCCGGTTGCATGAGGTCGAAGAGGGAGGAGAGGCGCACAGAACCGTGGGTCCCACGTCGAACACGGTGGTCGGAGCTGGGTTCGGCGGCGGCACAAAGTCTCCGACTTCGGGGCTTCCAATCTAGAAGGATACTCAATGAAAAAAATCCAAACTTGCTATGGATTTGAAGGTCTTGACTAGCTCTACAAAATCCTCAACAGGATGGAGGTCTAATTTTGAGCGGATTGAGAGCAATCGAGGGGAGAAGGGGTTGAAAAAGTTCCGCCTGCTATCGACGACAGGGAGAGAGAAAATAGTTTTTTCTGACCAATGATAATTTTTTGTTTATTTATATATTTAAAAAAATCCGAAAATACCCTCTTTAACACAAGAACTCTAATCCAAACCCAATGACTGTCGTCCCTAGCGTTTTACCCCCGTTCCAAACACAATGGGATATGTTTCGTAGGCCCATTCGACTGATTCAGTCAGTTTCCCTTCAAATTAAAATATAAAACATTCAATACTTAATTTGAACGTACATTTCAATTTGCCAGGGCCACAAACTGATTCGAAAAATTCTAGAAAAATAAACCTAGCTATGTTTTGACGATACGGTCCCAACAAAACTAGTTTCGTCGAATTCTGAGACCGTTTGCAAAAAGGCCCATTTCTGGTCGATCCAATTTAACTATAATTGACCAAAACACATTTTCCTTTGCCACGCTCATATACTAGCTTCAAAAATTATGAAATTTGAAACCTAGCAATAACTTCACATCCCGGATCCAACAAAAGTGGTTTCGTCGAATTCCGAGGTAGTTAGCAAAATGGCCAATTTCATGGGCTATATAAATTCCATAGCGACCGTTTTGAAAATTCATTTAGCCATAACTTTTGCTTTCCGTTATGAAAATTCGATTTTTCAGATTCGTTAGAAAGGTGTTCACTAACAGATTTAAATATTTTGGTTTCACTCAAATCCATTTTGTTTTTCACCCGGTACAGTCCGACAAAGTTTGAATTCAATTGTTGAAACTGCAGCGCCATTTCAGGCCTTGTTTATAATTATAATTAATTGTATTCGTTTTCAATTGTCAATTCAAACTCACTTTCCATTGCCATTATTTGAAATATTTATTTTAAATATTTAAAATCCATTATTTTAGCCAATTTAAAAATTTTAAATTGGTTTAGATTTTCTGGGTCGTTACAATCTCCCCCACTTAAACTTTTCGTCCCCGAAAAGGAACAAAGTCGAAAGTGGTTTGATTAATCAACTCTACGTTCGATCTGGTTTCCATTCTCCAACTTTTCAGTTTCTGAGAATTTTCAAATTCTTCAAAAATTTGGCTAACACCCGGAATTTTCGAAAAATTTCGCTATAATTCTATCGTTGATTAAATCAACTACTGTTTCACTAATTCAATAAATCAAATTTACAGTCACCCAACACAACCAACAATCAAATTGTTGTTAACTTTTCAAAAATATACCAATCAATTCCTATAATATTTTAAAATCATTCAGACTACCGAGTTAAAAGTGCACATCTATGGAAAGAAATAACAATAGAATAGAGCACTAAGTGGTAATGCAAAGTATGGTAAATGTACCTTGCACTGGAGTCAATCAGAGATATCCACTCGGCATCTAGGATAAGCTTTCTGAATGCTCTCCTCAGTTTCCCAAGTACAATCTCGCGGGTCTCCACTCCATTTCACTTTGACTAAGTGAACCTTCTTGTTCCTCACCTCTTTGGTTTCTTTGCCGATGATCTTTAGCGGCTCTCTTCTCACAGCTAATTCAGGGGTAATTTCAATATCCTGTTGAGCTGCTTCATCCACGATCAAGTCTGGATCATGAATGTGCTTTCGAAGTTGAGATATGTGAAATACATCATGAACTCCAGGCAACCAATCAGGCAGTTTGACCCTATAAGCGAGAGTTCCGATCCGTTCCAGAATAGGAAACGGACCAATGAATTTGGGCGCCAACTTTCCAGTTTTACCGAACCGGATAACTCTTCTCATCGGCGATACTTTCAAATATACGTAGTCGCCAACAGCAAATGATATATCTCTTCTTCTCCTATCGGCATAGCTCTTTTTTCGGCTTTGAGCGGCCAGTAATCGTTTCTTAATAAAGTCGACTTTGTCGGCAGCTTCTCGAATCATATCAGGCCCCAACACAAGTCTATTTCTGGGTTCGACCCAACAAGCAGGAGATCAGCACGGTCTACCATACAACGCTTCGAATGGAGACATTGTCAGGCTCGCCTGGTAGCTGTTGTTACATGAGAATTCAGCCAAATGCAGATGGTCTTCCCACGATCCACCGAAATCTAGAACACAAGCCCACAATAGATCTTCTAAAATACGATTCACCCTCTCAGTCTGACCGTCTGTTTGAGGATGATAAGCGGTGTTCAAGTTCAGCTTCGTTCCCAGCTCGACTTGAAATGCCTCCCAGAATTTACTAGTAAATATTGTATCTCTATCACTGACTATACTGAGCGGCACTCCATGTAGTCTAACTATTTCCTTGAAGTAAATCTGCGCCAGACTCTGAGCAGTTCTGTTTGATCTGACAGGTATGAAATGGGCAGTCTTCGTGAAGCGATCTACGATCACCCAAATACTGTCATTTCCTTTTCTGGTTCTGGGAAGACCATCAATGAAATCCATAGAAATATGTTCCCACTTCCAACCTGGAACGTCCAGCGGTTGTAACAATCCAGCCAGTTTATGTTGGTCGCTTTTGACTAGCTGGCAAGTAGGGCATCGGCTAACATATAAAGAAATGTCCCACTTCATCGACTTCCACCAGAAAGTGCGTTTGATGTCATTATAAATTTTGCTTACTTCCGGATGGATACTAAGTTTTGACTTGTGGCATTCATCCAGTACTTCCTTTCGGAGCTCAGGAATGTTAGGAACACAGATTCGACCTTTTAGCCTTAGAAACCCCTCATCATCAACTTGAAAACTCGAGGGATCGCCCTTCTGAATTACCTCTCTGGTCTTTTGAATGAAGTGATCATCCTTCTGAAGAGCAGATGTTTTATCTATCAATGAAGTCGTGATAATAAAACTGGCGATCATTTCAGTTTTTCGGCTCAACGCATCTGCCACAACATTGGCTTTCCCTGGAGTGTATATAATCTCAAAATCGTATGCTGCAAGGAACTCTAGCCAACGTTGCTGCCTCAGATTCAAGTCTTTCTGGGTGAACAGATATTTTAACGACTGGTGATCTGTAAACAGTTCAAATCTCTCACCCAGAAGATAGTGTCTCCAGATTTTCAAAGAGAATATGATAGCCAATAACTCAAGATCATGAGTTACATAGTTTTTCTCGCGCGGCTTCAGTTAACGGCTAGCATAAGCAATCACTTGGCCCCTCTGCATTAACACTGCGCCAAGGCCTTCTCTAGAAGCGTCAGTCCAGACCTTTAAATCCTGATTGCCATCGATGATGGTTAACACTGGAGCTGTTGTTAATCTTAACTTTAGCTCTTCAAAAGCATCTTCACATTCTGGAGTCCACTTGAATTTAGAATGCTTATTTGTAAGCTTCATTAAGTGACCAGATATCTTAGAAAAGTTTTTAACGAATTTCCGGTAATAACTAGCCAATCCGAGAAAACTGCGGACTTCAGTGGGGGTACTGGGCTGTTTCCAATTCCGAATAGCTGTGATTTTACTTGGATCCACAGCGATTCCTTCTTTCGATACGACGTGGCCCAGAAATTTCACTTCATCTTGCCAGAATATACATTTGGAAAACTTTGCTTTCAATACATTCCTTCTGAGGATTTCTAGAACCTATTCCAGATGCTTTTCATGTTCGGCCTTCGATTTAGAGAAGATTAGAATATCGTCAATGAAAACCAGAACGAATTTATTCAAAACTCCTCTGAATACTCTGTTCATCAGATCGACAAAGTAAGCTGGAGCGTTACATAAGCCGAATGGCATCACTAACCACTCGTAGAATAAGTCGGGACCTCTGAGTGCTGTCATTGGAACACACTCTTCGGCAATTCGAAGTTGATGGAAACCTGTAGCTAGGTCCATTCGTGAAAATACTTGTGCGCCATTTAATTGATCCAACAAATCATCAATCCGCGGCAATGGATATTTGTTCTTTATGGTCTGCTTGTTTAAATCACGATAATCCACACATAGACGTAGAGTACCGTCAGATTTTGGGACAAACACCACTGCTGCTCCCCAATCAGAGAAACTAGGCCTGATTAGACCCTTCCATATGAGCCGTCGTGTTTGATTTTCTAATTCCTCTTTCTCTTTCAAGGACATCCTTCGAATAGCGTGAACTACCGGCCTTGCATTAGGAATCAAAGCGATCTTGAAATCTATTTCTCTCTGCGGAGGTAAGCGAACAACTTCTTCAAACACATCCGCATAATTGTTGACGACAGGAATATCTTTCACTAGGTCGGGAATATTCTCTGTGATTTCAGGGATATTTTCTATTTGGGTTGGAGAAACAATCAAAGCTGCCCAGAAGTCTTTTCTATTAGCATTCTGACCTTCACAGGGAATGGTTATATAATCGCCTGATTTAATCTTCGCCTTTACGACTCTGTCGGCGCATTTAACTTCAACTTCATACTTGGTCAACCAGTCTAACCCCAAAATAAGATCAAACTCTTTAAAATTCATGACGACCGCGATGGTGGGAAACCGATAACGAGAGAAAGAAACCGGCACTCCACAAACCCAACTGAGATCAATGGAACCCCCAACCGGATTCTGGACAGTCATTGGTTCCTTGAGCTTTTTCAAATTCAAATCCAGTTTCTTAGCTGCATTCTTTGCAAAGAAGCTTCGTGACGCGCCTGTGTCAAATAGTACTTTAACTGGAATATCTTTGACAGTTAGCGTGACTTCTAAAACATCTGGCCTCTCTTGAGTAGACGAAGATGCAGGCACTTCTGCCACTTCATTTACATGTACTGCTTCAGGTTTTCTGAATAGCGGACAGGCCTTTAAAAGATGACCGGCTTGTTGGCATTGACTGCACTTTCTATTCTCTTGAAAATTCATCCCGGATTTAGACCCATCACCCTTTCGTCTGTTCGAAGATCTACAGTTTCTCATCGAATGCCCTTGCTGATCGCACTTTAGACATACGACTGTCTTTACCTTTTTCTGATTGATCTTTGGCGTCTTTTTGACTTCAGCCTTCGTACTGGCCTCATGCTGCACCCTTGTCTCTGGGCTATCAGCTTCAAATTTTCTTTTGCTACTAGAACTGATTTCTTCTTCATCTCGCAACATGCCTTTCATATGGAGGTCTTCATACTGATAAGCCATATAAATCATTTCTGAAAAAGGAAGCTTCACATGCCCCATTACTTTATTCTGGTATTTCCTTTGAAGCCCGTTGATAAATCTCAGATTCTTTCTCCTCGTATTCAGAATTAAATGGGGAGCAAAGTGAGAAAGGTCGTTGAATTTCTTATGATATTCTAGGATGGTCATATCTCCTTGTATCAGATAAGAAAATTCATCGCATAATCGCTCAGTCGCTTCGGGAGGAGTAAATCTTTCCAGGAAAATCACATTGAATCTGTCCCAGGTGATATCACCTTCTGGATTATCCTTGATAACTGAATCCCACCAGAACAAAGCTTCATCTTTGAGCGCCCAGGATGCCAGTAATCTTTTCTGGTCATCCCTCAGCTTTAATGTTTCGAAGATTTTCTCAGCCGAACGAATCCAAGCTTGTGTTCTCATAATAGATTCTTCGCCCGAGAAAGGTTTTCCCCCCAAATTTCTATATTTCATAAATAGAGCTTCTATATCCGAGTCAGTATTACTTCTTCTGTTTCTGGCACTCATTTTCTAGTTCTTCTGCAAATTGCAGATCAGGTGTCAGGTCAACAGAAAAGATATTTCAAAATATAGAGACAAATACTTGAATGTAAATGTGTCTATCTAGGTGTTATTTCATTCTGCTACTCATACTAGGATATTACCGATCCTATCTGTAATGAGATACCCATCCTAGAACACTACTGGTTCTATTTCTGACGAGTTCGTTAATATGTTATATTCCAGAACTAAGCTTAACCAAAGCTCTGATACCACGATGTGACGACCCCAAATCCCGTACAGACGGAGACAAGGGTAATCTTTGGAATATAACACAGAAACAGATAATAGCAGAACAGAATTAATTAAATACACCAGATAATGAACAATAGAATATACTGGATAAACGTAATCATCAGAGTTACACAGTATACAAGATCATACTTAGTACTAATACAGTTCATCTATACATAAATGTCTACAGCGGAAAGAAACAAAATATGTACAATAGGAGCTGAACAACATAAAAAGAGATAAATAATAGAATCCATCTTCAGCTCCAGCTATCTAGAAAGAACCAGCTAAACCTGAATACAAGGCTGCCCGTGTAGAAAAAGGGGCACCCGAGTTTGAAAGTGAAACAAACTACGAGTCAGTCATGAGACTGGTATGAGAAATCTACTCAACACCTTTATAATATGGCTAATCACAGGACCACACCACTTTCGTGGAACGGGTTTACTCCATTGGATTGCTAGTGCTTTAAAAACAAATCTTTCTTTTGAAACATCGCAATGCTTTTTATAAAATGAAGCCATTATAAGACTCAGTTCCCATCACACAATGCAACGCAAACCGGAGGATAGAGTTTTACCTTATAATGGCCAAAATATGATTGATACGAATAAAAAAAAGCATTTGGTATTACTACTAGTGTTTATATGTTTCAAAAACGATTTGAATCATAACTATCAATCATAGGCGGCATGGGTACCATATATCATGTCGCCATATGTATATATACAATCAAAACCGCACAGTCACGTATTTGGAAATTAGATATCCGTCATGAACCAAGGCAAAAGATAGTCGTTACCGAATTCGAGACAATCTAGTCTACCATGTCTCAGGATCAGAGCTCGAGTGACCCTTGGATCGTAAGGGCCGGTCCACCGATGTGGATTAAAATGCCTGAGCAATACGTCTCCCCGCTCTATGGGACGCAAATGAGCCAACGAGTGACTCCATCGGACCTGGATCGTCCGATCTAACCGAGGCGCCTCGCAACAGCAACAACCACACAGGTGAAAAGTATATAAATGTCAGGGCTGGTAGGTCACTGAAACCACCCTAGCTAGAAAGAAACGCATGCCCTCCCTGAGGTCCTTCTCCCGTTTCTGGTTCATACCGGGGTGTGAGGCCCGCGAATTCACGTCATACACAAAGCTACGCCACACAGGCCGTGCTTTGAGCATCACCACAAGACTTTGCTTTTCAACAGAAGCCCTGATCATTTACCACTTAGGCATGCCACACTAGCAATTCATGCCATGCGAGTGATGTCCATCGATACACAACCTCTGAGCTCGTGCGTCTCAGAGAAGGGCGTTAAGCAAAAGAATAAATTCTCCGCCACCAAACAGATGTATATTTAATAGAGATCAATCAACACAGAATAAAATCCAATGTCAGACACATAGTCCTTTTACAAGTCCGTTCTGGGTCTGAACAAAACCGGAGGCACCAAATACCTCGCAAACCCATCGATCACCACGTACATCTGGACGATCACCACTCATTATCCATATTTCGGGATGCCTCCCAATCAGGACCTCAGTTACCATCCAAATGAGGTGAAGATCTCTGGTCTTCGACCACCGTCTTCATCTTCGGCTTTCAATCATCGGTCAATTATATGAAATGAGGATTAACTCGACCTTTTCAAATAATTCACGTATTTTTAGAATTTCAAATCAACTTATTTCAATGGTTAAATCAATCGACAACACCAATTTGTTCTTTAATGTACTTTTCACACCAAACACATTCAACCATCAAAAACCACATAAATCGAGAAAATTCAGTTTATTTCCATTCCATATCGTTTATGATATTTTATAACAATTTATCGCTATTTTTATTTATTTTAAAATAGCCAATTTAGTCAAAACAACGTTTCGGGCCATAACGCGGCCGTGGCGCTGTTTTTCTTCAGATTCGATTTACACATATCTGAAAATTTAACCGTTGGATCTTCACAAAATTTACATCATTTGAAAGGTCTTTTCAAAACGAATCCAACAGTTCCAGTTTCGGGAAAATTCGACGGTCGGATCTCCCGGTACAATCGTTTCAAGTTTCGATTTCAAAATACGAACTACAGCGTCGTTATTCGATTAAATATAATTATATATATATATATAATCGTTTCTGGCGCTGTTTTTCTTCAGATTTGAATTAAAATTCCAGAAAATCCAACCGTTGGATTTTTACAAAGTTGGTGCCGTTGGAAAGATATTTCCAAGGCGAACCCAACGGTTGCGGTTTCGGGAAAATCCAATGGTCGGATTTCCCGCACTATTTGTTTGAAATCACGGTTTCAAAACACGAACTGCACGGCCACGTTTCATTTTAATTTTATTTATATTTATATAAATATAGTTCATTCAAGAATTTCAATATCGTTTTCACTTCAAATATTTCACTAACGCCTTTAAATTTTGGAAAATTTGGCCATAACCTCCTTTGTACGGGAGGGGCTGGGAAATTCCCAAATAGCCACATGGGCGTCTCATGTCAAAAAGAAAAAGAAAAAGCCAAGCGACTAGCCAACAGGCTCATAAAATCATCACCCAAACAAAACAGTAAATGTGTACCTATTTGTCGGGCACAAAATTTTATTCCTCTTCTCTAACCCCTTTGCTATAACCTATTCAATAAATATGCATGTACATATATACAGTTCTTATCACTTATCATTTTCCATTCAACTTCATATTTGATTCCATTTGGTTTAAAAACACCATTCATTCTAATGTTGCATGCATAGGCAAAAAAATCATATCATTAGCTAATTAATGATTATTTATTTGAACGAGTGGCTATTTTTAACACTTCACATTTCAACAATTCATGTATATAATAAAAAAATGTGATTTTTATTGTAAAACAATTCATTTCAAAACACTATTATTTTATATAGTTTATATAGGTAATAAAAATAGGATTTTTATTATAAAACAATTTCTTTTAAAACGAGAATATTTTACATAGTCCATATAGATGATAAAAAGTTGATTTTTATTAAAGAACAATTTATTTCAAAATATGAATACCATTCAACACATGAATTTCTAATTAACGAATGAATTTCGATTCAACACATGAAGGTTTTCTATTCAACGAATAAATATAGTTTCAGCAAATGAGAATAATTCAAACACATGAATATTATTCAAAATTTCGGCAGCATAACGGCAGGGTAGTTAAAACCGGGACCGTCCCTAGTACGGCTCCTCGCTCTACCTTAAAACCTCACGGTTTTTGACAATGGGAATCATGCATCTAGTTCGCACGCAGGCGACATGTATATATTTATTTCATTTCCACAAACTAATCCTATGTGGTTTCAACCAAATATTTCTCAACCATAAGTGGGTATTTTTCAACCACAATCAATCAATATCAACCACAAACAATCCCAAACAACCATTCGCTATCAATCAATTTTCACACCAATCACAACCAATAAATATCGTCCATGGTTTATGGACGAGGGGCGTATATATATATATATATATATATATATATATATATAGCAGTTCACTTCTATTTCAACACATATATAATTTTTACAGTGCATATATAACTTATACATCGAACGTACAACTTATACAACGCTTATACAAGAGATGTACAACGCTTATATAACTCATACATCGACTATATAATTTATACATCGTCGTTTTCCATATCGTTTATAAATTAGAAATCTCACATTGGGTTCCACTCCACCAAAAATAGCAGAAGGCTCAGAAAAATATGCGGTCTCTTCTAGAATGTAGAAGACGTCCACACGGTCACGATGTTTCCTGTTTCATCGAATTTCAACAAGAAACGAAAAAGATATGATTTTTCAAATTTTGCAACGGTTTAAAGGTGTTAAAACTGTTGAAAATATATATAGCCGTATACCTCTATTTTTCTTCAAAACTAGGTTTTGATCTTTCGCCCAAACTGTTGTACGATATTGGAATCGGGTTGCATGAGGTTGAAGAGGGAGGAGAGGCGCACAGAACCGTGGGTCCCACGTCGAACTCGGTGGTTGGAGCTGGGTTCGGCGGCGGCACAAAGTCGCCGATTTCGGGGCTTCCAATCTCGAAGGATACTCAATGAAAAAATCCAAACTTGCTTTGGATTTGAAGGTCTTGACTAGCTCTACAAAATCCTCAACAGGATGGAGGTCTAATTTTGAGAGGATTGAGAGCAATCGAGGAGAGAAGGGGTTGAAGAAGTTCCGCCTGCTATCGACGACGAGGAGAGAGAAAATAGTTTTTTCCGACCAATGATATTTTTTTGTTTATTTATATATTTTTAAAGATCCAAAAATACCCTCTTTCACACACGAACTCTAATCCAAACCCAACGACTGTCGTCCCTAGCGTTTTACCCCCATTCCAAACACAATGGGATATGTTTCGTAGGCTCATTCGACTGTTTCAGTCAGATTCCCTTCAAATTAAAATATAAAACATTCAATATTTAATTTGAACGTACATTTCAATTTCCCAGGGCCACAAACTGATTCGAAAAATTCCAGAAAAATAAATCTAGCTATGTTTTGACGATACGGTCCCAACAAAACTAGTTTCGTCGAATTCTGAGACCGTTTGCAAAAAGGCCCATTTCTGGTCGATCCAATTTAACTATAATTGACCAAAACACATTTTCCTTTGCCACGCTCACATACTAGCTTCAAAAATTATGAAATTTGAAACCTAGCAATAACTTCACATCCCGGATCCAACAAAAGTGGTTTCGTCGAATTCCGAGGTCGTTTGCAAAATGGCCAATTTCACGGGCTATATAAATTCCATAACGACCTTTCAGAAAATTCATTTGGCCATAACTTTTGCTTTCCGTTATGAAAATTCAATTTTTCAGATTCGTTAGAAAGGTGTTCACTAACAGATTTAAATATTTTTGGTTTCACTCAAATCCGTTTTGTTTTGCACCCGGTACAGTCCGACAAAGTTTGAATTCAATTTTTGAAACTGCAGCGCCATTTCAGGCCTTGTTTATAATTATAATTAATTATATTCATTTTCAATTATCGATTCAAACTCACTTTCCATTGCCATTATTTAAAATATTTATTTTAAATATTTAAAATCCATTATTTTAGCCAATTTAAAATTTTTAAATTGGTTCAGATTTTCTGGATCGTTACAATTACCATTTCACGTTCAAATCTAATTAAAGATTTAACAATCGCCTGCAGTAAAACTGGTGGTACTCCATTCTCGATCATTTCATGAATTCAATAAATTAATTATCTCATTCTCATTCTAATCTAATTAAAGATTCATTAGAACTCCAGTTCAGTTTAAATCTCCTAAAAATCATTATTTAATAATTATTCAAATTTAGAAAATAAATCCCGCCTTTAACGAGGTGAAAGAACGAATGTCCTTTAAAACATCGTTTACGATAAACCCAAAATCCTCTTCCATCAAAATGGAATCTACACAAAAATCATAACAGTGTATAATCAATATAAATTCCCGTATTAGATTAATAATATAGATGGAATAGCGGCTAAGACTTTTAAATTCCATATATAGTAATGGTCTTCATTCACTGAAGCTCAACTCGTTTATTACCAAATCGAATTCCATTCAATTCCAATTTAATATATTAAATTGGAAAACTTTACTTTGGAAAATTTCCATTAAATCTTAATAAAAAGATTTACAAATTCCAAATCATCTCTTCTCAGTTAATTGGATTAAAGAACGAATGTTGTTTAAAACATTGTTTATGATAAACCCAAAAATCCAATTTCAATTCAACTCTAATTGAAAATTAATTAATTGGTAAACTTCCCTAAATCTTTTTTAAAAGATTTATTCTTTTCTCAACTGGGTTTAAGAATAGTGTTTATAAAGACACCATTCATGAAAAACACAAAATCCAATTTGATATTAAATTCAAAGCTCTAAATAGAAATTATATCGGCTTATATTCAATATCAAATTCTGAAACTAACAGATATCGTATTGGGAATAATGATATCTGTATCTTCCAAGTTCCTCAATAATATTCATATAGTCATGGAATCCAATATTGAAATATTCTAAAGATTATTTCCATTAAAATCCATTCCAATTTTTATATTGGAAAATTCTGGTTATATTAAAACCCCTTTTCCATCCAATTTATTTATTTAAAAATATTGGATTATTATTCTAGTTAATAACTAGTTCATTTAAATAAAAGTATACTTTTAACTTTTCAAACATGGAATTTTTCACTCAAAATCTTTCCAAATCATTTATTATGATTTTACACAATTTTCGCTATTTTTAATAATTTATTAAGGCCCTTACAACCGGTTTTCAATATCGACCACCTAACTACATTCATAGCGACATTTTATAAAATTGATTTATACATAATTGCAAATCTATTTGTCAGATTTCAAATCTCTTATAATCATTGGAAAGCTCTTTTTTATATGAACCAAATGGTTCCAGTTTCAGGAGAATCCGACAGTCGGATCTCCCATTATTTCCATTTGAAGTTAATGGTCGAAATTCGCGAACGGTCGTTATGAGGTGCGTTCTATTCAGGCCATTATACATATATGTATAATATATATATTCGATTTCCATTCAAAACATATATTATAAATCGTTTATAAATTCTTGTTAAAACGATTTCAACTTCATCTTCAATTTTGAATAAAAATTGAATATTCCATATCACTATAATATTAAAATGATAATGTTTTCAAAATATCTGATTTTGAAATTAAATCTTCTCGATATTCATTATAAAATGAATAAAATCAATCGATAAACCCATTCAGGTTTAAATGGCATTTCTATACTTAACCCGTCTCCATATTTTTATATATTTTCGTGTCCATCCGAAATTGAACATCAAAATCATATTTTGATTATTCATTGAAAATTATTTTAAAATATTCGTTCTTTTAAAATGTTCATTATTTTAAAATATTCTTTATTTCTGAATAGAAATGCGACACAATCAATTACCATATAATTTCAGTTATATGGATTTCTCACATTGCATGTATTCCATAATAATGATAAATAATCATTACACATTCAGCCATCATCCAGAGTGTATTTTACAACTGTATAAGCATTAAAAAAAAATTGCTCATCACATTCTATCAACCCACCGATTGACATACAACTAACTATTGGGATTAGTGTATGTCAAATATCATCCCAATACCCGTGTGGGGTTTTCAAACAACAAATACTGATTATTATTTGCGCACTTGGGCGATTTGTAAAAATTATCGTCCCAATCAATATCAGTTAAATTGGTGTCCATCAACAAGTCGTCCGACTTGTAAATGGATATTTATTCCTATTTTGCTATTTTAAATTATAAATGGATATTTAAAATTTTAATTTCAATATCCATAATAATATTAACAATATTTTAATATGTTAAACATTCCAACATCACAAACAAAACACAATACAGTCAATTAAACTGTCCATGATCCATGGACGAGGGAGGTGAGCTAACATGCACGTTATACAATTTATAATGATCAAACTGATAAAAATCTAAACTGGCAATTTTATATATTTTTTATACATGAATACAATAACATGATAAAATAATTTTGAGTGAGAAGGAGTTCTCACTTTGGTTTACACTCCGCCATTGTTTATTTCTGAATTTTTGTACTGTTCGAATTTAAATTCGCCTCAAATTCAATTTTGCTTCATTTCCGTTCTGGTCAGTTACATGTTGTAGTGTTCGAATTTATAGTTCCAACGCAATTCGGTTTGCAATTTTCAAACACCCCATGAAGAAGATACGATAGTAATTGCATTAATTACATTAAAAATTAACTAACAATAATTAACTAATTTAATTGGTTAATTCAAAATTAATCCCACCCCTAATCACAAAAAATCAAACCATCCACTCATGTTTCCCTTCTTCCTCGATACACAGGCACGTACGAAATAATTCAACCCATCAATTCCCGATTAGGGATCAAAATTGTCGGCACCTCCTTGCTTTTGATGCGTTCATCTACCTCCACGACCACCGCCTTCGAACGACCTCTCCGTGGCCTGAGCATCGGCCAACTCGACCTTCTCCGTGGCCTGAGAATCGAATCCAAACCTAGCGTTTTTGAGCCATAAATCCAAACAAACCAAGCCACTATAATCGATCACTGCCGTTGATTCCACAGATCTCATGACCCTCTATAATTTTGTAGTTATACAACTTAAGGATCGATACATAGATTCTGGGATATTGAGTTTCAATTTTCGAACGGTATGGCCGTTCATTAGTAGATGGAGGATGTGAAGAAAAGAATAGGGTTTAGTGAAGGGTTGAGTTATTTATACCCTTTTCATTTTAATATTTAATTCATTTTTTCACAAACATTGAAATTTTCCAATCCAAACTCTAAATTAAACCCAACGAATATCGCCCCTAACCAAATACCCCCGTTCCGGACACAATCGAATATGTTTTGAAAGCCAATCCGAAGGTATCAATTAATTTTTATCAAAATTAAAATATAAATCAATATATATTGAATTTAAACGTACATTTTAATTTACAAGCGCCACATACTGCTCCAAAAATTACAGAAAAATAAATTTAGCTATGATTTTGACTATACAGTCCTAACAAAACTAATTTCGTTGAATTTGGAGACGGTTTGAAAAATGGTCTTTTTTCCAGTCGATTAATTTTAAACTAAATTTACAAAACATGTTTAAATGTATTGTGCTCACAAATTAATTCCAAAAATTATGAAATTTGAAACCTAACAATAATTTGACATTTCGGATCCAACAAAAGTGGTTTCATCGAAAATGGAGGTCATTTGCAAAATGGCTATTTTTAAGAGCTAAATATTATATTAAAATACATATATAAATTCTATAGCGATTATTCTAAATTTTAAACTAGATATAACTTTTAATTTATAAAGTGAAATCTCAATTTCTTACATTTGTTAGAAAGATATGATTAAATAGATTCAATTGTTTCTAGTTATACTGAAATCCGATTTATTTTGAATTCTACATAATCATTTGAAATTAGAAATCGAATTTTCAAACTACCACGCCAATTCAGAATCTTTTTCTCATTAAAATAAATTTATACGTTCTAATTTCAATTTAAGTAAATTTTAAATCATTATTATTTAAGACAAATCATTTTAAATTCTTAAAATCCATTAAAATAGCCAAAACAAATTAATTGGTTTAGAAATTCCGAGTTGTTACAATCTCCCCCACTTAAAATCTTTTCGTCCTCGAAAAGGAACTGAGCTGAAAGTTGTTTAACTAACCAACTCAACATTCATTCTGGCTTTCATTCTTCCACTTTTCAGTTTCTAAGAATTTTCAAATTTCTCAAAAATTTGGCTAACAACCTAAATTTTCAAAAAAAATTCGCCATAACCTCCTTTGTACGGGTTGATCGGTAAAACCACAACTTGCTTCATAAAGCCCTCATCAACCAAAAAGAAAAGGCCAAGCGGCTAGCCAGTCGGCTCATAAAATCATCTAAACCCAAGAAATATAGTAAACATGTACCTATTTATCAGGCATACAATTTTATTCCTCTTCTTAGCTTCCGTGCTATGGCTTGCTCATTATAAACACATGTACATATATGCAATTTCAATCAATTTTCAATTCAGCTCAATATTTGATTCGATTTGGCTTTACTTACCGGTCATTCTCTTATTGGTTTTAGTAGTCCAATATTCTATTAGTTATACTAATAATCGCACAACACAACTAGCAATCAATTAGTTGATTAGCTTTTCAATTGCATATAACTTTTATGTATTCAAAAATCATATTTTTGGTGCCAAATCCCAAACGATAAACCCTATCTAAGTTTTGGTTCTCACACCGATCAACTGGAAATATATGGATATCCCACTTTCGAAAATCGAACGTAAATACGGATAGTGCCCGGGGATCACCAGAATTATCCGCGGCCGACTAGAGTGTGATTCTATATCTATCCAATATATTTGAGACTTCGAATACACGTGGATCAGACGTATACGCAAAATCTTCTAATACCCGATAGTCCAAATTAATTTAAAAAAAATACTCAAATACGTAATATAAGATATAATTTTCAAAATTAAATTCGTTATTTTTAAATAATAATCTTCAAACTCATTCTAGGATGCTACTGATCCTATCTCTAACGAGTTACTCTTATAGGACGTTACTAATCCTCTCTCTGATGAATTCTTTTGTTTGGTTCTAACGTGCCTTGTTCTCGAGCTTTGTTTACCAAGGCTCTGATACCACACGGAAATGACCCGGAATCCTTTTATGGGAAAGCCGAAATTGCTTTAAGAGCACGACGCATCAGAACACAAACATTATAACATTTCATTTCTTTTACAACAATTTACATCAAAGTACAAGATATCAGAATATGAATATATATTACACAGTAGAAATAAAATAATATCAGAGATTAAAATACAAATTTCAAAGCAGCGGAAAATACAATACATAAGAATAATGTACAAAGGAAATCATCTACAATCACAAATGAATGAGATATACAGATACAAAGCTTTCTGAATGTAGCTCCAACTATAATCCAGGATCCTATGAAATGAAGTATCTGCGAAAACCAAAACTACTATCTACCCATGTGGAAATATGACCAACCAGAGTTTAAGTTAAAACAATGGGACTGGTGTGAGAAATAAAACAGTTATTAGCTTTTATTTTAAAGTTAGGTAATCATGGGACCACGCTGTATAACACAGAACGAGTTTATACCCCATGAATACCAGTGCATAAAATCAATAGCGCAATGCTAAATAGAAAAATGAAGCTATTATAAGACTCTGGTCCCATCACACAATGAACGTAGTCAAGGATAAAATTTTCACTTATAGTAGCCAAATATGCTTGATACACGAAATTTCATCTTTTATTATTACTATAAGTGAATAAATAAACTTCAAATATAAATGTATCAACCATAGGTGACGTAGGTACCATTATATTACGTCTCCATATAGGTTTACAACTAAAACCATAAAATCGTGTATTGGAAATTGGATTTCCATCTATGAACCAAGGCAAGCGATCCTCCTTACCGATTCGAGACACACTAGCAATGCATCAGGATCCCCCGAACTGATCCTTGGATCCTGCAGAGTCGGTCCTCCACCGATGATTAGTTATACCATAAACTATATGTTAGTCGGTTCTATCAAACCTCCAAAATGGTCACTACATCGACAACTCTGTCTATTTTCTACCATATGAGCCTCTAGGGACTCTAATCATATTTGAGGTACCTCGCTTTTCCATTAATAAAGTTTTCCAACATCCACATAAGATAACAGTTTAGGCTCCATACCACAACGTTATTCATTGCTAAAAACTAACATATGTCCATTTCCCTGCGTCCCTAATCCTGTTTTAGGTTCATACTAGGGAGTGAAGCTTGCGAATTAATGCTACACAAAGCTATGATAATTAAAGTTGTGCTTTGATCATCATCCACAAGACTCTGCTTTTCAACAAAAGCCTAGATCATTTGCATCTCAATGTGCCAAACTGTCAATCCATACAATACCTGTAACACCCCATAATTTTAAATATTAAAATTTACAAATTTAATAATACTTAATTGTTAAAGTGAGAATGAAGGGAAACGGGTTACGCCATTGCATTCGTCTCGAAATTCTGCTTGGAATAAAGTTCACGTTTTCGAAAATCGGACTTTGTATGAAGAAGTTATGACCCTTAGAAGTTTCAGAAATTTACATAAAACAATTCATAAAATTTAATATCAGGCAGGTCGACCTGGGGGTCGACCTGCCCCAGGCCAAGTCGACCAGTGGGTCGACCAGGGGTCGACCTCCCTATATACAGGTAGATATGGGGGTCGATCTCCCCCCTCTCCTGGGAAGATCTAAAATGTGACGATGTTTCAACTCACTGCTGAGTCATTAGGGCTGAGGTGGTTATTCTAACTTGTCTGGATGGTCTTGATTTCTTCTAGGTTAATCTGACGGGTCTTAATTAATTAAAAATTCTATATTAGCAACCTAACCCTCAACCTAAAATCACATTAATTCATACCAAGAGCCATCATGCTTTCAATGGTGAACCTAGAGTAGTCGGTGTTCTCTTTCAACTCAAAAACAAGATAGAAGCCAGAATCAAAATCTAATCTAATCTAAATTAGAAGAACAATTAGTCTACATCAAAGGTGAGCAATTCAGTTTCATAATACAGATCCCAGAAAAACAAGATTGTTCTTTTGTTTGTGAGTATAATTTCTTTCACAAAATAGTTAATAAATTAATTATGAAGGGTCATGACTTGGATTATGAGAACATGTATGTTGAATCATGTGACGTTACTTGATTTTGTTTGTGAATATATTATTATTTTGTTAACTAATGTTTGTAGATCTAAATCACACATGAATCTTATGTAAGTTTGGGATGTTAAAACATATGTGAATCTTAGGCAAGTTTTTTTCTACATACGCTAATTTGTATATGAATCCTATGCAAGTTTGGGATGTTAAATCATACGCTAGTTTTATATGAATCTTATGCAAGATTGGGGATGTTAAATCATATGCTAGTTTATGAATCTTATGCTAGTTTGGGATGTTAAAACAATTATGAATCTTATGCAAGTTTAGGATGTTAAAGCATATGCGAATCTTATGTAAGTTTGCGATGTTAAATTATATGTAACGACCCAGATTTTTCGAACAATTAATAAGGTTTTAAATAGTGAGTTAACAATATAAATGAATTATTATTTTAAGTTATCGATTTAAAAATCGATTTCTATTTAATATTGAATATGTTAAATTATCGTAATACGAAAAATAATTGAAATCAAAGATAAAACTAAATCAAAACAATTCAGATGATCAATATATATTCTATTTGAATAAAGATGACGGTGATAATAATTTATGTTCGAAGAATTTATTTGTTTTGAATTTAAATTATATTATATTAATTTAATATGGTTATTTTATATATACATTCGAGTTAAATTTTACTATTGAGTGTAGAATAGTGTAATTACGTTTGAAACGATAGTCGGTACGCTAAAATAACGGTTCACGATTTTTAATTTGTGAACCATGAGATATTTGTAGTGGATAAGCTCGAAATCAAATCAGAATCTGTTTAAAAAGAATTAAAATCTCTTTAAATGAAATCACGTTAAATTCAAATCAAGTCTAATTTAATTCACATGTACTTAGTCGTACCTATAACATTGAAAAATCGATCACGTAGATGTACCTTACGCCGATCCTTCTCTTGTCTATTTAAACGAGACCCAACCCTTTATTACGTTTTTCCAATTTTGATCCTCAGAGAAAAAAAATATACCGCTCCTAAATAACCTCAAAAATTAAAATCAATTCCTCTAATAATCCTAAAATCAAGAAATCTATCATTTGGAATTCGAATCGGAGAGCACTTCGTGCTGATACTATTTATAATGGGTTCGATTGCTCTTCTTGGGGGTATTCATTTCATTCAGCGAACCTTGAACGTCGGATTAGGGATGAGGGAAGCTCATGATGCGATCTACTGAAGGAACCGTCGCGATCCTTGATTTGGGGCTTAGGGTTGCAAAACACCTATCGATTTCCAAGCTCGAAAGGAGATTCAATCTTGCGTACAAACAAGGTGAAGGTCAACTTCAATTTTCTGTCTCGCATGTAGATAGAGGATGGAGGCCTTGTATCTGGTTAGCCCAGGCGTTCAAGTGCGAAGAAGAAAAAGATATCTCGATGTTTGAAAACTTAACCGCAGTTAGGGTTCGATGTACGGTTGATGTTTTTGGGGGATTCGACACTGTAAGTTTCAGCACTACAACAATCAAGGAGTGTCAGGTCTCGAATTTTCCTGTGCTGGAGTTCGAAGACATTGTGTACAGTAGAGAGGTGGAGGCTCATCACAGTGATGAAAGGGAATCAACGGTTGAAAAGGGGGAGTTTGGTGTACTATCAATGAAGGTGGCCCGAACGGTATTCATGTTGATGTTTTGAGGCTTGCATTAAAGCTTTAAAGTGGTAAGATGGTGATAGAATTTTGGTTATAGGATAAATACGAAAATGGAGACTGCAGTTCGATGGCTGTTTGCAGCTGATTGGAGCTATCAGGGGATTTGTTTTGTTGAGTAGTCGAGTAGATTTCAGTAGCGGGAAGGTATACGTTTATTTTTAATTAAATTCATATAATAATTTACTATTTAGTTAGTAGTTAATTTAAATAAAGCAATGTTTAATTGATAAATAAATAAATCATAGGTACAAAACAAATCGATTCGAGATAAATTCAATTGAGTTGATTCAAGTAGAGGCATAGCCAAGACGATACGACATTTAACAGGATATTCAACAAAATAATCTCGGTGAGTAAATCTACTCACCTTTTATTTAGAATTATTTTTATCAGTTAAAAATAATTGTTTGTTGCTTGTTTGGTTGCATTTAATATTTTTGTACATCTTAAATATATTAATTATTTAGGCTTGGTGTGCTATTATATATATATATATATATATATATATATATATATACTGATGGTAGGATATTCCCGCAGTATCATTAGCGGATGCATGCGGTACCATTAGCGGGTGATTACCCTATATGCCCCACGCTATGATAGTGGATGACCTTCTATACCCCGATATCCTGCCTCAAAGCAGGATGGGTATTATTTCTGTTGACTAACGTCTGTGGATGCAGGAAAAACAGGTTAGAGGGATCCAACTGGATTCCTCAAAAATATATTATCTATTTGTTTATTTGTTTGCACATATACTGTCATATATGATGTGTTAGAAAACCTGAAATAAATAATTGGTTGTGTGGTGTTTAAATATCACTGGGCTTAAATGTTGATATTTTAAAAATATCAAAAAAGGAAATTTCCAGAGTTAAAAGGGGAAATTCTGTTTTTCTAAATATAGAATTTAAAATATGAATAGAATAAAAATATTAACTTGTTTTAAAAGAATAAAAACAAATAGTTCTTTTATAAACGAAGCTTATAAATGAAGTGAAAAGAATTATCATCGGATAATTCAAAAATAAAAATACAAGTGTGAAATTGAAAAGGGATATCTATTTTTCAAAAGTAGAAATATCGATTTCAAAAGAAATTGAAATCGAGACTTGTTTAAGAATGAATAAATAAAATTCAAATAGAAATTTAATATAGAAATTCAAATGGAATTTAATATTGAATTTGAATATAGAAAATATAAAGGAAATTCAAATATAGAAAGTGAAATTGAATTTGAATAAAGAAATTTTAAATATAGAATTTGAATATAGAAATTCAAAAGGAGTTTGAATATAGAGAATGTGAAATAGATTTGAAATAGAATTTCAATATAGAATTCAAATAGAGTTGAAATGGGAAATGGAATATAGGAAATTCAAATAGAGTTGAAAGGGGAATTTGAATATAGAATTCAAATAGAGTTGAAATGGAAATTGAATATAGGAGATTTAAATAGAATTGAAATGGAATTTGAATATAGAAGATCGAAGTATAAATAAATATATTACCAAGTAAGGAAAAATCGACAATTATAGATAATCGAAAATATTATGTGAATCGGAAAATTTGATTTGATACATATTAAAAATATATCAGAATGGAGTTGAATTTATTATAAACGAAGTTTAAACGTTTATATATATAAATATAATTAAAACAAACTCACCGTAGCGCTGTAGTTCGTAAATTGGCGATTCGAACATCAATTGTGTATATATAACTCAATTGAAGTCAGAATTCTTTGAAACAAGAACGGTCAGGACCAAATGGAGGAGGAAAATATGGATTTCATCGAATAGATTTTGAGTTATGTCAAAATCAAATTTTCAGAAAAACAGCGCCAGAACCATTATAAAACCATAACGGTTTATTTAAATAAATAAAATTATTTTGAGCAAATAAAATCGGAATTTCATTAAGAAAAATCCAGATTTGAGTTATAAATAATATCTGAACTCAAGTAGAGAAATTTAATGATTTGTGAAACAAAATCAAACCTGATGTTTAATTATTGAGTAGAATTAACTAATGTAAAGAAAAATTAGTTAATGAAATTTTAAATTAAAATTGGACTTTGGATCCGAAAAAAAGGTTTGTAAATTCATATTCGAAATCGAATATGAAACATGAATTAGAAATGGCATTCGATTGTTTTGAAAATAAATTAATTTATATTTAAACGTGATATGTTCAAACAACAAGTGAAATAGGCAAAATAGCTAATTAAAGAATAAATGGGCGAAACTGAATTCAAACGAATGGATTGAGTTGAATTGAATTGAAAACAGGTGAACATGTGTTAGACAGGTATGGGATGAAGTATACGAAGAGATATAAATAGAATGCTCGACAAAAAGGTACGCATTTAAATTCTATATGACGTTTTATGCGCCGTATCGGCTAGCCACTTGGCTTTTTCTTTTTGATTAGAGAGGCCTGTATGGTGGTTTGGGGATTATCCCGATGCTCCCGGTACAAAGGAGGTTATGGCGAAATTTTCCGAAAATTTAAGGAGTTAGAATATTTTTAAGAGAATTTGATAGTTAGGAAACAATGTATCGATATATATAGTATTCGATAAGTTAATGAATTTAGAAATAGAATATTATAAACAAAAAGGAAATCGATAATCTGGTAATAGGATGAGAAACATATATACGTTTAAAAATGTATAATTTGTTTGTATGGTGTTGATTTTTCGGGAATAATGGTTTTGTCTGTTTTGAAGTTAAAGATGTTTTCAGTCAAGGTCTGAGAGGTAATTTTACCCCAACTCGATTGTTTTCATTGCTAACTGATAAATAGCAAGATTCAATCTCGATAATCAATATTTGAATAAGATTTAGTTGAATACGGTATTTCGGGTTGTAACGATGTTTTACACCACATTCGTTTTTACCCAAATAAGTAGAATTTTGGAAATACAACGATAAATATTTCCTATGTATATAAGTGAATAGTCGAGAAAGTAATAAGTAATTGGAATGTTCTCCAATTATAAATAGAAAATATTTTCTAAGTGTAGAAAATAAAAGAAGGCAAGATACGGAAATGTTTTCCAAATGGGTAAGAGGCCAAGATGATACCTGAAAATATTTAGTTAATTAATATTGATAAAGGAAGTGGAGAAGTGTTTTAATTAATGAAATATAAATTAAAAGGCCCAGTAATTGATTGATGTTATGATGGATGGATGTTTGTTTTTCTTCGATAGTTAAATAACCGACGATCGAAGTGTTTGCCAATATCGTTGTCAATACGGAAAGACCAGTTGGATTATTATCCCAGAACCACTCTGTATTGGCTGTAGCATTGCGAATCAGATTATATGAAGATAATCGAAGATGGAGTGCAAGGACTTTTTCTATTAATGGAAATTGTGTCTTCGGTTTCATTCAATCCTAGAACGAACGAAAATGGATGAATGTCTGACAAAGTATTTCCAATGATCTAATGGGTTGATCTGTATAAATATATATGGTTGCAACGGATTTATTCCCTTAGCATAACATCCAGAATATTGGTGCAAATCAATTAATGATTAACGGATCTGACAAAGTGGAATTCAAAGTGATTGTGCTATCGATGAATGGAAAGTGAGCGTAGCCTCAGGCTTCAACAACCGGAAAATGACAAAAAATGGGTAGGCAACATGGCTAAGTGGATCGCTCCCATTATAGTGTATAATCATCTATCTAGAGAAATTCCTTTTACTTCCTTATTCTATTCAGTGCTGTTCCATTCGGGAAACGGTTGCTGATCCCAGCCGTTGGTGATATACATTTGATACGCTTGGTGATATACATTTGATACACTCAAGCGAAATGAGTGATCGGTCATGTGTGGGCCGGGTTGCAAGATGTTCTTGTTGAACCCAGTGTATTCTCCTTTAAAGATACACTATCGGCAGGTGGTTCCATACATTGTTATGTTGGAAATCCAATCTCCAATAAGTGCCATGCGGTTTTTGATTTTATATTATATATGGAGCGTGAGATGCAAGCATTCCGCTAGATTCTATTTATTTGATGTAGACATTACTATAATATCACTGAATTTGATATCAAAAATATTTTTGGTTATCATAAGGTAAAAACCATCCGTGTTTATGTGTAGATCGGTCTTACGATCATCATTTCTTTCGACAGGATTTTTAAATTTAAACAAATGGTTGGAGTTTACTCACACTAGTCCCATGACTGACCCAGAGTTTGTTTTGTTTGTTTTCCCTGAACTCTTGCGTGCCCAAATTTGTACGGGCAGTCAAGTAGTCGGGATTTTTCAAATTCACTTGGAAGAGCTGGAAGCAGGAGGCTTCACCAGTTAGCTATAGATTATCATATTTCCATTGTGTACTATGTTGTATCTGGAAACAGGTGTTTATAACTGTTCCAGGAATAACTGTTGTGCTCTGATGATGGTATGTATATAAAGTTACTAATTTGTATTTCAAAAGTTATGTTATATAATATATTTTATTCGTTCCGTTGTGAGATTTGTCTTCTTTGTTTTCTTCTATTCTAACCTTTCTTTCTTTCTATTTCTCATCCTCTAACTTCTTTCTAATAATGATTCGTATTTCTGTGCAATTTGGGTAGGGCTTATGGTGTTATTAGCCAACTCAGATAGTACGGATTTGCCGGCCATTACAGTTGGTATCAGGGCATAGGTTGAGTGAATACCTAGGCTTGTGTGTCATGTGCTCATTAGAGATAGGGTCAGCAATACCCTAGAGTGAGTTGAGTGTATATTTACGAGAGCGCATATTAGTAAATTGATATAAAAATTGTTTTATATTGTGTTGGTTAGTCTATTGAGTGGTTTATGAATTCTGATCGAATCGTGGGATGCCACGAAGTCGATAGGAATTTCTAAATACTTAACAAAGAAATTCGACATAGTATTGTTTTAAAGTGGGTAAATGAAATAATTTTATCCCAAATTCTATTTTGATAGAAAAGGAATAATTTTCTGAAATTATTATATTATATGGATGTGTTGGATGTTGATATTATAATCAAATTAGATTAAAAAAATTTCGAATGGTTATTTATAACCAAATAAAATTTGTATGTGAATGAAATATACAATTGAGACGAATTAAAAAGTGGATTTAAACCATAAATTGGAATTTAAATCCTGGGAAGTTTGAAAATATTTTCGAAGCATATTAAAAGAATATAGCTTTGTTTTGAAAATACAGTTTGAATAAAAATCATATTTAAATGGATTTTGAAATAGATAAAGCACCGAACTCACTTCAGTGGCTGGAAAATAATTCTGATGATGACTGCAGCTTCATCAGTGTTCATTTTCGAGTTCTAAGTGATGAATGGCTACCTTAGAAAAGTTTTTGATGGAATTTGTTTGAAAGAAAACAAGTGGTTTGAAATTCAAATGTTTTGAATTTGAGATAGTGACAAATATATATATGTATGTATTTATGGGATTTCAATATTGGTTTGAAATGAAACCCGGGTATTTGAATTCTGGAACTTAAATTTAACTTAAGAAAGTTAAATAAATCGAAGTGAATAAACTGATCAGAATCAATTTGAATAGAATATGAATTGAATGTAAATCATTCGGATTAATTGAATATGAGCATATGTGATGTGCAATATAAATGGAAACCAAAAGTTTTGGTACAATCAAAATTGTTGAAATATGAAGAGTTGGGTTTCAGCATCAGTGGATTTTGAAAGTTAATGGGATTGTACCATTTTTCCTACCTTAGTAATTTCGGGGACGAAATTCTTTTAAGGGGGAAGAATGTAACGACCCATATTTTTCGAACAATTAATAAGGTTTTAAATAATGAGTTGATAATATAAAAGAATTATTATTTTAATTTATCGATTTAAAAATTGATTTCTATTTAATATTGAATATATTAAATTATCGTAATATAAAATATAATTGAAATCGAAGTTAAAATTGAATCAAAACAATTCAGATGATCAATATATATTCCATTTGAATATAGACGATAGTGATAATAATTTATGTCCGAAGAATTTATTTGTTTTGAATTTAAATTATATTATATCAATTTAATATGGTTATTTTATATATATGTTCAAATTAAATTTTACTGTTGAGTGCAGAATAGTGTACTTACGTTGAAAACGACAGTCGATACGCTAAAATAGCGGTTCACGATTTTTAATTTGTGAACCATGAGATATTTGTAGTGGATAAGCTCGAAATCAAATTAGAATCTATCTAAAAAGAATTAAAATCTCTTTAAATAAAATCACGTTAAATTCAAATCAAGTCGAATTTAATTCTCATGTACTTAGCCGTTCCTACAACATTGAAAAATCAATCACATAAATGTACCTTATGCTGATCCTTCTCTTATCTATTTAAACGAGACCCAACCCTTTATTACGTTTTTCCAATTTTGATCCTCAGAGAAAAACAAAATATACCGCTGCCAAATAACTTCAAAAATTAAAATCAATTCCTCTAATAATCCTAAAATCATGAAATCTATCATTTGGAATTCGAATCGGAGTGCTCTTTGCGCTGATACTATTTATAATGGGTTCAATTGTTCTTCTCGGGGGTATTAATTACATTCAGCGAACCATGAACGTCGAATTAGCGATGAGGGAAGCTCATGATGCGATCTACTGCAGGGAACCGTCGTGATCCTTGATTCGGGGCTTAGGGTTGCAAAACACCTATTGATTTCCAAACCCGAAAGGAGATTCAATCTTGCGTACAAACAAGGTGAAGGTCGACTTCAATTTTCTCGCTCGTGTGTAGATAGAGGAAGGATGCCTTGTTTCTGGTTGGCTCAGGCGTTCAAGTTCGAAGAAGAAAAAGATATCTCGATGTCTGAAAACTTAACCGCAGTTAGGGTTCGATGTACGGTTGATGGTTTTGGGGGATTCGACACTGTAAGTGTCGGCACTGCAACAACCAAGGAGTGTCAAGTCTCAAATTTTCCTGAGATGGAGTTCGAAGACATTGTGTACAGTAGAGAGGTGGAGGCTCATCGCAGTGATGTAAGGGGACCAACGGTTGAAAAGGGGGAGTTTGGTGTACTATCAATGAAGGTGGCCCGAACGATATTCATGTTGATGTTTTGAGGCTTGCATTAAAGCGTTAAAGTGGTAAGATGGTGGCAGAATTTTGGTTGTAGGATAAATCTGAAAATGGATACTGCAGTTCGATGGCTGTTTGCAGTTGATTGGAGCTGTCAGGGGATTTGTTTTGTGGAGTAGTCGAGTAGATTTCAGTAGCGGGAAGGTATACGTTTTATTTTTAATTAAATTCGTATAATAATTTATTATTTAGTTAGTAGTTAATTAATATAAAGCAATGTTTAATTGATAAATAAATAAATCGTAGGTACAAAACAAATCGATTCGAGATAAATTCAATTGGGTTGATTCGAGTAGAGGCATAGCCAAGATGATACGACATTTAACAGGATATTCAACAAAATAATCTCGATGAGTAAATCTCACTCACCTTTTATTTAGAATTATTTTTATCAGTTAAAAATAATTGTTTGTTGCTTGTTTGGTTGCATTTAATATTTTTGTGCATCTTAAATATATTAGTTATTTAGGCTTGGTGTGCTATTATATATATATATTGGTGGTTGGATATTCCCGCAGTCTCATTAGCAGATGCCCGCGGTACCATAAGCGGATGATTACCCTATACGCCCCACGCTATGATAGTGGATGACCTTCTATACCGCGATATCCTGCCTCGAAGCAGGATGGGTATTATTTCTGTTGACTAACGTCTGTGGATGCAGGAAAATTAGATTGGAGGGATCCAACTGGATTCCTCAAAAATATATTATCTGTTTGTTTATTTGTTTGCACATATACTGTCATATATGATGTGTTAGAAAACCTGAAATAAATAACTGGTTGTGTGGTGTTTAAATATCACTGGGCTTAAATGTTGATATTTTAAAAATATCGAAAAAGGAAACTTCCAGAGTTAAAAGGGGAAATTCTATTTTTCTAATTATAGAATTTGAAATTTGAATTGAATAAAAATATTAACTTGTTTTAAAACAATAAAAACAAATAGTTCTTTTATAAACGAAGCTTATAAATGAAGTGAAAAGAATTATCATTGGATAATTCGGAAATAAAAATTCAAGTGTGAAATTGAAAAGGGAAATCTATTTTTCAAAAGCAGAAATATCGATTTCAAAAGAAATTGAAATCGAGACTTGTTTAAGAATGAATAAAGAAAATTCAAATAAAAATTTAATATAGAAATTCAAATGGAATTTAATATTGAATTTGAATATAGAAAATATAAAGGAAACTCAAATATAGAATTTGAATATAGAAAGTGAAATGGAATTTGAATTAAGAAATTTTAAATATAGAATTTAAATATAGCAATTCAAATGGAGTTTGAATATAGAGAATTTAAAATAGAATTGAAATAGAATTTCAATATAGAATTCAAATAGAGTTGAAATGGGAAATGGAATATAGGAAATTCAAATAGAGTTGAAAGGGGAATTTGAATATAAATTTCAAATAGAGTTGAAATGGAAATTGAATATAGGAAATTTAAATAGAATTGAAATGGAATTTGAATATAGAAGATCGAAATATAAATAAATATATTACCGAGTAAGGAAAAATCAACAATTATAGATAATCGAAAATATTATGTGAATTGGAAAATTTGATTTGATATATATTAAAAATATATCAGAATGGAGTTGAATTTATTATAAACAAAGTTTAAACAATTATATATAAAAATATAATTAAAACGAACTCACCGCAGTGCTGCAGTCTGTAAATTGGTGTTTCGAACTTCAACTGAGTATATAAAACTCAATTGAAGTAGGAATTCTTTGAAACAAGAACCGTCAGGACCAATTAGGTAATAGTTTTCTAATGGAGGAGGAAAATCTGGATTTCGTCGAACAGATTTTGAGTTATGTCAAAATCATATTTTCAGAAAAACAGCACCAGAACCATTATAAAACCATAACGGTTTATTTAAATAAATAAAATAATTTTGAGCAAATAAAATCCGAATTTCATTAGGAAAAATCCAGATTTGAGTTATAAATATCATCTGAACTCAAGTGGAGAAATTAGATGATTTTTGAAACAAAATCAAACCAAATGTTTAATTGTTGAGTAGAATTAACTAATGTAAAGAAAAATTAGTTAATGAAATTTTAAATCGAAATTGGACTTTGGATCAGAAAAAAAAGGTTTGTAAATTCATATTCGAAATCGAATATGAAACATGAATTAGAAATGGCATTCGATTGTTTTGAAAATAAATTAATTTATATTTAAACGTGATATGTTCGAATAACAAGTGAAATAGGCAAAATAGCTAATTAAAGAATAAATGGGCGAAACTGAATTCAAACGAATGGATTGAGTTGAATTGAATTGAAAATAGGTGAACATGTGTTAGACAGGTATGGGATGAAGTATACGAAGAGATATAAATAGAATGCTTGACAAAAAGGTACACGTTTAATTTCTATACGAGGTTTTTTGCACCGCATCGGCTAGCCGCTTGGCTTTTCTTTTTGATTAGAGAGGCCTGTTTGGCGGTTCGAGGATTTTCCCGATGCTCCCTGCACTAAGGAGGTTATGGCGAAATTTTCCAAAAATTTAAGGAGTTAGAATATTTTTAAGAAAATTTGATAGTTAGGAATCAATGTATCGATATATATAGAATTCGAAAAGTAAATGCATTTAGAAATAGAATATTATAAACAAAAAGGAAATCGATAATCTGGTAATAGAAGGAGTAACATATATACGTTTAAAAATGAATAATTTGTTTGTGTTGTGTTGATTTTTCGGGAATAACGGTTTTGTCTTTTTTGAAGTTAAAGATGTTTTCAGTCAAGGTATAAGAGGTTATTTTATCCCAACTTGATTGTTTTCATTACTAACTGATAAATATCAAGATTCAATCTCGATAATCAATATTTGAATAAGATTTAGTTGAATACAGTATTTCGGGTTGTAACGATGTTTTACACCTCATTCGTTTTTACCCAAATAAGTAGAATTTTGGAAATATAACAATAAATATTTCCTAAGTATATAAGTGAATAGTCGGGAAAGTAATAAGTAATTGGAATGTTCTCCAATTATAAATAGAAAATATTTTCTAAGCGTAGAAAATAAAAGAAGGCGAGATATGGAAATGTCTTCCAAATAAGTAAGAGGCCAAGATGATAACTGAAAATATTTAGTTAATGAATATTGATAATGGAAGTGGAGAAGTGTTTTAATTAATGAAATATAAATTAAAAGGCCCAGTAATTGATTAATGTTATGATGAATGGATGTTTGTTTTTCTTCGATAGTTAAATAACCGACTATCGAAGTGTTTGCCAATATCGTTGTCAATACGGAGAGACCGGTTGGATTATTATCCGAGAACCACCCTGTATTGGTAGTAGCGTTGCGAATCAGATTATATGAAGATAATCGAAGACGGGGTAAAGTGCAAGGACTTTTTCTATTAATGGAAATTGTGCCTTCAGTTTTGTTCAATCCCAGAACGAACGTAAATGGACGAATGTCTGACAAAGTATTTCCAATGATCGAATGGGTTGGTATGTATAAATATATATGGTTGCAATGGATTTATTCCCTTAGCATAACATCCAGAATATTTGTGAAAATCAATTAATGATTAACGGATCTGACAATGTGGCATTCAAAGTGATTGTGCTATCAATGAATGGCAAGTGAGCGAAGCCTCAGGCCTCAATAACAGGGAAACGACAAAAATCAGGCAGGCAGCAAGGCTAAGTGGCTCGCTCCCATTAGGGTGTATAATCAACTATCTAGAGAAATTCCTTTCACTTCTTTATTCTATTCAGTGATGTCCCTTTCGGGAAAGGGTTGCTGATCCCAACAGTTGGCGATATACATTCGATACACTCAAGCGAAATGATTGGTCGGTCATATGTGGGCCGGGTTGCAAGATGTTCTTGTTGAACCCAGTGTATTTCCTTCTAGAGATACACTATCGGCAGGTGGTTCCATACCTTGTCATGTTGGAAATCCAATCTCAAAAAAGCGCCATGTGATTTTTGATTTTATATTATGTATGGAGCGTGAGATTCAAGCGTTCCGCTAGATTCTATTTGTTTGATGTAGACATTATTATAATATCACTGGATTTGATATCAAAAATATTTTTGGTTATCGTAACGTAAAAACCATCCGTGTTTATGTGTGAATCGGTGATCATCATTTCTTTCGAAAGGATTTTTAAAGTTAAACAAATGGTTGGAGTTTACTCACACCAGTCCCATGACTGACCCAGAGTTTAATTTGTTTGTTTTCCTGAAACACCCCACCTCCGTTAGGGTCACTCTCAAAGGGAATGCCCTAATTTTGGTGGAGGTTTATAAGTATAAGTCACAGATATACAAGACAAATATAATAACACATATTTTTGAACAGCGGAAAACAACAACTTTTATTTCACCAAAATACGTATTACACAAACCATGTCATAATTGTCTTACAATACTTCCAAATATCATAACTGTCTTGATTACATTATTTAAAGAAGCATGAAGAAAACATAAATAAACTGCAAAAGTCCCCTAATTGCTGCCCAAAGCCATAGTCCAAAATGGGAAAGATCCAAGCAATACATTCTTTCTCTTCAAGCTGGATGTGAAAACTGGTCAAGCTGCGGTATTCCCTCCCTGAGAACCTGGGGGGGAACGGAAGAAAAAGAGGCGAAAGGAAAAAGGGTCAGTCATAAAGACTGAGTAAGTTCTAGTGACTTTCAGTGTAGAAACGGTTAAAACAACCTGTCATATATGAACTGGAACAAAACTTAAGAATGGTGTCAAGGTGAACAAGATAGGCTAAGGTGATCAGGATAAGTCAAGACAAGTCAAGTGAAGCATCACATGTTCGAGATTCGTTGCATCGACTGTACTAGTATACTAAGCCCATATCACAAGTTAATCACGAAATAAATCCCACGGCCCAATGTCATGAAATGACCCTGAAACGGGGTCTGACCCAAGTACGGGGTCCTACGGAGCGATTATCTAGTCGATCGGCTCCCTACAAGTTCTAGCATGTCAAGTGTCCGTGTCATACGGCTAATCACGAATGTAGTCACCTGTGCTGGGTCCACCTTCGGGTGTATCAGCCCTAGGGTGTCAACCCCTGACACGATTCAAGATGCACAGATAAATCTACGGATACCCAATGTCTGCCCCGGATACGTGCACGATCGTAGTCCGCCGAACCTACACTGGCGTACCCTACTGCCGTCGTTCACCTCTTACAATCAGTCCAGTAATCGTGCCCCACCCGGCCTAGCCCCAGGGTACCTTGATACTTCTAGAGGGTTACTGCTGAAAGGGGTCGTGTCTAGGGTTTCGCCTAATAGATTAGGTCATGTAATTCGTGACCTAACCCACCTAACAGATTAAGTCATGTAATTCGTGACTTAATCCTTTTCTAGTCTAGTCATGTCAAGATGGTTAAGTATGTCATTTCAGTTCGCGACTTAACCAGCCTACGTGTCATGTCAAGTTGGCTAAGTGTTGTCGTTTTCAAGTTCATGACTTAGCCCTACAAACCGTGTTCAAGTTGATTAAGTTGTCTTTTCATGTTCGTGACTTAACCCTAATTGGCATTAATTGATTCGTTAATGCACCGAACCACTCACATTGGATCCTGTTGTTCGTAGCCACTGGATTTGCCGGGCGGTTCCGGGCAGGTTTACGCTACGAACTCAACCCAACCTCGGGTTTCAAGCGCGATGTGACCAACTACCCACATTGGATCCTATTGTTTGTAGCAACTGGATTTGCCGGGCGGTTCCGGGCAGATTTACACTACAAACTCAACCCAACCTCGAGTTGGCCACCTTTTTGTTTTCTAAAGTCATGCCCATGTTCTTATCAGATTTTGCTATTTCCACATCATGTTCATATGTCAACTTCGTGCCCAACTAAGGCATGTTTAAAGTCAAGTTATTGCATGTTCAAGTCAAGTTTTCGTGCCATATTTCATGTTCTACTTATGCCAAATTTCACAGTTCATGCTTATAATTAATTCAAGTTTTGCCTATTCTACCCAATCGTATCCCCAACGTATATAAACGCACTTCGTTCACAAGCATAAACAATTCAAGAGATAAAGGGGAATAACACCAAACATGTGATAGGCATGTGTGACAATTCCAACATCACTTGCAAAATAAACAGGCTATAACATATCACATGGTTGCAATACTAGTATGATGATAACTTGGCATAGTAATGATTCCAACTTAATTTAACATGATGATTTCAACTTTTCATCATAGGCATAATAATCATTGCGGGCATAATAATAATTTTATTATAAACATGAAACATTAAAGGCATAGTAATCCTAATAGGCATAGTGGATTCCAATTTAGCATTTTTAACATAATAATTCTGATAGACATAATGATTCCAATTTATCATAATGATTCTCATCTAACATTATAAACATAATGGTTCCAACTTAGCATTTTTAACATAATGATTCTCAACTAACAATATAGACATAATGATTCCAAATTTAGTATTTTTAACATAATGATTCTCAACTAACATTATAAACATAATGGTTCCAATTTAGCATTTTTAACATAATGATTCTCAACTAACATAATAGACATAATGATTCCAATTTAGTATTTTTAACATAATGATTCTCAACTAACGTTATAGACAAAATGATTCCAATTTAGCGTTTTTAACATATCTAACATTATAAACATAATAATTCCAACTTTTCATCATAACCTAGCAATACCCAATTTTTCATTAATCATGATGGGTATATTAACATCACAGGCATAATTCCATCAATAGTCATAACCATGGTTTAATTAGTACCATAGGCATGGTTTAATCAACATAAAGATTTCAATAAACATAGCGATTCCATGGACATGTATTAGTCCAACTTGCCAAACAATTAAGCCCAAGTGATTCATAACAACATCAAAATCATGACAAGTTTAACTTGCAACGTTGCCATAGCAATATCCCCAAATTATAATTCAAAGATAAACAATATAAACAATGGATTAACAATAGTTCCTAAATCCGGTTTCAATTCATGGCATGTCCATATTGTTTTAGCGTTTTTGCCTAAAAAGTAACATAGAAGTTACAATATGAAGCAAATAACCCAAATAAAAATCCCAAATCAAATAGTCCCAAATTCGTTGTCTAAGGCGTCGTAGTTGTTGTAGCTTCTAGTTGTAGCATTCAAGAATCGTCCTCTATCTTCTATAATTTTATTCTTTAAATTTTTAATTCAGAGCTCTAGGTTTAATGGCGGCGGCCTGAGGCTAAAATGAGATAGTGTGATTTAGGCTAGGTCTTAGGTCCTTTTTATAATGTTTGTGAGTTGTTTTAGACCGTCGATGGAGCTTGATTCAATAATAGCCGTTCGTTTGAAGGAGAGACCAACTAGGAGCTGACACCTAGCCCGAGTGACAAGGCAAGGCTCAGAAAATCGACCAAACACAGACCAGGCCAGCCAGGGTGGGCTGGGTTCGACCTGGCTCTGGGGCCAGGTCGACAACCCAGTCGACACCGTGTTGACTTGGCAGTCGACACGGGTGTCGACAGCCCTGTCGACCTCTAGCCCAGGTCGACTGCCAAGTCGACCTAGGTGCCTTAGGCGGGAATTTTCCCGCCCTGGCCAATTGGGCCCGATTTTGAATTTTAAACTTGTTTTTGTGAGCTGCTTTCGTCTGTTTGAATTTTAAACTGAATTCTGAAACTTCCGGGGGCCATATCTTCTTCATACGGAATCCGTTTTTCGAAAACTCGGACTCTATTTCGCGTATTTTTCCGAGACGAACACAATGGCGTATCTCGTTTCTCTTAATTATTTGATTTGAAATTAATTATACTTTAATTTGTGAATTTCACTGTTATAGAATACACGGGGTGTTACATTCTCCCCCACTTAAAAGGATTTCGTCCCCGAAATCTTCAAGTTTAGGAAAAATATATCCTAACATCCAAACATCCATCTACTCATCCATCAAACACGAGTATCCATTGTCCTTAAAAGACTTCTAATGCTTTATGATCATATGCGAAGTGTGTGTATATGTTCCTTAGCTAATGCTAATGATCAGGCCTGATTGATCTTCTAAATGCAAAATATGTTTAGTGAAATGAATCCAATATGTATGCAAATTTTTCCTATTATAATTCATAATTTCTACATGAGTGCTCGAACATTCAATCATATGCAACAACCAAATGATAGCACAACCAAGTTTCCAAAATAAACACTCATGCATATGCAACATGAAAATGTGTCTGAGTCGATCTAGTGCCTAATGTGTATTCATGCATCCATGAGCAACCACTTGCAACCATTTCGCAATCATAACATGTTTCAATTACATGTTTACATCCAAAAAGATTCTAACTATGGTTCTCAAGATAGGATCGAGGAGATAAATAAGATAAAACAAAGCATCTAGAATAGGTTAACGATGTACCGCCAGAAGGTCCGGTCTGCTTCTCAGGGCAGTCTTTGCTGATGGGTCCAGTCTTCCCACAATGAAAACATTCACCTTGCTTTCTCTTCCTCTTTCTACAATCCTGGGCTATGTTCCCTTCCGTACCACAGTAATTGCATTTCCTTTTATCGCGTGAGTTGTTGTTCTTGCCTCCCTTCTCGGAGTCTACCTTCTTATTCTTAGAACCGTTAGGCTTGACCTCTTTCTTCCCTTGAGAGTTTTCTGCCTCTGTCTCCTTCTTGCCCTTATCTTCCTCGTTCAGCAATGCCATCTGCACCAACCTTTCGTACGTAGCTCCCATGGGTATATGGGTCATGGCCAAACTGTGTAATGGCTCATTCAACCCTTTGACAAAGCGGAGATCCTTTTTGTGCGGGGTGTTGACTAGGTCTAGTCTGAACCTAGCCAGCTCGTCGAACTGATTAACGTACTCTTTGACTGTCATATTTCCTTGCTTAAGAAATAAAAAAATTTCCAATTGAAGACTCCTTTCAGCTTTTGAGAGAAATTTAGCCTCAAACCTTGCCCTAAAGTCCTCCCATGTTTCCACTGGTCTTTCTGCATTAGTGACTTCCCACCAGTAGGAAGCCTCACCTTTTAGTAGCCACACTGCCAGTTGTACTTTCTGCCTATCTTCTACCTCAAAGATGACGAATAAGTCCTCGGTTTCTTTCAGCCAATTTCTAGCTGCCACGAAGGACTCCGTTCCATGAAAGTCCTTTCCTCCCATAGCCTTAAAATCTTTACATATCTTAGCAAAAGTGTTTCCCCGCGGAGGAGGTGGAGGAAGAGGTGCTGCTGCAGCTGGATGATTTCCTGCAGCTGGGGGAGGAGGAACGGTAGGACCTGGCTGGGTGGCCCTTGCTTCTAAGAATCGTCTAAACCAACCAGGTATTGGTACACCCTCTGGCAAGTTAAGTTCTTCGGACATGCTGAAACAAGAAGGATAGATTCAAAACGAAGGATAAGAGATAGTACCTATAGCTTTGGGGGACTTTGCCTTTTTAAAATAAAATAATATTTTATCTTTTAAAAATGCTTCTTTAAATTTTCTTTTGAAAATAAATTTTCAAAACTTTTTATCTTATCTGGTAAACCTATGCTCTGATACCAAGTGAAACACCCCACCTCCGTTAGGGTCACTCTCAAAGGGAATGCCCTAATTTTGGTGGAGGTTTATAAGTATAAGTAATAGATATACAAGATAGATATAATAACACGTATTTTTGAACAGCGGAAAACAACAACTTTTATTTCACCAAAATACGTGTTACACAAACCATGTCATAATTGTCTTACAATACTTTCAAATATCATAACTGTCTTGATTACATTATTTAAAGAAGCATGAAGAAAACATAAATAAACTGCAAAAGTCCCATAATTGCTGTCCAAAGCCACAGTCCAAAACAGGAAAGATCCAAGCAATACATTCTTTCTCTTCAAGCTGGATGTGAAAACTGGTCAAGCTGCGGTATTCCCTCCCTGAGAATCTGGGGGGGGGGGGGTGGGTACGGAAGAAAAGGAGGCGAAAGGAAAAAGGGTCAGTCATAAAGACTGAGTAAGTTCTAGTGACTTTCAGTGTAGAAACGGTTAAAACAACCTGTCATATACGAACTGGAACTAAACTTAAGAATGGTGTCAAGGTGAACAAGATAGGCTAAGGTGATCAGGATAAGTCAAGACAAGTCAAGTAAAACATCACATGTTCGAGATTCGTTGCATCGACTGTACTAGTATACTAAGCCCATATCACAAGTTAATCACGAAATAAATCCCATGGCCCAATGTCATGAAATGACCCTGAAACGGGGTCTGACCCAAGTACGGGGTCCTACGGAGCGATTATCTAGCCGATCGGCTCCCTACAAGTTCTAGCTCGTCAAGTGTCCGTGTCATACGGCTAATCACGAATGTAGTCACCTGTGCTAGGTCCACCTTCGTGTGTATCAGCCCTAGGGTGTCAACCCCTGACACGATTCAAGATGCACAGATAAATCTACGGATACCCAGTGTCTGCCCCGGATACGTGCACGATCGTAGTCCGCCGAACCTACACTGGCGTACCCTACTTCCGTCGTTCACCTCTTACAATCAGTCCAGTAACCGTTCCCCACCCGGCCTAGCCCCAGGGTACCTTGATACTTCTAGAGGGTTACTGCTGAAAGGGGTCATGTCTAGGGTTTCGCCTAATAGATTAGGTCATGTAATTCGTGACCTAACCCACCTAACAGATTAAGTCATGTAATTCGTGACTTAATCCTTTTCTAGTCTAGTCATGTCAAGATGGTTAAGTATGTCATTTCAGTTCGCGACTTAACCCGCCTACGTGTCATGTCAAGTTGGCTAAGTGTTGTCGTTTTCAAGTTCATGACTTAGCCCTACAAACCGTGTTCAAGTTGGTTAAGTTGTCTTTTCATGTTCATGACTTAACCCTAATTGGCATTAATTGATTCGTTAATGCACCGAACCACTCACATTGGATCCTGTTGTTCGTAGCCACTGGATTTGCCGGGCGGTTCCGGGCAGGTTTACGCTACGAACTCAACCCAACCCCGGGTTTCAAGCGTGATGTGACCAACTACCCACATTGGATCCTATTGTTTGTAGCAACTGGATTTGCCGGGCGGTTCCGGGAAGATTTACACTACAAACTCAACCCAACCTCGAGTTGGCCCCCTTCTTGTTTTCTAAAGTCATGCCCATGTTCTAATCAGATTTTGCTATTTCCACATCATGTTCATATGTCAACTTCGTGCCCAACTTAGGCATGTTTAAAGTCAAGTTTTGGCATGTTCAAGTCAAGTTTTCGTGCCATATTTCATGTTCTACTTATGCCAAATTTCACAGTTTATGCTTATAATTAATTCAAGTTTTTCCTATTCTACCCAATCGTATCCCCAACGTATATAAACGCACTTCGTTCAAAGCATAAACAATTCAAGAGATAAAGGGGAATAACGCCAAACATGTGATAGGCATGTGTGACAATTCCAACATCACTTGCAAAATAAACAGGCTATAACATATCACATGGTTGCAATACTAGTATGATGATAACTTGGCATAGTAATGATTCCAACTTAATTTAACATGATGATTTCAACTTTTCATCATAGGCATAATAATCATTGCAGGCATAATAATAATTTTATTATAAACATGAAACATTAAAGGCATAGTAATCCTAATAGGCATAGTGGATTCCAATTTAGCATTTTTAACATAATAATTCTCATAGACATAATGATTCCAATTTATCATAATGATTCTCATCTAACATTATAAACATAATGGTTCCAACTTAGCATTTTTAACATAATGATTCTCAACTAACAATATAGACATAATGATTCCAATTTAGTATTTTTAACATAATGATTCTCAACTAACATTATAAACATAATGGTTCCAATTTAGCATTTTTAACATAATGATTCTCAACTAACATAATAGACATAATGATTCCAATTTAGTATTTTTAACATAATGATTCTCAACTAACGTTATAGACATAATGATTCCAATTTAGCGTTTTTAACATATCTAACATTATAAACATAATAATTCCAACTTTTCATCATAACCTAGCAATACCCAATTTTTCATTAATTATGATGGGTATATTAACATCACAGGCATAATTCCATCAATAGTCATAGCCATGGTTTAATTAGTACCATAGGCATGGTTTAATCAACATAAAGATTTCAATAAACATAGCGATTCCATGGACATGTAATAGTCCAACTTGCCAAACAATTAAGCCCAAGTGATTCATAACAACATCAAAATCATGACAAGTTTAACTTGCAACGTTGCCATAGCAATATCCCCAAATTAAAATTCAAAGATAAACAATATAAACAATGGATTAACAATAGTTCCTAAATCCGGTTTCAATTCATGGCATGTCCATATTGTTTTAGCGTTCTTGCCTAAAAAGTAACATAGAAGTTACAATATGAAGCAAATAACCCAAATAAAAATCCCAAATCAAATAGTCCCAAATTTGTTGTCTAAGGCGTCGTAGTTGTTGTAGCTTCTAGTTGTAGCCTTCAAGAATCGTCCTCTATCTTCTATAATTTTATTCTTTGTATTTTTAATTCAGAGCTCTAGGTTTAATGGCGGCGGCCTGAGGCTAAAATGAGATAGTGTGATTTAGGCTAGGTCTTAGGTCCTTTTTATAATGTTTGTGAGTTGTTTTAGACCGTCGATGGAGCTTGATTCAATAATAGCCGTTCGTTTGAAGAAGAGACCAACCAGGAGCTGACACCTAGCCCTAGTGACAAGGCAAGGCTCAGAAAATCGACCAAACACAGACCAGGCCAGCCAGGGTTGGCTGGGTTCGACCTGGCTCTGGGGCCATGTCGACAACCCAGTCGACACCGTGTCGACTTGGCAGTCGACACTGGTGTCGACAGCCCTGTCGACCTCTAGCCCAGGTCGACTGCCAAGTCGACCTGGGTGCCTTAGGCGGGAATTTTCCCGCCCTGGCCAATTGGGCCCGATTTTGAATTTTAAACTTGTTTTTGTGAGCTGCTTTCGTCTGTTTGAATTTTAAACTGAATTCTGAAACTTCCGGGGGCCATATCTTCTTCATACGGACTCCGTTTTTCGAAAACTCGGACTCTATTTCGCGTATTTTTCCGAGACGAACACAATGGCGTATCCCGTTTCTCTTAATTCTTTGATTTGAAATTAATTATACTTTAATTTGTGAATTTCACTGTTATAGAATACACGGGGTGTTACATTTCCCTAAACTCTTGGGTGCCCAAATTTCTACGGGCAGTCAAGTAGTCGGGATTTTTCAGATTCACTTGGTAGAGCTAGAAGCGGGAGGCTTCACCAGTTAGCTATAGATTATCATATTTCTGTTGTGTACTATGTTGTCTCTGGAATCATGTAATGACCCGCATTGTCAAAGGTATTATACTTAATTTATTTAATTATATAAATAGTGATTTAGGGAATTAAATCGTCGTTAATTAAATTATAGTGAATATTTAATTAAATTAAATTATAGAATAATATATTTAATTCAGAAATAATCAAAAATATTGGAAATCACAATATTCTGTGAACTGGGTCATCCCTAAGATTTAATTCAGCTTAGAGTTGAATTATATTGACGAATATGTTCAATCGACGTCAGTTTGTACGTAGGATTATAATATAATTAAAATAGAGCTCGAAATGGCGTGGCAGTTCGCTATTTGGCGATTTGAACTTCAACTGGATATACTGGGTTCGTTTTAAATCGGATTTCTGTGAAACAAGAAACGTGTGGAGCTGGTGGAGTAGATCTTTAGAGTGGAAGAGAAAAATCGGGATTTCGTCATGTAGATTTTGATTTATGTCCAAATCAAATTCTCAGAAAAGCAGCGCCCTGACCATAACGATTTAATTATATTTTTTATAAGGATTTAAATAGAAATCGAACATTGATATAACTCTGACGATGTAATATCGAGTTGAAATTCATATAGGAATATTCTGAGCTATATGATATTCCACTGTGAATATGGACGAGAATATTTATTTTTAAAATATTTAATTCAATTATATTTAAATATTTAAATAGGCTATTTAGAGCATTAAAAATAGCCACTTTTGCAAACGAAATCGGAATTCGACGAAACTAATTTTGTTGGATCCGCAATGTTAAATTATTATTAGATTTCAGTTTCCATGATTTTTGGGGTCATTGCGTGGCCGTACGGATTTTTAGAGTGAAAAACTGCCAGTATTGTGACAGTTAAAAATACGCTGTGTGAGCATACTCAGTTGGAATTCGACGAAACCAGTTTCGTTGGGACCATAATGCAGAACTGAAGGTACATGTCTAGTTTCGTGATTTTTGAATATCGTGTGTGATCACACGGATTTTTAGAAGGCAATAACGAATTAACGATGGAGAATATACTGGGAATATTCCTTCTATAAAATATCTAGATATTTGTTCACCCTATAAATACCACACCATATTTTCCTAAACCTAATTTTATCATCCCACAGTCAATGAAGAAGCCGCCACATTTTTTGTTCTTCCACAAAACAAATACAGTGAGATTCAAAGCAAAGAAAAATCAAAATCAAATCCAGCAAAATCATAAAAATCCTATTCTATATATATATGGATTCTATGAGTGTTTCTCTTCAATATCGTTTGGGTTTTACTGAACTCGATCTCTGTTCGGAATTTCAACGTGAGAACCCGTAGTGCTAGGGTTCAATCTAGACTTCTTTGTGGTGTTTGATTCCCATTTCTGAGTACACCGTGGAGTCCCTGAGATCGTTTAGCAACTACATGGAAAGATTGAGGGGGTTCGGTGAGAATTTGGTTCGAGCGGTTACAGGGATGGGCGATAGAAGGGTTTCGACGACTTTTGTATATGGAAGTCGAAGTGAGGTTGAGTGGTACGAGGAGAAAGAGCGAGAGATGAGAGGAATTTTGGAAATTTTATCATGATTTATGAGTTAAAGGAGAAGGTGCGGTTTGGGGCTAAAGCACGTCAATGGCCATTTGCGGGTTCGAGAGGTTTACTGGAGCAAGAGTTGGGGGAGAAGCATTTCGGGTGTAGGTATAAAGAATAGTGGGCCGGCAAAGAAAGGGTAAAGCCCAATCATATAAAATCCAAGTTTAATTTTATTTTAAATGTATATTAACTTGTGGATACAATAACTCTCTCTTACGATATCAGTTTGACGAACCGTAAGTTGCGTTGGGGTCATATGGATGAAGACTACCAAATGGGATTGACTGGAGGTCCATTAGAGCTCATTTGAATTTATAGCAAAATAAATTGTTCGATCTCAATCAACGACAATTATCGTTAATTAACGATGATAGTCCAATGTGAGTAAAACTCACCAATTCTGTACAGTTCTATTTTTACAACGTATTCTTAGAACTGTTAAATATTGTCTGTTTGACTGTGTGTTGATTTGGTTGATTGAACTGCTAGTCAGTTAGTTGATATTATATATATACACAAATATATATATATATATAAACCGTTAAATATATGTTGATGTTGTTTATCAGAACATTTCTTATTGAAATGAAATTGATGTATATTATACTATGTAACATCTGTGGATGCAGGGAGACAAGTTGGAGGGATCCGATTGGATTCCTCAACATTTAATTTACCGTTTTCATATATTGTGATATATGTTGTGCTATAAAATCTGTTGTTGATTTGGTATGTTTGAATGATATTGATCATTGATATTCGATATTTTAAATATCATAAAAAGACCCTGGAATGTAAAAAGGGATATTTCAATGTATATTGAAATAAAGGAATTTTATAAAATCAACCGATTTTATAAAAGGAAATAATTTGAAAACAAAGCATTTATAAAATCACAGGATATTATAAAGGAGAATATTTATTTAGAAAATAAATGGAATTGTAAAAGGAACATTTATTTAGAAAAAAAATATGATAAAAGGAAAAAGGAATTTACGAGATAGAAAAGAGTTAGTCGATTAAAGTTATCAAATAGAAGTCAATCAAATATAGTTTATTCGAAGAGTTAGTTAAACAAAGTTATTCAAGATAAGTTGCCATTTAGCACGACTTCTAGCGCAATTCGCAGGGCTGCAGATAGCCTACGGCGGTCGGATGTTTCCTGAGGGAATCAGGCGTAACCATTGTGATCGCTGCGATCTAATGTCAAGCGAGTGGAGTTAAATTCAATATTAGTTATCCGAATAGGAGTTAAACAAATAGAGTTATTCAATTAGAGTAAATCAAAATGGAGTTAAAAAGATATTAGAAAACTGACTAGAGATTAATAAGTTGAATAGTTTTCCGGGTATCGATCTGATGTTGGTTCCGGCCTTCGGGGTTTAAACTTAGGAAGTTTTTCTCTTGTTAATTTATAGTTAGTGTCTGACAGATGTGGAAGAATAGTGATACGTAGTTAAGCAGATGGAAACGTTTTCCAGTGTTAATAACATATATTTTCTAAACATAGAAAATAAGGCAATAGGAATATATATGTATATATATATATATATGTTAAATGATGATTGGTCGATATAATTTCCATCTGGAAATAATATCGTTGTTTGCACACGTGTTTTTCTTTGATAGTTAAATCACAGACTATCAAAGTTTTGACCATTTTTAACGTTGTTAATATGGAGAGACCGGTTGGATTATTGTCTGAAGAACCACTCTGTATTGGCATAAGCGTTGCGAATCATATATGCCAAAGATAATTGAATACGGAGTAAAGTGCAAGGGCTGTCGTGTTTACAGAATAGTGCCTTCGGTTTGTCCAGTCCCAGGACAACTTTTATGGACGAAGGTCTGACAGAGTATATCTAGTAGATCACGTAAGTTGATCGTTTCAAACGTATTTACGTTGGTGGCGGAGGAATTCGTTTCTCTTAGCTTATACCCGTGGTATTTTTGGGAAAATCAATTTGTGATTTAGAGGGTATGACGATGTGACATTCTAAGTGAATGAAGATGTGATATGTGAAAAGATAAGCGTAGCTTCTAGTCTCACATCTGGTAAATGACAGAAATCGGGCAGGTAGCATGGCTAAGTCGGTCGCATCGAAGTAGGGTGTATAATCACCTATCTAGAGAATATTCATTTGCTTCTTTAATCTATCAATGCGGTCCCATATATATATATACGGGAACGGTTGCTGATCCCAACCGTTGCTGATGTACATTCGATACACTCAAGCGAAATGAGTGGTCAGTCATGTGTGGCTGAGTTGCAAGATGTTCTTGTTGAACTCCAGTATATCGTTCCTAGAGTACACTGATCGGAAGGTGGTTCCATACCTTGTCATAGTTGGAAATCCATTACCCAAAACGTGCTTGCGGTCTTGATTGTATACTATATATGTAGAACGTGAGATGAAAGCGTTTCTGCTAGATGATTAATATATTGTGGCTGATAGACATTATTATAATATCAAAAGGTTTTTGATATAAAGATATTTTGGATTCTCATAAGGGAAAAAACCCGTTCCGTTATACGGCGTGATCTTATGAGATATCGTTTACTTGTTCAAACTGTTTTAAACTGTTTTACTCATACCAGTCCCATGACTGACCCGGAGTTTACTTTGTTGTTTTCCCTAAACTCTAGGGTGCCCAATTTTGTACGGGTAGTCGGGAAGTCAGGATTTACAGATATACTAGAAGAGCTTGGAGCAGGAGGCTTCAAGATTATACAGCTATAATTATTTCCGCTATGTTGTAAGTGTTGTACTTTGATAATGATGTATATTCATGTACAGATGCATATTTCAAGTTATGTTATATATATTATATCTTATTCGTTCCACTGTGAGATTCTTGTTACTCTGATGTTGTGTTCTTCTTCTTTTTCTATTCTAAGTTTCTATCTTATCTATCCTCACCCTCTAATTTCTTTCATTAATTACCAGGATTTTTCGATGTTTGGTTAGTCGTCATCGTGTTTATGTCGATAACCAAAGTCGCAAAAATCTGGGTCATTACAGTTGGTATCAGAGCTTAAGTTAAGAATTACCTTGGCTCTGTGGCGTGACTCAGTAGAGATAGGGTTAGTAATACCCTAGATTGAGTTTGAGTGTATATATATGAGTGCGTATTTGTATTTGATATAAAAATGGTTTTATATTGTGGAGATTCATTGGCAGAGTTGTTTATGAGTTCTGGTCAATCAGTTTGATCCACTGTATCGGTAGGAGTAAATAAACATTTGAATACGATGGATCGACACAGTATGGATATGTGATATATTTTCATATATAGGACGTGTTGGTAGTAATTATAATCAGATAAGATTATAAAATGTGAAATGGTTATATATAACCGATCAGAATTTATACAAGTTAATTATATGAAATTGAAATGAATTAAATCTGAATTTAGATCAGAATTGGAATTTAAAATCCCAGAAATGGGAAAGGTGTTTGAAAATGAATCTGGAATTAATATATGTGAATTTTTAAGATCCTGGGAAATTTTGAAAATATTTTTCAATTTGAAATTAATATAGTATTGAACTCACCTTGATGACTGGAAAATAATTCCGAGGATGGATCGATACATCGTCGGTGTGATTATCAAGTTTCTAAGTGGCGGATTACTACCAAAGGTTTTGTTTTCAAATTGTTTTGAGAAAACAAGTTGTTTAGAAATTCAAAGGTTTTGAATTGTTATATGATTTCAATTTGATTTGAAATAGAACCCATGGATTTAAATTTAACTTGTTAAGTTAAATGGAATAAAACGGTAAAAGCAGATAAATAAATTAAAATTTAACTTGAACAAAGTTAAATAAAACTAGAATTGATTAGAGGATAATCTGGAATTGAAATTGAGTTGATAGGTTAAGTATATTGGGTTAAGGTGTTAAGAGTTTGAAAATCAAGAATGTAACATCGGTTTGAATTTGAATTCGACTTAGGTATAAGCGAATGGTTGTGTTAAAGATAAATAGATTTGGGATCAAGTTGGAATTACATTGGTATATGTTGAATTGATGACAGGGGAAGTGATAGAGTTGATATGCCCGACAAAAAGGTACAAGTTTATATTTGATATAAGCATGAGATTTATGAGACGAATTGGCTAGCCGCTTGGTTGTTTAATTTTCTTTTGAGTTGGAGAAGGCCTAGAGAGGCGAGTTGTGGTTTTACCGATAGGGCTGTACAAAGGAGGTTATGGCGAAATTTTCTGAAAATTTAAAGTGTTAGAAAATTTTCAGAATTTTTGAAAATTTTAGTTAGTCGGAATGAATTAATATTTTAGTCGATATTAATTGGTTCAGAGAAACAAGTGATAAGGGGTAAACCGATAAGCTTTTTCCAATAGATAGGGTCGTCCTCTACCCTAGCAATTTCGAGGACGAAATTATTTTAGGTGGGGAAGAATGTAATGACCCGCATTGTCAGAGGTATTATAATTAATTTATTTAATTATATAAATGGTGATTTAGGGAATTAAATCGTCGTTAATTAAATTATAGTGAATATTTAATTAAATTAAATAATAGAATAATATATTTAATTCAGAAATAATCAAAAATATTGGAAATCACAATATTCTGTGAACTGGGTCATCCCTAAGATTTAATTCAGCTTAGAGTTGAATTATATTGACGAATATATTCAATCGACGTCAGTTTGAACGTAGGATTATAATATAATTAAAATAGAGCTCGAAATGGCGTGGCAGTTCGCTATTTGGCGATTTGAACTTCAACTGGATATACATGGTTCGTTTTAAATCGGATTTCTGTGAAACAAGAAACGTGTGGAGCTGGTGGAGTAGATCTTTAGAGTGGAAGAGAAAAATCGGGATTTCGTCGTGTAGATTTTGAGTTATGTCCAAATAAAATTCTCAGAAAAGCAGCGCCCTGACCATAACGATTTAATTATATTTTTTATAAGGATTTAAATAGGAATCGAACATCGATATAACTCTGACGATGTAATATCGAGTAGAAATTCATATAGGAATATTCTGAGCTGTATGATATTCCAGTGTGAATATAGACAAGAATATTTATTTTTAAAATATTTAATTCAATTATATTTAAATATATTTATATATTTAAATAGGCTATTTAGAGCTTTAAAAATAGCCACTTTTGCAAACGAAGTCAGAATTCGAAGAAACTAATTTTGTTGGATCCGCAATGTTAAATTATTGTTAGATTTCAGTTTCCGTGATTTTTGGGGTCACTGTGTGGCCATACGGATTTTTAGAGTGAAAAACAATCAGTATTCTGACAATTAAAAATACGCTGTGTGAGCATATGCAGTTGGAATTCGACGAAACCAGTTTCGTTGGGACCATAATGCAAAACTGAAGGTACATGTCTAGTTTCGTGATTTTTGAATATCGTGTGTGATCACACGGATTTTTAGAAGGCAATAACGAATTAACGATGGAGAATATACCGGGAATATTCCTTCTATAAAATATCTAGATATTTGTTCACCCTATAAATAGCACACTATATTTTCCTAAACCTAATTTTATCATCCCACAGTCAATGAAGAAGCCGCCACATTTTTTGTTCTTCCACAAAACAAATACAGTGAGATTCAAAGCAAAGAAAAATCAAAATCAAATCCAGTAAAATCATAAAAATCCTATTATATATATATATGGATTCTACGAGTGTTTCTCTTCAATATCGTATGGATTTTACCGAACTCGATCTCTGTTCAGAATTTCAACGCGAGAACCCATAGTGCTAGGGTTCAATCTGGACTTCGTTGTGGTGTTTGATTCCCATTTCTGAATACACTATGGAGTTCCTGAGATCGTTTAGCAACTGCTTGGAAAGATTGAGGGGGTTCGGTGAGAATTTGGTTCGAGCGGTTACAGGGATGGGCGATAGAAGGGTTTCGACGGCTTTTGTAAATGGAAATCGAAGTGAGGTTGAGTGGTACGAGGAGAAAGAGCGAGAGATGAGAGGAATTTTGGAAATTTTATCATGATTTATGAGTTAAAGGAGAAGGTGCGGTTTGGGGCTAAAGCACGTCAATGGCCATTTGCGGGTTCGAGGGGTTTACTGGAGCAAGAGTTGGGGGAGAAGCATTTCGGGTGTGGGTATAAAGAATAGTGGGCCGGCAAAGAAAGGTTAAAGCCCAATCATATAAAATCCAAGTTTAATTTTATTTTAAATGTATATCAACTTGTGAATACGATAACTCTCTCGTACGATATCAGATTGACGAACCGTAAGTTGCGTTGGGATCGTATGGACGACGACTACCAAATGGGACTAACTGGAGGTCCATTGGAGCTCGTTTGAATTTATAGCAAAATAAATTGTTCGATCTGAATCAACGACAATTATCGTTAATTAACGATGATAGTTCAATGTGAGTAAAACTCACTAACTCTGTACAGTTCTATTTTTACAACGTATTCTTAGAACTGTTAAATACTGTCTGTTTGACTATGTGTTGATTTGGTTGATTGAACTGCTAGACAGTTAGTTGATATTTTATATATATATATATATACACAAATATATATATACACACACATACATATATATATATAAAAACCGTTAAATATATGTTGATGTTGTTTATCAGAACATTTCATATTGAAATGAAATTGATGTATATTATACTGTGTAACATCTGTGGATGCAGGGAGACAGGTTGGAGGGATCCGACTGGATTCCTCAACATTTAATTTACCGTTTTCATCTATTGTGATATATGTTGTGCTATAAAATCTGTTGTTGATTTGGTATGTTTGAATGATATTGATCATTGATATTCGATATTTTAAATATCATAAAAAGACCTTGGGATGTAAGAAGGGATATTTCAATGTATATTGAAATAAAGGAATTTCATAAAAGCAACCGATTTTATAAAAAGAAATAATTTGAAAACAAAGCATTTATAAAATCACAGGATATTATAAAGGAGAATATTTATTTAGAAAATAAATGGAATTGTAAAAGGAACATTTATTTAGAAAAAAAATAGGATAAAAAGGAATTTACGAGATAGAAAAGAGTTAGTCGATTAAAGTTATCAAATAGAAGTCAATCAAATATAGTTTATTCGAAGAGTTAGTTAAACAAAGTTATTCAAGATAAGTTTCCATTTAGCACGAATGCTAGCATAATTCGCAGGGCTGCAGATAGCCTACGGCGGTCGGATGTTTCCTGAGGGAATCAGGCGTAACCATTGTGATCGCTGCGATCTAATGTCAAGCGAATGGAGTTAAATTCAATATTAGTTATCCGAATAGGAGTTCAACAAATAGAGTTATTCAATTAGAGTGAATCAAAATGGAGTTAAACAGAATTTAGAAAACTGACTAGAGATTAATAAGTTGAATAGTTTTCTGGGTATCGATCTGATGTTGGTTCCGGCCTTCGGGGTTTATACTTAGGAAGCTGTTCTCTTGTTAGTTTATAGTTAGAGTCTGACAGATGTGGAAGAATAGTGATACGTAATTATGCAGATGGAAACGTTTTCCAGTGTTAATAACATATATTTTCTAAACATAAAAAATAAGGCAATAGGAATATATATGTATATATATATATATATGTTAAATGATGATTGGTCGATATAATTTCCATCTGGAAATAATATCATTGTTTGCACACGTGTTTTTCTTTGATAGTTAAATCACAGACTATCAAAGTTTTGACCATTTTTAACGTTGTTAATATGGAGAGACCGGTTGGATTATTATCCGAAGAACCACTCCGTATTGGCATAAGCGTTGCGAATCATATATTCCAAAGATAATTGAAGACGGAGTAAAGTGCAAGGGCTGTCCTGTTTACAGAATAGTGCCTTCGGTTTGTCCAGTCCTAGGACAACTTGTATGGACGAAGGTCTAACGGAGTATATCTGGTAGATCACGTAAGTTGATCGTTTCAAACGTATTTACGTTGGTGGCGGAGGAATTCGTTTCTCTTAGCTTATACCCGTGGTATTTTTGGGAAAATCAATTTGTGATTTAAAGGGTATGACGATGTGACATTCTAAGTGAATGAAGATGTGGTATGTGAAAAGATAAGCGTAGCTTCTAGTCTCACATCCGGTAAGTGACAGAAATTGGGCAGGCAACATGGCTAAGTCGGTCGCACCGAAGTAGGGTGTATAATCACCTATCGAGAGAATATTCATTTGCTTCTTTAATCTATCAATGTTGTCCCATATATATATATATATACATATATATATACATATATATATATACATATATATGGGAACGGTGGCTGATCCCAACCGTTGGTGATGTACATTCGATACACTCAAGCGAAATGAGTGGTCGGTCATGTGTGGCTGAGTTGCAAGATGTCTTGTTGAACTCCAATATATCGTTCCTAGAGTACACTGATCGGAAGGTGGTTCCATACCTTGTCATAGTTGGAAATCCATTACCCAATACGTGCTTGCGATTTTGATTGTATACTATATATGTAGAACGTGAGATGAAAGCATTTCTGCTAGATGATTAATATATTGTGGCTGATAGACATTATTATAATATCAAAAGGTTTTTGATATAAAGATATTTTGGATTCTCATAAGGGAAAAAACACGTTCCATTATACGGTGTGGGCTTATGAGATATTGTTTACTTGTTCAAACTGTTTTAAACTGTTTTACTCATACCAGTCCCATGACTGACCCGGAGTTTACTTTGTAGTTTTCCCTAAACTCTTGGGTGCCCAATTTTGTACGGGCAGTCAGGTAGTCAGGATTTACAGATGTACTGGAAGAGCTTGGAGCAGGAGGCTTCAGGATTATATAGCTATAGTTATTTCTGCTGTGTTGTATGTGTTGTACTTCGATAATGATGTATATTCATGTACAGATGCATATTTCAAGTTATTTTATATATATTATATGTTATTCGTTCCGCTGTGAGATTCGTGTTACTCTGATGTTGTGTTCTTCTTCTTATTCTATTCTAAGTTTCTATCTTATCTATCCTCACCCTCTAATTTCTTTCATTAATTACCAGGATTTTTCGATGTTTGGTTAGTCGTCATCATGTTTATGACAATAACCAAAGTCACAAAAATCCGGGTCATTACAAAATAGGTGTTTATAACTGTTCCAGGAATAACTGTTGTGCTCTGATGATGGTATGTATGTAAAGTTACTGATTTGTATTTCAAAAGTTATGTTATATAATATATTTTATTCGTTCCTCTGTAAGATTTGTCTTCTTTGTTTTCTTCTATTCTAACCTTTCTTTCTTTCTATTTCTCATCCTCTATCTTCTTTCTAATAATGATTCGTATTTCTATGCAATTTGGGTTGGACGTGTGGTGTTATTAGTCAACTCAGGCAGTACAGATTTGCGGGCCATTACATTATATATGAATCTTATGCAAGTCTGTAGGTGGATTATGCACAAGTTCATATGTGAATCAATTATATACATATGCTAATTTATATGCAAAACATGGGACATTAATTTACATGTTTAGATCCATATGCAAGTTCACATTTTTATGTTTAGATCTATATTTAGATCCATGGCAGTACATAGTTATGCAAATTTATGTTCTATATGCCCATTGCCTACGATAGTTTTGTATGTGAATCATATGCTAGTTTTGTATGTGAATCATATGCTAGTTTGAATGTAAGTTTGTATGAAATTCATGTGCAAGCTATAGGAAAACCATATCCATATATGCATGTTCACGATTACATGTTTAGATCTATATTTAGATCCATGATAGTTTATGCAAATTTATGTTACATATATATATATATATATATATATATCCATTGCCTATGCAAATTCTTGGCTATGCAAACTTATGTTATGATCTATTTTATGTGTTATGCAAGTTGTGATGTTACTCTTCTTTTTAAAAGATAGACTATTTCCGAGTCTAACATTTATCATATTAAAATGAACGAATAACATGGGGACAATGGGAAAATATTAACTTTGCAAAATTGTGAATTGGCATAAAATGGCTTTAAAGGCATATAATAAATTTGAGACATTAATTGGCCTAATTTTATGCATAAAAATTATGGACATAATTTAGGCGGCAATTATGGGCATAGATTAATTTGGAAGTTATTGACAATTTGAAATGGAGATATTAATTCAAATTGGGGTCGAATAATAATATGTAATAAAAAATGCCTAAGACATGAGGTTAGACTCGTTTGTGGTGTAAGACTGCCCGGACCCGACGGCAAATCCAGCAACCACAAACGGTAGTCTAATGTGAGAGGTCAAAGGCATAAATTAAATGCATAATAAATGCCTATGACATGAGGTTAGACTCGTTTGTGGTATAAGACTGCCCGGACCCGCCCGGCACATCCAGCAACCACAAACGGTAGTCTAATGTGAGAGGTCAGAGGCACAATTAAAAGATGCTTAGACATGAGGTTAAGTCTGGCTTGTGGTGGAAATCTGCCCGGAACTGCCTGGCATATCCAGCGGCCACAAGCAATCGACTTAATGTGGGAGGTCTGTGCATTAATAATTAATTAATGCTGATCAAAGGCGAATATGAATGACAAACAGAAGTTTGGTTGAGTGGAGTAATTCTCTGAGTACCAATCTGATGTTGATTTCGGTCTTCGGGGTTGATACTTAGGGAGTTATTCTCTTAACCAATGTATTTATGAACTAAGAGGTACTTAATCATAAATTAAGTAAAACATGTTATATGATATACATACATACATACATATATATATATATGATACATAACATGATAAGTGGATAGGATTAAGACCAGCTTAACCAATAATCTAATAAGTGGATAAGGTTAAGACCAGCTTAACCAATAATCTGATATGTAGGTAGGGTTAAGACCAGCTTAACCAATAATATATATTAATTTGATAAGTGGGTAGGGTTAAGTCTAGCTTAACCAATAATATATATATTAATCCGATAAGTGGATAGGGTTAAGGAAAACTTAACCAATAATACATATTGATCTGATAAGTGGATGGGGTTAAGACCAACTTAGCAAATAATATATAAGTGGATAGTGTTAAGACCAGCTTAACCAAATATATATATATATATATTGATCTAATAAGTGGACAGGGTTAAAACAAGCTTAACCAAATATATATATGTATATATGTTGATCTGATAAGTGGATAGGGTTAAGACAAGCTTAACCAATAACACATTTTGATTTGATAAGTGGGTAACATAGGTGTAACACCCCGTATTTTCTGTGAACTTAAGAATTACAAATTTGAGTATAATTAAAATATAAAATTAGAATCAAGGGAAACGGGTTGTGCCATTGCGTTCGTCTCGGAAAAATACGCGAAATAGAGTCCGAAATTTCGTAAATCAGAGTCATATGACCAAGTTATGGCCTTCCAAAGTTCAGAAAAAAATTAAACAACACATACCAGGTCGACTGGGGAGTCGACCCTAGAGTCGACCTGCCCCCAGGGGGTCGACCCTAGAGTCGACCCTAGCGTCGACCTGGGGGTCGACCTGCCTCCCGAATCTGCTTTTCTGCCTGGGTGCGTTCTGATGTATCTTCTCTCGTTTTCTGTCTAGATTCGTCTGCCTAAACCTATTTAAACAGCCCCAAACCCAGCCTTCTCTGCACACAATTCTATTCTGCTTCTACTCTGCCTCTGTTCTAAATTAAAAATAAAAATGGCGTTGCTACTCTGCTGAAATCAAAACTAGAAGACCATCAACATCAACCTAAATTCAATTAGAGATTAGAGCTTCTGCAACGGTTCTACAACAACTAGAGTTCTTTCTTTAATCGAATTAAGGCAAGTACAGTTATTCTCCTCTATAAACGTTAATTCTGATTGTGACATGAATTATAAATCTGAATCTGAGGTTATATCTGTTCTGTTCTGTTTGGATCTATCTTATTTTGTATCTCTTTCCTCTTTCTGTTTTATAGGCAAGCTACCACGAGCCTGAGCCAATCTCATAAGAGATTAACATACGCTAAAATGTTTGGGACAATAAAATGAATGATGCATGAATTGGGCATGACCAATAAGTGACTGATTTGAGGAAAGAACATGGACTGTAGCTAGAACAAAATTTGAGACATATGACTGGACATGTTATATTTATAATATAAATTGTATTGAACGTATGATTTGAGATAAAGAGAATATGGCTTAGGCATAAAGATTTACATGAGAGTAGGGTATATATTAATGTAAATAAACACCTAAGTAAGAGATCTTTGGGATATATGATATGCATAGTAATCAACGGCTATATTTGGTATAATTTATATAAGGATCTTCTGTACTATGCAAGTTTAATAAAAATTGAAACATATGATAAATGGTTAATTTAGGACCATAATCTGTGTTATGAAAATTTAATGCAAACATAGGTTATATGATAATATTGTGAATCAAGAATATTATTTATGCATGTGAACTTAGGCAAGATTTATAATTGGGAAAGATATGATTGTGAAACTTTAAGAAATGATTAAATCTGTTATAATTGCCTAATTTGCTAGTTTTGTTACATTGCCTAATCTGCTAGTTCTGTTATATTGCTTAATCTGCTAAGTCGCCTAGTCTGAGAAATCTGTTATCTGCTATATCTGTTGAGTTGATATAATTAGTCCGCTATTGACATAATCTGAATTGGCTATAGTTATGAATAATTGACATGTATATTAGGCATGGGTATAAATGGGAAATCATTAATTAATTGGCCGCAAAGATAAACATGGCTAACTCGAGGTTAGAATGAGTTTGCGGCGTAATTCTGCCCGGAACCGCCCGACATATTCCAGTGGTCGCAAACAATAGGTTCTAATGTGAGAAGTTAGTCATAACGTGCTTGAAACCCGAGGTTAGACTCAGTTTGCGACAGAAACCTGCCCGGAACCAACCGGCCTAACTAGTAGCCGCAAACTGTCAGTCTAATGTGAGAGGTTTGGACATCAATATTTAATTAATGAAAATCTGAGATAATTATAATATCTAAAACGTGTTGGGTAAGGTTAAACCAATTGAACCAATGAATCTGATAAACCCGTTTCGTGAATCCGTAGCCCCAATACAAAGTTAGATAATCTGTAACCAGTTAATCTGTAAGTCTGTTAATCTGAAACCAGATAATCTGTAAGCCCATTAACCCGGACATCTGATCCGTTAGTCTGAAAACATGTTAACTTGATTGTCTGATCTGTGAACTAGTTAATCTAAATTTTGTATGTCTGAAACTTGTAGACAAGTTAAACTGAAATATGTTAGTCTGGGGACACAAGGTTAGGAGGGGAATTACTTGTGTCATCTGTTGTTTGGGACCCATATTAGTCAGTAACCCTTTCTGGTATCAAAACATTGACCCAACAGTAAGTATGGTCCGGGCACGCTTACTGAACTAATTATAAGCGGTTCATTCTGATAATGGCTAGGGGTGTTGATAGTGCGTTCCAAACGGGTCATGTGCGTGCATGGATCCCAGTCTGCCTCTGAGGATGTAAGACGTCGTGACATCTATAAATAGGTCTATGCCAATTGGTTATCACTTTAGGGAGTGATACACCCTACTGTGGGGCCGACACAGGATATTTATGTATTAGGGAGCCGATCGCTTGGGGTAGGGTTTTAGGGTACACTTAGTTCTGTCTGTTTCTGTTGGTACCGTCTGTTTCTGTTGGGTGGTAACACCTGTCTGTTTCTGTGTGGTACCGTCTGTTTGGGTGGTAAAGGCCCATTACTAGTGTACACCTAATTCTACATTCTGTTTCCGTAGGGATTAATCTGTTTCTGCTTCTGTCTGTTTCTGATTGGGTAGTAAAGGCCCATTATTAGCATTCTGTTTCTGTTAAATTATTCTGTACCCGTTCCTGCTTCAGTGTAGACATTAGGGTGACACCTAATTCTGTTATACTAGTATTAGTGCAGAGAAGTGTAAAGCAATAGTTTATGTCATTAGGTTCTTCTGTTATATCTGCTACACCTGTTACAGTTATCCCTCATCCAGTTTTATGTTCATGTCATATTAATATTATTATCTGTTCATATGTTGAAAGTCACTGGACTTGCCAGAATTTTTGTCTGACCCTTGTTGTTTCGCCTCCTTTCTTCCATTCCCCCCCCCCCAGGTTATCCAAGGAGGGAATACTTTAGCTTGATCCGGATTTCTCTTTGCTTGAAGTGCTTAAAGTATGGCTTGGCTCTGTATAGCTTCCGTTCCATGGGGATTATGATTTTAAACCATGCATTTTGAAGGCTTTTGTACAAGACTAATATTTTGTACTTGAATTCTGAGATTTGAAAGGATGTAACCATATTGATTTCTGTTTCCGTTGTAATAAAGTTAAAAAATTTCAAGTACTGTTTTATCTGTCTTGTAAGTTTCTGTTCTGTTTACTAAAATGATCCACCAAAGTTAAGGCATTCCCTTTGTGAGGGACCTTAACGGAGGTGGGGTGTTACACTTGGTATCAGAGCTAAAGGTTACCAGATTAGATAAAAGTTTTTGAAAGCTATTTCCAAAAAGGTTTTAAAAGGAAGTATTTTCAAAAATAAAGCTTATTTTGAAAAACATAATCCCCGAGAGCCATATATCTTTCTTTCAGTCCTTTTTGTATTGAACCTTTCCTTTTTCGTTTCAGCATGTCTGAAGCATCTGAGATACCAGAGGGTGTTCATGTACCCGGTTGGTTTCGTCAATATCTTGAGGCTAGGACCGCCGCTGCAGGTCCAGCAAATGATCCCCCTCCCCCACCCCCTCCTCGTGCAATTGCTTTCTCAAAGATCTGTAGAGATTTTAGGGCCATGGGTGGGAAGGATTTCAAAGGAACTGAATCATTCGTAGAAGCGAGGAATTGGCTCAAAGAAACTGAGGATCTATTCGTTATCTTCGAGGTGGAAGATAGGTAGAAGGTACAGTTGGCGGTATGGCTGCTCAAAGACGAAGCTTCCTACTGGTGGGAAGTCACTAACGCCGAGAGGCTGGTTGAGACATGGATGGATTTCAGAACAAGGTTTGAGACAAAATTTCTCTCGCAAGCTGAACGGAGTTTACAACTGGAGAAGTTCTTATCTCTTAAGCAAGGAAGTATGACGGTCAAGGAATACGTCAACCAGTTCAACCAACTAGCTAGGTTCGGATTGGATTTAGTCAACACTCAGCATAAAAAGGGTCTCCGTTTTGTTAAAGGATTGAACGAGCCACTGCACAGCCTAGCCATGACCCATGTACCCATGGGAGCGACTTACGAGAAATTGGTGGACATGGCACTACTACACGAGGAAGACAAGGGCCTGAAAGAGACAAAGAAGGAAGAACCACAGAATAAGAAAGCGGGGCCCAAAAAGGAAACACAAAAGAAGGATGAAAAGACTGAAGATAAGATGGGGAAAAAGTGCTTTACTTGTGGGAGCTCGACTCATCTGAACATGGATTGCAGAAAAAGGAAAGGCACTTGCTTCAACTGTGGAGAGATGGGGCACTTCACTAGGGATTGCCCGAAGAGACGACGGCAAGGAGGGCAGGCAAACACTCTCGAGGTTAGTGGCTAGGATAGAAATAGGAAAATTTCTATAGTAGGTTTAATTTCTTTATCTGATATGGAGTTAAGACTTTTTCTGATTCTGGTATTTTGATTTTGTAATCGATACTCTGCACTTTAATACTAGCATTATTTCTGAATTCCGCTGTAGACTCAGACCTATAAGGGTTATGGCTCATCTGTTTGAGATTGGGGTTTGAGGGATATTTGTGTTAGACGTCAAGTATGACGCATACATTCTGAGTTTTTGTGGGATATGATTTTTATCATGCTTAGCTTCCGAAGAATCATTAGGGAACCTGATCTGTACCAGTAGTCTGTAAATATCTGAATACTTCTGATAAGATTTCCAGTTTTGACATTGTCTAAAGAGGGTAACCCTCTGGGTGTCAATCTGATGTTGATTTCGGTCTTCGGGGTTGACACTTAGGGGAATTATTTTCTCAACCAATGTCTGATAGGAACCAAGTTTTTGTTTTATCTGTACTCGCTTTCTCGACTGTATACTATCAATCGAGTGTTCAACTTATAGATAGGAATCCTAATGGGTGTAAACATGTGTTTGAGACATGTTGTGTTTGATGGTTGCAAGTGGATGCAAGTGGTTGCTAGTGGTTGCTCGTGGACGCATATACACACACTAGGCACTAGATCGGCTCGAAAACACTCTCATACTGCATATGGATGTGTGAGCATTTTAAATTTTTATGGATGCAAAATGGTTGAATCAGCACATGGATGTTGCATATGAGTGGATAGTTGTGCACTCATATAGAAATGATATGTATCAAATAGGAAAATTGCATACATATTGGACTCATGGCACTGACATAATTCGCATTAAGGAGGTCAACTGAATCAGTAGACCGCCTGATCTTTGCATTAGATAAGGAACATATACACACACTTTTGCAAATGTTCATACAGCACCAGAAATTTCTAAGGACAATGGATGCTTGTGGATGATGACTGAGTAGATGAGTGATTGGATGGTAGGACACATTCTTCTTAACTTGAAGATTTCGGGGACGAAATCCTTTAAGGAGGGGAGAATGTAACACCCCGTATTTTCTGTGAACTTAAGAATTACAAATCTGAGTATAATTAAAATATAAATTCAGAATCAAGGGAAATGGGCTTTTCCATTGCGTTCGTCTCGGAAAAATATGCGAAATAGAGTCCGAAATTTCGTAAATCGGAGTCCATATGACCAAGTTATGGCCTTCCAAAGTTCAGAAAAAATTAAACAGCACATACCAAGTCGACTGGGGAGTCGACCCTAGAGTTGACCTGCCCCCAGGGGGTCGACCCTAGAGTCGACCCTAGAGTCAACCTGCCCCCAGGGGGTCGACCCTAGAGTCGACCCTAGTGTCGACCTGGGGGTCGACCTGCCTCCCGAATCTGCTTTTCTGCCTCGGTGCGTTCTGATGTATCTGGTCTCGTTTTCTGTCTAGATTCGTCTGCCTAAACCTATTTAAACAGCCCCAAACACAGCCTTCTCTGCACACAATTCTATTTTGCTTCTACTTTGCCTCTGTTCTAAATTAAAAATAAAAATGGCGTTGCTACTCTGCTGAAATCAAAACTAGAAGACCATCAACATCAACCTAAATTCAGTTAGAGATTAGAGCTTCTGCAACGGTTCTACAACAACTAGAGTTCTTTCTTTAATCCAATTAAGGCAAGTACAGTTATTCTCCGCTATAAACGTTAATTCTGATTGTGACATGAATTATAAATCTGAATCTGAGGTTATATCTGTTCTGTTCTGTTTGGATCTATCTTATTTTGTATCTCTTTCCTCTTTCTGTTTTATAGCCAGGCTACCACGAGCCTGAGCCAATCTCATAAGAGATTAACATACGCTAAAATGTTTGGGACAATAAAATGAATGATGCATGAATGAGGCATGACCAATAGGTGACTGATTTGAGGAAAGAACATGGACTGTAGCTAGAACAAAATCTGAGACATATGACTGGACATGTTATATTTATAATATAAATTGTATTGAACGTATGATTTGAGATAAAGAGAATATGGCTTAGGCATAAAGATTTACATGAGAGTAGGGTATATATTAATGTAAATAAACACCTAAGTAAGAGAACTTTGGGATATATGATATGCATAGTAATCAATGGCTATATTTGGTATAATTTATATAAGGATCTTCTGTACTATGCAAGTTTAATAAAAATTGAAACATATGATAAATGGTTAATTTAGGACCATAATCTGTGTTATGAAAATTTAATGCAAACATAGGGTATATGATAATATTGTGAATCAAGAATATTATTTATGCATGTGAACTTAGGCAAGATTTATAATTGGGAAAGATATGTTTGAGAAACTTTAAGAAATGATTAAATCTGTTATAATTGCCTAATTTGCTAGTTTTGTTATATTGCCTAATCTGCTAGTTCTGTTATATTGCTTAATCTGCTAAGTCGCCTAGTCTGAGAAATCTGTTATCTGCTATATCTGTTGAGTTGATATAATTAGTCCGCTATTGACATAATCTGAATTGGCTATAGTTATGAATAATTGACGTGTATATTAGGCATGGGTATAAATGGGAAATCATTAATTAATTGGCCGCAAAGATAAACATGGCTAACTCGAGGTTAGAATGAGTTTGCGGCGTAATTCTGCCCGGAACCGCCCGGCATATTCCAGTGGTCGCAAACAATAGGTTCTAATGTGAGAAGTTAGTCATAATGTGCTTGAAACCCGAGGTTAGACTCAGTTTGCGACAGAAACCTGCCCGGAACCAACCGGCCTAACTAGTAGCCGCAAACTGTCAGTCTAATGTGAGAGGTTTGGGCATCAATATTTAATTAATGAAAATCTGAGATAATTATAATATCTAAAACGTGTTGGGTAAGGTTAAACTAATTGGACCAATGAATCTGATAAACCCGTTTCATGAAACCGTAGGCCCAATACAAAGTTAGATAATCTGTAACCAGTTAATCTGTAAGTCTGTTAATCTGAAACCAGATAATCTGTAAGCCCGTTAACCCGGACATCTGATGTAACACCCCACACCCGCTATGGTCACTCACTAAGGGAATGCCATAGCATCGGTGGAGTATTTTAGTGAATATAGAACAGAAAAATTTCACCAAGACAGATATAAATAGTACTTGAAATTTAAAACATCATCTCATAACAGCGGAAATAAACATGTCTGGTTACATCATAAAACCACGATAAAAGTCAAGTACAATATCCGTCAAAATAAAGAAGTACATAATCCCACTCTCTCATACAATAGCCAAAACAAAAAGAAAAGATAACTGGATAACTGGAGCTTTACATCTATCCAAGCTCCTAAAGACTGGAACAGCAATCTGATCAAGCTCCACTACTGCTAGGATCCACCGTAGGACCTGAGGGTTGGGAAAAAGATAGAAACAACGGGGTCAGACATAAGTCTGAGTGAGTCCTATAACTTTAACAATACAATCATTAAAGTAACCAGAGAAGACATAAACTTGACCTACGGTAATATCTGGGGATGAATGGCTACACTAAGCAGCTTGGTAGACTTAGGATAAACTAAGATAACCGTAAGGACGCATCTACCCACCCAAGGATAATTACTAACTGCACCACACCAGTCATTCCTACTTAAAGGTTGATCCCTTCCAAGGACTTAGAAAATTTCCCCAGTAGTCTCGTGTACTCCTAGCCCACTACATAGGTGCCGTCTGCCCCTATCTCCACTAGGTGTACTCAGTAATTCTTACCCAGTAGTTTCGTGTACCCCTACATAGGTGCCGTCTGCCCCTATCTTTATTAGGTGTACCCACTACTCCCCATCGATCGGCTCCCTACCGTAGACACCGTGCTGGTCCCACAGTGGGGTGTATCACTTCCCTAAAGTGGCTACCCAATACTATCAATGGTGCACGGCTTTATATCTACACGATGCAACAACGGCTTATCTACCAGCCCGGGTCCACACACGCATATGAAACCCGTTGGACTTGCGTTGCCACCGCTAACCCGTTTTGGCCTCTTATAATCAAGCCCAATATGCGTGTCCCGTCACTCGACATGGGTCGAGCCCACAAAGATACGTTTGGGATATTGGTTGAATTGGGCCCCCACAAGCTACCCACCTAAGCTTGTCACATATCTAGTGTATCCCACTTAACCCTTTAATCATCTTTAATTACATGTTTCCACTTGGTTAAGTATTCTAATCGTATTTTCTATTGCCACCCAAGGCAACCCACTAGATTTCCACATGCCACCCACTTAACCCCTCATGTCCCACTACATGCTAATATGGTTAAGTGTTTCTTAATTAATTAAGACCGTGATCTCCTATAAAGACCTCCCACATTAGACTGGCTGTTATGACCGCCTGGTTAAGCCGGTAGAGTCCGGGCAGTCTTACGTCATAACAGAGCCTAACCTCGTGTCTTTACTTTAATCACGTATTTAATTTATGGCTAAGACCTCTCACATTGGGCTGACATTTGTAGCAACTGGTTAAGCCGGTCGGGTCCGGGCAGTTTTACACTACAAATGAGTCCAACCTCGTGTCTTAGTCGATTAATTACACCTAATTAATCACCCCCATATTAATTATCCCTAATTAATATAAGGTTTTCCATAACATGGGTAGACCTAACTCAATAGGTAAATTCCCATGGGGTAGACCTAACTCAATAGGTAAATTCCCACTTATGGTATGCTTAATCATACCCAATCATTCATTTATTAACATATTTACCAACCCCATCGTTCCCCACGTAAATCGTTCTCATTTCATGACACAACAAAGGGGAAGATCCATCACAAATATCATGGGTTTAGCATATAACTTGGTCATGGGTTAAGAGGATGTCAACTTGCATATATGAACATATATTAACCCAACTACATTTAACCCAAACTTGCATATTATCATACACATGATTTGTATAACATGTTGCATATGAGCTTGCATATTATCATACACACATCTTGCATAACATGTTGAACTTGCATATAGGAATTCTCATAACTTGCATAACATGTTAAACATGCATTTAAGCATACACATAACTTGCATAAGCATTCACATACTTGCATAAGCATTCACATACTTGCATAAGCATTCACATACTTGCATAAGCGTGCATAACTTGCATATCATGTCATTTAAGCATATACATATCTTGCATAAGCATTCATATACTCGCATAAGCATGCATAACTTGCATATCATGTTAAACTTGCATTTAAACATATACTTAACTTGCATATGAACTTGCATAACTCACTTTGTTAAACATGCATAAATTCACTTATTAAATATGCATAAACCTACTTGTTAAACATGCATAAACCTTCTTGTTAAACATGCATAAACCAACTTATTAAGCATGCATAAGCCAACTTATCAAACATGCATAAACCCACTTATTAATTATGCATAATCATAGTAAAACATAGAGTAGCATATCATTACAAATGATTCAAACTCACTAATCCGCATTTAAGACCATAAGTCTCATTACACCCAATCTACTTACTTTAACAATTGATGTTAAAGTGATAGAAACTCACCAAACCCAAAATTAACCAACTTATGAAGTGGAATTAGTTGCTAAATATGAAGATGGTGATGATTAGAGAATGATTTGAGAGGGATTAGCTTGCAACTTCCTTCTTAGATTAGTGGAGACTCCTTCTAGGATTTAATTTGGCGGCATGAGGCCATCATTTCTATTTTTAGTATGGATTAGGGTAGGTTTAGGGTGTATTTATAGATTAGGAGAGTGTTTTAGGCCCTTAGATTAACCCTAGATTAGATTAGGTCCGTTAGATTTAGGAAATCTCTAGAACCCAGCCCAGCCCTGGCCAGAAAACCAGATCTGGTGCACCCAAGCACCCTGGTTCGACACGCCGTGTCGACAGGAAAGTCGATAGGCAAGTCGACACCCCTGTCGACAGGCCTGTCGACAACCCTGTCGACATGCTTAGGGCGGGAATCTTCCCGCCTGGCCCCGCTAGTTCTAATTTGAAATCTGATTTTAAATTTCTAAATCTGTTTTTAGCTTTAAATTTTCTGCAAACTTCTTTGGGCCATAACCGGGCCATACGGACTCCGATTCTTGAAAACTCGGACTCTATTTCGCGTATTTTTCCGAGACGAACGCAATAACGCAGCCCGTTACCCCCAATTCCCACATCTGAGATTATTTATCCTGTAATTAGTGAATTTTAGCATTAACTAAAATTCGGGGTGTTACATTCTCCCCTCCTTAAAGGATTTCGTCCCCGAAATCTCTAAGCTAAGGAGAATGCATATCCTACCATCCAAACAACCATCTACTCAAATCATCAACCACGGGCATCCATTGTCCTTAACATTTTCTAATGGTGTATGAGCATATGCAAAAAGTGTGTGTATATGTTCCCTATCTAATGTATGAACATATGCAAACCATGATGGTGCCATGCATCCATTATGTATGCGAGAGAACCCTATCGACACATACAATATCTACATGAGTGCACAATCATTCACCAAAATGCATCATCCATGTGATATCACAACCATTATACATCCATAAATATATTTTCCTACACACAATTTTATGCAATATGCAATATGAAGTGACTGAGCCGATCTAGTGCCTAGAGTGTGTGTATATGCATCCACGAGCAACCACTAGCAAACACTTGCATCCACTTGCATCCATCAACCATAACATGTCTCAAACACATGTTTCAACCATAGGTTTACCCTATCTAAAGGTCAAAGGTACTAACGAGAGGACATACCAAAGATAAGATAAGTACTAGACAAGCGATAAAGGAGAAAGTAAAGACATACCCTCAAAAAGAAATGGGTACAATGAACGCATCTTCGCTTCCGTCTCCCAAGTTGCGTTGCTCTCATCTTCTCCCCATTGCACTTTGACTAGTTGAACCTCTCGATTCCTCAATTTCCTAGTCTCTGACCCAAGGATGCGAGTAGGAGCTCGTCGAATAGTCGCATCACGCTCTACCTCTACATCTCTAAGCAAGCTCGGCTCTACCATCTCTGCCGTCTCATGTAAGCACTTCCACAGATGTGATACATGGAATACATCATGAACACCACTAAGTCTGTCGGGCAACTCCACCCTATATGCCATCCGTCCAATCCTTTCCTTGATAGGAAACGGCCCAACAAACCTTGGTGCTAACTTCCCAACGGATCCGAAGCGAACAATATTTCTCAACGGAGATACCTTAACAAAAACCATATCCCCAACCTCAAACTCAAGATCCGTCCTTCTCTTGTCCGCATAAGATTTTTGCCTATCTTGCGCTGCTTTCATCCTTCTTCGAATCAAATCGATCTTCTCTGAAGTCTCCCTAACCATATCAGGCCCAAGCAAGATCTTATCCGTAGATTCCCACCAACATGTAGGTGATCGACAAGGCCTTCCATAGAGAGCTTCGAAAGGAGCCATACCAATACTGGACTGAAAGCTGTTATTATATGCGAACTCCACCAATGGAAGATGCTCTTCCCATGTACCTCCAAAATCTAAGATACAAAGCCTCAAAAGGTCTTCTAGAACACGATTCACCCTCTCAGTCTGGCCGTCTGTCTGAGGATGATATGCGGTGCTCAGACACAATTGAGTCCCAACTTCTTCTTGCAAACTTCTCCAGAACTCGCTAGTGAAGATAGGATCTCGATCACTTACTATGCTAGAGGGTACCCCATGTAATCGAACTATCTCTCGAAGATATATTGAAGCTAGCCATGGAGCAGTCCTCTTGCTCTTCACAGGTATGAAATGGGCGCTCTTAGTAAGTCTATCTACCACCACCCAAATTCCTGTATTACGCTTCCTCGATCTGGGTAACCCGTCAATAAAATCCATCGAGACGCTATCCCACTTCCATCGCGGAACTTCCAATGGGTGAAGCAACCCACCAGGTTTCTTTTGCTCCGCCTTCACTTGTTGGCACACCAAACATCGAGCGACATACTCGGCCACATCTTTCTTCATACCGGCCCAGAAGAAAACCCTCTTCATGTCTCGGTACATCTTGTCCCCACCGGGATGAATGGTCATCCTAGAACGGTGTGCATCATCCAGAATAGCCTTCCTCAAACCCTCGTCTTGCGGTACACAAAGTCTACCGTCTCTACGCAAACACCCCCTATCGTCTAGGGTGTACCTACTCAAATGGTTGGACGACTCCCCCCTTATGAGCTTTTCTACCAACTCAACCAACTGTGGGTCGTCCCTCTGTGCTTCTCCAATCCGCCCCAAAAGAGTAGGTCTAACTTCCAAAGAAGCTAGCAAACCGGGTACATAGTCAATGGAAGGTCTGAAATCAAACATCGAGATAAACTCCAAGCTTCGTCGTTCCACGAACAATGGACTCAAGGACAACCTCTTCCTGCTCAAGGCGTCCGCCACCACGTTACCCTTGCCAGGGGTATACGCTATCTCGAAATCATAGGATGCTAAGAATTCCATCCACCTTTGCTGTCTTAGATTCAAATCCTTCTGAGAGAATAAGTACTTCAATGATTTATGGTCAGTGAACAACTCGAATCTCTCACCAAGAAGATAATGACGCCAAATCTTAAGCGCAAAAACAATAGCGGCCAGCTCTAGATCATGGGTAGGGTAATTTTTCTCATGTGCCCTCAACTGCCTTCCACCATAGGCTATTACCCTTCCCTCTTGCATTAAGACTGCGCCAAGCCCTGTCCCACAAGCATCAGTATAGACAACAAATGGCTTGCTCCCGTCTGGCAACACTAAAACTGGAGCGGTGGTTAAAGCTCTCTTTAACCGTCGGAACGCATCATCACAATCTACGTCCCATGCAAAAACAAGATTCTTCTTTGTTAAGCGGTTAACGGGGCTGATATCTTTGCGAAGTCTTTGATAAACTTCCTATAATAACCCGCCAACCCCAAGAAACTTCTTACTTCGGTAGCATTCTTTGGAACCTTCCAATCCTGAATTGATACTACCTTCGCGGGATCCACAGCTATCCCTTCCTTGGAGACCACATGCCCCAAGAACCGCACTTCTTTCCTCCAGAAGTGACATTTAGAGAATTGAGCCTTGAGGCTATGTGCTCGAAGAGTCTTCAATACCTCCCCAAGATGTAGGGCATGCTCTTCTTCACTCTTAGAAAATACTAAGATATCGTCCACAAAGACCACCACAAATTTATTAAGGAACTCCCTGAACACCCTACTCATCAAATCAACAATGTATGCAGGGGCGTTCGTCAACCCAAATGGCATCACCAGCCACTCATAGAAACCATCTGGAGTTCTAAAGGCAGTCTTGTCTATGCTATCCTCAGCCACCCTCAACTGATGAAACCCCGTGGCCAAGTCCAACTGAGAAAACACTGAGGCGCCAACCAACTGATCGAAAAGATCATCAATCCTCGGCAATGGGTGTCTATTCTTCTTTGTGAGTTTGTTGAGTTCTCTATAGTCTACACAAAGTCTGAGGGACCCATCCGCCTTTGTAGCAAATACTACCGGAGCACCCCACTCCGATATACTCCGTCTTATGAACCTCTTCTCAAGCAACTCCCCTATTTGCTTATGGAGTTCCCTCCTCTCACGAGGAGCCATGTGGCGCACTGGTAAAGATACCGGTTTAGCATTATCCACCAGATATATTCGGAAGTCAATCTCCCGCTTCGGAGGTAAGCCCTTCACCTCCTCAAACACATCCGGATATTCCCGGACCACTCTCATAGATTGCAAACTCTCGACCGAAGCGTCAAGCGATTCAAGATAACTTAGCATAACAGAGTCCATGGGATTACAAGAAATCTCGAGAGTGTTGCCCAAATGGGTCATGAGCCTAACAACTCTCCTTTCGCAATCAAGAACGGCACCATTACTGGATAACCGGTCCATGCCCAAAATCAACCCATAGCCCGTGAAGCCCAATACAAAAGCATCACATCTAAACTCAATGCTAAGTATAGAAATCTTCAAACCCAAACATATCATGGACAAATAAGTGGAGCCCCCAATTGGGTTTGAAACAACCAAGGGATCATCTACCAGACTGGTGTCTAAGTGCAGTGACTCAACTAATGATGATGAGATAAACGAATGCGATGCGCCTGAATCAAACAATGTACGGACAGGATGGTCAAATAGAAAAACCAGACTTTCAACGGAGATAGTTCTACCTCTTTCCTGAATTGGTGGAACCACGAGAGCCTGTACTTGCCCCCTAGCCTGACTCGGTGCCATAAGAGCTTGCACCTGTCCTCCTGAGGTAGACCCCGTCTTTTGCCCCTTCTTAGGGCAATCCTTCACTAAATGCCCTGCTTCGCCATAGTGGAAGCACCCAGTCTTCTTCTTCTTGCGACAATCCTTGCTTAGGTGGCCAGGTGTCCCACAATTGAAACACTTCTTCTTCTTGCCCTTGCCACCGTTGCCTTTCCCACCTTTGCTTTGTTGTTGTTGCTGAGGTCTCTTTTGATCTCCCTTTTTCTCGGGTGCCCTATTAGCATTGGGACCCTTCTCTTCTTCATACATGAGTGCCATGTCAACTAGCTTCTCAAAGGTGGCCCCCATAGGGATATGAGTCATAGCCAACCCATGCATTGGTTCATTCAAGCCTTTCACGAACCGCAAAGCCTTCTTCTCCGGTGTATTCACCATATCTAGGACAAACCTTGCCAATTGATTAAACTTGTTGACATATTCCTTCACCGAGAGATTTCCTTGCTTTAGAGTCAAGAATCTTTCCATATAAAAGTTTTCCTCCGCCCTTGAGAGAAACTTCGCCACAAATCTTTGCCTAAAATCCGCCCAAGAGTCAACGGGGCGTTCTCCATTAGTGACCTCCCACCAGAATGAGGCCTCTCCCTTCATTAACCAAGCAGCCAACTTGACTTTCTTTCCTTCTTCCATCTCAAAGATATCTATCAATTCTTCCACCTCCTTAAGCCAATCTCTAGCCTCCACAAAAGTTTCAGATCCTTGAAAAGGTTTCCCTCCCATAGCTTTGAATTCCTTGCAAGTCTTAGCAAAAGTATCCGTGCGAGGAGGAGGGGGAGGAGGAAGATCGGGTGCTACGGTTGGTGGAGGAATATTTGCTGGACCCGCAGTGGTGGCCCTAGCCTCCATCAATCTCCTATACCATACTGGTACCGTCACACCCTCCGGAAAATTAAGATTCTCGGCCATGCTGAAACGAAAAAGGAAAGATTCAAAACGGAGAATTCGAAGGATATAGATATGGCTATTGGGGATTATGCTTTTCTTTTGAAAACTTTTCTCTTAAAAGACATGTTTTTGAAAATATCTCTTTCAAAAAATGTTTTAGAAAAATAGTTTTCTAAAAATTTTATCTGTTCCGGTAACCTTTGCTCTGATACCACGTGTAACACCCCACACCCGCTATGGTCACTCACTAAGGGAATGCCATAGCATCGGTGGAGTATTTTAGTGAATATAGAACAGAAAATTTTCACCAAGACAGATATAAATAGTACTTGAAATTTAAAACATCATCTCATAACAGCGGAAATAAACATGTCTGGTTACATCATAAAACCACGATAAAAGTCAAGTACAATATCCGTCAAAATAAAGAAGTACATAATCCGACTCTCTCATACAATAGCCAAAACAAAAAGAAAAGATAACTGGATAGCTGGAGCTTTACATCTATCCAAGCTCCTAAAGACTGGAACATCAATCTGATCAAGCTCCACTACTGCTAGGATCCACCGTAGGACCTGAGGGTTGGGAAAAAGATAGAAACAACGGGGTCAGACATAAGTCTGAGTGAGTCCTATAACTTTAACAATACAATCATTAAAGTAACCAGAGAAGACATAAACTTGACCTACGGTAATATCTGGGGATGAATGGCTACACTAAGCAGCTTGGTAGACTTAGGATAAACTAAGATAACCGTAAGGACGCATCTACCCACCCAAGGATAATTACTAACTGCACCACACCAGTCATTCCTACTTAAAGGTTGATCCCTTCCAAGGACTTAGAAAATTTCCCCAATAGTCTCGTGTACTCCTAGCCCACTACATAGGTGCCGTCTGCCCCTATCTCCACTAGGTGTACTCAGTAATTCTTACCCAGTAGTTTCGTGTACCCCTACATAGGTGCCGTCTGCCCCTATCTTTATTAGGTGTACCCACTACTCCCCATCGATCGGCTCCCTACCGTAGATACCCGTGCTGGTCCCACAGTGGGGTGTATCACTCCCCTAAAGTGGCTACCCAATACTATCAACGGTGCACGGCTTTATATCTACACGATGCAACAACGGCTTATCTACCAGCCCGGGTCCACACACGCATATGAAACCCGTTGGACTTGCGTTGCCACCGCTAACCCGTTTTGGCCTCTTATAATCAAGCCCAATATGCGTGTCCCGTCACTCGACATGGGTCGAGCCCACAAAGATACGTTTGGGATATTGGTTGAAATGGGCCCCTACAAGCTACCCACCTAAGCTTGTCACATATCTAGTGTATCCCACTTAACCCTTTAATCATGTTTAATTACATGTTTCCACTTGGTTAAGTATTCTAATCGTATTTTCTATTGCCACCCAAGGCAACCCACTAGATTTCCACATGCCACCCAAGGCACCCACTTAACCCCTCATGTCCCACTACATGCTAATATGGTTAAGTGTTTCTTAATTAATTAAGACCGTGATCTCCTATAAAGACCTCCCACATTAGACTGGCTGTTATGACCGCCTGGTTAAGCCGGTAGAGTCCGGGCAGTCTTACGTCATAACAGAGCCTAACCTCGTGTCTTTACTTTAATCACGTATTTAATTTATGGCTAAGACCTCTCACATTGGGCTGACATTTGTAGCAACTGGTTAAGCCGGTCGGGTCCGGGCAGTTTTACACTACAAATGAGTCCAACCTCGTGTCTTAGTCGATTAATTACACCTAATTAATCACCCCCATATTAATTATCCCTAATTAATATCAAGTTTTCCATAACATGGGTAGACCTAACTCAATAGGTAAATTCCCATGGGGTAGACCTAACTCAATAGGTAAATTCCCACTTATGGTATGCTTAATCATACCCAATCATTCATTTATTAACATATTTACCAACCCCATCGTTCCCCACGTAAATCGTTCTCATTTCATGACACAACAAAGGGGAAGATCCATCACAAATATCATGGGTTTAGCATATAACTTGGTCATGGGTTAAGAGGATGTCAACTTGCATATATGAACATATATTAACCCAACTACATTTAACCCAAACTTGCATATTATCATACACATGATTTGTATAACATGTTGCATATGAGCTTGCATATTATCATACACACATCTTGCATAACATGTTGAACTTGCATATAGGCATTCTCATAACTTGCATAACATGTTAAACATGCATTTAAGCATACACATAACTTGCATAAGCATTCACATACTTGCATAAGCATTCACATACTTGCATAAGCATTCACATACTTGCATAAGTGTGCATAACTTGCATATCATGTCATTTAAGCATATACATATCTTGCATAAGCATTCATATACTCGCATAAGCATGCATAACTTGCATATCATGTTAAACTTGCATTTAAACATATACTTAACTTGCATATGAACTTGCATAACTCACTTTGTTAAACATGCATAAATTCACTTATTAAATATGCATAAACCTACTTGTTAAACATGCATAAACCTTCTTGTTAAACATGCATAAACCAACTTATTAAGCATGCATAAGCCAACTTATCAAACATGCACAAACCCACTTATTAATTATGCATAATCATAGTAAAACATAGAGTAGCATATCATTACAAATGATTCAAACTCACTAATCCGCATTTAAGACCATAAGTCTCATTACACCCAATCTACTTACTTTAACAATTGATGTTAAAGTGATAGAAACTCACCAAACCCAAAATTAACCAACTTATGAAGTGGAATTAGTTGCTAAATATGAAGATGGTGATGATTAGAGAATGATTTGAGAGGGATTAGCTTGCAACTTCCTTCTTAGATTAGTGGAGACTCCTTCTAGGATTTAATTTGGCGGCATGAGGCCATCATTTCTATTTTTAGTATGGATTAGGGTAGGTTTAGGGTGTATTTATAGATTAGGAGAGTGTTTTAGGCCCTTAGATTAACCCTAGATTAGATTAGGTCCGTTAGATTTAGGATATCTCTGGAACCCAGCCCAGCCCTAGCCAGAAAACCAGATCTGGTGCACCCAAGCACCCTGGTTCGACACGCCGTGTCGATAGGCAAGTCGACAGGCAAGTCGACACCCCTGTCGACAGGCCTGTCGACAGCCCTGTCGACATGCTTAGGGCGGGAATCTTCCCGCCTGGCCCCGCTGGTTCTAATTTGAAATCTGATTTTAAATTTCTAAATCTGTTTTTAGCTTTAAATTTTCTGCAAACTTCTTTGGGCCATAACCGGGCCATACGGACTCCGATTCTCGAAAACTCGGACTCTATTTCGCGTATTTTTCCGAGACGAACGCAATAACGCAGCCCGTTACCCCCAATTCCCACATCTGAGATTATTTATCCTGTAATTAGTGAATTTTAGCATTAACTAAAATTCGGGGTGTTACATCTGATCCGTTAGTCTGAAAACCTGTTAACTTGATTGTCTGATCTGTGAACTAGTTAATCTAAATTTTGTATGTCTGAAACTTGTAGACAAGTTAAACTGAAATCTGTTAGTCTGGGGACATAAGGTTAGGAGTGGAATTACTTGTGTCATCTGTTGTTTGGGACCCATATTAGTCAGTAACCCTTTCTGGTATCAAAACTTTGACCCAACAGTAAGTAGGGTCCGGGCACGCTTACTGAACTAATTATAAGCGGTTCATTCTGATAATGGCGAGGGGTGTTGATGGTGCGTTCCAACCGGGTCATGTGCGTGCATGGATCCTGGTCTGGCTCTGAGGATGTAAGACGCCGTGACATCTGTAAATAGGTCTGTGCCAATTGGTTGTCACTTTAGGGAGTGATACACCCTATTGTGGGGCCGACACAGGATATTTATGTATTAGGGAGCCGATCGCTTGGGGTAGGGTTTTAGGGTACACTTAGTTCTGTCTGTTTCTGTTGGTACCGTCTGTTTCTGTTGGGTGGTAACACCTGTCTGTTTCTGTGTGGTACCGTCTGTTCGGGTGGTAAAGGCCCATTACTAGTGTACACCTAATTCTACATTCTGTTTCCGTAGGGATTAATCTGTTTCTGCTTCTGTCTGTTTCTGATCGGGTAGTAAAGGCCCATTATTACCATTCTGTTTCTGTTAAACTATTCTGTACCCGTTCCTGCTTCAGTGTAGACATTAGGGTGACACCTAATTCTGTTATACTAGTATTAGTGCAGAGAAGTGTAAAGCAATAGTTTATGTCATTCTGTTCTTCTGTTATATCTGCTACACCTGTTACAGTTATCCCTCATCCAGTTTTATGTTCATGTCATATTATTATTATTATCTGTTCATATGGTGAAAGTCACTGGACTTGCCAGACTTTTTGTCTGACCCTTGTTGTTTCGCCTCTTTTCTTCCGTTTCCCCCCCCCCCCCCTAGGTTATCCAAGGAGGGAATACTTTAGCTTGATCCGGATTTCTCTTTGCTTGAAGTGCTTAAAGTATGGCTTGGCTCTGTATAGCTTCCGTTCCATGGGGATTATGATTTTAAACCATGCATTTTGAAGGCTTTTGTACAAGACTGATATTTTGTACTTGAATTCTGAGATTTGAAAGGATGTAACCATATTGATTTTTGTTTCCGTTGTAATAAAGTTAAAAAATTTCAAGTACTTTTTTATATGTCTTGTAAGTTTCTGTTCTGTTTACTAAAATGCTCCACCAAAGTTAAGGCATTCCCTTTGTGAGTGACCTTAACGGAGGTGGGGTGTTACACTTGGTATCAGAGCTAAAGGTTACCAGATTAGATAAAAGTTTTTGAAAGTTATTTCCAAAAAGGTTTTAAAAGGAAGTATTTTCAAAAATAAAGCTTATTTTGAAAAACATAATCCCCGAGAGCCATATATCTTTCTTTCAGTCCTTTTTGTATTGAACCTTTCCTTTTTCGTTTCAGCATGTCTGAAGCATCTGAGATACCAGAGGGTGTTCATGTACCCGGTTGGTTTCGTCAATATCTTGAGGCTAGGACCGCCGCTGCAGGTCCAGCAAATGATCCCCCTCCCCCACCCCCTCCTCGTGCAATTGCTTTCTCAAAGATCTGTAGAGATTTTAGGGCCATGGGTGGGAAGGATTTCAAAGGAACTGAATCATTTGTAGAAGCGAGGAATTGGCTCAAAGAAACTGAGGATCTATTCGTTATCTTCGAGGTGGACGAGAGGCAGAAGGTACAGTTGGCGGTATGGCTGCTCAAAGACGAAGCTTCCTACTGGTGGGAAGTCACTAACGCCGAGAGGCTGGTTGAGACATGGATGGATTTCAGAACAAGGTTTGAGACAAAATTTCTCTCGCAAGCTGAACGGAGTTTACAACTGGAGAAGTTCTTATCTCTTAAGCAAGAAAGTATGACGGTCAAGGAATACGTCAACCAGTTCAACCAAGTAGCTAGGTTCAGATTGGATTTAATCAACACTCAGCATAAAAATGCCTAAGACATGAGGTTAGACTCGTTTGTGATGTAAGACTGCCCGGACCCGACGGCAAATCCAGCAACCACAAATGGTAGTCTAATGTGAGAGGTCAAAGGCATAAATTAAATGCATAATAAATGCCTATGACATGAGGTTAGACTCGTTTGTGGTATAAGACTGTCCGGACCCGCCCGGCACATCCAGCAACCACAAACGGTAGTCTAATGTGAGAGGTCAAAGGCACAATTAAAAGATGCTTAGACATGAGGTTAAGTCTGGCTTGTGGTGGAAATCTGCCCGGAACTGCCTGGCATATCCAGCGGCCACAAGCAATCGATTTAATGTGGGAGGTCTGTGCATTAATAATTAATTAATGCTGATCAAAGACGAATATGAATGACAAACAGAAGTTTGGTTGAGTGGACGGGACACGGTGACTGGACACGGTGACTGGGTTTGATTGTAAGTGGTCAAAACGGGGTAACGGTGGCAACGCAAGTCCAACTGGGTCATGTGCGTGTGTTGGCCCGGGCTAGTAGGTAAGACGTTGTTGCATCATGTAGATATAAGCCGTGCATCTTTAGTGGTATCAGGTTGCCACTTTGAGGAGTGATACATCCCACTATGGGACCAACACGGGTATTTACGAGTTAGGAAGCTGATCGAATGGGGAAGGTAGTGGGTACGACTAGCGGAGATAGGGGCAGGTGGCACCTATGATAGCAGCTAAGAGTACAAGAAACTACCATATTATGAATAAATGTTGTAACTAGACTAGGGAGGGTAGTGGGTACAACTAGTGGAGGTAGGAGCAGGCGGCACCTACAATAGCAGCTAGGAGTGCAAGAAACTACTATTATTATAATTATGATTAGTAAGAGGGATCAACTTCCAGTATGGAACTAGTAATGGTGCGGTATAATTAGCATTGGTGTAGTATAGTAATTATCCTATAGAGACTAGGAACGAGACTAAAGCCAGAATATTCTTCTTGTTTGTTTTGACTTGCCCACTTGTTTCACAGTCATTCCTTGTTTTACCAGTTTATGCCTTATCCTAATTACTTTAATAATAATTATATTGTTAAAGTTATTTTACTCACTAGGCTTTATGTATGACCCCCTTATTTTCACCTTTTTTCTTCCTCCCTCCCTAGGTTCTCAGGGTGGGACTAGTACTAGTGGAGCTTGATTTGGATCTCTTTCTCTCTCTTTTGGAAGTGCTTGGTTTGTAGAAAGTAAAGTTCAGCTCATCTCTTTTATGGATACTTATGTTGGGGTTGTGCTCTTTACTTTATGTACTCTGAAAACAATTTGTCAAGATGGATATTAAGTGTACTTGGATTATGAAGTTGTTGTAATCAAACTATTTCTCCGCTGCAATAAAAGTTGTTTTAAAATTTTCAAGTACCAATATATATATCTGTCTTGTTATATTCTGTTCTATACACTAATAATACTCCATGAAAGCTTATGCATTCCCTTTGAGAGTGACATTAATAGACGTGGGGTGTTACAGCACCACTAATATATTACCTCTAAGCTCGTACGTCTCATAGAAGGGTGTTAAGTAAGAGAATAAATTCTCCACCACCAAACAGATATATATTTAGCAGAGATCAACTAATATAGTATAAAGGAATGTAATAAAAGACAAACTATCCATTTGCAAGTCCGTTCTGGGTCTGAACAAAATCGAAGGCACCTTATTCCTCGTCCCATATGTCTAGTACAAAAGAGAGGCCCTCGCATATCCGGTCGGTCTCCATGTACGGCTAGACAATCACCATATATTATCTTATCTTGGGTGTACATCCCAATCAAGACATCAGTAATCATCCAAACGATGTGAAGATCTCTAGTCTTCAACCACCATCTTCATATCATCGACATTTAGTCACCGTATCAGTTATTTAGAATGGGATAAAACCGGTCTTTCCGAGTAACTTGCATATTGTATAATCAAGTGCTATAAAAACACATCATACGCCTCATTCCAATTCAGTATATTATTTTATTCAAATATTCACATCTTTATGGGAAGGTTCCCATTAATTTTATCAAAGATAAACTCTTTTAAGTTATCTCTTTAATCTTCCTTTTGATATCGTTTTCAAAAGATTTTATTTTATCCTCTAACAATTCTAAACCAAATTAAGGTTTATAAAAACTAGTCAGGATTATCGAGCCATACCGCAGTAATCATGTATTTATTAATCCCAATCCCAACCTATTCATCCCATAGAGCAAAACTGGTAGTACTCCATATCGAACACCTATAGTGTTATCAGTAAAGTTAATTACCATTTAACTTTTAAATCTAATTAAAGATTTAACTATCGCCTGGAGTAAAACTGGTGGTACTCCATTCTCGATCATTTCATGAATTCGATAAATTAATTATCTCATTCTGATTCTAATCTAATTAAAGATTCATTAGAACTCCAGTTCAGTTTTAATATCCCAAAAATCATTATTTAATGATTATTCAAATTTAGTAAATAAATCTCGTATTTAACTGGGTTAAAGAACAAATGTCCTTTAAAACATCGTTCACGATAAACCCAAAATCCTCTTCCATCAAAATGGAATCTACATGGAAATCATAACAATGTATAATCATTATAAATTCCCATATCCGAGTAATAATATAAATGGAATAGCAGCAAAGCCTTTTAAATTACATATATAGTAACGGTCTTCATTCACTGAAGCTCATCTCGATTATTACCAAATTGAATTCCATTCAATTACAATTTAATATATTAACTTGGAAAACTTTACTTTGGAAAATTTCCATTAAATCTTAATAAAAAGATCTATAAATTCCAATTTTTCTCTTCTCTGTTAATTGGGTTAAAAACGAATGTTATTTACAACATTATTCACGATAAACCAAAAAAATCCAATTTCAATTCAACTCCAATTAAATATTAATAATTTAGTAAACTTCCCTAAATCTTAATTAGAAGATTTATTCTTTTCTCAACTAGGTTTAACAAAAGTGTTATTAAAGACACAATTCACGAAAACCCAAAATCTAATTTGATATTAAATACAAGGCTCTAAATAGAAATTATATCTGCTTATATTCAATATCAAATTCTGAAACTAACGGATATCGTATTGGGAATAACAATATCTGTATCTTCCAAATTCCTCAACAATATCCATATAACCATGGAATCCAATATCGAAATATTCTGAAGATGATTTCCATTCAAATCCATTCCAATTTTTACATTGGAAAATTCTGATTATACTAAAACCCCTTCTTAAATCCAATTTATTTATTTAAAAATATTGGATTATTATTCAAAATAATAACTAGTTCATTTAAATAAAAAAAATATTTTTATCTTTTCAAACATGGATTTTTTCACTCAAAATATTTCCAAATCATTTATTATGATTTTAAGAAATTTTTCCGTATTTTTAATAATTTTATTAAGGCCCTTACAGTCGGTTTCCAATATCGGCCATCTAACTTCATTCGTAGTGACATTTTCTAAAATTGATTTGGACATAATTCCAAATGCAACCATCATATTTCAAATCTCTTATAATCATTGGAAAGCCCTTTTCGATACGAACACAACGGTTCTAGTTTCAGGAGAATCCGATGGTCCGAACTCCCGTTATGTCCATTTGAAGTTAACGGTCGAAATTTGCGAACGGTCGCTGCGCGGTGTGTTCTATTCAGGCCATTATATACATACATATATATATATATATATAATATTCGATTTCCATTTAAACATATATTATAAATCATTTATAAATTTGTTTTAAAACGATTTCAACTTCATCTTCAATTCTGAAACAAAATTGAATATTCCATATCATTATAATATTAAAATGATAATGTTTTCAAAATATCTGATTATAAAATCAAATCTTTTTGATATTCATTATAAAATGAACAAAATGAATCAATAAACCTGTTTGGGTTGAAATAGCGTCTCAATAATTAACCCGTCTTCATATTTTTATGTATTTTCGTGTCTATCTAAAATCGGACATCAAAATCATTTTTTGATTATTCACTAAATATTATTTTAAAATATTCGTTCTTTTAAAATATTCAATATTTTAAATTATTCTTTATTTTTGAATCGGAATGCGACTCAATCAATTACCATATAATTTCAGTTATTTGGATTTTATACATCGCACGTATTCAACAATAATGATAAATAATCATTACACATTGAAACATCATCCAGAGTGCATTCTACAACTGTATAAGCATTAAAATAAACAAATAACGCTCATCACATTCTGCCATCGATTGACATACAATTAATTATTGGGATTAGTGTATGTCAAATATCATCCCAATACCCGTGTGGGGTTTTCAAACAACAAATACTGATTATTATTTGTGCACTTGGGCGATATGTAAAAATTATCGTCTCAATCAATATCAGTTAAATAGGTATACATCAGCAAGTCGTCCGACTTGTAAATGGATATTTATTCCAAATTTTCTATTTTAAACTATAAATGGATATTTATAATTTTCATTTCAATTTCCACAATAATATTAACAATATTTTAATATGTTAAACATTCCAACATCACAAACGAAACATAATATAGTCAATTAAATCGTCCATGGTCTGTGGACGAGGGAGGTGAGCTAACAGGCACTGTATACAATTTATAGTGATTAAACTGATAAAAATCTACAATGGCAATTCTATATATTTTTATACATGAATATAATGACATGATAAAATAATTTTGAGTGAGAAGGAGGCTCACTTTGGTTTCCACTCCGCCATTCTTTATTTCTGAATTTTTGTACTGTTCGAATTTAAATTAGCCTCAAATTCAATTTTGCTTCGTTTCCGTTCTGGTCAGTTACATGTTGTAGTGTTCGAATTTATAGTTCCAATGCAATTCGGTTTGCAATTTTCAAACACCCCATGAAGAAGATACGATAGTAATTGCATTAATTACATTAAAAATTAACTAACAATAATTAACTAATTTAATTGGTTAATTTAAAATTAATCCCACCCCTAATCACAAAAAATCAAGCCGCCACTACACCAAAACAGGGGATTCCCAACAAGTATAGGTGTTACAAATAATTTCTGTAACACTTTTAAGTGTTAATAACGGCCTGTGAGGAATTTCATGTAACACTCATAAGTGTTACAAACAAAGTACTTATAAGTGTTACAAACATACTCATTGCTAACACTTTTAAGAGTTACAAACATATTCATTGCTAACACTTATAAATGTTAGAACCATAAGATATGGTAACACTTATAAGAGTTACAAATATATTCATTGCTAACGCTTATAAATGTTTGAACTATAAGACATGGTAACACTTTTAATTGTCAGTATCATAATCCTACTAACTCTTATGAATGTCGGCATACATAAATTGCTAACACTTATATAATATGTTTTTATGATTTTCAATCACATAAATAATTCAACCTATCAATTCAAAGAAAAGTATTTGGTACACTTCCATATTTCAAATTCAACAATGTCACTCTTGCATAATGCTTCCAATTTCAAAATACCATAATATCAAGTTCAAATTACAAAAAACAATATAAAATTTTACTAAAGATACATAGAATTTTAGATATAATGAAGGCGAAACGTGGACCATATCACAAAGTCTCCATCCGAAAATTCACAAAGCTTGCAATGTCCATTTTGAGGACCATCGTAAATTGTTGCTTCCGGATCTAAAACCTCTGTTATTCAAACAACTTTCTCAACACCTTGCACAATCTCTCTATAATGACACATGGTGCCTATAAAATATAAATGCACTCATTTTTACAGAAATAACAAATTGCAAAACTGATAAATAACAAGTGTATTTGCCAAACTAATAAATAACAAGTTATTATTCCAAAACTGACAAATAACAAGTGAATTGCAATACTGAGCCATGGCTCAATTTTGGCGTTAACCGAGGCTCATTTTTCTGAGCCGAGGCTCAGATTGCGAGCAAAACTCTAGTTTTGGCACTTACCGAGGCTCATTTTGACATTAACCCGCTATTCTTTTAGTTGCCACCATCATCTTCAGATTACTTTTAGTTCCTAAAATAACTAATTTACATCAAAACCAAAATCGAACTCTAGTAATTTAGCAATTGACTTATCCTATATAACTTCAACATTGTGCACTCAGTTTTGCGCGGCAAACTGTGTTTACAACTAAATTTTGCACAAAACTGAGTTGCAAACCCAGTTGGAGAGCAACTGAGTTGCAAACTCAGTTTGTCGCACAAAACTGATTCCACAAAACTACATTTTCTAATGCCTCGACCAACATTTTCTAATGCCTCAAATAACAAGTAGTCACTCCTGATGATGTATGCATACACATAGTAAGCTATCATAACTATATAAATGGAGCTTAATTTACTCAAGAAATAAAATTGTAAAGTTAGAAGTCAGAAGAAGCGCAACAAAAAATTCATCTTTCTATAGATCTGTTCCACAAAAAATGACCACTCGTGTTAAATTTATCACCAAGTGTTCTTGCATGGACATGTATGCAAATACAAAACAGGTGTTGTTCATATTTATGGAGCTGCAAATGTGTACGATTTTCAACTACAAATGTACAACCAGTTTTGCATGGCAAATTGAGTTTGAACTCAGTTTTGTACAAAACTGAGTTGCAAACTCAGTTTGCACGCAAATGAGTTGAACTAAGTACGCAAATCAGTTTGCACGCAACTGAGTTGCTAACTCAGTTTGCTACGCAAAACTGATTCCACAAAACTGCATTTTCTAATGCCTCAAGCAACGTTTGCATGTCTAGATAACTACAGTTACAAAGATGAATTTTTTGACACTCAACCTGCATTAGCAGATTTGTATTTTCATGATAGACCCATAAAAACATATGAGAGTGTTGTAAATGTTAATTAATTTTCTTTATTATATTGTTTTATAAATTGGCGTTTGTGGAGGAGCAAATTTATCATAGAACCGTAAATGTTGTGTAAATATTGGTGTATAAGAGTGTTGTTGGACTCTATTTTCTTCATTATAATAAAATGTTAGATTTAGATGTAGAACAGGCAATAAATCTACTGAGCCTCTTTATCCTTCTTAGGATATTCCCTAGGACAAAAATAATAGATCCAATCCTAACATTAGTACTTCCCATTTCAATAAGGCAACAAAGTGTATAAAATAAGTAAAATATTGAGACACCTGAATTATTTATATTCTTTATAAATCTTTGGCATTTTTCTACACATGTCAAATGCAAGAAAAAAAATCCCTTGCCTAAGACTAATGGGCACTATTCAATTTTTGTAATGGTAAACTAATGTATTTCTAAGTCTAGTAAACACTTTATGGAATTGTTACTATTTGTGATATACAATCGAATATAAAATTCCATAAGCCATTAGAATATTTTGGTCATATATACACACCTGAGGTGGAATTCCAAGTTCCAGAAAAAGAGGACCTAAAATATAACCACCACCGAGACCGAGCAAGCCACCAACTTTGCCAGCGGTAACTCCATAATAGTCGTACAAAGCAATCTGATGGGCTTTGAAATTTGTTTTCCAGTGTATAACTGTAGACCTTCATATAAACTTACACCTACAACAATAGGGATCTAAAATATAGCAACAACATAAGTAAAATAACAAAACAGTAAATGCCCGTTAATGTGGAATTAGTTAGCTGGAGTAATATAAATTACCTGTAGGATGTTTAATATCCTATAAAAAACTGAACAAGTTGCTATATAATTCTGCATAAAGCAGCTAGCGGCATGAGGATAGTAAATTATAGTAGACTAAAACTAGCATGCACCAAAAATACAACATTAAAATTATAATTATCGATTGTAATTTTCATTCTGCACCATAACAGGATAGTAATGGATGATTATCTTTTACAGACAATCGATAGGATTCAAATATTCAAGAGAAGAAGAAGACAGTCATCACAGTATAGAATACATAAATATGGCTTTAATGGGATCTTTTTCCATACCTTAATTATTTGTGACACTAAGAAAGATACCCACACAAATAACAGAAGACCAAGCTCCTTCCAACACACATTATCAATAACTGAAACCTATAACAGAAGTAAACCAGTCTTAATCATGACATCATCTGAATAGAAAACTGTTACACCAGAGATTATGACATTCACAAACCTATGTTTCAAAGCGAATCATCGTCTCTTGATGGTTGTTTGGCTCACTATGTATGGAAGTGTATTCCGCTTCAGTTGCGACGCCTACAAATAGTAATTACATGGAACTTACATTGACTCTATTTTGAAAGTCGATGTAAAACTATTCTCTAGATAAATAACCCACCATCAGTCTTAAGCACTTAGCAGCCAACTGTAAATAAAGATAAAAAACGGTAAGCTCAAATAACACAAATAATGAACCCCATAGTATTATAAGAACAGGTTAAATAATATTACATTCTACATTATTCTCTTCTTTCCATGCTTCAACCCCTTTCAGGTGAAAATAACTCAGGAGATGATTTTCATTTACCTATCACCGTAGGTTACAATAATATATCACAAGAAAAAATTTCACGAGACTAGGAACACAACAATTGCTTATACAGGCATATTAAGGGATCAATATTGGAAACATATCAATTTACATACACTTGGTGGTGCATTGAGACTTGTAGCATTATTTAACAAAAAATTGATTCAGGCTTTACATCCATCTCTGGGAACGGTTCATTATAAATTATAAGTTCTCTATAGACATATTAGTAACTAAATATGTGATTATACTTGAAGCGATAACAAAAGATCACAAATTCTGTAAAGCTGTTAACTCATTTATGTGATATTGGAAACTTGAATATAACTATGCTAATGAAATTACTGATAATTGATATACTAGCTAAGAAAGTGTAGCGTTGAATATAAACCTACTAATGAAATTACTTATATATTTATTAAGAATGTGTATTGTCTTTGGCAATGTAACATTAATTGTGATACGGGCACCAAAGTAAAGCGTTATTGCACAAGAAAATGCATATATAAGTTGGGTGTCATGCTCGTCATTTTGTCCTTATTACTAAAGTTTCTAAGCTTATGAAAAATATAACACCAAACTGTTTAGGGAAGGGATGCCTAAGGGAGAGATGATAAGATTCGTGAACTGAATCTAGGTACAGATGCAAATCAACATACCTTGCATTTCTAGTTATATGCTCCTGTATTGGTCCCAAAACTCTTTCCATCATAGCCAAATGTTCCAAATTCTCATGTGTTTGAAACAGTGCATCCCCCTAGAAAAATGATATTCTTTTGGATGGTAATAAAGATTTATAAACTGAATGGTTGTTGATAGATTAAGCTGAACTGACCAAAACGAGCTCAACAAGTATGCAACCAACACTCCATAAATCACAAGGATAACTCCACCCTAAACCTGTGATCAACAAAGCACCACAAAATTTCATAAACAAGACCCTTTAATCTCAAACGAAAGCTTCAATATCCCTTTACCAAAACTTACTCAATGACTAATCTATGCAATGATTTTCGCTGCCATCCACCATTAAACACACGTCAGATAAGAAATCAATATGAAGGTACTCAGGTAATTGGCAGCTTGTAACACCCCGTGATTTTAAATATTAAAATTAAGGAATTAAGGAATACTTAATTTCAAATGTGGGAATTAAGGGAAACGGGTTGCGCCATTGCGTTCACCTTGGAATTCTGCTAGAGTCTGAGTTTGCGTAAATCGGACTCCGTATGAAGAAGATATCTTTTAATTAAATATTGCAGCAAAACATGAAAAAGAAGAATGAGAAAAGAAAAATGTTTAGAATTGTTCTAAGTTTTGTAAGCAAAAGTCTTAGTAGCTCATTTGGTTTGAACATGTGATTTGTATATAAGAGGTATAGAGTTCGATCCCCGCCAGCGCCATATTTTTGTTTTAGGGGAATGGCTAAAAAGTGGCTTAGTGTGAATGCAGTTCAAAAAGTGGTTTAGTGTGAAAATGGTTAATTGGGAAGATAGATAAAAAGAAATATATATATATATATATATATATATATATATATACACATATATATAAGACGTGTACGCACGTGGCGCATTTTTTGTTGGTCAAGGATTGTCTTTTTTACGTGGCCTTCTCTGATTGGCTTTGTGACAAATTCTGAGGTGTTAGGGCTTATATGTCATGCTATGATTGGCTGAGTGACATTTGCCTTAGTTGGATGGCTCTGATTGCTCCTAAAATGATCTAACGGCTCACATAAGATTTAACTTCTATAAAAGCAACCATAATGCTGAAACCCTAAATCACACAAATTCAATCCAAGGATCCACCATGTCATCCATGATCGTTCTAGTTTAGCCATCATTCCTTCTTCAACTTAAAAGAAAGATAGAAGCAAGAATCAAAATCAAATCTAAATCCAAATTAGAATAACAATTAGTCTACATCAAAGGCGAGCAACTCAGTTTCAGAATACAAATCCCAGAAAAACAAGACTGTTCTTTTGATTGTGAGTGCTATTTCTTTCACAATATAATTAATAAATTAATTATGATGGGTTGTAATTGGATTATGAGAGCATGTCTGTTGAGACATGTGATGTTATTGTCTGTTTGTGAACATATGATAGTTTTGTTGTTGTATGATTGGTAGATCTATTTATATGTAAAATTATACATGTTTAACTTGAATCATTTTATGCAAGTTTACATATGTTAATTTGTGAATCATATGCAAGTTTATCTTATGTGAATCTTATGCAAATTTATGTGTTAAATCATATGTGAATCTTATGCAAGTTTGCGATGTTAAAACATATGTATGCAAGTTTAGGATGTTGAAACACATGTGAATCCTATGCAATTTGGGATGTAAAACATATGTGAATCAAGTATATACATATGCAAGTTTATAAGCGAAAAGTGTGACGTTAATTTATGTGTTTAGATCCTTATGCAAGTTCACATTTTTATGTCTAGATCTATGTTTAGATCCATATGCAAGTTCACATTTTGATATTAGATCTATATTTAGATCCAAGGCAGTAACATACTTATGCAAATTTATGTTTCCTATGTTAGTTTTGTATCTGAATCATATGCTAGTTTGAATGTAAGTTTGTATGAAATTCATATGCAAGTCATAGGAAAACCATATCCATATATGCAAGTTCATAATTACATGTTTAGATCTATACATTTAGATCCATGACAGTACATAGTTTATACAAATTTATGTTTTATGACTATTGCCTATGCAAGTGTTGATTACGCAAATTTATGTTAATATGAATCATAATCATGCCAGTTTTGATCCATGTTATGCTAGTTAGATCTATTTTGTGTGTTATTCAAGTTGTGATGTTTCTTTCCTTTTTATGAGTTAGACTATTTGCGAGTCTAACATATTTCACGTTCAATGTACGAACGACGTGGGAATAATGGGAAAATATTAAATATACATAATTGTGAATTGGCATAAAATGGCATAAAGGTATATAATTAATTTGAGACATTAATTGGCCTAATTTATATGCATACTAATTATGGATATAATTTAAGTGACAATTATGGACATGGATTAAAATTGGAAGTTATTGGCAATTTGAAATAGAGATATTAATTCAAATTGGGGTTGAATAATAATGTGTAATAATAAATGCCTAAGACACGAGGTTAGACTTGTTTATGGTGTAAGACTGCCCAGACCCGCCCGGCAAATCCAGCAACCACAAACGGTAGTCTAATGTGAGAGGTCAATGGAACAAATTAAATAAGTAATAAAGGCCTAAGACACGAGGTTAGACTCGTTTGTGGTGTAAGACTGCCCGGACCTGCCCGGAAAATCCAGCAACCACAAACGGTAGTCTAATGTGAGAGGTCAAAGGCATAAATTAAAAGATGTTTAGACACGAGGTTAAGTCTTGCTTGTGGTGGAAGTCTGCCCGGAACCGCCCGGCATATCCAGTGGCCACAAGCAATCGACCTTATGTGAGAGGTCTGTGCATTAATAAATAATTAATGCTGAGCAACGATGAATAAGAATGACAAACAGAAGTTTGGTTGAGTGAGTGATTCTTTGAGTAACAACCTGTTGTGGATTTCGGTCTTCGGGGTTGGTACTTAGGGAGTTATTCTCTTAACCAATGTATCTGTGAACTAAGATGTACTTAATCATAAAAAACATGGTAAGTGGGTAGGGTTAAGACCAGCTTAACCAATAATATATATATATATATATATATATTAATCTGATAAGTGGATGGGGTTAAGACTAGCTTAACCAATAATATATTGATCTAATAAGCGGATAGGGTTAAGACAAACTTAACCAATAATATGTATTGATCTGATAGGGTTAAGACAAAATTAACCCATAACGTATATTGGCTTGATAAGCGGATAGGGTTAAGAGCAACTTAACCAATAAGATATAAGTGGATGGGGTTAAGACCAGCTTAACCAATAATATATTGATCTAATAAGCGGGTAGGGTTAAGTCAAGCTTAACCAGTAACACATGTTGATTTGTTTAGTGAATAACATGGGTGACATGTGGGATATAATTATAAACACTTAACCAAGTTGAAAACATGTAAGAAGACATGAATAAGAAGGGGTTAAGTGGGAAATTCTAGTGGGGACCAAGCATAGGTGGAAAGCTTGTGTGGGGACCCTTTTCAAACCAGTAACCCATTAAGTATCTTTGTGAGCTCGACCCAAGTCGAGGACGGGACACGCTTACTGAGTTTGATTGTAAGAGGTCAAAACGGGTTATTGATGGCAACGCAAGTCCAACGGGGTCATGTGCGTGCGTGGGCCCGGGCTGGTAGGTAAGACGTTGTTGCATCGTGTAGATATAAGCCGTGCATCTTTAGTGGTATCGGGTTGCCACTTTGGGGAGTGATACACCCCACTGTGGGACCAGCACGGGTATCTACGAGTTAGGGAGCCGATCGAATGGGGAAGGTAGTGGGTACGACTAGCGGAGATAGGAGCAGACGACACCTATAAAGACAGGTAGGAGTATAACTACCATATTATGAATAAACATTGTAATTAGAATGGGGAGGGTAGTGGGTACAACTAGTGGGGATAGGGGCAGGCAGCACCTATGAAGACAGCTAGGAGTACACGAAACTACCAATTTTTTTTCTTTAGTGGGCGGGATCAACTTTTAGGGTGACTAGTAATGGTGCAGTGTAATTAGCATTGGTGCAGTATAGTAATTATCTTATAGTGATTAGGAGCACAATTAACGCCAAAATATTTCTCTCTTTGCTTTGTCTTGCCTACTTGCTTCACGGTCATTCCTTGTTTTACCAGTTTATGCCTTATCCTAGTTACTTTAATAATTGTATTGTTAAAGTTATGGTACTTGCCAGACTTCATGTCTGACCCCCTTTGTTTTCGCCTATTTTCTTCCTCCCCCCTCCTCTAGGTTCTCAGGGTGGGACTAGTACTAGCGGAGCTTGATTTGGATCTCTTTCTCTCTCTTTTGGAAGTGCTTGGATTGCTGAAAGTAAAGTTCAGCTCATCTCATTTATGGATACTTGTTTGGGGTTATGCTTTTTACTTTATGCACTCTGAAAACAATTTGTCAAGATGGATATTAAGTGTACTTGGTTTATGAAGTTGTTGTAATCAAACCTTTTCTCCGCTGCAATAAAAGTTGTTTTAGAATTTTCAAGTACCAATATTTGTATCTGTCTTGTTATATTCTGTTCTATACACTAATAATGCTCCATGGAAGTTAATGCATTCCCTTTGTGAATGACATTAATGGACGTGGGGTGTTACACGGAGGCTTCCACGTATGATACATATATATAGATATTCTCCCTGTGTTGCTGTGGTCACTACTTTGGGCATTAGTGGTGTACCTTTCTTTCTTTTGTTTAGAGACGGTAATTTGGAAAGTTGTAATAAGTTGTATTCGGATTTCCGCTACTCGGATGTTGATGTTGATGTTGGTTTTAACTATCATCTTATGCACTGTCTCGCCTGTTTTATGTCAAGTATATTATTATAATATTTTCCACTACAGGTTTTCACGAACATCCGAAGGCCATAACTTCTTCATACGAAGTCCGATTGTGACGGACCGCCCCGCACCAGCTGGCATTTCCTCCGAAAGTGCACTATACACATGCCCAACTAGCACAGAACGGTCGTCAAAGAAAGGAAAGAAGAGAATGAACTAATCGAGAACCTGCAGAATGTCTCACATCGCATGGAACAAAATATTATAATAATATACTTGATATAAAACAGGCGAGACAGTGCATAAGCTGATAACTAAAACCAACATCAACATCAAAGTAGCGGAAATCCAAATACAGCATATTACAACTTTCCAAATTACTTTCTCTAAACAAAAGAAAGAAAGGTACACCACTAATGCCCAAAGTAGTGAGCGCAGCAACACAGGGAGAATATCTATATATATGTATCATACGTGGAAGCCTCCTTGTAACACCCCGCGTCCATTAATGTCACTCACAAAGGGAATGCATTAACTTCCATGGAGCATTTTAAGTGTGTATAGAACAGAAACTTAACAACAAGACAGATATAAACAGTACTTAAAACTTTATTCATTGCAGCGGTAAACATATAAGTTTGATTACATCATCAAAAAAAACCAGAGTCAAAGTACATAATATCCATCTTGACTAAATCAAAGTACATAAATTGAAAGACATAACCCCAGTACAAAATATCCATAAATAAGAGAGGCTGAACTTTACTTCAGCGATCCAAGCAATCTTCTAAAAGCAGAGATATAGCTGTCCAAAATCAAGCTCCACTGGTGCTAGTTCCAACCTGAGCACCTTGGGGGGTGTAACAACCCTGAATTTTGGCGGTAAATTTTAAAATTTATTTTAAGTAATTTTAATGAGTTTTTGATATTTAAAATAATTTATTTTAAATGATCACGATTAAAAATTTATGTGATTTGTAAGTTTAATTTTCACATGAACAAACTAAACACAATTGTTGACATTAATTAATTTAATATTGTATATTGGAATTTACATTCCAATATAAGTGGCTAAGAACAATAATAGAAACCATATAAAGGACATTTATTAGTGGTTCACAATATTTAGTCTAAGCGTTGCACGTAAGGTAAATTCTTAGTTCGTATTATTTAATTTCTTTCCCTATTCAAGTTCTTTTCTAGATCTACAAATTTCTATTATATAAACATATTCCCTTTTGTACATATCATATATCTGTTGGGATTTTAAATCATAGCAACTCGAAATATAGAAAGGTTGTTCTTGTCACCCGTTTGGACTAGCATGTAAATTATTTAGAATTAAGAAATTTTATAAATGAATGAATATGAAAATAAAAATATACGCCAAACAAAATATATATTAATACTCTATCCATCCAAAAACATAATTAATGCTAGATATTATTATTATTAATAAGTAGACGTTAAAATAGGTTTGAATTTGAATGTTCTCCATTAATGACATGTGTATGGTAACATTTTCAATAATAAAATATGTATAAATAGTTGTAACCTTGGGATTCTGGGCAACAAATGTCGAATTTATTATAGAATTTGAAAAGGTTCCAATTAGTGTAAATATGAATTAAAGATTGTAACCATGCAACATTGTTGGGAATGGACGTGTTAATAAATTTTAGAAGTTGAAGAAGATTACAATAAATGTGATAAATGGGAAATAAATATTGTAATTCCAATTTAGGAGTAATTAATGTAGTAAACATAATTATATACACACACATGCACACACTCACATAAATATGATGAATCGTAATTAATGTGTTTAACAATAATTAATGCAATTAATAAAATTAATTTGAATGTCTATCGTGTTTGGGAAAAATACCTTATGTTTCTCCCTAACATGGTTCAAACCATGTGACATGGTTATTTAATAGTAGGTTTTTGAATGTTAATTCGGCATCAATAGAAATATTTTTCAAATGACAAGAAAAAAAAAGAAGAAGAGAATTTCCATATCTCAGCACTGTTTATATATTCACACAAATGGATGTATTTGATGCACCTTTATAATACAATATATTAAGTTTCATTCAAGTTTTCAATTAAATTAATATATATGCTGTCCTTTATTTATTTCGTTTACTTATGTGATATGTCTTCTTATTACACTTACCTACATGTTAATATAGTATCAATTTATGCCATGAAAAATTTTGATTAATAGCATTCATGAATCAATCAATGCAAATTAAAGATGAAATATAAAAGGTTTCTTTCTTCATTTTGTGTAATTTATGTATTCAATTAATTACTTCTTTAGGGAAAGAAACTTAACATTTATTTATTTATATATATACTAGTTAGGATAAGTTTATGGTCAAAACACAAAACCCTATTCTAGAATATATAGCCGCCGCCCTTTACATTTTCAATGGCTGAAAATGCACAAAAAGAAAAATTTAATTCCTCCTAGTCTACAACAAATTAAAATATGAAATCAAGACAAATAATCAAGAGTAAGGCTTCAAAGTGGCGGGGTTGGATGGTGGACTCGGTGGTTTCTGATCGGAGCAACGATGATCGGTGTGGCGTGCGCAAGGAGATGTTGAAGGGGAGTGATGGGTTCCAAGCAACGTAAGAAGAAGGAGGGTGCGGCCAATTTTTTATTGTAAGGGTAATTAAAGAATTTAATTAAATTAATAAATTTAAATCTGTAATGCAATGTATGAACCATCATATTTTTGTCGTACGAGGTCAGAATTCGATGATTTCAATTGCGTTGGATTGGCAGCAGCGAACACTACATTTCAGAACTGACTAGAACTGAAAAGGAGCACTTCGGAAATTCAGCCAGAAATGAACATGAACGATTTCTGAAAATCCATCAATGTGAGATTTCTTTTCTTTTTAAATGGAAATTAATAAAAATAAATATTTCAGTTTGTATGTGATGTGAGAATTCTGATTTAAAATTAAATTAAATTTTAATTATTTATTTCTCGCTTTTGAATCATATTACTTTTGTGTTATATTAGAATTGTTGTGTAAACATATAACTTGTATGCTATATGAGAATTGACCTATGAACATATCACTTGTATATGAATTAGAATAGACAAATATAAACATATCCCCTTTATATGAAATTTTTGATTTGAAAGAAAAAAAATTCTTATTATTGTGTTTCATAATTCATACATATTCATTATTGGATTTTAAATGGTTGTTGCTGCTTGTTGTTCTGTTAATTTGGTGAGATATTTTTGTCGTATCTGACTTGACCAAAATAAACATGCCATTTACGTTGAATCCACCTTGACAAATTAGAACTGTCATTTTAATCAGTATACGTTGTTTTAAAATAAAACGGTTATTTTTGTCAGTATACATTGTATGAAAGCAAATATGCCATTTGTTATTACAGAATTTATGAAAACGTCATTTATGCTAAAGGGAAATTTGTCATTTATGTTGAGACGAATTTGTCATTCATGGTAGAATATTTTAATGTCATTTATTTTAAATGCCATTAGATCGGAATGTCAATAGAATTATATGTCATTAACTTAGAATATAAATATTGTTTATGTTAGAATTGATAAATTAAAATCTAAAGTAGTAGTGACAAAAATCATATTTTTGTCAATATAAAGTAGTAGCGAAAAAATTACCACATTTTGTTATTTAGAAAGAATTGACAAAATTACCACATTTTTTTATTTAGAAAGAATTGGCAAAATTACCACATTTTTTTATTTAGAAAGAATTGACAAAATTACCACATTTTGTTATTTAGAAAGAATGGACAAAATTACCACATTTTGTTATTTAGAAAGAATTGACAAAATTACCACATTTTGTTATTTAGAAAGAATGGACAAAACTACCACATTTTGTTATTTAGAAAGAATTGACAAAATTACCACATTTTTTTTATTTAGAAAGAAATGACAAAATTACCACATTTTGTTATTTAGAAAGAATTGACAAAATTACCACATTTTGTTATTTAGAAAGAATTGACAAAATTACCACATTTTGTTATTTAGAAAGTATGGACAAATCTATCACATTTTGTTATTTAGAAAGAATGGACAAAACTACCACATTTTGTTATTTAGAAAGAATTGACAAAATTACCACATTTTTTTATTTAGAAAGAATTGACAAAATTATCACATTTTGTTTATAATTTTTTTTTTCCAAAATCATCACATTTTGTTTACCTCAAAAGAATTGACAAAATTATCATATTTTGTTTACAAAATTTTTTTAGATAAAATCATCACATTTTGTTTACTCAGAAGAATTAGACAAATTCGTCATTTTGTTTACACTAAAGGAATTAGGCAAATTTATCAGTTTTGGTCATTTTAAAAGAATGAATCTTTGTTTGAGAACTTGTTAACATGTAATTTTCATTTTTTAATGATAATTAGAATTCATTAAAAAGAATGTATATTTGTTTAAAACCTTGAATAGAATGTGTTAACAGGTAAAATTACATTTCTATGTAAAATTACATTTCTATGTAAAATTACAATTCTATGTAATTAGTTTTCATCAAAAAGGAATGTAATAAGAGTTAAAAATGAAAACTACATTTTCATGTAATAAGAGTTAAGATAAGAAAATTTACATTTTTGTGTAGTTAAGATTTAAAGAAAAATTCATTTTATTACATAATTAAAAAGATTCTATCTTTAATGTTAATATGTTAAGATAAGAAGATTAGACTCAGAATTAGACATTTTGAAAGGTTTATTATTATTAATATAATAATTGAGAAAGTCCCAAGTTTAATTAAGATTTGAAAGGGTAAGTTATAGTATTGGAAATCAAGTTATTTTGGAAATATAGAATATTCCAAAATTAAGAGGTTTTGAAATAAGAAACAGTTTAAAATAATATATTTTTTAGTAGAACAATTATAATAATTAATTAAAATTGTACTTGGACACGAGGTTAGGTCACATTTGTGGTGGAAGTCTGCCCGGACCCGACCGGCATATCCAGCAGCCACAAATGTTAGGCCTAATGTGAGAGGTCCAAGTGCGCAAATACAAGTTGGGCCAAGACACGAGGTTAAGCCCAACTTGTGGGAGAAGTCTGCCCGGAACCGACCGGCCTATGTAATAACTCGGAAATCTGGGCCAATTTAAAAATTTTATTTTGGCAATTTTAGCTAATTTTGATTATTTAAAATGAATTATTTTAAATAATAACGACGAGAAATTTATTTTGAATTGAATTCGAACGTATATATTTATTTGAATCGTAATTGGAAAATAAATATTTATTTATATATATATAAGGAATTGAAATTGGCGCGGTAGTTCGATAATTCGATTTCGAAATTCAAATGAATATACAGGATTCAAAATAAACCAGATTTTAGTGAAACCAAAAACATTTGAATCTAAATGAGAATATCTTTCCCACGAATCATAAAAATCGAAATTACATAGCGGGGACAAAAAGTTATGTCCAGTTCAAATTTCAGAATAGTCGCTATGGAATTTCGGCCATTGAAAATAGCCATTTTGCAAACGACCTCGGATTTCGACGAAACCACTTTTGTTGGATCCGCGATGTCAAATTATTTCTAGATTTCAAGTTTCGTAATTTTTCGAATCAATATGTGAGCGTGGCAAAGGAAAACGCGTTTGACCAGTTTCAGTTGATTTTAATCGACTGGAAAATGACCATTTTTCAAACGGTCTCAGAATTCCACGAAACTAGTTTTGTTAGGACCGTATCGTCAATACGAAGCTAGAAAATATTTTTTGGGAATTTTTAGAGTTTAGATGTGACCGCAGTAAATTGAAATACGCGTTCAAATTCAATATATAGAGTTATATGTTTATTTTGACAAAAACTGTTTGAAAGAATCGAATCAGCTTACGATACATATCCCATTTTGTTCGGAATGGGCGTACTTAGCTGGGGACGACAGTCGGTGGGTTCGATTTCGAGTTGAAAATAAAAAGTTGCTTTAAGAATTTAAAATAAATTAAATATTTATAAATATCTCACCCCACCCCCCCCCCCCCTTTGTCTTCTCTCTCTCCTCCTTTATTTCCCAGATCGATTTCAAAAAAAAAAAAAAAAAAAAAAAAAACCCGCTGCTCATCGCCAGCCCCTTCCACCACGCCACCAACCGGGTCCGCCACCTCTCCGTTCAACCGCCCTCCCCTCCGAGCGACGACAACTCCAACCGCCCGACCCCCAAATCGTGACCCGTTACCCCCCTCGAACCCTAGCCCCGCGAACCCAAAACAGCCACAGCCTCCACGCCTTAATGCCTGCTCCGACCACCACTCCGACCACCATGAACCCCCAGCCCTCCCTCATCAGTAAACGCCAACTGTAAGTGTTTCAATTGGGTTCTTTATGTATTTTAGGTGGTTAAAACTATAATTTCTGAATGAGATGTCATAAGATGAGGACCATAGGATTTTTACCATATTCAAAGTTTGCATTTTTATAGTAGGTGAAGTTAAGATTTTTATGATGTTAAAATTTAGATTTTTAAACAAAGAAAAGATTCGATTTTTGTTTAGGAAAAGGAACAATTTTTATTTATGCAAAGATTTGATTTTTAAATATAATGAAGTTATGAGTATAAAAATATAATTTTTATTTAAGTAGTGAAGTAAAAATATGGTTTTTACTTTGATAAAAATAGGATCTTTATATGTGGCGGATTAAAAATATGATTTTTATGTAGTAGCGAAATAAAAATAATATTTTTATTTGAACAGCGTGAAAAGGACTGCAATGGTCATTTCAAACCGATCCAGACGATTCAGCAGTTCAACAGCAAAGCACGGCGGAGTGGAACCCTCTGTGAGAACTTCTCACCTTTTATTTTGTTTTCTAATTAATAATATATACTAGGATGCAGACGGTGTTTAGTAGCACCCGACACCCATCGTCCACATACCATGGACGACTTGTATGCTTGTTCGTATGATTTTGATGTGTAGTTGATTGTGTGTTGTGATGTGAAATGAAAAAATATATTTATATAGTTAAAAATATTTTATAGTTGAAAATAGAATTTTAACGTATATATGAAATGAAATAAAAATAAAAAAACTGGACGATTTGTTTACATACACACATTGGACTGATATTGATTGGGACGATAAATTTTACACATCGCCCAACTACACAAATAAAATCTGTGTTTGATTGTTTGAAACCCCACACGGGTATTGGGATGATATTTGACGTACACTAATCCCGATTGTTTAGTTGTATGTCGATCGATTGATTGACAGACTGTTATAAGTGTTGAATATTTATATTTGATGCTTATACAGTGTAGAATGCACTTTGGATGATGGTTGATTATTCATCGTTGTTATTGTATACATGTGTTGTAGAAAATCCATACAATTAACATTATATGGTAATTGATTGGGCCTCATTCCAGTTTTGAAATAGAAAATTTGAAAATAGAAATATTTGAAGCCGTGTTGATTAGATTTATGCCATTTTGACGTGAAGATATTTATATCGATTTTATTCATTTTATAATGAACATCAAAAGTGATTTCAAAATCTGATGTTTTGAAAAGAATTGAAATTCGAATTAAACTAAATAGAAGTGAATTGGAATTAAACTGAATAGAAATGAATTCGAATTGAAATTGAATTGAATTGAAAACGAACTTAAATTGAATTAGAAATCAATTTGAAATGAATTTAAATCGAATTTATAAGGAAAAATTCAATTTTGATTTGAACTTGAAAAGAAGTTGAAATCGTTTTGAAAACGAATTTAAAATGATTAATAAAATACGTTTTAAAAGGAAATTGAAAAAGTATATATATTATATATATAATATAATGGCCTGAATAGAACGCGCCGCGCTGTGGTAGTTCATGAATTTCGACCATTGACTTCAAATGGATATTGCGGGAGATCCGATTGTCGGATTCTCCTAAAACCGAAACCGTTGGGTTCGTATCGAAAAGAGCTCTCTAACGAATATTAGAAATTTGAAATCTAACAGTTGGATATGGAATTATGTCCAAAACAAATTTGGAAAAGGTCGCTGTAAGTGCAGTTCGATGGCCGTTGATGGAAATCGACTGTACGGGCCTTGATAAAATTATTAAAAATAGTAATAATTTGTGTAAAATCATAAGAAATGATTTGTGAAGATTTGGGATGAAAAACTCCATATTTGTAAAGATAAAATAGATTTTTATCGAATTGAACTAGTTTTGAACTCGAATTATAATTCTATTTATTTTTGAATAAATAAATGGGATTTGAAAAGGGTTTTAAAAGTAACCAGAATTTCCAATAATTGAATTGGAATGGATTTGAATCGAAATTGTCTTCGGATTATTTCGATGTTGGATTTCGTGATTATACAGATATTGTTATGGAAATTTGAAAGATATTTATATCGTTATTTCCAATACGATATTTGTTAGTCGTAGAGTTTGATATTGAATATGAGCCGATATAATTTCTATTCAGAGCCTTGTATTTAATATCAAATGTGATTTGGGTTTGTCGTGAATGGTGTCTTCATTAACACTGTTCTTAGGCCCAGTTGAGAAAAAGATTAAATCTTTTATTTAGAATTAATGAAGGGTACCAGTTAAATAATATTTAATTGGAATTGAATTCGAATTGATTCTTGGGTTTATCGTGAACGGTGTTTTAAATAACACTCATTCTTTAACCCGATAATTAATAGAATGTGATTTTAGGTCGTCGTGAACGGTATCTTCAATAATACCGTTCTTAGACCCAACGAAGTTAAGAAAATCAGAAACTAACTGGAGATTAGTTAAGTCGAATGGTTTCCTGGATTTTGATCTGATGTTGATTTCGGCCTTCGGGGTTAATATTTAGGGAAGTGCTCACTTGCTAATTTACGGTTAAGGACTGATTGAATTGTGATGTGATTTAGGGGTTTATCGTGAACCGTGTTTTAAATGACACAGATTCTTTAACCCAGTTAAAGATTAAAACTAAGTGGAGTTTTAATGAATCTTTAATTAGATTGAAAAGATCGAGAATGGAGTATCACCAGTTTTTCTCCAGGAGATAGTTAAATCTTTAATTAGATTTGAACGTGAAATTGTAAATGAATTTACCGATAACACCGTGGTGTTAGATATGAAGTATTACCAGTTTTACTTCATGGGATGAATAGGTTGGGATTGGGAAATTAAAACAAATGATTACTTCGGTAAGGTTCGTTAATCCCGACCAGTTTGGAAAAACCAAAATTTGGTATGAATTGATTTTCAAAGGATGATTAAAGAATAAATTTAAAGGAAATTATCTTTGATAAAATTAATGGGAATCTTTCCCTAAGAATGTGAAATTTAGAAACTAACTGAAGGTTGGCTAAGTCGAATGGTTTCCTGGATTTTGATCTGATGTTGGTTTCGGCCTTCAGGGTTAATATTCGGGAAATCGTTCTCTTACTGATTGACGGTTAGTGACTAATGAATTGGAATGAGGCGTATGTTGTGTTTGTGTAACACTTGTTTATTATATATACGCGAGTTGCTTAGAAAGACCGGGTTTATCCCATTCTGAATAACTGAATCGTCGATAAGAAATCGAAGATGAAGACGGGGGTCGAAGACCGGAGATCTTCACCTCGTTTGGATGGTAACCGAGGTCCTGATTGGGAGGCATCCCGAAATATGGATAATGAGTGGTGATCGTCCAGATGTATGTGGTGATCGATGGGTTTGCGAGGTATATAGTGCCTCCGGTTTCGTTCAGACCCAGAATGGACTTGCAAAAGGACATTGTGTCTGACATTGGAATTTATTCTGTGTGATTGATAGCCATTAGTTGCACGGTGTGAATTGCCTGTGTGGCATGCTAAGATGTAGTGATCAAGGCTTCTGTTGAAAAGCAAAGTCTTGTGGTCATGATCAAAGCACCGCCTGTGTGCCGTAGCTTTGTGTATAACGTGAAATCGCGAGCCTCACACCCCGGTATGAACCAGAAACGGGAGAAAGGACCTCAAGGAGGGCCTGTGTTTCTTCCTAGCTAGAAGTGGCGTCCGTGGTTTTACACGCCCTGACGAGTTTGACTTATGTGGTTGTTGCTGTTGCGAGGCGCCTCGGATATATCGGTCGATCCGGGACCGATGGAGTCATTCGTTGGATCACTTACGCCCCAAAGGGCGGAGAAACGTAGTGCTCAGGCATTTTAATCCACTCCGTGTGGACCGGCCCTGACGATCCCTGGGTCGATGCGTTCTGATCCTGAGACTCAGGCTAGGCAGTCTCGAATTCGGTAAGGACTATCTTTTGCCTTGGTTCATGACGAAAATCCAATTTCCAAATACGTGATTTTGCGGTTTTAATTGTAGAACTAGTATGGCGACATGATATATGGTACCCATGTCGTCTATAATTGATACTTATGATTTGAAATTGTTTTGACACTATACACATATAATAGTATCAAATGATTTGTTTTAAACGTACTAAGCATGTTTGGCTATTATAAGGGAAAACCCTATCCCCCGGCTTGCATTGCATTGAGTGATAGGACCTGGGTCTTGCAATAGCTTCATTTTTCCAAAAAGCATTGCGCTGTTTTGTTATATGCACTGGTATTCTTGGGAGGAAACCCGTTCCGTGTTATACGGTGTGGTCCCTTTATATATCAGATTTAAAGTAAAGTTTTAAATAACTGTTTTAGTTCTCACACCAGTCCCATGACTGACCTGGAGTTTATTGTTTTAACCTAAACTCTGGGTGCCCTTATTTCGACACAGGCAGCTAGTAGTTTTGGTTTTGCAGATTTATATTCACAGGATCCTGGTTTATAGCTGGAATGATATCCGGAAAGCTTTGTATCCATATATCTCCTTCTAAGTTGTGTATTGTATTATTTCCACTACGTTGTATTTAAATGTAATTTAAATCTCTGATATTTTTGTGTAATATTGATTGGTTTATACTGTGTATATTCTTGTAATCTGATGAATTGTTGTAATGTACAATGAAATGTTCTTCTGTCTGCGTTCTATTTGGTCGTGTTCTCGAAACAATCAGGCATTTCGAATGGTCTGGGTCGGTTTAGCGACTGATTCAGATCGAGCGAAATTCCTTGTTTTCACATTTGGTATCAGAGCTTTGGTTTACAAAGCTCAGAGTACAAGACACATTAGAACCATACGAAAGAATTCATCAGAAACTGGATTAGTAATATCCGACGGGAATGACTCGTTAGAGATGGGATCAGTAGTATCCTAGAACGAGTGTGAAGAGTATATTTTTGAAATATAAATTGAAAACAAGTTTTGTTTTGCAAATTTAAATCAATTATTCGTATTTGATTATTTATTTTATTTTGAATTGGGACAATCCAATATATAGAGATTTTGCATATATGTCTTGCAAACGTGTATTCGAAGTTTTAATGTATTGGATAGTTATAGAATCGCACTCTAGTGCCCGGGGATAATTCTGGTGACGGGGCACCATCGCCAGTATATATTTTCGAGTTTCGAAAGTGAGATTTCTATATATTTCCATTTGACTGGTGTGAGAACCGAAACTAGATAGGGTCTATTGTTGTGATTTGACATCAAAAATCTAATTTTTTGACTATGTATCAAAGTTATGAATTTGAAAAGCTAATCAACTAATTGATTGATGGTTGTGTTGTGTGATTATTGGTTGATTAATTAAAATTTGAACCATATAGCCAATTTGAACCAAATAGTGAATTGTATTAAAAATTTATCGCATTTGCTTGCTTATACATGTACTTACATTGAACAGGTCATAGCAAAGAGGCTAGAGCAGAAGAATAAAATTGTTTGCCCGACAAATAGGTACATGTTTACCATAATTTACTGTTTTGTTTGGGTGATGATGATTTTATGAGCCGATTGGCTAGCCGCTTGGCTTTTTCTTTTTGAGATCAGAGGGCCTGTATGGCAATTTCGGGATTTTCCCGGTGCAGGGGAGGTTATGGCGAAATTTTTCGAAAATTTAGGGTGTTATCCAAATTTTTGAAAAATTCAAAAAGTTCTTGGAAAATGAAAAGTCGAAGAACTTAAGCCGTCATGAAAACACTGAAAGTTGAGTTGATTAATTAAACAACTTTCGGCTTCGTTCCTTTTCGGGGACGAAAAGTTTTAAGTGGGGGAGATTGTAATAACCCGAAAATCTGGGCCAATTTTTTTTTTTTTTTGGCAATTCTAGCGAATTTTGATTATTTAAAACGAATTATTTTAAATAATAAAGACGAGAAATTTATTTTGAATTGAATTCGAACGTATATATTTATTCGAATCATCATTGGAAAATAAATATTTATTTATATATGTAAAAGGAATTGAAAATGGCGCGGTAGTTCGATAATTCGATTTCGAAATTCAAATGAATGTACAGGATTCAAAATAAACCGGATTTTAGTGAAATCAAAAATATTTAAATCTAAATGAGAATATCTTTCCCACGAATCAGAAAAATTGAAATTTCATAGCAGGGACAAAAAGTTATGTCTAGTTGAAATTTCAGAATAGTCGCTATGGAATTTCGGCCATTAAAAATAGCCATTTTGCAAACGACCTCGGATTTCGACGAAACCACTTTTGTTGGATCCGCGATGTCAAATTATTGCCAGGTTTCAAGTTTCATAATTTTTCGAATCAATATGTGAGCGTGGCAAAGGAAAACACATTTGACCAGTTTTAGTTGATTTTAAACGGCTGGCAAATGGCCATTTTTCAAATGGTCTCAGAATTCGACGAAACTAGTTTTGTTAGGACCGTATCGTCAATACGAAGGTAGAAAATATTTTTCGGGAATTTTTAGAGTTCGGATGTGACCCCAGTAAATTGAAATACGCGTTCAAATTCAATATATAGAGTTATATTTTGATTTTGACAAAAACTGATCGAAACAATCGAATCATCTTACAATACATATCCCATTGTGTTCGGAATAGGGTTAATTAGCTAGGGACGACAGTCGGTGGGTTCGATTTCGAGTTGAAAATAAAAAGTTGCTTTAAGAATTTAAAGTAAATTAAATATTTATAAATATCTCACCCCCCTTTTGTCTTCTCCCTCTCCTCCTTTATTTCTCAGATCAATTTCAAAAATAAAAGAAAAGAAAAAGAAAAAACCCGCCGCTCATCGCCAGCCCCTCCCCCTTCCACCACGCCACCAACCGGGTCTGCCACCTCTTCGTTCAACCGCCCTCCCCTCCGAGCGACGACAGCTCCAACCGCCCGACCCCCAAATCGTGACCTGTTACCCCCCTCGAACCCTAGCCCCGCGAACTCAAAACAGCCACCGCCTCCACGCCTTGGTGCCTGCTCCGACCCTCCGACCACCACTCCGACCACCAGGAACCCCCAACCCTCCCCCATCAGTAAACGCCAACTTTAAGTGTTTTAATTGGGTTCTTTATGTATTTTAGGTGGTTAAAACTATAATTTCTGAATGAGATGTCATAAGATGAGGACCATAGGATTTTTACCATATTCAAAGTTTGCATTTTTATAGTAGATGAAGTCAAGATTTTTATGATGTTAAAAATTATATTTTTAAACAAAGAAAAGAATCAATTTTTTGTTTAGGAAAAGGAACGATTTTTATTTATGCAAAAATTTGATTTTTAAATATAATGAAGTAATGATATAAAAATATAATTTTTATTTAAGTAGTGAAGTAAAAATATGGTTTTTACTTCGATAAAAATAGGATCTTTATATGTGGCGGATTAAAAATATGATTTTTATATAGTAGCGAAATAAAAATATCATTTTTATTTATTGATATGAAGTAATAAAAATAATATTTTTATTTGAACAGCGTGAAAAGGACTGCAATGGTCATTTCAAACCGATCCAGACGATTCAGCAGTTCAACAGCAAAGCACGGCGGAGTGGAACCCTCTGTGAGAACTTCTCGCCTTTTATTTTGTTTTCTAGTTAAAAATATATACTAGGATGCAGACGGTGTTTAGTAGCACCCGACACCCGTCGTCCACAGACCATGGACGACTTGTATGCTTGTTTGTATGATTTTGATGTGTAGTTGATTGTGTATTGTGATGTGAAATGAAATAAAATATTTATATAGGCTAAAATATTTTATAGTTGAAAATAGAATTTTAACATATATATGAAATGAAATAAAAATAAACAAACCGGACGATTTGTTTATATACACACATTTGACTGATATTGACTGGGACGATAAATTTTACACATCGCCCAACTACACAAATAAAATCTGTGTTTGATTGTTTGAAACCCCACACGGGTATTGGGATGATATTTGACGTACACTAATCCCGATTGTTTAGTTGTATGTCGGTTGATTGATTGACAGACTGTTATAAGCGTTGAATATTTATATTTGATGCTTATACAGTGTAGAATGCACTTTGGACGCTGGTTGATTATTCATCGTTGTTATTGTATACATGTGTTGTAGAAAATCCATATAATTAACATTATATGGTAATTGATTGGGCCTCATTCCAGTTTTGAAATAGAAAATCTGAAAATAGAAATATATGAAGCCGTGTTGATTAGATTTACGCCATTTTGACGTGAATGATATTTATATCGATTTTATTCATTTTATAATGAACATCAAAAGTGATTTCAAAATCTAATATTTTGAAAAGAATTGAAATTCGAATTAAACTGAATAGAAGTGAATTCGAATTAAACTGAATAGAAATGAATTCGAATTGAAATTGAAAACGAACTGAAATTGAATTAGAAATCAATTTGAATTGAAATCAATTTGAACTGAATTTAAATCGAATTTATAAGGAAAAATTCAATTTTGATTTGAACTTGAAAAGAAGTGGAAATCGTTTTTAAAACGAATTTAAAACGTTTTACAAAATACGTTTTAAAAGGAAATCGACGAAGTATATATATCATATATAGTATATATATATATAATATAATGGCCTGAATAGAATGCGCCGCGCTGCGGTAGTTCGTGAATTTCGACCATTGACTTCAAATGGATATTGCGGGAGATCCGACCGTCGGATTCTCCCAAAACCGGAACCGTTGGATTCGTATCGAAAAGAGCTTTCTAATGAATATTAGAAATTTGAAATCTAATGGTTGGATTTGGAATTATGTCCAAATCAAATTTGGAAAAGGTCGCTGTAAGTGCAGTTCGATGGCCGTTGATGGAAATCGACTGTACGGGCCTTGATAAAATTATTAAAAATAGTAATAATTTGTGTAAAATCATAAGAAATGATTTGTGAAGATTTGGGATGAAAAACTCCATATTTGAAAAGATAAAAATAGATTTTTATCGAAATGAACTAGTTTTGAACTAGAATTATAATTCTATTTATTTTTGAATAAATAAATGGGATTTGAAAAGGGTTTTAAAAGTAACCAGAATTTCCAATAATTGAATTGGAATGGATTTGAATCGAAATTGTCTTCGGATTATTTCGATGTTGGATTTCGTGATTATACAGATATTGTTATGGAAATTTGAAAGATATTTATATCATTATTTCCAATACGATATTTGTTAGTCGTAGAGTTTGATATTGAATATGATCCGATATAATTTCTATTCAGAGTCTTGTATTTAATATCAAATGTGATTTGGGTTTGTCGTGAATGGTGTCTTCATTAACACTGTTCTTATGCCCAGTTGAGAAAAAGATTAAATCTTTTATTTAGAATTAATGAAGGGCACCAGTTAAATAATATTTAATTAGAATTGAATTCGAATTGATTCTTGGGTTTATCGTGAACGGTGTTTTAAATAACACTCGTTCTTTAACCCGATAATTAATAGAATGTGATTTTGGGTCGTCGTGAACGGTATCTTCAATAATACCGTTCTTAGACCCAACGAAGTTAAGAAAATCAGAAACTAACTGGAGATTAGTTAAGTCGAATGGTTTCCTGGATTTTGATCTGATGTTGGTTTCGGCCTTCGGGGTTAATATTTAGGGAATTGCTCACTTGCTAATTTACGGTTAGGGACTGATTGAATTGTGATGTGATTTAGGGGTTTATCGTGAACCGTGTTTTAAATGACGCTGATTCTTTAACCCAGTTAAAGATTAAAACTAAGTGGAGTTTTAATGAATCTTTAATTAGATTGAAAAGATCGAGAATGGAGTATCACCAGTTTTGCTCCAGGCGATAGTTAAATCTTTAATTTGATTTGAACGTGAAATGGTAATTGAATTTACCGATAACACCGTGGTGTTAGATATGAAGTATTACCGGTTTTACTTCATGGGATGAATAGGTTGGGATTGGGAAATTAAAACAAATGATTACTTCGGTAAGGTTCATTAATCCCGACTAGTTTGGATAAACCAAAATTTGGTTTGAATTGATTTTCAAAGGATGATTAAAGAATAGATTTAAAGGAAATTATCTTTGATAAAATTAATGGGAATCTTTCCCTAAGAATGTGAAATTTAGAAACTAACTGAAGGTTGGCTAAGTCGAATGGTTTCCTGGATTTTGATCTGATGTTGGTTTCGGCCTTCAGGGTTAATATTCAGAAAATCGTTCTCTTACTGATTGACGGTTAGTGACTAATGAATTGGAATGAGGCGTATGTTGTGTTTGTGTAACACTTGTTTATTATATACGCGAGTTGCTCAGAAAGACTGGGTTTATCCCATTCTGAATAACTGAATCGATGATAAGAAATCGAAGATGAAGACGGGGGTCGAAGACCGGAGATCTTCACCTCGTTTGGATGGTAACCGAGGTCCTGATTGGGAGGCATCCCAAAATATGGATAATGAGTGGTGATCGTCCAGACGTATGTGGTGATCGATGGGTTTGCGAGGTATATAGTGCCTCCGGTTTCGTTCAGACCCAGAACGGACTTGCAAATGGACAGTGTGTCTGACATTGGAATTTATTCTGTGTGATTGATAGCCATCAGTTGCACGGTGTGAATTGCCTAAGTGGCATGCTAAGATGCAGTGATCAAGGCTTCTGTTGAAAACCAAAGTCTTGTGGTGATGATCAAAGCACCGCCTGTGTGGCATAGCTTTGTGTATAATGTGAAACCGCGAGCCTCACACCCCGGTATGAACCAGAAACGGGAGAAAGGACCTCAGGGAGGGCCTGCGTTTCTTCCTAGCTAGAAGTGGCGTCAGTGGTTTTACACGCCCTAATGAATTTGACTTATGTGGTTGTTGTTGTTGCGAGGCGCCTCGGATATATCTGTTGATCCGGGACCGATGGAGTCATTCGTTGGCTCACTTACGCCCCAAAGGGCGGAGAAACGTAGTGTTCAGGCATTTTAATCCACTCTGTGTGGACCGGTCCTGACGATCCAAGGGTCGATGTGTTCTGATCCTGAGACTTGGGCTAGGCAGTCTCGAATTCGGTAAGGACTATCTTTTGCCTTGGTTCATGACGGAAATCCAATTTCCAAATACGTGATTTTGCGGTTTTAATTGTAGAACTAGTATGGCGACATGATATATGGTACCCATGTCGTCTATAATTGATACTTATGATTTGAAATTGTTTTGACACTATACACATATAATAGTATCAAATGATTTGTTTTAAACGTACTAAGCATGTTTGGCTATTATAAGGGAAAACCCTATCCCCCGGCTTGCGTTGCATTGTGTGATAGGACCTGGGTCTTACAACAGCTTCATTTTTCCAAAAAGCATTGCGCTGTTTTGTTATATGCACTAGTATTCTTGGGAGGAAACCCGTTCCGTGTTATACGGCATGGTCCCTTGATATATCTGATTTAAAGTAAAGTTTTAAATAACTGTTTTAGTTCTCACACCAGTCCCATGACTGACCTGGAGTTTATTGTTTTAACCTAAACTCTGGGTGCCCTTATTTCGACACGGGCAGCTAGTAGTTTTGGTTTTGCAGATTTATATTCACAGGATCCTGGTTTACAACTGGAATGATATCCGGAAAACTTTGTATCCGTATATCTCCTTCTAAGTTGTGTATTGTATTATTTCCGTTGCGATGTATTTAAATGTAATTTAAATCTCTGATATTTCTGTGTAATATTGATTCGTTTATACTATGTATATTCTTGTAATCGGATGAATAGTTGTAATATACAATGAAATGTTCTTCCGTCTGCATTCTATTTGGTCGTGTTCTCGAAACAATCAGGCATTTCGAATGGTCTGGGTCGGTTTAGCGACTGATTCAGATCGAACGAAATTCCTTGTTGTCACAGCCTATCCAGCATCCACTAGTTGTAGGACTAATGTGAGAGGTTTGGCCCATATTAAAATATAAATGGATAACTTAGAAATTGACGTTATTTTCACACCGTTATGTGTTAATAATGAAATGAATGTTTTCACCTCCAAGTTTGTTATAAAAGAAAGTTACATTTTTAATATAATAAGATAAGGATTATAAAAGTTTTACATTTTTCTTAATGTAAATAAGAATTAGAAAATTTACATTTTTCCTAATGTAAATAAAAGGAAAATAGGAAGTTACATTTTTATATGTATTTGGTGTAATATAGAAACTTACATTTTTCAATGTAAATAAGGATGAAATAGAAATTATATATCTTTTTATATGCAAATAAAAGGATTTACATTTTTCAATGTAATCAAAGGAAATAAAGGAATGATTAGGAATCTACATTTCCCAATGTAAATAGAATATGAAATAAAAGTTACATTTTCAATATAATAATATATCGAAATATAAGTTTACATTTCTCAATGTAAATAGTATAGGAATAGGAATTTACATTTTTCAATGTAAATAATAAGATTAGAAATTTACAATTCTAAGGAATAGTTTTTCATTAGAAAAATAATGAAACCAAATATACATTTGGTGTAAATTGAAAAATGGAAGAGGAAAATATACATTGTTATGTTTAGAATGTGTATGTAAAGTAAAAATAGCGATAGATCGTTATAAATTATTAACTACGATATGAAATGGTTTTCAAAATTATATATGCGAGAGTTATTTGGAAAGTCCGAGTTTACTCTCATTCCAAATAATTTAAACGACATTTAAAAATTCAAGAGTTGAAGATGGCGATTGAAGATCGACGATCTTCATATCGAATGGACGACGACTGCTGATGCCCTTGATTGGAGTAGCTACCTTGAAGGGGCTACAGTCGTGGCCGTCTGGACGTAGTGTTGATTAGTACAGATTTGGCTTTCGCTCAGACCCAGAGCATAAGCTTATAAATGGAATGTGTGTCTGACATTGTACTCCTTTATATTGTATTTATTGATTTTCTGTCGAATGTATGAATGTTTGGTGGTGGAGAATTTATTCTCTTGCTTAACACCCTTTCATATATTTCGGCAAAGGATTGGTAGTGTGATATGGAGTGACGATGTGGCATGCTAAGATGCATATGATCAACGCTTTGTTGAAAAGCAGGCCTTGTGGGATGATCAAAGCATAGCCTGTTTAGGCATAGCTTTGTGTATAACGTGACTTCGCGAGCCTCACACACCGGTGGAGTCTAAAACGGGAGAAGGGAACGCAGGGAGAGCAGCACATTTCTTTCTAGCTAGAAGTGGTGTTTGGGCTTTAACACGGCCCGACATTTTACTTATGTGGATGATGGAATGAGGCGCCTCGGATGATAGGTCCTATAGGACCGGGAAACGTGTGTTCAGGAATAACTAATCCGCAACTCGTATGGTGGGCCGGCCCTGCAGCTATCCAAGGGTTCACTGCGGGGGATCCTGAGACATTAGCTAGAGTGTCTCGAATCGGTAAGGAGCTCCTCCCTAGCCTTGACTCATGATAGAAACCCAATTTCCAATACGACCTCATTCGGTTTTGATTGTATTACTAGTATGGAGGCTTAGTATTATGGTATCTATGCTTCCTAGGATTGATACATTTACTTTGAAATGTTTTGAAACATATATACACTAATAATAATATCAAATTCGTTTTTATCGTACCAAGCATTTTTAATCAGCATAAGGTAAAACTCTATCCTCTGGTGTGCGTTGCATTGTGTGATGGGACCTGAGTCTTATGGTGATTCCGTTTTTCAAAAAAAAAAAAGCATTGCGTTGTTTTACGATTTACTTTAAAGTTATGCACGGCAATCCATTGGAGTAAACCCGTTCCGCGTTAGCGGCGTGGTCATTGGATTTGCCTTATTACTATTAGTTAAATTAGTTAAGAATTCTCACACCAGTCCCATGACTGACCCGTTGTTTGTTTCCACCTTTACATACTCGGGTGCCCTCTTTTTACACGGGCAGTCGAGTAGTTTGTCTACAGGTTCTTACCTCGAGCAGGATTCTGGATTGAAGGCTAAAGCTGTGTCCAGAACATAGTTGTCTTTCGCTGCCTTAGTTATTTTATTTCAGCTGCAATGTATTAAAATAATGTAAAATTATCTTCCGCTATAATTATTAGTCAATGTACTCTTATATTCTATACTCTGATGTAACATTTATTATTGATGTTATAAAAGTCTGATGTTGTTGTTCTGATGTTATTGTATTTCCAAAATTAAAGTATTCGTGGATTTCCAACTTTTGGGTCAGACTTGTGTGGTTTATGGTCGATCCAAAGAGCGGGAATTTACGGGTCTTTACAGTTGGTGTCAGAGCTTTGGTTAGCTCAAATCTTTGGGATACAACTCGTTAGAACTGAACAAAAGACTCATCAGAGATTGGATTAGTAATATCCAATAAGAATACTCATTAGAGATAGGATCAGCAGTATCCTGAGAAAACTCATTAGAGATGGGGTTAGTAATGCCCTAGAATGAGTGGAGAGTGCCCAGTTTATAATTAACGTATTTGTGATTAAATATAATCTATTTTAGAAAATATGATTTTTGAATATATAAAAGTTATAAATATTTAGAAAGCTAATAAACTAATTGATTGATGATTGAGTGGTGTAATTATTAGTTCAACTATAAAATATTTAAACCAATGAATGAATAATAAAGAATGAAAAATTTTGAGTAGGTTAATTAAACACTTTTTAGCTTCGTTCCTTTTCGAGGACGAAAAGTTTTTAAGTGGGGGAGACTGTAACAACCCTGAATTTTGGGGGTAAATTTTAAAATTTATTTTAAGTAATTTTAATGAGTTTTTGATATTTAAAATAATTTATTTTAAATGATCACGATTAAAAATTTATGTGATTTGTAAGTTTAATTTTCACAAGAATAAACTAAACACAATTGCTGACATTAATTAATTTAATATTGTATATTGGAATTTAAATTCCAATATAAGTGGCTAAGAACAATAATAGAAACCATATAAAGGACATTTATTAGTGGTTCACAATATTTAGTCTAAGCGTTGCACGTAAGGTAAATTCTTAGTTTGTATTATTTAATTTCTTTCCCTATTCAAGTTCTTTTCTAGATCTACAAATTTCTATTATGTAAGCATATTCCCATTTGTACATATCATATATCTATTGGGATTTTAAATCATAGCAACTCGAAATATAGAAAGGTTGTTCTTGTCACCCGTTTGGACTAGCATGTAAATTATTTAGAATTAAGAAATTTTGTAAATGAATGAATATGAAAATAAAAATATACGCCAAACAAAATAGATATTAATACTATATCCATCCAAAAACATACGTAATTGATGCTAGTTATTATTATTATTAGTAGGTAGACGTTAAAATAGGTTTGAATTTGAAAGTTCTCCATTAATGACATGTGTATGGTAACATTTTCAAAAATAAAATATGTATAAATAGTTGTAACCTTGGGATTCTGGGCAACAAATGTCGAATTTATTATAGAATTTGAAAAGGTTCCAATTAGTGTAAATATGAATTAAAGATTGTAACCATGCAACGTTGTTGGGAATGGACGTGTTAATAAATTTTAGAAGTTGAAGAAGATTACAATAAATGTGATAAATGGGAAATAAATATTGTAATTCCAATTTAGGAGTAATAAATGTAGTAAACATAATTATATACACACACACACACGCACACACTCACATAAATATGATGAATCGTAATTAATGTGTTTAACAATAATTAATGCAATTAATAAAATTAATTTGAATGTCTATCGTGTTTGGGAAAAATACCTTATGTTTCTCCCTAACATGGTTCAAACCATGTGACATGGTTATTTAATAGTAGGTTTTTGAATGTTAATTCGGCATCACTAGAAATATTTTTCAAATGACAAGAAAAAAAAAGAGAATTTCCATATCTCAGCACTGTTTATATATTCACACAAATGGATGTATTTGATGCACCTTTATAATACCATAAATTAAGTTTCATTCAAGTTTTCAATTAAATTAATATATATGCTGTCCTTTATTTATTTCGTTTACTTATGTGATATATCTTCTTATTACACTTACCTACATGTTAATATAGTAACAATTTACGCCATGAATAATTTTGATTAATAACATTTATGAATCAATCAATGCTAATTAAAGATGAAATATAAAAGGTTTTGTAGTGTCCCATATTTTCTGACCATTTATTTGGAATATTTTATTTATTTAAAATATTTATTTGAGTTCAAATAATGGGGTTTGACCATTTTAAATTGAATATTTAATTTATATTAATAATATAATAATATTTTATTTTCGGGATATTGAGAAAATGTTGAATTTGCGGTATAAGGTGAACGAGCGGTTTAAAATGGTTTAAATATGATTTATATTGAATTTTATAAATATATTCGTTATTAAAACGACGTCAGAACGTTTAATTTATAATAAACGAACTAGAAATGGCGCGGTAGTTCGTAAATTTCGTTCTGAACTTTAACTGAGTATACAGGATTCGTTTTGAGTCGGAATTCTGTGAAACTAGAAAAGTTGGAATCGATTTGATTATAATTTTCGTATGGAAGAGAAAAATTGAGATTTCGTGTTATAATTTGTTAGTTATGTCCAGTTGAAATTTTAAATTAGTCGTTATGAAAAATCGTTTATAAACGATAATGTTATTTAATAAATTTAACTAGGATTTTTATATATTTTTTTGATATCGTTTAACCGTATTTTCGAATGTCGAGTTTTTGATCCATCTTAAGTTTCATTTTAAATATACTCGATTTTATCAGATTATTTTTATTTATTTCAACTGTTTGAATTTCAGTTATACTATATGGATATTTTATAAGCTTTAAATATAGTCGAAATGAACAAGCTAAGTACGATAAAAATTTATACCAAAGTTATTTTCAAAAAATCCCGATTTCGATAAAAAGGCAAGGAAATATATTTCTCTTGGAGTAGTTGGTTTAAACAATAAGCAAACCATAAATAAATAAATAGAAGAATCTGTAAATTTATGAGAAAACAATAGTTGATATTTTTAAGCAACCTGGTAGTTTCATCATACATAACGTTGAACATATTTGTTTTTGAGAAATTAGCCTACTTGATGAATAATGTTGAATTATCTTTTTACATATGAAAAGATGGAAAGGGTAATACGAGAAGACAATCCATATTACTGTCTGTACGAATGCAAAAACCGATGAGTACATAACAATTAATTTCAGGTACAGCAGGCCTTGTTTTTCCAGTAAGAAATAGTGAAACAAAAAGGAAAAATAAAAAGAACAGTAAGAACAGCAAAATATGTACGTTTCAAAATAGTAAAAAGTATGTGATTTACATCATAAAATCTACAAGATAGAACAACTCATGAATATACAGAAAATTTCATTGTACAATTACTGTTTCATACATAATAAAATGAAAGAAAAATCTAAGGCAAGATCTCTTTACTACATCATGTCTTCATCACCAGTAGATTTAACCTGAAAGGAGAGAAAAAAAATACAGCTATTAATAGCTAATAATAAATGTAGATAGAGCTAAAGATTTCGAATCAGAAAATACCACATGGAACAGTAAAGCTATAGCTATAAATCAGTAATAGGAATAGCTAATATACAACTGTAGTTAGGAAATCTGATGTAAGAAAATCCTGATCTGCCATGAATATACATCAGTTCTAAATCGGGAAACCCAAATAAACCATTAAATGGTTACACAAACAACTCAATGCAAATTTAAAATCTGAATTGACAATACACATAGCCGTACCAAACCTATATAACTGAACCAAGGTTCCAAACAGGAAAGGGATTAGAATTTTAAAATGAATTGACAATGTGAATGAAGCATATACAGTTCACAACATCTACATAGGGATAATTCGATTCTGACCAAGACAACACAGGAAATCCATCATAAATCCGTAGTCCTCACTGTTGGACATCACACAAATCACACAAACCAAGTAAATCACAAAACAGTTCGGCCAGATGACTGAAATAAACAGGGGAAATCACCTAGAACCTAAGCACTGTAAAGTCTAACTAGGATGTAACAACTTGTGAATCACAGTGATCATCCACTAGTATAAATACATAACCACGCACCACAAACCAGATCAACACAGCAAGATAGAAAAACCGAATTCGAAAAAAAAACAGAGATTTAATTTAGAAAAAATTACTTAGCTTTTGAGGGAGGCTTCGGTCTGGGGTAAATCGAGTGGAAGAAGGGTAGCGGAGAGACTGATGGTGAGGCCGATACAGTGGGCGTCGCGGTGGTCAGCAGGGGAGGCGATGGACTAAGGTTTCGGTCACAGAGGGTTTCGGTTTTTCCTCCATTTTTGTGTGGCGGCGGAAGAAGAGTTTGATGGTTTGAAGGATAAGTGGGAACCGATGTTTTGAGGGTTTTAAGTGAGGAGAGGTGCGGGCCATCTATTGGGCTGAACGTTTTAAGGTAAGGCCCGTTTAAATCTCGGTTAAATTTAGCGTACCATTAACATATGAATGTTTCCTGTTGGTTCGATGTGGTAAAAGAAATTCCTATGGGCCAATTACTAAAAATATACCCAATTAAGGTTTAACTAAACTAAGTGAAGGTTAATAAAAGGTATATGTAGCCAGCGTTTTTAATTTTGCCAAACCCATATGATAACGTGCCATTTTTATACAGTAGCCTTGGATATTGTTGGTATCTGATAACATATAGAACCAACGTAAGTTTATTTGAATGCCTAACCTACTTTGTCTCATCAAGGCATGTTATATTAGTGACTTAAGATTTATAACGTAGCTAAATTATTCTAAGCCTAAACCGGTAGGAGGTGACTAACCAGTGTAACTAATCATTGTAAAAAAACGTGCCTAAGTTGATTTAGGGTACTCAATTTTACATTACATATAAAGCAATGTGGCCGGTTTCAGCATACAAATTGTTCATGGCCAAATTGACGTTAGTTAAAACGTTAAGTATAGTTAAATAAACAATTTTTTTTAATTGTTAATGAAACATAGTGGATACTATGTTAAATTTATAACGTTTAAAAATCTATAACTCGGTAATACAGTGACGATAATGGAACTGAACATAACCGGGAGCGCGGGAACCATATCGGCAAGCGCAACAATGAAACTGGTCTAATCAGGGTTGGCAGCTATTGGAATTGAACGTCGGTGTAATTTAATGGCTCAACGACGTAAGAATCAGGTGAGTTAAACCCACTCAGCAATTCCCGTTTATATTTTATAAGTTGGGTTTTTATTTTTGTGTGTTATGGTTGCTAGTGTTCTAACTGGTTGTTGATATATATTCATATATTGTTGAACGGATGAAATTAAAGGTCGTTTAATTTCAATGAATTCCCAAATCGTTATTTTTAACGATTGATTCCAATTGAGGTAAGTTACCTCATTGGTCACGTTTATAAAATAAACATGTTTTAATAAATGAATTGTTTTGATTGATTGTTGTGGTTGATATTGAATTGTCAATATAGACTGTTATGAGGCCCTTGTTGAATTGCTTTGATAGGATGGTTGAATATTGACCTGAAATTCACCATTTGTTGGGTTTAAACCAATGGGTATTTTTGGTTGAGTGATTTGCAGTACATGGCTTATGAATTAACCGTTTTTAAATATCGATCTACCGTCAGGTAAATCGACGAGATGAAATTATAAAATTTATTTTATAATTAAAGAATGATTTTTAAATCTATTGTTTTGAATTTAAGCCTGTAAAAAGGAAATAAATATTTATTATTTATTTAAGTTTATAATTGGTTTCAAATGAATTTATAAAGGGAATTCTTGATATTTGTTAGAGTTATAAGTGAATAAGAAAAGATTTATGTGATGGATTCGAATAATCGTTTTGAGAGATAGAGAAAAGAAAAAAGGGATTTATTTAAATTAGTTAATTTAAATAAAGGATTATTTGGAACTAGTTAATAAGATAATCGTATTTTGATTGGCAAAGTCAATTATTTGGCTAAGTTAAATTTTAGACCAATTGTTTGAATTAATCCAACGAGATGGGATAACGAATAATGGTTTAGTTTTAATAAGATTTTAAAAAGAAAATTTATTATTTATTAGCAAATAAATAAGTTAATGGTGAAGTGAATCATTAATTTAAAGTTAGAGATAACTACGTAAATAGAGAATGATTATAGAAGTTAATCAGAGTTGAAATGAAATATGGTTTCGTTATGAAAAGAATTCATGAATAGGTTTATATGAAACCCAAGTCTTTATCACGAAATGGGAGAAGAAACTTAAGCAAATATTTGTTTAACGTTTGAATAAAGGGAAAAGGAAAATGATAATTAAAGGGTTATATTAAACCTTGATTTATAACCAAAGTTTATAAGAAGGAAATGAGGCGTGTTTGGATTTAGAATAAATTTCGGGTTTTAAATTACAACTGATGTCTATCTGAAGATAAGACCGTTGTTGATCAAGGTCTGAGAGGTAAATAAATACCCCAACTTGAACGACTTCGGGATTTACCTAAGGATGATATTAGTGTGTAATGGGAAAGTTAAAATGGTATTTCTGAGATCAAAGGAAATTGGAAAATTAAGTTTGAAAATGAATTCATTAACAAAAATGAGAGTGAAGTAGTGTGAAATAAGAACCTTACGTTAAATAAGTATATTTGAAATGTTTAAGGATTTGAGATTTACTATCGTTAATCGTTTTGAATTAAAGAGGCCATGTGGTTGAATAACCCGGAAAATCTGAACCAATTTAAAATTTTTAAAATTGGTTATTGTCAAAGAATTTGAATAATTGAAATAGCATATTTCAATAAAACAATGAATTGGGACTAGTAAGGCAGTTTGAAAATTTGAATACAAACTTTGTCTGACTGTACCGGGTGGAAAATATAATAGATTTTAGCGAAACTGAAAATATTTAAATCTGTTTATCAATACCTTTCTAACGAATCTAAAAAATCGAAGTTTCATAGCAGGAATCAAAAGTTATGGACAAATGAATTTTCAGAAAGGTCGCTATATAGAATATATAGCCCTGGAAAATTGATATTTTGCAAACGACCTTGGAATTCGACGAAACCACTTTTGTTGGGTCCGGGATGTCAAACAATTGCTAGGTTTCAAATTTCATAATTTTTGAAGCTAGTATGTGAACGTGGAAAAAGAAAATGTGTTTGGTCAATTTTTGTTAAATTGGATCGACCAGAAAATGGCCATTTTTCAAACGATCTCAGAATTCGACGAAACTAGTTTTGTTGGGACCGTAGAGTCAGCTAGATTTATTTTTCTGGAATTTTTCGAATCAGTTTGTGGCCCTGGCAAATTGAAATGTACGTCCAAATTGAATATTAAATGTTTTATACTTTAATTTGAAAAATAACTGACTGTAGTAGTCAAATTGGCCAACGAAACATATCCCATTGTGTCCGGGATCGGGGTATTTAGCTAGGGGCGACAGTCGTTGGGTTGGAAAAGGAGTTCGTTTGTAAAAACACTATTTAAAATTTACTATAAATCCTCGGCCAATAGGATTTTATCTTTCATAAAAAAAAAAAAACTCCAGAAAACCTAGCCGCCTCCCTCACTCTCGACGGTCCATCGCGCTCCAACCTTCCAGCCAATTTTCCGTCCGACTCCGCCACTTCCAGCCAACGCCACCACCACCCCTCGACGCAGCTCCGCCTCCTCTTCGAATCCGACCCCAGCACCCCCTCGCTCGACGCCTCCTCCGCCTGAATCGAGCGCCCAAAGTCCACCACTTCCCATCGTCGCCGTGGCCAGATCCGACCACCGAGCTGCACCTCACCACCGCCGACAGGACCCCCACTCGATGCTCTTCCACGTCCAACTCCTTGATCGTCATCTAGGCCAGCGGATTTCGCGAAAAACCTCAAACCTAGTTCTGAACGAAGTATAAAGGTTTGACCTTTATTAATTTTGAACTGATTTAAACACTTTATAATGTTGCAAACCTTTGAAAAATCATATCTTTTTAATGTGTTAACGAAAATTGATGAAACAGGAAACATCGGGACCGCAGGGAGGCTCTCTACCATCTAGCAGAAGCCGCGGATTTTTCTGATCTTCCTACGATTTTTAGCACTACAAAAACCAATGTGAGGAATCTAAACTAAATTGTGTGAATGGAATCGTGTTGTATAAATTATATAAGCGAAGTGTAAATTATATACGCATTGTATACCTCATGTACATGTGTTGTATAAGTTATATTAGCGATGTATAAATTATACAAGCGTTGAATGAAACATATATGCTTTGAATTGTGATGAAATGCAAGTGAATTATAGAAATAATTTATATATATATATATATATACTCCCCTCGTCCACAGACCATGGACGATATTTATTGCTTGTGATTGGCGTGACATTATATGGTATGACGAATGGTTGGAAATAATTGTTTGTGGTTGATATTGTGGTTGAAAAATACCCTCTTGTGGTTGAAACAAATTAGAATAGGATTGTGGAAATGAAAATAAAACATGCCGCCTGCGTGCGAACTAGTTGCATGATCCCCATTGTCAAAAACCGCGAGGTTTTAAGGTAGAGCGAGGAGCCGTACTAGGGACGGTCCCTGTTTTAACTACCCTGCCGTTATGCTGTCGAAATTTTCTGAAATATTCATGTGTTAGAATAATTTTCATTTGTTGAAATTAATTATATATGTTGAAACCAATAATCGTGTGTTGAGTTGAAATTCATTAGTTGAATCGAAATTCATGTGTTGAATATTATTCGAATTTTAAACAAATAGCTTTAGCGATAAAAATCACATTTTTATATATATACAAACTATAGAAAATATTCATGTGTTGAATTGAAATTCAATCGTTGAATCGAAATTCATATGTTGAATATTATTTGAATTTTAAACAAATAGCTTTAGCGATAAAAATCACATTATTATATATATACAAACTATAGAAAATATTCATGTGTTGAATTGAAATTCATTCGTTGAAAAGAAATTCATGTGTTGAATATTATTCGAATTTTAAACAAATAGATTTAACGATAAAAATCACATTTTTATATATATACAAACTATAGAAAATATTCATGTGTTGAATTGAAATTCATTCGTTGAATCAAAATTCATGTGTTGAATATTATTCGAATTTTAAACAAATAGATTTAACGATAAATATCACATTTATATATATATATATATACAAACTATAGAGAATATTCATGTGTTGAGTTGAAATTCATTCGTTGAATCGAAATTCATGTGTTGAATATTATTCGAATTTTAAACAAATAGATTTAACGATAAAAATCACATTTTTGTATATATACAAACTATAGAGAATATTCATGTGTTGAATTAAAATTCGTTCGTCGAGTTGAAATTCATGTGTTGAATATTATTTGAATTTAAAAATAAAATGAATAGACAATAAAAACTACATTTTTATTGTGAATATGAAGTGTTAAAAACATTCACGTGTTGAATAAATATTTTTGATGATAAAAATATTTCTCTTATCATGTATACGCTTTGATAAAAATACACACGTGTTGAAACAAATATTTGTTCATTAGAAATATTATTATTAGCTTTGTTCTGCATATATATACATGTGTTGAACAGGGAAAATGAATTAGCTGTAGAATAAAGAAATTATTTGCGTGCCCGACAAATAGGTAAGCCTTGATGAGTTGGCTGCACAATTTTATTTTTATATCAACTCCTGTGAATGCCATTGGATGCGGTGTGCTGGTTATTCTATGTGAAATAATAACATCGCCGTAGGATAGTAACAATTAATTTTGAACTACACTACATGGCATACTCCTTGACGATAGGCATACTTCATCATATTCCACATAAGCAATTGGAGCTTGTGTGACGAGGTGGAAGATTTACCATACGAGCGAGAGGCTTGTATGGAGATGATTATATACTACAGGTTGAACTGATGACTGATATGAACTATATAAAATATAACGATAAATTGCCAGATTAATAAAAACCCCACACGGGTCTGGAGTTGACAATAATCACGTCTCTCTAGTCATTAGATACGGCACATGGACTATTTATTCCCACACGGGACGAGGTAACGAGGATTTATCCTCTGGAGTAATTAAAAATACACGCTCCCTCAGGCTTGATAGGGTGACGAGAATTTATTCTCTGGAGTTAATATCTATACACGCTCCCCTGTAAACACCAGAATATATCACTATAAATATGTGAATGCTTTATAGGATTTATTGGGTACCTAACACGGCCCAATATATTTCCAAACCCCTTCCCGTACAAAGGAGGTTATGGCGAAATTTTTCGAAATATTAAGGCGTTAGTGAAATATTTGAAGTGAAATCGATGTTGAAATATTTGAAGTGAAAACGATGTTGAAATAAATGAATGAACGATGTCGAAATAAATGAATGAACTATATTTGAAATAAAGGAATTAACTATATTTATATATATAAATATCAATAGTATTGAAAGGAATCGAAGCCGTGCAGTTCGTGTTTTGGAATCGTAATTTGAATCGATTAGTACGAGAAATCCGACCATCGGATTTTCCCGAAACCGCAACCGCTGGGCTCGCCCTGGAAATATCTTTCCAACGGCACCAACTTTGTAAATATCCAACGGTTGGATTGTCTGGAATGTTTAATTCAAATCTGAAGAAAAACAGCGCCAGAATCATTTATATTTATATATAAATATAATTAAATTAAATCGAATAACGACCCTGCAGTTCGAATTTTGAAACCGTAACTTCAAACGACTAGTGTGGAAGATCTGACCGTCGGATTTTCACGAAACTGGAACCATTGGGTTCGCTTTGGGAATATCTTCCCACTGATATAGACTTTGTAGAAATCCAACGGTTAGATTTTCCGATATGTGTAAAACAAATTGGGGGAAAAACAGCGCCAGTGCCACGGCACGACCTAAAACGTCGTTCAATTGAATATGGCCATTTTTAAATAAATAAAAATGGCGAAAAATCGTTACAAAATATTATAAGCAACATAGATTGGAAATAAACCAATTTGGCTTGATCTACTTGATATTTGATGGTTGTTTGTGTTTGACACAAAAATAACACTAAAGAACTGAAATATGAATGTCGAATAATATAACCACGGAAAGAATTGATTTGAATTCTAATTACGAGATTTATTTGAAAAGGCCGAGCTAACCCTCATTTCAAATAATTGATTGAACGATTCGAATTGGAAAATACGAAGACGATTCAAGACCGACGATCTTCGTATCGGTTGGATGGGTGCTGCTGAGGTTCCTGATTGGAGTAGCTACCGTGAAGGAACGGAAGTAGTAGCATTCTGAATGTATGTGTTGATTGTATGGATATACGAGGAATTTGACGCCTTCGGTTTCGTTAAGACCCAGAACGGACTTGTAAATGGACTGTGTGTCTGACATTGGATTTTGTTCTATACTGATTGATCTCTGTTAAATATATATCTGTTTGGCGGTGGAGAATTTATTCTTTTGCTTAACGCCCTTCTCTGAGACATACGAGCTCAGAGGTTATATATCGATAGAAATCAGTCGTATGGAGTGGATTGCCTATGTGGCATGCCAAGATGCTGCGATCAAGGCTTCTGTTGCAAAGCAAAGTCTTGTGGTTGATGATCAAAGCACGGTCTATGTGGCCTGGCTTTGTGTATGGTGTGGATTCGCGAGGCTCACACCTCAGTATGAGTTAAAAACGGGATACGGACCGCTGGGAGGACACGACGTTTCTTTCTAGCTATGGTGGTGTCAGTGACCTACCAGCCCTGACATTTATACCTACTTTTCACCTTTGTGGTTGTTGGAATGCGAGGCACCTCGATTATAGGTCTGTAAGGACCAGGAAACATGTGTTTAGGAATTGCCAATCCTCAAACGTAAGAGAGGACCGGCCCAGCCGATCCAAGGGTTACCCAGTGTGTGTAGTCCTGAGGCATTTGCTAGAATGTCTCGAAGCGGAGAGGATCTTGCCCCCTTCCTCGACTCATGACGGAAATCCAATTTCCAATATGAAATAATGGATTTGATTGTAGAACTAGCATGGCGACATAGTATATGGTAGCTATTCCACCTATGATTGATATTTATGATGTTATTCGTTTTTGAAACATATATGCACTAGTAATAATATCAAATGATTTTGCTTTACACGTATTAAGCATATTTGGCCATTATAAGGTAAAACTCTATCCTCCGGCTTGCGTTGCATTGTATGATGGGACTTGAGTCTTATAATGGCTACATTCTTTCTAAAAGCATTGCGTCGTTTCCAAAGAATTTACTTTGTTTTAAATGCACTAGCAATCACTGGAGTAAACCCGTTCCGCGAAAGTGGCGTGGTCCTATGATTTGCTTATTATTGTTGTTTAAACTGTTAAATAGGTTTCTCATACCAGTCCCCATGACTGACTCGTTGTTTGTTTCACTTTGCAAACGCGGGTGCACTTATTTTCACACGGGCAGCCTAGTTCACAGGTGATAGGTTGTTTTTGGCTCAGCACTGTAGTATGGAGTGCATTTTGGCTCATGGCGAGGCTGACTTCACCTAGATGACCTTGACATTTTCCGCCATTATTGTATTTATATTATGATTCCGCCGCAGGCGATGCAGACTGCTTTACTTCCAGTACTTATTATCATTTGTATATGTACTGCCTTCGGCGATGGAGACTAATACCCTTATTATGTCTCACTACATGTATATATTCCGCCTCTGGCGATGGTGACTGATCATTTCCCTTTTATTTACTAAGTTATATCCTACGTTGTGCTATTCTGATGTTGTTACATGTTATGAATCTGTTGTCATATCTATGTAAAATTATTCTATTTACTGTTTTTGCTATTATCTGTACTCTGCTATGATGATTGATGTGTTATATTCCAATGATTATCCTTAATACCATCACACGGATTTTGGGATCGTCACAGTTGGTATCAGAGCTTCGGTTAACCTTAATTCCGGAGTCTAATACATTAAACACCTCGTCAAAATAGAATCAGTTGTGTTCTAAGGCGAGTAGCTCATTAGAGATAGGATTAGCAATGACCTAGAATGAGCTAAGCAGATTAGCAAAACAATTTGATCAGTAGATCATTACCTTTCCTTATGTTCCCCTGCTTTATCATTTATGAAAGTTATCAATTCTGTGAGCTTGACTCTTTTCTTGCTTATACAGTACTCTCTCTGATGGCTACACGAGCAGCAGCCAGAGGTGGCCGTGGAGGCCGAGAAGGCATAGCAGGTGGATGGGGGAATATCCCCGTAGTTGAGGAGGGCCCTATTATACAGCCACCAGCACCCCAGGACTTTGAGCTAGACAGAGTAGCGAAGAGGTATAGGAACCTGGGGGGAAAACCCTTTTCTGGCCTTGGTACAGTGACAGAGGCTATTGATTGGTTGAAGACCTGTGAAAAGATCTTTGAAGGAATGGGATTGGGGACCAACAACAAAGCACGACTAGGTATTTGGCTCCTACAGGAAGAAGCAGTGTTGTGGTGGGATGCCATCACTTCAGAAGATGTGGCAGGTACTGTTAGGACCTGGGAGCAATTCAAGACCATGTTCAACGAGAAGTTTGTACCTGAGCAGGCCTTAGAGAGGATGCGAGAGCAGTTTGCTAATCTCCAGCAGGGAGATCTCTCTATCCAAGATTACCTCAATAAATTCACTCAGTTGTCGCGCTATGCTCCAGAGCTTATTATGACCAACAAAGCTAAGAACAACAGGTTTATATTTGGGCTAAGGCGCAAGTACCATGACAGAGCCATGAGCAACATCAAACTCTCATTCTCAGTATTAGTAGAAATGGCTTGCAATTATGAAGATATGGATGAAAGACACTCCAACCAAGACTGCGCCAAAAGCCAAGCGGGAAACAAGTGCAAAGCTGCAGCAGATCAGCCAGAGTCCAGCATTTCAGCGGCCGCTACTCAGAAATCTGGGAAGATCCCCAAAGGAAGTTGCTACAACTGCGGGAAGACAGGACATTTTTCTAATGTGTGCAAAGCCCCAAGGAAGATAAAGGCAAATCCAGACCACAACTCAGCCGAATGTTACAACTGCCATAAGAAAGGGCACTATAGCAAGAATTGTCCTCTGAAGCAGAATGCACAAGTGGCTCATGTGTATGACGGGGAGACTCCGCCAGCTATCACCGATGGATCAGGTGAACCCGACGTCTTGGGAGGTACCCTTACCACTAAAAATATTCCTGTTTCTGTACTTTTTGACACTGGTGCATCACGTAGCTTCATTTCTAGTAACACTATTCAAAAGTTAAATTTGAAACAAAGGAAGCTTAAAGAACCAATTAAAGTTCAAAACCCGATAGGAGGTTCTGTTAGTCTCAGTACATATTGTAGATTACCTATTTCCTTTTCTCGATACTGATTTCCCTTTGATTTGATTGTCATGGACCTTTCTGAATTCGATATTATTCTGGGACTTGATTGGTTGACAAAATATAAGGCCAAGGTTAGATGTGCCGAAAGAATAGTTAAAGTCGAAACGAAGCTTGGACCTATATATATACCATGCCATGGCTCAGAAATTAATAGAACAGAATTTTAGTCTTCTTTGGAAGTTACCCCCCCCCCCCTTCATTAGAAAAGATACCGGTCGTTAAAAACTATGCGGATGTGTTTGAAGAAGTAGAAAACTTACCGCCGCAAAGAGAAATTGAATTCAGAATAGATCTAATTCCGAATGCCCGGCCAGTAGTACATCCAATTGGAAGAATGGCCCCGAAAGAAAAAGAAGAGTTGGGCAGCCAAACCCGAGAATTTCTTTGGAAAGGTCTGATCAGACCGAGCTTCTCAGCTTGGGGAGCAGCAGTAGTATTTGTCCCGAAATCAGACGGAACTCTAAGACTTTGTGTTGATTACCGAGATCTCAATAAGCAGACGCTGAAGAACAAATATCCTTTGCCTCAGATAGACGATCTGTTAGATCAATTAAATGGGGCGACAGTATTCTCCAGAATGGACCTAGCTACAGGTTTCCACCAATTACGTATAGCCGAAGACTGTGTTCCTTTGACAGCCTTCAGGGGTCCCGATTTATTCTACGAATGGTTAGTAATGCCGTTCGGCTTGTGTAACGCTCCGGCATACTTCGTTGATCTTATGAACAGAGTGTTCCGTGGTGTATTGAATAAATTTGTTCTAGTCTTCATCGATGACATTTTAATCTACTCCAAGTCGGAAGGCGAACATGCAAAACATTTAGAATAGGTGTTGAAAATTCTGAGGAGAAATGTTTTGAAAGCTAAATTTTCTAAATGTGTCTTCTGGCAGGATGAAGTTAAGTTCCTAGGACATGTCGTATCAAAGGATGGGATTGCTGTAGATCCAAGTAAAATTACAGCGATTCAGAACTGGAAACAGCCTACTACCCCCACAGAAGTTCGAAGTTTTCTTGGATTGGCTAGTTACTATCGGAAATTCGTTCAGGATTTTTCAAAGATATCTGGTGTATTGAAAAAGCTTACAAAGAAGCATGAGAAATTCAACTGGACTACCGATTGTGAAGAAACTTTCCAGGAGCTGAAACTGAAATTGACAACTGCTCCAGTATTGACAATTATAGAAGGCAACCAAGACTTGACTGTATGGACAGACGCTTCTATTAGAGGGCTTGGCGCAGTATTAATGCAAAAAGGCCAAGTGGTCTCTTATGCCAGCCGTCAGCTGAAGCCGCATGAAAGAAACTATGCAACTCATGATCTTGAGTTATTAGCTATCGTGTTTTCTTTAAGAATCTGGAGTCATTATTTATTCGGCGAGAAGTTCGAACTATTTACCGATCATCGATCCTTGAAATATCTATTCACTCAGAAAGATCTAAACTTGAGACAACAGCATTGGTTAGAAATCCTTGCAGCATACGATTTTGAGATTTTATACACTCCGGGGAAAGCCAATGTTGTAGCAGATGCTCTCAGCAGAAAGAATGAAATCATCGCCAGTTTTATCATCACGTCTTCATTGATTGACAAGATTTCGGACCTTCAGAAAGAAGATGAATTTATTCAGAGAATCAGTCAGAGAGTCAAGGGAGGTGAATCCACAAGTTTCCGACTCGATGACACATGAGTTCTTAGATTAAAAGGCAAGATTTGCACCCCAAATCTTCCAGAGATTCGAAGAGAAATACTTGATGAATGTCACAAGTCCAAACTAAGCATCCATCCCGGTGTGAGCAAAATGTACACTGACATCAAGCGCACATTCTGGTGGAGATCGATGAAAAGGGATATTTCATTATATGTTAGCAGATGCTCCACTTGTCAGCTAGTTAAGAGCGATCAGCAGAAATTGGCTGGACTATTACAACCATTAGAAATTCCAGGATGGAAGTGGGAGAAAATTTCGATGGACTTCGTTGATGGCTTGCCTAGAACTAGGAAAGGAAACGACAGTATATGGGTGATCGTAGATCGCTTCACGAAGACTGCCCATTTCATATATGTCTGATCCAACAGAATGGCTCAAAGTTTAGCACAGATTTACTTCAAAGAAATAGTTAAACTGCATGGAGTGCCGCTCAATATAGTCAGTGATAGAGATCCCCTATTTACTTGCAAATTCTAGGAAGCATTCCAGACGGAATTGGGAACCAAATTGAATCTAAGCACCGCTTATCACCCTCAGACAGACGGCCAAACTGAGCGGGTGAATAAAATTCTAGAAGATTTACCATGGGCTTGCGTTATCGATTTTGGAGGCTCATGGGAAGATCACTTACATTTAGCTGAATTATCTTATAACAATAGCTATCAAGCAAGTTTGGGAATGTCTCCATTTGAAGCGTTATACGGTAGACCGTGCAGATGTCCCGCATGTTGGGTAGAACCTGGCAACAGACTTGTGTTAGGGCCCGATATGATTCGAGAAGCATCAGATAAAGTCGATTACATTAAGAAGCGATTGAAAACCGCACAAAGCCGACAGAAAAGTTATGCTGATGCGAGAAGAAGAGACTTATCATTTGCCGTTGGCGATTATGTTTATTTAAGAGTTTCTCCGATGCGGGGAGTAATCAGATTTGGCAAGACTGGGAAGTTGGCACCGAGATTTATAGGTCCCTTTCCTATACTTGAACGGATTGGAACTTTGGCATATAGGGTTTCATTACCTGATTGGTTACCTAGTGTGCATGATGTGTTCCATGTGTCTCAACTCAGGAAACATGTGCATGATCCGGATCTTGTTGTAGAAGAAGCAGCGCAACAGGATATAGACATAACTCCAGAATTAGCAGTCAGAAGAGAGCCATTAAAGATCGTTGGCAAAGAAACTAGAGAGCTAAGGAGCAAAAAGATTCATTTAGTTAAAGTGCAGTGGAGTAGTGATCCTAGAGACTGTACTTGGGAGACTGAGGAAAGCATTAAACGAGCCTACCCCAAATGCAGAGTGGACATCTCTGACTAACTCCTGTGCAAGGTACCATTGCAATACTTTGCAATTACATTTTGTTTCCTACTTGGCTGTTATTTCCTTTTCGAGGACGAAAAGTTTTAAGTGGGGGAGATTGTAATAACCCGGAAAATGTGAACCAATTTAAAATTTTTAAAATTGGTTATTGTCAAAGAATTTGAATAATCGAAATAGCATATTTCAATAAAATAATGAATTGGGACTAGTAAGGCAGTTCGAAAATTTGAATACAAACTTTTTCGGACTGTACCGGGTGGAAAATATAACAGATTTTAGCGAAACTGAAAATATTTAAATCTGTTTATCAATACCTTTCTAACGAATCTGAAAAATCGAAGTTTCATAGCGGGAATCAAAAGTTATGGCCGAATGAATTTTCAGAAAGGTCGCTATATAGAATATATAGCCCTGGAAAATTGATATTTTGCAAACGACCTCGGAATTCGACGAAACCACTTTTGTTGGGTCCGGGAAGTCAAACTATTGCTAGGTTTCGAATTTCATAATTTTTGAAGCTAGTATGTGAGCGTGGAAAAAGAAAATGTGTTTGGTCAATTTCTGTTAAATTGGATCGACCAGAAAATGGCTATTTTTCAAACGATCTTAGAATTCGACGAAACTAGTTTTGTTGGGACCGTAGAGTCAAAACATAGCTAGATTTATTTTTCTGGAAGTTTGTGGCCCTGGCAAATCGAAATGTACATTCAAATTGAATATTAAATGTTTTATACTTTAATTTGAAAAATAACTGACTGTAATAGTCAAATTGGCCAACGAAACATATCCCATTGTATCTGGGATGGGGGTATTTAGCTAGGGGCGACAGTCGTTGGGTTGGAAAAGGAGTTCGTTTGTAAAAACACAGTTCAAAATTTACTATAAATCCTCGGCCAATAGGATTTTTCTTTCATTAAAAAAAATAACTCCAGAAAACCTAGCCGCCTCCCTCGCTCTTGACGGTCCATCGCGCTCCAACCTTCCAGCCAATTTTCCGTTCGACTCCGCCACTTCCAGCCAACGCCACCGCCACCCCTTGACGCAGCTCCGCCTCCTCTTCAAATCCGACCCCAGCACCCCCTCCCTCGACGCCTCCTCCGCCTGAATCGAGCGCCCAAAGTCCACCACTTCCCATCGCCGCCGTGGCCAGATCCGACCACCGAGCTGCACCTCACCACCACCGACAGGACCCCCGCTCGAAGCCCTTCCACGTCCAACTCCCTGATCGTCATCTAGGCCAGCAGATTTCGCGAAAACCTCAAACCTAGTTCTGAACGAAGTATAAAGGTTTGACCTTTATTAATTTTGAACTGATTTAAACACTTTATAGTGTTGCAAACCTTTGAAAAATCATATATTTTTAGTGTGTTAACGAAATTCGATGAAACAGGAAACAGCGGGACCGCAGGGAGGCTCTCTACCATCTAGCAGAAGCCGCGGATTTTTTTGATCTTCCTACGATTTTTATCACTACAAAAACCAATGTGAGGAATCTAAACTAAATTGTGTGAATGGAATCGTGTTGTATAAATTATATAAGCGAAGTGTAAATTATATACGCATTGTATACCTCATGTACATGTGTTGTATAAGTTATATTAGCGATGTATAAATTATACAAGCGTTGAATGAAACATATATGCTTTGAATTGTGATGAAATGCAAGTGAATTATAGAAATAATATATATATATATATATATATACATACATACATACATACACACACTCCCCTCGTCCACAGACCATGGACGATATTTATTGCTTGTGATTGGCATGACATTATATGGTATGACGAATGGTTCGAAATAATTGTTTGTGGTTGATATTGTGGTTGAAAAATACCTTTGTGGTTGAAAAATACCCTCTTGTGGTTGAAACAAATTCGAATAGGATTGTGGAAATGAAAATAAAACATGCCGCCTGCGTGCGAACTAGATGCATGATCCCCATTGTCAAAAACCGCGAGGTTTTAAGGTAGAGCGAGGAGCCGTACTAGGGACGGTCCCGGTTTTAACTACCCTGCCGTTATGCTGTCGAAATTTTCTGAAATATTCATGTGTTAGAATAATTTTCATTTGTTGAAATTAATTATATGTGTTGAAACCAATATTCATGTGTTGAGTTGAAATTCATTCGTTGAATCGAAATTCATGTGTTGAATATTATTCGAATTTTAAACAAATAGCTTTAGCAATAAAAATCACATTTTTATATATATACAAACTATAGAAAATATTCATGTGTTGAATTGAAATTAATTTGTTGAATCGAAATTCATGTGTTGAATATTATTTGAATTTTAAACAAATAGCTTTAGCGGTAAAAATCACATTTTTATATATATACAAACTATAGAAAATATTCATGTGTTGAATTGAAATTCATTCGTTGAATCAAAATTCATGTGTTGAATATTATTCGAATTTTAAAAAATAGATTTAACGATAAAAATCACATTTATATATATATACAAACTATAGAAAATATTCATGTGTTGAATTGAAATTCATTCGTTGAATCGAAATTCATGTGTTGAATATTATTCGAATTTTAAACAAATAGATTTAACGATAAAAATCACATTTATATATATAAATACAAACTATAGAGAATATTCATGTGTTGAGTTGAAATTCATTCGTTGAATCGAAATTCATGTGTTGAATATTATTCGAATTTTAAACAAATAGATTTAACGATAAAAATCACATTTTTATATATATACAAACTATAGAGAATATTCATGTGTTGAATTAAAATTCGTTCGTCGAGTTGAAATTCATGTGTTGAATATTATTCGAATTTTAAAATAAAATGAATAGACAATAAAAACTACATTTTTATTGTGAATATGAAGTGTTAAAAACATTCACGTGTTGAATAAATATTTTTGATGATAAAAATATTTCTTTTATCATGTATACGCTTTGATAAAAATACACACGTGTTGAAACAAATATTAGTTCGTTAGAAATATTATTATTAGCTTTGTTCTGTATATATATACATGTGTTGAACAGGGAAAATGAATTAGCTGTAGAGTAAAGAAATTATTTGCGTGCCCGAAAAATAGGTAAGCCTTGATGAGTTGGTTGCGCAATTTTATTTTTATATCAACTCCTGTGAATGCCATTGGATGCGGAGTGCTGGTTATTCTGTGTGAAATAAAAAACATCGCCATAGGATAGTAACAATTAATTTTGAACTACACTACATGGCATACTCCTTGACGATAGGCATACTTCATCATATTCCACATAAGCAATTGGAGCTTGTGTGACGAGGTGGAAGATTTACCATTCGAGCGAGAGGCTTGTATGGCGATGATTATATACTACAGGTTGAATTGATGACTGATATGGACTATATAAAATATAACGATAAATTGCCAGATTAATAAAAACCCCAAATGGGTCTGGAGTTGACAATAATCACGTCCCTCTAGTAATTAGATACGGCACATGGACTATTTATTCCCACACGGGACGAGGTGACGAGGATTTATCCTTTGGAGTAATTAAAAATACATGCTCCCTCAGGCTTGACAGGGTGATGAGAATTTATTCTCTGGAGTTATTATCTATACACGCTCCCCTGTAAACACCAGAATATATCACTATAAATATGTGGATGCTTTATAGGATTTATTGGGTACCTAACACGGCCCAATAAATTTCCAAACCCCTTCCCGTACAAAGGAGGTTATGGCGAAATTTTTCGAAATATTAAGGCATTAGTGAAATATTTGAAGTGAAAACGATGTTGAAATATTTGAAGTGAAAACGATGTTGAAATAAATGAATGAACGATGTCGAAATAAATGAATGAACTATATTTGAAATAAAGGAATGAACTATATTTATATATATAAATATAAATAGTATTGAAAGGAATCGAAGCCGTGCAGTTCGTGTTTTGGAATCATAATTTGAATCGATTAGTACGAGAAATCCAACCATCGGATTTTCCCGAAACCGCAACCGCTGGGCTCGCCTTGGAAATATCTTTCCAACGGCACCAACTTTGTAAATATCCAACGGTTGGATTGTCTGGAATGTTTAATTCAAATCTGAAGAAAAACAGTGCCATAATCGTTTATATTTATAGATAAATATAATTAAATTAAATCGAATAACGACGCTGCAGTTCGAATTTTGAAACCGTAACTTCAAACGACTAGTGTGGAAGATCTGACCGTCGGATTTTCACGAAACTGGAACCGTTGGGTTCGCTTTGGGAATATCTTCCCACTGATATAGACTTTGTAGAAATCCAACGGTTAGATTTTCCGATATGTGTAAAACAAATTGGGGGAAAAACAGCGCCAGTGCCACGGCACGACCTGAAACGTTGTTTAATTGAATATGGCCATTTTTAAATAAATAAAAATGGCAAAAAATCGTTATAAAATATTATAAGAAACATAGATTGGAAATAAACCAATTTGGCTTGAACTGCTTGATATTTGATGGTTGTATGTGTTTGACACAAAAATAACACTAAAGAACTGAAATATGAATGTCGAATAATATAACCATGGAAAGAATTGATTTGAATTCTAATTACGAGAATTATTTGAAAAGGCCGACCTAACCATCATTTCAAATAATTGATTGAACGATTCGAATTGGAAAATACGAAGACGATTCAAGACCGACGATCTTCGTATCGGTTGGATGGGTGCTGCTGAGGTTCCTGATTGGAGTAGCTACCGTGAAGGAACAGAAGTAGTAGTCGTCTGAACGTATGTGTTGATTGTACGGATATACGAGGAATTTGACGCCTTCGGTTCCGTTCAGACCCAGAACGAACTTGTAAATGGACTGTGTGTCTGACATTGGATTTTGTTCTATACTGATTGATCTCTATTAAATATATATATCTGTTTGGCAGCGGAGAATTTATTCTTTTGCTTAACGCCCTTCTCTGAGACGTACGAGCTCAGAGGTTATATATCGATAGAAATCAGTCGTATGGAGTGGATTGCCTATGTGGCATGCCAAGATGCTACGATCAAGGCTTCTGTTGCAAAGCAAAGTCTTGTGGTTGATGATCAAAGCACGGTCTGTGTGGCCTGGCTTTGTGTATAGCGTGGATTCGCGAGCCTCACACATCGGTATGAGTTAAAAATGGGATACGGACCGCTGGGAGGACACGACGTTTCTTTCTAGCTATGGTGGTGTCAGTGACCTACTAGCCCTGACATTTATATCTACTTTTCACCTTTGTGGTTGTTGGAATGCGAGGCGCCTCGATTATAGATCTGTAAGGACCGGGAAACGTGTGTTTAGGAATTGCCAATCCTCAAACGTAAGAGAGGACCGGCCCAGCCGATCCAAGGGTTACCCAGTGTGTGTAGTCTTGAGGCATTTGCTAGAATGTCTCGAAGCGGAGAGGAGCTTTTCCCTTGCCTCGACTCATGATGGAAATCCAATTTCCAATACGAAATAACGGATTTGATTGTAGAACTAGTATGGCGACATAGTATATGGTAGCTATGCCACCTATGATTGATATTTATGATGCTATTCGTTTTTGAAACATATATGCACTAGTAATAATATCAAATGATTTTTCTTTACACGTATTAAGCATATTTGGCCATTATATGGTAAAACTCTATCCTCCGGCTTGCGTTGCATTGTATGATGGGGCTTGAGTCTTATAATGGCTACATTCTTTCTAAAAGCATTGCGTCGTTTCCAAAGAATTTACTTTGTTTCAAATGCACTAGCAATCACTGGAGTAAACCCGTTCCGCGAAAGTGGCATGGTCCTATGATTTGCTTATTATTGTTGTTTAAACTGTTAAATAGATTTCTCATACCAGTCCCCATGACTGACTCGTTGTTTGTTTCACTTTGCAAACGCGGGTGCCCTTATTTTCACACGGGCAGCCTAGTTCACAGGTGACAGGTTGTTTTTGGCTCAGCACTGTAGTATGGAGTGCATTTTGGCTCATGGCGAGGCTGACTTCACCGAGATGACTTTGACATTTTCCGCCATTATTGTATTTATATTATGATTCCGCCGCAGGCGATGCAGACTGCTTTACTTCCAGTACTTATTATCATTTGTATATGTACCGCCTTCGGCGATGGAGACTAATACCCTTATTATGTCTCACTGCATGTATATATTCCGCCTCTGGCGATGGTGACTGATTATTTCCCTTTTATTTACTAAGTTATATCCTACGTTGTGCTTTTCTGATGTTGTTACATCTTATGAATCCGCTGTCATATCTATGTAAAATTATTCTATTTACGGTTTTTGCTATTATCTGTACTCTGCAATGATGATTGATGTATTATATTCCAATGATTATCCTTAATACCGTCACACGGATTTTGGGATCGTCACAGTGGTGTTGGTACTGAACTGGTAAACTCATGTCATTCACACAATTATTTATTTGATAGTTAAAACACCGACTATCAAACCTGACCCTTATGATCGTTGGTACAGAAAGACCGGGATCGAATATATATTCGAAAACCATTCCGACCAGCGAATACGTGATAGAAGAGTATTGAAGGTGGAGCAATGGAAGACCATTAATCTTCATGAGCGGAAGAGCCACTGATTGGATTTCTCTGGTTCAGCGGCCAGAGATATTTCAACAGTGATTCTATCATGATTCGAAATCTACAGATTGCAAGGACTTCTCGCTACTGATCTGTAGGGTGATTTCTAGGATGTTGCAACAACCCGAATTTTAATAACATGCTACAATCATAAATCAAGGCAGAAATAAACTTTAAAATCTGAATCAGGGAAAACGGGCTACTCCATTGCATTCGTCTCGGAAAAATACGCGAAATAGAGTCCGAAATTTTGTAAATCGGAGTACATATGACCCAATTATGGCCCGATGAAGTTTCTAGAATATTCAAATTTCAAAAACAGATTTGAATTTCAGCCCAATCAGAGTAGGAGGGAAAAGTTCCCGCCCAACCCACAAGGTCGACCTGGGGGTCGACCCTAGGGTCGACCTGGGAGTCGACCTGGGGGTCGACCTGCCCCAGGCCAGGTCGACTCTAGAGTCGACCTGGGGGTCGACCTCCCCGGTCGGGCCATTTTGGTCTAGTGCACCTGCTTGTGTTTTCTGGCCTGGTTTGTGCTTAGCCGAATTCCTGAGCCTTGCCTTGTCACTAGGGCTAGGTGTCAGCTCCTGATTGGTCTCTCCTTCAAATGAATGGCTAATATTAATTCAAGCTCCATCGACGGTCCTAATCAATTCACAAACTCTATAAAAAGGACCTAAGACTCCACCTAATTCATACAAATAAAAATTAGAATGAGACCATCATGCTGTTGAGGAAGGACTAGAAATAGCCGTCAAAATTGAGAGACGATTAGGAGACAATTCAAAATCTTAAAGCAACGACAACAAATTCAAAACAACGCATACAACAAAGGATAGCATCTCCAAATTCAGAATTCGGATTTCTGAATTGAAGATTCGTCATACGCTGTAAGTAGAGTGCTATTCCGATGTGAATAAATAATTGTGTTTTGATTTGTGAAAAATGAGAAATAGAATTGTATTTGATTTTTGGTGATAATAATTCATATTTGTATGTTGCTTTGATTCTAGACGATTTGGGATGTTGTGGTATAACGATTGGATATTTGCAAGTATGTGATTCATGTTGAAAATTAACAACTACATGTTTGTGGTAGTTTATTTGAGATTTATGCAAGTATATGATTCACTATTATGCCAACATAATATATATTATAATCACTTTTAGTGTAGTTGGATCCATTTGGGTATTACGACTTATGTGAATTTATGTTGGAATTGGCATCATGATTCAAGTGTAAAACCATACTTTTGTATTAGAGACAAAAGTAAGCATCTTTGTGAACTTGTGTTGACTCTATGAACATGACTAGACTATGTTTGGTGTTATTCCTAATTGGAAAACATGTTTTAGGCCTATATTGTTATCAAAATCATATGATAATATATGTGACACATTGCTAAGTTAGATTTACATTCCAATTGCAAGTTTGCATGAATAGATTAAAAACCATGATTTCATGTTTAGGTATATTTATGCCATGATTATATGAATATATCAAAAACCATGATTTCATGTTTAGGTATGTTTATGCCATGATTATATGAATAGATCAAAAACCATGATTTCATATTTAGGTATGTTTATGCCATGATTATATGCTATTACAATGCAAGTTCACAAGTGCCGAATTTATGTTAATTAGTTCGCTATGTTGCAAGTTCATGCGTTCACACTCCCCTTTTTATGTTACTTAGAATATATAAACACCATGTTCTAAGCCTCCCCTTTTTCATGTGGCTAAGTTGGGTTCAAATGTTAAACCCAACATTTGTTATATTGTAGCGAACGTATAAAACGGGGGTAATGACGTTTGGGTTAAAATGTAGAACACATGTGTTGGCATGTTTGACGCATGCCAACGACCTTGAAAAACAATTAAGTGGTGTAAATTAATTTTACCCAATAAAGATGAATTTGAATAATGGGCCTCAAATATTTACATATAAAAAGAAAAGAGACAAAATATGTAAATTTAGAAAATACGATGTGTTTAACCCGAGGTTGGATTGAGTTGTGATGTAAACCTGCCCGGAACCGCCCGGTTGTCCAGTAGTCACAACAATACCTATCCAATGTGGGTGGTTAAACACGGAGCCCAATAAGGACCCGAGGTTAGACTGAGTTGTGGCGTAAGACTGCCCGGACCCAACCGGCAACAGGCAGCCACAACAATATCTGTCTAATGTGAGAGGTCGAGGCTTTAATAAGACAATTAAGGCTGAGTCAGGATTGGTAGGATTAAGTAAATTGAATTAATACTTAATCAAAATGGAACATGCTAAACTATAGAGACTGATTGGGGGTTAGGTTTACAAAACACTTAACCAACTTAGCATGTTGGCTAGAAATAGAAAACCGAGTAGCGGGGGACCCTTTTCAGCAGTAACCCTACAAGGTGTATCAGGATACCCTGAACTAGGCAGGGTGGGGCACGATTACTGGGATGACTGTAAGAGGTCAAATCGACGGCGGTGGTGCAGCAGTGTAGGTTCTAACGGGGTGCGGGCGTGCACACACTCCGGTGCAGAAAAATAAGGCATTGGGCACCAGTAGTATACATGTGCATTCTATAATTGTGTCGGGACGCCACCATGGGACTTGATACACCCCATGGTGGGAGCAGCATAGGTAACTACAACATCGGGGGGGGGGGGGGGGCGTAAGAAACATGTAACTATGCGAGTAGGAGCCGATCATTAGAAACAGATCACTTCACCCTGATCATGGGGTGCCTGTTGGGAACTAATTTATATGGATGCAGAGATTAATATGGGGTACGATAAGTATATTCGACTCTAGACAACTTAACTTAGTTTATGGTGCTTTCCCATTTCCAGTTTATACTTATCATGCCCAGTTCTTTATTTATAGACTGAATAGTCCTAGACTTACTCAGGCTTTATGTCCGACTCTACTTTTCTTTCGTCTTCTTTTCTTTCGTTTTCCCCCCCAGGTCCACAGGGAGGGAATACCGCAGCTTGACCAGTTTTCACATCCAGCTTGAAGAGAAAGAATGTATTGCTTGGATCTCTTTCATTTTGGACTATGGCTTTCGATTGCAACTATGGGGACTTATGCAGTTTACTTTTGTTTTTATGCTTCTTTAAGTTATGAAATCAAGACAATTATGAAAATGTAATGGTTTTTGGATGTATTGTAAGACAATTATGATATGGTTTGTGTAACACGTATTTTGCTGTAATAAAAATTGCTGTTGTTTTCCACTGTTCAAAAATATGTGTATTTATATCTGTCTTGTGTATCTGTGACTTATACTTATAAACCTCCCCCAAAATTAGGGCATTCCCTTTGAGAGTGACCCTAACGGAGGTGGGGTGTTTCACTTGGTATCAGAGCATAGGTTTACCAGATAAGATAAAAAGTTTTGAAAATTTATTTTCAAAAGAAAATTTAAAGAAGCATTTTAAAGATAAAATGTTATTTTATTTTAAAAAAGGCAAAGTCCCCCAAAGCCATAGGTACTATCTTTTATCCTTCGTTTTGAATCTACCATTTTGTTTCAGCATGTCCGAAGAACTTAACTTGCCAGAGGGTATACCAATACCTGGTTGGTTCAGACGATTCTTAGAAGCGAGGGCCACTCAGCCAGGTCCTACCGTTCCTCCTCCCCCAGCTGCGGGAAATCATCCAGCTGCAGCAGCACCTCTTCCTCCACCTCCTCCGCGGGGTAATACTTTTGCTAAGATATATAAGGATTTTAAAGCCATGGGAGGAAAGGACTTTCATGGAACCAAGTCCTTCGTGGTAGCCAGGAATTGGCTGAAGGAAACCGAAGACTTATTCGTCATCTTTGAGGTAGAACATAGGTAGAAGTTACAACTGGCAGTATGGCTACTTAAAGGCGAGGCTTCCTACTGGTGGGAAGCCACCAATGCAGAAAGACCAGTGGAAACATGGGAGGACTTTAGGGCAAGGTTTGAGGCTAAATTTCTCTCCGAAGCTGAAAGGAGTCTTCAGTTGGAAAAATTCTTATTTCTTAAGCAAGGGAATATGACAGTCAAAGAGTATGTTAATCAATTCGATCAGCTGGCTAGGTTCAGACTGGACCTAGTCAACACTCCGCATAAGAAGGCTCTCCGCTTTATCAAAGGATTGAATGAGCCATTACACAGTTTAGCCATGACCCATATACCCATGGGAGCTACGTATGAAAGGTTAGTGCAGATGGCATTGCTGAACGAAGAGGATAAGGGCAAGAAGGAGACAAAGGCAGAAAGCTCTCAAGGGAAGAAAGTGGGTTTACAGCCTAAGAAGACAGACTTTAAGAAGGGCGGGAAAGAAAACAAAGAGAAGAGGAAGTGTAATTTCTATGGCAAAGTGGGGCACTTGGTGAAAGATTGCCGGAAAAAGAAGGCCAAGATGAATGGTGGGTGCTTTTCTTGTGGTGAAACAGGCCATATGGCTAAGGATTGCCCAAAGAAACGAGGGCAGGGCAGAGGGTTGGATCCACCTCAGGGGCACAAGTTCATGTGCTAGAAGCGCCACCTCTGCAACAACGAGGTATAAATACTTCTGTAGAAAGTGTAGTTTATCTTTATAATCATTCAATTCGCACTTTATTTGATTCTAGCGCATCACACTCCTTTATTTCATCTGCTTTAGTAGAATCTCTGCACCTAGAAACTAGTATGGTAGAGGACCCCTTATTTGTTTCAAATCCAATTGGGGGCCCAGCTCATCCGCCTATGATCTGTGTGGGATTGAAAATTTCTATTCTAAGCGTAGAATTTGGATGTAGTGCCTTTGTTTTGGGCTTCTCGGGATATGGTTTGATTTTGGGCATGGATTGGCTATCCAGTAATGGTGCCATCCTTGATTGTGAGAAAAAGGTGGTTAGGCTTCTGACCCAACTCGGTAACACTCTGGAAATTTCTTGTAATCCCTCGTATGCGGTTATGCTTAGTTATCTTGAATCGGTAGATGTTTCTGTTGAAAGTTTGCAATCGGTTAGAGTGGTCCGGGAATATCCGGATGTCTTCGAAGAGGTGAAGGGCTTACCTCCGAAGCGGGAGATAGACTTCCGCATATATCTTGTAGATAATGCAAAGCCCTTTGCGTTGCCCGTTAGACACATGGCTCTACGGGAAAGGAAAAAGCTCAGTAAACAGATTAAAGAGCTTCTAGAGAAGGGGTTCATTAGGAGGAGTATTTCGGAATGGGGCGCTCCAGTGGTGTTCACTACAAAGGCGGATGGTTCACTCCGTCTGTGTGTTGACTATAGGGGGCTCAACAAGCTAACGAAAAATAATAGGCACCCTCTCCCCAAAATTGACGATCTATTTGATCAACTTGTAGGAGCATCTTTTTTCTCCCAACTCGATTTGGCGACCGGTTTTCATCAACTAAGGGTGGCTGAAGATAGCATCAATAAAACGGCATTCAGAACCCCAGACGGCTTCTTTGAATGGCTTGTCATGCCTTTTGGATTGACAAACGCACCCGCTTATTTCATGGACCTGATGAGTAGGGTGTTAAGAGAATTCCTCAACAAGTTCGTAGTGGTCTTCGTGGATGATATCTTGATCTTCTCAAAGAATGAAGAAGAGCATGCTCAGCACTTAAGGGCAATCATGGAAACTCTGCGAGTCCATCAACTAAAAGCCAAATTCTCCAAATGCCACTTTTGGAGAGAGGAAGTAAGATTTCTTGGGCATATAGTATCCAAAAATGGGTTAGCTGTGGACCCTGCTAAAGTAGTAGCGGTGCAGGATTGGAAGACACCAAGAAACGCAACTGAGGTCCGAAGTTTTCTAGGGCTAGCAGGTTTCTACCGAAAATTCATAAGGGATTTTGCGAAAATCTCAACTCCGCTCACAAGGCTGACCAAGAAGAATCCAGTGTTCAATTGGGACTTGGATTGCGAGTTTGCTTTCCAACGACTAAAAAGGGCTCTTACAACAGCCCCAGTTTTGACGTTGCCAGATGGAAGCAAGATGTTCACAGTTTATACAGATGCATGTAGGACAGGGCTAGGCACTGTCTTAATGCACGAAGGAAGGGTAGTAGCTTATGGTGGAAGGCAGTTGAAAGCGCATGAAAAGAACTACCCGACCCACGATCTTGAGTTAGCTGCCATTGTCTTTGCACTCAAGTCTTGGCGACATTATCTCCTAGGTGAGAAGTTCGAACATTACACTGACCATAAATCATTGAAATATATTTTCTCGCAGAAGGACCTTAACTTGAGGCAATAGAGATGGATGGAGTTTCTTGCATCGTACGATTTCGAGATCTCCTACACTCCGGGCAAAGGCAACGTAGTGGCAGACGCGTTGAGCCGAAAGAAACTAACCCTAAGCCCGCTATTTGTTGAAAGACAAAGCCTAGAATTTATAGCCAGCTTTGACTTTAGGCCCTCCTCCGATTTTGTACCGGGCTTGCTAGCATCTCTCGAAGTACATCCGACTTTAGTGGACTCAATAGGGACAGCACAACGCGAAGACCCTCAGCTTGTGGAGACGATTGATAGGCTAATTAGGGGTGAGACTTCAAGTCACCTCAGCAGATACTCCATCGACAATAAGGGTTGGCTAAGGCGAGACGGAAGACTATGCGTCCCACAGACAAGGGATTTGGTAAAGACGGTTCTCGAGGAAGCACATCACTCCAAGATGACGATACACCCAGGCGGAGGTAAAATGTACAAGGACATAAAGAGAACTTTCTTTTGGAACGGCATGAAGAAGGACGTGGCAGAGTTCATTTCTAAGTGTATGGTGTGCCAATAGGTTAAAGCGGAAAAGAAAAAGCCTGGCGGTCTGCTCCATCCTCTAGAGGTCCCGCAGTGGAAGTGGGATAGCATCTCAATGGACTTCATTGATGGGCTGCCTAGGTCTAGAAGAGGCAACACTAGCATTTGGGTAATAGTGGATAGGCTTACTAAAAGCGCCCACTTCTTACCTGTCAAGAGTAAAAGAACTGCCTCATCCCTAGCATTTTTTTACCTCAAGGAAATTGTTTGACTCCATGGAATACCCTCCAGCATTGTTAGTGACCGAGACCCTATCTTCACAAGTGAGTTTTGGTGGAGTCTGCAAGAAGCGGTAGGCACACAGTTATGCTTGAGCACAGCCTATCATCCCCAGACCGATGGACAGACAGAAAGAAAGAGTGAACAGAGTTTTGGAGGACCTTTTAAGACTGTGCGTCCTTGACATCGGAGGGACGTGGGAAGACCATCTTCCTTTGGTGGAATTTGCCTACAACAACAGCTACCAAGCCTCCATCGGAATGGCGCCCTTCAAAGCTTTATATGGAAGACCGTGCCGATCGCCCACTTGTTGGAGGGAGTCTGCTGATAAACTCATACTTGGGCCAGATATGATCCGAGAGACTTCAGAGAAAGTAGACTTGATACGAAGAAGGATGAAGACAGCCCAAGACAGATAGAAATCCTACGCCGACAAGAGAAGGACCGACCTTGAATTTGAGGTTGGGGACAGAGTTTTTCTTAAGGTATCTCCGCTAAGGAACGTTGTTCGTTTTGGAACCACATGAAAGCTAGCACCAAGGTTCGTAGGGCCATTTCCTATCATCCAGAAAATTGGGAAAATGGCCTATAGATTAGAGATACCCGACAAGCTGGCCGGAATTCACAATGTTTTCCATGTTTCGCACCTCTGAAAATGTCTACATGAATCTGCTGAAGTGGTAGAGCCAAATATCCTAGAAGAAGCTGAAATGGAACGCGAAGCAACCGTGAGGAAAGTTCCAACCCGCATATTAGGAACGGAAGTGAAGAAGCTACGCAACTACGAAGTCAAGCTCGTCAAAGTTCAGTGGAGCGACGCCGAGGGAGACGCAACTTGGGAAACTGAAGCTAGAATACGCGTAGCCTACCCTTTTCTTTTCGAGGGTACATCTTTGAGCTTTTTCCTTAAGTTGCGCTTTTATCTATCTTTTTAGGTATATCTCCTAGACCTTATCTTTTAGGAAGAAACCCTTTGGATGAAAACATGTAATTGAAATATGTTATGGATGATGGTTGCAAGTGGTTGCAAGTGATTGCTAGTGGTTGCTCGTAGTTGCATATACACACACAGTCTAGGTTTTAGATCGGCTCAGTCACTTCATACTGCATATGCATATATGTATTTATATTCATACATGATTGAAGTTTAATGTGTTGTCATATGGATGTTGCATTTATATATGAATGATTGTGCACTCATGTAGAATCATGAATAGGAAAATTTGCATACATATTTGATTCATGACACAAACATATTTTGCATCAAGGAGGTTTACTGAATCAGTAACCGCCTGATCCTCGCATTAGATAGGTGCATATACACACACTTTTGCATATGTTCATATAGCATTAGAAATCTTTTAAGGACAATGATTACTTGTGGATGATGTTTTGAGTAGATGGATGATGGATGGTAGGATACGTTCTTCCTAAACTTGGAGATTTCGGGGACGAAATCCTTTAAGGTGGGGAGAATGTAACAACCCGAATTTTAATAACATGCTATAATCATAAATCAAGGCAGAAATAAATTTTAAAATCTGAATCAGGGGAAACGGGTTGTGCCATGGGGTTCGTCTCAGAAAAATACTCGAAATATAGTCCGAAATTTTGTAAATCGGAGTCCATATGACTCAATTATGGCCCGATGAAGTTTTAGAAAATTCAAATTTCGAAAACAGATTTGAATTTCAGCCCAATTAGAGTAGGCGGGAAAAGTTCCCGCCCAACCCACCAGGTCGACCAGGGGGTCGACCCTAGGGTCGACCTGCCAGGCCAGGTCGACCTGGGAGTCGACCTGGGGGTCGACCTACCCCAGGCCAGGTCGACTCTAGAGTCGACCTGGGGGTCGACCTCCCTGGTCGGGCCATTTTGGCCTGGTGCACCTGCTTGTGTTTTCTGGCCTGGTCTGTGCTTAGCCGAATTCCTGAGCCTTGCCTTGTCACTAGGGCTAGGTGTCAGCTCCTGATTGGTCTCTCCTTCAAATGAATGGCTAATATTAATCCAAGCTCCATCGATGGTCCTAATCAATTCACAAACTCTATAAAAAGGACCTAAGACTCCACCTAATTCATACAAATAAAAATTAGAATGAGACCGTCATGCTGCTGAGGAAGGACTAGAAATAGCCGTCAAAATTTAGAGATGATTAGGAGGCAATTCAAAAGCTTAAAGCAACGACAACAAAATCAAAACAACGCCTACAACAAAGGATAGCATCTCCAAATTCAGAATTCAGATTCCTGAATTGAAGATTCGTCATAAGTTGTAAGTAGAGTGCTATTCCGATGTGAATAAATAATTGTGTTTTGATTTGTGAAAAATGAGAAATAGAATTGTATTTGATTTGTGGTGATAATAATTCATATTTGTATGTTGCTTTGATTCTAGACGATTTGGGATGTTGTGGTTTAACGACTGGATATTTGCAAGTATGTGATTCATGTTGAAAATTAACAACTACATGTTTGTGGTAGTTTATTTGAGATTCATGCAAGTATATGATTCACTATTATGGCAACATAATATATATTATAATCACTTTTAGTGTAGTTGGATCCATTTGGGTATTACGACTTATGTGAATTTATGTTGGAATTGGCATCATGATTCAAGTGTAAAACCATACTTTTGTATTAGAGACAAAAGTAAGCATCTTTGTGAACTTGTGTTGACTGTATGAACATGACTAGACTAAGTTTGGTGTTATGCCTGATTGGAAAACATGTTTTAGGCCTATATTGTTATCAAAATCATATGATAATACATGTGACACATAGCTAAGTTAGATTTACATTCCAATTGCAAGTTTGCATGAATAGATTAAAAACCATGATTTCATGTTTAGGTATATTTATGCCATGATTATATGAATAGATCAAAAACCATGATTTCATGTTTAGGTATGTTTATGCCATGATTATATGAATAGATCAAAAACCATGATTTCATGTTTAGGTATGTTTATGCCATGATTATACGCTATTACAATGCAAGTTCACAAGTGCCAAATTTATGTTAATTAGTTCGCTATGTTGCAAGTTCATGCGTTCACACTCCCCTTTTTATGTTACTTAGAATATATAAACACCATGTTCTAAGCCTCCCCTTTTTCATGTGGCTAAGTTGGGTTTAAAAGTTAAACCCAACATTTTATATATTGTAGCGAACATATAAAAAGGGGGTAATGACGTTTGGGTTAAAATGTAGAACACATGTGTTGGCATGTTTGACGCATGCCAACGACCTTGAAAAAAAATTAAGTGGTGTAAATTAATTTTTCCCAATAAAGATGAATTTGAATAATGGGCCTCAAATATTTACATATAAAAAGAAAAGAGACAAAATATGTAAATTTAGAAAATACGATGTGTTTAACCCGAGGTTGGATTGAGTTGTGATGTAAACCTGCCCGGAACCGCCCGGCTGTCCAGTAGTCACAACAATACCTATCCAATGTGGGTGGTTAAACACGGAGCCCAATAAGGACCCGAGGTTAGACTGAGTTGTGGCGTAAGACTGCCCGGACCCAACCGGCAACAGGCAGCCACAACAATATCTGTCTAATGTGAGAGGTCGAGGCTTTAATAAGACAATTAAGGCTGAGTCAGGATTGGTAGGATTAAGTAAATTGAATTAATACTTAATCAAAATGGAACATGCTAAACTATACAGACTGATTGGGGGTTAGGTTTACAAAACACTTAACCAACTTAGCATGTTGGCTGGAAATAGAAAACCTAGTAGCGGGGGACCCTTTTCAGCAGTAACCCTACAAGGTGTATCAGGATACCCTGAACTAGGCAGGGTGGGGCACGATTACTGGGCTGACTGTAAGAGGTCAAATCGTCGATGGTGGTGCAGCAGTGTAGGTTCTAACGGGGTGCGGGCGTGCACACACTCCAGCGCAGAAAAATAAGGCACTGGGCACCAGTAGTATACCTGTGCATTCTAGAATTGTGTCGGGCCGCCACCATGGGACTTGATACACCCCATGGTGGGACCAGCATAGGTAACTACAACATCGGGGGGGGGGTGTAAGACACATGTAACTATGCGAGTAGGAGCCGATCATTAGAAACGGATCACTTCACCCTGATCATGGGGTGCCTGTTGGGAACTAGTTTATATGGATGCAGAGATTAATATGGGGTACGATAAGTATATTCGACTCTAGACAACTTAACTTAGTTTATGGTGCTTTCCCATTTCCAGTTTATACTTATCATGCCCAGTTCTTTATTCATAGACTGAATAGTCCTAGACTTACTCAGGCTTTATGTCTGACTCTACTTTTCTTTCGTCTTTTTTTCTTTCGTCTCCCCCCCTCGCCCCAGGTCCACAGGGAGGGAATACCGCAGCTTGACCAGTTTTCACATCCAGCATAAAGAGAAAGAATGTATTGCTTGGATCTCTTTCGTTTTGGACTATGGCTTTGGATTGCAACTATTGGGACTTATGCAGTTTACTTTTTCTTTTATGCTTCTTTAAGTTATGAAATCAAGACAGTTATGAAAATGTAATGGTTTTTGGAAGTATTGTAAGACAATTATGATATGGTTTGTGTAACACGTATTTTGCTGTAATAAAAATTGCTGTTGTTTTCCGCTGTTCAAAAATATGTGTATTTATATCTGTCTTGTGTATCTGTGACTTATACTTATAAACCTCCACCAAAATTAGGGCATTCCCTTTGAGAGTGTCCCTAACGGAGGTGGTGTGTCTCAGATGTAGTAGGAGGGTGCCTTCGGTTCATCCTGTTCCTGTATGACTTGTATGGACGAGTGTTTGACAGAGTATTTCCAAATGGAATTTTGTACGTTGATTTCTCCAAACGTACCATAGTTGATGGCGGAGAAATGGTTTTCTCTAAACAAATTACTAGGGTATTTTTGTGGACATCAATTAGTGATATCTAGAGGATCTGACGATGTGGCATTCAAAGTGAATGGTGGCCAGGTGTTCGAAAAGAAGTTCTAGCCTCAAGCCTCATCAACCAGGTGATGACAAAAATCGGGCAGGACGCATGGCTATGTGGGTCGCTCCCATTAGGGTGTATAATCACCTATCTAGGGAAATTCCTTTTGTTTCTTACTCTATCGATTCTGCCCATTCAGGAACGGTGGTTTGAGTCCAACCGTTGGTGATATACATTCGATACACTCAAGAGAAATGAGTGGTCGGTCATGTGTGGGCCGGGTTGCAAGACGTTCTTGTTGAACCCAGGTGTATTCGCCTCTAGAGATACATCATTGGAAGGTGGTCCATACCTTGTCATGGTTGGAAATCCAATCTCCAATAAGCGCCTGCGGTTTTAATTATATACTATATATGTGGAGGGTGAGATGCAAGCGTTCCACTAGATTGTTATTTACTTGTATTTAGACACTATTATAATATCAGAAAAGATATTGGTTTCAAAACTGTTTTGGGTTATCGTAAGGTAAAAACCGTCCGTGTTTATGTGTGTATTCGGTCTTATGATTATCCTTTTCTTTTGAAAAGATTTCGAATTTTAAAAATCATGATTGGATGATTTACCCTTAATACTGTGCGAGTTTATCTCACCCTGGTTCACCAGACTGACCCAGTGTTTTGTAAATGCTTGGGTTAGCCCGGGTTTGCAGGTTCAGGTTATTGAACACCATGAAAGGCGTGCGGAGAAGTCCAGACATATTGAGTGTTATTCCACTGTGTTGTTTATAAGGGCAGATTATTATGACTGTCCAGGTGTGTTGATATACTCTGATGATTGTAAGTTTTATTTAAAGCTCTCAATAAAGATTTGTTTCTATATTATATTTAGTCCGCTGCGATGTGAGACTTCGTGTTGTGTTCTTCTTCCTCCACTATTCTTATATTTCTTTCTTTCTTATCTCACCCTCTAAATTCTTTCATTAACAATCCGGTGTTCTCGGTGTTTGGAGGATCGACAAGAGATATGGTAAGGTATTTATGTCGATTTTCGGGGCCGAAAACCCTGGGTCGTTTCAGGTTTCTTTCTCCATTTTTTGTAATTTATGTATTCAATTAATTACTTCTCTAGGGAAAGAAACTTAAAGTTTTTTTATTTATATATATATATATACTAGTTAGGATAAGTTTATGGTCAAAACACAAAGCCCTATTCTAGAATATGTAGCCGCCACCCTTTACATTTTCAATGGCTGAAAATGCACAAAAAGAAAATTTTTATTCCTCCTAGTCTACCACAAATTAAAATTTGAAATCAAGACAAATAATCAAGAGTAAGGCTTCAAAGTGGCGGGGTTGGATGGTAGACTCGGTGGTTTCTGATCGGAGCAACGATGATCGGTGTGGCGTGCGCAAGGAGATGTTGAAGGGGAGTGATGAGTTCCAAGCAACGTAAGAAGAAGGAGGGTGCGGCCAATTTTTTATTGTAAGGGTAATTAAAGAATTTAATTAAATTAATAAATTTAAATATGTAATGCAATGTATGAACCATCATATTTTTGTCGTACGAGGTCAGAATTCGATGATTCCAATTGCGTTGGATTCGCAGCAGCGAACACTACATTTCAGAACTGACTAGAACTGAAATGGAGCACTTCGGAAATTCAGCCAGAAATGAACATGAATGATTTCTGAAAACCCGTCAATGTGAGATTTCTTTTCTTTTTAAATGGAAATTAATAATAATAAAAATTTCAGTTTGTATGTGATGTGAGAATTCTGATTTAAAATTAAATTAAATTTTAATTATTTATTTCTCGCTTTAGAATCATATTACTTTTGTGTTATATTAGAATTTTTGTGTAAACACATAACTTGTATGCTATATGAGAATTGACCTATGAACATATCACTTGTATGTGAATTAGAATAGACAAATATAAACATATCCCCTTTATATGAAATTTTTGATTTGAAAGAAAAAAATACTTATTATTATGTTGAATAATTCATACATATTCATTATTGGATTTTAAATGGTTGTTGTTGCTTGTTGTTCTGTTAATTTGGTGAGATATTTTTGTCGTATCTGACTTGACCAAAATAAACATGCCATTCATGTTGAATCCACCTTGACAAATTAGAACTGTCATTTTAATCAGTATATGTTGTGTTAAAATAAAACGGTTATTTTTGTCAGTATACATTGTATGAAAGCAAATATGCCACTTGTTATTATAGAATTTATGAAAACGTCATTTATGCTAAAGGGAAATTTGTCATTTATGTTGAGACGAATTTGTCATTCATGGTAGAATATTTTAATGTCATTAACTTAGAACATAAATATTGTTTATGTTAGAATTGATAAATTAAAATATAAAGTAGTAGTGACAAAAATCATATTTTTGTCAATATAAAGTAGTAGCGATAAAATTACCACATTTTGTTATTTAGAAAGAATTGGCAAAATTACCACATTTTTTTTATTTAGAAAGAATTGGCAAAATTACCACATTTTTTTTATTTAGAAAGAATTCACAAAATTACCACATTTTGTTATTTAGAAAGAATGGACAAAATTACCACATTTTGTTATTTAGAAAGAATTGACAAAATTACCACATTTTGTTATTTAGAAAGCATTTTGTTATTTAGAAAGAATTGACAAAATTACCACATTTTTTTTATTTAGAAAGAATTGACAAAATTACCACATTTTTTTATTTAGAAAGAATTGAGAAAATTACCACATTTTGTTATTTAGACAGAATGGACAAAACTACCACATTTTGTTATTTAGAAAGAATGGACAAAACTACCACATTGTGTTATTTAGAAAGAATTGACAAAATTACCACATTTTTTTATTTAGAAAGAAATGACAAAATTATCACATTTTGTTTATAAAAAAAAATTTCCAAAATCATCACATTTTGTTTACATCAAAAGAATTGACAAAATTATCATATTTTGTTTATAAAAAAAATTAGATAAAATCATCACATTTTGTTTATATCAGAAGAATTAGACAAATTCGTCATTTTGTTTACACTAAAGGAATTAGGCAAATTTATCGGTTTTGGTCATTTTAAAAGAATGAATCTTTGTTTGAGAACTTGTTAACATGTAATTTTCGTTTTTAATGATAATTAGATTTCATTAAAAAAGAATGTATATTTGTTTAAAACCTTGAATAAAATGTGTTAACAGGTAAAATTACATTTCTACGTAAAATTACATTTCTATGTAATTAGTATTCATCAAAAAGGAATGTAATAAGAGTTAAAAATGAAAACTACATTTTCATGTAATAAGAGTTAAGATTAGAAAATTTACATTTTTGTGTAATTAAGATTTAAAGAAAATTTCATTTTATTACATAATTAAAAAGATTCTATCTTTATTGTTAATATGTTAAGATAAGAAGATTAGACTCAGAATTAGACATTTTGAAAGGTTTATTATTACTAGTATAATAATTGAGAAAGTCCCAAGTTTAATTAAGATTTGAAAGGGTAAGTTATAGTATTGGAAATCAAGTTATTTTGGAAATATAGAATATTCCAAAATTAAGAGATTTCGAAATGAGAAACAGTTTAAAATAATATTTTTTTAGTAGAACAATTATAATAATTAATTAAAATTGTACTTGGACACGAGGTTAGGTCACATTTGTGGTGGAAGTCTGTCCGGACCCGACCGGCATATCCAGCAGCCATAAATGTTAGGCCTAATGTGAGAGGTCCAAGTGCGCAAATACAAGTTGGGCCAAGACACGAGGTTAAGCCCAACTTGTGGGAGAAGTCTGCCCGGAACCGACTGGCCTATCCAGCATCCACAAGTTGTACGCCTAATGTGAGAGGTCTGGCCCATATTAAAATATAAATGGATAACTTAGAAATTGACGTTATTTTCACACCGTTATGTGTTAATAATGAAATGAATATTTTCACCTCCAAGTTTGTTATAAAAGAAAGTTACATTTTTAATATAATAAGATAAGGATTATAAAAGTTTTACATTTTTCTTAATGTAAAAAAGAATTAGAAAAGTTACATTTTTCCTAATGTAAAAAAAGGAAAATAGGAAGTTACATTTTTATATGTATTTAGTGTAATATAGAAACCTACATTTTTCAATGTAAATAAGGATGAAATAGAATATTTTTTTATATGCAAATAAAAGGATTTACAGTTTTCAATGTAATCAATGGAAGTAAAGGAATGATTAGGAATCTACATTTCCCAATGTAAATAGAATATGAAATAAAAGTTACATTTTCGATATAATAATATATTGAAATATAAGTTTACATTTCTCAATGTAAATAGTATAGGAATAGGAATTTACATTTTTCAATGTAAATAATAAGATTAGAAATTTACATTTCTAAGGAATAGATTTTCATTAGAAAAATAATGAAACCAAATATACATTTGGTGTAAATTGAAAAATGGAAGAGGAAAATATACATTGTTATGTTTAGAATGTGTACGTAAAGTAAAAATAGTGATAGATCGTTATAAATTATTAACTACGATATGAAATGGGTTTCAAAATTATATATGCGAGAGTTATTTGGAAAGTCCGAGTTTACTCTCATTCCAAATAATTTGAACGACGTTTAAAAATTCAAGAGTTGAAGACGGCGATTGAAGACCGACGATCTTCATATCGAATGGACGACGACTGCTGATGCCCTTGATTGGAGTAGCTACCTTGAAGGGGCTACAGTGGTGGCCGTCCGGACGTAGTGTTGATTAGTACGGAGTTGGCTTTCGCTCAGACCCCGAGCATAAGCTTATAAATGGAATGTGTGTCTGACATTGTACTCCTTTATATTGTATTTATTGATTTTCTGTCGAATGTATGAATGTTTGGTGGCAGAGAATTTATTCTCTTGCTTAACACCCTTTCATATATTTCGGCAAAGGATTGGTAGTGTGATATGGAGTGACAATGTGGCATGCTAAGATGCATATGATCAACGCTTTGTTGAAAAGCAGGCCTTGTGGGATGATCAAATCATAGCCTGTTTAGGCATAGCTTTGTGTGTAACGTGACTTCGCAAGCCTCACACACCGGCGGAGTCTAAAACTCGAGAAGGGAACGCAGGGAGAGCAACACGTTTCTTTCTAGCTAGAAGCGGTGTTTGGGCTTTAACACGGCCCGACATTTTACTTATGTGGATTATGGAATGAGGCGCCTCGGATGATAGGTCCTATAGGACCGAGAAACGTGTGTTCAGGAATAACTAATCCGCAACTCGTATGGTGGACCGGCCCTGCAGCTATCCAAGGGTTCACTGCGGGGGATCCTGATACATTAGCTAGAGAGTCTCGAATCGGAAAGGAGCTCCTCCCTAGCCTTGACTCATGATGGAAACCCAATTTCCAATACGACCTCATTCGGTTTTGATTGTATTACTAGTATGGAGGCATAGTATTATGGTATCTATGCTTCCTAGGATTGATACATTTACTTTGAAATGTTTTGAAACATATATACACTAATAATAATATCAAATTCGTTTTTATCGTACCAAGCATGTTTATTCACCATAAGGTAAAACTCTATCCTCTGGTGTGCATTGCATTGTGTGATGGGACCTGAGTCTTATGGTGATTCCATTTTTCAAGAAAAAACATTGCGTTGTTTTACGATTTACTTTAAAGTTATGCACGGCAATCCATTGGAGTAAACCCGTTTCGCGTTAGCGGCGTGGTCCTTGGATTTGCCTTATTACTATTAGTTAAATTAGTTAAGAATTCTCACACCAGTCCCATGACTGACCCGTTGTTTGTTTCCACCTTTACATACTCGTGTGCCCTCTTTCCACACGGGCAGTCGAGTAGTTTGTCTACAGGTTCTTACCTCGAGCAGGATTCTGGATTGAAGCCTAAAGCTGTGTCCAGAGCATAGTTGTCTTCCGCTGCCTTAGTTATTTTATTTCCACTGCAATGTATTAAAATAATGTAAAATTATCTTCCGTTGTAATTATTAGTCAATGTACTCTGATATTCTGTACTCTGATGTAACATTTATTATTGATGTTATAAAAGTCTGTTGTTGTTGTTCTGATGTTATTGTATTTCCAAAATTAAAGTATTCGTGGATTTCCAACTTTTGGGTCAGACTTGTGTGGTTTATGGTCGATCCAAAGAGCGGGAATTTACGGGTCTTTACAGGGGAAAGGAAGAAAAGAGGAGGAAACAAAGGGGTTTAGACATAAAGTCTGGCGAGTGCGATAACTTTAACAATATAATTACCAAAATAACTAGGCTAAGGTATAAGCTGGAAAATAGGGAAATGACTGTGAACAATTGTGTAAGACAGAGTAAACAAGGAAACAAGATGAACAAAGATAACGTTAAAGCGCACCTAAACCACTATAAGATAATTACTATACTGCACCGCCACTACTATACTGCACCACCACTAGTCACCCTAAGGTTGATCCCGCCTACAGAACTTAAATATGATAATGGTAGTTTCGTGCACCCCTAGTTGCTTTCATAGGTGCCGCCTGCCCCTATCTCCACTAGGTGTACCAATTACCCCTATGCGATCGGCTCCCTAACTCGTAGATACCCGTGCTGGCCCTACAGTGGTGTGTATCACAACCCAAAGTGGCAACCCGATACCACCAATAATGCATGGCTTATGCCTACACGATGCAACAATGTCTTACCTACCAGTCCGGTCCACACACGCATATGAACCTGTTGGACTTGCGTTGCTACCGCTAACCCGGTTTAGCCTCTTACAGTCAAGCCCATTATGCGTGTCCCATCCTCGACTTGGGTCGAGCCTACAAAGATACATATGGGTTACTGGTTTAAACGGGCCCCCATTACTTGACATAAGCTATCCACCTAAGCTTGGTCCCCTTTAGTACATCCCACTTAACCCTCTTCTTAGTCATGTTCACTTACATGTTTCAATTTTTGGTTAACTGTTTCTAATCGTATTTCAAATGCCACCCAAGGCACCCACTTAATTCCACATGCCACCCAAGGCACCCACTTAATCCCCTCATATCCCACTACATGTTTATTTGGTTAAGTGTTTCTTAATTCATTAAGACCGTAACCTAATAAAGACCTCCCACATTAGACTGGCATTTGTGGCAGCTGGATTTGCCGGGCGGGTCCGGGCAGTCTTTTACCACAAAAGAGCCTAACCTTGTGTCTTTACAACTGTTACGCATTTAATTTATGCCTAAGACCTCCCACATTAGACTGGCATTTGTGGAAGCTGGATTTGTCGGGCGGGTCCGGGCAGTCTTACACCACAAAAGAGCCTAACCTCGTGTCTTAGATGATTAATTACACCTAATTAATCATTCCCCAATTTGAATTAATTTCCCTATTCAAATTATCGATCAATTCCATATTTAACTATGGGCGTAATTGACTCAATTATGTCCATCTGTTTATGGTATGTAAAATCATACCAATTTTCATCACAAATTTATTTTATGCCTTTCAAGGCATTTATGCAAATTCTCAATATTAAATCTTTTAATATTATCCCATTACCCCACGTTGTACGTTCATTCGTTTAACGTAAAATATACATTACACTCGAATAGTCTAACTTATAAAATAAAGTGAAAACATCACAACATACATATAATTAAAGATAGATCTAAACATAAAGGGCGAACTTGCATGTGTGAATGATGTCCTACATCTAAAACTTGCATAAGCCAAATTTACAACTTGCATAAAACTACATATGCCATAGATTTGGATCTAAAAGCGTAAACTTGCTTAGGTAATGGTCACAACTTGCATAAATCATGTATGTCATGGATCTACATCTAAAGGTGTAAACTTGCATAGGCAATAACCACAAACTTGCATAACATGATTCATATTCCAAACTCATATATTTATATAAAATTGCATATGTGATTTATGCAACATAACAATGGTGTAAACTTACATCTAAACATGTAAACTAGCATGTAGAATTTAGCATATAACTCACACATGTCATAGCCTAACTTTAGATCTAAAATATTTGTCGTGAAACATGTAAGGCTATACATAATCTTTACTAACTTGCATATGGTTCTTGTCTAATCAATATCTAAACTTGCATACATACATATGATTTATCATATGAATCAATATAACCAAACTAGCATATGAACAACATGATGATTTGATTATACATAAGCCAATCATAGAATTACAACATAGATGATAGCATCATAACTTTACAGCATAGATGATAACATCACAACATAACATCATAGAATTTACAACATATATGATAACATCACAATTTTACAACATAATTATAACATGCGGTCAATAATTCACATCACATCCATATAATCCACATCATAACTTAATCCAATTAAATTGCTAATTATTTTATTAAAGAAATCGAACTCACAACTCTCTGAATTCTGAGTTCTGAAGTTGCACTAGCTTTCCTTTGAAGTAGATTCGTTGTTAAAGTTAAATAGAATTGAATTTGATTTGATTTCTTCCTCTCCAATTGGTGGTGGCTATTCAGAGTTGCAAGGTGACGGCATGGAGGCCATGATTCTAATTTTTAATTTGATTTTAGGGTTTGAGTCTACATGTATTTTTATAGAGTTTTGAATTAATTTAAGCCGTCCGATCAACCAAGAATTAATCCCAGTCAATCAGAGCAGATCAGAAACCCTAATGAGTCAGCACACATTCATTAACAGGTCACTAATCAAATCTTCCCCGGGGGGGGGGGGGGGGGGGCAGGTCGACCTTATGTTCGACCTGGTCAGGGTAGGTCGACCCTATGGTCGACCTGGCCCTGGCGGGAATTTTCCCGCCTAGCCCAGCTGACTATGAAATTTTGAATTTTGAAATCTGTTTTGAATTTTCTGAAACTTCCGATGGCCATAACTTCTTCATACGAAGTCCAATTCACGCAAACTCGGACGCTATCTCAACCAGAATTCCGAGACGAACACAACGGCGCAGCCCATTTCCCTTAATTCTCACATATGAGATTAGTTATTCTTTAATTTGTTACTTTAGTGTTAACAGAAATACGGGGTGTTACACTCCTGCTTGTCTCCGGTACAGCTACTCGTGCATACCACCTAACCTGTCTCTAGTGTGCTCGTGAGAGCACCCAGAGTAATAAGAAGAGACATAAAACTCTGGGTCAAACCAAAAGTCTGGTATGAGCGATAAGCAACAGAACAGAACAATAACATGTATACTAAACCATACCTGAACCTGGACCTGCAACCAAAGAGTTAGAACTACATACCGTACAATACTCTAAGGTGCCACCAAACAAAGGGTGTAAAGATAACAGGGTAGGGGTTGTGCATGTCATAATTAAGGCAAACAACCAAACGTAGCAACCATCCTCACATCTTTCACTCAGTGCGTAAAGCATATGATGTCCACCACTGTCAATCACTAGACCCATCGAAGTAGTGACGGAGTTCGACTTGTACAACTACTGCTACTACCAAGCTTAACCCATGGAGTCATGACCAAATCTTTACAAATGACCCCACTTCATTGGTCTATAGCTCTTTAGTCGTACCTAGGCCACTGTGGCCCTGAATCCGTTCACGTATTCCCTACACATAGAGATCCAAAGTTACAGACATCGACAACCCCTTTGCACACGTCCCGCAGCAAAGCCCAACTCATGAAGTCAACTCGTTGGTTCCCAACTGGATCCTAAGTACAAACTTCCCACTTGGACTCCCTTTGCATCTCGGGTTTTGGTCTTCCCCTCCGGATCGATCTTCATTCAGTTCATAGTTCATGCCTCGCGTTCAAGCTTCCTGGTTCCGTTCGTAGTCACCATACTGGTTCTGATCGGGTTGCTGCATACGGATCGGGTCGGTGCATCCTCCGTTCGTGCTCAACATCTCAGTTCGTGACAAGCTCCTTCGGGTCGGATCGGGTCGTGCTCCTTCCACCGGGTCTTGTCGTGCCACATTGCCAAGGCTGGATTGTTTCGTGGCTACCATTCGTTATCTCCTGGTCGTGTGAACAAGGGCGGCTCGTGGATTGCTTATGAGATCGACTCGTGGAGCTCAAGTCAAAGGGTCGGTTCGAGTGAGCTTGATTCGTTCACCTCCGATCGGGTTGGGTCGTGGTAACCCTTCACGAGCGGGTCGGTTCGTGGCTCCCTCCTACGATCTGATCCGGTCCGGGTCAAATTCCTACAACTTTCCAACGGCTGTTTTACGCCATTCGACGGCGTTTTCGACCAATCTAACACTTCTAAACAACCACAAAGCATACCATATAGTCATAGCAACATGTATAATAATTCACAAACATCAAAACAATAATTTGATAGGTTAAAACGGATCAAACATACCCAAAACCCCATATTTTCCCTTAAACATGCTTAGGCGGAATCTAATGATATGATTAGCTAAACATAACCAAATTAACCCAAACTTCTAACAGAGGTCTAAAACGTCATTTCGAATTTTATAAATATTTTTCCAAAATTTTATCATGTCTAATTCGTTAATCTTCACTAATTACCCTTAATTAACCGTAATTAGTGCAAAACTATGCAAATCACTCACCTTGGCCACAAATAAAATACCAAATATGAAATGATTCTCTTTTTGGCGCTGTTTCCAATGCAACGCAGAAGCTCAAACCATGCTTGGGTGCTTTCTCTCCTTAATTTGATGTTGATTAGGCTAATCTTTCAATTAGAAAGTGGTTTGGGGATGTTTTAGATGTTGGAGGCCATTGTTAGGGTTGAACAAATGTCTATGGTGGTTGGAAAATGTCTAAAAACCGAAATCCCTAAACCTAATAGCCTTTAAATACTCCAAATCCCGAAATCTCCCTTTGGACCTAGCTGTTAATCACCCGGTTAAGCCCAATTAAGTTGTTTTTCACCATTTGAAACTTGTTTCAGCCATATCTCCCAAACGGTGATTCCGTTTGGCTAATGTGACCACTCTACGGAATTGTAAACCATCATCTGAAGCTAATGAAAGTGGTTTCAAGTCAAAATTCCTTTCTAGTCAAAAGTTATGGTCAAAACAAGATCAGATAGGGGCAAAACAGTCATTTAAAAATCAGCAAAAATCATGAACATGGGAAATGACCCCAATAGTCGTCTCTTAAAGCTACATGACCATACGACTCTCTATGACGATGAAATAAATATTATACGATCCTATGATGCATAGAATGCGGGTCGTTACACTCTCCCTCCTCTTAAGAAATTTCGCCCCCGAAATTCCTTAACTTAAAACATATAAAGGATCCTGCATGCCTACCAGCCATATACAACAATCAATCTTGCAAAACAAACAAAATAAACCTATTCTAGCATGAGGAAAGACTAAATCGAAACTGTAATCTTACCAGGCGAAGAGTTCTGGATACGTCTTCCTAATGCTCTCCTATGTCTCCCAAGTACAGTCATTCTCATTCCCGCCACACTGAACCTTGACTAATTTCACCACCTTCATTTGAAGCTGCTTCGTATCATTCCCAACAATACGCATAGGCTTGCGGTTCCCAACCGCCTCGGGTTCAACTTCGATATCATCCAACTGATCAAGTGAAATAGTCATATCTAGGTCATGTACGAACTTCCTTAACTGGGAAACATGAAATATGTTATGAACTCCTGCCATCTTCTCTGGTAATTCAACTTTATATGCCAAATTCCCAATTTGCTCAAGAACTGGGAATGGACCAACAAATCTTGGTGCTAACTTGCCTCTCCTGCCAAATCGTATCACGCTCTTCAACAGAGAAATCTTGACAAACACCAAGTTGCCAATAGAGAACTTTAAATCTCTTCTCCTCTTATCGACATAACTCTTCTGCCTATCCTGGGCAGCCTTCATTCGCTATTGGCTAAATTTAATCTTGTCTGATGTTTCTCTTATTACTTCTGGTCCAAGCACATATTTCTCACCGGTCTCTAACCAACATGATGGTGAGTTGCACGGTCTTCCGTACAAAGCTTCCAATTGAGCCATTTCAATACTAGATTGATAACTATTATTATATGCAAACTCTACTAGGTGCAAATGGTCATCCCATGATCCACCAAAATCCAATATGCAAGCTCTCAAGAGTTCATCTAACACTTGATTCACGCTCTCTGTATGTCCATCGGTTTGAGGATGATACGCGGTAGTGAGATGTAATTCTGATCCTAGCGCCTCTTGTAAGCTCTTCCAAAATCCACTAGTGAACAACGGATCTCGGTCACTCACAATGCCTTTGGGTATTCCATGAAATCTCACTACCCACTTTACATATAGTTCGGCTAACTTAGTTGCCGTCCTGTTTGACTTGACGGGTATAAATCTTGCAATCTTAGTCAATCGGTCCACAATCACCCAAATACTATCATGGCCCGACCTAGTTCTTGGTAACCCCTCAATGAAATCCAGCGAGACTTGTTCCCATTTCCATTCTGGAATTTCTAATGGTTGCAACAAACCACTAGGCTTCTTTTGCTCATCTTTAACCAGCTGGCAATTCATGCATTTGGATATAAACTTCCCAATGTCTCTTTTCATCCCTTCCCAGTAGTAGGTCTGCTTCATGTCTCGATATATCTTGTTACCACCGGGGTGTATAGTCAGTTTTGAGTGATGACATTCTCTAAGCACTTCATCTCTCAATCCATTGACATTGGGCACAACAAGTCTTCCATTCTTTCTAAGCCATCCATCTCGATCAAGCCCATACTTGTTCATCTCTTCATCGATTCCCATCTCTAACTTTGAGATGATTTCCGATAAATTATGATCGTTCTTCTGACTGGAACCAATCCGCTCAATCAAAGTGGGTCTGATCGTCAAATTTGCTAACATTTCTGGATCCAATTCGGACTTTGGTCTGAAATCATACCCAGCGATGTATTCCAGTTGCTTCCATTCTAGGAACATAGCCCCTAAAATGGCATGTCTTCTACTCAATGAATCAGCCACTGCATTTCCCTTTCCCGGTGTATATGCGATGTCGAAACCATAGGAAGCTAAGAATTCTAACCAACTTTGTTGTCGGTGATTTAGATCCTTTTGAGAGAAAAGATACTTTAACGATTTATGATTGGTAAACAGCTCAAACCTTTCTCCCAAAAGATAATGTCTCCACATCTTCAACGCGAACATGGTCGCTGCTAATTCCAAATCATAGGTAGGGTATCTTCTCTCGTGCGGTTTCAATTGCCGACTTGCATAAGCTACAACCCTACCTCCTTTCATCAATACAGCACCCAGTTCGTTACCACATGCATCCGTATATAGTGTCATCTCTTCATTCTCCTTAGGAATGACTAACACTGGTGCACATGTCAACTTTTCCTTTAGACTCTTGAATGCATTTTCACACTTTTCGTCCAAGATGAAAGCTTGATTCTTCTTGGTCAACTGAGTCAACGGTGCTGCTATCTTGGAAAAGTCTTGGATAAACTTACGATAATATCCAGCTAATCCCAAGAAACTTCTTATGACTGTTGCATTCTTGGGCGTAGATCAATCTTGTACCGTAGCCACCTTCACAGGGTCCACAGCAATACCATTCTCTGAAACAACATGGCCCAAAAATCTCACTTCCCTCCTCCAGAAGTGACACTTAGAAAACTTTGCTTTCAATTGGTGTCTTCTCAACACCTCCATCACTATTCTTAAATGTTCCTTGTGTTCTTCCTCTGTCCTTGAGTAGACCAAAATATCATCCACGAACACAAGAACAAACTTATTCAGCTGATCTCTGAATACCCTATTCATAAGATCCACAAATTATGCTGGTGCATTGGTCAGCCCGAATGGCATGACTAACCACTCATAAAATCCAGACGGCGTCCGAAATGCCGTTTTAGCTATACTCTCATCTTCCACTCTAAGCTGAGGAAAACCTGTTGCGAGATCCAACTGAGAGAATACTCTCGCGCCACTTAATTGATCAAACAAATCATCTATCTGCGGTAGAGGATACTTATTCTTCCTCATCACTTTATTCAACTCGTGGTAGTCTACACACAAAAGAAGGGAACCATCCGCCTTGGTAGCAAACACAACTGGTGCTCCCCATTCTGAAACACTCCTTCTGATAAATCCCTTCTTCAAAAGATCGTTGACTTGCACCCCGAGCTCCCGCTGCTCCCTTGGTGCCATACGACGAAGTGGCATCACTATAGGTCAGGCATCTTTCACTAAATCAATACGGAACTCAATCTCTTGGTGTGGTGGAATCCCGGTCACTTCCTCGAAGACGTCCAGATATTGGACAACCACGGGCAAACCTGACTACTCACCTTGCGGGATGTCGAGGGAATTTAGAAAACTAGCCATTACCCCATCACTAGGTAGACCACCAAACACTACCCTCCGCCCATCGTCTGCTCTAGCTGTCACCAAAAACCCTCACAGTCTACCACCACCCCGTATCTTTGGAGCCAATCAACTCCCAAAATAATGCTAAACACAGTAAAGCGCAAAACAAAGCAATCACAAATAAACATACATCCATGACTCGATAAGACCACATTACGACAAATCATGCTAAGGTTAGTCGAACCACCAATCGGGTTCGCCACTACTAAAGGTCTAGCGACAATCTCGGGCTCCAATCCCAACCGATCTACTAGATCACTAGATATGAAGGAACTTGAGCTCCGGTATCAAACAAAACTCTAACAAGAACATCATAAACAGAAAACATACCTTGAATAACGGCATTCTTTCCCTTCTCCGCCGTAGTTGGGGATTTCAACGAAGAAGGAATAGCATTAAGGGCATATGCTTTCACCATCTGCTTTTCTTTAGGGGGTTCCGGACACTTGTCCTTGTGATGTCCCACTTGGCCATAGTTGAATCACTTCTTATCCGCTGGCTTGGCCCGACAATTACTAGCATAATGGCCCTTCTTACCATAGCTGAAGCACTCAACATCCTTCTTATCCTTTTTCTTCTGGCCATCCTTAGTCTGATTCTGTTTTCTCTTATTCTGAGAACAATTCTTTCTTCCACCGCTTGCTTGCAGCTTTGGGTCCTCTGCAGATGCAACCTCAGTCTTCGACTTAGGGTAAAGACTCTCTGACCTCAATGCTTTCCCCACAATCGATTCAAACGTCTCATCAATGTGGTTAATAAGCCTTTCCCCCAAGTATCCATCCAAGCCAATAATGAACTTCTCGTTCTTATTCTCGGCAGTATCTATTAGGGATAACCCATATTTCGACAAGGTATCGAACTCAGCAATATACTCCGAGACAGCTCTGCCATTTTTCTTGAGTTTCAAGAATCTCCTAAACAACACTGAATTCTGAGCAGCTGGAATGAACTTATCGCTAAAGTGAGCCTTAAACTGATCCCAAGTAATCTGATCTTCAGGAGTAGCTGCCTTCGTAGCATTCCACCAATTCATTGCCCGTCCTTGCAGTTGACGGGATGCTAGCCTTCTCTTCATCGCATCCTCGATACCCAAGTCTTCGAAGATACGCTCGCAGCTATCTAACCAATCCTGAACATCCATAGCCGACTCCGTTCCGTGGAACGGCTTCCCACCAAGACTAGTATAATCCTTATTCAGCTTGCCGAAATCGGCCCTAGGCGCCTGCACTATTGGACCACCACCATTACCATCATTGGGAGCTGCCCTCTGTACATCCCTAAGCATCTCCCTCATAAGGTCAGTAAACATCATCCTCATATCAGCAGCATTCCCATTATTGGCTCCTCTACCGGTACCCCTTGCATATCAGCTCATCGTTTAATCTGCACAGAGAAAATGATTAACCATCTCTATAGTTGTGCGAGTGCAGTGCGACTTCATCCTTAGCTATACTAATAATATATATATATATAACTTTTGAAAACCAAAATAATCAAAAATACGCGCTCTCTTATACATATACTATCTCTCGCTAATAACTTACTTAGGTTAACTACGCAACCTAGAGCTCTGATACCAAGTGTGATGGCCCGCCCCATACCAGCCGGTATTTCCTCCGAAAGTGCGCTGTACACATGCCCAGCTAGCATAGAACGGTCGCCAAAGAAAGGAAAGAAGAGAATGAACTAATCGAAAACTTGTAGAATGTCTCACAGCGCATGGAACAAAATATTATAATAATATACTTGACATAAAACAGGCGAGACAGTGCATAAGCTGATAACTAAAACCAACATCAACATCATCGTCAGAGTAGCGGAAATCCAAATACAGCTTACTACAACTTTCCAAATTACTGTCTCTAAACAAAAGAAAGAAAGGTACACCACTAATGCCCAAAGTAGTGACCGCAACAACACAGGGAGAATATCTATATATATGTATCATACGTGGAAGCCTCCTGCTGGTCTCCGGTACGGCTACTCGTGCACACCACCTAACTTGTCTCTAGTCTGCTTGTGAGAGCACCCAGAGTAATAAGAAGAGACATAAAACTCTGGGTTAGAAAAAAAGTCTGGTATGAGCGATAAGCAGCAAAACAGAACAATAACAGGTATACTAAACCATACCTGAACCTGGACCTGCAACCAAAGAGTTAGCACTACATACCGTACAATACTCTAAGATGCCACCAAACAGAGGGTGTAAAGATAACGGGGGAGGGGGTGTGCATGTCATACTGAAGGAAAACAACCAAACATAGAAACCATCCTCACATCTCTCACTCAGTGCGTAAAGCATACGATGTCCACCACTGTCAATCACTAGACCCATCGAAGTGTGGCGGAGTTCGACTTGTAGAACTACTGCTACTACCAAGCTTACCCCATGGAGTCATGACCAAATCTTTACAAATGACCCCACTTCATTGGTCTATAGCTCTTTAGTCGTACCTAGGCCACTGTGGCCCTGAATCCATTCATGTACTCCCTACACATAGTGATCCCAAGTTACAGACATCGACAACCCTTTTGCACACGTCCCGGAGCAAAGCCCAACTCATGAAGTCAACTCGTTGGTTCCCAACTGGATCCTAAGTACAAACTTCCCACTTGGACTACCTTTGCATCTCGTGTTTTGGTCTTCTCCTCCGGATCGGTCTTCATTTAGTTCACAGTTCATGCCTCGCGTTCAAGCTTCCTGGTTCAGTTCGTGGTCACCATACTGGTTCAGATCGGGTTGCTGCATGTGGATCGGGTCGGTGCATCCTCCGTTCGTGCTCAACATCTCAGTTCGTGACAAGCTCCTTCGGGTCGGATCGGGTCATGCTCCTTCCACCGGGTCGGGTCGTGCCACCATGCCAAGGCTGGATTGATTCGTGGCCACTATTCATGATCTCCTAGTCGTGGGAACAAGGGAGGCTCGTGGATTGCTTAGGCGATCGACTCGTGAAGCTCAACTCAAAGGGTCGGTTCGAGTGTGCTTGATTCGTTCTCCTCCCATCGGGTCGGGTCATGGTAACCCTTCACGAGTGTGTCGGTTCGTGGCTCCCTCCTGCGATCCGATCCAGTCCGGGTCAAATTCCTACAACTTTCCAGCGACCGTTTTATGCCATTTGACGGCGTTTTCGACCAACCTAACACTTCTTGACAATCACAAAGGATACCATACAGTCATAGGAACATGTATAACCATTCACAAACATCAAAACAACAATTTGATAGGTTAAAACGGATCAAACATACCTAAAACCCCATATTTTCCCTTAAACATGTTTAGGCAAAATCTAATGATATGATTAGCTAAACTTAACCAAATTAACCCAAACTTCTAACAGAGGTCTAAAATGTCATTTCGAATTTTATAAATATTTTTCCAAAATTTTATCATGTCTAATTCGTTAATCTTCTCTAATTACTCTTAATTAACCGTAATTAGTGCAAAACTATGCAAATCACTCACCTTAGCCACAAATAAAATACCAATTCTGAAATGATTCTCTGTTTGGCATTATTCCCAATGCAAAGCAGCAGCTCTAACCTTGTTTTGGTGCTTTCTCTCCTTAATTTGATGTTGATTAAGCTAATCTTCAATTAAGAAAGTGGTTTGGGGATGTTTAAGATGTTGGAGGCCATTGTTAGAGTTGAACAAATTTCTATGGCTGCAGGAAAATATCTAAAAACTGAAATCCCTAACCCTAACAGCCCTTAAATACTCCAAAACCCAAAACCCCCTTTGGGCCTAGCTAATAATCACCCGGTTAAGCCCAATTAAGCTGTTTTTCACCATCTGAAAATTGTTTCAGCCAAATCTCCCAAACAGTGAGTGCGTTTGGCTAATGTGACCACTCTACGGAATTGTAAACCATCATCCGGAGGCAATGGAAGTGGTTTCAGGTCAAAATTCCTTTCTTGTCAAAAGTTATGGTCAAAACAAGATCAGCTAGGAGCAAAATGGTCATTTAAAAATCGGAAAAAATCATGAACATGGGAAATGACCCCAATAGTTGTCTCCTAAAGCTACATGACCATACGACTCTCTATGAAGATGAAATAAATATTCTACGATCATATGATGCGTATAATACGGGTCATTACACCGATTTATGTAAACTCGGACTCTATCTCAAACACAGTTCCGAGACGAACGCAATGGCGTAACCCGTTTCCCTTAATTCTCACATTTAAAAATTAATTATACTTCATTTTGTTACTCTTATGTTTACAGAAAATTCGGGGTGTTACGTTCTCCCCTCCTTAAAGGATTTCGTCCCCGAAATCTTCAAGTTAGGAAGAATGTGTCCTACCAGCCAATCACCCATCTACTCAACCATCATCCACAAGCATCTATTGTCCTTAGAAAACTTCTAATGTTGTATGAGCATATGCAAAAGTGTGTACATATTTTCCTTATCTAATGCAAAGATTAGGCGGTCCACTGATTCAGTTGGCCTCCTTAATGCGAATTATGTCAGTGCCATGAGTCCAACATGTATGAAATTTTCCTATTTGATACATATCATTTCTATATGAGTGCACAACCGTCCATTCATATGCAACATCCATGTGCTGAGTCAACCATTTTGCATCTATAAAAAATTTAAAAAATGCACACACATCCATATGCAGTATGAGAGTGTTTTTGAGCCGATCTAGTGCCTAGTGTTTGTATATGCATCCACGAGCAACCACTAGCAACCACTTGCATCCAATTGCAACCATTAAACATAACATGTCTCAAACACAAGTTTACACCCATTAGTTTCTACCTAAAGGTTGAAAATTCGGTTGATAGGATACAACCTAGTGACATAAGCAAGTACAATTAAAACAAAAGCTTAGTTCCCATTTGACATTGATTTAAGAGAATAACCCCCTAAATATCAACCTCGAAGACTGAAATCAATATCAGATTGACACTTAGAGAACTACTCCCATTAAACAAATGTCCAACTGGAAATCTACTTCACGCTTCGAGTAAAAACCCTTAACCTTATCAGAAATATTCAGATACTTACAGACTACTGGTACAGATCAGATTATCAAATGATTCTTAGGAAACTAAGCATGATAATAACCCAGAATGTATGCGTCATAGTTAACTTAATGCCTAACACAGATACCCTCAAACCCCAACTTATCACAAACAGATGGTTCGTAACCCTCATGGGGCTTGAGACTAAAGCAGGATCAGAAACAAGACTAGTATAGACTCAACTACAGAATCCAAATGCCAGAATGATCAGATAAGGAAATTAAACTATCTAAGGAAAAAAAATTCCACCTCTATCCTATCTGCCAACTACGAGAGTATCTACCCTCAGAAGATTCTACCCTTTGCCCTTGCCTTCTGGAGCAATCCTAGATCAGATGTCATTTCTCACCATACTGAAAACAACCGGTCTTCTTACATGTTAACAAGTCTTTCTCCAAAGTTGCCCTCATCGCATGGAAAACCTTACGAAGCTCGGAAGAGGATTAGACGTAAGTGAAATTACTACGGCTACAGATGGAAGTTAGGCACTTCTTTGCCCTTCGACAGACGTCGTAGTCTCATCATGCCTACGGAACCATGTCGCAATGAGGTTACCTCCCAGAAAGCCAGGACTCCCGGAGACTCAGAAAAGAAGGAAAGAAGGATTAAACAGGAAATCAAAAGATAGATATATGGCTCTTGGGGATTATGTTTTTCAGCATAAACTCTATTTTGGAAAATACTTCCTTTTTAAAACCTTTTTGAAAATAGTTTTCAAAAACTTTTTATCGAATCTGGTAACCTTCAGCTCTGATACCATGTGTAACATCCCACCTCCGTTAAGGTCACTTGCAAAGGGAATGCCTTAACTTTGGTGGAGCGTTTTTAGTAGACAGAACAGAAATTTACAAGACAAATAAAAGTAGTACTTGAAAAATTTATAACTTTATTACAACAGAAATAGAAATGAGTTTTGTTACATCTTTCAAAATCACAATATCGGAATTCGAGTACATAAATATCAGTCTTGTACAAAAGCATTCTGAATGCATAGTTTTCAAAGCCATAATCCCCAATATAAACTGCCATGGAAAGATAGAGCTAAAGCCAAGCAATACTTCAAACACTTCAACCAGAGATAATCAGAATCAAGCTCCTATGTTTCCACCCTAAAAACCTGGGGGGGGGGGGAACGGAAAGAAAAGAGGCGAAACAAACTAGGTCAGACATAAGTTTGGTGAGTCCAGTGACTTCCAGCATATAAACAGATAATTGTATCATGACGTGAAATAAAAATGGATGATAGATAATCGTAACAGAAATAGCAGGTAAACAGAAGAAACAGAATGATATAGGCTAAGGTAAGCTTTTCACTTCTCTGCACTAATACTAGTATAATAGGATTAGGTGTTTACGCTAATATCTAAACCAAAACAGAAATGGAAACAGAATAATCTCTACACAAATAGAAATGCTAGCAATGGGCCTTTACTACCCGAACAGACAAAAGGTACAGAAGAAGAATACTAATAATGGGCCTTTACCACCCCAACAGATAGAAGGTACAGAAACAGAATTGGAAATGGTATCAGAGACAGAAACAGAATAATCCCTACGGAAACAGAATGTTAGAATTAGGTGTACACTAGTAATGGGCCCTTACCACCCTAATAGACGGTACCATGCAGAAACAGACAGGTGTTACCACCCAACAGAAACAGACGGTACCAACAGAAACAGACAGAACTAAGTGTACCCTAAGTCCTACCCCAAGCAATCGGCTCCCTAATACATAAATACCCTGTGTCGGCCCCACAATAGGGTGTATCACTCCCAAAAGTGGCAACCTATTGGCACAGACCTATTTATAGATGTCACGGTGTCTTACGTCCTCAGAGAAGACCAGATCCATGCATGCACATGACTCGGTTGGAACGCGCCATCAACACCCCTCGCCATTATCAGAATGAACCGCTTATAATTAGTTCAGTAAGAGTGCTTGGGCCCCTACATAGCGTGCGGTCAAAGTTTTGATACCAGAAAGGATTACTGACTAATATGGGTTCCACACAACAGATGACACAAGTAATTCCCCTCCTAACCTTATGTCCCTAGACTAACAGATTTCAGATTAACTTGTTTACAGATTTCAGACAGAGTTCAAATTTCTAGTTCACAGATCAGACTATCAAGTTAACAAGTTTTCAGATTAACAGATCAGATGTACGGATTTAACAGATTTACAGATTGTCTAACTTTGTATTGGGCCTACAGATTCACGAAACGGGTTTATTAGATTCATCAGTCCAGCTAGTTTTACCCTTTCCACCCAACAAGTTTTAGACATCATATTTATCTCAGATTTGCATTATTTAAATATTAATGCATAGACCTTTCACATTAGCTCGGTAGCTTGTGGCCGCTGGATATGCCAGGGGGTTCCGGGCAGACTTCTGCCACAAGCCAGACCTAACCTCGTGTCTAAACATTTTTTAGTTATGCCTATGACCTCTCACATTAGACTGACAGTTTGCGGTTGCTGGTTAAGCCGGTTGGTTCCGGGCAGGCTTCTATCGTAAACAGAGTCTAACTTCGTATCATAGCCAATTTATTCCAATATAGATTATAAAGATATCAGACTAATTATGTTTATTTAACAGATTAAACTTCTTTACAGGTTACAGCAGATTAATCAAATTTCAATGTTTTTACTCAATCTTAGATCGAGCCTACGGATTTTCGTACCCAAATTACAACTATTTAGCTTTCAATAGATTAGGCAACTCAACAGATAACAGATCCAACAGATTAGGCGATTCAATAGATTTAGCAGATTAGGCAATTCAACAGATTTAACAGATAACAGATTTTGCAGATTAGGCAATTCAACAGATTTAGCAGGTAACAGATTTAGCAGATTAGGCAATTCAATAGATTGAGCAGATAACCGATTTTTAGCAGATTAGGGAATTCAACAGATTAAACATTTAAAATTATATTTACAAATCTTGCCTAATCATAAATTAAGCCTAACCTTACATGCCTAAATCATGGTCATAATTCATGATACAATATATGGCCAAATTTTAGTTAAACTTTGCATAGTACAAAATATTCTCAAAAATCCCCAAACAATATGAATTATGCTAAAGTATAGCCTATGATGTCAAATATCCAAAAACCCATATTTAGGTGCATTCACATTAATAGTTATCTTATTTTAACATAGATCTTTATTCCTAAGTCATAAATCCTTCTTTTCTTTTCAAGTCATAGATCATGATATAAAATATGGCCAAATCTAGATCTTAAATTTTAATCATGTATTATGTCCTCACAATCAGATCTTGCACTATAACATGCATTATATTCCAAATTCCAAGTCATATGCTATCATATAATAATTCTTCTTCCAAATCACAGTCTATCATACATAGTATGCACTGATTCCAGATCTTAATTTACAACCTATGTTCTTTTCTCAAATCAGTCAAAGATCAGTCATGTCCAATTATGCATTATCCATTATTTGTCCTAAAATTTAGCGTTCGTGCATTAATCTCTTATGAGATTTGGCGCAGGCTCATGGTAGCTTGGCTATAAACAAAAAAAAGAAGAAGACGAAGAAGAAAAGAGGGAACAAATACAGAACAATCACAATAATATTAACAAGATAGATCCACAGAAAAGTATGCATAACCTCAGATCCAGATTCACAAAAATATCAAGAAAATTATTAATTTTATATCTGAAAATAACTATACTCACAAAAAGGGAACAATTCTTATATTCCGGAATCTGTGTTCTGACACTGAATAGCGCTCTTTTGATGTAGACAAGTTGTTCTTTTAATCCTATTCAGTTTGGAAGAAGATGGACTAGTTTTATTTTAGGTTTCAGCAGAGTAGTGACGCCATTATTTTATTTTCTAAGAAGGAGAGAGCTATGGAGGCTAGAGAATAGTGTAGGAGATTTAGGTTTTGGCCTAGGGATGTATTTATAGGAGAATAGAAGTGTAACACCCCGCTATTTTAATATAATTAAAAATAAGATATATGCGTAGATAGGTTAATAATGGTGATGTACAATGAAAATTAATCAATACATGAAAGAAAAGGAAAGATTAATTAAATAACAGTGTGTGTAACGGAGAAGATAATAAAATACGGATAATTAATTCAAATATCAGGAATTAAGTAAAACGGGCATCAACACTGCGTTCGTCTCGGAATTTTACATTGAATAAAGTCCAAGTTTTCGAAAATCAGACTCCGTATGAAGGAGTTATGGCCTTTAGAAGAATTAGGAAAATTCAAAATAGTTTGAAATTCGACCCAGGCAGCTAGGCGGGAAAATTCCCGCCCATTAACCAGTCAGGTCGACCTTAGTGTCAACCTCCATCAAGAGAGGTCGACCTTAGTGTCGAGCTCCCTTAAGGGATGTTGATCTGGGGGTCGACCTACCCCCAAATCTGGGCAGTTTTGCCCTAGGACGTGTTCTGCTATGTTTGTGCGATTTTGATGGCTTCTGGGCTGATCTAATAGTCCTAAAACACTCTCTACACCTATAAATACATCCCTAACCTAACCCGAATTCATTATAATTCTCTATGATGCCTCCATGCTGCCAAACTTCAACCAAACATAGCCGCCGCCGCTAAACTCTAAATTAAATTGCAAGTTTTTCATCAGCTTTGGAGTTTAATCAAATCAAATTAGAAGTTCTTCATCAACAATTCATGCTCTTCTCCAAAAATCAAATAAGAGGGTTAAATCAACGTTTCTACATCAACAACAAATCATTTGTTTCTCCAATCCAATCAATGTCAGTGGATTTTAAATTATATTTGTTGTATAATGTTATTAATATCGTTCGCCATTCCCTATGTATAAATATAATGAATATGATGTTAATCAATAAGAACAGTTATTTTATTTATGCCTACGTTGAATTCTCTCCTTTTTTCTTTCCTCTTTTTATTTTTATAGCTAGGCTATCTCGGGCCCACGCCTATCATGGATATATGCGTTTTAAACGTGAATGAGAAATTAAGAAGGGAAATGGGTTGTTTGGGCGTAATATGGATTGGAAGTATTGATGTAAAATTTAAAATTGAATTATGGGTATGACTATACTGAAACATTGAATTTGTGTAGATTTTCATAATTAAATTGGATATGAAATTTGTATAATTTAGTACGATTGGCATGTAATTGGATAACATGTGATGGGAAATTTATTTGTAATTTGGAAGGTAAGTATAAAAGATGAATTAAATTATATGTATGAACGTGGAACTGGGTAATATACAAATTTGGTATGAATAAATATGTGGTTTGGACAATTAATTATAACATGGAATAGGCATGAATATGATTATAACTGGATTTGGAATATACCACTTAAAATTTGGGTAATTTGGGGTATAAACATGAAATTGACACTATTGGCATAACTAGAACATGAACATATTTGTGAATTTTGTAATTGGCAACGACACCTAGAATTAACATGAACTGTTAATTAGCTAAAGATGAAACATTGCTAACTCGAGGTTAGACTGAGCTTGTGGTGTAAGACTGCCCGGAACCGGCCGGCACATCCAGCGACCGCAAGCAATAGGGTCTAATGTGAGAAGTTAGTCATAACGTGCTTAAACCCGAGGTTCGACTGAGTTGTGGTGTAAGCCTGCCCGGAACCGACCGGCACTTCTAGCAACCACAACAATAGGTCTAATGTGAGAGGTTGGTGCATTAATAATTAATTAATGCTAATAACACATGCTAAGTATGGTGGGGTTAACAACACTTAACCAATATAACATGTGGATAAGTGGATGGGGCTAAGTCAACTTGGGTAAACTTAACCAACATAGAGATGGGGAATGTTAACAACCTATTATAAACCAAAGTTGCGGTAATGTAAAGATTGAATAATAGGTAGACCAAGGGAAGGTTATGACTTAAGATATAGTACAAGATTTGAAGGGTGGAACAACTTATACCACAAAATAAGTTAATCTAAGCTGAAAATGTATAGAAGTGCCCTGCGCTATCGTTTGATAAAAAGAACTTAAGTCATGCTTGAATTCGTTGGCAAACCTTAGTTAAAGAAGAACTAAGTAGACAAACCTTAGTTAATGAGAACTAAGTAACCAAACCTTAGTTAAAGAAGAACTAAGTAAACAAACCTTTGTTAATGAGAACTAAGTAAACAAACCTTAGTTAATGAGAACTAAGTAACCAAACCTTAGTTAAAGAAGAACTAAGTAAACAAACCTTAGTTAAAGAGAACTAAGTAAACAAACCATAGTTAATGAGAACTAAGTAACCAAACCTTAGTTAAAGAAGAACTAAGTAACAAACCTTAGTTAATGAGAACTAAGTAACCAAACCTTAGTTAACGAGAACTAAGTAACAAACCTTAGTTAAAAGAAACTAAGTAATAAACCTTAGTTAGAGGAAACTAAGTATTAAACAAATAAGTTGGATATAAATTGTAAAATAATAATGTGTACTCTATTAAAGAAGATGACATAAGTTATATGAATAACATAACAAGAGATTGGTTGAGTTGAGTAATTCTCTGAGTGTCAATCTGATGTTGATCTCGGTCTTTGGGATTGAAACTTAGGGCATTATTCTCTTACTAATGTAAATATGAACGATAAAGAGAACTTGTCAGTAAACCTTAGTTAAGGGAACTAAGTAGACAACGATTAAGAGAACTAAGTATTAAAACCTTAGTTAAGAAGACGAACGATTAAGAAAACCAAGTAGTAAACCTTAGTTAAGAGAACTAAGTATCAAACCTTAGTTAAGAGAACTAAGTAAACAATGCGCTTGCACCAGTCCAGATATAGGATGGATTACCAAACATGGTAGATCATCACTAAGTCGTAGATTACGAGGAGGAGTGAACGTCCATCTAGAAACTCTTGTAGGCTCCAACGGACTAGGATATGAAGCACGCGGCTTCAAGGGACGTGTAGTAGGGTACTCTTGGTTTCCCACTGTGAGAATGCAGATGATCCACATGGGCACACAGAGGTTAGGTCTGCACGGTTACGAACCAAGAGTATGCCTTGGTTGCAATAATTAGAAGGCAACCTAAAGACTAGGATATACCAGCGTGAGTCGGCGAGACCATTTAGTGCCCTGCGATAGCAACTCGTCGTCTAACTACCATCTTCAGTCAGTACGAAAAGTGGAAAGGCAGAGAACTCCAAAAGACCATATACTTGCTATCTAATTATGAGTGAGGTAAGGCCAATAGGGAAGGTCATAGAGGGCCAGGCAGTTGGGTCAGGGAAAGTTCTCATTCTTGATTTTCATGGGTGCCTTTCGTTTGTTAGTTGAGGGAGGGGTCTAGTGGGACCATAACCACTGTAAAAGGCAGACCTTACATCTGCATCGGTAGATATCTTAAAGCTCCCGACTGAGTTCCGTGTTTCTTGATTAGCCCTGCCACGAGACTCGGGTTTGCACATATAGAGAACCTGTGCATGTAGACAGTAAGTACGATTGACGATACGTATGTGGGAAAAAGTCTAGGTACATACACATCGCTCTGGGTGGTGTATCGTAGACTAGGGGCATTACTCGATGACGGAACCTAGTCAAACCTAGGGTAGCAGTTCAAACACTTACGGAATATAGTAATGAAGGTTCTATGCAGACGTAGCATTGGTATACACATACATATATACATGAGATTTTGTATGACATGTGGCATTGGATAAGGGACTGCATACATACGGAGGAGACCTTGCAAGTGGGATATACCTTAGTTGGGGTTAGCTACATATACACTATATTAGGTCGATTTACTAAGGAGTAGATGGGTGCGACGTGAGTACATGCCATAAGGGCTATCAACACAAATAATCTAATAAACAATAAAATCCAATAGACCGGTATATGTAGGGTTATTCAACATTTGTAGTTTAAACCCATTCACACATAACTTATGTTCTGACCCCCTCCTCATTACATATTCGCAGGTTAGGTAGTGACAGGGCTATGATAGCTTGGGATACTGGTTAAGCAGTATGTTTAATAAGGTAAAGCTATATTTTAATTTCAACATATTTTATTCCTTCCGCTGTGAGATGCTTTACGAGTTTTGACATATTTCTTTATCTCTGTCTTTTCTGCAGGATACCAGAGCAAAACAGCTCCGGTCTCGATGGATTGGAATTTTGAAAAAAAAAAATCGGTCCGACGAAACCCGGGTTGGTACATCTGGTATCAGAACTTCGGTTTAGTGTTCCTAGGGAGATATTGAGGGAACGTATTTGTATTTTCTAAAATATAAATATATTAAATATATATAAACCTAATTCCATAGAGTAGCCCACTAGATATGGAAAGAGTTGGGATATTAGTTTGTACCTTAATGTAACGAACACAAAAAAATTAAAAAAATTGAAACCATTAGGTGGTTGGGAGAGTGTACAGTATGACTATGAGTTAGAGAAAGAAAATATCCGACAAGATGGAAACTGAAATGATATTTCAAAGTAGTGGGTTTAAATGCGAAACCTTATAAATTAGAAAAAGGTTAAAATGTGGATAATGAATTAGGAATATATATAGTCGAGAGAATTGAATTTGCGAAAGTGCCTAGGGAAGCCTAGTTGAGTTGAAGACCCGCTTTGAGTCTAACCCACTATTAAACTTTTAAGAACTTGAAATTGTAAAAGTTTGGGCAAAAGAGTTTGTGGTATTTTCAAGTTTTTAATCTTAAAAGTATTTTTAAATGTTTGAAAGAAATATGTAAGGAGCATATTTGAAAAATGCATATTGGGTTTTAAAGTAAAGTGGGGTATATTTTGTAAAACATTGATTTCTTATTTTAAAGAATTCTCTCATAAAAAGATGCATATTATAGAGCATGTATAGCTCACTATAATATATGACAGGATTGAAAAGAAAGTTTTGAAATCTCTACTCTGCTGATTATAAATTTTGATTACTGATTTAAAAAGAAATTTTGTGGGTAGACAAAATAAGTTGAAGGAACTAAGGGTAGAGAAGGTGATTACAACTAGTACCGAGTAGCTAGGTTAACATTGTAAGTAGGAACAACGTAAACCCGATAGTAGTCCTTGCCTACTATAGTTTTGTGATTTGAAAAAAATGTTTTGCATTTTATGATATTATTTTTATGGTTTGGCAAAAGCAAGCTTTGGAAAAGAGAATAAATTTTTACCACATTTTGGAAGAAAAAAAATGAGGCCGAAACCATGTTTTAAAAAGAATGGAGTAGGTGAGGGGCACTATCTAGAAAGAACAAGAAAAATATTAGGCTATGAAGTAAATAACAGGGACTGTCTCAGAATAATAATGAAAACAAATTCCCGTAGAATGCATAAGCATTGAGAAGCCTAGAATTGTTGCTTAAAAAAAAAGTAAAGTATAAGCTAGTGATACACAGCATGGACTAGTAGTAACTACTAGGTAGTGAAGGGCAAGCAAGTATATAGATCCTGTTGTGTGGACTCGCAATTGTCGAAGGTGACAAAGTCCTAAGATTCTTGGCCCATAATAGTAGCTGTGTAGGATAATGTTTGAGTTAAAAATGGAAAAGCTTATCTGAAAAATAAACTTGATAAATCGGACTGAGCCAAATAAGCTAAGAAAGAGAATAGCCTAACTAACAAGAAACCAACAAATTCAGTGAAGCAACAAAACAAGACGGGAAAAGGAAACGAAAATCTTAAGACAAAGATGAACAAAAATGAAAACTTTTCAAGACAATTGAAGAAGGAAAACAAATTTTCTTATATAGTTGTGCTTGGATAGGAAAATAGGAAATCTATATAGAATTGTTATATAAAAATTCAAGTACAATTATAAAAGGTACAACGGAAAATGTAAATTCTTCCGTTTTATATTTTTTTTGTAACATAAGAAATCGAATTTAGAAAATTAGATTTTTCTAAATTTCAAGTTTAATGATGATTGGTAGGGATTTTGGATGTGACAATTGGATGAACTATGCTCTTATTCTGTAAGAGTATGGGAAAATTTGGGTGAAAAATGTTTCGATTTTTCAAAATTATTGCATTCATATAGAACTGCAAGTATATTTAGGATGTGAGCATCATGTTTTGAAAGAGTTTTTAAGATTTGCATACATATAGGTGGATCCAAATTAGGCATACATGATTTACTATGATGTGATTCACCTTGCACATGTGCACAATGTTGTAACATTTGGATGAACACTAATTGGATGTTGCGAGGGATTATCTATTTTACTCTTATCGAATTTCGGGGACGAAATTCTTTAAGGGTGGGAGAATGTAACATCCCGCGTTTTTAATATAATTAAAAATAATATATATGCGTAGATAGGTTAATAATGGTGATGTACAATGAAAATTAATCAATACATGAAAGAAAAGGAAAGATTAATTAAATAACAGTGTGTGTAACGGAGAAGATAATAAAGTACGGATAATTAATTCAAATATTAGGAAGTAAGTAAAACGGGCATCACCATTGCGTTCATCTCGAAATTTTACATGGGATAGAGTCCAATTTTTCGAAAATCGGTGTAGAGACCCAAGGATTTTCGACCCCGAAAATCGACATAAAATCACCATATCGACTATTCAAGCATCGAAAACACTGGATTGTCAATAGAAAGAATTTAGAGGGTGAGAATAGAAAGAAAGAATATTAGAATAGAAGAAAGAAGAAGAACACATCATCATAATCTCACAGCGGAACGAATAAAATATAATATCAAATCTCTTTATACAAATGAACTGTATATACATACCAATCATCAGAGTACAACATATATCAGTCACAGCGGAAAAATATCTGTATATATATCTAGCGGTGAGGCCGCCTGCTGCTAGCTCCTGAAAAAAAAAACTCCAAGTGAATATAACCTGTAAATACACTCGGTCTGACCCAAGCACATTTGAAGCAAAGAAAAATACACCGGGTCAGTCCGGAATACTATCAGTGATAAATTCAAAGAACACACACTTGTTTAACTTTGGAAAATTCTTTCTGAAATCAAAGAATAATAGTAAGACCAGCCCACACATAAACATGGACGGTTTTTACCGTACTATAATCCAAAACGTTTTGAAATCATATCTTATTCTGATATTATCATAATGTATAAATAGAAATAAATATCAATCTAGTGGAATGCTTGCATCTCACGCTCCACATATATAGTATATAAACCAAAACCCCAGGCGCTTATTGGATTCCAACTTGACAAAGTATGGGACCACCTTCCGCATGTGTATCTCTAGAGGCGAATACACTGGGTTCAACAAGAACGTCTTGCAACCCGACCCTTACATGACCGACCACTCATTTCGCTTGAGTGTATCGAATGTATATCAGCGGCAGTTGAGATCAGCAACCGCCCCCCCGAAAAGGGACAACATCGAAATATAGATTAAAGAAGCAAATGAAATATCTCTAGATAAGTGGTCATACATCGTAATGGGAGCGACCCACATAGTCATGCTGCTTGCCCGATTTTTGTCATTTCCCGATTGATGAGGCTTGAGGCCAAAACTTAACTTTAAAACATCTGGTCATCATTCACTTTGAATGCCACATCGTCAGATCCGCCAGATCGCACTGATTGACATCCACAAAAATACTCTAGTTTATTTGGCTAGCGAATAACCATTTATCCTCCATCAACTATGGTACATTTGGAGAAATCAACGCATGTAATTCCTTTGGAAATACTCTGTCAGACATCCATCCATACAAGTCATCCAGGATATGGATGAACCGAAGGTACTCTCCTACTGCATCTCATATAGGAATCACCCCATGGATCAGTAGTGAGTAGTCCTTGCAAACTGTAACATCTCAACCACGACCGAATCACGTCAGAATATCTCTGCGTTGCAACACATAGGATATTCGTCAAGTAATCCTTCCGCTTATGAAGATTCATGGTCTTCACTTGCTCCGTCTTCAATCGACGACTTCACGTATTTGCTGGTCGGAACGGGTTTCGAATATAAATTCGATCCCGGTCTTTATATACCAACAATCGTATTGGTGTGGTTTGATAGTCGGTGTTTTAACTATCAAATAACAATTGTGTAAATAACATGAGTTTGCTGATTCAGCACTTGACCTAACTTGGCTTCTTTAAAATATATTTAACCCAATAGTTAATAAACCTTCACATCTTCCAATGCAATCAAAACATTTGATTTGACCTTATTTTATTATAACAGAACTGTTTATATGGTTTTGGGTATATATATATATATATATATATATATATATATATATATCCCTACCCAGCTTTCCATTTCCGTTGGGAAAATCGATATATTCCTTTAAAACCCTTTTCCCTTTTCTTATATTCGAGCAACTCACGATATCCATATGTGTATATACTTAATGATATAAACCAAATTTCCTATGATTAACTCTGACTGATTTACTTTGATCGATTAACTCTAACTTGACTAACTCGACTTATTTAACTCAACTGGACTAACTTGACTTGATTACTCCTATCGATTAACTAATATTCGACTTACTCCATTCGCTTGACTCTAGATCGCAGCGATCATAATGGTTACGCCTGATTCCCTCAGGAAACATCCGACCGCCGTAGGCTATCTGCATCCCTGCGAATTACGCTAGCAGTCGTACGCAAATGGCAACTCTTCCTGAATAACTATGTTTGACTAACTCTATTTCAAATACTATATTCGATCAACTCAAATTGAATAACAAATGTTCAATAAAATTTGAAATCAATATCCTTATTTCTTTTGAAACTAATATTGCATTATTATTTAATTTCCCAAGACCCTGCATTAGAGTTCGATATTCCTCGTATAGAGTAAAACCAATCTCAACACCTTCACTCGCTCCAAACTAATACCATTCCTCGATAATAGTGAAGCCAACCAAGTTTGGGTATTTTAGTTACCTCTCAGAACTTGATCGACCCGTCCTTACCTTAGAATAATATTAGTTTAACCATTAACATCAAAATCTCATTTTCCCTTTGATTACAAATCGGGTTTTTATAAAACCGTTTCTTATATTTGAAATCTTTGCTCCAAATCCTTTTACTTAATTCCTTTCATTAAGTAAGTCTTTATTAACAATACACCTTTTAACTTTAAAACCCTTTTCCTCTTATAACCTTTGGATTTAAAAAAAAACCCACATTTATTAATTCGCTTCCATTTACTCGAGAATCCTTAAAACAAAACCTTACCTTGGATTTATAACTAAAATCTGCCTACCACCTTTTGACCCAACCTTAACGCCATCTAATCACTTCAATGAGCTCCAATTAAAACCCATCATTTTAAATCCTTATTAATTTAAAACAATAATTAACTTTGAATGTTAGCTATAAAAACAGTTAGCTTGGCTATTAATTTAGAAAAGTGTAATTATCATTTTTAAAAGCTTATTAAATAACTATATTAACACCAACCAACTTGATAATCACTTATCAAATATAGTTGATCGACACTTAGCTAACATTTAACCTTTTGGTTGTGACATTTAACAAATACTTCAGAAATTTCAAACCAATTTAATCCAATTACCACCTTCAACTAAAAACACTAGAATTTACTGATCGTACATCCCAGTTAACCTTTAACTGCATTAATTGTCATTACCCCTTTTAAAATTTATTAAATAACTTCATAAATTTAAAAACCCCATTTAATTGTATTAAACAATTATTCCCTTTTACCAAACCATAGGAAATTCTTGGTTTCTGCTTTTCAGACTGATCTAAACCAATTAACTAATTTCCATTATAACTTGGTTTAATATATTTATTTATAAATTTCCAATTTAAAACCTCATACAAAATAATTTGAAAACTTAAATTCAGTTATAAATAAATTTATAACTTTAAAACAACGTCGATCCACATGACGGTAGACTGATATTTAACAAAATTTATTTCAGGCCGTTTACTGCTAGTTACCACATCAACTATTGTAGATTGATTTTAAACACAAAATTGTTGAATATATATTCAACCATCGACATTCGAACAGGTTTTGGTGTCAGTCAGGGGGATCAATTCATATATATGCACAACCAAATAAATACAGCTTATTTGAGGAATCCGGTTGGATCCCTCCAACCCGTCCTTCTCTGTATCACAGATAACAGTTGGATAAAAATATACAAATTAAATAAATAAATAACTGCAACCAATCAAATACTAACAATCAATTTGCATCCATCGCATCCAATCAACCAATTTATACTGTAAATGGAGAATCATATTTTTCTATGGATTTACCACATCACAAGACTCCAGAAGGTGAGAGAATTAACTCACCGGATTTTGTTCTGGTTGATGGTTGACGTGTTTGTCCCTTTTAAATTCAGTCGAGCATTCAAAATTAGCTGAATTTTTAACTGCGTCGGATCAGAGTCTAGTCAGTGCCATCGGATAGGCCTCGTCCCTGAGATCCCAACGGATCCAGTTTCGTTAAATTTCGTTGTCGTATGAACAAGTTGTGCTATTTTAAAGTTTGATATATATATATATATATATTTATATATACGAGATTTAAAACAAACTAAATCATTAATAATTTAATTAAGTAATTAACTAATCATTACCTTGATAACAAACCATGCCACGTCAAACCGTTATTTAATCCAACGCGTTTTCTTCTCGTTCTCCCTGAATACCCCGATTCCTTTTCTTGCTCCTTCTCCCTTTGGTTTGCACGGAACCTAAAACCACCCATCACCGTCGCCTTGGACTACCGGAACCCTCCCTTACCATCTCGTCGTCACCGCTCATTAGTGCAGCGTCGCCAGACCAAGCGTTGTGACCTCAGACCCCCTGCTCCGCCTTGATTTTCCCTCGAACCAATTTCTGTTGAACTCGGAAATTCCGCCACCTCAGGCAACCATCAACCACCGGACCTCCTCCATTACACGCGGCCGACGACCCAGCTCCGATTCCCCCTAGACCGCGACCCCCTTGATGACTGTCGCCGCCGGAATTGGCAAAAATCCGAACGCAACTCGACAAAACACCCCCAAAACAGCCATGTCCGTTCATCTCAACCCCACGACCACCACACAACTTTTCAGACCACCAGACCACCACCATTCGATAGCCCTATCTCTCCCCTTTCATTTGCCACCGACCTCCCTACCTGAAACTCCTCCAGCGTCGCGAAATCAGCCAAAAACCGAAAGTCAGATCTGGCGGTTTTTGGTCGATTCTGGCCACCACAAGCGTCGACAGGTCCCCAACTTTTTACAGTAGGTAGATAACAACCCGATCTACAACTTTGCTTCAGGTTACCCTCACAAATTCTCAACGGATCGGAAGATATAAATTGATTTGTGTTCGAGGACTTTTGTGTAAAATTTCTGAATGGTGGCTAGGTTGTGAATGGGTTGGCCGATATTTTGGGGTTTATATAAGTGTAAAAATTGTTATTTTAAGTCGATGCGACGAGCGATGTTGACTAACGATTTTTATTTCATACCTATCGCGTTTTCGAACATCGTTTATTCGCTGCTACGCTCACATACAAACCCCGTTCAAGGTGAAAATGGACCACGTGGTATAATTTGACGATATGGTCCTAATGAAACTTGTTTCATCGAATTCCGAGTTCGTTTGCTCACATGGCCCTCGTTCACGTTCAAATGGTCGTTTATATTTGTATTTTATTTTGCCACGCTCACAAATTAACCCTGATTGATGCGCTGTTTGATAATCTAGCAATAATTTGCTGTTGCGGTCCTAATAAAATTTGTTTCGTTGAAAACGGAGGTCATTTGAATAATAGCCCTTTAATAATTGGCCAGTTCAAATATAATAAACCAATTTAAAAATACTTCAATATAATAATATTAAAATATTGAAATAGGCCACACACGACCAGAATATCGTATACTACCACAATAAAATATCCCGGGTTGAATTTGAAGTCAAATCCATATTTAATATATTTAAAAACCATCTATTCTATATAAATAATCAATATAATATATATATATATATATATATATATATTCTATAGCGACCTTATCAAAATTTGATTTGGAAATAAAATAAAATCTACACGACGAAAATTGGATTTTTCTCTGCCACTGGAAAGATATCGTCAAACCCGTCCCGACATTTCTTATTTCGAGGAAATCCGACTTATTTTGAACCCGGTACAACCAGTTGAAGTTCAAAACGCCAAATCACGAACTACTGCGCCGATGTAGCTCGTTATTCAATTAAATTATAAACCATATCGCTCTACCGTCGTTAAATAAACAAAATTGTCATTGTAAATTTAATATAACCAATATTTGACCAATTTAAACTGCCCGATCACAATATATGGCAAATTCTATAGTTTCCCAAATATTCTGGAAATTAAAATATTATTTTATTATTTATTTAAATAATATATTCCAAATAAATCACTAAATTCGATCATTTAAATTCAAACCAATCTTTAAATAATTAAAATAATCCAAATAAAAAGGAAGAAAATACGGGTCGTTACATTCCTTCCCCCTTAAAATAATTTCGTCCTCGAAATTGCTAAGGTAGAAAGAATGTCACAACTCGTTATCTTAAAAATAATATTTAATTTAAATCTCAATTTTATTTCCAAAATAAATCTAATTGGTTTTAAAACCAATTTATTTCAAATAAAAGAATTTCCCAAAAAAATTCAAAAAAATTTCTAACACCATAAATTTTGAAAAATTTCGGCAGAGTTTCCCCTGCACGGAGGACCATCTGCAATATAGCAAGATCAAGAAATAAATATACATCGACTCTCATGGTCGGAAAATTCAAAAACCAAACTCAAATCCCAAACAAAAATAAAAAATTTCATGTTTGCGTTTGCGTACCTTTTTGCGTGCGTTAATACGCGATATACGATAATTTATACTTGAGCTTGCTTAGTCATACTGCAGCTCTATTCTCAACCTAGATTCAATTAACTCTAGATTTTCTCTTGGATGGATTTTAAAGCTAAATTGGCCCTTCTACACCTGTTTCTCAACTCAAACGAATTCATCAATCATTAAACAAATGTTAATTATGTTCAAAATACCCATATCATACATCACAACCAATTCACACACAATTTAATTCATACGGGATTTATAACCAAGTTATAACAATCCATTTATCTTTATAATTATCCATTCGGATTTATTTATCCAACTTACTTATTTCATATTGGTTTTCAACCAATTTGATTCATGTTCAGACTTATCCATGAGATCAAGCACACCATCCAAACATAACACATAATCAACATTAACAAATCCAAATAATTTGCCCATAGTATAATAATTTGTGAAAACCCATGCTTCTAATGTTTTACAAAATAAATTGGGCAAAAATAATGTGACGATCCCAAAACCCCGTGACGCGGTGTTAAGGATAATCATTGGAATATAACACATTAATCATCATTAGCAGATCACAGATAATAGCATAAACAGAAAATAGAATAATTTACACATATATGACAGCGGAATCATATAAATATCATCACATCAGAGAAGCACAGTACAAGATACAACTTAGTGCATAATGATACATAATCTGTCACCATCGCCTGAGGCGGAATCATACATAAAGATTACACAAAAGGAATATCAGTCTACATCGCCAATGGCGGAATCATAATATAGATACAATAATGGCGGAGAAAATCCAAGTCAGCACAGTGTAGTCAAGCCTCGCCATGAGCCAAAAGGTGCGTTAGAAACCTGTAACTAGGCTGCCCGTGTGAAAATGAGGGCACCCGAGTTTGCAAGGTGAAACAAACTACGAGTCAGTCATGGGACTGGTATGAGAAATCTACTCAACTTATTAATAACAATAATGAGGCAAATCAAAGGACCACGCCACTTTCGCGGAACGGGTTTACTCCAATGAGTGCTAGTGCATGAAATAAAGTAAATGATTAAATCATCGCAATGCTTTTTATAAAATGAAGCCATTATAACACTCAGGTCCCATCACACAATGCAACGCAAGCCGGAGGATAGAGTTTTCCCTTATAATGGCCAAAAATGCTTCATACGAATAAAACAAAGGTATTTGATATTATTACTAGTGCATATATGTTTCGAAAGCGATTTCAATCATAAATATCAATCATAGGCGGCATAAATGACCCATACCACTATGTCGCCATACTAGTAATACAATCACGTCCGCATATTTCGTATTGGAAATTGGATTCCTTCATGAGTCGAGGCAAGGGGCAAGCTCCTCTCCGTTCGAGACACTCTAGCAAATGCCTCGGGACCGCACACAGCAATCCCCTGGATCCTCCAAGGCCGGTCCTCTCTTACTTTTGAGGATTGGCAATTCCTGAACACACGTTTCCCGGTTCTTACAGACCTATAATCGAGGCGCCTCGTATTCCAACAACCACACAGGTGAAAAGTAGATATAAATGTCAGGGCTGGGAGGTCTCTGACACCACCATAGCTAGAAAGAAACGTCGTGCACTCCTTGGGTCCTTCTCCCGTTTTTGACTCATACCGGGGTGTGAGGCTCGCGAATTCACGTTATACACAAAGCTACGTCACACAGACCATGCTTTGATCATCAACCACAAGACTTTGCTTTGCAACAGAAGCCTTGATCATATGCTACTTAGGCGTGCCACACAGGCAATCCACTCCATGCGACTGATTTCTGTCAATACATAACCTATGAGCTCGTACGTCTCAGAGAAGGGCGTTAAGCAAGAGAATAAATTCTCCGCCGCCAAACAGATATATATTTAATAGAGATCAATCAACACAGAACAAAATCCAATGTCAGACACACAGTCCATTTACAAGTCCGTTCTGGGTCTGAACGAAACCGGAGGCACCAATTCATCGCATATCCGTACAATCAACAGTATGTGTGGACGACTACTACTTCAATTCCTTCATGGTAGCTACTCCAATCACGAGCATCAGTAGCGCCCATCCATCCAATGTGGAGATCGTCGGTCTTCAGTCGTCTTCGACTCTTCGACTCTTTGACTTCTCAACGTCGATCGATTATTTGAAATGAGATAAACTCGGCCTTTTCAAATAACCCACGTATATTTAGATTTTCAAATCAATTAATCACATGGTTGGACTATTCAACATTCACATTTCAGTTATTTAGTTATAATTTTCATGTCAAATACATTCAACCATCAAATATCAAGCAAACACAACAAAATTGGTTTATTTTCACTCTATATCGTCTATAGTACTTTATAACGACATATCGCCATTTTTATTTAATTTAAAACGGCCATATTTAATTAAACGACGTTTCAGGTCGTGTCGATGCACTGGCGCTGCTTTTCATTACTTTTGTTTTACACATATATGAAAATCTAACCGTTCGATCTTCACAAATTTTACATCATTAGGAAGGTCATTTCAAAACGAATCCAACGGTTTTAGTTTTGGGAAAATCCGACGGTCGGATCTTCCACACTAACCATTTGAAGTTACGGTTTCAATTTACGAACTGCAGCGTCGTTATTTGATTTAATTTAATTATATTTATATATATATATAAATATAATCTTTTCTGGCGCTGTTTTTCTTCAGTTTTGAATTAAACATTCCAGACAATCCAACCGTCGGATCTTCACAAAATTGGTGCCGTTGGAAAGATATTTCCAAGGCGAACCCAACGATTGCGGTTTCGGGAAAATCCAATGGTCGGATTTCCCGCACTAGTCGTTTGAAATCACGATTTCAAAACATGAACTGCACGGCCACGTTTCGTTTTAATTCTATTTATATTTATATATTTATATAAATATAGTTCATTCAAAAATTCCTATATCGTTTCCACTTCAATTATTTCACTAACGCCTTTAAATTTTGGAAAATTTCGCCATAACCTCCTTTGTACGGGAGGGTCTGGGAAAATTCCCAAATAGCCACACGGGCGTCTCATATGAAAAAGAAAAAGAAAAAGCCAAGCGGCTAGCCAACAGGCTCATAAAATCATCACCCAAACAAAGCGGTAAATGTGTACCTATTTGTCGGGCACAAAATTTTATTTCTCTTCTCTAGCCCCTTTTGCTTTAACCTATTCAATAGACATGCATGTACATATATACAATTTCTAACATTTATCAATTTCCATTCAATTTCATATTTGATTTGCTTTGGTTTAAAAACACCATTCATTCTAGTGTTGCATGCATAGGCTAAAATCATATCATTAGCTAGTTAATGTATATTTCAACTCATGCACGTTTATTTGAACAAGTGGCTATTTTTAACACTTCACATTTCAAAGATGATAATTTTGGCGAACTAAAATAGATTTCAACACATGACTATTTTATTTAGTTCCTATGCATGTTAAAAATAATATTTCTATCACAAATATTTATTTCAACGTCCGCATATCTTTAGCATATCACACATATGACAAAAATGATATTTTTATCATTTAAAATATTTATTCGAAAAATAGATGTTTCTGCACTTCATAGTTTCAATAAAAATGTAATTTTTGTCGTTCGATCTTTTTATTCAACACATGAACTTTTCCACTACACACACTTCTCAATAAATGAGCATCTCCACACCTGGACATTTTATTTATGTTGTTCATATTAGAAAGATGGGATTTTTATTGTTGAAATTATTTATATAAGGCGAATATTTTTCATACTTCATATACATATAAAAATGTGATTTTTATTGTTTAAACACTTCACTCATTCACAAATGAATTTAATTTTCACACAACACTTTTCAACACATGAATATTTCCACACATGGATATAGTTTCAATATATGACTTTAATTTCAACGCAAGAAAATAATTTCAACATATGAAAATAATTCTAACACACAAAAATTATTCAAAATTTCGGCAGCATAACGGCAGGGTAGTTAAAACCGGCACCGTCCCTAGTACGGCTCCTCGCTCTACCTTAAAACCTCGCGGTTTTTGACAATGGGGATTCATGCATCTAATTCGCACGCAGGCGGCATGTTATTTATATTTCCACAAATATTTCCAATTCTTTTCAATCACCAATGGGTATTTTTCAACCACAACCAAACAATATCAACCACGACCAATTATTCAACCATTCGTATTTTTCATCCAATATTTCACACCAATTTACCACAATAAATATCGTCCATGGTTTGTGGACGAGGGGAGTATATATATATAATATAATATATATATTTGCTATATTTCACTAGCATTTCAACACATATATCACTTATTCTATGCATGTAAAAATTCATACTTCGCTTATATAGCTTACACTACGTATGTACATGAGGTATACAACACGTATGTAATTTATATTTCGCTTATATAAATTATACACGACATTTTCCATTCAATTTCACGTTAATTTAGATTTCTCACCTTGGTTTTCTGAGCGCTAAAAATCGATACGATGTCAGAAAAATCCGCGGCTTCTTCTATTGGGTAGAGAGCTTCCTTGCGGTCTCGATGTTTCCTGTTTCATTGAATTTCGTCAACACACCAAAAAGATATGATTTTTCAAAGTGTAAAGATCAAAGAAAAACTCACTTTCACGAAGCTTCAAAACTAGGTTTACAGTTTTCGCGAAATCAGTGGCACGTGGGGACGATCGGGGGGTTGGACATGGAAGAGGGAAGAGAGGGCTTCAAGTCGGTGGTGGTTTGGTGGCGTTCGGTGGTCGGTGGCATTCAGGGCGGCGGCGGGAAGTGCTCGACTTCCTGGCTTCGATACGGGCGGAGGAGGCGACTGTGGCGGCGGCGGTGGGGTCGGATTTGAAGAGGAGGAGGAGGCGCGTCGAGGTAGGGGGTGGCGCAGGCGGAAATCGCCTGTGGCGGCGGCGATTTGGGAGAGAAGGTAGGGAGCGGTTTCGCCGTTGATCGGGGGGGTTTCTTTTTTTTTTTTTTTAAATTTATGAAAGGAAAATTCTGATTGGCCGAGGATTATATTAAATTTTTAAATAGTGTTTTCTCAAACGAACTCCTTTTTAAACCCAACGACTGTCGCCCCTAGCTAAATACCCCCATTCCGGACACAATGGGATATGTTTCGTAGGCCAATTCGACTGTTACAGTCAGTTATTTTTCAAATTAAAGTATAAAACATTTAATTTTTAACTCTGAACGCACATTTCAATTTGCCAGGGCCACAAACTGATTCGAAAAATTCCAGAAAAATAAATCTAGCTATGTTTTGACGCTACGGTCCCAACAAAACTAGTTTCGTCGAATTCTGAGGTCGTTTGAAAAATGGCCATTTTCTGGTCGATCCAATTTAACAGAAATCGACCAAACACATTTTCTTTTGCCACGCTCACATACTAGCTTCAAAAATTATGAAATTTGAAACCTAGCAATAGTTTGACATCCCGGACCCAACAAAATTGGTTTCGTCGAATTCCGAGGTCGTATGCAAAATATCAATTTTCCAGGGCTATATATTCTATATACCGACTCTTCTGAAAATTCATTCGGCCATAACTTTAATTCCCGTTATGAAACTTCGATTTTTCAGATTCGTTAGAAAGGTATTGACTAACAGATTTAAATATTTTTGGTTTCGCTAAAATCCGTAATATTTTCCACCCTGCATAGTCGGTCAAAGTTTGAATTCAAATTTTCGAACTGACTCACTATTCCTAATTCACTATTTTATTGAAATATTTTATTTCAATTGTTCAAATTCCTTTGAAATAACCAATTTAAAATTTTTAAATTGGCTCGTATTTTCCGGGTTATTACAATCTCCCCTACTTAAAACTTTTCGTCCTCGAAAAGGAAACAACAGTAAAGTAGGAAATAAAATGTAAATGCGAAGTATTGTAAAGGTACCTTGCACCGGAGTTAGTCAGAGATATCCAATCTGCATTTGGGGTAAGCTTGCTTAATGCTTTCCTCAGTTTCCCAAGTACAGTCTCTAGGATCACTGCTCCACTGCACTTTAACTAAATGAACCTTTTTGCTTTTGAGTTCTCTAGTTTCTTTGCCAACAATCTTTAATGGCTCTCTTCTGAGTGCTAATTCTGGAGTCATCTCCACATCCCGTTGCGCTGCTTCTTCTACAACAAGATCCGGATCATGCACATGTCTCCTAAGTTGAGATACGTGAAATACATTGTGCACTCCAGGCAACCAATCTGGTAATTGAACCATATAAGCAAGAGTTCCAATTCGCCCAAGTATAAGAAAGGGACCAATAAATCTCGGAGCCAACTTCCCAGTCTTTCCAAATCTGATTACTCCTCTCATCGGAGAAACCTTTAAATAAACATGATCACCAACAGCAAATGTCAAATCTCTCCTTCTAGAGTCTGCATAACTTTTCTGTCGGCTTTGGGTGGTTTTCAATCGCTTCTTGATGAAGTCCACTTTATCAGATGCTTCTCTAATCATATCGGGTCCTAGTACAAGTCTGTTGCCAGGTTCTACCCAACATGCTGGAGATCTGCAGGGTCTGCCATATAATGCTTCAAATGGTGACATTCTCAAACTTGCTTGATAGCTATTGTTATATGAGAATTCTGCCAAATGCAAATGATCTTCCCATGACACACCAAAATCGATTATACAAGCCCGCAATAAATCTTCTAGAATTCTATTCACCCGCTCAGTTTGGCCATATGTTTGTAGGTGATAAGCAGTGCTCATATTCAGTTTTGTTCCCAATTCTGTCTGGAAAGCCTCCCAGAACTTGCTAGTAAATAGGGGATCTCTATCACTGACTATGCTGATGGGAATTCCATGCAGCTTAACAATTTCTCTGAAATATATCTGTGCTAGACTTTGAGCGGTTCTATTGGATCTGACAGGTATAAAATGGGCAGTCTTCGTGAAGCGATCTACGATTACCCAAATGTTGTCATTACCTTTCTTGGTTCGCGGCAAACCATCTATGAAATCCATGGAAATCTGTTCCCATTTCCAGCCTGGGACTTCCAACGGTTGTAACAGTCCAGCTAGCTTCTGTTGGTCACTCTTGACCAATTGACAAGTAGGGCATCTGCTAACATACAAAGAAATATCTCTTTTCATTGCCTTCCACCAGAAAGTGCATTTGATATCGTTGTACATTTTACTCACCCCGGGGTGGATGCAAAATTTGGATTTATGGCATTCATCCAGCACTTCTCTTTTAAGCTCGGGAATGTCGGGAACACATATTCTTCTATTCAGCCTCAGAACTCAATCACTATCCACTAGGAAACTGTAGCCTTCGCCCCTTTGAATCCTTTTTACCATCTCTGTCACAAAATTGTCACTTTTCTGAAGAACAGATATCCTATCAATCAATCCAGGTGTAATTATAAGATTGGCAATGATTGCTATTTTTCTACTAAGTGCATCCGCCACAACGTTAGCCTTCCCCGGCGTATACAGGATATCAAGATCATACGCTGCAAGAAATTCTAGCCAACGCTGTTGTCTCAGATTCAGATCTTTCTGGGTATATAAATACTTCAATGATTGATGATCCGTGTACAGTATAAATTTCTCGCCCAATAAATAATGCCTCCAGATTTTCAAGGCAAAAACGATGGCTAGCAACTCAAGATCATGAGTCACATAATTCTTCTCATGCGGTTTCAGTTGGCGGCTTGCATAAGCGACTACTTGGCCTCTCTGCATTAACACTGCACCAAGACCTCTAATAGAAGCATCTGTCCAAACCGTTAAATCCTGATTGCCATCAATAATAGTTAACACTGGAGTGGTGGTCGGCTTCGATTTCAATTCCTGGAAAGCTTCTTCGTAGTCGGAAGTCCACTTAAACTTCTCGTGTTTCTTTGTGAGCTTCGTTAACGGACCGGATATCTTCGAAAAATCCTTAACGAACTTTCGATAATAACTAGCCAACCCCATGAAACTTCTAACTTCCGTGGGAGTGGTGGGTTGTTTCCAGTCTTGAATCGCTGTTATTTTGCTTGGGTCAACAGAAATTCCTTTCTCTGACACGACATGGCCAAGAAATTTAACTTCTTCTTGCCAGAAGACACATTTAGAGAATTTGGCTTTGAAGACGTTCTTCCTTAGAATCTCCAATACTTGTTCTAAATGTTTTTCATGCTCGGGTTTTGATTTGGAGTAGATTAAAATATCATCGATAAATACGAGGACAAATTTATTCAGAACTCCCCTGAACACTCTATTCATTAGATCGACAAAGTATGCTGGAGCGTTGCATAGGCCAAACGGCATTACTAACCATTCATAAAATATGTCTGGACCCCTGAAAGCTGTCAATGGAACACACTCTTATGCTATTCTCAATTGATGAAAACCTGTAGCTAGGTCCATTCGGGAAAATACTTTCGCCCCATTCAATTGGTCTAGAAAATCATCAATGCGGGGTAATGGATATTTATTTTTAAGCGTTTGTTTGTTGAGGTCTCGGTAATCAACACATAATCGAAGAGTACCGTCTGACTTTGGGACAAACACAACAGCTGCACCCCAATTAGAAAAACTCGGTCTGATTAGACCTTTCCACAACAGTTGACGAGTTTGATCGCCTAATTCTTCTTTTTCTTTCGGAGTCATTCTGCGAATTGGATGCACCACTGGTCTGGCATTAGGAATTAGATCGATTCGGAATTCTATTTCTCTTTGCGGAGGTAAGTTTTCAACTTCTTCAAACACATCCGCATAGTTGCTAACAATCGGAATCTTTTCCATGGAAGTGGGGATAAGTTCTAATGCTGCCCAAAATTCTTCTCTATTCGGATTCGAACCATGATAGGGTATATATATATGTCCAAGCTCTGTTCGGATCTTAACAATCCTTTCCGCACACTTTACCTCAGCTTCGTATTTCGTTAACCGATCCAGCCCGAGAATAATATCGAATTCGGGAAAATCCATAACGATTAAATCAAAAGGAAACTTGTAGAAAGAATAAGAGATCGGCACTCTACAATATGAACCGAGAGTAACAGGACCCCCTATCGGGTTATGAACTTCAACCGATTCTTTAAGCTTTCGCTGTTTTAACTTTAATTTGTGCATTGTGTGTCTAGCAATAAAACTACGCGATGCACCTGTGTCAAACAATACAGAAACAGGAATATTTTTAATTGTAAGGGTACCTCCCAAAACATCAGATTTACCTGCTCCATCGGAAGCAGCTGGCGGGCTAGACCCGTCATAGACGTGAGCTACTGTAGCTTTCTTCAGCAAAGGACAGTCTTTGACCAGATGATCGGTCTTGCGACAATTGAAGCACGAGCGAGGGTTCTGAGAGCCTTGGCTCGAGCCTTGAGAATTTGTTTTCTGCCTCTTCGGAGCTGTGCAGACGTTTGTAGTGCCCCGGCTTACCACAGTTAAAGCAATTTCCTCTTGGCGGCTTGCCTGTCTGAGGCTTTGAAGATGCTGCTTGGCTTGACTCGCCTTGATTTACAGCAGGCTTGCGCTTGTTTCCGGCTTGGCTTCTAGCGCGATCCTGATCCAGATGCCTTTGATCAAGGTCTTCATAGTTGCATGTCATTTCCACCAGCTCGTTGAATTCCAGCTTGACATGGGCCATGGCTCTATCATGATATTGTCATCTTAGTCCAAGGATAAACCTCTTATTTTTGGATTTTGCGGTAGCAACGAGCTCTGGAGCATAGGGCGACAACATTGTAAATTTGTTCAGATAATCTTGCACGGAAAGATCGCCTTGCTGGAGATTGGCGAAGTCATCGTGCATTCTTTCTAGGGCTTGCTCTGGGACATATTTCTCCTTGAATAGTTCTTTGAATCCATCCCATGTTCTTCCAGCTTCTCTATTCCCGGCGGTAAGAGATTCCCACCATAATTCAGCTTGTTCCTGCATAAGCCAGGCGCCTATAATAGCTTTGTCTTCGTCTCCTAGCCTTAGGACTTCAAGAATTTTCTCGCATGTTTTGAGCTATGCAAGGGCCTCTATTACGGTGCCAGTTCCCGAGAAGGTCTTGCCTCCTAAGTTCTTATATCTCTTAGCTACACGGTCAAGCTCGAAGTATTGAGCTGCCGGAGGTTGTATCAAAGGTCCTTCTTGAGCTGGGATTTCTCCCCTTCCTCGGCCTCGGCCGGCACAGCCTCCTCTAGCGGCAGCTGCTCTGGTAGCCATTTTTCAAATTCTGTATAAGCAACGAAAAAAGTCAGCTAACAGAAATGATAGTCTATTGCATAGTTAAGCAGAAAATTTACGGAAAGATAACGATGGATTGATCAATTGTTTTTGCTATTCTGCTCAGCTCATTCTAGGACCTTACTAGTCCTATCTCTAATGAGCGACTCGCCTTAGAATACTACTAATTCTATTTTGACGAAGTGTTTAATGTGTTAGACTCCAGAACTAAGGTTAACCAAATCTCTGATACCAGCTGTGACGATCCCAAAACCCCGTGACACGGTGTTAAGGATAATCATTGGAATATAACACATTAATCATCATTAGCAGATCACAGATAATAGCATAAACAGAAAATAGAATAATTTACACATATATGACAGCGGAATCATATAGATATCATCACATCAGAGAAGCACAGTACAGGATACAACTTAGTGCATAATGATACATAATCAGTCACCATCGCCTGAGGCGGAATCATACATAAAGAGTACACAAAAGGAATATTAGTCTACATCGCCAATGGCGGAATCATAATATAGATACAATAATGGCGGAGAAAATCCAAGTCAGCACAGTGTAGTCAAGCCTCGCCATGAGCCAAAAGGTGCGTCAGAAACCTGTAACTAGGCTGCCCATGTGAAAATGAGGGCACCCAAGTTTGCAAGGTGAAACAAACTACGAGTCAGTCATGGGACTGGTATGAGAAATCTACTCAACTTATTAATAACAATAATGAGGCAAATCAAAGGACCACGCCACTTTCGCGGAACGGGTTTACTCCAATGAGTGCTAGTGCATGAAATAAAGTAAATGATTAAATCATCGCAATGCTTTTTATAAAATGAAGCCATTATAAGACTCAGGTCCCATCACACAATGCAACGCAAGCCGGAGGATAGAGTTTTCCCTTATAATGGCCAAAAATGCTTCATACGAATAAAACAAAGGTATTTGATATTATTACTAGTGCATATATGTTTCAAAAGCGATTTCAATCATAAATATCAATCATAGGCGGCATAAATGACCCATACCACTATGTCGCCATACTAGTAATACAATCACGTCCGCATATTTCGTATTGGAAATTGGATTCCTTCATGAGTCGAGGCAAGGGGCAAGCTCCTCTCCGTTCGAGACACTCTAGCAAATGCCTCGGGACCGCACACAGCAATCCCCTGGATCCTCCAAGGCCGGTCCTCTCTTACTTTTGAGGATTGGCAATTCCTGAACACACGTTTCCCGGTTCTTACAGACCTATAATCGAGGCGCCTCGTATTCCAACAACCACACAGGTGAAAAGTAGATATAAATGTCAGGGCTGGGAGGTCTCTGACACCACCATAGCTAGAAAGAAACGTCGTGCACTCCTTGGGTCCTTCTCCCGTTTTTGACTCATACCGGGGTGTGAGGCTCGCGAATTCACGTTATACACAAAGCTACGTCACACAGACCATGCTTTGATCATCAACCACAAGACTTTGCTTTGCAACAGAAGCCTTGATCATATGCTACTTAGGCGTGCCACACAGGCAATCCACTCCATGCGACTGATTTCTGTCAATACATAACCTTTGAGCTCGTACGTCTCAGAGAAGGGCGTTAAGCAAGAGAATAAATTCTCCGCCGCCAAACAGATATATATTTAACAGAGATCAATCAACACAGAACAAAATCCAATGTCAGATACACAGTCCATTTACAAGTCCGTTCTGGGTCTGAACGAAACCGGAGGCACCAATTCCTCGCATATCCGTACAATCAACAGTATGTGTGGACGACTACTACTTCAATTCCTTCATGGTAGCTACTCCAATCACGAGCATCAGTAGCGCCCATCCATCCAATGTGGAGATCGTCGGTCTTCAGTCGTCTTCGACTCTTCGACTTCTCAATGTCGATCGATTATTTGAAATGAGATAAACTCGGCCTTTTCAAATAACCCACGTATATTTAGATTTTCAAATCAATTAATCACATGGTTGGACTATTCAACATTCACATTTCAGTTATTTAGTTATAATTTTCATGTCAAATACATTCAACCATCACATATCAAGCAAACAAAACAAAATTGGTTTATTTTCACTCTATATTGTCTATAGTACTTTATAACGATATATCGCCATTTTTATTTAATTTAAAACGGCCGTATTTAATTAAACGACGTTTCAGGTCATGTCGATGCACTGGCGCTGCTTTTCATTAATTTTGTTTTAAACATATATGAAAATCTAACCGTTGGATCTTCACAAATTTTACATCATTAGGAAGGTCATTTCAAAACGAATCCAACGGTTTCAGTTTTGGGAAAATCCGACGGTCGGATCTTCCACACTAACCATTTGAAGTTACGGTTTCAATTTACGAACTGCAGCGTCGTTATTCGATTTAATTTAATTATATTTATATATATATATAATCGTTTCTGGCGCTGTTTTTCTTCAGTTTTGAATTAAACATTCCAGACAATCCAACCGCCGGATCTTCACAAAGTTGGTGCCGTTGGAAAGATATTTCCAAGGCGAACCCAACGGTTGCGGTTTCGGGAAAATCCAATGGTCGGATTTCCTGCACTAGTCGTTTGAAATCATGGTTTCAAAACAGGAACTGCACGGCCACGTTTCGTTTTAATTCTATTTATATTTATGTATTTATATAAATATAGTTCATTCAAAAATTCCTATATCGTTTCCACTTCAATTATTTCACTAACGCCTTTTAATTTTGGAAAATTTCGCCATAACCTCCTTTGTACGGGAGGGTCTGGGAAAATTCCCAAATAGCCACACGGGCGTCTCATATCAAAAAGAAAAAGCCAAGCGGCTAGCCAACAGGCTCATAAAATCATCACCCAAACAAAGCGGTAAATGTGTACCTATTTGTCGGGCACAAAATTTTATTTCTCTTCTCTAGCCCCTTTTGCTTTAACCTGTTCAATAGACGTGCATGTACATATATACAATTTCTAACATTTATCAATTTCCATTCAATTTCATATTTGATTTGCTTTGGTTTAAAAACACCATTCATTCTAGTGTTGCATGCATAGGCTAAAATCAGATCATTAGCTAGTTAATGTATATTTCAACTCATGCACGTTTATTTGAACAAGTGGCTATTTTTAACACTTCACATTTCAAAGATTATAATTTTGGCGAACTAAAATAGATTTCGACACATGAGTATTTTATTTAGTTCCTATGCATGTTAAAAATAATATTTCTATCACAAATATTTATTTCAACGTCCGCATATCTTTAGCATATCACACATATGATAAAAATGATATTTTTATCATTTAAAATATTTATTCGACAAATAGATGTTTCTGCACTTCATAGTTTCAATAAAAATGTAATTTTTATCATTCGATCTTTTTATTCAACACATGAACTTTTCCACTACACACACTTTTCAATAAATGAGCATCTCCACACCTGGACATTTTATTTATGTTGTTCATATTAGAAAGATGGGATTTTTATTGTTGAAATTATTTATATAAGGCGAATATTTTTCATACTTCATATAAATATAAAAATGTGATTTTTATTGTTTAAACACTTCACTCATTCACAAATGAATTTAATTTTCACACAACACTTTTCAACACATGAATATTTCCACACATGGATATAGTTTCAATATATGACTTTAATTTCAACGCAAGAAAATAATTTCAACATATGAAAATAATTCTAACACACAAAGATTATTCAAAATTTCGGCAGCATAACGGCAGGGTAGTTAAAACCGGCACCGTCCCTAGTACGGCTCCTCGCTCTACCTTAAAACCTCGCGGTTTTTGACAATGGGGATTCATGCATCTAATTTGCACGCAGGCGGCATGTTTATTTTTATTTCCACAAATATTTCCAATTCTTTTCAATCACCAATGGGTATTTTTCAACCACAACCAAACAATATCAACCACGACCAATTATTCAACCATTCGTATTTTTCATCCAATATTTCACACCAATTCACCACAATAAATATCGTCCATGGTTTGTGGACGAGGGTAGTATATATATATATATATATATATATATATATATATATATAATATAATATATATATTTGCTATATTTCACTAGCATTTCAACACATATATCACTTATTCTATGCATGTAAAAATTCATACTTCGCTTATATAGCTTACACTACGTATGTACATGAGGTATACAACACGTATGTAATTTATATTTCGCTTATATAAATTATACACGACATTTTCCATTCAATTTCACGTTAATTTAGATTTCTCACCTTGGTTTTCTGAGCGCTAAAAAATCGATACGATGTCAGAAAAATCCGCGGCTTCTTCTATTGGGTAGAGAGCTTCCTTGCGGTCTCGATGTTTCCTGTTTCGTCGAATTTCGTCAACACACCAAAAAGATATGATTTTTCAAAGTGTAAAGATCAAAGAAAAACTCACTTTCACAAAGTTTCAAAACTAGGTTTACAGTTTTCGCGAAATCAGTGGCACGTGGGGACGATCGGGGGGTTGGACGTGGAAGAGGGAAGAGAGGGCTTCAAGTCGGTGGTGGTTTGGTGGCGTTTGGTGGTCGGTGGCGTTCAGGGCGGCGGCGGGAAATGCTCGACTTCCTGGCTTCGATACGGGCGGAGGAGGCGACTGTGGCGGTGGGGTCGGATTTGAAGAGGAGGAGGAGGCGCGTCGAGGTAGGGGGGTGGCGCCGGCGGAAATCGCCTGTGGTGGCGGCGATTTGGGAGAGAAGGTAGGGAGCGGTTTCGCCGTTGATCGGGGGGGTTTTTTTTTTTTAAAATTTATGAAAGGAAAATTCTGATTGGCCGAGGATTATATTAAATTTTTAAATAGTGTTTTCTCAAACGAACTCCTTTTTAAACCCAACGACTGTCGCTCCTAGCTAAATACCCCCATTCCGGACACAATGGGATATGTTTCGTAGGCCAATTCGACTGTTACAGTCAGTTATTTTTCAAATTAAAGTATAAAACATTTAATTTTTAACTCTGAACGCACATTTCAATTTGCCAGGGCCACAAACTGATTCGAAAAATTCCAGAAAAATAAATCTAGCTATGTTTTGATGCTATGGTCCCAACAAAACTAGTTTCATCGAATTCTGAGGTCGTTTGAAAAATGGCCATTTTCTGGTCGATCCAATTTAACAGAAATCGACCAAACACAATTTCTTTTGCCACGCTCACATACTAGCTTCAAAAATTATGAAATTTGAAACCTAGCAATAGTTTGACATCCCGGACCCAACAAAAGTGGTTTCGTCGAATTCCGAGGTCGTATGCAAAATATCAATTTTCCAGGGCTATATATTCTATATACCGACTCTTCTGAAAATTCATTCGGCCATAACTTTTAATTCCCGTTATGAAACTTCGATTTTTCAGATTCGTTAGAAAGGTATTGACTAACAGATTTAAATATTTTTGGTTTCGCTAAAATCCGTTATATTTTCCACCCTGCATAGTCGGTCAAAGTTTGAATTCAAATTTTCAAACTGACTCACTATTCCTAATTCACTATTTTATTGAAATATTCTATTTCAATTGTTCAAATTCCTTTGAAATAACCAATTTAAAAATTTTAAATTGGCTCGTATTTTCCGGGTTATTACAACTAATTTCAAAATAATTTTATAACAAATTACAAATACGCGCTCTCGTATATATACACAAACTCAATCTAGGGCATTACTAACCCCACCTCTATTGAGTCACGCCACAGAGCCAAGGTTATCACTAAACCAATATCTCTGATACCACTGTAACGACCCAAGGATTTTCAACCCCGAAAATCGACATAAAATCACCATGTTGACTATTTAAGCATCGAAAACACTGGATTGTCAATAGAAAGAATTTAGAGTGTGAGAATAGAAAGAATATTAGAATAGAAGAAAGAAGAACACATCATCAGAATCTCACAACGGAACGAATAAAATATAATATCAAATCTCTTTATACAAAAGAACTGTATATACATACAAATCATCAGAGTACAACATATATCAGTCACAGCGGAAAAATATCTGTATATATATCTAGCGGTGAGGCCGCCTGTTGCTAGCTCCTGAAAAAATCCAAGCGAATATAACCTGTAAATACGCTCTGTCTGACCCGAGCACATTTGAAGCAAAGAAAAATACACCAGGTGAGTCTGGAATACTATCAATGATAAATTCACAGAACACATACTTGTTTAACTTTGGAAAATTCTTTCTGAAATCATAGGATAATAGTAAGACCAACCCACACATAAACATGACGGTTTTTACCTTACTATAACCCAAAACGTTTTGAAATCATAGCTTATTCTGATATTATCATAATGTCTAAATACAAATAAATATCAATCTAGTGGAACGCTTGCTTCTCACGCTCCACATATATAGTATACAAACCAAAACCGCAAGCGCTTATTGGATATTGGATTCCAACTTGACAAGGTATGGGACCATCTTCCGCACATGTATCTCTAGAGGCGAATACACTGGGTTCAACAAGAACATCTTGCAACCCGGCCGTCACATGACTGACCACTGATTTCGCTTGAGTGTATCGAATGTATATCACCGACGGTTGGGATCAGCAACTGCCTCCCGAAAAGGGACAACATCGAAATATAGATTAAAGAAGCAAATGAAATTTCTCTAGATAGGTGATCATACACCCTAATGGGAGCGACCCACATAACCATGCTGCCTGCCCGATTTTTGTCATTTCCCGGTTGATGAGGCTTGAGGCCAGAACTTAACTTTAAAACATCTGGTCATCATTCACTTTGAATGCCACATCGTCAGATCCGCCAGATCGCACTGATTGACATCCACAAAAATACTCTAGTTTATTTGGCTAGAGAATAACCATTTCTCTGCCATCAACTATGGTACGTTTCGAGATATCAACGAATGTAATTCCTTTAGAAATACTCTGTCAGACATCCGTCCATACAAGACATCCAGGAACAGGATGAACCGAAGGTACTCTCCTACTGCATCTCATATAGGAATCACCCCATGGATCAGTAGCAAGTAGTCCTTGCAAACCGTAACATTTCAACCATGACCGAATCACGTCAGAATATCTCTACGTTGCAACACAGAGGATATTCGTCAAGTAATCCTTCCTCTTATTAAGATCCACGGCCTTCACTTGCTCCGTCTTCAATCGACGACTTCACGTATTTTCTGGTCGGAATGGGTTTCGAATATATATTCGATCCCGGTCTTTCTGTACCAACAATTGTATTGGTTTGGTTTGATTGTCGGTGTTTTAACTATCAAATAACAATTGTGTAAATAACATGAGTTTGCTGATTCAGCACTTGACCTAACTTGGCTTCTTTAAAATATATTTAACCCAATAGTTAATAAACCTTTACATCTTCCAATGCATTCAAAACATTTGATTTAACCTTATTTTATTATAATAGAATTGTTTATATTGTTTTGGGTATGTATATATATATATACGTATACATACATACATACATACATATATATATATATATATATATATATATATATATCCCTACCTAGCTTTCCATTTCCATCGGGAATATCGATATATTTCTTTAAAACCCTTTTCCCTTTTCTTATACTCGAGCAACTCACGATATCCATATGTGTATATACTTAATGATATAAACCATATTTCCTCTGATTAACTCTGACTAATTTACTTTGATCGATTAACTCTAACTTGACTAACTCGACTTATTTTACTCAACTGGACTAACATGACTTGATTACTCCTATCAATTAACTAATATTCGACTTACTCCATTCACTTGACTCTAGATCGCAGCGATAACAATGGTTACGCCTGACTCCCTCAGGAAATATCCGACGGTCGTAGGTTATCTGCAGCCCTGGGAATTACGCTAGCAGTCGTTCGCAAATGGCAACTCTTCCTGAATAAATATGTTTGACTAACTCTATTTCAAATACTATATTCGATCAACTCAAATTGAATAACAAATGTTCAATAAAATTTGAAATCAATATTTTTATTTCTTTTGAAACTAATATTGCAAAATTATTTAATTTCCCAAGACCCTGCATTAGAGTTCGATATTCCTCGTACAGAGTAAAACCAATCTCAACACCTTCACTCGCTCCAAACTAATACCATTCCTCGATAATAGTGAATCCAACCAAGTTGGGGTATTTTAGTTAACTCTCTGGCCTTGATCGACCCGTTCTTACCTTAGAATAATATTAGTTCAACCATTAACTTCAAAATCTCATTTTCCCTCTGATTACAAATTGGGTTTTTATAAAACCGTTTCTTATATTTGAAATCTTTGCTCCAAATCCTTTTACTTAATTCCTATCATTAAGTAAGTCTTTATTAACAATACACCTTTTAACTTTAAAACCCTTTTCCTCTTATAACCTTTGGATTTAAATAAAAACCCACATTTAATAATTCGCTTCCATTTACTCGAGTATACTTGAAACAAAACCTTACCTTGGATTTATAACTAAAATCTGCCTACCACCTTTTGACCCAACCTTAACGCCATCTAATCACTTCAGTGAACTCCAGTTAAAACCCATCATTTTAAATCCTTAATAATTTAAAACAATAATTAACTTTGAATAATAACAATAGAAACAGTTAGCATGGCTATTAATTTAGAATATTATAAGTATCATTTTTAAAAGCTTATTAAATAACTATATTAACACCAACCAACTCGATAATCACTTATCAAATATAGTTGATCGACATTTAGATATCATTTAACCTTTTGGTTGTGACATTTAACAAATACTTCAGAAATTTCAAACCAATTTAATCCAATTACCACTTTCAATTAAAAACAGTTGAATTTCCTGATCGTACATCCCAGTTAACCTTTAACTGCATTGTCATTTCCCCTTTTAATTTTTTTTAAATAACTTCATAAATTTAAAAACCCTATTTAATTGTTTTAAACAATTATTCCCTTTTACCAAACCGTAGGAAATTCTTGGTTTCTGCTTTTCAGACTGATCTAAACCAGTTAACTAATTTCATTTATAACTTGGTTTAATATATTTATTTACAAATTTCCAATTTAAAACCTCATACAAAATAATTTAAAAACTTTAATTCAGTTATAAATAAATTTATAACTTTGAAACAACGTCGATCCACCTGACGGTAGACCAATATTTAACACAATCTATTTTAGGTCGTTTACTGCCAGTTACCTCATCAACCACTGTCGATTGATTTTAAACACAAAATTGTTGAATATACATTCAACCATCTACATTCGAACAAGTTTTGGTGTTAGTCAGGGTGATCAATTCATATATATGCACAGCCAAATAAATAAAGTTTATTTGAGGAATCAGGTTGGATCCCTCCAACCAGTCCTTTTCTGCATCACAGTTAACAGTTGGATAAAAATATGCGAATTAAATAAATAAATAACTGCAACCAATCAAACAATAATAATCAATTTGCATCCATCGCATCCAATCAACCAATTTATGTTGTAAATGGTGAATCATATTTTTCTATGGATTTACCACATCACAGTACTCCAGAAGGTGTGAGAATTAACTAACCGGATTTTGTTCTGATTGACGATTGACGCGTTTGTCCCTTTTAAATTCAGTCGAGCGTTCAAAATTAGCTGAATTTTAACTACGTCAGATCAGACTCTAGTCGGTGCCATCAGACAGGTCTCGTCCCTGCGATCCCAACGGATCCAGTTTCGTTAAATTTCGTTGTCATATGAACAAGTTGTGCTATTTTAAAGTTTGATATATATATATACATGATTTAAAACAAACCGAATCATTAATAATTTAAATAAGTATTTAACTAATCATTACCTTGATAACAAACCATGCCACGTCAGACCGTTATTTAATCCAACGCGTTTTCTTCTCATTCTCCCTGAATACCCCGATTCCCTTTCTTGCTCCTTCTCCCTTTGATTTGCACGGAACCTAAAACCACCCATCACTGTTGCCTTGGACTACTGGAACCCTTCCTGACCATCTCGTCGTCACCGCTCATCAGTGCAGCACCGCCAGACCTAGCGCTGTGACCTCAGACCCCCTGCCCGCCTTGATTTGCCCTCGTACCAATTTCCGTTGAACTCAGAAATTCCGCCACCTCAGGCAACCATCAACGACCGGGCCTCCTCCATTAGACGTGGCCGACGACCCAGCTCCGATTCCCCCAAGACCGCGACTCCCTTGATGACTGTCGCCGCCGGAATTGGCAAAAATCTGAATGCAACTCGACAAAACACCCCAAAAACAGCCATGTCCGTTCATCTCAACCCCACGACCACCACACAACGTTTCATACCACCAGACCACCACCATTCGATAGCCCTATCTCTCCCCTTTCATTTGCCACCGACCTCCCTACCTGAAACTCCTCCAACGTCGCGAAATCAGCAAAAAACCGAAAGTCAGATCTGGCGGTTTTTGGCAAATTTGGGCCACAACAAGCGTCGATAGGTCCCCAACTTTTTACGGTAGGTAGATAACAATCCGATCTACAACTTTGCTTCAGGTTGCCCTCACAAATTCTCAACGGATAGGAAGATATAAATTGATTTGTGTTCGAGGACTTTTGTGTAAAATTTCTGAATGGTGGCTAGGTTGTGAATGGGTTGGCTGATATTTTGGGGTTTATATAAGTGTAAAAATTATTATTTTAAGTCGACGTGGCGATCGATGTTGACTAACGATTTTTATTTCGTACCTATTGCGTTTTCGAACATCGTTTATTCGTTGCTGCGCTCACATACAAACCCCATTCGAGGTGAAAATGGACCACATATTTAATTTGATGATACGGTCCTAATGAAACTTGTTTCGTCGAATTCCGAGTTCGTTTTCTCACATGGCCCTTGTTCACGTTCAAATGGTCGTTTATATTTGTATTTTATTTTGCCACGCTCACAAATTAACCCCGATTGATGCGCAGTTTGAAAATCTAGCAATGATTTGCTTTTGCGGTCCCAATAAAATTTGTTTCGTTGAAAACTGAGGTCGTTTGAATAATGGCCCTTTAATAACTGGCCAATTCAAATAAAATAAACCAATTTTAAAATACCTCAATATAATAATATTAAAATATTGAAATAGGCCATGCACGACTAGAATATTGTATACTACCACAATAAAATATCCTGGGTTGAATTTGAAGTCAAATCGATATTTAAAATATTTAAAAACCCTCTATTCTATATAAATAATCGATATAATATATATATATATATAAATTCCATAGCGACCTTTTCAAAATTTGATTTGGACATAAAATAAAATCTACACGACGAAAATTGGATTTTTCTCTACCATTGGACATATATCGTCAAACCGGTCCCGACGTTTCTTGTTTCGAGGAAATCCGACTTATTTTGAACCCGGTACGACCAATTGAAGTTCAAAACGCCAAATCGCGAACTGCCGCGCCGCTGCAGCTCGTTATTCAATTAAATTATAAACCATATCTGTAACAACCCGAACCTTAATAACGTGTTAAAACCATAAATCAAGGCAGAATTAAATTTTAAAGTACGAACCAGGGGAAAGTGTTGCGCCATTGTGTTCGTCTAGAAATTCTGCTTGGAAACGAGTCCGAGTTTGCGAGAATCGGAGTCCGTATGAGGGAGATACGACCGTCCGAAGTTTCAGGAATTTTCAGAATCAAAAACAGCTCGAAATTCAAATTCAAACCCCAGAACAAGCTGGGCGGGAAAATTCCCGCCCATGGACCAGGTCGACCTGGGGGTCGACCATAGTGTCGACCTCCCAGGGACCAGGTCGACCATAGTGTCGACCTAGTGGTCGACCTGCCTCCCGAACCCATTTTCTGAACTTGATGCATTCTGATGTATTTGACCGCGTTTTCTGTCCAGATTGGTCTGCCTAATCCTATATAAGCAGCCTCCTAGCCTCATTTTCTTTACACCATTCTTCTCTAACCTTATGCTGGTTATATTCTTGATGGACATGGCTTCTTCTTCTTCCTCTAAATTAAATTAAATTAAAATTAATCACGAAGACTATTTCTTGAAGACTACGGCTAGGAATTGGGGATTTGCTTCTACAATCAAAGCAAGTTTCAACAATTCAACTATTTGACGACAAATTTCTAGACTTGACTTCTACATCTTTCTTAGACCACGATCTGCTAGTTCAAGTTACTTTTAGATAAATACTATAAACTTAATATGGACATGTTATAAATTGGAATTGGATTTGTGTATGATTCGTATCTATTCTTGTTCATCTTGGATCTTGACTTTGTGGGAATATTGCTTTGAAATCAGTTTGGGCCTATTCACGTTATAGATCTAACATTATCACGCCTATGACATAGAAACTATCGTTAATAGCCTAAGACTATGACTGTGGACATAAGACTATTGCCTATGACTATGACAAGGACAATTGTGGCTAATCACCTATGACTCATGACTATGAGAATTATTGCCTATGATTATAAACATAAGACTTTTGTCTATGACCATGGCTTTGAAACTATTACAGCTAATTGCCTATGACTATTTAGGGTAGTTGCCTAGAACTATTTTGGATATTTATCCATGACTATTGTGATTAACCGCTTATGATTCACTATGACTATGACTATTGTGGTTAATTGACTATTATAGTTGATTGTTCATGCCCATAACACTATAATTGAAAACCATGTTGTACACCGAATTGGCATTTTGTTGGATCTCATACCTAGGGTGTGACTTGCTTAGTTTATTCGCTACTATGTACACCAAAACCATTGGATCCATTTTGTCTTGCTTTTGCATGCCTGTTCTTTATGTCAATTTTTATCATGACTATCGCCATATTTTGCTACGTTTGAAATCCTATTATTTTCTATATGCAGTGATGTTGTAACCAATTATCTCAAGTAATATCATGCTAGCATTGTAATCCCTTTTATCTCTTTATGCTCATCCCTTTTGCCTATCATAGTTTTTAGGTTATTCCCTTTATTTCGGGATTTGGATTTACTTGTAGTATAGATCGATTCACGTTTACGTGCGATGGGAATATGATTTGGGTAGATTAGGCAAAACATGAATTGGTTATGAACATGAATTATGAACTTGATAATAGGCAAAACTTGGAACATGAACATTGTTGTAACTTGAATCTGGATATGGGCATGAAACTTGCCTTGAAACTTGACACGAACTTGATATGAAACTTGAATATGGACATGACACTAGAATGAACTTGAAAATGGCCAACTCGAGGTTGGGTTGAGTTGGCAGTGTAATTCTGCCCGGAACTGCCCGGAAAATCTAGTGACTACAAACAATAGGATCCAATGTGGGTAGTTGGTCATATCGCGCTTGAAACCCGAGGTCAGACTAAGTTGTGGCGTAAATCTGCCTGGAACAGCCCGGCATATCCAGTGACCACAACAACAGGTCTGATGTGAGAGGTTGGGGTGCATTAATGAATTGATGTCACATGTTAGGGTTAATTCATGAACATGTAAGACAACACTTAACCAACTTGAAACATGATTGGTAGGGTTAGGTCATGAACTTCAACGACAACACCTAACCAACTTGGCATGTGAATTGTAGGGCTAAGTTACGAACTTAAGAGACAACACTTAGCCAATTTGACATACTAGACTGATAAGGGGTTAAGACTCGAATTTGAATGACAACACTTAACCTATTGGACGGAAACCCTAGTTACGCGGTCCGTTTCAGCAGTAACCTACTAGATGTATCATGGGACCCTAGGGCTAGGCAGGGTAGGGCACGATTACTGGGCTGATTTTAAGCGACCAAAATGATGGCTGTGTTGGTGCGCCAGTGTAGGTTCAAGCGGGCTATGGTCGTGCACGTGGTCCGGAGTTGAAAAAGCAAGCATTGGGCATCAGTAGGTGTATTCATGCATTCTTGATTCGTGTTGGTGGTTGGCACCATAGGGCTTGATACACCCTATGGTGGACCTAGCACATGTGACTACATTCATGATAGGGCCGTATGACACAGAGACACATGACGAGCTAGAACATGTAGGGAGCCGATGGAGTAGTGGATCGTTCAGTTGGACCCAGTAGTGGGTCATTCGTGATATTGGGCCAAGGGATCATTTCATGATTAATATAAGACATGGGTTATAATTCTAGTACAGTTGATGCAGCGAACCTTGAATACGTGATGCTATACTTGATTTATACATGATTTACCATGTTATCTTAGTCTATCTTGCCTATCTTGTCATCATCCGTATGTTTACTTTCAGTTTATACATCTCATGTTACCTTTATCTGTTTTTATGCTGAAAGTCACTTGGACTTACCAGACTTTATGACTGACCCGTTTTCTTTTGCCTCTTTTTCTTTCGTTTCCCCCCCAGGTTCTCAGGGAGGAAATTCTAGCACTTAGCTTGGATTTCACTTACTTTCGGTTCAGCTCATGTACGGTTTGATCTTGAGCTATGCTATGGCTGCATTTCTGCTACCTTTGGGGAATTAAGCTACTTTGATGTTTTAAGTTTATGCTTCTTTATTTATGCAAAACAGAATTTGCTACAATGGAAAATAATGATCTTAGTTATGTGATGTAAAAGGTTTTGACTCTTTTTGAAAGTAATGAAATTTATCTTTTGATTCTTCCACTGTTTTATCTATGTTCTGTCTTTTGATATTTCTGTGATTTTTTACCTCGATAACGCTCCTCCAAAACTAGTGCATTCCCTTTGTGAGTGACCCTAGCGGAGGTGGGGTGTTACATTTGGTATCAGAGCAGAAGGTTACCAGACAGGGAAAAAGTTTTTAAAAACCTTCTAAAACTATTTTCAAAACTGTTTACAAAGAAGCATTTTTCAAGAAAAGTCTTGTTTTATTTAAAGGCTATTCCCCAAAAGCCATCAGCACTGTCCTTTGTTTCCTCGTTTGAATCCCTTCTTTTTCATTTCAGCATGTCTGGCAATCTTAACTTTCTAGAGGGCGTGCCAATACCTGGCTAGTTCAGGAGGTACTTAAAGGCTAGGGCCAACGATGCAGGCCCAGCAGATATTCCTCCTCCAGCTGCGGCGATTCCTCCTCCTCCACCCCCTCCTCGTGCAATTGTTTCTCAAAGATCTGTAAAGATTTTAGGGCCATGGGTGGAAAGGATTTCAAGGGAACTGAATCATTCGTAGAAGCAAGGAACTTGCTCAAAGAAACTAAGGATCTATTCGTTATCTTCGAGGTGGACGATAGGCAGAAGGTACAGTTGGCGGTATGGTTGCTCAAAGACGAAGCTTCCTATTGGTGGGAAGTCACTAATGTCGAGATGCCGGTTGAAACATGGATGGATTTCAGAATAAGGTTTGAGACGAAATTCCTCTCGCAAGCTGAACGAAGTTTACAGCTGGAAAAGTTCTTAGCTCTTAAGCAAGGAAGTATGACTGTCAAAGAGTATGTCAATCTATTCAATCAGCTGGCTCGGTTTGGACTGGAATTAGTAAATACCCCTCATAAGAAGGCTCTTCGTTTTGTCAAAGGGTTGAATGAGCCACTTCACAGCTTGGCCATGACTCACGTACCTATGGGGGCTACTTATGAAAAGCTAGTAGACATGGCGCTCTTAAGTGAAGAAGACAAGAATGGCAAGAAGGAGGTCAAGGCAAATGAATCTCAAAACAAGAAGGTAGACTCCGACGGAGCCAAGAACAACATAAACAACAATGATAACAAGACACGCGAGAAAAGAAAATGCCACTTCTGTGGTACTGAGGGCCATATAGCCCAGGATTGTAGAAAAAAGAAGATGAAGATGGGAGCATGTTTCCAGTGTGGTGAAACTGCACATATCAGCAAGAACTGCCCTAAGAAGCAAGGGCAAGCCCCGCAGGCAGGACCCTCTGGGGGTACATTTTTAACTTCTTCTCCTTGATGGTTTGTTTTATCTTGCTTATCTCCTCAATCTTATCTTGAGAACCTTAGGTAGAACCCTTTTGGATGTAAACATGTGATTGAAACACGTTATGGTTGATGTTTTCTAATGGTTGCTAGTGGTCGCAGGTGGTTGCTCGTGGTTGCATAACACACATTAGGCACTAGATCGGCTCAGACACATTTTCATATTGCATATGCATGAGTGTTTATACTTATTTATGGATGAAATTGAATGTGTTATCATATGGATGTTGCATATGGATGGATGTTTGTGCACACATATAGTATTTATGTGATTAGGACTATTTGCATACATGTTGGACTCATTGCACTAAACATATTTTGCATAAAGTAGATCAATCAGGTCTGATCATCTGCATTAGATATGGAACACATACACACACTTTCAGCATATGTTCATATAGCATTAGAAACCTTTAAAGGACAATGGTTGCTTTTGGATGATGGTTGAGTAGATGGTTGATTGGATGATAAGATGCATTCTTCTTAACTTGAAGATTTCAGCGACGAAATCCTTTAAGGAGGGGAAAATGTAACAACCCAAATCTTAATAACGTGTTAAAACCATAAATCAAGGCAGAATTAAATTTTAAAATAAGAATCAGAGGAAACGGGTTGCGCCATTGAGTTCGTCTCGAAATTCTGCTTGGAAACGATCCGAGTTTGCGAGAATCGGAGACATTACAAGGGAGATGTGCCCTCCGAAGTTTCAGGAATTTTCAGAATAAAAAACAGCTCGAAATTCGAATTCGAAATTCGAATTCAAACCCTAGAACAGGCTGGGCGGGAAAATTCCCGCCCATGGACTAGGTCGACCTGGGGGTCGACAATAGTGTCGACCTCCCATGGACCAGGTCGATCATAGTGTCGACCTGGGGGTCGACCTGCCTCCCGAACCCATTTTCTAAACCTGATGCATTCTGATGTATTTGGCCTCGTTTTCTGTCCAGATTCGTCTGCCTAATCCTATATAAACAGCCTCCTAGCCTCATTTTCTTTACACCATTCCTATCTAACCTTATGCTGCTTAAATTCTTGATGGACATGGCTTCTTCTTCTTCCTCTAAATTAAATTAAATTAAATCGCGAAGACTATTTCTTGAAGACTACGACTAAGAATTGGGGATTTGCTTCTACAATCAAAGCAAGATTGAACAATTCAACTATTCGACGGCAAATTTCTAGACTTGACTTCTACATCTTTCTTAGACCACGATCTGTAAGTTCAAGTTACTTTTAGATAAAAACTATAAACTTAATATGGACATGTTATAAATTGGAATTGGATCTATGTATGATTCGTATCTATTCATGTTCATCATGGACCTTGACTTTGTGGGAATATTGCTTTGAAATCAGTTTGAGCCTATTCACGTTGTAGATCAAACATTATCATGCCTATGACATTGAAACTATTGTTAATGGCCTAAGACTATGACAGTGGACATAACTATTTCCTATGACTATGACAAGGACAATTGTGGCTAATCACCTATGACTCATGACTATGAGAATTATTGCCTACGATTATAAACATAAGACTATTGTCTATGACCATGGCTTCGAAACTATTACAGTTAATTGCCTATGACTATTTAGGGTAGTTGCCTAGAACTATTTTGGATAATTATCCATGACTATTGTGATTAACCGCTTATGATTCACTATGACTATGACTATTGTGGTTAATTGACTATTATAGTTGATTATTCATGCCCATAACACTATAGTTGAAAACCATGTTGTACACCGAATTGGCATTTTGTTGGATCTCATACCTAGGGTGTGACTTGCTTAGTTTATTCGCTATTATGTACACCAAAACCATTGGATCCATTTTGTCTTGCTTTTGCATGCCTATTCTTTTTATGTCAATTTTTATCGTGACTATCGCCTTATTTTGCTGGGTTTGAAATCCTGTTATTTTCTATATGCCAGTGATGTTGTAACCAATTATCTCAAGTTATATCATGCTATCCTTGTAATCCCTCTTATCGCTTTATGCTCATCCCTTTTGCCTATCATAATTTTGATGTTATTCCCTTTATTTTGGGATTTGTATTTACTTGAAGTATAGATCGATTCACGTTTACGTGCGATCGGAATACGATTTGGGTAGATTAGGCAAAATATGAATTGGTTATGAACATGAATTATGAACCTGATAATAGGAAAAATTTGAAACATGAACATTGTTATAACTTGAATCAGGATATGGGCATGAAACTTGCCTTGAAACTTGACACGAACTTGATATGAAATTTGAACATGGACATGACACTAGAATGAACTTGAAAATGGCCAACTTGAGGTTGGGTTGAGTTTGCAGTGTAATTCTACCCGGAACTGCCTGGAAAATCCAGTGACTACAAACAATAGGATCCAATGTGGGTAGTTGGTCATATCGCGCTTGAAACCCGAGGTCAGACTAAGTTGTGGCGTAAATCTTCCCGGAACCGCCCGGCATATCCAGTGACCACAACAACAGGTCTGATGTGAGAGGTTGGGGTGCATTAATGAATTGATGCCACATGATAGGGTTAAGTCATGAACATGTAAGACAACACTTAACCAACTTGAAACGTGATTAGTAGGGTTAGGTCATGAACTTGAACGACAACACCTAACCAACTTGACATGTGAATTGTAGGGCTAAGTTACGAACTTAAAAGACAACACTTAGCCAATTTGACATGCTAGACTGATAAGGGGTTAAGTCTCGAATTTGAATAACAACACTTAATCTATTGGACGAAAACCCTAGTTACGCGGTCCGTTTCAGCAGTAACCCACTAGATGTATCATGGTACCCTGGGGCTAGGCAGGGTGAGCACGATTACTGGGCTGATTATAAGCGACCAAAACGACGGCTGTGTTGGTGCGCTAGTGCAGGTTCAGGCGGGCTATGGTCGTGCATGTGGTCCGGAGTTGAAAAAGCAGGCCTTGGGCATCAGGAGGTGTATCTGTGCATTCTTGATTCGTGTTGGTGGTTGGCACCATATGGCTTGATACACCCTATGGTGGACCTAGCACAGGTGACTACATTCGTGATAGGGCCGTATGACACAGAGACACATGACGAGCTATAAATTGTAGGGAGCCGATTGAGTAGTGGATCGTTCCGTTGGATCCAGTAATGGGTCATTCGTGATATTGGGCCAAGGGATCATTTCATGATTAATATAAGACATGGGTTGGGATTCTAGTACTGTTGATGCAGCGACCCTTGAATACGTGATGATATACTTGATTTATACTTGATTTATCATGTTATCTAAGTCTATCTTGCCTATCTTCTCATCATCCGTATGTTTACTTTCAGTTTATACATGTCACGTTACCTTTATCTGTTTTTGTGTTGAAAGTCACTTGGACTTACCAGTCTTTATGATTGACCCATTTTCTTTCACCTCTTTTTCTTTCGTTTCCCCCCCCCCCACCCCACCCCCCCGGCCCCCCAGGTTCTCAGGGAGGAAACTCTAGCACTTAGCTTGGATTTCGCTTGCTTTCGGTTCAACTCATGTATGATTTGATCTTGAGCTATGCTATGGCTGCATTTCTGCTACCTTCGGGGAATTAAGCGACTTTGATGTTTTAAGTTTATGCTTCTTTATTTATGCAAGACAAAATTTGCTGTAATGGAAAATAATGATCTTGGTTATGTGATGTAAAAGGTTTTGACTCTTTTTGAAAGTAATGAAATTTATCTTTTGATTCTTCCGCTGTTTTATCTATGTTCTGTCTTGTGATATTTCTATGATTGTTTACCTCGATAATTGTAACAACCCGTATTTCGATAACATGATTAAAGACGAGAATCAAGGAAGAATTTAATTTTAAATTCTGAATCAAGTGAAACGGGCTATGCCATTGCGTTCGTCTCGGAAAAATACGCGAAATAGAGTCCGAGTTTTCGAAAATCGGAGTCCGTATGACCAAGATATGGCCTCGCGAAGTTTCACGAAAAATTCCCAAATTAAAGTATACTTAATTAAGTGAAATGGGTTGCGCAGAGAAATATATATATATATTGATATATATATATATATATATATAATTGAAAATTAAATAAATAAATATGCAAAAATATTCAAAACAGCGAATTGGGAGAGGGGAATAACCGAACCGGCCGATTTTTGAGGTCGACCCAAGCCCGCTGGGTCGACTAGGGGTTAATCCAGGGTGTTTGGCTGTCAACCCGTGGGCCGATTCGCTCAAATGCAGATTTTGCATTTGGATGGTTCTCATGGTTCATCTTTAATCAAAAGGCCCTAGATGGTTCCTACACTTGACTTCTTCCCCAAGACATGCTTTGATGGCTTGGATTGAATCTAGGTTTAATCCTATGGCCTAAAACACTTGCCTAATCTATAAATAAGACCCTAACCTATCCTAAATCCTCATTATTCATTCATGCAACTAAACTATGGCAAAATTGCTACTCTCATAGCCTCCACTCAACTATCCTAGCCTCCACTTCATTTCTATGAGAAGTTTCATGATCATGAGAGTATTAGAGAGTCCCTATGTTAGTATGAGAGCTTCTCAAGTTGATTTCAAGGCTAAAGCTTTGATCTTTGTTCATAAAGATGGGGTTTTTATTGATTTGGAGTGTTCATTTTTGGGTTTTTGGGTGATGGCATGCATAGGCTTCATCACAAGCTTTAATTTAATCGATTTAGGCCTTCATAGCAATGTAAGCCCTTTCCCTACTCTTAGATATTAACTATGAAGTTAAATGTTCATGTAGAAAGTTTGGGTTTGATCATTGAGAATGATGCATGCTAACATGTTATGCAAGTTTATGAAGTCATTATCTTGATCTTATGAGCAAAAAGCTACAACCTTTATGTTGAAATGTTGCATTATGCAACATGAGAACCTTCATAATCTTCTTGTCAACTTGCATATGAAATCATAACCCTTATATGATGATATATGCGAGTTACTAGTCATCATTCTATGTCTTTAGTCACCATGATTCGTTTATGTGCCAAGTTTGGGTTTATGCATGTTTTTGAGGTGTAAGAATGTAACATGCAAGCTAATGAACACATTTGTGCCTCATTTGCCACCATGATTAACTTGTGGCTTAATACCCATTTTTGTCATTCCTTTGCCAAGTCTCTTCTTTTAATCCATTACGTTGTTGCGAACGTATATGCGAGTTTAAAAGCATTGGGTTATGTTATGGGTAATTTCTAATGACATGAAAATACAACTTGAAAACATGGCTTGAAATATAACATGGAAGTTGACATGTAAGTATGCATAAAAACATAAGCTTGGGAATTTACCTATTAAGTTAGGTCTACCCTTTGGGAATTTACCTATTAAGTTAGGTCTACCCAAATGCTTGAAAAACTTGTAACATGTTTTGGAAACATGATGAACATGACACTTAGATAATATAAGTGTGGCCAACTCGAGGTTGGGTTGAGTTTGCAACGTAAAACTACCCGGAACCGACCGGCCTAACTAGTAGTTGCAAACAATAGGACCCAATGTGAGAAGTTGGTCATGTTGTGCTTGAACCCGAGGTTAGACCAAGTTGTGGTGTAAAGCTACCCGGAACTGACCGGCTTAACTAGTAACCACAACAAAGTCTAATGTGAGAGGTTGGGGTGCATTAAGTTATTAATGTCACATGATAGGGTTAAGTTAATTTGATTAATAACTCTTAACCAAATATGACATGGATAAAGGGGTTAAGTAAATTGGTTAGGCTAATGATACTTAACAAAACATGACAAGGTTGGGTAGGTTAAGTGATTTGATTTGCCTAATGACGCTTAACCATTTTTATACGACTAGTGGACGGGGATTAAGTTAACCAACACTTAATCAATCCAACATGATAATTTGGCAAGGTTAAGTAAGTTTTCTTAATGACACTTAACCATACAAGATGATTAGGGGATGGGGTTAAGTAATTTGCACCTAACTAATCCGACACGGTAATTAGATGGGGTTAAGTAATCCACACTTAACTAATCTAAACACGGTAATTCGATGGGGTTAAGTTAAACACTTAACCAATTTAAACTCGGTAATTCAATGAGGTTAAGTAACCAATACTTAACCAACTTAACGTGATAATTTAATGGGGTTAAGCAACTTATACTTAACCAATTATACATGATGATTGGATGGGGTTAAGTAACTTACACTTAACCAATCTAATACGCGGACCTGATAAGGTTAAGTCACAAGACCTTTTTGGAATATACTTAACCATTGTAGTACGATTAGAGGATGGGGTTAAGCCAACCTATACTTAACCAATCCGACTCGATAATTTGATGGGATTAAGATAATCTATGCTTAATCGATCTAGCAAGATAATCCGATAGGATTAAGGTAAGCTAGTACTTGACCAATTTGACTTGATAGGGTTAAGTCATGAGCCTCTGGGTACACTTAACCAACTTGTGGGACTAAGTCTTGAACTTAAATACTTAGCCAATCTTTGACGTGATTCGTGGGTGGGTTAAGTCATGGACTTGAATGATAACACTTGACCCAATAGACAAACCCTAGCTAGAAGAACTAGGTAGAAAACCGTGGTTAATCAAGGATAACGGGAAAGGAAGCTAAGTGGTAAACCTTAGTTAAGGGTAACTAAGTAATAATTCTTAGCCAAGGACATAGGACTAATTCTCAAAATGATGAGTAACCTGATACGGTAGGTCATCGCTTAGTATACGAGGGGGAGCAAGTTATCTGACTTGGATAAAAGCTCCAGCGCACTGGGTGCCGAAGTGGAAGCTTCGGGGGACGTGAGGATATTCTTGGGATCCCTCTGTGGGCTGCCAGGTAATTATACTAGGCCCATGAGAGGTTAAGGTCTGCGTTAGAAGGACCAAGAGTATGCCTTGGTTGCTATGCGAGCAACCTAAAGACTGGGATGGATTAGCGTGGAGTCGACGATTCTTGTTTTTGCCCTGGATAGCGCATCGCCGACTACCTACCATCTTTAGTCAATCGTGTACGTGCGGAAAGGCAGGGAACCCCCAACAGACCATGTGCTTGCTATCGAGTCATGGGTGAGGTTGGCCTGTAGGAAAGTGGGCTATAGTGGGGCCGTGGAGTGGTTCTTATACATGATTTTTCTTGGATTGCCTTTCAGTAGTTGAGGGAGGGGTCACGTGGGACCATAGCCACGGGTACAAAAACAGACCTTGATATCTGCATCGGCAGACGATTTAAAGCTCCCGACCGAGTTCCGTATTTCTTGATTTGCCCTGGCACGGAACTCGGATGGCACATTGGGGAACATGTGCATCTAGACATGGAAAACGATTCACGATACATACGTGGGATCAAGGGCGCGGTTGACGGGTGGCGTAATCCCTAGTGGTCCTAGGTGGCCAAAACCCAAACCGAGACACGGAAACGTTCATTAAGTAGCATAATCCCTAGCGGTCCTAGGTGGCATAAATCCTAAGTGGATGCGCGATAATTCATGGTAAGGAAACACAACTAGATCCAGGGTTGCAGTCCAAAACAACTTCAAGGATAAACCGTTTACATGGGAAAGCCCGTATAGCCTACGGCAAAGGACTGAACTTATACATGGAAAGAAACATATGAGTTGAGTAACCTATATATGCGGCATATTAGGTTGACATGGACCATTACACGACTTTTGAGTAAGGGTCATTCACGGATAACTCGTAATACAGTTGGGGTACTAGTACGGTAGGTGCAGAGCGGATATACAGGATAGATGCCATGGGACGTTATACGCGATAGATATCTTGGGATATTATACTTGATAGAAACCTGACAATGTGATACCTTGTTTTATCTTGACATCGTAGTTTATCACGACACCCTAGTTTATCTGAGTTCAGTAGTTCATCCTGTTATTTTGATTTAGCTTATCTATCTTGTCATCATGCTTATGTTCATCTCAGTTTCTCATGTCAGTTAACTTTACTAGTTTTTATGCTAATAGTAGATAGGGCTTACTCAGTCTTTTTGACTGACCCGTTTTGTTTCGCCTCTTTTCTTCCGTTTCCCCCCCAGGTTACAGGGAGGAAATACTGTTGTTTAGTTCGGACTTCTTCTGCTTGAAGGTCATCATGGATGGCTTGGACTTTTCTTGGCTAATGGCTACTTTACTGTTTTTACTTGGGGAATAATTTATGAAAATGTCTTTATGCTTCTTTACTATTGCAAGACAGGTTTTGATGTACTCTGATGTAAAAGGCTTTAGACCTTATTTATTCATGTTATGAAAGTTTGATTTTACTTCCGCTATTTTTATATGTTCTGTCTTGTGATATTTCTGTGCATGTTTACCAATAATGCCCCTCTAAAGCTAGTGCATTCCTTTGCGAGTGACCCTAGCGGAGGCGGGGTGTTACACGTGGTATCAGAGCAGAAGGTTACTAGACTGGGCAAAAGTTTTTAAAGACCTTCTGAAAACTATTTGAAAATCGTTCACAAAGAAGCATTTTTTCAAGAAAATTTTCTTTTAAAAGAAAAAGGCTATTCCCCAAAGGCCATTAGCACTATCCTTGTTTCCTTAATTGAATCTCTTCTCCTTTCTTTCCTCCATCTGTAGTCATAGTGGTTTTAACTGTGACTAGTCTTTTCTATCTACGAAAGTACTTTCCATGCGATGGAGGTGGTTCTCGAGAGACCAATGGCCGCGTTATAAGAAAGGATAGTGAGAAAGAGGATGAAGGATGCGAGTTTAAGGATGAACAACTTGTTGGTATGGCTCAACCCAGAATGAGAGAGAAAGATGAACAATGAAACCCATGACGAGAGAGTACCTTTGGCATGGTGGAACGGGATGGATAGTTAAGTATCATGGGACAAGGACAAGATCATCGGGAGGGCAGTAGTATGCTCTCATTTCTAGAGTACCTCGGAAGGAGGGTAACGATCTCGTTAAAGGTTTAGCTTTTCTTCTCTACCATCCCGTTAGGACTTCGTTGTTCGTATCATTTAAGTCTGCTTCGATAGTTGAGTCTCTGCACCTTAAGTACTAGGGTAATAGAGAATCCCATTTTTGTCTCAAGTCCTGTGGAGAATCGGTCCATTTATTCATGACTTGTTTTGGATTTGGGAATGTCTATGCCAAGTGTTGAGTTTGGAAATAATGCTTATGTTTATAAGCTATGGATGGATTCTAGGGATGAAGTGGTTATCCAGTAGGGGGTGCCACTCTCGGTTTTGATAGGAGGGTAGTTAGACCTTTTGACTAGCCTTGGTAATGCCCTCGAAGTATCGGGTAACCTTTTTGAGGTTCTGTCATGACTAGTTACTTAGAACCCCTTGATGCCTTTATTGGAAATTTGAAGCCCGATCGAGTGGTGTTCGCCAATAAGACGGATGGTTTACTTCATTTATGCATGGGTTATAGAGATCACCCTTGTAAGTGCGCATGATAACCTGATTGACATCTGTTTACTTTCAAGAGAAAGTTCTTCTACGTGGAATACCTTATGGTACGAGGTCCGAGATTCACTAGTGAATTTTGGAAAGCTTGCATGAGATCATGAGTACGCAGTCATGTGTGCGTCAAGTATTTTAGAAAAAGGATAAGTGCAAGTGGAACGAGAGGCGATGAAGGAATGAGTTCCAACTCATGTTATGGGAACATGAAATAAGAAGCTACGAAATCGCGAAGTTAAAAGACGACTTTGATGGTCAAAGACTAGATACGCGCATGATATCTCTTTTTGGGAGTATATCCTTGATCCCTGTTTTCTGTAGAGCTTACTTGTAGGCTATCTTTTGTGGACATCCTCTCGGTACTATTCTCCGTTACAAACCCTGTAAGGAGTTTGTCCTGTTTATCTTCTCGACCCTGTTTCAGGGAATTCTAGGTAGAAACCTATGGATGTAAACATGTATTTGAAACATGTTATGATTGATATGGTTGCAAGTGGTTGCTCGTGGATGCGCGAATACACATTAGATACTAGCTCGACTCGGTCACATTTCATATTGCATATGCACGAGTATTTATACTTGTTTATGGATGAAATCGAATGTATTATCATGCGGTTGTTGCATATGAATGAATGATTGTGCACGCATATAGTATCTATATGACTAGGACTATTTGCATACATGTTGGATTCATGGCACTATACATATTTTGCATTAGAAAGATTATTCAGGCCTGATCATTAGCATTAGCTAAGGAACATGTACACACACGTCTTGCATATATTCATACAGCATTAGAAATCATCTAAGGACAATGGTTGCTCGTGGATGATGTTTTGAGTAGATGGATGATGGATGGTAGGATATGTTCTTCCTAACTTGGAGATTTCGGGGACGAAATCCTAAAAGGTGGGGAGAATGTAACAACCCGTATTTCGATAACATGATTAAAGACGAGAATCAAGGCAGAATTTAATTTTAAATTCTGAATCAAGTGAAACGGGCTATGCCATTGCGTTCGTCTCGGAAAAATACGCGAAATAGAGTCCGAGTTTTCGAAAATCGGAGTCCGTATGACCAAGATATGGCCTCGCGAAGTTTCACGAAAAATTCCCAAATTAAAGTATACTTAATTAAGTGAAATGGGTTGCGCAGAGAAATATATATATATTGATGTATATATATATATATATATAATTGAAAATTAAATAAATAAATATGCAAAAATATTCAAAACAGCGAATTGGGAGAGGGGAATAACCGAACCGGCCGATTTTTGAGGTCGACCCGAGCTCGCTGGGTCGACTAGGGGTTAATCCAGGATGTTTGGCTGTCAACCCGTGGGCCGATTCGCTCAAATGCAGATTTTGCATTTGGATGGTTCTCATGGTTCATCTTTAATCAAAAGGCCCTAGATGGTTCCTACACTTGACTTCTTCCCCAAGACATGCTTTGATGGCTTGGATTGAATCTAGGTTTAATCCTATGGCCTAAAACACTTGCTTAATCTATAAATAAGACCCTAACCTATCCTAAATCCTCATTATTCATTCATGCAACTAAACTATGGCAAAATTGCTACTCTCATAGCCTCCACTCAACTATCCTAGCCTCCACTTCATTTCTATGAGAAGTTTCATGATCATGAGAGTATTAGAGAGTCCCTATGTTAGTATGAGAGCTTCTCAAGTTGATTTCAAGGCTAAAGCTTTGATCTTTGTTCATAAAGATGGGGTTTTATTGATTTGGAGTGTTCATTTTTGGGTTTTTGGGTGATGGCATGCATAGGCTTCATCACAAGCTTTAATTTAATCGATTTAGGCCTTCATAGCAATGTAAGCCCATTCCCTACTCTTAGATATTAACTATGAAGTTAAATGTTCATGTAGAAAGTTTGGGTTTGATCATTGAGAATGATGCATGCTAACATGTTATGCAAGTTTATGAAGTCATTATCTTGATCTTATGAGCAAAAAGCTACAACCTTTATGTTGAAATGTTGCATTATGCAACATGAGAACCTTCATAATCTTCTTGTCAACTTGCATATGAAATCATAACCCTTATATGACGATATATGCGAGTTACTAGTCATCATTCTATGTCTTTAGTCACCATGATTCGTTTATGTGCCAAATTTGGGTTTATGCATGTTTTTGAGGTGTAAGAATGTAACATGCAAGCTAATGAACACATTTGTGCCTCATTTGCCACCATGATTACTTGTGGCTTAATACCCATTTTTGTCATTCCTTTGCCAAGTCTCTTCTTTTAATCCATTACGTTGTTGCGAACGTATATGCGAGTTTAAAAGCGTTGGGTTATGTTATGGGTATTTTCTAATGACATGAAAATACAACTTGAAAACATGGCTTGAAATATAACATGGAAGTTGACATGTAAGTATGCATAAAAACATAAGCTTGGGAATTTACCTATTAAGTTAGGTCTACCCTTTGGGAATTTACCTATTAAGTTAGGTCTACCCAAATGCTTGAAAAACTTGTAACATGTTTTGGAAACATGATGAACATGACACTTAGATAATATAAGTGTGGCCAACTCGAGGTTGGGTTGAGTTTGCAACGTAAAACTACCCGGAACTGACCGGCCTAACTAGTAGTTGCAAATAATAGGACCCAATGTGAGAAGTTGGTCATGTTGTGCTTGAACCCGAGGTTAGACCAAGTTGTGGTGTAAAGCTACCCGGAACAGACCGGCTTAACTAGTAACCACAACAAAGTCTAATGTGAGAGGTTGGGGTGCATTAAGTTATTAATGTCACATGATAGGGTTAAGTTAATTTGATTAATAACTCTTAACCAAATATGACATGGATAAAGGGGTTAAGTAAATTGGTTAGGCTAATGATACTTAACAAAACATGACAAGGTTGGGTAGGTTAAGTGATTTGATTTGCCTAATGACGCTTAACCATTTTTATACGACTAGTGGACGGGGATTAAGCTAACCAACACTTAATCAATCCAACATGATAATTTGGCAAGGTTAAGTAAGTTTTCTTAATGACACTTAACCATACAAGATGATTAGGGGATGGGGTTAAGTAATTTGCACCTAACTAATCCGACACGGTAATTAGATGGGGTTAAGTAATCCACACTTAACTAATCTAAACACGGTAATTCGATGGGGTTAAGTTAAACACTTAACCAATTTAAACTCGGTAATTCAATGAGGTTAAGTAACCAATACTTAACCAACTTAACGTGATAATTTAATGGGGTTAAGCAACTTATACTTAACCAATTATACATGATGATTGGATGGGGTTAAGTAACTTACACTCAACCAATCTAATACGCGGACCTGATAAGGTTATGTCACAAGACCTTTTTGGAATATACTTAACCATTGTAGTACGATTAGAGGATGGGGTTAAGCCAACCTATACTTAACCAATCCGACTCGATAATTTGATGGGATTAAGATAATCTATGTTTAATCGATCTAGCAAGATAATCCGATAGGATTAAGGTAAGCTAGTACTTGACCAATTTGACTTGATAGGGTTAAGTCATGAGCCTCTGGGTACACTTAACCAACTTGTGGGACTAAGTCTTGAACTTAAATACTTAGCCAATCTTTGACGTGATTCGTGGGTGGGTTAAGTCATGGACTTGAATGATAACACTTGACCCAATAGACAAACCCTAGCTAGAAGAACTAGGTAGAAAACCGTGGTTAATCAAGGATAACGGGAAAGGAAGCTAAGTGGTAAACCTTAGTTAAGGGTAACTAAGTAATAATTCTTAGCCAAGGACATAGGACTAATTCTCAAAACGATGAGTAACCTGATACGGTAGGTCATCGCTTAGTATACGAGGGGGAGCAAGTTATCTGACTTGGATAAAAGCTCCAGCGCACTGGGTGCCGAAGTGGAAGCTTCGGGGGACGTGAGGATATTCTTGGGATCCCTCTGTGGGCTGCCAGGTAATTATACTAGGCCCATGAGAGGTTAAGGTCTGCGTTAGAAGGACCAAGAGTATGCCTTGGTTGCTATGCGAGCAACCTAAAGACTGGGATGGATTAGCGTGGAGTCGACGATTCTTGTTTTTGCCCTGGATAGCGCATCGCCGACTACCTACCATCTTTAGTCAATCGTGTACGTGCGGAAAGGCAGGGAACCCCCAACAGACCATGTGCTTGCTATCGAGTCATGGGTGAGGTTGGCCCGTAGGAAAGTGGGCTATAGTGGGGCCGTGGAGTGGTTCTTATACATGATTTTTCTTGGATTGCCTTTCAGTAGTTGAGGGAGGGGTCACGTGGGACCATAGCCACGGGTACAAAAACAGACCTTGATATCTGCATCGGCAGACGATTTAAAGCTCCCGACCGAGTTCCGTATTTCTTGATTTGCCCTGGCACGGAACTCGGATGGCACATTGGGGAACATGTGCATCTAGACATGGAAAACGATTCACGATACATACGTGGGATCAACGGCGCGGTTGACGGGTGGCGTAATCCCTAGTGGTCCTAGGTGGCCAAAACCCAAACCGAGACACGGAAACGTTCATTAGGTAGCATAATCCCTAGCGGTCCTAGGTGGCATAAATCCTAAGTGGACGCGCGATAATTCATGGTAAGGAAACACAACTAGATCCAGGGTTGCAGTCCAAAACAACTTCAAGGATAAACCGTTTACATGGGAAAGCCCGTATAGCCTACGGCAAAGGACTGAACTTATACATGGAAAGAAACATATGAGTTGAGTAACCTATATATGCGGCATATTAGGTTGACATGGACCATTACACGACTTTTGAGTAAGGGTCATTCACGGATAACTCGTAATACAGTTGGGGTACTAGTACGGTAGGTGCAGAGCGGATATACAGGATAGATGCCATGGGACGTTATACGCGATAGATATCTTGGGATATTATACTTGATAGAAACCTGACAATGTGATACCTTGTTTTATCTTGACATCGTAGTTTATCACGACACCCTAGTTTATCTGAGTTCAGTAGTTCATCCTGTTATTTTGATTTAGCTTATCTATCTTGTCATCATGCTTATGTTCATCTCAGTTTCTCATGTCAGTTAACTTTACTAGTTTTTATGCTAATAGTAGATAGGGCTTACTCAGTCTTTTTGACTGACCCGTTTTGTTTCGCCTCTTTTCTTCCGTTTCCCCCCCAGGTTACAGGGAGGAAATACTGTTGTTTAGTTCGGACTTCTTCTGCTTGAAGGTCATCATGGATGGCTTGGACTTTTCTTGGCTAATGGCTACTTTACTGTTTTTACTTGGGGAATAATTTATGAAAATGTCTTTATGCTTCTTTACTATTGCAAGACAGGTTTTGATGTACTCTGATGTAAAAGGCTTTAGACCTTATTTATTCATGTTATGAAAGTTTGATTTTACTTCCGCTATTTTTATATGTTCTGTCTTGTGATATTTCTGTGCATGTTTACCAATAATGCCCCTCTAAAGCTAGTGCATTCCTTTGCGAGTGACCCTAGCGGACGCAGGGTGTTACAATAATGCTCCTCCAAAACTAGTGCATTCCCTTTGTGAGTGACCCTAGCGGAGGTGGGGGTGTTACAATATCACTCGACCGTCGTTAAATAAACAAAATCATCATTGTAAATTTAATAAAACCAATATTTGACCAATTTAAACTGCCCGATCACAATATATGGCAAATTCTATATTTTCCAAATATTCTGGAAATTTAAATATTATTTTATTATTTATTTAAATAATTTATTCCAAATAAATCATTAAATTCGATCATTTAAATTCAAACCAATCTTTAAATAATTAAAATAATCCAAATAAGTAGGCAGAAAATACGGGTCGTTACAATCGGACTCCGTATGAAGGAGTTATGGCCTTTAGAAGAATCAGAAAAATTCAAAACAGTTTGAAATTCGACCTAGGCAGCTGGACGGGAAAATTCCTGCCCATTAACCAGACAGGTCGACCTTAGTGTCGACCTGGGGGTCGACCTGCCCCCAGATCTGGGCAGTTTTGCCCTGTGACGTGTTCTGCTGTGTTTGTGCGATTCTAATGGCTTCTGGGCTGATCTAATGGTCCTAAAACTCTCTCTACACCTATAAATGCATCCCTAACCTAACCCTAATTCATTATAATTCTCTACGATTCCTCCATTCCGCCAAACTTCAACCAAACATAGCCGCCTCCCCTAAACTCTAAATTAAATTGCAAGTTTTTCATCAGCTTTGGAGTTTAATCAAATCGAATTAGAAGTTCTTCATCAACAATCATGCTCTTCACCAACAATCAAATAAGAGGGTTAAATCAACGTTTCTACATCAACAACAAATCATTTGTTTCTCCAATCCAATTAATGTGAGTGGATTTTAAATTATATTTGTTGTATAATGTTATTAAATCGTTCGTCATTCCCCATGTATACATATAATGAATATGATGTTAATTCAATAAGAACGGTTATTTTATTTATGCCTATGTTGATTTCTCTCCTTTTTATTCTTTCCCCTTTTTATTTTTATGGCTAGGCTATCTCGAGCCTACTTCTATCATGGATATATGCGTTTTAAACGTGAATGAGAAATTAAGAAGGGAAATGAGTTGTTTGGGCATAATATGGATTGGAAATATTGATGTAAAATTTGAAATTGAATTATGGGTATAACTATACTGAAACGTTGAATTTGTGTAGATTTGAATAATTAAATTGGATATGGAATTTGTATAGTTTAGTACGATTGGCATGTAATTGGATAACATATGATGTGAAATTTATCTGTAATTTGGAAGATTAGTATAAAAGATGAATTAAATTATATGTATGAATGTGGAACTGGGTAATATGCAAATTTGGTATGAATAAATATGTGGTTTGGACAATTAATTATAACGTGGAATAGGCTTGAATATGATTATAAGTTGATTTGGAATATACTACTTAAAATTTGGGTAATTTGGCGTATAAACATGAAATTGACACTAATGGCATAACTTGAACATGAACATATTTGTGAATTTTGTAATTGGCATACAACACCTAGAATTGACATGAACTGTTAATTAGCTAAAGATGAAACATGGCTAACACGAGGTTAGACTGAGTTTGTGGTGTAAGACTGCCCGGAACCGCCCGGCACATCCAGCGACCGCAAGCAATAGGGTCTAATATGAGAAGTTAGTCATAGCGTGCTTGAACCCGGGGTTAGACTGAGTTGTGGTGTAAGCCTACCCGGAACCGACCGGCACTTCCAGCAACCGCAACAGTAGGTCTAATGTGAGAGGTTGGTGCATTAATAATTAATTAATGCTAATGACACATGCTAGGTATGGTAGGGTTAACAACACTTAACCAATATAACATGTAAATGGATAAGTGGATGGGGTTAAGTCAACTTGGGTAAACTTAACCAACATAGAGATGGGGAATGTTAACAACTTATTATAAACCAAAGTTGTGGTAATGTAAAGATTGAATAATAGGTGACCAAGGGAAGGTTATGACTTAAGATATAATACAAGATTTGAAGGGTGTAACAACTTATACCCTAAAATAAGTTAATCTAAGATGAAAATGTATAAAAGTACCCATGCGCTATCGTTTGATAAAAAGAACTTAAGTCGTGCTTGAATTCGTTGGCAAACCTTATTAAAGAAGAATTAAGTAGACAAACCTTAGTTAATGAGAACTAAGTAACCAAACCTTAGTTAATGAAGAACTGAGTAAACAACCCTTAGTTAATGAGAACTAAGTAAACAAACCTTAGTTAATGAGAATAAAGTAACCAAACCTTAGTTAAAGAAGAATTAAGTAAACTAAGTTAAAGAGAACTAAGTAAACAAAACTTAGTTAATGAGAACTAAGTAACCAAACCTTAGATAAAGAAGAACTAAGTAAACAAACCTTAGTTAATGAGAACTAAGTAACCAAACCTTAGTTAACGAGAACTAATTAACAAACCTTAGTTAAAAGAAACTAAGTAATAAACCTTAGTTAGAGGAAACTAAGTATTAAACAAATAAGTTGGATATAAATTGTAAAGTGATAATGTGTAGTCTATTAAAGAAGATGACATAAGTTATATGAATAATATAACAAGAGATTAGTTGAGTTGAGTAAGTCTCTGAGTGTCAATCTGATGTTGATCTTAGTCTTCGGGATTGACACTTAGGGCATTATTCTCTTACTAATGTAAATATGAACGATAAAGAGAACTTGTCAGTAAACCTTAGTTAAGGGAACTAAGTAGACAATGATTAAGAGAACTAAGTATTAAAACCTTAGTTAAGAAGACGAACGATTAATAAAACCAAGTAGTAAACCTTAGTTAAGAGAACTATGTATGAAACCTTAGTTAAGAGAACTAATAACTAAACCTTAGTTAAGAGAACTAAGTAAACAACGCACTTGCACCAGTCCAGATGTAGGATGAATAACCAAACATGGTATATCATAACTAAGTCGTAGAATACGAGGAGGAGTGAATGCCCATCTAGAAACTCTTGTAGGCTCCAAAGGAGTAGGATATGAAGCATGCGGCTTCAGGGGACGTGTAGTAGGGTACTCTTGGTACCCTCTGTGAGAATGCAGATGATCCACCTGGGCACACAGAGGTTAGGTCTGCACGGTTACGAACCAAGAGTATTCCTTGGTTGCAATAATTAGAAGTCAACCTAAAGACTAGGATGGACCAACGTGAGTCGGCGTGACCATTTAGTGCCCTATGAAAGCAACTCGTCATTTACCTACCATCTTCAGTCAGTACGAAAAACGGAAAGGCACAGAACTCCAAAATACCATATACTTGCTATCTAGCTATGGGTGAGGTAAAGCCAATAGGGAATGGCATAGAGGGCCAGGCAGTTGCGCCAGGGAAATTTCTCATTCTTGATTTTCATGGGTGCCTTTCGTTTGTTAGTTGAGGGAGGGGTCTAGTGGGACCATAGCCACTGTAAAGGCAGACCTTAGCATCTGCATCGGCAGATATCTTGAAGTTCTCGACCGAGTTCGGTGTTTCTTAATCAGCCCTGCCATGGGACTTGGGTTCGCACATATAGAGAACATGTGCAAGTAGACAGTAAGTACGATTGACGATACGTACATGGGAAAAAGTCTAGGTACATACACATCGCTCTGGGTGGTGTATCATAGACTAGGCAGCATTACTCGATGACGGAACTTAGTTGAACCTAGGGTGGCAGTCCAAACGCTTACGTAATATAGTAATGAAGGTTCTATGCAGACGTTTCGTTGGTATACACATACATATATATATACATGAGATTCTGTACGACATGTGGCATTGGATAAGGGACTACATACATACGGAGGATACCGTGCGAGTGGGATATACCATAGTTGGGGGTAGCTACATATACACTATATTAGGTTGATCTACTAGGGAGTAGATGGGTGCGACGTGAGTACATGCCATAAGGGTTACCAACACAAATAACCTAATAAACATGAAAATGCAATAGACCAGTATATGTAGGGTTATTCAACATTCGTAGTTTAAACACATTCACACAGAACTTATGTTCTGACCCCCTCCTCATTAAATACTTGCAGGTTAGGTAGTGATAGGGATACGATAGCTTGGGATATTGGTTAAGCAGTATGTTTAATAAGGTAAAGCTATATTTTGATTTCAACATATTTTATTCCTTCCGATGTGAGATGCTTTACGAGTTTTGACATATTTCTTTATCTCTGTCTTTTTTGCAGGATACCAGAGCAAAACAGCTCGGTTCTTGATGGATTGGAATTTTGGAAAAAAAATCGGTCCATCGGAACCTGGGTTGTTACAAGAAGTGTCCAGGGCCTTAGATATTAACCTAGAACCAATCCAGACCATCAAAACATCCAAAACCACGTCACAGGTCGAAGAAAATCGGATCTGGGCAAAACAGGTCGACCTGTAGGGGGGAGGTCGACACTAAGGTCGACCCCTAAATGATAATAATAATTTATTATCCAGGAATTTAATTGTTTTGAATTTAATCTATCGGTTTAAATTAATATCTTCAACAGATGATCGAATGAGGCTTTGAAACTTGTCCGGTTGTGTCCGGAATAGTGGTATAACCCTAGAAATGCCAGTTGTTACGTTCAAATAGGAGTTTGAAATCAACGAGATAATTAATTTATTAAAATCATATTTGTTAATTCAAAACTAAAATAAACAAAAATAATTAAAAAAGGGTTTCCTTCCTGGCTAAGTAATTAACAAAGGACATTGCAAACCTACCCACCCTAAGCTATCGCTGTCTTCCTTCATTTCACGTACGAGATGTTTCCTTTCTTCGACACTAAGTAAAACATGGAATTGAATTGGTATGTATTTCGTGTCTGCCTGTTTCCTCCTATTTATACGCACTTACTCTTCCCCTTTTGCTTTTATTTCCTGAGATTCATTCCCTAAACTTCTAAATCCAATTCAATCAAAGAAAATCGTAGCTTTCCCATCTTTAATTCTTTGATATTTCAATTCAAAATGAATTCGTAATTCAATTCGAAATTCAGATCGAAGTCATGCCATTCGTTACCTCCTTAAATCGAATTCATTCCTGGCAAATGGAAAGGGAATCACGATATAATATTGAAGTTGCAATTGAATTATAGAACTTTAGGAAGCTCGACATCATCTAGGAAGCTTGACATCTGGGAAATCGCGATCGAAACAAATGGGTCCAACGAAGTTCGATGGCAACTGGGAGCAATCGCGAGTCAGGGCGACGCTCGTGATGGGAGGAGTTAGGGTATCAATGTTGGTTTGTTCTGAGATTTTGTGAAGGGGGTGTTGCGATTTAGGGGTTGAAGCCGACATTGGTATTGGGGGAAACCGGGAGTGGGTTGCGGTGATGAAGGGATTCGCTACTACTGTAGCAACGTGTTTCAGGAAAACTCGCGGTTAAGATTATGTTGATTTTTTTGGTTAACGGGGGTGTTCAGTTCAAGTCGCGAGTGTTGATATTGGGTTCCAGTTGCTATCAATGGTGAAGTGGTGTGTTTGTGATGAAGTTGCAACAGTGAAGAATGTGTGCGAGTGGTCTGGCTTTTGGTGTGATAATTGATGGTGATTTGAGTTATAACAAGAAGGCGGTGTTGTTACTCGGTTCATGAGGAAGGGGATGTTGTGCTTCGGTTATAGGCTAGTGGAAGTGAATGGTAGTTTTGGGGAGATTTCAACCAGAAAGGAATTTAAAACGTAGGTGAGGAATTTATTTATTTTTAATTAAAATTGATTAATTTCTAATTAAATCATTTAATGACAATTTAGTTCTGCCAACACTTGAGAACATCATATATAATTCATACGATAACAGGATTTCTCGAAAACAAAGCAAATGGGATTCGTATGAAGGTGGACATCATTTTGGAATTTGATTCAAACTGATTTGGTGGCAGCTGGGGTTTTCGATTAAATTAAGCATCAGTTTAATTTAATCGAAAACAAATGGATATTCAATAAAATAAGGTGAGTAAATCTCACTCAAATTAATTTAGAATTATTTTTATTTAGTTAAAAATAATTTTTCTTTGATTGTTTGCATGCACTGAAATATTATTGTGGCTATTAAATATATATTAGTTATTTAGGATTAGTTGGTGTGGTTATTATATATATATATATATATATATATATATATATATTTGTGGTTGGATTCCCGCAGTATCATTAGCGGATGCCCGCGATACCATTAGCAGATGATTACCCTATGTGCCCCATGCTATGATAGTGGATGACCTTCATACCGTGATATCCTGCCTTGAAGCAGGATGGGTATTATTTATGTTGGCTAATGTTTGTGGATGCAGGGAAACAGGTTAGGGGATCCAACTGGATTCCCCAAAATTTATTACTGTTATTTTCATATATATATATATGTATTATCATATATGATGTGTTATAAAACCTGTGATTTGATAATTAAGTGTTTTGGATGTTTAAATATCACTGGGCCAAGATGTCAATTTATAAAAATATTATGATAGGGGATTTTGAGATTTAAAAGGAAAATTCTATTTTTTTTCTAAAATAAAATTTGAATTTCGAATAGGCTAAGAAATATTTACTTGTTTAATTATAAAAACAAGTATTAATTTTATAAATGGTGTTCATAAATTAAATAAAACAGAAAATTGAAGTAAATTTATAAACGGTGTTTTTAAATAAACGAGAATGATTTTCATTGGATAATCAGGGAATTAAAGTGAATTTATAAACGATGTTTATAAATGGAAAAATGTTGGGAATTGAAATGAATTTATAAACGGTGTTTATAAATATAATGAATTAATTATCAAGAGATAATTTGAATATTTAAATTCAAATATGAACTTAAAAATAGAATTTGAAATCATTTGAAAGGGAACGGTTTTGTTTTCCCCAAAATTGGGCTTAACACCAAAAATGTGAAGAAAAAGTCTCACAAAAAATGAAAGGTTGAGCCACACAACGATTGAAATGCAAGTAGAAGACACAAGGATTTATAGTGGTTCGATCTGATGAGATCTACATCCACTCTCATAAGGAATTTCATTATCAATATGAAGATTAAAAAGTTAACTTCTCCCTTACAATATTTTCACTACTTTCTTGCTCATGAATCACACATAGATCTACTAAAAATGACAGAGAAGTGAATTAATCAGTGGAGATACGATGTAGATGTGATAGAATTAGAAGAATTCCTTCTTGTTCATAAGCACGTTTCAATAATCTTCAACTCTTGAATCATTTGGATGAATTTGGCAAAGATCATGATCCATGGATTAGTCTTCAATCTATGATGTTGGATAAGTGTTTGAATTGTTGTAGAAGACTTTCAGCAGCACTTCGTGATCTCCAGACTCAATCCCCCTTAATGAAGAAGTGGCGGGGTATTTATAGGAGATTTCCAGACCAGATGGCAGTTTCCTAATTATGCAGGGGAACGCAATGACTCATGTCGCCACCGACATGACTTGGACCCCCGCTATAAACCATGTCGCCAACGACATGACTCATATCGTATGGCGGGTCAGCCTCTGGCACCTTGAGCTTGCGACATGACATGACCCTCCTCAGCATGGTTTATTTCGTTCGGATGATGGCTATCGACAACCTGGTAATGGCTGTATGCGGCATGAGTTGGTCACGACATGGCTTGAGGCCGACATGAACAACAGACGAGATAATGACTTGCAACATGTGTTGAGGTCGACCCGGTTTCCACGGAGCGACATGGCGAGGTACGGCTTGTCTTCGTTACGACATAATGTTAAACTCACTTCAACATCATATTTCCTTCCACGACTTATACATCATGTCGCTGAACGACATGGATAGCAGTAGTATAAATTCATGTCGCTGAGCAACATGAATTTCAACCTTATTTTACATCATTACGTTAGAGCGGGTTGTCTGTTGAACGCTTTAGCTTCCTCTTAACGCCATAAAGCAGGTACGACATAACTTGGAAATGATTTAACCTTCTAGGATCACCTTAACGAACTACGACATGATGGAGGTAAATGACCCAGCTTTATGATTTGATATGGACTACAATGACCTGACTGATACGTCATAACTGGAGACGGCATGGTTCCTTTCTTTCCGTACGACATGGATTTAGGATGACCTGGTATTCACGTATCGAGCCCTACGACTTAACAAATAACAGCATGACTTTGACAACATATTGAACATGTATTTCTATAGGTTAACATTTGTCCCTCGAAGTTCATGTTATTAGAAATAGCATGGGCTTCGAATCCTTATGTTTTATGACAACTTTTCCACGTATTTTAGCTAAGTCGCTAGGGTACTCTTGGATGCATGTCGCAGGTTGACACCATGTCACAACTCGCTTTAGCTTTTTCATGTCGCATGAGACACTTTAGGTCGTTTTGGGCTTCAATCCGAACTAACCTCGGCCCAGTTATTACAGCACTTCATATATTATCCCCAACCTGAACGTTCATTTCTATGCCTCTTTTCATTCTAAGGTTTCACCTCGTTAATGGCGGATTGGGTGAGAGGGATATCATCGCCTTCCTCACAAGTAATTTATTCAACCAATTCGATGCCTTCATCTAAATCATTGCGACCAGATTCTGATCGACTTTGACGAACTCCGCCAGTCCGATTCGATACTTATACTCTCGATTTTTGGAGAATTCTTCCTTCAATGATCATCTCAGAACTTAATACATGTAACAACCTGTATTTTAATAACATGTTGTAACCATAAATCAAGGCAGAATTAAATTTTAAAATAAGAACCAAAGAAAACGGGTTGCGCCATTGCATTCGTCTCGAAATTCTACATGAAATCGAGTCTGAGTTTTCGAAAATCGGAGTTCGTATGACCAAGTTATGACCCTCAGAAGTTTCAGGAATTTGAATAAAATAAAACAGCTCGAAAATAAAGCCAGAAAATTCAAAATTCAAACCCAGAGAAGGCTGGCGGGAAAATTACCGCCCATATACCCAGGTTGACCGGGGAGTCGACCTCCCCCCAACCAGGTCGACTGGGGTGTCGACCTCCCCATGACCAGGTCGACTGGGGAGTCGACCTGGATGTCGACCAGCCTCCCGAACCTATTTCCTGAACCAGATGCATTCTGATGTATTTAGACTTGTTTCGTGACCAAATTCATCTGCCTAACCCTATATAAACAGCCCCCTAGCCTCATTCTCTCTACACCATTTCATTCTGTCCTTATGCTACCTCTGTGAAAATCAAAATGATAATATTAAAATTAAAAGATACTACTTCTTCTTTGTCAAAACAACATCTAGGAATTGCAAATTGGGGATTTTCAACTAGAACAAGACTAAACGAATAGAGATTCAACAACTGCAACAGCCGTTTCTAGAATCAAATCTTTGCACTCTAATTCTCGATCCACATTCTGTAACTTCTAGTTACTTTGAGATTGAAACTGGTTAAATTTAATATGGACATGGAATAAAATGAAATTGGACCTAAGCTTGATTATTTATTTAGATCTGTTCTTGTTTCTTCTTGAATCTAGGATTTTGGTTTATTACTTATCGATTGAATCATGTCCATTCATGTTGTTGGACCTAGTTTATTATTTAAACGCTAGATTGTAATATGCATTCTTGGACCTTGACTTGATGATAAGACTTTTTCACCCTATTCTCTCTTGAATCTTGAATTTGGATTAATGCAAGTCTACCTATGTTCCTAAACCTTGGTTTTCATATTGTTGTTCGAGATCCTATTCACATGCCTATGATGTGTTAAACTATTATACACCAATTCTGTTGAACATATGATTTGGATTATAATCTCATGCCTATTCACATGCCCATCTTTGTCATGATTTCCTTGTTTATCTCTTTTTGAATTAATCTCGATACGCGCATGGTAGGAATACGATTTGGGGATATTGGACAAAACATGAAGATTCACTTAGACATGAATTGGTAATAGACATGAATTAGATTGGACATGAATTGGCATAACTTGAACACGAAAGCGATTGTAAACTTGATAATTGACATGAATGTGAATTGTGAACTTGGAACGTAATTAGAGAAAATAGAATCTGGTAGTCAAACCATGTTTTTAGGTAATTATGGAACGCAACAAATAGGATGAAATTGATACGATGGGAATAACTTGAATACAAAATTGACTATGACTTGATAGTTGATATTGGAAATCTAGAAGGCACGTAAACATGCTTATGAACTTGAAACGTGAATTGGTTATGAATATGAATCATGAACTTGATAATAGGCATAAGTTGAAACTTGAAAACTTGACATGAAACTCACTTAGAAACTTGACACGAACTTGACATGAAACTTGAACATGGACATGACATTAGAATGAACTTGAAAATGGCCAACTCGAGGTTGGGTTGAGTTTGCAGTGTAAATCTGCCCGGAACCGCCCGGCGAATCCAGTGACTGCAAACAATAGGATCCAATGTGGGTAGTTGGTCATATCGCGCTTAAGACCGGAGGTTAGACTAGGTTGTGGTGTAAATCTGCCAGGAACCGTCCGGCGAATCCAGTGACCACAACAACTAGTCTAATGTGAGAGGTTGGGGTGCATTAATGAATTAATGCCACATGATAGGGTTAAGTCATGTACCGCTTGAATATACTTAACCAATTTGACACGATGATTTGATAGGGTTAAGTCATGAACCGCTTGAATATACTTAACCAATTTGACATGATGATTTGATAGGGTTAAGTCATGAACCGCTTGATTATACTTAACCAATTAGACATGATGATTTGATAGGGTTAAGTCATGAACCGCTTGAATATACTTAACCAATTTGACACGAAGATTTGATAGGGTTAAGTCATGAACCGCTTGAATATACTTAACCAACTTGACACATGATTTGTAGGGATAAGTCATGAACTTGAACAACAACACGTTGCTAATTTGACATGACACATAGGCGGGTTAAGTCACGAACTAGAATGACAACACTTAACCAACTTGACATGCTAGACTGATGGGGTTAAGTCTTGAATTTAAATGATAACACTTAACCTACTGGACGGAAACCCTAGTTACGCGGTCCTTTTCAGCAGTAACCCACTAGATGTATCACGGTACCCTGGAACTAGGCAGGGTGGGGCACGATTACTGGGCTGATTGTAAGCGACCAGAACGACGGCTGAGTTGGTGCGCCATTGTAGGTTCAGGTGGACTATGGTCGTGCACGTAGTCCGGAGTTGAAAAAGCATGCATTGGGCACCGGTAGGTTTACACTGTGCGTGCTTGATTCATTTCGGAGTTGGCACCCTAGGGCTTGATACACCCTATAGTGGACCTAGCACATGTGACTACATTTCGTGATTGGGCCGTATGACACAAACACATGAACGAGCTAGGACTTGTAGGAAGCCGATCGATTAATAGATTGTTATGTGGAAAAAGGGTGTTGTTCGTTAGGTAGCATAATCCCTAGTGGTCCTAGGTGGCATAAACCCTAATCGAATCTAGAAAACGTTCAATAGGTAGCATAATCCCTAGTGGTCCTAGGTGGCATAAATCCTAGTTGAACACGCGATAGTTCATGATAAGGTAACCTAGCCAGAACAAGGGTGGCAGTCCAAACGATTTCAGGAACGGTGGCACTACATTGAAGTAGTATAGAAATACGTGATGAAACCCGTATGATATACGGCAAGGGACTGTACATATACATGGAAAGGATGATACGGGTTGGGGTACTAGTACAGTTGGTGCAGAGAATGTTAAACATGCGATGCTATACGTAGTTTATCTAGTTTGCATAGTTTATCTTGTTACCGCAGTTTATCTGGTTAGTATAGTTTATCTTGTCATCTTAGTTTAACTTGCCTATCTGGTCATCATCCTTATGTTTACTTTCAGTTTATACATGTCATGTTATCTTTACTTGTTTCTATGCTGAAAGTCACTAGGACTTACTCAGTCTTTATGACTGACCCGTTTTGTTTCGCCTCTTTTTCTTCCGTTCTTCCCCCCAGGTTCGCAGGGTGGGAATACAACTTAGTTCGGATCTTACCAAGCTCCAAGGCTCTTTCACGAACGGCTTGGATTTCTCTTGGCTATGGCTTGCTTTACTGTTTTACTTGGGGAATGATTTATGACTATGGTTTTATGCTTCTTTACTATTGCAAGACAGATTTCGATGTAATGGATTTAATGGCATTTTGATGTAAAAGGCTTTAGACCTTTCTAGATTTTAAAGAAATGAAATTTGGTTTTTCTTCCGCTGTTTTATATGTTCTGCCTTGTAATATTTCTGTGTATGTTTACCTAGATAATGCTCCACCAAAGCTAGTGCATTCCCTTTTTGAGTGACCCTGGCGGAGGTGGGGTGTTACAATACAAGTAACTTTTAGATCTGAATTCCATTTTGTTTTTCCTAAATGCTAGGACTTGTATAGAACCCAGGGATTTTCACTTACTTTTGATAAATCAATGATCTTGTGAATCAATTTTGATTGTCTTGTGTTATTGAGATGTTTGTGAATAAAAAAGGAACTGGATTGGAATGGATAATTATTTATGAAGGCATTGAAATTCTTTGATCTTCTTTGAACCCCGATTTTTATGAAATACGCACGACTTGAGTCTTATGTCGTACTAGCGGCATGAGTTTCAAACCATGCTTGGCTGACTTAAATTCAACACCACAAAACGCCTTATTGTGGTCTTTGATACGGCGATGACCATATGAACTGTCTTTGAATATTTTGTTATACTACACACCGGTTGCTCGCTGAAATTCTTAAACTATGAACTTTTATTGCCTTATCATAAATGTTGTATGATTTCTTTCTGTGTTGCTCGAAAGTAGGTTTATGGCATGCTCTGAATTATGTTTATTTGACAATCCCACTATTAAGTCATGATAAAAAATTCGTGTCGTTATGCCTATGTGAGTTACCAATTCGTAATTGTAATTCAATCGTTCGAGATGACATGTCGCATGAACGACTTGAGTCTCGGAATTGGTCCAAACAAGTTGACCTCTTGATGACTTTTAGTTTAAGGTTGCGGATTGGTGCTCACGTCCTTACTCCACCCAAACCATAAAAGGATATAAACTCTTAGTAACTTGCGCCTTTATTGATATGTTTCCTACGGCATAAGTTTTCTTTATCCCAAGTCGTTGAGGATGATACAATATCCGTAAGACGTAATAACAGTGTGAATCTCAACTTGTGATAGTGTTTGAACACCCCCTTTTAATGTCAGAACCTCTATGTTGGAGTTGAGTTGCTTTTAAGATTCCAAGTTGCGGATTGACATGGGTCTCATGTCATGGACCTAGATGAGTTCCAAGTCGTGAGTCGCCATGAGTTTCTGGTCGTGGACCGACATGAGTATCATGTCGTGAACCGACATGAGTATCATACCGTGAACCGACACGAATCCCATGCCGTGCTCTGACATGAGTCCCAAATCGTTGCAGCGACATGAGCAAACCGTCATGTTGCTGCTACGGCATGGGAAACCATTTCACAACGACTTAACTCTAATGCTAGCATATGCCTTGCCTCGGTGTTTGTCACCCTTGTTTCAATGCTTTTGAAGTGTTTTCACATTTCTATTCTTCGAATCTTATTGCTAAAAAATTGAAATGTACTCAAGTATTGTCTGTGTAGAATGACTACTGAAAAGCAAGTTCCCCCTTAATGTAAGGAGACCTCTTTGGCCCAAACCGACCCATCTTCAAACAAGGCTTCCGAAATTGGAACATCCATAACCTTTAGCCAAATTTCTGCCCCCTTCCTTTGGACCTTCGCCCGATTAAAGCTAGGGATCAAGAGAGACAGTCTAGCACTCTAACTCAGGAGCAATATGAACTACTGTGCGGTCAATACGGAATACCTCTTATGGATGCAATATTACCAAAGGATGGTGTTTTTGCTGATGACCCTCCTGCTGGATTCGTTGCTGTAAGCAAACAAATGCTAGCAGTTGGTGCTATTCCCCCGTTTAATCCTTTTTTAGGGCGAGTCCTAAACCGTCTAGGCATTGCTCCTTTCCAACTCCATCCTAATGGCTACACGGTTCTACTGGGCCTTTATGTTCTTTTCATGGATACGAAAAAGCAGAAGCCTTCTTTCCAGGAACTTCGTTACTTGTGTTCTTTCAAGAGTAGGAAGGACACCTCCTCCATTATGCATGTTGAAGGTGCCAGAAATCGGAAGCTAGTTCTCGAATTACCGGACAGTGTTTCAGGATTTTTAAACCAATTTTTCTTTGTTAGATGCCCCGAACCATTTTGAGGGCAGTGGGCAGATGGAGGTATGCGTAGTTTACTAAGCGGCTTTGACTTTATTTTCCTTTGAGTTACACGTTCTTATATTATTTCTTTCAAAATGCAGTACTCCCTACCCTGATTAAGGACAACAAAACATCTTCTTCTCTTAAAGCCATATATGAAACACTGAAAGCTGTTGACGAGGCTAGGAGAAGTAGAAAACTTTTAATTACTTAAAATACTCTTCACCAATATGAGCTACTTCACCCTTTGAGGAAGTTTTTATGCAAGGTTAAACCTTCCACTCCTAAACCTAGCCCTGCAGAGTCGAACGTCGGCTGTTCTGATGACAGAAATGTAACCCAGGCCGATGAAAATCCTATTATTGACCCTTCTTTGAAAAGATGTTCAGAGCGTATCAGTGGAAGAACGTTGCCCTTGTCAACGACTTCTAATAAGGATGAGGATTCTAACCGTCATAGGGGCAAGGATCCTATAACATCGGCTGAGTTGACTGAGAAAGAGAACACTTCCCCGCATTCTGAACCAGAATCAGATTCCGAACAGGTTAAGGGAGAAAATAGGGAAGTGAATCTTTCTGAATTCAAGCGCGGGACTGAATACGATGGGGAAGACGTAATCGCATTAGAAACTAATCCAAATATTGAGACTATAATTAGAGATTCCCCTACTGAAAATGCAGCTAAGGAAGATTCTGCAGGTACATTTGACAATTTGATTGATCTCAACTCTGCTAGATATCTTAGTCAGGATGGTGCAGTTACTCAGCCTCTCGATCCTCAAACCGTAGAAACCGAACTTAGGGATGCAGCCTATAACGAGTCAGAAAGGCATCTTAAATCTTTAGGCATCCCGTTAGGCCCAGGGGGTATGACCGGTCTGTTAATAACAGTAACCTTCTAAAGAAATTCATCTTGTGCATTCCAATTCTTTTTCTGTATTTTTATCTTGCTTTAATATCTTTAGATACTTTGTAGTTTTAAGTATCAGCAACTCATTCATAACTCATTTTAGGTCTAGACATGCACGAGAGACGCTCGTCAGGAATCAGATCAGAATTTAGTAAAAGGAGCAAAGCTATCGATCCAAAGCACTTACTACGATCTGAACCTCAACAATCATCACATCACCGCGAGCAACCCCATCCTCCTCCATCCTCGAAATCCTCTTCCCAGTCTTTACATGCATCAGAATCCGTCCTAACTGAGGAACATAGCAAAAATATACGTGAGGAAGAAGAAGCTAGAAGACGCAGTTGGCTGAGGGAAGACACTCCGGATTAAGGGGAGCGAGGGAGGAAACGAGGAATGGATGGTTCCTATAAGCATTCCCGAGTAGAAAAGCTGCCTATTAAGCCCCAACTTTCCTCATCCTCTGGCCCTCCAGCTGAGATTCATTCAATTATTAATAAACCTTGCCATAATCATGGTTTGACAAACATTTCCTTTTCTGAAAAGCTTCCAGGTTGGAATTTGAAAAGGCTTTACTTTGATCGTGGAGGAAGTATAATCGTCACCGATGATTTTCTTAAAGAGGTGGATGCGGTTATAAGTCAAACACATACTCAGTTCAATACTGCTAAAAGTCAACTTGAAACAAAATGGAACGTCGTAAGAGATATCTTTTACCAAAAGTTGCGTGGATGGGAGAAACTTGGCGATGACTTCCAAAAGCGTCATGATTCCCACCTTACAAAAATTGCCGAGTTGGAAAGTGACAAAGTCAAATGGGAAAAGGTTTTGGATGATCGTGACGCTACTATTTCGATTCTCAATAAAAGAGTTGCAGAGTTGGAAGCGTCAGATAATGAGATTAAGAAGCTCCGGGACGAACTCGAGGCTTCCAAACAAAGAGAAAAAGATGCCTTAACTGCCAAGCGTAATGTTGATGCCATGTTGGTTGTAGAGAAGGATTTCTCCAAACAATATCGGGAAGATGCCGCCAATCTACGTAAGGAGGTAAAGTCTTTGAGGGATTCCAACCAAACAGTGATGGCCAAGGTCGAATCTTTTGTGAAAGACAAGATGACTGCAGAAGAAACCCACAAACAAGCTATGGACGAAGCTGACGACGACATGTTCCGCTTCTACGTATACAGTATCATGAGTCGTGGGAGTTTGCATTACTTAGGGGATAGTTTTGCGCGTACTTTGGCGCTTGTTTGGGAGCGTGCGCTTGAGATTAACGGTGATGATTGTAGCGAGGATGAACTTATTGACAAACTCTTAGACGACAGGTCCAGAAAGGCTTTGGCAGAAGGAAAGGCACAACTAATGGACGAGAGGACCGGTACTTCCGGTGAAAAAGTTCAAACTCAACCTGATGCCAACCTTCCTGTTGATCCCTCGGCCTTTGAAGCTTCTGGCTCACAAACATTAGCTTACCCAGTTGATGCTCCTAAAGGTAAAGACGTCACTATTGAGGGGAATATTAATACAGAGGATATTGCCGATGAACATGGAAACGATGAGGCTGATGATGACAATCCCGATCACTGGAGAATCAAGCATAGGGATCCCTCAGATGGTCTTCTAGATACAGGTAAAATTGAAACTAACTTTACCCTGTCGTGCTTAGAGTCCATTTTCGATTCACCTGGGTCCCTTGCTTATTATGCTCTATGTTTCCATACTTTGAATTTAATTTCACCCCTGTCTTCTCCTGCCATAGGCAATGCAACGACAACAGGAGCTATTAGGGCTGACTTACCATTGACAACTTTTCCTCTTACTTCTGTCATTACTCCCCTCCTCCTAGTAACACATCCTTACTTGTTACAGCTCCCGGGTCACAAGATGCAACGATCGGTGCCCTCCTTTGTTTGGATGATGTTGACTATAACCTTAGTGATGATGTTGAGGCTATCGAAGCAGACGAAGGTTCCCAAGACATTGTCAAGGGTAAGAAGAAAACTGTCAAGTCTTCATCGTCTAAGAAGAAAAAGAAGAAGAAAGACATGGAGGCTATCACTTTATCTTCCCAGGAGAATCAGAGTAACATGGAAGAAACCCCTCTGCCTTTGGTTAAGAAGCATGCTTTGAGATCAAGTGACAGGAAGAAATGATCATGTTTATTAGTAGCTTAATCTGGTTGTCGACTAATTTCTTTTACATGTTGTATTCAGGCCGGTTGTATATGCAGACGCCGGTCTCCGCTTATTACTCTTGTACTTGTCGTCTTTATGCACTCTGTCATTTGATGTTTTTACACTTTGACATGCGACTTTGTGGTATAATTCTGCTTTGTTGTCAGGAAATTATGTCCTGCTTTCCCTGCTTTAAATTTTGCTTTTAGCCTCGCTGTACTTCTTTATTTTATATTCCATGCATGTTCTACATCTGCAGTTCAAACTGTATGTTATTACAGGCTGAGTTAATTCAACCAACTTTATTGTTTTGTAAAATCCAGTTTTATTGGTTGGAATGACCCAATGCCAGGTTTTCATGAGATTATGACCGGATCGTAGTATGTTTAAGAGAGCATCATTAGATTTCAATAATGCGATGGTAATGCCCCCATACCACAATTGGTTTTAATATTTTGAAAATTAGGCATGGTTTCTATAGTTAGATAAAGAAATCTGTTATTCTTAGTAACTGAGTGGGCCAGTTACTTGTGGTTTTTATCAGATGACTTTGAGGAAAGTTTTTTTTTCCATCATTAACTGAACTTGTAAGATTCAGCTTATGACCGGATGCCCTTGAAAGGATTTTTGATCCGTTATTCGCTGAATCTGAATAATTCAGATGCTTGTTGAACTTGTCGGATGCCGCCGAAGAGGTCTTTGGGTCCGTCAGTAACTGGGTTTGAAGGACCCACAATCGATAGCTGGATTTGGAAGATCCAGCATCTGAGCGGATGCCTCCAATAAGGTCTTTGAAAACCCTGTGTTTATATCGCTATCCGGCCATGTATTAATGGTGTCGGCGATGAACCGGGTGCTCCTCGGGGAGGTCTAGGGTTAAAAGCCCGGTGCTTGTATCGCTATCCAGCCATATCTTAATGGCGTCGGCGATGAACCGGTTGCCCCTCGGGGAAGTCTTGGGTTAAAAGCCCGGTGTTTGTATCGCTATCCAGCCATATCTTAATGGCGTCGGCGACGAACCGGGTGCCCATCTGGGAGGTCTTGGGTTAATAGCCCGGTGTTTGTATCGCTATCCAGCCATATCTTGATGGCGTCGGCGATGAACCGGGTGCCCCTCGGGGAGGTCTTGGGTTAACATCCCGGTGTTTGTATCGCTATCCAGCCATATCTTAAGGGCGTCGGCGATGAACCAGGTGCCCCTCGGGGAGGTCTTGGGTTAAAAGCCCGGTGTTTGTATCGCTATCCATCCATATCTTAATGGCGTCGGCGATGAACCGGGTGCGCCTCAGGGAGGTCTTGGATTAAAAATCACATTGTTCCAGGTGGCTAACGCTAGTTTATTTGTCCGATTCTGGTTGTGACTTGTCAATACTAAAACTTTGAACTCTGTTATTAAGAATGTGCCCCTACGGTGAAATTCAAAGCTTGGTCCGTAGTTTGATTGTTACATTGTTTTAGGTTTAGAGTTCTTGACGCTGCTTATTTATGGCTTTGCACTTTACACCCTCTGTAGCAATAGTGTGTGGATGTTTCAATATTGAGCAGCAGGCGCTTGAGCTTTCCCATTGGGGATGTGTTATAGCTCTCATCAAACCCTATTTAATTTTAAATGTGCTTTCGTTTGCTCAAAAAGTCTGTAATTAAAATCGATGTCAGCAGCTTGAAATCAAAAACTTGCAAATGTACAATTTTAGACAGGTAAAGTAATTTCTTTCACTAATTTGTACAAACTTTGCATGATATTCATAATGCATGATATATTTACAATTCATGATGTATGTATAATGCGTAATATGTGAAAGGAACTTCAAACAAAATAACGGCGAAGATGGATGCTATTCCATGCTCGAGGGAGTGCGATTCCGTCTGTCGTTTTTAAATCAAAAGTGCCATCTGCAAATTTTTGACTTATTATTTATGGCCTCTCCCAATTGGGTCCGAATACCCCGGTTCCTGTGATAATTCTTTTCAGGACGAGGTCCCCGACTTGAAAAGTCCTTTGCTTGATTTTTGCATTGAAATATCTGGCTACTTTCCGTTGATGGGCCGCTATCTTAAGCTCTGCTTCTTTTCGCTTTTCCTCGAGTAAATCAAGTGCCTCCAACTGCAGCTCTTTATTCTCCTTCTGGTTAAAGTGGATTCTACGATGAGTTGGTACTTCCAATTCCACTGGGATCATAGCTTCTGACCCGAATGCAAGTGAGAATGGGGTGTGCCCCGTAGCAGTTTTATGTGTTGTTCGGTATGCCCATAACGCGAAAGGTAGTTCATCAACCCAGTAGCCTTTGGCTTTTTTGAGACGCTTCTTGATGGTTGACTTTAGTATTTTGTTGATGGCTTTCACTTGCCCGTTTTCTTGTGGGTGAGCCACAGCTGCAAAACTCTTTTTGATCTTATATTTAGCGCAGATGTCAAGGAATTCATTACTTTCAAACTGGGTTCCATTATCGGTGATGATCTTTTGCGGCACTCCAAACCTGCAAATGATATTTTTCAAAACAAAATTGATCACTTTCTTTGATGTGATAGTAGCTAAAGGTTCTACTTCGGCCCATTTGGTAAAGTAGTCGATAGCTACTATAGCGTATCTCATATTCGCTTTTGCGGCGGGTAATATCAGAATCAAATCTATGCCCCAGACCACAAATGGCCATGGGCTAACCATTTGAGTTAGCTCTGTGGGAGGTGCTCTTGGGATCTTAGCGAATCTCTGGCACCTGTCACATTTCTTTACATAGGTCATGGCATCTAGGTTTACATCAGGCCAGAAATAGCCATATCGTAGGACCTTCTTGGTTAACGTTTAACCGCCGGTGTGTCCTCCGCGTTCTGCCTCGTACAACTCTGCCAAAATCGCTCTAGATTCCTTCTTACTCACACATCGCAGCAACGGCATGGAGAATCCTCGCCGTTACAGCCTTCCGTCTTGAATGAGGTATAAAGGGGCCTTACACAATATCTTCCTTTTGTTTTTCCGTTCTTTAGGTAGTGTCCCATTGAGGATATATTCTTTGATCGGAGTCATCCATGACGTAGGTTCTTCAATGGTTTCCATTATCCAGTTCACACTCGCTTCCTCAATGGTTGGAGTAGAAAGGACTTCAATGGGGGTTAAACCCAGCAGCTGAGCATCTGATGAACTAGCATACTTGGCGAAAGAATCCTCTTTTGAGTTTTGTTCTCTTGGAATGTGAGATATAACATAGTGGCCGAGGTCGTTTAGAAGTTCCATAACTTTGATTATATAAGAAGGGAGGTTCCCAGTTTTAGTTTGGAACTCTTTGCGTACTTGACCCACTACCAACTGAGAGTCACTGAGAATCTGCAAAGCTTTTACGTTTAGCTCTTTTGCCAACTTTAACCCTGTTATCAATGCTTCATATTCGGCCTCATTATTGGTTGATGGAAATTCCAATCTCAAAGCATAACATAAAGAGTAACCTTCTGGAGTTTCTAGGACAATTCCAGCCCCTGAACAATAGTCGTTTCTGGATCCATCAAAGTATAGTTTCCAAGCAATCTCTGCTTCCGCTGGTTCTTTAACCTCTTCTCCTCTATTTGTAAACTCAGCAATAAAATCCGTTAGGGCTTGGCCCTTAATGGCCCTTAGAGGGTGGTAAGTGATGTCATATTGACTTAGCTCAATGTTCCATTTTAACAGCCTTCCTAAAGTTTCTGGACGGAAGAGAATTTGCCTTAATGGTTGGTCAGTGAGAACCTTAATAGGATGAGACTGGAAATACGGTCTCAGCTTTTTTGAGGCCACAAGGAGGCAATATGCGAGCTTCTCTAGCTTAGGGTAATTTAGCTCTGCCCTACGAGCCTCTTACTAATGTAATATACCGGCAGTTGCACTCCCGCTTCTTCTCGCATTAGTGCTTCACTCAAAGCATGCATTGAAACCGCTAGATATAAAAATAGATCCTCCCCGTCCTTAGGTTTCGATAACATCAGTGGTGATTCCATATGCCTTATCAGTTCCTCGAAAGCCACCTGGCACTCTGAGGTCCAATAGAAGTCCTTCTTTCCTTTTTTCAAAGCATCGAAAAGCGGAATACATCGATCCATTTCTTTGGAAACGAACCGGTTCAACGCTGCTACCTTTCCATTTAAGCTCTGAAGTTCCTTTTTTGTCCTTGGGGTCCGCATTTCCCTTAAAACTGCAATTTGAGATGGATTTGCTTCGATGCCCCTAGCATTGACGATGGACCCAAAAAATTTCCCTGAAGAGACTCCGAATGAACATTTTAACGGGTTTAGTTTCATCCCGTATTTCCTGAGTACGTGAAACATTTCTGCGAGGTCCTCGAGATGATAATCGACCTTCTTTGATTTGACTAGCATATCGTCTACATATACTTCCATTTTATTTCCTATCTGAGATTTGAACATGGAGTTTACAAGACGTTAGTAAGTTGCTCCTGCGTTTTTCAGTCCAAATGGCATGACTTTATAGCAGTATAGTCCCCTATCTGTTATGAAACTCGTGTTTTCTTCGTCTGGCTTGTGCATCATAATTTGATTATATCCGGAATATGCGTCCATAAAAGATAGTAACCCGTGCCCCGTTGTTGCATCTACGAGTTGGTCAATTCGGGGTAAACGAAAACTGTCTTTTGGGCACGCTTTATTAAGATCTGAGTAATCTATACACACTCTCCACTTTCCATTGGACTTTTTGACAAGCACTGGGTTGGAAACCCAATATGGATACGTAGATTCTCGTATGAAATTATTTTTGAGTAGCCTATCTACTTCTTCTTTTAGAGCCTTGGCTCTTTCAAATCCCTGCATTCATCTTTTTTGTTTCGTAGGAGTCAACTTTTGATTTATATTCAACTTGTGAACAATTACATTTGGTGGGATCCCACACATATCTGAGTGTTCCCAGGAAAATACATCTAAGTTTGCTTTTAAAAACAAGATTAATTCCTTTTGCAGCTTCGTATCTAGCTGAGATCCTATCTTCAAGATCTGGTTAGAGTTCTTGTCGGATACTGGAACGGGGAGAGTATCTTCGGACGGTGCTACTCTATTTTCCCCCATACTATTTTTCCTTGGATCAATTGTTTTCCGAGCGCCGCTGTGCTCACCAGTATGGGGTTTTTGCTTTAGTTGCTATAAGAGTTGTTTTTGGATGCGGAGCGACAGCTCTACATCCTTCTTCAATTCCTTCTTCCATGCCTCTGCCAATTCAACCAAATAACAATCTCTTGCCGCTTGTTGATCACCTATAATTGTGCCAACACCATTCTCTGTTGGGAATTTCATAGTGAGGCACCATGGAGCCATAGTTATTCTGAATGCTGCAAGAGTAGGTCTTCCTAGGAAGGCATTGTAAGCAGAGGGTTCATCAATTATAACAAAGTCATGTACCAGTGCGGCCTTTTGCTCTCCTTCTTCGAGCTCTGCTAGTAGACTGATAACACCAATTGGTTGAACAGGTTGACCAGTGAATCCATTGACCTTGTTCTGACAGGCTTTTACATCACCCATGGAAAGCTTCATTCTATGTAATGAGCTAAAGAAGAGGATATTAACTGATGCTCCGCTATCGACTAACACCCTTCTAACTATGGCTGGGCCCAAACCAATGGTTATCACCATTGGATCCTCTGTAGGTGTTATGACCCCATTCGGATCTTCATCTTTAAATGTGATGTCGTCTCGCAAGATTCTCGGAACTTTTGCTGATAAAACTTCACTCACAATCATGAGTTCACCTTTTTTCTAAAAGTCCTTCACCTCATGAGCATACTTCACCATGTCCCCCCAGCTTTTCCCAACCAGGTAGGGGCCTCCTGAAATGGTGTTTATGATCATCCTTGGTATAGCCGCAACCGAAGCATTCTCATTTTGTTTAGGCTGTCCTGTAGAGGCTCCCTGGTCTTGAGCTCCTTGAGCATTCTAGGAGTTCTTTGTATATTGTTAAAGCCTGTTTTTCCTTATCAGATCTTCAATTAAGTTTTTCAAATGTCTACATTCGTTCGTGCTATGCCCCGGTTGGTTATGAAATCGGCAGAACCTGCCAGACTTTATTGCGTTATCAGTGACTTTCAACTTCCCTGGCTCTGGGTATTCTTTAGTGTCTTTGGTCGCCATATAAATGTTTTCTATGGTATCTTTAAGGGAAGTCATTTCAGAATTCTTGAAGAAACGAAGCTTTTTGTTGTTTCGACCATCTTTCCCTTCATTCCCCCTTTTTTGATTTCCTCCGGTGTTTTTCTGTCCTCCTTGCACGTTTACGTCTTTTTTCTTTGACGGCTCTTTATTTTCTGTAGCTTCTAATGTATAGGCCGAATCCTCATCCACGCCTATATATTCCTCTGCTTTGTCAAATAGCTCTTCGAGAGTCGCGGGCTTCTTCTTCTTAATTTACCGACTGAGTTTGGTCCTTTTATTTATACCTCCTTTTAGGGCCATCAAGGCCAAACGTGGCTCATAGTTTCCGACTTCGGCCGTAGCTGTCTTAAAATGAGAACGGAAAGTTTAATGGATTCCCCTGGCACTTGTTCCAGCTCATTCAGTTCCATCACATCACGCGCCTTAGTCGCTTGAAGCCTGAATTGTTGTCTGAACAGCTTGGCCAAGGTGGCCAAGTCATCTACGGATTTTGGCAGGAGTTTTGTGAACAAGAGTGAAGCTACTCCCTCCAAGTAAGTGGGGAAGTATAAACACTTGAGCTCGTTAGTAGCACGTGCCCCATCCATGTGCTGATCATACCTGAATAGGAACACATTGGGATTGCCAGTTCCATTATAAGGTTGAACAACCAGGGGTTTGAATTTATTTGGATATGGCGTCATTTTTGTTCTTTCTGTAAGCGGGGTTTTTGTAGGAGAAAATCCCTATTCCTTCTCATCATCCACCCTTTTCTGGCTCTCATTCATAATCTTTCGTACCATTCCGAATATACGCTCCTCCTCATTGAGTTAGTCCACGGGGCGGACGCCTTCCTCTTTACCGGATATTTGGCCGCGCAAACGATCACGGTTCAGATTCCGGGGCCCTAGACCACCCACATAGGGAAGTGCCCCTTTGGTGGAACCAAACGCTTGTTGAGGGGTCGCTTTTTCAGAGTGGTTATGAGCAGGTGGCTTCATTCCCCTATGACTAGGATTTGCAATCTCTTGGACAGAATTTCCTTTGTTCGGGCTTGAGGAAGAAGATCCAGTATCTTCTGTTCCAGTGGTTTTAGCAGTTTTAAGATGGTTTGCACTCATGGTAACTTTGGTCGTTGCGGCCTGCCTGGCGAACATAGTGTCAAGCTTCTTCATCATGGCTTCATTCGCAATATCAATTCGATCTGTTAGTCCTGCTGCCACTTCATCCAACTCCCTCCTTGTTACGGCAGTTCTGGCTTTAGAACTTTCACCGACTTCAAACTGATTAGTAAGCAGGGTGTTTTCCATGTTAGTGGCATTATCAACATTTTCGACACTTTTACATGTAGCTTTCTTCGATGGCCTACCTGGTTACCCATGGCTTTAGAGGTAAGTATCTCAATTCAGACAACTTAGATAATCGGAGTGTACTCAAAATTCCAATGCAGGGTCTTCTACCTTGTGAGAGAGCGAGAAATGGATTGGCAATCTGGGCCCCACGGTGGGCACCAAATGTTTTCCCCAAAATTGGGCTTAACACCAAAAATGTAAAGAAAAAGTCTCACAAAAAATGAAAGGTGGAGCCACACAACGATTGAAATGCAAGTAGAAGACACAAGAATTTATAGTGGTTCGATCCGACGAAAATCTGCGTCCACTCTCATAAGGAATTTCATTATCACTATGAAGATTACAAAGTTAACTTCTCCCTTACAACATTTTCACTACTCTCTTGCTCATGAATCACACTTAGATCTACTAAAAATGACATAGAAGTGAATTAATCAGTGGAGATACGATGTAGATGTGATAGAATTATAAGAATTCCTTCCTGTTCATAAGCTCGTTTCAACAATCTTTAACTCTTGAATCATTTGGATGAATTTGTCAAAGATCATAATCCATGGATTAACCTTCAATCTATGATGTTGGATAAGTGTTGGAATGGTTGTAGAAGATTTTTGGCAGCACTTTGTGATCTCCAGACTCGATCCCCCTTATTGAAGAAGTAAGGGGGTATTTATAGGAGATTTCCAGACCAGATGGCAGTTTCGTAATTATGCAGGGGAACGCCATGACTCATGTCGCCACCGACATGACTTGGACCCCCGCTATAAACCATGTCGCCAATGACATGACTCATATCGTATGGCGGTCAGCCTTTGGCGCCTTGAGCTTGCGACATGACATGACCCTCCTCAGCATGGTTTATTACGTTCGGATGATGGCTGTCGACAACCTGGTAATGGCTAGATGCGACATGAGTTGGTCACGACATGGCTTGAGGCCGACATGAACAACAGACGAGATAACGACTTGCGATATGTCTTGAGGTCGACCTGGTTTCCACGGAGATACATGGCGAGGTACGGCTTGTCTTGGTTACGACATAATGTTAAACTCACTTCAACATCATATTTCCTTCCACGACTTGTACATCATGTCGTTGAACGACATGGATAGCTGTAGTATAAATTCATGTCGCTGACCGACATGAATTTCAACCTTATTTTACATCATTACATTAGAGCGGCATGTCTGTTGAATGCTTTAGCTTCCTCTTAACGCCATAAAGCAGGTACGACATAACTTGAAAACGATTTAACCTTCTAGGATCACCTTAACGAACTACGGCATGATGAAGGTAAATGACCCAGCTTTATGATTTGATACGGACTGGGATGACCTGACTAATACGTCATAACTGGAGACGGCATGGTTCCTTTCTTTCCCAACGACATGGCTTTAGGATGACCTGGTATTCACCTATCGAGCCCTACGACTTAACAAATAACGGCATGACTTTGACGACATATTGAACATGTATTTCTATGGGTTAATAGGTTTTTATTCCATAGTTCGGAATATAAAAGGAATGGAGTTTCAAATAGAAATTTGAAATGGAAACTTGTTTAATATATAAAACAAGGAAGTCAAATTTATAAACAACGTTTACAAATTAAGAGAATAATTATCATTTGGACAATTTAAATATTTAAATTCAATTATGAATTTAAAAGTGAATTGGGAAGTGATTGAAACAGAACGATTGATTATATTTCGGAATTCGGAATATAAGTTGAATTGAGGAAAATCCAACGGATTATAATTAGAATTTGATTTCATCGAATTTTATAAACTAATTTATTTCTAATGGAATTAAAAATAATAATAGAAATGGAGTTGTAATTGAATTGGTTACGGAATAATGAAAAATCGACAATTAGAGATAATCGAAAATATTAAGATGGATTTGAAAACTGGATTTAATATATACTAGAAATATATTTGAATGGAGTTGGAATTTATTATAAATGAAGTTTAAACGTTTATATTTAAATATAATTAAAACGAACTCGCCGCAGCGCGGCAGTTCGTAAATTGGCGTTTCAAACTTCAAGCGAGTATATAGAACTCAATTTAAGTCGGAACTCTTTGAAACAAGAATCGTCAGGACCGATTGAATAATAGTTTTCTAATGGAAGAGAAAAATCTGGATTTTGTCATGTAGATTTTGAGTTATGTCAAAATCAGATTTTCAGAATAACAGCGCCATAACCATTTTAAAACCATAACGGTTTATTTAAATAAATAAAAGGATTTTTAGTATAAAAAAATCCAAATTCGCATTAGAAAAATCCAGATTTGAATTATAAAATAAATTTGGACTCAAGTGGAGTAAGTGTAAGTGAATTGATTTCTAAAACAAAACCAGATATTTATTATTTAAGAGAATTAACTAAGTTAAAGAATAATTAGATAATCGAATCTTGAATCAAGTTTTGAATCAAGTTAACATTGGATAAGTAAAATAAACTTGTGAATTTATATTCGAATTCGAATATGAAACCTGAGTCGAAAATGGAATTTGATGGGTATAAGTAAGTTAAAAATATATGAACATGTTATGTTCGAAATAAAAGTGCAATAGGCAAAAGAGAGTTACGTATTGGAAGTTGGATTTCCATCTATGAACCGAGGCAAAAGATAGTCCTCACCGAATTTGAGACAATCTAGTCCATGTCTCAGGCTACAGCCGCAACTGCACCTAGGAGACAAAGGGCCAGTCCACTCGATGTGGATTAAATAAAACCCTAAACACTACGTCTCCCCTCCCTATGGGGCGTAAATGAGCCAAATGACTCATATCCGAGGTGCCTCGCATTCCAACAACCACACAGGTGAAAAATATATAAATGTCAGGGCTGGTAGGTCACTGACACCACCTCTAACTAGAAAGAGATGCATGTTCTCCATGGATCCTCTCCCGTTTCTGGTTCATATCGGGGTGTGAGGCTCGCGAATTAATGCCATACACAAAGCTATGCCACACAGGCCGTGCTTTGATCATCAACCACAAGACTTTGCTTTTCAACAAAAGCCTTGACCATTTGCCACTTAGGCATGTCACACAGGCAATTCACTCCATGCGATTGATATCCATCAATATAAAACCTCTGAGCTCGTACGTCTCAGAGAAGGGCGTTAAGAAAGAGAATAAATTCTCCGCCGCCAAACAGATATATATTCAACAGAAATCAATCACACAGAATAAAATCCAGTGTTAGACACACAGTCCATTTACAAGTTCGTTCTGGGTCTGAACGAAACCGGAGGCACCTTGTACCTTGCATATCCATCGATCTCCAAGCACGTCTGGACAATCACCAACCGATTCCCTCCTCTTGGGTGTACGGCCTAATCAAGATTATTAGTAATTACCCAAACGATGTGAAGACCTCCGGTCTTCGACCACCGTCTTCATCCTCGACACATCGTCGAATCAGTTATTCAGAATGGGATAAACCCGGTCTTTTTGAATAACTCGCGTATATAATAAACAAGTGTTACAAAAACACAACATACGCCTCATTCCAATTCAGAATATTCTTTTATTCAAATATTCTTATACTTTGGGAAAGGTTCCCATTAATTTTATCAAAGATAAATTCCTTAAATTTATTCTTTAATCTTCCTTTGAATATCAATTCAAAGCAAATTATGGTTTATCCAAACTAGTCGGGATTAACGAACCGTACCGAAGTAATCATTTGTTTTAATTTCCTAATCCCAACCTATTCATCCCATGAAGTAAAACAGGTAATACTTCATATCTAACACCACGGTGTTATCGGTAAATTCAATTACCATTTCACGTTCAAATCTAAATAAAGATTTAACTATCGCCTGGAGCAAAACTGGTGGTACTCCATTCTCAATCATTTCAATCTAACTAAAGAATCATTAAAACTCCACTTGGTTTTAATCTTCCTAAAAGTCAATAATAATGATTGTTTAACTTGGGAAATCATATCCTGTCTTTAACTGGGTTAAAGAACCAATGTCATTTAAAACCCGGTTCACTATAAACCCAAAATCACATTCCATTAACGATGGAATCTTCATGGAAAACAAATCGATATATATAATCGATATAAACTTCCATATCCGACCAATAATATAAATGGAATAACGGCAAATCCTTTTAAATTCCAGATATATTAGCAGTCTTCCTCCACAGAAATTCACTTCGATTATTACCAAATCGAATTCCATTGCATTCCAATTTATTTTATTAAATTGGAAAATTTTACTTTGGAAAATATCCTTTAAATCTTAACAAAAGATTTATAAATTCCAAATCACATTCCACTATAAATTGGGTTAAAGAACGAATGTCGTTAAAATACAGTTCACGATAAACCCAATTCACATTCCATTAATTATCAGATTAAAGAACTAGTGTTATTTAAAACACCGTTCATGATAAACCCAAAAATCAATTCAAATTCAATTCCAATTAAATACCATTTAATTGGTATACTTCATTAAATCTAAATAAAAAGATTTAATCTTTTTCTCAACTGGGTTTAAGAACAGTGTTAATGAAGACACCATTCATGACAAACCCAAATCCCATTTGATATTAAATACAAGGCTCTAAATAGAAAATATATCGGCTTATATTCAATATCAAATTCTATGACCAACAAATATCGTATTGGAAATAATGATATAAATATATCTTTCAAACTTCCATAAAAATATCTGTATAATCATAAAATCCAACATCGAAATATTCCAAAGACAATTTCGATTCAAATCCCTTCCAATTCAATTATTGGAAATTCTGGTTATTTTTAAAACCCTTTCAAATCCAATTTATTTATTTTAAAAATAAATGGGATTATAATTCTAGTTCAAAACTAGTTCATTTCGACGAAAATCAATTTTTATCTTTTCAAATATAAAATTTTTCATCCCAATTCTTCACAAATCATTTCTTATGCTTTTACACAAATTATTACTATTTTTAATAATTTTATCAAGGTTCGTACAATCGATTTCCATCAACGGCCATCGAACTGCACTTACAGCGACCTTTTCCAAATTTTATTTGGACATAATTCCAAATCTAATCGTTAGATTTCAAATCTCTAATGTTCGTTAGAAAGCTCTTTTCGATACGAACCCAATGGTTCTGGTTTTAGGAGAATCCGGCGGTCGGACCTCCCGTAACGTCCATTCGAAGTCAATGGTCGAAATTCGCGAACTACCGCAGCGCGGCGCGTTCTATTCAGGCCATTATATTATATATATATAATATATATATAACATATATTTCTCGATTTCCTTTTAAAACGTATTTTATAAATCGTTTTAAATTCGTTTTCAAAACGATTCCAACTTCATATTCAATTTCTAATCAAAATTGAATATTCCATATCATTAATCTATAAATGATAATATTTTCAAAACGTTAAATTTTGAAATCACTTCCTTTTTTATATTCATTATAAAATGAATAAAACCGATATAAATTTCGTTCACGTCAAAATATCGTCAATCTAACCAACATGGCTTTATATATTTCAATAACTTCGTTATTCTATTCAACACATGAATATTTTCTTCAACACATGAATATATATTTTATTCAACACATGAATATATATTTTAGTCAACACATGAATATTATTTTATTCAACACATGAAATATCTTTTATTCAACACATGAATTTACTTTTATTTTCTAAATTGGAATGAGACCCACTCAGTTACCATATAATATTATTTATATGGATTCTATACAACACATGTATATAATAGCAATGATAAATAATCAACCATCATCCAAAGTGCACAACACAACTGTATAAGCATTAAATATAAATAATTAACGCTTACACAGTCTGTCAACCCATCGATTTACATACAACTAAACAATCGGGATTAGTGTACGTCAATATCATCCCAACACCCGTGTGGGGTTTCAAATCAACAAACACAGATTTTTATTTGTACAGTTGGGCGATGTGTAAAATTTATCGTCCCAATCAATATCAATCAAATCAGTGTATATAAAAAAATTGTCCGATTTGTTTATTACTATTTATTTTATATACCCGTTAAAAATTATATTTTTAACTATAAAATATTTTCCACTATAAAATATTTTATTCCATTCCACATCACAGAATAAAATTTCACAACACAGCAATCAAACAAACAAGTCATCCATGGTCTGTGGACGACGGGTGTCGGGAGCTACTAAGCACCGTCTGCATCCTAGTATATATTTCAAACTAGAAATTAAAATAAAAGTGAGGACTTCTCACCAAGAGCTAAACCAAATGCCACTACTCTTCATATGTAGGAAATCTTCACCGTGCTTTTAACGAGATCTGTTCAACACCGTTTGTGTTAAAAATTATATTTTTAACAAAACTACTTCTTATATAAAAATCGAATTTTTTCCACTACTTCATATATATAAAAATCGAATTTTTACCACTACTTGATATATATAAAAATTGAATTTTTATTCTTCTACATAAATAAAAATTATATTTTTATTTCTCCAACTTCATGATAAAAATCATATCTTTATTATTAAAAAAATGTAATCTTTTTCTCCTAAACAAAAATGTAACCTTTATTGCTACTCTTCAAAGATAAAAATCATATTTTTATTATGCTACCATAAAAATAAAAATCCCATTATTATGTCGCTTTTATATTTATAAAGATCTAATCTTTAATTTGCCAATTTGTATATAAAAATCAAATTTTTATATCATTACAAATCAAATTTTCGTGCGGTTAAAAATCAAACCTTTTTATTCACTTATCATATAGATTAAAATGAAAATCCAAATCAAATCGCTCACCTCGTGGACAAAGAGAAGATAACAGTCATGGACGGCTTCAAAGTAGATAATGCTGCAGTTCCAGGTGGCGCAGGAGGTTAGATACCAATTTAAAAACCATAAAAATTGAACCTTTATTGAAGAGGGGGTTCTTGGTCGGAGTTGGGGCAGGGGGTGGTCGGTGCCAGGCTGCTGGGGTCTAGTGGGAGATGCGGCGGTCAAGGCTGGGGTGGTGGTGGCCGCGGTGGGGGTTTTCCGGTGATGGGCTTCGAATTGAAAAGGGGGGAAGAAGGGGGGAAGCACAACGACCGTTGAGAGGGGGGCTCTCCGGAGGCGACGGTGGTGGTGGATGTCCAGCACTCGTGGCGGCGCTGCCAGGAGGTCAGTGGAGGCTGAGGAACGGGGAAAACGAGAGGGTCAACGGGTTTGGGTATGAATGAAGAAAGGGGGTAAAAGGGTAAATATATATTGATATATTTTATTAATTTATTTTGTCCAAAAATGTGATTTCTTATATGAACGCCAAACGAGACCCAACAACTGCCGCCCCTAACCAAATACCCCCATTCTGAACATAATGGGATATGTTTCATAAGCCAATCCTATCGTTTTGATCAGTTCTTATCAAAATTAAAATATAAATCACTATATATTCAATTTAAATGTACATTTCAATTTACCGGGGCTGCATACGGGCTCTAAAAATTCCAGAAAAATTATTTCTAGCTTCGTAGTGACGATACGGTCCTAACAAAACTAATTTCGTTTAATTCTGAGACCGTTTGAAAAATGGTCATTTTCCAATCGATCGAAATTGACTGAAACTGTTAAAACACGTTTTACTTCGCCACGCTCACATATTGACTCAGAAAACTACGAATTTTGGAATCTAGCAATAACTTGACATTCCAGATAAAAAAAAGTGGTTTCGTCGGAAACAGAGGTCATTTGCAAAATTTCCATTTTTAAAGGCCAGAATTCCATAGCGACTATTCTGAATTTTCAATTGGATGTAACTTTTTATTCCCGCTATGAAATTTTGATTTTTCGGATTCATTGGAAAGATATTCTCAAATAGATTCTAATATTTTTGGTTTCGCTAAAATCCGGTTTATTTTGAATCCTACACGTTCATTTGAAACTCGAAATCGAAATTTCAAACTACTGTGCCATTTTCAATTCCTTTTATAATTAAAATAAATTATTTATATTCTAACGATGATTCAAATAAATATATATGTTCTAATTCTATTCAAAATAAATTTCTCGTCGTTATTATTTAAAATAATTCATTTTAAATATTCAAAATTTCCAAAATAAATTTTTAAATTGGCCCAGATTTCTGGGTTATTATAATCTCCCCCACTTAAAACTTTTCGTCCCCGAAAAGGAACGAAGCTGAAAGTTGTTTTAGATATCAACTCAACTTTCATTATTTTCATAATGGCTTAAGTTCTTCAACTTTTCAGTTTCTAAGAACTTTTTAAATTTTTCAAAAATTTGGCTAACACCCTAAATTTTCGAAAAATTTCGCCATAACCTCCCCTGCACCAGAGCTTCAGGATATTTCAAATAGCCTCCCATGCCCCTCATCAATCCAAAAAGAAACAGCCAAGCGGCTAACCAATCGTCTCATAAAATCATCAAAAACCCAAGAAATACAATAAACATGTACCTATTTGTCGGGCAAACAATTTTATTCCTCTTCTCTAGCCTCCTTGCTATGACCTGTTCAATGTAAGTACATGTACAAGCATGCAAATGCGATAAATTTTCAATACAATCCACTATTTGGTTCAATTTGGCTAAAGGTTCAACATTTAATTATTCAAACAACACAACCATCAATCAGTTAGTTGATTATCATTTCAAATTCATAACTTTGATACTTAGTCCAAAAATCAGATTTTTGATGCCAAATCACAACAATAGGCCCTATCTAATTTTGGTTCTCACACCAGTCAATTGGAATCATATAGAAATCCCACTTTCGAAACCCGAACATAAATGCTGATGATGCTCGAGCAATCATCAGAATCATCTCCGAGCGACTAGAGTGTGATTCTATATTTATTCAGTATATTAAAACTTCGAATACACGTGGATCAGACGTATGCACAAAATATTTATATACTGGACTGTCCAAATTCAATACAAAATTAATAATCAAATACGAATAATTGATTTAAATTTTTAAAACAAAAATTGTTTTCATTTTAAAAATATACTCTTCAAACTCGTTCTAGGATACTACTGATCCCATCTCTAACGAGTCATTCCCATTGGATATTACTAATCCAATCTCTGATGAATTCTTTCATATGGTTCTAATGTGTCTTGGTCTCCGAGCTCTGTAAACAAAAGCTCTGATACCAAGCTGTAACGGCCGACGAAATCCGGTAGGCTTTGCAACCATCCCATCATCCCCCAAGCAGCAAGTAAAAACCACCGTGGCATACAACTGGTTCCTCAGTACACTTGTTTTACGGCGACCCTCTCGAGCCTCCCGGCCACTGCCTAACCAACCCCGCAAGGGACATGTGGGGGTAAGAGTCTCCCGTTCACCACCAAACCGCGAAGCGAGAACCCCTCATCATGACTGCAACAAGAATTGGTGATACTCAATTCTCGATCATTTCAATCTAATTAAAGTTTCAATAAAACTCCACTTGGTTTTAATCTTCCCAAAAATCAATATTAATGATTGTTTAACTTGGGAAATCATATCCTGTCTTTAACTGGGTTAAAGAACCAATGTCATTTGAAACCCGATTCACTATAAACCCAAAATCACATTCCATTAACGATGGAATCTTCATGGAAAACAAATCGATATATATAATCGATATAAACTTCCATATCCGACCAGTAATATAAATGGAATAACGACAAAGCCTTTTAAATTCCAGATATGTTAGCAGTCTTCCTCCACAGAAATTCACTTCGATTATTACCAAATCGAATTCCATTCCATTCCAATTTATTTTATTAAATTGGAAAATTTTACTTTGGAAAATCTCCTTTAAATCTTAACAAAAAATTTATAAATTCCAAATCACATTTCACTGTAAATCGGGTTAAAGAACGAATGTCGTTAAAATACAGTTCATGATCAACCCAATTCACATTCCATTAATTATCGGGTTAAAGGACTAGTGTTATTTAAAACACCATTCACGATAAACCCAAAATCAATTCAAATTCAATTCCAATTAAATACCATTTAATTGGTATACTTCATTAAATTTAAATAAAAAGATTAAATCTTTTTCTCAACTGGGTTTAAGAACAATGTTAATGAAGACACCATTCACGACAAACCCAAATCCCATTTGATATTAAATACAAGGCTCTGAATAGAAAATATATCGGTTATATTCAATATCAAATTCTACGACCAATAAATATCGTATTGGAAATAATGATATAAATATATCTTTCAAACTTCCATAACAATATCTGTATAATCACAAGATCCAACATCGAAATATTCCAAAGACAATTTCGATTCAAATCCCTTCCAATTCAATTATTGGAAATTATGGTTATTTTTAAAACCCTTTCAAATCCAATTTATTTATTTTAAAAATAAATGGGATCATAATTCTAGTTCAAAACTAGTTCATTTCAATGAAAATCTATTTTTATCTTTTCAAATATGGAATTTTTCATCCCAATTCTTCACAAATCATTTCTTATGATTTTACACAAATTATTGCTATTTTTAATAATTTTATCAAGGCTCGTACAGTCGATTTCCATCAACGGCCATCGAACTGCACTTACAACGACCTTTTCCAAATTTGATTTGGACATAATTCCAAATCCAACCGTTAGATTTCAAATCTCTAATATTCGTTACAAAGCTCTTTTCGATACGAACCCAATGTTCTAGTTTTAGGAGAATCCGACGGTCGGACCTCCCGTAACGTCCATTCGAAGTCAATGGTCGAAATTCGCGAACTGCCGTAGGGCGGCGCGTTCTATTTAGGCCATTATATTATATATATAATATATATTTCGTCGATTTCCTTTTAGTACGTATTATACAAATCGTTTTAAAACTTCATATTCAATTTCTAATCAAAATTGAATATTCCGTATCATTAATGTATAAATGATAATATTTTCAAAACGTTAAATTTTGATATCACTTCCTTTTTGATATTCATTATAAAAATGAATAAAACTGATATAAATATCGTTCACGTCAAAATAGCGTCAATCCAACCAACACAGCTTTATATATTTCAATAACTTCGTTATTCTATTCAACACATGAATATTTTCTCCAACACATGAATATATATTTTATTCAACACATGAATATATATTTTAGTCAACACATGAATATTTTTTTATTCAACACATGAAATATCTTTTATTCAACACATGAGTTTTCTTTTATTTTCTAAATTGGAATGATACCCACTCAATTACAATATAATATTATTTATATCGATTCTATACAATACATGTATATAATAGCAATGATAAATAATCAACCATCATCCATAGTGCACCACACAACTGTATAAGCATTAAATATAAATAATTAACGCTTACACAGTCTGTCAACCCATCGATTTACATACAACTAAACAATCGAGATTAGTGTACGTCAGTATCATCCCAACACCCGTGTGGGGTTTCAAATCAACAAACACAGATTTTTATTTGTGCAGTTGGGCGATGTGTAAAATTTATCGTCCCAATCAATATCAATCAAATCAGTGTATGTAAAAAAATCGTTCGATTTGTTTATTACTATTTATTTTATATACCCTTTAAAAATTATATTTTTAACTATAAAATATTTTATTCCATTCCATATCACACAATAAAATTTCACAACACAGCAATCAAACAAACAAGTCATCCATGGTCTGTGGACGATGGGTGTCGGGTGCTACTACGCACCTTCTGCATCCTAGTATATATTTCAAACTAGAAATTAAAATAAAAGTGAGGAGTTCTCACCAAGAGCTAAACCAAATGCCACTACTCTTCATATGTAGGAAATCTTCACCATGCTTTTAACGAGATCTGTTCAACACCGTTTGTGTTAAAAATTATATTTTTAACAACGCTACTTCGTAAATAAAAATCGAATTTATACCACTACTTCATATATATAAAAATTGAATTTTTACCACTACTTCATATATATAAAAATCGAATTTTTACCACTACTTCTTATACATAAAAATCGAATTTTTATTCTTCTACATAAATAAAAATTATATTTTTATTTCTTCAACTTCATGATAAAAATCTTATCTTTATTATTAAAAAAATGTAATCTTTTTCTCCTAAACAAAAATGTAATCTTTATCGCTACTCTTCAAAGATAAAAATCATATTTTTATTATGCTACCATAAAAATAAAAATCCCATTATTATGTCGCTTTTATATTTATAAAGATCTAATCTTTAATTTGCCTACTTGTATATAAAAATCAAATTTTTATATCATTACAAATCAAATTTTCGTGCGGTTAAAAATCAAACTTTTTTATTCACTTATCATATAAACTAAAATGAAAATCCAATTCAAATCGCTCACCTCGTGGACGAAGAGAAGATAACAGTCATGGACGGCTTCGAAGGAGGAAATGCGGCATCTCCAGTTGGCGCAGGAGGTTAAATGCCAATTTAAAAACCATAAAAATTGAACCTTTATTGAAGAGGGGGTTCTTGGTCGGAGTTGGGGCAGGGGGTGGTCGGCGCCAGGCTGCTGGGGTCTTGGGGGAGGTGCGGCGGTCAAGGCTGGGGCGGTGGTGGCCGAGGTGGGGGTTTTCCGGTGATGGGCTTCGAATTGGAAAGGGGGAAGAAGGGGGGAAGCACGACGGCCGTTGATGGGGGGTTGCTCTCCGGAGGCGGCGGCGGCGGTGGATGGCCAGCACTCGTGGCGGCGCTGCCAGGAGGGCAGTGGCGGCTGAGGAACGGGGAAAACAAGAGGGTCAACGGGTTTGGTATGAATGAAGAAAGGGGGTAAAAGGGTAAATATATATTAATATATTTTATTAATTTATTTTGTCCAAAAATGTGATTTCTTATACGAACGCCAAATGAGACCCAACGACTGTCGCCTTAACCAAATACCCCGATTCCGAACACAATGGAATATGTTTCGTAAGCCAATCCTATCGTTTTGATCAGTTTTTATCAAAATTAAAATATAAATCACTATATATTCAATTTAAATGTACATTTCAATTTACCGGAGCCACATACGGGCTCTAAAAATTCTAGAAAAATTATTTCTAGCTTCGTAGTGACGATACGGTCCTAGCAAAACTAATTTCGTCAAATTCTGAGACCGTTTGAAAAATGGCCATTTTCCAGTCGATCAAAATTGACTGAAACTGTTAAAACACGTTTTACGTAGCCACGCTCACATATTGACTCAGAAAACTATGAATTTGGAATCTAGCAATAACTTGACATCCCGGATCCAACAAAAGTGGTTTCGTCGGAAACAGAGGTCATTTGCAAAATTTCCATTTTTAAGGGCTAGAATTCCATAGCGACTATTCTGAATTTTCAACTGGACGTAACTTTTTATTCCCGCTATGAAATTTTGATTTTTCGGATTTGTTGGAAAGATATTCTCAAATAGATTCTAATATTATTGGTTTCGCTAAAATTCGGTTTATTTTGAATCCTGCACATTTATTTGAAATTCGAAATCAAAATTTCAAACTACCGCGCCATTTTCAATTCCTTTTATAATTAAAATAAACTATTTATATTCTAACGATGATTCGAATAAATATATACGTTCCAATTCTATTCAAAATAAATTTCTTGTCGTTATTATTTAAAATAATTCATTTTAAATATTCAAAATTCATTAAAATTGCCAAAATAAAAATTTTAAATTGGCCCAGATTTCCGGGTTTTTACAAAGAGTTAATTAGAAAATAAATTAGCAAATTGAGTTAAAATTACCAGATTTAATTGGAATAAATTGGTAATGGATGTATATGGGTTAGACAGGTATGGGATGAAGTGTATGAGGGTTATAATTTGTGTGCCCGATAATAAGGTACATGTTTAAAATCCATATGAGTTTTTATGCGCCGAATCGGTAAGCTACATGGCTTTTTGATTTTCTTTTTGAATGGAAAGGGCCTAGAGAGGCGAGTTAAGGTTTGAACTATCGACCGATACAAAGGAGGTTATGGAAAAATTTTAAGAAAATTTAAGGAGTTATAATATTTTTAAGAAGATTTGATAATTAGAAATCGATATATCAATATATATAGAATTCGATAATGAAACGAAATTAAAATAGAATGTTATGAACAAAAAGAAAATCAGTAAATTTAATGTGATAAAAATAGAAAGAGAAGTGTATACACGTTTAAAAGATATGGATAATTGGTTTAATATGATGTTGATTATTCGAGGTAAGTGGTCTTGTCCATTTTAAAGTTAAGGATGTTTTCGGTCAAGGTCTAAGAGGTAGTTATACCCCAACTTGATTGATTTCATTTTTAACCGATAAATAGCAAGATCCAGTCTTGAAGAGAAATGTTTGAATAAGAGTTAGTGAATGTAGTATTTTGGGTTGTTGTAACGATGTTTTACACCACATTCGTTTTTACCCAAGTAGGTGGAATTTTGGAAATATAACAATAAATATTTCCCAAGTATATAAAGGAATGGTCGGGAAAGAGATAAGTAATTGGAATATTTTCCAATTGTGAATAGAAGATATTTTCTAAGTATAGAAAATAAAAGAAGACAATATATGGAAATGTTTTCCAAATAGCGTAAGGGACCAAGATAATTATTGAAAATATCATATTAACGAATATTGATAAGGAAATGGAGAAATGCTTTGAATTGATGAAATATTAATTAAAAGGCCCAGTGATTTGTTTGATGCTTTTAATGGATGTTTGTTTTTCTTCAATAGTTAAATAACCGACTATCGAAGTGTTTACCAATATTGTTTTCAATATGGAGAGACCGGTTGGATTATTATCCGAGAACCACTTCATATTGGCAGTAGCGTTGCGAATCAGATTATATGAAGATAATCGAAGACGGAGTAAAGTGTAAGGACTTTTTCTATAAATAGAAATTGTGCCTCTGGTTTCGTTCAGTCCCAGATCGAAGTGTATGGACGAATGTCTGACACAGTATTTCCAATGATCGCATGTGTTGTTCTATATAAATATATCTGGTGGCAGAGAATTTATTCTCTTATCATAATATCCAGAACATATTTGTGCAATCAACTAATGATTAATGGATCTGACAATGAGGCATTCAAAATGATTGTGTTATCAACGAATGATAATTAAGCGTAGCCTCAAGCCTCAACAACCGGGAAATGACAAAAATCTGGCAGGCAGCATGGCTATGTGGGTAGCTCCCATTAGGGTGTATTATCACCTATCTAGAGAAATTCATTTAATTCCTTATTCTATTCGATGTTGTCCTATTCGGGAAATGTTGATCCCAACCGTTGGTGATATACATTCGATACACTCAAGCGAAATGAGTGGTCGGTCATGTGTGGTCAGGTTACAAGATGTTTTTGTTGAACCCAGTGTATTCTCCTCTAGAGATACACTATCGAAAGGTGGTTCCATACCTTGTCATAATTGGAAATTCGTTACCCAATAAATGCCCGCGTTATTGATTGTATATTATGTATGTGGAGCGTGAGATGCAAACGTTCCACTAGATTGTTATTTAATTGATTTAGACATTATTATAATATCAAAAGAGTTTTGATATAAAGAGTATCGTTTCTTTCAAAAGGATTTTGAAAGTTAAATCAAGTGTTTTGAATTCTCATAAGGGAAAACCCATTCCGTGTCATACGACATGGTCTTATGAGATATCGTTTATTTTCTTATATAGTTTTAAATTGTTTACTCATACTAGTCCCATGACTGACCCGAAGTTTATTTTGTTTTGTTTTACCCAAACTCTTGGGTGCCCAAATTTGTATGGGCATTCAAGTAGTTCAGGATTTTACAGATCTATCTAAAGGAGCTTGGAGCAGGAGGCTTCAGTGTTAGATATATAGTAATTTTTTTTCTGATGTATTGTAAGTGTTATACAATGATAATTATATGTTATATTGTTGAAATTTTGTATTTCAAAAGTTATGATATATTATTTTGTTCCGCTGCGATGTGAGATTCTGTGTTTTTATTTCTGTTCTTCTTCTACCTTTTTCTTCTAAAAAAATGATTCGTATTTCTGTGATATTTGGGTTGGACATGTGATGAATGTAGTCAACTCAGATAGTACGGATTTGCGGTTTGTTACACCTCTCATACATATATATTGCCCTGTAATCGGGTAACCTATGCTTTGATACCAATTGTAACAACACGCCTGGAATGGGCCTAAATTTTGACCTAAAAAGGCCAATCGAAACATAGAGCCATTCTAAATGGATCATTGATTCCCATAAGAAAATGGTATGACAGATATAACAAAGCATATTAAGCAAAATCAGAACCTCAAACAATGAAAGAGATAAAATATAATAACTTAAAATAGACATACCTTTATGTTGACAATATTTTTCGTCAACACTGGAGATAGGTCTAGGGAAGTGGACCTAAGGGAAAAAATAGGATTATTTAGCTCCCACGACCTTGAGTTTGTTCACTGATTCCTAAATATCAAGGTCTTAAGTTCGAAGATTAATTACTTTCCCCTCAAGGGGTGAGTATCATGCTTCTGCAACTCAAGGACCAACAGTTACCTTGGGATAGGGGTTTCCCAAGCACAACACCAGTAAGGAAGATAAATAGCTTATTGAAGGATCGTCTAAGCTTCCTACAGGGTACGAAGCTTGTGGAAGGGTAATCGGTGATTCAAGACCTGGAAAGAGGTTGGTTTGTAGAGGCTTAGATTGTGAGGAAAGCATCAGGTCGCTAAGAACCTGGAGGCTTATGTAAGGATATTCTGGTAATCCAATAGCATAGCAAAATACATACAGGAATATATTGAAGAACAATATAGTATGCAGAAAAAGTAAGAACACACAATTTATAGTTGTTCAGTTCGACTTGAACCTACGTCCACTTTAAGGGCTTTGATGATTTTATTCATAGAGGAGGTTACATAATAAATTCCCAAATTGATTTACAAATTAGGGTTTACTCTCTAGAATATGAGAGAAAGAAAGAGGAATGAGAATCCGGTCAGGAATCAGAATCCCCCAAAATGAGACCCTTGGGGTCTTATTTATAGGCATATTGGGCCCCTTTCTGTTGTGGACTCAGCAGAAGGCCTTTTGGGATGTGGAAACAAAGTTTCGGCCGCCCTTGTGAATTTTGGTTCTAGCGAAGAAATTTCAGCCGCCTTTCTTCCTATCAAATGTCTTTATGGATGCTTCTTTGCATTCAGAATATCAATTTTGGATTCTCGGGAGTGGTTCCAGTAACATACCTTTTGGTAGTTTGGTCTTGGAAGTTCATCTTGGCCTTGGTGGCTTTCGGTTTCGGGACCTTTGGTCTTGGTCCGCCTCTATACATCTTGGCTTAAGCAATGGGTTATGGAATCTTTGGTAGCAGTAAAGAGTGTCAATTTTGGCTTCTGGCATATGTATTCGTCTTTAGTTATAAAGGTAAACTTTCGGAATACCTTCCAACGATGCTGAAGATGCTTCTTGATGTTGGCGTTGGTACCAAGTAGGTATCGGTAGCCTCTTTCCTCCTCCTTCTTATGTTTAAGATTACATGCTTTTGGTAATCCTCTTGTCATTAGCTTCCAGTGTAATGCTTCCGGGATTATTACTCTATGCCCTTTTTAGTGTCGGCATTACCTTGCCAGTATCTTTTTTTCCCATATCGATCTTAACCTTTCCTCTGTCATGATTTTCGGACTCTTCAATAGTACCTTCTGCCTTCAGCTGTTGGTATTGGACCGATACTATTGTGTTTTGATTCTTCTTGATTGTCAGGACCTTCTTTCTGCTGTTCCCTTTTGCCATACAGCTTTTCTGTTGGCTCTCGGACTTTGCTTTTGGTAACTCCTTAGATTCGCTCTTTTCTCCACTAACATGGTTTCGTTGTCCGAAACCCCTTTACCCTTTCGGCTTTAAAGCTTCCACTTCTTCATATTTGATTGGTATGAAATTTGGTGTTAACACTTTAATTAAAACCATCATAAATGTCGGTTACAAAGAGTCTCATGCAATTATAGGTATATCAACATTAATTATCACAATATAATAATAACACTGCCATAAATGATGCCTAATAGCTATGGATCCTTCATCGTCAGCCTCCATCTAAATGATATCATTGATCCAAGCGTTCTCACCTACTGTCCTGTTTATTTGTTAACAGAAGGGAGTCGTGACATAAAGTTTTGGTGAATGAAAATCACATAAATTTTCAAGAATAACTATCTCTTATATTTGGTAGCATAAATTCTTCACGGTACATCTATACAAACAAGCGTGCACACAAATAAACAAATAAGGCAGATGTCCTAAAAATCACTTAATCCCCCAAAGCTAATTTTAAGGGTAGGCACCTCCTATGGTGACTTAACACCATATTTATTTAGGCGGACATCTCTCTAGTCACTTAATACCTAATGGCGGACCTCAAGCCACTTAAGTTTCCATTCTAACATTAACCATTATAAATGATAACTCTTTTAAAGGGTGAGAAATAGTAATAACTTCTTACTACCAGGCTTTGGGTCAGGAACACGACTTCTTAAAAGAACCCCCAAGCGAACCCTCTTGTTACTATCTCATTGTCCTTACGAATGAACTCCTAGCCACTTAATACTTCCTTTAGACGGTGATTCCTTAGCCATGTATACATAATTTTTCCCTAGGTCGGCCCTATCTAGTCCCTAGATAAAAAGCGGACATTACTTGGAGAACTACCATACACATGTTATCGTCTACTAGGACCGTTTAATACCTCTTTAGAGTAAGGTGGACCCAATGACCGTTTAATACCTCTATTAGGGGAGGCCTAATGACTTCGTATTTTCTAAAGAATGAATAGTAGAAGAGGCCATTCTCCTAATCACTTAATTCCTGAACAATTGGTAGGTCATGCACTGAATACCTTCTTAAGGAAGGCCTACTTCATACACAAATACTCATATATACACACACACACATTAGACATATCAAATTACTCCTATCACTTGTAGATGCCGGATTTGTCGGGCAGTTCGGGGCAGCTTCTACTACAAGTTGGGCCTAACCTCGCTGTAACGACCCAGAAAATCTGAACCAATTTAAAAATTTTAAATTGGCTAAAATAATGGATTTTAAATATTAAAAATAAATATTTTAAATAATGGCGATGAAAACTGAGTTTGAATCAACAATTGAAAACGAATATAATTAATTATAATTATAAACAGGGCTTGAAAAGGCGCTGTAGTTTCAAAAATTGAATTCAAACTTTGTCGGACTGTATCGGGTGCAAAACAATCCGGATTTTAGTGAAACCAAAAATAATGGAATCTAATTGATAATATCTTTCCAACGAATCTGACAAATCGGAATTTGATAGCGGGAATCAAAAGATATGTCCAGTTGAAAATTCTGAATAGTCGCTATGGAATTCAGGCCCTTAAAAATGGACATTTTGCAAACGACCTCGGGTTTCGACGAAACCACTTTTGTTGGATCCGGGATGAGAAGTTATTGCTAGGTTTCAAATTTCATAATTTTTGAAGCTAATATGTGGGCGTGGCAAAAGAAAATGTGTTTTGGTCAATTACAGTTAAATTGGATCGACCAAAAATGGGCCTTTTTGCAAACAGTCTCAGAATTCGACGAAACTAGTTTTGTTGGGACCGTATCGTCAATACGAAGTTAGACAATATTTTTCTGGAATTTTTCTGGTCCGTATGTGACCCCGGTAAATAGAAATGCGCGTTCAAATTCAATATATAGATTTATATTTTAATTTCAATGGAAACTAATCAAAACGATGGAATTGGCTTGCGAAACATATCTCATTGTGCTCGGAATGGGGGTAATTAGCTGGGGGCGACAGTCTTTGGGTTTGTTTTGGAGTTCGTTAGCACATCGAGATAATTTTTGAATTAATTATTATTAAATAAATATATAAGCCCTAAATTCTCAAACCCTAGTTCATTAATTGCGGCCACCATCATCATCATTTCAAAGGCCAGAATCGCTCAGATTTTCACCCTTCAAATTCTCCAAATCCACACTGTGAAGTTCGAAGCTATTAATTGAAAATTAAAGAGCTTTTCACGCTCTCCAAATCAATACCAAGAAGACCGATTTTCATTAGGAACTCTGTTCGAATTTCGTGGCCAAACTGCCAACATTCGGGCTCGATTTCTGGTCAAGGACGACCACCGGATGGGGCGTGCTTCAGGGCGGAGGAAGGTGGGGGGGGTGGCGCCTCGACTGGTGACCTCGGATCGGCGGTCAACCTCTCCGACGAGCGTGCGATGGGTGGAACCCTAATGGGTTCGGTTGTTCATTCGTGGACTGTAAGTAGTTTTTTTTAATAAATATAAATGCAGTTTTTTTTTATAAATATAAATGCAGTTTTTAATAAATATAAAGGCAGCTTTTATTTTCATTTTTTTTATAAATATATATAGCATTATGACAATAAAACTAGAAAGGTTTTAAAATAAAGTTAGAAAGGTTTTAAAATAAAATTAGGATTGATTTTGAAAATATAAAACAGGACTGTTTTGGAAAAATAAAATACTTTCAAATAGAAAATATAAAATAGACTTTGACTTAAAAATAAAATTACCTTTGATTTGAAATTAAAATTATCTTTGTCTATAAAATATAAACCATAGTTTAAAAATGTGATTTTGCTATGTTAACGAAATTCGATGAAACAGGAAACATCATGACCGTGTGGAAGCCTTCTACCTTTTAGAAGAGGCAGCATATTTTTCTGAGCCTTCTACAATTTTTGGCAAAGCCGAAAGCAATGTGAGATTTCTAATTTAAAAATTATATATGTGTTGAAATAAAAGTGAAATTGCAATATATATATATATACGCCCCTCGTCCACAAACCATGGACGATATTTATTGATTGTGATTGGTGTGAAAATTGATTGATAGCGAAAGATTGTTTGGGATTGTTTGTGGTTGATATTGATTGATTGAGGTTGAAAAATACCCGTTTGTGGTTGAGAAATATTTGGTTGAAACCACATAGGATTAGTTTGTGGAAATGAAATAAATATATACATGCCGCCTGCGTGCGAACTAGATGCATGATCCCCATTGTCAAAAACCGCGAGGTTTTAAGGTAGAGCGAGGAGCCGTACTAGGGACGGTCCCGGTTTTAACTACCCTGCCGTTATGCTGCCGAAATTTTGAATAATATTCGTGTGTTTGAATTATTTTTATTTTCTTAAACTATATTTATTCATAAAAACTATAGAAAACCTTCATGTGTTGAATCGATATTCATTCGTTGATTTGAAATTCATGTGTTGAATGGTATTCGCGTTTTAAATATAAAAATCACATTTTTATCTATATATAGAAACTATAGAAAACCTTCTTGTGTTGAATCGATATTCATTCGTTGATTTGAAATTCATGTGTTGAATGGTATTCATATTTTGAAATAAATTGTTTGATAATAAAAATCACCTTTATCGACTATATGAACTGTGTAAAATAATCTCGTTTTGAAAGAAATTGTTTTATAAGGAAAATCCTATTTTTATCACCAATATGAAATATATAAAATAATAGTGTTTTGAAAAGAGTTGTTTTACAATAAAAATCACATTTTTATTATATGCATGAATCGTTGAAATGTGAAGTGTTAAAAATAGCCATTTGTTCAAATAAATATATATATGAGTTGAAATATTCATTAATTAGCTAATGATATGATTTGTACCTATGTATGTAACATTAGAATGAATGGTGTTTTTAAACCAAATAGAAATCAAATATGAAGTTGAATAGAAAATGATAAATGATAAGAACTATATATATGTACATGCATATTCATTGAACAGGTTATAGCAAAGGGGCTAGAGAAGAGGAATAAAATTTTGTGCCCGACAAATAGGTACACATTTACTGTTTTGTTTGGGTGATGATTTTATGAGCCTGTTGGCTAGCCGCTTGGCTTTTTCTTTTTCTTTTTGAGATTAGAAGGACCGGGGAAGCTATTTGAGATTTCCCGATGCTCCCGGTGCAGGGGAGGTTATGGCGAAATTTTCCAAAATTTTAAGGCGTTAGTGAAATATTTGAAATGAAAATGATATAGGAATTTTTGAAGGAACTATATTTATATAAATATATAAATATATAAATATAAATAAAATTAAAACGAAACGTGGCCGTGCAGTTCGTATTTTGAAACTGTGGTTTCAAACGACTAGTGCGGGAAATCCGACCATTGGATTTTCCCGAAACCTCAACCGTCGGGTTCGCCTTGGAAATATCTTCCCAACTGCACCAACCTTGTAAAAATCCAACGGTTGGATCGTCTGGAATGTTTAATTCAAATCTGAAGAAAAACAGCGCCAGAAGCAATTATATTTATATATATAAAAATATAATTATATATTTAATCGAATAACGACGCTGTAGTTCGTATTTTGAAATCGAAAATTCAAACGATTGTACCGGGAGATCCGACCGTCAGATTTTCCTGAAACTGGAACCGTTGGATTCGTTTTGAAAAGACCTTTCTAATGATGTAAATTTCGCGAAGATCCAACGGTTAGATTTTCAGATATGTGTAAATCAATTCTGAAGAAAAACAGCGCCACGGCCGCGTTATGGCCCGAAGCGTCGTTTTGAATAAATTGGCTATTTTAAAATAAATAAAAATAGCGATAAATCGTTATAAAATATCGTAAACGATATGGAATAGAAATAAACTGAATTTGCTCGATTTATGTAGTATTTGATGGTTGAATGTGTTTGGTGTGAAAATGACATTAAAGAACAAAACTACTGTTGTCGAATGATTTAACCATTAAAGTAAATTGATTTGAAATTCTAAATATACGTGAATTATTTGAAAAGGCCGAGTTAATTCTCATTTCAAATAATCGACCGACGATTGAAAGTCGAAGATGAAGACGGTGGTCGAAGACCGGAGATCTTCACCTCATTTGGATGGTAACCGAGGTCCTGATTGGGAGGCATCCCGAAATATGGATAATGAGTGGTGATCGTCCAGACGTATGTGGTGATCGAAGGGTTTGCGAGGTATTTAGTGCCTCCGGTTTCATTCAGACCCAGAACGGACTTGTGAATGGACTGTGTGTTTGACATTGGATTTTATTTTGTGTTGATTGATCTCGATTAAATATACATCTGTTTGGCGGCGGAGGATTTATTCTTTTGCTTAACGCCCTTCTCTGAGACGCACGAGCTCAGAGGTTGTATATCGATGGACATCAGTCGCATGGCAGGAATTGCCGCTGTGGCATGCTAAGATGCAGTGATCAGGACTTCTGTTGAATAGAAAAGTCTTGTGGTGATGATCAAAGCACCGCCTGTGTGAAGTAGCTTTGTGTATAACGTGAATTCGCGAGCCTCACACCCCGGTATGAACCAGAAACGGGAGAAGGACCTCAGGGAGGGCATGCATTTCTTCCTAGCTAGGGTGGTGTCAGTGACCTACCAGCCCTGACATTTATATACTTTTCACCTATGTGGTTGTTGCTGTTGCGAGGCGCCTCGGTTTGATCGGACGATCCGGGTCCGATGGAGTCATTCGTTGGCTCGTTTACGCCCCAAAGGGCGGAGAGACGTAGTGTTCAGGCATAATAATCCACATCGGTGGACCGGCCCTGATGATCCAAGGCTTGCTTGCGCGCTTGCCTGAGACTCGGGCTAGGCAGTCTCGAATTCGGTAAGGACTATCTTTTGCCTTGGTTCATGACGGAAATCCAATTTCCAAATACGACATCGTGCGGTTTTGATTGTATATATATATGGCGACATGATATATGGTACCCATGCCGCCTATGATTGATAGTTATTATTTGAAATTGTTTTCAAAACATATAGACACTAGGAATAATATCAAATGCCTTTGTTTTATTCGTATCAAGCATATTTTGGCCGTTATAAGGTAAAAACTCTATCCTCCGGTTTGCGTTGCATTGTGTGATGGGAACTGAGTCTTATAACGGCTTCATTTTTATAAAAAGCATAGCAATGTTTAAAAGAAAGATTTGTTTTAAAGCACTGGCAATCCAATGGAGTAAACCCGTTCCACGAAAGTGGCGTGGTCCTGTGATTAGCCATATTATATATGTGTTGAATAGATTTCTCATACCAGTCCCATGACTGACTCGTAGTTTGTTTCACTCTCAAACTCGGGTGCCCCTTTTTCTACACGGGCAGCCTTGTATTCAGGTTTAGATGGTTCTTTCTGGATAGCTGGAGCTGAAGATGGATTCTATCATTTATCTCTTTTTATGATGTTCAGCTCCTATTGTACATATTTTGTTGTTTTCCACTGTAGACATTTATGTATAGCTGAACTGTATTTGTACTAAGTAAGATCCTGTATACTGTGTAACTCTGATGATTACTTTTATCCAGTGTGTTTTATTGTTCATTATCTGGTGTATTTATTATATTCTATTCTGCTTTTATCTGTTTCTATGTTATATTCCAAAGATAACCCTTATCTCCGTCGGAACGGGATTTCGGGTCGTCTCAACGTGGTATCAGAGCTTTGGTTAAGCTTAGTACTCGAATATAACATTTGAACGAACTCGTCAGAAATAGAACCAGTAGTGTTCTAGGACGGGTAACTCTATACAGATAGGATCAGTGATATCCTAGTATGAGTAAAGCAGAATGAAATTACACCTCGATAGACACATTTACACTTGAAGTATATGTTTCTATGTTTGAAAATTTTCTTTTCTGTGACCTGACACTTGATCTGCGATTTGCAGAAGTACTAGAAAAATGAGTGCCAAAAACAGGAGAAATGCAGAACCCGATCTAGAGGCTCTATTAAAGAGATATCGAAATCTGAACGGAGCACAGTTCTCGGGCAATGAATCTATAATTCAGACTCAGGCTTGGGTGAGCTCTGTCGAAAGAATTTTTGAGCGTATCCAGCTGAGGGAAGACCAGAAACGGTTAGTAGCATCTTGGGCGCTCAAAGAAGAAGCTTTAATCTGGTGGGAAACAATCATCAAAGATAATCCAGAAGGTGATATCACCCGGGATAGATTTAAAGAGATTTTCCTAGGAAGATTTACTCCTCCCGAAGCAACCGAGAGATTATGTGATGAATTTTCTTATCTAATACAAGGTGATATGACCATCCCAGAATATCATAAGAAATTCAACGAACTTGCTCACTTTGCTCCTCATCTGATTCAAGATCCAAAGAGCAAAAATCTGAGATTTATTCATGGCCTGCAAAGGAGATATCAGAATAGTGTAATGAGGAATGTGAAGCTTCCTTTTTCTGAAATGATATACATGGCTTATCAGTATGAAGATCTCCATAAGAAAGGAATGTTACGCGACGAAGAAGAAGTCTGTTCTAGTGACAAAGAAAAGTCGGAAGCTGATATTCCTGAAGCCAGTAAGAAGCCCAGTGCCAAGAGAAAAAGGGCTAAATCTAAGAAGGAACCCGTAACGACTGCCACATGCTCTAACTGCAATAAACAGGGGCATCTGACTAGGAAGTGTAAAACCTCGAAGAAGCGAAAGGAGGGTGGGTCTAAATCCAAGGGCAAGTTTCCTGTGACTCGAGAGTGCAATCTTTGTCATCAGGTCGGTCATATAAAGCGAGATTGCTGGCTGTTAAGAAAGACCAAAGAAGCTCAGGTAAATGAAGTGGCCGAAGTGCCTGCATCTTCGTCTGATCAGAAGAGGCCAGATGTTTTAGAAGGCACGCTTACTGTCAAAAACATTCCAGTCAAAGTACTGTTTGACACAGGCGCGTCACGAAGCTTTATTGCAAAGAGTGCCGCTAAGAAGCTAGATTTGAATTTGAGGAAGCTTAAGGAACCTATGACTGTCCAGAATCCGGTCAGGGGTTCTATCAATCTCAGTTGGATTTGTGCAGTACCTGTCTCCTTTTCTTGCTATAAATTCCTTATTATCTCTATCGTCATGAATTTTAATGAATTCGATCTTATTCTGGGATTGGATTGGCTAACCAAGTATGAGGCAGAGGTTAGATGCGCCAAGAGAGTGGTTAAAGCAAAGGCCCAATCGGGGAATTATATAACCATACCATGTGAAGGCCCGACTTCAAATAGAAAGGACTTCTGGGCAGCTTTGAATGTTTCTCCAGCCCAAATAGAAAATATCCTTGAAGTTGCAGAGAATATTCCTGACCTCATCAAAGATATTCCTGTCGTCAAGAATTATGCGGATGTGTTTGAGGAAGTTGTTCGCTTACCTCCGCAGAGAGAAATAGATTTCAAAATTGCTTTAATTCCTAATGCAAGGCTGGTAGTTCACGCTATTCGAAGAATGTCCTTGAAAGAGAAGGAAGAATTAGACAATCAAACACGACAGCTAGTATGGAAGGGTCTGATCATGCCTAGCTTCTCTGATTGGGGTGCAGCCATGGTATTTGTCCCAAAATCTGACGGTACTCTACGTCTATGTGTGGATTATCGTGATGTGAACAAGCAGACAATAAAGAACAAGTATCTATTGTCGCGGATAGATGATTTGTTGGATCGATTAAATGGCGCACAAGTATTCTCACGAATGGACCTAGCTACAGGTTTCCATCAACTTCGAATTACCGAAGAGTGTGTTCCAATGACAGCGTTCAGAGGCCCCGACTTATTCTATGAGTGGTTAGTAATGCCATTCGGCTTATGTAACACTCCAGCTTACTTCGTCGATCTGATGAACAGAGTATTCAGAGGAGTATTGAATAAATTTGTTCTGGTTTTCATTGACGATATTCTAATCTTCTCTAAATCAAAGGTCGAACATGAAAAGCATCTAGAACAGGTTCTAGAAATTCTGAGACGGAATGTATTAAAAGCCAAGTTTTCCAAATGTGTCTTCTGGCAAGATGAAGTAAAATTTCTGGGCCACGTCGTATCGAAAGAAGGAATCGCTGTGGACCCAAGCAAAATCACAGCTATTCAGAATTGGAAACAGCCCAGTACCCCCACTGAAGTCCGCAGTTTTCTTAGATTGGCTAGTTATTACCGGAAGTTCGTTAAAGACTTTTCGAAGATATCAGGTCACTTAACGAAGCTTACAAAGAAGCTCTCTAAATTCAAATGGACTCCAGAAAGTGAGGAGGCTTTCGAAGAGCTAAAGTTGAGATTAACAACAGCTCCAGTGTTAACCATCATCGATGGCAACGAAGATTTGAAAGTCTGGACTGATGCTTCTAGAGAAGGCCTTGGGGCAGTGTTAATGCAAAGGGGTCAAGTGATTGCTTATGCTAGCCGTCAACTGAAGCCGCACGAGAAAAACTATGTAACTCATGATCTTGAGTTATTGGCTATCATATTCTCTTTGAAAATCTGGAGACACTATCTTCTGGGCGAGAGAGTTGAACTGTTTACAGATCACCAGTCGTTAAAGTATCTGTTCACTCAGAAGGACCTGAATTTGAGGCAGCAACGTTGGCTGGAGTTCCTTGCAGCATATGATTTTGAGATTTTATACACTCTAGGAGAAGCCAATGTCGTGGCCGATGCGTTAAGCCGAAAGAATGAAATGATCGCCAATTTCATCATTGCGACTTCGTTGATTGATAAGATATCGGCTCTCCAGGAAGACGACCAATTTATCAAAGGAATGAGTCAGCGAATTCGTGAAGGCAATACTTCGGATTTCCAGCTAGATAGCGAAGGGATTCTGAGGTTAGAAGGGCGAATTTGCGTTCCAGAGATTCCTGAACTTAGAAGAGACGTGTTTGATGAATGTCACAAATCCAAGCTCAGTATCCATCCAGGAGTGAATAAAATGTATAATGATATCAAATGCACATTCTGGTGGAAGTCGTTAAAAAGAGACATCTCGATATATATTAGTCGATGCCCTACTTGCTAACTAGTCAAAAGCGACCAACAAAAATTGGCTGGATTGTTACAACCGCTAGAAGTTCCTGGTTGGAAGTGGGAGCATATCTCCATGGATTTCATTGATGGTCTGCCCAGAACCAGAAAAGGAAATGACAGTATTTGGGTGATCGTAGATCGCTTCACGAAGACCGCCCATTTCATACCTGTCAGATCAAACAGAACTTCTCAGAGTCTTGCGCAGATTTACTTCAGGGAAATAGTTAGACTGCATGGAGTGCCGCTCAGTATAGTCAGTGATAGAGATACAATATTCACTAGCAAATTCTGGGAAGCATTTCAAGTCGAGCTCGGAACGAAGTTAAACCTAAGCACCGCTTATCATCCTCAGACAGACGGTCAGACTGAGAGGGTGAATCGCATTTTAGAAGATCTATTGCGGGCTTGTGTTCTAGATTTCGGTGGATCATGGGAAGACCATCTGCATTTGGCTGAATTCTCTTATAACAACGGCTACCAGGCGAGTCTGACAATGTCTCCATTCGAAGCATTGTACGGTAGACCGTGCCGATCTCCTGCTTGTTGGGTCGAGCCTGGAAATAGACTTGTGTTAGGGCCTGATATGATTCGGGAAGCTGCCGACAAAGTCGATTTTATTAAAAAGCGATTACTCGCCGCTCAAAGCCGACAAAAGAGCTATGCCGATAGAAGAAGAAGAGATATATCCTTTAAAGTTGGCGACTATGTATATTTGAAAGTATCGCCGATGAGAGGAGTTATCCGGTTCGGTAAAACTGGAAAGTTAGCGCCCAAATTCATAAGTCCGTTTCCTATTCTGGATCGGATCGGAACTCTCGCTTATAGGGTCAAAATGCCTGATTGGCTTCCTGGATTTCATGATGTATTTCATATATCTCAACTTCGAAAGCACGTTCATGATCCAGACTTGATCGTGGAAGAAGCAGCTCAGCATGACATTGAAATAACCCCAAAACTAGCTGTGAGAAGAGAGCCGCTAAAGATAATAGGCAAAGAAACCAAAGAGCTGAGGAACAAGAAGGTTCACTTAGTCAAAGTGCAATGGAGTGGAGATCCGCGAGATTGTACTTGGGAAACTGAGGAGAGCATTCAGAAGGCTTATCCTAGATGCCGAGTAGATATCTCTGATTGACTCTGGTGCAAGGTACATTTACCCTACTTTGCACTACCATTCAATTCTCTACTCTATTGTTATTTTCTTTTCATAGATGTGCACTTTTAATTATATAGTCTGAAGGATTTTTAAAGGGTATAGGATTTGATTAGTATATTTTTGAAGGTTAAAAACAATTGGATTGGTTGTTGTGTTGTGTGATTGTAGATTTATCAAACCACTTTCGACTTTGTTCCTTTTCGGGGGCGAAAAGTTTTAAGTGGGGGAGATTGTAACGACCCAGAAAATCTGAACCAATTTAAAATTTTTAAATTGGCTAAAATAATGGATTTTAAATATTTAAAATAAATATTTTAAATAATGGCGATGAAAACTGAGTTTGAATCAACAATTGAAAACGAATATAATTAATTATAATTATAAACAGGGCTTGAAAAGGCGCTGCAGTTTCAAAAATTGAATTCAAATTTTGTCGGACTGTATCGGGTGCAAAACAATCCGGATTTTAGTGAAACCAAAAATAATGGAATCTAATTGATAATATCTTTCCAACGAATCTGACAAATCGGAATTTGATAGCGGGAATCAAAAGATATGTCCAGTTGAAAATTGTAACGAACCGGGATTTTCGACTCCGAAAATCAACATCAAACTACCATGTTGACTATTCAGACATCGAACATTCCAGATCATTAATAGAAAGAAGTTAGAGGGTGAGAATAGATAAGATAGAAATATTAGAAAAGAAGAAGAAGAAGAAAGCAACACAACACAGAGTCTCACATCCAGCGGAATAAAATATAATACAGAAATAACCTTTATTGAAAGATTCTGAAATACTTACAATATCAGAGTACACATCTGGACAGTGATACTAAGCTGTCCTCATATAACACACAGCGGAATAGTAATAATATCATACGTCTGGACTCTTCCAGCTCGTCTCTTCATAGCAGTCGATAACCTGAACCTGTACAACCCGGCCTAACCCGAGCATTTACAAAACACCGGGTCAGTCTGGTGAACCAGAGTGAGATAAACTCGCACAGTAATAAGGGTAAATCATCAAATCTTGATTTTAGAGTTCAGAAATCTTTTCAAAAGAAAAGGATAATCGTAAGACCAAATCCACACATAAACACAGACGGTTTTTACCTTACGATAACCCAAAACAGTTTTGAAACCAATATCTTGTCTGATATTATAATAATGTCTAAATACAAGTAAATAGCAATCTAGTGGAACGCTTGCATCTCACGCTCCACATATATATAGTATACAATCAAAACCGCAGGCGCTTATTGGGAATTGGATTCCGACTTGACAAGGTATGGGTCCACCTTCCGATAGTGTATCTCTAGAGACGAATACACTGGGTTCAATAAGAACTTCTTGCAACCCGGCCCTCACATGACCGACCACTCATTTCGCTTGAGTGTATCGAATGTATATCACCGACGGTTGGGATCAGCAACCGTCTCCCGACAAGGGACAGCATCGAAACATAGATACAAGAAACAATAGGATTTTCTCTAGATAGGTGATTCTACACCCTAATGGGAGCGACCCACATAGCCATGCTGCCTGCCCGATTTTTGTCATTTCCCGGTTGATGAGGCTTGAGGCCAGAATTAACTCTTGAACATCTGGTCGTCATTCACTTTGAATGCCACATCGTCAAATCCATTAGATATCACTAATTGACGTCCACAAAAATACTCTAGCTGAAAGCTAGAGAATGGCAATTCCCTGCCAACAACTATCGTACGTTTGAAGAAATCAACGTACGTGACCCTTTGGAAATACTCTGTCAGACACTCGTCCATATACGTCATCCAGGAACAGGATGAACCGAAGGCACTTTCCTACCGCATCCAATATAGGAATCACCCCATGGATCAGTAGCGAGAAGTCCTTGCAATCCGTAGATTCCACCCACGACAGAATCACAGTTTATCTCTGCTTGCCAGGCAGAGAATATTAGTGGTCCTTCCGTTTATGAAGATCCCCGGTCTTCAATGCTCCATCTCGATCATCTTCTGAAATCTTCACGTATTTGTTGGTCGGAATGGTTTTCGAATATAAATTCGATCCCGGTCTTTCCATACCAACAATCGTATTGGTCAGATTTGATAGTCGGTGTTTTAACTATCAAAATATACAGTGTTTCAAACATGCCACTCCAATGAGTTCACTGGTTCAGCATTCAGCATCACTTGGCCTTTAACAAACTAATTTACTTTTGTTAAATTAAAACTTCTAACTCTTTTAATATTCAAAAATACGATATTTGAATACTTCTAATTCGATTTAACCCTAATCGATTAACTCTACTCGCTCGACTCTAGATCGCAGTGATCACAATGGTTACGGCTGGTTCCCTCAGGAAACATCCGACTGCCGTAGGCTATCTGCAGCCCTGCGAATTACGCTAGCAGTCGTACGAAATGGCAACTTAGCCGAATAATTATGTTTGGCTAATTCTATCTCGAATAACTATATTCCATTACACACTTAAATCTTCTTTCAAATCATCTTTTAAATTCGGAAATCCATTAGTTTTAACAAAGAAATTTATAACACATATGTTATAACAATAGCATTATAATTACTATTTAGATTTACAAAACAACAGCGCTATAATCGCTGTTTAGGTTTTCAAAACATATTCACTAACGTCTCTTACGATTACCAACTAATACTATCTTCAGATAATCCCGATGTTGTTCAAGTTGGGGTATTCTAATTACCTCTCAGACCTTGATCAAACAACGTTCTTATCCTCAAATGAATATCAGTTGTAATCACAAAATCAATATTCCTATTTCCATATCGAAATACATTCCATTATAACTTGGGTTTAGTTATTCAACCCTATAACCCACTTCTTTAACCAGATTCATTTATTTCAAATCTTCTTTCAAAAATGTTCGACCATTCCCCACTTTTGAAATCTTATTTCAAATTTCCCTTTTGACTTGATCTCATTTTCCAAATAACGTTAATTCAATATTAACGATTTACACCTTGAAACTCATTGATATATTCTGGTTTATCTTAAACCCTTTTAAAACCTTATCTAAATTTGAACGATATTTAATCCAAAAACACATTAATTTGATGATCAATTCAAATTCAAAATGGTCGATTTAATTCACTCAACTCGATTATCTCGTTAGCCGATTCCAAATAAATTCTCACTTTAAATTAATTAAAAATATAAATAATTTCCATTAAATGGTTTCTTAACAAAACGATTATCTAATTCTAACCATGCGATTTTATTTCCTATCTCGTACTTATACATCCGATTTACATCGGAACTTGCTTTATAAAATCAATTAAAAATAATTGAAAGTCTTACATAAATAAAATATTTATTTGTTTCTCTTGAATAACTTTTATTCAAAATAATATGTTCAAAAAAATCTATCTCCAGTTATAAAATGCATTTTATAACTTCACCTCTATTGACTCACCTGACGGTGAATCAATATCTATAAAACGATTGATTTTATAGGCCATACGCCGCCAAATACCCAACCAATATCACCCATTGGTTTAAACCAAACAGATGTTGAATATTCAGTCAATAATCAACCATCAAATCAATCACACAAACAGATTAGTTCATATATGATAATATGAAAATAAATAATACATTTGAGGGATCCGGTTGGATCCCTCCAACCTGTTCTTCCCTGTATACAAAATGGTCATCTCAAATCAGACGGTTCAGTTTTGTTTAACTGAGAACACTAAATAACAACCATTCAACATCAACTATACGCAATTCAAACAATGCAACCATTTAAACACGTTTATAAATAAACGTGACCAAACAAGGTGAGTCACCTTTATTGGAACCAATCGTTAAAAATAACGATTTGGTATTTCACTGAAATTAAACACAGTTTAATTTCATCGGTTAAATCAACAGATAAGAAGATAACTAGCAAAACAGTCAACCATTGGCAAGCAGAGCACACAAAATAAAAATACCCAATTTATATAAAATATAAAAAGGGTAACTGAGTGAGTTTAACTCACCTTGACTTGATACGCTGTTTAAACAACTGATCTCGGTTAAATTAAACAAGGGTTTAACTTAACAGAAAATCCAGTTGATTCCAATTTCGTCCATCTCTGTTCCATAATATAGCACTCGTTGACTCGAGTTCACTGCATCTCGGTTTGTCGATTTCTGATAATATATAAATATATTATCAATAATTTAGCCAACCGATATAATTAAATAAAATTATTTTCTTAATAAAGTTTTCAAATTAAATAATTACTTTGGTTAGTCACGCATGTAATAGGCCGATTTTTGGTTCCTTTCCACTCTCTTTGATTCCAAATACTATGTTTGATCTGAGAAAATGGGTTGACCCTCTTCATCTAGTTTCGATTTCGCTCCTGCCATCTACCAGAAAACCCACTTATCCAACTCTTTATTCCCGCATATCTACAGTATCGGAGTATCCACATTCCACTTGTTCAAAACCCTATACCACGTTCTACAAATACGGCTTCGATACCCCTCTTCCTGTCTAGTTCTCGGTTTCCTTGTTCCACACATGAACTGTTCTGTCACAATCATTATATTTTAGTTAATAATTATTATATTAAACACTATAATTAGTAAACAAACTAGATAATTACGTTGGTTAAAATTTTACAGCGCCCTACCCCTTTGTTTTTGCTCCCATCGATATGCTGTTACTTGCGTTTATAACTCCTGAAGCATCCAAGGAAACTGCCGATCCCTTTTGCTGCATGGAACCCAAACCCACGTCTTTTTTTTTTCCTTTTTTTTTCTTCTATCGAAGTCCCTTACTCCCTAAAACCGCACTCAACTCCATGATTCTAGATTCCATCCTTCACGTTGGTACTGGAACATTACCGTTCCTTCTTTCCCTTTAGTCCTTGAACCAGCACTTGCAGACCATACTCCCCTCCCTCCCTTTCACATACTTCTTTCGTTAGTTCCCTTTCGTTTTCTTTTGAAAACCTACAGGTACTTCACCCAAAAATACACCGTCGCCATCTCCTACTATACTGGCCTTCACACTCCATCCGAAAGCTCCATCGTGACTACCTCAGACCCTACTGACATCGCCACGAACCCGACGAGCTCGACCCCGCCATTCGCTGTCAGTCCCTCCTCCAACGCAGCAGCCTTCAGCACAAAAATCCCGCCACTTCATCGCTCTTTTGTCGGTCTCCGCCGGTCTATTTCTAGGTCTCGCAAAGCTTTAGAGTTTGCAGTAGAATTGTTTTGGAATTTAGTGAAGAGGTCTTGAAAAAAATAGAGCAGAGGGTTGCGAAATTTGGGTCTGTTCATTTCATTTGAGTGGCGGCGCAGATATCAGTTAGGGTTTGGATGAGTTATGAGGGGTACATATATAGGGAGGTTTAATATTATTTTATTTTACGAAACTTAGCGGTGAAGTAGTTGATAAAAACTACCTTAAACAATTTCTGTCTACTGATAAAAAAGATGTTCTTGATGTAAAACGATATTCCGGATCCAATGGGACAAGTTTCGTCGAAATCCGGGGTCGTATGAAAAAAAATCCTTTATAAAACCAGAAATACACACACGTTTAATTTTTTCACGATCACCAGATAAATCAAATCAAATTGAAACCTGTATATCTTACAATAACTTTTCGATACGAACTCAACGGCACTAGTTTCATCGCATTCTGAGATTGTTTGCCCGATAGGCTGTTTTTACCCCGAACCGCAATACCCCTTTTAACGCCAAATTTCTCGATCTCTAAAAATAACAAACTATATACATATCCTGACTCTAATCGACGCTACGAACTCAACGGAACTGGTTTCGTGGCCTAATTCGATCGTTTGCTCAAGTTACACCCAAATATCCATTTATTATATAAATTACGCGCTATAGAAAATGAACGGGCGTTTACGGCTACCGTGGCCACATACGACATTGGTTTTCCACGCAATTCACCACCGTACAATAATTTAGCAATACGGTTCTAATAAAACTGATTTCGTCGAAATATGAGTCCGTTTGCAAAACGGCCCTTTTAAAGGCCTATAATTTAATAACGAATTTCCATAGCGACTATTTCAAAAATTTGATTTGGCCATAACCATCAAACTATAACACGAAATCTAGAATTTTCTCTTTCATATGAAAATTGTCGTTAACACGCTCTCAACGTTTCTTGTTTCACAGAAATCCGACTTATATCGGACTCTGTATTCTCAGTTGAAGTTCAAACTCGAATTTACGAACTGCAGTGCTATTTCCAAGCTCTATTTATATTATATATAATATATAGTTCAGCTTTGTTTTAAACGACGATTTAAATATTAAATCACATCGATATTCCAAATATAATAATTGAATTAAGTAAATTAAATTATATATTTTAGTGCCAAAAACACGGGTCGTTACATTCTTCCCCCCTTAAAATAATTTCGTCCTCGAAATTGCTAAGGCAAGAAAGAACGTTATAAGCTCATTAATTTCAAATCCAGTTTTATATTAAATTATAAACCAATTCAATACTGTAAATAAATATTTTCAAAAATATCGAAAATTTTCTGACACTTTAAGTTTCGAAAAATTTCGCCAGCACCTCCTCTGTACGGCTCAATTGGTACAACTACAACTTGCCTTTCTAGGCCTTCTCCAATTCAAAAGAAAATAAAACAGCCAAGCGGCTTGCCAAATCGGCTCACAAATCTCCTAACCCATATGAAAATAAACGTGTACCTTTTGGTCGAGCATATCATTTTCATCTGCCGCCCTGTCAGCATATACAAATGCATTTCCAAACAAAATTCCACTTTTATCCTCAAAACCAAATCCTTCACGCGTCCAAGCCAAATCTCATTCTTAACTCAATCTCCATCCATTACCAATTCCAACTCTTAACTTACCAGTCCAACACCCTTTCAGATTCCTGTCTCACAATACAAAATCTGATCCTACTTGATATATTATATCTCGATTCAATTTCCAGTTAATTGGTTTCAATTCCATTTCATATTTGCTTTCACAAATTTCTATTTAATCTTGTTCTTGTTCAAACACTTTCCCTGGGAGTTTTTAAACAGTTCAGCCCTTTCAAAATCGAATCTTCCTTTACAGAATTCAAAACCACTTGTTTTTCTCAAAGCAATTCAAAACAAAACCTTTGGTAGTAATCCGTCACTTACCACTCGAAAATGAACACCGATAATGGCGCGCACATCATCGGAATCTATTTTCCAGCTATCGAAGTGAGTTCAATACTATATTACTTTCAAAACCATTTCTAAACACTTCCATTTTGAAATCGATTTCAAAATAAAATTCACGATGCTTGTAAATAATTTAAAATCTCCCAGGATTTTAAAAATCTCATATATTCAATTCAAATTCCTTTATGAACATTTTTCCCAGTTTTCAGCATTTTAATTCTAGTTCTGATTTAGATTTCAGATTTAATTCATCTGATTCCATATTATACGAATTTTAATTGGTTATTATATGACCATTTCAATTATAATCAACCAACACATCCAATATACTATAATACTTCAAATATATATCCTTCTTTTATATTAAAATATAATTTGGGTAAAATTATTTCATTTACCCTCTTTCAAAAACATATTGTGTCGAATTATTCTGTTCAAGAGTTTAGAAACACTTATCGACACAGTTTGCATTACTGTATCGACCAGAATTCATAAACTACTCGACAAACCAATCAACACAATATAAGACAGTTTTTATAACAATTTACAAATACGCGCTCATATATATATATATATATATATATATATATATATATATATATATATATATACTCTCATACTCAGTCTAGGGTATTGCTAACCCCATTTCTACTGAGTCACGCCACAGAGCCAAGGTAATTACTTAACCAATAGCTCTGATACCACTGTAACGAACCGGGATTTTCGACTCCGAAAATCAACATCAAACTACCATGTTGACTATTCAGACATCGAACATTCCAGATCATTAATAGAAAGAAGTTAGAGGGTGAGAATAGATAAGATAGAAATATTAGAATAGAAGAAGAAGAAGAAAGCAACACAACACAGAGTCTCACATCGCAGCGGAATAAAATATAATACAGAAATAACCTTTATTGAAAGCTTTTGAAATACTTACAATATCAGAGTACACATCTGGAAAGTGATACTAAGCTGTCCTCATATAACACACAGCGGAATAGTAATAATATCATACGTCTGGACTCTTCCAGCTCGTCTCTTCATAGCAGTCGATAACCTAAACCTGTACAACCCGGCCTAACCCGAGCATTTACAAAACACCGGGTCAGTCTGGTGAACCAGAGTGAGATAAACTCGCACAGTAGTAAGGGTAAATAATCAAATCTTGATTTTAGAGTTCAGAAATCTTTTCAAAAGAAAAGGATAATCGTAAGACCAAATCCACACATAAACACGGACGGTTTTTACCTTACGATAACCCAAAACAGTTTTGAAACCAATATCTTGTCTGATATTATAATAATGTCTAAATACAAGTAAATAGCAATCTAGTGGAACGCTTGCATCTCACGCTCCACATATATATAGTATACAATCAAAACCGCAGGCGCTTATTGGGAATTGGATTCCGACTTGACAAGGTATGGGTCCACCTTCCGATAGTGTATCTCTAGAGACGAATACACTGGGTTCAATAAGAACTTCTTGCAACCCGGCCCTCACATGACCGACCACTCATTTCGCTTGAGTGTATCGAATGTATATCACCGACGGTTGGGATCAGCAACCGTCTCCCGACAAGGGACAGCATCGAAACATAGATACAAGAAACAATAGGATTTTCTCTAGATAGGTGATTCTACACCCTAATGGGAGCGACCCACATAGCCATGCTGCCTGCCCGATTTTTGTTATTTCCCGGTTGATGAGGCTTGAGGCCAGAATTAACTCTTGAACATCTGGTCGTCATTCACTTTGAATGCCACATCGTCAAATCCATTAGATATCACTAATTGACGTCCACAAAAATACTCTAGCTGAAAGCTAGAGAATGGAAATTCCCTGCCAACAACTATCGTACGTTTGAAGAAATCAACGTACGTGACCCTTTGGAAATACTCTGTCAGACACTCGTCCATATACGTCATCCAGGAACAGGATGAACCGAAGGCACTTTCCTACCGCATCCAATATAGGAATCACCCCATGGATCAGTAGCGAGAAGTCCTTGCAATCCGTAGATTCCACCCACGACAGAATCACAGTTTATCTCTGCTTGCCAGGCAGAGAATATTAGTGGTCCTTCCGTTTATGAAGATCCCCGGTCTTCAATGCTCCATCTCGATCATCTTCTGAAATCTTCACGTATTTGTTGGTCGGAATGGTTTTCGAATATAAATTCGATCCCGGTCTTTCCATACCAACAATCGTATTGGTCAGATTTGATAGTCGGTGTTTTAACTATCAAAATATACAGTGTTTCAAACATGCCACTCCAATGAGTTCACTGGTTCAGCATTCAGCATCACTTGGCCTTTAACAAACTAATTTACTTTTGTTAAATTAAAACTTCTAACTCTTTTAATATTCAAAAATACGATATTTGAATACTTCTAATTCGATTTAACCCTAATCGATTAACTCTACTCGCTCGACTCTAGATCGCAGCGATCACAATGGTTACGCCTGGTTCCCTCAGGAAACATCCGACCGCCGTAGGCTATCTGCAGCCCTGCGAATTACGCTAGCAGTCGTACGAAATGGCAACTTAGCCGAATAATTATGTTTGGCTAATTCTATCTCGAATAACTATATTCCATTACACACTTAAATCTTCTTTCAAATCATCTTTTAAATTCGGAAATCCATTAGTTTTAACAAAGAAATTTATAACACATATGTTATAACAATAGCATTATAATTACTATTTAGATTTACAAAACAACAGCGCTATAATCGCTGTTTAGGTTTTCAAAACATATTCACTAACGTCTCTTACGATTACCAACTAATACTATCTTCAGATAATCCCGATGTTGTTCAAGTTGGGGTATTCTAATTACCTCTCAGACCTTGATCAAACAACGTTCTTATCCTCAAATGAATATCAGTTGTAATCACAAAATCAATATTCCTATTTCCATATCGAAATACATTCCATTATAACTTGGGTTTAGTTATTCAACCCTATAACCCACTTCTTTAACCAGATTCATTTATTTCAAATCTTCTTTCAAAAATGTTCGACCATTCCCCACTTTTGAAATCTTATTTCAAATTTCCCTTTTGACTTGATCTCATTTTCCAAATAACGTTAATTCAATATTAACGATTTACACCTTGAAACTCATTGATATATTCTGGTTTATCTTAAACCCTTTTAAAACCTTATCTAAATTTGAACGATATTTAATCCAAAAACACATTAATTTGATGATCAATTCAAATTCAAAATGGTCGATTTAATTCACTCAACTCGATTATCTCGTTAGCCGATTCCAAATAAATTCTCACTTTAAATTAATTAAAAATATAATTAATTTAAATAATTTCCATTAAATGGTTTCTTAACAAAACGATTATCTAATTCTAACCATGCGATTTTATTTCCTATCTCGTACTTATACATCCGATTTACATCGGAACTTGCTTTATAAAATCAATTAAAAATAATTGAAAGTCTTACATAAATAAAATATTTATTTGTTTCTCTTGAATAACTTTTATTCAAAATAATATGTTCAAAAAAATCTATCTCCAGTTATAAAATGCATTTTATAACTTCACCTCTATTGACTCACCTGACGGTGAATCAATATCTATAAAACGATTGATTTTATAGGCCATACGCCGCCAAATACCCAACCAAAATCACCCATTGGTTTAAACCAAACAGATGATGAATATTCAGTCAATAATCAACCATCAAATCAATCACACAAACAGATTAGTTCATATATGATAATATGAAAATAAATAATACATTTGAGGGATCCGGTTGGGTCCCTCCAACCTGTTCTTCCCTGTATACAAAATGGTCATCTCAAATCAGACGGTTCAGTTTTGTTTAACTGATAACACTAAATAACAACCATTCAACATCAACTATACGCAATTCAAACAATGCAACCATTTAAACACGTTTATAAATAAACGTGACCAAACAAGGTGAGTCACCTTTATTGGAACCAATCGTTAAAAATAACGATTTGGTATTTCACTGAAATTAAACACAGTTTAATTTCATCGGTTAAATCAACAGATAAGCAGATAACTAGCAAAACAGTCAACCATTGGCAAGCAGAGCACACAAAATAAAAATACCCAATTTATATAAAATATAAAAAGGGTAACTGAGTGAGTTTAACTCACCTTGACTTGATACGCTGTTTAAACAACTGATCTCGGTTAAATTAAACAAGGGTTTAACTTAACAGAAAATCCAGTTGATTCCAATTTCGTCCATCTCTGTTCCATAATATAGCACTCGTTGACTCGAGTTCACTGCATCTCGGTTTGTCGATTTCTGATAATATATAAATATATTATCAATAATTTAGCCAACCGATATAATTAAATAAAATTATTTTCTTAATAAAGTTTTCAAATTAAATAATTACTTTGGTTAGTCACGCATGTAATAGGCCGATTTTTGGTTCCTTTCCACTCTCTTTGATTCCAAATACTATGTTTGATCTGAGAAAATGGGTTGACCCTCTTCATCTAGTTTCGATTTCGCTCCTGCCATCTACCAGAAAACCCACTTATCCAACTCTTTATTCCCGCATATCTACAGTATCGGAGTATCCACATTCCACTTGTTCAAAACCCTATACCACGTTCTACAAATACGGCTTCGATACCCCTCTTCCTGTCTAGTTCTCGGTTTCCTTGTTCCACACATGAACTGTTCTGTCACAATCATTATATTTTAGTTAATAATTATTATATTAAACACTATAATTAGTAAACAAACTAGATAATTACGTTGGTTAAAATTTTACAGCGCCCTTCCCCTTTGTTTTTGCTCCCATCGATATGCTGTTACTTGCGTTTATAACTCCTGAAGCATCCAAGGAAACTGCCGATCCCTTTTGCTGCATGGAACCCAAACCCACGTCTTTTTTTTTCCTTTTTTTTTCTATCGAAGTCCCTTACTCCCTAAAACCGCACTCAACTCCATGATTCTAGATTCCATCCTTCACGTTGGTACTGGAACATTACCGTTCCTTCTTTCCCTTTAGTCCTTGAACCAGCACTTGCGGACCATACTCCCCTCCCTCCCTTTCACATACTTCTTTCGTTAGTTCCCTTTCGTTTTCTTTTGAAAACCTACAGGTACTTCACCCAAAAATACACCGTCGCCATCTCCTACTATACTGGCCTTCACACTCCATCCGAAAGCTCCATCGTGACTACCTCAGACCCTACTGACATCGCCACGAACCCGACGAGCTCGACCCCGCCATTCGCTGTCAGTCCCTCCTCCAACGCAGCAGCCTTCCGCACAAAAATCCCGCCACTTCATCGCTCTTTTGTCGGTCTCCGCCGGTCTATTTCTAGGTCTCGCAAAGCTTTAGAGTTTGCAGTAGAATTGTTTTGGAATTTAGTGAAGAGGTCTTGAAAAAAATAGAGCAGAGGGTTGCGAAATTTGGGTCTGTTCATTTCATTTGAGTGGCGGCGCAGATATCAGTTAGGGTTTGGATGAGTTATGAGGGGTACATATATAGGGAGGTTTAATATTATTTTATTTTACGAAACTTAGCGGTGAAGTAGTTGATAAAAACTACCTTAAACAATTTCTGTCTACTGATAAAAAAGATGTTCTTGATGTAAAACGATATTCCGGATCCAATGGGACAAGTTTCGTCGAAATCCGGGGTCGTATGAAAAAAAATCCTTTATAAAACCAGAAATACACACACGTTTAATTTTTTCACGATCACCAGATAAATCAAATCAAATTGAAACCTGTATATCTTACAATAACTTTTCGATACGAACTCAACGGCACTAGTTTCATCGCATTCTGAGACTGTTTGCCCGATAGGCTGTTTTTACCCCGAACCGCAATACCCCTTTTAACGCCAAATTTCTCGATCTCTAAAAATAACAAACTATATACATATCCTGACTCTAATCGACGCTACGAACTCAACGGAACTGGTTTCGTGGCCTAATTCGATCGTTTGCTCAAGTTACACCCAAATATCCATTTATTATATAAATTACGCGCTATAGAAAATGAACGGGCGTTTACGGCTACCGTGGCCACATACGACATTGGTTTTCCACGCAATTCACCACCGTACAATAATTTAGCAATACGGTTCTAATGAAACTGATTTTGTCGAAATCTGAGTCCGTTTGCAAAACGGCCCTTTTAAAGGCCTATAATTTAATAACGAATTTCCATAGCGACTATTTCAAAAATTTGATTTGGCCATAACCATCAAACTATAACACGAAATCTAGATTTTTATCTTTCATATGAAAATTATCGTTAACACGCTCTCAACGTTTCTTGTTTCACAGAAATCCGACTTATATCGGACTCTGTATTCTCAGTTGAAGTTCAAACTCGAATTTACGAACTGCAGTGCTATTTCCAAGCTCTATTTATATTATATATAATATATAGTTCAGCTTTGTTTTAAACGACGATTTAAATATTAAATCACATCGATATTCCAAATATAATAATTGAATTAAATAAATTAAATTATATATTTTAGTGCCAAAAACACGGGTCGTTACAAAAATTCTGAATAGTCGCTATGGAATTCAGTCCCTTAAAAATGGACATTTTGCAAACGACCTCGGGTTTCGACGAAACCACTTTTGGTGGATCCAGGATGAGAAGTTATTGCTAGGTTTCAAATTTCATAATTTTTGAAGCTAATATGTGAGCGTGGCAAAAGAAAATGTGTTTTGGTCAATTACAGTTAAATTGGATCGACCAAAAATGGGCCTTTTTGCAAACAGTCTCAGAATTCGACGAAACTAGTTTTGTTGGGACCGTATCGTCAATACGAAGTTAGACAATATTTTTCTGTAATTTTTCTAGTCCGTATGTGACCCCGGTAAATAGAAATGCGCGTTCAAATTCAATATATATATTTATATTTTAATTTCAATGGAAACTAATCGAAATGATGGAATTGGCTTGCGAAACATGTCTCATTGTGCTCGGAATAGGGGTAATTAGCTAGGGGCGACAGTCTTTGGGTTTGATTTGGAGTTCGTTAGCACATCGAGATAATTTTTGAATTAATTATTATTAAATAAATATATAAGCCCTAAATTCTCAAACCCTAGTTCATTAATTGCGGCCACCGTCATCATCATTTCAAAGGCCAGAATCGCTCAGATTTTCACCCTTCAAATTCTCCAAATCCACACTGTGAAGTTCGAAGCTATTAATTGAAAATTAAAGAGCTTTTCACGCTCTCCAAATCAATACCAAGAAGACCGATTTTCATTAGGAACTCTGTTCGAATTTCGTGGCCAAACTGCCAACATTCGGGCTCGATTTCTGGTCAAGGACGACCACCAGATGGGGCGTGCTTTAGGGCGGAGGAAGGTGGGGGGTGGCGCCTCGACTGGTGAGCTCGGATCGGCGGTCAACCTCTCCAACGAGCGTGCGATGGGTGGAACCCTAATGGGTTCGGTTGTTCATTCGTGGACTGTAAGTAGTTTTTTTTTTAATAAATATAAATGCAGTTTTTTTTATAAATATAAATGCAGTTTTTAATAAATATAAAGGCAGCTTTTATTTTCATTTTTTTTATAAATATATATAGCATTATGACAATAAAACTAGAAATGTTTTAAAATAAAGTTAGAAAGGTTTTAAAATAAAATTAGGATTGATTTTGAAAATATAAAACATGATTGTTTTGGAAAAATAAAATACTTTCAAATAGAAAATATAAAATAGACTTTGACTTAAAAATAAAATTACCTTTGATTTGAAATTAAAATTATCTTTGTCTATAAAATATAAACCATAGTTTAAAAATGTGATTTTGCTATGTTAAAGAAATTCGATGAAACAGGAAACATCGTGACCGTGTGGACGCCTTCTACCTTTTAGAAGAGGCCGCATATTTTTCTGAGCCTTCTACAATTTTTGGCAAAGCCGATAGCAATGTGAGATTTCTAATTTTAAAATTATATATGTGTTGAAATAAAAGTGAAATTGCTATATATATATATATATATATATACACGCCCCTCGTCCACAAACCATGGACGATATTTATTGATTGTGATTGGTGTGAAAATTGATTGATAGCGAAAGATTGTTTGGGATTGTTTGTGGTTGATATTGATTGATTGAGGTTGAAAAATACCCGTTTGTGGTTGAGAAATATTTGGTTGAAACCACATAGGATTAGTTTGTGGAAATGAAATAAATATATACATGCCGCCTACGTGCGAACTAGATGCATGATCCCCATTGTCAAAAACCGCGAGGTTTTAAGGTAGAGCGAGGAGCCGTACTAGGGACGGTCCCGGTTTTAACTATCCTGCCGTTATGCTGCCGAAATTTTGAATAATATTCGTGTGTTTGAATTATTTTAATTTGCTTAAACTATATTTATTCATAGAAACTATAGAAAACCTTTATGTGTTGAATCGATATTCGTTCGTTGATTTGAAATTCATGTGTTGAATGGTATTCGCGTTTTAAATATAAAAATCACATTTTTATCTATATATAGAAACTATAGAAAACCTTCATGTGTTGAATCGATATTCATTCGTTGATTTGAAATTCATGTGTTGAATGGTATTCATATTTTGAAATAAATTGTTTGATAATAAAAATCACCTTTATCGACTATATGAACTATGTAAAATAATCTCGTTTTGAAAGAAATTGTTTTGTAAGGAAAATCCTATTTTTATCACCAATATGAAATATATATAATAATAGTGTTTTGAAATGAGTTGTTTTACAATAAAAATCACATTTTTATTATATGCATGAATCGTTGAAATGTGAAGTGTTAAAAATAGCCACTTGTTCAAATAAATATATATATGAGTTGAAATATTCATTAATTAGCTAATGATATGATTTGTACCTATGTATGTAACATTAGAATGAATGGTGTTTTTAAACCAAATAGAAATCAAATATGAAGTTGAATAGAAAATGATAAATGATAAGAACTATATATATGTACATGCATATTCATTGAACAGGTTATAGCAAAGGGGCTAGAGAAGAGGAATGAAATTTTGTGCCCGACAAATAGGTACACATTTACTGTTTTGTTTGGGTGATGATTTTATGAGCCTGTTGGCTAGCCGCTTGGCTTTTTCTTTTTCTTTTTGAGATTAGAAGGACCGGGGAAGCTATTTGAGATTTCCCGATGCTCTCGGTGCAGGGGAGGTTATGGCGAAATTTTCCAAAATTTTAAGGCGTTAGTGAAATATTTGAAATGAAAATGATATAGGAATTTTTGAAGGAACTATATTTATATAAATATATAAATATAAATAAAATTAAAACGAAACGTGGCCGTGCAGTTCGTATTTTGAAACCGTGATTTCAAACGACTAGTGCGGGAAATCCGACCATTGGATTTTCCCGAAACCTCAACCGTCGGGTTCGCCTTGGAAATATCTTCCCAACGGCACCAACCTTGTAAAAATCCAACGGTTGGATCGTCTGGAATGTTTAATTCAAATCTGAAGAAAAACAGCGCCAGAAGCAATTATATATATATATATATATATATATATAATTGTATATTTAATCGAATAACGAGGCTGCAGTTCGTATTTTGAAATCGAAAATTCAAACGATTGTACCGGGAGATCCGACCGTCGGATTTTCCCGAAACTGGAACCGTTGGATTCGTTTTGAAAAGACCTTTCTAATGATGTAAATTTCGTGAAGATCCAACGGTTAAATTTTCAGATATGTGTAAATTGGCCCGAAGCGTTGTTTTGAATAAATTGGCTATTTTAAAATAAATAAAAATAGCGATAAATCGTTATAAAATATCGTAAACGATATGGAATAGAAATAAACTGAATTTGCTCGATTTATGTAGTATTTGATGGTTGAATGTGTTTGGTGTGAAAATGACATTAAAGAACAAAATTGCTGTTGTCGAATGATTTAACCATTAAAGTAAATTGATTTGAAATTCTAAATATACGTGAATTATTTGAAAAGGCCGAGTTAATTCTCATTTCAAATAATCGACCGACGATTGAAAGTCGAAGATGAAGACGGTGGTCGAAGACCGGAGATCTTCACCTCGTTTGGACGGTAACCGAGGTCCTGATTGGGAGGCATCCCGAAATATGGATAATGAGTGGTGATCATCCAGACGTACGTGGTGATCGAAGGGTTTGCAAGGTATTTAGTGCCTCCGGTTTCGTTCAGACCCAGAACGGACTTGTGAATGGACTGTGTGTCTGACATTGGATTTTATTCTGTGTTGATTGATCTCTATTAAATATACATCTGTTTGGCGGCGGAGAATTTATTCTTTTGCTTAACGCCCTTCTCTGAGACGCACGAGCTCAGAGGTTGTATATCGATGGACATCAGTCGCATGGCAGGAATTGCCGGTGTGGCATGCTAAGATGCAGTGATCAGGACTTCTATTGAAAAGCAAAGTCTTGCGGTGATGATCAAAGCACCGCCTGTGTGGCGTAGCTTTGTGTATAACATGAATTTGTGAGCCTCACACCCCGATATGAACCAGAAACGGGAGAAGGACCTCAGGGAGGGCATGCGTTTCTTCCTAGCTAGGGTGGTGTCAGTGACCTACCAGCCCTGACATTTATATACTTTTCACCTATGTGGTTGTTGCTGTTGCGAGGCGCCTCGGTTTGATCGGACGATCCGGGTCCGATGGAGTCATTCGTTGGCTCGTTTATGCCCCAAAGGGCGGAGAGACGTAGTGTTCAGGCATAATAATCCACATCGGTGGACCGGCCCTGACGATCCAAGGCTTGCCTGCGCGCTTGCCTGAGACTCGTGCTAGGCAGTCTCGAATTCGGTTAGGACTATCTTTTGCCTTGGTTCATGACGGAAATCCAATTTCCAAATACGACATCGTGCGGTTTTGATTGTATATATATATGGCGACATGATATATGGTACCCATGCCGCCTATGATTGATAGTTATGATTTGAAATTGTTTTCAAAACATATAGACACTAGGAATAATATCAAATGCCTTTGTTTTATTCGTATCAAGCATATTTTGGCCGTTATAAGGTAAAAACTCTATCCTCCGGTTTGCGTTGCATTGTGTGATGGGAACTGAGTCTTATAACGGCTTCATTTTTATAAAAAGCATAGCAATGTTTAAAAGAAAGATTTGTTTTAAAGCACTGGCAATCCAATGGAGTAAACCCGTTCCACGAAAGTGGCGTGGTCCTGTGATTAGCAATATTATATATGTGTTGAATAGATTTCTCATACCAGTCCCATGACTGACTCGTAGTTTGTTTCACTCTCAAACTCGGGTGCCCCTTTTTCTACACGGGCAGCCTTGTATTCAGGTTTAGCTGGTTCTTTCTGGATAGCTGGAGCTGAAGATGGATTCTATCAATTATCTCTTTTTATGCTGTTCAGCTCCTATTGTACATATTTTGTTGTTTTCCGCTGTAGACATTTATGTATAGCTGAACTGTATTTGTACTAAGTAAGATCCTGTATACTGTGTAACTCTGATGATTACTTTTATCCAGTGTATTTTATTGTTCATTATCTGGTGTATTTATTTTATTCTATTCTGCTTTTATCTGTTTCTGTGTTATATTCCAAAGATAACCCTTGTCTCCGTCGGAACGGGATTTCGGGTCGTCTCACTCGCATCACAGAATACTAATTATAATGGCCCATGGCACCTAGACCTCTCACGTTAACCAGATTTACTTGTAAATCGGAATATGACGGTTGGTTCCAGTAGACTTCTACTACAAGTAATGGTTAACCTCGTGTCTATGTGTCATTAGTACTAACTAAGCCATTAACTCACATATATACATGCATACAAATTCCTTTAGGAACATTTAAATTATATTCCTATTATAATTGTACCTATTACGCATTAATATACGTTGATTACGTTATAGATATGTATAAATATAAACGTAAATCAAGCGAATGTGATTTAACGTCCTTACCAGACTTTCTGAAATATCAATTCATATTAAATTCTTAAAGGTGTATAAGTCATTTTCTCATATTTTCCTCAACCACTACATAAATGTACAAATTAACATACGATAATAAAATGGGAAAAACAATCACATCAACATGTAAATTTGCAACCCAGGTTTTGATTGTTGCAACAATAAAAGATAGACATAACATGAAATACACATATATGTTTATAATTCCTATTTTGAATAGATTACCTTTCTCACGTTTTTTTATATGCAAAACCTTAATATTTAGATATATTATAAATAATACGTACAAATCCTCTATTTTGAAAAATAGAGATTCAAACCTATTAAATCTACAAGGTTATCCCAATCTTAACCTTTTTGCCAAAAATCAAACATAAGGATTTGCACAAAATTAGAATGAAAGGAATCTGAACAATATATAAAAGTCAAGAATCATGTTTTTCTTTTATTATTACAACAACCCAAAATGACAAATATACCTAGATCGACCATTTCCTCAAAGACAATAAGAACATATGGAATTTAGAGGGTGTTTAATATGATGTTTTCGTATAAGTCCAAATTCCTTAGGCATATAGATCCAAATTTACACTACAAAACAAAAAATGGCAAACTGATGGCATTTCCACTAACAGTGCTAAGAAGGATAAAATAGTGGAATTTGAATGGTGTTTTCTTTTAGATCCAATCCTTCATACAAAATGCTCTCTAATTCTTGTTAATATATATATATATATATAAGAATCAAGAGATTAGAGTGTTATATATTAATCTTTGAATTTTAGAATATAATATCTAAATCTAATCCTAAATCATAATAGAGAAGAAAAGAAATATAGATTAAGGATTTAGAAGAAAACCTAAACTTTTCTCTGGAATTCTAATAGAAGAATGAAGGCGCAAGAAGAAAATAGATTAGGGATAGGGAGAGGCTATGTGGGTGGTATATATAGTTGCAAGTGTGTATACAAACCATGAGATCAATTAGATTTGATTTGGTTCGTTGTTTGCAATTTATATATAAGTCCCTATAAAAATAAGACTTCACTGCCCATTTCCCTTAAGGGCAGTCGACTTCTTCTATAGAAAGGCGGTCGACCCCCCCCCCCTTCTAGGATCGAGCCATAGAATTTGTTTCTCTGAACATTTCTTTTAAATTAAGTATTATATTAAATTAGATTGATTACCTTCCTTAAGTTGATTATACTAGTCCCCTCCTACATGTATATATATACACATAATTAAAATTATCATGGAATATTCTTTTCATGACAATTAATATATAATTATATTTCATACATTTATTTATCCAGTTTGAATTTCAAATATTGTGTCTAAACAATTCATGTATAATTTGTTTTAATCATAACTTTTTTACACGGACTTCGTTTTTAGCATATAAAATATGCAAACGGATCAAAATCTTGCCACGAATGCAATAGAAATACTTTCATGGTCCAATTCTTAATTTTCCAAAATTCTTATTTTCAATCCACTAAAATTTTATTAAGTTATTATAGTTCATACATAATTTTATTATTAATGTCTATTTAGGGTATATTTTTAAGAGGTGTTATAGTTCTTGTCATTCATTCTCTCCTCATTTCTCAGTTCTTTCTGAAACTCTTTGCATTCTCCTTCCTTCTCCGTAGACCTAACTGAAACCTAATCTCTAACCTTAACCTCTCTTTCTCCTTCTTTCTATGCCACCACCACCTGTCACTGTTGGTCATTACCCTCCCTGGTCGTAGCCTTGCTCCTTCCCTTCTACCTTTAGTCACGGTGAAACTACCACACCCTGAAACCTAGCCCTAACCCTTAAAACAACCCTTCGCTTCCCTTATAATGCATGATCGAGCCATCTCCACCACATCCAACCTAACTCACCGCACCATACCCTTAGACGAGCCCAGGCTGTAATGACCGCAATACACTATCGGTGCTTATATAACCTAATAACATGCAGTACAAGAAATCGATCGGTGCATAAAAGTTGTCAAGAGAAAAAAAATAGTAGAAAAGAAGGGAAAAGAAGGAAATATAAGATAAGAGAAAGAAGAGAATACAAAACTCAACCACCTAGCCTATCATATATCTCATAATACATTGATAACATATATTGATAACAATCATACATATAAAACAAACAAGACAGTAATAACTATGTAAACCACATAATTAGATGAAACTGGCTCATTCAATTATACAACACAATAATATAGTCTATACCAATGATAAATAAACTAAAACCGATAATCTATCTCTAAAGAATAAATAATGCTATCAAGGCTTTAAAGTGTCACATAATGGAATAAACAATAATAATACAAATATAAATATAAAAAGAAGTCATTAACTATTAGTTATGTGTACCTCCAGATAATACTCAAATCTGTTACCTAGCCTACTCCTCGACATCATTGATGGGCACCCAAGATAACAAGAGAGAAATAAAACCTAGGGTCAGACAACAATCTGATGTGAGTAACAAACAAATCTCAAAGTATTGTAAAGGTTGTAATTGTTTATACGGAACAAAGAGTACAAAGCATCCTACCAATCCAGCCACTAATCCATAAAGTCGGCACATTTAAGAATATACATACTACTATATGATAATAATAATAATGGGTGTATCCTATGTTAGAATACAATGGATGTTCGAATGTTTGAATTAATGATATCCACATGACATGATGCCCTTAAGGTGATGAATGATAAACCAAACATAGAATCCCTCATCCATCCTTACATTCACTCACTTAGTGTATCAGATATATGACAATGCTCAGTTTCCATGGTACTCGAATCCATTCAACTCAGTCAGCTAGGAACAAGGTTGCATATACGTGCACAAGCCAAGGTAAGGACACGACGTATTCCGAGTAGATGCCATAAATCTTCTAATGTGAAGATTAAGGAACACAATATGGTACCAAATGGGCATCATACCCACTGCCTCCTACGCACGAGTAACCGCTAAAATCCTGCATATCCATGATCCTTTCACACACGTCATCTGCAATAGAGACAATTCCTGAAACTACTCTTATGACACCCAACTTGGAGTCTTCTTGTTCGGAACCAAATATAGATGATTAACTTGTCATCAAGCTCAATTGACTATCCACAACCCTCCCCAATAGTTTCCACTTGATCCATCGTCATTACTCTTCAATTCGTAATATTGTTATCCATTGCCGAAGGCAAGGCTTTCCATAATAGAATCATTATCATCAAATGACGAACCACTACATCGAAGCATCACATCCTTGCCACACACAAGAACCACAAATTGAACAACTATCATGTCAATACCACTGTCGAATGAACCATCATATACCACTCCTTGAAATCAAACCATCATCCATGTCAAATTGGCCGAAGTGGCCAACAACAATAGTAGTCGCTATCAACCATTTAATAGTAATTGGTAGTGTCTAACTCAGATCAAATATTTAACCAAGATTGGTTAAATACACATCTAAAGAAAACAACCACCATTTTTCACAAAATCCAGATCATCGCCAATTCCGTCTTTCATCTTCAGATCGACCCCCAAGCTATAGTGTGACACCCCACATCCATTAATGTCACTCATTAAGAAAATGCATTAAGTTTCATGAAGCGTTAAAGGTAAACAGAAACATTACAAGACAGAAATAAAATAATAGCATAATTAAAAACTTTATTAATAATAAAGCATCGTGGCTCAAAACGTGATTACATCATATGTTTGAAAAACATAAAACTCGGTACATTATTGAAATTACTGTCCTGTACCTAAAACATCAGAGTACAATAAAAAAACATAATTACCCAAATAAAACATAGCCATAGTAAAGACAGGAGCTTGAGCAATACATCTAAGCTGCTTCAGAAAAGTGATAGCAAAATCCTGGTCAAGATTGGGTATTCCTACCCTAAGAACCGAGGGGGAGATGGAAGAAAGAAGAGGAAACAAAAAGGTCAGACATAAAGTCTGGCGAGTCCAATTACTTTTAGCAAGTAAATAAGTAAAAGTAACATGACGGACATATAAAGTGGATAAGAAAGGTAACATTATATAAGGCAGGTATGACAAGGTAAACATGATAGAGTGTGTATGATTCTCTAATGATTGCTCTGCACTAATACTAGCATAATCCAGAAATGAGATAATCCCCAACATGTATAAGCTGGTAGACTTAGGCGTACTTCTGGTGAGAGGTTTTAAACCCATACAATCCAACAAGAAACCCAACCTATCGGTCTCCTAAACTTTTTACTAGAGTCTATATGTACCCTAACTACTAACCCTATCGATTGGCTACCTAATCCGCATAGATACCTTGTGCTGGCCCCACAGTAGGAGGTATCACTTCCTAAAGTTACAACCCCTCGTCTTCATGATGTGCACAACCATATCTACAGGTGTCACGGTCGTCTTATCCCCCTCTGCCCCGCCCGTGCACGCACATGACCCAGTCGGTTTGCGCCGCCCAAACCGTCCTTCACATTTGGATCTCTTACAATCAGCCCAGTAAGCATGCCCCAACTCCGACCTAGGACGGAGTACTCATTTTGATACTGTTATATGGGTTACTGACTGAAACGGGTCCCACACACAAGATGATACAAGCTCTCCCTCTTGTCTTGTATTCATCCTAGGATTTCCACAGGTTATACTTACCTAACGGTGTCTTTAATTTCATAACCCCAACCGGTTATGTTTTGTGGGCCTATATATAAATATTACCCACCCAACCTAGATATACTTAACACTTCCACTATTTCAACCAAGTTTACTTAACCCCTTCTCAAGTTAACATGCTCATACAATCCCTTATGGATTCAACTAGGTTAAGTATTACAGACAACGGGTTATCCCCATTCACATTGACTGCTCTTCACTTGAACAAGTTCCACATGCTTTTTAATTTCATATAAATATAACTTAATCCATTTAAGTTTATTAATAAGTCCCATTACATGTTATTCTTTAGATTGTAATCAACGGGAGTGATCTTACAATCTTTCACCCCTGGATTGTAATTAATGCGAGAAATCTTACAATCCCTTTGTATTATTCATTGTCTGATTCCATAGTTACAATAATATGTTTTACTTAATATTTAATTAGGTATACTTCTTCTCAGTTCACCTATTTCCTGTTTAACATATCACTACAACTTGCCGTTTTTTACTTATTAACTTAGTTTTCTTAACTAAGGTTTACCAATAAGCTTTCTTTCCTTTTTATTATAACTTATGTTGTAATTTCCACTTGTCCCTAGGACAAGCGTACCTATTATATACAACATTTTCATTAAAGTAATTAATCATAATAGGTTACTATCAGTCCTTGTTTACTCCAATTCATTACCATTTATCCATTTATGGTTATAATACGCTAGACCTCCCACATTAAGCCTACAATCTGTGGATGCTGGATATGCAGGGCGGGTCCGGGCAGACTTACTCCACAAATCGGGCTTAACCTCGTGTCTTAGCATGTCTCATATTCGTGCACTTAGACCTCTCACATTAGATTCACCACTTGTGGTTGTTGGATATGCCGGGCAGGTCCAGTCAGACTTCCACCACAAGTGTAATCTCATGTCTAAATGCGTTTTACAATTAATTATTGTAATTCTAGGCTCCTTTCTATTTAATCAATTATACCTATGACATTATAGGTTTTACATGCCAGTTTTCCCAAGTTGTTCATATTGAACTACATGCCCCAATTTAGTGTTCTAATCATAATTTGATTATTGCCCCCAATTTCATATTCACATGTTCCATTCAAGTTTTGCCTAAACTTTTAATTACAAGTTATGCCCAATTTTCACCGTTTTCCCCCTCGTTCCATGTTTTAACATATTCGCAAATTTCAGCAGCACGCCTAGACTCAAAAATAGCCATTCTATAAAAATAAAAGGGAAAGATAAAGGGAGGGTAATAGAAAGGATGATACTAACATAGATGACATAAAATGACAGAATTTAGGCATAAACATACAGTCAGGCATTATTAGGACAGATCTAACAACACATGATAATGGACTGGAACAGACATAATAGGAATGTCATAATGGGCATGATTTGATCTACGTAAGAATTTAGATGTTCAACTAATGACAAATCCAAATTTTTTGCAAGCATGATAGGTATAATATGATCTAAATAGTGAATTAGACTCATATTCAAAAGTGGATCTGACATGGTAAAAGTTAAGATCCAAATTAACCACAAATACGATGGGTACAAGATGATCTAAATAGTGATTTAGATCTATAATCAAAAGTAGATCTGACCAGATAAAGGTTAATATCAAAATCATAGCTATGTCAGAATACATAGATTTACAAATTACAATAGATCTGGTATGATTCATTCACAGGCATAGATACAAATTACAGTCATATCATATTTTACTTTTAATTATTTAAATCTATAGGTAAATTAAACTCACAATGATCGGATCTAGAAAATTAGAAGGACAAAAGCGGAGGTTGAATCATAGATCTACACTTGAAACACTTGAATCTCTAAACTTGATTTATTTGATTGAAGAGGAAGGGAAAAAGATTTGATTTAGTCCAAGCACCGACATCATTCGGCCTCCATTATTTTTGGTGTGCAAAATGTGCAAAAACACGAGAAATGAGGACTTATTTATAGCATAGGGTCAATGAATCAAGTCACAAAACAAGTCCATGTTCAAAAGCTATGCAATGTTTGTAACGTTTTAATTAAAACGTTTAATTACTTTCTCCTTTTAATTAATTGGGCACCTTATATATATATATATATATATATATTTCTCCATTTAAATTTTTTAAATATTGCGTATGTATAACCACATACATCCCCTATCTTTCAAACAATATTTTATTACATGCATAATACATACCTTCCTTATGCAAATAACCCAAACATAACATAAAAAAATAGTCTATGTTTAAACGCTAAATAAATGGGATTTTATTCCTTACTTCCTTTTCTCAATATATTCCTTATCTTGCCTTTATTTATGCCTTCTCTTTACCAAATTTGAATTATATATAAATATATATACATTTTCTTATCTTTCTCATTAACTAATGCAATAAATATCAATTTATAATGCATTAATAATATACTTCTTTTTAATTTGAATTTTCATTGTATATGTTTGCATGCCTTACATTAATGTTTTCCCTCTTTTCATCATGTTTTTCTTTCTTTTGTACGTATATATATACATACATATTCTTTATCTTTTTAAATGTTACTTAATAACATTTATTTACTTCCACCACTAACTTGCATGCATGGATATGTTTCTGCTTTTAATTCATATTCTCCTTATTTTGTTGCATGCAAACCTATTTAATTATGGCATCAATTACATTATTCTTATTAATGCATGCCTATTACATGCCACTTAATGCAATCACATGCATAAATCCTTCCCTCCTTTTTAAACAAATTAATTGATTTCATGCATTTGTATGTTAGCCTTTTATTTATTTATTTATTTTAAATAATATGTTTAATTTATTACATGTAATTCAATTCCCTTACATGCATCCTTTTCTTTCCTTGCATAAAACATTTCTCATGCATGCATTGCATTATTTGTTTACATTTATCTTCTTCCTTTTAAATACATACATCACTGTGCGAATCTATTTATTTTTATTTACTCCTTTTTACCACATGAATTATTGCGCTAATTTTCCTTATGTTCATGCGCTCTTTTATTAAGCAATATTGTGTTGCGTTAATTGCATAAATTTTCCACTTTTTTACTGTACATATTAATTTACACTAATCTTTCTTTTACTGTAGCCTACTTAAATTTGTATGCACTTTTCTTTTCTTTTTCAATGCTTATTTTTAAACTTGCACCTTCTTAACATTATTGCACACACACACACACACACACACACACACACACACATATATATATATATCGCATCTATTCATTTTTTTCATTAATTAATTAACCCTTTAATTAATTTTCTATACAGTAGGTTTATAGTGTATATAATTTCAGGGTGTTACATTCTCCCCTACATAAAGGATTTCGTCCCCGAAATCTCGAAGTTAAGATGAATGTATATCCTACCATTTACATCCATCTACTCATCCACCAATCACAGTCATCCATTGTCCTTAAAGACTTCTAATGCTTATATGAACATATGCAAAGGTGTGTGTATATGTCCCATTTCTAATGCGAAGATCAGGCAGCCTACTGATTCATTCGACCTTCTTAATGAAATGTATGTTAGTGTCATGAATCCAATATGTATGCAAATAATCCTATTATAACATGTAAGTTCTATATGTTTGCACAATCATCCGTCCAAATGCAACATCCATATGATGATACGCCCATTTTCATCCAATAAAAGAAGAAAAATGCACACACATCCATATGCAGTATGAGAGTGATTGGACCGATCTAGTGCCTAATGTGTATGTATATGCATCCACGAGCAACCACTAGCAACCACTTGCATCCATCAAACATAACATGTCTCAAACACATGTTTACAATCATGGGATTTCCTAACTAAAGGTCGAAGATCGATAGGATATGCTCCGACGATAGAAGCAAGTGCGAATAAAAGCTTTGGAAAAAGAAGTTGAGAACATAGTTCCAAAAAGGAAAGGGGTATGAAGCATGATCCTTGTCTTCTGTCTCCCAAATCGCAGCCTCGCTGTCTTCTCCCCATTGCACTTTTATTAACCTAACCTCTCTATTGTGCAGTTTCTTAACCTCTGATCCAAGTATATGGGTAGTGTAATGCGAGCCAGTTTAATATTTTTACTTTGGTAACTTTAACGAATTTTGCATATTTAAAATGAATTATTTTAAATAATAGCGACGAGAAATTTATTTTGAATATAATTCGATATATATTTATATACGTCGTCGTTAGAATATAAATATTTATTTATATATATATAAAAGGAATTGAAAATGGCACGGTAGTTCGATAATTCGATTTCAAACTTCAATTGAATGTACCGGGTGCAAAATAAACCGGATTTTAGTGAAACAAAAAATAATAGAATCTAATTGAGGATATCTTTCCAACGAATCCGAGAAATCGAAATTTCATAGCGGGGATCAAAAGATATGTCCAGTTGAAAATTCAGAATAGTCGCTATGGAATTTCGACCTTTAAAAATAGCCATTTTGCAAACGACCTCGGATTTCAACGAAACCACTTTTGTTGGATCCGTGATGTCAAGTTATTTCTAGATTTCAATTTTCATAATTTTTCGAATCAATATGTGAGCGTGGCAAAGGAAAATGCGTTTGACCAGTTTTAGTTGATTTTAATCGACTAGAAAATTGGCCATTTTTCAAACAGTCTCAAAATTGGATGAAACTAGTTTTGTTAGGACCGTATCGTCAATACGAAGCCAGAAAATATTTTTCTGGAATTTTTCGAGTTAGTATGTGACCCCAGAAAATTGAAATGCGCGTTCAAATTCAATATATAGAGTTATATGTTGATTTTGACGAAAACTGATCGAAACAGTCGAATCAGCTTACGGTACATATCCCATTGTGTTCGGAATGGGGGTAATTAGCTATGGACGACAGGCGTTGGGCCTCGTTTTGAGGTCGAAAATAAAAGTACCTTTTTTTGAAACTAAATAATTAAATAAATTAAAAAAAATAAAACTCTCCCCTTAATCCCTCTCAGCCCCCCCCCCCCCATTCATTTTTCAAGTCAGAAATAAAAGAAAAAGAAAAAGGAAGGGGGAGCTGTCGCTCCTCCAAGCCGCCGCCGCCGCCCTTCTTCTTCCTCCCCCACCCAGCCGACTGCGACGCACCGACCCCCTCTTCCCTCGCCTCCCGTTCCTCCTTTCCCCCTCTCCTTATCCGACCACTCGAAGCCCCAAATCGACGAAGGGCGCCACCGTGGGACCCCCTGGCCTCAACTTCGCCTGCTGCACCCCCTATCGCCATCCCCAGCCCCCTACGCGCCCTCCTGAACCCTGCCGCACTCTCCCCCTTCACCTTGACCTCCTCCTTCAGCCACTGCCTCGCGAGAAAACCCCCCCTTTCCGCCTGAAGTCGCCCTGCCACCATCTCCACCCGCCTCTGACCGACTCCCCTCCCCTTGTAAGTTTTTGTTTGTATTTATTTACTTTTATTTATATAAAGTAATTAGTTTTTATATAAATAAATCAGTTTTTATATAGCATTAAAAGTTTATATTTTATAAAGGTATGATTTTTATAGTGTAAAAGCGAAGAGCTATGATTTTTGTTTAGGAAAGGGTAGTGAATGAGAAAGATCGTATTTTTAAACATAGAAAGATCGTATTTTTAACTATAGAAAGGTCGTATTTTTATTGTTGAAATGGCAAAAAAAAATCTTCATATGATTTAGAAGAATAAAAGTATGATTTTTTATAATGTAGAGTAATAAAGATGTGATCTTTATAGTAGTAGCAATGTAAAGATATGATTTTATAGTATGGAAAGTATAAAAATACGATTTTTATATTTTATAGATAGTAAAAATATCATCTTTATATAAGTAGCAAAATAAAAATGTGATTTTTATAGTGATGAATTAAAAAGGCGAAATCTTTTTGTAGAGAATAGTGTGATAAAAATAGAATTTTTATCTATATAGTAGCAGTGTAAAAAAAAATAGAATTTTTATCCATATGGAGTAATTATAAAAATATGATTTTTAAATTGAAAGTGAACAAATAAAAATGTGATTTTTATTTTAAAGACAACAGTATAAAAATGTGATTTTTTTATATGTAGTGGCTACGGACGACGAAAGTGACAAAAGGCAAGCACAATGGAGATTTCCTACATATGAAGAGTCGTGGCGTTTGGTATAGCTTGGGTGAGAACTTCTCACTCTAAATCTTGTTTTTCTAGTTATAAAAAATTATATACTAGGATGCAGACGGTGCTTAGCAGCACCCGACACCCGTCGTCCACAGACCATGGATGACTTGTATGCTTGATTGTGTGTTGTGATGAAAATTGATTGTGTGATGTGAAATAAAATATTTATATAGTTAAAAATATTTTATCGTTAAAAATATTGTTTTTAACGTGTGTGTGTAAATAAAAATGTGTGTTCGTTGATGTGAAACCCCACACGGGTATTGGGATGATAGTTGAAGTCCACTCATCCCGATTGATTAGTTGTATGTCGATCGATTGATTGATAGGCTGTTATAATCGTTAGATATCTATATTTGATGCTTATACAGTGTGGTGCACTTTGGATGATGATTGATTATTATTTGTTGTGATTATATACATGTGTTGTATGGAATCCATATAGTTAACATTATATGGTAATTGATTGGGCCTCATTCCAATTGGGAAAATAGATAAATAATCATGTGTTGAAAATTATCACGTGTTGAAAGAAATATTTTAATACTAAAATTTACATCTTTATCATATTTAAAATCATTCTCTTACTACTTTACAGTTGGAGTCTGATTTGAAAATCAAATGATAGATACCATGATTTTATAAAATATATTAAATCATAAAAATAGTCATGAGTTGACAGTGCTCATGTGTTGAGAATATTCATGTGTTGAAAGAAATATAGATTCATGTGTTGAATGGAATAAATATTCATTTGTAGAATAGAATAACGAATTTATTGAAATGTATAAAGCCGTGTTGATTAGAGATGCGCCATTTTGACGTGAACGATATTTATATCAATTTTATTCATTTTTCTTATGAATATCGAAAATTCATTTCAAATCGAATATAGTTGAATTGAAATGAATTTGAATTGAAATTGAATTGAATTGAATTGAAATTGAATTAAAAATCGATTTGAATTGAAATCAAATTGAAATGAATTTGAAATGATTTTATAAAGAAAAATTCGATTTTGATTTGAAATTGAATGTGAAGTTGAAATGGTTTTGAAAACGAATTTAAAACGATTTATAAAATAAGTTTTAAAAGGAAATCGACGAAATATATATAATATATATATATTATATATATAATGGCCTGAATAGAACGCGCCGCGGCAGTTCGTGAATTCCGACCATTGACTTTGAATTGACGTTGCGAAAGATCCGACCGTCGGATTCTCCTGAAACTGGAACCGTTGGGTTCGGATCGAAAAGAGCTTTCCAATGAATATTTGAAATTTGAAATCTAATGGTTGGATTTGGAAATATGTCCAAATCAAATTTGGAAAAGGTCGTTGTAAGTGCAGTTCGATGGCCGTTGATGGAAATCGACTGTACGGGCCTTGGTAAAATTATTAAAAATATCTATAATTAGTGTAAAATCATAAGAAATAGTTTGTGAAGAACTGGGATGAAAAATTCCACATTTGAAAAGATAAAAATAATTTTTTATCGAAATGAACTAGTTTTGAACTGGAATTAAAATCAATTTATTTTTGAAATAAATAAATTGAATTTGAAAGTGGTTTTAAAAAAAATCAAAATTTCCAATACGTGAAGTGGAAATAGATTTGAATCGAAATTATCTTCGGAATATTTTGATGTTGGATTTCGTGATTATACAGATATTGTTATGGGAATTTGAAAGATATATTTTATATCGTTATTCCCAATACGATATTTGTTGGTTTCAGAATTTGATATTGAATATAAGCCGATATATTTTCTATCAGAGCCTTGTATTTAATATCAAATGTGATTTGGGTTTGTCGTGGATGGTGTCTTCATTAACACCGATTGTTAAGCCCAGTTGAGAAAAAGATTAAATCTTTCTATTTAGATTTAATGAAGTGTACCAATTAAATAATGTTTAATTGGAAATTGAATTTGAATGTGATTTTGGGTTTATCGTGAACCGTGTTTTAGATGACATTGGTTCTTTAACCCAGTTAAAGACAGGATATTGATTTTTGAAAAGATTAAAATTAAGTGGAGTTTTAATGAATCTTTAATTAGATGGAAATGTGAATGGATAATTTAAATTATCAAATCTGAAAGGTGATCGAGAATGGAGTACCACCAGTTTTGCTCCAAAGCGATAGTTAAATCTTTAATTAGATTTGAATGTGAAATGGTAATTAATATTTACCGATAACACCGTGGTGTTAGATATGGAGTATGACCAGTTTTACTTCATGGGATGAATAGGTTCGTATTGGGAAATAAAATAAATAATTACTTCGGTGTGGTTCGCTAATCCCGACTAGTTTGAAATGATATCCAAAGGAAGATTAAAGAATAAATTTAGAAGAATTTATCTTTGATAAAATTAATGGGAACCTTTCCCTAAGAATGTGATTTTGTGAATAAAAGAATATTCTAAATTGGAATGAGGCGTTTGTTGTGTTTGTGTTACATTTTTTTATTATATACGTGGGTTATTCGGAAAGGCCGGGTTTATACCCATTCTGAATAACCGATTCGACGATAAGTCGAAGATGAAGACGGTGGTTGAAGACCGAAAGTCTTCACATCGTTTGGGTGATTACTGATGATCTTGATTGGGCTGTACACCCCAAGATGAGGGAATCAGTTGGTGATCGTCCAGACGTACTTGGAGATGGATGGATATGCGAGGAAAGTGCCTCCGGTTTCGTTCAGACCCAGAACGAACTTGTAAATGGACTATGTGTCTGACATTGGATTTTATTCTGTGTTGATTGATCTCTATTAAATATGCATCTGTTTGGCGGCAGAGAATTTATTCTCTTGCTTAACGCCCTTCTCTGAGACGTACGAGCTCAGAGGTTGTATATCGATGGACATCAGTCGCATGGAGTGAATTGCCAGTGTGGCACGCGTAAGTGGCAATTGATCAAGGCTTCTGTTGAAAAGCAAAGTCTTGTGGTTGATGATCAAAGCACGGCCTGTGTGGTGTAGCTTTGTATATAACGTGAATTCGCGAGCCTCAAACCTCGGTATGAGTCAAAAATGGGATACAGACCGTTGGGAGAACACGACGTTTCTTTCTAGCTATGGGTGGTGTTAGTGCTTAAACTGGCTGACATTTATATACTTTTCACCTGTGTGGTTGTTGGATGAGGCGCCTCGATATTAGGTCTGTTAGGACCGGGAAACGTGTGTTCAGGAATTGCCAATCCTCAAAAGTAATAGAGGACTGGCCCAACCGATTCCGTGGATCATAGTGGGGTCCTGAGACATTTGCTAGAGTGTCTCGAACGGAGAGGAGCTTGCCCCTTGCCTCGACTCATGACGGAAATCCAATTTCCAATACGTGTATTGCGGTTTTATTTGTAGAACCTAGTATGGTGACATAGTGGTATCGGTCATTAATGCCGCCTATGATTGATATTTATGATTGAAATTGTTTTGACACTATACACTTATAGTAATATCAAAATAATGTGTTTTAAACGTATCAAGCATGCTTTGGCTATTATAATGTAAAAACCCTATCCTCCGGCTTGCGTTGCATTGTGTGATGGGACCTGGGTCTTATAATAGCTTCATTTTTCTTTATTTAGCATTGCGCTGTTTGTTTTATGCACTGGTATTCTTGGGAGGAAACCCGTTCCGTGTTATACGGCGTGGTCCCTTGATTTACCGAACTTTAAAATAAAGATTAATAACTGTTTTAGTTCTCACACCGGTCCCATTACTGACCTAGAGTTTATTGTCTTAACCTAAACTCTGGGTGCCCTTATTTTCCGCACGGGCAGCTAGTAGTTTTGGTTTTGCAGATTTATATTCACAGGATCCTGATTTACAGCTGGAACGATATCCGGAAAGCTCTGTATCTGTATATCTCTTCTAGTTGTGTTTTGTATTGTCTTTCCGCTGCTATGTAATTTATTGTAATCTCTGATATTTATCGAATGTATATTTATTCATACTCTGTATATTCTTGTATCTGATGGAATTGTTGTAATATACAATGAAATTTTCTTCTGTTTGTGTTCTATTTTGTCTTGTCCTCAAAGTAATTCGTTCTTTCTCTTCTCTTCGGAGATGGGGAAGTTCGGGTCGCTACAGGTAGGAACTCATTTAATTGTCGCCTCCCGTTCTACCTTTACTTCCTCAAGCAAGTTCGATTCAACTACCTCTGTTACTTCCATAAATATGAATTGTGGAAAAACATCATGAATATCCACACTTATGCAAAGCGAGCTGTACGCCTTGGTTGCGAATACCACTGAAGCACCCCATTCTGATATGCTTCGCCTAATAAACCATTTCTCAAGCAGCTTCCCTACTTGCTTGCTAAGCTCCCTCCTTTCCCTTGGAGCCATATGGAACACAGGCAATGCAACTGGCTTTGCATTGTCCACCAAGTATATATGGAAATCAATCTCGCGCCTCGGGGGTAAACCCCGAACCTCATCAAAGACATCAGGATACTCATGGACTACTAATACCAATCGCAGATCATCGATAAATGCATCAAGAGACTCTAGGAAACTAAACATGACAGACCCTTGCGGGTCACAAGAAATCTCGAGGGTCCTCTCATGACAAGTTAGAAGCCTAACGACTTTAATGACTCGCATTGGCAGAGGTATTATAATTAATTTATTTAATTATATAAATAGTGATATAGTGAATTAAATGGTGGTTTAATTTAATAACTTGGAATATTTAATTAAAATAATAAATTAAACAATATATTTAATTCTAAAATAATCAGAATTGGCTGAAATGGCGATATGGTGTGAACTGGATCATTTGTGATATTTAATTCAGTTTAGAATTGAACTAGAATAACGAATATATTATTTGAACGGCAGTTTGAACGTATAATTATATTATAATTAAAATCGAGCTTGATATGGCGCTACAATTCGTAATTTGTCGATTTGAACTTCAACTGAATGTACAGGATTCGTTTTAAATCTGATTACTGTGAAACAAGAAACGTTAGGAGCTGGTGAAGTATATTTTTCTAGTGGAAGGGAAAAATCGGGATTTCGTCGTGTAGATTTTGAGATATGTCCAAATCAAATTTTAGAAAAGTCGCTGTGAAATTCCTTTATAATTTATAAAGGAATTATTTATATTTTAAAAAGGAATTTCATTTTAAATCGAATATCGATTTAATCGGGATTTGAAAATATCAAGTTAAAAATCCTAGTAGAGCTGTATGGTTTTCCACTGTGAATATAGACGATAATATTTATTTTTAAATATTTAATTTAATTATATTTAAATATATTTATGTATTTAAATGGGTTATTTAGAGCTTTAAAGATAGCCACTTTGGAAAACGACCTCGGAATTCGACGAAACCAATTTTGTTGGATCCGCAATATTAAATTATTGTTAGATTCCAAGTTTCGTGATTTTTAGAGTCACTGTATGGTCCTACGGACTTTTAGAGTGAAAAATAGTCGATAATTGGACCTTTAAAAATACGCTGTGAGAGCAAATGAAGTCGGAATTTGACGATACCGGTTTCGTTGGGTCCGTGATGTCGAGCTGTAGCTACATGTCCAGTTTCATGATTTTTGGGTATCATGTGTGATCATAGGGATTTTTAGATGATAATTCAAATAACGATTGAATAGAATCGAATATGAAAATCAAAAAAAATATTATATTTTCTACCTATAAATACTCTCACCTTGTTTTGTAAACCTAATTTCAATCTCAAATTTCCGTCGTCACACAGAAAATCAAAACGTAAAATCATCCACCTTCAAAAATCAAAAGGGATTCACAGGAAATTCTATAAATCAAACCATAAACATATTTCAATTACAGAAGTCGTCCTCTTCACCCTCATATAAATTTTATAAGACTCGATCAATGTTTTCTGCATTCAAAGTTGGCTATGGTGAACCTAGGGTTCGATGATTCCGGGTTTTGGGGATCCAATATGAAAAACGAGTATGGTTTTTAGACTTATAGCGGCGATTAGCTTCTGCGAGTAGAATTTGGGTGGATTTCGTGATAAGATATGTCGATGGTTCTTCACTGGTTCGTGCGTATACCTGGAGGACGGGATTGCAATGGAGGGTGCGAGCTTCTTATTTTTGATATGCTGAGGAAGAGTTTGGAAAGGGCGATCTTCGGTGGATTTTGTTTGGTTTATTATGGCTCGATGATAGAGTTAGAAGGTGAAGACATCGGCCACGGAATAGGAAACAGCGGAGTGGTATTCTGGATGGAGAAGATGAGCACTGTGTTCGAGCAGGTACGGGGATACTTGGGTCTGATGTAGGAGGTGGGCCGGAGAATGAACGTTAAGCCCAGTTTAAATTGAAAATAAGGTTGGTTAGGTATGAAAATGATAGAACACTATACTGGAGCTTGGTTTTTAAAATCAAAGGAAGAAGAACTCTTGAAAACATATTCTTGAAACCCTTTTATCCTTGTTCTTCATTATGCTGAGTTAGTTTGGTGATGACTTCATCAAGGTGAATTATTTTGGTTCCGTGTGGAGAATTTATGCTATTAGCCTGAACAGTAACCGCCCAATCCCATATTGGTATAAGTCAATCTCTTCGCTGCACTCATTAGTATTACATTGTGTTAGTTCAAACTTCTTAGCTTATCCCTAACATGGCAGTACTGCAATGAGTTGTCAAGTATGACGCTAAATTTTTTGAAAAAGTGTTGCAAAGAATACAGCAGAGCAAGTTACATTGGTTAGGAGATTTTAACTGACGTGAGTAACAAATGAAGTACCGTTCACATGGTTGGGATTAATACGTGGGCTGGGTTAAACAAAAGGTGAAGCCCAAACTTTATAATCTAAGTTTAATTTTAATTCAAATGACACATTAAATTATAAATCTCATAGCGTATACATATGATGTCAGAATTTCGAACGGACGGATCCGTTGGAATCGTATGGACGGACACTACCTAATGGAACTGACGGGGAGTGAATTGAACCTCTTTACAATTTATCGCAAAATAAATTGTCCGTCTGAATCAAGCGATGGTTATCGTTATTAACGATGATCATCCAATGTGAGTAAATCTCACTAACTCTGAACAGTTTATAATTTCATGTTGTATTTTTAGAACTGTTAAAAATTGTCTGAATGACTATGTGTTGACTGTTTGATTGAACTGCTAGTAAGTTAGTGGAAATTATATATATATATATATAAACCGTTAAATTCTGAAAGTGATGTTGATTATATTGTTTAACATCTGTGATGCAGGAAAACAGGTTGGAGGGACCCAATGGGTTCCTCAATATTTAGTTTACAGTTTGTTTCATATATCGAAATATATGTTGTGATTTAAAATCTGTTGTCGATTATGTGTGCTTAGACGATATTGGCCATCGTGATTTGATATGATTATATACCATAACATACCCGAATGTTGATAAGGGAATTTTCAAAGTGATATTTGAAAATAAAATATTTATAAAATCAAAGGATTTTATAGAAGAGGAAATATTTATAAAATCAAAGAAGATTTTATACACGGGAATATTTATAAATAGGAAATATTTATAAAAAGGATATTTATAAATGGAATATTTATAAAGTGAATTATTTATTAAGATAAATAAGTAAGACATTTAAATGGATTATTTATTTGGTAAATAAATATGATATTATAAAGGGAAATATTTGTGAAAACAAGTATAAAGGAAAACATTTGTGAAATCAAATATAAAAGAAGATATTTGTAAAAACAAATATAAAGGGAAAAATGTTTGTAAAACAAATAAAAAGAGGAATATTTGTAAAAACAATTTCAAAGAGAAATAAAAAGGAAAAATATTTGTAAAACATTTGCAAATGGAAATAGAAAGAGGGATATTTGTAAAACATGTAAATAAAAGATTAAAAGTAGTTATTTATTTAGAAAATAAATAAAAGACTTAAAAGGAGATATTTATTTAGAAATTAAATATAGTTAAATTGAAATATTTATTTGTTAAATAAATAGGAAAGATATAAGAAATATTTATTTGTTAAATAAATAGAATTGAAAAGGGAATAGTTATTTGTTAAGTAAACAAATAGAAAAGGAATTTATCAAAGGAGTTAATTCAAAGAAATTAATCAATGGAGTTAATCCGAAAGAGTAAATCGAAATGAGTTAATCGAATATTAGTTATTCGATAAGAGTTAAATGAATAGAGTTAAATAAATAAGAGTTATTCGAATTTGTTATTCGAATAGATTTAAATAAATAAGAGTTATTCGAATTTGTTATTCGAATAGAGTTAAATAAATAAGAGTTATTCGAATTAGTTATTCGAATAGAGTTAAATAAATAAGAGTTATTCGAATTTGTTATTCGAATAGAGTTAAATAAATAAGAGTTATTCGAATTAGTTATTCGAATAGAGTTAAATAAATAATAGTTATTAGAATAGAGTTAAATAAATAAGAGTTATTCGAATTAGTTATTCGAATAGAGTTAAACACATAAGGAGTTATCGATTACAGTTTAATCGAAAGGAGTTAGTCGAAGTGAGTAAATCGAAAGGAGTTAGTCGAAGTGAGTTAATCCAAAGGAGTTAGTCGAAGCTAGTAAATCCAAAGGAGTTAGCCGAAGTTAGTAAATCCAAAGGAGTTAGTCGAAGTTAGTAAATCCAGAGGGGTTATCGAATATTGGTTATTCGAAGTGAGTTAAATCCAAAGGAGTTAGTCGAAGTTAGTAAATCCAAAGGAGTTAGTCGAAGTAGATAATCCAGAGGAGTTATCGAATATTGGTTATTCGAAGTGAGTTAAATCCAAAGGAGTTAGTCGATGTTAGTAAATCCAAAGGAGTTAGTCGAAGTTAGTAAATCCAAAGGAGTTAGTCGAAGTTAGTAAATCCAAAGGAGTTAGTCGAAGTTAGTAAATCTAAAGGAGTTAGTCGAATCGAGTTGGTCGAACCAAGTTAGTCGAGCCTAGTTAATCGAATCGAGTTGAGTTAATCAAGTAAGTAAATCAAGTTGAGTTAGTCAAGATGAGTTAATCAAACTGAGGTATTCCAAATGAGATAATCAAATATAAGTTATTCGAAGTGCGATATCGAATATGGTTTATTCGAAAGGAGATATCGAATATAGTTTATTCGAAATGAGTTATTCGAACATAGTTTATTCGAAAAGAATTAATCGAAAAGGATTACTCGAAAAGAATTTATCAAATAAAGTCAATCGGTTAAAGTGAATGCAATAGGGTAAATCGAATAGAGTAAATCAAATAGAGTTAATCAAATTGAGCTAATCAAAAAAGAGCTAATCGAATATAGTTATTCGAAAAGAAAGGTTAAGTAAGGAAGTTAGTTAAAGAAATATAAAGTGACCTTTGCCTATTTCAAAGTTAGAAATGTTGTTCAGTTAAGGTCTGAGAGGTAGTTCTACCCCAACTTGATTGGCTTCGTTTTTAACTAAGGAATGGTTAAGGTTCGGCAGTAAAGGATGGTTAAGTGAATTTAGTAATTAAAGGAAATGGTTTGAGTTGGAATAGCGATGTTTTATCTAAACATTTGTTTAATCCAAACGTAGGAGTTTTGGAAATGTTTTCCCCAAACAAGAATCAGAAATGTTCCCAATGTAAATAACGTATATTTTCTAAATTTAGAAAATAGCAAATGTTGAATATAGGGAAAATAGGAGTTGAAAAATGAACTTAAGAGATAAAATGTTAAATAATGTTTGATCGATATAATTTCCATCTGGAAATAATATCGTTGTTTGCACACGTATTTTTCTTTGATAGTTAACTCACCGACTATCGAAGTTTTGACCATTTTAACATTGTTAATATAGAAAAACCAGTTGGATTTATTATCCAAAGAACCACTCTGTATTGGAATAAGCGTTGCGAATCATATATGCCAAAGATAATTGAAGGTGGAGTAAAGTGCAAGGGCTATTGTATAAGTCTTAGATAACAGCGCCTAAGATGGATGTACTGAATAGTGCCTTTGGTTCATCCTATTCCTGGATGACTTTTATGGATGAATGTCTGATAGAGTATTTCCAAAAAGGTCACATACATTGATTTCTTCAACCGTACCAAGAGTGGTAGCGGAGAAGGAAACTTCTTTAGCTAACACGTAATGTACTGTTGTAGACGTCAATTAGTGATTTTCGATGGATCTGACAATGTGGCATTCGAAGTGAATCTGATGTGATAATGAAGCGTAACCTCAAACCTCATCCACCGGTAAATGACAGAAATCGGGCAGGCAGCATGGCTAAGTCGGTCGCTCCGAAGTAGGGTGTATAATCACCTGATCTAGAGTTTCATTTACTTCTAAAAATCTATTGTTGATATTGTCCCATTCGGGAAATGGTTGCTGATCCCAACCGTTGGTGATATACATTCGATACACTCAACCAAAATGAGTGGTCGGTCATGTGTGGCCGGGTTGCAAGATGTTCTTGTTGAACCCAATGTATTCCTGTCTAGAGGTACACTAGCGAAAGGTGGTTCCATACCTTGTCATAGTTGGAAATCCATTACCCAATACGTGCTTGCGGTTTTGATTGTATAAGCGTTTCTGCTAGATGATTATTGTATTGTGGTTGATAGACATTATTATAATATCAAAAGGTTTTTGATATAAAGATAATTTGGATTCTCATAAGGGAAAAACCCGATCCGTTATACGGCGTGGTCTTATGTGATATCATTTACCTGCTTGAACTGTTTTAAACTGTTTTACTCATACCAGTCCCATGACTGATCCGGAGTTTATTTTGTTTTTGTTTTCCCTAAACTCTTGGGTGCCCAATTTTGTACGGGCAGTCAAGTAGTCGGGATTTACAGATATACTGGAAGAGCTTGGGGGCAGGAGGCTTCAGGATTATATAGCTATAGTTATTTCCGCTGAGTTGTAAGTGTTGTACGCTGATAATGTTATTGTATACATATAATGATTTTATTTCAAGGATATATTATCTATTATATGTTGTTCGTTCCGCTGTGAGATTCGTGTTACTCTGATGTTGTGTTCTTCTTCTTCTTCTATTCTAAGTTTCTATTTTATCTATCCTCACCCTCTGTTTTCTTTTTATTAGTGTTCTGATTTTCCAGTGTAATTGGGGTTGGACTTGTGTTATTTAGTCAGCTCAAATTGGACCGGATTTTCGGGTCATTACTGTTGGTATCAGAGCTTAAGGTTAAGTGAATTACCTTTGCTCTGTGACGTGACTCAGTAGAGATGGGGTTAGTAATACCCTAGATTGAGTTGAGTGTATATATATGAGTGAACGTATTTGTAGATGATGTAAAAATAATTTTATGTTGTGAAGATTTATTGGTTGAGTAGTTTATGAGTTCTGGTCGATTAGTTTGATCCACTATATCGGTAGGAGTTTATAAACACTCAAATACGATGGGTTGGCACGATATGTTTTGAAAAGAGGGTAAATGAAAATAGTTTTACCCAAAGTATATTTTGATCTATATTGGGTATATTGGTTGATATTATAATCGAGTAAGATTATAAATTGAAATGGTTATGCAAATAATCGATCAGAATTCATATAAGTGAAATATATGAAATTGAAATGAATTAAATCTGAAATTTAAACCAGAAATTGAATTAAAATTCTGGAAATTTTGATAAGTGTTTGTAAATGGATTTGGATTAAAAATAAGGAATAATTAAGATCCTGGGAGATTTTAACTTGTTTTACAAGCAATGTGAATTATATTTTTAAATGAATTTCAAGGTGGAAATGTTTAGAAATGGTTTTTTAAAGGTGATATAGTATTGAACTCACTTCGATCGCTGGAAAATAGATTCTGATGATGACAGTTGCATCATCAGTGTTCATTTTCGAGTTGTAAGTGACGGATTACAACCAAAGTAATTGTTTTTGAATCGTTTTGAGAAAAGCAAGTTGTTTTGAGTTCGAAAGGGAATATTCGATTTTTGAAAAGGGTAAGCTGTTTAAAACTCCCTGGAAAGAGCAGTTTGAATTAAAAACAAATTGAGTAGAAATTTGTGAAAGCAAATTAGAATTAAAATAAAGTCATTTAAGTGGTAACTGAAATTGAATTAGAATGATATTAAGACAAATTGGTTTTGTGAGATTCGAATTTGAAGTGTAATTTGATAATCAAGTTAAGAGTTTGGAATCGAGAATGAAACTCCAGTTTGAAATGATATTTGGCTTGGTAAAAAGCGAATGGTTGTGTTGGAGATAAAAGTAATTTCAGAATTTGATCGGGATAACATCGGTATATGCTGAGTTGATAGCATATGGAAGTGATAGAGTTGATATGCCCGACAAAAAGGTACAAGTTTATATTTCATATTGGGTATGAGATTTTATGAGCCGAATTGGCACGCCGTTTGGCTGTTTGATTTTCTTTTGGGTTGGAGATGGCCTAGAGAGGCGAGTTGGAGTTTGACCGATTGAGCAGTACAAAGGAGGTGCTGGCGAAATTTTTCGAAAAGTTAAGGAGTTAGAAAATTTTCAGGATTTTTGGAAAATTTTCGTTGATAAGAATTAGTTATTATTTAATTAAAATTAAATTGGTTCAGCTGAAACTGAAGATTTAGTAGTGAACAAATAAGTTCTAACCAGTTAGTAGGGTTTGTTTTCTACCTTAGCAATTTCGAGGATGAAATTATTTTAAGTGGGGAAGATTGTAATGACCCGCATTGGCAGAGGTATTATAGTTAATTTATTTAATTATATAAATAGTGATATAGTGAATTAAATGGTGGTTTAATTTAATAACTTGGAATATTTAATTAAAATAATAAATTAAACAATATATTTAATTCTGAAATAATCAGAATTGGCTGAAATGGCAATATGGTGTGAATTGGATCATCTGTGATATTTAATTCAGTTTAGAATTGAACTAGAATAACAAATATATTATTTGAATGACAGTTTAAACGTATAATTATATTATAATTAAAATCGAGCTTGAAATGGCGCTGTAGTTCGTAATTTGTCGATTTGAACTTCAACTGAATGTACAGGATTCGTTTTATATCGGATTTCTGTGAAACAAGAAACGTTAGGAGCTGGTGAAGTATATTTTTCTAGTGGAAGAGAAAAATCGGGATTTCGTCGTGTAGATTTTGAGATATGTCCAAATCAAATTTTAGAAAAGTCGCTGTGAAATTCCTTTATAATTTATAAAGGAATTATTTACATTTTAAAAAGGAATTTCATTTTAAATCGAATATCGATTTAATCGGGATTTGAAAATATCAAGTTAAAAATCCTAGTAGAGCTGTATGGTATTCCACTGTGAATATAGACGATAATGTTTATTTTAAAATATTTAATTTAATTATATTTAAATATATTTATATATTTAAATGGGTTATTTAGAGCTTTAAATCTAACCACTTTTGCAAACGACCTCGGAATTTGACGAAACCAATTTTGTTGGATCTGCAATATTAAATTATTGTTAGATTCCAAGTTTCATGATTTTTAGAGTCACTGTGTGGTCGTACGGATTTTTATAGTGAAAAACAGTCGATAATTGGACCTTTAAAAATACGCTGTGAGAGCAAATGAAGTCGGAATTTGACGATACCAGTTTCGTTGGGTCTGTGATGTCGAGCTGTAGCTGCATGTCCAGTTGCGTGATTTTTGGGTTTCATTTGTGATCATAAGGATTTTTAGATGATAATGCAAATAACGATTGAATAGAATCGAATATAAAAATCAAATAAAATATTATATTTTCTACCTATAAATACTCTCACCTTGTTTTGTAAACCTAATTTCAATCTCAAATTTCCGCCGTCACACAGAAAATCAAAACGTAAAATCATCCACCTTCAAAAATCAAAAGGGATTCACAAGAAATTCTATAAATCAAACCATAAACATATTTCAATTCCTGAAGTCGTCCTCTTCATCCTCATATAAATTTTACAAGACTCGATCAACGTTTTCTGCGTTCAAAGTTGGCTATGGTGAACCTAGGGTTCGATGATTCCGGGTTTTGGGGCTCCAATATGAAAAACGAGTATGGTTTTCAGATTTATAGCGGCGATTAGCTTCTGCGAGTAGAATTTGGGTGGATTTCGTGACAAGATATGTCGATGGTTCTTCATTGGTTCGTGCATATACCTGGAGGACGGGATTGCAATGGAGGGTGCGAGCTTCTTATTTTTGATATTATGTGGAAGTGTTTGGAAAGTGGGGATCTTCGGTGGATTTTGTTTGGTTTATCATGGCTCGATGATGGAGTTAGAAGGTGAATACGTCGGATATGGAATGGGAAACAACGGAGTGGTATTCTGGATGGAGAAGATGAGGACTGTGTTCGAGCAGGTACGGGGATACTTGGGTCTGATGTAGGAGATGGGCCAAAGAATGAACGTTAAGCCCATTTTAAATTGAAAATAAGGTTGGTTAGGTATGAAAATGATAGAACACTATACTGGAGCTCGGTTTTTAAAATCAAAGGAAGAAGAACTCTTGAAAACATATTCTTGAAACCGTTTTATCCTTGTTCTTCATTATGCTGAGTTAGTTTGGTGATGAATTCATCAAGGTGAATTATTTTGGTTCCTTATGGAGAATTTATGCTATTAGCCTGAACAGTAACCGCCCAATCCCATATTGGTATAAGTCAATCTCTTCGCTGCACTCATTAGTATTACATTGTGTTAGTTCAAACTTCTTAGCTTATCCCTAACATGGCAGTACTGTAATGAGTTGTCAAGTATGATGCTAAAATTGTTGAAAAAGGGTTGCAAAGAATACAGCAGAGTAAGTTACATTGGTTAGGAGATTTTAACTGACTTGAGCAACAAATGGAGTACTGTTCACATGGTTGGGATTAATACGTGGGCCGGGTTAAACAAAAGGTGAAGCCCAAACTTTATAATCTAAGTTTAATTTTAATTCAAATGACACATTAAATTATAAATCTCATAGCGTATACATACGATGTCAGAATTTCGAATGGACGGATCCGTTGGAATCGTATGGACGGACACTACCTAATGGAACTGACGGGGAGTGAATCGAAGCTCGTTACAATTTATCGCAAAATAAATTGTCTGTCTGAATCAAGCGATGGTTATCGTTATTAACGATGATCGTCCAATGTGAGTAAATCACACTAACTCTGAACAGTTTATAATTTCATGTTGTATTTTTAGAACTGTTAAAAATTGTCTGATTGACTATGTGTTGATTGTTTGATTGAACTGCTAGTCAGTTAGTGGAAATTATATATATATAAACCGTTAAATTCTGAAAGTGATGTTGATTATATTGTGTAACATCTGTGATACAGGAAAACAGGTTGGAGGGACCCAACTAGGTTTCTCAATATTTAGTTTACTGTTTGTTTCATATATCGAAATATATGATGTGATTTAAAATCTGTTGTCGATTATGTGTGCTTAGACGATATTGGCGATCGTGATTTGATATGATTATATACCATAACATACCAGAATGTTGATAAGGGAATTTTCAAAGTGATATTTAAAAAAAAAAATATAAAATCAAAGGATTTTATAAAAGAGAAAATATTTATAAAATCAAAGAAGATTTTATAAACGGGAATATTTATAAATAGGAAATATTTATAAAAAGGATATTTATAAATGGAATATTTATAAAGTGAATAATTTATTAAGATAAATAAGTAAGACATTTAAATGGATTATTTATTTGGTAAATAAATAAGATATTATAAAGGGAAATATTTGTGAAAACAAGTATAAAGGAAAACATTTGTGAAATCAAATATAAAAGATGATATATGTAAAAATAAATATAAAGGGAAAAATGTTTGTAAAACAAATAGAAAAAGGAATATTTGTAAAAACAATTTCAAAGAGAAATAAAAAGGAAAAACATTTGTAAAGCTTTTACAAATGGAAATAGAAAGAGGGATATTTGTAAAACATGTAAATAAAAGATTAAAAGTAGTTATTTATTTAGAAAATAAATAAAAGACTTAAAAGGAGATATTTATTTAGAAATTAAATAAAGTTAAAAGGAAATATTTATTTGTTAAATAAATAGGAAAGATAAAAGAAATATTTATTTGTTAAATAAATAGAATTGAAAAGGGAATAGTTATTTGTTAAGTAAACAAATAGAAAAGGAATTTATTAAAGGAGTTAATTCAAAGAAATTAATCAAAGGAGTTAATCCGAAAGAGTAAATCGAAATGAGTTAATCGAATATTAGTTATTCGATAAGAGTTAATCGAATAGAGTTAAATAAATAAGAGTTATTCGAATTTGTTATTCGAATAGAGTTAAATAAATAAGAGTTGTTCGAATTTGTTATTCGAATAGAGTTAAATAAATAAGAGTTATTCGAATTAGTTATTCGAATAGAGTAAAATAAATAAGAGTTATTCGAGTAGAGTTAAATAAATAAGAGTTATTCGAATTAGTTATTCGAATAGAGTTAGATAAATAATAGTTATTCGAATAGAGTTAAATAAATAAGAGTTATTCCAATTAGTTATTCGAATAGAATTAAACACATAAGGAGTTATCAATTATAGTTTAATCGAAAGGAGTTAGTCGAAGTGAGTAAATCCAAAGGAGTTAGTCGAAGTGAGTAAATCCAAAGGAGTTAGTCGAAGTTAGTAAATCCAAAGGAGTTAATCGAAGTTAGTAAATCCAAAGGAGTTAGTCGAAGTAGTTAATCCAGAGGAGTTATCAAATATTGGTTATTCAAAGTGAGTTAAATCCAAAGGAGTTAGTCGAAGTTAGTAAATCCAAAGGAGTTAGTCGAAGTAGTTAATCCATAGGAGTTATCGAATATTGGTTATTCAAAGTGAGTTAAATCTAAAGTAGTTAGTCGAAGTTAGTAAATCCAAAAGGAGTTAGTCGAAGTTAGTAAATCCAAAGGAGTTAGTCGAAGTTAGTAAATCCAAAGGAGTTAGTCGAAGTTAATAAATCCAAAGGAGTTAGTCGAAGTTAGTAAATCTAAAGGAGTTAGTCGAATCGAGTTGGTCGAACCAAGTTAGTCGAGCCTAGTTAATCCAATCGAGTTGGGTTAATCAAGTAAGTAAATCAAGTTGAGTTAGTCAAGATGAGTTAATCAAACCGAGGTATTCCAAATGAGATAATCGAATATAATTTATTCGAAGTGCGATATCGAATATGGTTTATTCGAAAGGAGATATCGAATATAGTTTATTCGAAATGAGTTATTCGAACATAGTTTATTCGAAAAGAATTAATCGAAAAGGATTACTCGTAAAGTCAATCAGTTAAAGTGAATGCAATAGGGTAAATCGAATAGAGTAAATCAAATAGAGCTAATCGAATATAGTTATTCGAAAAGAAAGGTTAAGTAAGGAAGTTAGTTAAAGAAATATAAAGTGAACTTTGCCTATTTCAAAGTTAGAAATGTTGTTCAGTTAAGGTCTGAGAGGTAGTTCTACCCCAACTTGATTGGCTTCGTTTCTAAGTAAGGAATGGTTAAGGTTCCGCAGTAAAGGATGGTTAAGTGAATTTAGTAATTAAAGGAAATGGTTTGAGTTGGCATAGGATGCTTTATCTAAACATTTGTTTAATCCAAACGTAGGAGTTTTGAAAATGTTTTCCCCAAACAAGAATCAGAAATGTTCCCAATGTAAATAACGTATATTTTCTAAATTTACAAAATAGCAAATGTTGAATATATGGATAACAGGAGTTGAAAAATTAACTTAAGAGATAAAATGTTAAATAATGTTTGATCGATATAATTTCCATTTGGAAATAATATCGTTGTTTGCACACGTATTTTTCTTTGATAGTTAACTCACTGACTATCGAAGTTTTGACCATTTTAACGTTGTTAATATGGAGAGACCGGTTGGATTTATTATCCAAAGAACCACTCTGTATTGGCATAAGCGTTGCGAATCATATATGCCAAAGATAATTGAAGGTGGAGTAAAGTGCAAGGGCTATTGTATAAGTCTTATATAACAGTGCCTAAGATGGATGTACTGAATAGTGCCTTCGGTTCATCCTATTCCTGGATGACTTGTATGGATGAATGTCTGACAGAGTATTTCCAGAAAGGTCACATACATTGATTTCTTCAACCGTACCAAGAGTGGAAGCGGAGAAGGAAACTTCTTTAGCTAACACGTAATGTACTGTTGTAGATGTCAATTAGTGATTTTCGATGGATCTGACAATGTTGCATTCGAAGTGAATCTGATGTGATGATGAAGCGTAACCTCAAGCCTCATCCACGGGTAAATGACAGAAATCGGGCAGGCAACATGGCTAAGTCGGTCGCTCCGAAGTAGGGTGTATAATCACCTGATCTAGAGTTTCATTTACTTCTAAAAATCTATTGTTGATACTGTCCCATTCGGGAAACGGTTGCTAATCCCAACCGTTGGTTATATACATTCGATACACTCAAGCAAAATGAGTGGTCGATCATGTGTGGCCGGGTTGCAAGATGTTCTTTTTGAACCCAATGAATTCCTTTCTAGAGGTACACTAGTGAAAGTTGGTTCTATACCTTGTCATAGTTGGAAATCCATTACCCAATACGTGCTTGCGGTTTTGATTGTATAAGCGTTTCTGCTAGATGATTATTATATTGTGGTTGATAGACATTATTATAATATCAAAAGGTTTTTGATATAAAGATAATTTGGATTCTCATAAGGGAAAAACTCGTTCCTTTATACTACATGGTCTTATGAGATATCATTTACCTGCTTGAACTATTTTAAACTGTTTTACTCATACCAGTCCCATGACTGACCCGGAGTTTATTTTGTTTTTGTTTTCCCTAAACTCTTGGGTGCCCAATTTTGTACGGGCAGTCAAGTAGTCGGGATTTACCGATATACTGGAAGAGCCTTGGGCAGGAGGCTTCAGGATTATATAGCTATATTTATTTCCGCTGAGTTGTAAGTGTTGTACTCTTATAATGTTATTGTATACATATAATGATTTTATTTCAAGGATATATTATCTATTATATGTTGTTCCTTCCGCTGTGAGATTCGTGTTACTCTGATGTTGTGTTCTTCTTCTTATATTCTAAGTTTCTATCTTATCTATCCTCACCCTCTGTTTTCTTTCTATTAGTGTTCTGATTTTCCAGTGTAATTAGGGTTGGACTTGTGTTATTTAGTCAGCTCAAATTGGACCGGATTTTCGGGTCATTACAACGACCCTCCTCTCACAGTCTAGAATGGCATCATACATGGTTAGCCAATCCATCCCTAGAATCAAACCATAGCCCATAAAACCAAGCACATATGCATTGCATTCAAACTCGACGCCCAACACTGATATTCTTAAACCTCGACAAATCATAGACAAATGAGTTGAACCACCTATGGGGTTTGAGATAATAATGGGATCCATTACCATACTAGTATTTAAGTGCAGAGACAAGACCACAGAATCAAATATAAACGAATGTGAAGCACCAAAATCGAAAAGAGTTCTAATAGGTTGATTGGAAAGAGAAATCAAACCTTCAACAAAAACTTTCTTACTTCTATCCAGTACGATGGCCACGAGAGCATACACCTGCCCTCCAAGGGGTCCTGTCCTTTGGCCTTGTCCTTGCCTCTTCGGGCACTCCTTAGCAAAGTGTTTGACTTCTCCCCAACTGAAGCAAGTATTCTTCCTTCTTTTGCAGTCTTTTACCAAGTGACCCTCATGTCCACAACCGCGACACTTCCTCTTATCTTTAGCGTTGTTATTCTCTCCGCCTTTTTGTCATTGCTGTTGTCCTTTCTGGGGCCATACTTTCTTGTTTTATGTTTCCTCAACCCTAGCTTCTTTCTTTTTAGAGAAATCATCTACTCGCGATGGTGGAGGAACAACAATTGCAGTTGGGGGAGGGACGTCTTCTTGGCTCCCGTTGGTTCCGTAGCTTTAAGATACATACGGAACCAATCTGGTACTTCAACGCCCTCGGGAATATAAGGTTCCCAAGACATGCTGAAAAGAAAAAGGGAAAAAGTGATTCAGACAAAGGATCGAAAGATATTACATATGGCTTTGGGGAATATGCTTTTCAAAACAGATTTTTCTTTTGAAAATGCTTTCTTTCAAAACCCTTTTTTTAAAAACAATTTTCAAAATCTTTTATCCGATCTGGTAACCTTCAGCTCTGATACCAAGTGTGACACCCCATGTTCGTTAATATCACTCATTAAGAGAATGCATTAAGTTTCGTGAAGCGTTAAAGGTAAACAGAAACATAAACATAAACATTACAAGATAGAAATAAAATAACAACAGAATTAAAAAAAATTAATAATAAAGCATCGTAGCTCAAAACATGATTACATCATATGTCTAAAAAACATAAAACTCAGTACATTATTGAAATTACTGTCTTATACTTAAAACATCAGAGTACAATAAAAGAAACATAATTCCCCAAATAAAATATTGCCATAGTAAAGATAGGAGCTTGAGCAATACATCTAAGTTGCTCCAGCAAAGTGATAGCAAAATTCTGGTCAAGCTTGAGTATTCCCACCCTGAGAACCTGGGGTGGGGGGAACATAAGAAAGAAGAGGAAACAAAAAAGGGTCAGACATAAAGTCTGGCGAGTCTAGTTACTTTTAGCAAGTAGATAAGTAAAAGTAACATGACAGGCATATAAAGTGGATAAGAAAGGTAATATCATATAAGGTAGGTATGACAAGGTAAACATGATAGAGTGTGTACGCTTCTCTAACGATTGCTCTGCACTAATACTAGTATAATCTGGAAATGAGATGATCCACAACATGTATAAGCTGGTAGACTTAGGCGTATTTCTGGTGAAAGGTTTTAAGCCCATGCAATCCAGCAGGCAGCCCAACTTAACGGGCTCCTAAACTTTTTACCAGAGTCTATATGTACCCTAACTACTACCCCTATCGATTGGCTCCTTAATCTGCGTAGATACCTTATGCCGGCCCCACAGTAGGAGGTATCACTTCCTAAAGTGGAATTCCCTCGTCTTCATGATGTGCACAACCATATCTACAGGTGTCACGGTCATCTTATCCCCCTTTGTCCGGCCCATGCACGCACGTGACCTGGTCGGCTTGCGCTGCCCACACCGTCCTCCACGTTTGGATCTCGTACAATCAACCCAGTAAGCGTGCCCCAACTCCGACCTAGGACGGAGTACTCATTTGGATACTGGTATATGGGTTACTGACTGAAATGGGTCCCACACACAAGATGATACAAGCTCTTCCCATTATCTTTTATCGCCACTAGGATTTCCACATGTTATACTTACCTAACGGTGTCTTTAAATTCGTAACCCCAACCGGTTAAGTTTTGTGGGCCTATATATAAATATTAACCACCCAACCCAGATATACTTAACCCTTCCACTGTTTCAACCAAGTTTACTTAACCCCTTCTCAAGTTAACATGTTCATACAATCCCTTATGGATTCAACTAGGTTAAGTATTACAGACTAACAGGTTATCCCCATTCACATTGACTGCTCTTCACTTGCCGAAGTTCCACTTGCTTATTAATTTCATATAAATATAACTTAATACATTTAAGAATATTAGTAAGTCTCATTACGTGTTATTCTTTAGATTATAATCAACGGAAGTAATCTTACAATCTTTCACCCCTGGATTGTAATTAATGGGAGAAATCTTACAATCCCTTTGTATTATTCACTGTCTGATTCCATAGTTACAATAACATGTTTTACTTAATATTTAATTAAGTATACTTCTTCTCAGTCCACCTGTTTCCTGTTTAACATATCACAACAACATGACGTTGTTTACTTATTAACTTAGTTTTCTTAACTAAGGTTTACCAATAAGCTTTCTTTCCTTTTTATTATAACTTATGTTGTAATTTCCACTTGTCCCTAGGACAAGCCTACCTATTATATACAACATTTTCATTAAAGTAGTTAATCATAATGGGTTACTATCATTTCTTTTTACTCCAATTAATTACCATGTATCCATTTATGGTTATAATGCGCTAAACCTCCCACATTAAGCCTACAACTTGTGGATGCTGGATATGTTGGGCGGGTCCGGGCAGACTTATTCCACAAATCGGGCTTAACCTCATGTCTTAGCATGTCTCGTATTTGTGAACTTAGACCTCTCACATTAGATTCACCACTTGTGGTTGCTGGATATGTCGGGCGGGTAGACTTCCACCACAAGTGTAATCTAACCTCGTGTCTAAGTGTGGTTTGCAATTAGTTATTGTAATTCTAGGCATCTTTCTATTTAATTAATTATACCTATGACATTATAGGTTTTACATGCTAATTTTCCCAAGTTGTTCATATTGAACTATATGCCCTAATTTAGTGTTCTAATCATAATTTGATTATTGCCCCAATTTCATATTCACATGTTCCATTCAAGTTATGCCGAAACTTTTAGTTACAAGTTATGCCTAATTTTCACCGTTATCCCCTCATTCCCTATTTTAACATATTCGTATATTTCAGCGGCATGCCTTGGCTCAGCTGAAGCCATGTTATAAAAATAAAAGGGAAAGATAAAGGGAGGGTAATAGAAAAGATGATACTAACATAGATGACATAAAATGTCAGAATTTAGGCATAAATATATAGTGACAAGTCAGGCATTATTGGGACAGATCAAATAACACATGATAATGGACTGGATTTGACATAATAGGGATGTAATAATAGGCATGATTAGATCTACACAAGAATGTAGATGTCTAACAAATGACAAATCTAAATTTTTCGCAAGCATGATAGGTATAATATGATCTAAATAGTGAATTAGACCCATAATTAAAAGTGGTTCTGACATGATAAAATTTAAGATCCAAATTAACCACAAACATGATAGGTACAAAATGAACTAAATAGTGAGTTAGATCTATAATCAAAAGTAGAACTGACATGATAAAGGTTAAGATCTAAATCATAGCTATGTCAAAATATCATTGATTTACAACTTAAAATAGATCTGGTATGATTCAGTCACAAGCATAGATCCAAATTACGGTCATATCATATTTTACTTTTAATTATTTAAATCTAAAGGTAACTTAAACTCACAATGATCGGATCTAGAAAAATAAAAAGAGAAAGGCGGAGGTTGAATGACAGATCTACACTTGAAACACTTGAATCTCTAAACTTGATTTATTTGATTGAAGAGGAAGGGAAAAAGATTTGATTTAGTCCAAGCACCGACAACATTTGGCCTCCATTATTTTCGGTGTGCAAAAACATGAGAAATGGGGGCTTATTTATAGCATAGGGTCAATGAATCAAGTCACAAAACAAGTCCACGTTCAAAAGCTATGCAATGTTTGTAACGTTTTAGTTAAAACGCTTAATTACTTTCTCCTTTTAATTAATTGGGAAACTTATATGTAATGGCATGGGTTTCGCCCGACCCGATCGATCGCAAAATCGACTAAGACCGTTCAAATCCTGAACACGTTAACTCTGGGAATACAACACATTAGAACAACAACAGCAGACTTTTATAAACATTACAATAATGTTACATAAGAGTACAGAATATATCAGAGTACATTGAATAAAATTATAGCGGAAGATAAATTTCAATAAATTAAATACAATAGACAGCGGAAGACTTCTATGCTCTGGACACAGCTTTAGGCTTCGATCCAGAATCTTGCTCAAGAGATAAATATCTGAAAAAAGCTACTCGACTGCCCGTGTGGAAAAGAGGGCACCCGAGTTTGCAAAGTGAAACAAACTACGAGTCAGTCATGGGACTGGTGTGAGAATTCTTAACTAATATAACTAATAGCAATAAGGCAAATCCAAGGACCACGCCGCTAACACGGAACGGGTTTTATTCCAAGGGATTGGCGGTGCATAAATTAAAGTAAATCGTTAAACAACGCAATGCTTTTTAGAAAAATGAAACCATCATAAGACTCAAGTCCCATCACACAATGCAATTCAAACCAGAGGATAGAGTTTTACCTTATAATGGTCAAAAATGCTTGATACGTTAAAAACAGATTTGATATTATTATTAGTGTGTATACGTTTCAAAAACATTTTAAAGTAAATGTATCAATCCTAGGAAGCATAGCTACCATATACTATGCCTCCGTACTAGTAATACAATCAACACCGCCTGAGGTCGTATTAGAAATTGGGTTTCCATCATGAGTCAAGGCTAGGGAGAGCTCCTTACCGATTCAAGACACTCTAGCTAATGTCTCAGGATTCCCCGCAATTATCCCTTGGATCCTGCAGGGCCAGTCCACACATACAGCTTCGTGGATTGGCAATTCCTGAACACACATTGCCCGGTCCTATAGGACCTATCATCCGAGGCGCCTCATTCCATCATCCACATATGTAAAATATCAGCCAGTTTAAGCACTGACACTACTTCTAGCTAGAAAGAAACGTGCTGCTCTCCCTACGTTCCCTTCTCCCGTTTTAGACTCCAACCGGGTTGTGAGGCTCGCGAAGTCACGCCATACACAAAGCTATGCCTAAACAGGTCGTGCGTTGATCATTAACCTCAAGGTTCTGCTTTTCAACAAGAAACCTTGATCATTGCATCTTAGTATGCCACACTGTCACTCCATATCACACTACCAATCCTTTGCCAAAATATATGAAAGGGTGTTAAGCAAGAGAATAAATTCTCCGCCACCAAAAATTCACACATTCGACCGCAAATCAATAAATACAATATAAAGGTGTACAATGTCGGACACACATTTCATTTATAAGCTCATGCTCTAGGTCTGAGCGAAAGCCAAATCCGTGCAATCAACCTATACGTCCGGACAATTTCCACTTCAACCCCTTCAAGGTAGCTACTCCAATCACGGGCACTAGCAGTCGTCGTCCATTCGATATGAAGATCGTCGGTCTTCCATCGCCGTCTTCAACTCTTCGACTTAGATCGACGTATAATCATTTGAAATGAGATTGAACTCGGACTTTCCAAATGATCCTCGCATATATATAATTTAAAAATCATTTCTTATCGTTTTCAGTATTTAATAACGATCTATTGCTTTTTTTATTTATATTAAAATAGCTCAAATCAATTTAACGACGCTTCAAGTTAAGAGGCGACCTTGGCGCTGTTTTCACCCAAATTTGTTTTACACATTTCTCTAAATCTAACCATTGGATTTTAACATAATTCATATCGTTAGAAAGATCTTCCCAAGGCGAACCTAACGGTTACAGATTTGGGAAAATCCGACGGTCGGATATTTTGGTATAATCAATTAAATGTACAATTCTATAAAGTGAACTACCTTGCTCGATTCGTTTACTTTTAATTTATTTATATATATATAATTATATAAATATAATTCCATCGTCCATTTCATTATTGTGATTATCATAACAAGTAATGAATGTTTAGTTTCATCACCTATTGATATGTTTATAATGTATATTGAATTGCATTTTAATACACTATATCTTGCTAACGACAAATATTCTCATTTATATCGATATATATCATAACACACAACAATGTTTTATTTTAATTTTCAATTTCCATACATATCCTATACACAAAATGTATATATTTTTTCCTCTCAACTTTCAATTTACGCAACAATGTACATTTCGTGCATCATTCAAATTTAAACAAAAATGAGAGATTTTGTGTTCCATCTAATTTAACAAAAGGGCAACTTCTAGTGCGTCATTTTTAATTTAACAAAAATGAAGATTTTGAACCATTTCAATCCTTAACAAAAATGCAATACATTTTCGTGTCTACCTCTTTCTACAAAAACGAATATATTTTTGTTAATCTTTTAATGAAAATCCAATTCAATAAAAAGTGAATTTCAATCGTTATAATTCTCAGTGAAAAAATATTTACATAAAAATGTAAATCTCATATCTTTATACTTTTAAATGGAATCTAAATTTTCACCTTTAATCTAATTACATAAAAATACAATTTTTCGCTTTTAATCTAATTACATGAAAAATGTAATTTTTCCTTTTTAATCTAATTTACATTAAAAATGTGAACCTTTCTAATTCTTCTAATTTATATTAAAAATGTATACTTCTCTTTCTTCTAATTTACATTAAAAATGTATACTTCTTACTTTTGGTTTTAATTACATAAAGATGTAATTTTCTTTCTTTAATCTTGATTACATAAAAATGTAATTTTCTTTCCTTTAAATCTTAATTACATATAAAACTGTAATTTTTCTTTCCTTTAATACTTAAGTTTATATTTCATATGTATCAACATGATTCTAAAATATAAATATATTTCATATGCAATAACATGATTCCATTCTACCTTTTTATACTAGACAAAACATGACATAAAAGAGGTTTATTTTATTTACATTAAAAATGTAAATAAACATGCTACGCTAAATTTCACCTTTTGTTTACATTAAAAATGAAACATTAAACTCTATTATTTTATTACATTAAACATGCAAATAAAAATGCAACACTAAATTTCATTTTTTTAAAAATGAAACATGAAACTCTAATCTTTTATTTACATTAAACATGTAAATAAAAATGCAACACTAAATTTCATTCTTTAAAAAAATGAAATATGAAACTCTAATCTTTTATTTACATTAAACATGTAAATAAAAATGCAACACTAAATTTCATTCTTTTTATTTTATTTTTACAAACAATGAAGTTATTCCTTTTTAACAAAACCATGAAGTTATTCCTTTTTTAACAAACATAAATATTTCATACTTCTCACTTTTAACACAACAAATGAATGTTTTGTTCTTTTATTTCATTTCACACAAGAATGAACTTTTGTTCTTTCATTACATTACATACAAAAATGAATTCTCTTAATTATAAACAAAAGTGGTTTTTATTCATTTACAAACAAAACTGAATTTCATGTACTTCCAAACAAAAGTGAATGTTAATTTCTATTTACAAAACAAATGTAAATATATTTTTTTATTAACAAAATCAAGTTTCAATCTTTTTATTAACAAAATCAAGTTTCATCTTTTTATCAACAAAATCAAGTTTCATCTTTTTTTAAAACTTATTCTTTAATCATACATAAAAATGTAATTTTATTTCACAATGTAAACACTCATTATTTAATTACATATAAATATGTAATTTTATTTTCAATGCAAACCTCATTCTTTAATTACATATAAAAAGGTAATTTTATTATTATGTCTTATTTGCATTGTGGAATGCAACAAAAAGTCTTACCTTTTACTTCAAGTTATATTTGCATTATGGAGTGCAAATAAAAAGGTGTGCTCTTACTTCTAAATTTTATTTATATTAGGGAACACAAATAAAAAGATGCACTTTTATTTCCATGTCATATTTGCATTGGGGAATGCAAATAAAAATGTAATTTGTATCCCTAAATTTTATTTGCATTATAAAATACAAAATAAAAAGTGAACTTCTATTTATATGATATATTTATATTAGAGGATATAAATAAAAGATGTACATATTCTTCTATGTCATACTTGCATTGTGAAATGCAAATAAAAGAACAAATTCTATTTTTTTAATGTATATTTGCTCTAGTGAATGCAAATAAAAGAATAAACTTTAATGACAATTAAAAAGTGATTTTATTTGTAAAACAAGTTCTACATTTTTAATCTTAACAAATAAAAATAATAATAATTTTATTTGTTTACAAACTCTATTTTAATGCAACATTTCACTCAAAAAGGTGATTTCTACCTAATGTATGTTTCTGGTCTAATATGTTAAAACAGAACGACAATTTATTCTAATCTTTTTATTCATTTAAACCAAACATGAAAATAAAAATATTGTTTTTATTTTATACTTCAAAGTTTAACATACATGAATATAAAATGTTCTATATTCACTATAATATATGATTTTATCGTATACACATAATTCTAACAATCATAAATACCCAATCACAATCAATCGTTCATCACAATCGCAGCACAATCAACATTGAAATAAATACATACATACAACATGAATCTCATACTGAATGAATATATATATATATATATATATATTACTAAATAAAATAAATAAATAAATTTAATTTTTAAAATAGAAATCTCACCGAGTTTTTTTCTCTTTTAATTCAGATCTAAAATTTCTGAAATTCCAACGTGCTCTGTTCATGCTCTAGTCAGTGTCATGCTGTAGCTCTTGGAAATACGAGTCCAACGCTTCTGACGGTTCATAAAACGGACTTCTTACGAAAAAGTTATGGTATTTCAAGTGTTAATTACTAAATTAATTAGTGAATTAATTAAGATTTATACCTTCTTCCTCATCCAAGAGTTCGACTGACGTCAAAACCCATTGGTCCATTCCTAGGGTTCCATTTTTAATCCAAATCAAAGGGCTTCGTCACGATCAGGTTACGCCACGACAGAGAGCTACGAAAGGTGCACTAAGGGGGGCCGGAATGGTGAAGCTCGGCTGAGCCTAGGGGGAGGCCGACGGGGGTTTTTGCCGCGGTTTTGGGTGCTCGGTTCGAGGAAATCCTGGCACTAGGAGAGATCCAACCTTATAGAAACATAGAGGAGGAGAAGAGCTTCAAGAAGGTATAGAGTTTGTCTTCTAATACGTAATGAGGAGGGAGATTTTAATGGGGAAAAGTGGGAGATTTTCGGCCATTGGAATAGGGTATTCGGCGGCTACAGGAATAGATTTGGGTTTGTGGTATAGTACAGTATTTATACAGTATACATAGCGTATTTTCCGATTTAATTTATTCAATTAACTCAAAAATTCATGTTTATCAATATGAACACCGAATCAAACCCAACGATTGTCGCCCCTAGCTAATAACCCCCATCCCGGACATAATGGAACATGTTTCGTAATCCAATTCGGCTGTTACGATATGTTTTTCTAAAATTTTAATTGTAAATCATTTAATTATTTAATTTAACCATACATATAAATTCACCGGGGCTACATATGGACTCTAAAAATTACAGAAACATTATTTCTGGCTTTGTTTTGTTGATATGGTCCTAACAAGACTAATTTCGTTGAATCCTGAGACTGTTTGAAAAATGGCCTTTTTCTGGTCGATCCAATTTGACTAAAACTGACAAAACACGTTTTCTTTTTCCACGCTCACATATTAATTCGAAAAATTCTGGAAAATTAAACTTAACAATAATTTGACATTTCAGTTCCAACAAAAGTGGTTTCGTCGAAAACCGAGGTCGTTTGCAAAATTGCTATTTTTAAGGGTTATATATTATATTAAAATATATATAATTTCTACAGCGACTTTTCTAAGTTTTAAACTGGACATAACTTCTAATTTTTAAAACGAAATTTCAATTTTTCAGATTCGTTAGAAAGAGATGGTTAAACAGATTTAAATATTTTTGGTTTTACTGAAATCTGATTTATTTTGCCTACTGTACAGTCAGTCAAAGTTCAAATTCAAAATTTCAAACTGCAGCACTGTTTTAAACTCCTTTTATAATTAAATTAAATTTATTCATTTTAACTTTGATTAAAATAGAATTTTGGTCGTTATTATTTAAAATAAATAATTTTAAATATTCAATTTCCCTTAAAATTTCTAAAATAAAAATTTTAAACTGGCCCCAAAATTCTGGGTTGTTACAGTCCCCCCCCCCCCCCACTTAAAAACTTTTCGCCCTCGAAAAGGAACGAAGCTAAAGTGTTTAATTACCTAACTCGATTTTGCATTCTTTATTATTCATTCATTGGTTTAAATAATTTTATAGGTTAACTAATAATTACACTACACAATCATCAATCAATTGGTTGATTAACTTTTTAAATATGTATAATTTTTATATATATTCAAAAGTCATATTTTCTAAAATAGATTATAATTACAAATACATATATTATAAGCTTGCTACTCTCAACTCATTCTAGGGCATTACTAACCCCATCTCTAATGAGTTTTCTCATTCTAGGATACTGCTGATCCTATCTCTAATGAGTATTCTTATTGGATATTACTAATCCAATCTCTGATGAGTCTTTTGTTCAGTTCTAACGAGTTATATCCCAAAGATTTTGAGCTAACCAGAGCTCTGATACCAACTGTAACGGCACGGGTTTCGCCCAACCCGATCGATCGCAAAATCGAAAAAGACCATTCAAATCCCGAACACGTTAACTCTGGGAATACAACACATTAGAACAACAACAGCATAATTTTATAAACATTACAATAATGTTACATCAGAGTAAAGAATATATCAGAGTACATTGAATAAAATTACAGCGGAAGATAAATTTCAATAAATTAAATACAATAGACAGCGGAAGACTTCTATGCTCTGGACACAGCTTTAGGCATTGATCCAGAATCTTGCTCAATAGATAAATATCTGCAAAAAGCTACTCGACAGCCCGTGTGGAAAAGAGGGCACCCGAGTTTGCAAAGCGAAACAAACTACGACTCAGTCATGGGACTGGTGTGAGAATTCTTAGCTAATATAACTAATGGCAATAAGGCAAATCCAAGGACCACGCCGCTAACGCGGAACGGGTTTTATTCCAAGGATTGCCGGTGCATAAATTAAAGTAAATCGTTAAACAACGCAATGATTTTTAGAAAAATGAAACCATCATAAGATTCAAGTCCCATCACACAATGCAACGCAAACCAGAGGATAGAGTTTTACCTTATAATGGTCAAAAATGCTTGATACGTCAAAAACGGATTTGATATTATTATTAGTGTGTATACGTTTCAAAAACTTTTCAAAGTAAATGTATCAATCCTAGGAAGCATAACTACCATATTTTATGCCTCCATACTAGTAATACAATCAAAACCGCATGAGGTCGTAACGGAAATTGGGTTTCCATCATGAGTCAAGGCTAGGGAGGAGCTCCTTACCGATTCGAGACACTCTAGCTAATGTCTCAGGATTCCCCGCAGTTAACCCTTGGATCCTGCAGGGCCGGTCCACACATACAGCTTCGTGGATTGGCAATTCCGGAACACACGTTTCCCGGTCCTATAGGACCTATCATTCGAGGCGCCTCATTCCATCATCCACATAAGTAAAATATCAGCCAGTTTAAGCACTGACACTACTTCTAGCTAGAAAGAAACGTGCTGCTCTCCCTGCGTTCCCTTCTCCCGTTTTAGACTCCAACCGGGTTGTGAGGCTCGCGAAGTCACGCCATACACAAAGCTATGCCTAAACAGGCCGTGCTTTGAACATCAACCACAAGGTTTTTCTTTTCAACAAGAAACCTTGATCATTGCATCTTAGTATGCTACACTGTCACTCCATATCACACTACCAATCCTTTGCCGAAATATATGAAAGGGTGTTAAGCAAGAGAATAAATTCTCCGCCACCAAACATTCACACATTCGACAGCAAATCAATAAATACAATATAAACGAGTACAATGTCGGACACACATTCCATTTATAAGCTTATGCTCTGGGCCTGAGCGAAAGCCAAATCCGTGCAATCAACCTATACGTCCGGACAATTTCCACTTCAACCCCTTCAAGGTAGCTACTCCAGTCACGGGCATTAGCAGTCGTCGTCCATTCGATATGAAGATCGTCGGTCTTCAATCGTTATCTTCAACTCTTCGATTTAGATCGACGTATAATCATTTGAAATGAGATTGAACTCGGACTTTCCAAATGATCCTCGCATATATATATATATATATATAATTTAAAAATCATTTCTTATCGTTTTCAGTATTTAATAACGATCTATTGCTAATTTTTTTATTTATATAAAAATAGCTCAAATAATTTAACGACACTTCAAGTCAAGAGGCGACCTTGGCGCTGTTTTCACCCAAATTTGTTTTACACATTTTTCTAAATCTAACCATTGGATTTTAACATAATTCATATCGTTGGAAAGATCTTCCCAAGGCGAACCTAAGATTACAGATTTGGGAAAATCCGACGGTCGGATATTTCGGTATAATCAATTAAAAGTACAATTCTACAAAGTGAACTACCACGCTCGATTCATTTACTTTTAATTTATTTATATATATATATAGTTATATAATTATATAAATATAATTCCTTCGTCCATTTCATTATTGTGATTATCATAACAAGTAATGAATGTTTTGTTTCATCACCTATTGATATGTTTATAATGTATAATGAATTGCATTTTAATACACTATATCTTGCTAACGACAAATATTCTCATTTATATCGATATATATCATAACACACAACAATGTTTTATTTTAATTTTCAATTTCCATACATATCCTATACACAAAATGTATATATTTTTTTCTCTCAGCTTTCAATTTATGCAACAATGTACATTTCATGTATCATTCAAATTTAAACAAAAATGAGTGATTTTGTGTTCCATCTAATTTAACAAAAAGATAACTTCTAGTGTGTCATTTTTAATTTAACAAAAATGACGATTTTGAACCAATTCAATCCTTAAAAAAAAATGCAATACATTTTGGTGTCTACCTCATTCTACAAAAAGGAATATATTTTTGTTAATCTTTTAATGAAAATCCAATTCAATAAAAAGTGAATTTCAATCGTTATAATTCTCAGTGAAAAACTATTTACATAAAAATGTAAATCTCATATCTTTATACTTTTAAATGGAATCTAAATTTTCACCTTTAATCTAATTACATAAAAATACAAATTTTCACTTTTAATCTAATTACATGAAAAATGTAATTTTTCCTTTTTAATCTAATTTACATTAAAAATGTGAACCTTTCTAATACTTCTAATTTATATTAAAAATGTATACTTCTCTTTCTTCTAATTTACATTAAAAATGTATACTTCTTACTTTTGGTTTTAATTACATAAAGATGTAATTTTCTTTCTTTAATCTTAATTACATAAAAATGTAATTTTCTTTCCTTTAAATCTTAATTACATAAAAAATTGTAATTTGTCTTTCCTTTAATACTTAAGTTTATATTTCATATGTATCAAAATGATTCTAAAATATGAATATATTTCATATGCAATAACATGATTCCATTCTTCCTTTTTATACTAGACAAAACATGACATAAAAGAGGTTTCTTTTATTTACATTAAAAATGTAAATAAACATGCTACGCTAAATTTCATCTTTTGTTTACATTAAAAATGGAACATTAAACTCTATTCTTTTATTTACATTAAACATGCAAATAAAAATGCAACACTAAATTTCATTCTTTAAAAAAATGAAACATGAAACTCTAATCTTTTATTTACATTAAACATGTAAATAAAAATGCAACACTAAATTTCATTCTTTAAAAAAATGAAACATGAAACTCTAATCTTTTATGTACATTAAACATGTAAATAAAAATGCAACACTAAATTTCATTCTTTTTTTTAATTTCATTTTTACAAACAATGAAGTTATTCATTTTTAACAAAACCATGAAATTATTCCTTTTTAACAAAACCATGAAGTTATTCCTTTTTACCAAAACCATGAAGTTATTCCTTTTTTAACAAACATAAATATTTCATACTTCTCACTTTTAACACAACAAATGAATGTTTTGTTCTTTTATTTCATTTCACACAAGAATGAACTTTTGTTCTGTCATTACATTACATACAAAAATGAATTCTCTTAATTATAAACAAAAGTGATTTTCATTCATTTACAAACAAAAGTGAATTTCATGTACTTCCAAACAAAAGTGAATGTCAATTTCTATTTACAAAACAAATGTAAATATTTTTTTATTAACAAAATAAAGTTTCAATCTTTTTATTAACAAAATCAAGTTTCATCTTTTTATTAACAAAATCAAGTTTCATCTTTTTTTAAAACTTATTCTTTAATCATACATAAAAATGTAATTTTATTTCACAATGTAAAAACTCATTCTTTAATTACATATAAATATGTAATTTTATTTTCAATGCAAAACTCATTCTTTAATTACATATAAAAAGGTAATTTTATTATTATGTCTTATTTGCATTGTGGAATGCAATAGAAAGTCTTACCTTTTACTTAAGGTTATATTTGCATTATGGAGTGCAAATAAAAAGGTGTGCTCTTACTTCTAAATTTTATTTATATTGGGGAACACAAATAAAAAGATGCACTTTTATTTCCATGTCATATTTGCATTGCGGAATGCAAATAAAAATGTAATTTGTATCCCTAAATTTTATTTGCATTGTAAAATACAAAATATAAAGTGAACTTCTATTTGTATGATATATTTATATTAGAGGACATAAATAAAAGATGTACATATTCTTCTATGTCATACTTGCATCGTGAAATGCAAATAAAAGAACAAATTCTATTTTTTTAATGTATATTTGCTCTAGTGAATGCAAATAAAAGAATAAACTTTAATGACAATTAAAACGTGATTTTATTTGTAAAACAAGTTCTACATTTCTAATCTTAACAAATAAAAATAATAATAATTTTATTTGTTTACAAACTCTATTTTAATGCAACATTTCACTCAAAAAGGGGATTTCTACCTAATGTATGTTTCTGTTCTAATATGTTAAAACAGAACGACAATTTATTCTAATCTTTTTATTCATTTAAACCAAACATGAAAATAAAAATTTTGTTTCAATTTAATACTTCAAAGTTTAACACACATGAATATAAAATATTCTATATTCACTATAATATATGATTTTATCGTATACACAAAATTCTAACAATCATAAATACCCAATCACAATCAATCGTTCATCACAATCGCAGCACAATCAACATTGAAATAAATACATACATACAACATGAATCTCATACTGAATGAATATATATATATATATATATATATATTACTAAATAAAATAAATAATTAATTTTAATTTTTAAAATAGAAATCTCACCGAGTTTTTTTCTCTTTTAATTCAGATCTAAAATTTTCTGAAATTCCAAAGTGCTCTGTTCATGCACTAGTCAGTGTCATGTTGTAGATCTTGGAAAGATGAGTCCAACGCTTCTGACGGTTCGTAAAACAGACCTCGTACGAAAGAGTTATGGTATTTCAAGTGTTAATTACTAAATTAATTAATTAAGATTTATACCTTCTTCCTCATCCAAGAGTTCGACCGACGTCAAAACCCATTGGTCCATTCCAAGGGTTCCATTTTTAATCCAAATCAAAGGGCTTCGTCACGATCAGGTTACGCCATGACAGAGAGCTACGAAAGGTGCACCAAGGGGGCCGGAATGGTGAAGCTCGGCTGAGCCTAGGGGGAGACCGACGGGTTTTTTTGCCGCGGTTTTGGGTGCTCGGTTCGAGGAAATCCTGGCACCAGGAGAGATCCAACCTTATAGAAACATAGTGGAGGAGAAGAGCTTCAAGATGGTATAGAGTTTGTCTTCTAACTCGTAGAGAGGAGGGAGATTTTAATGGGGAAAAGTGGGAGATTTTCGGTCATTGGAAGAGGGTATTCGGGGCTACAGGAATAGATTAGGGTTCATGGTATAGTACGGTATTTATACAGTATACATAGCGTGTTTCCCTATTTAATTTATTCAATTAATTCAAAAATTCATGTTTATCAATATGAACACCGAATCAAACCCAACGAGTGTCTCCCCTAGCTAATAACCCCCATCCCGGACACAATGGAACATGTTTCGTAATCCAATTCGGCTGTTACGATATGTTTTTCTTAAATTTTAATTATAAATCATTTAATTATTTAATTTAACCGTACATATTAATTCACTGGGGCCACATATGGACTCTAAAAATTACAGAAAAATTATTGTTGGCTTTCTTTTGTCGTTACGGTCCTAACAAGACTAATTTCGTCGAATTCTGAGACTGTTTGAAAAATGGCCTTTTTCTGGTCGATCCAATTTGACTAAAACTGACAAAACACGTTTTCTTTTGCCATGCTCACATATTAATTCGAAAAATTCTGGAAAATTAAACTTAACAATAATTTGACATTCCGGTTCCAACAAAAGTGGTTTCGTCGAAAACCGAGGTCGTTTGCAAAATTTCTATTTTTAAGGGTTATATATTATATTAAAATATATATAATTTCTACAGCGACTTTTCTAAATTTTAAACTGGACATAACTTCTAATTTTTAAAACGAAATTTCAATTTTTCAGATTCGTTAGAAAGATATGGTTAAACAGATTTAAATATTTTTGGTTTTACTGAAATCCGATTTATTTTGCCTCTTGTACAATCAGTCAAAGTTCAGATTCAAAATTTCAAACTGCAGCGCTGTTTTAAACTCCTTTTATAATTAAATTAAATTTATTCGTTTTTACTTCGATTAAAATAGAATTTTGGTCGTTATTATTTAAAATAAATAATTCTAAATATTCAGTTTCCCTTAAAATTTCTAAAATAAAAATTTTAAATTGGCCCCAAAATTCCGGGTTGTTACATTATATATATATTTCTCCATTTGAATTTTTAAATATTGCATATTTATAACTACATACATCCCCCTATCTTTCAAACATCATTTTCTTACATGCATAATACATACCTTCCTTATGCCAATAACCCTATTAAACATAACATAAAAAAATAGTCTATGTTTAAATGCTAAATAAATGGGACTTTATTCCTTGCTTCCTTTTCTCAATATATTCCTTATCTTGCCTTTCTTTAGTTTATGCCTTCTCTTTACCAAATTTGAATTATATATAAATATATATATACATTTCCTTATCTTTCTCTTTAACGAATGCAATAAATGTCCATTTATAATGCATTAATAATATACTACTTTTTAATTTGAATTTTCATTGTATACGTTTGCGTGCCTTACATTAATGTTTTCCCTCTTTTCATCATATTTTTCTTTCTTTTGTGTGTATATATATACATACATATTCTTTATCTTTTTAAATGTTATTTAATCACATTTCTTTCCCTCCACCACTAACTTGCATGCATAGATATTTTTTTGCTTTTAATTCATATTTCCCTTATTTTGTTACATGCAAACATATTTAATTATCGCATCAATTACTTTATTCTTATTAGTGCATTCCTATTACATGCCACTTAATGCAATCGCATGAATAGATCCTTCCCTCCTTTTTAAACAAATTAATTGATTGCATGCATTTGTATGTTAGCCTTTTATTTATTTGTTTATTTATTTTATACAATATGTTTAATTTATTGCACGTAATTCAATTCCCTTACATGCATCCTTTTCTTTTCTTGCATAAAACATTTCTCATGCATGCATTGCATTATTTGTTTGCATTTATCTTCTTCCTTTTTAAATACATACATCACTTTGCGAATCTATTCATTTTTATTTACTCCTTTTTACCGCATGCATTATTGCGCTAATTTTCCTTATTTTTATGCGCTCTTTTCTTAAGCATTATTGTAATAACCTGGAAATCTGAGCCAATTTAAAAAATTTATTTTGGCAATTTTAGCGAATTTTGAATATTTAAAATGAAATATTTTAAATAATATCGATGAGAAATTTATTTTGAATAGAATAGAACATATATATTTATATACGTCGCCGTTAGAATATAAATATTTATTTATATATATAAAAGGAATTGAAAATGGCGCGGTAGTTCGAAAATTCGATTTATAATTTCAAATGAATGTACCAGGTGCAAAATAAACCGGATTTTAGCGAAACCAAAAATATTAGAATCTAATAGAGAATATATTTCCAACGAATCCGAAAAATCAAAATTTCATAGTGGGAATCTAAAGATATGTCCAGTTGAAATTTCAGAATAGTCGTTATGGAATTCTGGCCCTTAAAAATGGGATTTTGCAAATGACCTTGGTGTTCGACAAAACCAGTTTTGTTGGATCCGTGAGGTCAAATTATTGCTAGGTTTCAAAATTCATAATTTTCTGAATCAATATGTGAGCGTGGCACAGTTAAACGTGTTTTGACAGTTTCAGTCAATTTCGATCGACCAGAAAATGGCCATTTTTCAAACGGTCTCAGAATTTGACGAAATTAGTTTTGTTAGGACTATATCGTCAATACGAAGCTAGAAATAATTTTTCTGGAATTTTTAGAGTCCGTATGTTGCCCCAGTAAATTAAAATGTGGGTTCAAATTGAATATATATAGATTTATATTTTAATTTGAACGGAAACCAGTCGAAATGGTTGAATTGGCCTACGATATATATCCCATTGTGTTCAGAATGGGGGTAATTAGTTAGGGATGACAGTCGGCGGGTTCAATTTTGAGTTCGAAATAAAAAGTTGCTTTTTGAAGAAAAATAAAGATAAAATAAAATAATATATAATAACCTCTCCTTTCCCTTAAAACCCCCTTTCCCCCTTCATAATCGGTTAACGCCCAAATTGAAATAAATAAATAAGAAAAATCCCGCTCCTCCTCGTAGCGCCTCCGCTCCAAGCCGAGCGCCGCCTCACTGGACCCCCACCCCATCGCCACCGTCTCCACCAAATCTGGCGTCCCCTGCTCCCTCCTCTTCCACCACTTTTCCCCTCTTTATCGGATCGAGCGTCGCTGTTTCCCACCAAACCCCGCACCCAAATCGAGCCCCTCCACAGCCCGAGACCGCACTGAACCACCTCCGCCTGCCACCGCTCCACTCTGGCCACCATCCCCCTGCCCCTCTTCTCTTGCTTCTTCTAATTTGCAGCCCTCCCCTTTGCAAACGAAAACAACAGAAAAAGGGTGAGTTTTCTTTTAGTTGAATCCATTTTCTGATTTTCTTTAATATGATTAGCATTAGAGATGAAAAACCTGATTTTTATATGCGTAGATTGTAAATAAAAACATGATTTTTATTTGCGTAGATTATAAATAAAAATACGATTTTTTTTTATAGATTACATGTGAGTGAGAATGCAATGTTTATGAAGAAAGCATTAGAAAAGGATTTGATTCTTAAACTAGAAAAGGATGGATTTTCATGAAGAGAAAAGTGTTGATTTTTTTTTTTACATATGAATAACTAAAATAAAGTTATGATTTTCTTACGTAGAAAAGTGTTGATTTCTCTATTAGAAAAGATTAGAATTCTAGTGTGGTAAAGATAAGATTTTTAGTTAGATAAAAAATTGATCTTTAGTTGTATAAAAATGTAAATTTTTTATATAAGTAGAGATATATGAAAATATTATTATTATTCATATGTATGGCATATAAAGATACGACTTTTATTTATAACAAAGGTCGGATTTTTATTTATAACAAAGGTCGGATTTTATTTATAACAAAGGTCGGATTTTTATTTATAACAAAGGGCGGATTTTTATTTATAACAAAGGCGATATTTTTATATATGAAAGGCGATATTTTTATATATGAAAGGAGATATTTTTATATAAGGAGAAGAATAAAAATGTGATTTTTGTTTGAACATTACAAGAATAAAAATATGATTTTTATTGTGAACAGCGTGAAATGGTTGAGTTGGAATGTCAAGCAAATCTGAACCGTTCAGAATTAAAGAATGACGGAGTGGAACCTAAAGGTGAGAACTCCTCACCTTTAATTTAAATTTCTAGTTAAAAATATATACTAAGACGCAGATGGTGTTTAGTAGCACCTGACACCCGTCGTCCATAGACCATGGACGGCTTGTATGCTTGTTTGTTTGATTTTGATGTGTAGTTGATTGTGTAATGTGATGTGCAATGAAATAAAATATTTATATAGTTAAAAATATTTTATAGTTGAAAATAGAATTTTTAACGTGTATTTAAAATGAAATAAATATAAACAAATCAGACGATTTGTTTATATACACACATTTGACTGATATTGAATGGGACGATAAATTTTACACATCGCCCAACTGCACAAATAAAATCTGTGTCGGATGGTTTGATACCCCACACGAGTATTGGGATGATATATGACATACACTAATTCCAATAATTAGTTGTATGTCGATCGATTGATTGATAGGCTGTTATAAGCGTTAAATATTTATATTTGATGCTTATACAGTGTAGAACACACTCTGGATGATGGTTGATTATTTATCGTTGTTATTTTATACATGTTTTGTAGAAAATCCATATAATTAACATTATATGATAATTGATTGGGCCTCATTCCAGATTTGAAGTAGAATATTTGAATAGAAATATTTGAGAAAGAAATATTTGAAATAGAATATTTGAAAATGGAAATATATGAAGCTGTGTTGACTAGATATGCGCTATTTTGACGCAAACGATATTTATATTGATTATATTCGTTTTTTTATAATGAATATTGAAAAGTGATTTCAAAATCGAATATTCTGAACTGAAATTCGAATTAAATTAAATTGAAATGAACTAGAATTCGAATTGAATAAAAAATAAAATGAATTCGAATCGAATTAAAATTGAATGGAAATCAATTTGAAATGAATTCGAATTGAATTGAAATTGAATAGAAATCGATTTGAAATAAATTAAAAATCGAATGGAAATTGAGCTGAAATTGAAAACGAACTGGAATTGAATTGAAATTCGAATTAAATCGAATAAAATTGAAATTCAAATTAAATTGAAATGAATTGAAATTCGAATTAAATTGAAATTGAATTGAAATCAATTTGAAATGAAATTAAAATGAATTTATATTGAAAAATTCAATTTTGATTTGAATTTGAAAAGGAAGTTGAAATCGTTTTGAAAACGAATTTAAAAACGATTTATAAAATACGTTTTGAAAGGAAATCGACGAAATATATATAATATATATATTACAATATAATGGCCTGAATAGAATGCGCTACGCCGCGGCAGTTCGCGAATTTCAACCATGGACTTCGAATGGATATTGCGGGAGATCCGACCGTCGGATTCTCCTGAAACCAGAACCGTTGGGTTCGTATCGAAAAGATCTTTCCAATGAATATTAGAAATCTGAGATCTAACGGTTGGATTTGGAATTATGTCCAAATCAAATTTGGAAAAGGTCGATGTAAGTGCAGTTCGATGGCCGTTGATGGAAATCAACTGTACGGGCCTTGATAAAATTATTAAAAATAGCAATAATTTGTGTAAAATCATAAGAAATGATTTGTGAAGAATTGGGATGAAAAACTCCATATTTGAAAAGATAAAAATAGAATTTTATCGAAATGAACTAGTTTTGAACTAGAATTATAATTCTATTAATTTTTGAAATAAATAAATTGAATTTGAAAGGGGTTTTAAAAGTAACCAGGATTTCAAATAATTGAATTGGAATGGATTTGAATCGAAATTGTCTTTGGAATATTTCGATGTTGGATTTCGTGATTATACAGATATTGTTATGGAAATTTGCAAGATATATTTATATCGTTATTTCCAATACGATATTTGTTGGTCGTAGAATTTGATATTGAATATAAGCCGATATATTTTCTATTCAGAGCCATGTATTTAATATCAAATGTGATTTGGGTTTGTCGTGAATGGTGTCTTCATTAACATTGTTCTTAAACCCAGTTGAGAAAAAGATTAAATCTTTTTATTTAGATTTATTGAAGTGTACCAATTAAATGGTATTTAATTGGGATTGAATTTTAATTGATTTTGGGTTTATCGTGAACGGTGTTTTAAAATACCACTTGTTCTTTAACCCGATAATCAATGGAATGTGTTTTTGGGTTGTCGTGAAAGGTATCTTTATTAATACTGTTCTTAGACCCAACTGAGTTAAGAAAATCAGAAACTAACTGGAGATTAGTTAAGTTGAATGCTTTCTTGGGTATTGATCTGATGTTGGTTTCGGCCTACGGGGTTAATACTTAGGGAATTGCTCACTTGCTATTTTACGGTTAAAAGCTGATAGAATGTGATGTGATTTTGGCGTTTATCGTGAACCGTGTTTTAAATGACATCGGTTCTTTAACCCAGTTAAAGATTAAAACTAAGTGGAGTTTTAATGAATCTTTAATTAGATTGAAAAGATCAAGAATGGAGTATCACCAGTTTTGCTCCAGGCGATAGTCAAATCTTTAATTAGATTTGAACGTGAAATGGTAATTGAATTTACCCAATAACACCGTGGTGTTAGATATGAAGTATTACCAGTTTTACTTCATGGGATGAATAGGTTGGGATTGGGAAATAGAATAAATGATTACTTCGGTGTGCATGGTTCACTAATCCCGACTAGTTTGAATTGATATTCCAAAGGAAGATTAAAGAATAAATTTAAAAGAATTTATCTTTGATAAAATTAATGGGAACCTTTCCCTAAGAATGTGAAATTTAGAAACTAACTGTTGGCTAGCTAAGAAGAATGGTTTCCTGGGTATTGATCTAATGTTGGTTTCGGCCTTCGGGGTTAATATTTGGGGAATTATTCTCTTGCTAATTTACAGTTAGTGACTGATGAATTGGAATGAGGCGTATGTTGTGTTTGTGTAACACTTGTTTATTATATACGCGAGTTATTCAGAAAGACCGGGTTTATCCCATTTTGAATAACTGATTCGACAATGAGTCGAAGATGAAGACCGGAGGTCTTCACGTCGTTTGGATAATTACTGATGATCTTGATTGGGCCGTACACCCAAGAGGAGGGAATTAGTTAGTGATCGTCCAGACGTACTTGGAGATCGATGGATATGCGAGGTACAATGTGCCTCTGGATTCGTTCAGACCCAGAACGAACTTGTAAATAGATTGTGTGTCTGACATTGGATTTTATTCTGTGTGATTGATTTCTATTAAATATATATCTGTTTGGCGACAGAGAATTTATTCTCTTTCTTAACGCCCTTCTCTGAGACGTACGAGCTCAGGGGTTTTATATTGATGGATATCAAATGCATGGAGTGAATTGCCTGTGTGGCAATTGATCAAGGCTTTTGTTGAAAAGCAGAGTCTTGTAGTTGATGATCAAAGCACAGCCTGTGTGGAACAGCTTTGTGTAGCGTTGATTCGCGAGCCTCACACCCCAGTTGTGAACCAGAAACGGGAGAGGACTTCAGGGAGGACATGCGTTTCTTTCTAGTTAGAAGTGGCGTCAGTGGTTATACACGCCCTGACGAGTTTGACTTATGTGGTTATTGCTGTTGTGATCCGCCTCGGATATATTGGTGACTATGTGAAGCCAATGGAGTCATTCGTTGGCTCATTTACGCCCCCAAAGGGCGGGGAAACGCAGTGTTCAGGCATTTTAATCCACATCGGTGGACCGGCCCTGACGATCCAAGGGCCCACCTGAGTCTGGGTCCTGAGACATGGTAGGCTAGATTGTCTCGAATCGGTGAGGACTATCTTTTGCCTCGGTTCATAGATGGAAATCCAACTTCCAATACGTGACTTTGTAGTTTTAATTGTAGTGCCTAGTATGGCGACATGATGTATGGCAACCATGTCGTCTATGATTGATATTTATGATTGAAATTGTTTTCACACTATACACTTATAGTAATATCAAAATGATCTGTTTTTAAACGTATCAAGCATTCTTTGGCTATTATAAGATAAAACCCTATCCTCCGGCTTGTGTTGTATTGTGCGATGGGACCTGGGTCTTATAATAGCTTCATTTTTCTTTATTTAGCATTGCGTTGTTGTTTTATGCACTGGTATTCTTGGGAGGAAACCCGTTCCGTGTTATAGCGCGTGGTCCCTTGATTTACCTAACTTTAAAAATAAAGATTAATAACTGTTTTAGTTCTCACACCAGTCACATGACTGACCTAGAGTTTATTGTTTTAACCTAAACTCTGGGTGCCATTATTTTGACATGGGCAGCTAGTAGTTTTGGTTTTCCAGATTTATATTCACAGGATCCTGATTTACAGCTGGAACGATACTCGGAAAGCTTTGTATCCGTGTATTACTTCTAGTTGTGTATTGCATTATTTTCCGCTGCTATGTAATGTATTGTAATCTCTGATATTTAGTGAATGTGTAATATTGTTTTATACTCTGTATATTCTTGTATTCTGATGGAACTGTTGTAATATACAATGAAATGTTCTTCTGTCTGCGTTCTTTTATGGCTTGTTCTCAACTCAATCCAGGCTTTCCTTACCGGGGAAGTTCGGGTTGTTTCATTTTGGTATCAGAGCTTTGGTTTACAAAGCTCGAGAACAAGACACGTTAGAACCAAACAAAAGAATTCATCAGAGATTTGATTAGTAATATCCAATGGGAATGACTCGTTAGAGATAGGATCAGTAGTATCCTAGAACGAGTGTGAAGAGTATATTTTTGAAAAATAAAAAGAAAACCAAATTTTGTTTTGAAATTTAAATCGTATTATACATATTTGAATAATTTATTTTAAATTGATTTGGACCATTCGATATATAAAGGTTTGCATATGCGCCTAGCTAGCGTGTATACGAAGTTTTAATGTACTGGATAGTTATAGAATCACACTCTAGTTGCCTGGGGATAATTCTGGTGACGGGACACCATGGCCAGTATTTATATTCGAGTTTCGAAGGTGGGATTTCTATATATTTCCAACTGACTGGTGTGAGAACCAAAATTAGATATGGCTTATTGTTGTGATTTGGCATCAAAAATGTGATTTCTGACTATATATCAAAGTTATGTGATTAAAAAGATAATCAACTAATTGATTGATGGTTGTGTTGTTTGATTATTGTTTGACTAATTAAATGTTGAACCTTTAGCCAAGTTAAACCAAATAGTGAGTTGTATTGAAAATTAGTCGCATTTGCATACATGTACATGTACTTACATTGAACAGGTCATCGCAAATAGGCTAGAGAAGAAGAATAAAATTGTTTGCCCGACAAATAGGTACATGTTTACCTTAATTTACTGTTTTGTTTGGGTGATGATGATTTTATGAGCCGCTTGGCCTTTTCTTTTTCTTTTGGATTGAAGAAGGCCATGGGAGGCTATATGAAATATCCCGAAGTCCCCAGTGCAGGGGAGGTTATGGAGAAATTTTTCGAAAATTTAGGGTGTTAGCCAAATTTTTGAAAAATTTGAAAAGTTCTTAGAAACTGAAAAATTGAAGAACTTAAGCCGTAATGAAAATAGTGAAAGTTGAGTTGATTTGTTAAACAACTTTCGGCTTCGTTCCTTTTCGGGGACGAAAAGTTTTAAGTGGGGGAGATTGTAATAACCCGGAAATCTGAGCCAATTTAAAAATTTTATTTTGGCAATTTTAGCGAATTTTGAATATTTAAAATGAAATATTTTAAATAATATCGACGAGAAATTTATTTTGAATAGAATAGAACGTATATATTTATATACGTCGCCGTTAGAATATAAATATTTATTTATATATATATAAAAGGAATTGAAAATGGCGTGGTAGTTCGAAAATTCGATTTCTAATTTCAAATGAATGTGCCGGGTGCAAAATAAACCGGATTTTAGCGAAACCAAAAATATATGAATCTAATAGAGAATATCTTTCCAACGAATCCGAAAAATAAAAATTTCATAGCGGGAATCTAAAGATATGTCCAGTTGAAATTTTAGAATAGTCGCTATGGAATTCTGGCCCTTAAAAATGGGAATTTTGCAAACGACCTCGGTTTTCGACGAAACCACTTTTGTTGGATCCTTGAGGTGAAATTATTTCTAGGTTTCAAAATTCATAATTTTCTGAATCAATATGTGAGCGTGGCACAGTTAAACGTGTTTTGACAGTTTCAATCAATTTCGATTGACCAGAAAATGGCCATTTTTCAAACGGTCTCATAATTTGATGAAATTAGTTTTGTTAGGACCGTATGGTCAATACGAAGCTAGAAATAATTTTTTTGGAATTTTTAGAGTCCGTATGTGGCCCCGGTAAATTAAAATGTGGGTTCAAATTGAATATATATAGATTTATATTTTAATTTGAACGGAAACTAGTCAAAACAGTCGAATTGGCCTACGATACATATCCCATTGTGTTCGGAATGGGGGTAATTAGCTAGGGACGATAGTCGGCGGGTTCAATTTTGAGTTCGAAATAAAAAGTTGCTTTTTGAAGAAAAATAAAGATAAAATATAATATAATATAATATAATAACCTCTCCTTTCCCTTAAAACCCCCTTTCCCTCTTCATAATCGGTCAACGCCTAAATTGAAATAAATAAATAAATAAATAATCCCGCTCTTCCTCGTAGCGCCTCCGCTCCAAGCCGAGCGCCGCCTCACCGGACCCCCACCCCATCGCCACCGTCTCCACCAAATTCGGCGTCCCCTACTCCCTCCGCTTCCACCACTTTTCCCCTCTTTCTCGGATCAAGCGTCGTTGTTTCCCACCAAACCCCGCACCCAAATCGAGCCCCTCCATAGCCCGAGACCGACTGAACCACCTCCGCCTGCCACCGCTCCACTCCTGCCACCATCCCCCTTCCCCTCTTCTCTTGCTTCTTCTAATTTGCAGCCCTCCCCTTTGCAAACGAAAACAGCAGAAAAAGGGTGAGTTTTCGTTTAGTTGAATCCATTTTCTGATTTTCTTTAATATGATTAGCATTAGAGATGAAATATCTGATTTTTATATGCGTAGAATATAAATAAAAAAATGATTTTTATATGCGTAGATTATAAATAAAAATACGATTTTTTTTATATAGATTACATGTGAGTGAGAATGCGATGTTTATGAAGAAAGCATTAGAAAAGGATTTGATTTTTAAACTAGAAAAGGATGGATTTTCATGAAGAGAAAAGTGTTGATTTTATTTTTTTTACATATGAATAACTAAAATAAAGTTATGATTTTCTTACGTAGAAAAGTTTTGATTTCTCTATCAGAAAAAATTAGAATTCTAGTGAGGTAAAGATAAGAATTTTAGTTAGATAAAAATTTGATCTTTAGTTGTATAAAAATGTAAAAAATTTATGCAAGTAGAGATATATGAAAATATGATTTTTATTCATATGTATGGCATATAAAGATACGATTTTTATTTATAACAAAGGTCGGATTTTTATTTATAACAAAGGTCGGATTTTTATTTATAACAAAGGCCGGATTTTTATTTATAACAAAGGCGATATTTTTATATATGAAAGGCGATATTTTTATATATGAAAGGCGATATTTTTATTTAAGGAGAAGAATAAAAATGTGATTTTTGTTTGAACATGACAAGAATAAAAATATGATTTTTATTGTGAATAGCGTGAAATGGTTGAGTTGGAATGTCAAGCAAATCTGAACCATTCAGAATTAAAGAATGACGGAGTGGAACCTAAAGGTGAGAACTCCTCACCTTTAATTTAGATTTCTAGTTAAAAATATATACTAGGATGCAGACGGGGTTTAGTAGCACCCGACACCCGTCGTCCACTGACCATGGACGGCTTGAATGCTTGTTTGTTTGATTTTGAAGTGTAGTTGATTGTGTGATGTGATGTGAAATGAAATAAAATATTTATATAGTTAAAAATATTTTATAGTTGAAAATAGAATTTTTAACGTGTATTTAAAATGAAATAAATATAAACAAATCGGACAATTTGTTTATATACACACATTTGACTGATATTGATTGGCACGATAAATTTTACACATCGCCCAACTGCACAAATAGAATCTGTGTTGGATTGTTTGAAACCCCACACGGGTATTGGGATGATATATGACATACACTAGTCCCAATAATTAGTTGTATGTCGATCGATTGATTGACAGGCTGTTATAAGCGTTAAATATTTATATTTGATGCTTATACAGTGTAGAACGCACTCTGGATGATGGTTGATGTGACGATCCCAAAACCCCGTGACACGGTGTTAAGGATAATCATTGGAATCTAACACATTAATCATCATTAGCAGATCATAGATAATAGCATAAACAGAAAATAGAATAATTTACACACATATGACAGCGGAATCATATAGATATCATCACATCAGAGAAGCACAGTACAGGATACAACTTAGTACATAATGATACATAATCAGTCACCATCGCCTGAGGTGGAATCATACATAAAGAGTACACAAAATAAATATCAGTCTACATCGCCAATGGCGGAATCATAATATAGATACAATAATGGAGGAGAAAATCCAAGTCAGCACGGTGTAGTCAAGCCTCGCCATGAGCCAAAAGGTGCGTCAGAAACCTGTAACTAGGTTGCCCGTGTGAAAATGAGGGCACCCGAGTTTGCAAGGTGAAACAAACTATGAGTCAGTCATGGGACTGGTACGAGAGATCTACTTAAATTATTAACAACAATAATAAGGCAAATCAAAGGACTACGCCACTTTCGCGGAACGGGTTTACTCCAATGGGTGCTAGTGCATGAAATAAAGTAAATGATTAAATCATCGCAGTGCTTTTTATAAAATGAAGCCATTATAAGACTCAGGTCCCATCACACAATGCAACGCAAGCCGAAGGATAGAGTTTTTACCTTATAATGGCCAAAAATGCTTCATACGAATTAAACAAAAGTGTTTGATATTATTACTAGTGCATATATGTTTCAAAAGCGATTTCAATCATAAATATCAATCATAGGCGGCATAAATGACCCATACCACTATGTCGCCGTACTAGTAATACAATCACGTCCGCATATTTCGTATTGGAATTTGGATTCCTTCATGAGTCGAGGCAAGGGGAAAGCTCCTCTCTGTTCGAGACACTCTAGCAAATGTCCCAGGACCCCACTATGATCCTGGGAATCGGCTGGGCCGGTCCTCTCTTACTTTTGAGGATTGGCAATTCCTGAACACACGTTTCCCGGTCCTTACAGACCTATAATAGAGGCGCCTCGCATTCCAACAACCACACAGGTGAAAAGTATATATAATGTCAGGGCTGGTAGGTCACTGACACCACCTTAGCTAGAAAGAAACGTCGTGCTCTCCCAGCGGTCCGTCTCCCGTTTTTGACTCATATCGGGGTGTGAGGCTCGCGAATTCACGTTATACACAAAGCTACATCACACAGACCATGCTTTGATCATCATCCACAAGACTTTGCTTTGCAACAGAAGCCTTGATCATATGCCACTTAGGCGTGCCACACAGGCAATCCACTCCATGCGACTGATTTCTATCAATACATAACCTCTGAGCTCGTACGTCTCAAAGAAGGGTGTTAAGCAAGAGAATAAATTCTCCGCCGCCAAACAGATATATATTTAACAGAGATCAATCAGCATAGAACAAAATCCAATGTCAGACACACAGTCCATTTACAAGTCCGTTCTGGGTTTGAACGAAACCGGAGGCACCAAATTCCTCGCATATCCGTACAATCAACAGTATGTTTGGACGGCTACTACTTTAGTTTCTTCATGGTAGCTACTCCAATTACGAGCATCAGTAGCGCCCATCCATCCAATGTGAAGATCGTCGGTCTTCAACCGTCTTCGACTCTTCGACTTCTCAACGTCGATCGATTATTTGAAATGAGATGAACTCGGCCTTTTCAAATAATCTACGTATATTTAGATTTTCAAATCAATTATTCACATGGTTGGACTATTCAACATTCACATTTCAGTTCTTTAGTTTTAATTTTCATGTCAAATACATTCAACCATCACATATCAAGCAAACCCAACGAAATTGGTTTATTTCCACTCTATATCGTCTATAGCATTTTATAACGATATATCGCCATTTTTATTTAATTTAAAATGGCAATATTTAATTAAACGACGTTTCAGGTCGTGCCGATGCACTGGCGCTATTTTTCACTAATTTTGTTTTACACATATCTGAAAATCTGCCCGTTGGATCTTCACAAATTTTATATCATTAGGAAGGTCATTTCAAAACGAATCCAACGGTTTCAGTTTTGGGAAAATCCGACGGTCGGATCTTCCACAATAGTCATTTGAAGTTACGATTTCAATTTACGAACTGCAGCGTCGTTATTCGATTTAATTTAATTATATTTATATATATATATATATACATATATATATATATATATAAAAATATAATCGTTTCTGGTGCTGTTTTTCTTCAGATTTGAATTAAACATTCCAGACAATCCAACCGTCGGATCTTCACAAAGTTGGTGCCGTTGGAAAGATATTTTCAAGGCGAACCCAAAGGTTGCGGTTTCGGGAAAATCCAATGGTTGGATTTCCCGCACTAGTCGTTTGAAATCACGGTTTCAAAACACGAACTGCACGGCCACGTTTCGTTTTAATTTTATTTATATTTATATATTTATATAAATATAGTTCATTCAAAAATTTCTATATCGTTTTCACTTCAATTATTTCACTAACGCCTTTAAATTTTGGAAAATTTCGCCATAAACTCCTTTGTACGGGAGGGGCTGGAAAAATTCCCAAATAGCCACACGGGCGTCTCATGTCAAAAAGAAAAAGAAAAAGCCAAGCGGCTAGCCAACAGGCTCATAAAATCATCACCCAAACAAAACAGTAAATGTGTACCTATTTGTCGGGCACAAAATTTTATTCCTCTTCTCTAGCCCCTTTGTTATAACCTGTTCAATAAATATGCATGTACATATATACATTTTTTATCACTTATCATTTTCCATTCAACTTCATATTTGATTTACTTTGGTTTAAAAACACCATTCATTCTAATGTTTCATGCATAGGCTAAAATCACATCATTAGCTAATTAATGTATATTTCAACTCATGCACATTTATTTGAACAAGTGGCTATTTTTAACACTTCACATTTCAACGATGATAATTTTGGCGAACTAAAATAGATTTCAACACATGACTATTTTATTTAGTTCCTATGCATATTAAAAATAATATTTCATTCATAAATATTTATTTCAACGTCCGCATATCTTTAGCATATCACATATATGATAAAAATGTTATTTTTATCACTTAAAATATTTATTCGACAAACGGATGGTTTCAACACTTCATAGTTTCAATAAAAATGTAATTTTTATTCAACATGTGAACTTTTCCACTACACACACTTCTCAACACATGAGCTTTTCCACACATGGATATTTTATTTATGTTTTTCATATTAGAAAGATGGAATTTTTATTGTTGAAACTATTTATACAAGGTGAATATTTTTCATACTTCATATATATTATAAAAATGTGATTTTTATTGTTTAAACACTTCATTCATTCACAAATGAATTTAATTTTCACACATCACTTTTCAACACATGAACATTTCCACACATGGATATAGTTTCAGCATATGGCTTTAATTTCAACGCATAAAGATAATTTCAACATATGAAAATAATTCTAACACATGAATATTATTCAAAATTACGGCAGCATAACGGCAGGGTAGTTAAAACCGGCACCGTCCCTAGTACGGCTCCTCGCTCTACCTTAAAACCTCGCGGTTTTTGACAATGGGGATTCATGCATCTAATTCGCATGCAGGCGGCATGTTTTATTTTTATTTCCACAAATATTTCCAATTCATTTCAATCACCAATGGGTATTTTTCAACCACAACAAGACAATATCAACCACAAACAATTATTCAACCATTCGTATTTTTCATCCAATATTTCACAACAATAAATATCTTCCATGGTTTGTGGACGAGGGGAGTGTATATATATATATATATTATTGCTATATTTCACTTGCATTTCAACACATATATCAATTATTCTATGCATGTATAATTCATATTTCACTTATATAGCTTACACCTCGCATGTACATGAGGTATACTACACGTGTGTAATTTATATTTCGCTTATATAATTTATAGACGACATTTTCCATTCAAATTCATTTAATTTAGATTTCTCACATTGGTTTTTGAAGTGCTAAAAATCGTAGATGACTCAGAATAATCTGCGGCTTCTTCTATGTGGTAGAGAGCTTCCTTGCGGTCCCGATGTTTCCTGTTTCATCGAATTTCATCAACACACCAAAATGATATGATTTTTCAAAGTGCAGACATCAAATAGGACTCACCTTTCACGATGGTTCGAAACTAGGGTTGCGGTTTTCGCGAAATCCGCTGACCTAGATGACGATCAGGGAGTTTGACGTGGAAGAGCTTCGAGCGGCGGTCCTGTCGGTGGTGGTTTGGAGCAGCTCGGTGGTCGGTGGTGTCGTCGGCGGCGCTGGGAAGAGTTGGACTTTGGGCGCTCGATTCAGGCGGAGGTGGCGTCTAGGGAGGAGGTGCTGGGGTCGGATTTGAAGAGGAGGCGGAGCTGCGTCGAGGGGTGGTGACGGCGGTGCCTGGAAGTGGCGGAGTCGGCGGCGATTTGAGGGAGAAGCGTGGATCAAGTTTTCGCTGTTGAAGTCGAGGGTTTTCGGATTTTTTTTATTTTAAAAATAATAAATGGCTAAATTCTATTGGCCCATGGGTTTTATATATTTTTAAATAGTGTTTTCTCCAACGAACTCCTTTTCAAGTCCAAAGACTGTCGTCCCTAGCTAAATACCCCCATCCCGGACACAATGGGATATGTTTCGTTAGCCAATTCGACTGTTACAGTCAGTTATTTTTCAAATTAATGTATAAAACATTCAATTTTAACTTTGAACGAACATTTCAATTTGCTAGGGCCACAAACTGATTCGAAAAATTCCAGAAAAATAAATCTAGCTATGTTTTGACGCTACGGTCCCAACAAAACTAGTTTCATCGAATTATGAGATCGTTTGAAAAGTGGCCATTTTCTGGTCGATCCAATTTAACATAAATTAAACAAACACATTTTCTTTTGCCACGCTCACATACTAGCTTCAAAAATTATGAAATTTGAAACCTAGCAATAGTTTGACATCCCGGACCCAACAAAAGTGGTTTCGTCGAATTCCGAGGTCGTTTGCAAAATATCAATTTTCCAGGGCTATATATTCTATATAGCGACCTTTCTGAAAATTCATTCGGCCATAACTTTTGATTCCCGTTATGAAATTTCGATTTTTCAGATTCGTTAGAAAGGTATTGATAAACAGATTTAAATATTTTTGGTTTCGTTAAAATCCGTTATATTTTCCACCCTGCACAGTCAGTCAAAGTTTGAATTCAAATTTTCAAACTGACTCACTACTTCTAACTCACTATTTTATTGAAATATTCTATTTCAATTGTCAAATTCCTTCGAAATCACCAATTTAAAAATTTTAAATTGGCCCGTATTTTCCGGATTATTACAGTTGATTATTTATCGTTGTTATTTTATACATGTGTTGTAGAAAATCGATATAATTAACATTATATGGTAATTGATTGGGCCTCATTCCAGATTTGAAATAGAATATTTGAATAGAAATATTTGAGAAAGAAATATTTGAAATAGAATATTTGAAAATGGAAATATATGAAGCCGTGTTGATTAGATATGCGCTATTTTGACGCGAACGATATTTATATCGATTATATTCGTTTTTTTATAATGAATATTGAAAAGTGATTTCAAAATCGAATATTTTGAACTGAAATTCGAATTAAAACGAACAAGAATTCAAATTGAATTGAAAATAAAATGAATTCGAATCGAATTAAAATTGAATGGAAATCAATTTGAAATGAATTCGAATTGAATTGAAATTGAATAGAAATCGATTTGAAATAAATTCAAAATCGAATGGAAATTGAGCTGAAATAGAAAATGATCTGGAATTGAATTGTAATTCGAATTGAATCGAATAGAATTGAAATTCAAATTAAATTGAAATGAATTGAAATTCGAATTAAATTGAAATTGAATTGAAATCAATTTGAAATGAAATTAAAACGAATTTATATTGAAAATTTCAATTTTGATTTGAATTTGAAAAGGATGTTGAAATCGTTTTGAAAACGAATTTAAAAACGATTTATAAAATACGTTTTGAAAGGAAATCGATGAAATATGTAATATATATATATATTATATATATAATGGACTGAATAGAACGCGCTGCGCCGTGGTAGTTCGTGAATTTCGAGCATTGACTTTGAATGGATATTGCGGGAGATCCGACCGTCGGATTAACCTAAAACCGGAACCGTTAGGTTCGTATCGAAAAGAGATTTCCAATGAATATTAGAAATCTGAGATCTAACGGTTGGATTTGGAATTATGTCCAAATCAAATTTGGAAAAGGTCACTGTAAGTGCAGTTCGATGGGCGTTGATGGAAATCGACTGTACGGGCCTTGATAAAATTATTAAAAATTGCAATTATTTGTGTGAAATCATAAGAAATGATTTGTGAAGAATTGGGATGAAAAACTCCATATTTGAAAAGATAAAAATAGATTTTTATCGAAATGAACTAGTTTTGAACTAGAATTATAATTCTATTAATTTTTGAAATAAATAAATTGAATTTGAAAGGGGTTTTAAAAGTAACCAGGATTTCACATAATTCAATTGGAATGGATTTGAATCGAAATTGTCTTCGGAATATTTCGATGTTGGATTTCGTGATTATACAGATATTGTTATGGAAATTTGAAAGATATATTTATATCGTTATTTCCAATACGATATTTGTTGGTCGTAGAATTTGATATTGAATATAAGCCGATATATTTTCTATTCAGAGCCTTGTATTTAATATCAAATGTGATTTAGGTTTGTCGTGAATGGTGTCTTCATTAGCACTGTTCTTAAACCTAGTTGAGAAAAAGATTAAATCTTTTTATTTAGATTTATTGAAGTGTACCAATTAAATGGTATTTAATTGGGATTGAATTTGAATTTATTTTGGGTATATCGTGAATAGTGTTTTAAAATACCATTTGTTCTTTAACCCGATAATCAATGGAATGTGATTTTGGGTTGTCGTGAATGGTATCTTTAATAATACTGTTCTTAGACCCAACTGAGTTAAGAAAATCAGAAACTAACTGGAGATTAGTTAAGTTGAATGGTTTCTTGGGTATTGATCTGATGTTGGTTTCGGCCTTCGGGGTAAATACTTAGGGAATTGCTCACTTACTATTTTACGGTTAAAAGCTGATAGAATGTGATGTGATTTTGGGGTTTATCGTGAACCGTGTTTTAAATAACATCGGTTCTTTAACCCAGTTAAAGATTAAAAATAAGTGGAGTTTTAATGAATCTTTAATTAGATTGAAAAGATCGAGAATGGAGTATCACCTGTTTTGCTCCAGGCGATAGTTAAATCTTTAATTAGATTTGAACGTGAAATGGTAATTGAATTTACCGATAACACCGTGGTGTTAGATATGAAGTATTACCAGTTTTACTTCATGGGATGAATAGGTTGGGATTGGGAAATAGAATAAATGATTACTTCGGTGTGGTTCGCTAATCCCGACTAGTTTGAATTGATATTCCAAAGGAAGATAAAAGAATAAATTTAAAAGAATTTACCTTTGATAAAATTAATGGGAACCTTTCCCTAAGAACGTGAAATTTAGAAACTAACTGTCGGTTAGCTAAGAAGAATGGTTTCCTGGGTATTGATCTGATGTTGGTTTTGGCCTTCGGGGTTAATATTTGGGGAATTGTTCTCTTGCTAATTTACGGTTAGTGACTGATGAATTGGAATGAGGCGTATGTTGTGTTTGTGTAACACTTGTTTATTATATACGCGAGTTATTCAGAAAGACCGGGTTTATCCCATTTTGAATAACTGATTCGATGATGAGTCGAAGATGAAGACCGGAGGTCTTCACATCGTTTGGATAATTACTGATGATCTTAACTGGGCCGTACACCCAAGAGGAGGGAATCAGTTAGTGATCGTCCAGACGTACTTGGAGATCGATGGATATGTGAGGTACAAGGTGCCTCCGGTTTCGTTCAGACCCAGAACGAACTTGTAAATGGACTGTGTGTCTGACATTGGATTTTTTTATGTGTGATTGATTTCTATTAAATATATATCTGTTTGGTGACGGAGAATTTATTCTCTTGCTTAATGCCCTTCTCTGAGACGTACGAGCTCAGGGGTTTTATATTGATGGATATCAAACACATGGAGTGAATTGCCTGTGTGGCATGCCTAAGTGACAATTGATCAAGGCTTTTGCTGAAAAGCAGAGTCTTGTGGTTGATAATCAAAGCACAGCCTGTGTGGCACAACTTTGTGTAGCGTTGATTCGTGAGCCTCACACCCCGGTTGTGAACCAGAAACGGGAGAGGACTTCAGGGAGGACATGCGTTTCTTTATAGTTAGAAGTGGCGTCAGTGGTTTTACACGCCCTGACGAGTTTGACTTATGTGGTTGTTGTTGTTGTGAGGCGCCTCGGATATATCGGTGACTATGTGAAGCCGATGGAGTCATTCGTTGGCTCATTTATGCCCCAAAGGGCGGGGAAACGCGGTGTTCAAGCATTTTAATACACATCGGTGGACCGGCCCTGACGATCCAAGGGCCCACCTGAGTCTGGGTCCTAAGACATGGCAGGCTAGATTGTCTCGAATCGGTGAGGACTCTCTTTTGCCTCGATTCACAGATGGAAATCCAACTTCCAATACATGACTTTGCGGTTTTGATTGTAGAGCCTAGTATGGCGACATGATATATGGTACCCATGCCGTCATGATATATGGTACCCATGCCATCTATGATTGATATTTATGATTGAAATTATTTTGACACTATACACTTATAGTAATATCAAAATGATATATTTTTAAACATATCAAGCTTTCTTTGGCTATTATAAGGTAAAACTCTTTCCTCCGGCTTGTGTTGCATTGTGTGATGGGACCTGGGTCTTATAATAGCTTCATTTTTCTTTATTTAGCATTGCGCTATTGTTTTATGCACTGGTATTCTTGGGAGGAAACCCGTTCCGTGTTATACGGCGTGGTCCCTTGATTTACCTAACTTTAAAAATAAAGATTAATAACTGTTTTAGTTCTCACACCAGTCACATGACTGACCTGGAGTTTATTGTTTTAACCTAAACTCTGGGTGCCCTTATTTTGACATGGGCAGCTAGTAGTTTTGGTTTTGCAGATTTATATTCATAGCATCCTGATTTACAGCTGGAACGATACTCGGAAAGCTTTATATCCGTGTATTACTTCTAGTTGTGTATTGCATTATTTTCCGCTGCTATGTAATGTATTGTAATCTCTGATATTTAGTGAATGTGTAATATTGTTTTATACTCTGTATATTCTTGTATTCTGATGGAATTGTTGTAATATACATTGAAATGCTCTTCTGTCTGTGTTCTTTTGTGGCTTGTTCTCAACTCAATCCGGGCTTTCCTTACCGAGGAAGTTCGGGTTGTTTCAATTATTGCGTTGCATTAATTGCATAAATTTTCCTATTTTTACCGTACATATTAGTTTACACTAATCTTTCTTTTACTATAGCCTAATTAAATTCACATGCACTTTTCTTTTCTTTTTCAATGCGCATTTTTAAACTTGCGCCTTCTTAAGATAATTGCATATATATATATATGCATATATTCATTTTTTTCATTAATTAATTAACCCTTTAATTAATTTTCTTTATAGTATGGTTATAGTGTATCAATTTTAGGGTGTTACATATAGTGTCGTCCCATCCATGTGCGCTGAAGCTCCTTTTAAAGTTTATCTCATCCGTTCGAGCCTATCATCCTTGCATGCTCAATCAATATACACCGACTTGTACGTTCGATTAATAAGCACCCCAAACTTTAACGAATAAGATTTCCTAATACCAAGTCGCCTACAGATGGAATTTTAAGCTAAACTAAGGAAAGAATTCAACCATGCAACCGATAATTATACAGACCCTAAACTAACACATAAACATCTATAATAGCAATAATAACTTAAATAGAACATGTCTATAGCAATTAAAGTGAAATAAGTGTTCAAATAATCTAAATCTAATGATGTTGTCAAAATAGCACGTAAATGGGTAAATAGCGCAAAACAATGTGCAAATAGGAAAAATAGCACATATTAGTGCGCACTTCCCCTCTTTACACATTCAAACCACTACCGCTTCTCCGTTGGACCACGGGACCTCATGCATCCACTAATGTTGTGTTCCCCTTCAAGCAGCACCCACAATCTCATGCGTGACCTCAGATGACACCTCCTCCTCCATGAAAACATGCATGAATGGAAATTGGTCAAACCCGGATTCCTTTGACCATGGGTTATGAAACGATGAGCAACCACTTTGAGAAGTTAGCCGTAATAACCCGGAAAATCAGAACCAATTTAAATTTTTTATTTTGGCAATTTTAATGAATTTTGAATATTTAAAATGATTTATTTTAAATAATAACGATGAGAAATTTAATTTGAATAGAATTAGAACATATATATTTATTTGAATCAAAGTTAGAATATAAATATTTATTTTAATTATAAAAGGAATTAGAAATGGCACGGTAGTTTGAAATTTCGAATTTCAATTGAATGTACATGATTCAAAATAAACCAGATTTTAGTAAAACAAAAAATATTTGAATCTGTTTATAAATATCTTTCTAACGAATCTGAAAAATTAAAATTTCATAGCAGGAGTCAAAAGTTATGGCCAGTTAAATAATCAAAGTAGTCGCTATGAAATAAATATAGCCCTTGAAAATAGCCATTTTGCAAACGACCTTCGTTTTCGATGAAACCACATTTGTTGGATCCGGGATGTCGAATTATTGCTAAATTCCAATTTTCATAATTTTTGGGATCAATATGTGAGCGTGACAAAGATAAACGTGTTTTGATAGTTTTAGTCAATTTGAATCAACCAGAAAATGGACATTTTTCAAACGGTCTCGAAATTCAACGAAATTAGTTTTGTTAGGACCGTATCGTCGATATGAAGCTAGAAATAATTTTTCTGGGATTTTTAGATTTCTGTATGTGGCTCTGACAAGTTGAAATATACGTTCAAATCTAAAATTGAATGTTTTATATTTTAATTTGAAGGATAACTGACTGAAACAATCGAATGGGCTTGCGAAACATATCCCATTATGTTTGGAATGGGGGTATTTAGCTGGGAGCGACATTCGTTGGGTTTGATTTGGAGTTCGTAACGAGGTTGAGTTTTGAAATGAATTAAAAGAATAAAATTATATATATATATATATATATATATATAAATCTCCAATCCAAACTGGTCAAACCCTAACAAATTCAAATCGCGGTCAAACCCGCCTCCCTCTCCAGTTCTTCGACGGTGGAAAGCTTCAATTCTTCTCCTCCTCTTTTCTAACAATCCAAACAAAAATTTAATAAATCTCCAACACCATTTTTTTCAAGCTAAGTGAGATCTACAAATTGGAACAAGTGTGATCTGATTTCGTTGGTCGAAGTGGCCATAATCCTCTCGAGAAGAGGCGGCATTCAGGCGGAGAATTCAGGCGTTAGGGGCTATCGAACTGGGTGTTGCTGGTGGCGTTAGAAAGCTTAGGCAACGGCAGAAGGTTGGGTGGTCTCTGTTGGGGTTCACGAGGTCGGAGGCGGCCGAAAATTGCAACCCTAGATCTGAGCAATGATGAGCGACGGGCTGTGCTTGTTCCAGGAACAGAAAATGATGAAGAAGGTAGTTTTTATTTATTATTATATTAGCTTAATTAATTTAAAAGGGAAAAATATGATTTTTTATAAATACACATTATATGAAATCGAATTGTTTAATATATATATATAGAGAGAGAGAGAGAGAGAGAACATTTGTTTTGAAATCTATATGACATTTGTTTTGAAATCTATATGGCATTTGTTTTGAAATCTATATGGCATTGTTTTTTAAATCTATATTGCATTGTTTTTGAAATCTATATTGCATTGTTTTTTAAATCTATATTGCATTGTTTTTATAAAAATATACATGGTTTTTAGAAGTGAAAATATACATGTTTTTAGAAGTGAAAATATACAAGTTTTTAGAAGTGAAAATTTACATTGTTTTTAGAAATAAAATATACATTGGTTTTAAAATAATAAAAATATGGTTTTTAAAATATATAGAACAGTTTGAAAATATGATTTTTATCTATATAACATTGTTTTAAAAATGTGATTTTTAATATAAAAATCATGTGAAATAGATTTCATTGGAATCAATGCAGCGAATCTGAGCGACGGCAAAGAATGACGGAGTGGAACCCAAAGGTGAGAAGTTCTCACTAAAATAATTTCTGTACAGTTATTTATTGTATAACTGCATATATGAACTTCTCCCCGTCGTCCACAGACCATGGACGACTTGTTTGATTGTATTGTTTGTTTGTTGTGATTGGATTGTCATGTATTGATGTGTTGTATATAAAAATTATTTATATAAAATAAATATATAAATTATTGTGAAATGAAAACAAAATAAATATTCATTTACGAACCAGACGGTTTGTTTATGTACACCAATTTATGTGATATTGATTAGGACGATAATTTTTACACATAGCCCAACTGCACAAATAATAAACAGTATTTGTTGTTTGAAAACCCCACACAGGTATTGGGATAATATTTGACATACACTGATTCCGATAATTAGTGGTATGTCAATCAATGGGTTGATAGACTGTATAAGCGTTATTTATTTATTTTAGTGCTTATACAGTTGTAGAATGCACTCTGGATGTTGTTTGAATTTTTATTGATTATTTATCGTCATTGTAGTATGCATGTGATGTTGAAATCCATATAACTGAAATTATATGGTAATTGATTGAGTCTGATTCCAGTTCAGAATTAACGAATATTTTAAAATAATATTCAATGAATATTGAAATGTGAAGCTGTGTTAAGTAGTTAAACGCCATTTTAACACGAACGGGATTTTCTGTCGATTTTATTTATTTTATAGTGAATATCGAAAAGTGATTTCAAAATATGATATTTTGAAATGAATTTGAAATTCGAATTAAATTAAAATGGAATTGAATTGAAATCGATTTAAAATGAATTCAAAACGGATCGAAATGAAATTGAATTGAAATCGATTTAAAATGAATTCAAAACGGATTGAAATGGAATTGAATTTGAAATCAATTTAAAATGAATTCAAAACGGATTGAAATGAAATTGAATTGAAATCAATTTAAAATGAATTCAAAACGAATTGAAATGGAATTGAATTTGAAATCGATTTAAAATGAATTCAAAATGGATTGAAATGAAATTGAATTGAAATCGATTTAAAAATGAATTCAAAACGGATTGAAATGGAATTGAATTTGAAATCGATTTAAAATGAATTCAAAACGGATTGAAATGAAATTGAATTGAAATCGATTTAAAATGAATTCAAAATGGATTGAAATGGGATTAAAATCGATTTGAAATGAATTTAAAACGAATTTATATTGGAATATTCAATTTTGATTTGAACTTGAAATGGAAGTGGAAATCATTCTAAAACGAATTTAAAACAATTTATAAAATTCGTTTTAAATGGAAATCGATGATATATATATATATTATATATTATAATGGCCTGAACAGAACGCACCATGCAGCGGCAGTTCGCGAATTTCGACCATTAACTTCAAATGGACGTTACGGGAGATCCGACCGTTTGATTCTCCTAAAACTGGAACCATTGGGTTCGTATCGAAAAGAGCTTTCCCATGAATACAAGAGATTTGAAATCTAACATTTGGAATTGGAGATTTGTCCAAATCAGTTTCAGTTTCAGAAAAGGTCGTTATGGATGCAGTTCGGTGGCCGTTATTGGAAACCGACCGTACGGGCGATAATAAAATTATTAAAAATATGGAAAAATTATGTAAAATAATAATAAATGATTTGGAAAGAGTTCGGGAAAAGAATTCCAGTTTTGAAAAGATAAAAATATATTTTTATCGAAATGAACTAGTTATTAACTAGAATAATAATTTATTTATTTTTAAAATAAATAAATTGGATTTGAAAACGGTTTTAAATTAACCAAAATTTTCCAAAGAATAAATTGGAAATGTATTCGGAATGGAAATAATCGTCAGAACATTTCGATATTAGATTCCGTCATTATACAGATATTGTTGAGGAATTTGGAAGATATATATCGTTATTCCAATACGATATCCATTGGTTTTAGAAGTTGATATTGAATATAAGCCGATATATTTTCTATTCAGAGCCTTGTATTTGATATCAAATTGGATTTTGGGTTGTAGTGAATGGTATCTTTAAAAATACTGTTCTTAAACCCAATGGAGTTAAGAAAATTAGAATCTGACTGGAGATTAGTTCAGTTGAATCCTGGGTCTTGACCTGATGTTGGTTTCGGCGTTCAGGGTTTATACTTAGGGAGTTGTTCTCTTACTAATTTACGGTTAGAGACTGATGTGATTTTGGGTTTGTCATGGATGGTGTCTTCATTAACACTGTTCTTAAACCCAGTTGAGAAAAGATTAAATCATTTTATTTAGATTTAATGAAGCATACCAATTAATTAATATTTAATTGGAATTGAATTGAAATTGATATTTAGGTTTATCGTGAATGGTGTTTTAAATATCATTGGTTCTTTAACCCGATTAACAATGGAAATGAGATTTTGGGTTTGTCGTGAATGGTATCTTTAAATATACTGTTCTTAAACCCAATGGAGTTAAGAGAATTAGAAACTAACTGGAGATTAGCTAAGTTGAATGGTTTCCTGGGTATTGATCTGATGTTGGTTTCGACCTACGGGATTAATACTTAGGGAATTGTTCTCTTACTAATTTATGGTTAGAGGCTGATGAATGGAATGTGATTTTGGGTTTATCGTGAACCGTGTTTTAAATAACATTGGTTCTTTAACCTAGTTAAAGATGAGATTAAAGAATAAATTTAAAAGAATTTATCTTTGATAAAATTAATGGGAATGAGGCATATGATGTGTTGTTATAACACTTGATTATAAGATACGCGGGTTATTCGGAAAGGCCGGGTTTATCCCATTCTGAATAACTAGTTCGGCGATAAGTCGAAGAGATTGAAGATGGTGCAAGATCTACGATCTTTACATCGAATGAATGGGCGCTACTAATGCTCATAATAGGAGTAGCTACCTTGAAGGGGCTAAAGTGGTAGCCGTCCAGACGTACTTGTTGATTGTACGGGCATGCGAGGGCCTCTCACCTGTATTGGACATATGGGGTAGGAATAAGGTGCCTCCAGTTTCGTTCAGACCTAGAATGGACTTGTAAATGGATGGTGTGTCTGACATTGTATTCTTTTATACTGTATTCGTTGATCTCTGCTAAATATATATCTGTTTGGTGGTGGAGAATTTATTCTCTTGCTTAACACCCTTCTCTGGAACGTACGAGCTCAGAGGTTATATATCGCCAGAAATCAGTGGTACGGTATGGATTGATAGTGTGGCATGCTGAGATGTAGTGACCCAAACTTTTGTTGAAAAGCAAAGTTTGGTGGATGATGATCAAAGCGCAGCTTTAATATAGCACGACTTTGTGCAGCGTTAATTTGCGAGCCTTACACCCTGGTATGGTGGTAAACTGATGGTTAGATCAATATGCTTTTTAGAGGATGGGCACCTTCGTTGTGTCGTGGATTCGGTCGACCGAGGTAAGGGATAGGGCACACCCCCGATTTCCCTGATGGTGAAACGACCCAAAATCCCCCTTACGGGAAATCACGGATTGAGTTGAGGACAAGACAAATCAGAACCCAAACAGAAGAACATTTCATTGTTAATTACAACAATTCATCAGAATACAAGAATATACAGAGTATAAATAAATATTACACATTCGATAAATATCAAAGATTACAATACATTACATAGCAGCGGAAAATAATACAAAGCACAATTGAAGGAGATATACGGATACAGAGCTTTCCGGATATCATTCAAACTGTAAATCAGGATCCTATGAATATAAATCTGCAAAACCAAAACTACTAGCTGCCCGTGTCAAAATAAGGGCACCCAGAGTTTAGGTTAAAACAATAAACTCCAGGTCAATCATGTGACTGGTGTGAGAACTAAAACAGTTATTAATCTTCATTTTAAAGTTAGGTAAATCAAGGGACCACGCCGTATAACACGGAATGGATTTCCTCCCAAGAACACCAGTGCATAAAACAACAGCGCAATGCTAAATAATGAACAATGAAGCTATTATAAGACCCAGGTCCCATCACACAATGCAACACAAGCCGGAGGATAGGGTTTTACCTTATAATAGCAAAAGAATGCTTGATACGCTAAATTTCATCTTTTATTATTACTATAAGTGTATAGTGTCAAAACAATTTCAATCATAAATATTAATCATAGACGACATGGGTACCATATACCATGTCGCCAATACTAGGCTCTACAATCAAAACCGCACATGTCACGTATTGGAAGTTGGATTTCCATTTGTGAACCAAGGCAAGGGATCGTCCTTACCGAATTCGAGACGCTCTAGCCCGTGTCTCAGGACCCAGACTCAGGTGAGCCCTTGGATCGTCAGGGCCAGTCCACCGATGTGGATTAAACTTAAACCCTGGACACTGTGTTTCCCCACCCTATGGGGTGTCAATGAGTCCACTGACTCCAGCGGCTCCACATAGTCACCGATATATCTGAGGCGCCTCGCAACAGCAACAACCGCATAAGTCAAACTCGTCAGGGTGTGTAAAACCACTGACGCCACTTCTAGCTAGAAGGAAACGCATGCCCTCCCTGAAGTCCTCTACCATTTCTAGTTCACAACAAGGGTGTGAGGCTCGCGAATCAACGTTACACAAAGCTATGCCACACAGGCGGTTTTTGACGGCCCGCCCCGCACCAACCGACATTTACTCCAAAAGTGCACTGTACACATGTCCAGTTAGCACGGGACGGATCGTCAGAAGAAAAAGAAAGAAATAAGAGAATGGGCTAATCAGGAACCTGTAGAATGTCTCACAGCGCATAGAATAAAATATAATAACAACATACTTGACATAAAACAGGTAAGACAGTGCATAAGCTGAAAACTAGAACTAAGCATCATAGCAGCGGAAATCCAAAATACAGCTTATTACAACTTTTAAAATACTGTCTCTAAAGCAAAATCAAGATAAAGAAGGTACACTACTAATGCCCAAGTAGTGACCACCAACGACACAGGGAGAATATCTATATATCATACGTGGAAGCCTCCTGCTCGCCTCCGAATCAGCTACTCGCGCATCACCAGCTAACCATATCCTGTCTCTAGTCTGCTCGTGTGAGCACCTAGAGTAATAAGAGGAGACATAAAACTCTGGGTCAGACATAAAGCCTGGTATGAGCGATAAGCAACAAAACATAACAATAACAGGTATAATCCAATCATACCTGAAACTGGACCTGCAACCAAAGAGTTAGCACTACATACTGTACAACACTCTAAGGTGCCCTTACAAATGGTGTAAAGATAACGGGGGTGGGGGTGTGCATGTCATAGTGATGTCAAACAATCAAGCATAGAAATCATCCTCACATCCCTCACTCAGTGCGTAAATCATACGATATCCACTACTTTGGTCACCTAATACTTTGGGCCATGACGGAATCCAATCCCGTGTAACTATCACTACAAGCCCACTATCCATCTCTTAGTGGTGGACCAAAGTTATGAATACCGACAACCCCTTTGCACACGTCCCGCAGCAAAGCCCAATCAAGAAGTGAACTCACTGGTTCCCATTGGGATCCTGAGCTCTAACTTCCATTTGGACTACCTTTGCATCTCGGGTTTTTGGTCAATACTGGATCGGTTCGGATTCCTCCTTGCCATCGGTTCGGTTCGGTTGCTTCATCACCTCGGATCGGATCGAGTTCCTCAAGTCCCTCCATGATGCACCGGATCGGGTCGGGTCGTGCTCCATGCTCCAACTCGTGGTGGTTCGGATCGTAGCCAAGCTCCAGATTGGTTCGGATACAACCCAGGTCGTACTTAACATCTCGGTTCGTGACAAGTTCCTTCTGGTCGGATCGGAGGATGCCATCGGTTCGGGTCGGAGAAGAATACTCCACGGGCGGTTCTGTTCGCGAGTTGCACCTCCTTGGTCACCTGTTCACGAGCTTCCAGGCGGATCGGGTCGGTCTCCATCACCAAAAGCGGATCGGGTCGGATCGTGGAGGGTGGTTCGGTTCGGATAAAGGGGATCTGATCCCTGTCTGCAGTTCCTGCATTTTGTCCAGCGAGTTGTTTACGCCATTCGACGGCGTTTTCGACCATTCTAATTGTTCTAAACAATCACAAAGCATACCATACAGTCATAGCAACATGTATAAACATCCACAAACAACAAAACATCAATATGGTAGGTTAAAATGGATCAAACATAGCCAAAACACCATATTTTCCCTTAATCCCTCTTAATCATGTTTAAGCATATAATTAGCAAAACTTATCCAAATTAGCCAAATTTTCTAACAGAGGTCTAAAACAATATTTAAGAATTTCTGAATATTTTTCCAGATTTTTAACATGCATAAATTCGCTAATTATCACTAATCACCCCTTAATCCCCTAAATTCCGGGATTTGCAAAATTAGTCGAAATTAACCCAAATTCATATCAGAGGCATAAAATGATGTTTTAGAATTTTAGGAATTTTTCTAGATTTTTCTGAGCCATAATTTCGCTAATCTTCGCTAATTACCATAATTAGCCGTAATTAGTGAAAAACAATGCAAATCACTCACCTTAGCCACAAACAAACTTTAGATCTGAAATAATCTCTGATTTGGATCCAATCCCTATGTGTTCCGGCAGCTCTCTCTCTGATTTGGTGCTACTCTCCCTTGATTTGATGTAGTTTTGCTTAATCTTCGATTAGAAAGTGATTAGAGACGATTTGGGATGAAATTAGAAGGTGGAGGCCATTGCTAGAGCTTGAAGGTGGTAAGTGGCGGCTGGAAAAATGAGTCTAAAACCGAAATCCTAACCCTAGCAGCCCTTAAATACCCCAAATTCCGAAATCCCCCATTGGGCCTAGTTGCTAATCACCCGGTTTAGCCCAATTAAGCTGTTTTTCACCTTCTAAACCTTGTTTCAGCCATATCTCCCAAACGGTAAGTCGGTTTGGCTAATGTAACCACTCTACGGAAAGAGAAACCATCATTCGAATCCAATGGAAGTGGTTTCAGGTTAAAATTCCTTTTCAGTCAAAAGTTATGGCCAAAACAGTACCAACTAGGGGCAAAACGGTCATTTAAAAATCGACAAAAATCGTGAATATAGGAAATGACCCCAATAATCGTCTCCCAAAGTTACATGACCATACGACTTCGTATGCGAAAGAAATAAATATTCCATGATCCTATGATGCGTAGAATGCAGGTGGTTACACTCTCCCCCCTTAAGAAATTTCGCCCCCGAAATTCCCTAATCAAAACACACAAAGGGTTCCGCATGCCTATCAACCATAAAACAACAATCAACATGCAAAACAAGTCTATCCTAGCATGCGGTTTACTAATAAGGGAAGGAACTATCACTACCAAAACCTTAGTAGGCAAAGAGTTCTGGATACTTCTTCCATATATTCTCCTCTGTTTCCCAAGTACAGTCTCTTTCATTCCCACCCCACTGGACTTTGACTAGTTTCACCGCCTTTCTTCGAAGCTGCTTCGTATCGTTCCCAACAATACGCATAGACTTGCGGTTCTCAACCGCCTCGGGTTCAACCTCGCTATCGTCCAACTGATCTGGTGAAATAGCAACATTAGGGTCTTGCACAAACTTCCTTAACTGGGAAACATGAAATACGTTGTGAACTCCCGCCATTTTGTCAGGTAGCTCTACTTCATACGCCAAATTCCCAACTTGCTCGAGGACTGGGAATGGGCCAACAAATCTTGGTGCTAACTTACCTCTCCAACCAATCTGAATCACATTCTCTATGGAGAGATCTTGACGAACATCAAGTCGTTAACGAAGAATTCCAAATCTCTTCGTCTCTTATCGAGATAAGCCTTCTGCCTATCTTTATCCCTTCCCAGTGGTACATCTGCTCTATGTCTCAATACATCTTGTTACCACTGGGATGTATAGTTAATTTCGAGTGATGATATGCTCTAAGCACTTCACCTCTCAGTCCATCTACGTTGGATACAACTAGTCCCTTATTCTTTCGAAGCCACCCTTCTCGATCAAATCCTTACCTGATCATTCTCTTTCCATCGATACCCATCTCTACCCTAGAGACGGTTTCCAATAGGTTAGGATCGTCCTTCTAACTGGAACCAATCCACTCAATCAAAATCGATCTAATCGTCAAACTTACTAGAGTTTCTGAATCCAATTCACTCTTGGGTCTGAAATCATATCCTGTGACATACTCTAGTTGCTTCCATCCTAGAAACAAAACCCCTAAACTGGCATGTCTCCTACTCAATGCAACTAGTACTGCACCCAAATTCTTTACTATGATCACTCTGCCCCATGGAGTCATGGCGACTCCACTGCACTGATCCATAGTCACTAGTCCTTTGCTATGTCCACTCTGCCCCCATGAAGTCATAACAACTCCACTGCACTGGCTCATAGCCTTACTGATCCTTTACTATGTCCACTTTGCCCCTCGAGTCATGACGACTCTACTGCACTGGCTCATAGTTCTACTACAATCACTTTGTTCCCCATCGCTGGAACCCTACAGGTGATAGTCTACTCAAGAGAAGAAAGATAGGAACAAACATAGCAACCATAACATCCATCAAACAAGTCCTACCTATCACCTGCTAAATTCATAAACACATCGACACCTACATGATTGGTCTAACCAATCCCAATATGTCGATTCTAGTATGTCTGGTCTAACCAACATCAATAACTAATGGAAGCCCAGCCTCCATACATACATCGATGCCTACTTGTCTGGTCCAACCAATCCCAGGCCAATGGAAGCCCCGCCTCCCTACGGACTACCGTACGTCCAACGTACGTTTATCCTCCAAGGATAATTAAACTAATGGAAGCCCAGCCTCCAATCGGACTACCGTACGTCCAACGTACGTTTATCCTCCAAGGATAACTAGATCACGTCCAACGGATCCAAGGTAACGGGTGTCCCCAGATACCCCTGCTTTTAGTCCTCCTAAAATACTTGAGTCCAACCCAAGTCTATCCATTGTCTTGCTGCCCTCTCGAGTCCAACCCGAGCTGAATCCAATTCCTTGCAGCCTTCACGAGTCCAACTCGAGTTAATCTATAACTCAGACCCAGTCTTGAGTATCCATTACCGACAAACTCTAGTCCAACGTGAGTCGTCTCCCTATTCGTTGCATCTCCAAGATCAACGAACACCTGTTTTCTTTTACGAGTTCAAGTCCAACTTGAATCGCTCTAATCTTCATTGTATCTTCCATGATCAACGCACACATCCTATTCCTTCAAAGTTCTACTATCCAATAGAGAACATCAACATAGGGTCCTAAACAATCCATTACTTTGCATCTTTCTCGAGTCCCACTCGAGCAATCTCATAACCCTATCGAGTCTAACTCTGGGCAGTCTATACCATTGAATAGTCTCATCATGTTCCGTCTGCCCATCACTCCTCGAGTAAACCAAGATATCATCCAATGAAAAATCACAACAACTATTTACCCCTCACGCAACCCATCCTAGTCGAAATCGACATTCCCCAAGCACAAGCCCCAAAGGCCTAAACCAATATCAGACAAGCACCCAAGGAACATCTCCTCCGAGTTCGGACAATCCACATGAGGTGATACTAGCAAAACAATCTAGCACTGGAGTACTCATTTGCCTCCCAGAGACAACTAGAACTTATTACAACGATAACCTCTTAGCTTCCTTAACTCCAGTTACTATCGCCATCACTAGGTAGGTACCTAATACCACCCTATTCCTTTGGAGTAGATCGACTCCCCAAAATAATGCTAAACCCAGTAAAGCCTAAAACAAAGCAATCACAAGGAAACATACATCCATGACTAGATAAGACCACATTAACAAATCATGCCAAAACTAGTCGAACCACCAATCGGGTTCGTCACTACTAAAGGTCTATCGACTAACTCAGGTTTGTCAAACAAAACCCGATCAAAACTTCTTAAATAGAAAGCATACCTCGAATAACGACACCTTTTTCCTTCTGCGCCGCAGTTGGGGCATTTGATGAAGAAGGAACAGCGTTGATAGCATACGCTTTCACAATCTGCTTCTCCCTAGGAGGTTGTGGGCAATCATCCTTATGATGTCCCGCCTGGCCGCAGTTAAAGCACTTCCTTTCCCCAGGCTTTTCTCGACAATCTCTGGCGTAATGGCCCTTCTGGCCACAACTAAAGCATTTGCCATCTTTCTTATTTTCTTACTCTGACCATCCTTGGTCGGGTTCTGCTTCCTCTTATTCTGGGAATTCTTCTTGCCTTCACCGCCTGCTTGCGGCTTTGGCTCCTCTGCAGATGCCGTAGCAACCTCAGTCTTCGACTTAGGGAAAAGGCTCTCTGACCTTAATGCCTTTCCTACAATAGACTCGAATGTCTCATCGATATGGTTTATAAGTCTTTCCCCCAAGTACCCATCCAAGCCAGTTATGAACTTCTCGTTCTTCTTTTCAACTGTATTGATAAGGGACCATCCATATTTCGATAAAGTGTCGAATTCAGCGATATACTCCGAGACTGCTCTACCGTTCTGCTTAAGCTCCAAGAACTTCCTGAACAGTTCTGATTTATGAGCAGCTGGAATAAACTTATCACAAAAGCGAGTCTTAAACTGATTCCAAGTAACTTGATCTTCTGGAGTAGCTGTTCTAATGGCATTCCACCAATTCATCGCTCGCCCTTGCAGCTGACGAGACGCTAGCCTTCTCTTCATCGCATCCTCAAGACCCAAGTCGTCGAAGATACGATCACAACTATCCAACCAATCCTGAACATCTGTGGCCGACTCCGTTCCGTGAAATGGCTTCCCACCAAGGTTAGTGTAATTCTTGCACAACTTGGCGAAATCGACCCTAGGCGCCTGCACTACTGGACCACCACCATTTCCGGGATTGGGAACTGCCCCTTGAACATCCCTAAGCATCTCCCTCATGAAGTTAGTGAACATTGTCCTCATGTCAGGAGCATTCCCATAATTGGTCCCTCTACCAGTACCTCTAGGATATCGGGTCATCGTTAATCTGTAAAAGGGGAAACGATTAACGACCCCATAGTGGTGCTAGTGCAGTACGACTTCATTCTTATACTACCAATAGTATATATATAGCTTTTGAAAACCAAAGTAATCACAAATACGCGCTCTCATATACGTACTATCTCTCCCTAGTGTCTTTCCCTAGGTTAACTACGCAACCTAGAGCTCTGATACCAAGTGTGACGGCCCGCCCCGCACCAACTGACATTTACTCCAAAAGTGCGCTGTACACATGTCCAGTTAGCACGGGACGGATCGTCAGAAGAAAAAGAAAGAAATAAGAGAATGGGCTAATCAGGAACCTGTAGAATGTCTCATAGCGCATAGAATAAAATATAATAACAACATACTTGACATAAAACAGGTGAGACAATGCATAAGCTGAAAACTAGAACTAAGCATCATAGCAGCGGAAATCCAAAATACAGCTTATTACAACTTTTAAAATACTGTCTCTAAAGAAAAAGCAAGATAAAGAAGGTACACTACTAATGCCCAAGTAGTGACCACCAACGACACAGGGATAATATCTATATATCATACGTGGAAGCCTCCTGCTCGCCTCCGAATCAGCTACTCGCGCATCACCAGCTAACCATAACTTGTCTCTAGTCTGCTCGTGTGAGCACCCAGAGTAATAAGAGAAGACATAAAACTTTGGGTCAGACATAAAGCCTGGTATGAGCGATAAGCAACAAAACATAACAATAACAGGTATAATCCAATCATACCTGAACATGGACCTGCAACCAAAGAGTTAGCACTACATACTGTACAACACTCTAAGGTGCCCTTTCAAATGGTGTAAAGATAACGAGGGTGGGGGTGTGCATGTCATAGTGATGTCAAACAATCAAGCATAGCAATCATCCTCACATCCCTCACTCAGTGCGTAAAGCATACGATATCCACTACTTTGGTCACCTAATACTTTGGGCCATGACGGAATCCAATCCCGTGTAACTATCACTACAAGCCCACTATCCATCTCTCAGTGGTGGACCAAAGTTATGAATACCGACAACCCCTTTGCACACGTCCCACAGCAAAGCCCAATCACGAAGTGAACTCATTGGTTCCCATCTGGATCCTGAGCTCTAACTTCCATTTGGACTACCTTTGCATCTCGGGTTTTTGGTCAATACTGGATCGGTTCGGATTCCTCCTTGCCATCGGTTCGGTTCGGATTACTTCATCACCTCGGATCGGATCGAGTTCCTCAAGTCCCTCCATGATGCACCGGATCGGGTCGGGTCGTGCTCCATGCTCCAACTCGTGGTGGTTCGGATCGTAGCCAAGCTCCAGATTCGTTCGGATACAACGCAGGTCGTACTTAACATCTCGGTTCGTGACAAGTTCCTTCGGGTCGGATCAGAGGATGCCATCGGTTCGGGTCGGAGAAGAATACTCCACGGGCGGTTCGGTTCCCGAGTTGCACCTCCTTGGCCACCTGTTCCCGAGCTTCCAGGCGGATCGGGTCGGTCTCCATCACCACAAGTGGATCGGGTCGGATCGTGGAGGGTGGTTCGGTTCGGATAAAGGGGATCCGATCCCTGTCTGCAGTTCCTGCACTTTGTCCAGCGAGTTGTTTACGCCATTCGACGGCGTTTTCGACCATTCTAATTGTTCTAAACAATCATAAAGCATACCATACAGTCATAGCAACATGTATAAACATCCACAAACAGCAAAACATCAATATGGTAGGTTAAAATGGATCAAACATAGCCAAAACCCAATATTTTCCCTTAATCCCTCTTAATCATGTTTAAGCATATAATTAGCAAAACTTATCCAAATTAGCCAAATTTTCTAACAGAGGTCTAAAACAATATTTAAGAATTTCTGAATATTTTTCCAGATTTTTAACATGCATAAATTCGCTAATTATCACTAATCACCCCTTAATCCCCTAAATTCCGGGATTTGCAAAATTAGTCGAAATTAACCCAAATTCATATCAGAGGCATAAAATGACGTTTTAGAATTTTAGGAATTTTTCTAGATTTTTCTGAGCCATAATTTCGCTAATCTTCGCTAATTACCATAATTAGCCGTAATTAGTGAAAAACAATGCAAATCACTCACCTTAGCCACAAACAAACTTTAGATCTGAAATAATCTCTGATTTGGATCCAATCCCTATGTGTTCCGGCAGCTCTCTCTCTGATTTGGTGCTACTCTCCCTTGATTTGATGTAGTTTTGCTTAATCTTTGATTAGAAAGTGATTAGAGACGATTTGGGATGAAATTAGAAGGTGGAGGCCATTGCTAGAGCTTGAAGGAGGTAAGTGGCGGCTGAAAAAATGAGTCTAAAACCGAAATCCTAACCCTAGCAGCCCTTAAATCCCGAAATCCCCCATTGGGCCTAGTTGCTAATCACCCGGTTTAGCCCAATTAAGCTGTTTTTCACCTTCTAAACCTTGTTTCAGCCATATCTCCCAAACGATAAGTCCGTTTGGCTAATGTAACCACTCTACGGAAAGAGAAACAATCATTCGAATCCAATGAAAGTGGTTTCAGGTCAAAATTCCTTTCAAGTCAAAAGTTATGGCCAAAACAGTACTAACTAGGGGCAAAACGGTCATTTAAAAATCGACAAAAATCGTGAATATGGGAAATGACCCCAATAATCGTCTCCCAAAGTTACATGACCATACGACTTCGTATGCGAAATAAATAAATATTCCACGATCCTATGATGCGTAGAATGCGGGTGGTTACACGGTTCTTTGATCATCAACCACAAGACTTTGCTTTTCAACAGAAGCCTTGATCAATTACCACTTAGGCATGCCACACAGGTAATTCACTCCAAGCGATTGATATCCATCAATATATAACCCCTGAGCTCGTACGTCTCAGAGAGGGGCGTTAAGCAAGAGAATAAATTCTCCGCCGCCAAACAAATATATATTTAATGGAAATCAATCACACAGAATAAAATCCAATGTCAGACACACAGTCCATTTACAAGTCCGTTCTGGGTCTGAACGAAATCGGAGGCACCGTGTACCTCGCATATCCATCGATCTCCAAGTACGTCTGGACGATCACCAATTGATTCCCTCCTCTTGGGTGTACAACCGAATCAAGATCATCAGTAATCACTCAAACAATGTGAAGACCTCCGGTCTTCGACTACCGTCTTCATCCTTGACACCATGTCGAATCAGTTATTCAGAATGGGATAAACCCGGTCTTTCAGAATAACTCGCGTATATAATAAACAAGTGTTACACAAACACAACATACGCCTCATTCCAATTCAAAATATTCTTTTATTCAAATATTCTTATACTTTGGGAAAGGTTCCCATTAATTTTATCAAAGATAAACTCTTTAAATTTATTCTTTAATCTTCTTTTGAATATCAATTCAAACTAGTCGGGATCAGCGAACCACACCGGAGTAATCATTTATTTTATTTCCCAATCCCAACCTATTCATCCCATGAAGTAAAACTGGTAATACTTCATATCTAACACCACGGTGTTATCGGTAAATTCAATTATCATTTCACGTTCAAATCTAACTAAAGATTTAACTATCGTCTGGAGAAAAACTGGTGACACTCCATTCTCGATCATTTCAATCTAATTAAAGATTCATTAAAACTCCACTTAGTTTTAATCTTCCCAAAAATCAATATTAATGATTGTTTAACTTGGGAAATCATATCCTGTCTTTAACTGGGTTAAAGAACCAACGTCACTTAAAACACGGTTCACTATAAACTCAAAATCACATTACATTAATTATTGGGTTAAAGAACAAGTGTTATTTAAAATACCGCTCACGATAAACCCAAAAATCAATTCAAATTCAAGTCCAATCAAATATCATTTAATTGGTATACTTCATTAAATCTAAATAAAAAGATTTACTCTTTTTCGCAAATGGGTTTAAGAACAGTGTTAATGAAGACACCATTCACGACAAATCCAAATCCCATTTGATATTAAATACAAGGCTCTGAATAGAAAATATATCGGCTTATATTCAATATCAAATTCTACGACCAACAAATATCGTATTGGAAATAACGATACAAATATATCTTTCAAATTTCCGTAACAATATCTGTATAATCACGAAATCCAACATCAAAATATTCCAAAGACAATTTCGATTTAAATCCATTCCAATTCAATTATTAGAATTTCTGGTTACCTTTAAAACCCCTTTCAAATCCAATTTATTTATTTTAAAAATAAATGGTTTATATTTCTAGTTCAAAACTAGTTCATTTCGATAAAAATCTATTTTTATCTTTTCAAATATGGAGTTATTCATCCTAATTCTTTCCAAATCATTTCTTATGATTTTACACAAATTATTACTATTTTTAATAATTTTATCAAGGCCCGTACAGTCGATTTCTATCAACGGCCATCGAACTGCACTTACAGCGACCTTTTCCAAATTTTATTTGGACATAATTCCAAATCCAACCATTAGATTTCAAATTTCTAATATTCATTACAAATATCTTTTCGATACGAACCCAACGGTTCCGGTTTTAGGAGAATCCGACGGTCGGATCTCCCGTAATATCCATTTGAATTCAATGGTTGAAATTCGGGAATTGCCGCAGCGCGGCGCGTTCTATTCAGGCCATTATGTATAATATATATATATATATATATATATATATATATATTTCGTCGATTTCCTTTTAAAACGTATATATAAATCGTTTTAAATTCGTTTTCAAAACGATTTCAACTTCATATTCAATTTCAAATCAAAATTGAATATTCCACATCATCGATATACAAATGATAATATTTTCAAAATAGTATATTTTGAAATCACTTCTTTTTCTATATTCATTTTGAAAACGAATATAATCGATATAAATATCGTTCGCGTCAAAATGGCGCATATCTAACCAACACGACCTTATATATTTCAAAAACTTCGTTATTCTATTCAACAAATGAATATTTTCTTCAACACAGGAATATATATTTTTATTCAACACATGAATATATATTTTTATTCAACACATTAATATTCTTTCTATTCAACACATGAATTTTCTTTCTATAATATTCCTTATTTTCCAAATTGGAATGAGGCCTAATCAATTACCATATAATGTTAATTATATGGATTCCATACAACACATGTATATAATAGCAACGATAAATAATCAACCATCATCCAGAGTGCACCACACAACTGCATAATCATTAAATATAAATATCTAACGCTTACACAGTCTGTCAACCCATCGATTGACATACAACTAAACAATCGGGATTAGTGTACGTCAAATATCATCCCAATAACCGTGTGGGGTTTCAAATCAACAAACACAGATTTTATTTGAGCAGTTGGGCGATGTGTAAAATTTATCATCCCAATTAATATCAGTCAAATCAGTGTATATAAACAAATCGTCCGATTTGTTTATAAATATTTATTTTATATACACGTTAAAAAATATATTTTTAATTATAAAATATTTATTCAATCCACATCACACAATCAATTTTGACAACATATCAATCAAACAAGTCATCCATGGTCTGTGTGTAATAACCCGGAAATCTGAGCCAATTTAAAATTTTTATTTTGGCAATTTTGATGAATTTTGAGTATTTAAAATGAATTATTTTAAATAATAATGACGAGAAATTTATTTTGAATAGAAATTAGAATGTGTATATATATAGATCGTCGTTAGAAAATAAATATTTTATTTTAATTATAAAAGGAATTGAAAATGGCGCGGTAGTTTGAAAATTCGATTTCAAATTCCGATTGAACATACATGATTCAAAATAAACCGGATTTTGGCGAAACCAAAAATATTAGAATCAATTTGAAAATATCATTCCAACGAATCCGAAAAATTGAAATTTAATAGCTGGGATAAAAAGTTATGCCCAGTTGAAAATTCAGAATAGTCACTATGGAATTCTGGCCCTTAAAAATGGAAATTTTACAAACGACCTCGGTTTTCGATGAAACCACTTTTGTTGGATCCGTGATGTCAAGTTATTGCTAGATTCCAAAATTCGTAATTTTCTGAATCAATATGTGAGCGTGGAGAAGTTAAATGTGTTTGGTTGATTCTAGTTAAATTGGATCGACCAGAAAATGGCCATTTTTAAAATGGTCTCAGAATTTGATGAAATTAGTTTTGTTAGAACTGTTACAACGCTAGAAAATATTTTTCGGGAATTTTTAGAATCCGTATGTGACCCTGGTAAATTAGAAGGTGCGTTCAAAACTCAATATATAGGTTTATATTTTGATTTCGACGAAAACTGATCGAAACAGTCAAATTAGCCTACGATACATATCCCATTGTATTCGGAATGAGGGTAATTAGCTATGGGCAAAAGTCGTTGGGTTCGATTTGGAGTTGGTATAAAAATTCACCTTTAAATAAAATATTAAATTATAAATATATATCCTAACCTTATAATCTAAACCTATATTCCCCTTCTTCACATCAATTTTCGGTTCAGGAAAAAATGCCGCCTCCTTCTTCGAGCTCCGACCGCACTCAGGCCACCGCGTCGCCACCCCTCACGGGCCCCCTCCAACGGCGCCTCCCTATCGCCTTCACCTTCTCCTCCTCCATCTCGAAACCAGAGACTGCGAGCCTCATCCGTGACCAGAAAGTCGCGCCAGCCATCCCACCACCGCGTCGAGAACAACAGTCCCCCTGCGATCGCTAGCTTTGCCCACCACAGACTGCCTACGCCCTGACAGTACCCCCGCGAGCCCTTTTCCCTAATTCAATGCGAACCCTAATTTTTGTAAGTCTTTATTCATTTTCTGATTTTCATTCTAGGCCGAATATATTGATTTTGATTTTCAATATATATGATTCCTTGATTTGAAAATATATGAACTTTCATTATACAAATATACGATTTTTCATTTTATAAAGATATAATTTTTATGTAAGGTAGAGTATAAAAATATAATTCTTATATAATGTAGAGTAATAAAGATGTGATCTTTATAGAAGAAGCAATGAAAAATATGATTTTTATATTATAGAAAGAATAAAAATATGATTTTTATATTATACAAAGAATAAAAATATGATTTTTATAATATAGAAAGAATAAAAATATGATTTTTATATTATAGAGATGATAAAAATACGATTTTTATGCTAGTATAAAGTTATGATTTATATATATATATATATATATATATATATATATATTAGCAAATTAAAAGTATAATCTTTACAATGTATAGAGCGATATAAAAATATAATTTTTATCCATGGAGTGATAATATATAAATGTGATTTTTATACGTGTAGCGAACACGGACGATGAAAGTGACAAAAGGCGAGTACGACGAAGATTTCCTACATATAAAGAGTCATGGCGTTTGGTTTAGCTTCTCAGTGAGAACTCCTCACTTTTATTTCTATTTCTAGTTTGAAAAATATACTAGGATGCAGACGGTGCTTAGTAGCACCCGACACCCGTCGTCCACAGACCATGGATGACTTGTTTGTTTGACTGTTGTGTTGTGAAATTTGATTGTGTGATGTGGAATGAAATAAAATATTTTATAGTGGAAAATATTTTATAGTTAAAAATATGATTTTTAACGTGTATATAAAATAAATAGTAATAAACAAATCGGACGGTTTGTTTAGATATACTGATTTGACTGATATTGATTGGGACGATAAATTTTACACATCGCCCAACTACACAAATAAAAATCTGTGTTTGTTGATTTGAAACCCCACACAGGTATTGGGATGATATTTGACGTACACTAATCCCGATTGTTTAGTTGTATGTCAATCGATGGGTTGACAGACTATGTAAGCATTAATTATTTATATTTAATGCTTATGCAGTTGTGTGGTGCACTCTGGATGATGTTTGATGATTTATCGTTGTTGTTATATACATGTGTTTAGAAAATCCATATAATTAACATTATATGGTAATTGATTGGGACTCATTCTAATTTGGAAAATAAGGAATATTATAAAAGAAAATTCATGTGTTGAATAGAAAGAAAATTCATGTGTTGAATAAAGGAAATTCATGTGTTGAATAGAAAGAAAATTCATGTGTTGAATAAAGGAAATTCATGTACTGAATAGAGAGGAAATTCATGTGCTGAATAAAAATATAAATTCATGTGTTGAATAAAATATATATTCATGTGTTGAATAAAAATATATATTCATTTATTGAATAGAATAACGAAGTTAATGAAATATATAAAGCCATGTTGATTAGAGATGCACCATTTTGACGTGAATGATATTTATATCGATTTTATTCGTTTTTATAACGAATATAGAAAAGGAAGTGATTTCAAAATATAACGTTTTGAAAATATTATCATTTGTATATTGATGATGTGGAATATTCAATTTTGATTCGAAATTGAATATAAAGTTGAAATCGTTTCGAAAACGAATTTAAAACAATTTATAAAATACGTTTTGAAAGGAAATCGACGAAATATATATAATATATATATTATATATATAATGGCTTGAATAGAACGCGCCGCGCTGCGGTAGTTTGCGAATTTCGACCAATGACTTCGAATGGATGTTACGGGAGATCCGACCATCGGATTCTCCTAAAACCGGAACCGTTGGGTTCGTATCGAAAAGAAATTTCTAACAAATATTAGAGATTTGAAATCTAATGGTTGGATTTGGAATCATGTCCAAATCAAATTTGGAAAAGGTCTTTGTAAGTGCAGTTCGATGGCCGTTGATGGAAATCGACTGTACGGGCCTTGATAAAATTATTAAAAATAGTAATAATTTGTGTAAAATCATAAGAAATGATTTTTGAAGAATAGAGATGAAAAATTTCCATATTTGAAAAGAAAAAAAATAGGTTTTTATCGAAATGAACTAGTTTTGAACTAGAATTATAATCCCATTTTATTTTTAAAATAAATAAAGTGGATTTGAAATGGTTTTGAAAATAACTAGAATCTCCAATAATCGAATTGGAATGTATTTGAATCGAAATTGTCTTTGGAATATTTCAATGTTGGATTTCATGATTATACAGATGTTGTTATGGAAATTTGAAAGATATATTTATATCGTTATTTCCAATATGATATTTGTTGGTCATAGAACTTGATATTGAGTATAAGCCGATATATTTTCTATTCATAGCCCTGTATTTAATATCAAATGTGATTTGGGTTTGTCGTGAATGGTGTCTTCATTAACACTGTTCTTAAACCCAGTTGAGAAAAAGATTAAATCTTTTTATTTAGATTTAATGAAGTGTACCAATTAAATGGGATTTAATTGGAATTGGAATTAGAATGTGATTTTGGGTTTATCGTGAACCGTGTTTTAAATGACATTGGTTCTATAACCAAGTTAAAGACAGGATATGATTTCCCAGGTTAAACAATCATTAATATTGATTTTTGGGAAGATTAAAACCAAGTGGAGTTTTAATGAATCTTTAATTAAATTGAAATGATCGAGAATGGAGTATCACTAGTTTTGCTCCAATCGATAGGTAAATCTTTAATTAGATTTAAACGTGAAATGGTAATTGAATTTATCGATAACACCGTGGTGTTAGATATGAAGTATTACCAGTTTTACTTCATGGGATGAATAGGTTCGGATTGGGAAATAAAATAAATGATTACTTCGGTGTGGTTTGCTAATCCCGACTAGTTTGAATTGATATTCATAGAAGATTAAAGAATAAATTTAAAGAATTTATCTTTGATAAAATTAATGGGAACCTTTCCCAAAGTATAAGAATATTTGAATAAAAGAATATTTTGAATTGGAATGAGGCATATGTTGTGTTTGTGTAAAACTTGTTTAATATATACGCGAGTTGTTCAGAAAGACCGGGTTTGTCCCATTCTGAATAAATGATTCGACGTGGTGTCGAGGATGAAGACTGTGGTCGAAGACCGGAGGTCTTCAGATCGTTTGGATGATTACTGATGATCTTGATTGGGCTGTACACCCAAGAGGAGGGAATCAGTTGGTGATCGTCCAGACGTACTTGGAGATCGATGGATATGCGAGGTACAAGGTGCCTCCGGTTTCGTTCAGACCCAGAACGAACTTGTAAATGGATTGTGTGTCTGACTTTGGATTTTATTCTGTGTGATTGATTTGCGGCGGAGAATTTATTCTCTTGCTTAACGCCCTTCTCTGAGACGTACGAGCTCAGGGTTTATATATAGTTGGATATTGATCACATGGAGTGAATTGCCTGTGTGGCATGCCTAAGTAGCAATTGATCAAGGCTTTTGTTGAAAAGCTGTGACGACCCCAAAACCCCGTACGACGGTGTTAAGGGTAATCTTTGGAATATAACACATAAACAGATAATAACAGAACAGAATTAAATAAATACACCAGATAATGTACAATAGAATACACTGGATAAACATAATCATCAGAGTTACACAGTATACAGGATCATACTTAGTACAAATACTGTTCAGCTATACATAAATGTCTACAGCGGAAAACAAACATAATATGTACAATAGGAGCTGAACAGCATAAAAAGAGATAAATGATAGAATCCATCTTCAGCTCCAGCTATCCAGAAAGAGCCTGCTAAAACCTGAATACAAGGTTGCCCGTGTAGAAAGAGAGGCACCCGAGTTTGCAAGTGAAACAAACTACGAGTCAGTCATTGGACTGGTATGAGAAATCTACTTAGCACAGTTCATAATGTGGCTAATCACAGGACCATGCCACTTTCGCGGAACGGGTTTACTCCATTGGATTGCCAGTGCTTTAAAACAAGTAAATGTTTTAAACATCGCAATGCTTTTCATAAAAATGAAGCCATTATAAGACTCAGTTCACATCACACAATGCAACGCAAACCGAAGGATAAAGTTTTTACCTTATAATGGCTAAAATATGCTTGATACGAATAAAACAAAAGAATTTGATATTATTACTAGTGTTTATATGTTTCAAAAACAATTTCAAATCATAAGTATCAATCATAGACGACATTAATGCCCCATACAACTATGTCGCCATATATAGGTATACAATCAAAACCGCACAGTCACGTATTTGGAAATTGGATTTCCGTCATGAACCAAGGCAAAAGATAGTCCTTACCGACTTCGCGACTCTCTAGCCTGAGCCGCAGGGTCAGAGCGCATCGACCCTTGGATCGTCAGGGCCGGTCCACCGATGTGGATTAAAATGCCTGAACACTGCGTTTCCCCACCCTTTGGGGCATAAATGAGCCAACGAATGAGTCGATCGGCTTCACATAGTCACCGATATATCCGTAGTGCCTTGCAACAGCAACAACCACACAGGTGAAAATAATATAAATGTCATCCAGTTTAAGCACTGACACCACCTCTAGCTAGAAGGAAACGCATGCCCTCCCTGAGGTCCTCTCCCGTTTCTGGCTCATACCGAGGTGTGAGGCTCGCGAATCAACGTTATACACAAAGCTATGCCACACAGGCCGTGCTTTGATCATCAACCACAAGACTTTGCTTTTCAACAGAAGCCTTGATCACTGCATCTTAGCATGCCACACAGGCAATTCACGCCATGTAACTGACGTCTATCAATCACACAGAATGAAATCCAATGTCAGACACACAGTCCATCTACAAGTCCGTTCTGGGTCTGAGCGAAACCGGAGGCACCACATACCTCACATATCCATCGATTTCCACGCACGTCTGGACGATCACCACTTATTATCTATATTTCGGGATGCCTCCCAATCAAGACATCAGTTACCATCCAACCGAGGTGAAGATCTCCGGTCTTCAACCACCGTCTTCATCATCGACTTCTTATCGTCGATTCAGTTATTCAGAATGGGATAAACCCGGTCTTTCTGAGCAACTCTCGTATATAATAAACAAGTGCTACACAAACACAACATACGCCTCATTCCAATTCGTCAGTCACTAACCGTAAATTAGGAAGAGAACGATTTCCCAAATATTAACCCCGAAGGCCGAAACCAACATCAGATCAAAACCCAGGAAACCATTCGACTTAGCTAACCTTCAGTTAGTTTCTAAATTTCACATTTTTAGGGAAAGGTTCCCATTATTTTTATCAAAGATAAATTCTTTAGTAAAATTTTCATGTCAAACACATTCAACCATCAAATATCTAATAAACTGGGTAAATTCGGTTTATTTCCATTCCATATCGTTTATAATATTTTATAGCAATTTATCGCTATTTTTATTTATTTAAATTAGCCAATTTATTCAAATGACGCTTCAGGCCATAACGCGGCCGTGGTGCTTTTTTTCTTCAGATTTGATTTACACAGATCTGAAAATCTAACTGTTGGATCTTCACAAATTTTATATCATTAGAAAGATCTTTTCAAAACAAATCCAACGGTTTCAGTTTTGGGAAAATACGACAGTCGGATCTCCCGGTACACTCGTTTGAAGTTTCGATTTCAAAATACGAACTGCAGCGTCATTATTCGATTTAATTTAATTAATTATATATATATATATATATATATAATCGATTCTGGCGTTGTTTTTCTTCAGATTTGATTTACACATTCTAGACAATCCAACCATTGGATCTTCACAAAGTTGGTGTCGTTGGAAAGATATTTCCAAAGCGAACCCAACGGTTTCGGTTTTGGGAAAATCCGATGGTCGGATCTCCCGCACTAATCGTTTGAAATCATGGTTTCAAAACACGAACTGCAGCTTCGTTATTTGATTTATTTTGATTATATATATATAATCTATTCTTTGATTTCAAAACCATATTCTTTTCATACATTTGATAAAAATGATATTTTTATCCGACAGACATTTATTTCAACACTTCACTATTTTTAACAATGCATGTTTATAATAAAAGTGTGATTTTTATTGTGAAACAATTTCTTTCAAAACACGACTATTTTATATAGTTCATATAGATGATAAAAATAGGATTTTTATTATAAAACAATTTATTTCAAAACACGACTATTTTATATAGTTCATATAGATGATAAAAATAGGATTTTATTATAAAACAATTTCTTTCAAAACACGACTATTTTATATAGTTCATATAGATGATAAAAATATGATTTTATTATAAAACAATTTCTTTCAAAACATGAATGTCGTTCAACACATGAATTTCTATTCAACACATGAATTTCTATTCAACACACGAATATAGTTTCAACACATGAAAATAATTCTAACACATGAATATTATTGAAAATTTTGGCAGCATAACGGCAGGGTAGTTAAAACCGGGACCATCCCTAGTACGACTCCTCGCTCTACCTTAAAGCCTCGCAGCTTTTGACAATGGGGATTTCATGCATCTAGTTCGCACGCAGGCGACATGTTTATTTTCTTTTCCACAAACTAGTCCTATGTGGTTTCAACCAAATAATTCTCAACCACCAACGGGTATTTTTCAACCACAATCAATCAATTTCAACCACAAACAATTCTAATCAACCATTCGCTATCAACCAATTTTCACACCAATCACAACCAATAAATATCGTCCATGGTTTGTGGACAAGGGGCGTATATATATAAGTATATTTCACTTCTATTTCAACACATATATAATTTTTACAACGCATATATAACTTATACATCGAACATACAACTTATACAACGCTTGTACATGAGGTGTACAACGCTTATATAACTCATACTTCGAATATATAATTTATACATCGTTATTTCCATATCGTTTATAATTTAGAAATCTCACATTGGGTTACACTCCACCAAAAATAGCAGAAGGCTCAGAAAAATATGCGGTCTCTTCTAGAATGTAGAAGACGTCCACACGAGTCCACTGTCTCTTGTTTCACTGGATTTCGTCAACAAATGAGAAAGATATAATTTTACAGTGAAATCAAAAACCGTAGTGCTTTAACATGCTATAGAATAGTTTAAATAATTATCAGCCGTTACCTCTCTGAATTCTTCAAAACTAGGTTTGAACTTTTCGTTCAAACGGTGAAGCGGATCGACGATCAGCCTTCGCAGCAAGGCAGAGGGGAGAGAGGCGCACTAGCGCCTCAAGCGGGCCCACATCGGTGGCCTATAGGCAGCGCGGCGGCGTTGGAAAGGGCTCGATTTTCGAGACCCGTATCTCCTGAACGAAGCAACGATAAATAGCAAATCTTATATGGATTTGAAGAGAATTGGAAGAACAACAAAAAACTCTACTAGCACTTGTGATTTTATTGCGTGGATTAATCAGATTTGAGGAGAGAATGTTTTGAATGCTTTCCGTCGTCGGTCGAAGGCATATCGGGGAGAGAGAAAATGAATGAGCCAATAGAATTTTTCTATTTATTTATATATTTTTACATTTCTAAAATACCCTCTTATCTCCTACGAACTCCAATCCAAACCCAATGACTATCGTCCCTAGTTAAATACCCCCATTCCGAACACAATGGGATATGTTTCGTAGGCCCATTCGACTGTTTCAGTCAGGTTTTCTTCAAATTAAAATGTAAAACATTCAATATTTAATTTGAACATACATTTCAATTTGCCGGGGCCACATACTGATTCTAAATTTCCAGAAAAATAAATCTAGCTATGTTTTGACGATACGGTCCCAAAAAAACTAGTTTCGTCGAATTATGAGACCATTTGAAAAATGGTCCTTTTCTGGTCGATCCAATTTAATAGAAATCGCCCAAACACATTTTCCTTTGCCACGCTCACATACTAGCTTCAAAAATTATGAAATTTTAAAACTAGCAATAATTTAACATCCCGGATCCAACAAAAGTGGTTTCGTCGAATTTCGAGGTCGTTGGCAAAATGGCCATTTTCACGGGCTATATAAACTCTATAGCGACCTTTCTGAAAATTCATTTGGCCATAACTTTTGCTTCCCGCTATGAAACTTCAATTTTTCAGATTCGTTAGAAATATATTCACTAACATATTTAAATATTTTTGTTTTCACTCAAATCCGTTTTATTTTGCACCCGGTACAGTCAGTCAAAGTTTGAATTCGAATTTTGAAACTACCGCGCCATTTCAGGCCTTGTTTATAATTAGAATTAATTATATTTATTTTCAAATGTCAATTCAAACGAACTTTTCATCGTTATTATTTAAAATAATTTATTTTAACTATCTAAAATTCACTAAAATAGCCAATTTAAAATTTTCAAACTGGTTCAGATTTTCCGGGTTGTTATAATCTCCCCCACTTAAAACTTTTCGTCCCCGAAAAGGAACAAAGTCGAAAGTGGGTTAATTAACTAACTCTACTTTCAATCTGGCTTCCATTCTTCAACTTTTCAGTTTCTAAGAATTTTCAAATTCTTCAAAAAATTGGCTAACACCCTAAATTTTCGAAAAATTTCGCCAAAACCTCCTTTGTACGGGGGACTTCGGGATATTTCAAATAGCCTCCTATGGCCCTCACCAATCCAAAAGAAAAAGAAAAAGCCAAGCTGCTAGCCAATCGGCTCATAAAATCATCAAATCCCAAGAAATACAATAAACGTTTATCTATTTGTCGGGCAAATAATTTTATTCCTTTGCTTAGTTGTTCATCCATAACCTGTTCACACATATATAATGCACATGTATATATTTCTATCTATTTTCAATTCAATTCAATATTTGTTCAATTTGGCCAAATGATTCAAAACTCCAATTAATCAACCAAAAATCAAACAACACAACCGGCAATCAATTTGTTTTTATCTTTCAAAAACATGCTAATTAATTCATATACTCTTATAAAATCATTCAGACTATATGATTAAAATTTTACATCCATGAAAAGAAAATAACGACAAAGTAGAGAACATAATGGAAATTTCAAAATATGGTAAATGTACCTTACACCGGAGTCAATCAGAGATATCCACCCTGCACTTAGGATAGGCTTTCATAATACTCTCCTCGGTTTCCCAAGTACAATCTCGCGGATCTCCACTCCATTGCACTTTGACTAAGTGAACCTTCTTGTTCCTCAGTTCTTTGGTTTCTTTGCCAATAATCTTTAGCGGCTCTCTTCTAACAGCCAATTCTGGAGTAATTTCTATATCCCACTGTGCTGCTTCTTCCACGATCAAGTCTGGATCATGAACATGCTTTTGAAGTTGAGATACGTGAAATACATCATGCACTCCAGGCAACCAATCTGGCAATTGAACTCTATAAGCGAGGGTTCCAATCTGTTTAAGTATAGGGAATGGACCAATAAATCTGGGTGCCAACTTCCCAGTTTTGCCAAAATGAATCACTCCTCTCATCGGAGAAACCTTTATATACACATAGTCACCAATAGAAAAAGCCAAATCTCTTCTTCTCGAATCAGCATAGCTCTTCTGTCGGCTCTAAGCTGCTAGCAATCGTTTCTTAACGAAATCGACTTTGTCTGCAGCTTCATGGATCATATCAGGTCCTAATACAAGTCTATTACCAGGTTCAACACAACAAGCAGGAGATCGGCAAGGTCTACCATACAATGCTTCGAATGGTGACATTGTCAGGCTCGCTTGGTAGCTGTTGTTGTAGGAAAACTCAGCCAAATGCAAATGGACTTCCCATGATCCACCAAAATCAAGAACACAAGCCCGCAATAAATCTTCTTGTATACGATTCACCCTCTCAGTCTGACCATCTATCTGAGGATGATAAGCAGTGCTCAAGTTCAGCTTCGTTCCCAGTTCTACTTGAAATGCCTCCCAGAATTTGCTAGTAAATATTGGATCTCTATCACCGACTATACTGATCGGCACTCTATGTAGCCTAAAAATTTCCTTGAAATAAATCTGCGCCAGGCTCTGAGCAGTTCTGTTCGATCTAACAGGTATGAAATGGTCGGTCTTCGTGAAGTGATCTACGATCACCCAAATCCTGTCATTTCCTTTCCTGGTTCTGGGCAAACCATCTATGAAGTCCATGGAAATATGTTCCCACTTCCAACCTGGAACGTCCAGCGGTTGCAACAATCCAGCAAGTTTCTGTTGGTTGCTTTTGACTAGTTGGCAAGTAGAGCACCTGCTAACATATATTGAAACGTACCTTTTCATAGCCTTCCACCAAAATGTTCGCTTGAGATCGTTATACATTTTGGTCACACATGGATGGATACTCGGCTTGGGCTTGTGACACTCGTCTAACACTTCCCTTTTTAACTCGGGGATGTCGGGAACACAAATCCTTCCTCTCAATCTCAGGATTCCATTATTATCTATTTGAAACCCCGAGGGTTCGCCTTTCTGAATCCTTCTGATCATATCCTTAATAAAATTATCATCCTTCTGAAGAATAGATATTTTTTCAATCAAGGAAGTCGTAATGACAAAACTAGCGATTATTGCATTCTTTCGACTTAGTGCATCGGCCACAACATTGGCTTTCCCTGGAGTGTACAAAATCTGAAAATCGTATGCTGCAAGAAATTCTAGCCAACGTTGCTGCCTTAGATTCAAGTCTTTCTGGGTGAACAGATACTTTAGCGACTGATGATCTGTAAACAGTTCGAATTTCTCACCCAAAAGATAGTGTCTCCAGATTTTCAAAGCAAATACGATGGCCAACAACTCAAGATCATGAGTGACGTAGTTTTTCTCATGCGGCTTCAGCTGACGGCTAGCATAAGCTACCACCTGGCCTCTTTGCATTAATACTGCACCAAGGCCTTCTCTAGAGGCATCTGTCCAGACTTTCAAGTCTTGATTGCCATCGATAATCGTTAAGACTGGAGCAGTTGTTAATCTTAGTTTCAGCTTTTGAAAAGCCTCCTCACATTCGGGAGTCCACTTGAATTTTGCGTGCTTCTTTGTAAGCTTTGTTAAGTGACTAGATATCTTCGAAAAATCTTTAACAAACTTCCGGTAATAACTAGCCAATCCAAGAAAACTTCGGACTTCTGTGGGAGTACTAGGCTGTTTCCAATTTTGAATAGCGGTGATTTTACCTGGATCCACAACAATTCCCTCTTTTGATACAACGTGGCCAAGAAACTTTACTTCATCTTGCCAGAATATACATTTGGACAGTTTGGCCTTTAAAACATTCTTTCGCAGAATTTCTAACACTTGTTCCAAATGTTTTTCATGTCCGGCCTTTGACTTAGAGAAGATTAGAATATCATCAATAAAAACTAGAACAAACTTATTCAGGACTCCTCTGAACACTCTATTCATCAAATCGACAAAATAAGCTGGAGCGTTACATAAGCCGAACGACATTACTAACCACTCATAGAATAAGTCTGGACCCCTGAATGTTGTCATGGGAACACACTCTTCGGCAATATGAAGCTGATGGAAGCCTGTAGCTAGGTCCATCCTTGAAAATACTTGTGCGCCATTCAATCGATCCAACAAATCATCAATTTGCGGCAATGGATATTTGTTCTTTATTGTCTATTTATTCAAGTCACGATAATCCACACATAGTCGAAGAGTACCATCTGACATCGAGACAAATACCACTGCTGCTCCCCAATCAGAGAAACTAGGCCTAATCAGACCCTTCCATACAAGCTGTCGAGTTTGATTATCTAACTCTTCTTTCTCCTTTAGAGTCATTCTCCGAATAGCATGCACTACTGGCCTTGCATTTGGAACTAAAGCGATCTTGAAATAAATTTCTCTCTTTGGAGGTAAGCTAACAACTTCTTCGAACACATCTGCATAATTCTTGACGACAGGAATATCTTTTATGAGATCCGGAATATTCTGTGACTACAGGGACAATTTCTATTTGAGCAGGAGAAACATCAAGAGCTGACCAAAAGTCTTTTCTTTTAGAATTCGGACCTTCACATGGTATGGTGATATAATCCTCTTCGTTAATTTTTGCCTTAACCACTCTCTCTGTAACAACCCGTATTTTCAATAACCTATAATGATGTAAATCGAGGAAGAATTTAATTTATAAATCTGAATCAAGGGAAACGGGCTATGCCATTGCGTTCACTCGGAAAAATACACGAAATAGAGTCTGAGTTTTCGAAAATCGGAGTCCGTCTGACCCGATTAAGGCCCAACGAAGTTTTCTGAAAATTTCAAAGTAAAAACAGATTTCAAATTCAAATCTGAATTTGGAAATTGGGGTTATTGGGCCAGGCGGGAAAATTCCCGCCAGAACACCCCAAGCCGACAGCCCTGTCGACTTGGGAGTCGAATTGGTTAGACCAAGTCGACAGCCCTGTCGACTGGGCTGTCGACTTGGCTCAGACGGGCTGTTTAGCCTGGTGCACCATTTGGAGATTGTGTTGAGCTTGGGGGCCAGATTCGGTTTTGAGGGCTGAGATTGGAACTAGGGTTTAATCCTATGGCCTAAAACACTTGCCTAATCTATAAATAAGACCCTAACCTACCCTAAATCATCATTAATCTATCCTACAACTAAACTATCGCAAAATCAATCCTCTCATGGCCTCCACTCTCTTAATACAATTCCTAAACCAATTTTTAAGTGATTTTCCATGCATACCAGTGTTTTCAAACTTGTATGAGCATCATTAGCTTGCATTCAAGTCAAGTTTATATATTTGCATCATAAAGGAAGGGTTTTGATCATTTTGGCTTGCATTTTTGGGTTTAATAGGGGCTTTGTCATATTTTTGTGACTTCTTAAGCATTGTAAGCCCTATTCTACTTTCATACTTAAACTTTAAAGTTAAATGTATGATATGCAAGTTTATATGCGAGTTTACTATGTTATGAAATGCAAGTTTATCATGTTATGCAAGTTTTCTATGATATAATATGCAAGTTTATCATATTATGCAAGTATGCTATGATGTGATATGCAAGTTCATCAAGTTATGTCATGCAAGTTTGATATGCAAGTTGTCATATGATATGCAACTTATGTTATGCAAGTTTGATATGCAAGTTGTCATATGATATGCAAGTTATGCTATGCAAGTTTGGGTTGAACATTTTATTCATGCTATCATGTTATGCAAGCTTATCTTGGGTTTATGAACATAAAGCTTCAAGCTTTATGCCAAAGGTTGCATTTTGGCAACATGTAAGTTATCATATCTCTTACGATAACTTGCATGTGAGGCTAAATGCGAACTTATGGCCATTTCTACATGTCATTTAGCACCATGTATCACCAATATGCTAAGTTTGGTTCTATGCATGCTTTTGAGGCCAAAATATGTAATATTTAAGTATATGAACATATGTACATTTCATATGCCACCATGTTAAACTTGTGGCTTCAACACGCTTATGTCATGATTTATGCCAAGTTCCCTCTTTCTATCCTTTATGCGCTATTGCGATATGTAAGTGATGGGATTGTGTAACAACCCGTATTTCGATAACATGGCTAAGACGAGAATCAAGGCAGAATTTAATTTTAAATTCTGAATCAAGTAAAACGGGCTATGCCATTGCGTTCGTCTCGGAAAAATACGCGAAATAGAGTCCGAAATTTTGTAAATCGGAGTCCGTATGACCCGGTTAAGGCCCAAAGAAGTTTTCGGGGAAATTGAATTTCGAAACATGCAGAAATGGGGCCAGGCGGGAAAATTCCCGCCCAGACAAGTCGATTGGGCTGTCGACAGGGCTGTCGACTTGCAAGTCGACAGGCATGTCGACAGGCAAGTCGACAGGGCTGTCGACTTGCCCTGTCGGCTGATTCTGGCCTGGTGCACCTATTTTCTATCTTGGCTAGGTTTTTGGGCCTGGTTTGAAATCTGACGGTTCAAGTTGGTCCTAGGGTTAATCTAAGGGCCTAAAACTATCCTAATCTCTATAAAAAGACCCTAAACCTACCCCTAAACCCTCATTATTCACTCATGTAACTAAACTATGGCCAAATTTCTACTCTCATGGCCTCCATCTCAAATCCCTAGAGCCTATGCATTCAAATCGGGTTCAAATCAAAAGGTGCAAGCTTGTTACACCAAATAGAGGCCAAATCAACATTGCTATGCGAGTTTCATGAAGGTTCTTCTTCAAAGGAGCCACCTTTCTTCGTCAAGATGGTGCATGACCCCTTTTCTAAGCCTTGCCTAGGTAAGTTCTAGCTACTTTTGGATCAAAACGGTATTTTTAATGTTGACATGGGATAAAATGAGATAAAGCATAAGTATGCATGTATGTGAACCTAACTTTGTCCCTTTTCTATGATCTATGACCTTAGACTAAGATGTAGCAACTTAATCATGTCACTCATGTTATGTTTAGCCTAGTTTATCTTGCAAGTTTGGATCTTTGTTTATGGAAGATTTGCATTAACCTTTGGGAACCATTTGTCTTGTGAAACATAGGCAAATACTTGACCTTGGGGCTTATGCATGCATATGAACACAAACCCCTTATGTTTCATGCATGTTTGTGGCAAAACCTCCTTATGATATTATGCAACTTTGTGGCCAAATCCTATATGATAGTATGCATGCTTATAGTCAATCCCTACATGACTCTATCTTGCATGTTTTAAGGCCAAACCCCCTTATGACGCCATGCATGTTTGGAGCAAATCCCTTTTGTGGCATCGTGCATGTTTTGGGGTCTACATGTAGCCATAGTATACCTACTATGTTGACTCGCTTTGCTTGCGTTGGGAAAACACAATTTTGGGTAGTTAGATAAACATGAACATGTCGCGAAATCTTAACTTGATTATGACATGTGTTTATACTTGAAAATATGACTTGAAAGATAACATGGAAGTTGGCATGTAAGTATGCATAAAAACATGAGCTTGGGAATTTACTAGGTCTACCCTTTGGGAATTTACCTATTAAGTTAGGTCTACCCAAATGCTTGAAAAACTTGTAACATGTTTTGGAAACATGATGAACTTAGATAATATAAGTGTGGCCAACTCGAGGTTGGGTTGAGTTTGCAACGTAAAACTACCCGGAACCGACCGGCCTAACTAGTAGTTGCAAACAATAGGACCCAATGTGAGAAGTTGGTCATGTCGCGCTTAAGACCCGAGGTTAGACTAGGTTGTGGTGTAAATCTACCCGGACCCGCCCGGCTTAACTAGTAACCACAACAAGGTCTAATGTGAGAGGTTAAGAGTGCATTAATTAAATTAATGCCACATGATAAGGTTAAGTAAATTTGACTAATGACACTTAACCGATATGACACGAATGGGTAGGTTAAGTGGGACCGGGCTTGATTTCCTTAATGACACTTAACCATGCAAGATGATTAGGAGATGGGGTTAAGTAATTTACACTTAACTAATCCGACTGGGTAATTAGATGAGGTTAAGTAATTAAGACTTAACTAACCTAACCACGGTAATTAGATGAGGTTAAGTAATTAAGACTTAACTAACCTAACCACGGTAATTAGATGAGGTTAAGTAATTAAGACTTAACTAACCTAACCACGGTAATTAGATGGGGTTAAGTAATCCACACTTAACTAATCTAAACACGGTAATTCGATGGGGTTAAGTTAAACACTTAACCAATTTAAACTTGGTAATTCAATGAGGTTAAGTAACCAATACTTAACCAACTTAACGTGGTAATTTAATGGGGTTAAGCAACTTATACTTAACCAATTATACATGAAGATTTGATGTGGTTAAGTGACCTAAACTTAACCAATCTAACTCGTTAATTTGATGTGGTTAAGTGAACTAAACTTAACCAATCTAACTCGTTAATTGGATGTGGTTAAGTGACCAATACTTAGCCAATCTAACTCGTGAATTTATGGGGGTTAAGTTAACCCATACTTAACCAATATAACGTGAAAACATGATAAGGCTAAGTCATGAATCGCTTGGATACACTTGACCGGTTTGACTAAGTAATTTGATAGGGTCAAGTTAATATATACTTAACCAACTTGTAGGGCTAAGTCTTGAACTTAAATACTTAGCCAATCTTGACGTGATTCGTGGGCGGGTTAAGGCATGGACTTGAATGATAACACTTAACCCAATAGACAAACCCTAGCTAGAAGAACTAGGTAGAAAACCGTGGTTAATCAAGGATAACGGGAAAGGAAGCTAAGTGGTAAACCTTAGTTAAGGGTAACTAAGTAATAATTCTTAACTAAGGACATAGGACTAATTCTCAAAGCGATGAGTAACCTGATACGGTAGGTCATCGCTTAGTATACGAGGAGGAGCAAGCTATCTAACTTGGATAAAAGCTCCAGCGCACTGGGTGCCGAAGTGGAAGCTTCGGGGAACGTGAGGATATTCTTGGGATCCCTCTGTGGGCTGCCAGGTAATTATACTAGGCCCATGAGAGGTTAAGGTCTGCGTTAGAAGGACCAAGAATATGCCTTGGTTGCTATGCGAGCGACCTAAAGACTGGGGTGGATAGCAGTGAGTCGACGAATACATAAGGTGCCCGAGATAGCAAGTTCGTCGATCATCTACCATCTTGAGTCAAGCGTGTACGTACGGAAAGGCAGGGAACACCCAACAGACCATAATTGCTATCTAATTATGGGTGAGGTAGGCCGTAGGATGTGGGCTGGCCGGAGTGTAGTTCTCATGCAAGATTTTCTCTTGTGTTGCCTTTCACTAGTTGAGGGAGGGGTCTCGTGGGACCATAGCCACGTGTAGAAAAGCAGACCTTAGTATCTGCATCGGCAGATAAATCTAAAGCTCCCGACCGAGTTTTGTATTTCTTGTTTTGCCCTGTGACAGGACTCGGATGGCACGATGTGATACATGTGCATACAGTTATAGAAAAACGATTCACGATGAATGCGTGGGAAAAAGGGCGCGGTTGAGGGTTAGCGTAATCTCTAGTGGCCTAGGTGGCTTAACCCAAACCGAAATACGAAAGCGTGCAATAGGTAAGCGTAATCCCTAGTAGTGCTAGGTGGCGTAAGTCCTAGTAGTTCAAACGATGATTCATATGGAAGAGCCTAGCTAGAACAAGGGTGACAGTCCAAACGATTTCAAGGATAATACGACATGAGGAAGCCCGTACGAGGTATGGCAAAGGACTGAACTTATATACATGGAAAGAAACATATGATTTGAGTAACCTATATATGCGATATATTAGGTTGACATGGACCATTACACGACTTTGAGTAAGGGACATTCATGGTTAACACATAACAAGGCTGGGATACTAGTACGGAGGGTGCAGAGCAGATATACATGTTAGAACCAGGAAAAATATACATAATAGATACCGTGGGATATTAGACGGGGTAGATACCTTGGGATAGTATACTTGATAGAAACCTGACGATGTGATACCTTGATTTATCATGACACCGTGGTTTATCACGATACCTTAGTTTAGCTTGCTACAGTAGTTCAGCCTATTACCCTGATTTAGTTTATCTATCTTGTAGTCATCTTTATGTTTACTTTCAGTTTATGCATGTCATGTTACCTTTACCTGTTTTTATACTGGAAGTAGATAGGACTTACCAGTCTTCATGACTGACCCCGTTTTCTTTCGCCTCTTTGTCTTCCATTTCCCCCCCAGGTTTCAGGGAGGAAATGATGTTGTTTAGTTCGGACTTCTTCTGTTGAAGGTCATCATGTATGGCTTGATGTATAGCTTGGTCTTCTCTTGGCTATGGCTGCCTCACCGCTTTACTTTGGGGAATAATTTATGAAAAGGTTTTTATGCTTCTTTATTATTGCAAGACAGGTTTTGATGTACTCTGATGTAAAAGGCTTTAGACCTTAATTATTATTGAATTTATGAAAGTTCGATTTTACTTCCGCTATTTTATATGTTCTGTCTTGTGATATTTCTGTGCATGTTTACCAATAATGCCCCTCTAAAGCTAGTGCATTCCTTTGCGAGTGACCCTAGCGGAGGCGGGGTGTTACATTTGGTATCAGAGCAGAAGGTTACTAGACTGGGCAAAAGTTTTTAAAGACCTTCTGAAAATTATTTGAAAAACCGTTTACAAAGAAGCATTTTTCAAGAAAATTTTCTTTTAAAAAGAAAAAGGCTATTCCCCAAAGGCCATTAGCATTATCCTTGTTTCCTTGATTGAATCTCTTTTCCTTTCTTTCCTCCATCTGTAGTCACAGTGGTTTTGACTGCGACTAGTCTTTCTAGCTGCGTAAGTATTTCCCGTACGATGGAGGTGGTTCTCGAGAGACCGTTGCAGAGTTATGCATGAAAGGATAGTAAGAACAAGGATAAAGGATACGAGCTCAGGGATAAGCAACATGTTGGTATGGCTGAGTCCTAAAAGGAGGGAGAAAGATGAACAATGAAACCCATGACGAGAGAGTACCTTTGGTATGGTGAAACGGGACGGATAGTTAAGTATCATGGAACAGGGACAAGATCATTCGGAGGGCAATAGTATGCTCTCATTTCTAGGGTACCTCAGAAGGAGGGTAACGATCTTGTTAAAGGTTTAGCTTTTCTTCTCTATCATCCTGTCGGGACTTTGTTTTGATCACCACATCTTTTAAGTCCGCTTTGATAGTTGAGTCTCTGCACCTTAGTACTAGCGTAGTAGAGGATCCTGTTTTTGTCTCAAGTCCTATTGGAAGATCGGTCCATTTACTCATGGCTTGTTTGGATTTGAGAATGTCTATATCAAGTGTTGAGCTTGGAAATAATGCTTATGTTTATAAGTTGTGGATGGATTCTAGGGATGAAGTGGTTATCCAGTAAGGGGTGCCACTCTCGGTTTTAGAAGGAGGGTAGTTAGATTCTTGGCTTGCTTTGGTAATACCCTTGAAGTATCGCGTAACCTTTTAGGTTCTGTCATGATTAGTTACTTAGAATCCCTAGATGCCTTTGTTGGAAATTAGAAACCCGATCGAATGGTGTTCGCTAATAAGACGGATGGTTTACTTAGATTATGTATGGGTTATGGGAATTACCCTAGTAAGTGCGCACGGTAACTTGTTTACTTTCAAGAGAAAGTTTTTCTACGTGGAATACCTTATGGTACAAGGTCCAGGATTCACTAGTGAATTTTGAGGGCTCGCATGGAATAATGTGTACACAGTCCTGTTTGCGCCAAGTATTCTAGAAGGAGAATAAGTGCAAGTGAAACGAGAGGCGACGAGGAAATGAGTTCCAACTCATGTTATGGAAACATGAAATAAGAAGCTGCGAAATCGTGAAGTAAAAAGGGGCGGTCAAGGCACGATGGAACTAAGCTTAAGGTAATGCGACTCAGGAGACTGAAGACTAAATACGTGCATGATATCTCTTTTGGGAATATATCCTCGATCCCTGTTTTTCTGTTGAGCTTGCTCGTAGGCTATCTTTTATGGATATCCTCTCGGTCCTGTCTCTGTTACAAACCCCGTACGGAGTTTGTTTTGTTTATCTTCTCGACCCTATTTCAGGGAATCTTAGGTAGAACCCTATGGATGTAAACATGTATTTGAAACATGTTATGGTTGATATGGTTGCAAATGGTTGCAAGTGGTTGCTCGTGGATGCGCGAATTTACATTAGATATTAGCTCGACTCGGTCACATTTCATATTGCATATGCACGAGTATTTATACTTGTTTATGGATGAAATTGAATGTGTTATCATGCGGATGTTGCATATGGTTGAATGTTTGTGCACGCATATAGTGTATATGACTAGGACTATTTGCATACATGATGGATTCATAGCACTAAACATATTTTTGCATTCAAAAGATTTTTCAGGCCTGATCATTAGCATTAGCTAAGGAACATGTACACACACGTTTTGCATATATTCATACAGCATTAGAAATCATCTAAGGACAATGGTTGCTTGTGGATGATGTTTTGAGTAGATGGATGATGGATGGTAGGATATGTTCTTCCTAACTTGGAGATTTCGGGGACGAAATCCTAAAAGGTGGGGAGAATGTAACAACCCGTATTTCGATAACATGGCTAAGACGAGAATCAAGGCAGAATTTAATTTTAAATTCTGAATCAAGTAAAACGGGCTATGCCATTGCGTTCATCTCGGAAAAATACGCGAAATAGAGTCCGAAATTTTGTAAATCGGAGTCCGTATGACCCGGTTAAGGCCCAAAGAAGTTTTCGGGGAAATTGAATTTCGAAACATGTAGAAATGGGGCCAGGCGGGAAAATTCCCGCCCAGACAAGTCGACTGGGCTGTCGACAGGGCTGTCGACTTGCAAGTCGACAGGCATGTCGACAGGCAAGTCGACAGGGCTGTCGACTTGCCCTGTCGGCTGATTCTGGCCTGGTGCACCTATTTTCTATCTTGGCTAGGTTTTTGGGCCTGGTTTGAAATCTGACGGTTCAGGTTGGTCCTAGGGTTAATCTAAGGGCCTAAAACTATCCTAATCTCTATAAAAAGACCCTAAACCTACCCCTAAACCCTCATTATTCACTCATGTAACTAAACTATGGCCGAATTTCTACTCTCATGGCCTCCATCTCAAATCCCTAGAGCCTATGCATTCAAATCGGGTTCAAATCAAAAGGTGCAAGCTTGTTACACCAAATAGAGGCCAAATCAACATTGCTATGCGAGTTTCATGAAGGTTCTTCTTCAAAGGAGCCACCTTTCTTCGTCAAGATGGTGCATGACCCCTTTTCTAAGCCTTGCCTAGGTAAGTTCTAGCTACTTTTGGATCAAAACGGTATTTTTAATGTTGACATGGGATAAAATGAGATAAAGCATAAGTATGCATGTATGTGAACCTAACTTTGTCCCTTTTCTATGATCTATGACCTTAGACTAAGATGTAGCAACTTAATCATGTCACTCATGTTATGTTTAGCCTAGTTTATCTTGCAAGTTTGGATCTTTGTTTATGGAAGATTTGCATGAACCTTTGGGAACCATTTGACTTGTGAAACATAGGCAAATACTTGACCTTGGGGCTTATGCATGCATATGAACACAAACCCCTTATGTTTCATGCATGTTTGTGGCAAAACCTCCTTATGATATTATGCAAGTTTGTGGCCAAATCCTATATGATAGTATTCATGCTTATGGTCAATCCCTACATGACTCTATCATGCATGTTTTAAGGCCAAACCCCCTTATGACGCCATGCATGTTTGGAGCAAATCCCTTTTGTGGCATCGTGCATGTTTTGGGGTCTACATGTATCCATAGTATACCTACTATGTTGACTCGCTTTGCTTGCGTTGGGAAAACACGATTTTGGGTAGTTAGATAAACATGAACATGTCGCGAAATCTTAACTTGATTATGACATGTGTTTATACTTGAAAATATGACTTGAAAGATAACATGGAAGTTGGCATGTAAGTATGCATAAAAACATGAGCTTGGGAATTTACCTATTAAGTTAGGTCTACCCTTTGGGAATTTACCTATTAAGTTAGGTCTACCCAAATGCTTGAAAAACTTGTAACATGTTTTGGAAACATGATGAACTTAGATAATATAAGTGTGGCCAACTCGAGGTTGGGTTGAGTTTGCAACGTAAAACTACCCGGAACCGACCGGCCTAACTAGTAGTTACAAACAATAGGACCCAATGTGAGAAGTTGGTCATGTCGCGCTTAAGACCCGAGGTTAGACTAGGTTGTGGTGTAAAACTACCCGGACCCGCCCGGCTTAACTAGTAACCACAACAAGGTCTAATGTGAGAGGTTAAGAGTGCATTAATTAAATTAATGCCACATGATAAGGTTAAGTAAATTTGACTAATGACACTTAACCGATATGACACGAATGGGTAGGTTAAGTGGGACCGGGCTTGATTTCCTTAATGACACTTAACCATGCAAGATGATTAGGAGATGGGGTTAAGTAATTTACACTTAACTAATCCGACTGGGTAATTAGATGAGGTTAAGTAATTAAGACTTAACTAACCTAACCACGGTAATTAGATGAGGTTAAGTAATTAAGACTTAACTAACCTAACCACGGTAATTAGATGGGGTTAAGTAATCCACACTTAACTAATCTAAACACGGTAATTCGATGGGGTTAAGTTAAACACTTAACCAATTTAAACTTGGTAATTCAATGAGGTTAAGTAACCAATACTTAACCAACTTAACGTGGTAATTTAATGGGGTTAAGCAACTTATACTTAACCAATTATACATGAAGATTTGATGTGGTTAAGTGACCTAAACTTAACCAATCTAACTCGTTAATTTGATGTGGTTAAGTGAACTAAACTTAACCAATCTAACTCGTTAATTGGATGTGGTTAAGTGACCTATACTTAGCCAATCTAACTCGTGAATTTATGGGGGTTAAGTTAACCCATACTTAACCAATATAACGTGAAAACATGATAAGGCTAAGTCATGAATCGCTTGGATACACTTGACCGGTTTGACTAAGTAATTTGATAGGGTCAAGTTAATATATACTTAACGAACTTGTAGGGCTAAGTCTTGAACTTAAATACTTAGCCAATCTTGACGTGATTCGTGGGCGGGTTAAGGCATGGACTTGAATGATAACACTTAACCCAATAGACAAACCCTAGCTAGAAGAACTAGGTAGAAAACCGTGGTTAATCAAGGATAACGGGAAAGGAAGCTAAGTGGTAATCCTTAGTTAAGGGTAACTAAGTAATAATTCTTAGCTAAGGACATAGGACTAATTCTCAAAGCGATGAGTAACCTGATACGGTAGGTCATCGCTTAGTATACGAGGAGGAGCAAGCTATCTGACTTGGATAAAAGCTCCAGTGCACTGGGTGCCGAAGTGGAAGCTTCGGGGAACGTGAGGATATTCTTGGGATCCCTCTGTGGGCTGCCAGGTAATTATACTAGGCCCATGAGAGGTTAAGGTCTGCGTTAGAAGGACCAAGAATATGCCTTGGTTGCTATGCGAGCGACCTAAAGACTGGGGTGGATAGCAGTGAGTCGACGAATACATAAGGTGCCCGAGATAGCAAGTTCGTCGATCATCTACCATCTTGAGTCAAGCGTGTACGTACGGAAAGGCAGGGAACACCCAACAGACCATAATTGCTATCTAATTATGGGTGAGGTAGGCCGTAGGATGTGGGCTGGCCGGAGTGTAGTTCTCATGTAAGATTTTCTCTTGTGTTGCCTTTCACTAGTTGAGGGAGGGGTCTCGTGGGACCATAGCCACGTGTAGAAAAGCAGACCTTAGTATCTGCATCGGCAGATAAATCTAAAGCTCCCGACCGAGTCTTGTATTTCTTGTTTTGCCCTGTGACAGGACTCGGATGGCACGATGTGATACATGTGCATACAGTTATAGAAAAACGATTCATGATGAATGCGTGGGAAAAAGGGCGCGGTTGAGGGTTAGCGTAATCCCTAGTGGCCTAGGTGGCTTAACCCAAACCGAAATACGAAAGCGTGCAATAGGTAAGCGTAATCCCTAGTAGTGCTAGGTGGCGTAAGTCCTAGTAGTTCAAACGATGATTCATATGGAAGAGCCTAGCTAGAACAAGGGTGACAGTCCAAACGATTTCAAGGATAATACGACATGAGGAAGCCCGTACGAGGTACGGCAAAGGACTGAACTTATATACATAGAAAGAAACATATGATTTGAGTAACCTATATATGCGATATATTAGGTTGACATGGACCATTACACGACTTTGAGTAAGGGACATTCATGGTTAACACATAACAAGGCTGGGATACTAGTACGGAGGGTGCAGAGCAGATATACATGTTAGAACCAGGAAAAATATACATAATAGATACCGTGGGATATTAGACGGGGTAGATACCTTGGGATAGTATACTTGATAGAAACCTGACGATGTGATACCTTGATTTATCATGACACCGTGGTTTATCACGATACCTTAGTTTAGCTTGCTACAGTAGTTCAGCCTGTTACCCTGATTTAGTTTATCTATCTTGTAGTCATCTTTATGTTTACTTTCAGTTTATGCATGTCATGTTACCTTTACCTGTTTTTATACTGGAAGTAGATAGGACTTACCAGTCTTTATGACTGACCCCGTTTTCTTTCGCCTCTTTGTCTTCCGTTTCCCCCCCAGGTTTCAGGGAGGAAATGATGTTGTTTAGTTCGGACTTCTTCTATTGAAGGTCATCATGTATGGCTTGATGTATAGCTTGGTCTTCTCTTGGCTATGGCTGCCTCACCGCTTTACTTTGGGGAATAATTTATGAAAAGGTTTTTATGCTTCTTTATTATTGCAAGACAGGTTTTGATGTACTCTGATGTAAAAGGCTTTAGACCTTAATTATTATTGAATTTATGAAAGTTCGATTTTACTTCCGCTATTTTATATGTTCTGTCTTGTGATATTTCTGTGCATGTTTACCAATAATGCCCCTCTAAAGCTAGAGCATTCCTTTGCGAGTGACCCTAGCGGAGGCGGGGTGTTACAGATTGCGTTTGGGGTTGGGTAAACTTAAAAGACATAAAAACATAAGCTTGGGAATTTACCTATTAAGTTAGGTCTACCCATTGGGAATTTACCTATTAAGTTAGGTCTACCCAATTGCTTGAAAAACTTGTAACATGTTTTGGAAACATGATGGACATGACACTTAGAAAAGATAAGTGTGGCCCACTCAAGGTTGGGTTGAGTTTGTAGCGTAAACCTACCCGGAACCGACCGGCTTAACTAGTTGCTACAAACAATAGGACCCAATGTGAGAAGTTGGTCATGTTGTACCTTGGACCCGAGGTTAGACCAAGTTGTGGTGTAAAGCTACCCGAACCCGCCCGGCTTAACTAGTAACCACAACAAAGTCTAATGTGAGAGGTTAAGGCGCATTAAATTAATTAATGCCTCATGATTAGGGTTAAGTCATGGTCCACTTAGTACTTAACCAATTTGGGCTCGGTAGATTAATCGGGGTTAAGTCGTGAACTCATCGTTACACTTAACCAAGTTAATCCATGATTAGCAAAGGGGTTAAACCGTACTTAACCCACTAGAAAAATCCTAGCAATGGGGGTCCACTCCAGCAGTAATCCCAAGTTAGTATCATCAGGACCCTAGGGACTAGGCTAGGGTGGGGGCACGATTACTGGACTAGAGATAAGTGACCAAAAGCGACGGCAGAGGATATGCCGGTTTAGTTCCGGGCGGACTCTGGTCATGCACATAGTCCGTAGCCAGAGAAAACATGCACGGGTACCAGTAGATTGGGACTGTGCACTCATGTTCATGGTGTCCAGGGGTTGACACCCTAGGGCTTGATACACCCGAAGGGTGGACCCGGCACAGTTCGACTACAATTATGTTTGGGCCGTATTGACACCAACACGTGACGAGTTAGGCTTAGGGAGCCGATCGACTAGACCGTTTGGTTGGACCTCGTATTAGGGTCATTTCATGTTATTGGACCGCGGGTTAGGGTCACTTCATGTTAATGGGCCAAAGTTTGGGCCAAGGGATCAATACTTGTTTATTCAAGTCATGTTAGTTTGCTAGTACACCTGTGGTGCAAAACCTTAATCCTGATTATGCGATGACACCTTTATCTACCTTGCTAGTTAACCATCATGCCAGTATGTAGTTATCCTTATGATCATACCTGCTGCTCATGCCAGTTAACTTTATCAGTTTACATTGATTGTAGTACGGCTTACTCAGTCTTTTTGACTGACCTGTTTTCTTTCGCCTCTTTTCTTCCGTTCCCCCCCCCCCCCCCAGGTTCTCAGGGAGGGAATATTGGAGCTTAGCTGGATTTCTGACCGCTTGCTTGTGGGATTTAGCTCATGTACGGTTTGACATGAAGCTAGCTGTGGCTATCACTTCTTTTGGGGATTAGTATTTATGTATTTCAGTTTTCAGTTGATGTTGTTTTATCTTGACTGGTTTATTGGGAAAGTTGACATTATGATGTAACAGACTTGTTTTGAAATGGTTTAAAATCTTCCGCTGTTTTATCTATGATATTTACTCTGTTAACCTATATACATATGTTCTTGTTCTGCCTTGATATATCATTATGCATGTTTACCTGATTCAAACGCCCCTCCAAAGTCAGAGTGCTTGCAAGAGTCACCCTGGCGGAGGCGGGGTGTACAATTTGGTATCAGAGCATATGGTTTACGAGAAGGAACAAAAAGGTTTTTAAAACTTTTGAAAAACTATTTTCAAAACTAAGTATAAAGTATTTTCCAAAGAAAAGTCTAGTTTATTTTAAAGACTATTCCCCAAAAAGCCATTAGCAAAATTCCTTCGTTTTTTTCGCCATTCTGAATCTGTCTTTTTCTTCGTTTTCAGCATGGCCGATAACTTTGCTATTCCGGAGGGAGTGCACGTACCTGTTTGGTATAGGAGACTTTTGGAGGCTAGGGCGACCGAAGCCGGCCCCGCAGATGTTCCTCCTCCTCCTCCTCCAGTAGTTAATATTCCTCCTCCTGTCGCTAATGTTCTGTAACACCCCGCGAATTATATAACTGTGAAATTTACAAATTAAAGTATAATTAATTTGAAATCAAAGAACTAAGGGAAACGGGACACGCCATTGCGTTCGTCTCGGAAAAATACGCGAAATAGAGTCCGAGTTTTCGAAAAACGGAGTCCGTATGAAGAAGATATGGCCTTCGGAAGTTTTTGAATTAAATTTAAAATTCAAACAGAATAAAATAAGTTCAGAAAACAAAAATGGGGCCCAATGGGCCAGGGCGAAAAAGTCCCGCCTGACGCACCCAGGTCGACTGGGCTGTCGACCTGGTCTAACCAGGTCGACAGGCCTGTCGACAGGGGTGTCGACCTGGTCCAGAGCCAGGTCGAGCCCAGTCTAACCCGGCTGGCCTATTCTCTGTTGGTCGATTTTCTGTGGTCTGCTTTGTCATTAGGGCTAGGTGGCAGGCTCTAATTGGTCTCTCCTTAGGATGAATGGCTACGATCAATCCAAGCAACATCAATGGTCCTAATCAGTTCATAACCTCTATATAAACAACCCTAGACTAAACCCTAATCTATTCATTCAAAAATAAGAACAAAGCCGCCATGTTGCTGAGGAACGACTAGGGGTAGCCACCAAATTGGAGAGAGGATTAGGAGGCAAATTCTAAGGCATAAAGCAACTCAATCAAATCAAACCGCGTCTTCAATCCCTAAATTAGAGAATTCATCACACCATTGTAAGTAGAGTATTACTTTGGTATGAACAAATAATTGTGTTGGTTTGTATGCTTGAATTGTGGCAATAAAGTAATTCATATTTGTGCGTTCTTATCAAATTGAAATATTATATACGTTTGGATATTCTTGAATTATGTTATTCAATTATAAAGAACTACATGCGGTAGTTCTATGCAAGTATACATTTGGAATATTCGCAAATTATGTAATCCATATTGAAGCTACATTGAAATTTATGCAAGTTTGGGGCTTTGCTATTATGCCATCATAATGGGTATTTTTATACAAACATCATTTTTGTGAAGTAATTGGAATAAGTTTGGGTTATCATAATCCATATGAAATTATGTTAAAAATTGGGCATCATGTATTAAGCCATGCTTTTGTACTAGAAAACCTATTTGCAAACTTATGAATATGGCTAGGCTATGAATGATATTTGGCATTATTAAAATCCATGATTAAGTCTATCTTGTTTACAAGAATTTTATGATGACATATGTGGTACATAGCTAGGTTAGGTTCAAAAATCCCTTTTTGCAAGTTTACATGACTAAAGTAAAAATCATGATTTCATGTTAGAAATATTTATGCCATGGTTATGTGAACAAATACTTATGCCATGCTTATGTTTGACATTATGCCATGCTTATGTTTGACATTATGCCATGCTTATGTTAGAAATATTTATGCCATGCTTATGTTTGACATTATGCCTAAATAAAAATATAGGTTCATGTTGTAGTTATGACTATGTGTCAATAATGATACCCAATTTAGATTCTTATCTCAACTACAAGTTTACATGGCTTGATACATGTCACCTATGCTTTATGACCAAAGTATATGTTACCACTATGCAAGTACACCAGTTTCTATTTTATATTTCCAACGTCATATTGCAAGTTCATGCGCTCACCTTCCCCTTTTTGTGTATGTAATCACGCTTTAAGCCTCCCCTTTCGCATGGCTAGGTCGGGCTTTAAAAGGCTAAGCCCAACATATATATAATAAACAGACGTGTTAAACGGGGGAAAATAACGTTGGGTTAAAATTACTAATGAATGAAAATATAAAATAGAAGGGCCCAAATTCAAGTATGGGTTGGGCCCATGATTGGTGTAACCTTTACACCATTAACTTAATAATGGGCCGCAAATATTTACATATAAGAAAATAAAGAAGAAAGACAAAATATGTAAATGTAGAACATACGATGTGTTTAACCCGAGGTTGGATTGAGTTGTGATGTAAACCTGCCCGGAACCGCCCGGCTGTCCAGTAGTCACAACAATACCTATCCAATGTGGGAGGTTAAACATGGAGCCCAATAAGGACCCGAGGTTAGACTGAGTTGTGGCGTAAGACTGCCCGGAACCAACCGGCAACAGGCAGCCACAACAATACCTGTCTAATGTGAGAGGTCAGGGCCTTAATAAGACAATTAAGGCTGAGTCAGGATTGTTAGGATTAAGTGAACTAAAGACTTAATCAAAATGGAACATGCTAAACTAAACGGACTGGTGGGGGTTAGGTTAGAAAACACTTAACCAACTTAGCATGTTGGCTAGAGATAGAAAACCTAGTAACGGGGGACCCTTTTCAGCAGTAACCCTAGAAGGTGTATCGGGATACCCTGAAACTAGGCAGGGTGGGGCACGATTACTGGGCTGATTGTAAGAGGTCAAAGCGACGGCGGTGGTGTAGCAGTGTAGGTTCTAACGGGGTGCGGGCGTGCACACACTCCGGCGCAGAAAAATAAGGCACTGGACACCAGTAGCATACCTGTGCATTCTAAGGTTGTGTCTGGCCGCCACCATGGGACTTGATACACCCCATGGTGGGACCAGCATAGGTAACTACAACATCGGGGGCCGTAAGACACATGTAATTATGCGAGTAGGAGCCGATCATCATTGAATGGATCACATCACCCTGATTATGGGGTGCCAGTTCGAAACTAGTTTATATGGGTTCAGAGATTAACATGGGGTACGATAGTATATTCGACCCTAGACAACTTAACCAAGTTTATAGTGCTTGCCCACTTCTTGTTTATACTTATCATACCCAGTTCTTTATTCATAGACAAAATAGTACTAGACTTACTCAGGCTTTATGTCTGACTCTACTTTTCTTTCGTCTTCTTTTCTTCCGTTCCCCCCCCCCCCCCCAGGTCCACAGGGAGGGAACATAGCAGCTTGACCGGTCTTAGCATCCAGCTTGAAGAAGAGAAATGTATTGCTTGGACTTTCCTGTTTTGAACTATAGCTTTGGACAATCCACTATGGGGACTTTTGCAGTTTATCTATGTTTTATTTATGCTTCTTTAAATAATGTACTCAAGACAGATTATGAAAGTGTTATGTTATGTTTTTGAAAAAGATGTAAGACAATCATGGTGATGCTTTGTAACACGTATTTGCTTTTATGAAATAAAAGTTTGTTGTTTTTCCGCTGTTTATAAATATGTGTTCTTATATCTGTCTTGTATATCTGTGAACTTATACTTATAAACCTCCACCAAAATTAGGGCATTCCCTTTGAGAGTGACCCTAACGGAGGTGGGGTGTTTTACTTGGTATCAGAGCATAGGTTTACCAGATAAGATAAAAAGTTTTGAAAAGATTATTTTCAAAAAGGGAATTTAAAGAAGCATTTTTAAAAGAAAAATGTTATTTTATTTTAAAAAAGGCAAAGTCCACTCCCCAAAGCCATAGGTACTATCTCTTATCCTTCGTTTTGAATCTATCCTTTTTGTTTCTGCATGTCCGAAGATCTTAACTTGCCGGAAGGGGTACCAATACCTGGTTGGTTTAGACGGTTCTTAGAAGCAAGGGCCACTCAGCCAGGTCCTACCGTTCCTCCTCCCCCAGCTGCCGGAAATCATCCAGCTGCAACGGCACCTTTTCCTCCACCTCCTCCTCGGGGAAACACGTTTGCTAAGATATGTAAAGATTTTAAAGCTATGGGGGGAAGGGATTTCCATGGAACTGAGTCCTTCGTGGCAGCTAGAAATTGGCTGAAAGAAACGGAGGACCTATTCATCATCTTTGAGGTAGAAGATAGACAAAAAGTACAATTGGCAGTGTGGCTATTGAAGGGCGAGGCTTCCTACTGGTGGGAAGTCACTAATGCTGAAAGACCAGTGGAGACATGGGAGGACTTTAGGGCAAGGTTTGAGACTAAATTTCTCTCAGATGCGGAAAGAAGTTTGCAGTTGGAAAAATTCTTATTTCTTAAGCAAGGGGACAAGACAGTCAGAGAGTATGTGAATCAGTTCGATGAGCTGGCTAGGTTTGGGCTTGACCTAGTCAACACCCCGCACAAGAAGGCTCTCCGTTTCGTCAAAGGGTTGAATGAGCCATTACACAGTTTGGCCATGACCCATGTACCCATGGGAGCCACGTATGAAAGATTGGTGCAAATGGCATTGCTGAATGAAGAGGATAAGGGCAAGAAGGAGTCAAAGGCAGAAAGCTCTCAAGGGAAGAAAGAGGGTTTGCAGCCTAAGAAGACAGACTTTAAGAAAGGCGGGAAAGGCAACAAAGAGAAGAGGAAGTGTAATTTCTGTGGCAAAGTGGGGCACTTAGTAAAGGACTGCCGGAAAAAGAAGGCCAAGGAGAATGGTGGGTGCTTTTCTTGCGGTGAGACAGGCCACAGGGCTAAGGACTGCCCAAAGAAACAAGGACAGGGGCAGAGGGCTGGATCCACCCCAGGGGCACAAGTTCATGTGCTGGAAGCGCCACCTCTGCAACAGCGAGGTATAAATACTTCTGTAGAAAGTGTAGTTTATCTTTATGATCACCCCGTTCGCACTTTATTTGATTCTGGCGCATCACACTCCTTTATCTCGTCTGCTTTAGTAGAATCTCTGCACCTAAAAACTAGTATGGTAGAGGACCCCTTAATTGTTTCAAACCCAATTGGAGGCCCAGCTCATTTGTCTATGATCTGTCTGGGATTGAAAATTTCCATTCTAAGCGTAGAATTTCAATGTAGTGCCTTTGTTTTGGGCTTTTCGGGGTATGGTTTGATTTTGGGTATGGATTGGCTATCCAGTAATGGGGCCATCCTTGATTGTGAGAAAAGGGTTGTTAGGCTCCTAACCCAGCTCGGTAATACTTTGGAAATTTCTTGTAATCCCTCGTATGCGGTTATGCTTAGTTATCTTGAATCGCTAGATGCCTCTGTTGAAAATTTGCAATCAGTTAGAGTGGTCCGGGAATATCTGGATGTCTTCGAAGAGGTGAAGGGCTTGCCTCCGAAGCGGGAAATAGACTTCCGTATATATCTTGTAGATAATGCAAAGCCCGTTGCGTTGCCCGTTAGACATATGGCTCCACGAGAAAGGAAAGAGCTCAGTAAACAGATTAAAGAGCTTCTAGAAAAGGGGTTCATTAGGAGGAGCATTTCAGAATGGGGCGCTCCAGTGGTGTTCGCTACAAAGGCGGATGGTTCACTCCGTCTATGTGTTGACTATAGGGAGCTCAACAAGCTAACGAAAAAGAATAGGCACCCTCTCCCTAGAATTGACGATTTATTTGACCAGCTTGTAGGAGCGTCTGTTTTCTCCCAACTCGATTTAGCAACCGGTTTTCATCAGCTAAGGGTGGCTGAAGATAGCATCGATAAAACGGCGTTCAGAACCCCAGACGGTTTCTTTGAATGGCTTGTCATGCCTTTCGGCTTGACAAATGCACCTGCTTACTTCGTGGACCTAATGAGTAGGGTATATAGAGATTTCCTCAACAAATTCGTAGTAGTCTTCGTAGATGATATCCTTATCTTCTCAAAGAATGAAGAGGAGCATGCTCAACACTTGAGGGCAATCATGGAAACTTTGCGAGTCCATCAACTAAAAGCCAAATTCTCCAAATGTCACTTTTAGAGAGAAGAGGTGAGGTTCCTTGGGCACATAGTATCCAAACAAGGGTTAGCAGTGGACCCTGCTAAGGTAGTGGCGGTACAGGATTGGAAGACACCAAAGAATGCAACTGAGGTTCGAAGCTTTCTAGGACTAGCGGGTTTCTATCGAAAATTCATAAGGGATTTTGCGAAAATCTCAGCTCCACTCACGAAATTGACTAAGAAGAATCTAGTGTTTAATTGGGACTTGGATTGCGAGTTTGCTTTCCAACGACTGAAGAGGGCTCTCACAACAGCCCCAGTTTTGACGCTGCCAGATGGGAGCAAGATGTTCACTGTTTATACGGATGCATGTGGGACAGGGCTAGGCGCCGTCTTAATGCAAGAAGGAAGGGTATTAGCTTATGGCGGGAGGCAGTTGAAGGTGCACGAAAAGAACTACCCAACCCACGATCTTGAGTTAGCCGCCATCGTCTTTGCACTCAAGTCTTGGCGACACTATCTCCTAGGTGAGAAGTTCGAACTTTACACTGACCATAAATCGTTGAAATATCTTTTCTCGCAGAAAGATCTTAACTTGAGGCAACAAATATGGATGGAGTTTCTTGCCTCGTACGATTTCGAGATCTCCTACACTCCGGGCAAAGGCAACGTAGTAGCAGACGCGTTGAGCCGAAAGAAATTGACCCTAAGCCCGTTGTTTGTTGAAAGACAAAGCCTAGAGTTTATAGCCAGCTTCGACTTTAGGCCTTCCTCCGATTTCGTACCAGGCTTACTAGCATCTCTCGAAGTGCGCCCAACTTTAGTGGATTCTGTAGGGACAGCACAACGCGAAGACCCTCAGCTTGTGGAAATGATTGATAGGCTAATTAGGGGTGAGACTTCAAGTCACCTCAACAGATACTCCATTGACGATAGGGGTTTGCTAAGGCGAGACGGAAGACTATGCGTCCCACAGACAAAAGATTTAATAAAGAAGGTTCTCGAGGAAGCACATCACTCCAAGATGACGATACACCCAGGCGGAGATAAAATGTACAAAGATATAAAAAGGACTTTCTTCTGGAACGGCATGAAAAAGGACGTGGCAGAGTTCGTTTCTAAGTGTATGGTGTGCCAACAGGTTAAGGCGGAACAGAAAAAGCCTGGCGGACTACTACATCCTCTGGAGGTCCCGCAGTGGAAGTGGGATAGCATCTCAATGGACTTCATCGATGGGCTGCCTAGGTCTAGGAGAGGCAACACTAGCATTTGGGTAATAGTGGATAAGCTTACTAAAAGCGCCCACTTTTTACCTGTAAAAAGTAAAAGAACTGCCTCATCCCTAGCATCACTTTACCTTAAGGAAATCGTTCGACTCCATGGAATACCATTTAGCATTGTTAGTGACCGAGACCCCATCTTCACCAGTGAGTTTTGGCGGAGTCTGCAAGAAGCAGTAGGAACGCAATTATGCTTAAGCACAGCCTATCATCCCCAAACCGACGGCCAAACGGAGAGAGTGAACAGAGTTTTGGAAGACCTTTTAAGGCTATGCGTCCTTGACTTCGGAGGGACATGGGAAGACCACCTTCCTTTGGCGGAATTTGCCTACAACAACAGCTATCAAGCAACCATCGGAATGGCGCCCTTCGAAGCTTTATATGGAAGACCGTGCCGATCGCCCACTTGTTGGTGGGAGTCTACAGACAAGCTCATACTTGGACCAGATATGATCCGAGAGACTTCAGAGAAAGTAGACTTAATACGAAGAAGGATGAAGACGGCCCAAGACAGACAAAAGTCCTATGCCGACAAGAGAAGGACCGACCTTGAATTTGAGGTTGGAGACAGAGTTTTTCTCAAGGTGTCACCGCTAAGAAACGTTGTTCGTTTTGGAACCACAGGAAAACTAGCGCCAAGGTTCGTAGGGCCATTCCCTATCATCGAGAAAATTGGGAAAATGGCCTATAAATTAGAGCTACCCGAGAAGTTGGCTGGAGTCCACAACGTTTTTCACGTTTCACATCTCCGAAAATGTCTACATGAGTCAGCCGAAGTGGTAGAGCCAAATATCCTCGAAGAGGCCGAAGTGGAACGCGAAGCAACCATAAGAAAAGTTCCAACCCGCATCTTAGGAACGGAAGTGAAGAAGCTACGCAACCGCGAAGTCAAGCTCGTCAAAGTTCAGTGGAGCGACGCCGAGGGAGACGCGACTTGGGAAACTGAAGCTAGAATACGTACTGCCTATCCTTTTCTGTTCGAGGGTACATCCTTGATCTTTCTTTTTCCTTAAGTTGCGCTTTTATCTATCTTTTTAGGTATATTTCCTCGACCGTATCTTTTAGGTAGAAACCTTTTGGATGGAAACAAGTAATTGAAACATGTTATGGATGATGGTTGCAAGTGGTTGCAAGTGATTGCTAGTGGTTGCTCGTGGTTGCATATACACACACAATCTAGGTTTTAGTTCGTCTCAGTCACTCCATATTGCATATGCATATATGTTTGTATTCGTATATGGTTGAATTCTTATGTGTTGTCATATGGATGTTGCATTTGTATTGAATGATTGTGCACTCATGTAGAATCAAGAATAGGAAAATTTGCATACATAATGGATTCATGGCACTTACATAATTCGCATTAAGGAGGTCAACTGAATCAGTAGACCGCCTGATTTTGCATTAGATAAGTACATGTACACACACACTTCGCATATGATCATGAAGCATTAGAAATCTTTTAAGGACAATGGATGCTCGTGTTTGATGGATGAGTAGATGGATGATTAAATGTTAGGATATACATTCCTCCTAACTTGAAGATTTCGGGGACGAAATCCTTTTAAGTGGGGGAAAATGTAACACCCCGCGAATTATATAACTGTGAAATTTACAAATTAAAGTATAATTAATTTGAAATCAAATAACTAAGGGAAACGGGATACGCCATTGCGTTCGTCTCGGAAAAATACGCGAAATAGAGTCCGAGTTTTCGAAAAACGGAGTCCGTATGAAGAAGATATGGCCTTCGGAAGTTTTTGAATTAAATTTAAAATTCAAACAGAATAAAATAAGCTCAGAAAACAAAAATGGGGCCCAATGGGCCAGGGCGAAAAAGTCCCGCCTGACGCACCCAGGTCGACTGGGCTGTCGACCTGGTCTAACCAGGTCGACAGGGCTGTCGACAGGGGTGTCGACCTGGTCCAGAGCCAGGTCGAGCCCAGTCTAACCCGGCTGGCCTATTCTCTGTTGGTCGATTTTCTGTGGTCTGCTTTGTCATTAGGGCTAGGTGGCAGGCTCTAATTGGTCTCTCCTTAGGATGAATGGCTACGATCAATCCAAGCAACATCAATGGTCTTAATCAGTTCATAACCTGTATATAAACAACCCTAGACTAAACCCTAATCTATTCATTCAAAAATAAGAACAAAGCCGCCATGTTGCTGAGGAACGACTAGGGGTAGCCACCAAATTGGAGAGAGGATTAGGAGGCAAATTCTAAGGCATAAAGCAACTCAATCAAATCAAACCGCGTCTTCAATCCCTAAATTAGAGAATTCATCACACCATTGTAAGTAGAGTATTACTTTGGTATGAACAAATAATTGTGTTGGTTTGTATGCTTGAATTGTGGCAATAAAGTAATTCATATTTGTGCGTTCTTATCAAATTGAAATATTATATACGTTTGGATATTCTTGAATTATGTTATTCAATTATAAAGAACTACATGCGGTAGTTCTATGCAAGTATACGTTTGGAATATTCGCAAATTATGTAATCCATGTTGAAGCTACATTGAAATTTATGCAAGTTTGGGGCTTTGCTATTATGCCATCATAATGGGTATTTTTATACAAACATCATTTTTGTGAAGTAATTGGAATAAGTTTGGGTTATCATAATCCATATGAAATTATGTTAAAAATTGGGCATCATGTATTAAGCCATGCTTTTGTACTAGAAAACCTATTTGCAAACTTATGAATATGGCTAGGCTATGAATGATATTTGGCATAATTAAAATCCATGATTAAGTCTATCTTGTTTACAAGAATTTTATGATGACATATGTGGTACATAGCTAGGTTAGGTTCAAAAATCCCTTTTTGCAAGTTTACATGACTAAAGTAAAAATCATGATTTCATGTTAGAAATATTTATGCCATGGTTATGTGAACAAATACTTATGCCATGCTTATGTTTGACATTATGCCATGCTTATGTTTGACATTATGCCATGCTTATGTTAGAAATATTTATGCCATGCTTATGTTTGACATTATGCCTAAATAAAAATATAGGTTCATGTTGTAGTTATGACTATGTGTCAATAATGATACCCAATTTAGATTCTTATCTCAACTACAAGTTTACATGGCTTGATTCATGTCACCTATGCTTTATGACCAAAGTATATGTTACCACTATGCAAGTACACCAGTTTCTATTTTATATTTCCAACGTCATATTGCAAGTTCATGCGCTCACCTTCCCCTTTTTGTGTATGTAATCACGCTTTAAGCCCCACCTTTCGCATGGCTAGGTTGGGCTTTAAAAGGCTAAGCCCAACATATATATAATAAACGGACGTGTTAAACGGGGGAAAATAACGTTGGGTTAAAATTACTAATGAATGAAAATATAAAATAGAAGGGCCCAAATTCAAGTATGGGTTGGGCCCATGATTGGTGTAACCTTTACACCATTAACTTAATAATGGGCCGCAAATATTTACATATAAGAAAATAAAGAAGAAAGAAAAATATGTAAATGTAGAACATACGATGTGTTTAACCCGAGGTTGGATTGAGTTGTGATGTAAACCTGCCCGGAACCGCCCGGCTGTCCAGTAGTCACAACAATACCTATCCAATGTGGGAGGTTAAACATGGAGCCCAATAAGGACCCGAGGTTAGACTGAGTTGTGGCGTAAGACTGCCCGGAACCAACCGGCAACAGGCAGCCACAACAATACCTGTCTAATGTGAGAGGTCAGGGCCTTAATAAGACAATTAAGGCTGAGTCAGGATTGTTAGGATTAAGTGAACTAAAGACTTAATCAAAATGGAACATGCTAAACTAAACGGACTGGTGGGGGTTAGGTTAGAAAACACTTAACCAACTTAGCATGTTGGCTAGAGATAGAAAACCTAGTAACGGGGGAACCTTTTCAGCAGTAACCCTAGAAGGTGTATCGGGATACCCTGAAACTAGGCAGGGTGGGGCACGATTACTGGGCTGATTGTAAGAGGTCAAAGCGACTGCGGTGGTGTAGCAGTGTAGGTTCTAATGGGGTGCGGGCGTGCACACACTCCGGCGCAGAAAAATAAGGCACTGGACACCAGTAGCATACCTGTGCATTCTAAGGTTGTGTCGGGCCGCCACCATGGGACTTGATACACCCCATGGTGGGACCAGCATAGGTAACTACAACATCGGGGGCCGTAAGACACATGTAATTATGCGAGTAGGAGCCGATCATCATTGAATGGATCACATCACCCTGATTACGGGGTGCCGGTTGGAAACTAGTTTATATGGGTTCAGAGATTAACATGGGGTACGATAGTATATTCGACCCTAGACAACTTAACCAAGTTTATAGTGCTTGCCCACTTCTTGTTTATACTTATCATACCCAGTTCTTTATTCATAGACAAAATAGTACTAGACTTACTCAGGCTTTATGTCTGACTCTACTTTTCTTTCGTCTTCTTTTCTTCCGTTTCCCCCCCCCCCCTCCCAGGTCCACAGGGAGGGAACACAGCAGCTTGACCGGTGAACTATAGCTTTGGACAATCCACTATGGGGACTTTTGCAGTTTATCTATGTTTTATTTATGCTTCTTTAAATAATGTACTCAAGACAGATTATGAAAGTGTTATGTTATGTTTTTGAAAAAGATGTAAGACAATCATGGTGATGCTTTGTAACACGTATTTGCTTTTATGAAATAAAAGTTTGTTGTTTTTCCGCTGTTTATAAATATGTGTTCTTATATCTGTCTTGTATATCTGTGAACTTATACTTATAAACCTCCACCAAAACTAGGGCATTCCCTTTGAGAGTGACCCTAACGGAGGTGGGGTGTTTCATGTTCCTCCTCCCCCTGTCGCTGAGGTTCCTCTTCCTCCTCCCCCTCAGCATCCTCAAGCTGACTTCGCAAAGACTTGCAAAGATTTCAAAGCAATGGGTGGCAAGAACTTTCAAGGCACTGAGACTTTTGTAGAGGCCAGAAATTGGTTGAAAGAGACCGAGGATTTATTTGCTATCTTTGGGATAGACGATCAGAGGAAGATCTTGTTGGCGGTTTGGCTTATGAAGGATGAAGCCGCTTATTGGTGGGAAGTCACCAATGGTACTAGGCCTGTTGAGACTTGGGCCGATTTCAGGGCAAGGTTCATGCTTAAGTTTCTATCTTCTGCTGAGGAGAATCTGCAAATGGAGAGGTTCATAACTTTGAGACAAGGAGATATGTCTGTCAAAGAATATGTGAACAAGTTCAATCAGTTAGCTCGTTTTGGCTTGGATATGGTGAATACTCCTCAGAAGAAGGCTCTTCGTTTTGCTAGCGGATTGAATGAGCCGTTGCAGGGATTGGCTATGTCGCATATTCCCCATGGGGCCACGTTTGAGAGTTTGGTTGATATGGCATTACTTCAGGGAGATGTCAAGAAGGAGATCAAGGTTAATGATACTCAAGCCAAGAAGACTGATTCCCAGGGGAAAGGAAATCAGGGTAATCCAAGTGGTCAGAGCAGTCAAGGCAATCAGAACAAGAACAAGAGTCAAGGCAACAAGGGCAATAACAACAAGGGCAAGAACAACAAGGGGAAGTGCCATTATTGCGGTTCAGTTGGGCATCTTATTAAGGATTGTAAGAAGAGGAAAAGGAAGAATGGTGAATGCTTTTTCTGCGGTGAGACTGGACATTTCGGTAAGGATTGCCCGAGGAAGCAAGGGCAAGGCCAGGGTCAGACTCAGCGTGCTGGACCTTCAGGAGGGCAAGTTCATGCTCTCAATGTCGCTCCAGTTCCCGATCGAGGTATTATTTCTGTTGAGAGCCTTGTATATATTTCTGATTTTCCAGTTCGTACCTTGTTTGATTCTGGTGCATCGCATAGCTTTATCTCATCTGATCTTGTTGATAGTTTGCACCTTAGTACTAGCTTGGTAGATGATCCCGTCTGTGTCTCAAATCCTATTGGGGTTCCGCCCATTTGTCTATGATATGTGGGGATTTGAGGATCTCTATACTGAGTGTAGAGTTCTTGTGCAGTGCTTATGTTCTTGGTTTCAGGGGATACGGATTGATATTAGGCATGGATTGGCTATCTAGATATGGAGCCATCCTTGATTGTGAGCATAGGGTTGTGAGGCTCGAGACTCGCCTCGAAAACACCCTAGAGATTTCTTGCGATCCGAGAGGTCCCGTCATGTTGTGCTATCTGGAATCACTCGACTCGTCAATGGGAACTCTTCAGTCTGTGAGAGTGGTTCGAGAGTACCCGGATGTTTTCGATGAAGTTAGGGGGTTGCCCCCTAAGCGAGAGATTGATTTCCGCATTTATCTGGTGGATAGTGCAAAGCCTGTTTCTTTGCCCGTTCGGCACATGGCTCCGCATGAAAGGCGGGAGCTAAGTAAGCAAGTGAAAGAGTTGCTTGAGAAGATCTTCATTAGACGAAGTATATCTGAATGAGGAGCGCCTGTGGTATTTGCTACCAAGGCAGACGGTTCTCTCCGACTTTGTGTTGACTATCAAGAGTTGAATAAGCTGACTAAGAAGAACAGACACCCGTTACTGAGGATTGATGACCTCTTTGACCAGCTTGTCGGTGCTTCTGTTTTTTCTCAGCTTGATCTTGCTACGGGTTTCCATCAGCTCAGGGTAGCTGAAGATAGTATAGACAAGACTGCGTTCAGAACTCCAGATGGATTCTTAGAATGGCTTGTCATGCCGTTCGGCTTGACTAATGCACCCGCATATTTTGTGGACTTGATGAGTAGGGTGTTCAGGGAGTTCTTGAACAAGTTTGTCGTGGTCTTCGTAGATGATATTCTGATCTTCTCTAAGGATGAGGAAGAGCACGCAAGGCATCTCATGGAGGTGATGGATACGCTTAGAGCGCATCAGTTAAAGGCCAAGTTCTCCAAGTGTCACTTTTGGAGAAGGGAAGTTAGATTCCTTGGGCATATAGTATCTAAGCAAGGCCTAGCCGTGGATCCCGCTAAGGTAGTTGCAGTTCAGGATTGGAAGACTCTAAGGAATGCAACCGAAGTGAGAAGTTTTCTAGGTCTTGCAGGTTTTTACCGGAAGTTCATCAAGGACTTCGCGAAGATTTCTGCTCCTCTCACTAAATTGACGAAGAAGAATTTAGTTTTTGCTTGGAGCATAGAATGCGAGCTTGCTTTTCAGAAGCTCAAGAGAACCCTTACATCAGCACCTGTTCTAGCTTTGCCCGATGGAGGGAAGTTATTTACAGTATACACCGATGCATGTGGCACGGGGTTAGGAGCTGTTCTTATGCAAGAAGGAAGGGTGATATGCTTTGGCGGTAGACAACTCAAAGTGCATGAGAAGAACTATCCCACTCATGACTTAGAGTTGGCAGCAATAGTATATGCACTCAAGGCTTGGCGACATTATCTTCTGGGAGAAAGATTTGAGCTTTATACCGATCACAAGTCATTGAAGTATCTCTTTTCTCAGAAGGATCTGAATCTGAGGCAGCAAAGATGGATGGAATTCTTGGCGTCCTACGATTTTGAGATAGCCTATACCCCTGGCAAGGGGAATGTGGTAGCTGATGCATTGAGTAGAAGAAGGTTGACCCTAAGTCCTCTATTCGTTGAGATGAAGAATTTAGAGTACGTGGCAACCTTTGATTTCTCTTTGGCGGTTGAGTCGATGACCGGTTCTTTAGCATCTCTAGAACTCAGACCTACCCTTCTTGATCAAGTTGGGGCTTCGCAGAGAGAAGACCCTCAGATAGTTGAGATTATGGATAAGCTGATTCGAGGAGAGACGTCTAGTCATCTCGCTCGATATTCTATGGATGACAAGGGTTGGCTGAGGAGAGATGGAAGGTTATGTGTTCCAATGGTAGAAGATCTAGTAAGAAGAGTTCTTGAGGAAGCGCATCGCTCTAAGTTGACTATACATCCAGGCGGAGATAAGATGTATAAAGATATGAAGCGCATTTTCTTTTGGCCTGGGATGAAGAAGGATGTGGCAGAGTTTGTCTCTAGATGTATCATTTGCCAGCAAGTTAAGGCCGAGTCAAAGAAGCCCGGTGGGCTATTGCATCCTCTAGACGTTCCACTTTGGAAGTAGGAGAGTATTTCCATGGATTTTATCGATGGGCTACCAAGGTCAAGGAAAGGGAATACGAGCATTTGGGTTATTGTCGATAGACTTACGAAGAGTGCTCATTTCATCCCGGTGAAGAGCAAGAGGACCGCATCTTGGCTAGCGTCTGTATATCTTCGTGAGATTGTGAGACTTCATGGAGTCCCTTCTAGTATTGTCAGTGACCGTGACCCAATCTTTACAAGTCAATTCTGGAATAGCTTGCAAGAAGCCATGGGCACGAGGTTGAATCTAAGTACTGCTTATCACCCACAGACGGACGGTCAAACCGAAAGGGTGAATAGGGTACTCGAGGATCTGTTGAGGCTTTGTATTCTTGATTTTGGTGGTACTTGGGAAGACCATCTTCCTCTTGTTGAGTTTGCATATAATAACAGTTATCAGGCAAGCATAGGAATGGCACCATTTGAAGCTTTATATGGGAGGCCGTGCAAGTCGCCTACATGTTGGTGGGAGACTACAGATAAGCTTATACTTCGGCCTGATATGATCAGAGATACATCCGAGAAGATCGAGTTGATTCGGAGACGGATGAAAGCGGCCCAAGACCGACAGAAATCCTATGCTGATAAGCGAAGAACTGATTTGGAGTTTGATGTTGGGGATATGGTTTTCGTGAAGGTTTCTCCTTTGCGGAATGTGGTCCGATTTAGAGCCGTTGGGAAGTTGGCACCGAGGTTTGTTGGACCATTCCCTATTATAGAGAGGATCGGGCAGATGGCTTATAGAGTGAAGTTGCCTGAGAAGCTTGCTGGAGTACACGATGTTTTTCATGTCTCGCATCTCCGGAAGTGTTTACATGAATCATCAGAGGTTGTTGAGCCGAGTGTTCTGAAAGATGTGGAAGTGGAGAAAGAGGCTACCTTGAGGAGAGCTCCGATTCGTATCTTGGGGACGGAGACCAAGAAGCTAAGGAATCGAGAGGTCAAATTGGTGAAGGTTCAATGGGGTGAAGCCGAAGAAGACGCAACTTGGGAAACCGAGGAGAAGATGCGTGGGCTTTATCCATTCCTTTTTGAGGGTACACTCTCAATCTCTTTTCTTTGATTAGCATATCTTTCTCTGTTTATCTAGTTTATCGTGTTAATCTTGTCATGAGAACCTTAGGTAAAAACCCTTTGGATGAAACATGTGTTTGAAACATGTTATGCTTGATGGTTGCAAGTGGTTGCAAGTGTTTGCAAGTGGTTACTCGTGGATGCATTATACACGTTAGGCACTAGATCGGCTCACACACTCCTCATATTGCATATGCATGAGTGTTTATGCTTATTCATGGATGAAAATTTTTGTGTTATCACATGGATGCTGCATATGGATGTATGTTATGTGCACACATATAGATGTTATACATTATGTTAGGAATTGCATACATATGGATTCATTTCACTAACATAATTTGCAATGATGATATTTGCATTAGATAAGTACATATACACACACCTTTGCATATGTTCATACAACATTTAGAATCTTGTAAGGACAATGATTGCTCGTGGATGATGTTTTGAGTAGATGGATGATTGGATGGTAGGATACGTTCTTCCTAACTTGAAGATTTCGGGGACGAAATCCTTTAAGGAGGGGAGAATGTAACAACCCGTATTTTCAATAACCTGTAATGATGTAAATCAAGGCAGAATTTAATTTATAAATCCGAATCAAGGGAAACGGGCTATGCCATTGCGTTCGTCTCGGAAAAATACACGAAATAGAGTCCGAGTTTTCGAAAATCGGAGTCCGTATGACCCGATTAAGGCCCAACGAAGTTTTCTGAAAATTTCAAAGTAAAAACAGATTTCAAATTCAAATCTGAATTTGGAAATTGGGGTTATTGGGCCAGGCGGGAAAATTCCCGCCAGAACACCCCAAGTCGACAGCCCTGTCGACTTGGGAGTCGACTTGGTTAGACCAAGTCGACAGCCCTGTCGACTGGGCTGTCGACTTGGCTCAGACGGGCTGTTTAGCCTGGTGCACCATTTGGAGATTGTGTTGAGCTTGGGGGCCAGATTCAGTTTTGAGGGCTGAGATTGGAACTAGGGTTTAATCCTATGGCCTAAAACACTTGCCTAATCTATAAATAAGACCCTAACCTACCCTAAATCATCATTAATCTATCCTACAACTAAACTATGGCAAAATCAATCCTCTCATGGCCTCCACTCTCTTAATACAATTCCTAAACCAATTTTTAAGTGATTTTCCATGCATACAAGTGTTTTCAAACTTGTATGAGCATCATTAGCTTGCATTCAAGTCAAGTTTATATATTTTCATCATAAAGGAAGGGTTTTGATCATTTTGGCTTGCATTTTTGGGTTTAATAAGGGCTTTGTCATATTTTTGTGACTTCTTAAGCATTGTAAGCCCTATTCTACTTTCATACTTAAACTTTAAAGTTAAATGTATGATATGCAAGTTTATATGCGAGTTTACTATGTTATGAAATGCAAGTTTATCATGTTATGCAAGTTTTCTATGATATAATATGCAAGTTTATCATATTATGCAAGTATGCTATGATGTGATATGCAAGTTCATCAAGTTATGTCATGCAAGTTTGATATGCAAGTTGTCATATGATATGCAACTTATGTTATGCAAGTTTGATATGCAAGTTGTCATATGATATGCAAGTTATGCTATGCAAGTTTGGGTTGAACATTTTATTCATGCTATCATGTTATGCAAGCTTATCTTGGGTTTATGAACATAAAGCTTCAAGCTTTATGCCAAAGGTTGCATTTTGGCAACATGTAAGTTATCATATCTCTTATGATAACTTGCATGTGAGGCTAAATGCGAACTTATGGCCATTTCTACATGTCATTTAGCACCATGTATCACCAATATGCTAAGTTTGGTTCTATGCATGCTTTTGAGGCCAAAATATGTAATATGCAAGTATATGAACATATGTACATTTCATATGCCACCATGTTAAACTTGTGGCTTCAACACCCTTATGTCATGATTTATGCCAAGTTCCCTCTTTCTATCCTTTATGCGCTATTGCGATATGTAAGCGATGGGATTGCGTTTGGGGTTGGGTAAACTTAAAAGACATAAAAACATACGCTTGGGAATTTACCTATTAAGTTAGGTCTACCCATTGGGAATTTACCTATTAAGTTAGGTCTACCCAATTGCTTGAAAAACTTGTAACATGTTTTGGAAACATGATGGACATGACACTTAGAAAAGATAAGTGTGGCCAACTCGAGGTTGGGTTGAGTTTGTAGCGTAAACCTACCCGAAACCGACCGGCTTAACTAGTTGCTACAAACAATAGGACCCAATGTGAGAAGTTGGTCATGTTATACCTTGGACCCGAGGTTAGACCAAGTTGTGGTGTAAAGCTACCCGGACCCGCCCGGCTTAACTAGTAACCGAAACAAAGTCTAATGTGAGAGGTTAAGGCGCATTAAATTAATTAATGCCTCATGATTAGGGTTAAGTCATGGTCCACTTAGTACTTAACCAATTTGGGCTCGGTAGATTAATCGGGGTTAAGTCGTGAACTCATCGTTACACTTAACCAAGTTAATCCATGATTAGCAAGGGGGTTAAACCGTACTTAACCCACTAGAAAAATCCTAGCAATGGGGGTCCACTCCAGCAGTAATCCCAAGTTAGTATCATCAGGACCCTAGGGACTAGGCTAGGGTGGGGGCACGATTACTGGACTGGAGATAAGTGACCAAAAGCGACGGCAGAGGGTACGCCGGTGTAGTTCCGGGCGGACTCTGGTCGTGCACATAGTCCGTAGCCGGAGAAAACATGCACGGGTACCAATAGATCGGGACTGTGCACTCATGTTCATGGTGTCCAGGGGTTGACACCCTAGGGCTTGATACACCCGAAGGGTGGACCCGGCACAGTTCGACTACAATTATGTTTGGGCCATATTGACACCAACACGTGACGAGTTAGGCTTAGGGAGCCGATCGACTAGACCGTTTGGTTGGACCTCGTATTAGGGTCATTTCATGTTATTGGACCGCGGGTTAGGGTCACTTCATGTTAATGGGCCAAAGTTTGGGCCAAGGGATCAATACTTGTTTATTCAAGTCATGTTAGTTTGCTAGTACACCTGTGGTGCAAAACCTTAATCCTGATTATGCGATGACACCTTTATCTACCTTGCTAGTTAACCATCATGCCAGTATGTAGTTATCCTTATGATCATACCTGCTGCTCATGCCAGTTAACTTTATCAGTTTACATTGATTGTAGTACGGCTTGCTCAGTCTTTTTGACTGACCTGTTTTCTTTCGCCTCTTTTCTTCCGTTTCCTCCCCCCCCCCCCCCCCCCGGTTCTCAGGGAGGGAATATTGGAGCTTAGCTGGATTTCTGACCGCTTGCTTGTGGGATTTAGCTCATGTACGGTTTGACATGAAGCTAGCTGTGGCTATCACTTCTTTTGGGGATTAGTATTTATGTATTTCAGTTTTCAGTTGATGTTGTTTTATCTAGACTGGTTTAGTGGGAAAGTTGACATTATGATGTAACAGACTTGTTTTGAAATGGTTTAAAATCTTCCGCTGTTTTATCTATGATATTTACTCTGTTTACCTATATACATATGTTCTTGTTCTGCCTTGATATGTCATTATGCATGTTTACCTGATTCAAACGCCCCTCCAAAGTCAGAGTGCTTGCAAGAGTCACCCTGGCGGAGGCGGGGAGTTACACTCTCGGTACATTTAACCTCAGCTTCGTATTTGGTTAACCAATCCAATCCCAGAATAAGATCGAATTCGTGAAAATTCATGACGATCGAGATGGTAGGAAACCGATATCTAGAAAAAGAGACAGCCACCCCACATACCCAACTAAGATCGAGGGAACCCCCAACTGGATTATGGACAGTGATGGGTTCTTTGAGCCTTCTCAATTTCAAATCCAGCTTCTTAACTGCATTCTTTGCAATAAAGCTTCGTGACGTGCCTGTATCAAACAGTAATTTAACTGGAATTTTTTTGACAGTAAGCGCGCCTTCCAAAACATCAGACCTTCCCCGACTAGCTAAGGGTGTTGAAGTTTCTGCCACTTCGTTTACCTGTATTATTCTAGGATTCTTTAAGAGATGGCAATCCTTTGCAAGATGACCAGTCTTATGGCATTGTTTGCACTCCCTATTCTCTTGAAACTTCTCATCAGGTCTAAATTTCTTCTTCTTTTGCTTTCGATTGGCTCTAAACCCATCCCTTCTTTGTTTCTTTAAAACCCTACAATTTATCGACAAATGCCCCTGCTTATTACAGTTATTGCATACGGCAGTCGTTATTGGTTCTTTCTTAGATTTAACCCTTTTTCTCTTGGCATCGTACTGGTCTTAGGACTATCAGTTTCAGACTCCTCTTTGTTACTAGAACTGACTTCCTCTTCGTAGCGTAACATACCTTTCTTGTCGAGATCTTCATACTGATAAGCCATGTATATCATTTCGGAAAAAGGAAGCTTCACATGCCTATTACTTTATTTTGGTACTTTCTTTGAAGCCCGTTAATAAATCTCAGATTCTTCCTCTTCGGATTTTGAATTAGATGCGGGGCAAAACGAGAAAGTTCATTGAATTTCTTATGATATTCTGGAATAGTCATATCCCCTTGAATCAGATAATAGAATTCATCACATAACCGCTCAGTTGCTTCTGGAGGAGTAAATCTTTCTAGGAAAATCTCTTTAAATCTATCCCAGGTAATATTACCTTCTGGATTATCCTTAACGATCGAATCCCACCAGAACAAAGCTTCATCTTTGAGTGCCCAAGATGCCAGTAATCTTTTCTGATCATCTCTCAGCTTTAAACCTTCAAAGATTTTCTTAGCAGAACGAATCCAAGCTTGTGTTTTCATAATAGATTCTTCGCCCAAGAATGGTACTCCACCCAGATTTCTATATTTCATAAATAGAGCTTCTATATCTGGGTCGGTATTCCTTCTTCTGTTTCTGTCACTCATTTTCTAGTACGTCTGCAAATGACAGACCAAGTGTTAGGTCAATAGAAAAGATATTTTAAAGCATAGAGACATATACTTGAATGTAAATGCATCTATCGAGGTGTATTCCATTCTGCTATATTCATACAAGGATATTACTAATCCTATCTGTAATGAGTTATTCGTCCTAGAACACTACTGGTTCTATTTCTGATGAATTCATTAATATGTTATATTCCAGAACTAAGCTTAACAAAAGCTATGATACCATGGTGTGATGGCCCCAAAACCCCATACGACGATGTTAAGGGTAATCTTTGGAATATAACACATAAACAGATATTAACAGAATATAATTAAATAAATACACCAGATAATGTACAATAGAATACACTGGATAAACATAATCATCAGAGTTACACAGTATACAGGATCATACTTAGTTCAAAATACAGTTCATCTATACATAAATGTCTACAGCGGAAAAACAAAACATAATATGTACAATAGGAGCTGAACAACATAAAAAGAGATAAATGATAGAATCCATCTTCAGCTCCAGCTATCCAGAAAGAGCCTGCTAAAACCTGAATACAAAGCTACCCGTTTAGAAAGAGGGGCAACCGAGTTTGCAAGTGAAACAAACTATGAGTCAGTTATGGGACTGGTACGAGAAATCCACTTAACACAGTTCATGATATGGCCAATCACAGGACCACGCCACTTTCGTGGAATGGGTTTACTCCATTGGATTGCCAGTGCTTTAAAACAAGTAAATCTTTTAAACATCGCAATGCTTTTTATAAAAATGAAGCCATTATAAGACTCAGTTCCCATCACACAATGCAACGCAAACCGGAGGATAGAGTTTTTACCTTATAATGGCTAAAATATGCTTGATACGAATAAAACAAAAGCATTTGATATTATTACTAGTGTTTATATGTTTCAAAAACAATTTCAAATCATAAATATCAATCATAGACGGCATTAATGCCCCCATACCACTATGTCGCCATATATAGGTATACAATCAAAACCGCACAGTCACGTATTTGGAAATTGGATTTCCGTCATGAACCAAGACAAAAGATAGTCCTTACCGACTTTGCGACTCTCTAGCCCGAGCCGTAGGGTCAGAGCGCATCGACCCTTGGATCGTCAGGGCCGGTCCACCGATGTGGATTAAAATGCTTGAACACTGCGTTTCCCCACCCTTTGGGGCGTAAATGAGCCAACGAATGACTCCATCGGCTTCACATAGTCACCGATATATCCGAGGTGCGTCGCAACAGCAAAAACCACACAGGTGAAAATAATATAAATGTCAGCCAGTTTAAGCACTGACACCGCCTCTAGCTAGAAGGAAACGCATGCCCTCCCTGAGGTCCTCTCCCGTTTCTGGCTCATATCGGGGTGTGAGGCTCGCGAATTAACGTTATACACAAAGCTGTGCCATACAGGCCATGCTTTGATCATCAACCATAAGACTTTGCTTTTCAACAGAAGCCTTAATCACTGCATCTTAGCATGCCACACAGGCAATTCACGCCATGTAACGGACATCGAGCGAAATAGGGTGATTATTGATTGGGCCCATAACCCATTTCGGGAATAGGGTTATGGTGGGGCTGAAATGAGATAGGGTTTCATTCCATCTCAGTTTTCTAGCCTCCACTTACCTCTTAGAAACCCTAAAAATGGCCTCCAACCTCTAAATCCCCCCCCCCCCAAATAACTTTCTAATCAAGGATTAAGCTTAACAACATCAAATCAAGAGAGATCTTCACCAAATCAAGATTAGCGCTGCTGATTTGCATTGTTATTCGCACCTAAACAAAGATTTATTTTAGATCTAAGGATTATTTGTGGCTAAGGTGAGTGATTTGCATAGTTCCTCACTAATTTTGGTTAATTAAGGCTAATTAGTGTTAATTAGCGAATTTAAACATGATAAAATTCTGGAAAAATATTTATAAATTCTTAAATGATGTTTTAGACCTCTGATATGAGCTTGGGTTAATATGGTTAAGTTTTGCTAATTCTATCATTAATTATGCTTGAACATGTTTAAGGTAAAATATGGGGTTTTGGCTATATTTGATCCATTTTAACCTATCATATTGATGTTTTAGTGATTGAGGTCACTTCTACTTGTTGCTATGACTTTGTGGTATGCTTTGTGATTGTTTAGAATAGTTAGAATGGTCGAAAACGCTGTCGAGAGGCGTATAAACAGTAGCTGGAAAGCTGCAGGAAAATGCAGGATATTGGACCGGATCGGATCGGCTATGGAGACCCGAACCGAACCGATGTTAGACCCTTCCCCACGATCCGCCATCAGCTCCGACCCGATCCATTTAGAGATGGTGAGCACGAACCGTTGTACTTGGTCTGAAGGAGAGCACCCCGACCCCAATCGCCAGAAGGACCCCGATCCGAACCCATAGATGGAAATGGAAATGGACTTGGAGACCCAACCCGACCCAATGCGGGTGATGACGATCCGAACCGAGGCGTGCTGAAGATCCCGTTCCGATCCAGTGAAGGATGTTGAAGGCCGAACTGAACTGTGTTGATGATGGAGAGCTGAAGGCCGAACCGAACCGATTGTTAAGAGGGAATCCGAACTGATCCGGTGATGACCAATAACCCGAGATGCAAAGGTAGTCAAAATTGAAGTTAGAGTTCAGGATCCAGTTGGGAACCAATGAGTTCAATTCATGGTTTGGCTTTGCTGCAGGACATGTGCTAAGGAGTTGTCGACGTTCATATCTTCGATTCACCATGTTATCAGTGCAGTAGAGTCACTATGACTCATGGGGCAAAGTGATCGTAGTAGGACTATGAGCCAGCGCAGATGGAGGGTACAACTCCATGGGGCAAAGTGGACATAGTAAAGGATTAGTAAGGCTATGAGCCCGCGCAGATGGGGTGAACAACTCCATGGGGCAAAGTGGACATAGCGAAGGATTAGTGGCTATGTATCAGTGCAGTGAAGCCATTTATGACTTCGTGGGGCAAGGTGATCATAGCTAGGTATTGAGATGATCGAAGTGGTGGACATCGTATACTTTACGCACTGAGTGAGAGATGTGAGGATGGTTGCGATGCTTGATTGTTTGCCATCATTATGACGTGCACACCCCCACCCCCGTATTCTTTACACCGTATGTAGTGGCACCTTGGAGTATTGTACAGTATGTAGTGCTAGCCATTTGGTTGTAGGTCCAGGTTTAGGTATGGTTTAGTATACCTGTTATTGTTCTGTTTAGCTGCTTATCGCTCATAACAGACTCTTTGTCTGACCCAAAGTTTTATGTCTCTTCTTATTACTCTGGGTACTCACACGAGCAGACTAGCGACAGGTTAGCTGGTGATCCGCGAGTAGCTGATTCGAAGGCGAGCAGGAGGCTTCCACGTATGATATATAGATATTCTCCCTGTGTCGTTGATGGTCACTACTTTGGGCATTAGTAGTGTACCTTTCTTGTTTAGCTTTTTGAGACAGTTTTTAAAAGTTGTAATAATGTTAGCTTTGGATCATAAGCTATACTTTGGATTTTCCGCTGCTATGATAGTTTGTTTTCAGCTTATGCACTGTCTCACCTATTTTATGTCAAGTATGTTGTTATTATATTTTGTTCCATGCGCTGTGAGACATTCTATAGGTTCCTTGTCGATTCTTCGTCATCTTTCTTTCTTTCCATTTCTGGCGACCGTCCCGTGCTAACTGGGCATGTGTACAGCGCACACTAGGAGTAAAGGTCGGTTGGTGCAGGCCGAGTTGTCACACTAGGGAGGACATGCGTTTCTTTCTAGCTAGGGGTGGTGTTACGGTATGGAGCTCAGACATTTTTACTTGTGTGGATGATGGAAAGTGATTAACAACCACCACATTGGAAATAATATTGATTGTGAAATTGATATGGATTATAATTTTGTGAATCAAAAAAAGCCAATATATATAATTTTGGTTACGAACATAATTTATATAATCAAAATGATTTCCAATATCATTGTCATTTTTCTGAAAATTCAAACAACCACCACGTTGGAAATAATATTGATTGTGAAATTGATGTGGATTATAATCTTGTGAAGCAAGAAATCCAAAAGGAGAGCGCTCAAATCAACGATTCTGAAGAATATCATCTTAACATTCTTAGAGAGAGGGTAGAAATGGAAGATAGACAGCTTGATGAAAAAGATAGGCAGCTTGATGAAAAAGATAGACAGCTTGATGAACTTCTTTGTTTAATGTCATCTTTTAAAGAACAACTCGAACAACAAAATCAAATTCAAACTTGTGATGAATCAGAAAATAGTCCATTCTTTATTGATAGTGAAAATTTTCAAACAACTTTGGAAATTGAGAATGACAATCTAAATGAAGTTGTTCAAAACTCAACAAATGATTTGGACTTCAATTCTTTTCAGGAAAAAAAATTTAAGCTCAGATTTTGATCTTCCTCTTTCAGGCTGTGAGAAACTTGTAATTCTAGAAATTGAACAAAATAAAAATGTTGAATTTTTCAATTCAAATTTGGAGACGGATTTTAATGAACATGAATTTTTTGGATTGTATGAGGAAGAGTTGCCTAATGAGGACAAAATAGAGTCAAGCCACCAAATCCAAATTTGAAAATTTTGATTTTGTGTGTCAAACGAGCTTGATATTGTCAGTGTCAAAAATATGTTGTCCAGTAATGAAACTGAGAAATGTGATCACATAGTTTTGAACAACACTCAGAATTCAAATTTCATTGAATTTTTATATGATCAAATTTTTTTGAACAATTACACTGATAAATTTGTTGAACACATGAATTATCTTTGGAATGCTGGCTTGGTTGAAAAACTTCATGTTAGGATGACCCTGGACATTTATTTGTATTTGTTGGACTATAAATCTAGGTATAAAGATGAAATGGTTTTCAAAAACCTTTGCTTATTAGAAAACATGCCTAGACTTAGTAGGAATGGGATTCATCGGGCTAGAACCAAGTGTAGGGGAAAAAGTTGGTGGCATTCTTTGCATCGCATGCATCGTAAACACATATATCATTGTACATATGATCCATTCTTACATATTGTTAGGCTGCATTTCATTCTACAAATCATTTTGCATCTAATCCATCTATGGGTTTTATCATTCAAATTTAGGAAACGTGTTACAGTGTGGACACTGTTTAGTTCTAGTATGGGGGAGTCTGCATTGCATTCATTTTTATTCTTCTTTAATTTTTCCTTTTCATTTTCATGCATTTAAATAGGACCCTCACGCATTTTAGATTGTAGTAACATGCCATTTTTTTTTGAAACATGACTCATTTTAGATTGATACAACAAAATAAGTTAAGGATTGTTAATCAGTTGACAGTATTTTTTTTCTCTTAGCTAAGTTCGAATATGGAATATAATGAAAAGTTGAATTTTGAGGGATAATAGTGTAACTGGTACATAGGGAGAATCTTAGGTGATGGCCATGAAATCTATTCAATATTATAGTCTTTGTTTAAATAAGTGGAGGACTTAAAATACTTATATTGGCTTTTCGAATCTTTAAAACTAAGTTGTGTTAAGTTGAATTCGCATAACTCTCTTTTGTGCTTATATTTTCAATAATAATAATAATAATCCAAGGTTATCCAACATTTCTTGTATATCAAGCGTTGGTGTGCAAACCCTCCAAGCTCTATCCGACATGTTGTTGACAAAGTCAGCGTTGGAATATCTTGGTCTCATTTTATGAGATTGTACACCTAAGGATTACCGACATGTTGTTGACAAAGTCAGCGCCAGTCTGCATAATCCGCCAAGCTATGTCCCAACTCTCTGCTAGTCCGCAAGGCAGTGTATGGGTGGTATACCTTGGTCTTTTAAGTTAGGTTTATGTATTTAATCATAAATTTTAACTTTTATAGAGATAAAGAATAAGCGATGATGCCTAAACATTTCTTGACCTTATTGATTTGACTAGCCATACGTAAGGAAACTAGAATACCACTTCACAAACTGTGACAAGCAAACTAAGAATTTATTTCATTGCTGCACTATGTTATCGAACGAACCAACTGGCCAAACTGGAGTTTAGATATTGGAAACTTGACTTATGTTAAAAATTTGTGACAGGTTGAGGCATCTAAAGTACAATCAACTGACTAGAAATTGTCAACTTAATTTGTTGTACCATTTTCCTGAAATAAGTCGTGTTTTCATTATTTTTGTTTTCAATTGCATAAGTCCTCTGCATTCATGTAGTTAAATTAGAGCCATAGCATACTGCATTTGGATTTTGTGGGTAGTATCCGCTGAAAACCCTCACGAGACACCACTCGTCCTACTAGGGACACCTAGAGGTTTAACGGCTTGTTGCATACGCTCAATGCAATCGTGTTTCCTACGAAAGTGTGACCTATCTAGTTTAGTTTTTCATTTCTTGTTTTACTCGAGGACGAGTAAAAGATAAATGTGGGGGTATTTGATTAACACAGAAATGTGTTTATTTTATGCTCTTATATCTTATCTTTTGTATATAAATAAATATTACTTGGGTATTGTCTTGTAACTTTTACAGATATTCCAACCCAGCCCGCATGCAACCATAAAAGTAGAGAAATGGAGATCAAATTGCTATATATTTACATTTTGACGAATTGTGGTTGAAGATCTCACATCTAGTTGCTGTTGGACAAGAATATGATTGATAAAAAGGCCATGCGCATCTCAAATTAAAGGAGGCTTGCAAGAGAAAAGGAGAAAAGGCCTATAACTTGTTCCAAATGACAAAAGGCCCAAATTTACTTGAAATAGCTAGGCCCATTTGTAATTAGGGTTAGGGTTTGGTTATCTCCTATAAATACCCTTGTAATATCATTGTAGCCACCATCCCATTTTCTATCTTCTTCCCCATTAACAAGGTTCTTCTTCTTCTTTTATTTTCTAGCGTTTTTCTTTTTCTTAGCAATTGGTCTTGTCTTCACAATTAATTTTTTTAGAACACCAATTGTATTTTACTTTTTTTTAGTGATTAGTCGTTTGATTAGTTTCAACGACAATCCTAATTTTTCTTTTTGTTATTTTAATTTTTGCAATTTTAATTTATGTTCTTTTTGTTGCTTCCTTAGGTCAATTGGATTGAACACATATTTGATTAGATTCAGATCTAATTCAATTCAATAATAGTTTAATTGCAGCTTCAATTTCGTTTGCTTTCAAAACCAACTCGAAGATTTGTCTAACTCGCCCAAGAAATTATATAAATAATTTAATTTAATTTACCTCCCTGTGATTCGACCTGCATACTACACGATCTGTACGCTTGCCGAATTTATTTCATAAATCACGCTTTTCTAATTCACGAGAAAACGTCGATCAGAAAGTGAGGTACCTTGGATACTGAGCCCTTAGTGGCTCAGTTTTAATGCCCCATAGGGCAGGGAAACGTATTGTTCAGGCATAACCAATCCACTAAAGTATTTGTGGACCGGCCCGGGCGCTTCTAGGTGCAGTTGTGGCTGTATCCTGAGACACGGGCTAGAGTGTCTCGAATTCGGTAAGGACGATCCCTTGCCTTGGTTCATAGATGGAAATCCAACTTCCAATATGACATCGTGCGGTTTTGATTGTAGAACTAGTATGTCGACATGATATATGGTAGCCATGCCATCTATGATTGATACATTTATATTTAAAGTGGTTTTTGACACTATGCACTTATAATTGTGTCAAATAATTTGTTTTAAACGTACCAAGCATGTTTGGATATTATTAAGGAAAAACTCTATCCTCTGGCTTGCGTTGCATTGTGTAATGGGACCTAGTCTTATAATAGCTTCACTTTTCCAAAAAGCATTGTGGTGTTTTACTTTAAACTAAGATTCTTGTGGAGTAAACCTGTTCCGTGTTATACGTCGTGGTCCCATGATTCCCAACTTTAAAATTTAAAATTAATACTTGTTTTAGTTCTCACATCAGTCCCATGATTGACTTGGAGTTTATTGTTTTAACCTAAACTTTGGGTGCCCCTATTTTCCACACGGGCAGCTAGTAGTTTTGGCTTTGCAGATATTATATTCACAGGATCCTGTTTTATAGCTGAAAAGATATTCGGAGAGCTCTATATCCGTGTATTTCTTTTAATTGTATTTTGTATTATTTTTCTACTTCTATTTAAACGTAATTTAAATCTTTGATATTTTTTTGATGTATATTATTTATTCATACTCTGGAATATTCTTGTACTCTGATGTAATTGTTGTAATAGCAATGAAATGTTTTTCTATTTGTGCTCTAATTTTTCGTGTTCTCAAAGCAAACCGGGCTTTCCGAAAAGGGGAAGTTTGGGTCGTTTCATTTTGGTATCAGAGCTTTGGTTTACAAAGCTAGAGAACAAGACACATTAGAACCAAGCGAAAGAATTCATCAGAGATTGGATTAGTAATATCCAATAAGAATAACTTGTTAGAGAGAGGATCAGTAGTATCCTAGAATGAGTGTGAAGAGTGTAATTTTTAAAGTGAAAATGAAAATGAATTTTGTTTTGAAAATTTAAACCTTATTATACGTATTTGAGTATATTATTTTATATTGATTTTGGACAATCGAGTATATAGAGATTTTGCATATACGCCTAGCTAGCGTGTATACGAAGTCTCAAATATGATGAATAGATATAGGATCACACTCTAGATGCCCGGGGATAATTCTGGTTATGTCTGAACATCATCAGTATTTATGCTCGAGTTTTGAAAGTGTGATATCTATATATTTCCAATTGACTGGTGTGAGAACCAAATAAATAGTTAGAATATATTACTGTGAGTTGCACTAAAAATATGATTTTTGACTATATAAAAGTTATATATATATATATATATATATAATTGAAATTTTAATTAACTAATTGATTGTCGGGTGTGATGTTTGATTATTAGTTTAACAAATAAAAATATTGGAATGATAATTAATTTAAACCAATACATGAATGAAAAGATAAATTAAGCCATATAAAATAAAATATTTAACTGTATTAAAAATTGATTGAAACTGCATATATATACATGTACATATATGAACAGGTCATAGCATGAAAGTTAAGAAGAGGAATAAAATTGTTTGCCCGACAAATAGGTGCATATTTACTAATTTATTGGGTTTGGATGATTTTATGAGTCGATTGGCTAGCATCTTGGCTTTTTCCTTTTCTTTTGAATTGATGAGGGCCCTGTGAGGCAAGTTGCGGTTTTAAATGTCTCCCCATACAAAGGAGGTTATGGCGAAATTTTTCGAAAATTTAGGGTGGTAGCCAAATTTTTGAAAAATTAGAAAATTCTTAGAAACTGAAAAGTTGAAGAACAAAAGTCAAAATGAAAGTTGAGTTGGTTAATTAAACAATTTTTAGCTCCGTTCCTTTTTGAGGACGAAAATATTTTAGGGGGGGGGGAGATTGTAACAACCCAAAAAATCAGAACTAATTTAAAGATTTTATTTTTGCTATTTTAATGAATTCAGAATATTCAAAATAATTTATTTTAAATAATAACAACTAAAAATTTATTTTAAATGAAATTAGAATGAATATATTTATTTTAATTATAAAAGAAGTTAGAAATGACGCGGTAGTTTGAAAATTTGAATTTGAACTTTGATTGAATGTACAGGATTCAAAATAAATCGGATTTCAATAAAACCAGAAATATTAGAATCTTTTTAACAATATCTTTCTAACGAATGTGAAAAATCTAGATTTCATAAAGGGAATAAAAAGTTATGTACAATTTAAAATTTCAAATAATCGCTATGGAATTTAATGTAATATATGGCCTTTAAATATAACCATCTTGCAAATGACCTTCATTTTCGAGGAAACCACTTTGGTTGGATCCGGAATGTCAAATTATTGCTAGATTCTAATTTTCATAATTTTTTGAATTAATATGTGAGCGCAGTAAATGTAAACGCATTTGGTAATTTCAGTTTGAATTTAATCGACATGAAAATGGCCATTTTTCAAACGGTTTCCAAATTCGACAAAATTAGTTTTGTTAGGGTCGTATCATCAAAACAAAGCTAGAGACATTTTTTCTATAATTTTTGGAGTTAGTATGTGGCCCCAGTAAATTAAATTATATGTTTAAATTAAATTTATATTGATTTACATTTTAATTTAAAGAAAAACTAATCGAAACAATCGAATTGGCTTACCGGACATATCCATTGTGTCCGGCATGGGGGTAATTAGCTAGGGGCGACCGTCGTTGGGCCTCGTTTGGAGTCTAGTCCGATAAATATGTTATTTGTGAATTAAAATTATATTAAATAATATATATATATATAAACATTTCAGAAAACCCTAATCCTTTTTACTTCTGAGCCTCCATCATTCAAGCCTATCAATGGCTGAAACGTTCTGAACTTCAATCCACAAAATCTCCTTATCTAAACAATGAAATCCGATAATCTCTGAAGCTAAAACAGAGAGAAAAGGGAGCTGCACAAGATTAACGGTCATGATCTTAAATGGGTTTGTAAATTAAGGGATCTTGCCTCGTTTACATGCGAGTTCTGGCGTGATGAAGAGCTCGAACGGCGAGCTGTCACAGGTGGACGTCGGCGATGTTTAGACGCATCGAGGGAGGGGGTTGGATCGGATTCAGGTGGTTGCATTCGGCGTGCGACAATGGGTATTCGAAGGCGACACTGGGTTTTCCTTCTTCCAGCAATAACAAGATAAATGGAAGAAAGGTCTTATTTTTCTTAACTTAAGCTAATTATTTTGTTTAATAATCTAATTTAGTTAAAAATGTCAGATTTTGATATGAATAAAATTGTTTTCAATTTCAATTTTTTACATGAATAATATTGAAATAAAAATGATATTTTTATATAAAATACGATTGTTTTAAAAATAAAATACCATAGAATTTTTACAAAAATATAATTGTTTAAAAATAGAATTCTTACATATATATAATTGTTTTAAAAAGAGAATGTTTACATAAATAACATTGTGATTAAAATGTGACTTCTATTACAAAATAGTTTTAAATTAATATGATTATTAATTTATGTATAGCATTGATTTTAAAATATAAATAACATAGAATTCAAATGTGATTTTTCTTATTATGAAATATTTTTAAATTATAAGCATGATTTTTAATAATATATAAGCATGATTTTTAATAATATATAATCATGATTTTTAGTAATATATAAGCATGATTTTTAATAATATATATACATTGTTTTTAAATATATATATATGCATTGTTTTTATAATAAAATAACATGGATGAAGATATGTTTTTTTAAAATATATATAGCGTTGATTTAAAAATGAAATTTTTAATATATAACATAAAATAAAAAGTATGATTTTTACACGCATTAAAAATATGGTTTTTACAATATAAATAACATTGATTTAAAAATATGATTTTTATTTATAAATAGCACTGTATTAAAAATATGATTTTTAATATATATACCGCATAAAATAGATTGCGATGGAACTGACTGGAAATAAAGCGGAATCCAAAACCGCCAGTTAAAGACTAACGGAGTGGAACCCAAGTTGAGAAAGCCTCACTAAAAATTCTGCATATTTATTTATTTATTTATTTTCATAATTGAAAAATATACAGAATTTCCAATTTAGATTTTTATCAGTTTAATCATTATAAACTGTATACGGTGCTTGTTAGATCACTTCACTCGTCCACAAACCATGGACGATTTAAATTGACAGTACTGTATGTTGTTTGGGGTGTTGAAATGTTGAACGTATTAAAAATAGTGTTAACATTAATGTGGCAGTTGAAATTAAATTATAAATATTTATTTATAACTTAAAGTAATGAAAATTGGTTAAGTTTAAAAATAATTCAATCTGAATTAGAATTGGTTAAATTTTTTATCCAATAATTTATTTAAATAAACTGTTGTTGTTTGAAAACCCGGCATGGGTATTGGGATGATATTTGGCATACACTAGTCCCAATATTTAATTATATGTCAATCGATGGATTGACAGTCTGTGATGAGCATTATTTAGTTATTTTAATGCTCACACAGTTATAAATTCACTCTGGATGTGATTGGACTGTTTGATGATTATTTATCATTATTATTGCATACATGCGATGTATGAAATCCATATAACTGAAATTATATGTTAATTGATTGAGTCGCACTCCAATTTAGAAATAAAGAACATTTTGAAATAAAAGGACATTTTAAAATAAAGTATATTTTAAAAATAAAGAGTATTTTCAAAATAAAGAATCTTTAAAAGTAAAGAATGTTTTCAAATAAATGTTTTAACAATAAAAATCACATTTTTATCATATGAATAAACCAATAAAATAAACATTTATTGAACTGTATTTTTGTATATTAAAAATGTCATCTTTAACAAACTAATGAACAATATAAAATATTCATGTATTGAATAATATTTTTGAACAATAAAAATATCATTTTTATTGAATGTATAAGCAATATAAAATATTCATGTATTGAATAATATTTTTGAACAATAAAAATATCATTTTTATTGAAAGTATAAACAATATAAAATATACATGTATTGAATAATATTTTTGAATAATAATAATAGCATTTTTATTGAATGTATAAACAGTATAAAATATTCATGTGTTGAATAAATTTTTGAACAATAAAAATAGTTATGGGGTTAAACGCCTTTTTATCGATCGAGTTATTCATTTTATAATGAATATCGAAAAGAAGTGATTGCAAAATTTAATATTTTGAAAATATTATCATTTTAATATGATAAAGATATAGAATATTCATTTTTGATTTAAAATTGAAAATAAAGTTGAAATCGTTTTAAAACAAATATATAAATGATTTATAAAATACATTAAATGGGAGTCGACGAAATATAATATATATATATATTATATTTAATTGCATGAACAGAACGCACTGCGCAACGATGGTTCATGAATTTTGACCATTAACTTCAGATTGATGTAACGGGAGATCCGACCGTCGGATTCTCCTAAACTAGAACCGTTGGGTTCGTATCGAAAAGAGCTTTCCAACGATTATAAGAACTTTGAAATCTAACGGTTGGATTTGGAACTATGTCCAAATCAAATTTGAAAAAGGTCGCTATGGATGCAGTTCGGTGGCTGTTATTGGAAACCGACCGTTCGGGCCTTAATAAAATTATTAAAAATATGAAAAAGTTATGTAAAATCATAATTAATAATCTAGAAAGATTTTGGACGAAAAATTCCTTATTTGAAAAGATAAAAATATATTTTTATCAAAATGAACTAGCTATAAAAAAGAATAAATCTTTTAATTAAGATTTAGTTAAGTTTTCCAATTAATTAATATTTAATTGGAATTAAATAAAATAAATTGGATTTTGGGTTTGTCCTGAATGGTTTCTTATATAACACTGTTCTTAAACCCCATGTGAAAAGAATAAATCTTTTAGTTAAGATTTAGAGAAGTTTACTAATTAATTAATGTTTAATTAGAATTGAAATGGAAGATGATTGTAACAACCCGGAAAATTTGAACCAGTTTTAAAATTTTAATTTGGCTATTCTAGTGAATTTTAGATGTTTAAAATAAATATTTTAAATAATAACGACGAAAAGTAAGTTTGAATCGATGTTTGAAAACGAATATAATTATTTCTAATTATAAACAAGGCCTGAAATGGCGCGGTAGTTTCAAAATTTGAATTCAAACTTTGACTGACTGTACCGGGTGCAAAATAAAACGGATTTTAGTGAAACCAAAAATATTTAAATTTGTAAGTGAATATCTTTCTAACGAATTTGAAAAATCGAAGTTTCATAGTGGGAAGCAAAAGTTATAGCAAAATGAATTTTCAGAAAGGTCGCTATAGAGTTTATATAGCCCGTGAAAATGGTCATTTTGTAAATGACCTCAGAATTCGACGAAACCACTTTTGTTGGATCCAGGATGTCAAATTATTTCCAGGTTTCAAATTTCATAATTTTTGAAGCTAGTATGTGAGCATGGAAAAGGAAAATGTGTTTTGGTCAATTACAGTTAAATTGGATCGACCAGAAAAGGGCCATTTTTCAAACGGTCTCAGAATTCGACGAAACTAGATTTGTTGGGACCGTATCGTCAAAACATAGCTAGATTTATTTTTCTGGAGTTTTTAGAATTAGTATGTGCCCCCGACAAATTGAAATGTATGTTCAAATTAAATATTGACTGTTTTATATTTTAATTTGAAGAGAAACTGACTCAAATAGTCGAATGGGCCTACAAAACATATCCCATTGTGTTCGGAATGGGGGTATTTAGCTTGGGGCGACCGTCACAGGGTTTGGATTGGAGGTCGTGTTAGAAAACCCTCTTTTAAAACTTTAAATAGCTCCCGACCAATCAGAATTTTATAAAAATAAAAAAAATCTCTCCCCGCTCCAGATCGCAAGACGGAAACCTCTCAGCCACTTCCTAGCCCGATTCCGACCGATCCACACCTCGAAACCCTATGCCCCTTTGGAGAATTTTGTAGATCTAGGCGAGAGCTTCAAATCGATATAGGGTACACCGTGCCCTGTGCGAAGAGATCTGCGGATCGGAAGTTCCACTCTTCCAGCCGCCGCCACGAGCAGCCCCGACTACCGAAGTGGGCCCCCTTCCCGGTGCATGTGTGCCTCCCCTAGCTCTTTGACCTCATGCAACCCGATCGGCCCCTAGCTACACGTATTCGAAGAAAAATCGAAACCTAGTTTTGAACAAAACTGAAAGTTATGGCTGATTTTAAATTAAACTATTCTATAGCACTTTAAAGTGCTACGGTTTCTGATTTCACTGTAAAAATCATATCTTTTTCGTTTGTTGACGAAATTCAGTGAAACAACAGACAGTGGACTCATGCGGACGTCTTCTACATTCTAGAAGAGACCACATATTTGTCTAAGCCTTCTGCTATTTTTGGTGGAGTGGAACCCAATGTGAGATTTCTGAATTATAAACGATATGGAAATGATGATGTATAAATTACAGATTCGAAGTATGAGTTATATAACTTTGTACACCTCATGTATAAGCGTTGTATAAGTTGTACGTTCGATGTATAAGTTATATATGCATTGTAAAAATTATATATGTGTTGAAATAGAAGTGAAATTTACTTATATATATATGCCCCTTGTCCACAAACCATGGACGATATTTATTGGTTGTGATTGGTGTGAAAATTGGTTGATAGCGAATGGTTGATTTGAATTGTTTGTGGTTGAAATTGATTGATTGTGGTTGAAAAATACCCGTTTCTGGTTGAGAATTATTTGGTTGAAACCACATAGGATTAGTTTGTGGAAAAGAAAAAAATATACATGTCGCCTACGTGCGAACTAGATGCATGAAATCCCCGTTGTCAAAAGCTAGGAGCCTTTAAGGCAGAGCGAGGAGCCGTACTAGGGACTGTCCCGGTTTTAACTACCCTGCCGTTATACTGCCGAAACTTTGAACAATATTCATGTATTAGAATTATTTTCATGTGTTGAAACTATATTCGTGTGTTGAATAGAAATTCATGTGTTGAACGACATTCATGTTTTGAAATAAATTGTTTTATAATAAAAATCATATTTTTTACCATGTATATGAACTATATAAAATAGTAGTCTTTTAAAATAAATTGTTTTATAATAAAAATCATATTTTTATCATCTATATGAACTATATAAAATAGTCGTATTTTGAAATGAATTTTTTTATATAAAAAAATCATATTTTTATCATCTATATGAACTATATAAAATAGTCGTGTTTTGAAATCAATGGCTTTACAATAAAAATCACATTTTTATTATATACATGAATTGTTAAAAATAGTGAAGTGTCGAAAAAAATGTCGGTTGGATAAAAATATCATTTTTATCAAATGTATGAAAAGAATATGGTTTTGAAATCGAAGAATAGATTATATATATATATAATTAAAATAAATTGAATAACGAAGCTGTAGTTCATGTTTTGAAACCGTGATTTCAAACGATTAGTGCGGGAGATCCGACCATCGGATTTTCCCGAAACCGAAACATTTGGGTTCGCTTTGGAAATATCTTTCCAACAATACCCACTTTGTGAAAATCAAACGGTTGGATTGTTTGGAATGTTTAATTCAAATCTAAAGAAAAACAGCGCCAGAATCGATTATATTGATATATATATAAATATAATTAAACTAAATCGAATAATGACGCTGTTGTTCGTATTTTGAAATCGAAACTTCAAATAAGTGTACGGGAGATCCGACCGTCGGATTTTCCCAAAACTGGAACCGTTGGATTCGTTTTGAAAAGATCTTTCTAATGATATAAATTTTGTGAAGATCCAATGGTTAGATTTTCAGATATGTGTAAATCAATTCTAAAGAAAAACAGCGCCACGGCCGCGTTATGGCCTGATGCGTCGTTTGAATAAATTGGCTATTTTTAAATAAATAAAAATAGCGATAAATCATTACAAAATATTATAAACGATATGGAATGGAAATAAACTGAATTTACCCGGTTTATCGGATATTTGATGGTTGAATGTGTTTGATATGAAAATTATAATAAAGAAATTATCTTTGATAAAAATAATGGGAACTAACCCCTAAGAATGTGAAATTTATAAACTAACTGAAGGTTAGCTAAGTCAAATGGTTTCCTGGGTTTTGATCTGATGTTGGTTTCGGCCTTCGGGGTTAATATTTGGGAAATCTTTCTCTTACTAATTTACGATTAGTGAATAATGAACTGGAAAGAGGCATATGTTGTGTTTGTGTAGCACTTGTTTATTATATACGCGAGTTGCTCAGAAAGACCAGGTTTATCCCATTTTTAATAACTGAATCGACGATAAGAAGTCGATGATTAAGACGGTGATTGAAGACCGGAGATCTTCACCTCGGTTGGATGGTAATTGATGTCCTGACTGGGAGGCATCCCAAAATATGGATAATGAGTGGTGATCATCTAGACGTACATGGAGATCGATGGGTATGCGAGGTATATAGGGCCTCCGGTTTCGTTCAGACCCAAAACGGACTTGTAAATGGACTGTGTGTCTGACGTTGGAATTCATTCTGTTTGATTGATAGCCATCAGTTACACGGCGTGAATTGCCTATGTGGCATGCTAAGATGCAGTGATCAAGGCTTCTGTTGAAAAGCAATGTCTTGTGGTTGATGATCAAAGCACGGCCTCTGTGGCATAGCTTTGTGTATAACGTGAATTCGCGAGCCTCACACCCCGGTATGCACCAAAAACGGGAGAGGACCTCAGGGAGGGCATGCGTTTCCTTCTAGCTAGAGGTGGTGTCAGTGCTTAAACTGGCTGACATTTATATTATTTTCACCTGTGTGGTTGTTGTTGTTGCGAGGCGTCTCGGATATATCGGTGACTATGTGAAGCCAATGGAGTCATTCGTTGGCTCATTTACGCCCCAAAGGGCGGGGAAATGTAGTGTACAGGCATTTTAATCCACATCGGTGGACCGCCCTGACGATCCAAGGGTCGATGCACTCTGACCCCGAGGCTCGGGCTAGAGAGTCTCGAAGTCGGTAAGGTCTATCTTTTGCCTTGGTTCATGATGGAAATCCAATTTCCAAATACGACACCGTGCGGTTTTGATTGTATACCTATATATGGCGACATGATATATGGTACCCATGCCGTCTATGATTGATACTTATGATTTGAAATCGTTTTTGAAACATATAAACACTAGTAATAATATCAAATTCTTTTGTTTTATTCGTATCAAGCATATTTTGGCCATTATAAGGTAAAACTCTATCCTCCGGTTTGTGTTGCATTGTGTGATGGGAACTGAGTCTTATAATGGTTTCATTTTTATAAAAAGCATTGCGATGTTTAAAGATTTACTTGTTTTAAAGCACTGGCAATCCAATGGAGTAAACCCGTTCCGTGAAAGTGGCGTGGTCCTGTGATTAGCCATATTATAAAATGTGTTAAGTAGATTTCTCATACCAGTCCCATGACTGACTCGTAGTTTGTTTCACTTGCAAACTCGGGTGCCCTTTTTCTACACGGGCAGCCTTGTGTTCAGGTATTAGCAGGCTCTTTCTGGATAGCTGGAGCTGAAGATAGATCCTATTATTTATCTCTTTTTATGTTGTTCAGCTCCTATTATACATATTATGTTTGTTTTCCGCTGTAGACATTTATGTATAGCTGAACTATATTTGTACTAAGTATGATCCTGTATGTTGTGTAACTCTGTTGATTACGTTTATCCAGTGTATTCTATTATGCATTATTTGGTGTATCTATTTATTTCTGTTTTGCTATTATCTGTTTATGTGTTATATTCCAAAGATTACCCTTGCCACCGTCCTACGGGGTTTTTGGGTCGTCACAACATGGTATCAGAGCTTTGGTTAAGCTTAGTGCTGGAATATAACATATTAACGAACTCGTCAGAAATAGAACCAGTAGTGTTCTAGGACGAATAACTCATTACAGATAGGATCGGTAATATCCTAGTATGAGTATAGCAGAATGAAATACACCCCGATAGACACATTTACATTCAAATATATGTTTCTATGTTTTAAAATATCTTTTCTGTTGACCTGACACTTGATATGCTATTTGCAGAAGTACTAGAAAATAAGTGTCTGAAACAGAAGGAATGCAGAACCAGATATTGAGGCTCTATAAATTAAATATCGAAATATGGGTGGAATACCGTTCTCGGGCGAAGAATCTATAATGAAAACACAAGCTTGGATTCGTTCTACTGAGAAGATCTTTGACGGTTTAAAGCTGAGAGATGACCAGAAAAGATTACTGGCGTCTTGGGCACTCAAAGACGAAGCTTTGTTCCGGTGGGATTCTATTATTGAGGATAATCCAGAAGGTAATATTACCTGGGATAGATTTAAAGTGATTTTCCTAGAAATATTTACCCCTTCTGAAGCAACTGAGCGGTTATGTGATGAATTCTCTTATCTGATACATGGAGATATGACCATTCTAGAATATCATAAGAAATTCAATGAACTTTCTCATTTTACCCCGCATCTGATTCAAGATCCAAAGAGGAAGAATCTAAGGTTTATTCATGGCCTCCAAAGAAAATACCAGAATAGTGTAATGAGGAATGTGAAGCTTCCTTTCTGTGAAATGATATACATAGCTTACCAGTATGAGGATCTCGACAAGAAAGGTATGTTGCGCTACGAAGAGGAAGTCTGTTCTAGTAATAAAGGTGAGTCTGAAACTGATAATCCTGAGGCCGGTACGATGTCTGAGGTCAGTAAGAAGCCTAAAGTCAATCGGAAAAGGGCCAGATCTGGGAAAGAACCAGTAACAACTGCCATATGCAATAACTGCAATAAGCACGGACAATTGTCGATAAATTGCAGAGCTTTAAAGAAACAAAGAAAGGATGGATATAGAGCCAATCGAAAGCAAAAGAAGAAGAGAGTTAGACCAGATGAGAAGTTTCAAGAGAATAGGGAGTGCAAACAATGCCATAAGACTGGTCATCTTACAAAGTATTGCCAGCTCTTAAAGAAGCCTGGAATGGTACAAGTGAATGAAGTGGCAGAAACTTCAGCACCCTCAGCTATTCAGGAAAGGCCAGATGTTTTAGAAGGCACGCTAACTGTCAAAGATATTCCAGTTAAAGTACTGTTTGACACCGGCGCGTCGCGATGCTTTGTTACAAAGAATGCGGTTAAGAAACTGGATTTGAATTTGAAGAAGCTCAATGAACCAATGAATATCCATAATCCGGTTGGGGGTTCCCTCAATCTCAGCTGAGTTTGTGGGGTGCCGGTTTCTTTTTCTCGTTATCGGTTCCTACCATCGCGGTTGTCATGAATTTTACAGAATTTGATCTTATCTTGGGGTTAGACTGGTTGACCAAATATGAAGCTGAGGTTAAATGCGCCGACAGAGTCGTTAGGGCGAAGATTAAATCAGGTGACTATATAACCATTCCCTGTGAAGGTCAGAATTCTGATAGAAAAGACTTCTGGGCAGCTGTGGATGTTTCTCTTGCTCAAATAGAAAATATCCCTGTAGTCACAGAGGATATTCCGGACCTCATAAAAGATATTCCTGTTGTAAAGAATTATGCAGATGTGTTCGAAGAAGTTGTTAGCTTACCTCCGCAAAGAGAAATTGATTTCAAGATAGCTTTAATTCCGAACGCAAGGCCAGTAGTGCACGCTATTCGGAGAATGACTCTAAAGGAGAAAGAAGAACAAGACAATCAAACTCGACAGCTAGTATGGAAGGGTCTGATCAGGCCTAGTTTCTCTTATTGGGGAGCAGCAGTGGTGTTTGTCCCAAAGTCTGACGGTACTCTACGACTATGTGTGGATTATCGTGACTTGAATAAGCAGACAATAAAGAATAAATATCCATTGCCACGAATCGATGATTTATTGGATCGTCATAATGGAGCACAAGTATTTTCATGGATGGACCTAGCTACAGGCTTCCGTCAGCTTCGTATTGCCGAAGAGTGTGTTCCTACGACAGCATTCAGAGGTCCAGACTTATTCTATGAGTGGTTAGTAATGTCGTTCGGCTTATGTAACGCTCCATCTTACTTCATCGATTTGATGAATCGAGTGTTCAGAGGAGTCTTGAATAAGTTTGTTCTGGTTTTTATTGATTATATTCTAATCTTCTCTAAGTTAAAAGCCGAACATGAAAAACATTTGGAACAAGTTCTAGAAATTCTGAGAAAGAATGTATTAAAAGCTAAACTTTCCAAATGTATATTCTAGCAAGATGAAGTAAAGTTTCTTGGCCACGTCGTATCAAAAGAGGGAATTGTTGTGGATCCAAGTAAAATCACCGCTATTCAAAATTGGAAACAGCCTAGTACTCCCACAGAAGTCCGAAGTTTTCTTGGATTGGCTAGTTATTACCGGAAGTTCGTTAAAGATTTTTCAAAGATATCTAGTCACTTAACAAAGCTTACAAAGAAGCACTCAAAATTCAGGTGGACTCCAGAATGTGAGGAGGCTTTTGATAAGCTAAAGTTAAGATTAACAACGGCTCCAGTGTTAATGATAATCGATGGCAATCAAGACTTGAAAGTCTGAACAGATGCCTCTAGAGAAGGCCTTGGTACAGTATTAATGCAAAGAGGTCAAGTGGTAGCTTATGCTAGCCGTCAGCTGAAGCCACATGAAAAGAACCACGTTACTCATGATCTTGAGTTGTTGGCTATCGTATTCGCTTTGAGAATCTAGAGACATTATCTTTTGGGTGAGAAATTCGAACTATTTACAGACCATCTGTCGCTAAAGTATCTGTTCACCCAGAAAGACTTGAATCTGAGGCAGCAACGTTGGCTAGAATTTCTGGCTGCATACAATTTTGAGATTCTGTACACTCCAGGGAAAGCCAATGTTGTAGCCGATGCGCTAATTAGAAAGAATGTAATGATCGCCAGTTTTATTATTACGACTTCATTGATGGATAAAATATCTGCTCTTCAGAAGGATGATCACTTCATTCAAAGGATCAGAGAAAGAATATAGAAAGGCGAACACTTGAGTTTCCAGATTGATTACCAAGGGATTATAAGGCTAAAGGGTCGAATTTGTGTTCCTAACATTTCTGAGCTCCGAAAGGAAGTGCTGGATGAATGCCACAAGTCAAAACTTAGTAACCATCCCGGAGTGAGCAAAATGTATAATGACATCAAACGCACTTTCTGGTGGAGGTCGATGAAGAGAGACATTTCTTTATATGTTAGAAGGTGCCCTACTTGCCAACTAGTTAAGAGCGACTAATAAAAACTGGCTGGATTGTTGCAATCGCTGGACATTCCAGGTTGGAAGTGGGAACATATTTCCATGGACTTCATAGATGGTTTGCCCAGAACCAGGAAAGGAAATGGCAGTATTTGGATGATCGTAGATCGCTTCACGAAGACCGCCCATTTCATACCTGTCAGATCGAACAGAACTGCTCAGAGTCTGGCGCAGATATATTTCAAGGAAATAGTTAGGCTACACGGAGTGCCGATCGGTATAGTTAGTGATAGAGATCCAATATTTACTAGCAAATTCTGGGAGGCATTTCAAGTAGAACTGGGAACGAAGCTGAATCTAAGCACCGCCTATCATCCTCAGACATATGGTCTGACTGAGAGGGTGAATCGTATACTAGAAGATCTATTACGTGCTTATGTACTTGATTTTGGTGGATCATAGGAAGACCATTTGCATTTGGCTGAGTTCTCATATAACAACAGTTACCAAGCGAGCCTGACAATGTCACCATTCGAAGCATTGTATGGTAGACCGCGTCGATCTCCTACTTGTTGGGTCAAACCTGGTAATAGACTTGTATTGGGACCTGATATGATCCGTGAACCTGCGGAAAAAGTCGATTTCATTAAGAAACGATTACTCGCCGCTCAAAGCCGACAGAAGAGCTATGCTGATTCGAGAAGAAGAGATTTGGCTTTTTCTGTTGGTGATTATGTATATCTAAGGGTTTCTCCGATGAGAGGAGTGATTCGATTTGGCAAAATTGGGAAGTTGGCGCCTAGATTTTTTGGTCCATTCCCTATGCTTGAACGGATTGGTACTCTCGCTTATAGAATCCAATTGCTTGATTGGTTTCCTGGAGTACATGATGTATTTCACGTGTCTCAACTTCGAAAGCACGTTCATGATCCAGACTTGATCGTGGAAGAAGCAGCACAATGGGATATAGAAATTACTCCAGAGTTGGCTGTGAGAAGAGAGCCGCTAAAGATCATTGGCAAAAAAACCAAAGAGCTAAGGAACAAAAATGTTCACTTAGTCAAAGTACAATAGTGTGGAGATCTGCGAGATTGTACTTGGCAAATAGAGGAAAGCATTAAGAAAGCCTATCCTAAGTCTAGGGTGGATATCTCTGATTGACTCTAGTGCAAGGTACATCTACCATATTTTGAAATTTCCATTATGTTCTCTACTTTGTTGTTATTTTCTTTTCATGGATGTAAACTTTTAATTCTATAGTCTGATTATTTTAAAAGAGTATATGAATCGATTAGTGTATTTTTGAAAAGTTAAAAACAAATTGATTGTTGTTTGTGTGATGTGATTGTGGATTCGATTAATTAAATTATTAGAATGTTAGTTAATTAAATCAAGTATTGAGCTGATTTAAAAATAGATAGAAGTATATACATGTACATTATATATGTTTGAACAGGTAAATGGATTAGCTGTTGAGTAGAGAATTTATTAGCATGCCCGACAAATAGGTAAACCTTAATGAGTTGGATGCGAAATATTATTATATCAACTTCTGTGAATGTCATTGGATGCGGAGTGCTAGTTGTTCTGTGTGTTATAATAAACGTCGCCATAGGATAGTAACAATTAATTTTGAACTACACTACATCGCATACTTCTTGAAGATAGGCATACTTCATCATATACTACATAAGCATATGGATCTTGTGTGGCGAGGTTGAAGATTTACCATACGAGCGAGAGGCTTGTATGGCGATGACTATATTTTACAGGTTGAACTGATGACTGATATGGACAATATAAAATGTAACGGTAAATTGCCGGATTAATAAAAACCCTACACGGGTCTGGAGATGGCAATAAACACGTCTCTCAGGTCATTAAGGCACAAAAACCATTTATAGGGTAACGAGAATTTATTCTTTGGAGTTATGATCTATACACACTCCCATGTGGACACCGGAATATATCACTATAAATATGTGAATGCTTATTAGGATTTATTGGGTACCCAATATGGCCCAATAAATTTCTAAACCCCTCCCCGTACAAAGGAGGTTATGGCGAAATTTTTCGAAAATTTAGGGTATTAGCCAAATTTTTGAAGAATTTGAAAATTCTTAGAAACTGAAAAGTTGAAGAATGGAAGCCAGATTGAAAGTAGAGTTGATTAATCAAACCACTTTCGACTTTGTTCCTTTTCGGGGACGAAAAGTTTTAAGTGGGGGAGATTGTAACAACCCGAAAAACTGAACCAGTTTGAAAATTTTAATTTGGCTATTCTAGTGAATTTTAGATATTTAAAATAAATATTTTAAATAATAACGACGAAAAGTAAGTTTGAATCGATCTTTGAAAATGAATATAATTATTTCTAATTATAAACAAGGCCTGAAATGGCGCGGTAGTTTCAAAATTTAAATTCAAACTTTGACTGACTGTACCAGGTGCAAAATAAAACGGATTTTAGTGAAACCAAAAATATTTCAATCTGTTAGTGAATATCTTTCTAACGAATCTGAAAAATCAAAGTTCCGTAGCGGGAAGCAAAAGTTATGGCCAAATGAATTTTCAGAAAGGTCATTATAGAGTTTATATAGCCCGTGAAAATGGCCATTTTGCAAACGGCCTCAGAATTCGATGAAACCACCTTTATTGGATCCGGGATGTTAAATTATTGCTAGGTTTCAAATTTCATAATTTTTGAAGCTAGTATGTGAGCATGGCAAAGGAAAATGTGTTTTGGTCAATTAAAGTTAAATTGGATCGACCAGAAAAGGGCCATTTTTCAAACGGTCTCAGAATTCGACGAAACTTGTTTTGTTGGGACCGTATCGTCAAAACATAGCTAGATTTATTTTTCTGGAGTTTATAGAATCAGTATGTGGCCCCGGCAAATTGAAATGTGCGTTCAAATTAAATATTGAATGTTTTATATTTTAATTTGAAAAGAAACGGACCCAAACAGTCGAATGGGCCTACGAAACATATCCCATTGTGTTCGGAATGGGGGAATTTAGCTTGGGGCAATAGTCGTTGGGTTTGGATTGGAGGTCGTGTTAGAAAACCCTCTTTTAAAACTTTAAATAGCTCCCAGTCAATCAGAATTTTATAAAAAAAATCTCTCTCCCTGCTCCAGACCGCAAGGCGGAAATCGCTCAGCCACTTCCCAGCCCGATTCCGATCGATCCACACCTCAAAACCCTTTGCCCCTTTGGAGAATTTTGTAGATCTATGCGAGAGCTTCAAATCCATATAGGGTACACCCTCCACCGTGCCCTGTGCGACGAGATCTGTGGATCGGAAGTTCCAATCTTCCAGCCACCACCACGAGCAGCCCCGACCACCAAAGTGGGCGCCCCTTCCTGGCGCATGTGCGCCTCCTCTAGCTCTTCGACCTCATGTAACCCGATCGGCCCCTAACTACACGGATTCGAAGAAAAATCAAAACCTAGTTTTGAACAAAACTGAAAGGTACGACCGATTTTAAATTAAACTATTCTATAGCACTTTAAAGCGCTATGGTTTTTGATTTCACTATAAAAATCATATCTTTTTCGTTTGTTGACGAAATTCAGTGAAACAAGAGACAGTGGACTCGAGCGGACGTCTTCTACATTCTAGAAGAGACCGGATATTTTTCTGAGCCTTCTGCTATTTTTGGTGGAGTGGAACCCAATGTGAGATTTCTGAATTATAAACGATATGGAAATGACGATGTATAAATTATAGATTCGAAGTATGAGTTATATAAGCGTTGTACACCTCACGTATAAGCATTGTATAAGTTGTACGTTCGATGCATAAGTTATAAATGCATTGTAAAAATTATATATTTGTTGAAATAGAAGTGAAATTTACTTATATAAATATAAATATATATATATATACAATTATATACGCCCCTCGTCCACAAACCATGGACGATATTTATTGGTTGTGAATTGTGTGAAAATTGGTTGATATGGAATGGTTGATTTGAATTGTTTGTGGTTTAAAATTGATTGATCGTGGTTGAAAAATACCCATTTGGGGTTGAGAATTATTTGGTTGAAACCACATAGGATTAGTTTGTGGAAAAGAAAAAAATATACATGTCGCCTACGTGCGAACTAGATGCATGAAATCCCCATTGTCAAAAGCTGGGAGGCTTTAAGGTAGAGCGAGGAGCCGTACTAGGGACGGTCATGGTTTTAACTACCCTGCTGTTATACTGCCGAAATTTTGAATAATATTCATGTGTTAGAATTATTTTCATGTGTTGAAACTATATTCATGTATTGAATAGAAATTCATGTGTTGAACGACATTCATGTTTTGAAATAAATTGTTTTATAATAAAATCATATTTTAATCATGTATATGAACTATATAAAATAGTCGTGTTTTGAAATAAATTGTTTTATAATAAAAATCATATTTTAATCATCTATATGAACTATATAAAATAGTCATGTTTTGAAATCAATGGCTTTACAATAAAAATCACATTTTTATTATATACATGAATTGTTAAAAATAGTGAAGTGTCGAAAAAAATGTCGGTTGGATAAAAATATCATTTTTATCAGATGTATGAAAAGAATATGGTTTTGAAATCGAAGAATAGATTATATTTATATATATATATATAATTAAAATAAATCGAATAACGAAGCTGCAGTTCATGTTTTAAAACCATGATTTCAAACGATTAGTGCGGGAGATCCGACCATCGGATTTTCCCGAAACTGAAACCGTTGGGTTCACTTTGGAAATATCTTTCCAACGATACCCACTTTGTGAAAATCCAACGGTTGGATTGTCTGGAACGTTTAATTCAAATCTGAAGAAAAACAGCGCCAAAATCGATTTTATATATATATATATATATATATATATATATATATAATTAAATTAAATTGAATAACGACGTTGTAGTTCGTATTTTGAAATTGAAACTTCAAACGAGTGTACCGGGAGATCCGACCGTCGTATTTTCCCATAACTGGAACCGTTGGATTCGTTTTGAAAAGATCTTTCTAATGATATAAATTTTGTGAAGATCCAACAGTTAGATTTTCAGATATGTTTAAATCAAATCTGAAGAAAAATAGCGCCACGGCCGCGTTATGGCCTGTAGCGTCGTTTGAATAAATTGGCTATTTTTAAATAAATAAAAATAGCGATAAATCGTTATAAATTATTATAAACGATATGGAATGGAAATAAATTGAATTTATTCAGTTTATTGGATATTTGATGGTTAAATGTGTTTGATATGATAATTATACTAAAGAAATTATCTTTGATAAAAATAATAGGAACTTACCCCTAAGAATGTGAAATTTATAAACTAACTGAAAGTTAGCTAAGTCGAATGGTTTCCTGGGTTTTGATCTGATGTTGGCTTCGGCCTTCGGGGTTAATATTTGGGAAATCGTTCTCTTACTAATTTACGATTATTGAATAATGAATTGGAATGAGGCGTATGTTGTGTTTGTGTAGCACTTGTTTATTATATACGCGAGTTGCTCAGAAAGACCGGGTTTATCCCATTCCGAATAACTGAATCGACGATAAGAAGTCGATGTTTAAGACGGTGATTGAAGACTGGAGATCTTCACCTCGGTTGGATGGTAACTGATGTCCTGATTGGGAGGCATCCCGAAATATGGATAACGAGTGGTGATCGTCCATATGTACGTGGAGATCGATGGGTATGCGAGGAATATAGTGCCTTCGGTTTCATTCAGACCCAGAACGGATTTGTAAATGGACTGTGTGTCTGACATTGGAATTCATTCTGTATGATTGATAGCCATCAGTTGCATGGCGTGAACTGCCTATGTGGCATTCTAAGATGCATTGATCAAGGCTTCTGTTAAAAAGCAAAGTCTTGTGGTTGATGATCAAAGCACGGCCTGTGTGGCATAGCTTTGTGTATAACGTGAATTCGCGAGCCTCACCCCCCGGTATGGACCAGAAACGGGAGAGGACCTCAGGGAGGGCATGCGTTTCCTTCTAGCTAGAGGTGGTGTCAGTGCTTAAACTGGCTGACATTTATATTATTTTCACCTATGTGGTTGTTGCTGTTGCGAGGCGCCTCGGATATATCGGTGACTATGTGAAGTCGATGGAGTCATTCATTGGCTCATTTACGCCCCCAAAGGGCGGGGAAACATAGTGTTCAAGCATTTTAATCCTCATCGGTGGACCGGCCCTGAGGATCCAAGGGTCAATACGCTCTGACCCTAAGGCTCGGGCTAGAGAGTCTCGAAGTCGATAAGGACTATCTTTTGCCTTGCTTCATGACGGAAATCCAATTTCCAAATACGACACCGTGTGGTTTTGATTGTATACCTATATATGGCGACTTGATATATGATACCCATGCCATCTATGATTGACACTTATGATTTGAAATAGTTTTTGAAACATATAAACACTAGTAATAATATCAAATTATTTTGTTTTATTCGTATCAAGCATATTTTGGAGATTATAAGGTAAAACTCTATCCTCCGGTTTGTGTTGCATTGTGTGATGGGAACTGAGTCTTATAATGGCTTCATTTTTAAAAAAAAGCATTGCAATGTTTAAAGATTTACTTGTTTTAAAGCATTGGAAATCCAATGGAGTAAACCCGTTCCGCGAAAGTGGCGTGGTCCTGTGATTAGCCCTATTATAAAATGTGTTAAGTAGATTTCTCATACCAGTCTTATGACTGACTCGTAGTTTGTTTCACTTGCAAACTAGGGTGCCCCTTTTTCTACACGGGAAGCCTTGTGTTCAGGTTTTAGCAAGCTCTTTCTAGATAGCTGGAGCTGAAGATGGATCCTATCATTCATCTCTTTTTATGTTGTTCAGCTCCTATTGTACATATTATGTTTGTTTTCAGCTGTAGACATTTATGTATAGCTGAATTGTATTTTTACTAAGTATGATCCTGTATGCTGTGTGACTCTGATGATTACGACTATCAAGTGTATTATACTGTGCATTATTTGGTGTATCTATTTATTTCTATTCTGCTATTATCTGTTTATGTGTTATATTCCAAAGATTACCCTTGCCACCGTCCTACGGGGTTTTGGGGTCATCACAACGAATGTGGATTTATCGTGAACTACGTTTTAAACGACATTTGTTCTTTAATCCCAATTAACAGTGAAAATATAATTTGGAATTTATAAATCTTTTATTAACATTTAAATGGAAATTTTTCCAAAGTAAAGTTTTCCAATTTAATATATTTATAATTGGAATTGAGTGGAATTCGAATTACTAATAATCGAGATGAGCTTTTGTAAAAGACGACCGTTACTATATTTGGAATTTAGAAGGCTTTATCGTTATTCCATTTATATTATTAGCTTGATACGGAAATTCATATCGATTATATATTAATCTGATTTCTCTGAAGATTCCATTTTTAATGGAAGATGATTTTAGGTTTGTCGTGAACTGTGTTTTAAATGACATAGGCTCTTTAACCCAATTAAAGGTAAAGATTAATTTCCTAAATTTGAATAATCATAAAGTGATGATTTTTGATATTAAAACCAAATTGGAGTTTTAATAAATATCTAATTAGAGTGAAATGGGAATGAGATAATTTAATTTATCAAATTCTTGAAAAGATCAAGAATGGAGTACCACCAATTTTACTCCAGACGATAGTTAAATCTTTAATTAGATTTGAGCGTAAAAATGGTAATTAAATTTTCCAATAACACTGTGGGTGTTAGATATGGAGTGCTACTAGTTTTGCTCCATGGGATGAATAGGTTGGGATTAGGATAATAAATATTGATAAATGATTACTTTGGTATGGTTCGATAATCCCGACTAGTTAATAAAATCTTTCGAAATCAATATCGAAAGTAGGATTGAAGAATAAATTTAAAAGAATTATCTTTGATAAAATTAATGGGAACCTTTCCCTAATAATGTGAATATTTTATTAAAAGAATATTATGAATTTGAATGAGGTGTATGATGTGTTTTTATAGAACTTGATTATAAAATCGCAAATATTTGGAAAGACCGGGTTTAACCCATTCTGAACAATTAATACGATGACCAAGAGTCGAAGATGAAGACAGTGGTTGAAGGCCAGAGAACTTCAAATCATTTGGATGATGACTAATGTCTTGATTGGGCCGTACACCTAAGACAAGGTAATAAGTGGTGATCGTCCAAATTTACTTGGTGATCGACGGATATGCAAGGACCTCTCTCCTGTATTGGACATCCGGGACGAGGAATAAGGTGCCGCCGGTTTCGTTCAGACCCAGAACGGACTTGTAAATGGATGGTATGTCTGACGTTGTATTCCTTTATACTGTATTTGTTGATCTCTGCTAAATATATATATGTTTGGTGGCGGAAAATTTATCCTATTGCTTAACACCCTTCTCTGAGACGTACGAGCTTAGAGGTTATATATTGGCAGAAATCAATGGCATGGTATGGACTGACAAGGTGACATGCTAAGATGCAAATGATCAAGGCTTTTGTTGAAAAGTAGAGCCTTGTGGTTGATGATCAAAGCTCAACTTTGTTTAGCATAGATTTGTGTATAACGTTACTTCCTGAGCCTCACACCTCGATATGAACCAGAAACATGAGAAGACACCAGGGAGGACATGTGAGACGACCCGATTTCCCGTTCTCACGGAAACAAGGTTATCTTTTGAAATATAACACAGAAACATATAATAGCAGAACAGAATTAAATAAATACACCAGAATGAACAACAAAATATACTGGATAAAAGTAATCACCAGAGTTACACAGTATACAGGATCTTACTTAGTACAAATACAGTTCAGCTATACATAAATGTCTACAGCGGAAATAAACAAAATATGTACAATAGGAGCTGAACAGCATAAAAAGAATAAATGATAGAATCCATCTTCAGCTCCAGCTATCCAGAAAGAACCAGCTAAACCTGAATACAAGGCTGCCCGTGCGGAAAAAGGGGCACCCGAGTTTGAAAGTGAAACAAACTACGAGTCAGTCATGGGACTGGTATGAGAAATCCACTCAACACATATATATAATTGGCTAATCACAGGACCACGCCACTTTCGTGGAACGGGTTCACTCCATTGGATTGCCAGTGCTTTAAAACAAATCTTTCTTTTAAACATCGCTATGCTTTTTATAAAAATGAAGCTGTTATAAGACTCAGTTCCCATCACACAATGCAATGCAAACCGGAGGATAGAGTTTTACCTTATAATGGCCAAAATATGATTGATACGAATAAAACAAAGGCATTTGATATTATTGCTAGTGTTTATATGTTTTGAAAACAATTTCAAATCATAACTATCAATCATAGACGACATCAGCGTCCCATGCCACTATGTCGCCAAATATCTATACAATCGAAACCGCACGATCACGTATCTGGAAATTGGATTTCCATCATGAACCGAGGCAAAAGATAGTCCTCACCGAATTCGAGACTGCCTAGCCCGAGTCTCAGGATCAGAGCTCGAGTGACCCTTGGATCGTCAGGGCCAGTCCACCGATGTGGATTAAAATTCCTGAACAATGCGTTTCCCCGCCCTTTGGGGCGTAAACGAGCCAACGAATGACTCCATCGGACCCGGATCGTCCGATCAAACCGAGGCGCCTCGCAACAGCAACAACCACTTAGGTGAAAAGTATATAAATGTCAGGGCTGGTAGGTCACTGACACCACCCTAGCTATGAAGAAACGCATGTCCTCCCTGAGGTCCTTCCTCCCGTTTCTGGTTCATACCGGGGTGTGAGGCTCGCGAATTCACGTTATACACAAAGCTACGCCACACAGGCGGTGCTTTGATCATCACCACAAGACTTTTCTTTTCAACAGAAGTCCTGATCACTGCATCTTAGCATGCCACACAGGCAATTCATGCCATGCGATTGATGTCCATCGATATACAACCTCTGAGCTCGTACGTCTCAGAGAAGGGCGTTAAGCAAAAGAATAAATTCTCCGCCGCCAAACAGATGTATATTTAATAGAGATCAATCAACATAGAATAAAATCCAATGTCAGACACACAGTCCATTTACAAGTCCGTTCTGGGTCTGAACGAAACCGGAGGCACTAAATACCTCGCAAACCCTTCGATCAACACGTACGTCTGAACGATCACCACTTATTATCCATACCATCCAAACGAGGTGAAGATCTCCGGTCTTCGACCACCGTCTTCATCTTCGACTTTTAATCGTCGGTCAATTATTTGAAATGAGAATTAACTCGGCCTTCTCAAATAATTCACGTATATTTAGAATTTCAAATCAATTTATTTCAATGGTTAAATTATTCGACAACACCAATTGTGTTCTTTAATGTAATTTTCACACCAAACACATTCAACCATAAAAAGCCACACAAATCAAGCAAATTCAGTTTATTTCCATTCCATATCGTTTATGGTATTTTATAACTATTTATCGCTATTTTTATTTATTTCAAAATAGCTAATTTATTCAAAACGACGCTTCGGGCCATAAAGCGGTCGTGGCGCTGTTTTTCTTCAGATTTGATTTACACATATCTGAAAATCTAACCGTTGGATCTTCGCAAAATTTACATCATCAGAAAGGTCTTTTCAAAACGAATCCAACGGTTCCAGTTTCGGGAAAATCCGACAGTCGGATCTCCCGGTACAATCGTTTGAAGTTTCGATTTCAAAATACGAACTGCAGCGTCGTTATTCGATTAAATATATAATTATATTTATATATATATAAATATAATCGCTTCTGGCGCTGTTTCTCTTCAGATTTGAATTAAACATTCCAGACAATCCAACCATTGGATTTTTACAAGGTTGGTGCCGTTGGAAAGATTATTCCAAGGCGAACCCGACGGTTGAGGTTTCGGGAAAATCCAATGGTCGGATTTCCCGCACTAGTCGTTTGAAATCATGGATTCAAAACACGAACTGCACGGCTTCATTTCGTTTTAATTTTATTTATATTTATATATTTATATAAATATAGTTCATTCAATGATTTCCATATCGTTTTAACTTCAAATATTTTTCTAACGCCTTAAATTTTGGAAAAATTTCGCCATAACCTCCCCTACACCGGGAGCATCGGGAAATCGCAAATAGCTTTCCCGGTCCTTCTAATCTCAAAAAGAAAAAGAAAAAGCCAAGCGGCTAGCCAACAGGCTCAAAATCATCACCCAAACAAATCAGCAAATGTGTACCTATTTGTCGGGCACAAAATTTTATTCCTCTTCTCTAGCCCCTTTGCTATAACCTGTTCAATGAATATTGCATGTACATATATATATACAGTTCTTATCATTTATCAATTTCTATTCGACTTCATATTTGATTTCTATTTGGTTTAAAAACTCCATTCATTCTAATGTTACATAAATAGGTGCAAATCATTTCATTAGCTAATTAATGAATATTTCAACTCATATATGTTTATTTTGAACAAGTGGCTATTTTTAACACTTCACATTTCAACGATTTATGCATACAATAAAAATGTGATTTTTATTGTAAAACAATTCATTTCAAAACACTATTTTTCTATATAGTTCATATAGGTGACAAAATAGGATTTTTATCATAAAACAATTTCTTTTTAAAACGAGATTATTTTACACAGTTCATATAGTCGATAAAAGGCGATTTTTATTATCAAACAATTTATTTCAAAATATGAATACCATTCAACACATGAATTTCTAAACAATGAATGAATATCAATTCAACACATGAATGTTTTCTATGGTTTCTATATATAGATAAAAATGTGATTTTTATTATCGAACAATTTATTTCAAAATATGAATACCATTCAACACATGAATTTCTAAACAACGAATGAATATCAATTCAACACATGAATGTTTTCTATGCAATGAATAAATATAGTTTAAGCATATGAAAATAATTCAAACACACGAATATTATTCAAAATTTCGGCAGCATAACGGCAGGGTAGTTAAACCGGCACCGTCCCTAGTACGGCTCCTCGCTCTACCTTAAAACCTCGCGGTTTTTGACAATGGGGTTCATGCATCTAGTTCGCACGCAGGCGGCATGTATATATTTATTTCATTTCCACAAACTAATCCTATGTGGTTTCAACCAAATATTTCACAATCACAAACGGGTATTTTTCAACCACAATCAACCAATATCCATCACAAACAATCCCAAACAACCATTCGCTATCAATCAATTTTCACAACAATTTCAACCAATAAATATCGTCCATGGTTTGTGGACGAGGGGCGTATATATATATATATATAGATATTTATATATAGCAATTCACTTTCATTTCCAACACATATATATAATTTTTAAATCAGAAATCTCACCAATAGCTATCCAATACCAAGACTCTTCTTTTATAGAAATCTTTGCCTATTTCGCCTTCTTGTCGCTTTCGCCCGTATTCTCTACATATGTAAAAATCGAATTTTTACGATGCTATTCAATATATAAAAATCGAATTTTTACTTCGACTTTCAATATATAAAAATATGATTTTTACTTCGACTTTCAATATATAAAAATATGATTTTTACTTCGACTTTCAATATATAAAAATATGATTTTTACTTCGACTTTCAATATATAAAAATATGATTTTTACTTTTTAAAGTTCAAATCTTTTTCCATTCTAAAGCTCAAACCTTTTTCTCTTTGAAGTTTTTACTTTTATAAAAAATCAGTTTTTACTTTTATAAAAAATCAGTTTTTACCTTTACATAATTCAGTTTTTAACCTTTCTAAAAAAACAGTTTTTAACCTTTCTAAAAAACAGTTTTTAACCTTTCTAAAAAAAACAGTTTTGAATTCTTAAAAAAAACAGTTTTGAAATCATAAAAAAAACAGTTTTGAAATCATAAAAAACAGTAATTAGTTTTTGCAAAACAAAATTAAAATAAAAATAAAATAACCCTAATCGCTCACCTCAGGCTGCGAAGAGGGAGGGAAGAAGGAGGAGGCGTCGATGTGGTGTTCGGTGGTGTCGCGGTTGCTCGATGGCGTTCGTCGGCGGCAGGCTTCAGGGGGGCGTCGCGACTTCGAGACGAGGCGGCAGGGTGTTCGAGGGCTTTGGGGTCTTCGATAGTGAGGGCGGCGTCGAGGGGTTCGTCGGCGTCTCGAGGGGGGGGCGGCGGCTCGATTGATTTAGGTTTTCTTTTTTTTTCTGAATAATGAATCGGGGGGGGGGGGCAATGAAGAAAAGGAGGGAGAGAAAATTAAAATATTTTTTTTTATTAATTAATTATTTAATTTTGGTAAAAAGGGTTGACTTTTACATACGACCTCGAAACGAGGCCCACCACCTGTCGTCCATAGCGTTTAACCCCCATTCCAAACACAATGGGATATGTATCGCAAGCTGATTTGATCGTTACAATCAGTTTCCTTTTGAATTTTCATTTAAATCATTATATTGAATTTTAAACGTACATTTCAAATTACTGGGGCCACATAGTAACTAGAAAAATTCTCGAAAAATATTTTCTAGCTTCGTATTGACGATACGGTCCTAAGAAAACTAGTTTCGTCGAATTCTGAGACCGTTTGAAAAATGGTCAATTTCCAGTCGATTAAAATCAACTAAAATTGGTCAAACGCGTTTTCCTTTGCCACGCTCACATATTGATTTGAAAAATTATGAAATTTGAAACCTAACAATAACTTGACACTACGGATCTAACAAAAGTGGTTTCGTCGAAATCTGAGGTCATTTGCAAAATGTCCATTTTTAAGGGCCTGAATTCCATAGCGACTATTCAGAATTTTCCACTGGACATATCTTTTGATTCCCGCTATCAAATTTCGATTGGTCGGATTCGTTAGAAAGATATTCACTTACGGATTTAAATATTTTTGGTTTCACTAAAATCCGGATTGTTTTGCACCCGGTACAGTCCGACAAAGTTTGAATTCAATTTTTGAAACTGCCACGCCATTTCAGGCCTTGTTTATAATTATAATTAATTATATTCGTTTTCAATTGTCGATTCAAACTCAGTTTTCATCGCCATTATTTAAAATATTTATTTTAAATATTTAAAATCCATTATTTTAGCCAATTTAAAAATTTTAAATTGGTTCAGATTTTCTGGGTCGTTACAATCTCCCCCACTTAAAACTTTTCGTCCCCGAAAAGGAATAAAGTCGAAAGTGGTTTGATAAATCTACAATCACACAACACAACAACCAATCCAATTGTTTTTAACCTTTTTAACTTTTCAAATATATATCTTTTATATATTCAAAAATTATATTTCAAAAACCAGACTATATATATATAATCACAAATACGTTATTTAAAAACATATTACTCTCGACTCGTTCTGAGGCACTTCTGACCCCATCTCTAACGAGTTGTTCTGATTCTGCTACTCATACTAGGATATTACTGATCCTATCTGTATAGAGTTACCCGTCCTAGAACACTACTGGTTCTATTTCTGACGAGTTCATTCAAATGTTATATTCCAGAACTAAGCTTAACCAAAGCTCTGATACCACGTTGAGACGACCCGATTTCCCGTTCTCACGGAAACAAGGTTATCTTTTGAAATATAACACAGAAACATATAATAGCAGAACAGAATTAAATAAATACACCAGAATGAACAACAAAATATACTGGATAAAAGTAATCATCAGAGTTACACAGTATACAGGATCTTACTTAGTACAAATACAGTTCAGCTATACATAAATGTCTACAGCGGAAATAAACAAAATATGTACAATAGGAGCTGAACAGCATAAAAAGAATAAATGATAGAATCCATCTTCAGCCCCAGCTATCCAGAAAGAACCAGCTAAACCTGAATACAAGGCTGCCCGTGCGGAATAAGGGGCACCCGAGTTTGAAAGTGAAACAAACTACGAGTCAGTCATGGGACTGGTATGAGAAATCCACTCAACACATATATATAATTGGCTAATCACAGGACCACGCCACTTTCGTGGAACGGGTTCACTCCATTGGATTGCCAGTGCTTTAAAACAAATCTTTCTTTTAAACATCGCTATGCTTTTTATAAAAATGAAGCCGTTATAAGACTCAGTTCCCATCACACAATGCAACGCAAACCGGAGGATAGAGTTTTACCTTATAATGGCCAAAATATGATTGATACGAATAAAACAAAGGCATTTGATATTATTGCTAGTGTTTATATGTTTTGAAAACAATTTCAAATCATAACTATCAATCATAGACAACATCAGCGTCCCATGCCACTATGTCGCCAAATATCTATACAATTGAAACCGCACGATCACGTATCTGGAAATTGGATTTCCGTCATGAACCGAGGCAAAAGATAGTCCTTACCGAATTCGAGACTGCCTAGCCCGAGTCTCAGGATCAGAGCTCGAGTGACCCTTGGATCGTCAGGGCCGGTCCACCGATGTGGATTAAAATTCCTGAACAATGCGTTTCCCCGCCCTTTGGGGCGTAAACGAGCCAACGAATGACTCCATCGGACCCGGATCGTCCAATCAAACCGAGGCGCCTCGCAACAGCAACAACCACTTAGGTGAAAAGTATATAAATGTCAGGGCTGGTAGGTCACTGACACCACCCTAGCTAGGAAGAAACGCATGTCCTCCCTGAGGTCCTTCCTCCCGTTTCTGGTTCATACCGGGGTGTGAGGCTCGCGAATTCACGTTATACACAAAGCTACGCCACACAGGCGGTGCTTTGATCATCACCACAAGACTTTGCTTTTCAACAGAAGTCCTGATCACTGCATCTTAGCATGCCACACAGGCAATTCATGCCATGCGATTGATGTCCATCGATATACAACCTCTGAGCTCGTACGTCTCAGAGAAGGGCGTTAAGCAAAAGAATAAATTCTCCGCCGCCAAACAGATGTATATTTAATAGAGATCAATCAACATAGAATAAAATCCAATGTCAGACACACAGTCCATTTACAAGTCCGTTCTGGGTCTGAACGAAACCGGAGGCACTAAATACCTCGCAAACCCTTCGATCAACACGTACGTCTGAACGATCACCACTCATTATCCATATTTCGGGATGCCTCCCAATCAGGACCTCGGTTACCATCCAAACGAGGTGAAGATCTCCGGTCTTCGACCACCGTCTTCATCTTCGACTTTCAATCGTCGGTCAATTATTTGAATTGAGAATTAACTCGGCCTTCTCAAATAATTCACGTATATTTAGAATTTCAAATCAATTTATTTCAATGGTTAAATTATTCGACAACACCAATTGTGTTCTTTAATGTAATTTTCACACCAAACACATTCAACCATCAAAAGCCACACAAATCAAGCAAATTCAGTTTATTTCCATTCCATATCGTTTATGGTATTTTATAACTATTTATCGGTATTGTTATTTATTTCAAAATAGCTAATTTATTCAAAACGACGCTTCGGGCCATAAAGCGGCAGTGGCGCTGTTTTTCTTCAGATTTGATTTACACATATCTGAAAATCTAACCGTTGGATCTTCTCAAAATTTACATCATCAGAAAGGTCTTTTCAAAACGAATCCAACGGTTCCAGTTTCGGGAAAATCCGACGGTCGGATCTCCCGGTACAATCGTTTGAAGTTTCGATTTCAAAATACGAACTGCAGCGTCGTTATTCGATTAAATATATATATATATATATATATAATCGCTTCTGGCGCTGTTTTTCTTCAGATTTGAATTAAACATTCCAGACAATCCAACCGTTGGATTTTTACAAGGTTGGTGCCGTTGGAAAGATTATTCCAAGGCGAACCCGACGGTTGAGGTTTCGGGAAAATCCAATGGTCGGATTTCCCGCACTAGTCGTTTGAAATCATGGTTTCAAAACACGAACTGCACGGCTTCGTTTCGTTTTAATTTTATTTATATTTATATATTTATATAAATATAGTTCATTCAATGATTTCCATATCGTTTTAACTTCAAATATTTTTCTAACGCCTTAAATTTTGGAAAAATTTCGCCATAACCTCCCCTACACCGGGAGCATCGGGAAATCGCAAATAGCTTTCCCGGTCCTTCTAATCTCAAAAAGAAAAAGAAAAAGCCAAGCGGCTAGCCAACAGGCTCAAAATCATCACCCAAACAAATCAGTAAATGTGTACCTATTTGTCGGGCACAAAATTTTATTCCTCTTCTCTAGCCCCTTTGCTATAACCTGTTCAATGAATATTGCATGTACATATATATACAGTTCTTATCATTTATCAATTTCTATTCGACTTCATATTTGATTTCTATTTGGTTTAAAAACTCCATTCATTCTAATGTTACATAAATAGGTGCAAATCATTTCATTAGCTAATTAATGAATATTTCAACTCATATATGTTTATTTTGAACAAGTGGCTATTTTTAACACTTCACATTTCAACGATTTATGCATACAATAAAAATGTGATTTTTATTGTAAAACAATTCATTTCAAAACACTATTTTTCTATATAGTTCATATAGGTGACAAAATAGGATTTTTATCATAAAACAATTTCTTTTTAAAACGAGATTATTTTACACAGTTCATATAGTCGATAAAAGGCGATTTTTATTATCAAACAATTTATTTCAAAATACGAATACCATTCAACACATGAATTTCTAAACAACGAATGAATATCAATTCAACACATGAATGTTTTCTATGGTTTCTATATATAGATAAAAATGTGATTTTTATTATCGAACAATTTATTTCAAAATATGAATACCATTCAACACATGAATTTCTAAACAACGAATGAATATCAATTCAACACATGAATGTTTTCTATGCAATGAATAAATATAGTTTAAGCATATGAAAATAATTCAAACACACGAATATTATTCAAAATTTCGGCAGCATAACGGCAGGGTAGTTAAACCGGCACCGTCCCTAGTACGGCTCCTCGCTCTACCTTAAAACCTCACGGGTTTTGACAATGGGGTTCATGCATCTAGTTCGCACGCAGGCGGCATGTATATATTTATTTCATTTCCACAAACTAATCCTATGTGGTTTCAACCAAATATTTCACAATCACAAACGGGTATTTTTCAACCACAATCAACCAATATCCATCACAAACAATCCCAAACAACCATTCGCTATCAATCAATTTTCACAACAATTTCAACCAATAAATATCGTCCATGGTTTGTGGACGAGGGGCGTATATATATATATATATATATATATATATATATTTATATTTATATATAGCAATTCACTTTCATTTCCAACACATATATATAATTTTTAAATTAGAAATCTCACCAATAGCTATCCAATACCAAGACTCTTCTTTTATAGAAATCTTCGCCTATTTCGCCTTCTTGTCGCTTTCGCCCGTATTCTCTACATATGTAAAAATCGAATTTTTACGATGCTATTCAATATATAAAAATCGAATTTTTACTTCGACTTTCAATATATAAAAATATTATTTTTACTTCGACTTTCAATATATAAAAATATGATTTTTACTTCGACTTTCAATATATAAAAATATGATTTTTACTTCGACTTTCAATATATAAAAATATGATTTTTACTTTTTAAAGTTCAAATCTTTTTCCATTCTAAAGCTCAAACCTTTTTCTCTTTGAAGTTTTTACTTTTATAAAAAATCAGTTTTTACTTTTATAAAAAATCAGTTTTTACCTTTACATAATTCAGTTTTTAACCTTTCTAAAAAAAACAGTTTTTAACCTTTCTAAAAAAACAGTTTTTAACCTTTCTAAAAAAAACAGTTTTGAATTCTTAAAAAAAAACAGTTTTGAAATCATAAAAAAAACAGTTTTGAAATCATAAAAAAACAGTTTTGAAATCATAAAAAAAACAGTAATTAGTTTTTGCAAAACAAAATTAAAATAAAAATAAAATAACCATAATCGCTCACCTCAGGCTGCGAAGAGGGAGGGAAGAAGGAGGAGGCGTCGATGTGGTGTTCGGTGGTGTCGCGGTTGCTCGATGGCGTTCGTCGGCGACAGGCTTCAGGGGGGCGTCGCGACTTCGAGACGAGGCGGCAGGGTGTTCGAGGGCTTCGGGGTCTTCGATAGTGAGGGCGGCGTCGAGGGGTTCGTCGGCGTCTCGAGGGGGGGGCGGCGGCTCGATTGATTTAGGTTTTCTTTTTTTTTTCTGAATAATGAATCGGGGGGGGGGGCAATGAAGGAAAGGAGGGAGAGAAAATTAAAATATATATATATATATTATTTTTTATTAATTAATTATTTAATTTTGGTAAAAAGGGTTGACTTTTCCATACGACCTCGAAACGAGGCCCACCAACTGTCGTCCATAGCGTTTAACCCCCATTGCGAACACAATGGGATATGTATCGCAAGCTGATTTGATCGTTACAATCAGTTTCCTTTTGAATTTTCATTTAAATCATTATATTGAATTTTAAACGTACATTTCAAATTACTGGGGCCACATACTAACTAGAAAAATTCTCGAAAATTATTTTCTAGCTTCGTATTGACGATACGGTCCTAACAAAACTAGTTTCGTCGAATTCTGAGACCGTTTGAAAAATGGTCAATTTCCAGTCGATTAAAATCAACTGAAATTGGTCAAACGCGTTTTCCTTTGCCACGCTCACATATTGATTTGAAAAATTATGAAATTTGAAACCTAACAATAACTTGACACTACGGATCTAACAAAAGTGGTTTCGTCGAAATCCGAGGTCATTTGCAAAATGTCCATTTTTAAGGGCCTGAATTCCATAGCGACTATTCAGAATTTCCCACTGGACATATCTTTTGATTCCCGCTATCAAATTTCGATTGGTCGGATTCGTTAGAAAGATATTCACTTACGGATTTAAATATTTTTGGTTTCACTAAAATCCGGATTGTTTTGAACCCGGTACAGTCCGACAAAGTTTGAATTCAATTTTTGAAACTGCCACGCCATTTCAGGCCTTGTTTATAATTATAATTAATTATATTCGTTTTCAATTGTCGATTCAAACTCAGTTTTCATCGCCATTATTTAAAATATTTATTTTAAATATTTAAAATCCATTATTTTAGCCAATTTAAAATTTTTAAATTGGTTCAGATTTTCTGGGTCGTTACAACATGCGTTTCATTCTAGCTAGGAGTGGTGTCATGGTATGGAGCCTAGACATTTTTACTTATGTGGATGATGGAAAGCGAGGTACCTCGGATATCGAGTCCCTAGTGGCTCATATTTTATGTCCCATAGGGCAAGGAAACGTATTATTCAGGCATAACCAATCCACTTAAGTATTTGTGGACTGGCCCTGGCGCTTCTAGGTGTAGTTGCGGCTGTATCCTGAGACACAGGCTAAAGTATCTCGAATTCGGTAAGGACGATACCTTGCCTTGGTTCATAGATGGAAATCCAACTTCCAATACGACATCGTGCGGTTCTGATTGTAGAACTAGTATGGCGACATGAATATGGTGCCCATGCCGTCTATGATTGATACATTTATGTTTGAAGTCGTTTTTGACACTATGCACTTATAATAGTATCAAATAATTTGTTTTAAACGTACCAAGCATGTTTGGCTATTATAAGGGAAAAATCTATCCTCCTGCTTCCATTGCATTGTGTGATGGGACCTGAGTCTTATAATAGCTTCATTTTTCCAAAAAGCATTGCGTTGTTTTAATTTAAACTAAGATTCATGTGGAGTAAACCCGTTCCATGTTATACGGCGTGGTCCCATGATTCCCAACTTTAAAATTTAAGATTAATACTTGTTTTAGTTCTCATACTAGTCCCATGACTGACCTGGAGTTTATTGTTTTAACCTAAACTCTGGGGGGCCCTATTTTCCATATGGGCAGCTAGTAGTTTTGGTTTTGCAGATATTATATTCACTGGATCCTGGTTTACAGCTGAAGCGATATTTAGAGAGCTCTGTATCCGTGTATTTCTTTTAGTTGTATTTTGTATTATTTTTCCGCTTTTATTTAAATGTAACTTAAATCTCTGGTAATTTTCTGATGTATATTATTTATTCATACTCTGGAATATTCTTGTACTCTAATGTAATTCTTGTACTCTAATACGTATAAATAACGTTAATTTTCGTATGAACGAAGGAATGTTTCTAATATGGTAAAAATTGTCAATTTGGTCCACATTTAAGGCATACAAGTTAATTCCCACATCCGACCAATACATATATGGCATAATGAAATAATTTCATAATTACAGATAGCCGTAATGGGAAAAATAGAACATACAATTAAAACTTGCATCCTAGGCTTGTAAGAATAATTCTAGTAATGAATCAAGAACAAGGTGTAAATTTCGTATGCATACATACATACACACACACACATAGGTATATATACATAAACCTTTATTTATCTAATTTACCCCTCCTTTTGTTTATACATAAAAATGTTGATACTTGATTTGTTTCCAATCTGAATACGTTCAAATTATCCATTTTCAATGGAAATCTAAACTTATTCAAATAGTAAAACTATATCAAATATAAACCTTTTTACATCACAGAATTTTTTTATATAAAAAGACAAATCAAATAAAAGTAAATCACCCAAATATTCTTCATACACTACTAAAACAAATTGACAAACCCAGTATCAATTGACAATATTTTGTGAAAATATAAAAATAGGAGATTTGGGGGTTTTATAATGTGATGTTGTCGTAAATCCAAATCTCCCTAGGCATACTAATTCATATAATAATCTACAAATGTAGAATATGCATAAACAATTATTATTGCAACCGACATTGATTGGAAATGCCATATATCTGACAATGTTTTCCTATTTGATGCGAGCTCCAATCCCTAGAGATATATATACATAAGAATTAAATAATTAAAACTATTATATATATAATGTGATTTCGGACCTATATTCTAATCCAAATCCTATAAGAAAAGATATTATAGAAAGAAGAATAGATTTGTAAGAGAAGAAGAAAGCCTATTTCGAATTCCTCTAGAATCAATAGCAGAGTGGAGGCACAGATAGAGAGAGTGGCTAGGTTTAGATATGGAGTCTAGAGGGTTATTATAGGTGTTTGTGTAAAGAAGAACCTTAGGATTATTAAGATTTAATCCTAGTTGTTCATTCTCATAAAATAACCCAAAAACCTAACCCAAACTAGCATTATTGGGCACTTCAGGTGCCAAGTGGTCGACCTCCCCTCTAAAAGGGCGGTCGACCTGCTGTCGACACCCCTTTTAAGGGGAGGTTGACCTCTTGGTCTTTGATTTTCCCAATAAACGTATGTAAGAGATGGAAAGTTTTTATTATATATAACGTTAATGAATTAGTTTATTTCTTACCTTCTTAGCATTATTCTTGTCCCCTTATCTTTATCTCTTCATTTGAAATTCAAATTTACCAGATTATTTTATCTCTTGGATATATACATTATTTATTTAATCACATATATATACACGTTGACTGTCCGATTTCTTTTGATTGCAATTTCTTCATACAAACACCATTTTCAACATATTATATATGAAAATGTATCAGAATTTCGCCATGAATCTAAATAAAAATATTTTCGTATCCAAATTCTTAATGCTGCGAAATTCCATTTTTCAACCTGTTTATATTTTATTATTTAATTTTTATTTTCATCAATTATTATTATTAATATATTTAGGTATATTTGTATGGGGTGTTACAACCTGGCTAAGGTACTTCCATACCAATGGGTACACCTATAGAGGGATGCCCTGAGAACAACACAAGCTCCCTGCCAACACAGGGCCGGTACATCCCTTAACTGGATTAATTGAAGTACTCCTAAGTATGTCATATGCCGGTCGTTACCAACCTCTAATCGGACGCCTGCAACATCAAGAACCACAAAAAGTAGAAGTTGCCACATAAGTGATACCTGGGCTCCATACATGGGTACACTTTTTATCTAGAATGAGATGACAACCCATATCCCTGTCGCATCTTCCTGTTTTGGCCATTTCCGGGGTGTGAGGCTTGTCGAAGTCTCACTACAAAAAGGTACACTCTCTAAGCCATTCTTTGATCATCAATTTCACATCACTCAGTATGCCACATTGTCATTTCATAACATACAATTTATAATTACAAACCATACAACCATTGATCTTGTACATCCCAAGAAGGGTGTTAAGCTAAGAGAATAAACTCTCCACTACCAACAGAATATGTTTAGCAAAGACCAATCAACTCATTACAAAATACAATGTCATACATACATCCGTACAAGTCTATTCTGGGTCTGAACGAAATAGAAGGCACCTTATTCCTCCTCCAATAAAGGACGGAGACCCTTGGAAATCTACAGTTCCTCCAAATACGTCTGGACCACTGCTATAATATCGATGCATCCATCTCAAGTAAGGAGCTACCCACGAGAGACATTGAGCGAGAAGTCCTTTCAATGTGAAGGTTTCTAGTCTTCAACATCATCTTTAGTATCTTTGATTTGCTTCATAAGGTCATTCTATTATTTGGAATGGTTTTGTCGGACCCAAATTTTGAATTTCAGGCTTTCCAAATAACACTCTCTATTTTAAGCTATATGGAGATACAAATTCACTAGGTCTCTCTTCCATTTTGATTGGTTAATTAAAAACTTATTATAGAATTTCTTCATTTCAAAATTCTCGCTTCAAAACATATCCTTTTAGATCAAAGATAGTTGAAATCTTTAATTTAGATTCATTAGTTCTCCATTTTTTTTTCATTTCCAAAAAAAGATCATTAAGTGTAAAGGCCCGCAAATCCAGTTTTCTGAGTTGACTGAATACAACACACATCCAACCCAAATTGCACAGAAATAGGAATCATTATGAACATAAAGAAGAAAAAGGTAGAAGAAGAACAAAAATAACAACACAATATCTCATACAGCAACGAGACAAAATATAATATATCATAACTTTTGAAATACCAGATTTTAACTGTATAACATACAATTATCAGAGTACAACACTTACTATACAGTGGCAATAACAATACTATATAACGCTGAAGCCTTCTGCTCTAAGTTCATCCAAGTGTCTGTAAACACCGTAACTAATTGACTGCTAGTACAAATTTGGACACCCAAGAGTTTAGGGAAAACATAGAAAAATAAACTCCAGGTATAATCTCTGGGTCGGTCATTGGACTGGTATGAGTAAATAATTTAAAATAGTTTGAGAAAATAAATGATATCTCATAAGGCCACGCCGTATAACATGGAACGGGTTTTTCCCTTTTGAGAATCCAAAACACTTGATTTATCTCTCAAAATCCTTTTGAAAGAAATGATAATATTTATATCAAAACTCTTTTTATACTATAATAGTGTATAAATCAAATAAATAACAATCTAGTGGATTGTTTGCATCTCACGCTCCACATATATGTAATATACAATCAAAACCGCGAGAACTTATTGTGTAATGAATTTCCAACTATGACAAGATATAGAACCACCTTCTGATAGTGTATCTCTAGAGAGGAATACACTAGGTTGAACAATAACATCTTGTAACCCGGCTACACATGACCGACTACTCATTTCGCTTGATTTTATCGAATGTATATCACTAATGGTTGGGATCAGAAACCGATTTTCCGAATGGGACAACATCAAATAAAATAAAGATGGAAATAAATTTTCTCTAGATATGTGATAATACACCCTATTTGGGAGCTACCCACTTAGCCATGTTGCTTGCCCGGCTTAATTCGCGGTTGTTGAGGCCTAAGGCTACGATTACTTACCATTCATTAATAGCACAATCACTTTGAACGCCACATTGTCATATCCGTTAATCATTAATTGGATTACACAAATAAATTCTAAATATTATGTTAAGAGAATAAATTCTTCGCCACTATATATATTTGTACAGTCTAATATATGCGGTCATTGGAAATACTCTGTCAGACATTCGTCCATACATGTTCGTTTTGGGATTGAACGAAACCGAAGGCACAATTTCCATTAATCCATTTTAGGCAATTTCTAACTAGGATTAACAGAAAAATCACTTGCACTTTACTCTGTCTTCGATTATCTTCATATAATCTGATTCGCAATGATACTGCCAATACGGAGTGGTTCTCGGATAATAATCCAACCGGTCTCTCCATATTGACAACGATATTGGCAAATATTTTGATAGTCGGTTATTTAACTATCGAAGAAAAAAAAACACCCATTCAAAACATCAAACAATCACAAGACCCCTTATGATTGTTTGATGTTTTGAATGTTTGATGTTTGATGTTTGATGTTTTGTGATTGTTTGATGTTTTGAATGGGTGTTTTTTTTTCGGAATTCGACGAACCCGGACAACCCGGAAAGCCTGAAACAAATGCTACAACTTTTCTCAGTGTGTCTTAGTCAAATTCCATCGTCTAAGGGGTTGTTAGACTCAAATTTGTTCGCTAGCCTGTTATGAATATCGTGGTTTGGTAGTTGAAATACTCAATATATGTTGTCTAAGTTGTATACAATTGCTATGTATTGATATATGTTTGATTCTGACGTATATGTGAGTATGTAGCAGGTGTAAGGAAGTCGTGCTACGCTTCGGAGCTCGCTTGCGCAAAACGCTAAACGCTAAGGTAAATAAAAATGCAAATAAACGCTAGAGAAAGGTATGTAAATGTGTTACAAAGTTTTGGTGGTTTTATATATGAATTTTCCCCATTTTTGGGATGCCTCATCGATGATGAGATGTATGTTTTGGGTTGATATATGTATCGGGATTTTTCCCGGGGCCCTCCGTACAGGGGAGATGCTGCCGAAATTTTCCGTGATTTCGGGAGTTAGAAAATTTCATAGGTTTACAACTATGTAACTTATTTTATAAAGTTTATTTTAGGTATGGGTTTAAAATGGATATGTGTTTAATATCGTTTCGTTCTCTTTTCGAGGACGAAAAGATTTTAAGTGGGGGAGAATGTAACATCCCAAAAATTTCAGTATATTTGAATTCCAATTTAAATTAAATAAATTGTAATATATTAAGAAAAATCAAATTTTGTTGGATTTAAATGTTGGTAATTATGTGAAGTTAGTATAAATAGAGTTTCAGATTTTAGTTCTATTTAATAAGACTATGATTTGAATTTAATATTTAAATAATTAAATTTAATCTGAGTGGTTAATTTAAAGGTAGAATTCAAATTTAAATTAAAAATGGTGAAATTCTAAGTTGTGAATAATAATTAGAATTCAAAGTAGAAATTTTAAATAACCAAACTTGAGAACTTAGAATTTGTGGAATCGATTTATAAACTTTATTTAAGTTATAATTTGGTTTAAATTGAATTTAATGGATATTCAAATTGAATTTAAACAGTTAAGTGAATAATTGAATATTTTATTAATTAATTAACTGTAGAATTTAACCGTTTTGGCGACTGTCTCGGAATTCGACGAAACTGGCGCCATCAGAACCAGAACGATGAATTATTATAGGATTCCAAATTGCGTTACAATCCGACTTACCGTTTGAGCGTACGAGAGAAAATGTGATCGAGAGCTGTGTAAATGGATAATTGGGTATTTCTCATATTTGGGCCTTATAATTATATATAAATAAAAACCCACTTCACTCCATCAGCTCATTCTTCATTCCACGTACACTTCCTTCATCTAATTCTCTTCTTAATGGCTGAACAAAAATTTCTAAACCTAGCTGAAAATAAAAATACAAGCTTGAAATTCAAATTTCTTCAAACCCTAGAGTATTATATGTCAATTCGAAGCTCTCGACGGTGCGAAGCTTCTGGTGCAATTTGTTTTGACATGCAGTGAAGGATTTGGCCAGAAATCGCCAGTCAAAGTTCTGAAATTCGTAACCCTAAAGGCTTGAATTGGGGCTTTTCGATTTAGGGCCTAATCAAGGATTTGGTGTTATGGGTATTGTAGAGGTTGTCGATAGGAGTTGATAGGTGGTGTCCGTTCGATCTGGAAGTCATCGTGGTTGCGGGAATTTGTGATTTAGGGTTTGAAACCCATTTCGTTCAGGCCGCCGCTGGAGGAGGAGGAAGCCACCGGAGGTGGTGGGTCCGGTGTTGGTTGAGGCGCCTCGGTAGTAGGATTCGAACTAGGGTGGTCGGAGGTCACCAGGCGGTCGGAGGACGTGGCAATTGATGGTCAAAGTTGGGGCCTTTCACGTTGAAATGGGTTGTTTTCCACGCTGGTACTATTCACGCCTGGGATGGAGCGGGAAGAAGGGAAGCTGCTGACGTGTCAAGATCCTAGTGGGTGAGGAACCATTATGTTAACTATTTATATATTTGTATTTCAATTAGAAAAATATTGATAACTTTTGCGTATGGACTCGGATTGACGAACGGTTTGTTGCGTTGGGATCGTGGCGAAATTGCGGACGTTTTGGCGCTGGTTTGGTTGCATTTAGAGACTGTGAAATTTTGGGCTTCTTTCGGATGTCCGAACCACTACGGACGCAAAGGTGAGTGGTTTTCTCACTCACAAAATACTGAATCATTCCCATATTTATTGAATTAAATTATGAAATAAGTTTGGTTGCATGGTTGCATTGGATTGTTGATGTGTTGTTTAAATTTGACATCCAAGTGGGTTAACATGCAATCTAAGTAAATTATTAAATTTAAATTTTAGTCCCTAGTTGAAATTCGAACCCTTGTTAATCCTGGAACAGTTAATGTTGATCAGTTGAATGAAATGATGTGATGGATGTTTGGTTGAATTTTATTACTGAAGTGATATTGACACTGCTTATGCCCATATTCAGTATATCGTATTGCATGTTGGTTTTGACGATAAATCCCATTACCCTTGATGTTACGGTCATCTAGTAAACCCGGGGTTTATCGATAAAATAAATTAAGAACACAGAGTGAAATGATAAATCTCTGTGACCCTGATTTGGATTGAAATGATAGATCCATCCCTGAATACTGAAAAATAAAAGTTAAATCACTTGGCCATAGGATAGAAAATTATGTACGGACATCGGTCGGTTAAATAATTTTCAAAATTATTTGAAACATACTCGATGTGAAATTTCATTAAAGGAATGTATCGATTTGCGATAAATTATTTTTTTCTTGAAATATGGATTCTCGATGATAATTGAAATGATTAAGGAAATTTTTTCCAAATTAATTTGGAATTTGAATTTCGGATTTAAATATACTTTGGAATTTATTTCAACAGTTGAACTCGAATGAAAATAATTCTTTTGAATTAAAATTTTGGAATAAAAGAAAATCGGGGATATTCGAATTGTTTAAAACTATATACAAGTAGGGTTTGAATTCTCGAAATGTAAAAATGGTTGAAGGGGTTTGAAACGAGACTTTGAAATGAGTAACTCCATTTGAGTTGGGATTTGATTCGAGTGCTGAAATTTGGAAGGAGAAATAATTTAAAAATTTAAATTCTATTTTTAATTTGTTTTATTTTATTTTATTTTATATTATTTTAAACTATATATCTACCTTATTTCAAGTAAAGTTTATACATTATTATTTAGAAATCATTTAGTAAACTTTGTTTTATATATATGTAGCAATTTGAATTTCCTTAGTATACTCTAATAATTTATATCAGTAAGTTTTATATATGGTTTATTTTAAGTATTTATCTTTATAAATTTTTTATATATATATATATTTTAATTCTCCTTCCGAATGGAAGTGGTTGGGTTTAGATCATTGGTTCAAATGGAGTCGAGAGACTGTTATATTCTTTTTGAATATGAATTGATTTTAAATCGATTTTTATACGAAAAGGGTGGAGTTTATTCTACGTGAATATGAATGGGATTCTAAGAATTTAAAATGAATAGATATGGAAATATATATGCCTTATTGGATATGAATTGAGTTCAAATGTAATTTGATTTGAAATAATTGAAATCGGTTGGGATAAGGTATATTCTGTATGAATATATAGATATATTGATTTGAAATATTATATATGAATATAATATAATGATTTGGAAATAAATCTTGGTTTGGAATATAATCGGTTTAGTAAGATTATGATATTTCAATATGAAACTATATTCTATTTTTGGAATATAATTTGGTTCGAAACAAAATATGATATTTTGATATGAAAGCAAACCTTTCACATATAAAAGAACCGACCGATGTGAAAAGATGTAAGCGTTGGTTGTTAAAGAGACCGGAGTCGACATAGGGCATACTCTCTGTCAGTGTCGATACCACTTTGACAACTGTGAACGTTATGACGTATCCAGAATGAGTATGATGACTTGGAGGCGATTATTGAATCGAAGAAGATGTACGATGACGAAATAGCCCTGACCTTCGGGTCAGAATTGAAATGACTAAAACAGGAGCTATACCGTGACTAATTGAGGTTAGCGCCTTTGATCGGACACACTTCTTCGATGCTATTTATATGACTATGATGATGATGATTTGGGCCCATTTAATTTTATGATTATGGGAGTGTGTTCTGAGGTGGGCGGTAGTGGCTGCTATGCGTTACCACCAGTCCGGGAGTGCAATTGGTAGAATCCTACCCTGGGCATTGCCTTGAGTGCCTTGTCATATATATCCTTATCGAGCCCCATACGATTTTGATTTAGCATTGCCTTCTATGGAGTGCCCTCTGATAACACCAGTACGGTGAATTTACGGTACTGTATAGACTGTTGATGCCTATAAACGGCGTAAGGGTAATATGGTAATCCCGCTTACGCTATTTTCAGTATTTATATTTTACTGGATAGACACTATCATAATAGCGTACTATATTATGTATGTATTAGTTTAACGGATCCTTGAGAGATGGAACCCCGTAACATCTCTTGAGTTACTGCACCCATGACACTGATGTTATTTCACATTTTAATTTGACTAATATGAGATGATTTAGTGCTGATCCGAGTGTTTGTTGTGTTTTCTTTTATGCAATATGCTCGGGTCAGCAGACGTTGCAGTTACTGAAGATGACTGTGCTTGGGAGATCGAAGACGAAGATTTGGTATATCTATTATCTATACATATGTATATCCGCTGCATTATTTTTCCGCTGCTTATTATGTACAGCTGTATGTATATGTAACTCTGATAATCATTGAAGGTTATAGTCAATGTATATATATTTCAACTGCTTTTAACTGCTATTTGTTATTATATGTTGTCCTTCCGCTGTGAGATTCTGTTATTGTCTTTTCTCTTCTTTCTTTCTTTTTCTTCTTTTCCCAATAACTACCTGCATTTGAGATTTGTTTGGGTCGACATGTGTGGCTTATTGTCGATTTGAACGGTCAAGAATTTGGGTCGTTACAGTTGGTATCAGAGCGATGGTTAGCGATAACCTTGGCTCTGTTGGGAATAAACTCATTTGAGATAGGGTTAGAAATGCCCTAGAATGAGTTTGAGTGATATGAGAGAGCGTACTTGTATTTCGATATAAAATGGTTTTATATTGTGTTGGCTCATTCTGTTGAATGTTTATGGATTCTGGTCGATATATGGGACGCCATAGAATCGATAGGAATTCCTAAATAGTCGAATATAATGATCGATATAATATGGTTTTCGATTATATTTTATATTATATATATATACTATTATTAGTTTTAAGTGTATAAACATTCGGTCTTTAGTAGGTAATAATATTAAGTTATTATCTATTATGATTAATTCAATAATAAATCTAATAAAGGAATTAAATGGTTAGAAAGAATTTGAAATAAAAGGATACCTTTAAATCAAATTGGCTGCAAGACAATTTGCAATAAAATGGAAAGGAACTTGAAACTTGATCCTGGGTGCTTTCGAAATAGTCTCGCCAAAGTTTTAAAATAGTATCATATTATAGAAATAGTTTTGAGGAATAGTTTTCAAAAGAATTTTACCGAAATGAGTGTAATTCCTCCTTGGACCTTAAAATAGTCTTGGTAATGAGTGCACGCATTATCAATGTTTATTTTGAAGAGTTTAGGTGGGGGAGAGACCACTCAATGATTATTATATTTTGTTTTGACAAAGAATTTTGGATTTAACCCATAGTTGTAAATTTTTTATATAAAGGTATTAGTTTATGAAATTTAAAGTTGAATTTAAGTGTAAACCCAGAATTTAAATTTCTTGCTCAAATTAAAAGTTCGGATTTGAAATTTCATATAGTATGGTTTATAAAATAATATAAGTATATATGTATGTTATTTTAAACTTGATTTGAAAATCCGGAATCGAGTATTGAGTTTACCTCAACTAATAACAACTATAAATCTATTTAAAGCGAAATTTGAATTCGAGATTTATAAAATTTATATTACGAGCCTGAAATGGCGCGGTAGTTCGGAAATTCGATTTCTAACTTTGAATAAATATATAAAAAAAAATTCAATATAAGTCGGAATTGGATAAAACGAGAAACTCTAGGATCGAATTGACCATATCTTTCTAATGAATGTAAGAAATTTAGTTTTCACTTTATAATTGGTAAGTTATGACTAAATTTAAAATTTAGAAATAGCGCTATGGAATTTATATATATTTTATTAATATATATATAAGCTCTTCAGGATAGAAATTTACAAACGGCTTTCAGAGTTCGATGGATTCAAATTTAAGGAAATCAATTTAAGGAAATCAATTTAAGGAATTTAATGAGTCGTTTTAGAATTCATGTAAATGGTTAGATTGGGTGAGAACAATTTGATTTGTACTAGCAACTAATGTTATGTGAGTTAAGGAAGTTGAATAAAAAGGATGAAATAGAATGATTTATATAAACCATAGCGAACCTTAATCCATCTATATGGATTCGAAGTTAAACAAATCGAGCGAGCAAGTGAAATAAACTGAAAGTTGAAAATATGGAATTTATATATATGTAGTTATATATAATTTATAAGTATATACATATATAAGCTCAAAAGTGGAAATCATGCAAACGGTTTCCGAAATTGATGGAACCACTCTCGATGGATTTGTGTAAACATGAAATGAGGTCATAGAAATTTTTAATGGTTAAACCTCATTGGAAGATACATCGAATATGATTTTAAACATGAATTATGAAGGATATGGAACATAACTCAAATTGAGTAGGAAAAAAAAAATCGAGTTAAATAAAGGTTTAACTTAGGAAATGGAAAAAAAATGGGTTGAGAACCGAGTATAAATCTTGAGTTGTGAATAGTTCTTAACTGAAATTTATGATTCGAGAGACTAATAAATGAATCGAGTTGATAGAGTAACCTCAAAGGGAAAATGGGAATAAGCGAATGAGGAAGGATTAAAATTATGAATCGTAGTGCCAGACAAATGAAATAAGATTCAAAAGTAAATTGGCTTATTCGGAATAATATCATGTTAAATGGATTCTAATCTGGGTTCTAGATATTGGAGTGTGATATAAAACGAAACAACCCGAATTTGGTGGATTTAATAGAACGAAATCAACTCGGGAAAATTTATATAAGATGAATCCGAATTTAATAGACACTTGGGTTAAGTAAATAAACTTGATCCATGTTAATGAATTAAGAATATAATATAACCAAGCAAGCTAAAAGTTAGAATGAATTCAAGTTCATTTGGAATTAAATGCTTGGAATGGAATTTGCTTAATATAAAGGAAAGTGAAAACTTTTATCAAACAAACAAACATGGATATGTTAAGCAATAAAAGCATAAGTCACGTTTTGGCATAAGGGAGCGATAATTTCTTTTAGATGATCGATCTTTGTTGAAGTATTAGAGTCCGAAAGGTTTAAAACTTTGTATAAATCAATGGTTATGCGAAAACCTGAAAATGTCAATAAGTTGAAACTAATATAGCCATAACTTTTGAATGGATGATCGGAATCGGATGATTCCGAACTTTTCGGAAACCTTAGAAACCGAGCTAAAACTTTCATTTATATAGCCCTGTCGAATTCTTATGTTTACTAGGCTGAAATGCGAGTTTTAGTCGTAGTTGTATGTGCAGAAAATTAAAAATCTGAAGCGGATACCTATATTGTTTTGACCATAACTTCCTATCGGAGCGTCGGAATTTAATGTGTGAGTACAATTCGGAAAGACCAGAATGTAAACTAAAACTTTCTCTTAATTTCTAAGTCAAATTCTGATGTCTAAAGGGTTAAAAACTGGGTTGAACAACTCAGATCTGCATATTTCAGTGTATGGGCAGAGGCGTTCGTCTTCACTAAAATAGTCATAACTTTTGAACGAATTGTCGGAATTCGACGAACCCGGACAACCCGGAAAGCCTGAAACAAATGCTACAACTTTTCTCAGTGTGTCTTAGTCAAATTCCATCGTCTAAGGGGTTGTTAGACTCAAATTTGTTCGCTAGCCTGTTATGAATATCGTGGTTTGGTAGTTGAAATACTCAATATATGTTGTCTAAGTTGTATACAATTGCTATGTATTGATATATGTTTGATTCTGACGTATATGTGAGTATGTAGCAGGTGTAAGGAAGTCGTGCTACGCTTCGGAGCTCGCTTGCGCAAAACGCTAAACGCTAAGGTAAATAAAAATGCAAATAAACGCTAGAGAAAGGTATGTAAATGTGTTACAAAGTTTTGGTGGTTTTATATATGAATTTTCCCCATTTTTGGGATGCCTCATCGATGATGAGATGTATGTTTTGGGTTGATATATGTATCGGGATTTTTCCCGGGGCCCTCCGTACAGGGGAGATGCTGCCGAAATTTTCCGTGATTTCGGGAGTTAGAAAATTTCATAGGTTTACAACTATGTAACTTATTTTATAAAGTTTATTTTAGGTATGGGTTTAAAATGGATATGTGTTTAATATCGTTTCGTTCTCTTTTCGAGGACGAAAAGATTTTAAGTGGGGGAGAATGTAACATCCCAAAAATTTCAGTATATTTGAATTCCAATTTAAATTAAATAAATTGTAATATATTAAGAAAAATCAAATTTTGTTGGATTTAAATGTTGGTAATTATGTGAAGTTAGTATAAATAGAGTTTCAGATTTTATTTCTATTTAATAAGACTATGATTTGAATTTAATATTTAAATAATTAAATTTAATCTGAGTGGTTAATTTAAAGGTAGAATTCAAATTTAAATTAAAAATGGTGAAATTCTAAGTTGTGAATAATAATTAGAATTCAAAGTAGAAATTTTAAATAACCAAACTTGAGAACTTAGAATTTGTGGAATCGATTTATAAACTTTATTTAAGTTATAATTTGGTTTAAATTGAATTTAATGGATATTCAAATTGAATTTAAACAGTTAAGTGAATAATTGAATATTTTATTAATTAATTAACTGTAGAATTTAACCGTTTTGGCGACTGTCTCGGAATTCGACGAAACTGGCGCCATCAGAACCAGAACGATGAATTATTATAGGATTCCAAATTGCGTTACAATCCGACTTACCGTTTGAGCGTACGAGAGAAAATGTGATCGAGAGCTGTGTAAATGGATAATTGGGTATTTCTCATATTTGGGCCTTATAATTATATATAAATAAAAACCCACTTCACTCCATCAGCTCATTCTTCATTCCACGTACACTTCCTTCATCTAATTCTCTTCTTAATGGCTGAACAAAAATTTCTAAACCTAGCTGAAAATAAAAATACAAGCTTGAAATTCAAATTTCTTCAAACCCTAGAGTATTATATGTCAATTCGAAGCTCTCGACGGTGCGAAGCTTCTGGTGCAATTTGTTTTGACATGCAGTGAAGGATTTGGCCAGAAATCGCCAGTCAAAGTTCTGAAATTCGTAACCCTAAAGGCTTGAATTGGGGCTTTTCGATTTAGGGCCTAATCAAGGATTTGGTGTTATGGGTATTGTAGAGGTTGTCGATAGGAGTTGATAGGTGGTGTCCGTTCGATCTGGAAGTCATCGTGGTTGCGGGAATTTGTGATTTAGGGTTTGAAACCCATTTCGTTCAGGCCGCCGCTGGAGGAGGAGGAAGCCACCGGAGGTGGTGGGTCCGGTGTTGGTTGAGGCGCCTCGGTAGTAGGATTCGAACTAGGGTGGTCGGAGGTCACCAGGCGGTCGGAGGACGTGGCAATTGATGGTCAAAGTTGGGGCCTTTCACGTTGAAATGGGTTGTTTTCCACGCTGGTACTGTTCACGCCTGGGATGGAGCGGGAAGAAGGGAAGCTGCTGACGTGTCAAGATCCTAGTGGGTGAGGAACCATTATGTTAACTATTTATATATTTGTATTTCAATTAGAAAAATATTGATAACTTTTGCGTATGGACTCGGATTGACGAACGGTTTGTTGCGTTGGGATCGTGGCGAAATTGCGGACGTTTTGGCGCTGGTTTGGTTGCATTTAGAGACTGTGAAATTTTGGGCTTCTTTCGGATGTCCGAACCACTACGGACGCAAAGGTGAGTGGTTTTCTCACTCACAAAATACTGAATCATTCCCATATTTATTGAATTAAATTATGAAATAAGTTTGGTTGCATGGTTGCATTGGATTGTTGATGTGTTGTTTAAATTTGACATCCAAGTGGGTTAACATGCAATCTAAGTAAATTATTAAATTTAAATTTTAGTCCCTAGTTGAAATTCGAACCCTTGTTAATCCTGGAACAGTTAATGTTGATCAGTTGAATGAAATGATGTGATGGATGTTTGGTTGAATTTTATTACTGAAGTGATATTGACACTGCTTATGCCCATATTCAGTATATCGTATTGCATGTTGGTTTTGACGATAAATCCCATTACCCTTGATGTTACGGTCATCTAGTAAACCCGGGGTTTATCGATAAAATAAATTAAGAACACAGAGTGAAATGATAAATCTCTGTGACCCTGATTTGGATTGAAATGATAGATCCATCCCTGAATACTGAAAAATAAAAGTTAAATCACTTGGCCATAGGATAGAAAATTATGTACGGACATCGGTCGGTTAAATAATTTTTAAAATTATTTGAAACATACTCGATGTGAAATTTCATTAAAGGAATGTATCGATTTGCGATAAATTATTTTTTTCTTGAAATATGGATTCTCGATGATAATTGAAATGATTAAGGAAATTTTTCCAAACTAATTTGGAATTTGAATTTCGGATTTAAATATACTTTGGAATTTATTTCAACAGTTGAACTCGAATGAAAATAATTCTTTTGAATTAAAATTTTGGAATAAAAGAAAATCGGGGATATTCGAATTGTTTAAAACTATATACAAGTAGGGTTTGAATTCTCGAAATGTAAAAATGGTTGAAGGGGTTTGAAACGAGACTTTGAAATGAGTAACTCCATTTGAGTTGGGATTTGATTCGAGTGCTGAAATTTGGAAGGAGAAATAATTTAAAAATTTAAATTCTATTTTTAATTTGTTTTATTTTATTTTATTTTATATTATTTTAAACTATATATCTACCTTATTTCAAGTAAAGTTTATACATTATTATTTAGAAATCATTTAGTAAACTTTGTTTTATATATATGTAGCAATTTGAATTTCCTTAGTATACTCTAATAATTTATATCAGTAAGTTTTATATATGGTTTATTTTAAGTATTTATCTTTATAAATTTTTTATATATATATATATTTTAATTCTCCTTCCGAATGGAAGTGGTTGGGTTTAGATCATTGGTTCAAATGGAGTCGAGAGACTGTTATATTCTTTTTGAATATGAACTGATTTTAAATCGATTTTTATACGAAAAGGGTGGAGTTTATTCTACGTGAATATGAATGGGATTCTAAGAATTTAAAATGAATAGATATGGAAATATATATGCCTTATTGGATATGAATTGAGTTCAAATGTAATTTGATTTGAAATAATTGAAATCGGTTGGGATAAGGTATATTCTGTATGAATATATAGATATATTGATTTGAAATATTATATATGAATATAATATAATGATTTGGAAATAAATCTTGGTTTGGAATATAATCGGTTTAGTAAGATTATGATATTTCAATATGAAACTATATTCTATTTTTGGAATATAATTTGGTTCGAAACAAAATATGATATTTTGATATGAAAGCAAACCTTTCACATATAAAAGAACCGACCGATGTGAAAAGATGTAAGCGTTGGTTGTTAAAGAGACCGGAGTCGACATAGGGCATACTCTCTGTCAGTGTCGATACCACTTTGACAACTGTGAACGTTATGACGTATCCAGAATGAGTATGATGACTTGGAGGCGATTATTGAATCGAAGAAGATGTACGATGACGAAATAGCCCTGACCTTCGGGTCAGAATTGAAATGACTAAAACAGGAGCTATACCGTGACTAATTGAGGTTAGCGCCTTTGATCGGACACACTTCTTCGATGCTATTTATATGACTATGATGATGATGATTTGGGCCCATTTAATTTTATGATTATGGGAGTGTGTTCTGAGGTGGGCGGTAGTGGCTGCTATGCGTTACCACCAGTCCGGGAGTGCAATTGGTAGAATCCTACCCTGGGCATTGCCTCGAGTGCCTTGTCATATATATCCTTATCGAGCCCCATACGATTTTGATTTAGCATTGCCTTCTATGGAGTGCCCTCTGATAACACCAGTACGGTGAATTTACGGTACTGTATAGACTGTTGATGCCTATAAACGGCGTAAGGGTAATATGGTAATCCCGCTTACGCTATTTTCAGTATTTATATTTTACTGGATAGACACTATCATAATAGCGTACTATATTATGTATGTATTAGTTTAACGGATCCTTGAGAGATGGAACCCCGTAACATCTCTTGAGTTACTGCACCCATGACACTGATGTTATTTCACATTTTAATTTGACTAATATGAGATGATTTAGTGCTGATCCGAGTGTTTGTTGTGTTTTCTTTTATGCAATATGCTCGGGTCAGCAGACGTTGCAGTTACTGAAGATGACTGTGCTTGGGAGATCGAAGACGAAGATTTGGTATATCTATTATCTATACATATGTATATCCGCTGCATTATTTTTCCGCTGCTTATTATGTACAGCTGTATGTATATGTAACTCTGATAATCATTGAAGGTTATAGTCAATGTATATATATTTCAACTGCTTTTAACTGCTATTTGTTATTATATGTTGTCCTTCCGCTGTGAGATTCTGTTATTGTCTTTTCTCTTCTTTCTTTCTTTTTCTTCTTTTCCCAATAACTACCTGCATTTGAGATTTGTTTGGGTCGACATGTGTGGCTTATTGTCGATTTGAACGGTCAAGAATTTGGGTCGTTACATGTATAGTGTCAAAACAATTTCAATCATAAATATCAATCATAAGCGGCATAGCTACCATCTACTATGTCGCCATACTAGTTCTACAATTAAAACCGCAATATCACGTATTGGAAATTGGATTTCCGTCATGAGTCGAGGCAAGGGGCAAGATCCTCTCCGCGCTCGAGACACTCTAGCAAATGCCTCAGGGCTACGCACTCTGGGCAACCCTGGATTCAGCTGGGCCGGTCCTCACTTACGTTAGAGGATTAATTATGCCTGAACACACGTTTCCCGGTCCTTACAGACCTATAATCGAGGCGCCTCATTCCAACAACCACAAAGGTGAAAAGTATATAAATGTCAGGGCTGGTAAGTCACTGACACCACCATAGCTAGAAAGAAACGTCGTGCTCTCCCAGCGGTCCGTATCCCGTTTTTAACTCATAACGAGGTGTGAGGCTCGCGAATTCACGTTATACACAAAGCTGCCACATAGGCCGTGCTTTGATCATCAACCACAAGACTTTGCTTTTCAACAGAAGCCTTGATCATTGCATCTTAGCATGCCACATAGGCAATTCATGCCATGCGATTGATATCTATCGATATATAACCTCTAAGCTCGTACGTCTCAGAGAAGGGCGTTAAGCAAGAGAATAAATTCTCCGCCGCCAAACAGATATATATTTAACAGAAATCAATCAACACAGAATAAAATCCAATGTCAGACACACAATCCATTTACAAGTCCGTTCTGGGTCTGAACGAAACCGGAGGCACTTTCCTCGCATATCCATCCATCTCCAAGTACGTCTGGACGACCACCAACTATTTCCATCCTCTTGGGTGTACAGCCCAATCAGGATCGTCGGTAATTATCCAAACGATGTGAAGACTTTCGGTCTTCGACCACCGTCTTCATCTTTGACATATCGTCGAATCGGTTATTCAGAATGGGTATAAACCCGGCCTTTCTGAACAACCCGCGTATATTGAAAACAAATGTTACACAAACACAACATACGCCTCATTCCAATTCAGAATATTCTTTTATTCACAAAATCACATCTTTAGGGAAAGGTTCCCATTAATTTTATCCAAGATAAATTCTTTAAAATTTATCCTTTAATCTTTCTTTGGATGTCCTTTCAAAACCAAATTATGGTTTTCTAAACTGGTCGAGATTAGCGAACCACACCGAAGTAATTATTTATTTTATTTCCCAATCCCAACCTATTCATCCCATGAAGCAAAACTGGTGATACTCCATATCTAACACTATGGTGTTATCGGTAAAATTAATTACCATTTCACGTTCAAATCTAATTAAAGATTTAACTATCGCTTTGGAGCAAAACTGGCGATACTCCATTCTCGCTCATTTCTAAATTTGATAATTTAGATTATAGGTTCACATTTCAACCTAATTGCAGATTCGTTAAAACTCCTTTTACTGGGTTAAAGAACTAGGTCTTATTTAAAACACTGTTCACGACAAACCCAAATCACATTCTATTTGTTGTCGGGTTAAAGAACTAGTGTTATTTAAAACACCGTTCACGATAAACCCATTTCAAATCCAATCAAATATATTAGAAATTCCGATTATTTAAAACCCCTTTTTAAATTTAATTCATTTATTTAAAAATAATTCGGTTATAAATTTAGTTCAAAACTAGTTCATTTCGATAAAAATCCATTTTTATCTTTTCAAATATGGAGTTTTTCATCCCAATTTTCCCAAATCATTTCTTATGATTTTACACAAATTATTGATATTTTTAATAATTTTATCAAGGCCCGTACAGTCGATTTCCAACAATGGCCATCGAACTGCACTTACAGCGACCTTTTTCAAATTTGATTTGGACGTATCTCCAAATCCAACCGTTAGATTTCAAATTTCTAATATTCGTTAGAAAGCTCTTTTCGATACGAACCCAACGGTTCCGGTTTTAGGAGAATCCGACGGTCGGATCTCCCGTAATGTCCATTTGAAATAAATGGTCGAAATTCACGAACTGCCGCGGCGCGTTCTATTCAGGCCATTATATTATATATATATAATATATATTTCGTCGATTACTATTTAAAACGAATTATATAAATAGTTTTGAATTCGTTTCAAAAACAATTTCAACTTCCATCTCAATTCAAATCAAAATTGAATTTTTCCTTATAAATTCATTTTAAAATCCAATTCTATTCAATTCAAGTTTCAATTCAATTTGAGTTCATTTCACTTCGTTTTAAATTCAACTCGAATTCGTTTTATATTCAATTGAAATCAAATTCGTTATATATTCAATTGATTTCGAAATCGTTTTATTTTCTATTCGATTCAATTCAAATTGGTTTTCTATTTGATTCAATTCAAATTGGTTTTCTATTCGATTCAATTCAATTTCGTTTTCTATTTAATTCATTTCGAAATCGTTTTCAATTCAATTCGAAATTGTTTTGTATTCAATTCATTTCGAAATTGTTTTATATTCAATTCATTTCGAAATCGTTTTCAATTCATTTCGAAATCGTTTTCAATTCATTTCGAAATCGTTTATATTCAATTCATTTCGAAATCGTTATCTATGCAATTCAATTCGAATTCGTTATCTATGCAATTCAATTCGAATTCGTTATCTATTCAATTCAACTCGAATTCGTTATTAATTCAATTCGAATTCAATTCATTATTTATTCAATTCAAATCCAATTCAAATCAAATTCGTTTTCTATCCTATTCAAATTCAATTGGTTTTCTATTCTATTCAAATTTAATTGATTTTCTATTCAATTCAAATTTCATTTCAAAATATTCGATTTCGAAATCACTTTTCAATATTCATTTTAAAATGAATAAAATCGATATAAATATCGTTCACGTCAAAATGGCGTCAATCTATTCAACACGGCTTCATATATTTCGTTTTCAAATATTTCTATTTTAAATATTTCGTTTTCAAATATTTCTATTTCAAATATTTCGTTCAACACATGACTAATCTTAACGGATGAGTACTGTCAACACATGAACCTTTATTTATATTGATAAAGATATAAATTTTATTATTAAAATGTTTCGTTCAACACATGACTAATCTCAACGGATGAGTACAGTCAACACATGAACCTTTATTTATATTGATAAAGATATAAATTTTATTGTTAAAATACTTCGTTCAACACATGACTAATCTCAACGGATGAGTACAGTCAACACATGAACCTTTATTTTATATTATTCTTTATTTTCTAAATTGGAATAAGGCCCAAACAATCTCCATATAGCGGTAACTATATGGATTTGCATACAACACATGTATATAATAGCATTGAAAAATAATCAATCATCAACCAAAGTGCACTACACTGTATAAGCATCAAATATAGATATCTAACGCTTATAACAGCCTGTCAATCAATTGTCGACAAATTTAATCAATCAGGATGAGTGAACTTCAAATTTCATCCCAACACCCGTGTGGGGTTTCAAACAATCAAACACAGATTTTATTTGTGCAGTTGGGCGATGTGTAAAATTTATCGACCCAATCAATGTCATTCAAATAGGTGTACATAAACAAACCGTCCGGTTTGTAAATGAATATTTATTTATTCACATTCACGTTAAAAATTATATTTTTAACGATAAAACACTTTATTTTAACATATGAATTCCTATTCAGTTCATTCTTCAAATAAAATGGTATTTTTATTTCTCTAACTTATTTTAGAAAATTTCGGCGGCATAACGGCACGATACTATAAACGGGACGAGGCCTAGCCTTATCCCCGGTCTAGTGAAGGCCCACGCCATTCACACATCAATCAAATCCATTCATTTCACCAAACAATTCAATTCAAACCAAATAATCTAACCAACTACACAACCAAACAAACAAGTCCATGGTCTGTGGACGATTGTGTCAGGTGCTACTAAACACCGTCTGCATCCTAGTATATATATAATAATATAACTAGAAAAAGAAAATTAAAGGTGAGAAGTTCTCACCGAAAGCTATCCAATACCACGACTCTTCATTTAGAGAAATCTTCATCGTTCTCGCCTTTTTGTCACCTTCGTTTCCCGTATTCTCTACATATGTAAAAATCGAATTTTTACTTCGCTATTCAATATATAAAAATCGAATTTTTACATTGCTATTCAATATAGAAAAATCGAATTTTTACCTTGTTATTCAATATATAAAAATCATATTTTTAATGTGCCCCTTATATAAAAATCGTATTTTTAATATGCCACTAGTATAAAAATTATATTTTTAATCTTTCTATATTATAAAAATTATATTTTTACTTTCATAAAAATCTTAAGTTTTAAACAAACAAGGATCATATTTTTTCATATGTAAAAATTTCATCTTTGTCAATTTAAAAATGACATTTTTTTTTAATTTAAAAGATCCCTTCTTTTTACTTTTGAAAACCATAATTGTATAAGTTAAAAATCATATCTTTATGATTTAAAAATCATATCTTTTTATTTCTATGAAACCAAATTTTCATTTTTAAAGCAGACACCATTAAAAATCATAACTTTCCGATATAAAAAAACCAAATAAAAAGATCAGCTTTTTTCCATCAAATAAAATGAAATTAACAAAATCAGAAAACTCACGTTTTAGGGTTTAAATGGTCGGAGGAGCTGCTGGAATTACTGCGCCTGAATTCGAGAGGGGGGGGGTCTTCACGGCGGTGCGTAGGTTCGGAGCAGATGAGGACGGCGACTTTACTTGTTGGTTGCTCGACTGATGGAGGACGGGCGCGTTGCTTCTGGTGCAGAGCTTTCAAGTGGGTGCGCGGTTTGCAGGGGGGATGGCAGATCATCGGAACGGCGGCTGGAGAGGGCTGTGGCGATGGAGGAAGAGGCACAACGAGGTGCGACAGGAGTTGGCGGTGGTTCGATCGAGGTTAGGGCTACGGGCTTGGCTGTGGTTTCACGAACGAAGAGAGAGGGGAGAGCGTGGATCCAGGAAGGAAGGCGGTGGCGAGGGGAGATCCTGAGGGCGGCGCGGTGGTGCGATGAGGGTGATGGCGATTGACGTCGCCATTTCTGATTTGGGGTATCGGGTTTGGGATTGGAGAAAATAACGGGGGGGGGGGGGGGGGGGGGTGCTATATGAAAAAGGATAGAATTATTATTTTATATATTTTTAATTTATTATTTTCTCTCTCCTTTGTTGGCTTTTCATACGAACTTGAAATCAAGTCCGCCGACTGTCGTCCCTAGCGTATTACCCCCGTTACGAACACAATGGGATATGTATCGTAGGCCAATTCGACTATTTCGATCAGTTTTCATCAAAATCAACATATAACTCTATATATTGATTTTGAACGTGCATTTCAGTTTACTGGGGTCACATACTAGCTCGAAAAATTCCCGAAAAATATTTTCTAGCTTCGTATTGATGATACGGTCCTAACAAAACTAATTTCGTCAAATTCTGAGACCGTTGGAAAAATGGCCATTTTCCAGTCGATTAAAATCAACTAAAACTGGTCAAACGCGTTTTCCTTTGTCACGCTCACATATTGATTCGAAAAAATGTGAAATTTGGAATCTAGCAATAACTTGACATCACGGTTCCAACATAAGTGGTTTCGTCGAAATCCGAGGTCGTTTGCAAAATGTCTATTTTTAAGGGCCTGAATTCCATAGCGACTATTCAGAATTTTCAACTGGACATATCTTTTGATTCCCGCTATGAAATTTTGATTTTTCTGATTCGTTGGAAAGATATCATCAATTAGATCCTAATGTTTTTGGTTTCACTAAAATCCGGATTGTTTTGCACCCGGTACATTCAATTGAAGTTTGAAATCGAATTATCGAACTACCGCGCCATTTTCAATTCTATTTATAATTATATATAAATATTTATATTCTAACGACGACGTATATAATATATACGTTCGATTTATATTCAAAATAAATTTCCTCGTCGATATTATTTAAAATAGTTCATTTTAAATATTCAAAATTCATTAAAATTGCCAAAATAAAATTTTTAAACTGGCCCAGATTTTCCGGGTTATTACACATTTCGTTACATGTTATCAACACAATCATTTTAATCTACAAATCGTTGCTTTTAAATCATCGTTCACTTTAAAATGAATAGACTTCCAATCTCCCAGGATTAAATTTATAAATCCCTTTATTCATATAAAATCTCATTATACATTTATTCGCTTATTTAATTTTATATATAATTGATAAGTCAAATTCTAGTTATTTAACTTTTGTTAAATTTTTCTATCTCCTTAAATTTCCAGAAAAATTCGCCACTACTTCCTTTGTATTGGTCAATAGATCGAACCTCAAATCGCCTGTCTAGGTCCTTTCAATTCAAAAAGAAAATAAAAAAGCCAAGCGGCTTGCCGATTCGGCGCATAAAAACTCATATGGAATTTAAACGTGTACCTTTAGGTCGGGCACTTAAATTATAATCTTCATACACTTCATTCCATTCCTGCTTAACATATCTCTAACCATTTTTAATTTATTCCAACTCCATCCAATCATTTTTAACTGAGTTCGCTAATTTATACGTTAAGTAGCTCTTTTACCTATTCCACTTTTCATTTGAACATGTCATGTACAAATATATATTAGTTTACATATTAACCAATCAAATCCCATTTTCAATTCAGGTTTCATATTCGATTTCGAATATGAATTCACTAGTTCAATTTACTTAACCAAAACCTAATTTCATATCAAAACCCGATTAACTAATTATTCTTCAAATTAATTAATCCTATTTAATAATTAAAATCTGATTTTTTTTCAAAAATCAGTTTACTTACTCCACTTGAGCTCATATTTATTTTATATCTCAAGTCTGGATTTTTGTAATGGAAATTTGGATTTTATTTACTTAAAATTCTTTTACTTATTTAAATAAACCGTAATGGTTTTATAATGGTTATGGCATTGTTTTTCTAAAAATTTGATTTAAGCATAACTCAAAATCTATAAGACGAAATCCAAATTTTTCTTTTCCATTAGAAAATTATTATTCAATCAGTCCTGGCGATTCTTGTTTTAAAGAATTCCGACTTAAATTGAATTCTATATACTCAATTGAAGTTCGAAATACCAATTTACGAACTACTGCGCTGCGGCGAGATAATTTTAATTTTACGAACTATAAATCTTTAACCTTTGTTTATTATATAAATTCCAATTCCATTTCTAAATATTTTAATATATACCTTAAACATTCTGATTTTCCTAAATTTTCAATTATTACATAACTCAGTTGTAAATTTATTTACAACTCAATTTACTATTTTAAATTCCATATTCTTTGAAAATAGTTTTTCTTATAAAATTCTATATAATCGAATTCTAATTATAAAACATTTGGATTATCTCAATTCAGTTTATATTCTGAATTTCAGAATAAAAATATATCGTTTTGTTTCAAAATCCATTCAATTAGCTTTTAAATTCATATTTGAATTTAAATATCTAAATTAAACCAAATGATCATTATCTCACTTAATTTATAAACGTTGTTTATAAATTTAACTTCCTTGTTTTATACATTAAAACAAGTTTCCATTTCAAAATCTATTTGAAACTCCATTCCTTTTATATTTCGAATTTCGGAATAAAAACCATCGTTCCCCTTTCGAAACGATTTCTAATTCTTTTTTTAAATTCATACTTGAATTTACATTTCCCAATTATACCATGATAATTATTCCTCTTTATTTATAAACATTGTTTATAAATTTTGTTCCTTGTTTTATTTATTAAAAACAAGTTCCGTTTAGAAATCTATTTGAAACCCAATTCCTATTTTGGAATATTTTATAATTATAACTTATATAAAATTATAGAATCTATTTTCATATTAAATATTTAAACTTCTATTTAATACAATCGTAATATTTTTTATGAAAATAATTTATTTAAATAAATTCGATCGAATCAAATTCAGATAATAAATCCATATGGATTTATTTAATTCAATTTACATTCTGAACATCAGAATAGATTTTATCGTTTCCTTTTGAAACTAAATTTCAAATTCCCATTTTATATTCACATTTGAATTTAGACTTCCCAAATTATTCAAATGATAATTTTTCCAACACCATTTATAAATTCACTTCAATTCCCTACATTATTTAATTTATAAACATCCATTATAAATTCACTTTCCGCATTATCTATTTTAAAAACACCGTTTAAAAAATTCAATACTTGTTTTTATTTTCCAAAACAAGTTAATGTTTTCTAGCCCATTCGAAATTCAAATTCAATTTTAGAAAAATATATTTTCCCTTTTTAAATCTCAAAAACACCTTTTTACGATATTTTTGTATATCAATATATAGGGCCAGCGACATTCAACCAATCAAAAATACCCAATTATCAACCACGGATTTTTTAACACATCATATATGGTAATATATACAAAAACAAACAAATAATAATATTTTTGAGAAATCTAGTTAGATCCCTCCAACCTGTTTTCCTGCATCCACAGACGTTAGGTGTAACACCCCACCTCCGTTAAGGTCACTCACAAAGGGAATGCCTTAACTTCGGTGGAGCGCTTAGGGTAAAAGATGCAGATAAATTACAAGACAAACAAATTTAAACAGCGAAAAATAAAACTTTACTTCATTTATAAAATAGTTTGTACAACAATTGTTTTCCAATACTAGAGTATCTATCTTACATAACAAAATAAAGAAACATAAAATAACATTTATATTCCCCAATGTAGCATGAGCCAGCCATAGCAATGGAAAAGAGAATCCAAGCAAAACTTCGAGTAATCATCAAGCTTGGAAGGAGATGTGGTCCAAGCTAAGCAGAGTTATTCCCTCCCTGACTACCTGGGGGGAAACAAAAGAAAAGACGCGAAAGCAAACTAGGTCAGACATAAGTCTGGTAAGCTGAGTGATTCTTAGCATTTAAACGGGGAAAAAGGTCATGACATGAATAAACTAGATATAAGACTAAATCATAGTGACAAGATAACATGGGATAAATGTGAGATATGACAAGGCAAGATAAACTGAATGTACTGATAAATTGAATGCGCTTCTACTCCTTCTCTGCTTCGCGACTACCTTGTTATACTAATTTCTATATCTCTGCACCACCTAACTAGTGTCCTAACTAGTAATCTATATAAAATGATCATATATTAACGTGATACCAATCCCCGTGGTTGCGTTCAGGTGTACATCAATTATGGGGATTCCATTTATTTACCTAGATCTAATCTAGGGTTTACTATCGAGCGCTTACTAGATTCAACCAGGGTTTACGCTACCCAGGGCCACTGGGTTTATGCTACCTATTGAATGCTTCTCAGATTCAGGGTTTACGCGACCTAGGTCCAACTAGGGATTACGCTACCTACTTGTATTAATTTTCCATGTGTCTGTGTCAGTCGGCCCTCTCTTGCATGTAGATACTCTATGCTGGCCCCACCATAAGGTGTATCAAGCCTCATGATAGCGACCCGACACGATTCAAGATGCACAGTGTATAACTACTGGTACCTAGTGCCTGATTTTTCCCACTCCGGAGTACGTGCACGCCCGTAAACCGTCGGAACTTATACTGACGTGCCCCTTGCCGATATCTTTGACCGCTTATAATCAGCCCAATAATCGTGCCCCACCCTGCCTAGGTTAAGGTACCATGATACATCTATGTGGGTTACTGCTGAAATGGATCCTTGTTACTAGGGTTTCCTACTGGTTAAGTTTGTGGGCCTATATATACAAATATTACCCACCTATACAAGATGTACTTAACCCTCCCACTGATTCTAGCATGTTTTCTTTAACGGTTAAGTTTTGTGGGCCTATATTTACTAATATTACCCACCAACCCGACGTGCACTTAACCTTCCCACGGATTCAAGCATATTTATTTAATGGTTAAGTTTTGTGGGCCTATATTTACTAATATTACCCACCTACCCAACGTGTACTTAACCTCCTACTCGTCAAGTCGTGTTGGTTAAGTGGTTCTTATTAACTTAACCTTTCTAGCTTATCATATTGGATTAGTTAAGTGTGAATTATTAACTTAACCATGTTCATTCATCAGGTAATATTGGTTAAGTATCTCCCATTTAACTTAACCCCATTTTCTCATCAAGTTATATTGGTCAAGTGTCTTTAATCTATTCAAGTTAACTTAACCCATCCACCCGTCACGTCATATTGGTTAAGTGTTTCCTTCTGGTGTTGACTTGACCCTACCTCAAATCATGTTATATTGGTTAAGTGTTGTTCTCGTTTTAACTTAATCCTTCTCATACATCATGTTATATAATCGGTTAAGTGTTTTCCTCTTGTATTACTTAACCCCACCACATGTCATTATATATTTTGGTTAAGTGTAAATTTAGTTAACTTAACCCTATCATCTGCTTAATTTACATGTTACAACGATTAAGTGTTCTAAAATTACTTAACCTCACCCATTTGTCTAGTTAATATGTTATTATGGTTAAGTGTTTTCCCTAATTACTTAACCTCACCATTTCTAGCTTGATTTATTCATGAGCCTTAATTAATTAATTAATTAATTAAAGCACCAACCACTCACATTAGAATAATATTGTTGTGGTTACTGGAAGTGCCAGTCGGTTCCGGGCAGGTTTACACCACAACTCAGTCTAACCTCGGGTCTTTCTAGGCTTGATGCACTAACCACCCACATTAGATAGGTATTGTTGTGGTCACTGGATATGCCGGTCGGTTCTGGGCAGTTTTACACCACAACTCAGTCTAACCTCGGGTTAGGCATATTCGTCTTTTACTAAATTTACATATTTACTATTTATGTAAATTTTCGTAAATCAATTTAGCCTAGATCATATTTATTTGTCATGCAAATTAGCAAATTTATATTCTGCGCCCAAAACTTGATTTACCTATCAATCAGCCCAACTTGCACTTTATACCAATTTTAGATTTAATATTTCCCTTTTTCAATTCATGCCTAGTCTAGATTAATATTCCAATTTACGGTTCATGTCAAAACTAGATTTAATATTCTAGTTTACTGTTTATGTCCAAAACATGGTTTACAAGCCAATTACACACTTTGCGGCCAAATAAATTTATCAATTTATGCCCAAGTCCAATATGCATGTAAACATTCACTATTATAGCCAATTTAGACTATGCCAACATATTTATTATGCCAAACTAACTTAATTAAGCTACGCCCAAATTCCCGCGCCGTAATCGTACATATAACATAATTTCACAAGTTTCTAAGTACTCATGAAATGATACTAATAGTATCAAAGCAAGGAATAGGGGATAAGCACGAGGATTGACAAAAAAGAATAGCCATGCAAGAATGAACCAAATACAAAAATAATGGTTCCAATGCGTTTGATGTACATAACAGTGAATAGGAATAAACTACACAAGTTACACCCAAAAAAAAAATGGAGTCCAACATAATTAAGGGAATAGGCATAGGTGATTTGGTCCAACATAATGCTAGTTCAAAGTACAACCTAATAGGTTAATGGGAATAGGCATAAGTCACTGACTACAATAGTTATAGGCAATTAACCACAATAGTCATGGGCGACTAATCACAATAGTTTCTCAATCAATGTCATAGGCAATAGTCTCATAGTCATAATTCATAGTCGTAGGCAATAATTTCGTAGGCGACAGTTCATGGCCATAGTCTTAGACAAAAGTCTCATAGTCATAGTCATAGTCATAGGCAATAGCTTCATAGGCAATAGTTTCATAGTCATAGTCATAGTCATAGGAAATAGCTTCATAGGCAATAGTTTCATAGTCATAGTCTTAGGAAAAAGTCCCATAATCATAGTCATTGGCAATCAACCACAATAAGTTCTAGGCCACAATCGAGAATCAGATCCAAAGGAATAGATAACGTTAGATTTGACATAAGCACGAATCAAAGATAATTAAATTGCAAATTGGTATAGTTCTATATTTTGATTCATTACATTTATTATTCCAATTACACGTTCAAATCTAAGGAATAACCGAACTTACAGTGATCGGTTTAGAAAAGGTGATTTGCTATGATTCGAGTGACGTTGCTTGAAGCAGAATGTCCATGGTCCAACTTGAAGCTTTAACTTGATTCTCTTTTAATTCTAGTTTTGATTCCAGCAGAGTAGCGACGCCATTTTTATTTTTAATTAGAATAGAGGCAGAGTATAGGTAGAATGAAATTGTGTGGAGAGAAAGCTAGGTTTGGGGGTGTTTATATAGCGTAGAACTCATGGATTTGGTCCAGAAATCAGTCCAGATACATAAAAATGAATTCTGCCTCGGATCTGAAAAAACAGGGCAGGTCGACCCCCAAGTCGACCTATAGGGGGGAGGTCGACATTAGGGTCGACCCCCTGGTCGACCTGGGTCCTGGGCGGGAAATTTCCTGACCAACCCGCTTCTGGGTTCTGTTTTGAATTTTGAATTCTATTTCGAGCTGTATTAAATTTTGAGCTGAAACTTCCGAAGCCCATAACTTCTTCGTACGAAGTCCGATTCACGCAAACTCGGACTCTATCTCACACAGAATTCCGAGACGAACACAACGGCATAACCCCTTTCCCTTAATTCTTCTCTTAAAAATTAAGTATACTTTGATTTGTTACATTAACTTTTTTAGAAAATACGGGGTGTTACATTCTCCCCTCCTTATAGGATTTCGTCCCCGAAATCTTCAAGTTAAGAAGAATGTATCCTAATATCCAACATCCATCTACTCAACCATTCAATCACAGGCATCCATTGTCCCTATAAGGATTTATAATGCTTTCATGATTCTATGCATAGTGTGTGTACATGTCCTTATCTAATGTAAAATCAGGCGGTCTACTGATTCAGTTGACCTTCTTAATGCGAGTTATGTCAGTGATATGAGTCCATCATGTATGCAATCCTAACGATACATATCATTTCTATATGAGTGCACAACCATTCACTCAAATGCAACGTCCATATGATAACACATCTAGTTTTAATCCATAAACTAATACATATATGCATATGCAATATGGAAGTGACTGAGCCGATCTAATACCTAATGTGTGTGTATGCATCCACGAGCAACCACTAGCAAACACTTGCAATCACTTACATCCATCAAACATAACATGTCTCAAACACATGTTTACATCCATTGGCTTCTACCTAAGGATTGAGGATAGGACCGAGAGGAAATACTTAAAAGCTAAAGACTAGCATGTAAATAGATTTTACAGAAAAAGAGGAATCAAGGATATACCCTTAAAAAGGGTAAGATGCGCGTATCTAGTCTTCAGTCTTCTAAGTCACATCTTCTTGAGCTTCACTCCACTGTACCTTAACTAATTTAACTCCACGATTGCGAAGCTTCTTGACCTCCATTTATTTCTCATGCAAACCATCCTAGTCGAACTCGACATCCCTCAAGTACAAGCCCCAAAGGCCTAAACCAATATCAGACAAGCACCCAAGGGATACCTCCTCTGAATTTGGACGATCTATGTAAGATGATACTAACAAAACAACCAAACAATTGAGCACATTGCCGACTCTGGCTATCCTCGCCAATCTTGCTCTCGAATTATCGTTGATCGCATAACTAGCTTTGTAGTGTCATCTAAATACATACGGAAGTCTATCTCGAGTTCTTAGGGGGAAAACCCCTACCCTAGTCAAAACATCTTGCGTACTCATGAACTATCCCAATGGATCGAAAATCGTAGATAGATAAATAAAGTGATCCTAGGTAGCTAAGACAAACTGATCCCTTAGGATCGTACGAAATCTCAAGGGTATTCTCGAGGCAAGTCGAAAATCTAACCACCCTTGTTTGATAATTACTAGCTAACCATTCAATGCCTAGAATCAACCCATAGCCCAAAAACATAAGCATAAATATAGCTATTCTCAAATCCTCACAAGTCAAAGATAGATGGGCCGAACCGACAATTGGATTCGAGACTATAATGGGATCCTCTACTACACAATATCCAGGGTGTAGATACTCAACTATGGAAGCAGATATATATGGATGTGAAGCGCTAAAATCGGAAGGAGTACTAATAGGAAAATAAAAAAGGAATAACTCTTTCAACCGAAATCTTACTGCCTCTCTCTCAAGTATGCTAGCGGTGAGAGCATGTACTCGCCTTCCGAAAAATCCTGTCCCTTGCTCTTGCCCTTGTCCTCAATTATATGACCCGTTATACCCTAGTAAAGATACTTCCTCTTGTCTTAGGTTTTACTTTTTTTTCCTCCCTTCCTTTGTGATCCAAGTCCATATTCATAGGTTCTTTATCCTTGTGTTGTGCTCCGTAGCCATACCCCCTCATTCTCAACTTTGCCACTCTTGTGTAACTTGTTGACATGTCTCTTGAAAGCTGCCTCCGTCGCTTGGAAAATCCTACAAACCTCAAAAGAAAATTACGGCTACAGATGGAAGTTAGGCACTTATTTGACCTTTGACAAGTGTCGTAGTCTCATCAAGCCTACGAAACCATGTCGCGATGAGGTTACCTCCCAGAAAGCCAAGAGCCCCAGAGACTCAAGAAAGAAGGAAACAAGGATTCAAACAGAGGATCAAAAGATAGTGCATATGGCTTTGGGGAATACGCCTTTAAAACAGAATTTTTCTTTTGAAAATGCTTCTTTTAAAACCGTTTTGAAAATATTTTTTCAAATCTTTTATCTGATCCGGTAACCTTCAACTCTGGTACCAAGTGTAACACCCCACCTCCATTTTGGTCACTCACAAAGGGAATGCCTTAACTTCGGTGGAGCGCTTAGGGTAAAAGATGCAGATAAATTACAAGATAGACAAATTTAAATAGCGGAAAATAAAACTTTACTTCATTTATAAAACAGTTTGTACAACAATTGTTTTCCAATACCAGAGTATCTGTCTTACATAACAAAATAAAGAAGCATAAAATAACATTTATATTCCCCAATGTAGCATGAGCCAGCCATAGCAATGGAAAAGAGAATCCAAGCAAAACTTCGACTAATCTTCAAGCTTGGAATGAGATGTGGTCCAAACTAAGCTGAGCTATTCCCTCCCTGACTACCTGGGGGGACAACAGAAAAGAGGCGAAAGCAAACTAGGTCAGACATAAGTCTAGTAAGGTGAGTGATTCTTAGCATTTAAACGAAGAAAAGGGTCATGACATGAATAAACTAGATATAAGACTAAACCATAGTAAAAAGATAACATGGGATAAATGTGAGATATGACAAGGCAAGATAAACGGAATGTACTGATAAATTGAATGCGCTTCTACTCCTTCTCTGCTTCGCGACTACCTTGTTATACTGATTTATATATCTCTGCACCACCGAACTAGTGTCCCAACTAGTAATCTATATAAAATGATCATAAGATAACGTGATTCCAATCCCCGTGGTTGCGTTTAGGTGTACATCTATTATGGGGATTCCATTTATTTACCTAGATCTAATCTAGGGTTTACTATCGACCGCTTACTAGATTCAACCAGGGTTTACGCTACCCAGGGTCACTGGGGTTTATGCTACCTATTGAATGCTTCTCGGATTCAGGGTTTACGCGACCTAGGTCAACCTAGGAATTATGCTACCTACTTGTATTAATTTTCCATGTGTCTGTGTCAGTCGGCTCTCTCTTGCGTGTATATACTCTGTGTTGGCCCTGCCATAAGGTGTATCAAGCCTTATGATAGCGTCCCGACACGATTCATGATGCACAGTGTATAACTACTGGTACCCAGTGCCAGATTTTTCCCACTCTGGAGTACGTGCTTGCCCGTAAACCATCGGAACCTATACTGACGTACCCTCTGCCGTTATCTTTGACCGCTTATAATCAGCCTAGTAATCGTGCCCCACCCTGCCTAGTTTCAGGGTACCATGATACATCTATGTGGGTTACTGCTGAAATGGATCCTCGTTACTAGGGTTCTTGCTGGTTAAGTTTGTGGGCCTATATATACAAATATTACCCACCTATACGAGATGTACTTAACCATCCCACCCATTCTAGCATGTTTTCTTTAAAGATTTAGTTTTGTGGGCCTATATTTACTAATAATACCCACCAACCCGACGTGCACTTAACCTTCCCACGGATTCAAGCATGTTTATTTGATGGTTAAGTTTTGTGGGCCTATATTTACTAATATTACCCACCTACCCAACGTGTACTTAATCTCCTACTTGTCAAGTCGTGTTGGTTAAGTGGCTCTTATTAACTTAACCTTTCTTGCTTATCATGTTGGATTGGTTAAGTGTGATTTATTAACTTAACCCTGTTCATTCATCAGGTAATATTGGTTAAGTATCTCCCATTTAACTTAACCCCATTCGCTCATCAAGTTATATTGGTCAAGTGTCATTAATCTATTCAAGTTAACTTAACCCATCCACCCGTCACGTCATGTTGGTTAAGTGTTTCCTTCTGGTGTTGACTTGACCCTAACTCAAATCATGTTATATTGGTTAAGTGTTGTTCTCGTATTAACTTAACCCTTCTCATACATCATGTTATATAATCGGTTAAGTGTTTTCCTCTTGTATTACTTAACCCCACCACATGTTATTATATATTTTGGTTAAGTGTAAATTTAGTTAACTTAACCCTATCATCTGCTTAATTTACATGTTACAACGGTTAATTGTTTTAAATTTACTTAACCTCACCCACTTTTCTAATTAACATGTTATTATGGTTAAGTGTTTTCCCTAATTACTTAACCTCACCATTTCTAGCTTGATTTATTCATAAGCCTTAATTAATTAATTAATTAAAGCACCAACCACTCACATTAGACAGATATTGTTGTGGTTACTGGAAGTGTCGGTCAGTTCTGGGCAGGTTTACACCACAACTCAGTCTAACCTTGGGTCTTTCTGGGCTTGATGCACTAACCACCCACATTAGACAGGTATTGGTGTGGTCACTGGATGTGCCGGTCGGTTCCGGGTAGTTTTACACCACAACTCGGTCTAACCTCAGGTTAGGCATATTCGTCTTTTACTAAATTTACATATTTACTATTTATGTAAATTTCCGTAAATTAATTTAGCCTAGATCATATTTATTTGTCATGCAAATTAGCATATTTATATTCTATTCCCAAAACTTGATTTACCTATCAGTCAACCCAACTTGTAGTTTATACCAATTTTAGATTTAATATTCCCCTTTTTCAATTCATGCCTAGTCTAGATTAATATTCCAATTTACGGTTCATGTTAAAACTAGATTTAATATTCTAGTTTACTGTTTATGTCCACAACTTGGTTTACTGGCCAATTACACACTTTGCGGACAATTAAATTTATCAATTTAAGCCCAAGTCTAATATGCATGTCAATCATTCACTATTATAACCAATTTAGACTATGCCAACATATTTATTATGCCAAACTAACTTAATTAAGCTACGCCCAAATCCCCGCGCCGTAATCGTATGTATAACATGATTACACAAGTTTCTAAGTACTCATGAAATGATACTAATAGTATCAAAGCAAGGAATAGGGGATAAGCACGAGGATTGACATAAAAGAATAGCCATGCAAGAATGAACCAAATACAAAAATAATGGTTCCAATGGGTTTGATGCACATTACAGTGAATAGGAATAAACTAGACAAGTTACACCCAAAAAAAATGGAGTCCAACATAATTAAGGGAATAGGCATAAGTGATTTGGTCCAACATAATGCCAGTTCAAAATACAACCTAATAGGTTAATGGGAATAGGCATAAGTCACTGACTACAATAGTTATAGGCAATTAACCACAATAGTCATGGGCAACTAATCACAATAGTTTCTTAATCAATGTCATAGGCAATAGTCTCATAGTCATAATTCATAGTCGTAGGCAATAATTTCATAGGCGATAGTTCATGGCCATAGTCTTAGAAAAAGTCTCATAGTCATACACATAGGCAATAGTTTCATAGTCGTAGTCATAGTCATAGGCAATAGCTTCATAGGCAATAGTTTCATAGTCATAGTCTTAGGCAAAAGTCCCATAATCATAGTCATTGGCAATTAGCCACAATAAGTTCTAGGCCACAATCGAGAATCAGATCCAAAGGCATAGATAATGTTAGATTTGTCATAAGCATGAATCAAAGATGATTAATTTGCAAATTGGTATAGTTCTATATTTTGATTCATTACATTCACAATTCCAATTACACGTTCAAATCTAAGGAATAACCGAATTACAGTGACCGGTATAGAAAAGGTGATTTGCTATGATTCGAGTGACGTTGCTTGAAGCAGAATGCCTACGGTCCAACTTGAAGCTTTAACTTGATTCTCTTTTAATTCTAGTTTTGATTCCAACAGAGTAGCGACGCCATTTTTATTTTTAATTAGAATAGAGGCAGAGTATAGGCAAAATGAAATTGTGTGGAGAGAAAGCTAGGTTTGGGGGTGTTTATATAGCGTAAAACTCATGAATTTGGTCAAGAAATCAGTCCAGATCCCTAAAAATGAATTCTGCCTCGGATCTAGAAAAACAGGGCAGGTCGACCCCCAGGTCGACCTATAAGGGGAAGGTCGACACTAGGGTCGACCCCCTGGTCGACCTGGGTTCTGGACGGGAAATTTCCCGCCCAGCCCGCTTCTGGGTTCTGTTTTGAATTTTGAATTCTGTTTCGAGCTGTATTTAATTTTGAGCTGAAACTTCCGAAGGCCATAACTTCTTCATACGAAGTCCGATTCACGCAAACTCGGACTCTATCTCAAGCAGAATTCCAAGATGAACACAATGGCATAACCTGTTTCCCTTATTTCTTCCTTAAAAATTAAGTATACTTTGATTTGTTACATTAAAGTTTTCAAAAAATACGGGGTGTTACATTAGCCAACATAAATAATATCCTCTAGCTTCGAGGCAAGATATCGTGGTATAGAAGGTCATCCACTATAATATATTATGGGGCGCATATGGGCATCCGCTAATGATATTGCGGCCATCCGCTAATGGTACTTCCGGAGATATCCAATTACCTCTATATATATATATATATATATATATAGCCACAACCACAAAGCCTAAACAACTAATATATATTTAATAGCCACAATAATATTTCAGCGCATGCAAACAAACAATGAACAATTATTTTTAATTAATAAAATAATTCTAATAAATCTGAGTCAGATTTACTCACCTTGGTTTATTTCCAGATATGATATGGTTTTAATTTAAATCGAACTATATTAAATTTAAATTTAAATTCCATAGCTGATCTTAGTCGACCCCAGAAAATCCAAATTCAATTCCATTGCGAAGCTTAAACCCTTACGATTCTCAATGAATTTCATTTCCGTCGAAACTATTATCGTATGAAAAGCTTATGAATTTATTTATTTCCCCGAGTTTATATATATAGTAAACATTATTAATTAACTTAATAAACTATTTTTTTATATACCTTTATCATGTTTGAAATTGCATTCACCTCCTTTAGGATTCCTCCCACGGCTACATCAAAAATGTTGAACAACACTCCTCATTCCTCCCTCTTTCCACTGGACCTCACACTACAACGGTCTTCCTTCGCACGACTCAGAACCACCCATTTACCCTCTCACAACTCCTTCTTGAAGCCTAACCAACATCTAAATTTCATTAACAAAAATAGAAATCGTGATTTCTGATTACAGTGAAAGCTGACTTCACCCAAATCAATTCATCTTGTCAACAATCATTCAAACTCCTCTCCAAACTGACCCAGTACAAAAGCCGAACTCAACCTAATGTTGCAGTGCCTCCCATACCTCCAATCGCACCCTCACTTCTCTATTCGCACACTTCAAATTCGGAATTCCTACTACACCTTAACACAACCGCACGACAACTCCATTCAAACCCATGAGTGTCTATAATGTAAAGTCGGGCTTGGTTTGAGCATCAAGCACTTGTTGATTGAATCGCGATTCGCGATTATATATATATATTTATCTTAAAAAGGGTTTCTATTCGAATGAGAAAAAGAAAAAGCACGGTTTTGAATTTTAGAGGAAATGGGGAAGGTTGGTTTTCGATCTACTGAATTTGGTTTTCAATTAAAAATAAGGGGCGGTATATTTGTTGCCTGAGCTTGTGAACCAATTGGCTTTCAAAAGAAATTACAAAAGAATTGAAAACAGAAGAGAAATGAAAGGGTTTAGTCATGATCAAATAGAAGAGAACATGGAACCATACGCACATTGAATTAATGGGTTTTCTCCTGAAGTACATACGTATTAAATTCTAATTTGATTTTTATTTAATGTGATTTGATTTAAAGAGATCTTTATTCTTTATAAAATGATATTGATTTGATTTCGAGCTTATCCACTAAACAAATATCTCAGTGTCCACAACTTGAACTTACAAACCACTATTTTAATTTAACAACTGACGTTTAAACGTTATAACACTATTCTGAACTCAACAGAATAGATTATAAAAATTAATTTGAACGTATATACAAAATAACCATATTAAATCGATATAAAATAATTTAAACTTAGAAATAATCAATTCTCTTATAATAAAATATTTTTATTATCGCCTATATTAAAATACAATTAATACTGATCATCTGATTTGTTTTGATTCAGTTTTTGTCTTCGATTTTGTATTATGATAATTTAATGTATTCGATAAAATCAAAACCGATTATTAAATCGATAACTTAATATAAAAATTCATTTATATTGTCAACTCAATGTTTAAAACCATATTAAATATTTAAAATAAATCGATCAAAAATCTGGGTCGTTACATTCTTCCCCCATTAAAATAAATCGAAACGCCAATTTACGAACTACCATGCTTCGGCGAGTTCATTTCAATTATATCAACTATAAATCTTTGAACTCCTTTTATTATATAAATTCCAATTCCATTTCTATATATTTTAATATATATATATATATATATATATATATATATCTTATCCAGTTTTCCAAATCAAACTTAAACATTCTAATTTTCCTAAATTGTCGATTATTACTTAACTCAATTACAAATTTACTTACAACTCAATTTACTGTATTAAATTCCACATTCTTTGAAAATATATTTTCTTATAAATTCGATATAATTGAATTCTAATTATAAAACATTTGGATTATCTCAATTCAGTATATATTCCGAATTTCAGATTAAAAAACTACCGTTCTGTTTCAAAACCCATTCCAGTTCACTTTTAAATCCATATTTGAATTTAAATATCTAAATTTATCCAAATGATAATTACCTCACTTAATTTATAAAACGTCGTTTATAAATTTAACTTCCTTGTTTTATATAACAAAACAAGTTTCCTTTTCAAAATCTATTTGAAACTCCATTTCTTTTATATTCCGAATTTCGGAATATAAACCGTCGTTCCCTTTTCGAAACGATTTCTAATTCTATTTTTAAATTCATACTTGAATTAACATTTCCCAATTATCCCAGGATAATTATTCTGCTTTATTTATAAACATCATTTATAAATTTTCTACCTTGTTTTATTTATTAAAAACTAGTTCCATTTAAAATTCTATTTGAAATCCGATTCCTATTTTGGAATATTTTATAATTATAACTTACATAAAATTATTGAATCTATTTTCATATTAAATATTTAAACTTCTACTTAATACAATACAAATAATTTTTCTAAAAATAAAATACTTAAATAAATTTGATCTAATCGAATTCAGATCATAAATCCATAGGGATTTATTTAATTCAATTTACATCCTGAACATCAGAATAGATTTTACCATTTCCTTTTGAAACTAAATTTCAAATTCCCTTTTTAAATTCACATTTGAATTTAGAATTCCCAAATTATCCAAATGATAATTTTTCCATTTCAGTTATAAACACCATTTATAAATTCACTTCAATTCCCGACATTATTTAATTAATAAACGTCATTTACAAATTCCTCTATTTTATAAACACCGTTTATAATTTCAATACTTGTTTTTATTATTCAAAACAGGTTAATATTTCCTAGCCCATTCGAAATTCAAATTTTATTTTGGAAAAATAGATTTTTCCCTTTTTAAATCTCGAAATGCCTTTTTACGAAAATTTATATATCAATATTCAAGGCCAGTGACATTCAACCAATCAAAAACACCCAATTATCAACCATAGATTTTCTAACACATTATATATGATAATATATATGAAAAAAACTAATAATAATATTTTTGAGGAATCCAGTTCGATCCCTCCAACCTGTTTTCCTACATCCACAGACGTTAACCAACAAAAATAATACCTATCCTGCTTTGAGGCAGGATATCGTGGTATAGAAGGTCATCCACTATAATATATTGTGGGGCGCATAGGTTCATCCGCTAATGATACTGCGGGCATCCGCTAATGGTACTACAGGAAATATCCAATCACCAGTGTATATATATAATAGCCACAACCACTATGCCGAAATAACTAATATATATTTAATAGCTGCAATAATATTTCAGTACATGCAAACAATCAATCAACAATTATTTTTAATTAATAAAATAATTCTAAATAAATCTGAGTGAGATTTACTCACCTTGGTTAATTTGCATATCTGATACGATTTTAATTTAAATTGAACTATATTCAATTTAAATCAAAATTCCATGGCTGATCTAAGTTAACTCCAAAAATTCCAAATTCAATTCCATTGCGAAGTTTAAATCCTTGTGTTTCCCAATGAATTTCATTTCTATCAAAACTGTCATCGTATGAAAAGCTTATGAATTTATTTATTTCCCCAAGTTTATATATACAATAAACATTATTAATTAATTTAATAAACTATTTTTTATATACCTTTATCATGTTTGAATTTGCATTCTCCTCCTTCAGGCTGCCTCCCACGGCCACATCAAAAATTTTGAACAACACTCCTCATTCCTCCCTCTTTCCACTAGACCTCACAATACACTGTTTGAACAGTCATCCTTTGCACCACTTAGAACCACACATTTATCCTCTCGTAGCTCCTTCATGAAGCCTAACCAACATCTAATCTTCATTAACAAAAATAAAAATCGCGATTCATAATAACAGCGAAAGCCGACTTCCCCTAAATCAATTCAACTTGTCAACAATCGTTTGAACTCTAGTCCAAACTAACCCAGTACAAAAGTCGGCCTCAACCTGATGTCACAGTGCCTCCTATACCTCCAATCGCACCCTCACTTCTCTATTTGCACACTTCAAAGTTGGAATTCCTACTACACCTTAGCGCAACTGCACGACAACTTCATTCGAATCCATGAGTGTGTGTAGCCTGTCGTTGAGCTTGGTTTTAGCTTCAAGCAATTGCAGATTCAATCGCGATTCGCGATTATATATATATACATACATACATACATATATATATATATATATATATATAAAAGGGTTTCAAATAAGAAAAAGAAAATGCACGGTTTTGATTTTTAGAGGAAATGGGGAAGAATGGTTTTCGATCTACTGAATTTAATTTGCAATTAAAAATGAGGGGCGGTACTTTTATTGCCTGATCTTGCAAATGAATTGGCTTCAAGAAGAAATTACAGAAGAATTGAAAATAGAAGAGAAGTGGAAGGGGTTGGTCGCGATCAAATAAAAGAGAACAGGGAAACATTCATACATTGAATGAATGGATTATCTCCTGAATTACATACATACTAAATTCTGATTTGATTTTTATTTAATGCAATTTGATTTAAAGAGATTTTTATTCTTTTTAAAACGATATCGATTTCGAGCTTATCCACTAATCAAATATCTCAAGGTCCACAACCTGAACATTCAAACCGCTATTTCAACGTAACAACTGACGTTTCAACGTTATAACACTATTCTGAACTCAATAGAATAGATTACAAAATGTAATTTAAACGTATATTTAAAATAACCATACTAAATTCATAAAAAATAAATTAAACTCAGAAATAATCAATTCTCTGATAATAAAATATTTTTATTATCGTTTGTATTCAAATAAAACTAATACTGATCATTTAAATTGTTTTGATTTAGTTTTTAACTTCGATTTCTTGTTAAGATAATTTAACATATTCGATATAAAATCGAAATCTATTTTAAATCGATAACTTAGTATAAAAATTCATTTATATTATCAACTCAGTATTTAAAACCATATTAAATATTTAAAATGAATCGACCAAAAATCTGGGTTATTACATTAAGTATTGTTTCAAAATGTATTTATAAAATTTTAATAATTTTTAGATTCCAAATCATAACTTAATCTTAGTGGGTGAAATAATGATGGCATTTAAGACATTATTCACAACAAACCTAAACCTAAACCCAAACCCAATTGATATTAAATATAAGACTCAAATAGGAATTATATCCACTTATATTAAATAACAATTCGTGTAACCAACGAATACTATAAGTGGAATAACCGTATAAATATATTCCAAATTCGTCAAATAGTACACGTCTAAAAAACGGAATTCAATACCCAATATTTGAGGATTATATTTATTCAAATCCAATTTATTTAAATTGAGAAAACTTTATTGAAACAAAAAGAACTATTAAAATATATCTTTTTTTAAACTTATCTCAAGATCATTTATCTTAATTAGACTCTTAAAGGATCTTATTACATTTTTAAATTCCAAATCATACTTGATCTTAGGTTAAAGAATGATGTCACTTAAACTATTATTCACAACAAACCCAAACACCAATTGATATTAAATATAAGATTTGTATAGAAATCATATCAAATTATATCTTGTATCAATTTCCATATTCAACAAATACTATAAGCAGAGTAATGATGTAACAACTCGAATTTTAATAACATGTTGAAACTAGAAATTAGGGTATAATTAAATTTAAAAATAAGAATCAAGGGAAACGGGTTGTGTCATTGCGTTCATCTCGAAATTCTGCATGGAAAAGAGTTCGAGTTTTTCGAAAAACGGATTCTGTATGAGGGAGATATGACACTCCAAAGTTTCAGGAATTTTCAGAAACCAAAACAGCTCGAAATTCGAATTCAAACCCAGAAGCGGGCTGGGCGGGAAATTTCCCGCCCAGGACCCAGGTCGACTGGGTGGTCGACTGGGTAGTCGACCTCCCCCTGATCAGGTCGACTGGGTAGTCGACCTGGGGGTTGACCTGCCCCGAATTTCCAGATCCAAGGCTGAGTTCATTTCTGCGTATCTAGACCGATTTCCAGACCAAATTCAAACAACCCCTAGCCTCATTCTCTCTACACCATTTCATTCTGTCCTTATGCTACCTCTGTGAAAATCAAAATGATAATATTTAAATTAAAAGAGACTACTTCTTCTTCGTCAAGACAACATCTAGGAATTGCAAATTAGGGGTTTTCAACTAGAACAAGACTAAACAAATAGAGATTCCACAACTGCAATAACCGTTTCCAGAATCAAATCTCTGCACTCTAATTCTCGATCCACGCTCTGTAAGTTCTAGTTACTTTGAGATTGAAACTTAATAAATTTAATATGGACATGGAATAAAATGAAATTGGACCTAAGCTTGATTATCTATTTGGATCTTTTCTTGTCTCTTCTTGAATCTATGATTTTGGGTTATTTCTTATCGATGGAATCATGCCCATTCATGATGTTGGACCTAGTTTATTATTCAAACGCTAGATTGTAAAATGAATTCTTGGATCTTGACTTGATGATAAGACTTGTTAATTCAGTTTTCACCCTATCCTCTCTTGAATCTTGAATTTGGGAATATTGTTATGAAATCAGTTTGAACTTATTCATGTTATCAATTGGAATTGGACCCATGTATGATAATTGATTTGTACCTATTCTTGGACCTTGACTTTTGGAATACTGCTATGAAAATTAACTTGGGCCTATTCATGTTGTAAATCAAATATTATCACGCCAATGGCATTGAAACTATTGTTAATGGCCAAAGACTATGCTTATGCCTATAATTGAGAACATAAGACTATTGCCTATGACTATGACAAGGACAATTGTGGCTAATCACCTATGACTCGTGACTATGAATTACTGCCTATGATTTTAACAGAAGACTATTGTCTATGACCATGACCTTGAAACTATTATAGTTAATTGCCTATGACTATTTAGGGTAGTTGTCTAGAACTATTTTGGATAATTCAAAACTATTATGATTAATCGCTTATGATTAACTACGACTATGACTATTGTGGCCAATTGACTATTACAATTGATTGTTCATAACACTATAGTTGAAAACCATGTTGTACACAAAGACCATTGATCCATTATCCATGTATTTGGCTTGCTTTTGCATGCCTATTCTTTTATGTCAATTTTTATCATGACTATCACCTTGTTATGCAAGATTTGAAAGCTTGTTATTCTCTATATGCCAGTGATGTTGTAACCAATTATCCCAAGCTATATCATGCCAAATTTATCACCTTGTGCTCGTTCTTTTGCCTATCATAGTTGGGATGTTATTCCCTTTTATTTTGGACATGGATCTACTTGTAATTTAGATCGATTTACGTTTACATGCGATGGGGATACGAATTGGGGTAGATTAGGCAAACATGAATTGGTTATGAAAATGAATCATGAACTTGATAATAGGCATAAGTGGAAACCTGAAAACTTGATATGAGAACTTGACATGAAACTCGCTTAGAAACTTGACACGAACTTGACATGAAAATTGAACATGGACATGACACTTAGAATGAACTTGAAAATGGGCAACTCGAGGTTGGGTTGAGTTTGCAGTGTAATTCTACCCAGAACCACACGACAAATCCAGTTACTGCAAACAATAGGATCCAATGTGGGTAGTTGGTCATATCGCACTTGTAAACCCGAGGTCAGACTGAGTTGTGGTGTAATTCTGCCTAGAACCGCCCGGCATATCCAGTGACCACAACAACAGGTCTGATGTGAGAGGTTGGGTGCATTAATGAATTAATGCCACCTGATAGGGTTAAGTCATGAACTGCTTGAATATACTTAACCAATTTGACACGATGATTTGATAGGGTTAAGTCATGAACCGCTTGAATATACTTAACCAATTTGACACGATGATTTGATAGGGTTAAGTCATGAATCGCTTGAATATACTTAACCAATTTGACACGATGATTTGATAGGGTTAAGTAATGAACCGCTTGAGTAACCAATTTGACACGATGATTTGATATGGTTAAGTCATGAACCGCTTGAATATAATTAACCAATTTGACATGATGATTTGATAGGGTTAAGTCATGAACCACTTAAATATACTTAAACCAATTTGACACGATGATTTGATAGGGTTAAGTCATGAACCGCTTGAATATACTTAACCAATTTGACACGATGATTTGATAGGGTTAAGTCATGAACCGCTTGAATATGCTTAACCAATTTGACACGATGATTTGATAGGGTTAAGTAATGAACCACTTGAATATACTTAACCAATTTGACACGATGATTTGATAGGGTTAAGTAATGAACCACTTGAATATACTTAACCAATTTGACACGATGATTTGATAGGGTTAAGTCATGAACCGCTTGAATATACTTAACAAATTTGACACGATGATTTGATAAGGTCAAGTCATGAACCGCTTGAATATACTTAACCAATTTGACATGATGATTTGATAGGTTTAAGTCATGAACCGCTTGAATATACTTAACCAACTTGACACATGATTCGTAGGGCTATGTCACGAACTTGAATGACAACACTTAACCAACTTGACATGCTAGACTGATGGGGTTAAGTCTCGAATTTAAATGACAACACTTAACCTACTGGATGGAAACCCTAGTTACGCGGTCCTTTTCAGCAGTAACCCACTAGATGTATCACGGTACCCTGGAACTAGGCAGTGTAGGGCACAATTACTGGGCTGATTGTAAGCGACCAGAACGACGGCTGAGTTGGTGCTCCATTGTAGGTTTAGGCAGACTATGGTCGTGCACGTAGTCTGGAGTTGAAAAAGCAGGCATTGGGCACCTGTAGGTTTACACTGTGCGTGCTTGATTCGTGTCGGTGGTTGGCACCCTGGGGCTTGATACACCCTAGGGTGGACCTAGCATAGGTGGCTACATTTCATGATTGGGCCGTATGACACAGACACATGAACGAGCTAGGACTTGTAGGGAGCCAATCGATTAATAGATCGTTACGTAGAAAAAGGGTGTTGTTCGTTAGGTAGCATAATCCCTAGTGGTCCTAGGTGGCATAAACCGTAATCGAATCTAGAAATCGTTCAATAGGTAGCGTAATCTCTAGTGGTCCTAGGTGGCATAAATCCTAGTTGAACACGCGATAGTTCATGATAAGGAAACCTAGCCAGAACAAGGGTGGTAGTCCAAACGATTTCACGAATGGTAGCACTACGTTGAAGTAGTATAGAAATACGTGATGAAACCCGTACGATATACGGCAAGGGACTGTACATATACATCGAAAGGATGATACGGGTTGGGGTACTAGTACAGTTGGTGCAGAAAATGTTAAACATGCGATGTTATACGTAGTTTATCTGGTTTGCATAGTTTATCTTGTTACTGTAGTTTATCTTGTTACCATAGTTTATCTTGTTATCTTAGTTTAACTTTCCTATCTTGTCATCATCCTTATGTTTACTTTCAGTTTATACATGTCACGTTACCTTTACTTGTTTCTATGCTGAAAGTCACTAGGACTTACCAGTCTGTATGACTGACCCGTTTTGTTTTGCCTCTTTTTCTTTCGTTTTCCCCCAGGTTCTCAGGGAGGAAACACTATGATTTAGTTTGGACTTCTTTCTGCTTCAAGATCATCATATATGGCTTGGACCTTTCTTGGCCACGGCTGCTTTACTGTTTTACTTGGGGAATGATTTATGACCATGGTTTTATGCTTCTTTACTATTGCAAGACAGATTTCGATGTAATGGATTTAATGGCATTTTGATGTAAAAAGGCTTTAGACCTTTCTAGATTTTTAAAGCAATAAAATTTGGTTCTTCTTCCGCTGTTTTATATGTTCTGTCTTGTAATATTCCTGTGTATGTTTACCTAGATAATGCTCCACCAAAGCTAGTGCATTCCCTTTGTGAGTGACCCTAGTGGTGTTGGGGTGTTACATTTGGTATCAGAGCAGAAGGTTACCAGACTGGGCAAAAGTTTTTAAAACCTTTTGAAATCATTTTCAAAACCATTTACAAAGAAGCATTTTTCAAGAAAAGTTTTATTTTTAAAGGCTATTCCCCAAAGGCCATTAGCATTATCCTTTGTTTCCTTGTTTGAATCCCTTTTCCTTTCTTTCCTCCATCTGTAGTCACATTAGTTACATCTGCGACTAACTTTATTTCAATCTTTGAAGGGTTGCTGTGTGATGGAGGTAGTTCTCGAGAGACCTATTAACACGTTAAATAAGAGGGGATAAGGGTGGTTAAGGCGAATGAGGCTCAGAACAAGAAGGTAGAAATGTTTCTGTAGGAAAGCCTAGTTTATCTTTCTATCATGTCCGTACCCTTTTTGATTATGGTACATCGCATCCTTTTTATTTCTGCTTCGATAGTTGAGTCTCTACACCTTAGTACTAGCGTAGTAGAGGATCCCATTTTTTTTTCTTCTCTGAAATCCTGTTGGGGAATCAGCTCATTTATTCATGACTGGTTTGGATATGAGAATGTCTATGCTAAGCAATGCTTATGTTTTTGGGCTACGAATCGATTCTAGGGATGGAATGGTTATCCAGTACTGGTATGAAAAGAGAGTAGTTAGACTCTTGACTTGCCATGGTAATACCCTCGAAGTCTAGTGTAACCCTGAGAATTTTACCATGCTTAGTTACCTAGAATCTCTTGATACATTTGTTGATCTCGAGTAGTGTTCGCCACTAAGGTGGATGGTTCATTTCGCTTAGGCATGAGTTATAGGAAATCACCTTAGTAAGTACATTTGGCAACGTGGCTGACATCTGTTTATTTGCAAGAGATAATTCTTCTGCGTGGATTACCCTATAGTGAGTAAACGAGATCCAGGATTCACTAGTGAATTTTGGAGAGCTTGCATGAAAACATGAGTACGCAGTTATGTTTGAGCGGAGTATACTAGAAGGAGGATAAGGGAAAATGGGACGAGAGACAACAGTGAAATGAGTTCCAACTCATATTTTGGAACAAGAATTAAGAAGCTACGAAATTATGAAGTTAAAGGCGGACAAAGCACAATGGAGTTAAGCTTAAGGAAATGTGACTTAGAAGATTGAAGACTAGATACGCGCAACATATCTCTTTTTAAGAGTATATCCTTGATCCCTCTTTTCCTGTAGAGCTTACTTACGTGCTATCTTTTATGTATATCCTCTCGGTCCTATTCTCAATCTTATTTCCGTTGCAAACCCCATAAGGAGTATGAATCATCTGGCTGTGATATATGTTGGGGTTTGAGGGTGTCCTTTGGGTTTCCTAGAATCATATATATTGGTTTTGGGCTGGTGTTTAGGGGAGTTTTTTTTTCCTAATCAGCATATATGTGAGGAAGATTTCCAGTTTAGACATTGCCTGATAGGTACAAAGTTTTTCTTTACTTGCTTCTATCATTCGGTTATACCTTTAGGTAGGAACTAATGGATGTAAACATGTGTTTGAGACATGTTATGGTTGATGGTTGCAAGTGGTTGCAAGTGGTTGCTAGTTGTTGCTCGTGGATGCATGAACACACATTTGGCACTAGATCGGCTCAGTCACATCTCATATTGCATATGCATGGATGTTCATACTTGTACATGGATGAAATTGAATATGTTATCATGTGGATGTTGCATATGGATGGATGGTTGTGCACGCATATAGTGTTTATGTGACTAGGACAATTTGCATACATGTTGGATTCATGACACTAGACATATTTTGCATTAGGAAGGTGAATCAGGCCTGATCATTTGCATTAGATAAGGAACATATACACACACTTTCTGCATATGATCATACAGCATTAGAAATCTCTTAAGGACAATGGATGCCTGTGATTGATAATTGAGTAGATGGATGATTGGATGGTAGGACACATTCTTCTTAACTTGAAGATTTCGGGGACGAAATCCTTTAAGGAGGGGAGAATGTAACAACCAGAATTTTAATAACAAGTTGAAACTAGAAATTAGGGTATAATTAAATTTAAAATTAAGAATCTAGGGAAAAGGGTTGTGCCATTGCGTTCGTCTCGAAATTCTGCATGGAAACGAGTCCGAGTTTTCGAAAAAGGCATTCCGTATGAGGGAGATATGACCCTCCAAAGTTTCAGGAATTTTCAGAAACCAAAACGGCTCGAAATTCGAATTCAAACCCAGAAGCGGGCTGGGCGGGAAATTTCCCTCCCAAGACCCAGGTCAACTGGGTGGTCGACTAGGTAGTCGACCTCCCCCTGACCAAGTCGACTGGGTAGTCGACCTGGGGGTCGACCTGCCCCGAATTTCCAGATCCAAGGCTGAGTTCATTTCTGCATATCTAGACCGATTTTTGGACCAAATTCAAACAGCCCCTAGCCTCATTCTCTCTACACCATTTCATTTTGTCCTTATGCTACCTCTGTGAAAATCAAAATGATAATATTTAAATTAAAAGAGACTACTTCTTCTTGGTCAAGACAACATCTAGGAATTGCAAATTGGGGGTTTTCAACTAGAACAAGACTAAACCAACAGAGATTCAACAACTGCAATAACCGTTTCCAGAATCAAATCTCTGCACTCTAATTCTCGATCCACGCTCTGTAAGTTCTAGTTACTTTGAGATTGAAACTTGTTAAATTTAGTATGGACATGGAATAAAATGAAATTGGACCTAAGCTTGATTATCTATTTGGATCTGTTCTTGTCTCTTCTTGAATCTATGATTTTGGGTTATTTCTTATCGATGGAATCATGCCCATTCATGATGTTGGACCTAGTTTATTATTCAAACGCTAGATTGTAAAATGATTTCTTGGATCTTGACTTGATGATAAGACTTGTTAATTCAGTTTTCACCCTATCCTCTCTTGAATCTTGAATTTGGGAATATTGCTATGAAATCAGTTTGGACTTATCCATGTTATCAATTGGAATTGGACCCATGTATGATAATTTATTTATACCTATTCTTGGACCTTGACTTTTGGAATACTATTATGAAAATTAACTTGGGCCTATTCATGTTGTAAATCAAATATTATCACACCTATGGCATTGAAACTATTGTTAATGGTCAAAGTCTATGCCTATGCCTATAACTTAGAACATAAGACTATTGCCTATGACTATGACAAGGACAATTGTGGCTAATCACCTATGACTCATGACTATGAATTACTGCCTATGATTTTGAACAGAAGACTATTGTCTATGACCATGACCTTGATACTATTATAGTTAATTGCCTATGACTATTTAAGGTAGTTGTCTAGAACTATTTTAGATAATTCATGACTATTATGATTAATCGCTTATGATTCACTACGACTATGACTATTGTGGCCAATTGACTATTACAGCTGATTGTTCATAACACTATTGTTGAAAACCATGTTGTACATCAAGACCATTGATCCATTATCCTTGTATTTGGCTTGCTTTTGCATGCCTATTCTTTTATGTAAATTTTTATCATGACTATCACCTTATTATGCCAGATTCGAAAGCCTGTTATTCTCTATATGCCAGTGATGTTGTAACCAATTATCCCAAGCTATATCATGCTAGATTTTTCACCTTGTGCTCGTTCTTTTGCCTATCATAGTTGGGATGTTATTCCCTTTTATTTTGGACCCGGATCTACTTGTAATTTAGATCGATTTACGTTTAATGCGATAGGGATACGAATTGGGTAGGTTAGGAAAACATGAATTGGTTATGAATATGAATCATGAACTTGATAGGCATAAGTGGAAACCCGAAAACTTGATATGAGAACTTGACATGAAACTCGCTTAGAAACTTGACACGAACTTGACATGAAAATTGAACATGGACATGACACTTAGAATGAACTTGAAAATGGCCAACTCGAGGTTGGGTTGAGTTCGCAGTGTAATTCTGCCCGAACCGCCCGGCAAATCCAGTTACTGCAAATAATAGGATCCAATGTGGGTAGTTGGTCATATCGCACTTGTAAACCCGAGGTTAGACTGTGTTGTGGTGTAATTCTGCCTGGAACCGCCTGGCATATCCAGTGACCACAATAACAGGTCTGATGTGAGAGGTTGGGTGCATTAATGAAGTAATGCCACATGATAGGGTTAAGTCATGAACCGCTTGAATATACTTAACCAATTTGACACGATGATTTGATAGGGTTAAGTCATGAACCGCTTGAATATACTTAACCAATTTGACACGATGATTTGATAGGGTTAAGTCATGAACCGCTTGAATATACTTAACCAATTTGACATGATGATTTGATAGGGTTAAGTCATGAACCACTTAAATATACTTAAACCAATTTGACACGATGATTTGATAGGGTTAAGCCATGAACCGCTTAAATATACTTAAACAATTTGACATGGTGATTTGATCGGGTTAAGTCATGAACCGCTTGAATATACTTAACCAATTTGACACGATGATTTGATAACCGCTTGAATATACTTAACCAATTTGACACGATGATTTGATAGGGTTAAGTCATGAACCGCTTGAATATACTTAACCAATTTGAAACGATGATTTGATAGGGTTAAGTCATGAACCGCCTGAATATACTTAACCAATTTGACATGATGATTTGATTGGGTTAAGTCATGAACCGCTTGAATATACTTAACCAATTTGACACGATGATTTGATAGGGTTAAGCCATGAACCGCTTGAATTTACTTAACCAATTTGACACGATGATTTGATAGGGTTAAGTCATGAACCGCTTGAATATACTTAACCAACTTGACACATGTAGGGCTAAGTCGCGAACTTGAATGACAACACTTAACCAACTTGATATGCTAGACTGATGGGGTTAAGTCTCGAATTTAAATGAAAACACTTAACCTACTGGACGAAAACCCTTGTTACACGGTCCTTTTTAGCAGTAACCCACTAGATGTATCACGGTACCATGGAACTAGGCAGGGTGGGGCACGATTACTGGGCGATTGTAAGCGTCCAGAACGACGGCTGAGTTGGTGCGCCATTGTAGGTTCAGGCGGACTATGGTCATGCACGTAGTCCGGATTTGAAAAAGCAGGCATTGGGCACCTGTAGGTTTACACTGTGCGTGCTTGATTCGTGTCGGTGGTTGGCACCCTGGGGCTTGATACACCCTAGGGTGGACCTAGCATAGGTGACTAAATTTCATGATTGGGTCGTATGACACAGACACATGAACAAGATAGGACTTGTAGGGAGCCGATCGATTAATAGATCGTTACGTGGAAAAAGGGTGTTGTTCGTTAGGTAGCATAATCCCTAGTGGTCCTAGGTGGCATAAACCCTAATCGAATCTAGAAAACGTTCAATAGGTAGCAAATTCCCTAGTGGTCCTAGCTGGCATAAATCCTAGTTGAACACGCGATAGTTCATGATAAGGAAACCTAGCCAGAACAAGGGTGGCAGTCCAAACGATTTCAAGAATTGTGGCACTAAGTTGAAGTAGTATAGAAATACGTGATGAAACCCGTACGATATATGGCAAGGGACTGTACATATACATGGAAAGGATGATACCGGTTGGGGTACTAGTACAGTTGGTGCAGAAAATGTTAAACGTGTGATGCTATATGTAGTTTATCTGGTTTGCATAGTTTATCTTGTTACGTAGTCTATTTTATTACCATAGTTTATCTTGTTATCTTAGTTTAACTTGCCTATCTTGTCGTCATCCTTATGTTTACTTTTAGTTTATACATGTCATGTTACCTTTACTTGTTTCTATGCTAAAAGTCACTAGGACTTACCAGTCTGTATGACTGACCCGTTTTGTTTCGCCTCTTTTTCTTTCGTTTCCCCCCAGGTTCTCAGGGAGGAAACACTACGATTTAGTTTGGACTTCTTTCTGCTTCAAGATCATCATATATGGCTTGGACCTTTCTTGGCTATGGCTGCTTTACTGTTTTACTTGGGGAATGATTTATGACCATGGTTTTATGCTTCTTTACTATTGCAAGACAGATTTATATGTAATGGATTTAATGGCATTTTGATGTAAAAAGGCTTTAGACCTTTCTAGATTTTTAAAGCAATAAAATTTGGTTCTTCTTTCGTTGTTTTATATGTTCTGTCTTGTAATATTCCTGTGTATGTTTACCTAGATAATGCTCCACCAAAGCTAGTGCATTCCCTTTGTGAGTGACCCTAGCGGTGGTGGGGTGTTATAAATGATATAATTAACTTACAAATTCCTTGAATGGTATAAGTTCTCTTCTGTGAAATTTAATATCAAATATCCGAAGATTATTCCCATCCAAGTCCAATTTATAATTTTGGAAAACCAAATTTCGTTCTTAAGTAAGCTCAAATTACTTAAAGTAACTTCCGCTTAAGTATTTAAAAATTTCTAAAACATTTTATTAATCATTTTAAGACAATTAATTAAGTTATAGATGACAACAAATGATTTTAAAACCTTTAAATAAACCCCTTCCAGGATATGTTGCAAAAGCGTTACTACAGGCTTTTTTTAGCTCATTTAGTCAAAATGGCGTTTATATTGCCCAAAACTTCACTTTATCAATTCAAATCACTTTTAAATGATTTCTAATGGTTTTACAAAAAAATCATATTTTTATTTATTTAAAAATATCCATTTACTGTTACATCGACGAACTGCACTTATACAATTTTCAAAAACGGTTTTACAGATAACTTGAATCTACATATTAAAATTTAAAAATTCAACTTCCATTTGAAAAATATTATCGTTAGAAAGAAAAAACATTTTTTCGTTTCGAAGAAATCCGATTTAAATTGCTCCTGTTATAAGCGTTTGATCTTTATAGTTGAAAACGCGAACTACCGCAGCGCAACTAGTCTTATTCAGACTATATTTTAATTTTAATTTAAAACTCATCCAATTTACTACAAATATGATTATAAAATATATTTAAACTTGTTTGAATACAATTTTTCAAAATTTAACATTTAAATTCTAATATTAATTTTAAATGAATGTTACATTATTATTTTATTATTAAAGTAATATTATTTTCTAAAATTATTGCTTTTGAACCCAAATTTACTTGAAATCCATTTAAAAATAATATAAGATAGTTTGAATAATAAAACTGAGTTTCTAAACTTATTTATATATCAAACTCAAATTCAATTTTTGAAGTTTTTATTCACAATTGATTTCAAATTTGAGCACGCCATAAATTCTTGAAATATTTTCAATTTAATTTCTACTTTTACAAAAGTTATTCGTAATTACTTCAATTTCATTTCCAAACCATTTAAGGTACAAAATTCCCACTTTTGTTTTTACCCATCTATTTAATTGAACATAATATTCAATTTTATTCTCAAAATGGAGCGAGACTTAACCAATACTTATATCATTCCACATGTGTGTAGTGAACACATTATCACTATTTACTTTCAAAATAATATTTTCCAACATTATAAAATTGTTCACACATAATGTGTGTGTGTGTGTATTGGCAAAGCCTGCGAGGTTGAATGGCCCCTTCCATTATATATATATATATATATATATATATATATATAAGCAGAACTTAAAATATAGATGAGGGTAAGAGAAGATTGAAGGAATACATAGGTAAGAAAAGAGAAGTAGGAGAGAAGCTACAACCATCTACGTTGTACATCCAGATTAAAAGAGAAAGATGACATAGTGACCTCTTTGCTTATGTCAGAGCTAATGACATGAAACAATTGCAGTCTTGTTTTTGAATGAATATTAAATATTCTATCATTTCTTTCTTTCCATAGTACTCTTAGCGTGACTTTTAACATGATCAGCAGTTCATACGATGAGCTTTACTTCCATCTAGTGGCCTTGTAAATGTTGTACCATTCATCCGTGTTATTCGTCATTGGTCTATTCAATTCCCCTTTTTCTCTTATCTTTCCCCACAATGTAAAAAGACATTTGAAGTATAGGTGGTGATTGTCTTTTGGAGCTAATCTGCAAAATACATAAGTGCTTGATACATTAATGCCTCTGCATCTCAAGTTTTGTAGATTGTGCAGAGCATAGGTATATACTCTCCAACAATGAAAGTTGGTTCATTCACTCATACAAGAATTCCAAATTATCTTTTTCCATAGAAAGTTGGGCATATCGGCTTCAGAATTTAAAAGAGAATAAACAAATGCAGTTGAGTTCATCCTTTTGACAACAGACCATCCATAATTTTCTTGCTGACCAGCATTGTATAAGTTTCCATCGCATGATTCCATCACTTCATTAATAGTGGGATTGTTGCACCTCAGAATTCTTATCTTTCCTTTAACGATATATGTTATGGCTCTTGCATTAGTAGGAATTTTGCTTTGTGATATTTCATCATAGGACATAATTTTGCGTAAAATAACACCCGATTGAAGCCAAGGTGTATGCCAAAATTTCGCCGTGCTGTTACTACTCAGCAGAACACATGAATGTGGCAAAATCTTATCTCTGACCTTAAGCATACATTTCCAAACCCAGTTAGCGGGTGGCTTAGGTGTTACCGTCCAGATGACATCATTCTTCAAATTGTGCTTTATGCTCCATGCAACCCATAGAGAATTTGAACGTAATACCAGTCTCTCGTAATGAATAGACAGTTCTACAAAGTTCCACCTACAAATGTTTTTTAATCCAAGACCACCTTTATTTTTTGGTTTTTATTCCTTGCTAAGAGAAATTGGAGATAACTTGCTCAAATGAATAGTCCCTGACCATAGAAATTTCCTTATTGCAGTCCTGATCATAACATAGAGCTGTAATTTTTTCATACATGGGTATAAACTAAGACAAGGTATTTCTTTTGGTTGTGAGAGGGATATCATGATAGTTCATCGAGCCATGCATTATCTCCATCTTAGTAATTTGTAGATATTCAGTTATAAGAGCAGAAGCAACTCCAACAAGAAAGATATGAGACTTTTCATTATTTAGTTTAAGCCCAGAAAAAGTATGAAAAGATTCTACGGTACTCACGATGGACTGGAGGGACATTTTTTATGGTTTTGTAAAAATCATTAAGTCGTCTGCAAACGCCAACATAGTAATCATAGGAGAATTGCACTTCGAATGCACCATAAAGTTCTTCAAAGTCACTTGTCTCTCAATCTGAAGCGTTAACATTTCCATCACCATAACGAAAAGGTAAGGAGAAATTAGATCTCCTTGACGAAGGCCATTGGATCCCTTGAAGTAACCTACATTATGTGCATTGAAAACAAGAGTATACCGAACTGAAGATATGCAGAGAAAATTCCAATTAATGAATTTTCCAGGGAACTGCATCCCTTCCATTATATAAAGAATGGAGCACCAATTAACTGAGTCAAATGCTTTCTTGATATTTATTTGCAGAGAGCTCCGAAGGATATGTTTTTCCTTGAATAACCATTAACTAACTCATGAGTGAGCAAAATGTTATCAATTATGTTTCTGCTAGGTAGGAAGGGTGATTGGTTCGATGATATCACTGAATGAAGAATAGTTTTTAGACGCAAAGCACGGATTCTGGATATAGCTTTGTAGACGACGTCGCAGCTACCAATTAGTCGAAAATGTGTCATACTAGTAGGATTAGGTGTTTTTGGGATCAAAGCTAGATTTGGTGAGTTTATAGACGAAAGCATTTTGGACTTATCAAAAAAATTGTGAAAAGCTTTGAGGACATCATTTGAAACTATATGCCAGCAGTGAATGAAGAATGTGGATGTAAATCCATCAGGACCTGGGGATGCTGATTTCCTCATAGTGAAAATAGAGCTTTTTACGTCTTCATCAAAGACAGGGGCAGTTAAAGCAGTCTGCAACAGAGGAGATAGGGTGGGGATCGGTAGAAAGGAGGTGTATGAAAAGTCAGGTGGATCATGGTGGTTGCCTAATAGGTTGGAGTAATAAGAAAGGAATGCATCATCAATATGGTTGGGAGAATCTTGTGACTTACCATGAACATCAGCAATTGAGTGAATGATCGATTTGAATTGCTTTATTTTCAAAGTTGCATGGTAGAACTTAGAGTTTCTATCACCGTATGCAGACCAGTTTTTCCTTCACTTTTGTTGTACTGTTCTTGCCTCAGACCGAAGTGCTTTATCAAGTTGATCAGCAAGATCTTTCTCATGTAAATATGATGCAAGATCTGCAGATGGGAGAATTTTTTTCATCCGGACCTATTCAAGTTAATTAGAGAGTATAGAAGATTTTTTTTTTTGTTAGAGCCATATATAATTTTAGACCAAGTCTTCAAAGCTACCTTTGTGTTCTTCAGTTTATTTTGAATTTTGAAGTTTGTGCATAGGGTTACCATAAGCATGTATATTCCACGCACATTGAACCATCTGCATCATTTCATTATTAGCGGTCCATTCATCAAAAAATTTAAAATTTACTAGTTTAAATATGGTAGCTGCACCAAAGGTTAGGATTAAAGGACAATGGTCAGATAGCTGTGTCATGGGAATGCGAATGTGTATGGACGACCAACAAGATAGAGTTTGAGTATTCATAAGACCATGGTCAATTTTGGTTAAAGTTCTAGGGCTTGATATGTTCTTGCTGCTCCAAGCATATTCAGATCCAGATGAAGGAATTTCTACCAGAGATGCATTGTGCATAGATAGGTTCAATGGCGCCATATCAAAAACAAACAGTGGATTCCCCCTTTTATGTTTAGATTTGTATGAGCAGTTAAAGTCACAAATAACCAACCATGGGTGAGAGTTTTGAGAGAAGTTGGGAAAATAGGCATGAAGTTTTTGTTGAACAATGGGGCAGTGGCTCGCATATATAAAGGTGATAAGAAGGAGGTAGCTAATGGTATTTGAGTGATGTAGGAGTGAACGAATTGATAGTCATATAGGATAGGATTGAGAGAGAATATGGTAGGATCAAAAATAAATAGTAATCTACCATAAGGAGCATTCTGAAGGTTGGTTATGTGTCACCAGGAAGGATTGATGTAATTTGAAGCCGAAATAGAAAGTGAAAGGTTTAGTTTAGTTTCAGAGATAGATACAAGAGATAGGTGATGATCACGGATAAGAGATTTAATTTGATCAAGTTTTGATTTTTGTGAGCACCACGAATGTTCCATGCAGCAATTTTGTGCATCATAATTAAACTGCATAGAGGGTTTGAGTGTGCTTTTGGTTCTTCTTAGTAAAGAAGTAGGGGTTTTTTCTGGAAGTGAGTGATAAGAGTTATCTGATTCATCATCATATTCCACTGGAGAAACATGAGTCGAGGAGATAGGAGAATTATGGGCTGATGGTGTTGGAGACTTGCATTTATTTTTATTTGCTTTTTTCCTCTTTTTTGCATTGATGTCAGAAAGTCTGATAAGCACTTTCTTTTTAGCTTTCTTAGAATGCGTTTTGCAAAGAGTTTCCAAAGGAGGAGATGAAGGGGTGGGAGAACTAGGGTGTGGTTTATGTCAGGTGGAGGGTCAATGCTGATGTCATTTGTGGGAGAGGTTGTATCTTGAGGGGATTTTGTTTTGATGTGTGTTAAAACAGAGAAAGTTAGGGATGTGGAAGGCAAACTGGCGGACATATTTAGAAGAGTAGATGGTGCTGGTAATATAGGAGGGAGTTTGGATTTGCGTAGGGGTTTTGCATGGGGTGGTTGATATATATATACACACACACATACACATAGTGCATGTTTATATATATATATACACACACACACATAACGTATGAACATGTGGTGTAAGCATTGGATAGTTAATGCTTAAAACTTGTTAATTAACTAATTAATCACAATTTCACATTCATCAACCAATCACAAACATACACAACAATTTTCTATATATTTGATACCCATATACTTATACACAACGTTTTCACTTATATAAATGTTTAGATATAAAAGTGGGGTTCCGCTTCACTATATTTATTTAAGATTGAGTTTCTCACCGACGTAGATCCTTTTTCTTCACTGTAGAACTTCCACTGGACAATCGGGTAGCGTAACCATGTCTTGAAATATTTTCTCTCTCCGAAATTATATATAATATATATACACACTAAAATCTATATTATTTTAAAATCATTTTAAGAGGTGATAGGAAAAGATAGAGGAGGGGGTTGTCGTGGGCTTGGAGTAGGGGGTGTACGATGGTGAGGTAGGGAGTTGCACAGCGGTGTTGGGGGAAGAAGGGAGGAGATTATGGCCTAGGGGAGGAGGGGAGAGAGAGGAGAGAGTTGGAACATAGGAGGAAGAAGATCTCTTAGGCTATGAATCCATGGAACAAATAAAGAGGAAGAAGATGGAAATGGAAGTGGAATGAAATGAAGAAAATGAGAGTAGAGGGGTCTTAATTCTAACAAAAGAGGATGCATGAGATTATAACAACACATAAGACATGTGTCTTCTTCCCAAGCAACCCTTAACATGGAAGTAAACCACTTTTCCATACCATGTGCTCTTTTTAGGAAACTATGTGCCTTATCTGTATAGGTTCTCTTTAAATAATTAGTTTAATTTAGAAACACTTTAAAGGTGTTAAAACATAGCATATGTTACCATTCAACTTAAATTTTGACACTTTTGTTAACAAAACTACACAACTTACTCGACGATGATTATAATGATTTGTTAGATTCAAAGAATTTATTTTATATAAAAATCTATAATAATTACTTGTATTTAACCAATAAAAAACATAGTTGAAATAGTTTTATTTTTGGTAAATTGGTCATAGTAAAACGGATATCTTTCCTTACAACATTTTGACTCATATTTTTATATTCTCAAATGATTTTCCATATCATTTAAAATAAATTAATTAATAGTTTAAACAACTATATCAAAGCAATTTCAAAAACTCAAATTGAATTTAAATTCAAGTCTATATGTTATAAAATCTCGTTTCGACACTTTTTGACAAAAATCGTCTTTTGATAAATTTGTTAATTGCTGTAACTTTGACAAAACTTAACCTTAATATCAACTTTAGCTTATCATATCGTTAAAATCATATTAAAATTCAAAATCTTTTGAATTAACTTAAATTAAACTAGGCTCAAAATCTGGGTTGTTACGTTTTTCCTCCTTAAAAATTTTCATCCTTGAAAAGGAAAGAAGATACAAGCAACCTTATTTATAAAATGGCTTATAGAATTTCATATTCTAAATCTTTTTACCCATCATAAATCAAACTTTATTGATTATCCAAAGTTGTCAATAACTCTGACTTTTTATCTCAACTTGAAATACTTAATTGTAACACACCGGATTTTCTATGAATATTAAAGAATAATTAATATAAAAGTGGAAACTAAGCGAAACGGGTTACGTCACTGCGTTCGTCTCGGAATTCTGCTTGAAATAGAGTCTGAGTTTGCATAAATCGGACACTGTATGAAGAAGTTATAAACCTTAGAAGTTTGTATATGTGTAGGGGAGAATATATATATATATATATATATATATATATATATTGGGTTCAGTACTTTAGAAATAAGTCCAAAAAGTCAAAAATGGGTTCAAAATTCAAAATCAGCCAAAAACAGGCTAGGCAAGAAAATTCCCACCAGAAGGTGTCGACCCCCCTTAAGGGGTGTGACATAGGTGTCGACCCCCCTCCCCCCACCCCATAGGGGTATCAGATCTGGGTGAAATACTTCATTTTGTATCTGGCTGATGAGGCAGTGACGAATTTCTGAGTCGTAGGGCTATGTGGTGACTTCTGATTGGCCTAATGACGCATTCTCTTGGACTGGATGGTTTGGATGGACCCTATGTTGATCTAAAGGCTCTTAATAATCCTAGACATCTATATATACACTCATAACCCAACCCTAATTCTATTGCTCAAAGGCTATGTCGTCGTTATGTTGTTCATTCCCAAACTAGCCTAGCCGTCATTCTTCAAACTAAATTCAAGAAGAAAATTAGAGAGCCTCAAATCAAATTAGAAGATTAGTTTTGTTACAACAACAATGATTCAATTATCTTTTCTTAATCCTAGCAATGTAAGTTCACGTTATTTTCAGATTTGAATACCTGATTGTAATCTTGACATGTAATAAAACGAATCAAGTCTATGCCTGATTGTAAGATAATCTTTTCATATTTCTCCCTATCCTTCTGTTGAATCTATGTCTTTACATGCCTTAGAGGTTATTTTTATTGATTAAATCAGGCCTATCTTTGTCGTACATCAGGTTTATAACCCCCTTTGGTTCGTGATGTTACTCTTATGCCTGCGATAATGATTGTTTCATTTTATTCAAGAATCTATCTTTGTTGGATCTAAATCTCTTGTATTAGGTCGGTTGTTGCATGCCTATTTTTATGCCTATTCTTATTTTATGCTCCTCTCTCTCTTCCCCTATTTCCTTTTTCTTTTATGAACCTAGGTAACCTTCGAACCTAGGCTGAAATCGTGAAATACGAACGATTGGAATACGTGGAATATTTCGGGTAAATATTGGGCACAATGTATTCAGTGAAATAATTGGGCATAATATATTCGGTGAAATTGTTGGACATATTTGTAACTTGTGATTTGTGGTATAAATGTTATTGTTGCGAACTTGGGGTAAATTGAAATATTAAATCTATATTGGGCCGAAACTGCATATTGGAATATTAAATCTAGATTGGGCATAACTATTCGTTGGGATGCCAAGCATAATGTATATTGCGATTTTAGGGCATGACTATTATTGCAAATTTGGGAAGATTGGGTGTAACCTATTTTGAGTAATAACTTGTAATTGAATTTGTTGGGCATAACTTGGGAATTGGAACATGACTAGTTTGGTGAATTTGGGATAATTAGCATATAAAATCTAGACTTGGACATGTATAGTATATATGTAAATTGACTAAAGATGAACGTGCCTAGCCTGAGGTTAGATTGAGTTGTGGTGTAAGACTGCCCGGAATAGCCCAGCACATCCAGCGACCGCAAAAATATAGATCTAATGTGAGAGGTTAGCGCATTAAGCCCAAAACCCGAGGTTAGAATGAGTTTGCGTAGAAGTCTACCCGGAACCACCCGGCACATCCAGCAACTACAAATAACAGTTCTACTGTGAGAGGTTGAAGCATCAATGAATGAATTAATGCTAATGAATGGATATGCTAAGAATGGTAGGGTTAAGTTAACACAAGAGGGCAACACTTAACCAATATAACATGATGTGCGGTAGGGCAACGCTTAACCAATGTAACATGACAAGTGGTAGGGTTAAATAACACAAGAGGGCAAAACTTAACCAATGTAACATGACAAGTGGTAGGGTTAAGTTAACACAACAGGGCAACACTTAACCAATATAACATGATGAAGAGTGGGGTTAAGTTAATGGGAAACACTCAACCAATATAACATGATGATCGAATGGGGTTAAACTAAGGGGAAACACTTAACCAATATAATATGATGAATGAACAAGGTTAAGTTAATAGAAAACACTTAACCGACAACAACATGATGAATGAGAAGGGTTAAGTTAATAAGAAACACTTAACCAACATGACCTGATGTGTGGATGGGTTAAGTTAACTTGAATGGATGGACACCACTTAGCCAATTTGGGGGGTATACGAATAGACCCCAGAAAACCCTAGTAACGGGGACCCATTTCAATAGTAACCCACATAGATGTATCACAGTACCCTGAACTAGACAGGGTGGGGCACGATTACTGGACTGACTATAAGCGGTCAAAATAGCGGCAGGAGGTACGTCAGCGTAGATCTTAACGGATTACGGGCGTGCATGTACTCTGGAGTGGTAACAGCAGGCACTGGGTACCAATAGTTATACATTGTGCATCTTGAATCGTGTCGGGTTGCCATCATAGGTATTGATACACCTTACGGTGGGACCATCACAGGGTATCTACATGCAAGAGAGGGTCGATTGACATAGACACAAGGAAAATTAATACAAGTAGGGAGCCGATCGATACGGTTGTAAGGGTACATCTTTCATCTTCATGGCAATTAGGTTGATTGAGGTAAGATCCTCATACTAGATGTACACCTGAAGGCTACCACAATTGCAGGGTTGGGATCACCTTATTATATAACATAGGATACTAGTTGGGACACTAGTAGGGGATACAGATCCTTTTTCACAGGATACTAGTTGGGGCACTAGTAGGGAATACGAATCGTTCTATAAAAGACACTAGTTAGGATGCTAGTTGGGTGGTGCAGAGAAAGTAGGAAATCAGAGAAAGAACTAAAGTGCATTCAGTGTATCTTACCTTGTCATATCTAACGATCATCATTTGTTGTCTTGTTATGCTTATTATCTTGGTTATGACTGGTATCCAGTTTATTCATGTCATGATGCTTTTACTTATTTACATGTTGAAAGTCACTGGGCTTACCAGGCTTTCTGTCTGACTTTGTTTTGTTTCACTCTCTTTTCTTCCATCCCCCCCCCTCCCCCCCCCCCCCCCAGGTTCACAGGGAGGGAATATTACCACTTAGATCAGTTTTCTTTCCAAGCGCGAAGATAAACGATGTATTGCTTTGGACTCTCCTTTCCACAACTATGGATGGCTCATTCTTTATTGGGGAATATCATTATCATTTCATGCTTCTTTATTTTGTTAAACAAGACAGATGCTTTGTTGTAATGGGTATTGCTATTTTGGTGCTGGAAAACAATCTTTGTACAAGTTGTTTTACCAAGTTGCTATTTTATCAATAAAGTGAAGTTTTATTTATTTTCCGGTGTTTAAATTTTGTCTGTTTTGTAATTTATCTGTTCTATACACTTATGACGCTCCACTGAAGTTAATGCATTCCCTTTTTGAGTGACCTTAACAGAACACATGGTATCAGAGCTAAACATTACCAGAATAGATAAAAGATTTTTCAAAAGCATATTTTAAAAGGGGTGTTTTCTAAAACATGATTTAAAGAAGCATTTTTCAAAAGTATTGTTTTTAAAAGGCATATTCCCCAAAGCCATATGCACTATCTTTCGATTCTCTATTTGAATCTCTTCTTGCTTTCGTTTCGCCATAGTTTCGTAGGCATCACATGTCGAGGGCGAAGTAGTGCCCAACCTCCATCTGTAGCCGCAGTAGTTTTACCTACGGCTAATTTTCTTTCAAACCTTGTAGGTTTTCATGCGATGGGGGTAGTTTTGAGAAACTAGTCAACAAGCTACACAAGGATAGTAAGGATGAGAATAAGGGAGTTTGGGCTAGGGAGCACAAGCCCAAGGATAAGAAGCTTGTTAATATGGCTTAATCCGTGCAGAAGGAGAAAGGTGAAAAGAAAGAGGCCAAAGTGGAAGAATCACAAACAAGGGATTGGTATATAAGAAGGGTGGAAGAAATAATAGATCCCGCGACAAGAAGAAGTGTCTTTTATGTGGTATAACGGGTCATATAATTATAGGAAGAAGAAGACAGGTGGTTGTTTTCAGTATGGTAAAGCAGGGCATCTTATCATGGATTGCCCGAAGGACAAGGACAAGGGGAAAAGGACATAATCTTCTAGAGGGCAATTGCATGCTCTCACTGCTAGTGTACCTAAGAGAGGTAGGAACGTTTCTGTTGAAAGTTTAGTTTTTCTTTTCAATAATCCTGTTAGAACTTTGTTTGGTTATGGCGCTTCACATTCTTTTCTATTTGCTTCCATAGTTGAGTCTCTACACCTTCGTACTTGTATAGTAGAAGATCCCATTATTCTCTCAAATCCAATTGGTTGTTCGGCTCATTTATCTTTGGTTTGCAAGGATTTGAGAATAGATATATTAAGTGTTGAGTTTAAGTGTAATGCTTATGTTTTTGGTTTCATGGGCTACGGGTTGATTCTAGGCATGGATTGGTTAGCTAGTAATTGTGAAAGGAGGGTATTAGACTTTTTACTTGCCTCGGGAATACCCTCGAGATTTCGTGCGATCCTAAGGGATCAGTTCGGCTTAGCTACCTTGAATTACTTGATGCATCCATCGACGATTTGAGATCCGTTGGAGTAGTCCATGAGTACGCAGATGTTTTTGATTAGGTTAGGGGTTTGTCCCCTAAAACGCGAGATAGACTTCCGCATATATCTAGTTGACAATGCAAAGCCAGTTGCATTACCTGTACGACACATGAATCCGAGGGAAAGGAAGGGCTTAGTGAGCAAGTTAAAGAGTTGCTTGAGAAGGGGTTTATTAGGTGATGTATTTCTGAATGGGGTGCTCAAGTAGTGTTCGTTACTAAGGTGGATGGTTCACTTCGCCTATGCGTGGATTATAGAGAATTAAACAAGCTGACTAAAGAAAAATAGGCACCCACTTCCAGGAATAGATGATTTGTTTGACTAGCTTGTAGATGCGTCTGTTTTCTCTCAACTAGATTTGGCTATAGGGTTTCATCAGCTAAGAATAGCTGAGGACAGTATAGACAATACTGCTTTTAGGACCCCTGATGGTTTCTTTGAGTGGCTCGTCATGCCTTTCAGTTTGACGAATGCACCCGCTTATTTTGTTGACTTGATAAGTAGGGTGTTTAGGGAGTTCCTTAAAAAGTTTGTAGTAGTCCTCGTATACGATATCTTGATTTTCTCAAAGAACGAGGAAGAATATGCTTTGCGTTTAAGAGAAGTCATGGATACACTTCGAGCACATCAACTTAAGGCGAAGTTCTCCAAAATGTAATTTTTGGAGAGAAGAAGTAAGGTTTTAGGACATGTGGTGTCTAAAGAAGGGATAGCAGTAGATCCCGCAAAAGTAGTTGTGGTGCAAGACTGGAAGGTCCCAAGGAATGCAACAGAGGTAAGAAGCTTTCTTGGACTAGCGAGCTAATATAGGTAGTTCATTAAGAACTTTGCGAAGGTATTAGCCCCACTTACAAGATTTACGAAGAAGAATCTAACCTTTGCTCGGGGTATTGATTGTGATGTCGCTTTCCAATGATCGAAGAGGGCTTTTAGAACGGCCCCAGTTTTGACTTTTACCTTATTGTAGTAAAATGTTTACAGTATACATGGATGCATGCGGCACGCGACTAGGCGCCATTCTGATGTAAGAAGGAAGGGTAAGGTCGTATTGGATGCCTTAAGAAAAAAAAGGTTGACTTCAATTCCTCTTTATGTGAAAAGGAAAAGTTCAGAATATATATCAACCTTTGGTTAAGTTAGTAGTTGGCGTCGCCATGAGTAAGACCTACGCTTTTGGATCAAATATGGACTTCACAAAGAAAAGACTCTCAGATAGTTGACGCAATGGATATGTTAAGTAGAGAAGAGACCTCTAATCACCTTAATAACTACACCTGGTAACCTGGTTAGCATCTATTTATTTTCAAGAGATAGTTCTTCCACATGGAATACCCTCTAGTGAATTTTGGAAGACCTTTTTAGCATGACACAGCAGAAGTTGTAGTGCCGAGTATATTAGAAGGAGAAGGGGTAGAACGAGAGGCGACAGTGAAATGAGTTCCAACTCATATTTTGGAAACAGAAATTAAGAAGTTATGCAATCGTGAAGTTAAGATATTCAGAGCACAATGGGGTGAAGCTCAAGAAGATGCGACTTAGAAGGCTGAAGACTAGATATGCGCATCATACCCTTTTTGAGGGTATATCCTTGTCTCTCTTTTTCTGTAAAGTTTATTTGCATACTAGTCTTTATCTTTTAAGTATATCCTCTCGGTCCTATCTTCGATCCTTAGGTAGAAGCCAATGGATGTAAACATGTGCTTGAGACATGTTATGTTTGGTGGATGCAAGTGGATGTAAGTGTTTGCTAGTGATTTCTCGTGGATGCATACACACACATTAGGCACTAGATCGGCTCAGTCACTTTCATATTGCATATGCATATGTATTTGTATATGGATTGAAACTTGATGTGTTATCATATGGATGTTGAATTTGTATGAATAACTGGGAACTCATGTAGAACTTATAAAATACGATTAGGAGTAATTGAATACATGATGGACTCATAGCACTAACATAATTCGCATTAAGGAGGTCAACTGAATTAGTAGACCGGCTGATTTTGCATTAGGTAAGGGCATGTACACACACTATGCATATGATCATGAAAGAATTAGAAATCTTTTTCAAGGAGAATGGATGCCTATGATTGATGGTTGAGTAGATGGATGTTGGATGTTAGGATACATTCTTCTTAACTTAGAGATTTCGGGGACGAAATCCTTTAAAGGAGGTGGGAATGTAACACACCGTATTTTCTGTGAATATTAAAGTAATGAATTAAAGAATACTTAATATTAAAATTGGGAATTAAGCAAAACAGGATACGCCATTGCATTCGTCTTAGAATTCTGCTTGAAATAGAATCTGAGTTTGCGTAAATCGGACACTGTATGAAGAAGTTATAAGGCTTAGAAGTTTGTATACGTATAGGGGAGAATATATATATAAATATTGGGTTCAGTACTTCAAAAATAGGTCCAAAAAGTCAAAAATGGGTTCGAAATTCAAAATCAGCCAAAAAACAGGGTGGGCGGGAAAATTCCCGCCAGAGGGTGTCGACCCCCCTTAAGGGGTGCCGACCCCCCATAGGGGTGTCGACATAGGTGTCGAACCCCCCATAGGGGTGTCGACTCCGGTGTCGAACCCCCCAAATCTGGGTGAAATACCTCGTTTTCTATCTAGCTGACGAGGCAATGACGAATTTCTGAGTCGTAGGGCTACGTGGCGACTTCTGACTGGCCTGATGATGCATTCTCTTGGACATGACGGTTTGGATGGACCCTATGTTGATCTAAAGGCTCTTAATAATCCTAGACATCTATATATACACTCATAACCCAACCCTAATTATATTGCTCAAAGGCTATGGCGCCGTCATGCTGTTCATCCCCAAACTAGCCTAGCCATCATTCTTCAACCTAAATTCAAGAAGAACATTAGAGAGCCTCAAATCAAATTAGAAGATTAGTTTTGCTACAACAACAACAACGATTCAATTATCTTTTCTTAATCCTAGCAATGTAAGTTCACGTTATTTTCAGGTTTGAATACCTGATTGTAATCTTGACATGTAATAAAATGAACCGAAGTATATGCCTGATTGCAAGATAATCTTTTCATATTTATCCCTATCCTTCTGTTGAATCTATGTCTGTACACGCCTTAGAGGTTATTTTTATTTATTAAATCAGGCCTATCTTTGTCTTACATTTGGATTATAACCTTCTTTGGTTCGTGATGTTATTCTTATGCATGCAATAACGATTGTATCAGTTTATTCAAGAATCTATCTTTGTTAGATCTAAATCTTTTGTATTAGGTCTGTTGTTACATGCCTATTTTTATGACTATTTTTATTTTATGCTCCTTCTCTCTCTCTCTCTCTTCCCCTATTTCCTTTTTCTTTTATGAACCTGGGTTACCTTCGAAACTAGGTTGAAATCGCGAAATACGAACGATTGGAATACGGGGAATATTTTAGGTAAATATTGGGCACAATGTATTTGTGAAATAATTGGGCATAACGTATTCGGTGAAATTGTTGGACATAATTTGTAACCTGTGACTTGGGATATAATTGTTATTGTTGCGAACTTGGGGTAAATTGAAATATTAAATCTAGATTGGGCGGAAACTGCAAATTGGAATATTAAATCTAGATTGGGCATAACTAATGGTTAGGATGCCAAGCATAATGTATATTGCGATTTTGAGGCATGACTATTATTGCAAATTTGGGAAGATTGGGTGTAACCTATTTTTAGTAATAACTTGCAATTGAATTTGTTGGGCATAACTTGGGAATTGGAACATGACCAGTTTGGTGAATTTGGGATGACTAGCATATAAAATATAGACTTGGAATGTATAATATATATGTAAATTGACTAAAGATGAACGTGCCTAACCCGAGGTTAGATTAAGTTGCGGTGTAAGACTACCCGGAACCGCCCGGAACATCCAGCGACCATAGCAATATAGATCTAATGTGAGAGGTTAGCGCATTAAGCCCAAAACCCGAGTTTAGAATGAGTTTGTGGTAGAAACCTGCCCGGAACCGCCCGGCACATCCAGCAACCGCAAACAATAGTTCTAATGTGAGAGGTTGAGGCATCAATGAATGAATTATTGCTAATAAACGGACATGCTAATAATGGTAGGGTTAAGTTAACAAAAGAGGGCAACACTTAACCAATATAACATGATGTGTGATAAGGCAACGCTTAACCAATGTAACATGACAAGTGGTAGGGTTTAGTAACACAAGAGGGCAACACTTAACCAATGTAACATGACAAGTGGTAGGGTTAAGTTAACACAAGAGGGCAACACTTAACCAATATAACATGATGAACGAGTGGGGTTAAGTCAATGGGAAACACTTAACCAATATAACATGATGAACGAATGGGGTTAAGCTAAGGGGAAACACTTAACCAATATAATATGGTGAATGAACAGGGTTAAGTTAATAGAAAACACTTAACCAATTACAACATGATGAATGAGAAGGGTTAAGTTAATAAAAACACTTAACCAACATGACATGACATGACATGTGGATGGGTTAAGTTAACTTGAATGGACGGATAACACTTAGCCAATTCGGGGGGGGGGGGTGTATACAAATAGACCCGAGAAAACACTAGTAACGAGGACCCATTTCAGCAGTAACCCTCATAGATGTATCACGGTACCCTGAACTAGGCAGGGTGGGGCACGATTACTGGGCTGATTATAAGCAGTCAAAATAGCAGCAGAGGGTACGTTAGTGTAGGTTCCGACGGATTACGGGCGTGTACGTACTCCGGAGTGTAAAAAGCAGGCACTGGGTACCAGTTTTATACACTGTGCATCTTGAATCGTGTCAGGTTTCTATAATAGTGATTGATACACCTTATGGTGGGACCAGCACAGGGTATATACACGCAAGAGAGGGCCGACTGACATAGACACAAGGAAAATTAATACAAGTAGGGAGCCGATCGATAGGGTAGTAAGGGTACATCTAACATCTTCATGACAATTAGGCCGATTAAGGTAAGATCCTCATATTAGATGTACACCTGAATGCTACCATAATTGCGGGGTTGGGATCACCTTATTATATAACATAGGATATTAGTTGGGACACTAGTAGGGGATACAGATCCTTTTTCATAGGATACTAGTTGAGACACTAGTAGGGAATACAAATCATTCTATAAAAGACACTAGTTAGGATGCTAGTTGGGTGGTGTAGAGAAAATAGGAAATTAGATAAGAACCGAAGCACATTCAGTGTATCTTACCTTGTCATATCTAACGATCGTCATTAGTTGTCTTGCTATGCTTATTATCATGTTTATGGATGGTATTCAGTTTATTCATGTCATGATGCTTTTACCTATTTACATGCTGAAGGTCACTGGACTTACCAGGCTCTATGTCTGACTCTGTTTTGTTTCGCTCTCTTTTCTTTCGTTCCTCCCCCGGTTCACAGGGAGGGAATATTACCACTTAGCTCATTTTTCTTTCCAAGCTCGAAAATAGACGATGTATTGCTCTAGAGTCTTCTTTCCACAGCTATGGTTGGCTCATGCTTTATTGGGGAATATCATTGTCATTTCATGCTTCTTTATTTTGTTAAACAAGATAGATGCTTTGTTGTAATGGGTATTGGTGTTTTGGTGCTGGAAAACAATCTTTGTACAAGCGGTTTTTCCAAGTTGTTGTATTATCAATAAAGTAAATTTTTATTTATTTTCCGATGTTTAAATTTTGTTTGTTTTGTAATTTATCTTTTCTATACACTTATGACGCTCCACTGAAGTTAATGCTTTCCCTTTGTGAGTGACCTTAACGGAGATGGGGTGTTACATCAATGGTTTAACTTAATTTATTCTAATTATTTACCAAATAAAACTTTTATTCAAAATTGTGAAACTTAATTCATAAGGTATTTGTAATAATTTAAATATTTTATTTTCTTACCTAACAGGTTTGAGAACTTATCGATTATCCAATATCATCGATTTCAATTTCTAATCCAAATCCTTTATAATTACCATAAACAATCTTTTTTCATTCAAAATATAACTTTCCAAAACCCTTTTTTATATTCCAATTACACTATCTTATATTAATACTCTGAACTCGTTATAGGGCATTACAAACCCCATTTCTAATCAGTTTCTCTTCTAGGATATTACTAATCCAAGCTCTGATGAGTTCTTTCCTCTTTCTCTAATAAATCATATCCCAAAGCTTTGAATAAGCCAAAGCTCTGATACCACTTTCTATAAAGACCCGCTTTTCAACTTGTGTAACACCCCTTAATTCTACAACAAATTAAAATGATAAACTAAAGAATACTTAAAATAATATTAGGAATTAAGTAAAACGGACTGCACCATTGCGTTTGTCTCAGAATCTGCTTAAGATAGACACCAAGTTTGCGTAAAACAAACATAGTATGAAGAAGATATCAAGGTATGAAGTTTATATACGCATTAGAGAATTATATATACACATAACCAAGTCAAAATCATTCAAAATAAATCAAAATTCTAAAGCGGGAACCAACGCACGAATCAGACCCGTTGGGGGTCGACCCACCCTAGGGGTGTCGGCCCATGGGTAGACACCATCACAGGGGGTTTCGATACCCATGTTGACACCCAAGACGACACCACCAGATCCAAACCAGCTTAATTCCTGCGTACGTGGACTAAATTCTTGGCTAGATTCATTGACCCTATGCTATAAATAGGACCATATATCCATTGTTTCATTCATCTAATTCAATGGCGACAACGAGATGCTGCTCCAACTCAGATTAAATTAGCTTTTTCTTCAGAAAGACGATTCATACAGATTCAAAGATTGCTGATTCAACATCAATATGCTTTTCTTAGTTTTCTTAGATCCATTCTCTGTGAGTCTATGTTATTTTTAGATGTAAACACTTAAAAGTTATCCTGACATGCCTATGAATTGGATCTAAGCCTGTGACTATTTGAATCATATCAGATCTGTAACAACCCGTATTTTGATAACGTGTTATAACCATAAATCTAGGTAGAATTAAATTTTAAAATAAGAACCAAGGGAAACGGGTTGCGCCGTTGCGTTCGCCTCGGAGTTCTGCATGAAATCGAGTCCGAGTTTTCGAAAATCGGAGTCCGTATGATCAAGTTATGTCTCCCCAAAGTTTCAGACATTTTCAGAGTTCAAAACAGTTCGAATTCGAGTTCAAATTCGAATTTCAAAACCCAGACAGACTGGGCGGCAAATTTTCCGCCCAGCACCCCAGATCGATTGGGGAGTCGACTGGGCAGTCGACACCCCCAGGACCAGGTCGACTGCGCAGTCGACTTGGGTGTCGACTGCGCAGTCGACTTGGGTGTCGACCTGGTCCCCGAACCTGGTTTGGGCCTGGTTGCTCCTGCTTGACCCAGTTGGCTTGTTTGAGGGCCTGTGACGATTTTTGGCGGTTCAGATCGATTCTAAGGTTTATCCTATGGCCTAAACTGGTTGTTGCAACTATAAAAACACCCTAAGACCTAGGCTAATCCACAACAAATCTTTCTAACATCATTATGCTGCTAAGTCTCCTCTTGAACCATGGCCACCGCCTCCAACTTGAAGCTTAAACATTCAAACTAGATCCAAATCGAAGGCCAACGTTTCTACAACAATTCAAGGGAATAGATCAACATCTCAACAACGATCCTACGACAATTTCTGTTCTTAGTTCTCAAAAACCACGATCTGTAAGCACCAGTTACTCTTAGATCTAAACTCTAAACTTAATATGGACATGTGTAAATTGAAGTTGAACATAAACATGATAACTACTTGACACCTACTCTTGTATATCTTTGATCTATGACAATTCCTTTTTGATCTATTATTTTAGATCTACTCTTGTTCACCCTAGATCTATTCACCTTGAACCTAGTACCGTTCATATTGAACCTTGATTTGTGGAATACTGATAAGAACTTGATTTAGGGGCCTGTTCATGTCATAACCTAAACCCTATTATTATTTTAACATGCCTGTGATGTTGTGATGTTGAAACTATTGCTAGTCACAAGTTTAGGATTATCATCTTATGTCATTTATTGCTATGTTTATCACCCTATTTCATATGCCAGTGATGTTATGATCATATCTCAAGTTACACCATGCTTGCCTTGAAATCACCTTTGCCACTTTATACCCATCCTTGTTATGTTATTCCCTAGTTACATCTATTGCCTTGATTCGAATTCACGAGCGCTGGGGATGCGATTAGGGTAGTTTAGGAAAACCTGAATTTAGTATGAACTTGAATACATGAATATCGTTATAACTTGAGGTTGGATAGGAACATGAACTTGACATGGAATTATACTTGAAAATATGAATTTGGGACATAACACTTAGATAACTTGAACGTGGCCAACTCGAGGTCGGGTTGAGTTTGCAATATAAATCTGCCCGGAACCGCCCGGTGAATCCAGTAACTGCAAACAATAGGACCCAATGTGAGTAGTTGGTCATATCGCACTCGAAACCCGAGGTTAGACTAGGTTATGGTGTAAAACTGCCCGGACCCGCTCGGCACATCCAGTAACCATAACCAAGTCTAATGTGAGAGGTTATGGGTGCATTAAGTAAATTAATGCCACTGGATAGGGTTAAGTCATGGACCACTTGAATATACTTAACCAATTTGACACGTTGATTTGATAGGGTTAAGTCATGAATCACTAGAACACACTTAACCAACCTGACACATGATTCGTAGGACTAAGTCTTGAACTAGAACGACACACTTAGTCAATTTGACATGACACGTAGATGGGGTTAAGTCTCGATTTTAAATGACAACTTAACCTGCTGAACGAAACCCTAGTTACGCGGTCCTTTTCAGCAGTAACCCACTAGATGTATCACGGTACCCTAGGACTAGGCAGGGTGGGGCAAGATTGCTGGGCTGATTGTAAGCGACCAGAACGATGGCTGAGTTAGTGCGCCATTGTAGGTTCAGGCGGACTAGGGTCGTGCACTTAGTCCGGAGTTGAAAAAGCAGGCATTGGGCATCAGTAGGATTATCTGTGCATTCTTGATTCGTGTCGGTGGTTGGCACCCTAGGGCTTGATACACCCTATGGTTGACCTAGCACAGGTGACTACATTCGTGATAGGACCGTATGACACAGACACACGACGAGCTAGACTTGTAGGGAGCCGATCGATTAGATCATACCGTTGGACCCCGAATTGGGTCACTTCACGATATTGGGCCAAGGGATTATTTCTTGATTTATATTTGACACGGGATTAGTATACCAGTATAGTTGGTATGGCGAACCCTGAATACGCAATGTTAGACTTGAGTTATCTTGTTAGCTTAGTTATCATGTCATACTTATCATCATTCCTATGTTTAATCCCAGTTTATTCATGTCTTGTTAACTTTACTAGTTTCTATGCTGATAGTCACTAGGGCTTACCAGTCTTTTTGACTGACCCGTTTTCTTTCGCCTCTTTGTCTTTCGTCCCCCCCCCCCCAGGTTCTCAGGGAGGAAACTATAGCTCTTAGCTTGGACTTTACTTGCTTTCTGATAGCTCATGTACGGTTTGGTCTTCAGTTATGCTATGGCTGCACTCATGCACTTTTTAGGGAATAATATTTTACTTATGTTGTTTTAAGTACTTTGCTTCTTTAGAACTTGATGTAATGAAATAATGACTTGGCATTTTGATGTAAGAGGTTTTGACTCTATTTTTCAGTAATGAGATTTGGTTTTAAAGTTTATATCCGTTGCTTTATATACTCTATTTTATCTATGTTCTATCTTGTGTTATCTCTGTGCCTGTTTACTAGATAATACCCCTCCAAAACTAGGGCATTCCCTTTGTGAGTGACCCTAGCGGAGGTGGGGTGTTGCATTTGGTATCAGAGCAGAAGGTTACCAGACTGGGCAAAAGTTTTAAAAACCTTCTGAAACTATTTTCAAAACCGTTTATAAAGAAGCATTTTTCAAGAAAAGTTTTATTTTTAAGAAAAGGCTATTCCCCAAAAGCTATTAGCACTTTCCTTTGTTTCCTCATTTGAATCTTTTTCCTTTTCGCTTTTCAGCATGTCTGATCTTAACCTTCCTGAGGGAGTACCCATACCTGGCTGGTTCCGAAGATACTTGGAAGCTAGGGCCAATGGCGCGGGCCCAGCAGATATCCCTCCTCCTCCTCCCCCGGTGGCCACGGTTCCACCTCCTCCTCCTCCTCCGGGTACCGCCTTCGCCAAAATATGCAAGGACTTTATAGGAATGGGCGGCAAGAACTTCGTTGGAACTGAAACCTTCGTTGAGGCGCGAAACTGGCTAAAAGAGACTGAAGACTTGTTTGTTATTTTCGATATGGAGGATCATAGGAAAGTTCAGTTGGCAGCATGGTTGTTGAAAGAGGAAGCTGCATTTTGGTGGGAAGTCACCAACGCTACCAGGCCAATTGAGACTTGGGCAGACTTTAGAGAGTGGTTTGGGCTTAAGTTTTTATCATCCGTAGAAGCGAGTCTTCAGATGGAGAGGTTCCTGGCACTCAAGCAAGGGGACATGTCAGTTAGGGAATATGTGAATAAGTTTAATCAGCTTTCTCGGTTTGGTTTGGACTTAGTCAACACGGCTGAGAAGAAGGCTCTACGCTTTGCTCGAGGATTGAGCGAGCCACTCCACACTATGGCCATGACTCATGTACCCATGGGGGTGACCTTTGAAAGCTTGGTGAATATGGCCCTACTTCATGAAGAAGACGAGAATGGCAAAAAGAAGGTCAAGGCGAATGAGTCTCAAGACAAGAAGGTAGACTCCGAGAAAGGAGGAAAGAACAGCAACAACAAGAATGACAAGTCACGTGAGAAAAGAAAACGCAACTTCTGTGGTATTGACGGCCATATAGTCCAGGACTGTAGGAAGAAGAAGATGAAGATAGGAGCATGTTTTCAATGCGGTGAAACTGGACACATCAGCAAGAACTGCCCTAAGAAGCAAGGGCAAGCCCCGCAAGAAGGAACTTCTAGGGGTACATCTTTAACTTCTTTTCCCTAGATACTCTGTTTTATCTTGTATATCCTTTCGATCTTGTCTTGAGAACCTTAGGTAGAATCCTATGAGTGTAAACATGTATTTGAAACATGTTATGCTTGATGTTTGCGAATGGTTGCAAGTGGTTGCAAGTGATTGCTCGTGGTTGCATAACACACATTAGGCACTAGATCGGCTCAAACACATTTTCATATAGCATATGCATGAGTGTTTATACTTATTTATGGATGAAATTGAATGTGTTATCATATGAATGTTGCATATGGATGAATGTTTGTGCACACATATAGTGCTTATGTGACTAGGATTATTTGCATACATGTTGGATTCATGACACTAAACATATTTTGCATTAGAAAGATCAATCAGGCCTGATCATTTGCATTAGATAAGGAACATATACACACACTTTCTGCATATGTTCATACAGCATTAGAAATCTCTTAAGGACAATGTTTGCTTGTGGATGATGTTTTGAGTAGATGGATGATGGATGGTAGGATATGTTCTTCCTAACTTAGAGATTTCGGGGACGAAATCCTTTAAGGAGGGGAGAATGTAACAACCCATATTTTGATAACGTGTTATAACCATAAATCTAGGTAGAATTAAATTTTAAAATAAGAACCAAGGGAAATGGGTTGCGCCATTGCGTTCTCCTCGGAGTTCTGCATGAAATCGAGTCCGAGTTTTCGAAAATCGGAGTCTGTATGACCAAGTTATGGCTCCCCAAATTTTCAGAAATTTTCAGAGTTCAAAACAGTTCGAATTCGAGTTCAAATTCGAATTTCAAAACCCAGACAGACTGGGCAGGAAATTTCCCGCCCAGCACCCCAGCTCGACTGGGGAGTCGACTGGGCAGTCGACATCCCCAGGACCAGGTCGACTGCGCAGTCGACTTAGGTGTCGACCTGGTCCCCGAACCTGGTTTGGGCCTGGTTGCTCCTGCTTGACCCTGTTGGCTTGTTTGAGGGCCTATGACGATTTTTGGCGGTTCAGATCGATTCTAGGGTTTATCCTATGGTCTAAACTAGTTGTTGCAACTATAAAAACACCCTAAGACCTAGGCTAATCCACAACAAATCTTTCTAACACCATTATGCTGCTAAGTCTCCTCTTGAACCATTGCCGCCGCCTCCAACTTGAAGCTTAAACATTCAAACTAGATCCAAATCGAAGGCCAACATTTCTACAACAATTCAAGGGAATAGATCAACATCTCAACAACGATCCTACGACAATTTCTGTTCTTAGTTCTCAAAAACCACGATCTGTAAGCCCAGTTACTCTTAGATCTAAACTCTAAACATAATATGGACATGTGTAAATTGAAGTTGAACATAAAGATGATAACTACTTGAGACCTACTCTTGTATATCTTTGATCTATGACTATTCCTTTTTGATCTATTATTTTATATCTACTCTTGTTCACCCTAGATCTATTCACCTTAAACCTAGTACCGTTCATATTGAACCTTGATTTGTGAATACTGATAAGAACTTGATTTAGGGGCCTGTTCATGTCATAACCTAAACCCTATTATTATTTTAACATGCCTGTGATGTTGTGATGTTTAAACTATTGCTAGTCACAAGTTTAGGATTATCATCTTATGTCATTTATTGCTATGTTTATCACCCTATTTCATATGCCAGTGATGTTATGATCATATCTCAAGTTACACCATGCTTGCCTTGAAATCACCTTTGCCACTTTATACACATCCTTGTTATGTTATTCCCTAGTTACATCTATTGCCTTGATTCGAATTCACGAGCGTTGGGGATGCGATTTGGGTAGTTTAGGAAAGCCTGAATTTAGTATGAACTTGAAAACATGAATATCGTTATAACTTGAGCTTGGATAGGAACATGAACTTGACATGAAATTATACTTGAAAATATGAATTTGGGACATGACACTTAGATAACTTGAACGTGGCCAACTCGAGGTTGGGTTGAGTTTGCAGTATAAATCTGCCCGGAACCGCCCGGCGAATCCAGTAACTGCAAACAATAGGACCCAATGTGAGTAGTTGGTCATATCGCACTCGAAACCCGAGGTTAGACTAGGTTATGGTGTAAAACTGCCCGGACCCGCCCGGCACATCCAGTAACCATAACCAAGTCTAATGTGAGAGGTTAGGGGTGCATTAAGTAAATTAATGCCACTAGATAGGGTTAAGTCATGGACCACTTGAATATACTTAACCAATTTGACACGTTGATTTGATAGGGTTAAGTCATGAACCGCTTGAACACACTTAACCAACCTGACACATGATTCGTAGGACTAAGTCTTGAACTAGAATGACACACCTAGTCAATTTGACATGACACGTAGATGGGGTTAAGTCTCGATTTTAAATGACAACTTAACCTCCTGAATGAAACCCTAGTTACGCGGTCCTTTTCAGCAGTAACCCACTAGATGTATCACGGTACCCTGGGACTAGGCAGGGTGGGGCACGATTTCTGGACTGATTGTAAGCGACCAGAACGACGGCTGAGTTGGTGCGCCATTGTAGGTTCAGGCGGACTACGGTCGTGCACTTAGTCTGGAGTTGAAAAAGCAGGCATTGGGCATCAGTAGGATTATCTGTGCACTCTTGATTCGTGTCGGTGGTTGGCACCCTAGGGCTTGATACACCCTATGGTGGACCTAGCACAGGTGACTACATTCGTGATAGGGCCGTTTGACACAGACACACGACGAGCTAGACTTGTAGGGAGCCGATCGATTAGATCATACCGTTGGACGTCGAATTGGGCCACTTCACGATATTGGGCCAAGGGATTATTTCTTGATTTATAGTTGACACGGGATTAGTATACCAGTATAGTTGGTATGGCGAACCTTGAATACGCAATGTTAGACTTGAGTTATCTTGTTAGCTTAGTTATCATGTCAGACTTATCATCATTCCTATGTTTAATCCCAGTTTATTCATGTCTTGTTAACTTTACTAGTTTCTATGCTGATAGTCACTAGGGCTTACCAGTCTTTTTGACTGACCAGTTTTCTTTCGCCTCTTTGTCTTTCGCCCCCCACCCCAAGGTTCTCAGGGAGGAAACTCTAGCTCTTAGCTTGGACTTTTCTTGCTTTCTGACAGCTCATGTACGGTTTGGTCTTGAGCTATGCTATGGCTGCACTCATGCACTTTTTGGGGAATAATATTTTACTTATGTTGTTTTAAGTACTTTGCTTCTTTAGAACTTGATGTAATGAAATAATGACTTGGCATTTTGATGTAAGAGGTTTTGACTCTATTTTTCAGTAATGAAATTTAGTTTTATAGTTTATATCCGCTGCTTTATATACTCTATTTTATCTATGTTCTGTCTTGTGCTATCTCTGTACCTGTTTACTAGATAATACCCCTCCAAAACTAGGGCATTCCCTTTGTGAGTGACCCTAGCGGAGGTGGGGTGTTACAAGATCTATCATTATTTGTATATCTAATTCACTGTTTAGATCTTATCGTGCATGTTTATGATATCCCTATTATGTTCATCTTGTCACCTTATGCCTATTGTGTTAGTTTGCATAATCATGTCACTATGCCTATTCTGTTAGTAAGATGAATTTTATCATCATATGCCAGTTTTATTTGTTATGCCTATTCTTGTTCTCTTCTTCCCCTTTTTTCCCTTTTTTCATAGCCAGGCTACCTTCAAGCCTAGGCCTATCGCTGAAATACGCGAAATTGGGAACTATTGGGAATGATTAATTTGGGGCATAATTCTTGTTGTAAAACATGATTGGGAATTGTGGGCATAATTTGTACCTTGAGCCAAGACTTGGGATTTGGGGGCATAATCTAGATCTTGTTCTAAATTTGGGGATAACTTGTATCATAGATCGGACGTGGAATTAGGGCATAATAATTGGTGAATAATGGAAATGCCTAGATTTATAGTAATTAGAAACTGTAACCGCGCTTAGACATAAGGTAATATTACACTTATGGTAGAAGTCTTCTTGGATCGGACCGGCATATCCAGCATCCACAAGTGGTAAATCTAATGTGAGAGGTCTAAGTGCATAAACACGTGACGGTGCTAAGACACGAGGTTAAGTCTGACGTGTGGAAGAAGTCTGCTCGGACCCGACCAGCATATCCAGCATCCACAAGTGGTAGACTTAATGTGGGAGGTCTTGCGCATTATAACCATAAATGAATAAATGATAATGAACTTGTAATACTCAACCTGTTTGAATCCATAGGGATTACATAAACATGTTAACTTGAGTAAGGGTTAAGTAAATTTGCTTGATTCAGTGGGAGGGTTAAGTAAATCTTGGGGAAATGAGTAATATTTATATATATAGGCCTACAAATTTAACCTGTGGGGTTATGCAATATTGTTACACTAGTAGGCATAACTTGTTGAAATCCTAGTAGTGGGGATGCAAGCCTAGGGGGAAGCTTGTATCATCTGGTGTGTGGGATCCATTTCAGTAAGTAAACCATATAGGTATCAGACGAGTACTCCGAACTAGTTCGGAGTCGGGGCACGCTTACTGATCTGATTATAAGAGGTCACTTGGGGAAAGGTGTCCGACGAGGCGTTCCATCAGGCTTATGTGCATGCATGGGTCTTCCTGCTGAGGAAAATAAGATGATGTGACATCAGTAGATATGGTTGTGCACATCCTGGAAATGAAGAATAACCACTTTAGTAAGTGGTACGTCCTACTATGGGGCCAGCACATGGTATCTACGGGGTTAAGAAGCCAATCGATTGGGGTAGTAATTAGGGTACATCTAGTCTCGCTTGTTTATGACCCTGTTATTATCCTTAGGGGTAACACCGGTAAGTTCATTGGGATGCCTATTATTGTATGAGGTAAAACCTCTCACTAGAAGTACGCCTAAGTCTACCATCTAGTACTTGTTAGGGATCATCTGGTTTTGGTTATACTAGTAATGGTGCAGAGAAAAATATTGGAGAAGCACAATGCCAGTTCTGTTCAGTTTATCTTGTTTACCTTGTCATACATGTCTTATATGTTGTTATCTCTTTCTAATTTATATGCATGTCATTGTGCTTTTACTTATTTATATGCCAAAAGTATCTAGACTTACTAGACTTTATGTCTGACCCATTTTGTTTCCTCTTCTTTATCTTCTGTTTGCCCCCAAATTCTCAGGGTGGGAATACTCAAGATTGATCCGGATTTTTCTTTCATTCTGCTTGGAGTTGCTTAGATGCACTGCTTGATTTTGTATCTTCTCTACTATGGTTATATTTTGGGGATTATGCTTCTTTATTTATTGTACTTTGATGATTTTAGTGCAAGATAGAAGTTTTAAATTGATGTACTAGGTTTTATGTATTTCAGACTCATGATGTAACTATGTTTTGAACCACGATGTTTTCTGCTCAATAAAGTTTAAATTCCACTGTATTTTATATCTGTCTTGTAATGTTTCTATTTTATAATTACCTATAACGCTTCATGAAACTTAATGCATTATCTTAAAGAGTGACACTAACGGACATGGGATGTCACACTTGGTATTAGAGCAGAAGATTACCAGATCAAATAAAAGATTTTGAAAATTGTTTTCAAAAAAGATTTTAAAAGAAAGAATTTTCAAAAGAAAAGTCTGTTTTGAAAAACATATTCCCCAAAACCATATGCAATATCTTACAATTCTCTGTTTGAATCCCCTATTCCTTTTATTTCATCATGTATGGGGTACCTAATATTCCTGAGGGCGTTACGATACTGCGTTGGTTCTGTAGGTATCCAGAGGCCACTGCGCTTGCCAGTGGTCAAGCAAACGTTCCTCCCCCAGCTTCACCCGTTGTTCCTCCTTCTCCTCCGCATGTTGATCATTTCTCTAAGATATGAAAAGATTTTCTGTGCTATGGGCGGAAAGAATTCCGAGGAACTGAGACTTTTATAGAAGAAAGGAATTGTCTTAAAGAGACAGAGGATTTGTTTGGAATTTTCAAAGTTAACGATCGTAGGAAGATTCAGCTGGCTGTTTGGTAGTTGAAAGATGAGGCTTCATTCTGGTGGGAAGTGACGCAAGAAGGGCATCCAGTGGAAACTTGGGATGATTTTGGACAGAGGTTCTAAATGAAGTTTCTTTCACAAGCCGAGCAAAGCATGAAAATGGAAAGATGTTTTGCACTTAAGCAAGGAAGCATGTCTGCGAAAGAATATCTTAATAAATTCAATCAATTGGCGAGGTTTGGTTTGAGCTAGTGAATACCGCGCACAAGAAGACTTTGAGGTTTGCTAGAGGATTGAATGAACCCCTCCATGGGTTGGCTATGTCTCATATTATGATGGGAGCAACTTTTGAGAAGCTCGTTGATATGGTGTTAATGCATGAGGAAGATAAAGGTGAAAAAAGGAGGTTAGGGTTGAGTAAACACAAAATAAGAAAGTATGGCCCAAGAAAGGGCAACAATAACAACAACAAAAGAAGGGCGGAAAGGATGGCAAGGTTAGAGATAAGAGGTGTAACACCTCACCTCCGCCAGGGCCATTCACGAGAGAATGCACTAGCTTTGGAGGGTTGTTATCTAGGTAATCATGCACAGAGATATCACAAGACATAACATAGATAAAAAATAAGTAAAGCAGCGGTAGAAATTTAAAAACCATGATTAACCATTTCAAAACCAAATAGTCAACTTACATCAAAATACTTAGTCATTATTTTCCAACTACCACAAGTTTAGAAACATAAACTGAAAATAACATAAAGTAAACTATCCCCAAAATAGATGTGGAGAAGCCATAGCAAGCTCAAGTCCAAACCGTACATGAGCTGTCAAGAAAGCAAGCCAAATGTCCAAGCTAAGCACTGGTGTTCCCTCCCTGAGAACTTGGGGGGGGGGGGGAACGGAAGAAAAGAGGCGAAAGAAAAAGGGTCAGTCATAAAGACTGGTAAGTCCTACCTACTATTAGTATAAAAACTAATGAAGTTAACTAAACATGAGAAACTGAGATGAAACATAAAGATGGTAACTAACTGGCATGATAAATAGGTAACAAGGTAGATCAAGTGTGGCATCGCATATACAAGGTTTAGTTTTGCACCAAAAGTACTAGTATTCTAACCCATCTCAAGTATAAACAAGAAATGATCCCTTGGCCCAATATCATGAGATGACCCAAGTTAAGGTCCAACTACACGGTCTAGTCGATCGGCTCCCAATAAGCCTAACTCGTCGAGTGTCAGTGTCATACGGCCCAATCACGGAATGTAGTCAAACTGTGCTAGGTCCACCCTAGGGTGTATCAAGCCCTAGGATGCCAACCACTGACACGAATCAAGCACGCACATTCTAAACCTACTGGTGCCCATGTCTGTTTTATTCAACTCCGGACTATGTGCACGACCATAGTCCGCCTGAACCTACACTGGCGCACCTACTCTGCCGTCTCTCTGGTCGCTTACAATCAGCCCAGTAATCGTGCCCCACCCTAGCCTAGTCCCTAGGGTATCGTGATACATCCAAGAGGGTTACTGTTGAAAAGGACCATGTAACTAGGGTTTCCAATGGGTTAAGTGTGGTTAACCCTATCCAATCATGTATCAAGTTGGTTAGTGTATCCAAGTGGTTCATGACTTAACCCAAACATGTGGCATTAATTAATTTAATGCACCCAACCTCTCACATTAGACTTTGTTGTGGTTACTGCATATGCCGGGAGGGTCCGGGAAGCTTTACACCACAACCTAGTCTAACCTCGGGTTTCAAGCGTGATATGACCAACTTCACACATTGGGTCCTATTGTTTGTAGCCATTGGATTTGCCGGGCGGTTCCGGGCAGATTTATGCTACAAACTCAACCCAAACTCGAGTTGGCCACTTTATGGTTTTCTATATGTCATGACCACATTCATGTTTTTAAGCATAATCAAGTTTCATGTCACATTTCAAGTCATGTTTTCATGTCATTTCAAGTTTACCTAACTACCCATAACGTATTCCCATTCGCACGTAAATTCGCATCAATACAAATAGATTAAGAAGGGGAACATAACAACATGACAAAGATGGGCATAAGGTGATAAAGTTGGTCATAAGTTAAACATGATGATATTTGAGGCAAAGGTGCTCATTACAACTAGCATATAGGATTATTGGCCTCAAAACATGTATGACATCAAACTTAGCAAATAAACTTGTGGGTAGCATGTAGTTCAACATCATAGGCAAAGGTGATAACATGATAGTAGTTGACATAGGGTGATAAACTTGTGGGTAGCATGTAGTTCAACATCATAGGCAAGTTAACATCAAGGTTATGAGGGGTTCTATGTTGCATTATGCATAATCCCCAAATAAAGCTCATAGCTTTCTACCCAAAAATCAAGATGAACGGTACTAGGTTCATGATAGTTCCACAATCATATATCAAAAGAGTCATAAATGGGTCTATGCATACAAATATAGCCCCAAGACAAGTATTACACCAAAAATCCCATTTCAACTTGCTACATGTTCATATTAATTTCATAGTTTAAATCTAAGAATAGAGTGGGGCTTACAAAGCGTGGCTATGAGAACTAGAACCAAATAGAACAAGATAGAGACATTGTAGAAGCTCTAGGAATGATGTAGCAACGCTAGAAGCCTTGAGAATAAGTAGCTCCTTTGATTTGATGAAGAAAGATTGCTCCTTTTTGCCTTAGAAGCTCTCAAGATGAAGATGGAGGCCATGATTAGGGAGCATTTTAGCAGATTTAGTTGTTAGGATGATTTGTGATGGTTTAGGCTAGGTATTAGAGGGTTTTTATAGGTGTAGAGACTAGTTTAGGCCATAGGATTAACCCTAGTTTAGATCTGAACCATCAAATCCCGTCACAGGCCAACTGAACAGACCCAAAGGAGCAAATACGTGCACCAGGAAAACATGGCCGACCAGGGAAGTCGACCCCCGGTCGACACCCAAGTCGACTGGGCAGTCGACCTGGGCTGGGGCAGGTCGACTCCCCAGTCAACCTGGGGTTGGGCGGGAAATTTTCCCGCCCAATCTGTTTGTAGTTGATTTTGAATTTCGGGCTGAATTTTGAATTTTCTGAAATCTTCTATGGGCCATATCTTGGTCATACGGACTCCGCTTTACGAAATTTCGGATTCGTTTTCAAGTAGAATTTCGAGACGAACACAATGGAGTAACCCGTTCCCATTGATTCTTAACTTATGATTTAATTCTGCCGTGATTTCTTGTTTTAAAATGTTTTAAAAATTCGGGTTGTTACAAGAGGAAGTGCCATAATTGCGGACGCGAGGGTCATTTGATCAAGGACTACAAAAGAAAGAAGAATGCTTGTTTCAATTGTGGAGAGGTCGAACACTTTTCTAAGGAGTTCCCGAAGAAGCAAGGACAAGGCCAAAGGGCAGGATCTTCGGGAGGGGAGGTGCATGCTCTCATGGCCAGTGCGCCAGAAAGAGTTAGGAAAGTTTCTGTTAAAGGTTTGATTTCTCTTTCAATCATCCTTTTATAGCTCTTTTTGATTTAGGCGCTTCGCATTCTTTTATATCTGATTCTGTGGTTGAGTTTCTACACCTTAGTACTAGTATGGTTTTAGATCCCATTGTTGTCTCAAACCCCATTGGGGTACGGCTCATCTATCTATGATTTGTCGGGGTTTGATAATATCTGTATTGGGCATCGATTTTGAGTGCGATGCATATGTGCTTGGTTTCATGGGCTATGGTTTGATTCTAGGGATAGATTGGCTAGCCATGTATAGTGTCATTCTGGATTGTGAGAGGAGGGTCTTTAAACTTTTGACTTGCTATGGGAGGACCCTCAAGGTTTCTTATGACCCTAAAGGGTCTGTCATGCTTAGTTTCCTAGAGTCGCTTGATGCATCTATCGATGATCTACAATCTGTACCAGTAGTCTGTGAGTGTCGTAATGTTTTTCAGGAGGTTCGAGGCTTACTTCCGAGGCGCGAGATTAATTTTCGAATATACTTGGTGGACAATGCAAAGCCAGTTGCATTGCCTGTGCACCATATGACTCCAAGAGAAAGGAGGGAGCTTAGCAAGCAAGTAAGGGAGCTACTTGAGAAAGGGTTTGTTAGGCGAAGCATATATGAATGGGGTGCTCCAGTGGTATTCGCAACTAAGGCGGATGATTTGCTTTGCTTATGTATGGACTATAGAGAGTTGAATAAACTCACCAAGAAGAATAGGCACCCACTTCTGAGGATAGATGACCTGTTTGACCAGCTTTTTGATGCATTTGTTTTCTCTCAGTTAGACTTTTCCATGCGATTTCTTCAGTTGAGGGCGGTTCAGGACAGTATAGACAAGACCGCCTTTAGAACTCCTGATGGTTTCTTCGAGTGGCTCGTCATGCCTTTTGGGTTAATGAATGCACCCGCCTATTTTGGTTATCTTATGAATAGGGTGTTTTGGGAGTTTCTAAATAAGTTCGTTGTGGTCTTTGTTGATGACATCTTGATTTTCTCGAAGAGCAAGGAAGAGCGTGCCCAATATTTAAGAGAGGTTTTGAAAACTCTCTGTGCGCACCAGCTTAAGGCAAAATTCTCCAAATGTCATTTTTGGAGAAAGGAAGTAATATTTTTAGGGCATGTGATCTCTAAAGATGGAATAGCAATAGATCTCGCGAAGGTAGTTGCAGTTCAAAATTGGAAAGTCCCAAAGAATGCAACAGGGACGAGGAGTTTTCTTGGATTAGCAGGCTATTATAAGAAGTTCATTAAGGGCTTCGCAAAGATATCATCCCCATACACCAGACTGACGAAGAAGAATCTGACATTTCCGTGGGATATAGATTGCGAGATGCTTTTCAGTAGTAGAAGAAGGCTCTGACAACATCCCCAGTCTTGACCTTGCCTGACTGGAACAAGGTGTTCACAGTATACACCTGTGTGGTACAGAGCTTGGGGCGGTTCTGATGCAAGAAGGAAGGGTAGTATGTTATGGTGGTAGATAGCAAAGAATTCATGAGAAGAACTACCCTACTAATGACTTAGAGTTAGCTACCATAGTATTCGTGCTTAAGACTTGGCGCCATTGTGACGACCCGCCTTGCACCAGCCGATATTTCCCCTGAAATGCGCTATGTTGATGTCCAACCAGCATAGGACGGTCGTCAAAGGAAAAGAAAGAAGACGATGAATCACCAAAGAACCTGTAGTATATCTCACAGTGCATGGAATAAAATATTATAATAATATAACTTGACATAAAACAGGCGAGACAGTGCATAAGCTGAAAACTAAACCATCGTACCAGCGGAAAATTCAAAATACAGCTTATGATCCAAACCGTCTTTATTACAACTTTTAAAACTGACTCTAAAGCAAAACATAAAGGTACACTACTGATGCCCAAAGTAGTGACCAACAACAACACAGGTAGAATATATGAGAGTTATATGTGTGAGCCTTCTGCTTGTCTCCAGACAGCTACTCGTGCATAACCAGCTAAAATGTCTCTAGTGTGCTTATTTATGAGCACCTAGAGTAATAAGAAGAGACATAAAACTTTGGGTCAGACAAAAGTCTGGTATGAGCAATAAGCAGCAAAACTAAATAATAACATGTATAATCTAATCGTACCTGAACCTGGACTGGCAACCAAAGAGTCAGCACAACAAGATGTACTGTACTCTAAGGTAATGCCAACATAAAGTGTAAATGGGGGTGCAGGTCATGGTGATAGCAAACATCAAACATAGCAATCATCCTTACATCTCTCACTCAGTGCGTAAAGCATACGATATCCACCACTCGATCACCCAACCCTTTGCAATGACCACTTTGCTCCATGGAGTCACAATGACCCTATTGCACTGATCCATAGCCAATAATCCGTCTCTCAGTGGTGAACCAAAGTTATGGATATCGAAAGCCCCTTTGCACACATCCCACAGCAAAGTCCAACTATGAAGTTAACTCATTGGTTTCCATGTGGATCCTGAGTTCTAACTTTCTATTTGGACTACCTTTGCATCTCAGGATTTGGTCATCATCCCGGTTCGTGGTTCTTCAGTTCGGGCGCTTTGGGTAGTTCCATTCCGTTCGTGACCAACTCAACTCATGGGTCCTCCTATTAGCATGGTTAATGGAAGCCTCCTGGTCGACTCGTGGGTGGTGCATCAAGCTCCGGTTTGTGAATCGTCCCAACTGTACGGGGTTCCTGGTCGTGGCACTCCGGTTCGTGATGATGCAGGCGGCTCGTGACTTGCTGTTGGTGACCCGGTTCGTGGTCTTGCTCTCAGGTGGTGGAGGTCGACAAGTGGGTGCACTCTTGCGGCGGTTCGTGGAGATAGTGTCACGATCGGGAGAGGTTCCTCACGAATGGGTCTGGTTTGACCAATTTCTGCAACTTTTCCAACAAGCTATTTACGCCATATGACAGCATTTTCGACCATTCTAACTTTACTAAGCAATCACAAAGCATACCATACAGTAATAGCAACATGTATAATTAAACATAAACGCCAAAACAACAATGTGACATGTTTATATGGATCTAACATACCTAAAGCTCATGTTTTCCCTTAATCCCCTTAATCATGATTTAAGCATACGATTAGCAAAACATGTCCAAATTAACCCATATTTTTTATCAAAGAACTGTAATAATATTTTAGAATTTTTCCAAATTTTTCTAAGCCATAATTTCGCTAATTATCACTAATCACCCCTAATTAGCTGTAATTAGTGAAAAAACATGCTAATCACCCACCTTTGCCACCAATTAATCTTAGATCTGAAATATCTTTGATTTGGGTTGAATCTCTATGCAACACAGCAGCTCCAACTCTGATTTGATGTTGATTTGCCTTGGTTTGGTGTGGATCTTCTTAATTAGTGATTAGAAGGTGATTTGGGAGTGATTTAGAGGATGGATGCCATTACTAGGGTTTCAACGATGAAAAGTGACAGCTAAAAAATGATAAAAACTGAATTCCCTAACCCTATCAACCCTCCTATAACCCTAATCCCGAAATGGGTTATGGGCCTAGCTGCTAATAACCTTAACTAGGCCCGGTTAAACTGTTTTTCACCTTCCAAACCTTGATTTAGCCATATCTCCCAAACGGTAAGTTTGTTTGATCAATGTGAGCACTCTACGGAAATGTAAACCATCATCTAAATCCAACGCAAGTGGTTTCAGGCCAAAACTCCTTACCAATCAAAAGTTATAGGCCATACAAGATTTTCCAAGGGCAGTACAGTCATTTAAAAATCGGCAAAAATCGTGAACATGGGAAATGACCCCAATAGTCGTTTCCCAAAGTTACACGACCATACGAATTCGTATGTAAATGAAATAGATATTCTACAATCCTCCACTGCGTACAATACGGGTTGTTACATCCCCCCTCCTTCAGAAATTTCGCCCCTGAAATTCCTTAACTTAGAAAACATACAATAGGGTCCCGCAAGCCTACTATCCATTTCCAAACACTCAACCATACATAACAAACATAACAAGCTTATCCTAGCATGCGTTTTACTAACAAGGGAATAACTGTATTACAATAAAAATCTTACCAAGTAAAGACCTCTGGATACGACTACTTCATGCTCTCCTCGGTTTCCCATGTACAGTCATTCTCATTATCGGCCTATTGGACTTTAACTAGTTTCACCCTATTCTTTCAAAGTTGTTTCGTATCGTGTTTGATAATACAAATCGGTCTTGCGGTTCCTAACCGCCTTAGGTTCTACTTCGATATCATCCTAATGATCTGGCGAAATAGCAAAATCAAAATCATGCATGAACTTCCTTAACTGAGAAACATAAAATACATCATACCCTCCTACCATCTTGTCAGGTAATCCAACTCTTATATGTCAAATTCTCAACTACATTCCAAATGTCCTTTTAAGTCCAACCTTAGCCTTTCCTATATCCGTACTACCCATCCAATGTATATTCACCTCCCAGAGATAAACTAGACCCATCCAATGAATCTAGGTACCCTACCTATATTCGTACTGCACGTCTAATGTACATTCACCTTCCAAAGGTAAACTAGACCCATCTGATGAATCTAGGTACTCTACCTACAAGTCCAAGTCCAACTTGAAGCTCTCCTATATTTGATGAATCTCCAAGATTAACGAACACCCCATAATGTTCCAAACATACTTCAAATCTAACGTGAAGTATCTTCACATTTGTTATATCACCATGACTAATGAACTCGCTCCATTTCCATTTTGAAATTTCCAATGGTTGTAACAAACCACTAGGATTCTTTTGCTCGTCTTTAACTAACTGGCAGTTCATGCACTTGGATCTAAATTTCCCAACATCCCCTCTCATCCCTTCACAGCATGTCTATTTCATATCTCAACACGTTTTGTTACCACCGGGATTTATAGTCAGTTTTTGTGTGATAACATTCTCTAAGCACTTAATCTCTCAGTCCATTGACATTGGGTACAACTAGTCTCCCATTCTTTCTAAGCCATCCATCTCGACCAAGCCCATACTTGTTCATCTCCTCACCGTCAATATCCATTTTCTTTGGAGATGACTTCCAATAAATTAGGATCGTCTCTCGAACTGGAATCGATCCACTAAATCAAAGTTGGCTTGATCGTCAAACTTGCTAACATCTCTGGATCCAATCCACACTTAGGTCTAAAATCATATCCCATGATGTACTCTAGTTGCTTCCATCCTAGGAACATAGCCCTTAACTGGCATGTCTCATACTCAATGCACCTATTACCGCACCTAGTCCGCTAATATAGGCAAACGTATATACCATCATCTATTTGTCTCCCATCGCTAGAACCCTACAGTTGATAGCCTACTCAAGGGGATAAAAATAAGAACAAACATAGAAACCATAGCATCCATCAAACATGCCCTATCTATCACCTCCTAAAGCCATGAATGCGTCGATACCTAATGACTGTTCCAACCAATCCCAAGGTCTAATGGAAGCCCTGGTTCCAAACGGACTACCGCATGTCCAATGTACGTTTATCCTCCAAAGATAACTAGATCACGTCCAACGGATCTAAGGTAATAGGCATCCCCAGATACCCATGCTTCGAGTCCGCCTAGAACACTCCAACTATCGACGATTCCTTGGTACTCTCATCAGGAGAGCTACCCACAAACTCAGAACCAATCTTGTGTATTCATTACCGACAAACTCAAGTCCAACATGAGTCATCTCCTTATTCGTTGCATCTCCAAGATCAACGAACAACCATTTTCCCTCTACGAGTTCAAGCCCAACTTGAATCGTCTTAACTTTCGTTGCATCTTCCACGATCAACAAACACGTCCTATTCCTTCAATGTTCTACCATTCTTGAACCAAAGAGAACATCAACATAGGGTCCTAAATAATCCATTACATTGCAGCTTTCTTGAGTCCCACTCGAGTCATCTCATTGCCCTATAGAATCCAACTCGGGGCAGTCCATACCATTGAACAGTCTTATAATGTCACGGCTGCAAATCACTCCTCGAGTAAGCCGAGATATCATTCAATGGAAATCACAACAACTATTTATATCTCACGCAAACCATCCTAGTCGAACTCAACATTCCCCAAGCATAAGCCCCAAAGGCCTAAACTAATATCAGACAAGCACTCAAGGAACATCTCCTCCGAATTCAGACAATCAATGTGAGATGATACTAGCAAAACAATTAAGAAATCACAAGCACACATACGTCCATGACTCGATAAAGCCACATTACCACAAATCATGCAAAGGCTAGTCAAACCACCAATCGGTTCCGTCACAACTAAAGGTCTATCGACAATCTCAAGTCCTAATTCTAACCTATCTACCAGGTCACTGGGTATGAAGGAATGGGGTGTCTCGGTATCAAACAAAACTTGAACAGAAACATCATGAATAGAAAGCATACGTCGAATAACGACACCTTTTTCCTTCTTCGCTGTAGTTGGGGCATTCGACGAAGAAGGAACATCGTTGATAGCATATGATTTCACAATCTGCTTCTCTTTAGGAGGTTGCAGACAATTATCCTTGTGATGTTCCACTTAGCCACAATTAAAGCACTTCCTTTCCCCAGGTTTTTCCCGACAATCTCTGGCAAAGTGGCCCTTCTTGCCACAACTAGAGCACTCGCCATCTTACTTATTCTTCTTTTTCTGACCATCCATGGTCTGATCTTGTTTCCTCTTATTTTGAGAATTATTCTTGGCTCCACCGCTTGCTTGCGGCTTTGGCTCCTCTGTAGATGCAGTAACAACATCGGCCTTTGACTTAGGGTAAAGGGTCTCTGATCTCAATGCTTTCCCCACAATAGATTCAAAAATCTCATCGATGTGGTTTATAAGTCTTTCCCCCAAGTACCCATCTAGGCCAGTTATGAACTTCTCATTCTTCTTCTCGACAGTATCAATAAGAGATAATCCATACTTTGACAAAGTGTCGAACTCAGCAATATATTCCGAGACTACCCTATCATTCAGCTTAAGCTCCAAGAACTTCCTAAACAACTCTGACTTTTGAGCAGCTGGGATAAATTTATCACCGAAGCGAGTCCTAAACTGATTCCAAGTAACTTAATCCTCAAGGGTAGCTGCCTTAATAGCATTCCACCAATTCATTGCCCGTCCTTGCAGCTGATGGGATGCTAGGTTCCTCTTCATTGCCTCCTCGATTCCTAAATCCTCGAAGATGCGCTCACGACTATCAAGCTAATCCTAAACTTCTGTAGCTGATTCCGTTCCGTGGAACGGCTTCCCACCTAGTCCTTACAGAGCTTGGCGAAATTGGCCCTAGGTGCCTACACTATTGCACCACCACCATTAGTTGCATTAGGAACTGCCCTCTGAACATCCCTAAGCATCTCTCTCATGAAGTTAGTAAACATCGTCCTCATGTCAGGAGCATTCCTATTAATGGCTCGTGAACTAGTACTCCTCGTATAACGGCTCATCGTTCAATCTGTAAAGAGAAAGCGATTAACCATCTCCATTGTGATGCCAGTGCATTACGACTTCATCCATAGATATACTAATAGTGTATATATATATATAGCTTTTGAAAACCCAAAATATAACAAATGCACGATCTCATATACGTACTATCTCTCCCTGGTGTCTTTCCCTAGGTTAACTACGCAACCTAGAGCTCTGATACTAAATGTGATGGCCCAACCCACACCAGCCGACATTTCCCCTGAAATGCATTGTGCCGATATCCAACCAGTGGGAGACGGTCGTCAAAGGAAAAGAAAGAAGAAAACGAATCACCAAAGAACCTGCAGTATATCTCACAGCGCATGGAATAAAATATAATAATAAAATACCTTGACATAAAACAGGCGAGACAGTGCATAAGATGAAAACTAAACCATCATAGCAGCGGAAAATTCAAAATACAGCTTATGATCCAAATCATCTTCATTACAACTTTTAAAACTGTCTCTAAAGCAAAATAGAAAGGTGGACTACTAATGCCCAAAGCAGTGACCAGCAACAAAACAGGTAGAATATATGAGAGTTATACGTGTAAGCCACCTGCTCGTCTCCAGACAGCTACTCGTACATAACCGGCTAACTTATCTTTAGTCTGCTAGTTTATGAGCACCCAGAGTAATAAGAAGAGACATAAAACTCTAGGTCAAACAAAAGTTTGGTATGAGCGATAAGCAGCAAAACAAAACAATAACTTGTATAATCTAATCATACCTGAACCTGGACCTGCAACCAAAGAGTTAGCACAACAAGATGTACAGTACTCTAAGGTAACACTAACATAAAGTGTATATAGGGGTGTGGGTCATGGTGTTAGAAAACATCAGACATCAAACATAGCAATCATCCTCACATCTCTGACTCAGTGCGTGAAGCATACGATATCCACCACTCGATCACCCAACCCTTTGCTATGATCACTTTGCTCCATAGAGTCACAATGACCCCCATTGCACCAATCCATAGCCACTAATCCGTCTCTCAGTGGTGAACCAAAGTTATGGATATCGATAAGCTCTTTGCACACGTCCCGCAACAAATTCCAACAATGAAGTTAACTCGTCGGTTCGCATAAGAATCCTGAGTTCTAACTTCCTATTCAGACAACCTTTGCATCTCGGGTTTTGGTCATCATCCTGGTTCGTGGTTCTTCTGTTCGGGCGCTTCGGGTCGTTCCATTCCGTTCATGACCAACTCGGCTCGTGGGTCCTCCTATTGTCACGGTTCGTGGCAACCTCCTGGCCGGCTCGTGGGTAGTGCACCAAGCTCCGGTTCGTGAATCGTCCCCGCTGTTCGGGGTTCCTGGTCATGGCACTCCGGTTCCTGATGATGCAGGCGGCTCGTGACTTGCTGTTGGTGACCCGGTTCGTGTTCCTGCTCTCAGCTGGTGGAGCTCGGCTCGTGGGTGCACGCTTGTGGTGACTCGTGGAGATGGTGTCACGATCGGGAGGGGTTCCTCACGAACGGGTCTGGTCTGACCAATTTTTGCAACTTTTCTAACAAGCTATTTACACCATACGCTGGCATTTTCAACCATTCTAACTTTACTAAAATCATAAAGCATACCATACAGTAATAGCAACATGTATAATCAACCATTAACACCAAAACAACAATGTGACATGTTTATATGGATCAAACATACCTAAAAACCATGTTTTTCCATTAATCCCCTTAATCATGATTTAAGAATACACTTAGCAAAACATGTGCAAATTAACCCAATTTTTTACCAGAGCCCTAAAATAATATTTTAGAATTTTACAAATTTTTCCAGATTTTTCTGAGCCATAATTTCGTTGATTATCACTAATCACCCCTAATTAGCCGTAATTAGTGAAGAAACATGCTAATCACTCACCTTTGCCACAAATTAATCTTAGATCTGAAAATATCTCTAATTTGGGTCGAATCTCTATGCAACACAGCATCTCCAACTCTGATTTGATGTTGATTTTCCTTGATTTGGTGTAGATCTTCTTAATTAGTGATTAGAAGGTGATTTGGAAGTGATTTAGAGGATGGAAGCCATTACTAGGGTTTCAAGAATGAAAAGTGGCCGTTGAAAATAACAAAAATTGAATTCCCTAACCCTATTAGCCCTCCCATAACCCTAATCCCGGAATTAATTATGGTTCTACTGCTAATCACCTTAATTAGGCTCGGTTAAGATGTTTTTCACCTTCCAATCCTTGTTTTAGCCATATCTCCCAAAGGGTAAGTCCGTTTGATCAATGTGACCACTCTACGGAAAGGTAAACCATCATCTGAATTCAATGGAAGTGGATTTAGGTCAAAAATCCGTACCAATCAAAAGTTATAGGCGAAACAAGATTCTCTAAGGGCAAAATAGTCATTTAAAAATCGTAAACATGGGAAATGACCCTAATACTCGTTCCCCAAAGTTACATGACCATGCGACTTCGCATATAAATGAAATAAATATTCTACGATCCTCCGATGTGTAGAATATGGGTCGTTATAGCCATTATCTTCTTGGGGAGAAGTTCGAGTTGTACACTGATCATAAATCTCTCAAGTACTTGTTCCCGCAGAAGGATCTTAATTTAAGGCAGCAAAGATGGATAGAGTGTTGGGTACAACAATGTGTTGTACGATTTTTGTTTTATGATAACAAACATATGATATTATTATTTAAATTTGTTTGTAAATTTACTATTTTATTTTTCATTTCATAGAAATAAATAATTATTGAATAATATACTAGTGTACACAATAGTATGTTCACACGGTTTATTTTTTCAAATACATATTTTATTTCAATATTTAAAATAGTACAACTTTCAGACTTCACTATTGTATACCCATAGATATTACTTCACATGACATTGTACTCGTAAATAAATTAAATACGATAGACAAATTTATTTGAACACAATAAAATATTATTATTTTTCAATCAAATTTGTTTATTATAAATATCAGTACAATTTTATCATTCTATACATCGGTCCCTCCCTACAACTCTCATCACTCTATATACATTCACTGCCTCACTACAGTAACACTCATTCACTCATATACAGACTCATACAATTTTTTTACACATATACTTGTCTTCATGTGGTCCAGATCTATTCCAGCTATCAGTCCAGTCATCTCTATACCTATCACAAAAAAACACATGCAGTAAACTGGAACAAAAATAAAATTAAAAACAAGCAAATAAAAATTTATTTTTTATTTGCCTCAAGATTTTTGGTGTGTTTCTCATCATTTTTCTGACTTGGTCTGATAAACAAAATTATTCTGATGGCTGCATATACACACGTGTATAAATATACACGTGTGCACTGCCTCGCCAATCAACGAGCAACTGTGGAGTAGCCACGCGGACCTTCTCGACTCAGTGCACATGAAAACATAGTCAACACATAATCAAAGTGGCCGAGGTAGCCCAACAGTCAACTAACCAAGCAACATGGATACATGGTCATTGCAGCATGAATTTTCAAGTCTAATACAAGTAAGGCACGCAAAGGTGTGGTGCATGATACAAGTGGTAAACAATAATGATCGAGCAACAAGGAAAATTCAACATGAATGTGACGACAGCAAATCATGCAACTTCAAGGCAAGGGCAGGTTGACAAATGTAGATACATGAACACAAGCAATATTCAAGGATGCATATGACAAGTCAATTATTGTTCAAATAATCAAGTGCTACACAATGATGAACTCAGTGGTGGATTAACATGATCCAAGTGACTGATCAAAAGGTGTAAGCAGATCAAATAGTGCAAAGATTCGTAGATACAAGTGCATTAAGCTATACTAGGGAATCAACAAGCTAATAAATTTTTTTATGAAAAATAAGTTCAAGTTGATTATCAGAAAATTAATGTATGACTAGTGTTTGGGATTGTTAATCATGCAAACATTATGGAAAGCAAATCACAGGAAATCAAAAGTGTCATTATGGTGCTACAGGACAACAAATAGTAAGAGTGGCATTAACAAATATACAGGTCGAGGCAAAACATACCAAGAACCCAAAAATACAAAGCGAAGTATCCATTCACTGTTCAAGTTCATGCAGATACAAGTATGGACAAGGACAATTACAAAGTTGGATTTAAAGTGCAGTATCAATATAAGTATAGGTGCAGCAAGTGATAATCAAGCGTACAGTGGTGCAACAACATACACTTGAATAAGATAGTATAAATTATGTGGAGTAGTGCACAATGGCCACAACGCATTGATACATGAAGTACAAGACAGTGGGAAACTAATGGGGATTCAATAACTAGAAATGAATATGGGAAATGAATAAGTGCATGTGCTTCGAGTTTTGGAACAATAGCATGAATCAAGACAAAGTCAACATGTTCATTTCAGCAACTACAATGTTGATCAAGTACTCAAGACAAGCCAGTTTGTGTGTGTGCAAAATAAGTTGATATACATACACAAATCTGCAGGTAACACAAATTCAGTACAAAGTAAATACATGATCAGCAATAAAGAATCAGTAATTCAAAATGGTTTCGATCTTATTAAAGGCGGAAACAATTAGTTTGTTTGAGTGAATCAAAGTACAGCCAAAAGGTCCATAAATAAGGGATTTACTCAAGGCCAAAAACTTAAGACCAATGCAAGATTTTTCTAGAAATTTTGGATCTTTCAAACTCAGTCAAATTTCCAAAAGTCATGTTTATATACAATTCAAATTACCCAGTATATATGAAGGTTTCGAAAGCCCAAAATTCTCGTATATATCCTGACCAAATCAAGACCAAATCCACAAAAAAAAAATCGTATATATCAGGACCAAGTCACTAGATGAAATAAGAGATAAATACGGATTCCAAATCCTATATGTACATCACATCATCATCAGCTTTCAATCATCCAAGTTCAAGCAAAATTAAAGCATAAATTCAAATCTAAAATCATACCAGATTATCAACAAAGTGCTTGGATCAAATAGAAGTGCTTCAACTCGTATAAGCAACACTGGAAATTCGAGAGCATCACACGAGAGTGCGGCGACTTCTAATCCAAGAAGAATCGAAACCCTAAATCAACAAATTCCCAAATCAATCGATGATACAAGCCGCCAAAGATTGAAGCAAAAGGACTCGAGCATAAGAAAATTGAATTGAATTTCAGCCAAGCACCGCGATTTAAGGATTTAAGAAGAAACCCTAGGCCGTCATTTATTTTTCCAGAGAAAAGGAGATCGGGCTAAAGAAAAAAACATAAAGTGGTGAGGCAAATAAATGGGGCTTGCCAAGAAGTTTTAAAAGAAAGGACTTAGTTTTTTTAATTAATTTAAAACTAGGGTTTAGCTTGTTTTAAATTGTTTTAAATTTGTTTTTATTTCGTCTTTAGTTTCAAGTTGTAATCGAATCAGAGTTTTCTGGTTTGTCTCTAAAATCAGGGAGACGAATTACGGGATTTGTAATTCGGGAAAATATGGTTTCGGGGATGAAAACCAGTGCAGGGTTTTGAGCGTAGGGTTAAGAACAGTTGGGAGCGAGTGTCGCGAGTTTACAGGGGATTGTAAGCATAGAGATTGTTTTAACTCCTAGTAGAAACCTTAGGGAATGCAGCAGTAGGAAGGGTTTGGTCGAAGCTGGTTATATCTGTGCGTTATTTATTTTATGTATTTATTCTGATTATTATTAGTGTTGTTATTATTTAATTACTCTGCAAAAATCTGCGATAAACCCTATTCACCTTCCCCCCTCTAAGGTTAATTTAGATCCTACATGGAGTTCCTAGCATCCTATGACTTTGAGATTGCTTATACCCTTTGCAAGGTTAATGTGGTGGAAGAAGCACTGAGTAGGAAGATGATGGCGTTTAGTCCTCTGTTTGTGGAGAGGAAAATCTTGGAGTTCATATCGACTTTTGATTTTAGACCCTCCACTGAGTTTACATCTGGTTTATTGGTATCACTAGAGATGCGACCTACTCTTTTGGATCAGATAGGAACTTCGCAGCGAGAGGATCCATAGATTTCAGACACCTTGGATAGGCTCAGTAAAGGGGAGAATTCTTGTCACCTCAGTGATATTCCCTGGATGATAGAGGGTGGTTGCGACAAGATGGAAGGCTTTGTGTTCCCCGGGTTGGAGTCAGTTGAAGATAGTCCTTGAGGAAGCCCACCATTCAAAGATGACTATACATCCAAGCAGTGATAAGATGCATAGAGACAAGAAGAGGGTTTTCTTTTGGGCTGGGATGAAGAAGGATGTAGCAGAGTTTGTTTCTCGATGTTTGGTTTGCCGGCAAGTTAAAGCTGAGCAAAGGAAGCTCGGTGGTTTAATTCATCCTTTGGAGGTCCCACAGTGGAAATGGGATAGCGTCTCGATGGATTTCATTAATTGTTTGCCTAGATCGAGAAAAGGCAACATCAGTATTTGGGTTATAGTGGACAGACTTACTAAGAGTAGTCATTTCATTCCTGTTAAGAGTAAGAGGATGGCAACATGGTTAGCAACACTTTACGTGCGTGAGATAGTCCGTCTTCATGGAGTACCTTCCATTATCGTAAGAGATAGTGACCCCATTTTCACCAGTGAATTTTGGAGGAGCTTGCAAGAAGCATTAAGTACATAGTTGTGTTTGAGCACCGCTTATCACCCTCAGGCCGATGGACAGACGAAAAGGGTGAATAGATTTCTAGAGGATCTTTTAAGGCTGTGTATCCTAGACTTGAAAGGGACTTGGGAAGAGCATCTTCCTTTAGTAGAGTACGCCTACAACAACAGTTATCAAGTTAATATTGGCATGGCACCCTTCGAAGCATTATATGGACGACCCTGTAGATTACCGACTTTTTGGTGGGAATCTATAGAAAAGCTTTTACTTCGACCTGAGATGGTTAGGGAAACTTCAAAAAAGATTGATCGTATTCGCAGGCGCATGAAGACAGCTCAGGACAGGAAGAAATCCTACGTAGATAAGAGAAGGACTGACATTGAATTTGAGGTAAGATACATGGTTTTCATCAAGGTTCCATTTTGAAGAATGTGGTTTGCTTTGGATCTGTACGGGGGCCCTTTCCCATAATAGAAAAGAGTTGCCAAATGGCCTATAGAGTAAAGCTACTAGAGAGACTATCCAGTGTCCATGATGTTTTCCACGTTTCTCATTTACGGAAGTGCTGCATGATACTGTATAAGTAGTTGAGCGGAGTATACTTGAGGAAGTAGAGGTAGAGCGGGAGGCGACAGTTAGATGAGTAACTACCCATATTCTTGGATCATAAGTTAAGAAGCTATGCAATGGAGAAGTCAAGTTGATGAAAGTACAGTGGGGAGATAACCAAGAGGATGCAACTTGGGAGACTGAAGACAAGATTCGCGCTTCGTACCCTTTTCCTTTCAAGGGTATGTTCTTAACTTCCTTTCCAAAGCTTTTATTCATGCTTGTTTCTATCATTCAAAGTATATCTATCGATCAAATCTTCGACTTTAGGTAGTAATCCCATGGGTGAAAACATGTGTTTGAGATATGTTATGTTTGATGGATGCAAGTGTTTGCTTGTGGTTACTCGTGGACGCATATACATACACATTAGGCACTAGATCGGCTCAATCACTCTCATACTGCATATGGATATGTGTGCATTTTTCTTCTTTTAATGGATGAAAGAGGATGTATCATCATATGAATGTTGCATTTATATGAATGACAGGGCACACATATAGAACTTACATGTTATAATAGGATTATTTGCATACATGTTGGATTCATGGCAATAACTTACACTGCATTAAGGTGGTCGACTGAATCAGTAGACCGCCTAATCTTTCGCATTAGTATAGGGACATATACATACACCTTTTCATGTATTCATATAAGCATTAGACATCTTTAAGGACAACGGATGTCTGTGATTGGTGGAGAAGTAGATGGGTGATGGATGTTAGGATATACATTCTTCTAGATTTCAGGGACGAAATCCATTAAGTAGGAGAAAATGTAACACCGTGTAATTCTACAATACATTAAAATGATAAACTAAAGAATACTTAATATAATATTAGAATTAAGTAAAACGGATTGCGCCATTGCGTTCGTCTTGGAATTCTACTTAAGATAGACACCAAGTTTCCGGAAAACGGACATCGTATGAAGAAGATATTAAGGTTTGAATTTTGTATACGCATAACAGAATTATACACACACACACACACACATAACCAAGTCAAAAACATTCAAAATAAATCAAAATTCGAAGGAGGGAACCAATGCGAGAATCAAACCCGTTGGGGTCGACCCACCCTGGGGGTGTCGACCCATGGGTTGATACCATCATAGGGGTGTCGACACCCTTAGATCCAAACCAGATTAATTCCTGCGTACGTGGACTGAATTCTTGGCTAGATTTGTCGAACCTATGCTATAAATATGACCCTATATCCACTGTTTTATTCATTAATTCAATGACGACAACAAGATGCTGCTCCAACTCAGATTAAATTAGCCTTTTCTTCATCAAAGACGATTCATACGTATTTAAAGATTGTTGATTCAACATCAACACGTTTTTCTCCGTTTTCTTAGATCCATTCTCTGTGAGTCTATGTTATTTTTAGATGTAAACACTTAAAAGTTATCCAACCATGCCTATGAATTGGATCTAAGCCTGTGACTATTTGAATCATACCAGATCTATCATTATTTGTATATCTAATTCACTGTTTAGATCTTATCATGTCTGTTTATGATATCCCTATTCTGTTCATCTTGTCACCTTATGCCTATTATGTTAGTTTGCCTAATCATGTCACTATGAATATTCTGTTAGTATAACCAATTTTATCATCGTATGCCAGTTTTATTTGCTATGCCTATTCTTGTTCACTTCTTCCCCTTTTTCCCCTTTTTGTTTTTACAGCCAAACTACCTTCGAGCCAAAGCCTATCGCTGAAATACGTGAACACATGAAATTGAGAATGATAAATTTGGGGCATAATTCTTGTTGTAAAATATGACCGGAAAATTTGGGCATAATTTGTACCTTGAGCCAAGACATGGGATTTGGGGGAATAATCTAGATCTTGATCTAAATTTGGGCATAAAATGTATTGTAGATCGGATGGGGAATTAGGGCATAAGAAAACATAATAATTGGTTAGTAATGAAAATGTATAGATTTACAGTAATTAGAAATTGTGTAACAACCCAGAAAATCAAAACCAATTTAAATTTTTTATTTTGGCTATTTTAATAAATTTTGAATATTTAAAATGATTTATTTTAAATAATAACGACTAGAAATCTATTTTTAATAGAATTAGAACGTATAAATTTATTTAAATCGAAGTCAGAATACAAAAAATTATTTTAATTATAAAAGGAATTGGAAATGGCGCGGTAGTTTGAAAATTCGATTTCAAATTTCAAATGAATGTACAGGATTCAAAATAAACCTGATTTTAGTAAAACCAGAAATATTTGAATTTGTTTGAAAATATATTTCCAACGAATGTGAAAAATCCAAATTTCATAGCGGGAATAAAAAGATGTCTAGTTGAAAATTCAAAATAGTCGCTATGGAATTATATATAATATATAGCCCTTAAAAGTAGCGATTTTGCAAACGACCTTCGTTTTCGAAGAGACCACTTTTTTTGGATGCGGAATGTCAAATTATTGCTTCATTCCAATTTTCATAATTTTTAGAATCAGTATGTGAGCGTGGTGAATTTAAACGTGTTTGGTCAATTCAATTTGAATTGGATCGACCAGAAAATGACCGTTTTTCAAACGGTCTCCAAATTTTAAAAAAATTAGTTTTGTTAGGACCGTATCGTCAAAACATAGCTAGATTTATTTTTTAGGAATTTTGGAGCCAGTATGTGTCCCCGATAAATTAAAATGTGCGTCTTAATTTAAAATATAATGCTTTATATTTTAAATTTAGCGGAAACTGATCGTAACAACCAAATTGGGTTACAAAATATATCTCATTGTGTTCGGAATGGGGGTAGTTAGCTAGGGACGATAGTCGTTGGGTCTCGTTTGGAGTTCAATTGAAAAGTCAACAATTTTAGGGAATTAAAGAAAAAAAATATGTAATATAGTGTGTATATATATATATATATATATTGCATATATAACCCCCTAACCCCCCGTGTTCGTTTTCTCAAATTAGAAAATAAAAAGAAAAAAGGGCTCCGACGATCGATCGAGGATGACGCCTCCAGGCCGCCGCGCGCCTCCGCCGAGGCACAGAAGAGACTCCGCCTCAGGCGATCCCCTTTCCCCCTTCTATATCCTCTCTCCTACTGCCTCCACCCAAATCTAGACCACCCGAGACACCACCGCCACCTGCAACTTCCTCACCTCACTCTACTGGAAACGCGCACAGAGTAGCAGCGTCGACCCCCCCTCCACGTCGAACCCAGTGAGCTTCCTTATTTTTTTAATTCTTGTTTTTTATGTACTAAGGCATTATTTTTTAATCCGATTTTATTATAAAAAGTTATGAATTTTATTTTAAATTAGAAAGAAAAAATTTTAGATTTTTATTTGTAAAAAGTTTAGATTTTTAAATAGAAAAATTTTAGATTTTTATTTGTAAAAAGTTTAGATTTTTAAATAGAAAAAGTTTAGATTTTTATTTGTAAAAAGTTTAGTTTTTTAAATAGAAAAGGTTTGATTTTTTTTAAAATAGAAAAGATTCGATTTTTATTATTTGAATAGCGATATAAAAATTCGATTTTTATTATTTGAATAGCGATATAAAAATATAATTTTTATATATGAAGTAGCGGTTTAAAAATATGATTTTTATATAGTAGAGAATATAAAAATATTATTTTTATACATGTAGCGAATTAAAAATATGATTTTTATATAATAGAGAATAGAAAAAAATATGATTTTTATTATATAAATCATTATGTAAAATGTGATTTTTATATATGCAGTGGCATTGGTTAAAAATTCAATTTTTAGTTATATAAAAATTCGATATTTAGTTATATAAAAATTTGATTTTTATTATAAATATAGCGATATAAAAATGTAATCTTATATATATATACATACATATAGGATATAAAAAGGCGATTTTTAAATAATATAAACATCATATTAAAAATTTGATTTTTAATATGAATAGTGTAGAAAATACTACGTTGGAATTTCGGGCAAATCCAAATGGTTCAGAATTTCAGAAATAAAACTAGAGGAGTGGATCCCAAAGGTGAGAACTTCTCACTCTAATTTATTTCTAGTTAAATACATATACTAGGATGCAGACGGTGCTTAGTAGCACCCGAAACCTTTGTTTGAAACCATGTTTGTTTGGTTGTTTGGTTGATTTGAATTTTTGTTTGAATTTGGTTTGGGAAATGAATTAAATTGATTAGAATTTGGTTTGTACATGGCGCAAGCCATTACTAGGCGAGGGACAGGGCTAGACCTTATTACGGTTCTAGTATCGTGCCGTTATGCTGCTGAAATTTTCTAAAAATGTTATAACAATAAAAATGTCATTTTTATTGTATAAATGAACTATATAAACATTCTTGAGATGAAATAAATGTTTTACAGTTAAAAATATAATTTTTAACGTGTATATGAATAAAATAAATATTCATTTACAAACCGGACAATTTACTTATGTAAACACATTTAATTGATAATTATTGGGACGATATATTTTAAACATCGCCCAACTGCACAAATAATAATCAGTGTTTGTTGTTTGGAAACCCCACATGGGTATTGGGATGATATTGGACATACACTAATCCCAATATTTAGTTGTATGTCAACCGATGGGTTGATAGACTTTTATAAGCATTAACTATTCATACTTAATGCTTATGTAGTTGTGTAATGCACTTTGGATGAAGGTTGACTGTGTTTGGTTATGGTTGTGTACACGTGTGTATGAAATCCATATAAATAAAATTATATGGAAATTGCCTGTGTCTGATTCCAATTTGGAAAGAACGAATATTTTGAAATGACGAGTAATGAATATTTTAAAATAACTAATATTTTAAAATAATATTCAGTAATGGATCAAAATATGATTTTGATGTCCGATTTGGGATAGACACGAAATATTGAAATATATGAAGCCGTGTTGATTAGATTAACGTCATTTTGACGTGAACGATATTTATATCGATTTTATTAATTTTTGTAATGAATATCGAAAAGGAAATTATTTTAAAATCTGATGTTTTGAAAATATTATCATTTATATATTATAATGATAAGGAGAATTCAATTTTGTTTAAAATTGAAAATGAAGTTGGAATCGTTTTTAAAACGATTTATAAAATACGTTTCAAATGGAAATCGATGAAATATATATTATATATATATAATATAATGGCCTGAATAGAATGTGTCGTGCCACGGCAGTTCGCGAATTTCGACCATTAACTTCGAATTGATGTTACGGGAGATCCGACCGTCGAATTCTCCTAAAATTAGAACCGTTGGGTTCGAATGAAAAGAGCTTTCCAAGAATTTAAGAGATCTGAAATCTAACGGTTGGATTTGGAAGTATGTCCAAATCAAATTTGGAAAAGGTTGCTGTAAATGTAGTTCGATGACCGTTTATGGAAATCGACTGAAAGGGCCTTAATAAAATTATTAAAAATATCAATAATTTGTGTAAAATCATAATAAATGGTTTGGAAAGAATTGGGATGAAAAATTCCATAGTTGAAAAGATAAAAATATATTTTTATCGAAATGAAATAGTTATGAACTAGAATTACAATCCAATATTTTTAAATAAATAAATTGGATTTGAAATTGTGACGATCCCAAAATCCGAGGGGCGGTATTAAGGATAATCATTAGGAAATAACACATTAATCATCATAGCAGAGTACAGATAATAGCAGAAACAATAAATAAAACAATTTTACATGGATATGACAGCGGAATCACAACATGTAGGAATATCAGAATAGCATAACGTGGGATATACTTAGTAAATAAAAGGAAAGTGATCAGTCATCATCGCCGAAGGCGGAATACATATACATATAGTGAGAAATACGGAAAGTAAATCAGTCTGCATCGCCAGTGGCGGAATCATAATATGTATACAGTAATGGCGGAAAATATCAAAGTCATCTCTATGAAGTCAGCCTCGCCATGAGCCAAAAGTGCACTCTATGCAGCAGTGCAGAACCAAAAACCACCTGTCACTTGTGTACTAGGTTGCCCGTGTGAAAATAAGGGCACCCGCGTTTGCAAAGTGAAACAAACAACGAGTCAGTCATGGGGACTGGTATGAGGAATCTATTTAACAGTTAAACAACAGTAAATAGCAAATCATAGGACCACGCCACTTTCGCGGAACGGGTTTACTCCAGTGATTGCTAGTGCATTTAAAACAAAGTAAATTCTTTTAAAACAACGCAATGCTTTTAGAAATAATGAAGCCATTATAAGACTCAGGTCCCATCACACAATGCAACGCAAGCCGGAGGATAGAGTTTTACCTTATAAGGGCCAAATATGCTTGATACGTATAAAGCAAAATCATTTGATATTATTACTAGTGCATATATGTTTCAAAAGCGAATAGCATCATAAATATCAATCATAGGCGGCATAGCTACCATCTACTATGTCTCCATACTAGTTCTATAATCAAGTCCGTTATTTCGTATTGGAAATTGGATTTCCGTCATGAGTCGAGGCAAGGGGCAAGCTCCTCTTCGCTTCGAGACACTCTAGCAAATGCCTCGGGACTACACACTCTGGGTAACCCCTGGATGCTTCAGGGCCGGTCCTCACTTACGTTAGAGGATTGGCAATTCCTGAACACACGTTTCCCGGTCCTTACAGACCTATAATCGAGGCGCCTCGCATTCCAATAACCACAAAGGTGAAAAGTAGATATATATGTCAGGGCTGGTAAGTCACTGACACCACCATAGCTAGAAAGAAACGTCGTGCTCTCCCTGCAGTCCGTATCCCCTTTTTAACTCATACCGGGGTGTGAGGCTCGCGAATCTACGAAATACACAAAGCTAGGTCATGTAGACCTTGCTTTGATCATCATCCACAAGACTTTGCTTTGCAACAGAAGCCTTGATCACAGCATATTGGCATGCCACATAGGCAGTCCACTCCATACGATTGATTTCCATCGATATATAACCTCTGAGCTCGTACGTCTCAGAGAAGGGCGTTAAGCAAAAGAATAAATTCTCCGCCGCCAAACAGATATATATTTAACAGAGATCAATCAGTACAGAACAAAATCCAATGTCGGACACACAGTCCATTTACAAGTCCGTCCTGGGTCTGGACGAAACCGGAGGCGTCAAATTCCTCGTATATCCGTCCAATCAACACATACGTTCAGACGGCTACTACTTCCGTCCCTTTCCGGTAGCTACTCCGGGCAGGAACCTCAGTAGCGCCCATCCAACCGATACGAAGATCGTCGGTCTTGAATCGTCTTTGCATTTTCCAATTCGAATCGCTCGATAAATTATTTGAAATGAGGGTTTGCTCGGCCATTTCAAATAATTCACGTCATTAGAATTTAAATCGATTCATTTTATGGTTATATTATTCGACATCCATCTTTCGGTTCTTTAATGTTATTTTCATGTCATACACATACAACCATCAAATATCAAACAATTCAAGCCCATTTGGTTTATTCTCAATCAATATTGCTTATAATATTTTATAACGATTTTTCGCCATTTTTATTTATTTAAAAATGGCCATATTTAATTAAACGACGTTTCAGGTCGTCTCGTGGCGCTGGCGCTGTTTTTCCCTAAATTTGTTTTACACATATCGGGAAATCTAACCGTTGGATTTCTACAAAGTCTATATCAGTGGGAAGATATTCCCAAAGCGAACCCAACGGTTCTAGTTTCGTGAAAATCCGACGGTCGGATCTCCCACACTAGTCGTTTGAAGTTACGGTTTCAAAATTCGAACTACAGCGTCGTTATTTGATTAAATTTAATTATATTTATATTTATATATAAATATAAACGATTCTGGTGTTGTTCTTCTTCAGATTTGAATTAAACATTCCGGACAATCCAACCGTTGGATTTTTACAAGGTTGGTGCCGTTAGAAAGATATTTCCGAGGCGAACCCAGCGGTTGCGGTTTCGGGAAAATCCGATGGTCGGATTTCTCGTACTAATCGTTTCAAATTACGATTCCGAAACGCGAACTGCACGGCCTCTATTCCTTTTAATTATATTTATATATATAAATATAATACAATCTATAATTTCAACTATAGCTCATTCTATATTTTCGACTTTGTTTTCACTTCAAATATTTCACTAACACCTTAATATTTTGAAAAATTTCGCCATAGCCTCCTTTGTACGGGGAGGGGTTTGGAAATTTATTGGGCCGTATTAGGTACCCAATAAATCCAAAAAAGCATTCACATATTTTTAGTGATATATTTTGGTGTTTACGGGGGAGCATGTGCCGTATCTAATAACTAGAGCGACGTGATTATTGTCAACTCTAGACCCATGTGGGGTTTTTATTAATCTGGCAATTTTATCGTTATAATTTATATAGTCCATATCAGTCATCAGTTCAACCTGTAGTATATAGTCATCGCCATACAACCCTCTTGCTTGTATGGTAAATCTTCCACCTCGTCACACAAGCTCCAATTGCTTATGTGGAATATGATGAAGTATGCCTATCGTCAAGAAGTATGCCATGTAGTGTAGTTCAAAATTTAATTGTTACTATCCTATGGCGTTATTTATTATTTCACATAGAAAAACCAGCACTCCGCATCCAATGGCATTCACAGGAGTTGATATATAAATAAAATTGCGCAGCCAACTCATCAAGGTTTACCTATTTGTCGGGCACGCAAATAATTTCTTTACTCTACAGCTAATCCATTTTTCCTGTTCAACACATGTATATATATATATATGCAGAACAAAGCTAATACTAATATTTCTAGCAAACTATTATTTATTTCAACACGTGTGTATTTTTAACTAAGCGTATAAATGATAAAAGGAATATTTTTATCATCAAAAATATTTATTCGACACATGTGTATTTTTAACACTTCTTATTCACTATAAAAATATAGTTTTCATTGTCGATTCATTTTATTTTTAGAAGACGATAACATTCAACACATGAATTTCAACTCGACGAACAAATTGCAATTCAACACATGAATATTCTATATCGTTTGTATATATATAAAAATGTGATTTTTATTGCTAAAGCCATTTGTTTAAATTCAAATAATATTCAACACATGAATTTCAACTCAACGAGTGAATTGCAACTCAACACATGAATATTCCATATCGTTTGTGTATATATAAAAATGTGATTTTTATTGCTAAAGCCATTTGTTTAAATTCAAATAATATTCAACACATGAATTTCAACTCAACGAATGAATTGCAACTCAACACATGAATATTCCATATCGTTTGTGTATATATAAAAATGTGATTTTTATTGCTAAAGCCATTTGTTTACATTCAACTAATATTCAACACATGAATTTCAACTCAATGAATGAATTGCAACTCAACACATGAATATTCCATATCGTTTGTGTATATATAAAAATGTGATTTTTATTGCTAAAGCCATTTGTTTAAATTCAAATAATATTCAACACATGAATTTCAACTCAACGAATGAATTGCAACTCAACACATGAATATTCTCTATAACATATGTAAATAATTTCAATGAATGAAAATTATTCTGACACATAAATATTTCAGAAAATTTCGGCAGCATAACGGCAGGGTAGTTAAAACCGGGACCGTCCCTAGTACGGCTCCTCGCTCTACCTTAAAACCTCGCGGTTTTTGACAATGGGGATCATGCATCTAGTTCGCACGCAGGCGGCATGTTTTAATTTCAATTCCACAATCCTATCCTATTTTGTTTCAACCACAAGAGGGTATTTTTCAACAACAAATGTATTTTTCAACCATAATATCAACCACAAACAATTATTTCCAACCATTCGTCAAACCATATAATATCACGTCAATCACAAGCAATAAATATCGTCCATGGTCTGTGGACGAGGGGAGTATATATATATATAATATATAGTAATTCACTTGCATTTCATCACAATTCAAAGCATATATGTTTCAAACAACGCTTGTATAATTTATACATCGCTAATATAACTTATACAACACATGTACATGAGGTATACAATGCGTATATAATTTACACTTCGCTTATATAATTTATACAACGCGATTTCATTCACACAAATGGTTTAGATTCCTCACATTGGTTATTGCGGTGCTAAAAATCGTAGGAAGGTCAGAAAAATCCGCGGCTTCTTCTAGAATGTAGAGAGCCTCCTTGCGGTCACGGTGTCTCCTGTTTCATCAAATTTCGTGAACATAGCAAAAAGATACGATTTTTACAAGTTTGCAACGCTTTAAAGTGTAAAAATAAGTGGAAAATAGTTTCAGCCATATACCCTTTTCGATTTCGAAAACTAGGGTTGTTCTTTTCGGCAAAACCACGAAGCTTTAGGACGAACGGCCAACGCTGCGTCGAAGAGGAAGGAAAGAGCTTCCCAATGCCACCTGAGATGGTCAGATCGACGCTTCCTAGAGGGCACGGCGGCGGCGCGAAGTTCGGGGTTTCCCGGCGCTATAACTCCCTCCACACTCAACGATAATTCGTGAAATTACTATGGATTTGAAGAACTCTGAACGTTCTTCAAAATGGATCCGAGTTTGCTTGATTTCGTTGTGTGGTTGCGGAGAATTTTAAGAGAGAAGTTTCGGGTTCATTTCCGCATCGCGGCAGGGGTTTCGAGGAAGGAGATGAATTGTGATTGGCCGATGCCCTTTTTATTTTAATTTTTAATTTATTTAATTCCAAAAATACCCCTTTCCACAAACGACCTCGAAATCAAACCCAACGACTGTCGCCCCTAGCTAAATACCCCCATTCCGAACACAATGGGATATGTTTCGTTGGCCATTTCGACTGTTACTGTAAGTTATTTTTCAAATTAAAATATAAAACATTCGATATTTACTTTAAACGTACATTTCAATTTGCCAGGGCCACAAACTGAATCGAAAAATTCCAGAAAAATAAATCTAGCTTTGTTTTGACGATACGGTCCTAACAAAACCAGTTTCGTCGAATTCTGAGCTCGTTTGCAAAACGGCCATTTTTAGGTCGACCTATTTTAACAGAATTTGACCAAACACGTTATCTTTTGCCTCGCTCACATACTAGCTTCAAAAATAATGAAATCTGAAACTTAGAAATAATTTGACATCCCGGACCAAACAAAAGTGGTTTCGTCGAATTCCGAGGTCGTATGCAAAATCTCTATTTTCAAGGGCTATATATATATATAGCGACCTTTCTGAAAATTCATTTGGCCATAACTTTTGATTTCCGTTATGAAACTTCGATTTTTCAGATTCGTTAGAAAGGTATTGATAAACAGATTTAAATATTTTCAGTTTCGTCAAAATCCGTTATATTTTCCACTCGGTGCAAACAGACCAAGTTTGTATTCAAAATTTCAAACTGCAATATTATACCCAATTCTATATTTTATTGAAATATGCCATTTCAATCATTCAAATTTCTTGTTAATAACCTGATTTAAAAATTTTAAACTGGTTCACATTTTCCGGGTTATTACAATCTCCCCCACTTAAAACTTTTCGTCCTCGAAAAGGAAATGACAGCTAAGCAGGAAATAAAATGTAAATGCAAAGTATTGTAAAGGTACCTTGCACCGGAGTTAGTCAGAAATGTCCACTCTGCATTTGGGATAGGCTTGTTTAATGCTTTCCTCAGTTTCCCAAGTACAGTCTCTAGGATCACTACTCCACTGCACTTTGACTAAATGGATCTTTTTCCTCCTTAGCTCTCTGGTTTCTTTGCCAACTATCTTTAATGGCTCTCTACTGAGTGCTAATTCTGGAGTTATGTCAATATCTTGTTGCGCTGCTCCTTCTACAATAAGGTCGGGATCATGAACATGTTTTCTAAGTTGAGACACGTGGAACACATCATGTACACCAGGCAACCAATTAGGTAATGAAACCCTATATGCAAGAGTTCCAATCCGTTCAAGTATAGGAAAGGGGCCAATAAATCTCGGTGCCAACTTCCCAGTCTTGCCAAATCTGATTACCCCTCGCATTGGAGAAACTCTTAAATAAACATAATCGCCAACGGCAAATGATATATCCCTTCTTCTCGCATCCGCATAACTTTTCTGTCGGCTCTGCGCGGTTTTCAATCGCTTCTTAATGAAATCGACCTTATCCGATGCTTCTTGAATCATATCGGGCCCTAACACTAGTTTGTTGCCAGGTTCTACCCAACATGCGGGAGATCTGCACGGTCTACCGTATAATGCTTCAAATGGAGACATTCCCAAACTTGCTTGATAGATATTGTTGTAAGAGAATTCTGCTAAATGTAAGTGATCTTCCCATAAGCCCCCAAAATCGATAACGCAAGCCCGTAGTAAATCTTCTAAAATTCTATTCACCCGCTCAGTTTGGCCATCTGTCTGTGGGTGATAAGCGGTGCTTAGATTCAATTTGGTTCCCAATTCTTCCTGGAATGCTTCCCAGAATTTGCTAGTAAATAGGGGATCTCTATCGCTGACTATATTGAGCGGCACTCCATGTAGTTTAACTATTTCTCTGAAGTAAATCTGTGCTAGACTTTGAGCCGTTCTATTGGATCGGACATGTATGAAATGGGCAGTCTTCGTGAAGCGATCTACGATTACCCATATACTGTCGTTTCCTTTTCTAGTTCGAGGCAGGCCATCGATGAAATCCATCGAGATTTGTTCCCACTTCCAACCTGGAATTTCTAATGGTTGTAATAATCCAGCCAATTTCTGCTGATCACTCTTAACTAGCTGACAAGTGGGGCATCTGCTAACATATAATGAGATATCTCTTTTCATAGCTCTCCACCAGAATGTGCGTTTGATATCGTTATACATTTTGCTCACACTGGGATGGATACTTAATTTGGACTTGTGGCACTCATCAAGTATTTCTCTTTTGAGCTCGGGAAGGTTTGGGATGCAAATTCTGCCCTTTAATCTTAGAACTCCTTTGTCATCGAGTCGAAAACTTGTGGATTCACCTCCTTTGATTCTTTGACTAATTCTTTGAATAAATTCATCGGCTTTCTGAAGAGTCGAGATCCTGTCTATTAATGAAGACGTGATGACAAAACTGGCGATGATTTCATTCTTTCTGCTGAGCGCATCGGCTACAACATTGGCTTTCCCTGGAGTGTATAGAATTTCAAAATCGTATGCTGCAAGGAATTCCAACCAACGCTGTTGCCTCAGGTTTAAATCTTTCTGGGTGAACAGGTATTTCAAGGATTGATGATCGGTGTATAGTTCGAATTTCTCGCCCAGTAAATAATGCCTCCAGATTCTTAAAGCGAACACGATAGCTAATAACTCAAGATCATGAGTAGCATAGTTTCTTTCATGCGGCTTTAGTTGATGGCTGGCATAAGCGATCACTTGGCCCTTTAGCATTAACACTGCGCCTAGCCCTCTAATAGAAGCATCTGTCCATACAGTCAAGTCTTGATTACCTTCTATTATTGTTAATACTGGAGCAGTTGTCAATTTCAGTTTCAGCTCTTGGAAAGCTCCTTCACATTCGGGAGTCCATTTGAATTTCTCATGCTTCTTTGTAAGCTTTGTCAATACTCCTGATATCTTTGAAAAATCCTGAACGAATTTCCGATAGTAACTAGCCAATCCAAGGAAACTTCGAACTTCTGTGGGGGTAGTAGGTTGTTTCCAGTTTTGAATCGCTGTAATTTTTCTTGGATCTACAGCAATTCCTTCTTTTGATACGACATGGCCTAGGAATTTAACTTCATTCTGCCAGAAGACACACTTAGAAAATTTAGGTTTCAAGATATTTCTCCTTAGAATTTTCAACACTTGTTCTAAATGTTTTGCATGTTCGTCTTCCGACTTAGAGTAGATTAAAATGTCATCGATGAAGACTAGAACAAATTTATTCAACACACCACGGAACACTCTGTTCATAAGATCAACGAAGTATGCTGGAGCGTTACACAAGCCGAACGGCATTACTAACCATTCGTAGAATAAATCGGGACCCCTTAAGGCTGTCAAAGGAACACAGTCTTCTGCTATACGTAATCGGTGGAAACCTGTAGCTAGGTCCATTCTGGAGAATACAGTTTCTCCATTTAATTGATCTAACAGATCGTCTATTCGGGGCAAAGGATATTTGTTCTTCATTGTCTGTTTATTGAGATCCCTGTAATCGACGCAAAGTCTTAGAGTACCGTCTGATTTCGGGACAAATACTACTGCGGCTCCCCACGCTGAAAAGCTTGGTCTGATCAGACCTTTCCAAAGTAATTCTCGGGTTTGACTACTTAGCTCTTCTTTTTCTTTCGGGGCCATTCTTCTAATTGGATGTACTACTGGTCGGGCGTTAGGAATTAGATCTATTCTAAATTCAATTTCTCTTTGCGGCGGTAAGTTTTCTACTTCTTCAAACACATCCGCATAGTTTTTAACGACCGGTATCTTTTCTATCGAAGGGGGAATAACTTCTAAAGAAGACCAAAATTCTGTTCTATTAATTTCTGAGCCATGGCATGGTATATATATAGGTCCAAGCTTCGTTTCGACTTTAACGATTCTTTCGGCACATATAACTTCGGCCTTATACTTTGTCAACCAGTCTAGCCCTAGTATAATATCGAATTCGGAAAGGTCCATGACAATCGAATCAAAAGAGAACTTGTAGCAAGAATAAGAGATAGGCACTCTACAGTATGAACTGAGACTAACAGAACTTCCTATAGGGTTTCGAACTTTAATTGATTCTTTAAGCTTTCTTCATTTCAATTTTAACTTATGAACAATGTTACCAGAAATGAAGCTACGCGATGCACCAGTATCAAAAAGTACAGAAACAGGAATATTTTTAATAGTAAGGGTACCTCCCAAGACATCGGGTTTACCTGATCCATCTGTGGTAGCTGGCGGGGTCTTCCCGTCATAGACTTGAGCCACTTGAGCGTTCTGCTTCAGAGGACAATTCCTGCTATAGTGTCCCTTCTTATGGCAGTTGTAGCACTCGGCTGAGTTATTTGCCTTTGGCTTCTTTGGGGCTTTGCATACATTAGAAAAGTGACCTGGCTTCCCGCAATTGTAGCAATTTCCTTTCGGGATCTTTGCAGGTTTCTGAGCAGCGGCCGCGGTAATGCTAGATTCGGGTTGATCGGTTGAAGCCTTGCGCTTATTTCCAGCTTGGCTTTTAGCACGGTCTTGGCTAGCATGTCTCTCATCCATGTCTTCGTAGTTGCAAGCCATCTCTACAAGTTCTGTAAAGGAGAGTTTGATGTTGCTCATAGCCCTATCGTGGTACTTGCGCTTCAGCCCAAATATAAACCTCTTATTCTTGACTTTGTTGGTTAAAATCAGTTCTGGAGCATAGCACGATAACTGGGTGAACTTATTTAGATAACCCTGAATAGAGAGGTCTCCTTGCTGGAGATTAGCAAACTGCTCTCTCATCCTCTCTAGAGCCTGTTCCGGAACAAACTTCTCATTGAACAAAGTCTTGAACTGCTCCCAAGTCTGGATAGTACCAGCTGCATCCTCAGAGGTAATGGCATCCCACCACAGCTCTGCTTCTTCCTGAAGGAGCCAAATGCCAAGTCGGGCTTTGTTGTTAGTTCCCATACCCATGCCTTCGAAGATTTTCTCACAGGTTTTCAGCAAAGCTATAGCTTCGGTCACTGTGCCAGTGCCAGTAAAAGGTTTTCCCCCAAGATTTCTGTACCTCTTTGCTACTTTATCAAGCTCAAAGTCTTCTGGTGCTGGTTGCGGAATAATAGGGCCTTCCACTACTACGGGGATATTCCCCTGTCCTCCTGCTGCATCTCCTCGGCCTCCACGGCCTCCTCTAGCTGCTGCTCCACGTGTAGCCATCTAAGAGAATACTGTATAAGCAAGAAAAGAGTCAAGCTCACAGATTTGATAATTTTCATAAATGATAAAGCAAGGGAATACAAGGAAAGATAATGATGATGTACTGATCAAATTGTTTTGCTAATCTGCTTAGCTCATTCTGGGACATTGCTAATCATATCTCTAATGAGCTACTCGCATTAGAATACTACTAATTCTATTCTGACGAGGTGTTTAATGTGTTAGATCCCGGAACTAAGGTTAACCAAAGCTCTGATACCAACTGTGACGATCCCAAAATCCGAGGGGCGGTATTAAGGATAATCATTAGGAAATAACACATTAATCATCATAGCAGAGTACAGATAATAGCAGAAACAATAAATAAAACAATTTTACATGGATATGACAGCGGAATCACAACATGTAGGAATATCAGAATAGCATAACGTGGGATATACTTAGTAAATAAAAGGAAAGTGATCAGTCATCATCGCCGAAGGCGGAATACATATACATATAGTGAGAAATACGGAAAGTAAATCAGTCTGCATCGCCAGTGGCGGAATCATAATATGTATACAGTAATGGCGGAAAATATCAAAGTCATCTCTATGAAGTCAGCCTCGCCATGAGCCAAAAGTGCACTCTATGCAGCAGTGCAGAACCAAAAACCACCTGTCACCTGTGTACTAGGCTGCCCGTGTGAAAATAAGGGCACCCACGTTTGCAAAGTGAAACAAACAACGAGTCAGTCATGGGGACTGGTATGAGGAATCTATTTAACAGTTAAACAACAGTAAATAGCAAATCATAGGACCACGCCACTTTCGCGGAACGGGTTTACTCCAGTGATTGCTAGTGCATTTAAAACAAAGTAAATTCTTTTAAAACAACGGAATGCTTTTAGAAAGAATGAAGCCATTATAAGACTCAGGTCCCATCACACAATGCAACGCAAGCCGGAGGATAGAGTTTTACCTTATAAGGGCCAAATGTGCTTGATACATATGAAGCAAAATCATTTGATATTATTACTAGTGCATATATGTTTCAAAAGCGAATAGCATCATAAATATCAATCATAGGCGGCATAGCTACCATCTACTATGTCTCCATACTAGTTCTACAATCAAGTCCGTTATTTCGTATTGGAAATTGGATTTCCTTCATGAGTCAAGGCAAGGGGCAAGCTCCTCTCTGCTTCGAGACACTCTAGCAAATGCCTCGGGACTACACACTCTGGGTAACCCCTGGATGCTTCAGGGCCGGTCCTCACTTACGTTAGAGGATTGGCAATTCCTGAACACACGTTTCCCGGTCCTTACAGACCTATAATCGAGGCGCCTCGCATTCCAACAACCACAAAGGTGAAAAGTAGATATATATGTCAGGGCTGGTAAGTCACTGACACCACCATAGCTAGAAAGAAAACGTCGTGCTCTCCCTGCAGTCTGTATCCCGTTTTTAACTCATACCGGGGTGTAAGGCTCGCGAATCTACGAAATACACAAAGCTAGGCCATGTAGACCTTGCTTTGATCATCATCCACAAGACTTTGCTTTGCAACAGAAGCCTTGATCACAGCATCTTGGCATGCCACATAGGCAGTCCACTCCATACGATTGATTTCCATCGATATATAACCTCTGAGCTCGTACGTCTCAGAGAAGGGCGTTAAGCAAAAGAATAAATTCACCGCCGCCAAACAAATATATATTTAACAGAGATCAATCAGTACAGAACAAAATCCAATGTCAGACACACAGTCCATTTACAAGTCCGTCCTGGGTCTGGACGAAACCGGAGGCGTCAAATTCCTCGTATATCCGTCCAATCAACACATACGTTTAGACGGCTACTACTTCCATCCCTTTCCGGTAGCTACTCCGGGCAGGAACCTCAGTAGCGCCCATCCAACCGATACGAAGATCGTCGGTCTTGAATCGTCTTTGCATTTTCCAATTCGAATCGCTCGATAAATTATTTGAAATGAGGGTTTGCTTGGCCTTTTCAAATAATTCACGTCATTAGAATTTAAATCGATTCATTTTATGGTTATATTATTCGACATCCATCTTTCGGTTCTTTAATGTTATTTTCATGTCATACACATACAACCATCAAATATCAAACAATTCAAGCCCATTTGGTTTATTCTCAATCAATATTTCTTATAATATTTTATAACGATTTTTCGCCATTTTTATTTATTTAAAAATGGCCATATTTAATTAAACGACGTTTCAGGTCGTCTCGTGGCGCTGGCGCTGTTTTTCCCTAAATTTGTTTTACACATATCGGGAAATCTAACCGTTGGATTTCTACAAAGTCTATATCAATGGGAAGATATTCCCAAAGCGAACCCAACGGTTCTAGTTTCGTGAAAATCCAACGGTCGGATCTCCCACACTAGTCGTTTGAAGTTACGGTTTCAAAATTCGAACTACAGCGTCGTTATTCGATTAAATTTAATTATATTTATATTTATATATAAATATAAACGATTCTGGCACTGTTCTTCTTCAGATTTGAATTAAACATTCCGGACAATCCAACCGTTGGATTTTTACAAGGTTGGTGCCGTTAGAAAGATATTTCCGAGGCGAACCCAGCGGTTGCGGTTTCGGGAAAATCCGATGGTCGGATTTCTCGTACTAATCGTTTCAAATTACGATTCCGAAACGCGAACTGCACGGCCTCTATTCCTTTTAATTATATTTATATTTATATATATAAATATAATTCAATCTATAATTTCAACTATAGCTCATTCTATATTTTCGACTTTGTTTTCACTTCAAATATTTCACTAACGCCTTAATATTTTGAAAAATTTCGCCATAACCTCCTTTGTACGGGGAGGGGTTTGGAAATTTATTGGGCCGTATTAGGTACCCAATAAATCCTAAAAAGCATTCACATATTTTTAGTGATATATTTTGGTGTTTACGGGGGAGCATGTACTGATAATCACTCCCGAGAATAAATTCCCGTCACCCCGTTTCCGTGTGGAAATAAATAGTCCATGTGTCGTATCTAATAACTAGAGCGACGTGATTATTTTCAACTCTAGACCCATGTGGGGTTTTTATTAATCTGGCAATTTTATCGTTATAATTTATATAGTCCATATCAGTCATCAGTTCAACCTGTAGTATATAGTCATCGCCATACAAGCCTCTTGCTTGTATGGTAAATCTTCCACCTCGTCACACAAGCTCCAATTGCTTATGTGGAATATGATGAAGTATGCCTATCGTCAAGAAGTATGCCATGTAGTGTAGTTCAAAATTTAATTGTTACTATCCTATGGCGTAATTTATTATTTCACACAGAAAAACCAACACTCCGCATCCAATGGCATTCACAGGAGTTGATATATAAATAAAATTGCGCAGCCAACTCATCAAGGTTTACCTATTTGTCGGGCACGCAAATAATTTCTTTACTCTACAGCTAATCCATTTTTCCTGTTCAACACATGTATATATATATGCAGAACAAAGCTAATACTAATATTTCTAGCAAACTATTATTTATTTCAACACGTGTGTATTTTTAACTAAGCGTATACATGATAAAAGGAATATTTTTATCATCAAAAATATTTATTCGACACATGTGTATTTTTAACACTTCTTATTCACTATAAAAATATAGTTTTCATTGTCGATTCATTTTATTTTTAGAAGACGATAACATTCAACAAATGAATTTCAACTCGACGAACAAATTGCAATTCAACACATGAATATTCTATATCGTTTGTATATATATAAAAATGTGATTTTTATTGCTAAAGCCATTTGTTTAAATTCAAATAATATTCAACACATGAATTTCAACTCAACGAATGAATTGCAACTCAACACATGAATATTCCATATCGTTTGTGTATATATAAAAATGTGATTTTTATTGCTAAAGCCATTTGTTTAAATTCAAATAATATTCAACACATGAATTTCAACTCAACGAATGAATTGCAACTCAACACATGAATATTTCATATTGTTTGTGTATATATAAAAATGTGATTTTTATTGCTAAAGCCATTTGTTTACATTCAAATAATATTCAACACATGAATTTCAACTCAACGAATGAATTGCAACTCAACACATGAATATTCCATATCGTTTGTGTATATATAAAAATGTGATTTTTATTGCTAAAGCCATTTGTTTAAATTCAAATAATATTCAACACATGAATTTCAACTCAACGAATGAATTGCAACTCAACACATGAATATTCTCTATAACATATGTAAATAATTTCAATGAATGAAAATTATTCTGACACATAAATATTTCAGAAAATTTTGGCAGCATAACGGCAGGGTAGTTAAAACCGGGACCGTCCCTAGTACGGCTCCTCGCTCTACCTTAAAACCTCGTTGTTTTTGACAATGGGGATCATGCATCTAGTTCGCACGCAGGCGGCATGTTTTAATTTCAATTCCACAATCCTATCCTATTTTGTTTCAACCACAAGACTGTATTTTTCAACCACAAAGGTATTTTTCAACCATAATATCAACCACAAACAATTATTTCCAATCATTCGTCAAACCATATAATATCACGTCAATCACAAGCAATAAATATCGTCCATGGTCTGTGGACGAGGGGAGTATATATATAATATATAGTAATTCACTTGCATTTCATCACAATTCAAAGCATATATGTTTCAAACAACGCTTGTATAATTTATACATCGCTGATATAACTTATACAACACATGTACATGAGGTATACAATGCGTATATAATTTACACTTCGCTTATATAATTTATACAACGCGATTTCATTCACACAAATGGTTTAGATTCCTCAAATTGGTTATTGCGGTGCTAAAAATCGTAGGAAGGTCAGAAAAATCCGCGGCTTTTTCTAGAATGTAGAGAGCCTCCTTGCGGTCATGGTGTCTCCTGTTTCATCAAATTTCGTTAACATAGCAAAAAGATACGATTTTTACAAGTTTGCAACGCTTTAAAGTGTAAAAATCAGTGGAAAATAGTTTCAGCCGTATAGATTTCGAAAACTAGGGTTGATCTTTTCGGCAAAACCACGAAGCTTTAGGACAAACGGCCAGCGCTGCGTCGAAGAGGAAGGAAAGAGCTTCCCAATGCCACCTGAGATGGTCAGATCACGCTTCCTAGAGGGCACGGCGGCGGCGCGAAGTTCGGGGTTTCCCGACGCTATAACTCCCTCCACACTCAACGATAATTCGTGAAATTACTATGGATTTGAAGAACTCTGAACGCTCTTCAAAATGGATCCGAGTTTGCTTGATTTCGTTGTGTGGTTGCGGAGAATTTTAAGAGAGAAGTTTCGGGTTCATTTCCGCGTCGCGACAGGGGTTTCGAGGAAGGAGATGAATTGTGATTGGCCGATGCCCTTTTTATTTTAATTTTTAATTTTTAATTTATTTAATTCCAAAAATACCCCCTTCCACAAACGACCTCGAAATCAAACCCAACGACTGTCGCCCCTAGCTAAATACCCCCATTCCGAACACAATGGGATATGTTTCGTTGGCCATTTCGACTGTTACAGTCAGTTATTTTTCAAATTAAAATATAAAACATTCGATATTTACTTTAAACGTACATTTCAATTTGCCAGGGCCACAAACTGAATCGAAAAATTCCAGAAAAATAAATCTAGCTTTGTTTTGACGATACGGTCCTAACAAAACCAGTTTCGTCGAATTCTGGGCTCGTTTGCAAAACGGCCATTTTTAGGTCGACCTATTTTAACAAAATTTGACCAAACACGTTATCTTTTGCCCCGCTCACATACTAGCTTCAAAAATCATGAAATCTGAAACTTAGCAATAATTTGACATCCCGGACCAAACAAAAGTGGTTTCGTCGAATTCCGAGGTCGTATGCAAAATCTCTATTTTCAAGGGCTATATATATATATATAGCGACCTTTCTGAAAATTCATTTGGCCATAACTTTTGATTTCCGTTATGAAACTTCGATTTTCCAGATTCGTTAGAAAGGTATTGATAAACAGATTTAAATATTTTCAGTTTCGTCAAAATCCGTTAGATTTTCCACTCGGTGCAATCAGACCAAGTTTGTATTCAAAATTTCAAACTGCAATATTATACCCAATTCTATATTTCATTGAAATATGCCATTTCAATCATTCAAATTTCTTGTTAATAACCTGATTTAAAAATTTTAAACTGGTTCACATTTTCCGGGTTATTACAGAAATGGTTTTAAAAATAACCAGAATTTCCAATATATGAATTGGAATGGATTTGAATCAAAATTATCTTCGGAATATTTCGATATTGGATTCCGTTATTATATTGATATTATGAAGGAATTTCGAAGATATATATATTGTTATTCCCAATATGATATTTGTTTATTTCAGAATTTGATATTGAATATAAGCCGATATAACTTCTATTCACGGCTTTGTATTTGATATCGAATGGGATGTTAGGTTTGTCGTGAACGGTGTCTTCATTAACACTGTTCTTAAACCCAGTTGAGAAAAGAATAAATCTTTATTTTAAGGTTTAGTGAACGTTTCCAATTAATTAATATTTAACTGGAATTGAATAAAAGAATTGGATTTTAGGTTTGTCGTGAATGGTGTTTTCAGTAACACCGTTCTTGAACCCTATGTGAAAAGAATATATCTTTTAGTTAAGATTATTAGAGTTTCCAGTTAATTAACATTTAATTGGAATAAAATGGAATGTGAATTGGGTTTATTATGAACTATGTTTTTAACGACATTCGTTCTTTAACCTGATTTACAAGGAAATGTGATTTGGAATTTATAAATCTTTTTATTAAGATTCAATGGAAAATTTCCAAAGTAAAGTTTTCCGATTTAATATATTAAATTGGATTTGAATGGAATTCGATTTGATAGTAATCAAAATGAGCTTTTTTGGAGGAAGACTGTTAATATATATGAAATTTAAAAGGGTTTGTCGTTATTCCATTTATATTATTGGTCGGATACGGAAATTGAAATCGATTATATATTTATTTGTTTTTCGGTGAAGATTCAATAATTAATGGAATGTGATTTGGGTTTATCGTGAACTGTGTTTTAAGAGACATTAGTTCTTTAACCCAGTTAAAGGCAGGATAACATGTCAAACATTTTATTTTCAATTGTATGGTTGATCTCTGCTAAATATATATCTGTTTGGTGGCGGAGAATTCATTCTCTTGCTTAACACCCTTCTCTAAGATGTACGAGCTCAGGGGTTATATATCGGCAGAAATCAATAGTACAGTGTAGATTGTCAATGCGACATGTTTGTATTTCCAAAGTTAAATAATCATTAATATTGATTTTTGGGAGGTTTAAAACTAAGTCGAGTTTTAATGAATCTTTAATTAGACTGAAAAGAGAATGTGATAATTTAAATTATCAAATTCGGGAAATAATCAAAAATGGAGTAGCACCAGTATTGCTCCAAGTGATAGTTAACTCTTTAATTAGATTTGAACGGGAAATGGTAATTAATTTTAATGATAACACCGTGGTGTTAGTTATGGAGTAATACTAGTTTTGCTCCGTGGGCTAAATAGGTTGGGATTGGGAAATTAAGTAAATGATTACTTTGGAAAGGTGTGTTAATTCCGACTAGTTTGGAAAACCTTAATATGGTTTGAATTATATCCAAAGGATGATCAAAGAATAAATTTTAAAGAATTTATCTTTGACAAAATAAATGGAAACATATCCCTAAAGATAAGAATATTTAAATAAAAGAATATTTAGAATTAGAATGAGGCGTATGTTGTGTTTTTATAGCACTTGTTTATTATATACGCGATTTTTTCGGAAAGGCCGGTTCTATACCCATTCTGAATAACTGATTCGACGATAAGTCGATGATGAAGACGGTGGTTGAAGACCGGAGGTCTTCGCATCGTTTGGACGATTACTGATGTCTTGATTGGGTTGTGCACCTGTAACACACCGTATTTTTAATATAATTAAAAATAAAATAAAATATATAAAAATATGCTTATGATGGGTAAATAATGGTGATGCATAAGAAGAATTAATTAATACATGGAAGAGAAGAAAAATTAGTTCGATAACGATGTATGTAACGGAAAAGATAGTAAAATAAGGATAACTAATTCAAGAATCAGGAATTAGGTAAAACTGACATCACCATTGCGTTCCTCTCGGAAAAATACGCGAAATAGAGTCCGAGTTTTCGAAAATCGGAGTCCGTATGACCAAGATATGGCCAAAACAAGATTTCAGCAGACTTTCTAGCAGACTGACCCAGGTCGACCATAATGTCGACACTATAGTCGACCTGCCCCCCCCCCCCCCTCCCCCAGGTCGACTATAGTGTCGACCCCCCCTCTGTACAGGTCGACCTGATCGGCCTGGGGTGGCCTAGAACCCATTTTTGAAGCCCTGGGATGATTTTTGATGGTCCGGATTGGTTTTAGGGTTAATTTGATGGCTGAAATGAGTTCCTACACCTATAAATACACCCTAAGACCCAGCCTCCTCTACACACAATTCTATTCTTCTTCTTCTCTGCCTCTGTTCTAAATAAAAATAAAAATGGCATCGCTACTCTGCTGGAATCAAAACTAGAAGCTAATCAACATCAACCTAAGCAACTCAATTCAAATTAGAGATTAAAGCTTCTGCAACGATTCTACAACAACTAAAGTTCTTTCTTTAATCCAACCAAGGCAAGTGTAGTTATTTTCCGATATAAACATTAATTCTGATTGTCAATTGAATTAAAAATCTGAATCTGAGGTTATATCTGTTCTGTTCTGTTTGGAATCTATCTTATTTTGTATCTTTTTCCTCTTTCTGTTCTATAGCCAGGCTACCACGAGCCTGAGCCAATCTCATAAGAGATTAACCTACGCTAAAATATTTGGGACAGTAAAATGAATGATGCATAAATTGGGCATGACCAATAGGTGATTGATTTGAGGAAAGAACATGGACTGTAGCTAGAACAAAATCTGAGACATATGACTGGACATGTTATATTTATAACATAAATGGGTATTGAACATATGATTTGTGATAAAAAGAATATGGCTTAGGTATAAAGATTTACATGAGAGTAGGGCATCTATTAATGTAAATAAACACCTAAGTAGGGGATCTTTGGGATATATGACATGTATAGTAATAGATGGCTATATTTGTTATATAATCATATTGTGAATCATGACAATTATTTATGCATGTGAACTTAGGAAAGATTTATAATTAGGCAAGATATGTTTGTGAAACTTTAAGAAATGATTAAATCTGTTATATTTGCCTAATTTGCTAGTTTTGTTACTTTGCCTAATCTACTAGTTTTGTTACTTTGCCTAATCTACTAGTTCTGTTATATTGCTTAATCTGCTAGTTCTGCTCTACTGCCTAGTCTATTAGATTTGTTCATCTACTAAATTTGTCATCTGCTAAGTCTGTTGAAAGTGCTAAATCTGCTAGTTTGCTTAATCTGCTAAATTCATTAAGTCGCCTAATCTGAAACATCTGTTATCTGCTATATCTGTTGAGTTGGTATAATTAGTCCGCTATTGACATAATCTGAATTGGCTATAGTTATGAATAATTGACTTATATATTAGGCGTGGGTATAAATGGTGAATCATTAATTAATTGGCCGCAAAGATAAACATGGCTAACTCGAGGTTAGAATGAGTTTGCGGCGTAATTCTGCCCGGAACCGCTCGGCATATTCCAGTAGTCGCAAACAATAGGTTCTAATGTGAGAAGTTAGTCATAAAGTGCTTGAAACCCGAGGTTAGACTTAGTTTGCGACAGAAACCTTCCCTGAACCAACCGGCCTAACCAGTAGCCGCAAACTGTCAGTCTAATGTGAGAGGTTTGGGCATTAATATTTAATTAATGAAAATCTGAGATAATTATGATGTCTAAAACGTGTTGGGTAAGGCTAAACCAATTGGACCAATGAATCTGATAAACCCGTTTCGTGAATCCGTAGGCCCAATACAAAGTTAGATAATCCGTAACCAGTTAATCTGTAAGCGTGTTAATCTGTAACCAGTTAATCTGTAAGCCTGTTAATCCGAACGTCTGATCCGTTAGTCTGAAAACCTGTTAACTTGATTGTCTGATTTGTGAACTAGTTAATCTGAATTCTGTATGTCTGAACCTGTAAACAAGTTAATCTGAAATCTGTTAGTCTGGGGACACAAGGTTAGGAGGGGAATTACTTGTGCCATCTGTTGTTTGGGACCCATATTAGCCAGTAACCCTTTCTGGTATCAAAACTTTGACCCAACAGTAAGTAGGGTCCGGGCACGCTTACTGAACTAATTATAAGCGGTTCATTCTGATAATGGCGACGGGTGTTGATGGTGCGTTCCAACTGGGTCATGTGCGTGCATGGATCCCGGTCTACCTCTGAGGATGTAAGACGCCGTGACATCTGTAAATAGGTCTGTGCCAATTGGTTGCCACTTTAGGGAGTGATACACCCTACTGTGGGGCCGACACGGGATATTTATGTATTAGGGAGCCGATCGCTTGGGGTAGGGTTTTAGGGTACACTTAGTTCTGTCTGTTTCTGCTGGTACCGTCTGTTTCTGTTGGGTGGTAACACCTGTCTGTTTCTGTGTGGTACCGTCTGTTCGGGTGGTAAAGGCCCATTACTAGTGTACACCTAATTCTACATTCTGTTTCCGTAGGGATTAATCTGTTTCTGCTTCTGTCTGTTCTGATCGGGTAGTAAAGGCCCATTATTAGCATCCTGTTTCTGTTAAATTATTCTGTACCCGTTTCTGTTTCAGTTTAGACGTTAGGGTGACACCTAATTCTGTTATACTAGTATTAGTGCAGAGAAGTGTAAAGCAATAGCTTATATCATTCTGTTCTTCTGTTATATCTGCTACACCTGTTACAGTTATTTCTCATCCAGTTTTATGTTCATGTCATGTTATTATTATCTGTTCATATGCTGAAAGTCACTGGACTTGCCAGACTTTATGTCTGACCCTTGTTGTTTCGCCTCTTTTCTTCCGTCCCCCCCCCCCCCCCAGGTTTTCTAAGGAGGGAATACTCTAGCTAGATCCAGATTTCTTCTGCTTGAAGTGATTAAAGTATGGCTTGGCTCTGTATAGCTTCCGTTCTATAGGGATTATGATTTTAAACTATGCATTCTGAAGGCTTTTGCACAAGACTGATATTTTGTACTTGAATTCTGATAATGTAATTTTAAAGGATGTAACCAAGTTTATTTCGGTTTCTGATGAAATATAGTTTATAAATTTTTCAAGTACTATTTTATCTGTCTTGTAAGTTTCTGTTCTGTTTACTAAAATGCTCCACAAAAGTTAAGGCATTCCCTTTGTGAGTGACCTTAACGGTGGTAGGGTGTTACACTTGGTATCAGAGCCCAAGGTTACCAGATTGGGTAAAGTTTTTGGAAAACTATTTTCAAAAAGGTTTTGAAAGGAAGTATTTTCAAAAATAAAGCTTATTTTGAAAAACATGATCCCCAAGAGCCATATATCTTTCCTTCAGTCCTTTTTATATTGAATCTTTCCTTTTTTTCATTTCAGCATGTCTGAAGCATCTGGGATACTAGAGGGTGTTCATGTACCCGGTTGGTTTCGTCAATATCTTGAGGCTAGGACCGCCGCCGTAGGTTCAGCAAATGATCCCCCTCCTCCTCCGCCCCCTCCTCGTGCAATTGCTTTCTCAAAGATCTGTAGAGATTTTAGGGCCATGGGTGGAAAGGATTTCAAGGGAACTGAACCATTCGTCGAAGCGAGGAACTGGCTCAAAGAAACTGAGGATCTATTTATTATCTTCGAGGTGGACGATAGGCAGAAGGTACAGTTGGTGGTATGGCTGATCAAAGACGAAGCTTCCTACTGGTGGGAATTCACTAATGCCGAGAGGTCGGTTGAGACATGGATGGATTTCAGAACAAGGTTTGAGACAAAATTTCTCTCGTAAGCTGAACGGAGTTTACAACTGGAAAAGTTCTTATCTCTTAAGCAAGGAAGTATGACGGTCAAGGAATACGTCAACCAGTTCAACCAACTAGCTAGGTTCGTATTGGATTTAGTCAACACTCAGCATAAAAAGGCTCTCCGCTTTGTTAAAGGATTGAACGAGCCACTGCACAGCCTGGCCATGACCCACGTACCCATGGGAGCGACTTACGAGAAATTGGTGGACATGGCACTACTGCACGAGGAAGACAAGGGCCCGAAAGAGACAAAGAAGGAAGAACCACAGAATAAGAAAGCGGGGCCCAAAAAGGAAACACAAAAGAAGGATGAGAAGACTGAAGATAAGAAGGGGAAAAAGTGCTTTACTTGTGGGAGCTCGACTCATCTGAACAAGGATTGTAGAAAAAGGAAGGGCACTTGCTTCAACTGTGGAGAGATGGGACACTTCACTAGGGACTGCCCGAAGAGACGAGGACAAGGAGGGCAGGCGAACACTCTTGAGGCTAGTGGCTAGGATAAAAATAGGAAAATTTCTATAGTAGGTTTAATTTCTTTATCTGATTATGGAGTAAAGACTTTTTCTGATTCTGGTATTTTGATTTTGTAATCGATACTCTGCACTTTAATACTAGTATTATTTCTGAATTCCGCTGTAGACTCAGACCCATAAGGGTTATGGCTCATCTGTTTGAGATTGGGGTTTGAGGGATATCTGTGTTAGGCGTCAAGTATGACACATACATTCTGAGTTTTCGTGGGGTATGATTTTATCATGCTTAGCTTCCTAAGAATCATTAGGGAACCTGATCTGTACCAGTAGTCTATAAATATCTGAATACTTCTGATAAGATTTCCAGTTTTGACATTGTCTAAAGAAGGTAATCCTCGGGGTGTCAATTTGATGTTGGTTTCGGTCTTTGGGGCCGATACTTAGGACCCATGTCTAATGGGAACCAAGTTTTTGTTCTATCTGTACTCGCTTCCATCATTCGACTTTATCCTATCGATCGAATCTTCGAACTTAAGGTAGAAACTAATGGGTGTAAACATGTGTTTGAGACATGTTATGTTTGATGGTTGCAAGTGGATGCAAGTGGTTGATAGTGGTTGCCCGTGGATGCATATACACACACTAGGCACTAGATCGGCTCGGAAACACTCTCATACTGCATATGGATGTGTGAGCATTTTCAATTTTTGTGGATGAAAAATGATTGACTCAGCACATGGATGTTGCATATGACTGAATGGTTGTGCACTCATATAGAAATGATATGTATCGAGTAGGAAAATTGAATACATGTTGGACTCATGGCACTGGCATAATTCGCATTAAGGAGGTCAACTGAATCAGTGGACCGCCTGATCTTTGCATTAGACAAGGAACATATACACACACTTCTTGCATATGTTCATACAGCATTAGAAATCTCTTAAGGACAATGAATGCCTGTGATTGGTGATTGAGTAGATGGATGATTGGATGGTAGGACACATTCTTCTTAACTTGAAGATTTCGGGGACGAAATCCTTTAAGAGGGGAGAATGTAACACCCCGTATTTTTAATATAATTAAAAATAAAATAAAATATATAAAAATATGCTTATGATGGGTAAATAATGGTGATGCATAAGAAGAATTAATTAATACATGGAAGAGAAGAAAAATTAGTTCAATAACGATGTATGTAACGGAAAAGATAGTAAAATAAGGATAACCAATTCAAGAATCAGGAATTAGGTAAAATGGACATTATCATTATGTTCCTCTCGGAAAAATACGCGAAATAGAGTCCGAGTTTTCAAAAATCGGAGTCTGTATGACCAAGATATGGCCAAAACAAGATTTCAGCAGACTTTCTGGCAGACTGACCCAGGTCGACCATAGTGTCGACACTATAGTCGACCTGCCCCCCCCCCCCCCCCCCAGGTCGACTATAGTGTCGACCCCCCCTCTGTACAGGTCGACCTGGTCGGCCTGGGGTGGCCCAGAACCCATTTTTGAAGCCCTGGGATGATTTTTGATGGTCCGGATTGGTTTTAGGGTTAATCTGATGACTGAAATGAGTTCCTACACCTATAAATACACCCTAAGATCTAGCCTCCTCTACACACAATTCTATTCTTCTTCTTCTCTGCCTCTGTTCTAAATATAAATAAAAATAAAAATGGCGTCGCTACTCTACTGGAATCAAAACTAGAAGCTAATCAACATCAAACTAAGCAACTCAATTCAAATTAGAGATTAAAGCTTCTGCAACGATTCTACAACAACTAAAGTTCTTTCTTTAATCCAACCAAGGCAAGTGCAGTTATTTTCCGATATAAACGTTAATTCTGATTGTGACATGAATTAAAAAACTGAATCTGAGGTTATATCTGTTCTGTTCTGTTTGGAATCTATCTTATTTTATATCTTTTTCCTCTTTCTGTTCTATAGCCAGGCTACCACGAGCCTGAGCCAATCTCATAAGAGATTAACCTACGCTAAAATATTTGGGACTGTAAAATGAATGATGCATAAATTAGGCATGACCAATAGGTGACTGATTTGAGGAAAGAACATGGACTGTAGCTAGAACAAAATCTGAGACATATGACTGGACATGTTATATTTATAACAGAAATGGGTATTGAACATATGATTTGTGATAAAAAGAATATGGCTTAGGTATAAAGATTTACATGAGAGTAGGGCATCTATTAATGTAAATAAACACCTAAGTAGGGGATCTTTGGGATATATGACATGTATAGTAATAGATGGCTATATTTGTTATATAATCATATTGTGAATCATGACAATTATTTATGCATGTGAACTTAGGCAAGATTTATAATTAGGCAAGATATGTTTGTGAAACTTTAAGAAATGATTAAATCTGTTATATTTGCCTAATTTGCTAGTTTTGTTACTTTGCCTAATCTACTAGTTCTGTTATATTGCTTAATCTACTAGTTCTGCTCTACTGCCTGGTCTGTTAGATTTGTTAATCTGCCAAATCTGTCATATGCTAAGTCTGTTGAAAGTGCTAAATCTGCTAGTTTGCTTAATCTGCTAAATTCGTTAAGTCGCCTAATCTGAAACATCTGTTATCTGCTATATCTGTTGAGTTGGTATAATTAGTCCGCTATTGACATAATCTGAATTGGCTATAGTTATGAATAATTGACATCTATATTAGGCGTGGGTATAAATGGTGAATCATTAATTAATTGGTCGCAAAGATAAACATGGCTAACTCGAGGTTAGAATGAGTTTGCGGCGTAATTCTGCCCGGAACCGCCCGGCATGTTCCAGTAGTCGCAAACAATAGGTTCTAATGTGAGAAGTTAGTCATAAAGTGCTTGAAACCCGAGGTTGGACTCAGTTTGTGACAGAAACCTACCCGGAACCAACCGACCTAACCAGTAGCCGCAAACTGTCAGTCTAATGTGAGAGGTTTGGGCATTCATATTTAATTAACGAAAATCTGAGATAATTATGATGTCTAAAACGTGTTGGGTAAGGCTAAACCAATTGGACCAATGAATCTGATAAACCCGTTTCGTGAATCCGTAGGCCCAATACAAAGTTAGATAATCCGTAACCAGTTAATCAGTAAGTCTGTTAATCTGTAACCAGTTAATCTGTAAGCCTGTTAATCCGAACATCTGATCCATTAGTCTGAAAACCTGTTAACTTGATTGTCTGATCTGTGAACTAGTTAATCTGAATTTTGTATGTCTGAACCTGTAAACAAGTTAATCTGAAATATGTTAGTATGGGGACACAAGGTTAGGAGGGGAATTACTTGTGTCATCTGTTGTTTGGGACCCATATTAGTCAGTAACCCTTTCTGGTATCAAAATTTTGACCCAATAGTAAGTAGGGTCCGGGCACGCTTACTGAAATAATTATAAGCGGTTCATTCTGATAATGGCGAGGGGTGTTGATGGTGCATTCCAACCGGGTCATGTGCGTGCATGGATCCCGGTCTGCCTCTGAGGATGTAAGACGCCGTGACATCTGTAAATAGGTCTGTGCCAATTGGTTGTCACTTTAGGGAGTGATACACCCTACTGTGGGGCCGACACAGGATATTTATGTATTAGGGAGCCGATCGCTTGGGGTAGGGTTTAGGGTACACTTAGTTCTGTCTGTTTCTGTTGGTACCGTCTGTTTCTATTGGGTGGTAACACCTGTCTGTTTCTGTGTGGTACCGCCTGTTCGGGTGGTAAAGGCCCATTACTAGTTTACATCTAATTCTACATTCTGTTTCCGTAGGGATTAATCTGTTTCTGCTTCAGTCTGTTCTGATCGGGTAGTAAAGGCCCATTATTAGCATCCTGTTTCTGTTAAATTATTCTGTACCCGTTTCTGTTTCAGTTTAGACATTAGGGTGACACCAAATTCTTTTATACTAGTATTAGTGCAGAGAAGTGTAAAGCAATAGCTTATATCATTCTGTTCTTATGTTATATCTGCTACACCTGTTACAGTTATCTCTCATCTAGTTTTATGTTCATGTCATGTTATTATTATATGTTCATATGCTGAAAGTCACTGGACTTGCCAGACTTTATGTCTGACCCTTGTTGTTTCGCCTCTTTTCTTCTGTTCCCACCCCCCCCAGGTTTTCTAAGGAGGGAATACTCTAGCTAGATCCGGATTTCTTCTACTTGAAGTGCTTAAAGTATGGCTTGGCTCTGTATAGCTTCTGTTCTATGGGGATTATGATTTTAAACTATGCATTCTGAAGGCTTTTGCACAAGACTGAAATTTTGTACTTAAATTCTGATAATGTAATTTGAAAGGATGTAACCAAGTTTATTTCGGTTTCTGATGAAATAAAGTTTATAAATTTTTCAAGTACTATTTTATCTGTCTTGTAAGTTTCTGTTCTGTTTACTAAAATGCTCCACCAAAGTTAAGGCATTCCCTTTGTGAGTGACCTTAACGGAGGTAGGGTGTTACAGAACCCAAGACAAGGTTATAAGTAGTTATCGTCCAGACGTACTTGGAGATCGACCGGATATGCGAGGGCTTCTCTCCTGTACTAGACACGGGACGAGGAATAAGGTGCCTCCGGTTTCGTTCAGATCCATAACGAACTTGCAAATGGATGTTTGTCTGACATTGGATTTTATTCTGTGTTGATTGATCTATATTAAATATATATATCTGTTTGGTGGCAGAGAAGTTATTCTCTTTCTTTACACCCTTCTTTGAGACATACGAGCTCAGAGGTTATATATCGATAGACATCAGTCACATGGCGTGAATTGCCTGTGTGGCATGCTAAGATGCAAATGATCAAGGCTTCTATTGAAAAGAAGAGTATTGTGGTTGATGATCAAAGCATGGCTTTAATATAGCATAGCTTTGTGTATAGCGTTAATTCGCGAGCCTCACACCACGGTGTGAACCAGAAACGGGAGGGACTATAGAGAGGACATGCATTTCTTTCTAGCTAGTAGTGGTGTCATAGTATGGAGCCCAGACTTTTTTACTTATATGGTTGTTGGATTGTGAGGCACCTCGGATATATCGGTTACTACGGAGCCAGTGGATATTGAGTCATCTGGCTCATTTACGCCCCATAGGGCGGGGAAACACATTGTTTAGGAATTGCCAATCCTCAAACCTAAGAGAGGACTGGCCCTGAAGATCCATGTTGCAGTTGCGACTGTAGCCTGAGACATGGTAGGCTAGATTGTCTCGATTGAACACAGGATGATCCCTTTGCCTTGGTTCACAGATGGAAATCCAACTTCCAATACGTGATGTTTCGGTTTTGATTGTAGAGCCTAGTATTGGCGATATGATAGGTGGTACCCATGTCGCCTATGATTGATACATTTATATCTGAAGTTGTTTTATACACTATGCACTTATAATAGTATCAAATGATTTGTTTTAAACGTACCAAGCATGTTTGGCTATTACAAGGGAAAATCCTATCCTCCGGCTTGCGTTGCATTGCGTGATGGGACATGGGTCATATAATAGCTTCATTTTTCCAAAAAAAAGCTTTGCGCTGTTGTTTTATGCAATGGTATTCTTGGGAGGAAACCTATTCCGTGCTATACGGCGTGGTCCCTTGATTTACTTTATTTTTAAAGTAAAGATTTAATAACTGTTTTAGTTCTCACACTAGTCACATGACTTACCTGGAGTTTATTTTTTTAACCCAAACTTTAGGTGCCCCTATTTTCCACAAGGGTAGCTAGTAGTTGGGTTTTGCAGGTATTATATTCACAGGATCCTGGTTTACAACTGGAGATATATTCGAAAAGCTCTGTATCCGTATATCTGTTTCAGTTGTGTTATGTATTATTTTTCCATTGCATTATAATTTAAATCTCTGATATTTTTCTAATGTATAATATTTATTCATACTCTGTATATTCTTGTACTCTGATGTAAATTGTTGTAATAAGCAATGAAATGTTCTTCTGTTTGTGTTCTGATTTGTCGTGTTCTCAATTCAATCCGGGCTTTCCTTTACGGGGAAGTTCGGGTTGTTTGACGTGGTATCAGAGCTTTGGTTTACAAAGCTCGAGAGCAAGACACGTTAGAACCAAATTAAAGAATTCATCAGAGATTGGACTAGTAATATCCAATGCGAGAGACTCGTTAGAAATGGGATCAGTAGTATCCTAGAATGAGTTGAAAGAGCGCTATTTTTAAAATAAAATTGAAAACAAATTTTTTTTTTGAAAATCTAAACCTTATGATACGTATTTGAAGATTATTTTTAAATTGATTTTGGACAATCAAGTATATAAAGATTTTGCATATACGCCTAGCAAACGTATATTCGAAGTTTTAATATATTGGATAGATGTAGAATCACACTCTAGTCACTTGGAGATGATTTTGATGATGGAGCTCCATCATCAATACTTATATTCGAGCTTCGAAAGTGGGATTTCTATATATTTCCATTTGACTGGTGTGAGAACCAAAACTATATAGGGTTTATTTGTGGTGATTTAGCATCAAAAATGGATTTTTATTTATATATAAAAGTTATGTGTTTGAAAAGATAATCAACTAACTGATTGATGATTATGTTGTTTGATTACTGGTTGGATTAATTAAAATTTCGAACCATTAAGCCAAATTGAATCAAATATTGAACTGACTTGAAAATTAATTGCAATTGCATGCCCATACATGTATATACATTGAGTAGGTCATAGCAACGAGGTTAGAGAAAAAGAATAAAATTGTATGCCCGACAAATAGGAACATGTTTACAAATTTATTGGGTTTTGGTGATTTTATGAGCCGATTGGCTTTTTCTTTTTCTTTTTGGATGATGAGGGCCCTATGTGGCTAGTTGCGGTTTTAAATGTTTCCCCGTACAAAGGAGGTTATGGCAAAAAAAATCAAAAATTTAGTGTATTAGCCAAAATTTTGAAAAGTTAAAAAATTCTTAGAAACTGAAAAGTTGAAGAATGAAAGCCAAACTGAAAGTTGAGTTGGTTAGTTAAACAACTTTCAGCTCCGTTCCTTTTCGAGGACGAAAAGATTTTAAGCGAGGGAGATTGTAACAACCCGAAAAATCAGAACCAATTTAAAATTTTTATTTTGGTTATTTTAATGAATTTTGAATATTTAAAATGATTTATTTTAAATAATAAATACTAGAATTTTATTTTTAATAGAATTAGAACATATAAATTTATTTAAATCGAAGTTAGAATATAAATATTTAATTTTATTAAAAAATGAATTGGAAATGGTGTAATAGTTTGATAATTCAATTTCAAATTTAAAATGAATTTACAGGATCCAAAATAAACTGGATTTCAGTAAAACCAGAAGTATTTGAATCTGTTTGAAAATATCTTTCCAACGAATGTGAAAAATCCAGATTTCGTAGCGGGAATAAAAAGTTATGTCAATTTGAAAATTCAGAATAGTCGCTATGGAATTTTATATAATATATAGCCCTTAAAAATACCGATTTTTCAAACGACCTCCGTTTTCGACGAGACCGCTTTTGTTGAATCCGGAATGTAAAATTATTGCTTGATTCCAATTTTCTTAATTTTTGGAATCAATATGTGAGCGTGGTGAATTTAAACGTGTTTGGTCAATTCAATTTGAATTGGATCGACCAGAAAATGACCTTTTTCAAATGGTCTCCAAATTTGACAAAATTAGTTCTGTTAGGATCGCATCGTCAAAACATAGCTAGATTTATTTTTCGGGAATTTTTGGAGTCAGTATGTGGCCCCGGTAAATTAAAATATGCTTCTGAATTTAAAATATAATGATTTATATTTTAAATTTAAAGGAAATTGATCGTAACAGCCGAATTGGGTTAGAAATATATCCTATTGTGTTCGGAATGGGGGTAGTTAGCTAGGGGCGACAGTCATTGGGTTTCGTTTGGAGCTCGAATGAAAAGTCAACAATTTTAGGGAATTAAAGAAAAAAAATATAATATACCCACCCCCTATTCGTTTTCTCAAATTAGAAAAAAGAAAAAGAAAAAAAAGGGCTTCGACGATCGATCGAGGACGACGCCTCCAGGCCGTTGCGCGTCGCCGCTGTGACACAGATGTGACTCCGCCTCAGGCGATCCCCTTTCCCCCCTTCTATCTCCTCTCTCCTACCGCCTCCACCCAAATCGAGACCGCCTCCACCTAAATCGAGACCACCCGAGACATTACCGCAACCTGCAACCGCATCACCTCCCTTTCCTGGAACCGCGCACAGAGCAGCAGCGTTGACCCCCCTTTCTCCACGTCGAACCCAGTGAGCTTCCTTATTTCTTTATTTTTTTTATGTATTAAGGCAATATTTTTAAATCCGATTTTATTATAAAAGGTAATGAATTTTATTATAAAAAGTTATGAATTTTATTATAAATCAGAAAAGAAAAAAGTTCAGATTTTTATTTCTAAAAAGTTTAGATTTTTAAATAGAAAAGTTTAGATTTTTATTTGAAAAGAGTTTAGATTTTTAAATAGAAAAAGTTTAGATTTTTATTTGTAAAAATTTTAGATTTTTAAATAGAAAAAGTTTAGATTTTTATTCGTAAAAAGTTTAGATTTTTAAATAGAAAAGATTTGATTTTTTTTAAAATAGAAAAGATTCGACTTTTATTATTTGAATAGCAATATAAAATTTTGATTTTTATTATTTGAATAGCGATATAAAAATATAATTTTTATATATGAAGTAGCGGTTTAAAAATATGATTTTTATATAATAGAGAATATAAAAATATTATTTTTATATATGTAGCGAATTAAAAATATGATTTTTATATAATAGAGAATAGAAAAAATATGATTTTTATTATATATATCATTATATGAAATGTGATTTTCATATATGTTGTTTAAAAAATCGATTTTTAGTTATATAAAAATTTGTTTTTTAGTTTTGTAAAAATTCGATTTTTATTATATATATAGCGATATAAAAATGTGATCTTATATTATATATATATATATATATATATATAGCGATATATAAATGCGATTTTTAAATAATATAAACATCATATTAAAAATGTGATTTTTAATATGAACAATGTAGAAAAGACGGCGTTGGAATTTCGGGCAATTCCAAACGGTTCAAAAATTTAGAAATAAAACTGGAGGAGTGGATCCCAAAGGTGAGAACTTCTCACTCTAATTTATTTCTAGTTAAATATATAATAGGATGCAGACGGTTCTTAGTAACACCCGACACCTTTATTAGAAACCATGTTTGTTTGGTTGTTTGGTTGATTGAATTTTTTTGTTTGAATTCGGTTTGGGAAATGAAGTAAATTGATTAGAATTTGGTTTGTACATGGCGCGGGTCATTATTAGGCGAGGGATAAGGCTAGACCTTATTCCGGTTCTAGTATCGTGCCGTTATGCTGCCGGATTTTTCTAAAAATATTAGAACAATAAAAATATCATTTTTATTGTATAAATGAATTATATAAAACATTCATGAGATGAAATAAATATTTTATAGTTAAAAATATAATTTTTAACGTGTATATTAATAAAATAAATATTCATTTACAAATTGGACGATTTGTTTATGTACACAAATCTAACTGATATTGATTGGGACAATATATTTTACACAACGCCCAACTGCAAAAATAATAATCACTGTTTGTTGTTTGAAAACCCCACATGGGTATTGGGATGATATTGGACACATACTAATCCCAATATTTAGTTTTATGTCAATCGATGGGTTGACAGGCTGTTGTAAACAATAATTATTCATATTTAACGCTTATGCAGTTGTGTAACGCACTCTGGATGATGGTTGACTGTGTTTGGTTACGGTTGTGTACACGTGTGTATGAAATCCATATAAATAAAATTATATGGTAATTGGTTGTGTCTGATTCCAATTCGGAAAGAATGAATATTTTGAAATGACAAGTAATGAATATTTCAAAATAACTAATATTTTATAATAATATTCAGTAATAGATCAAAATATGATTTTGATGTCCGATTTAGGATGGACAAGAAAATATTGAAATATATGAAGCCATGTTGATTAGATTAACACCATTTTGACATGAACGATATTTATATCGATTTTATTCATTTTTGTAACGAATATCGAAAAGGAAATTATTTCAAAATCCGATATTTTGAAAATATTATCGTTTATATAATATAATGATAAGGAGAATTCAATTTTGATTTAAAATTGAAAATGAAGTTGGAATTGTTTTTAAAATGAATTTAAAACGATTTATAAAATACGTTTTAAATGGAAATCGACGAAATATATATTATTTATAATATATATATATATATATATATATAATATAATGGCCTGAATAGAAAGCGCCACGCCACGGTAGTTCGTTAATTTCGACCATTAACTTCGAATTGACGTTACGAGGTATCCAACCATCGGATTCTCCTAAAACCAAAACTGTTGGGTTCGTATCGAAAAGAGCTTTCCAATGAATATAAGAGATTTGAAATCTAATGGTTGGATTTGGAATTATGTTCAAATCAAATTTGGAAAAGGTCACTGTAAGTGTAGTGCGATGATCGTTTATGGAAATCGACTGAAAGGACCTTAATAAAAGTATTAAAAATACCAATAATTTGTGTAAAATCATAATAAATGATTTGGAAAGAATAGGGATGAAATATTCCGTAGTTGAAAAGATAAAAATATATTTTTATCGAAATGAACTAGTTATGAACTTGAATTATAATCCAATATTTTTAAATAAATAATTTGGATTTGAAATGGTTTTAAAAATAACTAGAATTTCCAATATATGAATTGGAATGGATTTGAATCGAAATTATTTTCGGAATATTTCGATATTGGATTCCGTGATTATACAGATATTGTGGAGGAATTTGGAAGATATATATATCATTATTCCCAATACGATATTTGTTGATTTCAGAATTTGATATTGAATATAAGCTGATATAATTTTTATTCAGGACTTTGTATTTGATATCGAATGGGATTTTGGGTTTGTCATGAACGATGTCTTCATTAATATTTTTCTTAAACCCAGTTGAGAAAAGAATAAATCTTTATTTAAGGTTTAGTGAAGGTTACCAATTAATTAATATATAATTGGAATTGAATAAAAGAATTGGATTTTAGGTTTATCATGAATGATGTTTTCCGAAACACTGTTCTTGAACCCCGTGTGAAAAGAATAAATCTTTTAATTAAGATTGATAGAGTTTCCAGTTAATTAACATTTAATTGGAATAAAATGGAATGTGAATTGGGTTTATTGTGAATTGTGTTTTTAACGACATTCGTTCTTTAACCCGATTTACAGTGAAATGTGATTTGGAATTTATAAATCTTTTTATTTAGATTTAATTGAAATTTTCCAAGGTAAAGTTTTTTGATTTAATATATTAAATTGGAATTGAATGGAATTCAATTTGATAATAATCGAAATGAGCGTCTGTGGAGGAAGACTGCTAGTGTGTATATATATATATATATATATATGGAAATTAAAAGGCTTTGTCGTTATTCCATTTATATTATTAGTCGGATACGGAAATTGATATCAATTATATATTGATTTGTTTTTCCGTGAAGATACCATAATTAATGGAATGTGATTTGGGTTTATCATGAACTGTGTTTTAAAAGGCATTAGTTCTTTAACCAAGTTAAAGACAGGATAACTTGTCTAACATTGTATTTTCAACTGTAAGGTTGATCTCTGCTAAATATATATCTGTTTGGTGGCAGAGAATTTATTCTCTTGCTTAACACCTTTCTCTAAGATGTACGAGCTTAGAGGTTATATATCGGCGGAAATCAATAGTACGGTGTAGATTGTCGATGCAACATGTTTGTACTTCCAAAGTTAAATAATCATTAATATTGATTTTTGGGAAGAATAAAACTAAGTGGAGTTTTAATATCTTTAATTAGATCGAAAAGAGAATGTGATAATTTAAATTATCAAATTCGGGAAATGATCGAGAACGGAGTAGCACCAGTTTTGCTCTAAGCGATAGTTAAATCTTTAATTAGATTTGAACGGGAAATGGTAATTAATTTTACCGATAACACCATGGTGTTAGTTATGGAGTAATACCAGTTTTTCTCCATGGGCTGAATAGGTTCGGATTGGGAAATTAAATAAATGATTACTTCGGTAAGGTGCGTTAATCTCGATTAGTTTAGAAAACTTTAATATGGTTTGAATGATATCCAAAGGAAGATTAAAGAATAAATTTTACAGAATTTATCTTTGATAAAATAAGTGGGAACATATCCCTAAAGATAAGAATATTTAAATAAAAGATTATTCGGAATTGGAATGAGGCGTATGTTGTGTTTTTATAGCACTTGTTTATTATATATGCGAGTTATTCAGAAAGGTCGGGTTTATACCCGTTCTGAATAACTGATTCGATGATAAGTCAACGATGAAGACGGAGGTTGAAGGCCGGAGGTCTTCACATCGTTTAGATGATTATTGATGTCTTGATTGAGCTGTACATCTAAGACAAGGTAATAAGTGGTGATCGTGCAGACGTACTTTGAGATCGACCGGATATGCGAGGGTCTCTCTCCTGTATTGGACACGGGACGAGGAATAAGGTGCCTCCGGTTTCGTTCAGACCCAGAACGAACTTGTAATTGGATATGTGTCTAACATTGGATTTTATTCTGTGTTGATTGAACTCTATTAAATACATATCTATTTGGTGGCGGAGAATTTATTCTCTTGCTTAACACCCTTCTCTGAGATGTACGAGCACATAGGTTATATGTCGATAGACATCGGTCGCATGGCGTGAATTGCCTATGTGGCATGCTAAGATGCAAATGATCAAGGCTTCTATTGAAAAGCAGAGTCTTGTGGTTGATGATCAAAGCACGACTTTAATATAGCATAGCTTTGTGTATAGCATTAATTCGCGAGCCTCACACCCTTGTGTTAACCAGAAACGGGAGGAACTGTAGGGAGGACATGTGTTTCTTTCTAGCTAGGAGTGGTGTCATGGTATGGAGCCCAGACATTTTTACTTATGTGGTTATTGGATTGTGAGGCGCCTCAGATATATTAGTTACTACGGTGCCGATGGATATTGAGTCATCTGGCTCATTTACGCCCCCATAGGGTGGGGAAACGAATTGTTTAGGAATTGCCAATCCTCAAACATAAGAGAGGACCGACCCTGGAGATCCAAGGTGCAGTTGCGACTGTAGTCTAAGACATGGTAGACTAGATTGTCTCGAATGAGCACAGGATGATCCCTTTTCCTTGGTTCACAGATGGAAATCCAACTTCCAATATGTGGCATTTCGGTTTTGATTGTAGAGCCTAGTATTGGCGACATGATAGATGGTACCCATGCCGCCTATGATTGATACATTTATACTTCAAGTTGTTTTATACACTATGCACTTATAATAGTATCAACTGATTTGTTTTACACGTACCCAGCATGTTTGGCTATTATAAGGGAAAGCCCTATCCTCCAGCTTGCGTTGCATTGTGTTATGGGACCTGGGTCTTATAATAGCTTCATTTTTCCAAAAAGCATTGCGCTGTTTGTTTTATGCATGGGTATTCTTGGGAGGAAACCCGTTCTGTGTTATACGGCGTGGTCCCTTGATTTACTTTATTTTTAAAGTAAAGATTTAATAACTGTTTTAGTTCTCACACCAGTCACATGGGTGAACTGGAGTTTATTGGTTTATCCTAAACTCTGGGTGCCCCTATTTTCCACACGGGTAGCTAGTAGTTGGGTTTTGCATATATGGTATTCATAGGATCCTGGTTTACAACTGGAGATATATTATGAAAGCTCTGTATCCGTGTATCTATTTCAGTTGTGTTATGTATTATTTTTCCGCTGCATTGTAATTTAAATCTCCGATATTTTTCTGATGTATAATATATATTCATACTTTGTATATTCTTGTAATCTAATGTAAATTGTTGTAACAAGCAATGAAATGTTCTTCTGTTTGTGTTCTGATTTGTCGTGTTTTCAACTTAAGCCGGGCTTTCTTTACGGGGAAGTCCGGGTCGTTACAAATTGTAACCACGCTTAGACACGAGTCTAGATTACACTTGTGGTAGATGTCTGCCCAGACCCGACCGACATATCCAGCGTCAACAAGTGGTAAATCTAATATGAGGGGTCGAAGTGCATAAACACGTGACGGTGTTAAGACATGAAATAAACTCCGACTTGTGGAAGAAGTCTGCCCTGACCGGATCAACATATCCAACATCCACAAATGGTAGACTTAATGTGGGAGGTCTAGCACATTATAACCATAAATGAATAAATGGTAATGAACTTGTAATACTTAACTTGTTTGAATCCATAGGGATTACATGAACATGTTAACTTGAGTAGGGGATAAGCAAACTTGCTTGAATCAGTGGGAGGGTTAAGTAAATCTTGCGGCGGTGGGTAATATATATATATATATATATATATATATATATATAGGCCCACAAACTTAACCTAGGGTGTTATGCAATATTGTTGCACTAGTAGGCATAACCTGTTGAAATCCTAGTAGTGGGGATGCAAGCCTGGGGGGAGCTTGTATCATCTGGTGTTTGGGATCCGTTTCAATCAATAACCCATATAGATATCAGACGAGTACTCCGAACTAGGTCGAAGTCGGGTCACGCTTACTAAGTTGATTAAAAGAGGTCACTTCGGGAAAGGTGTCTGATGGCGCGTTCCATCGGGCTCATCTGTGTGCATGGGTCCGCCTGCTCGGGAAAATAAGACGCTATGACATCAGTAGATATGGTTGTGCCCATCCTGGAAATGAAGGGCTGCCACTTTAGGAAGTGATACATCCTATTGTGGGGCCAACATAGGGTATCTACGGAGTTAGGGAGCTGATCAATTGGAGCAGTAATTAGGGTACATCTAGTCTCGGTTGTTTAGGAGCCCGTTATTACCCTTAGGGGTAACACCGGTAAGTTCAGCTGGGCTGCCTGTTATTGTATAGGGTAAATCTTCTCACTAGAAGTGCGCCTAAGCCTACTATCTTGCACTTGTTGGGGATCATCTGGTTTAGTTTATACTAGTAATGGTGCAGAGAAAAATATTAGAGAAGCGCAATGCATGTTATGTTCAGTTTATCCTGTTTACCTTGTCATACTTGCCTTATATGTTGTTATCTCTCTCCAACTTATATGTCTTTCATGATGCTTTTACTTATTTATATGTTAAAACCAACTAGAATTGCCAGACTTAATATATGACCCATTTTGTTTCCTCTTCTTTCTCTTTCATTCCCCCCGCCCCAGGTTCTCAGGGTGGGAATACTCAAGCTTGATCAGGATACTTCTTCATTCTGCTTGTAGATGCTCAGATGCACCACTTGATTTCGTATCTTTTCTACTATGGCTATATTTTGGGGATTATGCTTCTTTATTTATTGTACTCAGATGATTTTAGTGCAAGATAGAAGTTTTAAGTTGATGTACTGGGTTTTATGTATTTCAGACTCATGATGTAACTATGTTTTCTGCCATAATGTTTTCTGCTCAATAAAGTTTTAAATTTTACTATTATTTTATATATGTCTTGTAATTTTTTAGTTTTCTGTTTACCTATAACGCTTCACAAAACTTAATGCATTCTCTTAAAGAGTGACATTAACGGAGTGGGGTTTCATAGCTCGCCTTTAATCGGTAATTAAACCAACTCGAGACGTTCTCAAAGACGGGTTGTTAGGAGTACTAACATGAACTGAACAAAAGAACTTTTTCATTATCATAACAATGGTTATTACATAAGATTACATTGGAAAATACATACACAACAGAAAATAAAGCGTAAACAACAAAGCTCGGCGGAAGAAATAAAATGTCTGGATGCAGCTCCAGCTCTAATCCAGAACTTGCTCTAGAATGACTATCAGATTGCATCTGCAAAAACATTAACTATGAGGCTTCCCATGTGGAAAATGTGGGCACACAGAGTTTAGGTGGAAGAATAATAAACGCTGGGTCAGTCATGGGACTGGTATAAAAAACTAAGACAGGTATTTACATTTATTTTAAGGTTGGGTAAATCATAAGACCATGCCATATAAACACGGAATGGGTTTTACCCTTATGGGTGTACAAAAACTCGCAATGCTCTTTGGAAAATGAGGCTACATTAAGGTATCTCGGCGCACACACCATGCAAATGCAGACTCGGGAAAGGTTTCTCCTTATGATACCTAAACATGCTTGATACACGAAATTCATTTGATATTATTATTAGTGTCTAAAATCAGGAAATCACTTTCATAAATAAATATATCCATCCGAGCTAGCATAATGTCTCATACCATTATGTTGACATATAGATTTACAACTAAAACCGTACCAACTCATAATGGAGAATGGATTTCCAATAAAGGACCACGCTAAGGAACTCCCTTATTAATGGGCACAATTCTAGGGAAGGATGCCTCGAGAAAAACACAAGCTCTCTGCCAACGCAAGGTCGGTCCATCCCTTAACTAGATGAATTCGAGTATTCCTAAGTATGTCATCTCCTGGTTGTTACCAACCTTTAATCGAGAGCCCATAACATCAACAAACGTAAAAAGTAGAAGTCACCAAATAAGTACTGCCTAGGCTCCATACAATGGTACACTTTTTTATCTTGAAGGAGATGACAACCCATATCCCTGCTGCATTTTTCTATTTTGGCCATTTCCAGAATGTATGGCTTGTCGAAGTCTCGCTAGACAAAGCTACGCTCTCTAAGCCATGCTTTGATCATCAATAGCACATTACGTAGTATGCCATACCGTCATTCCACAAAATATAATTGGTAATTACTAACCATACAACCTTTGAGCTTGTACGTCTAAAAGAAGGGTGTTAAACTAAGAAAACAAATTCTCCGCCACCAATAGAATATGTTTAGCAATGACCAGTCAGTATAATACAAAATACGATGTCATACATACATCCATACAATTCTGTTCTGGGTCTCAACGAAACCGAACACACCTTATTCCTAGTCCAATAAAGACGAGAGGCACTTGCAAATTCGCAAGTCCTCCAGCTATGTTCGGACTACTACTATAATATCGATGCATCCATCTGGAGCAAGGAGCTACCCACAAGAGACATTGAGCGAGCAGTACTTTTGATGCAAAGATTTCCGATCTTCATTATCTTCGATTTGCTTCATAATGTCATTCTATTATTTGGAATGGTTTTGTCGGACCCAAATTCTAGATTTCCGTCTTTTCAAATAACACTCTCTATTTTAAACCATATGGAGACAAAAATTTCACAAAGTCTCTCTTCCATTTCAATTGGTTAATTAAAACCTTATAATAGAAATTCTTTATTTCAAAATTCCCTCTTCAAAACATATCCTTCAAATCAAAGATAGTTAAAAATTTTAATTTAGATTCATTAGTTCTCTAATTCTTTTTTATTTCCAAAACAAGATCATTAAGTATTGTTTCAAAAAACATTTATGAAATCTTAATCCTTTTAAGATTCCAAATCACGACTTAATCTTAGTGGGTTAAAGAATGATGCCATTTAAAACATTATTCACAACAACTCAAACCCAATTGATATTAAATATAAGATTTAAATAGGAATTATATCCACTTATATAAAATACAATTCTCGTAACCAATGAATACTATAAGTGGAATGACGACATAAATAACTTTCAAATTCCTCAAGTAATACATGCCTAAAAAACGGAATTCAATACCCAATATCCGAGGATTATTTATATTCAAATCCAATTTAATTAAATTGGGAAAACTTGATCTTAACAGAAAGATTTATTAAAACATATCTTTTTTCTTTTAAAACTTATCTCGTGATCATTTATCGTCATTAGCCTTTTAAAGGATCTTAATAAATTTTTAAATTCCAAATCATACTTGATCTTGGGTTAATAATGATGTCACTTAAAACATTATTCACAACGAACCCAAACTCCAATTGAAATTAAATGTAACAATTCGATATTTTTAACAATTTAAATTCCAATCGAATTTTATTTTGAAATTATTCTATGGATTTTCATATCGGGAATTTGAAATACGTCCAGTGAGACTCAGAAGCGGTAAAAATTTCATTGTAAAATTTGGAAGTTTATCGATCGCGCAATTTTCGGTGCAAAGCTGCGCATAACAATTCAAATTTTAGCGATTTTAAAATCTTTTCGAAATGTAATAACCCGGAAATCTGGGCCAGTTTAAAATTTTTATTTGGCAATTTTAGTGAATTTTGATTATTTAAAATGAATTATTTTAAATAATATGGACGATAAATTTATTTTGAATAGAATTCGAACGAATATATTTATATAGTTCGTCGTTAGAATATACATAATTATTTATAAATATAAAAGGAATTGAAAATGGCGCGGTAGTTCGATAATTCGATTTCAAAATTCAAATGAACATACCGGGTGCAAAATAAACCGGATTTTAGTGAAACCAAAAATAATGGAATCTAATAGAGAATATCTTTCCAAGAATCCGGGAAATCAGAATTTCATAGCGGGAATCAAAAGATATGCCCAGTTGAAAATTCTGAATAGTCGCTATGGAATTCAAGCCCTTAAAAATGGGAATTTTGCAAATGACCTCGAATTTCGACGAAACCACTTTTGTTGGATCCGCGATGTCAAATTATTGCTAGGTTTCAAATTTCATAATTCTTCGAATCAATATGTGAGTGTGGCAAAGGAAAACGCGTTTGACCAGTTTCAGTTGATTTTAATCAACTGGAAAATGGCCATTTTTCTAACGGTCTCAGAATTTGACGAAATTAGTTTTGTTAGGACCGTATCATCAATATGAAGCTAGAAAATATTTTTCGTGAATTTTTCGAGTTAGTATGTGACCCCAATAAATTGAAATGCGCATTCAAATTCAATATATAGAGTTATATGTTGAATTTGACGAAAACTGATCGAAATGATCGAATCAGCCTACGAAACATATCCCATTGTGTTCGGAATGGGGGTAATACGCTATGGACGACAGTCGGTGGACCTCGTTTCGGGGTCGAAATAAAAAGTCAACTTTTTGAAGTTAAAATAATAATATAATTAAATTATATTTATACTTAACACCCTCCCCCCTTTCCTCTTCATTCAGAAAAGAAAATAAAGAAGAAAAAAACCCGATTACCACCCAAACTCGCTTTCCCCCCCTTCGACGACCACCGCTCCACCCTAGAAGCGCCCCTCCGGCCATCGATCCCCTCCGACTCCTGCTCCCCGTTCTCTTTCCTCTTCTATCCTTTCGAGCGCGCCAGAGACCTCCCCCCTTTTCCCTACTGAGACGCGCACACCCCCCTCCCCTTTCAGCTCCGCCGCCACCCCGTTCGACTGCCACCGCACCTCCTCCTTCTCCTCCCGTTGCCTCTCTCCTCCTCCCTCCCCGACTGACGCAGCAGCGACGCCCCACCTCCACCCCCTCTGAAATTGCCATAGTAAGTCTTATTTATTTCAATTTAATTTATTTACTTATTTTGTTCATGATTAGCTTTAAAAATAAAACAGAAAATCAGTTTTTATTTATATAAAAGGCCATAAAGTTTTGATTTTTATCATATGATTATTAGAGGTGAAAAGATTAGATTTTTAAAATAGAAAAGATTAGATTTTTAAAATAGAAAAGATTAGATTTTTAAAATAGAAAAGTTTAGATTTTTAAAATAGAAAAGATGCGATTTTTTGCGGTGTAAAAATAGAATTTTTATCTATATAGTAGTAGTATAAAAATGTGATTTTTATACACATGACAACAAAGTAAAAATTCGATTTTTATATATTGAATAGCGAAGTAAAAAATTCGATTTTTATATATCGAATAGCAAAGTAAAAATGTGATTTTTATATATGTAGAGAATACGGGCAGTGAAAATTGACAAGAGGCGAGAACGACGAAGATTTCAGCATAAGAAGAGTCGAGGCGTTGGATTAGCTACTCTGTGAGAACTTCTCACTTTTAATTTATTTCTAGTTGAAATATATACTAGGATGCAGACGGTGTTTAGTAGCACCCGACACCCGTCGTCCACAGACCATGGACGGCTTGTATGCTTGTTTGTTTGATTTTGATGTGTAGTTGATTGTGTGATTTGAAATGAAATAAAATATTTATATAGTTTAAAATATTTAATAGTTGAAAATAGAATTTTAACGTGTATGTAAAATGAAATAAAAATAAACAGATCGGACGATTTGTTTATATACACATATTTGACTGATATTGATTGGGACGATAAATTTTACACGTCGCCCAACTGTACAAATAAAATCTGTGTTTGATTATTTGAAACCCCACACGGGTATTAGGATGATATATGACATACACTAGTCCCAATAATTAGTTGTATGTCCATCGATTGATTGACAGGCTATTATGAGCGTTAAATATTTATATTTGATGCTCATACAGTGTAGAATGCACTTTGGATGATGGTTGACTATTCATCGTTGTTATTATGTACATGTGGTGTAGAAAATCCATATAATTAACATTATATGGTAATTGATTGGGCTTCATTCCAGTTTTGAATAGAAATATTTGAAAAAGAAATATTTGAATAGAAATATTTGAAAAAGAAATATTTGAATAGAAATATTTGAAAAAGAAACATTTGAATAGAAATATTTGAAAAAGAAATATTTGAAATAGAAATATTTGAAAATAGAAATATATGAAGCCGTGTTGATTAGATTGACGCCATTTTGACGTGAACAATATTTATATCGATTTTATTCATTTTATAATGAATATCGAAAGTGATTTCAAAATCTGATATTTTGAAAAGAAATGAATTCGAATGGAAATTGAATAGGAATGAATTCGAATAGAAATTGAATATAAATGAATGCGAATTGAAATTGAATATAAATGAATTCGAATTGAAATTGAATTGAATTGAATTGAAAACGAACTGAAATTGAATAAGAAATCCATTTGAATTGAAATCAATTTGAAATGAATTTAAAACGAATTTATAAGGAAAAATTTAATTTTGATTTGAATTTGAAATGAAGTTGAAATCGTTTTGAAAACGAATTTAAAACGAATTATAAAAATACGTTTTTAAAAGGAAATCGACGAAGCATATATTATATATATTATATATATAATATAATGGCCTGAATAGAACGCGCCGCGCCGCGGTAGTTCGCGAATTTCGACCATTGACTTCGAACGGATATTATGGGAGATCCGACCATCGGATTCTCCTAAAACCGGAACCGTTGGGTTCATATCGAAAAGAGCTTTCTAACGAATATTAGAAATTTTAAATCTAACGGTTGGATTTGGAATTATACCCAAATCAAATTTGAAAAAGGTCGCTGTATGTGCAGTTCGATGGCCATTGATGGAAATCGACTGTACGGACCTTGATAAAATTATTAAAAATAGTAATAATTTGTGTAAAATCATAAGAAATGATTTAGAAAGAATTGGGATGAAAAACACCATATTTGAAAAGATAAAAATAGATTTTTATCGAAATGAACTAGTTTTGAACTAGAATTATAATTCTATTTATTTTTAAATAAATAAATTGGATTTGAAATGGTTTTGAAAATAACCAGAATTTCCAATATTTGAATTGGAATGGATTTGAATCGAAATTGTCTTTGGAATATTTCGATGTTGGATTTCGTGATGATACAGATATTGTGATGGGAATTTGAAAGATATATATATCGTTATTCCCAATACGACATTTGTTAGTCGTAGAATTTGATATTGAATCTAAGCCGATATATTTTCTATTCAGAGCCTTGTATTTAATATCAAATGTGATTTGGGTTTGTCATGAATGGTGTCTTCATTAACACTGTTCTTGAACCCAGTTGAGAAAAGATTAAATCTTTTTATTTAGATTTAATGAAGTGTACCAATTAAATAATATTTAACTGGAATTGAATTGGCATTGATTTTTGGGTTTATCGTGAACAGTGTTTTAAATAACACTTGTTCTTTAACCCGATAATTAATGGAATGTGATTTTGGGTTGTCGTGAACGGTATCTTCAATAATACTGTTCTTAGACCCAGCACAGTTAAGAAAATCAGAAACTAACTGGAGGTTGGTCAAGTTGAATGGTTTCCTGTGTATTGATATGATGTTGGTTTCGGCCTTCGGGGTCAATACTTAGGGAATTGCTCGCTTGTTAATTTACGGTTAGGGACTGAATGAAATGTGATGTGATTTTGGGTTTATCGTGAACCGTGTTTTAAATGACATTGATTCTTTAACCCAGTCACAGATTAAAACTAAGTAGAGTTTTAATGAATCTTTAATTAGATTGAAAAGGTCGAGAATGGAGTATCACTAGTTTTGCTCCAGGCGATAGGTAAATCTTTAATTAGATTTGAACATGAAATGGTAATTGAATTTGCCGATAACACCGTGGTGTTAGATATGAAGTATTACCAGTTTTACTTCATGGGATGAATAGGATGGGATTGGGAAATTAAAACAAACGATTACTCCGGTAAGATTCGTTAATCCCGACTAGTTTGAATTGATATTCGAAAAGGAGATTAAAGAATAAATTTTAATGATTTATCTTTGATAAAATTAATGGGAACTGTGACGGCCCGCCCCGCACCAACCGACATTTACTCCAAAAGTGCGCTGTACACATGTCCAGTTAGCACGGAATGGGTCGTCAGAAGGAAAAGGAAGAAGGAAATGAACATACAAAGAACCTGTAGAATGTCTCACAGCGCATAGGACAAAATATAATAATAACATACTTGACATAAAACAGGAGAGACAGTGCATAAGCTAAAAACCAGAACTAAGCATCAGAGCAGCGGAAATTCAAAATATAGCTTATTACAACTTTTCAACTGTCTCAAAGCAAAAGCAAGATAAAGGAGGTACACTACTAATTCCCAAGTAGCGACCACCAACGACACAGGGAGAATGTGTATATATATATCATACGTGGAAGCCTCCTGCCCACCTCGAATCAGCCACTCGCGCATCACCAGCTAACCTGTCTCTAGTCTGCTCGTGTGAGCACCCAGAGTAATAAGAGGAGACATAAAACTCTGGGTCAGACATAAAGCCTGGTATGAGCGATAAGCATTTAAAGTGAACAGTAGCAGGTAGACTAAAACATACCTGAACCTGCAACCAAAGAGTTAGCACTACATACTGTACAACACTCTAAGGTGCCATATCAAATGGTATAAATATACGGAGGTGGGGGAGGTGTACATATCATAGTGATGGCAAACAATCAAACATAGCATCCATCCTCACATTTCTCACTCAGTGCGTAAAGCATATGATATTCACCACTTCGATCACCCACCCTTGCTACGATCACTTTGCCCCATGAAGTCATAAATGGCTTTACTGCACTGATAACGTTGCCACTAATCCTTTGCTATGTCCACTTGCCCCATGGACTTATTCACCCCATCTGCGCTGGCTCATAGCCTTACCAATTCTTACTATGTCCACTTGCCCCATGGAGTTATTCACCCCATCTGCGCTGGCTCATAGTCTTACCAATCCTTACTATGTCCACTTGCCCCATGGAGTTATTCACCCCATCTGCGCTGGCTCATAGTCTTACTACGCATCACCTTGCCCCTCGAGTCGTAATGACTCTACTGCACTGATAATGTAGTCTTGCTACCATCACCTTGCTCCTCGAGTCGTAATGACTCTACTGCACTGATAAGTAGCCCATCATTCATTTTTAGTGGTGAATCGAAGTTATGAACGTCGACAACTCTTTATCACACGTCCCGTAGCAAAGCCCAACCATGAAGTGAACTCATTGGTCCCCAACTGGATCCTGAGCTCTAACTCCCCATATTGGACTACCTTTGCATCTCGGGTTATTGGTCAATACTGGGTCGGGTCGGGTTCCCTTCAATCCATTGGTTCGGATCGGGTATCCTCCTTTGGGTCTGTTCTTCTTCTGGTACGGTTCGGGTCGGGTATTTCTCCTCGGGTCGGGTCGGGTGCCCCACTTCGGGTCAGGTCGGGTGCCATCTCCCCTCCAGTTCGTGCTTCTGCTCCGATCCGCCTCCTCATTCTCCACGTGCTCCGATCCGATCCATCCTCCTCTATCCGCTCCGATCCCTCCTCCTTAATCCGATCCGATCCCAGTTTAGTTAGCGTGGCCTTCCTTTTTGCCAATTTTCTCAAGTGTCAGGTTCCGATCCGATCGAATCCCTTGCCCAGTTCAACATATCCGATCCGAGCTCCATATCCGATCTGATTCGGAACCTGCACTGCTTTCTGAAATTGTTCCAGCAAGTGTTTACGCCATTCGACGACGTTTTCGATCATTCTAACTATTGAAATCAATCACAAAGCATTTCATACAGTCATAGCAACATTCATAATCAACCACAAACATCAAAACATCAATATGATAAGTTAAAATGGATCAAACATACCCCAAAACCCCATATTTCCCCTTAAGCATGTTTAGGTGAAACTAATGATAGGATTAGCACAACTTAACCAAATTAACCCAAATTCATATCAGAGGTCTAAAACATCATTTAGGAATTTATGAACATTTTTCCCGAATTTATTAGTGTATAAATTCGCTAATTAACACTAATTACCCCTAATTAGCCATAATTAGTGCAAAACTATGCAAATCACTCACCTTAGCCACAAATAAACTAAGATCTGAAATAAATCTCTGATTTGATGTGAATCCCAATGCCAAACAGCAGCTCCAATGTTGATTTGGTGTAGATCTCCCTTGATTAGATGTTGCTAAGCTTAATCCTTGACCAAAAGATGATTTGGAGGTGATTTAGAGGTTGGAGGCCATTTTTAGGGTTCCTTGGTGATAAGTGGAGGCTAGAAAACTGAAATGGAATGATTCTTCATCTCATTTCAGCCTTTCCATAACCCCAATCCCGAAATGGGTTATGGGCCTACTCACTAATCACCCGATTTGGCCCGGTTAAGCAGTTTTTCACCCTCCAAACCTTATTTCAGCCATATCTCACAAACGGTAAGTCCGTTTGGCTATTATGACCACTCTACGGAAAGGTAAACCATCAAACGAATCCAATGGAAGTGGTTTCAGTTGAAAATTCCTTTCCAATCAAAAGTTATGGCCAAAACAGTACCAACTAGGGGCAAAATGGTCATTTAAAAATCGACAAAAATCTCGAACATGGGAAATGACTCTAATAGATGTTTCCCAAAATTACATGACCATTCAACTTCACATGGGAAAGAAATAAATATTCTACAATCCTATGATGTGTAGAATACGGGTCGTTACACTCTCCCCCCCTTAAGAAATTTCGCCCCCGAAATTCCCTAACCAAAACACACACAAAGGTTCCCGCATGCCTATCAACCATAAAACAACCATCAAACATGCAAAACAAGTAAAATAAGTCTATCCTAGCATGCGGAATAACTAAATCGCAAAGTAAATCTTACCAGGCAAAGAGTTCTGGATATGCCTTCCTAATGCTCTCCTCTGTCTCCCAAGTACAATCGTTCTCACCCCACTGAACCTTGACTAGCTTCACCGCCTTCCTTCGAAGTTGCTTCATATCATGCCCCACATTACGAATTGGCTTGCGGTTCCCAACCGCCTCGGGTTCTACTTCGAAGTCCTCTAACTGATCAGGTGAAATAGTCATATCTGAGTCGTGAACGAACTTCCTTAGATGGGAAACATGAAATACATTGTGAACTCCCGCCATCTTCTCTGGTAAGCCAACTCTATATGCCAAATTCCCGACTAATTCAAGAACAGGGAATGGGCCAACAAATCTTTGTGCTAATTTGCCTCTCCTGCCAAATCGTATCACGCTTTTCAACGGAGAAATCTTGATAAACACCAAGTCACCAATGGAGAATTTTAAATCTCTTCTCCTCTTATCAGCATAACTCTTCTACCTATCTTGGGCAGCTTTCATTCGTTGTTGAATTATCTTAATCTTATCGGAAGTTTCCCTCACCACATCTGGTCCAAGCACAAACTTCTCGCCAGTCTCGATCCAACATGATGGTGAGTTGCACGGTCTTCCGTACAAAGCTTCATATGGAGCCATGCCGATACTGGATTGGTAGCTATTATTATATGCAAACTCTACTAGATGCAAATGGTCATCCCATGATCCACCAAAATCCAATATACAAGCTCTCAAGAGATCTTCCAATATACGATTCACCCTCTCCGTCTGACCGTCGGTCTGAAGATGATATGCGGTATTGAGATGTAATCCTCACCCTAGAGCCTCTTGTAAGCTCTTCCAAAACCCACTAGTGAACAACGGGTCTCGGTCACTCACAATGCTTTTGGGTACTCCATGAAATCTCACTGCCCACTTCATATACAATTCTGCCAACTTGGCTGTCGTTCTGGTCGATTTGACTGGTATAAATCTTGCACTTTTAGTCAATTGATCCACAATTACCCAAATGCTATCATATCCCGATCTAGTCCTTGGTAAACCATCGATGAAATCCATCGAGACTTGCTCCCATTTCCATTCGGGAATTTCTAATGGTTGCAACAACCCACTAGGCTTCTTCTGCTCGGCTTTAACTAGCTGGCAATTCATGCATTTGGATATAAACTTCCCAACGTCTCTTTTCATCCCTTCCCAGTAGTAAGTCTGCTTCATGTCTCGATGTGTCTTATTACCACCGGGATGTATAGTCAGTTTTGAGTGCTGACATTCTCTAAGCACTTCATCCCTCAAACCATTCACGTTGGGTACAACTAGTCTGTCATTCTTCCGAAGCCATCCATCTCGATCAAGCCCATACACATTCATCTCCTCACCGTCGATGTTCATCTCTAACTTGGAGATGATTTCCAATAGATTAGGATCGTCCCTCTGGCTGGAACCAATCCGCTGTATCAAAGTGGGTCTGATCGTCAAACTAGCTAGCATAACTGGATCCAATTCGCACTTTGGTCTGAAATCAAACCCCGCGATATACTCTAGTTGCTTCCACTTAAGAAACATTGCCCCCAAACTGGCATGTCTCCTACTCAAGGCATCGGCTACCGCATTACCTTTCCCAGGTGTATATGCGATATCAAAATCATACGAAGCCAAAGAACTCTAACCATCTCTGTTGACGGAGATTCAGATCTTTCTGAGAGAAAAGATACTTTAACGATTTATGATCGGTAAACAACTCAAATCTTTCTCCCAAGAGATAGTGTCTCCACGTCTTTAGCGCAAACACGATCGCTGCTAATTCCAAATCATGGTTAGGATACTTCTTCTCATGCGGCTTTAGCTGTCGACTAGCATAAGCTACAACCCTACCTCCTTGCATCAATACAGCACCCAGTCCGGTACCACAAGCATCCGTGTATACCGTCATCTCTTCATTCCCTTTAGGAATGACTAACACTGGTGCACGCGTCAACCTTTCCTTTAGACTCATGAATGCGTTCTCACACACTTCGTCCCAGACGAAGGACCAATCCTTCTTAGTCAATTGAGTCAACGATGCTGCTTTCTTGGAGAAGTCCTGGATAAACTTACGATAATATCCAGCTAACCCCAAGAAACTTCTTACATCTGTTGCATTCTTGGGCGTAGGCCAATCCTGTACCGTAGCTACCTTCGCAGGGTCCACGGCAATACCACTCTCAGAAACAACATGACCCAAGAATCTCACTTCCCTTCTCCAAAAATGACACTTAGAGAATTTCTCTTTCAATTGGTGTTTCCTGAACACCTCCATCACTATCCTCAAGTGCCCCTTGTGTTCCTCCTCTGTCCTTGAGTAAACAAGGATATCATCCACGAACAAAAGAACAAACTTATTCAACTGATCTCTGAATACTCGATTCATAAGATCCACAAAATAGGCTGGTTCATTGGTCAACCCAAATGGCATGACCAACCACTCATAAAATCCAGACGGTGTCCTAAATGCCGTTTTCGGAAAACTCTCATCTGCTATCGAAGCTGATGAAATCCTGTCGCGAGGTCCAACTGGGAGAACACTCTTGCTCCTTCCAGTTGATCAAACAAATCATCTATTCGGGGTAGAGGATACTTATTCTTCCTCGTCACCTTATTCAACTCGCGATAGTCCACACACAAACGAAGGGAACCATCTGCCTTAGTGGCAAACACAACTGGTGCTCCCCACTTGGAGGCACTCCTTCTAATAAATCCCTTCTTCAAAAGATTGCTGACTTGCACCCCGAGCTCTCGCTGCTCCCTTGGTTCCATACGACGAAGTAGCATCACTATAGGTCTGGCATCTTTCACTAAATCAATACGGAACTCAATCTCTCGGTGTGGTGGAAGCCCGGTCACCTCCTCGAAGACGTCCGGATACTGGCCAACCACAGGCACATCTGACAACTCATCCTGCGGGATGTCAAGGGAATTTACAAAACTAGCCATAACCCCATCACTAGGTAGGCTACCAAACACTACCCTCCGCCCATCATCTGCCCTCACTGTCACCAAAAAGCCCTCAGAGTCTACCACCACCCCGAATCTCTGGAGCGAATCGACTCCCAATATAATGCCATACCCAGTAAAGCCCAAAACAAAGCAATCACAAACAAACATACATCCATGACTCGATAAGACCAAATTTCTGCAAATCGTACTAAGGCTAGTCGAACCACCAATCGGGTTCGTCACAACCAATGGTCTATCGACTATCTTGGGTTCCAGTCCCAACCTATCTACCAGGTCACTAGATATGAAGGAACGGGAAGCCCCAGTATCAAACAAAACTCGAACTGGTACATCATAAATAGAAAGCATACCTTGAATAACAACATTCTTTCCTTTCTCCGCCGCAGTTGGGGCATTCGATGAAGAAGGAACAACGTCAATAGCATATGCTTTCACAATCTGCTTCTCTTTAAGAGGTTGCGGACACTTATCCTTGAAATGTCCCACTTGACCACAGTTGAAGCACTTCTTATCCGCTGGCTTGGCCCGACAATCTTTAGCATAATGGCCCTTCTTACCACAGCTGAAGCACTCAACATCCTTCTTGCTCTTTTTCTGACCACCTTTAGATCGGTCCTGCTTCCTCTTATTCTGAGAGTTATTCTTGCCTCCACCACCTACTTGCGGCTTTGGCCCTTCTGCAGATACAGCCTCAGTCTTTGACTTAGGGTAAAGACTCTCTAATCTCAAAGCTTTCCCCACAATCGATTCAAAGGTCTCATCGATGTGGTTGATAAGCCTTTCCCCCAAGTATCCATCCAAACCAGTAATGAACTTCTCATTCTTCTTCTCAGGAGTGTCAATGAGAGACAGTCCATACTTCGACAAAGTGTCGAACACAGCAATATAATCAGAAACTGCCCTCCCATTCTGCTTGAGTTCCAAGAACCTCTTGAACAATACTAACTTCTGGGCAGTTGGAATAAACTTCTCGCTAAAGCGAGCCTTGAACTGAACCCAAGTAACCTGATCCTCTGGAGTAGCTGTTCTAATGGCATTCCACCAATTCATCGATCGCCCTTGCAGCTGACGAGACGCTAGCCTTCTCTTCATCGCATCCTCAAGACCCAAGTCATCAAAGAAACGATCACAGCTATCCATCCAATCTTGAACATCCATGGCCGACTCCGTCCCGTGGAACAGCTTCCCACCAAGGTTAGTGTAATCCATGCACAACTTGGCGAAATCGACCCTAGGCGCCTGCACTACTGGGCCAGCACCAACTCCGGGATTAGGAGCTGCCCCTTGCACTTCTCTAAGCATGTCTCTCATGAGGTCAGTAAACATCGCCCTCATGTCAGCAGCATTCCCATAGTTGGTTCCTCTACCAGCACCCCTTGTGTCTCGGCTCATCGTCAATCTAAAAAAGGGAAACGATTAACGACCCCATAGTGGTGCTAGTGCAGTGCGACTTCATTCTTATACTATCAATAGTATATATGTATATAGCTTTTGAAAACCAAAGTAATCACAAATACGCGCTCTCATATACGTACTATCTCTCCCTAGTGTCTTTCCCTAGGTTAACTACGTAACCTAGAGCTCTGATACCAAATGTGACGGCCCGCCCCGCACCAACCGACATTTACTCCAAAAGTGCGCTGTACATATGTCCAGTTAGCACGGAACGGGTCGTCAGAAGGAAAAGGAAGAAGGAAATGAACATACAAAGAACCTGTAGAATGTCTCACAGCGCATAGGACAAAATATAATAATAACATACTCGACATAAAACAGGAGAGACAGTGCATAAGCTAAAAACCAGAACTAAGCATCAGAGAAGCGGAAATTCAAAATATAGCTTATTACAACTTTTCAACTGTCTCAAAGCAAAAGCAAGATAAAGGAGGTACACTACTAATGCCCAAGTAGCGACCACCAACGACACAAGGAGAATGTGCATATATATATCATACGTGGAATCTTCCTGCCCACCTCGAATCAGCCACTCGCGCATCACCAGCTAACCTGTCTCTAGTATGCTCGTGTGAGCACCCAGAGTAATAAGAGGAGACATAAAACTCTGGGTCAGACATAAAGCCTGGTATGAGCGAAAAGCATCTAAAGTGAACAATAGCAGGTAGACTAAAACATACCTGAACCTGCAACCAAAGAGTTAGCACTACATACTGTACAACACTCTAAGGTGCAATATCAAACAATATAAAGATACGGAGGTAGGGGAGGTGTACATGTCATAGTGATGGCAAACAATCAAACATAGCATCCATCCTCACATCTCTCACTCAGTGCGTAAAGCATACGATATTCACCACTTCGATCACCCACCCTTGCTACGATCACTTTGCCCCATGAAGTCATAAATAGCTTCACTGCATTGATAACGTAGCCACTAATCCTTTGCTATGTCCACTTGCCCCATGGAGTTATTCACCCCATCTGCGTTGGCTCATAGCCTTACCAATTCTTACTATGTCCACTTGCCCCATGGAGTTATTCACCCCATCTGCGCTGGCTCATAGTCTTACCAATCCTTACTATGTCCACTTGCCCCATGGAGTTATTCACCCCATCTGCGCTGGCTCATAGTCTTACTACGCATCACCTTGCCCCTCGAGTCGTAATGACTCTACTGCACTGATAACGTAGTCTTGCTACCATCACCTTGCCCCTCGAGTCGTAATGACTCTACTGCACCGATAAGTAGCCCATCATTCATTTTTAGTGGTGAATCGAAGTTATGAATGTCGACAACTCCTTAGCACATGTCTCGCAGCAAAGCCCAACCATGAAGTGAACTCATTGGTCCCCAACTGGATCCTGAGCTCTAACTCCCCATATTGGACTAACTTTGCATCTCGGGTTATTGGTCAATACTGGGTCGGGTCGGGTTCCCTTCAAGCCATCGGTTCGGATCGGGTATCCTCCTTTGGGTCTGTTCTTCTTCTTGTATGGTTCGGGTCGGGTATTTCTCCTCGGGTCGGGTCGGGTGCCCCACTTCGGGTCGGGTCGGGTGCCATCTCCCCTCCAGTTCGTGCTTCCGCTCCGATCCGCCTCCTCATTCTCCACGTGCTCCGATCCGATCCATCCTCCTCTATCCGCTCCGATCCCTCCTTCTTAATCCGATCCGATCCCAGTTTAGTTAGCGTGGCCTTCCTTTTTGCCAATTTTCTCAAGTGTCAGGTTCCGATCCGATCGAATCCCTTGCCCAGTTCAACATATCCGATCCGAGCTCCATATCTGATCCGATCCGGAACCTGCATTGCTTTCTGAAATTGTTCCAGCAAGTGTTTACGCCATTCGACGACGTTTTCGATCATTCTAACTATTGAAATCAATCACAAAGCATTTCATACAGTCATAGCAACATGCATAATCAACCACAAACATCAAAACATCAATATGATAGGTTAAAATGGATCAAACATACCCCAAAACCCCATATTTCCCCTTAAGCATGTTTAGGTGAAACTAATGATAGGATTAGCAAAACTTAACCAAATTAACCCAAATTCATATCAGAGGTCTAAAACATCATTTAGCAATTTATGAACATTTTTCCCGAAATTATTAGTGTATAAATTCGCTAATTAACACTAATTACCCCTAATTAGCCATAATTAGTGCAAAACTATGCAAATCACTCACCTTAGCCACAAATAAACTAAGATCTGAAATAAATCTCTGATTTGATGTGAATCCCAATGCCAAACAGCAGCTCCAATGTTGATTTGGTGTAGATCTCCCTTGATTAGTTGTTGTTAAGCTTAATCCTTGACCAAAAGATGATTTGGAGGTGATTTAGAGGTTGGAGGCCATTTTTAGGGTTCCTTGGTGATAAGTGGAGGCTAGAAAACTGAAATGCGATGATTCTCCATCTCATTTCAGCCTTCCCATAACCCCAATCCCGAAATGGGTTATGGGCCTACTCATTAATCACCCGATTTGGCCTGGTTAAGCAGTTTTTCACCCTCCAAACCTTATTTCAGCCATATCTACCAAACGCTAAGTCCGTTTGGCTATTATGACCACTCTACGGAATGGTAAACCATCAAATGAATCCAATGGAAGTGGATTTAGGTGAAAATTCCTTTCCAATCAAAAGTTATGGCCAAAACAGTGCCAACTAGGGGCAAAATGGTCATTTAAAAATCGACAAAAATCACGAACATGGGAAATGACTCTAATAGATGTTTCCCAAAATTACATGACCATTCGACTTCGCATGGGAAAGAAATAAATATTCTACGATCCTATGATGTGTAGAATACGGGTCGTTACACTTTCCCTATGAATGTGAAATTTAGAAACTAACTGTCGGTTAGCTAAGCAGAATGGTTTTCTGGATATTGATCTGATGTTGGTTTCGGCCTTCAGGGTTAATATTTGGGGAATTATTCTCTTGATTAATTTACGGTTAGTGACTGATGAATTGGAATGAGGCGTATGTTGTGTTTGTGTAACGCTTATTTAAAATATACGCGAGTTATTCGGAAAGACCGGGTTTATCCCATTCTGAGTAACTGACACGACGATAAGTCGAAGATGAAGACGGTGGTCGAAGACCGGAGGTCTTCACGTCGTTTGGATAATTACTGATGATCTTGATTGGGTTGTACACCCAAGAAGATGGAAACAGTTGGTGATCGTCCAGACGTACTTGGAGATCGATGGATATGCGGGGTACTAGGTGCCTCCGGTTTCGTTTAGACCCAGAACGGACTTGTAAATGGACTGTGTGTCTGACATTGGATTTCATTCTATGTGATCGATATCGGTTGCATAGAGTGGTTTGCCTGTGTGGCATGCTAAGATGCAAATGATCAAGGCTTCTATTGAAAAGCAAAGTCTTGTGGTTGATGATCGAAGCACGGCCTTTGTGGCGTAGCTTTGTGTAACGTTTACTTCGCGAATTTCACACCCCGGTGTGAACAAAAAACGGAAGAGGACCTCAGGGAAGACATGCGTTTCTTTCTAGTTAGAAGTGGCGTCAGTGGTTTTACACGCCCTGACGAGTTTGACTTATGTGGTTGTTGCTGTTGCGAGGCGCCTCGGTTATATCGGTCATTCTCGAACCGATGGAGTCATTCGTTGGCTCAATTACGCCCCATAAGGCGGGGAAACGCAGTGTTCAGGCATTTTAATCCACATCGGTGGACTGACCCTGACGATCCAAGGGTCGATGCACTCTGACCCTGAGGCTCGGGCTAGAGAGTCTCAAAGTCGGTTGAGGACTATCTTTTGCCTCGGTTCATAGATGGAAACCCAATTTCCAAATACATGACTTTGCGATTTTGATTGTATAACCTATATATGGCGACATAGTGGTATGGGGCATTCATGCCGCCTATGATTGATACTTATGACTTGAAGATGTTTTATACACTATACACTTATAATAGTATCAAATGATTTCTTTTAAACGTATCAAGCATTCTTGGCTATTATAAGGTAAAAACCCTATCCCCCGGCTTGCGTTGCATTGTGTGATAGGACCTGGGTCTTATAATAGCTTCATTTTTCTTTATTTAGCATTGCGTTGTTGTTTTATGCACTGGTATTCTTTGGAGGAAACCCGTTCCGTGTTATACGGTGTGGTCCCTTGATTTACCTAACTTTAAAAATAAAGATTAACTGTTTTAGTTCTCACACCAGTCCCATGACTGACCTGGAGTTTATTGTTTTAACCTAAACTTTGGGTGCCCTTATTTTGAAACGGGCAGCTAGTAGTTTTGGTTTTGCAGATTTATATTCACAGGATCCTGGTTTACAGCTGGAATGATATCCGGGAAGCTTTGTATCGTATATCTCTTCTAGTTGTGTATTGTATTATTTTCCGCTGCAAATGTAATTTATTGTAATCTCTGATAATTTGTGATGTAAATTATTTATTCATACTCTGTATATTCTTGTAATCTGATGCATTGTTGTGATATACAATGGAATGTTCTCCCGTCCGCGTTCTATTTTGTCGTGTCCTCACAGTAATTCGTTCTTTCTCTTCTCTTCGGAGACCGGGGAAGTTCGGGTCGCTTCATTTGGTATCCGAGCTTTGGTTTACCAAGCTCAGAGAACAGGACACATTAGAACCATATGAAAGAATTCATCAGATATTGGATTAGTGATATCCAATGAGAATGACTCGTTAGAGATGGGATCAGTAGTATCCTAGAACGAGTGTGAAGAGTATATTTTTAAGATGAAACGAATTTTTTTGAAAATTTAAAATCAATTATTCGTATTTGATTATTTATTTCATATTGATTAGGACAATCCAATATATAAAGATTTTGCGTATGCGCCTAGCTAGCGTCTATTCGAAGTTTTAATATACTGGATAGATATAGAATCACACCCTAGTCGCCCGGAGATGATTTTGATGATGGAGCTCCATCATTAGAATTTATGTTCGAGTGATGAAAGTGAGCTTTCTATATATTTCCTATTGACTGGTGTGAGAACCAAAATTAGATAGGGCTTATTGTTGTGATTTTGCGTCAAAAATCTGATTTTTGACTATATAATAAAATTTTGCGTTTGAAATGCTAATCAACTAATTGATTGATGGTTGTGTTGTTTGATTATAGTTGGATTACTTAAAATTTGAACCATTTAGCCTAATTGAACTAAATAGTAAGTTGTATTGAAAATTTGTCGCATTTGCTTGCATATACTTGTACTTACATTGAACAGGTCATAGCAAAGAGGCTAGAGCAGAAGAATAAAATTTGTTTGCCCGACAAATAGGTACATGTTTACTATACTTTACTGTTTTGTTTGGGTGATGATGATTGTATGAGCCGATTGGCTAGCCGCTTGGCTTTTTCTTTTTCTTTTTGAGATCTGAAGGCCTGTATGGCAATTTCGGGATTTTCCGGTGCTCCCGGTGCAGGGGAGGTTATGGCGAAATTTTTCGAAAATTTAGGGTGTTAGCCAAATTTTTGAAAAATTTGAAAAGTTCTTAGAAACTGAAAAGTTGAAGAACTTAAGCCGTAATGAAAATATCGAAAGTGGAGTTGATTTGTTAAACAACTTTCGGCTTCGTTCCTTTTCGGGGACGGAAAGTTTTAAGTGGGGGAGATTGTAATAACCCGGAAATTTGGGCCAGTTTAAAATTTTTATTTGGCAATTTTTGTGAATTTTGATTATTTAAAATGAATTATTTTAAATAATATGGACGATAAATTTATTTTGAGTAGAATTCGAATGAATATATTTATATAGTTCGTCGTTAGAATATGAATAATTATTTATAATTATAAAAGGAATTGAAAATGGCGCGGTAGTTCGATAATTCGATTTCAAAATTCAAATGAACATACCGGGTGCAAAATAAACCGGATTTTAGTGAAACCAAAAATAATGGAATCTAATAGAGAATATCTTTCCAACGAATCCGGAAAATCAAAATTTCATAGCGGGAATCAAAAGATATGCCCAGTTGAAAATTCTGAATAGTCGCTATGGAATTCAGGCTCTTAAAAATGGGAATTTTGCAAACGACCTCGAATTTCGACGAAACCACTTTTGTTGGATCCGCGATGTCAAATTATTGCTAGGTTTCAAATTTCATAATTTTTCGAATCAATATGTGAGCGTGGCAAAGGAAAACGCGTTTGACCAGTTTTACTTGATTTTAATCAACTGGAAAATGGCCATTTTTCTAACGGTCTCAGAATTCGACGAAATTAGTTTTGTTAGGACTGTATCGTCAATATGAAGCTAGAAAATATTTTTCGTGAATTTTTCGAGTTAGTATGTGACCCCAGTAAATTGAAATGCGCGTTCAAATTCAATATATAGAGTTATATGTTGAATTTGACAAAAACTGATCGAAATGATCGAATCAGCCTACAAAACATATCCCATTGTGTTCGGAATGGGGGTAATACGCTATGGATGACAGTCGGTGGGCTCGTTTCGGGGTCGAAATAAAAAGTCAACTTTTTGAACTTAAAATAATAATATAATTAAATTATATTCATACTTAACACCCCCCCTTTCCTCTTCATTCAGAAAAGAAAAAAAAAACCGATTACCACCCAAACCCGCTTTCCCCCCTACGACGACCGCCGCTCCACCCTAGAACGCGCCCCTCCGGCCATCGATCCCCTCCGCCTCCTGCTCCCCGTTCTCTTTCCTCTCCTATCCTCTCGAGCACGCCAGAGACCCCCCCTTTTCCCTGCTGAGACGCGCACACCCCCCCCCCCCTTTCAGCTCTGCCGCCACCCCCTTCGACTGCCACCGCACCTCCTCCTTCTCCTCCCATTGCCTCTCTCCTCCTCCCTCCCCGACTGACGCAACAGCGACGCCCCACCTCCACCCCCTCTGAAATTGCCATAGTAAGTCTTATTTATTTCAATTTAATTTATTTACTTATTTTGTTCATGATTAGCTTTAAAAATAAAACAGAAAATCAGTTTTTATTTATATAAAAGGCCATAAAGTTTTGATTTTTATCATATGATTATTAGAGGTGAAAAGGTTAGATTTTAAAATAGAAAAGATTAGATTTTTAAAATAGAAAAGATTAGATTTTTAAAATAGAAAAGAATAGATTTTTAAAATAGAAAAGATTAGATTTTTAAAATAGAAAAGATGTGATTTTTAGCGGTGTAAAAATAGAATTTTTATCTATATAGTAGTAGCATAAAAATGTGATTTTTATACACATGACAACGAAGTAAAAAATTCGATTTTTATATATTGAATAGCGAAGTAAAAATTCGATTTTTATATATCGAATAGCAAAGTAAAAATGTGATTTTTATATATGTAGAGAATACGGGCAGTAAAAATTGACAAGAGGCGAGAACGGCGAAGATTTATGCATAAGAAGGGTCGAGGCGTTGGATTAGCTATTCTGTGAGAACTTCTCACTTTTAATTTATTTCTAGTTGAAATATATACTAGGATGCAGACGGTGTTTAGTAGCACCCGACACCCGTCGTCCACAGACCATGGACGACTTGTATGCTTGTTTGTTTGATTTTGATGTGTAGTTGATTGTGTGATTTGAAATGAAATAAAATATTTATATAGTTGAAAATATTTTATAGTTGAAAATAAAATTTTAACGTGTATGTAAAATGAAATAAAAAAACAGATCGGACGATTTGTTTATATACACATATTTGACTGATATTGATTGGGACGATAAATTTTACACGTCGCCCAACAGCACAAATAAAATCTGTGTTTGATTGTTTGAAACCCCACACGGGTATTGGGATGATATATGACATACACTAATCCCAATAATTAGTTGTATGTCGATCAATTGATTGACAGACTGTTATGAGCGTTAAATATTTATATTTGATGCATATACAGTGTAGAATGCACTTTGGATGATGGTTGATTATTCATCGTTGTTATTGTGTACATGTGGTGTAGAAAATCCATATAATTAACATTATATGGTAATTGATTGGGCTTCATTTCAGTTTTGAACAGAAATATTTGAAAAAGAAATATTTGAATAGAAATATTTGAAAAAGAAATATTTGAATAGAAATATTTGAAAAAGAAATATTTGAAATAGAAATATTTGAAAATAGAAATATATGAAGCCGTGTGGATTAAATTGACGCCATTTTGACGTGAACGATATTTATATCGATTTTATTCATTTTATAATGAATATCGAAAGTGATTTCAAAATCTGATATTTTGAAAAGAAATGAATTCGAATAGAAATTGAATAGAAATGAATTCGAATTGAAATTGAATATAAATGAATGCGAATTGAAATTGAATATAAATGAATTGAAATTGAATTGAAAACGAACTGAAATTGAATTAGAAATCCATTTGAATTGAAATCAATTTGAAATGAATTTAAAACGAATTTATAAGAAAAAATTCAATTTTGATTTGAATTTGAAATGAAGTTGAAATCGTTTTGAAAACGAATTTAAAACGAATTATAAAAATACGTTTTTAAAAGGAAATCGACGAAGTATATATTATATATATTATATATATAATATAATGGCCTGAATAGAATGCGCCGCGCCGCGGTAGTTCGCGAATTTCGACCATTGACTTCGAACGGATAGTACGGGAGATCCGACCGTCGGATTCTCCTAAAACCGGAACCGTTGGGTTCGTATCGAAAAGAGCTTTCTAACGAATATTAGAAATTTTGAATCCAATGATTGGATTTGGAATTATGTCCAAATAAAATTTGAAAAGGGTCGCTGTAAGTGCAGTTCGATGGCCATTGATGGAAATCGACTGTACGGGCCTTGATAAAATTATTAAAAATAGTAATAATTTGTGTAAAATCATAAGAAATGATTTAGAAAGAATTGGGATGAAAAAATCCATATTTGAAAAGATAAAAATAGATTTTTATCGAAATGAACTAGTTTTGAACTAGAATTATAATTCTATTTATTTTTAAATAAATAAATTGGATTTGAAATGGTTTTGAAAATAACCAGAATTTCCAATATTTGAATTGGAATGGATTTGAATCGAAATTGTCTTCGGAATATTTCGATGTTGGATTTCGTGATGATACAGATATTGTGATGGGAATTTGAAAGATATATATCGTTATTCCCAATACGACATTTGTTAGTCGTAGAATTTGATATTGAATCTAAGCCGATATATTTTCTATACACAGCCTTGTATTTAATGTCAAATGTGATTTGGGTTTGTCGTAAATGGTGTCTTCATTAACACTGTTCTTGAACCCTGTTGAGAAAAGATTAAATCTTTTTATTTAGATTTAATGAAGTGTACCAATTAAATAATATTTAATTGGAATTGAATTGGCATTGATTTTTGGGTTTATCGTGAACAGTGTTTTAAATAACGCTTGTTCTTTAACCCGATAATTAATGGAATGTGATTTTGGGTTGTCGTGAACGGTATCTTCAATAATACTGTTCTTAGACCCAGCACAGTTAAGAAAATAAGAAACTAACTGGAGGTTGGTCAAGTTGAATGGTTTCCTGTGTATTGATATGATGTTGGTTTCGGCCTTCGGGGTCAATACTTAGGGAATTGCTCGCTTGTTAATTTACGGTTAGGGACTGAATGAAATGTGATGTGATTTTGGGTTTATCGTGAACCGTGTTTTAAATGACACTGATTCTTTAACCCAGTCACAGATTAAAACTAAATAGAGTTTTAATGAATCTTTAATTAGATTGAAAAGATCGAGAATGGAGTATCACTAGTTTTGCTCCAGGCGATAGGTAAATCTTTAATTAGATTTGAACGTGAAATGGTAATTGAATTTGCTGATAACACCGTGGTGTTAGATATGAAGTATTACCAGTTTTACTTCATGGGATGAATAGGATGGGATTGGGAAATTAAAACAAATGATTACTCCGGTAAGATTCGTTAATCCCAACTAGTTTGAAGTGATATTCGAAAAGGAGATTAAAGAATAAATTTTAATGATTTATCTTTGATAAAATTAATGGGAACCTTTCCCTATGAATGTGAAATTTAGAAACTAACTGTCGGTTAGCTAAGCAGAATGGTTTTCTGGATATTGATCTGATGTTGGTTTCGGCCTTCGGGGTTATTATTTGGGGAATTATTCTCTTGATTAATTTACGATTAGTGACGGATGAATTGGAATGAGGCGTATGTTGTGTTTGTGTAACGCTTATTTAAAATATACGCGAGTTATTCGGAAAGACCGGGTTTATCCCATTCTGAGTAACTGACACGACGATAAGTCGAAGATGAAGACGGTGGTCGAAGACCGGAGGTCTTCACGTCGTTTGGATAATTACTGATGATCTTGATTGGGCTGTACACCCAAGAAGATGGAAACAGTTGGTGATCGTCCAGACGTACTTGGAGATCGATGGATATGCGGGGTACTAGGTGCCTCTGGTTTCGTTCGGACCCAGAACGGACTTGTAAATGGACTGTGTGTCTGACATTGGATTTCATTCTATGTGATCGATATCGGTTGCATGGAGTGGTTTTCCTGTGTGGCATGCTAAGATGCAAATGATCAAGGCTTCTGTTGAAAAACAAAGTCTTGTGGTTGATGATTGAAGCACGGCCTTTGTGGCATAGCTTTGTGTAACGTTTACTTCGCGAATTTCACACCCCGGTGTGAACCAAAAACGGGAGAGGACCTCAAGGAGGACATGCGTTTCTTTCTAGTTAGAAGTGGCGTCAGTGGTTTTACACGCCCTGACAAGTTTGACTTATGTGGTTGTTGCTGTTGCGAGGCGCCTCGGTTATATCGGTCATTCTCGAACCAATGGAGCCATTCGTTGGCTCATTTACGCCCCATAGGGCGGGGAAACGCAGTGTTCAGGCATTTTAATCCACATCGGTGGACCGGCCCCGACGATCCATGGGTCGATGCGCTCTGACCCTGAGGCTTGGGCTAGAGAGTCTCGAAGTCGGTTGAGGACTATCTTTTGCCTCGGTTCATAGATGGAAACCCAATTTCCAAATACGTGACTTTGCGATTTTGATTGTATAACCTATATATGGCGACATAGTGGTATGGGGCATTCATGCCGCCTATGATTGATACTTATGATTTGAAGTTGTTTTATACACTATACACTTATAATAGTATCAAATGATTTCTTTTAAACGTATCAAGCATTCTTGGCTATTATAAGGTAAAAACCCTATCCCCCGGCTTGCGATTCATTGTGTGATAGGACATGGGTCTTATAATAGCTTCATTTTTCTTTATTTAGCATTGCGCTGTTGTTTTATGCACTGGTATTCTTGGGAGGAAACCCGTTCCGTGTTATACGGCGTGGTCCCTTGATTTACCTAACTTTAAAAATAAAGATTAACTGTTTTAGTTCTCACACCAGTCCCATGACTGACCTGGAGTTTATTGTTTTAACCTAAACTTTGGGTGCCCTTATTTTGACACGGGCAGCTAGTAGTTTTGGTTTTGCAGATTTATATTCACATGATCCTGGTTTACAGCTGGAATGATATCCGGAAAGCTTTGTATCCGTATATCTCTTCTAGTTGTGTATTGTATTATTTTCCGTTGCAAATGTAATTTATTGTAATCTCAGATAATTTGTGATGTGTATTATTTATTCATACTCTGTATATTCTTGTAATCTGATGCATTGTTGTGATAGACAATGGAATGTTCTCCCGTCTGCGTTCTATTTTGTCGTGTCCTCACAGTAATTCGTTCTTTCTCTTCTCTTCGGAGACCGGGGAAGTTCGGGTCGCTTCACCAAACTAATACGGAAAAACATGAAAAATGTTATATTCAATATCATGAATCCGACAACGAAATTCGTTTCCCGAAAATCGGAGATTTTGACCTCCGTTTTCCTACCCGAATTTTCCATTTAAAGGGGTCCATAACACGTTTTTGAACGGAGCATCCTGACACTGCAAACTATATACCGTTGTGTCCGTCTCGTAGACTTGATTACCGTAGTATATTCATTTGTCAGTTTCAGTGTTTGGTTCGTGCTGAAATTGCGAAAATTCTTGCATAGTTCATTTTTGAAACAAATTCATTTAAGTTCAGCGTATCCTATTTGGGTCGCGCCTGTTTTTTTAGTTATTCTTGGTCTACAAAACCTGTCTTTTTACTTCACTATATCACTCGTTTATTTTTATTTTTATTTTAGATTTAGAAAATGGGTTCCATATTATAAATTACCACTATCTTGGATGCATGCGTCCATTGTTTTTTGCATGACACGTCCCTTGCTCTATTTTGAATTTCGAACAGTGCATAAGTTTAATTATTCTTCCACCGTTATCTCATTAAATCCATCCCCACTAATCCATTCTTCCTTATTTTCTGGTTCTTTACATTTTATTCTCTAGTCGATCTAAATCCCTTCATAAACTCCAAATGCCAATCTAGGAGAAAAAATTTAATACAAACAAAACTCAAAACAAGCCTTGTCGTGCTCCTTATTTGCTGAAGGAATTCTCTACTTTTCTCTTTCAACTGTGTCTTTCAATCCGTGCGCTTTACAAAACGTGAGTTTGGCCTTCCCTTTTTCTCAATTTTATTTGTTTGGCTATATTCGGTATACAAAAAGTATATCCCTTTATATAATAATGTTGTTGTGTAAGTTATAAAAGAAAGTTAGTATTGTAGTAGCCTTATATTTGCTAGCTGTTAGACCAAAAAGTGGTTCTAAAACCTTAATTAACTGAAATTACAATAAAATGAGATCAAAAACAGAAAAGAGACACATGATTTATAGTGGTTCGGCGTTAAAGAGCCTACGTCCACTTTATATCGCTTTGCTTGATGATGTAGATGAAAATACAATAAGATATTCACTCAATCTCACTCACTTTTCATATACATTCACTCAATTATCTCAAAATACACTTTGAATGATGATTGGGATTGTTTGGGAGTGCTGGAATTCGATTCTCAAAGATATTCAAATTCTTAGAGTGCCAAAAGATAGGGGTGGGCGCGGTCGGTTAACCACGAACTACGGTTAAAATTTGCGGTTAACCGCGAAGATGAGGCGGTTCGGTTAACCATTTTCGGTTAATTGCAGTAGTGTTCTACCGACCGAACCACTTATTTTTAACCGCGGTTAACCGGTTACTTTGAGCGGTTAACCGTTGCTCGATTAACCGTTCAAATTAACCGCTAAACCGGTTAAATAAACCGGTTAACCCACTGCAAGACCGACTGACTATATACAACCTCACTTGCAAAGTTTACAGTCTGCAAAGCATGCATTAAATACCTAGGTATAGCTCATACTACATAGTTACTTGATGCATTAATAGACTAATACTTCACAGTTCACAGATATGTTTATACTGCATAGTAACTTCATACATTCAAAGTTCATATTTCATAGAAATTACACTACAATAATAACTCAGTTACATTACATAAATACTTGTCAACACTCAGGCTTCAGCCTCAATTCCTTCAACTGAATACAAAATGAATTACTGGTAGCATAGCAACCTGAAGCATGGTCCAAGCATGGCGCACAACAACCTTCAACTGAAATGTCAAAATATAAGTATTGAGAGGAGGAATAAACAGTATCAGTGGGAATATCTTACATAAATTCAGTGAAAGAGTAAATAATGACAAACTAACATGCTGCCTAATCCATTAACATTGTTGATGTTAGAATCTATTTTACATATCTACTACTTGTAATAATTACTGGAGTATAATTGAAAACAAAATTGGGTAACAGTAATTAAGGAATCCTAATCCTCATTGTCTATTATAGTAACACCAGTATTTACATTGAAACTTATTGCCTAAGCTCACTGTATAATGCAAAACTGCTTTCCTTTTGCAAAGAGAACAGAAAAATAAATTAGGGGTGGGCGTTTATTGTAATAGCCTAGCATATTGTATCATTATGCGTTAGAGGATAATTATCATAAATCATATATTCGTTTTCATACTGACTTGTATAGCTATATCTTTGAGTTGCAAGTTGGAAAAAGATGACGTTTGTAAATTGAATGGTAGTAAAATTACGTGAACCTATAGAGAAGTTTTATATGGTCTACTCCATTTTTTCTAGAAATTTCTTTCCACTCAGTAATTAATATTAAAGATGCATGCTCCTTTGATATGTATATTGGTACAGATGTATTGTAGAAACTAATTTTGCCTATTTTATCTGTATCACCTTTTCTTTCGGTGAACGATTATGTTAAAAATGCATTATTCGACTCTGTAAAACTGCATCTAATTCAAATTATACATGGATTGTATAATAAAATGATAGCTTGAAACACCGTGCAATGGATTGATTGTAACAGAGTCTCATTTTTTCCATTTAGTCTTGATTTGTATTGATAATATTTGGCGCATTCATATATTTATGGTACTGCCTTGAAAAAAAACAACGCATAATATTGAAGTTTATGAACAATTACTTGCATACATCAACTATACCACCAAAATGAGAATGAGAAATTTGTGCTAAATATACAAGTACATAATTATATAAATTTGTGCCAACTAAGCAAGTCTATAAATAGAGATGGGCAATTCATATATGATTTCTACAAGCCTACTTTTTGAGCTTTACTTTCATTAGTGTAATTTTGAATAATCACTGTAACTATAATTAAGCTTGGAATAGCATCACAGTATATAGTTATGTATGCCTAAGTCACCAATTTATATTTTATAATGGCAAGTGTAGTTTCACCTACTGGAGATTGCTAAACTTGAGTGCATCAACCAATTTATAATGAAGCGCCCAGGTGTTGCGTGTAGTTATGCACTGCTGAAGATCAGAAATGCATCATAAGGGTTAATGTTCCTCAACTCGCAACAAATAGCTAAAGCTGCTTGTTTTAGTAGTGTCTTATATGCAGGGGCGCTAAACTTCTAAAGTAGGGTAAAAATGCTAAACTTCCGGCCAATGCATGCTGTGATTTACAGCTTAGAGGTTGTAAAAATGCTAAACATGCTAAATCAGGACCCAAGATCAAGATTCAAGCGACCAACGCAAGATATAGACATTTTCATCAAAGAATGAAAAAATATTATCATTAAACTTGTTAAATCAGGTATTTTTCAGACAACAGGCTCAAAGTGATGTTATAAAACTGATCGGGATAGTAAAATCTACAAGATAACTTATACAAGAACATACTGAAAAATCTATATATGCTAGGAGAATCCATACATGCCAAATTGTCCAGAAATTTTAGCCTTGCAGTCGCCAGTCTGGACATATATAACCTAGAACGCATATTCATGCTAATGATTCGAAGTAAACAAAGAATGATGCAAATTATGAAATTAACGGCTATGATTGAACATATTCTGCTAACATAATAACTAATTCGAAATCAAACTAAAATCAAAGTATTTAACGAATCGGAAATCAGTACACTCACCTTTCTTCCCTTCCTCTTAGCAATCACCATTTTCTTGAATCCACGAATCGGGTAGCGGTGGATCAGCTAAAAATAGTTAGGGTTTAGGATTTGTATTGAGAAATTTTTGCTTTTGGAAAGCTAAAAAGAAAGCGGCTGTGAAAATTGAAAAAAGGGTTACTAGGGTTTTGGCTGGAGCGAATAAGGTATTCGGGTGTAGTGTAAACTGGAAAGGGCTTTGGGCCAGGCCGGTTATTATGAATTAAAATACATTATTAAAATATATATGCGGTTAACGGTTAACCGATGTCAAACCGCGGTTAACCGTTAACCGCGAAGTTTTTGATCGGTTAATTGCGATCGGTTAACCGCAAGTTCGGTTAATTGATTTTGTCGGTTAATGCGGTTCGGCTGAGGTCGGTTAGATCGGTTCGGTCGGTTAACCGCAGAAAACGCCCACCCCTACCAAAAGATCCTTTCAAATGACCCTTGGGGGTCTATTTATAGGTGGAAACTTCTCCAGAATTCGGTTCGGATCGGGTACACATGTCCTCCATTCCATGACTTTCGGGATCGGATGAGTTCTGGTGTTGCCAGCACATCAAGTTAGTGGCCATCGTGTGTAGAAAGTGGGTGTAACTGCCCCGAATATTCAGGAGATCGTGGTGCGGAGTAGCAGAGTGCACTGGGTTCGGATCGGATGGGCTAGCAGATGGGGTTCGGATCGGCCCTGCTACATCCGATCCGATCCGAATACTTTCCTTCCTCCTTTGTCTTGCTTTTGTTCCTACCCCTGTAATTCCGATCCGAACCGGATGCATAACAGAGTGTCTTTTGTCTACTTGATCTTCTGACTTCTTGACTTTGTATAGCCTAGTTTACAAAGTAGGCTAACATTTTGCCCCCTCAAAGGTTTCTTCTGTTGAAGACGAAGCGTGCTTTGATATCATCTGCTCATTGATCTTTGAATTTGAGTCGTTGAAAAGTCGTTTCCATTGACGTATAGGGATATACTGCTTAAGAAAGTCGCATCTCTTGATGTCTATATACACATCACGTAGCATGCGGATATCTTTCTTCATTTTTAGAAAACTTTAAGAGCTTTTCTTGATCTCCAGCGACCTCTCTAGGTAATCTCTATCTTTATCTTTACCTTTCATTTTGAATCTAACTTATTCACCAAGTCAATGTATGGGACCTCGTTCGGTTCGGACTCCGGTCCGAATAGACTTTATTTCGCTTTACTTGACCTTGAACTAATAGGCCAGAATACACTTTTGAGCTCAATTTCCGGTCCGAGTGGTTTCTTCACCGTTATTAAGCCAGTGGGCCTGGCTTGCTCAAATGGGCTTCAATTCCGGTCCGAGCGGAATTATAAGCCTGGGAATACCAATGGTCATTGCACATTTATATATAAAATCATTGTTTCATCTCTTTCTTTCTTCTTTTATTTCCACCATTCTTCCAGGAATTACCCCAAAGAAAAAACGAAACCCTAGGGTTTTAAAACTTCAACAATCTCATTTTAATCCCCGAATCGAGCATATAGGTAGTTTTTTAATCTTGAATTACCTCGTTATGGTGGCTTTCAGTTTGGATATGTGGTAAGGTCGAACGATTTAAGCTTGGCGTTTACTCAATTCTGACGCCATGGCATCCTTCACTCTCCGCCATCATCGCTAATGGTGCCAACACCATCTCGAGGCAGTGATGGAGGATGTTAGGATTCAGTTTTGATCATTTGAGTATGTGCGCGCCTAATCTTAATTGGGGCCTTTGGACATGGAATCGGATTTGATATCAAGGAGGAGGAAGGTGAAGAAGAAAAGTACAGGGGATCGGTTCGGGTGAAAGAGTGTTAGGGTGAATAAGAAGAAGAGAATTTCACGTGACCGGATCGGATCAGAGTTCAGGAGTAAAGAAGAGGACCACAGTTTACTGAACTGGGTCGGGTCGGAAAGAGACACAACGAGATGAAGCGGTACGGGTATTCCAGTCCATCTGAGCCGCTCCGAAAATCCTCTTTCGAACCGATCCGATTCTGTTTGAAAGGTGTGAATACAGGATGCAAACCAAAACGAGGCCTCCTTCCGATCCGATCCCAATGCTTACCCCCAAACCGAACCGAAGCAGTTAACTCTCGTGCATAAGAATTTTCCCATTTGGCTAAATCAATACTTGACATAATCTTCAACCCAATGGATAGTTAGGATAGTGCCTTGCGAGCACTAACGAACATCAAGAATTATTCTGAACATCACTTCGTCGTCTAAACTTTACATTACGCTTTCAACTACTCACTTTACATTTCCTGCATACACCGTACACACTTTAGTTCACACACGTGCACAGGAGGACACGGGCTAATTTACTCTAACTTTTGTTATTACTTCTTCGATAGTTTAGCGATCATGGCCGAAAGGCATTCTTCTAGACTGGCAGAAAAGAAAGAGAACCCAGAGACATCCACTAAAGTCACTCTCAACGACATATCTTCTTCCTCAGACCCTGAATGGGACGACGAGGGATCAGATTATGAAGTAGAGGCGCATAACAGTGAAATGCCTTCTGACAGTGAAGTTTCTCTGGGCTATGAAGAGGAAGGAGGGGTTGGAGATACTCGAGCTCCTGACGAATTTGAATCTGCCATTATATTGGAATCATCTCAAGATTCTATTGAATCGATGATTGACAATGACAGACTTACTCGAATACGCCTAAAGCACGGGATACTGAAAAAGGATACCCTGGTTCCGTCGAAGACTGACCATCCTCATAATCCTCCGGAGGGTTTTATGGCAATTACCCGATTAATGTGCATGGTTGGGGCTATCCCTCCATTTTCTCCTTTCGTCGTCGATTTTCTAAGACAAATGCGGATTGCCCCCATGCAGCTGCATCCCAACTCCTATGCTTACATGTATACCTTATATGTAGCATACCGCGAGATCTTAGGCATAGATCTCACTTTTGATGATGTTCATTTCTTTTATAACTTCAAGCATCGACTCGAGAAACTCCTTCTTTCTCTTACTTCGAGTCTGTCCCAAAAAGAAAGATAATTTCGGCACCATTCAGTAGCAAGGTCGACGACTCCAAGCTGGAATGGTTTTATATACGGCAACAGCCGGGGTGTGATAGGAGATGGACAATATTGAGTAAGGCACTGATTTTGTAAACCTCGACTCTGAATGTCCACGCCACCACATTAATCCATTTTCTTTTTTGTTTGCAGTTGACAATCCAAAGCAAATATCGAGTCAAGTGTATTTTGATCGGATGCATCAGCTCCTCAATGGTGACCAAAAATTTCTAACTATCGACGAGGTCCTCAAGGACGAATATCTCCATCTCCACGGGCTACTGTCCATTACCCGTAGCATAGGTCACGGGTCAGGTCCATACGTATATATCCCTCCGGTGGAAGTAATTCCAGAAACGGGTGAGAGCTCGAAAGGCCCCACAATATCACTTCAAACTTTACCTTCGACTCAAGACGATGAGTTGGATAATATACCTGAAAAGCAACGAGAAGGGTACATCACTCCTGGGGATGTTATTTCTCCTGAGATATCATCATACCCTAAAGAACAGCCAAGAGGCGTTTCCCAAAGAGATGTCCCAACTGTTGATGATCCTACATTTCAAGGCTTGGGAGATCTCCCCCTTCCTGACACTATTTACGCTTCCGAGGATTTTGGCCCAAATCCTTTAGTTTTTACTTCTTCGGAAGAGGCTACTCCTGTTAAGGCCAAAGAGCCCACTCGAACCGGTTCGGCTTTAGACTCTGGTTTGTCGGAGGGGGGACACAACTTAGGATGCACTTTACACAATTTCACTCCACTTCACAGCACTTACTTCTTATGAGAATACTGATTCTGAATTTCATTTGCATTGTTGCGCAGGTACAATGTCTCGTGCTCACTATGACATCAGGAAACTACGCCGTAGCATGACCAGACCCCCTCATGATGTTGAGCATGATCATCGCGAAAGTCGCGGTAGGGAGGATCGAAGGCCCTATGATTCTTATTAATCGCGGACCTCGCGCTCTCGCTCTCCCGTTCGGTCGGATCCAGAGAGATATGAGGGCTACCAAGGCCGTCGAGAAGATGACAGGCCGTAGTCAAAAGACCCAATTTCTTCCCAAGAAAAGCGTAGTAGGGAAAGGAGCCCGCCGAGAGATACCGACCCGCGAAGTAAGCGCAAGGTTCCTGCTAAGCGGCCTAGAAAGGGTGAGGAGGCCATTGAGCCCTCCACACATAAGGACACCGAGCAGACATTCCCCGTACCTCCACCATTGGACGCTGAAACTCCAATTAAGCGAGCATACCTGGAGGAGCAGTTCCCCGATCACTACTTTGACAACTCGACTTTCTTACCTGCCCTTGAGCTTATTTCCTCGAGGTGGGCAGATGAGGCCAAAGCAAAAATTGACGCGGTCGAGAAACAATATTCAAAGATGTTCAAGTATTCGCGTAACCTTTCCAGAATCATCCGAAATCTAATCACGAATACTAACTCGATGCAGAAGACCATAGAAGATGACGCGAAGGCCTTGAAAAATTTAGGGAAAGACCTTGAGGATACATAGGCCCAACTTGCTATCGCTCAAAAAGATGCTGCTAGCTTCAAGCAAGAATTTGAAGATCTACAAAAATGCTACCATGACTTGCTCGAGTCCCATACTCAAGAGCGTTCGGAGCTGAAAAAGCAAGCAGAAGACGACAAGTCAGATGCTGTCAAAATGCAACTTACTTATGCTGACCTTGAGCGAGAGAAGGCCGAGTTAGCGAAGAAGAACTTCAAATTGGAGAAGAAAAACGCTGACTTGGCTTCCAAGTTGATGGAGGCCGAGAACAGGGCAGCCTTGGCGGAGGGTAATGTTGAAAGTGTCATCAAATCAGCTGAAGAGTCCCGCAAGCAGCTGGTAGAGGCTCAGGAGGATGTGCAGGGCTTTGGTGAATTACTGATCGATTTTTTTGCACACATAATCCATCACCGAAACATCTCTTGGATCGATGATTATCCGACTACCTTGGTTCATGTGTGGAGCCAAATTGTTGAATGGGAAAAAGAAGAACTCAAGGTATATTCCATCGACGAGGACAAACTTATGGAAAAATATCTAAGAGGTGACGAGCCGGCGAGCCTAGCTGAGGGGCGTCGCCTGATTGCTGTTGCCGTGGATGAGGAAAGACGGAAGGTTAAACAAAAGGACATCTGGCAGGCTGGTTCTTCTTCCACTGCCACTGAAACTTCTGAAGTATAGGGATATGACCCCGAAAACCCGGCGATCACTCAGGCATCTCTTTTATCTCATATTCTTGAATTGGCTTCAGAGGCGGCAGCTACTCCATCTGAGAAATCATCGGAAGGTATTTCAACCTTTTCACCACAATTCGTCAAAGCTGTCTCCACTTTCCATCGCATAGTCGGGAAATCGATGAAGGACCCTTTATTTTCTCCCAAGTTGATAACTGTTGCTTCTCATTCCACAGGTGCTGAACCGTCCGAGAAGGCTGACGTGTCTCAGGGAACCACAGCCGAAGCAAAGTCAGCGGAGAAGGCTGAAGGAGACAAGGGTGAGGCTGACGTTCCTCACGATGGCGACATAATAGACGACTTAATGGATGACAGTGGCAATGAGGGACATGAGGAAGACCCTGAGGTGACTATAGTTGGGGAGTCAAAAAGCGAAGATGACATCACTTTAGCTGCCTTGAAAGCCGAACAAGACAAACATATGCAGCATAAAGTTGAAGACCTAGACCCCGAAAGCCTTAAGCCTCTCGCAGTAGTGGATGCCAGATCAAGGTTAGTTGTTAAGCTTTCGACTAGATCTATTACAGAAGAACATGCTAAAAAGTCTTCTCTTGATTCCAGCATTCCAATTCCCGAGAAAAAATCAACCAATTCCAGCACTTCAGTCTCAGGGAAGAAAAAACCAAGGCGCGTTTTAACTGATGCTGAAAGAGAGGCGAAGGATGCTCAGAAGGCTGCTAAAAAATCCAAGTCCACTTCAACGTCTAAGTGATGAAGTGTTTTACTTTATCTTAGTATTCAATTGGCCCATGATTGTTGTAATGAGTGTGGCCCTCGCATCTTCTTTTTGCTTGTTTTCCTGTACAAATTCATACATTTGTAAACGAATAAAAATAATTCATTTCCTGCAATGCCTAATAGTCATCAGTTCAGTACTTATGTAAAAATGCGAATGCATGGCCGACTAAAGTTGTGTAATGGAGTCATAGTGGAGGGGAATATGTGTGTACATATATGCCCCCAGTCAATCTTGAAAAACTATTCAAGATTAAATTAAAAAGTCTGAATGTCCCCGATTCTCTGACGGGGTCACATTCCTTTTGTCATTGATGCCTGTTCTTTTCTGGCATCTTTTATACTCTCCTGTCTTGTATTCAGGTTAGAGTTCTTGCTGAGGTGGTCTTTCATCTGGGTGCACCTTCACGCCTCAGAGGACGTCGTCTTCCCGTCCTTTATACTCTCTCTCAATTCTTGAGAGTCAGAGTTAAGAATGTCGTCTTCCCATTCTTTTATGTCTTATTGTATAGTCAGTCGTTGTGTTTGTTCCAGCATATAAGCCACCTCCAACTTTCCAGATTTTAATTTAACATCTCGTATTCCACAGTCACAACAGAATAATAGTTGAAGATATAAATAATGCAGGAAAGTAAATGGCACACGATATTTTTATAGTGGTTCGGCTAAGTCGTAGCCTACATCCACTTTATAGTCCTTTGTTAGTGTCAACAGACTTTTCTAAGGCAAGTCGTGCCTTTTTACAGGGTTCATAAGAAAAACAAAAGAAAATACAACATCCCTAATTCGAATATTGCATCAAGTGTTGGGCATTCCAAGCCCTAGGCACTTCTTCGCCATCTACGGTATTTAACTTGAAGGCTCCTGTCTCAAGTTTCCATTGGATGACGAATGGTCCTTCCCACTTTGGACCGAGATGAGGAAGGGATGGAAAAACTCGCTTTAGCACCAAGTCTCCCGGTTCAAAGGTTCTAAAACAAACTTTCTTGTCATAATAGCATGCCATCTGACGTCAATGTCTTGACGCACGCAAGTCTGCCTCGTCCCTTTTCTCTTCGACTTCATCAAGGGACTCGAGGAGGAGTGCCCGATTCGTCATCGAGTCATAATATGTCACCCTGTGAAAGGGAACTTCGAGCTCTACCGGGATTACCGCTTCTGAACCAAATGAGACAAAGAAAGGAGTATGGCCGGTAGTTGTCTTAAACGTTGTTCGATATGCCCACAGAGCCAAGGGCAATTCATCCACCCATTTTGCTTTTGCACGTTCCGGCCGCTTCTTGAGGATGGGCTTTATGACTTTATTTACGGCTTCTACTTGCCCATTCGACTGTGGATGGGTGACTGCAGTGTACCGCTTGTCGATCTTGTATTTCTAGCAGAAATTTCTGAGTTCGGCGCCATCGAACTGGGTTCCATTATCAGTTATAATGGTCCTTGGAATCCCAAATAGGCATATGATATTTCTAACCACGAAACTTATCACCTTTCTTGCTGTGATTTTGGTTAAGGGCTCAGCTTCCACCCACTTCGTAAAATAGTCCACGGCGACTATTGCATACTTCGCTCCTCCTTTGGCAATCGGTAGAACTCCGATGATGTCAATTCCCCACATGGCAAACAGCCATGGACTCACCATAGATTTGAGCTGGGTCGGTGGTGCTCTGGGGATCTTAGCGAACCTCTAGCATTTGTTGCAGCGTCGTGAGTAATCAGCTGCATCTTCATTAATAGTGGGCCAGAAATACCCATACCGCAATACCTTTTTTGCTAAAGTCTGACCCCCCGTATGATCTCCACACTCACCTTAGTGTACTTCTCTTAGTACACACTTGATGTCGTCGTGCGTTATACATCGTAACAGGGGCATAGAAAATCCTTGTCGATAAAGGGTATCATCTTGAAGGATGTATCGGGTGGCTTTGCCAACTATGGCTCGCCTCTCACTCTTCTTTGGCCGGAGTACTCCATTTCTAAGGAAATTCTTGATTGGGATCATCCACGACTCCCTCTCCGGTTCTGCTTCAAAACCTAATTCAATTTCCATTAACTCAAAGCTTGGCGATCCCAACGTCTCAGTTGGAACCATTTCGGTTTCCTCCGGATTGTCGGAACTAGCCAGCTTCGCTAGCCGGTCTGCCTTCTGGTTTTCAGCTCTTGGGATATGCGTTATGTTATACCGTTCCAAGTTGCTCAACAGCTCCTCCACTTTTCCAAGATAGGTAATAAGTCGTGGTACCCGGGCCACAAACTCCTTTCGCACTTGGCAGACGACTATTTTGGAGTCGCAGAATATATCCAATGCCTTTATTCCGAATTCCTTAGCAAGTTTCATCCCGGCAATCAGGGCTTCATATTCAGAGTCATTATTGGTCGCTGAAAATTCTGGCCATAGAGCATAATATAACGATCGTCCTTCAGGAGTAACTAAGATGACTCTAGCTCTGGACCTTCGGTCGTTCTTGGCTCTGTCTGTGTACAACTTCCATGGATCTAATTTTAATTCCTCCTCTGACTTGACCACCTTGTCGTTGATCATCTCTTCCTCCGGAATTGTGAACTCTGCTATAAAGTCAGCCAGAGCTTGCCCCCTGATCGATCTCCACGGCAGAAAATTTAAATCAAACTGACTTAATTCAATATTCCACTTGATCAACCGTCCCGATGCTTCGGGTCTTTGCAACACATGTCTCAGAGGCTGATCAGTGTATATGGTTATTGGGTGAGCTTTAAAATAATGGCGAAGTTTTCAGGAGGCAATCAGAAGGCTCTAAGCAAGCTTCTCAATCCTTGGGTAGTTACGTTCTGCAGCTGCCAATTTCTTACTTACGTAATATACCGGCCTTTTCACCTTGTCTTCTTCCCGGACCAAGGCGGTGCTAACAGCGTGAGCCGATACTGCTAGATAAACAAACAGCTCTTCATGATCCACTGGCTTCGACAAAATCGGTGGTCTCTCTAGTAAGTCCAATAGATTTCGAAAGGCCTCGACACAGTCTGGAGTCCATTCGAAATTTTTCTTTCCCCTTTTTATCAAGTCAAAAAAGGGACGCATTTGTCTGTTGCTTTGGAGATAAATCTACTCAACGCAACTACTTTCCCCGCAAGACTTTGGACATCTTTGATTCTCCTTAGTTCCTCAATGTTCCTTATCGCTGCTATTTGACTGGGATTGATTTCAATCCCTCGAGAGCTCACGATGAAACCTAGAAACTTTCCAGATGCCACCCCAAACGAGCACTTCAAAGGATTTAACTTCATCCGATACTTTCGCAGGATACCGAACATCTCTGCCAAGTCTTGCGTATGGCTGGAGGACTGTCTTGATTTGACGAGCATATCGTCCACATAAACCTCCATAGTCTTCCCTATTTGGTTATAAAACTTCCTATTCACCAAGCGTTGGTAGGTAGCTCCAGCATTTTTCAATCCGAACGGCATGACCACATAGCAATACAACCCCAAATTTGTAATGAAGCTCGTGTGCTCTTGATCAGGCACATGCATGGGAATCTGGTTGTATCCGGAATATGCGTCCATGAAAGAAAGAAGTTCATGTCCCGCCGTCGAATCCACAAGCTGGTCTATTCTGGGGAGTGGGAAGCTATCTTTCGGGCAGGCTTTGTTCAAGTCTGAAAAATCAATACATGTCTACCACTTTCCGTTTGACTTCTTTACCAAAACAAGATTCGATATCCAGTCGGGATATGTCGAATCTCTAATAAATCCTTTCTCTTTCAGCTTCTCCACTTATTCTTTCAGATCTGTCGACCTCTCTGGGCCCAACACACGTCTCTTTTGCTTTACAGGCGGGTGTTTTGGGTTTATACTCAGCGAATGACTCATGATGGATGGTGATATCCCACACATGTTAGCGTGGGTCCAGGCAAATACATCCAGGTTTGCCTTCAGAAAGTTAGCCAGTTCTTTGGCTCGGTGTGGATCCAATTGGGATCCAATCTTCAAAACTTTTGCTGGATCAGCTTCATCAATGGGTACATCCACTGTCATTTCGTTAGGAGTTGCCTTTCTATCCTTAGGTTCCTCATCTTCACTGGGATCCAAGTCTTCAGGCATTCCCTTGGGCAACTCCTTCGGGGCTGATCCCTCTAATTGCTACGCCGAACCCTCCTTTGGAGGAGGTGAAGTACTTTTAGTCTCGATGTTGAGTCCCTTCATCGGCATCTTTAATTCAACAATATAGCAAGCTCGTCCGAGACTTGATCTCCCCTCATTACTCCTGTTCTGGCTTCAGTTGGGAACTTTAGCAATAAACACCACGGTGCAATACAAGCCCTGAACTCTGCAAGGGCTGGCCTTCCTAAAAATGCATTGTAGGGAGAATCTATATCTAGCACTACGAACTGAAGCATTCGTACTCTTCGACGATCCCCTTGTCCCAATGTTACGGGTAATTCTATATACCCCATTGGAGCTGTCGACGCCCCATTGAAGCCTCGGATCCAACCTTCACAGGGCTTCAAATCTCCATACTCGAGTCTCATCTGATCAAACGACTTCTTAAACAAAATGTTGACAGAGCTTCCGTTGTCCACTAGTACCTTATGAACCAGTGCCGGCCCAATGGTAGTGGTAATAACCAACGGATCTTCGGTAGGTGTTTGGATTTCGGTGTCGTCTTTGCTACGGAACACTACATCATCGAACATTGTCTTCTGCTGTTTCACAGGGGTGATATCTTCCAAATCATCGCACTCGTCCACATCTATGTGCTTAACTGCATTAACATATTGGTCCATTGCTCTGAAACTGTGGATAGCCAGATGGAGTCCACCTACTATGGTGTTAATGACAGTCCCTTTGCCTTTTTGTTGCGCTGTAGGCTTGGGAGCAGACTGATTCTGGTTTGGGGCCTGTCCTCCTTGCCCTTTGTCCCTTGGGGCAACCTTATACTCATCCAACTTACCTTCACGCAACAACTTCTCAACTACATCTCTCAAATGCCGACATTCGTTCGTTGAATGTCCATGAGTTCCATGAAATAAACAAAATTTCCCGGTAGCAATTTCTTTCTCTGTCGAATCTCGTGGCGGCGGTTTTTTATATTGCAAAACATTATACATGTCCAAATAAATGTTCTCTAACGTGTCATTCAACGGTGAATATTTTTCAAATGTCTGGAACCGGGGTCTTTTGTCAGAATTACTTCCTCGATTCCTGTTTCTCCTATTACCATTCCCATTACGGATGTTGTTGCCCCCGTTTCCACTATTATTGTTTCCATTATTGTTTCCAACATTCACTTCGACTTCCCCAGAGCTTTCTCCAGACTGCTTTACGGCAACATTACTCTGAATAGCTTCTTTTGAGGCCGCTCCGGACTTCCTCTTTCTGTTTGCCCTTGCTTCCTCCCGTCTTAACTGAATATTGGCCTTCTCATAAAACAACTCTCTTATGGGAGGCGGCTTCCCAGAAAGATAATCTCCAAACTCTGAATCAGGATCAACTCCTTCCATTAAGGTTATCAAGATGGTAGGCTCATGCGGGTCGCTGACTTCTGTTACAGCTAAATTGAAACGGTCTAGATACGACTTCAAGGACTCACCCGACACTTGCTTAATTGTCGATAATTCGATAACATTCTTAGACTTTCGGGCGTAAAGTCGGAATTGATTCATAAAACGTTCACTTAGTTCTTTGAAATTCGATATCGATCGAGGAGGAAGCCGGGTAAACCACAGTAATGCTACGTCTTCTAAGTAAATCGGGAAAGCCTTACACTTCACAGCGTCAGGGGCAACTGCAGCATTCATAAGCCATGCGTATCGCATCAGATGTTGTCCCGGGTCAGTTCTCCCGTTATATCTGTCCATCTGCGGCAAATTAAAACGTCGAGGGAACTGAAAGTCAAGAATGTCATCGGTAAAAGGAGTATGGCTTCGCTCAATACCATAATCTTCATTGGTGTAGTTTCGACTTTTAGACATGATTTGGCGTACCATAGCCCATACATCAGCATTGGTCAAGGGCCGTTCAGGCTCCTTGCTCTGTTGTTCGGATTTCCTCTGGGCTCCTGATCAGGGGACACCCTCCTTCTTCTAGCGGCTTCTGCTCTGCTTTGCTCCCTACGTTCCCGGTCGATCTTGGGAGGATGGGGCTGAAGCATTTGTCCCTGAGTGGGGTTGGTGAGATTACGATCTCTAGGCAGACATGGGATCCTCACATTGGTAACAGCATAGGCTCTCTCAAGCTCGGGTCATCGGGTCCTAACACACGAGCAGCGTCCTCGCGGGATCCCAGAGATCAGAAAGTCATTTTTTCCGAATTCTAAGGTCGTTCGAGCGGACCTCTTTCACAGGGCCGTTCTTACTCAGATGAAGAAGACTGATCCATTGCAGTACGATGAACTGGAGAAGGAGTTCTTTGCCTGCGAAGCTCGCCAATTTCCCTACACATGATTCTCGTATTCTCTTGCATCATAAGGTTGGTGCGCTCGTGGATTCTCATAGCCTCCCTAGCGCTCTCAAGCATGTCGAGAAGGCGTGAAAAATCTCCTTGGGTGACAGGCGTACATTGATTGATCTGGTCGTTGGTCCTGGTGGCTGGAGTCGGTGCATTTGGAGGGGCTCGAGTAGAGGTTCCAGCATCACCTAGAGTCGGATCGGATCGGAGCAAAGTGACCTGGCCGGATCGGATCGGGTCGGGGGAGTGCACTTCTTCAACATCTTCTACTCGGTTCGGATCGGAGCTCTCCCTCTGCAATCAGTTCGGATTTCCTGAGCCAGTCCGATCCGCTCCCGAGCTTTGCCCACGAGACCTCGTCACGACCGGGTTTTGCTGATCTTCACCAACTTCGTTCTCTCGACTGGTTTGAACTTCCTTGCCTTTTCCTTTGGCCATAATTCTTCAACAATCAACCAACAAGTATTTAAAAGCGTCGGAAATTGGGGATTAACTTCTTTGAACTCAACGGTCCAAAAAGTAGAACGATAATCCAGAAAAACAGAGAATTCAAATTGTTCTCAGTGAAAGCACCAAAATCTTAGACCAAAAAGTGTTTCTAACACCCAAATTAACTGAAATTACAATAAAATGAGATCAAAAACAGAAAAGAGACACAGGATTAATAGTGGTTCGGCATTAAAGAGCCTACGTCCACTTTATATCGCTTTGCTTGATGATGTAGATGAAAATACAATAAGATATTCACTCAATCTCACTCACTTTTCATATACATTCACTCAATTATCTCAAAATACACTTTGAATGATGATTGGGATTGTTTGGGAGTGATGGAATTTGGATCTCAAAGATATTCAAATTCTCAGAGTGCTAAAAGATCCTTTCAAACGACCCTTGGGGGTCTATTTATAGGTGGAAAGTTCTCTAGAATTCGGTTCGGATCGGGTACACGTCTCCTACATTCCATGACTTTCGGGATCGAATGAGTTCTGGTGTTGCCAGCACATCAAGTTAGTGGCCATCATGGGTAGAAAGTGGGTGTAACTGCCCCGAATATTCAGGAGATCATGGTGCAGAGTGCACTGGGTTCGGATCGGATGGGCTAGCAGATGGGGTTCGGATCGGCCCTGCTACATCCGATCCGATCCGAATACTTTCCTTTGTCTACTTGATCTTCTGACTTCTTGATTTTGTATAGCCTAGTTTACAAAGTAGGCTAACACTAGCCATGCGCTAGTGCATGTTAGACATGTATAAAATGATATATGTATCAAGTCCTAGGAGCAATAGAATGAAACCAATGTTTTGTCATGCTTCTCTATACATATAAAGCCTTCTCCACCCATGCGTTAGTTTGCTATACTCGTTGTATATATCTTAGGTGGTAGTAACATGTCTTACATGCTTGTTGAACTTTAAGAAAAAAGAATGAAAACAATGTTATTTCAGTCCATACACATTTAAAAAAGAAAAAAAAGACATTTTTTTTTTTGTGCAAAACTTTTGGTGTACCATGTCTTCTCCTAGGCGTGAATACATGTCTAAGCATGTATATAATTGTACATATTTATGTTAAGGAAGCAATTGCTTGTTTGCGATATACGTAGTGCATATATATGAAACAATATTTTTGTGTTGAACAATGGTAGAAAATGAAACAATGTTTTCTGTATGTCACGCATGTGCGTTTTTTTTTTAAAAGGTATGCTTTAGTTCTAGAAGATGGGCACTGCAATTAAACGTTTACCTTAGTTTGTCAAAATGGTAAAAGGGGGAACCGTGCTCTAAACCATGATGATGAACGTTATTTTTAAAAATATTTTAAAAAAACTTTATTTTTTATTTTATTTTATTATTTTATTTATTTTATTTTTGGAATCAAACTTTGATGAATTTGTACATGTCTTGACTGTAATTTGCTTTTTCAGTTCGGCGAAGTTTCGGTGTCGTTTTTTCAGCGTCTAACAGTTGTTGTCTCTATTTCTACACCACTGAAAGTGAGTTCAACTCGCACCTGACTAATATTTTAATTGGAAGTGAAATACCTTCATTTGAAATAATATTGAAATGTTAGCACTCTATATGCAAATATGACACATCGACACACACATGAATTGAATGATATTATGTTAACTGGACGATTGATATTGTTCTGTGCTTATTTAATTGCTGAAATTCACAATGCAAGTTCCCTGTAGCTTAGAAAATCATTGTGGGTTGATATGATAGATACCCGAATCACTGTATAGATTTAGGGACAAAACTGAATTGATTTGGGATGCGGGCTGAAATGATACACACCCGGGATTTGAAACTTGATGGATTGAAATGATATACATCTGAACTACTTGACCTAGGTAGAAAATTATTTTATGGACACCATTGGTCTATTTTTTAAATTTTTCTAAAAATTATAAAATATTTTAACTTATAAATTATTTTGGAATTGAGATTTCATTATGCTTTGGGTTAATAAAAGTTAAAAATATGTATATGTATTTTAGAAGTTATCAAACCGGTTTTATTCAAATCTAGTGTTTTCTCTTAAAGTAATTTATATTCAATGTATTTTTAAATAAAATAAAGCAATAAGATTTAGGTAATTTAACAAATATTTTATTTTAACGTAGTATACATATGTTTCTAAAATCATTTTAAATCTAAGATTTCCTATAAATGATTTTGTAAAGTGATTTATAAATAATGACCATGGTGTGAAAAATGTAAACGATTGGTTGTTAAAGAGACCGGGATCGGCTATTGTCATACTATCTGCCAATACCGAAAACCACTTTAACAACTGTATACGCGGCGGAGTTCCAGAATGAAGTAGGATGATTTAGAGGCGATTATTGGATTGAAGAAAGAGAACGATAATGGATTTCCTTGACCTTAGGGTCATAATTAAAATGAATAAAACAGGTGCTATACTGTGATTAAGTGAGGTCGTACCTCCTATCGGACACATTTCTTCGAACCCATATCTATTATTTTGTGATTTGATTGGTGTGCACCTTTGATTTTGGAGTTGTTCCGAGGTGGGTGGTAGTCGTGGCTATGCATTACCACTGGTCCAGGCGTACATCGGTAGAATCCTACCGTGGGTATTCCTCATGTTCCTTGTCATATTATCCAGATCGAGCCCCTAAGATTTTGATTTAATGTTGTCATATAGCGACGCATCCCTATCCGCCTACCGTTTACTTGTGTTTTATATGTAATGTTTACGACAATGTTTATAAACTATGTAAGGGTAAAAATGTAATCTCGCTTACGCTATTTTCAATAGTATATTTACCGTAGACACTATTATAATAGCGTATACTATTATGTGATACCTAGTTTAATGGATCCTTAGAGAATGAATCCCAAACAGTCTTTGAGTTACTTGTGCATTTCTACGATATTTCACTTGAGTTAATTTACTCACATGAGAATATTAGTCCTGATCCGAGTGGTTTTGTTTTGCATGATGCTCGGGTCAGCTTGAGTACCACAGCCTTTGGAGATTTATCTTGGAGCTAGAGATCATTTGGAGCCTTAGCCATCTATTTATTTGTTTTCAGTTCTATCTAGTCAGTTATTGTTGTTTCTGTTTTCTTTAATAGACGTTTTATGTATTTGAGATTTCCCTTGTATTTGTCCCAGTGGCTTGACACTATTTATTTTATTTTGGAGACTATGTGGTCCTAGTAGCTTCATGAACTACTATGTTTTATTTTATTTCCGCTGCGAATTGTTCTGCTAATCTATTGTTTTGAACCATTCATGTCTGACATGTGTGGATTATTGTCGATTTGAATAGTACAAAATAGTGGGTTGTTACAGTTGGTATCAGAGCCAGGTTGAGGCAAAACCTTAGCCTATGGAGTAAAAACTCATTAGAGATAGGATAGCAATATCCTAGAATGAGTACAAATCAGTCTTAGAGTCATTCTTAAGAGAACATATTTTTGAAAATATGAATGCGTTTCAAAATGATTTTAAAGTATTATATGATGTAAAGATTTGTTTGAATTGAAGTTTTCCATAACTTTTTCCATTTGTTTCGAACTTGTTGTTAGGATTCTATATATTAGGATTTTAGATTGAGATAAACTGAATCTTATCTTTAGTTGTCTTAAATCCAACTTTGAATCTTTCTAGATGAGTAATCGTAGGAATACCAGAGGTAGAGGTCATGGAGATGCTCCAGTTCAGCCTAATGCACCTGCTCCAGTTCAGCCTATCAGATTTACCAAGCTCGGTAAGGAGTACATCCATCTTGGAGGCACCAAATTTTACTGTGCAGGGAGCATTGTAAGGGGCCAGCAGTGGCTAAGTGACCTTGAGAGGATATTTTCTGGTTTGGAGATTACAGATGCTCAGAAGCGCCAGTTATCTTCCTAGCAACTGGTAGAGGGTGCTAGACATTGGTGGGATTCGATTACTGCTCAGATGGATGAGACCGGTATTTCTTGGGCTTAGTTTATGTATGAATCATTAGTTGATCTTTGTAGTTTAGTCATCTTTCCTTTAGAATCTAGCTCTAATTCTAAGTTCTTTGTTAGGGAGGCTTTTATCAATAAGTGGATGCCCCAGGCGGGAAAATCTAATCTTTACCGTGATTTCATGGATATTCTCCAAGGTGATATGAGTTTTGCTAAATACAAGAGGAAATTCAATAAACTCTCTAGGTTTGGACTGAGCTAGATTGATACAACTTTTAAGAAGAATGAAATGCTTATTCTTGGAGCACGCTAAGAGATCTATGAATGTCTGATGAATCATATTGAAACACCTTCTAACAGCCTGATGGATTATGCTACCCAATTCGAGAACTCCCCTAACCTCAAAGGAAAGCAAACTGCTCAAACATCTGTAGCTCAAGGATCCTTAGACGGGTCAAAGAAAAGGAAGCCTAACTTCAACCAGCAGCAGAAAAATTGGCAAAGGACTTAAGGAATTGGATTTTCAGCCTAGAACAAACCAGCAGATATATCCCACATCCCTTGTTTTAGGTGCCACCAAAAGGGACATTATGCCAACCATTGCCCAACTATGGGTAGTTCAGTTGTACCTCCTCCAACATAGTTGGCCCAGAACAACAACCTTTATTATCTCTGTCTTCAGCCTGGCCATCATAAGAAGGATTGTCCCTCGCAGCAGAGGGGAAAGATTAGAGTATTTGCATTGACTTCATCTACCCCTCCTACCGGCGATGATACTCAGGGTACGCTTCGTAGTACTTTTACTCTATTTTCTCATCCAGTACGAGTTCTGTTTGATACCGGTGCATCGCATAGCTTTATATCCGTTGACTTATGTGATAAATTTGATCATCTCTTGAAACCTGAATATTCATCGGAACCATTATGTGTGTCTAACCCTATTGGTGATCCTGCTAGTCCTAGTATGGTTTGTAAGGGGATACAACTTCTTTGTAATCCCCACTATTTCACGGGTGACTTCTTCATGCTCGGTTTATGCTTTTGATATTTTGCATGGCGTTGATTGGCTCAAGAGGTATGATTCTATTATCTCGTGTAAAGCCTGGACTGTTTGTTTTGTTAATGATAAGGGAAACTCTTTATTAATCGAATGTAATATGCCTATAGATTATGCAGGCAGATTCATTTTCTCACTTGACTCTTTGCCCAGTAATCTTAGTTCCACTCCTATTGTTCAACACTTTCCGGATGTTTTTGTTGAATTCTCTTCTCTTCCTCCTAAGCGGGAAATCGAATTCCGCATCGATCTTATTCCTAGAGCCAGACCTGTAGTTCTTCCTCCTCGTAGAACGGCACCTAAAGAGAGAGACTGAATTAAAGAGCCAAATTGAAGATCTTTCCTCCAAAGGTTTAATCAGACCAAGTTTTTCTGAATGGGGTGTTGCGGTAGTGTTTGTAACCAAATCTGATGGTTCTCTGCGAATATGTGTAGTCTACAGAGAATTGAATAAGATAACTTTGAAGAATAGATATCCTATGCCTCGGATCAATGATATGTTCGATCAACTCCATGGTGCTAAAGTATTTTCCCAACTCGATCTTGCTACGGGTTTTCATCAGCTTAGAGTAGCTGAAGATAGTATTCCCAAATGGCCTTACGAACAGAAAATTGTTTCTACGAGTGGTTAGTTATGCCTTTTGGCTTAACGAATGCTCCTACCTTCTTTTTGATCTTATGAACCTTGTATTCCGTGATGTTCTCAATAAGTTTGTTTTGTTCTTTGTTGATGATATTTTGGTCTTTTCTAAGTCGAAGAAGGAGCATGAATCACATTTGAAATATGTTCTGGAAACTTTAAGGAGTCACCAACTAAAAGCCAAATTTCCTAGGTGTCATTTTTGGGCGGATTGAGTCCGATTTCTTGGTCATATTGTTTCAGAGAATAGAGTTTCTGTTGATCTAGTTAAAATTGCTGCAATTAATGATTGGGCGGAGCCTAAGAACCCACCCGATATTCGTAGTTTTCTTTGTCTTGCTGGCTATTATCGGAGATTTATGGAGAATTTTGCTCGGATTTCTGCACCTCTTACTGCTTTAACCTGGAAGGATACTAAGTTTATTTGGGATGATAAGTGCAAAGATGCATTTAAGGAGTTAAAGGAAAAGCTGACCTATGCTCCTGTTCTTACTGTACCCAATGGAAGTGAAGGGTTGACGGTTTATACCGATGCATGTCGTGAAGGTTTGGGAGCCGTGCTTATGCAAAACGGTAAAGTCATTGCTTACGCCAGTTGTCAGATGAAGAATCATGCGATGAATTATGCAGTTCATGATTTATAATTGCTTTCCGTGGTGTTTTCTTTGAAGTTATGGAGGTATAATCTTCTGGGAACCAAGTTGGAGTTATTTACAGATCATCAATCTCTTAAGTATATATTTTCCCAGAAGCATTTGAGTCAAACGCAAGTCAGGTGGCTTGAGTATCTAGCAGCTTATGATTTCGATATAAATTATACACCAGGAAAAGCCAATGTATTCGCTAATGCTTTGAGTCGAAAGAAAGCAGCGTTATGCCAGATTGTAGTTTCCTCTTCTTTATTGGATCGTATTGCCGCTAAGCAAGATGAAGATAGAATGATCAGACTTATTAAGGAAAATGTTCGTAGCAAAGAGGTTGGAGATCATAGTGAGGTGGATGCACAAATCGATGAAAAAGGAATTCTTTGACTCAAGAAAAGAACATGTGTTCCAGAAGTAGATGATTTGAGATAGGAGGTACTTCGGGAAAACCATCAGTCCAGATTATTTATTCATACAGGTGCTTCAAAGATGTATCAGAATCTGAAGAGGATGTGTTGGTGGAGTGGTATGAAGCGAGATATTTCCTTGTACGTTAGTAGATGCGCTACATGCCAGCAAATGAAGGCTGATTACCAGAAGATAGCTGTTTTATTGCAACCTCTTGAGATTCCTAATTGGAAGTGGGATCAAGTTTCTATGGATTTTATTGATGGTTTGCCGAGGACGAGAAAGGGAAATAAGAGTATTTGGGTAATCGCAGATCGGTTGACTAAGACGGCTCATTTTATTCCAGTCAAGGCAAACCGTACAACTTCGAATTTAGCTCAAATTTATATGCGGGAGATTGTTAGACTTCATGGCGTTCCTACTAGCATTGTTTGTGACCGAGACCCCATATTCACCAGCAACTTTTGGAAGGCATTTCAGGAAGCTTTGGGAACTCAGTTGAATCTTAGCACTTCATATCATCTTCAAACTGATGGTCAAAAAGAGAGGGTGAACCAGATTCTAGAAGATCATGCCGTGCATTTATTCTTGACTATGGGGGACCTTAGGAAGATCTTCTCCATCTCGTTGAATTCACCTATAATAACAGTTATCAGGTAATCTTTTGATTTGTTTTTGTTGTTCTATAAGTGTCTATCTTTAAAATTCTATCTTTTAAATCCAAGTTCTTGAATTCAGGCTAGTATCAAGATATCCCCTTTCAGTGCTCTGTACGGGCGACCGTGTAGATCTCCTTCATGTTGGATTGAGTCGGGTGATCGTTTAGTTCTTGGACCGGATATGATTTTGGAAGCATCAGTGAAAGTCGAGGATATTAGAAAGAAGATTATAATTGCCCAAGATTGTCAGGAAAAGTATGCTGATATGCGAAGGAGAAGTTTGCAGTTTGCAGTTGACGATCATGTTTTTCGTAGGATTTCTCCATTGAAGAATGTAGTTCGTTTTTGTCGGAAAGTGTAACACCCCGTATTACAATGTGAATATAAGAATGATAAATCAAAGAATAATTAAATTATAACAAAATAATTAAGGGAAACGGATTACTCCATTGCGTTCGTTTCGAAATTCTGCATGGAATAGAGTCCAAGTTTGCGTAAATCGAACTCCATATGAAGAAGATATGTCCTTCAGACGTTTCAGTAAAAACCAGCCAGAAATTCGAAAATCTGATTTCAAAATTCAAAACAAACACCCGGGCTGGACGGGAAAATTCCCGCCCAGGACCCAGGTCGACACTAGGGTCGACCTGAGGGTCGACCTGTGTAAACAGGTCGACACTAGGGTCGACCTCCCCCCCATTACCAGATCTGTGGACAGATGCATTTTTCTGTATTTAGACGCCTTTCTGACCAGATTCGTGAGCTCTAACCTATTTAAACACCCCAAACCTAGCTTTCTCTCCACACAATTTCATTCTTCCTATACTCTGCCTCTATTCTAATTAAAAATAAAAATGGCGTCACTACTCTGCTAGAATCAAAACTAGGACTAGTGCTTCTTCTTCCAATCTAAATAGAATTAAAAGAGAATCAAATTTCATCAATAGTCTATGCCAAAGGAGCGCTATTCGGTGTCAGAATACAGATTCCAGAATACAAGAATCGTTCCCTTTTTGTGAGTACAGTTATTTTTAGATATAAAGTTTAATAATTATCTTGACATTTTTGTGATTCTAGATCTGAGGTTATGCATACTTTTCTGTGGATCTATCTTGTTAATATTATTGTGACTATTCTGTATATGTTCCTTCTTTTCTTCCTTTTTGTTTATAGCCAGGCTACCTCGAGCCTGCGCCAAATCTCATAAGAGATTAACGCACAAATGCTAAATTTTGGGACAAATAATGGATAATGCATAATTGGACATGACTGATCTTTGACTGATTCGAGAAAAGAACATAGGTTGTAAATTAAGATCTGGAATCAGTGCATACTATGTATGATAGACTATGATTTGGAAGAAGAATTATTATATGATAGCATACGACTTGGAATTTGGAATATAATGCATGTTATAGTGCAAGATCTGATTGTGAGGACATAATAAATGATTAAAATTTAAGATCTAGATTTGGGGCATATTTTATATCACGGTCTATGACTTGAAAAGAAAAGAAGGATTTGTGACTTAGGAATAAAGATCTATGTTAAAATAAGATAACTAGTAATGTGAATGCGCATAAATATGGGTTTTTGGATATTTGACATCATAGGCAATAATTTAGCATAATTCATATTGTTTGGGGATTTTTGAGAATATTCTGTACTATGCAAAGCTTAACTAAAATTTGGGCATATGTTGTATGATGAACTATGACCATGATTTAGGCATGTAAGGTTAGGCTTAATTTATGATTAGGCAGGATATGTAAATAGAATTTTAGAAATGTTTAATTTGTTGAATTTCCTAATCCGCTAAATCTGTTATCTGCTAAATCTGTCGAATTGCCTAATCTTCTAAATCTGTTGAATTGCCTAATCTGCTAAATCTGTTACCTGCTAAATCTGTTAAATTGCCTAATTTGGTAAATCTGTTGAATTGCCTAATCTGCTATATCTGTTATCTGCTAAATCTGTTGAATTGCCTAATCTGCTAAATTTGTTGAATCGCCTAATCTGTTATCTGTTGAGTTTCCTAATCTGTTGAAAGCTATATAGTTGTAATTTGGGTAAGAAAATCCGTAGGCTCGATCCAAGATTGAGTAAAAACGTGGAAATCTGATTAATCTACTGTAACATGTAAAGAAGTTTAATTTGTTAAATGGACATAATTAGTCTGATATCTGTATAATATGTATTGGAATAAACTGGCTATGACACGAGGTTAGACTCTGTTTGCGGTAGAAGCCTGCCCGGAACCAACCGGCTTAACCAGCAACCGCAAACTATCAGTCTAATGTGAGAGGTCGTAGGCATAACTAAAATATGCTTAGACATGAGGTTAGATCTGTCTTGTGGCAGAAGTCTACCCGGAACCGCCCGGCATATCCAGCGGCCACAAGCTACCGACATTCTGTGCATTAATATTTAATTAATGCAAATCTGAGATAAATATGATGTCTAAAACGTGTTAGGTGGATAGGGTTAAACCAACTGGACTGATGAATCTAATAAACCCGTTTCGTGAATCTGTAGGCCGAATACAATGTTAAACAATCTGTAAGTCTGTTAAATCCGTATATCTGATCTGTTAATCTGAAAACTTGTTAACTTGATTTTCTGATCTGTGAACTAGTAATCTGAACTCTGTCTGAAATCTATAAACAATTTAATCTGAAATCTGTTAGTCTGGGGACACAAGGTTAGGAGGGGAATTACTTATGTCATCTGTTATGTGGAACCCATATTAGTCAGTAACCCTTTCTGGTATCAAAACTTTGACCCCATGCTATGTAGGGGTTCGGGCATGCTTACTGAACTAATTATAAGCGGTTTATTCTGATAATGGCGAGGGGTGTAGATGGTGCATTCCAACCGGGTCATGTGCATGCATGGATCCAGTCTGCTCTGAGGATGTAAGACACCGTGACATATGTAAATAGGTCTGTGCCAATAGGTTTCCACTTTAGGGAGTGATACCCGCTATTGTGGGGTCGACACAGGGTATTTATGTACTAGGGAGCCGATCGCTTGGGGTAGGACTTAGGGTACACTTAGTTCTGTCTGTTTTTCTTGGTACCGTTTGTTTCTATTGGGTGGTAACACCTGTCTGTTTCTGCATGGTACCGTCTGTTGGGGTGGTAAAGGCCCATTACTAGTGTACACCTAATTCTAACATTCTGTTTCCATAGGGATTATTCTATTTCCGTCTCTGATTCTGTCTCCGTACCTTCTGTCTGTTGGGGTAGTAAATGCCCATTAGTTGGGCAGTAAAGGCCAATTATTAGTATTATGTTTCCGTACCTTCTATCTATTGGGGTGGTAAAAGCCCATTATTAGCATTTTGTTTCTGTACCATCTTCCTCTGTTCGGGTGGTAAAAGCCCATTACTAGCATTTCTATTTCTGTAGAGATTATTCTGTTTCCGTTTTTGTTTCAGTTTAGATATTAGGGTAACGCCTAATCCTGCTATACTAGTATTAGTGCTGAGAAGTGAAAAGCTTAGCTTAGCCTATATCATTTCGTTCCTTCTGTTAACCTGCTATTTCTGTTACGGTTATCTCTCATCCAATTTTATTTACATGTCATGACACTATTATCTGTTTATATGCTGAAAGTCACTAGACTCACCAGACTTATGTCTGACCTAGTTTATTTTGCCTATTTTCTTTCCACTCCCCCCCCCCCCTCTCAGGTTTTCAGGGTGGAAACATAGGAGCTTGATTCAGATTCTCTCTACTGGAAGTGTTGAAGTATTGCTTGGCTTTGGCTCTATCTTTCCGTGTCAGTTTATATTGGGGATTATGGTTTTAAAAACTAAGCATTCTGAAGGCTTTTGTACGAGACCGATATTTATGTACTTGAATTCCGATATGGTGATTTTGAAAGATGTAACCAAAACTTATTTTTGTTTCTGTTGTAAATAAAGTTATAAATTTTTCAAGTACTACTTTATCTATCTTGTAAATTTCTGTTCTATCTACTAAAAACGCTCCACCAAAATGAAGGCATTCCCTTTGCGAGTGACCTTAACGGAGGTGGGGTGTTACACTTGGTATCAGAGCTGAAGGTTACCATATTGGATAAAAAGTTTTTGAAAACTATTTTCAATAAGGTTTAAAAAGGAAGTATTTTCAAAAGTAGAGTTTATTTTGAAAAACATAATCCCCATAGCCATAGCCTATCTTTCTATCCTTTGTTTTGAATCTTTCCTTTTCTTTCGTTTCAGCATGTCTGGGGATCTTAACCTTCCGGAGGGCTTACCGATACCTAGCTGGTTCAGGAGGTACCAAGAAGCTAGGGCTAATGATGCGGGCCTAGCAAACGTCCCTCCTCCCCTAACTGCAGCGGTTCCTCCTCCTCCTCCGCGTGTGAATACTTTCCCGAAGATATGTAGAGTCATTCGAGCCTTGGGTGGGAAGAACTTTAATGGGACTGAATCCTTCGTGGAGGAAAGGAATTGGCTCAAAGAAACTGAGGATTTGTTCGTTATCTTCGAGGTAGACGATAGGCAGAAGACACAGTTGGCGGTATGGTTGCTTAAGGACGAAGCTTCATTTTGGTGGGAGGTCAAAAATGGAGAGCGTCCGGTAGAGAGATGGATGGATTTCAGGCATAGGTTCGAGATGAAATTTCTCTCACGAGCGGAAGAGAGTCTATACATAGAGAGGTTCTTTGCGTTGAAGCAGGGGAATTTAGAGTACTTCAACAAGTTTAATTAGTTGGCAAGATTCGGCTTAGATTTGGTAAATACACCGCATAAGAAGGCAATAAGGTTTGCTAAAGGTTTAAACGAGTCGCTACACGGATTGGCAATGTCCCACATTCCTATGGGGGCTACCTTCAAGAAATTAGTTGACATGGCATTGATGCATGAAGAGGAAACCAAAAGTGAGAAGAAAGAAGGAAAGCTCCAAGGACCACAGAACAAGAAAGCGGGGCCCAAAAAGGAAACACAAAAGAAGGATGAGAAGTCTGAAGATAAGAAGGAGAAGAAGTGCTTTACTTGTGGAAGCTCGACCTATCTGAACAAGGATTGCAGAAAGAGGAAGGGCACTTGCTTCAACTGTGGAGAAATGGGGCACTTTACTTGGGACTGCCCAAAGAAACGAGGACAAGGGCAGAGGGCAGGACCAACTTCTGGAGGACAGGCGAATACCCTCGAGGCTGGTGGATAGGATAGAAATAGGAAAACTTTCTGTAGAAGGTTTAATCTCCTTATCTGATTGTGGAGTTAAAACTCTTTCTGATTCTGGCATTTTGATTCTATAATTGAAACTATGCACTTTAATACTAATCTTGTTTCCGCTGTAGACTCAAACCTATGTGGGTTACGACCCATCTGTTTGTGATAAGTTGGGGTTTGAGGGTATCTGTGTTGGGCGTTAAGTTGACTATGACGCATACATTCTGGGTTTTTTTAAGAATTATTTGATAATATGATCTGTACCAGTAGTCTGTAAGTATCTGAATATTTCTGATAAGGTTAGGGGGTTTTACTCAAAGCGTGAAGTAGATTTCTAGTTGGACATTTGTTTAATGGGAGTGATTCTCTGAGTGTCAATCTGATGTTGATTTTAGTCTTCGGGGTTGATACTTAGGGGGTTATTCTCTTAAATCAATGTCTAATAGGAACAAAGCTTTTTTTTTAATTATACTTGCTTCTATCACTCGACTTTATCCTATCAACCATATCTTCGACCCTCAGGTAGAAACTAATGGGTGTAAACATGTGTTTGAGACATGTTATGTTTGATGGTTGCAAGTGGATGCAAGTGGTTGCTAGTGGTTGCTCATGGATGCATATACACACACTAGGCACTGGATCGACTTAAAAACACTCTCATAGTGCATATGGATGTGTGTGCATTTTTAAAATTTTTATGGATGCAAAATGGTTGACTCAGCACATGGATGTTACATATGAATGAACAGTTGTGCACTCATTTAGAAATGATACGTATCAAATAGGAAATTGCATACATGTTGGACTCATGGTACTGACATAATTCGCATTAAGGAGGCCAATTGAATCAGTGGAACGCCTGATCTTTGCATTAGATAAAGAACATATACACACACTTTTGCATATGTTCATACAACATTAGAAGTTTTCTAAGGACAATGAATGCTTGTGGATGATGGTTGAGTAGATGGGTGCTTGGATGGTACGACACATTCTTCCTAACTTGAAGATTTCGGGGATGAAATCCTTTAAGGAGGGGAGAATGTAACACCCCGTATTACAATGTGAACATAAGAATGATAAATCAATAATAATTAAATTATAACAAAATAATTAAGGGAAACGGGTTACGCTATTGCGTTCATCTTGAAATTCTGCTTGGAATAGAGTCCAAGTTTGCGTAAATCGGACTTCGTATGAAGAAGATATGGCCTTCAGAAGTTTCAGTAAAAACCAACCTGAAATTCAAAAATCAGATTTTGAAATTCAAAACAGACACCCGGGCTGGGCGGGAATTTTCCCGCCCAGGACCCATGTCAACACTGGGTCGACCTGGGGGTCGACCTATGTAGACAGGTCGACACTAGAGTCGACACTAGGGTCGACCTCCCCCCATTACCAGATCTGTGGACAGATGCATTTTTCTGTATTTAGACGCCTTTCTGACCAGATTCGTGAGCTCTAACCTATTTAAACACCCCCAAACCTAGCTTTCTCTCCACACAATTTCATTCTGCCTATACTCTGCCTCTATTCTAATTAAAAATAAAAAAGGCATCGCTACTCTGCTAGAATCAAAACTAGGACTAGTGCATCTTCTTCCAATCTAAATAGAATTAAAAGAGAATCAAATCTAATCGATAGTCTACGCCAAAGGAGCACTATTCTGTGTCAGAATACAGATTCCAGAATACAAGAATCGTTCCCTTTTTGTGAGTACAGTTATTTTCGGATATAAAGTTTAATAATTATTTTGACATTTTTTTGAATCTGGATCTAAGGTTATGCATACTTTTCTGTGGATCTATCTTGTTGATATTATTGTGACTGTTCTGTATCTGTTCCCTCTTTTCTTCCTTTTTGTTTATAGCCAGGCTACCACGAGCCTGCGCCAAATCTCATAAGACATTAACGCACGAACGCTAAATTTTGGGATAAATAATGGATAATGCATAATTGTACATGACTGATCTTTGACTGATTTGAGAAAAGAACATATCTGTTCCCTCTTTTCTTCCTTTTTGTTTATAGCCAGGCTACCACGAGCCTGCGCCAAATCTCATAAGAGATTATTGCACGAACGCTAAATTTTGGGACAAATAATGGATAATGCATAATTGGACATGACGGATCTTTTACTGATTTGAGAAAAGAACATAGGTTGTAAATTAAGATCTGGAATCAGTGCATACTATGTATGATAGATTGTGATTTGGAAGAAGAATTATTAAATGATAGCATATGACTTGGAATTTGGAATATAATGCATGTTATAGTGCAAGATCTGACTGTGAGGACATAATACGTGATTAAAATTTAATATCTAGATTTGGGGCATATTTTATATCACGATCTATGACTTGAAAAGAAAAGAAGGATTTGTGACCTAGGAACAAAAATTTATGTTAAAATAAGATAACTGTTAATGTGAATGCGCCTAAATATGGTTTCGGGATATTTGACATCATAGGCTATAATTTAGCATAATTCATATTGTTTGGGGATTTTTGAGAATATTCTGTACTATGCAAAGCTTAACTAAAATTTGGGCATATGTTGTATTATGAATTATGACCATGATTTAGGCATGTAAGGTTAGGCTTAATTTATGATTAGGCAGGATATATAAACAGAATTTTAGAAAAGTTTAATCTGTTGAATTTCCTAATCTGCTAAATCTGTTATCTGCTAAATTTGTTGAATTGCCTAATCTGCTAAATCTGTTGAATTGCCTAATCTGCTAAATCTGTTACCTGATAAATCTGTTGAATTGCCAAACTGCTAAATCTGTTGAATTGCCTAATCTGCTAAATCTGTTATCTGCCAAATCTGTTGAATTGCCTAATCTGCTAAATCTGTTGAATCTCCTAATCTATCATCTGTTGAGTTTCCTAATCTGTTGTAAGCTAAATAGTTGTAATTTGGGTATAAAAATCAGTAGGCTTGATCTAAGATTGAGTAAAAACATGGAAATCTAATTAATCTGCTCTAACCTATAAAGAAGTTTAATCTGTTAAATGGACATAATTAGTCTGATATATGTATACTCTGTATTGGAATAAATTGGCTATGACACGAGGTTAGACTCTGTTTGCGATAGAAGCCTGCCCGAAACCAACCGGCTTAACCAGCAACTGCAAACTGTCAGTCTAATGTGAGAGTTCATAGGCATAACTAAAATATGCTTAAACAAGAGGTTAGGTCTGGCTTGTGGCAGAAGTCTGTCCGGAACCGCCCGGCATATCCAGCGGCCACAAGCTACCGACCTAATGTGTGAGGTCTGTGCATTAATATTTAATTAATGAAAATCTGAGATAAATATGATGTCTAAAACGTGTTGGGTGGATAGGGTTAAACCAACTGGACTGATGAATCTAATAAACCCGTTTCGTGAATCTGTAGGCCGAATACAGAGTTAGACAATCTGTAAGTCTATTAAATTCGTACATCTGATATGTTAATCTGGAAATTTGTTAACTTGATTGTCTGATCTGTGAACTAGTAATTTGAACTCTGTCTTAAATCTGTAAACAAGTTAATCTGAAATCTGTTAGTCTGGGGACACAAGGTTAGGAGGGGAATTACCTGTGTCATCTGTTGTGTCGAACCCATATTAGTCAGTAACCCTTTCTGATATCGAAACTTTGACCCCACGCTATGTAGGGGGTCCGGGCATGCTTATTGAACTAATTATAAGTGGTTCATTCTGATAATGGCGAGGGGTGTTGATGGTGCATTCCAACTGGGTCATGTGCGTGCATGGATCCGGTCTGCTCTTAGGATGTAAGACACCGTAACATCTGTAAATAGGTATATGCTAATAGGTTGCCACTTTAGGGAGTGATACACCCTACTGTGGGGCTGACACAGGGCATTTATGTATTAGGGAGTCGATCGCTTGGTGTAGGACTTAGGGTACACTTAGTTCTGTCTATTTCTATTGGCACCATCTGTTTCTGTTTGGTGGTAACACCTGTCTGTTTCTATGTGGTATCGCCTGTTGGGGTGGTAAAGGCCCATTACTAGTGTACACCTAATTCTAACATTCTGTTTCCTTAGGGATTATTCTGTTTCCGTCTCTAATTCCGTTTCCGATTCTGTCTCTGTATCTTCTGTCTGTTGGGGTGGTAAAGGCCCATTAGTTGGGTGGTAAAGGCCCATTATTAGTATTCTGTTTCTGTACCTTCTGTCTGTTGGGGTGGTAGAAGCCCATTATTAGCATTCTGTTTCTGTACCGTCTGCCTCTGTTCAGGTCGTAAAGGCCCATTACTAGCATTTCTATTTCTGTAGAGATTATTTTTTTTTCGTTTCTATTTCAGTTTACATATTAGGGTAACGCCTAATCCTGTTATTCTAGTATTAGTGCAGAGAAGTGAAAAGCTTAGCTTAGCCTATATCATTCCGTTCCTTCTGTTAACCTGTTATTTCTGTTACGATTATCTCTCATCCAATTTTATTTACATGTCATGATACTATTATCTGTTTATATGTCGAAAGTCACTAGACTCACTAGACTTATGTCTGACATAGTTTGTTTCGCCTCTTTTCTTTCGCGTTTCCACACCCCCCCCCCCCCCCAGGTTTTAGGGTGGAAACATAGGAGCTTGATTCAGATTCTCTCTGCTGGAAGTGTTGAAGTATTGCTTGGCTTTGACTCTATCTTTCCATGGCAGTTTATATTGGGGATTATGGTTTTAAAAACTATGCATTCTGAAGGCTTTTGTACGAGACCGATATTTATGTACTTGAATTCCGATATGGTGATTTTGAAAGATGTAACCAAAACTTATTTCTGTTTCTGTTGTAAATAAAGTTATAAATTTTTCAAGTACTCTTTATCTGTCTTGTAAATTTCTGTTCTGTCTACTAAAAATGCTCCACCAAAATTAAGGCATTCCCTTTGCGAGTGATCTTAACGGAGGTGGAGTGTTACAGAAAGGAAAGGTTGCTCCTAGATTTATTGGTCCTTTCCGTATATTGGAGAGAGTAGATCCATTGGCTTATCGTGTTGAGTTGCCTGAGAAACTTACGGGGGTGCACAACGTGTTTCACGTATCCTATCTTCGCAAATATTTGCATGATCTTTCCTTGATTGTTCAGCCTGCTTCCTTGGCGAATTTGGAAATTGAGCCCAATCTGACTGTCGAAAGAAAGCCATTTCGTATTGTGGATAGGGACACAAAACAGTTAAGAAGGTAATCAGTAAGTTTGGTCAAAGTGTAGTGGAGTACTGATGATAGAGAATGCACTTGGAGATGGAGGAAAGCATGCGTGCTTCAAATCCGGAATTATTTATTCTAGGTAACGTTTGATCTAAATCTATCTTATCTTCTTATTTTTTTCCGCTCCTTTATCTTGTTCCTTTTCGGGATGAAAAGATTTGAGTGGCGGAGAGTGTAATAATTTGTTATTTTTAACGATTTAAATTCCAATCGAATTTTATTTTGAAATTATTCTATGGTTTTTCATAATGGGAATTTGAAATTTGAAATATGTCCATGAGACTTAGAATCTGTAAAAATTTCGTTGTAAAATTTGAATGTTTATTGGTTGTGCAATTTTCGGTGCAACGCTGCATATAACAATTCAAATTTTAGCAATTTTAAAATCTTTCCGAAACTAATTCGGAAAAACATTAAAAATGTTATATTCGTTGTCATGAATTCGACGGCGAAATTCATTTCCCGAAAATCAGACATTTTGACCTCTGTTTCCCTACCCAAATTTTCGATTTAAAGGGGTCTGTAACGCATTTTTGAACGGAGCATCCGACACTGCAAATTATATACCATTATGTCTGTCTCGTCGAGCTGACTGCCATAGTATATTCATTTGTCAGTTTCTGTGTTCAGTTCATGCTGAAATTTTGAAAATTCTTGCAAAGTTCATTTTTGAAACAAAGTCATTTAAGTTCGACGTGTCCCTATTCGGGTCCCGCATGTTTTTTTAGTTATTCTTGGTCTGTAAAACCCATCTTTTTACTTTACTATGTCACTTGTTTATTTTTATCTTTTTGAGAGTTTAGAAAATGGGTTCCATTTTATAAATTACAACTATCTTTGATGCATGCGTCCATTGTTTTCTTGCATGACATGTCCCTTGCTCTGTTTTGAATATTGAACAGTGCATAAGTTGAATTATTCTTCCACCGTTATCTCATTAAATCCATCCCCTCTAACCTAGTCTTCCTTATTTTCTTCTTCTTTACATTTTATTCTCTAGTCGATCTAAATCCCTTCATAAACTCCAAACGCCAATCTGAGAGAAAAAATTAATACAAACAAAACTCAAAACAAGCCTTGTCGTGCTACTTGTTTACTGAAGGAATTCTCTACTTTTCTCTTTCAATCATCTCTGTCAAACCGTGCGCTTTACAAAATGTGAGTTTGGCCTTCCCTTTTTCTCAATTTTATTTGTTTGGTTGTACTTGGTATGCAAAAAGTATATCCCTTTGAATAATAATGTTGCTGTGTAAGTTAGGAAAGAAACTTGGTATTGTAGTAGCCTTATATTTGCTAGTCATGCGTTAGTGAATGTTAGACATGTATAAAATGATACACGTATCAAGTCCTGGGAGCAATAGAATGAAACAAATGTTTTGTCATGCTTCTCTATACATATAAAGCCTTCTCCTCCCATGTGTTAGTTTGCTATACTTGTTGTATATATCTTAGGTGGCAGTAATATGTCTTATATGCCTGTTGAACTTTAAAAAAAAAGAATGAAAACAATGTTATTTTTTCTGTTCTTACATGTTTTTTTTAAATGACATTTATTATTTTGCTGTGCAAAACTTTTGGTGTGCCATGTCTTCTCCCAGGCATGAATACATGTCTAAGCATGTATATAATTATACATATTTATGTTAAGGAAGAAATATCTTGTTTGCGGTATACGTATGGCATATATATGAAACAATATTTTTGTGTTGAACAATGGAAGAAAATGAAACAATTTTTCTTTATGTCACGCATGTGCATTCAAAAAAAAAGGTATGCTTTAGTTCTAGAAGATGGGTGCTGCAATTAAACGTTTACCTTAGTTTGTCAAAATGGAAAAAGGGGGAACCGTGCTCTAAACCATGATGACGAACGTTATTTGTTTTAAATGATTTTAAAAAACTTTAAATTTATTTATTTATTTTTGGGATCAAACTTTGTTGAATTTGTATGTGTTAGACTGTAATCTGTTTGTCTAGCTTGGTGAAGTTTCGGTGTCATTTTTTTCAGCGTCTATCGGTTGTTGTCTCTATTTCTGTACCACTGAAGGCGGTTTCAACTCACATCTGACTAATATTTTTATTGGAAGTGAAACAACTGCATTCGAAATATTATTGAAATGTTAGCACTCTATATGCAAATATGACACAACGACACACACATGAATTGAATGATATTATGTTAACTGGATGATTGATATTGTTTTGTGCTTATTTAATTGCTAAAATTCACACTGCAATTCCCTATAGCTTAGACAATCATTATGGGTTGAAATGATAGATACCCGAATCACTGTTTAAATTTAGAGGCAAAACTGAATCGATTTGGAATGCGGGCTGAAACGATACACACCCGGGATTTGAAACTTGACGGATTGAAATGATATACATCCGTACTACTTGACCTAGGTAGAAAATTATTCTATGGACACCGTTGGTCTATTTTTGAAATTTTCCAGAAAATATAAAATATTTTAACTTATAAATTATTTTGGATTTAAAATTTCATTATGATTTGGGTTAATAAAAGTTAAAAAAATGTATATGTATTTTAGAAGTTATAAACCAGTTTTATTCAAATCTAGAGTTTTCTCTTAAAGTAATTTATTTTCAAGGTATTTTCAAATAAAATACAGTAATAAGATTTAGGTAATTTAACAAATATTTTATTTTAACTTAGTATACATATGTTTCTAAAATTATTTTAAATATACGATTTCCTATAATTGATTTTACAAAGTGATTTATAAATAATGACCATGGTGTGAAAAATGTAAATGATCGGTTGTTAAAGAGACCAGGATCAGCTATTGTCATACTCTCTGCCAATACCGAAAACCACTTTAAAAACTGTAAACGCGGTGGAGTTCCAGAATGAATTAGAATGATTTAGAGGCGACTACTGGATTGAAGAAAGAGAACGATAATGGATTTCCTTGACCTTGGGATCATAATTAAAATGACTAAACAGGTGCTATACCGTGATTAAGTGAGGTCGCACCTCCTATCGGACACATTTCTTCGAACCTATATCTATTACTTTGTGATTTGATTGGTGCACACCTTTGATTTTGAAGTGTGTTTTGAGGTAGGCGATAGTCGCGGATATGCGTTACCACCGGTCCGGGCGTGCATCGGTAGAATCCTACCGTGGGTATTCCTCGTGTGCGTTGTATATTATCCTGATCAAGCCCCTACGATTTAGATTTGACATTGTCGTATAGCCGTGCATCCTTATCCACCGACCGTTTACTGGTATTCTGTATGCAATGTTTATGACAATGTTTATAAACTGTGTAAGGGTTAAAATGTAATCCTGCTTACGCTATTTTCAATAGTGTATTTACAGTAGACATTATTATAATAGTGTATTGCATTATATGATATCTAGTTTAACGGAGCCTTAGAGAATTAATCCCAAACATTATTTGAGTTACTTGTGCATTTCTATGATATTTCATTTGAGTTAATTTACTTACATGAGAATATTAGTCCTAATCCGAGTGGTTTTGTTTTGCATAATGCTGGGGTCAGCTTGAGTAACACAGCCTTTGGTGATTTATCTTGGAGCCAGAGATCATTTGGAGCTTTAGCCATCAATCTATTTGTTTTCAGTTGTATCTATGTTAGTCAGTTGTTGTTGTTTATGTTATCTTTTGTAGACATTTTATGTATTTGAGATTTCCGTTGTATTTTTCCTAGTGGCTTGACACTATTTATTTTATTTTGGAGACTATGTGGTTGTAGTAGCTTCATGAACTACTATGTTTTATTTTATTTCAGCTGCGAGTTATTCTACTTTTCTGTATCTGTGATTTTGTGATACGATTTGTATTTACTCCAAATTTATTAATAATCTATTGTTTTGAACCATTCACGTCCGACATGTGTCGATTATTGTCGATTTGAATAGTACAAAATAATGGGTTGTTACATTAAAAATAAGATTTGTATAGAAATCATATCAACTTATATCTAAAATCAATTTCCATATTCAACAAATACAATAAGCGGAATGATGGTATATTTATCTTTCAAACTCCTCGAATGGTATAAGTTCTCTTATGCGTAATTTAATACCAAATATCCGAAGATTATTCCCATCAAAGTCCAATTTCTAATTTTTAAAAACCCAATTTCATTCTTGAGTAAGCATGAATTACTTAAATTAACTTCCTTTTAAATGTTTAAATATTTCTAAAACATTTTATTAATCATTTTTTCAATTTATAGGTGACAATAAATGAGTTTAAAACCTCTAATTAGACCACTTTTAGAAAATGTTGCAAAAGCGTTACTACAAGCTTATAGTAGCTAGTTTAGTCAAAATGACATTCATATTACCCAAAACTTCACTTTATCAATTCAAATTACTTTTAGATGATTTATAATGATGTTACAATTTTTCCATGTTTTTATTTTTTTAGAAATAGTCCTTTACCATTACGGTCGACGAACTGCACTTATTGCGACCTTTTCAAAAATGGTTTTACACATAACTTGAAATCTACATATTCAAATTTAAAGATTCCTCTTCCATTAGAAAACTATTATCATTAGAAAGAAAACATTTTCATTTAGAAGAAATCTGATATGAATTGCTCCTGTTATAAGCATTTGAAGTTTATAGTCGAATTACGCGAAGTACTACAGCGCTACTAGTCCTATTCAGACTATATTCTAATTTAAATTTAAAACTCATCTACTTTACTTCAAATATGATTATAAAACATATTTAAAAAAATTTGAAAACAATTTTTCAAAATTTAACTTTAAAATTCAAATATTCATTTTAAATGAATATGCATTATTATTAAAATAATATTATTTTTCAAAATTAATCATTTAGAATTCAAATTTTCTTGAAATCCTTTTAAAAATAATATAAGGTAGTTTGAATAATAAAAATGAGTTGTCAACCTTATTTATATATCAAACTCAACTTTACATTTTAAATTTACTATTCACAATTGATTTCAAATTTGGATATGCCATAAATACTTGAAATCTTTTTCAATTTAATTTCCACCATTGCGAAAGTTATTCATAATTACTTCAATTTTATTTCCAAATCATTTCGGGTACAAAATTGCATACGTATGTGTAGCGAACACATTATAACTACCTACTTTCAAAATAATATTTTGCAACATTATAACAACCATTCACACATAATGTATGTATGCATGTGTGTGTATACACAAATAGTGTATGTGTGTGTATGTATATACACATAGCATATCAACATAGATATAAGCATTAGATAATCAATGCTTATAACTTGTTAATTAACTAATTTAAAAGAATTTCACATTCATCAACCAATCACAAACACACACAACAATTTTCTATAAATTTGATATTCAAGAATAAATGTGTGTGTGTATATACACACACAACATTTCCACTTATGTAAATGTTTATATATAAAAATGGGGTTCCACATCACTATATTTAGATAAAACTGAGTTTCTCACCAACATAGCTCCTTTTCTTCACTATAGAACTCCCACTTGACAGTTGGGTAGCGTAGCCGCATCTTAAAATATTTTCTCTCTCTAAAATTATATATAATATATATACACACTAAAATCTATATTATTTTAAATTAATTTTAAGAGGTGATGGGACAAGATGGAGGAGGGCGTTATTGTGGGCTTGGGGTGGGGGCGTACAGTGATAGGGTTAGGGGAGGGTTGGCATGGCAGTGGTGGGGGAAGTGTAACACCCCACCTCCGCCAGGGTGTCTCTTGCAAGCACTCTGAATTTGGAGGGGCGTTTGAATCAGGTAAACATGCATAATGATATATCAAGGCAGAACAAGAACATATGTATATATGTAAACAGAGTAAATAACATAGATAAAACAGCGGAAGATTTCAAACCATTTCAAAACAAGTCTGGTACAACATAATGTCAACTTTCCAAATACCCAAGTCTAGATAAAAACAACATTGCTGAAAAACTGAAATACATAAGTACTATCCCCAAAATAAGTGATAACCATAGCTAGCTTCATGTCAAGACCGTACATGAGCTAAAATACCACAAGCAAGCGATCAGAAATCCAAGCTAAGCTCCAATATTCCCACCCTGAGAACCTGGGGGGGGAACGGAAGAAAAGAGGCGAAAGAAAACAGGTCAGTCAAAAAGACTGAGTAAGCCCTACTACAATCAATGTAAACTAATAAAGTTAACTGGCATGATGAAAGCTGAGATGAACATATGGATAACTACATACTGGCATGATGATTAACTAACAAGGTAGATAAAGGTGTCATCGCATAATCAGGTTTAAGGTTTTGCACCACAGGTGTGCTAGCAAACTAACATGACTTGAATATACAAGTATTGATCCCTTGGCCCAAGCTTTGGCCCAATAACATGAAATGACCCTAATACAAGGTCTAACCAAACGGTCTAGTCGATCGGCTCCCTATAAGCCTAACTCGTCACGTGTTGGTGTCCATACGGCCCAAACATAATTGTAGTCAGACTGTGCCGGGTCTCCCGTCGGGTGTATCAAGCCCTAGGGTGGCAACCCCTGGACACCATAAACATGCGTGCACAGTCTCGATCTACTGGTACCCGTGCATGTTTTCCCCGGCTTCGGACTATGTGCACGACCATAAGTCCGCCCGGAACTACACCGGCGTACCACTCTGCCGTCGTTTTTGGTCACTTACCTCCAGTTTAGTAATCGTGCTCCCTCCCTAGCCTAGTCCCTAGGGTCTTAATGATACAAACTTGGGATTACTGCTGGAGTGGACCCCCATTGCTAGGATTTTTCTAGTGGGTTAAGTACGGTTTAACCCTCTTGCTAATCATGGATTAACTTGGTTAAGTGTAACAATGAGTTCACGACTTAACCCTGATTAATCTACCAAGCCCAAATTGGTTAAGTATTAAGTGGACCATGACTTAACCCTAATCAAGAGGCATTAATTAATTAACGCGCCTTAACCTCTCACATTAGACCTTGTTGTGGTTACTAGTTAAGCCGGGCGAGTCCGGGTAGCTTTACACCACAACTTGGTCTAACCTCGGGTTCAAGCTACAACATGGCCAACTTCTCACATTGGGTCCTATTGTTTGTAGCAACTAGTTAAGCCGGTCGGTTCCGGGTAGGTTTACGCTACAAACTCAACCCAACCTCGAGTTGGTCACACTTATCTTTTCTAAGTGTCATGTCCATCATGTTTCCAAAACATGTTACAAATTTTCAAGCAATTGGGTAGACCTAACTTAATAGGTAAATTCCCAATGGGTTGACCTAACTTAATAGGTAAATTCCCAATCTTATGTTTTTATGTCTTTTAAGTTTACCCAACCCCAAACGCAATCCCATCGCTTACATATCGCAATAGTGCATAAAGGATAGAAAGAGGGAACTTGGCATAATCATGACATAAAGGTGTTGAAGCCACAAGTTCAACATGGTGGCATATGAAATGTACATGTGTTCATATACTTGCATATTACATTTTTAGGTCTCAAAAGCATGCATAAAACCAAACTTAGCATATTGGTGATACATGGTGATGAATGGCATGTAGAAATGGCCATAAGTTCGCATTTGGCCTCACATGCAAGTTATCATAAGGGATATGATAACTTACATGTTGCCAAAATGCAACCTTTAGCATAAAGCTTGAAGCTTTATGTTCATATACTCAAGATAAGCTTGCATAGCATGATAACATGAACAAAATGATCACCCCAAACTTGCATAACATACTTGCATATCATATGACAAACTTGCATCTCAAACTTGCATAACATAACATGATAAACTTGCATATCATAACATGGCAAACTTGCATAGCATAACATGGTAAACTTGCATAGCATAACATGGTAAACTTGCATAACATAACATGATAAACTTGCATATCATAACATGGCATACTTGCATAACATAACATGATAAACTTGCATATCATAACATGGCAAACTTGCATAGCATAACATGGTAAACTTGCATATCATAACATCTCAAACTTGCATAACATGACATAGGAAACTTGCATATCATGGTGATCAAACACAACTTGCATCATTCATTAACTTTAGAGTTTAAGTATGAAAGTAGAAAAGGGCTTACAATGCTTATGAAGACACAAAAATATGACAAAGCCCTTATGCAACCAATTAAACCCAAAATGCAAGCTTCAATAGAAAAACCCTTAAGCCAAAATGATCAAAACCCTTGCTTTATGATGCAAATATAGAAAACTTGACTTGAATGCAAGCTAATGTTGCTCATACAAGCTTGAAAACACTTGTATGCATGGAAAATCTCATAGAAATTTATTTAGGGATTTTATGAAGAGAGTGGAGGCCATGAGAGGATTGATTTTGCCATAGTTTAGTTGTATGAATGAATAATGATGATTTAGGGTTAGGTTAGGGTCTTATTTATAGAGATTAGGACTAGTTTCAACCTTAGGATTAAACCCTAGTTCCAATCTCAGCCCTTAAAACCGAATCTGGCCCCCAAACTCAACACAAACCCAAAATGGTGCACCAGGCAAAACTACCCGGCTGGACCAAGTCGACAGCCAAGTCGACAGGGCTGTCGACTTAGGTCCAACCAAGTCGACTTTCAAGTCGACAGGGCTGTCGACTTGGGTGCTCTGGCGGGAATTTTCCCGCCTGGCCCAAACTGGCCCAAATTTCCAAATTCAAACTTGAATTTGAAATCTGTTTTTACTTTGAAATTTTCTGAAAACTTCGTTGGGCCTTAATCGGGTCGTACGGACTCCGATTTTCGAAAACTCGGACTCTATTCCGCGTATTTTTCCGAGACGAACGCAATGGCATAGCCCGTTTCCATTGATTCAAATTTATAAATTAAATTCTGCCTCGATTTATGTTATAACAGGTTATTGAAAATACGGGTTGTTACAGGAAGAGGGGATGGGCGTACAGCCTAAAGGAGGAAGGGGGAGAGAGAGGAGGAGGAGGAGCAAAGAACGAGGAAGAAGATCTTTTATGCTATGGAAGCCATGGAACTAAGAAGGAGTAAGAAGAACGAAATGAAAGTGGAATGGAATGAAGAAAATGCAAGGGGATGGGTCTTATTTATAACATAAGAGGGTCAATGAGATTATGACAACACTTAAGACATGTGTCTTCTTCCTAAGCATCCCTTAAGACGGAAGTAATTTTTCCATACCATGTGCTCTTTTTAGGAAACCATCTGCCTTAGGTGTATGGTTTCACTTTAAATAATTAGTTTATTTTAACAACACTATAAATGTGTTACAACATAGTATATGTTACCATTCAACTTACATTTTGACTTTGTTAACAAAACTACACAACTTTTAGCAATAAAACTAGACGTTGTTTATAATGACTTGTTTGATTCAAAGATGTTATTTTATTTAAAAATCAATACTAATTACTTATATTTAAATAATAAAAATCATAGTAGAAATAGTTTTGTTTTTGGTAAATTTGTCATAACAAAATGGATATGTTTCCTTACAACATTTTGACGATTACATTTTCAAATAACTTTCCTTATCATTTAAAATAAATTATTTTATAGTTTAAACAACTATATCAAATCAATTTCAAAAATCAAATTGAATTTACATTCAAGTCGATATGTTATAAAATGTTGTTTCGACATTTTTTGGCGAAAATCCTTTTTTGACAAATTTGTTAATCGCTATAACTTTGACAAAACTTAATCTTAATATCAAATTTAGCATATTATATCTTATAAATCATATTAAAATTCATAAAAAAATTGAATTAATTTAAATTAAACTAGGCTCAAAATCTGGGTTGTTACATAAAAACTTCTTTCCACCGTCTTTTTGAAATATACCCACCCAATTACCAGTCATATTTTCAGCCTTGGTGATAAATTTAATGACCATGTTATAAGGTTCAGATATTTATTTAAGCATATAATTAAATCAAAAATAAAATCTTGAATAAGCATCTATAAATGATATATATTATTTATAACCATAGTCAGAACTAATTAGAGCTGGACCCCACAAGTCATTTGCAATAAGTAGATGGGGTCTAGTGTAATTAGTTTGTGAGTCTGGAAATGCAAGTTTACGACTCTTTCCTATTTGGCAAAAGGTACACATATACGAATTTGGACTTTAATTCATAGAAATATTGTTGCTACACATGATATGTTTGACGGTATTCATGTTGGGGTGTCCAAACTGATAACGCCATAAATCAAATTGTTTGCAATCATTAGAATCATTCATTACTACCAACATACATGTATTCTTTTCATATTCAGATGATCTAGAATTTTAGACATTAAATTGTTATAACCCTTTATTCTCTTTACCCTGTAAGATAATTTCCTATGTTAGTATATTTTAACTATGCATACATTAGGGTAAAATTCAAAGTATACATCGTTTTCCTTTGCGAATCATGAAAAACTCATTAAATTTTTCTTGATTGATGGAAGATTTCTTAAAAATAGCCACTCAAGTCCATCATCTTTGCCTTTTCAGTGTGTGTGATATGAACAGTTTTACCATTTCCAACAAAAAGATTTTGCATACCTTTGTATTCTTTGTTCCCCAAGTTTTGATTGTGTAACAACCCTGAATTTTGGGGCCAATTTAAAATTTATTTTAAGTGATTTTAAATGAGTTTTGATATTTAAAATAATCTATTTTAAATAATAATGATAACAAATTTGGTTCAAATCGAAGTTAGAATGAATAATTTAATTTTAATTATAAAAAGAGTTAGAAATAGCGCGGTAGTTTGAAAAGTCAAACTTGAACTTTGACTGACCATACAGGATGCAAAATTTAACGGATTTTAGTGAAACCAAAAATATTAGAATCTATTTATCAATATCTTTCCAACGAATCCGAAAAATCGAAATTTCGTAGCGGAAATCAAAAGTTATGGCCAATTCAATTTTAAGAAAGGTCGCTGGGCAATTTGCATAGGTCAAAAATGCTACTTTTTGCATATAAAGGAATTTCGACTCGAAACCACTTCCATTGAGTTCGAAATGATGTTTCTGCATTGAAAAACAGTAAACACTTATATATTTCGAGTTTCGAAAATATTTGTTTCAAAATGTATTTTTAATATTAAATATATTCGCCTTGAAAATAGCCATTTTTCAATAAGACTCAGAATTGAACGAAACAAATTTTGTTGTGATCGTATTGTCATAAGAAAGCCAAAAATAATTTTTCTGGATTTTTCCGACTTCGTATGTGGCCCCGGCAAAATTATATTTACGTTTGAATTAAAAATAAAAGATTTATATTGAAAATAAAAGAAACATGCGTATAACTTCAGAATTGGACCCCGGCACATAGCCCATTGCGTTCAGAAGGTGTCAAAACCTTAAGAACGACAGTAAGCAGGCCTGAATCAGAGTTCGGACCAAAACGGGCTTAAACGGGCTAATTAACTAATGATTAAATAAACCTAATATTTTAATATATAAGCCGCTACAGTAGCTTCTTCTTCCCCCGACGTTACTTTTCAGCCGTAAGAAACCCATTAGTGCTCAAAAATTCAAACTCCGATTGCTCACTCATTACTCAACGAAAACCAGCAAACCAATACTCATATCGAAGCTCTTCTCGAGCTCTACGATCTCCGACAAGAACCAACCCTCCCCGTGCCCCATAGCTCCGCCACCAGGCCCCCGAACCAGCGCCAAACGCACCCCCTGGGCCCACCACGTCAGCGCGCGGCCTCCCCCCTTCCCGGCGTGGATGATCCTCTCGTAGCCGGACAACCTCCAACAAACGGTTCGTGAAACCATCGCCTACAACTCCAGAAAATCGGATTTGAATTTTTGAACAATCATGGGTTCTAAGGTAGATTTTATTTCAGATTTCCCCACGCTTTTAAGCGTTACACAGCCAGTTGTAAAAAGCTGATTTTGATTTTTCCTATGAATTTGCATTAGAATTGTCCCAGATCCGCAATTGTTTTGAACTCGAACATCAAATCTGTTCGAACCTGAATCTTCTTCTCTGACCAAACACGGTGAGAATTTTATTTTTAAATTTAATTTAATTTAATTTAATTTATTAAATTATTATTTGCATGATTATTAACCGTAGATCTAATATGTTATGATATTTAGAACATAGATCCGAATTGTTCACCCCGTATGTTGTTAGATCTGAATTGCATGATATTAGATCTGAAAATTTAGGGAAGAAACCTGAATTAATAATTAATTATAATTAATTATGGTTATTTGTTTAATCACGCTACGTTGATTTTACATATGTCAAGTTAAAACATCACCTTATAATTACATTGATGTTAATTATTGGAATTGGGCTTGTTGTCATGGTTGGATGTTGCTGTTATGTGATGTGATGAAAATTTACTTTTTATGGGATGCAAATAAAATAGGAATGCGACTTGTGGTGAAATGTACATATAATTATGTGAAATTAAAATAAGATGAAAATTTGACCATGTAAATAAATAAAAAAAGACGATCTTTTTATACTTAAAATAAAAAGACAAATCTTTTTATATTGAAAACAAAAAGATGAAAATCCGACGATGTAAATAAAAAGACAATCTTTTTGCATTGTATAATAGAAGAGACAATATTTTTACATTGTAAAATAGAAAGATTAATATCTTTACGTTGTAAAGTAGAGAAGTTGATATTTTTACATTATCAAAATAAAAAGTTGATATCTTTACATTGTAAACATAAAAGTGAATATTTTTGCATTGTAAGTAAAAGAATGAATTTTGCGATGTAAAGTAAAATAACATTTTTATATGTTATTTAGATAAGAATTTACACCGCATGAATTAAATTACATTTTTCTATGTAATTTACATATGAATTAGAATGGGATGATAAAAATTTACCTTTTTATATGATATTAAAAATAAATTCATCGTATGACAAATTTAACATTTTTGTTAATGTTAAAAATAAGAATTTACATGGTATGAGAAATTAACATTATTCGTAGGGTTAATAATAAGTATTTGCAATGCATGAAAAATTAGCATTTTCAATGTTAATTAAATAGTTATTTCACTGTAGGATTCTTTAACATTATTTTTGATGTTAAAATAAAAGAAATCCACCGTATGTTCATTTAACATTATTTCTAATGTTAATACTAGAGTAATTTTAACCGTATGTATATTTCACATTTTTATTTATGTGAAGTAAAAGAAAATTCACCGTATGATAATTTACATTATTTTATAATGTAATAAAAAGAGAAAACCAACCATATGATGGTTTACACTATTTTATTATATATGTAAGTAGAAATTGGACATGAAACGAAATTTACATTTTATTATGTAAGATTAAAATAGGAAATGCGTCGTATGTAAATTTATCATTATCTTTAATGTTAATAAATAGGAAATGATTCGTATGTAAATTTATCATTATTTTTAATGTTAATAAAAAGGAATTGAACCGTATGCAAGATTAACATTATTTATAATGTTAAACAAAAGAGAATTTACCTCGTAAGAAAAATGTACATTATTTATAAATGTATATGAAAAGGAAAGATTGATTTACATTATTCTAATGTAAATATTAAAAGAGAATGGACCATATGATTTATTAACATTATGTTATATAAAAAGAAAAGATTGTTTAACATTATTTTTGATATTGATTAAAAAGAAGATTGCACCGTATGTATTAACACACTTTTATTAATGTATGTATAAAAAGAGAAATTTACATTGTAAGAGAAATTGGCATTAACATTTATTTATAATGTTAATATTAGAGTATTTTCACCACATGATAAGATGTACACTTTTATTTGTAAAAGTAAGTTGCCATTTTCACTGTATGATAAGATTTACTTTTTATTTGTAAAATAAGGTAGGAATTCACCGCATGACAAGGTTTACTCTTTATTTTGTAAATATAAAGTAGGAATTTGCGATGTATCAAAATATACATTTTTCATGTGTAATGTAAAGATAGAAAAATTAACATTATTTTCAATGTTAATAAAAATAGAAAATGCATTGTATGTTAAGGTAACATTATTTTCAATGTTAATAAAAAGAAAAAATACCGTAGGATAAAAATACATTATTTTTAATGTACATTAAAAGAGAATTTTTCATCGTAGGAAATGTACATTATTTATAATGTGAATAGAATGGAAATGTCATCGTAAAATAAAATTACATTTTAGGTGTAATTGAGATTGAGAATGCATTTAGAAAGAGAATGAGTATTTTTTATATGTAAATGGAATCATAATATAATTGAAAGATGAAATGGAATAAATAGAGCGATGAATTATAATTTACATTTTAATGTAAATTATAAAGATTTTAAAATAAAAATAAAATAAAAGGGAATAATTCACCATCTAATTATAAATTACATTTTCATGTAAGACTAAGAAGAGGAAAAAAAAGAATAAAGGAAAAGGGGAAATGTATGTAAGAACGATGAATTAAACGAATCATTTATATATATATATATTTATATATATAAAAAATTAAAAGAATTGAGCGCGGTAGTTCACGTTTTGAAATCGAACTTTTAAACGACTATACCGGAAGATCCGACCGTCGGATTTTCCCGAAACTTAAACCGCTAGGACCGTCTTGGAAAGATCTTTCCAACGATATATAATATGTCAAAATCCAACGGTTAGATTTTGAGATATGTGAAAATCAAAATTGGTTGAAAACAGCGCCAAAATCGCCATTGATCTGAATCGTAGTTGATTAAAGATTTAATTATTTTTAATTAAATAAAATAGGAAATAATCGTTATAAATTAGAAATAACGATAAGGAAGAGTTTTCAATATATTTACATATATATATATATATATACGAAGATTATTTGGGAAGACCGAGTTAATCTCATTCCAAATAATCAAACGACGATGAGAATTGAAGAAGAAGACGACTAATGAAGACCGTCAATCTTCCCCTCAGGAGGACAGCGATTGAGACTTTGAATTGATTTGCTCCCAACTCAAGGTCATGGTCGTCGTCCGAACGAACATGTTGATTGAACGGATTTGGCTTTCGCGCAGACCCAGAGCATAAGCTTATAAATGGATTGTGTGTCTGACATCGTACTCCATTATATATCATGTTATTAATCTTCTATCGAATGTATGGATGTTTGGTGGCGGAGAATTTATTCTCTTGCTTAACACCCGTTCATATATTTCAGCAAAGGATTGGTAGTGTGATACGGGGTGATGATGTGGCATGCTAAGATGCATATGATCAAGGCTTTGTTGAAAAGCAGGCCTTGTGGGATGATCAAAGCATAACCTGTTTAAGTATAGCTTTGTGTATGACGTGACTTCACGAGCCTCACACACCGGCGGAGTCTAAAACGGGAGAAGGGAACGCAGGGAGAGCAGCACGTTTCTTTCTAGCTAGAGTGGTGTCAGTGACCTACCAGTCCTGACATTTTACTTATGTGGATGATGGAATGAGGCGCCTCGGATAGGTCCTATAGGACCGGGGAACGTGTGCTTAGGAATTGCCAATCCTCTAAGCTGTATTTGAGGACCGGCCCTGCCATTTCCAAGGGTTAACTGCGGGTAATCCTGAGGCATTAGCTAGAGTGTCTCGAATCGGTTAAGGAGCTCCTCTCTAGCCTTGACTCATGATGGAAACCAATTTCCAATACGCGCCATTCGGTTTTGATTGTATTACTAGTACGGAGGCATAGCATATGGTACCTATGCTTCCTAGGATTGATACATTATGATTGAAATTGTTTTTAAAACATATACACACTAATAATAATATCAAACTCGTATTTGCCGTATTTATCATGTTTGATCACCATAAGGTAAAACTCTATCCTCTGGTGTGCGTTGCATTGTGTGATGGGACCTGAGTCTTATGGTGATTTCATTTTTCTAAAAAGCATAGCGTTGTTGTGCGATTTACTTATCATTTATTATGACACGTTTATGCACGGCAATCCATTAGAGTAAACCCGTTCCGCATTAGCGGCGTGGTCTTTGAATTTGCCCTATTAATAGTGATTTATTAGTTAAGAATTCTCACACCAGTCCCATGACTGACCCGTTGTTTGTTTCCACCTTTTTGCAAACTCGGGTGCCCCCTTTCCACATGGGCAGTCGAGCAGTTTGTCAACAGGTTTATCTTTTTAGCAGGATCCTGGATTGAAGCTTAAAGCTGTGTCCAGAACATTGGAAGCCTTCCGCTGCCTTAGTTAATTTATTTCCGCTGCACTGTATTAAATTTATTGTAAAATTTTCTTCCGCTGTATTTTAATTTCGATGTACTCTGATATATTCTGTACTCTGATGTTATATTATCATGATGTAATAAAAGTCTTTTGTTGTTGTTCTGATGTGTTGTATTCCCAAAGTTAACGTATGCGGATTTTGAACGGTCTTGGTCGATTTTGCGATCGATTAAGGTCGGGCGAAACCCGTGTCGTTACAGATTGTTTAGATGGTTAGTGGCACCTGAGTTAGGGTACCAACACTCGTCTTTGATGTCCTCTACTGTAGCAGTAGTGTCAGTATTGATATTTTTTGCATGTCCCTTGTTGTTACCTTTTTGCACATTCACCATGTTGACACTGGCACTATAGCTTGCTTGTGGGAACGTAAATTTGGTGTTGAATCTGAAGTAACACTTGTTTGCACTGTGACCGTATTTCTCACAAATTTGACACCTTATTTGTTGTTGTTATTTCTACTATTTCCTGTGTTTTACTAGCCACCCCATTGTTGATTATAGTATTGACTTCTTAGTGCTGCATTTTTACCTTGTTGTTTCCCTTTGTTGATAGTGTAATTAATTGATAGATCAAAATTTTCTTTTTTGTTAAGTGCAATTCTCCCTTCATGTGCAAGTAATGTTGACTACACATATTGAATAGAAGGGGTTGGTTCCACAAATGAGATGATAGCCATAATAGCTTCATATTCATAGCCTAGACCATTGATTGAAGAAAGTACTTGTTTTGATTCAAAGATTTTCTGTCCAGCAGAAGCAAGTGATCGCATAGATTTTTCACTTTAAGTAGATACTAATTTATTATCATGTTACCTTTTCTTATGTTTTGCACAATTGTCTTCTATGATACATAATTCTGGAAGATGACTGTGATGTAAAGTTTCTTTCAATAGCAGTCCATACTTCTTATGCAGTCTGGCATCCAATCAATTGTGGCTAGATTGTAGCACTTATGGATGACATCATCCAAGAACACACCAGGTTATCTTGCCTCTGGTGTTCAATGTATTCTTAATTTGGAACTAATTTTGTCCTCACTGTCTCTAGTGAATTTTGCAGGAATAATATTTGTCTCAAGGAAGTAATCATCTAACCATTATCCTCTAACAGTAGTTTTAATTTGTAATTTCCAGAGTAAATAGTTTGATTCGGCGAGTTGAATTGAAATAAGCTGGCTTAGGGTTTTGATGATGGCTTTCATCCTATCATGTATGGGATCAGGTAGATTTTGAAACACTCTCAAGGAAGAAAACTTAGGGCTGCTTACATCACCTTGATTGGCTATACTGAACAATACCGTGATGAAGAAATGATGCAGCAAGGGTATGAGAAACGGTCTTTAACCTTGAGGGGATTGGACAGAAGATATCCAGTCGAATAAAGATGCAACCAGATATTTCTTGGAGGGCACTTGAATTTAGTTGTACTACTTTCTTGATCTTCTTGATTAGTTTTTGCAATTTCAAATTGCCTTTGAACAAGTTTGCCTTTAGAAAACTGATGCAGCCAGCAATAGTAATTGCGATGCATTGTTTTCTTGAGGTAGACCTTTAACTCCCAAGTGACTAGATTACACGATCTTAGATGGGAAGAGTCCACGTAATGAAGATTTTCTGATGGACAACAACACACTAATAGATCAACGAGTTATAGAATCTGTAACAACCCGGATTTTCAGGTTACCGGGAAGTACAGATTCATTGTGTTTTGTAATTCTGAAGACAATATGTTGGTGACATGAGTTGCGAGACCAACTCGTATAATATTTAAATAATAAAATTTGTACTTTAAAATATTATTAACAAAATGTATTTTGCCTTATTTTGATTAATCCATCGTTATTAAGTGGTAATAGTGTAAGATATTGGTGTAAAACTTGGTTTATTGACCTAATTGTATGGTTAAGTGTTTAAAACATGGTGTCATTATGTTTAATTAACTAATTTAAGCTTTAATTGGGTAGTTTTCACATTTTCTTTCTTTAATATGCTTTTGGATATCACTAGAGAAAAGTATGACACTTTTCTCCATCCTCTTTCTTCTTCTTCGTGGGGAAAACCTAAAAATGACCTCTCTTCTAAAATTCATGAAAAAACAAATAAATTTCCAAAAATTCTCAAATTTGGATATGTTGTTTCTAGCACATTACAGTACCTCTCCTCCAAATTTTGTGGCATTTGGTTTAGTTTTGAGGCATCAAACATCTTCTTTCATCAAGCAATTTTCGGGTCAGATCTAAGCAGAAAACGAAGGTCGGTAGGAAATTCATAACTAATCTATAAAAATCGAAAAATTCAAAAATTTGGATATTTTATTATAAACTCATTATCACACCTTCTGTAAAAATTTAAAAGAAAATAATTAAGTTTGATATGCCAAATCCTTGCTGCACCGAGGACAAAAATGTAGTTTTTTTCAAATGATTGTGTTGATGTATGCTAAAAATCTCAAGTGAAATTGAATATAGCACTCTCTAATTCATTATTTATCCAACTAAAATTCTAATTTCATCACTAGTGAAGTAAATCATAGGATTGGGTTGCGGTGTTCTCCTTTGTTGCTGGGTTTCTTCAGCTTTCAAGCACCCAAAAGCTTCAAATCTAGAGGAATCTCGCTATAATCCAATCAAGGTAAGTCGGTGGACTCACACTTTAGAGTTTACATTTTTTTTTTTTTTTTTTGAATTGATTTACTATCCGTATAAAATACGGAGCTTTTCTAAGTCATATTGATGATTTTGTTGCTGTGCTGAAATCATAGTATAACCCCATGTTTGAGCCTTCACAACATTCTGGTTCTTATGTATTTTTGCGGGTATCTTTTTTCATGTTGTTGTCCATTATCTTGTCAATATAGCTGCAAATTTTAGTGCCATTACGAGTTGATTTGGGTGGGTAAACATGTCACCAAAGTTGGGGTTTTGTCGGGATATACACCTGGAACAAAACATCGCCTAGCTCCAACTTTTACGTGCTATATCTCCTTCGTTGTTGATCGGAATTAAATGATTCTTTTTTATTTCGAAGTTTGCGATATTATCTATAAGTCTGAAATTTTTTAGGCATATCCGAGATGGTTTGGCCATTCAAACCAGATCCCAAAGTTGGACCTGGAAGTGACTATTGTTCTTCTTGTTCTAATTGCTGAAATCATAGCCAAAGTGTAACTTTGGGCTGTTATAACTTCATGATCATTGATCCGTTCTGGAGGATTCTTTTTTTATGTAAATCATAGGACTTTTTCTACTTATCTGCAAATTTTTAAGCCAATACAAGATCGTTTGGCTTTTCAAACCTAGTCCCAAGTTTGGACCTGGAAGTGATTTCAGGCCAGGCTGAAATTCAGTCCAAAGTCCAAGTTTGAAGCCTTATATCTTTTTCTTGCGATGTCGGAATTCAGTGAATCCTTTTTCATTTGAAATCTTGGTCTTTCTAGTTTGTGCTTATCAAATTTTACACCATTCAGAGATCGTTTGGTCATTCGAACCAATTCTAAAAGTTGCAACCCTGATTGATTTCCAGGCATATTTCATGCCTTGGTGTAAATTTGGACGTGTTTTCTTAAGTATGTTCATGCTTTTCTTGATCTACTTTTAAGCCATGCTTTTTGGTGTTAGATTTTGGCTTACTTTATTAATGGAGAAATCTAAATTATCACTAATACATAGTTTGGGTTTTATGAATTTTGTGATTGAGTTTTGAGCACACGTTACACGTTTTAAACTGGTTTTCCGATATATGTATAAATAACATGTTAGTTATAGTTTTGAGGCTAATTTTTTTTTTTGTTTTAACGTTAAATGGCCTTAAAATAATAGTATATAATTATTTTCATAAACATATGGATTTCACAAAGAGAACTATTGGTTTCATAAAATGTTTCATAACTTGTTTGAAAATCAAGTATTTTCTTATATAAAAACCATACTATTTTGCACCCTTCAAGATACTGTACTGGGTGTTAAACGACATCGTACACTCCGTGGTATGGGACAAAAAAGTATACAATGTCGGTTAATTTCAGTATAGTTAGATTGAAGCTGATGTCTTATTAATGATGAGTTTGTGTTTTCTATGTTTTCCAATGCGGAGTTGACGAGCGGCAAGTAAACCAAGCAGTGAGAACGCGTGGTATGGGCGCATTGTTATCATTGTTTAGGTTACTGACTGAGAGTCAATGATGCATCCGGTGTCGTCTTAAGCCAGTACTAGCTTCGGGGTGAAGCCGAGGCTCGGGATGGGTCTCATATACATATTCATTTGATCGGGATAGTCAAGACACACTCGGTTAGGGGTAGTTGCAGTGAAAGACGCTTAAATTTGGATATATATAATTACTTGGCTATTGCTCGGGATGAGCAATACTGTAGATCAGGGTGGGCTTTAATTTACTTAATAATATGTGCTTATTATTTATGATGATTCCATGATATGATTTGATGTTAATGATTTTCATTTGCTAATATTTGGCTACTGCTTGGGATGAGCAACATTATAGCTCGGGATGGGATTTGTAATTATGGCATGAGAACATTTCTTATAATCTTTTTATGATTTGGGTTTGATGACTTTAACTCAATCAGGATAATCATACATTTGCAAAGAGCATTTGGATTTCTAATCCATCGTAGTTTGAGATTTAGATGCTTTAGAGTGGGGCATTCCCTTCATTGATAATTTAACTTACTTGAGATGTATATAATGGTTTCAACGATTTTGGTGTTTTGTTTTCATTGTGGCTCGAGTACGATGATGTCTCAGGAACAGCCGCAACTGCACCTTGGATCATCAGGGCCGGTCCACACGGAGTGGATTAAAATGCCTGAACACAGCATTTCCCCGCCCTATGGGGCGTAAAATTGGTCTGTATAAAGACCATCCATCGGCTCCGCAGAGACCGAAATAACCGAGGTGCCTCGCTATCCATCATCCACATAAGTAAAACGTCAGGGCTTGCAAAACACTGACACCACTCCTAGCTAGAAGGAAACGCATTCCCTCCCTGATATCCTCTCCCGTTTTTTGGTTCACACCGGGGTGTGAGGTTCGCGAATTAACACTACACAAACCTACGCTATATTAAAGTCGTGCTTTGATCATCAACCACAAGACTCTATTTTTCAACAGAAGCCTTGATCATCTGCATCTCAGCATGCAACACAAGCAATTCACGCTATGCAACCGATGTCTACCAATCACACAGAATGAAATCCGATGTCAGACACACATCCATTTACAAGTTCGTTCTGGGTTTGAACGAAACCGGAGGCACCTTATTCCTCGTCCCATATGTCCAATACAGGAGAGAGGTCCTCACATTTTCTGTCGATCTCCAAGTACGTCTGGACGATCACCACTTATTACCTTGTCTTGGGTGTACAGCCCAATCAAGACATCAGTAATCATCCAAAAGATGTGAAGACCTCCAGTCTTTGACCACCGTCTTCATCCTCGACATATCGTCGAATCAGTTATTTAGAATGGGACAAACCTAGTCTTTCTGAATAACTCGCGTATATAATAAACAAGTGCTATAAAAACACAACATACACCTCATTCCAATCCAGAATATTCCTTTATACAAATATTCTTATACTTTGGGAAAGGTTCCCGTTAATTTTATCTAAGATAATTTCTTTAAATTTATTTTTTAATCTTCCTTTGGATATCAATTCAAACCAAATTATGGTTTAACCAAACTAGTCGGGATAAGCGAACCTTACCGAAGTAATCATTTGTTTAATTTCCCAATCCCAACCTATTCATCCCATGAAGCAAAACTGGTAATACTTCATATCTAACACCACGGTGTTATTAGTAAATTCAATTACCATTTCACGTTCAAATCTAATTAAAGATTTAATTATCGCCTGGAGCAAAACTGGTGATACTCCATTCTCGATCGTTTCTTGAATTTGATAATTTTAGTTATCAAATTCACCTTTCAATCTATTTAAAGATTCATTAAAACTCTACTTCAGTTTTAATTTCCAAAAATCATTAGTTAATAATTATTCAAAGTTAAGAAACTAATCTTATCTTTAACTGGGTTAAAGAACTAATGTCATTTAAAACACAGCTCATGATAAACCCAAAATCACATTACATTAACAATGGAAACTTCATGGAATACAGATCAATATATATAATCGATATGAATTTCCATATCCAACCGATAATATAAATGGAATAATGGCAAAGTCTCTTAAATTCAATATATAGTAACAGTCTTCCTCTATAGAAGCTTACTTTGATTATTACAAAATCAAATTCCATTCAATTCCAATTTAATATGTTAAATTGGAAAACTTTACTTTGGAAAATCTCCTTTAAATCTTAACAAAAGATTTATAAATTCCAAATCACATTTCACTGTAAATCGGGTTAAATATTGAATGTCGTTAAAACACCGTTCACAATAAACCCAATTCAGATTCCATCAGTCTCTAACCGTAAATTAGAAAGAGAACAATTCCCTAAGTTTTAATCCCAAAGAATGAAACAGACATCAGATCAATACCCAGAAAACCATTCAACTTAGCTAATCTCCAGTTAGTTTCTAATTTTCTTAACTCCATTGGGTTTAAGAATAATATAATTAAAGATACCATTCACGACAAACCCAAAATCTCATTCCATTGTTAATTGGGTAAAAGAACAAGTTTTATTTAAAACACCGTTCACGATATACCCAAAAAAATCAATTCCAATTCAATTCAAATTAAATATTAATTAATTGGTATACCTCATTAAATCTAAAGAAAAAGATTTAATATTTTCTCAACTGGGTTAAAAACAGTGTTAATGAAGACACCATTCACGATAAACCCGAAATCCCATTTGATATTAAATATAAGGCTCTGAATAGAAAATATCTCGGCTTATATTCAATATCAAATTCTGAAATCAACAAATATCGTATTGGAATAATGATATATATATATATCTTCCAAATTCCTCCATAGTATCCGTATAATCACGGAATCCAATATCGAAATATCTCGAAGATAATTTCGATTCAAATCCATTCCAATTTAATATATTGGAAATTCTGGTTATTTTTAAAACCATTTCAAATCCAATTTATTTATTTAAAAATATTGGATTATAATTCTAGTTCATAACTAGTTCATTTTGATAAAAATATATTTTTATCTTTCAAAATGTGGAATTTTTCATCCCACTTCTTTCCAAATCATTTATTATGATTTTACACTAATTATTAATATTTTAATTAATTTTATCAAGGCCCATACAGTCGATTTCCATAAACGGCCATCGAACTGCACTTACAGCAACCTTTACCAAATTTGATTTGGACATAATTCCAAATCCAACCGTTAGATTTCTAATTTCTTGTATTCGTTAGAAAGCTCTTTTCGATACGAACCCAAGGTTCTAGTTTTTGGAGAATCCGACGGTCGGATCTCCCGTAATATCCATTCAAAGTCAATGGTCGAAATTCGCGAACTGCCGCAGCGCGGTGCGTTCTATTCAGGCCATTACATTATATATATAATATAAATTTCGCCGATTCCCATTTAAAATGTATTTTATAAATCATTTTAAATTTGTTTTCAAAGCGATTTAAACTTCATATTCAATTTCAAATCAAAATTGAATATTCCAAATCATCGATATACAAATGATAATATTTTCAAAATATTATATTTTGAAATCAATTCCTTTTCAATATTCATTTTAAATATGAATAAAACTGATATAGATATAGTTTGCGTCAAAATGGTGCACATCTAATCAGCACAGCTATATATATTTAAATATATTCGTGTCCATCCTAAATTAGACATCAAATTCAGGTTTTGATCTTTTACTGAATATTATTTTAAAATATTTTCGTTGTTTTAAAATATTCATTCTTTTTGAACTGGAATCAGATGCAGTCAATTACCATATAATGTTATTTATATGGATTTCATACAACTCATGTATAGAACAACAACGATAAACAGTCAACCATCATCCAGAGTGCATTCTACACAGCATAAGCATTAAATATGAATATTCAATGCATACAGAGCTCGTCAACCCATCGATTGACATACCACTAAATATTGGGATCAGTGTATGTCTAATATGATCCTAATACCCATGTGTGGTTTCAGTCAACAAATAATGAATTTTATTTGTGCAGTGGGGCGATATGTAAAATTTATCGTCCCAATCAATATCATTCAAATAAGTGTACATCAACAAATCGTCTGATTTGTAAATGAATATTTATTTTCATTTCATATACTCGTTAAAAATTATATTTTTAATGATAAAATATTTATTTCAACACATGAATATTTTATTCAGTTCATTTATCAATAAAAATGGTATTTTTATAATATATTTTAGAAACTTTTGGTGGCATAACGGTGCGATATCAAAATCAGGTAATGTCTAGCATTACCCCTCTCTTGATGTTGGCTCGCGCTATACACACATAACAATTTTAATCAATTCATTTCACCCAAACAACCAAATTCAACCAAATAATCTAATCAATCAAACCAAACAATCAAACAAGTCATCCATGGTCTGTGGATGACGGGGAACAATTCATATATGCAGTTATAAAATAAATAACTGTATAAGAAAATTATAGTGAGGAGTTCTTACCTTTGGGTCCACTCCGTCATTCTTTAGCAGATGATGGTTTGGATTTACCCAACATTCCAACTCCATCTTTCCACGTTGTTCATAAATAAAAATCACATTTTTATTTCAATTCTAAAAATTATATTTTTACTTCAAAACCATATGTGTAAAATTCACATCTTTAATACAATGTTTACACTATAAAGATAATATTTTTATTTCGATGTTCATACAATAAAAATCATATTTTTATTATCTCTATAATATAAAAATCATACTTTTATTTCGTTACTAAATATATAAAAATTACATTTTAATATCACTACTGTGTATATAAAAATCATATTTTTATAACTCAATTTTCTATATATAAATCATATTTTGCTCTAATTAAAAATCAAATCTTTTTACTCTTAAAAATGTCATCTTTTTACTTTTAAAAATGTCATCTTTTTACTTTTTAAAAATGTTATCTTTCATGAATTAAAAATCTAAACTTTATGATGTTAAAAATCTCAACTTCATACAAAAATCTAAACTTCATTCGAATAAAAATATAAACTTTATTTCGAATAAAAATATAAACTTGATTTCATATAAATAAAATAAATCAGATTTTTCTACCCAGTTGTTATAATTTAAAACTGAAAACAAAGTGAAATAAATTGAGATAAATAGAAAACTCACTTCTTTTCGGATCTAGGGGTTAGAGGAGGGTCGTCAAGCGGTGGCGTCGCTCCGGGGTTGGCTCAGGTGGGTGCGATTAAGGGTGGAGTGGTGCGACACATTGTGGGTTTTGGGCGCGGGGTTCGTGGAGACAAAAAAGGGAGGAATGGGAAGCACAAGCGGCGGCTGGAGGAAGGGGGCTCAATGCGGTGGAGGATCGCCCGCGGTGGGTGGGAGTCTGAGGAGTATAACGGCGTGAGGTCGACATTTGGGTTTTTTTTTAATCTGAGCGTGTTTGACTTAAAGGAGGAAGAGAATATAGGGGAGGGGGTAATATATATTTATATATTTTATTATTTTAATTCCAAAAATAACTTTATCTTTTGAACTCCGAATCGCACCCAACGACTGTCGCCCCCAGATAATTACCCTTATTCCGTATACAATGGGATATGTTTCGTAGGCCAGTTAGACTGTTACGATAGTTTTTATTTAATTTAAAATATAAAACAAAATATACTGAATTTAAACGCACATTTTAACTTACCAAGGCCACATACTGACTTTAAAAATTACAGAAAAATAAATCTGGCTGTGTTTTGATGATACAGTCCTAACAAAACTAATTTCATCGAATTTGAAGACCGTTTGAAAAATGGTCATTTTTCAGTCAATTAAATTCAAACTGAAATTACCAAACACGTTTAAATTCACTACGCTCACATATTGATTCCAAAAATTATGAAAATTAGAATGACATTATGAATCCAACAAAAGTGGTCTCGTCGAAAACAGAGGTCGTTTCCAAAATCACTATTTTTAAGGGATATATTCCATAGAGACTATTCTGAATTTTCAACTGGGCATAAATTTTTATTCCCGCTATGAAATTTCAATTTTTCGGATTCGTTGGAAAGATATTTTCAAATAGATTCTAATTTTTTTGGTTTCACTAAAATCCGGTTTATTTTGAATCCTATACGTTCATTTGAAATTTGAAATCCAATTTTCAAACTACCGCGCCATTTCCAATTCCTTTTATAATTAAAATAAATATTTATATTCTAACTTCGATTTAAATAAATATATACGTTCTAATTCTATTCAAAATAAATTTCTCGTCATTATTATTTAAAATAAATTCTTTTAAATATTCAAAATTCATTAAAATTGCCAAAATAAAAATTTTAAATTGGTTCTGATTTTTTGGGTTGTTACAATCTTCCTCACTTAAAATCTGTTCGTCCTAGAAAAGGAACAGAGCTAAAAGTTGTTTAACTAACCAACTCAACTTTCAGTTTGGCTTTCATTCTTCAACTTTTCAGTTTCTAAGAATTTTCAAATTTTTCGAAAATTTGGCTAACACCCTAAATTTTCGAAAATTTTCGCCATAACCTTCTTTGTAGGGGAGCACTGGGAAAATCCCTAAACTGCCACACAGGCCCTCTCATCTCAAAAAGAAAAAGAAAAAGCCAAGCGGCTAGCCAATCGGCTCATAAAATCATCCAAACCCAATAAATTTGTAAACATGTACCTATTTGTCGGGTATACAATTTTATTCCTCTGCTCTAGCCTCCCTGCTATGACATGTTCAATATATATGCATGTACATGTATGCAATCTCAAACAATTTTCAATTCAGTTGAAAATTTGATACAATTGGTTTATATGTACCATCCTTTCACATAATGGTTTTATTATATAACTAATAATCATACAACACAACCATCAATCAATTAGTGAATTAACGTTTCAAATTCATAATTTTGACATATATACGAAAAATCATGTTTTTGATGCCAGTTTACAACAATAGCCTTATCTAGTTTTGGTTCTCACACCAGTCAATTGTAAATATATAGATATCCCACTTTCGAAAGTCGAACATAAATACTGATAATGCCGCAGCATCACTAGAATCATCTTCGGGCGCTTAGAGTGTGATTCTATATTTATCCAGTATAATAAAACTTCGAGTATACGTTCATGACGCGTACATGCAAAATCTCATACACTTGATTGTCCAAAATCAAATAAAATAATATACTCACATACGTATACTAAGGGTTTTTTTTAATCTTCAAAACAAAAAAAAATTCATTTTTATTTTAAAATTTCACTCTTCACACTCGTTCTAGGATACTACTGATCCTATCTCTAACGAGCCATTCTCATTGGATATTACTAATCCAATCTCTGATGAATTCTTTTGCTTGGTTCTAATGTGCCTTGTTCTCGAGCTTTGTAAACCAAAGCTCTGATACCAAATGAAGCGACCCGATCTTCCCCAGGAAGGAAAGCTCGGATTGAATTCGAAACACAACAAATTAGAACACAAACAGAAGAACATTTCATTGCTTATTACAACAATTCCATCAGAATACAAGAATATACAGAGTATGAATAAATAATATACATTCGACAAATATCAGAGATTTACAAATTACAATGCAACGGAAAATAATAATAAAACACAACTGAAAGGAATATACGGATATAGAGCTTTCTGAATATCATTCCAGCTGTAAACCAGGATCCTATGAATATAAATCTGCAAAACCCAACTACTAGCTGCCCATGTGGAAAATAAGGGCACCCAGAGTTTAGGTTAAAACAATAAACTTCAGGTCAGTCATATGACTGGTATGAGAACTAAAACAGTTATTTTAAACTTTACTTCAAAATTAGATATATCAAGGGACCACGTCGTATAACATGGAACAGGTTTCCTCCCAAGAATACTAGTGCATATAACAAAACAGCGCAATGCTTTTTGGAAAAATGAAGCTACTATAAGACCCAAGTCCCATCACACAATGCAATGCAAGCTGGAGGATAAGGTTTTCCCTTTTAATAGCCAAACATGCTTGGTAAGTTAAAACAAATCATTCGATACTATTATAAGTGCATAGTGTTTAAAACAAATTCAAATATAAATGTATCAATCCTAGACGACATGGGTACCATATATCATGTCGCCAATACTAGGATCTACAATTAAAACCGCAATTGTCACGTATTGGAAGTTGGATTTCCATCTGTGAAGCAAGACAAGGGATCGTCCTTACCTCTTCGAGACAATCTAGCCCATGTCTTAGGAACAACCGCAACTGCACCTTGGATCGTCAGGGCCGGTCCACACGGAGTGGATTAAAATGCCTAAACACTACGTTTTCCCGCCCTATGGGGCATAAAATTGGTTGGTATAAAGACCATCCATTGGCTCCGCAGAGACCGAAATAACTGAGGCGCCTCGCTATCCATCATCCACATAAGTAAAACGTTAGGGCTTGCAAAATGCTGATACCACTCCTAGCTAGAAGGAAACGCATGCCCTCCCTGATTTCATCTCCCGTTTCTGGTTCACACCGGGGTGTGAGGCTCGCGAGTTAACGCCACACAAAGCTATGCTATATTAAATCCGTGCTTTGATCATCAACCACAAGACTCTGCTTTTCAATAGAAGCCTTGATCATCTGCATCTCAACATGCCACACAGGCAATTCACGCTATGCAACCGATGTCTAACAATCACACAGAATGAAATCCAATGTCAGACACACATCCATTTACAAGTTCATTATGGGTCTGAACAAAACAGGAGGCACCTAATTCCTCGTCCCATATGTCCAATATAGGAGAGACGTCCTCGCATATCTGGTCGATCTCCAAGTATGTTTGGACGATCACCACTTATTACCTTGTCTTGGGTGTACATCCCAATCAAACATCAGCAAATATTCAAACAATGTGAAGACCTCTGGTCTTCGACCGCCGTCTTCATCTTCGACCACCGTCTTCATCTTCGACATATCTTCGAATCAGTTATTCAGAATGGGATAACCCCGATCTTTCTGAATAACTCACGTATATACTAAACAAGTGCTATAAAAACACAACATACGCCTCATTCCAATCTAGAATATTCCTTTATTCAAATATTCTTATACTTTGGGAAAGGTTCCCATTAATATTATCAAAGATAAATTCTTTAAATTTATTCTTTAATCTGCCTTTGTATATCAATTCAAAACAAATTGTGGATTAACCAAACTAGTCGGGATTAGTGAACCTTACCGAAGTAATCATTTGTTTAATTTCCCAATCCCAACCTATTCATCCCATGAAGAAAAATAGGTAATACTTCATATCTAACACCACATTGTTATCAGTAAATTTAATTACCATTTCACATTCAAATCTAATTAAAGATTTAACTATCGCCTGGAGCAAAACTGGTGGTACTCCATTCTCGATCATTTTTTGAATTTGATAATTTTAGTTATCAAATTCACCTTTTAATCTATTTAAAGATTCATTAAAACTCTACTTCAGTTTTAATTTCCAAAAATCATTACTTAATGATTATTCAAAGTTAAGAAATTAATCTTATCTTTAACTAGGTTAAAGAACTAATGTCATTTAAAACACAGCTCACGATAAACCCAAAATCACATTCCATTATCAATGGAAACCTCATGGAATACAGATCAATATATATGATCGATATGAATTTCCATATCCAACTGACAATATAAATGGAATAACGGAAAAGCCTCTTAAATTCCATATATGGTAACAGTCTTCCTCTACAGAAGCTCACTTTGATTATTACCAAATCGAATTCCATTCAATTCCAATTTAATATGTTAACTTGGAAAACTTTACTTTGGAAAATATCCTTTAAATCTTAACAAAAGATTTATAAATTTCAAATCATATTTCACTGTAAATCGGGCTAAAGAAAGAATGTCATTAAAACACCATCCATAATAAACCCAAATCACATTCCATCAGTCTCTAATCATAAATTAGAAAGAGAACAATTCCCTAAGTATTAATCCCGAAGGCTGAAACCAACATCAGATCAATACCCAGGAAACCATTCAACTTCACTAATCTTCAGTTAGTTTCTAATTTTCTTAACTCTACTGGGTTTAAGAACAGTATTATTAAAGATACCATTCACGACAAACCCAAAATCTCATTCCATTGTTAATCGGGTTAAAGAATAAGTGTTATTTAAAACACCGTTCACGATAAACCCAAAAAAATCAATTCTAATTCAATTCCAATTAAATATTAATTAATTGGTATACTTCATTAAATCTAAAGAAAAAGATTTAATATTTTCTCAACTGGGTTTAAGAACATTGTTAATGAAGGCACCATTCACGACAAACCAGAAATCCTATTTGATTATAAATACAAGGCTCTGAATAGAAAATATATCGGCTTGTATTCAATATCAAATTCTAAAATCAACAAATATCGTATTGGAATAACGATATATATCTCTTCCAAATTCCTCCACAGTATCCGTATAATCACGGAATCCAATATCAAAATATCCCAAAGATAATTTCGATTCAAATCCATTCCAATTTAATATATTGGAAATTCTGGTTATTTTTAAAACCATTTCAAATCCAATTTATTTATCTAAAAATATTGGATTATAATTCTAGATCATTTTGATAAAAATATATTTTTATCTTTCCAAATGTGGAATTTTTCATCCCAATTCTTTCCAAGTCATTTATTATGATTTTACACTAATTATTGATATTTTTAATAATTTTATCAAGGCCCGTACAGTCGATTTCCATAAACGGCCATCGAACTGCACTTACGGTGACCTTTTCCAAATTTGATTTGGACATAATTCCAAATCCAACCGTTAGATTTCTAATTTCTTGTATTCGTTAGAAAGCTCTTTTCAATTTGAACCCACTATTTTCGGTTTTAGGGGAATCCAACAGTCGGATCTCCCGTAATATCCATTCGAAGTCAATGGTCGAAATTCGCGAACTGCCGCAGCGCGGCGCGTTCTATTCGGGCCATTGTATTATATATAATATATATTTCATCGATTTCCATTTAAATCATATTTTATAAATCGTTTTAAATTTGTTTCCAAAGTGATTTCAACTTCATATTCAATTTCAAATCGAAATTGAATATTCCATATCATCGATATACAAATGATAATATTTTCAAAATATTATATTTTGAAATCAATTCCTTTTCGGTATTCATTTTAAATATGAATAAAATCGATATAAATATAGTTTGCGTCAAAATGGCGCACATCTAATCAGCATATATTCGTGTCCATCCCAAATCGGACATCAAAATCAGGTTTTGATCTTATACTGAATATTATTTTAAAATATTCACTATTTTAAAATATTCATTATTTTAAAATATTCATTCTTTCTGAACTGGAATCAGACACAGTCAATTACCAGATAATGTTATTTATATGGATTTCACACAACACATGTATAGAACAACAACGATGTGTAAAATTTATCGTCCCAATCAATATTATTCAAATAAGTGTACATCAAAAATCGTATGATTTGTAAATGAATATTTATTTTCATTTCATATACTCATTAAAAATTATATTTTTTAACGATAAAATGTTTATTTCAAAACATGAATGTTTTATTCAGTTCATTTATCAATAAAAATGGTATTTTTATTGTTATAATATATTTTAGAAACTTTTTGCGGCATAACAACGTGATATCAAAATCGGGTAATGTCTAGCATTACCCCTCTCTTGATATTGGCTTGCGCCATACACACATAGCAATTCTAATCAATTCATTTCACCTAAACAACCAAATTCAACCAAATAATCTAATCAACTAAACCAAACAATCAAACAAGTCATCCATGGTATGTGGACGACGGGGAACAGTTCATATATGCAGTTATAAATAAATAACAGTATAAGAAAATTATAGTGAGGTGTTCTCACCTTTGGGTTACACTGAGTAATTTCTTTAGCGGACGGTGGTTTGGATTTACTTGACATTCCAACTCCATCTTTCCATGTTGTTCATAAATAAAAATCACATTTTTATTTCAATTCTAAAAATTATATTTTTATTTCAAAACAATATGTGTAAAAATCACATCTTTAACACGATGTTTACTTTATAAAAGTAATATTTTGATGTTGATACAATAAAAATCATATTTTATTATCTCTATAATAATAAAATCTTATTTTTATTTCGCTGCTACATATATAAAAATCACATTTTTATATCACTACTGTATATACAAAAATCATATTTTTATAACTCAGTTTTCTATATATAAATCATATTCTGCTCCAATTAAAAATCGAATCTTTTTACTTTTTAAAATGTCATTCTTTTACTTTTAAAAATGTCATCTTTTTACTTTTTAAAAATGTCATCTTTCATGAATTAAAAATCTAAACTTTATGATGTTAAAAATCTCAACTTCATACAAAAATCTAGTCTTCATGCGAATAAAAATATAAAATTTATTTCAAATAAAAATATAAACTTGATTTCATATAAATCAAATAAATCATATTTTTCTACCTGGTTATTATAATTTAAAACTGAAAACAAAGTGAAATAAATGGAGATAAATAGAAAACTCACTTCTTTTCGGATCTAGGGGTTGGAAGAGGGTCGTCAAGCAGTGGCGTCGCTTCGGGGTTGGCGTAGGTGGGTGCAGTTAAGGGTGGAGTGGTGCGACGCGCTGTGGGTTTTGGGCTCGGGGTTCGTGGAGAAAAAAAGGGGGAAGAGGGTAAAGCGCGAGCGGCGGCTAGAGGGGGGTCGATGCGGCGGAGGATCGCCTGCGGTGGGTGGGAGTCTGAGGAGTATTGCGGCGTGAGGTCGTGTAACAACCCGTAAAATGCGGGCCAGTTTGAAAATTTTATTTTGGCGATTTTAGCGAATTTTGATTATTTAAAATGAATTATTTTAAATAATATCGACGAGAAAATTTATTTTGAATGGAATTCGACGTATATATTATACGCGTCATCGTTAGAATATAAATATTTATATATAATTATAAATAGAATTAAAAATGGCGCGGTAGTTCGATAATTCGATTTCAAACTTCAAATGAATGTACCGGGTGCAAAACAATCCGGATTTTAGTGAAACCGAAAACATTAGGATCTAATTGGTAACATCTTTCCAACGAATTCGAAAAATCAAAATTTCATAGCGGGAATCAAAAGATATGTCCAGTTGAAAATTCTGAATAGTCGCTATGGAATTCAGGCCCTTAAAAATGGACATTTTGCAATCGACCTCGGATTTCGACGAAACCAGTTTTGTTGGGTCCGGGATGTAAAATTATTGCTAGGTTTCAAATTTCATAATTTTCCGATTCAATATGTGAGCGTGGCATAGGAAAACGTGTTTGACCAGTTTCAGTTGATTTTAATCGACTGGAAATTGGCCATTTTTCAAACGGTCTCAGAATTCAACGAAATTAGTTTTGTTAGGACCGTATCGTCAATACGAAGCTAGAAAATATTTTTCTGGGATTTTTCAAGTTAGTATGTGACCCCGATAATTTGAAATGTACGTTTAAAATTCAATATAGTGATTTAAATGTAAATTCAAAGGAAACTGATCGAAACGATCAAATCAACCTACGATACATATCCCATTGTGTTCGGAATGGGGGTAAAATGCTATGGACGACAGGCGCTGGGCCTCGTTTCGAGGTCGTAGGTAAAAGTCAGCTTTTTGAAAATTAATTAAAAAAAAATGGGGGAACCTCTCCCCGTTAACCCGCTCTGCCCCCCCCCCCCCCCCTCTCTCTCATTCAGATCGATCCGGAAAGAAACAAAAAAAAAAGGAGACAAAGATCGAGGAAGGCAGAAGCCGCCGCCTAGCCTCCGGCGCGAGCCCCTACCAGCGCCACCTCCAGCGAGGAACCGCCCCCTCCTCCCTTCGCCTGCTGCTCCTTTCCCTCCCCTTCGCCAGCACCGTGAGCCCCACAACCCCCCCCCCCCCCCCTCGCAGCAGCGGCCGCCGGCCTGACACCCCCCCCCCCCCCCTCCACCAATTCCGTCAGTAAACCCCCCCCCCCTCTGTAAGTCTTTTTTTATTTATTTTATTTTTATTTTATATAAACAGAAAAAAAAACTGATTTTTTTTAAGGATATAAAAACTGATATTTTAGGATTTTTAAAACTGATTTTTTTAGGATTTTTAAACTGATTTTTTTTAGGATTTTTAAACTGATTTTTAAAAAGGGTTAAGCTGAATTTTCTAAAAGGTTTAAAAACCGAATTTTTTAAAAGCATTTAAAAACTGATTTTGAAAAGGTTTTAAAAACTGATTTTATTTTTAGATTTTAAATAGAGAAAGATTTAAACTTTAGAATAGAAAAAGATTTAAACTTTAAAAAGAGAAAGGTTTGAACTTTAAAATAGAAAAGATCAGATTTTTAGAATAGAAAAGATCATATTTTTAAAATAGAAAAGACGGAATTTTTATTGAGTAGAAGAAGTAAGATATGATTTTTATATTTTTAAAGCAATAAAAATATAATTTTTACATCATAGGAATATTAAAAATATAATCTTTATATTAAAAATATAATCTTTATATATTGAATAGCGAAGTCAAAATTCGATTTTTATATATTGAATAGCATCGTAAAAAAATTCGATTTTTACATATGTAGAGAATACGGGCGAAAGCGACAAAAGGCGAGATTGGCGAAGATTTCTGTAAAGGAAAAATCATGGTTGGATAGCTATATGTGAGAATTTCTCACCTTTCAATTTCTTTTTCTAGTTATATATATATATATATATACTAGGATGCAGACGGTGCTTAGTAGCACCCGACACAATCGTCCACAGACCATGGACTTGTTTGTTTGGTTGCATAGATTAGTGATGATTTGATTTGAAATTGAATTGCTTGGTGAAATAAATTGATTTGATTGATGTGTGAATGGCGTGGGCCTTCACTAGACCGGGGATAAGGCTAGGCCTCGTCCCGTTTCTAGTATCGTGCCGTTATGCCGCCGAAATTTTCTAAAATATGTTAGAAAAATAAAAATATCATTTTATTTAAAGAATGAACTGAATAGAAATTCATATGTTGGAATAAAATGTTTTATCGTTAAAAATATAATTTTTAACGTGAATGTGAATAAATAAATATTCATTTACAAACCAGACGGTTTGTTTATGTACACCTATTTGAAGGACATTGATTGGGTCGATAAATTTTACACATCGCCCAACTGCACGAATAAAATATTTGTTTGATTGTTTGAAACCCCACACGGGTGTTGGGATGAAATTTGAAGTTCACTCATCCTGATTGATTTAATATGTCGATCGATCGATTGATAGGCTGTTATAGGCGTTAGATATCTATATTTGATGCTTATACAGTGTAGTGCACTTTGGTTGATGGTTGATTATTTTTCAATGCTATTATACATGTGTTGTATGAAAATCCATATAATTAATTTTATATGGTGATTGATTGGGCCTCATTCCAATTTAGAAAATAAAGAACAATATAAAATAAAGGTTCATGTGTTGACAGTACTAATCCATTGAGATTGGTCATGTGTTGAACGAAATATTTTGATAATAACAACTATTTTGAAAAAGAAATATTTGAAATAGAATATTTGAAAATAGAAATTTATGAAGCCGTGTTGATTAGATTGACGCCATTTTGACGTAAACGATTTATATCGATTCTATTCATTTCGAAATGAATTGAATTGAAAACGATTTCGAAATGAATTGAATTGAAAACGATTTCGAAATGAATTGAATTGAAAACGATTTCGAAATGAATTGAATTGAAAACGATTTCGAAATGAAATGAATTTGAAAACGATTTCGAAATGAATTGAATTGAAAACGATTTCGAAATGAATTGAATATAAAACGATTTCGAAATGAATTGAATTGAAAACGAATTCAAATTGAATTGAAAACGAATTGAAATGAATTCAAATTGAATTGAAATTTGAATTGAATAGAAATGAATTTTGAAACGAATTTATAAAGAAGAATTCAATTTTGCTTTGAATTGAAATGGAAGTTGAAATAGATTTTGAAACGAATTTTTAAACTATTTATATAATTCGTTTTGAATAGAAAATCGACGAAATATATATTATATATATTATATATATAATATAATAGCCTGAATAGAACGTGCCGCGCCGCGGTAGTTCGTGAATTTCGACCATTTATTTCAAACGGACATTACGGGAGATCCGACCGTCGGATTCTCCTAAAACCGGAACCGTTGGGTTCGTATCGAAAAGAGCTTTCTAACGAATATTATAAATTTGAAATCTAATGGTTGGATTTGGAGTTACGTCCAAATCAAATTTGAAAAAGGTCGCTGTAAGTGCAGTTCGATGGCCATTGATGGAAATCGACTGTACGGGCCTTGATAAAATTATTAAAAATAGTAATAATTTGTGTAAAATCATAAGAAATGATTTAGAAAGGATTGGGATGAAAAACTCCATATTTGGAAAGATAAAAATAGATTTTTATCGAAATGAACTAGTTTTGAACTAGAATTATAATTCTATTTATTTTTAAATAAATAAATTGAATTTAAAAAGGGTTTTGAAAATAACCAAAATATCCAATGATTGCATTGGAGTGGATTTGAATCGGAATTGTCTTCGGAATATTTCGATGTTGGAATTCGTGATTATACAGGTGTTGTTATGGAAATTTGAAAGATATATATTTATATCGTTATTTCCAATACGACATTTGTTAATCGTAGAATTTGATATTGAATATAGGCCGATATATTTTCTATTCAGAGCCTTGTATTGAATATCGAATGTGATTTGGGTTTGTCGTGAATGGTGTCTTCACTAACACTGTTCTTGAACCAAGTTGAGAAATGATTAAATCTTTTTATTTAGATTTAATGAAGTGTACCAATTAAATAATATTTAATTGGAATTGAATTGATATTGATTTTTGGGTTTATCGTGAACAGTGTTTTAAATAACACTCGTTCTTTAACCCGATAATTAATGAATGTGACTTTGGGTTTATCGTGAACCGTGTTTTAAATGACACTGATTCTTTAACCCAGTTAACGATTAAAACTAAGTAGAGTTTTAATGAATCTTTAATTAGATTGAAACTATCGAGAATGGAGTATCACCAGTTTTACTCCAGGCGATAGTTAAATCTTTAATTAGATTTGAACGTGAAATGGTAATTGAATTTACCGATAACACTGTGGTGTTAGATATGAAGTATTACCAGTTTTACTTCATGGGATAAATAGGTTGGGATTGGGAAATTAAAACAAATGATTACTTCGGTAAGTTTCGTTAATCCCGACTAGTTGAATCGAAATTCAAAAGAAGATTAGAGAATAAATTCAAGGAATTTATCTTGGATAAATTTAATGGGAACCTTTCCCTATGAATGTGAAATTTAGAAACTAATTGTCGGTTAGCCAAGCAGAATGGTTTTCTGGATATTGATCTGATGTTGGTTTCGGCCTTCAGGGTTAATATTTGGGAAATTATTCTCTTGATTAATTTACGGTTAGTGACTAATGAATTGGAATGAGGCGTATGTTGTGTTTGTGTAACACTTATTTAAAATATACGCGAGTTATTCGGAAAGACCGGGTTTATCCCATTCTGAATAACTGATACGACGATAAGTCGAAGATGAAGACGATGGTCGAAGACCGGAAGTCTTCACGTCGTTTGGGTAATTACTGATGATCTTGATTGGGCTGTACACCCAAGAAGATGGAAACAGTTAGTGATCGTCCAGACGTACTTGGAGATCGATGGATATGCGGGGTACTAGGTGCCTCCGGTTTCGTTCAGACCCAGAACGGACTTGTAAATAGACTGTGTGTCTGACATTGGATTTTAGTCCGTGTGATTGATCTCTATTAAATATATATCTGTTTGGCGGCGGAGAATTTATTCTCTTGCTTAACGCCCTTCTCTGAGACGTACGAGCTCAGGGGTTATATATTGATGGATATCAAACGCATGGAGTGAAGTGCCTGTGTGGCATGCCTAAGTGGCAATTGATCGAGACTTCTGTTGAAAAGCAAAGTCTTGTGGTGATGATCAAAGCACGGCCTTTGTGGCGTAGCTTTGTGTAACGTTTGTTTCACGAGTTTCACACCCGGTATGAACCAAAAACGGGAGAAGGACCTCAGGGAGGGCATGCGTTTCTTTCTAGTTAGAAGTGGCGTCAGTGGTTTTACACGCCCTGACGAGTTTGACTTATGTGGTTGTTGCTGTTGCGAGGCGCCTCGGTTTGATCGGACGATCCGGGTCCGATGGAGTCATTCGTTGGCTCATTTACGCCCCATAGGGCGGGGGAACGCATGTTCAGGGTTTAAGTTTAATCCACATCGGTGGACCGGCCCTGACGATCCAAGGGCCCACCTGAGTCTGGGTCCTGTGGCTCGGGCTAGAGAGTCACGAATCGGTTGAGGACTATCTTTTGCCTCGGTTCATAGATGGAAATCCAATTTCCAAATACGTGACATTTGCGGTTTTATTTGTAAACCTATATATGGCGACATGATATATGGTACCCATGCCGCCTATGATTGATACTTATGATTTGAAGTTGTTTTACACACTATACACTTATAATAGTATCAAATGATTTGTTTTAAACGTATCAAGCATTCTTTGGCTGTTATAAGGGAAAACCCTATCCTCGGCTGCGTTGCATTGTGTGATGGGACCTGGGTCTTATAACAGCTTCATTTTTTTTTATTTAGCATTGCGCTGTTTGTTTTATGCACTGGTATTCTTGGGAGGAAACCCGTTCCGTGTTATACGGCGTGGTCCCTTGATTTACCTAACTTTAAAATAAAGATTAATAACTGTTTTAGTTCTCACACCAGTCACATGACTGACCTGGAGTTTATTGTTTTAACCTAAACTCTGGGTGCCCTTATTTTGACACGGGCGGCTAGTAGTTTCGGTTTTGCAGATTTATATTCACAGGATCCTGGTTTACAGCTGGAACGATATCCGGAAAGCTTTGTATCCGTATATCTCCTTCTAGTTGTGTATTGTATTATTTTCCGCTGCGATGTATTTAAATGTAATTTAAATCTCTGATATTTCTGTGTAATATTTATTTGTTTATACTCTGTATATTCTTGTAATCTGATGCATTGTTGTAATATACAATGAAATGTTCTTTTGTATGCATTCTGTTGTGGCTTGTTCTCAAACGATTGGGCGTTTCGAATGGTCTGGGTCGGTTTAGCGACTGGTTCGGACCGAGCGAAATTCCTTGCCGTCACATTTGGTATCAGAGCTTTGGTTTACAAAGCAAAGAACAAGGCACATTAGAATCGTACGAAAGAATTCATCAGATATTGGATTAGCAATATCCAATGAGGGTGACTCGTTAAAGATGGGATCAGTAGTATCCTAGAACGAGTGTGAAGAGTATATTTTTAAAGTGAAAACCAATTTTGTTTTGAAAATTTAAAATCAATTATTCGTATTTGATTATTTAATTTGTATTGATTTGGACAGTTCAGTATATAAAGAATTTGAATATATGCCTTGCAAACGTATATTCAAAGTTTTAATATATTGGATAGATATAGCATCGCACTCTAGTCTCCCGAAGATGATATTGATGATAGCGATCGCATCATCAACATTTATGTTCGAGTTTCGAAGGTGTGATTTTCTATATATTTCCATTAGACTGGTGTGAGAACCAAAACTAATATAGCTAGAATACATTGTTGTGATTTGGCATCAAAACATGATTTTCTGTATATATATCAAAATTATGAATTTTAAACGTTAAATTCACTAATGGATTGATGTTTGTGTTGTTTGTTTAATTGTTTCATAATTTTGAACCATTATGCCTAATTGTATCAAATGGTGGGTTATATTGAAAATTGGTCGCATTTGCTTGCATATACTTGCACTTACATTGAACAGGTCATAGCAAGGAGGCTAGAGCAGAGAATAAAATTTGTTTGCCCAACAAATAGGTACATGTTTACTACATAATTTACTGTTTTGTTTGGGTGATGATGATTTTATGAGCCTATTGGCTAGCCGCTTGGCTTTTTTTTTTTTTTTTTTGAGATCAGAAGGACCGGGGAAGCTATTTGAAATTCCCCGATGCTCCCGGTGCAGGGGAGGTTATGGCGAAATTTTTCGAAAATTTAGGGTGTTAGCCAATTTTTTTTGAAATTTTTGAAAAGTTCTTAGAAACTGAAAAGTTGAAGAACTTAAGCCGTAATCAAAACAATGGAAGTAGAGTTGAATAATTAAACCACTTTCGACTTTGTTCCTTTTCGGGGACGAAAAGTTTTAAGTGGGGGAGATTGTAACAACCCGTAAAATGCCGGCCAGTTTGAAATTTTTATTTTGGCGATTTTAGCGAATTTTGATTATTTAAAATGAATTATTTTAAATAATATCGACGAGAAAATTTATTTTGAATGGAATTCGACGTATATATTATACGCGTCGTCGTTAGAATATAAATATTTATATATAATTATAAATAGAATTAAAAATGGCGCGGTAGTTCGATAATTCGATTTCAAACTTCAAATGAATGTACCGGGTGCAAAACAATCCGGATTTTAGTGAAACCGAAAACATTAGGATCTAATTGGTAACATCTTTCCAACGAATTTGAAAAATCAAAATTTCATAGCGGGAATCAAAAGATATGTCCAGTTGAAAATTCTGAATAGTCGCTATGGAATTCAGGCCCTTAAAAATGGACATTTTGCAATCGACCTCGGATTTCGACGAAACCAGTTTTGTTGGGTCCGGGATGTAAAATTATTGCTAGGTTTCAAATTTCATAATTTTCCGATTCAATATGTGAGCGTGGCATAGGAAAACGTGTTTGACCAGTTTCAGTTGATTTTAATCGACTGGAAATTGGCCATTTTTCAAACGGTCTCAGAATTCAACGAAATTAGTTTTGTTAGGACCGTATCGTCAATACGAAGCTAGAAAATATTTTTCTGGGATTTTTCAAGTTAGTATGTGACCCCGGTAATTTGAAATGTACGTTTAAAATTCAATATAGTGATTTAAATGTAAATTCAAAGGAAACTGATCGAAACGATCAAATCAACCTATGATACATATCCCATTGTGTTCGCAATGGGGGTAAAATGCTATGGACGACAGGCGCTGGGCCTCGTTTCGAGGTCGTAGGTAAAAGTCAGCTTTTTGAAAATTAATTAAAAAAAAGGGGGCGGAACCTCTCCCCGTTAACCCGCTCTGCCCCCCCCCCTCTCTCATTCAGATCGATCCGAAAAGAAACAAAAAAAAAAGGAGAGAAAGATCGAGGAAGGCGGAAGCCGCCGCCTAGCCTCCGGCGCGAGCCCCTACCAGCGCCACCTCCAGCGAGGAACCGCCCCTTCCTCCCTTCGCCTGCTGCTCCTTTCCCTCCCCTTCGCCAGCACCGTGAGCCCCACAACCGCCCCCCCCCCCCTCGCAGCAGCGGCCGCCGGCCTGACAGCCCCCCCCCCCTCCACCAATTCCGTCAGTAAACCCCCCCCCCCTCTGTAAGTCTTTTTTTTCTTTATAAACAGAAGAATAAAAAACTGATTTTTTTTAAGGATATAAAAACTGATTTTTTTAGGATTTTTAAAACTGATTTTTTTAGGATTTTTAAACTGATTTTTTTTAGGATTTTTAAACTGATTTTTAAAAAGGGTTAAACTGAATTTTCTAAAAGGTTTAAAAACCGAATTTTTTAAAAGCATTTAAAAACTGATTTTGAAAAGGTTTTAAAAACTGATTTTATTTTTAGATTTTAAATAGAAAAAGATTTAAACTTTAGAATAGAAAAAGATTTAAACTTTAAAAAGAGAAAGGTTTGAACTTTAAAATAGAAAAGATCAGATTTTTAGAATAGAAAAGATCATATTTTTAAAATAGAAAAGACGGAATTTTTATTGAGTAGAAGAAGTAAGATATGATTTTTATATTTTTAAAGCAATAAAAATATAATTTTTACATCATAGGAATATTAAAAATATAATCTTTATATTAAAAATATAATCTTTATATATTGAATAGCGAAGTCAAAATTCGATTTTTATATATTGAATAGCATCGTAAAAAAATTCGATTTTTACATATGTAGAGAATACGGGCGAAAGCGACAAAAGGCGAGATTGGCGAAGATTTCTGTAAAGGAAAAATCATGGTTGGATAGCTATATGTGAGAATTTCTCACCTTTCAATTTCTTTTTCTAGTTATATATATATATATATACTAGGATGCAGACGGTGCTTAGTAGCACCCGACACAATCGTCCACAGACCATGGACTTGTTTGTTTGGTTGCATAGATTAGTGATGATTTGATTTGAAATTGAATTGTTTGGTGAAATAAATTGATTTGATTGATGTGTGAATGGCGTGGGCCTTCACTAGACCGGGGATAAGGCTAGGCCTCGTCCCGTTTCTAGTATCGTGCAGTTATGCCGCCGAAATTTTCTAAAACATGTTAGAAAAATAAAAATATCATTTCATTTAAAGAATGAACTGAATAGAAATTCATATGTTGGAATAAAATGTTTTATCGTTAAAAATATAATTTTTAACGTGAATGTGAATAAATAAATATTCATTTACAAACCAGACGGTTTGTTTATGTACACCTATTTGAAGGACATTGATTGGGTCGATAAATTTTACACATCGCCCAACTGCACGAATAAAATATTTGTTTGATTGTTTGAAACCCCACATGGGTGTTGGGATGAAATTTGAAGTTCACTCATCCTGATTGATTTAATATGTCGATCGATCGATTGACAGGCTGTTACAGGCGTTAGATATCTATATTTGATGCTTATACAGTGTAGTGCACTTTGGTTGATGGTTGATTATTTTTCAATGCTATTATACATGTGTTGTATGAAAATCCATATAATTAATTTTATATGGTGATTGATTGGGCCTCATTCCAATTTAGAAAATAAAGAACAATATAAAATAAAGGTTCATGTGTTGACAGTACTCATCCATTGAGACTGGTCATGTGTTGAACGAAATATTTTGATAATAACAACTATTTTGAAAAAGAAATATTTGAAATAGAATATTTGAAAATAGAAATTTATGAAGCCGTGTTGATTAGATTGACGCCATTTTGACGTAAACGATTTATATCGATTCTATTCATTTCGAAATGAATTGAATTGAAAACGATTTCGAAATGAATTGAATTGAAAACGATTTCGAAATGAATTGAATTGAAAACGATTTCGAAATGAATTGAATTGAAAACGATTTCGAAATGAATTGAATTGAAAACAATTTCGAAATGAAATGAATTGAAAACGATTTCGAAATGAATTGAATTGAAAACGATTTCGAAATGAATTGAATATAAAACGATTTCGAAATGAATTGAATTGAAAACGAATTCAAATTGAATTGAAAACGAATTGAAATGAATTCAAATTGAATTGAAATTTGAATTGAATAGAAATGAATTTTGAAACGAATTTATAAAGAAGAATTCAATTTTGCTTTGAATTGAAATGGAAGTTGAAATAGATTTTGAAACGAATTTTAAAACTATTTATATAATTCGTTTTGAATAGAAAATCGACGAAATATATATTATATATATTATATATATAATATAATGGCCTGAATAGAACGCGCCGCGCCGCGGTAGTTCGTGAATTTCGACCATTTATTTCAAACGGACATTACGGGAGATCTGACCATCGGATTCTCCGAAAACCGGAACCGTTGGGTTCGTATCGAAAAGAGCTTTCTAACGAATATTAGAAATTTGAAATCTAACGGTTGGATTTGGAGTTACGTCCAAATCAAATTTGAAAAAGGTCGCTGTAAGTGCAGTTCGATGGCCATTGATGGAAATCGACTGTACGGGCCTTGATAAAATTATTAAAAATAGTAATAATTTGTGTAAAATCATAAGAAATGATTTAGAAAGGATTGGGATGAAAAACTCCATATTTGAAAAGATAAAAATAGATTTTTATCGAAATGAACTAGTTTTGAACTAGAATTATAATTCTATTTATTTTTAAATAAATAAATTGAATTTAAAAAGGGTTTTGAAAATAACCAAAATATCCAATGATTGCATTGGAGTGGATTTGAATCGGAATTGTCTTCGGAATATTTCGATGTTGGAATTCGTGATTATACAGGTGTTGTTATGGAAATTTGAAAGATATATATTTATATCGTTATTTCCAATACGACATTTGTTAATCGTAGAATTTGATATTGAATATAAGCCGATATATTTTCTATTCAGAGCCTTGTATTGAATATCGAATGTGATTTGGGTTTGTCGTGAATGGTGTCTTCACTAACACTGTTCTTGAACCAAGTTGAGAAATGATTAAATCTTTTTATTTAGATTTAATGAAGTGTACCAATTAAATAATATTTAATTGGAATTGAATTGATATTGATTTTTGGGTTTATCGTGAACAGTGTTTTAAATAACACTCGTTCTTTAACCCGATAATTAATGAATGTGACTTTGGGTTTATCGTGAACCGTGTTTTAAATGACACTGATTCTATAACCCAGTTAACGATTAAAACTAAGTGGAGTTTTAATGAATCTTTAATTAGATTGAAACTATCGAGAATGGAGTATCACCAGATTTACTCCAGGCGATAGTTAAATCTTTAATTAGATTTGAACGTGAAATGGTAATTGAATTTACCGATAACACTGTGGTGTTAGATATGAAGTATTACCAGTTTTACTTCATAGGATAAATAGGTTGGGATTGGGAAATTAAAACAAATGATTACTTCGGTAAGTTTCGTTAATCCCGACTAGTTGAATCGAAATTCAAAAGAAGATTAGAGAATAAATTCAAGGAATTTATCTTGGATAAATTTAATGGGAACCTTTCCCTATGAATGTGAAATTTAGAAACTAACTGTCGGTTAGCCAAGCAGAATGGTTTTCTGGATATTGATCTGATGTTGGTTTCGGCCTTCGGGGTTAATATTTGGGAAATTATTCTCTTGATTTATTTACGGTTAGTGACTAATGAATTGGAATGAGGCGTATGTTGTGTTTGCGTAACACTTATTTAAAATATACGCGAGTTATTCGGAAAGACCGGGTTTATCCCATTCTGAATAACTGATACGACGATAAGTCAAAGATGAAGACGATGGTCGAAGACCGGAAGTCTTCACGTCGTTTTGGTAATTACTGATGATCTTGATTGGGCTGTACACCCAAGAAGATGGAAACAGTTAGTGATCGTCCAGACGTACTTGGAGATCGATGGATATGCGGGGTACTAGGTGCCTCCTGTTTCGTTCAGACCCAGAACGGACTTGTAAATGGACTGTGTGTCTGACATTGGATTTTAGTCCGTGTGATTGATCTCTATTAAATATATATCTGTTTGGCGGCGTAGAATTTATTCTCTTGCTTAACGCCCTTCTCTGAGATGTACGAGCTCAGGGGTTATATAATGATGGATATCAAACGCATGGAGTGAAGTGCCTGTGTGGCATGCCTAAGTGGCAATTGATCGAGGCTTCTGTTGAAAAGCAAAGTCTTGTGGTGATGATCAAAGCACAGCCTTTGTGGCGTAGCTTTGTGTAACGTTTGCTTCGCGAGTTTCACACCCGGTATGAACCAAAAACGGGAGAAGGACCTCAGGGAGGGCATGCGTTTCTTTCTAGTTAGAAGTGGCGTCAGTGGTTTTACACGCCCTGACGAGTTTGACTTATGTGGTTGTTGCTGTTGCGAGGCGCCTCGGTTTGATCGGACGATCCGGGTCCGATGGAGTCATTCGTTGGCTCATTTACGCCCCATAGGGCGGGGGAACGCATGTTCAGGGTTTAAGTTTAATCCACATCGGTGGACCGGCCCTGACGATCCAAGGGCCCACCTGAGTCTGGGTCCTGTGGCTCGGGCTAGAGAGTCACGAATCGGTTGAGGACTATCTTTTGCCTCGGTTCATAGATGGAAATCCAATTTCCAAATACGTGACATTTGCGGTTTTATTTGTAAACATATATATGGCGACATGATATATGGTACCCATGCCGCCTATGATTGATACTTATGATTTGAAGTTGTTTTATACACTATACACTTATAATAGTATCAAATGATTTGTTTTAAACGTATCAAGCATTCTTTGGCTGTTATAAGGGAAAACCCTATCCTCGGCTGCGTTGCATTGTGTGATGGGACCTGGGTCTTATAACAGCTTCATTTTTCTTTATTTAGCATTGCGCTGTTTGTTTTATGCACTGGTATTCTTGGGAGGAAACCCGTTCCGTGTTATATGGCGTGGTCCCTTGATTTACCTAACTTTAAAATAAAGATTAATAACTGTTTTAGTTCTCACACCAGTCACATGACTGACCTGGAGTTTATTGTTTTAACCTAAACTCTGGGTGCCCTTATTTTGACACGGGCAGCTAGTAGTTTCGGTTTTGCAGATTTATATTCACAGGATCCTGGTTTACAGCTGGAACGATATCCGGAAAGCTTTGTATCCGTATATCTCCTTCTAGTTGCGTATTGTATTATTTTCCGCTGCGATGTATTTAAATGTAATTTAAATCTCTGATATTTCTGTGTAATATTTATTTGTTTATACTCTGTATATTCTTGTAATCTGATGCATTGTTGTAATATACAATGAAATGTTCTTTTGTATGCATTCTGTTGTGGCTTGTTCTCAAACGATTGGGCGTTTCGAATGGTCTGGGTCGGTTTAGCGACTGGTTCGGACCGAGCGAAATTCCTTACCGTCACAGGTCGACATTTGGGGGGGGGGGGTTTATCTGAGCATGTTTGACTTGAAGGAGGAAGAGAATATAGGGGAGGGGGTTACTATATATTTAATTATTTTAATTCCAAAAAGTAACTTTATTTTTCGAACTCCGAATCGAACCCAACGACTGTTTCCCCTAGCTAATTACCCCTATTTTGAACACAATGGGATATGTTTTGTAGGCCAGTTAGACTGTTACGGTCAATTTTTCGTTCTATTTAAAATATAAAACAATATATACTGAATTTAAATGTACATTTTAATTTACCGGGGCCACATACTGACTCTAAAAATTCCAGAAAAATAAATCTGGCTATGTTTTGACGATACGTTCCTAATAAAACTAATTTCGTCGAATTTGGAGACCATTTGAAAAACGGTCATTTTTCAGTCGATTAAATTCAAATTGAAATTACCAAACACGTTTAAATTCGCCATGCTCAAATATTGATTCCAAAATTTAAGAAAATTGGAATCACAACTTGACATTCCAGATCCAACAAAAGTGGTATCATCGAAAACGGAGGACGTTTGAAAAATCGCTATTTTTAAGGGCTATATTCCATAGCGACTATTCTGAATTTTCAACTGGGCATAACTTTTTATTCTCGCTATTAAATTTCAATTTTTCGGATTCGTTGGAAAGATATTTTCAAATAGATTCTAATATTTTTAGTTTCACTAAAATTCGGTTTATTTTGAATCATGTACATTCATTTGAAATTTGAAATCTAATTTTCGAACTACTACGCCATTTCCAATTCCTTTTATTATTAAAATAAATATTTATATTCTAACTTCTATTTATATAAATATATACGTTCTTATTCTATTCAAAATAAATTTCTCGTCGTTATTGTTTAAAATAAACCCTTTTAAATATTCAAAATTCATTAAAATTGCCAAAATAAAATTTTTAAATTGGTTCTGATTTTCCAGGTTGTTACAAGAAGGATGATTCGAACAGAAGCAATCGGGTGCATATATAGAAGCAGAACAGGCATGACCATTGGGAGCAGTTGTATATAAACAGACGTGTTCGTCCATACGAATTCCAAAAATACAACTATTGCCAATAGCCAAGCCGCTTCTGTATGGTCACACATGCGCCCGCGTGGCCCCAAGTGCACAAGTGCCAATCTTTTGACCATAATAATATTATAGGCCCAACCAAGCCCACATGCATACCCATCCAAGCCCCTTATTCAAGACCAAGTCATTTTAATTCACAATATCATATACAAGGCTTTGTTATATACCTTGGGATAGTTCAAATAACTTTGTGATGTGGGACTTGTTCTGTAACAGCCCGCATTTTACGTATCGGAAGATCGTAAAATATTTTTATTTTATTCCCTGAGGGTTGGATCATTCTCATCTTTTGATATGTTGCTTATGGAGATGTGATACATGTCCATAAATTTTACCGATTTTGTTTGTGACCATTTTGCCCCTGTCAGTCTTGTACAGGGCATAACTTTTGACTCAGGTCAAATCAGAGAGTGAGACCTGTGCCATTGGAAAGGAATTGATGATTCTCTTTCCGTAGAGCGGTTACATTAAGGATTTGGTTCAGCAGTTTGGGAGAAATCGCTGTTTTAAGGTTTTTCAATTGGCTGTTCAGGTTTTGGAAGGCTAATGGGCTGATTTGGAGAAGGCCCATTAGAGGGTGGGTGGAGGCTATAAATAGGGGGTAAGGGGTATGGAGAAAGGTTGGCATTTTCCATTCTCTTATGGGGAGGCTTTGATCTCCTTCTTCCTCTAACATCTTTCCACCATTAAAATTCCAAAATCCAAGGAGGGAAATTGAAGATCTACACCATAAGAGGCTAGATCTACATCGTTTCAAGGGCGAATTCATCGGATTGAAGAGTTTGATTCGAAGTGTTCGCTGTCCGGATTGCGTTTTCATTGCTTTTGCTTAGATTTGGATAATTGGTGAGTGATTTACATCTCTCATTCGGATTCATGCAAGTATATGGGTTTTAGGATGTTAATTTCATCATTTCCATGTTATTTTCCTTAGATCCACACCATGCTAAGTCCATTTTATATATGAATCACCTTAGGATCTGATCTAGATAATTTAAATGGTTAATTTTATGATTTTTCTCAAGATTATGCAAGTTAGATCCGTTTTTATGTTCATATGATTCACTTATCATGTTTTGGGAAATTTATGTGTTTTGATGGAAATTGTTAGATTGAGGATATTGTTGGTTGCATAACATGTTTGTGATTGCGTTTGGATGAATCGGATAAGCTGGTTTCGTCGGATTCGTCGTTTGGCGAAGTTTTGGTCGAAATCGAAGTCGAATTGGAGATGTGCAGGTTTCTGGTCGTTCTGGAGTTGGTCGGGTCGGTCTGGAATGAGGTGGTCGGTCATAGTATGGCTTGGGAAGCAAGTCAGGGAGCTGGTCGGTTTAAGCTGGTCGGTCCAGAAGGAGCAGAAGTGTTTCTGGTAGGTCCAGAAGGAGCAGAAGTGTTTCTGGTCGGTTTCAGATGGTGGCATTCTGGTCGGTTTCAGATGGTGGCATTCTGGTTGGTTTCAGATGGTGGCATTCTGGTTGGTTTTACTGGAAGCAAATCCTGGTCGGTCTGAAGGAGCTGGTCGGTCAGGTGGAGAAAAATCTGGTCGGTCTTGACGGGGTCGATCCAAAGCTGGTCGGTCCCAAGGAGGTCGAGTCGATCCAAAGCTGCATGGAGGCGGGTCGTTCTGGAGCAAGGCTGGTCGGTTTTTGGCGGGTCGTTCTGGAGCAAGGCTGGTCGGTTTTTGGCTGGTCATTCTGGAGCAAGGTTCTGGTCGGTTTTGGCAGGGTCGTTTTCTGAAAAAGTACGTTTTCGGGTACGACTCGGGTACGAACCAAAAAGGTTTGAAAAAAATATTTTTCGGGGGCAAACCCCTCGAACCCTAGCCGCAGCGCAGTGATGTGTTTTGGTTCGGTGAAGGCGTGACTTCGAGGTGATTCAAGTAGGAAGGCTCGAAGTGGTGAATGTGTTCGTTGATCAAGGTGGAACAACGAATGCGGTGACAACTCAAAGGTCGTGAGTTGGTGGATAATGGCTGCTCGAGAAGGTTGCTTGAGCTATGAAACATCGTCAAGGTTGGACGATTAGAGATGCGAAGGCCGAGAAGTCATCGTTGTCGTAAGTTCTAGCAGGCTCAAAGCAGGGGTACGATGGGTATCGTTGAAAGGCCCAAAAAACCGGTTGTTGGTCGAGTACCCTGGGTCTTTCTGGTTGGGGAAAGGCCTAGTGTCAAGGTTGGACATTGCCAAGGTTGGGCATATGGAGTTCATGCTAGAACTGGGGTTACCATTAGCTCTTGACATATGGCAAGGTTGGTCGTCATACGATAGTGATGATTTCGAAGCAGGATTGGCGGTGATAGCCAGAGTCTGTCATGCATGCTGGATGTTTTGCTTGTGCCATCTCACGTGGGTTATCCAACATCGAAGTAGATGTTCCTTGAGTGCTTGTCTGATATTGGTTTCGGCCTCTGGGGCTTGTATTCGAGGAATGTTGAATTCGACTAGGATGATTTGCATGAGATATATAATCTCGATGCCATGATTGCTATTGCTGGTTGTTTCTGTTTTCCATGGATAAATGGTTGTTCTGGTTTCTATGGATTAATGGTTGAAATGCTTGGTAAAGGCTATCACTGTCCGATGTGGGGAAGATAAGGTTGAGTTCTTCTCTGGTGATGTGGGTAGATAAGTTGTTCATTTACCCATTCTCATATGCTTTCTTGTTGAAGTTTGTTAGCTGTATTATCGCTCACTAAGACTATTGTCTGACTCAAGGTTTAATGTCTCCTCTTATTACCTTGGGCTGTTCATCCGGTTGTGGATGGGCAGACTAAGTAGCAGGTTACAGGTAATGGAGCTTAGTGATACGAGGAAGCTGAGCGATGACGAGCAGGAGGCTGGCGTACCAGTTTTATTCTATCTAGTATTTATGTTTCCGCTGTTTGAGTTGCTTGAGAGTTGTAGTGAGGCCTTATGTACAAACTTGGATATCAGTTGGATAATCTTTCTGGATGTTGACAGTGTTTCAAAAGTTTGCTATATGATACCTCATTACTATCACCTGTTGTATATGTTCTATTATATTTTATCCTTGCGCTGTGAGTCCTACGACCGGTTTCGATGTGTTCACTTACTATGATGATCGTCCATAGCAGCCTGGCACGCCTTTCAGCGCATTATTCCTCTTGTTTAGTGCGGGGGTTATGGGCGGTCGTCACATTTGGTATCAGAGCTCTGGTCAACGATTTTGGCCAAAGTTCGAAGACGTAATTACGTATGAGAGACGTATTTGTAGATTTCAGTTGGATGTTTACTATATATATTAGTATATATAGTAGTAGCGGTTGTATCTCTTTAGCAGTTTTCTTGGAAGTGGCTAATTATTCTAAATTGCAGATTTAGAATGAGTAGACGACCATCAAGACACGCTGCTAGGGGAGCTAATACTGGAGGGGGAAATGGTGGTGAACCAGATTACCCGGCCATGTTTGAAGCCATGGCAGAAGCAATTATGCGAAGGGTACCCGCTCCAGTGGCGGCTACGGTAGATGTAGGTGTGCGAGTTCCTAGGGAAGATTTTGCAAAGATGTGCAAGGACTTTACATCTCTGGGAGGGAAACCATTCAAGGGAACTGAACCAGCTGAAGAGGTTCAGAGGTGGATGGATTCATGTGTTCGAATCTTTGGAGACTTGGGTATTGAGGATGCAATGAAGAGAAAGCTTGCATCAAGGCAGCTGCAGAGCAGGGCCATGGAATGGTGGAATTCTGTTATACTCGAGACTCCGGAAGAGGAGATTTCATGGGAGCAATTCCAAGCTAAGTTTGAAGCAAAATTTATCTCCACTGCTCAGAAGTCCGTTCTCTTCAAGAAGTTCGTAGAGTTGAAGCAGAATGGCAGATCAGTGCTTGACTACATTTCTGATTTTGAAGCTTTATCTAGATATGCTCGTTCATACATTGATACACCCTATCAGAAGAACGAGAAGTTTGTCTTGGGTTTGGATGCTCATATTGGAAAGCCGCTTGTGGACCACCTTGATGATTCATTTGAAAAGATTGTGGAAAAGGCTATTCGTCATGAGAGCTTGTTTCCCAAGGAAGCAAATGTTGTTGCTGCAACCAAGGAGGTTCAGAAACCACAGCAGGGTGGTAATAATAAAAAGAGGAAGCAGTAACAACAGAAAGGAAAGGATGGCCAAAAGAAACCCAAGAGTGAGGTGCTTTGCTTTAACTGCCAACAGAAGGGTCATTATTCAAATGAGTGCAAGAATCCCAAAGCTGAGAAGAAGTGCTTCAAGTGTGGAAAGCCCGGGCATGAGAGGAAAGATTGTCCAGAATCAGCTAAGGGCAAGCAGATTGTGAAGGCATATGCTTTGGACGTTATGCCATCTTCTTCAAGAGCTCCTACTGCGGAAGAGAAGGGAAAGGGTGTCGTGGTGCAAGGTACTTTTTCCGTTAATGGTGTTTCAGTTCGAGTTTTGTTTGATACTGGAGCATCACATTCATTCATCTGCAATGAGCTTGTTTGTCGCTTGGGTTTGGAACCCGAGATTCGTGATAGGCCATTGATCGTGACAAATCCAGTTGGGGGTTCGTCCAGTTTGTGCATGATTTGCCGTGGTCTAGTATTGTCGAGTCATGGTTGCTCTTTTATGTGTGATTGCTTTGTTCTTAACTTCGCTGGGTATGGGATCATCTTGGGCATGGATTGGCTCAAGAGATATGCGGCAAGGGTGAATTGCGAGAAGCTAGAGGTGAGGGTCGGGGATGTGGAAGGGCGAAAGGTGTTGATTAGATGTAAGCGCGAAGACGGGGTCTTCGTGAGTTATCTATATTCGCTTGGGATTCCACAGGAAGACCTATCATCAGTACTGATCGCTAATGAGTATGTGGATGTCTTTGACGAGGTCAAAGGGTTGCCGCCGCATCGTGAGATCGAGTTTAGGATCGATTTGGTCGAAGGTGCTAGACCAATTGTTATGCCCCTTAGGCGGATGGCGCCTAGGGAACAGCGAGAGTTAGAGGTGCAAGTTCGTGACCTTTTGGGTAAAGGATTCATTCGGAGGAGTGTTTCCGAGTGGGGTGCACCAGTCGTGTTTGCAACTAAGGCAGATGGCTCGTTAAGGTTGTGTGTGGACTATCGTGAGCTGAACAAGGTGACTAAGAAGAACAAGTATCCGTTGCCAAGGATTGATGACTTGTTCGATCAGCTTCATGAAGCCAAAGTGTTTTCTCAGATGGATTTGGCAACGGGATTTCACCAGTTGAGAGTAGCTAAGGATAGTGTGCCAAAGACTGCTTTTAGGACACCGTCCGGATTTTTCGAGTGGTTGGTGATGCCATTTGGGTTGACTAACGCGCCATCGTATTTTGTGGATCTTATGAATAGAGTGTTCAGAGATCAGTTGAATAAGTTCGTGCTTGTGTTCGTGGATGATATACTGGTTTACTCCAGAAATGTGGAAGAACATAAGACGCATTTGAGAGTTGTGTTAGAGATCTTGCGAAAGCATCAGCTTAAGGCTAAGTTCTCAAAGTGTCACTTTTGGAAAGATGAAGTAAGGTTCTTGGGTCATGTTGTTTCTGGGAAAGGTATAGCGGTTGACCCCGCTAAAGTGGCAGCAATCCAGGACTGGGATAGACCTAAGAATGCGACGGATGTTCGGAGTTTCCTTGGGTTGGCTGGTTATTACCGAAGGTTTATCAAGGATTTCTCCAAGATAGCTGCACCATTAACAGGATTGACGAAGAAGAACCAAGTGTTCACATGGGATGCAAAGTGTGAACAAGCGTTCGAAATCTTGAAGGAGAGATTGACAAGTGCACCTGTGTTGACCATTCCAGGTGGGAATGAAGAGATGGTGGTGTATACTGATGCATGTGGTACTGGACTTGGAGCAGTGCTCATACAGAAGGATAAAGTTGTGGCCTACGCGAGTCGACAGCTAAAGCCGCATGAGAAGAACTATCCAACTCATGATTTGGAGTTGGCAGCGATTGTGTTTGCTATGAAGATGTGGAGACATTACTTGTTGGGAGTACGATTCGAGTTATTTACGGATCACAAGTCGTTGAAGTATCTTTTCTCCCAAAAGGATTTGAATCTTCGGCAGCAACGATGGTTAGAGTTTCTGGCATCGTATGATTTTGGTATAGCCTATACTCCTGGCAAAGGCAATGCAGTTGCAGATGCATTGAGTCGAAGACACGCAAGTTTGGGAGCGATGTTTTCGGAATGGAAGGGCCTCGAGTACTTGGCAAGGTTCGATTTCAGGCCAAGGTGTGAGTTGGAACCTGAAATGTTGGCAAGCTTGTCGATAAGACCTACTCTTATCGAAAGGATTGGCAAGAGCAAAAGGAAAGATGCGAAGCTTGTCGAATTCATTCAGAAACTGGAACCGGAGGATAAAGAGTTTGAGGTCGATCGAGAAGGTTGGCTTCGAAAGCAAGGACGGTTAGTTGTTCCTGATATCGACGGATTGAGGGATGAGGTTCTGAGAGAATGTCATCACTCGAAGCTAACGATTCATCCTGGTGGTAATAAAATGTATCAGGACATGAAGCGAGCCTACTACAGGGAAGGGATGAAAAGAGATATTGGAAAATTCATTTCCAAGTGTATGAACTGTCAGTTGGTGAAAGCTGAACAAAAGAAGCCGAGTGGTTTACTTCAGCATTAGAAGTTCCTACATGGAAGTGGGAGCAGATATCGATGGATTTTATCGATGGACTATCTAGAACTAGTGCAGGAAATGAAGGGATTTGGGTCATTGTGGATCGTTTGACCAAAAGTGCGAGATTTATTCCTGTCAAGTCGACTAGGACAGCATCAAAATTGGCTGAGCTTTATGTGAAATGGATAGTTCGATTCCATGGTGTCCCAAAGAGTATAGTAAGTGACCGGGATCCATTGTTCACGAGTGGATTTTGGAAAAGTTTGCAAGAAGCTTTGGGAACCGAGTTGTGCTTAAGTACGGCATACCATCCCCAAACTGATGGTCAGACCGAGAGAGTCAACCGAGTTTTAGAAGATCTCCTGAGGGCTTGTGTGTTAGACTTCGGAGGATCATGGGAGGACCATCTACATTTAGTCGAATTTGTATATAATAATAGCTACCAGTCGAGTATTGGGATGGCACCATATGAGGCGTTGTATGGAAGGCCGTGCAATTCTCCAGCTTGTTGGTTAGAAACGGGAGATAAGTTGATACTTGGGCCTGAGATGATAAGAGAAACCTCGGATTGTATCGAGATAATTCGGCAACGAATGAAGGCGGCCCAAGATCGTCAGAAAAGTTACGCCGATAAGCGTCGTAAGGATTTGGAGTTCGACGTAGGTGATTTGGTTTTCATAAAGATTTCACCGTTGAAGCAAGTGGTTCGATTCGGAAGTAAAGGAAAGTTGGCTCCTAGGTTTGTTGGACCATTTCCGATAGTCGAGCGAATAGGAAAGCTCGCATATAGGTTGGAGTTACCCGAGAAGATGTCGAGTGTGCATAATGTTTTCCATGTGTCATTTCTACGGAAGTTTGTGCACGACTCGAATGTGGTGGTATCTCCAGAACAATATGAAGACTTGGAAGTAGAGACCGCAGTTGCGAAACCTCGTAGGCCACTTCGTGTTGTGGGAAATGATACGAAACAGCTTAGGAGAAAGACGGTTAAGCTAGTCAAGGTACAATGGAGTGAAGATGGCGACGATTGTACATGGGAGACGGAAGAGAGCATGAGGGCGACTCATCCAGAACTCTTCGTTGGTAGGACCCTTTGATATCGTATCTTCGTTGTATCATTGTATTTTGTTGTTGTTTAATAGAATTCCGCGTGCTAGGATAAGGCTATGGATGCATGGTTTGATGGTTGCTAGTTTGGATGATAGAATTGGCTTCTCATGGATGTTAGGCATGCGGAATTATTGTGGTTGCTTGTGTTTGCTAGGAATTTCGGGGGCGAAATTCTTAAGGGGGGAGAATGTAACAGCCCGCATTTTACGTATCGGAAGATCGTAAAATATTTTTATTTTATTCCCTGAGGGTTGGATCATTCTCATCTTTTGATATGTTGCTTATGGAGATGTGAGACATGTCCATAAATTTTACCGATTTTGTTTGTGACCATTTTGCCCCTGTCAGTCTTGTATTGGGCATAACTTTTGACTCAGGTCGAATCAGAGGGTGAGACCTGTGCCATTGGAAAGGAATAGATGATTCTCTTTCCGTAGAGTGGTTACATTAAGGATTTGGTTCAGCGGTTTGGGAGAAATCGCTGTTTTAAGGTTTTTCAGTTGGCTGTTCAGGTTTTGGAAGGCTAATGGGCTGATTTGGAGAAGGCCCATTAGAGGGTGGGTGGAGGCTATAAATAGGGGGTAAGGGGTATGGAGAAAGGTTGGCATTTTCCATTCTCTTATGGGGAGGCTTTGATCTCCTTCTTCCTCTAACATCTTTCCACCATTAAAATTCCAAAATCCAAGGAGGGAAATCGAAGATCTACACCATAAGAGGCTAGATCTACATCGTTTCAAGGGCGAATTCATCGGATTGAAGAGTTTGATTCGAAGTGTTCGCTGTCCGGATTGCGTTTTCATTGCTTTTGCTTAGATTTGGATAATTGGTGAGTGATTTACATCTCTCATTCGGATTCATGCAAGTATATGGGTTTTAGGATGTTAATTTCATCATTTCCATGTTATTTTCCTTAGATCCACACCATGCTAAGTCCATTTTATATATGAATCACCTTAGGATCTGATCTAGATAATTTAAATGGTTAATTTTATGATTTTTCTCAAGATTATGCAAGTTAGATCCGTTTTTATGTTCATATGATTCACTTATCATGTTTTGGGAAATTTATGTGTTTTGATGGAAATTGTTAGATTGAGGATATTGTTGGTTGCATAACATGTTTGTGATTGCGTTTGGATGAATCGGATAAGCTGGTTTCGTCGGATTCGTCGTTTGGCGAAGTTTTGGTCGAAATCGGAGTCGAATTGGAGATGTGCAGGTTTCTGGTCGTCCTGGAGTTGGTCGGGTCGGTCTGGAATGAGGTGGTCGGTCATAGTATGGCTTGGGAAGCAAGTCAGGGAGCTGGTCGGTTTAAGCTGGTCGGTCCAGAAGGAGCAGAAGTGTTTCTGGTCGGTCCAGAAGGAGCAGAAGTGTTTCTGGTCGATTTCAGATGGTGGCATTCTGGTCGGTTTCAGATGGTGGCATTCTGGTTGGTTTCAGATGGTGGCATTCTGGTTGGTTTTACTGGAAGCAAATCCTGGTCGGTCTGAAGGAGCTGGTCGGTCAGGTGGAGAAAAATCTGGTCGGTCTTGACGGGGTCGATCCAAAGCTGGTCGGTCCCAAGGAGGTCAAGTCGATCCAAAGCTGCATGGAGGCGGGTCGTTCTGGAGCAAGGCTGGTCGGTTTTTGGCGGGTCGTTCTGGAGCAAGGCTGGTCGGTTTTTGGCGGGTCGTTCTGGAGCAAGGCTGGTCGGTTTTTGGCTGGTCATTCTGGAGCAAGGTTCTGGTCGGTTTTGGCAGGGTCGTTTTCTAAAAAAGTACGTTTTCGGGTACGACTCAAGTAGGAAGGCTCGAAGTGGTGAATGTGTTCGTTGATCAAGGTGGAACAACGAATGCGGTGACAACTCAAAGGTCGTGAGTTGGTGGATAATGGCTGCTCGAGAAGGTTGCTTGAGCTATGAAACATCGTCAAGGTTGGACGATTAGAGATGCGAAGGCCGAGAAGTCATCGTTGTCGTAAGTTCTAGCAGGCTCAAAGCAGGGATACGATGGGTATCGTTGAAAGGCCCAAAAGACCGATTGTTGGTCGAGTACCCTGGGTCTTTCTGGTTGGGGAAAGGCCTAGTGTCAAGGTTGGACATTGCCAAGGTTGGGCATATGGAGTTCTTGCTAGAACTGGGGTTACCATTAGCCCTTGACATATGGCAAGGTTGGCCGTCATACGATAGTGATGATTTCGAAGCAGGATTGGCGGTGATAGCCAGAGTCTGTCATGCATGCTGGATGTTTTGCTTGTGCCATCTCACGTGGGTTATCCAACATCGAAGTAGATGTTCCTTGAGTGCTTGTCTGATATTGGTTTCGGCCTCTGGGGCTTGTATTCGAGGAATGTTGAATTCGACTAGGATGATTTGCATGAGATATATAATCTCGATGCCATGATTGCTATTGCTGGTTGTTTCTGTTTTCCATGGATAAATGGTTGTTCTGGTTTCTATGGATTAATGGTTGAAATGCTTGGTAAAGGCTATCACTGTCCGATGTGGGGAAGATAAGGTTGAGTTCTTCTCTGGTGATGTGGGTAGATAAGTTGTTCATTTACCCATTCTCATATGCTTTCTTGTTGAAGTTTGTTAGCTGTATTATCGCTCACTAAGACTATTGTCTGACTCAAGGTTTTATGTCTCCTCTTATTACCTTGGGTTGTTCATCCGGTTGTGGATGGTCAGACTAATTAGCAGGTTACAGGTAATGGAGCTTAGTGATACGAGGAAGCTGAGCGATGACGAGCAGGAGCCTGGCGTACCAGTTTTATTCTATCTAGTATTTCTGTTTTCGCTGTTTGTGTTGCTTGAGAGTTGTAGTGAGGCCTTATGTACAAACTTGGATATCAGTTGGATAATCTTTCTGGATGTTGAAAGAGTTTCAAAAGTTTGCTATATGATACCTCATTACTATCACCTGTTGTATATGTTCTATTATATTTTATCCTTGCGCTGTGAGTCCTACGACAGGTTTCGATGTGTTCACTTACTATGATGATCGTCCATAACAGCCTGGCACGCCTTTCAGCGCATTATTCCTCTTATTTAGTGCGGGGGTTATGGGCGGTCGTCACATGTTCCCTTTATTAAAACAATCTTCCTCAACAATCCCCCACTAGATTGCTTTATTAATGACGTTTAGTTTTACCTTAGCTAGAAACTTTGCATCATATGTGGTATCTATTCGATTAAACAACGTATTCACGTGAACATTTCAGTACTTTAAAGAAGAGCAGTGTGACGGCCCGCCTCGCACCAGCCTGCATTTCCTCCAAGAGTGCGCTGTACACATGCCCGACTAGCACAAGACGGTCGTCAGAAGAAAGGAAAGAAGAGAATAAACTAATCAAAGAACCTGTAGAATGTCTCACAGCGCATGGGATAAAATATAATAATAACATACTTGACATAAAACAGGCGAGACAGTGCATAAGCTGATAACTAATAATCAATGTCAACATCAAAGCAGCGGAAATCCATATACAGCTTATTACAACTTTCCCAATTTTACTGTCTCTAACCAAAAGAAAGCTAAAATAGAAGATACACCAACAATGCCCAAGCAGTGATCTTCACAACACAGGGAGAATATTATGTATATAGTACGTGGAAGCCTCCTGCTCGTCTCCGGACCATCTACCCGTGCATCACCAGCTAACCTGTCTCTAGTCTGCTCGTGTGAGCACCCAGAGTAATAAGAAGAGACATAAAACTCTGGGTCAGACATAAAGCCTGGTATGAGCGATAAGCATCTAAACAGGGAAATAACAGGTATACTGAACCATACCTGAACCTGGACCTGCAACCAAAGAGTTAGTACCACATACCGTACAATACTCCAAGGTGCCATAATAAATAGTGTAAGAATACGGGGGTGGGGTGTGCATGTCACAATGATAGCAAACAAATTATCCATAGCAACCATTCTCGCATCTCTCACTCAGTGCGTAAAGCGTACGGCATCTACCACTTTGAAACACTAGACAAACTGAGGCAACGACGAATCCCGTCTTGTAGAAACCCTGCTATGACCAAGCCAAACACTTGGAGTCATGACCAAACAGTTCAATGACCCACTTCATTGGTCGTAGCCCTTGGTTCTACCAATGCCATAATGGCCCTGAATCCGCCTTCGTACCTCCTACCATAGTGGTCCAAAGCTATAGGTGTCGACAACTCCTTAGCACACGTCCCGCAGCAAAGCCCAACCATGAAGTGAACTCGTTGATTCCCATCTGAATCTTAAGCTCGAACTTCTCATTTGGACTTCCTTTGCATCTCGGGTTTGATTGAATTGGAGTGGGTCTTCAGAAGAGTTGTCGTACATTAACAGTCCTAGAATTCTGTTCGGTTCGGTAGTCATCACCATCATCGGTTCGGGTCGGTAGTCATCTTCTTCATCGGTTCGGGTCGGTAGTCATCTTCTTCATCGGTTCGGGTCGGTACTCCACTTCGGGTCGGTTGTCTCTGTTTGAGTTCGGTGGTTGCTCCCTTCTGAGTTCTCATGCCCGATCCTGTCCTTCTCCAATTACCGATCCGCTCCGCCCTCTTAGCGTACTCCGATCCAATCCTCTCCAATCCGATCCACTCTCTAGTTTTGATCCGATCCGTTCCCTAGTTCCGATCCGATCCCCCTTGTCCACTCCAACTCTAAGCAATGGCCTTCCTTCCTGCCAAACTTCCTCCAGTGGCAAGTCCTCATCCAGTTCGAATTCCCTTGGTCGGTTCCCTAGTCCGATCCGACCCCTTTTCTCCGATCCGAACCGGTTCGGAACCTGCACACTTCTGCAACTTTCCAGCGAGCTTTTCACGCCATTCGACGACGTTTTCGAGCAATTTAACTATTCTAATCAATCATGAAACATACCATAGGGTCATAGCAACACGTAATAGCAACCACAAACAGCAAACAACAATTTAAATGAATCAAAATGAATCAAAAGTGGTTAAAACCTCACATTTGCCTATAATCCCTCTTAATCATGTTTAAGCATACGATTAGCAAAACACATCGAAATTAACCCAAATTTCTAACAGAGCCTTAAAACATTATTTTAGAATTTTAAGAATTTTTCCAGAATTTATTTACGTATAAATTCGCTAATCTTCACTAATTACCCTTAATCACCGTAATTAGTGCAAAAACTATGCAAATCACTCACCTTGGCCACAAATGAAATTCTCAGAACTGAAACTCCTCTGATTTGGGGCGAATACTGATGTCTAACGGCGGCTCCAACCTTGCTTTGGTGCTTTTTCTCCTTAATTTGGTGTTGCTAAGCCTAATCTTCAATTAGAGAGTGATTTGGGGTGTTTTAAATGTAGGGAGCCATTACTAAGGTCTTCAAGGAGGTTTGTGGCGGCTCAAAACTGAAATGAAAGTGATAACCTAACCCTAATCAGACCTCCTAAACCTCTAAACCCGAAATTCCCCTTGGGCCTAACGGCTAATCCCCCGTTTAAGCCCAACTAAGCTGTTTTTCACCATCTGAAACTTGTTTCAGCCATATCTCCCAAACGGTAAGTCCGTTTGGCTAATGTGACCACTCTACGGAAAGAGAAACCATCATCCGGAGCCAATGGAAGTGGTTTCAGGTCAAAATTCCTATCCAGTCAAAAGTTATGGCCAAAACAGTGCCAACTAGGGGTAAAATGGTCATTTAAAAATCGGGAAAAATCATGAACATGGGAAATGACCCCAATAGTCGTCTCCCAAAGTTACACGACCATACGACTTCGTATGTGAAAGAAATAAATATTCTACGATCCTATGATGCGCAGAATGCGGGTCGTTACACTCTCCCCCCCTTAAGAAATTTCGTCCCCGAAATTCCTTAACCCAAAACATACAAAGGATCCCGCATGCCTAACAACCACATATAACAAAAATCAAACATGCAAAACAAGCAAACAAGCCTATCCTAGCATGCGGAAAAACTAAATCGAAGTCAAAATCTTACCAGGCAAAGAGTTCAGGATAAGTCTTCCTAATGTTCTCCTCTGTCTCCCAAGTACAATCGTTCTCGTCCTCGCCCCACTGAACCTTGACTAGTTTCACCGCCTTCCTTCGAAGTTGCTTCATGTCGTGCTCGACAATACGGGCCGGCTTGCGGTTCCCAACCGCCTCGGGTTCTACTTCGAAGTCCTCTAACTGACCAGGTGAAATAGTCATATCTGAGTCGTGAACGAACTTCCTTAGTTGGGAAACATGAAATACGTTATGAACTCCCGCCATCTTCTCTGGTAAGTCAATCCTATACGCCAAATTCCCGACTAGTTCAAGAACAGGGAACGGGCCAACAAATCTTGGTGCCAACTTGCCTCTCCTGCCAAATCGTATTACGCTCTTCAACGGAGAAATCTTGACAAACACCAAGTCGCCAACGGAGAATTTTAAGTCTCTTCTTCTCTTATCAGCATAACTCTTCTGCCTATCTTGGGCAGCCTTCATTCGTTGTTGAATGATCTTGATCTTATCCGACGTTTCTCTCACCACCTCTGGTCCAAGCATAAACTTCTCGCCAGTCTCTATCCAACATGATGGTGAGTTACACGGTCTTCCGTACAAAGCTTCAAACGGAGCCATACCGATACTGGATTGGTAACTATTATTATATGCAAACTCTACTAGATGCAAATGGTCATCCCATGATCCACCAAAGTCCAACATACATGCTCTCAAGAGATCTTCCAAAATACGATTCACCCTTTCCGTCTGACCGTCGGTCTGAGGATGATATGCGGTACTGAGATGTAACTCTGACCCTAGCGCCTCTTGCAAGCTCTTCCAAAACCCACTAGTGAACAACGGGTCTCGGTCGCTCACAATGCTTTTAGGTACTCCATGAAATCTCACTACCCACTTCATATACAATTCTGCTAACTTAGCTGTCGTTCTTGTCGATTTGACTGGTATAAACCTTGCACTTTTAGTCAGTCGGTCTACAATCACCCAAATGCTATCATATCCCGATCTAGTCCTTGGTAAACCATCGACGAAATCCATCGAGACTTGCTCCCATTTCCATTCGGGAGTTTCTAATGGCTGTAACAGACCACTAGGCTTCTTTTGCTCGGCTTTAACTAGCTGGCAATTCATGCACTTGGATATAAACTTCCCAACGTCTCTTTTCATTCCTTCCCAGTAGTAAGTCTGCTTCATATCTCGATACATCTTGTTACCACCGGGGTGTATAGTCAGTCTTGAGTGATGACATTCTCTAAGCACTTCGTCTCTCAATCCATTGACATTGGGTACAACGAGCTTTCCATTCCTTCTAAGCCATCTATCTTGATCAAGCCCATACTTGCTCACCTCCTCATCGACACCCATCTCTAACTTGGAGATGATTTCCAATAGGTTAGGATCGTCCCTCTGACTAGAGCCGATCCGCTCAATCAAAGTGGGTCTGATCGTCAAACTCGCTAACATTTCTGGATCCAATTCGCACTTTGGTCTGAAATCAAACCCCGCGATAAACTCCAGTTGCTTCCATTCAAGGAACATAGCCCCCAAGCTGGCATGTCTTCTACTCAATGCATCAGCCACCGCATTGCCCTTTCCTGGTGTGTATGCGATGTCAAAATCATAGGAAGCTAAGAACTCTAACCATCTCTGCTGACGGAGATTTAAATCCTTCTGGGAGAATAGATACTTTAACGACTTATGATCCGTAAATAGCTCAAACCTTTCTCCCAAGAGATAGTGTCTCCACACCTTTAACGCGAACACGATCGCTGCCAATTCTAAATCATGGGTAGGGTATCTTCTCTCGTGCGGTTTCAATTGCCGACTTGCATAAGCTACAACCCTACCGCCTTGCATCAATACAGCACCCAGTCCGGTACCACAGGCATCCGTGTATACCGTCATCTCTTCATCCCCCTTAGGAATGACTAACACTGGTGCGCTTGTCAACTTGTCCTTTAGACTTTTGAATGCATTCTCGCACCTTTCATCCCAGACAAAAGCTTGATTCTTCTTGGTCAACCGGGTCAATGGTGCTGCTATCTTGGAGAAACCTTGGATAAACTTACGATAATATCCCGCTAACCCCAAGAAACTTCTTACATCAGTTGCATTCTTGGGCGTAGGCCAATCTTGTACCGTAGCCACCTTCGCTGGGTCCACGGCAATACCATTCTCCGATACAACATGGCCCAAGAACCTCACTTCCCTCTTCCAGAAGTGACACTTAGAAAACTTTGCTTTCAATTGGTGTTTTCTCAACACCTCCATCGCTACTCTTAAATGTTCCTTGTGTTCCTCCTCTGTCCTCGAATAGACCAAAATATCATCAACGAACACAAGGACAGACTTATTCAGCTGATCTCTGAATACCCTATTCATAAGGTCCACAAAATATGCCGGGGCATTAGTCAGTCCAAATGGCATAACCAACCATTCATAAAACCCAGACGGCGTCCGAAATGCCGTTTTAGCTATACTCTCAGCTTCCACTCTAAGCTGATGAAAACCTGTCGCGAGATCCAACTGAGAAAATACTCTCGCGCCACTCAACTGATCGAACAAATCATCTATCCGCGGTAGAGGATACTTGTTCTTCCTCGTCACTTTATTCAATTCGCGGTAGTCTACACACAAACGAAGGGAACCATCCGCCTTGGTAGCAAACACAACTGGTGCTCCCCATTCAGAAACACTCCTTCTGATAAATCCCTTCTTCAAAAGATCGCTGACTTGCACCTCGAGCTCTCGCTGCTCCCTTGGTGCCATACGACGAAGTGGCATCACTATAGGCCTGGCATCTTTTACCAAATCAATACGGAACTCAATCTCTCGGTGTGGTGGAAGTCCGGTCACTTCTTCGAAAACATCCGGATACTGGCCAACCACGGGCAAACCTGACAACTCACTATGCGGAATGTCGAGGGAGTTTAGAAAACTAGCCAATACCCCCTTACTGGGTAGACCACCAAACACTATCCTCCGCCCATCATCCGCTCTAGCTGTCACCAACAAGCCCTCACAGTCTACCACCACCCCGTACCTTCGGAGCCAATCTACTCCCAAAATAATGCCAAACCCAGTAAAGCCCAAAACAAAGCAATCACAAACAAACATGCATCCATGACTCGATAAGACCACATTACGACAAATCATGCTAAGGCTAGTCGAACCACCAATCGGGTTCGTCACTACTAAAGGCCTATCGACAATCTCGGGCTCCAATCCCAACCTATCTACCAGGTCACTAGATATGAAAGAACTGGAAGCTCCGGTATCAAACAAAACTCTAACAGGAACATCATAAACAGAAAGCATACCTTGAATGACGACATTCTTTCCCTTCTCCGCCGCAGTTGGGGCATTCGACGAAGAAGGAATAGCATTAAGAGCATATGCTTTCACCATTTGCTTTTCCTTAGGGGGTTGCGGACACTTGTCCTTGTGATGTCCCAATTGGCCACAATTGAAGCACTTCCTGTCCGCTGGCTTGGCCCGACAATTACTAGCATAATGGCCCTTCTTACCACAGCTGAAGCACTCCACATCTTGCTTATTCTTCTTCTTCTGGCCATCCCTAGCCTGGTTCTGCTTTCTCTTATTCTGAGAACCACCTTTGCCTCCACCACTAGCTTGTGGCTTTGGCTCTTCTGCGGATGCAGCCTCAGTCTTCGACTTGGGGTAGAGACTTTCTGACCTTAACGCTTTCCCCACAATCGATTCAAACGTCTCATCGATGTGGTTAATAAGTTTTTCCCCCAAGTATTGATCCAAACCAGTTATAAATTTCTCATTCTTTTTCTCAGCAGTATCAATAAGAGATAACCCATATTTTGACAAAGTGTCAAATTCAGCAATATACTCCGAGACAGCTCTGCCATTTTGCTTGAGCTCCAAGAATTTCTTAAACAACATTGACTTCTGAGCAGCTGGAATGAACTTCTCACTAAAGCGAGCCTTAAACTGCTCCCAAGTAATCTGGTCTTCGGGAGTAGCTGCCTTTATAGCATTCCACCAATTCATTGCCCGCCCTTGCAGCTGACGGGACGCTAGCTTTCTCTTCATCGCATCCTCGATACCCAAATCCTCGAAGATACGTTCGCAACTATCCAACCAATCTTGAACATCCGTAGCCGACTCCGTTCCGTGGAACGGCTTCCCACCAAGGCTAGTATAATCCTTATTCAGCTTGGCGAAGTCGACTCTTGGCGCCTGCACTATTGGACCACCACCATCTCCACCATTGGGAGCTGCCCTCTGCACATCTCTAAGCATCTCTCTCATGAGGTCAGTAAACATCGTCCTCATGTCAGCAGCATTCCCATTATTGGTTCCCCTACCAGCACCTCTAGTATCTCGGCTCATCGTCAATCTGAAAAAGGAAATGATTAACGACTCCATAGTGGTGCTAGTGCAGTACGACTTCATCCTTATACTACTAATAGTATATATATATAGCTTTTGAAAATCAAAATAATTTCAAATACGCTCTCTCGTATACGTATATTATCTCTCCCTGATAACTTCCCTAGGTTAACTACGCAACCTAGAGCTCTGATACCAAGTGTGACGGCCCGCCTCGCACCAGCCTGCATTTCCTCCAAGAGTGCGCTGTACACATGCCCGACTAGCACAAGACGGTCGTCAGAAGAAAGGAAAGAAGAGAATAAACTAATCAAAGAACCTGTAGAATGTCTCACAGCGCATGGGATAAAATATAATAATAACATACTTGACATAAAACAGGCGAGACAGTGCATAAGCTGATAACTAATAATCAATGTCAACATCAAAGCAGCGGAAATCCATATACAGCTTATTACAACTTTCCCAATTTTACTGTCTCTAACCAAAAGAAAGCTAAAATAGAAGATACACCAACAATGCCCAAGCAGTGATCTTCACAACACAGGGAGAATATTATGTATATAGTACGTGGAAGCCTCCTGCTCGTCTCCGGACCATCTACCCGTGCATCACCAGCTAACCTGTCTCTAGTCTGCTCGTGTGAGCACCCAGAGTAATAAGAAGAGACATAAAACTCTGGGTCAGACATAAAGCCTGGTATGAGCGATAAGCATCTAAACAGGGAAATAACAGGTATACTGAACCATACCTGAACCTGGACCTGCAACCAAAGAGTTAGTACCACATACCGTACAATACTCCAAGGTGCCATAATAAATAGTGTAAGAATACGGGGGTGGGGTGTGCATGTCACAATGATAGCAAACAAATTATCCATAGCAACCATTCTCGCATCTCTCACTCAGTGCGTAAAGCGTACGGCATCTACCACTTTGAAACACTAGACAAACTGAGGCAACGACGAATCCCGTCTTGTAGAAACCCTGCTATGACCAAGCCAAACACTTGGAGTCATGACCAAACAGTTCAATGACCCACTTCATTGGTCGTAGCCCTTGGTTCTACCAATGCCATAATGGCCCTGAATCCGCCTTCGTACCTCCTACCATAGTGGTCCAAAGCTATAGGTGTCGACAACTCCTTAGCACACGTCCCGCAGCAAAGCCCAACCATGAAGTGAACTCGTTGATTCCCATCTGAATCTTAAGCTCGAACTTCTCATTTGGACTTCCTTTGCATCTCGGGTTTGATTGAATTGGAGTGGGTCTTCAGAAGAGTTGTCGTACATTAACAGTCCTAGAATTCTGTTCGGTTCGGTAGTCATCACCATCATCGGTTCGGGTCGGTAGTCATCTTCTTCATCGGTTCGGGTCGGTAGTCATCTTCTTCATCGGTTCGGGTCGGTACTCCACTTCGGGTCGGTTGTCTCTGTTTGAGTTCGGTGGTTGCTCCCTTCTGAGTTCTCATGCCCGATCCTGTCCTTCTCCAATTACCGATCCGCTCCGCCCTCTTAGCGTACTCCGATCCAATCCTCTCCAATCCGATCCACTCTCTAGTTTTGATCCGATCCGTTCCCTAGTTCCGATCCGATCCCCCTTGTCCACTCCAACTCTAAGCAATGGCCTTCCTTCCTGCCAAACTTCCTCCAGTGGCAAGTCCTCATCCAGTTCGAATTCCCTTGGTCGGTTCCCTAGTCCGATCCGACCCCTTTTCTCCGATCCGAACCGGTTCGGAACCTGCACACTTCTGCAACTTTCCAGCGAGCTTTTCACGCCATTCGACGACGTTTTCGAGCAATTTAACTATTCTAATCAATCATGAAACATACCATAGGGTCATAGCAACACGTAATAGCAACCACAAACAGCAAACAACAATTTAAATGAATCAAAATGAATCAAAAGTGGTTAAAACCTCACATTTGCCTATAATCCCTCTTAATCATGTTTAAGCATACGATTAGCAAAACACATCGAAATTAACCCAAATTTCTAACAGAGCCTTAAAACATTATTTTAGAATTTTAAGAATTTTTCCAGAATTTATTTACGTATAAATTCGCTAATCTTCACTAATTACCCTTAATCACCGTAATTAGTGCAAAAACTATGCAAATCACTCACCTTGGCCACAAATGAAATTCTCAGAACTGAAACTCCTCTGATTTGGGGCGAATACTGATGTCTAACGGCGGCTCCAACCTTGCTTTGGTGCTTTTTCTCCTTAATTTGGTGTTGCTAAGCCTAATCTTCAATTAGAGAGTGATTTGGGGTGTTTTAAATGTAGGGAGCCATTACTAAGGTCTTCAAGGAGGTTTGTGGCGGCTCAAAACTGAAATGAAAGTGATAACCTAACCCTAATCAGACCTCCTAAACCTCTAAACCCGAAATTCCCCTTGGGCCTAACGGCTAATCCCCCGTTTAAGCCCAACTAAGCTGTTTTTCACCATCTGAAACTTGTTTCAGCCATATCTCCCAAACGGTAAGTCCGTTTGGCTAATGTGACCACTCTACGGAAAGAGAAACCATCATCCGGAGCCAATGGAAGTGGTTTCAGGTCAAAATTCCTATCCAGTCAAAAGTTATGGCCAAAACAGTGCCAACTAGGGGTAAAATGGTCATTTAAAAATCGGGAAAAATCATGAACATGGGAAATGACCCCAATAGTCGTCTCCCAAAGTTACACGACCATACGACTTCGTATGTGAAAGAAATAAATATTCTACGATCCTATGATGCGTAGAATGCGGGTCGTTACAAGCAGGGTGGTCTTAACTTATACCAAGTCTCCAAAAGTTATAAAGTCGGAAATACTATACATGCAATTTCAATATTCCAATAAATTTCCTTACCTATGAGCATCATTATGGCTATGTGCTCCATCCCAGCTTAATGAACTTTTACAAGAGAAAACCTCAAAAACTCTTGTTTAGAAGCAGCACCACTTCCAAGTTCATATATGTAAATTCCTTTTCCTTTCCGATGTCTCTGTTACCAGACTAGCTAGAACTTTATTAAGAGTTATTCAACTCAGCCTCTTCACACCTGTAATAGTTTACACTAATTTGACTTAGTGTCTTCCCAATCATTTGGTAGTTTGTTTTTACCCGTTAAACCTTAAAGTTAAGCTAATTAATATTAAGGTTGGGTTTCCACTATCATTGATTAATACAAGGTTTAAGTCCCATTCCAACCGAGGTTGATCTTATCATTTCCCTAGTCAAAGCTTCCGTGAATGGGTCTGCTAAATTATCGTTAGATCTTATGTAGAAAATAGTGATTATTCCATCATTTATTATTTGTCTAACATACTCATGTTGAAGACTTATATGCCTTGATTTTCCATTGTATAAGTTACTAGATGCTCGTGACATAGTATCCTGACTATCGCATCGTAATGATATGGCTGGCATTAGTTTTGGCCATAGCTTGATATCTAGTAACATATTTCATAGCCATTCCGCTTCTTTTCCGGGGGTAGCAAGTGCTATAAATTCTGATACCATTGTGGAGTGCTAAATGCGAGTTTGTTTCTTTGATGCCTAAGAAACAGCACCTCCACCTAATGTTAAAATCCAACCTGAAGTAGATTTATATCACCAGCACTAGTTATCCAACTTGCATCAGTGTATCCCTCTAATACACTTGGAAATCCATTGTAAACAAGATCTAGATTATTGGTTCTTTTTAGATAACCAAGTAATATTCCAATTGCTTTCCAGTGATGTATACTAGGATTGCCAGTGTATCGTGCAAGTTTTCATATTGCATATGCTATGTTTGGTCTTGTACAATGCATTGCATACATTATACGTCCAATAGCGCTTGCGTATTGGAGTTAAGCAATACATCTTCCTTCATTTTTATTGAGATTGATACTCGAGTCTATTGGGGTACTGGCATCTTTAATTTTCAGATGTCCAAACTTCTGGAGTACTTTTTGAATATAATGTGACCGATTTAGTACATAACCCCCACTAACTTTACTAACTTTTATACCCAGAAATGTATCAACTACATTCAAATCTTTCACTTTGAATTTTGAAGTTAAATAATTCTTGGTATCTTGTATTCCTTTCATGTTAGTATCGAATATTAATAAATCATCTACATATAAACAAACGATTACTCCATATTCCTTTGTAAACTTGGAGTAGATACATTTATATGCACTATAATATGTGAAGCCATTTTGATGTATAATTGAGTCAAATTTCTCATGCCACTGTTTTGGTGCTTGTTTTATTCCGTATAATGATCTTGTTAGGTTGCAAACTTTTCTCTCATTCCCAGGAAGGATAAAGCCCTTTGGTTGTTCCATGTAAACTTCTTCATTAAGTTCACCATTAAGGAAGGTTGTTTTGACATCCATTTGGTGGATGTGCAACTGATAGATTGATGCTAATACTATTACTACTTGAATTGCTGTGATTCTTGCAACCGGAGCATATGTATCAAAGACATCAATTCCTTCCTTTTGCCGAAAACCCTTGGCTACTAATCTAGCCTAGAAATTTTGAACGCTACCACCATTATTACATTTTCTCCGAAACACCCATTCGCAACCAATAGGTTTTGAACCTTGAGCCAAGTCTACAAATACCCAAGTATTGTTTGACCAAATTGAATTCATTTCATCATTAATTGCCTCCTTCCAAAAAGAAGAATCTTTGGAAGTTATAGCTTCTTTGTATGTTTTTGTATCATCTTCTATATTCAGTACAACAGGAATTTTTTTAGTTACTTCATCTTGAGTTCCTTCTACAAGGTATGATATAGCTTGAGATGATTTAAAATCTGGACCAAAAGATTTCTCTTTTCTGATTCTCTGTGTCCTTCTTATTTTTGTTTGTTCATTTGTTACTTTCCTTTTATTGCTAGTAGAAGGCGTAGTAAAATCCGTTGGTGTTTGAATAATGTCGTGGTTTAATGACTGATTTACATTTGATTCATCCCTGAATTTATTTTCAATAAACTCAACATCCCTTGATTCAACAATTGTGTTTGAGGATAAATCTAATAGTCTATATGCTTTAGAGTTTTCATTATATCCTTCGAACAAACTTTTCAATGCTCTCGGACCTAGTTTAGTCCGTTTTGGATCAATCACCCTATAGAAGGCAATACACCCCTACACCTTTAGATACCGCAGATTAGGTTTCCTACCATTCCATAGTTCATAAGGAGAAACATTAGTTTTCCTTGAAGTGATTCTAATGTGCAAATGACATGCAGACAACAATGCTTCCCCCCATAAGTTAAGTGGTAATTTAGCATTTAATAACATAGAATTTACCATATCAACCAGAGTTCTATTTTTCTTTCAGCCAAACCATTTTGCTGCGGTGTATATGGCGCAATGTGCTAATGGATAATCCCATGTTCTTCACAAAAGTTAGAAAATTCTATGGAGAAGTATTCTTCTCCTCTGTCACTGCGTAAGACTTTTATTTTCCTACTCTTTTGATTTCCAACTTCTATTTTATAGCATTTGAACATGTCAAAATCTTCATCTTTATTTATGAGAAAATACACACATGTGTATTTAGAAAAATCATCAGTAAAGGTAATGAAATACCTTTTTAAGCCTTTGGTTATAACTTCATTTAATTCGCATATATCAGAATGAATTAAATCTAAGAGTTCTGAATTTCTTTCTACTGTTGGGAATGGTTTCTTTGTAATCTTGGCTTGTATACATATTTCACATTTATCATAGTTATCATTAGAAACAGAAATAAGACATGTTTTGCCATATACTTCAAAGATTTATAATTTAAATGTCCTAAACATGCATGCCATAATCGTAAAGAATCAACAGCATAAGCAGAACATTCCTTTATTTCATGAATACAGAGTTTGAACATCCCATTACATGCATTGCCTTTACCCACAAACATGCCATTTTTAGACACAGTCAGACTATCAGCCTCCAAGACTGACTTGATGCCACTCTTACGTAAAATTGATGCGGAAACCAGGTTCTTCTTAATGATAGGAACGTGGAGAACATTAGTGAGAGTTATGTTCTTATTGGAAGTGAAATAAATCTCCATATTTCCTTTTTCTAGAACCTTTTCACAATTTCCATTTCCTATGAGCACTTCTTGTTGGTCAACCACCTCTGTTTAGGTTTTGAATAAACCTTTGTTTTTGCAAACATGAACTGTTGCACCAGAATCGAACCACCAATCTGAAGATTTCGTTTCAGCAGTATCCACATGCAAATCAGTTATCATGCCAATTTGCAAATCAGAGACCATAGCAATGATTTCCTGCATTTCCTTGTTTTCAACCATATTTGCATTTTCAGAGTTCCCTTTTTTTCTATTTTGGAGGTGCCCTGCATTCACACTTAAAGTGCCCAAGTTTACCGCAATTATAGCATGCTTTCATCTTTTTGTCTTTTGGTTTAGAGTTGCTTCCTTGCTTACTCTTCTTATTTGGGTTGAAATTCTGGTTCTGATTGCCTTTTCTTTTCTTTCCAGAAACCATGTTGTTCACATCAGTAGAAGGGAAAACGCCATCATGAATTCTGTTTTCTTCCTCAATTCATATGTGCTTTTCGATCTTATCCAATGTTTGTTCCTCAGTCATATGCAAGAGCTTTTTGCGGTAATTATTCCAACTTGGTGGAAGTTTAGCAATTATCACCCCAACTTGAAATGATTCAAGATTACGCACCTTGAAGTCATTAAGTTTGCTAACCAGAACTTATAAGTCGTTTATTTGATTCATGACAGAAACATCGTCTTTCATTTGGAATTCAAAATATTTTGAAATAAGAAACTTATCTGTTCCAATCTTATCAGTCTCGTACTTCGTTTCCAGTGCATCCCAGATTTCTTTAGGCGATTTCAGTGGAGTGTAAAGATCATATAAACAATTGCATAAGGTGTTAAGAATATGGGCTCGGCACATAAGTTCATCCTCTTCGCGTTTCAGCACCTGCTTCTTTAAATCATCAGTGTCTTTATCTGTCGGAGGAGGGAGGGGCGGAATGTTTTCATCTTGGACATAGGAGACCTTAAGTGTGGTAAGAAGGAACTTCATTTTGTCCTGCCATCAGGTGAAATTTGTTCCATCAAGTCTGACCAGTCTTCCAAAGTCTTGGTTCATAATCTTGAATGCAGAATCCAATTCGTTCTCCATTGTAGATATTGTTTTAAGTTTGTTGAAGATAACACAGACTCGGGTTGGTTCCGTTTTGAGGCACGAGAACGCTTTCCTTAAAATAATATCTGCCCACACTAGGATTGAGTTTGCTAATTGGATCGACGACAGATTGCTGCCCAGGATATAACAAAACCAGAACTCAGAGACTTAGCAATGTCTGCGAGTTCGGAGGGAGTAGTTTACTGTAGAGAAAAAGATAAAACAGAGAGGAGGAGAAAGGATGATTCGAACCGAAGGAATAGGGTGCATATATAGAAGCGGAACAGGCATGGCCGTTGGGAGTAGTTGTATACAAATAGACGTGTCCGTCTATACGAATTCAAAAAATACAATTGTTGCCAACAGCCAAGCCACTTCTGTATGGTCACGCAGGCGCCCACGTGCCCCCAAGTGCCCAAGTGCGAATCTTTTGACCATAATAATATTTATAGGCCCAACCAAGCCCACATGCATACCGATCCAAGCCCCTTATTCAAGGCCAAGTCATTTTAATTCACAATATCATATACAAGGCTTTGTCATATACCTTGGGATAGTTCAAATAACTTGGTAATGTGGGACTTGCTCCCTTCATTTAAACAATCTTCCTCAATAATCCCCCACTAGATTGTTTTATTGACGACGTTCAGTTTATCTTAGCTAGAAACTGCGCATCATATGTGGCATCTATTTGATTAAACCACGTATTAGTGTGAATATTTCGGGACTTTAAAGAAGATCTGGGTGGTCTTAACTTAAACAAAGTCTCCTTAAGTTATAAAGTCGAAAAGAATATACATGCAATTTCAATTTTCCAATAAATTTCCCTACCTATGAGCACCGTCATGGCAATGTGCTCCATCCCAGCTTAATGAACTTTTACAAGAGAAAACCTCGAAAACTCTTATTTAGAAGCGGCACCACCTCTAAGTTCATTAAGGTAAAGTTCCTTTTCCTTTCCGATGTCTCTGTTACCAGATTAGCTAGAACTTTATTAAGAGTTGTTCAACTCAGCCTCTTCACACCTGTAGCAGTTTACATTAATTTGACTCAGTGTCTTCCCAATCATATGATAGTTTGTTTTTACCCGTTAAACCTTAAAGTTAAGCTAATTAACATTAAGGTTGGGTTTCCACTATCATTGATTAATACAAGGTTTAAGTCCCATTCCAACCGAGGTTGATCTTACCATTTCCCTAGTCAAAGATTTCATGAATGGGCAGCTAAATTATTACTATATCTTATGTAGACAATAGTGATTATTCCATAATTTATTATTTGTCTAACATACTCATGTCTATGACTTATATGTCTTGATTTTCCACTGTATATGTTACTATATGCTCGTGACATAGTAGCCTGACTATCGCATCGTAATGAGATGGCTGGCATTTGTTGGTCATAGCTTGATATCTAGTAACATATTTTTTAGCCAATCTACCTCTTTTCCAGCAGTAGCAAGTGCTATAAATTCTGATTCCATTGTGGAGTGCGAAATACAAGTTTGTTTCTTTGATTCCCAAGAAACAACTCCTCCACCTAATGTAAAAATGCAACCCGAAGTAGATTTATTATCACCTGCACTAGTTATCCAACTTGCATCAGTGTATCCTTCTAATACACTTGGAAATCCATTGTAAAAAAGTCCTAGATTATTGGTTCTTTTTAGGGAACCAAGTAATCTTCCAATTGCTTTCCAGTGATCTATACTACGATTGCTAGTGTATCGTGCAAGTTTACATATTGCATATGTTATGTCAGGTCTTATACAATGCATTGAATACATTATACTTCCAATAGCGCTTGCGTATACGAGTTGAGCAATACATCTTCCTTCATTTTTATTGAGATTGATACCTGAATCTATTGGGTTATTGGCATCTTTAATTTTCAGATGTCCAAACTTCGGGAGCACTTTCTGAATATAATGTGACTGATTTAGTGCATAGCCCCCACTAACTTTACTAACATTTATACCTAGAATTGTATCAACTTGATTTAAATCTTTCATTTTGAATTTTGAAGTTAAATAATTCTTGGTGTCTTGTATTCCTTTCATGTTAGTACCGAATACTATTAAATCATCTATACATAAACAAATGATTACTCCATATTCCGTTGTAAACTTGGAGTAGAGACATTTATCTGCACTATTATATGTGAAGCCATTTAGAAGTATAATTGAGTCAAATTTCTCATGCCAACGTTTTGCTGCATGTTTTAATTTGTATTATGATATTGTTAGCTTGCAAACTTTTCTCTCATTCCCAGGAAGGATAAAACCCTCTGGTTGTTCCATGTAAACTTCTTGATTAAGTTCACCATTAAGGAAGGTTGTTTTGACATCCATTTGGTGGACATGCAACTAATAGATTGATGCTAATGCTATTAGTACTCGAATTGATGTAATTTTTGCAACCGGAGCATATGTATCAAAGAAATCAATTCCTTCCGTTTGTTGAAAACCCTTGGCTACTAATCTAGCCTTTAAAGTTTGAACGCTACCATCGTTGTTACGTTTTCTCCGAAACACCCATTTGCAACCAATAGGTTTTGAATCTTGAGGCAAGTCTACTAATACCCAAGTATTGTTTGACAAAATTGAATCCATTTCTTCATTAATTTCCTTCTTCCAAAAACAGAATCTCTGGAAGTTATAGCTTCTTTGAATGTTTTTGTATCATCTTCTATATTCAGTACAATAGGAATTTTGTTAGTAACTTCATCTCGAGTTCCTTCTACAAGGTATGATATAGCTTGAGATGATATAAAATCTGGACCAAAAGATTTCTCTTTTTTAATTCTTTGTGTCCTTCTTATTTCTGTTTGTTCATTTGTTATTTTCCTTTTACTGCTAGTAGAAGGCGTAGTAAAATCCATTGGTGTTTGAATAATGTCGGGGTTTAATGACAGATTTACATTTGAATCATCCTTGAATTTATTTTCAATAAACTCAACATCCCTTGATTCAACAATTATGCTTGAGGATAAATCTAATAGTCTATATGCTTTAGAGTTTTCATCATATCCTACAAACAAACTTTTCAATGCTCTCGGACCTAGTTTAGTCCGTTTTGGATCAGTCGCCCTATAGAATGCAATGCTCCCCCACACCTTTAGATATAGTAGATTAGGTTCCCTACCATTCCATAGTTCATACGGAGAAACTTTAGTTTTCCTTGAAATGATTCAAATGTGCAAACGACATGTAGACAACAATGCTTCCCTCCACAAATTAATTGGTAATTTAGCATTTAATAACATAGAATTTATCATATCAACAATAGTTCTATTTTTCCTTTCAGCCAAACCATTTTGATGTGGTGTATATGGCGCAGTGTGCTGATGAATAATCCCATGTTCTTCACAGAAGTTAGAAAATTCTATGGAGAAATATTCTCCTCCTCTGTCACTGCATAGGACTTTTATTTTCCTACCCTTTTGATTTTCAACTTCTATTTTATAGCGTTTGAACATGTCAAAAGCTTCATCTTTATTTCTAAGCAAATACACATGTGTATTTAGAAAAATCATCAATAAAGGTAATGAAATACCTTTTTCCGCATCTGGTTAATACTTCATTTAATTCACATATATCAAAATGAATTAAATCCAAGAGTTCTGAATTTCTTTCTACTGCTGGGAATGGTTTCCTTGTAATCTTTATTTGTATACTTATTTCACATTTATCATAGTTATCATTAGTAACAGAAATAAGACCATGTTTTGCCATATACTTCAAAGATTTATAATTTAAATGTCCTAAACGTGCATGCCATAATGGTAAAGAATCAACAATATAAGCAGAACATTCCTTTATTTCATTAATTCTGAATTTGAACATCCCATTATATGCATTACCTTTACCCACAAACATGCCATTTTTGGACAAAATTAAACTATCAGCCTCCAAGACTGATTTGATGCCACTCTTGCATAAAATTTATGTGGAAACCAGGTTCTTTTTAATGTCAGGAACATGGAATACATTAATGAGAGTTATATTCTTGTTGGAAGTGAACTGAATCTCCACATTTCCTTTTCCCGGAACCTTTGCACCATTTCCAATTCCCATGAGCACTTCTTGTTGGTCATCCACCTCTATATAGGTTTTGAATAAACCTTTGTTTACAAACATGAACCGGTGCACCATAATCGAACCACCAATCTGAAGATTTCATTTCAGCAGTAGCCATACGCAAATCAGTTATCATGCCAATTTGCGGATCAGAGACCATAGCACTGATTTCTTGCATTTCCTTGTTTTCAACCATAATTGCATTTCAGAGTTCCCCTTTTCCTGTTTTGGAGGGGCCCTGCATTCATGCTTAAAGTGCCCAAGTTTACCGCAATTATACCATGCTTTCTTCTTTTTGTCTTTTGGATTAGAGTCGCTTCCTTGCTTACAATTCTTATTTGGGTTGAAATTCTGGTTCTGATTGCCTTTTCTTTTCTTTCCAGAAAACACGTTGTTCGCAACAGTAGAAGAGAAAACGCCATCACGAATTCTGTTTTCTTCTCAATTTGTATGTGCTTTCCGATCTTTTCCAACATTAGTTCCTCAGTCATATCCAAGAGTTTTTGTGATAATTATTCCAACTTGGTGGAAGTTTAGCAATTATCGCCCCAACTTGAAATGATTCCGGAATCTGAACCTTTAAATCATTAAGTTTGCTAACCAGAGCTTTTAAGTCGTTCATTTGATCCATGACAGAAACATCGTCTTTCATTTGTAATTCAAAATATTTTGAATTAAGAAACTTATCTGTTCCAATCTTTTCGGTCTCGTACTTCATTTCCAGTGCATCCCAGATTTCTTTAGGTGGTTTCAGTGGAGTGTAAAGATCATATAAACGATCAGATAAGGTGTTAAGAATAAGGCCTCTGCACATAAGTTCATCCTCTTCGCGTTTCAGCCTCTGCTTCTTTAAATCATCAGTGTCTTTATTTGTCGGAGGAGAGAGGGGCGGAAGGTTTTCATCTAGGATGTAGGAGACCTTAAGAGTGGTAAGAAGGAACTTCATTTTGTCCTGTCAGCTGGCGAAATTTGTTCCATCAAGTCTATCCAGTCTGACAAAGTCTTGGTTCATAATCTTGAATACAGAATCCAATCCATTCTCCATTGTAGATATTGTTTTAAGTTTGTTGAAGATAACACAGATTCAAATTGGTGCCATTTTGAGGTGCGAGATCGCTTTCCTTAAAAACAATATCTGCCCCCACTCGGATTGAGTTTGCTAATTGGGTTCGACGGTAGATTGCTTCTCAGGATACAACAAAATTAGAACTCAGAGACTTAGCAATGTCTGTGAGTTCAGAGGGAGTATATTACTGGAGAGAGAAAAGATAAAACAGATAGGAGGAAGAAGGATGATTCGAACAGAAGGAATATGGTGCCATATATAGAAGCGGAACAGGCACGGCCGTTGGGAGAAGTTGTATACAAACAGACGCGTCCGTCTGTGCGAATTCAAAAAATACGACTGTTTCCAACAGCCAAGCCGCTTCCATATGGTCACGCACGTGCCCACGTGCCCCAAGTGCCCAAGTGCCAATCTTCTGACCATAATTATATTTATAGGCCCAACCAAGCCCACATGCATACCCATCCAAGCCCCTTATTCAAGCCCAAGTCATTTTAATTCACAATATCGTATACATGGTTTGTTATATACCTTGGGATAGTTCAAATAACTTGGTGATGTGGGACTTGTTCCCTTCATTAAATCAATCTTCCTCAATAACCCCCCACTAAATTGTTTTATTGACGACGTTCAGTTTTATCTTAGCTAGAAACTGCGCATCATATGTGGTGTCTATTTAATTAAACCACATATTAGTGTGAATATTTCAGGACTTTAAAGAAGAGTTGGGGGGTCTTAACTTAAACCAAGTCTCCTTAAGTTATAAAGTCGGAAATTTTGTACATGCAATTTCAATTTTCCAATAAATTTCCCTACCTATGAGCACTATTATGGCCATGTGCTCCATCCAGCTTAATGAACTTTTACAAGAGCAAACATCAGAACCTCTTGTTTAGAAGCGACACCACTTCCATGTTCATAGAGGTAAAGTTCATTTTCCTTTCCGATGTCTCTATTACCAGACTAGCTAGAACTTTATTAAGAGTTATTCAACTCAGCCTCTTCACACCTGTAACAGTTTACACTAATTTGACTTAGTGCATAGCCCCAACTAACTTTACTAACTTTTATACCTAGAATTGTATCAACTTCATTCAAATCATTCATTTTGAATTTTGAAGTTAAATAATTCTTGGTATCTTGTATTCCTTTCATGTTAGTACAAAATATTAATAAATCATCTACATATAAACAAATGATTACTCCATATTCCTTTGTAAACTTGGAGTAGATACATTTATCTGCACTATTATATGTGAAGCCATTTTGAAGTATAATTGAGTCAAATTTCTCATGCCATCGTTTTGGTGCTTGTTATAATCCGTATAACGATCTTGTTAGCATACAAACTTTTCTCTCATTCCCAAGAAGGATAAAACCCATTGGTTGTTCCATGTAAACTTCTTCATTAAGTTCATCATTAAGGAAGTCTGTTTTGACATCCATTTGGTGGATATGCAACTGATAAATTGATGCTAATGCTATTAGTACTCGAATTGATGTAATTCTTGCAACTGGAGCATATGTATCAAAGAAATCAATTCCTTCCTTGTGCCAAAAACCCTTGGCTACTAATCTAGCCTTAAAAGTTTGAACGCTACCATCGTTATTACTTTTTCTACGAAACACCCGTTTGCAACCAATAGGTTTTAAACCTTGAGGAAAGTCAATCAATACCTAAGTATTGTTTAACAAAATTGAATCCATTTCATCAGTAATTGCCTCATTCCAAAAAGCAGAATCTTTGGAAGTTATAGCTTCTTTGTATGTTTTTGGATCATCTTCTATGTTCAGTACAGTAGGAATTTTGTTAGTAACTTCATCTCGAGTTCCTTCTACAAGGTATGATATGCTTGAGATGATATAAAATCTAGACCAAAAGATTTCTCTTTTCTAATTCTTTGTGTCCTTCTTATTTCTGTTTGTTCATTTGTTACTTTCCTTTTACTGCTAGTAGAAGGCATAGTAACATCTGTTGGTGTTCGAATAATGTCGGGGTTTAATGACTGACTAAAATTTGAATCATCCTTGAATTTATTTTCAATAAACTTAACATCTCTTGATTCAACAATTGTGTTTGAGGATAAATCTAATAGTCTATATGCTTTAGAATTTTCAGCATATCCTACTAACAAACTTTCAATGCTCTTAGACCTAGTTTAGTCCGTTTTGGATTCACCTTATAGAAGGCAATACACTCCCATACCTTTAGGTATCACAGATTAGGTTTTCTACCATTCCATAGTTCATAAGGAGAAACTTAAGTTTTCCTTGAAGTGATTCTATTGTGCAAATGACGTGCATACAATAGTGCTCACCCCATATGCTAAGTGGTAATTTAGCATATAATAACATAGAATTTACCATATCAACCAGAGTTTTATTTTTTCTTTCAGCCAAACCATTTTTCTATGGTGTATATGGCGTAGTGTGCTGATGAATAATCCCATGTTCTTCACAGAAGTTAGAAAATTCTACGGAGAAGTATTCTCCTCCTCTGTCACTGCGTAGGACTTTTATTTTCCTACCCTTTTGATTTTCAACTTCTATTTTATAGCGTTTGAACCTGTCAAAATCTTCATCTTTATTTCTGAGAAAATACACACATGTGTATTTAGAAAAATCATCAGTAAAGGAAATGGAATACCATTATAAGCCTTTGGTTATAACTCCATTTAATTCACAAATATCAGAATCAATTAAATCTAAGAGTTCTGAATTTCTTTCTACTGTTGGGAATGGTTTCTTTGTAATCTTGGCTTGTATACATATTTCACATTTATCGTAGTTATCATTAGAAACAGAAATAAGACATGTTTTGCCATATACTTCAAAAATTTACAATTTAAATGTCCTAAATGTCCATGCCATAATCGTAAAGAATCAACAGTATAAACAAAACATTCCTTTATTTCATGAATACAGAGTTTGAACAGCCCATTACTTGCATTACCTTTACCCACAAACATGCCATTTTTAGACAAAATCAAACTATCAGCCTCCAAGACTGACTTGATGCGACTCTTGCATAAAATTGATGCGGAAACCAGGTTCTCCTTAATGTCAGGAACGTGGAGAACATTAGTGAGAGTTATGTTCTTATTGGAAGTGAAATGAATCTCCATATTTCCTTTTCCTAGAACCTTTGCACCATTTCCATTTCCTATGAGCACTTCTTGTTGGTCAACCACCTCTGTATAGGTTTTGAATAAACCTTCGTTGTTGCAAACATAAACCGTTGCACCAAAATCGGACCACCAATCTGAAGATTTCATTTCGGCAGTAGCCATATGTAAATCGATTATCATGCCAATTTGCAGATCAGATACCATAGCAATGATTTCCTGCATTTCCTCATTTTCAACCATATTTGCATTTTCAGAGTTCCCCTTTTTCTGTTTTGGAGGAGCACTGCATTCACGCTTAAAGTGCCCAAGTTTACCGCAATTATAGCATGCTTTCTTCTTTTTGTCTTTTGGATTATAGTCGCTTCCTTGCTTACCCTTCTTATTTGGGTTGAAATTCTTGTTCTGATTGCCTTTTCTTTTCTTTCTAGAAACCATGTTGTTCACATCAGTAGAAGGGAAAATGCCATCATGAATTCTGTTTTCTTCCTCAATTCGTACGTGCTTTCCGATCTTTTCCAACGTTAGTTCCTCAGTCATATGCAAGAGCTTTTTGCGATAATTATTCCAACTTAGTGGAAGTTTAGCAATAATCGCCCCAACTTGAAATGATTCAGGAATCTGCACCTTTAAGTCATTAAGTTAGCTAACCAGAACTTGTAAGTTGTGCATTTGATCCATGACAGTAACATCGTCTTTCATTTGGAATTCAAAATATTTTAAATTAAGAAACTTATATATTCCAATCTTATTGGTCTTGTACTTCATTTCTAGTGCATCCTAGATTTCTTTAGGCGATTTCAGTGGAGTATAAAGATCATATAAACGATCGGATAAGGTATTAAGAATATGGCCTCTGCACATATGTTCATCCTCTTCGCGTTTCAGCCTCTGCTTCTTCAAATCATCAGTGTCTTTATCTATCGGAAGAGGTAGGGGTGGAAGGTTTTCATCTAGGACGTAGGAGACCTTAAGAGTGGTTAGAAGGAACTTCGTTTTGTCTTGCCAGTGGGTGAAATTTGTTCCATCAAGTCTGTCCAGTCTAACAAAGTCTTGGTTCATAATCTTGAATGCAGAATCCAGTCCGTTCTCCATTGTAGATATTGTTTTAAGTTTATTGAAGATAACACAGATTCATATTGGTGCCATTTTGAGGAGCGAGATTGGTTTCCTTAAAATAATATCTGCCCCCACTCGGATTGAGTTTGCTAATTGGGTTCAATGGAAGATTGCTTCTCAAGATACAACAAAACCAGAACTCAGAGACTTAGCAATGTCTGCGAATTCAGAGGGAGTAGATTACTGGAGAGAAAAAGATAAAATAGAGAGGAGGAAGAAGGATGATTCAAACAAAAGGAATATGGTGCATATATAGAAGCGGAACAGGCACGACCATTGGGATTTGTTGTACACAAACAGATGCGTCATTCTGTATGAATTCAAAAAATACGACTTTTGCCAACAGCCAAGCCGCTTCCGTATGGTCACGTACGCCCCCACGTGCCCCCAAGTGCCTATCTTTTGACCATAATTATATTTATAGGCCCAACCAAGCCCACATGCATACCCATCCAAGCCCCTAATTCAAGCCCAAGTCATTTTAATTCACAGTATCATATACAAGGCTTTGTTATATACCTTGGGATAGTTCAAATAACTTGGTGATATGGGACTTGTTCCCTTCATTAAAACAATCTTCCTCAACAATCCCCTACTAAATTGTTTTATTAACGACGTTCAGTTTTATCTTAGCTAGCAACTGCGCATCATATGGGGTATCTGTTCGGCTAAACCACGTATTAGTGTGAATATTTCAGGACTTTAAAGAAGAGCTGGGTGGTCTTAACTTAAACCAAGTCTAATTAAGTTATAAAGTCGGAAATACTATACACGCAATTTCAATTTTCCAATAAATTTCGCTACCTGTGAGCACCGTTATGGCCATGTGCTCCATCCCAGCTTAATGAACTTTTAAAAGATCAAACCTCAAAAACTCTTGTTTAGAAGCGGCACCACTTCCAAGTTCATAAAAGTAAAGTTCCTTTTCCTTTCCGTTGTCTCTGTTACCAAACTAGCTAGAACTTTATTAAGAGTTATTCAACTCAGCCTCTTCACACCTGTAATAGTTTACACTAATTTGACTTAGTGTTTTCCTAATCATATGATAGTTTGTTTTTACCGGTTAAACCTTATAGTTAAGCCAAATAAAATTAAGGTTGGGTTTCCACTATCATTGATTAATACAAGGTTTAAGTCCCATTACAACCGAGGTTGATCTAACCATTTTCCTAGTCAAAGATTTCGTGAAAGTGTCTGCTAAATTATTGCTAGACCTTATGTAGGCAATACTGATTATTCCATCATTTATTATTTTTCTAACATACTCATGTCTATGACTTATATGTCTTGATTTTCCATTGTATATGTTACTATATGCTCATGACAAGTAGCCTGACTATCGCATCGTAATGATATGGCAGGCATTGGTTTTGGCCATAGCTTGATATCTAGTAACATATTTCGTAGTCATTCTGCCTCTTTTCCGGCGGTAGCAAGTGCTATAAATTCTGATTCCATTGTAAGTGCGAAATGCTAGTTTTTTTCTTTGATGCCCAAGAAACAGCACCTCCACCTAATGCAAAAATCCAACCCGAAGTAGATTTATTATCACCTGCACTATTTATCCAACTTGCATCAGTGTATCCTTCTAATACACTTGGAAATCCATTGTAAAAAAGGCCTAGATTATTGGTTCTTTTTAGGTAACCAAGTAATCTTCCAATTGTTTTCCAGTGATCTATACTAGGATTGCTAGTGTATCTTACAAGTTTGCATATTGGATATGCTATGTCAGGCCTTGTACAATGCATTGCATACATTATACTTCCAATAGCTCTTGCGTATTCGAGTTGAGCAGTACAACTTCCTTCATTTTTATTGATATTGATACTCGAATCTATTAGGGTACTAGCATCTTTAATTTTTAGATGTCCAAACTTCTAGAGTACTTTTTGAATATAATGTGACTGATTTAGTGCATAGCCCCCACTAACTTTACTAGCTTTTATACCCAGAATTGTATCAACATCATTCAAATCATTCGTTTTGAATTTTGAAGTTAAATAATTCTTGGTGTCTTGTATTCCTTTCATGTTAGTACCGAATATTAATAAATCATCTACATGTAAACAAATGATTACTCCATATTCCTTTGTAAACTTGGAGAATATACATGTATTTGCACAATTATATGTGAAGCCATTTTGAAGTATAATTGAGTCAAATTTCTCATGCCACCGTTTTGGTGCTATTTTTAATCCGTATAACGATCTTGTTAGCTTGCAAACTTTTCTCTCATTCCCAGGAAGGATAAAATCAAATCCTCTGGTTGTCCATGTAAACTTCTTCATTAAGTTCACAATTAAGGAAGGCTGTTTTGACATCCATTTGGTGGATATGCAACTGATAGATTGTTGCTATTGCTATTAGTACTCGAATTGATGTAATTCTTACAAATAGAGCATATGTATCAGATTAATCAATTCCTTCCTTTTGGCGAAAACCCGTGGCTATTAATCTAGCCTTGAAATTTTGAACGCTACCATCATTATTACGTTTTCTCCGAAACACCCATTTGCAACTAATAGGTTTTGAACCTTGAGGCAATTCTACCAATACCTAAGTATTGTTTAACAAAATTGAATCCATTTCATCATTAATTGCCTCATTCCAAAAAGCAGAATCTCTAGAAGTTATAGCTTCTTTTTATGTTTTTGGATCATATTCTATATTTAATACAATAGGAATTTTGTTAGTAACTTCATCTCGAGTTCCTTCTACAAGGTATGATATAGCTTGAGATGATATAAAATCTAGACCAAAAGGTTTCACTTTTCTAATTCTTTGTGTCCTTCTTATTTCTGTTTGTTCATTTGTTACTTTCCTTTTACTGCTAGTAGAAGGCGTAGTAACGTCCGTTGATTTTTGAATAATGTCGGGGTTTAATGACTGATTTCCATTTGAATCATCCTTGAATTTATTTTCAATAAACTCAACATCCCTTGATTCAACAATTGTGTTTGAGGATAAGTCTAATATTCTATATGCTTTAGAGTTTCCAGCATATCCTATAAGCAAACTATTTAATTCTCTTGGACCTAGTTTAGTCCGTTCTGGATCAGTCACCCTATAGAAGGCAATAGACCCCCACATCTTTTGATACCGCAGATTAGGTTTTCTACTATTCCATAGTTCATAAGGAGAAACTTTAGTTTTCCTTGAAGCGGTTCTATTGTGCAAACGACATGCAGACAACACTGCTTCCCCCTACAAGTTAAGTGGTAATTTAGCATTTAATAACATAGAATTTACCATATCAACCAGAGTTCTATTTTTTCTTTCAGCCAAACCATTTTTCTGTGGTGTATATGGCGCAGTGTTCTGAGGAATAATCCCATGTTCTTTACAGAAGTTAGAAAATTCAGTGGAGAAGTATTCTCCTCCTCTGTCACTGCGTAGGACTTTTATTTTCCTACCCTTTTGATTTTCATCTTCTATTTTATAGCGTTTGAACATGTCAAAAGCTACGTCTTTATTTCTGAGTAAATACGCACATGCGTATTTAGAAAAATCATCAATAAATGTAATGAAATACCTTTTTCCGCCTCTGGTTAAAACTCCATTTAATTCACATATATTAGAATGAATTAAATCGAAGAGTTCTGAATTTCTTTCTACTATTGGGAATGGTTTCTTTGTAATCTTGGCTTGTATACATATTTCACATTTATCATAGTTATCATTAGTAGCAGAAATAAGACCATGTTTTGCCATACACTTCAAAGATTTATAATTTAAATGTCCTAAACGTGCATGCCGTAATGGTAAAGAATCAACAGTATAAGCAGAACATTCCTTTATTTCATTAATACTGAGTTTGAACATCCCATTATATACATAACCTTTATTCACAAACATGCCATTTTTAGACAAAGTCAAACTATCAGCCTCCAAGACTGATTTGATGCCACTCTTGCATAAAATTTATGCGGAAACCAGGTTCTTTTTAATGTTAGAACGTAGAGAACATTAGTGAGAGTTATGTTCTGGTTGGAAGTGAAATGAATCTCCATGTTACCTTTTCCCAGAACCTTTGCACCATTTCCATTTCCCATGAGCACTTCTTGTTGGCCAACCACCTCTGTATAGGTTTTGAATAGACCTTTGTGTTGCAAACATGAACCGTTGCGCCAGAATCGAACAACCAATCTGAAGATTTCGTTTCATCATTAGCAATATGCAAATCAGTTATCTTGCCAATTTGAAGATCAGAGACCATAGCAATGATTTCCTGCATTTCCTCATTTTCAACCATAATTGCATTTTCAGAGTTCCCCTTTTTCTGTTTTGGAGGAGCCCTGCATTCACGCTTAAAGTGACCAAGTTTACCGCAATTATAACATGCTTTCTTCTTTTGTCTCTTGGATTAGAGTCGCGTCCTTGCTTACTCTTCTTATTTGGGTTGAAATTCTGGTTCTGATTGCCTTTTCTTTTCTTTCTAGAAACCATGTTGTTCACATCAGTAGAAGGGAAAACACCATCACGAATTCTGTTTTCTTCCTCAATTCATATGTGCTTTCCGATCTTTTCCAACATTAGTTCCACAGTCATATGCAAGAGATTTTTGCGATAATTATTCCAACTTGGTGGAAGTTTAGCAATTATCGCCCCAACTTGAAATTGAAACACCCCACCTCCGTTAAGGTCACTCACAAAGGGAATGCCTTAACTTTGGTGAAGCGCTTTAGGTAAAAGATGCAGATAAATTATAAGATCGACAAATAAAAAAGCGAAAAATAAAGTCATTTTATTAACAATGTGATTCAGTCAAAGTTTTACAATTATTTTCTCAAATCATACTTAAAAGTAATACATAGAACTTCTGTCTTGATTTAATAACTTCCAAGTGTAAAAGAAGCACAAAAATAACAATGATATTCCCCAATAAAGCATGAGCCAGCCACAGCAGTGGAAGAGAGAGTCCAAAGAAAAACATTGACCACCTTCGAGCTTGAAAAGAAAATTGAGCTAAGTGGTAACATTTCCTCCCTGAGAACCTGGGGGGAACGGAAGAAAAGAGGCAAAATAAAACTAGGTCAGACATGAGCCTGGTCAGTCTAGTGATTATTCAACACATAAACTGGTAAGAGAACCATGACATGAATAAACTGGATGCAGGACAACAACAAAGAAATAAGGTAACATAGGATAAGCATAAGGTATGATAAGGCAAGATAAAATGAATGTGCTCCTACTCTTTCTTTGCTTCTCTACTACCTTGTTAATCCGATTTTTATATCTATCTCTACACCACCTAACTAGTGTAACAACCCTTATTTTGATAAAGTGTTATAACCATAAATCTAGGCAGAATTAAATTTTAAAATAAGAACCAACGGAAACGGGTTGTGCTATTGCGTTCTTCTCGGAATTCTGCATGAAATCGAGTCCGAGTTTTCGAAAATCGGAGTCCGTATGACCAAGTTATGGCTCCCCAAAGTTTCAGAAATTTTCAGAGTTCAAAACAGTTCGAATTCGAGTTCAAATTCGAATTTCAAAACCCAAACAGACTGGGCGGGAAATTTCCCGCCCAGCACCCCAGGTCGGCTGGGTAGTCGACACCCCCAGGACCAGGTCGACTGCGCAGTCGACTTGGGTGTCGACCTGGTCCCCGAACCTGGTTTGGGCCTGGTTGCTCCTGCTTGACCCTGTTGGCTTGTTTGAGGGCCTGTGACGATTTTTGGTGGTTCATGTCGATTCCAGGGTTTATCCTATGGCCTAAACTAGTTGTTGCAACTATAAAAACACCCTAAGACCTAGGCTAATCCACAACAAATCTTTCTAACACCATTATGCTGCTAAGTCTCCTCTTGAACCATGGCCACCGCCTCCAACTTGATGCTTAAACATTCAAACTAGATCCAAATCGAAGGCCAACGTTTCTACAACAATTCAAGGGAATAGATCAACATCTCAACAACGATCCTACGACAATTTCTATTCTTAGTTCTCAAAAACCACGATCTGTAAGACCCAGTTACTCTTAGATCTAAACTCTAAACTTAAAATGGACATGTGTAAATTGAAGTTGAACATAAACATGATAACTACTTGAGACCTACTCTTGTATATCTTTGATCTATGACTATTCCTTTTTGATCTATTATTTTAGATCTACTCTTATTCACCCTAGATCTATTCACCTTGAACCTAGTACCGTTCATATTGAACCTTGATTTGTGGAATACTGATAAGAACTTGATTTAGGGGCCTGTTCATGTCATAACCTAAACCCTATCATTATTTTAACATGCCTGTGATGTTGTGATGTTGAAACTTTTGCTAGTCACAAGTTTAGGATTATCATCTTATGTCATTTATTGCTATGTTTATCACCCTATTTCATATGCCAGTGATGTTATGATCATATCTCAAGTTACACCATGCTTGCTTTGAAATCACCTTTGCCACTTTATACCCATCTTTGTTATGTTATTCCCTAGTTACATCTATTGCCTTGATTCGAATTCGCGAGCGTTGGGGATGCGATTTGGGTAGTTTAGGAAAACCTGAATTTAGTATGAACTTGAAAACATGAATATCGTTATAACTTGTGCTTGGATAGGAACATGAACTTGACATGAAATTATACTTGAAATTATGAATTTGGGACATGACACTTAGATAACTTGAACGTGGCCAACTCGAGGTTGGGTTGAGTTTGCAGTATAAATCTGCCCAGAACCGCCCGGCGAATCCAGTAACTGCAAACAATAGGACCCAATGGGAGTAGTTGGTCATATCGCACTCGAAACCCGAGGTTAGACTAGGTTATGGTGTAAAACTGCCCGGACCCGCCCGGCACATCCAGTAACCATAACCAAGTCTAATGTGAGAGGTTATGGGTGCATTAAGTAAATTAATGCCACTGGATAGGGTTAAGTCATGGACCACTTGAATATACTTAACCAATTTGACACGTTGATTTGATAGGGTTAAGTCATGAACCGCTTGAACACACTTAACCAACCTGACACATGATTCGTAGGACTAAGTCTTGACCTAGAACGACAGACTTAGTCAATTTGACATGACACGTAGATGGGGTTAAGTCTCGATTTTAAATGACAACTTAACCTGCTGAACGAAACCCTAGTTACACGGTCCTTTTCAGCAGTAACCCACTAGATGTATCACGGTACCCTGGGACTAGGCATGGTGGGGCACGATTGTTGGGCTGATTATAAGCGACCAGAACGACGGCTGAGTTGGTGCGCCATTGTAGGTTCAGGCGGACTAGGGTCGTGCACTTAGTCCGGAGTTGAAAAAGCAGGCATTGGGCATCAGTAGGATTATCTGTGCGTTCTTGATTCGTGTCGGTGGTTGGCACCCTAGGGCTTGATACACCCTATGGTGGACCTAGCACAGGTGACTACATTCGTGATAGGGCCGTATGACACAGACACACGACGAGCTAGACTTGTAGGGAACCGATCGATTAGATCATACTGTTGGACCCCGAATTGGGTCACTTCACGATATTGGGCCAAGGGATTATTTCTTGATTTATAGTTGACACGGGATTAGTATACCAGTATAGTTGGTATGGCGAACCTTGAATACGCAATGTTAGACTTGAGTTATCTTGTTAGCTTAGTTATCATGTCAGACTTATCATCATTCCTATGTTTAATTCCAGTTTATTCATATCTTGTTAACTTTACTAGTTTCTACGCTGATAGTCACTAGGGCTTACCAGTCTTTTTGACTGACCCATTTTCTTTCGCCTCTTTGTCTTTCTTCCCCCCCCCCCCCCCTCAGGTTCTCAGGGAGGAAACTCTAGCTCTTAGCTTGGACTTTGCTTGCTTTCTGACAGCTCATGTACGGTTTGGTCTTGAGCTATGCTATGGCTGCACTCATGCACTTTTTGGGGAATAATATTTTACTTATGTTGTTTTAAGTACTTTGCTTCTTTAGAACTTGATGTAATGAAATAATGACTTGGCATTTTGATGTAAGAGGTTTTGACTCTATTTTTCAGTAATGAGATTTGGTTTTAAAGTTTATATCCGCTGCTTTATATACTCTATTTTATCTATGTTCTGTCTTGTGTTATCTCTATGCCTGTTTACTAGATAATACCCCTCCAAAACTAGGGCATTCCCTTTGTGAGTGACCCTAGCGGAGGTGGGGTGTTACAACTAGTGTCCCAACTAGTAATATGTATAAAATGATAATATTACAACACGATCCCAATCCCCGCAATTGTGGTAGCCTTCAGGTGTACATTTAGTATGAGGATCTTACCTCAATCATCCTAATTGCCATGAAGATGTTAGATGTACCCTTACTACCCTATCGATCGGCTCCCTACTTATATTAAAGTTCCATGTGTTTGTGTCAATCGGCCCTCTCATGCATGTAGATACCATGCGTTGGTCCCACCATAAGGTGTATCAATACTTATTAGCGACCAGACACGATTCAAGATGCACAGTGTATAACTACTGGTACCCAGTGCTTGCTTTTTCCCACTCCGGAGTACGTGCATGCCCGTAAACCGTCGGAACCTACACTGGCGTACCCCTACCGCTGTTTTGACCGCTTATAATCAGCCCAGTAATCGTGCCCCACCCTGCCTAGTTTCAGGGTACCATGATACATCAATGTGGGTTACTACTGAAATGGGTTCCCGTTACTAGGGTTTCCTACTGGTTAAGTTTTGTGGGCCTACATTTACTAATATTACCCACTAACCCGATATGTACTTGACCCTCCCACTGATTCAAGCATGTTTACTTAACGATTAAGTTTGTAGGCCTATATGTGCTGATATTACCCACCTATACGAGATGTAGTTAACCCTCCCACTGATTCAAGCATGTTTATTCAATGGTTAAGTTACCAATATTACCCACCAACCCGATATGTACTTAATCCTCCCACTGATTCAAGCATGTTTATTTAATGGTTAAGTTTTGTGGGCCTATATTTACTAATATTACCCACCAACCTGATATGTACTTAACACTTCCACTGATTCAAGCATGTTTATTTAATGGTTAAGTTTTGTGGGCCTATATTTACTAATATTACCCACCAACCCGATATGTACTTAACCCTCCCGCACATTACGTCATATTGGTTAAGTGTTGTCTGTTCATGTTAAATTAACCCACTCATTCATCATCTCATGTTGGTTAAACGTTTCTTATTAACTTGACCCTCCTTACTTATCATGTTGGATCGGTTAAGTGTTTCTTATTAATTTAACCCTGTTCGTTCATTAAGTTGTATTGGTCAAGTGTTTCTTGTTAACTTAACCCCACGTATTCATCTTGTTGTATTGGTTAAGTGTCATCAATCAATTCAAGTTAACTTAACCTACCTACGTGTCATGTTACTTTGGTTAAGTGTTGCCTTCTTGTGTTAACTTAACCCTACCACAAATCAAGTTATATTGGTTAAGTGTTTCTTGTTAACTTAACCTCATGTATTCATCTTGTTGTATTGGTTAAGTGTCATCAATCAATTCTAGTTAACTTAACCCACCTATGTGTCACGTTACTTTGGTTAAGTGTTACCTTCTTATGTTAACTTAACCCTACCACAAATCAAGTTATATTGGTTAAGTGTTGCCCTCTTGTTTTAACTTAACCTTACCACAAATCAAGTTATATTGGTTAAGTGTTGCCCTCTTGTTTTAACTTAACCTTACCACAAATCAAGTTATATTGGTTAAGTGTTGCCCTCTTGTTTTAACTTAACCTTACCACAAATCAAGTTATATTGGTTAAGTGTTTCTAAATTTACTTAACCTCACCCACTTGTCTAATTAACATGTTATAACGGTTAAGTGTTCTAAATTTACTTAACCTCACTCACTTGTCTAATTAACATGTTATAACGGTTAAGTGTTCTAAATTTTGCTTAACCTCACCCACTTGTCTAATTAACCTGGTGTATTGGTTAAGTGTTACTTTAATTAACTTAACCCTACCATTCCTATCTTCGCTTTAATTCTTTTATTAAAGCACCAACCACTCACATTAGACAGGTATTGTTACGGTCACTGGATGTGCCGGTCGGTTCCGAGCAGTTTTACACCGTAACTCAGTCTAACCTCGGGTTCTTTTGGGCTAAATGCGCTAACCTCTCACATTAGATCTATATTGTTATGGTTGCTGGATTTGCTAGGCGGTTCCGGGCAGTCTTATACCGTAACTCAATCTGACATCGGTTTAGGCATATTCGTATTTTACTAAATTTACATATTAATCCTTTTATGTAAATTATCAACAATTTATTGTCATGGCCCACTTTCCCTCTAAATCAAGCTCATAATTTTAGTTATAAAAATTTATACCACTTTTATGCCATAAACCATTTACATATTTATAAGCCAAATATGCCAATTATACGTAATTTCATGTTTTTCCTCAACGTTACCCCTGTTAAACGTTCGCACAAATCACATAAAATGTTAGGCTCGATACATAGCCTAATCTTATACACAAAAGGGGAAAAAGAGGAACATGTAATAATTCCAACATCATAAAAATATGGATCTAACTACACATGTATCATATGAATTTGGCATAGAATAATATACATTTAATTATGAACTTGCAAATTTAATCTATTCAACATGAATCATGACATAGGGATTTTACATAAAACTACATAAACTTAAAATTAGACATGTAGTTGCGAACTTGCAAATCAGTTGGATCAAATCTAACATGAACCTAATCATATTAACATGTAGTTTTGGATAATATATGTGAACACGGTTGAACATAGCAAAATCCCCAAATTGTCAAACAACATATAAGTGTCATTACCAAATCATACAACTTGAAATGTCATCACCAAATTATACAATATGGTATATCATCGCCAAATAACACAATATGATATTCCATCGCCAAATTATAATATGTCATCGCCAATTTATGTCATCGCCAAAATACACAACATAATATGTCATTGCCAAATTACACCACATATGGATTCATTGCCAAGCGTTTAACATTTGTCATCAAATTACATACAACATGATCACCACTTAGCATGATAAGGATCATAGTCTAAATCAATTTAGTTTTAACAAAAAGGATAGGCATAGATTTACATTAGGCGATGTTCTACATCCATTTATTTAATCATGATTCTAATATCATTTAAGTCTAAATGATAACTGGACTTACAAAAAGGAGACTAGTCTTGTGTTCAGGGATCTGTATTCTGAATTTGGATAGCTCTCCTTTGTTGTAGACGTTGAATTCTCTTAGTTGAATTAGATTTGATTTAATTTGATTCTTGCTTCTATCTTGCTTTCTAGTTGAATGGGAATGGCGGCTACTCTAGGTTGAGTGTTGACAGCATGACGGTCTTAGGAATATTTTTGTGTGGCTTAGGGTTTTAGATTTAGGTTGCTTATATAGAATTTTAATTAAATAAGAGCCGTCAGATCAACCTAGAAGCAATTAAGACCATCCAGCTAAAGCAATGTGTCACTCAGTCAATCATAGCATGACACATAAGCCTTAACATCTCAGAATTTATCACAAAGCCAATCAGAGAAGGCCATGTAAAAAGACAATCCTTGACCAACAAAAAATGTGCCACGTGCACCATATGATGCGTACACGTCATATATATATATATATATATATATATATATATATATATATATATGAGATAGGATCAAGAGCACCTCAAATAGTGCAGCACCCCTATAAACCCCTGATTTCCACCACACAATCCCGTTTCTCTCTCTTCCCACTAACTCTCTCTATCCACTGACTTATTTTAATGTAAATACTTAGCTAATATTAAGGGGCAAATAGGTTGCCAAATAATAGGGGTGCCCTGGATCCTCCGTCTCTCTCTCTCTCTCTCTATATATATATATATATATATATATATATATATATATATTCTATATATATATATATATTATCTATTTTCCCAATTAACAATTTTCACACTAAACCACTTTTTGAACTGTGTTCACACTAAGCCACCTTTTAGCCATTCCACTAAAACAAAAATATGGCGCTGGCGGGGATCGAACTCTGTACCTCTTGTATGCAAGTCACATGTTCTAACTAAAAGAGCTACTAAGTCTTTTGCTTACAAACCTTAGAACAATGCTAAACATTATTCTTTTCTCATTCTTATTTTTCATGTTTTGCTGCAATATTTAATTTAAAGATATTTTCTTCATACGGAGTCCGATTTACGCAAACTCAGACTCTATCTCAAGCAGAATTCCAAGATGAACACAAACGTGCAACCCGTTTCACCTATTTCTTATTTTTCAAATTAATTATTCTTTAATTTGTTATTTTAATATTCTCGGAAAATAAGGGGTGTTACATTCTACCCTCCTTAAAGGATTTCGTACCCGAAATCTTCAAGTTAAGAAGATTGTATATCTTACCATCCAATCGTCCATCTACTAAACCATCAAACACAAGCATCCATTGTCCTTAAAAAGATTTTGTAACGAACTGGGATTTTCGACTCCGAAAATCAACACAAAACTACCATGTTGACTATTCAGACATCGGAAATACCTGATCATTAATAGAAAGAAGTTAGAGGGTGAGAATAGATAAGATAGAAAATTAGAATAGAAGAAGAAGAAGAAGATCACTACAGAATAGAATCAGAGTAATACGAATCTCACAGCGGAACGAATAAAAATATAATACATAACATAACTTTGCAACAAAACAGTATAATAACATTGTCAGAGTACAACACTTACTCACAGCGGAAATAACAATAGCTATATAATCCTGAAGCCTTCTGTTTCAAGCTCCTCCAAGCATATCTGTAAAGACCTGAACTACTTGACTGCCCGTACAAATTTGGGCACCCAAGAGTTTAGGGGGAGAACAAAACAAAATAAACTCTAGGTCAGTCATGGGACTGGTGTGAGTAAACTCAAATCATTTGGTTTAACTTTTCAAAACCCTTTTCAAAGAAAAGATAATCGTAAGACCAATCCATACATAAACACAGACGGTTTTTACCTTACGATAACCCAAAATACTTTCGAAATCAATACTTCTCTTGATATTATAATAATGTCTAATCATTAGTAATTAACAATCTAGCAGAATGCTTGCATCTCACGTTCCACATATATAGTATACAAACAAAAACCGCGGGCTCTTGTTGGAGATTGGTTTCCAACTATGATAAGGTATGGGACCACCTGCCGATAGTGTATCTCTAGAGGCAAATACACTGGGTTCAACAAGAACGTCTTGCAACCCGGCCCACACATGACCGACCACTCATTTCGCTTGAGTGTATCGAATGTGTATCACCAACGGTTGGGAGCTACCCACCGTCTTCCCGAAAAGGGACAACATCGAATAGACAAAAGAATGAATTAGATTTTCTCTAGATAGGTGATATACACCCTAATGGGAGCGACCCACTTAGCCATGCCGCCTGCCCGATTTCTGTCATTTTCCGGTTGATGAGGCTTGAGGTCATAACGTATCTTTTGACAGATCATACATTCGTTTACTTTGAATGCCACATCGTCGTACCCACCAAATCACAAATTGATTTCCTCAAAAATACCACGGTATAAAGCTATGAGAAACAAATTCCTCCGCCACCAAACGTAAGTACGTTTGAAGAGATCAACTTACACGATCGGTTAGATATACTTTGTCAGACATTCATCCATTGACGTTATCCTGGGATTGGACAAGCCGAAGGCACTATTCTGTAACAGGATAGTCCTTGCAGAACTCCGTCTTCAATATTTGATCGCAACGCTAACGTCCATACAGATTGGTTTTCAGATGATATATCTGATCCCAGACTCTCCGTATTGACGACGGAAAATGGTCAAAAACTTCGATAGTCGGTGATTTAACTATCAAAGAAAAATAGGTGTACAACCAACGATCTTATTTCTTGATAGAAATTCGATCGATAAATCATCAATCAACATTAATCTCCTTTAATTTATCATTATTTATTTATTTCCCATTTCTATATACTCAACATTTCTTATTTTTTAAATTTAGAAAATATACATCATCAATCATTGAAAAACATTTCCATCTCTGTTTCACGTATCACTGTCATTCCAGTATTCTTTCTCATCAACATTTTATTTTCTATGATTAGAACATATCTCTGATTATATTTGGAAAATGTTTCCAAAATTTATTCACTTGATTTAAACAGATGTTTAAATAAAATACCACTAAGCCAATTCAAACCATTATCCTCAATATCTAAATTAACTTAATCAATCCTCACTATCGAACCTTAACCATTCCTTAGTTAAAAACAAAGTCAATCAAGTTGGGGTATAATTACCTCTCAGACCTTAATTGAACAACATTCCTAACCTCGAAATAGACCAAGTTCACCTTTCAAATCTTTAACCCTTCTTTACGTACCTCTCTTCTTCAAAGAAACTATATTCGATTAACTCTATTCCATTACACTATTCGGTTAACTATATTCAATTAACTCTATTTGGTTAACTCTATTGAATTAACCTTAATCAATTAACTCTTATCAAATTAACTCCTATCAACTTACTTCTTTCGAATAAACTATATTCGATTAATCCCTTGAACTCTATTCGAAAAAACTATGTTCGAATTACTCCTTTAACTCTATTCGAATAAACTATATTCGATTTACTCCTTTCAAATAATTAATATTCGATAACTCCTTTCGAATAACTAATATTCGATAACTTCTTTCAAATAACTAATATTCGATAACTCTTTTGAATAACTAATATTCGATAACTTCTTTCGATTAATACATTTTGATTAACACATTTTGATTAATACATTTTGATTAACTCTTATCGAATAACTAATATTCGATTAACTTATATTCGAATAACTATGTCTGTTTCAACTTTATTTCGAATAGCTAATATTCGATTTAACTCCATTCGCTTGACTCTAGATCGCAGCGATCACAATGGTTACGCCTGATTCCCTCAGGAAACATCCGACCGCGATAGGCTATCTGCAGCCCTCCGAATTACGCTAGCAGTCGTACGAAATGGCAACTCATCCTAAATAACTATGTTTGACTAACTCTATCTCAAATAAGTATATTCGATCACTTCTAATTGAATAACTAATATTCATAGATTTCTAATTCGATTAACTCTATCTAATTAACCCTAACTGATTAACTCCTTTGATTCACTCTACGTTTATTCAGATTAAATATCGATGTTGAAATCGATTATTACTTCTCTATATAAGTCCTGACTTATATATTCTATTTATCCAATGAAAAATATTTCATTTAATTTATAAAATATTATTTATAAATTTATCTTCTCAATTTATCGGTCAGAATAGATTCTATTTAAATCTTAGCTTTAAATCCATATCATGTTATACCCGTGTGCGATGCACGGGTCTAAACCTTTCAAATGTAAAATTCTCCTTTTATACAATTCTAGACACTTTACCAGTATTTCCTTTTTATAATCTATTTATTTACCAAATAAATCCCTTTTTGATAATTCTATTTATTTATAAAATATTTTCTATTTATAAAATCTATTGATTTTATAAGTAATTCCTTTGATAATCTAACTATTTTCTTTTTCTGTTTACTTTACACGCATTTCCCCTTTCTATTCTATTTATTTTTCAAATAAATATCCCGTTTCAATTCTATTTGTAAATAGTTTACAAATATTTCCCTTAAATTTTGTCTATTTGATTAACAAATAAGTATTCCTTTTTAATTTATTTATTTTCTAAATAAATAGTTTTCTTTTTATAAACCTTTTTATTTATAAATATTTCTTTTCCAATATAACATTGAAAATTTTCTTTTTAACATTCCATTATTCTTTATGGTATTTAACGTACCATATAACAATGATCGATATCATTCCAACATATCAAATCTACAACAGATTTCATATCACATCTATAACTCAATATATGAAAAACAGTAAAATAAATGTTGAGGAACCCAGTTGGGTCCCTCCAACCTGTTTCCCTGCGACCACAGATGTTAATCAACATAAATAACACGGACGTGAAGTATTCTGATAAACAGAATTTATATTCGATTAACGATTTATATATATATCGTTATCTATATTTTCAATCAACTGACTAGCAGTTCAACCAAACAGCCAACACACAGCAAACAACCATTCTTTATAAATTCTAAAAATATTTTATAAAAATAAAAACTGAGCAGAGTTAGTGAGATTACTCACATTTCGCGTTAACCGTTAAATAACGATTTGCGTCTGTTGATTCAGATCAGACAATTTATTTCGCCATAAATTGTAACGAGCTCGAATCCACTCCCTGTCAGTTCCAGCGCATAGCCGTCATCCATACTATCCCATCGGATCTTGTTTTGCTGAATTTCGTTCACGTATGACCGAGTTATTGATTTTACAATTTAATACACAATTAAATAGTTTAAATTTAACTTCTACTTTCTTATTGGGCCTCACCTCAAATACCTTGGCCCATCTCCCTTCAAACAGACCAGTACCCAACACCTCGTCTTCCCCAAATAAGGAAACTCGTAGCCTGCTCCTCCCTCAAAGCTATTACGGTGCTTTTCTCTTCCACGGTTCTCCCTCCCCACTCACTTGAAAATCAAACAGATACCACCGTGATGATCCTCATTCAAAACTCCATCTCCCCATATCAATCATGCCCAACTCGACGTCGCCATCTTCGAGGCATGCTACAGGTTCGCGCAACACAGTCAGCGCCAGAATTCACCAAACATTCACAACCGATGCTCCTCTTCACCTTGAATTCGAATATCAACTCGAATTACACCATCAACTCACCGAATCCCTCAACTTTGTAAACCCTAGAAGCACGCTCTTCACACGACGGCAATTGAAATTCATTCGAGTTCTTCAAAACCCATCTAGGAATGAAAAACAGCATTCCAGAAATCCGAACACATAAATTCTACGATTTATAGATTTTTGCAAGAATTGTTTTGATTTTTGGAAGTGGGTATTTGGCTCTCGTCTTTAACATTTTAGTGGCGGCTCATAAATGTTTGACCAGAGAAGTTTTGCTTAGGGTTTAGGAGAAAGTTAGGGTATATATAGGATATTTTTATTCGATTATTTTATTTATTTTTAGTCCATCGTTGTTTGTATACGCTGTTTAAAAATCACTGTGAGCACATACAATACCCAAAAATCACGAAAATGGGCATACAACTACAGTTTAACATCACGGACCCAACGAAACTAGTTTCGTCGAATTCCGACTCAGTATGCTCACACAGCGTATTTTTAACCGTCGAAATACTGAATGTTTTCACATTAAAAACTCATACGGCCACATACTGACTCTAAAAATCACAGAACTTGGAATCAAACAATAATTTAACATTGCGGGTCCAACAAATTTAGTTTCGTCGAATTCTGAGGTCATTTGAAAAACTGACTATTTTTAAAGCTCTAAATAACTCATTTAAATATATTTAAAAACATTTAAATTTAATATTTAAAAATAAATATTATCGTATATATTCACAACAGAATATCATACTACTACACTGGGATTTACAACTCGATATTTCAAATCCGATGTTACATCGATATTCGATTTATACTTAAAAATCCATTTTAAAATATAAATAAATCGATATAAAATATAAAGGAATTCCATAGCGACTTTTCTAAAATTTGATTTGGACATAAATAAAAATCTACATAATGAAATCCCGATTTTTCTCTTCCACTAGAAAAATATACTTCACCAGCTCCTAACATTTCTTGTTTCATAGAAATCCGATTTAAAACGAATAATGCACATTCAAATCGCCAAAGAGCGAACTACCGCACCATTTCGAGCTCGATTATAATTATATTATAATTATACGTTTAACTGTCGTTCGAATAATATATTCGTTATTCTAATACAATTCTAAATTGAATTAAATATCACCGATGATCCAATTCACACCATTTTGTGAATTCCACTATTTCTGGCTATTTCAAAAATTAAATATATTATTATATTATTTATTTTAATTAAATATTCAATATTATTTAATTCTGGTCATATTAAATAACCAAACCATTATTCAAATAATTAAATAAATTAATTCTATAGCTGAAAAATGTGGGTCGTTACATTCTTCCCCCCTTAAAATAATTTCGTCCTCGAAATTGCTAAGGTAGAAGACAGACCCTATTAACTGGTTTAAAAACTATTCGTTCACTTTTAACTTCAGTTTCAACTGAACCAATTTTTTTTTCAATTAGAATATTAGTTTCTTACTAACGAAAATTTTCAAAAATCCTGAAAATTTTCTAACATCCGAAATTTTCGAAAAATTTCGCCAGCACCTCCTTTGTACCGGTCAATAGGTCAAACTCCAACTCGCCTCTCTAGGCCCTTTCCTTTCAAAAGAAAATCAAAAAGCCAAGCGGCTTGCCGATTTGGCGCATAAAACCTCATATGGAAACTTTAAAAATGTACCTTTGTGTCGGGCATATCATTATATTCTTTCCAGCTGCTACCCTCTCGGCATATACAAATGCATTCCCGAACAAAATTCCAATTTTATCCTCAAAACCAAATCATTCAAGTATGCAAGCCAAATCCCATTTCAAACCAAAGTTCCATTCTTGATTTCCAACTCCTAACTCATCAATCCAATACCATTTTAGATTCTATCTCACAATCCAAAATCTGATCTTTCTTGATATATTACACTCCAATTCAATTTCCATTTAGTTGGTTTCAATTCAATTCATATTTGCTTTCACAAATTTTCTTAATTTGTTTTTAATTCATACTATCTTCCTGGGGATTTTAAACAATTTATTTTTCTAAAATAAATTATTCCCTTTCGGGATTCAAAACAACTTCCTTTTCCCAAAATAATTCAACACAAAATCTTGGTAGTAATCCGTCACTTAGGACTCGAAAATGAACACTGATGATGTGGCCAGCATCATCAGAGTTATTTTCCAGTTATCAAAGTGAGTTCAATACTATATCACTCTAAAAACAATTTTTAAACAATTTCATTTTGAAATATTTTTCAAAATATCATTCACGATACTTCTAAACAATTTAAAATCTCCCAGGATTTTAAAATTTTCGTATACTTAACTCAAATCCACTTAAAAACACCTTGTTCCAGTTTTCCATAATTTTAATTTCAATTCAGATTTAATTCAGATTTAATTAATCTGCTTTCATATTTTACGAACTCAAATTGGATATTTATATAACCATTTCAATTTTAATCAACCAACACATCCAATATACTATAATAATTCGAATATAAATATTTTCTTTATATCGAAATATACTTTGGGTAAAACTATCTCATTTACCCTCTTTCAAAACATACTGTGTCGGTTTATCATATTCAAGTGTTTGGTAATCCCTATCGATACAGTGGATCAAACTGATCGACTAGAATTCACAAACAACTCAACCAATAAATCTCCACAATATAAAAATCATTTTTATTCAATCTACAAATACTTTCACTCGTATATATACACTCAAACTCAATTTAGGGTATTACTAACCCCATCTCTAATGAGCCACGCCACAGAGCCAAGGTAATCACTTAACCTTCAGCTCTGATACCACTGTAACGAACTGGGATTTTCGACTCCGAAAATCAACACAAAACTACCATGTTGACTATTCAGACATCGGAAATACCTGATCATTAATAGAAAGAAATTAGAGGGTGAGAATAGATAAGATAGAAAAATAGAATAGAAGAAGAAGAAGATCACTACAGAACAGAATCAGAGTAATACGAATCTCACAGCGGAACGAATAAAAATATAATACATAACATAACTTTGCAATAAAATAGTATAATAACATTGTTAGAGTACAACACTTACACATAGCGGAAATAACAATAGCTATATAATCCTGAAGCCTCCTGCTTCAAGCTGCTCCAAGCATATCTGTAAAGACCTAAACTATTTGACTGCCCGTACAAATTTGGGCACCCAAGAGTTTAGGGGGAGAACAAAACAAAATAAACTCTGGGTCAATCATGGGACTGGTGTGAGTAAACTCAAATCATTTGGTTTAACTTTTCAAAACCCTTTTCAAAAGAAAAGATAATCTTAAGACCAATCCACACATAAACACGGACGGTTTTTACCTTACGATAACCCAAAACACTTTCGAAATCAATACTTCTCTTGATATTATAATAATGTCTAATCACAAGTAATTAACAATCTAGCAGAACGCTTGCATCTCACGTTCCACATATATAGTATACGAACAAAAACCGTGGGCTCTTATTGGAGATTGGATTCCAATTATGACAAGGTATGAGACCACCTGCCGATAGTGTATCTCTAGAGGCAAATACACTGGGTTCAACAAGAACGTCTTGCAACCCGACCCACACATGACCGACCACTCATTTCGCTTGAGTGTATCGAATGTATATCACCAACGGTTGGGAGCTACCCACCGTCTTCCCGAAAAGGGACAGCATCGAATAGACAAAATAATGAATTGGATTTTCTCTAGATAAGTGATATACACCCTAATGGGAGCGACCCACTTAGCCATGCTGCCTGCCCGATTTCTGTCATTTCCCGGTTGATGAGGCTTGAGGTCATAACGTCTTTTGACAGATCATACATTCATTTACTTTGAATGTCACATCGTCATACCTGCCAAATCACAAATTGATTTCCACAAAAATACCACGAGTATAAAACTAAGAGAAACAAATTCCTCCACCACCAAACGTAAGTACGTTTGAAGAGATCAACTTACGCGATCCATTAGATATACTTTGTCAGACATTCGTCCATTGGCGTTGTCCTGGGATTGGACAAACCGAAGGCACTATTCTGTAACAGGATATTCCTTGCAGAACTCCGTCTTCAATATTTGATCGCAACGCTAACGTCCATATAGAGTGGTTTTCAGATGATATATTTGATCCTGGACTCTCCGTACTGACGACTGAAAATGGTCAAAAACTTCGATAGTCGGTGATTTAACTATCAAAGAAAAATAGGTGTACAACCAACGATCTTATTTCTAGATAGAAATTCGATCGATCAATCATCAATCAACATTAATCTCATTTAACTTAATTTGTCATTAATTTATTTATTTCCCATTTCTATATACTCAACATTTCTTATTTTCTAAATTTAGAAAATATACATCATCAATCATTGGAAAACATTTCCATCTCTGTTTCACGTATCACCGTCATTCCAGTATTCTTTCTCATCAACATTTTATTTTCTATAATTAGAACATATCTCTGATTATATTTAGAAAATGTTTCCAAAATTTATTTACTTGATTTAAATAGATGTTTAAATAAAATACCACTAAGCCAATTCAAACCATTATCCTCAATATCTAAATTCACTTAATCAATCCTCACTATCGAACCTTAACCATTCCTTAGTTAAAAACGAAGTCAATCAAGTTGGGGTATAATTACCTCTCAGGCCTTAATTGAACAACATTCCTAACCACGAAATAGACAAAGTTCACCTTTCAAATCTTTAACCCTTCCTTACATAACTCTCTCCTTCGAATAAACTATATTCGATTAACTCTATTCCAATACACTATTCGGATAACTATATTTGGTTAACTCTATTGAATTAACCTTAATCAGTTAACTCTTATCAATTAACTCCTATCAACTTACTTCTTTCGAATAAACTATATTCGATTAATCCCTTTAACTCTATTCGAATAAACTATATTCGATTTACTCCTTTAACTCTATTCGAATAAACTATATTCGATTTACTCCTTTCGAATAACTAATATTCGATAAGTCCTTTCGAATAACTAATATTCGATAACTTCTTTCGAATAACTAATATTCGATAACTCTTCCGAATGACTAATATTCGATAACTTCTTTCAATTAACACATTATGATTAACACATTTTGATTAATTCCTATCGAATAACTAATATTCGATTAACTTATATTCGAATAACTATGTCTGTTTCAACTTTATTTCGAATAGCTAATATTCGATTTAACTCCATTCGCTTGACTCTAGATCGCAGTGATCACAATGGTTACGCCTGATTCCCTCAGGAAACATCCAACCGCCATAGGCTATCTCCAGCCCTGCGAATTACACTAGCAGTCGTACGAAATGGCAACTCATCCTAAATAACTATGTTTGACTAACTCTACCTCAAATAAGTATATTCGATCACTTCTAGTTGAATAACTAATATTCATAAATTTATAATTCGATTAACTCTATCTAATTAACCCTAGCTGATTAACTCCTTTGATTCACTCTACGTTTATTCAGTTTAAATATCGTTGTTGAAATCGATTCTAACTTCTCTATATAATTCCTGACTTATATATTCTATTTATCCAATGAAAAATATTTCATTTAATTTATAAAATATTATTTATAAATTTATCTTCTCAATTTATTGGTCAGAATATATTCTATTTAAATCTTTGCTTTAAATCCATATCATGTTATACCCGTGTGGGAAGCACGGGTCTAAACCTTTCAAATGTAAAATTCTCCTTTTATACAATTCTAGTAACTTTTCCAGTATTTCCTTTTTTATAATCTATTTATTTACCAAATAAATCCCTTTTTGATAATTCTATTTATTTATAAAATATTTTCTAATTATAAAATCTATTGATTTTATAAGTAATTCCTTTGATAATCTAACTATTTTCGTTTTCTATTACTTTACACGCATTTCCCCTTTCTATTCTATTTATTTTTCAAATAAATATCCCGTTTCAATTCAATTTGTAAATAGTTTACAAATATTTCTCTTAAATTTTGTCTATTTGACAAACAAACAAGTATTCCTTTTTAATTTATTTATTTTCTAAATAAATAGTTTTCTTTTTATAAACCTTTTTATTTATAAATATTTCTTTTCCAATATAACATTGAAAATTTCCTTTTTAACATTCCATTATTCTTTATGGTATTTAACGTACCATATAACAATGATCGGTATCATTCCAACATATCAAATCTACAACAGATTTCATATCACATCTATAACTCAATATATGAAAAACAGTAAAATAAATGTTGATGAACCCAGTTGGGTCCCTCCAACCTGTTTCCTTGCAACCACAGACGTTAATCAACATAAATAACACGGACGTGAAGTATTCTGATAAACAGAATTTATATTCGATGAACGATTTATATCTATATCGTTATCTATATTTTCAATCAACTGACTAGCAGTTCAACCAAACAGCCAACACACAGCAAACAACCATTCTTTATAAATTCTAAAAATATTTTATAAAAATATAAACTGAGCAGAGTTAGTGAGATTACTCACATTTCGCGTTAACCGTTAAATAACGATTTGCGTCTATTGATTCAGATCAGACAATTTATTTCGCCATAAATTGTAATGAGCTCGAATCCACTCACGGTCTGTTCCAGTGCATAGCCGTCGTCCATACGATCCCATCGAATCTTGTTTTGCTGAATTTCATTCACGTATGACCAAGTTATTGATTCTACAACTTAATACACAATTAAATAGTTTAAATTTAACTTCTACTTTCTTATTGGGCCTCACCTCAAATACCTTGGCCCATCTCCCTTCAAACAGACCAGTACCCAACACCTCATCTTCCCCAAATAAGGAAACCCGTAGCCTGCTCCTCCCTCAAAGTTATTACGGTGCTTTTCTCTTCCACGGTTCTCCCTCCCCACTCACTTGAAAATCAAACAGATACCACCGTGATAGTCCTCATTCAAAAGTCCATCTCCCCATATCGATCATGCCCAACTCGACGCTCCAGTTGAAATGCGGCGTCGCCATCTTCGAGGCATGCTACAGGTTCGCGCGACACAAGTCAGCGCCAGAATTCACCAAACATTCACAACCGATGCTGCTCTTCACCTTGAATTCGAATATCAACTCGAATTACACCATCAACTCACTGAATCCCTCAACTTTGCAAACCCTAGAAGCACGCTCTTCACAAGACAGCAACTAAAATTCATTCGAGTTCTTCAAAACCCATCTAGGAATGAAAATCCAGAAATCTGAACCCATAAATTCTACGATTTATAGATTTTTGCAAGAATTGTTTTGACTTTTGGAAGTGGGTATTTGGCTCACGTCTTCAACATTTTGGTGGCGGCTCACAAATGTTTGACCACAGAAGTTTTGTTTAAGGTTTAGGAGAAAGTTATGTTATGCATAGGATATTTTTTTATTTTTTTATTCGATTATTTTATTTATTTTTAGTCCATCGCTGTTTGTATACGCTGTTTGAAAATCACTGTGAGCACATACAATACCCAAAAATCACGAAAATGGGCATGCAGCTACAGTTTGACATCACGGACCCAACGAAACTTGTTTCGTCGAATTCCGACTCCGTATGCTCACACAGCGTATTTTTGACCGTCGAAATACTAACTTTTTCACATTAAAAACCCGTACGGCCACATACTGACTCTAAAAATCACAGAACTTGGAATCCAACAATAATTTAACATTGCGGATCCAACAAAATTAGTTTCGTCGAATTCTGAGTTCATTTGAAAAATTGGCTATTTTTAAAGCTCTAAATAACCCATTTAGATATATTTAAAAACATTTAAATTTAATATTTAAAAATATATATTATCGTATATATTCACAATAGAATATCATACTGCTACACTGGGATTTATAACTCGATATTTCAAATCCGATGTTACATCGATATTCGATTTATACTTAAAAATCCATTTTAAAATATAAATAAATCGATATAAATTATAAAGGAATTCCATATTGACTTTTCTAAAATTTGATTTGGACATAAATAAAAATCTACACAATGAAATCCCAATTTTTCTCTTCCATTAGAAAAATATACTTCACCAGCTCCTAACATTTCTTGTTTCACAGAAAACCGATTTAAAATGAATCCTGTACATTCAAATCACCAAATAGCGAACTACCGCGCCATTTCGAGCTCGATTATAATTATATTATAATTATACGTTCAACTGTCGTTCGAATAATATATTCGTTATTCTAATTCAATTCTAAACTGAATTAAATATCACCGATGATCCAATTCACACCATTTTATGAATTCCACTATTTCTGACTATTTCAGAAATTAAATATATTATTATATTATTTATTTTAATTAAATATTAAATATTATTTAATTCTGGTCATTTTAAATAGCCAAACCATTATTCAAATAATTAAATTAATTAATTCTATTGCTGAAAAATGCGGGTCGTTACATTCTTCCCCCCTTAAAATAATTTCGTCCTCGAAATTGCTAAGATAGAAGACAGACCCTATTAACTGGTTTAAAAACTATTCGTTCACTTTTAACTTCAGTTTCAACTGAACCAATTTTTTTTCAATTAGAATATTAATTTATTCTTACTAACGAAAATTTTCAAAAATCATGAAAATTTTCTAACACCCGAAATTTTCGAAAAAATTCGCCAGCATCTCCTTTGTACCGGTCAATTGGACAAACTCCAACTCGCCTCTCTGGGCCCTTTCCCTTCAAAAAGAAAATCAAAAAGCCAAGCGGCTTGCCGATTTGGCGCATAAAACCTCATATGGAAACTTCAAACATGTACCTTTGTGTCGGGCATATCATTATATTCTTTCCATCTGCTACCCTGTCGGCATATACAAATGCATTCCAGAACAAAATTCCAATTTTATCCTCAAAACCAAATCATTCAAGTATGCAAGCCAAATCCCATTTCAAACCAAAGTTCCATTCTTGATTTCCAACTCCTAACTCATCAATCCAATACCATTTCAGATTCTATCTCACAATCCAAAATCTGATCTTTCTTGATATATTACATTCCAATTCAATTTCCTGTTAGTTGGTTTCAATTCAATTCATATTTTCTTTCACGAATTTTCTTAATTTGTTTTTAATTCATACTATCTTCTTGGGGATTTTAAACAGTTTGGTTTTTCTAAAATAATTTATTCCCTTTCGGGATTCAAAACAACTTCCTTTTCCCAAAATAATTCAACTCAAAATCTTAGTAGTAATCCGTCACTTAGGACTCGAAAATGAACACTGATGATGTGGTCAGCATCATCAGAGTTATTTTCCAGTTATCAAAGTGAGTTCAATACTATATCACTCTAAAAACCATTTTTAAACAATTTCATTTTGAAATCTTTTTCAAAATATCATTCCCGATACTTCTAAACAATTTAGAATGGGTGCGTTTTTTAGAGGTCTCTATTAAGTTTCAAAATATAAAAAAAACCCGGTCATAAACTTATTGTAAATTAGGTCCCTATTTTCTAAAAAGTCATCAAAAAAATATAAAAAAATCACGATAATTCGTATATAAATTAAACATGTACTCGCCCAAAAATTCAGATCATAATAAAATCAAAACATGCATCAAAATCAAAAAAATACAGAAAACAACGAAAAATGCAGTAATTTGCATCAAATCATGCACATATTTGGAATACTTGCATTCATCTGTGCAAGTATTTCTCTGTTATATTTTTACATGCAATACTTGCATACATGTGTGCAAGTATTTAAAATCGTTGCATACATGTATGCAAGTTTCCGCACACATTTTATTTTCACATGTAAATACTTGCATACATGTGTGCAAGTATTTCAAATAGTTGCACACATGTATGCAGGTTTCTGCATGCATTTTCAACTAAAACAGCTTCAGAAATACTTGCATACATGTATGCAACTATTGGCAAAAGTTGCATACATGTATGCAACTATTTGCAAGTTTTAAATTCACAATACATCCCTGTAATTAATGTTTTCTCTGTAAACCCGCCCCCTATTTTAGCTGCCGCCTGGAATCTTCCGCCTGCCACTTTCCATACCTCCGCCTCTTTCGTTTTCTGTCCAAATTTTCAGGCGCTATCACTTAAAAAAAAAAAAAATTCTAAAATCTATAAATATTCTCGAAAGTCCACAGAAATTTAAAAAAAAAAGTTGCATAAATGTATGCAACTTTTACGAATAGTTGCATACATTTATGCAACTATTCGAATACACATGCATATATTTATGCACGCCTGTTTGAAAAATTGCATACATGTATGCAGTTTTTCTATATAACTGCATACATGTGTGCATATATGTCAAAATACATGCAAACGTGAATAAGTTGCACGTAGGTATGCAGTTTTTAAATAAATGCATCGGCAGATGCATGTTTTAACAATATGTGCATACATGTATGCATTTATACTGCAGTTTTGACGCAGATTTGAAATAAATGCATACATGTATGCAACTAATCGATTTATATGCATGTTTTGATGCAATTTACTGCATTTCGTTGATTTTCTGTATTTCGTGATTTCGACGTTGTTTTCAATGTTTTTTTGATCTGATTTTTTTCACGATTAATTGTTTTAATTAAATACGAATTTACATGGTTTTTTAATATATTTTTTATATTTTTTTATATGTTTTTGAAAAATAGGGGCTAAATTTACAATAAGTTTATGACCGGATGTGAGCCTAATTAAGTTTCGTTTTAGGGATGTGTGCCTAATATTCACATTTAAAATCTCCCAGGATTTTAAAATTTTCTTATACTTAACTCAAATCCACTTACAAACACCTTTTTCCAGTTTTCCAGAATTTTAATTCCAATTCTGATTTAATTCAGATTTAATTAATCTGCTTTCATATTTTACGAACTCAAATTGGTTATTTATATAACCATTTCAATTTTAATCAACCAACACATCCAATATACTATAATAATTCGAATATAAATATTTTCTTTATATCGAAATATACTTTGGGTAAAACTATCTCATTTACCCTCTTTCAAAACATACTGTGTCGGTTTATCGTATTCAAGTGTTTAGTAATCCCTATCGATACAGTGGATCAAACTGATCGACTAGAATTCACAAACAACTCAACCAAAAAATCTCCACAATATAAAAATCATTTTTACTCAATCTAAAAATACGTTCACTCATATATATACGCTCAAACTGAATCTAGGGTATTACTAACCCCATCTCTACCGAGCCTCGCCACAGAGCCAAGGTAATCACTTAACCTTTAGCTCTGATACCACTGTAACGAACTGGGATTTTCGACTCCGAAAATCAACACAAAACTACCATGTTAAAAACGAAGTTAATCAAGTTGGGGTATAATTACCTCTCAGACCTTAATTGAACAACATTCCTACCCTCGAAATAGACAAAGTTCACCTTTCAAATCTTTAACCCTTCCTTACGTAACTCTCTCCTTCGAATAAACGATATTCGATTAACTCTATTCCATTACACTATTCGGTTAACTATATTCTATTAACTCTATTTGATTAACTCTATTGAATTAACCTTAATCAATTAACTCTAATCAATTAACTCCTATCAACTTCTTTCGAATAAACTATATTCGATTGATCCCTTTAACTCTATTCGAATAAACTATATTCGATTTACTCCTTTAACCCTATTCGCATAAACTATATTCGATTTACTCCTTTCGAATAACTAATATTCGATAACTCCTTTTGAATAACTAATATTCGATCACTTCTTTCGAATAACTAATATTCTATAACTCTTTCAAATAGCTAATATTAGATAACTCTTTCAAATAACTAATATTCGATAACTTCTTTCGATTAACACATTATGATTAACACATTTTGATTAATACATTTTGATTAACTCCTATCGAATAACTAATATTCGATTAACTTATATTCGAATAACTATGTCTGTTTCAACTTTATTACGAATAGATAATATTCGATTTAACTCCATTCGCTTGACTCTAGATCGCAGCGATCACAATGGTTACGCCTGATTCCCTCAGGAAACATCCGACCTCCATAGGCTATCTGCAGCCCTACGAATTACGCTAGCAGTCGTACGAAATGGCAACTCATCCTAAATAACTATGTTTGACTAACTCTATCTCAAATAAGTATATTCGATCACTTCTAGTTGAATAACTAATATTCATAAATTTCTAATTCGATTAACTCTATCTAATTAACCCTAACTGATTGACTCCTTTGATTCACTCTACGTTTATTCAGTTTAAATATCGTTGTTGAAATCGATTCTTACTTCTCTATATAGGTCTTGACTTATATATTCTATTTATCCAATGAAAAATGTTTCATTTAATTTATAAAATATTATTTATAAATTTATCTTCTCAATTTATCGGTTAGAATAGATTCTATTTAAATCTTTGCTTTAAATCCATATCATGTTATACCCGTGTGCGAAGCACGGGTCTAAACCTTTCAAATGTAAAATTCTCCTTTTATACAATTCTAGTCACTTTTCCAGTATTTCCTTTTTTATAATCTATTTATTTACCAAATAATTCCCTTTTTGATAATTCTATTTATTTATAAAATATTTTCTATTTATAAAATCTATTGATTTAATAAGTAATTCCTTTGATAATCTAACTATTTTCTATTTCTATTTACTTTACACGCATTTCCCCTTTCTATTCTATTTATTTTTCAAATAAATATCCCTTTTCAATTCTATTTGTAAATAGTTTACAAATATTTCTCTTAAATTTTATCTATTTGATTAACAAATAAGTATTCCTTTTTATTCTATTTATTTTCTAAATAAATAGTTTTCTTTTTATAAACCTTTTTATTTATAAATATTTCTTTTCCAATATAACATTGAAAATTTCCTTTTTAACATTCCAGTATTCTTTATGGTATTTAAAGTACCATATAACAATGATCGGTATCATTCCAACATATCAAATCAACAACAGATTTCATATCACATCATATAACTCAATATATGAAAAACAGTAAAATAAATGTTGATGAACCTAGTTGGGTCCCTCCAACCTGTTTCCCTGCAACCAAAGACGTTACTCAACATAAATAACACGGACGTGAAGTATTCTGATAAACAGAATTTATATTCGATGAACGATTTATATCTATATCGTTATCTATATTTTCAATCAACTGACTAGCAGTTCAACCAAACAGCCAACACACAACAAACAACCATTCTTTATAAATTCTAAAAATATTTTATAAAAATATAAACTAAGCAGAGTTAGTGAGATTACTCACATTTCGCATTAACCGTTAAATAACGATTTGCGTCTGTTGATTCTGATCAGACAATTTATTTCTCCATAAATTGTAACGAGCTCGAATCCACTCCCAGTCAGTTCCAGCGCGTAGCCATCGTCCATACGATCTCATCGGATCTTGTTTTGCTGAATTTCATTCACGTATGACCAAGTAATTGATTTTACAACTTAATACACAATTAAATAGTTTAAATTTAACTTCTACTTTCTTCTTGGGCCTCACCTCAAATACCTTGCCCTATCTCCCTTCAAACAGACCCGTACCCAACACCTCGTCTTCCCCAAATAAGGAAACCCGTAGCTTGCTCCTCCCTCAAAGCTATTACGGTGCTTTTCTCTTCCACGGTTCTCCCTCCCCACTCACTTGAAAATCAAACAGATACCACCGTGATAATCCTCATTCAAAACTCAATCTCCCCATATCGATCATGCCCAACTCGATGCTCCATTTGAAATGCGGCGTCGCCATCTTCGAGGCATGCTATAGGTTCACGCGACACAAGTCAGCGCCAGAATTCACCAAACATTCACAACTGATGCTCCTCTTCACATTGAATTCGAATATCAACTCGAATTACACCATCAACTCACCGAATCCCTCAACTTTGTAAACCCTAGAAGCACGCTCTTCACAAGACAGCAACTGAAATTCATTCGAGTTCTTCAAAACCCATCTAGGAATAAAAACCAGCACTCCAGAAATCCGAACACATAAATTTTACGATTTATAGATTTTTGCAAGAATTGTTTTGATTTTTGGAAGTGGGTATTTGGCTCTCGTCTTCAACATTTTGGTGGCGGCTCACAATTGTTTGACCGGAGAAGTTTTGTTTAGGGTTTAGGAGAAAGTTAGGGTATATATAGGATATTTTTATATATTTTTTTCGATTATTTTATTTATTTTTAGTCCATCGTTGTTTGTATACGCTGTTTAAAATTACTGTGAGCACATACAAAACCTAAAAATCACGAAAATGGGCATGCAACTACAGTTTGACATCACGGAACCAACGAAACTGCTTTCATCGAATTCGACTCTGTATGCTCACATAACGTATTTTTAACCATCGAAATACAGACTGTTTTCACATTAAAAACCCGTACGGCCACATACTGACTCTAAAAATCACAGAACTTGGAATCTAACAATAATTTAACATTGTGGATCCAACAAAATTAGTTTCGTCGAGTTCTGAGATCGTTTGAAAAACTGGCTATTTTTAAAGCTCTAAATAACCCATTTAAATATATAAATATAATTAAAAACATTTAAATTTAATATTTAAAAATAAATATTATCGTATATATTCACAACAGAATATCATACTGCTACACTAGGATTTATAACTCGATATTTCAAATCCGATGTTACATCGATATTCGATTTATACTTAAAAATCCATTTTAAAATATAAATAAATCGATATAAATTATAAAGGAATTCCATAGCGACTTTTCTAAAATTTGACTTGGACATAAATAAAAATCTACACAATGAAATCCCGATTTTTCTCTTCCACTAGAAAAATATACTTCACCAGCTCCTAACGCTTCTTGTTTCACAGAAATCCGATTTAAAACGAATCATGTACATTCAATTGAAGTTCAAATCGCCAAATAGCGAACTGCCGTGCCATTTCGAGCTCGATTATAATTATATTATAATTTCACGTTCAACTGTCGTTCAAATAATATATTCGTTATTCTAATTCAATTCTAAACTGAATTAAGTATCACCGATGATCCAATTCACATCATTTTGTGAATTCCACTATTTCTGACTCTTTCAGTAAATATATTATTATATTATTTATTTTAATTAAATATTCAATATTATTTAATTCTGGTCATTTTAAATAACCAAACCATTATTCAAATAATTAAATAAATTCTATTGCTGAAAAATGTGGGTCGTTATAGATTTCTAATGCCTTCATGATCATATGCATGGTGTGTGTACATGTCCTTATCTAATGCAAAATTAAGCGGTCTACTGATTCGGTTGACCTCCTCAATGCGAATTATGTCAGTGCCATGAGTCCATCATGTATGCAATTATTCCTAATCGTACTTTATAACTTCTACATGAGTGCACAATCATTCACACAAATGCAACATCCATATGATAACACATCAAGTTTCAGTTCGTATGTATAAAAATTCACTTATGCATATGCAATATGAAAGTGATTGAGCCGATCTAGTGTCTAATGTGTGTATATGCATCCACGAACAACCACTTGCAACCACCAATCATAACATGTTTCAAACACATGTTTACATCCATTTCTTCTACCTAAGTATTGAAGATATGACCTAGAGGATATTCCTAAAAAGGTAGAAACAAACATGCATAGAATTCCTAGAAAAAGAGATCAAGGATATACCCTCAAGAAAAAGGGTATGATGCGCGTGTCTTATCTTCAGTCCCCCAGGTCGCGTCTTCTTGAGCTTCTGTAACACCCCACACCCGCTAAGGTCACTCACAAGGGGAATGCCTTAGCTTCGGTGGAGTATTTAAGTGAATATAGAACTGAAAAATTACAACAAGACAGATATAAGTAATACTTGAAATTTTAAAACATCATTTCATTGCAGCAGAAGGTAAACATGTTTGGTTACATCTCAAAAACCAACAAGAGTCAAGTACAAAATATCCATCTCGTTAAAACATAAGTACATAATCCCACTACATACTAATAGCCATAATAGAAAAGATAACCGAGCTTTTCTTCAAGAGTCCAAGCTCCAAAAGATAGATAACGCAATCTGATCAAAGCCCACTAGTGCTAGGCCCACTCTGAGAACCTGAGGGTTGGGGAAAAAGATAAAAACAACGGGGTCAGACATAAGTCTGAGTGAGCCCTATAACCTTAACAATATAATCATTAAAGTAATTAGGGTATGATATAAACCTGGCACGGTACGACAGGGGATAAATGACTACACTAAGTAGCCAACTAGACTTAGGATAAACTAAGATAATGGTAAAGACGCGCCTATCCCTCTAAGGATAATTACTACATTGCACCACCCCAGATCTACCCACCCAAGGGTAATTCCTACACTGCACCACACCAGTTCTACCCACCCAAGGGTAATTCCTACTTAAAGGTTGATCCCACTAAGTGTACTTAGTAATTTTTAATAGTAGTTTCGTGTACCCCTAGCTGACTACATAGGTGCCGTCTGCCCCTATCTCCACTAGGTGTACCCACAACTTAGTAATTTTATTAGTAGTCTCCTGTACCCCTAGCAGACTACATAGGTGTCGTCTGCCCCTATCTCCACTAGGTGTACCCACTACTCCCAAAGCGATCGGCTCCCTACCGTAGATACCCGTGTTGGCCCCACAGTGGGGTGTATCACTCCCCAAAGTGGCAACCCGAAAATGGTGCACGGCTTATATCTACACGATGCAACAACGTCTTACCTACCAGCCCGGGTCCACACACGCATATGAAACCCGTTGGACTCGCGTTGCCACCGCTACCCCGTTTTGGCCTCTTATAGTCAAGCCCAGTACGCATGTCCCGTCCTCGACATGGGTCGAGCCCAATAAGATACATATGGGTTACTGGTTGAAATGGGCCCCCACAAGCTACTACTTAAGCTTGTCATTTTATCTAGTGTATCCCACTTAACCCCTTTTTAATCATGCCCACTTACATGTTTAAGGTTTGGTTAAGTCATCTAATCATATTTCAATTGCCACTCAAGGCCCCCACAAGCTACTACTTAAGCTTGTCATTTAATCTAGTGCATCCCCACAAGCTACTACTTAAGCTTGTCATTTAATCTAGTGCATCCCCACAAGCTACTACTTAAGCTTGTCTTTTAATCTAGTGCATCCCACTTAACCCCCTTTTTCATAATCATGCCCACCTACATGTTAAGGTTTGGTTAAGTCATCTAATCATATTTCAATTGCCACTCAAGGCACCCACTAGATTTCTACATGCCACCCAAGGCACCCACTTAACCCTTTAATCATGTTTAATTACATGTTCCCCTTTGGTTAAGTATTCTTGTCGTATTCTCTATTGCCACCCAAGGCAACCCACTAGATTTTTCCACATGCCACCCAAGGCACCCACTTAACCCTTTAATCATGTTTAATTACATGTCCCACTTTGGTCAAGTATTCTAATCTTATCTTCTATTGCCACCCAAGGCAACCACTAGATTTCCTCATGCCACCCAAGGCACCCACTTAACCCTTTAATCATGTAAACATATTCCACTTTGGTTAAGTATTCTAATCGTATTTTCTATTGCCACCCAAGGCAACCACTAGGTTTTCTCATGCCACCCAAGGCACTTACTTAATCTCCACATGCCACCCAAGGCACCCACTTAACCCTTCATGCCCCACTACATGCTTATCTGGTTAAGTGTTTCTTAATTGATTAAGAACGTAACCGTTGTAGAGACCTCTCACATTAGACTATCTCTTATGGCGGCTGGATTTGCCGGTCGGGTCCGGGCAGCCTTACGCCATAATCGAGTCTAACCTCGTGTCTTTACACTTGTCACGTATATAGTTTGTGCCTAAGACCTCTCACATTGGGCCAATCATTTGTAGCCGCTGGATTTGCCGGTCGGTTCCGGGCAGTCTTATGCTACAAAAGGGTCCAACCTCGTGTCTTAGTCGATTAATTAGACCTAATTAATCACCCCCAAATTAATCTTCCCTAATTAATTCCAATTTTAACGATGTACATAATTGACTCAATTATGTCCATCCACTTTGTGGTATGCATAATCCTACCAACTTCACACAATTTCATTAGCATATTTATTAACCCCATCGTTCCCCACGTAATTCGCTAACATGACATAAAAGGGAAGATTCATCACAAATATAATGGGTTCAACTTGCATAACACATTAGCATCAACATGGGTTTAAAGGTGTCAACATGCATATAGCATCAAACCCAACTAGCATAAATAATCAACCCAAACTTGCATGAATCACATATGTCATAAAGAGGTTAACTTGCATAAGTTTCTTATGTCATACAAAGGGGTAAACTTGCATATGTATGTATGACATGTAAAGGGGTTAACTTGCATATGTATGCATATCATACTAAGGTGTAAACTTGCACATGTTACTTGCATAAAATCAAACACCATACTTGCATAACATGTCATATATGGACTTGCATATAATCATACACCAAACTTGCATAACATATCATATATGAGCTTGCATATAATCATACACCAAACTTGCATAATCATGGTGTCATAGTGGATCAATGTTTATCATAGCAACTAGCATCATGAACACTTGCATAACTTGCATAACATCATGATCATATATCATATAGCTTGCATAACTTGCATAACATCATGAACATGTAACATATGACTTGCATAACTTGCATAACATCATGAACATGTAGCATATGACTTGCATAACTTGCATAACATCATGAACATGTAGCATATAGCTTGCATAACTTGCATAACCTCTCAACTCATAGCATATAACTTGCATAACATGCATAACATCTCAAACACATAGCATAAAACTTGCATAACTTGCATTGATCCACATTCATAGCCATAACCTCATTATATCCTATCATAATCATTTCAATAATTGGTCATTAAGGCTATAGAAAACTCACAACTTGTTGATTAGCACTCCTAAGAAGAAGATTAAGTTGCTAGAGTTGATTAGAGATTGATTTGAGAAGCTATCTTCCTCTTTAGATTGATGGAGGCTCCTTCAAGTTGCATTTTGATGGCATAACGGTGTTGTAGCTATTTTTAGTATGAATTAGGGTAGTCTTAGGGTGTATTTATAGATTAGTTAGGTGTTTTAGGCCCTTAGATTAACCCTAAATTAGATTAGAGCCGTCAGATCATGTCACAAGCCACCAGACTCAGCCCAAAAGCCAAACTGATGCACCCAGGTCACCTGGGCTCGACCAGGGAGGTCGACTCCCAGGTCGACCCTAGGGTCGACTCCCCAGTCGACCTGGGGGGGAGGTCGACTCCCCAGTCGACCCCCTGGGTCTGGCGGGATTTTTCCCGCCACTTCTGAAAATCTGTTTTTTAAATTTTTGAAAACTTCTTTGGGCCTTACCGGGGTCATACGGACTCCGATTTTCGAAAACTCAGACTCTATTTCGCGTATTTTTCCGAGACGAACGCAATGGCATAGCCCGTTTCCCCTGATTCAGATTTTTAAATTTAATTCTGCCCTGTTTTATATTATAGCAATTTATTCAACATACGGGGTGTTACAGCTTCACTCCACTGTCCCTTAACTAATTTAATTCACAGCGGCGAAGCTTCTTGACCTCCATTTCTAAAACTCGCTAGTAAAGATAGGACCTCGATCACTTACTATGCTAGAGGGTATCGAATGTAGTCGAACTATCTTTCCAAGATAAACAGGTGTGAGCCAAAATACCTAGTGTATATACTAAGATGATTAGAGGTCTCTCCTCAACTTAGTTTATCCATAATGTCACAAATCTGAGGGTCTAAAGCTAAAGTTTGCTATGTACTTTTTACCTCTCTTAAGATCAGTCTTACTTTATGGCGCCTGCCACAACCATTTATTTCTCACGCAAACCATCCTAGTCGAACTCGACATCCTTCAAGTAGAAGCTCCAAAGGCCTAAACCAATATCAGACAAGCACCCAAGGAATACCTCCTCCAAATTTGGACGATTTACATGAGATGATACTAGCAAAACAACCAAAAAATTGAGCACTTAACCGACTCTAACTATCCTCGCCAATCTTGTTCCAAAACTATCATTGATCGCATAACGGGCTTTGCATTGTCAACTAAATATATGTGGAAGTCTGTCTCGAGTTTTAGGGGGGAAACCCCTACCCTAATCAAAACATCTTGCGTACTCATGGACTACTCCAACGGATCGAAAATCGCCGATAGATACATAAAGTGATTCTAGGTAGCTAAGACAAACTGATCTCTTAGGATCGCACGAAATCTCGAGGGTATTCCGGAGGCAAGTCGAAAGTCTAACTACCCTCCTTTCACAATTACTAGCTAGCCAGTCCATGCCTAGAATCAACCCATGGCCCACGAAACCCGGAAACATAAGCATCTCAAATCCAAAGATAAATGAGCCGAACCACAAATTGGATTTGAGACAATAATGAGATCTTCTACTATACAAGTACTAAGGTTCAGAGACTCAACTATGGAAGCAGATATAAACAAATGTGAAGCGCTAAAATCAAAAGAGTACTAACAGGATGATCAAAAAGAAAAATTAAACTTTTTCAATAGAAACCTTACTACCTCTCTCTCAGGTACGCTGGTGGTGAGAGCATGGATTTTCCCTCCTGAAAATCCTATCATTTGTTCTTGCCCTTGCCCTTAATTATATGACCCGTTATACCATAATAAAGATACATCCCCTTGTTTTTAGGTTTTACTATTCTTTCCTCCCCTCCTTTGTGAACCAAGTCTATATCCATGAGTTCTTCATCCTTGGGTTGTGCTCCTTAACCAACTCCCTCATTCTCATCTTTGCCATCCTTGTGTTACTTGTTGACATGTCTCTTGAAAGCTGCCTCCATCGCACGAAAAATCCTACAAAGCTCGAAAGAAAATTAGCCGTAGGTGAAGCTACTGCGGCAATAGATGGAAGTTGGGCGCTTATTTTCCCTTTAACAAGTGTCACAGTCTCATCAATCCTACGGAACCATGCCACGATGAGGTTACCTCCCAGAAAGCCAGGAGCCCCAGAGACTTAGGAAAGGAGGAAACAAGGATTCAAACAGAGGATCAAAAAGATAGTGCATATGGCTTTGGGGAATATGCCCTTAAAAACAAAACTTTTCTTTAGAAAATGCTTCTTTTAAAACCGTTTTAAAAATAATTTTTCAAATCTTTTATCTGATCCGGTAATGTTCAGCTCTGATACAAAGTGAAACACCCCACCTCCGTTAAGGTCACTCACAAAGGGAATGCCTTAACTTCAGTGAAGCGCTTTAGGTAAAAGATGCAGATAAATTACAAGACAGACAAATAAAACAGCGGAAAATAAATTCATTTTATTAACAATGTGATTCAGTCAAGCTTTTACAACAATTTTCTCAAATCATACTTAAATGTAATACATAGAACTTCTGTTTTAATTTAATAACTTCCAAGTGTAAAAGAAGCACAAAAATAACAATGATATTCCCCAATAAAGCATGAGCCAGCCATAACAGTGGAAGAGAGAGTCCAAAGCAAAACATCGACCACCTTCGAGCTTGAAAAGAAAACTGAGCTAAGTGGTAACATTTCCTCCCTGAGAACCTGGGGGGATGGAAGAAAAGAGGCGAAACAAAACTAGGTCAGACATGAGTCTGGTGAGTCCAGTGATTATTCAGCATATAAACTAGTAAGAGAACCATGGCATGAATAAACTGGATGCAGGACAACAACAAAGAAATAAGGTAACATAGGATAAGCATAAGGTATGACAATGCAAGATAAACTGAATGCGCTCCTACTCTTTCTTTGCTTCGCTACTACCTTGTTAATCCGATATTTATATCTATCTCTGCACCACCTAACTAGTGTCCCAACTAGTAATCTGTATAAAATGATAATATTACAACGTGATCCCAATCCCCGCAATTGTGGTAACCTTCAGGTGTACATCTAGTATGAGGATCTTACCTCAATCAGCCTAATTGCCATGAAGATGTTAGATGTACCCTTACTACCCTATCGATCGGCTCCCTACTTGTATTAAAGTTCCATGTGTCTGTGTCAATCGGCCCTCTCATGCATGTAAATACCCTGTGCTGGTCCCACCATAAGGTGTATCAATCCTTACTAGCGACCCGACATGATTCAAGATGCATAGTGTATAACTACTGGTACCCAGTGCCTGCTTTTTCCCACTCCGGAGTACGTGCACGCCCGTAAATTGTCGGAACCTACACTGGCGTACTCCTGCCGCTGTTTTGACCACTTATAATCAGCCCAGTAATCGTGCCCCACCCTGCCTAGTTTCGGGGTACCATGATACATCTATGTGGGTTACTGCTGAAATGAGTCCCCATTACTAGGGTTTCCTACTAGTTAAGTTTTGTGGGCCTATATTTACTAATATTACCCACCAACCCGATATGTACTTAAACCTCCCACTGATTCAAGCATGTTTACTTAACGGTTAAGTTTGTGGGCCTATATGTACTGATATTACCCACCTATATGAGATGTACTTAACCCTCCCGCTGATTCAAGCATGTTTATTTAATGGTTAAGTTTGTGGGCCTATATTTACCAATATTACCCACCATTCCGATATGTACTTAACCCTCCTACTAATTCAAGCATGTTTATTTAATGATTAAGTTTTGTGGGCCTATATTTACTAATATTACCCGCCAACCCGATAAGTACTTAACTCTTCCACTGATTCAAGCATGTTTATTTAATGGTTAAGTTTTGTGGGCCTATATTTACTAATAGTACCCACCAACTCGATATGTACTTAACCCTCCCGCACATTACGTCATATTGGTTAAGTGTTGTCCGTTCATGTTAACTTAACCCACTCATTCATCATGTCATGTTGGTTAAACGTTTCTTATTAACTTGACCCTCCTTACTTATCATGTTGGATCGGTTAAGTGCTTCCTATAACTTAACCACATTCGTTCATCAAGTTATATTGGTCAAGTGTTTCTTGTTAACTTAACCTCACATATTCATCTTGTTGTATTGGTTAAGCGTCATCAATCAATTCAAGTTTGCTTAACCCACCTACGTGTCATGTTACTTTGGCTAAGTGTTGCCTTCTTGTGTTAACTTAACCCTACCACAAATCAAATTATATTGGTTAAGTGTTTCTTGTTAACTTAACCCCATGTATTCATCTTGTTGTATTGGTTAAGTGTCATCAATCAATTCAAGTTAACTTAACCCACCTATGTGTCATGTTACTTTGGTTAAGTGTTGCCTTCTTATGTTAACTTAACCCTACCACAAATCAAGTTATATTGGTTAAGTGTTGCCCTCTTGTTTTAACTTAATCTTACCAAAAATCAAGTTATATTGGTTAAATGTTGCCCTATTGTTTTAACTTAACCTTACCACAAATCAAGTTATATTGGTTAAGTGTTTCTAAGTTTACTTAACCTCACCCACTTGTCTAATTAACATGTTATAATGGTTAAGTGTTCTAAATTTACTTAACCTCACCCACTTGTCCAATTAACATGTTATAACGGTTAAGTGTTCTAAATTTACTTAACCTCACCCACTTGTCTAATTAACATGGTGTATTGGTTAAGTGTTACCTTATGTAACAACCCGCAAAATCAGGACCAATTTAAAATTTTTATTTTAGAAAATTTTAATGAATTTTGACAATATAAAATAATTTATTTAAATAATAATGATCACAAATTTGATTTAAATCGAAGTTAGAATGAATGATTTAATTTTTATTATAAAAAGAGTTAGAAATAACGCGGTAGTTTGAAAAGTCAAACTTGAACTTTGACTGACCGTACAGGATGCAAAATTTAACGGATTTTAGTGAAACCAAAAATATTAGAATCTATTTAAAAACATCTTTCCAACGAATCCGAAAAATCGAAATTTCATAACGGGAATCAAAAGTTATGGCCAATTCAATATTTAGAAAGGTCGCTATGAAATTTATAAAGGCCAAAATGCTACATTTTGCAGAATAAGGAATTAGGACCCGAAACCATCTCTATTGGTTTTAGAATGTTGTTTACATATAAAAATGACTATAAGAACTTATATTTTTGAGTTTCGGAAAAATTCCACTATTTTTGGTATTTTTAAATATTAAAATATACACCTGAAAAATAGAATTTTTGCAAACGAACTCCGAATTCGACGAAACCAGTTTCTATGGATTCGGAATATTAAATTAAGGTTAAATTCTAAAATTTATAATTTTTGGAATTATTTTGTGGCCTGTATAATTTTTACAGTGGAAATACAGCCTATTTTCAAACTTCGGAAATTTGTAATAAATTCATACGGAATCGGAAAATTACAAAATCAGGTTCGTTGGATTCGTAATGACCTGAAATAATTATGTTTAAAATTTTATTAATTTTGAAATTCGCATGTATTTATAAGAATTTCTGAATTGAAGAAAACAGTTGAAAATTGAGTAATTGGGCACGTAATGATATTTGGGCCCAAACCAAAATTAAACCCATGGTATATATTATCTTTTTTCTGAGTTTTAGGGCTGAAATTCGAAATGCACAGCAGCCACTTCTCTTTTCCATCATTTTTTCTCAATTTCCATGGCGGCTCCCTCTTCCTCTAAAATTCATAAAAAATAAAATTTCTTCAAAACATAGCAAATTATATGTCCACTCGAAGGTATCGACGATACGAAGCTAATGGTGTCCTCGGTTTCGTCAAACAACGCTCGGATTCGCCGGAATCTCGTCTTAAAGATCGCTGTTTTCGAAATTCAGAAGCTCAAAACCTAAATCACAAATTTCCCGCGAATCTAGCGAGAACTGGAGGAAGTGGCGAACACGGAAGTTCTTCGTCTACGCAAGATGAAGATGCTCAGAAAATTTCAGGCAGTTTGGAGGTGTGAGGCGGCCTGTGGGACCCGCGAGGCGAAATCCGTTCTAGGCGATTTCCCGATGATCGGAGAAGCTTTAGGGGCGGCTCTTTCTGGTGGTGGTGCGTCTCGCCAAGACGAAGACGTTGGCGGTGGTCCCGTGGCGTCAGGTGGCCTGAAGCAGCGGCAAATTGCGGTCAAAGTTCGGCGGTGAACAGTGTTTCGCGGTCAATGGGCTGAGGGTATTTTCTATTTTATTTTTAAATTATTTAATTAATTTTCAGAACTTTAAAATTGCATAACTCACTCATACGAAGTCGAAAATCGACGATTTCAGGTGTGTTGGGATCGTGGCGACGAGATGGACGCGTGGACACTAATTTTGTCCAATTCTGAGACAGTGAAATTTTTAGGTATTTTCACGAATATTAATTAATTATTAATTACCCGATCTTTAAAAATTCATAACTCTTTCATACGAGGTCCGTTTGACGAACCGTAAATTGCGTTGGAATCACAAAATTAAGAGCTTCGCGATGGCGCAGACCGCAGCTGAAAAGGAGACAGTAAAATTTTGGCCAAAAGTTCAATGTGAGGATTCTAATTTTATTTGTTTAATTAATTATAAATTATTTTCTTGCATTATAATTGTTTGATCATTTAATTCTGACCTGAAAAGTTGGGTGTTGTTTGAAATGATAATTGTTGCTTGTTGAATGATTGTTGTACATGATTTGCAAATCCGCTTGGAATTATATATATCTTATTTGCGGTTGGAGAAATGGGATCTAAAATGAGATCATAACATATTTTATTCAGTATATATATATATACATATATATATATATATATATATGTTAAGATTGGATTAGAACTTGTAAAACAAATAAAATCCTCTTTTATTTTTAGAACATGTACACAAATGAACTTCTTTTTGTCCTTAAAAAAAAAAAAAGTTTTTATTTACATTTCTGTTATTAATATAAAAGAACAAGTTTTTATTTACATTTCTTTGTAAATAAATGAACACATTTAGATGTGATAAAAAGAGTTAAAAAGACAATCTTTTTATATTGAAAAAAACAAAAGATGTAATTTTGACGATGAAAATATAAAGATGATCTTTTTATATTTAAAATAGAGGAGTTATCATTTTTACATTGTAAAATAGAAAAGGTCATATTTTTACGTTACAAAATAGGTTAATCTTTTTTTTACACCTTCCTTTGTAAATGATAAGACCAAAAATATGTTATTCACATTATTGATGTTTATATGGTGAAAGAAAAGAAACAAAGTTTTGTTATTCATTTTGTTTACATTTCTTTTGTAAATAAATGAACAGAAATATAAAGAAAAATCATTTTTCTATGTAAACCAAAAGAAAACATAATTTGTGAATTGTTTTTATTTACATTTATATGTAAAACAAAAGAGAACATAATGGGTAAATCATATTGTTTACATTTTATATGGAAACCAAAGGAGAACATAATGTGTGAACGGTTTTTGTTTACATTTTCTTTGTAAAAGAAAAAGGAGTAAAACATGTTAATCACTTTGTTTACATTTTCTTTGTAAAAGAAAAGGAGTAAAACATGTTAATCACTTTGTTTACATTTTCATTGAAAAGGAAAAAGAGTAAAACATGTTAACCAGTTATGTAAATAAGAAGAATGAAATAATGAGAATCCTTTTATTTACATTTTCTTTTGTAAATGAAAAAGGAACTAAATAATGTGAATCCTTTATTTACATTTTCTATTGTAAAAGAAAAAGAACAAAATATGTGAATTACTTATTTACCTTTTCGATTGTAAATAAAAAGAATATAATTTAGAAATATATTTATTTACATTTTCTATGTAGTAAAAATAGAATCGTTAATGTTGAATATTTTATCGTCATTTTGAATGCGGTAAAAATAGAATTGTTAATATTGAATATTTTATCGTCATTTTGAATGCGGTAAAAATAGAATTGTTAATGTTGAATATTTTATCGTTATTTTGAACGCGGTGAAAATAGAATGGTTAATGTTGTCATTTTTATCGACATTCTTGGTGTGATAAAAATAGACAATGTTAGTGATTCATTTTTATCGACATTCTTGGTGCGATAAAAATAGACAATGTTAGTGATTCATTTTTATCGACATTTTTGGTGCGATAGAAAATAAAAAAAGAACAGGAACATGAGAATCATTTATTTACAACTCCTATTGTAAGTGAAAAGAGTAAAAATATGAGGACCACTTTATTTACAACTTCTTTTGTAAATAAAAAGACCAAAATCTGTTGATCATTTTATTGGTATTTCTATGGTAAATAAAAGAACAAGACTTGTGAATCCTTTTTATTTTCATTTTCTATTGTAAGTGAAAAAGAACAACATTCTTGTCAAAGCTTGATTAGTGAATTTAAATTGTCATTTTGAGTTAACATGTCAGTGAATTAGAAAATGAACATTTTTGTGTCATTAAAAGGATTAGTTAAAAATGAACATTTTGTGTCATTAAAAGGATTAATTAGAAATGAACATTTTGTGTCATTAAAAAGGATTAATTAGACATGAACATTTTGTGTCATTAAAAAGGATCAATTAGAAATGAACACTTGGTGTCATTAAAAAGATTAAATTAAAAATAAACATTTTTTTTTATGCAAAAGAAAAGAGATTAAAACAAAATACTCATTTTTGTATATTAAAAGTGAATTAGACAAAATGGACATTTTTGGCACATTAAAATGAATGAAGTAAAAATAGACATCTTTATTCATTGAAAAAGATTAGACAAAATTCTCATTTTGTTGCATTAGAAGTTAAGAAACAAAATCATCATATTTGTTTATGTTGAGAAAAAGAATGGATGTAAAATGTATGTTTTCATACATTAAAAAGAATAAATTAAGGATGTATATTTTTATACATTAAAAATAATGAAGTCAGATATTCATTTTGTCATTAAAATGAATGAGACCAAAAATATGCATTTTTGGTAAATAAATAAAAGTCACGATTTTTATTGTCATATGCTCATAATAAAGAGTATTGAAATATTTGCCTGTGATGTTGTATTTTGATGTGTTAAATGTGATGTTAGTATATTCAAAATTGAACATTACACTTCCATTTACAAGTCATCCGACTTGTTTATGTGATTGGGACGATTATTTTTACACATCGCCCAAGTGCACAAATAATTTATTATTTGTTTGTTGGCTGAAAACCCCACACGGGTATTGGGACGATACTTGACTGACACAAATCCCAATGTTTAATTATATGTCTATCGATTGATCGACAGGCTGCGATAAGCGTTATTGTTTTATTTTAATGCTCACACAGTTGACATTGTCACTCTGGTTGTTAATGGATGGATTGAGGATTATTTCCTATTATTACCCTATACATGAAATGTATGAAACCCATATGACCCAAATTATATGGTACATGGTTGAGTCGCATTCCAATGCAGAATTTCTTTTTCAATAAAGAATTTTTAAAATAAAAGGATTTTTGTAAAATAAAAGATTTTGTATTATAAAGTATATTTTACATTCAGAATCTTTTATATATAGAATATTTTATTGATTATTTTAAAATATGTTTTATATATAGTAATGAATTAATATCTTTAAGATAAATATTTTATTTAAGATTATTAGATCTTAACAATTATGTTTGGTGATTGATATGTATATTGGATTTGTAGTGGACGATGTTTAAATAACATTTATCCTTTAATCCAATTTACATTGAAATTACTATTTGAAATTTATAAATCTATTTTATAAATTAAATCAAAATTGGAATATTAATACATCTTTTTAGAAAGATTAAAAATTTAATTTATTTTATCTTGATAAAATTAATGAGAACCTTTTAACATAAATAATAATTTTTATTTAAAAGGATATTCAAAGTTGGAATGTGGCGTATGGTTGGTTTTAATTACAAATACGCGAGTTATTCAGAAAGACCGGGTCTAACTCATTCTGAATAATCATCACGACGATCAAGAGTCGAAGATGAAGACGGTGACTGAAGACCGGAGAGCTTCACATCGTTTGGTTGATGGTGACTAATATCTTGAAATGGGACTGATCCCCCAAGGCAAGGTAAAAGTGATGATCTTCCAGACGTACTGGAGATCGACGGATACGTTGTTTCGTTCAGACCCAGAACGGACTTGTAAATGGATAGCATGCCTGACATTGAAATTTATTTCATGTAATTAAATTGGTTTTTATTTAATATATAAATGCATGGTGGCGGAGGATTTATTCTCTTGCTTAACACCCTTTTGTATGTTAAATAATTACCGATCGCATGATATGAGTTGTTGATGTGGTATGCCAAGTTGCACTTGATCAAGGCTTATTGTTGCAAAGCAGAGCCTTGTGGTTGATGATCAAAGCACAGTCTATTTAGGCATAGCTTTGTGTATGACGTGACTTCGCGAGCCTCACAGCCCGGTAGAGTCTAAAACGGGAGAAGGCAACGCAGGGAGTGCGCACGTTTCTTTCTAGCTAGAGTGGTGTCAGGGACCTACCAGCGCTGGCATTTATTCATTGTGGTTGTTGGATTGTTCGAGGCCTCGGTTTATGCGGTCGCTACTGGCCGTAGTATAGGTCCAAAAGGACCGGGGAACGTGTGTTCAGGAATTGCCAATCCACAAAAGTAAGTGTGGACCGGCCCTGCAGGATCCAAGGGTTGGACAGAGTACCAATCCTGGGGCATTGGTAGAGTGTCTCGAATCAGTAAGGATCTCCTCCCTAGCCATGACTCAGGTGGAAACCCAAATTTCCAATACGACATCACGCGGTTTTGATTGTATACCTATATATGGCGACATAGTGGGATGGGGCACTCATGCCGTCTAGGGTTAATACATTTACTTTGATGTACTTCAAATTGGTTGCACACTATTATTATATAATACCGTGTTTATCGTATCAAGCATCTTTTGACCATTATAAGGTAAAATCCTATCCTCCGGTTTGCGTTGCATTGTGTGATGGGACTTGGGTCTTATAATGGTTTCATTTTTCTAAAAAGCATTGCGTTATTTTGACGATTTACTTTAGTCATGCACTGGCAATCTATAGGAGAAAACCCGTTCCGCGAAAGTGGCGTGGTCCTGTGATTAGCCTTATTATATTTTATAGGTTAAGTAGAATTCTCACACCAGTCCCATGACTGACCTGTAGTTTGTCCACTGGCAAACTCGGGTGCCCATATTTTCCACACGGGCAGTCGAGTAGCTATTTTTGCAGATATATTAAACAGGATTCTGGGTTGAAGCTTAAAGCTGTGTCCAGAGATAGAGAGTCTTCCGCTGTGTTCTTCCGTTGCAGTATATTACTTTTTTTTTGTATTTATCTTCCGCTGTAATTTTATTCCAATGTACTCTGATATGTATATTCTGTACTCTGATGTAACATTATATGATGATATGTTATAAAAGTCTTATGTTGTTGTTTTAATATGTTGTATGCCCAAAGTTAAAGTATTCGTAGATTTTCACTTTTTGGGTCAGACCTGTGTGGTTTATGGTCGATTCAAAGGGTGGGAATTTGCGGGTCTTTACAGTTGGTATCAGAGCCAGGTTAGCTCAAATCTTTGGGGTACAACTCATTAGAACTGAACAGAAGACTCATCAGAGATTGGATTAGTAATGTCCAATAAGAATACTCATTAGAGATAGGATCAGTAGTATCCTAGAATGAGTAAACTCGTTAAAGATGGGGTTAGTAATGCCTTAGAACGAGTTCAGAGTTACGAATTTATAATTAACGTATTTTTTGATATTTATAATATATTTTGTGAAATATGATTTCTATATATACAAGGTTATGTATATTTTGAAAAGATAATTAATCATTAAAATTTAAAATTAAGATAGTTAATTTTACAATTTTTAGCTACGCTCCTTTTCGAGGACGAATTTTTTTTAAGTGGGGGCGATTGTAACAACCCGCAAAATCAGGACCAATTTAAAATTTTTATTTTAGAAAATTTTAATGAATTTTGACAATATAAAATAATTTATTTAAATAATAATGATCACAAATTTGATTTAAATCGAAGCTAGAATGAATGATTTAATTTTTATTATAAAAAGAGTTAGAAATAACGCGGTAGTTTGAAAAGTCAAACTTGAACTTTGACTGACCGTACAGGATGCAAAATTTAACGGATTTTAGTGAAACCAAAAATATTAGAATCTATTTAAAAATATCTTTCCAACGAATCCGAAAAATCGAAATTTCATAACGGGAATCAAAAGTTATGGCCAATTCAATATTTAGAAAGGTCGCTATGAAATTTATAAAGGCCAAAATGCTACATTTTGCAGAATAAGGAATTAGGACCCGAAACCATCTCCATTGGTTTTAGAATGTTGTTTACATATAAAAATGACTATAAGAACTTATATTTTTGAGTTTCGGAAAAATTCCACTATTTGTGGTATTTTTAAATATTAAAATATACACCTGAAAAATAGAATTTTTGCAAACGAACTCCGAATTCGACAAAACCAGTTTCTATGGATTCGAAATATTAAATTAAGGTTAAATTCTAAAATTTATAATTTTTGGAATTATTTTGTGGCCTGTATAATTTTTACAGTGGAAATACAGCCTATTTTCAGACTTCGGAAATTTATAATAAATTCATACATAATCGGAAAATTACGAAATCAGGTTCGTTGGATTCGTAATGACCTGAAATAATTATATTTAAAATTTTATTAATTTTGAAATTCGCATGTATTTATAAGAATTTCTGAATTGAAGAAAACAGTTGAAAATTGAGTAATTGGGCACGTAATGATATTTGGGCCCAAACCAAAATTAAACCCATGGTATATATTATCTTTTTTCTGAGTTTTAGGGCTGAAATTCGAAATGCACAGCAGCCACTTCTCTTTTCCATCATTTTTTCTCAATTTCCATGGCGGCTTCCTCTTCCTCTAAAATTCATAAAAAATAAAAAAATTTCAAAACATAGCAAATTATATGTCCACTCGAAGGTATCAACGATACGAAGCTAATGGTGTCCTCGGTTTCGTCAAACAGCGCTCGGATTCGCTGGAATCTCGTCTTAAAGATCGTTGTTTTCGAAATTCAGAAGCTCAAAACCTAAATCACAAATTTCCCGCGAATCTAGCGAGAACTGGAGGAAGTGGCGAACACGGAAGTTCTTCGTCTACGCAAGATGAAGATGCTCAGAAAATTTCAGGCAGTTTGGAGGTGTGAGGCGGCCTGTGGGACCCGCGAGGCGAAATCCGTTCTAGGCGATTTCCCGATGATCGGAGATGCTTTAGGGGCGGCTCTTTCTGGTGGTGGTACGTCTCGCCAAGACGAAGACGTTGGCGGTGGTCCCGTGGCGTCAGGTGGCCTGAAGCAGCGGCAAATTGCGGTCAAAGTTCCCCGGTGAACAGTGTTTCGCGGTCAATGGGCTGAGGGTATTTTCTATTTTATTTTTAAATTATTCAATTAATTTTCAGAACTTTAAAATTGCATAACTCACTCATACGAAGTCGAAAATCGACGATTTCAGGTGCGTTGGGATCGTGGCGACGAGATGGACGCGTGGACACTAATTTTGTCCAATTCTGAGACAGTGAAATTTTTAGGTATTTTCACGAATATTAATTAATTATTTAATTACCCGATCTTTAAAAATTCATAACTCTTTCATACGAGGTCCGTTTGACGAACCGTACATTGCGTTGGAATCACAAAATTAAGAGCTTCGCGATGGCGCAGACCGCAGCTGAAAAGGAGACAGTAAAATTTTGGCCAAAAGTTCAATGTGAGGATTCTAATTTTATTTGTTTAATTAATTATAAATTATTTTCTTGCATTAAAAATAATTGTTTGATCATTTAATTCTAAACTGAAAAGTTGGGTGTTGTTTGAAATGATAATTGTTGCTTGTTGAATGATTGTTGTACATGATTTGCAAATCCGCTTGGAATTATATATATCTTATTTGCGGTTGGAGAAATGGGATCTAAGATGAGATCATAACATATTTTATTCAGTATATATATATACATACATATATATATATATATATATATATATATATGTTAAGATTGGATTAGAACTTGTAAAACAAATAAAATCCTCTTTTATTTTTAGAACATGTACACAAATGAACTTCTTTTTGTCCTTAAAAAAAAAAAGTTTTTATTTACATTTCTGTTATTAATATAAAAGAACAAGTTTTTATTTACATTTCTTTGTAAATAAATGAACACATTTAGATGTGATAAAAAGAGTTAAAAAGACAATCTTTTTATATTGAAAAAAACAAAAGATGTAATTTTGACGATGAAAATATAAAGATGATCTTTTTATATTTAAAATAGAGGAGTTATCATTTTTACATTGTAAAATAGAAAAGGTCATATTTTTACGTTACAAAATAGGTTAATCTTTTTTTTACACCTTCCTTTGTAAATGATAAGACCAAAAATATGTTATTCACATTATTGATGTTTATATGGTGAAAGAAAAGAAACAAAGTTTTGTTATTCATTTTGTTTACATTTCTTTTGTAAATAAATGAACAGAAATATAAAGAAAAATCATTTTTCTATGTAAACCAAAAGAAAACATAATTTGTGAATTGTTTTTATTTACATTTATATGTAAAACAAAAGAGAACATAATGGGTAAATCATATTGTTTACATTTTATATGGAAACCAAAGGAGAACATAATGTGTGAACGGTTTTTGTTTACATTTTCTTTGTAAAAGAAAAAGGAGTAAAACATGTTAATCACTTTGTTTACATTTTCTTTGTAAAAGAAAAGGAGTAAAACATGTTAATCACTTTGTTTACATTTTCATTGAAAAGGAAAAAGAGTAAAACATGTTAACCAGTTATGTAAATAAGAAGAATGAAATAATGAGAATCCTTTTATTTACATTTTCTTTTGTAAATGAAAAAGGAACTAAATAATGTGAATCCTTTATTTACATTTTCTATTGTAAAAGAAAAAGAACAAAATATGTGAATTACTTATTTACCTTTTCGATTGTAAATAAAAAGAATATAATTTAGAAATATATTTATTTACATTTTCTACGTAGTAAAAATAGAATCGTTAATGTTGAATATTTTATCGTCATTTTGAATGCGGTAAAAATAGAATTGTTAATATTGAATATTTTATCGTCATTTTGAATGCGGTAAAAATAGAATTGTTAATGTTGAATATTTTATCGTCATTTTGAACGCGGTGAAAATAGAATGGTTAATGTTGTCATTTTTATCGACATTCTTGGTGTGATAAAAATAGACAATGTTAGTGATTCATTTTTATCGACATTCTTGGTGCGATAAAAATAGACAATGTTAGTGATTCATTTTTATCGACATTTTTGGTGCGATAGAAAATAAAAAAAGAACAGGAACATGAGAATCATTTATTTACAACTCCTATTGTAAGTGAAAAGAGTAAAAATATGAGGACCACTTTATTTACAACTTCTTTTGTAAATAAAAAGACCAAAATCTGTTGATCATTTTATTGGTATTTCTATGGTAAATAAAAGAACAAGACTTGTGAATCCTTTTTATTTTCATTTTCTATTGTAAGTGAAAAAGAACAACATTCTTGTCAAAGCTTGATTAGTGAATTTAAATTGTCATTTTGAGTTAACATGTCAGTGAATTAGAAAATGAACATTTTTGTGTCATTAAAAGGATTAGTTAAAAATGAACATTTTGTGTCATTAAAAGGATTAATTAGAAATGAACATTTTGTGTCATTAAAAAGGATTAATTAGACATGAACATTTTGTGTCATTAAAAATGATCAATTAGAAATGAACACTTGGTGTCATTAAAAAGATTAAATTAAAAATAAACATTTTTTTTTATGCATAAGAAAAGAGATTAAAACAAAATACTCATTTTTGTATATTAAAAGTGAATTAGACAAAATGGACATTTTTGGCTCATTAAAATGAATGAAGTAAAAATAGACATCTTTATTCATTGAAAAAGATTAGACAAAATTCTCATTTTGTTGCATTAGAAGTTAAGAAACAAAATCATCATATTTGTTTATGTTGAGAAAAAGAATGGATGTAAAATGTATGTTTTCATACATTAAAAAGAATAAATTAAGGATGTATATTTTTATACATTAAAAATAATGAAGTCAGATATTCATTTTGTCATTAAAATGAATGAGACCAAAAATATGCATTTTTGGTAAATAAATAAAAGTCACGATTTTTATTGTCATATGCTCATAATAAAGAGTATTGAAATATTTGCCTGTGATGTTGTATTTTGATGTGTTAAATGTGATGTTAGTATATTCAAAATTGAACATTACACTTCCATTTACAAGTCATCCGACTTGTTTATGTGATTGGGACGATTATTTTTACACATCGCCCAAGTGCACAAATAATTTATTATTTGTTTGTTGGCTGAAAACCCCACACGGGTATTGGGACGATACTTGACTGACACAAATCCTAATGTTTAATTATATGTCTATCGATTGATCGACAGGCTGCGATAAGCGTTATTGTTTTATTTTAATGCTCACACAGTTGACATTGTCACTCTGGTTGTTAATGGATGGATTGAGGATTATTTCCTATTATTACCCTATACATGAAATGTATGAAACCCATATGACCCAAATTATATGGTACATGGTTGAGTCGCATTCCAATGCAGAATTTCTTTTTCAATAAAGAATTTTTAAAATAAAAGGATTTTTGTAAAATAAAAGATTTTGTATTATAAAGTATATTTTACATTCAGAATCTTTTATATATAGAATATTTTATTGATTATTTTAAAATATGTTTTTTATATAGTAATGAATTAATATCTTTAAGATAAATATTTTATTTAAGATTATTAGATCTTAACAATTATGTTTGGTGATTGATATGTATATTGGATTTGTAGTGGACGATGTTTAAATAACATTTATCCTTTAATCCAATTTACATTGAAATTACTATTTGAAATTTATAAATCTATTTTATAAATTAAATCAAAATTGGAATATTAATACATCTTTTTAGAAAGATTAAAAATTTAATTTATTTTATCTTGATAAAATTAATGAGAACCTTTTAACATAAATAATAATTTTTATTTAAAAGGATATTCAAAGTTGGAATGTGGCGTATGGTTGGTTTTAATTACAAATACGCGAGTTATTCAGAAAGACCGGGTCTAACTCATTCTGAATAATCATCACGACGATCAAGAGTCGAAGATGAAGACGGTGACTGAAGACCGGAGAGCTTCACATCGTTTGGTTGATGGTGACTAATATCTTGAATTGGGACTGATCCCCCAAGGCAAGGTAAAAGTGATGATCTTCCAGACGTACTGGAGATCGACGGATACGTTGTTTCGTTCAGACCCAGAACGGACTTGTAAATGGATAGCATGCCTGACATTAAAATTTATTTCATGTAATTAAATTGGTTTTTATTTAATATATAAATGCATGGTGGCGGAGGATTTATTCTCTTGCTTAACACCCTTTTGTATGTTAAATAATTACCGATCGCATGATATGAGTTGTTGATGTGGTATGCCAAGTTGCACTTGATCAAGGCTTATTGTTGCAAAGCAGAGCCTTGTGGTTGATGATCAAAGCACAGTCTATTTAGGCATAGCTTTGTGTATGACGTGACTTCGCGAGCCTCACAGCCCGGTAGAGTCTAAAACGGGAGAAGGCAACGCAGGGAGTGCGCACGTTTCTTTCTAGCTAGAGTGGTGTCAGGGACCTACCAGCGCTGGCATTTATTCATTGTGGTTGTTGGATTGTTCGAGGCCTCAGTTTATGCGGTCGCTACTGGCCGTAGTATAGGTCCAAAAGGACCGGGGAACGTGTGTTCAGGAATTGCCAATCCACAAAAGTAAGTGTGGACCGGCCCTGCAGGATCCAAGGGTTGGACAGAGTACCAATCCTGGGGCATTGCTAGAGTGTCTCGAATCAGTAAGGATCTCCTCCCTAGCCTTGACTCAGGTGGCAACCCAAATTTCCAATACGACATCACGTGGTTTTGATTGTATACCTATATATGGCGACATAGTGGGATGGGGCACTCATGCCGTCTAGGGTTAATACATTTACTTTGATGTACTTCAAATTGGTTGCACACTATTATTATATAATACCGTGTTTATCGTATCAAGCATCTTTTGACCATTATAAGGTAAAACCCTATCCTCCGGTTTGCGTTGCATTGTGTGATGGGACTTGGGTCTTATAATGGTTTCATTTTTCTAAAAAGCATTGCGTTATTTTGACGATTTACTTTAGTCATGCACTGGCAATCTATAGGAGAAAACCCGTTCCGCGAAAGTGGCGTGGTCCTGTGATTAGCCTTATTATATTTTATAGGTTAAGTAGAATTCTCACACCAGTCCCATGACTGACCTGTAGTTTGTCCACTGGCAAACTCGGGTGCCCATATTTTCCACACGGGCAGTCGAGTAGATATTTTTGCAGATATATTAAACAGGATTCTGGGTTGAAGCTTAAAGCTGTGTCCAGAGATAGAGAGTCTTCCGCTGTGTTCTTCCGTTGCAGTATATTACTTTTTTTTTGTATTTATCTTCCGCTGTAATTTTATTCCAATGTACTCTGATATGTATATTCTGTACTCTGATGTAACATTATATGATGATATGTTATAAAAGTCTTCTGTTGTTGTTTTAATATGTTGTATGCCCAAAGTTAAAGTATTCGTAGATTTTCACTTTTTGGGTCAGACCTGTGTGGTTTATGGTCGATTCAAAGGGTGGGAATTTGCGGGTCTTTACACCTTAATTAACTTAACCCTACCATTCTTGTCTTAGCTTTAATTCTTTTATTAAAGCACCAACCACTCACATTAGATAGGTATTGTTACGGTCACTGGATGTGCCGGTCGGTTCCGGGCAGTTTTACACTGTAACTCAGTCTAAACTCTGGTTCTTTTGGGCTCAATGCGCTAACCTCTCGCATTAGATCTACATTGTTACGGTTGCTGGATTTGCCGGGCGGTTCCGGACAGTCTTATACCGTAACTCAATCTAACATCGGGTTTGGCATATTCGTCTTTTACTAAATTAACATATTTATCCTTTTATGTAAACTATCAACAATTTATTGTCATGGCCCACTTTCCCTCTAAATCAGGCTCATAATTTTAGTTATAAAAATTTATACCATTTTTATGTCATAAACCATTTACATGTTTATAAGCCAAATATGCCAATTATATGTAATTTCATGTTTTTCCCCCAACGTTACCCTCGTTAAACGTTCGCACAAATCACATAAAATGTTAGGCTCGATACATAGACTAATCTTATACACAAAATGGGAAAAAAGAGGAACAGGTAATAATTCTAACAACATAAAAATATGGATCTAACTACACATGTATCATATGAATTTGGCATAGAACAATATACATTTAATTATGAACTTGCAAATTTAGATCTATTCAACATGAATCATGAAATAGGGATTTTACATAAAACTACATAAACTTAAAATTAGACATGTAGTTGCAAACTTGCAAATCAGTTGGATCAAATCTAACATGAACCTAATCATATTAACATGTAGTTTTGGATCGTATATGTGAACATGGTTGAACATAGCAAAATCCCCAAATTGTCATACAACATATAAGTGTCATTACCAAATCATACAACTTGAAATGTCATCACCAAATTATTCAATATGGTATGTCATCGCCAAATTACACAATATGATATTCCATCGCCAAATTATAATATGTCATTGCCAAATTACACCACATATGGATTCATTGCCAAGCATTTAACATTTATCATCAAATTACATACATCACCACTTAGCATGATAAGAATCATAGTCTCAATCAATTCAGTTTTAACAAAAAGGATAAGCATAGATTTACATTAGACGATGTTCTACATCCATTTATTTAGTCACGATTCTAATATCATTAAGTCTAAATGATAATTGGACTTACAAAAAGGAGAGTAGTCTTTTGTTCAGTCATCTGTATTCTGAATTTGGATAGCTCTCCTCTTTTGTAGACGTTGAATTCTCTTAGTTGAATTAGATTTGATTTCATTTGATTCTTGCTTCTATCTTGCTTTCTAGTTGAATGGGAATGGTGGCTACTCTAGGTTGACTGTTGACAGCATGACGGTCTTAGGAATATTTTTGTGTGGCTTAGGGTTTTAGATTTAGGTTGCTTGTATAGAATTTTAATTAAATAAGAGCCGTCAGATCAACCTAGAAGAAATCAAGACCGTCCAGCTAAAGCAATGTGTCACTCATCCAATCATAGCATGACACATAAGCCTAACACCTCAGAATTTATCACAAAGCCAATCAGAGAAGGCCACGTAAAAAGACAATCCTTGACCAACAAAAAATGCGCTATGTGCACCTCATGATGCGTACACGTCATATATATATGTATATGTGTGTGTGTATATATATATATATATATATATATATATATATATATATATATATATATTATTTGTCTATCTTCCCAATTAACAATTTTCACACTAAACCACTTTTTGAACTACGTTCACACTAAGCCACTTTTTAGCCATTCCCCTAAAACAAAAATATGGCGCTGGCGAGGATCGAACTCTATACCTCTTGTATGCAAATCACATGTTCTAACCAAATAAACTACTAAGTCTTTTTCTTACAAACCTTAGAACAATGCTAAATATTATTCTTTTCTCATTCTTCTTTTTCATGTTTTGCTGCAATATTTAATTTAAAGATATCTTCTTCATACGGAGTCCGATTTATGCAAACTCGGACTCTATCTCAAACAGAATTCTGAGACGAACGCAATGGCGCAACCCGTTTCACCTATTTCTTCCTTTTCAAATTAATTATTCTTTAATTTGTTATTTTAATATTCTCAGAAAATACGGTGTGTTACAGAAATGATTCAAGAATCCGCACCTTCAAGTATTAAGTTCACTAACCAAAACTTGTAAGTAGTGCATTTGATCCATGATAGAAAGATCGTCTTTAATTTGGAATTCAAAATATTTTAAAGTAAGAAACTTATTTGTTCCAATCTTATATAACACAGATTCAGATTGGTGCGGTTTTGAGGCGCGAGATCGCTTTCCTTAAATAATATCTGCCTCCGCTCGGATTGACTTTGCTAATTAGGTTCAACGGCAGATTAATTCACAATATCATATACAAGGCTTTGCTATATACCTTAGGATAGTTCAAATAACTTGGTGATGTGGGACTTGTTACCTTCATTAAAACAATCTTCCTCAACATGATACACCTAGCCTACTCTGCTGCTATGTTATCTCAACCATATTGGGATTAATTTTACTTTCCAGTAGATCTCCAGGGGTGGAGACATTACAAAATGTATACTGTTATTGTGCCAAATAAATTTAAACTATTTACTTGACAGTGCATGCATAGTATATATAATTTGGAGATGATAACCGGAGGAACCAATATTCGGTCCTACGCGATTCGACTTTAGTATGTAAAGCCTATGCTGCCTGATCTTTTATGATTTACTCTAGAGCTTGGCCTTGGCATACATATCTTTACTTACGTGACATTGATTGCTTCGCCAATTTGGTTTTTACTTCCTAAATATCTGTTTAACCAGTCAAATGTCCCTTAACTCTAGATGAAAATAGTTGATATGAATTTATTGTTGAATGAAGACGAAAAATAAATATTTAGTGAATTCAACGAACTCTACCTTCAATATGTTATCAACGTGTGAAATATATTTAGTAAATTTGTAATGATTCCTACAACAGAAATCTATGGCAAGATATTTGCATGTTAGATTACCAATTGCAAAATTATCAACAAAGGTGAGACTTGACAATTTTTTTTCCAACTTGCATTTAGTTTCTTTGTAAATGTGTAAAGCGATGTTCATCATGCATTTTGTGACGAAGAGCAGGAAGTGTTAGCAGTGTAGCTAGGCATTAAAAGAAACAACAAATGGTTATTTGTCAATATACAATTTAACGGTGTTAACAATAAATTACTGAAAACGTTATACATTTTTGGTATGATAACCCGGTTCTAGATCCAAAAAAATACGGATAAAAAGTTCGTGTACAGTCAAGATTATACGATTAATTAGCATAGTTTGTACAAATTTTATTTAGATCAGCATAGTTTGTACAAATTTTATGCATGCACCATCATCACTTACATACATACATACATTGTACCATATTCTAAATCTATCTATTTTTAAAATGAAATGAAAAGTTTATCAGAATTTACAAAAAATGTAACCTCAGATCAATGAAGACTTTAAATGCCACATAGGTCAAATAATTTTGACTTTTTTGGTTACAAATTGAAGTGTAGCGCGGTCTTTTATACTTTTTTATTTTAATCCAAAAGCAAGTACATACGGACTCGTACACAGAAGGGCACAACATAATTTATTTATTTGCAACTACTTCTATCAAACTTCCCTAACAATCCAATGTTTTCAGTATGCACCAGTAACTAAATCATGCTATGCCAAATAAAATTGGATTAATTGACAAGAATAATCCAAAATTTAACGTGTCCGCCCATATTAATCCCAAGTTTGCGTTATTCAAGAATAATCCCAAGTTTAGTGGGTGTCTTCCCAAATTGATCCCAATGACTTTTGATGATTTTTTCACGTGTTATTTTGGGGTCAATATGAGAAGACACCCCAAACTTTCCAAACTTCGGATTAATATGGGAAGATACAAGTAAATGGGATTAATTTGGGAAGACACCCCTTAAACTTGAGATTATTCTTGAATAACGCAAACTTGGAATTAATATGGACGGACATGTTAAACTTCGGATTATTCTTGTCAGTTAATCCAATAAAATTTGGTATAAAAAGGCAGCCACAACTAATTAAAAATGCATGTTAATTATACCCTTAAGCTTGAACATATGTGTTTTAAAATTGATCACAGTACTGTGGTTTAAAATGGAAGCCTTAATAGATTTAGAGTACAGTATTTGATCTAAAATGAATACCTCGAACGTAAAAAAAGATGTAAGCAACGCCACAAACAATGCTTGTATTAGCGACATGGTCGTGTAAAGACATTGAATAAATATTAAGAAATGAGCATCAACTCATATCATAAGAGTTAAAACAATATAGTTATTATAATATTTTATGGATATAAAGTATTTTAAATATGCATTGTTAATGAGTATGTATGAAGTTAACCATTAATTAATGTAAGTTAAAACATTCCAACTTGGGACTTTCCACTGCACCACTAGGTGTAGTAGTTTGTTCACACTACTTTAAGGTAGTGTGAAAAAAACACTACTTTTAATTGGTTGAAATCAGAGGGACCTACACGAACCCCCTGATTTCCATCAATTAAATCAGGTGTTTTGTTCACATAACTAGGCCATGAACAGATATATATAAACATAATATATTCTTTTCCTTGTAATACAAAGTTTTGGGTAGACCATTACTTAATGTAAGTTAATATCAATTTATCAGAACATTCAACTACTTGTCACAGCACCACATCCTCGCCATCCCACTCAAAAAAAAATTGTTGCTACGTAGAAGCAAATTGAAAATAACAATAATAAAATGGAATACATAGTATAAAATATTTTGCATATTGAATTATATATATGACGAGATGATTACCAAATATAAGCTTGCAATTCTTTTTTCTTTATTTTGGTAAGCGCAGACGTACAAATATTCATGTAGTTCTTTTAAGGGTAACAAGCAATCTGAGTTTATAAAATAAGATATTTTTGTGCTTACGGGCTATGTGTTGTGGTATTAGCTTGTTTTCAAACCAGAGGGGTTTTATGAAAATAAAGAAATCAACCTGGCATGCATCAAAGAGAAAACATGTTACACACACCACCACATCAAAACCTAGCTTTTGACACCATATTAGCCATCTCTTAACAAGCTATTTCTGGCATCAAAAAGAAAACATGTTAGAGGGATTTTCTGACACTATAAACATGATTTCATGCATTAAATATTTGGAGCGTAATACAGTGCTACACATTATGAATTTATGAGTTATAACAACACTTCAAAATTAATTTAATGCATTAAATATCTGTCCAAGATGCTTTGTTAAACAATATGAGTTATAACAATTTCTTCTTGCTGGTAATAACTCATATATGTATAGGTAGGCATCATTACATCATTGCAAACTCACACGGTTAACAAAAAAATATAATTTGTGAGTTATAACACTCAACTTTGTACACAAGCGAAGAAATGCGCAAATAAATGATGCACCTAAGTATGACACGGACCTGTATCCATACTCAAATACTGGCATTACAGATAAAAGCGGCTGATCCGAGTATGAGTAACAGATGAAACTTGATTGAAACAGAGGTTCTTGAGCTGAGTAGGCGACTATATGTTTGTGGTTGTGCGTGGTAGTCTAAGAGTGTCCTGGATGGGGTGCGAAGGCTATGCAATGTGGAGAACCTTGTAGAGCTTGAGGAATGTGTTCAGGTTGAATTTTAGCAGGTGAAACCCAGGCTCTGCTTTGGAAAGCATCAACTGATAGTTCATGATGCCTAAATCTCTGAAATTCTTGGCCTCTTTCATTTTTGTTCTTCTATGCCATAAGAAAGTGTTAGCAAGGAATTTGATAGATCAACTGAACTGTAAGTATGGCTTTTGCAAATGAAAAACCAGAACATCCTCAAATTAAAAAATTGGTTAAGGCGGGTGACTTAAATCAGATTTAGTTGGATGATTGCAAAGGAAGCGTCGTCAATGTTGTCAATTGCACGATGGAACAAATGTGGGTGTTGGCGAGAAGTGGCTCTCGAGTTGTGGTGTAGGATGTCAATCATGCAGTTCTGAAGCAGAAAAATCGGTCTCATGCGGTGGGTTTCATCAAAGAGCAGCAAGGAAGATAAAGATAGCTTGATTAAAGGGCGATGGAGTAGTAATTCACGGTCGTGGGGTTTCAGGGATATGTTGCACTGCAAAAATATGTATATGTAAAACACAAACACACACACATACACACCTAAAAAAAACATAAGTTTTGGTTTCGAATCATATGTATAAATTAAGCACAATGATACAATAATCCATACAAGGATCACTCAAAAACTGACAAGTAACACAACATTCAGTCTTAAGTACAAAAGTCCAAAATAACTAGTCAAGCAAGCATGTTACTATAACAGCAGTAACAAATTGTCACCGATACAATAAAAAAAGAAGGAATAAATTGTTAGCATGTAACTATAACCAAAACGAAACAAAATGCTAAGGGAACTGCAAAATATTGAGGAAATACAGTTAGAAAGATGAGGTCTCATGATACTGACGCTATGCTCATAAATTTCATAATGATGCTATGTACAAACCTTATACGGTGTTGTTCATTATGTGAAATGAATATGATTTTGCTTGTTAGAGCAAATGTTGTTATTTTATGTTAAGTTTAGATGAATGAGCACTTGTATGGATTGTGATATCTCCATATAAACAACACTCATGATTCCATGTACCTTCAAGTTAAAAAATAAGGGATTTGGGCATATAATATTAAGTCGTTTTGTTGAACATTCTGCAATATGCAACACGAAAGCTTCACTCAGTTGGATACTGAAACTCACACAGTTAGATGTTGAAATGCAATATGGTATGAGTTTGACATTAATGATGACAACTAAAAAACTGATATTTCATAGTTTTAGGGTATGTTTCTAATAAGACAAGGATCTTAAGTCATATAATCATATTCCATTCAATTTAGTGGATTAACACCAGTCCGTATAAAACTTCATATCTCCTTGCATAATCTCCAAAATCACAGATTCCATAACTTAGTAATAAAATAAAGTAGAAACAAGAACCTGGTACCACAGTCGCAAGTTTCCGTTCGAATGATCTTAATCTCATCGTGTTCGCCATCATCAATTGGCATCTCGTTCAAATCAAACAAAAATACTCGATCTGGAATCTCCACCCTACTATTTGCTCCAAAAGATCCTCCCACGTCAGCATCGTCCACAACTGAATCCAACAATCCACAGTCGATTTTACAATCCATATCATCTAGACTAATTTGGAATTAACCCTATATTGGTTAAGTTAGGGTTTTGACTTTAATTACAACAACAAAATAATACTCGAAAACTTACTTGAATGAGAACCGAGAGGAAACGCCAAGTAGCTGGACGAAGATCGGTGATAGTGAAGCGTGAATGAAATTGTACGTGGAGTTAGATCTGAGAGGATCGTTTATTTTGGGATGGGGGCATTTTTTTTTTTTTTCTATTTGGCAGGTGAGTGAAATAATTTGGACATAGAGGCACGACAACTATAAAATTTTACATTAATATTGGAATGGTCCAAACCCATTCCGAAGCTATCACAGTCAGAAACCACGGAAATTCATTTTGCCATGGCCCAAAGCCGTTCCAAAATTGTCACGGCTTTAAACAGTGGCAATTTTTCCGTATTTGTGTGTGGCAAAACTGACAATATGGTGTTTTGATTCTATAACTGTTTTATTGACTGTGATTGTGTTTTTATATGTACTGTGTTCTGAGCTGATCCTATAGACACTGTGGAATTGTATTACGTAAGGATTAAGTATGTCGAGCCTCTTGAAAGAAAGTTTACGAGCACTTTCCCAGCATGCTTAAGACTTGCTAATGCCAATCTACAGGTGGTCGCCCTTAACCAGGCCTATTCTCCGTTCTAATAGACAACATTACCTAGTAATGCTCTTTATTAAGGTGGATCTCGAGGTGGGTGTTACAAAATCTTATCAGAGCAGAAGTTCAGAATAAAGTACATTAGACACAGAACCAGAATAGTGCATGCATTACAACGTGGAAGGATAACAATCATGTCTACTTTATCGTTTTTCTTTGTTATCCTATCTCGAGTTTCTTATCTGAGAGTTGCATGGATCCTTGTGGGTGAGGAATACATCTAGAAATTAGGGGTTTATTCCATAAATACTCCATTGTTTATATCTCTTTTCGTAGTGTGATTTGATTAGAGAATCCCTCCATCCTTTCTAATCTTTTGAGTTTAAATCTTTTTAGGTGAAGTTTTTGAGAAAAAGTCTTACCTTATCCTTGATGTTTAAGTTGATCGTTGGGTATTGTAATGGGAATTTGATAGTATCTTGAGACCCAAATTTTAAAGAGGTTTCCACTTTAAGCAAGGGATGTTAAACAAAATTGAAATGAATTAAATTGGGGTTGCGCAGTGGAAGCAGGTAAATCCCTTCGGTTGTGCCGATTTTTTCTTTTTTTGAATTAATTAATTATAAGGTAAGGGATGGAATATACATACATACATACATATATATATATATATGTTGATGAGTTAATTATTTTGTATCGCGATGATTAAATGAAAATTTGGGGATGTAGGTTGTTTATTTATGTAAAGATAAGAATCTAGATGATGTGTAATAATAAAAGCAACCCTTGTATGGAATTTAAATTGTTATCATTTAGGTGTTGAATGGTCTGATGGGAATCTTAAGTGTTTTGGTTGATATGCCTGATCAGCGATATCGACAGAAATTTATTAAACACTTATGTAAGACTATCTAACACTGAAGATGGGTAGTAATAATGAAGTTTGATGAGAAATAAAATATGAGATTATCACATTGGGATAGTGTTGAACCACTACGTGGGATGCGGAGTATAGTGACTTTGGCGAGGCGATGACGATGAGGCGACGGGAGACGAATGAAGTCATGAACTTTCTACGACTGAAGTTCCATCGAAATATGTCACTCGATAAGACGTCGATGGAATGATCAAGAACCTCGCCACGGATTTGAATGCTCGATTCGAGCGACAAGAAGACGCTTTCAATACCTTCCTCGCTCGTATTGAAGAAAGGATAAGGAACACTTCAAGGCCGACTGGCCAGGCAAATATTATTGGAACTAGTACCAATGTTCCTCCAACTGTGACTCGGGACTTGGGGCAACCCCGCAAACCAATCAGCAGGCCGACGTCGCTCCTACTAACGGTGTCGGTCCCGCCACACTCGGGGGCACCCCAAACCCCGACGTCGCTCCAGCCTGCAATACTTTGGTCGGACCAGTCGCAAGCTCCGCTATTGGTAACGTTGCTCAAGCGCCAGTGCGTGCAACTTTGGATAGTAGTGCTCCCACAGTTATAGGAATCAGGACTGCGCCCGATGTGGCCCCCCAAGTTGGAATCCAACCAAACTTTATCCTTAATCAACCGATTCTCAACTTGAACTTGAACACCGTGGGCACAAGTGCTGCTTTGGATAGTTTAAATCAGTTGCTCGCTTCTGGAAATGGGTCGGAGATCGTGGATGTCCTTCGTCGATTCACTCGAGGTGGTGATTCTTTTAGCTCTCCCGATGCTTTTCTCCGCTGTTGTGGTCTGAGGAATTTCGAGTTATGCTATCCCCTGAAAAAAGGTCTAGACATGGATTGCGTGCCTCGCAGTCCGCTTTCTTTGGATATCAGGAACTCTCGGAACCCACCTGATTTCAAGCTACCAATCTTGGATCCTTACGACGGTCGCAAGGACCCTACCGCTCACCTCATGAGATATATTTGACATATGTAAGTTCTCTCAGCATCAGAAAATGTCATGGCTAAGTGTTTCTCTCTCTTCTTAACAGACATTGTTGTGATATGGTATAGGCAGCTAGAGCCAGACCCCATTACTTCTTGGAATGCCTTGATTACTCGATTTATGGAACATTTTAGAGTCAACATATCTCGTTCGAAAAGCATCATGACTCTCAATGGCATTAAGCAGAAGCCCGGCGAGGCTCTACGGAAGTTTTTGAAACGATTCAATGTTACGGTCGCTTCGGTCGAGAAACCTGACCCCTCCATGATCTTAATGGTCACAGTATCTGGTGTTCTAAACAAGTTTGAATTCAGGACTTCACTGCATCGGGACTCGCCAAGGGACCTTGGTGAGTTCTATTTCAAGGCAGAGAGATTCCTTTAGGAAGAGGATGCGAAGGCTGGCAACAAAAAATCCCTCAACGTTAATGCGGCCATTGATGGGAAATCGTCCGACTCTGGAAAGGCAAAGATTCCTGTTATTAAAAAGGAACCCCCATCAGGAGGTAATCCTAACAGAACTTAGGGGCAGCCCAAGTTCTCTTCTTAGTCAGAGCTTACACGTACCCTCCAGGAGATTTTTCGAGAGGTTCATCCTAGTCATCCTTTCAGACTGCCTCCTTTTAGGGACCTAATTCCAAAAGAAAGGGAATCTGATCAGTATTTTGAGTTTCATGGCTTCCCCGGCCATCATACGAACGATTGTCGACATCTCAGGGACATGATAGAAGAGCGTATTAGGCATGGACTTCTAGCGTAATTTGTTCGGAAGAAGGCTGGGCATCAGGATAGGCCTGGGACCAGTAATGGTCGCAAGGGCATTATTATCAATTGACCCTTCATTGGCTCTAATGTCTGGAATGCAAGTCTCCATGGCATCAGAATCTTATGACTTGTGGCTTTGGATTTTCTAGTAATATGGATTTTGTTCTCTCGGCTTCCTGGGTTCGAATCTTGGTTCTCCGGCCTTCTGTGCTTAGGATGTGGTTATGTTCTTCTTTGGCTTTCTTGGCTTTAGGATATTATGGTTTTCAAATAAGGCGCTTCTCACTTATGGCTTTGTCAATCTGGCTCTCTAGGCTCGGTTATCTGGACTTCAGCCCATGGTTTTGGCTTTAAGAGCTTTTTCTCTTCGGATGTATCCTTCTTTTTGGTTACTTAGATTATTATGGTTGTAAGATGGTTGAGTCAGTATACCCATGTACGGGAGCTGTTATAATCCCTAGGCATGCTCTTTGCCAACAATATACCATCGCCCCCCTTAGTTATTAATGAAAAGTTTACTTTTCTGGCTTTGAATTGTGAATGGTTATGTTTGTTTAGCCATGTAATAGGAACCGGCGAGATCCTAGGCATGCTCTTCACGAACAATAAACTATTCGCTTTCTTTTGCGAATGAACTTGAAATCAGAAAAACGGCCAAGTCCGCTTACCCATGCACGGGGGCAGACCAGCTCCCTAGGCAGGCTCTTTACGGATAGCGAGCCGTTGGGTTTTCCTTTGGCTTTACTAAAAAAACCTAACTTTTATAACTTTAATAAAAATACTTCACAGAGTGAGGACGCTTACTTGCGAAGTATGAAATTGATAACGGGATTGCAAACTCCAATAAGCATCTGGCTATCTTGGTTTCTCGTCCTACTTCGACGAGATCGCCTTGACTCGTGGCAAGCATCGGATCATGCACAATCTGGATTGTTTGGATTAGTGGGTCGTCTTGTCAACGATCAAGGATTACGTCTGGTGGACTTGTCCGTGAAATGACAAGAATATCCACTCATGGATTGGTGGTGAGTGTCGGATTGTGCATGGTCTTGCTCGTTTGGATTAGTGGGTCGCCCTGTCCACGACCTTGGATTACAGCGGGTGAACTTGTTAAGTGGCATGACAAGAATGTCCATTCGCGGATTGGTGGAGAGTTTCGGATCTCATACGATCCTTCTCATTTGGATTAGTGGGTCGCCTTGTCAACGACCTTGGATTATATCGGGCGGACTTATCAGTGACACGACAATAGTATCCACTCGTGACTACCTTGGCCTCTTGCCTTACCTTGATAAGGTTGTTGCAACTTGTGGTGAGTCTTGAGTCCTAAACTTTAGGTCGACATATCCAGCTCATTTGGTTATTAGATCGTATTCACCTGACGGTTCATATGGTTATCTAGCTATGTGGTTATCTTGGCTATCTTAGAAAATGATCTAAAGCGATCGTCGAATTTCTCTCCTTAATACGATCCCAAGCGATCATCGGATTTCTCTCCTTAATACGATCCCAAGCGATCGTGGTCTTCCACTAATATGATCCGAAGCGATCACAGATTTCTGGTTTATCGGTTTTGGTTTTCTGGATAATACGATCCAGCATGGTCGTGGCTCTTCCGACTTATAAATGTAGAAGCTCGCTCCGGACTTCTCCTGGCTTTGATCTTTGGATTTCTCTTCTCCTTGCAAAACACACCTTCCTTGGACCAAGCAAGACATGTTTTGGGAGAAATTTTGACACATTTTTTTGTCGAAGTTGTTACACGTTAAGCATTTGGTGAGCGACGCGCTCAAGCGTTAAAAAACACAAAGCAATTGGGTCGAAGTCGCATCGCAGACGCAAGGAGACCCGAAACCTCTATCGGATGGCCTCTGTCGGGCCCCATGAACTTTTAGTCAAGCCGTCATCCGAGCCGAAGGCGAGCCGTCAAGCGGGTCCGGGCGCAGTGTCGTTAGGGGTCCGGGGCCCACAAACCCAACGGCGATCGACCTAACCGGTTAGGCCGAACCAATGGGCACCGCCTGATTCATCTATTTTCTCCATGTCGGAAGCTCAGATTCCTTCACTTCGGACCAACAAAACCACGAATTCCCTTACTTCGCATCCAGGAACTTCGACTCCCACGACAGCATGATTTCCGCCTCACCCTCCATCAATTTCGCACCCCTCTAAGGGGTTTGAAATTTCGTACCCCCTAGCAGGGTCGAAATTTCGCACCCCTCCAAGGGGTTCAAAATTTTGTACCCCCCGGTTGGGTCGAATTTCAAACCCCTTGGTGGGTTCGAAATTTCGACCCCCTCCACTCCCCCTCCCGGGGGGAGTGCGAAATTTCAATCCCTGCACCAGGGGGTGTGAATTTTTTGAATAAGGCCTTGTTTGGGTGCGAAAATTGGCTTCTGTGGGTCCCGCTGCTCACCTACTCCCACCTAACCTCCCTCCTATAAATACTCCAAGCCTTGGCTTTCATTTGGATCCTTCTCCCTTGGAACTTTTGGACCTTGAGAGCTCCAGATACTCATTAATGGCTTCCAACACCCCCACCATGGCCATGGGAGCTCGCATGGATAATTAAAGAAAAAACCACATTTGTAGGCTTGTTTACAGAAAGTATTATATGATTAGCCATGTTTCAGAAATAATAACAAATATAGGCCTGTTTTGTTCGAGGAGGGATATTGGCGCCTTTTGAAAACTCACCTATGTATGAGTTCTGAAAACTCGCTGTGTATTTGGGTCATTCCCAAACTTTATATGTACTCACTAGTCTTCTCATAATTCAAAACATACTCACCACATCTTCTCAGCTCCATATATTTTCAAAATGACTTCTCAAACAATGGTGGAGCAAGAGGTCAACTCGCACCCAGTTTGCGCCACTGTGGATATACGGCTGAAGTTGTGGTATCTGGTGATGGCGAAAACATTGGTCGTCGAAGTCTTCTTTGTTCCGATTATCCCCATGGATGCAATTTTTCAGAATGGATTGATGAACCGCTTTGTCCTAGGGGCATAGCATATGCAAATGACCTGGAACAAGAAATTAGACGTCTCAAAAAACTCCTAGAGGACTTGCAATTTAACCGTAACCACTAGTGTTTCTATTATCCTCCGCCGTTGTACGTTTCTAAAGTTTAGTTTGAATTATTGTATCATCCTTGTCGTTGTATGTTTCTGAAGTTTAGTTTGATTTATTATTTGTGGGTTTGTAGGACTTGGAAGATTAATACGAAGTATCGTATGTTTGTGTTTTTCTAATAATTTATTTTATGTTTTTGAAGTTTGAATTAAAGCTTTGTCTGTTTGCGGGTTTGTACACTACACATTATGACATAAAGATGAATTGACAACTAGCTGCCACAAATAAAAGCTGGGTCAGTCTGTTTATGTACAGTACGATATGCCAAATATTTGATGATGTGATCAGGTGACTTGACTAGACACTGATAAATTTGGTCCAATATTTCGAAATGGTTGAGTTGACAAGCATCTGCCAAATCTGACTCAATGTTAGTCCATTGCGATAAAGCTAACGTATTGACGAATGCCAATGCTTTATTTCGAATTTAATGATACGATTAAAGTTGTCCCAATTCTGATTCAAGCCTTTTTTTTGAAATTGATTCTACTTTATTTTGAAATCAGTGACATGATTAAAGCTCTGCCAATTCGAACTTGACAATGACCGTACTGAGCTGATTAAATTTGATTTGACGGTGACGTTGCTTAGATGGTTTCCCTATTTCATACATCTTCAGCACATTATTTCTCATACACTTCAATCTTGTCTTCAAATAACTTCAAGAAAAATAAACTCACTCAACAATGGCGCCTACTTTTATTACTGCACTTTACCACTACGACGATGAATTGGTCGTGGATGAGCACCAAAATGGAAGTTATGTAGGAGGTTTCTGCAAACCAGGGAGAGTTCGAAGGGGTTGCAAACTTGATGCTTTGAAAGAAACAGTTTTTCAAGCAACCAAAATTACTCGAATATGATATCGGGTTGTCGGTCAACTGGCATACTGATTCGGGGACGAGAGCCGTAGCATTTTAGAAGAAGAAGATGTGCAAGTAATGTTTTCTGCTATTAAGAAATCGATTGAGTTGTTTGTTGGAAAAACACCAAAAGAAATCGTGGAAGAAATAATCACACCGCCGATAGTTAGTAGCGGATTAGGTTACTTCACAGAAATGTTGCAAACTCATGATCCATCGCTCATCTTTAGTTCTCCTTTGTACACAAATCCGTATTATCCACAAAATGTGGCTGAGCAGCAACAACAAGAAGAACAACAAACTAATCAGTTAGAACTGTTAGATATGAGCCAAAGGTATGCGTTCCACATCATTTTAGTTTTATACCTAATCATTAGAATGTTAGATGTAACTGAAATGCATTTATTAATAGATTGACTGTAGAACCCAAAAAAGACTGGGGTGTAGGTCCTTCACGACAGGCCGAACAAATTGACAGCATGGCGGTTGCCACGGCAACTGTTGATGGTACATGCTGGACCGAAGTCAACAATGTACCACTGAACTATGACTTTCCAAATATAGTAGATCCCGAAGAAGATGGTGATGAAGTTCAAATAGAAGTACCCATGGACGATGATCTCTGCACGGCGCAAATGATGGCGAGATCCGTAGTGGCTAATCTAGAGTTTTCTGGCGAAAAATTCTCGGCTGCCTGCGTATAAAATTGTTTTGCCATTGGGATGGTGTTCCAAAGCAAGGAACAGTTTCTCCACCAACTTACGAAATGGTCTATTTTGCACGGTGTTTCGTACAAGCCAATCAAGTCGAACAAAACAATATACACCGATGTATGTAATGTTGATGTTACTTGTCTGTGGCGAATATACGCTATAGTTTCGAAGAAATCACGAACTGGATGGTGGGAAATCAGAAAGCTGCTTCATGAACATAACTGTGTCAACCCTATGCACAAGCACGCCACTTCTGGGTTTCTTGTATCCAAAATCATGTCTTTTGTGAAGGCCAATTTGGATATCTCAGCTGGAACGGTGCAAGTGCTTGTCGACGAGCAACTCTTCATCAAAATCAGTTACATGAAAGCTTGGCGAGCATTGAATAAAGTGTTGGAAAAAATAAAAGGTGACTGGGCTGAATCATATTCTTACTTGCCTCAGTATTTTGAGGAAATAAAAAGAAGCAATCCAGGTTCGGTAGGACGTATAGTACACGATGATGTTGGGGTATTTGAGCGTGCTTTTTGGGCATTTGGTCCTTCCATTGCAGGTTTTGTACACTGTCGTCCAGTGCTCTCTATTCACAGGACACATTTGTACGATAAGTACAAAGGAATACTGCTAGTTACTACCGCTATAGATGCGGACGACTGCCTTTTTCCATTAGCTTATGGGGTGGTCGAATCTAAATCATATGATAGTTGGGCCTGGTTCTTTTCATGCATGTGTGCAATCATTTATAACATACGAAATCGACACATTACATTTGTATCTGATAGAAGGAAAGGGATCCCAAGTGCTTTGCAGGATAGATGGGAAGGACCTCACAAACATAGGTTCTGAGCAAGGCATCTGAAAGCAAATTTTTATGCTGCAGGTCATCGAGACAAGCGACTTGTGGACTTGTTTTACGCTGTTGCATGTGCTTCAGAGGTGGTTGAACACACTAAACTTAGAGAAGAAATCAAGGAAACTAAGCCGGAAGCGCATACCTAAATTGAACGAAGTCTAGGGAATTGCGAAGAAAACTGGGCTCTTTGTAGAGATGACGGTGGCCGCTTCCATATTATGACGACCAACGCATCTGAAAGTTTTAATGGTGTACTAAAAGGCGCTAGATCCTTGCCTATAAAGGCGTCGGTTGCAAGAACGTTCTTCCGATTAGTTGAATATTTCTATAAGAGGCGGGAATAAGGGGAGGGTCTGAATTCAAAACTTACTCCAAAATGGAAAGCTAAAATTGAAGCTCGTGCTATTAAAGCAAAGCGTTGTAGGCTTGTTCGATTTGGTCGATCTAAATGGCAAGTGATTCACTATTACGGAGATGAATTTGATGTTGAGATCGACGGTTATAATGTCACATGTACATGCAGAATCCTACTTCTGTAGAAGATACCATATGCTCATGTGATGGCGGCTTGTTCAGCACAAGATTTTGATAGTAATAGAGCACATCACGATTTTGCTTCTGAATGGTACTCCATCCAAAATTATAGAGTTACATACGACCCAGAGTTTAATCCTATACGCGATAAGAAATACCGAGACCCGTACAGTGGGCTACGAATATTTGCTCTGCGTGTAAGAAGACAAGTCGAATGATCTAAATCAACGAGATTCAAAAATGTTATTGACGAGCATCAAACAACCAAAAGAAACAGGTGCAGAGAATGTGGATCGCAGGGACATAACCGAAAGCGGTGTACTTCAGTAGCCTAAAATGGAGACGTATGTTTGTTGATGCGAAGTCAGTGTTGCATTTCGTGTATCTGTATTTCTTATGTTTCAAACATATTTGCCCTTAATTGAACCATGTATCTCTTATATTTGAATATTAGAATTTGGTATTCGTTTTATGTTATTTGGTTAAGCTATATATACTATTTAGATGTCGCGGTAGTTCGTAGTTTAACGTTTTGAACTTCGTTCAAACATATAGGAATCATTATACGTTAGATTTCATTGAAACAAAAAAGTTCGAATCTACAGAACTGTATTTTAGTAATGGAAAAAAAATGGAGATTTCATATTATAAATATTGAGTTATGCCCAAATCAAATTTCCAAAAAGTCGCTATGGAATTTAATACCAAAATGAATACAGGCGAGTTTTGAAAACTCGCCTTCGTGCGAGTTTTGAAAACTCGCCTTCGTTAAGTCCAAACAGGTCTATTTCTGTAGTTACTTTTAGAACAAGGCTATTCGTGTAATACTCTTTACAAACAATGCTAACTAAGTTAAAAGCCCATAATTAAAACATGGCATGCATGTTTTCCACTAACCCTTGAACATTAACAAGGATTGCTATACTACTTTTGGACTTCATGGACATGAACACTAAACTTAGATATTGTTGACCGAGTCAACGTCTCTCAACGAAGGAGAAGAAGGGCAATTTTGTCAAAGTGTAGAACAAACATATATTTTGTTATTCTATTGTAACACTTTGAACTTAGCTATTGTTCGAACTTGTACAACTTTGTAATCGACCAAAGATATGATGAATGAGAATCATAAAGTGGATGTAGGCGTTAGTGCCGATCCACTATAAAAGCCGTGTTTTCCCGTACTCTCATTATTTACTGTTTATTTGGATAATTGTTCACACATACACATTGGGTGTTGGCGTGCGACAATTTTGCCCGTCAACACATAAAAATTGTGGAATTCTTGAAACTTTGTAAATAATAAAAATTAGGCCCTCTATGTGTTCGTACATTTATAAAACTAAAGCGCATTACTGTGAATGAAGCGAAAGAATAATCTGATAGCAAAATAATACACCCTACAGTTTAATACCAAATAGAAATCATTCAGAGAAAATCAGATTGACAATAATGAAGGCAGGTCGATTGTATAGCCATGGGTCGCACCAATTCTTCTGTCCACAAATTTAGTGTGCCCCTGTGTCTCAACCAATCAGAACCCCCTTATTTTCACTTTTTACACTTAAACCCCTGAATTTTTTTTGTACTTATATGCAAAAAAGTGGAAATGGATCAGAGATTTGATTGGAGGGACATGGAGAATAGGGGAAATGGGTACAGAAGAATTGGTCTCGCCATGGGTTGGCTTGGAAGAAAAGAACTCTCTCTCAGTTCTTTTTCTAAACTTTAGCTCCCTTTCTAGACTACACCTATAAGAAAGATTGTCCAAAAAACTAAGGCTGGTGTAAAAACATAATTATCAAAACGATGTAGATGTATGATTAATAATACTACATTATTTATAGAATTCATACATAAATTGTACATCACCAATTAATATTGCGGTTGTAGTGGATTTAAATTTATTTTAAACTTTATCTCCTTTCTCACAACATATTTTCAGGTAGCAATATTTTAACCATTACATAAATTATCTATTAAATGAATATTTAGAATCTCATTAAAGACGAATTAACATGTAATTTAATTCTGACATACAAGAACAGAATGGACTGAAATTACAAGCATTAGTCCGTGTTTCTCTCATGGTATAATGTAAAAATTATACTAATACATTAATAAAATGCACAAACCGATAGTCTTATGTAATTGTACATTTTGAATGACTTTTAAAATGTTGAAATGTAATATGTATAAATGAATTTAAACTATCATCCATGTTTTTTGTCAAATAAGAAAATTAAGAAACAATAGACATAGTGTACTATTTTTTAAATATTTTTTTTATGAAATTGGCTGATATTTAAGTCAATGTAACAATAACATTTGAAATTTATTTTTTGAGAATTAAAATGCTTGGGTTGAGTAATGCATTGTTCAATTTTTGCCCATAAATGCATAACTACACTTTTAGGAATTTAAAAATCTTGACATGATTAATCAACAAACTTTTTCACATTTAATGTATTACTATTAATGATACATTCATGTATCATTTATGATAAATCAATGTAAAAACCCTAATCTCTCGTAATCGTTGTCTTCTTTGTATCTCTTGTGAGAAAATTCAAATTCGTACGGTAATCTCTCAATTGTTTGGTGATCTAATAACTCTAATCTTTCACTTCCTCTTCTAGTTTGCTTAACTCAAACCTTATTCATGGCTTTTGTATACTGCGTTGTTGAATTCGTTGATCAGTTATAGATCTAAGGTTTAGCTCGTTGATCATTTTACAAATGATGACAAATGAATATCGAGCAAAATAGAAATAGGGTAAAACAGTGTGGTAGCCCCTATTTTTTAAGTATGTGGTATTAAGGAGAGTGTAATATTAATTCTTGTGGTACTTTTTAGTCGCGGTATCAGGAAGAACATATTGGGGTGCCCTTAGCACCACACAAAACTAAGACTGGTGTAAAAACATAATTATCAAAACGATGTAGATGTATGATTAATAATATTTATTATTTATAGAATTCATACATAAATTGTACATCACCAATTAATATTGCGGTTGTAGCGGATTTAAATTTATTCTAAACTTTATCTCCTTTCTCACAACATATTTTCGGTAGCAATATTTTAACCATTACATAAATTATCTATTAAATGAATATTTACATCTCATTAAAGATAAATTAACATGTAATTTAATTCTGACATAGAAGAACAGAATGGACTGAAATAACAGGCATTAGTCCCTGTTTCTCTCATGGTATAATGTAAAAATTATACTAATACATTAATAAAACGCACAAACCGATAGTCTTATGTAATTGTACATTTTGAATGACTTTTAAAATGTTGAAATGTAATATGTATAAATGAATTTAGACTATCATCCATGTTTGTTGTCAAATAAAAAAAGTTAAGAAACAATAGACATAGTGTACTATTTTTTAAATATTTTTTTATGAAATTGGATGATATTTAAGTCAATGTAAAATTTTATTTTTTGAGAATTAAAATGCTTGGGTTGAGTAACGCATTGTTCAATTTTTGCCCATAAATGCATAACTACACTTTTAGGAATTTAAAAACCTTGACATGATTAATCAACAAACTTTTTCACATTTAATGTATCACTATTAATGACACATTCATGTATCATTTATGATAAATCAATGTAAATGGTGAATTAATGCAACACCTTAACGATAAATTAATGTTTAACAAATGTATTTACTAGTACAACCATTTTATAGGGACCTGTCATTTATTGTATGCTTTCAATAAAATTTATTTAACAAGATATATAAACACCTTACTACAAAGTCCAATAAACATTCCCATTACATTATAACATGTCCGCACGGAGTGAAAGCTGAATCAAAAGAGCTTTACGTGGTTTTCTTCTTAACCGAGTTTGCTTGGTTTTTTTTAAACAAAGTCAGCTCTGCTTTGGAACCCTTGGAAACTGAGTTTCTCAGCTTTCCAAAACATAATATACTTGTTTTACCTCAATTGTAACTTTTTATAATTTGCCTAGCAAAGGATAAAAGTGTCTGCACTAAATGATCAAATTCATTTTTTGCAGTTTACCTTGCTGACTACAAATATTAAAGTTAGCTGCATCACAAAGATTTTTCTAGATATTGACTTAATTACCAGAGGAATGTTATCCTAAATTGGAAGTGTATTCATTACTTTGTAAAATTTAATATGTAATCCAGGAAGTTTAGCATGTCCAATAAGTTAAACCTATCAAAAATAATTCATCCTCAATATTGCTAAACTTTAAGTAATATTAATATGTAGCATCTTCAATTTTTATTTTGGCTTCACAACCTTGAATGAATGAAACAGCTAATACAGGTATTTCAATTCTATAAAATTATAAATTAACCATAACAAGCTTATTATGGTCCATATTGACAAAGATGATTGCAACTTTGCAAAACTAGGTTAGAAGAGATGTATACATAGTAAAAGCATCAATCTTTCCACTTTATTCAAAAAACAATGAATTAATTGAAAAACTAACAATGAATTTGCATTAAATTAACTGAAAGTATAATTCAGATTATACTATAACCAAAACATAGGATGAAGTCCAAAAATGTTACTAACTTAAACAAGAAAATATAACTAACTAAAAACTAAATCAAAATCAAACCTCAATTGGATTAACTAAAAGCTAATCTCGGTTTTGTATTACAATAAACTGATATATAAAAGATCGAGCTTAAGCTGGTCTTAGTTCTTTTGTATTACAGTAAACTGAACATAAGTTGAGCTTAATCTCAGTTTAAACTAAGATGCAAAAAACGGTTTATTCATATGATCATATATGCTGGGTTATACTGGCATTTCATACATATTCACGTCGATAAGCGGTGGACTGGACAGTGAATACCCAAGTGTTATATATTATTTTGAGTAGATACTCACTATTCATGCACACTGCAAAATAATAATAATAATGATGGTGATGATGATGATGATGATGATGACTGAATATTTCAGCTTTTAATCAAACAAGTCATACTTTAAATAAAATTCAAGGAACCTGATTCCCAAGTTTTGAAAATTACTTGAGACTGAAGTTTCATTCTTCAGACCCAAGATCTAAAGATGTAAAATTTAGTTACAAATAAAGATAAGGATTGAGTTCTAGGGATTGAAAAATAGTATCTAATCAGTGATAAATTATATATAACTTTGTGAAATATGTTTTCATTGTACATAATGCATAAACCTCGATTTTCTTTTTCACTTTTTATTAAAGATTTTTGATTGAAAGCGTAGCTATATGTGTAATTTAACAGCTTTACATAGTTTGATTGAAGGGTACTATAAAATAAGATGGACATTGCTTGTTCGACCGGCATGAAAAGAAGTTGAAATGCACGGAGCAGTACAAAAAACAAGCAATTCAGGGGCATAATGGTAAATACGAAACAAATATCTTGCGGAAGTTTTTAAATCATGTCGTTCATCTTTCTTCCGCATTATCCCGGTGAAGACTCACCCGTGGAAATAAGATAATAAAAAACAAAACAAAAAGAAGAGAGAGAGACAATAGGTGGTTATCTTATTTTAAGAACATGCATTCAACAGTAAGCCAATTCAAGTTACAATACAACAAACCCAAAAAATTACACATTTGACATTACAGCATAGTTACCAACGAATTTTGCATTTAATTTCTCAATACACTTCCATATTGTAAATTATGACTCATGTGAATATATGAACTGAACTGACCAACAAATTTGGATTCACCATTTCTCCATTAAACGACACAGGCTACTATTCCCCATATCACTTTGCATAACATCAATGCAACTCTTATTCACACAACCCATTGACATATAACCCAACATTTTTCATCTCCTTTATTACAATTCACATATAACCACTGCTCCAGTTGAGCAATCGCATCTCATTGACCTCGTCAGTCACACAAAACATACAGTAAGCACTCATCTCATCGCCCGCATTAAGTGCTATACATGCTAAATTCCCAATTAGGAATTGGTGATATAGAGTTGGACATGGCTGTGATATGCAAGGGGAAAGAAACCTTATATGTTATACATAGCTTATGCTCCGTTAAATGTAATACAAATCTTAGTTTGAACTTGAGATTCAACCTCAAGCTCGGTCTGAACTAAACTTCTGCTCAATTTAAACTGAGCTTATGCTGAGTTCAAACTGCTTAGTTTCATTTGATGATATTAACATAATTGAGATTAGCTGTTTAATTGAATTGAAGAAAAAAATGATTGTTGAGTATATTCTATTTAATATTATTACGATATTAAAGACCACTTTTATTTATTAATTATTCAGCGCTCTCTCTCTCTCTCTCTCTCTCTCTCTCTCTCTCTCTCTCTCTCTCTCTCTCTCTCTCTCTCTCTCTCTCTCTCTCACCCAGTTATCTAAATTCAAGTTTCACCTACTTAACGTCACCATTTCAATCTGCTCACAAAATATTAACATGAATGGACATAGTTACATACATGTATTGCTTTGTTGGATTATTTATTTAGTATAATTATTGTTAGTCTTAATAAAATTCATATACATGTGTTCTTGCTACATCAAAATCATAAATTTAAATTAGTTTTGTTCATTTCATTCATAAACATGTAAAGTAAGGAATAACATGAAGCCAGTTAGCAAGTACAAGATGACTAAATGACAAATATGTATATGTGAATAACAAGAAGTCGGTTAGCGTGGACAAGATGGCTAACTGGTAAATATGAATATGTATGATTGCTAAAGCTCATTTTAGTATAATAAATGTGTTGAGATTTGTGATACGCAAATCACAAAATTGTAGACAACAAATTTTCTATGTGGATCCATTTTTGGTGGAGATATTTATTGTACTCTTGTGGGATATTTGAAAACGAAGACAAGGATTATTTGGTGCTTATCCAAATAGATATATTTGAGATATATGAGGATATATTTGAGATATATGAGGATAATTTGGGTGACAAGTTACTCTATAAAAGACCTAGTTGATATCTTCATTATATGCAGTGGAAAAATTTGTCATTGTTCTTCATTATCTTTCTCCTCAAATTGTTTAGCCATTAGATATTCTTTACCTATTTCTCAATAAGATTATTGATTCAAGTTGTGTTTGTTTAACGATAGTTGAGATCGGTTGTAAACAATATTTTGGTGAATCAATAAAGAGGGTGGTTGGGTGGAATATCGTGTGTTCATATTTTCGATATTTTTTTGTGTTGTTGTTTGTTATTCAATCACATTCATCTTTAAGTGATTGGATGAAAAAGATTCATTTTGTTTTTGGGTGTTTTGTCAAAACTTCCGCTGCGCACAAAACTCCAACAAAATGTGCATGCCTACAAGTTAAAATAATTTAGATAACATGATTTAGGGAAATGAGAAGGAATGTCTTATTTTTCTACTTGAGTAATGTGCAAGGAAAAAAATTGATCACCAAAAAGTACTTGTATAGATTATGGTTTACATTATCATTGTTGGGTCAACAGATAAGATTTTTTTTTTTTTTCCTTCCAGAAACCTTCAAAAGTATCAAAATTCCTTCCACACACACCCAAAAACAAGTTTCACAAAGCACTAATGGTCAAATTTTCCAGTACAAATGTGCATTACAAACTGTACATATTTGCAATTATACATGCAAATATTTACATTCTACATTGCAAATATTTGCAATTCTAATTGCATAATTTTATAAAATGAGTATTTACAGTTTCACTTCCTATTTCCTGAACATGTGAGACAACTTCAAGGGAGGAGGACAGAAGCAAAATTGAGTATGATAAATAACGTCGTTATGGTATTGCTTGCTCACTTAACTACACTATTTGTGGCGGAATACTCAAGAAAAATAGCAAGCACAAACATGAAAAGAAACTATCTAGTGTTAAAGATGTGAAATCAATTTCACGAGTTCAGTCGTGCAGAATGATGGTGGTGGCATAGCACTCCTTGACCTAGTTGATGTATTGTTGTGGAAATAAAATCAATGCAGTATTTCTCTAAATTTTGAAACTGCAAAATTTATTATTTATTTATTTTTAAATGCCAATATTATTTTAAAACCTCTGGGTACAAGATTCTTTTTTCAGATGTTACAAAAGGGTCATCCAAGCACAAAAGGGACTTTATTGGATACATTATTAGTTTTTAAACGCGGGTATTATTCTAAAACCTCTGGATACAAATGATTTTATTCCCAAAGGGACATCCAAGCGTAAAATTTGCTTTTCAGATCTTACAAACTTATTAATATACATGAAATCTCATACTACCAGACTTATGTGGTATGGCATTGAACTTTCAATCCCTCACCTGGTAAATCACGAGGTGAATAGCGATATACATGTGTCTGTACATGCATATGCATGTACAGAAAAAATGCTGGTGATAGCTGTACATGTATATACATATACCAAAGTATATCACGAGCTGAAAAACAAGTGTTCAAATGGATATGCTTGCTATCAGTAAACGATGGTTTGGTTAGAAACATGCCAACAAGCTATGAATTGGATACAAGATTTTGATAACACACAAACATCATTAGTTAACTTTCATTGTTCCCCATAACAATGGATGAATTTTCCATCGTCATCTAACCATTAGAAATTTTGCAAAATAACTGATAATGTTGTGTATTATCAAAATCGACATAATACCTTACTTTTGAACAGTTATCAAAATTAGCTTACCTATTTAGTTCAGTATCATCCTTACTCCCATTTAACATTGATAACAGCAACCAACAACCAATTTGTACACCGAAGATCAAGGAACATCACAATCAATACCAAATTCACGACTCACACGTCGTAAATTAGTTTTTGCAGCCATCAAACTGTAAAGAGAAAGCAACAGAATATACTTGCAGGGAAAACCCATCAAATTGTAAATCGGATACAAGATTTTGTTATTCTTGCTGTACAAGGAACATCAAACTAAACCCAGCAAATCGCTTAATTGACTGAAAAAAAATGCCTTGCGTAGCTACTCCAGTTCCCCAAAGAAACCCTAGAAAAAATTGCAATCCAAGACGACGGCGGGTCCCGCTCATACCTAGGCGATGGCGATGGCAGAGGCTTCTCCAAATCAGCAAAGGTATTCGAGACCAGAATCGAATCAGAAACGACAAATTTTTTATCGAAGGCGAGTCATAAAATTGCGTAATTCTCTCTGATCATTTTATCTTTTGTATTGTTTTGAAAATAACAACTAAAACATTTCAAAAAATCATAATTGTTTCAATATCTAAACCGTAAACTTTACCACTTTATTCTAAAAACATGTGTTTGTTTGTGTCATTGTTATTTGATTATATCATGCAATCTATTAATGTTAGCGAGTAAATAAATGACTTTAAAATTTTATTATTTATTTATTTGAGTACACATAAAACATGATTATTCACATTTCCATCATTAACAAGCACGTGCAGTTCTTAACGGTTCGTCCTGTCAGACCTTCAAAACCTTAGACCCTGAGTCCTCACGGTTCGATTCACGGCTGGGTTATAAAAACATTGGGAAAACGTAGATGTATGTATGCGTTAGAATGGTGAGATAGAAATTACTAATCTACCCCCCTTAGTTCACGGTACTAACTACATTGTCAGTTGCCTTCCCAACGGTTTTAACCATTATAAGAAAATTAACAAAAATAATCATTGTTATATCGTAACCATTATAACTGTTACAATTGTTAAAAGAATAAGTGTTGCAAATTGGCTGATTTGGTGTAGTGACATGATAATATGAGTATGGACAGTTCAACCATCTGACCTGTCCGACAATCATAAAGTTAACACATGAAAACCATCTGTCACATACCATTACAGAATAGGAAAGGACAACCCCAATCCTGCTTCTCTTTGACATCCTACGGTGATAGCCTACTAGTGGAAATAGAGAAGAAAGCACACAATCAAGCATAAAATATTCTAGCTATCACCGACTACAACATTAAATCCACCGATAATTGAACTTGCTTTTGACGATCAAAAACGCTAGTGGAAAACCTTGATTCTAGCCAAACTACCATATGTCATCGTGACTACGTATATTTTCCTTAATCGACTAAGATAATTAAGTCAATCATGACTGCCTAGGGTACGCGATCTATCCATTCTGATCCCGATGGGCATCCCCATGATACCTTTTGAGTCCGCTAGAACACTTCGATACCAACAATTCCTTGGCACCTCAAAACTGTCGAGCCTTTCTTCTCGGCGACTCTATTCATTTCTCAAATCATTCCATTATCATCCATGATTGACTCTCATCTGGTCAATCCATCATCACAGTGAGTCATGTATCATTCCACGACCAGTATTACATCAGTTCGGTTCCGACAACTCCAATGTGAGCTCACAATCGAAGCACCATCCATCATTGAGTTGCACGTCGACCATCTAAAGTCCATTTATCACCAAACTTCACCAACAACCCTTAAAAGACATCAAAGCCAAGCTCCCCAAGTTTGACCACCATCGATCGAAACATGATGGATCGGTATCGGTCCATCATTCATGGACTGGTACCGATCCATTCACTTAGAATAAAATGGCTAAGTGTTGGCATTTTTGTACTCTACGTCCCAAGTACTTCCTACTGGTCCATTTTTTAAGCTATTCGATATTCCTGGTGAAACCTCTGTCCGTCCATACTTGCACTCGAGTAATCAATCTTTGACCCAACTTAATTCTACTCTGAATGACTTGAAATTTGTAGGCAGCCTCGATACGCTATCATGATGCTTTGCCCCAATTATCGTCGCCATCCATCAACCTGTGATGGATTGGTACTGATCCTCACAATTAGCTTTTCTCGAGCCCAAATTTTTTGGGTTCCATCCTTTCGTCTTCAAAGTGCCTCCGTCCAGTTTCGTCCGAATCCGATCATCTAAACCTCTGATTTGCTTTGTTCTTCAATCCTAAAATCTATCGAAACCAATTCTAACATGCAACTCAAGTAATGCATCCAATTTCATTAAAACAAACATCCACACAACAATACATGATCGTACAAACAAACCTAAATCATCAAAACATCATATAACAATGGATCGATAAAAATGTAGATCTAAACATACCTAAAATCATGATTAAAATATGAATTTTTGGTTTAATAAGTTAGTTTAGAGCATACAAGCATATTTAGATCTGGAACGAACTTGCATGAATAGATTTAGGGTGAATGTAACATGTATGAATGAAATTAACATAGATCTAACCCATATAACCCTCTACTTCCATGTGAGAGATGTCTATCACTCACCTAAGCCTTGATTCAATGTAAATCCGATGAGATCAGATCTGAACAGCGCTGAAACCCTCAGATTTGATGTAATTTAATGTAACCTAATCTTCTCGGATGATGATTTATCTCCTAAATGTGATTTATTATGAATTTGAATGAAAAGAATCGAAGGAATTAGGGATTAAAGTTGAATCGGAGAATCACCGACACCTAACCTCATGTTTGAATGAAGAGAAAAACTCTAATTCTCCCTTAATTCCCCTCTTTTTATAGCAATAGGTCATTAGCATAATGGATTTGACTAATCGGCTTATTAGCTACGAATCAGTCTGCCTAGCAGAAGCTAAAACTTAAAAAAGTGATTACTCCCAAATCACTTAACCAAATCTTTCATGTAACCACTCCATGGAATCGTAAATCACTATTCCAATATAAAGAGTGATTTTAGCACCTAATTCAATCCCTATCAAATGTTGTAGATAAAACAATATTCATAAGGGTAAACGGTAACAATTAAGCTTGGTAAAAATTATAAACATGTCTCACAGCCCCATGAACAACATATCAAAATCTGAGAATGATCCAAGCACTAGAGAATTAAAAATAACTATTTTACGATCCTCTCATACGTAAAATACGGGTCATTACATTCTTTCCCCTTTAGGAATTTCACCCCCGAATTCCAAGTAAGCACGAGCAAACAAGCTATTTTGCTTGCCTACCAACCACGAGTATCCAATCTAGCATCAAACAATCCATGCATCCAAATTCCTACCCTAGCATGCAGAACTTCTAATGGTGCAAGACACAATGGTATAAGTAAGATCCAGGTTTTAAATCTCGGATATCGATCGCGTTTCATCTTAGAGATTTTATGGACTCGATCTCGTATCGGGGGAGATCTCGGACGAGATGAGTCTAACTCGGGAGTTCGTCTCGTATTTTCATCTCGGGTTTGAAAGTTCGTATCAAAACAATCTCGGGGTACATGATATGTTAAAAATGATATTTTAACAAAATGATTTTTATGAATGTTATCAAAAACATAGTAACTTAAACTTAAAATGCAAAATAACTTTATTATTCTTTATTTTGCGAAAGACCAATCATACTTTAAATCGTAATATGCTTAAAACAGGAATATTTTTTTTGGCAAGGCATTAAAACAGGAATATTGTTAGGCAGGAAACATTAAAAGGATCCAAAACATTAAAAAAAAATCAGCTTAAATGGACCATAAAATACATAATTTTATAAGTAACATGTATGTAAAAAGACGAATATGAAGATCATAAGCATTGTAAAACATATACGAACATACAATATAGTCATTTAACATGCAAAATGTAAAATAACAAAAGATTGATATGGCTAGATTTGAGCTTTTTAATTATAGTTTTAATTCAGACACAAATTTAAATTTTAACCAAAAAAAACTAGATCTCGGACGATATTCCAGTATTTCGTCTCGGTCGATATATCGTTCGATATTGCAATATCTCGGGCGATATATTCGAAAGGAGATTTAGAGTGATATTTGCTGTTTCATTTCGGAAGGAGCCCAAAACGAGATCTCTGAGGAGATCTCGTGCGATATTTGCGAGATTTGAAACAATGAGTAAGATACGATATATCATACATACCATTCGAAGAGTTATGGATGGGTCGACCTCATACTCTCTTCCATTTCCCACGTGCAATCGTCGTCGTCCTCGCCCCATTATACCTTGACTAACTTAACAACCTTTCTCCTAAGATGTTTCATGTCACTCCCCACGATGCAAAGTGGCTTATGAGGCCTAGAAACTTCGGGCTTGACTTCAAAGTCTTCAATCCGATCAGGAGATATCACAACATTCGAGTCATGCACAAACTTCTGTAGAAACGATACATGGAAACATATTATGCACACCCGCCATCTTCTCAGGTAAGTCCAATCTATAAGCGAGATTCCCAATACACTCGACAATTGAAAATGGCCCAATAAACCTTGGCTCTAACTTTCCTTTCCTTCTAAAACGAACAACAGTAAAAGAGGAGAAATCTTAACGAATACAAAATCTCCAACCCGGAATTCCAAATCCTTTCGTCGCTTATCAGTATAACTCTTCTGAAGATCTTGGGCTTCCTTCATTCATTGCCGAATGATCTCAATATTATCCATCGTTTCTTTAATCATTGTAGGCCCAGGTACAAACTTCTCGCCATTTTCTAACGAACAGAACGGAGAATTACACGGTGTACCATACAACACCTCATACAGTGTCATTCCAATACTAAGCTGATAGCTGTTATTATATGAAAACTCGACCAAGTGCAGATGGTCTTCCCATGATCCTCCAAAATGCAATACACAAGCTCTAAGAAGATCTTCCAATGCTTCTTGCAAACTCTTCTAAAATTCACTAGTGAACAACGGATCACGATCGCTAACAATACTCTTTGGAATCCCACGGACTCGCACTATCTACTTAAAATATAACTCAGCCAACTTCGATGTCATCCTACTCGATCTGACAGAAATAAACCTTGCGCACTTAGTCGAGCGATCTACGACGACCCAAATACTATCATTTTTCCCTCGTAGTAGGTATTCCATCGATAAAACTCATCGACACTTGCTCCCATTTCCATGTAGGAACTTTCAATGGCTGTAACAATCCACTCGGCTTCTTTTTCTTGGCTTTAACCAACCGACAGTTCATACATCGAGATAAGCTTTCCAGGATGAATCGTCAATCTAGAGTGATGACATTCCCTTAAAACCTCATCCCTCAGTCCATCTAAATTAGGAAAAACCAGTCGTCCATTCTTACGATGCCGACCATCTCAGTCGACTTCAAAATCCTTAATTTCCTTAGGGTCGACCCTCATCCCTAATCTCTTTATGATTCCCCAAATATTATTGTCTCACTGCGATCTTTTACCAATCCTTTCGATGAGGGTCAGTTTAATTGATATGCTCGCCAATGTATCGCACTCTAATCTGCAACGAGGTATAATATCGAATCCTATCAAATACTCGAGATGCTTCCATTATGATAACATGGCTTCCAAACTCACATGTCTTCTACTTAACACATCGGCCACTGTGTTACCTTTCCGGGTAATATAAGCTATTCCAAAATCATACGATACGAAAAAGTCTAACCATTGTTGCTGCCGAAGATTCAAATCCTTTGGGAGAAAAGGTACTTTAACGAATTATGAGCCGCAAACAACTCAAATCTAACTCCCAATAAATAGTGCCTACAAATCTTTAAAGAAAATACTATCGCGGCTAACTCCAAATCGTGAGTAGGGTAATTCCTTTCATGCGGCTTCAGTTGTCGACTCGCGTAAGCTACAACTCTATCCTTTTGCATTAGCACCGCTCCGAGTCCAATGCCACATGCATTAGTATATCCCACTTGGAAATGTCAACATAGGAGCACTCGTCAATCTCTCTTTCAAAATTTCAAAGGCTTGCTCACATTTCGCATCCCATGTGAAGACCTGATTCTTCTCCGTCAATTCGATTAATGGTGCAGTCCTCTAAGAGAAGTCCTTCACAGATCGTCGATAATATCCAGCTAAACCAAGGAAACTCCAAACATCCGTTACAGTCTTTAGTCGATCCTAATCCTGTATCGCTTCCACCTTAGCGGGATCCACCGCTATTCCCTGTTCTGATTTGATATGACCTTAGAATCTCGCTTCTTCCCCAGAAGTGTCACTCCGAAAACTTAGCCCTCAGCTAATGTTTCCTCAAGATTTGCAAAATAATTCTCAAGTGCATCTTGGTTCCTCCTCGGTCTTGGAATAAACCAATATATCATCCACGAACACAAGTACGAACTTGTTTAACTGATCTTTGAAGTCTTAATTCATAAGATCTACAAAATATATCGGCACGTTAGTCAAACCAAATGGCATCAATAACCACACATAGAATCCGAATGGTGTCCTAAAAGCAATCTTCGACACAGTATCCCTAGCTGCTCTCAACTGGTGAAATCCCGTCGTCAAATACATTTAGGAAAATACCATGTCTACGTGAAGTTGATCAAACAAGTCATCAATTCTCAACGGTAGATGCTTTCTCTTCTTAGTCACCTTATTCATCTCTCGATAATCCACGCACAGTCGTAATGATACATTGGCCTTGGCCGCAAACACAACTTGTGCACGTACTTGGATATGCTTCTCCAAATAAATCCTTTTCTTAAAAGATCGTTCACTTGCACCTTAAACTCTCGTTGTTCCTTAGGCTCCATTTGCTTAAGAAGCGTAAAAATAGAGCTGACCTCATCCACTAAATCAACCCGAAACTCAATCTTTTACTGCGGCGGCAATCCTCTAAACTTATCAAAGCCATCAGAAAACTCTTGAACGATTGGAACGGATGACAATCCATCTTATGGAATCACAAGCGGATGTAAAAAGCTAACCAGAACCCCATCCTTTGGTAGACTACATATCATCACTGTTATCCCTTCCACATTCCTGATTGTCACTTCAAGCCTCTCGCAATCCAAAATACCGCATATTTCTTGAGCCGGTCCATATCCAAAATAATCCCAAACCCAACGAAGTTCAAATCAAAACAATCACACAAAAAGAGCAACCATGACTCGACAGAACTAGAACACGACAAAACATACAAAGATTAGATGAAACCCTTACCGGATTAGTCATAACCAATGGTTTATCAACAATCTCAGATGCTAAACCTAACTTGCAAACAAGCTTATTACAGATAAAAGAATGCGATGCTCTAGTATCAAACAAAACTCAAAATGAAACATCTCTGGTAGAAAGTGTACCTTGCACAACAACATTTTTCCCCTTCTCCTCCACGGTTGGACCCCTTGAGAAAGATGGCACAACATCCAAAGCATACGCTCTCACAACCTGATTATCCTTTGGTGATTCCGGATAATTATTCTTTATATACCAAGGCTTGTCACAATTAAAGCACTTCCTTTCCACCTTCGTGTTCTTACCATCCTTAGAAAGATGACCCTTCTATTGATAGTTATAGCAAGTGAACTCACCCTTCGGCTTCCTCTGGTCGTTTTTTCCTTTATTGTTGATGTTGTTTTTGTTTAACATTCCACTTTTTCTTATTACCGCTATCATGGTGTAGCTTCGACTCCTTACTCTCAACAACAGCCTCGACCTTCTGTGGAAATAAGCTTTTCTTTCTCAAAGCCTTCTCGACCAGCTTCTCATTAGTGTCATCAATATGGTCGATCAACTGCTTCTCAAGATTTTCATCTAATCCCAAGATAAATTTCACGTTTTTCTGGTTACGAGTCTCGGTATACGAATGAGCACACTTGGATAATGCTTCGAACTCTGCCACATACTCAAACACTGGTCGACCTCTTTGCTTTAGCTCAACAAACTTCTTAAAGAGTATCGATTTCTAGACCGTAGAAATGAACATTTCCTCAAACTTAGTTCTAAACTGATCCCAAATGATCTGGTCCTCCAAAGTAATAGAGTTCCACTAATTTATTATCAACCTTGCAGATGTCTCGATGCAAGCTTCCTCTTAGGTGCATCATCGATTCTCAAAACTCCTAAAATCCGAAGACAAGTATCCAACTAATTATGTATCTCAACAGTAGGTTTCGTACCAACAAACGACTTGCCACCTAGAGAAGTGTAATCCTTACAGGGTTCACAAAATCAATAACCCTAGGTGCTTGCACAAGAACATCACATTGTACTGTTGGTTCTGGAGGGGGCATCATCCTCATGATCGTTGTCATCATGGCATCGAACATTGCTATATAATCAGGCATAGCTGCTGCAGCTCCCTACCGGCTACCATGTTCTACCTCTCCAATAGCAGGCTCATCCCTAGTAGGGCTTCTCAAAATTCGTCGACTCGTTCTCTGTTTGAAACAAGAATGATCAATCCACATTAGAGAAAGCTGCAATGATGTTCAAGTACTCACTAACCTGCTAAAGTATATATTGTAATATAGTAATCATCCAAATAAAATAACATGTATATGGCTTATATGCTTTTACACTCGCAAACATTGGGTAAAACCGATTAACTAAAGCTTCGATACCAAATGTAACGGCCGCCCCATACCTCCTGCACCAAACTAAGAAGAAAATGCGGTGTATGACGTGCTTGGCCGATATGGGACGATCATCAAGAAAGTATAACTCGTAATAAACCTAACTCATAGTACACGGATAAAATATAATAGAAATTGTACAACATGATATAGTAGTGAAGCATAACAGAACCAGAAACTCAAATCTAATAACATCTCAGAGTCCCTAGTACAAAACATCCGTATAAATGAGTAATCCATACACCATGCCTCGCTATATATCACTCTTGAGTTTCAAAATCATCAACATACAACAAAAACCAAAAAGTACTAAATAGTAGAAAATAATGCATCAGCCTCCAGCTCGTCATCGCACAACATCATTAGCACCAAACCTGCTATCTGTTATCCCAGTCTGCTCACCACAAATGTTGATGAGCAGCCCAAGGTAATAAGAGGGAAACATAAAATATTATTTCAGACAATAGTCTTCTGAGAGATAAAATAACTAACAACAGTTGCAAAGAATAATATAAGTATAGATAGTTCAACCATCTGATTTGTCCGACAATCATAAAATTAACATATGAAAACTATCCATCACACGCCATTATGTAATAGGAAAGGACAACCCAAATCCCGCTTCTCTTCGACATCCTATAATGATAGCCTACCCATAGAAAATAAAGAAGAAAGCACACAATTAATCATAATATCCAATATCCTAGCTATCAACAACTACAGCCTTGAATCCATTGAAAATCAAATTTTCTTTCAACGATCAAAAGGGCTAATGGAAAACCTCGATTCTAGCCAAACTACCATACACTATCATGACTACGTATGTTTTCCTTTATCGACTAAGAAACTAGGCCCATCATGACTTCCTAAGGTACACGATGTGTCCATTATGGTCCTAATGGGTGTCCCTATGATACCCCTGCTTTAAGTCCATTAGAACACTTAGATTACCGACTTTTCCTTGGCACCTCAAAACTGTCGAGCCTTTCTTCTTGGAAACTCTATTCATTTCTCAAATCATTCCATTATCATCCATGAATGACTCCCATCCGGTCAATCCATCAACACACTAAGTCGTATATCATTCCATGACCAGTACCACATCGATTTGGCTCCTATTACTCCAACGCTAGTTCACAATCGAAGCACCATCCGTCATTGAGTTGTACATCGGTCATCTGAAGTCCATTTATCACCAAACTTCACCAGTAACCCTTAAAAGACATCAAAACCAAGCTCCCCAAGTTTGACCACCATCTATCGCAACATGATGGATCGGTACATGTTCCATCATTCATGGATCGATACTAGTCCATGCACTTAGTCTAAAATGTCTAAATGTCTACACTTTCGAACTTTACATTCCAAGTGCTTCGTACCGGCCCATTTTCCAAGCTATTCGACATTCTCGTTGAAACCTCTGTCGCTCCATCTTCACACTCGAGTAATTAATCTTCGACCCATCTTAAATCAACTCCGAATGACTTGAAAATTTGCAGGCAGACTCGATCTACTATCATGATGCTTTGCCTAAAGTTTCAATGCCATCCATCTATCTATGATGGATCGGTACCGGTCCTCGCAGTTAGCTTTTGTCGAGCCCAAATTTTTTTGGTTTCATCCTTTCGTCTTTCAGAGCACCTCCGCCAAGTTTCGTCTGAATCCAATCACATGAACCTTCAATTTTCTCTGTTCTTCAATCCTAAGATCTACAACAGCCAATTGTAACATGTAGCTCAGGTAAAAAATCCAATTTCATTAAAAAAATCAACACAATAATGCATGATCATACAAACAAGCCCGAATCTTCAAAACATCATATAATAATGAATAAATAAAAATGTAGATCTAAACACACTTAAAATCATGATTAAAATATGAATTTCTAGTTTACTAGGTTAATTTAAAGCATATGAACATACCTAGATCTGAGATGAACTTGCGTGAATAGATTTAGGGTGAATTTAACATGTATGAATGATATTAACATAGATCTAACTCATATAACCCTCTGCTTCCATGTGAGAGATATCTATCATTCACCTAAGCCTTGATTTAATGTAATACGGTGAGATCAGATCCGGACAGCGCTGAAACCCTCGAATTTGATGTAATTAGATGTGATCTAATCTTCATAGATGATGATTTATCTTCAAAATGTGATCTATTATGAATTTGAATGGAAAGAATCGAATAAATTATGGATTGGGTTGAACTGGAAAATCACAAGTGCCCAACCTAATGTTTGATTAAAGAGAAAAACTTTACTTCTCTCCCTAATTCCCTCTATTTATAGCTATAGGTCATTAGCTCAATGGGTTTGACTAATCAGTCTATTAGCAACTAATCAGTCTGCTTAACATAAGCTGAAACTTGAAATAGTGATTTCTTTCAAATCGCTGAACCAAATCTTTCATGTGACCACTTAACGGAATCATAAACCACCATTCCAATTCAATGAGATTGATTTCAACACCTGATTTGATCCCTATCAAAAGTTATAGTTAAACAATACTCACAAGTGTAAAACAGTCACCATTAAGTTTGGTAAATCATGGACATGCCTCATGTCCCCATGAACAACATATTACAATTTAAGAATGATCCGAATACTAGAGAATTATAATAATGATTTTACGATCCTTTGATATGTTAAATATGGGTTGTTACATTCTCCCCTCTTTAGGAATTTCACCCCCGAAATTCCAAGCAAACAGAAGCAAATAAGTATTCCACATACCTACCAACCACGAGTATCCAATCTAGCATACAACAATCCACGCATCCAAAATTCTACCCTAGCATGCAGAACTTCTAATGGTGCAAGACACAACGGTATAAGTAAGATAGGATATATAAGACACACCACTCCAGGAGTTTTGGATAGGTCGAACTCATACTCTCTTCCATCTCCAACGTGTAGTTGTCATCGTCCTCACCCCATTGTACTTTGACTAGCTTAACAACCTTTCTTCTAAGCTGTTTCCCGTCACTCCCCACGATGCGAAGTAGCTTATGAGGCCTGGAAACTTTGGGTTCGACTTCAGATTTTTCATTATGATGGGAGATATCATAACATTCGAGTAATCCACAAACTTCCATTGAAACGATATATGAAACACATTGTGTACACCTGCTATCTTCTCAGGTAAGTCCAATCTATAATCGAGCTTCCCAATATGCTCGATATTGGAAATGGCCTAACAAATCTTGGCACTAACTTTCCTTTCCTTCCAAAAATGAACAATATTCTGAAGGCGCAAAATCTTAACAAATACCAAATCTTTTACTTAGAATTCCAAATCCTGTCATCGCTTATTGGCATAAGTCTTCTGATGATCTCAGGCTGCATTCATTTGTTGCCGAATGATCTCAATTTTATCCATTGTTTCTCTTATCATTTCAGGCCAAAGTACCAGCCTCTCGCCAGTTTCTAACCAACGGGATGGAGAATTACAAGGTCTACTGTACAATGCCTCACACGGTGTCGTTCCAATACTCGACTGTTAGTTGTTATCATACGAAAACTCAACCAAATGCAGATCGTCTTCCCATGATCCTCCAAAATGCAATACACAAGCTCTAAAAAGATCTTCCAATACTCGATTAACCCTCTTGGCCTAACCGTTTGTCTGGGGATAATAAGCCGTAATCAAACATAGCTTAATTCCCAATGTTTCTTGCAAACTCTTCCAAAATCCACTAGTGAATAATGGATCACGATCGCTAACAATACTTTTGGAATCCCATGGAATCGAACTATCCACTTAAGATATAACTCACCCAATTTCAATATCATCCTAGTCGACCTGACAGGAATAAATCTTGGCTATTGGTTAAGCGATATACAATAAGCCAAACACTGTTATTTCTTACCTTGTCCTAAGTAACCCATCGATAAAATCCATCGAAACTTGCACTTATTTCCATGTAAGAACTTCCAATGGCTGTAACAATCCACTCGGCTTCTTTTGCTCGGCTTTAACCAACTGACAGTTCATACATTTTGGGATAAACTTTCCGGCTTCCCTTTTCATACCTTACCAGTAGTTAATACACTTCATACCTCAATACATATTGTTACCACCAGGATGAACCGTCAATCTAAAGTGATGACATTCCCTTAGAACCTTATCCCTCAGTCTATCTAAATCAGGAATAAGTTCGTTCATACAAAGCCAATCATCTCGATCTACTTTGAAATCCTTATTTTCCTCAGGGTCAACCCTAATCTTTAATCTACGTACGATTTCCAAAATCTTATCGTTTCACTTCTTTCTTTAGTCAATCCTTTCGATGAGGGTCAGTTTAATTGATAAGCTTGCTAACATCTTGGGCTCTAACTCGCAACGAGGTATAAAATTGAATCATGCCAAAAACTCGAGATGCTTCCATTATGAAAACATGGCTCCCAAACTCGCATGTCTTTAGCTTAATGCATTAGCAACTGCATTACCTTTTCCTGAAGTAAAGTCATGCGATGCCGAAAACTCTAACCATCGCTGCAGCCAAAGATTCAAATCCTTCGGGGAGAGAAGGTGCTTCAATGACTTTTGATCTGTAATCAACTCAAATTTAACTCCCAACAAATAGTGTCTCCAAATCTTCAGAGCAAATACTATCGCTGCTAACTCCAAATCGTGAGTTGAGTAATTCCTTTCATGCGGCTTCAGTTGTCGACTAGCATAAGTTACAACTCTATCCTTTTGCATTAGAACCGCTTCAAGTCTGGTGCCACATGCATTGGTATACACCACTATCTCTTCATTTTCGCTCGGAATGGTCAACACAGGAGCATGCGTAAATCTCTCTTTTAAAATTCCAAAGGCTTGCTCACACTTCGCATCCCACGCGAAAACTAATTCTTCTTCATCAATCCGGTTAAAGATGCGACTATCTTAGAGAAATCCTTGATTAATTGTTGATAATATCCAACTAAACCAAGGAAACTCCTAACATCCATCACACTCTACTCCAGTCCTGTATCCTAGCCATTTCAGCGAGACCCACCGCTATTCCCGTCTTGATACGACATGACACAAGAACCTCACTTCTTCCTTCCAGAAGTGACACTTCAAAAAACTTAGCCCTCGGCTGTTGTTTTCGCAAGATTAGCAAAACAATTCTCAAGTGCATCTTGTGTTCCTCCTCAGTCTACGAATACAAGTATGAACTTGTTTAGCCGATCTCTAAAGACTCGATTTATAAGATCTACAAAATATGATGGTGCATTAGTCAAACCAACAACATCACTAGCCATTCATAGAATTTGGATGGTGTCCTAAAACCAGTCTTCGGCACACTATCCCTAGCTACTCTCAACTGGTGAAATCTCATCGCCAAGAAATCACCTTGGCTACATGAAGCTGATTAAACAAGTCATCAATTCTCAACACCGGATACTTGTTTTTCTTGGTCAAATTTAGCTTCCGATAGTCCGCACACAATCGTAACAATCCATCATCCTTGGTCACAAACACAACTGGTGCACCCCACTTTGATATGCTTCGCCGAATAAATCCGTTACTCAAAAGATCGTTCACTTGCACCTTTAACTCTCGATGTTCCTTAGGTTCCATCCATCTAAGAGGCATAGCAATAAGTCCGGCCTCATCCATTAAATCAATCCGAAACTCAATCTCTCGCTGCGACAACTATCCTCTGACCTCATAAAAAACTTCAGAAAACTCTTGAATGATTGGAACAGATGACATCCATCTTGTGTAATAACAAGCGAATATAAAAAGCTAACCAGAACCTCATCCTCTAGTTAACAATGTACCACCGTTGTTTGCCCTTCCACATTCTCGATTGTCACCACAAGTCTCTCGCAATCCACAGTAGCTGCATTTCTCTTAAGCCAATCCATACCCAAAATAATCCCAAATCCAGCGAAGTTAAAGTCAAACAATCACACACAAAAGAGCAACCAGGACTCGGCAGAACTAGAATACGACAAAGCATATAAATAATAGACGAACCCCTTACTGGATTAGTCATAACCAATGGTATATCAACAATCTCAGGTGTTAAACCTAACCTACAAACAAGCTCATTACAGATAAAAGAATGTGATGCTCCAGTATCAAACAAAACCCGAACTGAAACATCTCTGATAAAAAGTGTACCTTGCACAACAACACTCTTCCCCTTCTCCTCCGCAGTTGGACTCCTAGAGGAAGATGATATAGCATCCAAAGCATACGCTCTCACAACCTGCTTATCCTTCGGTAGTTCTAGACAATTCTTCTTCATATGCTCAAGCTTGTCACAATTGAAGCACTTTCTTTCCACCTTCTTGTTCCTACAATCCTTAGAAATATGGCCCTTATTTTGACAGTTATAGCACATCACCCTTCAGCTTCTTCTGGTTGTTTTTCCCTTGTTATTGTTGTTTTCTCTTACCATTCCACTTTTTCTTATTATCGCCACTTGGTGTGGCTTCGAATCCTCCTTATTGTCAACAACAACCTCGACCTTCTATGGAACCAGGCTTTACTTTCTCAAAGCCTTCTCGACTAGCTTCTCATAAGTGTAATCAATATTGTTGATCAACTACTTCCCAAGATTCTAATCTAATCCCAAGATAAATTTCTCATTCTTATGGTAAGAAGTCTCAATATATGTATGAGCATACTTGGATAAAGCTTCGAGTTCTGCCACACACTCAAAAACTATTCGACCTCCTTGCTTAAGCTCAACAAACTTCTTAAACAATATTGATTTCTGGACCATTGAAATGAACTTCTCCTCGAACTTAACTCTAAACTAATCCCGAGTGAGTTGATCCTCTAGAATCTCCAAAGTAATATTGTTCCACCAATCCATTGCTCGACCTTGTAGTTGCCTCGATGCAAGCTTCCTGTTAGTTGCACCATCGATTCCCAAATCTCCAAACATATGGATACAAGTATCCACCCAATTATGTATCTCAATAGTAGATTCCATACCAACAAATGAGTTGCCACCCAGAGAAGTGTAGTTCTTGTAGAGCTTCGCGAAATCTATAACCCTAGGTGCCTGCCCAGGAACACCACGCTCTCCTTCTGCTTTTGGAGTGGCCATCCTCCTCATGATCGCTACCATCATGGCCTCGAACATAGCAGGATAATCGAGAATGGCGGTTGTAGTTCCCGACTGGCTACCCTCGCTTACCCCTTAAGTAGCAGGATCATCCCTAGCAGCGTGTCTCGAAATTCGTCGACTAATTCTCTATCTGAAGCAAAAATGATCAATCCACGTTAGAGAAATCTGCAATGATGTTCATGTAATCATTAACCTGCTAAACTATATATTATAATATACTAATCATCCAAATAAAATTACAAGTACGTCCCTTATATGCTTTTACACTCGCAAACTTTTGGTAAATCGATTAACCAAAGCTCTGATACCAAACGTATGGTTGTCCCATAGCACCTGCACCGAACTATGAAGAAAGTGCATTGTATTGCATGTAAGTCGATATGGGATGATCATCAAGGAAGTATAACTCATAATAAACTTGTCATATAACTCACAGCGCATGGATAACATATAATAGAAAATATGCAACAAGATATAGTAGTAAAGCATAATAGAACATATAACTCAAATCTCATAACATCTCGAAGTCCTTTGTACAAAACATCTGTCTAAATGAGTAATCCATACATCAGACCTCACTACATATCACTTAGTCTCAAAATCATCAACATACATGGAAATCAAAAAGTACTAAATAGTAGAAAATAATACATCACCCTCCATCTCGTCAACACACAACATCATTAGCACCAAAACCTGCTACGTGCTATCTTAGTCTGGTCACCACCGACATTGATGAGCATCCTAAGGTAATAAGAATGAAACATAAAACTTTGAGTCAGACAACAGTCTTAATGAGCGATAAAATTACTAACAATAGTTATATATGATAATATGAGTATAGATAGTTCAACCATCTGACCTGTCCAACAATCATAAAGTTAGCACGTGAAAGGACAACCCCCATCCTTCTTCTCTTGACATCCTACAGTGATAGACTACCTAAAGGAAATATAGAAGAAAGCTCACAATCAACCATAGCATTAGCATCCAATATCCTACCTATCATTGACTACAGCCTTAAATCCATCGATAATCGAATTTTCTTTCAACGATCAAAATGGCAATGGAAAACCTTGGTTCTAGCCAAACTACCATATGCCATTGTGACTACATATGTTTGCCTTAATCGACTAAGACAACTAGGAACATTATGATTGCTTAGGGTACGCGGTCTATCCATTCTAATCTTGGTGGGTGTCCCCTTGATACCCCTGCTTTGAGTTTGCTAAAACACTTTGATTACCAATAGTTGCTTAGCACCTTAAAATTTTTGAGGCTTACTTCTCAGCGACTCTATTCATTTCTCAAACCATTTCAATATCATCCGTGATTGACTCACATCCTGTCAATCCATCATCACACCAAGTCATATATTATTCCATGACCAATATCACATCAATTCGATTCCTCCACTCCAACGTGAGTTCACAATCGAAGCACTATCCATCATTGAGTTGCACGTCGATCGTATGAAGACAATTTATCACAAAACTTCACCTACAACCCTTAAAAGGCATCAAAACCATGCTCCCTAATTTTGACCACCATCCATCACAGCTTGATGGATCGATACCAGTTCATCATTCATGGACCGGTACCGGTCCATGCACTTAGCCTAAAATGGCTAAGTGTTAGCACTTTCGTACTCTACGTCCAAGGTGTTTCCTATTGAAACCTATGTTGGTCTATCCTTGCACTCGACTAATCAATCTTCGACCCATCTCAAATCAACTCCGAATGAATTGAAAATTTGCACGCAATCTCGATCTAGTGTCACAACGCTTCGCCCCATATTTCGTCAGCATCCATTAACCTATAGTGGATAAATACCGATCTGACCGGTATCGGTACTCAGAGTTATCTTTTCTCGAGCCCCAAATTTTTTGGGTTCCATCCTTTCGTCTTCCAAAGCGTCTCTGCTAAGATTCGTCTGAATCTGATCATCTAGATCTCTGATTTACTCTTTTCTTCAATCCTAAGATCTATGTCAACCAATTCTAACATATAACTCAAGCAATGCATCATGTTTCATTAAAACAAACATCGACACAATAATACATGATCATACAAACAAACCCAAATCATTAAAACATCATATAGCAATGAATCAAAAAAAATGTAGATCTAAACATACCTAAAATCATTATTAACATATAAATATCTAGTTTAATAGGTTAATTTAGAGCATATGAACGTACCTAGATCTGAAATGAACTTACATAAATAGATTTAGGGTGAATTTAACATGTATGAATGAAATTAACATAGATCTAACCCATATAACCCTCTACTTCCGTGTGAGAAAGATATATATATATATATATATATATATATATATATATCACTCTCCTTAGCCTTGGTCCAATGTAAGTCTAATGAGATAGGATCTAGATAGTGCTAAAACCCTCGAATTTGATGTAATTTGACGTGATCTAATTTTCCCGGATCATGATCTATCTTCTAAGTGCGATTTATTATGAATTTAAATGAAAAGAATCAAAGAAATTAGGGATTAGGTTGAATCGGAGAATCATAGGTGCCCAACCTAATGTTTGAATGAAGAGAAAAGCTCTAATTCTCTCCCTAATCCCCTCAATTTATAGCTACAGGTCATTAGCCTAAAGGGTTTGACTAATCACCCCATTAGCAGCTAGTTAATCTGACTAATAGACGCTGAAACTTAAAACAGTGATTCCTCCCAAACTATGAACCAGTCGGACATTTAACCACTCCACAAAAGCGTAAACTACCATTTTTATCCAATGAGACCGATTTTAGCATATGATTTAATCCCTATCAAAAGTTATAGCTAAAACAATATTCATAAGGGTAAAACAGTCATAATTAAGCTTGGTAAAAATCATGGACATGTCTCACATCCCCATGAACGACATATTAAAATATGAGAATGATATGACCATTAGAGAATTAAAAATAATTATTTTACGATCCTCCAATAAGTAAAATATTGGTACCCCTTTTAGGAATTTCTCCCCCGAAATTCCAAGCAAACACGTGCAAATAAGCTATTCCGCATGCCTACCGACCACAAGTGTCCAATCTAGCATCCAATATCCTACCTTAGCATGCAAAACTTATAATGGTGCAAGACACAATGGTATAAGATACAATATATGTGACATACCGCTCAAAGAGTTCTGGATGGGTCGACCTCATACTCTCTTCCTTTTCCATGTGAAATCGTCATCATCCTCTCCCCATTGTACCTTGACTAGCTTAACAACCTTTATACTAAGTTGTTTTGTGTCACTCCCCATAACATGAAGCAACTTACAAGGCCTAGAAACTTTGGGCTCGAATTCAAAGTCTTCAATCTGATCAGGATATATCATAACATTCGAGTCGTGAACAAACTTCCACAGAAACGATACATGAAACATATTGTGCACACCCGCCATCTTCTCAGGTAAGTCCAATATTTAAGTGATCTTTCCAGTATGCTCGACAATTGGAAACGGCCTTACAAACCTGGTTGCTAACTTCTCTTTCCTTCCAAAACAAACAATGTTATAAAGAGGCGAAATCTTAACAAATACCAAATCGCCAACTGAGAAATCTAAATCCTTTCATCGCTTATCGACTTAATTTTTCTGACAATCTTGAGCTGCCTTCGTTCGTTGCCAAATGATATTAATATTATCCATCATTTCTCTTACCATTTCAGGCCCAATTACCAACTTCTCGCCGGTTTCTAACCAACAGGATGGAGCATTACATGGTCTACCGTACATTGCCTCATACAGTGTCATTCCACTACTGGATTGGTAGCTGTTATTATATGAAACTCGACCAAATGAAAATGGTCTTCTCACGATCCTCCAAAATGCAATACAAAAGCTCTACGAAGATCTTCTGATACTCGATTGACCCTTTTGGTCTGACCGACTGTCTAGGGATGATAAGACACACTCAAACATAGCCCGATTCCCAATGCTTCTAGCAAACTCTTCCAAAATCCACTAGTGAACAACAGATCACGATTGCTAATAATGCTTTAGAATCCCATGAAATCAAACTTCCATTTAAGATATAACTCAGCCAACTTCAATGTCATCCTAATCGATCTGATAGGAATAAACCTTGTGCTCCGTGTCAAGCGATCTACGATGACCTAGATACTATCATTTCTTGCCCTTGTCCTAGGTAGTCCATTAATAAAGTCCATCGATACTTGTTCACATTTTCACATAGGAACTTTTAATGGCTTAACAATCCACTCATCTTCTTTTACTCGGCTTTAACCAACTGACAGTTCATACATTTCTAGATAAACTTTCTGACATCCTTTTTCATACCTTCCCAGTAGTAAATACGCTTCATATCTCAATACAACTTGTTACCACCAGGATGAATCATTAATCTAGAGTGATGACATACCCTCAAAACCTCATCCCTCAATCCAACTAAATCAGGAACAACCATTCGTCCATTCTTACGAAGCCAGCAATCCAGATCGATTTCGAAATCCTTAATTTCCACAGGGTCAACCCTCATCTCTAATCTTCGTATGATTTTCAAAAGATTATCGTCTCGCATCTGGCTTTCGCCAATCCTATCGATAAGGGTCGGTCTAATTGATAAGCTTGCTAACATTTCGGGATCTAACTCGCAATGAGGTATAAAATCGAATCCTGCTAAATACTTGAGATGCTTCAATTCTGAAAACATGGCTCCCAAACTCGCATGTCTTCTACTTAATGCATCGACCACTGTATTACCTTTTCGTGGAGTATAGGCTATTCCAAAACCATACGATGCTAAAAACTCAAACTATCGCTGCTGCTGAAGATTCCAATCCTTTTGAGAGAAAAGGTACTTCAATGACTTATGATCCGTAAACAACACAAATCTAACTCCCAACAAATAGTTTCTCCAAATCTTCAAAGAAAATACTATCGTTACTAACTCCAAATCGTGAGTCAAGTAATTCCTTTTATGTTGCTTTAGTTTTCGACTCGCGTAAGCCACAACTCTATACTCATGCATTAACACTACTCTAAGTCCAGTGCCACATGCATCAGTATATACCATCATCTCTTCATTTCCACTCGGAATGGTCAACACAGGAGCATTCGTCAATCTCTCTTTCAGGATTCCATAGGCTTACTCACACTTCGCATACCACGCGAAGACCTGATTCTTCTTCGTTAATCTGGTTAATGGTGTAGCTATCTTAAAGAAATCTTTGATAAATCTTCGATAATATCCAGCCAAACCAAGGAAACTTCTAACATCTGTTATACTCTTGGATCGATCCCAATCCTATATCGCTACCATCTTAGCAGGATCGACCGTTATTCCCTGTTCCCTGTCCTAATACGACATGACCCAAGAACCTCATTTCTTCCTTCTAGAAGTGACATGTCAAAAATTTAGCCCTCAACTGATGTTTCTACAAGATTTGTAAAACAATTATCAAGTGCATCTTTTGTTTATCCTCAGTCTTGAAATAAACCAATATATCGTCTATAGACACAAGTATGAACTTGTTCAACTGATCTCTGAACACTTTATTCAAACCTACAAAATATGTTGGCGCGTTAGTCAAACCAAATAGCATCAGTAGCCACTCATAGAATCCAGATGGTGCCCTAAAAGTAGTCTTTGGCACACTATCCCTAGCTACTCTCAACTGGTGAAATCCCATCGTCAAATCCATTTAGGAAAACACCTTAACAACGTGAATCTGATCAAACAAGTCATTAATTCTCGACAGTGGATGCTTGTTCTTCTTGATCACCTTATTCAACTACTGATAATCTATGCACAATCGTAACGATCCATCGGCCTTGGTCGCAAACACAACTGGCGCACTTCACTCGAATATGCTTCTCCGAATAAATCCTTTTCTCAAAAGATCATTCACTTGCACCTCTAACTCTCACTGTTCCTTAGGTGTCATCCTCCTAAAAGGCATAATAACAGGTCTGACCCCATCCACTAAATCAATCTGAAGCTCAATCTCTCGCTGCGATGACAACCCTCCGACCTAATCAAAAACATCAGAAAACTCTCGGATGATTGGTAAAGATGACAATCTATCCCTTGGAATCACAAACGAATATAAAAAGCTAACCAGAACCCCATCCTCTGGTAGACAACGTATCACCATTGTTCGCCCTTCCACATTCTCGATTGTCACCTCAAGCCTCTCGTAATCCACAATAGCTGGAAATCTCTTGAGCTAGTGCATGCCCAAAATAATCCCAAACCCAGTAAAGTTCAAAACAAAACAATCACATACAAAAGAGCAATCATGACTTGACAGATCTAGACCGCGACAAGCATACGAAGAATAGACGAACCCCTACTGGATTAATCAAAACCAAAGGTCAATCAGCAATCTTAGGTTTAAAACCTAACTTGCAAACAAGCTCTTTACAGGTAAAAGAATGCGATGTCCCAATATCAAAACAAACTCAGACTAAAGGATCTTTGATAGAAAGTGTACCTTGCACAACATCACTCTTCCTCTTCTCTTCCGCAGTTGGACTCTTTGAGGAAAACAACACAACATCCAAAGCATACTATCTTATAACCTGGTTATCCATCTGTGGTTCTGGACAATTCTTCTTCGTATGCCCAAGCTTGTCACAATCGAAACACTTCCTTTCCACCTTCATGTTCTTACAATCCTTAGAAAGATGGCCTTTCTATTGACAGTTATAGCAAGTGACCTCGTCATTCCCTTTCTTTAGGCCGTTTTCCCCTTGTTATTGTTGTTTTCGCTTACCATTCCACTTTTTTTTATTACCACCACCTTGATGTGGTTTTGACTCCTCCTTACTCTCAACAACAACCTCGACCTTCTGTGGAAACAAGCTTTTCTTTCTCAAAGCCTTCTCCACTAGCTTCTCATAAGTGTCTTCAATATGGTCTATCAACTACTTTCCAAAATTCTCATCTTATCCCAAGATAAATTTCTCGTTCTTCAAGTAAGGAGTCTCGATATACGAATGAGCGTACTTGGATAAAGTTTGAAACTCTACCACACACTCAAACATTGGCCGACCTCCTTGCTTAAGCTCAACAAACTTATTAAAGAGCATCGATTTCTAGACCGTAGAAATGAACTTTTCCTTGAACTTAGTTCTAAACTGCTCCCAAGTGATTTGGTCCTCGCGAGTCTCCAAAGTAATAGAGTTCCACCTATCCAATTGTTCAACCTTGCTGCTGCCTCGATACAATCTTACTCTTACTTGCATTGTCGATTCCCAAATATCCAAAAATTTGAACACAAGTATACAACCAATTATGTAAGTCAACAGTAGGTTCTGTACTAACAAACGGCTTGCCACCCATAGAAGTATAGTCCTTGTAGAGCATCATTAAATCAACAACCCTAGGTTCCTACTCATAAACACCAAGCTCTACTACCACTTCTGGAGTGGGCATCCCTTCTCTTGATCATTGTTGTCATGTCCTCGAACATAGCAGAATAATTGGGCATAGCAGTTGCAACTCCCGACTGGCTAGCCTCGCCTACCACTCCAGTTGTAGGCTCATCCCTAACAGCGTGTCTAACAACCTAGAATTTTTAAAAATTAATAAATTAGTTACTTATTTAGATTTCCGAAAATAGGAATGTTCACGAACGATCGAATTTGACCAAAAAACTTACTTCATTTCGTTCTTTGCAGAATTCTGATCAACTTTCATGTCTGGAACTTCGCGAACGGAGTCCGAATGAAAAAGTTACGGACGAAATACGAAAACGGATGAAAAATAAATCAAGAGAATCTTTAATTAATATATACCATTTATTACTAGCCGGCACTAGGCTAAATCGATTCAGAGCGATCGACCTAGTGGTCGACCGGACGGTCGACCTGGAGGACGACCCCTTTGGTCAAAAATGCCCAGTGACGGCTAGGTTTTTTAGGGTATTTTTGTATATATATTTTTTTATAAATGGACGGATCTTTATTAAAGTTAACATAACAGTCTAGGGCCATTTTAACCCCTATAAATAAAGGGCAGACCATGTTCTTTTGTGCACAATTATGAAAGCAGTAGCGAAGCTTTGCCATTTTTCTCTTCGTTCAAATCTCTTCTAAATCAAATCTAAACATATAAAAATTAAATAAAAATAGATCTGAGAAGATTCAAATAAGATTCTTGTGCAAAAGAGATAGTGCTACAAATAGGGCTGTATATCAGGCAGGACAGTCCGTTGTCCGGCTCAGTCCGAAGCTACAAGGTGTCTGGTCTGTGTCCGTCCGATTCTCTTATAGGACAGAGCTTGGACACACTAGTGCTCGGTCCGATCTAAAATGTTCGATGTTTTTCTATTATCCAAGGCTATATCAGACAGGATAGTCTGTTTTCTGGCTCGGTCCAAGGTTATATGATGTCTGGTCCGTGTCCGTCCGAATTCTTATAGGACAGAGCTTGGACACACCTCCGTCCAGTCCGACCCATTCACATCCTAGCTACGAATAGGTGTTCTTCCATTCAAATTTCCTCCCTCTTTCCTATTTCTTGCAGATCTACAAATTTTAAAAGAATTCTCTTTTTAAAGTAATTGCAGATCTGTAAGATTCGCGAATTGTAGGCTTAATTTTTTTGTTTAGATTTAGATTTGGATAGCTTTCTGGTGTATGGGAAATTATATACATCATTTATAATAACTTATTTAATTCATTTGTGTAGATACGAATTATATGCCTAAAAGTTATCAGATTTGTTTTGATTGTTTTATCAAATCTGAAATAATAGGTCGTAGTTTAAATATTGGAATTTGTAGGTTTATTTGGTTTATTATATTATTGCCTACAGTTGTACTTAAATTTGTTGTAGTTATTGTAAACACCTAGGATTTGGAAATCAATAGCTTAATCATTGTTAGATTTGTAATCATCTTCCCAGATTCTTAGATTTGGTGTAGATTTGTCGTTTATGTAAATTTTGATTAAAAAATATGCTTGTTTATGTTCGATGTTGTTCGGGGGGTTTACTTGGTTATTGTAAATATGGATTTTTTGCTTTTTTTAATAAAACGACATTATTTGGAATCAATAAGAAATATGTAGAAATCAAATTGGAATGGATGTGTAAATTCACATAAATTTGTACGTAGTTTATAATGGCCATTCCAAAAATATACATATTTCGTATTTCCTATGATTTGAAAGTTGTTTATTTCCCTTTCAACTATTTTGGGCAAATATTTACAATAACTACAATTATTAACCTTTTTATAAGATTTTGAATCTTATACAATATTAAACATAAAAAGGCTTGCTTTGTTCGCTAGTTTAGACCAAAACATAAATGGTTATTGATAATAAATAAAATTTAGCGATTACGGTAATTGTGCTTAAAATATAATTATAAACATTTATATATAAGCCTTATCCATCCAAATCTACATAAATAACACGAATATATTGTACTAAAATAAATGTTTGTTGATATTGTTGTGCGTTTGAATAGTTTCCGTTTTATGGAAATCTATATGAAAATATAATCCACAATGAATGGAAACACGTATTATGATCGTTATAGCAATAAATGGACTTGATTTGCTTTAAATAAGGTCAAAAATAAAGAAATGAATATTGTAACCATCTTTGATTGGGGAAAATAAATTGAATAGGTGAGACATGCCTAAATGGTTACAATTTGAATTGTGTTTAGGAATAGGGATTGTAACTCCAATTAGGGAAGTAAATAAATAACAACTTATATATATACACGTATGTATGCAATCAAGAATTAAGTCCAATTAAAGTTACATAAAGAAGTTAAAGGAGTTACAATAATCATATTAGACTTTTAAAAACGAACTGATATAAAATGGCATTTAATAGGTTAATTTATTCTTTAGGGAATATGGCCATTAGGGTCATTAATGGCAGGTAACCTAATTGATAGAAACAAATAGGATAAAATTGGAAACATAATGGGAATTGATTGGAGTAGTAAGTAATAAGTCCAATAAGGTAGTTACTAAATAAACATCATAGGAAATTTTCCTTATCTGTTTCTAGTTAATCTAGAACTAATATAATTAAGAATCAAGAATTGGACGTAGTAGGTTAACGATGTGAGGTCAATTGCCTTATTCGATAGAAGTTTGCACCTTCAAGAAGTCAAATATATGCACAACTGATGTAAGATATCATTAACCATAGGAATCTATTACGATGGTTAATCGTGTAGCAAGGATTATTTCCTAGAATAAGGTTTGTCCCAAGTGTGAAGTATTAAATGGTGGTAGGGCCCGCCTCCTATCCCAAAAGAGGAAACCTTGAAAAGAAAATAATTCATACGTAAGCCTGCTTCGCAATAAGGGTATTAAGTAGTTAGATCCACCCTTAAAAAGGCATTAAGTAATCGCGTAGCTCTCCTCACCAAAATTAAGAAGTATTAAATGGCTATTGGGCACGAGACCGGTAATCCCTGTGGAAGTCTGCTTCCTCTAGGTATTAAGTGACCGAGTTGAGAGTCCACCTTGAGATTAAGTATTAAACGATCACTACATAGGTACCATAGGCCTGTCTATACTGTGGGAAGTATTAAGTGGCTAGGGAATTATCTAATAAGACTGGCTAGATAGTAACAAAGGGGTACGCCGGGGGAAGGTTATAAATGACGAGATGTTGTATGTCCATCCTGTAGGTAATAAGCGGTTGCTTACTATCTCTCGCCTTATATGGGGCATAGGTGTATGTGTGAATGACAGAAGCCTTGAATTAGTAGGACTTGTAACTAGTGTCCACTAATTTGTATTAGTGTAGAATAAACCACCGAGCAATGTATTAAGTGGCCAATCGACCCGCCTTAGGTATTAAGTGATCGAAAGGATCCACCCTTACTTATTGTTAGTAGTGAGGTCTTAAGTGACTATATAGAAATAATTATCCTCCTTATGGAATAGTGGATAGTTCAGAGTCCACCTCTCTTAGTTTTCAGAAATTCGGTGAATGGTGGTTAAAAGGCTTCATAAGTATGCGTAAACATTCTATCTCAGTATTGCGATATCGTTTTGTTTGGGATACTATCCTAGGAAGGGTACTTTGTCATCGTGCGTAAATCTTTACAAGGTTAGTTTAGAATGACTGGCCTTGTTAGACATTTGTTTTGTTTCTGACCGAATGGGGTACATTTGTGTATTACAGACAATGTTATACATTTCCTACTCACCAGGACTTGTTGTTTTGACCCCCTCCTCATAACAACTCTCAAGTTTAGCTCGGGAAAGACATATCTTCGCAGGTGTTCAGATTGGTTTTCTGTTCTCGTTCTCTCATGCTCGATATCGATGTGGCGATATGCTTTAAGGTAGTCCCTTTAGTCAACATTAGTTATCTTATTCTATTTCCACTGTGAGTTAGTGTATTTTACTCTGATTTTGCTCATGCTCATTATTTGCAGATACTAGATTTATACTCTCCATTCTTGGATGTGTTTGAGTTTCGATTTTTGTCGAAATTCGGGCTTATAAAAGTGTAGGGTGTTACAGCGTGTCTCGAAGTTTGTCGACTCATTTTCTATCTGAAACGAGAATGATCAATCCACATTAAAGAAAGCCGCAATGACATTTAAGTACTCACTATGTGAAACCCCACGTCCTTTAATGTCACTCTAACAGAATGCATTAAGTTCAGTGAAGCATTATAGGTAAACAGAGCAGAATCTCACAAGACAGATATATAAAACAGCAGCGGAAATTTAAAACTTTATTTTCCAACAGAAAACATCGTGGTCTCAAAATCCAGTTACAACATCATACTGAAATTCTGGAATAAAATACATCACATAAAAAATCTTGTGCAAAACCATTAGAGTACATAAATACAAAGCCATAGTCCCTATGAATAACCATAAGCAAGAAAATAGACAAAACGGTACACAGAAGCAGGTTCAAATTCGAGCAGAAACCAAAGAGAGAATCCTAATCAAGTCTGAGTGTTCTCATCCTGAGAACCTAGTGGGGAAAAGAGAAGAGAGAGAAAAGGAAATAAAATGGGTCAGATATAAAGTCTGGCGAGTCCAGTTACTTTTAACATAAATAAAAAAGCATCGTGACAGACATATAAACTGGATAAAAGATAACACTATCATAATGGGTATAATAGATTGAACAGGATAAGCATAATGAATTAAACAGATTGCGCTCCTCAAAACACTTTTCTCTGCACCAATAATAGTATAACATATATGATCCCAACAGAAATATAATGGTAGACTTAGGTGTACTTCTAGTAACAGGTTTTACCCCTAAACGGAAATAAAAGGTACCCCAATAGAAATAACAGGTGATACCCCAACCAGAAAACACGGGCACCTAACATGCAGGACAAGATGTACCCTAATTACTACCCCCAACCGATCGGCTCCCTATCCCGTAAATACCCTGTGTCGGCCCCACAGTAGGATGTATCACTTCCTAAAGTGGAAACCCCCAGAAGGACACAGACGTATTTACTGGTGTTATAACAACTTATTTTCCCAAGCAAGCCGAACCCATGCATGCACATGACTCCGTTGGAATGCACCATCAGAACACCTCCACCCATATGAACCTCTTATAATTTTCTCAGCAAGTGTGCCCCGACCCCTATCTAGTACGGAGTCCCCCTTTGATACTAGAATGGGTTACTGACTAATACGGGTTCCACGCAATAGATGACACAAGCCACCCCTTAGGCTTGTATCCCCAACTACTAAGATTTTGACAGATTATAACTAATAGATTCACAAGCCCACATAACCCCAACAAATAAAATGGTTAAGTTTAACGGGTTCGTATGACCCCCGCAGATTTAACAGATTTACTTAACCCCCACATATTCAAACACGTTTACTTAACCCTCGCTATCTAACAGGTTCATATAACCCCCACAGATTTAAATAGGTTAATAGGTTCATATAACCCCCACAGATCTAAATAGGTGTCACATGTTGTTTACATTTTCATTACATGTTCCGCTTAATCTATAAATTAAGCCTACGGATTTACATGCCCCAACCCTCAAGTCATAATTCACAGTATAAGATATGCCCAAATTTTTGTCATGCATCACAGTGTAGGTTATGCCCCCAAATCCCAGTCATGATTCATAATACAAGATATGCCCCAATTTACCTTCCCCAACCATTCCCAATTTCGTTCGTTCACATATTTCAGCGATAGGCCTAGGCTCGAAGGTAGCCTAGGCTATAAAAATAAGAAAATAAAAAGGGAAAGAGGGAGAAAAGAGAATAAGAATAGGATAATAACAAAATAGGCATATGATAATAGAAATAGGCATATAAGAACTGAATAGTAGATCATGTGTACAGAGAAATACATGTAATGGAAGACTTGTTTAGATGTGAATCAGGTTCTTAACAGGCATAGTTTTAGATCCAGATTTATAAACATGTCAGGATTACTTGTTAAATTTTTATATTTGGAAAAGACATGAATTCACAGAGACTAGATCTAAAGAACATAGAATAATTAGGTTGAAGCCGTAGAAGAAATTCTTGTATGCGTATAAGCTATTTTTGAAGAGAAATAGGCTAATTCAATCCAAGCTGGGGCAGCACCTCGTTGTCTCCATCGTTTTTTATGTGTAGAAACAATAGAAATAAGGTCCTATATATAGCCTAAAGCCAACAAACCTAGCCCAGAAAAACATCCACGTACGAACAATGAACTGCGCCAGATCCCGATTTGGTCGACCCTCCCTGACTAGGGTCGACTCAAGGGTCGACCCAGCCAGGTCATGGGTCGACCCTCCCAACGGGTCGATCCCCATTTCTCCTGCTTCCTTCGATGTTTGATTTATTTTGAAAATTATGAGTTGTTTTGTGTGTGTATATATATATATATATCTCTTATACTTATACAAACTTCTAAGCTTAATAATTTTCTCATATAATGTCTGTTTTACGCAAACTCGGAGTCTATCTTAAGCATAATTCCGAGACGAACGTAATGGTATATTCCATTTTACCTAATTCCCAATATTTGATTTAGTACTCTTTAGTTTATCGTTATTGTATTCTTTAAAATTATGGGGTGTTACATTCTCGCATACTTAAAGGATTTCGTCCCCGAAATCTCCAAGTTAAGAAGAATGTATGTCCTAACATCCATCAACCATCTACTCATCCATTATTCACTAGTATCCATTGTTCTTAAGAGATTTCCAATGCTTACATATGAACATATGCAAAGGTGTGTGTTATATCCCTATGCTAATGTGAAAAATCAGGCAGTCTACTGATTTAGTCGACCGCCTTAATGCAATGTATGTTAGTGCCATGAATCCAATATGTATGCAAATAGTCCTAGTATATCATGTAAACGCTATATGTGTGCACAATCATCCATCCAAATGCGACATCCATATAATGATACAACCATTTCAATCCATACAATTTAAAATGCACACACATCCATATGCAATATGTAAGTGATTGAGCTAATCTAGTGCCTAGTGTGTGTATATGAATCCACGCTACAAGCAAACACTTACATCCATCAGACATAACATGTTTCAAGCATATGTTTCCATCCGTTGGTTTTTCTACCTAAAGGTCAAAGATTTGATCGATAGGATATGCTCAAATGACAGAATCAAGTATGAATAAAAGCTTGGAAAAAAAAGTTAAGAACATACCCTTGAAAAGAAAAGGGTATGAAGCGTGAATCTTGTCTTCAGTCTCCTAAGTTTCGTCTTCGTGATTCTCTCCCCATTGAACTTTCATCGACTTGACCTCTCAGTTGCAAAGCTTCTTAACCTCTAATCCAAGTATATGGGTAGGAACTCGTCTAACTGTCGCATCCCTCACTACCTCTACTTCCTCAAGTATACTCGGCTCAACTACCTCTACGGTATCATGTAGACACTTCCGCAAATGAGAAATGTGGAAAACATCATGAACACCCATCAATCTCTCTGGTAGCTTCACCTTATAGGCCATTTGACATATCCTTGGAAATGGCCCTACAAACCTTGGCGCCCGTTTCCCTACAGATCTAAAGCGAACCACATTCCTCAAAGGTGACACTTTGATGAAAACCATGTCTCCCACCTCAAACTCAATATTGGTCCTTCTCTTATTTGTGTATGACTTCTTCCTGTCTTGAGTTGTCTTCATGCGTCTGCGGATAAGATCAATCTTTTCTGAGGTTTCTCTAATTATCTCAGATCCAAGTAGAAGCCTATCTGTAGTCTCTCATGAATAAATCGGTGATCTACAAGGTCGTCCATACAATGCTTCAAAGGGCGTCATGCAAATACTAGACTGATAACTATCATTGTAGGTGAACTCAAAAAATGGAAGATGCTCTTCCCAAGTCGCTCCGAAGTCTAGGATACACAGCCTCAAAATATCCTCAAGAACTTTATTCACCCTCTCAGTCTTCCCATAGGTCTGGGGGTGATATACAGCGCTTAAAAATAACTATGTACCTGATGCCTCCTATAGGCTCTTCCAGAATTCACTAGTGAAGATGGGGTCACGATCATTCACTATGCTTGAAGGTACTCTATTTAGACGGACTATCTCACGAAGATAAACTGATGCCAATCATGCTGCCATTCTCTTACTCTTAACATGATTGAAATGATCGCTCTTAGTAAGCTTGTCAATTATAACCCAGATACTGGTGTTTCCCTTCCTCGATCTTGGCAAACCATTTATGAAATCCATAGAGATGCTCTCCCACTTCCACTGTGGGACCTCCAAAGGATGATGCAAACCGCTGAGCTTCCTTTGCTCAGCTTTGACTTGCTGGCAAACTAAACATCGAGAGACAAACTCCACTACATCTTTTTTCATCCGAGCTTAAAAGAAAACCCTCTTCATGTTCTTATCACCTTATCACCTCCTTGATGGATAGTCATCCTAGAATGATGGGATCCCTCAAGGACTGTCTTCAACAGACTCCCAACTCAGGGAACACAAAGCCTTCCATCCGGTCGCAACCATTATCATCCATGGAATATCTACTAAGGTGAGTAGAAGTTTCCCCACTACTGAGCCTATCCAAGATGTTTGCTATCTGTGGTTCCTCTTGTTGCGTAGTTCTTATCTGATCCATAAGAGTAGGTCGCACCTCTAAGGATGTTAAAAAACCAGGTATAAGATCCGTGGATGGCCTAAAATCAAAGGTCGATATGTACTCTAAGCTCCACCTCTCTACGAATAAAGGATTCAACGTCATCCTCTGCCTACTCAATGCATCCGTCGCCGCATTACCCTTACCAGGGGTATAAGCAATCTCAAAATCATAGGACGTTAGGAACTCCATCCATCTCTGTTGTCTCAAGTTGAGATCTCTTTGCAAGAACAAATACTTGAGCGACTTATGGTTCGTGTATAACTCGAACCTCTCCCCAAGCAGATAATGCCACCAAGTCTTAAGCACGAATACTAAAGCAGCCAACTCTAAATCATGGTAGGGTAGTTCTTCTTGTGAACTCTTAACTGTCTACCACCATAACATACTACTCTTCCCTCTTGCATCAAGACGGCACCAAGCCCTGTACCACATGCATCAGTGTACACTGTGAACACTTTGTTCCCATCAGGCAAAGTCAAGACCGGGGCTGTTGTCAGAGCCCTCTTCAGTCGCTGAAAAGTATTCACACAGTCAATCTCCCAAGAAAAGGTCAGATTCTTCTTCGTTAGTTTGGTGAGTGGGGCCAATATCTTTGGAAGGCCTTAATAAACTTCCTATAATAGCCCGCTAAACCAAGAAAACTCCTCACCTCCGTTGCATTCTTTGAAACCTTCCAATCTTGAACTGCAACTACTTTCACGGGATCCACTGTTATCCCATCCTTGGAGGCCACATGCTCTAGAAATCTCACTTCCTCTCTCCAAAAGTGACATATGGAAAATTTCGCCTTAAGCTGATGCGCTCGAAGAGTCTTCAAAACCTCCCTTAAATGTAGGGCATGCTCTTCCTCTCTCTTTCAGAAGATCAGAATGTCATCTACAAAGACCACTACAAACTTATTCAGAAACTCCCAAAACACCCTACTCGCCAGATCCACAAAATATGCGGGTGCATTCGTCAACCCAAAAGGCATGAATAGCCACTCGAAGAAACCATCTGGAGTTCTGAAAGCGGTCTTGTCTATATTGTCCTCGGAGACCCTCAACTGATGAAACCCCATGGTCAAGTCTAACTGAGAGAAAATAGATGCACCAACAAGATGGTCAAACAGATCATCAATCCTCGGAAGTGGGTTCCTATTCTTTAAAGTGAGCTTATTCAACTCCCTGTAATCCACGCGTAACTGAAGCGAGCCATCCGTCTTAGTTGCGAAGACAAATGTAGCACCTCATTCAGATATGCTTTGCCTAATAAACCCCTTCTCAAGTAGCTCCCCTGCTTGCTTGCTGAGCTTCCTCATTTCCCTAGGAGCAATGTGGCGCACAGGCAATGCGACTGGCTTCGCATTATCCACCAAACATATCCAGAAATCAATCTCGCGCCTTGGAGGTAAGCCCTGAACCTCCTCAAAAACATCCTAATGCTCACAGACTAGCGGTACAGATCGTAAATCATTGATAGAAGCATCAAGTGATTCTAGGAAACCAGGCATGACAGCCCCTTTTGGGTCACAAGAAATCTCGAGAGTCCTTCCTCGGCAAGTCAAAAGTCTAACGACCCTCCTCTCACAGTCTAGAATGGCACCATACATGGCTAGCCAATCCATCCCTGTAATCAAACCATATCCCATAAAACCAAGCCCATATGCGCCGCACTCAAACTCGACGCCCATCATAGATATCCTCAAACCCCGACAAATCGTAGACAGATGAGTCATACCTCTAATGGGGCTTGAGACAACAACGGGATCCGAAACTATACTAGCACTAAGGTGTAGAGAACAACCATAGAATTAGATATAAAATAATGCGAAGTGCCAAAATCAAAAAGAGTCCTAACATGATGGTTAGAAAGGGAAATCAAGCCTTCAACATAAACTTTCCTACCTCTGTCCGGTACACTGACCTCGAATAGGGTACGACCTCACCACAATGGAAACAAGCATTCTTCCTTTTTCGGCAATCTTTGACCAAATGACCCACGTTTCCACAAACATGACACTTCTTCTTGTCTTGAGCTTTGTCGTTCTTTTCATCTTTTTTTGATGTTGCTATTCTTTCTTGGTTCACACTTTCTTGTTTTATGTCTTATCAGTTTTAGCCTCTTTCTTTTCGCCTTTATCTTCTTCATGCACTAATGCCATATCAACGAGCTTCTTGAAAGTTTCCCCCATCGGAATATGAGACATAGCCAATCCATGGAGGGGTTCATTCAATCCTATCGCGAACCTCAAAGCTTTCTTATGCGGGGTGTTCACCAATTCCAGCCCAAACCTTACCAACTGATTGAACTTATTGACATATTCTTTAACAGACATGCTTCCTTGCTTAAGTGCCATAAACCTTCCATTTGCATACTCTCTTCTGCTTGAGAAAGAAACTTCATCTCGAATCTCTATCGGAAATCATCCCAAATCTCAACTGGACGCCCTGCTTGCATCACTTCCCACCAAAATGAAGCCTCATCCTTCAGCTGCCAATTAATTCTTCCTACGGTCGTCAACCTCAAAAATCTCAAACAAATCCTACGTCTCTTTTAGCCAATTTTGTGCTTCCACAAAGCTCTCAATTCCACAGAATGGATTTCCTCCCATAGCACAAAAATCCTTGCATATCTTAGAGAAATTATCCGCTCGCGGAGGAGGAGGAACAACGACTGCAGCTTGGGGAGGGGAATTTGCTTGGCCTCCGGCAGGTGCCATAACCTCAAGATATCTACGAAACCAAGTCGATATCTAGAATCCCTCGAGAATATTCGGTTCCCCAAACATGCAAAATAGAAAAGGAAAAAGGGATTCAAACATAGAATTGAAAGTTATTTCATATGGCTTTAGGGAATATGTGTTTCAAAGATAGACTTTCCGTTTGAAAATACTTTCTTTTTGAAACCTTTTGAAAACAATTTTAAAAACCTTTTATCCGATCTTGTAACCTTCAGCTCTGATACCAAATGTGACACCACGTCCTTTAATGCCACCTTTTAATAGAATGCATTAAGTTTAAGCGTTATAGGTAAACAGAATAGAATCTCACAAGATAGATATATAAAACAACAGCGGAAATTTAAAACTTTATTTTCCAATAGAAAACATCGTGGTCTCAAAATCCAGTTACAACATCATATTGAAATACTGGAACAAAATACATCAAATAAAAAGCATCTGTCTTGCGCAAAGCAATTAGAGTACATAACTACTAAGCCATAGTCCCCATGAATAGTCATAAGAAAGAAAATAGACAAAACGGTACCTCGAAGGAAAATCCGAAGAGAGAATCCTAATCAAGCCTGAGCGTCCCCACCCTGAGAACCTAAGGGGAAGGGAAGAGAGAGAAAAGGAAACAAAACGGGTTAGACATAAAGTTTGGCGAGTCCAGTTACTTCTGGCATATAAATACGTAAAAGCATCGTGATAGACATATAAACTGGATGAAAGATAACAGTATCGTAATGGGTATAACAGACTGAACAGGATAAGCAAATGGAATTGAACAGACTATGCTCCTCAAAACACTTTTCTCTGCACCAATACTTGCGTAATAAATATGATCCCAACAAAAACATTATGGTAGACTTAGGTGTACTTCTAGTAATGGGTTTTATCCCAAACGGAAATAATAGGTACCCCAATAGAAATAACAGGTGTTACGATGTGCCCTAATTACTACCCCCAATCGTTCGGCTCCTTATCTCATAAATACCCTGTGCCAGCCCACCAGTAGGATGCATCACTTCTTAAAGTGGGAACCCCCAGAAGGACACAGACATATTTACTGGTATTATAGCGGCTTACTTTCCCAAGCAAGTCGAACCCATGCACGCACATGACTCCGTTGGAACGCGCCATCAGAACACCTCCACCCATATGAACCTCTTATAATTTGCTCAGTAAGCATGCCCTGACCCCTACCTTGTGTGGGGTCTCCCTTTGATACCAAAATGGGTTACTGACTGATACGAGTCCCACGCAACAGATGACACAAGCCACCCACTAGACTTGTATCCCCAACTACTAGGGTTTTGATAGGTTATGCCTAATAGATTAACAAGTCCACATAACCCTAACAGATAAAAAGGTTAAGTATATAACGGGTTCATATGACCCCCGTAGAAATAACAGATTTACTTAACCCCAACATATTCAAACAATTTTTCTTAACCCCCACTATCTAACAGGTTCATATAACCCCCACAAATTAAAACAGGTTAAGTACTACAGGTTAATAGTTCATATAACCCCCACAAATCTAACAGGTCTCACATGTTGTTTAAAGTTTCATTACATGTTCCGCTTAATCTATAAATTATGCCTACGGATTAACATGCCCCAATCCTTAAGTCATAATTCACAGTATAATATATGCCCCAAATTTTAGTCATACATCACAGTATAGGTTATGCCCCCCCAAATCCCAGTCGTGATTCATAATACAAGATATGCCCCCAGTTTACCTTCCCCAACCATTCCCAATTTCTTTTTTTCGCATATTTCAGCGATAGGCCTAGGCTCGAAGGTAGCCTAGGCTATAAAAGTAAAAAAACAAAAAGGGAAAGAGGGAGAGAAGAGAACAGAAATAGGCATATCATAAATTGGTATATCATAAATAGGCATATAAGAACCGAATAGTAGATCATGTGTACAGAGAAATACATGTAATGGCAAACCTGTTTAGGTATGAATCAGATTCTTAACAGGCATAGGTTTAGATCCAGATTTATAAACATTTCAGGATTACTTATTAAATGTTTATATCTAAAAATAACATGAACTCACAGAGACTGGATCTAAAGAACAGAGAATAATTAGGCTGAAGCTGTAGAAGAAATTGTTGTATGCATGTAAGCTGTTGTTGAAAAGAAATAGGCTAATTCATTCTAAGCTAGGGCAGCATCTCGATGTCCCTATTGTTTTTGATGTGTAAAAACAATAGAAATAAGGTGCTATATATAGCCTGAAGCTAACGAACCTTGCCCATAAAAGCGTCTACGTACAGAATAATGAACTGCACCAGATCCCGGTTAGGTCGACCGCCCCAACGGGTCGATCCCTATTTCCCCCGGTTCATTCGCTGTTGGATTAATTTTGAAAATTCTGAGTTGTTTTGTGTATATATATAATTCTCTTATACATATACAAACTTCTAAGCCTAATAATTTTCTCATACGATGTCCGTTTTACACCAACTCGGAGTCTGTCTTAAGTAGAATTCTGAGACAAACGCAATGGTATAGTCCATTTTACTTAATTCCCAATATTTAATTAAGTACTCTTTAGTTTATCGTTATAGTTTTCTTTAAAATTACGGAGTGTTACACACTGACCTACTAAACTATATATTATAATATAGTAATCATCCAAATAAAAATACAAGTACGTCTCTTATACGCTTTTACACTCGCGAACTTTGAGTAAAATTGATTAACCAAAGCTCTGATACCAAATGTGACAACCGCCCCATACTTCCTACACCAAACTAAGAAGAAAGTGTGTTGAATGACGTGCCAAATCGATATAGGATGATCATCAAGGAAGTATAATTCGTAGTAAACCTGTCGTATAACTCACAATGCATGGACAACATATTATATAAAATATACAACTAGATATAGTTGTAAAGCATAATAAAACATAAAACTCAAATACATAACATCTCAGAGTCCTCAGTAAGAAACATCAGTCTAAATGAGTAGTCGATACATCAGGACTCACGACATATCACTCAGAATATCAAAATCATTTGCATACACCGATAATCAAAAAGTACTAAATAATAGAAAATAATGTGTCAGCCTCCAGCTTGTCATCGCATAGAATCATTGGCACCAAAATCTGTTATCTCAGTCTGCTCACCACCAATGTTGATGAGCAACCCAAGGTAATAAGAGGGAAGCAAAAAACCTTGAGTTAGACATCAGCCTTAGTGAGCGATAAAATAACTAACAATAGTTACATGAGATAATATGAGTATAGACAGTTCAACCATCTGATCTGTCCGACAATCATAAAGTTAACATGTGAAAATCATCCATCACATGCCATTATAGAATAGGAAAGGACAACCCCCAATCCCGCTTCTCTTTGACATCATACGGTGATAGCCGACCCAGAGAAAATAGAGAAGAAAGCAGACAATCAACCATAACATCCAATATCCTAGCCGACTCAGAGAAAATAGAGAAGAAAGCAGACAATCAACCATAACATACCTTGAATCCATCGGTAATAGAATTTGCTTTCAATGATCGAAAGGGCTAATGAAAACCTAGGTTCTAGCAAAACTACCATACGTCATCGTAACTACGTATGTTTTCCTTAATCGACTAAGACAACTAGGCCCATCATGACTGCCCACGGTATGTGATCTATCCATTTTGATCCTAATGGATGCCCCCATGATACCTCTGCTTTGAGTCTGCTAGAACATTTCGATTAACGGTTCCTTGGCACCTCAAAACTGTCAAGCCTTTCTTCTCGGCGACTCTATTCATTTCTCAAATTATTCCATTATCATCCATGATTGACTCTCATCCAGTCAATCCATCATCATAATGAGTCGTATATCATTCCATGACAGCCATCAATTCGGCTCCGACCACTCCAATATGAGTTCACAATTGAAGCTCCATCCATCATTGAATTGCACATTGATCATCAAAAGTCCATTTATCGCCAAACTTCATCAGCAAACCTTAAAAGCCATCAAAACCAAGCTCCCCATGTTTGACTACCATCCATCGTAGCATGATGGATCAGTACAGGTCCATCAATCATGGATCGGTATCGGTTCATGTACTTAGCCTAAAATGGCTAAATGTTGGCACTTTCGTACTCTACGTCCCAATTGCTTCATTCCAGTCCATTTTTCAAGCTATTTGACATTTTTGTTGAAACTCTACCCGTCCATCCTTGCACTCGAGTAATCAAACTTCAACCCATCTTAAATCAACTCAAAATGACTTGAAAATTTGCTGGCAAGCTTGATCCACTATCATGATGCTTTGCCCCAAGTTTCGTCGCCATTTATCAACCTATGATGGATCGGTACCGGTCCTCACATTTAGCTTTTATGGAGCCTAAAATTTTTGGGGTCCATCCTTTCGTCTTCAGAAATGCCTCTGCTAAGTATTATCTGAATCCGATCATCTGAACATCTAATTTGCTCCGTTCTTCAATCTTAAGATCTGCGACAACCAATTCTAACGCGCAACTCAAGCAATGCATACAATTTACTTAAAACAAACATCGTGTAACACCCTTATGGTATACTTATCCAGAAGCGGCGATGCTACGTATAAGCCACGGTGCTAGTAGAATAATGTAACAACTTAACAAAAGCTTATAGGAATATAAAATCATTCTTAGTACATTATTTTAAATGGAAGAGCTATTATACAATCATCCTATCATAGAATATGGTTACAAGGATCCAAGAGGCCAGTCATTAAATAATTATACATAGGGATACATAAAGAAAAAATATACATAATAAAAGTCTTCACTTCAAAGCATCCAACAAACCATCTAAACCTGGAAAAAAATTAGTGTAGCATCATGAGCAACATAGATCCAGTGAGATAGCTATTTAAGCTTAGTTTTCAAGTCATTTCTTAATGGGTTGTATTATAGTTTCATCATGATTCTTCTCTTCAAAGGTTTCATCAATCCAAAGTTTAAAACAAAAATCAAGGAAGACTTCGGGATATTAAATCAAACAAATTTATGATAACTTCATAACATCAACAATCCATAATTTATCAAATATATAGTTATGAATCTAAACCTCACCCTCGACTTGGTATAGATGTTAGGATGTGTTATCCTATTGCGACCAACATCCCGTCACTAAGTAAGGTATTCATCTCAATACCAACATAGAGTAATAATGCACTACCCAAGATCTATTGTCTTACACCGCACCCCATCAAAGAAATAGAATTAAGAAATGTTTCTCAAAAGTAATCTTAAATTACGTTTTCAAATTCATATTTTTAAGGGTTTAAGACAAACCCAGAACTACCTCAAAATTATTACAGTCTATGTTGAAAAGAAGGTCAAAACCACTTCATAAAGGTTTAAAATCTAAAAGAAAAAGAAAAGATAGCATTTGAAAAAGTGCTAGAAAAAGTTTCAGCATCAATAAAAATAAAAAACTGCTGCATTTAAAAAGCGATATGGAAAGTTCTGGGCTTATTAGAGTTCTTTATAAATAACTCTGAGAAAAGACAGCGTTTTCAGAAATTCTATGAAAAGTTCAAGGTTGTTTATAATGGTTTTAGGCTTAAAACAACCATTACAGCGTTTCAGGCATGTTATGAAATGTTCTAGGTGGTTTATAATGATTATACACTAAAAACAGCTACTACAATGTTTCTGGGGCACTATGAAAAGTTCTGGCTTGATATAGTGCTTCATAAACAATTCAGAGAAAAGATAGCATTACGGAATGCTACGAAAAGAGCTGATACTCAGATTTTCAGCCAGTTTTTCGGTAAAATGTTCGATTCTATTTCTCTATAATAGTTTTTGTCTCCAAATTTTTAAAAGTAAGAAGCTTTCTTTGTCTACTTAGTTACCATGGAAAAAAAATCCTTAAAATCATTTATTGATTTAATGTAAAAGAATATCATGAGGCATTTTTAACATGTCCATTTCGAGCATATTTTTATCCGACTTTGCGTCCAGTTTTCAGGTACACAAACGATCGAATTAGAAAAAGTGGCCAAAGACAAAATTGTAGGCCTTTGAATTAGGTTTCCAGATTGATAAAGAAATTGAAATTTCATTAAGAATTGCAAAAGTTATGGCTAAAACACCGAACTTCATTTTCAGGGCTTTAAGTCCAATCATTCATTCTTAAATTTCACAACTTTTCTTTAAAATATGAAATGAATACATGAACTTAAATCGTTTTTCTCACCTCAGACCTGTATCTTGATCTTGTATTTATCCTCTTGGCTTCTCCTAAACTTTTCCTCTTTATCTTAATATATTTTTGTTTTGTGAATGCATGGAAAGATGCGAACATTTCCACCCTTTATAGAGTAATTTTCAAGGCTAGTTTGGTAATTTTGTTTTTGAACACGTGTCCACCTTATCTTTATGCAAGCTTTAGGATGTAGACACATGCCTTCCTAGGTGTCTTTAGATGTTTCTACGCATGGACAACTAATGTGTTTATGTGTCCTTACCTTATTTACTTACAAGACATGTGTACCCTTTATTTGATGATACATGTCCCTATCAAGTCAAGCCAATTTTCATATTCTAGAATAGGTACACATATACCATTTGTAGTTTATTTATAAACTATATGTTATGTATATATTTTTACATATATATATATATATATTCAGATATGTATGTATTTGTTATACTTAAATAATTGAATCGGATTGACTTAATATATACAAAATTTCTAGAAACGTTTTCATATCCGGATTTTTGAGTTAGGCTGTTACATTCTATCACCTTAGAAAAAGATTTCGTCCTCAAAATCTGGACTTCAAACAATTCTGGATAACCTTTATGAATTTCTGACTCTACCTCCCATGGTGCTTCGTCTTCGTTATGATGGTTCCATTGAACTTTTACTAAGGGAATTTCTTTCGTTTTTAATTTCATAACTTTTCTGTCAAGAATTCGAACAGATCTTTCAATGTACTTGGTCCCCTTTTTAACTTCAATGCCGCTTAAATCAATCACATGAGATGGGTCAGAAATATACTTTTGTAGCATTGATATGTAAAACACATTATGTATATCTGATAATTTCTCAGGTAAATCGAGTTTGTATGCAAATTTTGCAATTTTCGTGGTAATACGAAATGGTCCGATAAATCTCAGTGATAGTTTTGCCTTCTTCTTTCCAATTCGCATTACCCCTCGTACTGGAGAAACCTTAAGAAGGAATTTATCTCCTACTTCCAATTCCTAATCCTTCCTTTTATGATCTGCATGACTCTTTTGCCTACTTTGGGTTGCCTGCAATCTTTCCCTTATGATGGAAATCTTCTCAGTTGTTTCCTTTACTAGGTCTGGACCAAGAAGCTCACGATCTCCAACTTCAGCTTAACATACTGGCAAATGACAAGGCCTTCCATACAAAGCTTCATATGGGGCCATACCAAGACTTGCATGATAACTATTGTTATATGCAAATTCGATTAATGGTATGTGAGTTTCCAATGTGATTTCAAATTTCATTATACAAGACCTTAACCTATCTTCTATGATTCGTTCATCTTTTCAATTTGTCTATCTATATGAGGATGAAAGGCTGTACTCAGGTTTAGTGATGTACCTAGTGCTTTTTAAAGGCTTCTCCAAATACTTTGAAGTGAATCGTGAATCTCTATCTGAAACTATGGTAACTAGTATACCATGTAGTATAACAATTTCTTTCAAATAGAGTCTACTTAATTTCTCCATTGAGTAGGCCATGTTGTAAGGTACGAAATGTGCCGACTTTGTCAAGCGATCCACCACTGCCCATATTGCACCATGACCTTGTTTAATCCAATGATAAAATCCATTGTTATATGCTCCCATTTCCATTCAGCAATAGGAAGTGGTTGCAGAAGTCCTGCCAGTCGTTGCTACTCTGCTTTAATTTGTTGGCACGTAAAACAATTTGCCATAAATTAAACAACATTCTTCTTCATTCCGTTCCACCAAAACTGACACTTAAGATCCTTAAACATTTTTGTGCTTCCCGGATGCATTGTAAGCCTTGAACAATGTACTTCACTAAGAATTTCATTTTTCAATTTAGTTTGATTTGGAATGCAAAGTCGATTTTTGAATCGATAACCTCCATATTTACCAGTGTTCCAATCTGTAGTTTCCTTATACTTCATTTTCACAAATAACTCCTTTAATTCCTCATCTTCTTCTTGGCCTTTCACTATTCTACTTACCAGAGTTGTCTGAATATTATATAGAAGTGCTACTTTGTTAACCATGGCTCCATTAATCATCCTTGTGCGAGCGCTCATATCAGCAAGAGTCTCTGGAGCCCTCCATTCTCTTATTATTAAATGAGCTACTATGCCATAGGTCTTTATAATTATTGCATCTACAACTATATTTGCCTTTCCTGGATGACAATGTTATGTAAAATCATATTCTTTTATAAATTCCATCCACCTTCTTTGTCTCATATTTAATTCTTTTTGAGAGAACAAATACTTTAAACTCTTATGGTCAGAGTAAACATGGAATTGTTCTCTATAAAGGTAATGCCTTTAAATTTTTAAGGCAAACACAATCACAACCAATTCTAAGTCATGAGTTGGATAATTGGCTTCTTGTGGCTTTAATTGACGAGAGCCATAAGCGATAACTTTGTCATCCTGCATTAGTACGCATCCAAATCCTTGTCTGCATGCATCAGAATATACTTTATATGGAACTCCACTCCTTGGCAAAGACAAAATTGGTGCCTTGATCAATCTTTTGTTTAAGGTTTCAAATGTTATCTTACATTTTCATCCCAAATAAATTTGGTTACCTTACGAGTTAGTTTTGTTAATGGAGATGCTATCTTTGAGAAATCTTGAATATATCTTCGGTAGTAACCAGCTAATCCTAGAAAACGTTAAACTTGTGTTGGTGCTGTTGGAGGGTTCCATTTCAACACTGCCTCAATGTTTGATGGGTCTACTCCTATTCCTTTCTTTATGACAACATGTCCAAGAAATTTTACTTCCTCCAACAAGAATTCACATTTACTTAATTTTGCATATAGCTGATGCTCTTTTAGTGTTTGGAGACATAAACGCAAATGGCTTTCATGTTCCTCCTTTGTCTTAGAATAGATAAGGATATCATCAATAAACACAATAACAAATTGATCAAGATATGAATGGAACACAGGATTCATTAGATCCATGAATACTGCAGGAGCGTTAGTAAGGACAAAAGGCATTACCAAGAATTCATAGTGTCTGTACCATGTTTGGAAAGTTGTCTCTGGAATATCTTCTTCTTTTATTCTTAATTGATGTTACCCAAATCTTAAGTCAATTTTTGAAAATACGTTAGCTCCTTGGAGTTGATCAAATAAATCATCGATCCGAGGTAATGGATATTTGTTCTTAGTTATTACCTTATCAAGCTCTCGATAACCTATGCATAAACTAAAAATTCCATACCGATTCTTCACAAACAACACTGGTGCTCCCTAAGGAGATTTACTAGATCTAATAAATCCTTTGTCCTCCATCTCCTTAATTTTTCTCTTTAATTCTTGATTTTTCGTAGGAGACATACTATAAGCTTCTTTAGCAATAGGAGTTGTACCAGGGATTAAGTCGATATAAAAATCAATTTCTCTTTTGGTGGTAACCCTGGTATTTCTTGAAAAGCTTCTTTAAATTCCTTTACTATTGTGATTTGGTCCACTATTTGACCCTTATCCTCGACATTGATATAAGCAATATATCCAGATATAAAAGCGTCTTCAACTTTATCACATGAGTAAACAAAGGTTACATGCTCTCGAATTGTCAAACTTATGGTTTTGTTGTGACTATTCAAGATAGCTTGATATTTTGTAAGCCAGTCTATCCCAAGGATGATACCAAAACGTTCCATTGGAAAAATAATTAAATTAGCCATCATATCCTTACCTTCAAAGTTAAGGGTACAATTCCTACACATACTCTCAAGTTTAGTTCTCCCTCCTACTACACTATATACTATCAAAAGATTTGATAATTGCTCAATAGGTATACCTATCTTAGTAGAAAATTTTTCAGCAATAAGAGAATGTGTGGCACCAGTATCAAATAAAATTCTAGCTTGAAAGTCAAAAAGAAACATGGTACCTTCTACTTGAGCTTGTTCAGAAACAACCGCATATACCTATCCTTGTTGCCCTTTATTGTCCTTCCTTGGCTTCTTGCAATTCCAACTAATGTGCCCAGATTCATTGCAATTGTAACATATGATTGCCTTGGTACAGTTTGGAGAAATGTATCCTGTTACGTTACACCGGTAACATCTCCTTACTTTGTAAGGCTCCTTTTCTTGTTCCGTCGGTCCTTTACTTCCTCCATTTGGTTTCTACTTCTTCTCATCTGGTTTCTTTTGCTTGTTAGAAAGATTGTTTGGTTTCCTTTTATTTGAAACCTTTCTTTCTTGCTGGAACTGAAGATAGTCTTCTTCCAGATTTAAAGCTTCAGCTACTATCATCTCATAAATTTTGCGTCTATCACCGATAACATGTCTTCTTATGGGATGGATTAATCCCTTTGCAAATCGTCTAGCACGATTTCATGTGTATCAATTAAATGATTCCCGAATCGAGATAGTGCTTCAAACTTATTTTGATATTGGGCTACTGACATACCTTCTTGAGTGAGATTTTGGAATTTTGTCTCCATCTTCTCTCTCTCATTCTTTGGGAAATGCTTATCCAAGAATGTTTCCTTAAATTCTTCCCATGTCATCTGTTCCATCTAGTCTGGACTAGTTATTGTTCGAACTAGCTCCCACTAATTTCGAGCTTCCTCTGATAGTTGAAAGATAACCAACTTCCTCTTATCGACTTCACTACATTCCAAAACTTCAAATATATCCTTTAGATGTTGAATCCATTGCTATCCCTTAACTGGATCTGCATCTCCAACAAATTTGTCAGGTTTCAAACTTTTAAAACGACTTAAAAGTTTGTTTGTTGAAGAAGTTGAAGAAACTTGCTCCATGTGCTTGATAAAAGATGCTAACAATTCCATAGCATCTGTTTGTGCGGAGGAGTGAGCCTCTTGACTTGAGTTGTTGAGTTATTTTGATTTGGCATGACCTTCAAAAAAAAAAACTTTTTATGGTCATGGATGAAATACCTTTAGTTATAAAAAATATCTAATAACATACTCAAGTCATGAACACACAAACATGTTATATTACTTATAAGCCTTATTTACAAACAAAATTTGGGGTGTTTATCCATAGCCTCCCCAAAATATAAATACTCATCCATAATACTTGATATGTTAACTAATACTTAACTTCCTATCTCATTTTTAGTCTATCACTATTATTTCCTTTGTTGAAGAAGGGCATGTTTCATTCTTTACTGCTCTAGAAGGTCCAGTGACTTCTTGAGAGTAATCATTTGAGCCAACTGTCTCAAACACCTCTTCATCATATTGTTCCACTATTTTATTTGGAAGTCGTTTAAGTCTTATATTCCCTCCTTATGGTGGTAATGCTCCTTCTTGTCTTAAAAATTCTAAAGCTTCTCCGTAGTCAGTCCGCTCTGCCAGTGTAATCTCCATCTCAGAGGGTTTAATCTTCTGGCGCAAATGGTAAAGAATAAGATCTCTTTTTAGACCGTCTTTGTAATCTTTAGCTCTATGATAAACTTCATATATTTCATAGAGGATAATCGTCCTTGCTCTCCTTTTAAGAACATGCTTTTCTGTTATGCGACTTGCAGCAACTAATCGTTCGTTTGGTGTGGTGGTGCACTTAACACCACCCCATGAATCCCCGGTACCCCAAGTTCTGTTGCTTGCCATAACTTATAACTACAAATAGTCGTAAGGATGTCAATAATTGTATAAACTTCCTATTTCGACAAATTAAATTGTGAGACTATAAGGTTTTCCAAAAGCACCCCTTAAACCTCAGTTCTGATACCAACTTTGCAACACCTCCACTTTGGTATACTTATCCAGAAGCGGCGATGCTATGTATAAGCCATGATGCTAACAGAACAGTATCACAAGTTAACAAAATCTTATCGGAATAAAAAATCATTCATAGTACATGGTTTAAACAAAAGAGCTATTATACAATCATCCAATCATAGAATATGGTTACAAAGATCCAAGAGATTAGTCATTAAATAATTATACATAAGGATACATAAAGAGATAATATACATAATAAAAGTCTTCACTTCAAAGCATCCAACTAATCATCTAAACCTAAAAAGTTTTAGGTGTAGCATCATGAACAACACAGACATAGTGAGATAACTATTTAAGATTAGTTTGCAAGTCGTTTCTTAATGGGTTGTATTATAATTTCATCGTGATTCTTCTCTTCAATGGTTTCATCAATCCAAAATTTAAAACAAAAATCAAGGAAGACTTTGAGATATTAAATCAAACAAATTTAGGATAACTTCATTCCATTGAAAAGCCATAATTTATCAAACATATAGTTATGAATCTAAACCATGCCCTCAACTTGGATTAGAGGTTAGGATATGTTATCCTATTGCAGTCGGCATCCCATCAACAAGTAGGGATGTACTCTATTCGGCTCAGTACATATATAGACTAATAGTGCACTACCCAAGATCTATTATCTTACACCGCACCCCATCAAAGAAATAGAATTAAGAAAATATTTCTCAAAAGTAATCTTAAATTATCTTTTCAAATTCATAATTTTAAGGGTTTAAGAAAAAACCCAAAACTACATCAAAATTATTCCAATCTATGTTAAAAGGAACGTCAAAACCACTTCATAAAGGTTTAAAATTTAAAAGAAAAAGAAAAGATAGCATTTGAAAAAGTGCTATAAAAAGTTTCAGCATCAATAAAAATAAAAACTACAGCGTTTAAAAAGCATTATGGAAAGTTCTAGGCTTATTAGAGTACTTTATAAATAATTCAAAGAAAAGTAAGCGTTTTCAGAAATGCTAAGAAAAGTTCGGCGTAGTTTATAATGGTTTCAGGCTTAAAACAACCAATACAGCGTTTCGGGCATGCTATGAAAAGTTCTGGGTGGTTTATGATTTTACACTAAAAACAGCTACTACAATATTTTTGGGGAGCTATGAAAAGTTCTAGCCTGGTATAGTGCTTCATAAACAATTCAGAGAAAAAATAACGGTTCAGAATGCTACGAAAAGTGCTGAAATTTAGATTTTCAGCCAGTTTTTGGGTAAAATCTTTGATGCTATTTCTCTATGATAAAAATAGTTTTTAACTCCAAATTTTTTATAGTAAGAAGCTTTCTTAGTCTACTTAATTACCCTGAAAAGAAATCCATAAAATCAATTAACTAATTTAATATAAAATTTCAATATCATGAGACATTTTTAACATGTCCATTTCGGGCATATTTTTACCTGACTTTGCGTCCAATTTTCAAGTACACAAACAATCGAATTAGAAAAAGTGGCTGACGACAAAGTTGAAGGCCTTTGAATTAGCTTCCCAGTTGGATAAATAAATCCAATTTCATTAAGGTTTGTAAATGTTATGGTCAAAATACCGAACGTCATTTTCAGTGGTTCAAGTCCAATCATTCGTTCTTAAATTTCACAACTTTTCTTCAAAATATGAAATGAATATATGAACTTAAATAGTTTTTCTCACCTTAGAGTTATATCTTAATCTTATGTTTATCCTCTTGGCGTCTCCTAAACTTCTCCTCTTTATCTTTTTTTATTTTTGTTTTGTGAATGCATGAAAAGAAGTGAACATTTCCACCCTTTATATAGTAATTTTCAAGGCTAGTTTGGTAATTTAGTTTTTGGACACTTGTCCACCTTATCTTCATGAAAGCTTTAGGATGTAGAAACATGCCTTCCTAGGTGTCTTTAGATCTTCTTACACATGAACACCTAATGTGTTTATGTGTCTTTAACTTATTTACTTACAAGACATGTGTACCGTTCATTTGATGACACGTGTCCCAATCATTTCAAGCCAATTTTCGTATTCTAGAATATGTATACATATACCATTTGCATTTTATTTACAAACTATGTGTTATGTATATATTTACATATATATATATATATATTCATGTATGTATGTATTTATTATACTTAAATAATTGAATTGGATAGAATTAATATATTCAAAATTTCTAGATACTTTTTCATACCCGGATTTTTGAGTTAGGCTGTTACACATCGACGCAGCAATACATGATCACACAAACAAACCCAAATCATCAAAACATAATATAACAATGAATCAACAAAAATGTAGATCTAATCATAGCTAAAATCATGACTAACATATGAATTTCCGGTTTAATAGATTAATTTAGACAATATGAACATACCTAAATCTTAAATGAACTTGCATCAATAGATTTAGGTTGAATTTAACATGTATGAATGAAATTAACCTAGATCTAACCCATATAACCTGCTTCTGTGTTAGAGATATATATCACTAACCTAAGCCTTGATTTAATATAAATCCGATGAGATTAGATTTGAAAAGCGCTGAAACCCTCGAATTTGATGCAATTTGACGTGATCTAATCTTTCTAGATGATGATCTATCTTCTAAATGCAATCTATTATGAATTTAAATGAAAAGAATTGATGAAATTAGGGATTAGGTTGAGCCGGAGAATCACAAATGCCCCTAATGTTTGAATAAAGAGAAAAAAACTCTAATTCTCTCCCCAATCCCCTCTATTTATGGCCAGGTCATTAATCTAACGGGCTTGACTAATTGGCTCATTAGTTGCTAATCAGTTTACCTAACAGAACCTGAAACTTAAAGCATTGATTCCTCCCAAACCGTTGAACCAAATCTTTCTTGTAACCACTCCACGTAATCGTAAACCACAATTTCAATTCAATGAGACCAATTTCAGCACCTGATCCGATCCCTATCAAAAGTTATTGTTAAAACAATATTCACAAAGGTAAAACATTCATAATTGAGCTTGGTAAAATCATAGACATGTCTCACATCCCTATGAACAACATATTAAAATCTGAGAATGATCTGACCACCAGAGAAAATAATTATTTTACGATTCTCCGATACGTAAAATACGAGTCCTTACAACCCACCCCCATGGCGGTTCGACCAATACAGGTCAATTTTTGTTCTTTGCTATATTGTGTTAAATTCTAAAGTAAATTTCTAAACTCTTAATTCTTTTATAACCCTTTCATATGAACTCGATTTTAGAAAATTATTGGAATTTATCTAGAAATTTGTCACGGACTCAACGATGCAATTCTCGTAGCCAAATTTAGACAATTTCATGGGCTTATTTTTATTATTTTTCCTTAATTAATTATTATCACTTAAATACCAGGTTATTACAAAACATGGTTATTGTAACAACCCGTATTTCGATAACATGATTAAGACGAGAATCAAGGCAGAATTTAATTTTAAATTCTGAATCAGGTGAAACGGGCTATGCCATTGCGTTCGTCTCGGAAAAATACGCGAAATAGAGTCCGAGTTTTCGAAAATCGGAGTCCGTATGACCAAGATATGGCCTCGCGAAGTTTCACGAAAAATTCCCAAATTAAAGGATACTTAATTAAGTGAAATGGGTTGCACAGAGAAATATATATATATATATATTGATATATATATATATATAATTGAAAATTAAATAAATAAATATGCAAAAATGTTCAAAACAGCGAATTGGGAGAGGGGAATAACCGAACCGGCCGATTTTTGAGGTCGACCCGAGCCCGTTGGGTCGACTAGGGGTTAATCCAGGGTGTTTGGCTGTCAACCCGTGGGCCGATTCGCTCAAATGCAGATTTTGCATTTGGATGGTTCTCATGGTTCATCTTTAATCTAAAGGCCCTAGATGGTTCCTACACTTGACTTCTTCCCCAAGACATACTTTGGTGGCTTGGATTGAATCTAGGTTTAATCCTATGGCCTAAAACACTTGCCTAATCTATAAATAAGCCCCTAACCTACCCCTAAACCCTCATTATTCATTCATGCAACTAAACTATGACAAAATTGCTACTCTCATGGCCTCCACTCAACTATCCTAGCCTCCACTTCATTTCTATGAGAGGTTTCATGATCATGAGAGTATTAGAGAGTCCCTATGTTGGTATGAGAGCTTCTCAAGTTGATTTCAAGGCAAAAGCTTTGATCTTTGTTCATAAAGATGGTATTTTTGTTGATTTGGAGTGTTCATCTTTGGGTTTTTGGGTGATGGCATGCATAGGCTTCATCACAATCTTTGTTTTGCATTTCGATTTGTGCCTTCATAGCTATGTAAGCCGTTCCCTACTCTTAGATATTAACTATGAAGTTAAATGTTCATGTTGAAAGTTTGGGTTTGATTAATTAGAATGATGCATGCTATCATGTTATGCAAGTTTATGAAGTCATTATCTTGATCTTATGAACTAAAAGCCACAACCTTTATGTTGAAATGTTGCATTATGCAACATGAGAATCTTCATAATCATTATGTCAACTTGCATATGAAGTCATAATCCTTATATGATGATATATGCGAGTTTCTAGCCATCATTCCATGTCTTTTGTCACCATGATTCGCTTATGTACCAAGTTTGGGTTGATGCATGTTTTTGAGGCTTAAGAATGTAACATGCAAGCTAATGAACACATTTGTGCCTCATTTGCCACCATGATTAACTTGTGGCTTAATACCCATTTTTGTCATTCCTTTGCCAAGTCTCTTCTTTTAATCCATCACGTTGTTGCGAACGTATATGCTAGTTTAAAAAGCGTTGGGGTCACATTATGGGGAAACATAATGACATGAATATGACTTGGGTAAATGGGTATAAACATGACAACATGTAACGTTAAATATGACATGTGTTTATACTTGAAAACATGACTTGAAGTATAACATGGAAGTTGACATGTAAGTATGCATAAAAGCATAAGCTTGGGAATTTACCTATTAAGTTAGGTCTACCCATTGGGAATTTACCTATTAAGTTAGGTCTACCCAATTGCTTGAAAACTTGACTATGAACATGACACTAGACTAAACATGAAAGTGGCTAACTCGAGGTTGGGTTGAGTTTGCAACGTAAAACTACCCGGAACCGACCGGCCTAACTAGTAGTTGCAAACAATAGGACCCAATGTGAGAAGTTGGTCATGTTGTGCTTGAACCCGAGGTTAGACCAAGTTGTGGTGTAAAGCTACCCGGAACCGACCGGCTTAACTAGTAACCACAACAAAGTCTAATGTGAGAGGTTGGGGTGCATTAAGTAATTAATGCCACATGATAGGGTTAAGTTAATTTGATTAATGACTCTTAACCAAATATGACATGGGTAAATGGGTTAAGTAAATAGGTTAGGCTAATGATACTTAACAAAACATGACAAGGTTGGGTAGGTTAAGTGATTTGATTTGCCTAATGACGCTTAACCATTTTTATACGACTAGTGGACGGGGATTAAGTTAACCAACACTTAATCAATCCAACATGATAATTTGGCAAGGTTAAGTAAGTTTTCTTAATGACACTTAACCATACAAGATGATTAGGGGATGGGGTTAAGTAATTTGCACCTAACTAATCCGACACGGTAATTAGATGGGGTTAAGTAATCCACACTTAACTAATCTAAACACGGTAATTCGATGGGGTTAAGTTAAACACTTAACCAATTTAAACTCGGTAATTCAATGAGGTTAAGTAACCAATACTTAACCAACTTAACGTGATAATTTAATGGGGTTAAGCAACTTATACTTAACCAATTATACATGATGATTTGATGGGGTTAAGTAACTTACACTTAACCAATCTAATACGCGGACTTGATAAGGTTAAGTCACAAGACCTTTTTAGAATATACTTAACCATTGTAGTACGATTAGAGGATGGGGTTAAGCCAACCTATACTTAACCAATCCGACTCGATAATTTGATGGGATTAAGATAATCTATGCTTAATCGATCTAGCAAGATAATCCGATAGGATTAAGGTAAGCTAGTACTTGACCAATTTGACTTGATAGGGTTAAGTCATGAGCCTCTGGGTACACTTAACCAACTTGTGGGACTAAGTCTTGAACTTAAATACTTAGCCAATCTTTGACGTGATTCGTGGGCGGGTTAAGTCATGGACTTGAATGATAACACTTAACCCAATAGACAAACCCTAGCTAGAAGAACTAGGTAGAAAACTGTGGTTAATCAAGGATAACGGGAAAGGAAGCTAAGTGGTAAACCTTAGTTAAGGGTAACTAAGTAATAATTCTTAGCTAAGGACATAGGACTAATTCTCAAAACGATGAGTAACCTGATACGGTAGGTCATCGCTTAGTATACGAGGGGGAGCAAGTTATCTGACTTGGATAAAAGCTCCAGCGCACTGGGTGCCGAAGTGGAAGCTTCGGGGGACGTGAGGATATTCTTGGGATCCCTCTGTGGGCTGCCAGGTAATTATACTAGGCCCATGAGAGGTTAAGGTCTGCGTTAGAAGGACCAAGAGTATGCCTTGGTTGCAATGCGAGCAACCTAAAGACTGGGATGGATTAGCGTGGAGTCGACGATTCTTTTTTTTGCCCTGGATAGCGCATCGCCGACTACCTACCATCTTTAGTCAATCGTGTACGTGCGGAAAGGCAGGGAACCCCCAACAGACCATGTGCTTGCTATCGAGTCATGGGTGAGGTTGGCCCGTAGGAAAGTGGGCTATAGTGGGGCCGGGGAGTGGTTCTTATACATGATTTTTCTTGGATTGCCTTTCAGTAGTTGAGGGAGGGGTCACGTGGGACCATAGCCACGGGTACAAAAACAGACCTTGATATCTGCATCGGCAGACGATTTAAAGCTCCCGACCGAGTTCCGTATTTCTTGATTTGCCCTGGCACGGAACTCGGATGGCACATTGGGGAACATGTGCATCTAGACATGGAAAACGATTCACGATACATACGTGGGATCAAGGGCGCGGTTGACGGGTGGCGTAATCCCTAGTGGTCCTAGGTGGCCAAAACCCAAACCGAGACACGGAAACGTTCATTAGGTAGCATAATCCCTAGCGGTCCTAGGTGGCATAAATCCTAAGTGGACGCGCGATAGTTCATGGTAAGGAAACACAACTAGATCAAGGGTTGCAGTCCAAAACAACTTCAAGGATAAACCGTTTACATAGGAAAGCCCGTACAGCCTACGGCAAAGAACTGAACTTATACATGGAAAGAAACATATGAGTTGAGTAACCTATATATGCGGCATATTAGGTTGACAGGGACCATTACACGACTTTTGAGTAAGGGTCATTCACGGATAACACGTAATACAGTTGGGATACTAGTACGGTAGGTGCAGAGCAGATATACAGGATAGATGCCATGGGACATTATACGCGATAGATATCTTGGGATATTATACTTGATAGAAACCTGACAATGTGATACCTTGTTTTATCTTGACACCGTAGTTTATCACGACACCCTAGTTTATCTGAGTTCAGTAGTTCATCATGTTATTTTGATTTAGCTTATCTATCTTGTTATCATGCTTATGTTCATCTCAGTTTCTCATGTCAGTTAACTTTACTAGTTTTTATACTAATAGTAGATAGGGCTTACTCAGTCTTTTTGACTGACCCGTTTTGTTTCGCCTCTTTTCTTCCGTTTCCCCCCCAGGTTACAGGGAGGAAATACTGTTGTTTAGTTCGGACTTCTTCTGCTTGAAGGTCATCATGGATGGCTTGGATTTTTCTTGGCTATGGCTACTTTACTGCTTTTTCTTGGGGAATAATTTATGAAAAATTCTTTATGCTTCTTTATTATTGCAAGACAGGTTTTGATGTACTCTGATGTAAAAGGCTTTAGACCTTATTTATTCATGTTATGAAAGTTTGATTTTACTTCCGCTATTTTATATATGTTCTGTCTTGTAATATTTCTGTGCATATTTACCAATAATACTCCTCCAAACCTAGTGCATTCCCTTTGTGAGTGACCCTAGCGGAGGTGGGGTGTTACATTTGGTATCAGAGCAGAAGGTTACCAGACTGGGCAAAAGTTTTTAAAGACCTTCTGAAAACTATTTGAAAATCGTTTATAAAGAAGCATTTTTCAAGAAAATTTTCTTTTAAAAGAAAATGCTATTCCCCAAAGGCCATTAGCACTATCCTTATTTCCTTAATTGAATCTCTTTTCCTTTCTTTCCTCCATCTGTAGTCACAGTGGTTTTAATTGCGACTAGTCTTTTCTATCTACGAAAGTGCTTTCCATGCGATGGAGGTGGTTCTCGAGAGACCAGTGGCCGCGTTATAAGAAAGGATAGTGAGAAAGAGGATAAAGGATACGAGCTTAAGTATGAGCAACTGGTTGGTATGGCTTAGTCCTCAAAGGAGGGAGAAAGATGAACAATGAAACCCATGACGAGAGAGTACCTTTGGCATGGTAAAACGGGGTGGATAGTTAAGTATTATGGGACAAGGACAAGATCATCGGGAGGGTAATAGTATGCTCTTATTTCTAGGGTACCTCGGAAGGAGGGTAACGATCTTGTTAAAAGTTTAGCTCTTCTTTTCTATCATCCCGCCAAGACTTTGTTTTGATCCCCGCATCATTTAAGTTTGCTTCGATAGTTGAGTCTCTGCACCTTAAGTACTAGCGTAATAGAGAATCCCATTTTTGTCTCAAGTCCTGTGGAGAACCGGTCCATTTATTCATGACTTGTTTTGGATTTGAGAATAACATGCCTCGGTTATGGATGAAGTGGTTATCCAGTAAGGGGTGCCACTCTCGGTTTTGATAGGAGGGTAGTTAGACTCTTTGACTAGCCTTGGTAATACCCTCGAAGTCTCGTGTAACCTTTTTGGGTTCGGTCATGATTAATTACTTAGAATCCCTTGATGCCTTTATTGGAAATTTGAAGCCCGATCGAGTGGTGTTCGCCGATAAGACGGATGGTTTATTTCACTTATGCACGGGTTATGGAAATCACCCAAGTAAGTGCGCTTGATAACCTGGTTGGCATCTGTTTACTTTCAAGAGAAAGTTCTTCTACGTGGAATACCTTGTGGTACGAGATCCAAGATTCACTAGTGAATTTTGGAAAGCTTGCATGAGATCATGAGTACGCAGTCATGTTTGCGTCAAGTATTCTAGGAAAAGGATAAGTGCAAGTGGAACGAGAGGCGACAAAGAAATGAGTTCTAGCTCATGTTATGGAAACAGGAAATAAGAAGCTGCGAAATCGTGAAGTTAAAAGACGGTCAAGGCACGATGGAATTAAGCTCAGGAAAGACGACTTTGATGGTCAAAGACTAGATACGCGCATGATATCTCTTTTTGGGAGTATATTCTTGATCCCTGTTTTCGGTATACTTGTAGGCTATCTTTTGTGGACATCCTCTCGGTCCTATTTTCTGTTACAAACCCCGTAAGGAGTTTGTCTTGTTTATCTTCTCGACCCTGTTTCAGGGAATCCTAGGTAGAACCCTATGGATGTAAACATGTATTTGAAACATGTTATGATTGATATGGTTGCAAGTGGTTGCAAGTGGTTGCTCGTGGATGCGCGAATACACATTAGATACTAGCTCGACTCGGTCACATTTCATATTGCATATGCACGAGTATTTATACTTGTTTATGGATGAAATCGAGTGTATTATCATGCGGTTGTTGCATATGAATGAATGATTGTGCACGCATATAGTATCTATATGACTAGGACTATTTGCATACACGTTGGATACATGGCACTATACATATTTTTGCATTAGAAAGATTATTCAGGCCTGATCATTAGCATTAGCTAAGGAACATGTACACACACGTCTTGCAAATATTCATACAGCATTAGAAATCATCTAAGGACAATGGTTGCTTGTGGATGATGTTTTGAGTAGATGGATGATGGACGGTAGGATATGTTCTTCCTAACTTGGAGATTTCGGGGACGAAATCCTAAAACGTGGGGAGAATGTAACAACCCGTATTTCGATAACATGATTAAGACGAGAATCAAGGCAGAATTTAATTTTAAATTCTGAATCAGGTGAAACGGGCTATGCCATTGCGTTCGTCTCGGAAAAATACGCGAAATAGAGTCCGAGTTTTCGAAAATCGGAGTCCGTATGACCAAGATATGGCCTCGCGAAGTTTCACGAAAAACTCCCAAATTAAAGGATACTTAATTAAGTGAAATGGGTTGCGCAGAGAAATATATATATATTGATATATATATATATAATTGAAAATTAAATAAATAAATATGCAAAAATGTTCAAAACAGCGAATTGGGAGAGGGGAATAACCGAACCGGCCGATTTTTTAGGTCGACCCAAGCCCGCTGGGTCGACTAGGGGTTAATCCAGGGTGTTTGGCTGTCAACCCGTGGGCCGATTCGCTCAAATGCAGATTTTGCATTTGGATGGTTCTCATGGTTCATCTTTAATCTAAAGGCCCTAGATGGTTCCTACACTTGACTTCTTCCCCAAGACATACTTTGGTGGCTTGGATTGAATCTAGGTTTAATCCTATGGCCTAAAACACTTGCCGAATCTATAAATAAGCCCCTAACCTACCCCTAAACCCTCATTATTCATTCATGCAACTAAACTATGGCAAAATTGCTACTCTCATGGCCTCCACTCAACTATCCTAGCCTCCACTTCATTTCTATGAGAGGTTTCATGATCATGAGAGTATTAGAGAGTCCCTATGTTGGTATGAGAGCTTCTCAAGTTGATTTCAAGGCAAAAGCTTTGATCTTTGTTCATAAAGATGGTATTTTTGTTGATTTGGAGTGTTCATCTTTGGGTTTTTGGGTGATGGCATGCATAGGCTTCATCACAATCTTTGTTTTGCATTTCGATTTGTGCCTTCATAGCTATGTAAGCCGTTCTCTACTCTTAGATATTAACTATGAAGTTAAATGTTCATGTTGAAAGTTTGGGTTTGATTAATTAGAATGATGCATGCTATCATGTTATGCAAGTTTATGAAGTCATTATCTTGATCTTATGAACTAAAAGCCACAACCTTTATGTTGAAATGTTGCATTATGCAACATGAGAATCTTCATAATCATTATGTCAACTTGCATATGAAGTCATAATCCTTATATGATGATATATGCGAGTTTCTAGCCATCATTCCATGTCTTTTGTCACCATGATTCACTTATGTACCAAGTTTGGGTTGATGCATGTTTTTGAGGCTTAAGAATGTAACATGCAAGCTAATGAACACATTTGTGCCTCATTTGCCACCATGATTAACTTGTGGCTTAATACCCATTTTTGTCATTCCTTTGCCAAGTCTCTTCTTTTAATCCATCACGTTGTTGCGAACGTATATGCTAGTTTAAAAAGCGTTGGGGTCACATTATGGGGAAACATAATGACATGAATATGACTTGGGTAAATGGGTATAAACATGACAACATGTAACGTTAAATATGACATGTGTTTATACTTGAAAACATGACTTGAAGTATAACATGGAAGTTGACATGTAAGTATGCATAAAAACATAAGCTTCGGAATTTACCTATTAAGTTAGGTCTACCCATTGGGAATTTACCTATTAAGTTAGGTCTACCCAATTGCTTGAAAACTTGACTATGAACATGACACTAGACTAAACATGAAAGTGGCCAACTCGAGGTTGGGTTGAGTTTGCAACGTAAAACTACCCGGAACCGACCGGCCTAACTAGTAGTTGCAAACAATAGGACCCAATGTGAGAAGTTGGTCATGTTGTGCTTGAACCCGAGGTTAGACCAAGTTGTGGTGTAAAGCTACCCGGAACCGACCGGCTTAACTAGTAACCACAACAAAGTCTAATGTGAGAGGTTGGGGTGCATTAAGTAATTAATGCCACATGATAGGGTTAAGTTAATTTGATTAATGACTCTTAACCAAATATGACATGGGTAAATGGGTTAAGTAAATAGGTTAGGCTAATGATACTTAACAAAACATGACAAGGTTGGGTAGGTTAAGTGATTTGATTTGCCTAATGACGCTTAACCATTTTTATACGACTAGTGGACGGGGATTAAGTTAACCAACACCTAATCAATCCAACATGATAATTTGGCAAGGTTAAGTAAGTTTTCTTAATGACACTTAACCATACAAGATGATTAGGGGATGGGGTTAAGTAATTTGCACCTAACTAATCCGACACGGTAATTAGATGGGGTTAAGTAATCCACACTTAACTAATCTAAACACGGTAATTCGATGGGGTTAAGTTAAACACTTAACCAATTTAAACTCGGTAATTCAATGAGGTTAAGTAACCAATACTTAACCAACTTAACGTGATAATTTAATGGGGTTAAGCAACTTATACTTAACCAATTATACATGATGATTTGATGGGGTTAAGTAACTTACACTTAACCAATCTAATACGCGGACTTGATAAGGTTAAGTCACAAGACCTTTTTAGAATATACTTAACCATTGTAGTACGATTAGAGGATGGGGTTAAGCCAACCTATACTTAACCAATCCGACTCGATAATTTGATGGGATTAAGATAATATATGCTTAATCGATCTAGCAAGATAATCCGATAGGATTAAGGTAAGCTAGTACTTGACCAATTTGACTTGATAGGGTTAAGTCATGAGCCTCTGGGTACACTTAACCAACTTGTGGGACTATGTCTTGAACTTAAATACTTAGCCAATCTTTGACGTGATTCGTGGGCGGGTTAAGTCATGGACTTGAATGATAACACTTAACCCAATAGACAAACCCTAGCTAGAAGAACTAGGTAGAAAACCGTGGTTAATCAAGGATAACGGGAAAGAAAGCTAAGTGGTAAACCTTAGTTAAGGGTAACTAAGTAATAATTCTTAGCTAAGGACATAGGACTAATTCTCAAAACGATGAGTAACCTGATACGGTAGGTCATCGCTTAGTATACGAGGGGGAGCAAGTTATCTGACTTGGATAAAAGCTCCAGCGCACTGGGTGCCGAAGTGGAAGCTTCGGGGGACGTGGGGATATTCTTGGGATCCCTCTGTGGGCTGCCAGGTAATTATACTAGGCCCATGAGAGGTTAAGGTCTGCGTTAGAAGGACCAAGAGTATGCCTTGGTTGCTATGCGAGCAACCTAAAGACTGGGATGGATTAGCGTGGAGTCGACGATTCTTGTTTTTGCCCTGGATAGCGCATCGCCGACTACCTACCATCTTTAGTCAATCGTGTACGTGCGGAAAGGCAGGGAACCCCCAACAGACCATGTGCTTGCTATCGAGTCATGGGTGAGGTTGGCCCGTAGGAAAGTGGGCTATAGTGGGGCCGGGGAGTGGTTCTTATACATGATTTTTCTTGGATTGCCTTTCAGTAGTTGAGGGAGGGGTCACGTGGGACCATAGCCACGGGTACAAAAACAGACCTTGATATCTGCATCGGCAGACGATTTAAAGCTCCCGACCGAGTTCCGTATTTCTTGATTTGCCCTGGCACGGAACTCGGATGGCACATTGGGGAACATGTGCATCTAGACATGGAAAACGATTCACGATACATACGTGGGATCAAGGGCGCGGTTGACGGGTGGCGTAATCCCTAGTGGTCCTAGGTGGCCAAAACCCAAACCGAGACACGGAAACGTTCATTAGGTAGCATAATCCCTAGCGGTCCTAGGTGGCATAAATCCTAAGTGGACGCGCGATAGTTCATGGTAAGGAAACACAACTAGATCAAGGGTTGCAGTCCTAAACAACTTCAAGGATAAACCGTTTACATAGGAAAGCCCGTACAGCCTACGGCAAAGAACTGAACTTATACATGGAAAGAAACATATGAGTTGAGTAACCTATATATGCGGCATATTAGGTTGACAGGGACCATTACACGACTTTTGAGTAAGGGTCATTCACGGATAACACGTAATACAGTTGGGATACTAGTACGGTAGGTGCAGAGCAGATATACAGGATAGATGCCATGGGACGTTATACGCGATAGATATCTTGGGATATTATACTTGATAGAAACCTGACAATGTGATACCTTGTTTTATCTTGACACCGTAGTTTATCACGACACCCTAGTTTATCTGAGTTCAGTAGTTCATCCTGTTATTTTGATTTAGCTTATCTATCTTGTTATCATGCTTATGTTCATCTCAGTTTCTCATGTCAGTTAACTTTACTAGTTTTTATACTAATAGTAGATAGGGCTTACTCAGTCTTTTTGACTGACCCGTTTTGTTTCGCCTCTTTTCTTCCGTTCCCCCCCCCCCCCCAAGGTTACAGGGAGGAAATACTGTTGTTTAGTTCAGACTTCTTCTGCTTGAAGGTCATCATGGATGGCTTGGATTTTTCTTGGCTATGGCTACTTTACTGCTTTTTCTTGGGGAATAATTTATGAAAAAGTCTTTATGCTTCTTTATTATTGCAAGACAGGTTTTGATGTACTCTGATGTAAAAGGCTTTAGACCTTATTTATTCATGTTATGAAAGTTTGATTTTACTTCCGCTATTTTATATATGTTCTGTCTTGTAATATTTCTGTGCATATTTACCAATAATACTCCTCCAAACCTAGTGCATTCCCTTGTGAGTGACCCTAGCGGAGGTGGGGTGTTACAGTTATCCATCGATCTGAAAGAGTAGATTGTAAGCTTATCGACTAGGTCAACATAGCATGTGAGTGATATAGGTTGTTCCCTATTGACAATGTAATAACCAATCAACGAGCTTGAAAACCTTTGTTGACCCTATCCCTGTGGACTATTTAACTAAAACGTCAAATATAAAACGATAGACAAAGTTCTATCAATCGACAATGTACATAAGCTAACTACCTACATGGACTAAAACAAGATAGAATAAACTTTGTCATCATGATTGATGGCAACAAGCAATGAAAGTAGTCATAAATTCTTTTGAAAATAAGTTTTAAAAACAAACCTTGTCGATATAGATAATCGCTCACTACACCAAAATACAAAATTAGAAACACATGTATTTTTTGATTCGAAACCCTTTTATTACGTTGCAAGTGGTAATACATCTTTGTAGTGTTTCCATGGGAACTTAAAGCGTTTCCGTTTTTAATCGTTTTTTATAAAATAATTTTTTTTTTTTTGTAATCATTAAAGTCTTTCTAAAGCTCATGCCGTATATTATCTATCCAGCCAAATACATCTCTGTAAAATTTCATATGGCTGCGAATAACATAATCAAGGCGTATCTTCAAATTCTCATGCCCTAATCACCTTTTCCCTAGGTCAAAATCAAATCGCTTGTTCGAATTTCTACATTAATATTGAGCATCCATCATCTGAATCAGCTTCCTTTGTTAGATTGAGCCTTTTCATCCGACAATTTTAGCTAGTCTGGTTCCAAAACCTAAGGTAATATTTAATTTCCCATCATTATGTTCTGATTGCTTCGGTTATTCGAATTTGGACGATGATTCGACAATCGCATTATTAGTGCTTATTTTTTATAAGAAGTATGTTTTTTATTTAGATAAATTTATTCGATCTTCGATTGTATTATTGTTGGCAGATTACTGAGGTATTGTATTACTACTTCAGATTACTGAGGTATTGACAACATTAGTAGATTGAAATGGTTTTATTAACCCTAGCAATTTCATTTGTGTATCCCTTACTATTAGTATATGTAATTCTATTATGGATTGAAACAATTAGACGTCTTTGTAGCTCTGAAATTCAATCCGTTTCATAAATTTGTGTCTTTCTGCAAGGGTTTAATTATGGATTTTTTCTTGCATGTTATGATGGGCATAATGAAGAATACAACTTTATTTGTAATATAGGTACACTATTTGGGTTATGCCAGTAAAATTCTTTTCTTCAATTTTTTATATTTTGTACTGTTGTTGAATTCAAATGCAATTGATTTTTTTGTGGGCATTGGTTTTACTGAAAAGCGGCTTGAGGATTGTTCTGAAAGTCTCTATAGTAAAATAATTTCTAGTCCACAGGTGAGACATCATCGACACCTATGTTATGCAGACAATCACTTCTTTTATAGATTACCGGGCGACAACATCGAAACAAAGAATATAAAGATCTTCAATGATACACTATCCTAATGATGTACTTCCGTTTTAAATAAAACCCTCACTCACCCCACTCTCTCAACCTCCTACCAAATTCAAAAGAACTGAACCAGTAAAATAAAGGAAATTGCCAAGCAGCAGAGGCAGCAACAGTAATGATCCAGCATCCAAGCGGTAGATTAAAAATAATATACTAGTCGCTCTCTGCAAACCAGGTCATGGCCTCAAATCCCGGCCATTACGTTGCCATTATCATCACTCCTACCACCCAAAAGCTCACCTACTCCACTCTCAGTACCATCACCACCACTAGCCATGGCAGCAGCAGTAAGAATGGTGCAGAAATGAAACATTATCTGAAGCTTCTTTGTCCTTTCCGATAACCTACATATTGGCTACGTTTATAGCGTTGCTACCTTCGAAGGTACGTCTCCCTAAACTGTCAATATGAACACAATAATATACTACGGTTTTGATAATCAAATTTCTCTTTATTTCTTGTTTTGTAAGGGGTGTTGAAAGATTTCGCATCAAAGAAGTATGCAAGACTAAAGACTCCAAAACCCGTTCAATGAAGTATACAAGGGATGATCATGAAGGAGAAGAAAGTTCAACTGCATAGGTAATTACCTGAAATCTTGAAAAAAATAACGACTTTGTTTCAAATTTGTGATGGTTTTTAGATGTGTGAAAGAGAAATTTATGGCTGATCAAATTAATATCATTATGTCCTTGTTTGAAATGAAGTAAACTGAGACATCAACTAGTATTTTTGAAATATCGATCAATGTGCTCATATGTAGGTGCATGCCTGCTGACGTTACGTGTACCAATCTACTAACATTACGTCTCATTACCACTATTCTTTTCTCTCTTCCCTTCAGCCAGTACATTAATGGATGAATTTAATTCTCTGCCTTCGTATATATGGTTAAGCTGAACTTCCCTCAGTTAATTTCCTGTTGATTCTTGCTTATAGTTTCAACTTTAACTGTTAAATGCGGAAGATATATGGAAAAACAGGCTAGTTTTAGTTTCTACATGAACACACAGACTATATGACTGGTTCTGGTTGACACTTTACTGTTACATAGCAGGAGAAACCAATATATTTGCTTTACCCTTTGCTGTAAAATTAAACTATAAAAAGTAGTTTTGGAATCGTGGGCATTAACTATTGTCATATCACATATTTCACTTCTATATTTTTATTCAGTGCCAACCTACAATAATTTCGACCACCTAATTCATTACATATATGTATATTAAAATCTTCTTGATATCTTTAGTTTAAAATTATAGTTGTCTCCATTGTTTATGTTGCATATTATGGTAAGATAATTGTAGATTACCATGCGACAACATCGAAAGTGCAGATCTCTTGCTTTACCACAGGAATTCCACAGGTAACTAATATTTTGCACACAAATTTATCAGTGTTACAAAAAATAAAATAACATTTGGGATATATTATAACATTATCAGGTTGTCCATCATTGATACTCTTCTTTACTCTTTACTTTCCGTAGGCCTGCAAACTCATTTACTCAATATTCTTATATCTCATTTGCTTGATATTTATATTTTTTCAGTCTTTCCTGTGTAATTAAACAGACTTTCGTCTTAGGGGGTAAAATGGTTACTAGGATTAGGAACATAAATACTATAATTTTTGTTATTTTATATATAAAATGCAAGTTTTAGCCTGTCCAAACCAATGCATGAATCGTGGGAAGTATACATCAGCAAGGTTCTTAAAGCTGTCAAGTATGGCTTATATCTGATAATTATTTCACTTGTGGTGATATTTCTCTAGAATATTGATGGACACGCTTTGTTGGCTCGTATTTCTTTGCTGCTTGGAGATAAAGATACTTAGCTCTGGTCCTCCTCGAAACAGATTTGCATGGTGCTTTCATGTTAGGTATTATATTACGAATTTCATAATTAACATCTTTATGAGCTATTTGTGAAATATTTTAACGTGCTTTTGCTATTTCACTTGCTGGCAGTAAGATCATTTTGTATGTGAGGGTATACACACCATTATGATTTGTGAAACTACAAATGCCTTTGGGTTGGTTACAGAATTTTTTTTCTGTTTAAAGGTTCTATTTATACTCCCACATCATTTAATGCATTTAGCAACCTGGCAGAGCTCTTTCTTGAGAATGTTACAATCGAAGATAAAATTCTAGAAAAACTAATGAATTCCTATCCGCTGCTAAGTAAACTGAGTCTGCTGTTTATTGGATTCTACTTTCTCAGCATTAATGCCCTTGAGCTTGTGATGCTTATTCATAAGTCATATATATGTGTCATTCCTGAACTGAGTAATACTCCGTTGTTGGTATTTGTATTGTTTGGGTTGCAGTCTTCAGTTCCACTAGGTTAATATATATCAAACAATATTAATGCTTTCCATGCCAGTCCTTCAGAGGCTTGAACTAGAGCACTACAAGTGTGTCTAATTTTAAGTAAAGCAAGTAAAAAATATGTGAATATTGTTTGCATAAATCATAACATTGCTAATCAAGTAAGCTTGGCATGCATGTATCATCCTCTCTATTTTGTTTTGTTTCATGCAATAAATACTGTTATATGTGAATACCGTAAATTGCTTCGTGTAGTTCTATTGGAAAGCAAGGTCAAAATGTTAGATAAGCGATAGCAGGAGGATGTCAGCTGATGCAATTTGGAACAGGTAAATAATACAAACCATGTTTCATTGGATTTGTTGGAACTAAGTTAAAGTTGCTAAAATAATATGAAGATCCATCCAGTAGAGAAACTAACTACAGTAACATGTTTGTACACATTTTAGAGACATAACAATTAATTTTACGTGGGATGATATACAGTAACATGGTCTCAACGTTGATGTGACGGCCCGCCCCGCACCAACCGACATTTACTTCAAAAGTGCGCTGTACACATGTCCAGTTAGTACGAAACGGGTTGTTAGAAGGAAAAGGAAGAAGAGAATGAACTAAACGAGGAACCTGTAGAATGTCTCACAGCGCATGGGATAAAATATAATAATAACATACTTGACATAAAATAGGCGAGACAGTGCATAAGCTGATAACTAATAATCAATGTCAACATCAGAGCAGCGGAAATTCAAATACAGCTTATTACAACTTTCCAAATTTACTGTCTCTAACAAAAGAAAACTAAAGTAGAAGATGCACCACCAATGCCCAAGCAGTGATCTTCAACAACACAGGGAGAATACTATATATATTACATGGAAGCCTCCTGCTCGTCTCCGGATCATCTACCCGTGCATCACCAACTAACCTGTCTCTAGTCTGCTCGTGTGAGCACCCAGAGTAATAAGAAGAGACATAAAACTCTGGGTCAGACATAAAGCCTGGTGTGAGCGATAAGCATCTAAACAGAATGATAACAGGTATACTAAACCATACCTGAAGCTGGACCTGCAACCAAAGAGTTAGTACCACATACCGTACAATTCTCCAAGGTGCCATAATGAATAGTGTAAAGAATACGGAGGTGGGGTGTGTATGTCATAATGATAGCAAACAAACCATCCATAGCAACAATCCTCACATCTCTCACTCAGTGCGTAAAGCGTACGACATCTACCACTTTGGAACACTAGACAAACTGAGGTAACGACGAATCCCGACTTGTAGAAACCCTGCTATGACCAAGCTAAACATATGGAGTCATGACCAAACATTTCAATGACCCACTTCATTGGTTGTAGCCCTTGGTTCTACCGATGCCATAATGGCCCTGAATCCGTCTTCGTACCTCCTACCATAGTAGTCCAAAGCTATAGACGTCGACAACCCCTTGGCACGCGTCCCGCAGCAAAACCCAACCATGAAGCGAACTCGTTGATTCCCATCTGAATCTCGAGCTCTAACTTCTCATTTGGGCTTCCTTTGCATCTCGAGTTTCAGTCATCACCGGATCGGTTCGGCCTTTAGCTCCTCATCATCAACGCGGCGCGGTTCGTGGCGTCCATCTGGTAGCGGTTCGGATCGGCCTCCCCCAAGCACACCGGTTCGGGTCGCACCTTCTGCTCACGAGTGGTTCGAATCGTGGTCACCTCACTGGATCGGTTCGGGCTCCTCTTCGTGAAGCAACACGGATCGCCTCGCGAAGCCTTGATCGGATCGGATCGTATCGCGCTGTCGGATCGGAGTCTCCCACAAGAGCAGGTCAGATCGGAGTCTTCAAGTATCGACGGATCAGATCGCACCATCGGGTCGGGGTCTTCAGCCATCGGCGGATCGGGTCGCGCCATCGGATCGGGTCGCGCCATCGGATCGGGTCGCACCATCGGATCGGGTCGCGCCATCGGATCGGGTCGCCCTCACTCCCACCGATCCGGTTCGGATGATTTCCTGCAGTTCTTCCAGCGAGCAGTTTACGCCATTCGACGGCGTTTTGACAAATCTAACACTTCTAATCAATCATAAAACACACCATAGCGTCATAGCAACATGTAACAGCAACTACATCAGCAAACAACCATTCAAATGAATCAAAATGGATCAAAAGTGGCCAAAACTCCTTATTTTCCTTTAAGCATGTTTAAGTAAAACCGATCATAGGGTTAACAAAACTTAATCAAATCGAACCAAATTTCAATCAAAGGCGTAAAACATTATTTAAGAATTTCTAAACATTTTTCCAGAATTTATTAGTGTATAAATTCGCTAATCTTCACTAATTACCCCTTAATTATCGTAATTAGTGTAAAAACTATGCAAATCACTCACCTTTGCCACAATAAAATTTCCAAATCTGAAGTGAACCTCTGATTTGCACGAATTCCAATATATAACAGCAGCTCTACCTCGGTCCTTGTGCTAATCCTCCTTGATTTGATGCCTCTAAGCCTTAATCCTTGATTAGGAAGTGATTTTGGGTGTTTTAGAGAGATTTAGAGAGTGGAGGCCATGGCTAGGTTAAGGGGAATGAAAGTGGCGGCTGGAAAATATCTAAAGAAATGTTTTCTAACCCTAATCAGCCCCAATATACCCCTAAACCCGAAATTTCCCTCTGGGCCTAGCTGCTAATCACCCGGTTAAGCCCAATTAAGCTGTTTTTCACCATCTGAAACTTGTTTCAGCCATATTTCCCAAACGGTAAGTCCGTTTGGCTAATGTGACCACTCTACGGAAAGAGAAACCATCATCCGAAGCCAATGGAAGTGGTTTCAGGTCAAAATTCATTTCCAGTCAAAAGTTACGGCCAAAACAGTGCCAACTAGGGGTAAAATGGTCATAAAAAAATCGGGAGAAATCATGAACATGGGAAATGACCCCAATAGTCGTTCCCCAAAGTTACGTGACCATACGACTTCGTATGTGAAAGAAATAAATATTCTACGATCCTATGATGCGTAGAATGCGGGTCGTTACACTCTTCCCCCCTTAAGAAATTTCGTCCCCGAAATTCCTTAACCCAAAACATACAAAGGATCCCGCATGCCTAACAACCACATACATCAATCAAACATGCAAAATAAGCAAAACAAACCTATCATAGCATGCGGAAAACTAGATCGAAGTCAAAATCTTACCAGGCAAAGAGTTCTGGGTGCGTCTTCTTAATGTTCTCCTCTGTCTCCCAAGTACAATCATTCTCGTCCTCGCCCCACTGAACCTTGACTAACTTCACCGCCTTCCTTCGAAGTTGCTTCATGTCGTGCTCGACAATACGGACCGGCTTGCGGTTCCCAACCGCCTCGGGTTCTACTTCGAAGTCCTCCAACTGATCAGGTGAAATAGTCATATCTGAGTCGTGAACGAACTTCCTTAGTTGGGAAACATGAAATACGTCGTGAACTCCCGCCATCTTCTCCGGTAAGTCCATTCTGTATGCCAAATTCCCGACTAGTTCAAGAACAGGGAATGAGCCAACAAATCTTGGTGCCAACTTGCCTCTCCTGCCAAATCGTATTACGCTCTTCAACGGAGAAATCTTGACAAACACCAAGTCACCAACGGAGAATTTTAAGTCTCTTCTCCTCTTATCAGCATAACTCTTCTGCCTATCTTGGGCAGCCTTCATTCGTTGCTGAATGATCTTAATCTTATCTGAAGTTTCCCTCACCACATCTGGTCCAAGCATAAACTTCTCGCCAGTCTCTATCCAACATGATGGTGAGTTGCACGGTCTTCCGTACAAAGCTTCAAACGGAGCCATACCGATACTGGATTGGTAGCTATTATTATATGCAAATTCTACTAGATGCAAATGGTCATCCCATGATCCACCAAAATCCAATATACATGCTCTCAAGAGATCTTCCAAAATACGGTTCACCCTCTCCGTCTGACCGTCGGTCTGAGGATGATATGCGGTACTGAGATGTAACTCTGACCCTAGAGCCTCTTGTAAGCTCTTCCAAAACCCACTAGTGAACAACGGGTCTCGGTCGCTCACAATGCTTTTGGGTACTCCATGAAATCTCACTACCCACTTCATATACAATTCTGCTAACTTAGCTGCCGTTCTGGTCGATTTGACTGGTATAAACCTTGCACTTTTAGTCAATCGATTCACAATCACCCAAATGCTATCATGTCCCGATCTAGTCCTTGGTAAACCATCGATGAAATCCATCGAGACTTGCTCCCATTTCCATTCGGGAATTTCTAAGGGCTGTAACAACCCACTAGGCTTCTTTTGCTCGGCTTTAACTAGCTGGCAATTCATGCACTTGGATATAAACTTCCCAACGTCTCTTTTCATCCCTTCCCAGTAGTAAGTCTGCTTCATATCTCGATACATCTTGTTACCACCGGGGTGCATAGTCAGCTTTGAGTGATGACATTCTCTAAGCACTTCATCCCTCAATCCATTGACATTGGGTACAACAAGCTTTCCATTCTTTCTAAGCCATCTATCTCGATCAAGCCCATACTTGTTCATCTCCTCATTGATACCCATCTCTAACTTGGAGATGATTTCCAATAGGTTAGGATCGTCCCTCTGACTAGAGCCGATCCGTTCCACCAAAGTGGGTCTGATCGTCAAACTTGCTAACATTTCTGGATCCAATTCGCACTTTGGTCTGAAATCAAACCCCGCGATAAACTCCAGTTGCTTCCATTCAAGGAACATAGCCCCTAAGCTGGCATGTTTTCTACTCAATGCATCAGCCACCGCATTGCCCTTTCCTGGTGTGTATGCGATGTCAAAATCATAGGAAGCTAAGAACTCTAACCATCTCTGCTGATGGAGATTCAGATCTTTCTGAGAGAATAGATACTTTAACGACTTATGATCTGTAAACAGCTCAAATCTTTCTCGCAAGAGATAGTGTCTCCACATCTTTAACGCGAACACGATCGCTGCCAATTCTAAATCATGGGTAGGGTATCTTCTCTCGTGCGGCTTCAATTGCCGACTTGCGTAAGCTACAACCCTACCGCCTTGCATCAATACAGCACCCAGTCCGGTACCACAGGCATACGTGTATACCGTCATCTCTTCATCCCCCTTAGGAATGACTAACACTGGTGCGCTTGTCAACTTGTCCTTTAGACTTTTGAATGCATTCTCGCACCTTTCATCCCAGACAAAAGCTTGATTCTTCTTGGTCAACTGGGTCAGTGGTGCTGCTATCTTGGAGAAACCTTGGATAAACTTACGATAATATCCCGCTAACCCCAAGAAACTTCTTACATCTGTTGCATTCTTGGGCGTAGGCCAATCTTGTACCGTAGCCACCTTTGCTGGGTCCACGGCAATACCGTTCTCTGATACAACATGGCCCAAGAACCTCACTTCCCTCTTCCAGAAGTGACACTTAGAAAACTTGGCCTTCAATTGGTGTTTTCTCAACACCTCCATCGCTACTCTTAAATGTTCCTTGTGTTCTTCCTCTGTCCTTGAATAGACCAAAATATCATCAACGAACACAAGAACAGACTTATTCAACTGATCTCTGAATACCCTATTCATAAGATCCACAAAATATGCTGGGGCATTGGTCAGCCCAAATGGCATGACCAACCACTCATAAAACCCAGACGGCGTCCGAAATGCCGTTTTAGCTATACTCTCAGCTTCCACTCTAAGCTGATGAAAACCTGTCGCGAGATCCAACTGAGAAAATACTCTCGCGCCACTCAACTGATCGAACAAATCATCTATCCGCGGTAGAGGATACTTGTTCTTCCTCGTCACTTTATTCAACTCGCGGTAGTCTACACACAAACGAAGGGAACCATCCGCCTTGGTAGCAAACACAACTGGTGCTCCCCATTCAGAAACACTCCTTCTGATAAATCCCTTCTTCAAAAGATCGCTGACTTGCACCTCGAGCTCTCGCTGCTCTCTTGGTGCCATACGACGAAGTGGCATCACTATAGGCCTGGCATCTTTTACCAAATCAATACGAAACTCAATCTCTCGGTGTGGTGGAAGTCCGGTCACTTCTTCGAAAACATCCGGATACTGGCCAACCACGGGCAAACCTGACAACTCACTATGCGGAATGTCGAGGGAGTTTAGAAAACTAGCCAATACCCCCTTACTGGGTAGACCACCAAACACTATCCTCCGCCCATCATCCGCTCTAGCTGTCACCAAAAAGCCCTCACAGTCTACCACCACCCCGTATCTTTGGAGCCAATCTACTCCCAAAATAATGCCAAACCCAGTAAAGCCCAAAACAAAGCAATCACAAACAAACATGCATCCATGACTCGATAAGACCACATTACGACAAATCATGCTAAGGCTAGTCGAACCACCAATCGGGTTCGTCACTACTAAAGGTCTATCGACAATCTCGGGCTCCAATCCCAACCTATCTACCAGGTCACTAGATATGAAAGAACTGGAAGCTCCGGTATCAAACAAAACTCTAACAGGAACATCATAAACAGACAGCATACCTTGAATGACGACATTCTTTCCCTTCTCCGCCGCAGTTGGGGCATTCGACGAAGAAGGAATAGCATTAAGGGCATATGCTTTCACCATTTGCTTTTCTTTAGGGGGCTGTGGACACTTGTCCTTGTGATGTCCCATTTGGCCGCAGTTGAAGCACTTCCTATCCGCTGGCTTGGCCCGGCAATTAATAGCATAATGGTCCTTCTTACCACAGCTGAAGCACTCAACATCTTGTTTATTCTTTTTCTTCTGGCCATCCTTAGCTTGGTTCTGCTTTCTCTTATTCTGGGAACCACCCTTGCCTCCACCACTTGCTTGTGGCTTTGGCTCATCTGCGGATGCAACCTCAGTCTTCGGCTTAGGGTAGAGACTTTCTGACCTCAATGCTTTCCCTACAATCGACTCAAACGACTCATCGATGTGGTTAATAAGTCTTTCCCCTAAGTACTGGTCCAAACTGGTTATGAATTTCTCATTCTTTTTCTCGGCAATATCAATAAAAGATAACCCATATTTTGACAAAGTGTCAAATTCGGCAATATACTCGGAGACAGCTCTGCCATTCTGCTTGAGCTCCAAGAATTTCTTAAACAGCACTGACTTCTGAGCAGCTGGGATGAACTTCTCGCTAAAGCAAGCCTTAAACTGCTCCCAAGTAATCTGATCTTTGGGAGTAGCTTCCTTTATAGCATTCCACCAATTCATTGCCCGCCCTTGCAGCTGACGGGACGCTAGCTTTCTCTTCATCGCATCCTCGATACCCAAATCCTCGAAGATACGTTCGCAACTATCCAACCAATCCTGAACATCCGTGGCCGACTCCGTTCCGTGGAACGGCTTCCCACCAAGGCTAGTATAATCCTTATTCAGCTTGGCGAAGTCGACTCTTGGCGCCTGCACTATTGGACCACCACCATTTCCACCATTGGGAGCTGCCCTCTGTACATCTCTAAGCATCTCTCTCATGAGGTCAGTAAACATCGTCCTCATGTCAGCAGCATTCCCATTATTGGCTCCCCTACCAGCACCTCTAGTATATCGGCTCATCGTCAATCTGAAAAAGGAAACGATTAACGACTCCATAGTGGTGCTAGTGCAGTACGACTTCATCTTTATACTACTAATAGTATATATATATAGCTTTTGAAAACCAAAATAATCACAAATACGCTCTCTCGTATACGTATATTATCTCTCCCTTATAACTTCCCTAGGTTAACTACGCAACCTAGAGCTCTGATACCAAGTGTGACGGCCCGCCCCGCACCAACCGACATTTACTCCAAAAGTGCGCTATACACATGTCCAGTTAGTACGGAACGGGTCGTTAGAAGGAAAAGGAAGAAGGGAATGAACTAAACGAGGAACCTGTAGAATGTCTCACAGCGCATGGGATAAAATATAATAATAACATACTTGACATAAAACAGGCGAGACAGTGCATAAGCTGATAACTAATAATCAATGTCAACATCAGAGCAGCGGAAATTCAAATACAGCTTATTACAACTTTCCAAATTTACTGTCTCTAACAAAAGAAAACTAAAGTAGAAGATGCACCACCAATGCCCAAGCAGTGATCTTCAACAACACAGGGAGAATACTATATATATTACGTGGAAGCCTCGTGCTCGTCTCCGGATCATCTACCCGTGCATCACCAGCTAACCTGTCTCTAGTCTGCTCGTGTGAGCACCCAGAGTAATAAGAAGAGACATAAAACTCTGGGTCAGACATAAAGCCTGGTGTGAGCGATAAGCATCTAAACAGAATGATAACAGGTATACTAAACCATACCTGAACCTGGACCTGCAACCAAAGAGTTAGTACCACATACCGTACAATTCTCCAAGGTGCCATAATGAATAGTGTAAAGAATACGGAGGTGGGGTGTGTATGTCATAATGATAGCAAACAAACCATCCATAGCAACCATCCTCACATCTCTCACTCAGTGCGTAAAGCGTACGACATCTACCACTTTGGAACACTAGACAAACTGAGGTAACGACGAATCCCGACTTGTAGAAATCCTGCTATGACCAAGCTAAACATATGGAGTCATGACCAAACATTTCAATGACCCACTTCATTGGTTGTAGCCCTTGGTTCTACCGATGCCATAATGGCCCTGAATCCGTTTTCGTACCTCCTACCATAGTAGTCCAAAGCTATAGACGTCGACAACCCCTTGGCACGCGTCCCGCAGCAAAACCCAACCATGAAGCGAACTCGTTGATTCCCATCTGAATCTCGAGCTCTAACTTCTCATTTGGGCTTCCTTTGCATCTCGGGTTTCAGTCATCACCGGATCGGTTCGGCCTTTAGCTCCTCATCATCAACGCGGCGCGGTTCGTGGCGTCCATCTGGTAGCGGTTCGGATCGGCCTCCCCCAAGCACACCGGTTCGGGTCGCACCTTCTGCTCACGAGTGGTTCGGATCGTGGTCACCTCGCTGGATCGGTTCGGGCTCCTCTTCGTGAAGCAACACAGATCGCCTCGCGAAGCCTTGATCGGATCGGATCGTATCGCGCTGTCGGATCGGAGTCTCCCACAAGAGCAGGTCAGATCGGAGTCTTCAAGTATCGACGGATCGGATCGGATCGCACCATCGGGTCGGGGTCTTCAGCCATCGGCGGATCGGGTCGCGCCACCAGATCGGGTCGCGCCATCGGATCGGGTCGCACCATCGGATCGGGTCGCGCCATCGGATCGGGTCACCCTCACTCCCACCGATCCGGTTCGGATGATTTCCTGCAGTTCTTCCAGCGAGCAGTTTACGCCATTCGACGGCGTTTTGACAAATCTAACACTTCTAATCAATCATAAAACACACCATAGCGTCATAGCAACATGTAACAGCAACTACATCAGCAAACAACCATTCAAATGAATCAAAATGGATCAAAAGTGGCCAAAACTCCTTATTTTCCCTTAAGCATGTTTAAGTAAAACCGATCATAGGGTTAACAAAACTTAATCAAATCGAACCAAATTTCAACCAGAGGCGTAAAACATTATTTAAGAATTTCTAAACATTTTTCCAGAATTTATTAGTGTATAAATTCGCTAATCTTCACTAATTACCCCTTAATTACCATAATTAGTGCAAAAACTATGCAAATCACTCACCTTTGCCACAATAAAATTTCCAAATCTGAAGTGAACCTCTGATTTGCACGAATTCCAATATATAACAGCAGCTCTACCTCGGTCCTTGTGCTAATCCTCCTTGATTTGATGCCTCTAAGCCTTAATCCTTGATTAGGAAGTGATTTTGGGTGTTTTAGAGAGATTTAGAGAGTGGAGGCCATGGCTAGGTTAAAGGGAATGAAAGTGGCGGCTAGAAAATGTCTAATGAAATGTTTTCTAACCCTAATCAGCCCCAATATACCCCTAAACCCGAAATTTCCCTCTGGGCCTAGCTGCTAATCACCCGGTTAAGCCCAATTAAGCTGTTTTTCACCATATGAAACTTGTTTCAGCCATATTTCCCAAACGGTAAGTCCGTTTGGCTAATGTGACCACTCTACGGAAAGAGAAACCATCATCCGAAACCAATGGAAGTGGTTTCAGGTCAAAATTCATTTCCAGTCAAAAGTTATGGACAAAACAGTGCCAACTAAGGGTAAAATGGTCATAAAAAAATCGGGAGAAATCATGAACATGGGAAATGACCCCAATAGTCGTCCCCCAAAGTTACGTGACCATACGACTTCGTATGTGAAAGAAATAAATATTCTACGATCCTATGATGCGTAGAATGCGGGTCGTTACACTTGATATCCTACATGCTAAGTGGAAATGAAGCTAGAAGTCTGGGCTACTTTTCATGGATATCGCTTAATCTTGTAATGTCTTAGTTTGTGATGAAAATATAAGTCCCACATCGGGAAATGTTCAACTAAAATCTTGGATATATACTAAGAAGCTACAGTTCACATCAACCAATTGGTTTTGTGAACAAACTATGTAGCTCTCTAAACTATAAAACGCCAACAGTGGTATCAGAGCCCAGGTCAACTAATTCAACTAGTTCAACTAATACGTATGTGCTTAACCGCCATACGTGCGCCACTCCATCCAAAATAGAATGATCACGTAGATGGCTCAAATACGCCACACGTGAAGGGGGAGTGATGAAAATATAAGTCCCACATCGGGAAATGTTCAACTAAAATCCTGGATATATACTAAGAAGCTACAGTTCACATCAACTAATTGATTTTGTGAACAAACTATGTAGCTCTCTAAACTATAAAACGCCAACAGTTTGTAATTTCCTATTTTATTACCGCCTACCACAAAAGATTTTCACCTTCCCTGAAATTTTATAGGTCAAAAGGGACTGAGAAGCCATATCCACAATTGTTACGTGGTACGTTCAAGTACGTGTGGGTTTTGTGTTGATGGAGTATATAGTATTGGAGGAGGGAACAATTGTTGTGTGGTATAAGTAGTGGCGAGAATCATAGTTTTAAAGACCGAACCGACCGTTGGACCGTAATGCTCCGTGGTCGAGGGTTTTGAAGATCCGACCGGTCGAACCGTAAAAACCGTGTAAATTGTTGGTGTTATTGGTATCTACAGATATGCCCAGTTTATAAGATCCAAATGCAGCGAATGAGCTCACCTGGAACAAAAATTAACAAGTAATTGTCCCACATCCCAGCACAATGAAAAATATAGCAAAAAGTTTCCCTATAAAATGCAGTCCCTAATACTAAACAAAGCATGGTGGGTTTGAGTCATTCTCTTTCCACTGCCTAGGCCTAAAACGTAGGGTCTGCAGTATAAATTTAATACAATATTAACAAACATTTCAATGGTCTGGTTTAAAGTTTTCATGTGAACCGGGTTTTCTTCGGCTAGACCGCGGTTCGCTGCGGCTACTGGCAAAAGCGGCCCAAATGATTTCCGGGCCTTGTTGGGCTGTGGTTCACGGTTTTTAAGGTTGGACCGGAGGTCCGGTTCGGTCTTTAAAACTAGGGCGAGAATGATTGGGACAGAGATCTTGCAGTTATGAGCATGCACAGATGTAGGAAGGATGGTGTACTGCCAAGGAGTGTGTAAATATAGGTCATTGTTAACTAAAGCGCTTTCTTGTTGTATGTTTCTTTTCCCATATATTAATCAAGTTTTAGAACTACTTGAACTTATGTGTTCTTATTTCTTACTAGAATTCACTGTTGCGAGATTAGAATTATCCATTTTATAAGCTGGGACTTCTCAAAATGAAGCCAATTTTTTCTGCTGTTTTTATTCAAGTGGTAGTGCCATTCGTAACAGCAAGCATTCAGTTTGGTTGGAATAATAGCAAATCTAGTTGGTTTAGTCCTTATGTAAAGGTATTTCTTTTGCAGTTTCTTTTCGCTTTATTCGTCACTTAGTAAAACAAATTTGTTCTTTCCGGAGGATATTAAAATGATTGTAATGGTATGATTTAGATTAGATAGGATGTATTATTAATCTTGCCATTATGCAGTCTTAAATTTTCTAATGTGCGTAAAATGACTTGCATTATGCAGTCTCAATTCAACAGTTGTGTGGCAACATGAATAGCTGTAACAGCAAAAGTATATGCTTTACTTTGATCTCTTACCGTCTGAAACCATTCTTTTCATATTTCCAGCTTTTGACATGGGGGGTATTCCATTGCTGATATTTTCACTGCTTAACAAATGAGCCTTCGAGCTATAACGCTCACTCTCACTACACCAATTTAAGGAATTAGACATGCACAACGTTTTTGGTTTGAAATGTATCGGTAGGGTTTCAAGGCTTGCAACTGATTTGGCATGTTTCCATTCAATTAAAACTGTTCCTTAATTTGATTATTAATTAAAAATTAAATGCTTATTTGCTGCTATCATTAATGTTGTATGTTCAATGATTTATGTTTTGCATTGTGCTTAGAATGTGTATTTTTCAGCTAACTATTATCAATATCATACTAGCTACAGTTATCCTACTTATTGCAGGGTGTTGATGCAATAATTGGTCATGGTTCGACTATAACTAAAATATTTGAAAAGTGATAGAGATATTAATCTCGAGGTTTTTCCTTTTCCATCTATTTCGGCTTATATTATAAACTTATGTAAATACTAGGTGCCGCATATGTCTGTTTAACCACTGCTTGCATTGTTAAAAAAAATCTACTTGTCTTTCAAGTTCATATGTATGTCTACATCCATTTTATTTCGAGTACTATTTACTGTTATGCTAATTTTTGTATGGTTGACGCATTAGATGCGATCGCCTGCATGATGTCAGTTGCTTCTTGGGAGTCAAAGGCATGGAATGTCCGCACGAGGTACATGGTCTTATTGTACCAGATATATCTCTAATTTTAATGATCTGTCTTTTAAGAGCCGTAATCTTTTTCTTTTTCCATCATGTTTGAGAAATCAGTAAGCATGGTATGCCTTCTTAATAAATAAAGAAGAGTAGGTTTTGGTGGAATACACTACAAAAGGCAGCTAAAATAGCGACGGGGTAGGGCAACGGTTAGCGACGGCTAAAAAAGCGGCCGTCGCTAGCCGTCGCAAACCGTTGCTCGATTTGCAGAATAATAACTGCCGAACCATCTTCTTCCTCATTATATTTTTTCCCCAAAATCAATCCCAAACCCTACCCGTCGCCATTTCTTGCTGCTCCGATTCCAAGCCTCCAATTTCACTTCCAAGGTATTGATTTCGTTCTTCTATGTCTTCTAACTCTAGTTTATGCTTAATTAGGGTTAATTAGAGGCTTTGGTTGCTAATTTATATGAGTTTGCAAAATTGAATGTTTATGGATATGAAATTGGTTGTCTCGAGGGATGTTTATGATAACGGTTGTGTTGTGAGTTGATTTGGGAATAAGTGTAATTGATTAGGAGGGTAAAATCGATGAATATTACATATGTAATTGATTTAGGAAGTTGAAAACAATGATTATCACGTGTTTAATTAGACATACGATGATTGTGTTGTATGTAGAATGTGTGGTATGATGATTTGAAAATGAATGGAATTAATGTAATTGTTTAATGGTAGTAAATTGATTATTATTCAAATGGTGCAACGATGTCCCTAATGCATGCACTGTTATGTCCCCATCGGATGCAAGAATGGTCGGTCCAAAAGAATGCACTTGCAATTGAAAAAAAATTGTTTTGTTACTATAATATTTAGTAATCAAATGTTGATTAAAAATGTTAATTCAAAATAGTTCTTCATTTAGGTTTAGATCGGTAAGAATCTTGTTGAATGTGATGAAAATCATATTACTCAACTCTTTGAATTTTTTATGAATTGAAATAATTAACTTGAAAGCTTAGTTTATCTTTCAAAAATTTAAAGTAACTAAAATTAATTTTATAATTTATACATTAAACTAAAATGAATCAAAACTTACTAAAACTAATTGTCATGTTACTTTACAAATTGAAATTTTGAAGTTTAAGGCGCATCTTTTACTGAAGCGCAAAAAAAGCGCAAAAAGGTCCAAAGCGCAAAAGGCGTGCTTTTTCATTTGATGTGTGTGTTTCTTGTTTTAAACTTAGGTTGAATGTGTTTTGACTAATTATGTGAACCCCTTAGATAAATTTGGCCCCGTCCGACAAGTGTTGTATATGATCGTTATATGGATATTCGTTTTTCCATAAAACGGAAATCTATATTCATCTGATACAATATTCGTTGGATTTGTCCTTGTATTGGACAAGTTACAAATATAATAACGTAACCATATTTTATAAATCATTTCAGTTTAAACGGTTAACAAAATTTCGATGGCACTTCCTTTTTGTTCCCTGTGTACACGCATTTGTGTATGATACAGGGACAAAAGGGAAGTGCTGCCGAAATTTTGTTGAACCGTTTAACTTGAAAGGATTTATAAAATATGCTTACGTTATTATATTTGTAATGGGAAGTAGGTAGACCTGCCGTCAAAGTAGAAAGAAATAAACAAAAAAAAAACTGAAAACATGAAGTAGTTGTAAATGAAATTGTACAAGATTTCAATTAATACAAAGTGTTTGATCGAATTTTATAACATTTTTGTTGCAAATCAGGAAAATGTTCGATTATTTTCGTGATCGTAGTTGGATGTATCAACCGCGTACTGGTAAGAAAGGGTCGATAAAGGAACATTTTTGTAACGGTGTCCAAGAATTTATTAGATTCGCTAAATCTAATAATCGGAGTAACCTAGACATTCGATGTCCGTGTAGTAAGTGCAAACATTTGAGGCATTGGAAGCCAGATGTAGTAGAAGTACATTTGTATAAATTTGGTTTTGTGTCGAATTATTACTTATGGGATCGTCATGGAGAGCTTGTTCAACCTACGTCTAACCCTGTAGTGGTAGAGGGCGATAGTACAATGATGAACGATAATACAACGACCAATCTGATAGAAAATATGGTGCAAGATGCAGCACGATCAATGTTTCCCACCATTGATCAAGGCGGCGATGAGAATGAAAATGCTGAAGAACCAACGGAGGAAGAAAAAAAAAATTATGATTTATTGAATTCTGCGAAGAGGCCGTTGTGGGAAGGGTGTACAAGCGGAACCGAATTATCTGTAACCGCTGAATTCATCACTATGAAATCAAAATTCAATCTTACAGAAGCTGCATTTACAGCAGTTGTACAAACTGCAAAACGTCATATGCCACCTAATAATTTGATGTGCGATACTCATGCGGTGGAGCATACTGATGACGAAGGGAACGTGACATATGATTGGGCGGATGACAAGGCTGCGGGCGTAATGGTAAATATACTTATTAATAATTAAAATATTTCATATTCGTTCATATCACATTATATTATTAAATTATATGACTATTGTAGGAGAGATATGATGCAGAGGCAGCTAGAGTGACGCAGTCCAGTGGACGAGATGAGCTTACAGTTGCAGAGTGCGATCGTATTTGGGATGCTATTATTAAGCCGCCTACTCGTAATAGGCGATACGGCTTCGGCAATCAGGAGGTATCTTTTTTAATTTAAGTTTACATTTAAAATGTATTCAATTAACATGCATTCTTTTACCTTCTTTTTATATTAACATGTTAAATTGACATTATAAATATAGAAGCTTCAAATTGACATGTGTATTGATCTTCAAAGTCCATGTATATATTACAAGTCCATTTATAAATGTGAAATTGAACTATTTCGCAGGCTATTGATTTTCAGCGAGGATATAGGAAGTCCGTGGAGCAGGAGACTATAGCTCAGTTGAAGGAGCAACTGGAAGAGATGAACGATTGGAGAAGAAGCCAGCTGGCTCAGGAGATAGACGAGCGCATTGCACGCTATTATGACGAGCATGGATCGATGCCAGACGAGGACGATGGCGGGGATGCTACAAGCGAAGAAGAAGAAGACGACGAGTAGTTTGTTTGTTCTTGTGCTTGGGTATGTATATACACTTACTTTTTTATTTGCTTTATGTACGTACAATGATATTTGATGACGGTAGTGTGTAGTTTGATGTATTTTGATGTTTTGTGATGATGGGACGATGATATACGGTGATGATATTGTTTTTTGGATGTATGACGATGGTATGTTATGGTATTGTGATGAATTTAGTAATGTTTTGGATATATTGATGGATTTGGAATGATATTGATGGATTTGGAATGATATTGATGGATTGGTAGTGGATTGGGTTTGATGTGGAGGTTTGTTGGAAAGGTATTGCTGTGTAGTGCAGAAAAAATGCTCCAGATTTGCGACGGCTAGTAACGGGTAGCGACGGAATGTTGGTCATTACTTTGCGACGGCTTGCAACGGATAGCGACGGCTAACAACAAAGAAAAGCGACGGATAGCGACGGCGTTTTGGACAAAAATGGTCATGGCTTTTGCAACGGCTTGCAACGGCTTCGCGGCAAAAAAAACCACTTGACTTCTGATGGTGCCACGTGGCAAGTATCCGTTGCAAGCCGTTGCTAATCGAGCGACGGAACCGTCGCTTTTTCCGTCACTTTTTCCTCTCGCGACGACATTAAAAGCGACGGCAAATAGCGACGGCGTGCGACGGTTAGCGACGGCCGCCAACGCCTATTTGCCGTCGCTATTCACTGTTCCTTTTGTAGTGATATTTCAATCATCAATGTCGTTGGTCCACTGTAAGTATAGATCCTTTCCCAATTCTTAGAATAAAGTCTTCCCTATATAGTGTTATTGTAATATAAGCCCTTTCATATTCGTATTATATAACATCAGCTAAAATTTGAAGCCTAACTTCTTTTGCTGTTTTTTACGTAGATGGAATTAGATTTCCACTTAAACTCTATATTATATTGTCATATCAACATTAAAATATGTGCAACAATTCAAATCGTAAAGTACTTCGCACTACTATCTTCATATCAACTTTATGTTGATGTGCAAGAAAATAAGCGTAAAAAATTAAGAATGTAAGCAACTGGTACTTGTAAGCTTTTAGAATCACTATGGTTGTAAAAGTTCTCACATTAAACATTTGTCTGTATCAATTATGGATATTATGCCCTACACTTGATAAGTCCATAGAGCCTATTATGTTAACATTGTACATGAATTTTCCATCATAAAACTTCGTTTGCATACAAATCCTGACATGGAAAACAATTTTATATTATTTATTAAGGCAAATAGCTATACTTGAACAACCTTACGAATTTGCTAATGAACAACAAAGCAAAGGTTTAAACTGTTGCAATAAGAAGCTACCTGAAATTTGATTGGATATTGAAATTAATATTCCTAATCTGTGATTTGCAGTCAAAACTGGCCAATGGCCTCAAGTGTTCTGATGTTGGATGTTTCGAATTGCTGGAACTCATGCTGTTCTGGTAGCTGAGTTAGTTTTATGTTGGATCTTTTGATTCTATTATTATAAGAAAACTTATGCTGAATTTTTGTATGTATTCAGTTGTAGAAGGTTCTTCATAAAAATTGCAGTCTCAAAATAGGCTTGATTTTACTCCCACCGTCCTATTGATGATGTATTTGGTTCGCAATTGTTTGGGTTAATTTAGTTCGTTATTTGTTTGGATGATTATGTTGATATTCATACAGTTGCATTTAAATGCAGCACATGACAACAGAGGCCAAATTAAGGTTGGAAATCTTCTTTAAAGATGTCAGAAACAAGCAATATGCAAATTAGTGATTACCTTGCAGCTAACTTTCTCTTGGAACTACTAAAAAATTATCCAGGAAGCGCTAAGGTAATATTTTTATTTAGCATCCTTAACCAAAAATTATGAGCACTGTCGATATGATTCTAAGGTAGGTTGATTAGGTTGTGTTTCATGAATATAGTATTTAAATGCTAGTCTTAGCCCTTAAAGTGATGGGAAAGCAACCCTAATATTGCAGAGATCCACATGAGTCTCAGTCATGATATACCTTGCATTTTTTCCTATTTTATTGTACTACTGCTCCATGCTGGTATTGATATCCTCAAATTTATTCCTGGAGCTACGAGGGCTGTTTCAGACTCTTGGCTTGTGAGTGGTGATCTAGCTTTAAGGTCAAATCACCTAATGTTCCTCAATGGCTTGATATAAAATGATTTTATTAGCCTAACACCTGTCTTTCTATTTTATTGCAATTTTTTCCATGTTTATTTACCATTATAGTATATTGTAATTTAACCATCTCAAATGCCACAACATGATACATATAATTTCAGTAATATATCATATACTTTTTGTCAGCTAGAGCTCGATCAATATTTATTTTATTCTATTATACACAGTCATGCATTTGAAGATTTCAAAGAAAAACTAAAGATTGATGGAACAATGTTAAGCGAAGAGGTATGGTTGCTTATACCACAAATTCACTTATGACTATTTAGATGAATGAGTGCATGTCGGGAAATAACCACGGATTAGTACATATAGTTTTCCAATTTATATCTTGATTAAAAAATAAATATTGTCAATATGAGCATGACAAGCATTTTGGAGGCTGTATTAGCATCAAATTCACTATTGTAAAGCACTATAATTGGGTCAGTTACGACTTACACTAATAGTTTGATTCGTAACTATTGCAGCTAAGAAGTTTGAACAACTGCATTCAAAACAACACAATAAACCACCTCAAGAGGTTGGTTTTACATCGTACAAAACCATAAATGAACATGCTGTCATAGTAAAAATTAACAATGTTTGGTTTTATCTGGTACTCATCCTAGTTTCATACATATAATAAAATCCAATTTTATTAAATTCTTTCAGGTTATAGTTGAGATGACCGATGGAGGAGTTCATCAAAGTATTAAATGTCCTCGAGTATTTTAGTTTAATATTCCATTCTTTGGTATAATATAATCACGTTTGGGATATCTTATCGGAATAAGTGATAAACTTGTATTTGGTCATTTTAAAACAAAGTTGTAGCCTTGTTTTTTCACATTCATTGTTGTTCGGTGTCGTGTGTGTATGCATGTATATTATATTGTTAATACAGTGTTGATTTTTATTAATGTGCTACTATTATATTGATTATATATTGTTTATATTACTCTTAATTTTGAGATGAACAATTTGTTATTTTCATTTGAATTTTGTTTGAATTGTAAATTGAGGACTTCTATGTAGTGCAGAAAATCCACCAAGTGTGGCAGATCATAAGTTTGGAACAATTCGTAAGTAGACTTGGAACATGTAATAAGAGTGGTTAATTTTCAATTTGATACAATGAAGGAAACATCATTGATTGTCAGTTTGAAATACTTTTTAAGTGTTGCAGTTTATCAATTTGAAACATCAAACAAATGTTTCTAATTTCCAATTTGAAACACTTACCAAGTATTGCAGTTTATTAACTTGAAACACCTGATAAGTATTGTGGATTTTTCACTTGAAACATTTAATAGGTGTTGCGGTTTATCAATTTAAGACACCTGTTAGGTGTTGCGGTTTATCAAGTTGAAACACTTAATAGGTGTTGCGGTTTAACAATTTGAAACACTTATTAGGTGTTGCGGTTTATCAATTTGAAACACTTAACAAGTATTCCAAAAATCTGCAACATACTAATATGCAACACTAGAAAAGTGTTTCTAAATTTTTTAGAACATTTTATTACCGTTTCTAAATGGTAATTTTGATTTAGTGAATAGAGGCGATAACCTCCACAGAATTTGAAAGCTAGTTTAAAACATGCCTTATTGACCAAATAAATTATGACAAGGAATAGAAGTGATAACCGTAAAGCATCTTCGAAAACAATTTAAAATAATGTCCGCCGACATGGACGACAATGCTAAGGCTTAGGTGTGGTAGCCTCAAAGAATTTAAAAACAAAAACCACCCTCATCGACCACATCGGTGACAACCAGGGATAGAGGCGATAAGCCTCAAATATTTTGGAAACAAATTAGAAACAATCTTTGTTGACCAAATGGATGACAACAAGGTTAGAGGCAATAAGCCTCAAGCTTTTAGTAAACAAATTTAGAAAATAGGCCTTCTCGACATAGTCGGCATCGACATGAAAATGGGGCGATAAGCCTCAAGTTTTTAAAACAATAGAGGTGGTAAGCCCCATACTCCATTTAGGAAAATATTTTTATCGACTAGGTACAACAATGATATGCTTATTTACGAAGGCATAAACCTTTATGGAGAGGTTAATTATAAAACATAGTTGGATACAAGCGAGAAGGACCCCTCCAGTTGGCTATGGTGGCAGCAAGCCCGAATACTTCCTATATCATGTTTCATGATATTTCAAGCATCAAGAGCATATCAGCAAGGTTGATAAGAGTTTATGGATAGTGACAACAGATGGTCTTATTGATCGGGTCTGTGACCCTAATTGTATATATGTGTAAAACTGTTTATTTTTCTTTTAGGTAAAACTTTGCACCCACTCCACCATATTTTTCAAAACATGGTTGGTTAATAAAAAAAATTCACTGGGTAACAACTCAAACTTTTTAGATTTGAATATCTAATATATTAGAAACTTGTTTATTACAATAATTAAAGCCTTAATTATCCTAAGTTTATCCAACTTAGAAAAATCATAATAAATAATAAGAACGTGGAAAAAATTCCAAAAATTCACACTAATCAAAGAGTAACCCTCTCTACCTTATATAAAAACTTCAAATTAAAAATCTTTATTTAATTATTTTTAATAATTAAAATTCATAATTAATACATTTTCTTTCATAGAACTTCATAAAAAAAATCCTAATTGTTTAGAAAATTTTAAAACTCATAACCCATATCTAAAAACAGGTTACAAACATCATAAGAATTTGAACCAATTGAAGATGCAAAACTATAGGTTTTAATTTGGGGTCTAACCAAATCTATGCAGAACAAGCATAAATATTTAGAGCCATACAATATTCTATCTAAACTGTAAGATGGTATCAAAATCAACATAAAGACAATCATGTCAAAACACAAACAACTCGAGTATGAACAATAGCTGAATGAAACATATGTTAAAAATCATTATTGGTTTTGGATGGAAGAGTAGAGATTTGTTGTTGTTGAATCATATGCTTCTTTCCTCCTAGTTTTTCCTTAAATTTTCTCTTCTTCCTATAAAATGTAATGGGTAGCGTCCTAGCTCTTAGTTTAGGGCTTTGGAAAATGAAAATAAGATAATGAAAGAGTGAAAGGTTATGTTTATAAGAAGACCTTTTGTTTCCCACTTTACCCTTCTCATAAACTTTCTCTTTTGTTACATTAGTCTGACTTGTTTCTAAAACCAAACCATTTTATTATCAACAAATATCATCTCATCATCCCACTACGTTATTCCTAGTTAATTTATCCATTTAAACTTATGGTTATTGTTTATAAAAAGTTAGGAATATATAGACTTACCTTAAAATAGTTCTAAGTTACGATGGGTCGTTTTTTGGTTGAAATTTAAATCTATTTTATGGTGGGTTGTTACAATAAACTGTATACAAACTTGATAATATTCTACGAACGTCACGGCACGCGCTTCGTGCGTGGTAATAGCACGCGCTTCGCATGTGATAATGACACGTGCTCCGTGCATGGGTTGTTATTCCTCAAATATTGTGTAATTTATATATGTGAGGAGATGTAGAATGCATATTTGAATATGTCGACATGGTGAATATATTACTTTGTTTTAATATTTTATATTAGTATAAATATATATCCGAATACATACTAAGTACGAGAATTGTGTGGGCGCATCAGGAAGCACATGGATCTAAGCATTTTGAATGTGTAAGTATACTGCAGGCTCACCTTTGAATGAGAAGACTTAGGTATGTGCAACAACAAATTTAAATGACCAAATATAGAAAAATTTAAATGAGTAAAAATAGCATAAATACAAAGTTAAGAAAATTTGGGTTACTAATTATAGCAGATTTGGTAGGCAAAGAATGGAAATGAGGGCAGCAAAAATTTTCCTTTTCACATCCATCATGATTTGAATTTTTTTTCTATAAAAAAAGAGTATTTGATAAGCAAAAAATGACAAAAATAACTAAAATAATACCATTATGGGAACGTATTACGGCAATTAAATTCAATCTTAGAAAAATATTTGCACCGGTGCCTAGAAATTATCTACAGCTGCACACGACACATTTTGTACAATCAGGTAGACCTTACGCACCAACATTACATGTCACCTTCAAGTAATACTCATATGGCAAAGCAATATAGTCCAATGCATATTTAATGAGTGCAAAGCATTATTGCCATTGTAGTACATATATAGCCCTGCTTAATGAGCGCAAATACATGAAGCGGAAACATTACAATCAGGGCGAAGCATTGCAATCAGTATAGTACATATTTAAGCAAAATTAATCTTATTTTCCCCTCTGTATTGAAGGGGAAAAACACGAAACATGGAACACAAAAAAGAACAAAAAAGAAGAAGAAGAAAAAGGGAAACTATCCAAGTTGTGGATCCCTGCACGAAAGATTGTTGTTTTATGGCAGTGAGATGAAGGCATATATGGGGGAGTTCAAAAATATTGGGAAACAAATATATAATGTGAGGTTTACCTAAAATTAGTAGCTTTCATGTAAAAACCCGTAACTTCCCCGCGAAGGAAAGCACGAATTGCTTTGAGAACAACACACATCGGAACACAAACAGAAGAACATTTCATTGCTTATTACAACAATTCCATCAGAATACAAGAATATTACAGAGTATAAATAATTATTATACATTTAATATACATCAGAAAAATATCAGAGATTACAATTTACAATGCAGCGGAAAATAATACAAAACGCAGCTGAAAAGAATATATACGGATACAGAGCTTTCCGAATATCATTGCAGCTGTAAACTGGGATCCTATGAATACAAATCTGCAAAACCAAAACTACTAGCTGCCTGTGTGGAAATAGGGGCACCCAGAGTTTAGGTTAAAACAATAAACTCCAGGTCAGTCATGGGACTGGTGTGAGAACTAAAACAGTTATTAATCTTTATTTTAAAGTTAGGTAAATCAAGAGACCACGCCGTATAACACGGAACGGGTTTCCTCCCAAGAATACCAGTGCATAAAACAACAACGCAATGCTAAATAAAGAACAATGAAGCTATTATAAGACCCAGGTCCCACCACACAATGCAACACAAGCCGGAGGATAGGGTTTTACCTTATAACAGCCAAAGAATGTTTGATACACTAAAATTCATCTTTTATTATTACTATAAGTGCATAGTGTCAAAACAATTTCAATCATAAGTATCAATCATAGACGGCATAAGTGCCCCATACCACTATGTTGTCATACTAGGCTCTACAATTAAAATCACAAAGTCACATATTGGAAGTTGGATTTTCATCTGTGAACCGAGGCAAGGGATCGTCCTCACCGCTTCGAGACAATCTAGCCTACCATGTCTCAGGAACAGCCGCAACTGCACCTTGGATCGTCAGGGTAGGTCCACCGATGTGGATTAAAATGCCTAAACACTGCGTTTCCTCGCCCTTTGTGGTGTAAATGAGTCCTATGACTCCATCGGCTCCACGTAGTCACCGATATATCCGAGGCGTCTCGTAATCCAACAACCACACAGGTGAAAATAATGTAAATGTCAGGGCTGGTAGGTCACTGACACCACCCTAGCTAGAAAGAAACGCAAGCCCTCCCTGATGTTCTCTCCCGTTTCTGGTTCACAACCGGGGTGTGAGGCTCGCAAATTAACGCTACATAAAGCTATGCCACACAGGCGGTGCTTTGATCATCAACCACAAGACTTTGCTTTTCAACAAAAGCCTTGATTATTTGCATCTTAGCATGCCACACAGGCAAACCAATCCATGCAATCGATATCCATCAATCACACATAATGATATTCAATGCCAGACACACAGTCCATTTACAAGTCCATTCTGGGTCTGAACGAAACCTGAGGCACCTTGTACCTCGCATATCCATCGATCTCCAAGTACGTCTGGACGATCACCAACTGATTCCCTCCTCTTGGGTGTACAGCCCAATAAAGATCGTCAGTAATTATCCAAACGATGTGAAGACCTCCGGTCTTCGACTACCGTCTTCATCCTCGACACATCGTCGAATCAGTTATTCAGAATGGGATAAACCCGGTCTTTCTGAATAACTCGCGTATATAATCAACAAATGTTACACAAACACAACATACGCCTCATTCCAGTTTAGAATATTCTTTTATTGGGAAAGGTTCCCATTAATTTTATCAAAGATAAATTCTTTAAATTTATTCTTTAATCTTCTTTTGAATATCAATTCAAACCAAATTATGGTTTATCCAAACTAGTCGGTATTAGCGAACCTTACCGAAGTAATCACTTGTTAAATTTCCCAATCCCAACCTATTCATCCCATGAAGTAAAACTGGTCATACTTTATATCTAACACCACGATATTATCGGTAAATTCAATTGCCATTTCACGTTCAAATCTAATTAAAGATTTAACTATTGCCTGGAGCAAAACTGGTGATACTCCATTCTAGATCATTTCAATCTAATTAAAGATTCATTAAAACTCAACTTGGTTTTAATCTTCCCAAAAATCAATATTAATGATTTTTTAACTTGGGAAATCATATCCTGTCTTTAACTGGGTTAAAGAACCAATGTCATTTAAAACACGGTTCATTATAAATCCAAAATCACATTCCATTCCATCAGCCTTTAACCGTAAATTAGCAAGTGAACAATTCCCTAAGTATTTACCCCGAAGGCCGAAACCAACATCAGATCAATACCCATGAAACCATTCAACTTAACTAATCTCCAGTTAGTTTCTGATTTTCTTAACTCCGTTGGGTCTAAGAACAATATTATAAAAGATATCATTCACGACAACCCAAAATCACATTACATTAACAATGGAATCTTCATGGAGAACAAATCGATATATATAATCGATATAAACTTCCATATCCGATTAACAATATAAATGGAATAATGACAAAGCCTTTTAAATTCCATATATATTAGCAGTCCTCATCCATAGAAATTCACTTCGATTATTACCAAATCGAATTCCATTCCCTTCCAATTTATCTTATATTATAATGCAATACCCCAGATCGACAGTTAAAGTGAAGCCTTTTTGGGAATACCTAAATTGTCCACAGCTGAAATTCCGCGGATGCTACAAACCCAGGGTCAATTATGTCCTTCCCCTCGCCCAGTTCCTCAATCTACTTATCCACGCAGTATCTCTCTCTCTCTCTTAAATCCACGATTCCCAAAAATGTTTCTCCAACTTACTCCTAACAGCGAATTCAATTTTATTTTTACAAATCAACATTACTCCTGATCTAAAACCGATGGCATGATTGCTTCCGATCTCTTCGCTGCAAGCAACGCCCAAAACTGTTAATCTGATTTCCTCCCGGCAGATTTAGCTTTCGCTCACAATTTTTCAAATCTAGAATCATGCCTCAAATCTACCGCTGTGATAGTAAATTATTATGGTTGAGGCTGCTGGGAAAACCAAAGTTGTGATTTGTTGAATCTGAACGAAATTTGAAAAATTCAACAAAGGTGTTTTTTATATTTGTTTTTATTTTTGTCCATTCGAACCTTACGAAGGGCTAAAGGTACATTTTTTTTGAATGTGGAATTATGTATTAGGTATGAAGTCGCCAAGATAATCAAAGTATTCCTAAAATAAAGTTGAATGTCTAAAGAGAAGCTCGCAGGCGGTGATTCGATGATCAGTAAGTGTAATCTGTATCTTCTTAGTTTAGATATAAAACTGTATTAGTTATGAAATTTGTATTCTTATAAAGGATTAAAGGTTTTTACCTGCATTTGGGTTGCCATTTTTAGTTATTTTTATTTATTTTGATAATTTCAGAATGTACAATTAGATATTAAGGATGAAAGGACAGACTGGAAGGAGTTATTTACAGCAAACAGATTTGTAGTTTTTGATTTGTTATATTTATTATTTGTGCAATATTATTTCGTTATCAATAAGAGCTTTCTCTAAGAGTATATGTTAAGTACATGTAGCACAATCATACCTTTAATTTTTTTTGAAGTTTCCAATGTTAGTGTTATGTCAATCTTGCAGGTACTGATTTGATTGAACATGGAACGACGACAGTCAACCTTTGGAGCATCATTTCTAGGGATTGTCATTTTGATTTACTTCACTCTTGGTATGATATTATGTTCTTTCTATTATGATTAATGATTGATACAAAAGCCTTATATAAACAGTTATCCATTCATTGATTTTCTGATCGGTCTCCTGTTATCCTTATAATCGATTTTCCTTGATCAAATTTATATCGATGTATCTATTATTCTCTGTTGGTATTTGCAGTGTATGTGTTTTTATGAAATAGGTCATGTGGGTTACTATAATTTGATGAGAAACATAATAGTGAAGCTTATTGAGTTAATCTATGTAAAAAATTAAGGTTAACATGGAGAAAGGTGGCTGAAGCAAAGCTGCATTACTTGTAAGGAGCTAATGCATGAATGAAAAATCAACAATGGTATAATTCATATACATAGCATTAGGTTGAATATGGGTTAAATAATCTTGGGTTTTCCCCAAAGTGTTTATATTAAGTTTCATTCTAACTTAAATAATATAGTGTTGCATTGCATGTGAGAACACAAATTTAAACGCCATCTTTCTTATGCAACATGAATTTCATTGGAATGCCCATTATGCATTTTCATGATGAATCATGCTGGAATTACAGTTGAATTAGATATAGATTTTTTTTTTGGATATAATCGATTACCTTTTGTTAAAGTTATTAAACCAGAAAACTTCCAAATAAAATTGTTCTTCCTATTCGTATTAATAAGTACTTAGAATCTTTGACATAGTAAAGATATATAATTACTGCATGTTATTGTCTGCTAATTGGGAAAATAAGATTAACAGTGATTGCTGAAACGTTTTCATGTTCCCATCGTAGCTCACGTTCAATAAAATCTCAAGACGACCTAAAACGTGCAAAAGGCTACCTTCTTCACTCTTTTTTGGACTGCATAAATTATAATAAGTGAGTTCTATTTTCCCAAAAAATTCTTGCACAAACATATTATTGAAAAGATGGACTTTCGATGTAGCTTTGTTCAAAAGGTTACTTTTTTCATTAATTTTTTATATTGCTGCTTTACATTTCTGATTGCTGACAATTGTATTATGTATGCCTACCACCTTTTAAGCTCTTATCTTACTTTTGAGGTTTTATTTTGTTTCTGATTACTGACAATTGTATGGTGTTCACTTTTAAGCTCTTATTTTACATTTAGATTTTAGGTTGCGACTTACAGGACGCAATGATATACTGCAATGTAGTATCCTCCACATTCTCATTTCACCACGAGCGAATGACTTCATGCATTTTTCTTCCATATTCTCCAGTATTTATTCTTCTGTTTGGTCGTGGAATGTAATTTTATTGTCTACTTTATTAATTAACATTGATCTAGGGACATGTATTAAGTAAAACAACATTTGATTATGGCAGTTACTTCTTTTGTGTATTATAACAAGGTTCAAAACACTTTGGGATAGATCGAAATTAGGTGTTTTGGATGTTAGATCAACTATTCAGGAAAATATCTATTTTATTTCTGTAGTTTTCATCCTCAATAAAGTCTATATAAAGTTACATAATATTTTTTTTCTAAAGAAAGAGGGAAACAACTCAGGCTCAAAATAAAACAGAAGAAAGCAGGGTACATTCGAAAAAAGGTGCAGTAATTTCTTAAACCATAACCATTGAATTTATTAACCTTAGCATCTTTTGACTGAAATCTAAATTCACATTTTGTGCATTTTATTAAATATCACATAGGTTTCTTGATGGATGGTAATCTATGGAGTTGTCAGGTTTGTCGCTATTCATGAAGTTGGACATCTGGAACCAACGTTAGTTCCTAAGGAAGTGAGATGACATATCAAAAAAAAAAAAAAAAGGAAAATAGATAGTGCCTTCGTAACCAGTAAGTATTTACTTAGATATTAAGATATTATTATCCTAGATGACTAGAAAGTAGTCTTGAGGGTAAATCCCTATACACTTCACAGCCAACCTTTGAATATGAAATGTTGGGTAAGAAACCGTAAACAAACATTGTAAATTGAGAGAGATTTGTACGGCATTGTATTTGGCATCATGAAAGTGATAATGGAAAGTGTTTGCATAGTGGACGTAGGTCACGTTTGACCGAACCACTCTAAAAATTGTGTGTTCTCTTTTGTTGCTTTATTTTACGAATTGCGGTCTCACGTTTCTTCATATATGCTTTCATAGTGTCTTGCCCCTGATTTGGTGACGTGCTTACTTAGCATCTTACCTCTAATTGGGCGACGCACTCTTTAAAGCATCGTATTTGGTGTTTGATCATTTTTTGATTAAAACATTTGGCGCCCACCGTGGGGCCGTGTCCGCATCACCTTCCTTCACTTTAAAATTCTAAGCCTACTCCCACCATAGATTCCGCAAATCTCAGATCTGGGCCAATCGACGAGCTATCGTCCAAATTTAAAGCTCTATCCGTGGTAATGGCCAAATCAAAAAAGACCACTAGCAATATCATCGAAGGAAATGATAATGTTGATAACGTCGAAACTACTCCACTCACCAATCGATTTGAAGGTGGAGAAAATTCAATATTCGAAGCCGGAGTAACCAAAGCGGAATTGGATGCCGTCGTCGCTAACTTGAGTCAACTCATGGACGCTTCCAACAAAACCTTAATCGATGCTAATAAAACTCTTGTGGATGCTAATCAAGCTTTGATGGATAAAGTGAGCGCTCTCCTAAACACTCAAGCAAATCCCGCTCCTCCTCCGCAAATCCATGTCAACCTTGAGGAGAATGCGAATTCATCGGCCTCTGATCCTCATGATGACGATGCTAATGTCGAAGGCTCAAAGTTCAAAGCTGAAAACCATTCCGATCGAAATAACCGATGAGCTGCAAGTCCCATGAAGGGGGCACCTTCCCATAGCGGAAGTAAAAGGCCTAGATCCTCGAAACGCGATCGCTCGCCACGACGAGCATCCGGAAAAGAGATCGAAGTTCGCTCCCCGGAATGACACAATTCGAAGGAATATATCACGGATGTGGTAAAGCAAATCATAAAAGACAACATGCCTCGCAAGGATTGTGAAAGGGAGTGGGACTTCTCCATTGCCAAAAATCCATTCACAAAGAGGATCCGCAAGGCTGAATTCCCCAAAAAATTCACTCATCCCACTCTGCCCCCGTACAACGGAAATTCTGATCCGAATCACTTCCTGTACAAATACGAGTGGCACATGAATGCAACCAAGGCAACGGATGAGATCAAGTGCTTGTGCTTCCCGCTCTACCTAGAAAGTGTAACATCATTATGGTTCACAAGACTCCCGCCTAAATCCGTTGACCGATTTGATGATTTGACTCTGAAATTCAAAGAGCAATTTAGATTGCAAGCTACCAAAGCTAAGGACGTTATATCTCTTACATTTATGAGGCAGAATTCAAGAGAATATGTCAAAGCTTTTGTGACGAAAAGGAATTTCGCTCGGTCCGAACCAGTCGTTAAACCGACCCAGACCGTTCGAAACGCCCTATCGTTTGAGAACACGACAAAACAGAACGCATACAGAAGAACATTTCATTGTATATTACAACAATGCACCAGATTACAAGAATATACAGAGTATAAATGAATATTACACAGAAATATCAGAGATTTAAATTACATTTAAATACATCGCAGCGGAAAATAATACAATACACAACTGAAGGGGATATACGGATACAAAGCTTTCCGGATATCGTTCCAGCTGTAAACCAGGATCCTATGAATATAAATCTGCAAAACCAAAACTACTAGCTGCCCGTGTCAAAATAGGGGCACCCAGAGTTTAGGTTAAAACAATAAACTCCAGGTCAGTCATGGGACTGGTGTGAGAACTAAAACAGTTATAAATCTTTATTTTAAAGTTAGGTAAATCAAGGGACCACGCCGTATAACACGGAACGGGTTTCCTCCCAAGAATACCAGTGCATAACACAAATAGCGCAATGCTAAGTAAAGAAAAATGAAGCTGTTATAAGACCCAGGTCCTATCACACAATGCAACGCAAGCCGGGGGATAGGGTTTTCCCTTATAACAGCCAAAGAATGCTTGATACGTTTAAAACAAATCATTTGATACTATAATAAGTGCATAGTGTATAAAACAACTTCAAATCATAAGTATCAATCATAGGCGGCATGAGCGTCCCATGCCACTATGTCGCCACATATAGGTTTACAAATAAAACCGCAAATGTCACGTATTTGGAAATTGGATTTCCGTCTATGAACCGAGGCAAAAGATAGTCCTCAACCGATTCGAGACGCTCTAGCCCGTGTCTCAGGATCAGAGCTCGAGTGACCCTTGGATCGTCAGGGCCGGTCCACCGATGTGGATTAAAATGCCTGAACACTGCGTTTCCCCACCCTTTGGGGTGTCAATGAGCCAACAAATGACTCCATCGGTTCGAGAACAACCGATATATCCGAGGCGCCTCGCAATAGCAACAACCACATAAGTCAAACTCGTCAGGGCGTGTAAAACCACTGACGCCACTTTTTAGCTAGAAGGAAACGCATGCCATCCCTGAGGTCCGTCTCCCGTTTTTGGTTCATACCGGGTGTGATACTCGCGAAGTAAAACGTTACACAAAGCTACGCCACAAAGGCCGTGCTTTGATCATCACCACAAGACTTTGCTTTTCAACAGAAGCCTCGATCAATTGCCACTTAGGCATGCCACACAGGCAATTCACTCCATGCGTTTGATATCCATCAATATATAACCCCTGAGCTCGTACGTCTCAGAGAAGGGCGTTAAGCAAGAGAATAAATTCTCCGCCGCCAAACAGATATATATTTAATAAAGATCAATCACACAGACTAAAATCCAATGTCAAACACACAGTCCATTCACAAGTCCGTTCTGGGTCTGAACGAAACCGGAGGCACCTAGTACCCCGCATATCCATCGATCTCCAAGTACGTCTGGACGATCACCAACTGTTTCCATCTTCTTGGGAGTACAGCCCAATCAAGATCATCAGCAATCACCCAAACGACGTGAAGACTTCTGGTCTTCGACCACCGTCTTCATCTTCGACACCACGTCGAATCAGTTATTCAGAATGGGATAAACCCGGTCTTTCTGAATAACTCGCGTATATATTATAAAAGTGTTACACAAACACAACATACGCCTCATTCCAATTCAGAATATTCTTTTATTCAAATATTCCTATACTTTGGGAAAAAGTTCCCATTAATTTTATCCAAGATAAATTCTTTAAATTTATTCTTTAATCTCCTTTGAATATCAATTCCAACTAGTCGGGATTATCGAACCACACCGAAGTAATCATTTATTTTATTTTCCCAATCCCAATCTATTCATCCCATGAAGTAAAACTGGTAGTACTTCATATCTAACACCACAGTGTTATCGGTAATTCAATTACCATTTCACGTTCAAATCTAATTAAAGATTTAACTATCGCTTGGAGTAAAACTGGTGATACTCCATTCTCGATCTTTTCAATCTATTTAAAGATTCATTAAAACTCCACTTAGTTTTAATCTTTAACTGGGTTAAAGAATCCGTGTCATTTAAAACACGGTTCACGATAAACCCAAAGTCACATTCATTAATTATCGGGTTAAAGAACGAGTGTTATTTAAAACACTGTTCACGATAAACCCAAAAATCAATATCAATTCAATTCCAATTAAATATTATTTAATTGGTACACTTCATTAAATCTAAATAAAAAGATTTAATCATTTCTCAACTGGGTTCAAGAACAGTGTTAGTGAAGACACCATTCACGACAAACCCAAATCACCTTCGATATTCAATACAAGGCTCTGAATAGAAAATATATCGGCTTATATTCAATATCGAATTCTACGACTAACAAATGCCGTATTTAAAATAACGATATAAATATATATATATCTTTCAAATTTCCATAACAACACCAGTATAATCACGAATTCCAACATCGAAATATCCCGAAGACAATTTCGATTCAAATCCCCTCCAATGCAATCATTGGATATTCTGGTTATTTTCAAAACACTTTTCAAATTCAATTTATTTATTTAAAAATAAATAGAATTATAATCCTAGTTCAAAACTAGTTCATTTCGATAAAAGTCTATTTTTATCTTTTCAAGTATGGGGTTTTTCATCCCAATCCTTTCTAAATCATTTCCTATGATTTTACACAAATTATTACTATTTTTAATAATTTTATCAAGGCCCGTACAGTCGATTTCCATCAATGGCCATCGAACTGCACTTACAGCGACCTTTTTCGAATTTGATTTGGACATAATTCCAAATCCAACCGTTAAATTTCTAATTTATCACATTCGTTAGAAAGCTCTTTTCGATACGAACCCAACGGTTCCGGTTTTAGGAGAATCCGACGGTCGGATCTCCCGTAATGTTCGTTTGAAATAAATGGTCGAAATTCGCGAACTGCCGCGGCGCGGCGCGTTCTATTCAGGCCATTATATTATATATATATAATATATATAATATATACTTCGTCGATTTCTATTTAAAACGAATTATATAAATAGTTTTAAAATCGTTTCAAAAGCAATTTCAACTCTCTTTTCAATTCAAATCAAAATTGAATTCTTCTTTATAAATTCGTTTTAAAATTCCTTTCTATTCAATTCAAATTTCAATTCAATTTGAATTCATTTCAATTCACTTTCAATTCAATTCGAATTCGTTTTCAATTCAATTCCCTTAAAAATCGTTTTCAATTCAATTCATTTCGAAATCGTTTTCAATTCAATTCATTTCGAAAACGTTTTCAATTCATTTCGAAATCGTTTTCAATTCAATTCATTTCGAAATCGTTTTCAATTAAATTCATTTCGAAATCGTTTTCAATTCAATTCATTTCAAAATGAATAAAATCGATATAAATATCGTTTACGTCAAAATGGCGTCAATCTAACCAACACGGCTTCATATATTTCTATTTTCAAATATTCTATTCAACAAATGAATATTTATTTTTGTCCACACACGACTAATCTCAACGAATGAGTACTGTCCATGGGTGACAATTTTTGTTAAATTATTTCGTTCAATACATGACTAATCTCAACGGATGAGTACTGTCAACACATGAACCTTTATTTTATATTATTCTTTATTTTCTAAATTGGAATGAGGCCCAATCAATCACCATATAAATTTAATTATATGGATTTTCATACAACACATGTATATAATAGCATTGAAAATAATCAACCATCAACCAAAGTGCACTACACTATATAAGCATCAAATATAGATATTCAACGCTTATAACAGCCTGTCAATCAATCGATCGACATATTTAATCAATCAGGAGGAGTGAACTTCAAATTTCATCCCAACACCCGTGTGGGGTTTCAAACAATCAAACACATATTTTATTTGTGCTGTTGGGCGATGTGTAAAATTTATCGTCCCAATCAATGTCCTTCAAATGGGTGTACATAAACAAACCGTCCGGTTTGTAAATGAATATTTATTTATTCCCTTTCACGTTAAAAATTATATTTTTAACGATAAAACATTTTATTCTAACATATGAATTTCTATTCAGTTCATTCTTTAAATAAAATGATATTTTTATTTTTCTAACTTATTTTAGAAAATTTCGGCGGCATAACGGCACGATACTAGAAACGGGACAAGGCCTAGCCTTATCCCCGGTCTAGTGAAGGCCCACGCCATTCACACATCAATCAAATTCACCAAACAACCAAATTCAAATCAAATCATATAACTAAGCTATGCAACCAAACAAACAAGTCCATGGTCTGTGGACGATTGTGTCGGGTGCTACTAAGCACCGTCTGCATCCTAGTATATATATATAACTTAGAAGATGAAATTGAAAGGTGAGAAATTCTCACCGAAAGCTATCCAAACATCTTGACTCTTCTTCGTTCTCGCCTTTTTGTTACCTTCGTTGTCCGCTTTCACTACCTATGTAAAAATCGAATTTTTACTTCGTTATTCCATATATAAAAATCATATTTTTATTTCGAAGTTCGATATATAAAAATCATATTTTTCTTCCGAAGTTCAATATATAAAAATCATATTTTTCTTTCGAAGTTCAATATATAAAAATCATATTTTTCTTTCGAAGTTCAATATATAAAAATCATATTTTTAATTATGCTACCTATATAAAACTGGTTTTATTAATTCTTTTTAAAACTTATTTTATATTAAATAAAGAAAGAAAAATAATAAAGACAATATAAAAACTTACAGTGTTTTCTAAGAGGGAGGGGGTTTCAGCAGTCGATTGGAAGGGCGGGGGGGGGGGGGGGGGTGCTGCGCCATCGCAGGTGGTCGGATATGGGGAGGAGGAGGCGCTACAGTCTCGGGGGAGGGTGGAAGGAGGCGCGGTTGGCGGTTTCAGGTGGGGGTGGTCTCGCGCGAGGGGAGAAGAAGAGGGGGGTTCGATTTGGGTGCGGATTCGACGAGAAGGGGGAACTGGGAGGGCGGAGAGGAAGTGGAGGAAGAGGATGAGGCGGGGCGATCGTTGGGGAGGGTCCCACGAGGCGTGGCGGCGCGATGAACTAGGGGCGACGGGCGTTCGTTCGATTGGTTTTTTTTTTTTCTTATTTCCTGTTTCGATTATGAAAAGAGGGGGGGGGGGCAGCCGATAAAAGGAGAGGAAGGTATATATTTTTTATTTATTTTTTTATTTTTTTTATTTTGCTAATAGTTGACTTTTACATACGACCTCGTAACGAGGCCCACCGCCTGTCGCCCATAGCGTATTACCCCCATTCCGAACACAATGGGATATGTAACGTAGGCCGATTCGATCGGTTTGATCAGTTTCCTTTGAATTTACATTTAAACCACTATATTGAATTTTAAACGTACATTTCAAATTACCGGGGTCACATACTAACTAGAAAAATTCCAGAAAAATATTTTCTAGCTTCGTATTGACGATACGGTCCTAACAAAACTAGTTTCGTCGAATTCTGAGACCGTTTGAAAAATGGCCAATTTCCAGTCGATTAAAATCAACTAAAACTGGTCAAACGCGTTTTCTTTTGCCACGCTCACATATTGATTCGAAAAATTATGAAATTTGAAACCTAGCAATAACTTGACATCACGGACCCAACAAAACTGGTTTCGTCGAAATCCGAGGTCATCTGCAAAATGTCCATTTTTAAGGGCCTGAATTCCATAGCGACTATTCAGAATTTTCATCCGGACATATCTTTTGATTCCCGCTATGAAATTTGGGTTTTTCGGATTCGATAGAAAGATATTATCAATTAGATCCTATTATTTTTGGTTTCACTAAATTCCGGATTGTTTTGCACCCGGTACATTCAATTGAAGTTTGAAATCGAATTATCGAACTACCACGCCATTTTCAATAATTATATATAAATATTTATATTCTAACGACGACGTATATAATATATACGTCGAATTATATTCAAAATAAATTTCACGTCGATATTATTTAAAATAATCCATTTTAAGTAATTAAAATTCGCTAAAATCGCCAAAATAAAAATTTTAAACTGGCCCAGATTTTCGGGTTATTACAGCTTTTCTCAAGAGGTTTAATGATGCTGTATCTGAAGTGGGGAATCCCGAACCTCGTATGATCTTAATGTCTTTAATCGGCGCTATAGACGAGAATAGCGAATTTGGAAAATGGATCAAAATGAAAGAGCCAAATACGCTTGAGAAATTCCATAAAAAAGCCGAGGAATACATGCGGGTCGAAATTGGTCCAGTACCTCTTCAGATTATCGACGCTAACCCGCTTCTTGAAGCTCCCAAAAGCGCTGGCGTTCAGCTTAATCAGCATAATGTCCAGGGGCAGAAACGAGGCAATGATGGGAAAAACAACAAGGCAAACAAGAAGTTTCGCTTTTACAACCCATCAGAACTCACTCCTCTGAATGTTACCATAGAGAACATTTTCCTTGCCACCAAGGATACTGAACACTATCCAGAACCTCCAAAGTTCAAGGTTACACAGAAGGTCCTAGACTCCGGAAAGTTCTGTCGGCTCCACAAGCTGCCGGGTCATGATACAAATGAATGCAGGATTCTCGAAAGCGTAATTGAGGAAATGATTCAGAATGGCAAACTGCAACAGTACGTCAAGAATCTACAATCCTCAAACACTGCTCAGACTCCCCAGGAGCAAGGCTTTCCTACTCAACTAAGCCCAGAAAAACGAGTCAAAAACAAGCCAATCATCAATTGAGGGCTAATGGGATTCTCGTTTCAATGGCTCAGAATAAGCGATCATCATCGCTATTTCTTTACTTACTGCTTTGTTACTTGCTTTACTTTACATTTTGTTTTCTGTCACATTCAGAACTTCTTGTAAAAAACTTGTAATATTGCATAAGGATTGTACTGAACAATATCTCTATGAATGAAGTCCTGCTTACTTGTATGGATCTCTTACTTACAAGATCTTCGGTAATTCAAGACTTGCTAAAGACGATTATTTATTACAGGTTATAGGACAAATGCTTGCTTCCTCGAAACCCGATGCACTATGGCGAACTCCACAACACTTATTCAAGCATGGGATGCACAAAGAGTCAACACACCTAAGTGCAATCATAAAAACACCATCTTGAAGGGTGATTAGAAGGGATGGCCAGAGATCAGACGGTGGAGAGGTCAACAAGCATATCTAAAATCAACGCCACAGGTTGTAAGTTCCAAGGGGCAACTTGCGCTCAATCACGAACACTTGCCGTGATCAAGTGCTTCCAGTACAAGGCCGATGTTCGCTCCACAGGATAACGCAAACCTCGCAAATCCCAAAAGAGCACGACTTCTCAATCCGGTTGCAATTGCTTATCATAGCTAAGCGCATCCAACGCGACTGTTAGAGTTTGCCTCATGGGTTCCCAAATTTCACAAAAAAGGGCAGATCCCTGAAAAGTTGACCAAGTCCTTGGCTCCTAACGAGGTGCGATCCGCAAGCGTTGACCACACGATACATCGAGGTGACCCACCAAGTTGAACAACCCGTGAAGGAACAAGCGACTACTTATGGCCCAGATTCCTAAACCGAGATCGTTTGCCAAGTCAGGCATTCGGTAAAGGAACTGGCGTCTGTCCCACGGATTGAAATATAAGACCTCCCATGCGGGGCACAAAAAAGTCTAGCCTCTCTTCGTGAGAGCAACGGCGAAAGTCCTCCCCATGCAGGGGCGTCAAAACCCAAGACCTCCCATGCGGGGCACAAAAAATTCTAGCCTCTCTTCGTGAGAGCAACAACGAAAGTCCTCCCCATGCGGGGGCATCAAAACCCAAGACCTCCCATACGGGGCACAAAAAAGTCTAGCCCCTCTTCGTGAGAGCAACGGCAAAAGTCCTCCCCATGCGGGGGCATCAAATCCCAAGTCCGCCCCTAGCGGGGGCATCCAACATAAGTTCCTTCCCGAGCGGGGGCATAAAACCCAAGGTCCTCCCCTAGCAGGGGCACCCCACATAAGACCTTTTCGCGCGAAGGCAGAAAGATGTAATTGCTTCTCCAAGTAGAAGTCCCAAATTAATCAGTCGACTTCAAAATCGAATACCACGTTTATGCAAACAATGCTTGACAAATCATAACTGTTAAGTAAAATAGTTTTGCATAGATATGACATTCAATTTATTATACATCATTCCTTAATGATTAACTAACATGTTATTGATGTGGACGATCAATAACAACGTATAAGTCCAAAATCGTGCAAGTGCGTGTTTTCATTACAGAACAGGTGCTACGGAGCATATAAGTCTAGTCGACGAATTCAAAAGCTACGATTGAATTCTAACGCAGACCATGATAGCAACGTTCTTTTCGAAGCCCGTGTTTCTCACAAGTGAAAAACACAAGCTTCGAGGGGCAAATGTTAACTACCAAAAGCTCATTTGGGCATTCTGTCAAACAACATAATTGCATTACGCCAACCTTGGTCAAATACCAATCTGGAGTAAACAGCAGCCTCCTCCTGGTCGAGCTTGGAGCGAGCAAGGTCCGGTCGAGCTTCCCCTTGGTCGGTCAAACAAAGCATGCTGGCGAGGACGAGCAGCTACCACCTGGTCGGTCTTGATCTTCCACCTGGTCGGTTCCAAGCCTCCGCCTGGTCGGTCGAGCACCTTAGATTGTTGGTCGGTCGCTCGCTTTGTCTTATCGATGGATTGAGCAGTGGGAAGTTAAGTGGTCCAGCAGAGTTATATAATACAAAGAGCAATGGCATGACCGTAATAATTATTTCCCATTTTCATTTGAAGGCAAAGCACGTGGCAGAATTGATATAAAGGAAATAAAGTGGGTGCGCTAAATGCCAAAATGGCATGGATGTAATAAAGTGCTCGCTCATATATTAGTTTACTGTTTGCTTGCCCGTGAACATTTCTGGTCGCTCTTCTACCGATCAGTCCATACCGACGACCGATACCCAGTGCCAACTATTTCCAGCCTGTACCCAGTGGCAGTTCCGTAAATATCAGAAAATACCGACCCGACCTCTGCACTCTATATTTACAAGCCTGCCATTACCCTCAAACTTCAACTATAAATAGCCCCTTTCTCCATACCTTGGGGGGGGATTGGAAGACCCCGAAGGGCTGCTAAAATCATTTCTCCAAGGCATTCTCAAGCTCCATCTATGGCTTCCAAAGCTCCACTCATCTCCATCCATTAATCGATCACTTCCATTGAAGATCCACCATTAAAATCCATTCAACTCAATCAAGCAACACAAGTCTCCATTTATCCTCTCTAGAAACTTAGATCTACCATTGAAATGCTATGGAATCGAAGAGATCTACCTCTAAAGTGAAGTGTTGAAGACTTTTCATCCATTTCAATCAATACTGGAGGAGATCCAACCGTTCCATTGGCGAATTCAAGTGCGATTCACATCAAAGAGGGAAAAATGAGAGATACATTGTAAATTGAGAGAGATTTGTACGGCATTGTATTTGGCATCATGAAAGTGATAATGGAAAGTGTTTGCATAGTGGACGTAGGTCACGTTTGACCGAACCACTCTAAAAATGGTGTGTTCTCTTTTGTTGCTTTATTTTGCGAATTGCGGTCTCACGTTTCTTCATACATGCTTTCATAGTGTCTTGCCCCTGATTTGGTGACGTGCTTACTTAGCATCTTACCTCTAATTGGGCGACGCACTCTTTAAAGCATCGTATTTGGTGTTTGATCATTTTTTGATTAAAACAGCGTATATCTAATCAACACGGCTTTATATATTTCAATAACTTCATTATTCTATTCAACAAATGAATATTTTCTTCAACACATGAATTTATATTTTATTCAACACATGAATATTTATTAATTCTTACTTACAATAAAAATGTGAACTTTATTGTATAAATATTTCGTTCAATACATGAATTTTCTTTTATTCAACACATGAATATATATTTTTTTCAACACATTAATTTTCTTTTATTCAACACATGAATATTCTTTTATTCAACACATGAATTTTCATTTTATAATATTCTTTATTTTCCAAATTGGAATGAGGCCCAATCAGTTACCATATAATGTTAATTATATGGATTCCCTACAACACATGTATATAATATCAGCGATAAATAATCAACCATCATCCAGAGTGCACCACACAACTGCATAAGCATTAAATATAAATAATGAACGCTTACATAGTCTGTCAACCAATCGATCGACATACAGGTAAATAATTGGGATTAGTGTACGCCAAATATCATCCCAACACCCATGTGGGGTTTCAAATCAACAAACACAGATTTTTATTTGTGCAGTTGGGCGATGTGTAAAATTTATCGTCCCAATCAATATCAGTAAAATGGGTGTACATAAACAAACCGTTCGATTTGTTTATAATTATTTATTTTATATACACGTCAAAAATTATGTTTTTAACTATAAAATATTTTATTCTATTCCACATCACACAATTAACTTTCATAACACATCAATTAAACAAACAAATCAGCCATAGTCTGTGGACGACGGGTGTCGGGTGCTACTAAGCACCATATGCATCCTAGTATATATTTCAAACTAGAAATTAAAATAAAAGTGAGGAGTTCTCACCGAGAAGCTAAACCAAATGCCACGACTCTTCATATGTAGGAAATCTTTGCCGTGCTCGCCCTTTATCACTTTCGTCGTGTTTCCAACGAGATCTGTTTCACGTTGTTCATAGTAAAAAATCATATTTTTATCGCTTCATTCCAATAAATAAAAATCATATTTTTATTTCTACTTCATATATATATATATATAAATCGATTTTTTTACTTTGCTAATCCCTATATAAAAATCAAATTTTTATAACGCTTCTTAAATAAAAATCATATTTTTAAAATGCTATCTTCTATATAAAGATTATATTTTTATCGCTTCACTTCCTATATAAAAATCGTATTTTTATATAAAGAAAATTCATATAAAAATCCCATTTGTAATTAGTTACATATATAAAAATCGTATTTTTATATAATTAAAAATCACGTCTTTACTCTAATAAAAATCTTAACTCTTTGCTAAATTAAAAATCACATTTTTACAAATGTAAAAATCACATCCTTGTTAATTTAAAAATCACTACTTTATGTAAACAAAAATTGAGCCTTTATGTTTTATATATCAAATCTTTAATTCGCTAATTATAAAAAAAAGTTCATATTTTTATCTAATCTAATCTTTATATTCTATTCATATAAAAATCGAATTTTTATTTCACTAATAAACACATAAAAATCATATTTTTATCTTCGTATAATAATTAAAAATCTGCGAACAAAAATTCAAATTGGAATACATACTTCAAATCGAGCAAGGAGGAGGCAGAGATGTTGCGTGGGGGTGGTGGAGCAGTGCTCATCGGAGCAGAGACTGGCGCAGGCGGGTCCGGGTGTGGCACGCGATTCCAGCTCGCGGTTTTGGTGGTGATGTCCTCGATTTGGGGGGTTTCGGGTTAGGTCTTTGGGGAGAGAAGGGGGCGCCGGCGTCGTTGGTCAGAGGAGGAATCGGCGAAGAGAGTCGCGAGGGGGGCTTGACGGAGGGGAGGCGGAGTCGCGCCTGGAGGCGGTCGCCATGGGGAAAAGGGGGGCGACGGGTTTCCATGAGCTTTTTCCTTCTTTTTTTTTATTTAAGCGTTGACTATAATGAGAAGGGAGAGAGAGGTTAGAGATTTATATAATTATATTTTTTTTTTTTTTTTTTTTTAATTTCAAAAAGTACTTTTTTATTTTGAACTCGAAATCAATCCCACCGACCGTCGTCCCTAGCTAATTACCCCCACTCCGAACACAATGAGTTATGTCACGTAAGCTGATTCGATCGTTTCGATCAGTTTCCATCAAAATCTATATATTGAATTTGAATGCGCATTTGAATTTATCGGGGCCACCTACGGACTCTAAAAATTCCCAAAAAATACTTTCTAGCTTCGTATTGACGATACGGTCTTAACAAAACTAATTTCGTCAAATTTGAAGACCGTTTGAAAAGTGGTCTTTTTCTGGTCGATCCAAATTGACTGAAACTGTTAAAACACGTTTTCTTTTGCCACGCTCACATATGGATTCCGAAAATTATGAATATTGGAATCTAGCAATAACTTGACATCACAGATCCAACAAAAATGGTTTCGTCGAAAACGAAGGTCGTTAGCAAAATTTCCATTTTTAAGGGCCAGAATTCCATAACGACTATTCTGAATTTTCAACTGGGCATAACTTTTTATTCCCGCTATGAAATTTTGATTTTTCAGATTCATTGGAAATATATTCTCAAATAAATTCTAATATTTTTGGTCTCACCAAAATCCAGTTTATTTTGAATCCTGCACATCCATTTGAAGTTTGAAATCGAATTTTCGAACTACCGCGCCATTTTCAATTCCTTTTATAATTAAAATAAAATTATATTCTAACGTCGATTCAAATAAATATATACGTTCTAATTCTATTCAAAATAAATTTCTCGTCGTCATCATTTAAAATAATCCATTTTAAACATTCAAAATTCACTAAAATCGCCAAAATAAAATTTTTAAATTGGTTCTGATTTCCGGGTTATTACATTTCATAGAGTATGGAAGGCTAAAAGGAAGAAATGTGTTGTTCCCAGCGCCAGCAGTTGAGAAAGAAAAAGAAAACCATATAAATTTATAGGTGAAATACTATGCGATTACAGGAGATATCGCGTTATTCAAGGAGGAGAAATATTAGTCGCTTACTTAAATTGGAAGGAAATTAAAAGACGAAAAGAAATTGTACGAAAATTTGGAAAATAAACTTTGAAAGAGGAAAGAAATAAAAGAGTGCAATTACAGGAGATATCTCATTATTTGAGAGGAAAAATAACATTCGCATATTTAAACAAAAATGCTATTTCAAACAACAACAAAAGCGGTGAAAAACACCGGTGTAGAGATAGAAAGTGGACACTCCCTATTTTTCCTCCTGAATTATAGTTTCCATCCTATAATATCCACCACTTGATTTCTTTCCACATCACCCGTATGAATTTATTTCCGGTTGTTCCAGCAAATTCCATATTTAAATGATGAAGTTTTTAGGGAAAAAACGAAAATGTCAGCATTTATGCAGATCCTTTTTTTTATGAATTCGATTAGAGTCGATATTCTAGGAGAAATACTAGCCGCTTACTTAAATTAAGTTTTCAAAGAATAAAACGATAATATCAGCCATATACTCTGAATGTACGCAGATCCTTTTTTTTTTAATTCAATCAATACTTTTCTAAATTGTTAAAGGGTATTTTCGTAAGTTCAGGTGTACCAAAAAAGTGTGATACCAAACCTATTCCAATTATCAGTAAAGACAGATATAACGAGTTTAAGGAATAACCATATTCTATATTAGATAGGTTTATAATTCTGTTTATTCGAATATCTTAATGCATATAATTTAAATCATAAAAAATAAAACTATTACCAAAAACGGTTCTTCCTTCCCATGTGTCAAAGTAGCTTGCTACACTCGGGGCGTGTATCTTTTTGGTTTGATCCGTGGTATGCGAAGGGCTTCATTCTTGCTAACTTTATTGAATATAATGAAAGAGTATTGTCAGGGATCAACGAGAATTCTTGTATGGCTAATGTGGTGGTTAATGGTTCCCTTTCTCTTCCTTCATGGAGTTCATCTATCATACGTTCAGTTTGGGCTCTCATTAAGAATACTCCATTATTGTTTTCTACGGCGCATGCTTTATGGAATGGGAGTCCGCATTCAGTTAGCAATGTATACAAAGGTTTAATGATGAGCAATAGTGTCTTTCCGTGGCACACCAGGATATGGCAATCGTTCAGTTTTCCAAAAGAGAATCTGCTTATATGGAGGATTCTTCTGAGTGGCTTACAAACTAGACGGAAATTATATGGTATGGGAATTATTGACTCAGATGTATGTGTCTTCTGTGGTGTACAATCGGAAACTGTTAAGCACTTGTATTTTGAATGTGACTACTCTTATTTTGTATGGAAGCATGTTCTCCTGCACTTTGGTCTGCACTCTCCTTCTAGTTGTTCTGAAGAAGAATGGTATCTTATTTTCAAATTCACAAGGTGGAAGTCCATAAGTGGAAGTCTGTTACTGAAAGTGCTCAAGAAATCACTTTACTTGTTGTGGATGGAGCGGAACACTAGAGTGTTTAGGGGTGTAAATATCTCTAAACATGTATTGGTCCGAACTATCATTGCATGTATCTGATGTTCTTTTGATTTTATGCTTTTCTCTGTAATTGTGTTGTTCTAATAAAGATGGTAGGGGCCATTTAACCCCGCTTGCTATGCAAAAAAAAAAAAAAAAAAAAAAAAAAAAAACTATTACCAAAAATAACAATATCACTAATAAATACATAAGGATATCATCACCCTACAATATCAGAAGTACCAGTCAATCAATATCAATGGCAAATCATTCATTTAACCAAAGTAACTGAAGGCGATGTATAAGAAGTTCAGAATGAAGCACTTTAATTAAATATTTATATTACCATGCAAGAGCACATGATTCTAATTCAACAAACAACAGTTTTTTAATTTTAACTTTTTTTAAGATAATTTCTTTTCATTTTAATCCATAATATTTAACTAAAATCCACTATTTAATATTCATTTTATTCAGCAACTGAATTTAGAAATCAATTTATAATATAAATGATGTCATTTTATTGTCCGAGGAAGCCATAAAATATTTTTAAGCGGCTATCTTTGTCAACATGAATTTCCTTTAAATAATCAATTACTTTTTATAATAAACTTAAATTTCCATTAATATATCTTCAAAGATATATCATATAAAATTATACTATTGATATGCATTTAAGACATTAAAATTATATTTAAACTTCATACACACACACGCAAGTGCGTGCGCGCAAACACACAAATACACACACACACACACATATATACACACATACATACATATACACATATATGTGTGTGTATATTATAATGACCCAAAATTCCGGTCCAATTTGAGCTGACCAAAAACACAAGTCCAACCCCAAATTAAACTGAAAATCAGGAAATTAATAGAAAGAAAACAGAGGGTGAGGAAAGATAAGATAGAAACTTAGAATAGAAGAAGAAGAACACAACATCAGAGTAACACTAATCTCACAGTGGAACGAAACAACATATAATAGATAACATATCATTGAAATCAAATCATTATATGCATACAATAACATTATCAGAGTACAGCACTTACAACACAGCGGAAATAACCTATAGCTATATAATCTTGAAGTCTCCTGCTCCAAGCTCTTCCAGTATATCTATAAATCCCGACTACTTGACTGCCCGTACAAAATTGGGCACCCAAGAGTTTAGGGAAAATAACAAAATAAACTCCGGGTCAGTCATGGGACTGGTGTGAGTAAAACAGTTTAAAACAGTTCGAACAAGTAAACGATATCTCATAAGACCATGCCGTATAACGGAACGGGTTTTTCCCTTATGAGAATCCAAAATATCTTTATATCAAAAACCTTTTGATATTATAATAATGTCTATCAACCACAATATAATAATCATCTAGCAGAAACGCTTTCATCTCACGTTCTACATATATAGTATACAATCAAAACCGCAAGCACGTATTGGGTAATGGATTTCCAACTATGACAAGGTATGGAACCACCTTTCGCTAGTGTACCTCTAAAAAGGAATACACTGGGTTCAACAAGAACATCTTGCAACCCGGCCACACATGACCGACCACTTATTTCGCTTGAGTGTATCGAATGTATATCACCAACGGTTGGGATCAACAACCGTTTCCCAAATGGGACAACATCAACAATAGATTTTTAGAAGTAAATGAAACTCTGGATCAGGTGATTATACACCCTACTTCGGTGCAACCGACCTAGCCATGCTGCCTGCCTGATTTCTGTCATTTGCTGGATGTGAGGCTAGAAGCTACGCTTTATCATCACACCAGATTCACTTTGAATGCCACATCGTCAAATCCATCAAATCATCGATTGACGTCCTCAACCATACATTATGTGTTAGCTAAAAGAAGTTTCCTTCTCCGCTTCCACTCTTGGTACGGTTGGAGAAATCAATATACGTGATCATCTGGAAATACTCTGTCAGACATTCGTCCATACAAGTCATCCAGGAACAGGATGAACCGAAGGCACTATTCTGTAAACAGGATAGCCCTTGCATAACTCCGTCTTCAATTTCCTTTGGTATATATGATTCGCAACGCTTATGCCAATACAGAGTGGTTCTTTGGATAAATCCAACCGGTCTCTCCATATTAACAACGTTAAAATGGTCAAAACTTTGATAATCGGTGAGTTAACTATCAAATGAAAACACGTGTGCAAACAAAGATATTATTTCCAAATGGAAATACTATCAATCAATCATCAATCATATATATATATATATATATATATATTCATATTTCAAATTTCAATATTCGATTACGTTTCTGATTCTATTTGGAAAGCATTCCAAGTCTTCTTTACTTGGATTTAAACAGATGTTTAAATCAACATCGCGACGACAACTCCAACCACTATACTTATTTACTAAATTCACTTAACCACTTTCTCTCTCGAACCTTAACCATTTCTAAATTAAAAACGCAGTCAATAAAGTTGGGGTATAACTACCTCTTAGACCTTAACTGAACAACATTTCAAATATCGATATAGGTTAAATTCATCTTTTAACTCCTTAACACTTCCTTACATAACTCTCCTTCGAATTATCTCTTATTCGATAATTCTTTCCTTCAAATAAGGTATATTTGATAACTCTATTCAATTTACTTTATTGGACTAACGCTATTGGATTAACTCTATTGGACTAACGCTATTGGATTAACTCTATTGGACTAACGCTATTGGATTAACTCGTTTCACTTAACTCCTTTCGAATAAACTATTTTCGATAACTCCTTTTACTCTATTCGAATAAACTATATTCGATTAACTCTATTTACTTTATATTCGAATAAACTATATTCGATTAACTCATTTGCTTTAACTCTAATCGATTAACTCCAGTTGATTTAACTCTAACTGGTTAACTCTAATTGATTAACTCCATCTGGTTAACTCTTATTCGAATAACAAATATTCGATTAACTCTATTCAACTGACTCGACTCGACTAACCCCTTTCGAATAACTAATTCGATTTACTACTTTCAAATACCATATTCGATTTAACTCCTTTCGAATAACTAATTCGATTTACTACTTTCGAATACCATATTCGATTTAACTCCTTTCGAATACCATATTCGATTTAACTCCTTTCTTCGCTTTATAAAGATTTCCTTTTTAACAACATTTATTCATTTTTAAAGATTTACTTTTAGTAACGGTTCTCCACTTTAAAAATGATTTCCTACTTATAACAGTTTCCTTTTTATAACGTTTTCCCTTTTTCTAAATATCTCCTATTTATAAATATTCCAATTTATAAATATTTCTTATTTATAAATATTCCATTTATAAATATTTTATTTTAAAATATCACTTTGAAAATATTCCCTTATCAACATTTCGGTATGTTATGATATATCAAATCACAATGATCAGTATCGTCCAAGCACATATAATCGACAACATATTATATATCACATCATATATCACAATATATGAAAAACAGTAAAATAAATGTTGAGGAATCCAGTTGGATTCCTCCAACCTGTTTCCCTACATCACAGATGTTAAACAATATAGATAACATCACTTTCAGTTCCATATGATATATTCTGTTAAACAAAATCAATATAGAAATTCAACTAACTGACTAGCAGTTCAATCAAACAGTCAACACACAGTCAATCAACCAATATTTAATAGTTCTAAAAAATACAACATGAAATTATAAAATGTTCAGAGTTAGTGAGATTTACTCATATTTGCGCGTTAACCGTTAAATAACGATTTACGGTCGTTGATTTCAGATTCGATGTTCTATTCCGTCATAAATCCAGACCAGCTCCAAATCATTCCTATCTGGTTCCATGTTATTGGTCTTGTCCATATGATCCTGTCGGATCTGAATTTGTCGGATTCAAACAAGATGGCCCACTGCTCTTTATTTCCTTTTCTGAATGGTCTTCGCCTTAAATCCCCGGCCCATCTCCACACCAAGGCCCACTCGTATCCCCACTCCCCTGCCTTCTTCCTAAACTCAGTAAATAGAACCACCTGTCCATGTATTTCTAGAACAAGACCTCCACGTTTTCATACTTCTCATCAAACACTTTCTCACCATTTACAATACTGTCAAAAATCTGAACAATACAATAGTGTACACAGCCTTCACCAATCCATATAGGCACTCGTCCTAAAGCCATTACCGCACCTAACCCCTCCTAGCTCCTCACAACTCCTACCACACATTTCAGGTAACACAGAAAACAGTCAACTTCCATCCTTCTTCTTTGTTTCATTCAAATGCCGAACAACCCCATTTAGGCTTCGAACTTTTATTGTCGTGTTCATCTATACTCCAGCTCCCAAAACAAACCCTCAGACTTCTCTTAAGTCCAGCCATAGCGCACTGTTCACGTTTGAACAATTCTCTTCACAACAAAACTGAAGCCATAGGCTTTCCGATCCACAAAGGCACACCAAATACTATCATCGTGAAATCATTTACAGAGGTGATCACACACTTCCAAAAAAATCACACAAACAAAACCCTCACCTTCCTAAGCTCGTCAATGCCTTTTGAAGAAAAAAACTGACCTCAACTCGCAAGTCGCGATTCCAGTAACAGGTGCGAACAGTTTTTCTCCAACCTCCACCACCGTCGGACTGGGATGACCCCTCACCTCTAGGAACTCGAACGCAACCTCAAACTCGAATTCGAAGCTTCCTACATCCATCAATCTCGAACCCTAGGTTCATGGTCAAAATAAACAGCGAACCAAAAACTGTCGAACCCGAAGAAACGGGTATGAAAAGGAAGAGTACCCCTTTGCGAATCCATACATACATATAGGATGATTTATAGAATTTTATTTAATTTCTTGAGGATTTTACTTGATCTCGTTTTGGGTTTACAGAAGAAATAAGTGGCGGCTCAAAGAAATGAACGAAGGATTAGGTTATAGAAGGAAGGAGGGTTATTTATAGGAAAAATAATAATATTTTTATATTCCTTTTATAACTTGATTATCACTTAAAAATTTCCCTATGTCCACATATAATACCCAAAAATCAAGAAAATGGACATGCAGCTACAGCTCGACATTATGGTCCCAACGAAACTGGTTTCGTCGAATTCCGACTTCGTATGCTCACATAACGTATTTTTAACCGTCGAAATACTGACTGTTTTTCACTCTAAAAATCCGTACGGCCACACAGTGACCCCAAAAATCAATAATTTGATGTTGCAGATCCAACAAAATTAGTTTCGTCGAATTCCGACTTCGTTTGCAAAAGTGGCTATTTTTAAAGCTCTAGATGACCCATTTAAATATATAAATATATTTAAATATAATTAAATTAAATATAAATAAATTTATATTATTGTATATATTCACAGTGGAATACCATACAGCTCTAGAATATTCCTAAATGAATTTCTAGCTTGATATTTCAATCTGGGTCAACCCGATATTCGATTTATATTGAAATTCCTTTTTAAAATATAAATAATTCCTTTATAAATTATAAGGGAATTCCACACCGACTTTTCTAAAATTTGATTTGGACGTAAATCAAAATCTACACGACGAAATCCCGATTTTTCTCTTCCACTAGAAAGATATACTCCACCGGCTCCACACATTTCTTGTTTCACAGAAGTCCGGCTTAAGACGAATCCTGTACATTCAGTTGAAATTCGATTCGCCAATTTACGAACTGCAGCGCCATTTTGAGCTTGATTTTAATTATATTACAATTCTATGTTCAAACTGTCGTTCAAATAATATATTCGTTATTCTAATTCAATTCTAAACTGAATTAAATATCACAGATGATCCAGTTCACACCATATCGTCATTTTAGCCAATTCTGTTTATTTCAGAATTAAATATATTATTTTAATTAAATATTCACTCTTATATAATTAACGACCATTTAATTCTCTATATCACTATATATATAATTAAATAAATTAATTATAATACCTCTGCCAATGCAGGTCATTACATATATAGTCCCATGCACATATCAAGATCATTGCATAAATTTCTTCCTAAATGAATCATATTTTCAACTATTTCATAAAATTATTTCCCAAAATTTATTTATTTAATTTAATCATTTTTTAGATTTATATACTAATCATATTAAAACTGTCTAATAATATATTTTTATCGACAAATAAATTTCAATTTATTTATTCCAAATATTCTCTACTATGAAATTAAATTTAGTTTATTTTATATAATTAATATATATTTCCATATTTCAAAATAACTAAATTAACTTACTTCATTAGTATTTAATTTACATCATTTAATATTCATCAAATTCCCCAAATTATTCCAATAATTCCATATTTATATATCAAAACATATTTAATTAATTAGTCTTTATTATTAATTTATTTCTTCTTAACAATGGTTGATATGGTGATTTTCCGTAGTAAATTTTATTTTATGAATTAATATACATGCTTATAACCTCACTTAGAATGTATAGTAACATTTCACGTATGTATGTAATATATAATAATTTTGGTAGTAAAATGTATTTTCTTAGAATTACTTCAATAGTTTATCATATAAATTATAGCTTAATAGAATGTTACATAGACACACACTTATATATGATATACATATAAAAAAGCCTTCCGGGACATCCCTGTTTTGCAGCACCCCTTTAGCAACTCTACCCTATCGTGAGCTACACTAATCCAAATCAAACAAGATTTTGTAGATGTTCAATCCACATGTATATTATCATCTATCCAAAATTTGAGATCGTTTCGACATTCGTAATATTTTCAAAATATCAGCTCAATAATTCACCGTTTAGACATTTATTCGAACCGTTAAATTTAAACATCTAATATTTTATTCTACGAATGTCAGGATGAGCTCAAATTTTGAATAGATGATAATATATATGTAGATTGAACGTCTACAATCTTGTTGGATTTGGATTAGTGTAGCGCTCACGGTAGGTAAGGGTGTTAAAGGGGTGTTGCAAAACAGGGGTGCCCCGGAACGCTGTATATATACAATATTTATGGCTATATACAAAATTTATCTCGTATAAATTATTTTATGGAAGGTAAATTATTTTATAAATACATTATTAAATAGATATATATCTATCTATACTTGTACATACACACACATATGTATACGCACACATTATGCTTTCGGCTTTAAAAATTAGTAAAAAAGTGATTCATGTTACAATAAAATTTAAACCGAAAATATTTAGTTATTAATAATTATTTTTTATGTGTAAATATATGTTGAAGCAATATATTTATATGTGTCTTATTTATAAAATAAGTCTAGCTGAAATTAATAATATATATATAATCAATATATGAATTAATTATCATATTAAATACTTGCATTTGAAATTTTGAATTTTAGAACATTTTGAATGGTTATACTTATTTCGAATTTTGAATATAATTTAATTTGATAAATCATACTAGAACTGAATTAAGATCTAATTGTCAAACCGATTTAAATTAATATCCTTAAATAAATGGTTTTGATGTGATTAGTTTGAATATATATATTTATATAATAAGTATGAACACAGACACACACACACACATACAAGACATTAAGATTTTACAATATGTGTGTAATTTTTTAACAAAACAATATGTGTGTATATATGTATGTATGCATATATATACACACATATAAACACACACAAATGGTAATATGTATTAAACACATACACACATATCAAACAATATATATATATATATATATATATATATATGTGTGTGTGTGTGTGTGTGTGTGTGTGTGTGTGCGCGTTTGCGTGTGTGTGTATATATATATATGTGTGTGTGTAGTTCTAAAAATAGACGTACGCATACTATGGCTCTGATACCAAACTAGGAACCCTACCAAACAAACCACTAAAATCCAGAATTGGCTAAAAGCCGGGATGCTACAGTAACCAGAGTAAATTCCGGAGCTACAATGACTGCTATAGGAAGCTACAGTGCACTAAATTTCGGAAAGCTACAGTAACTGGGCAAAAAATTCTGGATAGGGCGGTGTTTACAGGATCAAAGTAAAATAAAGTCTCTGGCCAAAACACTAGAATTCAGTGACCAACTTAAAATACCATGCAGCATCAACTTAGACAAACATGTTAATGTAAAACCTTTAAAGCTAAATGTTAGTAGGAATTTTACATGAAGACAATCCGTCTAACAACAATCTGGATAGAACACATGAATGTGCCAAATAAAAGCCCAAATTAACACCACAAACAACGGGCATTATAACACTACATGTTTTCCAAATTGTCATTGCTAGAGAATCTTCACAACCCTAGCTTTAAAAGTTTAACCCTAACATATTCATTCTTCTGACAACTGCATATTATTTCATTTTAGACCGAATTTCAGTGTTTTGGTACATATACCTTATTTCACTTTACATGTCTGATATTAGAACATATGCATACATATAAGCAAACATGATATAATTCAACACATAAGGATTTAGCCTGCCATTCAGGCTATAACAAACACAATAATGATATTAATCTTAATAAACAGAAAGTGAAAATAAGAAAAACTTACAGAAAGATTGCAGCAGACTTCTTCTTTATTATAGCAGCACAACACGCTTACAATACTTGGAGGTACACATTATATTTACAATACACACTCTGAGTTCTCCGTTCCATACTAGGGGAACCCTCTATTTATAGGACTTTACAAACCGACTTAATAAAACCGACATACCTAAAATATTATAAAGACTCCATAAAATATTCATACCGCCTTTAGCAAACTTCCAAGCCACGTATATATACTTCCAAACTTTTATCATTCAACGTTGTAAACGCCCTTTACAATATGTGTGTGTGTATATATATATATATATATATATATATATATATATATATACATGTGTGTATATGTGTGTGTGTGTACGTGTGTGTGTAGTTCTAAAAATAGACGTACACATACCACATGCACATATCTTGGTAAATTTAAACATATGTATGCGTGTGTGTATCCTTGATATGTTTATAATTATCATTTACACATGTTTTACATTTATCATTCTATACTTTTTTACTATAACATCATATTTTAAAATATAACAAATATTATATTATTATAAATGTAGATCGGATCTAATGTTAACTAATAGTATGCATGGGCCCATCATGGTACAACTTGATATTTTCTGAAATTTATCTAATTTCATCCCCTGCTAAACAGACCTAATCCAATATGAACACGATACAACATTAAATTCATCACCGCGATGTGTTAATAACTACGCTAACATGTTGGATTTCGTTAGATTTTTTAATCTTATAAAATAGACAGCGTTGTGTTGTAAAATACATATTAAATATAATGTTTAGAATCATAAACCCGCACGGTCAATATAATTAAATATATCTATTTAAGATGTTAAATAGATAACAATTTTTTGTTGAAAGTTCAGATTATTTTTCAAAATTGCAATTGAACTCACTTAATTTATTTAAGATGGTTGGAAGTGTTAATTTGCAGTAAGGAAAACTAACTTTCCTTTGAGTCATGTAACGATTTCTATATCCGACTATTCTATAAAAGCTTATAGTAATTCAATAACTGAAATTAGTTTTGGTGTATGACGTGAGAATATCGAGATGAAGATCCGAAATGAATTTGCAATTAGCTTGCACCATGATAAAATCCAACTATATTTTCTCTTTTAGTTTGTCCAACTAACATAAAATAACTAGTAAAATTAGTGGTGTTTTTCAAAAACATATACCTAAACAAAGGGTTTTTGGTGCTTTTCATCAAAAGAGGTTTGTTTAAGCCTGAAACTTGATTTAGATGGATTTAGAGGGGAAAAATGAAGGCATATTCCATTACCTCTATGTAACCACTATAACCAGATAGCGAATGAACCAACTGGTCCTAGCTAGCAAATAACTAAAAAAACACCCATAATCCTCTATTTTTGTCCCTTCCTCCTTGGCGAATCTCTTATTTCATTGATCAATTTTAATAATTTATACAACAAATGGGATCAGTTCAGAAACAGATACCAAAATCTCCGCCATTGAAGAAGAAGAAAGCATCACGATCACCGCCGGGGGCTCGGCCGCCCACACGGCCGGCAGCAAAAAAGAGGCCGGAGATCATAAGAGCACCAGCTAAGGCGGTGAATTCTCTTCCATTAAAAATTAAATCTGGATCAGATGATGAGAGGCCTAAATACAATGGTCATGATTCAAATATTGATGAAGAAGAGTCGAATCATAGTGAGGATAGAATTTCGGCGATTGACGAGGAATCGCCTTACAGTGTAATTAAGGCGAGATCGTTGACGGTGGAGAAGGTCAAGAGATTGCCTGAGGATTTGCCAAATCAGGCGGATAAGAGATGGAGCGATACGAAATCTTATGCTACGAAAAAGGTGCGCTGTTATTTCATTTGATGGATCAATTTAAATTAAATATTTGTTTTTTTTTTTTTTGCTGCAATTCTACAGTTATACATGTCACTAGCAAAATATGTAATTTGACTAACGTAGGATTGGATTTGTGCGGTTTAAAGCTTCATAATTTTGGATCAGTTACTTAATTTGCATGTTCGTCGGAGCAGAGCGTAAAAGTGTAAATGCTGTTTTTTTTTTTCTTATACATTGTAAATGAGTAAATCCATAATTTTACCAGAAACCGATATATGTAAGTCTATCCAAATGGGCCTATGGCTCTTGCATGTGTGATACTTAATTATTTGATAATCTTGTTTTATGTTTGTTAACTGTGCATCTCACTTCTCATTTTAACGAGAATTGCTGAAGTTTTATTGATATAGAATTCAACTGTGTAACACCATGACATCTTCATGCAAAGAGGTGGTCAAGACTGCAGCATGACTGGCAATAAGTATTTATTAGATGTAATCAGGGACAGATCCATAGCTGTACTTGAGAGAGAGAGAGACAGAGATATAATTATGACACACACACACACAGATATATATATATATATATATATATATATATATATATATATATATATATATATACACACAAATTTAGGAATTTCTGAACTTTGGCGACCAAATGACACTTCTAGAGCATGTTCAACAACAACACGTTTGGAATTTATCTAAAGAAAATTTTGAATAGTAATTTCTAAATGGTTTATAAATAATGAATGCATATAATAAGTTGTATAATTGAATATATCTATGTATGCAATTATACATGAAACATGTATTTGTTATGAAACCATCAACCCATTTTAGCCATTTGCTTGGTTAAAATTACTTATGAATTTCTTCATAGGTTGCAAGCAATAAATAGTTGTTTCTCAAATTGCCATTTTAACCTGCAGCTTTTCTTAAGAAGTTCCCAAATGCTAGACTTATGATTAGTTGCCAAACATGCTCTAAATCTGTATACGAGGTTGATTGATTTCTATGGGCATAGAGTTTGTAGGTTGGGTGTTGACTGCAAATGCACGTTGAGATGGTTAACAGACGTATTTCAAAATAATTCTTACAAAGGAAAAGCAAGATTGTATGTTACATTATTTTGTGTCGTACTGTATCTAATGACGTTAATAATAAATCATTACATTAATATGTGTTTCATTTCCGTATCATTTTAAAGATTTTCCAAACTTTATATTCGCTGTGCTAACAAAACCAGCATAAGTGCAACAGAACACAACTTTTCTTAGAATTGTATGAACAAAGCGGCTTTATTCTTTGAAACATCCACAATACATTTTCTATCATTTGCTATATTAACGCTACAATTTCAACCTTGGCAACTTATGACAAAACAATTTTTTGTACATTAATTAATATAATCATTGAAAGAAACGTTCACAACTTAATGGTATATTTTGTTTATCAGTAGTCCCCCTTTTTTTCCCTATTAGCGACAACAGGAGACTTTCAGCTAATTTCTTCTGTATTTATTGTCTCAGGATCACCAAGCTTGGTGTCAGCTACCAAATGGAGATTGGGCTTTAGGGAAAATTATATCCTCTTCCGATCAAGATTCCGTCGTATCTCTTCCTGAGATTGGAGTATGTTTTGTTCCGCAAATAACACAAATTAGATTCATGTCGCAGGCATTTAATGTAGTTAATTTTTACGTTTATAGGTATTGACTTTGGAAACCGAAAGTTTATTACCTGCCAATCCTGAAATTCTTGATGGTGCAGATGATTTGATGCAACTAAGTTACTTACATGAGCCATCTGTGTTGCACAATTTGCAATACAGATACTCTCAGGATAAAATTTATGTATGCATTTCTATTAAAAAACAAATCCAGTTAATGCATACTTTACATCACCCTTTATTAATTTTGTTTCTACTCTTATTCCAATCCAGACTAAAGCAGGACCAGTACTGATTGCTATAAACCCTTTCAAAGAAGTAAATTTATATGGAAATGATTACATTGAAGCATATAGGCATAAGTCTATGATTAGTCCACATGTCTATGCTATAGCGGATACTGCCATACGAGAAATGATAAGAGGTTATTTGACTTACTTCCCTTGGAATTTTCGGTATCACTTTTGGGGATTCTATTTTGTCTTTCTTTTAATTCATAATGATTAATATGTGGTTTATTTGTATTTCAGATGAAGTAGATCAGTCAATTATTATAAGGTTAGTATCTATTACCGTGTTTTATTTATTTGTGTCACTTGCCAAAGTCTTTGCTTGTTATCATGCCCATTTGCTCCTTCTAGTTTTATCTAGTAACTGAACTGTGTAGTAGGTCACAGTAGTTAAAGTGTATTAGTCAAAATTTATCTTGTATATGCACTTGTGATCCCACTTTTGGGGAACACCTGTTTATTATGATAGTTTGAACATATTGTAGTCAATTGTATATGATATGATAACTACATAGTTAGGGAATTCGATATTATAAAGGGAAGAATTGTCAAACACCAGTTTTTAGAAATATTTGTAGTTTTTTTTCTGAAAATATTAAAACTGCAAACATTAAAAGATGCTAGCGTTTGCAGTTTCTTCTGCAAGTATTTGCAGAAAACACTACCAGTTTTCTCTTATAGAAGTGTTTCTAGAAACTTATCTTTGAGAGGAGGACAAAAGTAGAATAAGTTTAAAAATATCGGTGTGTATGAGCGCACCGAATTTCCACTATTGATAAATCATTAATCATTCATGAATAATTAGTTCCCTAACTGTGATTTGCTTAACAGCGGTGAAAGTGGAGCAGGGAAAACTGAAACTGCTAAAATAGCTATGCAATATCTGGCTGCTCTCGGAGGTGGAAGTGGTATAGAGTATGAAATTTTACAGACTAATCCTATACTCGAAGCGTTTGGTAATGCGAAAACATCAAGAAATGATAATTCTAGCCGATTCGTAAGCCAAGATAAACAAATTGCTTGTTTATATTTACTGTTTTTTTTCTTTCCTTATTTTTTGTTTTGTTTTTAAGTGATAAGTTATGTTACAGGGAAAGCTGATTGAGATTCATTTTAGCACCACTGGAAAAATATCTGGTGCTAAAATTCAAACATGTAAGAGGAAAATCTTGTTTAATTCTTTTCTGTTCGTTATTTTTCTTATTTAAGCTAACCTAAATGGTGGTGTCTTCGTTTTTATCGGCAACAATGGCTTGCTATATGTGGACAGTTTTACTGGAAAAGGTATATATGTAAGCCATTTTATATTTATTGTCATTTTCATCATGTACTATATCTCTCTTTATGTTTAATACAGTCAAGAGTTGTTCAATGTACTGCTGGTGAACGCTCATATCATATATTTTACCATCTTTGCGCTGGTGCTCCTAAATCTCTTAGAGGTTATCTTTCTCGCTTTAATCTTTATTCAATGTTATCGACCCAAACTTTGAAACCATATAGGTCAGTTCTATGCACAGTCCTATATACACCAGTCTATTTACGCTCAGTATGTATAATGTTCTACTAGCATTTGTTCAACATACAATTGGAACGCCCCTAATCACTTTTCACCCTGCAAGAGAATACCACGTTCGTGTATCTCACCGTTTTCAGTTGAACTGTCACATTTTTAATTCGGTCGTTTAAGTGAAAAACCATTAGTTTCTTTTATATTTCCAGTGTTAACGACTATATTAATACTTCAAAAACATATTAAGATGTTCTGAACTTATAACTTGACTAATCACTTATTTTGCAACCATTGTCCTTGTACCATGTTCACATGCTAAGACTACTTGGTAATGGCAAGTTATGCTAATCCACTTTCATTAAAAAACAGATAAGTTGAATATAAAAAGTGCAAGTGAATACAAATACCTAAAGCGGAGCAACTGTTTTAAAATTCCCAGGGTAAATGATGCTGAAAGGTTCCGTCTAGTAGTGGTAAGGAATCAACACTCTACCATTTGAATGAAAAAGGAACCATGTCAAACTCATGTTATTTGACTTATTTTTTCCTCATCAAAATTTTATATTCTTTTCCAGGAAGCTATGAGTATTGTTCATATCAGCAAGGAAGATCAAGATAATGTATTTGCAATGCTTGCAGCAGTATTATGGTTGGGCAACATTTCTTTTTCTGTGGTGGATAATGAAAACCATGTTGAAGTTGTGACCGATGAAGGTTAGCATCATTTACATGCACATGCGTGTGTAACATTTTATATATATATATATATATATATATATATATATATATATATGTGTGTGTGTGTGTGTGTGTGTGTGTGTGTGTGTGTGTGTGTGTGTGTAGAGAGAGAGAGAGAGAGTCCACAAAAGCTGCGAACATGCCTGACAGGTAACCAGAAATATATAATATACTCAGACTATGACTATTTGTACATATAGAATGGTAGATAAATGAGCTCCGGATAAACCACCGTCCATCGTACGTCAAAATCGAATTCCGGCATGGCCATCACCCGATAGTAAAGTATGTCTACTCCTACACAATACAATAGTCACTCCAAACAATATATGTATGTATGTATGTATGTGTGTGTGTGTATATATATACACACACATGAAAATAGAACATCTCATAGAAAGAAAGGACTCTCCAGATCTGCACTCCAATACGCTCCACAGCATATATGAACTACCTACTGGAAGGTCCTGCTCCCAACCAGCTCTAAAAACCAACTGTAAGCTCTAGTTCCCAATCCAAAGCTCCAAGTCCCAAAAGCTCCAGAGAGGAATCCAGCTCCCACCCAAAGCTCCGTCTCTGAGCAGGCTCTAGAAAAGCAGCTCCCGCTCCTTAAAAGGCCATAGAGAGACGATCTGAAAAGAACCTAAAAACCAAGACCTGTAGCACTAGCAAACAACATAAGAACTAAAAAAAAGGGGAGGGGGTGAGGTGACAACGATGAGAGGAAAGAGGGGGAATCGCCTGCTCTCACAAAAACCTGGAGAGGAATTAGCCGATCCCCTCTTGAGGGGCAGGCGGAGCTGTAGGAATAGTAAAAAAACTGGCTAGCCTCCTTGAACGGGAGCGTAATACTCTCTTAAATGGTCTACCGTGAAACGCAAGGAAAACATCGTTGAGAAAGAAGAGCCGCATTCCAACAAATGATCTTACCTCTCGCTTTGTCAGTCAAGGGATCGAAAATGGCGTTAAGCTTCCTACCTCTATAAAGAACAATACCAAGGATATTTGGAAGTAGTTTTAAATGAACCATTTTAAAAACTTCCCATTATAGAAACGATTGTATGACACAAGATGTGTGTACATTTGCACATGTTGTTATTTGGTGATAGTTAAACAGTGAATAGTGGTGAATTTTTTACGAAGTAGTTGGAACGGTGGTTGAAATATTTCATGGAACCATGGCTGAATGTGTTGCTGGTATTGATGTCATTTCATTGGTCTGCTGTTGAAATTGCTTGTTTTATTTATTAACAATGGTGATGTATCGTAATTTAAAATTTGGTTACTGCCATACCTTTTTGATTTTGAATGTTACAGCTTCACAAACTGTTGCCAAACTCCTCGGGTGTGACATAAAAGGATTAAAAACAGCTTTAACTAGTCGAAAAATGAGAGTTAGAGAGGAAGAAATATTCCAAAAGCTTACACTATCTCAGGTTTGATTTATATTCTTTGATGAAATTCCAGAAACTTATCATATTAAGAATTCAAATTCATTTTGACTACCCTTTTAAGGCTATTGATGCAAAAGATGCATTGGCAAAATCAATCTATGCCAGCCTATTTGAGTGGCTAGTTGATCAAATCAATAAATCGCTCAAGGCTGATAAGAGACAAACGGGAAGATCTATCAGCATTCTTGATATTTATGGTTTCGAATCATTCAATGTAAGTTTACAGTAATTACATACCTATCCCTCTATTTTTATTTATTTAATACTTGAATTGTGGTAGTAATATAAACCGCTTTAATTTTGCAGAAAAATAGCTTTGAGCAGTTCTGTATAAATTACGCAAATGAGAGGCTGCAACAACATTTTAATCGCCATTTATTTAAGCTTGAACAAGAGGTATAATAATATTTAGTGTTGAATCCCCCTCTTTTCCCTCTCTCTTACTACACTAGTATACTCTAACCCAAATGCTATTATTCTTATTTTCCCTGTTCTGCGGCCAACATATATCCTTATATTGTTACTTTACTATTACATAGGAATATATCCAAGATGGTATAGACTGGAGAAAGGTAGATTATGAAGACAATCATGACTGCTTAAATCTTTTTGAGAAAGTAAGCATTCTGGTATACTTCTATAAATTAAACTGTATCTGTTGGAAGGTCGTGCCTTTCTGTCCGGCTAACTGCTGTCTCAACTTTTTATTTCAGAATGAGACTATTGTATCATTTTTTAGTATTATTATAATAACATGAGTGGTTACTTAATTCAAGCAAAACACTCATTTTGATTTCTCAGGGTTCGAACCTATGACCCCCATAACCTCTGTCTAGAGCGTTATACCACTTATACTTGAGCTAGCATTTTTTTTTGATGAGACTATTGTATCATTGTCCCACTACAATAGCATGCTTCCATACCAATTTAGTCATCTTTGTATGTTCCCACGATAATATCTTATTATAATTCATCCTTAATCTAATACTTGTGCAGAAGCCTTTAGGATTATTTTCTCTCTTGGATGAAGAGTCTACGTTTCCAAATGCTACAGATCTTACATTCGCAAACAAATTGAAGCAACATCTCAGTTATAACTCCTGCTTCAGGAGTGAAAGAGAGAAAACATTCAGTGTTAATCATTATGCTGGAGAGGTTTCTTCTATATCCCATCATCTATATTTGATTTTTATGTTGTGCCATGCGATCAGTTATTTATCGTCTTCTCAGGTTGTCTATGACACATCAGGTTTCTTAGAGAAGAACAGGGATCTAATTCACATGGGCTCAGTTCATCTTCTTGCTTCCTGCACGTGCAAACTTCCAAAAATATTTGCTTCCAAAATGCTTGATCAATCTGAGAAGATAATAGTTAATTTACATAGAGCCAATGCAGCAGATTCCTTGAAGCTTACCGTTGCAACAAAGTTTAAGGTATATATACACTTGCAAATGAGCGTAGCAGCAAAGATTATTTAACTCAAATACCTTTCATAATGCTAACATTTTGGCTCTCTTTTTTGCAATCGCAAGAGTGTGCGTGCGTGCGTGCGTGTGTGTGTGAGAGAGGGAGAGAAATGTTCCGCTACACCTCTTAGGCTACACCTTTATCTCCCCCTGAATTCCAACCACTCATTTCGATTTTAATATTAATTATTTCTCTCTTTCCACTATACTATATTATTTAATTCAATCGGAGAGAGAAATAATGAATATTAAAATCGAAATGAATGGCTGAATTCAGAAGGAGATAAAGGTGTAGCCTAAGAGGTGTAGTGGAACACACACACACACACACATATATATATATATATATATATATATATATATATATATATTTGTGTGTGTGTGGAAAGTCTAGTTGGACACAAACGTTTGACACAATTGGTGACACAATAAATCTGCACTATTGGAGTTTCAGAAAATGTTGAGTAAATATTTTAAATGTAAAAGCTATCGTAAGTCGTAGGTACTTCAGAAAATGTTGAGTAAATATTTATCATGCAGAATAGCTGTTGTGTCATGCATAATAATTGTCAGGTAATTATCTGACTGAAAAAAAAAAAAGTATACGAGACATGGAAAGGGACCCATTTCCTTAAAAAAAATGTATGTCAAATATTTGAATGGCAGTTGTTTGTAATGCAAACATTTACCCCATCATCGCCATCACAGCTTTGACTGGATTTTGCCGCCATCACAGCTGCAACCATAGTCTTCATCCACCGCCAATCTACTCTATATCAACTTGACGTTACCCAAAATATAACACTTGAGGCGAACTTCCGACTATCCTCCAACACCAATCTACCCCTCTCATCAACCCACATTCACCGGCACAAAGTTCTTTACCTTTGGTCATCGTTGTTGATTTACAAGTTTTTTATAATTCTACAGGATTTGATGAATATGCGAAATGATAAGATGTGGTTGTTGTTGTTTTTATTTTTTATTTTTTTATTTATATTTTTTTTCTTTTTTTGTGTGAAAATAAGGATATGACTAATTTCCATTTAACCTTCGGTACACAGGGACAACTGTTCCAACTGATGCGAAGGCTCGAGAATACAACTCCTCACTTTATACGGTGCATAAAACCGAACAATCTACATCAACCTGCAACATATGAACAAAGTTTGGTTCTTCAACAACTAAGATGTTGTGGAGTTTTAGAAGTGGTTCGAATATCAAGAAATGGTTTCCCTACAAGAATGTCTCATCAAAATTTTTCTAAAAGGTAGCAATTGAACCATCTATTTCAAGTTTTCAACCTTGTACTAATAAATTGAACTTTTCAATTTTGGATTATTCTAGATATGGATTTTTGCTTCTGGAGCATGTTGCATCTCAAGATCCTCTTAGTGTATCAATAGCGATTCTTCGACAGTTTGATATTCTTCCTGATATGTACCAAGTTGGGTACACAAAACTGTTCTTTAGAACTGGTCAGGTAAACCCAAATATTTAAGATTGTTATCAATGTCTCAGTGTACATCATGAGCTTTTGTCATTCTTTATCGCTTAACTCTTGAAAGTGTCACTGTAGAGTTAGAGTAGCTCTACCCAGTAGTTACCTGTATATACATTTCCAGTTTATGATTTGTACTCAACTTTGACAACTTCTAGAAATTTTTCCTGTTATGTACTGTTATGTAATAACTTATGTGGTAAAATTTTGATATAATTATTGCAGTGCTAATCTTTTTTCATACTTGTTACTTTGTAAATTTGTTAAAACTGGAATGATTGTAGATCAGTGCACTGGAAGATACAAGAAATCGAACTCTGCATGGGATATTACGGGTTCAAAGCTGCTTTAGAGGATACCAAGCTCGGCGTTATGTAAAGGAGATGTTGCGAGGAGTTCTCATTTTACAATCATGTATATCTTCATTCTAAATATCTCTGTTTGTAATTTTTTTTCCAGTTTTTCTTCAGCTTCAAAGGGATGATATTTTGATTATTTACATTTTACAGTCATACGAGCCGGGAAGTCACGAAAAGCTTATTCGATCATGATACAAAGGCATAGAGCTGCTATAGTGCTTCAAAGAAGCATCAAGTCCAGAATTGCTTGGAGAAACTACAGAAACACACAAAGTGCTGTTTTACTTGTACAGTCAGGTATGTCCCTGCACCTCAAAATTTTCTCACTTCTATTTGAACTAAAGTTCTCTTTACCTTTTAATCAATATCAGTCATTCGTGGATGGCTTGTCCGAAGGTGTTCTGGAAATATTGCTTTGCTAGATTCATATAGGACCCTCAGTGATAAGAAGGTAAACACTACCATATTTTTGCTAAAGTGAATCTCTTAAAGTTAAACTTATTCATCATCATCATCATTATTTTCCCTTCAGGAAACGGAATCTGAAGAAGTTACAATAAAGGCATCCGTTCTAGCAGAGCTTCATAGAAAAATCCTCAAGGTCGAAGCAGAACTATCCAAAAAAGACAAAGAAAACAAATTACTTCACCAAAGAATAGAGCAGTACGAAAACCGATGGTCTGAATACGAGCTAAAAATGAAATCAATGGAACAAGTTTGGCAACAGCAGATGAGTGCTATACAGCAGAGTCTTTCCATAACCAGAAGAAGCAGCATCAATACAGACATCGATATTGCCAGAAATTCCGATGCCTCTGATGATCGTAGTTTGGATAGCGGTTCAATAAACAGTCACGTAAACAGAGTGCGATATGGAACAGATACGCCTGATGAACCATCGAGTCCTAGTCTGAGTGTGATCAGTCGCTTAGCTGATGAGTTCACTCAAAGAAAACAATTTTTCACTGATGATACTAAATTTTTGGTCGAAGTAAAATCAGGGAGAACCCAGGCAAATTTGAATCCGGATAAAGAACTCAGACGGTTAAAGCAGATGTTTGATGTCTGGAAAAAGGATTTTAACGTAAGGTTAAGGGACACCAAGGTTATACTAAGTAGACTGAACGATGAAGCTAACAAGGAGAAGGCAAAGAAGAAATGGTGGGTGAGGCTTAATAGTAGTAAAATTATGAATAGCGCAAGGACATAAGTAGGTATTATTTACCTTTTATTCAAACCTAGATTCATATGTGTGTTTTATTGATATGAAATTGGCATGGAAGCTTGGTACAATAAGCCATTCAAGCTCCTTTTTGATGGAGCTATGTTTGATGTATGCATTCTGAGTTAATAAAATCGTGTATATTTACATTTATCATTGGTTTGTTGGTGATACAGTCTATCATTGCAAGACTATTATATCAAGTTGTGCAATCTGTGTAAACGTTGGCACAAAATGTGCTTTGTCTACTTAGCCGGGACTGTGTTGCTTTGTGAATCAGGCACCATACGGTCTAGTGCTAGCAGAACTTTATTGTTATATGAATAAAAATTCGTAAATGTAATGTAAACGAGTGGGATAAGCAAACATTCTGTGCCAGGTAGGAGGGGTGGACGTATGATGGTTCGGTTTTCCATTCAAATCCCTGAACCGACTAAGCATATTCGGTCTGTGGTAGGGTCCTTTTTCTTTTGCTTAACACTGGGAGTTGAAGACATTAATGGAGGAGTATGATGAAGGAAGTCAGGAATTGGAAAAAGACACAGCTGAGAGAATTTTAACAAGTATTTGAGCAAATGCAAGAATGAACAAATGCAGGGTAAAACCCGAAGCAATCTTATTCATTCAACAGCTGTTTCAACATCGTGTACCCATATTTATATTATTTACGGATCTTGCCAACTCAGCATTTAATCCACATCATCAATACAACGAATTAAATATCATGTACACGTGCACACTGTGTACATGCATAACCTTCCCTTCCTTGCAGTACTCGCTATCCAGATAGTGCCATGTCCACTGAGCGACATGCCTTCACTATCTGATGAACCCATCTGCCTCCTACAATCCAACTCCGGCGCAATTTTTGGTGATGGTAGTTCAGAAATCATTGCTGTAGCATCCCCTCCCCCTGCTCCCACCACCACCCCCACCCCCCACCTTTGAATAAGGGACCTTGCCCTAAGGTCCAAAGTCGGATATTTTCTGATCATCTCTCATTACTCTTTCCACCTCGCGTCTTCCACTGGCAAGTCCTTCCATTTCACCAATATCTGCACTATCGGCATATTATTTCTGAGTGCAATTCTCTTATCCAGAATCTCTTCAGGCTCCTTCACAACTTCATCAATGTATGAGGGCGAACCTTCTTGAATCACTACTCCTTGTCCCACCGTCATTTTCAGTTGTGATACATGAAACACTGGATGGATTTTAACCTGGTGCGGTAGTTTCAATTGATATGCAACTTCAACTTCCCAAATTCTCTCATCAACTTCATATGGCTCGTAATATTTAGGTGAAAGCTTATGAATCTTGCTATTTCTTGCGGAAATTTGTCGATATGGTTGCAATTTCAAATATACCCTGTCCTCAACATTAAAACTCCCCTCCATTGTTCTCGTATCCGCATATCTTTTCATAATGTCCCTAGCGAGTTTAGGCTATCCTTCAACATTTGTAGAGCAATGTCATAGAAAACAATTCTTCCTCCACTTGATGCACCTTAGCCGTATGGCGTACGTAGGTAAGTAAGATAGGTGGTTCTACACCATATACTACCTGGAATGGTTTAGCGTTCGTAGAGGTCCTCCACGTGGTGTTGTACCAGAATTCTGCCAAGGTGAGCCATTTAGACCATTCATGCGGCTTATGATCTACAAAGCACCGTAGATATCATACAATGATCTTATTAACAACCTCCGTTTGATCGTCCGTTTGTGGATGGTAAGCTGAGCTGAGTTTGAGGTGAGCATCCCTGCAATCTAAATAACTCCTTCCAAAAGGTGTTGGTGAACAAGGCATCACAGTCACTAACAATTGTTGAGGGCATTCCATGCAATTTAAAAACAGCATGGAAGAAGACTTGCGTCACGTCTCTTGCAGTATAGGGGTGTGCCAATGGAAATAAGTGAGCATATTTCGATAATATGTCCACTACAATGAATATGACAACGTACCTATTGCTCTTAGGTAGGCTGGTGACAAAATTCATGCTAATATCGGTCCAAAACCTCTCAGGTATGGGCAAAGGCTGCAGCGACCCTAATATTTTAATATTTTCCGACTTGCTTCTTTGGCAAATTTCACATTCTTTCACAAATTTCTCCACGTGTCCAATAAAACATTGTTTTAATCCTGTTCATTGTTCCCTTCATACCCGAATGCCCACTTAATGATGTGGAGTGAAACTCATTCAACAAAATCTTAATCAGACTTTAACTGTGATGATCAACAACTATATTTTCTTCATAAAAAAACAAGGCTATCAACAAACTTGTATTTTTCGACTGCTTTATTTCCCTGTTGAATCTGCCTAATAACTTTGGTGTAAAAAGGTGATTGTTGGAGAGTGTTTTTAAGTTCTACCCATTTGGATTGTACACAAGACAAGGCTGTGCACTCAACTTCACTACATACTACTTCTTCATCCTTTCTTACAAGGCATTTGCCACGGTATTTTCTCTTCCGCTTTGAAACTTAACCTGATACTCAAATCCGTGAAACTTAGCATTTGGCCTAAATTCCAGTGTGCAACTTCTGTGTTAACAAGTACTTGAGGCTCCGATGATCAATTCTGAAAATGAATTCTCACTCAAGTAAATATTAGGACCATTTCTTTGTGGCAAGTATCAAAGCCAGCAGGTAGACCATTGAAGGGTCTCCCATGCAAAGTTTTACTTAAATATGCAATCGGCTTGTTATCTTGCTGCAACACAGCTCCAATTCCAACCCCACTAGCATCACACTCAACAACATTTTTTTTTGTTAAATCTGGCACGCTCAATATGTAACAACCCGGAAAATCAGAACCAATTTAAAATTTTTATTTTGGCAATTTTAATAAATTTTCAATATTTAAAATGATTTATTTTAAATAATAATGACTATACATTCATTTAAATTGAAGTTAGAACGAATAAATTTATTTTAATTATATAACGAACCTGAAATGGCGCGATAGTTTGAAATTTCGATTTCAAATTTCAAATGATAGTACATGATTCAAAATAAATCGGATTTCAGTAAAACCAGAAATATTTGAATCTGTTTAAAAATATATTTCCAACGAATGTGAAAAATCCAAATTTCATAACGGGAATAAAAAATTATGTCCAGTTGGAAATTCAGAATAGTCGCTATGGAATTTTATATAATACATAGCCCTTAAAAATAGCGATTTTGCAAACGATCTCCGTTTTCGACGAGACCACTTTTGTTGGATGCAGAATGTCAAATTATTGTTAGATTCCAATTTTTATAATTTTTGGAATTGATATGTGAGCGTGGTGAATTTTAACGTGTTTGGTCAATTCAATTTGAATTTAATCGACTGAAAAATGACCGTTTTTCAAACGTTCTCCAAATTTGAAAAAATTAGTTTTGTTAGGACTGTATCGTCAAAACATAGCCATAATTATTTTTCAGAAATTTTTGGAGTCAGTATGTGGCCCCGGTAAATTAAAATGTACGTTGAAATCAATTTTGTACGTTATATTAATTTATATTTTAATTTTGATAAAAACTGATCGAAACAGTCGAATTGGCTTACGGAACATATCACATTGTGTCCGAAATTGGGGTATTTAGTTAGGAGCGACAGTCGTTGGATTCGATTTGGACTTCGAATAAAAAACCAACTTTTTGGAATTAAAAATAATAAATTATATAAAGTCATCCCCTCTCCCTTTTCTCTCCCATCGTTCAAAACGCAAAGCGAAAAAAAAAACTAAAACCGACGTTCCTCAGCCCCCTTCCACGCTGCCGCTCCCTCCCCCTAGCGCCGCCGCCCTCTCCTTCTCCACCTCCTCCTCCTCTTCCTCCTCTCCTCTCTCTCCTCCTCTTTCCCTCTTTAGATCTACAAACCCTACCCCAAATCACCACCACCCTAGCCACAACCACTACTGTCGCCACCACTCAGCCACCTCCCCACATCAAGTCAGGCCCGCCGCCGCCCTCTGGCCACCCAGCTCCAGCCGTGGGCCCCGCCAAGTCCAAAAACCCATTTTTCTCCAAAAATCTCGTTTTGCATAAAACACCCTGTCACTATTTTGTCAATAACTCTCAAACCGTGCGTTTCTAGCCAAAATTCCAGTACCAAAGTCAAAGATCTCGTTTTTTTCTTCGATTTGGGTATATGGAAGTCCTATTTTGGATTGTGGATCTGTTCGGAAAACACGTCTGAAGAACGCGTATCTGTTGCTGTTTTTTGCGATTTCCGGTGAATTGGTGCAGTTTTGGAAGAAAGTCCACTAGGTAAAAGTTGTCTGCAATGGCGCGTTTATACTAATTACAAAGTTTGGTGAATATTGGAAGCCGTATGCAAACTCTAGAGCCAAAGAGGCGAATTCTGGTGCGAGAAAACGACAAAACGGAGCGCGACGACAAAATCCGCCAATTAAAGAAAGACCGAGTGGATCCCAAAGGTGAGAACATCTCACTCTAATTTTATTTTATAGTTAAAAATATATATTAGGATGCAGGCGGTGCTTAGAAGCACCCGACACCTTTGATTGAAACCATGAATGTTTGGTTGTTTGTTTTGATTGATACATTGGTTGAATTTGGTTTGAGATGTGAATGAAATTGATTAGAATTGGTATGTGTATGGCGCGAGCCAATATTAGGCGAGGGATAAGGCTAGTCCTTATTCCGGTTCTCGTATCGCGCTGTTATGCTGCCGAAATTTTCTAAAAATGTTAGAACAATAAAAATATCATTTTTATGGTATAAATAAACCGAGTAAAATATTCACGTGTTGAAATAAATATTTTATCGTTAAAAATATAATTTTTAACGTGTATATAAATGAAAATAAATATTCATTTACAAATCGGACGATTTGTTTATGTACACTCATTTGATTGATATTGATTGGGACGATATATTTTACACATCGTCCAACTGCACAAATAAAATCGGTGTGTGTTGATTGAAACCCCACACGGGTATTGGAATGATATTTTACATACACTAATCCCAATTGTTTAGTTGTATGTCAGTCGATTGGTTGACACGCTGTTGTAAACGTTAATTATTTATATTTAATGCTTATGCAGTTGTGTAATGCACTCTGGATGATGGCTGGCTGTGTTTGATTATTGTTGTGTACATTTATGTATGAAATCCATAGAAATAAAATTATATGGTAATTGACTGGGTCTGATTCCAATCCAGAAAGAACGAATATTTTAAATTAACGAATATTTTAAAATGATGAATAATGAAAATTTTAAAATAACTAATATTTTAAAATAATATTCAGTAATGAATCAAAATATGATTTTGATGTCCGATTTGGGATGGACACGAAAATATTTAAATATATAAAGCCATGTTGATTAGATTAATGCCATTTTGACGTGAACGATATTTATATCGATTTTATTCATTTTTATAATGAATATCGAAAAGGAAATGATTTCAAAACATGATTTTTGAAAATATTATCATTTATATATTATAATGATAAGGAATATTCAATTTGATTTAAAAATTGAAATGAAAGTGAGACTCGTTTTAAAACGAATTTATAAAATACGTTTTAAATGGAAATCGACGAAATATACATATATTTAATGGCCTGAATAGAAAGCACCGCGCCGCGGCAGTTCGCAAATTTCGACCATTGACTTCGAATTGACATTACGGGAGATCTGATCGTCGGATTCTCCTAAAACTGGAACCGTTGGGTTCGTATGGAAAAGAGCTTTCCAACGAATATAAAAGATTTGAAATCTAACGGTTGGATTTGGAATTATTTCCAAATCAAATTTGGAAAAGGTCGCTGTAAGTGCCGTTCGATGACCGTTTATGGAAATCGACTAAAAGGGCCTTAATAAAATTATTAAAAATATTAATAATTTGTGTAAAATCGTAAGAAATGATTTGGAAATAATTTGGATGAAAAATTTCACGTTTGAAAAGATAAAAAATATATTTTTATCAAAATGAACTAGTCATTAACTAGATTTGAAATCCAATATTTTTTAAATAAAATAAATTGGATTTGTGAATGGTTTTGAAATAACCAGAATTTCCAATATATGAACTGGAATGGATTTGAATAGAAATACTCTTCGGTATATTTCGATATTGGATTCTGTGATTATACGGATATTGTTATGCGAATTTGGAAGATATATATATCGTTATTCCCAAAACGATATTCGTTGGTTTCATAATTTGATATTGAATATAAGCCGATATAATTTCTATTCAGAGCCTTGTATATAATATTGAATTGGATTTTGGGTTTGTCGTGAATGGTGTCTTAAATGAAACTGTTCTTAAATCCCGTGTGAAAAGAATAAATCTTTAATTAAGATTTAGTGAAGTTTTTCCCAATTAATTAATATTAAATTGGAATTGAATAAACGAATTGGATTTTGGGTTTGTCATGAATGGTGTCTTAAATAACACTGTTCTTAAACCCCGTGTGAAAAGAACAAATCTTTTAATTAAGATTATTAGAGTTTCCAGTTAATTAACATTTAATTGGAATAAAATGGGATGTGAATTGGGTTTTTTGTGAACTGTGTTTTTAACGACATTCGTTCTTTAACCCGATTTACGGTGAAATATGATTTAGAATTTATAAATCTTTTTATTAAGATTTAATGGAAATTGTCCAAAGTAAAGTTTTCCAATTTAAAATATTAAATTGGAATTGAATGGAATTCGATTGGTAATAATCGAAGTGAGCTTCTGTGGAGGAAGATTGTTAATACATATGGAATTTAAAAGGCTTTGTCGTTATTCCATTTATATTATTAGTCGGATACGGAAATTGATGTCGATTATATATTGATCTATTTTCCGTGAAGATTCCATAATTAATGGAATGTGATTTGGGTTTATCGTGAAATGTGTTTTAAATGACATTAATTCTTTAACCCAGTTAAAGACAAGATTACATGTCTAACATTGTATTTCGAACTTTATGGTTGATCTCTGCTAAATATATATCTGTTTGGTGGCGGAGAATTTATTCTCTTGCTTAACACCATCCTCTAAGACGTACGAGCTTAGAGGTTATATATCGGCAGAAATCAACAGTACGGTGTAGATTGTCGATGCGGCATGTTTGTGTTTCCAAAGTTAAATAATCATTAATATTGATTTTTGGGAAGATTAAACCTAAATGGTGTTTTAATGAATCTTTAATTAGATTGAAATGTGAATTGATAATTTAAATTATGAAATTTGTGAAATGATCGAGAATGGAGTATCACTAGCTCTGCTCCAAGCGATAGTTAAATCTTTAATTAGATTTGAACGTGAAATGGTAATTAAATTTACCGATAACAAAGTGGTGTTAGATATGGAGTATTACCAGTTTTGCTCCATGGGATGAATAGGTTGGGATTGGGAAATTAAACATATGATTACTTCTGTAAGGTTCAACTAATCTGGACTAGTTGATAAACCTTAATTTGGTTTAGAATTGATATCCAAAGGAAGTTTAAAGAATAAATTTAAAGAATTTATCTTTGATAAAATTAATGAGAACTTTTTCCAAAGAATATGAATATTTAAATAAAAGAATATTCAAAATTGGAATGAGGTGTATCTTGTGTTTTTATAGCACTTGTTTATAATATACGCGAGTTATTCGGAAAGGCCGGGTTTATACTCATTCTGACTAACTGATTCGACGATAAGTTGACGATGAAGACGGTGGTTGAAGACCGAAGGTCTTCACATCATTTGGATGATTACTGATGTCTTGATTGGGTTGTACACCCAAGACAAGGTAATAAGTGGTGATCGTCCAGACATACTTGGAGATCGACCGAATATGCGAGGACCTCTCTCCTGTATTGGACATATAGGACGAGGAATAAGGTGCCTCCGGTTTCGTTCAGACCCAGAACGAACTTGTAAATGGATGTGTGTCTGACATTTGATTTTATACTGTGTTGATTGATCTCTATTAAGTATATATCTGTTTGGCGGCTGAGAATTTATTCTTTTGCTTAACGCCCTTCTCCGAGACGTATGAGCTCAGAGGTTATATATCGATAGACATCAGTTGCATGGCGTGAATTGCCTGTGTGGCATGCTGATATGCAAATGATTAAGGCTTCTGTTGAAAAGCAGAGTCTTGTGGTTGATGATCGAAGAACGACTTTAATATAGCACATCTTTGTGTATAGCGTTAATTCGCGAGCCTCACACCTCGGTATGAGTCAAAATGGGATAAAGGACTGCAGGGAGAACATGACGTTTCTTTCTATCTATGGGTGGTGTCATGGTATGGTGCTCAGACATTTATTATATTTTTACCTATGTGGTTGTTGGATTTCGAGGCGCCTCGGATATATCGGTTACTACGGAGCCGATGAATATAGGTCCGATAGGGCTGGGAAACGTATGTTCAGGAATAATTAATCCTAAAGCGTAAGAGAGGACCGACCCTGAAGCATCCAAGGGTTACCCAGAGTTGTAGTCCTAAGGCATTTTCTAGAGTGTCTCGAAGCGGTTAGGAGTACATCCCTTGCCTAGACTCATGACGGAAATCCAATTTTCAATACGTGACAGTTTGGTTTTAATTGTAGAGCCTAGTATGGCGACATGATAGATGGTACCCATGCTGCCTATGATTGATACATTTATATTTGAAGCTGTTTTATACACCATACACTTATAGTAATATCAAAATGATTTGTTTTAAAATGTACCAAGCATGTTTGGCTATTATAAGGGAAAACTCTATCCTCTGGCTTGCGTTACATTATGTGATGGGTCCTAAGTCTTATAATAGCTTCATTTTAAACAAAATAATTTGCGTTGTTCATTCTATGCACAAGTATTCATGGGAGAAAACCGTTTCGTGTTATATGGCGTAGTCCCTTGATTTACTCTATTTCAAAGCAAAATTTTAAATAACTGTTTTAGTTCTCACACCAGTCACATGAATGACCTGGAATTTATTGTTTTAACCTAAACTGTAACACCCCACTTCCGTTAAGGTCACTCACAAAGGGAATGCCTTAACTTCGATGGAACGTTATAAGTAAATAGAAAAGAAATTTACAAGACAGATAAAGTAGTACTTGAAAATTTTATAACTTTATTACAGCAGAAAACATAAATAAGTTTGGTTACATCTTTCAAAACAACAATATCGGAATTCAAGTACATAAATATCAGTCTTGTACAAAAGCTTTCAGTGTACGAAATTTTAAAGCCATAATCCCAAACAGAAAATGCCATAAATACGTAGAATCAAAGCCAAGCAATACTTCAAGCACTCTAGCACTTCAAGCAGAGAGAAATCTAAGTCAAGCTCTTACGTTCCCAACCTGAGTACCTGGGGGGAAACGGAAGAAATGAGGCGAAACAAACTAGGTCAGACATACGTCTGGTGAGTCCAGTGACTTTCAGCATATAAACAGATAACAGTATCATGACATGTAAATAAAACGGGATGAGAGATAGCCGTAACAGGAGTAGCAGGATAACAGAAGAAACAGAATGATATAGGCTAAGCTAAGCTCCTTACTTAGTTTTCACTTCTCTGCACAACTACTAGTATAACAGAGTTAGGTGTTGTCCTATTGTCTAAACAGAAAACAGAATGATCTCTTCAAAAACACGATGCTAGAAATGGGCCTTTACCACCCGAACAGAGACAGACGGTACAGAAACAAAATCGGGAACGAAATCAGAGACAGAAACAGAATAATCCCTATGAAAACAGAATATTAGAGTTAGGTACACTAGTAATGGGCCTTTACCACCCCAACAGACGGTACCACACAGAAACAGACAGGTGTTACCACCCCAACAGAAACAGACGGTACCCCAACAGAAACAGACAGAACTAAGTGTACCTTAAATTCTACCCCAAGCGATCGGCTCCCTAATACATAAATACCCTGTGTCGGCCCCACAGAAAGGTGTATCACTCCCTAAAGTGGCAACCTATAGACACAGACCTATTTACAGATGTCACGGTGTCTTACATCCTCAGAGCAGACCGGATCCATGCACGCACATGACTCGGTTGGAATGCGCCATCAACACCCCCACGCCATTATCAGAGTGAACCTCTTACAATTAGTTCAGTAAGCGTGCCCGGACCCCTCTTAGTGTTGGATCATAGTTTTGATACCAGAAAGGGTTACTGACTAATACGGGTCCCAAACAATAGATGACACAAGTAATTATCCCACCTAACCTTGTGTCCCCAGACTAACAGATTTCAAATTAACTTGTTTACAGATTTCAGATGTACAAAGTTCAGATTAACTAGTTTTCAGATCATACATACAAGTTAATAGGTTTTCAGACTGACGGATCAGATGTACAGATTAACAAGTTCTCAAACTAACGAATCAGATATACAAATTAACAGACTTACAAATTGTTTTACCTAACTTTGTATTGGGCCTACAGATTCACGAAACAGGTTTATTAGATTCATCAGTCCAGTTGTTTTAACCCTATCCACCCAACACATTTTAGGCATCATATTTATCTTAGATTTGCATTAATTAAATATTAATGCACAGACATCTCACATTAGGTCGGTAGCTCGTGGCCACTGGATGTGCCGGGCGGTTCCGGGCAGACTTCTGCCACAAGCTAGACCTAACCTCGTGTCTAAGCATCCTTATGCCTATGACCTCTCACATTAGACTGACAGTTTGCGGTTGCTAGTTAAGCCGGTTGGGTTCGGGCAGGCTTCCACCGCAAACTGAGTCTAACCTCATGTAACACCCCGGATTTTTGAATAATCGAATTAACTAAATTAAAGAATAATTAATCTCAGACGTGAGAACTAAGGGAAATGGGTTGCGCCATTGTGTTCGTCTCGGAATTCTGGTCGAGATAGAGTCTGAGTTTGCGTAAAATGGATATCGGATCGGATGAAGGAGATATGGACGAACGAAGTCAGGAGGGAAAGATAAAAAAAATATTGCACTGGCGCACTTGGGAAGTGCGCCAGTACAAATTTGCACTGGCTCACCTGCCAAGTGCGCCCAGGCCGAGCAGCAGGCCTGCACAGCTTTCTGGTTCAGTCTGATCCATGTTGTGACTCATTGCTAAGTCCTTTCTGACTCCTTGCTGAGTCATCAGGGTTGAGGTGTCACCCTATCCGGACTGAATGGTTTTGATTAACCCTAAGATCATCCGACGGCTATAATTAAATTAAAATTCTATATAAGCAAGGGTAGCCTCAAACCCTAAATCAAAATAAAAACTGAAACTATGGCCGTCATGCTGTCATCTTGTAACCTAGAGTAGCCGCCACCAACTAAAGGGAAATCAAAGCTAATCAATTCAGTTCTATTCAACATTAATCTAAACAACAACAAATCTACTACAAAGGCGAGCTTAATCAATTTCAGAACTCAGATTTCAAAACGCAAGACCTTCTTTTTGTGAGTTCGATTTCTTTAATAAGATAATTAACAATTTAATTGGATTGAGCTATGATTTGGATTATATGGTTATGTGTGAATCATTGACCGTATGTTATTATCTATGTTGTAAATTCTATGATGTTATCATCTATGTTGTAAATTCTATGATGTTATTATCTATGTTGTAAAGCTGTGATGTTATCATCTATGTTGTAAATCTATGATTGACTTATGTACAATCAATTCATAATGATGTTTCATATGCTAGTTTGGTTATGTTGTTGGAACTAATTCATATGTTAAATCATATGTATGTATGCAAGTTTAGATGTTAATTTAGATATGAATCATATGCAAGTTAGTGAGAATCATATATAACCTTACATGTTTCATGACATCTATTTTATGTATAAATTGGATCTACAGTTAGGCTATGACATGTGTGAGTTTAGATGCAAGTTTACCTCATAGTCTATGTTGCATAAATCACATATGCAAGTATATATATATATATATATATATATATATATATATATATATGTTGGAGTATGAATCATGTAATGTAAAGTTGGTAACCATTGCCTATGCAAGTTTACACCTTATGATTAGATCTATGACATCCATAGTTTATGTAAGATTGTAACTATTCCCTATGCCAGTTTACCCCTTATGATTAGATCTATGACACCCATTGTCTATGCAAGTTTAGATGAAACACCTTGTTCACACATGCAAGTTCACCCCTTATGTTTAGATCTATATGCCAATTTATGTTATGACTTTTTGTTCATAAATTAGATCTAATTTATATCCTATGCATGTTTGATGTTTTCTCTTTATTCCATAAGTTAGACTATTCGAGTCTAACGTACATTTTACGTTAAACGAACGAACGTACAACGTGGGGTAATGAGATAATATTAAAAGATTTAATATTGATAATTGGCATTAATGCCTTAAATGTGATGTTAATTGGTATAATTTTATATACCATAAATAGATGGACATAATTGAGTCAATTATGGACATAGTTAAATTTGTAATTGATTGGCAACTTGAATAGGGAAATTATTTCAAATTGGGGGTAATTAATTATGTGTAATTAATCGCCTAAGACACGAGGTTAGACTCTTTTGTGGTGTAAGACTGCCCGGACCCGCCCGGCAAATCCAGCTGCCACAAATGCCAGTCTAATGTGGGAGGTCTTAGGCATAAATTAAATGCGTAACAGTTGTAAAGACACGAGGTTAGGCTCGTCAGTGGTGTAAGACTGCCCGGACTCGCCCGACAAATCCAGCTGCCACAAATGCCAGTCTAATGTGGGAGGTCTTTATAAGGTTACGGTCTTAATGAATTAAGAAACACTTAACCAGATAAACATGTAGTGGGACATGAGAGGGTTAAGTGGGTGCCTTGGGTGGCATGTGGAATTAAGTGAGTGCCTTGGGTGGCATGTGAAATTAAGTGGGTGCCTTGGGTGGCATGTGAAATACGATTAGGTGTCTCAATAATTAATTAATGTTTATTAAAGACAAATATGGATGACAAACAGAAGTTTGGTTGAGTGAGTGATTCTCTGAGTAACGATCTGTAAAGACCCGAAAATTCCTGCTCTTTGAATCAACCATAAACCACACAGGTCTGATTCAAAGGTTATAAATCCTCGAATACTTTAACTTTGGGAATACAATACATTAAAACAAATACAACAGACTTTTATTACATCATGATAATGTTACATCAGAGTACAGAATATCAGAGTACATCGATAATTAAAATACAGCGGAAGACTTATAACAATAAATTAATACAATACACAGCGGAAGACTTTCTATGCTCTGTACACAGCTTTAAGCTTGATCCAGGATCCTTCTAAAAGAATAGATATCTGCAAACAAGCTACTCGACTGCCCGTGTGGAAAAGAGGGCACCCGAGTTTGCCAGTGAAACAAACTACGAGTCAGTCATGGGACTGGTGTGAGAATTCTTAACTAACTTAACTATCAAGATGGCAAATCTCAGGACCACGCCGCTAACGCGGAACGGGTTTACTCCATTTGATTGCCAGTGGATAAATAAAGTAAATCGTCAAATAACGCAATGCTTTTTAGAAAAATGTAACCATTATACAATCTGATGTTGATCTCGGTCTTCGGGGTTGGTACTTAGGGAGTTATTCTCTTAACCGATGTATCTGTAGACTAAGAAGTACCTAATCATAAACTAAGTGTAAGGGTTAAGACCAACTTAACCAATAATTTGTTAAATGGGTAAGGTTAAGACAAACTTAACCAATAGTTTGATAAGTGGATAGGGTTAAGACAAGCTTAACCAATAACACATGTTGATTTGTTGAGTAAGTAACATGGGTGACATGTGGGATATAATTATAAACACTTAACTAAGTTGAAACATGTAAGAAGACATGAATAAGAGGGGTTAAGTGGGAAATTCTAGTGAGGACCAAGCATAGGGGGAAAGCTTGTGTGGGGGCCCTTTTCAAACCAGTAACCCATTTAGTATCTTTGTGGGCTCGACCCAAGTCGAGGACATGACACGCGTACTGGATTTGATTGTAAGAGGTCAAAAAGGGTTAGCGGTGGCAACGCAAGTCCAACGGGTTCATATGCGTGTGTGGGCTCGGGCTGGTAGGTAAGACGTTGTTGCATCGTGTAGATATAAGCCGTGCATTTTTGGTTGTATCGGGTTGCCACTTTGGGGAGTGATACACCCTACTGTGGGGCCAGCACAGGTATTTACGAGTTAGGGAGCCGATCGAATGGGGAAGGTAGTGGGTACACCTAGTGGAGATAGGAGCAGACGACACCTATGAAGACAGCTAGGAGTATAACTACCATATTATGAATAAATATTGTAATTAGAATGTGGAGGGTAGTAGGTACACCTAGTGGAGATAGGAGTAGACGACACCTATGAAGACAACTAGGAGTATAACTACCATATTATGAATAAATATTGTAATTAGAATGGGGAGGGTTGTGGGTACACCTAGTGGAGATAGCGGCAGACGACACCTATGAAGGTAGCTATGTGTACACTAAACTACCATTATCATTATTAAGTTCTGTAGGCGGGATCAACCTTTAGGGTGACTAGTGGTGGTGCAGTATAGTAATTATCCTATAGTGATTAGGGGCGTCTTTGTTCGTCCTATTTCCTTGTTTGTTCTGTCATACCCAATTGTTCATAGTCATTTCCTTATTTTCCAACTTATGCCTTAGTCTAGTTATTTTGATAATTATATTGTTAAAGTTATCGCACTCGCCAGACTTTATGTCTGACCCCCTTTTCTTTCCACCTCTTTTCTTCCTTCCCCCCCCCCTCAGGTTTGCAAGGAGGGAATACTACGGCTTAGTGCCGATTTCTTTCAGTTGCTTGAAGAGTGTAGAAGTATCGCTTGGGACTCTCTCATCTTTATGGCTTTGCTTATGCTCAATGGGGATTTTATGCATTTATGTAATTTAAGTATTTGCTTCTTTATGTACTTTGAAGTTTTTGAAAAAGACTATTGATCCTGTTGTAATGGCTTTGGAAACTACATATGTAAACTCGTTTTGAGTTATGATGAAATAAAATAAGTTTTATCTTCCGCTGTGTTGTTTCATTTATTTATTCTTGTAATTTATCTGTTCTATACAACAATAACGCTTCATGAACATTGATGCATTCCCATTGTGAGTGACATAATGGACATGGGGTGTTACACCTCGTGTCTCAGCATTCTTATTTGTAGCTAAAGTTTTCATTCACAGATTATGCCAATATCAGATTAATTATGCCAATTCAACAAATTAACTTCTTTACAAGTTACAGCAGATTATTCAAAGTTCCATTAACATGTTTTGCTCAATTTTAGATCGAGCCTACAGATTACATACTCAAATCACAGTATTCAATTCCAACAGATCTAGCGGATTGGGCAATTTAATAGATTTAAACATATCCTAAATTTCTATTAACATATCTTGCCTAATCATAAATTAAGCCTTATTTTACGCCCAAATTATGGTCATAATTCTCAACATAACATTTGCCCAAATTTAGTTAGATTTTCCACAATACAGAATATTCTCTAAAAGCCCCAAATCATGATATACAATATGAATTATGCCAATTTATAGCCATTGATTACCGCGCATGTCAAATATCCAAAAATCCGAATTAGGCGTATTCACATTAATAGTTATCCCTATTTAAATGTAGGTTTTCAGGCCTAAGTCACATATCTTTTTCTTTCAAGTCATAGATCGTCATATAAAATATGCCCCAAATCTAGCTCTTAAATTACAACATGTATTATGTCCTCAAAATCAGATCTTGAATTATAACATGCATTATGTCCCCAAATTACAAGTCATATGTTGTCATACATTAATTCTCCTTCTTCCAAAACATAAACCATCATATATAGTATGCTTAGATCTAGATCTTAAATTACAACTTATGTTGTGTTCTCAATTTAGTCATAAATCAGTTATGTCTAATTATGCATCATTTAATATTTTCCCAAATTTAGTGTTCGCGTGTCAATCTCTTATGACATTTGGCTCAGGCTCATAGTAGCCTGGCTATAGAACAGAAGGAAGGAAGAGATACAGAATAGTTACAATAAAATAGATCTACACAGAAAAACAGATCTGATAAACAAGAATAAGATGGATCTACATAGAAAAACAGATCTGATAAACAAGAATAAGATAGATCTCCAATTCAGATTTATACCCATGTCAAGATCATAATTAAGTTTCATATCTGAAAATAACTGTACTCACAAATCGTGGTTTAAGAAAGAGAAGAACGATTCTGAGATCTGATTTTCTGGAGTTGATTTAGCTTTCCGTTGATATAGGCGTTGATTTGTTATCTTTATATTCTCTTTTGAATTGATTGATCGGGGTGGAGGCTAGGTCACTTTAGGTTTTAGGAGCATGGAGGCATCATTCCTCTTTGTTAATGAATTAGGGTTTAGGTTTAGCTATGTATATATAGATGTCTAGGATCGATTAGAGCTCTTAGATTAACCCAGAAACCATCAGGACCACTCAGATGCCACATCATCCCTTAGGGAGAATCGGGTCATGGGTTAACATTCAAACATCCTGCATCGACCCCCAGTCGACCCAGCGGGGCTCGGGTCAACTCCAAAAATGGTGCGGTTCGGCTACTCCCCCTCCCGATTCGCTGTTTTGAACTTTTTTGAATATTTATTTATTTAATTTTTTATATATATCTATATATATTTCTCTCATATACATACGAACTTCAAGGCTTAATAACATCTTCATAAGGTATCCGTTTTGTGCAAACCAAATGTCTATCTTGACCCAAAATTTTGAAACGAACATAATAGCGCAACCCATTTCACTTAATTCTTCTTCTAAAAACTAAGTATACTTTAATTTTTGAATTTTAATGTTATAAAATTACGGGGTGTTACATTCTCCCCTCCTTAAAGGATTTCGTCCCCGAAATCTCCAAGTTAAGAAGAATGTATCCTACTATCCAATCATCAATCTACTCAACCATCATCCACAAGCATCCATTGCCCTTAAAAGGTTTCTAATGCCATCTGAACATATGCAGAGTGTGTGTATATGTTTCTTATCTATTGCAAAATCAGGCGGTCTACTGATCCAGTTAACCTCCCTAATGCGAATTATGTTAGTGCCATGAGTCCAATTATGTATGCAAGAAATCCTATTTGATACACATCATTTCTATATGAGTGCATAACCATTCATCCAAATGCAACATCCATGTGATGAGTCAATCATTTTGCATCCACAAAAATTGAAAAATGCACACACATCCATATGCAGTATGAGAGTATTTTTGAGCCGATCTAATGCCTAATGTGTGTATATGCATCCGCGAGCAACCACTAGCAACCACTTCAACCATCAAACATAACATGTCTCAAACACATGTTTACACCCATTAGTTTCTACCTAAAGATCGAAGACTCGATCGATAGGATTCAGCCGAGTGATAGAAGCAAGTATAATTAAAACAAAAGTTTTGTTCCCATTAGACATCGGTTAAGAGAATATATCCCTAAGTATCAACCCCGAAGACCGAAATCAACATCAGATTGACACCCAGAGAATTACTCCCATTAAACAATGTCAAAACTGGAAATATACTTCATGCTTCGAGTGAAAACCCCTATCCTTTTCAGAAATATTCAGATACTTACAGACTACTGGTACGGATCAGATTATAAAATGATTCTTAGGAAACTAAGCATGATAAAACCCCACTATATCCCACAAAAACCAGAATGTATATGTCACAGTCAACTTAACGCTTAACACAGATACCTTCAAACCCCAACTTACCACGAACAGATGAGTTGTAACCCTTATGGGGTTTGAGACCATAGCGGGATCAGAAACAAGACTAGTATTAAAGTGCAGAGACTCAACTACAGAATTAAAATGCCAGAATGATCAGATAAGGAAATTAAACTTTCTACGGAAATTTTTCCACCTTTATCCTGTCCACCAACTACGAGAACATTCACCTACCTTCCAAAAGATTCTACCCTTTGCCCTTGCCTTCTGGGTTAATCCTTGATCAGATGTCCTGTCTCACTGCACTGAAAACAACCAGTCTTTTTACATGTTAACAAGTCTTTCTCTAAAGTTTCCCCCATCGCGCGGAAAACCCTACGAAGCTCGAAAGAGGATTAGCCGTAGGTGAAATTACTGTGGCTATAGATGGAAGTTAGGCACTTCTTTGCCCATCGACAGACGCCGTAGTCTCATCATGCCTACGGAACCATTTCGCGATGAGGTTACCTCCCAGAAGGCCAGGAGCTCCGGAGACTCAGAAAAGAAAGTAACAAGGATTAAACAGAAAATCAAAAGATAGATATATGGCTTTGGGGACTATGTTTTTCAAAATAAACTTTCCTTTTGAAAATACTTCCTTTTTAAAACCTTTTTGAAAATAGTTTTCAAAATTTTTTTATCAAATCTGGTAACCTTCAGCTCTGATACCAAGTGTAACACCCCACTTCCGTTAAGGTCACTTGCAAAGGGAATGCCTTAACTTCGGTGGAACGTTATAAGTAAACAGAAAAGAAATTTACAAGACAGATAAAGTAGTACTTGAAAAATTTATAACTTTATTACAACAGAAAACAGAAATAAGTTTGGTTACATCTTTCAAAACCACAATATCGGAATTCAAGTACATAAATATCAGTCTTGTACAAAAGCCTTCAGAGTACGTAATTTTAAAGCCATAATCCCCAACAGAAAATGCCATAAATAGGTAGAATCAAAGCCAAGCAATACTACAAGCACTCTAGCAATTCAAGCAGAGAGAAATCTAAGTCAAGCTCTTACGTTCCCAACCTGAGTACCGGGGGGGAAACGAAAGAAAAGAGGCAAAACAAACTAGGTCAGACATACGTCTGGTGAGTCCAGTGACGTTCAACATATAAACAGATAACAGTATCATGACATGTAAATAAAACTGGGTGAGAGATAGCCATAACAGGAGTAGCAGGTTAACAGAAGAAACAGAATGATGTAGGCTAAGCTAAGCTCCTTACTTAGTTTTCACTTCTCTACACTAATACTAGTATAACAGAATTAGGAGTTGTCCTATTGTCTAAACAGAAAACAGAATGATCTCTTCAGAAACACGATGCTAGAAATGGGCCTTTACCACCCGAACAGAGACAAACGGTACAGAAACAGAATCAGGAACGAAATCAGAGACAGAAACAGAATAATCCCTACAGAAACAGAATATTAGAGTTAGGTGTACACTAGTAATGGGCCTTTACCACCCCAATAGACGGTACCACACAGAAACAGACAGGTAATACCACCCCAACAGAAACATACGGTACCTCAACAGAAACAGACAGAACTAAGATTACCCTAAATTCTACCCCAAGCGATCGGCTCCCTAATACATAAATACCCAGTGCCGGCCCCACAGAAGGGTGTATCACTCCCTAAAGTGGCAACCTATAGACACAGACCTATTTACAGATGTCACGGTGTCTTACATCCTCAGAGCACACCGGATCCGTGCACGCACATGACCCGGTTGGAATGCGCCATCAACACCCCTCGCCATTATCAGAGTGAACCTCTTACAATTAGTTCAGTAAGCGTGCTCGGACCCCTCTTAGTGTTGGGTCCTAGTTTTGATACCATAAAGGGTTACTGACTAATATGGGTTCCAAATAACAGATGACACAAGTAATTATCCCTCCTAACCTTATGTCCCCACACTAACAGATTTCAAATTAACTTATTTACAGATTTCAGATGTACAAAGTTCAGATTAACTAGTTTTCAGATCAGACATACAAGTTAACAGGTTTTCAGACTGACGGATCAGATGTACAGATTAACAAGTTCTCAGACTAACGGATCAGATATACAGATTAACAGACTTACAGATTGTTTTACCTAACTTTGTATTGGGCCTACAGATTCACGAAATGAGTTTATTAGATTCATCAGTCCAGTTGTTTTAACCATATCCACCCAACACGTTTTAGGCATCATATTTATCTTAGATTTGCATTAATTAAATATTAATGCACAGACCTCTCACATTAGGTCGGTAGCTTGTGGCCGTTGGATGTGCCGGGCGGTTCCGGGCAGACTTCTGCCACAAGCCAGACTTAACCTCGTGTCTAAGCATCCTTATGCCTACGATCTCTTACATTAGACTGACAGTTTGAGGTTGCTGGTTAAGCCGGTTGGGTCCGGGCAGGCTTCCACCGCAAACTAAGTCTAACCTCGTGTCTCAGCATTCTTATTTGTAGCTAAAGTTTTCATTCATAGATTATGCCAATATCAGATTAATTATGCTAATTCAACAAATTAACTTCTTTACAAGTTACAGCAGATTATTCAAAGTTCCATTAACATGTTTTGCTCAATTTAGATCGATCCTACAGATTACATACCCAAATCACAGTATTCAATTCCAACAGATCTAGAGGATTGGGCAATTTAATAGATTTAAACATATCCTAAAGTTCTATTAACATATCTTGCCTAATCATAAATTACGCCCCATTTTATATGCCCGAATTATGGTCATAATTCTCAACATAACATATGCCCAAATTTAGTTAGATTTTCCACAATACAGAATATTGTTTAAAAGCCCCAAATCATGATATACAATATGAATTATGCTAATTTATAGCCGTTGATTACCGTGTATGTCAAATATCCAAAAATCCGAATTAGGCGTATTCACATTAATAGTTATCCCTATTTTAATATAGGTTTTTCAGGCCTAAGTCACATATCCTTTTTCTTCCAAGTCATAGATCGTCATATAAAATATGCCCCAAATCTAGCTCTTAAATTACAACATGTATTATGTCCTCAAAATCAGATCTTGAATTATAACATGCATTATGTCCCCAAATTGCAAGTCATATGTTGTCATAAATAAATTCTACTTCTTCCAAATCATAAACCATCATATATAGTATGTTTAGATCTAGATCTTAAATTACAACTTATGTTGTGTTCTCAATTTAGTCATAAATCAGTTATGTCCAATTATGCATCATTCAATATTTTCCCCAAATTTAGCGTTCGCGTGTCAATCTCTTATGAGATTTGGCTCAGGCTCGTAGTAGCCTGGCTATAGAACCGAAGGAAGGAAGTGATACATAATAGTTACAATAAGATAAATCTACCCAGAAAAACAGATATGATAAACAATAATAAGATGGATCTACATAGAAAAACAGATCTGATAAACAAGAATAAGATAGATCTCCAATTCAGATTTATACCCATGTCAAGATCATAATTAAATTTCACGTATGAAAATAACTGTACTCACAAATCGTGGTTTAAGAAAAAGAAGAACGATTCTGGGATCTGATTTTCTGGAGTTGATTTAGCTTTCCGTTGATGTAGGCGTTGATTTGTTATCTTTATCTTCTCTTTTGAATTGATTGATTAGAGTGGAGGCTAGGTCACTTTAGTTTTTAGGAGCATGGAGGCACCATTCCTCTTTGTTAATGAATTAGGGTTTAGGTTTAGCTATGCATATATAGATGTCTAGGATCGATTAGAGCTCTTAGATTAACCTAGAAACCATCAGGACCACTCAGATGCCACATCCAGCCATTAGGGCGAATTAGGTCACGGGTTGACAGTCAAACACCCTGGATCGACCCCAGTCGACCCAGCGGAGCTTGGGTCGACTCCAAAAATGGTGTGGTTCGGCTATTCCCCCTCCCGATTGGCTGTTTTGAACTTTTTTGAATATTTATTTATTTAATTTTTTATATATATCTATATATATATTTATCTCGTATGCGTACAAACTTCAAGGCTTAATAACATCTTCATAAGGTATCCGTTTTGTGCAAACCAAATGTCTATCTTGACCCAAAATTTTGAAACGAATACAATAGCGCAACCCATTTCACTTAATTCTTCTTCTAAAAATTAAGTATACTTTACTTTGTGTTTTAATGTTATAAAATTACGGGGTGTTACATTCTCCCCTCCTTAAAGGATTTCGTCCCCAAAATCTCCAAGTTAAGAATAATGTATCCTACTATCCAATCATCCATCTACTCAACCATCATCCACAAGCATCCATTGTCCTTAAAAGGTTTCTAATGCCGTATAAACTTATGCAGAGTGTGTGTATATGTTTCTAATCTAATGCAAAATCAGGCGATCTACTGATCCAGTTAACCTCCTTAATGCGAATTATGTTAGTGCCATGAGTCCAATTATGTATGCAAGAAATCCTATTTGATACACATCATTTCTATATGAGTGCATAACCATTCACACAAATGCAACATCCATGTGATGAGTCAATCATTTTGCATCCACAAAAAATTGAAAAATGCACACACATCCATATGCAGTATGAGAGTATTTTTGAGCCGATCTAGTGCCTAGTGTGTGTATATGCATCCACGAGCAACCACTAGAAACCACTTGCATCCACTTGCAACCATCAAACATAACATGTCTCAAACACATGTTTACACCCATTAGTTTCTACCTAAAGGTCGAAGACTCGATCGATAGGATTCAGCCGAGTGATAGAAGTAAGTATAATTAAAACAAAAGTTCTGTTCCCATTAGACATCGGTTAAGAGAATAAATCCCTATGTATCAACCACGAAGACCGAAATCAACATCAGATTGACACCCAGAGAATTACTCCCATTAAACAATGTCAAAACTGGAAAATATACTTCACGCTTCGAGTAAAAACCCCTATCCTTTTCAGAAATATTCAGATACTTACAGACTACTGGTACAGATCAGATTATCAAATGATTCTTAGGAAATTAAGCATGATAAAACCCCACCATATCCCACAAAAACCAGAGTGTATGCATCACAGTCAACTTAACGCTTAACACAGATACCTTCAAACCCCAACTTATCACGAACAGATGAGTCATAACCCTTATGGGGTTTGAGACTATAACGGGATCAGAAACAAGACTAGTATTAAAGTGCAGAGACTCAACTACAGAATTAAAATGCCAGAATGATCAGATAAGGAAATTAAACTTTCTACGGAAAATTTTCCACCTCAATCCTGTCCACCAACTACGAGAACATTCACCTACCTTCCAGAAGATTCTACCCTTTTCCCTCGCCTTCTGGGTTAATCCTTGATTAGATGTCCTGTCTCACCGCACTGAAAACAACCTGTCTTCTTACATGTTAACAAGTCTTTCTCTAAAGATGCCCCCATCGCACGGAAAACCCTACGAAGCTCGAAAGAGGATTAGCCGTAGGTGAAATTACTGCGGCTACAGATGGAAGTTAGGCACTTCTTTGCCCATCGACAGGCGCCGTAGTCTCATCATGCCTATGGAACCATGTCGTGATGAGGTTACCTCCTAGAAAGCCAGGAGCCCCGAAGACTCAGAAAAGAAAGAAACAAGGATTAAACAGAAAATCAAAAGATAGATATATGGCTTTGGGGACTATGTTTTTCAAAATAAACTTTCCTTTTGAAAATACTTCCTTTTTAAAACCATTTTGAAAGTAGTTTTCAAAAACTTTTTATCAAATCTGGTAACCTTCAGCTCTGATACCAAGTGTAACACCCCACTTCCGTTAAGGTCACTCGCAAAGGGAATGCCTTAACTTCGGTGGAATGTTATAAGTAAACAGAAAAGAAATTTACAAGACAGATAAAGTAGTACTTGAAAAATTTATAACTTTATTACAGCAGAAAACAGAAATAAGTTTGGTTACATCTTTCAAAACTACAATATCGGAATTCAAGTACATAAATATCAGTCTTGTACAAAAGCCTTCAGAGTACGTAATTTTAAAGCAATAATCCCTCACAGAAAATGCCATAAATAGGTAGAATCAAGGACAAGCAATACTTCAAGCACTCTAGCACTTCAAGCAGAGAGAAATCTAAGTCAAGCTCTTACGTTCCCAACCTGAGTACCTGGGAAGGGGGGGCGGAAGAAAAGAGGCGAAACAAACTAGGTCAGACATACGTCTGGTGAGTCCAGTGACTTTCAACATATAAACAGATAACAATATCATGACATGTAAATAAAATTGGGTGAGAGATAGCCGTAACAGGAGTAGCAGGTTAACAGAAGAAACAAAATGATATAGGCTAAGCTAAGCTCCTTACTTAGTTTTCACTTCTTTACACTAATACTAGTATAACAGAATTAGGTGTTATCCTATTGTCTAAACAGAAAATAGAATGATCTCTTCAGAAACATGATGCTAGAAATGGGCCTTTACCACCCGAACAAAGACAGACGGTACAGAAACAGAATCAGGAACGAAATCAGAGACAGAAACAGAATAATCCCTACGGAAACAGAATATTAGAGTTAGGTGTACACTAGTAATGGGCCTTTACCACCCCAATAGACGGTACCACACAGAAACAGACAGGTGTTACCACCCCAACAGAAACAGACGATACCCCAACAAAAACAGACAGAACTAAGTGTACCCTAAATTCTACCCCAAGCGATCGGCTCCCTAATGCATAAATGCCATGTGTTGGCCCCACAGAAGGGTGTATCACTCCCTAAAGTGGCAACCTATAGACACAGACCTATTTACAGATGTCATGGTGTCTTACATCCTCAGAGCAGACCGGATCCATGCACGCACATGACCCGGTTGGAATGCGCCATCAGCACCCCTCGCCATTATCAGAGTGAACCTCTTACAATTAGTTCAGTAAGCGTGCCTGGACCCCTCTTAGTGTTGGGTCATAGTTTTGATACCAGAAAGGGTTACAGACTAATATGGGTCCCAAACAACAGATGACACAAGTAAATATCCCTCCTAACCTTGTGTCCCCACACTAACAGATTTCAGATTAATTTGTTTACAGATTTCAGATGTACAAAGTTCAAATTAACTAGTTTTCAGATCAGACATACAAGTTAACAGGTTTTCAGACTGACGGATCAGATGTATAGATTAACAAGTTCTCAGACTAACGGATCAGATATATAGATTAACAAACTTATAGATTGTTTTACCTAACTTTGTATTGGGCCTACAGATTCACGAAACAGGTTTATTAGATTCATCAGTCCAGTTGTTTTAACCATATCCACCCAACACGTTTTAGGCATCATATTTATCTTAGATTTGCATTAATTAAATATTAATGCACAGACCTCTCACATTAGGTCGGTAGCTTGTGGCCGCTGGATGTGCCGGGCGGTTCTGGGCAGACTTCTGCCACAAGCCAGACTTAGCCTCGTGTCTAAGCATCCTTATGCCTACGACCTCTCACATTAGACTGACAGTTTACGGTTGCTGGTTAAGCCGGTTGGGTCCGGATAGGCTTCCACCGCAAACTGAGTCTAACCTCGTGTCTCAGCATTCTTATTTGTAGCTAAAGTTTTCATTCACAGATTATGCCAATATCAGATTAATTATGACAATTCAACAAATTAACTTCTTTACAAGTTACAACAGATTATTCAAAGTTCCATTAACATGTTTTGCTCAATTTTAGATCGAGCCTACAGATTACATACCCAAATCACAGTATTCAATTCCAACAGATCTAGCGGATTGGGCAATTTAATAGATTTAAACATATCCTAAAGTTCTATAAACATATCTTGCCTAATCATAAATTAAACCTCATTTTACATGCCCAAATTATGGTCATAATTCTCAACATAACATATGCCCAAATTTAGTTAGATTTTCCACAATACAGAATATTCTCTAAAAGCCCCAAATCATGATATACAATATGAATTATGCCAATTTATAGCCGTTGATTACCGCGTATGTCAAATATCCAAAAATCCGAATTAGGCGTATTCACATTAATAGTTATCCCTACTTTAATATAGGTTTTTCAGGCCTATGTCACATATCCTTTTTATTCCAAGTCATAGATCGTCATATAAAATATGCCCCAAATCTAGCTCTTAAATTACAACGTGTATTATGTCCTCAAAATCAGATCTTGAATTATAACATGCATTATGTCCCCAAATTACAAGTCATATGTTGTCATACATTAATTCTCCTTCTTCCAAATCATAAACCGTCATATATAGTATGCTTAGATCTAGATCTTAAATTACAACTTATGTTGTGTTCTCAATTTAGTCATAAATCAGTTATGTCCAATTATGCATCATTCAATATTTTCCCCAAATTTAGCGTTCGCGTGTCAATCTCTTATGAAATTTGGCTCAGGCTCGTAGTAGCCTAACTATGGAACAGAAGGAAGGAAGAGATACAGAATAGTTACAATAAGATAGATCTACACAGAAAAACAGATTTGATAAACAAGAATAAGATGGATCTACATAGAAAAACAGATCTGATAAACAAGAATAAGATAGATCTCCAATTCAGATTTATACCCATGTCAAGATCATAATTAAATTTCATATCTGAAAATAACTGTACTCACAAATCGTGGTTTAAGAAAGAGAAGAATGAATATGGGATCTGATTTTCTGGAGTTGATTTAGCTTTCTGTTGATGTAGGCGTTGATTTGTTATCTTTATCTTCTCTTTTGAATTGATTGATTAGGGTGGAGGCTAGGTCACTTTGGGTTTTAGGAGCATGGAGGCACCATTCCTCTTTCTTAATGAGTTAGGGTTTAGGTTTAGCTATGTATATATAGATGTCTAGGATCGATTAGAGCTCTTAGATTAACCCAGAAACCATCAGGACCAATCAGATGCCACATCAGCCCTTAGGGCGAATCGGGCCACGGGTTGAAAGTCAAACACCCTGGATCGACCCCCAGTCGACCCAGCGGGGCTTGGGTCGACTCCAAAAATGGTGCGGTTCGGCTATTCCCCCTTCTGATTCGTTGTTTTGAACTTTTTTGAATATTTATTTATTTAATTTTTTTATATATATCTATATATATTTCTCTCATATGCATACAAACTTCAAGGCTTAATAACATCTTCATAAGGTATCCGTTTTGTGCAAACCAAATGTCTATCTTGACCCAAAATTTTGAAACGAACATAATAGCGCAACCCATTTCACTTAATTCTTCTTCTAAAAATTAAGTATATTTTAATTTGTGAATTTTAATGTTATAAAATTACCGGGTGCCCCTACTTTCCACACGGGCAGCTTGTAGTTTTGGTTTTGCAGATATTATATTCACAAGATCCTGGATTTAAAACTGGAACTATATTTCGAAAGCTCTGAATCTGTTTATTCTTTTCAGTTGTGTTATGTATTATTTTCCGCTGCTTTGTATTTAAATGTAATTTAAATCTCTGATATTTATCAAATGTATATTATTTGTTCATACTCTGTATATTCTTGTACTCTGATGTATATTGTTGTAATAAGCAATGAAATGTTCTTCTGTTTATGTTCTTATTTGTCGTGTTCTCAACTCAATCCAGGCTTTCCTTTACGGGCGAATTTGGGTCTTTTCATTTTGCTATCAGAGCTTTGGTTTACAGAGCTCGAGAATAAGACATATTAGAACCGAACGAAAGAATTCATCAGAGATTGGATTAGTAATATCCAATGAGAATGACTCGTTAGAGATAAGATCAGTAGTATCCTAGAACAAGTGTGAGGAGTAGTGATTTTAAAAATAAAAAACAATTTTTTTTTTGAAAAGTTAATCTAATTATACGTATTTGAGTATATTATTTTATATTGAATTTGGATAATCGAATATATAAAGATTTTGCATATACATCTTGCAAACGTATATTCGAAGTTTTAATATACTGGATAGATATAGAATCACACTTTAGTCTCCCGATATAATTCTGGTGATGTCGCGACATCAGCAGTATTTATGCTCGAGTTTCAAAAGTGGGATGTTTATATATTTCCAATTGACTGGTGTGAGAACCAAAAAATAGATAGGGTCTATTGTTGTGACTTGGCATCAAAAATGGATTTTTATATATAAAAAAGTTATGTGTTTGAAACGATAGTCAACTAATTGATTGCTGATTGTGTTGTTTGATTATTGGTTTGAATAAGTAAAATTTTAAACTATTAAGCCAAATTGAATCAAATATTGAACTGACTTGAAAATTGATTGCAATCGCATGCCTATACATGTATATACAGTGAACAGGTCATAGCATGGAAGCTAAGAAGAGGAATAAAATTTTATGCCCGACAAATAGGTACATGTTTACTTATTTATTGGGTTTGGATGATTTTATGAGCCGATTGGCTAGCCACTTGTCTTTTTCTTTTTATTTTTGGATGGTGAGGCCCCTGTGAGGCAAGTTGCGGTTTTAAATGTCTCCCCGTACAAAGGAGTTTATGGCGAATTTTTTCGAAAATTTAGGGTGTTAGCCAAATTTTTGAAAAATTAGGAAATTCTTAGAAACTGAAAAGTTGAAGAATGAAATCCATGATGAAAGTTGAGTTGATTAGTTAAACAACTTTTAGCTCCGTTCCTTTTCGAGGACGAAAAGATTTTAAGTGGGGGAGATTGTAACAACCCAGAAAATCAAAACCAATTTAAAACTTTTATTTTGGCAATTTTAATGAATTTGGAATGTTTAAAATGATTTATTTTAAATAATAACAACTATAAATTTATTTAAATCGAACTTGGAATGAATAAATTTATTTTAATTATATAACGAGCCTGAAATGGCGCGGCAGTTTGAAAATTTGATTTCAAATTTCAAATGATAGTACAGGATTCAAAATAAATCGGATTTTAGTAAAACCAGAAATATTTGAATCTGTTTGAAAATATCTTTCCAATGAATGTGAAAAATCAAAATTTCATAACGGGAATAAAAAGTTATGTCCAGTTGAAAATTCAGAATAGTCGCTATGGAATTTTATATAATATATAGCCCTTAAAAATAGCGATTTTGCAAACGACCTCTGTTTTCAACGAGACCACTTTTATTGGATACGAAATGTCAAATTATTGCTAGATTCCAGTTTTCATAATTTTTAAAAATGATATGTGAGCGTGGTGAATTTAAACATGTTTGGTCAATTCAGTTTGAATTTAATCGACTGAAAAATGACCCTTTTTCAAACAGTCTCCAAATTCGATGAAATTAGTTTTGTTAGGACCATATCGTCAAAACATAACCAGAATTATTTTTCAGGAATTTTCAGAGTCAGTATGTGGCCCCGTAAATTAAAATGTACGTTGAAATCAATTTTATACGTTAATTTATATTTTAATTTTGATAAAAACTAATCGAAACAGTCGAATTGGCTTACGGGACATATCCCATTGGGTCCGGAATGGGGGTATTTAGCTAGGGGCGACAGTCGTTGTGTTCGATTTGGAGTTCAAATAAAAAAATAACCTTTTGGAATTAAAAATAATAAATTATATAAAGTCAACCCCTCCCCTTTTCTCTTCCATCGTACAAAATGCAAAGAGAAAAAAAACTGAAACCGAAGTTCCTCAGCCCCCCCTTCCACGCTGCCGCTCCCTCCCCCTAGCGTCGCCGTCCTCTCCTCCACCTCCTCCTCCTCTTCCTCCTCTCCTCTCTCTCCTCCTCTCTCCCTCTTTAGATCTACAAACCCTACCCCCAAATCACCACCACCCTAGCCACCACGGCCACCACCACTGCTGTCGCCACCTCTCAGCCACCTCCCCACGTCAAGTCAGGCCCTCCGCCGTCCTCTGGCCACCCAGCTCCGGCCGTGAGCCCCGCCAAGTCCAAAAACCCATTTTTCTCCAAAAATCTCATTTTGCATAAAACACTCTGTCACTATTTTGCCATTAAATCTCAAACCGTGCGTTTCTAGCCAAAAATCCACAGTATCAAAGTCGAAGATCTCGTTTTTCTCTTCTGTTTGGGTATATGGAAGTCCTATTTTGGATTGCGGAGCTGTTCGGAAAACGCGTCTGAAGATCACGGATTTGCTGCTATTTTTCGTGATTTTCGGTGAATTGGTGCAGTTTTGGAAGAAAGTCCACTGGGAAAAAGTTGTCCGGAATGGCGCGTTTAGGCTAGTGACAAAGTTTGGTGAATATTGGAGGCCGTATGCAAATTCTAGAGCCAAAGAGGCGAATTCAAATGTGAGAGCGACAAAACTGAGCGCGACGATAAAATCCGCCTATTAAAGAATGACAGAGTGAATCCCAAAGTGAGAATATCTCACTCTAATTTTATTTTCTAGTTAAAAATATATATTGGGATGCAGATGGTGCTTAAAAGCACCCGACACCTTTGATTGAAACCATGGATGTTTGGTTGTTTGTTTTGATTGGTACATTGGTTGAATTTGGTTTGGGATGTGAATGGAATTGATCAGAATTGGTATGTGCATGACGCAAGCCAATATTAGGCGAGGGATAAGGCTAGACCTTATTCCGGTTCTAGTATCGCACCGTTATGCTGCCGAAATTTTCTAAAAATATTAAAACAATAAAAATATCATTTTTATGGGATAAATGTACCGTGAAAAATATTCATGTGTTGAAATAAATATTTTATCGTTAAAAATATAATTTTTAACGTGTACATGAATGAAAATAAATATTCATTTACAAATCGGACGATTTGTTTATGTACACTCATTTGACTGATATTGATTGGGACGATATAATTTACACATCGCCCAACTGCACAAATAAAATTGGTGTGTATTGATTGAAACCCCACACTAGTATTGGGTTGATATTTGACGTGTACTAATCCCAATTGTTTAGTTGTATGTCAATCGATTAGTTGACAGGCTGTTGTAAGAGTTAATCATTTATATTTAATGCTTATACAGTAGTGTCATGCACTCTGGATGATGGCTGACCGTGTTTGATTATTGTTATGTACATGTGTGTATGAAATCCATATAAATAAAATTATATGGTAATTAACTGTGTCTGATTCCAATTCAGAAAGAACGAATATTTTAAATTAACAAATATTTTAAAACGACGAATAATGAACATTTTAAATTAACTAATATTTCAAAATAATATTCAGTAATGAATCAAAATATGATTTTGATGTCCGATTTGGGATGGACACGAAAACATTTAAATATATAAAGCCGTGTTGATTAGATTAATGCCATTTTGACGTGAACGATATTTATATCAATTTTATTCATTTTTATAATGAATATCGAAAAGGAAATGATTTCAAAATCTGATTTTTGAAAATATTATCATTTATATATTATAATGTTAAGGAATATTCAATTTGATTTAAAAATTGAAATGAAAGTGGGACTCATTTTAAAACGAATTTATAAAATACGTTTTAAATGGAAATCGACGAAATATATATAATATATATATTTAATGGCCTGAATAGAACGCGCAGCACCGCGGTAGTTCGCAAATTTCGACCATTGACTTCGAATTGACATTACGGAAGATCCGACCGTCGGATTCTCCTAAAACCGGAACCGTAGGGTTTGTATCGAAAAGAACTTTCCAACGAATATAAAAGATATGAAATCTAACGTTTGGATTTGGAATTATGTCCAAATCAAATTTGGAAAAGGTCGTTGTAAGTGTCGTTCGATGGCCGTTTATGGAAATTGACTGAAAGGGCCTTAATAAAATTATTAAAAATATTAATAATTTGTGTAAAATCATAATAAATGATTTGGAAAGAATTTGGATGAAAAATTCCACGTTTGAAAAGATAAAAAATATATTTTTATCAAAATGAACTAGTTATTAACTAGATTAGAAATCCAATAATTTATAAATAAAATAAATTGGATTTGTTAATGGTTTTGAAACAACCAGAATTTCCATTATATGAATTGGAATGAATTTGAATAGAAATACTCTTTAGAATATTTCGATATTGGATTCCGTGATTATACGGATATAGTTATGCGAATTTGGAAGATATATATATATATATATATATCGTTATTCCCAAAACGATATTCATTGGTTTCAGAATTTGATATTGAATATAAGCTGATATAATTTCTATTTAGAGCCTTGTATTTAATATTGAATTGGATTTTGGGTTTGTCGTGAATGGTGTCTTAAATGACACTGTTCTTAAACCCCGTGTGGAAAGAATAAATCTTTAATTAAGATTTAGTGAAGTTTTTTCCAATTAATTTATATTAAATTGGAATTGAATAAAAGTATTGGATTTTGGGTTTGTCGTGAATGGTATCTTAAATAACACTGTTCTTAAACCCCATGTCAAAAGAACAAATCTTTTAATTAAGATTGTTAGAGTTTCCAGTTAATTAACATTTAATTGGAATAAAATGGGATGTGAATTAGGTTTATTGTGAACTGTGTTTTTAACGACATTCGTTCTTTAAACCAATTTACAGTGAAATGTGATTTGGAATTTATAAATCTTTTAATTAAGATTTAACGGAAATTGTCCAGAGTAAAGTTTTCCAATTAAAATATTAAATTGGAATTGAATGGAATTTGATTGGTAATAATGGAAGTGAGCTTCTGTGGAGGAAGACTGTTAATATATATGGAATTTAAAAGGCTTTGTCGTTATTCCATTTATATTATTAGTCGGATACGAAAATTGATATCGATTATATATTTACCTATTTTCTGTGAAGATTCCATAATTAATGGAATGTGATTTGGGTTTATCGTGAACTGTGTTTTAAATGACATTAGTTCTTTAACCCAGTTAAAGACAGGATTACATGTCTAACATTGTATTTCGAACTTTATGGTTGATCTCTGCTAAATATAGAATTGTTTGGTGGTGGAGAATTTATTCTCTTGCTTAACACCCTTCTCTAAGACATACGAGCTTAGAGGTTATATATCGGCAGAAATCAATAGTGCGGTGTAGATTGTCGATGCAACATATTTGTGTTTCCAAAGTTAAATAATCATTAATATTGATTTTTGGGAAGATTAAAACTAAGTGGAGTTTTAATGAATATTTAATTAGATTGAAATGTAAATTGATAATTTAAATTATCAAATTTGGGAAATGATCGAGAATGGAGTATCACCAGTTCTGCTCCAAGCGATAGTTAAATCTTTAATTAGATTTGAACGTGAAATGGTAATTAAATTTACCGAGAACACCGTGGTGTTAGATATGGAGTATTACTAGTTTTGCTCCATGGGTGAATAGGTTGGGATTGGGAAATTAAACAAATGATTACTTCGGTAAGGTTCGCTAATCCCGACTAGTTGATAAACCTTAATTTTGTTTAGAATTGATATCCAAAGGAAGATTAAAGAATAAATTTAAAGAATTTATCTTTGATAAAATTAATGGGAACCTTTCCCAAATAATATGAATATTTAAATAAAAGAACATTCAGAATTGGAATGAGGCGTATGTTATGTTTTTATAGCACTTGTTTATAATATACGCGAGTTATTCGGAAAGGCCGGGTTTATACCCATTCTGAATAACTGATTCGACTATAAGTCGACGATGAAGACGGTGGTGGAAGACCGGAGGTCTTCACATCGTTTGGATGATTAGGGATATCTCGATTGGGCTATACACCCCAGACAAGGTAATAAGTGGTGATCATCCAGACGTACTTGGAGATCGACCGAATATGTGAGGACCTCTCTCCTGTATTAGACATATGGGATGAGGAATAAGGTACATCTGGTTTCGTTCGGACCCAGAACGAACTTGCAAATGGATGTGTGTCTGACATTGGATTTTATTCTATGTTGATTGATCTCTATTAAATATATATCTGTTTGGCGGCGGAGAATTTATTTTCTTTCTTTACGTCCTTCTCTGTGACGTACGAGCTCAGATGTTATATATCGATAGACATCAGTCGCATGGCGTGAATTGCCTGTGTGGCATGCTGAGATGCAAATGATCAAGGCTTCTGTTAAAAAGCAGTCTTGTGGTTGATGATCAAAGCATGGCTTTAATATAGCATAGCTTTGTGTATAGCGTTAATTCGCGAGCCTCACACCTTGGTATGAATAAAAAACGAGATAAGAGACTTCAGGGTGAACACGACGTTTCTTTCTAGCTATGGGTGGTGTCATGGTATGGAGCCCAGACATTTATTATATTTTTACTTATGTGGTTGTTGGATTGCGAGGCGCTTCGGATATATCGGTTACTACGGAGCCGATGGATATAGGTCCGATAGGACCGAGAAATGTGTGTTCAGGAATAATTAATCCTCAAACGTAAGAGAGGACCGGCCCTGAAGCATCCAAGGGTTACCCAGAGTGTGTTGTCCTGAGGCATTTGCTAGAGTGTCTCGAAGCGGTTAGGAGTACATCCCTTGCCTAGACTAATGACAGAAATCCAATTTCCAATACGTGACATTTCGGTTTTAATTGTAGAGCCTAGTATGGCGACATGATAGATGGTACCCATGCCGCCTATGATTGATACATTTATATTTGAAGCTGTTTTATACACTATACCCTTATAGTAATATCAAAATGATTTGTTTTGAAACGTACCAAGCATGTTTGGCTATTATAAGGGAAAACTCTATCCTCCGGCTTGCGTTGCATTATGTGATGGGACCTGAGTCTTATAATAGCTTCATTTTTCCAAAAAGCATTGCGCTGTTTATTCTATGCACAGGTATTCATAGGAGGAAACCCGTTCCGTGTTATACGGCGTGGTCCCTTGATTTACTCTATTTTAAAGCAATGTTTTAAATAACTGTTTTAGTTCTTACACCGGTCACATGACTGACCTGGAGTTTATTGTTTTAACCTAAACTCTGGGTGTCCCTATTTTCCACACGGGCAGCTAGTAGTTTTGGTTTTGCAGATATTATATTCACAGGATCCTGGATTTACAACTGGAACTATATTCTGAAAGCTCTATATCCATGTATTCTTTTCAGTTGTGTTATGTATCATTTTCCGTTGCTATGTATTTAAATTTAGTTTAGATCTCTGATATTTATCGAATGTATATTATTTGTTCATACTCTGTATATTCTTGTACTCTGATGTAAATTGTTGTAATAAGCAATGAAATGTTCTTTTGTTTGTGTTCTGATTTGTCATGTTCTCAACTCAATCCGGGCTTTCCTTTATGGGCGAGTTCGGGTCGTTTCATTATACTGGAGGAATAGTTAAGCACTTTTTCAACTGGTTCATGAACTGTGTTGCTTCCTCATTCCACTTTAAAGCATCTTTCTTTAACATTTAGTGAGTGACCTTGCGATTACTCCATAGCCCTTGATAAACTTCTTGTAGTAAACTGTTAACCCTAAAAATCCTCATAAATCCTTCAAGCTGCTGGGAACAGGCTACTACATAACGACTTCTATTTTCTGGGATCAATTGTTTTTCCCCCACTGGATATGATATGCCCAAAATATTCAATAGTGTTAGTCGCAAAAGTACATTTTGATAATTTAATGATTAATGAATTATCCTTTAACACTTGTAATCTTGTTTGTAGATGATCAACATGCTCGGGCATGTTGTGGCTATAAACCAGAATATCATCGAAAAATACCAACATAAATTTCCTCACATATGGCTTAAATATGGAATTCATCAAGGGTTGAAAGGAATATGGAGCATTAAAGAGACCAAAGGGCATAACCATGAACTCATAATGCCCTTTATGCCTCCTGAAGGCCGTCTTGTGTCTTCTTCGTTCATCCTAATTTGATAATACCCTGACCTTAAATCCAACTTTGAAAAAACATTCAGACCCATGCAACTCATCGAACAGATCGTCTACTTGGGGAATTTGAAATTTATCCTTAACAATGATCTTGTTTAAGCTTCTATAATCCATGCATAATCTCCATGTCCCATCTTTCTTTCTCACCATAACCACTGGTGATGAATAGGCAATATAACTATTTCTGATGATTCCCGAATCTAACATCTCCTGAACGATCCTTTCTAGTTCATTTTTATGTGATGTGAGTGGCGATAAGGTTTGAGACATATAGGCTTGGAGTCGGTAGGGTGGGTACCTTATGATCAAGCATTCTTTTAGGTGGTAGGGCTGATAATGGCGTGGTAACCTCAGGGAAATCCTGCAATAATTATTCAATAGGGAGGGGTACATGGTCAGTTTCAGGTGTGGTAATGAGCACTTCCCTGGCACATAACATCATAGTCATCCGTCCTTTTTGGTTGTCCTTGCTAAACTTCTTCTGATCAACTAGTTGGGCTTTGTTAGGTTGTGTTCCATTCCACAAGTATTGTTTCCCTCCATAAACGAATTTTATCTTAAGCTCGTTGAAGTTCAGTGTGATTTCTCCTAACATCTTCATCCTGTGTGCTCCCAACCCGACTTGGCAACCATCTAGCGGCAACAACAACATATCAATAGGCATGCAATGACCTTGACATTTAAGAATAACTTGCTTGAAAATTCCTGCACCCTGCAACTTTTCTCCATTGGCCATAACAACATCATATTTCTTTGATTCATCTATGGGTAGGGATAGTTTCCTGGCGAGGGATTCATCAATGAAACCATGGGTGGACCCTGAGTCAATCAGGGTCTGTATCGATTTGCCATGGATTACTCCCAAAACTTGAATAATGTGGGATGTAGGTATGTCACACATAGCATGAAAGGTAATGGCCGGGTTCAAATCCCACTAAAAGAAAATTGATTTTTTCTAGCACTAAAAAAAAACTACCGAGCATTTTTGGTAGCGTTTTGATAATCATTACGAGAAAACATGCCACTAAAAATCGTTAAATATTAGTTGCACTTTTTTAAATGCCATGAAACATTTATTTTTAATAGCGTTTTTTAAACGATACAAATATTATTTTTGCAGCGTCTGTAAAACACCACCGAAAATGATTTCTTCACTACGATACTGTTTTAATGGCATTTACTTTTTTTTGAAGCGTTTAGTCACCGCAAAGGTTCTTGATTACTTTAATCACTGGTTTGTAGCGGTTTTAAAACGCTACAAAATTATAATATTTTGTAGCATTATTTCCCACCACCGTTTGTTCCCAATTTGTATTATAATGATCCAGACCTACCCATAATTTGCCTCCAACTATATAACAACGTAATATACAAACACATACACTTTTGAACATAACATATTAAACAACCACAAAATACATACACATTTGAAGATCCACAATATACATACACATTCAAAAATCCGCAACATACATAAGCGTCAAGATCAACATGCATAAATGTCAACATCCATAAATAAGTTCTGTTCTTATGTATGAGAAAAGAACCTTAGAAAAGTTAAGCTCCACCAAAACTTATAGGTACAGCTAAGAGACTCTTTACATCACTCTGGCCAAGCTCCACTAAAACTTTATCAGTGTACGACTTTAACCACTCTACAGGACCAACTAGGCTCTGCCAATAAAAAAATGAAAATACTTGAACCACAATTGCTCGAAATAAAAAACGCACACACATAATCCAGTAATTTTAAGCATAAACAAGTTATTTATTACTAGAATAACAGAATTGTTTGCCTTGATCATGAAGAGAATGTATATACCAATAACTCACTATCATAAAATATTACTTCATTGATATGGAAAAAATAAAACTGAAGGACCGGCTAGTGAAAATTTGTAGTATGATGTTTGCATATAAATGATAATCTATTTTAGACAATAGTTATATTACCTGATAAGCAAGGGTGTACTGGTTAGAAATTCCTCAGGATTTTAGTTCTTTCATGATCAAATGAATGCACTCTCCATTTGATTTTTATAAGGCTCTCCTGCATCTTCTACATAGCTAGTTGGAACTTCATGTGCACTAAAGAATATCATTACCAAATATAACACAGTTAACATGAGCATCTGCTATCAACAGAACCATCATCTTAGTGTTTTTTTCTTTTCTTATATATATATATATAGTGACAGTCCAATAACCATGCACATGGATAAAGAGAAATGAAGCTAGTGATACCTGCTCCTAACAGCATGTTAACAGAATGAACAATGTGTTGTCCGAAGGATCCAAAGAGCATGCTAAGTTTTTAGTACATATACATATATTTTACAACAAGAAACTTTACAGTTGAAAAGAGAACACTAACATATTGAAAACTTAGACCATTTAAGTTTTTTTCTTCGTCTGTTGGCAAAAACATCACGAAAAATGAAAGAGAACACTAACCTGCAAATACTTCATGAATTCTCCAATGATACTTATCACCTAAAAATATGCCAAACCTTTTTTTTTTATTCTTTTGTTTATCGCATAATGTTATTAGCAATACCTATTGACTATGCAACACACATCATTCGATCGTGGATGCTTGGACAACCGATTATTACACCCTGTACGGTTATAGGAGAGGTAAGAAAATGATATAGAATTTATATAAAACTCATACTCTTCTAGCAACTAAACATGTACACCATATGAGTATATATACTGTAAAAAATAGTGCCTAACCTCTACTGGTTACAAGATATCCTACAACGGCATGGAGTTAACCATCAACATCAATGCTTACCATATGAATGTACCAAATGTAAGTAAACCATCGACGTTGGCGTTATTTACAAAAAAAACATATTACTTTGACGCCGAATAGCAGCAGTAAGCATAACAACTGTCAAAACAACCAGAATACCATGTTACAGGTGGAAGCCAATTAATTGGTTTAAATCATCATTGATTAGCGTTTAACATACTCAAAATTAAAACTTTGCATGATAAAATAACGAAATCAAATCAAAATTAAAGTCTCACATGTTGTATGCTAAAAATATATTTGTTTACAATGATGTTTAAGTTGCTGTAATTGGTGTCTCATATTTTCAAGTTGAAGCTATTTGTTCTAGAAGCCTAGAAATTGTTTCTGCTTTTCTGCATGTCTAGTAACAGTGAAAAGTGGCACAGACGTTATTCCAGAGGGGATGAATTCTTTTGTACCGCACTGAAATGTGCCCATGTGCCCAACAAATCTTGTCCACACATCAAGTGAATTAAGTTATTTTGATTGATAAATGAGTCCTACCTTTCCATTAAAATAATTATATGACACATATGATGTGTGGCTATGTTTTATTGGGCACACTAGGCACACTCAACTTGGGTACAGAAGAATTCATCCCATTCTAGAGCAGGCAAAGTGAAGCAATTGTTAAGTTATTTGCAGATTTAACAAATCAGAGGAAAACCACACTTCTTATTGATAACACAGTTATGGCTTATAAAATAGCCTTACAAAAACAAAATGAAAAACAAACTTGTAGATCACGTTCTGCACTAACTTGAAAATAGGCAAAAGAACGGGTAGTATAGCACACTACAAGTAGTCCTAGTTAATAGGAATTATTAAAAACATGTTTAAAAGACTCGGTACTGACATTCCCTCCCTTAAACTAGCTGCATTATGCAGTCAGTTTACGTCAGGAATCTTCTGAACACCAAGCAGCCTCCTCAACTCCATGAATGTGTCAAGTTTTAGCGCCTTAGTCATCACATCAACAATCTGATCTTGTGTGCCACAGTGGACCAACTTCACAACTCCATCTTTTGTAAGATCACGTAAAAAATGAAATCTTACATCTATGTGTTTGCTCCGTCCATGAAGCACTGGATTTCACGATAATTTGAATGTAGAACTATTATCATAAAGCACAGTAGTAGATTCTTCTTGTAAATAGCATAGCATCTCCAAAATCCTTCTTATCCACACCACCTGACATGCACAAGAGGCAGCAGCAACAAACTCAGCTTCGGTTGTCGAAAGTGTGACAATAGGCTGTTTTTTAGACGACCATGATATAGCGACAGAACTCAGAATGAAAACATATCCTGAAGTGCTTTTTCGATCATTCACATCACCAGCATAGTCACTGTCCGTATAAGCAACTAATTCCTTACTCCCTCCCTTCCTGTAGAAAATCCTAAAGTTTGAAGTGCCTTGAATGTATCTTAAAACTCTTTTTGCAGCTTGTAAATGAAGATGTGTTGGTCGTGCTACATATCTACTGATTAAGCTTACCACAAACATCAAATCAGGTCTGGTGTTTCTAAGATACATAAGACATCCTATCATTTGCTTAAAGTATGTCATATCAACCTTTTCTCCTTCTTCATCTTTGCACAACTTTGTACCAGGGACTAGTGGACTCTGAACAGGTTTATTTTCCTCCATCTTAAACCGCTTCAATATATCTAAAGCATACTTCCTCTGGATTATATAAATTCCATCAGCACATTGCAAAACTTCAATTCCACGGAAGTAGCGCATTCTTCCTAAATTGGTCATATCAAACTCTTGCATCATCGAATGCATGAACTCATTGGACATGGCTGTATCGTTCCCTATAAATATCAAATCATCAACGTACAAACTAACAATTAAAATTTTGCCTCCTTCGCCTTTTTTGACAAATAATGCATGCTCAATTTGACACTTTTCAAAACCCTCACTCAAGAAGTGAGCTTCAATATGGCTGAACCAGGCTCGTGGGGCTTACTTCAATCCATACAAGGCCTTCTTCAATTTATAAATTTTCCGCGGAAAATCATGCAGCTCGTACCCCCTTGGTTGTTCAATGTATACATCTTCGCTTAGTTCTCCATGCAAAAAGGCTGATTTAACATCAAGTTGAAACAATGTCCAACCATTTTGAGCCGCTACAGCAATGATCAACCTGACAGTGTCTAATCTTGCTACTGGTGCAAAGACTTCTTCATAATCAATGCCATGTTGTTGCACATAACCCTTTGCTACAAGCCGAGCTTTGTATTTATCAACTTTTCCATGTTCATTTAGCTTTGTATTATAAATCCATTTGACTCCAATTTTCTTTGCTCCTACAGGCAAGTCAACTAAATCCCAAGTGTCATTTTTCTCTATTGCTGCTATCTCCGAATTCATCGCATCTCTCCATTTTTTCTCTTTCATGGCTGGCTCAAAGTGTATTGGATCAATGTCACATGTGAAGAATGCCAAGTTGGATCCATATTCTTCTTCAGACTGACCTTCTCCTGTTATGTAGTCATACATCCAAGCAGGTTGCCTCCCAGTTCTTCTTGCATTCACACCACGTGAAGAAGCAATAACATCACCATTATTGTCAACTTCTTCATCATTGATTAACATAGAAATGTGTTTATTTTATGCTCTTATATCTTATCTTTCGTATATAAATAAATATTACTTGGGTATTGTTTTGTCACTCTTACAGATATTCCAACCCAGCCCGCATGCAACTAGAAAAGTAAAGAAATGGAGATCAGATTGCTATATATTTACATTTTGAAGAATTGTAGATGAAGATCTTACATCTAGTTGCTGTTGGACAAGAAAATGATTGATAAAAGACCATGCACATCTCAAATTAAAGGAGGCTTGCAAGAGAAAAGGAGAAAAGGCCTAGAACTTGTTCCAAATGACAAAAGGACACAAACTTACTTGAAATAGCTAGGCCCATTTATAATTAGGGTTAGGGTTTGATTATCTCCTATAAATACCCTTGTAATATCATTGTAGCCACCATCCCATTTTCTATTTCTTCTCCATTAATAAAGTCCTTCTTCTTTGTTTTATTTTCTGCAATTTTCTATTTCTTAGCAACTAGTGCCATCTACACAATTAGATTTTGTAGAGTACTAGTTGTATTTTACATTTATTTTCATTAGTGATTGACCATCTGATTAGATTCAGCGGTAATCCTAATTTTAATTCCTGTTTGTTATTTCAATTTCTACAGTTTTGATTTCTGTTCTTTTTATTGCATTCTTAGATCATATTAGGTTGAATATAGATTTGATTAGATTTAGATCTGTACTCAATTCAATAATAGTTTTATTGTTTTTCAAAATCAGTCCCCAAGCTTTGTCTAACTCGCCCAAGAAATTATTTAAATAATTTGATTTAATTTACCTCCATGTGATTCGACCTACATACTACACGATCTGTGCGCTTGCAATATTTATTTCATAAATCGCGCTTTTCTAGTTCATAAGGAAGCGACGATCAAGTTTTTGGCGCCGTTGCCGGGGAGGCAATAATTGAATTTTATTATTTATTTAATTTCCGATTCGTGTTAGTTTTTTACTTTCAGTTTTTACTTTTGTTTCTTGTATATATAGAAAAAGAATCTTGATTGGTTAGATTTGGTATTGTTCAATGATAGCTTAATCTACCAAATAAGAGAGAAAAAATCTTGCCAATTTTCTTTAATTTCTTCCCTTTTCTTGTCATCTATTCCTTCCTTTCTTCTACCTTCTTTCCTAATTTCAGTGCTTTTCTTTTTATTTACAAGCCTTAAAAAAAAATCTTTATTCTTTCCATCTTTCCACTTTCTTTCCAATCGTCTACATTCTTTTTCTTTTTACAAATTAAAAAAAAAAGATTCCTCTTTTGCAAAAAAATTCCCTTTCTTCTTTTGTCTTTCTTGTTCTCAATACATTTGATTTCTTTTCTTCTCTTACAAATTTCCTTTCTTTTCAAAAAAAAAAAAAAAAAATCTTTTGATTTCTTTCCTCTTTATTCATCCTTCCCAATTTTCAATACAATTACTTCTCATTCTTCTTTTACAAGTTCAAAAAAAAAAAAAATCCTGCCATTTTTCTTTATTTCTTCCCTGTTTTCAACTTCTTTCTCCTTTCTTTCGTCTGTTTCCCCTATTACTAATATCTCGTATCCTTTCTTCTTTTACAATTTGCTGAAGAAAAGAAAATTCCTTTTATAAATTACTCTTCTCTGCCTTGTAATTAATTTTCTTTCCTTTCTCCATTTATTTCTTTCCCTTTTCAAGTTTTTCCTTTTTCATTTTTTCTCTGTTTTCTAATTTTACAACAGTAAACAAAAAAAAAATTCTTTCTGTTTTTGTCTTCTCTTTTATTGCTTTCCCTTCTCAATTTCTTTTCCAAATCTTTTACAATTACTTTCCTTTCTTCCTTTACAATTCTCTTTCTTTTCTAAATTCTCTCTTCCATTTTTTTTGTCATTTGTTTTTCTTTCCTATTTGTTTGCTTTTCAACAATAATAAAAAAAAGGAAAGTCATAAAAAGATTCTTTTTTTTTTTTGCAATTATTTTTCCCTGCTTCATTTCTTTCCCTCTAATCAAATACCCCCACACTTAGTGATTTTCTTCTTGTTTTCTTTTTTTTATTAAGTTAGTTTTTTTTGTTAATTCCTTTGTTTCTTTTTCTTGTGCTTTTTTTGTTATTTACTTCATTCAAAAAAAAAACCAAACAAAAAAAGGAAAGAAAAAAGAGTTTCGAACCATGAACAAAGCGACTGGAGTTCAAGCAACAAATCAAGAATTCAGAAATCAAAAGAAATTGCAAATAGTGAGATTTCAATCATTGACACTACTCACTTTTTCTGGATGGAAAACCATGCTCCACTGTAATAATTTCTGAACTCTACAGGTGCTCTGCTGCAAAGAAAAATATAGACATTGCTTGTAAAAAAAAATTGTAGGGGCAGCGGCTTGCTTGTACAATTTTTATTTCTGCAATTATTCTTGTGTGGTTGTTGTGTTGGATGAAATTTCTACATTGATTTGGTGAGGAACGAATTTCCATAATTATAAGCATCACTCTCATCGCTTTTCAAGAATAAAATCTGATTTGATTTTCAAAATATTTAACTACTAGAGTGTATTTTATGAAATTGATTGTCTCAACGGTTTGATCGTGGATATATATTAGTTCAATATATTGAACTTCTAGCAAAAGAGGTTGCATACTACTCGTAAAACATTGGTCGTATCCTTTAGTATTTATACTACACGTGAACGGCCATAAGACCCTCTTCCCCCTTCAAATCGAGATTATCAACTAATAAAATATATTTGAGTACGTTATTTATTTTGTAATAACAGCTACTTGTGTTAAATTTAAGTTTTGGATTTTCCATATTTGATAACGATGAACGAGAAAAGTCTTAGCCACCATAATTTTTCTAGGGATTTGGAGAATTATAAAATTAGCATGATTCATACCACAGTTGATGAAACTTTTATTGACACTTCTAAAGCCTTGAAAATATGTTTTAACCATTTCAACTCTGATTTCGATGAGCTCGAATACATTTCTGAATTAAATGAACTTCTTGACCCGAAACCTATGTCATCTGAATCTAACCAAGGATTGTTGACCAATGTCATACACGAACTTCCTAAGTTAGACCTCAAACCCCTGCCACAATACTTTGAGTGTGATCACTTGGACTTTTCAAAAAATTCTCCCATAATCTTGACCTCTGATCTTACCGAGGACCAAGAAGAAAAACATGAGAAAATTTTATGAGATAATCTGCATCTTAATAATATAAATCATTGTCACGACAACATTTTCATAGGAAAAATTTTGATTTCAGAATTTATTGACATGCCTCTTGTACCTCAAAAACCAGATAGGAAATCATCATACATCATTTTCGATAGAGGCAAGTGTGGGGGAAAAAGTAAATCTCATTTTTCACATAACACTCATCACCGTTATAGATTTCATTTTGTTTATGATTGGTATTCACATATAGTTGCCAAACTTCATTTCATTTTACAAATAATTTTGCAACTCATTCACCTTTGGGTACGATCTTTCAAATTTAGGAAACGTTACAGTGTGGACACTGTTTAGATCTAGTGCGGGGGGATTCTGCATTGCATCCATTTTTATTTTTCTTTAATTTTCCCTTTTTATTTTCATGCATTAGATAGAACCAACATACATGTAGTAACATACCATTTTTTTTTGAAAATACGACTCATTTTAGATTGATACAATAAAATAAGTTAACAATTGTTAGTCAGTTGATAGTATTTTTCTCTCTCAACATTAGATCGAATATGAAATATAATGAAAAGTTGAATTTTGAGGGATAATAGTGTAACCGGTACATAGGGAGATTCTTAGGTGATGGCCATGAAGTCTATTCTATATTGTAGTCTTTGTTTAAATGAGTGGAGGGCTTAAAATACTTATATTGGCTTTTCGAATCTTTAAAACTAAGTTGTGTTAAGCTGAATTCGTACAACTCTCTCTTGTTCTTATATTTTCAAAATAATAATAATAGCAATCCAAGGGTATCCAACATTGCTCGTATATCTAGCGTTGGTGTGCAAACTCGCCAAGCTCTATCTGACATGTTGTTGACAAAGTCAACATTGGAATATCTTGGTCTCATTTCATGAGATTGGACACCTTAGGATTACCGACATGTCGTTGACAAAGTTAGCGTCGGTCTGCACAATCCGCCAAGCTCTGTCCTAACTCTCCGTCAATCCGCAAGGCAGTGTATGGGTGGTATACCTTGGTCTTTTAAGTTAGGTGTATGAAATTAATCATAAATTTTAAAATTTTATAGAATAGAGAATAAGCGATGATGCCCAAACACTTCTTGACATTATTGATTTGACTAGCCATACATGAGAAAATAATAATACCACTTTGCAAACTGTGCCAAGCAAACTAAGAATCTATTTCATGGCTGCACTATGTTATCAACCGAATCAACTGGCCAAACTAGAGTTTAACATTGAAAACTTGATTTATGTTGAAAATTTGTGACAAGCTGAGGTATCTAAAATACAATCAACTGATTAGAAATGGTTAATTTAATTTGTTGTACCATATTCCTGAAACAAGTCGTGTTTTCATTTTTCGTTTTTATTTGCATATGTCCATTGCATTCATGTAGTTGCATCAGAATCATATCATACTGCATTTGGATTTTGTGGGTAGTATCCGTTGATAATCCTCACGAGACACCACTCGTCCTACTAGGGACACCTAGAGGCTTAACGGCTTTTTGCATACGCTCAATGCAATCGTGTTTCCTACGAAAGTGTAATCTATCTAATTAGTTTTTAATTTTTGTTTTACTCGAGGACGAGTAAAAGATAAGTGTGAGGGTATTTGATTAACATAGAAATGTGTTTATTTTATGCTCTTATAACTTATCTTTTGTATATAAATAAATATTACTTAGGTATTGTTTTGTCACTTTTACAGATATTCCAACCTAGCCCGCATGCAACTAGAAAAGTAAAGAAATGGAGATCAGATTGCTATATATTTACATTTTGAAGAATTGTAGATGAAGATCTCACATCTAGTTGCTGTTGGACAAGAAAATGATTGATAAAAGGCCATGCACATCTCAAATTAAAGGAGGCTTGCAAGAGAAAAGGAGAAAAGGCCTAGAACTTGTTCCAAATGACAAAAGGCCACAAACTTACTTGAAATAGCTAGGCCCATTTATAATTAGGGTTAGGGTTTGATTATCTCCTATAAATACCCTTGTAATATCATTGTAGCCACCATCCCATTTTCTATTTCTTCTCCATTAATAAAGTCCTTCTTCTTTGTTTTATTTTCTGCAATTTTCTATTTCTTAGCAACTAGTGCCATCTACACAATTAGATTTGGTAGAGTACTAGTTGTATTTTACATTTATTTTCATTAGTGATTGACCATCTGATTAGATTCAGCGGTAATCCTAATTTTAATTCCTGTTTGTTATTTCAATTTCTACAGTTTTGATTTCTGTTCTTTTTATTGCATTCTTAGGTCATATTAGGTTGAATATAGATTTGATTAGATTCAGATCTGTACTCAATTCAATAATAGTTTTATTGTTTTTCAAAATCAATCCCAAGCTTTGTCTAACTCGCCCAAGAAATTATTTAAATAATTTGATTTAATTTACCTCCATGTGATTCGACCTACATACTACACGATCTGTGCGCTTGCAGTATTTATTTCATAAATCGCGCTTTTCTAGTTCATAAGGAAGCGACGATCAAGTTTTTGGCGCCGTTGCCGGGGAGGCAATAATTGAATTTTATTATTTATTTAATTTCCGATTCGTGTTAGTTTTTTACTTTCATTTTTTACTTTTGTTTCTTGTATATATAGAAAAAGAATCTTGATTGGTTAGATTTGGTATTGTTCAATGATAGCTTAATCTACCAAATAAGAGAGAAAAAATCTTGCCAATTTTCTTTAATTTCTTCCCTTTTCTTGTCATCTATTCCTTCCTTTCTTCTACCTTCTTTCCTAATTTCAGTGCTTTTCTTTTTATTTACAAGCCTTAAAAAAATCTTTATTCTTTCCATCTTTCCACTTTCTTTCCAATCGTCTAAATTCTTTTTCTTTTACAAATTAAAAAAAAAGATTCCTCTTTTGCAATTTTTTTCCCTTTCTTCTTTTGTCTTTCTTGTTATCAATACATTTGATTTCTTTTCTTCTCTTACAAATTTCCTTTCTTTTCAAAAAAAAAAAATCTTTTGATTTCTTTCCTCTTTATTCATCCTTCCCAATTTTCAATACAATTACTTCTCATTCTTCTTTTACAAGTTCAAAAAAAAAAAATCCTGCCATTTTTCTTTATTTCTTCCCTGTTTTCAACTTCTTTCTCCTTTCTTTCGTCTGTTTCCCCTATTACTAATATCTCGTATCCTTTCTTCTTTTACAATTTGCTGAAGAAAACAAAAATTCCTTTTATAAATTACTCTTCTCTGCCTTGTAATTAATTTTCTTTCCTTTCTCCATTTATTTCTTTCCCTTTTCAAGTTTTTCCTTTTTCATTTTCTCTCTGTTTTCTAATTTTACAACAGTAAACAAAAAAAAAATTCTTTCTGTTTTTGTCTTCTCTTTTATTGCTTTCCCTTCTCAATTTCTTTTCCAAATCTTTTACAATTACTTTCCTTTCTTCCTTTACAATTCTCTTTCTTTTCTAAATTCTCTCTTCCCATTTTTTTTGTCATTTGTTTTTCTTTCCTATTTGTTTGCTTTTCAACAATAACAAAAAAAAGGAAAGTCATAAAAAGATTCTTTTTTTTGTAATTATTTTTCCCTGCTTCATTTCTTTCCCTCTAATCAAATACCCCCACACTTAGTGATTTTCTTCTTGTTTTCTTTTTTTTATTAAGTTAGTTTTTTTTGTTAATTCCTTTGTTTCTTTTTCTTGTGCTTTTTTTTGTTATTTACTTCATTAAAAAAAAAACCAAACAAAAAAAGGAAAAAAAAAGAGTTTCGAACCATGAACAAAGCGACTGGAGTTCAAGCAACAAATCAAGAGTTCAGAAATCAAAAGAAATTGCAAATAGTGAGATTTCAATCATTGACACTACTCACTTTTTCGGGATGGACAACCATGCTCCACTGTAATAATTTCTGAACTCTACAGGTGCTCTGCTGCAAAGAAAAATATAGACATTGCTTGTAAAAAAAAAATTGTAGGGGGCTTGTAAGAGAAAAGGAGAAAAGGCCTAGAACTTGTTCCGAATGACAAAAGGCCACAAACTTACTTGAAATAGCTAGACCCATTTGTAATTAGGGTTAGGGTTTTATTATCTCCTATAAATACCCTTGTAATATCATTGTAGCCACCATCCCATTTTCTATTTCTTCTCCATTAATAAAGTCCTTCTTCTTCGTTTTATTTTCTGCAATTTTCTATTTCTTAGTAACTAGTGCAATCTACACAATTAGATTTGGTAGAGTACTAGTTGTATTTTACATTTATTTTCATTAGTGATTGACCGTCTGATTATATTCAGCAGTAATCCTAATTTTAATTCCTGTTTGTTATTTCAATTTCTGCAGTTTTAATTTTTGTTCTTTTTATTGCATTCTTAGGTCATGTTGGGTTGAATATAGATTTGATTAGATTCAGATCTGTACTCAATTCAATAATAGTTTTATTGTTTTTCAAAATCAATCCCCAAGCTTTGTCTAACTCGCCCAAGAAATTATTTAAATAATTTGATTTAATTTACCTCCATGTGATTCGACCTGCATACTACACGATCTGTGCGCTTGCAGTACTTATTTCATAAATCACGCTTTTCTAGTTTATAGGGAAGCGACGATCAATCATCATTAACATCTTCAGCTTCACCTACATTGGTAGCGCGGCCAACATCATCCGCTTCAGTTTCTTCCCCATCACTCACAGTGACATCTTCACCATTATCGCCCCAGTCTAACACAGCCACCACCTGCTGGTCATGACTTTTATCCGAATCCCAACACTTGTTTTCTTCAAAAATTACATCCCTGCTAATAATAACTTTTCTGGTTGGTGGATTGTATAGTCGATAAGCCTTGGATTCCTCGCTAATCCCCAACAACACACAAGTAGTGCTTTTATCTTCTAATTTGGTCCTTTTAGCATCGGGTACATGAACATGTGCCAGGCATCCAACACTCGAAAATGCTCAACCGAAGGCTTTATCCCACTCCAGGCTTCCTCTGGAGTTACATTTTCCACTACTGAAGTTGGGCTTCTATTTAGAATATATGTCACCCAATTTACTGCTTCTGGCCACAAAGTCTTTGGCATTTTTTTCTGAAAGAATGCTTCGAACCATATTCATAATGGTTCGATTCTTCCTCTCTGCAACTCCATTTTGTTGAGGGGTATATGCGGCTGTCAATTGTCTCTTTATTCCATTATCTTTGCAGAATTCATTAAAGACTTGTGATGTAAATTCACCTCCTCGATCAGTACGCAAGCATTTTATAAAAGCACCGGTTTCTTTCTCAACATAATTTTTAAAATACTTGAAGGTAATTAATGCTTCACATTTTTCAACTAAAAAATAAACCCATGCTTTACGACTATAATCATCAATGAAACAAATGAGGTACCTTTTGTTGCTGTTTGAGACAGGTGAGATAGGACCACATATGTCTACATGAATTAGCTGTAATTTTTGCTTTTCTTTCCAGAAACTTTTTATTGGAAACTTGTGGCGGTGCTGTTTTCCAATCATGCAATCTGCACACACAGTTTTTGAAGCCTCCAGTTGTGGTAGTCCAACCACCATTCTCTTGGACTGAAGGGTTATCAATCCTTTATGACTCAAATGCCCATACCTACAGTGCCAAAGGTGTGATAAATCTTGTGATGAAGCATGAAAACAAACCTGATTTTTATGTTGTGATGTAGCCGATAAGATGAACATTCTGTTAGTAAACATCGCAGTTTGAATAATCAAACCCTTTTCAGGATGATAAATTTTACATAAGCCATTTTGGATAAGAATCGTCAAGCCTTTATCTTGCAGTTGTCCAACACTTAATAAGTTATTTTTCAAATCAGGCACAAAGAACACATCAGTCACCACATGATTAATAACATTTACTTTCAACCTCACATCTCCCTTACCCTTTACTTCCATTCTTGTGTTGTTTCCTAGTTTCACCACTTGTCTAAAGTTTTCGTTGAGATTGCAGAAAAGATTTTTGTCACCACACATATGATTGCTACATCCCGAATCCAAAAACCACAAATTTTCTTTCTTTGATTCATCTGACTCCATATAAGCCATCAATAACAACTACTCTTCTTCGTCATGTTGACTATAATTGATCTCTTTATCCCATGTTGGACATTCATATTGAAAATGTCCAAGCTTGTGGCATTTGTAACATTCTACAGTTGCCTTATTGGAACATGCTCGACCTCTCCCTCTTCCTCTTCATCTTCCTCTTCCTCTGTAAGTACCGAGACCACGACCTCGATATCCTTCATGTGATGTCACCTTCAAGGCTTGTTCTTCTTCATTATGCCTTTTGAACTTTTGTTCATGCACTATTAATGAGTTTTGCAGTTCATCGACAGTAAGGGAATCCATGTCTTTTGACTCTTCAATGGAGCAAACAATATAATTGAACTTCTCAGTCAACGATCTGAGTATCTTCTCCACTACTGTAACATCTTGCATCTGCTCACCATAAGTTCTCATCTTGTTGGCTACTAAAAGCACTCTTGAAAAATATTCGGAGACTCCTTCTCCATTCTTCATCTCTAGGGTTTTGAACTCTCTGCGGAGAGCTTGCAGATGCGACCTCCTGACCCTAGCATTCCCTTCAAACTTTTTCTTCATAGACACCCAAATTTGTTTGGAAGTATTCTTCTGAAGTATGGTCTCTAATATCATTCGATCTATGGCTTAGAAGAGGAAGTTTTTTACCTTCAGATCTTTTAGCTTCAGTTCTTCTAACTTCTTTTGTTGTCCTTCCGTCTGAACCGAACCACTTTCTGGTTCTTCGTAGCCAGTCTCCACCATCCCCCACAACTCCTTCGACCGTAAGAAAGTTTCCATCAACATGCTCCAATGATCATAGTGACCATCAAAACGAGGAATAGATGGTTGCAAAAAACTCCCTTTGGTAGTCATCTTTGCTTCAAAGACTGCAGCTCTGATACCAGAATGTTAAGTTATTTGCAGATTTAACAAATCAGAGGAAAACCACACTTCTTATTGATAACACAGCTATGGCTTATAAAACAGCCTTACAAAAACAAAATGAAAAACAAACTTGCAAATCACGTTCTGCACTAACTTGAAAATAGAAAAAAGAACGGGTAGTATAACACACCACCAGTAGTCCTAGTTAATAGGAATTATTAAAAACATGTTTAAAAGACTCGGTATTGACAGCTATAGTTGTAGTTTTTTATTGTACAGGCACAATAGACATCAAGAAACTATTGGACATATATCATAAATTACTTTATTTTTAATATAAGACATATAAATGCATACACAAAGTTCACTAAGTTCGTGTTCCTGTCAAAGTTTATTTTTAATACGAAGTTTACTATCGAACATAGATTGCCTAAATATAAGTTCCTTAAGAGCATCCCAACGTAGTGGTGATTGGAGAGCAACTGACCCCCTAACGAGGGTCAGTAAACCAAATCCGGGTTGCTTTGGTAACTCCAAAGGTTGCCAAAGCAACCTGGTTGGTTGCTTTTGAATGGGGGTTTAGCCAGCTTATTTAAAGTCGGCTTTAAATAAGCCGGCTAACCTTTGTAGAATTGATTTGTCTTGTCCTAACAGGTTGTTGAGACATATATTTAATAAAAAAAAATTAAAGATCCTTAGCCGGTCGGCTTAAAATAAGCCAGCTAAGGGGGAATCAAATTTCTCCCAATTGGGGGAAGTATGAGGTCAATCGAGCTTGATTTGACCTCCAACAATCCGCTGCGTTGGGAGTGCTCTAAGTTCGTGTTCTGTCAAATCTGGATCTAGCACGAGTATTATAAAAGTACAAAATGGTCCAAACACACACACTCTGTCACTCTCTTCAAATATTAAATGGTTAGAATATATGCTGATGACTGACAATAGAAACAAGCACACATAATATCATTGATATGATATCCCTAATAGTGCATCACCCTAACATCGAATTGTTTCACCATAAAATTATTTACTAAAAAAGTTGTGTAAAGCACAAGTCATATTAATAGTTACATAATATGCCACATGCAATTGAAATTACAATTGAATCACCATAATAACAAAATCTTATTATATTGAAAAATAATTACTAAAAGTTTGCTCAAGCTGCTAACACCTTGCCAATACTGTCGTAGCGATTCATCAGTAGCTAGTCACCAGACTAATATTGAAATAGATATTAACAGTCAGTCATTAATCACTTTCCAATATCAAATTTGTTGTTAATTAATGGTCACTAGCAGCATGCTATCCCATACTGATGGTTTATCAGTCATTGCACTGCACTAACACAAACTAGCAGTTTATCGCTTGCTAGTACCACACTAACGCACACTAGCGGAAGTGTTCACTTGTTAGCATCAGACATTAATATAACATTCCAAGTATATAAATCATTTAAATTCAGCATATACGTCTTCCAGTTTGGTTTTCAACACATCATGTAGAGGAAGATTAATCAATCTAAATATCACAGGTAGCAATAACTAAGGAGCATACCTTGTTGATGGTTGGAACAAAAATCAAGCATATAACCATTCAAACAATAGGAAAAACATTAAGTTAAGGTAGTAATATAATTCCTGAGGTCATCTAAAGTAATCCATGAAAGAAGCAAGCTCGATGGAAAACAAAGTAGGGGAGTACGTGGATAAACTAGAGCTGAGTTGCTCAAGATTTTATTCAAAGCCAAAAAGACTAAAACTGTTATGAATAACAACAATTATGAATAACAACAAAGTAGGGTAGTAATATAACTTTCCGTTATCGTTCGCATTCAGCCTCGCTTTTCATTTTTTTCTACTAATTCACATTTTCTTTTCTTTTTATCAGTTTACATGGTTATTTTGCAGGGGAAATGAGGGGAGCTAAAGAATATATGGACTACACAAAAAAGGCAATGGTAAAGTTCTTAATTTTATGGCGTAACAAAGGCTAATCATCTAAATTGGATAATTCTAAAACTACTTATTTTGTATTTTGTGTCAAAACTAACCTTTTGATTTCTTCTTTTAGCCCTTCATTTGCCAATGCCGCTACAGCCTATTGTCGTAAAACATGATTCTCATACTCAAGACTTGACATGTTAGTCTCAAGCCTGCATTCAGTGACATTAATAATTTGTCATACAAATTTGAATACATTGTTAATAAAAAATTGTATTAGAAATGATAAGACCCCTCTAATTTTTCCTGGAGTTCGGTTAGTTTTGTTTGGGACTCTTCTGCTTCTTTAATCAACATTTTTGTCTGCAATCTTGCTTTTGAATATTTCTAGTTACTCTTATCATCTCCTTTTAGCTTTTATTCATCCTCCTCCTTAATGCAAACTTAGGTGCACCATTTGTTAGCAGGGCAAAGAAACATGTATTTCTTACTAAAAATGCATATTTTCTCCCCTGTAATATTTTCTTAAAAATATAGAAATAATTGATATATTAGTAAAAAAAAAAAAAAAAGATTTTAGGTAATTGGTTTGCAAGCTAATAACATGCTTTGACTAGAGTACAAGCTTTAACCAACAATGTAATGGCCTAGAAGCTTAGGTGCATAAAGGGAACTATTATATCAAAAAGTAAAGCAACTTATTTTTCAAATTCGTCTTAAATCAAGTCATCACTCTTTTCTCTTGGACCATTTAAAGTCTTACAAAGATCACAGCACATGTGTGTAATATTCAAGTGTACATGGATTTGTTCCAAGTTCTACAAATGAAAGTGCAGTAAATTCTCTTGTTCGGTTCTTTACATAAAAATCCTCAAATATGTAATCCGCTTAAAGGTTACATGATTCACTTGTGGTTGATGTGCACACGATTATGCACCATATGTTGGTTTTCCATAAGTTTTCCCTAATTGATCTTACTTCAGACATGTGCAATGTTTTGGCAAAAATCTTTTGGTTGCTTTTCTTCAATTGTAGAAGTCATTTTATAAATTGGACGTTTTTATCAAACGTAGGTTGTTATCATCTATCCAAGTTACCGTACGTTGAAGCAGCTTAATAGAAAATGGTCTCTCGCTATTTTAGTCTAACTAGCATATGACTAGTACTTTGGTTTCTACTTTGGAATTTCCATATTTTAATGCATTAAAACTACACTTTTTTCTAAAGGGGAAAGTCAACATGTAACTTTTCGTAAATTATATGAAGAGAGTTTATGATATGCTTGAAATTAGAAGGAAGTATCACTTCAATTTATTTTTGAAATAGACAGTACAAGGTACGACAGCAATACATACTATATACATCCCTTTTGTGCAGGTAGATTTCGTGCCATCCCAAACATTACGAATTCTTAGTACAACTGGATAATAATTTATAGAAATTAACATTGTCACATACTTTAATAAAGTAAATTAAAATACCACTCAAATACCATTCTATTTTATGTCCACTTCAAATTTTGTGTTTACAAATCCATAGCAGACAATTTACTATGATCCTATTTTACACCTTATTTGCCCAATCCGTTTGTGTAACAAACCGGAATTTTGGCAATAAGAATTAATCATTAGAATTTCAAAAAATAGGAATTTCTGCAGAGGATGGAATTTGACAACGAAACTTTAACTGATGCGTTCGCTCAGGATTCTGGTCAACTTTCATGTTTGGAGTTTCGCAAACGGAGTCCGTATGAAAAGTTACAGACGAAATACAAAAATGGACGGAAAATAAATAAATCAGAAAAATTAAATATTATATACCTTATTTAACTACCTTTAGTAGGCTACTGACGACCTAAGCGGTCGACACACTAGGCGTCAGATCGCTCAGTGACGGCTAGGGTTAAGAGGTTATTTTATAACATTATATTAAACGAATGGACGAATGTTAATTAAAATAAATAAGGGAAAGAACTTGAAGTAATGGATGATCGTCCTAGCGCATAAGGACTAGACTTCTCTAAAGTTGAATGAAAGTAGATATTTTAGTCCTAGACCTTCTATTTAATATGGGCCATGTGAGGAGTTCAGAAAAAGATGTCGGGAGCTCTCTGACCCCCGTCCCTCCATTTGGACAGTGAGTTCTCCTTCCGTTTATTTTATTGTTATTGAATATGAAAGACTCATTGATGGCTATGATTCTCGCTCACAGGAACTTGAGTAGACCGTTCGTTCAACTCGCCTGAAGGAGACTATATTTCCTTAGATAGAAAACACCGCTTCGCTCCCTTCGCACTCGTTTACCGGTTTCTCTTCTTTAAGCAAACTTTGTTAAGTGAACTTTGAGATAGAACTGGATGAGAATCAAAGGTGAGCGAAGTGAGCTTGAATCGGCTTAATCTCCAGTCATCCATTTTTATTCTAGGGCTTAGAAGGCATGCTAAGGAATTACGATTCTCACCTGCCCCATATATTCATTGGCGACCTTAGGGAGGACTCTATCTCGGTCTTTGTCAAGCTCTTTTATTCGGGCAAGTTCTGACGTAAGACTAGTGATTCTATTCTCATATTCAAGATCAATATTCTTTTCGCAAACTAGTGATGTCTTCAGAAAAACTACCCACTATTATCATCTCCATATTCTCTTGCAAATTTGAAACTGGAATGGAGGGTTCCAAATTTCCTCATACTATGACTCTGCTTGCTCTTCCATCTCTGATGTTAAGGATCAAACAAATGTCAGATCTTTCTACTGGTGCCGGCCTCTCACTGGGTTTCCTTATTTTTGATTTTCCAGGTGCAGGGACAAACTGACAAATAGACTCACTAGTGGGGTCAAAATCATGACTTTTGTAGCGAAATCCTGCCAAAAATCCCAAAAAGCATTCATATTATATATATAGTATGCCTTAGGAAAGAAATTGAGTGCTAGTGTATTCAAGTTCTTCCTATAATAAACAAGAAGGTTCATAGGTTCCTTAGGTCTCCTATGCTACCTCCATCCCCACTCTTGATCTTCCAGAGCTTATCCATCGCTTGAATGCAATGTCCTTATTCCCTTGTTATCGGTCTTGCTATAAGCAACCAAAATATTCCTTGGTTCATCGGGCAAATCAAATCTACTAATAGAGAATCACACTTATAAGGTATTCACATATTGAACTTTAACCAATTATCTGGAATCTAATAAGACTCTAATTAACTAATTTAATGGTATTGAATCTAAGTTATTACCCTTAGCGGCGTAGAGAATTAGCCCTTAGCTTCTTCTCAATTTCTAAGAAATTGAAAGATTTCGTTGAAATTGTTCGTTTGAAATTTCCCTACGCTTACGGATCAGTCGACATTTTTCATAAATTTTACGAATAGAAGCCTTAACGATTCAAGGTCAATTCCACTCTTATAAATAAAGGGGTAAGGCTTCATTCTTTTTCACACAAATTTGTGGGCAGTAGCGAAGCTCTACTATTTTCCTCCCTCTTCAAACCTAATTTCTTAAATAAAAACATATTAATATACAACAAATCATATAGAATTAAAGGAAATATTAGATTCAATGGAAAAGAATGTGAATTGAAACTCCAAATCAGATTCTCTCCTCTCTTCTTATTTTCTTACACATCTACAGATCTGAAATTTATCACCTTTTCAGATAAATTGTAGTTTTATAATAGTTTGGGAATTGTAGGCCTAAAAGGTTCAAACTTTGGATTTGAATGCTTTAAAATGAGTAGGAAATTTATGAATACAGTTATAATAACCTATTTATTTCGTTTCAATTATATCTCAAATTTTATGCCTATTTCCATCAGATCTGTTCAAAATTGTTGCAATTGGATTGACACCCATCTGATCTGATTGTAAAACATTGTTAATACTTTTAAATTGTGAATGGTGGTTAGACATAATATTAATCGTGGGATTCTTAAATTTATCTATAAACATTTCCTATAATTATGTTATAAAAACCAGTTAAACACTATTTAGATGTAGTTATGTTTCAGATCTCTAGTTTCAGTGTTTAATAATAAATTATGTGAATTTGGATAAAAGATACAATGGTAAATTGTATGATTGTAATTTAAAAAATATGTCTGTTAGTATTCAATTTTGTTGGTTTCTGGCCTTTTTTTTGTAAATATGTCGGTTTCCTCTTTTTGAACAAAAAGATGTTATTTTGGATTCACAAGAGATACGACAAAAAGATTTAAAAATAGAAAAGTGGTGCAAACGAACGTATAAATTTAAATATGCATATTTGTGCGTAGTTTGCATCAAGTATTCTAAAAATATATATATATAAACATATATATTTCTTATGAATTCGAAATATGCTTATTCTACTAATTAGGCATAGTTTACAATAATCATAGCTAACGGTCTTTTTGTAATACAAGTGTGTGGCCCGTGCTAAGCATACAGGCTTACTGTAGTTCGGAAGGAAGGATAGCACACTGTGTTGATCTTTTCCATGTTCTTTATTTATATGTCTATTATATATATAAAATATGGAGCACAAATATATGTGTTATTGTTGTAACCTAACTCCATATTATTACTATTTCAAGGGAAGTGCTTGACGTACAGAAGACGGTGAGGTAAGGCTTTGAATTGTCCAAAGAAGACTGAATTTTTTTCTGTTTTGAACGGGAACAATGAGTAATAAGTCTATATTGGTTCTGCTGTGAGTTTATTTTATAGTACTAATTATGGTCATGCTCATCATGGTAAATACCAAATTAACATGATTTGTGCTCGGATGGGTTTGAATTTTGATATTTATTGAAACTCGAATCTAGAATAGTACAGGTTGTTATATTTTAAAGGTGTGTATATATAAAATCAAAATAATCATACTTATTGTTATACCCACGATGAACACATTATCCAGTGTATTTAAAATTTTTATATCCATTATTTTAAAATGGAATATATGAAAGCATGACGCAAATTCCAAATCTTAAGATGTGATATTTATTCAGTGCCTAGTACATGTAAGGGTGTATACCTGAAACTGAACGAGAGTATGAGGACTTTTAATTCAAGAAAACCATCATATATTTACAATCTCAATCATATGAAGTGATGTGTTTCATTGAAAATAGGATACACATTAAATTCTGAATGAGCACCTGAAGTCATATATGCATGAAATTGTTTTCATCCTTGGATACCTACATTTATGATTCCCTTCAGGAAAAGTCATACATTGAAACCAAAAGATATTCTAAAGACCACGTGCATGTTAAAATCGCATACATGTTCCGTATGTATAACATTCATGAATTCTTACACTTAAAAAAGTTCTATGGTCAAAAGACGACACATAAATTGAATATTGTTCGGTCGCCTCCAGTCTTTTCGATCTCCAACACTATAGTACATATCGATAGCCTCATGAGAAGGGGAATCAGCAATCCTTTCTTGCAAGGGTAATGCTAGAACGACCGCAAAATTTGCGGTGAAAATCACCGGATCTTCAAATATGTGGTAGGAAAATTAACATAATTCACGGAAGGAAATGCATCCAACGATTCCTGAACATGCCGCAATTTTTTACTTATGGATTTCCGATTGATTTAGCATTTTCGTTCTTTCAATGCCCTATTAACAGTTCGTGTCTTCCAAATGAATTAAAAGCTTGTTGCAGTAACAGAAAAATATGAGTAAAGCCTCTTGATTAGACCGAAAATTAAGTTGAAAACTATATACAATAAGAAATTTTAAATATATACATATATACTTATGTAAGCCATTTGAAATTTAGCATTTCAAAGCAAAATGTAAACAGTAACAAACAGTGACATTGTTAGCCTACTTTGTGAACTAGGCTACACAAAGAGCAAAACAGCGAGAAAGCCACCAGCCAGTTCGGATCGGAGGAAGATAGCGCAGGTAGTAAGTAGAGATCAAAGACGCAGAAATCACATCGGATCGGATCAGAGAGATACGTCAGCAATATCAAAGGATAGCGAGTGGCCTCATCGGTTCGTAGCGGAGAAGTACGTCAGAAACAGAAGATAGCCAGTGGTCTCATCGGATCGGAGGCAGCCGATCCGAACCGCTTTTTCTGAGCCTGTGACCGTTGCTGCACACGCTCCCTGAAGACTCGGACCAAGCATGACTATTTCTCCCATGATCTCCCACTAAATCAATGTGCTGTCATCATCTGGAAGCCTCCGAACCCGACTCGTCTGGGATGGGTGTCACGCAATTCCGAACCGGAGCCACTTCGAAGAGATTTCTCACCTATAAATACACCATCTAGAGGCATTTGAAAGGATCTTTTGGAAAATTCTCAGTTCTAACTTCCTTCATACCCGAATTCTACAATCATATTCAGATCAAAATCATCTCTTAAAGTCTAATTTTGAGAGATTTGAGTGAGTTTATGCATTGTAATTGTGAAGTTGAGTGAGAATCATTGCTGTATTTGCATTCGAATCATCAATTAAAAGAATAGAAAGTGGACGTAGGCTCTTTAACCGAACCACTATAAATCGTGTGTTCTTTGTTGCTTTTTGATTCTATTTCATTAAATTCATAGCTCATTTGGGTGTTAGAACCAATTTTTGGTCTAACATTTTGGTGCTTTCACTGAGAAACTTTCGAATTCTCAGCCTTTTCGGGATTATCATTCTACTATTTGGACTTTTAAGTTCAAAGAAGTTAATCCCTTCTCTCTAAAATCTTTCAGTACTTGTTGACTAACCGTTGAAGAATCGAGTATCATGGCTAAGACCAAAGGGAAAGAAGTGCAAGGCGCTTGGGGAAATGATGCTAGAGAAGATCAACAAGCCATCGTGATAACAAGGTTGCGCGCTTAAAGCTCTGGAGCAGATCGCTCCGACCAGGAGGATCCGAACCGGATCGGAGGTGTCGATCTGAACCGGGTTGAAGGCACCGATCCGATCTGATGAGGTCGAGGGCACTCACTCTCTCCATCCGAACCGCCCTGATCAAGCTGTTGTGAACCGATCCGAACCAGAATGAAGCTGGAACTTCTATTCGAGCTTCCCCCCAATGCTCTGATTCCAGCCACGATGACCAATGTTCAGCCTAATCCATCTGCACCCATTACTCAGGGAGACTTTTCACATTTTCTTGATATGCTTCAGAGCTCCAAAGAAGCATTGGAAGCCCAAAGGCGTGACAACCTTCGCATGTAGGAAAACATGATCACTATGGGTAGAGAACTACAGGAGCTCCGGAGGCAGAGGACTCCTTCCCCAGCATGCCCCATTGCTACAGATGATTCGTCTTCTTCGGAGGAGGAACGTTCTCGCGAGAGAAGGCCGCTTGAACGACCTCAGAACCTCGATCAATTGACTTTTGGATCTTTAGGATCCCGAGAAGATGCCGCTCGTGTATTGGGCCCTGATGACCCGAGTCTGCAACAGCCTATGTTGCTACCTATGCGCGGATCCCACGTCTTACCCAGGGATCCTAATATTACTAACCCCACACTGCAACAGCTTCTCCAACCTCTACCTCTAGAGATCGACCGGGAGCACAGAGAGCAACGTAGAGCGGCTGCCGCTAGAAACAGAAGGTTATCCCCTGATCAGGAACCCAGGGTTAATCCGAATATCAGATCTAGAGAGCCTGTGCAGACATTAACCAACGCCGATGTACAGGCAATGGTGCGCCAGATTATGTCTGAAAGCCGGCGGTATACTAATGAAGATTGGGGCATTGAGCGAAGTCCTACCCCTTTCACAAATGACATACTGAATTTCCAGTTCCCCCGGCGATTCAACTTGCCTCATATGGACCGATACTCAGGAAGAACAGACCCAGGGCAGCATCTGATGAGATTTGCATGGTTCATGAATGCGGCAGCAGCTCCAGATGCCGTAAAATGCAAAGCTTTTCCAATCTATCTTGAAGACGTAGCCTTAATTTGGTTCACCCGACTCCCTCCTCGGCCGATATCAAATTTCACATAATTAAGTGAGCGCTTCATGAATCAATTTTGACTCCATGCCCAAAAGTCCAAGACTGTCATAGAATTGTCGCGGATTAAACAGGCCCCAGGAGAATCTTTGAAGTCATATTTAGATCGCTTCAACCTGGACGTCACCGAAGTTACTGATCCCCATGAGCCCACTATCCCGATGGCCTTGATAGAAGGGGTAGATCCTGACATAGAGTTCAGGGATTACTTGGCTGGAAAACCACCTCCTACTAGAGAATTGTTCTATGAAAAGGCTAATATCCGCTTAAGGCGAGAAGAAGCTAAGGCAAATCGAAAGACAAAGTCCGAAGGGGCCTTAAAGGAAGGTGTCCAGAGTAACATTGCTGTGAAGCAATCTGGTGACAGTTCAGGCAAGGTGGAAGTAAATGTTGGCAACCAGAGTGTTGGTAATAGCAAAATAAATGGGAACGACAATAGAAGGAACAGAAACCGAGGAAATAGCTCTAATAAAAGACCCAGATTTCAGATTTTGAAAATTACACGCCATTAAATGATACGTTGGAGAACATTTATTTAGATACATATAGCATATTGCAGTACAAAAAACCACCACCCAGAGATTCTACTGAGAAAGAGATTGGAACAGGAAAGTTTTGCTTGTTTCATGGTACCCAAGGTCATTCCACCAATGAATGCCATCATTTGAGGGATATCGTCGAAAAATTGTTGCGAGAAGGAAAACTAGACGAGTACAAGGTCGCCCCAAGGGATAGGGGGACAAGCCGCGGACCAAAACCCATCTACCTCGAAACCCACAGCCCAGCAAAAAGGCAAGAGGATCGTCATTAATACTATTATAGGTGGACCTCACCTAGTCGGTCGCAGTTTTAAAGCAATGGACCAGTACGTCAACGCCGCCAAGCATTTTGAAGTAGGAGAATGCAGTAGCCTTGAAGACGTCACTCCAATAAAACAACAAAAAACGATGTCAGATGATGTCGTGTTGCACAATAGAAATGATTTTGGAGTTCAATCTCCAACCGACGATCCACTAGTGATTACCACGACAATTGGCCCCGCTTTAGTCCATAAGGTGTTAGTGGATAACGGAAGCTCGGTCAATATCCTCTTCAATAAAGCTTTCGAACAAATGAGGCTCGAAGCAAAAGACTTAAAGCCATGTCAAGGATGGATACGTGGCTTTAACGGAGTATCTACAGCTCCGATGGGTTTTGTGGAATTACCAGTCACACTAGGGCAGGGAGATCGCCAAAGATTAAAGATCCTGCGGTTTGTAGTTTTGGATTTGGAGTCGCCTTACAATGCCTTCCTAGGCCGACTGGCCCTTGCCGAATTTAGGGCATGTATTGCGCCTTGGTGCTTGCTACTTAAATTCCCGACTGACTCAAGAGTTGGGGTGATGAGGGGCGACCAAGCTACGGGACGATCTTGTTACGTTGCAGAGTTAAAGATGTTAATGAAGGGGTTGAGTGTAGATGCTAAGGATGATTCCGCCCCTCCAAAGGAGGCCTCAGCATAGCAATTAAGGGGTCTTGCCCCAAGAGAGTCGCCCTTAGATGTACTCGAGGATATAGATCCCAGGGAGGATAGTGAACCCGGGGATAGGAAGGCAACTCCCAATGAAATAACAATCGATATACCTATTGATGAAACAGATCCGACGAAAGTATTAAAGATCGGCTCGCAACTGGATCCAGTTAGAGCGAGGTAATTGGCTGATTTCTTAAAGGAAAATCTGGACGTGTTTGCCTGGACTCACGCTGACATGTGTGGAATTTCGCCTACCATCATGAGCCACTCTTTGCGTATTAATCCAAAGCACCCGCCAGTCAAGCAGAAAAGATGGATGTTAGGCCCAGAACGGTCAGCAGCTTTGAAAGAAGAAGTGGAGAAATTAAAAGGTAATGGATTCATCAAGGATTCAAAGTATCCCGACTGGATATCGAATCCTATCCTGGTCAAAAAGTCAAACGGGAAGTGGAGAACATGCATTGACTTTTCTGATTTGAACAAAGCTTGCCCGAAGGATAGCTTTCCTCTCCCCAGAATTGATCAACTAGTAGATTCAACTGTCGGGCATGAACTTTTATCCTTTATGGACGCCTATTCCGGGTACAATCAAATTCCCATGCACATACCAGATCAAGAGCATACAAGCTTTATCACAGACTTGGAATTGTATTGTTACGTGGTAATGCCATTTGGGTTGAAAAATGCGGGAGCCACGTATCAGTGCCTAGTCAACCGCATGTTTTACAATCAAATCAGGAAAACCATGGAAGTTTACGTAGATGATATGCTCGTGAAATCCAAGCAATCTCCCGATCATACGAAGGACTTAGCAGAAATGTTCGGCATACTACGAAGGTATGGGATGAAGTTGAATCCCTTGAAGTGTTCTTTTGGAGTGGCATCAGGCAAGTTCCTTGGTTTTATCGTGAGTTCCAGAGGAATTGAAATCAACCCGGACCAAATAACAGCGATCCGGAATACAAAGGAGCCACGGAAAATCAAGGATGTTCAAAGCTTAGCTGGGAAGGTTGCAGCACTGGGCAGGTTCATCTCCAAAGCAACAGACAAATGTGTACCTTTCTTCGATCTCATAAAGCGGGGAAAGCGAAGTTTTGAGTGGACCCCCGACTGTGTGGAGGCATTCCAGAATCTATTAGACTTTTTAGAAAAGCCTCCAATATTATCAAAGCCTGTGGAACATGAGGATTTGTTCGTCTACTTGGCAGTATCATCTCACGCCGTCAGCGCAGCATTAGTACGTGAAGAGGATAAAGTCCAGAAACCTGTGTATTACGTAAGCAAGAAACTAGCTGCTGTAGAGCGTAATTATCCGAAGATAGAGAAGCTTTCTTATAGCCTCCTGATTGCTTCTCGCAAACTTCGCTATTATTTTCAGGCACACCCGATATTTGTATATACCAATCAACCTTTAAGACAAGTGTTGCAGAAACCCGAAGCATCGGGTCGGTTGCTTAAATGGAATATCGAGCTGAGTCAGTTCGATCTGAACTTTCAGCCATGAAGATCAATAAGGGGGAAGGCATTGGCTGACTTTATAACTGAATTTACAATTCCTGAAGAAGAAACGGTGGGCGACAAGATAGTTACTTTGGATCGAGAGTTGGAGCTTAGTCCGTGGAGACCGGACGGAGCCAAGAGTGATAGAAAGTCCGACGCCGGAGTTGTTTTAATAACTCCTAAAGGACAATCTATTTATTATGCATTGCGGTTGGAATTTGCTGCCACTAGCAACGATTCTGAGCATGAAGCCCTAATTGCTGGGCTGAAACTCGCCAAAGATTTGGGAGTGAAGACACTAGATATATATTGCGATTCCAAGATAGTTGTATGTCAAGTTCGGGAAGAATTTGCTGCTAAAGGACCTCGACTCATCACTTATCTCAAAAAGGTAAAGGAGTTATTGGAAGGTTTGGAGCATTATAGCATAAAACACATTCCAAGAACGGAAAATCAGAAAGCAGCTCGACTGGCGAAGCTAGCGAGTTCTGATAACCCTAAAGAAACCGAAATGGTTCCGATAGAGGTGTTGGAATCACCGAGTTTTGACCTAATGGAAGCAGAGCTAGCCTTGGAAGTTGAACCAGAAAGAGAATCCTGGATGACATCAATTAAGAATTTTCTCAAGGACGGAACCCTCCCATTAAGAAAGAGCGAAAGATGAGCTGTAAGGCGCAAAGCTGCAAGATACGTTTTACAGGACGACGTCCTTTATCGTCAAGGGTTTTCGATGCCCCTATTACAGTGTATTGCCCACGACGACATTAAACGTGTACTGCAAGAAGTACATGAAGGTGAGTGTGGAGATCACACTAGGGGTCAAACTCTAGAAAAGAAAATACTACAGTACGGATATTTCTGGCCTACCGTGAATAAAGACGCGGCAGATTATTCACGACGCTGCGATAGATGTCAAAGATATGCCAAAGTTCCTAGAGCACCTCCGACTCAGCTCAAGTCGATGGTAAGTCCGTGGTCGTTTGCCATGTGGGGAATTGACATTATTGGAGTGCTACCTGTTGCCAGAGGAGGAGCTAAGTATGCGATCGTTGTCGTGGACTACTTCACAAAATGGGTGGAAGCTGAACCTCTAACAACCATCACGGCGAGGAAGGTGATCAGTTTTGTGGTCAGAAACATCATTTGTCGATTTGGGATACCGAAGACCATCATAACCGATAATGGGACGTAATTTGACAGCATCGAGTTCAGAAACTTTTGTCAGAAATACAAGATTGATAAACGATACACTGCAGTAGCTCACCCGCAGTCAAATGGCCAGGTCGAAGCCATAAACAAGGTCATTAAATCAATTCTGAAGAAGCGGTTGGAGTGGGCCAAACCTAGATGGGTAGACGAGTTACCATTAGCTTTATGGGCCTACAGGACAACCTTTAAGACAGCTACCGGCAATACACCCTATTCACTTTCCTTTGGGTCAGAAGCAGTGATCCTGGTAGAATTAGAAGTCCCTTCTCAACGAGTTGTGTGTTCCGATCCGATGAAAAATAAAGCACTCCTCCTAGAATCTCTTGATATGATTGAAAAAAAAAGGGATGAAGTCGACTTGCGTGCCTCGATACATCGACATCAAGTAGCACGTTATTATGACCGGAAAGTTTGCTTCAAGACCTTTGAACCAGGAGACCTAGTACTGAAACGAGTCTTCCCGCCGTCGACCCAATTGGGCCCAAAATGGGAAGGGCCATACACCATCCAACGGAAGCTTGATACAGGAGCATTCAAGCTAACGACCATGGACGGTGAAGAGATTCCCAGAGCCTGGAACGCTCAGCACTTACGACGATACCTGAGCTAAATATGAGATGTCATCCCTTTTGTTTTTATAAGCTATGTAAAAAGGCACGACTTGCCTTGAAAAGTCTGTTTATGTGAACAAAGGATTATGAAGTGGATGTAGGCTACGACTTAGCTGAACCACTATAAAAACATCGTGTGTCATTTACTTTTCTTCATTATTTATATCGTCAACAATTATTCTATCATGACTGTGAAACACGAAATGTTAAATTAAATTTGGAAAGTTGGAGATGACCTATGTACAGGAGCAAATAAAGACTGTCTGTACGATAAAACACAGAAGAATGGGAAGACGACATTCTTAACTCTAACTCTCAAGAATCGAGAGAGAGTATAAAGGACGGGAAGACGACGTCCACTGAGGCGTGAAGGTGCACCCAGATGAGAGACCGCCTCAACGAAACTCTAACCTGGTTATGAGACAGGAGAGTATAAAGATGCTAGAAAGAATAGGCATCAACGACAAAAGGAATATGGCCCCGTCCGAGAATCGGGGGCTATTGGATTTTTGATTTAGTTAATCTTGAATAATTCTTGCTCAGTTACGCAAGATTGACTGGGGGCATATATGTGCATACATATTTCCCTCGACAATGACTTCATTATATAACTTTAATTTGACATACTTGTGTATTTTCATTTAGGTGCTGAACTAACGACTATCAGACATTGGAGGAAATAAACTATTTTTATTTACAAACATGTGAGTTTGTACAAGGAAAACGAGCAAAAAAGAAGATGCGACGGCCGCACTCGCTGCAACAATTACGGACCAATTAAATGCCAAAATAAAACAAAGCACTTCATCCCTTGGGCTTTGGAGTGGACTTGGACTTTTTGGCAGCCTTCTGAGCATCCTTACCCTCTTTTTCAGCATCAGTCAAAATGCGCTTTGGCTTTTTCTTCCATGCAACCGAAGTGCTAGAATCGGTTGATTTTTTCCCAAGAGTCGGAGCACTGGAATCAAGAGAAGACTTTTTAGCAAGCTCTTCTGTAATAGACCTAGTTGAAAGCTTAACAACTAATCTTGATCCAGGATCCACCACTGCAAGAGGCTTAAGGCTTTCAGGGTCCAGGTCTTCAACTTTTAGCTGCATACGTTTGTCTTACTCGGCTTTCATGTCGGCCAAAGTGATGTCATCGGCGCTTTTTGAATCCCCAATTACAGCCACATCAGGATCCTATTCATGCCCTTCATTGCCACCGTCGTCCTTTAAGGCGTCAATCATATCGTCATCATGAGAAGTGTCGGCCTTAGACAGTTCAACTCCCCCTCCAGATTCTACAGTAGCAGCCTTATCCTTTTGTCCTTGAGCCTTTTCCACGGATTTTGTTCCGGTGGTGGTTCCCTGAAGCACACTAGTCTTCTCGGTCAGTTCAACACCTACAGAATGAGAAGCAACAGTTATCAACTCATGAAAAAATAAAGGATCCTCTATCGATTGCCCAATTATGCGGTGAAATGTGGAGACGGGCTTGACGAATTGAGGTGAAAAGGTAGAAATACCTTCCGATGATTTCTCAGCTGGAGTGACTGCCGTCTCTGACGTTGACTTGGGTATAGGGGATAAAAGAGATGCCTGAGGGATCCCCGGGTTTTTGGGGTCATATCCCTCGACTTCAGAAGTTTCAGCAGTAGTAGAAGAAGAACCAGCCTCAGGGATATTCTTTTGTTTGGCCCTCCGCTTCTCCTCCTCCATAGCAGCGGCGATGAGGCGATGCCCCTCGGCCAGACGTGCCGGCTCATCATCTCTTAGATATTTTTCCATAAGCTTATCTTCATCGACGGAGTCTACCTTGACTTCCTCTTTCTCCCATTCGACAATTTGACTCCATACGTGAACCAAGATAGTTGGATAATCTTCAATCCAAGAGATGTTTCGGCGACGAATTATATGCACGAAGAATTCAATTAGTAGTTCGCCAAAACCATGCACTTCTCCCTGAGCCTCTGACAGCTGTTTATGGGTCTCTTCGGCGGACTTAATAACATTTTCCACATTTCCCTCCGCTAGGGCAGCCCTATTCTCAACCTCCATCAACTTGGATTCCAAGTCAGCGTTTCGCTTCTCCAATTCAGCATTCTTTCTCGCTAACTCGGTTTTTTCTCGCTCAAGAGTATTGTAAGCTAGTTGCATTTTGGCGTTATCCTACTTAGCATCTTCTGCCTGTTTTTTCAACTCCAAGCACTTTTGACTATGAGATTCTAGCAAGTCATGATAACGCTTCTGTAACTCTTCAAATTGCTGTTTAAAGTTGATAGCATCTCGTTGAGCGATGACAAGTTAGGCCTGTGTGTCCTCAAGGTCCTTCTCCAAATTTTTCAAGGTTTTTGCGTCGGCGTCTGCAGTCTTTTTCATCGAATTAATATCTGTCATTAAAGTTCGAATGATTCTGGAAAGATTACGCGAATACTTGAACGTCTCCGAATATTGTTTCTCGACTGCGTCGATCTTCGCTTTGGCCTCATCTGCCCACTTTGAGGAAATAGGCTCGAGAGCAGGCAAGAAAGTCAAATTTTCAAAATAGTGGTCAGGGAACTGCTTCTCTAGATATGCCCGCTTAACTTTAGATTCAGCATCTAGTGGTGGAGGTTCGCAGTATGTTAGCTCAGTATCCTTATGTTTAGCGGGCACGATAGCTGCATCACCCTTTCTAGGCCGCTTATCAGAGACCTTATGTTTTCCTCGTGAGTCGGTATCTTTCGGCGGGCTCCTTTCCCGACTGTGTTTGTCTTGAGGAGAAGTTCGGTCTTTAGGCTGCGATGTGTCTTCTCCTCGACGACTCTGATAGCCTCTATATCGGTCTGGATCCGACCGGACGGGGGAGCGAGAGCGCGAGGTGTGCGACTGATAAGAATCATGAGGCCTTCGGTCCTCTCTGCCCCGGCCTTCACGGCGATCAAGCTCGACATCGGAAGGGGGTCTAGTCATGCTGCGACGTATTTTCCTGATGTCATAGTAAGGGCGAGACATTGTACCTGCGCAACAATGTAAGTGGAATTCAGAATTAGTATTCTCATGAGAAGTAAGTGATGTAAAGTGTGGTGCCATTGTGTTAAGTGCATCCTAAGTGGTGTTCCCCCCGACAAACCCGAGTCCGAAGCTAGGCTAGCGCGAGTGGGCTCTTTGGCCTTAACAGGAGTAGTCTCCTCTGAAGAAGTGAAAACTAAAGGATTTGTGCCAAAATCCTCTGAAGTGTAGATGGTTTCAGGTAGGGGGAGATCTCCTAAACCCTGAAATGTGGAATCATCAGTAGTAGGGACATCTCCTTGAGAAGTGTCTGTTTGCAGTTCTTTAGGAGGCATTGACTTCTCAGGAGAGATAACATCATCAGGGACGGTGTACCCTTCTCTGTGCTTTTCGGCTATGTTGGCCAATTCATCATCTTGAGTTGAAGATGGAGAAGGTGAAGTCCGAAGAGGTATGGTTAGACTTTTCGAGCCCTCGCCCGGTCCAGGAATTATATCCACTAGGGGGATGTATACATATGGACCCGACCCATGACCTATGCTACGGGTAATGGATAATAACTCGTGATGATGAAGGTACTCATCCTTAAGGACTTCATCGATGGTTAGAAATTTTTGATCGCCATTGAGGAGCCGATGCATCCGATCAAAGTACACCTGACCCGATATTTGTTTTGGGTTATCAACTGTAAACGAAAGAGAAAGCAGGTTAATGTGTTCACATATCAAAATTGAGATCTAGAAAATCAATGCCATACGTGATTTTGTCCATCTCTTGATGCACCCCGGCAGTTGCCTGATATAAAACCATTCTAGCTTAGAATCGCCGGCCTTGCTGCTAAATGGAGCTGAAATAATTTTCCTTTTTGGGACTGATTCGAAATAGGAAAAGGAAGGAGTCTCTTGAGTCTGATGCTTGAAGTTATAAAAAAAGTGGATGTCGTCGAAAGTGAGCTCTATACCTAAAATCTCTCTGTATGTTATATATAAGGTATATAAGTAAGCATAAGAGTTGGGATGTAACTACATGGGGGCAATCCGCATCTATCTTAGAAAATCGACAACAAAAGGCGGAAATGGAGGAATAGCCCCAACCATACACATCAATCGGGTAATTGCCATAAATCCTTCTGGGGGATTGTGAGGACGGTCGGTTTTCGATGGCACCAGGGTATCCCTTTTTAGTATCCCGTGCTTTAAACATATGCAAACAAGTCTGTCATCGTCGATCGCTGATTCAACAGAGTCCTTGGGTGACTCCAATATAATGGCGGACTCAAACTCGTCAGGAGCTCGATTATCTCCAATCCCACCTTCCTCCTCATAGCCCAGAGAAACTTCGCTATCGGAAGGCGTTTCGTTGTTATGCGCTCCTACTTCATAATCTGGGCCCTCATCGTCCCATTCAGGGTCTGAAGAAGAAGATATGTCATCAATGGTAACTTTCTCAGAAGTTCTGCAACTTCCATCTTCTTTGCTAACCTAGATGAATGTCTCCCAGCCATGATCGCTAGACTATTGAAGAAACAATAGCAAGAATTAGAGTAAAGTTGCCCGTGTCCCCCGTGTGTGCATGTGAACTAAAGTGTGTGCTACGTGTAACAAAGATGCAAAGTAAACACATGAGAGCGTGATATGTAGATTCAAAGAAATAATGATGTTTCAGAATAGTTCTTGATGTTTGTTATGTTCGTAAGGTGCTATCCTAACTGTTCATCAAGTTGAAGGTTATGCCAAGCATTGATTAAGATAGTTGGATAAGTTCTTGTGCATTGAGTTGGACTGTTTCGGTTCGGTTCGGGCATGTGCATTGGGATCGGATCGGAGGGCAAAGTGATGTTTCAATCTGAAGCAGAAATTCACACCCAGTAATCAAAACCGGATCGGTTCGGATGTAGGCCACCAGATCGGTTCGAATTGATTTGAATAACAATGCCTCTTTTGCTCCTTATCTTTTACTCCGATCCGACCTGGTCAAGTAGGCTTTGTTTTCCTTTTTTGTTCTTTCTTTTGCTCCGACCCGATCCGACCTTGTAAACAACTTTTTTGTTCTTTGTTTTGCTCCGACCCGATCCGATCTTGTAAACGTCTCTCCCTTTCCTTCATTCCAACACTTCTTCACCCGAACCGATCCCAGTTCCTGTACGTGTTTTCAGCGATATAATAATTAATTAATTTAATTATTTAAAAGGTGATTAAGAGAATTAAACGGTCGTTTAATTAAATAACTTGGAATATTTAATTAATAATTAATGATACTAGACTCATTTTGGAAAAATGCTTTCAAAAATATATTTTTGGTAAAATATTGATAAAATGACCGAAAATCGTTTTATCAATAAATGGCTATTTTCTAGGTAAAAGTTGTTGAAAATTTTAGTGAATGTCTAATTAATCATTAGGAAAGTGATTAGCAAATAAAAATAGTTTTAGTATTTATGGTTAACTAAATATCTGGATGATGTCATGCATGACATAGGCAAGATATTTAGGAAATGAGCAAATAAGGAAAATGAGCAAATAAGGAAAATGAGCAAAAATAGTAATACTTCATTTGAAAGAAATGAGCAAATAAGGAAAATGAGCAAAAGTAGTAATACTTCATATGTAAGATTAGGGTTTTAGGGGCATTTTGGTCTTTTCCCATTCACATTCCTAAGGCTATATAAAGGGAGGCATACCCTTAGGAATTCTACACAATTTCTTTTCTTCTTCTTCTTCTTCTTAAGCTATATTAATGGCTTCTTCTTGAGTAATGGTGGTGGTAGAGGAGGAAGCAAGTGAAAGCAAGGAAAGGAAGGAGGTTACTAGCTTGGATCTTTGTTCTTATTCTTGGATCTTTATTCTTATTCTTGGATTTTGGATTTGCTAAGGATTAAGGTGAGTTTACTCACTATTTAGGACAACAAACATAAACCCTTTTGCATGTTTTAACTATGCTTAAAGTTGCTTGAATGTTGGTAACTTATGTTAAAATGTTAACTTGATTCTTACTTTAAAAGTAAGTGACATTTGTGATCCATGTTAATGGATTGGAATGGACTTGAACTTAAAAGTGCACTTATATTTATAATACTGTTCTGTTCATGTATTGAAATATATGATGTGTTATATAATCTGTTTGATTATGTGTGTTAAATGATATTGATCATTGTGGTTTACCATTTTAAATATCATAAGTGACCCTGGGATGTGAAAAGAAATATTTCAATGTATATTGAAATAAAGGAATTTTATAAAATCAACCGATTTTATAAAAGGGAATATTTTGAAAATAAAGTACTTAGAAAATAAATAGGATTTTATAAAGGAGAACATTTACTTAGAAAATAAATAGGAGTTTATAAAGGAGGATATTTATTTATAAGACAAATAGAATATCAAAAAGGAAATATTTTGGGAAAATAAACAGGATAAAGATAAAAGGAAAATATTAATAAAACGAATAAAGTTTTATAAAAGGAATATTTATTTAATAAATAAATTGAATTGAATGGAATATTTATTTAGAAATAAATAGAAGTATAATAGGATTATTTATTTAGAAAATAAATAGACAAATATAGGAAGAGAAATATTTGTAAAATATTTACAAATAAAGGTTATAAAAGGAATTATTTATTTAGAAATAAATAGAAGTTATAAAGGAGATACTTATTTAGAAATAAATAAGAATCTAGAAGGATTATTTATTTAGGAAATAAATAGAATTTTAAAAGGAGAATATTTATTTAGGGAATAAATAGGATTATTAAAGGGGATTTGTCAAATGAGTTAGTTAAACTAGATTTGTCAAATAAGTTAGTCAAACCAAGTTAAATGAGTTGATCAAACCAAGTTGATTGAGTTAGTTAGTCAAGTTAACCAAATGGGTGAAGTTAGTCGAGTTAATCAAATTTGAGTTAGCAAGTTAAGTCATTCAGTTTGAGTTAGCAAGTTAAGATAATCAAAGTGAGCTAGTAAAAAAATGGAGTTAAATCGAATATAGTTATTCGAAATAAAGTTAAAACGGATATTAGTTATTTGAATTTGAGTTAATCAAATAGAGTTAATCGAATAGAGTTAAAGTAATGGAGTTAAACAGAAATTAGAAATTGACTAGAGATTAATAAGTTGAATGGTTTCCAGAGTATCGATCTGATGTTGGTTTCGGCCTTCGGGGTCTATGCTTAGGAAGTTGTTCTCTTGTTAGTTTATAGTTAGAGTCTGATAGATGTGGAAGAATAGTGATACGTAAGTAAGCCATGGAAATGTTTTCCAGTGTTAATAACATATATTTTCTAAACATAGAAAATGAGGAAATATATATATATGGTTAATGACGATTGATCGATATAATTTCCATTTCGAAATAATATCGTTGTTTGCGCACTTGTTTTTCTTTGATAGTTAAATCACAGACTATCAAAGTTTTGACCATTTTAACCTTGATAATATAGAGAGACCGGTTGGATTATTTTCCAAAGAACCACTCTGTATTGGCATAAGCATTGTGAATTATATATGTCAAAGATAATTGAAGACGGAGTAAAGTGCAAGGGCTATTGTATAAGTCTTAGATAACAGTGCCTAAGATGGATGTACTGGATAGTGCCTTCGGTTTGTCCAGTCCCAGGACAACATGTATGGACGAAGGTCTGACAGAGTATATCTAATAGATCGCGTAAGTTGATCTCTTCCAACGTATTCACGTTTGGTGGCCGAGGAATTCGTTTCTCTTAACTGTATAACCATGTTATTTTTGGATAAATCAATTTGTGATTTGGCGGGTATGACGATGTGACATTCTAAGTGAATGAAGATGTGGCGTGTAAAGGATAAGCGTAGCTTCTAGCCTCACATCCGGTAAATGACAAAAATCGGGCAGGCAGCATGGCTATGTGGGTAGCTCCCATTAGGGTGTATAATCACCTATCTAGAGATATTCATTTCATTCTAAAAATCTATTGTCGATGCTGTCCCATTCGGGAAACGGTTGCTGATCCCAACCGTTGGTGATATACATTCGATACACTCAAGCGAAATGAGTGATCAGTCATGTGTGGCCGGGTTGCAAGATGTTCTTGTTGAACCCAGTGCATTCCTCTCTAGAGCGAAAGGTGGTTCCATACCTTGTCATAGTTGGAAATCCATTACCCAATACGTGCTTGCGATTTTGATTGTATACTATGTATGTTGAACGTGAGATGAAAGCGTTTCTGCTAGATGATTATTATATTGTGATTGATAGACATTATTATAATATCAAAAGCTTTCTGATTTAAAGATATTTTGGATTCTCATAAGGGAAAAACCCGTTCCGTTATACGGCGTGGTCTTAAGAGATATCGTTCACTTGTTCAAACTGTTTTAAACTGTTTTACTCATAACAGTCCCATGACTGACCCGGAGTTTATTTTTTTTTTTCCCTAAACTCTTGGGTGCTCAATTTTGTACGAGCAATCAAGTAGTCGGGATTTACAAATACTTGAAGAGCTGGAGCAGGAGGCTTCAGGATTATATAGCTATTATTATTCCGCTGTGTTGTAAGTGTTGTACTTGATAATGATATGTATATTCAAGTACAGATTTATATTTCAAAGTTATGTTATATTTTATTTGTTCCGTTGTGAGGTTCGTGTTACTCTGATGATGTTGTTGTCTTCTTCTTTTTCTATTCTAAGTTTCTATCTTATCTATTCTCACCCTCTAATTTCTTTCATTAACTATTCGGTTATTTTCGGTCCTTGGATGTTCGATATGTGTTGTATATCGGATAACCAAGATCGCAAAAATCCGGGTCGTTACAGTTGGTATCAGAGCTTAAGGTTAAGTAATTACCTTGGCTCTGTGGCGTGACTCGGTAGAGATGGGGTTAGTAATACCCTAGATTGAGTTTGAGTGTATACATACGAGAGCGTATTTGTTATTCAATATAAAGTGAATTTATATTGTGGAGATTTATTGGTTGAGTTGTTTACAAGTTCTGGTCGATCAGTTTGATCCACTATATCGGTAGGAGTTTATAAACACTCGAATACGATGAACCGTCATGGTATGTTTTGAAAAGAGGGTAAATGAAATAATTTTACCCAAAGTATATTTGTTATTATAATCGAGTAAGATTATAATGGAGATGGTTATATATATATATATATATATAACCAAATAAAATTCACATAAGTGTAATGAATCGAATTAAATCTGAAATTAGAATCAGAATCGGGATTAAAATTCCTAGAATTTGAAAAGGTGTTTGTAAATGGAATTAAATTGAGTATAAGAGAATTTTAAGTTCCTGGGAGATTTTGAAAACATTTTTCAAACTGAAAGTGATATAGTATTGAACTCACCTTGATAGCTGGAAAATAGATTCTGATGATGAATCTAGACATCATCAGTGTTCATTTTCGAGTTCTAAGTGACGGATTACTACCAAAGATTTTGTTTTTGGAATTGTTTTGAGAAAACAAGTTATTTAGAAATTCAAAGGCTTTGAATTGGTATTACGATTTCAAATTAATTTGAAATGAACCCAGGGATTTAAAATTTTAGAATTTAAATTTAACTTAAAATGTTAAATGGATTGAGATGGTATAAGTAAAAATAAATTAAGATTTAACTTGAACTAAGTTAAATAAAACTGGATTTGATTAGAGAATAATCTGGAATGGAATTGAGTTGATGACTTAAGAGTTTAGAATCAAGAATATTACTTGAGTTTGAAATGGAATTTGGCTTGAGTATAAACGAATGATTGGATTTAATAATAAATCAATTGGAGTTTGATTATAATGACATTGTTATATGTTGAGTTGGTAGTAAATGGAAGGGAAATAATGATATGCCCGACAAAAAGGTACAAGTTTATATTTGATATGAGTTTGGAATTTTTTACCGAATTAGCAAGCCGCTTGGCTGTTTGATTTTCTTTTGGGTTGGAGAAGGCCTAGAGTGACGAGTTGTGGTTTTACCGATAGGGCTGTACAAAGGAGGTTAGGGCGAAATTTTTCGAAAAGTTAAGGCATCAGAAAATTTTCAGGATTTTTGAAAATTTTCGTTGTTAAAAAAATTAATAAATATTTAATTGAAATTAAATTGGTTCAGTTGAAACTGGAGTTAATAAGTGGACAAATAAGTTCTGACCAGTCGATAGGGTTTGTTTCCTACCTTAGCAATTTCGAGGACGAAATTATTTTAAGTGGGGAAGAATGTAATGACCTGCGTTTTCAGCGATATAATAATTAATTTAATTATTTAAAAGGTGATTAAGAGAATTAAACGGTCGTTTAATTAAATAACTTGGAATATTTAATTAATAATTAATGATACTAGACTCATTTTGGAAAAATGCTTTCAAAAATATATTTTTGGTAAAATATTGATAAAATGACCGAAAATCGTTTTATCATTAAATGGCTATTTTCTCAGTAAAAGTTGTTGAAAATTTTAGTGAATGTCTAATTAATCATTAGGAAAGTGATTAGCAAATAAAAATATTTTTAGTATTTATGGTTAACTAAATATCTGGATGATGTCATGCATGACATAGGCAAGATATTTAGGAAACGAGCAAATAAGGAAAATGAGCAAAAATAGTAATACTTCATTTGAAAGAAATGAGCAAATAAGGAAAATGAGCAAAAGTAGTAATACTTTATATGTAAGATTAGGGTTTTAGGGGCATTTTGGTCTTTTCTCATTCACATTCCTAAGGCTATATAAAGGGAGGCACACCCTTAGTAATTCTACACAATTTCTTTTCTTCTTCTTCTTCTTTTTCTTCTTCTTAAGCTATATTAATGGCTTCTTCTTGAGTAATGGTGGTGGTAGAGGAGGAAGCAAGGAAAAGCAAGTGAAAGCAAGGAAAGGAAGGAGGTTACTAGCTTGGATTTTTGTTCTTATTCTTGGATCTTTATTCTTATTCTTGGATCTTGGATTTGCTAAGGATTAAGGTGAGTTTACTCACTATTTAGGACAGCAAACATAAACCCTTTTGCATGTTTTAACTATGCTTAAAGTTGCTTGAATGTTGGTAACTTATGTTAAAATGTTAACTTGATTCTTACTTTAAAAGTAAGTGACATTTGTGATCCATGTTAATGGATTGGAATGGACTTGAACTTAAAAGTGCACTTATATTTATAATACTGTTCTGTTCATGTATTGAAATATATGATGTGTTATATAATTTGTTTGATTATGTGTGTTAAATGATATTGATCATTGTGGTTTGCCATTTTAAATATCATAAGTGACCCTGGGATGTGAAAAGAAATATCTCAATGTATATTAAAATAAAGGAATTTTATAAAATCAACCGATTTTATAAAAGGGAATATTTTGAAAATAAAGTACTTAGAAAATAAATAGGATTTTATAAAGGAGAACATTTACTTAGAAAATAAATAGGAGTTTATAAAGGAGGATATTTATTTATAAGACAAATAGAATATCAAAAAGGAAATATTTTGGGAAAATAAACAGGATAAAGATAAAAGGAAAATATTAATAAAACGAATAAAGTTTTATAAAAGGAATATTTATTTAATAAATAAATTGAATTGAATGGAATATTTATTTAGAAATAAATAGAAGTATAAGAGGATTATTTATTTAGAAAATAAATAGACAAATATAGGAAGAGAAATATTTGTAAAATATTTACAAATAAAGGTTATAAAAGGAATTATTTATTTAGAAATAAATAGAAGTTATAAAGGAGATACTTATTTAGAAATAAACAAGAATCTAGAAGGATAATTTATTTAGGAAATAAATAGAATTTTAAAGGAGAATATTTATTTAGGGAATAAATAGGATTATTAAAGGGGATTTGTCAAATGAGTTAGTTAAACTAGATTTGTCAAATAAGTTAGTCAAACCAAGTTAAATGAGTTGATCAAACCAAGTTGATTGAGTTAGTTAGTCAAGTTAACCAAATGGGTGAAGTTAGTCGAGTTAATCAAATTTGAGTTAGCAAGTTAAGTCATTCAGTTTGAGTTAGCAAGTTAAGATAATCAAAGTGAGCTAGTAAAAAAATGGAGTTAAATCGAATATGGTTATTCGAAATAAAGTTAAAACATATATTAGTTATTTGAATTTGAGTTAATCAAATAGAGTTAATCGAATAGAGTTAAAGTAATGGCGTTAAACAGAAATTAGAAACTGACTAGAGATTAATAAGTTGAATGGTTTCCAGAGTATCGATCTAATGTTGGTTTCGGCCTTCGGGGTCTATACTTAGGAAGTTGTTCTCTTGTTAGTTTATAGTTAGAGTCTGATAGATGTGGAAGAATAGTGATACATAAGTAAGCCATGGAAATGTTTTCCAGTGTTAATAACATATATTTTCTAAACATAGAAAATGAGGAAATATATATATATGGTTAATGACGATTGATCGATATAATTTCCATTTCGAAATAATATCGTTGTTTGCGCACTTGTTTTTCTTTGATAGTTTAATCACAGACTATCAAAGTTTTGACCATTTTAACCTTGATAATATGGAGAGACCGGTTGGATTATTTTCCAAAGAACCACTCTGTATTGGCATAAGCATTGTGAATTATATATGTCAAAGATAATTGAAGACGGAGTAAAGTGCAAGGGCTATTGTATAAGTCTAAGATAACAGTGCGTAAGATGGATGTACTGGATAGTGCCTTCGGTTTGTCCAGTCCCAGGACAACATGTATGGACGAAGGTCTGACAGAGTATATCTAATAGATCGCGTAAGTTGATCTCTTCAAACGTATTCACGTTTGGTGGCAGAGGAATCCGTTTCTCTTAGCTGTATACCCGTGTTATTTTTGGATAAATCAATTTGTGATTTGGCGGGTATGACGATGTGACATTCTAAGTGAATGAAGATGTGGCGTGTAAAGGATAAGCGTAGCTTCTAGCCTCACATCCGGTAAATGACAAAAATCGGGCAGGCAGCATGGCTATGTGGGTAGCTCCCATTAGGGTGTATAATCACCTATCTAAAGATATTCATTTCATTCTAAAATTCTATTGTCGATGCTGTCCCATTCGGGAAACGGTTGCTGATCCCAACCATTGGTGATATACATTCGATACACTCAAGCGAAATGGGTGGTCGGTTATGTGTGGCCGGGTTGCAAGATGTTCTTGTTGAACCCAGTGTATTCCTCTCTAGAGGTACACTAGCGAAAGGTGGTTCCATACCTTGTCATAGTTGGAAATCCATTACCCAATACGTGCTTGCGATTTTGATTGTATACTATGTATGTAGAACGTGAGATGAAAGCGTTTCTGCTAGATGATTATTATATTGTGATTGATAGACATTATTATAATATCAAAAGGTTTCTGATTTAAAGATATTTTGGATTCTCATAAGCGAAAAACCCGTTCCGTTATACGGCGTGGTCTTATGAGATATCGTTCACTTGTTCAAACTGTTTTACTCATACCCGTCCCATGACTGACCCAGAGTTTATTTTGTTTTGTTTTCCCTAAACTCTTGGGTGCTCAATTTTGTACAAGCAATCAAGTAGTCGGGATTTACAGATAATTGAAGAGCTGGAGCAGGAGGCTTCAGGATTATATAGCTATTATTATTCCGCTGTGTTGTAAGTGTTGTACTTGATAATGATATGTATATTCAAGTACAGATTTATATTTCAAAGTTATGTTATATTTTATTCGTTCCGTTGTGAGGTTCGTGTTACTCTGATGATGTTGTTGTCTTCTTCTTTTTCTATTCTAAGTTTCTATCTTATCTATTCTCACCCTCTAATTTCTTTCATTAACTATTCAGTTATTTTCGGTCCTTGGATGTTCGATATGTGTTGTATATTGGATAACCAAGATCGCAAAAATCCGGGTCGTTACAGTTCCTCTCCTCTCTTTCATCTCCTTCATCTTCCACTTCGCTTAACCAATACCGAACCCAACTCCATTTCACAAATCCTTATTAAGTCCAAGCACTTGCGTGCTCAAATATACTGTAAAACCCAAATTCTTCTTCTCAACGCCTCGAGGTGGTGACAAGAGCCACCAACGACGACGGCGAAGAGAGAGAGGGCGGCGGCGTTGGAATTAAACGCGCACCATGATCGAATCATCCAGTTTTACCGTAAATCTAAATCGAAAACGATTACAGCAAAGTAATTCGAGACTTTGAACCTACCAAGTCATTTAATTTAAGGAAAAACGAGAGAGTTTCGGAGTTTTTAAAATTCTAGGGTTTTGATGTAAATTCTGTTGGACGAGAATAATAAAAGAAGAAGAGGAAGGAGAAGACGGGAGGGATACTTATATGAAGTTGTGGTGACTACTCGTATTCCCAGTTTCCTCTGACCCGTTCGGACCGGGAGTCAAGCCCACGAAGGCACTCTGGCCTGTTATTCCATGGTGAAGTGATACTGGAGGGCCCATCCGAGTGTGCTACTGGAGGAAATCCATTCGGATCGGAATCCGAACCGAAAGGGGCTATATACACAGATTTGCCACATAGGGTGAATTCGAGGAAGAGTAAAGAAGAGGATCACCTGAAAGAATCACCGGACATTAAAAGGAGCTCTCAAAAATTGTTTGAAGATTAAGAAAGTAATTCATATGGTTTATGGGTATATATAAGCAGCAAAAGCCACGACTTTATGAAGCGACACAACATTACAAGTAAGTAGAGGCGATCATTCAATGGTTCTAATTCAAAGGATGATTCATAAACTGCTTCGAAGCACACTTTATCTTAAATAAGAGCGTACTTTAAGGGGGCAAAATGTTAGCCTACTTTGTGAACTAGGCTACACAATAAGCAAAACAGCGAGAAAGCCACCAGCCGGTTCGGATCGGAGGAAGATAACGCAGGAAGTAAGTAGAGATCAAAGACGCAGAAATCACACCGGATCGGATCGGAGAGATACATCAGCAATATCAAAGGATAGCGAGTGGCCTCATCGGTTCGGAGCGGAGAAGTACGTCAGCAACAGAAGATAGCCAGTGGTCTCATTGGATCGGATCGGAGGCAGCCAATCCGAACCGCTTTCTCTGAGCCTGTGACCGTTGCTACACACGCTCCCTGAAGACTCGGATGAAGCATGACTATTTCTCCCACGATCTCCCACTAAATCAATGCGATGTCATCATCTGGAAGCCTCCGAACCCGACTCGTCAGGGATGGGTGCCACGCAATTCCGAACCGGAGCCATTTCGAAGAGATTTTTCACCTATAAATACACCATCTAGAGGCATTTGAAAGGATATTTTGGCAAATTCTCAGTTCTAACTTCCTTCATACCCGAATTCTACAATCATATTCAGATCAAAATCATCTCTTAAAGTCTATTTTTGAGAGATTTGAGTGAGTATATGCATTGTAATTGTGAAGTTGAGTGAGAATCATTGCTGTATTTGCATTCGAATCATCAATTAAAAGAATAGAAAGTGGACGTAGGCTCTTTAACGCCGAACCACTATAAATTGTGTGTTCTTTGTTGCTTTTTGATTCTATTTCATTAAATTCATAGCTCATTTGGGTGTTAGAACCAATTTTTGGTCTAACAGACATTAACAGACACATTGATGAATATATAATACCAATTCACTAATGAAATAAGCATACGTAAGTAATATATTTTTGAGGCATGAGATTCATCCATGGTGTGAAATTTGCCGGTAGGCTCATTACATGGAAGCACAGACCATTCATTCATTCATCCATTGAATAATAAAACTTGTGATACCATATCCTTCTTCCTATTATCAAATGAGATATTAGCAACCTCACATAAACTCATCTAAAAATATTCACCTCTTATCAGTTCTTTTCATTCGATTCTATCATTCTTCTCCATTTTCTTATCGAATCCACAAAAGTAATCGTACATTTTTAGAAAAAAATATATCAAGACTTAAGAAGGATGGACAAAAATTGAGTATGTATGTATGTCTCTCTCTCTCTCTCTCTCTCTCTATATATATATATATATATATATATATATATATATATATATCCGATCTTTGAATTTGGGGTATTCTACTGGTTACATTTACTCGTAAATTTCATTTGATTATACACCGTAACTTAATGTCAAAAATTCTAACAGAATTTATTTTCTATTTTCCTACCACAAACAAATGGCAATAAACAATCCCAGCTTATTTGTAGAAACGATGAACAGTAAATGGTGGAAATTCTTCCATAAAATAAACATAGTTTCAGATTTTGCTGGAATCGAGCGGTTTATCACAGGATATAGGCAGTGAAAATTGAATGTATTGAATCTCTCATTGGTGGTACCAACACAGCTGTACCAAATGCACAAAGGTAATAAACAAATTCATCAGTGAGTTTTTATATTATGTATAAATAAACTGTCTATAGGCTTCTTTTGGAATGCTTCCATTATTTACATCTTTCTTCTTGTCAGTTTTTATCAGTTCTTTTCATTTGATTCAATCATTTTTCTCCATTTTCTTATCGAATCCACAAAAGTACTTGTAAATTTCTGAAAAAAAGAAGCATCAAGACTTAAAAAGGATATACAAAAATAAGCATGCAATGAGCTTCCTATTCATACAGTGAGCCTCGTATTATGAGTTTAATATGGATATGCACATCCTTTAAGCTACGGGTTTTAATACGGATTATCAAAATCACATGTTCCTATCCATAAAGGAAACTCGTTTATTTCTATCAAACAATAAAACATAGATTGAAGTTGCTGCTGGAACTGAATTAGCTAAAGAAAATGCGGATGTCATAATCCTCGACGATGATTTTCCAACAATCGTAACATGGAGCTAAATGGGGTCGATCATTATACGTCAACATACAAAAGTTTGTATAGTTTTAGCTTACGGTCAATGTCATTGCTCTGATCGTCAATTTATCCTTGGCCTGTCTAGCAGGAAGTGCACCACTAACTACTGTACAATTGCTTTGGGTCAATATAATAATGGACACATTGGGTGCTCTTGCATTGGCGACCGAACCACCTAACAATGACTTGAAAAGGACTCTAGTCTGTAGAAAAGGAATTTTTGTTAGCAATGTAATGTGGAGAAATATACAAGGACAGTCGTTTTTTCAGTTTCTTGTCATATGATATTTGCAGACTCAAGGGAAAACTCTTTTCGGTATTACCAATGATCTTACCCTCAACACCACTATTAAAGGGACATGGAGAAGATCAATGTGTTAAAGGCAAATTTTCATTTATCTTCTATCAGGCATCCAACGAAATAAGCTCAAGAGACATAAAGAAGATCAACTTGTTAAAGGGAAATATTCAAGAACTATGTGTTTGTAGTAATGCTATCTTGCACTATGCTATTTTAAGTTAAAATAATCAAATTTTTGGGTGAATTCGCCAATACCACCCCCATTGACTTCAACATGGTTATTTGCTAGTGTTTTAATCGGGTTTCTTGGCATGCCTATTGCTACAATGGTGAAGCTGATTCCCATGGGTACTAATTGAAATTTTTAATTGTATTTTATGTCAATATTTTGACCTTGTAATTGTGAAAATTGTTATTGATTAGTTATATTAATTTTATATAACTAACAGATTTGATTGAAATAAGTTGATTCACGAATATGAAACCGTGTTTATTTTTCACTTTCTACTTTACCAAAAATCAGTCTTTCTAGTAATCTGCTTTTTGCACTACAACAAAAGTAGCTTTTGACCGCATTTACTCTCAGCGTTCAACAGGGGAAAGCTGTACAAAATGTAGTAGTCGGTATTTTTTTTTCAGGGTTCAACGCTGACGAAAGCATTTCTGGGTTTCAGCCTTTTAACCCGCGTATGGTGGAAAAAACCCCAATTATCGATCTCTTCACACAATATTCATTTCCATCTCCCTCCATTTTCATTTCTCTAGGGTGGATTTTGACTTCGATTATTCATTCTCCATGTTGATTTCTCTATCGCTACTCGGCGCTCCACTTTCGGTCACTACCTTCGATTTCCCTAAACTTGGCAATTTCTTATTCCACTACGATTCCTTATTCACGGTTTCCCTAAAATCGGTGGAGAATGAGAAGTTGGTGAGCATTTCTTTAACCCTAATTTTCAGTTCGATTTCAAATCATTGTTTACTATCAAACGAGTTCAACACTAACCCTATTTTTATTCAGATCTTGCATACATGATATAATAATTATTGCTTGCATCTGACGTTATTGCTAAAGAAAATATCATATTCAAAGTTTCTCCTATGCTTTTGGCTATGTGTAAGTCCTTATATAACTGAAGATAATGTTTAATGCTTCATTAATGTATTAGAGATAACTATTGTTTAGATGGAAGTAGTGCATGCAGCCATATTTGCTGCTGTTGTGCCCTTGTTTGTGAAACTGATCAAATCAACAGTAATGCAGTTTCACAATTCTAGCTCATTCTACAATTGTATCTTTTTTTCTATGAAATAGTTAATCAAAATATAGGGTGATCAGAATGCAAAAAATGGAGATTGGGATAAGGCTGAATGAAATTTATTACCATTACCATAAGTTTTTTTTTTTAAATTTATTGTAATCAAAGAAGTAGATATTTTGGATTTAGATACATGATAGTACATCACACCAAGTAGTTTTGAAGACGTAGGTGATGTGAATTCTGAAGATGTGTAACTGCGAGCATGTGAAAGTATATAGTTGCATGTGTTTATGAATATCTTCGTTGACTACGAATATGTGTACATGGCTTTTGAATATTAAGTCATAAGTATTAGTATCTAATTGTAAATTGTTATTTTTCTGAAGAAGCATGATGTACTAACTAGCTGTGATAGAATTACTCAGCATTAAGCATGTAGGTATCAAATGTGGGAAGGGTAATGTAACGGCTGGAAATTTCCGACTCCTCGAGAGTCGGAAATTCCGAGACGTTAGTGAAAGAATTTAGAAGGTGAAAAAGAAAAGATAGAACTAATAGAATAGAAGAAGAAGAAGAACATCAGAATCATCAGAGTAACACGAATCTCACAGCGGAACGAATAACATATAATATATAACATAACTTTGAAGTAAACAGTTATATATATACAATAACACTTATCAGAGTACAACACTTACAACACAGCGGAAATAACTATAGCTATAGAATCTTGAAGTCTCCTGCTCCAAGCTCTCCAAGTATATCTGTAAATCCCGACTACTTGACTGCCCGTACAAATTTAGGCACCCAAGAGTTTAGGGAAAACAACAAAGTGAACTCCGGGTCAGTCATGGGACTGGTATGAGTAAAACAGTTTAAAACAATTGAACAGGTATATGATATCTCATAAGACCACGCCGTGAATACGGAACGGGTTTTTCCTTATGAGTATCTAAACAACTTTGACAAGCAATATCATTGTGATATTATAATAATGTCTAAGTACAAATAGGTATCAATCTAGCAGAAACGCTTGCATCTCACGTTCTACATACATAGTATAAAATCATAAACCGCAGGGCGCTTATCGGAGAATGGATTCCAACAGACAAGGTATGGGAGCACCTTCTGAATAGTGTACTCTAGAGGTGATACACTCAGGGTTCAACAAGAACGTCTTGCAACCCGGCCACACATGACCGCTCACTCATTTAGCTTGAGTGTCGGGAATATATTGCCACCACGGTTGTAGGCCATCAAACCGTCATCCGAAGATACAGAATCAAAAAGAAGTATAAATATGAATATTCACTAGATCGGTGACAATACACCCTGCTTGGGGATGACCCAACTAGCCATGCTGCCTAGCCCAACTTTTGTTACTTCCTGGTGTGAGGCTAGAAGCTACGTCTATCTTCAGAACATCTGATCATCATTCACTTTGAATGCCACATCGTCATACCCGCCAAATCACAAATTGACTTATCCAAAAATAACACGGGTATATAGCTAAGAGAAACGAATTCCTCCGCCACCAAACGTGAATACGTTTGAACAGATCAACTTACGCGATCCATTGGATATACTCTGTCAGACCTTCTTCCATATACGTTGTCCTGGGACTGGACAAACCGAAGGCACTATTCAGTATATCCATCTTAGTCACTGTTATCTAAGACTTATACAACATCCCTTGCACTTTACTCCGTCTTCAATTTATCTTTGGCAGATATTGCTCGCAACGCTTATGCCAATACAGAGTGGTTCTTTGGATAATAATCCAACCGGTCTCTCCATATTAACAACGTTAAAATGGTAAAAACTTTGATAGTCTGTGATTCAACTATCAAATGAAAACATGTCGGTGTATAAACAACGATCTTATTTCCAAATGGAAATTCGATCGATCAATCATCACATGTTCATATTTCCTTATTTCATATATATGTTATTAATCATTGGAAAACATTTCCATAGCCTATTTTCACATCACTATTATTTCGCAACTATCAGTCCCTAACTGTAACTAGTATGAGAACAATTCTCTAAGTATCAAATACGGAAGGTCGAAACCAACATCATATCGTCACTTAGAAAACCGTTCAACTTACCCTCTCCAGTTAGTTTCTGAATTTGCTTAACTCTATTTCTTAAATTCTTATCATGAAAACATTTCATTTTCTATGTTTAGAAAACATATCTGACTATATTTGGAAAACGTTCCCAAAACTCATTTACGGATTTCCAATGAACGTTGTATAAAACATCGTTACGCTTAATCCATTAATCGCTTATTACTTAACTATATTTCAAATCAACCTTTTCTATCGAACCACAACTATTTCTTTGTCAATTCTGAAGTCAATCAAGTTGGGGTATAATTACCTCTCAGACCTTAATTGAACAATGTCCTTTACTGTGAAATAGATGAAGCTCATCACTCACTTTTTCCAATCATCTGTTTACGCAAATTCTCGGATTCAGGTTACGAATCTACTTCTTATATGAAAACGTTTGATTATAACTATAACGTTATAATTCCTACTTCTGAAATATCTAACCTAAACTATAACTTTATCTCCTAACTCGAATAATTTAACAGACACCTAATTTCTAAATCAATAACTAAATCTTGATTTAAACCCTGGAAAGTAAATAGTACTTTCCCGAATTCGCTATAATCGAATTCGACGTATAACTCTCTTTCGAGTAATCTCTATTCGATTAACTCTTCTTCGAATAACCTATATTCGATTATCTCTCTTCGAATAACTCATATTCGAAATCTCTCTCTTTCGACTAAACAATATTCGATCTCTTTCTTTTGAATATGCTATATTCGAAAATCTCCTTTCGATTTACTAATCGATAACTCCTTTCGATCAAAATAAAATCGATAACTCCTTTAACTCTATTCGAATAACTAATATTCGACTAACTCCTTTGGATCAACTCATTTGATTAACTCCTTCGAATAACTAATTCGAATAACTTACCGTCGAATACCAATATTCGATTTACTCTAACTCGATTAACTTAATTCTAATCGATTTACTCCATTTCGATTCAACTTAATTCAAATCGATTAACTTAACTCAAATTGATTAACTCCTTTCGAATAACTAAATTCGATTTAACTCTAATTGAATAACTAATATTCAATTAACTCTTACGTGTTTAACTCTATTTGAATAAGTAATTCGAATCACTCTAATGTGTTTAACTCTATTCAAATATCTAATTCGAATAACTCATTTCGAATAACTAAATTCGATTAACTCTTTTAACTTTACTCGAATAACTATATTCGATTAACACCTTCTTTCGAATAACTATATTCGATTAACTCTTCGACTAACTCCTTTGGATTAACTAACTTCGAATAACTCCTTTGGATTAGCTAACTTCGAATAACTCCTTTGGATTAACTAACTTCGAATAACCAATATTCGATAACTACTCTTCGAATAAATAATATTCGGTAACTCTTCTCAAATGAATAACATTTTATTTCTCCACTCGAATAAACTATATTCGATTACTCTTCCCTCGAATACTCTATATTCGATAACTCTACTTCGAATAAGTGATATTCGGCAACTCTACTCGATTAACTCCACTTGGATAACTCGAACTGGTCAACTCTAACTGGTCAACTCTAACTGAGTAACTTTAACTGATCAACTCTAAATGGTCAACTTTAACTGGTCAACTTTAACTGGTCAACTCTAACTGTTTATCTTTAACTGGTAAACTTTAACTGGTTAACTCAAATGGTTTAACCTAACTTGATTTACTTGTCTCGATTAACTGAACTAATCCACTTAGTTTAACTTAGTTAATTCACTTTGATTAACTCTAACCGATTTACTTAGTTTAACTCAGCTAATTCACTTTGATTAACCTAACTAATTTACTTCGATTAACCAATTAGTTTAACTTGACTAATTCACTTAGTTTGACGCAACTAATTCACTTTGATTTACCAATTAGTTTAACTTAACTAATTCACTTCGATTAACCGCTTAGTTTATCTTAACTAATTTACTTTGGTTAACTTAACCAATTACTTTGATTAACTCGACTAACTCGCTTTGGTTAACTTAACCAATTACTTTGATTAACTCGACTAACTTGCTTTGGTTAATCTAACAAATTACTTTGTTTAATCCTTTTATCACACTCTGGTATTTCTTATGGTTTTTTTACACATCACCTAACAACGATGAATATCGTCCAACCACACGTAATCACAACAGATTATATACATCACATTTATATATCACAATACATAAAACACAGTAAAAATAACTGTTGAGGAATCCAGTTGGATTCCTCCAACCTGTTTCCCTGCATCCACAGATGTTAAACAACACCAGTATAATATTCTGATAAACAGAATCAACATATAACTATTTGACGGTTTATATATAAATATATATATATATATATATATATATACGTAAATGTATATATAAAATCTCTACTAACTGACTAGCAGTTCAAGCAAACAATCAACACACAGTCAAACATACAATATTTTAACAGTTCTAAGAATACAACGTGAAAATAAATCTGTTTAGAGTTTGTGAGATTTACTCACATTTGCGCGTTAACCGTTTAAATAACGGTTTGCGTTATTTGATTTCGACGGACAATTTATTTCGCCATAAATTGTAACGAGCCCAGATGGACTTCCAGTCAGCTTCATCGTGTAGTGTCCGTCCATACGATCCTAACGGATCTTGTTTCGCTTATTCCTTTCCTCCGGCCCAACTTCTGATTTAAAACCCAAAATCGTATGTTGATAATTACCCTTCTTCCTTCAATATAAAGTATCAAAGCCTACTCCTGTTCAATTTCAGGGTATGGCCGAACCTCTTCAATCCCAAACTTCACATTCTCTAAAAAACCACGGTAACTATCACCTCTCCCAAACGTCCTGCTTCAAGTATAAACCCGTCTTGCTCCCTTTTGATTTGTTTGTGATAACCAACTCAAGGCTTCCCTAAATATAAAATTACACGCTGACTTCATAAAATAGAAAACCAAAACTTCAAACAAACCTTCCCTTTCCAATTCGTTACTGTCTTTGGTAAAGAACAAGCTGATTCTTTTACTCCTACCACACGACTACTGCTGTTTGCCCCTTTATTTAAAACCATATGACCATTTTCCTTTTACGTTTACTCCACGGATCCTACTGTCTTTTTTTCCCTTTTGTTCACACTGGCTTTATTAACACCTCCATCGTTCTACACCCTTGAACAGACCGCGTCAACCCCCCATACTTTATCATTATTAAAACCATTTCAACAATAGTGCATCTCCCTTCATCATCACCAAGTCCAAAACCGAACAACTGCTGCTCTATAACGCCACTCAGAAACTACAAAACCCCCGAGCTTCCTGAAAGAAAACACCCATTAAGTCTTGCTCCATTTCCACTCTTCTCCATTCATGCATCTAGTCCACTGTGCATCTCCACATAGTACCATTGGCCATTACAGTAACCATATTTCAAAACGTATGGTTATAGTATCAGCCAACAAAACTCCCTCCAGTAAACACCACTTCAAAGACCCGCCCCCTTTCATAATTTCAGGTGTTTCCACTTGCGGTCATCAGCTCGACCACCTGAGAAGCCCTTCGCCACCGAAACTCCCCACTATCGGCTCGAACTTCGGCGAAAATACACTGCCTAACTTGCGTCGCTTGTCACCAGCGAACGGAATAGATGTTCGGAACCTTCAGACTGCATACGGTGTTGAGGAGAACACGTCAGGACCGCCATACGGTTGCTTTAGCGATTACAGGGTTTCCATTTGGATTTGTTTTTGAATCGCCCGATTTTGGGTTTGTAGATGAAAATGTGGCGGCTCGTTTTGATCAGAACGAAAATGGAAATTAGGTTTAGTAATTTGAAAGGGTTATTTATAGACAAAGGGGATTAGATATTTTCTAAGAGGAAGTACGTGGAGAAACATGGTCCAAGGGGTGATGTATGTGGCTCTTGTAACTTGGGGTAGGTAGGACGTGTTTTCAGTTTGCCGTGACATGCACTTAGTTGTACACTTCTGAGTTTGTATAACATATATATATGATCATACATACATGTATCTCGCTACTGACTGAAATATATATACCGTTGTGATCAACACTGTCTCACGATCCCAGAAATATAATAATATCGGTAGGTTAACTCATATTTTGAAACCCCAAAAATATCGATTCAGGGTGCAAAATACTCCAAATAAAAAGTTGCATATCTAATTAATTAAAAATTACCATAAAATTCTAAAAATTAAATTATCACTATGTCCCAAAAGAACCTTGTCTAAATTCAAACCCAATCTCTAGTTATATCGAATAAACCATTACGGTCGATAAACGATTCTACAGCGACTATTTTAAAATTTGATTTGGACATATCTCAAAATCTACACGACGAAATCTCGATTTTTCTCTTCCACTAGGAAGATATACTCCACCAGCTCCACATGTTTCTTGTTTCACAGAAATCCGTTTTAAAACGAATCCTGTACATTCAGTTGAAGTTCAAATCGCCAAATAGCGAACTGCAGCGCTATTTCAAGCTCTATTTTAATTATAATTATAAATTATAAGTTTGAACGTTGTACTTTAAGTTATCGATATCACCAAATCGATATATAAATAATTAAATAAATTAATTATTCGATAGCTAACAAAACGCGCCATTACAGACTTCCCCCCTTAAAATAATTTCGTCCTCGAAATTGCTAAGTTAGAATGCTACTAACTCTACTAACTAGATTCAAATATCTTTTAATTTACTTCTCAACTCCAGTTTCAACTGAACCATTTAATTTTCAATTAAATTATTAATTCATTCTGGCTAACTGAATTTCCATAAATCATGAGAATGTTCTAACGCCTGGAATTTTCGAAATTTTTTGCCATAACCTCCTTTGTATTGGTCAATATGACAAACCACCCCTCGCCTCTCTAGGCCTTCTCCAACCCAAAAGAAAATCAAACAGCCAAGCGGCTTGCAAATTCGGCTCATAAAATCCAAACTCATATATAATATAAACTTGTACCTTTTTGTCGGTTGTATCTTATATCCTTTTGATCTGTTATCACTTCTGCATATATCATGGTCATCCCACTCAGTTTATATCCTCAAACCAAATCATTCGCTTATACCCAAACCGAATTCCATTCAAACTCCAATATCAAATTTCAAACTCTTAACTGATCCACTCAATTCCAAATTCTTGACTTATCAATTTGGTTCCATTTTAGATTATCTCTAATCCAATTCAATTTTATTTAACTCGGTTCAAGTTAAATTTCAATTTTTTTTACCATCTCATTTTATTTAACTTCATTAGTTAAATTTTAATTCCAGAACTTAAGTTCCTGGGTTTCTTTCAAATCAAAATTTGAAATCGTAATACCAATTCAAAAACTTTGAATTTCTAAACAACTTGTTTTCTCAAAACAATTCAAAAACAAAACCTTTGGTAGTAATCCGTCACTTAGAACTCGAAAATGAACACTGATGATGTCTAGATTCATCATCAGAATCTATTTTCCAGCTATCGAAGTGAGTTCTATACTATATCATTTTCAATTTGAAAATCATTTTCAAAATCTCCCAAGAACTTAAAATTTCCTTATTTTAAATTCCAAATTCTGATTTAAATTCATATTTAATTCAAACTATTTCATATATTACATTCATATGAATTCTGATTGGTCATTTATAACCATTTCACCCTTTTATAATCTTATTCGATTATAATAACAACCAACACAATCAATATACTATAAAAATTTCAAGATATATATTTCTTCTATAAACAAATATATTTTGGGAAAAATTATTTCATTTACCCTCTTTCAAAACATACCATGACGGTTCATCGTATTCGAGTGTTTAGTAACCCTTATCGATACAGTGGATCAACTGATCGACCAGAATTCATAAGCCACTCAACCAATGAGTCTCCACAATATAAAACCATTTTATATTGAATAACAATTACGCGCTCCTATATATACATTCAAAATCAATCTAGGATATTACTAATCCCATCTCTATCGAGTTATGCCACAGAGCCAAGGTAATCACTTAACTTAAGCTCTGATACCAACTGTAATGGCTGGAAATTTCCGACTCCTCGAGAGTCGGAAATTCCGAGACGTTAGTTGTAACGACCCAGAAAATCTGAACCAATTTAAAATTTTTAAATTGGCTAAAATAATGGATTTTAAATATTTAAAATAAATATTTTAAATAATGGCGATGAAAACTGAGTTCGAATCGACATTTGAAAACCAATATAATTAATTATAATTATATATAGAATTCAAAATAGCACGGTAGTTCGATAATTCGATTTCAAACTTCAATTGAATATACTGGGTGCAAAACAATCCGGATTTTAGTGAAACCAAAAACATTAGAATCTGTTAGTGAATAACTTTCTAACGAATCTGACCAATCGAAATTTGATAGCGGGAATCAAAAGATATTTCCAGTTGAAAATTCTGAATAGTCGCTATGGAATTCAGGCCCTTAAAAATGGTCATTTTGCAGATGACCTCGGATTTCGACGAAACCACTTTTGTTGGGTCCGCAGTGTCAAGTTATTGCTAGGTTTCAAATTTCATAATTTTTCGAATCAATATGTGAGCGTGGCAAAAGAAAACGCGTTTGACCAGTTTTTGTTGATTTTAATCGACTGGAAATTGGTCATTTTTCAAACGGTCTCAGAATTTGACGAAACTAGTTTTGTTAGGACCGTATCGTCAATACGAAGCTAGAAAATATTTTTCTGGAATTTTTCTAGTTAGTATGTGACCCCGGTAATTTGAAATGTGCGTTTAAAATTCAATATAAGGATTTAAATTGTAAATTCAACGGAAACTGATTGTAACGATCAAACCAGCTTACGATACATATCCCATTGTGTTCGGAATGGGGGTAAAACGCTATGGACGACAGGCGGTAGACCTCGTTTCGAGGTCGTATGTAAAAGTCAACCCTTTTGCAAATTCATATAATAAAATAATAAAAAAAAACTCTTCCCTCCCTCCTTATCTCCTGCTTGGCCCCCCCCATTCGATTATAACCAGAGAAAAAAAAAACAAAAAACCCTAGCAATCGATTCGACGCCACCGCCCCCCCTGACAGCCCACGACCGCCGAACCCCCCCCACCGCCCTCCGATCTTCTCCCCCCCCCCCGAAGCGAAGCCGCCGCCCTCACCGTACCCCCCTCTCCCTCGTACTTCGAACCCCCCCTGAAGCGTCGCCTTGCCGCCGAGCCGCCGACGAAGGCGAGTCGCCACCCCCCCTCTCTCGCAGGTACGTGATTTATTTGATTTCATTTTTATTTTTAATCTAAAAAAATTCGATTTTTAAACAGAGGATAAAAAAAACTGAAATAGTTAAAAGAAAAAAAAACTGAAAGTTTTAAAAGTATAAAACAGATTTTATACAAAAGTAAAAACAGATTTTTTATAAAAGTAAAAACTGAAATGTTTTAAAGATTAAAACTGTTTTGTTTTAAAAAGTATAAAAACTGAATATTTTTAAAAGTAGTTTAAAACTGAATAAATTTAAAAGAAAAACTGTTTTGAAAAGAAAATAAAAACTGCATTTTTATAAAAGAGAGAAACTGATTTTATATAAGAAATAAAACTGATTTGTTTTTTTTAAAAAGAAATAAAACTGTTTTTGAAATAAAGAATAAAAACTGCATTTTGTAAAGAATAAAAACTGCATTTTATAAAAATAAAAACTGCATTTTCTATAAAGAATAAAAACTGCATTTTTATAAAAGAGAAAAACTGATTTTATTTTGAACTTTAAAATAGGAAAAAGGTTTAATCTTTTAGTAGAAAAAGATTTGAACTTGCAAAAGTAAAAATCATATTTTTTATGTTGAAAGTCGAAATAAAAAAACATATTTTTATATGTTGAAAAGCAAAAATAAAAATCATATTTTTATATGTTGAAAAATCATATTTTTATATGTTGAAAGCAAAAATAAAAATCATATTTTTATATATTGAATAGCGAAGTCAAAATTCGATTTTTATATATTGAATAGCATAGAAAAAATTCTATTTTTACTTATGCAGAGAATACGGGTGAAAGCGACAAATAGGCGAAGATTTCTACTAAGAAGAGTCGTGAAGTTGGATAGCTATTGGTGAGATTTCTGATTTAAAAATTTATATATATATGTGTGGAAATGAAAGTGAATTGCTATATATAAATATCTATATATATATATATATATATATATATATATATACGCCCCTCGTCCACAAACCATGGACGATATTTATTGGTTGAAATTGTGGTGAAAATTGATTGATAGCGATTGATTGTTTGGGATTGTTTTGTGATTGATATTGGTTGATTGTGGTTGAAAAATACCCGTTTGTGGTTGTGAAATATTTGGTTGAAACCACATAGGATTAGTTTGTGGAAATGAAATAAATATATACATGCCGCCTGCGTGCGAACTAGATGCATGATTCCCATTGTCAAAAACCGCGAGGTTTTAAGGTAGAGCGAGGAGCCGTACTAGGGACGGTGCCGGTTTAACTACCCTGCCGTTATGCTGCCGAAATTTTGAATAATATTTGTGTGTTTGAATTATTTTCATATGCTTAAACTATATTTATTCATTGTATTGAAAACATTCATGTGTTGAATTGATATTCATTCGTTGTTTAGAAATTCATGTGTTGAATGGTATTCATATTTTGAAATAAATTGTTAGATAATAAAAATCACATTTTTATCTATATATAAAAACTATTGAAAACATTCATGTGTTGAGTTGATATTCATTCGTTGTTTAGAAATTCATGTGTTGAATGGTATTCATATTTTGAAATAAATTGTTAGATAATAAAAATCACATTTTTATCTATATATAGAAACTATAGAAAACATTCATGTGTTGAATTGATATTCATTCGTTGTTTAGAAATTCATGTGTTGAATGGTATTCATATTTTGAAATAAATTGTTAGATAATAAAAATCACATTTTTATCTATATATAGAAACTATAGAAAACATTCATGTGTTGAATTGATATTCATTCGTTGTTTAGAAATTCATGTGTTGAATGGTATTCATATTTTGAAATAAATTGTTAGATAATAAAAATCACATTTTTATCTATATATAGAAACTATAGAAAACATTCATGTGTTGAATTGATATTCATTCGTTGTTTAGAAATTCATGTGTTGAATGGTATTCATATTTTGAAATAAATTGTTAGATAATAAAAATCACATTTTTATCTATATATAGAAACTATAGAAAACATTCATGTGTTGAATTGATATTCATTCGTTGTTTAGAAATTCGTGTGTTGAATGGTATTCATATTTTGAAATAAATTGTTAGATAATAAAAATCACATTTTTATCTATATATAAAAACTATTGAAAACATTCATGTGTTGAGTTGATATCCATTCGTTGTTTAGAAATTCATGTGTTGAATGGTATTCATATTTTGAAATAAATTGTTTGATAATAAAAATCACCTTTTATCGACTATATGAACTATATAGAAAAATAGTGTTTTGAAATGAATTGTTTTACAATAAAAATTACATTTTTATTGTATGCATAAATCGTTGAAATGTGAAGTGTTAAAAATAGCCACTTGTTCAAAATAAACATATATGAGTTGAAATATTCATTAATTAGCTAATGAAATGATTTGCACCTATTTATGTAATGTTAGAATGAATGGTGTTTTTAAACCAAATAGAAATCAAATATGAAGTTGAATAGAAAATGAAAAATGATATGGAATGTATATATATGTACATGCATATTCATTGAACAGGTTATAGCAAAGGGGCTAGAGAAGAGGAATAAAATTTGTGCCCGACAAATAGGTACACATTTACTGATTTGTTTGGGTGATGATTTTGAGCCTGTTGGCTAGCCGCTTGGCTTTTTCTTTTTCTTTTTGAGATTAGAAGGACCGGGGACGCTATTTGCGATTTCCCGATGCTCCCGGTGCAGGGGAGGTTATGGCGAAATTTTTCCAAAATTTAAGGTGTTAGAAAAATATTTGAAGTGAAAACGATATAGAAATCGTTGAATGAACTATATTTATATAAATATATAAATATAAATAAAATTAAAACGAAACGAAGCCGTGCAGTTCGTATTTTGAAACCGTGATTTCAAACGACTAGTGCGGGAAATCCGACCATTGGATTTTCCCGAAACCTCAACCGTCGGGTTCGCCTTGGAAATATCTTCCCAACGGCACCAACTTTGTAGAAATCCAACGGTTGGATTGTCTGAAATGTTTAATTCAAATCTGAAGAAAAACAGCGCCAGAAACGATTATATTTATTTATATATATAAATATAATTATATTTAATCGAATAACGACGCTGCAGTTCGTATTTTGAAATCGAAATTTCAAACGATTGTACCGGGAGATCCGACCGTCGGATTTTCCCGAAACTGGAACCGTTGGATTCGTTTTGAAAAACCCTTTCTAATGATGTAAATTTTGTGATGATCCAACGGTTAGATTTTCAGATATGTGTAAATCAAATCTGAAGAAAAACAGCGCCACGGCCGCCTTATGGCCCGAAGCGTCGTTTTGAATAAAATGGCTATTTTAAAATAAATAAAAATAGCGATAAATAGTTATAAAATATCGTAAGCGATATGGAATGGAAATAAACTGAATTTGCTTGATTTATGTGATGTTTGATGGTTGAATGTGTTTGGTGTGAAAACTATATAAAGAACACAATTGGTGTTGTCGAATAATTTAACCATTAAAATAAATCGATTTGAAATTCTAAATATACGTGAATTATTTGAAAAGGCCGAGTTAATTCTCATTTCGAATAATCGACCGACGATTGAAATTCGAAGATGAAGACGATGGTCGAAGACCGGAGATCTTCACCTCGTTTGGATGGTAACCGAGGTCCTGATTGGGAGGCATCCCGAAATATGGATAATGAGTGGTGATCGTTCAGACGTACGTGTTGATCGAAGGGTTTGCGAGGTATTTAGTGCCTCCGGTTTCGTTCAGACCCAGAACGGACTTGTAAATGGACTGTGTGTCTGACATAGGATTTATTCTGTGTGGCATGCTAAGATGCAGTGATCAGGGCTTCTGTTGAAAAGCAAAGTCTTGTGGTGATGATCAAAGCACCGCCTGTGTGGCGTAGCTTTGTGTATAACGTGAATTCGCGAGCCTCACACCCCGGTAGGAACCTAAAACGGGAGGAAGGACCTCAGGGAGGGCATGCGTTTCTTTCTAGCTAGGGTGGTGTCAGTGACCTACTAGCCCTGACATTTATATACTTTTCACCTATGTGGTTGTTGCTGTTGCGAGGCGCCTCGGTTTGATCGGACGATCCGGGTCCGATGGAGTCATTCGTTGGCTCGTTTGCGCCCCAAAGGGCGGGGAAACGTATTGCTCAGGCATTTTAATCCACATCGGTGGACCGGCCCTGACGATCCAAGGGTCACTCGAGCTCTGATCCTGAGACATGGTAGGCTAGATTGTCTCGAATTCGGTAAGGACTATCTTTTGCCTTGGTTCATGACGGAAATCCAATTTCCAAATACGTGATCGTGCGGTTTTGATTGTATACCTATATATGGCGACATAGTGGTATGGGGCATTAATGCCGTCTATGATTGATAGTTATGATTTGAAATTGTTTTCAAAACATATATACACTAGCAATAATATCAAATGCCTTTGTTTTATTCGTATCAAGCATATTTTGGCCGTTATAAGGTAAAAACTCTATCCTCCGGTTTGCGTTGCATTGTGTGATGGGAACTGAGTCTTATAACGGCTTCATTTTTATAAAAAGCATAGCGATGTTTAAAAGAAAGATTTGTTTTAAAGCACTGGCAATCCAATGGAGTAAACCCGTTCCACGAAAGTGGCGTGGTCCTGTGATTAGCCAATTATATATGTGTTGAGTAGATTTCTCATACCAGTCCCATGACTGACTCGTAGTTTGTTTCACTCTCAAACTCGGGTGCCCCTTTTTCTACACGGGCAGCCTTGTATTCAGGTTTAGCTGGTTCTTTCTGGATAGCTGGAGCTGAAGATGGATTCTATCATTTATTTCTTTTTATGCTGTTCAGCTCCTATTGTACATATTTTGTTTATTTCCGCTGTAGACATTTATGTATAGCTGAACTGTATTTGTACTAAGTAAGATCCTGTATACTGTGTAACTCTGATGATTACTTTTATCCAGTATATTTTGTTGTTCATTCTGGTGTATTTATTTAATTCTGTTCTGCTATTATCTGTTTCTGTGTTATATTCCAAAGATAACCTTGTTTCCGTGAGAACGGGAAATCGGGTCGTCTCATCGTGGTATCAGAGCTTTGGTTAAGCTTAGTTCTGGAATATAACATTTGAACGAACTCGTCAGAGATAGAACCAGTAGTGTTCTAAGACGGGTAACTCTATACAGATAGGATCAGTAATATCCTAGTATAAGTAGCAGAATCAGAACAACTCGTTAGAGATGGGGTCAGAAGTGCCTCAGAACGAGTCGAGAGTAATATGTTTTTAAATAACGTATTTGTGATTATATATATATAGTCTGGTTTTAGAAATATAATTTTTGAATATATAAAAGATATATATTTGAAAAGTTAAGAAGGTTAAAAACAATTGGATTGGTTGCTGTACTGTGTGATTGTAAATTTATCAAACCACTTTCGACTTTATTCTTTTTCGGGGACGAAAAGTTTTAAGTGGGGGAGATTGTAACGACCCAGAAAATCTGAACCAATTTAAAATTTTTAAATTGGCTAAAATAATGGATTTTAAATATTTAAAATAAATATTTTAAATAATGGCGATGAAAACTGAGTTCGAATCGACATTTGAAAACCAGTATAATTAATTATAATTATATATAGAATTCAAAATAGCACGGTAGTTCGATAATTCGATTTCAAACTTCAATTGAATATACCGGGTGCAAAACAATCCGGATTTTAGTGAAACCAAAAACATTAGAATCTGTTAGTGAATAACTTTCTAACGAATCTGACCAATCGAAATTTGATAGCGGGAATCAAAAGATATGTCCAGTTGAAAATTCTGAATAGTCGCTATGGAATTCAGGCCCTTAAAAATGGACATTTTGCAGATGACCTCGGATTTCGACGAAACCACTTTTGTTGGGTCCGCAGTGTCAAGTTATTGCTAGGTTTCAAATTTCATAATTTTTTGAATCAATATGTGAGCGTGGCAAAAGAAAACGCGTTTGACTAGTTTCTGTTGATTTTAATCGACTGGAAATTGGTCATTTTTCAAACGGTCTCAGAATTTGACGAAACTAGTTTTGTTAGGACCGTATCGTCAATACGAAGCTAGAAAATATTTTTCTGGAATTTTTCTAGTTAGTATGTGACCCCGGTAATTTGAAATGTGCGTTTAAAATTCAATATAAGGATTTAAATTGTAAATTCAACGGAAACTGATTGTAACGATCAAACCAGCTTACGATACATATCCCATTGTGTTCGGAATGGGGGTAAAACGCTATGGACGACAGGCGGTAGACCTCGTTTCGAGGTCGTATGTAAAAGTCAACCCTTTTGCAAATTTAAATAATAAAATAATAATAATAATAAAAACTCTTCCCTCCCTCCTTATCTCCTGCTTGGCCCCCCCCCATTCGATTATAACCAGAGAAAAAAAAAAGAAAAAAAAGAAAAAACCGTAGCAATCGATTCGACGCCACCGCCCCCCCTGACAGCCCACGACCGCCGAACCCCCCCCACCGCCCTCCGATCTTCTCCCCCCCCCCCTGAAGCGAAGCCGCCGCCCTCACCGTACCCCCCTCTCCCTCGTACTTCGAACCCCCCCCTGAAGCGTCGCCTTGCCGCCGAGCCACCGACGAAGGCGAGTCGCCACCCCCCCCTCTCTCGCAGGTACGTGATTTATTTGATTTCATTTTTATTTTTAATCTAAAAAAATTCGATTTTTAAACAGAGGATAAAAAAAACTGAAATAGTTAAAAGAAAAAAAAACTGAAAGTTTTAAAAGTATAAAACAGATTTTATACAAAAGTAAAAACAGATTTTTTATAAAAGTAAAAACTGAAATGTTTTAAAGATTAAAACTGTTTTGTTTTAAAAAGTATAAAAACTGAATATTTTTAAAAGTAGTTTAAAACTGAATAAATTTAAAAGAAAAACTGTTTTGAAAAGAAAATAAAAACTGCATTTTTATAAAAGAGAGAAACTGATTTTATATAAGAAATAAAACTGATTTGTTTTTTTTAAAAAGAAATAAAACTGTTTTTGAAATAAAGAATAAAAACTGCATTTTGTAAAGAATAAAAACTGCATTTTATAAAAATAAAAACTGCATTTTCTATAAAGAATAAAAACTGCATTTTTATAAAAGAGAAAAACTGATTTTATTTTGAACTTTAAAATAGGAAAAAGGTTTAATCTTTTAGTAGAAAAAGATTTGAACTTGCAAAAGTAAAAATCATATTTTTTATGTTGAAAGTCGAAATAAAAAAACATATTTTTATATGTTGAAAAGCAAAAATAAAAATCATATTTTTATATGTTGAAAAATCATATTTTTATATGTTGAAAGCAAAAATAAAAATCATATTTTTATATATTGAATAGCGAAGTCAAAATTCGATTTTTATATATTGAATAGCATAGAAAAAATTCTATTTTTACTTATGCAGAGAATACGGGTGAAAGCGACAAATAGGCGAAGATTTCTATTAAGAAGAGTCGTGAAGTTGGATAGCTATTGGTGAGATTTCTGATTTAAAAATTTATATATATATGTGTGGAAATGAAAGTGAATTGCTATATATAAATATCTATCTATATATATATATATATATATATATATATACGCCCCTCGTCCACAAACCATGGACGATATTTATTGGTTGAAATTGTGGTGAAAATTGATTGATAGCGATTGATTGTTTGGGATTGTTTTGTGATTGATATTGGTTGATTGTGGTTGAAAAATACCCGTTTGTGGTTGTGAAATATTTGGTTGAAACCACATAGGATTAGTTTGTGGAAATGAAATAAATATATACATGCCGCCTGCGTGCGAACTAGATGCATGATTCCCATTGTCAAAAACCGCGAGGTTTTAAGGTAGAGCGAGGAGCCGTACTAGGGACGGTGCCGGTTTAACTACCCTGCCGTTATGCTGCCGAAATTTTGAATAATATTTGTGTGTTTGAATTATTTTCATATGCTTAAACTATATTTATTCATTGTATTGAGAACATTCATGTGTTGAATTGATATTCATTCGTTGTTTAGAAATTCATGTGTTGAATGGTATTCATATTTTGAAATAAATTGTTAGATAATAAAAATCACATTTTTATCTATATATAAAAACTATTGAAAACATTCATGTGTTGAGTTGATATTCATTCGTTGTTTAGAAATTCATGTGTTGAATGGTATTCATATTTTGAAATAAATTGTTAGATAATAAAAATCACATTTTTATCTATATATAGAAACTATAGAAAACATTCATGTGTTGAATTGATATTCATTCGTTGTTTAGAAATTCATGTGTTGAATGGTATTCATATTTTGAAATAAATTGTTAGATAATAAAAATCACATTTTTATCTATATATAGAAACTATAGAAAACATTCATGTGTTGAATTGATATTCATTCGTTGTTTAGAAATTCATGTGTTGAATGGTATTCATATTTTGAAATAAATTGTTAGATAATAAAAATCACAATTTTATCTATATATAGAAACTATAGAAAACATTCATGTGTTGAATTGATATTCATTCGTTGTTTAGAAATTCATGTGTTGAATGGTATTCATATTTTGAAATAAATTGTTAGATAATAAAAATCACATTTTTATCTATATATAGAAACTATAGAAAACATTCATGTGTTGAATTGATATTCATTCGTTGTTTAGAAATTCATGTGTTGAATGGTATTCATATTTTGAAATAAATTGTTAGATAATAAAAATCACATTTTTATCTATATATAGAAACTATAGAAAACATTCATGTGTTGAATTGATATTCATTCGTTGTTTAGAAATTCATGTGTTGAATGGTATTCATATTTTGAAATAAATTGTTAGATAATAAAAATCACATTTTTATCTATATATAGAAACTATAGAAAACATTCATGTGTTGAATTGATATTCATTCGTTGTTTAGAAATTCATGTGTTGAATGGTATTCATATTTTGAAATAAATTGTTAGATAATAAAAATCACATTTTTATCTATATATAGAAACTATAGAAAACATTCATGTGTTGAATTGATATTCATTCGTTGTTTAGAAATTCATGTGTTGAATGGTATTCATATTTTGAAATAAATTGTTAGATAATAAAAATCACATTTTTATCTATATATAAAAACTATTGAAAACATTCATGTGTTGAGTTGATATCCATTCGTTGTTTAGAAATTCATGTGTTCAATGGTATTCATATTTTGAAATAAATTGTTTGATAATAAAAATCACCTTTTATCGACTATATGAACTATATAGAAAAATAGTGTTTTGAAATGAATTGTTTTACAATAAAAATTACATTTTTATTGTATGCATAAATCGTTGAAATGTGAAGTGTTAAAAATAGCCACTTGTTCAAAATAAACATATATGAGTTGAAATATTCATTAATTAGCTAATGAAATGATTTGCACCTATTTATGTAACGTTAGAATGAATGGTGTTTTTAAACCAAATAGAAATCAAATATGAAGTTGAATAGAAAATGAAAAATGATATGGACTGTATATATATGTACATGCATATTCATTGAACAGGTTATAGCAAAGGGGCTAGAGAAGAGGAATAAAATTTGTGCCCGACAAATAGGTACACATTTACTGATTTGTTTGGGTGATGATTTTGAGCTTGTTGGCTAGCCGCTTGGCTTTTTCTTTTTCTTTTTGAGATTAGAAGGACCGGGGACGCTATTTGCGATTTCCCGATGCTCCCGGTGCAGGGGAGGTTATGGCGAAATTTTTCCAAAATTTAAGGTGTTAGAAAAATATTTGAAGTGAAAACGATATAGAAATCGTTGAATGAACTATATTTATATAAATATATAAATATAAATAAAATTAAAACGAAACGAAGCCGTGCAGTTCGTATTTTGAAACCGTGATTTCAAACGACTAGTGCGGAAAATCCGACCATTGGATTTTCCCGAAACCTCAACCGTCGGGTTCGCCTTGGAAATATCTTCCCAACGGCACCAACTTTGTAGAAATCCAACGGTTGGATTGTCTGGAATGTTTAATTCAAATCTGAAGAAAAACAGCGCCAGAAACGATTATATTTATTTATATATATAAATATAATTATATTTAATCGAATAACGACGCTGCAGTTCGTATTTTGAAATCGAAATTTCAAACGATTGTACCGGGAGATCCGACCGTCGGATTTTCCCGAAACTGGAACCGTTGGATTCGTTTTGAAAAACCCTTTCTAATGATGTAAATTTTGTGATGATCCAACGGTTAGATTTTCAGATATGTGTAAATCAAATCTGAAGAAAAACAGCGCCACGGCCGCCTTATGGCCCGAAGCGTCGTTTTGAATAAAATGGCTATTTTAAAATAAATAAAAATAGCGATAAATAGTTATAAAATATCGTAAGCGATATGGAATGGAAATAAACTGAATTTGCTTGATTTATGTGATGTTTGATGGTTGAATGTGTTTGGTGTGAAAACTATATAAAGAACACAATTGGTGTTGTCGAATAATTTAACCATTGAAATAAATCGATTTGAAATTCTAAATATACGTGAATTATTTGAAAAGGCCGAGTTAATTCTCATTTCGAATAATCGACCGACGATTGAAATTCGAAGATGAAGACGATGGTCGAAGACCGGAGATCTTCACCTCGTTTGGATGGTAACCGAGGTCCTGATTGGGAGGCATCCCGAAATATGGATAATGAGTGGTGATCGTTCAGACGTACGTGTTGATCGAAGGGTTTGCGAGGTATTTAGTGCCTCCGGTTTCGTTCAGACCCAGAACGGACTTGTAAATGGACTGTGTGTCTGACATAGGATTTATTCTGTGTGGCATGCTAAGATGCAGTGATCAGGGCTTCTGTTGAAAAGCAAAGTCTTGTGGTGATGATCAAAGCACCGCCTGTGTGGCGTAGCTTTGTGTATAACGTGAATTCGCGAGCCTCACACCCCGGTAGGAACCTAAAACGGGAGGAAGGACCTCAGGGAGGGCATGCGTTTCTTTCTAACTAGGGTGGTGTCAGTGACCTACCAGCCCTGACATTTATATACTTTTCACCTATGTGGTTGTTGCTGTTGCGAGGCGCCTCGGTTTGATCGGACGATCCGGGTCCGATGGAGTCATTCGTTGGCTCGTTTGCGCCCCAAAGGGCGGGGAAACGTATTGCTCAGGCATTTTAATCCACATCGGTGGACCGGCCCTGACGATCCAAGGGTCACTCGAGCTCTGATCCTGAGACATGGTAGGCTAGATTGTCTCGAATTCGGTAAGGACTATCTTTTGCCTTGGTTCATGACGGAAATCCAATTTCCAAATACGTGATCGTGCGGTTTTGATTGTATACCTATATATGGCGACATAGTGGTATGGGGCATTAATGCCGTCTATGATTGATAGTTATGATTTGAAATTGTTTTCAAAACATATATACACTAGCAATAATATCAAATGCCTTTGTTTTATTCGTATCAAGCATATTTTGGCCGTTATAAGGTAAAAACTCTATCCTCCGGTTTGCGTTGCATTGTGTAATGGGAACTGAGTCTTATAACGGCTTCATTTTTATAAAAAGCATAGCGATGTTTAAAAGAAAGATTTGTTTTAAAGCACTGGCAATCCAATGGAGTAAACCCGTTCCACGAAAGTGGCGTGGTCCTGTGATTAGCCAATTATATATGTGTTGAGTAGATTTCTCATACCAGTCCCATGACTGACTCGTAGTTTGTTTCACTCTCAAACTCGGGTGCCCCTTTTTCTACACGGGCAGCCTTGTATTCAGGTTTAGCTGGTTCTTTCTGGATAGCTGGAGCTGAAGATGGATTCTATCATTTATTTCTTTTTATGCTGTTCAGCTCCTATTGTACATATTTTGTTTATTTCCGCTGTAGACATTTATGTATAGTTGAACTGTATTTGTACTAAGTAAGATCCTGTATACTGTGTAACTCTGATGATTACTTTTATCCAGTATATTTTGTTGTTCATTCTGGTGTATTTATTTAATTCTGTTCTGCTATTATCTGTTTCTGTGTTATATTCCAAAGATAACCTTGTTTCCGTGAGAACGGGAAATCGGGTCGTCTCATTAGTGAAAGAATTTAGAAGGTGAGAAAGAAAAGATAGAACTAATAGAATAGAAGAAGAAGAAGAACATCAGAATCATCAGAGTAACACGAATCTCACAGCGGAACGAATAACATATAATATATAACATAACTTTGAAGTAAACAGTTATATATATACAATAGCACTTATCAGAGTACAACACTTACAACACAGCGGAAATAACTATAGCTATAGAATCTTGAAGTCTCCTGCTCCAAGCTCTCCAAGTATATCTGTAAATCCCGACTACTTGACTGCCCGTACAAATTTAGGCACACAAGAGTTTAGGGAAAACAACAAAGTAAACTCCGGGTCAGTCATGGGACTGGTATGAGTAAAACAGTTTAAACAATTGAACAGGTATATGATATCTCATAAGACCACGCCGTGAATACGGAACGGGTTTTTCCTTATGAGTATCTAAACAACTTTGACAAGCAATATCATTGTGATATTATAATAATGTCTAAGTACAAATAGGTATCAATCTAGCAGAAATGCTTGCATCTCACGTTCTACATACATAGTATAAAATCATAAACCGCAGGGCGCTTATCGGAGAATGGATTCCAACAGACAAGGTATGGGAGCACCTTCTGAATAGTGTACTCTAGAGGTGATACACTCAGGGTTCAACAAGAACGTCTTGCAACCCGGCCACACATGACCGCTCACTCATTTAGCTTGAGTGTCGCGAATATATTGCCACCACGGTTGTAAGCCATCAAACCGTCATCCGAAGATACTATATAAAAAAGAAGTATAAATATGAATATTCACTAGATCGGTGACAATACACCCTGCTTGGGGATGACCCAACTAGCCATGCTGCCTAGCCCAACTTTTGTTACTTCCTGGTGTGAGGCTAGAAGCTACGTCTATCTTCAGAACATCTGATCATCATTCACTTTGAATGCCACATCGTCATACCCGCCAAATCACAAATTGACTTATCCAAAAATAACACGGGTATATAGCTAAGAGAAACGAATTCCTCCGCCACCAAACGTGAATATGTTTGAACAGATCAACTTACGCGATCCATTGGATATACTCTGTCAGACCTTCTTCCATATACGTTGTCCTGGGACTGGACAAACCAAAGGCACTATTCAGTATATCCATCTTAGTCACTGTTATCTAAGACTTATACAACAGCCCTTGCACTTTACTCCGTCTTCAATTTATCTTTGGCAGATATTGCTCGCAACGCTTATGCCAATACAGAGTGGTTCTTTGGATAATAATCCAACCGGTCTCTCCATATTAACAACGTTAAAATGGTAAAAACTTTGATAGTCTGTGATTCAACTATCAAATGAAAACATGTCGGTGTACAAACAACGATCTTATTTCCAAATGGAAATTCGATCGATCAATCATCACATGTTCATATTTCCTTATTTCATATATATGTTATTAATCATTAGAAAACCTTTCCATAGCTTATTTTCACATCACTATTATTTCGCAACTATCAGTCCCTAACTGTAACTAGTATGAGAACAATTCTCTAAGTATCAAATTCGGAAGGTCGAAACCAACATCAGATCGTCACTTAGAAAACCGTTCAACTTACCCTCTCCAGTTAGTTTCTGAATTTGCTTAACTCTATTTCTTAAATTCTTATCATGAAAACATTTCATTTTCTATGTTTAGAAAACATATCTGACTATATTTGGAAAACGTTCCCAAAACTCATTTACGGATTTCCAATGAACGTTGTATAAAACATCATTACGCTTAATCCATTAATCGCTTATTACTTAACTATATTTCAAATCAACCTTTTCTATCGAACCACAACTATTTCTTTGTCAATTCTGAAGTCAATCAAGTTGGGGTATAATTACCTCTCAGACCTTAATTGAACAACGTCCTTTACTGTGAAATAGATGAAGCTCATCACTCACTTTTTCCAATCATCTGTTTACGCAAATTCTCGGATTCAGGTTACGAATCTACTTCTTATATGAAAACGTTTGATTATAACTATAACGTTATAATTCCTACTTCTGAAATATCTAACCTAAACTATAACTTTATCTCCTAACTCGAATAATTTAACAGACACCTAATTTCTAAATCAATAACTAAATCTTGATTTAAACCCTAAAAAGTAAATAGTACTTTCCCGAATTCGCTATAATCGAATTCGACGTATAACTCTCTTTCGAGTAATCTCTATTCGATTAACTCTTCTTCGAATAACCTATATTCGATTATCTCTCTTCGAATAACTCATATTCGAAATCTCTCTCTTTCGACTAAACAATATTCGATCTCTTTCTTTCGAATATGCTATATTCGAAAATCTCCTTTCGATTTACTAATCGATAACTCCTTTCGATCAAAATAAAATCGATAACTCCTTTAACTCTATTCAAATAACTAATATTCGACTAACTCCTTTGGATCAACTCATTTGATTAACTCCTTCGAATAACTAATTCGAATAACTTACCTTCGAATAACCAATATTCGATTTACTCTAACTCGATTAACTTAATTCTAATCGATTTACTCCATTTCGATTCAACTTAATTCAAATCGATTAACTTAACTCAAATTGATTAACTCCTTTCGAATAACTAAATTCGATTTAACTCTAATTGAATAACTAATATTCAATTAACTCTTACGTGTTTAACTCTATTTGAATAAGTAATTCGAATCACTCTAATGTGTTTAACTCTATTCAAATATCTAATTCAAATAACTCATTTCGAATAACTAAATTCGATTAACTCTTTTAACTTTACTCGAATAACTATATTCGATTAACACCTTCTTTCAAATAACTATATTCGATTAACTCTTCGACTAACTTCTTTGGATTAACTAACTTCGAATAACTCCTTTGGATTAGCTAACTTCGAATAACTCCTTTGGATTAACTAACTTCGAATAACCAATATTCGATAACTACTCTTCGAATAAATAATATTCGATAACTCTTCTCAAATGAATAACATTTGATTTCTCCACTCGAATAAACTATATTCGATTACTCTTCCCTCGAATACTCTATATTCGATAACTCTACTTCGAATAAGTGATATTCGACAACTCTACTCGATTAACTCCACTTGGATAACTCGAACTGGTCAACTCTAACTGGTCAACTCTAACTGAGTAACTTTAACTGATCAACTCTAACTGGTCAACTTTAACTGGTCAACTTTAACTGGTCAACTTTAACTGGTCAACTTTAACTGGTCAACTCTAACTGTTTATCTTTAACTGGTAAACTTTAACTGGTTAACTCAAATGGTTTAACCTAACTGGTTAACTCAAATGGTTTAACCTAACTTGATTTACTTGTCTCGATTAACTGAACTAATCCACTTAGTTTAACTTAGTTAATTCACTTTGATTAACTCTAACCGATTTACTTAGTTTAACTCAGCTAATTCACTTTGATTAACCCAACTAATTTACTTCGATTAACCAATTAGTTTAACTTGACTAATTCACTTAGTTTGACACAACTAATTCACTTTGATTTACCAATTAGTTTAACTTAACTAATTCACTTCGATTAACCGCTTAGTTTATTTTAACTAATTTACTTTGGTTAACTTAACCAATTACTTTGATTAACTCGACTAACTCGCTTTGGTTAACTTAACCAATTACTTTGATTAACTCGACTAACTTGCTTTGGTTAATCTAACAAATTACTTTGTTTAATCCTTTTATCACACTCTGGTATTTCTTATGGTTTTTTTACACATCACCTAACAACGATGAATATCGTCCAACCACACGTAATCACAACAGATTATATACATCACATTTATATATCACAATACATAAAACACAGTAAAAATAACTGTTGAGGAATCCAATTGGATTCCTCCAACCTGTTTCCCTGCATCCACAGATGTTAAACAACACCAGTATAATATTCTGATAAACAGAATCAACATATAACTATTTGACGGTTTATATATAAATATATATATATATATATATATATACGTAAATGTATATATAAAATCTCTACTAACTGACTAGCAGTTCAAGCAAACAATCAACACACAGTCAAACATACAATATTTTAACAGTTCTAAGAATACAACGTGAAAATAAAACTGTTTAGAGTTTGTGAGATTTACTCACATTTGCGCGTTAACCGTTTAAATAACGGTTTGCGTTATTTGATTTCGACGGACAATTTATTTCGCCATAAATTGTAACGAGCCCAGATGGACTTCCAGTCAGCTTCATCGTGTAGTGTCCGTCCATACGATCCTAACGGATCTTGTTTCGCTTATTCCTTTCCTCCGGCCCAACTTCTGATTTAAAACCCAAAATCGTATGTTGATAATTACCCTTCTTCCTTCAATATAAAGTATCAAAGCCTACTCCTGTTCAATTTCAGGGTATGGCCGAACCTCTTCAATCCCAAACTTCACATTCTCTAAAAAACCACGGTAACTATCACCTCTCCCAAACGTCCTGCTTCAAGTATAAACCCGTCTTGCTCCCTTTTGATTTGTTTGTGATAACCAACTCAAGGCTTCCCTAAATATAAAATTACACGCTGACTTCATAAAATAGAAAACCAAAACTTCAAACAAACCTTCCCTTTCCAATTCGTTACTGTCTTTGGTAAAGAACAAGCTGATTCTTTTACTCCTACCACACGACTACTGCTGTTTGCCCCTTTATTTAAAACCATATGACCATTTTCCTTTTACGTTTACTCCACGGATCCTACTGTCTTTTTTTCCCTTTTGTTCACAATGGCTTTATTAACACCTCCATCGTTCTACACCCTTGAACAGACCGCGTCAACCCCCCATACTTTATCATTATTAAAACCATTTCAACAATAGTGCATCTCCCTTCATCATCATCAAGTCCAAAACCGAACAACTGCTGCTCTATAACACCACTCAGCAACCACAAAACCCCCGAGCTTCCTGAAAGAAAACACCCGTTAAGTCTTGCTCCATTTCCACTCTTCTCCATTCATGCATCTAGTCCACTGTGCATCTCCACATAGTACCATTGGCCATTACAGTAACCATATTTCAAAACGTATGGTTATAGTATCAGCCAACAAAACTCCCTCCAGTAAACACAACTTCAAAGACCCGCCCCCTTTCATAATTTCAGGTGTTTCCACTTGCGGTCATCAGCTCGACCACCTGAGAAGCCCTTCGCCACCGAAACTCCCCACTATCGGCTCGAACTTCGGCGAAAATACACTGCCTAACTTGCGTCGCTTGTCACCAGCGAACGGAATAGATGTTCGGAACCTTCAGACTGCATACGGTGTTGAGGAGAACACGTCAGGACCGCCATACGGTTGCTTTAGCGATTACAGGGTTTCCGTTTGGATTTGTTTTTGAATCGCCCGATTTTGGGTTTGTAGATGAAAATGTGGCGGCTCGTTTTGATCAGAACGAAAATGGAAATTAGGTTTAGTAATTTGAAAGGGTTATTTATAGACAAAGGGGATTAGATATTTTCTAAGAGGAAGTACGTGGAGAAACATGGTCCAAGGGGTGATGTATGTGGCTCTTGTAACTTGGGGTAGGTAGGACGTGTTTTCAGTTTGCCGTGACATGCACTTAGTTGTACACTTCTGAGTTTGTATAACATATATATATATGATCATACATACATGTATCTCGCTACTGACTGAAATATATATACCGTTGTGATCAACACTGTCTCACGATCCCAGAAATATAATAATATCGGTAGGTTAACTCATATTTTGAAACCCCAAAAATATCGATTCAGGGTGCAAAATACTCCAAATAAAAAGTTGCATATTTAATTAATTAAAAATTACCATAAAATTCTAAAAATTAAATTATCACTATGTCCCAAAAGAACCTTGTCTAAATTCAAACCCGATCTCTAGTTATATCGAATAAACCATTACGGTCGATAAACGATTCTATAGCGACTATTTTAAAATTTGATTTGGACATATCTCAAAATCTACACGACGAAATCTCGATTTTTCTCTTCCACTAGAAAGATATACTCCACCAGCTCCACACGTTTCTTGTTTCACAGAAATCCGTTTTAAAACGAATCCTGTACATTCAGTTGAAGTTCAAATCGCCAAATAGCGAACTGCAGCGCTATTTCAAGCTCTATTTTAATTATAAATTATAAGTTCGAACGTTGTACTTTAAGTTATCGATATCACCAAATCGATATATAAATAATTAAATAAATTAATTATTCGACAGCTAACAAAATGCGCCATTACAGGTAATCAGTTCATGTCTAGATTATACAATCCTTCAAATATATTTCTACTTCAGCCATTCATTTTTTATGAGACCAATTTAAATATTTGTTGTGTTCATTTGATTTCTCTAAATTTAACATTCACATTTTATTCTTTTCTAAACAATAGTGTTTTTTCTAAAGAAAATGAATAATCAAATTATCGTATTTCTCATCTTGTTTTTGCCAAAGTATTAACATATTTTGTAGATAACTGTATTGCACCGTCAGGCTCTATTTTGGCAAGTAGGGCGATGTTATAGAATTTTTTGATGTCACCCCTGAAATTGTTACGTTTATAAGATAAATAGGTAATGCTGTCCCTCTTACTTTTATATAGAATACATAAGGTTTTTATTGTTAGTATTCTTTCCCTTTTGCTTTGTCCAATCTTTCGAGTAAATTCTATTTCAGCACTTCTGTACATATGTTTGTTATGTAGTTGAAGGATATTTTTCTGTAATTTTTGTTTCCCTTTATGCGACTACATTCATGTTTTTTTTTTGGATATTGATGCTGAAAACCTACGATTAATATGACTTAGGGCAAGTCTGAGAGTTTTTGCATTCCGAAAATGATCAAGACAAATTTGCGGAGCATATTTGTCTTTTTTTGGCTGATAGTGTATTGTATTATTATTATAGCATGTTTAAAATCTGGCTTCAAAATAACAAAAGAAAAAATTAGGTAGAAATGTTTGGTAATTTCACCCTTGAAAATGTTTCATAATTTATTCAAGCTCATCTTTCCTTCATTTAGTTGTATAGAATATGCTTGACTGTTCATGCATGTTTTGTAAAATTTTCAGATGTATTACATACCCTGTTTGTAAAATACATTCAGCTGTATAAAATATGGTGGACATTTTGTGCATCGTCTATTTTCTATCATTATAAGCCCAGTACACATTTTCAGAATAAATATCATTTCAATATTTCTGAGTGGTGTTAAATACATTCCTATTTCTCCATCTTGCAATATCTACACTCTAATCATTAACTAATGTGCTTTTTCTTCATCAATGTTTGAGCATAATGAGGATCAGAAGAAATTTAGTGATAAATCTGACTATATATTTTTCATTTCATTTATTTTGTGTAAGCACTTATAAATGAAGAAGATGCGTATACATTATTTGCGTAGTTTGGGCAACTTTGGGTTGTTGTATGGGTTCTAGCCACTTTGATTTTCAAAAGCAATTAGTCCATTATACGTATTCCAAAATATAATTGGCAATAAACAAAATACATTTGTTAATCAGCCTTACTAATGGGCATCTCGCTTCTGTATAATTAGTCAACAATGCATGTCCTAGTGTGAATTGAGATGCTGACAATATCATTTTAAAATTTATTTTGATGACTACACTATTAATTTGAATCATTTAATGATTACTCACGCATGTATTTTTTGATAATATTTTAACGTCATGTATTTTCTGATAATATTATAACCTTCAGGATCTTGTAGCAACCGAGATGTTGACTCCTAGGTCCTTAAGTGAATCATCATTGATTTATAATTCTCTCAACGGTATGCATATGGTTAAATCTATACTATACTGTAAAAGATGAGCATAGAAATCTTTGCTCTCAGCGATTCCTGGATTTAAAACCCAACCGTCACAATATAGAAAGTAGTAAAGCAAATCAAAAACGATTTGCTTTGCTTTCATACCCGTCCCCTAGCAAATAACCCTTATTTTAATTACAGCTTACAACCTAATCCTGAATATCTCCTATGTTGAATCTACTGCCGACTTGATTCACCAGGGAAAGTCATTACGATCTTCAACAATTTATCATCGTTGATTAGAAGTTTCTTCTGGTTTGCTTCACGTTGGTAAATCGTCTCACTCTTCCTTCTGTTGATGAAATCAAAATTTCTACTGCCATTTTTGTATACCAGTTTCAAATAATATGTATAAGGTAAGCTTACTGCAGATTTTTCTCAATTTTTACCGTGTTACTTTCAGCTGACGGTGTTACTTGCAACCTGCTGCATAAAAAGAATTAAATCTGATTTTATATAGTTTTATTCTTTTATATGATTTTCAACAGTACAACAATTTAAAAATTGTTATACAATGTTGACGGTATTGCTTTTGGTAAATCAAATCGAAATCCCACTTTGCAGAAGTTCGTAACAGGTATTGATACTTGTTGATTAAAGTTAGCTTATAAAATAATTATGAAACCATAAAATTGATAGGTCGTCTGAGTCAATGGTTTAGGTTCATTGATTTAAATTTTCATCATCAAGAGCTAATCCTTTTACACTAATATTTCTCTTGAGTTGGTTATAGGTAATATTTTATACGGATATGGTGATGAGTCCCACCTTGAGGCTACGTTGTATTTCAGCAAAATATTCACAAATATCAAGTTCCTTCTAACTGTTGTGTTGCTGAATTCCTCCAGTCTGTACTTTGATAACATATATTTTATTAGGCAAGTACATGGTTTAGTTAGATGAGCAGAACTATGGTAACTAAGTAGTACTTCTGAAAGAGAACTTTGATTATATTATCAAACTGTATGATTTACTTTCTTCAACAAAAATGATGTTATTTATTAAAGAATGCTGCTTATTTCTGTTGTAACAATTTTTTGTTTTTGCTACTTCTACTAAATCAAATAGAAATCCCATTTTGCTCAAGTCCATAGCAAGTAATGATATTTGCTGATTAAAGTTAGCTTATAAAATAACTATAGAACTATAATAGATCATCTAACGCAATGGTTTAGGTTCATTGATTTAAATTTTCACTGTCAAGAGCCAATCGTTTAACGCTTATGTTTCTTTTGAGTTGGTTATGGTTAATAGGTGATCTGGATATGGTGACAAGTCTGGCCTAGTGTCTACATCCTCTTTCCAAAGGTGGTTCTTCTTTGCATGCTTAGCGGTTCGCGACCTTTTTCCATTGCTCTTATTCCAACACTAGTTAGCGCTCATGTTTCTTGGGTCGGTTTTTTTTCATGCTACCTTAATTTGGGGATCAATAAATATCTACATTCCAATGTTTGGGGATTAGTGCCAGTAATTCAAATTTTACCTGTGGTAATGCAGGTAATGCTTGATCAGATGGCAAACATTCCATACATGATTCACTTATTAATTAGTCGGCAAACACTTGGTGATTTCATAGTTACATATTCCATGAAAGCCGACCATCTTGCGAGCAATTTCCAAGTGATAAAAGTACAACCTCCGATTTTCATTTTAGTTGTGATATTATTTTAACTGGTAAAATTGTTTTTAATAATTCCTGTTAAAGCGTACAAAGTTGAATTTTTATTTGTTATTTCTTCTATAGTTCATTTACAGATAAAAGATGAAGCATGGTGGCGCTTCCAATGTTCATGGATCATCCTAACATGTTATGAGATAGTCCATTCCTTCCTGCAGATTCATTTTTGCTTTAAATTGGTAGATCTTACATTAAGAGTAAGTTTTGCATTTATCGTTCGCAAACATTTTTTTACTTTCTATTTGAATTATAGCTAGTAAGCCTGACATCATTGGAAGCAAGATCAGTCAAAAAAACACTGAAATGCATGCCTAAAATGCTACATCATTAACCTTATAATACACTAATTGTAAACACAACTACTGAGAAATTAATGTTCATTTTGTCAAGAGAAATGAAAAGGACCTACATACACTGCACAAATCTGTATTTATTATATGTTAGCCAATTTTCACACCAAGTATTCACTGTTTACTTCAAATTTTCAAGACCAACCACGCCAAACTAGCAGTCATAATCTGAATATTTCAAGTTAAAGTTTAGGCTAAGTTAGGACTAACCAACACTTTCTCATATTCTTTATGTATTAGGAAGTGTAACAGCTTTAAAATTTGTGCATTTATAGGGACTGTTTCTTCAAAGAAATAGTTATTGGGTAGGAATTACCTTCGAAAACTAGGGTCCAGGTGAAATCAGGATATCTTAGAGAAGAAAGGTGTGTTTTATTCAACTTACTCTTAACCTATTGTATAAAGTTGGTGTTTACTCGGCCAATAACTGAACTTTAATCAAATTCTTGGATTTTATTAGCTCATTTGGAACTAAATTTTCTGTTGCTTTAAAATACTTTTATATTGCTGCTTGGTAACGGTTACTTAAAATATCATGATTTCTTTTTTTATTCATTTATTTGTTTTAGTTAACTAAATTATCTTATTAAGTTAACTTAGCATATATTATTGATGATGTGTAAATTTTGTATTTTTACAGCAATGTTTTATAGAAAGAATCAAGAAAGTTGCTCAAAATGACTTTTATGATTTGTAATATCATATATGTTTCCTTCTGCTAAGTAAAATTTCTTTATATAAAATCTCTGTTTTATATATAATGCTCAATTTCTAAGTTTCACAGCATCTTATCTATGTAAAATAGATATTAAAAACAACTATAAATTCATTTGATTTCTATGCTAGTAAGAATGAATCATCAGACCTATAACCATCTCTTTTCTAGTAAAATATGAGGTTTATTAGTTCATGTAAATCATTAGGTCATTATTGTTTAAATTTGGTTTTGATTACTAATTTTCAGATTTCTTCATTACAGATAATTGAAGATTTCTAAAGCAGAAATGGTGATGATATGTTCCTTAGACTTTTTGGGGCTTATTTTGTTGTAGCAAGCACATGAATTCTTTTATTGCGTACTTTCATTAATATTTGGTGTAAACTTTCTTTTTAGATATTGTGCCTTGCGGATGTTATATGGAGTTGGTTTATAGATATTGTCTTTGTGTATGAATTTATGTAAACTTTGTTTTCGATTATTGGCTTCAGTGTATAGAAGTGCATAGTAGTTACACTTTTATATAACAGTTTCCTAGTTTGATTTCTATGTTATTTGTTATATGTAAATTATCCAGTTGAAAATTAACTTTTATTAGCTGTTGATGTGAAAAAGTTAACTTTTATTAGCTGTTGATGCGAAGCACTTAAAGCATTTTTGACTGCAAATTGTTAACCCTTTGAAAACCTAATAACAACAATCATAGGTTGCTAGCGAACCTAAATACACACTTTAGACAACAAATAATCAATTAGTAACAGCTTTAACGAGTGCTGATGGAAGTGTTAAATAATACAATAATTTTGTTTATAGCAGGATATTTACGCTGTAAACATTCTAAAACAGCAATCAAGGCCAACGTTGTGAATAATTATTAACAGCTGAAAATGAACGCTGTCATAGAGAGTTTACAACATCGTTTATTTACTGCTGTTGGAAATTTCGTATCTACGACAGCATGTCGTTATACAGCGTTCTTAGTGACGATGTTATAACCTATTACAGCGTTTTTGAAACGCTGTCAAAAGATGTTTTTGGTGTAGTGTTGCTATTTTCACATTATAATTTTTGTAACATATCAATCTATAATCAAGGTATTACAGTAAAATATTTCATGTGAGATTAGTAAATCATTTCCATAGTTCAACAAACTATTCCATATTAGCAAAATTAAAATATACCAATCACGTATGAATGTTTACTATTGCGTTATTTTATTTACACTGTTATATTATGCCATATATAGCTAGATGGTTGATTGGGGAAACTAATAAAAAATGTTGATGTCGTTGATCGATGTCACTATGTGCTTTCTGGTGGAGGTACGAAGATTTTATTTATACATTTAAACGGCTTAAAATATTACATGCCTTTATAAACGTAAAAGATTTTATTTCCATATTTGGTTCGCCTTTGTAATCATTTTGTTAAGTACAAATTATGAACCCAAACGGTCTTTTATATGCTAGAAAATTAAAACTACCTTTGAGAAGCATCAGTTGATTGCATTCGTATGTATAGGGAAATAGCCATACATAATACAAAAGCGCATTTTGAAACTGCAGTTAGTAATACTAACGTGATGAGAATATAAATATCTTCCATAATGACTTACGATTGTTAGTATAAATAAAATATGAAAACTTTGGAAGTTATGATCCAAAATATTTTTACTACTGATGCTAATTTCAAGAAAATTATACTATAGAGGGAAAGGAACATATGTACTTCGATATAAAAGAGAATAAAATTATACAAAATAAAAAAAGAGATATTTAATGACTATAACCTTTCTAAAACTGCTCATATATCACAATTGAGGACATATTTTTTTGTGAATATTAGGCACAGGTCCCTAAAACGAAACTTAATTAGGCTCACCCCCGGTCATAAACTTATTGTAAATTTAGTCCCTATTTTCAAAAACATATAAAAACATACAAAAAAAATATTAAAAAACCATGTAAATTCGTATTTAATTAAAACAATTAATCGTGAAAAAAATCAGATCAAAAAAACATTAAAAACAACGTCGAAATCACGAAATACAGAAAATCAACGAAATGCAGTAAATTGCATCAAAACATGCATATAAGTCGATTAGTTGCATACATCTGTGCATTTATTTCAAATCTGCGTCAAAACTGCAGTATAAATGCATACATGTATGCACATATTGTTAAAACATGCATCTGCCGATGCATTTATTTAAAAACTGCATACCTACGTGCAACTTATTCACGTTTGCATGTATTTTGACATATATGCACACATGTATGCAGTTATATAGAAAAACTGCATACATGTATGCAATTTTTCAAACAGGCGTGCATAAATATATGCATGTGTATTCGAATAGTTGCATAAATGTATGCAACTATTCGTAAAAGTTGCATACATTTATGCAACTTTTTTTTTTTAATTTCTGTGGACTTCTGGGAATGTTTACAGATTTTAGAATTTTTTTTTTTTTTTTTTTAAGTGATAGCGCCTGAAAATTTGGACAGAAAACGAAAGAGGCGGAGGTATGGAAAGTGGCAGGCGGAAGATTCCAGGCGGCAGCTAAAATAGGGGGCGGGTTTACAGAGAAAACATTAATTACAGGGATGTACTGTGAATTTAAAAACTTGCAAATAGTTGCATACATGTATGCAACTTTTGCCAATAGTTGCATACATGTATGCAAGTATTTCTGAAGCTGTTTTAGTTGAAAATGCATGCAGAAACCTGCATACATGTGTGCAACTATTTGAAATACTTGCACACATGTATGCAAGTATTTACATGTGAAAATAAAATATGTGCAGAAACCTGCATACATGTATGCAACTATTTTAAATACTTGCACACATGTATGCAAGTATTGCATGTAAAAATACAACAGAGAAATACTTGCACAGATGAATGCAAGTATTCCAAATATGTGCATGATTTGATGCAGATTACTGCATTTTTCGCTGTTTTCTGTATTTTTTCGATTTTGATGCATGTTTCGATTTTATTATGATCTGAATTTTTGGGCGAGTACATGTTTTATTTAAATACGAATTTACGTGATTTTTTTATATTTTTTTAATATTTTTTTGATGACTTTTCAGAAAATAGGGACCTAATTTACAATAAGTTTATGACCGGGTTTTTTTTATATTTTGAAACTTAATAGGGACCTCTAAAAAACGCACCCTATTTTTTTTCCATAATTGTTGTATCTTATAGATAAAAAAATAAAATCTTATTAATTAAGGGAAGAAAAATTGTGAGTGACTGCCTTTTTGCTAGAAAAACTTTAGTGAAGTCAATGAAAAACTAAATATTTTATAGTAAATACAATAATCATCATTCATTTGGTACAGAAGTTGGATATCAAATGATCAGTAAATAAATTTGTCAAAGAGAATGAAACATATGTGTGATGAAACACAACTAACTCATAAAATTTGCAGCATTTAATACTGAAAATGATGTGAGTCATAACCTAGCGGTTCAACTTTGTTTTCTGATTCCTTGCAACTAGATTATTCAAAAAAGGTTAAGTGATCATATTTTAAGCCAACTACAGCAATATTGGAGGACAAAGCTATGCAGTTAAGCTAACCATGGGAGACCCAATCAGTAAGGAAATTAGAAAAATGTATGGGTGTAAGTAGAAAAACATAAATTTAGATTGTATATAAATGCATAATTCATTAACTTCTATAGCAATTTGATCCAACACCTAATTCATGCCTTAAATTAGTTTGAAATACCCAATGAGATAGTGGATTTCTAAGTAATTCTTTCATTTTGATAAGCAAATAAATAAATAAATAATTAAATAATGAACATTTGAATACAATAATTCTTACATTTCGTCAGATTGGAAGTAATATAGACGGATGTATGGTGGAATTCTAAATATTATTAACATAAACATTCATTGGCACTCAAGTTGTAATATTTGTTTGCAATTTATAGTTTAGTAATTTGAATAAAATAAATTTTTAGAGAACTAATGCTAGAAAAATTCCAACTATACTACTATTTCTTATTTAGTGTTGCTAATTTGTGATCCAGGTTTAAAAAATAAAAACTACTACAACATATACGATTAATGAAGGTTATATTAGTATACTGCTTGGTTTGATAATTTAATAGACATTTATACAATAATGTTGCTTTGTTTCATTTTGACCGAACATAGTTTAAGGGACTCTCCAAAGAACGGAGAGTAATAATTACATCTGTTTAGTTTTAACTAAACACTGGTCTTAAGGGAATTTATTAAATAAGGGAAAAAGTAAACAAATAAAAAGATCTCCATTTTGAGTTGTTGGGTTAATTTACCTATTCCAAAATGAAGAAGGAAGAGATAAATCATCGTCATTTAATAGTTTGGTCATCAGAATCCTATCGGCTGTCAGCTTTCCATGCTTGCTATTTTGTAACCTTCAAACCGGTAAACCAGTTCCAAACACTATGTTTGGTCAACGATCTCTCTTGCTAAAACTAGCAATAATATTATGAAATTAAAAACATATATAGCATCTAAAAGGAAAATGAAGTTGAACTTAGCACTAAAGTTATAAAATGGCTAATTATTGAATACTTGTACAAAAAATCATCAAGCAACAATAGTGAGGAGTATCGCACAAAGAAGTCCAAGCAATTTGACAGCATAGCAAACAGACATTGCCATGTAAAAAAACAGTTTCAAATTTTGTTGGAATCAAGCGGCTTGTCACAAGATATAGGCAGTGAAAATTGCATATATGGAATCTCTCATTGACGGTACCAACACAGCTGTACCAATTGCACAAAGGTAATAAACAATTTCGTCAATGAGTTTTTATATTATGTATAAAGAATCTATAGGCTTCTTTTGGAATGCTTCCATTATTTATATATTTCTTCTTGTCAGTTCTTATCAGTTCTTTTCATTCGATTCTATAATTATTCTCCATTTTCTTATCGAATCGATAAAACTACTTATACATTTCTGGAAAAAATGTATCAAGACTTAAAAAGGATGACAAAAGATGAGCATATAATGAGCTTCCTATTCATACATTAAGCTTCCTATTATGAGTTTAATACAGATACGCACATCCCTTAACTAAGGGTTTTAATACGGATTTCCAAAATCACATGTTCCTATCCATAAAGAAAACTCGTTTATTTCTATCAAACAATAAAACATAGATTGAAGTTGTTGCTGGAACTGATGTAGCTAAAGAAAGTGTGGATATCATAATTGTTGACGATAATTTTTCAAAATCGCAATAGTATCTAAATAGGGTCAATCAATATGCGTTAGCATACAAAAGATTTTCACATCATATACATTCAATCAACAACTATATTATATTTTTAATCCTAGCTAATAGAAAGCAAGATAATTATATGTAAATGAACTATTAATTTTATAACATCACTTATGTTTCTTAAAACGACATTTTACTTATGATCCTTTACTAACTAAAGCTCAGAAAAGAACAAAAATTAGGAAGAATGCTAGTCTATAAAAATAAAAAAAATTATTGGGACACAAATTGGTGACGCAAAAGATCTCAACCTTTGGATTGAACCCTAAGTTTAACCTTATATGTGAACACAATGAGATGTGATGGCCAACATCTATTGTCACCAATTATGTTATATCTTCTATACAAATAGCCGAATGGTATAAATTTCACAATGTTTTTTGTGTATTGGGCCATCATATTCTCAAATAAAAACAACAATTAATCTAATACCCTATACAATAAAAATTCTATATTTTTCCAATAGCAGCAAATGCCTACCTTAAAAGTGAATTAAGCCAAAATTAAGATCTTGTTATAAAGTTCAAGAAAAAGGAAGTTTTTATTATGGTTGTTTTATAAAAAGGAAGTTCTAGATAAAGGTACTTGTTCAATAAAAATCAACAATAAAGCGGTTATCATTATGATTAAAGATGACTAATACATCTATAAGAAAATTTTGTGCCACTTTACAAAATGATGAAGCAGAAGAATGAAAAGGAAAATAAACATGCCTCTTGTTCTTTATAATCATCCCATTCACTTTCTTTGTTATTGCATCAACATCTGACGCAAAACAATCCCTTCTTTAACAGAGTTCATTTTTTATAAAGCAAGGGAACATAAGTTCATGGAGCTCACCCGCAAGTATTTTCAACCGGAATCTCCTGCAATAATTTAACTCATGCAATCACCAAATTCAATTTAAATAACATGAGTATAAAGTGGAACTTCGATATGTTTGATACTTCTTCTTTTTCTTCAGTTTGCATCCTCAACCTTAGATTCGATAAGCTTGATCCAACTCATCAGCTACCAATTTGCTCCTAACCAAACTAAACCTAGTGTGAAAGGCAATGGTTTTACAGGAACTAATCCATTTAAAGTTAGTTATCCAACTTTTAAACATGCCTTATGGACTTCTTATGCAACAACAATTTATCTATTTTGATTTACCTACCAATGCATCTATAGGCAGTATACTTCTTAGTTTATAAAACATTAGTCAAATGTCTGAACTATCATATTCCAAATAAAAGTAAAAGATAATCTACTTCCCTGTACAATAAAAAAAAATCAGTAGCAGAAAATATAAAGTGAGTGAAGCCTAAAACAAACCTATTTTGTTATGCAATACGTAAACAATTTGAACAATTAGAAGAGATGACTGAGCAAGTAATGCCTATCCATTTATTACAAAAATTTATTGGTGGTCTTAAAGAGGAAATTAAGTTTGACGTCATTGCAAATAACCCTCAAAACTCATATGTATGTATCAGTATAAAATATATTCTCATATGCTCATATTGATCAAAACTTATTCACCTCTAGAAGACCAATATCGCTGTCTATTGATATGAGTAAAAGATATCATAAAAACGAAACATGGTAGAAAAAATGAGGTATATAACACACATTAGTTTTATCTTGTCATGGCTTTGGACTAACAGGCTAATAGCCACTAACAGAAATAAAAGAATTGAGATGCAAGAGCATTTCCAAAGCTATCACCACAACAACATCAAATTTGCATTAAAATAGTCCATAAAAGATGCCCAAAAATAAAGAAATAAAATCCAACGGAAATGGTAAATATAAAAATAACAAAACAGTGATTTCCTATGAAGAATCAACGCCAATGATGTCTTCAAAGTCGGAATCATAACTATGTGAATAGGGAGAGTTAGGATGGTATAACAGTTTATACGACTTTATTATTTGTATTTGACTCATCTGCAATTTACAGAAGACGGAAGCAGCAGATACATAATGAATATATAATATTTCCACTATTATCAAGTTGAAATCCAAATTTTGAACTTCAGTTTCAAACTACATTCATATTATAGAAAATCTGATTAAAAGTATGATAACCAAAAGGAAGTGATTCATAAAGTACAAATGGTTAGTGACTGGTTGCATATAAATGAGTCGTACCTTAGCGCTTCTTGTTTCTATGCTAGCAATTCCTGGTGTTGACATAAATAGAGCCCTAGGTTGACGATCTTTGAGATAAGAATCTTCCAACTCTATCCGTAGGACAAATGTTTTCCAATAATAAAGCAAGAGTGGAAAATCGAACTCCATTTTGGATCTGAATAATTGGATGCAGAAGGACGTGGAAGCAGAATTGATTTTTGGGAAAAAGAAGCGTAAGCGAATGTGAGTAGGGAAATAGAGGTGAATTGGGAAAGAATACGGTTGTGAAACTGAAGATACGGGATAGAAACATAACGGTGACTCATCTCAGTTTGCCGCACCGTTAACACATGTCATCCAAATAAATGTGTGGTTTCTGCTTTTCAGCATAAGTAATAGAATAGATAAATTTGGAACCTTTTGGCAAGATTGAATGCATAAAGAAAATGTTTGGTTATTGATTAAACCAAACCATTAAATTTAAAAGAATAATAATAAGAATAAAAGATAACTACGCTGACCGCGCAAAAACATAAAAATATAAATATATGCATATTATCCGTCCAAATCAGCGCAAAATAGTAAAATAAACATTGCATTGAATATTTGAATGTTTGGGTGATGTTCAATTATGGAGTTATATGAAAATGTAATCCATATTGAATTAATATATATGTGGTTACCATTGCAGCAATTAATATAATTTATTGCTGTAAATTGGGATCGCAAATCAAGAAATAACAATTGTAACCAATGTTGATTAGAGAAAGTAAATATAATAGGATAAGGGTTACAATTCCTAAATTAATTAGGATTAATGTTGTATACCACAATTAGGAAATTTGAATTATAGCCGCATTTAGATACGAGGTTAAGCTTAACTTGTGTTAGAAGTCTGCCCAAACCGACTGGCAAATCCAGCATCCACAGGTGGTTAGCTTAATGTGAGGGGTCTAATGCTTAAATATAAATATACCAAGGCACGGTGTTAAGTTCAACTTATGGTAGAAGCCTGCCCGGAACCGACCGGTAAATCCAGCATCCACAAGTGGTCAACTTAATGTGAGAAGTCTGGTGTACAAATATATATATATATATATATATATAACACGCAAAAGATAAATAAATAGACAAGAATAGTAATTGTCTGTTGGGTTACAACAAATATATACCTTGGGACTGATAAATGGTTGCCTTAGGAAAATATGACCGTTACAGTCATAAAAGGCAATAAACAAAGAAATAAGTAGTAATTGGCTTTACTAAGGGGATTAATGGATATTGATTGTTGTTTAAATACTTAGTCCAATTAGGGAAGTAATCAAATAAATATCCTAGAGTAAAGAGGATATAACTTTCCTTATTTATATTAATTAATATAGAATATAGAACTTATAATTTAAAAGTAAAGTTGGACTTAGTAGGTTAATAATGTAAAAATATTGTTAACCATATAAACCTGTGACGATAAGAAATCTTATGCTTATAATATTTCCGTGGAGAGTAACTAAACAAAAAAGGCATAATGACGTGGCTCATTTTATCCCAATAAGGAAAGGAACCAAGGGCTAATGAGGGGTACGAACCTAATAACCTTCGTGTATAGTTCGCTTCCTGGATCTTAAGCGGCTGGGGTTGAAGAGTCCACCTGGGAATAGGTCTTTCAGTATAAGGGTGTTAAACGACATGTGTGTGCATTGCCTGCCCAAAGCTGGAAACTTAAAATGTCAGATATGGCTACCTATCCTACAGGAGTAGTAAGCAACTTAGGGGGGGTTATCCAATAAGGTCAGCTAGAAGGTATAGCGAGCGATAAAATACCATCTCTCACATTATACGGGGAAAATGTATATTCGTGAATGACGGGAGACTTAACTAGTAGTTCCCGTAGCTAGCGCCCTCTAGTTTATAAGAATGTTGAATAAATTATCAAGAGGTATTAAGTGACCAATAAGTCCGCCTAGGGTCTTAGGTGATTGAGAAAATCCACCCTATCTATCATCGATAGTGAGGCGTTAAATAATAAAGGGTAAGTGGATGGAAAGGTATGTGTATAAACTCCTAATCAGGGGTTCACTTCTTGGTCTAATAACTAGTTAAATCATGGTCTAAAGGCTTCCTAAATATGTGCGTAAATGTTCTATCTCGGAATTATTTCTTGGAATACTACTTTGGGAAGGGTAGCTAGTTCGTGCTTAAACATTTACAAGGTTAGGCTAGAGTCACTAACCTGGGTAGGCATACAACTTGTGTTGAACCAAATGGGATACATCTGTGTATTATAATATGTGTTGTACATTTCCTGTTCACTAGAATCTTGTTGTTCTGACCCCCTCCTTACTATGACCACCCAATTTTTCTAGAGAAGATTGGGTTCTCACAAGTGCTTTAGTTTGGTTTTCAGTTCTCGTTCTCTCTCATGATCGGTATTGGCGAAGCGACTTACTTGGGAAAGGTAGTTACTTGAGTTAATACTAGTTCATTCTATTTGTTTCCGCTGTGAGTTATCTTATCATACTCTGATTACGCTCATGCTTATTTATTTGCAGGTACCAGATATACATGCTCGATGCTTGGATGGTTTTGAGTTTTAATTTTTGTCATAATTTGGACGCAGAAAAGTGTGGGGTGCTACATTTGGTATCAGAGCATAGGTTAAACGATCAGTGGAATTAGTTAAATTAGGATTCGCGAGAGATCGTAATTCGATTTTCCTTTCTGTTTTTCTTCATCTTTCTTATTTGACTTAAATTTATTTCGATGATGAATTAGTCATGTTCCTAATTATAAAATGGGCTTTAAGCGACTAAGAGTTGAAATATGTTGAGTCAGGGTTTCTAGCCAATTTTGTCTTACCCTACAGTATGTTGGCAATCTCGTCGTGAAGAGCATAAGGAGGACATATGGTGGATTCCATTGATTAGAGTTTGGAGACTGGAATAATAATATACAGATCTAGCTATAACCGAGATAGTCATGATTTCTGGTTCTGGTTTTGTTTGATAGTTCCTGTTAAGACCATTACTCGATCCAAAATAGGAAAAGTCCACGTTATTATGTCACATCTATTTCGAAAATATAAATACGGGTTATATCCATTTGTTACTTCGTTAAAATTCCAAATCTACCTTTACTGAAATACTCATTTGAGTTCTAGGCCTTGCATTCGAGGATTTTTTTTTTAACTATTTGGAAAAAATAAAAACGGGTTTTGAAAGTTATGGAACACGGTTTCGGAAAATGGTTTATAAAGGCCTAGTTTTATAAGGATATGATTTTTAGATTTTTAGTCTATTCGTGTTTCAAAATTATAAGGGCTATTGTGTAATTTTGATAAATATAATCTGATTGGTAGGAAAGATGGAATTAGAAATGATAAGGAATATGGCATTAGACATAAGAATAATAAATATCTATTCCTTGTGATTTTTAGTATCCCTCTTCCTATATATATTGGGTAATTTATTGAAATTATCACAATTAATCATTTAGATTTTGAAGTTTCAACATTTTTGAACGTAAAAAGGTTTTTCAGTTTGTACTATGAACTGTAATATAAATAACAGTAGTAGTAATAATAATAATAAGGTGGATTTATAACGTTAGTTTATAATAAGTTCCATTTCTGGAAAAGTTTTAAATTTTTCTTCGAAAAGGCTAAGGAAAATCTTTCATCTAGATTTTTGGGGTATTTGATAACATGAATTATTTGTTTGATGTCAGCTAGGTAAGGGGAAAATCCATTTTAGTTTATATTACGGATTTCTAACTGAATTATTTTTGGAATTCGTTCGTTCATCGTGTGATCGCAGCCTTTAGTTGAGACTACTTGGAATCCTTGGAGTTGGTTCAGAGTTTAACTGTTGTCTTTGATACCGTAGTGATGAGAATAATTATTTTTCGGATCCCGTCAAACCTCAAAAGATAGCGCGGGACGATTAATAGTTTAATCCGGCCTAATAAGGTCAAGGTTCAATCTTTGTCCATATCCCATCTGATAGTTGACCGTCTAGCGTTATGCAAGAATGGTCAACTGGTTGATGAGTTTTGTTGCAACTTGAACCTAGGACTCAACCGTAAAAGTTGCATCCAAATTACCCCTTTAACTTCATTCTTTCGTCCTTCCTTCCTCATCTAGCCGAACTATATCTCTATTCTTCTTTTCTTTCTTAGCCATCGCCCTACCTCCTTTTTTTCATGCTTGTTTGCACATTAGATCTTGCCTCACTAGTACTCCAACATCTAATTTCTTCTCTCCGACTATTTCTTAGTCTATAATACATGAATTCGCTATCTGATCTTACTCACACCTAGGAAGAGATCATTTGCTTAGGTTAGGGTGAGCAAAAAGATTTCACCACCCTAGGGCTAAGAAAATTATCGAGGCAGTTGGACTTGCACCGGCCTGTTGCTTCAAGATCTTAGAATATGTTGTTGTTTGTGTTGCATCCGCCTTTGTTATATCTTATTAGGATAAATTTTTATGAAGGCGATCGTCGTTTTGGAGGTAAAGATTAAGCTATCTTTGGATGGTTTTTTTGAGGAGAATCTCAATGAGACTTTTAGAGGCATCTGTGTTTTACGCGGACTTGTATGGTATTTTGTTGACTGGCTTTGGAGATTTTTGCAGCAAATCTCTTTTATTTAATGCCAGTTTTTGAGTTCGGGAATCTATGTCAAAACTGCCCTGATGACGTGTGACCCATTTAAACACGTCGTTTTATAAGTGGGGAGTTAAGACTATATTTGTTTCATGATGCGAAAATTAATCCTTTCTTCAGTTGGTGGTGTAATCATCATTTTGTGCTGCATCATATTTTATTCAACTTGTTGTTTTTGTGTGTTGTCTCATGGAGTTACTTTCTGTAATTTTCACCAATCTATTTTTGTCTTTAGACAATATTAGGTGGAATTCCATGAGAAACATCTTTGTGTCAGGTTTCTTTTCCCGTCACAAATTCTCTCTTAGTAGAGATAGTGATGTGGGAACCTCCAACAACACCAGTAGTGTTTGTAGCATGAGATTGAGCATTTTGCTACCATGATGTGATTAAATCAAAGATCATAAAAATGGTTTGAGCTCCAGTCGCGGAGCAAGACATCTCGTTGTTTATAGCCATTGTTTAGGAGTTTCAGCGTCGTTGTTTTGTCGTCATCTTTGTTGTTTTCCCTTTCCAACATTTGGTTATTGGTTTTGTGGTGATTCGCGCTTGTAACTGTTAGTGTTTATTGCCTTTAAAATCGCACAACTTTAATTAATGGAATTTCTATGTTTAGAAATGTTTATGTTATTCATGCATATTTATTCGAATGAAATCCCATTTTTCTTACCTAAACTAACAGTTGTCCTAGAGCTGGAAAGAATAGAATTCTGTGTTGGATAAATTTTAGCAAAGGATCAGTTTTACGTTGTTTTTTCGTCATGGATATATAAATAAATAAATCAGCGTTCCTTGTTAAAACTAAGATTTATCTTGGCCTTTTCTGTGATTTCAGTTTTCGCATTTTTGCGCGATTGACTTTCTTTTTCCACCAATGTGTGACTTGAATTATTTGAGTTTCTGCAAAATACATTTTTAAGGTTTTTGGAAAACAATGTTTGAAAAACAAACTTTTTTTTATCATTTTATTATTTTATAGGAAAGTGAAATGGTTTTGAAAGAAAATCTTCAAAATAAACATAACAAGTTTTCAAGCGGAAATTTATTTTAAGAAAAAATTTCGATTTTTGGTCACATGAACGGCGTAGGAAATTTTTTTGGATGCTTTGTATGTGCGCTTTAGTGGTGCAATAGGACCAATGATATGGTAAAACGTTAACGGCAATAAGGAAAAAGCTGTTTTAGCCTTGGAAACATTGTTTCCATACCTTGTCAACGATGCGCGCGAGTTATTAATTAACTCATTTTATGTTTTAGAGCTTGTCTCAAGCCACTTTTACAGTCTACAGATGGAAAATTTTGGAGTAATTTGGGTAACTGAGGTGAAAATTCCACTGTAGGGAGGGGAATGGATTATTTGTAAGTGGAGGAAACATTAAAATACTTCGCTTTGATTTCCTTTTTCCGGTTTAGGAGAAATTAAATAGGAAACGATTAGATTGCGTGACATATTGGATGGTAGGGTTTGGATGCAAAATTGGTTGCTTCACACTTTTATTTGTAATCGTGTAAAGGTAATGGATGAAAAGAGTTTTCAAAAAGTTGCATTCATATACAACTACCACTATATTTAGAATGTTTTGCATCAAGACTTCAAAAGTATTTCAAAATTTTAATGCATACATATAAGAGGATCCAATTAGAATCATCTTGCATTCATATTTTATGGTTGAAATCGCATTATGTACACCATGCATATATACACATATTTGCAAAGTGGATGTACACAAATTGGTTGTATAGAATAGGACAATAAGTGTTGGAATTTCGGGACGAAATTCTTTTAAAAAGGGAAGAATGTAACAACCCGGAATTTTGGCAATAGGAATTAATTATTAGAATCTCAAAAAATAGGAATTTCTGCAAATGATGGAATTTTACTACGAAACTTTAACCGATGCGTTCGCTCAGAATTCTGGTCAACTTTCATGTTTGGAGATTCGCGAAAGGAGTCCACATGAAAAGTTACGGATGGAATACGAAAATGGACGGAACATAAATAAAGAAGAAAAAATAAATATTATATACCTTATTTAACTAGCCTTACCGGGCAACTGACGACCCAAGCAGTCGACCCACTGGGCGTTAGATCAGCTAGTAATGGATAGGATTAAGAGGTTAGTTTATAATATTATATTAAACAAATGGACGGATGTTAATTAAAATAAATTTAACGGTTCAAGGATAATTCCACTCCTATAAATAATGGGGTAAGGCCTCGTTCTTTTCCACACAAATCTATGAGCCTCATTTTCCTCCCTCTTCTAACATAATTTCTTACATAAATATATATTCATATACATCAAACCATATAGAATTGAGAGGATTATCAGATTCAATGGAAAAGAATATGAATTGACGCTCCAAATCAGATTCTCTCCTCTCTTCCTATTTTCTTACACATCTACAGATCAGAAATTTATCCCCTTTTTCAAATAAATTATAGGTTTATAAGAATTTGGGAATTGGAAGCCTAAAAGATTCAAACTTTGGATTTGGACGCTTTAAGGTGAGTGGGAAATTACGAATACAGTTATAATAACTTATTTATTTCGTTTGAATTAGATCTCAAATTTTATACCTATTTCCATTAGATCTTTTCATTAAATTGTTGTAATTGGATTGATACCCATCATATTTGATTGTAAACATTATTAAAACTTGTGAATTGTGAATTGTGAATTGTGGTTAGGCATAATATTATTGTGGGATTCTTAAATTTGTCTATAAACATTTCCTACAATTATGCTGTAAAATATATTGTAGTTGTTGTAAAGCACTGTAGATATGGAAATCAGTCCCATCAAACACCATTTAGATGTAGTTATATTCCAAATCTCTAGTTTCAGTGTTGAGTAATAAATTACATGAATTTCATAAAAGATACAATGGTAAATTGTGTGATTGTAATTTTAAAAGAAATATGCATGTTTGTATTCCATTTTGTTGAAATCTGGTCTATTGTTGTAAATATGTCGTTTTCCTCTTTTTGAACAAAAAGATGTTATTTTAGATTCACAAGAGATATGACAAAAATATTTAAAAATGGAAAAGTGGTGCGTATAAATATAAATATGAATATTTGTGCGTAGTTTGCATCAACTATTCTAAAATTATATATAAACATATATATATTTCTTGAGAATTTGAAATATGTCTATTCTACTAATCAGGCATAGTTTACAATAATCATTGCTAACGGTCTTTTTGTAAGATTTGGAAACTTTTGGCAAGATTAAATGCAAAAAGGAAACGTTTGGTTATTGATTAAACCAAATCATTAAATTTAAAAGAATAATAATAAGAAAAAAAGATAACTACGTTGACCGTACAAAAATATAAATATATATATATATATTGTCCATCCAAATCAGCGCAAAACATTAAAATATACATTGTATTGAATGTTTGCATGATGTTCAATTATGGAATTATATGAAAATGTAATCCATATTGAATTAATATATTTGTGGTGACCATTATAGCAATTAATATAATTTATTGCCATAAATTGGACCGCAAATCAATAAATAACAATTGTAACCAATGTTGATTGGGGAAAGTAAATACAATAGGATAAGGATTACAATTCCTAAATTAATTAGGATTAATGTTGTACACACCAATTAGTAAATTTGAATTATAGCCGCATTTAGATACGAGCTTAAGCTCAACTTGTGGCAGATGTCTGCCCGGAACAGACCGACAAATCCAGCATCCACAGGCGATCAACTTAATGTGAGGGTTCTAATGCATAAATATAAATGTATCAAGGCACGAGGTTAAGTTCAACTTGTGGTAAAAGCCTGCCCTGAACCGACTGGCAAATCCAGCATTCATAAGTGGTCAACTTAATTTGAGAAGTCCAGTGCGCAAATATATATATATATATATATATATATATATATATATATATATATAAAGGAATGCTTGTTAATGGCGACATGTGATCTCTTCACCTGATTTCGTCATGCGTGAGCGTTCCTCTACTCTTGTTATTCTCGTTTCCTTATAATTATTTTCTCTCCGCAACCTTCAACGAATTCAGTTCGTTAATAAGCCATTTTTTTCTTCGTTTTAAGTTCACGGATTTGTTTCTTCTTCAACGAAAGCAGACTCTAGATCTTCTATCCTACACCCAGATTTACGCTTCGCTTAAATGTAGTTCCTTCAGGTCTGATGCAAATTTGTTTGAAAACTGGAGATCAAGCCTCTGGGGGAGTTGGGATCTGGCATCGTCGACGCAAGTGTTGAATCTCTTCCGACTCCTCATAACCAATCTATTGGTTCTTCAACATTTTTGTGCATTGGGTATGTTTGTGGTTTCTAATTCATATCTTGCATACGATTTGGTGTGTGTTTAGGGTTTTGTTGATTTTGGTCTGTCGTATTCTGGTGTTAATAGTTTTAATTTGTGTTAGAAGGCAAGGAAGAGAATATGGGTTCAACTTTATTCCATTTCATAAGTTTTCTTCAGATTAATATATGATAAGATTTTATCAGTTGTAAATTGAGGTAGCACCTGGCCTCTTCATGTTTTTTCACTCCAAATTGTTCCAACACGTGTGTTTTCTCCCCAATATTAGCTTTTCTGTTCTTCTTGATGGTCATTGTGGAAGTTTACAGATGTTTTTGGGTATAATACTGTGTTGGCTTTTTTGTTTTATCCAGTTACTTTGTTAGTTGGTAGTTAGATCTGGTTGAAATGGGGCGATTAACGCTACACTGATGCCAATTAACTCTTCCAAGATGATTGTGCATGATTCACACTATTATTCCATTTCCATTAGAATCTACTAGTGATTGTCATTTGGAATAGTGAATATATGATGCAAATATTATGGAGGATATCTACTGGTTTTCTACATTTCTTTTCTTATTGCTATAAGACATGTAGTTGTTGTTTTGAAGCAATAAAAAGCAGGATTGACCATGGTTGGTTGTTCTGCTTCTCATTGGCACTTATCATTATTATACTTGGGTGGAAGTTTTCCATCTTCAATGTTTGGTTTTCATTAGAATGAAGATATGTTATACATTAAGTTTTCAAGTCTTCACCCAACAAATATGTTTCAACAACTCTGTTGAAATTCTAATCCAGTAAACCAATAGAGACACCTACCGATTATAGTATGGAAATTGTGGAGTTTTTTCTTTAGGTTCATATAAGAACTGGTTGTATCGACTGTTAATGAAGCGATTGTTTTCTTCAAGTTTCTCACCCCAGATTGTGTATGGTATTCCCAATAACCTTTTTTATGTGATAATGACTTTAGCAGTTTCATAAAGTAGATATAGGATCATCTATTCACGCTACATTTATCTTGGATTTCCAGTACATCTTAGTTGTGTTCATCCAAAATTTGGGGATGCCAGTAACATATGTTGTTTGGTTCTGGATGAAACGGTTTTATTCAATGAGGCAGGTTTGTTTGTTTTTATAAGGGATGTACATGAAGTATATTGGTATTGTTGAACATATCCTTCATTATTTGTTGGATTCAGCACCTTCCCCCAAAAACCTAGTTTTTGCTTTTCGTGCCTTGATCAAGTTCAAATTTAAAATGGGATTCTACATTCAAGTCTAAAATTGAAGTTTTATGCAGCAAATCCTAAACAGTTACATGCTTATTATACATACGTGTTTCAAGCTACTAGAAAAGCAAGTTTTCATCCATTTATCAAGTGGCATTTGGTGATTATTCATAAGCAGCTGCAGTGAACTATAGTGGGTTCTTCCTGTCTTATATTTCCAGAGTATCATTACTTTCAACGTCCTGGTTTTAGCACCCTGATGAAATGTTTAGAAGATAGCTCTTGAATTTCAGTGCTTATATGAAACCTTTAGCTATCGATTCGATACTACGATTGATTCGTAAGTGTTTATGAATCATCAGCCAGACTTAGTGTTTAGAATTGAAAATTTTTGGGATTTCATTAGCAAAAATTTCTGGCTAAATTTAGATGTTATCTTTTAGATTGGATGATTGAGCAACGTTGGATCACGGGCTGGTGATTACATGAAGAGGCCTACTGCATGTATTAAGGGAAGTTGGTTCGGGGTTAGTGCAGTGAGTTTGCACTTAAAGTGGGATTGGAGGCCTCATCATGGGCCAAATTTTTGTTGCTTCGTTTTTTATAGTTACTTGTATTTACTGTTTTTTTTCTTCTCTCTTGTGTAACGTTTAGTATGCTAACCGGTCTTTTGTACTGTTTTTTTAGAAATAAAGTGAACCTAATTTCAATATATATATATATATATATATATATATATATAACACGCAAGAAACAAATAAATAGATAAGAATAGTAGTTGTCTGTTGGGTTACAACGAATAGATACCTTGCGACTGATAAATGGTATCCTTAGGAAAAATGACCATTATGGTCATAAAGGGCAATAAACAAAGAAATAAGAAGTAAATGGGTGTACTAAGGGGATTAATGGATATTGATTGTTGTTTAAATACTACGTCGAATTAGGGAAGTAATTAAATAAATATCCTAGAGTAAAGAGGATATAACTTTCCTTATTTATATTAATGAACATAGAACTTATAATTTAAAAGTAGAGTTGGACTTAGTAGGTTAATAATGTAAAAATATTACTAACCATAGGAACCCGTGACGATAATAAATCTTATGCATATAATATTTCCATGGAGAATAACTAAATAGAAAAGGCATGATGACGTAGCCATTTTATCCCAATAGGGAAAGGTACTAAGGGCAATTGAGGGGTATGAACCTAATAACCTTCGCGTATAGTCCGCTTCCTGGGTCTTAAGCGGCCGGGGTTGAAGAGTCCACCTGGGAATAGGTCTTTTAGTATAAGGATGTTAAATGACATGTGTGTGTTACTGCCTATCCAAAGATGGAAACTTAAAATGTCAGATATGGCTACCTATCCTAAAGGAGGTAGTAAGCGACTTCGGGGGTTATCCAATAAGGTAAGCTAGAAGGTATATCGAGCGATAAAATATCATCTCTCACCTTATTTGTGGCAAAGGTATATGCATGAATGACGGGAGCCTTAATTAGTAGGTCCCGTAGCTAGTGCCCTATAGTTTATAAGAATGTTGAATAAATTATCGAGAGGTATTAAGTGACCAATAAGTCCACCGACAAATAAGTCCACTTAGTGTATTAAGTGATCGGGAGAATCCACCCTATCTATCATCGATAATGAGGCATTACATAATAAAGGGTAAGTGGATGGAATGGTATGTATATAAACTCCTAATCAGGGGTTCACTTCTCGGTCTAATAACCAGTTAAATCATGGTCTAAAGGCTTCCTAAATATCTGCGTAAATGTTCTATCTTGGAATTATATCTTGGAATACTACTTTGGGAAGGGTTGTTAGTTCGTGCTTAAACATTTACAAGGTTAGGCTAGAGTCACTAACCTTGGTAGGCATACAACTTGGGTTGAACCAAACGGGATACATCTGTGTATTATAGTATGTGTTGTACATTTCCTGTTCACTAGAATCTTGTTGTTCTGGCCCCCTCCTTATTTTGACCACCCAATTTTTCTAGAGAATATTGGGTTCTCATAGGTGTTTTAGTTTAGTTTTCAGTTCTCGTTCTCTCTCATGATCGGTATTGGCGAAGTAACTTACTTGGGAAAGGTAGTTACTTGAGTTAATACTAGTCCATCCTATTTTGTTTCTGCTGTGAGTTATCTTATCGTACTCTGATTACGCTCATGCTCATTTATTTGTAGGTACCAGATATACACGCTCCACGCTTGGATGTGTTTGAGTTTCAATTTGGTCGAAATTTGGACGCAGAAAAGTGTGGGGTGTTACAATTTGAATCTACAAATTTTAAACCTATCATGGAAAGTTCTAGATGAAGTTTCTCATTAACTTAGGGATTCCTCCCTGAATTTTATAACAAAAGCATTCAAATTTGATATCACCATAAAGGCTGAAAAGCCTATACCTCCCTGAATCTTCTCAAATCCTTTTGAAGTTTTGAAATTTTACACTATAGAAAATACATTCACACAAAATCAACATAAGACAAAAAGTCGAATCACAAAATAATCGAACCGCAGAACCAGATCGAAATAAAATTAAAAGACAAAAGTCGTACCTACTTAGGGTTTACATAGAAGTCTAGCAACATATGGTATCCGATTAAAATAGTTGAGAACGACGAAGAGGACTAGAGCAATGATAACGACGGAGAATGTTAAAACGAGGACGATGAAAATGGAGGAATCGTAGGATAAGGGTAGGAGGGAAAAGAAACAAAGAGGAATAAAATAGAGGCAGAAGAAAAAGGAGTTAAAAAGAAAGAGGCGGTTAGGAGAAACCCTAAGTTCCCATTAGTGAGCCGCGCTGAAGCTTTTTGTTGAGAATGAGACAAGTGATTGTTCAATAGGCGATTACGTTTATTTTGGACCACGCGGACTTATTTTTATGAAGGCAGGAGTGTGAAATATTTTTTGCTGCGTTTATATTATTAGTGAAAACACTTTTTCTTGCATTTGAGAAAAAACACCACCAAGTTTTGCAACAAAAAATCAATTTTCTTGTAGTGTCCTCTTCATTTGATTCCTGAACAGCTTCATCATTAGTACCATTCCCCACTTCTCCCTCACTATCCAAATCCATGATACCTTCAAGAATATAAACTTGTTTTTTCTTGCACTGGTGGCCCGCATGCCACGGTTCATTACACACATTACACAGGTTTTTCCTCCTTTTATCAATTAGTTCTTCTAAAGTCAACCCTTTCTTCTCAGCAAATTCGGTAAGGTTCTTTTATAAGAGTTCAGGTAATTGGTAAGGTGCTTGGGAATTAGTTTGGTTGGTTTGTTTTTAGCACAGGTGTCGGACTTAGGGTAGGTCAATAGTTTGGTGGATTTATTGATGCTGAAGTATTTATTTTTGAAAATCTTGACATACTTTTCAGCCTCTCTAAAACACATAAGGTTTGCAGTTTCAACATCAAACCTCATCCCTTCCTTTATCCCATCCATGAACTTATCAAATACGTAATATGGGTGTACATGATCTAACATACCATGCAGTTATTCAAATTTTGTGAGGTAGGCCTGGACCGACGTCACTTGCTTCAAGCTCGCAAAATCCCCAAAGGGTTGATCAATTCAAGTGGTGCAAAACAAACAACAATCTCTTCTTTGAAAACTTTCCACTATTTGTAATCTTTCACGTTCTTGAATATCCACTTAAACCATTTCTGTGCATCTCCCTTAAGGTGAAAATAACACATTGGAACCCACTCCTCTTCGGGTGTTTGGTGAAAGCCAAAGAGATGCCCAAACTGTTCCATCCATTCCATAACATTTTCATCTCCGTCGTAGGTGAGAAATTCAAGCTTAATGGTGGTGTGTTGGAGAAGCTTAGGTGCCTTGATTTGGATTTGGTTGTTCTGAGGATCGAGATGATTTCTTGAATTTCTATGAAAGGGTGGAACATAAGTGAAGGGTCGAATTTTTGGTGGTGGATTGATTTGGAGCGCCTTTAATTCTTTCACTACTGAGTTTTGGGTTTCAGTGATCAGGTCGATTTTGTGGTAGAGTTCCTGTGAAGTTTCTTGCAAACCATGATGGAGATCTTGTTGCGATTCATACAACTCTTGCTAAGATTCTTACAACTGTCTCAATGAGTTCTTGATTGTTTCATTGATTCATTCTTGATGCTGCTGGAATTCTCGCTCTTCGTCGAAATCTGTGTTGGAAAGGTGGTTATCATCTTGAATACCTGAACCAGGGTCATGGTGATGACGAGGTGATGCTTCCTCGTCTTGCTCTGATACCACTTTGGCAGGGTCTTTTTTCTTTTTCTTAGCACTGCGAGTTAGAGAATGACACAACTGACAGAATTTTAACAAGTATTTCAGAAAATGCAAGAATGAACAAATGCTGGGTAAAAACCAAAGCAATCTTATTCATTCAACATCAATGTACCCATATTTATATTAGTAACAGATCTTGCCAACTCAGCATTTAATCTGCATCATCAATACAACGAATTAACTACCATGTACACATGCACACCATGTACATACACAACCTTCCCTTCCTTGCAGTACTTGTTATCCAGTGCCATGCCCACTGACCGACCTGCCTTCACTATTTGATGATCTCAGCTGCCTCCTACAACCTAACTCAGGCGTAGTTTCTGGAGATGGTAGTTCAGAAGTCATTGCTGCATTTGAACCCAGCCTTTCATTCAGATTAAACATCATAATGATCTTATGTGTGTTACAGTCTAATTTCCAGGAAAAACAAGGAGATGCTAGTAAGACCGAATCAAGGAGGGGTACGAAGGAATATAGCCAGCAACGAGTCTAGAGCCCGCGTGCATACATTGAAACAGTAAACATCTAACATGGCATTTTCAGTGAACCCAATTTGAGGATAATGTATGTGAGAATCGTTCAACGACACCCAAAAATGGAGCACCTCAATAGTCCTTTTATTTCCATCACTCATTTATAGTAAAATAAATTAGTGCGGAAGAGAGAGTGGAAGGAGAGAGAAACATGGCTGTCCTTTATAAATCAAAGGGGCTAAAGGGATACTGCACTGTATGTATGTATATATATATATATATATATATATATATGAGATAGGATCAATAGCACACCAAATAGTGTAGCACCCCTTTAGCCCCCCTAATTTCCACCACACAATCCACTTTCTCTCTCCTCCCACTAACTCTCTCTTCTCCACTATCTTATTTAATAATAAATGAGTGGCTCTCATTAAGGGGCTTTAGGGTGCTACAAATTTGGGGTGTCATGGAACCCTGCTATATATATATATATATATATATATATATATATATATATATATATATATATATATATATATATATATCTGTGTGTGTGTGTGTGTGTGTGGAAGAAGAGAGAGGCCATTTGAACATAAAAATTTGACACAATGCAAGTACCACAAAATCCCAACCGTTATATCAAGTTGTCCTTTTATGACGGCTTGAAATCAAGGGGAAATCCAATGGTTGAGATTTTGTGTCCCCCAATTTGTCTCAAATAATTGTGTTCAAATAGACATTCCCAAATGTATAATTTAGATATATTTGAAATTTTATGATGAATATTTATATATGAAAATATCCGATCAAAGCAAATTATACACGGAAATGCGTGATGTACCGAAGTAATGCAATAACCCAATTTTTTAAAATTATACACGGAAATGCCTGAATTTCAAATAGGAATATTTAATTTATTTAAGTAATTGAATTTTATTTGGGTATAATAAATAATAAGAAATTTTAATTTTATCATAATAACTTGATTTTTAATAACTTATTTTCAAACGGATTTATATAATTTTTTTGTAGTTATTAATTTGAAAAATAATTAAATTTTCGTTTAACGATTTTTCGAAAAATTAAAATGTATTTTAAATTTCATGGAATAAATTTGAGAGTTAAGTGCAAATTTTACTACACTAGAAATTGCAAGATAAACATCTTCTAGCTATTACATAGAACCTCTTACACAAGGCAAATCTCGAAACAACACTTACAAAAGTATAAAATAACCACAAAATCACTGTTTAAACATTTCCAAGACAAATCAAATAGCTGCAGCTTTCCTTAACTGGATTACTTCTCTGCCAACAAGAGATTTAAACTTTCACTGGCTACTCATATCACACAGTAGAAAACTTCCATGCTCAACCCTTTCTGCAGCATATGATAACAAACTACTGCAGACTTGACATAATCACCAGCAGCAGCAAAATTACCTATATAAGACTTCAATAATCCAATATGATCAGCAAATACGTGATTGGTAACCAAAATAACATGTACAATCTTAACTTCAATATCAATATCCATAATATCAAACAATGATAATCTGCAAAATAAATGAATTAGCAAACTAAGTGACAACTTCACTTAATAGAATTACCCAAGACAAACAAGCCTAACCAAATCAACCTCGCCCATGAACTTCATGAGAAAACCTCAACAAAAAGCTTCATCAAATAATTTCATCTGAAAACCTCAATAAAAAATCAACTCGCAGATGTATGTATCAACCACATCAAAAAAATTCATCCGAGAACCTCATCAAAGAGCTTCATTAAAAACCTTCATCAATGCAAACACCTGATATTGCCAATCAGAGAGCAATTACCCAAAGACAACCTTGTCAAACTTCTATAGTATGCCAAACAAACCACAAATTTCAAACTCCCCAAAACTGAATCAACATATTCATTAACCCAACAAATTACCAAACAACTCTCCACAAACAGCTTAAGCAAGACGATCAGCAACACATAACACCATCTATCAAACAAAACAGCAGGTCCAACAAAAACTCTCACCATCCAAAGCGCCAAATCCACATTAGCTCACCAAGAAGAGCAGATAACCATACTCTTGGTATAAAGGAAGAAAGCTACCCAGATAAAGCAAAACGTCGCTAGACTATGCAATATTGTGATCCAGATTAGTGACGCTACTGACTCTGCAAAAATACTGATCGACCATCCGCCGAGCAAAATGAACTCCACCTAAAACTGTTGAATCTCGTGTGCTACATCTATTCGTGGAATAAATTAATAATTGGTGTTTTTTATTTTTAATCTACGACTATGTCACATTGTAGGAAACGGTCATATTTTTTATTTTTTTCATTTGCGGTTCGTATGCAAACACAATATTTGCTGCCGAGTACTGCAAAACTCTATTTTTAAAATACTAATAAAATCTACTCAAAAATTCAAATTTTCAACTTAGATTTACTTGACTAGATGGTTTCTTGGGAGTTTGGAAATTTTATTTAACTTAAGAATGAAGTAAAGCTCTGAGGTATAACTTATAAGTTATAACTATACAATCACACGTACACTTCCTCTATTTGACACTTTGCTCTTTCATCTCACCTCTTTCCCTCCTTTTGTCTTCTTACATTTTTCATGTAAACAAAATGAGTCTAACTTCAAAAATTAATATGGGGTATTTAGTTTCTAAGACGCATAAAAAAAATGAAATAAATAAATCAAAGAACAACTAAGTTTAATAATTAAGAACAAAGACTAAAGTGTATTATATTAATATCTTAATTTTTCATCATTATTAAATTATGTAAACGAATAAAAAGCAGCCTCCAAACTTGGAAGAAAAAAGCGATTTAGTTGAAATTCTGAAGAAAAATGTTTTTATTATTTTTTGATGCGGAAGCAACGTTTGTATTTTACATACATATCTCGTTTGTACAATGACTTGTATTATATAGGCTAAAAGAAATATTGGGCTTGGCCCAAAAACTAAACAAGAAAATATAAAAGACAATTATATAGATTGAGCCGTCATTCTCATTTGCCCCCTTCAAACCCTACTTAGGGTTTGCTCTCGACAGAAAAATGGCGGCTCTTTTATCATCGACGCCTCCAATTGATGGACGATCTTCCTTCAGGCAGGCCTCCACGACAGATGAATCCAGCTAAGCTTGAGTTTAAAACGCTCAAGACCTCTGGGTTTGTTGAGAGAGGTTTGAATTGATGAATCAGAGTTGATCTATGTCGATTCTGAAGAAAACCTGTCTGAGGGAGTTGATCTGACAACAATCGGAGGCTCTATCAACAAGCGAAGTTTATTCTTCGTTATACGTCTGGAACATAAATCAATCTGTCGGATCTTTGAGCTTTATTGACCACATCGACGTTCAGTTCTTCTTTGAGCTTGATGAAGCTAGGCTTTGACAAGGGTTTTGTAAGTATATCTGCTTTTTGATTCGCAGAAGGTATATATCCAATTTTTAACTTTCCTTTGATAACTTGTTCTGTGATAAAATAGAGATCTAGCTCAATATGCTTTGTTTTGGAATGTAACACTGGATTTGAAGATAATGAGATTGCACTAACATTATCACACCATACTGTTGGATGTTTAGATGAAGTAATCTTTAATTCACTTAACAACGATTGTATCCACATGACTTCTGCTGTACAACTTGCTACACTTCGAAATTCAGCTTCAGTGCTTGATCTGGAAACAGTGTTTTGTTTTTTTGCACACCAAGACACTGGATTTTGACCTAAAAATATACAGAAACCTGATGTCGATTTTCTGTCATCACAGTCTGTTCCCCAATCTGCATCTGCATATGCATTAATGTTTAATGAATTACTTGTCTTTAGGATTAGACCATGATCTATTGTTCCTTTGAGATATCTGAGAATTCTTTTGACTGCTTTCCAATGATTATCCAATGGATTTTGCATATACTGGCTTACTTTATTAACACTATAGGCTATGTCAGGTCTAGTTATTGTGGCATATTGGAGAGCCCCAACAATGCTTCTATAAAATTTTCCATCTTGAAATGGTTCTCCTTTGTGTTTAGATAATTGTGTGCTAATAACCATTGGAGTAGGTAAAGAATTGGCCTTATTCATCTGAGCTCTGTGAAGTATTTCTGATATATATTTCTTCTGACTAAGTTGAATTTCTGAATCACATGTTCTTTTGACCTCTATTCCCAGAAAATAGTTTAAGTCACCCAGATCTTTAATTGAGAATTCTGAATTCAACATGTGTGTAATGTTCTTGATTTCATCAATACTGCTTCCTGTAACAATAAAATCATCAACATAAATAAGTATATATGTTACAGTAGTATCAGTAATTTTAATAAATATTGAATTGTCTGATTTAGAAGATATGTAGCCATAGTTGACTAGAGTAGCCTTGAGCTTGTCAAACCAAACTCTTGGTGCTTGCTTTAAACCATAGATGGCCTTATTCAGCTTGCACACTAAATTCTTGTTTTCATGCTGAATAAATCCTTAAGGTTGCTCCATGTATACTTCATCCTGCAATTCACCATTAAGAAAGGCATTATGAACATCCAATTGCTTGATGCTCCAATTTCTATACAAAGCAATAGTTAATATGATTCTTATTGAAACTGGTTTCACAACAGGTGAAAATGTTTCTGAAAAATCAAATCCGTACTGTTGTGAATACCCTTTTGCAACTAATCTTGCTTTGTATTTGGAAATTGAACCATCTGCATTCTTTTTTAATTTATAAACCCATCTACAGCCAATAATATTTTTATGATCTGGTTTTTCTACCAATATCCAAGTTCCTTTGTTGATTAAAGCATTGTACTCATCCTGCATGGCTGAATTCCAGTTATCATTCTGAACTGCTTCATAATATGATGATGGTTCTTCTATATCAGCAGTAGTATTATAAATTTTTGGTTTGAAAATACCACTTTTTGCTCTAGTAATCATAGGATGCCTATTTTCAGCTTCTCTGACTGTAGTGACTTGATTGCCTTCATCTCTTACTGTTGTACTTGGGCTTTCATTCGTAATATTATTGTCTTCAGCTTGATCAATATGAGTTCCACTAACACATTGTCCTTGTTGTTCTGCACCATGATCACTGCTGAAAGTAGATTGCTCTTGACCTGGCCTACTTGAGGGCATGGTGTGTTGAGAGCTAGTATTGGTGTTATGTTGTTCATGATGAGCAGGCACCAATACTTCAATTTCATCTGGTATGTCAAATCTAACTTGTCTAGCACTTACAGTTTTATTTGAAATACTCTCATTTGTTTTGCCAAAAGGATATACATGTTCATTAAATCTTACATGTCTAGAAATATAAATTCTCCCATTTTTATCTAGACATTTATATCCTTTTTGTTTAGAGCAATAACCCAAAAATGTACAGGCAGTCGACCTGTAATCTAGTTTATGATTATTATATGGTCTTAAGCAAGGAAAACATTCACATCCAAACACCTTCAAATGTTTATAATCAGGTGTAATTTTAGTCAACATTTCTTGAGGACACTTGAACTTTAACACCTTAGTAGGCATTAAGTTAATCAAGTGAACTGCAGTATAAAAAGCATCTGCCCAGTATTTAAATGGCATTGATGCTTGAGAAAGTAATGTTAATCCTGTCTCAACTATATGCCTGTGTTTCCTCTCTATTAGGTCATTCTGTTCAGAAGTATAGGGACAAGTTGTTCTATGGCTGATACCTTTTCTTTCAAAAAAAGTTTTTAGTGGTAAAAACTCTCTACCATCATCTATCTGAAAAATGTTTACCCTATTTCCAGTACTGTTTTCAACTTTATTAATAAATTGAATAACAACACTACTCGTTTCAGATTTTGATTTTAACATGTAAATCCAGACAAATCTTGAGTAAGCATCAATAAATGAAATATAATACTTGTGCCCATAATTAGAACTAATATGTGCTGGACCCCATAAATCTGTGGCAATTAACTCAAGTGGTCTAGTGTATGTGGTTTGTGAGTCTGGAAATGCAAGTTTATGACTCTTTCCCAATTGACAAGCATTGCAAATATAAGATTCTGGGACTTGATTAACAGACATATTATTATTCAACATGACATGTCTGGTAATTTTAACACTAGGATGTCCTAGCTTACAATGCCACATATCAAATTCCTTGAATCTATTAGAATCATTAGTAACAGACATTATACATTTATCACATTCATGATTAGAGTCAATAGATCTATAGTCAAACTTGTATAATCCCCCACTTTCTTTACCCTACAAAAGAATTTTATGTGTCAGTATGTCCTTGACAATACATGCATTTGGGTAAAATTCAAAAAAGACATTGTTGTCTTTAGCAAATTGGGAAACACTCATTAAATTTTTCTTTATTGAAGGAACTCTCAATAAATTTTTTAAAAATAATTTCCTGGTTCCATCTAAACTTGCATTTCCAGTGTGTGTTATAAGTGCAAGTTTACCATTACCAACAGTAAGATTTTGCATACCTTTGTACTCTTTGTTTCCCAAGTTTAAATTGCTTAAGTTGTTGGTTACATGGTTGGTTGCACCTGAATCTGGGTACCAGCAATCATCTGACACATCATCACTTGTTGTAGCTTCGGTATTTTGAATTTCTGCTTGAGTTTTACTACCATCTTTTGTAGTGTTGACCAGATTTGCACTAGAACTGCTTTGTTGTGAGGGTGTGTAATTAGAATTGTACCTGAAATAACATTTGCTTGCACTGTGTCCCACTTTTTCACATATTTGGCATCTAGTTTTGTTATTATTATTGCTTCTGCCACCTCTTCTACCTCTGCCAGACCAACCTCCTCTTTGATTATTGGCTTGGTTTCTTGAATTATTTGCCTTTTCTTGGTTCTTGCCTCTACCATATGTTGTGTAGTTAACAGATAAATCTAAACCAATATTTTTCTTGTGCTCAATTCTTCCTTCATGAGATAATAAAGTAGAGTGAACATACTGTAGTGAGGGTGTTGGATCCATTGACAGTATAATTGCTGTGACTGCTTCATATTCATCATCTAAACCACTCACAATTGCAATAACTTGTTCAGATTCAGGTATTCTTTGACCTGCTGAGTTTAACTGATCACAAATGTTTTTTACTTTGAGTAAATACTCATTCATTGATGATTCACCTTTCCTTATACTGTGCAACTGCCTTCTATAGTGCATGACCCTTGCTGAAGATTGATTTGAAAAATTTCTTTGTATAGTTTCCCAGACTTCTTGAGCTGTTTTGACTCCAATAAGTTGTGGTAATATTGCTGGTCCAATAGAAGACATTAACCATGCACACACCAAACCATCTTGTCTCTGATGCATAACATATTCAGGATTACTCACCAACCTGTCTTCACTGTCTCTAATAAACTTGGGTGGAACAATTTTTGTTCCAAGAATGTAATCTTCTAATCCATATGCTCTAACTGCTGTTTCAACCTGTAATTTCCATAACAGGTAATTTGTTTCATCAAGATGAGTTGAGATCAATTGTCTTTGCGGTTTGATGATAGTTTTCATCAAATCTTGGATTGGATCACTCTGAGTTTGATGACCTCTATTGCTGGAACCTTGAGCACTGGAAACTTGTGGGCTTGTTGGATTTATATTTGAAGGATCAGTTTCTACCATGATGACAGAATGATAAACACTGATTCTAAAAAGGTATAGAAAGGAATTGCTGTCGGAAGCTTTGAATTGTAAGGTATTTCAAGAAATCTCTTTGTTGAACATGATGCAACTCAGATTGCTTAAATGATGATGAAAGAACAGATTAAATCTGATAAGAATAGGTAAGAAAGAACTGATAAGCAATCTGTGATGGCACTGATTCAAATATGATGATTTCTTGGTGCTTTCTGATCAGCTTCTTGATCACAATTCTGGACTGTCACAAGCTTTAGGATTGAATCAAGATGCAGTTCAGATTAGATTGGCGAGGCACTTGATTCTTGAATAAAGCCACAACCTTCAAGGGATAAGTTGTAACTTTGATGAAGGGAGATCCAAATGATGAATTTTATCTGATGGATCGCCTGAAAGATCAACACTACTGATGATCTTTCACATGAATCAGACTTGGCTCCGATACCAAGTTGAAATTCTGAAGAAAAATGTTTTTATTATTTTTTGATGTGGAAGCAACGTTTGTATTTTACATACATATCTCGTTTGTACAATGACTTGTATTATATAGGCTAAAAGAAATATTGGGCTTGGCCCAAAAACTAAACAAGAAAATATAAAAGACAATTATATAGATTGAGCCGTCATTCTCATTTACAAAACTATTTTAGTTGATCGACGTTATTATAACATATAGAAATGACTAGCTCGGAAAGCTAAATAAATATAGTTTTATAACTTTAAAATACAACTTTATACTGAATCACCTAAGCATAGAACTAAGTCATTTTAAACTTATCCCATTCAGCACCCGAAAAAAGCTATATGTGAGAATGAAGCTATACACATTTAGTTTTCCATCATGATTTTTTTTATATTACTTTTGTTAATATTTGCAAAACAAAAGAGCATTACATAATTAATTTCCATTATTTTCAATCATATAATAACTGAAAATAATTTTGTATTAATTTTTATTATTTATGAAATGTCAATGTGTGACTTTAATTTAAAATATTTTATTTTTTACAAATAAAATCGTAAGTTGTCCTAGATTTAAATAACAAAAATTACTTGTTGTTGTTAGCATAATTAAGGGCAATATAGTCTTTTGTTTTATGTTTTGCCTATATATAAAGGCCTCTTGTGTTGTTTTAGGGTTGAGACTTTCTCTTCTTTTAGCCGTCATCTGCCTTGTACTGTAATGGTGTAGATGAATAAATGAATTGCTTTAGACCTCTTTATTAGAATTAACATGGTATCAGAGCCAATAAAATCCACAATCCTAATCTAATCTGGTTTTACCCTCTCGCTCAAGTTTCAGCAGTATTCAACATCTCAATCTGGTAATCTCCTCACCGCAAATCCACGAAGTCCTTCTCAATCCACGAAGTCCTTCGGCAACCAGCAGATTCTCAATCTCAGCAACCCAAAACCCCTTCCCAGATACCAAACCCGATCCAGACATAATTCTCAATCTAAAACCTAGCACGTTCACACGTTCAGATCAATACCAGATCCAGACCGAAGTTTCCAGACTCACACGTTCACAGCCTTCAAATCTCAGCAGCCAAGACCGAAGTTTCCAGACCCCAAAACCGAACTTTCCCTGTACCAAACCCGAAACCGCCGATCCGTACCCTGCTACCGCCGTTCCGCCGATCTGTACCCTGCATCAAACCCGAAGCCGACAATCCCTACCCAGATACTCAGATCCGAAGTCGTTCCCTGCACCAAACCCGTCGTTCCCTGTACCAAACCCGAAGCCGTCGATCCTTGCCCTGTACCGTCAGATCCGAAGTTTTCAATCTGGACGAGAATTGTGGAATTTTCTGCTTTTGTAGTTTTCTGCTTTTGGAGTTTTATAATTGTGGAGTTTTCGGACCCAGACCCTAAATCTGCACAGAAGCAGTTTCCAGTTCTTGAGTTCTCAGACAGCAATCCGAAGTTGTTATTTTTCAGAAGCTGGAAGTTTGTTTGAGTTTGTTTGAGTTTGTTTTCTCTGTATTGAGTTAAAGTTTGTTGACCAGAATTCCCTTTTTGGTGTGTTCCCTCTGTATTTTATTAAAATGGCAGTTAGTAGAGATAATTCGCTTCAAGCAGATGGTAAAAATTATGCGTATTGGAATTCTGTTTATTCTGCCTTAGATCCATCAATGATTGAACAATTTCAGAAGTTCCTTGCATCACAGCCACATGCCATATCAGCTTCGTCTCAAATAGATTTGTCATCTAGTTCATCAGGTATATCTTCCTCTACCTGGATTTTAGATTCTGGTGCTTCGAATCATATGTCACCTAATTTATCCGCTTTCACTTCTTTGGCTCCTAAAGTTTCTGTGCCTGTCATGAGTGCTAGTGGTACATCTATGCCCGTGCAAGGTGTTGGTTCAGTCGTTACACCTTCTTTGTCCTTATCTAATGTCTATCCATTCCTAGACTTACATTAAATCTTGCTTCTGTTGGTCAAATTTGTGATAATGGCTACTTGGTTTCTTTTTCTTCGTCTGAATGTTATGTTCAGGATCCAAAGTCTCAGAAAGTAATTGGGACCGGCCATAGAGAAGGGGGACTTTATGTATTGGATCAGCTCAAAGATCCTAAAATTTCAGAGATTGCAGCTTCTGTTCCAGGTGTGGATGTTTCGTCTTTTCGTTTGAGCCAGTCATCTTCTTTGTTTTATTTGTGGCATTCTCGTCTGGGTCATGTATCCAAGTCTCGATTACAATTCTTAGTATCTACAGGAGCTCTAGGAAATTTGAAGACTCATGACATTTCTGATTGTAGTGGCTGTAAACTTGCAAAATTTTCTGCTTTGCCTTTTTCTCAAAGTAATACATTCTCTACTGCACCTTTTGACCTTATTCACTCTGATGTTTGGGGACCATCTCCTGTTTCTACAAAGGGAGGCTCTCGTTATTATGTCTCTTTTATTGATGATTACACTCGTTATTGTTGGATTTATCTTATGAAATGTCGCTCAGAATTCTTTGGCATCTATAATGAGTTTCGATCTCTTATCAAAACTCAGCATGCAGCTGTTATTAAATATTTTAGATGTGATTTAGGAGGTGAATATACTTCTCATGCTTTTAAGGAACTTCTTGCGTTAGATGGCACAATTTATCAGACTTCTTGTACTGATACTCCCGAACAAAATGGGGTTGCTGAAAGGAAACATAAACATATTCTTGAGACTGCTAGGTTACTGTTATTGTCTGCTAGTGTTCCAAGTGAATTTTGGGGGGAGGCAACTCTTACCTCTGTTTATTTGATTAATAGAATTCCTACTTCTCATAATTCTGGCTTGTCCCCCTATGAGAAATTGTATGGTTGTCCACCAGATTACTCTTCTCTTCGAGTTTTTGGTTCTACATGCTTTGTTCTTCTTCCTCATGTGCAACGGAGTAAGCTGACCTCACGATCTGCTATATGTGTTTTTCTTGGTTATGGTGCAGGACAAAAAGGATATCGTTGTTTTGATCCAGTCAGTCATAAGCTATATGTTTCTCGACATGTTGTTTTTCTTGAACATATTCCTTATTTTACAATTCCTGATCGTACTCACAATATATCTATACCTGACCTTGTTCATATTGATCCTTTCACTGCTAATGATGATGAGCTACCTCCTGCTGCAAATCCAGACACTTCTATTGACTCCCCAACCATCCAATCACCTTCTGAGACAGTAGATACTAGTGAACGTCGATATCCTATCCGAAACCGTCAGTCTACTAGACGACCTGATTTTGAATATTCTTGTCTTTCCAGTTCATTTTCTTCATTTCTTGCTTCTATACATTGTCTCTCTGAGCCTTCATCTTTCAAGGATGCAGTTCGTGATCCTCTTTGGCAACGTGCTATGGCTGAGGAACTGACTGCTCTTCATCAAACTCATACTTGGGATTTAGTACCTCTTCCTGCAGGAAAACGTGCTATTGGTTCTCGTTGGATCTATAAGATTAAAACTAAAGCTGATGGATCTATTGAAAGGTATAAAGCTCGATTGGTTGCTAAAGGTTATTCTCAAGAATATGGTATGGATTATGAGGAGACTTTTGCTCCTGTTGCAAAAATGACTACAGTTCGAACCCTTATTGCGGTTGCTTCTGTTCGCCACTGGAATATTACTCAAATGGATGTTAAAAATGCCTTTTTGAATGGAGATCTTCATGAAGAAGTCTATATGGTTCCCCCTCCTGGTATTGATCATCAACCTGGTGAAGTCTGCAAACTTAGAAAAGCTCTTTATGGTCTCAAAAAGGCTCCCCGTGCTTGGTTTGAGAAATTCTCTACTGTGATTACTTCTCTTGGTTTTTGCCCGAGTAACAATGATTCCGCTTTGTTTGTCAAGTGTACTTCAGCTGGTCGAATTTTGCTTTCTCTTTATGTTGACGATATGATTATTACAGGCGATGATGTTGTTGGGATTAACTTGTTAAATTCTGAGTTAACTCGATGTTTTGCTATGAAAGACTTGGGTCCCCTTCGTTACTTCTTGGGTATTGAAGTTGCTTCTTCTCCAAAAGGTTATCTTCTTTCTCAATCTAAGTACATTTCTGACATTTTTGAGCGCGCTCGTCTCTCAGATAATAAGACTATTGATACACCTATTGAGCTCAATGCTCGATACTCTATTTCTGATGGATCTCCATTGCCAGATCCTAATCTTTATAGGAAGATTGTTGGAAGTTTGGTTTATCTCACTATCACTCGCCCTGACATTGCATATGCTGTTCACATAGTCAGTCAGTTTGTTACTTCTCCTACTACAGTTCATTGGGCTGCTGTTATTCGCATTTTGAGATATCTCCGTGGCACTCAGTTTCAGACTCTTTTGCTTTCTTCTACTTCATCTTTAGAGTTATGTGCTTACTCTGACGCAGATTGGGCTGGTGATCCTACTGATCGCAAATCCACTACTGGTTTTTGTATTTTTCTAGGAGATTCTCTAATCTCTTGGAAAAGTAAGAAGCAGGATGTTATCTCTCGGTCTTCAACAGAGGCAGAATACCGTGCTATGGCTTCTACTACTTGTGAAATTGTTTGGCTACGACGGTTGCTTGCGGATATGGGTGTTTTCTTACGGCGACCAACTCCTTTACACTGTGATAATAAGAGTGCTATTCAGATTGCTCATAACTCCGTTTTTCACGAAAGGACCAAGCATATTGAGATTGACTGCCATATTACTCGCCACCACCTTCAGAACGGCACATTGACATTGCCTTTTGTCTCTTCCTCCTTGCAACTTGCAGATTTGTTTACTAAATCTTTGTCATCTTCACGCTTTCGGTTTTTGACTGACAAACTCTCGATGCTCATTGCTATCGCATCATGAGTTTGAGGGGGGATGTTAGCATAATTAAGGGCAATATAGTCTTTTGTTTTATGTTTTGCCTATATATAAAGGCATCTTGTGTTGTTTTAGGGTTGAGACTTTCTCTTCTTTTAGCCGTCATCTGCCTTGTACTGTAATGGTGTAGATGAATAAATGAATTGCTTTAGACCTCTTTATTAGAATTAACAGTTGTTAGATCTATTTTTTTCCAAATTGGTCTTTAAAACAAATATTAAAATTATAAATTTAGCATTCTACTTGATTAAAATCATAAAATAATATGAAGTAGAATTGTCTAATTTAAGGTCTTCATTTTGTGGGATGCGGCTATGCTTTGGGTATGGTACAGTAGGTGACAGGAGCTAAGGCTCGGTAGCGTTTTGTTTCGAGTCGCCAGAGGTGTAATCGAGGTTGTTGTCAAGCTCGGGACGACGAACATGGTTGAACGACGGTGGTTGGAAGCCTTGCAGTGCAATGTAGTTATGTGCGACACGTGTACGACTGCATGAGGAGAGCTACAGGTCGCGGCTAGGACGGTGAGCTTCGAGTTGGTCGTAAGGTTAGCTGGTGGCAGCCTGGTGGTGTGGGCATGGAGGCAAGTCGAATGGTGCTTGAGGGGAGGCCGTCAGCATCTATAGTGTCTTGATTCGATGGAAACGGTTGGGTTAGGTGCCTCATGTCAGATGTTGATGGGTTTGCCATTGTTTGGTGAAGTTTCAGATTGAGGTGATTTGAAAAATGAAGGTGTTTGAGTAAATGCAGGTAGCAAGAAAATGCAGGATTCAAAGAAGAAAGAAGAAGTGTTGTAGGGGAATTGAAGAAGAAGTTGTAGAATTGGTTTAGAACGAAGATAAAAGGAAGATGAAGGAAGAATTCAGATTAAAAGTAGGAAGAAACGTCAGAAAAGAAAGAATTAATGTAAGAGAGATTAGTGTAGAATTGTAATAAGAATCGAGAGCAATAAAGATGAGATTGTTTGTATTATTCATCATCTTTACATTGTCTCAGCAATACTCTATATACAGTGGTAATTGCAACGGTCATTTGGCCGAAACATCTTACATAACTAATTACAACAGATCAAACTAGCTTAGGGTTTGTTTTACTCATTCAACAACTATGCACGTGCATACTGATACGTGCATGCACAAGGCCATAACTCACTTTATCTTCATCATCAAACATCCAGACCTGCTCCTCTCTATTAGTCAATTGTCTGACCATGTCCAGTTAACACCTCCGCCGAACCCATAGCCAGAATCCGCCTTAGTTCGTTAGAATGCCTTTCCCTCGGCTATTGTGTATGCTTGCATAATAAAACAAGGGTAGAGTTGTTACGTCTCCCTACCCCTTCAAGAATGGAACTTGTCTCAAGGTCCAATGTGGGTAAACGAAGTATCATTGGATAGTAATTCTCCTACGTTGCATCTTCTTCAGCTCTTCCCTTCCATTTAACTAAAATCTGCACCACTGCTCGCCCTACCCTAGGTATCATTCTTCTATCTATAATTCGTTATGGTTGTAATTCTTCTTGTTCATATGAGGAGGGATCGTGCCATATCACCACTTTATCTCCAACCTTTCTTTTTAACTGTGATACATGAAATACAGGGTGGATTTTCACTTTTTCTGGCATTTTCAAGTTATAAGCCACTGCTCCTATTTTTTCTTTAATCTCATATGGCTCAAAATACTTTAGAGAGAGTTTGTACATTCTTTGATTTCTAGCTGTTATCTGCCGATAAGGTTGAGTTTTAAATATACCCAACCCCCTCTTTAAAATGTGAAGATCCTCATTTCAGAGAGAAAACGAGATGTAAATCGAAAGAGAAAGTTTATTATTTGTTAATCGTTTGCAGCTGTTTACAAACACTATATATAACCGAATACAAAAATACAGTATTACAGAAAAGACCCTTTAACAAAGTATATTTACAACTTCTACTATACACACCGTACTCAATACCCCCTCCCCCCTCAAGATTGGCCTGTTATACAGTGATGTATAAGACCAATCTTGGAATTTAGAAAATTATGTTGTTCAATCCCAAGTGGTTTGGTCATCAGTTCAGCGAGCTGCAGCTTCGTATTAACATGGGACAAATGAATAAATTTGCTCTTAACATGGTCTCGTATATAATGACAATCGATTCTTAAATGCTTTGTTCTCTCTTGGAACACCTCATTTTCAGCTATGTACTATGCAGACTTGTTGTCACAAAACAAAGAAATTGGTTTAGGAATAGTTACCAACAATTCTTGCAACAGGCTTTCAATCCAAACGACTTCACTTGTTGTTTGGCTCATCGCTCTATATTCAGCTTCAGTAGAGCTTTTTGAAGTAACATTTTGCTTCTTCGTTTTCCAAGAAATCAACGAATCACCCAAGAAAATACAAAAACTTGTTAGAGACTTGCCTGAATATATACAACTTCCCCAGTCTGCATCACTGTATGCCCTTAACTGTAAAGCAGAATCAGCAGCACAGAACAAACCATGATTGAGTGTACCTTTCAAATACTTTAGAACATGTAGTGCAGCAGAAAAATGTGGAGACCTAGGATCTTGCATAAACTGACTTAATTGTTGAACTGCATAAGATATATCAGGCCGTGTCATATTAAGATATAAAAGTTTTCCAATGATTCTCCTATATGTTTCTGGATTAGCTAGCTGTGTGCCTTCAACAGTGCTTAACTTTAGGCCTTTTGGAAGAGGAAATGGAGCTGTTTTACAATTTTCCATGTTTGTGGACTTATGCATATCCAAGATGTACTTTCTTTGATTCAATAAAATTCCTTGTGTAGTCCTTGAGACTTCAATTCCAAGAAAAAATGTAAGATTTCCCAAATCTTTAATTGTGAAAGCACGATGTAAAGCTACTTTTACTTCAGAAATAACTTGCAAATTCGATCCAGTAACTAACAAGTCATCCACATAACAAACAACAACAGTGAAGTCATTGTGTTCAAATCTAGTGAACATAGAACAATCTTGCTTAGATTGAATAAAATCTAGACTTAAAAGGAAATTTTTTAAGTTCATTATTCCATTGTCTAGCAACTTGTTTAAGTCCATAAATTGACTTTTTTAACTTGCAAACTTGACCAGGTTTTTCTTTTGAATAACCAAGTGGAGGTTTCATATATAAGTCTTCATCGATATAACCATGTGAAAATGCATTGTTTATATCCAGTTGATGTAAATACCAGTTATTTGCTGCTGCTAATGCTATGACAATTCGAACAGTAGTAAATCTTGCAACTGGGCTAAAGTTAAACTTGAAAACTTTACCTTTAATTTGTTTATCACCCCTTGCAACAATTCTGGCTTTTCATCTTTCAACTTCACCGTTCTTCAAAGATTTTGTCTTGTACACCCATTTGCTGCCTATTGCTGTATTATTGGGTGGTAAATCCACCAATTCCCGTGTATGATTTTTTTCCATTGCTTCAATCTCTTTTTGCATAGCTTCCATCCATCTAGGATCATCTTTTGCCTGATTATAAGAACTAGGCTCTTGTGTAGATAAATTTTGTTAAGACTATGAAGAGATTCTGAACTCAAATGTGCTAATGATGGTTCTGTAAAAGCATTAAAAACCATAAATGTAGATGAACTGTCAGCTGAATTAGAAACAGGTTTAATCTGCTGAATCTCAAAATCCTTAAACTTCGATGGTAATACTGATGATCTTGTTGATCTTCTTACTCGAACTGGTGTAGTAATATGTTGATTATGATGATCTGTAGAAATTTGTTGAAGAAGAACTGAAGAGGAAGATTCTTCTAGTGATGGCTCAACATTGTCAGAAGGGATTAGTGTGGCATTAAAAGGAGGAATGCTAAAATTGGAACCACAAATTTGTTCATCATTAATAAAAGTCTGAATTTGAGGTGATGAATCCTTCATTTGAACTTGTGCATATGGAAGAGACTTTTCAGAATGGTAAGGAAATACAGTTTCTTGAAAAATGACATCTCTACTAAGAACAATTTTATGGTTATCCAAATCATATAACTTGTATCTTTTGGAGCATATGGGTATCCCAATAATATGCATCTTTGTGCACGAGGAGCAAACTTATCATTTGATTTAGCTATTGGATAACATAAACACCAAATAATCCGTAAATGTGTATAATCAGGTAATTTTCCCATCAGTTTTTCATATGGAGTTTTCCAGTGTAATACAGAACTTGGCATGATATTAATCAAATGTGCAGCAGCTAATATACAGTCATCCCAAAATTTAATAGGTAAATTGGCATGAATTCTTATTGCTCTAGCAGTTTCTAACAAGTGTTTATGTTTTCTCTCTACCCTTCCATTTTGTTGTGGTACCCCTGGTATACTCCTTTGATGAATAATTCCTTTTTATGCAAATAGCAAGCTACATGTCTCATTGACTATTTCAGTTCCATTATCACTTCTTATCACCTTTATCTTGCTATTAAACTGGGTATCAACATAAGCAAAAAATGCAGAAATTATGTTGGATACCTGCTGCTTACTATGCAATAAATGAACCCAAGTTATTCTTGTATTATCATCTAAAATAGTCAAGAAATATATTGCTCCAAACAATGAAGGTGTTCTATATGGACCCCACAAATCTATATGAATTATTTCAAAAGGTTGAGAAGCAGTAGACTCAGATAACATAAAAGGCAGTCTATGATGTTTGCCTAGAATACATGCTTCACTAGTAAAATCATCAATTTTATTTTCAGAACATGAACTTGTTAAATGCTTCATATTAGACACACTACTATGTCCTAGCCTTGCATGAAGTATTCTAAAATCAGGTAAAATAGAAGAACTATTTGCTAATACATTGTTAAACTTTCTAGTAGTAAATCCATCATTATTTTGTAAAAACAAAGTAGAAGAGTTATTAGAAGATGAATTTAAACTCTCTCCATCAAACTTGTATAATCTAGCTTCTCTCCTTCCAAATCCGTTTATCTGTCTAGATTGTAGGTCCTGAAATAGACATCTCTTTTGATCAAAATAAGCAGTTATTTTGTTATGATCAAACAATCTTCCAATAGACAGTAGATTATGCTTAAAATCAGGTATATATAGAACATTCTTGAGAACTATTTGTTGTGTAAGATAAACTGTTCCTGATTTTGTTACCTTCTTAATAGTTCCATCAGGTAAACTAACACTTAGAGGTTGTTTAAGTGTTTGAATTGAAGCAAAACAGCCTAAATCATATGACATATGATCAGATGCACCTGAGTCTATTATCCAAGGATTACTATGTTTTTCAGTTGATTCAAAAACAACATTAGAAGCAATAATAATACCTGCAAAATTAACTGTTGAATAGTTTTGTGACAGAGGATCAGATGGTGAACTTTCTTGCTTCATCATTTACATCACTGCTTTGTAAATTTCTGAAACTATCTTTTGATCAACTTGATTCTGAGTATTGTTGCTTTCAGTACTCTGCTCAGGAGCATTTCCAAGAATTCCAGATCCAGAAACATTTGCTACCAGCTTCCCAGTTGATTTCATTCCTTTTCCTTTATGAACCATTCAGGATACCCTATGAGTTTAAAGCATTGATCAACAGAGTATCCTTTCACCTTGCAGTGTTCACAATTTAAATGACTCTTAAATTTCTTGAAGTCTCCTTTTCCAGTAGTTGCCATAGTATTTCTTTGTGGATTCTGCCTTGCAGCTTGTACTTGAAGAGCATTAGTATCAGCCATAAAATTGTTAATTCCATTTAAATTCTGCCTTTCAACTTGCTGTAAAATGTTATAAGCTCGATTTACAGTAGGTAATGGATCAGAACTAAGCAGATTCACTCTAACTTGATCATAATCCTTGTTAAGATGAGAAAGAAACTGAATTAATTTCATTCTTTGATCTGATTCAATCAATTTCTGGAGGATCCCACAACTATAATCTTTCATCACACCACATGTACACTCAGGAAAACCGTCAATAATTTGCAATTCATCCCATACTCTTTTCAATTTATAGTAATATTCAGAGATTGACGAATTTCCTTGTTCAATCAACATTAATTGACGATGCGAATCATATAATTGCGGAACATTTGTTTTTCCATATCTTTCGGTAATTTCATTCCACAATTGTCGTGAAGAATCTCAGAAAATAAAACTTTCAGAAATCGATTTATCAATTGAATTCGATAACCAATTCATTACCACATAATCATTTCTGATCCATTTTTGGCAGTCAGGCGACGTTACTTCTGGTTTTGGGAGCGATCCATCAACAAACCCTAATTTGTTTCGAGCAATCAGCATCATCCTTATCGCTCTGCTCCAGTTGATGAAATTGCTTCCATTAAAGATGTGATTAACAATTGGTGCGGCCGAGTTATCTCCAGATGTGAGAAAATATGGATCATTGTAGTTTATGATAACATTGTTTGGTTGAAGAATTGGGTTAACAGTGGAATTCTCTGACTCGTTTGTCATTGAATTAGAGAAATTAGGTAGAATTAGGGATTAAAGAAAAAATTGGGAATGAACCTGCTCCGATACCATGAAGATCGCCATTTCAGAGAGAAAACGAGATGTAAATCGAAAGAGAAAGTTTATTAATCGTTAATCGTTTCAGTCCTTCTTTCATCGACATATTTCTTCATTCTATCTTGGGTCTTTTAGAAGCTCAAGTATGATGTCCTGGCTGAATAGTGTTTCTTCAATTTGCTCTACCTTAGCCGTGTTGGGGACATTAGATAGTAGATTAGGTGGGTCTGTCCCATAAACTGCCTTGAATGGAGTTGTGTTTGTAGATGTTTTCCAAGATGTGTTGTACCAGTGTTCTGCTAATGAGAGCCATTCTACCCATTCATGCAGTTTATGGCATACGAAACACCTCAAATATCCTTTTAGAAATTTATTAATGATCTCAGTTTGGCCATCACTTTGTGGGTGATAGGTCGAACTAAGCTTAAGGCTACACCCTTGTAACCTGAATAGTTCTTGCCAGAAAGTGCTTGCGAATAGGGCATCGCGATCACTAACAATTGTTTTTGGCAGACCATGCAATTTAAAAACCCTATTGAAAAAAACCTAAGCCACCTCTTTTGTTGTGTAGGGATGACCTAAGGGAAAAAAATGAGCACACTTGCTAAGCCGATCTACTATGACAAAGACAACTGTCTTTCTGTGACTCTTGGGTAAGTGAATGATAAAGTCCATAGATATATCTATCCAAATTTTTTTTGGTATTGGCAGTGGGCTTAACAATCCAGGCATCTTTACATTTTCGGTCTTATTTCTTTGGCAAGTGTCACAACTCCTCACAAAATCTTTAACATATCGCTTTATATGTCTCTAATAAAATATTTGTCTGATCTTTTTCAAAGTTAAGCGGATTCCTAAATGGTCTCCCAATGGAGTGGAGTGATGCTTTTCAACGATGACTTGCACAAGTGTATCCAGTTTGGGATCAATTATATCTTTCTTTTGTAAAATATCAGGTCGTCAACTATTTGATATTTTGTGTTGCTTTCTATTTGATCCTTTATTCTTTTTAAAAGTTATTTGTATCATTCAGAGCTTAATAGGGTTTTCTTTAATTCTGGTAGCCATGGTGTCTCAACAGTGGATATGGCATAATCTTGCAGTTTATCAGCGAAATCATTTCTTCTCGAAATGCCTGGACTACTATATTTTCCTTACCTTTTTTATACTCAACCTAGTAATCAAATCCAAGGAGTTCCGCCAACCATTTATTCTATAACCCCCTGTAGCTTCTGAGTCTGTAAGTAATTAAAATCTAATGGTCTGTCTTGATTATAAATTTTCTCCCCATCAAATATTGTTTCCACTTCTAGGTAGCGATGATAATGGCTAGAATTTTCTCTGTATACGTAGAGAGGGTGAGGTTCCTTCCATGCATTGCCTTGCTTAGAAATGCAATCTTTCATGTGATAGCACAACATCAATACCCTGCCCACTGGCATCGCAATCTAGAACAAAGGGTCTAGAGAAATTCGGCACAACCAAGACTAGTGGGTTCATCAGGCACCGTTTAAGATGCTCAAATGCCTTTTTAGCCTCCTCTGTCCATTTAAATGCATTTTTCTTCAACATTTCAGTCATGGGTCTTGCAATGACACCATATCCCCTTATGAATTTTCTGTAATATCTAGTGAGCCGGAGCCCTAGGAATCCTCTTAATGCCTTGATTGTAGTTGGAAATGGCCACTGTTTGATGGCTTCTGTCTTGCTGGGATCAATAGAAATTCTTAGTGCCAAAATGGCATGCCTTAAATACTCAATGTTTTTCTTTGCAAAACTACACTTAGACAATTTGATCACCAATTGATTTTCTTATAACACCTGAAATGTAATCCTAAGGTGTTCTAAATACTCAAACATGTCTGGCTGTAAATTAGTATATCATTAAAAAAATACTAAGATAAACTTTCTTAGGTAGGGTCTAAAAATGTCATTCATTAATGATTGAAGTGTGGAGGAGCATTAACAAGATCAAACTGCATTGCAGTAAATTCATAGCGACCATCGTGCGTTTTAAAAGTTGTTTTATGTATGTCCTACTTGTGCATCCTAATTTGGTGATATGCCAATTTTAAATCTAGTTTAGAATAAAATTTGGAACTATTTAATTCATCACATAAGTTATCTATTAAAGGTATGGGTTACTTATCTTTGATGATCTGAGAATTTAAGAGTCGATACTCAATTCAAAGTCTCCATGTACCATCTTTTTTTCTTACCATTACCAAAGGTGAGGAATACGAACTGTTACTCGGTCTGATGATACCCTGTTTCAACATTTCCTGAATGATCTTTTCTAGTTCGTTCTTTATGAGATAAGGGTACCTGTATGGCTTTAGGCACACAGGTTTTTCTTTAGGTGCTAAAGGAATTTTATGGTCTTGAATTATTTTTGGTAGCAATCTGATTTGATCTGAGGTGACCTCTGGGAATTTTTGAATAAATTGAATAATTTTTGGCAGAGTGTTAGGATGTACTTCTTGATTATAAGATGTTTTGGTTTGATATCACAACATCATAGCAACTTGTCCTCGAACCATTTCTTTTTCTAATGCTTTATTATCCGCTATCTTGATTTCTTCTTGCTTAATGCCTTGTCACACACAGGGATTTTGATTATAGCTAAATTTTACCAGGAGTTTATCAAGATTTAGAGTTACCGCTACTAAGATTTTAAACCACTGTGCTCCGCACACTACTTGGCATCCTTCGAGGGATAGAATCAATAAGTCAACGGGCATGCTACATCCCTGACGCTAAGGTAAGACATCTTTTGTAACACCCCGAATTTTAGTTAATACTAAAATTCACTAATTACAGGATAAATAATCACAGATGTGGGAATTGGGGGTAACGGGCTGCGTCATTGCGTTCGTCTCGGAAAAACACGCGAAATAGAGTCCGAGTTTTCGAGAATCGGAGCCCGTATGGCCCGGTTATGGCCCAAAGAAGTTTTCCGAAAATTCAAAGTTAAAAACAGATTTAAAATTCAGTTTTAAAACATAATTGGAGCCAAAAGCGGAGGTAGCGGGAAAGTTCCCGCCTAGCCCCATGTCGACAGGCGTGTCGACAGGGGTGTCGACAGGCCCAGGGGTGTCGACAGCCCTGTCGACAGGGGTGTCGACATAGGGTGTCGGCCCTGTTGATCTGGATGCACCAGATCTGGTTTTTGGTTGAGTCTTGGGCTGGGTTCTAGAGATTTCCTAAATCTAACAGACCTAATCTAACCTAGGGTTAATCTAAGGGCCTAAAACACTCGCCTAATCTATAAATACACCCTAAACCTACCCTAATCCATACTAAAAATAGAAATGATGGCCTCATGCCGCCAAATTAAATCCTAGAAGGAGCCTTCACTAGTTTATGAAGGAAGTTGCAAGCTAATCACTCTCTAATCAATCTCTAATCATCACCATCTTCATATTTAGCAACTAATTCCACTTCATAAGTTTGCTAATCTTGGGTTTGGTGAGTTTCTATCACTTTAACATCAATTGCTAAAGTAAGTAGATTGGGTGTAATGAGACTTATGGTCTTAAATGCGGATTAGTGAGTTTGAATCATTTGTAATGATATGCTACTTTATATGCATAATTAATAAGTGGGTTTATGCATGTTTTATAAGTTGGTTTATGCATGCTTAACAAGTGGGTTTATGCATGTTTAACAAGTGGGTTTATGCATGTTTAACAAGTGGGTTTATGCATATTTAATAAGTGGATTTATGCATGTTTAACAAAGTGAGTTATGCAAGTTCATATGCAAGTCATGTGTATGATGTTATGTAAGTTATGTGTAGGTTGTTATGCAAGTTCATATGCAAGTTATGTATATGCTTAAATGCAAGTTTAACATGATATGCAAGTTATGCATGCTTATGCAAGTATGTGAATGCTTATGCAAGTATGTGAATGCTTATGCAAGTTATGTGTATGCTTAAATGCATGTTTAACATGTTATGCAAGTTATGAGAATGCTTATATGCAAGTTCAACATGTTATGCAAGATATGTGTATGATAATATGAAAGCTCATATGCAACATGTTATGCAAATCATGTGTATGATAATATGCAAGTTTGGGTTAAATGTAGTTGGGTTAATATATGCTCATAAATGCAAGTTGACATCCTCTTAACCCATGACAAAGTTATATGCTAAACCCATGATATTTGTGATAGATCTTCCCCTTTATTATGTCATGAAATGAGAACGATTTACGTGGGGAACGATGGGGTTGGTAAATATGTTAATAAAAGTATGATTGGGTATGATTAAGCATACCATAAAAATAAATTAACATAAGTGGGAATTTACCTATTGAGTTAGGTCTACCCCATGAGAATTTACCTATTGAGTTAGGTCTACCCATGTTATGAAAAACTTGATATTAATTAGGGATAATTAATATGGGGGTGATTAATTAGGTGAAATTAATCGACTAAGACACGAGGTTGGACTCATTTGTAGTGTAAAACTGCCCGGACCCTACCGGCTTAACCAGTTGCTACAAATGTCAGCCCAATGTGAGAGGTCTTAGCCATAAATTAAATACGTGATTAAAGTAAAGACACGAGGTTAGACTCTGTTATGACGTAAGACTGCCCGGACCCTACCGGCTTAACCAGGCGATCATAACAGCCAGTCTAATGTGGGAGGTCTTTATGGGAGATCACGGTCTTAATTAATTAAGAAACACTTAACCATATTAGCATGTAGTGGGACATGAAGGGTTAAGTGGGTGCCTTGGGTGGCATGTGGAAAATTAGTGGTTGCCTTGGGTGGCATGTGGAATCTAGTGGGTTGCCTTGGGTGGCAATAGAAAATACGATTAGAATACTTAACCAAGTGAAAACATGTAATTAAACATGATTAAAGGGTTAAGTGGGATACACTAGATAAGTGACAAGCTTAGGTGGGTAGCTTCTGGGGGCCCATTTCAACCAATATCCCAAACGTATCTTTGTGGGCTCGACCCATGTCGAGTGACGGGACACGCATATTGGGCTTGACTATAAGAGGCCAAAACGGGTTAGCGGTGGCAACGCAAGTCCAACGGGTTTCATATGCGTGTGTGGGCCCGGGCTGATAGATAAGCCGTTGTTGCATCGTGTAGGTATAAGCCGTGCACCATTGATAGTATTGGGTTGCCACTTTAGGGGAGTGATACACCCCACTGTGGGACCAGCACGGGTATCTACGGTAGGGAGCCGATCGCTTGGGAAGTAGTGGGGTACACCTAGTGGAGATAGGGGCAGACGGCACCTATGTGGTCAGCTAGGGGTACATGAAACTACTAGTTATATCTTTCTTTTAAGTCCTTGGGTGGGATCAATCTTTGAGTAGGAATGACTGGTGTGGTGCAGTGAAGTAATTATCCTTGGGTGGGTAAATGCGTCTGTACAGTTATCTTAGTTTATCCTAGGTCTACCAAGCTGCTTAGTGTAGCCATTCATCCCCAGACATTACCGTATGTCAAGTTTATGTCTTCTCTGGTTACTTTAATGATTGTATTGTTAAAGTTATAGGACTCGCTCAGACTTATGTCTGACCCCGTTGTTTTTATCTTTTTCCCAACCCTCAGGTCCTACGGTGGATCCTAGCAGTAGTGGAGCTTGATCGGATTGCTGTTCCAGTCTTTAGGAGCTTGGATAGATGTAAAACTCCAGTTACCCAGTTATCTTTTCCTTTGTCTTGGCTATTGTATGAGAGAGTGGGATTATGTACTTCTTTATTTTGATGGATATTGTACTTGACTTTTACTGTGGTTTTATGATGTAACCAGACATGTTTATTTCCGCTGTTATGAGATGATGTTTTAAATTTCAAGTACTATTTATATCTGTCTTGTTGTAATTTTTCTGTTCTATATTCACTAAAATACTCCACCGATGCTATGGCATTCCCTTAGAGAGTGACCATAGCGGGCGTGGGGTGTTACACGTGGTATCAGAGCAAAGGTTACCGGAACAGATAAAATTTTAGAAAACTATTTTTATAAAAACATTTTTTTGGAAGAGATATTTTCAAAAACATGTCTTTAAAGAGAAAAGTTTTTGAAAGAAAAGCATAATCCCCAATAGCCATATCTTTATCTTTCGAATTCTCCATTTTGAATCTTTCCTTTTTCGTTTCAGCATGGCTGAGGATCTTAACTTTCCGGAGGGTGTGACGGTACCAGTATGGTATAGGAGATTGATGGAGGCTAGGGCCACCACTGCAGGTCCAGCAAATATTCCTCCACCAACCGTAGCACCCGATCTTCCTCCTCCCCCTCCTCCTCGCACGGATACTTTTGCTAAGACTTGCAAGGAATTTAAAGCTATGGGAGGGAAACCTTTTCAAGGATCTGAAACTTTTGTGGAGGCTAGAGATTGGCTTAAGGGGGTGGAAGAATTGATAGATATCTTTGAGATGGAAGAAGGAAAGAAAGTCAAGTTAGCTGCTTGGTTAATGAAAGGAGAGGCCTCATTCTGGTGGGAGGTCACTAATGGAGAACGCCCCGTTGACTCTTGGGCGGATTTTAGGCAAAGATTTGTGGCAAAGTTTCTCTCAAGGGCAGAGGAAAACTTGTATATGGAAAGATTCTTGACTCTAAAGCAAGGAAATCTCTCAGTGAAGGAATATGTCAACAAGTTTAATCAATTGGCAAGGTTTGGCCTAGACATGGTGAATACACCGGAGAAGAAGGCTTTGAGGTTCGTGAAAGGCTTGAATGAACCAATGCATGGGTTGGCTATGACTCATATCCCTATGGGGGCCACCTTTGAGAAGCTAGTTGACATGGCACTCATGCATGAAGAAGAGAAGGGTCCCAATGCTAATAAGGCACCCGAGAAGAAGGGAGATCAAAAGAGACCTCAGCAACAACAACAAAACAAAGGTGGGAAAGGCAACGGTGGCAAGGGCAAGAAGAAGAAGTGTTTCAATTGTGGGACACCTGGCCACCTAAGCAAGGATTGTCGCAAGAAGAAGAAGACTGGCTGCTTCCACTGTGGTGAAGCAGGGCATCTAGTGAAAGACTGTCCTAAGAAGGGACAAAGGACGGGATCTACCTCAGGAGGACAGGTGCAAGCTCTTATGGCACCGAGTCAGGCTAGGGGGCAAGTACAGGCTCTCGCGGTTCCACCGATTCAGGAGAGAGGTAGAACTATCTCCGTTGAAAGTCTGGTTTTTCTATTTGATCATCCTGTCCGTACATTGTTTGATTCAGGCGCATCGCATTCGTTTATCTCATCATCATTAGTTGAGTCACTGCACTTAGACACCAGTCTGGTAGATGATCCCTTGGTTGTTTCAAACCCAATTGGGGGATCCACTTATTTGTCCATGATATGTTTGGGTTTGAAGATTTCTATACTTAGCATTTAGTTTAGATGTGATGCTTTTGTGTTGGGCTTCACGGGCTATGGGTTGATTTTGGGCATGGACTGGTTATCCAGTAATGGTGCCGTTCTTGATTGCGAAAGGAGAGTTGTTAGGCTCATGACCCACTTGGGTAACACTCTCGAGATTTCCTGTAATCCCATGGATTCTGTTATGCTAAGTTATCTTGAATCGCTTGACGCTTCGGTCGAAAGTTTACAGTCTGTTAAAGTGGTCCGGGAATATCCGGATGTGTTTGAGGAGGTGAAGGGCTTACCTCCGAAGCGGGAGATTGACTTCCGAATATATCTGGTGGATAATGCTAAACCTGTATCCTTACCAGTGCGCCACATGGCTCCTCGTGAGAGGAGGGAACTCCATAAGCAAGTAGGGGAGTTGCTTGAGAAGGGGTTCATAAGACGAAGTATATCAGAGTGGGGTGCTCCAGTAGTATTTGCTACAAAGGCGGATGGGTCCCTCAGACTTTGTGTAGACTATAGAGAACTCAACAAACTCACAAAGAAGAATAGACACCCATTGCCGAGGATTGATGATCTTTTCGATCAGTTGGTTGGCGCTTCAGTATTTTCTCAGTTGGACTTAGCCACGGGATTTCATCAGTTGAGGGTGGCTGAGGATAGCATAGACAAGACTGCCTTTAGAACTCCGGATGGTTTCTATGAGTGGCTGGTGATGCCATTTGGGTTGACGAACGCCCCTGCATACTTTGTTGATTTGATGAGTAGGGTGTTCAGGGAGTTCCTTAATAAATTCGTGGTGGTCTTTGTGGATGATATCTTAGTATTTTCTAAGAGTGAAGAAGAGCATGCCCTACATCTTGGGGAGGTATTGAAGACTCTTCGAGCACATAGCCTTAAGGCTAAATTCTCTAAATGTCACTTCTGGAGGAAGGAGGTGCGGTTCTTGGGGCACGTGGTCTCCAAGGAAGGGATAGTTGTGGATCCCGCGAAGGTAGTATCAATTCAGGATTGGAGGGTTCCGAAGAATGCTACCGAAGTAAGAAGTTTCTTGGGGTTGGCGGGTTATTATAGGAAGTTTATCAAAGACTTCGCGAAGATATCAGCCCCATTAACCCGCTTAACGAAGAAGAATCTTGTTTTCGCATGGGACGTAGATTGTGATGATGCATTCCGACGGTTAAAGAGAGCTTTAACCACTGCTCCAGTTTTAGTATTGCCAGATGGGAGCAAGCCATTTGTTGTCTATACCGATGCTTGTGGGACAGGACTTGGCGCAGTCTTAATGCAAGAGGGAAGGGTGATAGCCTATGGTGGAAGGAAGTTGAGGGCACATGAGAAATATTACCCTACCCATGATCTAGAGTTGGCCGCTATTGTTTTTGCGCTTAAGATTTGGCGCTATTATCTTCTTGGTGAGAGATTCGAATTGTTCACTGACCACAAATCATTGAAGTACTTGTTTTCTCAGAAGGATTTGAATTTGAGACAGCAAAGGTGGATGGAGTTTTTAGCATCCTATGATTTCGAGATAGCGTATACCCCTGGCAAGGGTAACGTGGTGGCGGACGCCTTGAGCAGAAAGAGGTTGTCCTTGAGTCCATTGTTCGTGGAACAACGAAGCTTGGAATTTATCTCGATGTTTGATTTCAGACCTTCCATTGATTATGTACCCGGTTTGCTAGCTTCCTTGGAGGTTAGACCTACTCTTTTGGGGCGGATTGGAGAAGCACAGAGGGACGACCCACAGTTGGTCGAGTTGGTGGAGAAGCTCATAAGAGGGGAGTCGTCCAGCCATTTGAGTAGGTACACCCTAGACGATAGGGGGTGCTTGCGTAGAGACGGTAGACTTTGTGTACCGCAAGACGAGGGTTTGAGGAAGGTTATTCTTGATGATGCACACCGTTCTAGGATGACCATTCATCCCGGTGGGGACAAGATGTACCAAGACATGAAGAGGGTTTTCTTCTGGGCCGGTATGAAGAAAGATGTGGCCGAGTATGTCGCTCGATGCCTGGTGTGCCAACAAGTGAAGGCGGAGCAAAAGAAACCAGGTGGGTTGCTTCACCCATTGCAAGTCCCGCAATGGAAGTGGGATAGCGTCTCGATGGATTTTATTGACGGGTTACCCAGATCAAGAAAGGGTAATACGGGAATTTGGGTGGTGGTAGACAGACTTACTAAGAGCGCCCATTTCATACCTGTGAAGAGCAAGAGGACTGCTCCATGGCTAGCTTCAGTATATCTTCGAGAGATAGTTCGATTGCATGGGGTACCCTCTAGCATAGTGAGTGATCGAGATCCTATCTTCACTAGCGAGTTCTGGAGAAGTTTGCAAGAAGCAGTGGGGACTCAATTGTGTCTGAGCTCCCCATATCATCCTCAGACGGACGGCCAGACTGAGAGGGTGAATCGTGTTCTAGAAGACCTTTTGAGGCTTTGTATCTTAGATTTTGGAGGCACATGGGAAGAGCATCTTCCATTGGTGGAGTTCGCATATAATAACAGCTTTCAGTCCAGTATTGGTATGGCTCCTTTCGAAGCTCTCTATGGAAGGCCTTGTCGATCACCTACATGTTGGTGGGAATCTACAGATAAGATCTTGCTTGGGCCTGATATGATTAGGGAGACTTCGGAGAAGATTGACTTGATTCGAAGAAGGATGAAAGCAGCGCAGGATAGGCAAAAATCTTATGCGGACAAGAGAAGGACGGATCTTGAGTTTGAAGTTGGGGACATGGTCTTCGTCAAAGTGTCTCTGTTACGAAATGTGGTTCGCTTTGGATCTGTTGGGAAGTTAGCACCAAGGTTCGTAGGGCCATTTCCCATTAAGGAAAGAATTGGACGAATGGCATATAGAGTGGAGTTGCCCGACAGACTTAGTGGTGTACATGATGTATTCCATGTGTCCCATTTGAGGAAGTGCTTACATGAGACGGCAGAGGTGGTAGAGCCGAGCTTGCTTAAAGAAGTGGAAGTAGAGCGTGATGCGACTATTCGACGAGCTCCTACTCGCATCCTTGGGTCAGAGACTAGGAAGTTGAGAAACAGAGAGGTTCAACTAGTCAAAGTGCAATGGGGAGAAGATGAGAGCAACGCAACTTGGGAGACGGAAGCGAAGATGCGTTCATTGTACCCATTTCTTTTTGAGGGTATGTCTTTACTTTCTCCTCTATCGTTTGTCTAGTACTTATCTTATCTTTAGTATGTCCTCTCGTTAGTACTGTTTGACCTTTAGATAGGGTAAATCTATGGTTGAAACATGTGTTTGAGACATGTTATGGTTGATGGATGAAAGTGGATGCAAGTGTTTGCTAGTGGTTGCTCGTGGATGCATATACACACACTCTAGGCACTAGATCGGCTCAGTCACTTCATATTGCATATTGCATAAAAATTGTGTGTAGGAAGCTATATTTATGGATGTATAATGATTGTGTTATCATATGGATGATGCATTTTGGTGAATGATTGTGCACTCATGTAGATATTGTATGTGTCGATAGGGTTCTCTCGCATACATAATGGATACATGGCACTATCATGGTTTGCATATGTCCATACATTAGATAGGGAACATATACACGCACTTTTTGCATATGCTCATACATCATTAGAAACTGTTTAAGGACAATGGATGCCCGTGGTTGATGGATTGAGTAGATGGTTGTTTGGATGGTAGGATATACATTCTCCTTAGCTTAGAGATTTCGGGGACGAAATCCTTTAAGGAGGGGAGAATGTAACACCCCGAATTTTAGTTAATACTAAAATTCACTAATTACAGGATAAATAATCTCAGATGTGGGAATTGGGGGTAACGGGCTGCGTCATTGCGTTCGTCTCGGAAAAACACGCGAAATAGAGTCCGAGTTTTCGAGAATCGGAGCCCGTATGGCCCGGTTATGACCCAAAGAAGTTTTCCAAAAATTCAAAGTTAAAAACAGATTTAAAATTCAGTTTTAAAACATAATTGGAGCCAAAAGCGGAGGTGGCGGGAAAGTTCCCGCCTAGCCCCATGTCGACAGGCGTGTCGACAGGGGTGTCGACAGGCCCAGGGGTGTCGACAGCCCTGTCGACAGGGGTGTCGACATAGGGTGTCGGCCCTGTTGATCTGGATGCACCAGATCTGGTTTTTGGTTGAGTCTTGGGCTGGGTTCTAGAGATTTCCTAAATCTAACAGACCTAATCTAACCTAGGGTTAATCTAAGGGCCTAAAACACTCACCTAATCTATAAATACACCCTAAACCTACCCTAATCCATATTAAAAATAGAAATGATGGCCTCATGCCGCCAAATTAAATCCTAGAAGGAGCCTTCACTAGTTTATGAAGGAAGTTGCAAGCTAATCACTCTCTAATCAATCTCTAATCATCACCATCTTCATATTTAGCAACTAATTCCACTTCATAAGTTTGCTAATCTTGGGTTTGGTGAGTTTCTATCACTTTAACATCAATTGCTAAAGTAAGTAGATTGGGTGTAATGAGACTTATGGTCTTAAATGCGGATTAGTGAGTTTGAATCATTTGTAATGATATGCTACTTTATATGCATAATTAATAAGTGGGTTTATGCATGTTTGATAAGTTGGTTTATGCATGCTTAATAAGTTGGTTTATGCATGTTTAACAAGTGGGTTTATGCATGTTTAATAAGTGGGTTTATGCATATTTAATAAGTGGATTTATGCATGTTTAACAAAGTGAGTTATGCAAGTTCATATGCAAGTCATGTGTATGATGTTATGTAAGTTATGTGTAGGTTGTTATGCAAGTTCATATGCAAGTTATGTATATGCTTAAATGCAAGTTTAACATGATATGCAAGTTATGCATGCTTATGCAAGTATGTGAATGCTTATGCAAGTATGTGAATGCTTATGCAAGTTATGTGTATGCTTAAATGCATGTTTAACATGTTATGCAAGTTATGAGAATGCTTATATGCAAGTTCAACATGTTATGCAAGATATGTGTATGATAATATGCAAGCTCATATGCAACATGTTATGCAAATCATGTGTATGATAATATGCAAGTTTGGGTTAAATGTAGTTGGGTTAATATATGCTCATAAATGCAAGTTGACATCCTCTTAACCCATGACAAAGTTATATGCTAAACCCATGATATTTGTGATAGATCTTCCCCTTTATTATGTCATGAAATGAGAACGATTTACGTGGGGAACGATGGGGTTGGTAAATATGTTAATAAAAGTATGATTGGGTATGATTAAGCATACCATAAAAATAAATTAACATAAGTGGGAATTTACCTATTGAGTTAGGTCTACCCCATGGGAATTTACCTATTGAGTTAGGTCTACCCATGTTATGAAAAACTTGATATTAATTAGGGATAATTAATATGGGGGTGATTAATTAGGTGTAATTAATCGACTAAGACACGAGGTTGGACTCATTTGTAGTGTAAAACTGCCCGGACCCTACCGGCTTAACCAGTTGCTACAAATGTCAGCCCAATGTGAGAGGTCTTAGCCATAAATTAAATACGTGATTAAAGTAAAGACACGAGGTTAGACTCTGTTATGACGTAAGACTGCCCGGACCCTACCGGCTTAACCAGGCGGTCATAACAGCCAGTCTAATGTGGGAGGTCTTTATGGGAGATCACGGTCTTAATTAATTAAGAAACACTTAACCATATTAGCATGTAGTGGGACATGAAGGGTTAAGTGGGTGCCTTGGGTGGCATGTGGAAAATTAGTGGTTGCCTTGGGTGGCATGTGGAATCTAGTGGGTTGCCTTGGGTGGCAATAGAAAATACGATTAGAATACTTAACCAAGTGAAAACATGTAATTAAACATGATTAAAGGGTTAAGTGGGATACACTAGATAAGTGACAAGCTTAGGTGGGTAGCTTGTGGGGGCCCATTTCAACCAATATCCCAAACGTATCTTTGTGGGCTCGACCCATGTCGAGTGACGGGACACGCATATTGGGCTTGACTATAAGAGGCCAAAACGGGTTAGCGGTGGCAACGCAAGTCCAACGGGTTTCATATGCGTGTGTGGGCCCGGGCTGATAGATAAGCCGTTGTTGCATCGTGTAGGTATAAGCCGTGCACCATTGATAGTATTGGGTTGCCACTTTAGGGGAGTGATACACCCCACTGTGGGACCAGCACGGGTATCTACGGTAGGGAGCCGATCGCTTGGGAAGTAGTGGGGTACACCTAGTGGAGATAGGGGCAGACGGCACCTATGTGGTCAGCTAGGGGTACATGAAACTACTAGTTATATCTTTCTTTTAAGTCCTTGGGTGGGATCAATCTTTGAGTAGGAATGACTGGTGTGGTGCAGTGAAGTAATTATCCTTGGGTGGGTAAATGCGTCTGTACAGTTATCTTAGTTTATCCTAGGTCTACCAAGCTGCTTAGTGTAGCCATTCATCCCCAGACATTACCGTATGTCAAGTTTATGTCTTCTCTGGTTACTTTAATGATTGTATTGTTAAAGTTATAGGACTCGCTCAGACTTATGTCTGACCCCGTTGTTTTTATCTTTTTCCCAACCCTCAGATCCTACGGTGGATCCTAGCAGTAGTGGAGCTTGATCGGATTGCTGTTCCAGTCTTTAGGAGCTTGGATAGATGTAAAGCTCCAGTTACCCAGTTATCTTTTCCTTTGTCTTGGCTATTGTATGAGAGAGTGGGATTATGTACTTCTTTATTTTGATGGATATTGTACTTGACTTTTACTGTGGTTTTATGATGTAACCAGACATGTTTATTTCCGCTGTTATGAGATGATGTTTTAAATTTCAAGTACTATTTATATCTGTCTTGTTGTAATTTTTCTGTTCTATATTCACTAAAATACTCCACCGATGCTATGGCATTCCCTTAGAGAGTGACCATAGCGGGCGTGGGGTGTTACATCTTTACAAATCCCTAAGCTGTTAGGCTTTTCTGTATTATCCACCATTACCCCATAGACCTTAGAATCATCCACTTTTAATCTGAGTTTGTAAGCTAATCTTACATCAATGAAACTACGTGTAGAACGTGAATTAATGAGGATTCTTACTGGTTTTCCTTTGATGATGCCCTGAACCCTGATGGTAAACAAAGTAGGAATGCCACACACAGCTTGTAGCGTAATGGAATGCGTTTCTTCAATTGCTTCATTGTTTTCTTCAGGATAAATTCCTTCTTGATCCTTATTGTCACTCATTTCCATCAGTCCACCTATTGTGTCGACAGATGATTTACACTTATGTTCCTTACTCCATTTCACTCCACAACCATAACAATGATTCCTTTGTTGATTCCTTTTGTGCATTTCTATAATCCATCTGGGGGTTAAACCCTTTCTTTTTGCCAATTCTCCCAGTGATTTCTGGTTCTTAGGCTTAGGGTTAGAATTTTTGGAGTAAGGGTTAACCTAGGCATTTCCTCCTTTTAAAGAAGAAGGAGGGACTTTATGAGATTTCTTAACGGCTTTCCACTTGCTTTCATACATTTTGGCAAAAGATATGACTTCCCTGAAATCAGCAGGTCTGGATGTCAACACATCATATCTTATTTCCTCTTTCAAACCCTCTGTAAACCTGTCAAGCAAGAATTTAGGTGGTAACTTTCAATAGTTGTTTGCAAGCCTTCGAATTCACTGAGATATGCAAGGACAGTGGTCTATTGTTTCGGTTTGGCTAAGGTTTCATAGGATCTTTCCATATCTTCTAGATTGAATCTGAGTAGGATTTCCTCTTTGAGGATTTGCAATGATTCGTGATTAGTTACATTGCGTGTGTACCTGTTGTACCACTTCAGGGATTCTTTCTTGAGGTAGAAAGAAGCGACATCAACCCAGAACTATTCTTCTGTTTGGTGAAATCGAAAGCCATTCAATTACTATGTCATCTCCAGCATAGGTAGGGAAATCTAATTTAAGTGAGGGTAAGGGAGAGTATTTGTTGGTTTGGTGGGGTAGATTCGGGTTAGTTAAGGGAAACTGGGGATTCACTGGATTTAAATTTGGAGGCACTAGTTCGATAATGGTTTGATTAAATGGTGGTCTGACCATTGCTGGTGTATTTCTTGGATTTAAATATGGAGTGGATAGTGATGCAGGATTTGATGAAGAGGCTACATATGGGTTAGGTTCTAATATACCTTGTGATGCACCATTGGTGTTAGGATTGGTCTAGATTTTTATCTGTTGTAGATCTTGGCCTAATGATGTTAACACATTATACATGCCTTCGAATCTGGTTTCCATCCTTTTTGAGAGATTGTGATGTTTTGACATCGAGATCTTCTTGCCGCTTCCATGCCTCTTCTTGATCTTGAACATAAGAGGTGAACATGTTATTGTTGATCGTGTTCCGAGGGTCGGAAATTTGCCCAAAAGGATGCTCTGATACCACGTTGTCAGATACTGATGAGTTTGCCATTGTTTGGTGAAGTTTCAAACTGAGGTTATTCAAAAATGAAGGTGTTTGAGGAAATGCAAGTAGCAAGAAAATGTAGGATTCATAAAAGAAAGAAGAATTTTGAAGGGGAATTGAAGAAGAAGTTGTAGAATTGGTTTAGACTGAAGATAAAAGGAAGATGAAGGAAGTATTCAGATTAAAAGTAGGAAGAAACGTGAGAAAAGAAAGAACTAATGTAAGAGAGATTAGTGTAGAATTGTAATAAGAATCGAGAGCAATAAAGATGAGATTGTTTGTATTATTCATCATCTTTACATTGTCTCAGCAATACTCTATATATAATGGTAATTGTTACGGTCATTTGGCCGAAACATCTTACATAACTAATTGCAAATGATCAAACCAGCTTGGGGTTGTTTTATTCATTCAACGGCTGTGCACATGCACAACATCATAGCTCCCTTTATCTTCATCATCCAACATCCAGACATGTTCCTCACTACTAACCTATTGTCTGACAGACTGACCATGTCTAGTCAACACCTCCACCGCACCCATCGCCAGATTCTGTGTCAGTTCATCAAAATGCCTTTCCCTAGGCTCTTGTGTATATATTTGCAAAATAAAAAAAGGGTGGAGTTGTAACAGCTCGGGAGGCACATAATTGAATTGAAAAAAGGACGGAGATGCTACTGTAGAGGAGGAGGAGATTTGCGTTTAAGTCTGTTCTTTTGCGCGAACATAAGGAAAGGAAGGGCTGCTTTCGTTCTGAGTAGAATGAGGGGGCCAGACTTTTGTTTTGTGGGCCGAGGAAACCATTATGACAAAGTCTACTCAAACACAGAATGGTAATATAAAACTAAAAGACAAAAAATTTCATCAATTTGATTTCCTTCTAAGCTCCACATTCCATATAAAGATAAAATGATCAAACAGTTGAAATTTTATGTCTTCTAATTTATGTTTAATTAGCCTCTACCAATTATTAATTTTTTTTTTAAATTAAATTATATAAATATGTTTTTTTTCTTTCTTTGAAATATACGATTTCTTACTCGTATGAAATCAGTTGATATACGGATTAATTTTAGCCTTGAACTCGTATCGACGAGTGCATCATGTAGTGTAACTTGGTGATAGTTGTAATAATGTTTAAAATATTGACAGAGTAATAGGGATTGAATTCAATACGTTATTTTAAATAATAATGTTTTAAATATGTTATACCTTATTGGAGATATCTGTTAGCTAAATGAGACATCATACTACGATTATAAATGGAACATATTATTTTGAACATTTTATTTAGCAGAATAAATCACCTTCTGCTAGAATAGTTACCGATGATATATATTTAGCAGAATAAATCTTCATTTTGCTATTATGTAAATTTGGACATTTATTGATAAATCAGAAATTAATATATGGATGGTTGTAAAATAATACAGAACAGATAATAAAAGGGAAGACATTAGAAAGAACATAAGAGATAAGGGAGAGACCTTTTTATTTCTCTTGATTCAGCATACATATTTCTATTACATTGGTTCCCTTATATATTGGTTTTGGAGCTGATGTTAGCCTTACTCCCAAAATGTGGGACTAAATATAATATGATAAACGCATATTCACTTATATGTATTACAACACTCCCCCTTGAATATGCGTATGCAAAGATGATAAGATTAATTGCCTCATTAAAAACTCTTTTATGAAAAACCCTATGGGAAAAATCATAAACAAGGAAAAGAGTACAATTCTTATTTCATCTCCAGGAAACATATTGACAATGTTCCACTGAGGGTTGATACTTCTGAATCAAAATAATGCCTCATTAAAAACCTTACTAATAAAAACCCAGTGAGAAAAATATTAGTGAAGGAAAAGAGTGCATTACAACATAATATATGCTCCCCCTGATTCGTAACGCATTATTCAAATAGTTCGGTGATGCAAGCGGCGCATACCAATTTTATATATCATCTTCTGCAATGTTGATTTTGGAAGTGCCTTCGTGAATAGATCTGCTGGATTTTCTTGAGATTGGATTTGCTTCACTTCTATCTTATTGTCCTTTTGAAGCTCATGTGTGAAAAAGAATTTAGGAGAAATATGTTTTGTCCTATCACCCTTGATATATCCTGCTTGAATCTGAGCTACGCATGCTGCATTGTCTTCATAAACAATAGTTGATATTTCTGTAGTTGAGGGAAGTTGACATGTGCTTCGAATATGTTCAATTAATGACCTTAACCAAGCACATTCTCGACTCGCTTCATGTAGTGCTAGAATTTCAGAATGATTGGATGATGTTTCTACCAATGTTTGTTTTGTAGATCTCCATGAAATAACAGCATTGCTGTTTGTAAACACATATCCAGTTTTTGATTTTGCTTTATGTGGATCAGAGAGGTAACCTGCATTAGCATAACCAACTAGATTCAGATTATTGCCTATGTTAGAATAAAACAAGCTTAAATCTGTGGTTCCTCGCAAATATCTCATGATATGTTTTATACAATTCCAGTGTCTTTTAGTTGGTGCAGAACTATATCTTGCTAGAAGATTGACCGAAAATGCAATATCTAGTCTCGTGCATTGCGCTAAATATAATAATGCACCAATTGCACTGAGATATGGTACTTCTGGACCAAGTACATCTTCATCATCTTCTTTTGGTCGGTAAGGGTCCTTTTTGATATCTAATGATCTGACAACCATAGGCGTACTAAGTTGATATGCTTTATCCATTTGAAAATGCTTCAGGATTTTCTCAATGTAATTTGATTGATGGATTAATATGCCATTTTTACTGTGCTCAATCTGTAGACCAATATAGTATTTGGTTTTGCCAAGATCTTTCGTTTCAAATTCCTGTTTTAGGTAATATATTGTTTCATTGATCTCTTCTCAAGTTCTAATCAAATTTATATCATCAACGTATACCGCTAAGATAGTAATCCCTTTACCGATTTCTTTATAAAGACACATGGACAAATGAGATTGTTTTTGTACCCAACTTTTACTAAATATTCACTAATATGGTTATACCACATTCTTCCAGATTATTTCAAACCGTATAGTGATCGTCTCAATTTTAATGAATACATTGACCTTGATTTTGCTTCAGGCAATTTATATCCGTTTGGGATTTTCATGTAAATATTTGTATCTAATTCACGTATAGATAAGCTGTTACAACATCAGTCAATCTTATGTCAAGCTTCTCAGAAACTACAAGGCTTATTAAATATCGAAATGTTATGACATCCATAACAGGAGAATATGTTTCCTTGAAGTCAAAACCTGGTCTCTGTAGGAAACCTTATGCAACAAGCCTTGCTTTGTATCTCACAACTTCATTTTTATCATTTCGTTTTCTAACGAATACCCATTTGTAACCGACTGGTTTAACACCTTCTGGTGTTTTCTCTGTTGGTCCAAATACACCATGTTTTTGAAGTGAATCTAACTCAACCTGGATAGCATCTTCCATTTTGGCCAATCTTGTCATTTTCGACATTCATTTATGCAAGTTGGTTCATTATCATTATTCTCATTATAGTCACGACTTTCAATTATTTCAGTAGCTACTGTGAATGAGAATACATCATCAATTGTTATTTTACTTCGATCCCACATTTCTCCATAATTCGTATAGAATATTGAGATCTCGTTATTATTAGGTACCATTTTGTTTTCGGAAGCTTCTATTATTTCTTCTGGGATAATAGTTCCTTCACTAATTTTTTTAGAATTGGAATTTTCTTTTGAGTCATCCTTTTGAGACGACCCGATTTCCCGTTCTCACGGAAACAAGGTTATCTTTGGAATATAACACAGAAACATATAATAGCAGAACAGAATTAAATAAATACACCAGAATGAACAACAAAATATACTGGATAAAAATAATCATCAGAGTTACACAGTATACAGGATCTTACTTAGTACAAATACAGTTCAGCTATACATAAATGTCTACAGCGGAAATAAACAAAATATGTACAATAGGAGCTGAACAGCATAAAAAGAAATAAATGATAGAATCCATCTTCAGCTCCAGCTATCCAGAAGAGAACCAGCTAAACCTGAATACAAGGCTGCCCGTGTAGAAAAAGGGGCACCCGAGTTTGAGAGTGAAACAAACTACGAGTCAGTCATGGGACTGGTATGAGAAATCCACTCAACACATATATAATTGGCTAATCACAGGACCACGCCACTTTCGTGGAACGGGTTTACTCCATTGGATTGCCAGTGCTTTAAAACAAATCTTTCTTTTAAACATCGCTATGCTTTTTATAAAAATGAAGCCGTTATAAGACTCAGTTCCCATCACACAATGCAACGCAAACCGGAGGATAGAGTTTTTACCTTATAACGGCCAAAATATGCTTGATACGAATAAAACAAAGGCATTTGATATTATTGCTAGTGTATATATGTTTTGAAAACAATTTCAAATCATAACTATCAATCATAGACGGCATTAATGCCCCATACCACTATGTCGCCATATATAGGTATACAATCAAAACCGCACAATCACGTATTTGGAAATTGGATTTCCGTCATGAACCAAGGCAAAAGATAGTCCTTACCGAATTCGAGACGCTCTAGCCCGCCCCTCAGGAACAGCCGCAACTGCCCCCTGGATCGTCAGGGCCGGTCCACCGATGTGGATTATTATGCCTGAACAATACGTTTCCCCGCCCTTTGGGGCGTAAACGAGCCAACGAATGACTCCATCGGACCCGGATCGTCCGATCAAACCGAGGCGCCTCGCAACAGCAACAACCACATAGGTGAAAAGTATATAAATGTCAGGGCTGGTAGGTCACTGACACCACCCTAGCTAGAAAGAAACGCATGCCCTCCCTGAGGTCCTTCCTCCCGTTTTAGGTTCCTACCGGGGTGTGAGGCTCGCGAATTCACGTTACACACAAAGCTACGCCACACAGGCGGTGCTTTGATCATCACCACAAGACTTTGCTTTTCAACAGAAGCCCTGATCACTGCATCTTAGCATGCCACACAGAATAAATCCTATGTCAGACACACAGTCCATTTACAAGTCCGTTCTGGGTCTGAACGAAACCGGAGGCACTAAATACCTCGCAAACCCTTTGATCAACACGTACGTCTGAACGATCACCACTCATTATCCATATTTCGGGATGCCTCCCAATCAGGACCTCGGTTACCATCCAAACGAGGTGAAGATCTCCGGTCTTCGACCATCGTCTTCATCTTCGAATTTCAATCGTCGGTCGATTATTCGAAATGAGAATTAACTCGGCCTTTTCAAATAATTCACGTATATTCAGAATTTCAAATCGATTTATTTCAATGGTTAAATTATTCAACAACACCAATTGTGTTCTTTAATATAGTTTTCACACCAAACACATTCAACCATCAAACATCACATAAATCAAGCAAATTCAGTTTATTTCCATTCCATATCGCTTACGATATTTTATAACTATTTATCGCTATTTTTATTTATTTTAAAATAGCTAATATATTCAAAACGACGTTTCGGGCCATAACGTGGCCGTGGCGCTGTTTTTCTTCAGATTTGATTTACACATATCTGAAAATCTAACCGTTGGATCTTCACAAAATTTACATCATTAGAAATGTCTTTTCAAAACGAATCCAACGGTTCCAGTTTCGGGAAAATCCGACGGTCGGATCTCCCGGTACAATCGTTTGAAGTTTTGATTTCAAAATACGAACTGCAGCGTCGTTATTCGATTAAATATAATTTTATTTATATATATAAATAAATATAATCGTTTCTGGCGCTGTTTTTCTTCAGATTTGAATTAAACATTCCAGACAATCCAACCGTTGGATTTCTACAAGGTTGGTGCCGTTGGAAAGATTATTCCAAGGCGAACCCGACGGTTGAGGTTTCGGGAAAATCCAATGGTCGGATTTCCCGTACTAGTCGTTTGAAATTACGGTTTCGAAATACGAACTGCACGGCTTCGTTTCGTTTTAATTTTATTTATATTTATATAGTTATATAAATATAGTTCATTCAACGATTTCAATATCGTTTTAACTTCAAAAAATTTTCTAACTCCTTAAATTTTGGAAAAATTTCGCCATAACCTCCCCTGTACCGGGAGCGTCGGGAAATCGCAAATAGCGTCCCGGTCCTTCTAATCTCAAAAAGAAAAAAAAAAAGAAAAAGCCAAGCGGCTAGCCAATAGGCTCAAAATCATCACCCAAACAAATCAGTAAATGTGTACCTATTTGTCGGGCACAAAATTTTATTCCTCTTCTCTAGCCCCTTTGCTATAACCTGTTCAAAGAATATTGCATGTACATATATATACAGTTCATATCATTTTTCATTTTCTATTCAACTTCATATTTGATTTCTATTAGGTTTTAAAAACACCATTCATTCTAATGTTACATAAATAGGTGCAAATCATTTCATTAGCTAATTAATGAATATTTCAACTCATATATGTTTATTTTGAACAAGTGGCTATTTTCAACATTTCACATTTCAACGATTTATGCATACAATAAAAATGTGATTTTTATTGTAAAACGATTCATTTCAAAACACTATTTTTCTATATAGTTCACATAGTCGATAAAAGGTGATATTTATTATCAAACAGTTTATTTCAAAATATGAATACCATTCAACACATGAATTTCTAAACAACGAATGAATATCAATTCAACACATGAATGTTTTCAATAGTTTTTATATATCGATAAAAATGTGATTTTTATTATCGAACGATTTATTTCAAAATATGAATACCATTCAACACATGAATTTCTAAACAACGAATGAATATCAATTCAACACATGAATGTTTTCAATAGTTTTTAGATATAGATAAAAATGTGATTTTTATTATCTAACAGTTTATTTCAAAATATGAATACCATTCAACACATGAATTTCTAAACAACGAATGAATATCAATTCAACACACGAATGTTTTCAATAGTTTTTAGATATAGATAAAAATGTGATTTTTATTATCTAACAGTTTATTTCAAAATATGAATACCATTCAACACATGAATTTCTAAACAACGAATGAATATCAATTCAACACACGAATGTTTTCAATATAAGGAATAAATATAGTTTAAGCATATGAAAATAATTCAAACACACAAATATTATTCAAAATTTCGGCAGCATAACGGCAGGGTAGTTACACCGGCACCGTCCCTAGTACGGCTCCTCGCTCTACCTTAAAACCTCGCGGTTTTTGACAATGGGAATCATGCATCTAATTCGCACGCAGGCGGCATGTTTATATTTTTTTTCCATTTCCACAAACTAATCCTATGTGGTTTCAACCAAATATTTTCCAATCACAATTGGGTATTTTTCAACCACAATCAACCAATATCAATCACAAACAATCCCAAACAATCAATCAATTCCAACCAATAAATATCGTCCATGGTTTGTGGACGAGGGGCGTATATATATATATATATATATATAGATATTTATATATAGCAGTTCATTTTCAACTCATATATGTTTATTTATAAAAAGAATTTGAAGAGTGAGAAATCCTCACCAATAGCTATCCACTCACACGATTGTTCCTTAATAGAAACTTCGCCTACTTCGCCTTGTTGTTGCTTTCGTTTCCCGTATTCTCTACATAAGTAAAAATCGAATTTTTACCATGCTATTCAATATATATAAAAATATGATTTTTACTTTTGCTTTCACATATAAAAAATATGATTTTTGCTTTCACATATAAAAATATGATTTTTGCTTTCACATATAAAAACATGATTTTTACCTTCGCTTTCACATATAAAAACATGTTTTCTATTTTTGCTTTCACATATAAAAATATGTTTTCTATTTTATAAGTCATTTTTAAAATCAGTTTTTATATTCTTTAAAATTTCTTTAAAATCAAATCAGTTTTTATTTAAAAAAACAAAATCAGTTTTTATTCTTTAAAAAAATTCAGTTTTATTTCTTTATATTTTAAAACAGTTTCAGTTTTAAACTTTATTTAATTTATTCAGTTTTTACCTTTTTTTATTCCTTTTCAAAATCAGTTTTTCTCTTTTTTTTTTTTTTATAAATGCAGTTTTATTTTATTTATTTTTTATTTCAAAAACAGGTTTTTATACTTTTTATAAAATTCAGTTTAATACTTATTAAACAAATCACAGTATTTAAAATCAGAACTTAAAACAAAAATAAAATAAATAAATCAAATTAAAAAAAACTTACAGTGCTTCGAAGAAGGGGGGGGGATGCTGATGTCGGCGGCGGCACTTCTGGGGGGGGGAAATGAAGGCGTCGGAGGAGGTGGGCGTTCGCTGGTTCGAACGGTGGTGTCGCGACTGGATTCGACGGGGGGTGCTCGAGGTGGAGGCGGAGGCTGCGGGGAGGCGGTGAGTGGCTTCGAGATGGGGGGTGGCGGCGTGAGTTCGTCGGCGGCTCGAGGTTGGGGGGGGGGGGGCGGCTCCGATTAGATTTAGGTTTTTGGTTTTTTTTTTCTTTTTTTTTTTCTTCTGTTTCGAATTATAACTAACGGGGGGGGGGGGCCAATCAGAAGGGAAAAAGGGGGAGAAAGAGTACCCTTTTTTTTTTTTTTTTTTATTTAATTTAAATTTGCAAAAGGGTTGACTTTCATCCACGACCTCGAAACGGGGCCCACCGCCTGTCGCCCATAGCGTTTCACCCCCATTCCGAACACAATGGGATATGTATCGCAAGCTGGTTTGATCATTACAATCGGTTTCCTTTTGAATTTACATTTAAATCACTATATTGAATTTTAAACGCACATTTCAAATTACCGGGGTCACATACTAACTAGAAAAATTCCAGAAAAATATTTTCTAGTTTCGTATTGACGATTCGGTCCTAACAAAACTAGTTTCGTCGAATTCTGAGACCGTTTGAAAAATGGCCAATTTCCAGTCGATTAAATTCAATAGAAACTGGTCAAACGCGTTTTCTTTTGCCACGCTCACATATTGATTCGAAAAATTATGAAATTTGAAACCTAGCAATAACTTGACACTGCGGACCCAACAAAAGTGGTTTCGTCGAAATCCGAGGTCGTTTGCAAAATGTCCATTTTTAAGGGCCTGAATTCCATAGCGACTATTCAGAATTTTTAACTGGACATATCTTTTGATTCCCGCTATCAAATTCCGATTGGTTAGATTCGTTAGAAAGATATTACCAATAAGATCCTAATGTTTTTGGTCTCACTAAAATCCGGATTGTTTTGCACCCGGTATATTCAATTGAAGTTTGAAATCGAATTATCGAACTACCGCGCCATTTTCAATTCTATATATAATTATAATTAATTATATTCGTTTTCAAATGTCGATTCAAACTCAGTTTTCATCGTCATTAACTAAAATATTTATTTTAAATATTTAAAATCCATTATTTTAGCCAATTTAAAATTTTTAAATTGGTTCAGATTTTCTGGGTCGTTACAATCTCCCCCACTTAAAACTTTTCGTCCCCGAAAAGGAATAAAGTCGAAAGTGGTTTGATAATTCTACGATCACACAATACAACAACCAATTTGTTTTTAATATTCAGAGTATAGAATAAACAATGCACATCCATGGGAAGAAAATAGCAACAGAATAGAGAATTAAATGGTAATGCAAAGTAGGGTAAATGTACCTTGCACCGGAGTCAATCAGAGATATCTACTCGGCATCTAGGATAAGCTTTCTGAATGCTCTCCTCAGTTTCCCAAGTACAATCTCGCGGATCTCCACTCCATTGCACTTTGACTAAGTGAACCTTCTTGTTCCTCAGCTCTTTGGCTTCTTTGCCGATAATCTTTAGCGGCTCTCGCCTCACAGCTAATTCTGGAGTAATTTCTATGTCCTGCTGAGCTGCTTCTTCCACGATCAAGTCTGGATCATGAACGTGCTTTCGAAGTTGAGATATATGAAATACATCATGCACACCAGGCAACCAGTCAGGCAATTTGACCCTATAAGCGAGAGTTCCAATCCGTTCCAGAATAGGAAACGGACCAATAAATTTGGGTGCTAGCTTTCCAGTTTTACCGAACCTGATAACTCCTCTCATCGGCGATACTTTCAAATATACATAGTCGCCAACCTCAAAGGATATATCTCTTCTTCTTTTATCGGCATAGCTCTTTTGTCGGCTTTGAGCGGCGAGCAATCGTTTCTTAATAAAATCGACTTTGTCGGCCGCTTCTCGAATCATATCAGGACCCAACACAAGTCTATTTCCTGGTTCGACCCAGCAAGCAGGAGATCGGCAAGGTCTACCATACAATGCTTCGAATGGCGACATTGTCAGACTCACCTGGTAGCTGTTGTTATAAGAGAACTCAGCCAAATGTAGATTGTCTTCCCATGATCCACCGAAATCTATAACACAAGCCCGCAATAGATCTTCTAGAATGCGATTCACCCTCTCAGTCTGACCGTCTGTCTGAGGATGATAAGCGGTCTCAAGTTTAACTTCGTTCCCAGCTCGACTTGAAATGCTTCCCAGAATTTACTAGTGAATATTGTATCTCTATCACTGACTATACTGAGCGGCACTCCATGCAGTCTAACTATTTCCCTGAAGTATATCTGCGCCAGACTCTGAGCAGTTCTGTTTGATTTGACAGGTATAAAATGGGCGGTCTTCGTGAAGCGATCTACGATCACCCAAATACTGTCATTTCCTTTTCTGGTTCTGGGCAAACCATCAATGAAATCCATGGAGATATGCTCCCACTTCCAACCAGGAACTTCCAGCGGTTGTAATAATCCAGCCAGTTTCTGTTGGTCGCTTTTAACTAGCTGGCAAGTAGGGCATCGACTAACATATATCGAAACGTCTCTTTTCATAGCCTTCCACCAGAAAGTTCTTTTGAGATCGTTATACATTTTGGCCACACCAGGATGGATACTCAGCTTGGACTTGTGACACTCGTCTAACACTTCCCTTTTTAACTCTGGGATGTCAGGAACACAAATCCTTCCTTTTAATCTCAAGGTCTCGTCGTTATCTATTTGAAAACACGAGGGTTCGCCTTTCTGAATCCTTTTGATCATATCTTTAATAAAGTTATCCTCCTTCTGAAGAATAGATATTTTGTCAATCAAGGAAGTCGTGATAATAAAGCTGGCGATCATTACATTCTTTCGACTCAGCGCATCGGCCACGACATTGGCTTTCCCTGGAGTATATATAATTTCAAAGTCATATGCTGCAAGAAACTCCAGCCAACGTTGCTGCCTCAAATTCAAGTCCTTCTGAGTGAACAGATACTTTAATGACTGATGATCTGTAAACAGTTCGAATCTCTCACCGAGAAGATAGTGTCTCCAGATTTTCAAAGAGAATATGATAGCCAATAACTCAAGATCATGAGTTACATAGTTTTTCTCGTGCGGCTTCAGTTGACGGCTAGCATAAGCAATTACTTGGCCTCTTTGCATTAACACTGCGCCAAGGCCTTCTCTAGAAGCATCAGTCCAGACTTTTAGATCCTGGTTGCCATCAATGATGGTTAACACTGGAGCTGTTGTTAATCTTAACTTTAGCTCTTCAAAAGCCTCCTCACTCTTTTCAGTCCATTTGAACTTAGAATGCTTCTTTGTAAGCTTCGTTAAGTGGCCAGATATCTTCGAAAAGTCTTTAACGAACTTCCGATAATAGCTAGCCAGTCCAAGAAAACTGCGAACTTCAGTGGGAGTACTGGGCTGTTTCCAATTTTGAATGGCTGTGATTTTGCTTGGATCCACAGCGATTCCATCTTTCGATACGACATGGCCCAGAAATTTCACTTCATCTTGCCAGAATATACATTTGGAAAACTTTGCTTTCAATACATTCCTTCTGAGGATTTCTAACACTTGTTCCAGATGCTTTTCATGTTCGGCCTTTGATTTAGAGAAGATTAGAATATCATCAATAAAAACCAGAACGAATTTATTCAAAACCCCTCTGAACACTCTATTCATCAGATCGACGAAATAAGCTGGAGCGTTACATAAGCCGAACGGCATTACTAACCACTCGTAGAATAAGTCGGGGCCTCTGAACGCTGTCATTGGAACACACTCTTCGGCAATTCGAAGTTGATGGAAACCTGTAGCTAGGTCCATTCGCGAAAATACTTGTGCTCCATTTAATCGATCCAACAAATCATCTATTCGCGGCAATGGATATTTGTTCTTTATGGTCTGCTTGTTCAAATCACGATAATCCACACATAGACGTAGAGTACCGTCAGATTTTGGGACAAACACCACTGCTGCACCCCAATCAGAGAAACTAGGCCTTATCAGACCTTTCCATACTAGTTGTCTTGTTTGATTGTCTAATTCCTCCTTCTCTTTCAAGGACATTCTTCGAATAGCGTGAACTACCGGCCTTGCATTCGGAATCAAAGCAATCTTGAAATCTATTTCTCTCTGCGGAGGTAAGCGAACAACTTCTTCGAACACATCCGCATAGTTCTTGACAACAGGAATGTCTTTGATGAGGTCAGGAATATTCTCTGTGACTTCAGGGATATTTTCTATTTGGGCTGGAGAAACATTCAAAGCTGCCCAGAAGTCCTTTCTATTAGCATTCTGACCTTCACAGGGAATGGTTATATAATCACCTGATTTAATCTTCGCCTTTACGACCCTCTCGGCGCATTTGACTTCAGCTTCATATTTGGTCAACCAGTCTAACCCCAAGATAAGATCAAACTCTTTGAAATTCATGACGACCGCGATGGTAGGAAACCGATAACGAGAGAAAGAAACCGGCACTCCACAAATCCAACTGAGATCAATGGAACCCCCAACTGGATTCTGGACAGTCATTGGTTCCTTGAGCTTCTTCAAATTCAAATCCAGTTTCTTAGCTGCATCTTTGGAAATGAAGCTTCGTGACGCGCCTGTGTCAAACAGTACTTTAACTGGGATGTCTTTGACAGTTAGCGTGCCTTCTAAAACATCTGGCCTTTCCTGAATAGCTGAGGGCTCAGAAGTTTCTGCCACTTCATTCACTTGAACTATCTCAGTCTTTTTCAACTGCCAGCAATCTTGCTTTACGTGACCAAACTGGTCGCATTGATTGCACCTTTGCTTTCCTTGAAAATCCTTCTTTGCTTTAGATCCACTCTTTCTTTGTTCGTTCCAAGATTTGCAACTTATCGCCAAATGTCCTTTTCTATTGCAGCTTGAGCACGTGGCGGTCATTATTCGTTCGTTCCCAGATTCAGCCCTTTTTCTCTTGGCACTGGGCCTCTTATTGACTTCAGACCTCGTACTGGTTTCAGGAATATCAGTTTCTGACCCTGTTTTGTCACTAGAACAGACTTCTTCTTCGTCGCGCAACATTCCTTTCTTATGGAGATCTTCGTACTGATAAGCCATATAAATCATTTCTGAGAAAGGAAGCTTCACATGCCCCAATACCTTATTCTGGTATTTCCTTTGAAGTCCGTGAATAAATCTCAGATTTTTCCTCTTCGGATTTTGAATTAGATGAGGAGCAAAGTGAGAAAGTTCATTAAATTTCTTATGATATTCGGGAATTGTCATGTCTCCTTGTATCAGATAAGAAAATTCGTCGCATAGTCGCTCTGTCGCTTCGGGAGGAGTAAATCTTTCTAAGAAAATCACTTTGAATCTGTCCCAGGTGATATCACCTTCTGGATTATCCTTAACAACAGAATCCCACCAGAACAAAGCTTCATCTTCCAGTGCCCAGGAGGCCAGTAATCTTTTCTGGTCATCCCTAAGCTTTAATGCTTCGAATATTTTCTCAACCGAACGAATCCAAGCTTGGGTTCTCATAATAGATTCTTCGCCCGAGAACGGCTTTCCACCCAGATTTCTATACTTCATGAATAGAGCTTCAATATCCGGGCTAGTATTACTTCTTCTGTTTCTGGCACTCATTTTCTAGTTCTTCTGCAGATAGCAGATCAAGTGTCAGGTCACAGAAAAGGTATTTTAAAATATAGAGACAAATACTTGAAGTGTAAATGTGTCTATCGAAGTGTATTCATTCTGCTTTACTCATACTAGGATATTGCTGATCCTATCTGTATTGAGTTACCCGTCCTAGAACACTACTGGTTCTATTTCTGACGAGTTCGTTCAAATGTTATATTCCAGAACTAAGCTTAACCAAAGCTCTGATACCACGTTGAGACGACCCGATTTCCCGTTCTCACGGAAACAAGGTTATCTTTGGAATATAACACAGAAACATATAATAGCAGAACAGAATTAAATAAATACACCAGAATGAACAACAAAATATACTGGATAAAAATAATCATCAGAGTTACACAGTATACAGGATCTTACTTAGTACAAATACAGTTCAGCTATACATAAATGTCTACAGCGGAAATAAACAAAATATGTACAATAGGAGCTGAACAGCATAAAAAGAAATAAATGATAGAATCCATCTTCAGCTCCAGCTATCCAGAAGAGAACCAGCTAAACCTGAATACAAGGCTGCCCGTGTAGAAAAAGGGGCACCCGAGTTTGAGAGTGAAACAAACTACGAGTCAGTCATGGGACTGGTATGAGAAATCCACTCAACACATATATAATTGGCTAATCACAGGACCACGCCACTTTCGTGGAACGGGTTTACTCCATTGGATTGCCAGTGCTTTAAAACAAATCTTTCTTTTAAACATCGCTATGCTTTTTATAAAAATGAAGCCGTTATAAGACTCAGTTCCCATCACACAATGCAACGCAAACCGGAGGATAGAGTTTTTACCTTATAACGGCCAAAATATGCTTGATACGAATAAAACAAAGGCATTTGATATTATTGCTAGTGTATATATGTTTTGAAAACAATTTCAAATCATAACTATCAATCATAGACGGCATTAATGCCCCATACCACTATGTCGCCATATATAGGTATACAATCAAAACCGCACAATCACGTATTTGGAAATTGGATTTCCGTCATGAACCAAGGCAAAAGATAGTCCTTACCGAATTCGAGACGCTCTAGCCCGCCCCTCAGGAACAGCCGCAACTGCCCCCTGGATCGTCAGGGCCGGTCCACCGATGTGGATTATTATGCCTGAACAATACGTTTCCCCGCCCTTTGGGGCGTAAACGAGCCAACGAATGACTCCATCGGACCCGGATCGTCCGATCAAACCGAGGCGCCTCGCAACAGCAACAACCACATAGGTGAAAAGTATATAAATGTCAGGGCTGGTAGGTCACTGACACCACCCTAGCTAGAAAGAAACGCATGCCCTCCCTGAGGTCCTTCCTCCCGTTTTAGGTTCCTACCGGGGTGTGAGGCTCGCGAATTCACGTTACACACAAAGCTACGCCACACAGGCGGTGCTTTGATCATCACCACAAGACTTTGCTTTTCAACAGAAGCCCTGATCACTGCATCTTAGCATGCCACACAGAATAAATCCTATGTCAGACACACAGTCCATTTACAAGTCCGTTCTGGGTCTGAACGAAACCGGAGGCACTAAATACCTCGCAAACCCTTTGATCAACACGTACGTCTGAACGATCACCACTCATTATCCATATTTCGGGATGCCTCCCAATCAGGACCTCGGTTACCATCCAAACGAGGTGAAGATCTCCGGTCTTCGACCATCGTCTTCATCTTCGAATTTCAATCGTCGGTCGATTATTCGAAATGAGAATTAACTCGGCCTTTTCAAATAATTCACGTATATTCAGAATTTCAAATCGATTTATTTCAATGGTTAAATTATTCAACAACACCAATTGTGTTCTTTAATATAGTTTTCACACCAAACACATTCAACCATCAAACATCACATAAATCAAGCAAATTCAGTTTATTTCCATTCCATATCGCTTACGATATTTTATAACTATTTATCGCTATTTTTATTTATTTTAAAATAGCTAATATATTCAAAACGACGTTTCGGGCCATAACGTGGCCGTGGCGCTGTTTTTCTTCAGATTTGATTTACACATATCTGAAAATCTAACCGTTGGATCTTCACAAAATTTACATCATTAGAAATGTCTTTTCAAAACGAATCCAACGGTTCCAGTTTCGGGAAAATCCGACGGTCGGATCTCCCGGTACAATCGTTTGAAGTTTTGATTTCAAAATACGAACTGCAGCGTCGTTATTCGATTAAATATAATTTTATTTATATATATAAATAAATATAATCGTTTCTGGCGCTGTTTTTCTTCAGATTTGAATTAAACATTCCAGACAATCCAACCGTTGGATTTCTACAAGGTTGGTGCCGTTGGAAAGATTATTCCAAGGCGAACCCGACGGTTGAGGTTTCGGGAAAATCCAATGGTCGGATTTCCCGTACTAGTCGTTTGAAATTACGGTTTCGAAATACGAACTGCACGGCTTCGTTTCGTTTTAATTTTATTTATATTTATATAGTTATATAAATATAGTTCATTCAACGATTTCAATATCGTTTTAACTTCAAAAAATTTTCTAACTCCTTAAATTTTGGAAAAATTTCGCCATAACCTCCCCTGTACCGGGAGCGTCGGGAAATCGCAAATAGCGTCCCGGTCCTTCTAATCTCAAAAAGAAAAAAAAAAAGAAAAAGCCAAGCGGCTAGCCAATAGGCTCAAAATCATCACCCAAACAAATCAGTAAATGTGTACCTATTTGTCGGGCACAAAATTTTATTCCTCTTCTCTAGCCCCTTTGCTATAACCTGTTCAAAGAATATTGCATGTACATATATATACAGTTCATATCATTTTTCATTTTCTATTCAACTTCATATTTGATTTCTATTAGGTTTTAAAAACACCATTCATTCTAATGTTACATAAATAGGTGCAAATCATTTCATTAGCTAATTAATGAATATTTCAACTCATATATGTTTATTTTGAACAAGTGGCTATTTTCAACATTTCACATTTCAACGATTTATGCATACAATAAAAATGTGATTTTTATTGTAAAACGATTCATTTCAAAACACTATTTTTCTATATAGTTCACATAGTCGATAAAAGGTGATATTTATTATCAAACAGTTTATTTCAAAATATGAATACCATTCAACACATGAATTTCTAAACAACGAATGAATATCAATTCAACACATGAATGTTTTCAATAGTTTTTATATATCGATAAAAATGTGATTTTTATTATCGAACGATTTATTTCAAAATATGAATACCATTCAACACATGAATTTCTAAACAACGAATGAATATCAATTCAACACATGAATGTTTTCAATAGTTTTTAGATATAGATAAAAATGTGATTTTTATTATCTAACAGTTTATTTCAAAATATGAATACCATTCAACACATGAATTTCTAAACAACGAATGAATATCAATTCAACACACGAATGTTTTCAATAGTTTTTAGATATAGATAAAAATGTGATTTTTATTATCTAACAGTTTATTTCAAAATATGAATACCATTCAACACATGAATTTCTAAACAACGAATGAATATCAATTCAACACACGAATGTTTTCAATATAAGGAATAAATATAGTTTAAGCATATGAAAATAATTCAAACACACAAATATTATTCAAAATTTCGGCAGCATAACGGCAGGGTAGTTACACCGGCACCGTCCCTAGTACGGCTCCTCGCTCTACCTTAAAACCTCGCGGTTTTTGACAATGGGAATCATGCATCTAATTCGCACGCAGGCGGCATGTTTATATTTTTTTTCCATTTCCACAAACTAATCCTATGTGGTTTCAACCAAATATTTTCCAATCACAATTGGGTATTTTTCAACCACAATCAACCAATATCAATCACAAACAATCCCAAACAATCAATCAATTCCAACCAATAAATATCGTCCATGGTTTGTGGACGAGGGGCGTATATATATATATATATATATATAGATATTTATATATAGCAGTTCATTTTCAACTCATATATGTTTATTTATAAAAAGAATTTGAAGAGTGAGAAATCCTCACCAATAGCTATCCACTCACACGATTGTTCCTTAATAGAAACTTCGCCTACTTCGCCTTGTTGTTGCTTTCGTTTCCCGTATTCTCTACATAAGTAAAAATCGAATTTTTACCATGCTATTCAATATATATAAAAATATGATTTTTACTTTTGCTTTCACATATAAAAAATATGATTTTTGCTTTCACATATAAAAATATGATTTTTGCTTTCACATATAAAAACATGATTTTTACCTTCGCTTTCACATATAAAAACATGTTTTCTATTTTTGCTTTCACATATAAAAATATGTTTTCTATTTTATAAGTCATTTTTAAAATCAGTTTTTATATTCTTTAAAATTTCTTTAAAATCAAATCAGTTTTTATTTAAAAAAACAAAATCAGTTTTTATTCTTTAAAAAAATTCAGTTTTATTTCTTTATATTTTAAAACAGTTTCAGTTTTAAACTTTATTTAATTTATTCAGTTTTTACCTTTTTTTATTCCTTTTCAAAATCAGTTTTTCTCTTTTTTTTTTTTTTATAAATGCAGTTTTATTTTATTTATTTTTTATTTCAAAAACAGGTTTTTATACTTTTTATAAAATTCAGTTTAATACTTATTAAACAAATCACAGTATTTAAAATCAGAACTTAAAACAAAAATAAAATAAATAAATCAAATTAAAAAAAACTTACAGTGCTTCGAAGAAGGGGGGGGGATGCTGATGTCGGCGGCGGCACTTCTGGGGGGGGGAAATGAAGGCGTCGGAGGAGGTGGGCGTTCGCTGGTTCGAACGGTGGTGTCGCGACTGGATTCGACGGGGGGTGCTCGAGGTGGAGGCGGAGGCTGCGGGGAGGCGGTGAGTGGCTTCGAGATGGGGGGTGGCGGCGTGAGTTCGTCGGCGGCTCGAGGTTGGGGGGGGGGGGGGGCGGCTCCGATTAGATTTAGGTTTTTGGTTTTTTTTTTCTTTTTTTTTTTTCTTCTGTTTCGAATTATAACTAACGGGGGGGGGGGGCCAATCAGAAGGGAAAAAGGGGGAGAAAGAGTACCCTTTTTTTTTTTTTTTTTTATTTAATTTAAATTTGCAAAAGGGTTGACTTTCATCCACGACCTCGAAACGGGGCCCACCGCCTGTCGCCCATAGCGTTTCACCCCCATTCCGAACACAATGGGATATGTATCGCAAGCTGGTTTGATCATTACAATCGGTTTCCTTTTGAATTTACATTTAAATCACTATATTGAATTTTAAACGCACATTTCAAATTACCGGGGTCACATACTAACTAGAAAAATTCCAGAAAAATATTTTCTAGTTTCGTATTGACGATTCGGTCCTAACAAAACTAGTTTCGTCGAATTCTGAGACCGTTTGAAAAATGGCCAATTTCCAGTCGATTAAATTCAATAGAAACTGGTCAAACGCGTTTTCTTTTGCCACGCTCACATATTGATTCGAAAAATTATGAAATTTGAAACCTAGCAATAACTTGACACTGCGGACCCAACAAAAGTGGTTTCGTCGAAATCCGAGGTCGTTTGCAAAATGTCCATTTTTAAGGGCCTGAATTCCATAGCGACTATTCAGAATTTTTAACTGGACATATCTTTTGATTCCCGCTATCAAATTCCGATTGGTTAGATTCGTTAGAAAGATATTACCAATAAGATCCTAATGTTTTTGGTCTCACTAAAATCCGGATTGTTTTGCACCCGGTATATTCAATTGAAGTTTGAAATCGAATTATCGAACTACCGCGCCATTTTCAATTCTATATATAATTATAATTAATTATATTCGTTTTCAAATGTCGATTCAAACTCAGTTTTCATCGTCATTAACTAAAATATTTATTTTAAATATTTAAAATCCATTATTTTAGCCAATTTAAAATTTTTAAATTGGTTCAGATTTTCTGGGTCGTTACACCTTTGGATCATTTATAACCTCTTTGGGAGGTTTGCTAATTGATGATTTTTCATTAGACTTTCTTTTTCTAGGCGCCAAGTCTTTTGAACCTATCGGTCTTGCACGTTTTTGTCTAGCTTTAGATTCAATTGCTGCTATTAGTCCTTCGGGGACTTCAATTCTAGCTGGGGTATTTGCTGCTGGAATATGAGATTTAGTTATTTTCGCAGCATCATTAAATGCATCTGGCATTTGATTTGCAATATTTTGAATATGCAAAATTCTTTGTACCTCGTATTGACATTGTTTGGTACGTGGATCCAAATGAAACATAGAGGGATTATTCCATGAAATTTCACGCTGTTCTACTGGAACGGTCTTTTCTCCCCCTAACGGCGGGAAATTTGACTCATCAAAATTGCAATCTGCAAATCTTGCAGTAAAGACATCACCCGTAAGAGGTTCAAGATAACGAATTATCGAAGGTGAGTCAAATCCCACATAAATTCCCAACCTTATTTGAGGAGCCATTTTAGTACGAAGTGAGGAACTAATAGGTACATGCACAGCGCAACCAAATTTTCGTAGGTGTGAAATATTTGGTTGGGATCCAGTTAAAAGCCGTGATGGTGAAAATTGATGATAAGACATTGGCCTAATTTTAATCAATTTGGACGCATGCAAAATTGCATGTCCCCAAGCTGCGACAGGCAACTTTGTTTGCATAAGTAAAGGTCTTGCAATGAGTTGCAAACACTTAATTAATGATTCTACTAGACCATTTTGAGTATAAACATGAGCTACTAGATGTTCAACCTCAATTCCCAGTGATAAACAATAATCATCAAATACTTGAGAAGTGAATTCTCCTGCATTATCTAGTCGTATTGATTTGATTTGATGATCGGGGAAATGTGCTCTTAATTTAATTATTTGAGCAAGTAATTTGGCAAATGCCATGTTCCTAGTAGATAGCAAACATACACGTGACCAATGAGTTGATGCATCAATTAACACCATAAAGTATCTAAATGGCCCGCAAGCGGGATGAATCGGACTACTTATATCACCGTGAATTCTTTGCAAAAATGCCAGAGATTCAGAGGTGATCTTACTGTATGAAGGTCGAGTAATTAATTTTCCTTGTGTACATGATGTACACATGTAATCATTTGGTAAATTCTACCGATTTGGTAAATCATGCCCATTTGAGTTCTTAGCAATTTTACGCATCATAGTTGATCCAGGATGACCTAAACGATCATGCCAAAGAATCAATTTCTTTGCATCTGTAAGCTTCTGGCTAATGTTTACAAAATGAGATTCAACTATGCCAATTTTGGTAAAGTATAATCCAGTTGAAATTGTACCAAATTTTTCTAAAATAAGCTTCTGGCTTTCAGTTTTAGGAATAACACAAAGGTATTCTTTATTGTTTTCATTTATAGTTTCAATATGATATCCATTCATTCTTATATCTTTGAAGCTAAGCAAATTTCTTTTAGAACTGCTTGAATATAGTGCATTTTGAATGAATATATGTGTACCATTTGGTAACACTATATGGGCTCTTCCAAACCCTTCAATTATATTGGCTGAACCACCTATAGTTGAAACTTTATATGAAACATTTTCAGATAATTCTGAGAAAAACTTCGGGTTTTTCAATATTGTATGAGTAGTACCACTATCAACCAAACATATATCATCGCTTAAACACTGTTGATCCATACCTTTAGAATAAAAAAAACGATACAACTAGTTAATAACTAAAATAACTTATAAATACAGATAAATGTCCATGGGAATAAACTACTTATCATGTCCAACATAACATATTATTTCAGCAATTCCATAAACTAAAAAGAAAGGGAAATAAACAAAAGTTTCAAACTAATACATGTAGAAAGGAAGAGAAACAAAATAAAAATCACATAGTGAGCTTCAGGCTACTTATTGGTTGGTTCGGTCATATCTTCGAATATTGCATTCAAATTTTTATTGCTGAATAAATTTCCATCATAATCTTCAAAGAAATCATCTAACTTCGGGTTAGCATTATCAGACAATCCCTCGGTATTGTTTGTCTCGATATTTTTTGATTTATGATATTCTTCTACTATTTTCTTTGATGATTTGCAAGTACGTGACCAATGATCAGTGCGCCCACATCTATAGCAAATTTCCTCATAATGCTTTTTATTTTCTACAGCTGAATTGTTACTGTTTTCGGGCTCATTTTTCTTTTGCTGCCTTTTGAAATCAGTAGTTTTGTTGCCCCCAAAACCACTGTAACCACCTCTGCTTGGGTTGTATCCACGTCCACGTCCACGACCACGTCCACTACTTCTGCCTCTACCACGACCTCTTCCGGAGTGGGCAAAATTAGCATTAACTTCTGGTAATGCGGCTGAACCAGTTGGCCTTGAGGAGTGATTTTTAAGAAGTAATTCATTGTTTTGTTCAGCAATCAACAAACATTCAATGAGTTCAGAATATTTTGTAAAATGACGCTCTCGATATTGCTGCTGCAGGAGCACATTCGAGGCATGAAATGTTGAGATGGTATTTTCCAACATTTGCGCATCATCTACCTTTTCTCCACATAGTTTTAGTTTAGAAGTAATTCAAAACATAGCGAAATTTTATTCTCTCACGGTTTTAAAATCTTGAAACCTCAAGTTCAACCATTCTTGCCTTGTATTTGGAAGTATGACCGTCTTCTGGTGGTTATAACGCTCCTTTAGGGATTTCCATAAGTGGAGAGGGTCTTTTTCAGATAAATATTCTGATTTTAGATCATCGTGGATGTGGCGTCTTAAAAATATTAGAGCCTTTGCTTTGTCCTGCTAGGACATATTATTACCGTCTTTAATGGTATTCTTTAAGCATTGAGATTGCAAGTGGATCTCGGCATCCAGTATCCATGACAAATAATTGTCTCCAGAAATGTTCAATGCTTTGAATTCAAGTTTATCAATGTTTGACATTTTGCGAACTACACAAAAAGAATTGTAGATTCTTAATTAAATTTTTTTACATATCAGTATACATGTTCTATAATTATCAAAACGAACTAACAAATTAGCGAACAGACAAAACAATGAAACTATAGTACTGTTATTTCATATAAAAAATGCAGATCTCGTAAAATAGAATAGGACCGTAGACATGCATGTAATAAATTGAATATATTACGGCACGGAATCATAAAAATAATATCCGAATTTGCAAGTCTTTCTCTATACATTTACAATGAACTTATTACAATAATGAAAACAATACCAACCGTTAAGGAGCCATACACCATGTTACATAACAAAAATAATGGCCACAGTAATACATATGTTGGCTAACAAACAACTTTCTTGTATTGGGAGATGAAAAAGCATATAAAAGTAAGCTATATATGGAAATGTAATTCTAAATATTTAAAGCATCTCATCTTGCGAGATGAAGCATTAAAAAAATGAGAATAGGTAGCCTATTATTACAAAGTTGAAGCTGTACAGCAAGCATTAGATTAAATAAGAAGCAGCCTGCAGTTTACATATATGCATACCTATTATCAATGGCTTCTCTGTTATTGAAGAGATAAAGTAGCAAATAAAGATTATTTATGTATGGCGTATGGGGTAAAAGATCCATATATAATATTATTAGACGAAAATGAATGGGCCTTCCTAAAAAATATATTTGGTATACCATAATACCAAATCAAATATGAATAGGTGGATGTCTAAAAACCACTAAATTAAAAATAATTAGATCTAAAAGTTAGATCTATTGGAACATAATCTAGATCTACAAAAAAATATAGATCCATAAATCATATATTCTCCAACAGAAAAAAATTGTAGAACAAATATAGGGATCCACGAATTGATATTCTCAAATAAAAAGTACTTACATGACAAATTCATAAATGTAGATCTAGAAGATTTCAACAAAAAAGAAAAAAAAAAACTATAATAGAATCTCGTTCTGATAACGTGTTGTAAAATAATACAGAATAGATAATAAAAGAGAAGACATTAGAAAGAACATAAGAGATAAGGGAGGGACCTTTTTATTTCTCTTGATTCAATGTACATATTTCTATTACATTGGCTCTCTTATATATTGGTTTTGGAGCTGATGTTAGCCTTATTCCCAAAATGTGGGACTAAATATAATATGATAAACGCATATTCACTTATATGTATTACAACATGGATGAATTAATAACGAACAAGGGATGGATTAGCAATTCACTTATATTTGTTTATCTCATTTACATTGCTTATACAAGTACAAGCGATATGACTTGGGAAGTTAAATTAAATAGTAACTTATCTAAGTGACATTGTGCCAATTAAGCGTCTTCTCAAATTTGATAAGTTATGGATTTAAATTAACATAAAGTTTATTGATCATATTATTAAATGATGTCTTTAAGTTTATCATTCATTTTAATAATAATGTTTTAAAGTTAATTTATTATTATATTAATAATGTTTTGGGTTAATTTATTATTATATTAATAAAGTTTTAAAGTTAATTAATTATTTGATAATGTTTCAAAGTTCACTAATTATTTTATTAATAAAAATTTAATTTTATTAGTTAATTGTTTAATGTTTTAAGATTATTATTTATTCATTTAATGATTTAAATTTTATTTACTATTTTATCAAAAAATTTAAAGTTCTTTAGTTATCTTATTAATGATATTTAATTCTATTATTTACCCTATTAGTGGTACTTAATTAAGTTAGTTAATTATAATTGGTATTTAAAGTTAATAAATTATTTTATTTATGTTGTTCAAAATTATTTTATTTTATTTTATTATCAATATTGTTTGAAGTTGTTCAGTTATATTAAGAAGATGTTTAGAAGTTGACTAGTTGTTTTAAGAAAGAGTTTAAAGTTAGATAATTAATTATAAATGATGTTTAAAGTTAATTAAAAAGGGAGTACATAAATAAAAAATTGATTTATACAAAAGTTCTACAAATGAATTTAATGAGATTGTAAATTTAAATATTTACTCGGGAGATTTAAACAAGTGGTTTATTTAAAGGAAATCATTTCATTTTTCAAAGTAAAGTTCCTTTTTAACGAGTAATAATTTTAAGTTAAGATTTAAACTTCGTCTTAAAATGTTAAAAGAAGTTTGAAACTATTATTTAATATAATAAGCAAGTGATCACTTTTGTAAAGGAAAAATATATTATTTTTTCAAATCAAATGAAAACGAAGATTTCAAGTGAGATTTGAATGGGGATTTGAAAGTGTATTTTAAAGATGATTTAACTGAAATTTTAACGAAAGTATATTATTCTAATATAGTACAAGGCTTTGAAAGTGAAATAGAAGTTTGATTTATAAACTTTTTTTGAGTAAACAGTGTACAAAATCTTTAAAAACTCTTAGTTGTATACTTGAATTTGGAGCAGTAATTTTTTTTACCTATTATGGGAGGAAAGAATGTAATTGAGTCAGAGTTTGGCAGTTAATAACACCCCCAATTCGAGTGGTTTTGTTTTTGTCCAAACGATAGCTCATGTTTGAAATTCAAGATTGATATTATGTATACAAAATAGTAAATTTTTTCGTATAGGAAATGAGAACACTTAATAAATCAAGTTTTATGAAATTAAATCCTTCTCAATTATAGTGGTATGGAAATATTCTTTACATACTTGACACCGAAGAATAAGCACTTTAGTTCAATAATAACTAACTTTTTGAAGAACATTTTTTTGATCAACTTAATGTGATTTTGAAGTTGGAGATCTTTCCTAAATTTTTTGAATATGCATACAATTGAGCTAAGTATATGCTTATGTTTTCCAAGGCTTGAAAATGTAGTGTTTTGTGAATATAGTTATACCATTGATATAAGTATATGAAAATGTTTTCCAAGTATTCCAGAGTTGTTTTGATTAATAAAAGAATTAATTAAAGAGACTTATTGGTTACTTATGTGTTTAGTCATGCTCAATTAAATATCTCATTTGACTATTGTGTATTTGATAGTTAAATAACTAACTATCAAAATGTTGGTTAGTTTTTAAAATTATTGTTGTCGATTTTGAGAAATTGAGATCAGGTATATTATTTGAAATTCACTCCAAACTAACATAAACATTTGAAATGAAAGGCATCTTAAAGATGATAAAATCGAAGATGGAGCTCTTTAAAGTGCAATGACTACCGAGGGTGATTTCAAAAAGGATGTTGTAGAAGATGTGCCTTCGATCTGTAAATATTTTAAATAAATTATATGGATGAATGCAAGTTTTGCGTTGTTTCATAGAGGGTAATGTTAGTATTTCAAGTGGGATTTGCTAAAAAGGTAAAGCTTAGCCTCAAGTCTCAACAATCGGGAGGGACTAAAACATGAGATATGCGACATGCTATATGGATCGATTCCATTAGAGTATGTCGTCACCCGATCTAGGTTCAATATTGACCCATTTATGTATGCTTGAGATTTGGTACAGCTGCTGACCGACAACTGGGGTATTGACATATTTGGTACTACCAGGCAAGGGGTAGTTGTTATTATGTAATAGGGGTGCAAGTTGTTTTTGTTTCATCATGGTATATTTTATTTGAAGGTGTATTATGTTAGGTTATACCCTAGTAGCCTTGTTATTGGACGGAATTTATTCTCGAAGATCGTCATACAAACTTAGTTATCCTTAAATATATTGAAATTTGAGATATGAGTGTTTCAGCTTTGTTCACTACACCAGAAATGGCTTTTGGTAGCGTTGTAAAAATGCTACCATAACTTGTAGTAGCGTTTTAGAGAACGCTGCAATACGACATGCAACTAAAAGTCTGAAAGTTTTTGTTGCGTTTTAATAAACGCAACAAAAAATGAACATATTGTAGCGTTTTAGAAACCCTACAAAAGGTTTTTTTGGCAGCGTGTTAAAAATGCTACTAAAGTGATACTTGCATCATTTCCCAATTTTTTTTGTAGCGGTTTTTCAGTCCTACTATATGTTTTTTGTTGCGTTTCATTTCAGCTACAATATCTTTCATAAATTATATTTGTAGCACTTTTTCAACGCTACTAAAACTTACTGATGCACACCACATTTTAATTGCGGTTATTTACTGTTAATGACTTGTAACATTTCCATCAATCGCTTATATATAATAGAAATATTAAAACAAATAATCATATGAGTATCATTTTCAAACTAAAATCAATAACACCATATTTAAATATTTAAAAAAAAACATTACTCGCAATATCAAATATAACACCCATAATCATCTCAATGGTAGGATTTCGACAAGATAAGTGAATCCACATACCACAACTGCTTACAAACAAGTCTACACGACTAGTACAAACAAAATAATAGTTAAAGTCTTGTTCATAGCTTAATTACCACCAGTTCTTTGATGCGGCTGTTTTTCACTTCGAAAATCTAATTACCTGTACATAAGTATAACGGTCAACGGTAAGAATTACATACAAGTATAACGGTCAACACACAGCTATTGATAGAATAACCGATCAGCTAGCGGTGCTACGAGCTCTTAAAAAAACAATTAAACCATCCGAACACATTTGAATTAGAAGCAAAATTGGCAGTGCTTGATTCTTTAATTGATGGGATTTCATTTGAAGGTTTTGTTGACTTGCTCTTCTTATTGTGTTTTAGACATTAAATTCCTATATCGAGCATATACATATGATTTTTTATTTAAGGTTAACCATTATGTACATATATTAATCAATAATCCAAAATCATATAAAGTGATAATGTTTTACCTGTGAAACAACAATTTCTAAGCCTTTCCATTTGCATATATTAAAATTTGATTGCATGATTTTTTGGAATTATCAAATCATTGGCTTCTCCAATGGAAAATCCTGATCTTGGAAGTAAGAACTAAATGTGACTATCACCTGTTTGTAGATATATGTTGATTGCTGAAATGAGCAAATTGACATAAATGGGATACTGATAAGCATTTCCTCTCAGTTTTTTGTTCAAGCACACTTCAATAGTGGTGGCAGCCCTCTGTTATGAAACACGCCATGCCTACAATGCAAGTTTCCTTATATGCTTAGCATATGTATTGTACAAAAAAACTAACCGAGAATTCTTTGAACTGTGTACTCAGTTGGTAGTAATAAAATGCATAAACAGAAGACGACGATACACATATCAATTTAGCTTTGGATAGCAATAAATAAAGGGAGCAAATATAATGAAAATCATAATGACATCTAATGGTTGAGATGTAATAATTTTAACTTTTCAACTATTTCATCAATGCAAAACAAACCTTGAATCACGAGAGGCCATTGTTACTGTAATCTATATAAATATGGTGTTAATAATGGCCTGCTACACCCCACTATATATATTGGTCAACATAAATGCATGTCGTATGGTAAATGCATGTAACATGAGCTAGCAAAGGTGAGGGGTTTAGGGATGTATCCGGTAAATACCAGACCACCGTACAAATATAGCAACATATAAACGAGGTAAGATGCATGGGTGTCTTGACAATCAGATTCTAATGCACAACAATGTGAATGGACACCCCTGTTTATATATTCAGCCGAGGCAAGTAAGGATAATCCCAGACCAATACTGGTTTATATGCATGAGTTCAAACGTCACCAGGATGAATTTATTCCTTTTTGTTAAAAAGTTTTCCCATACCACATGCAGTGAACTATATAAAATAAGGTGGCTTGCAAACCAAAATTCACCACCCAAATTTTTTTATATATGTAGTAGAGTGTTTTTCTATATATTAGTCATGAATCCAAACCGATAAAATGTACCCATTAAGAATTACAACCGAAATAGTTCATCCGTTACATGTTGTTGGGTTTTATTTCACAAAAGCAGATTCATATAAAGTAATGGGTTCTGTGCGACAAAATCAAGTAGGATAACAAAACAGTGTAAAGTAAAAGTACACATGCATGCCATGGGTGAGATAAATCAATTAAGATAGCAAGACAATAATACAGATTAAGGTGACAGTCCACTTCGAAAGTGACCATGGGTACCAAGATCCAACAACCAACAAGCGGATTCGGGACTATACATGCATTAAGTGAGGACTGCATGAAATTGACTGCAAGCTCGCATATAGACAAAGTATGGTTTATCCCAAAGACTAAATGTTATGACAGTGTATAACCGCAACAATTTAAGCTAATAACAACTACATGCATACAGTTATGCATGGCCTCGACTCTTGCCAAAAATGCAGACACGTTCCTCTTGTCTACTGAGTTAAAGGTGAATTGGGGGTACTAGACTGGTGGGAGCAAGGAGCGACTGACTTTACAGGATGAGGCAGAGGGTATGAATAACGGGACTATGACGGTTTATTGAGAGAACATCCATCATGACATAGATAAAACAGTACCCAGCAACCACTAGAACCAAAGCCTTCCATTCAAACAGTAATACGAATAGCACACAACAACTATACTCACTGAAATACGAAGCAACAAGCTTGAAATAATCTTAATCATAAGTAAACTTACCATCCATCGTTGTCGACGAATCAGTGGGTTCGGCAACAGCGAGAAAGGTGTCCGCTTGGAGCTGTAGCGTTGGTAACTACCCAAATGAGGTGCGGTGGCCTAGCAACTGCGAACATGGTGGAGGCCCGGTTGACGGAGAGGGCTACGGGATCGATCGAAAAGATACAAAAACATAAAAATCATTTCATACATAAAAGCAGTTGGGCTAGAATAATGGGATATTGAATGGTAATTCAACAAGGCTTATGGAGACAAAATCATAGCAATCTCTTGTATCACTTTTAATGCAAACTGAAACTTGTTAGGAGAAACCTTAAATAGAGCAACAGAGGCAATAAAAGTATAAATCAGTCGGTGGAGGCAGTAAAGGGGAAAAAAATCACATTATGTGTAAGAAATGGATAGAAAGGCCTTTTTCGTTAGGATATTAGCAACTACATGTATAATATGGAGAAACTGCAAAAATTACCACACAGCCGAGTAGAAGATTTACATCAGCAAGTAAAAAACCAGATGGCTTACTCTGGGAGATTAGCCCACTCAATTTTGCTGCTAAGAAAGATCTATAAACAAGCATGGAGGAAGCCAAAATCCACATAAAAATCCACCGAGCTATCTGTGCTATATGGTTATTTTGCAACATACAAACTATGAATCAAACAGTTAAACAATAAGGAAAAGCGGGAAAAAGTAAAAATTCACCGAAAAGAGCCGGGGGAATAACGTAGCAGCGTTGATGTTTTTCTTTTTTCTAGATTTTTTACTGTAATAGTTGCTGTTATTTAGCAAACGCAACAATAATACGCATCAAATAGTAGATTTTGTTGTAGTGATTATGATTCATGAGTAAAAATTAAAGATAAGCAGGTTCACATATCATGCATGAGCCAAAAATTGCCACATGTTAACTTTTGTTCAAGCATATGCATTATCGGTTAATATATTATCCCACGATCAAACTATTCCATAAAAAGATAGTCAATGGATTGACTACGTTTACAAATATGGATAATTGTAATACAAAATCCAGCCAATAATGAAAAACAATTAACTATCCTAGTAGATGAAAACTATTCATAAACCACAACACTATAAAACTAAAATTAGAAAATATGTAGGACATACCATTTCAAAAGAAGCCGAGCACCATTTCTAAAAAAGAGTAAGAAGAAAAGAGTACATAATCCAACAAGCCAACCACTGTTCATGAATTCTGATGGACTCTCTGTTTCCACAGTAGATGCATACCTGAAAGGCTGAAACTGAAATGAAATTTCAACAACTCCCTCAAATAAACAAATCAAATCAGGCATATTCAGGAATTTACTTGACAGAATACACTTGCAAAGGCTACAACATATACAAGGAAAACATTTAGTTCATCGTGTTCACACCTTCACCGGTTCAGCTTGAACTTAAAGCAGCAGCATATACATGTTTTTCTTCCTGAAGATTATTAAAATGACATTCTACGAATAGTTTTTACCCGTAAGCTATATTTGTTTATCTTCTAATTCCCAGATATACCATAATTAAAATGTTTTATTGGGCCACTAAGCAATGCAAACCAAAATTGAGTTGCTCATTGTCAATATGTCCCTTACGATTCAGGGATATTCCAGCAGAAGGATGAATGATCCAAAACATAACATAAACGACGAACATACATTTCCTTGTATGAAACAACATATTATTATATTTTATTGCATGTGTAAATGCAATTCCTATGGGAATAAAACAAAGTAAACGTACATATGTAGGCTTCATTTATCCCATCAGTGTGGTACTATTGCAATTTTGAACAGTCATCATTAAGCATCACAACAAAATTAACCATAGAATAACATGCTAATAACAACAGCACAATGCTTTGCACTCTTTTAAATATAGGAAGGAAATGTTCTGCCCTCAGCAATCCTTTAAATCAGAGACAAGTCAATAGATCAAATGGTAAAAATGACCAATAATCTATAAGATCCGTAAATTACAAAATTAAATGCATACTGCACTCCTATCATACAAATTCGTAAACTGATAATAGATCCCAAAACTACCAAACTACATGTCAAATCAAATCATTTAAGGGGAAAATAGCAGATAAATGGTCACCAGGACAAATTGGTCCGAATCAATTACATTCACACCCAAAAAATTCTGTACAAGCATATCTAATTGGAAAAGATTTAAAATAAATTACACTATCCTCGATCAAAAGAACCTTGATAAGATAATCGTAATCAGCGCAAGTTCTGGCGGGTGGAGCATCCATTAAACTAAACGAAAGAGGAAAAACTGCAACAATTTACAGCGACAATATCATTTTCGGACAACGAATAAGATACTTTTTTTTTAAATATAATGCTATGTGTTCACAATGTGATTTCAGTCAACAAAACGTCAAATGGTATAGGGAAACCTGCCATTTGTCTAATATAGTACATAACATTCGATGTGCTTAACAATGGCATCATTCAAATTGTACATCCTTATCATGATATTGATTCCTAGTTTCAATATTTTCAATACCAACCCTCCTAATCAATTTGTCAGTGCTCAACATTTTAATTATCAATGGCTACAAGACTGCAGGCTAAGCATAGAAAAACCAAAGCAATACCAAGAACCATGCAATAAACATGAGACTTTTTTTACTAATCCATTAGATGACTGATTTATATAGACATTAGAGAAATAAATACATCATGTCATTATATAGTATGGAGCTTACAATAGGGATTTCTGACATAACCTCAATATGTGTGTATGATTAGTTGATGTAGACATTTGAATCTTTAAAAATACTTATGTAAGTCATGATTATATTTCCAGATTGTTGATTTTAGTGTAATGAATGAGTTTTGATGCTTTACGCTATACAATATCTTTATATAGTGAATTTGACTAAAGATCCAAGGTAATCAAGGCATTTTCTTTACCAAAATAATATAATCCACTATACTTATGCACCTATTCACAATTAGCATTTTCATATAACATTATGGTAAAATTATAAGTTTTATAAACATTAACTAAAAGGGTAAGAAGGCTAACTTACATCAAAAAATGAAATAGCGATGATCAAGCATTCATATTGTAAGTAATAATATGGATAATGAGTTCACTAAAAGAGCTTGATACAATAGAACTTGAAGTGTAACTTAATACCTATTCTGCTGATCACTTCATCCCACATAAATTCTTATTGTAATCCACCGTTTGCATCCTTACCGCATCCACCATTTGGAAAGCGTCACTCAAAGTACATGATGACTGAAACGCAAATTGTTTAATATATGTTTACTGAGATTTTGATACAATCTGAACTGACCATGGAGTGGCTGTAATGTACATTGTTTTCTATTTCCTATACATCGAAATTTATTACGTTGCATATCGGGTGACCAGGGAGTTTGCCTTCGGTAAGATGCAGAAGGTAACATAAACTTTCCATTTAATTTCCCTAAAGATTAAGAACCAGTTTTCATCAAAAAATTTAGCAAGCATCCTTTTTCTCAAAGTTACTTAATACCCTATCCCAAATGAAATGCACATATTCACATTCAAAACAAAAGGAGAAAAGAAAGATGTTCCGATGTTTCAGCAATCTTGTTGCATATAATACAAGAGTAGTCATGTATTACGCCTCTATTACAAAGATTGACCTTTGTACACATAGCATGTCAAAACATTTTCCAAAGTGATTGTTATTTTGTTTTGGGGTATGTACCATATTCTACAATGCCTAAGGAAGTAACTAGGTAAATAAACTGTGGTTATCCACTTGTAAACACACTTTATGACGTTTCCTACCATAAAGAAAATTGTCAGCATTTGAATTTCTGAAACTATTTGATTGGGTATAATTCCAAGTATTTCCGATAATTGGATGACTTGAATGACAAGTTTACTGTAGAAATATGCTGACATGAGGAATTTGACAAGATCTGCTATTTAGAATTAACATGCATTATAGTTTTACTCCTCTATCATAGTTTGTCCCCGATAAATTGGCATGACCAGTTTGTTAATCTCTGATTCCAGAATTTCTAAAACTGTATTATTTTCAACATTAAAGTTCAAACTCAAAGCACTGTACTTAACAATTAACATGGGAAATTAGATGTTAAAAAGTTACCTGTTTATATCTCTCATACATTTATTGATCACATCATCAGCATGTTTCTTTCCACTTACTCTGATCACATCATTTTCCTTTTCGGATTAATGCTCTCACTCAATCATCCCATCCTTGCTGGTTAAGATTCATTCCAATGTTTCCTTGCTGGTTAAGATTGTATCTTGTCGCTGAATTATCGGCATCAAACGCCATGTTTCTTAAAAGATCATTGAGGTCATTAGTACGCCAAAGTACAGGGGTAAGCAAATCTGATTTATATACTACTGTCCATTTAGATTCATGGCAGATATTACATTCAGTTTCCTAATCTGTAAAATCTAAAAACCAATTGTTCTCATGTTTACAATCAACAGCCATACTTTGATTAAAGTTACAGTTTGATATGCATAAGCAGGTATGAAAGATCTAAAACGGAACAAAAATCATTCATAAGATGCCATTACAAAAATCATTCATACGAACCAATTATCCTGTAACCAAAGTATTTAATAGTTACTATATTTACAAGTTCTTATATATAACTTGCCTTCGAAATTTGAATAGCTTAGTGCCAGAAATTGGCATAATTACTACACAAGTGTTACTAGTTCGTCTTGTTTGTTAATTATGTGCCTCTAAACAAAGGAAAAGTGAAAAACATAGTATAATAATCTTTTTGATATTTTCTCTATCTACAATAGACTTTTTAATGCATTTTGTTTTTCAAAAAATATCAAAGTCTATTTCTTCATCTTTTTTTAGGATTATTGGATTGATTATGATGTTTCGACTACTCCATTTTGACGTAGCAGGTATTGAAACCTCAAGAATATTTATTTCCAATCTAAACAGCATTTGGGATTCATCTTAAATAAAATGTATTTGAACCATCGGTGGTGCATGCTTGTTGAAAAGGATGAAATTTGATTGTAAACTTGTTTAAAATCATCTTAGCCTATACTTAGCATGACCCGTGTTATAAAAGGAAATATATTTGAATTGTTTAATGCCATGACGTCATTAACATTTGAAAAAAAATCAAGCCCACCCTGCATATTTTTATACAATAAATGCAGAACATTCACATTTTATTTTATTATTTACATTTAAGGATAAGCCGGACTACTTAGTTGTAATGTAAAAAAAATAGAAAAATTATTGAATGGTAAGAATGGAGCACAAACCAAAGGATTAGTTATGCCTTCTAAATATGGATAATTGTAATGATGCGAAGATTATAAGTGGAATAAACACACATGTTAGGTTCACAGCCTCTTTGGCATGAAGTCATGACCTATATAAAATGCATCATTTCAAATCTAACTATCAATTAAATGATTATTTCTTTTCACACACTAATTTTATATCACACTTGTCAGCTAATTTTTTATAACTTCCTATCAATAATGATTAACTTATTGTGATTTACACATTTATATACATAACAGTAGTCCCCTGCTATAAAGTTGAAGGGACCTGCTAACATTTATACACATTTATATACAAAACATTTATAATCATAAACGTGATTCTACCAACATTATTAACCACTTAGTAATAAACGAAGTGCTTCAGTGTATTTCCTTCCAAATCTTTAAAGAAATAACTTTATTAATTGCTTATTAATAACGAAATAACGACCCTGTCTATGATTTAAGAATGAATGTAACGACAAAACAGGCGACGTGATTCCTACAATAATTTATCCTTGCATTTTAGCTGTTTGATGAAATACACTGGATAATACAACCAATGCTAGTAGTAATGAATGTGAAAAGATATAAGAGAGGGAGAAAGACCGAAAGAAGAAGATTTAATAGTATGTGAACTTACATCAACGTCATCACTAACCCGGAAGTCCAGTTCAGGGTTGCTAAAGAGTCTAAAGAAGGTCAGGACACCTTCAATAATTCCAAACCTCCTATTGCTTCTTCTGTATCTTCCCTTCTTCTCAAATTACAAAAAAAAAACATCATCTTAAATTAATATCAGAACAACTGACAGAACTTAGATTAATTTCCAACTATATAGCTAGAAAAGTTGAACCGAACATATAGCTAGTAAAATAAATCAAATCTAATGAGCATCAAATTCAAATTCGATTTTTTCTTAAAAAAATCAAAAAATCAATGAGAAACTCACCGATGTAGCATGAGATGCGAGGCTAAGAAGTGAGATATTGTGCAGAGGCGGCAGGTAGTTGGATGTTCAAGCGGTAACGGGATCAGATTCCAAGCATAAGAAAAATAAGGTATGATTTTTTACAGATCTGGAAGAATATATTTGAGTGTTATGCGGGGAAGAATTTGATTTAGGGATTTAGTTATCTCCGAAAAAGAAAAGGGGCAATGATAATGAAAATGAGGGCGGGTAACGAAAATGTTGGCAGAATAAGTAAAGCAGCGTTTAATTTCATAATTCATTTAATTTACATACAGTGGATGCACTTAGCCGTCAAACGCAACTATAAATTGTAACCAAAAATACATTTTCTTGTAGTAGTTATATATATTTTTGAACCTTAAACGTTATTATAATGTCACTAGATTTTCTATTGAAATGAGTTGGTTTTTATAAGATAAATTTCCGATTGTGTTTCTGTGTAGCGTGGTCTTACGAGATAACTTTATCTCGAAATGTTTTTATAGCACCAAAATATATATGACATATGCTCATGTTGGTTTACTAGACTAATCCGGTATTATTTTCTTATAATGCTTAGGCCAGACTGAACATATTTTCCTAAATTAGTTTTGAATACTTCGGAGTACTTGGAGACAAGCTGGATGTCTCCAAAATATATTCATGTATATTTTATTTCCACTGTGGTTCTTGTGTTGTATTTGTCATAATTTCTACTGTCTAAGATGATGACGGGTTAATACTCTGATTGTTTGTATAAGACTGTTTGTTGTAAGTATCATTTTTGTATGATATATTATTCATCACAATGTGAGACTCAATTCTGCTTTTTTTGACCTAACAATCTGCCTTTGCTAGAATCAGATGCTCGACATATGAATATCATGAATGTATTAATTTCAATTTTTGATGCTCGAAAAGACCGGTCTTTACAATTAACGTATATACCTCTACATTCCAATAATTATCCAAGCTTCTTAGAGCCATAGAGAGATTTTCGAAGAATAGATTGTCATTATATCCATATATAACAACAAATCATTGCGTTTTGTATTCAAACACTTGTACAAGTTAAATTTAAGAAATGGAATAAAATTGAACAATAGGCGTAGTCTCATTACACTTGAATCGCTATGAACTCATATATGGCTTTACTTTTCTTTCATTATTTACCTACTGAATCTATTACTACAAGTTTGAATAAAGACGTTTATCCAACTTTTATGCAAACATTTTTTGTGCTTTCACCAAGAAAAAACATTATTTCATTCCTCTTAAATCAGAAAGACAACCGCTAGTACCATAGAAAACACTAATCAAGTTACTACCAATCAGATAACTATTCATCTAATGCGCTGCGACCAGACACCATCAACGGAAGTGACCAAGATGGAACTGTAGCAAATCTTGATACTTATTTTGTGTCCAGTAGTAAGTTATAGTGGATGCAGTAAGTCGTGCTGGATCAAACCACAAAACACTTATGTTACATGCAACCAACTGCATGCAACCCTGAAGAAGATCAGAGGACCCCAATCTTGGAGGTCTTGGGGAGAAGAAGATCATACTTTAGTAGCAAATAAAATTTCGATACTAGAGGGCACGACAAGCGAATGTTAGGAGCATTGACCAAGTTATAGCTCAACCCAACCTGCAACTGAGGATTAGTTAAGCATCAGATGAACATTAGAGGTAGTGTAACAACCCTTATTTTTCAGCGATATATAATTTATTTATTTAATTGTTTAAATAGTGAAAATGGTTGTTTAATTAAATAATATTGAATATTTAATTAAATTAAATAATAGAATAATATATTTGATTTCTGAAATAGTCAGAAATAGTGAATTGACAATATAATGTGAACTAGGCAAATTCAAAATATTTAATTCAACTTAGAATTTGAATTAGAATAACGAATATATTTAAATAACGACAGTTTGAATGTATAATTATATTATAATTATAATCAATCTCGAAATGGTGCGCCAGTTCGCTATTTGGTGATTTGAACTTCAACTGAATGTACAGGGTCCGTTTTAAATCAGATTTCTGTGAAACAAGAAAAGTTAGGAGCTGGTGAAGTATATCTTTCTAATGGAAGAGAAAATTCGGGATTTCATTGTGTAGATTTTGATTTATGTCCAAATCAAATTTTAGAAAAAGTCGCTATGGAATTCCTTTATAATTTATAACGATTTATTTATATTTTAAAAAGGACTTAAATATAAATCGAATATCGATATAACTGGGAACTTTGAAATATCGAGTTATAAACCCAGTTGGAGCTGTATGATATTCTAGTGTGGATATATACGATAATATTAAATTATTAGTATTAAATTTAATTGTTATTAAATATATTAATATATTTAAATGGGTTATTTAAAGCTTTAAAAATAGCCAGTTTTGCAAACGACCTCTGTTTTCGACGAAACTAATTTTTTTGGATCTGCAATATTAAATTATTGCTATATTTCAATTTCCGTGATTTTTGAAGTCAGTATGTGGTCGTACGGGATTTTAATGTGAAAAACAGTCGATATTTTGATGGTTAAAAATACGCTGTGTGAGCAAACGAAGTCGGAATTCGACGAAACTAGTTTCGTTGGGTCCGTAGTGTCGAACTGTAGCTACGTGCCCATTTTCATGATTTTTGGGCATCATATGTGATCACAGAGATTTTTAAATGACGCATGGAAGTAGCGATTCATTAAAAACAAATATAAAAATCGAATAAACAATTAATAAAACCCTCTATAAATACCACATAACATCTCCTTAACCCTAGACCATTTCCTCCGACAGTCAAAACACGAGCCACCACATTTTTTTTCATCTCTGTAAACCAATTTCATCTTAGAAAAATCATATCAATCCGTAGAAAATTCCTAAAATCTTCAAACAAATTGTGACGATCCCAAAATCCGAGGGGCGGTATTAAGGATAATCATTAGGAAATAACACATTAATCATCATAGCAGAGCACAGATAATAGCAGAAACAATAAATAAAACAATTTTACATGGATATGACAGCGGAATCACAACATGTAGGAATATCAGAATAGCATAACGTGGGATATACTTAGTAAATAAAAAGGAAAGTGATCAGTCATCATCGCCAGAGGCGGAATACATAAATGCAGTGAGACATAATAAGGGTATCAGTCTACATCGCCGAAGGCGGAATACATATACATATAGTTTTCATTGTCGATTCATTTTAATTTTAGAAGACGATAACATTCAACACATGAATTTCAACTCGACGAACAAATTGCAATTCAACACATGAATATTCTATATCGTTTGTATATATATAAAAATGTGATTTTTATCGCTAAAGTCATTTGTTTAAATTCAAATAATATTCAACACATGAATTTCAACTCAACGAATGAATTGCAACTCAACACATGAATATTCTATATCGTTTGTATATATATGAAAATGTGATTTTTATCGCTAAAGCCATTTGTTTAAATTCAAATAATATTCAACACATGAATTTCAACTCAACGAATGAATTGCAACTCAACACATGAATATTCTATATCGTTTGTATATATATGAAAATGTGATTTTTATCGCTAAAGCCATTTGTTTAAATTCAAATAATATTCAACACATGAATTTCAACTCAACGAATGAATTGCAACTCAATACATGAATATTCTATATCGTTTGTATATATATAAAAATGTGATTTTTATCGCTAAAGCCATTTGTTTAAATTCAAATAATATTCAACACATGAATTTCAACTCAACGAATGAACTGCAACTCAACACATGAATATTCTATATCGTTTGTATATATATGAAAATGTGATTTTTATCGCTAAAGCCATTTGTTTAAATTCAAATAATATTCAACACATGAATTTCAACTCAACGAATGAATTGCAACTCAACACATGAATATTCTATATCGTTTGTATATATATAAAAATGTGATTTTTATCGCTAAAGCCATTTGTTTAAATTCAAATAATATTCAACACATGAATTTCAACTCAACGAATGAATTGCAACTCAACACATGAATATTCTATACCGTTTGTATATATATAAAAATGTGATTTTTATCGCTAAAGCCATTTGTTTAAATTCAAATAATATTCAACACATGAATTTCAACTCAACGAATGAATTGCAACTCAACACATGAATATTCTATATCGTTTGTATATATATAATAATGTGATTTTTATCGCTAAAGCCATTTGTTTAAATTCAAATAATATTCAACACATGAATTTCAACTCAACGAATGAATTGCAACTCAACACATGAATATTCTATATCGTTTGTATATATATAAAAATGTGATTTTTATCGCTAAAGCCATTTGTTTAAATTCAAATAATATTCAACACATGAATTTCAACTCAACGAATGAATTGCAACTCAACACATGAATATTCGATATAGCATATGTAAATAATTTCAATGAATGAAAATTATTCTAACACACAATTATTTCAGAAAATTTCGGCAGTATAACGGCAGGGTAGTTAAAACCGGGACCGTCCCTAGTACGGCTCCTCGCTCTACCTTAAAACCTCGCGGTTTTTTACAATGGGGATCATGCATCTAGTTCGCACGCAGGCGGCATGTTTTATTTTCAATTCCACAATCCTATTCTATTTTGTTTCAACCACAAGAGGGTATTTTTCAACCACAAAGGTATTTTTCAACCACAAACAATTATTTCCAACCATTCGTCAAACCATATGATATCACGTCAATCACAAGTAATAAATATCGTCCATGGTCTGTGGACGAGGGGGGTACATATATATATATATATATATATATATATATATATATAATATAATAATTCACTTGCATTTCATCACAATTCAAAGCATATATGTTTCAAACAACGCTTGTATAATTTATACATCGCTAATATAACTTATACAACACATGTACATGAGGTATACAATGCGTATATAATTTATACTTCGCTTATATAATTTATACAACACGATTCCATTCACACAAATAGTTTAGATTCCTCACATTGGTTATGGCGGTGCTAAAAATCGTAGGAAGGTCAGAAAAATCTGCGGCTTCTTCTAGAATGAAGAGAGCCTCCTTGTGGTCACGGTGTCTCCTGTTTCTTCGAATTTCGTTAACATAGCAAAAAGATATGATTTTTACAAGTTTGCAACGCTTTAAAGTGTAAAAATCAGTTTCAGCCGTATACCCCTTTTTGATTCGAAAGCTAGGGTTGAATTTTTTGGCAAAACCACGAAGCTTTAGGACGAACGGCCAGCGCCACGTCGAAGAGGAAGGAGAGAGCTTTCCAAAGCTACCTGGGATGTTCAACTCGACGCCTCATAGAGGGCACGGCGGCGGCGCAAAGGTCAGAGCTTCCCGACGCGATATCTCCTTCAATACTCAATGATAATTCGTGAAATTACTATGGATTTGAAGATCTCTGAACGCTCTTCAAATTGGAACTGGGTTTGCTTGATTTCGTTGAGTGGATGCGGAGAATTTTAAGAGAGAAGTTTCGGTTTGGTTTCCGCGTCGCGACAGGGGCTTCGATGGAGAAGATGAATTCTGATTGGCCCATGCCCTTTTTATTTTAATTTTTAATTTATTTAATTCCAAAAATACCCCTTCTTCAAACGACCTCGAAATCAAACCCAACGACTGTCGCCCCTAGCTAAATACCCCCATTCCGGACACAATGGGATATGTTTCGTTGGCCATTTCGACTGTTACAATCGGTTATTTTTCAAATTAAAATATAAAACATTCGATATTTAATTTAAACGTACATTTCAATTTGCCAGGGCCACAAACTAAATCGAAAAATTCCAGAAAAATAAATCTAGCTTTGTTTTGACGATACGGTCCTAACAAAACCAGTTTTGTCGAATTCTGAGCTCGTTTGCAAAACGGCCATTTTTAGGTCGACCCATTTTAACAGAATTTGACCAAACACGTTATCTTTTGCCCCGCTCACATACTAGCTTCAAAAATTATGAAATTTGAAACTTAGCAATAATTTGACATCCCGGACCCAACAAAAGTTGTTTCGTTGAATTCCGAGGTCGTATGCAAAATCTCAATTTTCAAGGGCTATATATACTATATAGCGACCCTTCTGAAAATTCATCTGGCCATAACTTTTGATTTCCATTATGAAATTTCGATTTTTCAGATTCGTTAGAAAGGTATTGATAAACAGATTTAAATATTTTCAGTTTCGTCAAAATCCGTTATATTTTCCACCCGGTACAGTCAGACAAAGTTTGTAATCAAAATTTCAAACTGCAATATTATACCAAATTCTATATTTTATGGAAATAGGCTATTTTAATCTTTCAAATTTCTTGTTAATAACCTAATTTAAAAATTTTAAACTGGTTCACATTTTCCGGGTTATTACACAAATATAATCGGGATCCTTGCAAGAAGAGCTTCCTACCTATATGAGTTTTAGCGTGTGCGATGAAAGCTCGGTGTTCTCGTCTGGGACCAGCGTGAGTTTCAACCAACCTGAGGTTAAGAATTTAGCAAATTTGAGGCTTTAATTCATAAAACGAACATTAGTTTCAAGTATAGTGTGGAGATTCGCACCTAATAGCGAGTTTTGACGGATTCCGGTGATGGGTTTTGTCGCGGGTTCCCTACTGTTCAAGTTCGACGCGATTCTGTCTTGAAGCGTGAGCTCGATAAAATGGGTATGCGGTGGAAGAGATTTGAATGGGAAGTCCAACGATGGTCTTGATTTGTGGTTTCGTGAGGAACAGATGGAGGGAATGAAGATCGAAGGGGTGTTAATGGTAATTGGGAATGTTCTGTAGCAGGGAGATTAAATTGGGATGGAGGAGGATAATTCGGTCCAGGTTTTAAAGTGAAGATGGACCATCAAATTGTGGTAAGGCCCAATTATATAAATGAAGTTTATTTTAAAGTAAAAATATATACACAACTTGTAAAATGAATAACTCTTCCATATGATATCAGAATTGGACAAAATAGAATCCGTTGGGATCATATGGAAGGTGGCTACACCATGGAACTGACCGAGAGTGAATTAGAGCTCGTTTGGATTTATGGTGGAATTAAACGCCTGAATCAAATCAACGACCAATAATTGTTTTTTAACGATGACCGTCCAATGTGAGTAAATCTCAATAACTCTGCTTAATTTATATTTTTCATAAAGTATTTTTAGAATTGATAAAAAAATATGATGATTGTTTGCTGTGTTTTGGCTGTTTGGTTGAACTGCTAGTTAAATTGGTTGAAAATATCGATAACGATATATATATATATATAAATCGTAATCGAATATTGATTTTGTTATCGAAATATTTCATATTCGTGTTATTTATGTTGATTAACATCTGTGGATGCAGGGAAACAGGTCGGAGGGACCCAACTCGGTTCCTCAACATTTATTTTACTGATTTTTTTCACATATTATGTTATATGATGTGATATGAAATCTGTTGTTGGTTTTATATATTGAAATGATACCAATCATTGTTATATAGTACGTTAAATACCATACGCAATACTGGAATGTTAAAAAGGAAATTTCAATGTTATATTGAAAAAGAAATATTTATAAAATCAAAAGTTTTTATAAAATGAAAATATTTATTTTGAAAATGAATAGATAAAAAAGGAATATTTATTTGTTAAACAAATAGAAAGAATTGAAAGGAAATATTTGTAAAACATTTACATATAGAATTGAAGGAAATATTTGTAAAACATTTATAAATAGAATTGAAGGGAAATATTTGTAAAACATTTACAAATAGATTAAAAAGGAATATTTATTTGTTAAATAAATAGAAATATAAAAGGAATATTTATTTAGAAAATAAATAAGAAATCATAAAAGGAAATACTTGAAAAGTGAATAGAATAGTATAAAAGAGAATTTTATATTTGAAAGGTTTAGACCCCTGCTTCGCACACGTGTATAACATGATTTGGATTTAAAGCAAAGATTTTTAATAGAATCTATTCTAACCGATAGATTGAGAAGATAATTTCTATATAATATTTTATAAATTAAATGAAATGTTTATCATTGGATAAATAGAATATATAAGTAGGGACTTATATAGAGAAGGAAGAATCAATTTCAACATCAATATTTGAAACTGAATATGGACGAAGAGTTAGTCGATTAAGAGTTAATCGGTTAGAGTTAATCGAATTAGAGTAATCAATTAGAGTTAATCGATTTAGAGTAATCAATTAGAGTTAATCGAATCAAAGTAATCAATTAGAGTTAACCGAATTAGAGTAGTTGATTAGAATTAACCAGTTAGAGTTAACCAGTTAGAGTTAATTAGATAGAGTTAATCAGTAAGAGTTAACAAGATAGAGTAAATTAAACATAGTTAATCGAATGTAAATCATTCGAAGAGAGATAAATCGAATGTAAATCATTTGAAGAGAGTTAATCGAATATAGTTTATTCGAAAAGGAGTTATCGAATAGAGATTATTCGAAAAAGAGGATTATACATTGAATTCGATTATATCGAATTTGGGAAAGTAATATTTACTTTCCGTTTTTAACCAAGATTTACTTATTTATTAATAAATTAGTGGTTTAGTTATTTAGTTAAATTAAGGAATAAAAGTTATATTTTGAAATTGGATATTTAGGAAGAAGGGATTATAACGCTATAGTTATAATCAATGTTTTAAAATAAAGAAGTGGATTCATAAATAGAATCCGAGTTACGTAAGGAAGTTTGTTAAAGGTTTAGAAGGTGAACCTTGTCTATTTTGAAGTTAGAAATGTTGTTCAGTTAAGGTTTGAGAGGTAATTATACACCAACTTGATTGACTTCGTTTCTAACTAAGGAATGGTTAAGGTTCGATAGTGAAGGTTGGTTAAGTGAATTTAGTTAATGAGTGAAATGATTTGAATCGGTATAGCGATGTTTATTCAAACATTTGTTTCAATTTAATAAAGGAGTTTTTTTTGGAAATTCCAAATAAGAATCAGAAATGTTTTTCTAATATAGGAAATAAGAAATGGGAGTGAATATGGAGATGTTTTCAAATGATTAATAAAGAATATTTTCTAAATTTAGAAAATAAGAATTTACAAATATATAGAAAAGGGAAATGAATAAATTAATAATAAATTAATTTAAAAGGGAAATGTTGAAGAATGATTGATCGATAGAATTTCCATTTGGAAATAAGATCGTTGGTTGTACACCTATTTTTCTTTGATAGTTAAATCACCGACTATTGAAGTTTTTGACCATTTTTCTGTCGTTAATACGGAGAGACCGAGATCATATTCATTATCTGAAAACCACTCTGTACAGAAATTAGCGTTGCGATCAAATATGAAGGAGATAATGAGGCCGGAGTTATGCAAGGGTTATCCTGTTTACAGAATAGTGCATTCGGTTTGTCCAGTCCCAGGACAATATAAATGGACAAATGTCTGACAGAGTATATCTAACGGATCGCGTAAGTTGATCTCTTCAAACGTACTTACGTTTGGTGGAGGAGGAATTTGTTTTTCTTTGCTTTATACCCATGGTATTTTTGGCGAAATCAATTTGTGATTTGACGGGTATGACGATGTGGCATTCAAAGTAAATGGTGGTCAGGTGTATCAAAGACACATTATGACCACAAGCCTCATCAACCGAGAAATGACAGAAATCGGGCAGGCAGCATGGCTAGGTGGGTCGCTCCCATTAGGGTGTATATCACCTATCTAGCGAAAACCCATTTCATTCTTTATTCTATTTTCGGTGTTGTCCCTTTTCGGGGAACGGTGGGTATCTCCCAACCGTTGGTGATATACATTCGATACACTCAAGCAAAATGAGTGGTTGGTCATGTTGGGCCGGGTTGCAAGATGTTCTTGTTGAACCAAGTGTATTCGTCTCTTGAGATACACTATCGGCAGGTGGTCCTATAACTTGTCATAGTCGGAATCCAATCTCCAATAAGCGCCCACGGTTTTGTTTGTATACTATATATGTGGAACGTGAGATGCAAGCGTTCTTCTAGATTGTTAATTACTTATGACTAGACACTATTATAATATCAGAAAAGTATTGATTTTGAAAGTGTTTTGGGTTATCGTAAGGTAAAAACCATTCGTGTTTATGTGTGGATCGGTCTTACGATTACCTTTTCTTTTGAAAAGGATTTTGAAAAGTTAAACCAAATGATTTGAATTTACTCACACCAGTCCCATGACTGACCCAGAGTTTATTTTTTTTCTCCCTAAACTCTTGGGTGCTCAAATTTGTACGGGCAGTCAAGTAGTTCAGGTCTTTACAGATATACTTGGAGGAGTCTTGAAAAAGGAGGCTTCAGGATTATATAGCTATTGGTATTTCCGCTGTGTGTAAGTGTTGTACTCTAATAATGTCGTTTTATATATATACTGTTTTATTTCAAAGTTATGTTATATATTATATTTTATTCATTCCGATGTGAGATTCGTATGACTCTGATTCTGTTTTGTGGTGATCTCCATCTTCTTCTATTCTAATTTTTTGTCTTATCTATTCTCACCCTCTAACTTCTTTCTATTAATGATCAGGTATTTCCGATGTCTGAATAGTCAACATGATAGTTTTATGTTGATTTTTGGAGTCAAAAATCCCAGTTCGTTACAGTGGTATCAGAGCTGAAGGTTAAGTGATTACCTTGGCTCTGTGGCGTGACTTAGTAGAGATGGGGTTAGTAATGCCCTAGACTGAGTTTGAATGTATATATACGAGTGAACGTATTTGTTATTGATATAAAAATAGTTTTATATTGTGGAGATTTATTGATTGAGTAGTTTGTGAATTCTGGTCGATCAGTTTGATCCACTCTATCGATAAGGGTTTCTAGACACTCACGATAAACCGGCACGGTATGTTTTGAAAACAGGGTAAATGAGATAATTTTACCCAAAGTATATTTCGATATAAAGAAAATATTTATATTCGAATTATTATAGTATGTTGGATGTGTTGGTTGATTATAAGTAAAATGGTTATGTAAATAACCAAACAGAACTCATGTAAAGGTAATATATTAAAGCAGATGAATTAAATCTGAATTTAATCAGAATTGGAATTAAAATTCCTAAGATGTGAATGAGTGTTTGTAAACGGACTTGGATTAATTATATGAGAATTTTAAGATCCTGGGAGATTTTAAAATTTGTTTTACAAGCATTATGAGGGGTATTTTGAAGTATATTTCAATGTGGAATTGTTTAAAAGGATTTTTAAAGTGATATAGTATTGAACTCACTTTGATCATTGGGAATTAACTCTGATAATGCTGGCCACATCATCAGCGTTCATTTTCGAGGCCTAAGTGATGGATTACTACCAAAGATTTTGTTTTCGAATTATTTTGGGAAAAGGAAGTTGTTTTGAATCCCGAAAGGGAATAATTTATTTTAGAAAAAACTAAACTGTTTAAAATCCCCAGGAAGATAATATGAATTAAAAACAAATTAAAGAAATTCGTGAAAGCAAATATGAATTCAATTGAAATCAATTAACTAGAAATTGAATTGAAATAGATTAATCGAGTAAAATTGGAACTTTGTATATAATTGGACTCGATTGAGTAAATGGATTGATTTTTGGGAGAAAAAAAAATCAGAATTGTGATTTTGGGATGAAAATAGCTGATTATAGAAATTAATTTGTTAATGGAATGTGGGAATGAAACTTAACTTGGTTAAGTATATGGGATTGACGAGTTAAGAAAAATGGAACTTGAGTCGAAAGGAGATGAGGTTTGGATATAAGCGAATAATTGTGTTTAGATTTGATTGGTTGAAATTGATTGGAAATCGATTGGTATAGATGGATATATGATCAGCAGGTGATCAGCAGGTACTGAGTAGAAGCAAGTGCAAGAATATAATGATATGCCCGACAAAGGTACATGTTTAAATTTCCATATGAGGTTTTATGTGCCGAATCGGCAAGCCGCTTGGCTTTTTGATTTTCTGTTTTAAAGGAAAGGGCCTAGAGAGGCGAGTTGGGGTTTGAACTATTGATCGGTACAAAGGAGGTACTGGCGAAAATTTTCAGAAATTTCGGATGTTAGAAAATTTTCAGGATTTTAGAAACTTTTCATTGATAAGAATTAATTAATATTTTAATTGAAATTAATTAGTTCAGCTGAAAATAAATAAAAAGGTAAACAAATTATTTTTAACCAGTCAATAGGGATGTTTTCTACCTTAGCAATTTCGAGGACGAAATTATTTTAAGGGGGGAAGAATGTAACGACCTGTATTTTTCAGCGATATATAATTAATTTATTTAATTATTTAAATAGTGAAAATGGTTGTTTAATTAAATAATATTGAATATTTAATTAAATCAAATAATAGAATAATATATTTGATTTCTGAAATAGTCAGAAATAGTGAATTGATAATATAATGTGAACTAGGCAAATTCAAAATATTTAATTCAGCTTAGAATTTGAATTAGAATGACGAATATATTTAAATAACGACAGTTTGAACGTATAATTATATTATAATTATAATCGAGCTCGAAATGGCGTGGCAGTTTGCTATTTGGCGATTTGAACTTCAACTGAATGTACAGGGTCCGTTTTAAATCAGATTTCTGTGAAACAAGAAACGTTAGGAGCTGGTGAAGTATATCTTTCTAATGAAAGAGAAAAATCGGGATTTCATTGTGTAGATTTTGATTTACGTCCAAATCAAATTTTATAAAAGTCGCTATGGAATTCCTTCATAATTTATAACGATTTATTTATATTTTAAAAAGGATTTAAATATAAATCGAATATCGATATAACTGGGAACTTTGAAATATCGAGTTATAAACCCAATTGGAGCTGTATGATATTCTAGTGTGGATATATATGATAATATTAAATTAGTAATGTTAAATTTTTTTTTTTTAAATATATTAATATATTTAAATGGGTTATTTAGAGCTTTAAAAATAGCCAGTTTTGCAAACGACCTTTGTTTTCGACGAAACTAATTTTGTTGGATCTGCAATATTAAATTATTGCTAGATTTTAATTGTCATGATTTTTGAAGTCAGTATGTGGCCGTATAGGATTTTAATATGAAAAACCATCGATATTTTGACGGTTAAAAATACGATGTATGAGCAAACGAAGTCGGAATTCGACGAAACTAGTTTCGTTGGGTCCGTAGTGTAGAACTGTAGCTACATGCCCATTTTCATGATTTTTGGGTATTGTATGTGATCACAAGGATTTTTAAACGACGCATGGAAGTAGCGATTCATTAAAAACAAATATAAAAATCGAATAAAAAATTAATAAAACCCTCTATAAATACCACATAACATCTCCTTAACCCTAGACCATTTCCTCCGACAGTCAAAACACGAGCCGCCACATTTTTTATCTCTGTAAACCAATTTCATCTTTGAAAAATCATATCAATCCATAGAAAAAATCCTAAAATCTTCAAACAAATATAATTGGGATCCTTGCAAGAAGAGCTTCCCACCTATATGAGTTTTAGCGTGTGCGATGCAAGCTTGGTGTTCTCGTCTGGGACCAGCGTGAGTTTCAACCAACGTAGGGTTAAGGATTTAGCAAATTTGAGGCTTTAATTCATAAAACGAGCATTGGTTTCAAGTATAGCGTGGAGATTCGCACATAGTAGCGAGCTTTGACGGATTCCGGTGATGGGTTTTGTCGTAGTTTCCCTACTGTTCAATTCGATATGATTCTGTCTTGAAGCGTGAGCTTGATAAAATTGGTATGCGGTGGAAGAGATTTGAATGGGAAGTCCAACGATGGTCTTGATTTGTGGTTTCGTGAGGAACAAATGGAGGGTATGAAGATCGAAGTGGTGTTAATGGTAATTGGGAATGTTCCATAGCAGGGAGATTAAATCGGGATGGAGGAGGATAATTCGGTCCAGGTTTTAAAGTGAAGATGGGCCATCGAATTGTGGTAAGGCCCAATTATATAAATGAAGTTTATTTTAAAGTAAAAATATATACACAACTTGTAAAATGAATAACTCTTCTATACGATATCAGAATTGGACAAAATATAATCCGTTGGGATCGTATGGAAGGTGGCTACACCATGGAACTGACCGGGAGTGAATTAGAGCTCGTTTGGATTTATGGTGGAATTAAACGCCTGAATCAAGTGAACGACCAATAATCGTTTTTTAACGATGACCGTCCAATGTGAGTAAATCTCACTAACTCTGCTTAATTTATATTTTTCATAAAGTATTTTTAGAATTGATAAAAAAATGATGATTGTTTGATGTGTGTTGGCTGTTTGGTTGAACTGCAAGTTAAATTGGTTGAAAATATCAATAACGATATATATATATATATAAATCGTTAATTGAATATTGATTCTGTTATCGAAATATTTCATATTCGTGTTATTTATGTTGATTAACATCTGTGGATGCAGGGAAACAGGTCGGAGGGACCCTACTGGGTTCCTCAACATTTATTTTACTGATTTTTTTTTGTATATTGTGTTATATGATGTGATATGAAATCTGTTGTTGATTTTACATATTAAAATGATACCGATCATTGTTATATAGTACGTTAAATACCATAAGGAATACTGGAATGTTGAAAAGGAAATTTCAATGTTATATTGAAAAAGAAATATTTATAAAATCAAAAGTTTTTATAAAAAGAAAATATTTATTTAGAAAATGAATAGATTAAAAAGGAATATTTATTGGTTAAACAAATAGAAAGAATTGAAAGGAAATATTTGTAAAACATTTACGAATAGAATTGAAGGAAATATTTGTAAAACATTTATAAATAGAATTGAAGGGAAATATTTGTAAAACATTTACAAATAGGTTAAAAAGGAATATTTATTTGTTAAATAAACAGAAAGATAAAAGGAATATTTCTTTAGAAAACAAATAAGATATCATAAAAGGAAATACTTGAAAAGTGAATAGAATAGTATAAAAGAGAATTTTATATTTGAAAGGTTTAGACCCGTGCTTCGCACACGGGTATAACATGATATGGATTTAAAGCAAAGATTTTTAATAGAATCTATTCTGACCGATAGATTGAGAAGATAAATTTCTAAATAATATTTTATAAATTAAATGAAATGTTTATCATTGGATAAGTAGAATATATAAGTAGGGACTTATATAGAGAAGTAAGAATCGATTTCAACATCGATATTTGAAACTGAATATGGACGAAGAGCTAGTCGATTAAGAGTTAATCGGTTAGAATTAATCGAATTAGAGTAATCAATTAGAGTTAATCGAATTAGAGTAATCAATTAGAATTAATCGAATTAGAGTAATCAATTAGAGTTAATCGAATTAGAGTAATCAATTAGAATTAATCGAATTAGAGTAGTTGATTAGAATTAATTAGTTAGAGTTAACCAGTTAGAGTTAATTAGATAGAGTTAATCAGTAAGAGTTAACCAGATAGAGTAAACTGAACATAGTTAATCGAATGTAAATCATGCGAAGAGAGATAAATCAAATGTAAATCATTCGAAGAGAATTAATCGAATATAGTTTATTCGAAAAGGAGTTATCGAATAGAGATTATTCGAAAAAGAGGATTATACATTGAATTCGATTATATCGAATTCGGAAAAGTAATATTTACTTTCCGTTTTTAATTAAGATTTACTTATTTATTAATAAATTAGTGGTTTAGTTATTTAGTTAAATTAAGGAATAAAATTTATATTTTGAAATTAGATATTTAGGAAGAAGGGATTATAACGCTATAGTTATAATCAATGTTTTAAAATAAAGAGGTGAATTCATAAATAGAATCCGAGTTACGTAGGGAAGTTTGTTAAAGGTTTAGAAGGTGAACCTTGTCTATTTTGAAGTTAGAAATGTTGTTCAGTTATGGTTTGAGAGGTAATTATACCCCAACTTGATTGACTTCGTTTCTAACTAAGGAATGGTTAAGGTTCGATAGTGAAGGTCGGTTAAGTGAATTTAGTTAATGAGTGAAATGATCTGAATCGGTATAGCGATGTTTATTTAAACATCTGTTTCAATCCAATAAAGGAGTTTTTTTTGGAAATGTTTCCAAATAAGAATCAGAAATGTTTTTCTAATATAGGAAATAAGAAATGGGAGTGAATATGAAGATGTTTTCAAGTGATTAATAAAGTATATTTTCTAAATTTAGAAAATAAGAATTTACAAATCTATAGAAAAGGGAAATGAATAAATTAATAATAAATTAATTTAAAAAGGGAAATGTTGAAGAATGATTGATCGATAGAATTTCCATTTGGAAATAAGATCGTTGGTTGTACACCTTTTTTTCTTTGATAGTTAAATCACCGACTATCGAAGTTTTTGACCATTTTTCTGTCGTCAATACGGAGAGACCGTGATCAGATTCATTATCTGAAAACCACTCTGTATAGACATTAGCGTTGCGATCAAATATGATGGACATAATGAAGTCGGAGTTATGCAAGGGCTATCCTGTTTACAGAATAGTGCCTTCGGTTTGTCCAGTCCCAGGGCAACGTAAATGGACGAATGTCTGACAGAGTATATCTAACGGATCGCGTAAGTTGATCTCTTCGAATGTACTTACGTTTGGTGGCGGAGGAATTCATTTCTCTTAGCTTTATACCCGTGGTATTTTTGGGGAAATCAATTTGTGATTTGACGGGTATGACGATGTGGCATTCAAAGTAAATGGTGGTCAGGTGTATCAAAGATACGTTATGACCTCAAGCCTCATCAACCGGGAAATGACAGAAATCGGGCAGGCAGCATGGCTAGGTGTGTCACTCCCATTAGGGTGTATATCACCTATCAAGAGAAAATCCATTTCATTCTTTATTCTATTTTCGATGCTGTCCCTTTTCGGGGAACGGTGGGTAGGTCCCAACCGTTGGTGATATACATTCGTTACATTCAAGCGAAATGAGTGGTCGGTCATGTGTGGGCCGGGTTGCAAGATGTTCTTGTTGAACCAAGTGTATTCGTATCTAGAGATACACTATCGGCAGGTGGTCCCATACCTTGTCATAGTCGGAATCCAATCTCCAATAAGCGCCCGCGGTTTTGTTTGTATACTATATATGTGGAACGTGAGATGCAAGCATTCTGCTAGATTGTTAATTACTTTTGATTAGACACTATTATAGTATCAGAAAAGTATTGATTTTGAAAGTTTTTTGGGTTGTCGTAAGGTAAAAACCGTCCGTGTTTATGTGTGGATCGGTCTTACGATTATCTTTTCTTTTGAAAAGGAGTTTGAAAAGTTAAACCAAATGATTTGAATTTACTCACACCAGTCCCATGACTGACCCAGAGTTTATTTTGTTTTGTTTTCCCTAAACTCTTGGGTGCCCAAATTTGTGTGGGAAGCAAGTAGTTCAGGTCTTTAAAGATATACTTGGAGGAGTCTTGAAGCAGGAGGCTTCATGATTATATAGCTATTGGTATTTCCGTTGTGCGTAAGAGTTGTACTCTGATAATGTCATTTTATATATATACTGTTTTATTTCAAATTTATGTTATATATTATATTTTATTCGTTCCGCTGTGAGATTCGTATGACTCTGATTCTGTTCTGTGGTGATCTCCATCTTCTTCTATTCTAATTTTCTGTCTTATCTATTCTCACCCTTTAACTTCTTTCTATTAATGATTAGGTATTTCCGATGTCTAAATAGTCAACATGGTAGTTTTATGTTGATTTTCGGAGTCGAAAATCCCAGTTCATTACAGGTAGTGAACAAGGGCATGCCATGTCTTTATCGTTGATTCAATTAACCCTGATGAAATAATGAAGAACGTTATGAGTCCGAAGCGATTGTCAACTTCTAATATGGAAATATAATTTTTTTTAGCAAATGATTTTATTTTGGAATCTCAGTACTTGAAAGGGATTGAAACCCGATCCTAGTTAGAAATCCAAATGGAAAATGGTTGATGTGTATGTTGGTAAAACTACGCATTTTGCGGCAGCAATCAAGATCTTATTCACCCAATTACTTAATGCTGATTTCAATTGGAAACAAATACAGATATGAAATTACACTCACAAACACAAGATGTTCCACCCAACCACCCTCTTTATTGATTCAAAAAAATGAATTTGTTTACACTTAATAGATCAAAACCAAAAATAAACAACCACAATTGAATCAATAACCTAATTGGGAAAGGGAAAGAATACTTAGATGACAACAAATATTGTTGGACAAGGAAAATAATAAAGAACGACATCAAACCCTTAAATCAACTATTTAGGTCCCAATCCCATCCAATTATAGTATAAATAATCCAAACTTAGAAGCTGCTTCTATATGAGAATAGAAGAACTAGGAAAATACTCAAATTCCCCTTTAAAAATGCAGAATTTATATAAAAACCGGTCAGAAAACATAAATCAGCTATCTCAGATGTTTGACCGATAAGGTTAGACGTCTGAAATCAATTTCGGGAATCATCTCCCCATTAGGTCATACAACTGGACTTGGGCTCCAAACGTATGAACTACCTCTCTGCCCTTTTCTTGACGCTTCGCCGCTGCACTTCCTCCTCTATCACAAAGCACTTTCAAGCAACGTCTTCTTCAACATACATGTGATTGAATATCAAAAATCAAAACACTCCACCTTGATATGAAATCACATCATCTAGCAAACTTCCAATAAAAACAAACAAGTCACCTAGCACTTTCACCAACCTCTTATCCTCAATTAAAACCGTTACAAACACAACACACCGCCTGTAAAAGATGCATCTTCTACCTGAGATGCACCATGCAAAACTAATGGTCTAAAAGCATTTGTAATACCACAAGGATCTCCATCTTGTGGGTTTTCCAAAACAACACATGTCTACCACTTGATCAAAGCTCCTTATTTGATATCCACCGATCCATTGAGCACTATCAACATTAAGACCCAAGTCTAAAATATGATCCTCAATCCTAGGATCCTCAACAATAACCACATTATCCTCTCCACCTTGCTATAAATTAGGTTATTCAACTATCACTCGTCTTCCATAGTCGATCATAGATCCAACCAACCTATAAAGGTTTACCTCTTCCAAGACACCTCTCATCATAACACAACCATCCTTCTTCACTCTTAAAACTCCACTTCGAGTATCAAAAGAGCAACCACGACGATCCAACTAACTAAAAGAAATGAGGTTATGCGAAAAAGTAGGGACATATCTAACTCCGAAGACTTCCCTCACTACACCATCATGCATACGAAACTGGATAGATCCAATACCACAAACTGGTAGTTATGCTTCATTGGCAGTCCTAATCATGTTGACATTCTTCTCATAAGAAGAAAAACACTTCACATCTTTACAAATGTGAAAACTGGCTCCCGAATTCATCTTCCAAGGATTAGCTTCACTAAATAGGACATCATAGAAACATCACTAGTGGAACCTTTAGCAAAAGCTTCATGTGCATCATTACTACTATCACTATCCACAACCTTCTTCTTATCCTTCTGATAAGCATAACAATTTCTGCGAATGTCACCTTCCTTACCATAATGATGGAAAGTGATAGCACCATTATCATTAGCTCCCTTCTTATTCCATCTTACATCTTTCCTTGAGTCTCTTGCTATCATAGCTTCACCTTGAACTGATTTCAAACTTGACCCTATTCTCCTTAGTTCCTCATTCAAAAGGCTACTTCATACCGTTTTCAGAGAGATAACTCCATTAGAATAGGGATTACTCAATGAAACAATCAAAGTCTCCCAACTTTCTGAAACCGAACTCATTAACAAAAGATCATGCAACTCATCATCAAAATTGACCTTTGGCTTTTCCAATTGATTGATGACATCTTGAAATTCATTCAAATGCTTTGCAACATAACATTCTTCATCCAGTCAAAGTTGTACCGACTTTCAAACCAGAAAAGCCTTACTAGTAGCGCTCCTTGACTCATATAAAGATACCAACTTGTCCTACAATTCCTTCGTGGATTTACAACTAGGCACATGATGGAATACTGAATCATCGAGGTACTGCCAATTTAAGGCAATCACCATATATCCATCTTCTTTCACTTTCCCTCATCCACATCCGAGGGATTCTTTCCATCTCCATCGGTAGTCATGAAGATCATCAAGGTATAAAACATCTCCATATTAGGCTTCCAAATCCCTTAGTTTCTTTCATCAAACATAGTCATCTTTGGAAACATCATCATATTCTCTATAAAAAAAATCAAAATTTCCAACCTAAAATCACTCTAAGCTTTGCGATGATCTAGCTCCAATAAAAAGTGTTAGGAAAATTATGCCTTTTGTGGAAGCAACCAGGATCTTATTCCCTTAATTAGCCAAAGATGATTTCAAAAGGAAACAAATGTAGATATGAAATTACACGCACAAACACAAGATATTCCACCCAACCAATCTCTTTATTGATTCATAAAAACGAAGTTTGTTTACAATTATTGGATCAAAACCAAAAATAAATAAACCATAATTGAATCAATAACCTAATTGAGAAAGAGAAAGAATATATAGATGACTACAAATATTGTTTGAGAAGGAGAACGGTGAAAAACGACTGAAAACCCTTGGATCAACTATTTCGATCTCAATCCCATCCAATTCTGGTACAAATAATCCAAACCTAGAAGTTGCTTATATAAGAGAATATAAGACCTAGGAAAATACCTAAATTTCCCCTTTAAAAATGCAGAATACATCTTCAGAAAGACTAGGTCAGAAAATAGAAATCAACCATCTCAAACGTCTGACCGAGAAGGTTAAATGTTTGAAATCAATTTCGGGAATCATCTCCCCATCAGGTCAGACGTCCGGACTGATGTGCACGTAAAAATGCACATTTATATTCACATGTTTATTCTTGTTTAGTTGAATAAATGAACATTTTCGCGTATTTTATACGATCAAACCATGTTGTAAATATTTTAAAAATCATCACTTATTTTGGGAAAAAGTGGTTACTTATGCATGTTTTAATTTGTGAAATCTTTTACTTGTTCCTTGTGTTTATCTGTTGTAGGAATTTTGGAGCTAAAAGGATATATACACATAAAGAGATGAGGGAAAGCATGCATTTTCACAAAAGGAGGCAAATAATTAATTCATTTTATGGATAGTGGAGTCCCACACCTTTCAATTAGCCCATTTGCTCTTAAGCTTCACATTAAAGACTGAGACAAAAGGTCTCATGCATTCTACATAACTCATTAGTGGCTAATAGCAATTAGAAGCTACATGAATGGGCATTTTGGGGATTTCCCAAGGAAAGTGATTGGGGTTTTAGTTTTTTTTATCATGTATATATTCCCCTTTGTTTCATGTATTTGAGGATCTCCTTTTTTAGCAAATAAAAGTGTAACTGATCAAATAAACAGAAATGACTTCCAAGCCAATTTCTTTTATGACTCTCTCATATCTCTTTTAATTTCTATGCTCTACTTTATGTTAGTAGTTTAAATTTTCTTTTCTGCAAGTAGTGTAATTTTCTTTTATGCAATTAGAATAGATTTTCCTTTATTTAGTTCTCTATTTTTGTTGTTCATCAATGTTGAAATCTATTGATGCTGAAATAATCACACAAATGAGGAGCTAAACCCACTTTAATTTAGGGGTGATGAAGCTTTCTAATCACATAGATTCAACATAGTTTATTTTTCATGCTCTCAATTTGTGCTTATTGAAGAATGGATGTTTAGTGTATTTTGTTATTCATGCTTGGTTTTGATGATCTATGCTTCTAATTAATAGCGGATAGATCATGCTTGATTAAATAATACAACAAAATTTGCCTTTTCATCTATATATGATTTTGGCAAAAAGAGGAAGTGTTAAACAACATTTGATATTCTATATTACTAACTAATAGTAAATAAAGTATTCTTAAAATTGATATTGCTTTCGACTTGTGGTCTTTTTCATGAGAATTGAATAGTGAATTAGATTTATGCTATAGTTTGATGACTTATGTTATGCTAAGTAATAGCATATATATGTCATACTTATGATAAACACAATATCTAACCTCACTAATGACCAAACAAATAGAGATCATAACTTCATTATATTGATTTGTGTGATCTAGAGAGTGAAAACACCTCTAAATTGTTCTCAACCAATAGTTGTATTCTCAACTTGGTCGTTAATTTTGTTAAATTTAGGTAACGTATTTTAAAATTTGGTTTAATTTGATTGAAAATAATTTAAAATTATTCTTTTCCTGTGGATCGACTCGTATTCACTAACGTACTACAAGTGTACGTCGTGCGCTTGCGGTTTATTACACTTCGCGATGATATTCTAATTCATAGAATATTCATCGTCGAACAAGTTTTTGGTGCCGTTGCCGGAGAGAGAAATTAGTTTTAATTTTCTTATTTGTGTTCTACTAAAAAAAAAAGGAAAAAAAATTTGTGTGTGTTTCTTTGTTTTATTTCACTTTTATTTTTTTGTTTGTGTGTGTCATTATGCCTTGTTTTAGTGTTCTTTGTTTTCTTTCCTAAAACAATTTTGTTGTTCCATTTTGTAGTTAGTTGTGTGAATTGCATTTGTTGTTAGTGTTTGTTTTGTGTGTGTTTTTATTTATTAAAAAAATTGCCATATTTCCTTTGATTTCTTTCCAATTTTTTTCCTCCTTATTTTCAGTACATATTTATCCTTTTCCTTTGTACAATTCTTACAAAAAAAGAAATAAAAAAATTAAACCGAGTTTATTGCTTGCCATTTATTTTATTTTTACTTTTTCCTAAAAAAAATTTACTGCTTTCCTTTTACTCCCTTTTTAATTTCCTTTCCCTTCTTTCATTTATTTCTTGACTGCCTTCCTTCTTTTTCTTTCCAATAATTAATTAAAATTATATCTTTCCATTTTTTTTCTCTTTTACTTCTTTCCCTTTCTCTTTTTCTCATTTATTTCTTTCCTTTTTCTTGTCCTCCCTCTATAATTTTCTTCCTTTCTCTGCCTTATTCTATTCACAATTCACAATCCTTTATAAACCAGCCACCACTTTACATTTTAATCTCTGCCATTCGAACACTGTCTCACCAATTCTTCCAAATCCACAAGCACCCATACATTCACTTCCCCATAACAGTCAATACCTTGCAGTCCAAAAATCCTATTGCTCGAACCTGAAATGCCTCCTACAATCCACACATACCCCCTCCATCGCACATCTGACTCAACCACCCACAACCCCGTACTCCACTGCTCCCTCCTCTAAACCAGATCCCACCAATTGTCCATCTTCTATCACAATTCACATCTTCAAATACCACTCCTCTCGTCCATCCACAAAACCACCCTCCCGACCATCATTCCACAGGCTTGCCAAAACTGCTTCATCCATCAAAACTCCATCATCCAATTCTTCCCACCACCATCATCTATTCGCACTTCTACACACAACCAAACTAGCCCTTTCATCATCAATAACTCAACATTCCCACTTCTTTACCGCAACAACTGTCACGTCCATAAACAAGCATCAACATCCACCTTCAGATCTGAAACTACCCTTCAACCCATACCAAAAAAGCAGATCCACTACTTTTTCCATAACATCTGCATCAACTCCATTGCCATAACATACCTTCAAACACCCCTCTAAAGCTTCATACAAAGCCACTCCACAAGTTTCAAAACAAACTCCTTTATACAACCTGCATCCACCCTTTCATCCACTTCAGATCCTCCACATTAGTTTCCAAAATCACATTATCATTTACACCAAAGCAAACTTCAGACGAACCACTTGCTTGCCATCGGCAACCTCCTACACCAAAAGTCAGTCCTCCATCACGAAAAACCCTTCCAAATTCACCCCATCACAAACATCATCTATTTTACTCCAACACCCCGAACCCCAATTCAGCAACAATCGTCTGAAATTCCCATACCATTCGTCATAGATCCATCATACCCAAATTGCAATTTTGGAAAACCAAATCACCGATTCAAACAAACCCCAAAATGAAACTTCAGACCCAACTCTGCAAGCTGACACAAACTAACCATCTACCACAAACACTACCGGATCCGAAAACCATGTCCCTTCCATCACCGAAAATCAAACCATTCCCTCTTCAATCACCCTTCACTTCAACAAGCCTTCACAATTGAACTCCATCACGTCTCACTGACTAACAGAAGCTCCTGCAACCACCCACATCTTTCAGCAATCACCGCACTTCCTCTTACCCCCAAAACCAGAAATCCCAATTTTTAATACCCAACACTCGAATCCACAAAACCCCAATCCCCTTTTGAACTGCCATGCACAACCGAAAACACCAAATCCTCAATCGAAATGTGGATTCTCATCCACATCCGTGCCTCCAAATCACCATTCATTGAAATTCACTCGCGATTTCTGAATATGGGAATCTGAACTTCGAATTTATGTTGTGCTGGACTTTTAAGGATTTCGCGAATTTTTTTTAAAGGCAACTGTAGGTGATTTTAATTCGATCGACGAGCTTATGGATTGCGTCCTTTTATTTTACTTAAGAAGAGCATTAGTTCTGGGCTTTGTGGGCTGACTTTGGATAGTAGGCTGTATGGGGAGTTTTCGAGTAATTCAAGTTTATTTTTCACTTGTTTTTGTTGTAAGGAGTTTGGCCGTGAGTAATTCGAGTTTGTGAGTGAGTTTGCACTTTAATTCGTTTGGGTGTGAACTCATTTATCTTTTCATTTGCTTTCCATCTTTTACAGGTTGCCAAAGACAAACAGGGTCAAAAACTACATGCTTGGATTCGCTAAAACCACTTTGCTAGCTTGCTCGCTAAAAAAATTGCACTGCTTTGCTTGCTTAATTTTTTTTGCTAATAAAGCTGCACGCTCAGGGATTTCAGAGGTCAAGGAATTTGTTGAATTGTTGGAGTCTTTGCACATCAAGTGGGTGTGAACACGCTAGCGCTACTCAGTTGCACTGGACGGACTGCCGATCAAGGTGAGAATTTCCTAAATTCTACAGGGACTGCTGCTGCTTGAAAAATATATTAAAAAATTGCTTGTAAAAATTTTGTGTAGGGGCGGCGGCTTGCTTGTAAAATTTCATTTCTGCAATTTATTATTCCGTGATTGATTATTCTGCCTATTGATGTGTGGTTGAAAATTTTAAAATGAACGTGGGATTAAATTGAAAAGTTTGGCTTTGAAATAACTAATTTTCAAAATCGAACCGAGGATTCCCCAAATCTCATAGGATTTTTTTTTGTTAAATTGACAATTAGGATTGATACTCTCTGAGGTGTCTAAGGAACGGTAGAGTCTAGAACTCAAACAGGTTCTTAAACCTTCAGTCATGTTTCTATGGTGATTCGTGGCACACTGATAACCCCTGTCCGAACCTGGCCTAGACTTGTATTCATATAATCTGAAGTTGTTAATTTTAACATATTTTTTAAGAGCTTCTTGAAAATGTCTCAATTCCGTTATTCCTACAGATTTTACGATAGTTGTGAAAATCAATATAATCCATATAATTTTACACCAAATTCATATGGATATTTTAATAACAACTATTGTACAAACAATTTGGATTTTACGCCACCAACTTTTCAAAATAATCATGATTGTGCACCACTAATTTTTCAAAATATTATCAACCCTCAACTCTTGAAACGCGTATTGAATCTTTACTTGAAATAAGCGCACAACAAAATCAAAGAATAAGTGAATGGTGTAATTCATACTTGTGCAACAATTCAAGTCAAAGTTTTCAAAATAATCAAATTTTGAATTCACTTCCAAATTCAAACGATTTTGATTATAACCCTAGTCAAATCAAATTCAAACTCCAAAATGAATTTCAAATTCAAAATGGAAATGTGAATAATTTTTCAAATGATTTTGGCAATGGGAATAATTTCAAATATGGTGAAACCGGAAATTTTTGTTCTCAACAATTTCAAACTAAAAATTCTCATGTAAATAATTATAAATTTGATTTTGTTGAGAAAATAAATGAAATTCATGATAATCACATGAATTTTGTTGCTTCAAGACTACATGAATTTTCATGAAAAACAAAATAATCAAAACCGAATTTGTGACGATTCGACTGATGATCCACCTTTCCCCATAATTGATGATTTTCAACTAACAACTTTTGAAATTGATGAAAATCTTAATTAAGTTGTTGAAAACTCTATAATTTATTTGAATATAAATTCTCTTGAAAACGAAGACGTCAATTTTCAATTTGATCTTCCTCTCTCAGATTCTGAAAATTTTGAAAATTTAGCAACTTTAGATTGTCAACCTGGAAAAAATGATGAAGTTGTTAACAACTGTTTAAGTGAGGACGACTTTGATGAGCGAAAATTTCTTGAACTGATTGACGATAATGTTGTTGGGTCTGAAACTAAAAATTAAAAATTCGAAAACTTTGGAATTCTTGAGGTTGAAAATAACGAAACTATTGAATGTGAACACAATGACGATTTTTCAAAAACTGTTGAAACTCCTTATGACTTAATCGTTTCATTTGAACCTCACTGTTATCACTTGTTTTTCTATGTTAAATTTTTGCGGTATATGAACTCTTTCTGGAATAACATTGTTTTTGAGAAAACACGATTTCAAAACCTTTAGTCAACAAAATTTCAAATATCAAAGAAAAACTGAACAATATTTCTCAAAACAAGTGTAGGAGTGAGAATGATGCTCAATTTATACATCATCTGAACAAATCAAAGTTTTTTTTTTGAAACTTTTACTGAACCCCGGCTTGATCACCTCTCTTTATTTGCTACAGAAATTCAGTTCGATTTTAGGATCAATTGTAAGCTCAACATTATAAAATTAACAACTCAAACTTTTGAAAAAACAAAATCTGTTTTTCCAAATCTGACACGTAATATAAAATCCTTTATGATTTGGTTTTCTGTGCTTCAGTTGTGTCTCATAATCCTTATGTGGCTGATCCATTGGTCCATTGTGGACCGATTCATCTATTCGATGACTGCATATTTTCTGCACACACATTCGGTAAGTCGTACTAACCCTCTTTTATACATATGTAAATATTTCTCTTCCGTTCACTCATTGTGTCATGCATTAACTATGGGGACACAGTCGAAATCAAGTGTGGGGGGGAGTCTCATTTTCATTCTGTTTTGCATAGTTTAAGTTTGCATTTTTTCCTTCCTCTTTAAAAAAAATCCTTTTCTCTTAAAAAAAAAGAAGAATTTCACATTTCTATTTACTTTTAAATAAGACATGATGGACTTAGCATATAATTTTTGTCGTTCGATTAAAATGTTTAGAAATTTACTTCTCTTAGCTGATAACGAAAGGAAAGTTTGAATTATGAGCAAATTTGGTGTAACTGGTATATTGGAAAATCCGTAGGTGATGAGTATGAAATGTTTTCTGAATTGTAATCCGATTAAATGAATGGTTGATTTAGACTACTTGCGATAACATTTTAGATATTTTAAGTGAAGTTGTGCTAAGATATTCTCGCTTAACGCTCTCTCTCTCTCTCTTATGTAAAAGAGAGAAAAAAGAAAAGAAAAAAAGAGAAAAAAAAGAATGTATATATATAATAATAATCCATGGGCATCCAACATTGCTAGTACATCTCGCGTTGGTGTGCAAACCCGCCAAGCTCTTTCCGACACCTTGTTGACCAAGTCAGCGTCGGTATACCTTGGTCTCATATTATGAGTTGGACACCTAAGGATTACTGACATCTTGTTAACAAAGTCACTGTCGGTCTGCACAATCCGCCAAGCTCTGTCCCAAACTCTCACGGGTGATATACCTTGGTCTTTTCGATTAGGTGTTTGTAAATAGTAATAATTTAAATATTTTATAATAAAGAGAGAGTTAGCACTTAAAATCCAAGCACACTCTTCACTTATTCGACCTAACTTGTTAACAAAAAGGAAGTTGAGATGTCGTTTTACGATTGTTGATAGAATATACTTTGTCATCCTGCATTAGTACGCATCCTAATCCTTGTCTACATGCATCAGAATATACTTTATATGGGACTCCACTCTGTGGCAAAGACAAAATTGGTGCCTCGATCAATCTTTTCTTTAAGGTTTCAAATGTTATCTTCCATTTTTCATCCCAAATAAATTTGGTTTCCTTACGAGTTAGTTTTGTTAATGGAGATGCTATCTTTGGGAAATCTTGAATAAATCTTCAGTAGTAACCAGCTAATCCTAGAAAACTTCGAACTTGTGTTGGTGTTGTTAGAGGATTCCATTTCAACACTGCCTCAACGTTTGATGGGTCTACTCCTATTCCATTCTTTGAGACAACATGTCCAAGAAATTTTACTTCCTCCAACCAGAATTCACATTTACTTAATTTTGCATATAGCTGATGCTCTTTTAGTGTTTGGACATAAACGCAAATGGATTTCATGTTCCTCCTTTGTCTTAGAATAGAAAAGGATATCATCAATAAACACAATAACAAAATGATCAAGATATGAATGGAACACACGATTCATTAGATCCATGAATGCTGTTGGAGTGTTGGTAAGGCCAAAAGGCATTACCAAGAATTCATAGTGTCCGAACCGTGTTTGGAAAGCTGTCTTTGGAATATCTTCTTCTTTTATTCTTAATTGATGATACCCAGATCTTAAGTCAATTTTCGAAAATACGATAGCTCCTTGGAGTTGATCAAATAAATCATCGATCTGAGGTAATGGATATTTGTTCTTAATTGTTACCTTATTAAGCTCTCGATAACCTATGCATAAACTAAACATTCCATCATGCTTCTTCACAAACAACACTGGTGCTCCCTAAGGATATTTACTAGGTCTAATAATTCCTTTATCCTCCATCTCCTTAATTTTTCTCTTTAATTCTTGATTTTCCGTAGGAGACATACGATAAGCTTCTTTAGAAATAGGAGTTGTACCAGGGATTAAGTCGATACAAAAATCAATTTCTCTTTTGGTGGTAACCCTGGTATTTCTTGAAAAACTTCTTTAAATTCCTTTACTATCGTGATTTGGTCCACTATTTGACCCTTATCCTTGATATTGATATGAGAAATATATCCAGATATAAAAGCATCTTCAACTTTATCACATGAGTAAACAAAGGTTACATGCTCTCGAATTGTCAAACATATGGTTTTGTTGTGACTATTCAAGATAGCTTGATATTTTGTAAGTCAACACATCCCAAGGATGACATCAAAACGTTCCATTTGGAAAATTAATTAAATTAGCCATCATATCCTTACCTTCAAAGTTAAGGATACAATTCCTACACATACTCTCAAGTTTAGTTCTCCCTCCTACTACACCATACACTATCAAAAGATTTCATAATTGCTCAATAGGTATAGCTATCTTAGTAGAAAATTTTTCAGTAATAAGAGAATGTGTGGCACCAGTATCAAATAAAATTCTAGCTTGAAAGTCAAAAAGAAACACGGTACCTTCTACTTGAGCTTGTTCAGAAATAACCGCATATATCTGTCCTTGTTGCCCTCTATTGTCCTTCCTTGGCTTCTTGCAATTCCAACTAATGTGCCCAGATTCATTGCAATTGTAACATACAATTGCCTTGGTACAGTTTGGAGAAATGTGTCATGTTACGTTGCACCGGTAACATCTCCTTACTTTGTAAGGCTCCTTTTCTTCTCCCGTCAGTCCTTCACTTCCTCCATTTGGTTTCTACTTCTTCTCATCTGGTTTCTTTTGATTGTAAGAAAGTTTGTTTGGTTTCCTTTTATTTGAAACCTTTCTTTCTTGCTGGAACTGAAGATAGTCTTCTTCCAGGTTTAAAGCTTCAGTTACTATCATCTCATAGGTTTTGTGTCTATCACCAATAACATGTCTTCTTATGGGATGGATTAATCACTTTGCAAATCATCTATCACGCTTTTCAGGTGTATCAATTAAATGATTCCCGAATCGGGATAGTGCTTCAAACTTATTTTGATATTGGGCTATTGACATACCTTCTTGAGTGAGATTTTGGAATTTTGTCTCCATCTTCTCTCTCTCTCTCATTCTTTGGGAAATATTTATCCAAGAAATTTTCCTTAAATTCTTCCTACGTCATCTGTTCCATCTAGTCTGGACTAGTTATTGTTCGATTTAGCTCTCACCAATATCGAGCTTCCTCTGATAGTTGAAAGATAACCAACTTCCTCTTATCGACTTCATTACATTCCAAAACTTCAAATATATCCTCTAGATGTTGAATACATTGCTATCCCTTAACTGGCTCTACTTCTCTAACAAATTTGTCAGGTTTCAAACTTTTAAAACGACTTAAAAGGTTGTTTGTTGAAGATGTTGAAGAAACTTGCTCCATGTGCTTGATAAAAGATGCTAACAATTCCATAGCATTTGTTTGTGCGGAGGACTGAGCCTCTGGACTTTGAGTTGTTGAGTTATTTTGGTTTTCCATGACCTTCAAAAAAAAATTCTTTTTATGGTCACGGATGAAATACCTTTAGTTATAAAGAATATCTAATAACATACTCAAGTCATGAACACACAAACATGTTATATTACTTATAAGCCTTATTTACAAAAAAAATTTGGGGTGTTTATCCATAGCCTCCTCAAAATATAGATACTCATCCATAATACTTTGATATGTTAACTAATACTTAACTTCTTATCTCATTTTTAATCTATCACTATTATTTCCTTTGATGAAGAAGGGCATGTTTCATTCTTTACTGCTCTAGAAGGTCCAGTGACTTCTTGAGAGTAATCATTTAAGCCAACTGTCTCAGACACCTCTTCATCATATTGTTCCACTATTTTATTTGGAAGTCATTTGTCTTATATTCCCTCCTTGTGGTGGTAATGCTCCTTCTTGTCTTAAAAATTCTAAAGCATCTCCATAGTCAGTCCACTCTGCCAGCTTAATCGCCATCTCAAAGGGTTTAATCTTCTGGCGCAAACGGTAAAGAATAAGATCTCTTTTTAGACCGTCTTCATAATCGTTATCTCTATGATAAACTTCATATATTTCATAGAGGAGAATCGTCCTTGCTCTCCTTTTAAGAACATGTTTTTCTGTTATGCGACTTGCAGCAACTAATCGTTCGTTTGGTGTGATGGTGCACTTAACACCACTCCATGAATCCCCGTACCCCAAGTTCTGTTGCTTGCCATAACTTATAACTGTAAATAGTCATAAGGATGTCAATAATTGTATAAACTTCCTATTTCGACAAATTAAATTATGAGACTATAAGGTTTTCCAAAAGCACCCCTTAAATCTCTGCTCTGATACCAACTTTGCAACACTTCCACTCTGGTATACTTATCCAGAAGCGGCGATGCTACGTATAACCCATAATACTAACAGAACAGTATCACAAGTTAAAAAAATCTTATCGGAATATAAAATCATTCATAGTACATGATTTAAATGAAAGAGCTATTATACAATCATCCCATCATAGAATATGGTTACAAAGATCCAAGAGACTAGTCATTAAATAATTATACATAAGGATACATAAAGAGATAATATACATAATAAAAGTCTTCACTTCAAAGCATCCAACTAACCATCTAAACCTGAAAAGTTTTAAGTGTAGCATCATGAACAACACAGACACAGTGAGATAACTATTTAAGCTTAGTTTTCAAGTCGTTTCTTAATGGGTTGTATTATAGTTTCATCATGATTATTCTCTTCAATGGTTTCATCAATCCAAAATTTAAAACAAAAATCAAGGAAGACTTCGAGATATTATATCAAACAAATTTATGATAACTTCACTCCATCAAAAACCCATAATTTATCAAATATATAGTTATGAATCTAAACCATGCCCTCGACTTGGTTTAGATGTTAGGATATGTTATCCTATTGCGGTCGGCATCCCGTCAATAAGTAGGGATGTACTCTATTCGGCTCAATACCAATATAGAGTAATAGTGCACTACCTAAGATCTATTATTTTACACCACACCCCATCAAAGAAACAAAATTAAGAAAATGTTTCTCAAAAGTAATCTTAAATTATCTTTTCAAATTCATAATTTTAAGGGTTTAAGACAAACCTAAAACTACATCAAAATTATTCCAATCTATGTTAAAAAGAACGTCAAAACCACTTCACAAAGGTTTAAAATTTAAAATTTAAAAGAAAAGATAGCATTTGAAAAAGTGCTATAAAAAGTTTCGACATCAATAAAAATAAAAACTACAGCGTTTAAAAGCGTTATGGAAAGTTATAGGCTTATTAGAGTGCTTTATAAATAATTCAGAGAAAAGTAAGCGTTTTCAGAAATGCTAAGAAAAGTTCGGCGTGGTTTCAGGCTTAAAACAACCATTACAGCGTTTTGGGCATGCTATGAAAAGTTCTGGGTGGTTTATGATTTTACACTAAAAACAGCTACTACAATGTTGGGGAGCTATGAAAAGTTCTAGCCTGGTATAGTGCTTCATAAACAATTCAGAGAAAAAATAGTGGTTCGGAATGCATCAAAAAGTGCTGAAATTCAGATTTTCATCCAGTTTTTCGGTAAAATCTTTGATGCTATTTCTCCATGATAAAAATAGTTTTTGACTCCAAATTTTTTACAGTAAGAAGCTTTCTTAGTCTACTTAATTACTCTGACAAGAAATCCTTAAAATCAAATATTGATTTAATATAAAAAATTCAATATAATGAGACATCTTTAACATGTCCATTTCGGGCATATTTTTACCCGACTTTGCGTCCAATTTTCAAGTACACAAACGATCGAATTAGAAAAAGTGGCCAATGACAAAGTTGTAGGCCTTTGAATTAGCTTCCCAGATTGATAAATAAATCAAATTTCATACAGATTTGCAAACGTTATGGTCAAAATACCGAACGTCATTTTCAGTGGTTCAAGTCCAATCATTCATGTAACATCCCAAAAATTTTAGTATATTTGAATTTCAATTCTAATTAAATGGATTGGAATATATTAAGAAATTCAAATTTTGTTGGATTTAAATGCTGGTAATTATTTGAAGTTAGTATAAATAGAGTTTCAAAGTCAGTTCTATTTAATAAGATTATGATTTGAACTTAGTATTTAAATAATTGCATTTAATCTGAGTGGTTAATTTAAAAGTAGGATTCAAATTTAAATTGAAATTGGTGGAATTCTAAGTCGTGAATAATAATTAAAATTCGAAGCAGAAATTTAAATAACCAAACTTGAGAACCTAGAATTTGTGAAATCAATTTATAAAACCTTATTTAAGTTGAAATTTGAGTTAAGTGGAATTTTGAAATATTTAAGTTAAAAAGGAATTTGAATTTGAATTATTAAGCAATGGAATTTAAGTTGTTTAAATTTAATTTGAAATTCAAATTTTAAATTTGAAATTTATCAAATCCAGAACTTAAAATTTGTGAAATAAATTTATAGAATTTATTTAAGTTATAATTTAGTTTAAATTTGAATTTATAAATATTTAAATTTGAATTAGAACAGTTAATTGAATAATCGAGTATTTAACAATCAACTGACTGTGAAATTTAACGGTTTGGCGACTGTCTCAGAATCCGACGAAACTGACGTCATCAGAACCAGAATAATGAATTATTATAGGGTTTTAATTCGCGTTACCATCTGACTTATCGGCTGACCATACGAGAGAAATTGTGAGCGAGATCCTTGTAAGCTGACAGTCGGGTGTTTATCAGATTCGGGCCTCCTTTGCTTATAAATAAAATTCCCCTTCCTTCACATATCAGCCATTTTCATTTGCATATACCTTTCCTCATCAAAACTTTATTTTCATGGCTGAAAATAAATTTCAAAACCCTAGAAAACAAAATACCAACTCAAAAATAAAATCTCTCCAAACCCTAGCGAATTATATACCAAATCGAAGCCCTCGACGATACGAACCTACGGGTATACTCAGTTTCGACATGCAGTGCACCAGTTGGCCAGAAATCATGGTCAAACTGTCTGTTTTCGAAAATCTAGGGTTCAGATTTGGGGGTTTTTGATTCGGGAAGTAATTGGAAAATCGGGCTTCTGGGTATTGTGGAGAATGTCGATACGAGTTGAATGGTGGTAGTCGGAGGTTCTATCGTCAAGCGGGTTGCCGGAATTTGGAGTTTGAAGGTCAAAAAGGGCGGATTTTTGGGGTTCCAGCGCACGAACAGTGGATGACCGGGGAAGATGGCTCCGGTGCTGGTAGGTGCGCCCTCGAGCGGGCTTTCGCCTGGTGGTGGTCGGAGTCCTTATCTAAGTCGGAGGGAGGCGCGATTTCCGGTCAAAGTTCAGGTGGTTCACGGTTTCATGCGAGGCCTGTAGCACGTGAAGGGAGGAGCGGGAGTTTGGGGAAGGAGCTGACGTGGAGGGATTTGATTGGTGGGAATTTTAATTATTAATTTTATATATATTAAAATTTCAAACGATAAAACACTCGTAACTTTTGCATGCAAACTCGGATTTGGACGCGGTTTGTTTCGTTGGGATCGTGGTGGAATTGCGGACGTTTTGGCACTAACCAGGCTGCGTTCTGAGATTGTCAAATTTTGGGCCTTTTCTGGACGTTCGATTCGAATTGAAACCCGAAGGTGAGTGTTTCTTCACTCACGTAATACTAAATTTATCCCACATTTGTTGAATTAAACTACGATGTGAATTTGGTTGCATGGTGGTGTTGTTTGATGGATGATTGCTTTAAATTTGACATGCAAGGGTTAACATGCAAATAAAAATCGATGATTAGTTGTTTAAAATTTTATTTTAAATTTCTAATTTAAATTTCCACCAGTTGTTAATCAGTAATATGACTCAGTTTACTGTTTGAATGGAATGATGTGATGGATGCCTTGGTTGGTTTGACTGTTGAAGAATATTATTTGAACTGTTCATTTATTCAGTACATAGTGGTGTATGTTCATTGACGATCAGTCCCAATTTCTCACCTTGATGTTACGGGCATCTAATAAACCAGGGATTGATCGATAAAATAAATTAAGAACACAGGTTGAAATGATACACACCTGTGACCCTGATTTGGATTGAAATGATAGATCCATCCCTGAAGTATCGAGAAATTTAAATTTAAAATCACTTGGCCATTTAATAGATAATTATATACAGACATCGGTTGGTTAAATGATTGTAATATTTGATATTTTGTTTGATAGAATTTTTCCATTTAAATGAACGTACCCATACTCGACAATTTAATTCTTTAAAAATCCTGAGCTGGGATGTTGAATTAAAAAGGGTTAAAGAAATTTTTCCAAAATTAAGTGGAAATTATTTTAAATTGGAATTTGAATATGAAAAAAAAAAAAATCTTTCCAAATTGAGAGTTTGGATTAGAAGGAAATATGTTCTTAGGGAATCAAATTTTGGAAAGTGTAGGAATCGAGGGTGTCTGGGTTGTTTAACTCAGTTCAAATATATTTTACTCTTGAAACTAAATAGTTGTTGAGCAGGGTTGAAACGAGATAGGGAATTTAATGAACTCCATTGAGATCGGAGGATAAATTCTAGCATCTGAATTTGGAAGGATGGAAAGATTTTGATTAGAGAAATTTATTTAAATAATATTTATGTATTTGATTCCAAATAATTATTCTTCCTTTAAATTTATTACTTACTTTCACTTATCACTATGATATTTCAAATAATTTTTCCTTATATTTCATTTCTAAATTTTTCTAGTAAACCTTATTTTTAAGTGTATATATATATAATATTTAAACTACTGTTTTATTTCAAAATTTTATATTCTATACATATATATATCTATATATTTATTTATTTATACAAAATTTATTATTATTATTATTATTAGTATTAGTATTTATATAACATTAGTTTACAAGTATTTGAAATTATAAATTCCTTCCGAGTGGAAATGCTTGGGTTTGAACCGCTGGTTCAAATGGAGTTGAGATATAAGCTTTATTTTTGAATCGATTTCAAACCATTTTCAAATATGGAAGATGGATTTTATTCTACTAAATATTAACTTATCTCCTAAGGGATTGAAAGTAAGTATGGAAGAATATATTCTATTGGAATATGAATCGATTGTGATAAGTTGAAATCGTTTGAGATTAAATATATTCTATTTGAACATAAGCCTATTTTGAAATACTATATGATTATAGTATGAGAATATGATATGATTTATGATATTTCAATATGAAACTATATTCTATATTTTGAATATAGATTGGTTCGAACTGAATATGATATTTTGGTATGAAAGCGAACCTTTGAAATATAAAAGAACCAACCGATGTGAAAAGATGTAAGCGTTGGTTGTTAAAGAGACCGGAGCCGACATAAGGCATACTCTCTGTCAGTGTCGATACCACTTTGACAACCATGAACGTTTGACGTATTCTGTGAATGTATCGACGTATCCAGAATAGATTATGCTGACTTGTAGGTGTTGTTGAAGCGAAGGAGATGAACGGAACGAAATAGCCCTGACCTTCGGGTCAGAATTAAAATGACTAAAACAGGAGCTATACCGTGACTAATTGAGGTAGCACCTTTGATCGGACTCACTCCTTCGATACTATCTCGATGACTATGATGATGATTATGATGATTTGGGCCCATTTGTGACTTTGGGAGTGTGTTCCGAGGTGGGCGGTAGTGGCTGCTATGCGTTACCACCGGTCCGGGAGTGCAATTGGTAGAATCCTACCCTGGGCATTGCCTCGAGTGCCTCGTCATATTTATCCTTATCAAGCCCATACGATTTTGATTTAGCATTGCCTTCTATGGAGTGCCCTCTGATAACACCAGTACGGTGAATTTACGGTACTGTATAGACTGTTGATGCCATAAACTGCGTAAGGGTAATATGGTAATCCCGCTTACGCTATTTTCAGTACTTATACTTTACCGTGTAGGAACCATAAAGATAATAGCGTATTATACTATGTATGTATTAGTTTAACGGATCCTTGAGAGATGGAGAAATTCCGTAACATCTCTCGAGTTATTGCACCCATGATATCCAGATTTATTTCCTGTTTAATTTGACTAATATGAGATGATTTAGTGCTGATCCGAGTGTTTGTTGTGTTTTCTTTTATGAAATACGCTCGGGTCAGCAGGCGTGTGCAGTTACCGAATGTGGAAGTGCTTTGGAGATCGAGTACGAGGATGGATATGCCTATCTTCTACATATGGTATTTTCCGCTGTATTTATTTCCGCTGTCATGTTGAAAGTCGTATATGTATAACTCTGATGTCATGATGTATAAATATTTAATTTGTTTTAGCTGGTATTTACTTATTATATGTTGTCCTTCCGCTGTGAGATTCTGTGATTGGTTTTTCTTTTCTTCTTTCTTTTTCTTCTTTTCCCAATAACTACCTGTATTTGCGATTTGTTAGGGTCGACATGTGTGGTTTATTGTCGATTTGAACGGTCAAAAAAAATGTGGGTCGTTACAGTTGGTATCAGAGCGATGGTTATCGATAACCCTGGCTCTGTTGGGAATTTACTCATTAGAGATGGGGTTAGAAACGCCCTAGAATGAGTTTGAGTGATATGAGAGAGCGTACTTGTATTCTTGATATAAAATGGTTTTTATTGTGTTGATTGGTTCTGTTGAATATTTATGGGTTCTGGTCGGTATATGGGACGCCATAGAATCGATAGGGATTCCTAAATAATCGAATGGAATGAATTGATATAATAGGGTTTCGATTATATTTTTATATATATATCATATATACTATTAGTGGTTCTAAGTGTATAAGAATTGGTCGTTGGAAGTTAATAACATTAAGTTAATACCTATTACGGTTGAGTCGATAGCAAATTTAAATAAGGGAATTTAAATGGTCCAAAAATATTTGAAAGAGAAATGACACCTTAAATAAAATGGGTAAGTAGATCTTGAAGATAGGGTCGAAATGAACTTGAAACTTGATCCTGGGGTATCTTTGGGAATAGATTTGCCAAAGTTTTTAAAAATATCATATTATATGTATGATCAGAAAGAAATGGTTTTAAAGATTTTCAAGTGGGTATAATCCCTCCTGGGACCTTGGAGACGATGTCGGTAATGAGTGCACGCATTATCGACGTTTATTCTGAAGAGTCTAAGTGGGGGAGAGATCACTCTGTTTTGTATAATTAGTTTGACAAAGGATTTTGGATTTTATTCCATATGATATAAATTTTTATAGAAAGATATTAAAATAGGTTAATTAAAGTTGAAATATAAATTAAATATATTTTTGAAAAGAAAATTTCTATGTTTTGGTAATTAAAGATTTGGATAAAAAAAAAATTAATGGTATGGTTTTCTATAAAATAGAATAAGTGCATATATTATTTTAAAAAAAAAAAAATCTTAGTTATGAACTCGGGATCAAGAAATTTGGTTCATTTTAACTAATAATGTAAAGTCCTATGTTAAGGTGAATCCATTCGTTTGTATATATATCTTGAGTGATCATGAAATGGATTTAAGTGTTTAGAGGATAGCAGTGGTCGTTGGGATGCTTAAGCAGGGCGATAATAAGGGAACGAAAAATTTGTCGAGATATATATATAGTTTAAATAGAATGCGCAGCGCGACGACCGTTCGTGAATTTCGACCCTTGACTTTGAAGGGACGTAGCGGGAGATCCGACCGTCGGATTCTCCTAAAACCGGGACCGTTGGGTTCGTATCAAGAAGAGATTTCCAACGAATATGAGAGATTTAAAATCTAACGGTTGGATTTGGAAATATGGCCAAATCAGATTTGGAAAAGGTCGCTATGGCAGCAGTTCGGTGGCCGTTATTGGAAACCGACTGAAATATCGATTATAAAATTATCAAAAATATTTATAATTGGTGAAAAATCATAATAAGTGATTTGGGAAAGAATTAGGATGAAAAATATATTTTATCGAGACAACACTTAATTAAAGTCTACTAAAATGAATTGAACGGCCAAAACAAAGGAACAAGGTGTAAATATAAGATTTGGTTTGTTTTGGATAGGATAGTTGTTAAATGAATTCAAATTTGGGATTTGATATTGAAATGCGATATTGAATAAAACAACTTGATTCGGGAAAAACTGGGCTGAGTTAACCTGAAATCAACTTAAGAAATTTAAATAAGTCAAATTAGAGTCTATTTAGATGGTTGGTTGGGTAAGCATAGATCGATTTATATAAACAACTATCGGGTAAACCATGGCATAAGTAAGTGATAACCAAATCGAGTAGTCAAGGTTTGCTAAGGTTTGGAATTCGAAAAAATTTGAAACTCAACTGAAATGAATCAACATTTAAGGGAAATTTGTTGAACTAAATAGACAGGAGGGTGAAATTTAAATTCCTTTTGGGGAATAGAACCATGGGAAATAGAAATTGATGTAAACAAGTTGGGTAAATGGATTCATGTTAAGGAGTTAAGTTCTAGTGCAATCGAGTTCGTTGGAAGTTTTAAAGTGAATTCAAGTTTATTGGAAATTTAATACTTGAAAGGAAACAAGAAACGAATAGAAAATATTGGGATGGAATAAGCAATTGAGTATGAACCCAGTTGTGAATAAGGGAGTGGATATTAATGTTGAAATGAGAAGGATTTACGAAATTTTTGAACCAGAAGCTTGGAACTCTAATAAAAAGTCGATTGTTATGCGTAAATCTGAAATCTTCAATTAGCTGAAGTAAAATGGCCATAACTTTTGATAGGCTGATCGGAATGCGACAAATTCGGACTTTTGAAAACCTAAGAAACTGAACTAAAACATTTGTGAATAATGCCTTGCCTAATTTTCAAGTTAGTTATGTTGAAACCAAGAAATAGTCATAGTTGTATGTGCAGAAAATAAAAATCTGAACTGAATAACCATGTTGTTTTGGTCATAACTCCCTAACGGAGCGTCGGATTTTAATGTGCGAGTACAATTTGGAAAGCCCAGGATCTGAACTAAAACTTTCTCTTTATGTGCTTGGTAGAATTTTGATGTTTAAAGGGTTAAAAACTGGGTTGAATATTTCAGACCTGCATTTTCAGAATATGGGTTGGAATGTTCGCCTTCACTCAAATAGCCATAACTTATAAAAGAATTATCCGAATTCGACGAGTTCGGACAATTTGGAAAGCTTGCGGCAAACGCTACAACTTTTACCTGTGTTTAAGCAAATCCCATCGTTTGCAGGGTGATGAATCATTGATTTGTTTGCTGGCTTATTGCTAACATGTTTGTTTTATAGTTGAAATAATAATATATGTTATGTAGTTTATATGCAATCGCCATGTATTGTTGTATGTTTGATTCTTATGCATATTTGAGTGTTTTAGTAGGTGCAAGGAATGGTTTATGCGCGGAGCTCGCTTGTGCTTGAAAAAAAAAACTAAAATGCTAAGGTAAATGAAATTGCATATAAATGCTAAAAAGGTACGTATTTAAATATGTGGGTTGATAGTTTTGTTTGTGTTTTCCCCTGGTTCAGGGATGCCTCATCGATGATGAGAGGTATATTTTGGGTTAATATATGTATCGGGATTTTTCCCAGGGCCTTCCGTACAGAGGAGATGCTGCCGAAATTTTTCCGTGATTTCGGGAGTTAGAAAATTTATGAGATTTACAAATATAACTTACTTAATAAAGACTACTTTTATGTATGAATTTAAAATAGATATGTGCTTGACATCGTTCCGTTCTCTTTTCGAGGACGAAAAGATTTTAAGTGGGGGAGAATGTAACATCCCAAAAATTTTAGTATATTTGAATTTCAATTCTAATTAAATGGATTGGAATATATTAAGAAATTAAAATTTTGTTGGATTTAAATGTTGGTAATTATTTGAAGTTAGTATAAATAGAGTTTCAAAGTTAGTTCTATTTAATAAGATTATGATTTGAACTTAGTATTTAAATAATTGCATTTAATCTGAGTGGTTAATTTAAAAGTAGGATTCAAATTTAAATTGAAATTGGTGGAATTCTAAGTCGTGAATAATAATTAAAATTCGAAGCAGAAATTTAAATAACCAAACTTGAGAACTTAGAATTTGTGAAATCAATTTATAAAACCTTATTTAAGTTGAAATTTGAGTTAAGTGGAATTTTGAAATATTTAAGTTAAAAAGGAATTCAAATTTGAATTATTAAGCAATGGAATTTAAGTTGTTTAAATTTAATTTGAAATTCAAATTTTAAATTTGAAATTTATCAAATCCAGAACTTAAAATTTGTGAAATAAATTTATAGAATTTATTTAAGTTATAATTTAGTTTAAATTTGAATTTATAAATATTTAAATTTGAATTAGAACAGTTAATTGAATAATCGAGTATTTAACAATCAACTGACTGTGAAATTTAACGGTTTGGCGACTGTCTCAGAATCCGACGAAACTGACGTCATCAGAACCGGAATGGTGAATTATTATAGGGTTTTAATTTGCGTTACAATCTGACTTATCGGCTGACCATACGAGAGAAATTGTGAGCGAGATCCTTGTAAGCTGACAGTCGGGTGTTTATCAGATTCGGGCCTCCTTTGCTTATAAATAAAATTCCCCTTCCTTCACATATCAGCCATTTTCATTTGCATATACCTTTCCTCATCAAAACTTTATTTTCATGGCTGAAAATAAATTTCAAAACCCTAGAAAACAAAATACCAACTCAAAAATAAAATCTCTCCAAACCCTAGCGAATTATATACCAAATCGAAGCCCTCGACGATACGAACCTACGGGTATACTCAGTTTCGACATGCAGTGCACCAGTTGGCCAGAAATCATGGTCAAACTGTCTGTTTTCGAAAATCTAGGGTTCAGATTTGGGGGTTTTTGATTCGGGAAGTAATTGGAAAATCGGGCTTCTGGGTATTGTGGAGAATGTCGATACGAGTTGAATGGTGGTAGTCGGAGGTTCTATCGTCAAGCGGGTTGCCGGAATTTGGAGTTTGAAGGTCAAAAAGGGCGGATTTTTGGGGTTCCAGCGCACGAACGGTGGATGACCGGGGAAGATGGCTCCGGTGCTGGTAGGTGCGCCCTCGAGCGGGCTTTCGCCTGGTGGTGGTCGGAGTCCTTATCTAAGTCGGAGGGAGGCGCGATTTCCGGTCAAAGTTCAGGTGGTTCACGGTTTCATGCGAGGCCTGTAGCGCGTGAAGGGAGGAGCGGGAGTTTGGGGAAGGAGCTGACGTGGAGGGATTTGATTGGTGGGAATTTTAATTATTAATTTTATATATATTAAAATTTCAAACGATAAAACACTCGTAACTTTTGCATGCAAACTCGGATTTGGACGCGGTTTGTTTCGTTGGGATCGTGGCGGAATTGCGGACGTTTTGGCACTAACCAGGCTGCGTTCTGAGATTGTCAAATTTTGGGCCTTTTCTGGACGTTCGATTCGAATTGAAACCCGAAGGTGAGTGTTTCTTCACTCACGTAATACTAAATTTATCCCATATTTGTTGAATTAAACTACGATGTGAATTTGGTTGCATGGTGGTGTTTTTTGATGGATGATTGCTTTAAATTTGACATGCAAGGGTTAACATGCAAATAAAAATCGATGATTAGTTGTTTAAAATTTTATTTTAAATTTCTAATTTAAATTTCCACCAGTTATTAATCAGTAATATGACTCAGTTTACTGTTTGAATGGAATGATGTGATGGATGCCTTGGTTGGTTTGACTGTTGAAGAATATTATTTGAACTGTTCATTTATTCAGTACATAGTGGTGTATGTTCATTGACGATCAGTCCCAATTTCTCACCTTGATGTTACGGGCATCTAATAAACCAGGGATTGATCGATAAAATAAATTAAGAACACAGGTTGAAATGATACACACCTGTGACCCTGATTTGGATTGAAATGATAGATCCATCCCTGAAGTATCGAGAAATTTAAATTTAAAATCACTTGGCCATTTAATAGATAATTATATACAGACATCGGTTGGTTAAATGATTGTAATATTTGATATTTTGTTTGATAGAATTTTTCCATTTAAATGAACGTACCCATACTCGACAATTTAATTCTTTAAAAATCCTGAGCTGGGATGTTGAATTAAGAAGGGTTAAAGAAATTTTTCCAAAATTAAGTGGAAATTATTTTAAATTGGAATTTGAATATGAAAAAAAAAAAAAATCTTTCCAAATTGAGAGTTTGGATTAGAAGGAAATATGTTCTTAGGGAATCAAATTTTGGAAAGTGTGGGAATCGAGGGTGTCTGGGTTGTTTAACTCAGTTCAAATATATTTTACTCTTGAAACTAAATAGTTGTTGAGCAGGGTTGAAACGAGATAGGGAATTTAATGAACTCCATTGAGATCGGAGGATAAATTCTAGCATCTGAATTTGGAAGGAAGGAAAGATTTTGATTAGAGAAATTTATTTAAATAATATTTATGTATTTAATTCCAAATAATTATTCTTCCTTTAAATTTATTACTTACTTTCACTTATCACTATGATATTTCAAATAATTTTTCCTTATATTTCATTTCTAAATTTTTCTAGTAAACCTTATTTTTAAGTATATATATATATAATATTTAAACTACTGTTTTATTTCAAAATTTTATATTCTATACATATATATATATATCTATATATTTATTTATTTATACAAAATTTATTATTATTATTATTATTATTATTAGTATTAGTATTTATATAACATTAGTTTACAAGTATTTGAAATTATAAATTCCTTCCGAGTGGAAATGCTTGGGTTTGAACCGCTGGTTCAAATGGAGTTGAGATATAAGCTTTATTTCTGAATCGATTTCAAACCATTTTCAAATATGGAAGATGGATTTTATTCTACTAAATATTAACTTATCTCCTAAGGGATTGAAAGTAAGTATGGAAGAATATATTCTATTGGAATATGAATCGATTGTGATAAGTTGAAATCGTTTGAGATTAAATATATTCTATTTGAACATAAGCCTATTTTGAAATACTATATGATTATAGTATGAGAATATGATATGATTTATGATATTTCAATATGAAACTATATTCTATATTTTGAATATAGATTGGTTCGAACTGAATATGATATTTTGGTATGAAAGCGAACCTTTGAAATATAAAAGAACCAACCGATGTGAAAAGATGTAAGCGTTGGTTGTTAAAGAGACCGGAGTCGACATAAGGCATACTCTCTGTCAGTGTCGATACCACTTTGACAACCATGAACGTTTGACGTATTCTGTGAATGTATCGACGTATCCAGAATAGATTATGCTGACTTGTAGGTGTTGTTGAAGCGAAGGAGATGAACGGAACGAAATAGCCCTGACCTTCGGGTCAGAATTAAAATGACTAAAACAGGAGCTATACCGTGACTAATTGAGGTAGCACCTTTGATCGGACTCACTCCTTCGATACTATCTCGATGACTATGATGATGATTATGATGATTTGGGCCCATTTGTGACTTTGGGAGTGTGTTCCGAGGTGGGCGGTAGTGGCTGCTATGCGTTACCACCGGTCCGGGAGTGCAATTGGTAGAATCCTACCCTGGGCATTGCCTCGAGTGCCTCGTCATATTTATCCTTATCGAGCCCATACGATTTTGATTTAGCATTGCCTTCTATGGAGTGCCCTCTGATAACACCAGTACGGTGAATTTACGGTACTGTATAGACTGTTGATGCCATAAACTGCGTAAGGGTAATATGGTAATCCCGCTTACGCTATTTTCAGTACTTATACTTTACCGTGTAGGAACCATAAAGATAATAGCGTATTATACTATGTATGTATTAGTTTAACGGATCCTTGAGAGATGGAGAAATTCCGTAACATCTCTCGAGTTATTGCACCCATGATATCCAGATTTATTTCCTGTTCAATTTGACTAATATGAGATGATTTAGTGCTGATCCGAGTGTTTGTTGTGTTTTCTTTTATGAAATACGCTCGGGTCAGCAGACGTGTGCAGTTACCGAAGGTGGAAGTGCTTTGGAGATCGAGTACGAGGATGGATATGCCTATCTTCTACATATGGTATTTTCCGCTGTATTTATTTCCGCTGTCATGTTGAAAGTCGTATATGTATAACTCTGATGTCATGATGTATAAATATTTAATTTGTTTTAGCTGGTATTTACTTATTATATGTTGTCCTTCCGCTGTGAGATTCTGTGATTGGTTTTTCTTTTCTTCTTTCTTTTTCTTCTTTTCCCAATAACTACCTGTATTTGCGATTTGTTTGGGTCGACATGTGTGGTTTATTGTCGATTTGAACGGTCAAAAAAAATGTGGGTCGTTACAATTCATTCTTAAATTTCCCAACTTTTCTTCAAAATATGAAATGAATACATGAACTTAAATAGTTTTTCTCGCCTTAGAGTTGTATCTTGATCTTATATTTATCCTCTTGGCTTCTCCTAAACTTCTCCTCTTTATCTTATTTTATTTTTGTTTTGTGAATGCATGAAAAGAAGTGAACATTTCCACCCTTTATATAGTAATTTTCAAAGTTAGTTTGGTAATTTAGTTTTTGGACACTTGACCACCTTATCTTCATGAAAGCTTTAGGATGTATACACATGCCTTCCTAGGTGTCTTTAGATGTTTCTACACATGAACACCTAATGTGTTTATGTGTCTTTACCTTATTTGCTTACAAGACATGTGTACCGTTCATTTGATGACACGTGTCCCAATCATTTCAAGCCATTTTTTATATTCTAGAATATGTATACATATACCATTTGTATTTTATTTACAAACTATGTGTTATGTATATATTTATACATACATATTCATGTATGTATGTATTTATTATAATTAAATAATTGAATTGGATTGAATTAATATATTCAAAATTTCTAGATACTTTTTCATACCTGCATTTTTGAGTTAGGCTGTTACACATTGACAAAGCAATACATGATCACACAAACAAACCTAAATCATCAAAACATAATATAACAATGAATTAATAAAAATGTAGATCAAATCATAGCTAAAATTATGACTAACATATGAATTTCCGGTTTAATAAGTTAATTTAGAGAATATGAACATACCTAAATCTTAAATGAACTTGCATCAATAGATTTAGGTTGAATTTAACATGTATGAACGAAATTAACATAGATCTAACCCATATAACCTGCTTCTGTGTTAGAGATATCTATCACTAACCTAAGCCTTGATTTAATGTAAATCCGATGAGATTAGATTTGAAAAGCGCATAAACCCTCGAATTTGATGCAATTTGACGTAATTTAATCTTTTTGGATGATGATCTATTTTCTAAATGCAATCTATTATGAATTTAAATGAAAAGAATTGAAGAAATTAGGGATTAGGTTGAGCCGGAAAATCAAAGTGCCCAACCTAATGTTTGAATAAAGAGAAAAAACTATAATTCTCTCCCTAATCCCCTCTATTTATAGCCAGGTCATTAATCTAATGGGCTTGACTAATTGGCTCATTAGTTGCTAATCAGTTTACCTAACAGAACCTGAAACTTAAAGCACTGATTCCTCCCAAACCGCTGAACCAAATCTTTCTTGTGACCACCCCACGGAATCGTAAACCACAAATTCAATTCAATAAGACCAATTTCAGCATTTGATTCGATCCCTATCAAAAGTTATTGTTAAAACAATATTCATAAAGGTAAAACAATCATAATTAAGCTTGGTAAAAATCATGGACATGTCTCACATCCCTATGAACAACATATTAAAATCTGAGAATGATCCGACCATAGAGAAAATAATTATTTTACAATTCTCCGATACGTAAAATACGAGTCCTTACAACCCACCCCCATGGCGGTTCGACCAATACAGGTCAATTTTTTTCTTTGCTATACTGTGTTAAATTCTAAACTAAATTTCTGAACTCTTAATTCTTTTATAACCCTTTCATATGAACTCGATTTTAGCAAATTATTGGAATTTATCTAGAAAATTGTCGCGGACTCAACGATGCAACTCTCGTAGCCAAATTTGGACAATTTCATGGGCTTATTTTTATTATTTTTCCTTAATTAATTATTATCACTTAAATATCAGGTTATTACAAAACATGGTTATCCATCGATCTCAAAGAGTAGATGGTAAGCTTATCGACTAAGTCAACATAGCATGTGAGTGATATAGGTTGTTCCTTATTGACAATGTAATAACCAATCAGCGAGCATGACAACCTCTGTCGACCCTATCTCTGTGGACTATTTAACTAAAATGTCAAATCTAAAACAATAAACAAAGTTCTATCGACCATATACATAAGCTAACTACCTACATAGACTAAAACAAGATAGAATAGACTTTGTCATCATGATTGATGGCAACAAGCAATAGAGGAAATAGTCATAAACTCTTTTGAAAATAAGTTTAAAAAACAAACCTTGTCGATATAGACAAACAATAGAGGCGATAACCTCCACAGGATTTGAAAGCTAGTTTAAAACACGCCTTATTGACCAAATAAATTAAGATAAGGAATAGAGGTGATAACCGTAAAGCATCTTCGAAAACAATTTAAAATAATGTCCGCCGATATGGACAACAATGCTACGGCTTAGGTGTGGTAGCCTCAAAGAATTTAAAAACAAAAACCAACCTCATCGCCTACATCGGTGACAACCAGGGATAGAGGAGATAAGCCTCAAATATTTTGGAAACAAATTAGAAACAATCTTTGTTGACCAAATGGATGAAGACAAGGTTAGAGGCGATAAGCCTCAAGCTTTTAGTAAACAAATTTAGAAAACAGACCTTCTCGACATAGTCGGCATCGACATGAAAATAGGGCGATAAGCCTCAAGTTTTTAAAACAACAGAGGTGGTAAGCCCCATACTCCATTTAGGAAAATATTTTTTTCGACTAGGTACAACATTGATATGCTTATTTACGAAGGCATAAGCCTTTATGGAGAGGTTAACTATAAAACATAGGTAGATACAAGCGACAACGACCCCTCCAGTAGGCTATGGTGGCAGCAAGCCCGAATACTTCCTATATCGTGTTTCATGATATTTCAAGCATCAAGAGCATATCGGCAAGGTTGATAAGATTTTATGGATAGTGACAATAAATGGTCTTATTGATCGGGTCTGTGACCCTAATCGTATATATGTGTAAAACTGTTCATTTTTCTTTTAGGTAAAACTTTGCACCGACTCTACCATATTTTTCAAAACATGATTGGTTTATAAAAAGTTTCACTGGGTAATAACTCAGATTTTTTAGATTTGAATATCCAAAATATTAGAAACTTGTTTATTACGATAATTAAAGCCTTAATATCCTAAGTTTATCCAACTTAGAATAATCATAATAAATCATAAGAACATGGAAAAAAATCCCAAAAATTCACACAAATTAGAGAGTAACCCTCTCTACCTTATATAAAAATTTCAAATTGAAAATCTTTATTTAATTATTTTTAATAATTAATTTTCATAATTAACCCATTTTCTTTCATAAAAATTCATAAAAAAATCCTAATTGTTTAGAAAAATTTAAAACTCATAACCCATGTCTAAAAACAGGTTACAAACGTCGTTTATGAATTTGAACCAATTGAAGATGTAAAACTATAGGTTTTATTTTGGGGTCTAAACAAATCTATGCAGAACAAGCATAAATATCTAGAGCCATACATTGTTCTATCTAAACTGTAAGATGGTATCAAAATCAACATAAAGACAATCATGTAAAAACATAAACAACTCGGGTATGAACAACAGCTGAATGAAACATATGTTAAAAATCATTATTCCGCTTGGTTTTGGATGGAAGAGTAGAGATTTGTTGTTGTTGAATCATATGCTTCTTTCCTCTTAGTTTTTCCTTAGATTTTCTCTTCTTCCTCTAAAATGTAATGGGCAGCCTCCTAGCTCTTAGTTTAGGGCTTTAGAAAATGAAAATAAGATAATGAAAGAGTGAAAGGTTATGTTTATAAGAAGACCTTTTGTTTCCTACTTTACCCTTCTCATAAACTTTCTCGTTTGTTATATTAGACTGGCTTGTTTCTAAAACCAAACCATTTTATTATCAACAAATGTCATCTCATCATCCCACTACATTATTCCTAGTTAATTTATCCATTTAAACTCATGGTTATTGTTTATAAAAAGTTAGGGATATATAGACTTACCTTAAAATAGTTCTAAGTTACGATGGGTCATTTTTTGGTTGAAATTTAAATCTATTTTATGGTGGGTTGTTATAATAAACTATATTCAAACTCCATAATATTCTACGAACGTCACGGCACGCGCTTCGCGCATGGTAACGACACACGCTTCGTGCATGATAACGGCACGTGCTTCGTGCGTGGATTGTTATTCCTCAAATATTGTGTAATTTATATATGTAAGGGGATGTTGAAAGCATATTTGAATATGTCGACATGGTGAATATATTACTTTGTTTTAATATTTTATATTAGTATAAATATATATCCGAATACATACTAAGTACGATCAGGTAGAGAGATTTAGAATTGTGTGGGCGCATCAAGAAGCACATGGATCTAAGCATTTTGAATGTGTAAGTATACTGCAGACTCACCTTTGAATGAGCAGACTTAGGTATGCGCAACAGCAAATTTAAATGACTAAATATAGCAAAATTTAAATGAGTAAAATTATCATAAATACGAAGTTAAGAAAATTTGGGTTATTAATTATAGCAGATTTGGTAGGCAAAGAATGGAAATGAGGGCAGCAAAAATTTGGCTTTTCACATCCATTATGATTTGATTTTTTTCTATAAAAAGAGAGTATTTGATAAGCAAAAAATGAAAAAAAAACAAAAATAATTCAATTTTGGGAACGTATTACGACAATTAAATTCAATCTTGGGACAAAAAACTATTTGCACTGGTGCCTAGAAATTATTTGCCGCTGCACACTACACATTTTATACAATCAGGTAGACCTTACACACCAACATTACATGTCAGCTTCAAGTAATACTCATATGGCAAAGCAATATAGTCCAATGCATATTTAATGAGTGCAAAGCATTATTGCCATTGTAGTACATATATAGCCCTGCTTATTGAGCGCAAATACATGAAGCAGAAACTTTACAGTCAGGGCGAAGCATTGCAATCAGTATAATACATATATAAGCAAAATTAATCTTATTTTCCCCTCTGTATTGAAGGGGAAAAAACACGAAACATGGAACACAAAAAAGAAAAAAAAATAAGAAGAAGAAACAGAGAAAGCATCCAAGTTGTAGATTCCTGCACGAAAGATTGTTGTTTTATGGCAGTGAGATGAAGGCATATATGTAGGAGTTCAAAAGTATTGGGAAACAAATATATAAAGTGAGGTTTACCTGAAATTAGAAGCTTTCATAGAGTATGGAAGGATAAAAGGAAGAAATGTGTTGTCCCCATCGCCAGCAGTTGAGAAAGAAAAAGAAGACCATATAAATTTATAGGTGAAATACTATGCAATTACAGGAGATATCGCGTTATTCAAGGAGGAGAAATATTAGTCGCTCACTTAAATTGGAAGGAAATTGAAAGATGAAAAGAAATTGTACGAAAATTTGGAAAATAAACTAGAAAGAGGAAAGAAATGAAAGAGTGCAATTACAGGAGATATCTCGTTATTCAAGAGGAAAAATACCATCCACATATTTAAACGAAAATGCTATTTCAACCAACAACAAAAGCGGTGAAAAACACCGGTGTAGAGATAGAAAGTGGAGACTCCCTATTTTTCCTCTTGAATTATAGTTTCAATCCTCTAATATCCACCGCTTGATTTCTTTCCACATCACCAGTATGAATTTATTTCTGGTTGTTCTAGCAAAGTCCATATTTAAATGATGAAGTTTTTAGGGAAATAACGAAAATGTCTGCATTTATGCAGATCCTTTTTTTTATGAATTCAATCAGACTCGATATTCCAGGAGAAATATTAGCCGCTTACTTAAATTAAGTTTTCAAATAATAAAACGACAATATCAGCTGTATACTCTGAATATACGTAGATCCTATTTTTTTTTTTTGAACTCAGTCAATACTTTTCTAAATTGTTAAAGGTATTTTCGTCAGTTCAGGTGTACACCAAAAAAGTGTGACACCAAACCTATTCCAATTATTAGTAAAGAAAGATATAATGAGTTTAAGGAATACCATATTCTATATTAGAAAGGTTTATAATTCTGTTTATTCGAATATCTTAATGCATATAATTTAAATCATAAGAAATAAAACTATTACCAAAAAAAACAATATCACTAATAAATACATAAGGATATCATCACCCTACAATATCAGAATTACTAGTTAATCAATATCAATGGGAAATCATTCATTTATCCAAAGTAATTGAAGGCGATGTATAAGAAGTTCATAATGAATCACTTTAATTAAATATTTATATTACCATGCAAGAGCACATAATTCTAATTCAACAAACAACAATTTTTTAATTTTAATTTTTTTTAAAGATAAATTCTTTTCATTTTAACCCATAATATTTAACTAAAATCCACTATTTAATATTCATTTTATTCAGCAGCTGAATTTTGAAATCAATTTATAATGAAAATGATATCATTTTATTGTCCGAGGAAGCCATAAAATATTTTTAAGCAGCTATCTTTGTCAACATGAATTTCCTATAAATAATCACTTTCTTTTTATAATAAACTTAAATTTCCATTAATATATCTTCAAAGATATATCATATAAAATTATACTATTGAAATGCATTTAAGACATTAAAATTATATTTAAACTTCATACACACACACGCAGGTGCGCGCGCGCAAACACACAAATACACACACACACACAGATATATATATATATATATACACACACTCACACATACATACATATACACACACATATGTGTGTGTGTGTGTGTGTATAGTCCCATGCACATATCAAGATCATTGCATAAATTTCTTCCTAAACGAATCATACTTTCAACTATTCATAAAATTATTTCCCAAAATTTATTTATTTAATTTAATCTTTTTTTAGATTTATATACTAATAAAATTAAGATTGTTTAATAATACCTTTTTATCGACAAATAAATTTCAATTTATTTATTCCAAATATTCTCTGCTATGAAATTAAATTTATTTTATTTTCTATAATTAATTTATATTTCCATATTTCAAAATAACTAAATTAATTTACTTCATTAGTATTTAATTTACATCATTTAATATTCATCAAATTCCCCAAATTATTCCAATAATTCCATATTTATATATCAAAACATATTTAATTAATTAATCTTTATTATTAATTTGTTAATTTATTTCTTCTTAACAATGGTTGATATGGCGATTTTCCATAGTAAATTTTATTTTATGAATTAATATACATGCTTATAACCTCACTTAGCATGTATAGTAATATTTTCACGTATGTATGTAATATTTAATAATTTTGGGAGTAAAATGTATTTTCCTAGAATTACTTTAATAGTTTATCATACAAATTATAGCTTAATAGAATGTTACATAGACACACACACACATATATATGATATACATATAAAAAAGCCTTCCAGGACATCCCTGTTTTACAGCACCCCTTTAGCACCTCTACCCTATCGTGAGCTACACTAATCCAAATCTAACAAGATTTTGCAGATGTTCAATCCACATGTATATTATCATATATCCAAAATTTAAGATCATTTCGACATTCGTAAAATTTTCAAAATCTCAGCTCAGTAATTCACCGTTTAGACATTTATTCGAACCGTTAAATTTAAACGTCAAATATTTTAATCTACGAATGTCGGGATGAGCTCAAATTTTGGATAGATGATATATATGTAGATTGAAAATCTACAAAATATTGTTGGATTTGGATTAGTGTAGTGCTCACGGTAGGGTAAGGGTGCTAAAGGGGTGTCGCAAAACAGGGGTGCCCCGGAAAGCGATATATATATATATATATAATATTTATGGCTATATACAAAATTTATCTCGTATAAATTATTTTATGGAAGGTAAATTATTTTATAAACACATTTATTATTAAATAGATATATATCTATCTATACGTGTACATGCACACACATATGTATACGAACACATTATGCTTTCAACTTTAAAAATTATTAAAAAATTGATTCATGTTACAATAAAATTTAAACCGAAAACATTTAGTTATTAATAATTATTTTTATGTATAAATATTTGTTGAAGCAATATATTTATATGTGTCTTATTTATAAAATATGTCTAGCTGAAATTAATAATATATATATCTAAAAAATCAATACATGAATTAATTATCATATTAAATACTTGCATTTGAAATTTTGAATTTTAGAACATTTTGAATGGTTATACTTATTTCGAATTTTGAATATAAATTAATTTGATAAATCATACTAGAACTGAATTAAGATCTAATTGTCAAACCGATTTAAATTAATATCCTTAAATAAATGGTTTTGATATGATTAGTTTGAATATATATATTTATATAATAAGTATGGACACAGACGCACACACACATACAAGACTTTATGATTTTACAATATGTGTTTATTTTTTTTAACAAAACAATATGTGCGTATATATGTATGTATGCATATATGTACATACATATAAACACACACAAATGGTAATATGTATTAAACACATATACACACATATCAAACAATATATATATATATATATTTGTGTGTGTGTGTGTGTGTGTGTGTGGGTGTGTGTATCTGTGTGGCGTGTGTATATATATATATATGTATGTGTGTGTGTGTAGTTCTAAAAATAGACGTACACATACCACATGCACATATCTTAGTAAATTTAAACATATGTATGTGTGTGTATCCTTGATATGTTTATAATTATCATTTACACATGTTTTACATTTATCATTCTATTTTTTTTACTATAACATTATATTTAAAAATATAACAAATATAAATATTTAAAATAAATATTATATTATTATAAATGTAGATCGGATCTAATGTTAACTAATAGTCTAAATGGGCCCATCATGGTACAACTTGATATTTTCTAAAATTTATCTAATTTCATCCCCTGCTAAACATACCTAATCCAATATGAGCACGATACAACATTAAATTCATCACCGCGATGTGTTAAAAACTGCGTTAACATGTTGGATTTCGTTAGATTTTTTAATCTTATAAAATAGACAGCGTTGTGCTGTAAAATATATATTAAATATAATGTTTAGAATCATAAACCCGCACAGTTAATATAATTAAATATATCTATTTAAGATGTTAAATAGATAACAATTTTTTGTTGAAAATTCAGACTATTTTTCAAAATTGCAATTGAACTCACTTCATTTATTTAAGATGGTCAGAAGTGTTAATTTGCAGTTAGGAAAACTAACTTTCCTTTGAGTCATGTAATGATTTCTATATTCGAATATTCTATAAAAGCTTATAGTAATTCAATAACTGAAATTTGTTTTGGTGTATGACGTGAGAATATCGAGATGAAGATCCGAAATGTATTTGCAATTAGCTTGCACTATGATAAAATCCAACTATATTTTGAGCATTCAATGGCACCCCAAATAGTGCAGCACCCCTAAATGCCCGCTAATTTCCACTGCATATTTTGTTTCTCTCTCCCTCCAATCATTCTCTCACCTTCCACTCACTTATTCTAATATAAGTGTTTGGTTTATATGGGGGGGGCAAATGAGGTGCTCACTATTTGGGGTGCCATTGAACGCTCCTCTCTCTCTCTCTATGTATGTATGTATGTATATATATATATAACGTGTGTTGAAGATGATGTTAGTGAACGTTACGTAAAGCATGTATATTGCAACGTTGTAAATTTTTTTTTCAATATGTATAAAATGTTGTTAAAAGTTATATTTGCATCGTAAGTTAAACACGGCTGAAATAGCTAATACAATGTTTGAAATGAATGGTATTAAGAAAATTTTAAAAATGATATAGAATTGTTTTAAGGTGGTGTCTGGCGCAACGGTAAGGTTGCCCGGCCGGTAATCTGGAGCGCGCAGGTTCGAGTCCCGGCCTCTTCACATATGTAAGGGAAAGACTTCACGCACTAATCGACCACCCCCAGAGCCCGGAAAGCCGTGAGAATATTACGAGGACTGGAGACTGACCTGGGAAGTCCACGCACACTCTTCACTTATTCGACCTAACTTGTTAACAAAAAGGAAGTTGAGATGTCGTTTTACGACAATATTGATTATAGAATTCATTTCATATTTGCACTATGTTTCTATCAAAACAACTGGCCAAGCTGGAGGAGTTTGTGATGATAACATGACTTTCGTTTGAGGTTTTGATTAGTAATAGTCTCAAACTTTATAGGGACGACCCAAATTTGTGTTAACTCATTCGTGTAATATTTAAAAGTAAATTATCCATTTGTAAATATTCCTTTAAAAGATTGCATTCATCTTGTAAATATTTTCTAATCTTGCATTTTATAAATATTTTTTGCATTTAACTTTTTGATTTTGCGGGTAGTATACGCTAAAAACCCTCACGAGACAACACTCGTCCTACTGGGGAAACCCAGAGCTTTAAAGGCTTGTTGCATATGCTCAATGCAATTGTGCTTCCTTGAAAACGGATTTAGTTTAGTTTTTCAATTTATTCGAGGACAAATAAAAAGATAAGTGTGGGGGTATTTGATGTGCACGTAAATATGCACATTTATATTCACATATTTATTCTTGTTTAGTTGAATAAATGAACATTTTCGGGTATTTTATATGAACAAACCATGTTGTAAATATTTTCAAAATCATCAATTATTTTGGGAAAAAATGGTCACTTGTGCATGTTTTAATTTGTAAAATATTTTACTTGTTCCTTGTGAGGATATATACACATGAAGAGATGAGGGAAAGCATGCATTTTCACAAAAGGAGGCAAAGAATTAATTCATTTTATGGATAGTGGAGGCCCGCACCTTTCAATTAGCCCATTTGCTCTTAAGCTTCATATTAAAGACCGAGACAAAAGGCCTCATGCATTCTACATGACTCATTAGTGTCTAATGGAAATTAGAAGCTACATGAATGGGCATTTTGGGGATTTCCCAAGGAAAGTGATTAGGGTTTTAGGTTTTTTTGATCATGTATATATACCCCTTTGTTTCATTTATTTGAGGATCTCCTTTTTTAGCAAATAAAAGCGTAATTGATCAAATAAACAAAAATGGCTTCCAAGCCAATTTCTTTTATGTCTCTCTCATATCTCTTTTAATTTCTATGCTTTACTTTATGTTAGTAGTTTAGATTTTCTTTTCTGCAAGTAGTGTAATTTTCTTTTATGCAATTTGAATAGATTTTCCTTTATTTAGTTCTCTATTTTTGTTGTTCGTCAATGTTGAAATCTATTGGTGCTGAAATAATAACACAAATGAGGAGCTAAAACCCCTTTAATTTGGGGTGATGAAACTCTCTAATCACATAGATTCAACATAGTTTATTTTTCATGCTCTTTATTTGCGCTTATTGAAGAATGGGTGTTTAGTGTATTTTGTTAATCATGCTTAGTATTGATGATCTATGCTTCTAATTAATAGAGGATAAATCATGCTTGATAAAATGACACAACAAAATTTGCCTTTCATCTATATATGATTTTGGCAAAAAGAGGAAGTGTTAATCAGCATTTGATATTCTATATTACTAACTAATAGTAAATAGAGTATTCTTAAAATTGATATTGCTTTCAACTTCTTGTCTTTTTCATGGGACTTGAATAGTGAATTAGATTTGCGCTATAGTTTGATGACTTATGTTATGCTAATTAATAGCATATATATGTCATACTTATGATAAACACAATATCTAACCTCACTTATGACCGAACAAATAGAGATCATAACTTCATCATGTTGATTTGTGTGATCTAGAGAGTGAAAACACCTCTAAATTGCTCTTAACCAATAGTTGTATTCTCAACCTAGTCATTCATTTTGTTAAATTTTAGTTAACATATAATAAATTTTGGTTTAACTTGATTGAATAGAATTTAAAATTATTCTTCCCCTGTGGATCGACTCGTATTCGCTAATGTACTACAAGTGTACGTGGTGCGCTTGCGGTTTATTACACTTCGCGATGATATTCTAATTCATAGAATATTCATCATCGAACACAAACTTGGGTTCCAGATGTTTGAAATGCTCTTTTCCCTTTTCTTACCCCTTACGTTGCTGCCCTTCCTCCTCTATCACAAAGCTCTTTGTAACAACCCATAATTTTATAACACTAAGATTCACAAATCAAGGCAGAATTAAATTTTAAAATCAAAATCAAGGGAAACGGGTTGCGCCATTGCATTCGTCTCGAAATTTTGCTTGGAAACGAGTCCGAGTTTGCGAGAATCGGAGTACGTATGAGGGAGATATGGCCCTCCGAAGTTTCAGGAATTTTCAGAATCGAAAACAGCTCGAAATTTGAATTCGAAATTTGAATTCAAACCCAGAAGCGGGCTGGGCGGGAAAATTCCTGTAATAACCCGGAAATCTGGGCCAGTTTAAAATTTTTATTTTGGCAATTTTAGCGAATTTTGGATATTTAAAATGAATTATTTTAAATAATATCGACGAGAAATTTATTTTGAATGGAATTCGAACGAATATATATTATATAGATCGTCGTTAGAATATAAATATTTATTTTAAATTATAAAAGGAATTGAAAATGGCGCGGTAGTTCGATAATTCAATTTCAAACTTCAATTAAATGTACCGGGTGCAAAATAAACCGGATTTTAGTGAAACAAAAAACAATAGGATCTATTTGATAATAACTTTCCAACGAATCCAAAAAATCAAAATTTCATAGCGGGGATAAAAAGATATGTCCAATTGAAAATTCTGAATAGTCGCTATGGAATTCAGGCCCTTAAAAATGGGAATTTTGCAAACGACCTCGGATTTCGACGAAACCACTTTTGTCGGAACCGTGATGTCAAATTATTGTTAGGTTTAAAATTTCATAATTTTTCGAATCAATATGTGAGCGTGGCAAAGGAAAACGCGTTTGACCAGTTTTAGTTGATTTTAATCGATTGGAAAATGGCCATTTTTCAAACGGTCTCAGAATTCGACGAAATTAGTTTTGTTAGGACCGTATCGTCAATACGAAGCTAGAAAATATTTTTCGGGAATTTTTCGAGTTAGTATGTGACCCCAGTAAATTGAAATGCCCGTTCAAATTCAATATATAGTGTTATATTTTGATTTTGACGAAAACTGATAGAAACGATCAAATCAGAGTACGATACATATCCCATTGTGTTCGGAATGGGGGTAATTAGCTATGGGTGACAGTCGGTGGGCTCGATTTGAAGGTCGAATAAAAAAGTTGCTATTTTTGGAAATAAAAAAATATATAAAGTAAAAAAAAGAAACCCTAATTTTGGTCAAAGAGTTCATTTCCGCGGTCAACACAATAAACCGTCGTTCTCTTCAAATGAAAGGCGGGTTTCGTTCAATCCTTTCCACCGATTATTCTCCACATCCAATTCGAATTAGAGTAGGGTACTGAAACAATAATTGTAGAGCTTTTCTTAAGCTTTAAATCCATGGGAATTTCATGTATTATCGTGCGGAGGCCTACTCGATCTCGTGCCAGGATGCGCCGCCGTTTCAGCACCAATTCCGGCGCGCCTAGGCGTTCGAGTGGGAGGCCGTTCAGGTGGCGGGTGGAGCTCGAGACGCCGGTTCACGTGGCACTTCCTGATCATCTTCCGGCTTCCTGTGGGGCGTGCAATTTCTGGCCCTAGAATCGAACATGGGTTTCGTTTCTTACTGAAGGAGGAACGGGTTTAACAGATAAGGAAGAAAGATTTACAAAGGGTTAGGAAATAATTAGTGTTAATTATTTATTAATTATCCTAATTAATGAAATCAAAGGTTGTAATGACCCGAAAATCCGGTCCAATTTGAGCTGACTAAATAACACAAGTCCAACACCAAATTGCACTGAAAATTCAAGACATTAATAGAAAGAAGATAGAGGGTGAGGATAGATAAGATAGAACTAGTAGAATAGAAGAAGAAGAAGAACATCAACATCAGAGTAACACGAATCTCGCAGCGGAACAAATAAAATATAACATAACTTTTGAAATACAAACAGTATATGTATACAATAACATTTCAGAGTACAACACTTACAACAACAGCGGAAATAATAATAGCTATAGAATCTTGAAGCCTCCTGCTCCAAGCTCTCCAAGTGTATCTGTAAAATCCTGACTACTTGACTGCCCGTACAAATTTAGGCACCCAAGAGTTTAGGGAAACAAACAAATAAACTCCGGGTCAGTCATGGGACTGGTATGAGTAAAACAGTTTAAACAGGTATATGAACAAGTAAACGATATCTCATAAGACCACGCCGCAGAACGGAACGGGTTTTTCCCTTTGAGAATCCAAAATATCTTTATATCAAAAACCTTTTGATATTATAATAATGTCTATGTACAAATAGATATCAACTAGCAGAAACGCTTTCATCTCACGTTCTACATATATAGTATACAATCAAAATCGCAAGCACGTATTGGAAAATGGATTTCCAACTATGATAAGGTATGGAACCACCTTCCGATCAGTGTACTCTAGGAACGATACACTGGAGTTCAACAAGAACATCTTGTAACTCAGCCACACATGACCGACCACTCATTTCGCTTGAGTGTATCGAATGTACATCACCAACGGTTGGGATCAGCAACCGTTTCCCGTATATGTATGGGACAGCATTGATAGATTAAAGAAGCAAATGAATATTCTCTAGATAGGTGATTATACACCCTACTACGGTGCGACCGACTTAGCCATGCTGCCTGCCCGATTTTTGTCATTTACCGGATGTGAGGCTAGAAACTACGCTTATCTATCTTTCATTGATAGCACGATTACTTTGAATGCCACATTATCAGATCCGTTAATCATTAGTTGGATCTGCACAAATAGATTCTGGATATTATGCGAAGGGAATAAATCCGTTGGCCACCATATATATTTGTACAGTCCAACTCATTCAATCATTGGAAATATTCTGTCAGACATTCGTCCATTTACGTTCGTTCTGGGATTGAACGAAACCGAAGGCACTATTCTGTAAACAGGACAGCCCTTGCATAACACCGTCTTCAATTATCTTCATCGTATTTGATCACAACGCTTATGTCAATACGGAGTGGTTCTTTGGATAATAATCCAACCGGTCTCTCCATATCAACAACGTAAAATTGTCAAAACTTGATAGTCTGTGATTTAACTATCAAATGAAAACATGTCGGTGTACAAACAACGATCTTAATTCCAAATGGAATTATCGATCCAATCATCAATCATATATATATATATATATATATATATATTCATATTTCCTTATTTTCTAAAATTAGAAAATATACGTTTCAACATTGGAAAACATCTCCAATCCTCGTTTACGCATCACTACCATTCCACAACTATTAGTCCCTAACTGTAAACTAGCAAGAGAACAATTCTCTAAGTATAAACCCCGAAGGCCGAAACCAACATCAGATCGATACTCAGAAAACTATTCAACTTACTAATCTCTAGTCAGTTTCTAATTTTTGTTTAACTTCACTTCTTAATTTCTATATTCGATTAACCCCTTTTGATAAACTACGTTTGATTAACTCCTTTTGATAAACTACGTTTGATTAACTCCTTTTGATAAACTACGTTTTCCGTTACAACTATTTCCCTTTTTTAACGTTTACTTACCGTTACAAATATTTCCTATTTACAACTTCTATTTACCGTTACAAATATTTCCTATTTACAACTTCTATTTACCGTTACAAATATTTCCTATTTATAACGGTTTATTTATCTTTTAAATAAATATTCCTTATTTCTATTTATTTTCTAAATAAATATTCTCCTTTTCAATTCTATTTATTTTCTAAATAAATATCCCTTTTATAAAACTCTATTTGTTTTATAAATAATTTCCTTTATTTCAATATACATTGAAATATTCCTTTTTACAACTCAGGGTTTCTTATGACATTCAAAATATCAAACAACGATGATCAATATCGTTCTAACATCCATAATCAATAACAGAATATAAATCACAACATATATCACAATATATGAAAACAGTAAAATAATTGTTGAGGAACCCAGTCGGATTCCTCCAACCTGTCTCCCTGCATCCACAGATGTTACATAGTATAATATATATCATATTTCATTTTGAAATGAAATATCCTGCTGTACAGAACCATATTTGATTAACAGTACATAGATTAACTATAACTACGTTTTCAATCAAATCTATTTAACAGTCCAGTTTAACAATCAATATACATCAGTCAATAAATAAAGTACAATTTATATTAAAATATAAATTGAGGAGAGTTAGTGAGTTTTACTCACTTTGTCCGTTAACCGTAAAATACGATTTGCGTCGTTGATTCCGTTCAGAGCGTTTTATTTCGTCATACTTCTAGACAAACTCCGAACCATCGCACTTCAACATACCCACTGTCTTGATCGACGGTTTCCCTTATCTAAACACCACTTCCTTCCCTCTCTACACCACGTCCACCCCCATGTTATTCAATGCTTCCAATCATTTCTACACCTCGTCCTTCCTCTGCGTTTCGAACAGAGCTCCTCCTCCATCTCAAACCTTTCACCATCCACGTCCTCCTTTACTCAGTACAAGATTTTCACGCCCCTTTGCTCCAGTAAATCAATGCATGGCCGAACACGTTTTATCCACCCTACTTTCATTTCTCAACTCGCTTCCCAGATCCCAACTCCCACAAACCAAAAATTACCAACTTCATAACTTTACAACTCCTACACCTCTGTACACACTTCATCAAACTCGCAAGCACCCACTTCTCCGTTGAAACGCCTGTAACCTGCTTTGGAATGGATCGAACACCATTACTAGTATTCAGAGAAGCAAGACCCCCCATACTTCATCGCAAGGTCCATCCTCGAGTCCTCCGACTTCACAGAACCACTACAGTAAACCCATTGACAAAGTCAACAGCGAACCCACCCAAACTTGGACCGCAAGCTTTGTATCCTCTCGTCCATCCCATCGCCAGACGGATCCGCCCTAGTCCACCGTCATTTTATTTTCAGTGAACTGAAGCATGTCGGACCCAGTAGAACCACAAAACGTTGAAGATCCAAGCCACTCAATCCCCTATAAATGAGTTTCGGATATTTTATTTTATTTGTTTTTTTTTTTGGATTTTCGTTTGCTGAGAAATGAGGTTGGTGGCGGCGCACATTTGGTTTCACAGAGAAAAAATTAGGTTTAGTGTTGAATGCGGATTATTTATAGCAAAGGGAAATCTTAACACTTAAGTAAACACAGTACTGCATAGTAAAGGGATTGGCTGTCGGTTTGCATTTAATGATGATACGAGAGTATGTACAGAATAGCGGCAGAGAAAACGTGTATATAGGTTTTTACTTGGTTGCTAAGTCCATGTCCAGTGAGCGTACCTTGTTAAATAATATTGTTTTTTAACAAGTGTTGATTTGCCGAGGAATGCTACTGCATTATGATAGTGTGTAGACTGTACACTTCCCTTACAGGCAAAGCAAAGAAAATAATATATATATATATATACACATCAGACAAACGACAAAGAGAACATGGGGATTGCCCGAATCTAGCTTCTTTCCACTCATATACGTACTACGTACATGTCTTTCTTAGGAGTGTCAGCTCGAGTTGTTTGTCTCGTTTGCAGGGTGTCACGCATTGAAAAAAATGATAAGAGGGGACATTGCAAGGCTTTTAAATGGAGATGGACGTGTGACATATGACCATGCTTAAAAACCAAATGTATGTGCCAGCGCCACTATTCCCATTTTCTTGTTTTCACCTTTTACTTATCCCATTTTAAATAATATCTTAGTCTCACTAGTGTTACTGTAAAAGAAGCTATTTGAATAAATAAGATATACCATAATATGAATAGCAACAGAATCTAATGTTAAAGCAATCCATATGGTAGCGAATACCGGATCAACTCTTCATATCCCATACTTCAAACAAATGTTAGCGAGCTTGCATAACCGCTTACTTGGATCCCGAACATATTATAAAAAGGTGGTGAAGCAAATACAGATGATGTCTCTTTGTTTTAAGTTAGAAAATTCACGTTCTCTATTACGTAAAACATCGTTTCCGTACAATTATATTCATATATGAGCTCTACGGACTGAAATAAAAATACTGTTGTGATCAGCTCGGTGCCACGATCCCAAAAATATAATAATACCGGTAGATGGACTCATATTTTGAAACTTCAAAATGTTGATTTCAGGGTGCAAAATACTCCAAATAAAAAGCTGCTTATTAAATTAATTAAAAATTACCATAAAATTCTAAAAATTAAATTATCACTATTTCCCAAAAGAACCTTGTCTAAATTCAAACCCGATCTCTAGTTATATCAAATAATCCGTTACGGTCGATAAACGATTCTATAGCGACTATTTTAAAATTTGATTTGGACATATCTCAAAATCTACATGACAAAATCCTGATTTTTCTCTTCCACTAGAAAGATATACTCCACCAGCTCCACATGTTTCTTGTTTCACAGAAATCCGACTTAAAACGAATCCTGTACCTACAGTTGAAGTTCGAATCGCCAAATAACGAACTGCAGCTCCATTTCGAGTTCGATTATAATTATAATATAATTTATACATTCAACTATCCTTGAATAATAATATATTCGTTATTTAAATAATTAAATAAGTTAATTATTACACCGTCAAAATACGGGTCATTACATTCTTCCCCACTTAAAATAATTTCGTCCTCGAAATTGCTAAGGTAGTGGACGACCCTATCTACTGATTAGAGCATATTTGTTCACTTCTCAACTTCAGTTTTAACTGAACCAATTTAATTTCAATTAAATTATTAATTAATTCTATTAACAAATATTTTCAAAAATCCTGAAAATTTTCTAATGCCTTAACTTTTCGAAAAATTTCGCCATAACCTCCTTTGTACAGCCCTATCGGTAAAACCACAACTCGCCTCTCTAGGCCTTCTCCAACCCAAAAGAAAATCAAACAGCCAAGCGGCTTGCCAATTCGGCTCATAAATTCCAAAATCATATCAATTTTAAACTTGTACCTTTTTGTCGGGTATATCATTATATCCCTACCAGCTGCTATCAATTTTGCATATATCATGCCATCCAAATCAACTCCAATTTGTCTTCATCCTCAACACAATTATTGGCTTGTACTCAAGTAAAATTCCATTCAAGCTCTAATCTCAAATTTCAATCTCTCAACCTACCAATTCAATTTCATATTCACTTATTTCAAGTTAAATCCCAATTTATAAATCACCTTTACCGGTTCATCTATTTAACTCATAAGTTAATTTAATTTCTGAATTTAAATTCCTAGGTTTATTCAAATCACTTGGAATCATAATAACAATTCAAAATCCTTTGACTTCCTGAATAACTTGTTTTTGCAAAACAATTTCAAAACAAAATCTTCGGCAGTAATCCGTCACTTAGCAACTCGAAAATTACACCGATGATGTATCGATCCATCATCGGAATTATTTCCCAGCGATCAAAGTGAGTTCAATACTATATTCCTTTCAAAACCACTTTTAAACACTTCCCATTTTGAAATCAATCCCAGATATCCTTATCAAAACAAATTTAAAACCTCCCAGGATTTTAAAATTCACGTATACTTAATCCAGATTTAATTGCAAACATTGGTCTGAATTTCCAGTTTTAAATTTCAATTCTGACTTCAATTTCAGATTTAATTCATCTTATTTCATATACTTTACTTATATGAATTCTGTTTAGTTATTTATAACCATTTCACCTTTATAATCTTATTCGATTTTTAATAACAACCAACACATTATAATATTTTTAATATATATACTTGGGTAAAATTATTTCATTTACCCTCTTTTCAAAACATACCATGTCGGTTCATCGTATCCAAGTGTTTAGTAACTCCTATCAACACAGTTTGCATTACTGTATCGACCAGAATTCATAAACTACTCGACCAATAAATCTCCACAATATAAAACAATTTTTTTATATCCAATAACAAATACGTTCACTCGTATATATACACTCAATCTCAGTCTAGGGTATTACTAACCCCATCTCTACTGAGTCACGCCACAGAGCCAAGGTAATTCGCTTAACTTAAGCTCTGATACCAACTGTAACGACCCGGAAAAATGTTCAAGTAGGCTTTCCAACCATCCTCTCCCATCCTCCCAAAGCAGCAGGTAACACCCCACTGTGGCTTACACTGGTACCCCAATACCATATTTTACGGCCAGCCTTTCGACTTCACAACCAACCCTACCAAAGGGACATGTAGGAGTAAGAGTCTCCCGTTCGCCACCTAACGAAAAGCGAGAACCCCCTATCATGCGCACACATGCCTCAAGCACGCAACATGGACTGGTGTGAGTAAAACAGTTTAAACAGGTATATGAACAAGTAAACGATATCTCATAAGACCACGCCGCAGAACGGAACGGGTTTTTCCCTTTGAGAATCCAAAATATCTTTATATCAAAAACCTTTTGATATTATAATAATGTCTATGACAAATAGATATCAACTAGCAGAAAAGCTTTCATCTCACGTTCTACATATATAGTATACAATCAAAATCGCAAGCACGTATTGGAAAATGGATTTCCAACTATGATAAGGTATGGAACCACCTTCCGATCAGTGTACTCTAGGAACGATACACTGGAGTTCAACAAGAACATCTTGTAACTCAGCCACACATGACCGACCACTCATTTCGCTTGAGTGTATCGAATGTACATCACCAACGGTTGGGATCAGCAACCGTTTCCCGTATATGTATGGGACAGCATTGATAGATTAAAGAAGCAAATGAATATTCTCTAGATAGGTGATTATACACCCTACTACGGTGCGACCGACTTAGCCATGCTGCCTGCCCGATTTTTGTCATTTACCGGATGTGAGGCTAGAAACTACGCTTATCTATCTTTCATTGATAGCACGATTACTTTGAATGCCACATTATCAGATCCGTTAATCATTAGTTGGATCTGCACAAATAGATTCTGGATATTATGCGAAGGGAATAAATCCGTTGGCCACCATATATATTTGTACAGTCCAACTCATTCAATCATTGGAAATATTCTGTCAGACATTCGTCCATTTACGTTCGTTCTGGGATTGAACGAAACCGAAGGCACTATTCTGTAAACAGGACAGCCCTTGCATAACACCGTCTTCAATTATCTTCATCGTATTTGATCACAACGCTTATGTCAATACGGAGTGGTTCTTTGGATAATAATCCAACCGGTCTCTCCATATCAACAACGTAAAATTGTCAAAACTTGATAGTCTGTGATTTAACTATCAAATGAAAACATGTCGGTGTACAAACAACGATCTTAATTCCAAATGGAATTATCGATCCAATCATCAATCATATATATATATATATTCATATTTCCTTATTTTCTAAAATTAGAAAATATACGTTTCAACATTGGAAAACATCTCCAATCCTCGTTTACGCATCACTACCATTCCACAACTATTAGTCCCTAACTGTAAACTAGCAAGAGAACAATTCTCTAAGTATAAACCCCAAAGGCCGAAACCAACATCAGATCGATACTCAGAAAACTATTCAACTTACTAATCTCTAGTCAGTTTCTAATTTTTGTTTAACTTCACTTCTTAATTTCTATATTCGATTAACCCCTTTTGATAAACTACGTTTGATTAACTCCTTTTGATAAACTACGTTTGATTAACTCCTTTTGATAAACTACGTTTTCCGTTACAACTATTTCCCTTTTTTAACGTTTACTTACCGTTACAAATATTTCCTATTTACAACTTCTATTTACCGTTACAAATATTTCCTATTTACAACTTCTATTTACCGTTACAAATATTTCCTATTTATAACGGTTTATTTATCTTTTAAATAAATATTCCTTATTTCTATTTATTTTCTAAATAAATATTCTCCTTTTCAATTCTATTTATTTTCTAAATAAATATCCCTTTTATAAAACTCTATTTGTTTTATAAATAATTTCCTTTATTTCAATATACATTGAAATATTCCTTTTTACAACTCAGGGTTTCTTATGACATTCAAAATATCAAACAACGATGATCAATATCGTTCTAACATCCATAATCAATAACAGAATATAAATCACAACATATATCACAATATATGAAAACAGTAAAATAATTGTTGAGGAACCCAGTCGGATTCCTCCAACCTGTCTCCCTGCATCCACAGATGTTACATAGTATAATATATATCATATTTCATTTTGAAATGAAATATCCTGCTGTACATAACCATATTTGATTAACAGTACATAGATTAACTATAACTACGTTTTCAATCAAATCTATTTAACAGTCCAGTTTAACAATCAATATACATCAGTCAATAAATAAAGTACAATTTATATTAAAATATAAATTGAGGAGAGTTAGTGAGTTTTACTCACTTTGTCCGTTAACCGTAAAATACGATTTGCGTCGTTGATTCCGTTCAGAGCGTTTTATTTCGTCATACTTCTAGACAAACTCCGAACCATCGCACTTCAACATACCCACTGTCTTGATCGACGGTTTCCCTTATCTAAACACCACTTCCTTCCCTCTCTACACCACGTCCACCCCCATGTTATTCAATGCTTCCAATCATTTCTACACCTCGTCCTTCCTCTGCGTTTCGAACAGAGCTCCTCCTCCATCTCAAACCTTTCACCATCCACGTCCTCCTTTACTCAGTACAAGATTTTCACGCCCCTTTGCTCCAGTAAATCAATGCATGGCCGAACACGTTTTATCCACCCTACTTTCATTTCTCAACTCGCTTCCCAGATCCCAACTCCCACAAACCAAAAATTACCAACTTCATAACTTTACAACTCCTACACCTCTGTACACACTTCATCAAACTCGCAAGCACCCACTTCTCCGTTGAAACGCCTGTAACCTGCTTTGGAATGGATCGAACACCATTACTAGTATTCAGAGAAGCAAGACCCCCCATACTTCATCGCAAGGTCCATCCTCGAGTCCTCCGACTTCACAGAACCACTACAGTAAACCCATTGACAAAGTCAACAGCGAACCCACCCAAACTTGGACCGCAAGCTTTGTATCCTCTCGTCCATCCCATCGCCAGACGGATCCGCCCTAGTCCACCGTCATTTTATTTTCAGTGAACTGAAGCATGTCGGACCCAGTAGAACCACACAACGTTGAAGATCCAAGCCACTCAATCCCCTATAAATGAGTTTCGGATATTTTATTTTATTTGTTTTTTTTTTTGGATTTTCGTTTGCTGAGAAATGAGGTTGGTGGCGGCGCACATTTGGTTTCACAGAGAAAAAATTAGGTTTAGTGTTGAATGCGGATTATTTATAGCAAAGGGAAATCTTAACACTTAAGTAAACACAGTACTGCATAGTAAAGGGATTGGCTGTCGGTTTGCATTTAATGATGATACGAGAGTATGTACAGAATAGCGGCAGAGAAAACGTGTATATAGGTTTTTACTTGGTTGCTAAGTCCATGTCCAGTGAGCGTACCTTGTTAAATAATATTGTTTTTTAACAAGTGTTGATTTGCCGAGGAATGCTACTGCATTATGATAGTGTGTAGACTGTACACTTCCCTTACAGGCAAAGCAAAGAAAATAATATATATATATATATATATATACACACATCAGACAAACGACAAAGAGAACATGGGGATTGCCCGAATCTAGCTTCTTTCCACTCATATACGTACTACGTACATGTCTTTCTTAGGAGTGTCAGCTCGAGTTGTTTGTCTCGTTTGCAGGGTGTCACGCATTGAAAAAAATGATAAGAGGGGACATTGCAAGGCTTTTAAATGGAGATGGACGTGTGACATATGACCATGCTTAAAAACCAAATGTATGTGCCAGCGCCACTATTCCCATTTTCTTGTTTTCACCTTTTACTTATCCCATTTTAAATAATATCTTAGTCTCACTAGTGTTACTGTAAAAGAAGCTATTTGAATAAATAAGATATACCATAATATGAATAGCAACAGAATCTAATGTTAAAGCAATCCATATGGTAGCGAATACCGGATCAACTCTTCATATCCCATACTTCAAACAAATGTTAGCGAGCTTGCATAACCGCTTACTTGGATCCCGAACATATTATAAAAAGGTGGTGAAGCAAATACAGATGATGTCTCTTTGTTTTAAGTTAGAAAATTCACGTTCTCTATTACGTAAAACATCGTTTCCGTACAATTATATTCATATATGAGCTCTACGGACTGAAATAAAAATACTGTTGTGATCAGCTCGGTGCCACGATCCCAAAAATATAATAATACCGGTAGATGGACTCATATTTTGAAACTTCAAAATGTTGATTTCAGGGTGCAAAATACTCCAAATAAAAAGCTGCTTATTAAATTAATTAAAAATTACCATAAAATTCTAAAAATTAAATTATCACTATTTCCCAAAAGAACCTTGTCTAAATTCAAACCCGATCTCTAGTTATATCAAATAATCCGTTACGGTCGATAAACGATTCTATAGCGACTATTTTAAAATTTGATTTGGACATATCTCAAAATCTACATGACAAAATCCTGATTTTTCTCTTCCACTAGAAAGATATACTCCACCAGCTCCACATGTTTCTTGTTTCACAGAAATCCGACTTAAAACGAATCCTGTACCTACAGTTGAAGTTCGAATCGCCAAATAACGAACTGCAGCGCCATTTCGAGTTCGATTATAATTATAATATAATTTATACATTCAACTATCCTTGAATAATAATATATTCGTTATTTAAATAATTAAATAAGTTAATTATTACACCGTCAAAATACGGGTCATTACAAAGGTAATAATTATCATATCTTTGTCAAACGAGGTCAGAAATGAGTGAAACAAGATGCGTTGGATTCCTCTTCTCGAGCACTACGAAATGAAACTGACAAAGACTGAAACGGGACAAGTTAGAATTTCAGACAATTTCAAATTTGAATCAATTCAGTGTAGAATTCAGAAATAAAACCAGTCAAGGTGAGAATTCTCTCACTTTAAATTTTCTGTTCATTTATTTATTTCATAACTACATATATGAATTGTTCCCCGTCGTCCACAGACCATGGACGACTTGTTTGATTGTATTCTGTGTGAAAATTGATCGTGATGTGTAATGAAATAAATATGAAATGTGAATTGTATATATTGAAAGTCAAAATGTCGTATATATTGAAAGTGAAAATGTCGTATATATTGAAAGTGAAAATATCGTATATATTGAAAGTGAAAATATCGTATATATTGAAAGTGAAAATATCGTATATATTGAATGTGAAAATATCGTATATATTGAAAGTGAAAATATCGTATATATTGAAAGTGAAAATATCGTATATATTGAAAGTGAAAATATTGTATATATATATGAAATGAAAACGATGTATATGAAATATTCGAATTGAACTGAATAGAAAAAGAATTCGAATTGAACTGAATAGAAAATGAATTCGAATTGAACTAAATAGAAAATAAATTCGAACTGAATAGAAAATGAATTCAAATTGAACTGAATAGAAAATGAATTCAAATTGAACTGAATAGAAAATGAATTCGAATTGAATTGAGTAGAAAATTAATTCGAATTGAATTGAATAGAAAATGAAGTCGAATTGAAATGAATTTGAAATTTGAATTGAATTGAAATGAATTTAAAACGAATTTATAAGAAAAAAATTCAATTTGGATTTGAATTTGAAAGGAAAGTTGAAATTGTTTTTGAAACAAATTTAAAACAATTTATAAAATTCGTTTTAAATAGAAATCGAAAAAATATATATTATATATATAATAAAATGGCCTGAATAGAACGCGCCGCGCCGCGGCAGTTCGCGAATTTCGACCATTGACTTCGAACGAACATTACGGGAGATCCGACCGTCGGATTCTCTGAAACCGGAACCGTTGGGTTCGTATCGAAAAGAGCTTTCCAACGAAAATGAGAAATTTGAAATCTAACGGTTGGATTTGGAATTATGTCCAAATCAAATTTGGAAAAGGTCGCTGTAAGTGCAGTTCGATTGCCGTTGATGGAAATCGACTGTACGGGCCTTGATAAAATTATTAAAAATATCAATAATTAGTGTAAAATCATAAGAAATGATTTGGGAAGAATTGGGATGAAAAATCCCATATTTGAAAAGATAAAAATAGATTTTTATCGAAATGAATTAGTTTTGAACTAGAATTATAATTCTATTTATTTTTAAAATAAATAAGGTGAATTTGAAATGGTTTTGAAAATAACCAGAATTTCCAATATATGAATTGGAATGGATTTGAATTGAAATTATCTTTGTATATTTTCGATATTGGATTCTGTGATTATACAGAGATCGTGATGGGAATTTGGAAGATATCGATATCGTTATTCCCGATATGATATCTGTTGGTTTTCAGGATTTGATGTTGAATATAAGTCGATACTATCTCTATTAAAAACCTTATATTTAATGTCAAATTTGATTGATTGATTGTTTGGATTGGGTTCGACCAGTTTATGAGCAAAATATGCATTTACATTTAGCATTGGGTTGGGTTGAAAATATCTGTGTGCTAACGCCTTGTGAAACACTTCACGATTTGACGATAAGGTGTTTTAGCGATGTTGTGTTCATTTCAAATTTAATGAATGATTGTGAAATGATATTTTTCTTAAAGTGAAAAGAAATGTATTCCCGATTTTGGACAGGGAATGTTTTATAAAAATGTTTTATAAATAGAAAGGATTTCGAGGCCCAAAACCCGATGATTTCTAAAATGATTTAGAAATGTATTATATGTTACATTGTGGTTCATTGCATATTCGATTAGTTGCTATTGATGATGTATCTGTTTAGTGGCAGAGAATTTATTCTCTTGCTTAACACCCTTCTTTGAGACGTACGAGCTCAAAGGTTATGTGATTAATAGTGACTGATCATATGCGTGAATTACTGATGTGAAGTACTATATTTTGAAAGTACTTGTGATTATTACGTTGTGAAATGATTTTCCCTACTTCGGGATATGAAATGATTTAGTATGTGGCTAAAGAGTCTGGTAACCCTGAGACTAAAAGTATGGAAGAGAGGGCGGTGTATGCTCTCCATGTGTGGGAGGTGCATCGTCGGTGTAGCCTGCTCCTATGTGGGGCAGGTGCACATTTATATATCGAGTTGCGAGGTGCGTACCCTTTGCCTTGTCGATGGGGAGCACGATATTTGGTTGCATACTTGTTTGTATGCATTGTTATGTTTTGGAATTCATATTTCCAGACGTTTTGGTTTGAGATCCCGAAGTGAAATCTACTTTGATATAGAAAGTTAGATATGTATTTCAAATGATTTGAAATAAGATTCGAGAATATAATCCAAAGGAATAATTTCTGTAAATTGAATTGGATTTGGAAAATCTAAGAGTAGTGATTAATCTAAATGGGTAGATTGGGATATTGCATGTTGGTTGATGCATAATAGATCTATATATCTATATTGATCGTTGTTTATACACTAGTATCCATGGGGGTAAACCCGTTCCGCGTTAGCGGCGTGCTCCTGTGATATGCCATATTAGTAAATAAGTTAATTATAACTGTTAGAGTTTCTCACACCAGTCCCATGACTGACCTATAGTTTGCTTTTCCCTTGCGAACTCGGGTGCCCCTATTTTCCACACGGGCAGTCGAGTAGTTTTATTTTGCAGATGTATTGAGCAGGATTCTGGATTGAAGCTTTAAGATGTGTCCAGACATTTATTGTCTTCCACTGTGTAGTTTATATTTCCACTGTGCATTATATTACATTTATGTAAATTTATCTTCCACTGTGTATTATTTTCGAGATACTCTGATATTCTGTACTCTGATGTAACATTGTTATGATGTTTATAGAAGTCTTCTGTTATTTTTTCTGATGTGTTGTATACCCAGAGTTAGCATATGCGGGAATCGAATGGTCTTGGTCGGTTTAGCGATCGATCAGGTCCGGGCGAAATCCGTGTCGTTACATATGGTATCAGAGCTTTGGTTAACTCAAATCTTTGGGGTACAACTCGTTAGAACTGAACAAAAGACTCATCAGAGGTAGGATTAGTAATGTCCTATAAAAGAATCCTCATTAGAGATAGAATCATTAGCATTCTAGAATGAGTGACTCGTTAGAGATGGGATTAGTAGTATCCTAGAACAAGTGTGAAGAGTAAATTTTTAAAATAAAAGTGAAAACAATCTTTGTTTTGAAAATTTAAATCAATTATTCGTATTTGATTATTTATTTATATTGATGTGGACAATCCAGTATATATAGATTTTGCGTATACGTCTGATCCGCGTGTATTCGAAGTTTTTATATATTGGGTAGATATAGAATCACATTCTAGTCGCCCGGGGAGAATTCTGATGATTGATGCATCATCATCAGAATTTATGTTCGAGTGACGAAAGTGAGATTTCTATATATTTCCTATTGATTGGTGTGAGAACCAAAATTAGATAGGGCTTATTGTTGTGATTTGGCATCAAAAATGTGATTTTTTGACTATATATCAAAGTTATGAATTTGAAATGATAATTCACGAAATGATTGCTGATTGTGTTGTTTGATTATTGTTTGATTAATTAAAATTTGAACCATTTAGTTCATTTGAACCAAAAGGTGAACTGTATTGAAATTTGGTCGCATTTGCTTGCATATACATGTACTTTCATTGAACAGGTCATAGCAAGGAGGCTAGAGCAGAGAATAAAATTTGTTTGCCCGACAAATAGGTACATGTTTATTGTAATTTACTATTTTGTTTGGTTGATGATGATTTTATGAGCCGATTGGCTAGCCGCTTGGCCTTTTCTTTTTATTTTTGAGATCAGAGGGCCTGCACGGCAATTTCGGGATTTTTCCGGTGCTCCCGGTGCAGGGGAGGTTATGGCGAAATTTTTCGAAAATATAGGGTGTTAGCCAAATTTTTGAAAAATTTGAAAAGTTCTTAGAAACTGAAAAGTTGAAGAACTTAAGCCGTAATCAAAACAATGAAAGTTGAGTTGTATTTAAAACAACTTTCGGCTTCGTTCCTTTTCGGGGACGAAAAGTTTTAAGTTAGGGAGATTGTAATAACCCGGAAATCTGGGCCAGTTTAAAATTTTTATTTTGACAATTTTAGCGAATTTTGGATATTTTAAATGAATTATTTTAAATAATATCGACGAGAAATTTATTTTGAATAGAATTCGAACGAATATATATTATATAGATCGTCGTTAAAATATAAATATTTATTTTAAATTATAAAAGGAATTGAAAATGGCGCGGTAGTTCGATAATTCGATTTCAAACTTCAATTGAATGTATCGGGTGCAAAATAAACCAGATTTTAGTGAAACCAAAAACAATAGGATCTATTTGATAATATCTTTCCAACGAATCCGAAAAATCAAAATTTCATAGCGGGGATAAAAATATATGTCCAGTTGAAAATTCTGAATAGTCACTATGGAATTCAGGCCCTTAAAAATGGGGATTTTGAAAACGACCTCGGATTTCGACGAAACCACTTTTGTTGGAACAGTGATGTCAAATTATTGTTAGGTTTCAAATTTCATAATTTTTCGAATCAATATGTGAGCGTGGCAAAGGAAAACGCGTTTGACCAGTTTTAGTTGATTTTAATCGACTGGAAAATGGCCATTTTTCAAACGGTCTCAGAATTCGACGAAATTCGTTTTGTTAGGACCGTATCGTCAATACGAAGCTAGAAAATATTTTTCGGGAATTTTTCGAGTTAGTATGTGACCCCAGTAAATTGAAATGCGCGTTCAAATTCAATATATAGTGTTATATTTTGATTTTGACAAAAACTGAGAGAAACGATCAAATCAGCGTACGATACATATCCCATTGTGTTCGGAATGGGGGTAATTAGCTATGGGTGATAGTCGCTGGGTTCGATTTGAAGGTCGAATAAAAAAGTTGCTATTTTTGGAAATAAAAAAATATATAAAGTAAAAAAAAAGAAACCATAATTTTGGTCAAAGAGTTCATTTCCGCGGTCAACACAATAAACCGCTGTTCTCTTTAAATGAAAGGCGGGTTTCGTTCAATCCTTTCCATCGATTATTCTCCACATCCAATTCGAATTAGAGTAGGGCACTGAAGCAAAAATTGTAGAGCTTTTCTTAAGCTTTAAATCCATGGGAATTTCATGTATTATCGTGTGGAGGCCTACTCGATCTCGAGCAAGGATGCGTCGCCGTTTCAGCACCAATTCCGACGTGCCTAGGCGTTCGAGTGGGAGGCCGTTCAGGCGGCGGGTGGAGCTCGATACGCCGGTTCACGTGGCACTTCCTGATCATCTTCCGGCTTCCTGTGGGGCGTCCAATTTATGGCCCTAAAATCGAACATGGGTTTCGTTTCTTACTGAAGGAGGAACGGGTTTAACAGACAAGGAAGAAAGATTTACAAAGGGTTAGGAAATAATTAGTGTTAATTATTTATTAATTATCCTAATTAATGAAATCAAAGGTAATAATTATCATATCTTTGTCAAACGAGGTCAGAAACGAGTGAAAGAAGATGCGTTGGATTCCTCTTCTCGAGCACTACGAAATGAAACTGAGAAAAGACTGAAACGGGACAAGTTAGAATTTCAGACAATTTCAAATTTGAATCAATTCAGTGTAGAATTCAGAAATAAAACCAGTCAAGGTGAGAATTCTCTCACTTTAAATTTTCTGTTCATTTATTTATTTCATAACTGCATATATGAACTGTTCCCCATCGTCCACAGACCATGGACGACTTGTTTGATTGTATTCTGTGTGAAAATTGATCGTGATGTGTAATGAAATAAATATGAAATGTGAATTGTATATATTGAAAGTGAAAATGTCGTATATATTGAAAGTGAAAATGTCGTATATATTGAAAGTGAAAATATCGTATATATTGAAAGTGAAAATATCGTATATATTGAAAGTGAAAATATCGTATATATTAAAAGTGAAAATATCGTATATATTGAAAGTGAAAATATCGTATATATATATGAAATGAAAACTATGTATATGAAATATTCGAATTGAACTGAATAGAAAATGAATTCGAATTGAACTGAATAGAAAATGAATTCAAAAAGAACTGAATAGAAAATGAATTTGAATTGAACTGAATAGAAAATGAATTCGAATTGAACTGAATAGAAAATGAATTTGAATTGAACTGAATAGAAAATGAATTCGAGTTGAACTGAATAGAAAATGAATTCGAATTGAATTGAGTAGAAAATGAATTCGAATTGAATTGAATAGAAAATGAAGTCGAATTGAAATGAATTTGAAATTTGAATTGAATTGAAATGAATTTGAAATTTGAATTGAAATGAATTTAAAACGAATTTATAAGAAAAAAATTCAATTTGGATTTGAATTTGAAAGGAAAGTTGAAATTGTTTTTGAAACGAATTTAAAACGATTTATAAAATTCGTTTTAAATAGAAATCGACGAAATATATATTATATATATATAATATAATGGCCTGAATAGAACACGCCGCGCCGCGGTAGTTCGCGAATTTCGACCATTGACTTCGAACGAACATTACGGGAGATCCGACCGTCGGATTCTCCTGAAACCGGAACCGTTGGGTTCATATCGAAAAGAGCTTTCCAACGAAAATGAGAAATTTGAAATCTAATGGTTGGATTTGGAATTATGTCCAAATCAAATTTGGAAAAGGTCGCTTTAAGTGCAGTTCGATTGCCGTTGATGGAAATCGACTGTACCGGCCTTGATAAAATTATTAAAAATATCAATAATTAGTGTAAAATCATAAGAAATTATTTGGGAAGAATTGGGATGAAAAATCCCATATTTGAAAAGATAAAAATAGATTTTTATCGAAATGAATTAGTTTTGAACTAGAATTATAATTCTATTTATTTTTAAAATAAATAAGGTGAATTTGAAATGGTTTTGAAAATAACCAGAATTTCCAATATATGAATTGGAATGGATTTGAATTGAAATTATCTTTGTATATTTTTGATATTGGATTATGTGATTGTACAGAGATCGTGATGGGAATTTGGAAGATATCGATATCGTTATTCCCGATATGATATCTGTTGGTTTTCAGGATTTGATGTTGAATATAAGTCGATACTATCTCTATTCAAAACCTTATATTTAATGTCAAATTTGATTGATTGATTGTTTGGATTGGGCTCGACCAGTTTATGAGCAAAATATGCATTTACATTTAGCATTGGGTTGGGTTGAAAATATCTGTGTGCTAACGCCTTGTGAAACACTTCACGATTTGACGATAAGGTGTTTTAGCGATGTTGTGTTCATTTCAAATTTAATGAATGATTGTGAAATGATATTTTTCTTAAAGTGAAAAGAAATGTATTCCCGATTTTGGACAGGGAATGTTTTATAAACAGAAAGGATTTCGAGGCCCAAAACCCGATGATTTCTAAAATGATTTAGAAATGTATTATATGTTACATTGTGGTTCATTGCATATTCGATTAGTTGCTATTGATGATGTATCTGTTTGGTGGCAGAGAATTTATTCTCTTGCTTAACACCCTTCTTTGAGACGTACGAGCTCAAAGGTTATGTGATTAATAGTGACTGATCATATGCGTGAATTACTGATGTGAAGTACTATATTTTGAACGTACTTGTGATTATTACATTGTGAAATGATTTTCCCTACTTCGGGATATGAAATGATTTAGTATGTGGCTAAAGAGTTGGGTAACCTTGAGACTAAAAGTATGGGTGAGAGGGTGGTGTATGCTCTCCACGTGTGGGAGGTGCATCGTCGGTGTAGCCTGCTCCTATGTGGGGCAGGTGCACATTTATATATCGAGTTGCGAGGTGCGTACCCTTTGCCTTGTCGATGGGGAGCACGATATTTGGTTGCATACTTGTTTGTATGCATTGTTATGTTTTGGAATTCATATTTCCAGACATTTTGGTTTGAGATCCCGAAGTGAAATCTACTTTGATATAGAAAGTTAGATATGTATTTCAAATGATTTGAAATAAGAAATCGGGAATATAATCCAAAGGAATAATTTCTGTAAATTGAATTGGATTTGGAAAATCTAAGAGTAGTGATTAATCTAAATGGGTAGATTGGGAAATTGCATGTTGGTTGGTGCATAGTAGATCCATATATCTATATTGATCGTTGTTTATACACTGGTATCCATGGGGGTAAACCCGTTCCGCATTAGCAGCGTGGTCCCGTGATATGCCATATTAGTAAATAAGTTAATTATAACTGTTAGAGTTTCTCACACCAGTCCCATGACTGACCTGTAGTTTGGTTTTCCCTTGCGAACTCGGGTGCTCCTATTTTCCACACGGGCAGTCGAGTAGTTTTATTTTGCAGATGTATTGAGTAGGATTATGGATTGAAGCTTTAAGCTGTGTCCAGACATTTACAGTCTTCCGCTGTGTAGTTTATATTTCCACTGTGCATTGTATTACATTTATGTAAATTTATCTTCCACTGTGTATTATTTTCGAGATACTCTGATATTCTGTACTCTGATGTAACATTGTTATGATGTTTATAGAAGTCTTCTGTTATTTGTTCTGATGTGTTGTATACCCAGAGTTAGCGTATGCAGGAATCGAACGGTCTTGGTCGGTTTAGTGATCGATCAGGTTCAGGCGAAATCCGTGTCGTTACAATTCCCGCCCAGGACCCAGGTCGACTGGGGAGTCGACTGGGTAGTCGACCCCCCCTGACCAGGTCGACTGCCGAGTCGACATGGGCGTCAACCTGGGTGCAAAAACCCACTTTTGGGCCTGGGTGCATTCTGATGTACCTAGTCTCGTTTTCTGACCAGATTCATAACCCTAATCCTATATAAACAGCCTCCTAGCCTCCTTCTCTCTACACCATTTCATTCTATCCTTATGCTGCCTCTGAGAAAATGTATAAATAAATAAAATAATATGTAAAATAAATCAAGACGAGGAAATGTTGCTCAAGACTTTCAAGAGGAGATTCAAAACAAGCTAGGATTCAAGTGAAGATTCAAACGACTTCAACGACTTTTTTTCTACGAATCTAATATAATCTCTGTAAGTCGGTTACTTTTTAGATTTGAACGTTTTCTCTATTCGTGAAATGAAATTAAAGGAATAAAAGAATATGCCAAATCTTTCTGTTCGAATCAGTGCTTATATCCTTGGACCTAATTAAGAACTGTTATGATTCGATGACCAATAAGACTGTGACTATGAAACTATGGAACTTAAAACCATATGCCTCTTTTACTATGAACATTGCCTATGAACATTGACTATGACTGTGACTCATGACTGTGAGAATTATTTTATTTTGACTATGAACATCGCCTATGACTGTGATTCATTAACTGTGAGGATTTATCGCCTATGACTATGGATATAAGGTTATTATTTATGCCCATGACACTGTAGTTACAAAACCATGATTGTACCCCAAACTGGCATTATATTGGATCTAGGCTTGACTTTCTATTTCTAGTTATCCCTGGATCTTGATCTTGGGAATTTACCTATTAAGTTAGGTCTACCCATGATTCTTGAACCTATACTGTTCAACCCTGTTCATGTCATAATATTACCAGATCTATATGCCTGTGAATTATCATCTTATGCCAGTTATTATGTCTATTCTTTCATGGCATGTTGGTTCATTCCCTTTTATCCACGAGTCTAGATTTATTTATAATCTAGGTTGAATCACGATTTTACGAACAATGGGAATACGTTTTGGGAAAAACATGAAATTGACTAAAATTGGAAATTGGCATAATTTGGGAACATGCGTTATAGCATGACTATTAAGATGAAAATTAGAATAACAAGTCTAGTTTTGACATGAACTGAAATTAGAATATTAAATCAGAATTGGGTGGCTAAATTAAGCATGATAAGTATATTAGCATAATTGTGAATAATTTACATACATTGGGCGTAAATGGTAAATGGTTAAATGGGCCACAAAGTAGGTAGTTGGTATGCAAATTAAGTTTTGGGCATAAACGGTGAACTAGAATATGAAATCTAGTTTGGCATAAACTGTAAACTAGAATATAAAATCTAGTTTTTTTGCATGAACTGTAAATGAGAATGATTGGATCTAAATTGCTATAAACTGTAAGATAGGCAAATCAAGAATTGGGCCTAGAATATAAGTCCATAGGTGGGCATGGCAAATGTATATGGTATAGGCCAAATTTATTTATAAAGGGAAAATGGACTTTGAGGATAAATGGTTAAACTTTGAGGATAAATTGTTAACAATTTATATATGTACAAAAGAAAGGTTTATTAATGACATATCTTTTAATAATACATACACCAGAAAGTTCTAGGGTGACAGAGAGGATAGTTTCTAGGCATGGGTTTGGCAAATACAAGTTTCCTGCTCTCCCTGGCTATCCCTAACTGATCCGACGGACGGGATGGTTACTTTCAAAACCTGATTTGAAAATTAATCAAAACCCTTTGAACTTAGAAAACACGAATATGCGTAACCCGAGGTTAGACTGAGTTGCGATGTAAACCTGCTCGGAACCAACCGGCACATCCAGTAATCGCAACAATATCTGTCTAATGTGAGTGGTCGCGGCTTTAATTTATTTAGTTAAAGCTAGAATAAGAATGGTAGGGTTAAGTTAACTAAGACACTTAACCGGTTCGACATGATAACCATACCGATGGGTGGGGTTAGGTTCATACAGACATTTAACACAGTTAAGCTAGAATGGGAGGGTTAAGTCCATAGGGACACTTAACCAAACCTACCATGGTAACAAGACAAGATTTGTAGGGGTTAAGTAACTAAGAAAACACTTATCCAAACTAACATGTTAACTAGACTAGAAGGTGGGGTTAAGTAAAGTTAATACACTTAGCCAAATTAACATGTTAACTAGACTAGAAGGTGGGGTTAAGTAAAGTTAATACACTTAGCCAAATTAACATGTTAACTAGACTAGAGGTTGGCGTTAAGTAAAATTTAATACACTTAGCCAATTTGATATATTAGCTGGACTAGACCATAGGGTTAAGTAAACTTGAAAACTTAACCATCAGATTATGATAAATGAATAGGGTTAAGTTTAAAACATGAAGGGATAATACTTAACAATTAATAAAATGTTAGTTAAAACAGATGGGCAAGGTTAAGTTAAAAAGGAACACTTAACCAATACAGGATGAATGAATAGGGTTAAGTAATAAGAAATACTTAACCAATATAACTTGGTTTGTGGTAGGGTTAAGTCAACATGAATTACTGATAACACTTAACCGGTTTAACAGGATAAATGAAGAGGGTTAAGTTAGCTTGAATTGACTAATGACACTTAACCAATCCAAATTGACGAGAAAGAGAACTAAGTAGTAAACCTTAGTTAAAAGGAGCTAAGTAGTAAACCTTAGTTAAGAAAACAATGATTCTGGAAACTAAGTGGTAAACCTTAGTTAGCAAAACTAAGTAGTAATTCTTAGTATAACACGGGAAGGAGCGAACGTCCGTCTGGGTAAAAAGAAGGCTCCAACGAATTGGGTTACGAAGCCCGAGGCTTCGAGGGGACGTGAGGGTACTCTTGGTATCCCTCTGTGAGGCTGCAGATGATCCTCCTGGGCTCACAGAGGTTAAGGTCTGCGTTAGAAGAACCAGGAGTATGCCTTGGTTGCAATATATGGCAACCTAAAGACTAGGATGGACCAGCGTGATTTGGCGAGAAAACGGTAGCCCTGTGATAGCAACTCGTCGTCTACCATCCATCTTCAGTCAATCGAGATACGTGAAGCGGGAAGGCGGAAAACTCCTACGGACCATATACTTGCTATCTAGTTATGGTTGCGGTTGCGGATGGCCATAGGTTAGTGGGGGCATAGGGGGCCTGTGTATAGTTCTCATTTTTCAAGGTGTTCCTTTCATTAGTTGAGGGAGGGGTCAAGTGGGACCATAGCCACTGGAATAAAAACAGACCTTAGCAACTGCATCGACGGATATCTGAAAGCTCCCGACCGAGTTCTGTGTTTCTTGATTTGCCCTGCCACAGGACTCGGGCTGCACATTACAGGACATGTGCATCTAGACAAGCGATAACGATTCGCGATACATGCGTGGGGAAGTCTAGGAACATATACCACTCTAGGTAGTGTGTCCTAGACTAGGGGGCATCGTTCGACAGGTAGCATAATCCCTAGTTGGACTAGGTGGCATAAACCCTGAATCCAAGAAGCGTTAAGCAGATAGCGTAAACTCTAGTTGAATTTAGAAAGCACTTGATAGAAAACCCTAGATTAGATCTGGGTAATAAATAATAAATGTATGCCTGAAGGCAATGGAAACTACAGGGATTGGGATCACGTTATCGTTACTAGTTGGGACACTAGTTAGGTGGTGCAGAGATATAGAAACCAGTATAACAAGGAAATAGCGAAGTGACGAAAGTATTAGAGCATATCCAGTTTATCTTATCTTAGCATATCTTGTGTTAATCTTGTCTAATCTTGCTGACCCTATCATCATGGTGTTATCTTGTATTCAGTTAATTCATGTCGTTTTGTTTTTCCATGTTCACATGCTAGAAGTAACTGAACTTACTCAGGCTTTATGTCTGACTCTGTTTTCCTTTCGTCTTCTTTTCTTCCGTTCCCCCCCCCTCCCAGGTAGTAAAGGAGGGGATAGTATAGCTCAGGTCAAGTTGGACTGTCACTCTTTCCCAACTTGAAGATTTGTCGAAGTTTTGCTTGGATTCTCTTTTCAGATGCTATGGCTGGCTCTTGCTACATTGGGGAATATAAATGTTGTTTTATTCTTCTTTATTTTGTAGGACAGATGATACTCTGATATTGTAAAGAAATCATTGTACAAACCATTTTATCAATAAAGCAAAGTTTTATTTTCTGCTGTTTTAATTTTTGTCTGTCTTGTAATTCATCTGCATCTTTTACCTTAAAATGCTCCATAGAACTTAGTGCATTCCCTTTGTGAGTGACACTAACGGATGTGGGGTGTTACACATGGTATCAGAGCTGAAGGTTACCAGATCAGATAAAGGATTTGAAAAATTATTTTCAAAACGATTTTAAAAGAAGCATTTTCAAGAGAAAAGATTTGTTTTAAAGGCATATTCCCCAAAGCCATACGCACTATCTTCTCTTCCTCTGTTTGAATTCTTGTCTCCTTCTTTCTTGAGTCTCTGGGGCTCCTGGCTTTCTGGGAGGTAACCTCATCGATGGGCGAAGTCGTGCCTGGCTTCCATCCATAGCCGTAGTTGTTTCACCTACGGCCAGTTTTCTTTCAAGCTTATAGGGTTTTCTGTACGATGGAAGCAGCTTTCGAGAGATTTGTCAACATGACTACACACGGAAGAGGATGAGGAATTCATTGATGTAGATTTAGCTCACAAAGGAGGAAGGAATTATAAAACCTAAGACAAGAGGAAGTATCTTTACTATGGTGTAATAGGGCATGTAATTAAGGGCAAAGGACAAGATTTTCAGAAGGGCAAGTACCTACTTTCGCCACCAAGCGTAACTAGGAGAAAGGTAGTAAAGTTCTATTGGAAGAGTCTAGTTTTGCTGTTCGTACTCTTTCCTTTGGTTTTAGCGCTTCACATTTGCTCATATCCACTTCCATAGTTGAGTCTCTACACCATAGTACTTGTATAGTAGAAAGATCCCACTAGAGTCTCAAATCCAATTGGTGGTCCGACCAGTTTATTTTTGGTTAGTAGGGATTTGAGAATAGCTATCGAGTTTGCTTATATCATCTCACGTAGATCGTCTAAATTCGGAGGAGATATTCCTTGCGTGCTTGTCTGATATTGGTTTAGGCCTTTGGGGCTTGTACTTGAGGAATGTCGAGTTCGACTACGATGATTTGCGTGAGAGATGAATAGTTGTGGCAGGCCCTCTAAAAAGCACGTAGTGACCTTTCGACCCTTATAGTTATGGCATGGTGGATAAGAGGGAGACCTCTAATCATCTTAGTACATACACTTGGTACCGTGATTGACATCTGTTTATTTTGGAAATGGAGGTCAGAAACTTCACAATCGTGAAGTTAAATTAGTTAAGATACAGTGGAGTAAAGCTCAAGAAGGCTAGATACTAGCATCATACCCTTTTCCTTAAGGGTGCATCCTTGATTTCTTTTTTTGTAGGAGCTTTACGCATAATTGTTTCTCTCTTTCCAAAGTATATCCTCTAGGTCGTATCTTCGATCCTTAGGTAGAAACTCTTTTGGATGTAAACATGTATTTGAAACATGTTATGGTTGATGGTTGCGAGTGGTTGCTAATGGTTGCTCGTGAATGCATATACATACGTATTAGGCACTAGATCAGTTCGAACGCTTTCATATTGCATTTACAGATATGTATTTGTTTGTAAGTCGAACTTGATATGTTATCATATGGATGTGGCATATGGATGAATGGCTATGCACACATGTAGTATTTACATAACTAGGGGTGCTTGCATACATGATTGGACGCATGGCACTGACATGATTCGCATTAAGGAGGTCAACTGAATCAGTAGACCGCCTGATTTTGCATTAGATAAAGACATATACACACACTATGCATATGAACATGAAAGCATTAGAAATCTTTTAAGGACAATTAATGCCTGAGATTGAATGGTTGAGTAGATGGGTGATTGGATGGTAGGACACATTCTTCCTAACTTGAAGATTTCGGGGATGAAATCCTTTTAAGTGGGGGAGAAGGTAACAACCCGTAATTTTATAATACAAAGATTCACAAATCAAGGCAGAATTAAATTTTAAAATCAAAATCAAGGGAAATGGGTTGCGCCATTGCGTTCGTCTCGAAATTCTGCTTGGAAACGAGTCCGAGTTTGCGAGAATCGGAGTACGTATGAGGGAGATATGACCCTCCGAAATTTCAGGAATTTTCAGAATCGAAAACAGCTTGAAATTCGAATTCGAAATTCGAATTCAAACCCAGAAGCGGGCTGGGCGGGAAAATTCCCGCCCAGGACCCAGGTCGACTGGGTAGTCGACCCCACTGACCAGGTCAACTGCCCAGTCGACATGGGTGTCGACCTGGGTGCAAAAACCCACTTTTGGGCCTGGGTGCATTCTGATGTACCTGGTCTCGTTTTCTAACCAGATTCATAACCCTAATCCTATATAAACAGCCTCCTAACCTCCTTCTCTCTACACCATTTCATTCTATCCTTATGCTGCCTCTGAGAAAATGTATAAATAAATAAAATAATATGTAAAATAAATCAAGACGAGGAAATGCTGCTGAAGACTTTCAAGAGGAGATTCAAAACAAGCTAGGATTCAAGTGAAGATTCAAACGACTTCAACGACTGTTTTTCTACGAATCTAATATAATCTCTGTAAGTCGGTTACTTTTTAGATTTGAACGTTTTCTCTATTCGTGACATGAAATTAAAGGAATAAAAGAATATGCCAAATCTTTCTGTTCGAATCAGTGCTTATATCCTTGGACCTAATTAAGAACTGTTATGATTCGATGACCAATAAGACTATGACTATGAAACTATGGACCTTAAAACCATATGCCTCTTTGACTATGATCATTGCCTATGACTGTGACTCATGACTGTGAGAATTATTTTCCTTTGACTATGAACATCGCCTATGACTGTGATTCATTAACTGTGAGGATTTATCGCCTATGACTATGGATATAAGGTTATTATTTATGCCCATGACACTTTAGTTACAAAACCATAATTGTACCCCAAACTGGCATTATATTGGATCTAGGCTTGACTTTCTATTTCTAGTTATCCCTGGATCTTGATCTTGGGAATTTACCTATTAAGTTAGGTCTACCCATGATTCTTGAACCTGTACTATTCAACCCTTTTCATGTCATAATATTACCAGATCTATATGCCTGTGAATTATCATCTTATGCCAGTTATTATGTCTATTCTTTCATGGCATGTTGGTTCATTCCCTTTTAACCAAGAATCTAGATTTATTTATAATCTAGGTTGAATCATTTTACGAACGATGGGAATACGATTTGGGAAAAACATGACATTGACTAAAATTGGAAATTTGCATAATTTGGGAACAAGCATTATAGCATGACTATTAAGATGAAAATTAGAATAACAAGTCTAGTTTTGACATGAACTGAAATTAGAATATTAAATCAGAATTGGGTGGCTAAATTAAGCATGATAAGTATATTAGCATAATTGTGAATAATTTACATACATTGGGCGTAAATGGTAAATGGTTAAATGGGCCACAAAGTAGGTAGTTGGTATGCAAATTAAGTTTTGGGCATAAACGGTGAACTAGAATATGAAATCTAGTTTGGTATAAACTATAAACTAGAACATAAAATCTAGTTTTTTTGCATGAACTGTAAATGAGAATGATTGGATCTAAATTGCTATAAACTGTAAGATAGACAAATCAAGATTTGGGCCTAGAATATAAGTCCATAGGTGGGCATGGCAAATGTATATGGTATAGGCCAAATTTATTTATAAAGGGAAAATGGACTTTGAGGATAAATGGTTAAACTTTGAGGATAAATTGTTAACAATTTATATATGTACAAAAGAAAGGTTTATTAATGACATCTCTTTTAATAATACATACACCAAAAAGTTCTAGGGTGACGGAGAGGATAGTGTCTTGGCTTGGGTTTGGAAAATACAAGTTTCCTGCTCTCCCTGACTATCCCTGACTGATCCGACGGACGGGATGGTAACTTTCAAAACATGATTTGAAAATTAATCAAAACCCTTTGAACTTAGAAAACACGAATATGCCTAACCCGAGGTTAGACTGAGTTGCGATGTAAACCTGCCCGGAACCAACCGGCACATCCAGTAATCGCAACAATATCTGTCTAATGTGAGTGGTCGCGGCTTTAATTTATTTAGTTAAAGCTAGAACAAGAATGGTAGGGTTAAGTTAACTAAGACACTTAACCAATTCGACATGATAACCAAACCGATGGGTGGGGTTAGGTTCATACAGACACTTAACACAGTTAAGCTAGAATGGGAGGGTTAAGTCCATAGGGACACTTAACAAAACCTAACATGGTAACAAGACAAGATTTGTAGGGGTTAAGTAACTAAGACAACACTTATCCAAACTAACATGTTAACTAGACTAGAAGGTGGGGTTAAGTAAAGTTAATACACTTAGCCAAATTAACATGTTAACTAGACTAGAGGTTGGGGTTAAGTAAAATTTAATACACTTCGCCAATTTGATATGTTAGCTGGACTAGACCGTAGGGTTAAGTAAACTTGAACACTTAACCATCAGATTGTGATAAATGAATAGGGTTAAGTTTAAAACATGAAGGGATAATACTTAACCATTAATAAATTGTTAGTTAAAACAGATGGGCAAGGTTAAGTTAAAAAGGAACACTTAACCAATACAGGATGAATGAATAGGGTTAAGTAATAAGAAATACTTAACCAATATAACTTGGTTTATGGTAGGGTTAAGTCAACATGAATTACTGATAACACTTAACTGGTTTAACAGGATAAATGAAGAGGGTTAAGTTAGCTTGAATTGACTAATGACACTTAACCAATCCAAATTGACGAGAAAGAGAACTAAGTAGTAAACCTTAGTTAAAAGGAGCTAAGTAGCAAACCTTAGTTAAGAAAACAACGATTCTGGAAACTAAGTGGTAAACCTTAGTTAGCAAAACTAAGTAGTAATTCTTAGTATAACACGGGAAGGAGCGAACGTCCGTCTGGGTAAAAAGAAGGCTCCAACGAATTGGGTTACGAAGCCCGAGGCTTCGAGGGGACGTGAGGGTACTCTTGGTATCCCTCTGTGAGGCTGCAGATGATCCTCCTGGGCTCACAGAGGTTAAAGTCTGCGTTAGAAGAACCAAGAGTATGCCTTGGTTGCAATATATGGCAACCTAAAGACTAGGATGGACCAGCGTGAATCGGCGAGAAAACGGTAGCACTGTGATAGCAACTCGTCGTCTACCATCCATCTTCAGTCAATCGAGATACGTGAAGCGGGAAGGCGGAGAACTCCTACGGACCATATATTTGCTATCTAGTTATGGTTGCGGTTGCGGATGGCCATAGGTTAGTGGGGGCATAGGGGGCCTGTGTATAGTTCTCATTTTTCAAGGTGTGCCTTTCATTAGTTGAGGGAGGGGTCAAGTGGGACCATAGCCACTGGAATAAAAACAGACCTTAGCATCTGCATCGGCAGATATCTGAAAGCTCCCGACCGAGTTCTGTGTTTCTTGATTTGCCCTGCCACAGGACTCGGGCCGCACATTACAGGACATGTGCAACTAGACAAGAGATAACATTTCGCGATACATGCGTGGGGAAGTCTAGGAACATATACCACTCTAGGTAGTGTGTCCTAGACTAGGGGGCATCGTTCAACAGGTAGCATAATCCCTAGTTGGACTAGGTGGCATAAACCCTGAATCCGAGAAGCGTTAAGCAGATAGCGTAAACTCTAGTTGAATCTAGAAAGCACTTGATAGAAAACCCTAGATTAGATCTAGGTAATAAATAATAAATGTATGCCTGAAGGCAATGGAAACTACAGGGATTGGGATCACGTTATCGTTACTAGTTGGGACACTTGTTAGGTGGTGCAGAGATATAGAAACCAGTATAACAAGGAATTAGCGAAGCAGCGAAAGTATTAGAGCATATCCAGTTTATCTTATCTTAGCATATCTTGTGTTAATCTTGTCTAATCTTTCTGACCCTATCATCATGGTGTTATCTTGTATTCAGCTAATTCATGTCGTTTTGTTTTTCCATGTTCACATGCTAGAAGTAACTGAACTTACTCAGGCTTTATGTCTGACTCTGTTTTCCTTTCGTCTTCTTTTCTTCCGTCCCCCCCCCCCGGTAGTAAAGGAGGGGATAGTATAGCTCAGGTCAAGTTGGACTGTCACTCTTTCCCAGCTTGAAGATTTGTCGAAGTTTTGCTTGGATTCTCTTTTCAGATGCTATGGCTGGCTCTTGCTACATTGGGGAATATAAATGTTGTTTTATGCTTCTTTATTTTGTAGGACAGATGATACTCTGATATTGCAAAGAAATCGTTGTACAAACCATTTTATCAATAAAGCAAAGTTTTATTTTCCGTTGTTTTAATTTTTGTCTGTCCTGTAATTCATCCGCCTCTTTTACCTTAAAATGCTCCACAGAACTTAGTGCATTCCCTTTGTGAGTGACACTAACGGATGTGGGGTGTTACACACTTCCAAGCATCGTCTTCTTCAATATACATGTGATTGAATATCACAAGTCACAATAGTGCATTGACTTCTCCAAATTAAATGACATTTATAACAAGAATTGTTTTCCATTCCCAATTATCGATTAGTTATCTTTTATGGATGCATACTGTGGATATAATCATATTGCATATACATCTCGAATCATGAAGACACTTGCTTCATTATCGACGTGCGACTTTATTGCTGCAATGCTACACCATTCAAACTTGAAAATGTTGGAGTAACATATCAATAGTTAGTCAATTAGATGTTAGTAGATCAGATCAAAATACCATGAAATCATAAATTGTGATATGCTGGTGAAGTCGAAAAAGGCTGAAAATCACATCTCACATCTGATGAGATATTTAAAATTCTATGGTGTTTTGGGATGAAATTAACCTAAAAATATTCTTTTGGGTTTTGTCCTGGTAAAATTTTGGGATTTATTATGCATTCCAGGGGATTAAAGCTTACCCAGTTTAAGTCTAGGCTTTGAAAGGCATCAAGATCCTTGAAACTCGAAGGGAGGTGTAAAGCCTAAACGGTGAGGTAGCACCATTGAGCAGATTCATATCCAAGATTACCGATAATTATGTTCTTCTCTTTGAAGCAGTCAAGAAGGAGAAAGGAAAGTTTGTGTGGACTGACGAATGCCTAGTTGGATACCTCATTCCTTAACTTATTGAAGCACTTACAGGAGCCTTTGGTTCTTTCCACGCCAGTTAAAGAAGAAGACTTGTGTCTGTAATTGGAAGTGTCATCCCATAGTGAAACATTGGTTTAGGAAAAGGATTGAGAGAAGCATACAATATTTTATGCGAGTAAGCATTTCATGGGGACAAATTTTAGGTATCCTAAGTTTGAAAATTTGGTATACTTCTTGCTAATCAAGTCCAGGAAATTGAGTCATCAACCGCATCTCATCTGAGTGTTGATGGATCAGCCTCTACAATAATTTCTTCAACGGCCTAATACCTCGGGAAGGGTTATTGAATGGAGTATTGAGTTGAGTCAAGGTGAGACTACCTATCATCCTTAACTTCAATCAATGGACTAGTTACAACATATTTAATCATAGAATTTGCTAATAGGGATGATGAAGGGGAATCCTGAAAGGAAGAAATTATTAAGAGGCGATTGTATGTTGACGGAGCTTTGAACTAGCATAACTCTAGCACAAGAGTGATACTGCTAAACCTAAAGGAATAAAGTTGATTTATGCAATGAGACTAAGGAAACAATTAATATGGTGGAATTAAAGCTTTAATAACTGGGCTGGAGGTTGCGAAGGAGCTAGAAATTGAGGTATTGTTTATTTCAAATGCTGAATGCTTAAGGCTGAATGCTGAATGTTAAAGGTTGAATGTTGGTGGCTGAATGCTAAAGCATTGTTTGTTGAGAAGATTGATTTATGAGCATAACTTGCTACTTTAACAATATTACCCTTTTAATTTAAAACTAATTATTTTACCATGTAACTTGCATACATAACGCACTAGATTATATTATTCCATACATTATATTTTGTATATAACCAAAAATAGATAAAGAAAATAAAAAAATTCGATGTAAATATTTATTATAAAAGTTTGATTGAGAAAGCCAGTGTTATGTTTGGAATGTTAATTAATATTTTCATGGATGATTTTATATGTGTGTTCAATATATCACAATATATTATAATAAATTTATCATATGATTTTTTCTAACTTTTCACTATCACATAAAATTATGAGTTTTCAAGTGTGTATTGCACGCTTTATTTAAGTTTGTATTTGTCTTATGTTAGCCTACTTTGTGAACTAGGCTACACAAAGTGCAAATAGTGAGAAAGCCACCAACCGGTTCGGAACGGAGGGAACCAGCGCAGGAAAGAAGCAGAAACCAAAGACGCAAACATCACATCGGTTCGGCTCGGAGAAGTAGTTCGGCGACATCAAAAGAGAGCAAGTAGCCCCATCGGATCGGAGGCGGCCGATCCGAACCCCTTTTTTCTGAGCCTATGACCGTTGCTACACACGTTTCCTGAAGACTCGGACCAAGCACGACCATTTCCTCCCACGATCTCCCACTAAATCGATACGCTGTTACCATCTGAAGGCCTCCGAACCCAACTCTTATGGGATGGGTGCCACATAGTTCCGAACCGGAGTCACTTCGAGGGGATTTTTCACCTATAAATAGGCCACCAGGGGTCATTGGAAAGGATCTTTTGGCAAATTCTCAGCTCTAAATTCCTCCATAGCCGATTTTCACAACATATTCAGATCAAAATCATCTCTTAAAGTTTATTTTTGAGAGATTTGAGTGAACTTATGCATTGTAATTGTGAAGTTGAGTGAGAATCATTGTTGTATTTGCATTCAAATCATCAATTAAAAGAATAGAAAGTGGACGTAGGCTCTTTAACGCCGAACCACTATAAATCGTGTGTTCTTCGTTGCTTTTTAGTTCTAGTTCATCAAAATCATAGCTAATTTGGGTGTTAGAACCAATTTTTGGTCTAACATTTTGGTGCTTTCACTGAGAGATCTTTGAACTCTCAGCCTTTTTGGGATTATCATTCTACTATTTCGGCTTTCAAGTTCAAAGAAGTTAATCCTCTGTTTTTGACATCTTTAAGTACTTGTTGACTAACTGTTGAAGAATCGAGTATCATGGCTAAGACCAAAGGAAAAGAAGTGCAAGGCGCTAGGGGAAACGATGCTAGGGAAGATCAGCAAGCCATCGTGTTAACAAGGTCACGCGCTCAAAGCTCTGGAGTAGATCGCTCCGACCAGGAGGATCCGAACCGGATGGAAGGCACCGATCTGAAATAGATTGAAGGTACCGATCCGATTCGGTTTGATGACATCGAGTGCACTCATTCTCTCCATCCGAACCGCTCTGGCCAGGCCACTGCGAACCGATCCGATCCGAACCAGAATGAAGCTGGAACTTCTACTCGAGCTCCCTCCAACGCTCCGATTCCAGCCACGTTGGCTTATGTTCAGCCTGATCCATCTGCACCCATTACCCAGGGAAAATTTTCACGCTTTCTTGACATGCTCTAGAGCACTAAAGAAGCATTGGAAGCCCAAAGGCGTGACAGCCTTCGCATGCAGGAAAACATGATCACTATGGGTAGAGAACTACAGGAGCTCCGGAGGTAGAAGACTCCTTCCCCAACCCGCCGCCCTGCTACAGATGATTCGTCTTCTTCGGACGAGGGACGCCCTCGCGAGAGAAGGCCACTTGAACGACCTCAGAACCTCGATCAGTTGACTTTTGGATCTTTAGGATCCCGAGAAGATGTCGCTCGTGTATTGGGCCCTGATGACCCAAGCCTGCAACATCCCATGTTGCTACCCATGTGCGGATCCCACGTCCTACCTAGGGATCCTAATATTACCAACCCTACGCAGCAGCAGTTTCTCCAACCTCTACCTCCTGAGATTGACCGGGAGCGCAGAGAGCAATGTAGAGCAGCTGCCGCTAGAAACAAGAGGTTATCCCCCGATCAGGAACCCAGGGGTAATCTGAATATCAGACCTAGAGAGCCTGTGCAGACATTAACAAATGCCGATGTATGGGCAATGGTGCGCCAGATTATGTCCGAAAGTCGACGGTATACTAATGAAGATTGGGGCATTGAGCGAAGTCATACCCCTTTCACAGATGATATACTGGATTTCCAGTTCCCTCGGCGATTCAACTTGCCTTAGATGGATCGATATTCAGGAAGAACAGACCCAGGGAAGCATCTGATGAGGTATACATGGTTCATGAATGCGGCAGCAGCTCCAGATGCCGTGAAATGCAAAGCTTTTCTAATTTATCTTGGAGACGTAGCATTAATGTGGTTCACCCGACTCCCTCCTCGGTCAATATCAAATTTCACAGAATTGAGTGAGCGCTTCATGAATCAGTTTCGACTTCATGCCCGAAAATCCAAGAGCGTCATAGAATTGTCACAGATTAAACATGCCCCAGGAGAATCTATGAAGTCATATTTGGATCGCTTCAACCTGGCCGTCACCGAAGTTAGTGATCCTCATGAGCCCACTATCCTGATGGCCTTGATAGAAGGGGTAGATCCTGACACATAATTCGGGGATTAGTGGATTACTTGTCTGGGAAACCGCCTCCTACTAGAGAACTGTTCTATGAAAAAACTAATATCCGCTTAAGGTGAGAAGAAGCCAAGGCAAATCGGAAGAGAAAGTCCGAAGGGGCCTTGAGGGAAGGTGTACAGAGTAACGTTGCTGTGAAACAATCTGGTGACAGTTCAGGGAAGGTGGAAGTAAATGTTGGCAACCAGAGTGGAGGTAATAACAACAGAAATGGGAACGACAATAGAAGGAACAGAAACCGAGGGAATAGCTCTAGTAAAAGACCCAGATTCCATACTTTTGAAAATTATACGCCATTAAATGATACATTAGAGAATATTTATTTGTATACATATAGCATATTGCAGTACAAAAAATCACCACCCAGAGACTCCACTGAGAAAGAAATTGCAACAGGAAAGTTTTGCTTGTTTCATGGAACCCACGGTCATTCCACCAATGAATGCCGTCATTTGAGAGATATTGTCGAACGATTGCTGCGAGAGGGGAAGTTAGATGAGTACAAGGTCGCCCTAAGGGACAGGGGGCAAGGGGAACAAGCCCCGGACCAAAATCAGCCTACCTCAAAACCCACAGCCCAGAAAAAAGGTAAGGGGATCGTCATTAATACTATTGTAGGCGGACCTCACCTAGTTGGTCGTAGTTTTAAAGCAATGGATCAGTACGTCAACGCCGCTAAGCACTTTGAGGTAGGAGAATGCAATAGCCTTGAAGACTTTACTCCAGTAAAACAACAAAAGACGATGTCAGACGACGTCGTATTCCGCAATAGAGATGATTCCGGAGTTCAATCTCCAACCGACGATCCACTAGTGATTACCACAACAATTGGCCCTGCTTTAGTCCATAAAGTGCTAGTGGACAACGGGAGCTCGGTCAATATCCTCTTCAAGAAAGCTTTCGAACAAATGAGACTCAAAGCAAAGGATTTAAAGCCATGCGAAGGATGGATACGTGGCTTCAACGGAGCATCGACGGCTCCGACGGGCTTTGTGGAATTGCCAGTCACATTAGGGCAAGGAGATCGCCAGAGAGTAAGGATCCTGCCATTTGTAGTTTTGGATGTGGAGTCACCCTACAATGTCTTCCTAGACCGACCGGCCCTTGCCGAGTTCAGGGCATGCATTGCACCCTGGTACTTGCTGCTTAAATTCCCGACTGACTCAGGAATCGGGGTGATGAGGGGAGACCAAGCTACGGGACGAGCTTGTTACATGACGGAGTTAAAGATGCTAATGAAGGGGTTGAATATGGAAGCTAAGGACGATTCCGCCCCTCCAAAAGGAGAACTCATCATAGCAATTAAGGGGTCCTGCCCCCAAGAGAGTCGCCCTCAGACGTGCTCGAGGATATAGATCCCAGAGAGGATAGAGAACCCGGGGACAGGAAGGCAACTCCCAACGAAATAACAATAGATATACCTATTGATGAAACAGACTCAACAAAAGTACTAAAGATCGGCTCGCAATTAGATCCAGTTCAAGCGAGGGAATTGGCTGATTTCTTAAAGTCAAATCTAGATGTGTTTTCCTGGACTCACGCTGACATGCGTGGAATTTCGCCTACCATCATGAGCCACTCTTTGTGTATTAATCCAAAGCACCCACCAGTCAAGCAGAAAAGACGGATGTTAGGCCCAGAGCGGTCAGCAGCTTTAAAAGAAGAAGTAGAGAAATTAAAAGATAATGGATTCATTAAGGATTCGAAATATCCCGACTGGATATCGAATCCTGTCCTGGTCAAAAAGTCAAACGGGAAGTGGCGAACGTGTATCGACTTTTCTGATTTGAACAAGGCTTGCCCGAATGATAGTTTTCCTCTTCCCAGAATTGATCAGCTAGTAGATTCGACGGCCGGGCATGAGCTTTTATCTTTTATGAACGCCTATTCCGGGTACAACCAAATTCCCATGCACATGCCAGATCAAGAGCATACAAGCTTTATCACAGACTTGGGGTTATACTGTTACGTGGTAATGCCATTTGGGTTAAAGAATGCAGGAGCCACGTATCAGCGTCTAGTCAACCGCATGTTTTACAATCAAATCGGGAAGACCATGGAGGTTTACGTGGATGACATGCTTGTGAAGTCTAAACAGTCTTCCGATCATACAAGGGACTTAGCTGAAATGTTTAATATTCTTCGAAGGTATGGGATGAAGTTAAACCCCCTAAAATGTTCGTTTGGGGTCGCATCTGGAAAATTCCTGGGGTATATTATGAGTTCTAGAGGAATTGAGATAAATCCTAACCAAATATCAGCAATAAGGGACATTGAAGAACCACGCAAGATCAAAGACGTTCAAAGCTTGGCCGGAAAAGTTGCTGCATTGAGTAGGTTTATTTCCAAAGCTATAGATAGATGTGTACCTTTCTTCGATCTCATAAAACGGGGAAAACGAAATTTTGAGTGGACTCCCGACTGTGTGGAGGCGTTCCGGAATCTATTAGACTTCTTAGAAAAGCCTCCAATATTGTCAAAGTCTGTGGAACATGAGGATTTGTTTGTCTACTTGACGGTATCATCTCACGTCGTCAATACGGCATTAGTACGTGAAGAGGATAAAGTCCAAAAACCTGTATATTACGTAAGCAAAAAACTAGCTGCTGCAGAACGTAATTATCCGAAGATAGAAAAGCTTGCTTATAGCCTCCTGATTGCTTCCCGCAAACTTTGACATTATTTCCAGGCACACCCGATAGTTGTATATACTGATCAACCTTTGGGACAAGTGTTGCAAAAACCCGAAGCATCGGGGCGGTTACTTAAATGGAATATTGAGCTGAGTTAATTTGATTTGAACTTTTAGCCATGAAGATCAATAAGGGGGCAGGCATTGGATGACTTTATAGCTGAATTTACAATTCCCGAAGAGGTAACTGTTGGTGACAAGGTAGTTACTTTGGATCGAGAGTTAGAGCTTAGTCCGTGGAAAATATATATAGACGGAGCCAAGAACAATCGAAAGTCTGGCGCCGGAGTTGTTTTAATAACTCCTGAAGGACGATCTATCTACTATGCATTACAATTAGAGTTTGCTGCTACTAACAACGATTCCAAGTATGAAGCCCTGATTTCCGGGCTGAAACTCGCCAAAGAATTGGGAGTGAAGACATTATATATATTGTGATTCCAAGATAGTTGTATGCCAAGTTCGGGAAGAATTTACTGCTAAAGGACCTCGACTCATTACTTATCTCAAAAAGGTAAAGGAGTTGTTGGGAAGTTTGGAGCATTATAGCATAACACACATTCCAAGAGCGGAAAATCAGAAAGCAGATCGACGGGCGAAGCTAGCAAGTTACGATAATCCTAAAGAAACTGAAATGGTTCCGATAGAGGTGTTGGAATCACCGAGTTTCGACCTAATGGAAAAAGAGCTAGCCTTGGAAATTGAACCAGAGAGAGAATCCCGGATGACATCGATTAAGAATTTTCTCAAGAATGGAACCCTCCCATTGAAAAAGAGTGAAAGACGAGCTGTGAGACGCAAGACTGCAAGATACATTTTACAGGACGACGTCCTTTATCGTCAAGGGTTTTAAATGCCCCTATTACAGTGTATCGCACACGACGACATTAAACGTGTACTGCAAGAAGTGCATGAAGGTGAGTGTGGAGATCACACTGGGGGCCAAACCCTAGCGAAGAAAGTATTACGGTACGGATATTTCTGGCCTACCGTGAATAAAGACACGGCTGATTATTCACGACGCTGCGATAGATGTCAAAGATTTGCCAAAGTTCCCAGAGCGCCCCCGACTCAGTTCAAGTCGATGGTAAGTCTGTGGTCGTTCGCCGCGTGGGGAATTGACATTATTGGAGTGTTACCTATTGCCAGAGGAGGAGCTAAGTACGCGATCGTTTCCGTGGACTACTTCACAAAATGGGTGGAATCTGAACCTTTAACAACCATAACGGCGAGGAAGGTGATCAGTTTTTTGGTCAGAAACATTATTTGTCGATTTGGGATACCGAAGACCATCATAACTGATAATGGGACGCAGTTTGACAGCATCGAGTTCAGAAACTTCTGCCAGAAATACAAGATTGATCAACGATACACTGTGGTAGCTCACCCACAGTCAAATGGCTAGGTCGAAGCCATAAACAAGGTCATTAAATCAATTCTGAAGAAGCGGTTGGAGCGGGCCAAAGCTAGATCGGTAGACGAGTTGCCATTAGCTTTATGGGCCTACAAGGCCAACCTTTAAGACGGCTACTGGCCATACTCCCTATTCACTTTCCTTTGGGTCAGAAGCAGTGATCCCGGTAGAATTAGAAGTCCCTTCTCATCGAGTTGCGTATTATGATCCGATGACAAATAAAGTACTCCTCCTAGAATCTCTTGATATGATTGAAGAAAAAAGAGATGAAGCCGACTTGCGTGCCTCGAGACATCGACATCAAGTAGCACGTTATTATGACCGGAAAATTCGCTTCAAGACCTTTGATCCAGGAGACCTAGTACTAAAACGAGTCTTCCCGCCTTCGACCCAATTGGGTCCAAAATGGGAAGGGCCATACACAATCCAACGGAAGCTTGATACAGGAGCATTCAAGCTAACGACCGTGGATGCTGAGGAGATTCCCAGAGCCTGGAACGCTCAGCACTTACGACGATATCTGAGCTAGATATGAAATGTCATCCCTTTTGTTTTTATGAGCTATGTAAAAAGGCACGACTTGCCTTAAAAGTCTGTTTATATGAACAAAGGATTATGAAGTGGATGTAGGCTACGACTTAGCTGAACCACTATAAAAATATCGTGTGTCATTTACTTTTCTGCATTATTTATATCTTCAACAATTATTCTATCATGACCATGAAACCCGAAATGTTAAATTAAATTTGGAAAGTTGGAGATGACCTATGTGCAGAAGCAAATAAAATGACTGTTTGTACGATAAACACAAAAGAATGGGAAGACTACATTCTTAACTCTAACTCTCAGGAATCGAGAGAGAGTATAAAGGACGGGAAGACGACGTCCCTTGAAGCGTGAAGGTGCACCCAGATGAGAGACTGCCTCAATGATACTCTAACCTGGTTATGAGACATGAGAGTATAAAGATGCTAGAAAGAATAGGCATCAATGACGAAAGGAATATGGCCCCGTCAGAGAATCGGGGGCAATTGGATTTTTAATTTAATCAATCTTGAATAATTCTTGCTCAGTTATCTAAGATTGACTGGGGGCATATATGTGCATACATATTCCCCTCAACAATGACTTCATTATATAACTTTAATATGACATGCTTTTGCATTTTCACTTAAGTACTAAACTAACAATTATCAGACATTACAGGAAATAAACAATTTTTATTTACAAACATGTGAATTTGTACAAGGAAATCAAGCAAAAAATGCGAGGGCCGCGCTCGCTACAACAATTTCGGACCAATTGAGTATCAAAATAAAACAAAGCACTTCATCACTTAGGCTTTGGAGCGGACTTGGATTTTTTGGCAGCCTTCTGAGCATTCTTAGCCTCTTTTTCAGCATCAGTCATAATGCGCTTTGGCTTTTTCTTCTCTGCAATTGAAGTGCTAGAATCGGTTGATTTTTCCCCAGGAGTCGGAACACTGGAATCAAGAGAAGACTTTTTAGCAAGCTCTTCTGTAATAGACCTAGTTGAAAACTTAACGACTAACCTTGATCCAGGATCCACCACTGCAAGATGCTTAAGGCTTTCGGGTTTCAGGTCTTCAACTTTTAGCTGCATATGTTTGTCTTGTTTGGCTTTCATTTCAGCCAAAGTGATGTCATCGGCACTTTTTGAATCCCCAATTACAGCCACGTCAGGATCTTCTTCATTACCACCGTCGCCTTTTAAGGCATCAATCATCTCATCATCATGAGAAGTGTCGGCCTTAGACGGTTCAGCTCCCCCTCCCGACTCTACAACGGTAGCCTTATCCTGTCCTCCTTGAGTCTTTTCCGTGGATTTTACCCCAGTGGTGGTTCCCTGATGCATGTCAATCTTCTCGGTCGGTTCAACACATACAGAATGAGAAGCAACAGTTATCAACTCAGGAGAAAATAAAGGATCCTCCATCGATTGCCCAATTATGTGGTGAAAAGTGGAGACGGTCTTGACGAATTGTGGTGAAAAGGTAGAAATACCTTTCAATGGTTTCTCAATTGGAGTGACTACCGTCTCTGACGCCGATTCGGGTATAGGAGATAAAAGAGATGCTTGAGGGATCCCCGGGTTCTCGGGATCATATACCTCGACTTCAGAAGTTTCAGCGGTAGTAGAAGAAGAACCAGCCTCAGGGATATTCTTTTGTTTGGCCATCCGCTTCTCCTCCTCCATAGCAGTGGCAATGAGGTGACGCCCCTCGGCCAGGCGTGCCGGCTCATCATCTCTCAGATACTTTTCCATAAGTTTCTCTTCGTCGATGAAGTCTATCTTAAGTTCCTCTTTCTCCCATTCGATGATTTGACTCCATACGTGAACTAAGGTAGTTGGATAGTCTTCAATCCAAGAGATGTTTCGGCGACAAATTATGTGCGTGAAGAAGTCAATCAATAATTCACCAAAACCATGCACTTCTTCCTGAGCCTCTGATTGCTGTTTATGGGTCTCTTCAGCAAACTTAATGACATTTTCCACATTCCCCTCAGCTAGGGCAGCCCTATTCTCGTCTTCCATTAACTTGGACTCCACGTCAGCGTTTCGTTTCTCTAGTTCATCATTTTTTCTTGCTAACTCGGCTTTTTCTTGCTCAAGAGTATTGTAAGCCAGCTGCATTTTGACATTGTCCGACTTAGCATCTTCCGCTTGTTTCTTCAACTCCAAACGCTCTTGACTATGAGATTCCAGCAAGTCATGATAATGCTTCTGTAACTCCTCGAATTGCTGTTTAAAGTTGTTAGCATCTCGTTGAGTGATGACACATTGAGCCTGTGTGTCCTCAAGGTCCTTCTCCAAATATTTCAAGGCCTTTTCATTGGCATCTGCAGTCTTTTTTATCGAATTAACATCTGTAATTAAAGTCTGAATTATTCTGGAGAGATTGCGTGAATACTTGAACATCTCCGAGTATTTCTTCTCGACTGCGTCAATCTTCGCTTTAGCCTCATCTGCCCACTTTGAGGAAATAGGCTCGAGAGCAGGTAAGAAAGTCAGATTTTCAAAATAATTGTCTGGGAACTGCTTCTCCAGATATGCCAGCTTAACTTTGGACTCAGCATCCAGTGGTGGAGGTTTGCTGTATGTTAGCTCAGTGTCTCTACGCTTAGTAGGCACTACGGTTGTATCACCCTTTCCAGGTCGCTTCTCAGAAACCTTATGTTTGTCTCGTGAATCGGTATGTTTCGGTGGACTTTTTTCCCGACTGTGTTTGTCTTGAGGAGAAGTTCGGTCTTTGGGCTGCAATTTGTCTTATCCTCGACGACTCTGATAGCTTTTATATCGGTCTGGATCTGATTGGACGGGGGAGCGAGAGCGCGAGGTGTGTGGCTGATAAGAATCATGAGGCCTTTTGTCATCTCTACCCCGGCTTTCACGGTGATCATGCTCGACATCGGAAAGGGGTCTAGACATGCTACGACGTATTTTCCTGACATCATATTAGGGGCGAGACATTGGACCTGCGCAACAATGTAAAGGAATTCAGAATCAGTGTTCACATGAGAAGCGAGTGCTGTGAAGTGTGGTGCTATTATGTTGGGTGCATCCTAAGTGGTGTCCCCCCCCCCCCCCGACAAACCCCAGTTCGAAGCCAGGCCAGCGCGAGTGGGCTCTTTGGCCTTCACGGGAGTAGTCTCCTCTGAAGAAGTGAAAATTAAAGGATTTGTGCCAAAGTCCTCTGAAGTATATATGGTTTCAGGTAGGGGGAGATCTCCTAAACCCTGAAATGTGGAATCGTCGGTAGTAGGGATATCTCCTTGAGAAGCGTCTGTTGGCAACTATTTAGGGGACGTTGATTTCTCAGGAGAAATAGCATCATCAGGGACGGTATACCCTTCTCTGTGCCTTTCAGCTATGTTGGCTAACTCGTCGTCCTGAGTTGAAGATGGAGAAGGTGAAGTCCGAAGAGGTATTATTGGATTTCCCAAGCCCTCGCCCGTTTCAGGAATTATGTCCACTGGGGGTATGTATACATATGGACCTGGCCCATGACCTATGCTACGGGTAATGGATAGTAACCCGTGATGATGGAGATACTCATCCTTAAGAACTTCGTCGATGGTTAGAAACTTTTGATCGCCATTGAGAAGCCGATGCAACCGATCAAAATATAATTGATCCGATATTTGTTTTGGGTTATCAACTGCAAATAAAAGAGAAAGCAGGTTAATGCGTTGGCATGAACATTCAAAATTGAGATCTAGAAGATCGATGCTTTACTTGATTTGGTCCATCTCCTGGCGCACCCTGGCTGTTGTCTGATATAAAACCATTCGAGCTTAGAATCGCCGGCCTTGCTGCTAAATGGAGCTGAAATAATTTTCCTCTTTGGGACTGATTCAAAATAGGAGAAGGAAGGAGTTTCTCGAGTCTGATGCTTGAAATTATAAAAAAAGTGGACGTCATCGAAAGTAGGCTCTATACCTAAAACCTCTCTGTATGTTATATATAAGGTATATAAATAAACATAAGAGTTGGGGTGCAACTGCATGGAGGCAATCCGCATCTGTCTCAGAAAGTCGACGACAAAAGGCGGAAACGGTGGAATAGCCCCAACCATACACATCAATCGGGTAACTGCCATAAATCCTTCTAGAGGATTGTGGGGACGATCAGCTTTCGATGGCACCAGGGTATCTCTTTTCAGTATCTCGTGCTTTAAACATATTCGAACAAGTCTGTCGTCATCAATCGTTGATTCAACAGAATCTTTGGGTAATTCCAATATAATGGCAGACTCAAACTCATCAGGAGCTCGATTATCTCCTATCCCTCCTTCCTCTTCACCGCCCAGAGAAACTTCACTATCAGAAGGTGTTTCACTATTATGTGCTCCTACTTCATAATCTGAGCCCTCATTGTCCCATTCGAGGTCTGAGGAAGAAGATATGTCATCAAGAGCAAATCTCTCAAAAGTTTCCGCAACTTCTATCTTCTTTACTAACCTAGATGAACGTCTCTCGGCCCTGATCACTGGACTACTGAAGAAGTAATAACATAAGTTAGAGTAAGATAGCCCGCATCCCCCCGTGTGTGTATGTGAACTAAAGTGTGTGCTACGTGTACCAAAGATGCAAAGTAAACACATGAGAGCGTGATGTAAAGATTCAAAGGAGTAATAATGTTTCAGAATAGTTCTTGATGTTTGTTATGTTCCACTACAACAAAAACACCATATTACAACTTTAATTTTACAACTGTGAAAAAAGCACTATTGTAATAAATGTTTTTTACAACAGTCAGTTGCCTAAAGTTGTAATAAACATAATTATACAACTTTTCATTTTGTTAGTTGTAACAGATGCCTATTACAAACTTCATGTTTGTAATATCTATATTTAATTACTAATTATATTAATATTTAATAATAATTAATAATAAATTTAGGAATCAATAATATTTATTAATTATTATTAAATAATTAATATTTAATAAGTTGTGATTTATTTTTAATAGTTAATGCTTTTAATAATTATTACTCAACTATAACTAAGTAGAAATAAGTAAAAGTTAAATGATAACTAATATTAATGAGTAATATTTGATTTGGTATTAACTATTCCAGCAGTTTTAATAAACATAATTTTGACAACTTATTTGTTCAGCAGTTAAAACCCGCTTGTTTGTGCTTTTGATAAAAAAAATTATTTGTATGTAAACTCAATATTGTAAGTACTCCCTTGCATTGCTTTTGATATGCCCACTTTTGATAGTTTTAATTAAGAAGTAATATTTAATATTTGGTAATTAAATTGTATAATAATTCATAAAAATATTAATAATAAATAACATTTATAATAATTAATAAATAAGAATTTAATAAAGAATAAAAATTAAATATAAATATATAATAATTAATAACTAAGACTAAATAATAATTATTAATTTATAATGTGGCATAATTCAAACTATGAGTTGTAAGTTGTCTCGCCTGCACAATTTTGATACTAGCAAGATGTTTCGTACTTGTATATTGTAATTTAATAAAGTACTAATTTCCCCTGCACAATGATAAGCATAAGTTTGAAAACATTTTTGAGAATACTCAAACATAACTCCAAACTGATTCTGACCCTAATGCTTTCACTAGCACCTTATTCAGCAGTTAACAACAATTTCCATCGGTTTCAATCTTCTCGCTTTTGATGAAATGTTGCGCCTTTTGACCATGGTGTCGAACCTTAGCTATCAAGCTTTGATGATCATTGTTAGCCACTGCGATGCGGCACGGGTTCGGAGGCATCGCCCCCGAAAATATATTTTTTTAGGCCTTTTTCTTCAAAGTTAGATCGTACTTGAATTATTATTTTGTAATATATTTTTTGGCTTTGAAGTACTTTACAAATATATATTTTTCTACTTGAGATGCTGATTTTCAGCAACTCCTCGTCTTCGTTGATTAAAATAACTGAAAGGATTTCAAAACAAAAAAAATTCGCTGACCTGAATTTTTTTGGCTCCAAGTATTTCTTTTCCCTCCTCCCTTTTCAATATTATTTCTCCTAAACCATACTAGTTTTTCATCATCTAAAATCGAAACCCCAAGTCTAAAATCAATTACGTTTGAGACCTCTACTTGCAGAACCCTAGATTTCAAAAACAATTTCAATCGCCGCCTCTGAATCCATCCTAGTCAAAAACCCCAACCGGTTTCTTGTTCGCTATCAATCTCCAACGATCTATTCGCAGTCTCGAGTCGATCTGATTTTAGGAAGTTTTCTATCATCAGAATCATTTACTGGTGTTGTTAAATTCTTGTATTTCTTTTGGGGTTTCGTTTATTTTAGCGTTTGATTTTGTTTGTAGACATGAATTATGTTGAATTCCTTAAAGATTACTGCAACGATTTGTTTCAGGTTAGTTGTTGCAACTGAGTGTGGCCACTGACAGCATAGTCCAGAACACCTTGCCATCAGATTCACGACGGAGTTCGAATCGCCAATTCCTCAACTTGCAAGAGCAGCCAGAAAATGCCAGCATCGAAAAAAGTATTATCTTGGTATCTGATTTCCCCTTTTTCTCGTATTTTTTTGTTTTCTTTTGTAGGTAAATCTCAGATGTTTGTTTTCCATGCATTGGTTCTGTTTTATTTTTGATGCCTACACCCTGGAGTTCTGATGTTTGTTTTCCATCCATTTGTTCTGTTTTATTTTTTTAATTTTCGGATAAACACTCAATTGGGTAGAAGTAAAAATGTTGAATGGTGATTAGTTTCCTTACTGTATTTCAATGTAAATGTACTTAACTACAGTCATGTATCTCTGAGTTGCTAATACTATAGATTTTTGCTGTCCTGATGCCGAAATCCAACCCTATTTCCTTGCATAATTTCTTTTACTTGTATTGTTGTGTTAGCAGGATTTTAGTTTCCGTTAAATTTTATAATAAAACTGTGAAATTAGTAAAATTAGTTTCGAAATGTTGTTCCTATGTACTTTGAAAGAAAGAAAAAAATATTAATAACTGCATTTGCAGGTTGTTGAAACCGATCTTTGTAATAAGGTGAACCAAGACCATGTTGTAATGCTTGGCGGCTTTTTGACAATGGAGTCGGTGATGAAAGGTACATTCTTCACAATAGTCCTTTGCACATTGATTGTATTGTGTATATCAAAATGTTGTAACACATGTGTATGCTGCATCTTAGGTGTATATGAGCTTGCTAAAGACGAGAGCAAAGCTGGTGCATGTTTATGGATTAGTAATCGAATAACATGTAGGTTGGTGAAAGATCGTGGTGCAGGTTGTAGTTGAAATGAGGTATGCAGATTGGGTAATGGATGATTATAATTCACCTTCTTATTCTACATGATCAATCATGGAAGGAATAAGGGGTCTTTATTTTGATGGTGTAATTAAAGCGTTTGAGGATGGAATAAGGTATGCGATGTTTTTTTTTCAAATTTCTACCTCTTTAGGTTTACCAATCATCCTCAATCATGGTGAAAAAGAAAAATTCTCTAAAACAAACACCAGTCCTTCGTTTCCCTATGTTTAGCTAACATTTATGCCCTTTCTTGATGTCCATGAATTTGAAGTTATCTCGACATAATTAATTCCATCTTGCTACATATATAAAAGTATGGATGTATATAATGCATGTGTTTGAGATGGATATAGGTTTTGGAACAATTTCAAGCTATCTTGGATATAGTTCATCCTACAGAGGAGAGAAAACAAGGTAGGTGCAATTTTTTCCTTCCTTTACATTTATTTTCTGTTTTTATTTCCTGGGAAGTTGTCTTGTTGATCATACAGCATTGATTATGCAAGCCCATGAGATACTGCTTCTTGATTTTTATCCTGCTATAGAGCTTAGTGAGTGATATTTCTATAATTAGAGCAACAAATTTTTGGTGTGATAATGGTAATGATTCTACAAAAAACAGCTAGACATTTCAGTTGCATCCTTGGAGTCCGTATATAGTAAAAATAGAATAGTTTATATGTTGCTTGTGTAATAACTTTTTCCTAGAAAATGTATGACTTAAGATTGGAAACTCAAGTCTGATCCTGATTCTTCTCTTCAGATTTTGTTTTGATTTGTTAAAAAGGCCGTGAATTTTGATGTGCATTATTATTATTATTATTATTATTATTATTATTATTATTGGGATGAAAGCGTTGAAATGTTTACCATTATAGCTCGGTTGTGGCAGGAGAACGCTAAAATCTTATCAAGGTAGGACTATTCCTCGTCTATTTCTGATTTCGGCAAGTTAATTGACGTTCACATCGTTATGTGCCAGACAACATATAAAATTTACATGGATCGTCGGTGGTATGTATTATTCTTTTATATCTTTTTTTTCTTTCTCTCTCCGTTATCTTCAACTAGTACATGTTTTGATACAATATCACACAATAGTATTAAATGTATATGATGTAATGTAGAGTTGAATTGTGTTTTGTTCCTAGGATTTTATGCATAAACTAAAATGTTTTTCTTTTTCTCTCCGTTCCCTTATAACAAAACTATTTTGTCCTTCTTTTAAATAGCAATTAAAATAATAATAAGTAAATACTCTTTAAATAAGCTAGTTCAATTAGCAGTCAGTGGTTAATTTTCCCTTTAATATATGCAAGCTGATATTTTGTATCTTATATGTTTGCCCTTTTTTTCCTGTCTAAAGTTGAGTATTAGTATTAGTCAATAGATCTTCACACTTGTCATATATATAGAATCAAACTAAGAACTATAATTATTGAAACTATTTCAAATGCAGGTTTTGGGTTTTGAGTTTTGAGAAATTGCTGCAAGAAAAAGTCCCTTTGCATGCTCGTTTTTACCAATGGTATGTATCAGTTGACGAAAAAAGTTGTTAGAAATGGTCTAAGGAATTGACATGAATGATATAGAGTGAATAATTTATTAGTAATTGAATTCTAATTTTACATTTGTTACAGGTTCGTACTCTTAGGATTTGTTGGAGTTACTCAACTTGAGAAATATGATCCGGTTAGAGCAAATAACCTCCAATCATGATGAATCGTTGATACTCATTTTTAGGTAGCCAATGCATGCATTTGTTAGGCATTATGGTTTAAACTGAATTGTATCTACTTTGTTGTATCCAAATATGTTGTTCCATCTTGGTAACTGTAAGTTAATCATTAGTGTTAAAAAGATCTTTATGTATAAGAGATTGCAAAAATTAATATATTGTTTTGGTTCATTTTTAAATTTGTTTGATATCTTCAGCTTTGTAGATAATATGTTCTGGAATGAATTCTTTTTTCGTAATATGTATGTAATTTGTGTATATATTACAATTGTAAAATAATATTTGTAATAAAATATACTACAATGGTTGGAAAGAGTTGGAAAAACAGCAAAGTCACAACAGTGTAAAAAAGTTGTAATAAAGTTTATTACAACGGTGGAAAAAAGTTGTAAAATATACATATTACAACCGTGTTGCAACGGTGCAAAAAAGTTGTAAAAGATTTTAGTTTAATACAACTTCTTAATACACGACGGTTAGCCCACCTTTGTAAAATGTATATTACAACGGTGTTCCACCGTTGTAATATGGTCATTTTGTTGTAGTGTTCGTAAGGCGCTATCCTAACTGTTCATCAAGTTGAAGGTTATGCCAAGCATTGATTAAGCTAGTTGGATAAATTCTCGCGCATTGAGTTGGACTGTTTCGGTTCGGTTCGGGTATGTGTATTGGGATCAGATCGGGGGGCAAAGTCATGTTTCGGTCTGAAGCAGATATTCACACCCAGTAAGTAAAACCGAATCGGTTCGGACGTAGGTGACCGGATCGGTTCAGATTGAGTTGAATAATCATGCCTCTTCTCCTCCTTATCTTTTACTCCGATCCGACCCGGTCAGGTAGGCTCTGTTTCCTCTTTTTGCTTTTTTTTTTGCTCCGACCCGATCCGGTCTTGTAAACATCTTTCCCTTCCCTTCACTCCAACGTTTCTCCACCTGAACCGATCCCAGTTCCTCTCCTCTTCTTCATCTTCTCCATTTTCCATCTTGCTTAACCAACACCGAACCCAACTTCATGTCAAAAACCCTAATTAAGGCCGAGCACTTACGTGCTCAAATATCCAGCAGGACCCTAATCCCCTCTCCCAACGCCTTGAGGTGGTGACAGAACCACCAATTACGACGGTGAGGAGAGAGGAGGCCAAGGCATCGAAGCTAGGCAAAGGCCATGACCAAATCGCTCAAAAAATGACCACAGATTTTAACTGAAATCAGTTATTACAAGGATAATCAAAGTTTTTAACCTACTTACGAGTTTGATTTGAAGACTAACGAGAAGAATTTTGTAGTTTTTGAAAGATAGGGTTTCGGTGTAAAATACGATAAACAGGAGCAATAAAATAAGAGAAAGAGGAAGAGGAAGGAGATAGGCAGCGAGTTTATATATGTGTTTTTAGTGACTCATCGTATTCCCAGCCTTTCTACCCCTTTTCGGACCGGAGTTGCAAGCCCACAAATTCTTTCTGGCCTGTTAATCCAGTGTTGAGCAAAACAAGAGAGAATTCCGTTCGGGTCGGAGTCCGAACCGAAAGGGATTATACACATTGACTTGGCATGCAGGTTGAATTCGAGGAAAAATAAAGAAAAACTTACATGGAGGAATTACTGGACATTAAAAAGAGCTCTCAAAGTTGTTTGAAAATAAAGAAAGTAATTCATATTGTTTATGGATATATATAAGTAACAAAAGGCATGACTTTATGAAGCGACACAACTCTACAAGTAAATGTAAGCGATCATTCAATGGTTTTAATTCAAAGGATGTTTTGTAAACTACTTCGAAGCACACTTTATCTTAAATAAGATTGTACTTCGAGGGGACAAAATGTTAGCCTACTTTGTGAACTAGGCTACATAAAGAGCAAATAGTGAGAAAGCCACCAACCGGTTCGGATCGGAGGGAACCAGCGCAGGAAAGAAGCAGAAATCAAAGACGCAAACATCACATCGGTTCGGTTCGGAGAAGTAGTTCAGCGACATCAAAAGAGAGCAAGTAGCCCCATCGGATCGGATCGGAGGCGGCCGATCCGAACCCCTTTTTTCTGAGCCTGTGACCGTTGCTACACACGTTTCCTGAAGACTCGGACCAATCATGACCATTTCCTCCCACGATCTCCCACTAAATCGATGCGATGTCACCATCTAAAGGCCTCCAAACCCAACTCTTATGTGATGGGTGCCACATAGTTCCGAACCGGAGCCACTTCGAGGGGATTTTTCACCTATAAATAGGCCACTATGGGTCATTGGAAGGGATCTTTTGGCAAATTCTCAGCTCTAACTTCCTCCATAGCCGAATTTCACAACCATATTTAGATCAAAATCATCTCTTAAAGTTTATTTTTGAGAGATTTGAGTGAACTTATGCATTGTAATTGTGAAGTTGAGTGAGAATCATTGTTGTATTTGCATTCAAATCATCAATTAAAAGAATAAAAAGTGGACATAGGCTCTTTAACGCTGAACCACTATAAATCGTGTGTTCTTCGTTGCTTTTTAGTTCTATTTCATTAAAATCATAGATAATTTGGGTGTTAGAACCAATTTTTGGTCTAACATCTTAAGATTCATCAACATTTCTCGACTTGTCATAATTATTTATTTATAATTTTTTCAAGCTTACACTACAATTTTTTCAGCTTCATTCTTTTTAAACAATTTATAAATTACCATATTTTAGCTTCAAATTTCATGCAAACATTGCTAGGTTGTTAAGTTTTTTTATGGCCAAGAGTTTTTATTATATTTCAATGCCAAACTACATTATAAAATCAAAATCAAAACAAATTAACAAATAGTCACCATATCATAGAAGCGGATAAAATTGAGAACAAGATACTGTGTAAAGTTTCTAACTCTTTGATATAATTAGAAAAAAAATATAAATTAATTACATGTTATGTTGTATATGGGTATAATTGGAAAGTGTAATGCAATAAGTGAAAGCACTTCCAATAAGCATTAGAATTTTGCTTAGTCAATTAAGTGAATACAAAAGCTTAATAAAAATACTTATTTGAAATCAAACAAGCAAATAACCTCTTACTTCTTATTCAGTTAAGCACTTTTTTCCTCAAAACAAATAGAGCCTAAGCCTCTGTGACTTGCAATTTGTTTTGAACCAGCCACTCGGAGAATTCCGAGATATGGGATAATGATCGAAGTCCTATTTAGGAAAGGTAAAGATGCTGCAAAATGAAATGGAGCACTTCGTGAATAAGCACATTCCCCAAGAAGAAAATCAGGATGCATATGAGCTGCCAATATTGGCAAGTTCAATAATAGGGCCACTACTGGGATCGTTGTATGTTACCACCCAACTTAGCCCGGCATTAAGGGAGTAAATGTGAATGCAACTATAGATGGGGACGAGATTTGGATGGTGCCTGTAATTGACTATTTAAATTAATGGACCTTATTAGAAAACTAGAATGAATCAAGGAGATCTTGAGGATGTTGCCTCTCTTTATCATTTTGGATGTTGTGTTATATCGAAGATGATTTTCTAACCAATTGTTGAGGTGCGTCATTGGAAGAAAACCAAGGGCTATGATCAGTGATATAAGATCGATACAATTCATCAAAACGTATATGCTCCAAGGTCGAAGCCATGTGGCAATGACTTAGTTCGTTTAATCATCCATGCTTATTTGATATAACTAGTGCGATACCATGCCTCGCACACGGAAATGGAAAAAATAATAGTTTTACAGGAGAATAACGGTGAAATACAAAAGCACATATTGAAGCAGTAAAAGAAACATTGGTCCTACAGTTGCATAAGGAAAAAATGCTTCTGCTATATAGTATATTATTCCTTTTAAGTAGAATCCTATTATACTGCAACGTATAAAATGGTTATAAGCTGTACAAACCTTAATTTTTAAATGCTTTTATAACATTAGATAGGGCAATTAGTATATGGTACATTGATATACATGATAAGCGTTGGCAAAGAAACCAAAAAAATTAAATAACTGTGTCTCCTTCAAACAATTCAGGTATAGAACATTCAGCTATAAAACATTCATGCTCAACCGTACATAAGCAATAGAGCATGTCACAAATTAATGAATTAAAATGTAACAATGGGGGTGGACTTTATTAAGGAAAAATATGATTTAATTTTGCTATTATTACATCTGAACCAAAAATTCGAGTATTAATGTTTTTTACTACATCGGCAAATGGAAGCAGGCAAGCTAAAAGACAATTTTTCTTATTTTTGTCAACCATTGCCTTAAATTGTCTACTCGGTTGGGATCCTTCGTTGTACCAGCAATTGAATGTTGTTAAAGTCAGCATTGAAACAGCAGGAATAAATGCTCCGATAACTGCGGAAAAAGGAATAATAGTGTAAGTTCATTTTTTGGATAAGAAACAAAAGAGATGTGTAAAATGCAGGAATCAACTTTTATATTTCTGTACACTTAGCAATCTAGAAAGCACAAAAAATTAAGCCTAAATTATTGGATGTTCGTGCATTGCAAAACAGTCGACAAAGATTAAAAAATTTATGGGTAAAAAACATATTTATTCAAATAAAAGATAAAATTCTTTGCCATAGAGATGAATTTATTCGTATGTTTATCTGGAAGTAGGCAACTGCAAATGTGGGCATCAAGCAAGCAAGTAAGATGGGCAAAATATGTAATACCATGTAAGAAAAAGGCATATGCATATGGAGTTCGCCGAACAGAAGCTCTAACAGATGCATTGTTTAATAAATCAGTTTGCTAATTTGTTTCTAAATGTGTTAGATACAGATAAGCTGAAACAATGGGCTAAATAACTTTATTCCATATCTACTGTTAACCTATAGTATGTATGTTACATGTATCTTCCACTTGCAATTACCATAAAATTCAAGTTTTTACCTATTTGTAATGGTCTAGAGTGGACTATAGTTGTCAAAATAAGATTTGTACTTGAAAAAAAAATATTCGGAAATTTGTTGCATCTAATGGGTAAAAATTATGATAAAAATAATATATGTGTACTTTTTTGCAAGAATGTTGCGTTGGAATCTCTAAGCACAGAAAAAGAAATCTGCAATTTCATTAGCAGCAGGAAAAGTGAATCAGCCGCTATAGAATCTTAGACTCGCGTTGTTTGAGCCAGTTGTCCTAATAGTGGATCTTATACTTCTTAACGGTTAATAAAAAACTTAACTAATAGTCAAGCTGTAAGTTGATATTTCCCTAACACGTATTCATCTATCAATATTTCATAATATTAATATCCATATTTGTATTCCTACATTACTGTGAATATACATGGTTAGTACCTTCCAATCCCTGGCCTAAATATGCACTTGCATAGAAAAGGACAACAAGATTCATATCTTGATTCAACTTAAATATTTAGTACAAAATCACTAAACAATAGAAAGATTAACCTGCTTAAAAGATATCTAGGTCACTTCTTTAGTTTTAATAAATCTCATATCATTTATTTGTACTTACTTTGGCAAGTGCACAAAGGTTAAAAATTAATTGTAGAAAAACATCATTCATTTTACAATAATTTAATGACTAAAATCTTGCATTATATTGTTACATCATAATGAGATAAATATTACACTGTTTACAACCTCATTGTTCATGTATTTCAATCTATCAACTAGTTTTCTTGGAAAACATGGATTATTTATGCAAGCTTATTTTTTTTTTCATAACATATTTGAACTTAGAATCATTTACCGTGAAGCATGAAAGGTTCATGTATGAAATAAACAAAAGCACCAACCCTGTGCATGGACAAAAAAGGATCCAGCATTGCCATATAATTAGTAGAAGTATGAGAACAATGAGTTAATCGCACACAATGTAAAACTGATTTTCACCTAAAAGGAAAAGGGATTTTTCGAAGAGTTCGCAGATGGAAGCATCAACTCTTGCAATATAGCACAAAAAATTAACAGATAACAACAGTTTGCAGTTTTCAATGAGTAACTTTGGTTGCTATATATGTTTGTTTCTATTTATTTACAAAGAGTTGCATTCACATAATATACATAAATGACTGAAAATGAATTATATGGAAACATCGACAATAAAAATTGAAGGAAAGAAATCAATATTGTAGCATACATGAATCATATTCAAATATCAAAAAGGAGAATGGAGGTTAATTGATTCATTGAATCAAGGAATTAAATAATAAAACTTGATTAAAACCTCTTGCTTTCAGTTAAAAATGTTGATATATTACCAATATTCATTGCAAGTAGGGTATTAGTTATTATAAAGTTGCAATTATAGCGTTGAATAGAACCCAATTAAACTAAAGAAATTTTAATACTAAACCACTGATTCTAGTTTCCATTCATGACATTTGGGTGTAGGTAGAAAATAAGAGTATAATACTGTTGTGTAAAAGCATTTGAAGTGTGAGACAACGTGTCAACAAATTTGATTTCATTTATCTACAAAGAAAACAATAAACCAACAAAAATGCTGTTCTATATAATAAAACCCACAATGCTTAAACTATATCCAAATTACATCAATAAATGTCATATATCTTACTTAGAAAAATAAACTAAAAACAATTTTTAGATGTAAAAAGGTCGTCATAAGGCCAGGTACCAATTATCAAGAGAAGTGAGAATATAAAACTATTGTTTTAAAGCACTTAAACAGTGAGACAACTTAGAAATAATATTGACTTTTTTATATAAAAAAAATATACAGATTTAAAGAAAAATGCATATCTTGTAATAGAAAAATGAATCTATATATGAAGTACTTTATATGTGCAAGTGAAATCCCTTTTGGGTTCAGCCAAACAACAACGTCAAAGCAATTTTTTTCAAATTTTTTAGTAACAACAAATAGACATCATTCAGTCCCTTTAAAAAGTTATTATTTATGCATATAAATAATAGATAATAAAAATACATCTATTTTTATAGTGAAATAAGTATCTAAAAATGAATAGAAATTTGAGTTCAGGTCTAATGCCTTTTTGTGTACAATCTGAAAAGAGGTAAGAATTTTAGTTAAATGTATAATGTAAACTTGCAATGATGAATACAACAATAAGGAAGATCTTAGTTTACTATCATAGTAAAAATTAGTCTTGAGTGGAGAAAGAAATTTAAGCATCCTTATCGAGGGAAAAAGGAATGCTTGCAGATAGTAACAATTTGCAAAAAGAAAACATATTGTAAGTCCATATGTTAAACGAATTTAAAAAATGAGAAATAAAGCATGAAAACTAAATATGAAAGATTGAGACGACTAAATTTCAAATCGAAGGGGAAGTTTTTTTCCCAAAGAATTAGCTAAGCAAATGTACAAAATAACGACACAAGCAAAAAAAAAATGTTTCAAAGGAAAAAAATAAATGTTATTTGGTTAAAATTTTCAGTATGACAAAAACAAACAAAAAATAGGAAATCATTATTTTCGATGTAAAATAGGAATTCTTCGATGATATCTTTTTTAAAAAATCTATATTTATGTCCTGATATCGTTTAAAATATGAAAAATCTTAAAGACCGTCTTATGAATTTGACATATCTTTCAGGCTGTGATATAAATATTAAAATTGCATATTGAATCCATATAGCAAATGACCACATACCGTGCTATCCAACAATTGCATGTTAAATCCAAAAATATCATTGCTGTGCAGGTTGATAGATTCCCATAACCTGCCAAATCAAAAGCGTACTACCCCCCTTATAGTTCCAATAGTAAGTGTTACATATTCAACAACCATTGTTGAAAGAGATATAGGAAAGAGATATGTTTTAGATTAATCTACAGTTTGTTGTTATATAGGAATGATATTTTTTCCATAATACTACAAATAAACAAATTGTATAGCTAATGTATAATTGGAAGCCAAAGCTTTATTCAATTATATTCCCTGGAAGGTTAATCAAACATAATTTGTAGTCAAAAATGTAGAAAATTACATTCAAAAAGGCTAACTAAAGGCGAATGCTGTAAGTTTAAAAAAAACATATATGAATGTTGTTCAGTGGTGATTTAAATTATTCGGTAAAAGGATTAAGGTTTCGCAACGTGGGCATATAATGAGGTGATAGAGTGGCAAGGTTTCATGCTAAGAGAGGCAGATCAGATTTAGGTTGATTTTAAAATGTGGCACAAACAAAGTTTAGTTGAACGAAATACACATGGACAATTGCAACAAAGGGGTGGAGGAAAAGCGACGACTTTTATGGGATGGACAGTAGAACAGCTAATAAGTCAATATCACCTTTGATGGTTGCATTATTCGATATGACTCTAATTAGTTAACTTTAATTTATAGATAATTAATGATACGTGTTAAAATTTACAAAACTAATGAACATAAAAAAAGATATTATGTAATAATGAATTTACACTTATTATAACATCTAACCTGAATATCAAATGAAAAGCAGATTTATTATCTGTATTTGAGTTGAAAAAAAATTGAGTATGAAATCTAATTAACTTCAGCTAATTCTTTTTCAAAATAATGGATTTATTAGCTATAGCCTATAATATTTTATAGCTAATATCTCAAACAATGGATTTTTTTATATATAAATCTAATTAACTATAGCCTATAATTGAGATATTAATTTAGATGATAATTTATTAAATATCTCAATTATGGGTTAAAATAGAATTAGCCTATAATATTTTATGCTATTTTTATTTTCATATTCAAAATTAAACCTTTTCTATTGTTGTCAACATAGTCGGGGAACGGGGTATTCATATTGAAATTGTTATTTTAGGATATATTTTTCGATGAATATTAACTAACTAATTAATTTAATTAGTTTAAGTTTGAGATGTTTATTTAATTTTGATGCACGAACATAGTTCAAAATAATTACGAACAACTAAATATAACTTATTAGCTGTAGAAAGTTGTAAAAGTAAGCGTCTAACTATAGAATTTATGGTTAGTGCAACTAAATGTTCTTTCATGCCAATTTAACAATCAATTACCAGCTAGGAGCATATCAGTCAATAAGAATCAATTAACCTAATGTAGAAAAATAGGAAAATATGATATTATTCATTTCAATATCAGTGACCAACTAAACCCAGAAGAAAACATGTGAATGAAATTTCAAACTAACTAAACTGATATCCTCTCCATCATATCTAGGCAAATTAATTTTTATAATTTGAGAATTTAGGTTCAAACTAAATGAATTATATATGAATTAGCTAACTTTACTTTCAAACATCCAAATTGAAAGTAAAGTCGTTAGATTCTTTTTTTATTTCCAAGTTATAGCACCAGTTGGAAAAATCCCAAAATCTGCATCAAGTTAAAGTCATTCAATAACAAATCCAAAATAACAGATAAATTAAGTTAACAATTTTTTAACCTTCAATTAAATCGAACCAATATGTGAATCAGTATAAGGTCATCGTCATCTATTCAATGAAGTCATCTAAGGCTTAAAGATTAAAACGTGTTATTGCTACATATTTCAAAGCACACTTCTTTAAATTTAAACTGCTTATGAATATAAAGCCTACTAAATCAATAAAATGAACAGACAATCAGTGTCACGTAACCCAAAATTAGGGTTTAATTGAATTATAAGGTGAAGCCAAATCAAGTATGCGGCATGATTGTTATTTTTTCTTATTAGCAAACCAAAATCTAACACCAAATCCATCATGTAGAAAATAGTTAGCATAATATAGGGGTAGACGGAATGAAATAGGAACGTAGATAGCATGTCAAAGGAAAAAAATTCTTAAGTACAAATTAGAAATGTCACCTAATGAATAGCAGCATTACTTGGTTTCTTCTGGCCTCTGAAATGGCAGTGTGAACTATGCAATTCAGCCAGATGGTGAAGCGGAATAATCTTAATTCAACCAAAACGAATAATATTGGGCGACAACTCTAGGGCGAAGCTGCTGGGGGAAAGCTTAGTCATCAACGATAAAGTGAGTGGCAAATATATTTTTCCTTAATCAGTCGAAGATGATGTTGGGGGCGGTTGGGTATTATTTCCTAGATCTGGGAAGACGATTTGTGCGGTAGCTTTTTAGAATAGGTATTGGTCTGATGAACGGTTAGATTTGATTTTCTAGAACAGGTATCAACGTATTATAATTTTTTTGAGAGATGCCATTATGGCATTATTTTGTGGAACTGAGAAGGAAATGTCACGCGGGGTAAATGAAACCGAGGCCGAACGATTGTTTATGGGGACATATGTCACCATCATACTTTTCTAAGCAAAAGTTGAACCGAAGAGATAAAGGCGGTTACTCTAATGTATGGCGAGGATTGAAATACTGTACACGTGTCAATCTTTGAATTTTTTGGAGAATCTGGATCTGAAAGGTCTTCGGAGAAAGATTGTGCTTTCATATAATATAATAGATTGCATGACCAATCACAATATCGATCACGAACCCTACATTATTGATCCTACAAAAATTTCTTGATATTAACGTTCGAATCTGAGCTTCTCCTTGCTTTCTGCCTTCACGAATAGTTTATAGTCCTTCCCAAGTTTCACTGAAACTCTGCATGAACCCGCACCCGAAATAGGGGAAGAAACCCTGATATAAAATAAAAGCATTGACCTAAGCTTTACTGCCTAGGCTAGCACACCACTGTTCTACTAGTGTTATAACATCAGTTAATCGATGGTAGCCTATCTCAGACAATAGAGCTTGGGGATGAACCCATACAACCATTGTGGCCAATTCTTCACATAATGCTTCCATTATTGCATCGCCTGATAAACCGCCTTATCTTCTAAGTTTGCCTCTGCCGATTGGACCCTCTTCGGATTTTATTGGTTAATGTTTTGGAAGTAATTCCTGTTATGGAACGTGCGCCTTATATGGAAGCAGTTTATGCACCAGGATCTTATTCATCTAATTATAAAGAAACAATTTTAGTAGAAAACAACATGGATATGAAATTAAATGCAAACACAAGATATTCACCCAACCACCCTCTTTATTGATTCACCAAATCGAATTTTGTTTACATTTGTGGAATAAACCCAAAATTAAACAAATTACAACCAAATCAATAACTTTATCTAAAAAGGAAAAGAATATCTAGAAGACTGAAATATTGCTGGAGAAGAAGAGCAATGAAGAACGATGAAAAACCATTAGGTCGCATTTTTCTTGATTTCTATCAACCCAATTCGATTCCACTTGGAGACACAAATTCTTCTTTCAGCATAAATATGAATAGCTTCTCTCAGTCCTAATTCATTAATTCTCCTCTCCTCGACCTTTTTCTATAATAATCCAATAATGAAGGTAAATTTAATGGAAGAATAGAAGACCAAGACAAACACCCAAATTTCCCTTAAAAACTACAGAATATATCTCAGAAAGATCTGGTCAAAAAACATAAACATGTAGGCTCAGACGTTTGACCTGGATGGTCAGACATCTGACCAAGCTCTCAGGTTTCAGTACCCTTTCAGGTCAAACTCTGACCTGGAGCCTCACATTTCCGACCCCTTCTCTCTTTTTTTCTTGTCTCCGATTCGAGTACAGTCTTCTCCGCTATAAAGCATTCATTGTCGTATGCAACGTACATGTGAATTTATATCACAAATCATAACATTACACCTTGATATGAAATCACATCATCAAATAAGTCATCCGACTACAATAGATGTGTAATTTAGTATCACAAATTACTCCATTAACAAGTCAACCTAGCTCTTTCAACGATCACCAAATCTCATTTAAAACCATTACAAACCACAACCAAGGCGTGCATGTGATGCATCTTTCATATGAGATGTATCACACAAAACTAAGGTCATAAAGATGTTTGCAACACCACAACTATGCAGTTAAAGCCCCACAATCCCCGCCATAGCACATAGTGCTCTTCCACCACTACGCTATGTTAATTTAGCGCTAATGAACAATAGATCCGCTTTTAGCCCCACTATTTTACGCTGCATCCGCTAAATCAAGGTTTTTTTAGTGTTCTCTTTAGCAGTAATAATATATAAATCTTCATTTGACTAGTTCCCTTTTTGAAAATTCAATAAATTTAGCGTAAATGGATAAATTTAAGGCATAAGTGTCTAATATATGGTAACAATCAATTACACTCATCAAATTTAGCATGCATAACTATGACATTCCTCAAACTTGTTATATAATATTAATTGATATTTATTTTTTGTACACATATAATGTGAGAAAAATGATTAATTAATTTTCAAACATTTGGATTTAGATCTAATGAACCCTTTTGCACCTCCTCTATATCCCTACCATTTCCTTGCTATATCCCCGTTACAGCTTTTTACACTCCCACTGCTATAGAACCGCTTAGAGCTTTAACTACATAGCACCACAAAGATCTCTGTCTTGTGGATTTTCCAAATCGACAACTGTTTTTCACTTGTTTAAAGCTCATCACCTGATCTCTATTGATCCCTTGAGTATCATCAACATGAAAACCCCTGCCTAATTTTCCAAGTTGATACCTGTCTGTTACTTAACCCGGTCTCCTTACTTGATCTCTTTTCGATCTCTCGAGCACTATCAACAAGAAGACCCCGAGTAGAAATATGAACCGAATCATCAAGGTACTAGCAAATCAAAGCAATCGCCTTCTCATCCATCTTCTTCTATTTTTCCTCATCCATATCAGAGAGATTCTTCTCATTCCATCAAATAGATCATTGAGTATGGAACATCCACCTTCATGGGCTTCGATAACCCCTAATTTCTTCCATCAAAAGTAGCCATCCTTATAAACAACATCATATTTGACATAAAAATGTTTTTTTTCAATACAAAATCACTTTAAGCTTTGCGATGATTTAGCTCTGATACTAATTGTTATGGAGTATGCGTCATATGCAGAAGCGGTATACCCACCAGGATCTTATTCACCTAATTACAAAGAGATAATTTTGATAGAAAATAACACGAATACGAAATTAAACGCAAACACAAGATTTTCCAAAAAGTACCATCTTTATTGATTCACAAAACAAATTTTGTTTATAGTTATGGAGTAAACACAAAATAAGCAAATTACAACTAAATCAATAACCTTATTGAGAAAGTGAAAGAATATATGGATTGTTAAAATATTATTGGAGAAGAAGACCAATGAAGAACGATGGAAAACCACTAGATCATATTTTTCCTGGCTTTTATCAATCCAATTCCCACTTGGAAGTACAAACTTCTTCTTCCAGTAGTAAATAAAAATAGCTTCTCTCAGCCTTAATTCCTTAATTCTCCCCTTTTAAGTTTTTTTAATCGACTTCTGAAGGTTGCTTATATAGGAGAATAGAAGACCTAGGCAAATACCTAAAATGCCCCTTCAAAAGCTGCAGAATGTACCTTAAAAAGACCGGGTCAAAAAATAGAAACACGCAGGAGAAAATGTAACAACCCATATTTTATTGAGAAATATTTAATGAATATTAAATATTTAAAACGATTTATTTTAAGAATTAACGTCTTGAAATTTATTTAATTTAAAGTTTTAACATATAATTTATAATATAATTAAAACGAGCTCGCAGCAGAGCGGTAGTTCGTAATATTACGTTTTGAACTTTAAATGAATGCATATGATCCAACGTAAGTAAGAATTCGTTGAAACAAGAAACGTTCGAATCTATTGAACAATATTTTTCTAACGAAAGAGAAAAATCGAAATTTTATCTTGTGGATTGTGAGTTCTGACCAAAACAAATTTTTAGAAAGTCGTTATGGAATCGTTTGCAGACCATAAAGATCTATTCATATAATAAAAGGATTTCTATATAAATTGAATATCGATTTAACTTAAAAATGGAAGTATCAAGTTTAAAGTCAAATATAGTTCATTTTGAAACTATGATATTCTGTTTAGATATATACGATAATTTTAATTTGTTTTTCAAAGAATTAGAATATTTTGAAATTAAATTATATATTACCGATTTAATTGAATATGAAAACATAGCCATTTTGCAAATGATTTTGAATTTCGATGAAACCAATTTTATCGTATCCGTAATGATAAATTATTGTAAGATTCCAAATTTCGGATCAATCAGAGTTAGTATGTGGTCGTGTGAGATATAAATGTTCAATGTAAATACGTATGTATAATTAATTAATATTTAAGCCCAAACTAGCGCTATTTGAGAAAACGGACTTGGATTTCAACGAAACAAGTTTTATTAGGACCGTAATGACAAACCATAGCCACATGCAAATTTTTACCGCGAATAGAGTTCGTATGTACCGATGCGAATTTTTAGACGACGAATGGAGATAGTAATAGACACATAGTAATATAATATAATAATAGAATATTTTTAAAACCAAAATATCTTCTCTATAAATACACCCTAACTCCACCCTAAACCTTACCCCAAAATTTCAACCACCATTATTTGCAAACAAGTCCCTCTTCTATTTTAATTTTTATCCTCCAAACGATGATGAACCGGAGAAAAATTTCAACATGAAAGTTGTAGAGTATATCGAGTACTACCTATAACAAAAATATGGTGGGGATTCGTGAATGGAGGTGGTCGAGATCTAGCTTGAATGGTAATGGGATGACTTTCACACGTCCTCGTTTTGCATGCAAACAAGCGAGAGTTAGCCCAAAGTGTCAACTAGGAAGTTAGAGAGAGGTCTAGACTTTGTAGTTGGAGGTTTGGTATGAAAGTGACCGTTGTGGTTGTGGCGTGAACATGATCGGAGATGAACTGTTTTTGAGTGTCGTGAACTTACAAGCATGATTTCTGGCGAATCGAGGAAGAACTAGATGATGACTCCAACTAAAAAGATGTTCTCATAGGGAGGCAGTGTTGTAGGACAAGATTCGTAGCTTCAGATGGTTGGAGGAGTGCACAACGACGGTCGAAGCCTTTTCCGTTCATGGCCACAATTTGCGGCGTCCGAGACATGTGGGGTGACGGGGTTTACAACTAGGGGCGTCGTGCGTAGGCGGTGGTGGCGGTGGGTCTGAAGCACCCAGCCGGTGGTGGTAAGCTCGAATCAATGGTGAACGTAAGTTGGAGGAAGAAGCAGAAAGTTAAGTTAATATTTAATAATATTTAATTAATCTATTTAAAAGTTTGAACGATTATATCTTGTTCGTATGAACTCAGAATTGTAGAAACAAGATCCATGGGAATTGTGGAGAAGAATACTCTGCTGTGAAACAGATTTGGACGAGATTAGAGCTAGTTGGAATTTTGGGTTAAATTAAACCCACATTTAATTTAATTCAAAGCAATCATATTGAAATGATCAATAATCACCGTGAGAACTCTTTTTAACTTGAATAGTTATTATAATCATCAACTGATTATATATTGATTGCTTGTGGTTGCTATAATTTCCTCGTGGATGATGGACGCTTATTTACAGTTTCATATTCACTGATGTACATATAAGCGTTAATAGTTACAACTCTTATATTATAACTGTTGATTGATGGATAATAACTGTTGTGGTTATTATTATAATTGTTCACACAATTGACACCATGAATATGAAATTATTTGGGAATAGATTGTGTCCCATTCCATTGGAGTTTTTAACGAATATTATATCGATTAAGTCAAATAAGAAATAATAATGGAAATTAGATTTTTATATCCAAAACGATTTGAAAATGAAATGATTTCAAACAACTATTGAAAAGGTTGAAGTGGATTTGAAAGGGATTTGAATTAGGAATAGTTTGTTATAATTAAAAATAGATTTTGAATAGTAAATTAAAAGTGAATTCAAGTTAGATATACAAACGACGTTTTTAACTCGAAATGATTATTCCTATGATCCTATTTATTTTTATAATGGATTACAGGAAAGTTTGGAAATTCAAAAGATTTAATTTTGAAAAATATTATTATTTTAACATTATATTAATATAGAATATTCAATTCTGATTTATAATTATTTTGAAGTTGGAATTGCTTTCAAACGATTTTATGAATGTTTAATAAAATATATTCCAACTGAATCAGATGAGTTTTATATTAAATTATAATATGGTTTGAATAGGATGTGTCGCGCAACGACAGTTCACGAATTTCGATCACAAACTTCAAACGAGCATAACTAATGTAATTTAAATCGGATTTGCCGAAACGAAAAACGTTTGTTTTCTATTGATAGTAACTATCAAATGAAAGAAGAAATTTTGGATTTCAACTTATAAATTTCAATTTATGTTCAAATCTATTTTTGAAAAGGTCGTTGTAAATGCACTTTGATGACCGTAATTGGAAATCGATCGAAATGACCATATAAAAATTATTAAAAATATGGAAAATTATGATAGATCATAGTAAGTGATTTCAAACTGATTTGGAAAAAAAAATGAAGTTTCGAACTATATTTTGGATATTTGTGTTTTCAACCTAACTTGCTGAAAACAGTAAAACGACGTTTTATGAATTTAAGTTAAATGAACTGAAGTTTTCAAATCTTAACTTATAGGATTTGATTGGAATTAATCATCAAGTGTTTGATGTTAACTCCATAGATGAGACTTGTACTATTCGTGGAATTTGTAAGGTGAATACACTGTTATCCCGCTTATAGTATTTGTTAAATTTGTGAAGTTGATATTGGATATGAGCTGATATGATTCCTTTCTAAATCGTATATTAAATATTAACTATTTTTTGGTTGTTGTGGACGATGTCTTGAATAACATCATCTCTAACCCAACAAGTTAAGTTAATTTGTTATCAAATATAACACTGTTTTCAATGTTGAAAAGCTTCGATATCTCAGAAAGATTGTAAATGGCGTCATGGCTCCTCCCCAAATTTCTTATCTCTCCCTCTCGCTTCCGTTTTTTTCTTTTTCCACTCTTTTTGCCTCACCTTTTCCTTTACTCTTCACCTTCTCTGCCATGTTTATGTCATGTGTGATCTATTTCTTCGATAATCGATTTTCCTCTTCCAGATCTAAGCTTCAACTATGCGACTATACCGAGCTTCAAACTGCCCCTTTATTTTTCAACCTCTTCTCTAATTACTAGTACTCTACAAATCTGTTTCTAATTTCATCCTCAGTCCCAGCTGCGACTAGTTCAGGAAAATGCTTGTCATGGCAAGCTATTCAGCTGCTGGTATCTCTGTGGATGTTTACTGTCACTTACCTGTGGTTTCATACGAGCATCAAATCCTCTCTGTTTTGGAGATTTCGTGTCTTGACTCTTGTTTGTGATGGTACATCAGCAGATCTGGTACTCAATGTAAGTATGTTATCGACTTGTAGGTAGTACGTGAAATTGGTTCTGGATTTCTTGAGTGTTCTGTATTGTTAGAGGAGCTTGGTTGTCAACTTGGTGTTTTGCTGCTCGGTCACTTGTTAAGTATTGGTTCTTTGCTCCATTTTTTCTTGTTCTTACTGTCTATAGGTCATGGAAGTATGGTTCTTGTATGGGTAGGTTTTCACTTAGAATGAATGCAAAAAATGAGATGCTTATGCACTGACCTTGCTTTATGATCTTGGGTGAATGCATTGCCTACTTGTACTGCGTTGTGCCTCTGTGATACTGCTGTACAGTTGATTTTTTGTTGAGCAAAGTTCTTCAGTGGCTTTCTTTGTGGTGTCATTGGTTTGGTGATGTGGTATATGGCTTGTCATCATAAGCGCAATGACATAGGTGAAGTTTATCTCTCAACATCGCTGTGCTTTTCGGTGATCTCTGATCTTTTCCTTCTCTCCTCCGGCTTTACTGGGTTGTCACTAAGTCAAATCATCTGTGCAAGGTACTGCATCTATCGTAGGTGTGGAGCTCAAGAAATTGGCACAGGAAAAAGCATGGGCTAGCTGAAGTGCACTGTTCGGCTATTCTGTTTGTACTTTATCCTATCATGTAAATTATGTTGAATACCCTATGCTTAATTATAAACAGTCTGTTATGCTTAATTATAAACAGTCTGTTGTTCATTCGTTGTGGAGCTCAAGAAATTGGCACAGCAAAAAGCATGGGCTAGCTGAAGTGCACTGTTCGGCTATTCTGTTTGTACTTTATCATATCATGTAAATTATGTTGAATACCCTATGCTTAATTATAAGCAGTCTGTTTTTCATTCGTATTCGTATGTAAACACTATGTTTGTAGTATATAATTTACTCTCCCTATGTGGTGAGTTAGGTCATATGAGGTATAATATTGTAGTCTAGTATATTATCTAGTTAAGTGCTCTTAGCCTGTATAGGTAGAGTGAATGGAACACTATAATCTCCGTATGTGGTGGACAGTCCACCTTAAAAACTGAATTTAGCTGACTGTCAACCACAGTCACCTGTTCTTTTTTGTATTTTTTATTATTGGTAATAATAAAAAGGTGATTGCGGCCACCTTAAAAACCAGTCGCCTTTGCCAAAAACAAAGTAACACTGTTTTGACAGATATGTTTTGATAAATCTTTTGAGTAAGATGGAAGTTTTCCAAATTTAATTAATCGGGTTTGGATAGAAATGATCTTCAGATGTTTGGTATTGATTACATTTGTGTAGATGTTTAATATTTGAGGGATTTGGAAGATGTTTATATCATTATTCCACTTATAGTATTCGTTGATTACAAGAATTAGTGTTTAAATCTTATATAAGTAGATATAAATTCTGTTTAAATCGTATATTTAGTATTAATTAATTTGGCATTCGTCGTGAATGATGTCTTTAACAATATTGTTCTTTGAGCCAGTTAAAAGTGCAGTTATGTTTGAAATTTTAGAAAGTTATAATCTTCGTTAAGATTAATTGAATCTAGGTTTTAAGATTTAAAGAAGATTTCCAAAGTTAAGTTTTCCAATTAATGAATTAAATTGGAATTAAATGGGAATCGATTTAGCGGTAATCTAGGTGGATCTCCGTGGATGAAGACACTTTACTATTAAAGGAAATTAAAAACCTCTATCGTTATTTCGCTTATAGTATTAGTCTGATACAAGAATTTGTATTGATTATAAGCTGATATGATTTCCATGAAGATTTCATTTAGAATGAAATATGATTTTTTGTTTATCGTGAACGATGTTTCAAATAATATTTGTTCTTTAACCCATGTTAAGGGAAAGATGATTTTACAAGATTAGTTGAAATGAAATCTTTATTAATTTGAATATAAAGATTTAATGAAATTCCCCTATTAAATGATAATGGGAACGAATTTTAAAGATGGTTTAAGAGATAAGCGAGTTTTCCTAACAGAAAGATTTAAAGAAAAGGATTTTGGATTAACAAGTTTTCAAATATAAACTTTGTTAAGAATAAGAAATTGTAAGTACAATTTTGGGCAAGAGATAGGATTGATGAAAGATAAAGTAACATAAACTAATCAATTATCATTGAAGGGGTTGTGTTTGGGATAAATATGTTTCTGTAAAGATAACTGAAATCTTTAACCAGATTTGAAATAAATGAAGGTAATCAAACTTACCAAAATACGAGGGGTATTAAATATGGAGTACCATCATTTTTGATCCATGGGACGAATAGGATGGGAATAAGATAACGATTTGAGAAATCGCCTTTTCATGAGATTCAATAATCTTGATAAAGCGTAAGAAACTTAATTTGAGTTAAGTTTATGAAATGAGATTTTATAATCTTTTGAAATGATTTCCAAGGAAAGATTTAACAAGAGTTTAAAGAATGTAAATCTTTGATAAGATTTAAATGGGTATACCAAATATAAAGAAAGATTTGAGTAAAAGAATATTCCAAAGTGGAATGAGACTCATGATATGTTTATATATCAATTGAATGTAAAGGTACGCTAGTTTTTTCAGAAAGACCAGGTTCCAACCCATTCTGAATAACTATATGACAAGTATTGAAGATATTGAAGGCAGTGGTTGAAGACCGGGGATCTTCACATCGTTTGGATTAATTGTTGAAGTCTCGATTAGGATGTAGACACCCAAGACGAGGTTATAAGTGGCAGTTGTCTGGACGTACTTGTTGATTGTTCGAATTTACTAGGGCCTCTCACCTTTATCGGACAAGGAATAGGGCGCCTCTAGTTCTGTTCACAAACTAGAACGGACTTGTACGAATGTGTGCCTGACATTGTATTTCATAGAGTATGATGAATTGTTCCTAAACGTATTTATGTTGGTGGTAGAGAATTTATTCTCTTAGCTTAACATCTTTCTTTGAGACGTACGAGCTCGAAGGTGATAGGTTAGCGATTATCGATTATATATTATGGGATGACAATGTGAAATGCTAAGTGATGAATTACAGATGATTAAATCATGAATGATATAGTGTAGCTTTGTGTATAACGTGACTTGAAAGCCTCACAACCCGGCATGATTGTAAACTGATGGTCAGATCAACATGACTTTTAAGTTAAGAATGAACAACTTTCGAATTGTGAATGGATTCGGTCTACCGAGATGATTTAGCCAGTGTTAATGCAATACCTAAAGTGGATACAGTATAGCGGTGTTTTGAGTAAGGAATAAAGTGGTTGAGCGTGATATTTGATTCCCGAAGTGAAGTGCGGATGTGCATTACGGTGTTCGATGCTTGGACTAAATCGTTGAGATACACACCATCACGATAGATATTTCGAATCACAAAACCATCGTGATAGAAATCCAATTTCCAATAAGAGACTTTACAGTTTTGGTTGTAATCTATGTATGTAGACGTAATATATGGGTACCTATGTCTTCTAAGACTTATACATTTACTTTCGAAAGCGATTTCCACACTATGCACCAGTAATAATAAAATAGACCTTCACGTACCAAGCATATTGGGTTATCATATAGCAAAACTTGCTCCTAATGGTTTGCGTTGCATTGTGTGATGGGATGCCAGTCTTATGGTAGCAATTCATTTTCAAAAAACATTACGAGTAGTTTATGATTTGGTATTCATGAGGGAAAACCCGTTCCGTGTTATACGGCGTGGTAATGTGATTTACCCAACTTTAAAATAAAGTAAATAATTATTTTAGTTTTCACACCAATCCCATGATTGATCCGGAGTTTATTGTTCTTCCACCTGAACTCTGGGTGCCCATATTTTCCATACGGACAGCCTAGTAGTTTTTGTTTGTAGATATTTTATAGAGCAGGTGCTGGATTGAAGCTAGTGCTGTGTCCAGAGCATTTTATTTTTTCCGTTGAGAGTTTATGTTTTTTCGCTGTGTACATGTTCTGCTATAGTTATTTCCATTGTGCATGTATTTATTATTGTACTCTGAAAATATTTCTATACTATGATATCACTTGTATTTTGATGTAAAAGTTATTGCAATGATAATGAAAAAAGTTGTTTTGTTCTGTTCTCATTAGTCGTATACCCTTAGTTAAAGTTTTAGGAATTTTTGTCATTTGGATCGAACTTACGTGGTTTATAGTCGATTTAAAAGATAGGAATTTTCGGACCTTTACATCACACGTCTGACCACGATGGTCAGACTTCTGACGAAGATTTCGAGTTTCAATACACCTTTAGGTCAGACGTCTGACCTGGGGCCTAAGACGTCTGATGGCTTTCTCTGATTCGAGTATAGTCTTCTCTCCTATAAAGCACATATCACCATCTTCAACGTACATGCGATTTTATATCGCAAATCACAACAATTCCTTATATATTTGAGCATAGATTTTGACAAAAATCCACTTTTCGCATGTATAGAGTTCAATGGACAAACATAGCGACCTAACCTCCCCTAATATGCCAATATAATATAACTGACCTTCATGCTTTGTATGACACCCACGTGTATGCCCTTATTTCCATATGTGTATATTTATATAGACATGAACACTTGATCACACTTCAATTATATATATATCTTGTTTCGGGCATCACTTGAGCAATTACCTAACCCGGTATTATTACCATGCAATATCGTCACTGTGGCTAGCTACATGAGGCACTCGGCATGTATTTACGTTCAAGTAAAAATAAGTCCACATCACTATTTCAAATCTCGCAAATATCGCCTGAGATCTCCTCCGAGATCTCGTTTTGGGCTCCTTCCGAAACGAAACAGCAAATATCACTCTAAATATCCTTTCGAATACATCGCCCGAGATATTGCAATATCGAACAATATATCGACCGAGACGAAATACTGGAATATCGTCCGAGCTCTTAGGATTTTTAGTTAAAATTTAAATTTGTGCCTGAACTAGAACTATAATTAAAGAACTCAAATCTAGCCATATCGATCTTTTGTTATTTTACATTTTGCATGTTAAATGACTATATTGTATGTTTATATATGTTTTACAATTCTTATGATTTTCATATTCGTCTTTTTACATACATGTTACTTATGAAATTATGTATTTTATGTTCTATTTATGCTGAATTTTTTAATGTTTCAGATCCTTTTAAAGTTTTATTTCTAACAATATTTTTTTTTAAGCATATTACGATTTAGAGTATGATGATCTTTCGCAAAATAAAGAATAATAAAGTTATTTTGCATTTTAAGTTTAAGTTACTATGTTTTTATTAGCATTCATAAAAATCATTTTGTTAAAATATCATTTTTAACATATCATGTACCCCGAGATTGTTCCGGTATGAACTTTCAGGCCCGAGATGAAAATCCGAGACGAACTCCCGAGTTAGACTCATCTCGTCCGAGATCTCCCCCGATACGAGATCGAGTCTATAAAATCCCAGAGACGAAACGCGACCGATATCCGAGATTTAAAACCTTGGTCCACATACATATACATATAAATACATACATAGTAATCCACTTATATATGAGTATATATGCACGTTTAAGTGGTATTCATTTAATCAAAATTCTATTTCCACTTAGAAAAATACTGAGTTGCGCCCTCCTCCCTCTCTCCCTTCGTTCAAAAATTTTGATGTCTAAAATACCATTTTCTTAATGGAAAATTCTATTTATACACCAAATATCACTTAACATATACCATTATTTTTCTATCAAAAACTATTACTAAAATACCCTTTTCGCAGTTACTTATTTTAAGCTTTCATATAATACATCAAATTAACCTTAGATGTAATAAAATTTGATGCAAACCAGATATTTTAATTCAAATTTTAATAAACTATTCATCATGAAATGTAAAATTTCAATTAAGGTACGATTCAAAAATAATGTTGTAATTTAGATATGTTGAATTCTTTTTCTCAAAAATTTGATTGTTGTAACTTAGAATTTTTTAAAAAGTTTAAAGTAGAAACAATATTAGAGTGAGAACAGAAGTTTATTTTGTTAAATTATACTCACTTTGATGTAATGTTTTTCTAACTTTGGATAAATGTGTTTAAGTTTAAAAGAAGTAAAATAAAGAAGATGAAACGTGTATAATTAATTTAGTAAAAGACACGGTGTATATTAAGTAACATATAGTGTGTAGTAGTTTATTATAATTTTGGTTTATGTTTAGCAAATTTTAATGAACAAATAGAATTAGCCTTTCTTAATTTTGATTTAACTTCTGTTTTATATTTTTTTGCTTCATGTTTTTTGTTCACTACGCACTGTTAGTGTGTGGTCCCTTCAAGGTACTGCGTAGTGGCACTGCGTGGGGCCCTCAAGCCACCAAGCAGTGCTAGTGCGTGGTACCCTGAATGGACCACACACTACACTATGTGGAAAGGCACTTTTGTGTTTTTTTCAAAAGAAGGACAACTCTGTGAAAAAACAGGTTTTTTGGTTTTTTTAAAAATCGAGGGACTTAACAATTTGTCGAGTTCACGTAGAATTAGGCTAATTAAGTACCTAACATTTTGAAACAAATTTCGCATTATTTGAAACTAGATATAACGACATCACTATCAGAAAACACTACTCATCAATAATAGAATTTAATCATAATATAATTGTCGTCTTTTCTTTTTCCAACTTAGATATACCTTTTCCTTGTGTCACTCAACCAGTTCTGGCATCATCAGACCATCTTCTCCCCTGGTTCTCCTATAATATAAATGTTATCCTGAAGGAGTTTTGTTGGCTTGCCTGTAAAGTAGAAAACGTGATTCTCCATCTTCTTATGCTCCATGATGTGGATTCTTGCTGTTGTTTTGGTTATCTTTTAAGTTGCCAGTAGCGTAGGCTAAAGCTTTGATCGATTTGTTATGTTTCTAGACCTAATGCCTAGGCGTTAGGTAGTGTTATTGCTAAGTCATGTTTTCACAGCGTTATTTCCTATCCTAGTGACTGCTCTACAACAAAGGGTACCAAAATGATTCTGGTTATCAGTCTTCCTTTAGGTTGTGTTTTAGTTCACTATTATTTTTGCCTTCTAGACATATGGGAAATTTACACTGGCTATCTCAGTCCTGATATATGCATCCTTGTAACTACATCCTTTTATTTCAAAATTTATCAAGAGTATGTGTAACCCGAAAATCCCCGCTCTTTGAATCGACCATAAACCATACAGGTCTGATCCAAAAGTTGGAAATTCTCGAATGCATTAACTCTGGGCATACAACACGTCGGAAAAAATAACAAAAGACTTTTATAAACATCATAATAATGTTACATCAGAGTACAGAATATCAGAGTACATCGATAAATAAAATACAGCGGTGGACTTATTACAATAAATTAATACAATACACAGCGGAAGATTTCTATACTCTGTACACAGATTTAGGCTTCAATCCAGAATCCTGATCAAGAGATAAATATCTGCAAAAAGATACTCGACTGCCCGTGTGGAAAAGAGGGCACCCAAGTTTGCAAGTGAAACAAACTATAGGTCAGTCATGGGACTGGTGTAACAACCCGGAAAATCTGGGCCAGTTTAAAATTTTTATTTTGGCAATTTTAGCGAATTTTGATTATTTAAAATGAATTATTTTAAATAATATCGACGAGAAATTTATTTTGAATAGAATTCAACGTATATATATTATACGCGTCGTTGCTAGAATATAAATATTTATATATAATTATAAAAGGAATTGAAAATGGCGCGGTAGTTCGAAAATTCGATTTCTAATTTCAAATGAATATACAGAATTCAATATAAGTCAGAATTGAACGAAACAAGAAATATTTGAATCTGTATAACTATATCTTTGTAACGAAGTTAACAAATTGAGATTTCATCTTAGGAATGATAAGATATGTCCAGTTAAAAATTAGAAATAGTCGCTGTGGAATTTATATATATTTTTATATATATAAGGCCCTTAAAAATGGACATTTTGCAAATGACCTCGGATTTCGACGAAACCAGTTTTGTTGGGTCCGTGATGTAAAGTTATTGCTAGGTTTCAAATTTCATAATTTTTCGAATCAATATGTGAGCGTGGCAAAGGAAAACGCGTTTGACCAGTTTTAGTTGATTTTAATCGACTGGAAATTGGCCATTTTTCAAACGGTCTCGGAATTCGACGAAACTAGTTTTGTTAGGACCGTATCGTCAATACGAAGCTAGAAAATATTTTTATAGAATTTATAGAGTTAGTATGTGACCCCGGTAATTTGAAATGTACGTTCAAATTTGAAAATTAAATGTTTTATACTTTAATTTGAGGAATAACTGACTGTAACAGTCAAAATGGCCTACGAAACATATTCCATTGTGTCCGGGACGGGGGTAATTAGCTAGGAGCGACATTCGTTGAGTTTGATTTGCTGTTCGTGATGATTTTTACTTTTAAAATGAATTAAATAAAATAAAAATAATATATATATTATTTTTCCACCAATCAGAAAAAAACCCTTTTCCCCCTCTTAACCGTCTGCCCCCCCCCCCCCCCCCGTCCAAATTCATTTCTAAAGAAAGAAAAAAAAAAGAGAATCGGACCGAAGCCCTAGGCGGACCACCACATCGCGCCCCTAGGCGGCGGCGACCACCGCAACTCCCCCATCGAAACCCCACCCCCCAGTGCCGCGGCGAGCCACCAAAGCACCCCCCCCCTATCGCGAAGCAACCCCCCCCCTGAATCGACTGCAGCCGCCCCCCATTCGTCGAACCACCTGACGAGAACCGAAGCCCACCTCCAGCCACCTCCCTGACGAACTGCGAACGCCAATACCCCCCCCCTCCTTCGCAGGTTATAGGTAAGTCATTTTACTTTACTTTTTTTTTTTATTTATTATTTTATTTTATTACTGTTTTTAATCTGAAAATAAACTGATTTTGAAAAGGTTTTTAAAACTGATTTTGTTAAATATAAAAAACCGATTTTTATGTTTTTAAATTCTGATTTAAAACTGATTTTTTTATATTTATTTTTATATTACAGTAAAACTGTTTTTACTTTTGATTAGCAAACTGTTTTTATTTTTGTTAGAAACCTGATTTTATTTTTGTTTAGAAAACTGATTTTGTTTTGTTTAGAAAAACTGAATTTTAAAAAAAAAAAGTATAAAAACTGATTTTCTTAAGAAAGGTTAAAACTGATTTTCTTAAGAAAGGTTAAAACTGATTTTCTTAAGAAAGGTTAAAACTGATTTTCTTTAGAAAGGTTAAAACTGATTGTTCGAAAAAGGATTTTATCGCATTATAAAAATATGGTTTTAGTTTATAAAAAGTTACGATTTTTATTTATATAAAGACGAGAATTTTATTCATATAAAAATATGATTTTTATATGTAGAACTTCGAAAGAAAAATATGATTTTTATATATTGAACTTCGATAGAAAAATAGAATTTTTATATATTGAACTTCGATATAAAAATATGATTTTTATATATTGAACTTCGATATAAAAATATGATTTTTATATATAGAACATCGAAAGAAAAATATGATTTTTATATATGGAATAGCGAAGTAAAAATTCGATTTTTGCATATGTAGAGAATACGGGCGAAGAAAGTGATATCGACGAGAACAGTGAAGATTTCCTGCAAATGAAGTGCCGGGGAGCTAGGATAGCTATAAGTGAGAATTTCTCACCTTTCAATTTACTTTTCTAGTTATATATATATACTAGGATGCAGACGGTGCTTAGTAGCACCCGACACAATCGTCCACAGACCATGGACTTGTTTGTTTGGCTGTTTGGTTATTGATTGCGATATTGGTTTGAATGTGGTTTGTGGTGTGAAAAATCGAATCGATAAATTGGTTAGGATTAGACGTGCGCCGTTATAAGGCGAAGGAGTAAGGCTAGGTTAGACTCTTACTCCAAAGTTTGTTGTTTGCATAACGAATTGATTTGATTGATGTGTGAATGGCGTGGGCCTTCACTAGACCGGGGATAAGGCTAGGCCTCGTCCCGTTTCTAGTATCGTGCCGTTATGCCGCCGAAATTTTCTAAAATATGTTAGAAAAATAAAAATATCATTTTATTGAAGAAATGAATTGAATAGAAATTCATACGTTGAAATAAAATGTTTTATCGTTAAAAATATAATTTTTAACGTGAAGTGAATAAAATAGAATATTCATTTACAAACCAGACGGTTTGTTTATGTACACCTATTTGAATGACATTGATTGGGACGATAAATTTTACACATCGCCCGACTGCACAAATAAAATATGTGTTTGATTGTTTGAAACCCCACACGGGTGTTGGGATGAAATTTGAAGTTCACTCATCCTGATTGATTAAATATGTCGATCGATTGATTGACAGGCTGTTATAAGCGTTGAATATCTATATTTGATGCTTATACAGTGTAGTGCACTTTGGTTGATGGTTGATTATTTTTCAATGCTATTATATACATGTGTTGTATGGAAATCCATATAATTAACTTTATATGGTAAGTGATTGGGCCTCATTCCAATTTGAAAAGCAAAGAATAATATAAAATAAAAGTTCATGTGTTGACAGTACTCATCCTTTGAGATTGGTCATGTGTTGAACGAAATATTTTGATAATAACAACTATTTTGAAAAAGAAATATTTGAAATAGAATATTTGAAAATAGAGATTTATGAAGCCGTGTTGACTAGTTTGACGCCATTTTGACGTGAACGATATTTATATCGATTTTAAAACGATTTCGAAATGAATTGAATTGAAAACGATTTCGAAATGAATTGAATTGAAAACGAATTCAAAATGAATTGAAAACGATTTCGGAATGAATTGAAAACGAATTCAAAATGAATTGAAAACGATTTCGAAATGAATTGAATTGAAAACGATTTCGAAATGAATTGAATTGAAAACGAATTCAAAATGAATTGAAAACGATTTCGGAATGAATTGAAAACGAATTCAAAATGAATTGAAAACGATTTCGAAATGAATTGAATTGAAAACGATTTCGAAATGAATTGAATTGAAAACGAATTGAAATGAATTCAAAATTGAATTGAAATTTGAATTGAGTAGAAATGAATTTTAAAACGAATTTATAGAGAAGAATTCAATTTTGCTTTGAATTGAAATGGAAGTTGAAATAGATTTTGAAAACGAATTTTAAAACTATTTATATAATTCGTTTTAAATAGAAATCGACGAAATATATATTATATATATTATATATATAATATAATGGCCTGAATAGAACGCGCCGCGCCGCGGCAGTTCGTGAATTTCGACCATTTATTTCAAACGGACATTACGGGAGATCCGACCGTCGGATTCTCCTAAAACCGGAACCGTTGGGTTCGTATCGAAAAGAGCTTTCTAATGAATGTTAGAAATTTGAAATCTAACGGTTGGATTTGGAGATACGTCCAAATCAAATCCGAAAAAGGTCGCTGTAAGTGCAGTTCGATGGCCATTGATGGAAATCGACTGTACGGGCCTTGATAAAATTATTAAAAATAGTAATAATTTGTGTAAAATCATAAGAAATGATTTAGAAAGAATTGGGATGAAAAACTCCATATTTGAAAAGATAAAAATAGATTTTTATCGAAATGAACTAGTTTTGAACTAGAATTATAATTCTATTTATTTTTAAATAAATAAATTGAATTTGAAATGGTTTTGAAAATAACCAAAATTTCCAATGATTGCATTGGAGTGGATTTGAATCGAAATTGTCTTCGGAATATTTCGATGTTGGAATTCGTGATATTACAGGTGTTGTTATGGAAATTTGAAAGATATATATTTGTATCGTTATTTCCAATACGACATTTGTTAGTCGTAGAATTCGATATTGAATATAAGCCGATATATTTTCTATTCAGAGCCTTGTATTGAATATCGAATGTGATTTGGGTTTGTCGTGAATGGTGTCTTCACTAACACTGTTCTTGAACCCAGTTGAGAAAGGATTAAATCTTTTTATTTAGATTTAATGAAGTGTACCAATTAAATGATATTTAATTGGAATTGAATTGGTATTGATTTTTGGGTTTATCGTGAACAGTGTTTTAAATAACACTTGTTCTTTAACCCGATAATTAATGGAATGTGATTTTGGGTTTATCGTGAATCGTGTTTTAAATGACACTGATTCTTTAACCCAGATAATGATTAAAACTAAGTGGAGTTTTAATGAATCTTTAATTAGATTGAAAAGATCGAGAATGGAGTATCACCAGTTTTGCTCCAGGCGATAGTTAAATCTTTAATTAGATTTGAACGTGAAATTTAGAAACTAACTGTCGGTTAGCCAAGCAGAATGGTTTTCTGGATATTGATCTGATGTTGGTTTCGGCCTTCGGGATTAATATTTGGGGAATTATTCTCTTGATTAATTTACGGTTAGTGACTAATGAATTGGAATGAGGCGTATGTTGTGTTTGTGTAACACTTATTTAAAATATACGCGAGTTATTCGGAAAGACCGGGTTTATCCCATTCAGAATAACTGATACGACGATAAGTCGAAGATGAAGACGATGGTCGAAGACCGGAGGTCTTCACGTCGTTTGGGTGATAGCTGATGATCTTGATTGGGCTGTACACCCAAGAAGATGGAAACAGTTGGTGATCGTCCAGACGTACTTGGAGATCGATGGATATGCGGGGTACTAGGTGCCTCCGGTTTCGTTCAGACCCAGAACGGACTTGTAAATGGACTGTGTGTCTGACATCGGATTTCATTCTGTGTGACTGATATCGGTTGCATAGGATGGTTTGCCTGTGTGGCATGCTAAGATGCAAATGATCAAGGCTTCTGTTGAAAAGAAAAGTCTTGTGGTTGATGATCAAAGCACGGCCTTTATGGCGTAGCTTTGTGTAACGTTTACCTCGCGTGTTTCACACCAGGTATGAACCAAAAACGGGAGACGGACCTCAGGGAGGGCCTGCGTTTCCTCCTAGCTAGAAGTGGCGTCAGTGGTTTTACACGCCCTGACGAGTTTGACTTATGTGGTTGTTGCTGTTGCGAGGCGCCTCGGTTAGATCGGACGATCCGGGTCCGATGGAGTCATTCGTTGGCTCGCTTACGCCCCAAAGGGCGGCGAAACGCAGTGTCCAGGGTTTAAGTTTAATCCACATCGGTGGACCGGCCCTGACGATCCAAGGGTCGATGCGTTCTGATCCTGAGACTCGGGCTAGGCAGTCTCGAATCGGTTGAGGACTATCTTTTGCCTCGGTTCATAGACGGAAATCCAATTTCCAAATACGTGACTTTGCGGTTTTATTTGTAAACCTATATATGGCGACATAGTGGCATGGGACGCTCATGCCGCCTATGATTGATACTTATGATTTGAAGTTGTTTTATACACTATGCACTTACAATAGTATCAAATGATTTGTTTTAAACGTATCAAGCATTCTTTGGCTGTTATAAGGTAAAAACCCTATCCCCCGGCTTGCGTTGCATTGTGTGATAGGACCTGGGTCTTATAACAGCTTCATTTTTCTTTATTTAGCATTGCGCTGTTTGTTTTATGCACTGGTATTCTTGGGAGGAAACCCGTTCCGTGTTATACGGCGTGGTCCCTTGATTTACCTAATGATTTAAAATAAAGATTAATAACTGTTTTAGTTCTCACACCAGTCACATGACTGACCTGGAGTTTATTGTTTTAACCTAAACTCTGGGTGCCCTTATTTTGACACGGGCAGCTAGTAGTTTTGGTTTTGCAGATTTATATTCACAGGATCCTGGTTTACAGCTGGAACGATATCCGGAAAGCTTTGTATCCGTATATCTCATTCTAGTTGTGTATTGTATTATTTTTCCGCTGCGATGTATTTAAATGTAATTTAAATCTCTGATATTTCTGTGTAATATTCATTTATACTCTGTATATTCTTGTAATCTGGTGCATTGTTGTAATATACAATGAAACGTTCTTCTGTATGCGTTCTATTTTGTCCTGTTCTCAAAACAATTCGTTCTTTCTCTTCTCTTCGGAGACCGGGGAAGTTCGGGTCGTTTCATTTTGGTATCAGAGCTTTGGTTTACAAAGCAGAGAACAAGACACATTAGAACCGTACGAAAGAATTCATCAGATATTGGATTAGTAATATCCAATGAGAATGACTCGTTAGAGATGGGATCAGTAGTATCCTAGAACGAGTGTGAAGAGTAAAATTTTAAAATGAAAACAATTTTGGTTTTGAAAATTTAAATCAATTATTCGTATTTGATTATTTATTTATATTGATATGGACAGTCCAGTATATAAATATTTTGCGTATACGTCTGATCCACGTGTATTTGGAATTTTAATATATTGGATAGATATAGCATCACACTCTAGTCGCCCGAAAATGATATTGATGATGGTGCATCATCATCAGCATTTATATTCGAGTGTCGAAGGTGTGATATCTATATATTTCCTATTGACTGGTGTGAGAACCAAAACTAATATAGCTAGAATTCATTGTTGTGATTTGGCATCAAGAATCTGATTTTTGTGTATGTATCAAAATTACGAATTTGAAAACTCTAATCCACTAATTGATTGATGTTTGTGTTGTTTTGTTTATTTGTTTGCTAATTTTGAACCATTTAGCCTAATGGTATCAAATATTGAATTATATTGAAAATTGGTCGCATATGTTTGCGTATACATATACTTACATTGAACAGGTCATAGCAAGGAGGCTAGAGCCAGAGAATAAAATTTGTTTGCCCGACAAATAGGTACATGTTTACTACATAATTTCCTGTTTTGTTTGGGTGATGATGATTTTGTGAGCCTATTGGCTAGCCGCTTGGCTTTTTCATTTTCTTTTTGAGATCTGAAGGACCGGGGAAGCTATTTGAAATTCCCCGATGCTCCCGGTGCAGGGGAGGTTATGGCGAAATTTTTCAAAAATTTAGGGTGTTAGCCAAATTTTTGAAATTTTGAAAATTCTCAGAAACTAAAGAGTTGGAGAATGGAAGCCAGATCGAACATAGAGTTGATTAATCAAACCACTTTCGACTTTGTTCCTTTTCGGGGACGAAAAGTTTTAAGTGGGGGAGATTGTAACAACCCGGAAAATCTGGGCCAGTTTAAAATTTTTATTTTGGCAATTTTAGCGAATTTTGATTACTTAAAATGAATTATTTTAAATAATATCGACGAGAAATTTATTTTGAATAGAATTCAACGTATATATATTATACGCGTCGTCGCTAGAATATAAATATTTATATATAATTATAAAAGGAATTGAAAATGGCGCGGTAGTTCGAAAATTCGATTTCTAATTTCAAATGAATATACAGAATTCAATATAAGTCAGAATTGAACGAAACAAGAAATATTTGAATCTGTATAATTATATCTTTGTAACGAAGTTAACAAATTGAGATTTCATCTTAGGAATGATAAGATATGTCCAGTTAAAAATTAGAAATAGTCGCTGTGGAATTTATATATATTTTTATATATATAAGGCCCTTAAAAATGGACATTTTGCAAATGACCTCGGATTTCGACGAAACCAGTTTTGTTGGGTCCGTGATGTAAAGTTATTGCTAGGTTTCAAATTTCATAATTTTTCGAATCAATATGTGAGCGTGGCAAAGGAAAACGCGTTTGACCAGTTTCAGTTGATTTTAATCGACTGGAAATTGGCCATTTTTCAAACGGTCTCGGAATTCGACGAAACTAGTTTTGTTAGGACCGTATCGTCAATACGAAGCTAGAAAATATTTTTATAGAATTTATAGAGTTAGTATGTGACCCCGGTAATTTGAAATGTACGTTCAAATTTGAAAATTAAATGTTTTATACTTTAATTTGAGGAATAACTGACTGTAACAGTCAAAATGGCCTACGAAACATATTCCATTGTGTCCGGGACGGGGGTAATTAGCTAGGAGCGACATTCGTTGAGTTTGATTTGCTGTTCGTGATGATTTTTACTTTTAAAATGAATTAAATAAAATAAAAATAATATATATATTATTTTTCCACCAATCAGAAAAAAACCCTTTTCCCCCTCTTAACCGTCTGCCCCCCCCCCCCCCCCCCCGTCCAAATTCATTTCTAAAGAAAGAAAAAAAAAAAAAAAGAGAATCGGACCGAAGCCCTAGGCGGACCACCACATCGCGCCCCTAGGCGGCGGCGACCACCGCAACTCCCCCATCGAAACCCCACCCCCCAGTGCCGCGGCGAGCCACCAAAGCACCCCCCCTATCGCGAAGCAACCCCCCCCCTAATCGACTGCAGCCGCCCCCCATTCGTCGAACCACCTGACGAGGACCGAAGCCCACCTCCAGCCACCTCCCTGACGAACTGCGAACGCCAATACCCCCCCCCCCTCCTTCGCAGGTTATAGGTAAGTCATTTTACTTTACTTTTTTTTTTATTTATTATTTTATTTTATTACTGTTTTTAATCTGAAAATAAACTGATTTTGAAAAGGTTTTTAAAACTGATTTTGTTAAATATAAAAAACCGATTTTTATGTTTTTAAATTCTGATTTAAAACTGATTTTTTTATATTTATTTTTATATTACAGTAAAACTGTTTTTACTTTTGATTAGCAAACTGTTTTTATTTTTGTTAGAAACCTGATTTTATTTTTGTTTAGAAAACTGATTTTGTTTTGTTTAGAAAAACTGAATTTTAAAAAAAAAAAGTATAAAAACTGATTTTCTTAAGAAAGGTTAAAACTGATTTTCTTAAGAAAGGTTAAAACTGATTTTCTTAAGAAAGGTTAAAACTGATTTTCTTTAGAAAGGTTAAAACTGATTGTTCGAAAAAGGATTTTATCGCATTATAAAAATATGGTTTTAGTTTATAAAAAGTTACGATTTTTATTTATATAAAGACGAGAATTTTATTCATATAAAAATATGATTTTTATATGTAGAACTTCGAAAGAAAAATGTGATTTTTATATATTGAACTTCGATAGAAAAATAGAATTTTTATATATTGAACTTCGATATAAAAATATGATTTTTATATATTGAACTTCGATATAAAAATATGATTTTTATATATAGAACATCGAAAGAAAAATATGATTTTTATATATGGAATAGCGAAGTAAAAATTCGATTTTTGCATATGTAGAGAATACGGGCGAAGAAAGTGATATCGACGAGAACAGTGAAGATTTCCTGCAAATGAAGTGCCGGGGAGCTAGGATAGCTATAAGTGAGAATTTCTCACCTTTCAATTTACTTTTCTAGTTATATATATATACTAGGATGCAGACGGTGCTTAGTAGCACCCGACACAATCGTCCACAGACCATGGACTTGTTTGTTTGGCTGTTTGGTTATTGATTGCGATATTGGTTTGAATGTGGTTTGTGGTGTGAAAAATCGAATCGATAAATTGGTTAGGATTAGACGTGCGCCGTTATAAGGCGAAGGAGTAAGGCTAGGTTAGACTCTTACTCCAAAGTTTGTTGTTTGCATAACGAATTGATTTGATTGATGTGTGAATGGCGTGGGCCTTCACTAGACCGGGGATAAGGCTAGGCCTCGTCCCGTTTCTAGTATCGTGCCGTTATGCCGCCGAAATTTTCTAAAATATGTTAGAAAAATAAAAATATCATTTTATTGAAGAAATGAATTGAATAGAAATTCATAGGTTGAAATAAAATGTTTTATCATTAAAAATATAATTTTTAACGTGAAGTGAATAAAATAGAATATTCATTTACAAACCAGACGGTTTGTTTATGCACACCTATTTGAATGACATTGATTGGGACGATAAATTTTACACATCGCCCGACTGCACAAATAAAATATGTGTTTGATTGTTTGAAACCCCACACGGGTGTTGGGATGAAATTTGAAGTTCACTCATCCTGATTGATTAAATATGTCGATCGATTGATTGACAAGCTGTTATAAGCGTTGAATATCTATATTTGATGCTTATACAGTGTAGTGCACTTTGGTTGATGGTTGATTATTTTTCAATGCTATTATATACATGTGTTGTATGGAAATCCATATAATTAACTTTATATGGTAAGTGATTGGGCCTCATTCCAATTTGAAAAGCAAAGAATAATATAAAATAAAAGTTCATGTGTTGACAGTACTCATCCTTTGAGATTAGTCATGTGGTGAACGAAATATTTTGATAATAACAACTATTTTGAAAAAGAAATATTTGAAATAGAATATTTGAAAATAGAGATTTATGAAGCCGTGTTGATTAGTTTGACGCCATTTTGACGTGAACGATATTTATATCGATTTTAAAACGATTTCGAAATGAATTGAATTGAAAACGATTTCGAAATGAATTGAATTGAAAACGAATTCAAAATGAATTGAAAACGATTTCGGAATGAATTGAAAACGAATTCAAAATGAATTGAAAACGATTTCGAAATGAATTGAATTGAAAACGATTTCGAAATGAATTGAATTGAAAACGAATTCAAAATGAATTGAAAACGATTTCGGAATGAATTGAAAACGAATTCAAAATGAATTGAAAACGATTTCGAAATGAATTGAATTGAAAACGATTTCGAAATGAATTGAATTGAAAACGAATTGAAATGAATTCAAAATTGAATTGAAATTTGAATTGAGTAGAAATGAATTTTAAAACGAATTTATAGAGAAGAATTCAATTTTGCTTTGAATTGAAATGGAAGTTGAAATAGATTTTGAAAACGAATTTTAAAACTATTTATATAATTCGTTTTAAATAGAAATCGACGAAATATATATTATATATATTATATATATAATATAATGGCCTGAATAGAACGCGCCGCGCCGCGGCAGTTCGTGAATTTCGACCATTTATTTCAAACGGACATTACGGGAGATCCGACCGTCGGATTCTCCTAAAACCGGAACCGTTGGGTTCGTATCGAAAAGAGCTTTCTAATGAATGTTAGAAATTTGAAATCTAACGGTTGGATTTGGAGATACGTCCAAATCAAATCCGAAAAAGGTCGCTGTAAGTGCAGTTCGATGGCCAATGATGGAAATCGACTGTACGGGCCTTGATAAAATTATTAAAAATAGTAATAATTTGTGTAAAATCATAAGAAATGATTTAGAAAGAATTGGGATGAAAAACTCCATATTTGAAAAGATAAAAATAGATTTTTATCGAAATGAACTAGTTTTGAACTAGAATTATAATTCTATTTATTTTTAAATAAATAAATTGAATTTGAAATGGTTTTGAAAATAACCAAAATTTCCAATGATTGCATTGGAGTTGATTTGAATCGAAATTGTCTTCGGAATATTTCGATGTTGGAATTCGTGATATTACAGGTGTTGTTATGGAAATTTGAAAGATATATATTTGTATCGTTATTTCCAATACGACATTTGTTAGTCGTAGAATTCGATATTGAATATAAGCCGATATATTTTCTATTCAGAGCCTTGTATTGAATATCGAATGTGATTTGGGTTTGTCGTGAATGGTGTCTTCACTAACACTGTTCTTGAACCCAGTTGAGAAAGGATTAAATCTTTTTATTTAGATTTAATGAAGTGTACCAATTAAATGATATTTAATTGGAATTGAATTGGTATTGATTTTTGGGTTTATCGTGAACAGCGTTTTAAATAACACTTGTTCTTTAACCTGATAATTAATGGAATGTGATTTTGGGTTTATCGTGAATCGTGTTTTAAATGACACTGATTCTTTAACCCAGATAATGATTAAAACTAAGTGGAGTTTTAATGAATCTTTAATTAGATTGAAAAGATCGAGAATGGAGTATCACCAGTTTTGCTCCAGGCGATAGTTAAATCTTTAATTAGATTTGAACGTGAAATTTAGAAACTAACTGTCGGTTAGCCAAGCAGAATGGTTTTCTGGATATTGATCTGATGTTGGTTTCGGCCTTCGGGATTAATATTTGGGGAATTATTCTCTTGATTAATTTACGGTTAGTGACTAATGAATTGGAATGAGGCGTATGTTGTGTTTGTGTAACACTTATTTAAAATATACGCGAGTTATTCGGAAAGACCGGGTTTATCCCATTCTGAATAACTGATACGACGATAAGTCGAAGATGAAGACGATGGTCGAAGACCGGAGGTCTTCACGTCGTTTGGGTGATAGCTGATGATCTTGATTGGGCTGTACACCCAAGAAGATGGAAACAGTTGGTGATCGTCCAGACGTACTTGGAGATCGATGGATATGCGGGGTACTAGGTGCCTCCGGTTTCGTTCAGACCCAGAACGGACTTGTAAATGGACTGTGTGTCTGACATCGGATTTCATTCTGTGTGACTGATATCGGTTGCATAGGATGGTTTGCCTGTGTGGCATGCTAAGATGCAAATGATCAAGGCTTCTGTTGAAAAGCAAAGTCTTGTGGTTGATGATCAAAGCACGGCCTTTGTGGCGTAGCTTTGTGTAACGTTTACCTCGCGTGTTTCACACCAGGTATGAACCAAAAACGGGAGACGGACCTCAGGGAGGGCCTGCGTTTCCTCCTAGCTAGAAGTGGCGTCAGTGGTTTTACACGCCCTGACGAGTTTGACTTATGTGGTTGTTGCTGTTGCGAGGCGCCTCGGTTAGATCGGACGATCCGGGTCCGATGGAGTCATTCGTTGGCTCGCTTACGCCCCAAAGGGCGGCGAAACGCAGTGTCCAGGGTTTAAGTTTAATCCACATCGGTGGACCGGCCCTGACGATCCAAGGGTCGATGCGTTCTGATCCTGAGACTCGGGCTAGGCAGTCTCGAATCGGTTGAGGACTATCTTTTGCCTCGGTTCATAGACGGAAATCCAATTTCCAAATACGTGACTTTGCGGTTTTATTTGTAAACCTATATATGGCGACATAGTGGCATGGGACGCTCATGCCGCCTATGATTGATACTTATGATTTGAAGTTGTTTTATACACTATGCACTTACAATAGTATCAAATGATTTGTTTTAAACGTATCAAGCATTCTTTGGCTGTTATAAGGTAAAAACCCTATCCCCCGGCTTGCGTTGCATTGTGTGATAGGACATGGGTCTTATAACAGCTTCATTTTTCTTTATTTAGCATTGCGCTGTTTGTTTTATGCACTGGTATTCTTGGGAGGAAACCCGTTCCGTGTTATACGGCGTGGTCCCTTGATTTACCTAATGATTTAAAATAAAGATTAATAACTGTTTTAGTTCTCACACCAGTCACATGACTGACCTGGAGTTTATTGTTTTAACCTAAACTCTGGGTGCCCTTATTTTGACACGGGCAGCTAGTAGTTTTGGTTTTGCAGATTTATATTCACAGGATCCTGGTTTACAGCTGGAACGATATCCGGAAAGCTTTGTATCCGTATATCTCATTCTAGTTGTGTATTGTATTATTTTTCCGCTGCGATGTATTTAAATGTAATTTAAATCTCTGATATTTCTGTGTAATATTCATTTATACTCTGTATATTCTTGTAATCTGGTGCATTGTTGTAATATACAATGAAACGTTCTTCTGTATGCGTTCTATTTTGTCCTGTTCTCAAAACAATTCGTTCTTTCTCTTCTCTTTGGAGACCGGGGAAGTTCGGGTCATTTCATTATGAGAAATCTAACTTAACTAATCTAATAATAAGGCTAATCACAGGACTACGCCGCTAACACGGAACGGGTTTACTCCATTGGATTGCCAGTGCATAAAATAAAGTAAATAGTTAAACAACGCAATGCTTTTTAGAAAAATGAAACCATTATAAGACTCAAGTCCCATCACACAATGCAACGCAAACTAGAGGATAGAGTTTTATCTTATAATGGTAAAAAATGCTTGATACGATAAAAATGGATTTGATATTACTACTAGTGTATATATGTTTCAAAAATAATTTCAATCATAATGTATCAATCATAGAGGGCATAATACCCCATCCTACTATGTCGTCGTATATAGGTTTACAATCAAAACCATAATGTCGTATTGGAGATTTGGTTTCCATCATGAATCGAGGCTAGGGATCGTCCTCTCCGATTCGAGACACTCCAGCAAATGCCTCAGGATTCCCCGTAGTGAACCCTTGGATCTTCAGGGCCGGTCCACACATAAACGCTAGTGGATTGGCAATACCTAAACACACACTTTCCGGTTCTTTTGAACCTCTAATATGGCCACTAACGACCTATAAAACCGAGGTACCTCATAATCCATAATCCACATAAGTAAAAATGTCAGGGTTGGTAGGTCAGTGACATCACTTCTAGCTAGAAAGAAACGTGTGCACTCCCTGCAGTCCTACTCCCGTTTTTGACTCATACCGGGGTGTGAGGCTCGCGAAGTCACGCTATACACAAAGCTATGCCTAAACAAGCTGCTTTGATCATCAACCACAAGGCATGCTTTTCAAAAAAAGCCTTGATCAATTGCATCTTAGCATGTCACATTGTCAATCCATACCATACCATTGATTTCTGCCAATATATAACCTCTAAGCTCCTATGTCTCAAAGAAGGGTGATAAACACCAAATAGATATATATTTAGCAGAGATCAACGAATACAGCATAAAGGAATACAACGTCAGACATACGTCCATTTACAAGTTCGTTCTGGGTCTGAACAAAAACCGGAGACACCTTATTCCTCATCCAATATGTCCAATACAGAAGTGAGGTGCTCGCATATCCGGGTGAAATCTAAGTACGTCTGGACGATCACCACTTATTACCTTGTTTTGGGATGCCTCCCAATCAAGACATCGGTCATCATCCAAATGATGTGAAGACCTCCGGTTCACCGTCTTCATCTTCGATTCTGTATTGTCGTAATAATTTTTCAGAATGGGTTAAACCCAGTCTTTCTGAATAGCTCGCGTATTTTACAAATTAAAAATAAAGTGCTATAAAAACACATCCTACGCCACATTCCAACTCAGAATATTCTTTTAGTAAAATATTCATATTATTAGGGAAAGGTTCCCATTAATTTTATCAAAGTTAAATTCTTTAAATTTATGCCTTAATCTTCTTTTTAAGGATTCGTCAAAACTCCAATTAGGTTTTAATATCAAAAATCATTACTCTATGATTATACAAATTTAAGAAATTAATCTTATCTTTAACTGGGTTTAACACACAGATCACGATAAACCCCAAAATCATCTTCCATTAAATATGAAATTTCACAGAAATCAAATCAATATATAATCGATATAAATTTTTGTATCCGACCAATGGAATAACGGCAAAGCCTCTTAAATTCCATGTATAGTAATAGTCTTCTTTTACAGAAGCTCATCTCGATTATTATTAAATCGAATTCTATTCAATTCCAATTTAATATATTAAATTGGAAAACTTTACTTTGGAAAATTCCCCTTTAAACCTTAATAAAAGATTTATAAATTCCAAATTATATTTTTCACTGTTAATTGGGTTAAAGAACAAGTGTCGTTTAAAACACAATTCAAAATAAACCCAATTCACATTTTATTTTATTCTAATTTCTAAATATAATTGGAAAACTCTAATAATCTTAATTAAAAGATTTATTCTTTTCTCAACTAGGTTTAAGAACGGTGTTATTGAAGACACCATTCACGACAAACCAAAAAATCCAATTTATTTAATTCTAAATAAATATTAATTAATTGGAAAACTCCATTAAATCTTGATTAAATATTTATTCTATTTCTTTATTAAAATAATGTTTTCAAAATATTAGATTTTGGAAATTACTACTTTTTATTCTATTCATTATAAAATGAATAAAAACGATCGATAAACCCGTTCGGGTTAAAATGGCTTTTCAACTTATAATGGGCTAAATAGTCCAATTCATTACCATGACCATTTATGGTTTATAATGGGCTAGACCTCCCACATTAGGCCTACAACTTGCGAATGCTGGACATGCCAGTCGGGTCCGGGCAGACTTATCCCACAAGTTGGGCTTAACCGCGTGGCATAGCCCGCTTCGTATTTGCGCACTTAGACCTCTCACATTAGGTTCAACATTAGTGGCTGTTGGATATGCCGGTCGGGTCCGGGAAGACTTCCACCACAAATGCAACCTAACCTCGTGTCAAAAGTGCAATTATAATTTTTAATTGTGATTATTTCACTGAAAAATATTCATTGTTTTTAAACTATTCTTTATATAAATATGTTCTTTATTTTCAAATATTATTTATTTAACAGATATTCTAAGTCGGAATGCGACTCAATTAATTACCATATATTTTCAGTTATATGGATTTCATACATCACATGTATATAAAAATAATGAAAAATAATCAATAAATAATCCATTCACATCCAGAGTGAAATTTATAATTGTGTAAGCATTAAAATAAGTAAATAATTAATGCTCATCACAGACTGTCAATCCATTGATTGACATATAACTAAACGTTGGGACTTGTGTATGACAAATATCATCCCAATACCCGTATGGGGTTTTCAAACAATAACAGTTTATCTATATAAATCATTGGTTAGTAAATTTAACCAATTAGAATACGGTTTGAATTACTTTCCATTGTTTAAAATTATAAATAAATATTTATAATTTAATTTCAACAAAACATATATTTTGAAAAGTAATTATTTTTACTCTTGTCTAACATGATAACATTTTTATTTGACACAAAATATTCTACATAAATGACATATTTAGTTCAACACGTCATTTTCTAAATAAATGACATTTTTATGTAACATGAACGTATCTAAATAAATGACATTTTTATTTTTAATATAACATTTCTAACTAGAATGACATTTTTATATTCTAACTAAAATGACATCTTATATATATATTCTGACTTAAAGTGACATTTTTATATATATTAACATTTCTAACTAAAAATGATATATTTATTGTAATGTAACATATCTAACTAAAATGACATGTTTAAATTAGCATAATATTTCTAACTAAAATGACATGTTCATATTATCATAACATGATTAACTAAAATTTTAATTCACATAACATGTTTTCTAACATAAATGATATTTTAATTCACATAACATGTTTTCTAACATAAATGATATTTTTATTCACATAACATGTCTTCTAACATAAATGATATTTTAATTCACATAACATGTTTTCTAACATAAATGATATTTTAATTCACATAACATGTTAGAATTCACATAACATGTTTTCTAACATAAATGATATTTTAATTCAGATAACATGTTTTCTATCATAAATGATATTTTAATTCACATAACATGTTTTCTAACATAAATGACATTCTTAAATTCTAACATAAATGACCTTCTTAAATTCTAACATAAATGACATTCTTAAATTCTAACATAAATTGAAACACCCCACCTCCGTTAGGGTCACTCTCAAAGGGAATGCCCTAATTTTGGTGGAGGTTTATAAGTATAAGTCACAGATATACAAGACAGATATAAGAACACATATTTGTAAACAGCGGAAAAACAACAACTTTTATTTCATAAAAGCAAATACGTGTTACAACAACATCACCATGATTGTCTTACATCCTTTCCAAAAACATAACACTTTCATAATCTGTCTTGATTACATTATTTAAAGAAGCATAAATAAAACATAGATAAACTGCAAAAAGCCCCATAGTGGTTGTCCAAAGCCATAGTTCAAAACGAAAAGGTCCAAGCAATACATTTCTCCTCTTCAAGCTGGATGTTAAGGCTGGTCAAGCTGCAGTGTTCCCTCCCTGTGGACCTGGGGGGGAAACGGAAGAAAAGAAGACGAAAGAAAAGTAGAGTCAGACATAAAGCCTGAGTAAGTCTAGTACTATTCTGTCTATGAATAAAGAACTGGGTATGATAAGTATAAACAAGAAGTGGGAAAGCACTATAACTTGGTTAAGTTGTCTAGGGTCGAATATACTATCGTACCCCATGCTAATCTCTGAACCCATATAAACTAGTTTCCAACTGGCACCCCATAATCAGGGTGATGTGATCCATTCTATGATGATCGGCTCCTACTCGCATAGTTACATGTGTCTTACAGCCCCCGATGTTGTAGTTACCTATGCTGGTCCCACCATGGGGTGTATCAAGTCCCATGGTGGCGGCCCGACACAATCCTAGAATGCACAGGTATGCTACTGGTGTCCAGTGCCTTATTTTTCTGCGCCGGAGTGTGTGCACGCCCGCACCCCGTTAGAACCTACACTGCTACACCACCGCCGTCGATTTGACCTCTTACAATCAGCCCAGTAATCGTGCCCCACCCTGCCTAGTTTCAGGGTATCCTGATACACCTTCTAGGGTTACTGCTGAAAAGGGTCCCCCGTTACTAGGTTTTCTATCTCTAGCCAACATGCTAAGTTGGTTAAGTGTTTTCTAACCTAACCCCCACCAGTCCGTTTAGTTTAGCATGTTCCATTTTGATTAAGTCTTTAGTTCACTTAATCCTAACAATCCTGACTCGGCCTTAATTGTCTTATTAAGGCCCTGACCTCTCACATTAGACAGGTATTGTTGTGGCTGCCTGTTGCCGGTTGGTTCCGGGCAGTCTTACGCCACAACTCAGTCTAACCTCGGGTCCTTATTGGGCTCCATGTTTAACCTCCCACATTGGATAGGTATTGTTGTGACTACTGGATAGCCGGGCGGTTCCGGGCAGGTTTACATCACAACTCAATCCAACCTCGGGTTAAACACATCGTATGTTCTACATTTACATATTTTGTCTTTCTTCTTTATTTTCTTATATGTAAATATTTGCGGCCCATTATTAAGTTAATGGTGTAAAGGTTACACCAATCATGGGCCCAATCCATACTTGAATTTGGGCCCTTCTACTTTATGTTTTCATTTATTAATAAATTTAACCCAACGTTATGTTCCCCCGTTTAACACGTCCGTTTATTATATATATGTTGGGCTTAGCCTTTTTAAGCCCAACTTAGCCATGAGAAAAAGGGGAGGCTTAAAGCGTGATTACATACACAAAAGGGGAATGTGAACGCATGAACTTGCAATGTGACGTTGGGACTACAAAATAGAAACTGGTGTACTTGCATAGTGGTAACATATACTTTGGTCATAAAGCATAAGTGACATGAATCAAACCATGTAAACTTGTAGTTAAGTTAAGAATATCACTATTGACACATAAGCTTAACTACAACATGAACCTATATTTTTATTCAGGCATAATATCAAACATAAGCAAGTCATGTTCATAAGATTACTACATGTTTACAAAGGTGCTTACTTTTGTTATTAATACAAAAGTATAGTTCAACTTAATCATGATTTTAAATCTATTCACATAACCATGGCATAAATATTTCTAACATGAAATCATGATTTTTACTTTGGTCATGCAAACTTGCAAAATGGGATTTTGAATCTAACCTAGCTATGTACCACATATGTCATCATATAATTCTTGTTAACAATATAGACCTAACATGGATTTCAATTATGCAAAATATCAATCATAGCCTAGCCATATTCACAAGTTTGCAAATAGGTTTTCTAGTACAAAAGCATGGCTTAATACATAGATCATGGTGCCAAAATTTCAACATAGTTTCATATGAACTATAATAACCCAAATTTGTTCCAATTACGTACAAAATGATTTTTGTACAAAAATATACATTATGATGGCATAGTAGCAAAACCCCAAACTTGCATGAATTTCAATTAATCAACTACATACATGTAGCTTCAACATGGATTACATAATTTGCGAATATTCCAAACGTATACTTGCATAAAACTACCGCAAACATGTAGTTTTTTTATAATGAATAACATAATTCCAAACGTATACAATATTCCAAATCGATAAGAATCATAGTAACGCACAAATATGAATTACTTTATCGCCACAATCAAGTATACAAACCAACACAATTATTTGTTCATACCAAAATAATACTCTACTTACAATTGTGTGGCGAATTCTCCAATTTAGGAATTTGGAGATGCGATTTGATTTGATTAAGTTGCTTTATGCTTTAGAATTTGCCTCCTAATCCTCTCTCCAATTGGTGGCTACTCTTAGTCGTTCCTCAGCAACATGGTGGCCTTGTTCTTATTTTTGAATGAATAGATTAGGTTGAGTCTAGGGTCATTTTTATAGGGTTTATGAACTGATTAGGGCCATCGATGTTGCTTGGTTTGATCGTAGCCATTCATTCGAAAGAGAGACCAATTAGAGCCTGCCACCTAGCCCTAATGACAAAGCAGACTGCAGAAAATCGGCCAACATAGAATAGGCCAGCCAGGTTGGGCTGGGTTCGACCTGGCTCTGGACCAGGTCGACAGCCCTGTCGACCTGGCTAGACCAGGTCGACAGCCCAGTCGACCTGGGTGTCTTAGGCGGGAATTTTCCCGCCCTGGCCAGTTGGGCCCGATTATTAATTTTTTTCTGAGCTGTTTTATTCTGTTTGAATTTTAAACTTAATTCAGAAACTTCCGAAGGCCATATCTTCTTCATACGGACTCCGTTTTTCGAAAACTCGGACTCTATTTCGTGTATTTTTCCGAGACGAACGCAATGGCGTATCCCGTATCCCTTAGTTCTTTGATTTCAAATTAATTATACTTTAATTTGTTAATTTCACAGTTAGAGAATACACGGGGTGTTACATAAATGATATTCTTTTATTCTAACATAAAGGACATTCTTTTATTCTAACATAACAAATAATAACAAAAAGGTTATTTAATCTAATGTACATTTCTAACCAAAATGATATTTTATGTTAATATAACTGATCTAATAAAATGATATTTCTACTTTAACATAACCTGTCTACCCAAAAATGACCATTTCATATTAATGTAACAATTCCTAATAAAATGACAATTTCATATTAATGTAACAATTCCTAATAAAATGACAATAAAAATGATCCCTTTTTTAATCTACCCTTTTTATTACATCTAACATTAAATAAAAATGTTCCTTTTTATATAAAAAGCAAATGACATAAAAAAATGTTCTTTTCATACAACAAAAGAATATGACATAAAAATATTCTTTTTATTTAACAAGAAAATACATAAAAAGATGTTCTTTTTACTCAACACGAAAATAACATAAAAAGATGTTCTTTTTATTCAACATGAAAATAAAATAAAAATTTGTTCTTTTTGTTTTGAAAAAGACAAATTCACTAAAAATCAAATTTTACATAAAATCAATAAAATATAATTTTATTGGAAACCCAATCTCAATAAAAATCCATTTTCATGTGGTTCATAAAAATGAGATTTTTATTCTAGTTCTTGATTTGATAAAATCCGTGTTTTATGTAAATCATGAAAAATGTGATTTTATTTCAAATCTCAAGTTTGATAAAAAAAATCCATGTCCATGAACAACAATAAAAATGTAAATTTTTATTGTTAATCCCGATTCCCATGTTCTTGTATAATTATGGATGGAATCTTTAATTCAAAACCCAATAAATATTTATAATTCTGAATAAAAATGAAATTTTTAACACAAGAACAAATCAAACAATAAAGACCTGAAATAAAGAAGGAATTTTTATCGCGTGAACAAAACAAATAACATGAATCTCAGTAAGGATGAGATTTTTATCGCATAGACAAATCAAATACCATGAATCTCAATAAAGATGAGATTTTTATCGCGTAGACAAATCAAATAACATGAATCTCAGTAAAGTTGAGATTTTTATCGCGTAGACGAATAAAATAACATGAATCTCAATAAAGTTGAGATTTTTATCGCGTAGACGAATCAAATAATATGAATCTCAGTAAAGTTGTGATTTTTATCACGTAGACGAATCAAATAACATTAATCTCAATAAAGTTGAGATTTTTATCGCATAAACGAATCAAACAACATGAATCTCAGTAAAGTTGAGATTTTTATCGCGTAGATGGATATAAAATAATAGATTTGAAACAAGGAAGAAAATTACATCGCATAATCAGATCTAAAATATTGGATCTGAAATAAAGAATAAAATTGCATCACAGATCTGAATTTTCATCATGCAAACAAGAAATAAATAACAAGAAAAATAATTAAATTTTTAAATAATTCAGAAATCTCACCTAAATATGCTTATCCAAATGGCCCTAGTAAGAATCTCTATTTCTATATATAAACATCCTCCAATTTTTGTTTATAAAAATATATATCTTAGAACTCCATTTTTTTAGAAGTTTTACATAGTGGAGGCAGAGAATAGGGAATGGAGTTGTGAGAATTAGTGCTGGATAGGAAGTGTATTTATAAGGGAGGCAGAGTAACTTATGCCTTTAGATTTTAGGTTTTTAATCTACACCGATCAAGCCACATCGGCTAAGTTTTGAAAATAGGTTAAAGATATGCCAAGTTTAGCAAAAAAAACCAACGTCAATGATTATTCTAGGAAATAGTTCTTTTTTTAACATAACCGGTATTTTTAATGTTTTAACACTTCAAAACTAAAAAGATGAAACTTTTCATCAAGATGAATTTTATGGTATGACAACTTCCAAACAAAACTATGTTTACATTTTACAATAAAAGGATGATTTTTATTGTATAGCAAATTTCCAAAAATATGTTTACATTTACAATAAAGATATGATTTTTATTGTTTTACCAACTTCCAAACAAAACTATGTTTATATAACATGTTTACAGGTTCACAAATCAATGTTAATCAATGCCAATTATTAACATGTTTAAAATCAATGTAAAATAGCATGTTTACTTAATAAATGTCATGTTAACAAATCAAGGCTAATTAACATATTTTTAAAGCTAAGTGTTAATTATAAATCAATTTCATGTTTTGAATTCTCTAAACCAATACATTCTAAGTTATGTTTATCATTTATAGCATGTTTTTAACAAAATTTTCTTAAAATAAAATTTTAAATTAGTTCCGATTTTCCAGGTTGTTACAGTATGTGCCCTTTTTTATGTTTTTAAGTATCTTTGCCTCCCTTTCAGATATCTTTTCATTGTATTTTGATAAGATTTTTCTATGTATGATAGTGATATGTCACATTTTTTGCCTCATGCAACTTTGTTTCAGTGATTGGGCTCTAAGGTGTATGAACTGAAGTTATTGAGGTCATTATACTCAAACCTGTTTTATCTTTCTAAAAGGTGGACATACCACTTTAAAAATTGGCTTGCAAAAAAATGAAGAGAATCCAAAACGTCATTCATAACAGCTCATTTAAATCATATTTTGGAGACTTTTATAACAATTTTGAAAAAAAATACAGTTTTTCCTAAGTTTATTTAATGGCTCATTTTCTAATATAATCTCCTTTTATTAGTTGTTTACCTTTGTTTTCTTTTCAGCGAACCAAGTTAAAACCATTTTCATGTAAGCCTAGCCACTATGGTTGGACTGGTAGTTGGTTTATATTTGTACTTTTTAACAAAATTTCAAAAATGGAGAAAGAAATCCTTAACTTTGAAACTAAAAACAGCAATCAACATGGGAGAAACATCAAAGCTCAATAATTAGAAAGTGCATGAATTAAATTATTGAATGCATCTAACTTATTTTGCATGTTAGTACTAATGCAAAAAGTGTGCACTTATGTCTATAACATCTCCATAAAGGAAAATATATTCAACAAAATTACAACAGTATTATTTGCATCGGGTAAGTATACATCTGACATTTGTTGAAGTATATGGAGACAGGAGTGAACTTTGTAATTCAACTATGTATGAAATTTGCTTAACTTCTAGGGGGAAAATACACTCACTTCTTCTTAGGATTTATAGATTTGTTGAAGGTGTAATTTTGTACCTTTTAAGAATGCTAAGAATCAATTGTGAAACCTGGTGTGGAATTGATGAAAATATTTTAAAACCCTTTTTATCATGCATAGTTATGTTAATGAATATTAAAATGAGAATACCTAAGACAATATTTATAATGTATTCCTAAGAGGACTAAGCTGGTAGCTAGAGGTTGGTTAGCCTAGTTCCTGGTCGATGGTTAACAACCGACCAAATGAGGTTTGGTCGGCGGTTGTCTGCTGATCGAGGCTCGCTCGGTAAAAAACCGCTGACCAGGCACCGGGCTGGTAGACCCTAGCTGTTGTGGAGAATTTCAACTCAAGACCGCTTAAATTAAAACCTTTAACGCCACAGAAGATGAGATCGTGGTAATATTGCAAAAACTTATCAAAATAATCTCAACACAATCCAAAGTCAATCACAATCACCAAATAAAAGAAATAGTAGAGCAATAATGATAAATAAATCACACAGGGATTTATAGTGGTTCCACCGACGTCTTATCAGTGTACGTCCACTTTGAGAGAGAACCTTTATTAATATCAATAGAAGAATATGAGAGATTGATTACAATGATCAAATTCACCAAAAAAATTTGATTTTATGGAGAAAAGAATTGAAGAAGATTAGGGTTGCCAAAACCTTAATTAGAATAAACCTAGGTCTTAATCTCTTGATTAGCCTCTTGTAGATGCCCTTTTGGATCTAATGTAGCTTATATAAGGAGAGAATAATATGTAGCAATTGCCCAAATTGCCCCTGGATCTTTCACAAATCAATCTGCAATATTTCAGCTCGAAATAGCTCGAAATTCGCCTCAGACGTCTGTCAATGAGTGTGACAGACTTCTGACACGGTTCTAGAACTATTCATGCATCAGCACAGACATCTGTTAACATGAAAAATGTCTGTTGCAACTCTCGGGATAATTTTCCTGATAACTCAGACGTCCGTTGTGTAGTGCGACAGACGTTTGTCGTGGAACTCAGTTGAAGTCTGGCACCTTTTCGTCTCTAACTTCCTCGTACGAGCTTTGTGACACCCCACGTCCGTGAATGTCACTAACAAAGGGAATGCATTAAGTTTCGTGAAGTTTTATAGGTAAACAGAAACAAAAATATTACAAGACAGATATAAATTGATAGCGAAATTAAAAACTTTATTAATCATAAAGCATCGTGGTTCAAAAACATCACATGTCTGAAGTACACAAAAACCATTAAGTCATAAAAACTACTGTCTTGTACTTTAAAACATCAGAGTACATAAAAGAAGCAAAATTCCCCAAATAAAATATAGTCATAGTAGAAAAGATAGGATCTTGAGCCATACATTTAAGCCGCTCCAGCAAAATGAAAGCAAAATCACGTCAAGCCTGAGTATTCCCACCCTGAGAACCATGGGGTGGGTGGGGGGGGGGGGGGGGACGGAAGAAAGAAGAGGAAACAAAAAGGGTCAAACATAAAGTCTGGCGAGTCCAGTTACTTTTAGCAAATAAATAAGTAAAAGTAGCATGACAGGCATATAAAGTGGATAAGAAGGATAACACCATAAAAAATAGATATGACAAGGTAAACATGATAGAGGGTATACGCTTCTTTAATGATTACTCTGCACTAATACTAGTATAACCAGAATGAGATGATTCCAACAACTATCAAATGGTAGACTTAGGCACACGTCCAGATGTACCCTAACTACTACCCTAATCGATCGGCTCCCTACTTCGTAGATACTCTGTGTCGGCCCCACAGTAGGAGGTATCACTTCCTAAAGTGGAAACCCTTCGTTCATGTGCACAGCCATACCTACTGGTGTCACGGTCGTCTTAGCTGTAATGACAACGGATTTCGCCCGGGCCTGATCGATCGCTAAACCGACCAAGACCGTTCGAATCCCGCATACGCTAACTCTGGGTATACAACACATCAGAACAAATAATAGAAAACTTTTATAAACATCATAATAATGTTACATCAGAGCACAGAATATCAGAGTATATCGAAATATAATCAATACAGCGGAAGATGATTTTACAATAACTGTAATATAATGCACAGTGGAAATATAAACTACACAGCGGAAGACTGTAAATGTCTGGACACATCTTAAAGCTTCAATCCAGAATCATGCTCAATACATCTGCAAAATAAAACTACTCGACTGCCCGTGTGGAAAATAGGGGCACCCGAGTTCGCAAGGGAAAAGCAAACTATAGGTCAGTCATGGGACTGGTGTGAGAAACTCTAACAGTTATAATTAACTTATTTACTAATATGGCATATCACGGGAGCACGCCGCTAACGCGGAACGGGTTTACCCCCATGGATACTAGTGTATAAACAACGATCAATATAGATATATAGATCTATTATGCATCAACCAACATGCAATATCCCAATCTACCCATTTAGATTAATCACTACTCTTAGATTTTCCAAATCCAATTCAATTTACAGAAATTATTCCTTTGGATTATATTCCCGATTCTTATTTCAAATCATTTGAAATACATATCTAACTTTCTATATCAAAGTAGATTTCATTTCGGGATCTCAAACCAAAACGTCTGGAAATATGAATTCCAAAACATAACAATGCATACAAACAAGTATGCAACCAAATATCGTGCTCCCCATCGACAAGGCAAAGGGTACGCACCTCGCAACTCGATATATAAATGTGCACCTGCCCCACATAGGAGCAGGCTACACCGACGATGCACCTCCCACACATGGAGAGCATACACCGCCCTCTCATCCATACTTTTAGTCTCAGGGTTACCAGACTCTTTAGCCACATACTAAATCATTTCATATCCCGAAGTAGGGAAAATCATTTCACAACGTAATAATCACAAGTGCTTTCAAAATATAGTACTTCACATTAGTAATTCACGCATATGATCAGTCACTATTAATCACATAACCTTTGAGCTCGTACGTCTCAAAGAAGGGTGTTAAGCAAGAGAATAAATTCTCCGCCACCAAACAGATACATCATTAATAGTAACTAGTCGAATATGTGATGAACTACAATGTAAAACCATAATACATTTCCAAATCATTTCAAAATCATCGGGTTTTAGGCCTCGAAATCCTTTCTGTTTTATAAAACACTTTTTATAAAACATTCCCTGTCCAAAATCGGGAATACATTTCTTTTCACTTAAGAAAAATATCATTTCACAATCATTCATTAAATTTGAAATAAACACAACATCACTAAACACCTTATCGTCAAATCGTGAAGTGTTTCACAAGGTGTTAGCACACAGATATCTTTACCCAACCCAATCCTAAATGTAAAAGCATATTTTGCTCATAAACTGGTCGAGCACAATCCAAACAATCAATCAATCCAATTTGACATTAAATATAAGGTTTTGAATAGAGATAGTATCGACTTATATTCAACATCAAATCCTGAAACCAACAGATATCATATCGGGAATAACGATATCGATATCTTCCAAATTCCCATCACAATATCTGTATAATCACGGAATCCAATATCGAAAATATCCAAAGATAATTTCAATTCAAATCCAATCCAATTTATTTATTTATAACCATAGGATTATTTTTCTAGTTAATAACTAGTTCGTTTCGATAAAAATATATTTTTATCTTTTCAAATGTGGAATTTTTCATCCCAATTCTTCACAAATCATTTCTTATGATTTTACACAAATTATCGATATTTTTAATAATTTTATCAAGGCCCGTACAGTCGATTTCCACCAATGGCCATCGAACTGCACTTACAGCGATCTTTTCCAAATTTGATTTGGACATAATTCCAAATCCAACCGTTAGATTTCAAATTTCTAATATTCGTTAGAAAGCTGTTTTCGATACGAACCCAACGGTTCCGGTTTCAGGAGAATCCGACGGTCGGATCTCCTGTAATGTCCGTTCGAAGTCAATGGTCGAAATTTAAGAACTGCCGCGGCGCGGCGCGTTCTATTCAGGCCATTATATATATAATATATATATATATATATTATATATTTCGTCGATTTCCTTTTAAAACGAATTTTATAAATCGTTTTTAAATTCATTTTCGAAACGATTTCAACTTTCATTTCAAATTCAAATCCAAATTGAATTTTCCATATAAATTCGTTTTAAATTCATTTCAATTAAATTCAAATTTCTATTCAATTCAATTCAAATTCATTTTCTATTAAATTCAATTCGAATTCATTTTCTATTTCAGTTCGTTTTCAATTCGTATATATATTGTTTTCATTTCATATATATAATATTTTCACTTTTCAATATATATGATATTTTCACTTTCAATATATACGATATTTTCACTTTCACTATATACGATATTTTCACTTTCACTATATACGATATTTTCACTTTCACGTTAAAAATTATATTTTTAACGATAAAATATTTTTAACTATTAAATATTTTATTCCCTTTTAACACATTAATTTATATTATCGATTTCACATCAATTTCACAAACAAATTTCACAACACAACAATCAAACAAATAAGCCATCCATGGTCTGTGGATGACGGGTGTCGGGTACTACTAAGCACCGTCTGCATCCTAGTATATATATATAACTAGAAAAAGAAATTGAAGAGTGAGAAATTCTCAACGATAGCTATTCCAACTCCACGACACTTCGTTTATAGAAATCTTCGTTGTTCTCGCCTTTTGTCGAGCTCGAACTGGCAACGATGGAGCAAATCGAGGTGGTGCGGCGCGAGTTCCTGAGCGCGATTCTCAAGGTATCCTCCATAGCAGAGGGTGAGGCTGGCACGGATGTGGAGCTCACGAGAACCTCTACAAAAAACCCTGAAGAGCCATGGGATTTTGCTGCACGGATTTGGAGTTAGAAGGAGGGAAAGGTCGGAGCTTTTATCGCCGTTCAAAGTTGAGAGGCGGCGAGGGTTTGAAAGAGGAAAGAGAATTAATCTGATTGGCCCATTTTTTTATTTATATATTTTTAAAAATCTCAAAAATACTCCCTTCCTCAAACGAACTCCTATCCAAACCCAACGACTGTCATTCCTAGCCAAATACCCCCATTCCGAACACATTGGGATATGTTTCGTAGGCCCATTCGATTGTTTCAGTCAGTTTCCATTCAAATTAAAATATAAAACATTCAATATTTGATTTGAACGTACATTTCAATTTGCCAGGGCCACAAACTGATTCGAAAAATTCCAGAAAAATAAATCTAGCTATGTTTTGACGATACAGTCCCAACAAAACTAGTTTCGTCGAATTCTGAGACTGTTTGCAAAAAGGCCCATTTCTGGTCGATCCAATTTAACTGTAATTGACCAAAACACGTTTTCCTTTGCCACGCTCACATATTAGCTTCAAAAATAATGAAATTTGAATCCTAGCAATAACTTCACATCACGGATCCAACAAAAGTGGTTTCGTCGAATTCCGAGGTCGTATGCAAAATGGCCAATTTCACGGGCTATATAAATTCCATAGCGACCTTTCTGAAAATTCATTTGGCCATAACTTTTGCTTTCCGCTATGAAAATTCGATTTTTCAGATTCGTTAGAAAGGTATTCACTAACAGATTTAAATATTTTTGGTTTCACTTAAATCCGTTATGTTTTGCACCCGGTACAGTCCGACAAAGTTTGAATTCAATTTTGAAACTACAGCGCCATTTCAGGCCTTGTTTATAATTATAATTAATTATATTCGTTTTCAATTGTCGATTCAATCTCACTTTTCATTGCCATTATTTAAAATATTTATTTTAAATATTTTAAAATCCATTATTTTAGCCAATTTAAAATTTTTAAATTGGTTCAGATTTTCTGGGTTGTTACATTAGCCCCCTCTACTCGGCCCATGCACGCACATGTCCCCGGTCGGTTTGCGTCGCCCACACCGTCCTCCTCGTTTGGATCTCTTACATTCAGTCTAGTAAGCGTGCCCCAACTCTGACCTAGTTTGGAGTACTTATTTGATACCTATTAAGGGTTACTGACTGAAATGGGTCCCACACAATATGATACAAGCTCTCCTCTTTGTCTTGTATCCCTTTTAGGATTTCTACCGGTTATGCTTACCTAACAAGGTGTCTTTAATTACATAACCCTATCATTTCTACAAGTTATGCTTAACCTAAGGTGTCTTTAATTACATAACTTCAACATTTCCATAGGTTATGCTTACCACTAGGTGTCTTTAATTACATAACCCCTTTAGGTTAAGTTTGTGGGCCTATATATTTGAATATTACGCACCCCCTCAGATTTACTTAATGCACCCCACTGTTCAAACCAAATTTACTTAACCTCTATTGAAGTTTATGTTCATACAATCCCCATGGATTAAACTAGGTCAAGTATTCAAGGTTTATTATTGTATTTTCATTTATGGTTACAGTATGCTAGACCTACAACATTAAGCCTACAATTGGTGGATACTGGATAAGTCGGGCGGGTTCGGGCAAACTTATTCCACAAATAAGGCTTAACCTCGTGTCTTAGCATGTCTTGTATTTGTGAACCTAGACCTCTCACATTAGATTCACCACTTGTGGTTGCTGGGTATAATGGGCGGGTCCGGGCAAACTTGCACAACAAGTGTAATCTAACTTCGTGTCTAGGCGCGGTTACAGTTTTTACTTACTGTAATTCTTGGCATTTCATTATTAGCCAATTTTACCTATGTCGTTATAGGTTACAGGTTTCATGCCCCTTTTCCCAAATATGTTCATAGTGAATTATATGTCCAAATTCATATACATAAACATTATTCAAATTATGCCAATTTTCACCTTTTACCAATTATGCCCAAATTCCCGATTCAAAGATATGCCTAATTTCAATGTTCTTCCCCTCATTCCTAAACTAACGTAATCGCATAATTTAGCGGCATGCCTTGGATCGATAGTATCCTGGCTATATAAAATAAAAGGGATGGGTGAAGGGAAGACGACAGAGATGATTATTCTAACGGAATCGACATAAACTTTTCATGGCATAATGTTAAGATGAACATATAAGAACAGTTTGGTGAACTTGTGATAATAAATGGGTTCTAACTGTTGATCCCTAAAAGTACACATGTACATTGAGCTATCAAATCTGAGTAGAAGCCTGTGGAACAAACATCATCAAGGTCGGTCGTGCATAGTCCTGTCCAAGGCACCCAAAATGACTCACAAAAGGTAAGAAGCAACCCCACAGAACAGAGGCTAAGGGTCACGCATATGTTTGATTCCCACTCTTAGGATAAACACACTTACATCTCAAATCACAAACCTTGACCGGTCACCTCCAGACTATAGAGAAAATTGTCTGCTCACTCATATTCAGACATAGCTACGTCAGAGATTCAAGATCGTCCGACCGCTTATTTGAATCGCTCACTCTTTTGCTCGCATATGACAACCGGATACAGCTGCCAACAGTTGGTTACAGTTAGGCGATGGCATATTTGTAATTAATGGGATAGGCGACCCGTTGCCTGCATATAGAATCCTCTGCTCACTTTTTCGATAAAGCACATCTATAAATAGGCCATGGCTACCACCATAAAGGGGATGGAATCTTCTGAACCGGAAAATGCTGCTAAATTCTATCTTCAGTCATTCCTTAAAGATTTGGATCATCTTCTCCATCCAAAGGTTCATCACCGATTTGGCCATGGCGTCCAGTTCAACCTCGTAATCAGAAAATCAAAGACATCCTCCTTCTCAATCATTCATCCGTCCTTCTCCTCCTCAAACTCTACCATTTTCTCGTAAAATCCTTGGATTGATATGTACGAATGAGAGTATGTTGAGTGAATATAGAGATGTATTGACAAAAGAGAGTTGATGTATTTTGTAATATCCATTTTAAGAGTGCAAGTAATCTTCATAGTGGATGTAGGCCAAGCACAAGGCTGAACCACTCTAAATCTCGTCTCTATTTTTCCTTATTTACATTTTTACTGTCAATTGTTATTAAGTACGGCTCCATTTATTTTCTAACCATATCGGTGAAGTACAATTCTAGTACCTTTGGTGTTTGAGCCATTTTTTGGTGAAAACATTTGGCGCCCATCATGGGGTCGTGTTCGAAATTTCTTGCCTCATACCTCCTTTCAGTCTCAGCAATAAAAAATCCTAAATCATTTTCTCCCTCAAGCCATGGCCGGATCTAAGAAAAGCGGCAAATCTACTAAAGTTACCGCAACTAGTGAGGATAATGATGTTAATGGAGCTACACCGCAAACATTGAACCAAGGGGCTGGGGGAACCCCTAGGTCATCTGTAACACAAGATGAGTTGAATGTGGTTGTAACAGATCTAAATGAGAAAATGGACGCTACGATGAAGATGATGATGGAAAGGTTTGACGTCCTGATTAATGCTCAGGCCAAACTTCAGCCACCAAATGCTCCAAATAATGTTAATGAAGAAGAGGACTCATCAGCCTCAGACCCTAGTCGATCCCACATCTTAGTGGAAAACAAGGAAGAGGCCGGCGGTGAGGACTCTAAGGCCAGATCCCCGCAGCTTAAAGAAAAACGTGCGACTCAAAGTATCGCAAGTCCCACCAAAAGGACACCTCCCAAAAGAGGTGCAAGGCATCGAAGATTAATCCGTGAACGCACTAATAAGAACATCGATGCCGATCCTGTGGAACAAGCGAATGGCGAGAGACGCATCACAGACATGATCCAGCGAATAATGAAGGAGAAAGCAACCCTAAAGGATGAAGAGAGAGAATGGGAATTTTCACCCAGCAAAAATCCGTTTACAGAAAAGATACGTCAAGCAAAGTTCCCCAAGAAATTCATGCCACCAACAATAGCACCTTATGGCTGAGTTGGAGATCTGAACATCTTTCTATTCAAATACGACCAACACATGAATGGAACTAGGGCTACTGACGAAGTAAAGTGCTTATACTTTCCTGTGTGCTTAGAAGGTGTGACCTCACTATGGTTCACCAGACTTCCACCTAAATGTATCGACCAGTTCACTGATTTGGCAAGAAGGTTTCAAGATCAATTTCGGTTACAAACCACCAAAGCAAGGGACGTGATGTCACTTAGCGAGATGGAACAAATGCCTGGGGAAACCATCAAACTTTTCTTACATGCTTCCATGCTGCAGCAGCAGAGGTCATAGAGCCAGAGCCTTAGTACTTGTTGACAGCCCTGAAAGGAGCCATCGATAAGAAGTCAGAATTTGGGAAGTGACTCAAGATGAAAAAAACCAAAGACTCTAAAGAAATTCTACAAGAAAGCCGATGAATACATGAGCATGGAAGATGATACCCTAGATATTCCGAAGGACACGAAAAGTAGCACTGCTAAAGAAGGAAAAAGTAACGAGTCTCAATTAATTCAGAAGGATGACTATGGGCATAAGAAAGGGCCAGATGAGAGGGACAATAAAATATACAAGAAGTCACGATTTTTTAAACATACGGAATTGACTCCTTTAAATGAAACCCCAGATAAAATCTACTCTGTTACGAAGGACTCAGGTATATTCCCTCAGGTAAAACCAAAAAGGATAACGGAAACGCAGGCCAATTCCGGAATGTTTTGTCGGTTTCATAATCAACCCGGGCACAACATGAATGAATGGTGACACTTGAGAAGTTTAATCGAGGAGCTCATCCGAAAAAACCAACTACAGCAGTATGTCAAGAATCCTCAAAATGCGCCCGAGAGTCAGAGGCAAGGTAAGGTTGCCAGTCATCCCAGGTCACATGAGATAGCCCAAGCACCCGAAGACCTACGGCCGATCATCGACTGACAACCACCAGTTGCGCTTCAACATCCAGAACAAGAGATGTGCGACCCCTACTATCTTTATTTTACTATTTCTGTGCTCTGTTTTACCCCTAGTTATGTTTCCATGAAATGATCTGTGATTCACCTGTACCGTGTTAAGCAAAAACTCTACAAGCTAAAAGATATTTGCTCACAGATCATATCCTTATGTAGGACAAAATTTGTTTTCAGATACTAAAAATTGGTCTCTTAAATACAGGAAAAAATGACGAGCGACCGCTCAGACACTGCCCATCCGTAACCGGAAGTTTCCCAAAAGCATCTGGGCCAGGACAATTCAAATATCAAGCGCCAAAAGCATTGATCAAACCGGGCAGGATAATCAAACCCATCATCTTGCAAAAATCAAAAGGAAAGAATCATTCCAAATCAAGCCATGGAGAGCTCACCAAGATCAAGAGGCTGCACTCTCTATTACACCACAAAAAAAATGTCCAATTCAGAAATCCTAGCCGAAAGGGGGTAACAGAAATCCTAGCCGAAAGGGGGTAACATAAATCCTAGCCGAAAGGAGGTAATAGAAATCCTAACCGAAAGGGGGTATCCAATTTGGATCTCTGTTTGATTGTAATAAATCAGATCAAACAGGATCAAGATTAGGTCGAAAACTTATAACCCAAGTCCTCCCATGGGGGCGCGTACTCAAAACCAATCTCCGAAGGGCTTGGGTCACCGAGTTAGTGAGACATTGGGTTGAGTACATACAAAAAAACAATGTATATAGGCGAAGATGCATTTAATCGAGTCTCCGAAGGATTTGGGATGCCAAGTCAATGAGGAACACAATTAAATGTAAAACAGGACACCCGCACTTTTCAGGTAATGTACATTCGAATATAAGCTTCTACGGGTTTGAACTACCAAGCCATGGAAGAATACGAACAAGTATGTAATAAGAACAAGGCTCCTCAAAAAGGGAGCAAAAAAAGGAAAATGATATTCTAAAATCAAAACAAACCAGCGATACTAACGTTGCATATCGTAAAAACGTAACCATCACACAACCAATAAAGCGTAACATGATGCAAATAAAAACTGTGACAGAAGTACAACATACCTACGCCAATGAAAAAGGTAACAACCTAAAACAAAAATTCATCACAAAGATAAAAGGCTATAAAGTTGTCACCATAAACACAAAATAGCGAGCGGGGACTGGCACTCGCATATACAACCAGCCTGAGAATCATCTTTTTCCTTCACCATTCCCAGCATATCATTCCACGATGTCTTCGGAGACACCATGGTCATCAGCGCGAATCTCAGAAGTATCTTCATTTATAGCGGAAGGTTCAGTTGAGAAAATCTGAGATCTTGAAACTCCAACACTCACAGGACAAAGAGTGTCAGCAGGAATAATGTTTTGAGCCTCTTTCTCAGGGGGTAGAGCTCGTTCATCTATTAGTATTCTCCTACCTTTCTCTAAAGCATCACGATCTTTTGCTTCTAAGAGGGCTTCTTGGAGAGCACTGTCTTTATCACCCCTGGAATACTTAAGCGCTTGCTCCCAGACGAGAGCCAATGTGCGAGGGAAACCCGCGTTCAGATAACTCAGGCTCCCGCGGTTTATGAAACTAAGGACGTAAAATCGAAACAGAGTTTCATCAGTTTTAATTTTGTCTTGCTCAAGGTCATTGGTTAACCTCACCTTATCTCCTTCCAAGGTTTTGAGGGATATACTTTGGGAAATAAGTCTTCCTTCAAGAGCTGCCTTCTCCCACTAACAAGAAATCATAGCCTACTGTGCAGAAATCAGTCGGGATTCGGCAGATTCGCAGTTGATTTAGGCTTCGTAAATTTGTTTTTTGACAGCCTCAATCTCCTCCTAAAGTTTCTCATTGTCAGTCTCTAAGCTGCTTATCCTACCGTTCCCATCCTTGAAGGATGAAATTTCGGTCGCTTGACTTTCAATTACACGGACCAATTCAACATTGTCATTCTCAAGAAGCTCAATGCATTCAAGATGTTGAGCATTCAGTCTCTGGAATTCAAAGCAGAATTTGTTCTAAGGCTCAAATCGACCTCTGGTGGTATCCCTGGCCTCGTCTAGCTGAACTTCAAGATGAGCCTTAACACTGGTGATCTGGGTGGTCATATAATTTTTTATGGCGCTTAGCTCCCCAACAATACTCTGGTCATCATATGGAAACAGACCTAAGTCAAGATGCATTCCCCTTGAATCCCAACCTCCAAACCTATCCTTCAGTTTTGGATTACCAGGGGCAATTTCATAAGGAGGCCTGCCGAGAATCATCTGAATCTGACAGGGAGTGGATATAATAGGCTTGGAGAGAGTAAGCTATGGTTCCGAGGGAATCGTAGAGCTGGGACCTAAGAGTTCGGCCGGTTCAGGAAACTCACGGGGCTCGCCCTTATCTTGTTTATCATTGCCTTTCCCCCTCAGCATCTTGATCATTCGTGACTTCTCTTTCAGATACTTGAGAATGATCATCTTCTTCTTCTTCTTCCATAAACTTGCCAATGGTGCTTCAAGAGCATGTTGGGTTAGGGGATTTGAAGACAATCGGGGACGCTTGGAGCAACGAGAAAGACTGGACTGTAAAATACTCTACGGGATGACAAGACCAACTTGCTAGAAAAAACTGTCTGATAAGGATGACTCCATTCTTGAATCTAAGAAGTAAAAGAAAATTTTAGCACTTGGATGTATAAAGAAGATCTAAAGCAGTCCTTGGCCTAGTGAGATATCTCTTTGGCCCAGGGACAAGTTTTTTTTTTGTAAACTCTTATATTGAAAGTTTGGAGCATGAATGTCCGAGCAACGATGTTACCTTGGATAAGGTCTTTAGCTAAATCAAGAGGATCAAGACCTTTAAAAGTTTCTGAACCTCCCTCTTCTTGATTATCCTAAGCAGGAAAGCTTTCACCCACCTCTAGAGTTTCTTTAGAAGTCACTACAGTTTCATCAGGCTGTTCCTCTTCCTGCCCTAGATCCAAGGCGGTTTTTGCATAAGTCACACTTACATTCCCCTGGACGACTTCCTCTAAAGAAGGCCTTTCCTTTTCATATGGGATCGCCGAAGTTACAAGACCTTTGTGCTTTGAATGCTTAGATACTACCTTTTGGCAGGAACCGATTTGCTTTTGAAAAATGCCCAACTGCTTTCTACAGCTGGGAGCACTCCTTTCTCGAAGGCTTTTTAACGGGGGATTTGTTGGTAACATATTTTTTATCAGAAGTATCCACCATAAAGGTGCGCAAGGGAGAAAGAAGATCATATTGCCATAAGAACCTTTCGGTAATAAAAAATTTCCTGTTTCTCTTTCTCTCATCAACGGCTAATAGTGAATTGCATAGATCTTGGTCAAAGGTTATGCTTTCGTCAGGGACCACTATAGTATAATCCAAAAAGTCATTTTAAAAGAAATAAAAAGGACAAGAAGAAGTCTGAAAAGTAAACATACTCACCCACTATTTCAAATCTCGCAAATATCGCCCGAGATCTCCTCCGAGATCTCGTTTTGGGCTCCTTCCGAAACGAAACAGCAAATATCACTCTAAATATCCTTTCGAATACATCACCCGAGATATTGCAATATCGAACAATATATCGACCGAGACGAAATACTGGAATATCGTCCGACCTCTTAGGTTTTTTGGTTAAAATTTAAATTTGTGCCTGAACTAGAACTATAATTAAAGAACTCAAATCTAGCCATATTGATCTTTTGTTATTTTACATTTTGCATGTTAAATGACTATATTGTATGTTCATATATGTTTTACAATTCTTATGATTTTCATATTCATCTTTTTACATACATGTTACTTATGAAATTATGTATTTTATGGTCTATTTATGCTGAATTTTTTAATGTTTCAGATCCTTTTAAAGTTTTATTTCTAACAATATTTTTGTTTTAAGCATATTACGATTTAGAGTATGATGATCTTTCGCAAAATAAAGAATAATAAAGTTATTTTGCATTTTAAGTTTAAGTTACTATGTTTTTATTAGCATTCATAAAAATCATTTTGTTAAAATATCATTTTTAACATATCATGTACCCTGAGATTGTTCCGGTATGAACTTTCAGGCCCGAGATGAAAATCCGAGACGAACTCCGGAGTTAGACTCATCTCGTCCGAGATCGCCCCCGATACGAGATCGAGTCTATAAAATCCCCGAGACGAAACGCGACCGATATCCGAGATTTAAAACCTTGTACTCACCGCCTTCCGTCCAGAAGCCACAGAAATTGTTGGGACATCGGACAAAGAAATATTGATTGGGGAATCCCCGTACACTGTCCACCAAGCCAGTGATTGTTCTCGAACCCCGGCTCTCAACAAAGATAAACGAAGGACGTTGGTTCCTTTTCCTAAAAGCATATAATGAGCATATATCCTTAAATGAAGGAGCCCGATGTTTATCCCTCGTAAAAAGGATATAAAGACTTATTAAAATCACATAACCATTGGGGTGTAACTGGTATGGGGCAATAGCCATGCTCCAAAGGATCATTTCAAGATAAGGGTTAAAAGGAGGAATCGCTCCGCTTATCAGCATGCCACGATTAACAGCAACATATCCTTTGGGAGGAATATCTGCGAACTCCTTCTCTCCAGGCAGCTTGGCCTCCTCTTTCTCTAAAATTCCGAACTGATTGCACAATTGTTGGAACGAGCTGAAAGAAAGCTCTGTCCCGCGCCTCTCACGAGGTACATCAAAAAATGAACGAGGCTGCAGGAAATCCTGGGCAACATCTGTTAAAGAAGGGATGTTTGGTATGGACACAGTGGTTCGATCAGAACTTCCCACTTGATCAGAACCTCTGGCTTGATAAGACATGGCTTGGTTCCTGAAATTCCGGGTTTATAAGACAAATGGGAACCCTTCATCGAAGCTCATATCAATTTTAAGAATGACTATTGCAAAAAAGAAACCCTACTTGTAAATCCTGCAATAACTTAGTTATGATTGTGAGAACCTTTAAGGGATCCACGAAGGTCAATCTCATTTAACACACAGGAATCCCAAAATCGCATTCAGAGGTATCAAATTCATACTTCAGATTGGGTCAAAATAAGATCAGAAAGAAGAATTTACTTATAGACGAGCGAACAACCTCAAATCCAGGTGAACAGGATGACTAAACCAATCTCGAGATTACAGAAACTTTGGTGGGAGTACTGTTCACAGGTGCGAATCAAAACAACGAAAGAATTAGAATAATCGAAAGTTACGAGAGGAATCAAAACAATGAAGATGGTTGCTTAGAACAATAACGCCATTAAAAGGCTTCTTTTGAGAAAAGGAGAAAATAGGAAAACAATATATAAGAGAAGGCCAAGAGGGTTAGCAAGCCAAGATGGTATGTCGGCCCGGTCGCTCATATGCAAACGAACGACCTTATATTCAAGTCGCCAAATTTGGCACTCGAGCAGTTGGAGGGTCATTCAAGCGTACGCATACATATGAGCCTTGTAAAGACATTACCGCCATTTGACTTGGACCGCCAAATCATTTCGAAGTCCTATGTACTACTCTACAAATATTCATGATAAGCTAGTCAGTTGCATACAGATAAGTAAATAAAAGGGAAGATAAAAAGACATACACTCTGAGCATTATCACTACGTCAACTCAGTGCTCGATTGCACATATAAGTGTCCCGTCAAGATCCAGCTGGCATCTCACAATTCGTCCATTTGCAACAATGAAAAGATATATCAGGCATCTCGCTCACGGAAAGGGGCGATATTAATCCTCCACAACGGAACAATCTTAAGTTATGCACGAACGAGCCTTTGATGAGTCAGATCAAACCTACCAAACAATGTTGCGATCAATCATATCGAAGCCAGTAACTGTTTACCAGAAAATTACAAGCTTCGAGGGGCAAATTTTGATCCCTAAAAATCCACACGTACATTGAGCTATCAAATTTGAGCAGAAGCCTGCGGAACGAATGTCATCAGGGTCGGTCGTGCATAGTCCTGTCCAAGGCACTCATAACGACTCACAAAAGGTAAGAAGCAACCACACATAACAGAGGCTAAGGGTCGCGCATATGTTTGATGCCCACTCTTAGGATAAACATACTTACATCTCAAATCACAAACCTTGATCGGTCGCCTCCAAACTATAGAGAAAATTGCATGCTCACTCATATTCAACCATAGCTGCGTTAGAGAATCAGGATTGTCCGACCGCTTATTTGAATCACTCACTCTTTTGCTCGCATTGACAACCGGATACAGCTGTCAAAAGTTGGTTACGATTAGGCGATGGCATATTTGTAATTAATAGGATAGGCGACTCGTCGCCTGCATATACAAGCCTCAGCTCACTTTTCCGATAAAGCACATCTATAAATAGGCCATGGCTACCAACATAAAGGGGATGGAATCTTCTGAACCGGAAAATGTTGCTAAATTCTATCTTCAGTCATTCCTTAAAGATTTGGATCATCTTCTCCATCCAGAGGTTCATCACCGATTTGGCCATGGCGTCCAGTTCAACCTCGTTGTAACACCCCACATCCGTTAGTGTCACTCACAAAGGGAATGCACTAAGTTCTGTGGAGCATTTAGGGTAAAAGATGCAGATAAATTACAAGACAGACAGAAATTAAACAGCAGAAAATAAAACTATGCTTTATTGATAAAATAGTTTGTACAAAGATTTCTTTACAATATCAGAGTGTCATCTGTCTTACAAAATAAAGAAGCATCAAACAACATTTATATTTCCCCAAATTTTAGCAAGAGCCAGCCATAGCATCTGATAAGAGAATCCAAGCAAACTTCGACAAATCTTCAAGCTGGGAAAGAGTGATAGTCCAACTTGACCTGAGCTATACTACTCCCTCCTCTACTACCTGGGGGGGAACGGAAGAAAAGAAGACGAAAGAAAAACATAGTCAGACATAAAGCCTGAGTAAGTTCAGTAACTTCTAGCATGTGAACAAGGAAATCAAAACGACATGAATTAACTGAACACAAGATTACACCATGATGATAGGGTCAAAAAGATTAGACAAGGTAGTCACAAGATATGCTAAGATAAACTGGATACGCTCTAATACTTTCGCCGCTTCGCTATTTCATTGTTATACTGGTTTCTATATCTCTGCACCGCCTATCTAGTGTCCCATCTAGTAACGATAACGTGATTCCAATTCCTGTATTTTCTATTGCCTTCCGGCATACATTCATTATTTATTACCTAGATCAAATCTAGGGTTTTCTATCAAGTGCTTTCGAGGTTTAACTAGAGTTTTGCGCTATATGTTGAACGCTTCTCGAGTTCAGGGTTTATTCCACCTAGTCCAACTAGGGATTACGCTACCTGTCGAACGATGCCCCCAAGTCTAGGACACACCACCTAGAGTGGTGTATGTTCCTATACTTCCCCACGCATGTATCGCGAATCGTTATCGCTTTTCTAGATGCACATGTCCTGTAATGTGCGGTCCGAGTCCTGTGACAGGGCAAATCAAGGAATACAGAACTCGATCGGGAGCTTTCAGATATCTGCCGATGCAGATGCTAAGGTCTGTTTTTATTCCAGTGGCTATGGTCCCACTTGACCCCTCCCTCAACTAATGAAAGGCACACCTTGTAAAATGAAAACTATACACCGGCCCCCGGTGCCCCACTATCCTATGGCCATCCGCAACCATAACTAGATAGCAAGTATATGGTCTTTTGGAGTTCTCCGCCTTTCCGCTTCACGTATCTCGATTGACTCAAGATGGATGGTAGACGACGAGTTGCTATCACAAGGCTACCGTTTACTCGCCGAATCACGTCGGTCCATCCTAGTCTTTAGGTTGCCATGTATTGCAACCAAGGCATACCCCTGGTTCTTCTACGCAGACCTTAACCTCTGTGGGCCTAGGCGGATCATCTGCAGCCTCACAGAGGGATACCAAGAGTACCCTCACGACCCCTCGAAGCCTCGGGCTTCGTAACCCAATCCGTTGGAGCCTTCTCTCTATTCAGACGGACATTCGCTCCTTCCCGTGTTATACTAAGAATTACTACTTAGTTCCCTTTCCCGTTAATTTGGATTGGTTAAGTGTCATTAGTCAATTCAAGCCAACTTAACCCTCTTCATTCATCCTGTTATACTGGTTAAGTGTTATCAGTAATTCATGTTGACTTAACCCACCACAAACCAAGTTATATTGGTTAAGTATTTCTTATTACTTAACCTTACCCATTCACCATGTATTGATTCAGTGTTCCTTTTTAACTTAACCTTGCCCGTCTGTTTTAACTAACCTGTTATTAACGGTTAAGTATTATCCCTTCATGTTTTAGACTTAACCCTATTCCTTTATCAAAATCTGATGGTTAAGTGTTCAAGTTTACTTAACCCTACGGTCTAGCCCAGCTAACATATCAAATTGGCTAAGTGTATTAAATCTTACTTAACCCCAACCTCTAGTCCAGTTAACATGTTAATTTGGATAAGTGTATTAACCTTACTTAACCCCACCTTCTAGTCTAGTTAACATGTTAATTTGGATAAGTGTTTTCTTAGTTACTTGTCCCCTACAAATCTTGTCTTGTTATGATGTTAAGTTTGGTTAAGTGTCCCTATGGACTTAGCCCTCCCATTCTAGCTTAACTGTGTTAAGTTGGTTAAGTGTTCCTATGGACTTAACCCTCCCATTCTAGCTTAACTGTATGAACCTAACCCCACCTACCAGTCTTGTTATCATGTTGAGTTGGTTAAGTGTCTTAGTTAACTTAACCCTAGCATTCTTGTCCTAGCTTTAACTAAATAAATTAAAGCCATGACCACTCACATTAGACAGATATTGTTGCGATTACTGGATGTGCCGGTTGGTTCCGGGCAGGTTTACATCGCAACTCAGTCTAACCTCGGGTTAGGCCTATTCGTGTTTCTAGTTCAAAGGGTTTTGATTAATTTTCAAATCAGGTTTTGAAAGTAACCATCCCGTCCGTCGGACCAGTTAGGGATAGCCAGGGAGAGCAGGAAACTTGTATTTTCCAAACTCAAGCCTAGACATTATCCTCTCTGTCACCCTAGAACTTTATGGTGTTTCATTAAAAGAGATGTCGTTAATAAATCTTTAATTTGTCTAGATCAATATTTCCTCATTTAGGGCAAATTCTATAAGTAAATTAATCCTAATTTACTTATTTCCCAAGTTCTCTTTTAATGTAAATTGTCAACATTTATTCTTACGGCCCATTTTCCCCTCTATATCATGTTTATGCTTTTTGGTATGTAAACCATGTCAAATGAAGTGTCACTAACCATGATTCTGCTAATCCTGACAATTACCCTCGATTATGGCCAATTTCAAGTTTATGCCAATATACTTATCGAGCCAAATTAGCTAATCCAATTCTGATTTACATTCTGATTCATGTCAAACTAGACTTATTACTCTAGTTCACTATTCCTGTAAATGCAGATTTACACGTCAATACAAGATTCAAATTACACATCTTATAATTCACGACAAATTTATCCAATTTGCATTTCTATGAACATGCCATAATACATGTTCCCAATTTATGCCAATTTCCAAGTTAAACTACGTTTTAGTAAATTTCATATTTTGCCCCAAATCGCATTCCAACCGTTCGTAAAATCGTGTTTCAATCTAGATTATAGATAAATCTAGATTCGTAGCAAATAGGGAATGAACCAAAGATTGCTAGGAAAAGGATGGATATAACAACTGGCACAAAATGGTTTGAACAACGACGTAGGTTCAAGAACATGGGTAGACCTAACTTAATAGGTAAATTCCCAAGGTCTAAAACCAAGAATAGACAGAGTAGGTTCAAGAACATGGGTAGACCTAACTTAATAGGTAAATTCCCATAGTCTAAAACCAAAGAAAACCAAGGACAAGCAGAATAAATAATCGGGTTTAGCCCCAATCTCAAAATCATAGAACTTAAGCAACACTTTCCTAGTCATGAATCATGGAGGTTTAATCACAGATGTCCTTGTTATGTCATAGGCAATAGTTTATGTTAATCAAAGGCATAGGTTTTGTCAAGGAAGTAATCCTCATAGTCATAGTCACAATCATAGGCAATGTTCATAGTCATAGGCAGTGCCCATAGTCATAGGAAATGTCCATAGTCATAGGCAAATGTTCATAGTCATAGGCATATGGTTTTTAGGTCCATAGTTTCATAGTCACGGTCTTATTTGTCTTTGAATCATGACAGTTCTTAATTAGGTTCAAAGAGATAGGCACAGATTCGAATAGAAAGAAAGAGAATTGGCATATTCTTTTATCCCTTTAATTTCATGTCATGAACAAAGAAAAACGTTCAAATTTAGAAATAACCGACTTACAGAGATTTAGATTAGAAAAGAAAGATGGCGTTGCTATGATTCGTAGAAAATCATTCGTTGAAGTCGTTTGAACCTCCTTTTGAATCCTAGCTTGAATCTCTTCTTCTTGAAAGTTTTTTGAGCAGCATCTCCTCGTCTTGTTTTATTTTATATATATTATTTATTTATTTATATATTTTAGAGGAGGAGAAGAAGCCATGTTCACTCAGAATCTTTGCAGCATATGGGTAGAGAAGAATTGTGAATAGAGGAGGAGACTAGGGCTGTTTATATAGTTGCTCAATACCTTATCGTACACGCAGCGCTGAGTCAGCATTGAACCTAGTTAAGAAAATAGTCCAGGTTCGCAGATGAATCTAGCCAAATCTTATCGTACATGCAGAGCTAAGTCAGCATTGGGTCCCACAAGCTGTTTTGGCGCAGAAATTTGAATTTTTAATGTTTGAATTTCTGGAATTTATTTAACTGTTTTATTCACATGAAATATTCTTATATGTATACAATTCCTTTAACGACCATTTTACGCGTGTATATATATATATATATATATACGCACAACTTTCATTTTATTTTCAAAATTCAAATGATGTTGCACCGTTATTTAATTCTTGCCATATTTCATTTACTATAGCCTTATCTTAAATTTTATCTTTCGTATACATATATTTCTGCATATATATATATATATATATTCTCATGTATATACATATATTTTCTTTATTTCCTTATATGTACGTTCTTATCCTTTCAAATTTTGAATTTGTATATGTACATATATTTGCATGTTCAGTTGGCCCTCTTTAAAACAGAGATAAAAATTATGCTGCCGCCGAGGTTCGAACCCCCGACCTCCATGTTACAAATCCAATGCCTTAACCAACTGAGCTACCAAGTCTTTTGTTAATAAGTCTTAGAACAATGATAATTATTGTTCTTTCCTTACTTCTCTTTTTCATGTTAGTTACAATACTTAAATTAAACCAATGCATGAATCTTTTTCTTTTAATGTTAATGCATTATGTTCGCAAATCAGTGCATGCAACATATTTACATCGCATGCAACCAATCCTTTCTTTCTTTCATATATTAATTAATTTTCATTATACATCACCATATTAATCTTATCTGTGGATATATATACATTTTTAATTACACTAAAAATACGGGGTGTTACACTCGTAATCAGAAAATCAAAGACATCCTCCTTCTCAATCATTCATCTATCCTTCTCCTCCTCAAACTCTACCATTTTCTCATAAAATCCCAGGAATGATATGTATGAATGAGAGTATGTTGAGTGAATATAGAGATGTATGACAAAAGAGAGTTAATGTATTTTGTAATCTCCATTTTAAGAGTGCAAGTAATCTTCATAGTGGATGTAGGCCAAGCACAAGGCTGAGCCACTCTAAATCTCGTTTTTATTTTCCTTATTTCCATTTTTACTGTCAATTGTTATTAAGTATGGGTCCATTTATTTTTTTACCTCATCGATGAAGTACAATTCTAGTACCTTTGGTGTTTGAGCCATTTTTTGTTGAAAATACTAACATAGTAGGGATGTCATAATGGGCATGATTAGATCTAAATAAGGATTTAGATTAATGAAAGATCCAAATTAACCACAACATGATAGGTACAAGATGATCTAAATAATAAATTAGAGCCTTAATAAAGTAGACCTAACATGATAAAGGCTGAGATCCAAGTCATAGATAATTCAAAGTATCATGGATTCACATATTACAATAGATCTGATATGATTCAGGGCTTAACATGCACAGATCCAAATTACAGTCCTATCATGTTTACTTTTTATTTATTTAAATCTAAAAGCAACTTGAGACTCACAGTGTTCGTATCTAAAACAATAGAAGGAGAAAAAGCCAAGGTTGAATCTCAGATCTACACTTGAATCTTTAAACTTCGGTTGCAGAAGAAGAAAGAGTTTTGATTCGTCCAGGTACCGGCAGCACTTAGGCCTCCATTGATTTTCAGTGAAGAAAACAAGAGAAACGAGCCTGTATTTATAGCTGCCAGTCCTTAGAATTCGACCAGCCACCTCAACCCTAGGGGGGTCAACCCATGGGTCGGCAACCCCCTTGAGGGATCGACCCCGGGGTCGACGCCCCCTCTATGGGGTCCACTCCCTTGGGGCGGGAAATTTGCCACCTATGGATTTTTGATTTTTGAACGATTTCTGATTTTCTGAATTTAATTATATATATATATATATGATTCTCTTGCACTTATACGAATTAATTTCGTATCGAGGTGGACGCAGTGGCGCAGTCCTTTCCCTTAATTCTAAATATTAAATTAATTATTATTTAATTTATCCTCTTTAATGTTGTTAAAATTACGAGGTGTTACATTCTCCCCTGCTCAGAGGATTTCATCCCTGAAATCTCCAAGTTAAAAAGAATGTATATCCTACCATCCACATCCATCTACTCATCCACCAATCATTGGCATCCATTGTCCTTAAAAGATTTATAATGTTTATCTGAACATATGAAAAGGTGTGTGTATATGTCCCAATACTAATGCGAAGATCAGATGGTCTACTGATTCAGTCGACCTCCTTAATGTAATGTATGTCAGTGCCATGAATCCAATATGTATGCAACAATCCTGTTATAACATGTAAGTTCTATATGTGTGCACAATCATCTGTCCAAATGCAACATCTATATGATAATACATCCATTTCCATCTGTAAAGAAAAAAAATGCACACACATCCATATGCAGTATGAAAGTGATTAAGTCGATCTACTGCTTAATGTGTGTGTATATGCATCCACGAGCAACCACTAGCAAATACTTGCATCCACCAAACATAACATGTCTCAAACACATGTTTACATCCACGGGTTTCCTACCTAATGGTCGAAGATTCGATCGATAAGATACACTTAAATGATAGAAACGAGCATAAATAAAAGCTTTGGAAAAGGAGTTAAGAACATACCCTCGAAAAGAAAAGGGTACGAAGCACAAATCTTATCTTCGGTCTCCCAAGTTGCATCCTCTAGGTTATGTCCCTACTGAACTTTCACCAACTTGACTTCCCTATTGCGTAGCTTCTTAACTTCTGATCCAAGAATACGGGAGGGAACTCGTCTGACCGTCGCCTCCCATTCCACCTCTATTTCTTCCAATACACTCGGATAAACTACTTCCGCGGTATCATGCAAACACTTCCGCAAGCGGGAAATGTGGAAAACATCATGAATGCTGGATAGGTCCTCTTGCAGCTTTACTCTATAGGCCATTTGGCCAATCCTTTCTGTTATGGGTAATGGCCCTACGAATCTTAGTGCCAATTTCCTTACAGATCCGAAAACGAACCACATTCCTTAAAGGTGACACTTTAATGAAAACCATATCTCCTACTTAAAATTCAATGTCAGCCCTTCTCTTGTCTGCGTAGACTTCTGCCTATCTTGAGCGATCTTCATTCGTCATCTAATAAGATTAATCTTCTCGGACATTTCTCTAACCATATCTGGTCCAAGCAATAGCCTTTCTGTAGATTCCCACCAACAAGTTGGTGATCTACAGGGTCGCCCATACAATGCTTCGAAGGGTGCCATGCCAATGCTAGCTTGGTAATTGTTGTTGTAGGCAAACTATATTAAAGGAAGTTGCTCTTCCCATGTTCCTCCGAAGTCTAAAATACACAACCTCAAAAGATCTTCAAGAATTCTGTTCACCCTCTCCGTCTGTCCATCGGTCTGAGGAAGATAAGCGGTGCTCAAACATAACTGTGTACCTAATGCTTCTTGCAAACTCCTCCAAAATTCACTGGTGAAGATGGGGTCATGATTGCTTATGATGCTGGAAGGTACTCCATGAAGACGGACTACCTCACGAACATAAATTGTTGCCAACCAAGCTGCCGTCCTCTTACTCTTAACTGGAATAAAATGAGAGATCTTAGTAAGTCTATCTACTACCACCCAAATACTGGTGTTGCCTTTCTTTGATATAGGGAAACCATCTATGAAATCCATAGAGACACTCTTCCACTTCCACTGTGGAACCCCCATAGGATGAAGTAAACCACCGGGCTTCTTTTGTTCAGCTTTGACTTGCTGACAAACTAAACATTAAGAAACAAATTCTACCACATCTTTCTTCATTCAGCTCAAAAGAAAACCCTCTTCATGTCCCTATACATCTTATCACCGCCTGGATGAATACTCATCTTAGAATGATGGGATTCCTCTAAGACTTCTTTTAATAGACTTCCAGTTTGAGGAACACAAAGCCTTCCATCTTATCGCAACCACCCTTTATCATCAATGGAATATCTATTGAGGTGACTAGAAATCTCCCCTTTACTGAGCCTATCCAAGATGTCTGAAATCTGTGGATCATCTCGATACGAAGCTCCTATCTGATCCATAAGAGTAGATCAAATCTCTAGTGATGCAAACAAACCAGGTAACAACTCGGTGGAGGGTCTAAAATCAAAAGTTGATATGAACTCCAAGCTTTTCCTTTCCACAAACAGAGGACTTAAGGCCATCCTCTGCCTACTCAGTGTGTCTGCCACCACGTTACACTTTCCAAGGGTATAAGCAATCTCGAAATCATAAGAAGCTAGGAACTCCATCCACCTTTGTTGCCTTAAATTAGGATCCTTTTGCGAGAACAAATACTTGAGAGATTTATGATCGGTGTGCAACTCGAACCTCTCTCCAAGCAAATAATGATGCCACATATTAAGCGCGAATACCCCACGTCCATAACTATAACACCCCACGTCCATTAATGTCACTCACTAAGGGAATGCATTAACTTTCATGGAGTATTATAAGAGTATAGAACAGAATATCAAAAGACAGATATATAAAATGGTACTTAAGAAAATTCAAAATTTATTCATTACAGCGGAAAAGAAAAACATGTTTGGTTACAACATCAAAATCACATACTAGAGTCAAGTACATAAATATCCATCTTGAAAGAACTTATTATTAGAGTACATAAAAGTAAAATCAAAATCCCACTCCAAATAGCCATAATGGAAAAGAGATAAAGCCGAGCATTACTCTCAACACTTTCAAGTACTTCAAGAAGAAAGAAATCCAAGCCAAGCTCCACTAGTCCTACCCTGAGCACCTGGGGGGAGGGGGGGGGAGAAAAGGAAAGAAAAGAGGCGAAATAAAACAAGTCAGACACAAAGTCTGGCAAGTCCAGTGACTTTAACTATATAATTAGTAAAGTAACTTGATAAGGACTTAAACCAGATATAAGAAATGACTGTAACATAAGCAAATATGTCAAGGCAAACAAGATGAATAAGATATAACGTTGAATGCGCTTATAATCACTATAAGATAATTACTAAATCGCACCAATGCTAATTACACCGCATCATTACTAGCCCCATACTGAAAGTTGATCCCTCTTACTAATCATAATAATAATAATGGTAGTTTCGTGTACTCCTAGTTGCTGTCATAGGTAATGCCTGCTCCTATCTCCACTAGTTGTACCCACTACCCTTCCCATTTGATCGGCTCCCTAACTCATAGATACCCATGCTGGTCCCATAGTAGGGTGTATCACTCCCTAAAGTGGAAACCCTATACTAATAAAAATGCACGGCTTATACCTACACGAGGCAACAACGCCTTACCTACCAGCCCGGACCCACGCACGCACATGACTCCGTTGGACTTGCGTTGCCACCGCTAACTCTTTATTGACATCTTACAATCAAACCCAATAAGCGTGTCCCAACCTCGACCTAGTTCGACCTCAAATAGATACTAAATGGATTAATGGTTGAAAAGGGTCCACCCACTTGACACAAGCTTCCCTCCTAAGCTTGGTCCCCACTAGGAATTACCACTTAACCCCTCTTTATCCCCATGTCTAATCACATGTTTCACCTTAGTTAAGTGATTCTAATTATATTTCACATGTCACCCATGTCACCCACTTAATCCTCATGTCTTACTACATGTCTTATCTTGGCTAAGTGTTCCTTAATTCATTATAACCATAATCTTGCAAGACCTCCCACATTAGATTGCCATTTTGCAGTTGCTGGATATGTCGGGCGGTTCCGGGCAGTCTTATACCGCAATCCGAATCTAACCTCGTGTATTTGTACTATTACACATTTAATTTCTGCCTTTGACTCCTCACATTAGACTATCGTTTGCGGTTGCTGGATGTGCCAGGCGGTTCCGGGCAGACTCTACCGCAAACCAAGTCTAACCACGTGTCTTAGGCATTCATTATCACTTTGTTGATTTTAGTCCTAACTTTAAATCTTGGATTAAATTACATTCCAATTGCCCATAATTTCCAGTCTAAATTATGTTCATAATTTTAATCCAAATTAGGCCTATAATCTTATGTATACATGTTATGCCAATTTACGCCCAAATCAAATTGTATTCATTGTTATTAACAATTTATACCAAACCTCATGTATACAAATTATATCCAATTATGCCCACATCCAACTTATGCCAAATCCCACGTATACAAGTTACACATAATTATGCCCCAAATCAACTACGTGATTAAAAATTAATTTATGCCCAATTACATACTAATCAATATTTTCCCAAACTTTTCCCCAACGTTCCCACGTCATTCGTACGTACAATTCAACGTAATATGTTAGGCTCGAAGTTAGCCTAATCTCATAAAATAAAAAGGAAGAGAGGTGGGGAAGAGAATCAACATCAACTGGCATAAAAATAGGCATATGAATTAGGAACTGGTATAGAACAACAAAATAGATCTAGTTGGGCATATGAATTGGCATAGAGCAACAAAATAGATCTAATTAGCATATGGAACATAAACTGACATAGGACAATAAGATAGATCCAATTAGCATTTGGAATATAAACTGGCATAGAACAATAAGATAGATCTAATAAGCATATGGAACATGAACTTTAGGTATGAATCTAAAAGATAAGAATTCACCAAACATGATATGATTCATCTTACAGGCATGTTCATATAGTCTAATTCACAAACTTATCACAATTACTTTTAATTAATTATAAGTGAAAGTAACGTGAACTCACAGTGGTAGAAGAGAAAATAGAACTGAATTTTGTATTCTGAATTTGATTAGTTAAACCGTTGTTGTAGAATTTGATTCTTATCTTCCAATATGAATACTCTATTCCGATTTGCTTTAGTGTAGAAGAAAGACTAGTTTAGGTTGTGGCAGCATAGAGGCGTATAAATTAGCATAATGAAATTAGGGTTAGGTTTAGGTGTGTTTATATAGGTGTATTAGGTGAATTAGGGCCTTTAGATTAGGTTAAGTTCCATCTAAACCATACAAACCAGAAAAACACACCACCTAGCCTATTAGAGAACGCCATATAAGCCCTAATTCTCTAAAATACGTCACTGCCCAGATCTGGCCAATGGAGTCGACCCCTATAGGGGGTTGACACCTGTGTCAACCCTCCTATAGGGGGATCGACACCTATGTCGACTCTCTTAGGGGGGTCGACACCCTAGAGCGGGATAATTCCTGCCCATCCCTCTTCTTGCTGATTTGAATTTCGAATTTGATTTTAATTATTATTTTAATTCTGGTTTAAACTGAAATCTTCTAAGTTCCATAACTTCGTCATACTTTATCCGTTTTACGCAAACTCGGACTCTATCTCAAGAAGAATTCCGAGACGAACGCAATGGCGTAACCCGTTTCCCTTAATTCTTCTTCTAAAAATTAAGTATTATTTAATTTTTCAATTTTAATATTATAAATTACGGGGTGTTACATTCTCCCCTCCTTAAAGGATTTCGTCCCCGAAATCTTCAAGTTAAGAAGAATGTATCCTACCATCCAAACATCCATCTACTCATCCATCATCCATAAGCATCCATTGTCCTTAAAAGATTTCTAATGCTATATGAACATATGCAATAGTGTGTGTATATGTTCCTTATCTAATGCAAAGATTAGGCAGTCTACTGATTCAGTTGACCTCCTTAATGCAAAATATGATAGTGCCATGCGTCCATTACATATGCAATTATCCCTAATGCACTTTATAGCTTCTATATGAGTGCACAATCATTCACTCAAATGCAACATCCATATGATAACACATCAAATTTCAATCAATAAACAAATATATGAAATATGTAATATGAAAGTGACTGAGCCGGTCTTAGTGCCTAAAGTGTGTGTAAATGCATCCACGAGCAACCACTAGCAACCACTTGCGTCCACTAAACATAACATGTTTCAAACACATGTTTACAACCATAAGATTTTCTACCTAAAGATTGAGGATATAATCGAGAGGATACACTAAACGATAGAACAAGTATAAACAAAGCGGTAGAAAAAGGAGAAATTAAGAACATACCCTCAAAAAGGAAAGGGTACGATGCATGTATCTTATCTTCCATTTCCCAAGTCGTGTCTTCTTGATCATCTCCCATTGGACTTTAACCAACTTGACCTCTCGGTTGCGTAACTTCTTGACCTCCGATCCAAGTATGCATGTAGGAACTCGTCCAATCATGGCATCTCGCTCTACTTCTACTTCTCTAAGCATGCTCGACTCTACTACTTCTGCAGTATCATGTAAACACTTCCTCAAATGCGACACATGAAACACGTCATGCACACCACTAAGCTCCTCGGGCAACTTCACTCTGTAGCCATTTGTCCAATTCGCTCTGTAATGGGGGAATGACCCTACGAACCTTGTTGCCAATTTCCCTACAGCTCCAAAGCAAACTACATTCCTCAATGGTGATACTTTAATAAAGATCATGTCTCCAACATCGAACTCAAGATCGGCCCTTCTCTTATCAGCTTATGACTTTTGTCGGTCCTGTGCCGTCTTCATGCGTCTTCGAATCAAGTCTATCTTCTCTGAAGTTTCCCTAATCATCTCGGGCCTAAGCAAAATCTTATCCGTAGATTCCCACCAACAAGTAGGTGATCGGCAAGGTCGTCTATATAGAGCTTCAAAAGGTGCCATGCCAATGCTAGTCTGATAGCTATTGTTGTAGGCGAACTCTACTAATGGAAGATGTTCCTCCCATGTTCCTCCAAAGTCCAAGATGCATAATCTCAAAGATCTTCTAGAATCTGATTCACTCTTTATGTCTGGCCGTCCGTCTGAGGGTGTTAAGCGGTACTCAAACACAATTGCGTTCCTACCGCCTCTTGCAAGCTCTTCCAAAACTCACTAGTGAAAATGGGATCTCGATCGCTCACAATACTAGAAGGTATGCCGTGTAGATGAACTATCTGTCGGAGATAAACAGATGCTAACCATGTCGCTGTTATTTTACTCTTAACGGGAATGAAATGGGCGCTCTTGGTAGGTTTATCCACTACTACCCAAATCCCCATATTACCCTTCCTTGACCTCAGCAACCCATCAACAAAATCCATGGAAACACTTTCCCATTTCCACTGTGGAACCTTTAAAGGGTGAAGCAAACCACCAGGCTTCTTTTGCTCAGCCTTGACTTGCTGGCACACAAAGCATCTAGAAACGAACTCAGCCACATCCTTCTTCATTCCGGCCCAAAAGAAAACTCACTTCATGTCCCTATACATCTTGTCTCCACCGGGATGTATGGTCAGCTTAGAATGATGTGCTTCTTCAAGGATTGTCTTTCTCAAACTCTCGTCTCGAGATACGCAAAGTCTCTCATCCCTACGCAACCAACCTTTCTCATCTATAGTATACCTACTAAGATGGCTCGAAGACTCCTCTCTTATGAGCATGTCTACTATCTCCATCGACTGTGGATCATCTCGATGTGCCATACCTATCTATCCCAAAAGCGTAGGTCGCACCTCTAACGATGCCAACAAACAGGGTACATAATCAATAGAGGGTCTAAAGTCAAAGATAGAGATATACTCTAAGCTCTGTCGCTCGACAAACAAAGGACTCAAAGTCAACTTCTTTCTACTCAAGGCGTCTGCTACAACGTTACCCTTGCCAGGGGTATATGCAATCTCAAAATCGTAGGATGCTAAGAACTCCATCCACCTCTGTTGCCTTAAGTTTAGATCTTTTTGAGAGAACAAGTATTTAAGCGACTTATGGTTTGTATACAACTCAAACCTCTCTCCAAGCAAAGATTGACACCAAAACTTAAGCGCAAAAACTATGGTCGCTAACTCCAAGTCGTTGGTAGGGTAATTCTTCTCATGGACTTTCAACTGCCTTCCACCATAGCGTATCACCCTTTCCTCTTGCATCAAAACTGCGCCAAGCCCTGTCCCGCAAGCATCGGTATACACAGTGAACGGCTTACTCCCATCTGGCAAAACTAAGACTGGAGTTGTCGTCAATGCCCTTTTTAAACATTGGAAAGAATCATCATAGTCAACATCCCAAGAAAAGGTCAAATTCTTTTTCATCAACCGTGTAAGTGGGGCTGATATCTTAGCAAAGTCTTTGATGAACTTTCTGTAATAGCCCGCTAAACCAAGAAAACTTCTTACTTCCATTGCATTCTTAGGAATCTTCCAATCTTGGATTGCCACTACCTTCGTGAAATCTACAGTTATCCCTTCCTTAGAGACCACGTGCCCTAAGAACCTCACTTCCTTCCTCCAAAAATGACATTTGGAGAACTTAGCTTTGAGTTGATGTTCTCGAAGGGTATCTAATACTTTCCTAAGATGTAGGGCATGCTCTTCCTTGCTTCTAGAAAATATCAAAATATCATCCACAAAGACTACTAAAAACTTGTTTAGAAACTCCCTAAATACCCTACTCATCAAGTCTACGTAATATGAGGGTGCATTCGTCAAACCAATAGGCATGACGAGCCACTTGAATAAACCGTCGAGACTCGTAAAAGCAGTCTTATCTATACTATCCTTAGTTACTCTTGTAGCTAAGTCCAACTGCAATAAAACCGAAGCACCAGCCAACTGGTCGAACATATCATCTATCCTTGGCAATGGGTGTCTGTTTTTCTTCGTGGGCTTATTCAGCTCCTTATCGTCCACGCACGATCTAAGTGAATTATCAGCCTTTGTAGCAAAAACAACTGGAGCACCCCACTCCGAGATACTTCTTCTTATGAACCCTTTCTCAAGCAACTCTTTCACTTGTTTACTAAGCTCCCTCCTTTCTCTTGGAGCCATGTGGCGCACTGGCAATGCAACTGGCTTTGCATTGTCCACTAAGTATATACGGAAATTTATCTCGCGTTTTGGAGGTAAGCCCCTAACCTCCTCAAATACATCTGCATACTCACGGACTACTCGAACAGATTGTAAATCATCAACAGATGTGTCAAGAGATTCTAGGTAGCTAAGCATAACAGAACCCTTAGGTTGCATGAGTTATCGAGAGTATTACCCAAATTAGTCAATAGTCTAACTACCCTCTTTTCACGATCAAGAATGACACCATACCTGGTAAGCCAATCCATTCCTAGAATCAACCCATAGCCCATGAAACTAAGCACATAAGCATTGCATTCGAACTCAATGCCATACACATATATTCTCGAATCCCGACATAACATAGAAAGATGAGTCGTACCCCCAATAGGAATTGAGACTATAATGGGATCCATAACTAGACTAGTATTTAGGTGCAGTGTTTCGACTAACGAAGCAGATATAAACGAATGTGAAGTGCCAGAATTAAACAAAGTTCGAATAGGATGATCAAAAAGGAAAATCAAACTTTCAACAGAAATGTTTCTACCTCTCTCTTGCGTAGGTGCCATGAGAGCATGAACCTGCCCTCCAGAAGTAGATCTTCACCTCTGTCCATTCCCTTGTCCTTGCCTCCTTGGTCAGTCTTTAATCATATGTCCTGCCTCACCACATTGGAAGCAACCCGTCTTCTTCTTCTTCCTACAGTCCTTGCTCAAGTGACCCGGTGTTCCACAATTAAAATACCTTTTCTTCCCTTTGCCCTTGTTATCCTTACCACCTTTCTTTTGTTGTTGTTGTACCTTCTTTGGATCCCCTTTCTTATCCTGTGCCTCATCTACATTAGCACCTTTCTCCTCTTCATGCATCAATGCCATGTCAACAAGTTTCTCGAAAGTAGCCCCCATAGGAAGGTGAGACATAGCTAACCCGTGCAATGGTTCATTCAGACCCTTGGCAAATCTCAAGGCCTTCTTATGTGGTATATTAACTAATTCCATACCAAATCTTGCTAACTGGTTAAACTTGTTAATGTACTCCTTCACAGACAAACTCCCTTGTTTCACAGCCAAGAACCTCTCCTTGTATAAACTCTCCTCCGCTTGTGAAAGAAATTTCAACTCGAACTTACGTCTAAAGTCTATCCACGTCTCCACTAGATGCCCTCCATTAGTTACTTCCCACCAAAAGGAAGCTTTGTCCTTCATCAACCAAGCAGCAAGCTAAACCTTCCTTCCATCATCTATCTCGAAGATACCAAACAAGTCCTCTACTTCCTTGAGCCAATTTCTAGCCTCGACAAACGTCTTAGTCCCATGAGACGGTTTTCCGCCCATCACACGGAAGTCTTTGCATATCTTAGAAAAAGCATCTACACGGGGAGGAGGAGGAGGAGGAGGAGCGGCTGCAGCTGGGGGAGGAGGAACGTCTGCTGGGCCTGCGGCAGTAGCCCTAGCTTCCAAATACCTTCTGAACCAGCCTGGTATCTGTACGCCCTCTAGAAGATTAAGATCCCCAGACATGCTGAAAGGAAAAGGAAGAGATTCAAAACAAAGAATCAAAAGATAGATATATGGCTTTTGGGGATTATGTTTTTCATAATAAACCTTTCTCTTGAAAATACACTCTTTAAAACATGTTTTTTTGAAAATACTTCTTTCTAAAAATGCTTTTGAAAATGGTTTTCCAAAATCTTTTATCTGTTCTGGTAACCTTCAGCTCTGATACCACGTGTAACACCCCACGTCCATTAATGTCACTCACTAAGGGAAAGCATTAACTTTCATGGAGTATTATAAGAGTATAGAACAGAATATCACAAGACAGATATATAAATTGGTACTTAAGAAAATTCAAAATTTATTCATTGTAGTGGAAAATCAAAACATGTTTGGTTACAATATCAAAACCACATGCTAGAGTCAAGTACATAATATCCATCTTGAACGAACTTATTATCAGAGTACATAAAAGTAAAATTATAATCCCACTCAAAATAGCCATAATGGAAAAGAGATAAAGCTGAGCATTACTCTCAACTCTTCCAAGTACTTCAAGAAGAAAGAAATCCAAGTCAAGCTCCACTAGTCCCACCCTAAGCACCTTTGGGGGGGGAGGAAAGAAAAGAGGCGAAACAAAACAGGTCAGACACAAAGTCTAGCGAGTCCAGTGACCTTAACTATATAATTAGTAAAGTAACATGATAAGGACATAAACTGGATATAAGAAATGACTGTAACATAAGTAGATATGACAAGGCAAACAAGATGAATAAGATATAACGTTGATTATGCTTCTAATCACTATAAGATAATTACTACGTCGCGCTAATGCTAATTACACCGCACCATTACTAGTCCCATACTGAAAGTTGATCCCTCTTACTAATAATAATAATAATAATAATAATAATAATGGTAGTTTCGTGTACTCCTAGCTGTTGTCATAGGTGCCGCCTGCTCCTATCTCCACTTGTTGTACCCACTACCATTCCCATTCGATTGGCTCCCTAACTCGTAGATACCCATGCTGGCCCCACAGTAGAGTGTATCACTCCCTAAAGTGGCAACCCCATACTACTAAAAATGCACGACTTATACCTACACGATGCAACAACGTCTTACCTACCAGCCCGGACCCACGCACGCACATGACTCCGTTGGACTTGCGTTTCTACTGCTAACTCTTTATTGACCTCTTACAATCAAACCCAGTAAGTGTGTCCCGTCCTCGATCTAGTTCGATCTCATATAGATACTAAATGGGTTACTAGTTGACAAGGGTTCACCTGCTTGACACAAGCTTCCCTTTTAAGCTTGGTCCCCACTAGGAATTCAAGCTTAACCCCTCTTTATCCCCATGTCTAATCACATGTTTCACCTTGGTTAAGTGATTCTAATTATATTTCACATGTCTCCCATGTCACCCACAATAACACCCTAAATTTTAACGACATTAAAAGAGTATAAGTTAAATAATAATTAATTTAACATTCGGAATTAGAGAGAATGGACTATGCCATTGCGTCCGTCTCGAAATTCTGGTCAGAATAGACATTTGGTTTGCGTAAAACGGACACCGTATGAAAAAGTTATGAGGATTCGAAGTTTGTTTACGCATAAGATAAATATATATATATATATAAAATAAATTCCAGAACCTTCAAAAACAATTCAAAAATCAAAATCGAGCCAAAGCGGGCAGAGCGGGAAAATTCCCACTCGTGGGTGTCGACATGGGTGTTGACCCCCCTATAGGGGTGTCGCCCCCCACCCTCCCCCGGACAGATCTGGGCAGAATTCGTTTTACGTACTTGGGCTTGATTCTGGGTCTGGTTCATTGGTTCTAGGCTATAAGTATGGTCCCCTATTCTCTTATTTTCTCCATTGGAGATCATAGAGGCCATATGTTGTCGAGTTGCAAATTGAAGCAGAATCAAAGTCTACTACAATCAATTTAGCTATTCAGAATTCAGATCTCTCTCTCTCTAAATTTTCTGAACCTAACGTTGTGAGTTTCTAGTCACTTTTAGGTTTAAATAAATAACAGTAAATTGTGAAAGACTATGAATTGGATATGTTGTAAAGTATGAATCTATGCCAGTATTAAATCTTATACTATGTAGATCATGATAGATCTAATTCTCTATATCTGGTGCAACTGTGGCTATACTATGATGTTGCCTTTATGGATCTTGATTTGTAACTACGTTGTGGTAAATGTAAATCTATTAATTGACATTTGCAACATTGCTTAGATCTAATTTTGTATGTAAATCACCTTTTATGTTGAGATCAACTTAGATATGTTGTAAGTTGGACATATTTAGATCTAAACATGCTATTATGCTAGATCCACTTTATGATCATGTTTTATGCTAGAACCACTTTATGATCATGTTGTATGCTAGATCCATTTTATGATCATATCTTATGCTATGATAGATTTATCTCTCGAGATCCAATTCAATTGTGATTGTCCTAGTATGTTATTTTTGTTTCATTTGGATAGATCAAATCAATTATGTGAACCATGAACATATGCCACCTTGAATTGATTAGGATCGGGTCCATACCTTTTTTTTATAGAGGAAGATGGGTGTGTAGCGTGGAACTACACAGCCAATTACGCGTAGTAGTAAATAAGTAGAAATATACCTGGTTGACAGGCCCAACCAGTAGCATAGTGGTTTAGGCCAAGAAGGCCAATATAGCTAGTACAAGCAAAGTGCAGAGTAAATAATGTATATCAGATAGTTTAGAACAAAGTATATAGCAAGTGACAACAAGCCAAAAACTAGCAGAGTAGGTAATACTAGACTACAACAGGAATTAAAGCGGGACTTGGGTGCTACTTTCCTGCGATCTTGGAGACTGAGGCATTGGTAGAGAAAGCCTGAAGCGAGCGTGTCTGGATGATCCTGTCCAAGAATCGAAAAGATGCAAGATGTGATGACAAATACCCATCAGGAGTTTCTTGGGTTTGCCGAAGATGTGGGCGTTGCATTCCAGCCAAATACTCCAGGCAAAGAAAGCCACTAAAGAATCCAGAATGGGGTCAAGGGGGTTATGCTGCCAATATTCAAAGAACAAGTGGATTGAAGGTATGAAGCCAAGAAGGAAGGAGCTGATAGCTGCCCAAACAGAATATGAAAAATCGCATTCGAAGAAGAGATGAGTGAGGGATTCAATATGATTATTACAGAGGACGTAAGAGGGGTCAATATTGTCGCAAAAACGATGCAGGCAATCTTTGGTGTTAATGTGGTTGTGGATAAGGAGCCATTGAAAAAAGATGACCCGAGGGGGAAGGTGACAGTGCCAAACACGAGAGAAAGTGAAACATCGACCTTTATCTTAATTGTAAACTCTATGATGTGGATTTGGGTAGATCTATTAATAAACCTGTAGATCTAAACCTTTATTTATGATTAGATCTAATTTAATCTATTAGATCTAGAGCATGTGGACATTTTATGCAGATCTAAAGCAATATTTATGTTAGATCCCGTTATGATGATGATTACATGTTCATGACAATATGTCCATTCACTTTGTTATCATACTAGCATGTTTACGCCAATATATGTTGAAACTATCACCTCTATCATATACCCTTTTTCATTGTTATGGCTAGACGACTTATTAGCCTAGATGCCGCCAAAATACGTGTGAATATGTTAGTGAAGGAAATGGGGGAAAAGGGTTCTATAATTTGCATAAATGAATTCATATGTAATTCAAATTATTGGGTAAAATAGGTATAGACACCTATAAAAGGAAAGGATTAATTAATTGGTAAATTAATTAAAAATGACATAATTTGAATATGAACATTTATGGACACGTAATTCAAATTATTGGGCAAAATATGTATTGACACCCAAAAAGGGAAAGGTTTAATTAATTGATTAATTAATTAAAAATGGAATGTTTAGTAATTACAATTAGGAATAGTAATTGTACTTATGACACGAGATTAGGTTACATTAGTGGTGGAAGTCTGCCCAGACCTGACCGGCATATCCAACAGCAACTAATGTTGAACCTAATGTGGGAGTTCTAGGTACGCGAATGCGAATCGGGCTAAGACACGAGGTTAGGCCCAACTGTAGAATAAGACTGCCCGGACCCGAGCGGCATATCCAACATCCACATGTTGTAGGCCTAATGTGGAAGGTCTAGTCCATTATAAACCATAAATGGACATGGTAATGAATCAGACTACTTAACCTAATCTAATCCATAAGGGATTGTATGAAAATGAACTAAAGATAGGGTTAAGTAAAACATGTTTGGATCAATGGGAAGGTTAAGCACATCTTGGGTAGGTGGGTAATATTAATATATATAGGACCACAAACTTAACTGTTAAATAAACATGCTTGAATCAGTAGGAGGGTTAAGTATATCTTGGGTTGGTGGGTAATATTTGTATATATATGCCCACAAACTTAACCTGTCGGGGTTATGTAATTAAAGACATCGTTAGGTAAACATAACCAGTGGAAAACCTAGTAGTGGGGATGCAAGGAAAAGGGAAGAGCTTGCATCATCTTATGTGGGACCCATTTCAGTCAGTAACCCTTAAATAGGTATCAAACGGGTACTCCGAACTAGGTCGAAGTGGGGAAGGCTTACTGAGCTGATGGTAAGAGATCCAAACATGGAGGCGGTGTTGACGGCGCGTTCCAACGGGGTCATGTGCGTGCATGACTCTGCCTGCTGGGGAAGATAAGACGTTGTGACATCAGTAGATATGGTGGTGCACATCCGGAAAATGAAGGGTTGCCACATTAGGGAGTGATACACCCTACTGTGGGGCCGACACAGGGTATCTAGGGAATAGGGTGTGACAACCCAAACTTCTCAGTCAAGGAAAGCATGGATTGCTTTGAGAACAACACACATCAGAACACAAACCGAAGAACATTTTATTGCTGATTACAACATTTACATCAGAGTACAAGAATGTTACAGAGTATGAATACTTATTACAGAAATAGAAATACAATAATATCAGAGTTTTAAATTACATTTAAATAGCAGTGGAAAAATAATACAAATACACAACCGAAAGGAATACACGGATACAGAGCTTTCCGAATATCGCTTCAGCTGTAAGCCAGGATCCTGTAAATATATCTGCAAAAAAAAAGCTACTCGACTGCCCGTGTGGAAAATATGGGCACCCGAGTTTGCCAGTGAAACAAACTACAGGTCAGTCATGGGACTAGTATGAGAAATCTAACTTAACTTATCTAATTAATATGGCTAATCACAGGACCACGCCGCTAACGTGGAACGGGTTTACTCCATTGGATTGCCAGTGCATAAAATAAAGTAAAACGTTAAGCAACGCAATGCTTTTTAGAAAAATGAAACCATTATAAGACCCAAGTCCCATCACACAATGCAACGCAAATCGGAGGATAGGGTTTTACCTTATAATGGTCAAAAGATGCTTGATACGATAAAACGGATTTAATATTAGTGTGTATATGTTTAATAAAAACATTTCAATCATAAGGTATCAATCACAGACGACATGGGTACCATATATCATGTCGCCATACTAGTTCTACAATCAAAACCGCAAGGTCGTATTGGAAGTTGGTTTTCCATCATGAGTCGAGGCTAGGGGCAAGCTCCTCTCCGATTCGAGACACTCTAGCAAATGCCTCAGGATCACACCTATGGGCAACCCTTGGAGCGGTAGGGCCGGTCCCTGTCTATCGGCAGTGGATTGGTTATGCCTGAACACACGTTTCCATGTTCCTTTGAACCTATAGTATGACCACTAACGGCCTATAAAAATCCGAGACGCCTCAAAATCCATCATCCACATAAGTAAAATGCCAGTCAGTTTAAGCACTGACACTACCAATAGCTAGAATGAAACGTGTGCACTCCCTACGGTCCATATCCCGTTTTTGACTCATACCGGGGGGTGAGGCTTACGAAGTCACGATATACACAAAGCTATGTCGTAATAGGCTATGCTTTGATCATCCCACAAGGCCCTGCTTTTCAACAAAAGCCTTGATCAATTGCATCTTGGCGTGCCACATTAACAATTCACGCCATGCAATCAATGACTATTAATATATACCAGGGTGTTAAGTAGAGAATAAATCCTCCACCACCAAACAGACATACATTAACAGAAATCGATTTAATTCACATGGAACGAAATCCAATGTCAGACACGCATCCATTTACTAGCTTATGCTCTGGGTCTGAGCGAAAACCAAATCCGAAAAATCAACAATAGTCTGGACGGCCACCACTGAAGCCCCTTCAAGGTAGCTACTCCCATCATGGGTCTCAGTAGCAACACATCCATTCGATGTGAAGATCGTCGGTCTTCAAACACCATCTTCATCTTCGACTCTTCATCGTCGTAGTAATTATTCGGAATGGGTTAAACCCGGTCTTTCCGAATAACTCTCGTATTTTTATAATTAAAAGTCGAGTACTATAAAAACACATCCAACGCCTCATTCCAATTCAGAATATTCTTTTAAATAAAATGTTCAAATTATTCTATCAAAAACACATTCTTTACATTTACTCTTAAATCTTTCTTTTAAAGATTTATTCAGAACACCATTTGGTTTTAAATATCAAAAATCATTATTAGATGATTCTTTAGATTTAAGAAATAAATCTTATTCTAAACTGAGTTAAAGAACTAATGTCATTTAAAACATAGTTCACGGTAAACCCAAAATCGTCTTCCATAAAATATGGAATCTTCACAGAAATCAAATCAATATATAATCGTTATAAATTTCTGTATCCAACTAATAATATAAATGGAATAACGGCAAGGCCTCTTAAATTCCATATGTAGTATCGGTCTTCTTTTATAGAAGCTTATCTCGGTTATAATAAATTCTAATTCTATTCAATTCCAATTTTAATATATTAAATTGGAAAACTTTACTTTTGGAAATTCCCATTTAAATCTTAATAAAAGATTAATAAATTCCAAATCATATTTTCACTGTCAGTTGGGTTAAAGAACACATGTCACTTAAAACACGGTTCACAATAAACCCAACTCACATTTCATCTTATTTCAATTACTGAATATACTTGAAAGCTTTAATAATCTGAATTAAAAGATTATTCTTTTCATACGGGGTTTAAGAACAGCGTTATTTAAGACACTATTCACGACAAACCCAAAATCCAATTTGTTTAATTTATTTTCAATTAAATATTAACCAATTGGAAAACTTCATTAAATCTAAATTTAATGATTAATCCTAGTTGATAACTAGTGTATTTCAATAAAAATATATTTTTAAAATATATTCCTTTCTAAAATATTCTTTTTCTAAGACATTTTCTAAAATATTCTTTTCTAGAATACCCTTTTATTCGAATGTGACTCAATCAACAACCATAAATTGTATGTGATCAACAATCATGATAAGTAATTATCAAACATCCAAATGACGACCAAAGTGGAATTTATAACTGTGTGAGCACTAAAGTACATAACTAACGCTCATCACAGACTGTCAATCCATCGATTGACAGATAACCAAATATTGGGATTAGATTGTATCCAATATCATCCCAATACCCGTGTGGGGTTTCATCCATCAACCAAATAATAAATTATTTGTGCACTTGGGCGATGTGTGAAAATTATCGTCCCAATCACATAGACAAGTCGGGTGACTTGTAAATGGAAGTGTAATATACAATATATAACATGATGATAAAAATGTTTCTTTTATATTGCATACAATTTTATTACAATGAACGAATGAGAATAATAACTCTGTCTTTGTTGACAATTTCTATTTTGTCAATTCTAATTCAACCAAAAATTGTTATTTTTTTTGACAATTCAAAGGCGACAAAAATGATACTTTTTGTCTGATTCTATTCAAATGACAAAATGACTATTTTGGTTTTATTCAAATGACAAAATGACTATTTTGGTTTCATTCTATTCAAATGACAAAATGAAGAGATAATTTATTTTCATGACATGTTCTACTCTTTTGGTGTCAAATAAAAAGATCATTTTGTTCGCATACAAATTTCCTATATTTAACATAACAAATAAAAATGGATATTTATTTGTACACCAATTCCTATCTAAAATATGACGAATAAACGTGAATGTTTACTTGTATACAACTTTCTATTTGAACATGACAAATAAAGAGTAAATTATTTTGCATACATTTTTCTAATTCAACTTGACAAATAAAAGGTGATGGTTTTACTTGTTTATAAATTCTAATTCAATCTTAATAAATAAAGATGATAATTTATTTGTTAACCATTTCCATTTAACAGAAGTGACAAATTTATATCAAATCTAAATTTGGCAAAGGTGACAATTTTATATGTCGATACTAAATTTGACAAAGGTAACAACTTTATTTGTCAATCTTTTCATTGTAACAAAACGACAATAAAAATATAATCTTTTTTTTAATCTATTCCATGAAATCTAAACTACACTAAAAATGTAATTTTTAATGTACAATCTTTTATCGAAAACAATGCCGCATTAAAAATGAAATTTTTAATGTTGATTCTCTTTATTTAAAACAATGCTACATTAAAAATGTAGCTTTTTTAATGTTACTTCTTTTTATTTAAAACAGCGTGACAATAAAAAGTATGATGTTTTATGATTACTCTTTCTTTAAATGGCAAAAGTGTATCTTTCTGGGTTTAATCATTTTAAACGACAAAAATGAACATTCTTATTTAATTCTTTTTAATTGACAAATGTAGACATTTTTGTCTCATTCTTCTTTACTGATAAAAATGCATGTTTTAGCCTCATACTATTTAGATAACAAAAATGAATGTTTTGTTTACCCTCTTTGAATTAGACAAAAATGAATATTTTTGTCTTTTTCAAATCAAATGACACAAGTGAATGTTTTAGTTTAATTCCTTTAAATTAGACAAAATGAATATTTTCATTTCGTTCTTTTAAAATAACAAAAATGAATGTTTTTATTTCATTCCTTTATAATAACCAAAAAAGAAATGTTTGGTTTCATTCTTTTAAAATAACCAAAAATGAATAATTTATCTACTTCTAATTTAATGATAAAAATGGAATCTTTTTATCATAAATATTACTTTTACACTAAATGGCAATAAAAATGTATTCTTTTTTAATTTGAAACAAAATAACATTAAAAATATGTTCTTTCTTTATTACAACTAACATGTTTTAACAAAATGAATATTTTATTTAATGTACATGTTTTAACACAAACGTTAGTTTTACTTCAACTAACAAGTTTTAACTTAAATGTTAATTTCATAATCATGTTTTTGACAAAAAAAAAGTTATTTTCATTATCTATCCTTTTTATTGTAACTAGATTTACAATAAAAATATATCTTCCTCTTTTTCCCATAATCTAAAGTGGCAATAAAAGAATGCGACTTTAAAATCTAATCCTTTTTATTCCATATAAAATTACAATAAAATGTAATTTTAAAATCCATTCCTTCTATTACCTCTAATTTGGCAATAAAGATGTTTCTTTAACGTCTATACTTCTTATTGTCCAAATTTTGACCATAAAGTATTTCCTTTGAACTTAATTTCCCAATTTACATGAATGTTAATTATCCCCCTCTAATGAACAAATGGTAACATTATTTGAATCTAACTTTTAAAGTAAATATGAGTGTTAATTTCGACAATCTAACACTAATGATAATTCAGTTTGAATAACAAACATGATACACACAAATTCATTCAATGATTCATCGCAATACAACACAATCAACATCTCAACAAAAATGTATACATGACACCACATGCAGTTTATATAGAATGAATATAAATTTCGTAATAAAATAAATAAATAATTTAAATTTAAAAACATAAATCTCACAGTCGTTTTTGTCTGAATTTTTGTTCGCATTCAAATTTGGCTGAATTCCCAAAGTGCTCAGTTTTGGTCCTGGTCTGTTCCATATGGTAGATCTCGAAATCACGGTTCCGCGCAATCGAAATCATCGAATTCTGATAAAATTAGAGAGAGAGATATCATTGTTTATATGTTAATTACAATTTTAAAATAATTAAAGAATAATTAGATGACTTTAATTACATATGAATTATCTTCCACATCGTTTATCACTCAGGCGCCTTCGAAACCATAGCCGATATCACCAAGCCGACGCCGCACCACCCACGGACCACCGTACCCCGATCTGAGTTGCTCCCTCCGACCGCCGACGTCCCCTCCACTTGCGCCCGAAGCCACGGCCAACTCGGCCCTCCCCTCCGCCTGCAATTCCACCCCGAACGGCGCCACTTTGTCATCCAATCCTGGCCAAACCGAAGCACGAAACCCCATCTCAACCGTTGAATCGCAAGGCCTCACCAAGGTCTTCCATTTGCTTTTGGTAGATGCGAAATCCATTAAGGGAATTAGGAGAAATCGATTGAGGAAGTTGGGAGCGTGAGGGCCATTGAAAACCTAAGGTGGCGGCTACGAAGTTTGTTATTAGGGTTTTAGTTTTAAATCCCTTATTTTATAATATTTTAATTATTAATTAACCCGTTAAGGCCCGTTAAACCACTAACTCAGAATTAGGCCCAACGACTGCCGTTCTTACCTATTAACCCCCGTTCCGGACTCATTTGTCTATGTCCCGTAGGCCCAAATGATCATCTTGACCCCTGTTTCTCGGTTTTAAAATACAATTCATTTATTTAAAATTCAAACGTACAAAAAAAAAATTCACCGGGATCACATACGGGCTCAGAAAATTACAGAAAAATTATTTTTGGCTATGTTTTTACGATACGGCCTAACAAAACTAATTTTGTCGAATTCTGAGATTGTTTGAAAAATGACTATTTTTAAGTCGATTAAATTTGACTTAAACAGTCAAAACACAATTTATTTTACCACGCTCACATATTAATTCGAAAAATTATGAAAATTGAAACTCAGCGATAATTTGACATTCTGGTTCCAACAAAAGTGGTTTCGTCGAAAACCGTGGTCGTTTGAAAAATGGTTATTTTTAAGGCCAATATATTCTATTAAAATATAAATAAATTCTACAGCGACTTTTCTAACTTTTAAACTGGGCAGAACTTATGATTTTTAAAACGAAATTTCAGTTTTTCAGATTCGTTAGAAAGATATGATTAAACAAATTTAAATATTTCTTGTTTCACTCAATTCCGATTTATTTGGAATTCTGTGCAGTCAGTCAAAGTTCAAATTCAAATTTTCAAACTGCAGCGCTGTTTATAATTAAATTAAATTTATTCATTTTAAAATAATTTTTTAGTCGTTCTTATTTAAAATAAATTATTTTAAACATTTAAAATTCATTAAAATTTCTAAAATAATAATTTTAAATTGGCCCCAAAATTCCGGGTCGTTACAATCGCCCCCACTTAAAATCTTTTCGTCCTCGAAAAAGAACGTAGTTAAAAGTTGTTCAATTAACTAACTCAACTAAATTTTATTTATTGGTTTCCATAATTTTATTTAGTTAAATTAATTATCATTTCTATAATTTTGTAAGTTAAACCAATAATCAAACATCACAACCAGCAATCAATTAGGTGATTAACTTTTCAAATATATATAACTTTTATATATAGCCAAAAATCATATTTCTAGTGCAATTCGCAGCAACGTGTTCTAACTAAGTTTTGGTTCTCATACCAGTCAATGGAAATATATAGAAATTCCACTTTTGAAACTCGAACATAAATACTGGTGATGGTCGACCTATCACCAGAATTATCTCCGGGCGACTAGAGTGTGATTCTATATCTACCCAGTATATTAAAACTTCGAATATCCGTTAATTACTCGTATATTCAAAATCCTTATATACTCGATTGTCCACATAAAAATATAATAATATACTCAAATACGTATTTTAAGATAAAATTTTCAAAACTAAGTTTTCATTTTTATTTTGAAGAAAATAATACTCTTCACACTCGTTCTAGGATACTACTGATACTATCTCTAACGAGCTATTCTCATTGGATATTACTAATCCAATCTCTGATGAATTCTTTCGTTCGGTTCTAATGTGCCTTGTTCTCGAGCTCTGTAAACCAAAGCTCTGATACCAAATGTGACGACCCAAACTTCCCAGTCAAGGAAAGCATGGATTGCTTTGAGAACAACACACATCAGAACACAAACTGAAGAACATTTTATTGCTGATTACAACATTTACATCAGAGTACAAGAATGTAACAGAGTATGAATACTTATTACAGAAATAGAAATACAATAATATCAGAGTTTTAAATTATATTTAAATAGCAGTGGAAAAATAATACAAATACACAACCGAAAGGAATACACGGATACAGAGCTTTCCGAATATCGCTTCAGCTGTAAGCCAGGATCCTGTAAATATATCTACAAACAAAAGCTACTCGACTGCCCGTGTGGAAAATATGGGCACCCGAGTTTGCCAGTGAAACAAACTACAGGTCAGTCATGGAACTGGTATGAGAAATCTAACTTAACTTATCTAATTAATATGGCTAATCACAGGACCACGCCGCTAACGTGGAATGGGTTTACTCCATTGGATTGCCAGTGCATAAAATAAAGTAAAACGTTAAACAACGCAATGCTTTTTAGAAAAATGAAACCATTATAAGACCCAAGTCCCATCACACAATGCAACGCAAACCGGAGGATAGGGTTTTACCTTATAATGGTCAAAAGATGATTGATACGATAAAACGGATTTAATATTAGTGTGTATATGTTTAATAAAAACATTTCAATTATAAGGTATCAATCATAGATGGCATGGGTACCACATATCATGTCGCCATACTAGTTCTACAATCAAAATTGCAACGTCGTATTGGAAGTTGGTTTTCCATCATGAGTCGAGGCTAGGGGCAAGCTCCTCTCCGATTCGAGACACTCTAACAAATGCCTCAGGATCACACCAATGGGCAACCCTTGGAACGGTAGGGCCGGTCCCTGCCTATCGGTAGTGGATTGGTTATGTCTGAACACACGTTTCCCGGTTCCTTTGAACCTATAGTATGACCACTAACGGCCTATAAAAATCCGAGGCGCCTCAAAATCCATCATCCACATAAGTAAAATGCCAGCCAGTTTAAGCACTGACACTACCAATAGCTAGAAAGAAACGTGTGCACTCCCTACAGTCCATATCCCGTTTTTGACTCATACAGGGGGGTAAGGCTCGCGAAGTCACGATATACACAAAGCTATGCCGTAATAGGCTATGCTTTGATCATCCCACAAGGCCCTGCTTTTCAACAAAAGCCTTGATCAATTGCATCTTGGCGTGCCACATTGACAATTCACGCCATGCAATCAATGACTATTAATATATACCAGGGTGTTAAGTAGAGAATAAATCCTCCACCACCAAACAGACATACATTAACAGAAATCGATTAAATTCACATGGAACGAAATCCAATGTCAGACACACATCCATTTACTAGCTTATGATCTGGGTCTGAGCGAAAACCAAATCCGAACAATCAACAATAGTCCGGACGGCCACCACTGAAGCCCCTTCAAGGTAGCTACTCCCATCATGGGTCTCAGTAGCAACACATCCATTCGATGTGAAGATCGTCGGTCTTCAAACACCGTCTTCATCTTCGACTCTTCATCGTCGTAGTAATTATTCGGAATGGGTTAAACCCGGTCTTTCCGAATAAATCTCGTATTTTTATAATTAAAAGTCGAGTACTATAAAAACACATCCAACGCCTCATTCCAATTCAGAATATTCTTTTAAATAAAATATTCAAATTATTCTATCAAAAATACATTCTTTACATTTACTCTTAAATATTTCTTTTAAAGATTTATTCAGAACACCATATGGTTTTAAATACAAAAAATCATTATTAGATGATTCTTTAGATTTAAGAAATAAATCTTATTCTAAACTGAGTTAAAGAACTAATGTCATTTAAAACATAGTTCACGGTAAACCCACAATCGTCTTCCATAAAATATGGAATCTTCACAGAAATCAAATCAATATTTAATCGTTATAAATTTCTGTATCCAACCAATAATATAAATGTAATAACGGCAAGGCCTCTTAAATTCCATATGTAGTATCGGTCTTCTTTTACAGAAGTTTATCTCGGTTATAATAAATTCAAATTCTATTCAATTCCAATTTTAATATATTAAATTGGAAAACTTTACTTTTGGAAATTCCCATTTAAATCTTAATAAAAGATTTATAAATTCCAAATCATATTTTCACTGTCAGTTGGGTTAAAGAACACATGTCACTTAAAACACGGTTCACAATAAACCCAACTCACAATTCATCTTATTTCAATTACTGAATATACTTGAAAGCTTTAATAATCTGAATTAAAAGATTATTCTTTTCATACGGGGTTTAAAAACAACGTTATTTAAGACACTATTCACGACAAACCCAAAATCCAATTTTTTTAATTTATTTTCAATTAAATATTAACCAATTGGAAAACTTCATTAAATCTAAATTTAATGATCAATCCTAGTTGATAACTAGTGTATTTCAATAAAAATATATTTTTAAAATATATTCCTTTATAAAATATTCTTTTTCTAAGACATTTTCTAAAATATTCTTTTCTAGAACACCCTTTTATTGGAATGTGACTCAATCAACAACCATAAATTGTATGTGATCAACAATCATGATAAGTAATTATCAAACATCCAAATGACGACCAAAGTGGAATTTGTAATTGTGTGAGCACTAAAGTACATAACTAACGCTCATCATAGACTGTCAATCCATCGATTGACAGATAACCAAATATTGGGATTAGTGTGTATCCAATATCAACCCAATACCCGTGTGGGGTTTCATCCATCAACCAAATAATAAACTATTTGTGCACTAGGGCGATGTGTGAAAATTATCGTCCCAATCACATAGACAAGTCTGGTGACTTGTAAATGGAAGTGTAATATACAATATATAACATGATGATAAAAATGTTTCTTTTATATTGCATACAATTTTATTACAATGAACAAATGAGAATAATAACTCTGTCTTTGTTGACAATTTCTATTTTGTCAATTCTAATTCAACAAAAAATTTTATTTTGTTTTGGCAATTCAAAGGCGGCAAAAATAATACTTTTTGTCTGATTCTATTCAAATGACAAAATGACTATTTTGGTTTTATTCAAATGACAAAATGACTATTTTGGTTTCATTCTATTCAAATGACAAAATGAAGAGATAATTTATTTTTTTGACATGTTCTACTCTTCTGGTGTCAAATAAAAAGATCATTTTGTTCGCATACAAATTTCCTATATTTAACATAACAAATAAAAATGGATATTTATTTGTACACCAATTCCTATCTAAAATATGATGAATAAACGTGAATGTTTACTTGTATACAACTTTCTATTTGAACATGACAAATAAAGAGTAATTTATTTTGCATACATTTTTCTAATTCAACTTGACAAATAAAAGGTGATGGTTTTACTTGTTTACAAATTCTAATCCAATCTTAACAAATAAAGATGATAATTTATTTGTTAACCGTTTCCATTTAACAGAAGTGACAAATTTATATCAATTCTAAATTTGGCAAAGGTGACAATTTTATATGTCGATACTAAATTTGACAAAGGTAACAACTTTATTTGTCAATCTTTTCATTGTAACAAAATGACAATAAAAATATAATCTTTTTTTTTTAATCTATTCCATGAAATCTAAACTACACTAAAAATGTAATTTTTAATGTACAATCTTTTATCGAAAACAATGCCGCATTAAAAATGAAATTTTTAATGTTGCTTCTCTTTATTTAAAACAATGCTATATTAAAAATGTAGCTTTTTTAATGTTACTTCTTTTTATTTAAAACAGCGTGACAATAAAAAGTATGATCTTTTATAATTACTCTTTCTTTAAATGACAAAAGTGTATCTTTCTGGGTTTAATCATTTTAAACGACAAAAATGAACATTCTTATTTAATTCTTTTTAATTGACAAAAGTAGACATTTTTGTCTCATTCTTCTTTACTGATAAAAATGCATGTTTTAGCCTCATACTATTTAGATAACAAAAATGAATGTTTTGTTTACCCTCTTTGAATTAGACAAAAATGAATATTTTTGTCTTTTACAAATCAAATGAAACAAATGAATGTTTTAGTTTAATTCCTTTAAATTAGACAAAATGAATATTTTCATTTCGTTCTTTTAAAATAACAAAAATGAATGTTTTAATTTCATTCCTTTATAATAACCAAAAAAGAAATGTTTGGTTTCATTCTTTTAAAATAACCAAAAATGAATAATTTGTCTACTTCTAATTTAATGATAAAAATGGAATCTTTTTATCATAAATATTACTTTTACACTAAATGGAAATAAAAATGTATTCTTTTTTATTTGAAACAAAATAACATTAAAAATATGTTCATTCTTTATTACAACTAACATATTTTAACAAAATGAATATTTTATTTAATGTACATGTTTTAACACAAATGTTAATTTTACTTCAACTAACAAGTTTTAACATAAATGTTAATTTCATAATCATGTTTTTGACAAAAAAAAGTTATTTTCATTATCTATCCTTTTTATTGTAACTAGATTTACAATAAAAATATATCTTCCTCTTTTTCCCATATTCTAAAGTGGCAATAAAAGAATGCGACTTTAAAATCTACTCCTTTTTATTCCATATAAAATTACAATAAAATGTAATTTTAAAATCCATTCCTTCTATTACCTCTAATTTGGCAATAAAGATGTTTCGTTAACGTCTATACTTCTTATTGTCCAAATTTTGACAATAAAGTATTTCCTTTGAACTTAATTTCCCAATTTACATGAATGTTAATTATCCCCCTCTAATGAACAAATGGTAACATTATTTGAATCTAACTTTTAAAGTAAATATGGGTGTTAATTTCGACAATCTAACAACAATGATAATTCAGTTTGAATAACAAACATGATACACACAAATTCATTCAATGATTCATCGCAATACAACACAATCAACATCTCAACAAAAATGTATACATGACACCACATGCAGTTTATTTAGAATGAATATAAATTTCATAATAAAATAAATAAATAATTTAAATTTAAAAACATAAACCTCACAGTCGTTTTTGTCTGAATTTTTGTTCGCATTCAAATTTGGCTGAATTCCCAAAGTGCTCAGCTTTGGTCCTAGTCTGTTCCATATGGTAGATCTCGAAATCACGGTTTCAACGCAATCGAAATCATCGAATTCTGATAAGATTAGAGAGATATCATTGTTTATATGTTAATTACAATTTTAAAATAATTAAAGAATAATTAGATGACTTTAATCACATATGAATTATCTTCCACATCATTTATCACTCAGGCGCCTCCGAACCCATAGCCGATATCACCAAGCCGACGCCGCACCACCCACGGACCACCGTACCCCGATCTGAGTTGCTCCCTCCGACCGCCGACGTCCCCTCCACTTGCGCCCGAAGCCACGGCCAACTCGGCCCTCCCAACGACTGCCGTTCTTACCTATTAACCCCCGTTCCGGACTCATCTGTCTATGTCCCGCAGGCCCAAATGATCATCTTGACCCCTATTTCTCGGTTTTAAAATATAATTCATTTATTTAAAATTCAAACGTACAAAAAAATTTCACCGGGATCACATACAGGCTCAGAAAATTACAGAATTTTTTTTTTGGCTATGTTTTTACGATACGGTCCTAACAAAACTAATTTTGTCGAATTTTGAGACTGTTTGAAAAATGACTATTTTTAAATCGATTAAATTTGACTGAAACAGTCAAAACGCATTTTTCTTTTACCACGCTCACATATTAATTCGAAAAATTATGAAAATTGAAACTCAGCAATAATTTGACATTCTGGTTCCAACAAAAGTGGTTTCGTCGAAAACCGAGGTCGTTTGAAAAATGGCTATTTTTAAGGCCAATATATTCTATTAAAATATAAATAAATTCTACAACGACTTTTCTAACTTTTAAACTGGGCATAACTTATGATTTTTAAAACGAAATTTCAGTTTTTCAGATTCGTTAGAAAGATATGATTAAACAGATTTAAATATTTCTTGTTTCACTCAATTCCGATTTATTTGGAATTCTGTGCAGTTAGTCAAAGTTCAAATTCAAATTTTCAAATTACAGCGCTGTTTTAAACTCCTTTTATAATTAAATTAAATTTATTCATTTTAAAATAAATTTTTAGTCGTTCTTATTTAAAATAATTTATTTTAAACATTAAAATTCATTAAATTTCTAAAATAAAATTTTAAATTGGCCCCAAAATTCTGGGTCGTTACATAGGGAGCCGATCGATTGGGGGTAGTAAGTAGGATACATCTAGTCCTGTCTGTTTCTTTGGGTACCTATGTTTCTGTCTGGGCTTACATCCGTTATTCCTGTTTAGGTACCAGTTATGTTTGGGTTAAAACCCGTTACTAGAGTACACCTAAAACTGCCATTATGTTTCTGTTGGGATCATCCTGTTTTTGTTAAGAAATTGGGGAACATATAATCCTATTACATACCTGTTATACTAGTATTGGTGCAGAGCATGGAAAGTATTGAGAAGCGCTATCTATTCTATCCTGTTGTCCTGTTTACCTGTATATGCCTGCCATTTATGTATTGATCTCTCTTATCCACTTTATATGCCTATCGCGTTACTTTTATTTATTTACTGGCTAAAAGTAACTAGACTCGCCAGACTTTATGTCTGACCCTTTTTGTTTCCCCTGCTTTCTTCCTCCCCCCCCCCCCCCCCCCAAGGTTCTCAGGGAGGAAACAAACATGCTTGATCGTGATTCTTCTTATTTTACTAGAGCTGCTTATATGTGTGGATTAAGCTCCTATCCTTGTTGCTATGGCCATATTTTGTTCTTGGGGAATTTTCTTTCTTTTATGTACTCTGATATTTTTGAAGTACAAGACGGTGTTTTTTTGGTTGTAATGGGTTTTTATATTTCAGACAAATGATGCTTTGGACCATGGTATTTTGATGATTAATAAAGTTGTTTATTTCGGCTGCAAAAATTTTTATATCTGTCTTGTAATATTATGTGTCTGTTTACCTAAACGCTTCACGAAACTTAATGCATTCCCTTTGTGAGTGACATTAACGGACATGGGTGTCACACCCACTTAACCCTCATTTCTTACTACATGTCTTATCTTGGTTAAGTATTCCTTAATTCATTATAACCGTAATCTTGCAAGACCTCCCACATTTAATTGTCGTTTTGCGGTTGCTGGATATGCCGGGCAGTTCCGGGCTGTCTTATACCGCAGTCTGAATCTAACCTCATGTCTTTGCATTATTACGCATTTAATTTCTGCCTTTGACCTCTCACATTAGACTATCGTTTGCGGTTGCTGGATGTGCCGGGCGGTTCCGAGCAGACTTCTACCGCAAACCAAGTCTAACCTCATGTCTTAGGCATTCATTATCACTTTCTTGATTCAAGTCCCAACTTTAAATCTTGGATTAAATTATATTCCAATTACCCATAATTTCCAATCTAAATTATGTTCATAATTTTAATTCAAATTAGGCCTATAATCTTATGTATACATGTTATGCCAATTTACGCCCAAATCAAATTGCATTCATTGTTATTAACAATTTATACCAAACCTCATGTATACAAATTATATCCAATTATGCCTATATCCAACTTATGCCAAATCTCATGCACACAAGTTACACATAATTATGCCCCAAATCAACTACGTGATTATAAATCAATTTATGCCCAACTACATATTAATCAATATTTTCCCAAACTTTTTCCCGACGTTCCCACGTCATTCGTACGTATAATTCAGCGTAATATGTTAGGCTCGAAGTTAACCTAATCTCATAAAATAAAAAGGAAGAGAGATGGGGAAGAGAATCAACATCAACTGGCATAAAAATAGGCATATGAATTATGAACTAGCATAGAACAACAAAATAGATCTAATTAGGCATACGAACTGGCATAGAGCAACAAAATAGATCTGATTAGCATATGGAACATAAACTGACATAGGACAATAAGATAGATCCAATTAGCTTTTGGAACATAAACTGGCATAGAACAATAAGATAGATCCAATAAGCATATGGAACATGAACTTTAGGTATGAATCTAAAAGATAAGAATTCACCAAACATGATACGATTCATCTTACAGGCATGTTCATATAGTTCAATTCACAAACTTATCACAATAACTTTTAATTAATTATAAGTGAAAGTAACGTGGACTCACAGTGGTAGAAGAGAAAATAGATCTGAATTCTGTATTCTGAATTTGATTAGCTAAACCGTTGTTGTAGAATTTGATTCTTATCTTCCAATATGAATACTCTATTCCGATTTGCTTTAGTGTAGAAGAAAGACTAGTTTAGGTTGTTGCAGCATGGAGGCGTATGAATTAGTGTAATGAAATTAGGATTAGGTCTAGATGTGTTTATATAGGTGTATTAGGTGAATTAGGGCCTTTAGATTAGGTTAGGTTCCATCTAAACCATCCAAGCCAAAAAAAACATCACCCAGCCAATCAGAGAACGCCACATAAGCCCTAATTCTCCAAAATTCGTCACTGCCCAGATCTGGCCGATGGGGTCGACCCCTACAGGGGGTCAACACCTATGTCGAATCCCTTGGGGGGGGTCGACACCCTAGAGCGGGATAATTCCCGCCCATCCCGCTTCTTGTTGATTTGAATTTCGAATTTGATTTTAATTATTATTTTAATTCTGGTTTAAACTGAAATCTTCTAAGTTCCATAACTTCTTCATACTGTATCTTTTTTATGCAAACTCGGACTCTATCTCAAGTAGAATTTCGAGACGAACGCACTGGCGTAACCCGTTTCCCTTAATTCTTCTCCTAAAAATTAAGTATTCTTTAATTTGTAAATTTTAATATTATAAAATTATGGGGTGTTACAATAACACACTACCTTCCCTTCTTGCACCAGAATTGCACCAAGCCTTGTACCACATGCATCAGTGTAAATTGTAAACACTTTATTCCCATCAGGCAAGGTCAAGACTGGGGATGTTGTCAGAGCCCTCTTCAGTCGTTGGAAAGTAACATCACAATCGATATCCCATGAAAACGCCAAATTCTTCTTCGTCAGCCTAGTAAGCGGGTCTGATATCTTTGTGAAGTCCTTAATGAACTTCGTATAATAGCCTGCTAAACCCAAAAAGCTTCTCACCTCTGTTGTATTCTTTGGAATCTGCCAGTCTTGAACTGTAAACACCTTTGCGGGATCTATTGCTATCCCTTCTTTAGAAACTATATGCCCTAGGAATCTCACCTCTTTTTTCAAAAAATGGAGTTTGGAGAACTTTGCCTTAAGCTGATGTGCATGGAGAGTTTTCAAAACTTCCCTTAAATGTTGGGCATGCTCTTCCTCACTCTTAGAGAAGATCAACATATCATCAACAAAGACCACGATGAATTTATTTAGAAACTCCTGAAACACCCTACTCATCATATCAACAAAAATAGGCGGGTGCATTTGTCAACCCAAAAGGCATAACTAGCCATTCAAAGAAACCATCTAGAGTCCTAAAAGCGGTCTTATCTATACTGCCTCAGCCACCCTTAACTGATGAAACCTCGTGGCCAAATCTAACTAAGAAAATACCGAGGCACCAACAAGTTGGTCAAACAAGTCATCTATCCTCGGAAGTGGGTGCCTATTATTCTTTGTGAGTTTGTACAACTCTCTATAGTCCACACACAAACGAAGCGAACCATCCACCTTAGTCGCGAATAGTACTGGAGCACCTCATTCAGATATGCTTCGCCGGATAAACCCTTTCTCAAGTAGCTCCCCTACTTGCTTGCTAAGCTCCCTCCTTTCCCTTGGAGCCAAATAGCGCACTAGTAATGCAACTGGCTTTGAGTTGTCCACCAGGTATATACGAAAATCAATTTCGCGCCTCGGGAGTAAGCCCCGTACCTCATCAAAAACATCAGAATAATCCTGGACTACTGGAACAAATTGCAGATCATCAATAGATGCATCAAGAGCTCTAGAAAACTAAGCATAAAATACCCTTATGGGTCACATGAAATCTCGAGGGTCCTCCCATGACAAGTCAGAAGCCTAACGACCCTCCTCTCACAATCCAAAATGGCACCATACATGGTTAGCCAATCCATCCCTAGAATCAAACCCTAACCCATAAAACCGAGCACATATGCGTCGCACTCAAACTCGACGCCTAAGATAGACATTCTCAAACCCCGACAAATCATAGACAAATGAGTCGAACCACCAATGGGGTCTGAGATAACTACGGGATCCACTACCATACTAGTATTTAAGTGCAGAGATTCAACCACAGAATTAGATATAAATGAATATGAAGCACTAGAATCAAAAAGTTTTCTAATAGGATGACTGGAAAGAGAAATCAAACCTTCTATGGAAATTTTCCCACCTCTATCCAGAGCACTGGTCGCAAGAGCATGCACCTGCCCTTCAGAAGCTCATGTCCTTTAACCTTGTCCCAGTGGTCCCTGATTCTTCGGGCACTCCCTAGCAAAGTGTCCGACCTCTTCACAACTGAAGCAAGTATTCTTCCTTCTTTTGCAATCCTTGACCAAGTGACCCTCTCGTCCACAACTGTTACACTTCCTTTTATCCTTAGCCTTGTCATTCTTTCCGCCTTTCTCTTGTTGTTGTTTCTGCTGCCCTTTCTTGGGCTATACCTTCTTGTTTTGCGTTATTTCTTCAGCCTTAACTTCCTTCTTTTCTCCCTTGTCTTCCTCATGCATCAAGGCCATATCAACAAGCCTTTCAAAAGTCGCTCCCATTGGGATATGGGATATAGCTAACCCATGAAGGGGTTCATTCAACCCTTTAGCAAACTGAAAAGATTTCTTATGTGGAGTATCTACCAATTCCAATCCAAATCTTGCTACCTGGTTGAAGTTATTCACATATTCTTTAACAGTCATGTTTCCTTGTTTGAGTGCTAAGAACCTCTCCATTTGCATGCTTTTCTCAGCTTGGGAAAGAAACTTCATTTCAAACCTCTGCCTAAAATCATCCCATGTCTCCACCGGACGTCCAACTTGGGTAACTTCCCACCAGAACGAAGCTTCGTCTTTCAGTAGCCAGGTAGCTAACTGAATCTTCCTTCGATCTTCTACTTCAAAGATTACAAATAAGTCCTCATTCTCCTTGAGCCAATTCCTTGCCTCTACGAATGTTTCGGTTTCACGGAATGGCTTCCCTCCCATGGCACATAAATCTTTGCAGATCTTAGCGAAATTATCTGCTCTTGGAGGAGGAGGAGGAGGAGGAGGAGGAGGAACGACGGGTGCAGCCGGGGGAGGAACGTTTCCTTGGCCTTCGGCAGGCATCGTGGCCTCTAGATACCTACGGAACCAACCATGTATCGTAACGCCCTCTGGAATGTTAGGTTCCCCAGGCATGATGAAATGAAAAGGAAAGAGATTTAGACAAATGATCGAAGGATATTACGTATGGCTTTGGGGAATATGTTTTTCAAAACAGACTTTTCTTTTTGAAAAATGCTTTCTTAAAACCTTTTGGAAAATATTCTTCAAAAACTTTTATCTAATCTGGTAACCTTCAGCTCTGATACCAAGTGTGACGCCCCACGTTCGTTAATGTCACTTACAAAGGGAATGCATTAAGTTTCGTGAAGCCTTATAGGTAAACAGAAACAGAAATATTACAAGACAGATATAAAGTGATAGCGGAATTAAAAACTTTATTAATCATAAAGCATCGTGGCTCAAAAACATCACATGTCTAAAATACACAAAAACCATTACGTTATAAAAACTACTGTCTTGTACTTTAAAACATCAGAGTACATAAAAGAAGCAAAATTCCCCAAATAAAATATAGCCATAGTAGCAAAGATAGGAGCTTGAGCCATACATCTAAGCAGCTCCAGCAAAATGAAAGCAGAAACACGGTCAAGCCTGAGTATTCCCACCCTGAGAACCTTAGGGGAGGGGGGAACAGAAGAAAGAAGAGGAAACCAAAAGGGTCAGACATAAAGTCTGGCGAGTCCAGCTACATTTAGCAAGTAAATAAGTAAAAGTAGCATGACATGCATATAAAGTGGATAAGAAAGATAACACCATAAAAGGTAGATATGACAAGGTAAACATGATAGATGGTATACGCTCCTCTAATGATTACTTTGCACTAATACTAGTATAACCAGAATGAGATGATCCCAACAACTATCAAATGGTAGACTTAGGCATACATCCAGAAGTACCCTAACTACTACCCTAATCGATCGGCTCCGTACTCCGTAAATACTTTGTGTCGGCCCCACAGTAGGAGGTATCACTTCCTAAAGTGGCAACCCTTCGTTGATGTGCACAACTATACCTACTGGTGTCACGGTCATCTTAGCCCCCTCTACCAGGCCCATGCACGCACATGTCCTCGGTCAGTTTGCGCCGCCCATACCGTCCTCCTCGTTTGGATCTCTTACATTTAGCCCAGTAAGCGTGCCCCAACTCCGACCTAGTTCGGAGTACTTGATTGATACCTATTAAGGGTTACTGACTGAAATGGGTCCCACATAATATGATACAAGCTCTCCCCTTTGTCTTGTATCCCCTCTAGGATTTCTACCGGTTATGCTTACTGTAACGGCTGGAAATTTCCGACTCCTCGAGAGTCGGAAATTCCGTGAACGTTAGTGAAAGAATTTAGAAGGTGAGAAAGAAAAGATAGAACTAATAGAATAGAAGAAGAAGAAGAACATCAGAATCATCAGAGTAACACGAATCTCACAGCGGAACGAATAACATATAATATATAACATAGCTTTGAAGTAAACAGTTATATATATACAATAGCACTTATCAGAGTACAACACTTACAACACAGCGGAAATAACTATAGCTATAGAATCTTGCAGCCTCCTGCTCCAAGCTCTCCAAGTATATCTGTAAATCCCGACTACTTGACTGCCCGTACAAATTTAGGCACCCAAGAGTTTAGGGAAAACAACAAAGTAAACTCCGGGTCAGTCATGGGACTGGTATGAGTAAAATAGTTTAAAACAGGTATAGGATATCTCATAAGACCACGCCGTGAATACGGAACGGGTTTTTCCCTTATGAGTATCTGAACAACTTTGACAAGCAATATCATTGTGATATTATAATAATGTCTAAGTACAAATAGGTATCAATCTAGCAGAAACGCTTGCATCTCACGTTCTACATACATAGTATAAAATCATAAACCGCAGGGCGCTTATCGGAGAATGGATTCCAACAGACAAGGTATGGGAGCACCTTCTGAATAGTGTACTCTAGAGGTGATACACTCAGGGTTCAACAAGAACGTCTTGCAACCCGGCCACACATGACCGCTCACTCATTTAGCTTGAGTGTCGCGAATATATTGCCACCACGGTTGTAGGCAATCAAACCGTCATCCGAAGATACAGAATCAAAAAGAAGTATAATATGAATATTCTCTAGATCGGTGACAATACACCCTGCTTGGGGATGACCCAACTAGCCATGCTGCCTAGCCCAACTTTTGTTACTTCCCGGTGTGAGGCTAGAAGCTACGTCTATCTTCAGAACATCTGATCACCATCCACTTTGAATGCCACATCGTCATACCCGCCATATCACAAATTGACTTATCCAAAAATAACACGGGTATATAGCTAAGAGAAACGAATTCCTCCGCCACCAAACGTGAATACGTTTGAACAGATCAACTTACGCGATCCATTGGATATACTCTGTCAGACCTTCTTCCATATACGTTGTCCTGGGACTGGACAAACCGAAGGCACTATTGAGTATATCCATCTTAGTCACTGTTATCTAAGACTTATACAACAGCCCTTGCACTTTACTCCGTCTTCAATTTATCTTTGGCAGATATTGCTCGCAACGCTTATGCCAATACAGAGTGGTTCTTTGGATAATAATCCAACCGGTCTCTCCATATTAACAACGTTAAAATGGTAAAAACTTTGATAGTCTGTGATTCAACCATCAAATGAAAACATGTCGGTGTACAAACAACGATCTTATTTCCAAATGGAAATTCGATCGATCAATCATCATATGTTCATATTTCCTTATTTCATATATTTAGAAAATATATGTTATAAATCATTGGAAAACATTTCCATAGCTTATTTTCACATCACTATTATTTCGCAACTATCAGTCCCTAACTGTAACTACTATGAGAACAATTCTCTAAGTATCAATCCGGAAGGTCGAAACCAACATCAGATCGTCACTTAGAAAACCGTTCAACTTACCCTCTCCAGTTAGTTTCTGAATTTGCTTAACTCTATTTCTTAAATTCTTATCATGAAAACATTTCATTTTCTATGTTTAGAAAACATATCTGACTATATTTGGAAAACGTTTCCAAAACTCATTTACGGATTTCCAATGAACGTTGTATAAAACATCGTTACGCTTAATCCATTAATCGGTTATTACTTAACTATATTTCAAATCAACCTTTCCTATCGAACCACAACTATTCCTTTGTCAATTCTGAAGTCAATCAAGTTGGGGTATAATTACCTCTCAGACCTTAATTGAACAACGTCCTTTACTGTGAAATAGATGAAGCTCGTCACTCACTTTCTCCAATCATCTGTTTACGCAAATTCTCGGATTCAGGTTACGAATCTACTTCTTATATGATAACGTTTGATTATAACTATAACGTTATAATTCCTACTTCTGCAACATCTAACCTAAATTATAACTTTATCTCCTGACTCGAATAATTTAACAGACACCTAATTTTTAAATCAATAACTAAATCTTGATTTAAACCCTGGAAAGTAAATAGTACTTTCCCGAATTCGCTATAATCAAATTCGACGTATAACTCTCTTTCGAGTAATCTCTATTTGATTAACTCTTCTTTGAATAACCTATATTCGATTATCTCTCTTCGAATAACTCATATTCGAAATCTCTCTCTTTCGAATAAACAATATTCGATCTCTTTCTTTCGAATATGCTATATTCGAAAATCTCCTTTCGATTTACTAATCGATAACCCCTTTCGATCAAACTAGAATCGATAACTCCTTTAACTCTATTCGAATAACTAATATTCGACTAACTCCTTTGGATCGACTCATTTGATTAACTCCTTCGAATAACTAATTTGAATAACTTACCTTCGAATAACCAATATTCGATTTACTCTAACTCGATTAACTTAATTTTAATCGATTTACTCCATTTCGATTCAACTTAATTCAAATCGATTAACTTAACTCAAATTGATTAACTCCTTTCGAATAACTAAATTCGATTTAACTCTAATTGAATAACTAATATTCAATTAACTCTTACGTGTTTAACTCTATTTGAATAAGTAATTCGAATCACTCTAATGTGTTTAACTCTATTCAAATATCAAATTCGAATAACTCATTTCGAATAACTAAATTCGATTAACTCTTTTAACTTTACTCGAATAACTATATTCGATTTACACCTTCTTTCGAATAACTATATTCGATTAACTCTTCGACTAACTCCTTTGGATTAACTAACTTCGAATAACTCCTTTGAATTAGCTAACTTCGAATAACTCCTTTGGATTAACTAACTTCGAATAATTCCTTCGGATTAACTCTTCGAATGAATAATATTCGATAACTCTTCTCAAATGAATAACATTTGATTTTCTCCACTCGAATAAACTATATTCGATAACTCTTCTCAAATGAATAACATTTGATTTCTCCACTCGAATAAACTATATTCGATTACTCTTCTCTCGAATACACTATATTCTATAACTCTACTTCGAATAAGTGATATTCGGCAACTCTACTCGATTAACTCTACTTGGATAACTCTAACCGGTCAATTCAACTGGTTTAACCTAACTGTTTGACTCTAACTGGTTAACTCCAACGGGTCAATTCTAACTGGTCAATTTTAACTGGTCAATTCTAACTGGTCAATTTTAACTGGTCAATTCTAACTGATCAATTCTAACTGATTAACTCAAATGGTTTAACCTAACTCGTTAACTCGTCTCGATTAACTGAACTAATCCACTTAGTTTAACTTAGCTAATTCACGTTGATTAACTCTAACCGATTCACTTAGTTTAACTCAACTAATTCACTTGGATTAACCACTTAGTTAAACTAACTAATTCACGTTGATTAACTCTAACCGATTCACTTAGTTTAACTCAACTAATTCACTTCGATTAACCACTTAGTTAACTTAACTAATTCACTTCGATTAACCACTTAGTTTAACTTAACTAATTCACATCGATTAACCACTTAGTTTAACTTAACTAATTCACATTGATTAACTCTAACCGATTCACTTAGTTTAACTCAACTAATTCACTTCGATTAACCACTTAGTTTATCTTAACTAATTTACTTTGGTTAACTTAACCAATTACTTTTATTAACTCGACTAACTTGCTTTGGTTAACCTAACAAATTACTTTGTTTAACTCGACTAACTTGCTTTGGTTAACCTAACCAATTACTTTGTTTAATCCTTTTATCACACTCTGGTTATAATTCCTACTTCTACAATATCTCCTTAAAATCCATATCGTGTTATACTTGTGTGCGAAGCACGTGTTTAAATCTATCCTTGTATAATTCTACTTATTTCTCGAACAAGTGTTCCTTTATTTATTCCCTAAATAAATATTCCTTTATTCCATTTATTTATAATCTAAATAAATGTTCCTTTATTTATTTCCTAAATAAATAATGTTTTCATTTTATAAAATCCTATCGATTTTATAAATAAGATTTATTTTCAATATAAACATTGAAAATTCCTTTTTTACATTCTAGCATCACCTACGGTGTTTAACGCGTCGTATAACAATGATTGGTATCATTCAAACATATGAAATCAATAACAGATTTCATAACACATCATATATCACAATATATGAAAAACGGTAAAATAAATGTTGAGGAATCCAGTTGGATTCCTCCAACCTGTTTCCCTGCATCACAGATGTTAAACAATATAGATAACATCACTTTCAATTCCATATGATATATTCTGTTAAACAGAATCAATATAGAAATTTAACTAACTGACTAGCAGTTCAATCAACCAATCAACACACAGTCAAACAGACAATAGTTAACAGTTCTAAGAATACACTGTAAAAATAGAACTATTTAGAGTTGGTGAGTTTTACTCACATTTGCGCGTTAACCGTAAATAACGGTTTGCGTTCCATTGATCCCATCGAACGTTGTTGCTCCCGTCCATACGATCCTTTCGAATCTTGTTTCGTCTAATTCTTAAGGCCCATCCGTTCTGCTTGAAACCCAGCACCCGCACAATACTCCAACCCTTTTCTTTTTCTTTATATATATACTTGGGCCCTTAACATTTCAGAAAAGAAATTGGCCCATTGTATACCGTTGGTCCCCTGTATAACGTTGGTCCCAGTCTCCTTCTTCCATACACCATTACCGTGATTTCAACCACCGATTTCCACTTCATCTCTCCACCAACTCAACCAAACTCGTCATCATTACTCTCCCCTTCGAATTCCCATTTCCCCCGTATCAACAACAATGAGCTCGCACCCCTTGTATAAACGCGACAGTCAGCTTGTCACCGTGGATCCCAACATCTCGTGACCAAAAATCTTCCCCATCTTAACATGTAGAACATCCACTGGCAACGCTTAATAAAAGTGCGTCCATCTCCATCTAGGTCTTCGCGCTTAGTACTGTACACCGCCCCTAGTTTCCCCTTCACACGCTATACAGAAACCCACCCCGTACTTTGCTGTAGCCTCACCTTCCCATCTACATAAATGCTTCTGCTCCATGCGCAACGCCTCAAGCAAAACCGCAACACCCTTTTTCGAATACAAGAACTAGCATCGAACTTGATGGAATACTTCCCAGGTTGAAACTAATGCATTGAGGAGTGAAAAAAACATTGGTGTGTGTGTGTATTTTGTAATGGGTTTTGAAAGCCATTTCCTGTTCGGCCATGGAAAGATGAACATGAAAAAAAATGAGGTACTGTGTGGCCTGTTGCCTAACCAAGTATTTTATAATATAGTTTTGCTTTTAGTCTGTGTGAAGGATTTGGGGGTAGCATGTCTTGAAAATGTCTTGGAAACATGTGTGAAGTATTTGGGGGTAGCGTGTCTTCATGGTTGCCAAGGAACAACAAATGGGTTCAGTTACTTGCGGTTATGGCCAGACGTTTACAACATTAAATGGAAGGTGTACCATATAGATTGAAACTTAGATTTGTTTGTGTTATAACACTTAGCGTACCCTGTATATATAAAACTCCGTCCGCGTATGAACTGCTATGGACAGAAAACAAATTACGGTTGTGTCCAACGAGGTGTCACGATCCCAAAAATATCATAATACCGGTAGGTGGACTCATATTTTGAAACTTCAAAATGTTGATTTCAGGGTGCGAAATACTTCAAATAAAAAGTTGCATATTTAATTAAATAAAAATTACCATAAAATTCTAAAAATTAAATTATCGCTATTTCCCAAAAGAACCTTATCTGAATTCACACCTGATATCTAGTTATTTTGAAATAACCGTTATGGCCGATAAATGATTCTATAACGACTATTCTGAAATTTGATTTGGACATATCTCAAAATCTACACGACGAAATCCTGATTTTTCTCTTCCACTAGAAAGATATACTCCACCAGCTCCATACGTTTCTTGTTTCACAAAAATCCGACTTAAAATGAATCATGTACATTCAGTTGAAGTTCAAATCGCCAAATTGCGAACTGCCACGACGTTTCAAGTTCGTTTTAATTATAATTATAAATTATAAGTTTCGAACGTTGTACTTTAAGTTATCGATATCGCCAAATCGATATATAAATAATTAAATAAATTAATTATTCGACAGCTAACAAAACGCGCCATTACAGACTTCCCCCCTTAAAATAATTTCGTCCTCGAAATTTCTAAGCTTGGAAAATGCTACCAACTTTACTAACTAGATTCAAGTATCTTTTAGTTTACTTCTCAACTCCAGTTTCAACTGAACCATTTAATTTCCAATTAAATTATTAATTCATTCTGGCTAACTGAATTTCCATAAATCATGAGAATGTTCTAACGCCTGGAATTTTCGAAAAATTTCGCCATAACCTCCTTTGTATTGGTCAATATGACAAACCACCCCTCGCCTCTCTAGGCCTTCTCCAACCCAAAAAGAAATCAAAATAGCCAAGCGGCTTGCCAATTCGGCTCCTAAAATCCAAACTCATATATGATATAAACTTGTACCTTTTTGTCGGGCATTTAACTCTATCCCTTTCATCTGCTACCACTTCAACATATACCAATGTTATCCATTCCAATTGATCTCCAATCAGTTCATATCCTCAAATCCAAATCGAATTCCATTTGAACTCTAATATCAAATTCCAAATTATCGACTTATCAATTTGGTTCCATTCTAGATTATCTCTAATCCAATTCAATTTTATTTAACTCGGTTCAAGTTAAATTTCAATTTATTTTTTACCATCTCATTTTATTTAACTTCATTAGTTAAATTTTAATTCCAGAACTTAAGTTCCTGGGTTTCTTTCAAATCAATTTGAAATCATAATGCCAATTCAAAACCTTTGAATTTCTAAACAACTTGTTTTCTCAAAATAATTCAAAAACAAAACCTTTGGTAGTAATCCGTCACTTAGAACTCGAAAATGAACACTGATGATGTCTAGATTCATCATCAGAATCTATTTTCCAGCTATCGAAATACTATATCATTTTCAATTTGAAAAACATTTTCAAATTCTCCCAGGAACTTAAATTTTCCTTATTTTAATTCCAAATCTGATTTAAATTCATATTTAATTCAAACTATTTCATATATTACATTCATATGAATTCTGATTGGTCATTTATAACCATTTTACCCTTTTATAATCTTATTCGATTATAATAACAATCAACACAACCAATATACTCTAATAATTTCAAGATATATATTTCTTCTATAAACAAATATATTTTGGGAAAAATTATTTCATTTACCCTCTTTCAAAACATACCATGACGGTTCATCGTATTCGAGTGTTTAGTAACCCTTATCGATACAGTGGATCAACTGATCGACCAGAATTCATAAGCCACTCAACCAATGAGTCTCCACAATATAAAACCATTTTATATTGAGTAACAATTACGCGCTCATATATATACACTCAAACTCAATCTAGGATATTACTAATCCCATCTCTATCGAGTTATGCCACAGAGCCAAGGTAATCACTTAACTTAAGCTCTGATACCAACTGTAACGGCTGGAATTTTCGGTAGGCTTTTCAACCATCCCTCCAACCCTAACGCAGTGGGCTAACCTCCCACCGTGGCTTACAGAGGTAACCCAGCACCTTGTTTTACGGCCAGCCTCTCGACTCGACCAACCCATATTGTCGGGACATGTAGAGGTAAGAGTCTCCCGTTCGCCACCAAACCGCGAAGCGAGAACCCTCTATCATGCGTACCAAGCGCACAAGCAACAAGGACTGGTATGAGTAAAACAGTTTAAAACAGGTATAGGATATCTCATAAGACCACGCCGTGAATACGGAACGGGTTTTTCCCTTATGAGTATCTGAACAACTTTGACAAGCAATATCATTGTGATATTATAATAATGTCTAAGTACAAATAGGTATCAATCTAGCAGAAACGCTTGCATCTCACGTTCTACATACAAGTATAAAATCATAAACCGCAGGGCGCTTATCGGAGAATGGATCCCAACAGACAAGGTATGTGAGCACCTTCTGAATAGTGTACTCTAGAGGTGATACACTCAGGGTTCAACAAGAACGTCTTGCAACCCGGCCACACATGACCGCTCACTCATTTAGCTTGAGTGTCGCGAATATATTGCCACCACGGTTGTAGGCCATCAAACCGTCATCCGAAGATACAGAATCAAAAAGAAGTATAAATATGAATATTCTCTAGATCGGTGACAATACACCCTGCTTGGGGATGACCCAACTAGCCATGCTGCCTAGCCCAACTTTTGTTACTTCCCGGTGTGAGGCTAGAAGCTACGTCTATCTTTAGAACATCTGATCACCATTCACTTTGAATGCCACATCGTCATACCCGCCAAATCACAAATTGACTTATCCAAAAATAACACGGGTATATAGCTAAGAGAAACGAATTCCTCCGCCACCAAACGTGAATACGTTTGAACAGATCAACTTACGCGATCCATTGGATATACTCTGTCAGACCTTCTTCCATATACGTTGTCCTGGGACTGGATAAATCGAAGGCACTATTCAGTATATCCATCTTAGTCATTGTTATCTAAGACTTATACAACAGCCCTTGCACTTTACTCCATCTTCAATTTATCTTTGGCAGATATTGCTCGCAACGCTTATGCCAATACAGAGTGGTTCTTTGGATAATAATCCAACCGGTCTCTCCATATTAACAACGTTAAAATGGTAAAAACTTTGATAGTCTGTGATTCAACCATCAAATGAAAACATGTCAGTGTACAAACAACGATCTTATTTCCAAATGGAAATTCGATCGATCAATCATCATATGTTCATATTTCCTTATTTCATATATTTAGAAAATATATGTTATAAATCATTGGAAAACATTTCCATAGCTTATTTTCACATCACTATTATTTCGCAACTATCAGTCCCTAACTGTAACTACTATGAGAACAATTCTCTAAGTATCAATCTGGAAGGTCGAAACCAACATCAGATCGTCACTTAGAAAACCGTTCAACTTACCCTCTCCAGTTAGTTTCTGAATTTGCTTAACTCTATTTCTTAAATTCTTATCATGAAAACATTTCATTTTCTATGTTTAGAAAACATATCTGACTATATTTGGAAAACGTTTCCAAAACTCATTTACGGATTTCCAATGAACGTTGTATAAAACATCGTTACGCTTAATCCATTAATCGCTTATTACTTAACTATATTTCAAATCAACCTTTCCTATCGAACCACAACTATTCCTTTGTCAATTCTGAAGTCAATCAAGTTGGGGTATAATTACCTCTCAGACCTTAATTGAACAACGTCCTTTACTGTGAAATAGATGAAGCTCGTCACTCACTTTCTCCAATCATCTGTTTACGCAAATTCTCGGATTCAGGTTACGAATCTACTTCTTATATGATAACGTTTGATTATAACTATAACGTTATAATTCCTACTTCTGCAATATCTAACCTAAATTATAACTTTATCTCCTGACTCGAATAATTTAACAGACACCTAATTTCTAAATCAATAACTAAATCTTGATTTAAACCCTGGAAAGTAAATAGTACTTTCCCGAATTCGCTATAATCGAATTCGACGTATAATTCTCTTTCGAGTAATCTCTATTTGATTAACTCTTCTTTGAATAACCTATATTCGATTATCTCTCTTCGAATAACTCATATTCGAAATCTCTCTCTTTCGAATAAACAATATTCGATCTCTTTCTTTCGAATATGCTATATTCGAAAATCTCCTTTCGATTTACTAATCGATAACCCCTTTCGATCAAACTAGAATCGATAACTCCTTTAACTCTATTCGAATAACTAATATTCGACTAACTCCTTTGGATCGACTCATTTGATTAACTCCTTCGAATAACTAATTTGAATAACTTACCTTCGAATAACCAATATTCGATTTACTCTAACTCGATTAACTTAATTTTAATCGATTTACTCCATTTCGATTCAACTTAATTCAAATCGATTAACTTAACTCAAATTGATTAACTCCTTTCGAATAACTAAATTTGATTTAACTCTAATTGAATAACTAATATTCAATTAACTCTTACGTGTTTAACTCTATTTGAATAAGTAATTCGAATCACTCTAATGTGTTTAACTCTATTCAAATATCAAATTCGAATAACTCATTTCGAATAACTAAATTCGATTAACTCTTTTAACTTTACTCGAATAACTATATTCGATTTACACCTTCTTTCGAATAACTATATTCGATTAACTCTTCGACTAACTCCTTTGGATTAACTAACTTCGAATAACTCCTTTGAATTAGCTAACTTCGAATAACTCCTTTGGATTAACTATCTTCGAATAATTCCTTCGGATTAACTCTTCGAATGAATAATATTCGATAACTCTTCTCAAATGAATAACATTTGATTTTCTCCACTCGAATAAACTATATTCGATAACTCTTCTCAAATGAATAACATTTGATTTCTCCACTCGAATAAACTATATTCGATTACTCTTCTCTCGAATACACTATATTCGATAACTCTACTTCGAATAAGTGATATTCGGCAACTCTACTCGATTAACTCTACTTGGATAACTCTAACCGGTCAACTCAACTGGTTTAACCTAACTGGTTGACTCTAACTGGTTAACTCCAACGGGTCAATTCTAACTAGTCAATTTTAACTGGTCAATTCTAACTGGTCAATTTTAACTGGTCAATTCTAACTGATTAATTCTAACTGATTAACTCAAATGGTTTAACCTAACTGGTTAACTCGTCTCGATTAACTGAACTAATCCACTTAGTTTAACTTAGCTAATTCACGTTGATTAACTCTAACCGATTCACTTAGTTTAACTCAACTAATTCACTTGGATTAACCACTTAGTTAAACTAACTAATTCACGTTGATTAACTCTAACCGATTCACTTAGTTTAACTCAACTAATTCACTTCGATTAACCACTTAGTTAACTTAACTAATTCACTTCGATTAACCACTTAGTTTAACTTAACTAATTCACATCGATTAACCACTTAGTTTAACTTAACTAATTCACATTGATTAACTCTAACCGATTCACTTAGTTTAACTCAACTAATTCACTTCGATTAACCACTTAGTTTATCTTAACTAATTTACTTTGGTTAACTTAACCAATTACTTTTATTAACTCGACTATCTTGCTTTGGTTAACCTAACAAATTACTTTGTTTAACTCGACTAACTTGCTTTGGTTAACCTAACCAATTACTTTGTTTAATCCTTTTATCACACTCTGGTTATAATTCCTACTTCTACAATATCTCCTTAAAATCCATATCGTGTTATACTTGTGTGCGAAGCACGTGTTTAAATCTATCCTTGTATAATTCTATTTATTTCCCGAACAAGTGTTCCTTTATTTATTCCCTAAATAAATATTCCTTTATTCCATTTATTTATAATCTAAATAAATGTTCCTTTATTTATTTCCTAAATAAATAAATGTTTTCATTTCATAAAATCCTATCGATTTTATACATAAGATTTATTTTCAATATAAACATTGAAAATTCCTTTTTTACATTCTAGCATCACCTACGGTGTTTAACGCGTCGTATAACAATGATCGGTATCATTCAAACATATGAAATCAATAACAGATTTCATAACACATCATATATCACAATATATGAAAAACGGTAAAATAAATGTTGAGGAATCCAGTTGGATTCCTCCAACCTGTTTCCCTGCATCACAGATGTTAAACAATATAGATAACATCACTTTCAGTTCCATATGATATATTCTGTTGAACAGAATCAATATAGAAATTTAACTAACTGACTAGCAGTTCAATCAACCAATCAACACACAGTCAAACAGACAATAGTTAACAGTTCTAAGAATACACTGTAAAAATAGAACTATTTAGAGTTGGTGAGTTTTACTCACATTTGCGCGTTAACCGTAAATAACGGTTTGCGTTCCGTTGATCCCATCGAACGTTGTTGCTCCCGTCCATACGATCCTTTCGAATCTTGTTTCGTCTAATTCTTAAGGCCCATCCGTTCTGCTTGAAACCCAGCACCCGCACAATACTCCAACCCTTTTCTTTTTCTTTATATATATACTTGGGCCCTTAACATTTCAGAAAAGAAATTGGCCCATTGTATACCGTTGGTCCCATGTATAACGTTGGTCCCAGTCTCCTTCTTCCATACACCATTACCGTGATTTCAACCACCGATTTCCACTTCATCTCTCCACCAACTCAACCAAACTCGTCATCATTACTCTCCCCTTCGAATTCCCTTTTCTCCCGTATCAACAACAATGAGCTCGCACCCCTTGTATAAACGCGACAGTCAGCTTGTCACCGTGGATCCCAACATCTCGTGACCAAAAATCTTCCCCATCTTAACATGTAGAGCATCCACTGGCAACGCTTAATAAAAGTGCGTCCATCTCCATCCAGGTCTTCGCGCTTAGTACTGTACACCGCCCCTAGTTTCCCCTTCACACGCTATACAGAAACCCACCCCATACTTTGCTGCAGCCTCACCTTCCCATCTACATAAATGCTTCTGCTCCATGCGCAATGCCTCAAGCAAAACCGCAACACCCTTTTTCGAATACAAGAACTAGCATCGAACTTGATGGAATACTTCCCAGGTTGAAACTAATGCATTGAGGAGTGAAAAAAACATTGGTGTGTGTGTGTATTTTGTAATGGGTTTTGAAAGCCATTTCCTGTTCGGCCATGGAAAGATGAACATGAAAAAAAATGAGGTACTGTGTGGCCTGTTGCCTAACCAAGTATTTTATAATATAGTTTTGCTTTTAGTCTGTGTGAAGGATTTGGGGGTAGCGTGTCTTGAAAATGTCTTGGAAACATGTGTGAAGTATTTGGGGGTAGCGTGTCTTCATGGTTGCCAAGGAACAACAAATGGGTTCAGTTACTTGCGGTTATGGCCAGACGTTTACAACATTAAATGGAAGGTGTACCATATAGATCGAAACTTAGATTTGTTTGTGTTATAACACTTAGCGTACCCTATATATATAAAACTCCGTCCGCGTATGAACTGCTATGGACAGAAAACAAATTACGGTTGTGTCCAACGAGGTGTCACGATCCCAAAAATATCATAATACCGGTAGGTGGACTCATATTTTGAAACTTCAAAATGTTGATTTCAGGGTGCGAAATACTTCAAATAAAAAGTCGCATATTTAATTAAATAAAAATTACCATAAAATTCTAAAAATTAAATTATCGCTATTTCCCAAAAGAACCTTATCTGAATTCACACCTGATATCTAGTTATTTTGAAATAACCGTTATGGCCGATAAACGATTCTATAGCGACTATTCTGAAATTTGATTTGGACATATCTCAAAATCTACACGACGAAATCCTGATTTTTCTCTTCCACTAGAAAGATATACTCCACCAGCTCCATACGTTTCTTGTTTCACAAAAATCCGACTTAAAATGAATCATGTACATTCAGTTGAAGTTCAAATCGCCAAATTGCGAACTGCCACGACGTTTCAAGTTCGTTTTAATTATAATTATAAATTATAAGTTTCGAACGTTGTACTTTAAGTTATCGATATCGCCAAATCGATATATAAATAATTAAATAAATTAATTATTCGACAGCTAACAAAACGCGCCATTACACTTACCTAACAAAGTGTCCTTAATTACATAACCCTATCATTTCTACAAGTTATGCTTACCCTAAGGTGTCTTTAATTACATAACTTCAACATTTCCATAGGTTATGCTTACCACTAGGTGTCTTTAATTACATAACCCCTTTAGGTTAAGTTTGTGGGCCTATATATATGAATATTACCCACCACCTCAGATTTACTTAACGCACCCCACTGTTCAAACCAAATTTACTTAACCTCTATTCAAGTTTATGTTCATACAATCCCTATGGATTAAACTAGGTTAAGGATTCAAGGTTTATTACCATATTTTCATTTATGGTTACAGTATGCTAGACCTCCCACATTAAGCCTACAATTGGTGGATACTGGATATGTCGGGCTGGTCCGGACAGACTTATTCCACAAATCGGGCTTAACCTTGTGTCTTAGCATGTCTTGTATTTGTGCACCTAGACCTCTCACATTATATTCACCACTTGTGGTTGTTGGATATGCCGGGGGGTCCAGGCAGACTTCCACCACAAGTGTAATCTAACCTCGTGTCTAGGAGTAGTTACAGTTTCTAATTACTGTAATTCTAGGCATTTCATTATTAGCCAATTTCACCTATGTCGTTATAGGTTACAGCTTTCATGCCCCTTTTCCCCAAATATGTTCATAGTGAATTATATGTCCAAATTCATACACATATACATTATTCAAATTATGCCAATTTTCACCTTTTTACCATGCCCAAATTCCCAATTCACACGATATACCCAATTTCAATGTTCTTCCCCTTGTTCCTAAACTAACGTAATTGCATAATTTAGCAGCATGTCTAGGCTCGATAGTAGCCTGGCTATATAAAATAAAAGGGATGGGTGAAGGGAAGATGACAGAGATGATTATTCTAACAGAATTGACATAAAATTTTCATGGCATAATGTTAAGATGAACATATAAGTTTGGTGAACTTGTGATAATAAATGGGTTCTAACATAGTAGGGATGTCATAATAGGCATGATTAGATCTAAATAAGGATTTAGATGTTCAACTAATGATAGATCCAAATTAATCACAACATGATAGGTACAAGATGATCTAAATAATTAATTAGATCCATAATCAAAAGTAGATCTAACATGATAAAGGTTGAGATCCAAGTCATAGATAATTCAGAGTATCATGGATTCACAAATTACAACAGATCTGATATGATTCAGGGATTAACATGCACAGATCCAAATTACAGTCCTATCATGTTTACTTTTTATTTATTTAAATCTAAAGGAAACTTGAAACTCACAGTGTTCAGATCTAGAACAATAGAAGGAGAAAAAGCGAAGGTTGAATCTCCGATCTACACTTGAATCTCTAAACTTTTGTTACAAAAGAATGAGTTTTTATTTGTTCAGGCACTGGCAGCACTTAGGCCTCCATTGATTTTCAGTGAAGAAAACAAGAGAAACAAGCCTGTATTTATAGCTGCCAGCCCCTAGAATTCGACCTGCAACCTCAGCCCATTGAGGGGTCGACCCCGGGATTGACACCCCTCTATTGGGTCGACTCCCCTGAGGCGGGAAATTTGCCGCCTTTGGATTTTTGATTTTTGAACGATTTCTGATTTTTTGAATTTAATTATATATATATATATGTGTGTGTGTGTGTGTGTGTGTGTGTGTATGATTCTCTTGTGCATGTACAAATTTCAAATCCTCATAGCTTCTTCATACGGTGTCCGTTTTACACAAACCAAATGTCTATCTTGACCAGAATTTCGAGGCGGACGCAATGGTGCAGTCCGTTTCCCTTATACTAAATTAATTATTATTTAATTTATCCTCTTTAATGTTGTAAAAATTACGAGGTGTTACAAGCTTCGATTTGCGAACCGTTTTCTCCGACACGAAGCTACTTCCATCCACTTCAATTCTAATATATAGTATCGTAAAATTTAACACTCCATCTTGATATTATATCCATCTCCATCCTCTATACGGATGGTACGAAACCATCCTCTACCTTCAACCAAGAAAGCTTGAATATTTCCCTAATGAGCTCTAGCATATCCATCGCCCATTACACTTCACCGACGAGTTCAGGCAAAGCCCCCATCCATCAATGGAATGTTGAAAACATCCAACTCCTAAACTAGTCTCACCAAAAGACAAACATAAGAAGGTATTACTTCAATCTCTCACTGATACTTCTCCACAACTAAGCTTCTCTCTCAACCGTGCCACCCCATGGAAAATAGCACCTTTCCAAGCGAATTAAGTTCGAGCAATGCTCGAACTTCTCAACCAACAATGTCTTAGTGAACATATCCATTGCATTATCCTTTGTGTTCACTTTCCAATGGCATACTTGCTTGTCTTCGTCCATGCCTACTAAAAATGACTCTCTCACTTCATTATGCTTGGTCCGTGAGCTAAATGCGAGGTTCTCCGCCAAATGGATAACACTTTGGCTATCACATTGAACATCAACAATGTCATGTTCAAATCCCAAGTCACACAATAATCGCTTCAAATAGAGTGCTTCTTTTTCTACCTCTACCGCAGCTATCAACTCCTCCTCCGTAATGGATAAAAAAACTATGGTTTGCAATCTCGAACTCCAACTTATGGCTGAACCACCAAGAGCAAAGACATATCTGGAAGTTGATTCCCTTCGATCCCTATCACCAGCGTAGTCTGAATCACAGTAACCAACCAACATGCAATTCTTCTCCTTACTACCCCTAAAAACAAGACTATGAGATGTTGTACCTTTCAAGTATCTCAAAATAAGCTTCACTACTTCCCAATGCGATTTCCCTGGGTTAGCCATATACCAACCAACCACCCAGAGGACATTTGCAATATCGGAACTTGTACAGATCATGGCATACATAAAACTTCCAACCGCACTAGCATATGACACCTTTTCCATATAAGCCTTGTCTTTCTCCTCGATAGGTGATCCCTTACTCGAAAGCTTTGCATGCAAAGGTAAAGGTGTATTTGACGCCTTTGCATCCTCCATGCTAATTGAACAAAGCACTTTCCTAATGTATTCCTTTTGAGTTAATTTCAACTCAAAACGCTTTCGATCTCTTTCAATCTCAATGCCCAGAATATTCTTTTCTTCTCCAAGGTCTTTCATCTCGAACTCCGCCTTTAATTTCAACTTTTTGATTTTCGCCTTGTCCTTAGAGGCAATAAGTATGTCATCCACATACTAGAGTAAATACACCCAACAATCATTTCCTAACCTCTTGAATAAACACAAGCATCTTTGATGCTTCGATGGAAGCCATTTTCAAGTATGAAATGATCAAATCTCTTGTACCATTGCCTAGGTGATTGCTTCAAACCATATAGTGATTTCTTCAACTTGCAAACCAATTTTTACTTACCATCTACAACAAACCTTTCCGGTTGCACCATGTAGATGTCTTCATCCAAGTCACCATGCAAGAAGGCAGTTTTCACATCAAGTTTCTCTAACTCCAAGTCGTGAATAGAAACTATGGCAAGTAATATCCGGATAGAATTATGTCTCACAACCGATGCGAAGATTTCATCATACTCCTCTCTTTTCCTCTGTTCAAACCCCTTAGCCACTAGCCTAGCTAGTATCTTCCATCGTCCTGCACCTTGTATATCCATTTGCACCCAATAGCACGGTTTCCTTAAGGAAGTGGAACCAACTCCCAAGTATGGTTCTTCGTTAACGATTGCATCTCTTCCTCCATGGCACAAATCCACTTCGAGCTATCACTCGAACTCATGACGTCATCAAGGTCCATCGGCTCATCTTGGACTACATGAAGAGCATAGTCCATATTCTCACAAAAGCTAAGATAGTTCCAATCACCATATCTTTTGGGTGGCCTTATAGAATGACGAATAACTCGAGTAGCAATACCATCACCCGGTCTTCCTTCAACTCCACCTTGAACTGGATCTTCTCTAGGCTCACGTACATCACCAACACTACTAGAGGTACCCTGTGGACTATGTGATGTAGCATCAACCGCATTCACCTCGCAAGCATCTCCAATAACTCTACTTTCTCTAGGCCTGAAAGTGGGAATAACTTCCTTCTTCTTTGACTCACCATGAACCAAATCCGAAACATTCGATAAGCCTTCATTCTCCTTGAATTCAGAAATAAAACTAGCGGAGTGGATCCCAAAGGTGAGAACTTTTCACTCTAATTTATTTTCTAGTTAAATATATATATATACTAGGATGCAGACGGTGCTTAGTAGCACCCGACGCCTTTGTTTGAAACCATGTTTGTTTGGTTGATTGAATTATTTGTTTGAATTTGGTTTGGAAAGTGAAATGAATTGATTAGAATTTGGTTTGTATATGGCGTGAGCCATTATTAGGCGAGGGATAAGGCTAGCATCAAATGTAACATGATGAGAAACCACAGCCTTCTTCGTTTTCGGATTCCAAATCCGATAGCCTTTGACTCCATCCATATAGCCAAGCAAAATCCCCTTGAAAGCTCTAGGTGAGAGCTTATCATTCCTTGGGTCATGCACATAAACCGGACTTCCAAAAACATGAAGATAACTCAAGTCAGCACTCTTTCCCTTCCACACTTCCTCCGGAATTTTGTTATCAATAACCGAGCACGAATTCGATTAATTATATGCATCGTAGTTGACAAAGCTACGGCTAAAAATCCCTTTGAAAAACCCGATGTCAATCTCTAGTATCGATCTTTCTCCACCAGAGTTCGGCTCATTCTCTTCGCTACTCCATTATATTGTGGATCTCCAGGTGCAGTAAAATGCCTCCGAATACCATGATGCTTGCAAAATTTCAGAAAATCTCTGGAAACATACTCTCCGCCATTGTCGGACCTAAGAATCTTCTAAGTCTTTCCACTCTCATCTCAACAAGAGCCTTCCATTGTTTAACCTTGCAAATGCCTCCAACTAGGCCTTCATTACATACACCCAAACCTTTCGAGAAAAATCATCAATGAAAGAAATATAATATCTTACTCCTCCCAAAGAAGCTATAGGCGCTTGTCCCCAAACATCCGTGTGCACATACTCAAGAATCCTTCTTGAATCATGTTTCCCTTCACCGAATGACACTCTAGCTTATTTCCCCGTGACACATTCCTCGCAAAACTCCAACTTGTTGAAACTCTCACCATCAATCATCTCCCTTCGCCGAAGAACATCCAAACTCTTCTCCGAGACATGACCCAATCTCAAATGCCACAATCATGTCACATCTAAGCCACGAGAACTATCAACACCAACACAAGTTTCGCCATCCACGGTCACTCCTCGAAGCAAATAAATTCCATGAGTACTAGCACCCTTCGTAACCACAAGCGCGCCCTTGGACACCCTCAAGCTATCACACTCAATAATGATCTTACAAACTAAAGAATCCAGTTGTCCCAAAGAGATAAGCGACTTCTGTAGTCTCGGAACATAGTATACATTAGTGAGAGTATGAACAACTCTGTCAAACATCCGAATTTGCACGAATCCAATGCCCTTCGACTTGCAAACTGCACTATTACCCATAACAATTGAATTTCCTTCTCGATCATCATAAGAAGAAAAACAATTCCTATTAGGAATTATGTGATATGAAGCCCCCGGAATCAAGCACCCATTCGCTGCCTGAAACACCTCATGCTACAACCGACAAAACATCTACGTCTCCCTCACAAACATCTCTCTCCACCGCAACTGATGAAGATGCTATTTCCTTCTTCCCCTTGTTTGGACAATCATTCTTCCAGTGACCAGGTTTCTTACATATAAAACACTTTCCATTTCTTTCATTCAACTTTCCTCTCCCACCGAGCTTTTTAGACTTAGAACTCCCCTGGTTTCCCTTCTTCTCCGACTTCTCCTTCTTCGCAAATAAACCTTGACCATTACTAGCACCACTACTACCATCCCTCAGCTCCTTCATCTGATCTCGCAATTCCTCGCTAAGAAGACCCATCTTGACATCATAAAGAGTCAATGTATCTCGGCCATAGATCAAACTATTTAAGAGACTCGTATAGTGCTCAGGCAAAGAACATAATAATATCATCGCCTTCTGCTCCTCCTCAATCTTCAAATCTACCGCCTTCATCTTCATTAGAAAATCGTCAAACACATTCAAGTGCGCCTCTTCCAAAATTTCTTCCTTCATCTTGAGGTAAAGAAAGTTCGCAACAAGATCAGTCAATTTGTGAGTGACTTCTTCATATACAACTCCTCCAACTTGTTCCAAATACCTTTAGCAGTCGTCTCACCACTAATTTCAGAGATAACAGCCTCCTTTATAGCAAGTTAAAGTGTAGTAAATGCCTACTCTTCCATTTCTTCTCTCTCTACATCTAAGATGTCCACCGGTATTAAATGTGTATCAAACACTACTTAATGTACCTAATTCCGCCTAAGAACTGCTTTCATCTTCCATTGCCATTTTTCAAAATCATTACTGCCGTTCCACTTGCCAATAACCAATTGTGAACCAACAATTGCTTACGACCCACGTACATAAGTAGCTACACCACTTGGATCAACTGTTGAGGCACTACTTGAATTCGATTCCGGCATTTCTACAACTATCTACCAATTCCAATGCTCGGATACCAAATGTTGTAGAGAATTTCAACTCAAGACCGCTCAAATCAAAAAACCCAACGCCGCAAAAGACAAGATTGTGGTAATAGTACAAAAACAACCAATTAATATATCTAAACAATCTCAACCCAATCCAAAGTCAATTGCAATCACCAAACAAGAGAAATAGTAGAGCTATAATGATAAATAAATCACACAAGGATTTATAGTGGTTCCACCGACGTCTTGTCAGTGTATGTCCACTTTGAGAGAGAACCTTTATTAATATAAATAGAAGAGTAGAAGAGACTGATTACAATGATCAAATTCACCAGAAAAATTTAACTTTGTGGAGAAAAGAATTGAAGATGATTAGGGTTGGCAAAACCCTAATTAGAATAAACCTAGGTCTTAATCTCTTGATTAGCCTCTTTTCTAGTATATGCCCTTTTGGATCTGATGTAGCTTATATAAGGAGAGAATAATATATAGCAATTTCCTGAATTACCCCTGGATCCTTCACAAATCAGCCTGTAATATTTCAGCTCGAAACAACTCGAAATTCGCCTCAAACGTCTGTCGTGGAGTGTGACAGACATCTGACCCGGTTTTGGAATTATTCATGCTTCAGTACAGACGTCTGTCAAAGTGACAAGACGTCTGCTGCAACTCTTAGGAGATTTTCCTGACAACTCAGACGTGGAGTCCGTCAAACGTCTGTTGTGGAACTCAACTGAAGCATTGCACCTTTTCATCTCTAACTTCCTCGTACGAGCTCTGATTTGCGAACCGTCTTCTCCGACACGAAACAACTGCCATCCACTTCTATTCTAACATATAGTACCACAAAATTTAACACTAGCAACTAGTCTAGTGGCCTTAGCAATAAGCAAATTATAATGTACATGTAATACAAATTACTGTAGAACACTGAAAGTATGCAAGGCATACATGAGGACATCTCTACCATTTTGTACAATCAAGTTGCCTTTTAACCTCGTGCAACACTTATAAAAGTATTAAAATGGCTTCATAAAAGTGACAGAGGATACAATATAATGCATAAAGTAAAAAGGAGATTTACATGACTTTAAACTAAAAATGATCGCATAATTATTGATGAGTTTATATTTCATAAAGCTCAATAACATATTCCCAGCATCAATATAACTACTTGCCAAACAATAAAAGATTATATAAATATGTATAAACCATTTGATGAAATTTTAAATAATGTATATTCTAAAGAAAACAATCAATAACTCGAGTATTGATCAATCTAGGGTAATGTAGATTGAAAGAAATTTTATTATTTTAGCGAAAATTTAATTAAATTTACACAACAATCGATTAAATATTTACTTTCGACAAATTTAACAAAGTGCGGGCTCATCAATGAGAAAAGCAACCTTTTTCCATTCTTAGAACGATTACATGAGGTAACTGATGAGGTTTCCCTTTAGTAACATTCCTAAGGGGATGTGTTTGGGTTCTATGCTAAAAAGAAAAATTATATTATAAGCTCATGTACAGTATAAAAAAAACTGTAGAAACATGGAGATTTAAGAATATTATTTTAAAGTTAAGTTCGAATAAATCTTAAAGTATTTAAAATTAACATGTAGGTCCTATCTCAAAAGTTAATTTTGTGGATCTTAAAGAATTTAAACTATTCTTGCTTGATAACAACACAAAGTCATTACACGGATATGTGAATACTAATTTCGATATACCGTATGTCTATACTTGAACTATATATCTAGTTCTATTTGTTAGGAAAACTGCGCCACAGAAACGACCAGATCTTATTCATCGAATTACTTAAAGATGAATCAATGGAAAATAACACAGATATGAAATTACACGTACAAACACAAGATATTCCACCCAACCACCCTCCTTATTGTTTCACAAAACCAAGTTTTGTTTACATTGAATGTATAAAAAACAAAAAATAAACAAATTACAATTGAATCAATAAAAGGGAAAGAATATCTAGATGACTACAACTAATTTTGGAGAAGGAAAACAATAAAGAACAACAACAAAACCTTGGATCAACTATTTCGGTCTTAATCCCATAATTATAATCCAATCCTAAATGCTGCTTTTATAGGAGAATAGAAGACCTAGGCAAAATAACTAATTTGCCTCTCATAAATATCACACATTAAAGATGAGAAAAACTAGATCAAAATAATACTCTCCGGTCTTCAATCTTCAAATTATCTGCTTTATCATAAAGCACTTCTAAACATGTCTTTTTCAACATACATGTAATTGAAATATCACAAATCACAACACTATTATTATTTGAGGTTAAATCAATACAGGCATTACATTTGTTAGATATTCTCCATCAAATCACTAAATATCATCATTAATCTCCGACTGATTATGTAAATTACTGATTTGTTGTTTAATATTCATTGGAGAACAAAAGTTTGCAAGGTATCGTTTACTATCTTGAATCAGGCAGCTACCTTCATGTTGAGACCACCATATGCCCCAACTTAAAAATAAGATTCTCACCTCTAACCCAAGGGCCCATCGAACAAATTTGTATTTATGTGATTTGTTTTTCTTTTATCTTATGAACATATATATAATTTAGAGTATTCTACTAATAATAAAAATCTTCCATGAAAATGAAGCATTTGTTGGAGTTTTGTGCGCAGCGGAAGTTTGACAAAACACTCAAAAAACATGATCTTTTTCACCAAATTGCTTGAAGACGAATTTGATTGAAAATAACAACACAATAAATAGTAAATAATAGCACTATACAAGATATTTCGCCCAACCATTCTCCTTATTGATTCACCAAAAACAAATTTTTGTTTACACTCAATGGATCAAAACCAAAAATAATCAAAATACAATGAATCAATAACCTTATTTATATAGGCAAATAATATCTAGATGACTACAAATATTGTTGGAGCAGAAGAGCAATGTAGAACGATGACAAACCCTTGAATCTACCTGTAGGCACCGACTACGTCTTTCAGCGGTAAATAGGAATAGTCACTCTTATTCCAAATTCCTACATTTTCCTCTCTAGATATGTTTACATGGTTTTTCATTTCTTTCTGATCTAACCAAGATGACTGCATATATAGAAGAATAGAAGACCTAGACAAATATCCAAATTCTCCCTTCAAAATATCTCCAAGATATAAACATTCATTTCTTTCTTTTTATGATAAAATCAATCAATCAAAAAATCAATCAATCAACCAATCAATTAGTCAATTAATTCATCAATAAATTAAATCAATCGATCAATTAATCAAATCAATAAATTGATTACATCCTCTTTATAAAATATTTGAATCAAAAAATTCAATACTCCACCTTGATTCAAATATCACATATCTCTAATAATCCACAAACAAGCCAACCTAGATCTTTCAACAACATCTACTCTCAATTAAAACCAGCCTCGATTTCAAGGTATCGAGATACACCCCACCTGTTTCCGGAATATAGGGACTCAATTGATTTCAGGGCAACAATCACTTCCAGTCGATTTGAAAGGACTACGACTACACCTCAATTACAAACACAACCCACCGCTGCAAAATAGGCTCTACCACCTGAGTTGCACCACACAAAACTAATGGTTTAAAAGCGTTTGTAATACCACAAAGACCTCCATCTCGTCTTTGTGGGTTTCACAACTCGACATCCGTTTTTTGTTTGACATGATCTCTTCATCTCCGGGATTCCTCGAGCATCATCAACATCTAGACCCTTGTCGATACATGATCCTCCACCTTAGGATTATCAGCAATGACCATTTAACCTCTCCATCTTGTTGCGGACTAGGTTCTTCATCCGTCATCCGCCTTCTTCTTCATTTTCTTCCATCTTCCCTCATCCATATTAGAGGGTTTCTTCTCATTTCCATCAATCCCCACCATTACAGGCCTCTAAATCCCCCAATATCTGCCATCAAAAATAGTAATCTACGAAAGCACCATCATCTTCGATATTTACAATCTTCAATTCAAAATCACTCCAAGCTATGTGATGAACTTAGTTCTGATACCAACTGTTGGGGTTTTGTGCGCAGTGGAAGTTTGACAAAATGCCCGAAAAACATGATCTTTTTCACCCAATCACTTGAAGATGAATTTGTTTGAAAATAACAACATAATAAATCAGAAATAATAGCACTACACAAGATATTCCACCCAACCATCCTCTTTATTGATTCACCAAAAACAATTTTTTGTTTACACTCAATGGGTCAAAACAAAAAATAAACAAAATACAATGAATCAATAACCTTATTGAGATAGACAAAGACTATCTAGATGACTACAAATATTGTTGGAGTAGAAGAGCAATGAAGAACGACGAAAAGCCCTTGAATCTACCCGGAGGCACCAACTACGTCTTTCAACAGTAAATAGGAATATCCACTCTTAGCCAAAATTCCAACTGTTGGGTTTTGTGCGCAGCGGAAGTTTGACAAAACTCACGAAAAGGGGGATCTTTTTCACCCAATCACTTGAAGATGAATTTGATTGAAAATAACAACATAATAAATCGGAAATAATAGCACTACACATGATATTTCACCCAACCACCCTCTTTATTGATTCATCAAAAACAAACTTTTGTTTACACTCAATGGATCAAAACAAAAAATAAACAAAATACAATGAATCAAACCTTATTGAGATAGACAAACAATATCTAGATAACTACAAATACTGTTGGAGAAGAAGAGCGATGAAGAACGACGACAAACCTTTGGACAATCTGGAGGCACCAACTACGTCTTTCAGCAGTAAAATAGGAATAGTCACTCTTAGCCCAAATTCCTACATTTTCCTCTCCATATATGTTTACATAGTTTCTGATTTCTTTTTGATCTAACCAAGAAGGCTGCATATATAGGAGAATAGAAGACCTAGGCAAATATCCAAATTGCCCCTTCAAAATTTCTCCAAGATATAAACATTCATTTCTTTTCTTCTATGATAAAATCAATTAATCAACCAATCAATCGACCAATCAATCAACCAACCAATCAGTTAGTCAATTAATCAATCAATCAATCAAATTAATCAATCACAAATCAATTAATTAGTCAAATAAATTAATTGATTATACCATCTTCATAAAATATTTGAATCAAAAAATTCAACTGCATTATCACACTTTATTTCCTGGAAGTTTCTATTTTCAAAACATATATCTTTTCCATCATTCGTATGACGGATAAAGATTTTCTGTCGCAAATGTCTCCAGATCATCTTCACATGAATTGTTCTGTATACGGCTTTTAATTTTCACAATTCCGTGCCTCCTTCACTTTTTGGTTTACCCACTTTTTGGTTTACCATGCACTTCCTAACTAATTTGGGCATTTTACCTTACCAGAAATAAGCACGTATAATTATAGTTTCTTTAGTCACCTTTTTTTGGTACTTGACAGATTTGGAGGTATATAAAATGTGAAATAAATAACATAACGAATCAAATCCATTTTACCAGTAAAATTCAAATAATTACCACTCCTTTTGATTATAAGTTAGCGAGAGAGATATTTTTTTATTTGACAATGATATGGCCAAGTAAGTAACATGTAGACCAAAAATTTGAATATATAGTATGTCAATTATCTGTTGTTTGTTCTACTCATCCTTAGCGAAAAATATTTTTGTTCTTACTGATTTCGTTCTAGCATATATGACCTGTTAGCATTTCAATATACTTTATCAGCAATCGATCATGAAATCATTGATTCAAATATGTAACACATATTGATTTAATTGAAAACAAAATAAGACTACAGATAAATAGATTAGCGGAAGCGTACCTGAATCTGTAGTTAATTATTGCAGTAACTAAATTCAGTATGCCCATGATAATTTAAACTTTAAGCCTTTTAACATTAGTATTAAATTAGATCAGTTCAGTTAAGCTTTACATCAAAATAGTGCAACACATTTTATCCTACATATGTAACCCAAACAATGAAATATTCCAACAATCTCCCACCGAACAACATATGTAATACTTTAAAAAATGAGTAATTTTATAAGCCACAAAATTTTCTATTTATAACATATTATGTTTCTGAAACAATGCCGTCTATTAACTACGTTGACAAAGAATTAAAGCGGCATTTGTTGCATTTATCGTAACTAAACCCATCAATGGTCACATATGTCAGTACAATCAAATAACATAGATCAATCATGGTTGTGTAGCATGAAAATTACATGAAATGTGATCTATACATGTCTATTTCTAACTGGTCCTTCCTTAGTGAGATCAAAATGTTTAATAATTAAACAACTCGAGTACAAAGAAAAATTATTACTTTATTTTTTATCAGTAAAAAGAACTTGATATACATATATCTGTAACTGGAATTTAGAGCAACAAGTCATATGACAACACCAAATATAAACTCGCCTGAACCAAAATATCTTTAAATAATAGTTACACTAATTGATCTACGTGCTCATGAAATAACTTAGGTATTGATATTTTGGAAGCAGATCCGTCATAATAAAGTTTGTCAAAGTATGCTCTATGAACAATAATATATTTTGCACTCTTCCCTTGTTGACAATATATTCTTTACTGTCACAATATTACTTGGTCTTTCAATTCTTTATCAATAACCGAAGTCTAGTGAAAAATTTTCATTATTATTTTCCATAGTTGAATATCTTATAATTAACCATAAACGATATTTCCAAAGTAGTGGAAGCTATAAATGTTTAAATGACCTTTTTTCTTATATAGTTTCACCCTATGCTAATGACATCCAAAATATTCAGATCGTAATTCTTTATGATCTCCAATCAATCCGATCTTTTATCCATGAGCGTATAATCTTTTATTTTGTTCCTTAAATATATCTCTTAACCATTTTTGCTACTAATCAGTGATCCACTTTCAAAATAAGTAAGATATCTGCCAAATAATACACTTATATCCATATGTGTTTATATACCTGTGCAGTTAATGTCCCGCTATTGCCAAGCCATATCCCCGCTATATTGTGTAGTTAATTTCTACCATTAGGCTATTTCCAAATAGTCTCTGAAATAGTCTTTTCGCTTTAATTCGCTCTACATTCGTATATTTTCGATATATCATATTAATTCGACTATATTCTGCTATTTCCGTTGTATCTTCAAAATAAGAAAAAAAAAATCTCATTATACAAATACCACGCTCAAATACCTGTTTATAACAAAAAACACATTCCATGTTCACTAACGTGCCACGCTCGCATTCGTAAAAAACGCACCTCTAATGTTGATGCTCATATTGGTGCTTTGTTGGATTATCTTGGATTGGCATAGACTTGGTAAGATGAAACCAGCTGATCAATCCTATTTAGTTGCGTAGGCATTAAATGTATATTTTTTTATGGTTATATGTAGAGTTCATGTTTACTATTACATATAAAGTTCATGTTACATGGCCAGCCAAACACGCATAAGCTTTCTTCATTATTAAACGCTTCATACACAAAAAAAATCTTAAAACTCCGCAACATTTGCAAAATGCTTATCTGCCTAACCCATTTCAGTTACTTCTAATAAGTCATACATTCCTTCATTCTATGTGGTATTTCATCATCTATAAGACATGCCAATAGTCCCAGAGTGGAGATCAGAAGCAAAGTAATGGATCGTGATGAAATAAGCCAACCTCTACTGCAAACAAAAAACAAAAACCAAGATCAGAACATCAGTCCTTAATTCAAAGAGCAATCTCCCAAACATTTCAAAGCATCGCGCATCTAGCAAATCTTTTGCCAACAGGGACAGTTCTAGCTTTCCAGCTTCTTTCTCCTTACCATAGCAGCCCTACATTCAATCCCTAATGCATATACATGTAGAAGCCATAAACATTTTGCCTTAATTTGTTCATGTTATTTCACATTAAAGTCTAGCACAATTGAAAGAAAATTCCTTCAACTTATTCCGTTTATACAAATATATATGTAGAGTCACTTAGATTCTATAATTTCATTTCATTGTTTTAATTTGGATCGGACTTCCCCAAATTTCTTAATTAATCATTTTGTCTACCATGGTTTTGCAGATGAAAAATGGAAGATCATTTAGAAATTGTCAACTGTACAGAGGAAACCACGTGGAAAATCTATTTATCAGTGTGTTTGTTAGCTTAACCCAATTATTTCCTGTCAAATATAATAGATATAATTCATATTAGGTAATTTTTATTATAATCCACGGTTTTAATAAGTTAATCCACCATTTTACTTTAATAAGTTAATCCACAACTATTTTGTAAGTTAATTCACAAGTGGATTAACTTACAGGTTTCACCCTATTATATATCTAACAATCGATTTTGTGCTTCTTGTTTCAGAGTTCTGCGTTATTTCACAATTCTCATATCAAATTAATAATAATAATCCAACTAGCCTAAAATCTAGATCTCATACCAGGTAATTATAAGAAAAAAATGTACATTATAAATCTACTGTATGCGACATGTTTCTTACATAAATACATCAGTCGTGAATAAAACCCTTGATTTCCTGCAATTTCCTTAGTACTGTAATTACCGTCTCCCTCATCAAGATGTAAACGGTTTCTCTTCTCAGACATATTTCTATCAATTTTTCAAGATTCAAAAAATAACTAACTACAATTATATTTGATAATGGTGAAATTAAAAAAAATACAATTTTGTATACAATTAATCAACTTCAAAAAAAAAAAAAAAAAAAAAATTAAACAAACTACTTATTATTATGTTGAATTACTCCGCTTATCGTTTAAGCTTGGATTTAGATGCTAGGATTCTAGAACTGAGAAGATGACAGAAAAAGCAAGGAAGAAGAAAACGCACAAAAGAAGAAAACGCAGAAGATTGAGAAGAGGGGAATACGTACGATTTTCTTTTTTTGGTGAATGTACCGATTAAAATTCAAATTTTAGTAAAAGTCAAAGATCCTATTAAATTGGGTGGATTAACTTACTAATATGGTGGATTAGAATAAAAATTACCTTCATACTAAAAGTTGCATGTATTTAGTTTCTTAAATTCCTTTTTCCAGTTTCCTTTTCCTTTACCTTTAATAGACGAAAAATTGTTTTACGGAAATTTCACACTTAAATAAGCAAAACGGAAATTTCACACTTAATGATCATTTAATAACTGAGTTATTATATATCAAATAATTCAAAGTCTTGACTAGATGTGTCAATCTTGATGCGAAAGATTATAAATTTAAAACTTGCATAATGTAAGCATTAGAACATATTAGCATATAATACATTGTAATCCACCTAAGACTTCTACTACCATTTAATAAGCAGCTAGAAAAAAGGAATTCAAGGTTCATTTTGAAATAATATTTTCCACAAATGGACTTTACTGGTTGGAATTTTGAAATAATTGAATATATATTAATTCACATGACAGCAAGTGTACTCTAGAAAAATGAATACACCAACTACTCTTTTATTTAACTAAATTGTTAATATTTCCTATAAAAACACAAAAACTAGTTCAGTAAAATAATTTTTAAAATTAAATCACAACTTTTATTATATAATCCCATCGGACTTGTGAGTTACATGCTTGTGATAGTTTGTGGCACCTAGAATTTACACACGTATACGTTTAAGTTAATTTTAAACGGTTGCGAACTTTTATATCTTTTCACAAGAAACTTCAAATTCAAACGTTACAAAAACAAGAAAAAAACTGTAAAACCACAGTGAAGCCATGTAGAGTTCCTTAATAACAATAAATGCTACAATTCAACAACAGCAATAATAATAAATGCAGTTAATTCCTTTGTAGCTGTCATACATAAATTCTTTCCCCTTCTATTCCGTGCCCTTATTTGTATTCCAAAAATCCATGCATGTATATTTTCCAATCATTCATTGCACCAACTTGAAAAGGAACGCAACAAATTCGGCAGTTCTTACCGATCAAGGTAGCTTTTAACATTCTTCTCATTTATCTTCCTAGATCAATCCCATTTTGTTCACAAATTCAATTTTCTTTTCAAACGAGTCAGTCAGTGCTTTGAAAATGAATTATGGCTTTCTGCTTTCTGTCACACTCTCTATCCTGTGTTTTTGCTTTTCAGGTGATTATCAAATTAACATTGTGTCTTCTGCTATTAATTTTCTATGTCACAGTGTATTACTTGTCATTGTTGGACAGGTGCATATGATTCTTTAGATCCGAATGGTGAAATCACAATCAAATGGGATTTCAATGAAATCCGTGGAGATGGTTATACTGTAAGAATTCTTCATCATTTTTAATTAAGTCAAATATGTGTGTCCATCAGGAGAAAATAATGGTAGGAAAATTATCTTTGATAAAGACTATACTCGAAATTTCATCCTCTAGCTCCCCAGAGAAATACTACTGTGTATTATGTTTAGTGTGTTAGAGCAGCTAACATGATCATTCAGATGTAGCTGAGTATATGTTTCTTTATGAACCACTAGCTTTTTACCCTGAAATTATGTATTTAACAGTCAGTTAAGACCATCTCACCTAATGCTTTTTGTAGAGATGAATAAATTGCATGTGAAAGAATTAAACTTGAGTTTAATTCCCCAGTCGTTGTCTTTGTTGTCGTTTTATCTCAAATTCATTTTAAGCATAGAAGGATTCATCGAACGATCAGATCACATGATGTGTAATACTGAGATTTGATTGAATACATGAAACTGTAAAATTGAAAATAGAAGAATAAGAGTTGGGCTGGAATATAACACACACAAGGACATTAGTCATTTTTCAGATAAGTAAGCCAACACTTAAAAATGGCAATCGGATTGGTATTCTAAGTCTTCTGTATGAAGTATGAATGCTATTTGAAACGGCAAAAGAGATAGCTATTTTAAGCTGCACGTATTAAATGAGATTTTTCATTTTAGTGCATATAATAAGTAATAACCAGTTTTGTAGAGTGGCTCAACGGTCATGAATTGTTCTTTCTACAAACAATCATATTTGGGTGCACCGTTAGTCATTATTCGGTTTGCTCTAAAATGATAAACATGGGGTTTTATGGTAAGTGCGGCACATGTGCACCAAAAAACTCTTTCAATGGATCAAACCTAAAATTTCGTTGAACATTTGACAATAAAATGGAAAATAAAAAACTGTAATCTTTTGGGTTAAAATAGCCAGAGTTATAAAGTTGTGACCTTATTTACATTTTAAAATAGTTGTAAAATTTTGTTCTTTGTGAAATTTAATCGCATTTACGGATGAACAATTTTATTCTATGGATAGTTCACATCAACATTTAGATCTAAATATATAATTATTAAGGAGAGTTTATCATATAGTTTATTGGGAGAATCATATTAAATAACAATTTAATATTTAGTATGTTATATATTTTAAGAGTATTTTGTGAAGTTCGCAGTCCAAACAAAATTTGGTAGAGAATCATGTTAAACAACAATTAATATTTAATATGATATATATATATATATATATATATATATATATATATAGAGAGAGAGAGAGAGAGAGAGAGAGAGAGAGGGGGGGGGAGAGAGCATTTTGTGAAGTTGAAACAAAATTTGATAGTGAATCATATTAAATAACAATTTAATATGTAACTTGATATATATAAAGAGAATTTTGTGAAGTTCGCAATCAAAACAAAATTTTATGGTAAGTCATATCAAATAACAATTTAATATTAAATATGTTATATACAAAGAGCATTTTGTGAAGTTCGCAATCAAAACAAAATTTGGTGCTTAATAAAGATGATACACTATAAACATATACGTTCATCAAATAGGTAAAAACAAAAAGAAAATTATTCTTGATAAAGACTACATTACATATGTCATCCTATAAGGCTCCTCGAAAATTATTGCATGAGATTTACCTTTTCTCATATTTTTGTGTGATAGGGTTAAGGTCACACGATCAAGTAGATGTAGCTGAGTATTTTATTTTGATCCAGTACCTTTTAAACCTAACAGTAACTTATTTTGAACATTCCAAGTATTTCCAACAATTGTTCTATTCAATTCATAATTCTTGAAGTGGAGAAACTGAATATAACAAACCCTGGCCACAAAGTTAACGTTTAAAAATAAAAACAATAACAGCATATAGGCTTATAAAGGCAAAGATAGCTATTTTAAGTTGTATGTACAATACATGTATGAAGGCTACGTCCATCCATGATTTGTTTTTTCAACTGAATATATAGAACACTTTCAAGTACACCGTGGTTGGTTTGGTATATTTTTTTGGTTGAACGAACCATTATTTTATTTACTATAATATAAACATGATTCCACAGGCAATGGTGACCTTAACCAACAACCAACTATACAGACACATAGACCTACCAGGCTGGAAGTATGGCTGGACATGGGGAGGCAATGAAGTAATATGGAATATAATGGGTGCCGAAGCAACAGAACAGGGAAACTGCACCCATTTTACAACCCCCCCGCACTCCTGCGAAAAAAGCCCAGTAATAGTCGACTTGCTTCCAGGAACCCCCTACAACAAACAGGTTCAAAACTGCTGCAGAGGTGGAGTGCTTACCTCCATCACTCAAGACAGTACCAAGCATGTGGGAGCTTTTCAAATAAGTGTTGGATCAGCCAATAACGTCAACGATTCATCCACACCAAAGCCTTATAATTTTAGCTTGGGTGTGCCTGGATATACATGCAGCAATGCTAGTGTTGTTCCTTCTACTCGATATCGTGCTCCTGATGGACGCCGTTGGACACAGGCTCTACGTAAGTTTTATATAATCATATATTTAGTTATGGTTCTAGCTAGATTACTGTATGTGTAGGTTTATAGCTAAAAAAGTACACTATTATTGCAGTGACATGGAAGATAAGCTGTTCCTTTTCGCAGTTTAGAGCATCGCCGAGGCCCAGCTGCTGTGTTTCTCTATCCACGTTCTACAACAGTACGATTGTATCGTGTCCTACTTGTAGTTGTGCATGTCAAGATACTTCACATTGTCCTAGGTAGTTGATCTTTTTTTTTTCTTCGGACATAATAAGCACTCTCCATTCGAGAGAGTATGTATGCTTACACGTGTTATCTAACCAGCGAAAGTTGCTAAACGGTGATTGATGACATATAGCTAATGATTGATCCATTAGGTGGCAAGTACAAACTCACTTTCGCTCTCACTGAGCGAGAATGTGCTTAGCATTCTCATTTAGTCATTTTCCATTTGTTATGCTTAAAACATCTTAAATGTATGTTTTTTGTGTTTTTACATTTACAGTGCTGATCAAGTGCCAAGTTCAATACAACCATTTAATGATTATGAAGGAGCAAACCCATTTATTACATGTACAGAACACATGTGCCCTATAAAAGTACACTGGCATGTGAAAACAAGCTACAAGGGTTATTGGAGGGTGAAAGTGACTATTACAAACTATAACATGGTTAAGAACTACAGTGACTGGAATCTGGTGATACAACACCCCAACTTGAGGAGTATTTTAACGGTTTTTAGTTTCAATTATAAGTCAATTAATCCTTATGGTCATATCAGTAAGTAGTCTGCTTCTTCATATTCAGTTTATATGGTAATCTACTTCAGCAACGGAAATAAATAGTGAGTTATTGTTATATTTTGATGCTTCAGATGATACAGGGTTGTTCTGGGGAGTAAAGTATTACAATGATATGTTGATGCGAGCAGGAGAATTTGGCAATGTGCAAAGTGAGTTTTTGTTGCGCAAAGATGCAGGTATGTTCACATTTGGAGGAGGATGGGTTTTTCCGAGAAGTATATTGTTCAATGGTTATGAATGTGTAATGCCACCTCCTGATCAATTTCCATCACTTCCTCTTGGAGCAAGTGCGTCTACTACATTGAAGAGAAGACATTCTCCTTTGTTGGTGATATTTCTTATGATTAATATTGGTTGGTGGTTGTTATAGATCTCATGTGGTTCACATATAGCTCATTCTTTTTTTTTTTTTTTTTTTTTCCTTTCTCATTCTTTTTCCAAAAAAAAAAAAAAAAAAGAAAAAAAAAATTCTTGAACAACCCTTTCATTGTACAATTGTTGTTCATTGTATAAGCTGTGTTTATTTCATGGACTATGGTTCAACTATCAGTATGAACATCGAGTGTGATGGGAAGAAATCAAAAGAAATAATTTCGGCTAGTTCAACCAACAGTATGTTCATTGGACCTCTCAATCTTAATTGATTTAATCAAATTAGATTCAGAATTCAAATGTTTATGGATATCTATTATTTGGTCTATGCAAAGAATTCTTATTCATGTTCTATTTTATTGTGATATACTGTTGGAAAGACAGATGCTTTTATTTTTGTTCTTTCTGTGGCTTTTACAATAAATTTGAATGGTTACTTTTAAGTTTCTGTATGCATATTCGTAACTTATATCACAGTATCGTTATATAATTAAACTCCACTCACATAGACAAAGAAAGACTGTTTGAGAGCGAGCGTGAACATGATGGCCTTATTGTTACAGCTTACTGCGATACTGGCAACGTTTATTTTTGTGATTGCAAACCTATCTTTCAGTAAAAATGGAACCAGAAAAATCTCTAGAAAAGTACCACCAAGAAGTAATGGGCTGCCACTTATTGGAGAAAGCATATATTTCTTAAAGCTCAGTCACAAAATTCAGTTGGGGAATACATCCAAAGTAGCTTATCAAGGTAGAATCTGTACTTGTTCACTATATGTGTTCCGTCATCTCCATATCCATGCTTTGGGAATATCATTATATTCAGCTTCTTACAGGTTTGGAAATGTATTCTCTACCTGTTTGTTTGGGGCTCCAAATGTAACATCGGCAAACCCCAAGTTAAATAGACTAGTAATGAACAACGACGTTCTGTTTGCGAATGGCATGCCACATGCTTTTAAGCGAGTATTTGGTGATAATTCTATGGCTTTGATGTATGGAGATGTGCATAAACATATGAGAATGACTATCCTTGATTTTTAACATCCTGAGAGGATGAGATCCGTATTTTTCCAAGATGCAGATACTCTTGCTTCAGAGCTTATAAGCTCGTGGAAGGATGGCGATGTGATTTCTGTTGTGGAGTCAACTAAAGTGGAAATATGAAGTAAATTTTATTTTATGATGATATTAGACATATGCAAGTATGTGTTCTTATATCCAAGTTACAACTTGCAGTTTTCTTTGTGCATAATGGCAAAAAGATTATTAAGCATGACAGTTGATGATGACATCCAGAAGACAGACCTGAATTAATAAAAGCAAAATAAAAATCTTCAATTTGGTGACCCATCAAATTTCTTGAAAAATCTCTCTCCTCCTGGGGGAATAAGTTAAATTACAGGAGAATTTCATTACGAAGAGAGATTTTTCTTCAAGGAATGTCATTACTTTGCAAAATTCAAGCTTATCCTTTCAAAATTTCCATTATCTTTTTAGTTGTTATTTCCCTGTGTTCATGCTGAGGCTCAGCTATTTAAACCCGGTAGGAATGAGCTGGTTTCGCCAAGAAGGTCTACAGCAGAAGACTCTAGCTCTTTGGTGGATGACTCCCCTTTTGTCCTAGCTGCGAATATAACCAATAGGCCAAATCCTCTTGATAATTACAATCGTTATACTGGTGGTTGGAATATTAGTGATCAGAACTATTGGGCTTCTGTGGGTTACACTGCATTTCCACTATCTATCATTTCCCTTGTTTGGACTGTGGTATTCGGGATTGCATTGATAGCCTTATGTTGCTGCCATTGTTGCTGCAACCGAAAAACGTATTCATATTCTTGCCTAGCTTACGCATTATCATTGATCCTACTCCTCCTGTTCACATGTGCTGCAATCATTGGATGCGCACTTTTTTACAGCAGTCAGGGAAAATTTTACAACAGCACCAAAAGCACTTTAAATTATATCCAAGGACAAGCAAATTTGACGGTCGATAATCTGCGCAATTTTTCGAGTAGTTTGTCGGCTACTAAAACTATTGACGTGGATCATATGTTTCTACCAGCTGATGTTCAAGGAAGAATTGATTCGATTTAGAAAAAGCTCAACACTTCAGCCAGTGAACTTTAATCCCAGTCATCTAGCAATGCTGCTAGGAATCATTCGTCTTTGGATGAAGTGCAACTGTTGCTGATCGTTGTTTCTGCTGTGATGCTTCTTTAATCGTTTCTTGGATTATTTGTTCTCCTTGTGTGGAATCCAATTTATTGTCTACCTCTTAATGATCATTGGGTGGATTCTTGTTGCTGGAACATTGCTATTATGTGGGATTGTTCTCCTTTTCCACAACGTTGTGGCAGACACATGTGTAGCAATGGACGATTGGGTACACCACCCTCACTCGCACACAGCATTAGATGACATCTTTCCATGTGTAGACACTGCAAGCGCAACAGAATCAATGAACAGAAGCAAAGAAGTCATTTTCCAGCTAGTGAACATTGTCAATCAGACACTACCCGCCTTCTATACCCCCACCTCTTAATTATAATCAATCAGGACCTTTGGCACCTACTCTTTGCAGCCCTTATCTTCCTGATATGAAAGACCGCTCATGTCTCGCTAGCGAGGTCAGTTTTGACAATGCATCCGAGGTATATAAAGAAACGTTTCATATGCAATGCAACAAACAAGGACGGGAAAGAAACATGCACAACGCGTGGTAGACTGACTCCGACCCTCTACAACCAGTTCAGGTCTGCGGCTAGAGTCAGTCAGGGCCTGTACCAGTACTCTCCCTTTCTGACTGAGCTTGTGGATTGCACTTTCGTCAGAGAAACTTTTAAGGGTATAAGCAGCAACAACTGTCTAGGACTTACCCAAAACGGCAACTACGTCTACATCGCTTTAGCTTTGGTGTCTGCAGCAGTTATTATGCGCCTTATTTTCTGGGCTGTTTACGTTAGGGAGAGGAGGCATCGCAAGTGCAGTAAGCAGTTTATTAGGAGAGAAGGACAGAGGACTCTTGATGAACATGGCAAAGTTTAAAAGGCTTGTTTTTTGAGTTTTGTTTCCTGATGTGAAAATGCATGTACTTGTTTCAAGCTTGGTGTTTCATGTCAAGTTAGTTGTACCCCTGTGCATATTTTGGTGTTTATCTTTTTTTATGATCATGGCTATTTTGCTGGGGTAAAAAAAAAAATTGACATCCAGAAGACGGCAACACAAAATGACTCAGTGCCAATTTTATCTGTTTTGTAACTAATCTGAACTTGCAAAAGTTAATCTGTACATTAACAGATAATGTTTTAGGGAGAAAATCAGAAGAAATAATTTTGAATTGAATATAAATTGGAGTCAATTTCGTATTTTTTTTATGATGATCACCTATTGTTAACCAATAAAAGCAGGAATGAATTACATGGAGCTCGATTATTATCTGCCCTTACCAAGCAAAGTCTAGGTTATTTATTTTTGATAAATAGCACTGAATTTTATTGAAATCAAAAGCGTAACAGCACGCGTGAAGCGCGTCATGACTGTACGCGCTTCACGCGTGAATGGTTGTTTCTCAAATATTGTCATGTGTGATGCACATGTGCAGTAGGGGATTGGTATTACAAATGGCTATTTGTATAAAAATTAAAAAAAAAAGTGAATATGTTTGAACCATGCTGCTGTTTGCATGCCAGAAAGTTCATACCACTTAATTTGAAAAAGGAAAAAGAAGAAAAAAAAAATCTTTCAGGCTTTTGTTTTGTTTGGTATCAAAGATATTATAACTTAGTAGTATCTTACTAAACATCATGGTTGCATCTATGTTTTCTCATTACTTGATATAAGGGCGAAGTCTTTTGTCGCAGCGTTCATCTTCCATTACTTGATATTGTTCAAAAATTATCAAGAATGTTAGGTACTCTTTGTTAGTATTTAGTAAGATTCTCTTTATCTCAGTTTCCTTCTCATCGTCTGCCACTTGAAATAATGAAGCATTTAGAATGCATGAATTCACGTAAGCAAAGGCAGAAGTAAACTTAACATAAGAGCACAACCAACAATGGCTTGTTCACTTACTAAACAAGCCACGGAGCAACCAGGTGTGGCTTGTTCACTCACCCGTGGCTGGTCTGTGGCTAGTTTTGAGCTCCTCCGTGGCTGGTTCACCCAACAGAGGCTGGTTCTTATAACGGCAAACTGTTTGCCGTTATAAGATTATAACGGCAAACACTTTGCCGTTATAAGATTATAACGGCAAAGTGTTTGCCGTTATAATCTTATAACGGCACACAGTTTGCCGTTATAAGAACTAGCCGTTGCAACCAAACGGCTAGTTCACTTCCTCCCTATAAACCACCCTATCTCCTTCTTCTTCCTCCTCCACACAACCACTCCACCTTCCCAACTTCTTCATCAACAAAATGTCTTCGTCTGCACCCAAGCGAAGCGGAAAAAAAAACCATAAACAAGAAACTCATGTCCCAACCGCACTCGTCATCGTATGCGATGCAACGGTCAATCCAACAACAGCAATCGTTGCAGCCATCTCACGAATATGGCTACTCGCCGTATTCAAATTATCCATACCGTCCACCGTACCAACCGCTCGATCATCCTAATTTTTCTCCCATCCAATCGTCCGTCCCGCCACAGTTTTACCAACGACGGCCCGGGGTAGGCGTGTACGACGATCATTCGTCGTATATGTCAATGATGATGCAGACCGAGCAAAGTCAACAACCTCACCTAACTCCGCAACAGACCGAGGTTCGTGACCGCGAAGCGATGCAAAATCTGCAAAGACAGTTTTCGTATGGGTATGTCTCTCCTACTACCGAAGAAAATGTTGGGACTTCTACGGAGGAGGAGGAGGAAGATGCAAATGAGGAAGTAAATGTTACAAATTCTGAAGAATTGAATGAAGAATACGTTGCACCTATCAGTCCCGAATATAACCAAAAGAAGAAGAAGAAGGTGAAGTCTTTAAGGAGCATTTTCAGTAAACGACACCAAACCGAAGTTGAATCGGAGCCGAATCACGGAATAGAAGATATTGAGGATGATAATGCTGAAGGGGAAGATATACCAGCGGATGGAAGAAGAAAACAATGTAAGTTTACTTCCGAGCAGTACGTTTCACTTGCTAAATCGTGGATACGCATTTCACAAGACAGCATTGCTGGAAATAATATGAAAGGTGAGAAATTTTGGGAAAGAGTAGCAGAGTTCTACAATTCGTTGGAAGCGAGGAATAGAACATGGGCATCACTTAGAGGCGGTTATAGAGTTATGAATGCCGCGTGTCAGAACTATCTTGCAATACTGACAGCCTTGGAGAACAGACAGCAAAGCGGTTCTGCACCTTATGACGTTGTAAGTAGCGTAGATTACTTTGAAAAATAACTTACTATACTATGATCGATTAGTTAGAAATGACATACGCTCATACAATATCCACTTTGTGTTACAGATTGAAGAGTCACGAAAGGCCTACCAGCAAAAGTATGGTCATCCATTTAAATTCCAAGACTGTTATGAGCTTCTATCTAGGTTGCCGAAGTGGAAGAACCCCAGCAACTTCATGTTTGAGCAGCAGAACAAAGCTAGAAGGATGAACTACTCTGATTCTAGTCCAGGAAGTGGCCCGAGTTCGCAAGAAAGAAACCCTTTATTTGGAAGTAGTGATGGACGACCTGTCGGCAGATCCAAGGCAATTCAGCTGGAGCAACGAGGTGTAGAGTTTGCTAGATTTATGGAAACAATGGAGAGTTCATCTAAGGCAACAAAAGAGCATAGAGCTCGATTTTCGGTGGAAAGAAACCGTAGCGACGAAGATTTCCAAAAGGCAGTTAGGGATGATCGAGAGCTCCGCAGACAAGAACATGCGGAGAAACAAGCCATGGAAGAAAAGAAGCTGGAGGAGCAGAAAGCTTTGGCGCGAGAGAATAATTATGTTAAAATGATTACATGTGATTTTAGTAAGCTTACCCCTCTACAGCAAGAACTAGTAGCCGAGCAGATTGGAGAGTATAGAAAAAACAAAGGAAGCAGAAGCGGAAGCGTTAGTGGCTCGTATATGGACTAGCTATGTATGTTGGGTTAAGTTGTAATATGATTGTGAACTGTTTGTAGTATTTATGTGCTGGTGGGTGTTTATGTACTAGCTATATATGTTGGGGTGAGTTGTAATATGATTGTGACATGTTTCTAGTATTAATGTAGTAGTTGTTGTTTATGTACGAGCTGTATATGTTGGGTTGAGTTGAAATAATGATACAATCTACAATATGATTGGAAACCACATTTATTGACTCAAGTACGCACTGATAGATAGTTCAAATGATACATAGTACACGACTACACACTGATACATAGTTCTAGTACCAACTACTGATTCCGACTATTCCTTCCTTTATGCGCCCACAAATGTTCCACCAACTGGTCACGCAATTGGAAGTGTGCAGCTTGATCTTCAATGTGTTGAACCATATCAACATATTCTTCCATTGAGTTTACATCTTTATGGGGTTTTGCATTTGAGCCCGTAAACATGTCAGGATAATTAGACTTTTGATTCTTATATCCGCCTCTTTCAGACTCCACAATCATGTTATGTATTATTATACAAGCATACATGATTTCTGAAAGCACTCTTGCATCATGAAAACGAGTAGGATTTCGTAAAATATGAAATCGGGCTTGTAAAACACCAAACGTACGTTCGATGTCCTTTCTATAGCTAGCTACTTTTTCAGTGAAATACCTTTCTTTATCATTTGATGGAACTTTGTACCCTTGCATCAAAGTTCTCCACTTTGGGTATATTCCATCGACTAGGTAGTACCCAGTTTTGTGTTCGATATTACCAAGTTTATATGAAACATCTGTTGACAATCCGTTAGCAAGTTCTGTGAAAAGATATGATTGTTTTAAAACATTTATATCATTCAATGAACCTGGGACTCCAAAAAAAGTATGCCAAACCCATAAATCGTCTGTTGCTACTGCTTCAAGGATCATTGATGGCACTTTCTTATGTCCGGTGAACATTCCTTTCCATCCCGTTGGGCAGTTTTTCCAAGCCCAATGCATGCAATCTAAACTTCCAATCATACCTGGAAATCCTCTGGCTTCTGCCCTGCGTAGTATCCTGGTTATATCGTTAGGTCCAGGCGTCCGTAGATACTCCTTCCCAAACTCTGCAACAACTGTTTTACAGAATTCTTTCAGACACTCCAAATAACTGTTTTCCAAGCCCAATTCAAACGTTATTACATTCCAAATAACTCTTACAGGAACTAGAACAACAGAAGATACCGGCTCTACACAAAAACATTCTCTACACATAAATACAGTGTCTACACATAACCAAATGTAGTCTCTACACAGAAACATAATCAAAACGTACACAAAATACATCGAAAGCACATAATAGCGGTAGTCAACAAATACAGAACGCATACTCAAACAATAGGAACATACAACTGACAACTGCGAAAACGTAAAACATCGAAAGTACATAATCATGGTAGTGAACAAATACAAGAACGTCTACTCAAACAACAAGAACAGACAACTATCAACTAGGAATACGTAGAACAACAAAAGTACATAACAGTAGGACCAAAAAATGCATAACAGTGGTAATACAACAAAAGTACATAACACTGGTACATAACACTGGTACTCAAAAAATGCAGAATGTCTACTCCAACAGTAGGACCACACACCTGACAACTGTGAAAGTACATAAAAGTGATAGTAACTCACTCGTCCGAGTCATCTGAATGTGTACTTGGACGTGTGCGGCGCCGATGACGTCTCTCATGATCACCAACATCTGGAGGCTGACTGGACCCAGCACTAGACCTATGGTGGTAATACATCTGCAAGTCCTGAAGTCTCTTGCGCTCTGCCTCAAGCTGGGCCTCTAAATGCGCCTGCTGCTGTCGTGCCTCCTCTGCAACACGACGTAGCTCACCATCATAGTAATCTAGGCTACGCCTATGCTCTATATAGCCCGTATGCCTAATCCCCATCTGCATATCATACAGATCATGATATGATACCTGTGTAGGATCCGGGTAATCGTGATGGGCCGGAGGATGAAACACGTCAATGTAACGATCCGGTCCAATGGTGGGCACTGCCATGGTCCATCCAAAATGACTGGCGGCCGCCACATGATCAGCTGCACGAAAACTCTGACTGGACTGGGTAACATCCTCGACAACAGGTGGACGTATGCCGTGTCGTATAGCAGATGGCCCTACTAAATCAATCGATGCTGCATGCGTAATCGTATCTGAGGACCCGGTGAAAAATCTACGCCAGAAGGTAAGGTAACACTCCCCGATAATAACAAAGCTCTCAGCCGTCCACCAGCCTGCTGTCCTGGCTATATCTAGCTGCTCCGTCGGGTAAATCATACACCGATAAGTATGTGGGTGTGGATCATCCGGAATAGCATCGAAGTCATACAACTGTCTCCAGCACCTCTCACCAAGATACCAATAAGCACCTAGCGCCACGGGACAAGATATAAGTGGAAATCTCCGTCCGGCAAGCATCCTAGCAATCTGTATGATCTCAAGATCGATGGATGTACTCTGCTCAAATGGATGCCATAGAATCTGATCCCTATACATCCTCAGCTCAATCTGGTTATGGGCAACGGGAAACACATGGCGTGACTCATTATCTCTGGGCCCCCGGTTGTCCGCAGTCCAAAAGCATATACGGGGGAAAAAGGTCGATGGGTCAGCAATACGGGTGATAAAATGAAAGTTCCTAGAGTACTCAAAGTACCAATACTGTAACAACTCCCAGAATCCAAATAAAGAAACCTGAGAATCAGTGATGGTGCACTGCATGTCGAGACATCTGTATAGGTATGCAAGGATAGGTGTGCCCCAATCATATAAAATCGTCCCATCGGCATCTATCTCAGCCGCGACCGCAAAAAACCCCACAGGAACGCTACTGCTCGAAGAACTAAAGAAAAGGTTACCCATAAGGTATAACACAAATAATCGAGCAAGCTCCAAGTCGTCATCAACAGAGTAGTGCTCGAGTATCCTGTCCATAGCCGCACGGATCGCGCTCACTCTAATAGCGCCTTCTGCCTGATACGACGTAGCAGAAACATCCAAATGAGGCAGTAGATCATGAACAAGTGCACGATCACGCCATCGACCATCGTCATAAGGCAGTTGGGGATAAGCACTTACTCCAATGCTAATACCAGTAAGCATGGAGAAATCAAGCGGTGTAAGTCCTAACTCACCACAAGGAAAGTGAAATGTGTGGGTGGTTTTGTACCACCGTAGAGCAATGGCCGCACACAATTGGACATCGGCATTTATAACATGGTTTATTCCTAAAATAGCAAATCGCACAATAAGATAAAATATGACTACTAAATTATCCACTTATTTCATTAAAAGGTCTATAATATTACCTAGAAAAAATTGAAATCCAAGAGCATGTAACCGTCCTGCGACCCCCTCCTTACCCGCCAAGTGTGCATGATAATATCTAAGTGTGGTCGCTAACGAACCACGTGGACGTATATTCCGCGACTGTTAACGGTTCAACAAAATGTTATACCATCTACCCAATATATAACACTCAAAGAATACTATGTAAATAATATTAAAAATACTTACAGCCAAACTCGACTGCGTGCTAACGTGTACTTCGTCATCTGGAAGAATGCGAAAGTTGGATAGCGCAGGAAGCTTCGCGGCGCTGAGGTTCATATCCACATAGCCATCGAGTTGGCCCTCTCTAGCGGCAACTGATCCAACACCCCTACGTGCCCTGCCTGCTCGTCCGCCTCTACGCCCGCCACGTCCCCGATGACCGCCTCCCTGTTGCACCTCTGCTTCTTCGTTCTCCATGTTTTCGGCGGCTACAAGTAAGTCTTCTATTCTGAGCACTGGCTGTTGGCCACTACCACCTTCACCACTCCCGCCGGCGCCACGATCGTCGCCGTGCATGAATTTTTTGGCGAAATTTTTTAGTAATCTAGCCATATTTTCGAACTAATATCTCACACAAGCTAGTTAATTTGGTTAAAAACTGACGGATTGGTGAATTGGTGGAGAAAATTGGGTGAAAAATGGGGGAGGGAAATGAGTTTTCGGGTTTGAAGAAGGGGAAGGAGAAATGAAGCTGAGGGGGGTGGCGGCGAGGGTTTTGAGGGGGGGGGGACATTATAACGGCAAACACTTTGCCGTTATAATGTTATAACGGCAAAGTGTTTGCCGTTATAATATTACAACGGCAAAGACTTTGCCGTTGTAATATTTATAACGGCAATATCTTTGCCGTCGTATCCACTACTCCCAACCAGTCCGTGGCTGGTTCTCCCCTTCTGGGTGCTCGGCTCGTTGGACCAGTTTCAGAACATGAGAGAGAATAACTGAACAGAACGGATGGTTGGTTATGGTCTAAGCCTTAGTGTTAGATGACTCAAAACATATAGTGCCAGAAGTATAAAAATGTAACCTTTTGTGAAAAATCAAGAACTAAAGCTATAAAAGTAAAAAAAAAATCAGAACACCTCCTAATCAAACATTAATCAATCTGTTTCTTTCTCAATTCACCTCATTACGAATACCATGCAGAACAGAAAACGTAAGCCTAAAACTGATGTGAACACATATCAACATACGTCCATGCAAAATGAAGCAAAAAACAAATAGAAGAAGCAGACATGACATAACATTGTTTATTTTGAAACAAACGGATAGAAGTACTACACTGAGTATCCAAAAAATACATAAAATTAAAATATTTTCTTCACATATATTTGTGAATATATTTGATTCAAGGGAACTTCCATGAAGCTTTTAAATGCCCACCTACAAAGTCATAAATACGAATTAGTAGTACATGTAGAACAAAAGTTTTTCAATTTTTATATATTGTAAACAAAAACCAAAAAACAAAAAGAAAGAAAGCCTAACAAACCACACTCATTTTCGACAGCAAAACACATGCCTCAGACAATAGTCTGTTAACCAGCCTTTTGGTCCGGTTTTCAAAAGTACGCAAGACACGCTCTACTAAACATACCGCGTGATATTACAGCTCAGAGACGTTGCCAATATCATTCGGGGTCTAGTACCAGAAGACCTAAGTCTGACCACTAGCAGAATGTCGCATCCCTCGAACGCGACCTCCATCAGTATCTGTCCGCGGCCGAGCCGAAGGCGAGCCGTGCTCCGAGCCGAAGGCGTGCCGTCCAACGGATCCGGGCGCAGCATCGATGGGGGTCCGAGACCCCACAGTCCCGACGGCGATCAACCTAGCCGGTTAGGTCGAATCAGTGGGCACCGCCCGATTCATCCGATTTCCAACAACAAGGGGCCCAGAATCACCAGATCGGCTCAAAGTCGGGATTCAGCCAACAACTTCCGCGAATCTACCCGCTCCTCCAAACACTGAGCACACTTCTCATAACGTAAACTTCGTACCCTTCGGAGGGCGAATTTCGCACCCAGCCAGGTGCGGAATTCGCACCCAGCCAGATGCGAAATTTGCAAGCTACAGTGGTGCGAAATTCGTACCCTGGGGTGCGAATTTCGCAGCCCTGTAGGCCAGAATTTCGCACCCCTCACAAGATGCGAATTTCGGACCCTACGAGGTGCGAAATTAACACCCCGAGGGTGTGGTGCGAAAATCTGGCATGCGCGCGAGCCATATGCGAATTTTGGATGTGGGAGTCCATTTTCACCTTCTACGTAATTCTTATCTTATAAATACCCCACAGCCTCACACTTTAAAAAGGAGAATTTTTAGGACCTTGAGACTTCATGAGAGCTCCATTAATGACATCTCCTCTTTAAGGAAGAAGAAGAGCAAAAATGCCTTTTCCCAATGTTTCTTAATATATGCCAATTATGACATCATATATAATAATGATGACATCACCTAGCCTACAAGCAAATGTAATGAGGTGCCGTGTGATGGGCTCAACTTTATAATCTTTTGTGATCAATAAAAATCCAACAACGCTTCAAAATAGACGTAGGCTGCTCACGAGGCCGAAGCATTATAAATCTCTTGTGTCATTTACATTTTTTATGCTCTTGTCTGTACGACCTAATCAATTTTTTCTAGTAATTGGAATCTTTGGTGTTTACTATATTTTTTGTTGTCAACATAGTTTATAAGCAATGCTAAAGCACTTCGATAATTGATCTTAATATATTTAAAGCACGAAAAGCAAAGAACGATTGTTTCCAGCGTTTATACATGTATCGCGTAAAAAAACATATTAGTTTACTATATGCTGTTACGTTTAAACAAGTTCGTAGCATATTCGTAACTCCACTATGTAGTTAGATAGATCGTAAAACCCAACCATCACTGTAACTTTAGTAGAGAGCATCAACATATATGTACAACATTAAATTATAATCAGTCAGGGGGTAAAAAATAAATGCTCAGTTTTATTTATAGTAACCAAATTATAAGCAATAAGGGAGTTTAAACATCAAAGCTTGGTTTTATTTACAGTAATCAACATTAAGGAATGGAACTTAATTTCAAACAATAAGGTATAGCCGTAGCTTATATTTGAGAATGACAGAACGAACTCAGGAGTGGGCAGTTCCCAATATTAGTTTTGTTTGACACAGTATGAGTTTAGTTCATAATAGTACATATATCCCGTGCCGATGGCACGAATTAAAAAAAAAAGTATAACTTACACTATTATGTATCAATATGAGAAATTTAATAGATGTTAAATTCAACAATAAAAGGAATGGAAACATATTTTTGCGTAAAAATGTAAAAGAACAAAGAAGAATACTTAGTTACACATCCCAAAACCTTTTGGATTTTTATTTACCTGAATGGCATAATTATGTACTTAAAGCAGAACACAAAATAACAAGTTTCATCTCAAATAATCGTAATGTTGAATGTTTTTACATTAAAAAAGTAAAAGAAACATAGCATATTTGGTTACTCCTTGTAAGTGAAAAATCCAAAAGGCTCTGTGCTTCATCTCCGTGAAAATTCAAGCAATTGTTGCATAATTAGTGATATTTTTAAATGGAATCATTGCCGTATATACTGGTATTCCCGGCAATAAATTGTACTGGCTACCAAAAATTAGAAAAAACTCAAAGAAATTTCCTAACACATTACTAAAAGCGGTATTCAGTCCAATAAAACATAACTTGTACAAACATTTGAAGCAAAAGTGAATACACAAAATGTAAACTAATTCTTATTATATTAATTAAATAGAGTTGTTTTTATGTTAGAAGAATGTTATGATACAAAGAGTAAAAATATATTGTCAGATGAAAGTAAGAGTAGTACCTTGACTATTAAATCTAACTATCAATATAAATATTATTACAAATTTCTAGTTCTAGGCTTTAAGCCAACTACATATTTAAAAATAACATGTGCTTGCAAAATGGCTGTCATTCCTTAGTATCATTTCTCTTTACAACAGAGCATAGTTAACGGTAAACATTCCAGCATTAAATAACTGAAAAGAAATAATGAGAGACAAGAAAAATAATTGAGTGGAAGAATTCAACAAAATCATGTAGAAGTTTAATGGTGTATAAATGGATATATAAATTTAACTCAAGCATGATGTTTAAGGACACGGAATATTATTTAGGATAGTCATTCATTTTCAATATTACTTTCATTCATGTGATTTTTTTTATTATATACCATAAAATATGTTTCAAATTCATCTAATACATTAACAAAATAAACAAAGACATTCACTACAATCCAAGTATCATATCAAGTTATATCATATGCAGTCTACACTTCCACAAAAAAAAATCTTCACATTTTTGTATATAAAACGTGGAGCATTATTCAGAGCATTACTTTTGTGATCCTTTCTAACTCCTTGGTCAGAGGCCACTCTCTCACTTTACCTTCGGTGACTTAGGTTTTTATTCTTCTTTGTTATTGTTATTGCTAATATTCACCTTCGTTTCCCCACTTCCATGTTTTATCCCTTCAAAAATGGAAAACTAACGTGAACCTTAAATGAACAGTGTGCGAGAATTAAAAACATAGAAATGTATGTTGAAAATGAACGAGCAAGAGAAAGAGAATTTTGGGAAGAAGAAGAGATAAGTCTCACGTCATCAAAAAATTTAACGCAATCCTCTGATCTAGTTTCTGCAGTCAACTTCACTTCATCAGAGCTCTGTTTTAAGGCACTATGCAGTGGAGTTGATCCGTTTTACCCTAGAAAACAAATTGCAACTACGTCGATCAGTGCATACGATGGCAATATTGTTTCAAGGAAACAGAATATTAGTGGACTCGGGCATTACTGAAGCATAATACTTTCTGTATATCTTCAACCTAGTGCACAAATCGGTTACGCTTTCTGTGAATATTATAAACACAGTTTGACGTGAGAATTGTGACATAATTGATTAACGTTGATTGTTGTTGCTTTCTATTTGTGTGTATTTATAAAAGTTCTAACAATCTTGAAATAATAATTATTGCAGATGACAAAAAACAACAACACTGATTCAGCACCGATTCAGATGGTGACAACTGCTCAGTCAGCGCCTGTGCTTCCAATAATGGCTTTATCTCATGGCGAAAGGCCAGAGAAGTTCAATGGAACCAATTTCAAGTGCAGGCAACAGAAAATGTTCTTTTATTTAACAACATTGAGCCTCACCAAGTTTCTAACCGAAGATGCTCCTGTAGTAGTTGAACTCAAACCTGTCGCTACTAAAGTAGAGGCTCTTAATATTTGGACAAACTCAGATTTCATGTGCAAAAACTATATTCTGAATGGTCTGGATGACAACCTCTACAATGTCTATTGTACTTTTTCAATGTCCAAACAACTCTGCTTGGCTCTGAAAAAGAAGTACAAAACTGAAGACGCGGACATGAAGAAATTCATTGCTGGAAAATTTCTTGACTTCAAAATGGTTGACTCAAAGAGGGTGGTAAGTCAAGCTCAAGAACTGCAACTTATCATCCGTCAACTAGAAGATGAAAAGATGACTCTTAGCAAGACTTTTCAAGTTGCCGCAACTATTGAGAAATTGCCTCCTTCATGGAAGGACTTCAAAAATTACCTTAAGCACAAGCGTAAGGAAATGATAATGGAAGAGCTCATAGTTCGGCTATGCATTGAGGAAGATAACAGAAATCCCGAGAAAAAGATTTCTCAGAATATTGTAGCCAAAGCAAATGTAGTTGAATCAGACAAGACTAACAAAACAAAAAGGTAGAATGCTCCTAAGAAGTCAAAGAAATTTCTGCGTTCTTGCCATAACTGTGGAAAGAAGGGGCACAAAGCCGCGGAATGTCGTGCGCCTAAAAGGAAGAAGTTAGAAGCAAATGGCTGATGCTTCAAATGGAATTTCCAATCTTGATTTATGTGCAGTAATACTAGAATGCAACCTTGTTGGTAACTCAAATGAAAGGTTCGTAGAAACTGGAGTCATTCGACACATATGTGCTAACAAGTGGATGTTTACAACCTATGAAACTGCAGCTGATAATGAACAACTTTTTATGGGCAACTCTTCTACTTCAAAGCTCGAAGGCAAAAGAAAATTAAAGCTGTGTTGAAACTGACTTCTGAAAAGGAACTGACTTTAAATGATGTTCTTCATGCTTCAGAAATTCGCAATAACCTGATTTTAGGATCATTGTTGAGCAAGCACGGTTTCAAATTGACATTTGAAGCTGATAGTTTTGTTATTTCCAAGAATGAAGTGTATGTTGGAAGAGAATATGTGTGTGATGGTTTATCTAAAGCAAATGCAACCACTATTTTACCATGCACTGGTATGAATAAAAGTGAATCTTCTGCTCACATTATTGAATCTTCTAACATATGACATTCTAGGTTAGGGCTTGTAAACTTTGATACATTGCGAAAATTGATTAATCTAGAATTTATACCAAAATGCAATATAGATTCCAACTATAAATGTCAAGTTTGTGCAGAAGTAAAATTGACAAGAACCTCGTTTCATCATGTTGAACGAAAGACAGAGCCTCTAGACTTAATACATACTGATGTATTCGATTTGAAAATGTGTCAAACTAGAGGTGGAAAAATGTACTTTATTACATTCATTGATGATTGTACCCGATACTGTCAAGTATATCTCCTTAGAAGCAAGGATGAAGCATTCGAAATGTTTAAACAGTATAAGGCAGAAGTTGAAATTCAACTCAACAGGAAAATAAAATCTTTAAGCAGTGATAGAAGAGGAGAATACGAGTATCCATTTGAGGAATTCTATGCTGAGCATGGAATTATACAACAAACTACAGCCCTGTATTCACCTCAATCTAATGGTATAGCCGAACGGAAAAATAGAACTCTTGAAGAAACGATGAATGCCTTACTAATTAGCTCTGGCTTGCCAGATAATTTTTGGCGGGAAGCTATTATTTCGGCAAATCATATTTTAAATAAAATTCCCCAAAAGAAAACATCTAATCTTCTCATGAACTTTGGAAAAATAGACCACCATCCTACAAATATCTGAAAGTGTGGGGGTGTCTTGACAAAGTAGAGGTACCAAAACCAAAGAAGGTCAAATTTGGACAAAAAACAATTGATTGTGTGTTCACTTGATATGAACAAAACAGTGCTGCATATCGATTTTTGCTTCACAACTCTGAAATTGATAATATTCATGAAAATACCATCACTGAATCGAGAAATGCTAGATTTTTCGACCTTATATTTCTCTTGAAACATGGTAGTGAAACTGGTACACCTAAGAGACCAAGGAAAGATGAAGTTCCTTATTCTATTGAGGATGCTGAACAAAATAACACTCAGCAAAGTAGTGCTGAGCAGCAAGTAGAGGAACCAAGAAAAAGTAAAAAGTAAAGGACTTTAAAAACCTTTGGACCGAACTTCTATACATTTATGTTAGAAGATGATCCATTGGCATACAAACAATTTATGTCTTTCAGCGATGCCCCTTATTGGAAAGAGGCAATTAACAATGAGATTGAATCCATTATGTCCAATCATACATGGGAATTAGTTGATTTACCTCAAGGATGTAAGACATTAGGTAATAAATGGATATTTAAAAAGAAATTGAAACCTGATGGTTCAATAGACAAGTATAAAGTTCGTCTGCTAGTCCAAGGATTTAGAAAAATGGAAGACCTAGACTATTTCGATACATATTCACCTGTAAAAAGGATAACGTCAATTAGAATGCTCATTACAATTGCATCCATACATGACTCGGATATACATCAAATGGATGTTAAAACTGCATTCTTGAATGGTGAACAAGAGGAGGAAATCTATATGAAACAACCTGAAGGATTTCTAAGCTCAGAAAATGAGAATAAAGTTTGCAAACTGTAAAATCACTTTATGGCCTTAAGCAAGCTCCAAAACAATGGCATGATAAGTTTGATAATACTATGTTATCAAATGGATTCATAATAAATGAATCAGACAAATGTGTGTACATTAAACACACATATATTGGATATGTCATTGTTTGTCTCTATGTTGATGACCTGTTGATCCTAGGCAATAACAAGGCCATAATAACATCTACAAAGGATATGTTATCCTTAAGATTCAATATGAAAGACCTAGGACTGGCTAATGTGATATTGGATGTAAAAATTCTGAGCACACTACAGGGATATCAATTATCCCAATCACATTACATCACCAAAATACTTGAAAAATTCAAGCATAATGTAACTTTGGCAAAATCACCAGTAGATATGAACCAAAATTGGGTAAAGAACACTAGTGATGGTATCTACCAATTGGAATACTCTCGTATACTAGGAAGTATCATGTATGATATGAAATGTATTGGGCATGATATCGCAAACTAAGTAGATTTACCAGCAATCCTGGTAAGCATCATTGGAAAGCGATAATCACAGTTCTGGGATATCTAAAGTATACACAGAGTTATGGTCTATAATATACAAACCACTACACTATAATAGCCATTTGGCAACCCTTTTTTCACAATCTCGAACACTTATTTGTGTTGTAGGGCAATAACAATAATAAGCGTTGCTATATTAAAAAAGTATCACCAAATATACACAATTATAAATTTTTTTACTGGAAATGCTTATATGGGTTGGTAGCGCTGATTTCTATGGGTAAAAACGTAAACTGCCTTTCGTAACCCTATTTCCCATGTGTTAATTGTTTGCCCAACGCTTATCCATGAAGTGGCTGCCTAAATCGGATTATCCAAATCCGATTTCAGAGGGGAAAAAAGAAAAGAAAGCAGCATGCCAAAGATTCATCCGCGAGTAGCTTTCAATCCCGTTCAGTATCGATTTCAATCCAAATCTGATTTCATTATCCAAGAAGCAGCGTCCTAAATCATTATCCAAATTTGATTTCAGTCCCATTCAGCCGCTTCAGGTATTTTTTTTTAATTTTTACTCACTTAAATCCTGTTTTTGTTGATTTTCCTCTACGTGTCTCATCTTGGGTTATGTGGTCTGATTTTTGACTCTTTGTCTTAGTTTTCTATTGTTTTCCAGAAGTAAACGTTTATTGGCTTGGATGCTTGGAATATTGAGACTTGAGTATTCTAACTGTAACGGATGTGTGGATAGGAAAGCAAGATAAAATAATTGCACTGATGCATTGAACTAAATCGTCACTTTTTATGTTTTTATGAATTACAGGGCATGCGAAACAATAAAAGTTTTAAATAGACTGTACAAAGATTAGAAGAAGCTGCTGTGTCTTGTAGGGGACAAGAGAGAGTTCAACTTCTTAGATGATGGTTGGTTGCATTGAAAGAGGTAGAGAGGACCTCTGGAGTTGGTCTAGTAGACGATAAAAGTGTAGAACAAATGAGGAAGAAGTCACTCTTATGTTTTTGGTTATTCATTATTTAAAATACGGAGGTTACTGACATTAACTATCTTATTTAAAATTCAGATTCTAGAAGCACCAAATGAGGAAGAAGTCACTCTGGTGCTGGAAATCTTGGGTTAGTCTACTTTGGATTGGAGTTCTCTTATTCTATTCCACTGAAGAACAATAATACTGTTTCCTTGTTTAACTGAGATTTTAGCATCGAATTTTCGTTCGACACATTTTATTATAGGGTTTCATGTTTTTTCATTTGCTTGTAGACTTTGTTTTACAGGGGGAAAGGAAGTTCACAATGCAATTATTAGTAGTATTCAGGATTTAGTAAAGTATTTTCTGGCTACCAAGATGAAGTACCGGTTTGCATCTTCTTATGTTTTTCCTCAGCTAATTACCTTTCACGAGTTAAGCTAAAACATTGGTTGTTTGCATAGCTTAAGTAATTTAAGTTCTAGTATGAAAAGGTTAGATTTTCATAAAGATGTTATTACTTCGCCAAACTATTGAAGCTGTCTTATGTTTGCATATATGATTATTTTCTAGTCTTCTTCACGGAATGTTATAGTTGGCAATTTTTGGTTGATACAAGTATATTGTTTTGCAACCAGATCTTGGCATATTTTTATTTGGTTAATTATTTATATTTTCTTTTTGAATGTATATTTTTCCATATCTTTGTATCTATTTTAAGTCAGATGCAATCATTTTTTTGTTTCCTACTCAGGTCATGTTCTTAACTCTTTGAATGCTTCTGGTCATATTTCAAAGTAGGTAGTGTTGATAGCAGATCGAAAGGATTGTATTTGGTAAGCTCTTCTTTAAAGCTATAATAGTTTTCTTCCATCTGATCATCAGTTTTTCTTCCATAGTTCATGAAACTGATGCTAAATCCAATGAATGTAAACTCAGTTCTAACTGAGATAAACTGTGATAACCCCAAACTTCCACAAGTGAAAGCAGGAGAAATCATTTTTGGAATACAACATAAAACAATAAAACAGAACACAGATACAATATAGCAAAGGAGATTCATAGAGTAATAACATTATAGCAGCGGAAGAAAATATAATGTCATCAATCACAGAAATTCCACAGTCACAGAATCTAAGCTATTACAACAAGTTTGCAGAAAAGAAATAAGTTTGATGTCTAAAAAGAAAAGAAAAGATGCCAATAGAAACAAAAGATAAAGGGTCTTCGAAGCTCCAAGTCATCACCTCTTCTCCCAAGCAGAATCCAAGAGAGAGAAAATAAGCAGCTTCAAAGAAAACTCCAAGCAAAGAATGAACCTGTCTACTTGGCTGCCCGTGTAGAAGAGAGGGCACCCAAGTTTGCAAAAAGGTGAAACAAACTATGGGTCAGTCGTGGGACTGATGTGAGAATTCTTAAATAACTTATACTAATAAAAATAAGGCAAATCCAAAGACCACGCCGCTAACGCGGAACGGGTTGTACCAATGGATTGCCGTGCATAACTACAGTGTCATAATAAATGATTAAATAAGTCGTCAACAACGCAATGTCTTTTGAAAAATGGAATCACCATAAGACTCAGGTCCCATCACACAATGCAACGCACACCAAGAGGATAGAGTTTTACCTTATGGTGGTTAAACATGCTAAATACGCCAAATACGAAACTAATACTATTATTAGGGTGTATATGTTTTAAAACAATTCAAAGCAATGTATTAATCCTAGGAAGCATAGGTACCATATATTATGCCTCCAATACTAGTAATACAATCAAATCCGTCGGGGTCGTATTGGAAATTTGGGTTTCCATCATGAGTCCAGGCTAGGGAGGACTCCTTACCGATTCGAGACACTCTAGTTAATGCCTCAGGATTACCCGCAGTTAACCCTTGGAAATGGCAGGGCCGGTCCTCACATACAGCTTAGAGGATTAGTTATTCCTAAGTACACGTTCCCCGGTCCTATAGGACCTATCCGAGGCGCCTCATTTCATCATCCTCCAAAAGTAAAATGACTACTAACTAGAAAGAAACGTGCTACTTTCCCTGCGTTCCCTTCCCCCTTTTTAGACTCTACCGGTTTGTGAGGCTCGTGAAGTCATGTTCTTCATACCACAAGGTTCTGCTTTTCAACAAGAAACCCTGATCATTGCATCTTAGTATGCCACACCGTCACTCCATACCGTACTATTGATCGTCCGTCACTATATAAACGGGTGTTAAGTAGAGAATAAATTCTCTACCACCAATCGTTTATATATTAACTGAATATCAACAACATAATATTTTGTGGGGTACGATGTCAGACACACTATCCATTTATACCCATGCTCTAGGTCTGAACTAGGGTCAAACCCGTGAAATCAACACGTACGTTTGGACAATTACCCCGACCCTTGAATTGGGATCAAACCAATTCAGAGTCTTGATCGTTGTCCATTCGAGGGGAGATTTACGGTCTTCATACGCCGTCTTCATACTTGAATTCTTGAAATCGTACGATCATTTGGAATGGGATTAACCCGGTCTTCCCAAATAATCTCGCATTCATATATTTTGAGAAAAACATATTTCATATCGTTATTTTATTTTATAACGATTAATTCTTGCCTTAATTATTTAATATAATTAATTTCCTTATTTAACGACGCTTCAGGTCAAGGGCGACCTTGGCGCTATTTCCAATCACTTTGATTTTTACTTTTCCCCTTTACATTTTGAACAATGGACATTTTCTATGGTGTAACCCTTATACGTCATAAATAATGTAAATCTTCTCCTATGTTTCATTTCCCTTTTTTTCTATTTTGACAAAATATCATTTTATGCAATGCAACTTCCTATTTTTCTATTTTGACAAAATATCGTTTTATGCAATGCAACTTCCTATTTTTCTATTTTGACAAAATATCGTTTTATGCAATGCAACTTCCTATTTTTCTATTTTGACAAAATATCATTTATGCAATGCAAGTTCCTACTTTTCTATTTTGACAAAATATCATTTTGTGCAATGCAAGTTCCTACTTTTCTATTTTGACAAAATATCATTTTGTGCAATGCAAGTTCCTACTTTTCTATTTTGACAAAATATCATTTTGTGCAATGCAAGTTTCTACTTTTCTATTTTGACAAAATATCATTTTGTGCAATGCAACTTTCTACTTTTCTATTTTGACAAAATATCATTTTGTGCAATGCAAGTTCCTACTTTTCTATTTTGACAAAATATCATTTTGTGCAATGCAAGTTTCTACTTTTCTATTTTGACAAAATATCATTTTGTGCAATGCAAGTTTCTACTTTTCTATTTTGACAAAATATCATTTTGTGCAATGCAACTTTCTACTTTTCTATTTTGACAAAATATCATTTTGTGCAATGCAAGTTTCTACTTTTCTATTTTGACAAAATATCATTTTGTGCAATGCAAGTTTCTACTTTTCTATTTTGACAAAATATCATTTTGTGCAATGCAACTTTCTACTTTTCTATTTTATAACATGACAAATATGCTATTTTTATATAGTGCCATCTTCTATTTTATATAATGGACAAAATATAGTTCATTAACATACTATGCTATTTTTAATTTTTAATAATGAACAAAATATAGTTCATTAACATACGATGCTTTCTTCTTTTGATAATGAACAAAATATATTCATTTAACATACGGTGCTTGCTTATTGTTACTAATGAACAAAATATATTCATTTAACATACGGTGCTTGCTTATTGTTACTAATGAACAAAATATATTCATTTAACATACGGTGCTTGCTTATTGTTACTAATGAACAAAATATATTCATTTAACATACGATTTCTTCTTTTGATAATGAACAAAATATATTCATTTAACATACGGTGCTTGCTTATTGTTACTAATGAACAAAATATATTCATTTAACATACGGTGCTTGCTTATTGTTACTAATGAACAAAATATATTCATTTAACATACGGTGCTTGCTTATTGTTACTAATGAACAAAATATATTCATTTAACATACGGTGCTTGCTTATTGTTACTAATGAACAAAATATATTCATTTAACATACGGTGCTTGCTTATTGTTACTAATGAACAAAATATATTCATTTAACATACGGTGCTTGCTTATTGTTACTAATGAACAAAATATATTCATTTAACATATAGCGACTAACTCTATTTTTATTAACGAACAAAAAATGGTTCGTTTCACATAGCGACAAATTCTATTTTGTTAATGACACAAAATATAATTCTTTAACATAGCGACAAATTCTATTTTGTTAATGACACAAAATATAATTCTTTAACATAGCGACAAATTCTATTTTGTTAATGACACAAAATATAATTCTTTAACATAGCGACAAATTCTATTTTGTTAATGACACAAAATATAATTCTTTAACATAGCGACAAATTCTATTTTGTTACTGACACAAAATATAATTCTTTAACATATAGTGCTTTCTTATTTTATAAATACACAAATTTGTTCATTCAACATACGGTGCTTGTATTCTATTATAACACAAATTTGTTCATTCAACATACGGTGCTTGTATTCTATTATAACACAAATTTGTTCATTCAACATACGGTGCTAATTTTCTTATTTTGATATTGACAAAAGTGTCAATTTTTTATTATTTTAATATTGACAAAAATGTCACTTTACAACATACATGAACAATTTCTTTTTTTTTTTAATATTGACAAAAATGTCACTTTTATCCTACGATGAACATTTCCAACATTTTCTATTTTTAATATATAAAAATGTTAATATAACATACAATGAACAATTTTGATATATTAAATTTTAACATATAAACATGTCACACAACATACATGAACGATTTTAATATATTTAATTTTTACATATCAACATGTCACACAACATACATGAACGATTTTAATATATTTAATTTTTACATATCAACATGTCACACAACATACATGAACGATTTTAATATATTTAATTTTATATTGTAACATCTCAACATACAGTGGGTTTTGTCCTAGCATACGCATACAGATTAAGTCATAGCAGATTCACATACAGTTTATATCATAGCAGATTCACATACATATATGATTATGAATGCGAACATCCATAATTAAAACATAATTACTTAAATAAAATAAATAGGATTCTCACCTCAATTAGATTAGAGTTTGTTCCCAATTGCTCTGTATTAAAGTGGTATTCGAAGTCACGGTTCCATCGGATCTGAAATTTTCAGAATCGGTGTTTATATGAAAAAGTTATTGATGTTTTAAATCAAACAGACTTTTAACAACTGTTTCTGCCACGCTTAAAAGCGTTACAAAATCTGAAGCATACCTCAATTTCAGAATTTGTTCAAAACTTCAAATCGCGATAACTTTTGATTTACTGAACGGTTTTGAGTGCGGTTTTTTGGAGAATGACCGCCTTGGAGAGATCTTTGTACGGCCAGAAGGGGGTGGAGTTCGGTCGAGCGTGGTGGGCCCGGCGTGGCTGCGACCGGCGGACCTTCTCGGGCTCGGGGCGGGCGGCACAGGCGACGGAAAGGGACGGGACTTGTCGGAGATCGAAGAGCTCGGCGAGAGCTTCGAAACGTGTACTCACACGCTAATTTTCGTTGAGAAATGAAAGAGTTATGAGGGTTTGAAGTTTTCAGCCATGATGGGTTTGTGCGGCTCAGCAAAGAGGAAGAAGATGGGCGTGAATAGTGTTTTTATATTAAAATATTAGGTTAAACTAATCATTATTTAATTGGCCCGCTTAAGCCCGTTTTGGCCCGAACCCCGATTCAAGCCTGCTTACTGTCGTTCATACCATTTAGCCCCCGTTCCGAACTCATCTGGATATGTCTCATCAGCCCACGAGATCGTCTTGGCCTTCGTTTTTCAGTTTTAAATATAAATCATTATTTTAAATTCAAATGTACGCAGAAATTCACCCAGGTCTCAAATTAACTTCAAAAATTCTCGAAAAATATACTTAGCTATGTTTTGATGCTGTGGACCTATGAAAATTAATTTCGTTTAATTCTGAGCCCGTTTGAATTTTTAATGAATTTTTAAAGTCAAAAATTTGCCCGTTTACACTGAAAAATCAATTATAATTATATATTAATTCTAAAAATTACCAAAAAATCATTTTTAGCTTTGTTTTGATGATACGAATCCAACAAAATTTATTTCGTTCGATTCTGAGATTTTTGAAAAATGGCTATTTTCAAGGCGAATATATTTAATATTAAAAATACATTTTTAAACAAATATTTTCTGAAACCCGAAACATATAAGTGTTTACTGTTTTTCAATGCAGAAACGTCATTCTGAAACCAATGGAAGTGGTTTCGAGTTCAAATTCCTACGTATGTGAAAAGTAGCATTTTTGTCCTATGCAAATTACCCACCGACTTTTCTAAAAATTGAATCAGCCATAACTTTTGATTTCCGCTATGAAATTTCGATTTTTCGGATTCGTTGAAAAGATATTTTCAAATAGATTCTAATATTTTTGGTTTTACTAAAATCCGTTAAATTTTGCATCATGTATGGTTAGTCAAAGTTCAAGTTTGACTTTCCAAACTACCGCGCCATTTCTAGCTCTTTTTATATTTAAAATTAATTTATTCATTCTAACTTCAATTTGAACCAAATTTGTGATCCTTATTATTTAAAATAGATTATTTTAAATATCAAAACTCATTTAAAATCACTTAAAATAAATTTTAACTTGGCCCTAAAATTCTGGGTCGTTACAATCTCCCCCACTTAAGAACTTTTCGTCCTCGAAAAGGAAAAAGAAAATAAAAGAGGAGAAGAGGAAGAATAAACACAGAGAATGTTGAAACGTTTTAAACAGAAATAGTACCGCCTATAACATCAGGCCTTCCACCGAAGAAGTTGGTCCTTTCGCTCCTTCGTAAACATGTGCCAATTGAGCATCGCCACTTCTCTTAGTCTTCTTCGAATGTATGATCAAGGAAAGAGTCAAAACAACAGAAAAGGTGATTCTAAAAGATCGAAGGATGAATGAAAAGATGACGATAAAGTGACTGGCTATTATGTATCTCATGAACTGTTCGCCATAGAATATAGTGATTCTATGTAAACGAATTATTATAAATATGTTGTACTCCGCTTTGTAAACCAAAGCTCTGATACCAACTGTGATAACCCCAAACTTCCACAAGTGAAAGCAGGAGAAATCATTTTTGGAATACAACATAAAACAATAAAACAGAACACAGATACAATATAGCAAAGGAGATTCATAGAGTAATAACATTATAGCAGCGGAAGAAAATATAATGTCATCAATCACAGAAATTCCACAGTCACAGAATCTAAGCTATTACAACAAGTTTGCAGAAAAGAAATAAGTTTGATGTCTAAAAAGAAAAGAAAAGATGCCAATAGAAACAAAAGATAAAGGGTCTTCGAAGCTCCAAGTCATCACCTCTTCTCCCAAGCAGAATCCAAGAGAGAGAAAATAAGCAGCTTCAAAGAAAACTCCAAGCAAAGAATGAACCTGTCTACTTGGTTGCCCGTGTAGAAGAGAGGGCACCCAAGTTTGCAAAAAGGTGAAACAAACTATGGGTCAGTCGTGGGACTGGTGTGAGAATTCTTAAATAACTTATACTAATAAAAATAAGGCAAATCCAAAGACCACGCCGCTAACGCGGAACGGGTTGTACCAATGGATTGCCGTGCATAACTACAGTGTCATAATAAATGATTAAATAAGTCGTCAACAACGCAATGTCTTTTGAAAAATGGAATCACCATAAGACTCAGGTCCCATCACACAATGCAACGCACACCAAGAGGATAGAGTTTTACCTTATGGTGGTTAAACATGCTAAATACGCCAAATACGAAACTAATACTATTATTAGGGTGTATATGTTTTAAAACAATTCAAAGCAATGTATTAATCCTAGGAAGCATAGGTACCATATATTATGCCTCCAATACTAGTAATACAATCAAATCCGTCGGGGTCGTATTGGAAATTTGGGTTTCCATCATGAGTCCAGGCTAGGGAGGACTCCTTACCGATTCGAGACACTCTAGTTAATGCCTCAGGATTACCCGCAGTTAACCCTTGGAAATGGCAGGGCCGGTCCTCACATACAGCTTAGAGGATTAGTTATTCCTAAGTACACGTTCCCCGGTCCTATAGGACCTATCCGAGGCGCCTCATTTCATCATCCTCCAAAAGTAAAATGACTACTAACTAGAAAGAAACGTGCTACTTTCCCTGCGTTCCCTTCCCCCTTTTTAGACTCTACCGGTTTGTGAGGCTCGTGAAGTCATGTTCTTCATACCACAAGGTTCTGCTTTTCAACAAGAAACCCTGATCATTGCATCTTAGTATGCCACACCGTCACTCCATACCGTACTATTGATCGTCCGTCACTATATAAACGGGTGTTAAGTAGAGAATAAATTCTCTACCACCAATCGTTTATATATTAACTGAATATCAACAACATAATATTTTGTGGGGTACGATGTCAGACACACTATCCATTTATACCCATGCTCTAGGTCTGAACTAGGGTCAAACCCGTGAAATCAACACGTACGTTTGGACAATTACCCCGACCCTTGAATTGGGATCAAACCAATTCAGAGTCTTGATCGTTGTCCATTCGAGGGGAGATTTACGGTCTTCATACGCCGTCTTCATACTTGAATTCTTGAAATCGTACGATCATTTGGAATGGGATTAACCCGGTCTTCCCAAATAATCTCGCATTCATATATTTTGAGAAAAACATATTTCATATCGTTATTTTATTTTATAACGATTAATTCTTGCCTTAATTATTTAATATAATTAATTTCCTTATTTAACGACGCTTCAGGTCAAGGGCGACCTTGGCGCTATTTCCAATCACTTTGATTTTTACTTTTCCCCTTTACATTTTGAACAATGGACATTTTCTATGGTGTAACCCTTATACGTCATAAATAATGTAAATCTTCTCCTATGTTTCATTTCCCTTTTTTTCTATTTTGACAAAATATCATTTTATGCAATGCAACTTCCTATTTTTCTATTTTGACAAAATATCGTTTTATGCAATGCAACTTCCTATTTTTCTATTTTGACAAAATATCGTTTTATGCAATGCAACTTCCTATTTTTCTATTTTGACAAAATATCATTTATGCAATGCAAGTTCCTACTTTTCTATTTTGACAAAATATCATTTTGTGCAATGCAAGTTCCTACTTTTCTATTTTGACAAAATATCATTTTGTGCAATGCAAGTTCCTACTTTTCTATTTTGACAAAATATCATTTTGTGCAATGCAAGTTTCTACTTTTCTATTTTGACAAAATATCATTTTGTGCAATGCAACTTTCTACTTTTCTATTTTGACAAAATATCATTTTGTGCAATGCAAGTTCCTACTTTTCTATTTTGACAAAATATCATTTTGTGCAATGCAAGTTTCTACTTTTCTATTTTGACAAAATATCATTTTGTGCAATGCAAGTTTCTACTTTTCTATTTTGACAAAATATCATTTTGTGCAATGCAACTTTCTACTTTTCTATTTTGACAAAATATCATTTTGTGCAATGCAAGTTTCTACTTTTCTATTTTGACAAAATATCATTTTGTGCAATGCAAGTTTCTACTTTTCTATTTTGACAAAATATCATTTTGTGCAATGCAACTTTCTACTTTTCTATTTTATAACATGACAAATATGCTATTTTTATATAGTGCCATCTTCTATTTTATATAATGGACAAAATATAGTTCATTAACATACTATGCTATTTTTAATTTTTAATAATGAACGAAATATAGTTCATTAACATACGATGCTTTCTTCTTTTGATAATGAACAAAATATATTCATTTAACATACGGTGCTTGCTTATTGTTACTAATGAACAAAATATATTCATTTAACATACGGTGCTTGCTTATTGTTACTAATGAACAAAATATATTCATTTAACATACGGTGCTTGCTTATTGTTACTAATGAACAAAATATATTCATTTAACATACGATTTCTTCTTTTGATAATGAACAAAATATATTCATTTAACATACGGTGCTTGCTTATTGTTACTAATGAACAAAATATATTCATTTAACATACGGTGCTTGCTTATTGTTACTAATGAACAAAATATATTCATTTAACATACGGTGCTTGCTTATTGTTACTAATGAACAAAATATATTCATTTAACATACGGTGCTTGCTTATTGTTACTAATGAACAAAATATATTCATTTAACATACGGTGCTTGCTTATTGTTACTAATGAACAAAATATATTCATTTAACATACGGTGCTTGCTTATTGTTACTAATGAACAAAATATATTCATTTAACATATAGCGACTAACTCTATTTTTATTAACGAACAAAAAATGGTTCGTTTCACATAGCGACAAATTCTATTTTGTTAATGACACAAAATATAATTCTTTAACATAGCGACAAATTCTATTTTGTTAATGACACAAAATATAATTCTTTAACATAACGACAAATTCTATTTTGTTAATGACACAAAATATAATTCTTTAACATAGCGACAAATTCTATTTTGTTAATGACACAAAATATAATTCTTTAACATAGCGACAAATTCTATTTTGTTAATGACACAAAATATAATTCTTTAACATAGCGACAAATTCTATTTTGTTACTGACACAAAATATAATTCTTTAACATATAGTGCTTTCTTATTTTATAAATACACAAATTTGTTCATTCAACATACGGTGCTTGTATTCTATTATAACACAAATTTGTTCATTCAACATACGGTGCTTGTATTCTATTATAACACAAATTTGTTCATTCAACATACGGTGCTAATTTTCTTATTTTGATATTGACAAAAGTGTCAATTTTTTATTATTTTAATATTGACAAAAATGTCACTTTACAACATACATGAACAATTTCTTTTTTTTTTAATATTGACAAAAATGTCACTTTTATCCTACGATGAACATTTCCAACATTTTCTATTTTTAATATATAAAAATGTTAATATAACATACAATGAACAATTTTGATATATTAAATTTTAACATATAAACATGTCACACAACATACATGAACGATTTTAATATATTTAATTTTTACATATCAACATGTCACACAACATACATGAACGATTTTAATATATTTAATTTTTACATATCAACATGTCACACAACATACATGAACGATTTTAATATATTTAATTTTATATTGTAACATCTCAACATACAGTGGGTTTTGTCCTAGCATACGCATACAGATTAAGTCATAGCAGATTCACATACAGTTTATATCATAGCAGATTCACATACATATATGATTATGAATGCGAACATCCATAATTAAAACATAATTACTTAAATAAAATAAATAGGATTCTCACCTCAATTAGATTAGAGTTTGTTCCCAATTGCTCTGTATTAAAGTGGTATTCGAAGTCACGGTTCCATCGGATCTGAAATTTTCAGAATCGGTGTTTATATGAAAAAGTTATTGATGTTTTAAATCAAACAGACTTTTAACAACTGTTTCTGCCACGCTTAAAAGCGTTACAAAATCTGAAGCATACCTCAATTTCAGAATTTGTTCAAAACTTCAAATCGCGATAACTTTTGATTTACTGAACGGTTTTGAGTGCGGTTTTTTGGAGAATGACCGCCTTGGAGAGATCTTTGTACGGCCAGAAGGGGGTGGAGTTCGGTCGAGCGTGGTGGGCCCGGCGTGGCTGCGACCGGCGGACCTTCTCGGGCTCGGGGCGGGCGGCACAGGCGACGGAAAGGGACGGGACTTGTCGGAGATCGAAGAGCTCGGCGAGAGCTTCGAAACGTGTACTCACACGCTAATTTTCGTTGAGAAATGAAAGAGTTATGAGGGTTTGAAGTTTTCAGCCATGATGGGTTTGTGCGGCTCAGCAAAGAGGAAGAAGATGGGCGTGAATAGTGTTTTTATATTAAAATATTAGGTTAAACTAATCATTATTTAATTGGCCCGCTTAAGCCCGTTTTGGCCCGAACCCCGATTCAAGCCTGCTTACTGTCGTTCATACCATTTAGCCCCCGTTCCGAACTCATCTGGATATGTCTCATCAGCCCACGAGATCGTCTTGGCCTTCGTTTTTCAGTTTTAAATATAAATCATTATTTTAAATTCAAACGTACGCAGAAATTCACCCAGGTCTCAAATTAACTTCAAAAATTCTCGAAAAATATACTTAGCTATGTTTTGATGCTGTGGACCTATGAAAATTAATTTCGTTTAATTCTGAGCCCGTTTGAATTTTTAATGAATTTTTAAAGTCAAAAATTTGCCCGTTTACACTGAAAAATCAATTATAATTATATATTAATTCTAAAAATTACCAAAAAAATCATTTTTAGCTTTGTTTTGATGATACGAATCCAAAAAAATTTATTTCGTTCGATTCTGAGACTTTTGAAAAATGGCTATTTTCAAGGCGAATATATTTAATATTAAAAATACATTTTTAAACAAATATTTTCTGAAACCCGAAACATATAAGTGTTTACTGTTTTTCAATGCAGAAACGTCATTCTGAAACCAATGGAAGTGGTTTCGAGTTCAAATTCCTACGTATGTGAAAAGTAGCATTTTTGTCCTATGCAAATTACCCACCGACTTTTCTAAAAATTGAATCAGCCATAACTTTTGATTTCCGCTATGAAATTTCGATTTTTCGGATTCGTTGAAAAGATATTTTCAAATAGATTCTAATATTTTTGGTTTTACTAAAATCCGTTAAATTTTGCATCATGTATGGTTAGTCAAAGTTCAAGTTTGACTTTCCAAACTACCGCGCCATTTCTAGCTCTTTTTATATTTAAAATTAATTTATTCATTCTAACTTCAATTTGAACCAAATTTGTGATCCTTATTATTTAAAATAGATTATTTTAAATATCAAAACTCATTTAAAATCACTTAAAATAAATTTTAACTTGGCCCTAAAATTCTGGGTCGTTACAATCTCCCCCACTTAAGAACTTTTCGTCCTCGAAAAGGAAAAAGAAAATAAAAGAGGAGAAGAGGAAGAATAAACACAGAGAATGTTGAAACGTTTTAAACAGAAATAGTACCGCCTATAACATCAGGCCTTCCACCGAAGAAGTTGGTCCTTTCGCTCCTTCGTAAACATGTGCCAATTGAGCATCGCCACTTCTCTTAGTCTTCTTCGAATGTATGATCAAGGAAAGAGTCAAAACAACAGAAAAGGTGATTCTAAAAGATCGAAGGATGAATGAAAAGATGACGATAAAGTGACTGGCTATTATGTATCTCATGAACTGTTCGCCATAGAATATAGTGATTCTATGTAAACGAATTATTATAAATATGTTGTACTCCGCTTTGTAAACCAAAGCTCTGATACCAACTGTGATAACCCCAAACTTCCACAAGTGAAAGCAGGAGAAATCATTTTTGGAATACAACATAAAACAATAAAACAGAACACAGATACAATATAGCAAAGGAGATTCATAGAGTAATAACATTATAGCAGCGGAAGAAAATATAATGTCATCAATCACAGAAATTCCACAGTCACAGAATCTAAGCTATTACAACAAGTTTGCAGAAAAGAAATAAGTTTGATGTCTAAAAAGAAAAGAAAAGATGCCAATAGAAACAAAAGATAAAGGGTCTTCGAAGCTCCAAGTCATCACCTCTTCTCCCAAGCAGAATCCAAGAGAGAGAAAATAAGCAGCTTCAAAGAAAACTCCAAGCAAAGAATGAACCTGTCTACTTGGTTGCCCGTGTAGAAGAGAGGGCACCCAAGTTTGCAAAAAGGTGAAACAAACTATGGGTCAGTCGTGGGACTGGTGTGAGAATTCTTAAATAACTTATACTAATAAAAATAAGGCAAATCCAAAGACCACGCCGCTAACGCGGAACGGGTTGTACCAATGGATTGCCGTGCATAACTACAGTGTCATAATAAATGATTAAATAAGTCGTCAACAACGCAATGTCTTTTGAAAAATGGAATCACCATAAGACTCAGGTCCCATCACACAATGCAACGCACACCAAGAGGATAGAGTTTTACCTTATGGTGGTTAAACATGCTAAATACGCCAAATACGAAACTAATACTATTATTAGGGTGTATATGTTTTAAAACAATTCAAAGCAATGTATTAATCCTAGGAAGCATAGGTACCATATATTATGCCTCCAATACTAGTAATACAATCAAATCCGTCGGGGTCGTATTGGAAATTTGGGTTTCCATCATGAGTCCAGGCTAGGGAGGACTCCTTACCGATTCGAGACACTCTAGTTAATGCCTCAGGATTACCCGCAGTTAACCCTTGGAAATGGCAGGGCCGGTCCTCACATACAGCTTAGAGGATTAGTTATTCCTAAGTACACGTTCCCCGGTCCTATAGGACCTATCCGAGGCGCCTCATTTCATCATCCTCCAAAAGTAAAATGACTACTAACTAGAAAGAAACGTGCTACTTTCCCTGCGTTCCCTTCCCCCTTTTTAGACTCTACCGGTTTGTGAGGCTCGTGAAGTCATGTTCTTCATACCACAAGGTTCTGCTTTTCAACAAGAAACCCTGATCATTGCATCTTAGTATGCCACACCGTCACTCCATACCGTACTATTGATCGTCCGTCACTATATAAACGGGTGTTAAGTAGAGAATAAATTCTCTACCACCAATCGTTTATATATTAACTGAATATCAACAACATAATATTTTGTGGGGTACGATGTCAGACACACTATCCATTTATACCCATGCTCTAGGTCTGAACTAGGGTCAAACCCGTGAAATCAACACGTACGTTTGGACAATTACCCCGACCCTTGAATTGGGATCAAACCAATTCAGAGTCTTGATCGTTGTCCATTCGAGGGGAGATTTACGGTCTTCATACGCCGTCTTCATACTTGAATTCTTGAAATCGTACGATCATTTGGAATGGGATTAACCCGGTCTTCCCAAATAATCTCGCATTCATATATTTTGAGAAAAACATATTTCATATCGTTATTTTATTTTATAACGATTAATTCTTGCCTTAATTATTTAATATAATTAATTTCCTTATTTAACGACGCTTCAGGTCAAGGGCGACCTTGGCGCTATTTCCAATCACTTTGATTTTTACTTTTCCCCTTTACATTTTGAACAATGGACATTTTCTATGGTGTAACCCTTATACGTCATAAATAATGTAAATCTTCTCCTATGTTTCATTTCCCTTTTTTTCTATTTTGACAAAATATCATTTTATGCAATGCAACTTCCTATTTTTCTATTTTGACAAAATATCGTTTTATGCAATGCAACTTCCTATTTTTCTATTTTGACAAAATATCGTTTTATGCAATGCAACTTCCTATTTTTCTATTTTGACAAAATATCATTTATGCAATGCAAGTTCCTACTTTTCTATTTTGACAAAATATCATTTTGTGCAATGCAAGTTCCTACTTTTCTATTTTGACAAAATATCATTTTGTGCAATGCAAGTTCCTACTTTTCTATTTTGACAAAATATCATTTTGTGCAATGCAAGTTTCTACTTTTCTATTTTGACAAAATATCATTTTGTGCAATGCAACTTTCTACTTTTCTATTTTGACAAAATATCATTTTGTGCAATGCAAGTTCCTACTTTTCTATTTTGACAAAATATCATTTTGTGCAATGCAAGTTTCTACTTTTCTATTTTGACAAAATATCATTTTGTGCAATGCAACTTTCTACTTTTCTATTTTGACAAAATATCATTTTGTGCAATGCAAGTTTCTACTTTTCTATTTTGACAAAATATCATTTTGTGCAATGCAAGTTTCTACTTTTCTATTTTGACAAAATATCATTTTGTGCAATGCAACTTTCTACTTTTCTATTTTATAACATGACAAATATGCTATTTTTATATAGTGCCATCTTCTATTTTATATAATGGACAAAATATAGTTCATTAACATACTATGCTATTTTTAATTTTTAATAATGAACGAAATATAGTTCATTAACATACGATGCTTTCTTCTTTTGATAATGAACAAAATATATTCATTTAACATACGGTGCTTGCTTATTGTTACTAATGAACAAAATATATTCATTTAACATACGGTGCTTGCTTATTGTTACTAATGAACAAAATATATTCATTTAACATACGGTGCTTGCTTATTGTTACTAATGAACAAAATATATTCATTTAACATACGATTTCTTCTTTTGATAATGAACAAAATATATTCATTTAACATACGGTGCTTGCTTATTGTTACTAATGAACAAAATATATTCATTTAACATACGGTGCTTGCTTATTGTTACTAATGAACAAAATATATTCATTTAACATACGGTGCTTGCTTATTGTTACTAATGAACAAAATATATTCATTTAACATACGGTGCTTGCTTATTGTTACTAATGAACAAAATATATTCATTTAACATACGGTGCTTGCTTATTGTTACTAATGAACAAAATATATTCATTTAACATACGGTGCTTGCTTATTGTTACTAATGAACAAAATATATTCATTTAACATACGGTGCTTGCTTATTGTTACTAATGAACAAAATATATTCATTTAACATATAGCGACTAACTCTATTTTTATTAACGAACAAAAAATGGTTCGTTTCACATAGCGACAAATTCTATTTTGTTAATGACACAAAATATAATTCTTTAACATAGCGACAAATTCTATTTTGTTAATGACACAAAATATAATTCTTTAACATAACGACAAATTCTATTTTGTTAATGACACAAAATATAATTCTTTAACATAGCGACAAATTCTATTTTGTTAATGACACAAAATATAATTCTTTAACATAGCGACAAATTCTATTTTGTTAATGACACAAAATATAATTCTTTAACATAGCGACAAATTCTATTTTGTTACTGACACAAAATATAATTCTTTAACATATAGTGCTTTCTTATTTTATAAATACACAAATTTGTTCATTCAACATACGGTGCTTGTATTCTATTATAACACAAATTTGTTCATTCAACATACGGTGCTTGTATTCTATTATAACACAAATTTGTTCATTCAACATACGGTGCTAATTTTCTTATTTTGATATTGACAAAAGTGTCAATTTTTTATTATTTTAATATTGACAAAAATGTCACTTTACAACATACATGAACAATTTCTTTTTTTTTTAATATTGACAAAAATGTCACTTTTATCCTACGATGAACATTTCCAACATTTTCTATTTTTAATATATAAAAATGTTAATATAACATACAATGAACAATTTTGATATATTAAATTTTAACATATAAACATGTCACACAACATACATGAACGATTTTAATATATTTAATTTTTACATATCAACATGTCACACAACATACATGAACGATTTTAATATATTTAATTTTTACATATCAACATGTCACACAACATACATGAACGATTTTAATATATTTAATTTTATATTGTAACATCTCAACATACAGTGGGTTTTGTCCTAGCATACGCATACAGATTAAGTCATAGCAGATTCACATACAGTTTATATCATAGCAGATTCACATACATATATGATTATGAATGCGAACATCCATAATTAAAACATAATTACTTAAATAAAATAAATAGGATTCTCACCTCAATTAGATTAGAGTTTGTTCCCAATTGCTCTGTATTAAAGTGGTATTCGAAGTCACGGTTCCATCGGATCTGAAATTTTCAGAATCGGTGTTTATATGAAAAAGTTATTGATGTTTTAAATCAAACAGACTTTTAACAACTGTTTCTGCCACGCTTAAAAGCGTTACAAAATCTGAAGCATACCTCAATTTCAGAATTTGTTCAAAACTTCAAATCGCGATAACTTTTGATTTACTGAACGGTTTTGAGTGCGGTTTTTTGGAGAATGACCGCCTTGGAGAGATCTTTGTACGGCCAGAAGGGGGTGGAGTTCGGTCGAGCGTGGTGGGCCCGGCGTGGCTGCGACCGGCGGACCTTCTCGGGCTCGGGGCGGGCGGCACAGGCGACGGAAAGGGACGGGACTTGTCGGAGATCGAAGAGCTCGGCGAGAGCTTCGAAACGTGTACTCACACGCTAATTTTCGTTGAGAAATGAAAGAGTTATGAGGGTTTGAAATTTTCAGCCATGATGGGTTTGTGCGGCTCAGCAAAGAGGAAGAAGATGGGCGTGAATAGTGTTTTTATATTAAAATATTAGGTTAAACTAATCATTATTTAATTGGCCCGCTTAAGCCCGTTTTGGCCCGAACCCCGATTCAAGCCTGCTTACTGTCGTTCATACCATTTAGCCCCCGTTCCGAACTCATCTGGATATGTCTCATCAGCCCACGAGATCGTCTTGGCCTTCGTTTTTCAGTTTTAAATATAAATCATTATTTTAAATTCAAACGTACGCAGAAATTCACCCAGGTCTCAAATTAACTTCAAAAATTCTCGAAAAATATACTTAGCTATGTTTTGATGCTGTGGACCTATGAAAATTAATTTCGTTTAATTCTGAGCCCGTTTGAATTTTTAATGAATTTTTAAAGTCAAAAATTTGCCCGTTTACACTGAAAAATCAATTATAATTATATATTAATTCTAAAAATTACCAAAAAAATCATTTTTAGCTTTGTTTTGATGATACGAATCCAACAAAATTTATTTCGTTCGATTCTGAGACTTTTGAAAAATGGCTATTTTCAAGGCGAATATATTTAATATTAAAAATACATTTTTAAACAAATATTTTCTGAAACCCGAAACATATAAGTGTTTACTGTTTTTCAATGCAGAAACGTCATTCTGAAACCAATGGAAGTGGTTTCGAGTTCAAATTCCTACGTATGTGAAAAGTAGCATTTTTGTCCTATGCAAATTACCCACCGACTTTTCTAAAAATTGAATCAGCCATAACTTTTGATTTCCGCTATGAAATTTCGATTTTTCGGATTCGTTGAAAAGATATTTTCAAATAGATTCTAATATTTTTGGTTTTACTAAAATCCGTTAAATTTTGCATCATGTATGGTTAGTCAAAGTTCAAGTTTGACTTTCCAAACTACCGCGCCATTTCTAGCTCTTTTTATATTTAAAATTAATTTATTCATTCTAACTTCAATTTGAACCAAATTTGTGATCCTTATTATTTAAAATAGATTATTTTAAATATCAAAACTCATTTAAAATCACTTAAAATAAATTTTAACTTGGCCCTAAAATTCTGGGTCGTTACAATCTCCCCCACTTAAGAACTTTTCGTCCTCGAAAAGGAAAAAGAAAATAAAAGAGGAGAAGAGGAAGAATAAACACAGAGAATGTTGAAACGTTTTAAACAGAAATAGTACCGCCTATAACATCAGGCCTTCCACCGAAGAAGTTGGTCCTTTCGCTCCTTCGTAAACATGTGCCAATTGAGCATCGCCACTTCTCTTAGTCTTCTTCGAATGTATGATCAAGGAAAGAGTCAAAACAACAGAAAAGGTGATTCTAAAAGATCGAAGGATGAATGAAAAGATGACGATAAAGTGACTGGCTATTATGTATCTCATGAACTGTTCGCCATAGAATATAGTGATTCTATGTAAACGAATTATTATAAATATGTTGTACTCCGCTTTGTAAACCAAAGCTCTGATACCAACTGTGATAACCCCAAACTTCCACAAGTGAAAGCAGGAGAAATCATTTTTGGAATACAACATAAAACAATAAAACAGAACACAGATACAATATAGCAAAGGAGATTCATAGAGTAATAACATTATAGCAGCGGAAGAAAATATAATGTCATCAATCACAGAAATTCCACAGTCACAGAATCTAAGCTATTACAACAAGTTTGCAGAAAAGAAATAAGTTTGATGTCTAAAAAGAAAAGAAAAGATGCCAATAGAAACAAAAGATAAAGGGTCTTCGAAGCTCCAAGTCATCACCTCTTCTCCCAAGCAGAATCCAAGAGAGAGAAAATAAGCAGCTTCAAAGAAAACTCCAAGCAAAGAATGAACCTGTCTACTTGGTTGCCCGTGTAGAAGAGAGGGCACCCAAGTTTGCAAAAAGGTGAAACAAACTATGGGTCAGTCGTGGGACTGGTGTGAGAATTCTTAAATAACTTATACTAATAAAAATAAGGCAAATCCAAAGACCACGCCGCTAACGCGGAACGGGTTGTACCAATGGATTGCCGTGCATAACTACAGTGTCATAATAAATGATTAAATAAGTCGTCAACAACGCAATGTCTTTTGAAAAATGGAATCACCATAAGACTCAGGTCCCATCACACAATGCAACGCACACCAAGAGGATAGAGTTTTACCTTATGGTGGTTAAACATGCTAAATACGCCAAATACGAAACTAATACTATTATTAGGGTGTATATGTTTTAAAACAATTCAAAGCAATGTATTAATCCTAGGAAGCATAGGTACCATATATTATGCCTCCAATACTAGTAATACAATCAAATCCGTCGGGGTCGTATTGGAAATTTGGGTTTCCATCATGAGTCCAGGCTAGGGAGGACTCCTTACCGATTCGAGACACTCTAGTTAATGCCTCAGGATTACCCGCAGTTAACCCTTGGAAATGGCAGGGCCGGTCCTCACATACAGCTTAGAGGATTAGTTATTCCTAAGTACACGTTCCCCGGTCCTATAGGACCTATCCGAGGCGCCTCATTTCATCATCCTCCAAAAGTAAAATGACTACTAACTAGAAAGAAACGTGCTACTTTCCCTGCGTTCCCTTCCCCCTTTTTAGACTCTACCGGTTTGTGAGGCTCGTGAAGTCATGTTCTTCATACCACAAGGTTCTGCTTTTCAACAAGAAACTCTGATCATTGCATCTTAGTATGCCACACTGTCACTCCATACCGTACTATTGATCGTCCGTCACTATATAAACGGGTGTTAAGTAGAGAATAAATTCTCTACCACCAATCGTTTATATATTAACTGAATATCAACAACATAATATTTTGTGGGGTACGATGTCAGACACACTATCCATTTATACCCATGCTCTAGGTCTGAACTAGGGTCAAACCCGTGAAATCAACACGTACGTTTGGACAATTACCCCGACCCTTGAATTGGGATCAAACCAATTCAGAGTCTTGATCGTTGTCCATTCGAGGGGAGATTTACGGTCTTCATACGCCGTCTTCATACTTGAATTCTTGAAATCGTACGATCATTTGGAATGGGATTAACCCGGTCTTCCCAAATAATCTCGCATTCATATATTTTGAGAAAAACATATTTCATATCGTTATTTTATTTTATAACGATTAATTCTTGCCTTAATTATTTAATATAATTAATTTCCTTATTTAACGACGCTTCAGGTCAAGGGCGACCTTGGCGCTATTTCCAATCACTTTGATTTTTAATTTTCCCCTTTACATTTTGAACAATGGACATTTTCTATGGTGTAACCCTTATACGTCATAAATAATGTAAATCTTCTCCTATGTTTCATTTCCCTTTTTTTTTCTATTTTGACAAAATATCATTTTATGCAATGCAACTTCCTATTTTTCTATTTTGACAAAATATCGTTTTATGCAATGCAACTTCCTATTTTTCTATTTTGACAAAATATCGTTTTATGCAATGCAACTTCCTATTTTTCTATTTTGACAAAATATCATTTATGCAATGCAAGTTCCTACTTTTCTATTTTGACAAAATATCATTTTGTGCAATGCAAGTTCCTACTTTTCTATTTTGACAAAATATCATTTTGTGCAATGCAAGTTCCTACTTTTCTATTTTGACAAAATATCATTTTGTGCAATGCAAGTTTCTACTTTTCTATTTTGACAAAATATCATTTTGTGCAATGCAACTTTCTACTTTTCTATTTTGAAAAAATATCATTTTGTGCAATGCAAGTTTCTACTTTTCTATTTTGACAAAATATCATTTTGTGCAATGCAAGTTTCTACTTTTCTATTTTGACAAAATATCATTTTGTGCAATGCAACTTTCTACTTTTCTATTTTGACAAAATATCATTTTGTGCAATGCAAGTTTCTACTTTTCTATTTTGACAAAATATCATTTTGTGCAATGCAAGTTTCTACTTTTCTATTTTGACAAAATATCATTTTGTGCAATGCAACTTTCTACTTTTCTATTTTATAACATGACAAATATGCTATTTTTATATAGTGCCATCTTCTATTTTATATAATGGACAAAATATAGTTCATTAACATACTATGCTATTTTTAATTTTTAATAATGAACAAAATATAGTTCATTAACATACGATGCTTTCTTCTTTTGATAATGAACAAAATATATTCATTTAACATACGGTGCTTGCTTATTGTTACTAATGAACAAAATATATTCATTTAACATACGGTGCTTGCTTATTGTTACTAATGAACAAAATATATTCATTTAACATACGGTGCTTGCTTATTGTTACTAATGAACAAAATATATTCATTTAACATACGGTGCTTGCTTATTGTTACTAATGAACAAAATATATTCATTTAACATACGATTTCTTCTTTTGATAATGAACAAAATATATTCATTTAACATACGGTGCTTGCTTATTATTACTAATGAACAAAATATATTCATTTAACATACGGTGCTTGCTTATTGTTACTAATGAACAAAATATATTCATTTAACATACGGTGCTTGCTTATTGTTACTAATGAACAAAATATATTCATTTAACATACGGTGCTTGCTTATTGTTACTAATGAACAAAATATATTCATTTAACATACGGTGCTTGCTTATTGTTACTAATGAACAAAATATATTCATTTAACATACGGTGCTTGCTTATTGTTACTAATGAACAAAATATATTCATTTAACATACGGTGCTTGCTTATTGTTACTAATGAACAAAATATATTCATTTAACATATAGCGACTAACTCTATTTTTATTAACGAACAAAAAATGGTTCGTTTCACATAGCGACAAATTCTATTTTGTTAATGACACAAAATATAATTCATATAGTGCTTTCTTATTTTATAAATACACAAATTTGTTCATTCAACATACGGTGCTTGTATTCTATTATAACACAAATTTGTTCATTCAACATACGGTGCTTGTATTCTATTATAACACAAATTTGTTCATTCAACATACGGTGCTAATTTTCTTATTTTGATATTGACAAAAGTGTCAATTTTTTATTATTTTAATATTGACAAAAATGTCACTTTACAACATACATGAACAATTTCTTTTTTTTTTTAATATTGACAAAAATGTCACTTTTATCCTACGATGAACATTTCCAACATTTTCTATTTTTAATATATAAAAATGTTAATATAACATACAATGAACAATTTTGATATATTAAATTTTAACATATAAACATGTCACACAACATACATGAACGATTTTAATATATTTAATTTTTACATATCGACATGTCACACAACATACATGAACGATTTTAATATATTTAATTTTTACATATCAACATGTCACACAACATACATGAACGATTTTAATATATTTAATTTTATATTGTAACATCTCAACATACAGTGGGTTTTGTCCTAGCATACGCATGCAGATTAAGTATAGCAGATTCACATACAGTTTATATCATAGCAGATTCACATACATATATGATTATGAATGCGAACATCCATAATTAAAACATAATTACTTAAATAAAATAAATAGGATTCTCACCTCAATTAGATTAGAGTTTGTTCCCAATTGCTCTGTATTAAAGTGGTATTCGAAGTCACGGTTCCATCGGATCTGAAATTTTCAGAATCGGTGTTTATATGAAAAAGTTATTGATGTTTTAAATCAAACAGACTTTTAACAACTGTTTCTGCCACGCTTAAAAGCGTTACAAAATCTGAAGCATACCTCAATTTCAGAATTTGTTCAAAACTTCAAATCGTGATAACTTTTGATTTACTGAACGGTTTTGAGTGCGGTTTTTTGGAGAATGACCGCCTTGGAGAGATCTTTGTACGGCCAGAAGGGGGTGGAGTTCGGTCGAGCGTGGTGGGCCCGGCGTGGCTGCGACCGGCGGACCTTCTCGGGCTCGGGGCGGGCGGCACAGGCGACGGAAAGGGACGGGACTTGTCGGAGATCGAAGAGCTCGGCGAGAGCTTCGAAACGTGTACTCACACGCTAATTTTCGTTGAGAAATGAAAGAGTTATGAGGGTTTGAAGTTTTCAGCCATGATGGGTTTGTGCGGCTCAGCAAAGAGGAAGAAGATGGACGTGAATAGTGTTTTTATATTAAAATATTAGGTTAAACTAATCATTATTTAATTGGCCCGCTTAAGCCCGTTTTGGCCCGAACCCCGATTCAAGCCTGCTTACTGTCGTTCATACCATTTAACCCCCGTTCCGAACTCATCTGGATATGTCTCATCAGCCCACGAGATCGTCTTGGCCTTCGTTTTTCAGTTTTAAATATAAATCATTATTTTAAATTCAAACGTACGCAGAAATTCACCCAGGTCTCAAATTAACTTCAAAAATTCTCGAAAAATATACTTAGCTATGTTTTGATGCTGTGGACCTATGAAAATTAATTTCGTTTAATTCTGAGCCCGTTTGAATTTTTAATGAATTTTTAAAGTCAAAAATTTGCCCGTTTACACTGAAAAATCAATTATAATTATATATTAATTCTAAAAATTACCAAAAAATCATTTTTAGCTTTGTTTTGATGATACGAATCCAACAAAATTTATTTCGTTCGATTCTGAGACTTTTTGAAAAATGGCTATTTTCAAGGCGAATATATTTAATATTAAAAATACATTTTTAAACAAATATTTTCTGAAACCCGAAACATATAAGTGTTTACTGTTTTTCAATGCAGAAACGTCATTCTGAAACCAATGGAAGTGGTTTCGAGTTCAAATTCCTACGTATGTGAAAAGTAGCATTTTTGTCCTATGCAAATTACCCACCGACTTTTCTAAAAATTGAATCAGCCATAACTTTTGATTTCCGCTATGAAATTTCGATTTTTCGGATTCGTTGAAAAGATATTTTCAAATAGATTCTAATATTTTTTGTTTTACTAAAATCCGTTAAATTTTGCATCATGTATGGTTAGTCAAAGTTCAAGTTTGACTTTCCAAACTACCGCGCCATTTCTAGCTCTTTTTATATTTAAAATTAATTTATTCATTCTAACTTCAATTTGAACCAAATTTGTGATCCTTATTATTTAAAATAGATTATTTTAAATATCAAAACTCATTTAAAATCACTTAAAATAAATTTTAACTTGGCCCTAAAATTCTGGGTCGTTACATAAACTCAGTTTTGATATGGTTACATTGATAGATGCATTATAGTTCAATGTTTAGTTGATACTTGGTTATGTTGATGTTGGATATAACTTCTTGCAATCGTTTCTGTAGCTGTTTAATTCAATGTTTAACTCAGTTTAACTGAGTTTGTAAGCTCAGTTTCATATTGAGCTTGTAAGTTCAGTTGAAACTGAGTTTACATTCATTGGATGTAGCAAAAGTTGGTAGATTTTCTTTCGCAATGCTTATACTTAAATCATGATTAAATAGATAAGAATTTTTGTCCAGTTCATACTGTGTCGTTGTTTGAGCATGATTTGTTTGTTAACTGAAGCCATTTGTTGCTAGAGTTTTCAAAATGTGTGTAGTCTACTCGCGTCTGTTTTCGGTCAGTTCTAAATGCACACAAATATTTCTACTGTATTCTGTTCACACGTGTTTGCTCAAGTTCTACATGGTTACAGATGTTTTCTTTAATAAGCCTAATCAAACAAATCATATAATTTTTGTTAATCACTTGAGTACTCAATTCCATATGGTATACTTACATTTTTTTAGTACCAATTTTCTGTGTTGTGGCCTGCTGTAACAACCCGAAAATCTGGGCCAGTTTAAAATTTTTATTTTGGCAATTATAGCGAGTTTTGATTATTTAAAATGAATTATTTTAAATAATATCGACGAGAAATTTATTTTGAATATAATTCGAACGTATATATTATACGCGTCGTCGTTAGAATATAAATATTTATATATAATTATAAATAGAATTGAAAATGGCGCGGTAGTTCGATAATTCGATTTCAAACTTCAATTGAATGTACCGGGTGCAAAACAATCCGGATTTTAGTGAAACCAAAAATAATGGAATCTAATAGTGAATATCTTTCCAACGAATCCGAAAAATCAAGATTTCATATCGGGAATCAAAAGATATGTCCAGTTGAAAATTCTGAATAGTCGCTATGGAATTCAGGCCCTTAAAAATGGACATTTTGCAAACGACCTCGGATTTCGACGAAACCAGTTTTGTTGGGTCCGTGATGTCAATTTATTGCTAGATTCCAAATTTCATAATTTTCCGAATCAATATGTGAGCGTGGCAAAGGAAAACGCATTTTGACCATTTCAGTTGATTTTAATCGACTGGAAATTGGCCATTTTTCAAACGGTCTCAGAATTCGACGAAACTAGTTTTGTTAGGACCGTATCGTCAATACGAAGCTAGAAAATATTTTTCTGGAATTTTTCTAGTCAGTATGTGGCCCCGGTAATTTGAAAAGTACGTTTAAAATTCAATATAGTGATTTAAATGAAAATTCAAAAGGAAACCGATTGTAACGATCAAACCAGCTTGCGATACATATCCCATTGTGTTCGGAATGGAGGTTAAACGCTATGGACGACAGGCAGTGGGCCTCGTTTCGAGGTCGTGGATGAAAGTCAACCTTTTTGCGAAATTTAATAATTAAATAAAAAAAAAAACCTCTTCCCTCCTTTATCATCTTCCTGGCCCCCCCCTTTTTCATTAATCAGAAATAACAAAAAAAAAAAAACCCCGAATCCCTAATCGAACCCCCTACCCTCCGCCTCGTCGCCGATGGCGAACCCCCAGCCGCCAACCGAGCTGCCTCCCCAGCTTCGAAGACCGCCGCCGCCTCATGAAGACCCCCACCCTCTATCGCGACGCAGCCCCAACGGCGCGACAACCGCCTCCCTCGATCGAAGATCCGCCACCGTCCTGCTTCCGCCACCACGCCAGAACCCCGATTCGAACGACGCGCCGCCGCCATCGTTCCAATCCCCTCCAGCCGAGTTCGACAGATCAAAGAAAATGAACGGTAAGATTTTTATTAAAGTGTTAAAACTGATTTTTTTTTTTAGTGTTAAAACAGATTTTTATTAAAGTGTTAAAACTGATTTTTTTTTTTAAGTTGCATAAACTGATTTTTATGAATTTTTAAAACTGATTTTTAGGAGTTTTAAAACTGGATTTAAAAAGAAAGTTAAAAACTGATTTCTTTAAAAAGTAAAAATCATATTTTTATTTATTGAAAGTCGAAGTAAAAATCATATTTTTATTTATTGAAAGTCAAAGTAAAAATCATATTTTTATTTATTGAAAGTCGAAGTAAAAATCATATTTTTATTTATTGAAAGTCAAAGTAAAAATCATATTTTTATTTATTGAAAGTCGAAGTAAAAATCATATTTTTATTTATGGAAAGTCGAAGTAAAAATCAGATTTTTATATATTGAATAACATAGTAAAAATTCGATTTTTACATATGTAGAGAATACGGGTGAAAGCGACAAAAGGCGAAGATTTCTATTAAGGAAGAATCGTGTGAGTGGATAGCTATTGGTGAGGATTTCTCACTCTTCAATTTCGTTTTATAATTTTATATATATGTGTTGAAAGTGGAAGTGAATTGCTATATATAAATATCTATATATATATATATACGCCCCTCGTCCACAAACCATGGACGATATTTATTGGTTGAAATTTTTGTGAAAATTGATTGATAGCGAAGTGAAATAACATATATATGAAAAGTGAAATTAATATATATAGCGAAGTGAAATAACATATATATGAAGAGTGAAATTTATATATATATAGCGAAGTGAATATTGAATATATTGAAAGTGAAAATATTGAATATATTGAAAGTGAAAATATTCGAATTGAAAACAATGTATATGAAATATTCGAATTGAAAACGATATATATATATGTATGAATTGAAAACGATGTATATGAAATATATATATGAATTGAAAACGATGTATATGAAATATATATATGAATTGAAAACGATGTATATGAAATATTCGAATTGAAAACGATATATATATTGAAAGTGAAAATATCGAATATATCGAAAGTGAAAATATTGAATATATTGAAAGTGAAAATATTGAATATATTGAAAGTGAAAGTATCGAATATATTGAAAAGGAATATATCGTATGTATTGAAAATGAAAATATCGTATATAGTGAAAGGTGAATATATATATATATATATATGAATTGAAAACGATGTATATGAAATATATATATGAATTGAAAACGATGTATATGAAATATATATATGAATTGAAAACGATGTATATGAAATATTCGAATTGAATTGAATAGAAAACGAATTCGAATTGAATTGAATAGAAAACGAATTCGAATTGAATTGAATAGAAAACGAATTCGAATTGAATTGAATAGAAAACGAATTCGAATTGAATTGAATTGAAAATTGAATTGAATAGAAAACGAATTCGAATTGAATTGAATAGAAAACGAATTCGAATTGAATTGAATAGAAAACGAATTCGAATTGAATTGAATAGAAAACGAATTCGAATTGAATTGAATAGAAAACGAATTCGAATTGAATTGAATAGAAAACGAATTCGAATTGAATTGAATAGAAAACGAATTCGAATTGAATTGAATAGAAAACGAATTCGAATTGAATTGAAATAGAAAACGAATTCGAATTGAATTGAAAATTGAATTGAAATAGAAAACGAATTCGAATTGAATTGAATAGAAAATGAATTCGAATTGAATTGAATAGAAAACGAATTCGAATTGAATTGAAATAGAAAACGAATTCGAATTGAATTGAATAGAAAATGAATTCGAATTGAATTGAATAGAAAATGAATTCGAATTGAATTGAATAGAAAATGAATTCAAATTGAATTGAAAATTGAATTGAATAGAAAACGAATTCGAATTGAATTGAATAGAAAACGAATTCGAATTGAATTGAATAGAAAACGAATTCGAATTGAATTAAATAGAAAACGAATTCGAATTGAATTGAATAGAAAACGAATTCGAATTGAATTGAATAGAAAACGAATTCGAATTGGATTGAATAGAAAACGAATTCGAATTGAATTGAATAGAAAATGAATTCGAAATGAATTGAATTGAAAACGAATTCGAATTGAATTGAAATTTGAATCGAATAGAAATGAATTTTAAAACGAATCTATAAAGAAGAATTCAATTGTGATTTGAATTGAAAAGGAAGTTGAAAATGTTTTTGAAACGAATTCAAAACTATTTATATAATTCGTTTTAAATAGAAATCGACGAAATATATATTATATATATTATATATATAATAAATGGCCTGAATAGAACGCGCCGCGCTGCGGCAGTTCGCGAATTTCGACCATTTATTTCAAACGGACATTACGGGAGATCCGACCGTCGGATTCTCCTAAAACCGGAACCGTTGGGTTCGTATCGAAAAGAGCTTTCTAACGAATATTAGAAATTTGAAATCTAACGGTTGGATTTGGAATTATGTCCAAATCAAATTCGAAAAAGGTCGCTGTAAGTGCAGTTCGATGGCCATTGATGGAAATCGACTGTACGGGCCTTGATAAAATTATTAAAAATAGTAATAATTTGTGTAAAATCATAAGAAATGATTTGTGAAGAATTGGGATGAAAAACTCCATATTTGAAAAGATAAAAATGGATTTTTATCGAAATGAACTAGTTTTGAACTAGAATTATAATTCTATTTATTTTTAAATAAATAAATTGAATTCGAAAAGGGTTTTAAAAGTAACCAAAATTCCAATGATTGCATTGGAGTGGATTTGAATCGAAATTGTCTTCGGAATATTTCGATGTTGGAATTCGTGATTATACAGGTGTTGTTATGGAAATTTGAAAGATATATATGTATATCGTTATTTCCAATACGACATTTGTTAGTCGTAGAATTCGATATTGAATATAAGCCGATATATTTTCTATTCAGAGCCTTGTATTGAATATCGAATGTGATTTGGGTTTGTCGTGAATGGTGTCTTCACTAACACTGTTCTTGAACCCAGTTGAGAAAAGATTAAATCTTTTATTTAGATTTAATGAAGTGTACCAATTAAATGATATTTAATTGGAATTGAATTGATATTGATTTTTGGGTTTATCGTGAACAGTGTTTTAAATAACACTCGTTCTTTAACCCGATAATTAATGGAATGATTTTTGGGTTTATCGTGAACAGTGTTTTAAATAACACTCGTTCTTTAACCCGATAATTAATGGAATGATTTTTGGGTTTATCGTGAACAGTGTTTTAAATAACACTCGTTCTTTAACCCGATAATTAATGGAATGATTTTTGGGTTTATCGTGAACAGTGTTTTTAAATAACACTTGTTCTTTAACCCGATAATTAATGGGATGTGACTTTGGGTTTATCGTGAACCGTGTTTTAAATGACACTGATTCTTTAACCCAGTCACAGATTAAAACTAAGTGGAGTTTTAATGAATCTTTAATTAGATTGAAAAGATCGAGAATGGAGTATCACCAGTTTTGCTCCAGGCGATAGTTAAATCTTTAATTAGATTTGAACGTGAAATTTAGAAACTAACTGTCGGTTAGCCAAGCAGAATGGTTTTCTGGATATTGATCTGATGTTGGTTTCGGCCTTCGGGGTTAATATTTGGGGAATTATTCTCTTGATTAATTTACGGTTAGTGACTAATGAATTGGAATGAGGCGTATGTTAAATTTGATTGATTGATGGTTTGGATTGTGCTCGACCAGTTTATGAGCAGAATATGCTTTTACATTTAGCATTGGGTTGGGTTGAAAATATCTGTGTGCTAACGCCTTGTGAAACACTTCACGATTTGACGATAAGGTGTTTAGCGATGTTGTGTTCATTTCAAATTTAACGAATGATTGTGAAATGATATTTTTCTTAAGTGAAAAGAAATGTATTCCCGATTTTGGACAGGGAATGTTTTATAAAAATGTTTTATAAAACAGAAAGGATTTCGAGGCCCAAAACCCGATGATTTCTAAAGTGATTTAGAAATGTATTATATGTTACATTGTGATTATTATGTTGTGAAATGATTTTCCCTACTTCGGGATATGAAATGATTTAGTATGTGACTAAAGATTCGGGTAACCCTGAGACTAAAAGTATGGGTGAGAGGGCGGTGTATGCTCTCCTGAGTGGGAGGTGCATCGTCGGTGTAGCCTACTCCTATGTGGGGTAGGTGCACATATATATATCGAGTTGCGAGGTGCGTACCCTTTGCCTTGTCGATGGGGAGCACGATATTTGGTTGCATACTTGTTTGTATGCATTGTTATGTTTTGGAATTCATATTTCCAAATGATTTGATTTGAGATCCCGAAGTGAAATCTACTTTGATATAGAAAGTTAGATATGTATTTCAAATGATTTGAAATAAGGAATCGGGAATAAAATCCAAAGGAATAATTTCTGTAAATTGAATTGGATTTGGAAAATCTAAGTGTGGTGATTAATCTAAATGGGTAGATTGGGATATTGCATGTTGATTGATGCATAGTAGATCCATATATCTATATTGATTGTTGTTTATACACTGGCTTTCATGGGGGTAAACCCGTTCCGCGAAAGTGGCGTGGTCCCGTGATTTGCCTTATTTTTGAACAAAGTTAACAACTGTTTTTGAGTTCTCACACCAGTCCCATGACTGACCTGTAGTTTGCTTTTCCCTTGCGAACTCGGGTGCCCCTATTTTCCACACGGGCAGTCGAGTAGTTTTATTTTGCAGATGTTTTGAGCAGGATTCTGGATTGAAGCTTTAAGCTGTGTCCAGACATTTACAGTCTTCCGCTGTGTAGTTTATATTTCCGCTGTGCACTGTTTTACATTTATGTAAATTTATCTTCCGCTGTGTAGTTTATATTTCCGCTGTGCACTGTTTTACATTTATGTAAATTTATCTTCCGCTGTGTATTATATTTCGATATACTCTGATATTCTGTACTCTGATGTAACATTATTATGATGTTTATTGAAGTCTTCTGTTATTTGTTCTGATGTGTTGTATACCCAAAGTTAGCGTATGCGGGATTCGAACGGTCTTGGTCGGTTTAACGATCGATTAGGTCCGGGCGAAATCCGTGTCGTTACAACGTGGTATCAGAGCTTTGGTTAAACTCAAATCTTTGGGGTACAACTCATTAGAACTGAACAAAAGACTCATCAGAGGTAGGATTAGTAATGTCCTATAAAAGAATCCTCATTAGAGATAGAATCAGTAGCATTCTAGGATGAGTGACTCGTTAGAGATGGGGTTAGAAATGCCCTAGAATGAGTCGAGAGTTATTTGTTTATAAATAACGTATCTGTGATTATATATATAATCTGATTTTAGAAAATATGATTTTTAAATATATAAAATTATATATTTGAAAATATAATCAACTAATTGATTGATGTTTGTGTGGTTTGTTTATTTGGTTGCTAAATTTTAACCATTTTGCCTAATTCAACCAAATATTGAATTGTATTGGAATTTGGTCGCATCTGCTTGCATATACATGTATATCATTGAACAGGTCATAGCAAGGAGGCTAGAGCCAGAGAATAAAATTTGTTTGCCCGACAAATAGGTACATGTTTACTACATAATTTCCTGTTTTGTTTGGGTGATGATGATTTTGTGAGCCTATTGGCTAGCCGCTTGGCTTTTTCTTTTTCTTTTTGAGATCTGAAGGACCGGGGAAGCTATTTGAAATTCCCCGATGCTCCCGGTGCAGGGGAGGTTATGGCGAAATTTTTCAAAAATTTAGGGTGTTAGCCAAATTTTTGAAATTTTGAAAATTCTCAGAAACTAAAGAGTTGGAGAATGGAAGCCTGGTCGGGCGTAGTGTTGATTAATCAAACCACTTTCGACTTTGTTCCTTTTCGGGGACGAAAAGTTTTAAGTGGGGGAGATTGTAACAACCCGAAAATCTGGGCCAGTTTAAAATTTTTATTTTGGCAATTATAGCGAGTTTTGATTATTTAAAATGAATTATTTTAAATAATATCGACGAGAAATTTATTTTGAATATAATTCGAACGTATATATTATACGCGTCGTCGTTAGAATATAAATATTTATATATAATTATAAATAGAATTGAAAATGGCGCGGTAGTTCGATAATTCGATTTCAAACTTCAATTGAATGTACCGGGTGCAAAACAATCCGGATTTTAGTGAAACCAAAAATAATGGAATCTAATAGTGAATATCTTTCCAACGAATCCGAAAAATCAAGATTTCATATCGGGAATCAAAAGATATGTCCAGTTGAAAATTCTGAATAGTCGCTATGGAATTCAGGCCCTTAAAAATGGACATTTTGCAAACGACCTCGGATTTCGACGAAACCAGTTTTGTTGGGTCCGTGATGTCAATTTATTGCTAGATTCCAAATTTCATAATTTTCCGAATCAATATGTGAGCGTGGCAAAGGAAAACGCATTTTGACCATTTCAGTTGATTTTAATCGACTGGAAATTGGCCATTTTTCAAACGGTCTCAGAATTCGACGAAACTAGTTTTGTTAGGACCGTATCGTCAATACGAAGCTAGAAAATATTTTTCTGGAATTTTTCTAGTCAGTATGTGGCCCCGGTAATTTGAAAAGTACGTTTAAAATTCAATATAGTGATTTAAATGAAAATTCAAAAGGAAACCGATTGTAACGATCAAACCAGCTTGCGATACATATCCCATTGTGTTCGGAATGGAGGTTAAACGCTATGGACGACAGGCAGTGGGCCTCGTTTCGAGGTCGTGGATGAAAGTCAACCTTTTTGCGAAATTTAATAATTAAATAAAAAAAAAAACCTCTTCCCTCCTTTATCATCTTCCTGGCCCCCCCCTTTTTCATTAATCAGAAATAACAAAAAAAAAAAAACCCCGAATCCCTAATCGAACCCCCTACCCTCCGCCTCGTCGCCGATGGCGAACCCCCAGCCGCCAACCGAGCTGCCTCCCCAGCTTCGAAGACCGCCGCCGCCTCATGAAGACCCCCACCCTCTATCGCGACGCAGCCCCAACGGCGCGACAACCGCCTCCCTCGATCGAAGATCCGCCACCGTCCTGCTTCCGCCACCACGCCAGAACCCCGATTCGAACGACGCGCCGCCGCCATCGTTCCAATCCCCTCCAGCCGAGTTCGACAGATCAAAGAAAATGAACGGTAAGATTTTTATTAAAGTGTTAAAACTGATTTTTTTTTTTAGTGTTAAAACAGATTTTTATTAAAGTGTTAAAACTGATTTTTTTTTTTAAGTTGCATAAACTGATTTTTATGAATTTTTAAAACTGATTTTTAGGAGTTTTAAAACTGGATTTAAAAAGAAAGTTAAAAACTGATTTCTTTAAAAAGTAAAAATCATATTTTTATTTATTGAAAGTCGAAGTAAAAATCATATTTTTATTTATTGAAAGTCAAAGTAAAAATCATATTTTTATTTATTGAAAGTCGAAGTAAAAATCATATTTTTATTTATTGAAAGTCAAAGTAAAAATCATATTTTTATTTATTGAAAGTCGAAGTAAAAATCATATTTTTATTTATGGAAAGTCGAAGTAAAAATCAGATTTTTATATATTGAATAACATAGTAAAAATTCGATTTTTACATATGTAGAGAATACGGGTGAAAGCGACAAAAGGCGAAGATTTCTATTAAGGAAGAATCGTGTGAGTGGATAGCTATTGGTGAGGATTTCTCACTCTTCAATTTCGTTTTATAATTTTATATATATGTGTTGAAAGTGGAAGTGAATTGCTATATATAAATATCTATATATATATATATACGCCCCTCGTCCACAAACCATGGACGATATTTATTGGTTGAAATTTTTGTGAAAATTGATTGATAGCGAAGTGAAATAACATATATATGAAAAGTGAAATTAATATATATAGCGAAGTGAAATAACATATATATGAAGAGTGAAATTTATATATATATAGCGAAGTGAATATTGAATATATTGAAAGTGAAAATATTGAATATATTGAAAGTGAAAATATTCGAATTGAAAACAATGTATATGAAATATTCGAATTGAAAACGATATATATATATGTATGAATTGAAAACGATGTATATGAAATATATATATGAATTGAAAACGATGTATATGAAATATATATATGAATTGAAAACGATGTATATGAAATATTCGAATTGAAAACGATATATATATTGAAAGTGAAAATATCGAATATATCGAAAGTGAAAATATTGAATATATTGAAAGTGAAAATATTGAATATATTGAAAGTGAAAGTATCGAATATATTGAAAAGGAATATATCGTATGTATTGAAAATGAAAATATCGTATATAGTGAAAGGTGAATATATATATATATATATATGAATTGAAAACGATGTATATGAAATATATATATGAATTGAAAACGATGTATATGAAATATATATATGAATTGAAAACGATGTATATGAAATATTCGAATTGAATTGAATAGAAAACGAATTCGAATTGAATTGAATAGAAAACGAATTCGAATTGAATTGAATAGAAAACGAATTCGAATTGAATTGAATAGAAAACGAATTCGAATTGAATTGAATTGAAAATTGAATTGAATAGAAAACGAATTCGAATTGAATTGAATAGAAAACGAATTCGAATTGAATTGAATAGAAAACGAATTCGAATTGAATTGAATAGAAAACGAATTCGAATTGAATTGAATAGAAAACGAATTCGAATTGAATTGAATAGAAAACGAATTCGAATTGAATTGAATAGAAAACGAATTCGAATTGAATTGAATAGAAAACGAATTCGAATTGAATTGAAATAGAAAACGAATTCGAATTGAATTGAAAATTGAATTGAAATAGAAAACGAATTCGAATTGAATTGAATAGAAAATGAATTCGAATTGAATTGAATAGAAAACGAATTCGAATTGAATTGAAATAGAAAACGAATTCGAATTGAATTGAATAGAAAATGAATTCGAATTGAATTGAATAGAAAATGAATTCGAATTGAATTGAATAGAAAATGAATTCAAATTGAATTGAAAATTGAATTGAATAGAAAACGAATTCGAATTGAATTGAATAGAAAACGAATTCGAATTGAATTGAATAGAAAACGAATTCGAATTGAATTAAATAGAAAACGAATTCGAATTGAATTGAATAGAAAACGAATTCGAATTGAATTGAATAGAAAACGAATTCGAATTGGATTGAATAGAAAACGAATTCGAATTGAATTGAATAGAAAATGAATTCGAAATGAATTGAATTGAAAACGAATTCGAATTGAATTGAAATTTGAATCGAATAGAAATGAATTTTAAAACGAATCTATAAAGAAGAATTCAATTGTGATTTGAATTGAAAAGGAAGTTGAAAATGTTTTTGAAACGAATTCAAAACTATTTATATAATTCGTTTTAAATAGAAATCGACGAAATATATATTATATATATTATATATATAATAAATGGCCTGAATAGAACGCGCCGCGCTGCGGCAGTTCGCGAATTTCGACCATTTATTTCAAACGGACATTACGGGAGATCCGACCGTCGGATTCTCCTAAAACCGGAACCGTTGGGTTCGTATCGAAAAGAGCTTTCTAACGAATATTAGAAATTTGAAATCTAACGGTTGGATTTGGAATTATGTCCAAATCAAATTCGAAAAAGGTCGCTGTAAGTGCAGTTCGATGGCCATTGATGGAAATCGACTGTACGGGCCTTGATAAAATTATTAAAAATAGTAATAATTTGTGTAAAATCATAAGAAATGATTTGTGAAGAATTGGGATGAAAAACTCCATATTTGAAAAGATAAAAATGGATTTTTATCGAAATGAACTAGTTTTGAACTAGAATTATAATTCTATTTATTTTTAAATAAATAAATTGAATTCGAAAAGGGTTTTAAAAGTAACCAAAATTCCAATGATTGCATTGGAGTGGATTTGAATCGAAATTGTCTTCGGAATATTTCGATGTTGGAATTCGTGATTATACAGGTGTTGTTATGGAAATTTGAAAGATATATATGTATATCGTTATTTCCAATACGACATTTGTTAGTCGTAGAATTCGATATTGAATATAAGCCGATATATTTTCTATTCAGAGCCTTGTATTGAATATCGAATGTGATTTGGGTTTGTCGTGAATGGTGTCTTCACTAACACTGTTCTTGAACCCAGTTGAGAAAAGATTAAATCTTTTATTTAGATTTAATGAAGTGTACCAATTAAATGATATTTAATTGGAATTGAATTGATATTGATTTTTGGGTTTATCGTGAACAGTGTTTTAAATAACACTCGTTCTTTAACCCGATAATTAATGGAATGATTTTTGGGTTTATCGTGAACAGTGTTTTAAATAACACTCGTTCTTTAACCCGATAATTAATGGAATGATTTTTGGGTTTATCGTGAACAGTGTTTTAAATAACACTCGTTCTTTAACCCGATAATTAATGGAATGATTTTTGGGTTTATCGTGAACAGTGTTTTTAAATAACACTTGTTCTTTAACCCGATAATTAATGGGATGTGACTTTGGGTTTATCGTGAACCGTGTTTTAAATGACACTGATTCTTTAACCCAGTCACAGATTAAAACTAAGTGGAGTTTTAATGAATCTTTAATTAGATTGAAAAGATCGAGAATGGAGTATCACCAGTTTTGCTCCAGGCGATAGTTAAATCTTTAATTAGATTTGAACGTGAAATTTAGAAACTAACTGTCGGTTAGCCAAGCAGAATGGTTTTCTGGATATTGATCTGATGTTGGTTTCGGCCTTCGGGGTTAATATTTGGGGAATTATTCTCTTGATTAATTTACGGTTAGTGACTAATGAATTGGAATGAGGCGTATGTTAAATTTGATTGATTGATGGTTTGGATTGTGCTCGACCAGTTTATGAGCAGAATATGCTTTTACATTTAGCATTGGGTTGGGTTGAAAATATCTGTGTGCTAACGCCTTGTGAAACACTTCACGATTTGACGATAAGGTGTTTAGCGATGTTGTGTTCATTTCAAATTTAACGAATGATTGTGAAATGATATTTTTCTTAAGTGAAAAGAAATGTATTCCCGATTTTGGACAGGGAATGTTTTATAAAAATGTTTTATAAAACAGAAAGGATTTCGAGGCCCAAAACCCGATGATTTCTAAAGTGATTTAGAAATGTATTATATGTTACATTGTGATTATTATGTTGTGAAATGATTTTCCCTACTTCGGGATATGAAATGATTTAGTATGTGACTAAAGATTCGGGTAACCCTGAGACTAAAAGTATGGGTGAGAGGGCGGTGTATGCTCTCCTGAGTGGGAGGTGCATCGTCGGTGTAGCCTACTCCTATGTGGGGTAGGTGCACATATATATATCGAGTTGCGAGGTGCGTACCCTTTGCCTTGTCGATGGGGAGCACGATATTTGGTTGCATACTTGTTTGTATGCATTGTTATGTTTTGGAATTCATATTTCCAAATGATTTGATTTGAGATCCCGAAGTGAAATCTACTTTGATATAGAAAGTTAGATATGTATTTCAAATGATTTGAAATAAGGAATCGGGAATAAAATCCAAAGGAATAATTTCTGTAAATTGAATTGGATTTGGAAAATCTAAGTGTGGTGATTAATCTAAATGGGTAGATTGGGATATTGCATGTTGATTGATGCATAGTAGATCCATATATCTATATTGATTGTTGTTTATACACTGGCTTTCATGGGGGTAAACCCGTTCCGCGAAAGTGGCGTGGTCCCGTGATTTGCCTTATTTTTGAACAAAGTTAACAACTGTTTTTGAGTTCTCACACCAGTCCCATGACTGACCTGTAGTTTGCTTTTCCCTTGCGAACTCGGGTGCCCCTATTTTCCACACGGGCAGTCGAGTAGTTTTATTTTGCAGATGTTTTGAGCAGGATTCTGGATTGAAGCTTTAAGCTGTGTCCAGACATTTACAGTCTTCCGCTGTGTAGTTTATATTTCCGCTGTGCACTGTTTTACATTTATGTAAATTTATCTTCCGCTGTGTAGTTTATATTTCCGCTGTGCACTGTTTTACATTTATGTAAATTTATCTTCCGCTGTGTATTATATTTCGATATACTCTGATATTCTGTACTCTGATGTAACATTATTATGATGTTTATTGAAGTCTTCTGTTATTTGTTCTGATGTGTTGTATACCCAAAGTTAGCGTATGCGGGATTCGAACGGTCTTGGTCGGTTTAACGATCGATTAGGTCCGGGCGAAATCCGTGTCGTTACACCTGCTTAGTGGCATAAAATCTTATTTGATAATTGTTTTAACACGACTCTTTTTTGTTCAACCATATGATTATGTTTTTTAATATCAAACTATATATTTTAGCTAAAAGTTCTACAAAAAATTCTCTCTCATGATGCATTTTGTGTTATTTAAAATTTGTTTCAGGCATAAGGATTATGACAGAGATAGAGAGTCTCGACACAGACATAGATCTCGTTCTCGATCGCGGGGAAGATCTAGCCATAGATCAAGATCTCGCTCATGATCAAAGAGGTAAAATTGTTAATTTTAGGCTATCAATTATGTGTTCGTGTTTTTACCATACAATTCTAAGGTTTTAAATTAAAATTATCAGGCTATCATTAAAATTGCATGGAAGTGAAGTTTTTTATCTGAAATCGTTAGAATGCAAATTTGGTTTTGTTGCAGATGAGACTTTGTTTGTTGGCCTTTATATCGTTAGTAATGCATTTTAACTGTATTACGATAGTCAAAATAATTGTTTTTAACTGTATAATGATAGTCAAAATAACTCAAATGTTAGCTTTTAAGCACTAGTTCATGGCGAAGGTACTTATTAGCTTCATTTTTCTTCAATCTGAAGTGGTAGGTAATATCATCCATATTAATTTCTATTTGTTGTTCGTATTCCAACAATGTTACTGTCTTATGATCATATATATTATATAGAAATGTCAGCTTACGTTTAAAAACATATTCACCTTGTAAGCTTATTTGCTTATCATAGTTACTGTCTAATTATTATTTTTTGAAATCAGAAGGGATATTGTAATAATAAAAAATGTTTCCTGTTTTGAAGGGTTTTGCTCTACAAATATCCACAAATATACCTTTCATCAGCATGAATCTATACTTTTCATGTTCCCTTTTGCTATATATACTCGCTGATTCTTTGAGTATCTTGTTTTAACATGACATTCATAATTTGACTGCCGAAACTGAAATTCCATGTGCAGTTTTTGTTTACATGGCGATGGCAGTTAACAAGAATTACAATCTTCATAGTTTTCTTCCTTGTGGATTATGACACCCTTCAGAGTTGTTTTTTAACCTAGAATCTTTTAGCTCAACATCTACATTCTTATAATCTTTTGTACTATAGATCTCAATTGTCTTAGATCCTTTCAGAGTTTTGTTTTTACATAGATTCTTTCAGCTCAACATTTACATTCTTTTAATCTTCTATATTATAGAACTGAAGCGTCTTAGATCCCCCCAGGGTTTTGTTTTTACGTAGTTCTTTCAGCTCAACATTTACATTCTTATTAATCTTTTGTACTATAGAACCCAAGTGAAAACAAATTTTGTAGATATGATCTTAGATTCCTCAAAGTAATCCTCCAAAGAATGTGATTCATTGGGTAACTATTGTAATAGTTGATAGTAATTAAGATAATGGTATATTTTCGGTTGAAATGTTCATAACATGGAGTGAAGGTCTACAAAAATTGGTTCTGGTTGAAAGCACGTAGTTCAAAGTTTGTTGAGGCATAGATGATATTTAAAGGAGAAGTATGTTCAGTGATGTGGCGTAGATAATTTGTTGTTATGGGTTCAGTTTTTCTGAGCCTGTGGCTCAGTTTTGCTGAGCTGTAAGGCTCAGTTTTTCTGAGCCATAAGGCTCAGTTTTGCTGAGCCTAGGTATGGCTCAGTATTTCTGAGCCACGGGCTCAGTTTTGCTGAGTCGTAAGGCTCAGTTTAACCGAGCCTTATGGCTCAGTTTTCCTGAGCCGTAAGACTCAGTTTTTCTGAGAACGTGGCTCAGTTTTGCTGAGCCTTTTGGCTCAAAAAAACTGAGCAGTAAGGCTCAGCAAAACTGAGCCGTTCGGTATTATTGATCACTCCGAGCCTGTAAGTTTATATTATTTTGTGCGAGATGTAAACTCATGTTTTTCTGTTTTTAACAAGAAACTGAAATTTTCAATTTAATGTGATATTCAATGAATGCAGGCACTTCTAGATGCAGCGGAAGAAAAGAGAAAATTGGATGGTAGTTCTAATGGCGCAGTAGATGATCTTGATAATGATCCAATTACAGAAGTTTTTGCTTTCGACATGAAGAAAAATTATTGTCGAGCAATTAATTCTACTTTTTCTATAAAACAAGTAAATGTGGCTCGAGCTATAAAAGCTGTAGCTGATAAAAAAAACAAGCCATGGATATGTCCGTTTGGAAATTGGAGATAGAAAGGCAAGTAGCTACTCAAGTTAATAACACCATTAATTCAATTACTTCAACTTTTATGAAATTTATACCTAATTTGCAAGAAAAACTTGTTGCAAGTCCTTCCACACCTCATACAGAAGGTGCTTCTAATTTAAGGGATCCTCCTATAAATAATAATGTAACCATTACTCCGAATGTGTCATTTATGATCTTCATTCATCTACAATGGAAAATAAATACGTAATGCTATTGTCAAATGATCTAAAGAGGGAGGCAGCAAAAGGTTATCTTGGAACACAAACAATTTGTCATTTTAGGAAAGTGGTACCGAATATAGAGAAAGTAATTTGGACTGTTGGATTTCTTGAACCGGATGCACCAATTTATGATGGTCCTCAAAATGGAATGTACAAGTTATGTGAATTTTTAGATGGAGGCTTCGTTATATAGCCAGAGTTTCGTATTTGGTATTTGTAGAATCTTATTTATGTATTGAATTTAGCAAACTAATTATGTATTGAATTTGACATCTTAATTATGTATTGTGCTTCTTTATTGTTAACTTATATTCTATGTCGTTATGTGATTATGAATATTATCTATCAGTATGCATTGAGTTTAATATTAGTTTTTGATTCATATTAAATATCGTCTATATTATCATCATGTTGTTATTAATTGACTATTAATGTTAGAATATGCGAGTTGCTAATACATATTTCTGTTATTATTAAAATTTATATTTGTTGTGAATCAAAATTTTGAAACATGTATAGGCGTTGCAAACAAATATATTGCAACATGTATAAGCATTGCAAACAAAAATCTTACAGTGTTTATAAGCGTTGCTAAAGAAAATCTACCAACGCTTATAAGCGTTGCTAAAGAAAATTTACCAACGCTTATAAGCGTTGCGACTGAAAATATACCAACGCTTATAAGCGTTGGGACTGAAAATCTACCAACGCTTATAAGCGTTGGTACTAAATTGCCAACCCCATAGCAACACTAATAAGCGTTGCTGAAATTGTTTGCGACGGTTATACTTGTTGGGAATCACCTGTTTTGGTGTAGCGAACTATCCTTCAATAGTGAAAGGATACAGTGATGCAAATTGGATTACTGGATCAAATGATACAAAGTCTACAAGTGGATACGTGTTCACATTAGGAAATGGATCAATTTCATGGAAATCATCCAAACAGACTTGTATCGCTAGATCTATGATGGAATCAGAGTTTATTGCACTAGATAAGACTGCAAAAGAAGCATAATGGATTCGAAGCTTCTTGGAAGACATTCCCAATTGGAGTAAACCTATGCCTCCAATATGTATACATTGTGGTAGTCAATCAGCTACTGGAAGAGCTAATAGTACACTATAGAATGATAAATCTAGGCATATTTGTCGTAGATATAAAATGATAATACAACTTCTCTCTAACGGGGTTATCACAATAGATTACATTCGATCTGAAGATAACTTAGCGGATCCACTTACGAAGGGCTTGCCAAGAGAGAAAGTTCAAACCTTATCGATGAGAATGGGGCTAAGGCCTATAGACTAAAGGTTTTTCTAAAATAGAAACCCCACCTAGTTGACTTAAGATCCCAAGATCTTGGTTCAAAGGGACAACGAAGTTTAAGAGAAACCTGATGGCACTGTTATACACAAACCATTCCTATGATAAGTCAGTGCATTATATGTTGAATAAGAATAAATATTTGTACTTTTAATGATGTCTGTATTTGAGGAATTAGTGAATATACTTTACAGAATCACCTACGTAAGTGCGAAGGCGCCGCTTCAAAGAGAATTATAATGCCAAATTCACTAAGTACTTATGAGACCAGGCAAGTGTTCAAGGCAAAAACGAACACATACAGGGAACGAAAGGTTATAAGAAACATTTATCATGTGTTATCTATTTTGGAATTACACAAAACGCTAATAGTTCAAGAACAATCTATGTCTACTGATTCGCCTGTGATTCAAATAGGTAATCACTAGGAAAGTTCAAGGCCCATGTGTTACTTTAACCGATGCAACAAAAGGTTTGTGAAACTACGATCGACTGCTCATTCATGTGGGGGATTGTTAAAAACGAATGAGCAAGAGAAAGAGGATTTTGGGAAGAAGAAGAGATAGCAACATATAAGTGCCACATCATCAAAATTTAACGTAGTCTTTCCTAATATATTAGAAGCCAATAGGATTATGTAAATTAAAAGAAAGAGAAATTATATGGGAATGTGGGGGCTTGGCCGTGACATAATACATTAAAATGTCAAAGATTAGGCCTTGGCCCTTGGGGCTCTTGGGGTCTCTTGATTGAATATGGCCGATGGTTGCTGATTGGACTAGTGCGCTAACACGAGAAATTTTTCTCACAGTTTTAAAGATGTGTCTGTTCTGTCCAAAATTCGAAAGGTTTGTCTATTAGTTGAATAAATACAACCATCTGAATTCTTAGCGTACTCACATTAATAACCGGGTGGTTAAAGGGTCGCAACCTTTCTAATTCCATCGGTTACTGATGCATACGAATAGGCACCTCCTCCTGCCTATAAAAACAGTGCCCAAAACAAGATAGAAATCACTTTTTCTGCTTGCGTTACTTCTTCTTCTTCTTCATAGTGATCCTCTGATCTAGTTTCTGCAATCAACTTCAGTTCGTTAGAGATCCGTTTGCAAGCACTACACACCGGAGTTGGTCCGTGTCATCCTGGAAAACAAATTGCAAATACGTCGATCAATGCATACGACGACAATATTGTTTCATGGAAACAAAATATTTCTGTACTCGGGCATTACTAAAACAGAATATTTTCTGTATATCTTCAATCTAGTGCACAAATAGGTTACGCTTTTTGTGAATATTGTAAACACAGTTTTATGTGATAATTGTGGTATAATTGATTAACGTTGATTGATGTTGTTGTCCGTTTGTGTGTATTTACAAAAGTTCTAACAATCTTGAAACAATATTAGCTGTAGATGATGAAAAACAGAAGCACTGATTCAGCATCGATTCAAACGATGACAACAGCTCAGCCAGTGCCTGTGCTTCCAACAATGGCTCTGTCTCATGGCGAAAGGGCAGAGAAGTTCAATGGAATCAATTTCAACAGTTGGAAACAGAAAATGTTGTTTTATTTAACACCATTGAGCCTCGCCAAGTTTTTGACTAAAGATGCTCCTGTAGTAGCCAAACTTGAAACAGACGCGACTAAGTAGAGGCTCTTAATATCTGGACAAACTCAGATTTCATATGTAAAAACTATATTCTGAATGGTCTGGATGACAACATCTACAATGTCCAAACAACTCGGACTGGCTCTGGAAAAGTAGTACAAAACTGAAGATGCAGGCATGAAGAAATTCATTGCTGGAAAATTTCTTGACTTCAAACTGGTTTACTCAAAGAGGGTAATAAGTCAAGCTCAAGAAATGCAACTTATCATTCATCAACTAGAAGATGAAATGATGACTCTTAGCGAGACTTTTCAAGTTGCCGCAATTATTGAGAAATTGCCTCCTTCTTGGAGGGACTTCAAAAATTACCTTAAGCACAAAAACTTAAGGAAATGACAATGGAGGAGCACATAGTTCGGCTACGCATTGAGGAAGATAACAGAAATTTTGAGAAAAAGATTTCTTAGAATATTGCTGCCAAAACAAATGTAGTTGAGTTAGACAAGACTAACAAAAGAAAAAGGGAGAACGCTGCTAAGAAGTTAAAGAAATTTCTGGGTTCTTTCCACAACTGTGGAAAGAAGGGGCGCAAAGCAGCCGAATGTCATGCGCCTAAAAAGAAGAAGTTAGAAGCAAATACGGCTAATGCTTCAAATGGGATTTCTGATCTTGATTTATGTGCAGTAATATCAGAATGCAACCTTGTTGGTAACTCAAAGGAATGGTTTGTAGACATTGGAGCCATTCGACATATATATGCTAACAAGTGGATGTTTACAACTAATGAAACTACAACTGATAATGAACAACTTTTTATGAGCAATTCTTCTACTTCAAAGGTCGAAGGCAAAAGGAAAAGTTGTGTTGAAACTGGCTTGTGGAAAGGAATAGACTTTAAATGATGTTCTTCGTGTTCCACAAATTCGCAAGAACCTAATTTCAGGATTGTTGCTGAGCAAGCATGGCTTCAAATTGACCTTTGAAGCTGATAAATTTGTTCTTTCCAAGAATGGAGTGTATGTTGGAAGAGGATATGTGTGTGATGGTTTATTTAAAGCAAATGCAACCACTATTGTACCATGCACTGATATGAATAAAAGTGAATTTTCTGCTTATATTGTTGAACTTCCAACATATGACATTCTAGATTAGGGCATGTAAACTTTGATTCATTGCGAAAATTGATTAATCTAGAATTTATACCAAAATGCAATATAGATTCCTACTATAAATATCAAGCTTGTGCAGAAGCAAAACTGACAAGAACCATGTTTCATCATGTTGAGCGAGAGACAGAACCTCTAGACTTAATACATACTGATGTATGCAATTTGAAAATGTGTCAAACTAGAGGTAGAAAAAGGTACTTTATTACATTCATTGATGATTGTACCAGATACTGTCAAGTATATCTCCTTATAAGAAAGGATAAAGCATTCGAACTGTTTAAACAGTATAAGGCAGAAGTTGAGAATCAACTCAACAAGAAAATAAAATCTTTAAGCAGTGATAGAGGAGGAGAATACGAGTCTCCATTTGAGGAATTCTGTACTGAGCATGCAATTATACATCAAAGTACAGGCCGTATTTACCTGAATCCAACGGTATAGCCGAGAACTCTTAAAGAAATGATGAATGTCTTACTAGTCAGCTCTGGCTTGCCAGATAACTTTTGGGGTGAAGCTATTCTTTTGGCAAATCATATTTTAAATAAAATTCCCTAAAATAAAACATCTAAATCTCCTCATGAACTTTGGAAAAATAGACCACCATCCTACAAATACCTGAAAGTGTGGGGGTGCCTTGACAAAGTAGAGGTACCAAAACCAAAGAAGGTCAAAATTGGACCAAAAACAATTGATTGTGTGTTCATTAGATATGCACAAAACAGTGCCACATATCGATTTTTGGCACAAAAATCTGAAATTGATGATATTCATGAAAATAACATCATCAAATCGAGAAATGCTATATTTTTCGAACATATATTTCCCTTGAAATATGGTACTGAAACTGATACACCTAAGAGACCAAGGGATGATGAAGTTCCTTATTCTATTGAGGATGCTGAACAAAATAACACTCAGCAAAGTAGTGCTGAGAAGTAAGTAGAGGAACCAAGAAAAAGTAAAAGGTCAAGGACATTAAAAACCTTTGGACCGGACTTCTATACATTTATGTTAGAAGATGGTCCATTGACATACAAACAAGCTATGTATTTCTGCGATGCCCCTTATTGGAAAGAGGCAATTAACAATGAGATTGAATCCTTTATGTCCAATCATACATGGGAATTAGTTGATTTACCACAAGTATGTAAGACCTTAGGTAATAAATGGATATTTAAAAAGAAATTGAAACCTATGGTTCAATAGACAAGTACAAAGCTTGTCTGGTAGTCCAAGGATTTAGACAAAAGGAAGACCTAGACTATTTCGATACATATTCACCTATAACGAGGATAGCGTTAATTAGAATGCTCATTGCAACTGCATCCATACATGACTTGGAAATACATCAAATGAATGTTAAAACTGCGTTCTTGAATGGTGGGCTAGAGGAGGAAATATATATGAAACAACATGAAGGATTTCTAAGCTCAGAAAATGAGAATAAAGTTTGCAAACTAGAATAATCAATTTATGGCCTTAAGCAAGCTCCAAAACAATGGCATGAGAAGTTTGATAATATTATGTTATCAAATGGATTCACAATAAATGAATCAGATAAATGTGTGTATATAAAACACACACATATTGGATATGTCATTGTTTGTCTCTATGTTGATGACCTGTTGATCCTAGGCAATAACAAGGCCATAATAATATCTACAAAGGATATGTTATCCTCTAGATTCGATATGAAAGACCTAGGACTGACTGATGTGATATTGGGTGTAAAAATTCTGAGAACACCACAGGGATATGCATTATCCCAACGCATTACATCACCAAAATACTTGAAAAAATTCAAGCAATATAATGTAGCTATTGCAAAATCACCAGTAGATATGAACCAAAATTGGGTAAAGAACACTGGTTATGGTATCTACCAATTGGAATACTCTCGTATACTAGAAAGTGTCATGTATGTTATGAACGGTACTAGGACTAATATCGCGCAACTCAAGTAGATTTACTAGCAATCCTGGTAAGTATCACTGGAAAGCGATAATCAGAGTTCTAGGATATCTAAAGTATACACAGAGTTACGATCTATACTATACAAATTATCCTTTAATAGTGGAAGGATATAGTGATGCAAATCGGATCACTGGATCAAATGATACAAAATCTACAAGCGGATACGTGTTCACATTAGGAAATGGAGCAATTTCATGGAAATCATCCAAACAGACTTGTATCGCTAGATCTACGATGGAATCAAAGTTTATTGCACTAGATAATACTGCAGAAGAAGCAGAATGGATTCGAAGCTTCTTGGAAGACATTCCTAATTGGAGCAAACCTATGCCTCCAATATGTATACATTGTGATAGTCAATCAGCTATTGGAAGAGCTAATAGTGCACTATACAATGTTAAATCTAGGCATATTTGTCGTAGACATAAAACAATAAGACAACTTCTCTCTAACGAGGTTATCACAATAGATTACATTCGATCTAAAGACAACTTAGCGGATCCACTTACAAAAGGCTTGCCAAGAGAGAAAGTTCAAACCTTGTCGATGGGAATGGGGCTAAGGCCTATAGACTAAAGGTTTTTCTAAAATGGAAACCCCACCTAGTTGACTGGAGATCCCAAGATCTAGGTTCAAATGGACTACGAAGTTTAAGAGAAATCTGATGGCACTGTTATACACAAACCATTCCTATGATAAGTCAGCGCATAATATGTTGAATTAGGACAAGTATTTGTACTTTTAATGATGTCTGTATTTGAAGAATTAGTGAATACCTTTTACAGAATCACCTACGTAAGTGCAAAGGTGCCGATTCAAAGAGAATTATAAAGCCAAATTCTCTAAGCAATTCTGAGACCAGGCAAGTGTCCAAGGAAAAAACGGACACATACAGAGAACGAAGGGTTATAAGAAACATTTATTGTGTGTTATCTACTTTGGAATTACACAAAAGGCTTACAGTTCAAGGATAGTTTATGTCTACTGATTCGCCTGTGATTCAAATAGGTAATCACTAGGAAAGTTCAAGGCCCATGCGTTACTTTAACCGATGCGATAAATGGTTTGTGAAACTAAGATCGACTGCTTATTCATGTGGGGGATTGTTGGAAATGAATGAGCAAGAGGAAGAGGATTTTGGGAAGAAGAAGAGATAGAAACATATAAGTCCCACATTATCAAAAATTTATCACAGTCTCTCCTAATATATTAAAAGCCAATAGGCTTATATAAATTAAAAGAAAGAGAAATTTTATGGGAATGCGGGGGCTTGACCATGACATAATAATACATTAAAATGTCAAAGATTGGGCCTTGGCTCTTGGGGTCTTTTGATTGAATATGGTCGATGGTTGCTGACTGGGCTAATGCGCTAAAACGAGAATTTTTTCTCAAAGTTTTAAAGATTTGTCTGTTCAGTCCCGAATTCAAAAGGCTTATCTGTTAGCTGAATAAATACAACCATTTGAATTCTTAGCGTACTTACATTAATAACTAGGTGGTTAAAAGGTCGCAACTTTTCCAATTCCATTAGTTACTGATGCATACGAATAGGCACCTCCTCCTCCCTATAAAAACAGTGCCCAAAACAAGACATAAATCACTTTTTCTTCTTGCATTACTTATTCTTCTTTAAAGTAATCCTCTGATCTATTTTCTGCAATCAACTTCAGCTCGTTAGAGCTCCGTTTATTGGCACTACAAAATGGAGTTGGTATGTTTTATCCTGGGAAACAAATTGCAACTACCTCGATCAGTGCATACAACGACAATATTATTTCAAGGAAAAAAAATATTTCTGGACTTGGGCATTACTAAAACAAAATACTTTCTGTATATTTTCAATCTAGTGCATAATTCGGTTAAGCTTTTTATGAATATTGTAGACACAGTTTGACGTGACCATTGTGGCATAATTGATTAATGTTGATCGTCGTTGCTGTCTGTTTGTATGTATTTACAAAAGTTCTAACAATATTGAAACAATATTTGTTGCTGATGAAGAAAAATAGCAGCACTGATTCAGTACTGATTCAGACGGTGATAACTGCTCATCCAGTGCCTGTGCTTCCAACAATGTCTCGGTCGTATTGCAAAAGGGCAGAGAATTCAATGGAATTAATTTCAAGTGCCAGCAGCAGAAAATGTTGCGACATTGAGCCTCGCCAAGTTTCTGACTGAAGACGCTCATGTAGTAGCCGAACTGGAACCTGACGCTACTAAAGTAGAGGCTCTTAATACCTGGACAAACTCAGATTTCATGTGTAAAAACTATATTCTGAATGGTCTGGATGACAACCTCTACAATGTCTATTATACTTTTGCAATGTCCAAACAACTCTGGTTGGCTCTGGAAAAGAAGCACAAAATTGAAGACACAGGCATGAAGAAATTCATTGCTGGAAAATTTCTCGACTTCAAAATGGTTAACTCAAAGAGAGTGATAAATCAGGCTCAAGAACTGCAACTTGTCATCCGTCAACTAGAAGATGAAAAGATGACTCTTAGCGAGACTTTTCAATTTGCCGCAACTATTGAGAAATTGTCTCTTTCTTGGAAGGACTTCAAAAATTACCTTAAGCACAAGCGTAAGGAAATGACAATGGAAGAGCTCATAATTCAGCTACGCATTGAGGATGATAACAGAAATTCTAAGAAAAGGATTTCCCAGAATATGTTGCCAGAGCAAATGTAGTTGAGTCAGACAAGACTAACAAAAGAAAAAGGGAGAATGCTCCTAAGAAGTCAAAGAAATTTCTAGGTTCTTGCCGCAACTGTGGAAAGAAGGGGCACAAAGCAGCCGAATATCGCGCGCCTAAAAAGAAGAAGTTAGAAGCAAATACGGATGATGATTCAAAAGGCATTTCTGATCTTGATTTATGTGCAGTAATATCAGAATGCAACCTTGTGAGTAACTCAAAGGAATGGTTTGTCGATACTGGAGCCACTCGACACATATGTGCTAACAAGTGGATGTTTACAACCTATGAAACTGCAACTGATAATGAACAACTTTTTATGGGCAATTCTTCTACTTCAAAGGTTGAAGGCAAAGTTGTGTTGAAACTGACTTCTGGAAAGGAACTGACTTTAAATGATGTTCTTCATGTTCTAGAAATTCACAAGAGCCTGATTTCAAGATCATTGTTGAGCAAGCATGGATTCAAATTTACCTTTGATGCTGGTAAATTTGATCTTTCCAAGAATGGAGTGTACGATGGAAGAAGATATGTGTGTGATTGTTTATTTAAAGCAAATGAAACCACTATTGTACCATGCACTAATATGAATGAAAGTGAATCTTCTGCTTACATTGTTGAATCTTCTAACATATGGAATTCTAGATTAGAGCATGTAAACTTTGATACATTGCAAATATTGATTAATCTAGAATTTATACCAAAATGCAATACAGATTCCAAATATAAATGTCAAGTTTGTGCAAAAGCAAAATTGACAAGAACCTCGTTTCATCGTGTTGAACGAGAGACAGAACCTCTAGACTTAATACATATTGATGTATGCAATTTGAAAATGTGTCAAACTGGAGGTGGAAAAAAGTACTTTATTACATTCATTGATGATTGTACCAGATACTGTCAAGTACATCTCCTTATAAGCAAGGATGATGCATTCAAAATGTTTAAACAATATAAGGCAGAAGTAGATTTACTAGTAATCCTGGTAAGCATTATTGGAAAGCGATAATCAAAGTTCTAGGATATCTAAAGTGTACATAGAGTTATGGTCTATACTATACGAGTGATCCTTCAATAGTGGAAGGATACAGTGATGCAAATTGGATCACTGGATCAAATGACACAAAGTCCACAAGTGGATACGTGTTCACATTAGGAAATGGAGAAATTTCATGGAAATCATCCAAACAGACTTGTATCGCTAGATCTACGATGGAATCAGAGTTTATTGCACTAGATAAGACTGTAGAAGAAGCAAAATGGATTCGAAGTTTCTTGGAAGACATTCCTAATTGGAGCAAACCTATGCCTCCAATATGTATACATTGTGATAGTCAATCAGCTATTGGAAGAGCTAATAGTACACTAGGCAATGGTAAATCTAGGCATATTCGTCGTAGACACAAAACGATAAGACAACTTCTCTCTAACAGGGTTATCACAATAGATTACATTCGATTTAAAGATAACTTAGTGGATCCACTTACAAAAGGCTTGCCAAGAGAGAAAGTTCAGACCTTATTGATGGGAATGAGGCTAAGGCTTATAGACTAAAGGTTTTTCTAAAATGGAAACCCCACCTCGTTGACTGGAGATCCCGAGGTCTTGGTTCAAAGGGACAACGAAGTTTAAGAGAAACCTGATTGCACTGTTATACACAAACCATTCCTATGATAAGTAAGTGCATTATATGTTGAATAAGGATAAGTATTTGTACTTTTAATGATGTCTGTATTTGAGGAATTAGTGAATACCCTTTACAAAATCACCTACGTAAGTGCGAAGACGCCGCTTCAAAGAGAATTATAAGGCCAAATTCTCTAAGCACTTATGTGACCGGGCAGGTGTTCAAGGCAAAAACGAACCACATATAGAGAACGAATTATAAGAAACATTTATCATGTGTTATCTACTTTGGAATTACACAAAAGGCTTACAGTTCAAGGATAGTCTATGTCTACTGATTCGCCTATGATCCAAATAGGTAATCACTAGGAAAGTTCAAGGCCCATGTGCTTCTTTAACCGATGCGATAAATGGTTTGTGAAACTAAGATCAACTGCTCATTCATGTGGGGGATTGTTGAAAATCAATGAGTAAGAGAAAGAGGATTTTGGGAAGAAGCAGAATAACAATATATAAGTCCCACATCATCAAAAATTTAACACAATCTCTCCAAATATATTAGAAGCCAATAGGCTTATATAAATTAAAAGAAAGAGAATTTATATAGGAATGTGGGGGCTTGGCCATGACATAATAATACATTAAAATGTCAAAGATTGGGCCTTGGACCATGGGGCTCTTGAGGTCACTTGATTGAATATGGCCGATGTTTGTTGATTGTGCTAGTGTGCTAAAATTAGAATTTTATCTCAAAATTTTAAAGATGTGTCTGTTCAGTCCAGAATTCGAAAGGTTTGTCTGATAGCTGAATAAATACAACAATTTGAATTCTTAGCGTACTAACATTAATATCCGGGTGGTTAAAGGTTCGCAACCTTTCCAATTCTGTCCGTTACTGATGCATACGAATAGGCACCTCCTCCTACCTATAAAAAAGTGCCCAAATCAAGACAGAAATCACGTTTTCTGCTTGCATTACTTCTTCTACTTCAGAGTAAACATCTGATCTAGTTACTATAATCTACTTCAGTTCCTTAGAGCTCCGTTTGCTGAAACTATGCAACGGAGTTGGTCCGTTTTATCCTGAGAAACAAATTGCAAATACGTCGATCAATGCATACGATGACAATATTGTTTCAAGGAAACGGAATATTTCTAGACTCGAGCATTACTGAAACAAAATACTTTCTGTATATCTTCAATCTAGTGCACAAATCGGTCACGCTTTCTGTGAATATTGTAAACACAGTTTGATGTGACAATTGTGGCATAATTGATTAACGTTGATTGTTGTTGTTGTCTGTTTGTGTGTATTTACAAAAGTTCTAACAATCTTGAAACAATATTTGTTGCAGATGATGAAAAACAGTAGCACTGATTCAACACCGATTCATACGGTGACAACTGCTCAGCCAACGCCTGTGGTTCCAACAATGGCTCTGTATCATGGCGAAAGGCCAGAGAAGTTCAATGGAATCAATTTCAAGGGTTGGCAACAAAAATGTTATTTTATTTAACAACATTGAACCTCACCAAGTTTCTAACTGAAGATGCTCTTGTAGTAGCCGAATTCGAACCTGATGCTACTAAAGTAGAGGCTCTTAATACCTGGACAAACTCAGATTTCATGTGTAAAAACTATATTCTGAATGGTCTTGATGACAACCTCTACAATGTCTATTGTACTTTTGCAACGTCCAAACAACTATGGTTGGCTCTGGAAAAGAAGTACAAAACTGAAGACGCAGGCATGAAGAAATTCATTGTTGGAAAATTTCTTGACTTCAAAATGGTTGACTCAAATAGAGTGATAAGTCAAGCTCTAGAACTGCAACTTATCATCCATCAACTAGAAGTTGAAAAGATGACTCTTAGCGAGACTTTTCAAGTTGCCGCAACTATTGAGAAATTGCTTCCTCCTTGGAAGGACTTAAAAAATTACCTTAAGCACAAGCGTAAGGAATTGAAAATGGAAGAGCTTATAGTTCATCTACGCATTGAGGAATATAACAGAAATTCTTAGAAAAAGATTTTTTAGAATATTGCTGCCGAAGCAAATGTAGTCGAGTCAGACAAGACTAACAAAAGAAAAAGGGAGAATGTTCCTAAGAAGTCAAAAAAAAATTCTGGGTTCTTGCCACAACTGTGGAAAGAAGGGGCACAAAGCAGCCGAATGTCGCATGCCTAAAAAGAAGAAGTTAGAAGCAAATACGGCTGATGTTTCAAAAGGCATTTCTGATCTTGATTTACGTGCAGTAATATCAGAATGCAACCTTGTTGGTAACTTAAAGGAATGGTTTGTAGACACTGGAGCCACTCGACACATATGTGCTAACAAGTGGATGTTTACAACCTATGAAACTGCAGCTGACAATGAACAACTTTTTATGGGCAATTCTTCTACTTCAAAGGTCGAAGGCAATGGAAAAGTTGTGTTGAAACTGACTTCTGGAAAGGAACTGACTTTAAATGATGTTCTTCATGTTCCAGAAATTCACAAGAACCTGATTTCAGGATCATTGCTGAGCAAGCATGGATTCAAATTTTCCTTTGAAGCTGATAAATTTTTTCTTTCCAAGAATGGAGTGTGTGATGGAAGAAGATATGCGTGTGATGGTTTATTTAAAGCAAATGCAACCACTATTTTACCATGCACTGATATGAATGAAAGCGAATCTTCTGCTTGCATTGTTGAATCTTCTAACATATGGCATTCTAGATTAGAGCATGTAAAATTTAATACATTGCAAAAATTGATTAATCTAGAATTTATACCAAAATGCAATATAGATTCCAACTATAAATGTCAGGTTTGTGCAGAAGCAAAATTGGCAAGAACCTCATTTCAACATGTTGAACGAGAGACAAAACCTTTAGACTTAATACTTGCTGATGTATGCGATTTGAAAATGTGTCAGACTAGAGGTGGAAAAAGGTACTTTATTACATTCATTGATGATTGTACCAGATACTATCATGTATATCTCCTTAGAAGCAAGGATGAAGCATTCAAAATGTTTAAACAGTATAAGGCAGAAGTAGATTTACTAGTAATCCTGGTAAGCATCATTGGAAAGTGATAATCAGAGTTCTAGGATATCTAAAGTGTACACAGAGTTATGTTCTATACTATATGAATGATCCTTCAATAGTGGAAGGATACAGTGATGCAAATTGGATCACTGGATCAATTGATACAAAGTCCACAAGTGGATACGTGTTCACATTAGGAAATGGAGCAATTTCATGGAAATCATTCAAACAGACTTGTATTGCTAGGTCTACGATGGAATCAGAGTTTATTGCACTAGATAAGATTGTAGAAGAAGCAGAATGGATTCGAAGCTTCTTGAAAGATATTCCTAGTTGGAGAAAACCTATGCCTCCAATATGTATACATTGTGATAGTCAATCTGCTATCGGAAGAGCTAATAGTACACTATGCAATGGTAAATCTAGGCATATTCGTCGTAGACATAAAACGATAAGACAACTTCACTCTGACAGGGTTATGACAATAGATTACATTCGACAAAAATAACTTAGCGGGTCCACTTACAAAAGGCTTGCCAAAAGAGAAAGTTCAAACCTTATCGATGGGAATGGGGCTAAGGCTTATAAACTAAAGGTTTTTCTAAAATGGAAACCCACCTCATTGACTGGAGATCCCGTGGTCTAGGTTCAAAGGGACAACGAAGTTTAAGAGAAACCTGATGGCACTGTTATACATAAACCATTCCTATGATAAATCAGTGAATTATATGTTGAATAAGGATAAGTATGTGTACTTTTAATGATGTCTATATTTGAGGAATCAGTGAATACCCTTTACAGAATCACCTATGTAAGTGCGAAGACGCCGCTTCAAAGAGAATTATAAGGCCAAATTCTCTAAGCACTTATGAGACCAGGCAGGTGTTCAAGGCAAAAAAGAACACATACAGAGAACGAAGGGTTATAAGAAACATTTATTGTGTGTTATCTACTTTGGAATTACACAAAAGCCTTACAGTTCAAGGACAGTCTATGTCTATTGATTCGCCTGTGATTCAAATAGGTAATCACTAGGAAAGTTCAAGGCCCATGTGCTACTTTTAAAGACGGGATAAATGGTTTGTGAAACTAAGATCGAATGCCCACTCATGTGGGGGATTATTGAAAATGAATGAGCAAGAGAAGGAGGATTTTGGAAAGAAGAAGAATAGCAACATATAAGTCCCACATCATCAAAAATTTAACACAATCTCTCCAAATATATTAGAAGCCAATAGGCTTATATAAATTAAAAGAAAGAGAGATTATATAGGAATGTGGGGCTTGGCCATGACATAATAATACATTAAAATGTCAAAGATTTGGCCTTGGGCCATGGGGCTCTTCTTGAGGTCTCTTGATTGAATATGGCCGATGTTTGTTGATTGTGCTAGTGCGCTAAAACGAGAATTTTTTCTTAGAATTTTAAAGATGTGTCTGTTCAGTCCAGAATTCGAAAGATTTGTCTGTTAGCTGAATAAATACAACAATTTGAATTCTTAGCGTACTCACATTAATAACGGGGTTGTTAAAGGTTCGCAACCTTTCCAATTCTGTCCGTTATTGATGCATATGAATAGGCACCTCTTCCTGCCTATAAAAAAAGTGCCCAAATCAAGACAGAAATCACTTTTTCTACTTGCATTACTTCTCCTACTACAGAGTAATAATCTGATCTAGTTAATGTAATCAACTTCAGTTCGTTAGAGTTCCGTTTGCTGACACTATGCAACGGAGTTGGTCCGTTTTATCCTGAGAAACAAATTGCACATATATCAATCAGTGCACACGACGACAATATTGTTTCAAGGAAACAGAATATTTCTGGACTCAGGCATTACTGAAATAGAATACTTTCTGCATATCTTCAATCTATTGCACAAATCGGTTACGCTTTCTGTGAATATTGTAAACACAGTTTGATGTAACAATTGTGGCATAATTGATTAACGTTGATTATTGTTGCTGTCTGTTTGTGTGTATTTATAGAAGTTCTAACAATCTTGAAACAATATTTGTTGCAGATGACAAAAAAACAACAGCACTGTTTCAACATCGATTCAGACTGTGACAACTGCTCAGCCAGCGCCTGTGCTTCCAACAATGGCTCTATCTCATGGCGAAAGGCCAGAGAAGTTCAATGGAATCAACTTCAAGGGCTGGCAACAGAATTTTTTTTATTTAACAACATTGAGCCTCACCAAGTTTCTGACTAAAGATGCTCCTGTATTAGCCGAATTCGAACCTGACGCTACTAAAGTAGAGGCTCTGAATACCTGGAAAAACTCAGATTTCATGTGTAAAAACTATATACTGAATGGTCTGGATGATAACCTCTATAATGTCTATTGTACTTTTGCAGCGTCCAAACAACTATAGTTGGCTCTGGAAAAGACGTACAAAATTGAAGACGCAGGCATGAAGAAATTCATCACTGGAAAATTTCTTGACTTCGAAATGGTTGACTCAAAGAGGGTGATAAGTCAAGCTCAAGAAGTGCAACTTATCATCCGTCAACTTGAAGATGAAAAGATGACTCTTAGGGATACTTTTCAAGTTGCCGCAACTATTGAGAAATTGCCTCCTTCATGGAAGGACTTCAAAAATTATCTTAAGCACATGCGTAAGGAATTGACAATGAAAGAGATTATAGTTCGGCTATGCATTGAGGAAGATAACAGAAATTATAAGAAAAAGATTTCTTAGAATATTGATGCCGAAGCAAATGTCGTCGAGTCAAACAAGACTAACAAAAGAAAAAGGGAGAATGCTCCTAAGAATTCAAAGAAATTTCTGGGTTCTTGCCACAACTGTGGAAAGAAGGGGCACAAAGTAGCCGAATGTCACGCGCCTAAAAAGAAGAAGTTAGAAGCAAATACGGCTGATGTTTCAAAAGGCATTTATGATCTTGATATATGTGCAGTAATATCAGAATGCAACCTTGTTGGTAACTCAAAGGATGGTTTGTAGACACCGGAGCCACTCGACACATATATGCTAATCAGTGTGCAACAACCCAGAAAATCTGAGCTAATTTAAATTTTTTAATTTGGCTATTTTTGTGAATTTTAGATATTTAAAATAAATTATTTTAAATAATAACGACGAAAAGTATGTTTGAATTGATGTTTGAAAATGAATATAATTATTTTTAATTATAAACAAGGCCTGAAATGGCGCGGCAGTTTCAAAATTTGAATTCGAACTTTGACTGACGGTACCGGGTGCAAAACAAAAGGGATTTTAGTGAAACCAAAAATATTTAAATCTGTTAGTGAATATCTTTCTAACGAATCTAAAAAATCAAAGTTTCATAGCGGGAATCAAAAGTAATGGCCAAATAAATTTTCAGAAAGGTCGCTATAGAGTTTATATAGCCCGTGAAAATAGCCATTTTGCAAACGACCTCAGAATTCGATGAAACCACTTTTGTTGGATCCGGGATGTCAAATTATTGCTAGGTTTCAAATTTCATAATTTTTGAAGTTAGCATGTGAGCATGGCAAAGGGAAATGTGTTTGGTCGATTTTTGTTAAATTGGATCGACCAGAAAAGGGCCGTTTTTCAAACGGTCTCAGAATTCGACGAAACTAGTTTTGCTGGGACCGTATCGTCAAAACATAGCTAGATTTATTTTTTTGGAATTTTTAGAATCAGTATGTAGCCTAGGCAAATTGAAATGTACGTTCAAATTGAATATTGAATGTTTTATATTTTAATTTGAAGAGAAACTGACTGAAACGGTCGAATAGGCCTATGAAACATGTCCCATTGTGTTCGGAATGGGGGTAATTAGCTAGGGATGATAGAAGTTGGGTTTGGATTGGAGTTCGTATGTGATAAGGGGTATTTTTGGATTTTTAAAAATATATAAATAAAAAAAATCCCTTGACCAATCATAATGTGACACTTCACACTCTCTCCCCCCGACCTTCACTGTGCAACAACGGAAAGGAGTTCAAAACTTCTCTCCTCCTTTTCTCTTCAACCGCTCAACGAAATCAAGTGATTCTTGATCCATTTTGAAGATCTCCTCGAGGGCTTCGAATCCATACCTGGAGCACCTCGTATAGTTGCGCGAGTCGAGAGAATCACCTCGCCAAAGTGGGCGTCCTTGAAGCTCCGCCGCCGCCGCTAGGAGCCACCGCACTGGGCCCCACTGCCGGCGCACGTGCGCCTTTCCTCCCCCTTCGCTGCTGCACCTCCGATCGTCCAACCCTTACACCGTTTGCAAGAAAAATCCATCCCTAGTTTTGAACGAATTTGAAGGTATACGACTTTAAATATTTTCAACTGTTTAATAGCACTTTAAAGCGCTACGGTTTATGATTTCACTGTAAAAATCATATCTTTTTCGTTTCTTGTCGAATTTCAGTGAAACAAGAGACAGTGGACTCGTGCGGACGTCTTCTACATTTTAGAAGAGACCGGATATTTTTCTGAGCCTTCTACAATTTTTGGTGGAGTGGAACCCAATGTGAGATTTCTGAATTATAAATGATATGAAAACAACGATGTATAAATTTTATAGTCGATGTATGAGTTATATAAGCATTGTACAACTCATGTATAAGCGTTGTATAAGTTGTATGCTCGATGTATAAGTTATATATGCGTTGTAAAAGTAATATATGCATTGAAATAAACTGAAATGATATTGAAATGAAATCGAAAAATAATTATATATGTATATCTATATATATACATATATACTCCCCTCGTCCACAGACCATGGATGACATATATTGGTTGTGATGTTGTTTGGATTATTGGTTGGTGTGAAATTTGGTGAATAGCATGAATGGTTGATTTGAAATGATTGATTGTGATTGAAATCCCAATAGGATTAGTATATGGGAAAATTCGTCTGCGTACGAACTAGATATTGAAAATCCCCATTGTCAAAAGCTGCGAGGCTTTAAGGTAGAGCGAGGAGCCGTACTAGGGACGGTGCCGGTTTTAACTACCCTGCCGTTATGTTGCCGATTTTTTTTGAAATATTTCTGTGTTTGATTTAAATTCATGTGTTGAATGTTGAAATTAAATTCATTTGTTGAATGTTGAAATTAAATTCTTGTGTTGAATGTTAAAATAAAATTCATGTGTTGAAATAAAATTCATATGCTGAAATAAAATTCATGTGTTGAATGTTGAAATAAAACTCATGTGTTGAATGTTGAAATTAAATTCATGTGTTGAATATAAATTCATGTGTTGAAATAAAATTCATGTGTTGAATAGGATTTCATGTGTTGAAATAAAATTCATGTGTTGAAATAAATAGCTGTTGGATAAAAATATCGTTTTTATCAAATGTGTGAAATGAATATGGTTTTGAAATCGAAAAATGAATTATATATATATATATATATATAAATATATAATTGAAATAAATCAAATAACGAAGCAGCAGTTCGTGTTTTGAAACCATGATTTCAAATGATTAGTGTAGGAGATCCAACCATCGGATTTTCCCGAAAACGAAACCGTTGGGTTCGCTTTGGAAATATCTTTCCAATGGCACCAACTTTGTGAAGATCCAACGGTTGGATTGTCTGGAATGTTTAATTCAAATCCGAAGAAAAACAGTGCCAGAATCGATTATATTTATATATATATAAATATAATTAAATTAAATCGAATAACGGCGCTGCATTTCGTATTTTGAAATCGTAACTTCAAACGATTATACCGGGAGATCCGACCGTCGGATTTTCCCTAAACTGAAACCATTGGATTCGCTTTGAAAAGATCTTTCTAATGGTATAAAATTTGTGAAGATCCAACGGTTAGATTTTCAGATATGTGTAAATCAAATCTGAAGAAAAACATCGCCATGGCCATATTATGGCCTGAAGCGTCGTTTGAATGAAATGGCTATTTATAAATAAATAAAAATAGCGATAAATCGTTATAAAATATTATAAACGATATGGAATGGAAATAAACCGAATTTACCTGGTTTATTGGATATTTGATGGTCGAATGTGTTTGGCGTGAATTGTTGTCGAATAATTTAACCATTGAAATGAATTGATTTAAATGCTAAATATACGTGAATTATTTGAAAAGGCCGAGTTAAATCTCATTTCAAATAATTGATCGGCGATAAGAAGTCGATGATGAAGACGGTGGTTGAAGACCAGAGATCTTCACCTCGGTTGGATGATAACTGATATCTTGATTAGGAGGCATCCCGAAATATAGATAATTAGTGGTGATTGTCCAGACATACTTGCAGATCGATGGATATGCAAGGTATATGGTGCCTCCAGTTTCGTTCAGATCTAGAACGAACTTGTAAATGGACTGTGTGTCTGACATTGGATTTTGTTCTGTGCTAATTGATCTCTATTAAATATATATCTGTTTGGCACCGAAGAATTTATTCTCTTGCTTAAGCCCTTCTCAGAGACGTACGAGCTCAGAGGTTATATATCGATAGAAATTAGTTGCATGGAGTGAATTGCCTGTGTGGCATTCCTAAGTGGCAGATGATCAAGGCTTCGGTTGAAAAGAAAAGTCTTGTGGTTGATGATCAAAGCACGGCCTGTGTGGCATAGCTTTGTGTATAACGTTGATTCGCGAGCCTCACACCCCGGTATGAACCAGAAACGGGAGAGGACATCAGGGAGGGCATGCGTTTCCTTTTAGCTAGGATGGTGTCAGTGACCTACCAGCCCTAACATTTATATTATTTTCACCTGTGTGGTTGTTGCTGTTGCGAGGCGCCTCGGATATATCGGTGACTATGTGGAGCCGATGGAGTCATTGGACTGATTTACGCCCCCAAAGGGTAGGGAAACGCAGTGTTTAGGCACAATAATCCACATCGGTGGACTGACCCTGACGATCCAAGGGCAGTTGAGGCTGTTCTGGAGACATGGGCTAGATTGTCTCGAATTCGGTAAGGACTATCTTTTGCCTTGGTTCATGACAGAAATCCAATTTCCAAATACGACACTATGAGGTTTTGATTGTATACATATATATGGCGACATGATATATGGTACCCATGCCGTCTATGATTGATAGTTATGATTGAAATTGTTTTTGAAACATATAAAAACTAGTAATAATACCAAATGCTTTTGTTTTATTCGTATCAAGCATATTTTGGCCATCATAAGGTAAAACTCTATCCTCTGGTTTGCGTTGCATTGTGTGATGGGAACTGAGTCTTATAATGGCTTCATTTTTATAAAAAGCATTGCGATGTTTAAAAGATTTACTGGTAATCCAATGGAGTAAACCCGTTCCGCGAAAGTGGCGTGGTCCTGTGATTAGCCAAATTATAAATTATGTTAAGTAGATTTCTCATACCAGTCCCATGACTGACTCGTAGTTTGTTTCACTTGCAAACTCGGGTGCCACTTTTTCTACACGGGCAGCCTTGTATTCAGGTTTTAGCTGGCTCTTTCTAGATAGCTGGAGCTGAAGATGGATTCTACCATTTATCTCTTTTTATGCTGTTCAGCTCCTATTGTACATATTATGTTTTGTTTTCCGCTGTAGACATTTATGTATGGCTGAATTGTATTTTGTACTAAGTATGAACCTGTATACAGTGTAACTCTGATGATTATGTTTATCCAGTGTATTCAAATATACATAATCTGGTGTATTTTATTTATTTCTGTTCTGCTGTTATCTGTTTATGTGTTATATTCCAAAGATTACCCTTGCCACCGTCATACGGGGTTTTAGGGTCGTCACAACGTTGTATCAGAGCTTTGGTTAAGCTTAGTTCTGGAATATAACATATTAACGAACTCGTCAGAAATAGAACCAGTAGTGTTCTAGGACGAATAACTCATTATAGATAGGACCAGTAATATCCTACACATTTACATTCAAGTATATGTTTCTATGCTTTATAACATCTTTCTTGTTGACCTGACACTTGATTTGCTATTTGCAGAAGTACTAGAAAATGAGTGTCAAATACCGAAGAAGGAATACCGAACCAGATATTGAAGCTCTAGTAAAGAGGTATCGAAATCTGGGTGGATCACCATTCTTGGGCAAAGAATCCATCATGGAAACACAAGCTTGGATTCGTTCTGCTGAGAAAATCTTTAAAGGTTTAAAGTTGAGAGATGACTAGAAAAGATTACTGGTATCTTGGGCACTCAAAGAAGAAGCTTTGTTCTGGTGGGATTCGATTATTAAGGATAATCCACAAGGTAATATTACCTGGGATAGATTTAAAGAGATTTTCGGTGAAAGATTTATTCCTCCAGAAGCAACTAAGCTATTATGTGATGAATTCTATTATCTGATACAAGGAGATATGACCATTCCAGAATATCACAAGAAATTCGATGAACTTTCGCATTTTTCCCGGTATCTAATTCAAAATCCGAAGAGGAAAAATTTGAGGTTTATTAACAAGCTTCAAAGAAGTAACAAAGTAGAGTAATGGGGCATGTGAAGCTTCCTTTTTCTAAAATGATATACATGGCTTATCAGTATGAAGATCTCCATAAGAAAGGTCTTTTGAACAACGAAGTAGAAGTCAGTTCTAGCATCAAAGGGGAGTCTGAGACTGATAGTCCTGAGGCCAGTACGATGCCTGAGGTTAGTAAGAAGCCCAAAGCCAAGAGGAAAAGAGTTAAATCTGAGAAAGAACCAGTAACGACCGCCGTATGCAATAACTGCCATAAGCAAGGGCATTTGCAAGGAAATTGCAGATCTTTAAAGAAACAAAGGAAGAATGAATCTAAATCCAAGAACAAGTTTGAAAAGAATAGAAAATGAAATCTTTGCCATCACGCTGGTCATGTAAAGCAAGATTGCTAGCTGTTAAAAAAGGCCAAAGTGGCTCAAGTAAATGAAGTGGCAGAAACTTCAGCTCCCTCAACTAGTCAGGGAAGTTCTGATGTTTTGGAAGGCACGCTTACCGTCAAAACATTCCAGTTAAAGTACTGTTTGATATAGGCGCGTCATGTAGCTTTATTGCAAAGAATGCAGTTAAGAAGTTGGATTTGAAATTGAAAAAGCTCAAAGAACCCATCACTGTCCATAATCCGGTTGGGGGTTCCCTCAATCTTAGTTGGGTATATGGGGTGCCTGTCTCTTTTTCCTGTTATAAGTTCCCTACCATCTCTATCATCATGAATTTTACTGAATTCGATCTTATTTTGGGATTGGATTGGTTAACCAAATACGAAGCAGAGGTTAAATGCGCCGATAGAGCGGTCAGGGCAAAGATTAAATCAGGGAATTATATCACCATACCATGTGAAGGTCCGAATTCAGATAGAAAAAACTTTTGGTCAGCTCTGGATGTTTCTCCTGCTCAGATAGAAAATATCCCTGTAGTCACAGAGAATATTCCGGACCTCATAAAAGATATTCCTATCATCAAGAATTATGCAGATGTGTTCGAAGAAGTTGTTAGTTACCTCCGAAGAGAGAAATTGATTTCAAGATCGCTTTAATTCCGAATGCAAGGCCAGTAGTGCACGCTATTCGGAGAATGACTCTAAAGGAGAAAGAAGAATTAGACAATCAGACTCGACTACTTGTATGGAAGGGTCTGATCAGGCCTTGTTTCTCTGATTGGGGAGCAGCCGTAGGGTTTGTCTCAAAGTCAGACGGTACTCTTCGACTATGTGTGGATTATCGTGACTTGAATAAACAGACATTAAAGAACAAATATCTGTTGCCACGGATTGATGATTTGCTGGATCGATTGAACGGTGCACAAGTATTCTCAAGGATGGACCTAGCTACAGGCTTCCATCAGCTTCGTATTGCCGAAGAGTGTGTTGCTATGACAGCATTCAGAGGTCCCGATTTATTCTATGAGTGGTTAGTAATGCCGTTCGGCTTATGTAACGCTCCTGCCTATTTTGTGGATTTGATGAATCGAGTATTTCGCGATGTCTTGAATAAATTTGTTCTGGTTTTCATTGATGACATATTGATCTTCTCTAAGTCAGAGAGCGAGCACGCGAAACATTTGGAAAAAGTATTGGAAATTCTCAAAAAGAATGTCTTGAAGGCCAAACTTTCCAGCTGTATATTCTGGCAAGAAGAAGTCAAGTTTCTTGGCCATGTAGTATCAAAAGGAATTTCTGTGGATCCCGATAAAATCACCGCTATTCAAAAATTGGAAGCAGCCTAGTTCTCCCATAGAAGTTCGAAGTTTTCTTGGATTAGCTAGTTATTATCGGAAGTTCGTTAAAGATTTTTTGAAGATATCTAGTTCCTTAACAAAGCTCACAAAGAAGCACACAAGATTGAAGTGGACTCCCAAATGTGAGGAGGCTTTTCAGAAGCTAAAGTTAAGATTAACAATGGCTCCAGTGTTAACGATAATCGATGGCAGTCAAGACTTGAAGGTCTGGACAAATGCCTTTAGAGAAGGCCTTGGTGCAGTATTAATGCAAAGAAGTCAAGTGGTTGCTTATGCTAGCCGTCAACAGAAACCGCATGAGAAAAATTATGTTACTCATGATCTTGAACTGTTAGCCATTGTATTTGCTTTAAAATTCTGGAGGCACTATCTTCTGGGTGAGAAATTCGAACTGTATACAGATCATCAATCGCTAAAGTATCTGTTCACCCAGAAAGACTTGAATCTGAGGCAGCAACATTGGCTAGAATTTCTTGCAGCATACGATTTTGAGATTTTGTACACTCCATGGAAAGCCAATGATGTGGTCGATGCGCTAAGTAGAAAGAATGTAATGATCACTAGTTTTATTATTACGACTTCATTGATTGATAAAATATCTGCTCTTCAGAAGGACGATCACTTCATTCAGGGAATCAGGGAAGGAATACATAAAGGTGAACCCTTGAGTTTCTAGATTGATAACCAAGGGGTTCTAAGGCTAAAGGTTCGAATTTGTGTTCCTAACATTTCTGAGCTCCGGAGGGAAGTGCTGGATGAATGCCATAAGTCAAAGCTTAGCATCCATCCCGGAGTGAGCAAAAATTATAATGATATTAAGCGTACATTCTGGTGGAGGTCGATGAAGAGAGACATTTCCTTATATGTTAGCAAGTGCTCTACTTGCCAACTAGTCAAAAGCGACCAATAGAAACTTGCCGGATTGTTGCAACCGTTGGGCATTCCAGGTTGGAAGTGGGAACATATTTCCATGGACTTTATAGATGGTTTGCTAGAACCAAGAAAGGAAATGACAGTATTTGGGTGATCGTAGATCGCTTCACGAAGACCGCCCATTTTATACCTGTCAGATCAAATAGAACTGCTCAAAGTCTAGCACAGGTTTATTTCAAATAAATTGTTAAGCTACATGGAGTGCCGATCAGTATAGTCAATGACAGAGATCCAATATTTACTAGCAAATTCTGGGAGGCATTTCAATTAGAACTAGGAACGAAGCTGAATCTAAGCACCGCATATCATCCTCAAACAAATGGTCAGACTGAGAGGGTGAATTGTATACTAGAAGATTTATTGCGGGCTTGTGTTCTTGATTTTGGTGGATCATGGGAAGACCATTTGCATTTGGTATAGTTCTCATACAACAACAGCTACCAAGCGAGCCTGACAATGTCACCATCCGAAGCATTGTATGGTAGACCATGCCGATCTCCTGCTTGTTGGGTAAAACCTGGTAATAGGCTTGTATTGGGACCAGATATGATTCGCGAAGCTGCGGATAAAGTCGATTTCATTAAGAAACGATTACTAGCTGCTCAAAGCCGACAAAAGAGCTATGCAGACTCAAGAAGGAGGGATTTAGCATTTGCCGTTGGTGACTATGTGTATCTAAGGGTTTCTCCGATGAGGGGAATAATTCGATTTGGCAAAACTGGGAAGTTAGCGCCCAAATTTGTTGGTCCATTCCCTGTACTTGAACAGATTGGAACTCTCGCTTATAGAGTTCAACTGCCTGATTGGTTGCCTGGAGTGCATGACGTATTTCACGTATCTCAACTTCGAAAGCATGTTCATGATCCAGATTTGATCGTGGAAGAAGCAGCACAATGGGATATAGAAATTACTCCAGAATTGGCTGTTAGAAGGGAGCCGCAAAAGATAATTGGAAAAGAAACCAAGGAACTAAGGAATAAGAAGGTTCACTTAGTCAAAGTGCAATGGAGTGGGGATCCGCGAGAATGTACTTGGGAAACTGAGGTAAGTATTAAGAAAGCCTATCCTAAGTGCAGGGTGGATATCTCTGATTGACTCTGGTGCAAGGTACATTTACCATACTTTGCATTACCATTTTGTTCTCTACTTTGTTGTTATTTTCTTTTCATGGATGTAAACTTTTAATTCTATAGTCTGAATGATTTTAAAAGAGTATATGAATTAATAAGTATATTTTTGAAAGTTAAAAACAAATTGTTTGTTACTTGTGTTGTGTGATAGTGGATTTGATTAATTAAATTATTAGAATGATAGTTAATTTAATCAATGAATGAAGGGTAAATCTATGCAATTAAATCGAGTATTGAACTGATTTAAGAAAAGATAGAAATATATACATGTGCATTATATATGTTTGAACAGGTAAATGGATTAGCTGTTGAGTAAATAATTTATTTGCGTGTCCGACAAATAGGTAAACCATAATGAGTTGGATGCGCAAATTTATTATTATATCGACTCCTGTGAATACCATTGGATGCGGAGTGTTAGTTGTTCTGTGTGTAATAATAAATGTCGCCATAGGATAGTAACAATTAATTTTGAACTACACTACATGCATACTTCTTGAAGATAGGCATATTTCATCATATACCACATAAGCATTTGGGGCTTGTGTGACGAGGTTGAAGATTTACCATACGAGCGAGAGGCTTGTATGGCGATGACTATATATTAGAGGTTGAACCGATGACTAATATGGGCCCTATAAAATGTAACGGTGAATTGCAAGATTAATAAAAACCCCACATGGGTCTAGAGATGACAATAAACACGTCCCTCTGGTCATCAAAGCACAAAAACCATTTATAGGGTGACGAGAATTTATTCTCTGGAGTTATGATCTATACACACTCCCCTGTGGACACCGGAATATATCAGTATAAATATGTGCATGCTTATTAGGATTTATTGGGTAGCTAGTACGGCCCAATAAATTTCCAAACCCCTCCCCGTACAAAGGAGGTTATGGCGAAATTTTTCGAAAATTTAGGGTGTTAGCCAAATTTTTTGAAGAATTTGAAAATTCTCAGAAACTGAAAAGTTGGAGAATGAAAGCCAGGAGGAAAGTTGAGTTGGTTAATTAAACAACTTTCAACTTCGTTCCTTTTCGAGGACGAAAAGTTTTAAGTGGGGGAGAATGTAACAACCCAGAAAATCTGAGCCAATTTAAAAATTTTAATTTGACTATTTTTGTGAATTTTAGATATTTAAAATAAATTATTTTAAATAATAATGACAAAAAGTTTGTTTGAATCGATGTTTGAAAATAAATATAATTATTTTTAATTATAAACAAGGCCAAAAATGGCGTGGCAGTTTCGAAATTTGAATTCGAACTTTGACTGACTGTACCAGGTGCAAAAAAAGGGATTTTAGTGAAACCAAAAATATTTAAATCTGTTAGTGAATATCTTTCTAACGAATCAGAAAAATCGAAGTTTCATAGCGGGAATCAAAAGTTATGGCAAAATGAATTTTCAGAAAGGTCGCTATAGAGTTTATATAGCCTGTGAAAATAGCCATTTTGCAAACGACCTTAGAATTCGACGAAACCACTTTTGTTGGATCCGAGATGTCAAATTATTGCTAGGTTTCAAATTTCATAATTTTTGAAGTTAGTATGTGAGCGTGGCAAAGGGAAATGTGTTTGGTTGATTTTTGTTAAATTGGATCGACCAGAAAAGGATCATTTTTCAAACGGTCTTAGAATTCGATGAAACTAGTTTTGTTGGGACCGTATCGTCAAAACATAGGTTGATTTATTTTTCGAGAATTTTTAGAATCAGTATGTGGCCCCGGCAAATTGAAATGTACGTTCAAATCGAATATTGAATGTTTTATATGTTAATTTGAAGAGAAAATGACTGAAATGGTCGAATGGGCCTATGAAACAAGTCCCATTGTGTTCGGAAAGGGGGTAATTAGCTAGGGACGACAGTCGTTGGGTTTGGATTGGAGTTCGTATGTGGTAAGGGGTATTTTTGGATTTTTAAAAATATATAAATAAAAAAATTCCCTTGACCAATCATAACGTGACACTTCACTCTCTCTCTCCCCGACCTTTTCTGCGCAATGACGGAAAGGAGTTCAAAACTTCTCTCCTCCTTTTCTCTTCAACCGCTCAACAAAATCAAATGATTCTTGATCCATTTTGAAGATCTCCTCGAGGGCTTCGAATCCATACCTGGAGCACCTCGTATAGTTGCGCAAGACGAGAGAATTATCTCGCCAAAGTCAGCGCCTTTGAAGCTCCATCGCCGCCGCTACGAACCACCGCACTGGGCCCCACTGCCGACGCATGTGCGCCCCTCCTCCCCCTTCGCTGCTGCACCGTCCGATCGTCCAACCCCTACATCGTTTGCAAGATCCGTCCCTAGTTTTGAAAGAATTTGAAGGTATACAGCTTTAAATATTTTCAACTGTTTAATAGCACTTTAAAGCGCTACGGTTTATGATTTCACTGTAAAAATCATATCTTTTTCGTTTCTTGTCAAAATTCAGTGAAACAAGAGATATTGGACTCGTGAGAACGTCTTCTACATTTTAGAAGAGACCGGATATTTTTTTGAGCCTTCTACAATTTTTGGTGGTGTGGAACCCAATGTGAGATTTCTGAATTATAAATGATATGAAAACAACGGTGTATAAATTATATAGTCGATGTATGAGTTATATAAGCATCGTACACCTCATGTATAAGCGTTGTATAAGTTGTATGTTCGATGTATAAGTTATATATGAGTTGTAAAAATGATATTTGCGTTGAAATAAATTGAAATGAAATCGAAATATAGTTATATACTCGTCCACAGACCATGGACGATATATATTGGTTGTGATGTTGTTTGGATTATTGGTTGGTGTGAAATTTGGTGAATATCATGAATGGTTGATATGAAATGATTGATTGTGATTGAAATCCCAATAGGATTAGTATATAGGAAAATTCATCTGCGTACGAACTAGATATTGAAAATCCCCATTGTCAAAAGCTGCAAGACTTTAAGGTAGAGCGAGGAGCCGTACTAGGGACGGTGCCGATTTTAACTACCCAGCTGTTATGCTACTGAAATTTTCTGAAATATTTATGTGTTTGATTTAAATTCATGTGTTGAATGTTGAAATTAAATTCATGTGTTGAATGTTGAAATTAAATTCATGTGTTGAATGTTGAAATAAAATTCATGTGTTGAAATAAAATTCATATGTTGAAATAAAATTCATGTGTTGAATGTTGAAATAAAATTCATGTGTTGAATGTTGAAATTAAATTCATGTGTTAAATAGAAATTCATGTGTTGAAATAAAATTCATGTGTTGAATAGGAATTCACGTATTGAAATAAAATTCATGTGTTTAAATAAAATTCATGTGTTGAAATAAATAGCTGTTGGATAAAAATAACATTTTTATCAAATGTATGAAATGAATATGGTTTTGAAATCGAAAAATGAATTATATTTATATATATATAATTGAAATAAATGAATAACGAAGATGCAGTTTGTGTTTTGAAACCATGATTTCAAACGATTAGTGCGGGAGATCCGACCATCGGATTTTCCCGAAAACGAAACCGTTGGGTTCGCTTTGGAAATATCTTTCCAACGGCACCAGCTTTGTGAAGATCCAACGGTTGGATTGTCTGGAATGTTTAATTCAAACCTGAAGAAAAATAGCGCCAGAATCGATTATATTTATATATATATAAATATAATTAAGTTAAATCGAATAACGGCGCTGTAGTTCGTATTTTGAAATCGTAACTTCAAATGATTATACCGGGAGATCCAACCGTTGGATTTTCCCAAATGTGAAATCGTTGGATTCATTTTGAAAAGATCTTTCTAATGATATAAAATTGTTGAAGATCCAACGGTTAGATTTTCAGATATGTGTAAATCAAATCTGAAGAAAAACAGCGCAATAGCCGCGTTATGGCCTGAAGCGTCGTTTGAATGAAATGGCTATTTTTAAATAAATAAAAATAGCGATAAATCGTTATAAAATATTATAAACGATATGGAATGGAAATAAACCGAATTTATCTGGTTTAGTGGATATTTTATGGTCGAATGTGTTTGGCGTGAATTGTTGTCGAATAATTTAACCATTGAAGTGAATTGATTTAAATTCTAAATATACATGAATTATTTGAAAAGGCCGAGTTAAATCTCATTTCAAATAATTGATCGGCGATAAGAAGTCGATGACGAAGACGGTGGTTGAAGACCGGAGATCTTCACCTCAGTTGGATGATAACTGACGTCTTGATTGGGAGGCATCCCGAAATATAGATAATTAGTGGTGATCGTCTAGACGTACTTGGAGATCGATGGATATGCGAGGTATATGGTGCCTCCGGTTTCGTTCAGACCCAGAACGAACTTGTAAATGGATTGTGTGTCTGACATTGGATTTTGTTCTATGCTGATTGATCTCTATTAAATATATATCTGTTTGGCGGTGGAGAATTTATTCTCTTGCTTAATGCCCTTCTCTGAGACGTACGAGCTTAGAGGTTATATATCAATAGAAATCAGTCGCATGTAGTGAATTTCCTGTGTGGCATGCCTAAGTGGCAGATGATCAAGGCTTCTGTTGAAAAGAAAGTCTTGTGGTTGATGATCAAAGCACGGCCTGTGTGGCATGGCTTTGTGTATAACGTTGATTCGCGAGCCTCACACCCCGGTATGAACCAGAAACAGGAGAGGACATCAGGGTGGGCATGCGTTTCCTTCTAACTAGGGTGGTGTTAGTGACCTACCAACCCTGACATTTATATTATTTTCACCTGTGTGGTTGTTGTTGTTGCAAGGCGCCTCGGATATATCGGTGACTATGTGGAGCCGGTGGAGTCATTGGACTCATTTACGCCCCAGAGAGCGGGGAAACGCAGTGTTCAGGCATAATAATCCATATCGGTGGACCGGCCCTGACGATCCAAGGGGCAGTTGCGGCTGTTCCGGAGACATGGGCTAGATTGTCTCGAATTCGGTAAGGACTATCTTTTGCCTTGGTTCATGATGGAAATCCAGTTTCCAAATACGACACTGTGCAGTTTTGATTGTATACCTATATATGGCGACATGATATATGGTACCCACGCCGTCTATGATTGATAATTATGATTGAAATTGTTTTTGAAACATATAAACACTAGTAATAATACCAAATGCTTTTGTTTTATTCGTATCAAGCATATTTTGGCCATCATAAGGTAAAACTCTATCCTTCGGTTTGCGTTGCATTGTGTGATGGGAACTGAGTCTTATAATGGCTTCATTTTTATAAAAAGCATTGCGATGTTTAAAAGATTTACTTGTTTTAAAGCACTAGCAATCCAATAGGGTAAACCCGTTCCGCGAAAGTGGCATGGTCCTGTGATTAGCCATATTATAAAATATGTTAAGTAGATTTCACATATCAGTCCCATGACTGACTCGTAGTTTGTTTCACTTGCAAACTCGGGTGCCCCTTTTTCAACATGGGCCACCTTGTATTCAGGTTTTAGCAGGCTCTTTCTGGATAGCTGGAGCTGAAGATGGATTTTACCATTTATCTCTTTTTATGTTGTTCAGCTCCTATTGTACATATTATGTTTTGTTTTCCGCTGTAGACATTTATGTATGGCTGAACTGTATTTTGTACTAAGTATGATCCTGTATACTGCGTAACTCTAATGATTATGTTTATCCAGTGTATTCTATTGTACATTATCTGGTGTATTTTATTTATTTCTATTCTGCTGTTATCCGTTTATGTGTTATATTCCAAAGATTACCCTTGCCACCGTCGTACGGGGTTTTGGGTCGTCACAAAGTGGATGTTTTCAACCTATGAAACTACAACTGATAATGAACAATTTTTTTTGGGCAATTCTTCTGCTTCAAAGGTCGAAGGCAAAGGAAAAGTTGTGTTGAAACAGACTTCTGGAAAGGAAATGACTTAAAATGATGTTCTTCATGTTCCAGAAATTCGCAAGAACCTGATTTCAGGATCGTTGCTGAGCAAGCATGGCGTCTAATTGACCTTTGAAGCTGATAAATTTGCTCTTTCCAAGAATGGAGTATATGTTGGAGGAGGATATATGTGTGATGGTTTATTTAAAGCAAATCCAACCACTATTGTACCATGCACTGATATGAATAAAAGTGAATCTTCTGCTTACATTGTTGAATCTTCTAACATATGGCATTCTCTAGATTAGAGCGTGTAAACTTTGATACATTGCGAAAATTGATTAATCTAGAATTTACACGAAAATGCATCATAGATTCAAATGTCAAGTTTGTGCAGAAGAAAAATTGACAAGAACCTCGTTTCATTATGTTGAACGAGAGACTTAACCTCTAGACTTAATACATACTAATGTATGAGATTTGAAAATGTGTCAAACTAGAGGTGGAAAAAGGTACTTTATTACATTCATTGATGATTGTACCAGATATTGTCAAGTATATCTCCTTAAAAGCAAGGATAAAGTATTCAAAATGTTTAAACAGTATAACGAAAAAGTTGAGAACCAACTCAACAAGAAAATAAAATATTTAAGCAGTGATAGAGGAGGAGAATACGAGTCTCCATTTGAGGAATTCTGTGCTGACCATGGAATTATACATCAAACTACAGCCCCGTATTCACCTTAATCCATCGGTATAGCCGAACGGAAAAATATAACTCTTAATGAAATGATGAATTTTTTACTAATTAGCTCTGGCTTGCCAGATAACTTTGGGGGGGAAGCTATTCTTTCAACAAATCTTATTTTAAATAAAATTCCCCGAAAGAAAACATCTAAATCTGCTTATGAACATTGGAAAAACATACACCATCCTACAAATACCTGAAAGTGTGGGGGTGTCATGCCAAAGTAGAGGTACCAAAACCAAAGAAGGTCAAAATTGGACCAAAAACAATTGATTATGTGTTCATTGGGTACGCACAAAACTGTGTCGCATATCAATTTTTGGTACACAAATCTGAAATTGATGATATTCATGAAAATACCATCATTGAATCGAGAAATGCTAGATTTTTCGAATATATATTTACCTTGAAACATGGTACTGAAACTGATACACCTAAGAGACCAAGGGCAGATGAAGTGGATGGTGAACAAAATAACACTCAGCAAAATAGTGCTGAGAAGCAAGTAGATAAACCAAGAAAAAGTAAAAGGTTAAGGACTTTTAAAACCATTGGACCGGACTTCTGTACATTTATGTTAGAGGATAATCCATTGACATACAAACAAGCTATGTCTTTCAGCGATACCCCTTATTGGAAAGAGAAAATTTACAATGAGATTGAATCCATTATGTCCAATCATACATGGGAATTAGTTAATTTACCTCAAGGATGTAAGACCTTAGGTAATAAATGGATATTTAAAAAAAAATTGAAACCTGATGGTTCAATAGACAAGTACAAAGCTCGTTTGGTAGTCCAAGGATTTAGACAAAAGGTAGACCTAGACTATTTCGATACATATTCACTTGTAACAAGGATAACGTCAATTAGAATGCTCATTGCAATTACATCCATACATGACTTGGAAATACATCAAATGGATGTTAAAACTGCATCCTTGAATGGTGAACTAGAGGAAATCTATATGAAACAACCTGAAGGATTTTTAAGCTCAGAAAATGAGAATGAAGTTTGCAAACTGGTAAAATCACTTTATGGCCTTAAGCAAGCTCCAAAACAATGGCATAAGAAGTTTGATAATACTATATTATCAAATGGGTTCACAATTAATTAATCAAATAAATGTGTGTACATAAAACACACACATATTGGATATTTCATTGTTTGTCTCTATGTTGATGTCCTGTTGATCCTAGGCAATAACAAGGCCATAATAACAACTACAAAGGATATGTTATCCTTTAGATTCGATATGAAAGACCTAGGACTGGATGATGTGATATTGGGTGTAAAAATTCTGAAAACACCACAGGGATATGCATTATCCCAATCGCATTACATCACCAAAATACTTGAAAAATTCAAGCAGTATAATGTAACTATTGCAAAATCACCAGTAGATATGAACCAAAATTGGGTAAAGAACACTGGTGATGGTATCTACCAATTGGAACACTCTCGTATACTAGGAAGTATCATGTATGTCATGAACTATACTAGGCCTGATATCGCATATACTGTAAGCAGACTAAGTAGATTTGCCAGCAGTCCTGGTAAGCATCATTGGAAAGCGATAACCAGAGTTCTAGGATATCTAAAGTATACACAGAATTATGGTCTATACTACACAAACTATCCTTCAATAGTGGAAGGATACAGTGACGCAAATTGGATCACTGGATCAAATGATACAAAGTCTACAAGCGGATACGTGTTCACATTAGGAAATGGAGCAATTTCATTGAAATCATCCAAACAGACTTGTATCGCTAGATCTACGATGGAATCAGAGTTTATTGCACTAAATAAGACTGTAGAAGAAGCAGAATGGATTCGAAGCTTCTTGGAAGACATTCCTAATTGGAGCAAACCTATGCCTCCAATATGTGTACATTATGATAGTCAATCAGCTATTGGAAGAGCTGATAGTACACTATACAATGGTAAATCTAGGCATATTTGTCGTAGACATAAAACGATAAGACAACTTCTCTCTAATGGGGTTATCACAATAGATTACATTCGACCTAAAGATAACTTAGCGGATCCACTTACAAAAGGCTTGCCCAGAGAGAAAGTTCAAACCTTATTGATGGGAATGGGGCTAAGGCCTATAGACTAATGGTTTTTCTAAAATGGAAACCCCACCTAGTTGACTGGAGATCCCAAGATCTAGGTTCAAAGGGACAATGAAGTTTAAGAGAAACCTGATGGCACTGTTATACACAAACCATTCCTATGATAAGTCAGTGCATTATTTGTTGAATAAGGATAAGTATTTGTACTTTTATTGATGTCTGTATTTGAGGAATTAGTGAATACCCCTTACAGAATCACCTACGTAAGTGCGAAGGCGTCGCTTCAAAGAGAATTATAAGGCCAAATTCTCTAAGCACTTACGAGTCCAGGAAGGTGTTCAAGGCAAAAACGTACACATATAGAGAATGAAGGGTTATAAGAAACATTTATCGTGTGTTATCTACTTTGGAATTACACAAAAGGATAACAATTCAAGGACAGTCTATGGCTACTAATTCGCCGGTGATTCAGATAGGTACTCGCCAGGAAAGTTCAAGGCCCATGTGCTACATTAACAGATGCGATAAATGGTTCATGAAACTAAGATCGACTGCTCATTCATGTGGGGGATTGTTGAAAATGAATGAGCAAGAGAAAGAGGATTTTGGGAAGAAGAAAAAATAAAAACATATAAGTCCGACATCATCAAAAATTTAACATAATCTCTCCTAATATATTAGAAGCCAATAGGCTTATATAAATTAAAAGAAAGAGAGATTATATGTAATGTGGGGGATTGGCCATGACATAATAATACATTTAAATGTCAAAGATTGGGCCTTGGGGCTCTTGGGGTCTCTTGATTGAATATGGCCGATGGTTTTTTATTAGGCTAGTGCGCTAAAACGAGAATTTTTTCTCAGAATTTTAAAGATATGTCTGTTCATTCCAGAATTCGAACGGCTTGTCTGTTAGCTAAATAAATACAACCATTTGAATTCTTAGCGTACTCAGATTAATAACCAGGTGGTTATAGGGTCGCAACCTTTCCAATTTCGTCGGTTACTGATGCATACGAATAGGCACCTCCTCTTGCCTATAAAAACAGTGGCCAAAATAAGACAGAAATCACTTTTTCTACTTGCATTACTTCTTCTTCTTCGAAGTAATCCTCCGATATATTTTCTGTAATCAACTTCAGTTCGTCAGAGCTCCGTTTGCTGGCACTACACAATGGAGTTGGTCCATTTTATCCTGGGAAACAAATTGCAACTACGTCGATCAGTGCATCCGATGACAATATTGTTTCAAGGAAACAGAATATTTCTGGACTAGGGCATTACTGAATCAGAATACTTTCTGTATATCTTCAATCTAGTGCACAAATCGGTTACGCTATCTGTGAATATTGTAAACACAGTTTGACGTGATAATTATAGCATAATTGATTAACGTTGATTGTTGTTGCTGTCTGTTTGTAATACAATTGTGTATTTACAAAAGTTCTAACAATGTATACATTGGTCCACAAAAAAAAAAAGTTGGTAGCAAAATACATCCAAATGATCAGTTAGATAAGTCTATATATTTTTATGCTTAATACGCCTATTAGTTTCAATTCTTGTATAAGACCAAGAAACTAAGTGCTGCATTATCGTAAACATTAATGGTTTCATTTAGTAATAGATTACACATGTCATATTTCATGCTACTATCCATGTGAGATTGTGATGACTGATATAATAAATTATAAATTTGTATAGCCAAATAACTATTGCTTTGCACACTAGAGGGTGATAAAAAAATATTCAGTTTGGTAGGAAAACTTAAGTAAAATATAATTTTAATACCTCAAGCAATAGGTTAAATAGTTACTAAAGTCAGTAATAAAATATTTACTCTGGTACAATAATAGTAGTAGCAAAGTATTATTGGTCACCACCATATGTTCCATCATACACTGCAAAAGTTGTAGCAAAAGCTGAAACTGAAATAGATGGGAAACAAAAATATAGTAATAAGACCTATAATTTAAAACTGAAAAACTTATTGAAAAAAATATAAAAATAAACAGAAAATAAATTAAAATACCAGTTCAATTTTTTCTACATGCATATATCTTATAAATGTCCAGCGAGCTATTTTAAAAGGTGCAAATTGAAAACCAATAAATTCAAAAATAAAGATATTGACTGGAAAAGTTAAGTTCTTTTCCATAATTAATGTCAGTGATAGATAATTGCATATACAGTAATTAGTTTTATGACATAATTGGGAATTGTAAACTATAAGTAAAATACATTTATGAACACAGTATGAAATGAATACCCTTATTGAATACTAAGAATTTAACCTTCTAATTAAGTGGAAAGAAAGTATAAGAAGGAAATATCTTCCAAAAAAGAAAATCAGAATTCAGTTACCCAGCATGCCCAAAGTAAGGAAAATGGGAGATTTAACAAATGATGCGACAAACCAATTGTCATTGAGAGTATAGTGTCTTAGATCCAATTAGTATGGTACAATCATACCGTTTCACCAAAGATTTAATTGAGGTTACATACATAGGCCCATAATTATACATGCCATATGTATAAATGCTTCCAGCATTGTATGTATACATTCTTATACGACTGTTTCAGCTTTTGACCTTTAGCTGCATAAACAAAAAAGTCGATCTATCTTTAGTTAACATATTTAAAAGAACAAATATTGTATACAGGTCATAATATAATAATAAAAGTATGAACAGAAGTTAAAAAATAATATTGACGCTATGTAAGCATCAAAAACTGATATTTGCACTGTTGTATAAGGAAATAAGGTGATTTAGTTACCTAACATGGTCGAAGAATGGAAAATTTTGAGACTTAATCCCTAAAAAATGATATGCTACAAAATAATTTTTGTTGAGACCCACCCTGGTGCCTGGGCTTTGATCAATATGGTACATGCATAGTTTTCATTGAGATTTCCTACTTAGGATCATAAATCGCAAATGCCATATGCATACGTGCTTAAGTACAGTGTCGGCCTTGTATACGTGGAGGCCCTACGCCAAAAAAATTCGGAGGCCTAAACCTGTATGGTAAAATCACAAAGGAAGAGCATGGAAGGGAAAATTTATTACGTGTGCATTCCGAGAATCGAACCCTGCTCACATTGGAGAAAGCTATCAACACAAACTACCAGATCAACACTATTTCACAATCAAGTTTTAACTACATATCGCTATAATCAATTAAAAATCTAAAAGTTTGAGGCCCCATTTCTTCCTCTTCCCCCCCCCCGGTAGAGGCCTTAAGCGGCCGCCTGGTTGGTCTGGGCCCAGGGTCGGCTCTCCTTAAGAATTATATGCATACATGTTTGTAGAATGTTTAAATTTTCAACCTTTAGTTGCACAGAAACAAAAAGTTGATATATATTTAATTAATATCATTAAAAGCAAAACTCATATAATTTAAGTCATAATATAGTAACATAAGTATGAATGTGAACTAATAATTAATGTTGAAATTATATAGTCATTATAAAATGACAATTATACTAATATGTAGCCATGAATGACAAAACAATAAAACAAAATTACAACCGTATGTTATAAGCATTTTGTAAATCCATTTGTACTAATCAGATCCTACAACTGTTATTTAGGGTACGATTCATGTTACAACCATATATTCTAATATTTACAATGACAAATTTTTAAAATAGGCTAACTTTTAAAACATATAGCAGAGATAGGCTTGTTTTAAAAGTATTAGCAGAAATAAGACAGTTTTTTCTATCTCAGCAATGAGGTGACAATAGCATAAAAAAATAACTGGGCGCACACTTAACAAGTGCGCCCCTAAAAATTAACAAGGGCACACTTGACAAGTGTGCCCCTGTAACACCCCACATCCGTTAGTGTCACTCACAAAAGGAATGCACTAAGTTCTGTGGAGCATTTAGGGTAAAAGATGCAGATAAATTACAAGACAGACAAAAATTACAACAGTGGAAAATAAAACTTTGCTTTATTGATAAAATAGTTTATACAACGATTTCTTTATAATATCAGAGTATCATCTGTCTTACAAAATAAAGAAGCATAAAACAACATTTATATTCCCCAATGTAGCAAGAGCCAGCCATAGCAGCTGAAAAGAGAATCCAAGCAAAACTTCGACAATTCTTCAAGCTGGGAAAGAGTGACAATCCAACTTAACCTGAGCTATACTATTCCCTTCTTTACTACATGGGGGGGGGGGGGGGGACGGAAGAAAAGAAGACGAAAGAAAAACAGAGTCAGACATAAAGCCTGAGTAAGTTCAGTAACTTCTAGCATGTGAACATGGAAAAACAAAACGACATGAATTAACTGAATACAAGATAACACCATGACGATAGGGTCAGCAAGATTAGACAAGATAATCACAAGATATGCTAAGATAAGATAAACTGGATATGCTCTAATACTTTCACCGCTTCGCTATTTCCTTGTTATACTGGTTTCTATATCTCTGCACCACCTAACTAGTGTCCCCACGCATGTATCGCGAATCGTTATCGCTTGTCTAGATGCACATGTCCTGTAATGTGCGGCCCGAGTCCTGTGGCAGGGCAAATCAAGAAACACGGAACTCGGTCGGGAGCTTTCAGATATCTGCCGATGCAGATGCTAAGGTCAGTTTTTATTCCAGTGGTTATGGTCTTACTTGACCCCTCCCTCAACTAATGAAAGGCACATCTTGAAAAATGAGAACATACGCAGGCCCCCTATGCCCCACTAACCTATAGCCATCCTCACCCATAACTAGATAGCAAGTATATGGTCTTTTGGAGTTCTCCGCCTTTCCTCTTCACGTATCTCGATTGACTCAAGATGGATGGTAGACGACGAGTTGCTATCACAGGGCTACCGTTTTCTCGCCGAATCATGCACGCTGGTCCATCCTAGTCTTTAGGTTGCCATATTTTGCAACCAAGGCATACCCTTGGTTCTTCTAACGTAGACCTTAACCTCTGTGAGCCCAGGAGGATCATCTGCAGCCTCATAGAGGGATACCAAGAGTACCCTCACGTCCCCTCGAAGCCTTGGGCTTCATAACCCAATTCGTTGGAGCCTTCTTTTTAATCAGACGGACGTTCGCTCCTCCCCGTGTTATACTAAGAATTACTACTTAATTTTGCTAACTAAGGTTTACCACTTAGTTTCCAGAATCGTTGTTTTCTTAACTCCTACGAATCTTGTCTTATTACCATGTTAAGTTGGTTAAGTGTCCCTATGGACTTAGCCCCCCATTCTAGCTTAACTGTGTTAAGTTGGTTAAGTGTTCCTATGGACTTAACCCTCCCATTCTAGCTTAACTGTGTTAAGTGTCTGTATGAACCTAACCCCACCCACCGGTCTGGTTATCATGTTGAATTGGTTAAGTGTCTTAGTTAACTTAACCCTACCATTCTTGTTCTAGCTTTAACTAAATAAATTAAAGCCGCTACCACTCACATTAGACAGATATTGTTGCGATTACTGGATGTGCCGGTTGGTTCCGGGCAGGTTTACATCGCAACTCAGTCTAACCTCGGGTTAGGCATATTCATGTTTTCTATGTTCAAAAGGGTTTTGATTAATTTTCAAATCAGGTTTTGAAAGTAACCATCCCGTCCATCGGATCAGTTAGGGATAGCCAAGGAGAGCAGGAAACTTGTATTTTCCAAACCCAAGCCTAGACACTATCCTCTCTGTCACCCTAGAACTTTCTAGTGTGTTATTAAAAGAGATGTCGTTAATAAACCTTTAATTTGTATAAATTTTCATTTTCTCATTTAGGACAAATTCTATAAGTAAATTATTCCTAATTTACTTATTTCCTAATTACTCTTTTAATGTAAATTGTCAACATCTATTATTATGGCCCATTTTCCCCTCTATATCATATTTATGCTTTTTGGTATGTAAACTATACCAAATTTAAGTGTCACTAACCATGATTTTGCTAAACCTGACAAGTACTCCCAATTATGGCCAATTTCAAATTTATGCCAATATACTTATCATGCCAAATTAGCTAATCCAATTCTGATTTAACATTCTAATTACAGTTCATGTCAAACTAGACTTATTATTCTAGTTCACAGTTCATGTAAATGCCAGATTTACAAGTCAATACTAGATTCAAATTACACATCCTATGATTCATGTCAAATTTATCCAATTTGCATTTTTATAAACATGCCACAATACATGTTCCCAATTTATGCCAATTTCCAAGTTTATAACTACGTTTTAGTAAATTTCATATTTTGCCCAAAATCGTATTCCCATCGTTCGTATAATCGTGATTCAATCTAGATTATAGATAAATCTAGATTCGTAGAAAATAGGGAATGAACCAAAGATGCTATGAAAAAGATAGACATAATAACTGGCATAAAATGATAATTTTCTAATTACAGACCTAACGAATTACACTGAAATTGATCTAAAACATCGAAGGCCTATAGGTCTGAAAATCTTATGACATAAAAAGGGTTGAATAACGATGTAGGTTCAAGAACATGGGTAGACCTAACTTAATAGGTAAATTCCCAAGATCTAAAACCAAAGAAAACCAAGAATAGACAGAATAGATAATCAGGTTTAGACCCAATTTCACAGTCACAAAACTTAAGCAACACTTTCCTAGCCATGAATCATAGGTGTTTAATCACAGTTGTTCTTGTTATGTCATAGGCAATAGTTTATGTTTCCTAATCAAAGGCATAGGCTTGTGTTCATAGTCAAGGAAATAATTCTCATAGTCATGAGTCACAGTCATATGCGGTGTTCATAGTCATAGGCAATGTTCATAGTCAAAGAGGCATATGGTTTTAAGGTCCATAGTTTCATAGTCACAGTCTTATTGGTCATCGAATCATAATAGTTCTTAATTAGGTCCAAGGATATAAGCATTGATCCGAACAGAAAGATTTGGCATATTCTTTTATTCCTTTAATTTCATGTCACGAATAGAGAAAACGTTCAAATCTAAAAAGTAACCGACTTACATTGATCGGTTTTTAGAATTGAAAGATGGAGTTGCTATGATTCGTGCGACGTTGCTCGAAACCGTTTGAGTTAGCCTTTGATTCTTATCTTGAAGCTTTAATCTTGATTCGAATCTCTTCTTGACAAACTTGAGCAGCATGACCTTGTCTTGGATTTTCGTATTATTTTCTTATTTTTATTTATTTATACATTTTATCAGAGGCAGCATAAGGATAGAATGAAATGGTGTAGAGAGAATGAGGCCAGAGGCTGTTTACATGGGATTAGGGGGACGAATCTAGGCAGAAAATGAGACCAGATACATCAGAATGCACCTAGGCCTAAAAGTGGGTTTCTGTACCCAGGTCGACACCCAGGTCGACTGGGCAGTCGACCTGGTCAGGGGGGTCGACTACCCAGTCGACTCCCCAGTCGACTTGGGTCCTGGGCGGGAATTTTCCCACCCAGCCCGCTTCTGGGTTTGAATTCGAATTTCGAATTCGAATTTCGAATTCGAATTTCGAGCTGTTTTCTGTTCTGAAAATTCCTGAAACTTCGGAGGGTCATATCTCCTTCATACGGACTCCGATTCTCGCAAAATCGGACTCGTTTTCATGCAGAATTTCGAGACTAACGCAATGGCACAACCCATTTCCCTTGATTTTGATTTTAAAATTTAATTCTGCCTTGATTTGTGAATCCTAGTGTTACAAAATTACGGGGTGTTACATTCTCCCCCTCTTAAAAGGATTTCGTCCCCGAAATCTTCAAGTTAGGAAGAATGTGTCCTACCATCCAATCACCCATCTACTTAACCATTCAATCACAGGCATTCATTGTCCTTAAAGGATTTCTAATGCTTTCATGTTTATATGCATTGTGTGTGTATATGTCTTTATCTAGTGCAAAATCAGGTGGTCTACTGATTCAGTTGACCCCCTTAATGCGAATCATGTCAGTTCCATGCGTCCAATCATGTATGCAAGCATCCCTAGTTATGTAAATACTACATGCGTGCACAGCCATTCATCCATATGCAACATCCATATGATAACATATCAAGTTCAACTTACGAACAAATACATATCTGTAAATGCAATATGAAAGCGTCTGAACTAATCTAGCGCCTAATACGTATGTATATGCATTCACGAGCAACCATTAGCAACCACTCGCAACCATCAACCATAACATGTTTCAAATACATGTTTACATCCAAAAGAGTTTCTACCTAAGGATCAAAGATACGACGTAGAGGATATACTTTGGAAAGAGAGAAACAATTATGCGTAAAGTTCCTACAAAAAAATGAAATCAAGGATGCACCCTTAAGGAAAAGGGTATGATGCTAGTATCTAACCTTCTTGAGCTTTACTCCATTGTATCTTAACTAATTTACGATTGTGAAGTTTCTGACCTCCATTTCCAAAATAAACAGATGTCAATCACGATACCAAGTTTATGTACTAAGATGATTAGAGGTCTCCCTTTTATCCACCATTCCATAACTATAAGGGTCGGAAGGTCATTACGTGCTTTTTAGAGTGCCTGCCACAACTTTTCATCTCTCACGCAAACCATCCTAGTCGAACTCGACATTCCTCAAGTACAAGCCCCAAAGGCCTAAACCAATATCAGACAAGCACCCAAGGAATATCTCCTCCGAATTTAGACGATCTACGTGAGATGATATAAACAAACTCGATAGCTATTCTCAAATCCCTACTAACCAAAAATAAACTGGTCGGACCACCAATTGGATTTTAGACTCTAGTGGGATCTTTCTACTATACAAGTACTATGGTGCAGAGAATTAACTATGGAAGTGGATATGAACAAATGCGAAGCGCTAAAACCAAAGGAAAGAGTACGAATAGCAAAACTAGACTCTTCCAACAGAACTTTACTATCCTTCTCCTAGGTACGCTTGGTGGCGAAAGTAGGCACTTGCCCTTCTGAAAAGCTTGTCCTTTGCCCTTAATTACATGCCCTATTACACCATAGTAAAGATACTTCCTCTTGTCTTAGGTTTTATAATTCCTTCCTCCTTTGTAAGCTAAATCTACATCCATGAATTCCTCATCCTCTTCCGTGTGTAGTCATGTTGACAAATCTCTTGAAAGCTGCTTCCATCGTACAGAAAAACCTATAAGCTTGAAAGCAAACTAGTCGTAGGTGAAACAACTACGGCTATGGATGGAAGCCAGGCACGACTTCGCCCATCGATGAGGTTACCTCCTAGAAAGCCAGGAGCCCCGGAGACTCAAGAAAGAAGGAGACAAGAATTCAAACAGAGGAAGAGAAGATAGTGCGTATGGCTTTGGGGAATATGCCTTTAAAACAAATCTTTTCTTTTGAAAATGCTTCTTTTAAAATCGTTTTGAAAATAATTTTTCAAATCCTTTATCTGATCTGGTAACCTTCATCTCTGATACCACGTGTAACACCCCACATCCGTTAGTGTCACTCACAAAAGGAATGCACTAAGTTCTGTGGAGCATTTAGGGTAAAAGATGCAGATAAATTACAAGACAGACAAAAATTACAACAGCGGAAAATAAAACTTTGCTTTATTGATAAAATAGTTTATACAACGATTTCTTTATAATATCAGAGTATCATCTGTCTTACAAAATAAAGAAGCATAAAACAACATTTATATTCCCCAATGTAGCAAGAGCCAGCCATAGCATCTGAAAAGAGAATCCAAGCAAAACTTCGACAATTCTTCAAGCTGGGAAAGAGTGACAATCCAACTTAACCTGAGCTATACTATTCCCTTCTTTAATACATGGGGGGGGGGGGGGGGACGGAAGAAAAGAAGACGAAAGAAAAACAGAGTCAGACATAAAGCCTGAGTAAGTTCAGTAACTTCTAGCATGTGAACATGGAAAAACAAAACGACATGAATTAACTGAATACAAGATAACACCATGACGATAGGGTCAGCAAGATTAGACAAGATAATCACAAGATATGCTAAGATAAGATAAACTGGATATGCTCTAATACTTTCACCGCTTCGCTATTTCCTTGTTATACTGGTTTCTATATCTCTGCACCACCTAACTAGTGTCCCAACTAGTAACGATAACGTGATCCCAATCCCTGTAGTTTCCGTTGCCTTCAGACATACATTTATTATTTATTACCTAGATCTAATCTAGGGTTTACTATCAAGTGCTTTCTGGATTCAACTAGAGTTTATGCTATCTGCTGAACGCTACTCGGATTCAGGGTTTATGTCACCTAGTCCAACTAGGGATTATGCTACCTGTCGAACGATGCCCCCTAGTCTAGGACACAATACCCAGAGTGGTATATGTTCCTAGACTTCCCCACGCATGTATCGCGAATCGTTATCGCTTGTCTAGATGCACATGTCCTGTAATGTGCGGCCCGAGTCCTGTGGCAGGGCAAATCAAGAAACACGGAACTCGGTCGGGAGCTTTCAGATATCTGCCGATGAAGATGCTAAGGTCTGTTTTTATTCCAGGGGCTATGGTCCCACTTGACCCCTCCCTCAACTAATGAAAGGCACACCTTGAAAAATGAGAACTATACGCAGGCCCCCTATACCCCACTAACCTATGGCCATCCTCACCCATAACTCGATAGCAAGTATATGGTCTTTTGGAGTTCTCCGCCTTTCCGCTTCACGTATCTCGATTGACTCAAGATGGATGGTAGACGACGAGTTGCTATCACAAGGCTACCGTTTTCTCGCCGAATCACGCTGGTCCATCCTAGTCTTTAGGTTGCTATATTTTGCAACCAAGGCATACCCTTGGTTCTTCTAACGCAGACCTTAACCTCTGTGAGCCCAGGAGGATCATCCGCAGCCTCACAGAGGGATACCAAGAGTACCCTCACGTCCCCTCGAAGCCTCGGGCTTCGTAACCCAATTCGTTGGAGCCTTCTTTTTAATCAGACGGACGTTCACTCCTCCCCATGTTATACTAAGAATTACTACTTAGTTTTGCTAACTAAGGTTTACCACTTAGTTTCCAGAATCGTTGTTTTCTTAACTCCTACGAATCTTGTCTTGTTACCATGTTAAGTTGGTTAAGTGTCCCTATGGACTTAGCCCTCCCATTCTAGCTTAACTGTGTTAAGTTGGTTAAGTGTTCCTATGGACTTAACCCTCCCATTCTAGCTTAACTGTGTTAAGTGTCTGTATGAACCTAACCCCACCCATCGGTCTGGTTATCATGTTGAATTGGTTAAGTGTCTTAGTTAACTTAACCCTACCATTCTTGTTCTAGCTTTAACTAAATAAATTAAAGCCGCTACCACTCACATTAGACAGATATTATTGCGATTACTGGATGTGCCAGTTGGTTCCGGGCAGGTTTACATCGCAACTCAGTTTAACCTCGGGTTAGGCATATTCGTGTTTTCTAAGTTCAAGAGGGTTTTGATTAATTTTCAAATCAGGTTTTGAAATTAACCATCCCGTCCGTCGGATCAGTTAGGGATAGCCAGGAAGAGCAGGAAACTTGTATTTTCCAAACCCAAGCCTAGACACTATCCTCTCTGCCACCCTAGAACTTTCTGGTGTGTTATTAAAAGAGATGTCGTTAATAAACCTTTAATTTGTATAAATTTTCATTTTCTCATTTAGGACAAATTCTATAAGTAAATTATTCCTAATTTACTTATTTCTTAATTACTCTTTTAATGTAAATTGTCAACATCTATTATTATGGCCCATTTTCCCCTCTATACCATATTTATGCTTTTTGGTATGTAAACTATACCAAATTTAAGTGTCACTAACCATGATTTTGCTAAACCTGACAAGTACTCCCAATTATGGCCAATTTCAAATTTATGCCAATATACTTATCATGCCAAATTAGCTAATCCAATTCTGATTTAACATTCTAATTACAGTTTTATGTCAAACTTGACTTATTATTCTAGTTCACATTTCATGTAAATGCCAGATTTACAAGTCAATACTAGATTCAAATTACACATCCTATGATTCATGTCAAATTTATCCAATTTGCATTTTTATAAACATGCCACAATACATGTTCCCAATTTATGCCAATTTCCAAGTTTATAACTACGTTTTAGTAAATTTCATATTTTGCCCAAATCGTATTCCCATCGTTCGTATAATCGTGATTCAATCTAGATTATAGATAAATCTAGATTCGTAGAAAATAAGGAATGAACCAAAGATGCTATGAAAATGATAGACATAATAACTGGCATAAAATGATAATTTTCTAATTACAGACCTAACGAATTACACTGAAATTGATCTAAAACATCGAAGGCCTATAGGTCTGAAAATCTTCTGACATAAAAAGGGTTGAATAACGACGTAGGTTCAAGAACATGGGTAGACCTAACATAATAGGTAAATTCCCAAGATCTAAAACCAAAGAAAACCAAGAATAGACAGAATAGATAATCAGGTTTAGACCCAATTTCACAATCACAAAACTTAAGCAACACTTTCCTAGTCATGAATCATAGGTGTTTAATCACAGTTGTTCTTGTTATGTCATAGGCAATAGTTTATGTTTCCTAATCAAAGGCATAGGCTTGTGTTCATAGTCAAGGAAATAATTCTCATAGTCATGAGTCACAGTCATAGGCAGTGTTCATAGTCATAGGCAATGTTCATAGTCAAAGAGGCATATGGTTTTAAGGTCCATAGTTTCATAGTCACAGTCTTATTGGTCATCGAATCATAACAGTTCTTAATTAGGTCCAAGGATATAAGCACTTATCTGAACAGAAAGATTTGGCATATTCTTTTATTCCTTTAATTTCATGTCACGAATAGAGAAAACGTTCAAATCTAAAAAGTAACCGACTTACATTGATCGGTTTTTAGAATAGAAAGATGGAGTTGCTATGATTCGTGCGACGTTACTCGAAACCATTTGAGTTAGTCTTTGATTCTTATATTGAAGCTTTAATCTTGATTCGAATCTCTTCTTGACAAACTTGAGCAGCATGACCTTGTCTTGGATTTTCGTATTATTTTCTTATTTTTATTTATTTATACATTTTCTCAGAGGCAGCATAAGGATAGAATGAAATGGTGTAGAGAGAATGAGGCCAGAGGCTATTTATATAGGATTACAGGGACGAATCTAGGCAGAAAACGAGACCAGGTACATCAGAATGCACCTAGGCCCAAAAGTGGGTTTCTGTACCCAGGTCGACACCCAGGTCGACTAGGCAGTCGACCTGGTCAGGGGGGTCGACTACCCAGTCGACTCCCCAGTCGACCTGGGTCCTGGGCGGGAATTTTCCCACCCAGCCCGCTTCTGGGTTTGAATTCGAATTTCGAATTCGAATTTCGAGCTGTTTTCTGTTCTGAAAATTCCTGAAACTTCGGAGGGTCATTTCTCCTTCATACGGACTCCGATTCTCGCAAACTCAAACTTGTTTTCATGCAGAATTTCGAGACGAACGCAATGGTGCAACCCGTTTCCCTTGATTTTGATTTTAAAATTTAATTCTGCCTTGATTTGTGAATCCTAGTGTTACAAAATTACGGGGTGTTACAGCCCCTGTTTACTACTGCTTAACAACAGGTTTTCTGCTAATTTAATCTTTTAAATTGAATTATACGCTCACCCAAATAATGCATAAACACATATATGTATCAGCTTCAAACATAAATACGTAAAAACAATGTTAATATTCGATTACAAACATAAACACAAGTCTAAATAAAATTCGATTACAAACATAAACACGAAACCAAATAAAGTTCGATTACAAATTCAAAGTGCACATGGTTCGCTTACAAACATACGCTAATACAACACTTATAAAAACAGTCTTGGTGAAGTTTAATCATGAGTAGGGGGAGGTTGAGAAGGTCCTGCCGCCTACGATTGAGCTAGGTCATGTTGAGATGGAGCTTGAGAAGGATCATGTATTCTTTTAGTTCTTCGTTCTCCTGGACGTTTTAGTCTACGCCTAAAGAGTAATGTGTCAATGAGTTTCTTCAAGCTGATACATCGTGGTTGGACCTCGGGCTCCGGTACTCGACCATGTCCAGTATCCTCTAATCCACTACTAGCTGTCTCTAGCACATCCACCTATAAATTGTGTTATATATAATCATATGTTGAAAGATTTAAGTCAGCGAATTAAAACAGTAAAGTAAAGTAAAATATGTACGACATCTCGCTCAAGCGGTGAAAGAGTGATGTATGCTCGTTCGTGAGGAATCCGATCCGTGATAATGAATCTTCGAGTGATCGACTAATACCAACTCATGTATGCTGAAATATGAGTGCTAGGAATTTGTTGACAAATGATACGGTTATATCTATCATTCCATTGAATGGCAACAAAATTCAAATTTGGCTTTGGTTCGCAAGGCTTAGGTATGTGTTGCTGAAGACCAATAGTCACATCACTCGATCAGTTAATACATCTCAACAGTTCGCATGCGTATGATCGGTGTCTCGCAAATCCAACTAGGCATGCCACTTAGATATCTGAGGAAGATCAACTAGCACATTCTGTGTGTAGGGATTCCATACAACAGCCTCATCTGTTAGCATGTCAAGCTAGTTACGATAGTAAGTGGCAACCTTCTTTGGAGACTCAATCCAACTCCTATTTCCAAACCACCTACGGTATAAATTAATGTATATAAAGTATGTTAATAATATAGCATAAGTATCATTATTGAACACCATGTAAATATAAATAAACTACCTTGCACTATACGGTAATGACATGTCGATTTGCGTAGATAAAGTTACGTTTGGACGACCGATAGGAAGATGCGTCCATCACCAACGTTGTAAAATATATATAAAAAAAATATGATAGGATTGCATATTACTAGTGGCCACTAACAATTATACATACTAATATTTACCTATAGAAGAGAAAGACAACTAGCTATCGATTTAGATTTTCCGAGCACAACATTTATTAATTCCGTGTATAATGTTGTCAATATCGCACTATCCCAAGAATATTATGCACAATCTTCCAAATTTCTCACAAATAATAGCCAAAAAAGATTTAGTCGTCCTTTAGAATGATCGGGACATAGACGACAAGATATCAAGTGCAGAATAACGCCTCTCGCATGATGTTCAACTTCTTCATCTGACGCATCTTGTGATGTCTCATTTTGAAACATACTGCCAAGCCAAGTCAACTTAACTGTTGCACCTCTTATCTCATTTCAATTTGGGACCACACCCAAACAATCGTAACAAATATCTTCATAATTACTACGATGTGTAGCACTAACATGATATCCTTCTACTATAACACCCAAAAGACAGCTAACATCTTGCAATGTGATAGTAGTTTCATCAGTGGGAAGATGAAAGGTGGAAGTATCCGGTCTCCACCTGTCTACCAATAAAGTAACAAGTGCATGATCTATCTTAAAAAACCCAATCTGGATATCTCTCTAAATCCAACTCTTTGTTGTGCAAGTTGAACTCTAGGTGTATTTGAAGTAATCAACCCTAACTTGCTAGAATGATCTTGGCAATCAATTGGCTTGTCGCTCTATAAAATTCAAAATGACATGAAAATAATTAGTTAGTGCATGAGAAATGAAAAAGTATTGAATTCTTTCATTTGAATTTTTGAAATACCTTCATCAAGTCCGGATTATCGCTTTTATGCTCATTTTGAAGATACAAGACACTTGCATTTACAGCACCCGGTGCTAACTCTACAAGAAAAAAGTTGAAATGAACAAGTAAAACACCATATACTTGAACTATGAATTGAAATAAGCCATCCATTGTAATGAATATGCAAGTCACCATATACAAGTAAATGAATAAGTAATTCACCATTAATGAGCCTTTCATTGTAGTGAACAAATAAATCCACGTATACAAGTAAATGAACAAGTAAATCACCATATACAAGCAAATGAACAAGTAAATCACCTTTGAAATGAGCCTTCCATTGTAATGAACAAGTAAATCACTATTGAAATGAGCCTTCGATTGTAATGAACAAGTAAATCACCATATACAAATAGAACTAGGGTTAATGAAAAATTGAAGAATTTACCTCTGAAAAATTGAAGAATTTACCTCTAACTTCATAAAAGGAGGATGTGCCTTCCATTGTAGAACTAATTTAGTGTAGAAGTAATGAAAAATTGAAGTATTTGAAAGTATAGAAAAATAGGATTTTGGGGTTTTTAGTTTTAGGGATTTTGAAGAGAAAGGGATGTTTGGTGGAAATAAGGTAAAATGGAGAGCTGATGGGAAGTAATAGCAGCAAGCCTCGGCTTGGGTGCACCTGTCAACTGTGCCCTTGTTTATATACAAGGGAGCACTTGTCAAGCGCGCCCCTGTTTAAATACAAGGGTGCACCTGCAAGGTGCGCCCAACCCAAGAGCCACAACAATAAACTGCTGTTTCACCTGCATCTAACATCTTACAAACCGCATCATAGAACCAATCAAATACAACTCATATGCTTATAAAATGCAATTATTCACTATTGCAATGCAAATCATTCATTAATTCATCAAACTGAAAGTATAAACCGTTCATTACATTACAAATCATTCGAACAAAAACTCAAAATACATCTCCAAACTCCTATTTGACCACATTTGCTTCCATCAATTAAATAAAACTCATTTTGACATACATGTTGATCTTCTGTGCCCTTTTTGATTACATTTGCTATAAGTATTTTGTTTACTTCCTCCCACTTTATCCATCATACCTTTAATTCTTGTTAAACGCGGACGTCCCATCTTCCTTTTTGTATGCGGAGGCAATATAGTCGGACCGTGATAGGCATCCCAATATCTACTATCGGGAATTGGGTGAAAGCTTGGAGCATAACTTGCTTTATATTTTTCCATGGAAAACCACAATGAACAAAAATCATAGTATGATATATTCGCTCCTCCAACGGTTTTAGCACAAGCGGCCATCACATACAAGCATGGCAATTTTTGTAATAGCGGAATGGTGCAAGTGCAAGTACACACATTATCATGTAAAGTCACTATAAATGCTTTTCCAAATTGATCATTCACTTGCCATTCGGTTTGATTGAATCTAACAATTCCACAATGTCGTGCTTGTTTTGCTCTTTTGGCTAAAAGAGTTTCAACTTTTGGAGTCATTTTCATTTCAAATCCTTCGGCATTGAAAACACGTTTCATGAAATAGTTGTTTAAACGATAAAACGTTCGAGCTACTAAAGACTTGACCGACAAAGCACGAGCACCTCGTAGAACTCTATTAAAACTTTCGGATACATTTATTGTCATCATCATAAATCGTGTACCGTTATTCTTGCATAGAGCCCAATTTTCCTCCGCACCTCACAAACTCTTTTCAACCTAAGCATGTGCATCCGGCGAAATGGTTTTCAAGTGGCCTCTTAACTCTTTGTATTGCAATTCATCGGTAGCACTAGCACATGAATAGAATAAGTCCACCAATTTTTTTTGAGTAAATCCGACAACTTGGAAATTTGCTTTGAGATGCCTAGCACAAAAGCGGTGATGTTGCTCTTGGGGCTAATTTTCTAATGCTCCCGGAATGCCTTTCATTCGATCGGACATAAAAGTCAAATATCTATTGCGAACACTATGTATGACATAGTACTTGCATCTAAGAAACTAATCCCAATTATTTTTTGATTTGAAGTCTACAATTGCATATGCTAATGGAATTATACCATCATTTTCATCAACTCTAGTTGCGGCTAGCAACGTACCTTGGTATTTGCCATATAGATGTGTGTCATCAATGCAAATTAGTGGTCGACATTGCACAAAACCATCAATAGAAGCACCGAATGCCTAAAATGCACTTTTGAAATGAACTGTGTCACTCATAAGTCTTTCATTTTCAATCTTAAAAATGGTTCCCAGATTATGTTTTCTTATAGTAGCCAAATATTGTGGCAACTTAGCATATGATGTTTCCCAATCTCCAAAAACTGCCTCAAGTGCTTTCCGCAATGCTCTATACACCTTAAAGTAGCTTATTTTGATAAAAAAAAGTTTCCGACATTAAAACTTGAATCGCAGAGGGAGTGGTATTCAAATCCGATTTCACAAAAGGAAGTATTTTGTTAGCAACAAATCTTCACTTGTTTGTGACTAGAATTGATGATCGGATTAACACAAGTATGATTTCCTTCATATTTCCTAACTTCCCACCTTCCCGTCAATGATTTTTTTTTGGCATAATAACATGTATTCTCCACTTGCAATTGTTATCGACATTACAAATTGCAGTGTACTCTTTTTTGCGGGATTTTATAGGTTTAAAAGAGACATAATTCTTAATAGACCATCACTAAGCTGTTGAATAAGTATTTCCTTGGTATGAAACTACATTCCCATGTGAAAGCCTGAATCAACATAATCTGCAGTAAATATGTCTCTAATAGGAGCTACAATTTGAGTCAGCGATGCTGCCATAATTTGTGTAGTACTTAAATCAACTGTCAAAGGAATCTCAAATTCCATTTGTCCGTTGTTATCATCTTCATCTTCTTGCACCAACGATGCTTCATTATTTTCGTTTTCATTCATATTACCAATTCCAAACTCAAGCAGATCATTGTTAGCTTCCATATTTTCCATCCGTGCCATATCATTATCCAATGAAGCATTTTGCATGCTATCAATATGTAGTGAGCTACAACCTACACCATCATTTTCCAGTCTAGAGCTTAAACCACCCGCATGCACCGTATAACTGTTATAAAAAAGTATGAAGATTAGAACACTATGAATTTTAACTACTCAAAGGTAAAATTTACAAACTTACTTTGTATTATGAATGTAGGAAATATTGGACTTGGATTGCTTTGATTAGCACAACTCGGAATAGTTCCAATAATTTGAGTAGAATGTTGGCTTAAGTTAGTATCAATTTCCTCTTCATAATTTCTCAGCTCCTCTTTTATTACGAGCAACTCAATAACTTTCATTGTAACTGAACACATTGCATCGACATCTTCATCGTCATTTACATCGATAGCAGAAGACCCAGAATCCGCCACCCACTTACTTACTAATCTTACATCATACTTTTGTGAATCAGTACACCGTTTCCTTTAATTCATGGTAGGAGCAAATTTTTTTGACCTTTGAACCTTTTTGTTTGCCACCAACATACACCAGCGTATTATTTTCTTTCAAATTCAACTTCCCATCAAAATAGCAAATAATAGCGATGAAATATGACATAGTCTACAATGGAAAATTTGCAATGCATTAGGATAATTAATTGTTAAACAAATACTAGTAACATAAGAAAGCAAAAAAAAAACCTAGGGTTTGAATGATATTGAGAAACATAAGAATTTGAGCTAGGGTTTGAGTTTAAACTAAATCAATACCTTCAAATTGATGTCGGATAGCTGATAGAAGTAACCCAATCAATAACTCTTGTTTATTTTGATAATTTTTTAAGATTTTTGGGGCCAAAAGAAGAATGGTACGAATTAGTACTTTCTATCCTGAAATAGTAAAAAGCAGAATGACAGACAATAGCAGGAAGCAGGTAAGTAGTTTTAGGTTTTGTGTTAAAAGTATAACAAGCGCACTTGTCAAGTTTGCCTGTTATAAATTTAAGGGGCGCACTTGTCAAGTGTGCCCCCTTTTTTAATAATATCGTCACTTCATTGCTGAGGTGGAAAAAACTGGCCTATTTCTGCTAATACTTTTAAAACTGGCCTATTTCTGCTATATGTTTTAAAAGTTAGCTTATTTTGAAAATTCGTCCATTTGCAAATTCCTTCGTACTAATCAGACCCTACAGCCATTATTTAGGGTACAGTCCATGTTCTAATTCTGTGGAAACATACATTACAAACAAAAACACCATATTACAACTTTAATTTTACAACTGTGCGAAAAACACAGTTGTAATAAATGCTTTTTTACAACTGTGTAAAACGCACTGTTGTAATAAATGTTTTTTACAACTGTGAAAAAATCACTGTTGTAAAAAACATATATATCACAACTTTTCTTTTTTGTCTGTTGTAATATCTAATATATACTAATTAATTTCTTATTAATTAAATTAGAAAGTTGTTTAAACTTATTTTTAGTAACTTTTTTTCTATTTCTTGTATTAGAGACCTATTAAATATTAATAACAACTTATATTTAATAATTAGTAATATTAACATTTTAGAATAATTCATATTCAATAATAAATTTACAATTATCAAATAGTAATTATTAATAACTAATATTTAATAACTAATAATAGCTAATATTTAATAACTAGTAATACTGATATTTAAGAATAATTATTAAGTTGTAATTATGCTTTGCCTAAAAATAATAATAATTTTCTAATAATTAATTTTAAGTGCTTAATAAGTAATAATTAGTAACATATACAAAATAAACTTCATGTGGGAAGTCATACCCTTTCTAAATTTAGGGTTTCATTGGTAGCATATACATAATAAGCTTTAGGTGGAAAAAAGAAAAAAAATTGGTTCATAACGTATGTTCTTTATCGAAATTTGGGTGGGAACGTGAAAATCTTGGTGGGAACGTGAAAATTCTGGCGGGCCGCCTCTGTTTTACTGTACCCTAAACTAAAATCATCTGGAAAAATAAAAAAATCGATATCCCCCTTTTCAATTTTGACAATCTTCTTTGCTGAAATGTTTCCTCCAAAAATCAGATACAATAATAATCTCGACTTCTACGCGTTCGATATTCAGACGATCAAGCCACCGGTGAACAAGTGTGCTTCGGCGACACCATTGTTTAGCTTCAACATCTTAAGCCAAATCTCCTTTGTTCTCAGTTAATCGATCTGTTGGATAGTCGGACCTGTAATTCAATCTAGTTTCAGTTTCAGAAGGGTACGAATCTCGTATTTGGTTTACAGTTTATCAGATCTGAGAAAGGGTGCTTCAGCGATTGAGCCCTAATTATAACAACTTATGTCGGAGATCTCGTTTCTCACAAATCTTCCAAGTGCATCTAAAAATATGCTGCTATTTTCGATTGCAAAGGTACGGTCTGTATCTCTGGTCTCTACATCTGACCCTGGGGTGCTTATATTGATTGATCGCCCATTTTATTTCAATATCTATGTTGGGCTTGTATGTTTTTCATGGCAATTTCGCATGTGCTGTACAGTTTCTGTCAACTCTGTTACATGGCCTTTTGAAGCTACTGGTAGGTTTTTTTTCTGTTACTGGAAAATACTGATTTTCATTACTGTCAACAAGAAAGATTGGAGATGAAATATGTACAAGCTTTCTTCTACCAAAGTCATGAACCCGAATGTTAAAATGGAGTCGTTTATTTCAACTCGATTCCTAAAATACATGTTAAAAGGGAAGTTAGTCGTGACAATTTTTTCTACTTTTATGAATAATTTGGATTGGGTGTGTTACCTACAGTAGGAAACTACTGAACATTGTTATTGGCTTATATCTTTCTCATATATATCTCATAACATGTCCATGCTGACTTTTATTAAATAGTAGGACGAGTGAAAGTCTTCATTGGAGGAGCTAAATATTTTTAAGCAACAGCTAAAAGTCTAAAGGTGGATATCTAATTTATATTTCCTTATTTCCCTTTTCTGTTCACAAATTCAACTAGCCGCAAATAACTAGAAGTTTGAATTGATGTTATGTTTTAAAGGAGGAACTGGACAACTATCTAAACAATGACCCTGCTATTGTCGAAGTCATGGGTAAGTCATTAAGCCTTCCTGTGATTATGATACTTTTTTGTAGAATTATATGAAAAATCTGTATTAGCATTCATATTCTGAATTAACTGTCAGCAGACACATTATTGTTTTGATAAAATTAACTAAGGCAGCATAAGACACCGAAATCTAACCCTTGGTAACAAAATACTTAGTCTCCTTCGCATTTCACTTTAGATTTTCACATGAAATATGTCCTATTGGATGGATATATGATGTGATAAATCTTGGACTAACATCTCGTGTTCTAAAATTTAATGTATTTTTTTGGCAGTTGTTCAAATAGGAAAAAATTGTAATATACTCGATTGACATTGGAAAAAGGATTAAAAACTTAAAATGAATGTTCTTGAGAGAAATTGATAGTCGACTTATTTGGCAGTATATTCTTGTCGTTTATAGAACATATATTTATATATCATTTTTGTAAATAGATGAACATGCATTGTATAATTTACAAATTATATATGTACATTATATATTGAAACTGCATTTAATCTGCAATATTCATGTAAACAGATAAACTTGTGCTTTGGCTCCATTTCAAACTCTATGATCCTTGTGCATTTCTTGGAGGCACTGTACAGAGTTTTCAAATTGAAAACTGGTAAGTACATTAGCTATCATCATCCTCATACTGATATTTAACAACATGTAGTTCAATATAGTGAAAACTATTGCGAAGTGCATTGAAAGCTTAAGCTCATATTATTTTACGGCAACTATTGTGAAGTACATTAGTTATCATCATCCTCATGCTATTTGTTATTTTATGGCAGTGTTTGTATTGTTGTGTAAGTCCTGGCTTTTATCTCTGTTGATTGACCATGTGGGCACTGGTTTCTGTCCCTTTTGATTGACGGTGTGCCAAACTTCGTTGCTAAACACTAGGAAGCATATTCGAAAGAAACACATTTACTTGGCACAAAGTTTGTCAATCGGGCTTTAATCGGGACTATTTAGCTGAACTAGCCCATTAGTAAATTACATCATTTTCCACTATGTATTAGTCTGTAGTGTTGCTATGTTGAAGTTGTGGTTCTTATGCTATTGGGGTGACTTGAGTTGAAGTAATTATCTTTTGGATTTCTTGATGCATCAGCTTCGATTGGCAGCTTGCCTCCTCTTAGTTGCAAGTCAAGGAACTCAACTTAATGGTGTTGCAAGTGAGTCTCTCATGTCATGTTTCCAGGCCTGTTTGTTCGAAAGTGTTTTTTCTGTGTCATTGTATTTTGATGTCAAGCACGCAAGTTGGTGTATGATCATGTAATAATACGCGAAATATTTTCTAAAAATTATTGTTTGTAATATTGAAAATTTGAGAATTTAAATAAATTAGTTTGCAAATAACTGTAATATTTGTTTTGTTTATGGAGTATCGCTATATTTAGTGTATTGTTCATTTCAGCTGCAAAAGATGTTTATTTTTTTTAAAATGCAACAGTCAATCACAACGGTGCATAACAGTTGTAGTAGATATTATTACAACGGTGCATAACTCTTGTAATAAAGTTTATTACAATGGTGGAAAAAAGTTGTAAAATATACATATTACAACGGTGCTGCAACGGTGCAAAAAAGTTGTAAAAGATTTTAGTCTATTACAACTTCTTAATACACGACGGTTAGGCCACCGTTGTAAAATGTATATTACAACGGTTTTCCACCGTTGTAATAGGGACATTTTGTTGTAGTGATATTAAAATGATACTGCACATCTAGAATACTGAACTACATAATCTGTACAGATATCGCAAGAAAATCAAAAAGAGGGAAATACCCAAGTGTTTTGAAATGCAGTGCAACAAAATCTCTAAATATGATGCAATAAGTAAGAAGTTCCATCAAAATAAGGTTAACGTTACTAATTTGATGCCACTACACCAAAAGTTCGAATTCCATTTGATGTTTTATCCCCAAATTTAAGTGTAACAGTTATCAATTTCATCAGGTGAGAAGCATAGGAAAAACACGATAACATCTAGAGTAGCATGGACTGTGTAAACTAAGCAATACCATATAGAAAAGCAAAGAAGAGGAAATTACCCAAGTGTTTTAAATGGTAAAGCAACATAATCTGTAAATAAGAAGCAGTAAGTAAGCAACTCATCCAAATGAGGTTCATGGTCATCACGTTGATCCCCCAGCCCTAAAATCTTGAGTTCCATTTGATGACCCATCTCCAAATTTTAAGTGCAGCTATCATCAATTTAATTAATGGAGCGGTATAGAAAAAAGTACGACGATTACCTTTGTCAAGAGAATGAAACGGAAGGAGGAAAGAATAAGCGTTGATTTATCATAAGGAGATAATGAAGGATATTAGACTGAAATTAGTTTTGAGTCAAAATAATTAAATAAATAAAGCTGAAGGAGGTAACATATAAATAGTGTGGTGCTAAGGGCACCCCAATATGTTCTTCCTAATAACACAATTAAAAAAGTAAAACTCATTAAATTTTGTATGCTTCCTAATACCACATTACCTCTCCATTCTAATCTCTCACTCACTCATTATTTGCCAAACTAATCACGTACTGAGCTAATCTAAATACCATAATCTCTCGTAATCTCGTCTCCTTTGCATCTCTTGCGGGAAAATTCAAATTCATACTTTAATCTCTCAATTGTTTGGTGACATGAAAACCCTAATCTCTCACTTCCTCTTCTAGTTTGCTCAATTCAAACCTTATTCATGGCTTTTATATGTTGCAGTGTCGAATTCACTGATCGGTTATAGATCTAGGGTTTAGCACGATGATCGGTTTTACAAATGAGGATAAACGAATATCGAGCGAGATAGAAATAGGTAAAAACAGTGTGGTTGCCCCTATTTTTTAAGTGTGTGGTATTAAGAAGAGTGTAATACTAATCCTTGTGGTATTTTTTAGTCGTGGTATTAGGAAGAACACATTGGGGTTCCCTTAGCACCACACTATAAATAAGTTATCGCATTTTACTCTCAGTCCAAATGCAATTTCTCATTTAAGAAGATTAGGGGTTAATGGAGAAATCATGCAGGAGATGGTTTGGATGAGACACAATTTCTAAGATGGGGGTAGAAATTTAAATGGAGAATTAACGGGGCTATAGCATGGAGTAATATCAGCCATTTGATTTTTTTAAAATATAATCTACATTGTTCTGTCTTTTGTTTGTCTACCAAAGAATTTTATTATATAGATGATGATTTGCATATTATGTATCTGGATCACTTAATAAAAAAAATTGACATTAGTGTAAAGAGAACTTACTTCGGAAAGAGAACTTACTTCAGCACTTTGATTGCTCATCCACATATAACTATTTTAAGCACATCTCAAAAATAAAATAAAATAAATAGCTCACATATATTAAAAGATCCACACTACAAAGTTCTAGATTGGAGATTTCCTCAAAAAGATTTCTATGCATGTGTTTGTTTAATGAACACTACAAAGTTTATACTTCGATAAGGAATCCAAGCATTTGTTCAACAGACGCCTCAAATGAGGCTCTTGTTGAACATGCGTCTGGATTCTAGGTATTTGTTCAACAAACGCTCAAAATAATCCTAGATCTCCAAACTCTGCGTCTCCAAATCCTCACTTCAAAAAATTTACATGTTGTTGGCTTTTGACTTTAAGTGTAGATCTAACATTTCTTGATTTTCGATTGCTGGTTGGAGATGCTCTAAGAGGATTAACAAATAACACTAACCAGGCCGGCTAACACCAAATAAAACACAAATGATGACACGGATGGAGTGTAGAATTCGACTTTTTTAAATTGTATTAAAGGTGAGATTCATGAAACTAATCGATGGTGGAGACCCATTTTAACATCAACCATGTCGCAAATTATGTTCAGACAGACTTTCCTACAGATATTTTGTTTGTAAATATGTGTCAAAAATGTTTATGTATAGAAGAAATCTAGACCACAAGGTAATGTGTTACTTTAAGTAATTCAAGTGTGATCGGGTCATATACATGCTTTCAAGTTATTCCAATATAATGTAGAACTTAATTGCGGAGCTTTGATTTAAGGATTCGTTTCCTTAGTGATTTGGGATTTTTTTCTCCTTTTCTTTTGGGGTGAAACTAGTATTTTATTTACAAGTTACAAATAGTGCATAACATATTATATTACAAGTGGGTTATGTTACGCAACGAACTTCACTCGGCCCGAATCGATCGCTAAACCGAACAATAACCGTTCGAGAATCTGGATTGTAATAAGGATACGACACATCAGAACATAAACATGAGAACATTTCATTGCTATTACAACAATTTACATCAGAGTACAGGATATCAGAGTTCAAATAAATAATATACAGTGGAAAATAATATCAGAAATTCAAATTACAAAACAGTGGAGGATATAATACATGAATATAATATGCAGCGGAAAACATCAACTACCACAGCTGAAAGGAATATACAAATACAAAGCATTCCGTATATAGCTCCAGCCATAATCTAGGATCCTATGAAAAGAAATATATGCGAAAACACAAACTACTAGCTGCCCATGTGGAACATATGGGCACCCAGAGTTTAGGTAGAAACAATAAACTCTGAGTTAGTCATGGGACTAGTGTGAGAATGTAACGACCCGTATTCTACGTATCATAGGATCGTAGAATATCTATTTCTTTCACATACGAAGTCGTATGGTCATGTGACTTTGGAAGACGACTATTGGGGTCATTTCCCATGTTCATGATTTTTCCCGATTTTTAAATGACCATTTTACACCTAGTTGGTACTGTTTTGGCCATAACTTTTGACTGGAAAGGAATTTTGACCTGAAAACACTTCCATTGGCTCCGGATGATGATTTACAATTCTGTAGATTTGTCACATTAGCCAAACGGACTCACCGTTTGGGAGATATGGCTGAAACAAGTTTCAGATGGTGAAAAACAACTAATTGGGCTTAACCGGGTGACTAGCAGCTAGGCCCAGAGGGGAATTTCGGGTTTAGAGGCATAGGAGGGCTGATTAGGGTTAGGAAATCACTTTCATTTCAGTTTTGAGCCGCCACAAACCTTCTTGAGACCTTAGTAATGACTTCCATCCTCTAAAACCACTCCAAAACACATTTTTAGTGAAGATTAAGCCTAAACTACATCAAAACAAGGCCAAATAGCAACAGAGCAAGGTTGGAGCTGCTGCTATACATAGGAATTCGACCCAAACAGAGAGTATTTCGGATTTGGTGTTTTATTTTGTGGAAAAGGTGAGTGATTTGCATAATTTTTGCACTAATTACGGTAATTAAGGGTAATTAGTGAAGATTAGCGAATTTACACACTAATAAATTCTGGAAAAATGTTTAGGAATTTGAAAATAATATTTTATGCCTCTGTTAGAAATTTGGTTCGATTTGATTAAGTTTCATTAACCCTATGATTAGTTTTATTTAATCATGCTTAAGGGAAAAATGGGATTTTGGGTACATTTGATCCATTTTGATATGTAAATTCATTGTTTTGGTGTTTGTGGTTGCTATTACATGTTGCTATGACTCTATGGTGTGTTTTATGATTGATTAGAAGTGTTAGATTTGTCAAAAACGCCGTCGAATGGCGTAAAATACTTGGTGGAAGAGTTGCAGAAAAGTGTAGGTTCTGGACCGGATCGGATCGGATATGGAGGCTCGGATCGGATGAGTTGAACTGGGCAAGGGATCTGATCCGATCGGAACTTGACACTTGGGACAACTGGAAAAAAGGAAGGCCACGCTAATTGAACTTGGATCGGATCGGATAAAGGAGGAGAGATCGGATCGGCTTGGAGACGCAGGGCTCGGATCGGAACTTAACATTTGGGGGAACTAGCAAGAGGGATGGCCACGCGGATCAGATGGCGAAGGAGGGATCGGATCGGAGCACGTGAAGAACGAGGGAGAGGATCGGAGCGGAAGCACGAACTGGAAGGGAGATGGCACCCGACCCGACCCGGAGGAGGACACCCGACCCGACCCGAAGTGGAATACCCGACCCGAACCGATGCGACGCTGTGGATCCGAACCGAACCGCTACAAGAGAAGACTACGAACCAACCCGAAGTAGAGGACCCGACCCGAACCGATGGCTAGAGGGAGAACCCGACCCAGTATTGACCAATAACCCGAGATGCAAAGGTAGTCCAATATGGGAAGTTAGAGCTCAGGATCCAGTTGGGAACCAATGAGTTCACTTCATGATTGGGCTCTGCTGCGGGACATGTGCCAAGGGGCAGTCGATGTTTATGAATTTGGATCACTATGTATGGGAAGTATGTGAACGGATTCAAGGCTGAAATGGCCTAGGTACGACTAAAGGGCTATAAACCAATGAAGTGGGGTCATTTGTAAAGATTTGGTCATGACTCCATGTGGTAAGCTTGGTAGTAGCAGTAGTTGTACAGGTTGAACTCCGTCACTACTTCAATGGGTCTAGTGATTGACAGTGGTGGACATCGTATGCTTTACGCACTGAGTGAGAGATGTGAGGATGGTTACTATGGTTGATTTGTTTGCTATCATTATGACATGCACACCCCACCCCCGTACTCTTACACTATTTATTATGGCACCTTAGAGTACTGTACGGTATGTGGTACTAACTCTTTGGTTGCAGGTCCAGGTTCAGGTATGGTTTAGTATACCTGTTATTGTTTTGTTTAGATGCTTATCGCTCATACCAGGCTTTATGTCTGACCCAGAGTTTTATGTCTCCTCTTATTACTCTGGGTGCTCACACGAGCAGACTAGAGACAGGTTCGCTGGTGATGCACGGGTAGATGATCCAGAGACGAGCAGGAGGCTTCCATGTAATGTATATATAGTATTCTCCCTGTGTTATTGAAGATCACTGCTTGGGCATTAGTGGTGCATGTTCTACTTTAGCTTTCTTTTGTTTAGAGACAGTAAATTTGGAAAGTTGTAATAAGCTGTATTTGGATTTCCGCTGCTCTGATGTTGATGTTGATTTTAGTTATCAGCTTATGCACTGTCTCACCTGTTTTATGTCAAGTATGTTATTATTATTATATTTTATTCCATGCGCGGTGAGACATTCTACAGGTTCCTTGATTAGTTCATTCTCCTCTTTCCTTTCTTTGGCGACCGTTCTGTGCTAGTCGGGCATGTGTACAGCGCACTTTCGGAGGAAATGCCGACTGGTGCGGGGTGGGCCGTCACACTTGGTATCAGAGCTCTAGGTTGCGTAGTTAACCTAGGGAAGTTATCAGGGAGAGATAATATACGTATACAAGAGAGCGTATTTGTGATTATTTTGGTTTTTAAAAGCTATATATACTATTAGTAGTATAAGAATGAAGTCGTACTGCACTAGCACCAGTATGGGGTCGTTAATCGTTTCCCTTTTCAGATTGACGATGAGCCGATATACTAGAGGTGCTGGTAGGGGAGCCAATAATGGGAATGCTGCTGACATGAGGACGATGTTTACTGACCTCATGAGAGAGATGCTTAGAGAGGTGCAGAGGGCAACTCCCAATGGTGGAAATGGTGGTGGTCCAATAGTGCAGGCGCCTAGAGTCGACTTCGCCAAGCTGAACAAGGATTATACTAGCCTTGGTGGGAAGCCGTTCCACGGAACGGAGTCGGCTACGGATGTTCAGGATTGGTTGGATAGTTGCGAACGTATCTTCGAGGACTTGGGTATCGAGGATGCGATGAAGAGAAAGCTAGCGTCCCGTCAGCTGCAAGGGTGGGCAATGAATTGGTGGAATGCTATAAAGGCAGCTACTCCCGAAGATTAGATTACTTGGGAGCAGTTTAAGGTCCGCTTTAGCGAGAAGTTCATTCCAGCTGCTCAGAAGTCAGTGCTGTTTAAGAAATTCTTGGAGCTCAAGCAAAATGGCAGAGCTTTCTCGGAGTATATCACTGAATTCGACATTTTGTCGAAGTATGGGTTATCTCTTATTGATACTGCCGAGAAGAAGAATGAGAAATTCATAACTGGTTTGGATCAGTACTTGGGGGAGAGGCTTATTAACCACATCGATGAGACGTTTGAATCGATTGTGGGGAAAGCATTGAGATCAGAAAGTCTCTACCCTAAGCCGAAGGCTGAGGTTGCATCCGCAGATGAGCCAAAGCCACAAGCAAGTGGTGGAGGCAAGGGTGGTTCCCAGAATAAGAGAAAGCAGAGTCAGACTAAGGATGGCCAGAAGAAAAAGAATAAGCAAGATGTTGAGTGCTTCAGCTGTGGTAAGAAGGGCCATTATGCTAGTAATTGTCGGGCCAAGCCAGCGGATAGGAAGTGCTTCAACTGTGGCCCAATGGGACATCACAAGGACAGGTGTCCGCAACCCCCCAAAGAAAGGCAAATGGTGAAAGCATATGCCCTTAATGCTATTCCTTCTTCGTCGAATGCCCCAACTGCGGCGGAGAAGGGAAAGAATGTCGTCATTCAAGGTATTCTTTCTGTTTATGATGTTCCTGTTAGAGTTTTGTTTGATACCGGAGCTTCCAGTTCTTTCATATCTAATGACCTGGTAGATAGGTTAGGATTGGAGCCCGAGATTGTCGATAGACCTTTAGTGGTGACGAACCCGATTGGTGGTTCGACTTGCCTTAGCATGATTTGTCGTAATGTGGTCTTATCGAGTCATGGATGTATGTTTGTTTGTGGTTGCTTTGTTTTGGGCTTTACTGGGTTTGGCATTATTTTGGGAGTAGATTGGCTCCAAAGATACGGGGTGGTGGTAGACAGTGAGGGCTTTTTGGTGACAGCTAGAGCGGATGATGGGCGGAGGATAGTGTTTGGTGGTCTACCCAGTGAGGGGGTATTGTCTAGTTTTCTAAACTCCCTCGACATTCCATATAGTGAGTTGTCAGGTTTGCCCGTGGTTGGCCAGTATCCGGACGTTTTCGAAGAAGTGACCGGACTTCCACCACACCGAGAGATTGAGTTCCGTATTGATTTGGTAAAAGATGCCAGACCTATAGTGATGCCACTTCGTCGTATGGCACCAAGGGAGCAGCAAGAGCTCGAGGTGCAAGTCATCGATCTTTTGAAGAAGGGATTTATCAGAAGGAGTGTTTCTGAATGGGGAACACCGGTTGTGTTTGCTACCAAGGCGGATGGTTCCCTTCGTTTGTGTGTAGACTACCGCGAGTTGAATAAAGTGACGAGGAAGAATAAGTATCCTCTACCGCGGATAGATGATTTGTTCGATCAGTTGAGTGGCGCAAGAGTATTTTCTCAGTTGGATCTCGCGACAGGTTTTCATCAGCTTAGAGTGGAAGCTGAGAGTATAGCTAAAACGGCATTTCGAACGCCGTTTGGATTTTATGAGTGGTTGGTCATGCCATTCGGGCTGACCAATGCCCCAGCATATTTTGTGGACCTTATGAATAGGGTATTCAGAGATCAGTTGAATAAGTTTGTTCTTGTGTTCGTTGATGATATTTTGGTCTATTCGAGGACAGAGGAAGAACACAAGGAACATTTAAGAATAGTGATGGAGGTGTTGAGAAAACACCGATTGAAAACAAAGTTTTCTAAGTGTCACTTCTGGAAGAGGGAATTGAGGTTCTTAGGCCATGTTGTATCAGAGAATGGTATTGCCGTAGACCCGGCGAAGGTGGCTACGGTACAGGATTGGTCTACGTCCAAGAATGCAACAGATGTAAGAAGTTTCTTGGGGTTAGCTGGATATTATCGTAAGTTTATCCAAGGTTTCTCCAAGATAGCAGCACCATTGACCCAGTTGACCAAGAAGAATCAAGCTTTTGTCTGGGATGAAAGGTGCGAGAATGCATTCAAGAGTCTAAAGGACAAGTTGACAAGCGCACCAGTGTTAGTCATTCCTAAGGGGAATGAAGAGATGACGGTATACACGGATGCCAGTGGTACCGGACTGGGTGCTGCATTGATGCAAGACGGTAGGGTTGTAGCTTATGCAAGTCGGCAATTGAAACCGCACGAGGGACGATACCCTACCCATGATTTGGAATTGGCAGCGATTGTGTTCGCGTTAAAGATGTGGAGACATTATCTCTTGGGAGAAAGATTTGAGCTGTTTACAGATCATAAGTCGTTGAAGTACCTCTTCTCCCAGAATGATCTAAATCTCCGGCAACAAAGGTGGTTAGAATTCTTGGCTTCCTATGATTTTGACATCGCATATACACCAGGAAAGGGCAATGCGGTGGCTGATGCATTGAGTAAGAGACATGCTAGCTTAGGGGCTATGTTTCTAGAATGGAAGCAACTGGAATACATCGCTGGGTTTGATTTCAGACCAAGGTGCGAATTGGATCCAGAAATGTTAGCAAGTTTGACGATCAGATCCACTTTGATTGAGCGGATCGGCTCTAGTCAGAGGGACGATCCTAACCTATTGGTAATCATCTCCAAGTTAGAGATGGGTATCGATGAGGAGATGAACAAGTATGGGCTTGATCGAGAAGGATGGCTTGGAAAGGATGGAAGACTAGTCGTACCCAATGTCAATGGATTGAGAGATGAAGTGCTTAGAGAATGTCATCACTCAAAACTGACTATACACCCCGGTGGTAATAAGATGTATCGAGACATGAAGCAGACCTACTACTGGGAAGGGATGAAAAGAGACATTGGGAGGTTTATATCCAAATGCATGAATTGTCAGCTAGTTAAAGCTGAGCAAAAGAAGCCTAGTGGGTTGTTGCAACCATTAGAAATTCCCGAATGGAAATGGGAGCAAGTCTCGATGGATTTCATCGATGGTTTACCAAGGACTAGATCGGGATATGATAGCATTTGGGTAATTGTGGATCGATTGACTAAAAGTGCAAGATTTATACCAGTCAAATCGACTAGAACGGCAGCCAAGTTGGCAGAATTGTATATGAAGTGGGTAGTGAGATTTCATGGAGTACCTAAAAGCATTGTGAGTGACCGAGACCCGTTGTTCACTAGTGAGTTTTGGAAGAGCTTACAAGAGGCTCTAGGGTCAGAGTTACATCTCAGTACCGCATATCATCCTCAGACCGACGGTCAGACGGAGAGGGTGAATCGTATTTTGGAAGATCTCTTGAGAGCATGTATATTGGATTTTGGTGGATCATGGGATGACTATTTGCATCTAGTAGAGTTTGCATATAATAATAGCTACCAATCCAGTATCGGTATGGCTCCGTTTGAAGCTTTGTACGGAAGGCCATGCAACTCACCATCATGTTGGATAGAGACTGGCGAGAAGTTTATGCTTGGACCAGATGTGGTGAGGGAAACTTCAGATAAGTTTAAGATCATTCAACAATGAATGAAGGCTGCCCAAGATAGGCATAAGAGTTATGCTGATAAGAGGAGAAGAGACTTAAAATTCTCCGTTGGTGACTTGGTGTTTGTCAAGATTTCTCCATTGAAGAGCGTGATACGATTTGGCAGGAGAGGAAAGTTGGCACCAAGATTTGTTGGCCCATTCCCTGTTCTTGAACCAGTCAGGAATTTGGCATATAGAGTTGACTTACCAGAAAAGATGTCGGGAGTTCACAATGTATTTCATGTTTCTCAACTAAGGAAGTTCGTTCATGACCCAGATATGACTATTTCACCTGATCAATTAGAGGACTTCGAAGTAGAACCCGAGACGGTTGGGAACCGCAAGCCGGCCCGTATTGTCGAGCACGACAAGAAGCAACTTCGAAGGAAGGCGGTGAAGCTAGTCAAGGTTCAGTGGGGCGAGGACGAGAATGATTGTACTTGGGAGACAGAGGAGAACATTAGGAAGACACACCCAGAACTCTTTACCTGGTAAGATTTTGACTTCGATTTAGTTTTCCGCATGCTAGGATAGGCTTGTTTGCTTGTTTTGCATGTTTGATTGTTGTATGTGGTTGTTAGGCATGCGGGATCCTTTGTATGTTTTGGGTTAAGGAATTTCGGGGACGAAAATTCTTAAGGGGGGGAGAGTGCAACGACCCGTATTCTACGTATCATAGGATCGTAGAATATTTATTTCTTTCACATACGAAGTTGTATGGTCATGTGACTTTGGGAGATGACTATTGGGGTCATTTCCCATGTTCATGATTTTTCCCGATTTTTAAATGACCATTTTACCCCTAGTTGGTACTGTTTTGGCCATAACTTTTGACTGGAAAGGAATTTTGACCTGAAACCACTTCCATTGGCTCCGGATGATGGTTTACAATTCCGTAGAGTGGTCACATTAGCCAAACGGACTCACCGTTTGGGAGATATGGCTGAAACAATTTTCAGATGGTGAAAAACAGCTAATTGGGCTTAACCGGGTGACTAGCAGCTAGGCCCAGAGGGGAATTTCGGGTTTAGAGGCATAGGAGGGCTGATTAGGGTTAGGAAATCACTTTCATTTCAGTTTTGAGCCGCCACAAACCTTCTTGAGACCTTAGTAATGGCTTCCATCCTCTAAAACCACTCCAAAACACATTTTTAGTGAAGATTAAGCCTAAACTACATCAAAATAAGGCCAAATAGCAACAGAGCAAGGTTGGAGCTGCTGCTATACATAGGAATTCGACGCAAACAGAGAGTATTTCGGATTGGTGTTTTATTTTGTGGCAAAGGTGAGTGATTTGCATAATTTTTGCACTAATTACGGTAATTAAGGATAATTAGTGAAGATTAGCGAATTTACACACTAATAAATTCTGGAAAAATGTTTAGGAATTTGAAAATAATATTTTATGCCCCTGTTAGAAATTTGGTTCGATTTAATTAAGTTTCATTAACCCTATGATTAGTTTTATTTAATCATGCTTAAGGGGAAAATGAGATTTTGGGTACATTTGATCCATTTTGATATGTAAATTCATTGTTTTGGTGTTTGTGGTTGCTATTACATGCTGCTATGACTCTATGGTGTGTTTTATGACTAATTAGAAGTGTTAGATTTGTCAAAAACGCCGTCGAATGGCGTAAAATACTTGTTGGAAGAGTTGCATAAAAGTGCAGGTTCTGGACCGGATCGGATCGGATATAGAGGCTCGGATCGGATGAGTTGAACTGGGCAAGGGATCTGATCGGATCGGAACTTGACACTTAGGACAACTGGAAAAAAAGGAAGGCCACGCTAATTGAACTGGGATCGGATCGGATAAAGGAGGAGAGATCGGATCGGCTTGGAGACGCAGGGCTCGGATCGGAACTTAACATTTGGGAGAACTAGCAAGAGAGAAGGCCACGCGGATCAGATGGCGAAGGAGGGATCGGATCGGAGCACGTGAAGAACGAGGGAGCGGATCGGATCGGAAGCACGAACTGGAAGGGAGATGGCACCCGACCCGACCCGGAGGAGGACACCCGACCCGACCCGAACCGATGCGACGCTGTGGACCCGAACCGAACCGCTACAGGAGAAGACTACGAACCGACCCGAAGTAGAGGACCCGACCCGAATCGATGGCTAGAGGGAGAACCCGACCCGACCCAGTATTGACCAATAACCCGAGATGCAAAGGTAGTCCAATATGGGAAGTTAGAGCTCAGGATCCAGTTGGGAACCAATGAGTTCACTTCATGATTGGGCTTTGCTACGGGACATGTGCCAAGGGGCAGTCGATGTTTATGACTTTGGATCACTATGTATGGGAAGTATGTGAACGGATTCAGGGCTGAAATGGCCTAGGTACGACTAAAGGGCTATAAACCAATGAAGTGGGGTCATTTGTAAAGATTTGGTCATGACTCCATGTGGTAAGCTTGGTAGTAGCAGTAGTTGTACAGGTTGAACTCCGTCACTACTTCAATGGGTCTAGTGATTGACAGTGGTGGACATCGTATGCTTTACGCACTGAGTGAGAGATGTGAGGATGGTTACTATGGTTGATTTGTTTGCTATCATTATGACATGCACACCCCACCCCCGTACTCTTACACTATTTATTATGGCACCTTAGAGTACTGTACGGTATGTGGTACTAACTCATTGGTTGCAGGTTCAGGTTCAGGTATGGTTTAGTATACCTGTTATTGTTTTGTTTAGATGCTTATCGCTCATACCAGGCTTTATGTCTTACCCAGAGTTTTATGTCTCCTCTTATTACTCTGGGTGCTCACACGAGCAGACTAGAGACAGGTTAGCTGGTGATGCACGGGTAGACGATCCGGAGACGAGCAGGAGGCTTCCACGTAATGTATATATAGTATTCTCCCTGTGTTGTTGAAGATCACCTATTTTATGCACTGTCTCACCTATTTTATATAGTTATCAGCTTATGCACTGTCTCACCTATTTTATGTCAAGTATGTTATTATTATTATATTTTATTCCATGCGCTGTGAGACATTCTACAGGTTCCTTGATTAGTTCATTCTCTTCTTTCCTTTCTTTGTCTACCGTTCTGTGCTAATCGGGCATGTGTACAGCGCACTTTCGGAGGAAATGCCGACTGGTGCGGGGCGGGCCGTCACAGAGAACTCAAAACAATTATTAAACTTTTGCTTTAAAATATGGTAAATCATGGGACCACGTTGTATGTCATAGAATGAGTTCACTCCCATGAATACTCTGAAATAAAATAATTTATAGAAAACACAATGCTTTTCGAAAAATGAAGCTATTATAAGACTCAGGTCCCATCACACAATGCAAACACAAACCAGAGGATAGAGTTTTACCTTATAATAGCTAAACATGCTTGATACGCATTAAAACAAATCATTTTGATACGCTATATGTGCATATTATCAAACATAACTTCAAATATAAATGTATCAATCATAGACGGTATTGGAAATTGGATTTTCATCATGAGTCAAGGCAAGGATGGTCTACTTACCGATTCAGATCACCTCTAGCAAGATGATCCAGGATCACACCTATAGGCAACCCTTGGATCTTGCAAAGCTGGTCCTCTCTTACTTTTGAGGATTGGTTATTCCTGAACAACACGTTTTCCGGTCCGATCAGACCCATCTCTCAGCCTTTTAGTCGGCTCAATATCTGAGGCGCCTCGCAATCCATCATCGACATAAGTAATAATGTTTGGGCTCCATACCATGACACCACTTCTAGCTAGAAAGAAACGTATGCACTCCTTGCATCCTTTATCCCATTTCTGATTCATACCGAGGTGTGAGGCTCGCGAATTAACACTATATACAAAGCTATTCTACTTGAAACCGTGCTTTGATCATCAACCATAAGGCCCTGCTTTTCAACAAAATCCATGATCATTTGCATCTTAACATGCCACATTGTCAATTCATTCCATAGAACTGATATCAATCAATATATAACCTCTAAGCCCATACGTCTCGAAGAAGGGTGTTAAGCAAGAGAATAAATTCTCCGCCACCAAACAGATACGTATTTAATAGAAATCAATCAATACAGAACAAAATACAATATCAGACATAATCCATTTACAAGTTCGTTTTGGGTCTGAATGAAACCGGAGACACCTTATTCCTCGTCCCATATGTCCAATACAGGAGAGAGACCGTCGCATATCTGGTCGATCTCCAAGTACGTCTAGGTGATCACCACTTATTACCTCGTCTTGGGTGTGCATCCCAATTAAGACATCAGTAATCATCCATACAATGTGAAGATCTCCGGTCTTCAACCACCGTCTTCATATCTTCGACTTTTAGTCGTTGTAACAGTTAGTTAGATTGGGTTAAACCCAGTCTTTCTAAATAACTCCCGTATCTTATAATCAAGTGCTATAAACGTCTCATTCCAATCCAGAATATTCTTTTATTCAAACATTCTTGGAAATCATTTCAAAAGATTTTATAATATTTTTTCACAACTTAAACCAAATTAAGGTTTATCAATTAGTCAGGATTAACGAGCCTTATCGAAGTAATCATTTATTTTATTATCCCAATCCCAACCTATTCAGGCCATGGAGCAAAACTGGTAGTACACCATATTTAACACCAATTGTGTTATCGGTATATTCAATTACCACTTAACGTTCAAATCTAATTAAAGATTTAACTATCGCCTGGAGTAAAACTAGTGTACTCCATTCTCTAACATTTCTTGAATTCTTTAAATTTAATTACCTCATTCCCATTTCAATCTAATTAAAGATTCATCAAAACTCCACTTAGTTTAAATGTCAAAAATTATTAAATGATTATTCAAATTTAGGAAATAAAACCTGTCTTTACTTGGGTTAAAGAACCAATTTCTTTCAAAACACTGTTCACGATAAAACCAAATTCACCTTCCATCAAAAATGAACCTTCATGGAAATTATAACAGTATATAATTGATATAAATTTCCGTATTGGAGTAATACTATAAACTGAATAACGACAAAGCCTTTTAAATTCCACAAATAGTAAGCACCTTCCTTCACAGAAGCTCATCTCAATTATCACTAAATCGAATTCCATTCAATTTCAATTTAGTTTACTAAATTGTAAAGCTTTACTTTGGAAATTTTCCATTTAATCTTAGAATAAAGATTTATAAATTCCAAATCTTAATTTCACTATTAATCGGGTTTAAGAACTAATGTTGTTTAAAAAATTATTCACAATCAACCCAAGATCAACTTCCATTTAATTCCAATTATATTTATTAATTGGAAAACTTCCTTAAATTTTAGTTAAAAGATTTATTGTTCTCTCAACTTGGTTTAAGAACAATGTTATTGAAGACATCATTCACGACAAACCTAAAATTCAATTTGATATTAAATACAAGGCTCTAAACAAAATCATATCGACTTATATTCAATATCAAATTCTGAGACCAACGAATATCGTATTGGGAATAACAGTATCTATATCTTCCAAATTCCTTAATAATATCTGTATAATAACGGAATCCAATACCGAAATATTCCGAAGATTATTTCCATTCAAATCCATTCCAATTCTGTAATGTTCCGTATTTTTATGGTATTATAATTAATTTATTTAATTATCTAAATAATGATTTATAGATTTAAATGGTTTAAATTAAATAATAGTGAATATTTAATTAACATAAGTAATATAATAATATATTTAATTCTGAAATAGTCGGAAATAGGGAATTGACTATATTATGTGAATTGGACAATTTAAAATATTTAATTCAGCTTAGAATTTGAATTAGAATAACGAATATATTATTTGAATGACAATTGAACGTATAATTATATTATAATTATAATCGAGCTCGAAATGGCGCTGTAGTTCATTATTTGGTGATTCGAATTTCAATTGAATATACAGAATCCGTTTTAAATCGGATTTCTGTGAAATAAGAAACGTTCGGAGCCGGTGAAGTATATTTTTCTAATGGAAGGGAAAAATCGGGATTTCGTCATTAGATTTTTATTTATGGTTAAATCAAATTTTCGAAAAGCCGCTATGGAATTCCATTTTAATTTATATTTTTAAATAGATTTTTAATATAAATCGCATATCGATGTAACACTGGATGTGGAATATCGAGTTATAAATCCCGATATGGAGCTGTATGGTATTCTATGTGAATATATACGATAATATTAATTTATTAATATTTAATTTAATTATTTTTAAATATGTTTGTATATTTAATTGGGTTTATTTAGAGCTTTAAAAATAGCCAGTTTTGCAAATGACCTCTGTTTTCGACGAAACTAATTTTGTTGGATCCAGAATATCATATTATTGTTAGATTCCAAGTTTCATAATTTTTTGAGTCAGTATGTGGCCGTATGGATTTTTAATGTGAAAAACAGTTAGTATTTTGACGGTTAAAAATACGCTGTGTGAGCAAACGGAGTCCGAATTTGATGAAACCAGTTTCGTTAGGTCCGTAATGTCGAACTATAGTTGCGTGTCCATTTTCAGTATTATTAGATATCGTGTGTGATCGTAGGAATTTTTAAATGACGGATATAACTAGGGATAGCTTATTATATTGAAAATATTCGAATATAAAAATATTAATAAACTTTCCTATAAATTCACCACCAATTTTTTTAAACCTAATTCTTTCATTCCACGGTCAACCAGTTTCCGCCGTCATGTCTCTTCTTACAGTAAAATATTTCGATCTTCAAAAATTTCTTATAAATAAAATAAATTCCTATAAATTAGGAAATATATGTACATGAATTCGCAAAGTAATTATCTGCACTATCGTATGCTTTTGGAAGGGTGAGACACAGTCTCTTATAAGGGCGGAAATTTACAGTGTATCTAGGGTTCGAGATTTCGGTATATTCATGAAGTATTACATCGATTCAAGGATATATTTGAGTTTAGCAGAAGATTTAACACGAGGTGGTGAAGTTTCGAAGGGTTCAGGGTATATGAGCGTTGCGACTTGTTTAAGGGGGGACGAGAAAAGCCTGGAAGTTGCGATCGACATGGGTGGCACGAGTTGAGGATAAGTGGTACAGTATGAAAGAGAATTTGATGGAGATGATTTTGGTTATTTTACTTTTGGGTTCGGTGGTCTGGAAAAAGAGGAAAGAGAGCTTATACAAACGGAAATGGCTAGAGGAAAGGAGCAGGGAAGTTATGGGGAAGAAGGTTATTGTGCACGGGTTGTTGGGATGGGCTTGGGCCAATGGTGTTGAGGGTGAAGCCCGTTCAAAGTAAATGTTTAGTTTAAATTCAATTTAAATATATATAAACTTCGAAATTGAATAATTTATCATACGATACCGGTTTTCAACGAAACAAAATCCGTCAGGATCGTATGGATGACGGTTACACAATGGAACTGACTAGGAGTGGATTGGAGCTCGTTACAATTTATAGGTGAAATAAATTGTCAGAATCAAATCAAGTGATGGTTATCATTATTAACGATGATCGTCCAATATGAGTAAATCTCACTAACTCTGATCAATTTATATTTTTATAACTATAATCTAGTAATGATAAATGATATTTGATTGCTGTGTGTTGATATATATATATATATATAAATCGTTAATCAAACATTGATTCTGTTTATTAGAATATTTCATATCGAAATGAATTTGATGTTAATTATATTGTTTAACATATGTGGATGTAGGGAAACAGGTCGGAGGAATCCAACTGGATTCCTCAACATTTATTTTACTGTTTTTCATATATTGAAATATATGATGTGATATATAATCTGTTGTTGATTATGTGTGTTTGGATGATATTGATCATGGTTATTTGGTATTTTAAATACCATAAGAAATACTGGAATGTGTAATGGGAATTTTCAAAGTGTATTTAAAAAAAGAAATAATTATAAAATCAAAGAATTTTATGAAAGTAAATAATATTTGTTAAATAAATAGAATTTTTATAAAAGGAAATATTTATGAAATAAATAGAATTATAAAAAGAATATTGATTTAGAAAGTAAATAAAACTATAAAAGGGAAATGTTTGGAAAATGAATAGAGTTTTATAAAAAGAGAATTTTACATTAGGAAGGTTTAGACCCGTGCTTCGCACATGGGTATAATATGATATTGATTTAATGTAAATATTTTGCTAATAAAATATTGTAAAGGAAATTGAGGTTTCAAGTAAGAATTTAAATGGAATTACTGAAATTAGAAACTGACTGGAAATTAGTTGAGTTGACTGGCTTTCGGGGTATCGATTTGATGTTGGTTTTGACCTTCAGGGTTAATACGTAGGGGGTTGTTCTCTTACTAGTATACAATTAGAGACTAATATATGTGAAAAGATAGTGATGCTTGAATCATAAATGGAAACGTTTTCCAAAGTTAATAACATATATTTTCTAAAATAAGAAAGTAAGGATTTGATGAATATATGGAACGAGAAATGGGGAAATGAATAAATGTTGGTTGATGATTGATCGATAGAATTTCCATATGGAAATAATATCATTGTTTGCACACATGTTTTCCTTTGATAGTTAAATCACCGACTATCAAAGTTTTTGACCATTTCCGTTGTCAATACGGAGAGACCGGGATCAGATATATTATCTGAAAACCACTCCTTATGGCATTAGCGTTGCGAATCAAATATGATGAAGATAATTGAAGACGGAGTTATACAAGGGCTGTTCTATAAATCCTAGGTAGAAATTGCCTAAGATGGATTTACAGAATAATTCCTTCTAATTGTCCATTCCTACGACAACTTGAATGGACGAATGTTTGACAAAGTATATCTGGTAGATCGCGTAAGTTGATCGTTTCAAACGTATTTACGTTGGTTGCGGAGGAATTCGTTTCTCTTAGCTTATACCCGTGGTATTTTTAGGGGAATCAATTTGTGATTTGACGGGTATGACGATGTGGCATTCAAAGTAAATGAAGGAGTGATCTGTTAAAAGATACGTTATGACCTCAAGCCTCATCAACTGGGAAATGACAGAAATCGGGCAGGCAGCATGGCTAAGTGGGTCGCACCCAAGTAGGGTATATTATCACCATCTAGAGAATATTCATATTTGTTACTTCTTTCGAACGGTTATGTTGGTATACCAACCATAAGGTGATAATATATTCAGAACATTCAAGCGAAATCAGTGGCCGGTCATGTGTGGCCGAGTTACAAGATGTTCTTGTTGAACTCCAGTGTATCGCTTCTAAAGTACACTGATCGGAAGGTGGATCCATTCCTTGTCATAGTTGGAATCCATACCCCAATAAGAGCCCGCGGTTTTGATTGTATATTATATATGTAGAACGTGAGATGAAAGCATTCTACTAGATTTCTATTTACTTTGTCTAGACATTATTATAATATCAGACAAGTATTGATTTTAAAGAAATGTTTTGGGTAATCGTAAGGTAAATACCATCCGTGTTTATGTATGGATCGGTCTTACGATTATCATTTCTTTAGAAAGGATCTTAAAAGTTAAACAAATGATTGGAGTTTACTTACACCAGTCTCATGACTGACCCAGAGTTTATTTTGCTTTGTTTCCCCTAAACTCTTGGGTGCCCAATTTTGTACGGGCAATCAAGTAGTCGGGATTTACAGATACTTGAAGAGCTAGAGCAGGAGGCTTCAGGATTATACAGATTGTTATTTCCGATGTGTTGTAAGTGTTATACTCTAATAATGGTATTGTATACAGATACTGTTTTATTTCAAACTTATGTTATGAAATATATTAATTCGTTCCACTATGAGATTCATGTTTACTCTGATGTTGTTTGTTCTTCTTCTTCTTCTTCTTCTTCTATTCTAAGTTTCTATCTTATCTATTCTCACCCCCTGTTTTCTTTCTATTAGTTTTCTGGTTTCCAATGCAATTTGCGTTGTACTTGTGTTATTTGGACAACTCAAATGGTCCCGGAATTTCGGTACACTACAGTTGGTATCGGAGCTTAAGGTTAAGTAATTACCTTGGCTCTGTGGCGTGACTCAGTAGAGATGGGGCTAGTAATACCCTAGATTAAGTTTGAGTGAATATATAGAGTGAACGTATTTGTTATTCAATATAAAATGATTTATGTTGTGGAGATTTATTGGTTGAGTTGTTTATGGGTCCTGGTCGATCAGTTTGATCCACTGTATCGGTAGGGGTTTATAAACACTCGAATACGATGAACCAACATAGTATGTTTTGAAAAGAGGGGAAATGGAATAATTTCACCCAAATTATATTTTGATATAAACAAAGTATAGATATTTGATGTATTATAGTATACTGGATGTGTTGGTTGTGATTATAATCGAATAAGATTATAAAATGTGAAATGGTATGTAAATAGCCAATCAGAATTCATATAAGTGAAATATGTGAAATCAGATGAATTAAATCTGAATTTAAATCAGAATTGGAATGAAAACCGTGGAAGGTTATAAAAGTGTTGTGAATGAATCTGGGTTAAATATACGTGAATTTTAAAATCCTAGGAGATTTTAATTTTGTTACAAGCATTGAAAATGGTATTTTGAAATGAATTTCAAAATGAAAGTGTTTGGATATGGTTTTGAAAGGGATATAGTATTGAACTCACTTCGATAGTTGGAAATAGATTCCGATGATGATCATGTCATCATCATTATTCATTTTCGAGTTGTAAGTGACGGATTACTACCAAAGATATTGTTTTTGAATTGTTTTGTGAAAAGCAAGTTGTTTTAATCTTGGAAAGGGATATCTGGTTTTAGAAAAGCTAAACTGTTTGAAATTCCCTAGGAAAGATTGTTTGAATTAAAACAAATTAAATTAGAATTTGTAAAAGCAAATAGGAATTGAATTGAAAACCAGTTAAGTGGAAAATGAATTGAGATAGAAAATATCGAATTAGATTGGATCAGAGATAATTCAAAATGGAATTTTCCTGGTAGGTTAAGAGTTGAAATTAAAAATGGAATCTGGGTTAAGAACAGAATTTGGCTTGGGTATAACCGAATGATCGAGATGACATTGGTATATGCAGAATTGGTAACACATGGAAAGGATATATTGATATGCCTGACAAGAAGGTACAAGTTTATATTTCTATTGGATATGAGATTTATGAGCCTGTTTGGCAAGACGCTTGGCTGTTTGGTTTTCTTTTGGGTTGGAGAGGGCCTAGAGAGGCGAGTTGTAGTTGTATCGATTGAGCAGTACAAAGAAGGTGCTGGCGAAATTTTTCGAAAATTTTGGATGTTAGAAAATTTTCAAGATTTTTGAAAATATTCGTTAATAGAAATAAATTAATATTTTAATTTAAATTAGTTGGCTCAGTTAAAACTGAAGTTAAAGAAGTAAACAAATGATTTTTACCCAATGAATAGGGTTTGTTTTCTACCTTAGCAATTTCGAGGACGAAATTATTTTAAGGGGGGAAGAATGTAATGTCCCGTATTTTTACGGTATTATAATTAATTTATTTAATTATCTAAGTAGTGATTTATAGATTTAAACGGCTTAAATTAAATAATAGTGAATATTTAATTAATATAAATAATAGAATAATATATTTAATTCTGAAATAGTCAGAAATAGGGAATTGACTATATTGTGTGAATTGGACAATTTAAAATATTTAATTCAGCTTAGAATTTGAATTAGAATAACGAATATATTATTTCAACGACAGTTGAACGTATAATTATATTATAATTATAATCGAGCTCGAAATGGCGTTGTAGTTCGTTATTTGTCGATTTGAACTTCAATTGAATATACAGAATCCGTTTTAAATCGGATTTCTGTGAAATAAGAAACGTTCGGAGCCGGTGAAGTATATTTTTATAATGGAAGAGAAAAATCAGGATTTCGTCATGTGGATTTTGATTTATGGTTAAATCAAATTTTTGAAAAGTCGCTATGGAATTCCATTATAATTTATATCGATTTATTTATATTTTTAAATAGATTTTTAATATAAATCGCATATCGATGTAACACTGGATTTGGAATATCGAGTTATAAATCCTGATATGGAGCTGTATGGTATTCTATGTGAATATATATGATAATTTTAATTTTTTAATATTTAATTTAATTATTTTTAAATATGTTTATATATTTAATTGGGTTTATTTAGAGCTTTAAAAATAGCCAGTTTCGCAAACGACCTCCGTTTTCGATGAAATTAATTATGTTGGATCCAGAATATCAGATTATTGTTAGATTCCAAGTTTCATGATTTTTGGAGTCAGTATGTGGCCGTACGGATTTTTAATGTGAAAATAGTTAGTACTTTGATGGTTAAAAATACGTCGTGTGAGCAAAAGGAGTCAGAATTTGACGAAACCAGTTTCGTTGGGTCCGTAATGTGGAACTATAGCTGCGTGTCCATTTTCAATATTTTTTGATATTGTGTGTGATCGTAGGAATTTTTAAATGATGGATATAACTAGCGATAGCTTATTATATTGAAAATATTTGAATATGAAAATATTAAAAAACTTTCCTTAAAATTCACTACTAATTTTCTTATACCTAATTCTTTCATTCCACGGTCAACCAGTTTCCGCCGTCATGTTTCTTCTTACGGTAAAATATTTCGATCTTCAAAAATTCCTTATAAATCAAATAAATTCCTATAAATTAGGAAACATATGTACTTGGATTCGCGAAGTAATTATCTACACTATCGTATGCTTTTGGAAGGGTGCGACACAGTCTCTTGTGAGGGTGGAAATGTACAGTGTATCTAGGGTTCGAGATTTTGGTATATTCGTGAAGTATTACATCGATTCAAGGATATATTTGAGTTTAGCAGAGGATTTAACATGAGGTGGTGAAGTTTCGAAGGGTCCAGGGTATATAAGCGTCGAGACTTGTTTAAGGGGGGACAAGAAAAGCCTGGAAGTCACGATCGACATGGGTGGCGCGAGTTGAGGATAAGTGGTATAGTATGAAAGTGAATTTGATGTAGATGGTTTTGGTTATTTTACTTTTGGGTTCTGTGGTTTGCAAAAGGAGGAAAGAGAGCTTAAACAAACGGAAATGGCTGGAGGAAAGGAGCAGGGAAGTTACGGGGAAGAAGGCTACTGTGCATGGGTTGTTGGGATGGGCTTGGGGCGATGGTGTTGAGGGTGAGGCCCGTTTAAAGTAAATGTTTGGTTTAAATTCAATTTAAATGTATATAAACTTCGAAATTGAATAACTTTATCATACGATACCGGTTTTCAGCGAAACAAAATCCGTCGGGATCATATGGACGACGGCTACACAATGTAACTAACTGGGATGGATTGGAGCTCGTTACAATATATAGTGAAATAAATTGTCAGAATCAAATCAAGCGATGGTTATCATTATTAACGATGATCGTCCTATGCAAGTAAATCTCACTAACTCTGATCAATTTATATTTTTATAAATATAATCTAGTAATGACAAATGATAATTGATTGTTGTGTGTTGATTGGTTGGTTGAATTGCTGATGTATTGGTTGAAATTATAGATAACGATATATATAAATCGTTAATCAAACATTGATTCTGTTTATCAGAATATTTCATATCGAAATGAATTCGATGTTAATTATATTGTTTAACATCTGTGGATGCAGGGAAACTGGACTCCTAAACATTTATTTTACTGTTTTTCATATATTGTAATATATGATGTGATATATAATTTGTTGTTGATTATGTGTGTTTGGATGATATTGATCATGGTTATTTGATATTTTAAATACCATAAGAAATACTAGAATGTATAATGGGAATTTTCAAAGTGTATTTTTTTTAAAAAAAGTAATTATATAATCAAAGAATTTTATGAAAGGAAATAATATTTGTTAAATAAATATAATTTTTATAAAAGGAAATATTTATAAAATAAATAGAATTATAAAAAGAATATTGATTTAGAAAGTAAATAGAACTATAAAAGGGAAATGTTTGGAATATGAATAGAGTTTTATAAAAAGAGAATTTTACATTAGGAAGGTTTAGACTCGTGCTTCGCACACGGGTATAACATGATATTGATTTAAAGTAAGTAATTTGCAAATAAAATATTGTAAAGGAAATTGAGGTTTGAAGTAAGAATTTAAATGGAATTACTGAAATTAGAAACTGACCGGAAATTAGTTGAGTTGGATGGCTTTCTGGGTATCGATCTGATGTTGGTTTCAGCCTTCGGGGTTAATACGTAGGGGGTTGTTCTCTTACTAGTTTACAATTAGAGACTGATATATGTGAAAAGATAGTGATGCGTGAATCAGAAATGGAAACTATTTCTAAAGTTAATAACATATATTTTCTAAAATTAGAAAATAAGGATTTGATAAATATATGGAACAAGAAATGGGGAAATGAATAAATTTTGATTGATGATTGATCGATAGAATTTCCATTTGGAAATAATATCGTTGTTTGTACACATGTTTTCCTTTGATAGTTAAATCACCGACTATCAAAGTTTTTGACCATTTCCGTTGTCAATACGGAGAGATCGGGATCAGATATATTATCTGAAAACCACTCCGTCTGGCATTAGCGTTGCGAATCAAATATGATGAAGATAATTGAAGACGGAGTTATGCAAGGGCTGTTCTGAAAATCCTAGGTAGAAATTGCCTAAGACGGATTTACAGAATAATTCCTCTGGATTGTCCAGTCCTAGGACAAATTGAATGGACGAATGTTTGACAAAGTATATCTGGTAGATCGCGTAAGTTGATCATTTTAAACGAATTTACGTTGGTGGCGGAGGAATTCGTTTCTCTTAGCTTATACTCGTGGTATTTTTGGGGGAATCATTTTGTGATTTGATGGGTATTACAATGTGGCATTCAAAGTAAATGAAGGAGTGATCTGTTAAAAGATACGTTATGACATCAAGCCTCATCAACTAGGAAATGACAGAAATCGGACAGGCAGCATGGCTAAGTGGGTCGCACCCAAGTAGGGTATATTGTCACCATCTAGAGAATATTCATATTTGTTACTTCTTTCGCTTCTGTATCTCCCAGTAATGGTTATGTTGGTATACCAACCATAAAGTGATAATATATTCGGAACATTCAAGCGAAATGAATGGCCGGTCATGTGTGACCGAGTTATAAGATGTTCTTGTTGAACTCCAGTGTATCGCTTCTAGAGTATACTGATCGGAAGGTGGATCCATACCTTCTCATAGTTGGAATCCATACCCCAATAAGAGCCCGCGGTTTTGATAGTATATTATATATGTAGAACGTGAGATGAAAGCGTTCTACTAGATTTCTATTTACTTGATCTAGACATTATTATAATATTAGACAAGTATTGATTTTAAAGAAATGTTTTGGGTTATCGTAAGGTAAAAACCATACGTATTTATGTGTGGATCGGTCTTACGATTATCATTTCTTTAGAAAGGATTTTAAAAGTTAAACAAATGATTGGAGTTTACTCGCACCAGTCACATGACTGACCCAAAGTTTATTTTGTTTTGTTTTCCCTAAACTCTTGGGTGCCCAATTTTGTACAGGTAGTCAAGTAGTCGGAATTTACAGATACTTAAACAGCTGGAGCAGGAGGCTTCAGGATTATATAGATTGTTATTTCCGATGTGTTGTAAGTGTTATATTCTACTAATGGTATTGTATACAGATACTGTTTTATTTCAAAGTTATGTTATGAAATATATTTATTCGTTCCACTATGAGATTCGTGTTTACTCTGATGTTGTATGTTCTTCTTCTTCTTCTATTCTAAGTTTCTATCTTATCTATTCTCACCCTATGTTTTCTTTATATTAGTTTTCTGGTATCCAGTGCAATTTTTGGTTGGACTTGTGTTATTTAACCAGCTCAAATGGTACCGGAATTTCGGGACACTACAAATTCATACGTTGGAAAATTCTAATTCGTTTAAAACCATTTCAATTCCTTTTTGTTCTCTATTCTAGTTGTTAACTCGTTAATTTACATAAAAATATTTTTTATCTTTACAAACGTGGAATATTTCATCTAAAATCTTTTCAAATCATTTATTATGATTTTACATAATGTATTAGTGTCCATCCGAAATTGGACATCAGAATCATATTTTGATTCTTCTCTGACTATTATGTTAAAATATTCGTTTATATTCTGAATCGGGATGTGACTCAATCAATTACTGAATAATTTTAATTATATGGATTTCGTACATTGCATGTATTCAAAAATAGTGATAAACAACTATTAAATATTCAATCCACATCCAAAGTGCAATTTACAACTGTATAAGCATTAAATAATTAAATAATGCTTATAACGGCTTGTCAATCAATCAATTGACATACAACTAAACACAAGGGAGATGTGTAAAGTTATTATCATCCCCAGATCCGTGTGCGGTTTTCAACCAAAATTTAATGACTATTATTTGCATACTTGGGTGGTTTGTAAAATTATCGTCCCAATACCAGTGTGGAATTTACATCACAAATCATGCGAACTTATCTATTATTTGGGAGACGGGTGGGTAAATTGTCATCCCAAAATAATTCACAATATAGACGTTTTTTATTTAACAACGTATATATATAAACAGTTTAATAGTGATAATGTTAAAACTCTAAAATCCATCAATCACAAAACAAATATTGCAATCACAGACAATTAACATATATTCAGTTATAATAATAAATAATTGTACAAAAGAATCGAGTGAGAGAGTCCTCACGATTGGTTTCCACTTCGTCATTCTTTAATTCATGATTTATAAATACGAATTCGTAAGAATCAGGTTGCTGAAATCTATGAATTAGAGAAACTGAAGTAAAAAACGAAGGCCAAACGGTCCAGGATCCGGCCGGGAAAGAAACTGGATCAATCTAGACTGTGGCGGAGGTCCTTCTGGTCCACAGTCATTACCGGTCGACTGGTCCATTTCTGACCAGTCGACTGGTCAGAACCTGGGCTACTGCCCAGGTTGACTACTAGTCGACTGGTCTGTTTTGGACCAGTCGACTGCTCGCTGTTAAATGGACATTTTTTTCCTTATATGAATCATTTTCGGCAAACTATGAAGGCTATGCACTTGAGTTAGATGATAATATGGCCTTATAAGTTCATCGAAACAACTCAAGAACACATGCACAAACATATATACATAAGATTGCTATGAATTCGATCATATGTTCTAAAGTGAACAAATTCTCTAACCATAGCTATCCAATGCGATATAAGAGAATTGTGAAGTTTTAGAACTTGCCGCTGCGACAACGGAACTTCACAATATCGCTAAAAAAACTCATATCATATGAATTAGATTGTATGGACAATTCTAACCATAATTTTTAACTCAATGAAACATGAACACATGCAATCGGTTAAGTTGATCTAACTTATCCAATTCACTAGCATTTGTAAACTCAAGTGAACAATAAATTGCACTTTTGCAAGCCAATAGCTTGTGGCATAGCTATGAGTTCATGAATAACTCACGGAGCTCTCACCTTTGCTTGCTAGAAGAAAGAAATCGATTCAAAGCTCTGCTAAATCAACCACTCTTCCTAAATAGCTTGCTAATCTCTAACTTAAGCTCATATGAAAGGATTTACTAGCAATTAGGCTTAGGAAATCATGAGAAATTTAAGAGGAAGCAAGATGAAGAAGATGGAGAGGAAGACCCAAGTCTCTACACTCGATTTCCTCAAGAATTAGAGCTCCAAAATCAAGCTAAGGATTAGGGAATTTTAATTTCACTTTCCCAATCCCCATTTCTACTTTTTATAAGTGTTGAAATGAAGGAAGGAAGGAAGAGAGGTGCTGATTTGATTATATGGAATGGGCTAGGTTTAGCCAAACTAAGACCCAACCAATGTGCCAAAACTCCGAAGCTCGAATATATCGAAGTTTATACTTTTTGAGCACGCAAACGGCCTTTTGAACTCAATAGAAGTGGTTTCGAGTCCAAATTCGTCCATATGCAAAAAGTGATATTTTGGTCTTATATCCAATGAAAAAGACCAAAATTTCTCCAACTTCAAAGGCATCGATGCTTATAGTTTTCGAACATGCAAATGGCATTTTGAACTCAATAGAAGTGGTTTCGAGTCCAAATTCATTTGTATGCAAAATGTGAGTTTTCTACGGGATATATATACCTTTTAAATATATATTTAAATTCTATAGCGACTATTCTAACTTTAAATTTAGACATAACTTACAATTTATAAAGTGAAATCTCAGTTTTATGTACTCGTTAAAAATTACAATTCAAAACATCCTAATGTTTCTTGTTTTATCAAGTTTTGATTTATATTAAATTCTATACAATCGTTCAAAGTTTAAAATCAAAATTTCAAACTATTGGGCCATTTCAAGCTCGTTTTAATTTTAATTTTAATTTATAGATTCTAAATTCGATTTAAAATAAATTCTACAATATTTGTTCTCAAAATAATTCGTTTAAAATATTTAATTTCCATGAAAATCAATTAAAAATAAATTTTAAATTAGTTCCAAAATTCCGAGTTGTAACAATCTCCCCCACTTAAAACTTTTTTGTCCCAAAAAAGGAAGAAGGATTTTAAGGTCGTTTACTTAACCAACTCAACCTTCGCTTGACTCAAGTTCTTTAACTTTTCAGCTTCTAAGAACTTTCTAATTTCTCGAAATTTGGCTAACGCCTTAAATTTTTGAAAAATTTCGCCATAACCTCCTTTGTAGGGTTGATCGGTACAGCTACAAATGGCCTCTACAGGCTCTCATAAATCAAAAGAAAATCAAAAAGCCAAGCGTTTGGCCTACAGGCTCATAAAATCATCAAACCCAATAAATACAGTAAATACGTACCTATTTGTTGGGCATGCAATTTTATTCGTCTTCTGAGCTTCCATGTTATGACCTGTTCACTATATATACATGTACATTTATCTAATTCCAACCAATTTTCAGTTCACTTCTATATTAATTCGATTTTGGCTAAATTTTACCTTTCATCCTCATATTGGTTTTATTATTCCAATATTTTTATTAGTTAAACTAATAATCACACAACATAACCAGCAATCAATTAGTTGATTAGCTTTTCAAATATATAACTTTTATATACCCAAAAATCATATTTTCAATGCCAGATCACAAACAATAAACTCTAACTAAATTTTGGTTTTCAAGCCAGTCAATTGGAAATATATTGATATCCCACTTTTGAAACTTGAACATAAACACTGATGATGCTCGAGTTATCTTCAGAGTCATCCCCGGGCGATTAGAGTGTGATCTTATATCTATCCAGTATATTTGAGACTTCATATACACGTGGATAAGACGTATATGAAATATCTTCTTATACTCGATAGTCCAAATCAATATAAAATACTCAAATATGTATAATAAGATATAATTTTCAAAATTAAATTCATTCTATAAATAACACTCTTCAAACTCATTCAAGGACGCTACTGATCCCATCTCTAATGAGTTATTCTTATAGGAAGTTACTAGTATTATATCTGATGAATTCTTTTGTTCGGTTTTAATGCGTCTTGTTCTCGAGCTTTGTAAACCAAAGCTCGGATACCAAACTGTTACACACCGAATATCTTTCGGTCCGAACCGATCGCTAAACCGACCAAGACCTTTTGAGAATGTGGATTGTAATGGGAACATGACGCAACAGAACACAAATATGAGAACATTTCATTGCTATTACAACAATTTACATCAGAGTACAGGATATCAAAGTTTAAACAAATAATATACAATGAAAAATAATGTCAGAGATTTAAATTACAAAATAACGGAAGATACAATACATGAATATAATGTGCAGTGGAAAACATCAACTACCACAGCTGAAAGGAATATACGGATACGAAGCATTCCATATACAGCTCCTATCGTAATCTAGGATCATGTGAAAAGAAATATCTGCGAAAACCAAAACTTCTAGCTTCCCGTGTGGAAAATATGGACACCCAAAGTTTAGGTAGAAACAACAAACTCTGAGTCAGTCATGAGACTGTTGTGTACTTTTGCTTTGAAATAGTGTAAATCACGGGACCATGTCGTATGTCATAGAATGGGTTCACTCCCATGAGTACTGTGAAATAAAATAATTTATAAACAATGCAACACTTTATAGAAAAAAGCTATTATAAGACTCAGGTCTCATTACCCAATGCAAACACAAACTGAAGGATAGAGTTTTACCTTATAATAGCTAAACATGCTTGATACGCTTTAAAACATATCATTTAGAAATACTATAAGTGCATAGTGTCAAACACAACTTCAAATATTAATGTATCAATCATAGATGACATAGGTACCATATATTATGTTGCCATATAGGTTTACAACTAAAACCGAAAAGTCATGTATTGGAAATTGGATTTCCATCATGAGTCAAGGCAAGGGATGGTCTCCTTACCGATTCGGATCACCTCTAGAAAGATGATCCAGGATCACACCTATGGGAAACCCGTGGATCCTACAAAGCTAGTTCTCTCTTACTTTTGAGGATTGGTTATTCCTGAACAATACATTTTCCGGTTCTTTTAAACCTATCTCTGAGCCTTTCAGTCGGCTCGATATCTGAGGCACCTCGCAATCCATCATCCACATAAGTAAAAATGTCTAGGCTCTATATCATGACACCACTTCTAGCTAGAAAGAGAGGTATGCACTCCTTGCGTCCCTTATCCCGTTTCTAACTCATACCGAGGTGTGAGGCTCGCGAATTAACGCTATACAAAAAGTTATGCTATTTAAAGTCGTGCTTTGATCATCAACCACAAGGCCCTGCTTTTCAAAAAGAGCCTTTGTCATTTGCATATTAACATGCCACATTGTCAATTCATGCCATACAACTAATATTTATCAATATATAACCACTAAGCTCACACGTCTTAGAGAAGGGTGTTAAGCAAGAGAATAAATTCTCCGCCACCAAACAGATAGATATTTTATAGAAATCAATCAATACAAAACAAAATATAATGTCGTACATAATCCATTTACAAGTTCGTTATGGGTTTGAACAAAACCGAAGGCACCTAATTCCTCATTCCATATGTCCAATACAGGAGAGAGGCCATCGTATATCCGGTCGATCTCCAAGTATGTTTGGATGATCACCACTTATTACCTCGTCCTGGCTGTACATCCCAATCAAGACATCAGGAATCATCCATACGATGTGATGATATCTGGTTTTCAACCACTGTCTTCATATCTTCGACTTTTAGTCATCGTAACAGTTATTAAGAATGAGTTAAACCCGGTCTTTCCGAATAACTCGCGTATCTTATAATCAAATGCTATAAAAACACATCATACCCTCATTCCTATCCAGAATATTATTTTATTCAAAAATTCACGGAAATCATTTCAAAAGATTTTATATTATCTTTTCACAACTTAAACCAAATTAAGGTTTATCAATTAGTCGGTATTAACGAGCCTTACTGAAGTAATCATTTATTTTATTATCCCAGTCCCAACCTTTTCAGCCAATGGATCAAAACTAGTAGTACTCCATATCTAACAACTATGGTGTTATCAGTAAATTCAATTACCACGTAATGTTCAAATCTAATTAAAGATTTAACTATCGCCTAGTGTAAAATTGGTGGTACTCCATTCTCGAACATTTCTTGAATTCAGTAAATTTAATTACCTTATTCCCATTTCAATATAATTAAAGATTCATTAAAACTCCACTTAGTTTTAATCTCAAAAATCATTACTTGATGATTATTCAAATTTAGGAAATAAATCCTGCCTTTACTTGGGTTAAAGAGCCAATGTCTTTTAAAACACCGTTCACGATAAACCCAATCAAAAATTGAACCTTCAGGAAAATCATAACAATATATAATCGATATAAATTTCCGTATCGGACTAATACTATAAACGGAATAATGACAAAGCCTTTAAAATTCCATAAATAGTAAACGCCTACCTTCATAGAAGCTCACCTCGATTATCGCTATATCGAATTCCATTCAATTCCAATTTAGTTTATTAAATTGGAAAACTTTACTTTGGAAAATTTACTTTAAATCTTAGAATAATGATTTATAAATTCCAAACATTAACTTCACTATTAATCGGGTTTAAGAACTAATGTTGTTTAAAACATTGTTCACAATGAACCTAAGATAAACTTCCATTTAATTCCAATTATATTTATTAATTGGAAAACTTCCTTAAATCTTAGTTAATAGATTTATTGTTTTCTTAACTGGGTGTAAGAACAATGTTATTGAAGACACCATTCATGGAAAACCCAAAAACCAATTTGATATTAAATACAAGGCTCTAGATAGAAATCATATAGACTTATATTCAATATCAAATTCTGAGACCAACGGATATCGTATTGGGAATAACGATATCTATATCTTCCAAATTCCTCAACAATATCCGTATAATCATGGAATCCAACACCGAAATATTTCGAAGATTATTTCCATTCAAATCCAATCCAATTCGTATGTTGGAAAATTCTGGTCAGATTAAAACCATTTCAACTCCTTTCAGTTCTCTATTCTAGTTGTTAACTAGTTCATTTACATAAAAATATCTTTTATCTTTACAAACGTGGAATATTTCATCCAAAATCTTGTCAAATCATTTATTATGATTTTACATAATGTATTCGTGTCCATCCGAAATCAGACATCAAAATCATATTTTGATTCTTCTCTGATTATTATGCTAAAATATTCGTTTATATTCTAAATCGGGATGTGACTCAATCAATTACCATATAGTTTTAATTATATCGATTTCGTACATTGCATGTATTCAAAAATACTGATAAACAACTATTAAACATTCAGTTCATATTCAAAGTTTAATTTACAACTGTATATGCATTATACAGTTAATAATGCTTATAACGGCCTATCAATCAATCGATTGACATACAACTAAACACAAGGGAGATGTGTGAAGTTATTATCATCCCCAGATCCGTGTGGGGTTTTCAACCAACATCCAATGATTATTATTTGCATACTTGGGCGGTGTACAAAATTATCATCCTAATATCCGTGTGGGGTTTACATCACAATCCATGTGAACTTATCTACTATTTGAGAGACGGGCGGTTAAATTGTCATCCCAAAATAATTCATAATATAGACGTTTTATTTAACAACATATATATATAAACAATTTAATAGTGATAACGTTAAGACTGTAACTTCCATCAATCACCAAACAAATATTGCAATCACAGACAATCAACATATATTCACTTATAATAATAAATAACTGTACAAAAGAATTCACACTATACCAAATAAGCAAATTTGAAACATATGATATTTTTTATTTGAAACCCTTTTTTTAGTTTCTAGGCTTGAAACAGTTATATAGTGTTTCTATATCTACTAAAGTGTTTCCACTATTTTTTGATTATTTTAAATATTTAATCTTGCCTCCAAATAATTGAATTCCTTTCCTAACTTCTTATGAAAGTATCGTCCAACCGCAAGCCCAAGTAAGGTTCCTTTGTCGGCCCGAAAGGAACAAAATTAGGCTGCGTTCCTTTTCTTTTCCCCAAACCCTTCTTCTTGCGATTTCCTCAGATCTCCAATTCCAGCTGACGATTTCCTTAGATCTCCCATTCCAGCGCTTGTCTGGTAGTCTCTACTCGACGCTATAATATTCTGCTTTGGCCAAAATCCGAAAATCAAAAGCCAGTTAGTCACTCAAATATTCTGCTTTCGCCAAATAAAATCCAAATCATAATCCTTGGTTTGAGGTACGTTGTTCAAGAATTTGAATTTGGGAATGGAAGCACGTTTGATAGTCGTGTCACTGCTATCAAATATGAGCTTGTGGTAAGTTGTTTATTAATATATTTCCTTAGTCTATATAAAATCGAGTAAGATCAATGATGTGCAAAAGAGATTTTCTGCGGCAGCTGGGTTTGTGTGATTAATTATTGCATTTATATTGATTTAATTCACGTGTTTTTTCCTCTTTATTTTTTTTGTTGGAATTTATTATAAAAGGAAATATTGTATTACAGCTTTTTTATTTTTTGTATGAATAGAGATGCCGCTTAGATGGAGATCTTCAAAATACTAAATCCAAGGATGGAAGCATCCAGGTGCTGTTAGTATTTCTAAATTTACGTATGAAGGCTAGAACTAGTAAAATGCATGCGAAAACAAAATAATAATGTCATAATTATTTCAGTTTGTTGTTGCTACCAGCAGATGTTTTTCATCCAACTCTTTCATAATAATGTCACTGTTAACTTAAGAAAGCTTGTATCAATTCATGAAGTTCCCGAACAACAGAAAACCACATATAACTGATTGCATGAGAACCTAAACCAAAACCAAGAAACAAATTGTCTAATATCTTCGAAACATAAGTACTTCATTTAAGAAACAAAAATCTCTTAGTATTCAGTCAATGTCTTTGCAAAATGAACGCATTATTTTAAAGTAATGTTGAAAGTTATGCTAATTAGAAAGCAGAAACTATTTAAAAATTACGCTTATCATGTGAGAATATTCAAAGTAGAAAAATGTTATGCCAAAACTAGTGAATGAGAATATTGCTAGAAAATGTAACACCCCGCGTCCGTTAATGTCACTTACAAAGGGAATGCATTAAGTTTCGTGGAACGTTATAAGTAAATATAACAGAATATTACAAGACAGATAAAGTAGTACTTGAAAATTTTATTACTTTATTGCAGCAGTAACAGAAATAAGCTTGGTTACATCTTCAAAACAACAAAACCAAGTACGTAATATCAGTCTTGTACAAAAGCCTTTAGAGTACATAATTTTAAAGCCATAATCCCCAACAGAAAATGCCATAAATAAGAAGAATCAAAGCCAAGCAATACATCTTTCAACTTCAAGCTGGAAGAAAGAGATATCCGAACTAAGCTTGCGTATTTCTTCCCTGAGAATCTGGGGGGAAACAGAAGAAAAGAGGCGTAACAAACTAGGTCAGACATAAGTCTGGTGAGTCCAGTGACTTTCAGCATATAAACAGATAATAGTATCATAACATGAAAATAAAACTGGATGAGAGATAACAGGAACCAGAATAAACGAGATAAATGGAACAAAGCAGAATAATCTAGACCAAGCTATGCTTCTCACTTACTTTTCCCTGCACCAATACTAGTATAACAGAATTAGGTGTTGTCCTAATGTCTAAACAGAAACAGAATGATCTCTTTAGAGACAGGATGCTAGTAATGGGCCTTTACCACCCTAATAGAGACAGACGGTACAGAAACAAAATGCTGGTAATAGGCCTTTCTAACAGAGACAGACGATACAAAAACAGAATGCTAGTAATTAGGTGTACACTAGTGACGGGCCTTTACCACCCCAACAGACGGTACCACACAGAAACAGACAGGTGTTACCACCCCACAGGAACAGATGGTAACCAACAGAAACAGATAGAACTAGTTGTACCCTAAATTCTACCCCAAGCGATCGGCTCCCTAATACATAAATACCATGTGTCGGCCCCACAGAAGGGTGTATCACTTTCTAAAGTGGCAACCTACAGAAAGACACATACCTATTTGCAGATGTCATAGCGTCTTAACTTCCCCAGAGCAGACCGGATCCATGCACTCACATGGCCCGGTTGGAACGCGCCATCAACACCCCTCGCCATTATTAGAATGAACCTCTTATAATTAGTTCAGTAAGCGTGCCCTGACCCCTACCTAATGTTGGGTCACCGTTTGATACCAGAAAGGGTTACCGACTAAGAAGGGTCCTACACAACAGATGACAAATACCCCTCCTAACCTTGCGTCCCTAGACTAACAGATTTCAGATGTACAGTTTTCAGATTAACTAGTTTACGTATAAAACATACAGATTAACAGATCAGATTTACAGATTAACAGACTTTTAGATTAACAGATCAGATGTACGAATTAACAGACTTACAGATTAACAAGTTTCACATATTCTTGCATTAAGCCCACAGATTTACGAAATGGGCTTGTCAGATTCATCCGCCCAGTTGACTTAACCCCATCCACTTATCAGATCAATATGTATTATTGGTTAAGCTTGCCTTAACCCAATCCACTTATTCATGTAATATTGGTTAAGTTGTCATCTTACTCAGGTTAACTTAAAACTACCCACATAACATGTTTTAGGTATCATATTCATCTTTGATCAGCATTAATTAGTTATTAATGCACAGACCTCTCACATTAAGTCGATAGCTTGTGGCCGATGGATGTGCCGGGGGGTTCCGGACAGACTTCTGCCATAAGCCAGACTTAACCTCGTGTCTAAGCATCTTTTAGTTATGCCTACAACCTCTTACATTAGACTAATCGTTCGCGGTTGCTGGTTAGGCCGGTTGGTTCTGGGAAGGCTTCTACCGCAAACGGAGTCTAACCTCGTGTCTCAGCATGCTTATCTTAGCCAATTTATTCATATACATCATAGGCTTTCCAATTACAGTATTCAGTTTCAATAGATTAAACAGGCTCCACAGACTCTTTACTGTTCCATTAACATATTTCGCTTAATCATAAATTAAGCCTACAAATTTGCATGCCTAAATTACAGTCATAATTCACATTATAACATTTGCCCCAAGTTTTAGTTAAATTACACAGTACAGGTTATGGTCCAAAAACCCCAGTCATGATTCATAATACAAGTTATGCCAAATTACCGGCTTTGATTATAGTGTATGCCAATTACCCAAAATCCCAATTTAGATGTTGTCATATTTAACCGTTATCCCTGTTTCAATATAGGTTTTCATGCCTAAGTCATATATCACTATACACAATAATCCCCTTCTTCCAAATCATAAACCATCATATAAAGTATGCCCCAAATTTAGGTCTTAAATTACAACATGTGTTGTGCCACCAAATCAATTACATGTTTACAATTCAATTTATGCCCCATTTGCATATCATTCAATATTTTCCCAAACTTTTCCCACGTCATTTGTACGTATAATTCAACATAAAATATAATTAGGCTCGAAGCTAGCCTAATCTCATAAATAAAAGGAATAGAAGAGAAGGGAAGAGAAACATCAAAACTGGCATAAAATAGACATATGAAGTATGAGCGGGCATAGAGCAAGAAAATAAATCAAATGGGTATAAAAGGACCGATCTGAACAGAAATTGGCATAATCTCAGATTTAGATTTATTAACAATATCAGGATCATAGTTAAATTTCATTTCTAAAAGTAACATGAACTCACCTAGGTTGGATCTAAAAGAGGAGAAATAGGTGTTGTAGTTGTAGATCTATTCTTATCTTCCAATATGAATACTCCTATTCTGATTTGCTTTAGCATAGATGAAAGACTAGTTTAGATTTGTCCAGCATGGAGGCTCCATGAATTAGTGTATTGTGAATTAGGTTGAGGTCTAGGTACGTTTATATAGGTGCATGTGATGAATAAAGTCCTTTAGATCTGAAACGACCCGCAAATCTGAGCTATCTGAGTTGACTAAATACACCACACGTCCAACCCAAATAACACAGAAATACGAACCATTAATAGGAAGAAGTTAGAAGATGAGAAATAGGAAGAAAGAAATATTAGAATAGAAGAAAAAAAAAACGAAGATCACAACTCACAGCGGAACGAATAAAATATATTCTATAACATAACTTTTGAAATACAAATCAGTAACTTTATATACATACCATCATCAGAGCACAACAGTTATTCCTGGAACAGTTATAAACACCTGTTTCCAGATACAAACAAGGTCCACAGCGGAATATATGATAGTCTATATCTAACGAGTGAAGCCTCCTGCTTCCAGCTCCTTCAATTGAATCTGTGAAATCCCGACTACTTGACTGCCCGTACAAATTTGGGCACCCAAGAGTTTAGGGAAAACAAAACAAAACAAACTCTGGGTCAGTCATGGGACTGGTGTGAGTAAACTCCAACCACTTGTTTAACTTTAAAAATCCTTTTCGTAAGAAAAGATGATAGTAAGACCAGCCCACACATAAACACGGACGGTTTTTACCTTACTATAACCCAAAACACTTTGATACGAAAATCCAGTGATATTATAATAATGTCTACATCAAGTAAATAACCAAATAGCAGAACGCTTGCATCTCACGCTCCACATATATAGTATAAAATCAAAAACCGCATGGCGCTTATTGGAGATTGGATTTCTAACATGACAAGGTATGGGACCACCTTCCGATGATGTATCTCTAGAGGCGAATACACCTGGGTTCAACAAGAACGTCTTGCAACCCGGCCCACACATGACCGACCACTCATTTCGCTTGAGTGTATCGAATGTATATCACCAACGGTTGGACTCAAACCACCGTTTCCCGAATGGGCATAATCGATAGATTTAGAAACAAAAGGAATTTCTCTAGATAGGTGATTATACACCCTAATGGGTGCGACCCACATAGTCATGCTGCCTGCCCGATTTTTGTCCTTTCCCGGTTGTTGAGGCCTGAGGCTACGAATACTTACCATTCATTGATAACACAATCACTTTGAATGCCACATTGTCAGATCCGTTAATCACTAGTTGAGTTTGCACAAATATTCTGGATGTTACGCTAAGGGATAAATCCGTTGCAACCATATATATTCATACAGACCAACCCATTTGATCATTGGAAATACTCTGTCAGACATTCGTCCATTTACGTTCGTTCTGGGACTGAACGAAACCGAAGGCACTATTTTTATACATAGAAAAGCCCTTGCACTTTACTCCATCTTCAATATATTCAGCATACTTGGTTCGCAACGCTTATGCCGATACGGAGTGGTTCTTCGGATAATAATCCAACCGGTCTCTCCATATTGACAACGATGGTCAAAACTTCGATAGTCTGTGATTTAACTATCGAATAAAAACAAGTGTTCAATCAACATATCAACCAAATCACTGGGCTCTTTAATTAATATTTCATTAATTAAATCTCTTCTCCATTTTTTCTATCAATATTTGTTAACCAAATATTTCCCATAACCATATTGGCCCTTTACGCCATTTGGAAAACGTTTCCACATATCAACTTCTTTTATTTTCTATATATTAGAAAAATCTCTATTTGCAATTGGAAACAATTCCAATCACTTATCTCTATCCCTTTTTGTTTACAACATTCGATTTTTTTTATTCACTTTACTATCGAATTCAATACGTCGATACCATGATTTCAGATTATCAAAATCTCTTAAAAATATTCTAACTCCTTAAATTTCCGGAAAATTTCGCCATAACCTCCCCTGTATCGGGAGCATCGGGAAATTTCAAATAGCTTCCCGGTATCTTCCACAATCAAAAAGAAAAAGGAACAGCCAAGTGGCTTGCCGATACGGCGCATAAAATCTCATATATGAATTAAACATGTACCTTTTTGTCGGGCACACAAATTAAAATCTTCATATACTCCATCCCATATCTGTTTAACACCTGTTCACCTGTTTCTAATTCAATTCAACTCAATCTATTTGTTTGAATTCAAATTTGAATCGTTTGAATTTGGTTCCGCTCAATATTCTTTAATTAGCTATTTTGCCTATTTCACTTCTTTGTTGAACATAACATGTTCAAATAAAATGCTTAACTTGCTCACAACCAAATTGAATTTCAATTTCAATTCTAGTTTCCTTTTTGATTTCGAATATAAATTTTCAAATCGAATTTACTTATTCAAAGCCCAATATTAATTCGAAATCTCATTAACTAATTTCTATTCGATTTAGTTAATTCTATTCAAAAATCAAAAATCAGATTTCTGTTTCAAAATCAAATTCATTACTTCACTTGAGTTCACATATAATTACAACTCAGAATCTGACATTTTCTAAATAGAAATTCGGATTTTTATTTGCTTAAAATCCTTTTATAAATAAAATAAACTATTATGGGTTTACAACGATTTTGGCGCTGTTTTTCTGAAAATTTGATTTTGACATAACTCAAAATCTATCCGATGAAATCCAGATTTTTCTCTTCCATTAGAAAACTATTATCAAACCGGTCCTGACGTTTCTTGTTTCAAAGAATTCCGACTTCAATCGAGTTCTATATATTCAATTGAAGTTCGAATCGCCAATTTACGAACTGCAACGCTGCGGCGAGTTCGTTTTAATTATATTTATATATATAAACCTTTAAACTTCTTAAAATGAATTCAATTCCATTTTTAACTCTATTTGAATTCCTTGATTCAAATTCCAATCTCACTTTTGAATTCTGTATTTCAAATCCCAATTCTTTCTCTATTGGTTATTCAAATTCAATACTTGAATTTCCATTTCAAATCCCTATTCAAATTTCATATTTGAATTCCATTTGAAATCTCTATTCATTTCCTATTTCAATTCCCTTTGAATAATATATTCAACTCTATTTCGAATATATTTGAAGTTTATATTCAATTCCATTTCGATTATATTTGAAGTTTATATCCAATTCTTCTTTGAATTCTAAATTCAAAACCATATTCAATTCTCTTGAATTCAATATTTCAAATTTCATTACAATTCTACCTTGCAATTCTATATTCAAATTCATTTATTCAAATTCTATTTGAATTGCTATATTCAAATCCCATATTTAAATTCTATTTGAAATTCAAATATTCAAACTCCAGTTAAATTCTATTTGAAATTCTAAATGTTTCAAATTCCATTTTCTCTTATTTGAAATCCTCAATATTTCAAATTACATTTCTTTTATTTGAAATTCCATTTTGAATTTCCTTTATTCCAATCCCATTTGAATTCCTTCACTCAAATCCATTTGAATTCCCTTGGATTCAAATTCCATTTCAAAACCATTTGGAATTCCTATTTTGAAATCCTATTTGAAATTCTATTTCCAATTCTACTTTGAAAATCTTATTTTCAAAATTTGTTTCAAATTCTAACTTGAAATTCTACATTCAAATCTCTATTTGAATTTCTTTATTCGACTTCCTTTGTATTCAAATTTTATTTTAAATTCCTTGAATTCAAATTCTATTTTTCATTCTAATTTCGTCTATTCAAATTCTATTTGAACTTCTATTTGAATTGCTAATATTCAATCTCCTTTTAAAATTCAAATATTTAAACTCCTTTTTCTAATTCAAATGTTATACTCAAATTTCATTTGAGTTATATATTTAAAAGTTTCATTTCACATCCTATTTGAAATTTCATTTCAAGTTCCAATTTCACGCTTGTATTTCTATTTCTGAATTATCAAATGATAATTCTTTTCACTTCATTTATAACTTCGTTATAAAAAAACTATTTATAAACTTCGTTTATAAAGAACTACTTGTTTTATTTTTTTTCAAAAACAAGTTTATATTTTTATTTCCATTTAAAATTCAAATTCTATTTAAAAATAGAATTTTTCCTTTTTAAATCGCCAATATCCTTTTTACGATATTTTAAAATATCATTACTTAAGCCCAGTGATATTTAAACACACAAAGCAACAAATTATTTATTTTTCTAACACATCATATATAACAATATATATGCAAACAAATAAACAAACAGATAATATATTTTTGAGGAATCCAGTTGGATTCCTCCAACCTGTTTTCCTGCATCCACAGATGTTAGCACATAAATAATACCCATTCTGCTTCGTGGCAGAATATCGCGGTATAGAAGGTCATCCACTAATCATAGCGTGGGGCGTATAGGGTAATCATCCGCTAATGAAACTGCGGGCATCCGCTAATGAGACTGCGGGAATCCAACCAATCAATCAACCCAATATATATATATATATATATATATATATATAGCCTAAATAACCAATATATATATAATCACCAGAAAACATTCACACAAGCAACAGACAATTATTTTTAATGAAATAAAAATAATTTTAAAGGTGAGTGAGATTTACTCACCGAAATTGCAGTTGTCGAATATCCTGTTTATTCCCAAATCATCGACTACGAATCTTCTCGAATGAATTCGTACCTACGATAATTTTATTCAAACTTAAATGATTAACATTTATTTATTTAAATTAACTTTTTAAACGAATAAAAATTTTCCTATATATATTCTCCTTTTAATCACAAATCATTTTTAAATTAAATAAACTATATATATTTTTTTTTCTCTGCTTAAAATGGTCTAGGCAACTGTCAAACCAAATCAACTAACTAGACTTATATACTAATGAATCTAAGCACTAAAGTGGTTTAAACAGATTACCTAATTCCTCTTTTTTTTTTCAATTTGATCATTACTAATCTATTTAATAAATTAACTAAAACAAACAAAAACAAAAATGTATTCTATGTATTTTAGAATTCTTAAAAACAATACCTTAATCCTCTTCACTTTCATTACTTTAAATTTACCAATATAAAAATTAAATAGTTTACTTTATTAGAACCGAAATAAAATTGGCAACTTAATTAAAAATTTAAGTACCTCACTATTTTGTGAATTACTTGGTAAATTCCTAAATTGAGTCTCCGAACATCTTCAACTAAAATCAGCCCCTAAACCGGCTCTATCCCATTTCGACATTTTACCGAACGATTGTTGTGCATGACTGCTGCTCCTTCCCATTTCCCCATTCAAAAGCTCTACACTTCCCTCTCTACCTTGATTTATTCGCAGTAATTACAGTCGAGCTACCTCGGTCTTCAACCCCTAACTGTCGCTACAGGCATCGACCCAAAGACCCACCGAACCACACTGAATTCCATCGTTCAACGCGCCTCACCCTCCTGAACCTCGCATCGCCCTCCGTTTCGCCTATCGCACCTCCTATTTTCATCGGCAATCAACCCTAAATCTCGATGTCATCAACTTTAAGCGATATCAATGGCACTCGAACCCAAGATGAGGGTTGTCAGCGTGAAACCCTTGCTTCCACGGTCGTAACAAATCCGCGATTGATTTTGGCAGAACGGGGTTCGATTCGGTTTTAGAAGAGGGGCTCGCGATTTTGATTTTCTGTAACTGGAAGATGATCAACAAAAGGGCAGAGGAATTAGAAATGGTTTTTGGTCGGAATGGAAAAACAAAGACGATGGGTAATGTATATATACACGCGATGGGAAACAGTAAGGTACAGGCCATTAAAATGTTGTTTGCCTGATATTGAAGCTTGGAGACAAAGGTGTTGGCTCGAGATGAATAAGTCTGCGCTGATGACAAATTTTAGGGTGGCGCTTAGTTTTTAGGTCGGCTTATTTCGGTGACAGTATATTTAATTTAATCTGATTTGATTTTTAATTTAATTAAATAACCAAAATATCTTATAGTCCCTTAATTCAAAACTCTGAATTGCTTTTTCAACCCAACGACCGACGTTATAAGGTTATAACGCTATTTTGAATCCAACAAAATAGATTATACCATTTATTTTGAACGTATATTTAAAATAGCCATGTTTAATCAATTTATTTTGGACTATCCGGTAATTTCGACTTTTGATTGTTCGATAGGTGTTATATATCGGATAACCAAGGTCGTTTTTTCCCGGGTCGTTACAAGAAAGAAATTAGAGGGTGAGGATAGATAAGATAGAAAATTAGAATAGAAGAAGAAGAAGAAGAACACAACAACATCAGAGTAACACGTATCTCACAGCGGAACGAATAAAATATAATAGACAACATATCTTGAAATCAAAGTAGTATATGTATATCATACCATTATCAGAGTACAACACTTTCATCACAGCGGAATAATCAATAGCTAGAAAAATCTTGAAGCCTCCTGCTCCAAGCTCTTCAAGCATACCTGTAAATCCTGACTACTTGACTGCCCATACAAATTTGGGCACCCAAGAGTTTAGGGAAAACAAAACAAAATAAAACTCTGGGTCAGTCATGGGACTGGTGTGAGTAAACTCCAATCATTTGGTTTAACTTTTCAAAATCCTTTTCAAAAGAAAAGATAATCGTAAGACCAATCCACTCATAAATACGGATGGCTTTTACCTTACGATAACCCAAAACACTTTGGAAATCATATATTATCTGATATTATAATAATGTCTAATCACAAGTAATTAAAATCTAGTAGAACGCTTGCATCTCACGCTCTACATATATAATATACAATCAAACTCGCAGGCACTTATTGGAGATTGGATTCCAACTTGACAAGGTATGGGACCACCTTCCGAATGTGTATCTCTAGAGGCAAATACACTGGGTTCAACAAGAACATCTTGCAACCCGGCCCACACATGACCGACCACTCATTTCGCTTGAGTGTATCGAATGTATATCACCAACGGTTGGGATCAGCAACCGTCTCCCGATAAGGGACAGCATCGATAGATTTAAGAACAAAAGGAATTTCTCTAGATAGGTGATCATACATCCTAATGGGTGCGACCCACATAGCCATGCTGCCTGCCCGATTTTTGTCATTTCCCGGTGGATGAGGCTTGAGGTCATAACGTATCTTTTGACAGATCCCACCTCCATTACTTTGAATGCCACATCGTCATACCCGCCAAATCACAAATTGATTTCACCAAAAATACCACGGGTATACAGCTAAGAGAAACGAATTCCTCCGCCACCAAACGTAAGTACGTTTGAAGAGATCAACTTACGCTATCCTTTGAATATACTCTGTCAGACATTCGTCCATTCACGTTTGTCCTGGGACTGGACAAACCGAAGGCACTATTCTGTAAATAGGATAGCCCTTGCATAACTCCGTCTTCAATATATTCAGCATACTTGATTCGCAACACCTATGCCAATACGGAGTGGTTCACTGGATAATAATCCGACCGGTTTCTCCATATTAACAACGTTAAAATGGTCAAAACTTTGATAGTCGGTGATTTAACTATCAATTAAAAACATGTCGGTGTGCAAACAACGATATTATTTCCAGATGGAAATTTTATCGATCACTCATCATTCATCATCAAATTATCATAAATTTACCCTTTTCCTTATTCCTGTTTTCCTATATTTCTTATTTACTATATTTAGAAAATATACGTTATTAACAATGCAAAACAATTCCATTTCTCATTTTCTATATTCAGAAAACATTTCTGATTTTCATTTGGAAGACATTTCCAAATCTCCTTCATTGGGTTTAAACTGATGTTTGAATAAACATCGCTATGCCAACACCAACCATTTCGCTCATTAACTAAATTCACTTAACCCCTTTCACTCTCGAACCTTATCCACTTCTTAGTTAAAAACGAAGTCAATCAAGTTGGGGTATAATTACCTCTCAGACCTTAACTGAACAACATTTCTAACTTCGAAATAGACAAAGTTCAAACATTACTCTTTAAGAAACTTCCTTACGAACTCTCGGATTCTATTTATGAATCCACTTCCTTTACTGAATCATTTGATTATAACTGTAAATGTTATAATTCCATGCTTTCAAAATATGTTAACTTAAATATATTTCCATATCTTAATTTGGATAAATAAACAACCAACTACTTTATTAACAGATAATTAAAACTTGATTTGAAATGGAAAGTAAACATTACTTCCCTTGATTCAATATAATCGAATTTCCATGTATGATTCACTCTCGAATAATCACTATCCGATAATTCTCTTTCGAATAAATTATATTCGATTCCCCTGTTCGAATAACTAATATTCGATAATCCTTTTCTTCGAATAACTAATATTCGAAAAATCTCACTTTGAATAAACCATATTCGATAATTCTCTCCTTCGAATAACTATATTCGATTTAACACACTTCGAACGAACTATATTCGATTACTCTTCTCGAATAAACTATATTCGATAACTCTACTTCGAATAGGTGATATTCGATAAATTCCCTTTTTGACTAACCCTACTTAATTTACTAATACTCGACTAACTCGACTTAATTAACTTCTATTGATTAATTACTATTTGATTTAACACCATTTGCTTGACTCTAGATCGCAGCGATCACAATGGTTACGCCTGATTCCCTCAGGAAACATCCGACCGCCGTAGGCTATCTGCAGCCCTGCGAATTACGCTAGCAGTCGTGCTAAATGGAAATTCATCCTTAAATAACTTTGTCTACTTTTAACTCTATCTCGAATAATTAGATTCGATCAATTCTAATTGAATAACTAATATTCAATTAACCCTTGTTCGATTACTATATTTGAATAACTCTAGTTCGATTTGACTCAAAACGATTAACTCTAACTGATTAACTCTAACTGGTTAATTCTAACTGAACAACTCTAACTGGATAACTCTAACTGAATAACTCTAACTGGTTAACTCTAACTAACTAACTCTAACCGTTTAACTTTATGGTTTAACTCTGACAGTTTAACTTCAACGGTTTAACTCTAACAGTTTAACTCCAACTGTTTAACTCTAGTTGATTAACTCTTTTGAATTAATCCCTTTGACTTTTCTCTTTTGAATAATTCCTTTGGAGTAATTCCTGAATTGTTTTGATTTAATTCTAACTTTGAATTGAACTATTTTAAATCCTTGTATTACGATGATTATCAAAATAAATTGTATTTCGATTATTTAATCGATAACCCAATAAAATACCATTTATATTATAAATTCAATATTTAAAACCATACTAAATATTTAAAATAAATCGACTAAAAATCCGGGTCGTTACATTCTTCCCCCCTTAAAAAAAATTTCGTCCCCGAAATTGCTAAGGTAGGAAAAATGGTACAAATCCATTTCTTTTCAAAATCTCACTTATGTTGAAACTCAACTCCGCATATTTCAACAAATTAACTTCAACCAAAACTTTTGGTCTTCACACATTTGATTCGAATGATCTACGATCAATCCATTTATATCCAATCTGTATTCCAATAAACCTATTCAAATTGATTCTAATCAATTCATTCACTTTGACCCATTTAATTTAAATTCCAGAATTCAAATCCTGGGGTTTTTATTTCAAATTCTTTTGAAATAAATATATACATATGTTTATAACCCATCTCAAATTCAAAACATTTGAATTTTCAAACCACTTTGTTTTCTTTCAAACAAATTTCCATCAAAAACTTTTTCTAAGGTAGCAATTCATCACTTAGAAACTCGGAAATGAACACTGATGATGTTGCAATCATTATCAGAATTATTTCCCAGCCACTGAAGTGAGTTCAGTGCTTAACAATTTCAAAATCCATGATTTTCTTTCAAATCCTTTAAAACAAATCTATACTATTTTAATATACTTTGAAAAATATTTTTCAACTTCCCAGGATTTTGAATTCTTAATTCTGGTTTGAATTTAATTCTAATTCATCTCATTTGTATATTAAATTTCTATACAAATTCTATTTGGTTATAATTAACCATTCTAAGTTTATAATCCCATTTGATTATAAAATCAACATCCAACACATCCATATAATAATAATTCTAGAAAATTATTCTTTCTACATCAAAATATAGTTTTGGGTCAAGTTATTTCATTTACCCACTTTAAAACAATATCGTGTCGAATTCTCTGTTCAAGTGCTTATAAATTCCTATCGACTTCGTGGCGTCCCACGATTCGACCAGAATTCATAAACCACTCAACAGACTAGCCAACACAATATAAAACAATTTTTATATCAATTTACAAATACGCTCTCTCGTAGATATACACTCAACTCATTCTAGGGCACTACTGACCCTATCTCTAATGAGCAAATGCCACACAAGCCTAGGTATTCACTCAACCTAAGCTCTGATACCAACTGAAACGACCCGCAAATCTGAGCTATTTGAGTTGACTAAATACACCACACGTCCAACCCAAATAACACAGAAATACGAACCATTAATAGGAAGAAGTTAGAAGATGAGAAATAGGAAGAAAGAAATATTAGAATAGAAGAAAAAAAAACGAAGATCACAACTCACAGCGGAACGAATAAAATATATTCTATAACATAACTTTTGAAATACAAATCAGTAACTTTATATACATACCATCATCAGAGCACAACAGTTATTCCTGGAACAGTTATAAACACCTGTTTCCAGATACAAACAAGGTCCACAGCGGAATATATGATAGTCTATATCTAACGAGTGAAGCCTCCTGCTTCCAGCTCCTTCAATTGAATCTGTGAAATCCCGACTACTTGACTGCCCGTACAAATTTGGGCACCCAAGAGTTTAGGGAAAACAAAACAAAACAAACTCTGGGTCAGTCATGGGACTGGTGTGAGTAAACTCCAACCACTTGTTTAACTTTAAAAATCCTTTTCGTAAGAAAAGATGATAGTAAGACCAGCCCACACATAAACACGGACGGTTTTTACCTTACTATAACCCAAAACACTTTGATACGAAAATCCAGTGATATTATAATAATGTCTACATCAAGTAAATAACCAAATAGCAGAACGCTTGCATCTCACGCTCCACATATATAGTATAAAATCAAAAACCGCATGGCGCTTATTGGAGATTGGATTTCTAACATGACAAGGTATGGGACCACCTTCCGATGATGTATCTCTAGAGGCGAATACACCTGGGTTCAACAAGAACGTCTTGCAACCCGGCCCACACATGACCGACCACTCATTTCGCTTGAGTGTATCGAATGTATATCACCAACGGTTGGACTCAAACCACCGTTTCCCGAATGGGCAGAATCGATAGATTTAGAAACAAAAGGAATTTCTCTAGATAGGTGATTATACACCCTAATGGGTGCGACCTACATAGTCATGCTGCCTGCCCGATTTTTGTCCTTTCCCGGTTGTTGAGGCCTGAGGCTACGAATACTTACCATTCATTGATAACACAATCACTTTGAATGCCACATTGTCAGATCCGTTAATCACTAGTTGAGTTTGCACAAATATTCTGGATGTTATGCTAAGGGATAAATCCGTTGCAACCATATATATTCATACAGACCAACCCATTTGATCATTGGAAATACTCTGTCAGACATTCGTCCATTTACGTTCGTTCTGGGACTGAACGAAACCGAAGGCACTATTTCTATACATAGAAAAGCCCTTGCACTTTACTCCGTCTTCAATATATTCAGCATACTTGGTTCGCAACGCTTATGCCGATACGGAGTGGTTCTTCGGATAATAATCCAACCGGTCTCTCCGTATTGACAACGATGGTCAAAACTTCGATAGTCTGTGATTTAACTATCGAATAAAAACAAGTGTTCAATCAACATATCAACCAAATCACTGGGCTCTTTAATTAATATTTCATTAATTAAATCTCTTCTCCATTTTTTCTATCAATATTTGTTAACCAAATATTTCCCATAACCATATTGGCCCTTTACGCCATTTGGAAAACGTTTCCACATATCAACTTCTTTTATTTTCTATATATTAGAAAAATCTCTATTTGCAATTGGAAACAATTCCAATCACTTATCTCTATCCCTTTTTGTTTACAACATTCGATTTTTTTTATTCACTTTACTATCGAATTCAATACGTCGATACAATGATTTCAGATTATCAAAATCTCTTAAAAATATTCTAACTCCTTAAATTTCCGGAAAATTTCGCCATAACCTCCCCTGTATCGGGAGCATCGGGAAATTTCAAATAGCTTCCCGGTATCTTCCTCAATCAAAAAGAAAAAGGAACAGCCAAGTGGCTTGCCGATAAGGCGCATAAAATCTCATATATGAATTAAACATGTACCTTTTTGTCGGGCACACAAATTAAAATCTTCATATACTCCATCCCATATCTGTTTAACACCTGTTCACCTGTTTCTAATTCAATTCAACTCAATCTATTTGTTTGAATTCAAATTTGAATCGTTTGAATTTGGTTCCGCTCAATATTCTTTAATTAGCTATTTACCCTATTTCACTTCTTTGTTGAACATAACATGTTCAAATAAAATGCTTAACTTGCTCACAACCAAATTGAATTTCAATTTCAATTCTAGTTTCCTTTTTGATTTCGAATATAAATTTTCAAATCGAATGTACTTATTCAAAGCCCAATATTAATTCGAAATCTCATTAACTAATTTCTATTCGATTTAGTTAATTCTATTCAAAAATCAAAAATTAGATTTCTGTTTCAAAATCAAATTCATTACTTCACTTGAGTTCACATATAATTACAACTCAGAATCTGACATTTTCTAAATAGAAATTCGGATTTTTATTTGCTTAAAATCCTTTTATAAATAAAATAAACTATTAACTATTATGGGTTTACAACGATTTTGGCGTTGTTTTTCTGAAAATTTGATTTTGACATAACTCAAAATCTATCCGATGAAATCCAGATTTTTCTCTTCCATTAGAAAACTATTATCAAACCGGTCCTGACGTTTCTTGTTTCAAAGAATTCCGACTTCAATCGAGTTCTATATATTCAATTGAAGTTCGAATCGCCAATTTACGAACTGCAACGCTGCGGCGAGTTCGTTTTAATTATATTTATATATATAAACCTTTAAACTTCTTAAAATGAATTCAATTCCATTTTTAACTCTATTTGAATTCCTTGATTCAAATTCCAATCTCACTTTTGAATTCTATATTTCAAATCCCAATTCCTTCTCTATTGGATATTCAAATTCAATACTTGAATTTCCATTTCAAATCCCTATTCAAATTTCATATTTGAATTCCATTTGAAATCTCTATTCATTTCCTATTTCAATTCCCTTTGAATAATATATTCAACCCTATTTCGAATATATTTGAAGTTTATATTCAATTCCATTTCGATTATATTTGAAGTTTATATCCAATTCTTCTTCGAATTCTAAATTCAAAACCATATTCAATTCTCTTGAATTCAATATTTCAAATTTCATTACAATTCTACCTTGCAATTCTATATTCAAATTCATTTATTCAAATTCTATTTGAATTGCTATATTCAAATCCCATATTTAAATTCTATTTGAAATTCAAATATTCAAACTCCAGTTAAATTCTATTTGAAATTCTAAATGTTTCAAATTCCATTTTCTCTTATTTGAAATCCTCAATATTTCAAATTACATTTCTTTTATTTGAAATTCCATTTTGAATTTCCTTTATTCCAATCCCATTTGAATTCCTTCACTCAAATCCATTTGAATTCCCTTGGATTCAAATTCCATTTCAAAACCATTTGGATTTCCTATTTTGAAATCCTATTTGAAATTCTATTTCCAATTCTACTTTGAAAATCTTATTTTCAAAATTTGTTTCAAATTCTAACTTGAAATTCTACATTCAAATCTCTATTTGAATTTCTTTATTCGACTTCCTTTGTATTCAAATTTTATTTTAAATTCCTTGAATTCAAATTCTATTTTTCATTCTAATTTCGTCTATTCAAATTCTATTTGAACTTCTATTTGAATTGCTAATATTCAATCTCCTTTTAAAATTCAAATATTTAAACTCCTTTTTCTAATTCAAATGTTATACTCAAATTTCATTTGAGTTATATATTTAAAAGTTTCATTTCACATCCTATTTGAAATTTCATTTCAAGTTCCAATTTCACGCTTGTATTTCTATTTCTGAATTATCAAATGATAATTCTTTTCACTTCATTTATAACTTCGTTATAAAAAAACTATTTATAAACTTCGTTTATAAAGAACTACTTGTTTTATTTTTTTTCAAAAACAAGTTTATATTTTTATTTCCATTTAAAATTCAAATTCTATTTAAAAATAGAAATTTTCCTTTTTAAATCGCCAATATCCTTTTTACGATATTTTAAAATATCATTACTTAAGCCCAGTGATATTTAAACACACAAAGCAACAAATTATTTATTTTTCTAACACATCATATATAACAATATATATGCAAACAAATAAACAAACAGATAATATATTTTTGAGGAATCCAGTTGGATTCCTCCAACCTGTTTTCCTGCATCCACAGATGTTAGCACATAAATAATACCCATTCTGCTTCGTGGCAGAATATCGCGGTATAGAAGGTCATCCACTAATCATAGCGTGGGGCGTATAGGGTAATCATCCGCTAATGAAACTGCGGGCATCCGCTAATGAGACTGCGAGAATCCAACCAATCAATCAACCCAATATATATATATATAGCCTAAATAACTAATATATATATAATCACCAGAAAACATTCACACAAGCAACAGACAATTATTTTTAATGAAATAAAAATAATTTTAAAGGTGAGTGAGATTTACTCACCGAAATTGCAGTTGTCGAATATCCTGTTTATTCCCAAATCATCGACTACGAATCTTCTCGAATGAATTCGTACCTACGATAATTTTATTCAAACTTAAATGATTAACATTTATTTATTTAAATTAACTTTTTAAACGAATAAAAATTTTCCTATATATATTCTCCTTTTAATCACAAATCATTTTTAAATTAAATAAACTATATATATTTTTTTTTTCTCTGCTTAAAATGGTCTAGGCAACTGTCAAACCAAATCAACTAACTAGACTTATATACTAATGAATCTAAGCACTAAAGTGGTTTAAACAGATTACCTAATTCCTCTTTTTTTTTTTCAATTTGATCATTACTAATCTATTTAATAAATTAACTAAAACAAACAAAAACAAAAATGTATTCTATGTATTTTAGAATTCTTAAAAACAATACCTTAATCCTCTTCACTTTCATTACTTTAAATTTACCAATATAAAAATTAAATAGTTTACTTTATTAGAACCGAAATAAAATTGGCAACTTAATTAAAAATTTAAGTACCTCACTATTTTGTGAATTACTTGGTAAATTCCCAAATTGAGTCTCCGAACATCTTCAACTAAAATCAGCCCCTAAACGAAATAGATTATACCATTTATTTTGAACGTATATTTAAAATAGCCATGTTTAATCAATTTAAATTCAAAAAAAATAATTTCTTTGATAATAAATTACTTTTATAATCATCTATATTCAAATACAATTAATACTGATTATCTGAATTGTTTTGATTTAATTCTAACTTCGAATTGAACTATTTTAAATCCTTGTATTACGATGATTATCAAAATAAATTGTATTTCGATTATTTAATCGATAACCCAATAAAATACCATTTATATTATAAATTCAATATTTAAAACCATACTAAATATTTAAAATAAATCGACTAAAAATCCGGGTCGTTACAAGATCTGACTACGATTCATCTAAACCATTCAATTAAAAAGGCACATCACTCAGTCAACTAGAAGAGGCCACGTCAGCCCTAAAACTCAAAAATTGTCATTAACCAATAAAAATGCGCCATGTGTGCAACTTGATGTGCATCAGTAGGGGTTTTGGCACCCACACGTCATATGTATATATATAATTTTTATTTTTATTTTATATATATATATATATATATTCTTTTTAACCATCTTTTCAATTAATCCTCCAATTGGCCCTTTTCACACTAAACCGCTTTTTAATTGAACTGCGTTCGCACTAGGCCACTTTTTAGCCATTTCCCTAAAACAAAAATATGGCACTGGCAGGGATTGAACTTAGAACCTCTTGCGTACAAGTCACATGTACAAACCAAATGAGCTACTAAGCCTTTTGCTAACAAGACTTAGGACAATGCTACACATTATTCTCTCATTCTTCTTTTTCATGTTTTGCTGCAATATTTAATTTAAAGATATCTTCTTCATTTTAAATCAGTTTTCTACAAACTATAAGTCTACATTGACTAGAAAATCGCTAGAACGCAATGACGCTAATTTCATGACCAAATTCTGGAGGCTCCTCAAATTCTCCTTTTTATTTCTTTTTTTAAATGTTCGCATGCATTTCTTTGCATTTCGTGTTTTGCATGTAATTTCTTTTATTTATCTTTTTCTTCATTTCACTACATTAACTTATTACAAGCTATTTTATTGTCATTATTTAATTTCTCTCTCAAATATATCTATGCATACAATATATATACATATTTCCACATTTTTAATTTCATTAAAAATGCGGGGTGTTACATTCTCCCCTCCTTAAAAGATTTCATCTCCGAAATCTTCAAGTTAAGAAGAATGTATCCTACCATCCGTCATCCATCTACTCATCCATCATCCACAAGCATTCGTAGTCCTTAAAAGATTTCTAATGCCATATGAACATATGCAAAAGTGTGTGTACATGTCCCCTATCTAATGCAAAAGATCAGGCGGTCTACTAATTTAGTTGACCTCCTTAATGCGAATTATGTTAGTGCCATGCATCCAACAAGTATGCAATTATTCCTAATGCACTTTATAACTTCTATATGAGTGCACAACCATTCATTCATATGCAACATCCATGTGATGAGTCAACCATTTTGCATCCATAAAAATTGAAAATGCACACACATCCATATGCAGCATGAGGGTGTTTTTTTGAGCCGATCTAGTGCCTAGTGTGTGTATATGCGTCCACGTGCAACCACTAGCAACCACTTGCATGCACTTGCAACAATCGAACATAACATGTCTCAAACACATGTTTACACCCATTAGTTTCTACCTAAAGTTCGAAGACTCGATCGATAGGATACAGTCAAGTGATAGAAGCAAGTACAAATAAAAGAAAAACTTTATTCCTCTGAGGCAACGTCAAAACTGGAAATCTATCTCATGCCTCAAGGTAAGCCCCTAACCTTGTTAAGAATATCCGGACACTTACAGACTATGGGTACAGATCGCAGATTATCAATTGATTCTAGGAAACTAAGCATGATAGACCCTTTTGGGTTATAAGAAATCCCTTTCTAAAACCAAGCCATATCCTATAAGGCTCAGAATGTACGCGTCACAGTCAACTCAACACCTAACACAGATACCCTCAAACCTCAATCTATCACAAACAGATGAGCCATAACCCTTATGGGGTTTGAGACTATCACGGGATTAGAAAAAGACTAGTATTATGCTGCAGAGACTCAACTACAGAATAAAAATGCCAGAATCAAAAAGAGCTCTAACTCAACAATCAGATAAGGAAATTAAACCTTCTAATAAATTTTTCTACCTCTATCCTGTCCACCAGCCACGAGAGCATTCACCTTCCCTCCAGAAAATCCTGCCCTTTGCCCTTGTCCTCGCTTCTTCGGGCAGTCCGTAGTGAAGTGTCCCATTTCACCACAGTTGAAGCAAGCGTCCTTCCTCTTTCTGCAATCCTTGTTCAGATTACTCAACCTTCCACAAGTAAAGCACTTTTTCTCCTTCTTATTCTCAGGATTTTCATCCTTCTTTTGTTGTTGCTGTGCTTTCTTTGGATCCCCTTTCTTATCCCGTGCCTTGTCTACATTAGCACCTTTCTCCTCTTCATGCATCAGCGCCATGTCAACAAAATTCTCGAAAGTACCCCCTATAGGAATATGGGACATAGCCAACCCGTGTAATGGTTCATTCAGACCCTTGGCAAACCTCAAGGCCTTCTTATGTGGTGTATTAACTAATTCCATACCAAACCTTGCTAACTGGTTAAACTTATTAACGTACTCCTTCATAGACAAAATCCCTTGTCTCAAAGCCAAGAACCTCTCCATATATAAACCCTCTTTTACTTGTGAAAGAAATTTCAACTCGAACCTTTGTCTAAAATCCATCCACGTCTCCACTGCACGTCCCCCATTAGTCACTTCCCACCAAAATGCAGCTTCATCCTTCATCAACCAAGCAACTAGCTGAACTTTCCTTCCATTGTCTATCTCAAAGATACCAAACAAATCCTCCAACTCCTTGAGCCAGTTCCGAGCCTCAACAAACGTCTCAGTCCCATGAAAAGGTTTTCCGCCTGTTGCACGGAAGTCTTTGCATATCTTAGAAAAAGCGTCTACATGGTGCAGAGGAGGAGGAGGAGCGACTGCAGCTAGGGGAGGAGGAACGTCCGCTGGGCCTGCGGCAGCAGCCCTAGCCTCTAGATAAACCAGTCTGGTATCGGTATGCCCTCGGGTACATCAGGTTCCCCAGACATGCTAAAAGGAAAAAGGAAGAGATTCAGAACAGAGAATCAAAAGATAGATATATGACTTTTGGGGATTATGTTTTTCAAAATAAACTTTCCTTTTGAAAATACTTCCTTTTTAAAACATTTTTGAAAATAGATTTCAAAAACTTTTATCTAATCTGGTAACCTTCAGCTCTGATACCACGTGTAACACCCCACGTCCGTTAATGTCACTCACAAAGGGAATGCATTAAGTTTCATGGAACGTTATAAGTAAATATAACAGAATATTACAAGACGAATAAAGTAGTACTTGAAATATTTATAACTTTATTGCAGCAGTAACAGAAATAAGCTTGGTTACGTCTTTAAAACAAAAAAATCATGTACATAATACCAGTCTTGTACAAAAGCCTTCAGAGTACATAATTTTAAAGCCATAACCCCCAACAGAAAATGCCATAAATAAACAGAATCAAAGCCAAGCAATACATCTTTCAACTTCAAGCTGGAAGAAAGAGATATCCGAACTAAGCTTGTGTATTTCCTCCTTGAGAACCTAGGGGGAAACAAAAGAAAAGAGGCGAAACAAACTAGGTCAGACATAAGTCTAGTGAGTCCGGTGACTTTCAACATATAAATAGATAATAGTTTCATGACATAAAAATAAAACTGGATGAGAGATAACAGGAACTAGAATAACAGGTATATACGCGATAAACAGAATATAGCAGAATAATCTAGACCAAGCTATGCTTCTCACTTATTTTTCCCTGCACCAATACTAGTATAACAGAATTAGGTGTTGTCCTAATGTCTAAATAGAAACAAAAATATAACGATCTCTTTAGAAACAGGATGCTAGTAATGGGCCTTTACCACCCTAACAGAGACAGACGGTACGAAAACAGAATGCTAGTAATGGGCCTTTAACACCCTAACTGTGACAAAAAGGAATTTCGCTCGGTCCGAACCAGTCGCTAAACCGACCCAGACCGTTCGAAACGCCCTATCGTTTGAGAATAAGACAAATCAGAACGCACACGGAAGAACATTTCATTGTATATTACAACAATACATCAGCTTACAAGAATATACAGAGTATAAACAAATAAATATTACACAGAAATATCAGAGATTTAAATTACATTTAAATACATAGCAGCGGAAATTAATACAATACACAACTAGAAGAGATATACGGATACAAAGCTTTCCGGATATCGTTCCAGCTGTAAACCAGGATCCTGTGAATATAAATCTGCAAAACCAAAACTACTAGCTGCCCGTGTCAAAATAAGGGCACCCAGAGTTTAGGTTAAAACAATAAACTCCAGGTCAGTCATGTGACTGGTGTGAGAACTAAAACAGTTATTAATCTTTATTTTAAAGTTAGGTAAATCAAGGGACCACGCCGTATAACACGGAACGGGTTTCCTCCCAAGAATACCAGTGCATAAAACAACAGCGCAATGCTAAATAAAGAAAAATGAAGCTATTATAAGACCCAGGTCCTATCACACAATGCAACGCAAGCCGGTGGATAGGGTTTTTACCTTATAATAGCCAAGAATGCTGGATACGTTTAAAAGAAATCATTTGATACTATTATAAGTGCATAGTGTATAAAACAACTTCAAATCATAAGTATTAATCATAGGCGACATGAGCGTCCCATGCCACTATGTCGCCAAATATATATACAATCGAAACCGCACCGTCACGTATTTGGAAATTGGATTTCCGTCATGAACCAAGGCAAAAGATAGTCCTTACCGAATTCGAGACTGCCTAGCCCGAGCCTCAGGAATAGCCGCAACTGCCCCTTAGAGCGACAGGGCCGGTCCACCGATGTGGATTATTATGCCTGAACAATACGTTTCCCCGCCCTTTGGGGCGTAAGAGAGCCAACGAATGACTCCATCGGACCCGGATCGTCCGATCCAACCGAGGCGCCTCGCAACAGCAACAACCACACAGGTGAAAAGTATATAAATGTCAGGGCTGGTAGGTCACTGACACCACCCTAGCTAGGAAGAAACGCATGCCCTCCCTGAGGTCCTTCTCCCGTTTCTGGTTCATACCGGGGTGTGAGGCTCGCGATTTCACGTTATACACAAAGCTACGCCACGTAGGCGGTGCTTTGATCATCACCACACGACTTTGCTTTTCAACAGAAGCCCTGATCACTGCATCTTAGCATGCCACACAGGCAATTCACACCGTGCAACTGATAGCTATCAATCACACAGAATAAATTCCAATGTCAGACACACTGTCCATTTGCAAGTCCGTTCTGGGTCTGAACGAAATCGGAGGCACTATATACCTCGCAAACCCATCGATCACCACGTACGTCTGGACGATCACCACTCATCATCCATATTTCGGGATGCCTCGCAATCAGGACCTCGGTTACCATCCAAACGAGGTGAAGATCTCCGGTCTTCGACCACCGTCTTCATCTTCGATTTCTTATCGTCGATTCAGTTATTCAGAATGGGATAAACCCGGTCTTTCTGAGCAACTCGCGTATATAATAAACAAGTGTTACACAAACACAACATACGCCTCATTCCAATTCATTAGTCACTAACCGTAAATTAACAAGAGAATAATTCCCCGAATATTAACCCCGAAGGCCGAAACCAACATCAGATCAATATCCAGAAAACCATTCTACTTAGCTAACCAACAGTTAGTTTCTAAATTTCACATTCATAGGGAAAGATTCCCATTAATTTTATCAAAGATAAATTCCTTGAATTTATTCTTTAATCTTCTTTTGAATTTCGATTCAACTAGTCGGGATTAACGAACCTTACCGAAGTAATCATTAGTTTTAATTTCCCCATCCCAACCCATTCATCCCATGAAGTAAAACTGGGAATACTTCTTATCTAACACCACGGTGTTATCGGTAAATTCAATTACCATTTCACGTTCAAATCTAATTAAAGATTTAACTACCGCCTGGAGTAAAACTGGTGATACTCCATTTTCGATCTTTTCAATCTAATTGAAGATTCATTAAAACTCCACTTAGTTTTAATCTTTGACAGGGTTAAAGAATCAGTGTCATTTAAAACACGATTCACGATAAACCCCAAAATCACATCACAATTCAATCAGTCCCTAACCGTGAATTAGCAAGTGAGCAATTCCCTAAATATTAACCCCGAAGGCCGAAACCAACATCAGATCAATACCCAAGAAACCGTTCAACTCACTAATCTCCAGTTAGTTTCTGATTTTCTTAACTTCGTTGGGTGTAAGAACAGTATTATTGAAGATACCGTTCACGACGACCCAAAATCACATTCTATTAATTATCGGGTTAAAGAACGAGTGTTATTTAAAACACCATTCACGATAAACCCAAGAATCAATTCGAATTCAATTCCAATTAAATATTATTTAATTGGTACACTTCATTAAATCTAAATAAAAGATTTAATCTTTTTCTCAACTGGGTTCAAGAACAGGGTTAATGAAGACAACATTCACGACAAACCCAAATCACATTTGATATTAAATACAAGGCTCTGAATAGAAAATATACCGGCTTATATTTAATATCAAATTCTACGACCAACAAATATCGTATTGGAAATAACGATATAAATATATCTTTCAAATTCCCATAATAATATCTGTATCATCACGAAATCCAACATCGAAATATTCCGAAGACAATTTCGATTCAAATCCATTCCAATATAAATATTGGAAATTCTGGTTATTTTCAAAACCATTTCAAACCCAATTTATTTATTTAGAAATAAATAGAATTATAATTCTAGTTCAAAACTAGTTCATTTCGATAAAAATCTATTTTTATCTTTTCAAATATGGAGTTTTTCATCCCAATTCTTCCCAAATCATTTCTTATGATTTTACACAAATTATTAATATTTTTAATAATTTTATCAAGGCCCGTACAGTCGATTTTCATCAATGGTCATCGAACTGCACTTACAGCGACCTTTTCCAAATTTGATTTGGACATAATTCCAAATCCAACCGTTAGATTTCTAATTTCTCACATTCTTTAGAAAGCTCTTTTCGATACGAACCCAACGGTTTCGGTTTTAGGAGAATCCGACGGTCGGATCTCCCGCAATATCCGTTCGAAGTCAATGGTCGAAATTCGCGAACGGCCGCGGCGCGGCGCGTTCTATTCAGGCCATTATATTATATATATAATATATATAATATATACTTCATCGATTTCCTTTAAAACGTGCTTTATAAATCGTTTTAAATTTATTTTCAAAACGGTTTCAACTTCATATTCAATTTCAAATCAAAATTGAATATTCCAATTTAAATTCATTTTAAATTCATTTCAAATTGATTTCAATTCAAATTGATTTCTAATTCAATTTCAGTTCGTTTTCCATTCAATTCAATTTCAATTCGAATTCATTTCTATTCCATTTCAATTTCAATTCGAATTCATTTATATTCAATTCGTTTCAAAATATCAGATTTTGAAATCACTTTCGATATTCATTATAAAATGAATAAAATCGATATAAATATCGTTCACGTCAAAATGGCGTCAATCTAATCAATACGGCTTCATATATTCCTATTTTCAACTATTCTTTTTCAAAATATTTCTTTTTCAAATATTTCTATTTTAAAACTGGAATGAGGCCCAATCAATTACCATATAATGTTAATTATATGGTTTTTCTACAACACATGTATATATCAACAATGATGAATAATCAACCATCATCCAAAGTGCATTCTACACTGCATAAGCATCAAATATAAATATTCAACGCTTATAACAGCCTGTCAATCAATCGATCGACATACAACTAAACAATCGGGATTTGTGTACGTCAAATATCATCCCAATACCCATGTGGGGTTTCAAGCAATCAAACACAGATTTTTGTTTGTGCAGTTGGGCGATGTGTAAAATTTATCGTCCCAATCAATGTCCTTCAAATAGGTGTACATAAACAAACCGTCCGGTTTGTAAATGAATATTTATTTATTCACATTCACGTTAAAAATTATATTTTTAACGATCAAACTATTTTATTCAACCTATGAATATTCGATTCGGTTCATTTATTAAATAAAATGTTATCTTTATTTTTCTAACTTATTTTTAGAAAATTTCGGCGGCATAACGGCACGATACTAGAAACAGGACAAGGCCTAGCCTTATCCCCGGTCTAGTGAAGGCCCACGCCATTCACACATTAATCAAATCAATTTCATTTCACCAAACAATTCAATTCAAACCAAATAATCTAACCAACTACACAACCAAACAATTAAACAAACAAGCCATCCATGGTCTGTGGATGACGGGTGTCGGGTGCTACTAAACACCGTCTGCATCCTAGTATATATATATATATATAACTAGAAAATTAAATTAAAGAGCGAGAAATTCTCACATTTTCGCTAAACTGAATGACGCAATTCTTCATGGGTAGGAAATCTTCACCGCTCTTTTCTTTTGTCTATTTCGTTGCCCGTATTCACTACCTATATAAAAATCACATTTTTACTTTGCTATTCAATATATAAAAATCGAATTTTTTACTTCGCTATTCAATATATAAAAATCGAATTTTTACTTCGCTATTCAATATATAAAAATCGAATTTTTACTATGCTATTCTTCTAATAAACATTATATTTTCTTCTATCGTTCGCTATAATCATGCTATCTTTATTTGTAAAAACAAAGCTGTTTTTATTTTTAAAAACAACATATAATTCTATTTTCAAAAACCGTATTTATTTCAGTAAAAAAAACTATATTCTTTTCAGTTTACAACTATATTTTTAGATTTACAACTACTAATGTCATAAGCCAAATAAAAGAAATTAAATCTCACCTTTTTCTATTACTGAAAACCATATTTTTATTTCACTATATATATAATAAAAATCAGATTTTTATTTCACTGCACATATAAAAATCATATTTTTATTACTTCACTTTCAATATAAAAATCGTATTTTTATACGAATAAAAATCAAATCTTTTCTATTTAAAAATCTCGTCTTTCTCCTTTTTAAAATCTCGTTTTTTTTCCTTTTAAAAATCTAAATATAAATCAATGCTTAACTATATATAAACTAAAATTAAAATCTTCTTTATTAACTACATTTAATAAATTAAAAACTAAGTATTTAAATTTACCTTTCCACGTTTTCAGCGAAGAGGAGGGTGTCCTACAGTCGGAGGAGGAGGTTTCAGGGTGGCGTCAGGTCAGCAGGGCGCTGTACGGGTCTGTGGTGGCGCGGCAGTCTTCAACGTCGTGGATCGACGTGGTTCGAGCCCGATTCGAGAGGGGGGGTCCAGTTAGCTTCGCGGCAGCGTCGAGGGGAGTAAGTCGAGAAGAAGGAGGGGCGGCGGTCGGTCTGCGGCGCGAGGTGGAGGCCGCGATGGTGGTGGCGTGGGAGGATCGGTGAACATGCGATTTAGGTTTAGGTTTGTTTTTTTTTTTTTGATTCTGAGAAAATAAACAGGGGGGGCCAGAGAGGTAATAGGGGAAGGAAAGAGAAATTTTTTTCTTTTTTTTATTTTAATTTCAAAATATTGACTTTTACATATGACGTCTAAACGAGGCCCACCGCCTGCCGTCCATAGCGTTTTACCCCCATTCCGAACACAATGGGATGTGTATCGTAAGCTAATTTGACCATTTCGATCCGTTTCCGTTAAAATCAACATATAACTCTATATATTGATTTTGAACGTGCATTTCATTTTACCGGGGTCACATACTAACTCTATAAATCCCAGAAAAATATTTTCTAGCTTCGTATTGGCGATACGGTCCTAACAAAACTAGTTCCGTCGAATTCTGACACCGTTTGAAAAATGACCAATTTCCAGTCGATTAAAATCAACTGAAACTGGTCAAATGCGTTTTCCTTTTCCACGCTTACATATTGATTCGAAAAATTATGAAATTTGAAACCTAGCAATAATTTGACATCACGGATCCAACAAAAGTGGTTTCGTCGAAATCCGAGGTCGTTTGCAAAAATTCCATTTTTAAGGGCCTGAATTCCATAGCGACTATTCTGAATTTTCAACTGGACATATCTTTTGATTCCCGCTATGAAATCTCAATTTTTCAGATTCGTTGGAAAGATATTCTCAATTAGATCCTATTGTTTTTTATTTCGCTAAAATCCGGTTTGTTTTGAACCCGGTACATTCAATTGAAGTTTGAAATCGAATTATCGAACTACCGCGCCATTTTCAATTCCTTTTATAATTATATATAATTAATTATATTCTAACGATGACATATATAATATATACGTTCTAATTCTATTAAAAATAAATTTCTCGTCGATATTATTTAAAATAATTCATTTTAAATAATCAAAATTCGCCAAAATTGCCAAAATAAAAATTTTAAACATGCCCAGATTTTCGGGTTGTTACAATCTCCCCCACTTAAAACTTTTCGTCCCCGAAAAGGAACAAAGTCGAAAGTGGTTTGATTAATCAACTCTACGTTCGATCTGGCTTCCATTCTCCAACTTTTCAGTTTCTGAGAATTTTCAAAAATTTCAAAAATTTGGTAACACCCTAAATTTTCGAAAAATTTCGCCATAACCTCCCCTGCACCGGGAGCCACGGGAAAATCCCAAAATTGCCATATAGGCCTTCTGATCTCAAAAAGAAAAAGAAAAAGCCAAGCGGCTAGCCAATAGGCTCATAAAAATCATCATTACCCAAACAAAACAGTAAATTATGTAGTAAACATGTACCTATTTGTCGGGCAAACAAATTTTATTCTCTGCTCTAGCCTCCTTGCTATGACCTGTTAAATGTAAGTACAAGTATATGCCAGCAAATGCGACTAATTTTCAATCCAATTCACCATTTGATCAAATTGGCTATATAATACAAATTTTAATTAATCAACCAATAATCAACAACACAACCATCAATCAATTAGTTGATTAGCTTTTGACATTCATAACTTTGATATATTGTCAAAAATCAAATTTTTGGTGCCAAATCACAACAATAAGCCCTATCTAGTTTCGGTTCTCACACCAGTCGATTGGAAATATATAGAAATCTCACTTTCGAAACTCGAAAATAAATACTGGCGATGGTGCCCCGTCACCAGAATTATCCCCGGGCACTAGAGTATGATTCTATAACTATCCAATACATTAAAACTTCGAATACACGTTTGCAAGACATATATGCAAAATCTCTATATATCAGATTGTCCAAATTCATATAGATTAATAATCAAATACGAGTAATTGATTTAAATCTGCAAAACAAAAATTGGTTTTCAATTTTTTTTTTAAATATACCCTTCACACTCGTTCTAGGATACTACTGATCCTATATCTAACGAGTCATTCTAATTGGATATTACTAACCCAATATCTGATGAATTCTTTCGTATGGTTCTAAGGTGCCTTGTTCTCCGAGCTTTGTAAACCAAAGCTCTGATACCAACTGTGACGAAAAAGAATTTCGCTCAGTCCGAACCAGTCGCTAAATCGACCCAGACCGTTCGAAACGCCCTATCGTTTGAGAATAAGACAAATCAGAACGCACACGGAAGAACATTTCATTGTATATTACAACAATACATCAGCTTACAAGAATATACAGAGTATAAACAAATAAATATTACACAGAAATATCAGAGATTTAAATTACATTTAAATACATAGCAGCGGAAAATAATACAATACACAACTAGAAGAGATATACGGATACAAAGCTTTCCGGATATCGTTCCAGCTGTAAACCAGGATCCTGTGAATATAAATCTGCAAAACTAAAACTACTAGCTGCCCGTGTCAAAATAAGGGCACCCGGAGTTTAGGTTAAAACAATAAACTCCAGGTCAGTCATGTGACTGGTGTGAGAACTAAAACAGTTATTAATCTTTATTTTAAAGTTAGGTAAATCAAGGGACCACGCCGTATAACACGGAACGGGTTTCCTCCCAAGAATACCAGTGCATAAAACAACAGCGCAATGCTAAATAAAGAAAAATGAAGCTATTATAAGACCCAGGTCCTATCACACAATGCAACGCAAGCCGGGGGATAGGGTTTTTACCTTATAATAGCCAAGAATGCTGGATACGTTTAAAAGAAATCATTTGATACTATTATAAGTGCATAGTATATAAAACAACTTCAAATCATAAGTATCAATCATAGGCGACATGAGCGTCCCATGCCACTATGTCGCCAAATATATATACAATCGAAACCGCACCGTCACGTATTTGGAAATTGGATTTCCGTCATGAACCAAGGCAAAAGATAGTCCTTACCGAATTCGAGACTGCCTAGCCCGAGCCTCAGGAACAGCCGCAACTGCCCCTTGGAGCGACAGGACCGGTCCACCGATGTGGATTATTATGCCTGAACAATACGTTTCCCCGCCCTTTGGGGCGTAATCGAGCCAACGAATGACTCCATCGGACCCGGATCGTCCGATCTAACCGAGGCGCCTCGCAACAGCAACAACCACACAGGTGAAAAGTATATAAATGTCAGGGCTGGTAGGTCACTGACACCACCCTAGCTAGGAAGAAACGCATGCCCTCCCTGAGGTCCTTCTCCCGTTTCTGGTTCATACCGGGGTGTAAGGCTCGCGATTTCACGTTATACACAAAGCTACGCCACGTAGGCGGTGCTTTGACCATCACCACAAGACTTTGCTTTTCAACAGAAGCCCTGATCACTGCATCTTAGCATGCCACACAGGCAATTCACACCGTGCAACTGATAGCTATCAATCACACAGAATAAATTCCAATGTCAGACACACTGTCCATTTGCAAGTCCGTTCTGGGTCTGAACGAAACCGGAGGCACTATATACCTTGCAAACCCATCGATCACCACGTACGTCTGGACGATCACCACTCATCATCCATATTTCGGGATGCCTCCCAATCAGGACCTCGGTTACCATCCAAACGAGGTGAAGATCTCTGGTCTTCGACCACCGTCTTCATCTTCGATTTCTTATCGTCGATTCAGTTATTCAGAATGGGATAAACCCGGTCTTTCTGAGCAACTCGCGTATATAATAAAAAAGTGTTACACAAACACAACATACGCCTCATTCCAATTCATTAGTCACTAACCGTAATTTAACAAGAGAATAATTCCCCGAATATTAACCCCGAAGGCCGAAACCAACATCAGATCAATATCCAAAAAACCATTCTACTTAGCTAACCGACAGTTAGTTTCTAAATTTCACATTCATAGGGAAAGATTCCCATTAATTTTATCAAAGATAAATTCCTTGAATTTATTCTTTAATCTTCTTTTGAATTTCGATTCAACTAGTCGGGATTAACGAACCTTACCGAAGTAATCATTAGTTTTAATTTCCCCATCCCAACCTATTCATCCCATGAAGTAAAACTGGGAATACTTCTTATCTAACACCACGGTGTTATCGGTAAATTCAATTACCATTTCACGTTCAAATCTAATTAAAGATTTAACTACCGCCTGGAGTAAAACTGGTGATACTCCAATTTCGATCTTTTCAATCTAATTGAAGATTCATTAAAACTCCACTTAGTTTTAATCTTTGACAGGGTTTAAGAATCAGTGTCATTTAAAACACGGTTCACGATAAACCCCAAAATCACATCACAATTCAATCAGTCCCTAACCGTGAATTAGCAAGTGAGCAATTCCCTAAATATTAACCCCGAAGGCCGAAACCAACATCAGATCAATACCCAAGAAACCGTTCAACTCACTAATCTCCAGTTAGTTTCTGATTTTCTTAACTTCGTTGGGTGTAAGAACAGTATTATTGAAGATACCGTTCACGACGACCCAAAATCACATTCTATTAATTATCGGGTTAAAGAACGAGTGTTATTTAAAACACCATTCACGATAAACCCAAGAATCAATTCGAATTCAATTCCAATTAAATATTATTTAATTGGTACACTTCATTAAATCTAAATAAAAGATTTAATCTTTTTCTCAACTGGGTTCAAGAACAGGGTTAATGAAGACAACATTCACGACAAACCCAAATCACATTTGATATTAAATACAAGGCTCTGAATAGAAAATATACCGGCTTATATTTAATATCAAATTCTACGACCAACAAATATCGTATTGGAAATAACGATATAAATATATCTTTCAAATTCCCATAATAATATCTGTATCATCACGAAATCCAACATCGAAATATTCCGAAGACAATTTCGATTCAAATCCATTCCAATATAAATATTGGAAATTCTGGTTATTTTCAAAACCATTTCAAACCCAATTTATTTATTTAGAAATAAATAGAATTATAATTCTAGTTCAAAACTAGTTCATTTCGATAAAAATCTATTTTTATCTTTTCAAATATGGAGTTTTTCATCCCAATTCTTCCCAAATCATTTCTTATGATTTTACACAAATTATTAATATTTTTAATAATTTTATCAAGGCCCGTACAGTCGATTTTCATCAATGGTCATCGAACTGCACTTACAGCGACCTTTTCCAAATTTGATTTGGACATAATTCCAAATCCAACCGTTAGATTAGGGTTGTCAATGGATACCCGAAAAATCCGAAATCCGTCCGCATCCGTATCCGAAAAGCGGATAAATATCCGATATCCGGGAAAGCGGATACGGATGCGGATATAGGCATATACGCATCCGAAAATTATCCGTCCGCTTTTTTTTCGATTATAGCTTAAATTATGTGTATTTTAACATAATTAAATGTACTAATTTATTAATTTGCAAAATTAAAATTCTACTAAACGCATGTTAATTGCTCAAAATTATATATTATCATCATATTTATTTGTTTTTCGCACTTTAGTAATCAATTAGATTGAAAAAGATTAATATTAAGCTAAAAAAATTCATTTATATTCATTGATTTATCGATTGTTGGCGGAGCGGATAATTATACGATATCCGTCCGTATCCGCGGATACGGATATCCGATATCCAAAAATGGTTTCGGATGCGGATACGGATATGGCACTATCCGTATCCGAAAGTATCCATTGACAGCCCTACGTTAGATTTCTAATTTCTCACATTCGTTAGAAAGATCTTTTCGATACGAACCCAACGGTTCCGGTTTTAGGAGAATCCGACGGTCGGATCTCCCGCAATATCCGTTCGAAGTCAATGGTCGAAATTCGCGAACGGCCGCGGCGCGGCGCGTTCTATTCAGGCCATTATATTATATATATAATATATATAATATATACTTCGTCGATTTCCTTTAAAACGTGCTTTATAAATCGTTTTAAATTTATTTTCAAAACGTTTCAACTTCATATTCAATTTCAAATCAAAATTGAATATTCCAATTTAAATTCATTTTAAATTCATTTCAAATTGATTTCAATTCAAATTGATTTCTAATTCAATTTCAGTTCGTTTTCCATTCAATTCAATTTCAATTCGAATTCATTTCTATTCCATTTCAATTTCAATTCGAATTCATTTATATTCAATTCGTTTCAAAATATCAAATTTTGAAATCACTTTCGATATTCATTATTAAATGAATAAAATCGATATAAATATCGTTCACGTCAAAATGGTGTCAATTTAATCAATACGGCTTCATATATTCTTATTTTCAACTATTCTTTTTCAAAATATTTCTTTTTCAAATATTTCTATTTTAAAACTGGAATGAGGCCCAATCAATTACCTTATAATGTTAATTATATGGATTTTCTACAACACATGTATATATCAACAACGATGAATAATCAACCATCATCCAAAGTGCATTCTACACTGCATAAGCATCAAATATAAATATTCAACGCTTGTAACAGCCTGTCAATCAATCGATCGACATACAACTAAACAATCGGGATTAGTGTACGTCAAATATCATCCCAATACCCGTGTGGGGTTTCAAGCAATCAAACACAGATTTTTGTTTGTGCAGTTGGGCGATGTGTAAAATTTATCGTCCCAATCAATGTCCTTCAAATAGGTGTACATAAACAAACCGTCCGGTTTGTAAATGAATATTTATTTATTCACATTCATGTTAGAATTTATATTTTTAACGATCAAACTATTTTATTCAACCTATGAATATTCGATTCGGTTCATTTATTAAATAAAATGTTATCTTTATTTTTCTAACTTATTTTTAGAAAATTTCGGCGGCATAACGGCACGATACTAGAAACGGGACAAGGCCTAGCCTTATCCCCGGTCTAGTGAAGGCCCACGCCATTCACACATTAATCAAATCAATTTCATTTCACCAAACAATTCAATTCAAACCAAATAATCTAACCAACTACACAACCAAACAATTAAACAAACAAGCCATCCATGGTCTGTGGATGACGGGTGTCGGGTGCTACTAAACACCGTCTGCATCCTAGTATATATATATATATATATATATATATAACTAGAAAATTAAATTAAAGAGTGAGAAATTCTCACATTTTCGCTAAACTGAATGACGCAATTCTTCATGGGTAGGAAATCTTCACCGCTCTTTTCTTTTGTCTATTTCGTTGCCCGTATTCACTACCTATATAAAAATCACATTTTTACCTTGCTATTCAATATATAAAAATCGAATTTTTTACTTCGCTATTCAATATATAAAAATCGAATTTTTACTTCGCTATTCAACATATAAAAATCGAATTTTTACTATGTTATTCTTCTAATAAATATTATATTTTCTTCTATCGTTCGCTATAATCCTGCTATCTTTATTTGTAAAAACAAAGCTGTTTTTATTTTTAAAAACAACATATAATTCTATTTTCAAAAACAATATTTATTTCAGTAAAAAAAACTATATTCTTTTCAGTTTACAACTATATTTTCAGATTTACAACTACTAATGTCATAAGCCAAATAAAAGAAATTAAATCTCACCTTTTTCTATTATTAAAAACCATATTTGTATTTCACTATATATATAATAAAAATCAGATTTTTATTTCACTGCACATATAAAAATCATATTTTTATTACTTCACTTTCAATATAAAAATAGTATTTTTATACGAATAAAAATCAAATCTTTTCTATTTAAAAATCTCGTCTTTCTCCTTTTTAAAATCTCCTTTTTTTTTCCTTTTAAAAATCTGAATATAAATCAATGCTTAGCTATATATAAACTAAAATTAAAATCTTCTTTATTAACTACATTTAATAAATTAAAAACTAAGTATTTAAATTTACCTTTCCACGTTTTCAGCGAAGAGGAGGGTGTCCTACAGTCGGAGGAGGAGGTTTCAGGGTGGCGTCGGGTCAGCAGGGCGCTGTATGGGTCTGTGGTGGCGCGACGGTCTTCAGCGTCGTGGATCGACGTGGTTCGAGTCCGATTCGAGAGGGGGGGTCCAGTTGGCTTCGCGCCAGCGTCGAGGGGAGTAAGTCGAGAAGAAGGAGGGGCGGCGGTCGGTCTGCGGCGCGAGGTGGAGGCTGCGATGGTGGTGGCGTGGGAGGATCGGTGAACGTGCGATTTAGGTTTAGTTTTTTTTTTTCGATTCTGAGAAAATAAACAGGGGGGCCAGAGAGGTAATAGGGGGAGGAAAGAGAATTTTTTTCTTTTTATTTTTATTATTTTAATTTCAAAATATTGACTTTTACATATGACCTCTAAACGAGGCCCACCACCTGCCGTCCATAGCGTTTTACCCCCATTCCGAACACAATTGGATGTGTATCGTAAGCTGATTTGACCATTTCGACCTGTTTCCGTTAAAATCAACATATAACTCTATATATTGATTTTGAACGTGCATTTCATTTTACCGGGGTCACATACTAACTCTATAAATCCCAGAAAAATATTTTCTAGCTTCGTATTGACGATACGGTCCTAACAAAACTAGTTCCCTCGAATTTTGACACCGTTTGAAAAATGACCAATTTCCAGTCGATTAAAATCAACTGAAACTGGTCAAATGCGTTTTCCTTTGCCACGCTCACATATTGATTCAAAAAATTATGAAATTTGAAACCTAGCAATAATTTGATATCACGGATCCAACAAAAGTGGTTTCGTCGAAATCCGAGGTCGTTTGCAAAAATTCCATTTTTAAGGGTCTGAATTCCATAGCGACTATTCTGAATTTTCAACTGGACATATCTTTTGATTCCCGCTATGAAATCTCAATTTTTCGGATTCGTTGGAAAGATATTCTCAATTAGATCCTATTGTTTTTTATTTCGCTAAAATCCGGTTTGTTTTGCACCCGGTACATTCAATTAAAGTTTGAAATCGAATTATCGAACTACCGCGCCATTTTCAATTCCTTTTATAATTATATATAATTAATTATATTCTAACGACGACGTATATAATATATACGTTCTAATTCTATTAAAAATAAATTTCTCGTCGATATTATTTAAAATAATTCATTTTAAATAATCAAAATTCGCCAAAATTGCCAAAATAAAAATTTTAAACTGGCTCAGATTTTCGGGTTGTTACACTAACAGAGACAGATGATATAGAAACAGAATGCTAGTAATTAGGTGTACACTAGTGACGGGCCTTTACCACCCCAATAGATGGTACCACACAGAAACAGACAGGTGTTACCACCCAACAGGAATAGCCGGTACCCCACAAAAATAGATAGAACTAGTTGTACCCTAAATTCTACCCCAAGAGATCTGCTCCCTAATACATAAATACCCTGTGTCGGCCCCACAGAAAGGTGTATTACTCCCTAAAGTGGCAACCTACAAAAAGACAGAGACCTATTTACAGATGTCATAGCGTCTTAACTTCCCCAGAGCAGACTGGATCCATGCACGCACATGACCCGGTTGGAACACGCCATCATCACCCCTCGCCATTTTCGGAATGAACCTCTTATAATTAGTTCAGTAAGCATGCCCTGACCCCTACCTAGTGTTGGGTCACCATTTGATACTAGAAAGGGTTACTGACTAATTGGGTCCCACACAACAGATGACACATGTAAATACCCCTCCTAACCTTGTGCCCCCAGACTAACAGATTTCAGATGTACAGGTTTCAGATTAACTAGTTTACAGATCAGATATACAGATTAATAGGTTTACAGATTAACAAATTAGAATTACGGATTAATAGACTTTCAGATTAACAGATCAGATGTACGGATTAATAGACTTACAAATTAACATGTTTCACTTAATCTTGCATTAAGCCCACAGATTTATGAAATGGGTTTGTCAGATTCATCCGCCTAGTTGACTTAACCTCATCCACTTATCAAATCAATATGTATTATTGGTTAAGTTTGCCTTAATCCTATCCACTTATTCATGTAATATTGGTTAAGTTGTCATCTTACGCAGGTTAACTTAACCCCACCCACCTAACATGTTTAAGGTATCATTTTCATCTTTATCAACATTAATTAGTTATTAATGCACAGACCTCTCACATTAAGTCGATAGCTTGTGGCCGCTGGATGTGTCGGGCGGTTCCGGGCAGACTTCTGCCACAAGCCAGACTTAACCTCGTGTCTAAGCATCTTTTAGTTATGCCTACAACCTTTTACATTAGACCGACGGTTTGCAGTTGCTGGTTAGACCGGTTGGTTCCAGGCAGGCTTCTACCGCAAATGGAGTCTAACCTTGTGTCTCAACATGCTTATCTTGGCCAATTTATTCATACACATCGTAGGCTTTCCAATTACAGTATTCAGTTTCAATATATTAAATAGGCTCCACAGACTCTTTTACTGTTCCTTTAACATATTTCGCTTAATCATAAATTAAGCCTACAAATTTGCATGCCCAAATTACAGTCATAATTCATAATATAACATTTTCCCTAAGTTTTAGTTAAATTGAATAATGCAGGTTATGCCCCAAAAACCCAAGTCATGATTCATAATACAAGTTATGCCAAATTATCGGGTTTTCTTACAGTGTATGCCAATTACCTAAAATCCCAATTTAGGTGTGTTCATATTTAACTGTTATCCCTATTTCAATATAGGTTTTTCATGCCTAAGTTATATATCACTATACACAATAATCCCCTTCTTTCAAATCATAAACCATCATATAAAGTATGCCTCAAATTTAGGTCTTAAATTACAACATGTGTTATGCCCCCAAATCAATTACATGTTTACAATTCAATTTATGCCCCATTTGCATATCATTCAATATTTTCCTAAACTTTTCTCACGTCATTCGTACGTATAATTCAACGTAAAATATAATTAGGCTCGAAATTAGCCTAATCTCATAAATAAAAGGAAAAGAAGAGAAGGGAAGAGAATCATCAAAACTGGCATAAAATAGACATACGAAGTATGAGCAAGCATAGAGCAAGAAAATAGATCTAATGGGTATAGAAGGACAGATCTAAACAGAAATAGGCATAATCTCTGATTCAGATTTATTAACAATGTCAGGATCACAATTAAATTTCATTTATGCACGTAACATGAACTCACCTTAGCTGGATATAAAAGAAGAGAAATAGGCGTTGTATCCAATATGAATACACCTATTCTAATTTGCTTTAGCGTAGAAGAAAGACTAGTTTAGATTTGTCCAGCATGGAGGCTCCATGAATTAGTGTATTGTGAATTATGTTTAGGTCTAGGTATGTTTATATAGGTGTATGTGATGAATAAAGTCCTTTAGATCTGACTAGGGTTCATCTAAACCATTCAGATTAAAAAAACACATCACTCAGTCAACCAGAAGAGGCCACACCAGCCTTAAAACTAAAAAATTGTCATTAACCAATAAAAATGCGCCATGTGTGCAACATGATGCGCAGCAGCAGGGTTGTTGACGCCCACACGTCATATATATATATATCATTTTTAGTTTTATTATATATATATATATATTTCTTTTTAACCATCTTTTCAATTAATCCTCCAATTGGCTCTTTTCACACTAAACTGCTTTTTAATTGAACTGCGTTCACACTAGGTCACTTTGTAGTCATTCCCCTAAAACAAGAATATGACACTGGCGGGGATTGAATTCAGAATCTCTTGCGTACAAGTCATGTGCACTAACCAAATGAGCTACTATGTCCTTTTCTAATAAGACTTATGACAATGCTACACATTATTCTCTCATTTCTCTTTTTCATGTTTTGCTGCAATATTTAATTTAAAGATGTCTTCTTCATTTTAAATCAGTTTTCTACAAACTATAGGTCTAAATTGACTAGAAAATTACACGAACGCAATGCCGCTAATTTCATGTCCAAATTTTGGAGGCTCTTCAAATTCTCCTTTTTATTTCTTTTTTTAAATGTTCGCATGCATTTCTTTGCATTTCATGTATTGCATGTAATTTCTTTTATTTATCTTTTTCTTCATTTCACTGCATTAACTTATTACATGCAATTTTATTATCATTATTTAATTTCTCTCTCAAATTTATTTGTGCATACAATATATATACATATTTCCACGTTTTTAATGTCATTAAAAATGCAGGGTGTTACAGAAAATGTCCACTCACTTCAGCATATTTATAACCTTATTAGTTACATTTCTTAATTACATTTTGTGATGGTGTTTATGATTTAAATTCAGTTTGACTGAGTTCATATTGATGGCAGTGCCCACTTGACCAATTTCAAGCTAAGTATTAAAGATTATTGCAGAATCAACATTACGGGAATATCCCTAAATTTTGCAATAATAAAAAGTTAAGCAAAATTTACTTGTTTGTAACCATAAGCTTTGTTCAGATGTTGTCTATGTGGTATATGTTATATTGAATAAACAATTCAAACCTAATTTTATTGGCAGACACCTTATCAAAGTCAGATATCAATTATGAATATTCCACTTAAACCATGTATTTTTATTGACATGCAAAGTTATTAACAAACATTATATATGGTTCATACCATCTACTACTAATCTAGATTTCATTTGCAGTATGATAGTGTAGATTTTCAATTAAGAATGTCATTAGAAAATTATTGGTAAATTTCAGTATATGCTTGAATAATAATGCGTTTTAGCATATGCTTGAAAAATTTAACATAAGCTGGTTGATTATATATCAACATATATTGGAAAGATAAGCATCACCTTATGGCCAACTTGCTAGCACATGCTCTTCCATTTTAGCATGAGTACTTGCCATATGCATGCAAACATTTATGTGAATCTAACATGACTTGAGCATTATAAAAATATGCAAAAATGCGCTTGAGTTCTATTGAAATGCATGAGATTAGTGGGAAACAAAAAAAAAAGATGGTTTACATTTAGCTCTTACGGTGGAAATACAATCTATTCATGTCAGTCTCTAAAACAATAAGAAAAACCATATTGCAAATGGTATTTTCTTAATGGAGAAAGTTAATTGTACGATAATGTAGACATAATTAATCGAATTCTTTCTGAATTCTCACCAATGACACACACATCCACAAATCTTAACCTATTGATTCTTGCTATATATGTGCATAAATTTCAAAAAAAAAAACTACCAGTTTCATTAGCAATACTTGATATTTATTTATAAATGTAACAAATGAATATAAGCTCAACAGTAATACAACATCATCACTGATTTTTAACTATCAGATAATGGAAAGGAAGCAAATTTGAAACAGAAGAAGTCCCCACTTTAACAGATAATGTTTTGCAACCATGGTTACATTGACCATGCATATATTAAAAAAAGGTTTACGGTAGAATCTCAAAACACACATTGGTCCTCCTGAAATACATTCAAGGAGCTCAGGAGTGTAACATGAACGATTTGGATTATGAGGGGCATGAATGTTATGGTTTAATACCTCTACAATTCTAGATAATTGTACTGTATGGAAAGAAAGTGCATTCATATGCGTATGTATAGTTTTGTGAAATGGTTTCAGGTCAAGTATAAGAGAATTCTAACAGAAGGAGGAGGTGGTTTTAATCTGCTTTGCACTCAAGCTTGGATACCATGATCTTTTTTAATAATGTACATACTGTGTCAAAGGTATTTAATAAGTGATAGGAGTTTGCTAAAATGCTAAGAGGAAGATTTTTTGCAATCGTCATTACAGCAGAGCTTGACTTTTGCACATGTTTTAGGCTGTTCGTATATTGTATACTGCAAATTTGGAAAAAGTGCATGGGTAAGCAATACTGGAACTTATAAATAGTGACTACACTTCCTGTGCTTGTTAGTTCATTTTAGAGATTGAGGTGCATTTTTTCCCATGTCATACACTTAAGCTCATTTTAGTTTACGCCCTATAGGGACTATACACTTGTATTGCCGTTAATGATCTGATTGAAGAAATGGCCAGCAACAACTGTATTCTATAATTATAGATAGAATACCTAGGCTACCATTTCTAATAGGGGTTAAATTTTATGAGGAGATAAGCATATATGGGAAAGGCTACTTTATATAATGACTGTCCTGGCAACCTGAGAGAGTTTATTATTTCACATAACCTTAAGCTTTGTAATAATTCTTTCAAATGGAGGGAACACCGAGCCGCATAAACTATAGTAGAGCATATTCTTCCTTAAACCCATCCTATATTATATGTACATATCCATCTCTATCTAGTGTGTAAATTTCTATATATTTTTCTAAGCTCTGTCAATGACCCCTAGTTGACTCGACCTTCTTCCAGAATTGTTTGAGCTTTATTCCCTTTTTAGCCTTCAAAATTTGGCCTTTGAAGCCTCTGCTAGTTTTTGTTTCTTTGTGTCTTTTGGTTTTTGGTTAACCAAATGATAATACTGATATTGGATTCTGCTTAAACCTTTAAATTTTGCAGGTTGAGTATTATCATTTGGTTTTCTGAATAGTTGAGTATTATCATTAAGGACTTCACTATTATAATTTGAACATTTAACTTGTCTACTTCATTATTACCATTTTGCTGTTGGGCCCTAATAACCAGTTGAGTATTATCATTTGGTTTCAATACATAATGCTTGTGCTTATGCTTATGCTTATGCCGATGCATCAAAGCAACCATTTCCGGACGGGCAGTTTGATTTAGTTTGGTCTATGATGAGTGCTGAGCAAATACCTAATATGCTGAAGGTATATATAATATTACGAACATAAATACCTATACAACCTGCAGATGAGTACATTTATTTTCAAAAAGATGGTATAATATTTACTGATATACTCCATTTTATGAGTAAAATGGCAAGAGCAGCAGCGCCGGGGGCTATGATAATTATAACATCAGGATTCCATAGGGAGCTGTTGCCTGATGAAGCAACATTGAAGCTCGATGAGAAAGTTCTTCACGAGAAGATTAGCCGTGCTTTTTGTCTTTCTGAATTTTGTTCAGCCTCTGATTTTGTGAAGATTTCTGAGTCTTTTGGACTTTAGGTGTGATTTCTATGAATAATCTGATTCTACAGGCAGTATCAAGCTAAATACACATGACTAAAGAAACGAAGGGTGTTTGAAATTTTATTATATCATGTAATAGGAAATTAAGACTGTGGATTGGACAAATAATGTAGCACCAATTTGGCCAGCAGTCATGAAATCTTGCTGGACATTGCCGGGCTTGATCAAGATTATATAAGGAGGTATTATTATCTCTTCAGTCATAATTGTGTGAGAACATTATATTTCTTTTTTCGATCTGTGATTGCAATGTGTATGTTTCATTTTTACTGTAACTTGCATTATGCTTACGATTACTTCGTTATTACCATTTTGCTGTTGGGCCCTAATAACCAATTGAGTATTATTATTTGGTTTCAATTCATAATGCAAGTTGCAAAACATTAGTTACTAACCTCATATTTCATAAGAATAGTAACTAGAATTGCCATTATATATTTTGCATTCTACCAACTTTGAGTTGCAAATCTGTTAAAAACATTTCAATGCTTTCTTTGTTTTTATTAAATCTGTTTGAGGTTTGAACTTAACGTTTACTTGCTAACTTATGAGCCATTGAAAATTTGATCATTGATAACCAGTTGGTAAAGATGTTGATGGTAAAGAAAACTGATAAATATTTTTTATACATATTTCAAATAAGAATATGAAGCATGAGGGTCTCTAATCACTACAAACTAGTTGACCAAATTTATTATTAGTTAACAGCAGCACCGGTGGTTTGCAAGCCGACAACCTGTTGTTAGTTTGAAAGGCCATATGAGTTGAAAATTTCAAAGAGATAAGCTATATTATTTAGTTCGGATCATAAGGTAAAAATAGGTATAAGACGATTGAAAAAGCTTGTACTGTAACAAGCCGAAAAATCAGAATTAATGTAAATTTTTTATTTTGGCAATGTTAATGAATTTTGAATATTTAAAATGATTTATTTTGAATAATAACGACTAGAAATTTTTTTGAATAGAATTAGAACATATAAATTTATTTAAGTCAAAGTTAGAATATAAATATTTATTTTAGTTATAAAAGGAACTGGAAATGGCGCGATAGTTTGAAATTTCGATTTCAAATTTCAAATGAATGTACAGATTCAAAATAAATCAGATTTTAGTAAAACCAGGAATATTTGAATCTGTTTGAAAATATATTTCCAATGAATGTGAAAAATCCAAATTTCATAATAGCAATGTTGCAAACGACTTCCGTTTTCGACGAAACCACTTTTGTTGGATCCGGAATGTCAAATTATTGCTTGGTTCCAATTTTCATATATTTTGGAATTAATATGTGAGCGTGGTGGATTTAAACATGTTTGGTCAATTCAGTTGGAATTTAATCGACTGGAAAATGACCGTTTTTCAAACGGTCTCCAAATTCGACGAAATTATTTTTGTTAGGACCGTATAGTTAAAACATAGCTAGATTTATTTTTCTGAAATTTTTGCAGTCAGTATGTGGCCTCGGTAATTTAAAATATGCATTTAAATTAAATATATATTGATTTTATTGTAACTTAAAGAAAAACTGATCGAAATGATAAAATTGGCTTACTGAACACATTCCATTATGTCCGGAATTATGTCCGGAATAAGGGTAATTAGTTAGGGGAGACAGCCAGTGAGTTCGAGTTGGAGTTCAAAATAAAAAGTTACTTTTTGCAATTAATTAAAATAAAATTATATAAACCTAACCCTAGAAGCTAATTGGTCAAACACTTATTCATTTAAAAACAGAAGTCAACCCCGTCGTTTTCCCCCAAATAGCCCCGCTAACCGTCGTCGCCCCCTTGTCGCGCCACTAGGCTACCGCCATCGCCTCTTACAGGCGTCGCGCCGCCCCTGAAGTCCCCCTCCGTCCTTTGCCGCCCTCCTCTCTCCTTCTTCATTTAGAAACCCCACTGCGAACCCAAAACCACCAAAATAGCCACCGCCGCATCATGGGCCCACGCCCTGACCACCTGCGCCGCCTCCAGTGCCCTGTCTCCGACCATGAACCCCTGCTCCCTTGGAAACCGCCGCTGATGAACATACAGTGAGTTTTTACTTTGATTTTATTTATTTGTGTAAATAGAAATGTAATTTTCATATAAATAATTTCATAAATAAAAATACGATTTTTATATATATGAATTTGAAATGAAAATACGATTTATATATATATATATATATGGATTTGAAATAAAAATATGATTTTTATCATACGAATGGTATATAAAAATATGATTTTTATTATATGAATGGCATATAAAAATATGATTTTTATTATATGAATGGCATATAAAAATATGATTTTATTTATATGAATGGCATATAAAAATAGGATTTTTATTTATGTGAATAGCATATAAAAATTGGATTTTTATTTATATGAATGGCATATAAAAATTGGATTTTTATTTATATGAATGGCATATAAAAATTGGATTTTTATTTATATGAATGGCATATAAAAATTTGATTTTTATTATTTGAATGGCATAATAAAAATGTGATATGTGATTTTTATACATGTAGCGATATACTAAAAATGTGATTTTTATGTATGAAGTAGCGATATAAAAATATAATTTTGATATAGAAAGTAGTAAAATAAAAATGTGATTTTTATAATAAAGCAACGAAGATAAAAATTTGATTTTTGTAATGAAGTAGCGGAATTAAAATGTGATTTTTATAATGAAGTAGCGAAGATAAAAACTCGATTTTTATATATATAATAGCTATATAAAAATATGATTTTTATATATGTAATAGCGATATAAAAATGCGATTTTTTTTAAATATATAAACATCATATTAAAAATGTGATTTTTAATATGAACAACGTGGAAAAGATTGCCGTTGGAATTTCGGGCAAATCAAAACGGTTTAGAAATTCAGAAATAGAACTGGAGGAGTGGATCCCAAGGTGAGAACTTCTCGCTCTAATTTTATTTACAGTTAAATATATACTAGGATGCAGATGGTGCTTAGTAGCATCCGACAACTTTCTTTGAAACCATGTTTGTTTGGTTGTTTGGTTGATTGGTATATTTGTTTGAATTTGGTTTGGGAAGTGAAATGAATTGATTAGAATTGGTATGTGTATGGCGCGAGCCACTATTAGGCGAGGGATAAGGCTAGACCTTATTCCGGTTCTAGTATCGCGCCTTTATTCTGCCGAAATTTTCTAAAAAAGCTTAGAACAATAAAAATATCATTTTATTGTATAAATGAACTGTATAAAATATTCATGAGTGGAAATAAATATTTTATAGTTAAAAATATAATTTTTAACGTGTACATGAATAAAATAAATATTCATTTACAAATCGAACGATTTGTTTATGTACACACATTTAACTAATATGTATTATGACGATATATTTTACACATCGCCCAACTGCATAAATAATAATCAGTGTTTGTTGTTTGAAAACCCCACACGGGTATTGGGATGATATTAGACATGCATTAATCCCAATATTTAGCTGTATGTCAATCAATTGGTTGACGGACTGTTGTAAGCATTAATTATTCATATTTAACACTTATGCAGTTGTGTAATTCACTCTAAATGATGGTTGACTATGTTTGATTATTGTTGTGTACATGTGTGTATGAAATTCATATAAATAAAATTATATGGTAGTTGACTGTGTCTTCCAATTCGGAAAGAACGAATATTTTAAATTAACGAATATTTTAAAATGACGAATAATGAATATTTTAAAATAACTAATATTTTAAAATAATATTCAGTAATGGATCAAAATATAATTCTGATGTCTGATTTGGGATGGACACGAAAATATTGAAATATATGAAGCCGTATTGATTAGATTAACACCATTTTGATGTGAACGATATTTATATCGATATTATTCATTTTTATAATGAATATCGAAAAGGAAATGATTTCAAAATCTGATATTTTGAAAATATTATCATTTATATATTATAATGATAAGGAAAATTCAACTTTGATTTAAAATTCAAAATGAAGTTAGAATAGTTTTAAAACGAGTTTATAAAATATGTTTTAAATGGAAATCGACGAAATATATATATATTATGTATATTTAATGGCCTGAATAGAATGCGCAACGCCATGGCAGTTCGCGAATTTCAACCATTGACTTCGAATTGACATTACGGGAGATCCGACTGTCGGATTCTCCTAAAACCAGGACCGTTGGGTTCGTATCAAAAAGAGCTTTCCAAATATAAGAGATTTGAAATCTAACGGTTGGATTTGGAATTATGTCCAAATGAAATTTGGAAAGGTTGCTGTAAGTGCTGTTCGATGACCGTTTATGGAAATCGACTGAAAGGGCCTTAATAAAATTATTAAAATATTGATAATTTTTGTAAAATCATAATAAATGATTTAAAAAGAATTAGGATGAAAAATTCCATGTTTGTAAAGATAAAAATATATTTTTATCAAAATGAACTAGTTATTAACTAGATTTGAAATCCAATAGTTTTTAAATAAAATAAATTGGATATGTGAATGGTTTTAATATAACCAAAATTTCCAACAAACAAATTGGAATAGAAATAATCTTGAAATATTTCGATATTGGATTCCGTGATTATATAGATATTGTTATGGAAATTTGGAAGATATATTTTATATCGTTATTTCCAATACGTCATTTTTTGGTTTCAGAATTTGATATTGAATATAAGCCGACATAATTTATGTTCAGAGCATTGTATTTGATATCAAATTGATTTTTGGGTTTGTCATGAATGGTGTCTTCAATAACACTGTTCTTAAATCCAGTTGAGAAAAGAATAAATCTTTTAATTAAGATTTAGAGAAATTTACCAATTAGTTAATATTTAATTAGAATTGAATTAAGAATTGAATTTTGGGTTTATCGTGAATGGTGTCTTAAATAACACTGTTCTTAAACCCCGTGTGAGAGGAATAAATCTCTTAAATAAGATTATTAGAGTTTCCAGTTATATTTAGTAACTGGAATAAAATGGAATGTAAATCGGGTTTTATTGTGAAATGTGTTTTTAACGATATTCGTTCTTTAACCCGATTTACAGTGAAATGTGATTTGGAATTTATAGAACATCATTAAGACTTAACGGGAATTCTCCAAAGTAAAGTTTTCCAATTTAATATATTAGACTGGAATTGAATGGAATTCAATTTGATAATAATCGAAATGAGCTTCTGTGGAGGAAGACTATTAATATATATGGAATTTAAAAGGCTTCGTCTTATTCCATTTATATTATTAGTCGATATGGAAATTGATACCGATTATAAATTGATCTGTTTTCCATGAAGATTCCATAATTAATGGAATGTGATTCGGGTTTATCGTGAACTGTGTTTTAAATGACATTAGTTCGTTAAACCAGTTAAAGACAGGATTACATGACTAACATTACATTTTGAACTGTATAGTTGATCTCTGCAAAATATAGATCTATGTGGTGGCGAAGAATTTATTCTCTTTCTTAACACCCCTCTCCAAGATGTATGAGCTAAGAGATTATATATCGATAGAAATCAATAGTACGATGTAGATTGTCGATGCGGCATGTTTGTGTTTCCAAAGTTAAATAATCATTAATATTGATTTTTGGGAAGATTAAAACTAAGTGGAGTTTTAATGAATCTTTAATTAGATTGAAAAGAGAATGTGATAATTTAAATTATCAAATTCGGGAAATGATCGAGAATGGAGTAGCACCAGTTTTACTTCAAGCAATAGTTAAATCTTTAATTAAATTTGAACGTGAAATGGTAATTAAATTTACCGATAACACCGTGGTGTTAGATGTGGAGTATTACCAATTTTTCTCCATGGGATGAATAGGTTGGGATTAGGAAATAAAAGAGACGATTACATCGGTAAGATGCGTTAATCCCGACCAGTTTGGATAAACATTAATTTGGTTTGAATTGATATCCAAAGGAAGATTAAAGAATAAATTTAAAGAATTTATCTTTGATAAAATTATTAGGAACCTTTCTCAAGGTATAAGAATATTTTAATAAACGAATATTCTGAATTAGAATGAGGCATATGTTGTTTGTTTATATCACTTGATTATAATATACGTGGGGTATTCGGAAAGGCCGGATTTATACCCATTCTGAATAACTGATTCGACGATGAAGACAGTGGTTGAAGACCGGTGGTCTTCACATCGTTTGGATGATTACCAATATCTTGATTGGGTTGTACACCCAAGACAAGGTAATAAGTGGTGATCGTCCAGACGTACTTGGAGATCGACCGGATATGCGAGGACCTCTTTCCTGTATTGGACATATGGGATGAGGAATAAGTTGCCTCCGGTTTCGTTCAGACCCAGAACGAACTTGTAAAAAGATGTGTGTCTGACATTGGATTTTATTCTGTGTTGATTGATCTCTATTAAATATATACATGTTTGGCGGCGGAGAATTTATTCTCTTGCTTAACGCCCTTCTCGGAGACGTACGAGCTCAGAGGCTATATATCGATAGACATTATTCGCACGACGTGAATTGCCTGTGGGCATGCTGAGATGCAAATGATCAAAGCTTCTGTTGAAAAGCAAAGTCTTGTGGTTGATGATCAAAGCACGGCATTAATATAGGCGTTAATTCGCGAGCCTCACACCTCGGTATGAGTCAAAAACAGGATAAGATATTTTTTTACCTATGTGGATGATGGATAGCGAGGCGCCTCAGATATATCGGTTACTACGGAGCTGATGGATATAGGTTCGACCGTACCGGGAAACATGTGTTCAGGAATAACTAATCCACAAATGTAAGTGTGGACCGGCCCAACCAATCCAAGGGTTCACTGAGGGGGCTACTGAGGCATCTGCTAGAGTGTCTTGAATCGAAGAGGAGCCATCCCTTGCCTTGAATCATGACGGAAATCCAATTTCCAATACGTGACATTTCGGTTTTATTTGTAGAGCCTAGTATTGGCGACATGATATATGGTACCCATGCCGTCTATAATTGATACATTTATATTTGAAGTTGTTCTATACACTATGCACTTATAATAGTATCAAATGATTTGTTTTAAATGTACCAAGCATGTTTGGCTATTATAAGGGAAAACCTTATCCTCCAGCTTGCGTTGAAGTGTGTGATTGGACCTGGGTCTTATAATAGCTTCATTTTTCCAAAAAGCATTGCGTTGTTTGTTTTATGCACTGGTAGTTTTGGGAGAAAACCCATTCCGTGTTATGCGGTGTGGTCCCTTGATTTACTTTATTTTAAAGTAAAGTTTTAAATAATTGTTTTAGTTCTCACACCAGTCACATGACTGACCTAGAGTTTATTGTTTTAACCTAAATCTGGGTGGTCCTATTTTCCACAAGAGCAGCTAGTAGTTTTGGTTTTGCAGATATTGTATTCACAGGATCATGGTTTACAGCTGGAGCTATATTCGGAATGCTCTGTATCCGTGTATTTCTTTAAGTTGTGTTTTGTATTATTTTCCGCTGCATAATAATTTGTAAATCTCTGATATTTATCATATGTATATTATTTGTTCATACTCTGTATTTTCTTGTACTCTGATGTAAATTGTTGTAATAGCAATGAAATGTTCTTTTGTTTGTGTTCTGATTTGTCGTGTTCTCAACTCAATCCGGGCTTTCCCATAAAGGCGAGTTTGGGTCGTTTCATGTACAGACTATACTTTAGAAAGGAACAAAAATTAACTGTGCAACTAGGATAAAATATGGAAAAATAAATTGTTAAGTGGATGAAAAACATTCAACAAGGAGAAAACCACACATGGTTTGCTTTAGATTTTGGTTGCATGGCTTTGCTGGTAAAGTAGTAAAAGCCGGGAAAAGGTACCAAAGTCAACCCAAGTCTAGTGGGACAGAAGTGAGTAAATGTTAAAAACAAGACAAAGAAAGGTCTAAAGCCAAGCATCATAGCGTCCTCTAACTTATGATCTCTACGATTAGGAACTTCATTGTCTCTCAAGAAGGACACAGTTACTTGATTCCTTTTTTCTTTCCACCATCTAGTGCAACTGTGTTTATTTTTGTGGTAGAACGATGCATCAAAGAAGGAATGTCCATGTCAATGTCGAAGCTATGGTCGTGTTAAGAAAAGTCATATGGCTACGAGTGTTGAAATGGGTGCAAAGAAAAATAATCATTCCACTTTTGGGTTTATCAAAATTTAAAAAGACTGAACCAAATATCGAAACCAAAGCCTTGAACTATGGCATTAGAAAACTTGACCAGCGGATATAGATGCTTTAATTTTGGAAAATATCAAAAGGCTTTTTTTTGGCTGGTCTTGTTTTAGTGGATAGGTAACTGTATTGTCTTATTTTTCTTTTATTTATGTATATGCTAATTATCTTTATTTAGCCAACTACTCAATCCTTGCAAGCCTAACTTCGCAGAAATCTTCCATTATGCCAACTGTTGTATCATAATCGTTAGGTTTTCTCCGTTTTTCTCAGAATTTAATGCCAACAGGTAAACATATAAGATAAGATTGTACACATTAAATGTTTCTTCATGATAATTGCAGCTATACTCTTTTATGGGTATGCTTCAATGATCATCTTATGGGATAGGTTTCAGAGCTGCCTAAAACATAGAAGCACTTGTTAAGTTTGTACATGTCATTTATGCATCTTCTATATCTAAATGCAGTCATGTAATACCTCATAGAGACAAGCTGTGTAACACCCCGAATTTTTAACGGCACTAAAAGAGGACAAATTAAATAATAATTAATTTAATATTTAGAATTAAGGAATATGGACAGCGCCATCGCGTCCGCCTTGAAATTCTGGTTAAGATAGACATTTGGTTTGCGTAAAACGGACAACGTATGAAGAAGTTATGAGGTTTTAAGTTTGTATATGCGTAGAAAGAACATATGTGCATATATGAGTCAGATATGACTCAGATCTTATCCATAACAGTTCGAATATCAAAAATTCGTCAAGGAGGCAAATTTCCCGCATTAGGAGGTGGGGTGTCAACACCGGGGTCGACCCCCTTAAGGGGTGTCGACCTATGGGTCGACCCACCACAGGGGTGTCGACACCCCTAGGACTGAGGTCACAGTCGGTTTCAGAGGGTTCTGCAGCTACATATATGTGTCCAATTCTCCTATTTCTTCATTGGAAATTATGGGAGCCAAATCCTGCCGGTGTGCGAATTGAGACGGATTCGTTTTCTTTAATAACATACAACATTCAACTTCGCAAATCAAATCCAGAAATTCAAGATCCATTCTCTCTATTCTCTAAACCTAACGCGGTGAGTTTCTAGTTGCTTTTAGGTTTAAATAAATGAAAGTAAATTGTGAAAGACTAAGAATTGGATAAGCTGTAAACTATGAATCTATGCTATTGTTAAATCTTATACTATGTCATGATGGATCTATACCTTTAGATCCAATGCAATTGTGGTTATTCTATTATGTTACCTATGTGGATCTTGACTTGTAACTATGTTATGGTAAATGTAAATTTGTTAATTTGGACAGTTGCAACATTGGTTAGATCTAACTCTTTATGTAAATCACCTTTCACCTGTCATATTGCGATCAACTTAGATATGTTGTAAGTTGGACATGTGAACCCATATTTAGATCTAAACATGCTATTATGTCATTGTAATGGTGTTAGATCTATTTTAACATCTAGATCTAAATTATGTTATCTAATTTATCACCTTGTGTTATCATGTTAGATCTAAACCAATTGGACACCTAAACTGCTAATTTAGATCTTACTATGCTTATTGTGACATCGTAGTTATGTTAGAATCAATTGAATGCCACCAGTTCATCAGTTTTATGTCCACCTTGTTATGATGTTAATTACATGTCCATGCCAGTATGTACGTTCACCTTATCATCATGCTAGTTTATGTTTATGCCAAAATGATCATTTTGGGTATATTCCCATTATTTTCCTATTATCGTTTATAACTAGGCTATTGACTAGCCTAGGCATGCCACCAGTTTATGAGTGTGCTAGTTAGGAAACGGGGGAAAAGGGTTACTATTGGCATAATTTGAATATTAACATTTTTGGACATATAATTCAAATTATTGGGTAAAATGGGCATTAACACCTATAAAGGGAAAGGATAAATTAACTGATTAATTAATTAATAATGTAATGTCTAGTAATTACAATCAGAAATTGTAATTGTACTTATGACACAAGGTTAGGTTCCATTAGTGGTGGAAGTATGCCCGGACCCGACCGGCATATCCAGCAGCCGCTAATGTTGAATCTAATGTGGGAGGTCTAAGTACGCAAATACGAATCGAGCTAAGACGCGAGGTTAGGCCTAACTATGGAATAAGACCGCCCGGACCCGATCGGCATATCCGCATCCACACGTTTGTAGGCCTAATGTGGGAGGTCTAGCCCATTATAAACCGTAAATGGACATTGTAATGAATTGGAATACTTAACCAAATTTAATCCTTGGGGACTATATGACTATGAAATAAGTTTAGAGTTAAGTAAATTGATTGGAATAGTGGATGGGTTAAGCAAATTCGGAGGGGGTGGGTAATATTTACATATAGGCCCACAAACTTATCCCGATAAGGTTATGTAATTAAAGACACCTAGTGGTATACATAACCGAAGGAAAGTATAAAAGTTATGTAAATAAATTCAATTTTTAGAGTAAGAACAACTGGTATAGGGCTATGTAATTAAAGACACCTAGTGGTATGCATAGTTTGTGAAAAACCTAGTGGGGGATAAGACAAAGGGGAAAGCTTGTATCATATTGTGTGGGACCTATTTCAGTCAGTAACCCGGAGTAAGTATCAAATAAAATACTCCGTATTAGGCGGAGAGGAGACACACTTATTGACTGATTATAAGAGATCCAAACGTGGAGGACGGTGTGGGCGGCGCAGGCCGACCGGGCCATATGCGTGCATTAGTCGGGCAGAGGGGGATAAGACGACCGTGACACCAGTAGATATGGGGATGTGCATGTCAGTGCAGGGTTGCCACTATAGGACGTGATACATCCTACCGTGGGGTCGGTGCAGAGTATCTACGGAGTAGGGAGCCGATCGATTAGGGTAGTGGTTAGGGTATATTTGGACATATGCCCTAAGTGTACCACCTTATAGTGGATGGGATACTAGTAATAATGCAGAGTAACCATTAGAGAAGTGTTTACATCTTACCCTGTCTACCTTGTCACACCTGCCATTTATGTAGTGATCTCTCTTATCCCCTTTATATGCCTATCATGTTACTTTTAATTATTTACTGGCTAAAAGTAACTAGACTCGCTAGACTTTATCTCTGACTCTTGTTTCTCCTTCTTTCTTCCATTCCCCCCTAGGTTCTCAGGGAGGAACACTCAGGCTTAGTCAGGACTCAGATATCATCCTGCTAGGTGCTACTTCTGAAATATGGTTCAACTTCTTGTCACTACTATGGCTTATCTCTTTCAACTAGGGAATTATGCTTTTTATATTCTTTGTACTCTGATGGTGCAAGACAGAAGTTATTTTGTTGTAACGGTTTTTGTGACTTATGATATTGTGGACCTCGGTATTATGATTTATGTTTGAAATAAAAAATTAAATTTCCGCTGCTATCTTATTTATATTTGTCTTATAATTATTCTATGTCCGTTTACCTATAACGCTTCATGAAACTTAATGCATTCCCTTAGTGAGTGACATTAGCGGACATGGGGTGTCACACTTGGTATCAGAGCTAAAGGTTACCAGATTAGATGAAAGGTTTTTATAAATATATTCAAACAGGTTTTAAAAGAAGTCTTTTTTGAAAAACATTCCGCAAAAAGCCATATGTAGTATCCTTTGGTCCTTTATCTAAATTTCTTCCTTTTTCCATTTTCAGTATGTCTGGGGAACAAAACATTCCTAATATCCCAGAGGGCATCACAATACCCGGATGGTTTCGTAGATATTTGGAGGCCACAGCGCCTACCAAAGGCCAAGGAAATGTTCCTCCCCCAGCGGCACCAGTCATTCCTCCTCCTCATCCAAGAGCAGATAACTTCGCCAAGATCTGCAAGGACTTCCGTGCTATGGGAGGGAAGCCATTCCATGGGAACGAGACATTCGCAGAAGCCTGGAATTGGATCAAGGAGACCGAGGACTTATTTGTAATCTTTGAAGTAGAGAATAGAAGGAAGGTTCAGTTATCCGCCTGGATACTGAAGGATGAAACCTCATTTTGGTGGGAAGTCATTCAAGCTGGACGTCTGGTGGAAACTTGGGAAGATTTTAGACAGAGTTTCGAAATGAAATTTCTTTCCCAAGCCGAAAGAAGCATGCAGATAGAGAGATTCTTAGCACTCAAACAAGGAAACTTGATGGTAAAAGAGTATGTGAATAAATTCAACCAGCTAACAAGGTTTGGTTTAGAATTGGTGGATATGCCGCACAAAAGGGCTTTGTAGTTTGCTAAAGAGATGAATGAGTCTCTGCATGGTTTAGCCATGTCCCATATTCCAATGGGGGCTACTTTTGAAAAGCTTGTCGATATGGTCCTAATGCATGAGGAAGACAAGGGAGAAAAGAAGGCCGAGGAGACATCGCAAAATAGGAAGGTATGGCCCAAGAAGGGGCAACAACAACAGCAACAACAACAGAAGAAAGGAGGGAAAAATGATAAAGGCGAGGATAAGATAAAATGTCACCATTGTGGGAAGGAAGGTCATTTCGTTAAAGACCATAAGCGAAGGAAGAACTCTTGCTACCACTGTGGAGAGGCCGGACAATTTGCTAGAGTGCCCAAAGAAACAGGGATCACAGGGATAAGGTCAAAGGACATGGACTTCATGAGGGCAGATGCATGCTCTCGCAATCAGTGCTCTTGATAGAGGTAGAAAAGTTTCCGTGGAAGGTTTAATTTCTCTTTCAAACCATCATATTAGATCACTTTTTGATTCTGGTGCCTCATATTCATTTATATCAAGTTCTGTAGTTGAATCTCTGCGCTTAATTACTAGTATGGTAGTGGATCCCGTAGTTGTTTCAAACCCCATTGGTGGTTCGGCTCATTTATCTATGACTTGTCGGGGTTTGAAAATATCTGTATTAGGCGTCGAGTTTGAATGCGACGTGAATGTGCTCGGGTTTATGGGCTATGGGTTGATTCTAGGGATGGATTGGCTTACCACATATGGTGCCATTTTGGATTGTGAGAAGAGGGTTGTTAGGCTTCTGACTTGTCATGGGAGAACCCTCGAGATTTCGTGTGACCCACAAGGGTCGGTTTGCTTAGTTTCCTAGAGTCTCTTGATGCCTCTATCGACGATCTGCAATCTGTTCCACTAGTCTGAGACTTTTCCGATGTTTTTGATGAGGTTCGGGGTTTACCTCCGAGGCGCCAGATCAGCTTTCGTATATATTTTGTGGACAATGCAAAGCCAGTTGCATTTCCAGTGTGCCACATGCTTCTGAGGGAAAGGAGGGAGCTGAGTAAGCAAGTAGAGGAGCTACTTGAGAAGGGGTTTATCAGATGAAGCATATCTGAATGGGGTGATCCAGTAGTATTCGCTACTAAGGCGGATGGTTCGCTTCGTTTGTGTGTTGATTTTAGAGAGATGAACAAACTCACTAAGAAGAATAAGCACCCGCTTCCGAGGATTGATGATTTATTTGATCAGCTTTTTGGTGCCTCGCTACTTTCCCAGTTAGACTTGTCCACGGGGTTCCATCAGTTGAGGGTGGCTGAGGACAGCATAGATAAGACCGCCTTTAGGACTCCAGACGGTTTCTTTGAATGGCTAGTTATGCCTTTTGGGCTGACGAATGCACCAGCCTATTTTGTCGAACTGACGAGTATGGTGTTTCGGGAGTTCCTAAATAAATTTGTTGTGGTCTTTGTCGATGATATTTTGATCTTCTCCAAAAAATGAAGAAGAGCATGCCCAACATTTGAGAGAGGTTTTGAAAACTCTTCGTGACCATCAGCTTAAAGAAAATTTTTCCAAATGCCATTTTTGGAGAAAAGAGGTGAGATTCTTAGGGCATGTGGTTTCCTAAGAAGGGATAGCTAAAGATCCCGCGAAGATAGTTGTAGTTCAAGATTGGCAGGTTCCTAAAAATGCAATCGAGGTGAGAAGCTTTCTTGGGTTAGCAGGTTACTATAGGAAGTTCATTAAGGACTTCGCAAAGATATTAGCCCAATTCACCAGGCTGACGAAAAAGAACATGACATTTTCGTAGGATATAGACGGTGATGTTGCTTTCCAACGACTGAAGAGTGCTCTGACAATAGCCCCAGTATTGACCTTGCCTGACGGGAATAAGGTGTTTACTATTTACATTGATGCGTGTGGTACAGGACTTGGTGTGGTTCCGATGCAAGAGGGGAAAGTAGTGTGTTATGGGGGTAGACAGTTGAGAGTTCATGAAAAGAACTACCCCACCCATGATCTAGAGCTAGCTGCCATAGTGTTTGCGTTAAAGACTTGGCGTCATTATTTACTTGGAGGGAAGTACGAGTTATACACCATTCATAAATATCTCAAGTATATGTTCTCGTAGAAGGATCTCAACTTAAGGCAACAACGGTGGATGGAGTTTCTAGCTTATTATGATTTTGAGAGTTCTTATACCCCTGGCAAGGGTAATGTGGTGGCAAACACACAAAGTGGGCAGAGGATGGCAGTGAGCCCTCTGTTTGTGGAAAGAAAGAACTTGGAGTTCATATCAGCTTTTGATTTTAGACCCCCCATCGAGATTTTGCCTGAATTGTTTGCATCCTTGGAGAAACGACTTAATCTTATGGACCAGATAGGAGCTTCGCAACAAGGTGACCCACAGATTTTAGATATCATGGATAAGCTTTGAAGAGGGGAGACTTCTAGCCATCTCAGTAGATATGCCATAGATGAAAAGGGGTGGTTGCGACGAGATGGATGGCTTTGTGTTCCTCAAACTGGAAGCTTGATAAAGGCAGTCCTAGAGGAAGCCCACCATTCTAAGATGACCATTCATCCAGGCGGTGATAAGATGTACATGGACATAAATAGGGTTTGCTTTTGGGCGGGATGAAGAAAGATGTGGCCGAATTTGTTTCTCAATGTTTAGTTTGCCAGCAAGTCAAAGCTAAGCAAAAGAAGCCCGGCGGATTACTTCATCCGTTGGAGGTTCCGCAATGGAAATGGGAGAGCATCTCTACGGATTTCATAGATGGTTTGCCTAGATCGAAGAAAGGCAACACCAGTATCTGGGTTGTGGTAGATAGACTCATTAAGAGCGCTCACTTTATTCCAGTTAAAAGCAAGAGGACGGCATCATTGTTGGCAGCAATTTATGTGTGTGAGATAGTTCGTCTTCATGGAGTACCTTCCAGCATCGTGAGCGATCGTGACCCCATCTTTACCAGCGAATTTTGGAGGAGCTTGCAAGAAGCATTAGGTACACAATTGTGTTTGAGCACCGCTTATCATCCTCATACCGATGGACAGACATAGAGGGTGAACAAGATTCTTGAAGATCTTTTGAGGTTGTGTATCCTAGACTTCGGAGGGACTTGGGAAGAGCATATTCCTTTAGTAGAGTTTGCCTATAATAATAGTTATCAAGCTAGCATTAGCATGACACCCTTCGAAGCATTGTACGGACGACCCTGTAGATCACTATCTTGTTGGTGGGAATCTACAGAAAGATTATTACTTGGACCATACATAGTTAGAGAAACGTCCGAAAAGATTGACCTTATTCGACGGTGGATGAAGATAGCTCAAGATAGGCAGAAATCCTATGTAGACAAGAGAAGGACTGACCTCGAATTTGAAGTAAGAGACCTGGTTTTTATCAAAACGTCAGCTCTGCGGAATGTGGTTTGCCTCGGATCAGTAGGGAAGTTGGCACCTAGGTTTGTGGGACCATTTCCCATAACCGAGAGGATTTGCCGAATCACGTATAATATAAAACTCCCAAACAATATATCCGGTGTTCATGATGTTTTCCACGTTTCTCATCCGCAGAAGTGCCTACAAGGCACCATAGTAATCGTTGAGCCGGGTGTGTTGGAAGAAGTAGAAGTGGAACGGGAGGCAATAGTCAAGCGAGTCCTTACCCGTATTCTGGGATCATAAGTTAAGAAGCTACGCAATAAGTAGATCAAGTTACTAAAGGTTCAACGGGGAGATAACCCAGAGGATGCGACTTGGGAGACCGAAGACAAGATTCGTGCTTCATACCCTTTCCTTTTTGAGGGTATGTTCTTAACTCCTTTTTCTAAGTTTTATTAGTGCTTATTTATATCATTTGAGTGTATCTTATCCATAATTTTTTGACCTTTAGATAGGAATCCTATAGATGTAAACATGTTTCTGAGACATGTTATGTTTGATGGATGCAAGTGGATGCAAGTGTTTGCTAGTGGTTGCATGCAGACACATATACACACACATTAGGCACTAAGATCGGCTCAATCACTTTCATGCTGCATATGGATGTGTGTGCATTTTCTTTTCTTTTCTTTTATGCATGGAAATGGATGTATTAGCATATGGATGCTGCATTTGGATGAATGAGTGTGCACACATATAGAGCTTACATATTTTAACAGGACTATTCACATACATCTTGGATTCAATGCACTAACATACATTGCATTAAGGAGGTCAACTGAATCAGTAGACCGCTTGATTTTTCGCATTAGTGTTGGGATATATACACACACCTTTTCATATATTCATACGAGCGTCACGGCACGCGCTTCGCGCGTGGTAATGGCACGCGCTTCGCATGTGGTCGTGGCACGCGCTTCGCGCCTGGTCGTGACACACGCTTTGCGCGTGATAATGGCACGTGCTTCGCACGTGATATTATGTATTTTAAATATGCAAGGAAAAATGATTTGTACTGATGTTGCATGATTAATAAATTACCACTCCAAAAAATAAAATAGTATACAATATAAATAAATTCAAATGTGATATCAATCATTAATAAATGCAAATGTAAATAAAAAAAAGTCTAACCATAAAGCATATAATATGATGATACTAATTAAAAATATACAATTGCCATACAAAAAATGATAAAATTTATTTATTAATAAAATATTTCATCTTGATTATCTTTACTGCCACCAACCAGTTTCTTCCATATGCTTTACCTGTAAAGGAAAAAAACATGATTAGATAATACAATTGAATAATGGATATTTTTTTATTTTATAAATTAAATAATTGTATGCAGCTTACCAACTTAGACGTGAAACTTGCACCTCAACCGTACTCATCTACTAACATGATCTTTTGATTGCTGCGCAGTTGCAAGGTGCTGCGGATCGAATGAGCATTTATAGTATTGTATAGGTTTGGTGCAAACTATTGGAAACCAAATACTGATGCAAACCAAGCAGATAAATCCGAAAAGACACAATTGAATACTGATGCAAACCAAAGTAGATAAATGCATAGAACAATATACAGTACTTGTCTTGAAAGCAGAAGCTTTCCCACTGTAATCAAAAGCTGGAGATCCTGAGAGTAGTAAACAGTTTAAATGGTTGTAGAGGAAAAGGGAAGAATGAAGAGGGTAATTGATTTTGTGAGGTAGGGAAGAAAGATACTGTGTCATATTTATAACTAAGAAAGTGTACATATCAGCAAGATAAGATAGTGCATTTTAGGAATGCGATAAAATATGTGCACTATTAATTATCGAATTAAAGTGCAAAAATCTAAGTTAGATTATTTTATACATGATAATTTTAATGCTATATACACTACAAATTATATTTGAATGACATAGGGCATATAAAGTAATTATACAATCAAATGCAATTAGAGTAAAAAAAAAGAGGGGAATGCAGTGTTTTACAAATTAAATAAGCAATATATTTTCAATATGTATATTGGAAATGTAGTTATACGTTCACAACTCAATTTTGCATGTGAGAATGCATTTACATGTAAATATAATATGAAATAATCATAATTAGTAGAATTTGTATACATAAATCCCACCATAATACTGAAAATCTGTAATAACCTACAACTCAATTTAATTTGATTAAATATATGCACAACTCAATATTTGAATTGCATATTTGAATTATGGTACCAAATATGGTAGAACTTGTATTACCAAATATGTACCATAATACAGTCTTATATTGTAATAATACTATATTTGGTAGAATTTGTATTACTGATTTAATTCTACCAATTATGAAACAATCCATTTATTCTATATTTGAATTGGTATTTCATATTATTTTTGAATTTCAAATATAGTATCAAAGGTTCACAACTCAATTATGTCTACCATATGAGTCCATTTACAATCGTACCAATTTAAAATTAACATGTATAAAATAATCCATTTATTGTATACCAATTGAGAATAAATCCTATCATAATTCTATTAATTAATAACCAAAAATGTCTAAAATTGAATGCATTTACATGTACCAAATTCTCGCCGCATGATTTATGATTTAATTGAAAATGATTAGGGCGCTCAAAAGGTATGACATGCATTCTTATAGTAAAGGGCATTTTAGTCAGTTTAGGTGTACACCAAAAAAGTGTTACACCAATCATATTCTGATTATTAGTAAAGATAAGCATTAGAAGTCTTTAAGGATAATGGATACCAGTGGTGTTGGATGAGTAGATGGATAATGGATGGTAGGATATGAATTCCTCTCAACATAGAGATTTTAGGGACGAAATCCTTTGAGTAGGGAAGATTGTAGCACCCCGAAATTTTAACTAAAAGAGGATAAATTAAATAATAATTAATTTAATATTCAGAATAAAGGAAAACGGACTACGCTATCGCGTCCGTCCCGAAATTCTGATTGAGATATGTATTTGGTTTGCGTAAAAATGGGCACCGAATGAAGAAGTTATAAGGGTTTTAAGTTTGTATACACGCAGAAAGAACATATTTACACATATGAGTCACGTATGAGTCAGACCCTATCCAGAACAGTTCGAAAATCAAAAATTCGTCAAGGCGGCAAATTTCCCACTCTAGGGGGTCGACCCCCCTAGAGGGTGTCGACACCGAGGTCGACCCCCCTTAAGGGGTGTTGACCTATGGGCGACCCACCCAAAGGGGTGTCGACACCCCTAGGGCTGATGTGGCAGTTGGTTTAAGAGGGTTAAGCAACTATATATATGTGTCCAATTCTCCTATTTCTTCATTGGAAATTATGGGAGCCAAATGCTGCCGGTGTGCGAACTAAGACGGATTCGTTTTCTTCGACAAGATACAACATTCATCTTTGCAAATCAAATCCAGAAATTCAAGATCCATTCTCTCTTTTCTCTAAATCTAACGCAGTGAGTTTCTAGTTGCTTTTAGATTTAAATAAATGAAAGTAAATTTTGAAAGACTGTGAATTGGATATGTTGTAAACTATGAATCTATGCTACTGTTAAATCTTATACTATGTCATGATGGATCTACACCTTTAGATCCAGTGCAATTATGGTTATTTTATTATGTTACCTATGTGGATCGTGACTTGTAACTATGTTATGGTAAATGTAAATCTGTTAATTTGGACAGTTGCAACATTGGTTAGATCTAACTCTTTATGTAAATCACCTTTCACCTGTCATATTGCAATCAACTTAGGTATGTTGTAAGTTGGACATGTGAACGCATATTTTGATCTAAACATGCTATTATGTCATTCTAATGGTGTTAGATCTATTTTAACCTCTAGATCTGAATTATGTTATCTAATTTATCACCTTGTGTTATCATCTTAGATCTAAACCAATTGGACACCTAAATGCTAATTTAGATCTTACTATTCTTATTGTGACATCGTAGTTATGTTAGAATCAATTGACTACCACCAGTTCATTAGTTTTATGTCCACCTTGTTATGATGTTAATTACATGTCCTTGCCAGTATGTATGTTTACCTTATCATCATGCTAGTTTATGTTTATGCTTATGCCAAGATGATCACTTTGGTTATATTCCCATTATTTTCCTATTATTTTTTATGACTAGGCTATTGACTAGCCTAGGCATGCCACCAGTTTATGAGTGCACTAGTTAGGAAACGGGGGAAAAGAGTTACTATTGGCATAATTCGAATATGAACATTTTTGGACATATAATTCAAATTATTAGGTAAAATGGGCATTAACACCAATAAAGGGAAAGGATTAATTAATTGATTAATTAATAATGGAATGTCTAATAATTACAATTAGATATTGTAATTGTACTTATGACACGAGGTTAGGTTGCATTAGTGGTGGAAGTCTGCCCGGACCCGAACGACATATCCAGCAGCCACTAATGTTGAACCTAATGTGGGAGGTCTAAGTATGCAAATATTAATCAGGCTAAGACACGAGGTTAGGCCCAACTATTGAATAAGACTGCCCGGACCCGACCGGCATATCCAACATCCACACGTTGTAGGCCTAATGTGGGAGGTCTAGCCCATTATAAACCATAAATGGACATGGTAATGAATTGGACTACTTAACCAAATCTAATCCTTAGGGATTGTATGATTATGAAATAAGGTTAGAGTTAAGTAAAGTGATTGGAATAGTGGACGGGTTAAGCACATTTGGAGGGTGTGGGTAATATTTACATGTAGGCCCACAAACTTAACCCGATAAGGTTATGTAATTAAAGATACCTAGTGGTATACATAACCGGAGGGAAGTAAAAAGTTATGTAATTAAAGACACCTTTTAGGGTAAGGAACACTGGTATAGGGCTATGTAATTAAAGACACATAGTGGTATACATAGTCAGTGAAAAACCTGGTGGGGGATACAAGACAAAGGGGAGAGCTTGTATCATATTGTGTGGGACCCATTTCAGTCAGTAACCCGGGGTAAGTATCAAATAAAATACTTCGTACTAGGGGGAGAGGGGACAAACTTACTGACTGATTGTAAGAGATCCAAACGTGGAGGACGGTGTGGGTGGCGCAAACCGACCAGGCCTTGTGCGTGCATGAACTGGGCATAGGGGGATAAGATGACCTAGATATGGGGCTGTGCATGTCAATGAGGGGTTGCCACTGTAGGACGTGATACATCCTACCGTGGGGCTGGTATAGAGTATCTATGGAGTAGGGAGCCGATCGATTAGGGTAGCAGTTAGGGTATATTTGGATATATGCCCTAAGTCTACCACTTTATAGTGGAAGGGATCATTCTGGTTATACTAGTAATAATGCAGAGTAATCATTAGAGAAGTGTATACATCTTAGCCTGTCTACCTTGTCACACCTGCCATTTATGTAGTGATCTCTCATATCCATTTTATATGCCTATCATGTTATTTTTAATTATTTACTGGCTGAAAGTAACTAGACTTGCTAGACTTTATGTCTGACCCTTTTGTTTCTTCTTCTTTCTTTTGTTTCCCCATAGGTTCTCAGGGAGGAAACACTTAGGCTTAGTCATGACTCAGATATCTTCTTGCTAGGAGCTATTTCTGAAGTATGGCTCAAGTTCTTGTCTCTACTGTGGCTTAATGTAATGACTCGCATTTTCAGCGATATAATAATTAATTTATTTAATTATTTATATAGTGGATTAGAGAATATAATGGTCGTCATATTAAATAAGAGTGAATATTTAATTAAAATAATAATTAAATAATATATTTAATTCTGAAATAATCAGAATGGGCTGAAATGGCGATATGGTGTGAATTAGGCAGTTTAGAGTATATATTTCAGTTTAGAATTTGAATTAAAATGACGAATATATTTAAATAACGTCAGTTTGAACGTATAATTATATTATAATTTTAAAGAGCTCGAAATGGCGCTGCAGTTCGCGGTTTGGCGATTTGAACTTCAACTGGATATACAGAAGCCGTTTTAAATCGGATTTCAGTGAAACAAGAAAACGTTAGGAGCTGGTGAAGTATATTTTTCTAATGGAAGAGAAAAATCTGATTTCGTCAGGTAGATTTTGATTTACGTCCAAATAAAATTTCAGAAAAGTCGTTGTGGAATTCCTTTATAATTTGCAAAGCTTTATTTACTTATAAATAGATTTTTAAAAATATTCGAATATCAGGTTTGAATTTAGAAAAGATTCTTTTGAGGCATAACAATAAAATAATTTTTAAAATTTTACTGCAATTTTTAATTAATTAAATAAGCGAATTTTTATTTGGAGTATTTTGCACCCTGTAATCAACATTTTGAGGTTTCAAAATATGAGTTAAACTACCGGTATTATTATATTTTTGGGGTCGTGGCACATTGTTGATCACCATGACATTTTTATTTCAGTCTGTAACGCTTGGTTATGAATGCAATTGTATGTAGCGGATATGTAAACTTTTGAATGCTTTAAAATAAAGAAATGTGGTTCCTTCCGTGCCAAGTAAAAGTCTGTGCTACCCCTGCTGAGCTGTCAGCATGGAGAAGGGGGTTGCAAGAGGAGTTGCGGATGGTGAAACCAGATACATGCAACATGGTGGAAAGGTTCGATGGAAGGGGATAAGAGGATGATTTTATAAAACGTGAAGGCAAGGTGGTTGTCTGGAGCGAAATATCCATTTGGGGAAGAAGGGGCACGCTACAGTAAGCGGGTTTATTAATGAGGGTAATGGGCCGGCATAAGGTTAAAGCCCAATTTAAAATATCTTAAGTTATTTTAAATTTAAAATAGTGTATGTACTTCGAAATGCAATAACTTCCTCATATATTATCAAAATTCAGCGAAACGAGATTCGACAGGATCGTATGGACGGTGGCTACACCATGGAGCTGACTATGAGTGGATTGGAGCTCGTTTGAATTTATGGTGAAATAAATTGTTTGATTCAAATCAAACAACAGTTTATCGTTCTGTAACGATGAACTGCCAAAGTGAGTAAAACTCACCAACTCTGAACAGTTATATTTTTATAACGTATTCTTAGAACTGATGATTATATGTTGATTGCTGTGTGTTAACTGTTTGGTTGAATTGTTTGTGTATTGGTTGAAAATATAGATAACGATATATATAAATTGTTAAATCGAACATTTGATTCTGTTTATCAGAATATTTTATATTCGTGTTGTTTAACATCTGTGATGCAGGGAAACAGGTTGGAGGGGTCCAATTGGACTCCTCAATATTTATGATACTGTTCTGTTCATATATTGTAATAAATGATGTGATATATAATTTGTTTGATTATGTGCGTTTAAATTATATCGATCATTGTGGTTTGCTATTTTAAATATCATAAGAGACCCTGGGATGTAAAAAGAAATATTTCAATGTATATTGAAATAAAGGGATTTTATAAAATCAATCGATTTTATAAAAGGAAATATTTTGAAAATAAAGTATTTATAAAATCATAGGATTTTATAAAGGAGAACATTTATTTAGAAAATAAATAAGAGTTATAAAGGAAATATATTTGTAAAACAAATATAGAGGAAGTTATTTGTAAAACAAAGATAAGGGAATATTTATTTGTTAAACAAATAAAATAGGAAGATGAATATTTGTAAAACACTTACAAATAGGATATAAAAGGAAATATTTGTAAACATTTACAAATATATTAAATGGAAATATTTATTTATAGGAAATAAATAGAATGTTATAAATGAGATATTTATTTGTTAAATAAATAGGAAAGATAAAAGAAATATTTATTTGTTAAATAAATAGGAAAGATAAAAGAAATATTTATTTGTTAAATAAATAGGAAAGGTAAAAGAAATATTTATTTGTTAAATAATTAGAAATGAAAAGGGAACAGATTTGTTAAGTAAACAAATAGAAAAGGAATTATTCAAAGGAGATAATTCAAAGAAATAAATCAAAGGAGTTAACCAAAGGAGTTAAATCGAATTAGAATTTATCGATTAGAGTTAAATCGAAAGAGTTAATTAAATAGAATTAAGAGGAGTTATCGAATATAGTTTATTCGAATAAAGTTAAAAGGAGTTATCGAATATTAGTTATTCGAATCGAGTTAAAAGGAGTTATCGAATCTAGTTATTTGACAGGAGTTAAATCAAATATAGTTATTCGAACAAGAGAGATTATCAAATATAAGTTATTCGGATGTAAGTTATTCGAATAAGAGTTAATCCAGTAAGAGTTAAATAGAGTTAGAGTTAATCGAATAAGAGTTATTAGATTGGAGTTATTCGAATAAGGGTTATAGAATAAGAGTTAACCAAATAAGAGTAGATAAATTAGTTGTTCGTTATTTATTCGAGTTAGGAAATAAGAGTTAGATTAAAGTTATTATATTTTAGAAGCAGGAAATTATAACACCACTGTTATAATCAAATGATTATATAAAGGAGTTGGACTCATAAATTATATCCGGAAGTTACGTAAGGAAGTGTTAAAGAGTTAAAAGATGAACTTACCCTATTTCGAGATTTGAAATGTTATTCAGTTAAGGTCTGAGAGGTAGTTGTACCCCAACTTGATTGACTTCGTTTTAAATTTAGAAATGGTTAAGGTTCGAGAGTGAAAGTGTTAAGTGAATTTAGTTAATAAGTATAGTGGTTTGAGTTGTTGTCGCGATGTTGATTTAAAACATCTGTTTAAATCCAAGTAAAGAAGATTTGGAAATGTTTTCCAAATAGAATCAGAAACGAAATCAAATATTGAAATTTGAAATATGTATTAGAAAAGGAAATGTTCATGTATAAGGAGTTAAGAAATGGAGTTTAGCTAAATCAGAAATCGACAGGAGACTGGTTAAGTTGAATGGTTTCCTAAGTGTCTATCTGATGTTGGTTTCGACCTTCGGGATTGGCACTTAGGGAATTGTTCTTATACTAGTTTACAATCAGAGACTGATAGTTGTAGAAGGATAGTGATACGTAAATAAGTTATGGAAATATTTTCCAGCTTTAACGTATATTTTCTAAACATAGAAAATAAGGAACATATGAATATATATATATATATATATATATACACATATAGATATATATATACGATTGATGATTGATTGATAGAATTTCCATCTGGAAATAATATCGTTGTATGCACATGTGTTTTTCTTTGATAGTAAACTCACCGACTATCGAAGTTTTTGACCATTTTAACGTTGTTAATATGGAGAGACCGGTTGGATTTTTATCCAAAGAACCACTCTGTATTAGCATAAGCATTGCGAATCATATATGCCAAAGATAATTAAAGAAGGAGTAAAGTGCAAGGGCTGGTGTATAAGTCTTAGATAACAGTGCCTAAGACGGATGTACTGAATAGTGCTTTCGGTTCATCCTGTTCCTGGATGACTTGTATGGATGAATGTCTGACAGAGTATTTCCAGAAAGGTCACGTACATTGATTTCTTCAACCGTACCAAGAGTGGAAGCGGAGTAGGAAACTTCTTTAGCTAACACGTAATGTACTGTTGTAGACATCAATTAGTGATTTTCGATGGATCCGACAATGTGGCATTCGAAGTGAATCTGATGTGATGATAAGGCGTAACCTCAAGCCTCATCAACCGGTAAATGACAAAAATCGGGCAGGTAGCATGGCTATGTAGGTCGCACCTATTAGGGTGTATAATCACCTGATCTAGAGTTTCATTTACTGCAAAGAAATCTATTGTTGATGTTGTCCCATTCGGGAAACAGTTGCTGATCCCAACCGATGGTGATATACATTCGATACACTCAAGCGAAATGAGTGGTCGGTCTTGTGTGGCCGGGTTGCAAGATGTTCTTGTTGAACCCAGTGTATTCCTCTCTAGAGGTACACTAGCAAAAGGTTGTTCCATACCTTGTCATAGTTGGAAATCCATTACCCAGTACGTGCTTGCGGTTTTGATTGTATACTATATATGTCGAACGTGAGATGAAAGCGTTTCTGCTAGATGATGATTATATTGTGGTTGATAGACATTATTATAATATCAAAAGGTTTTTTATATAAAGATAAATTTGGATTCTCATAAGGCGGCGTGGTCTTATGAGATATCGTTACGTGTTCAAACTGTTTTAAACTGTTTTACTCATATCAGTCTCATGACTGACCCGGAGTTTATCTTGTTTTGTTTTCCCTAAACTCTTGGGTGCCCAATTTTGTATGGGCAGTCAAGTAGTCAGGATTTTACAGATATACTTGGAGAGCTTGGAGAAGGAGGCTTCAGAATTATATAGCTATTGTTTATTTCCGCTGTGGTTGTAAGTGTTGTACTTTGCACTGTTTTTGTATACATATATTGTTTGTATTTCAAAAGTTATGTTATATTTTATTCGTTCCGCAGTTAGATTCGTGTTTACTCGGATGATGATGTTCTTCTTCTTCTTCTTCTTTTCTGTAAGTTTCTATCTTATCTTTCCTCACCCTCTGTTTTCTTTCTATTAGTTTTCTGATTTTCCAGTGTAATTGGGGTTGAACTTGTGTTATTTGGTCAGCTCAAATTCTACCGGATTTTTGGGTCACTACAGTTGGTATCAGAGCTTAAGTTAAGAATTACCTTGGCTCTGTGGCGTGACTCGGTAGAGATAGGGTTAGTAATACCCTAGATTGAGTTTGAGTGTATAAATACGGGTGAACGTATTTGTTATTTGATATAAAAATGGTTTTATATTGTGGAGATTTATTGGGTGAGTTGTTTATGAGTTCTGGTCGGTCAGTTTGATCCACTGTATCGGTAGGAGTTGGTAAACACTTGAATACGATGAACCGTCATGGAATGTTTTGAAAAGAGGGTAAATGAAATAATTTTACCCAAATTATATTTTGATATAAATCTTTATAATAGAATGATTATAATATACTGGATATATTGGTTGTTATTATAATCAAATAAGATTATAAAAAGTGAAATGGTTATGTAAATAACCAATCAGAATTCATATAAGTGAAATATATGAAATCAAATTGAATTAAATATTAATTTAAAATCAGAATTGAAATTAAAACCCTGGAAATTTGAATGGGTATTTGTACATGGAGTCGGATTAAATATATTGGAATTTTAAGATCCTGGGAGATTTTAAATTGTTTCCAACATTGTAAAAGGATGTTTTGAGATAAATTTCAAAGTGGAAATGTTAGAAATGGTTTTGAAAAGCGATATAGTATTGAACTCACTTCGAAAGCTGGAAATCGATTTCGATGATGATCATGACATCATTGGTGTTCAATTTCGAGTTGTAAGTGACGGATTACTACCAAAGACATTGTTTTTGAATTGATTTGGGAAAAAACAAGTTGTGTTGAATTTCAAAAAGGAAAAATTGATTTTTGAAAAGAGTAAACTGTTTAAAAATTCCCAGGGAAATATTGTTGAATAAAAAACCAAATTGAAATAGGAATTTGTAAAAGCAAATTGGAATTAAAGTAAAGCCAGTTAAGTGGTAATAGAAATTGATTTGAAATGATACGGTGTTGGTGAGTTAAGGATTCGGGATCAAGAACGAAACTTGAGTTTGAAATGAAAATTTGGCTTGGTAAAAAGTGAATGGTTGTGTTGGAGATAAAAGTGATTTTTGAATTTGATTGGGATAACATTGGTATATGCTGAGTTGATAGCATATGGAAGTGATAGAGTTGATATGCCCGACAAAAAGGTACAAGTTTATATTTCATATGGTATGAGATTTTGATAAGTCGAATTGGCAAGCCGCTTGGCTGTTTGATTTTCTTTTGGGTTGGAGATGGCCCAGAGAGGCGAGTTGGAGTATGACCAGTACAAAGGAGGTGCAGGCGATTTTTTTTTAAAGTTAAGGCATTAGAAAATTATCAGGACTTTTGAAAATTTTCGTTGATAAGAATCAATCAATATTTAATTGAATTTAAATTGGTTCAGTTGAAACTGAAGTTAAGAAGTGAACAAATAAGTTCTAACCAGTAAATAGGGTTTGTTTTCTAACTTAGCAATTTCGAGGAAGAAATTATTTTAAGTAGGGAAGAATGTAATGACCCGCATTTTCAGCGATATATAACTAATTAATTTATTTATTTATATAGTGGATTAGAGAATATAATGGTCGTCGGATTAAATAAGAGTGAGTATTTAATTAAAATAATAATTAAATAATATATTTAATTCTGAAATAATCAGAATGGGCTGAAATGGCGATATGGTGTGAATTGGGCAATTCAAAGTATATATTTCAGTTTAGAATTTGAATTAAAATGACGAATATATTTAAATAACGTCAGTTTGAACGTATAATTATATTATAACTTTAAACGAGCTCGAAATGGCGCTGCAGTTCGCGGTTTGGTGATTTGAACTTTAACTGGATATACAGAAGCCGTTTTAAATCGGATTTCTGTGAAACAAGAAAATGTTAGGAGCTGGTGAAGTATATTTTTCTAATGGAAGAGAAAAATCTGGATTTCGTCGGGTAGATTTTGATTTACGTCCAAATTAAATTTCTGAAAAGTCACTGCGGAATTCCTTTATAATTTGCAACGCTTTATTTACGTTATAAATAGATTTTTTAAAATATTTGAATATCAGGTTTGAATTTAGAAAAGATTATTTTGAGACATAACGATAAAATAATTTTTAGAATTTTACTATAATTTTTAATTAATTAAATAAGCGACTTTTTATTTGGAGTATTTTGCACCCTGTAATCAACATTTTAAGGTTTCAAAATATGAGTTAATCTACCGGTATTATTATATTTTTGGGGTCGTGGCACATTGCTGATCACCATGACATTTTTATTTCAATCTGTAACGCTCGGATATGAATGCAATTGTACGTAGCGGATATGTAAACTTTTGAATGCTTCAAATAAAGAAACGTGGTTCTTTCCATGCTAAGTATAAGTCTGTGCTACCCCTGCTTACACGCGATTGAACAAGATATGAGTTGTCACCTCACATGCTACCCTATTGTGGATATATTAGTCCACGTCCCTAGTAAAAGCTCTGTGTATGTTTTCCTTAGGCTAAGTATGATACACATACAAAGCACAATGAAAATCTACCCTGTTAAGTTCTTATCCTTTCATTCCTTAACCCCGAAGTGAAGCCTGCCTATAAATATATACACGATGCCATTCTCTTTGTTTTTTTCCATCACAGTTCACCATATTCTGAGTTTCCTCTTTTATATTTCTGGAAGGAGAAGCTAAGGACAGTAGCATGGCTTAAGGGTCTAGGTGGAAGGGAGCGTGTGTTATTTCTGAAGCAAGGCGGTTTTAAATGGGAAGCAAGGGGACTGGCACATGCATGCAAATGAGAGTTTAATGATGGAATCTGTGGGTTTTCTTCCATGAAGCAACGTTTGAAATGGGTTTTGAAGTTCAGATTCGAACTGATTGAGGAACGAGCAAGAGTCATGTTAATAAAGATGAAGTACCGTCTCTTTGTAAGCGGGCATGGACAACATGAGCCCAGTTTTGAATATTTAAAGATGAAACGATTTAAACTAATTGATTAAACGACTTGGACGGGTTCATGATGTTAATAAGCGGGAGTAGAATCATGTTAATAAGTGGAGGGTTTTAGTGTGCAGCCTTATCTTTTCGTGAGCTGTCAGCATGGAGAACTGGGTTGCAAGAGGAGCTGCGGATGATGAAACCACATGCATGCAGCATGGTGGAAAGGTTCAATGGAAGGGGATAAGAGGATGATTTTATAAAACGTGAAGGCAAGGTGGTTGTTTGGAGCGAAATATCCATTTGGGGAAGAAGGGGCACGCTACAGTAAGCTGGTTTATTAATGAGGGTAATGGGTCGGCATATGGTTAAAGCCAAATTTAAAATATCTTAAGTTATTTAAAATTTAAAATAGTGTATGTACTTCGAAATGCAATAACTTCCTCATATATTATCAAAATTCAGCGAAACGAGATCCGACAGGATCGTATGGACGATGACTACACCATGAAACTGACTAGGAGTGGATTGGAGCTCGTTTGAATTTATGGTGAAATAAATTGTTTGATTCAAATCAAACAACAGTTTATCGTTCTTTAACGATGAACTGCCAAAGTGAGTAAAACTTACCAACTCTGAACAGTTATATTTTTATAACGTATTCTTAGAACTGATGATTATATGTTGATTGTTGTGTGTTAACTGTTTGTTTGAATTGTTTGTGTATTGGTTGAAAATATAGATAACTATATATATAAATCGTTAAATCGAATATTTGATTCTGTTTATCAGAATATTTTATATTCGTGTTGTTTAACATCTGTGATGCAGGGAAACAGGTTGGAGGGGTCCAACTGGACTCCTCAATATTTATGATACTGTTCTGTTGTATATTGTAATATATGATGTGATAAATAATCTGTTTGATTATGTGCGTTTAAATGATATCGATCATTGTGGTTTGCTATTTTAAATATCATAAGAGACCCTGGGAAGTAAAAAGAAATATTTCAATGTATATTGAAATAAATGGATTTTATAAAATCAGTCGATTTTACAAAAGGAAATATTTTTAAAATAAAGTATTTATAAAATCATAGGATTTTATAAAGGAGAACATTTATTTAGAAAATAAATAAGAGTTATAAAGGAAATATATTTGTAAAACAAATATAGAGGAAGTTATTTGTAAAACAAAGATAAGGGAATATTTATTTGTTAAACAAATAAAATAGGAAGATGAAAATTTGTAAAACATTTACAAATAGAATATAAAAGGAAATATTTGTAAACATTTACAAATAGATTAAATGGAAATATTTATTTATAGGAAATAAATAGAATGTTATAAATGAGATATTTATTTGTTAAATAAATAAGAAAGATAAAAGAAATATTTATTTGTTAAATAAATAGGAAAGATAAAAGAAATATTTATTTGTTAAATAAATAGGAAAGGTAAAAGAAATATTTATTTGTTAAATAAATAGAATTGAAAAAGGAACTGATTTGTTAAGTAAACAAATAGAAAAGGAATTATTCAATGGAGATAATTCAAAGTAATAAATCAAAGGAGTTAACCAAAGGAGTTAAATCGAATTAGAATTTATCGATTAGAGTTAAATCGATAGAGTTAATTAAATAGAATTAAGAGGAGTTATCAAATATAGTTTATTCAAATAAAGTTAAAAGGAGTTATCGAATATTATTTATTCGAATCGAGTTAAAAGGAGTTATCGAATCTAGTTATTCGACAGGAGTTAAATCAAATATAGTTATTCGAACAAGAGAGATTATCAGATATAAGTTATTCGGATGTAAGTTATTCGAATAAGAGTTAATCAAGTAAGAGTTAACCGAATAAGAGTTATTAGATTGGAGTTATTCGAATAAGGGTTATAGAATAAGAGTTGATAAATTAGTTGTTCGTTATTTATTCGAGTTCGGAAATAAGAGTTAGATTAAAGTTATTAGATATCAGAAGCAGGAAATTATAACACCACTATTTTAATCAAATGATTCTGTAAAGGAGTTGGACTCGTAAATTATATCCGGAAGTTACGTAAAGAAGTGTTAAAGAGTTAAAAGATGAACTTACCCTATTTCGAGATTTGAAATGTTGTTCAGTTAAGTTCTTAGAGGTAGTTATACCCCAACTTGATTGACTTCGTTTTAAATTTAGAAATGGTTAAGGTTCGAGAGTGAAAGTGTTAAGTGAATTTAGTAAATAAGTATAGTGGTTTTAGTTGTCGTCGCGATGTTGATTTAAAACATCTGTTTAAATCCAAGTAAAGAAGATTTGGAAATGTTTTCCAAATAGAATCAGAAACGAAATCAAATATTGAAATTTGAAATATGAATTAGAGAAGGAAATGTTCATGTATAAGGAGTTAAGAAATGGAGTTAAGCTAAATCAGAAATCTACTGGAGACTGGTTAAGTTGAATGGTTTCCTAAGTGTCTATCTGATGTTGGTTTCGACCTTCAGGATTGTTACTTAGGGAATTGTTCTTATACTAGTTTACAATCAGAGACTGATAGTTGTTGAAGGATAGTGATACGTAAATAAGTTATGGAAATGTTTTCCAGCGTTAACGTATATTTTCTAAACATAGAAAATAAGGAACATATGAATATTTATATATATATATATATACATATAGATATATATATATATATATAATTGATGATTGATTGATAGAATTTCCATCTGGAAATAATATCGTTGTTTGCACACGTGTTTTTCTTTGATAGTTAACTCACCGACTATCGATGTTTTTGACCATTTTAACGTTGTTAATATGGAGAGACCAGTTGGATTATTATCCAAAGAACCACTCTGTATTGGCATAAGCATTGCGAATTATATATGCCAAAGATAATTAAAGACGGAGTAAAGTGCAAGGGCTATTGTATAAGTCTTAGATAACAGTGCCTAAGACGGATGTACTGAATGGTGCCTTCTGTTCATCCTATTCCTAGATGACTTGTATGGATGAATGTCTGACAGAGTATTTCCAGAAAGGTCACGTACATTGATTTCTTCAACCGTACCAAGAGTGGAAGCGGAGAAGGAAACTTCTTTAGCTAACACGTAATGTACTGTTGTAGACGTCAATTAGTGATTTTCGATGGATCTGACAATGTGGCATTCGAAGTGAATCTGATGTGATGTTAAGGCGAAACCTCAAGCCTCATCAACTGGTAAATGACAGAAATCGAGCAGGTGGCATGGCTATGTAGGTCGCACCTATTAGGGTGTATAATCACCTGATCTAGAGTTTCATTTACTGCAAAAAAATCTATTGTTGATGTTGTCCCATTTGGAAAAATGGTTGCTGATCCCAACCAATGGTGATATACATTCGATACACTCAAGCGAAATGAGTGGTCGGTCATGTGTGGGCGGGTTGCAAGATGTTCTTGTTAAACCCCGTGTATTCTTCTCTAGAGGTACACTACCGAAAGGTGGTTCCATACCTTGTCATAGTTGGAAATCCATTACCCAATACGTGCTTGCGGTTTTGATTGTATACTATATATGTAGAACGTGAGATGAAAGCGTTTCTGCTAGATGATGATTATATTGTGGTTGATAGACATTATTATAATATCAAAAGGTTTTTGATATAAAGATAAATTTGGATTCTCATAAGGGAAAAACCCGTTCCGTTATACGGCATGGTCTTATGAGATATCGTTACTTGTTCAAACTGTTTTAAACTGTTTTAAACTGTTTTACTCATACCAGTCCCATGACTGACCCAGAGTTTATCTTGTTTTGTTTTCCCTAAACTCTTGGGTGACCAATTTTGTATGGGCAGTCAAGTAGTCCAGATTTTACAGATATGCTTGGAGAGCTTGGAGCAGGAGGCTCCAGGATTATATAACTATTGTTTATTTCTGCTGTGGTTGTAAGTGTTGTACTCTGCAATGTTATTGTGTACATATACTGTTTGTATTTCAAAAGTTATGTTATATTTTATTTGTTCCGCTATGAGATTCGTGTTTACTATGATGATGATGTTCTTCTTCTTCTTCTTTTCTATAAGTTTCTATCTTATCTTTCCTCACCCTCTGTTTTCTTTCTATTAGTTTTTTGAATTTCCAGTGTAATTGGGGTTGAACTTGTGTTATTTGGTCAGTTCAAATTCTACCGGATTTTCGGGTCACTACACTTAACTCTTTCAATTGGGGAATTATGCTTTTTATATTCTTATGTACTCTGATGGTGCAAGACAGAGTAATGGTTTTTGTAACTTATGGTATTGTGGACCACGGTATTATGATTTATGTTTGAAATAAAAATTTAAATTTCCGCTGCTATCTTATTTATATCTTTCTTGTAATTATTCTGTGTCTGTTTACCTAAACGCTTCACGAAACTTGATGCATTCCCTTAGTGAGTGACATTAACGGACGCAGGGTGTCACAAGCTATATGCAGTCATGTAGTACAAAGGTTTGTACCGCATCACATCTGAATCTATGTCGAGGCTGTTACAATTTAAAAATGACAATGAAAGAAATTCATTATTTTTAGCAGTTAGCATGTCCTTTTATTCTGACAAAGCAATCACCTTTCAACATCTTCTATATCTAAATGCCTTGGTATATGTTGTGACTTGATTGTATGTGCTGAAATTGATATTAGTGAAAGAGTAAATGTTTGGAAAGCATTATCAGAAGAAGCTGCTAACTCATCCATGTCTTGGGTCTTGATTATGTGTTGTGACGCGAATCTGTACCTCTGTAGACTGCATTCAATAAGATTACACTGCAACATACAGATTTAATTCAAATCTGATTCTGTTGCCTTATGTATTTGCAAATGCTTAACATTTAATTCGAATTTAGTTTTATGCCTAACTAATGTTATTTTTTATGCCTAACTAATGTTATTTTTTATGCCTAACTAATGTTATTTTTTTATGCAGATTGAATATCAAGATGATCCAACTATCCCGATTACACGAACTCAAGTTTGGATTGAAACACATATGAGAAAAGATAAAAGTATATTGTCGAGTGCCGCAGAGCACATGGTGAGATTAATCAGTATTGTTATTGTTTTTTTAAGATTAATAAATTGATTAAGATTTACACATCATAATGTGGGAATTAGTTGAAAAAATTATTCAAGAAGCAGAGACAAGTGGCGATAGTAACGTGCATTCCTAGTCGATTGATGATGATCCATTGACACAAGTGCTTGGCAAAAAAATTAAGGGCCTTCCCGGTGTTGGAAGTGTTAGTAAGACCTAATATGATCTATTATTATGCATTCTCAAATATTTTTAAACCGATTCAGTGATCTATTCTTATGTGGTGGTTTAACATTTGTTTATCATATGTTATTTTGATGTTTAGCAATTTAAGCAACATAAGAAAATATTTGGCACTATAGGATCCTAACTAAATGTTTTATTGTTGGTCATATTGTAGATAGCTAAAGCATGTATATAAGTTTAATGAAAATGCATATTGCGTCTTACACCCTAGAAGCTTTGCCCATATTGTGTCTACAGATCTATATTTCCATCGGCCAGCCTGTCATTTGTAATGAACAAATGAATCATGTTTCCATAGGTCTGTCATTTGTTGAGACCATTTTCAGCTCCTCCATTGTTATTTTACCATTGTTGTTTACATCCATATTTGAAAACAAATGAATCATGCTTAGAAAATACAATATCGTCGGGGCATGCCTAGTCTATTAATAGTTTTACCGACACCCATATTTGGCACCCGTATTTGACACCCATATAAGAAAATACAAGTGAAAATGAAACCTCATTGTTATAATGGGGAGCATAATTTTACTGACACCCATATTTGACAAAATCTTTAACTGTTTGAAACCTATACAAAGAGTCAAGTGCTAAAACTCTTATAATCATCTTTGCCTATTCAGAATGTTCATAGAAGTGCTGACGTAGGTTTTTGAATGTCATGTTGAAACTATAATATTAAACGTCCAGTTGAAATGTTTGTGCTCTGTTAAAACATTAATATTAGATATGATTTTTATAACAGCAACTAGATATGCCTTCCTTACTTTTTCAAGTTTTCTCGAAGTAGTTCCATGGTTGGTTATCGAATATGAGACTGATTTTTATAATAGCTTGTGTTTATTGATAGTTTGTGTTTATTGTCAGTTCTAACTTTTTATTATTTGCTTGACTTGCAGGTGCAAAATTTATCATTTGATTACTGTTACATGTCCAGAGCCCAGAGGCGCTTGATTATCTATTGAATCATTAGCTCTATCTTTATGTTTTTTTCAAAGTGCTTGAACTTAGTAGATTAGCATTAGGCTTTTTTTAATAGTAGACATCACTTGGTGACTCAATATTGTGTATTAATATTGATCAACTTAGCTTGAACTCTCTTTTCAATTAAAAACGATTCAACTTCTCTGTTAATGCTATATGCATCACAATTATTTGTTGTATCCACATTCATTGAATATGTAGTATTTATATTGTCTTGAAATTGATTAATTTGTTGTTTCGGTAACTAAGATTTGACTATACTACATATTATGTTGCAAATTTATGATTATGGTTACTGAAAGTATCAATGGCATGTTTATGGTTGAAACACTCATTGAGTGTTGCAGATTATGAACTTGAAACACTCATTGAGTGTTGCAGATTATGAACTTGAAACACTCGTCGAGAGTTGCAGATTGTCAAACTGAAATACTCATCCAGTGTTGCAAATTATCAAATTGAAACACTCACCTAGTGCTGCAGACTGTGAACTTGAAACACATGTTGAGCGTTGCAGATTATCAACTTGAAGTACTCACTGAGTGTTGTAGATTATCAAACTGAAACACCTTTTAAGAGTTTCAAAAATCTGCAGTATACTAATCTGCAACCTCTAAAAAGTGTTTCTACAAATTTTAGCAACATTTTATTACCGTTTCAAAATGGTCATTTTGGTGTTGTGTGAGTGATAAAGTTCTCATGATTGGTTTCCACTCCGTTATTCTTTAATTGATAATTTTTAAAAACTAGTTCGTAAGAATCGAGCTGCTGAAATATGTGAATTAGATAAACTGAAAAGTCACAAACGAAGTCCAAACGGTCCGGGCTCTGGCCGGGAAAGAGCCTGGATCAATATAGATTGTGGACCGAGGTCCCTCCCGTTTATAGTCATTACCAGTCGACTGGTCCATTTTAGACCAGTCGACTGGTCAGAATCTGGGTTGCTGCCCAGGTTGACTACTAACCGACTGGTCTGCTTTGGACCAGTCGACTGGTCACTGTTAAATAGAAGATTTTTCTTTTCTTATATGAATCATTTCCAGTGAACTATGGAGGCTATGCACTTAAGTTAGATGATAATAAAGCCTCATAAGCTTGTCGAAATAACTCAAGAACACATGCACAAACATATATACATAAGATTACAATGATTTCGATCGTATATTCTAAAATGAACAAATTCTCTAACCATAGTTATCCAATGCGATATAAGAGAATTGTATAGTCTTAGAACTTGCCAGTGTGACAATGGAACTTCACAATATCGCTAAAACAACTCATAGCATATGAATTAGATTGTATGGACAATTCTAATCCTAATTTTCAACTCAATGAAACATGAACACATGAAATCGATTAAGTTGAACTAACCTATGAAATTCACTAGCATATGTCAACTCAATTGAACACTAAATTACACTTTTACAAGCCAATAACTTGTGGCGTATATAAGAGTTCATGAAACTCACAGAGCTCTCACCTTTGCTAGCTAAAAGCAAGAAATCGATTCAAAGCTTTGCTAAATCAACCACTCTACCTAAATAGCTTGCTAACCTCCAACTACAGCTCATATGAAAGGATTTCCTAGCAATTAGGTTTAAAAAATCATGAGAACTTGAAGAGGAAACAAGATGAAGAAGATAGAGAGGAAGATGGAGAAGCTTACCCAAGTCTCTACACTTGATTTCCTCAAGAATTGGATCTCCAAGATCAAGCTAGGACTTAGGAAATTTTAATTTCCCTTTCCCAATCCCCCTTTTTATTTTTTCTATATGTTGGAATGAAGTGAGGAAGAGAGGGGCTGATTTGGTTATATGAAATGGGCTAGGTTTAGCCAAACTAAGACCCAACCATGGCGCCAAAACTCCGAAGCTTGGAATATGTTGAAGTTTATACTTTTCGAGTATGCAAACGGACTTTTGAACTCAGTGTAAGCGGTTTTGAGTCCAAATTCGTCCATATGCGAAAATTGATATTTTGGTCTTATATCCAATGAAAAAAGCCAAAATTTCTCCAACTCCAAAGGTATCGATGCTTATAGTTTTCGAACACGCAAGCAACATTTTGAACTCAATAGAAGTGATTTCGAGTCCAAATTCATCTATATGCAAAATGTGAGTTTTCTATGGGCTATATACACCTTTTAAAAATATATTTAAATTTCATAGCGACTATTCTAAATTCTAATTTAGACATAACTTACAATTTATAAAGCGAAATCTCAATTTCATATACTCGTTAAAAAATTACAATTCAAAACATCCCAATGTTTTTTGTTTTATCAAATTTTGATTTATATTGAATCCTATATATTCATTCAAAGTTTAAAGTCAAAATTTCAAACTACCGCACCATTTCAAGCTCGTTTTAATTAAAGTTTAAATTTATAGATTCCAGCTTCGATTTAAAATAAATTCTACATCATTTAATCTAAAAATAAATCGTTTAGAATATTTAATTTCCATGAAAATAAATTAAAAATAAATTTTAAACTAGTTCCAAAATTCCAAGTTGTTACAGGTTAGACTCCGCTGACGTGGGTAATTAGTTATTTACGCACGCCAACCCCCAAGTGTAAGTTTAATAGTAAACTTGCAGTCAAAATATCAAAAATAAGATAAATATAAAGGGACACACAACTTTTACAGTGGTTCGGCACTAATGCATACGTCCACTTTATGGTAACCATTCATTATATATTTGTCGATTGTAATATTTATCCTAGTTCGAACAATTTGTATGTACAAAGTTGAACAATAGAATAACAAATAGCTTATTAATTCATAACTTTGATCAAAATGCCCTTTTTTTCTTTATTGAGCAAAAGTGTGTTGGCATGAGCAACATTATCTAAGAAATAGCTTCAATGTCCAAGAAAGTCCAAATATGTTCAAAAGCAAGCCAAAAGTCCAAGCGAATACCAAAAAGTTGTAGGCAAACTTCTATGTGAAGTTTATAAGTCCATGAAGTATCCCAAAGCCATAGAAATGACCATGAAAGTCGTTAATGAGCTCTGAAGAAAGCTCTTCCATATGCCCAAGGTCCAAAAATGTCAAGCCAATCCCTTAAAATGCCAAGCAATGAGGTATTTATAGGTGAGATTTTGAGTTCTGCAGCTAAAGCGCTCAGCGGATCCAATGCGACGGAGGTGCAAAAAGTTGTAGCGGGTATAAAGCGAGGAAATAGCGGGATATAGGGGATGAGTCTAGAATAGCATTTAAAACTCGTGTTTATTACTTTTATAAGTATATAAATGATGAATAAACGGAAATTTAACACTCAACTTAGTTATAATTGATACATTCTTAATTTTAAATAAAAATATAAGAAAATATATGTAAGTAAGTGTAAACTTTTATATAGCTCGATTGAATTTAATAAAATATTATAGTATTTTATATGTTGAAAAATATATGTTTAAAATTGTATTTAAAAACTAATTTTATAATGTATAAATTTCATTTTTAAAATCATTTCTTTTGTATAAATATAGTGGAATTAGCAGAATATTGCTGAAATAATGGGATATATCGGAAATATTGGAATATAGCGGGGCTTAAAGAAGAAAGGCTATTTGAAAATAGCGTAGCAGCAGAAATCTACTACAAGGTATAGCGAGATATGGCAGGGTAATACTGGGTCGTCGACTGAAGAGGTTTGGAGGCATTACCCTAGGGTATGCGAAATTCGCATTTCGAAACTTAGCCAAAAAACTATGTTTCATCCAAAATTTTGAATTTTGAAGTGGTATATTGAAAAACATTGATCGTTGTGTGTCGATCACGTTAAAATAGTGGATCTGCACGTAAAAACCCGCTTTGCCACTTTGCCTTGCCAAATACTAAGATTTCATATCTCTGCTTCGTGCTAATTTTAACATCATGATCCCCCTGAATTGTGCATTCAAAAATCACATTCTAACCTAATGCGATCAGCTAATTTCATATTTGATCCCATGCTAGGATTCGCATCCTCCACTGCCCCAATCCAAAATTCTTCGCATCGCATCCCCATGTTGATTATGCAAAATTGAGTAATCAACACGTGGTTTTGCATCTGATCAAGAATGCGAAATCCTAGGATGCGAAATCCCCTCGATGCCAAGCCAATTTCTAAGGCATGATCAACCCGGTGCGCACGCGTGGTTTTCCATATTTTTGTCGTGCCGATCACCTGATTTTGATGTGCCGAACCATACCTTTGCCTATTTGGTTGATCCTTACCAAATCGAGTTGCGCAAGCAATTTTCCTTGATCATCTCATGTCGATCAACAGCTTTTGAGTTACCGAAAGCCAAATTTACCAAAATCTAAATATTTTCCTCGATGAGTTTTGTTATGGGATCAGATCGAAGCGCTCAAGGCTTTTGAGTTGATCGGACCGAGTCGATAACGTATTCTCACCATGTCAGTTTTTCCTAGTTTATTAACGACTTTTCCAATTCGATATCGGTGATTTCAGCAATCGATAATATTTCCTACTTTTTCCGAACACGTCGTAACTTCAACCAAATCGCGTTGTGTTTTCCGACGATGTTCTCGAGACTCGAGTACGTCGTTAACCATAATCTTGACGTGTGACTGCTTTGTTAAAAAGCTGGTCAACACTTTACCCTCCAAAACATTTATTTCTTGATTTGAGGAAGATGTGTTTTGTGAGTGAACCAGAAATCCAATAACCCGTAAACCAAAGTCAGGAGAAGTACAAAGGAAAATCCAATGGCCCGGACACCGAATAGCCATGATTACGCTGGATCGTATTAACCAAAAAGCCAAAGCCTGAAATCTAGCAAATGCTGACGATCGCTCTGGATTGTTTCTTGAGAGATAACCAAAATAACCGAGGGATCGCGAGGATCCGACAAGCTCAATAACCAGAATAATCATAGCCAAGAAATAGGGAAAATCCAAAGTAACCAATAACCAGATAGTCGGATAACCAAAAGAGTTCAAGGCGACCTTGTCGAGGCAAGACAACCAAGAATATTCATAAGAGTTCAAGGCAATCTTGCCCGGGAAAGATGACCAAGAATATCCAAAACAGTTCAAGGCGATCTTGCCGAGGCAAGACGACTAATAATAGGTTGAAGAGTTCAAGGCGATCTTGCCAAGGAAAGATGACCAAGAATATCCAAAAGAATAGCAAAAAAGTTCAAGGCGATCTTGTCTAGGCAAGACAACCAAGAATAGCCAAAAACTATGGACCGTAGTCCTTAGAGTTCGCGATCCAGTTTTAGGTTTCCTTACTTCGAAATTGACGCCCCTACGATCGAAGTAATTTTTACTAAAGCTATAAAACTTTGGAGTTTTTAGTAAAACAGAAAAAAAAACTTAACAGTTTATCATCTGTAATGAGCATGCTTAGTGATGCATGTTCCTGTACATGAGTACGCAAATTTAACCATTTTTGATTTCAAATTCATTCATAAACGAGATAGAACGGTTTACCATTTTTGAAGAGCATGCCCAGAATCCTTCTTGTTCCTATTACATAGGTAAACAAACCTATCCATTCAACACTCAAACCAGAAAGAGTTCAAGGCGGCCTTGCTGGGGTAAGACAACCAAGAATATCCAAAAGAATTCAAGGCGGCCTTGTCGAAGCAAGAAGACCGAGAAAAGCCAGAATAGTTCCATTTTATTAACAACAAGGGGGTGATGGTGTGTTGTCGAGAAAAAAACATGCCTAGGGTTTATAATAGCAACCGCACATGGGTAGGCCAACTCAACCATCTATAGCTAGAAAGCCAAAAAGATCCATCTAGAGGGCCAAAGCCTACAAAGCCAAAACCATAGGCTAAAGGAAAGAAAGCCAAAATCCAGAGGAATCTAGAACCAAACCATATGCCGGAGAAACCAGGAAATCCAGAATCCGAAGAACTAAGGACCACAAAACGTCAAACACCAAAAACTAGAGTACCAAATCCAAGAACCCGAAGAAGACCAAAACCAAGATACTAAAAAGCCGAAGAGCCATGAGATACTGATGTCCAGGAGGCCTGAATCCAAGACACCAAGGCTAAAATGAGATCAATTAATAACAATGTATCCACAAATGTTGGGCTGGGTCTATCCTGAATAGCACAAGGGGTTGTGCCTGTCCTGGCACACTACATCAAAATATGATATTAATAAAATTATTTAATAATGCGTTATTCTGAAGTGTTATTATTTACACTTAATTATTTATTTTCTGAATGATTTCCTTTTGACCATTTTACGTAGGGTGGGCGCGGTTCGTTTCTGTGCGGTTTGGAGCTCAAACCTCTTTCGCACCGCATCAAACGGTTAATCAAAAATACAAACTATTATACTAACCTTCAAACGGTTCTGTTTCAGTTCGGTTTTGATGCAATACGGTCCGGTTTTGGTTCGGTTTGGTTTGGACCCGTATTAAATACGTAACAAGAGAATTACTTCCATCAGCAATCAATATATGATTGTATGACGTTGTGTCACCTGAAGGTTAAAACACATAGTGTTATCTTGAATTGATATAAAGACAATATATATAGTTAAAGTAAAATGTTAGAAAGGATTTTTTTAATTTTTATCATAACATTACCGGTGTAGCTATGCAGTTCGGTTCGGTTTAATATGGTTTGGTAACAGTTCAAATCGCAACCGAACCGTATCATTGCGGGTCGGTTCGGTTTGGGTTGTTAGCTTCAGAGAGAGAATGTGGTGCGTTTTTCCGCATCGTTTATGCGGTTCGGTCTGGGCGGTTTCCGCATTGCGGTGCGGTTTATGCCCACCCCTAATTTTACGTGTAATGCTCCCCTCATAAAATTATTCATCGGTCTCCCTCTAACTTAACGAATTATTATCTCTCTCCTTCCAAAACAATTTTGCTAATAAAAAATGTAGGTCGTTTCACTCCAATCTCCTACCAAATCCAACCTCTGCTCTTCTTGGTCTTAGAATCACCACTTCGAGACTGGTGACTCCCTCAGTAGGCTCCTCTCCATATCAGATCTACAATTTATTCTTATATGGTATTCAAATGATTAGATTCATCGATTTACAAGTTCAGTGTTCCTTAAAAAGAGTCGGTGTGTACGACTTAAGTAGGATCTATATGGATAGCGGAAATGTAGATGATATACTAACTAGCTAATACAAGAACTGATATAATATAACACAAGCAAATAAAAGTGATAAGTAAAGTAAAGTGACAATAGGAATTTTATACTGGCTCAGACTTCCCACCCTACGTCCAATCGCGAATCTTCTCTTCGGAATTCACTATCACGCCCTCTCTTAACCCGGAGGAATAGGTCAGTACACCCGAGCCCCAACAAGGATACCTCTCGCCTAAGCAACTACACAGGACATCAACAAATACAAGTGTTTTGACTTCTGCTTTTTGTTCTTGAATCAACATGGATAGTCAATGGTTTAAGTACAACCTTCCTATAATTTGATCCTTGAATATATGATTTGAATGCAAAGATTTAAGGAAGAAAATTGCTTGTTGAATCAAGTTATATTAGAAATCAAATCAAGGATTCAACAAGTATTTGAATTAGGAAAGCTTTTTTTTGCAAAGAATGTAATTTCAGAGAATGGAAAGAATAGAATAATAATCAGTAAAATCAGTAGTTGTAAATCATGTTTGAAAGTCGTTTATGTAATAGTAGAAAGGTAGCATTCCTTCATGAAGAGTTTCTATAAAAATTTATGTCCATTTCCATTGATTATTGAAGAGAAATCTCTTCATGAAAGATGGTGACTCTTCATAAAATAGTTTCTGGGTCGAATCAGTGGACTGGTTAAAAATCATCAGTTGATTAGTTGAAATAAACCTTAAATCCTATAAAAACGTGTTTCAAAACTAGTCGTTGTGTACAGAATTCCTCTGATCAGTCGACTGGTCAATTCTCTATTAGTCGATTGGTAGAGATTATTCTGTACAATTTTGGCTTTTTTAAAGGCATATGAATATATACATATACATATATATATATATATATATACATACATATACTTGAGGATAGATTTAATATGATTCTAATACAACTCAACTTATATATATAACCTTATCTCTATAACATGATTTCCATTTCTATCTTCTCTTGTTAGTATTAATCAAAATCTTGATATCAACATTCTCCCTCTTTTTGATTGATGACAACATATTTGTTTTGCTCCTGCTAAGTTTTTGCTCCCCCTGAATTTCTGCAACATTTTGTTAGTTCGATGAAAATATCATCTTACCATTTTGATTCCTGCAACAAAATGTTAGCACATGTATTCTCAATAAATTCAATATACAACACATATATTCAATAGATTCATCATTAAAAACATAGAATATATGTGAGCTTAATGATTTTTCTCCCCCTTTGTCAACGATCAAAAAGTAAATAGCCATGATGAGCACAAAGTAAATGAATAACTTTTTAGAGATCTTTGATAGATACAATTCCTAGCTCTTGTCGGAGTCTTATAAATAAGTTCTCTAAAAGGGGTTTAGTAAAGATATCAGCAATTTGATTTTCTTAATTTGAAAACTCTAAATTAATTGTTTGTTTTCAATATGGTCTCTTAAGAAATGACGTCTGATATCAATGTGTTTAGTTTTGGAATGGTTTACCAGATTCTGAGATAAATTTATTGCGCTTGTATTGTCACAATACATTATGGAGTTAGATAAATTTACGTTGAAATCTTTTACATTTGCTGCATATATATTACTTGAGCACATGCTAGTGCAGCAGATATGTATTCAGCTTCGCATGTTGATAGTGAAACACAGTTTTGTTTCTTGCTGAACCAAGATATGAGTGATTTACCAATAAAATGACATGTTCCACTTGTACTCTTATGATCCGTCCGTGATCCTCCAAAATTAGCATCACTATATGAAATTAATTCAAAGGAACAGTCTTTTGGATAGTAGAGTCCAAAGTCTTTAGTACTGCTAAGATAATGTAAAATTCGTTTAATTGCTCTCAAATGTGATTCTTTTGGATTAGCTTGAAAAAGAGCACATAAACAAACACTCATCATAATGTCTGGTCTACTTGCAGTTAAATACAGAAGTGAAGCTATCATGCTTCTATATAGCTTTTCGTTGACATATTTACCATTTTCATCTTTATCTAAATGTGTCGTCATACTCATTGGTGTAGGTTTACTTGATGCATTATCCATTCCAAAATGTTTTATTAAATTAGTACAATATTTTTCTTGATTAACGAAAATTCCATCTGGCAATTGCTTAATCTGCAATCCTAGAAAGTAAGATAGTTCTCCTATATGTGACATTTCAAATTCATTAGTCATTATTTTTGAAAATTCTTGGCATAATTTGTCATTTGTTGAACCAAAGATAATATCATCTGCATATATTTGTACTTTTAGAATATCTTTATTATCTTTCTTAATAAAGAGTGTTTGATCAACCTTTCCGATTTGAAATCCTGAATCTAATAAATAAGTTTTGAGACGTTCATACCAAGCACGAGGTGCTTGTTTCAAACCATATAAGGTGTTCTTCAGTTTAAAAACATGCTCAGGATATTTTTCATGAGCAAATAGTGGAGGTTGTTCAACATATACTCGTTCTTTAATATAACCATTTAAGAAAGCGCTTTTAACATCCATCTGATATAATTTAAAGTTGTGATTGCGACTGGAGCAAAAGTTTCTTCATAATCTATGCCTTCTTCTTGATTGTAACCTTATGCAACAAGTCCAGCTTTATTTCTAGTGATATTACCCAATTCGTCTGCTTTATTTTTGTAAACCCATTTTGTTCCAATAACAGTTTGATCATCGATCTTGGAACTAATTCCCATACTTCGTTATGCTCAAATTGATTTAATTCTTCTTGCATTGCAATTATCCAATTTTCATCTTTGATGCTTCTTTAGGATTTTTGGGTTCGATATTTGATAAGAAGGCTACATTACTTACTAAATTCAGTTGACTTCTGATCCTTACGTTTGAAGTTATTTCTCCAATAATGTTTTGAGTTGGATGGTCTCGTAATATTCTTGGTGGAGATCGAACTTCGTTAACAGGGACATTTTGATTATTGATGTTATCTTGAGTTTCTGTAGTATTATTCTATATGTTATTATGAACAATGTTTTCATCTTCTCTAAATGTATCAATATCACCATCATGTGAAGAATTATTTTTCATAATATCTGAACTAACTTTTGAATAACATTTTCATCAAGTGACATATGAAGTGATTCTTCTATCTTACTGGTTCTTTTATTGAAAATATGATAAGCCTTGCTACGCTCAGAATATCCTACAAAATTACTTCGTCAGATTTTGAGTCAAATTTCCCAAGTTGATCTTTTGTATTTAAAATGAAACATTTTGAACCAAAAACTTTGAAATAAGTTATATTTGGTTTTCTACCAGTAAAAAGTTCGTATGGAGTGCTTTTAGTAAGAGGTCGAATAGAAACACGATTCAAAACATAACAAGCTGTTGCAACTGCTTCAGCCCAAAAATGTTTTGGCAATGTACTTTCATTTAATAACATTCTAGCACATTATTGTAAAGTTGGGTTTTTACGTTCTACAACTCCATTTTGTTGAGGAGTTATAGGAAAGGAAAAATTATGAAAATTCCTTTCTTTTGACAAAACAAATCAAATTTCTCATTTTCAAATTCGCCTCCATGATCACTTCGTATGTTCTTTATTTTTAAATTAGTTAAATTTTGAATTCGTTTGACAAAAATCTTAAAGATATCAAAAGTATTGCTTTTATTTTTTAAAAACATAGTCCAAGTTTATCTTGAGAAATCATCAACAATTACAAACACATATCTACTATGATTTATGCACTGAACTTGGGTTGGTCCGAATAAATCCATATGTAGTAATTCAAGTGGATGTAAGGTTGATATAACCTTTTTCGATTTAAAAGAAGATTTGGTTAACTTTTCGAGTCGATAAGCATCGCATAAATTTTAAGTTTTGAATTTTATTTTGGGTAATCCTCTTACAATATTATTTTTAGATATTTTGTTTATTGTTTTAAAATTAATATGGAAAAATCATTTATGCTATAACCAGGGATCATTGTCTTTGGCTAATAATCACATACTTGGATTGTTATTAACTGCCATATTTAAAATATAGATATTTTTGTCTCAATTTCCTTAAAAATAAGATTTTAAATTGAGTCAAAAATACTACATTTATTTTTAGAAAAAGATATTTTAAAATCTTTATCGCATAATTGACTAATGCTTAATAAATTGTTTTCTAAATTCTTAACCAATAAAACATCCGAAATAAGAGGTGAATTAGATTTACCGTAAGTACTCACATCGCCTTTACCGATGATGTATCCTTTGGAGTTATCTCCAAACCTGACAGTTCCTCCTTTTGAGTAAATGATATTGGTTAGCATTTCCTTATCTCCTGTCATATGTTTTGAGCAACCACTGTCTAGTATCCATTTTCCTCTGTTTTTGTTGAGTGGGACCCATAAAAAATAATTTAAAAAATTTCATTGGTATCCACTTCCTCCGTTAGGGTCCTAAGGGTTAAATCTTAGGAAGCCAAACTCAAGAGGGCTTAGATTCATTTTTGAAAGAATAATCACTATTATAATGAATAGAGTCTAATTTTTTTTAATATATTTATTTCTAATAAGAACGTTATTTTTCTTCAGAATCCATATACTAATATTTTCCGAGAGTTTTTTCTTAGTAGAAAATTTTAATTTACAATTAGAAACTTTAGGTTTAATATTAGAATTTTTAGAAATTGATTTTTTATTAGATTTGTTTTCATCATACCCTAGTCCTTTTTTACTAAAAACTGGTTGAGAGTTTTCTAATATTTTAGATAGATTATCTCTACCTTTGTTAAAGTTATTAACATTTTTAGAAATGCTTTAATTTTAAACTAGAATTTTCTAACTCTGTGATTTTAAATTTAGTATTTAAATCATGATTTTTAGAAACCAATAAATCATTTTTATTGTTTTAAGTCACAATTTCCTCACTCAACATAGAAATTTGGGAATTTGCTATCGAAAGAGATTCTTGTAATTTTTAAATTTCTTCTTCTAAAGCTTCTTTTTAATCTTTTAAAAGATCTCTTTCAAATTCTTCTTTTTTATCTTCGTTAGCTTGTTTAAATTTTCGCTTAAACATTTTCCTAGACTCTAAGATTTCAGCATTAATTTCTACTAATTCATCAAAAGTAAAATCACTTACATCATTATCCTTAGCCATGAAGCATACCTTTGCTTGCTCACTATCACTGTCGCTATCACTTTCAAAAGATGAATTTAAGTTGTCCCAAGTGACTGAAAATGCTTGTCTCTTTGATTTTTCATTTTTGCGATTTTTCTTTAATTCTGAATAATTCTTTTGATAATGTCCAGTCTTGTGATAGTTGAAGCATTCTATTAGAGCAGGGTCAGGTTCTTTTGATGAGTTCTTCTTTACATTTTTGCTTTGGATTTTTCGGTATTTTAGAAATTTTCTAAAATTCTTAGCTATAAATGCTATATCTTCTTCATCTGAATCGGAATCTTCTTTCTGAGCATGGAAAGCTAAATTTTTCTTATCTTGTACCTGTGCTTTCTTTGCCTGCAAATTCACTTCGTAATACGTTAGATTTCCGATCAATTCTTCTGGTTTCTTGGCTAAGAGATCATTAGCTTCCTCGATTGCTAATACTTTACTCTCCCATTCGTCCGTTAAATAATTCAAAATTTTTGACACTATATCAAAATCGGAATACTTTTCTCCTAATCCTAATAAAGAGTGATAAATATTTTGAAAACGTGAATACATTCATTTATGGATTCATTTTCATTCATCTTAAACTTTTGAAACTGATTCTTGAGCAAGGATATTTTTCTTTGTTTAACTTTGCTTGTGCCTTCATGTGTAATTTTAAGTGTTCTCCAAATTTCATATGTAGTGTTGCACATAAAAATCCGACTGAATTCATTTCTATCTAGAGCACAATGTAACATGTTTATGGCCTTGGCATTGGCACTAGCCTCTGCTTTTTCTGATGCAAACCATTTAGTAAATAATGTAGTAGGTTGTGTGTATTCTTTTTTGTGATATTCCATGCATCAAAACTATTTGCTTGCATGTATATCCTCATTCGTGTAGCCCAGTAACTATAATTCATGCCATTAAAGAAAGGTGGTCTAGCAGTGGATTTGCCTACATAATATCCGATGTTATTGCTAGTACTAGTGTTATTATCCATAATGTCTATGTATCAGATAACGGTGTTACAGTTAAATGATTATCTAGCTCCCATACCAATTGAAAAGAGTCGGTGTGTACGATTTAAGTAGGATCTATATGGATATAGCGGAAATGTAGATGATATACTAACTAACTAATACAAGAAATGATATGTTATAACAAAAGTAAATAAAAGTGATAAGTAAAGTAAAGTGACACTAGGAATTTTATACTGGTTTAGACTTCCTGCCCTACGTCCAGTCCCAAAGCTCCTCTTCGGAATTCACTACCACGCCATCTCTTAACTGGGAGGAATAGGTCAGCACACCCGAGCCCCAGCAAGGATGCCTTTCGCCTGAGCAGCTACACAGGACTTCAACAAATACAAGTGTTTTGACTTCTGCTTTGTGTTCTTGAATCAACACGGATAGTCAACGGTTTAAGTACAACCTTCCTATAATATGATCCTCGAGTATATGATTTAAATGCGAAGATTTAAGGAAGAAAAATTCTTGTTGAATCAAGTGATATTAAAAATCAAATTAAGGATTCAACAAGTATTTGAATTAGGAGAGCTTTTGTTTGCAAAGAATGTAATTTCAGAGAATGGAGAATATAGAATAATAATCAGTAAAATCGATAGTTGTAAATCATGTTTGAAGTTGTTTATATAATAGTAGAAAGGTAGCATTCCTTCATGAAGAGTATATATAAAAAGTTATATCCATTTCTATTGATTATTGAAGAGGAATCTCTTCATGAAAGATGGTGACTCTTCATAAAATTGTTTCTTGGTCGAATCAGTCGACTGTTAAAAATCATCAATTGACTGGTTGAAATAAACTTTAAATCGTATAAAAACATGTTTCAAAACTAGCCGTTGTGTACAAAATTCCTCTGACTAGTCGGCTAGTCAATTCTCTACCAGTCGACTGGTAGAGATTATTCTGTACACTTATGCCTTTTTTAAAGCCATATGAATATATATATATATATATATATATATATATATATATATGTATATATTAAAACAAAAAAGTGTGATCTTCTGAAGAGAAGAGAGCACACATATATCTAATAAAAGACAAAGGTACAGAGTTTGACAATAGTACGTAAGAATACGAGATAAAACCAAACACGACACTAGGGGTGTAAAGGATTGTAGATAGATGAGATCTAGATAAACCACCGCCCATCAAATCCAATATCGAATTCCGGCAAGGCCACCACCCGATATTGAAGTATATCTACTCCAATACAATAACCCATACTCTCAATGAAAGGCAAAAATAATGAGATACAACATCAAGAACTCTCTAGCAATAAGCCCAAAGGACTACAAATGAAATGCATATCTTCAACCGAAACAGCAATCTTATAAGCTCCACAATACTATCCATCAACCTGAAAATCCCTCGAGCTATCCGCTAAGTACTTCCACTTAATCAACAACCTGAATTTGCGAAAAACTCAACAAACTATTAATAATTATTCACATATATATATATATGGAAAATATATGTGAATATGATATATATATATTGTATAAGCATATATATATATTCATACATATATATCTACTATACATATATGTGTATAAGAAAAATACAATGAAATGACTAATAAAAGAAATTAACAACCAATGCGATATCTATTACGAAAAAACTGTTGATTCTAATAAAATAGATACAAATTAGATCTGACCTTAATCAAAAAACTCTCAAAGCCCAATTTTCCGAATAACTTGTAATGTGAATTAGGCATCCATTCCAAACAAAAATAAACTATTTTAATAATTAAATTATCCGTAGAAATAGAATTAGAATGAAAACCTCTCTGATTCCTCTCAAACCAAATGAACTAACTAATGGTAGTGACTAAAGAATCTAAAATGTATCTTTTACTACCATTATAAACAAATCTATAAGAATCCCAATATTCGACACAACTATTGTAAGAATTAGAACAATCAAAAACAAATATCTTCAAAACCATATTAAGTATAAAATTAGTGATATTACAAGAGAAAAATAAATGATCAACATCCTCGTTCAAAAGATTACAAAAATAACATTTAACATCAATAAAGATATTTTTCCTCTTTAGAAACTCAATCGTATTAAGTTTCTTATGAATGATTAACCACATTAGAAATTTAGCTTTAGGAGGAGAATTAGATTTCCAAATAAACTTGAAAGGCCGAAATGAGATTCCCGAAAAATTTAAAAAGTTATACATAGAATTAACCGAATAAACTTGACTCTTATCCATACCCCAACTAATAAAGTCCCTATACTCATCAATGTGATATAATGATAACTTAGCATATAATAAAGCTAATTGTCTTAACATTTCCCCTTCTAATATATTATCAAAAGAAAACTCCCATGGGGGATCCAAATCTCTTCTAAAGACATCTTTAATCAATGCATTTTTAAAACTACAATTATTAAAGATTTCCCTAAATTCAATTTTAAGTGGTAAACGAGAAATCCACATATCATGCCAAAAGTAAGTCATATCCCCCGAATGAACAATTACCTTATAACCTAAGTTAAAGAAATCAGAGCACTTTAATACCGACTTCCAAAAGTAAGATAATCTATTGTACCAACTATCCCTAGATCCCACAATGAACTCTCCTCCTGAATAGTAAAATTTAGATACAATAATCTTCCACGTAGATGACACTAAAGGACACCTAAATTTCCATAACCATTTGGCTAATAAGGAAGAGTTAAAATTAACTAGGTTAATGATCCCCAATCCCCCATCTTTCTTAGGCTTACAACACACCTCCCAGTTTATTAAACATTTGAAACCCCTACAAATAGGATCGCCACCCCCACTCCATAAGTAATTACGTCTTATTCTATCGATCTTTTCAATAACCCATTGAGGAAATCTATGTACAAACATCCAATAAGCAGGGATAGCAAATAGTTCCGAATTAACCAAAACTAATCCACCTGCTCTAGACAAAAATCTATTGTTCCAACTTGATAGTCTACTATTAATCTTATCGATAAGGACTAACCAATCCTCCTTTAGTTTCGAAGGCCTAACCTTAAAACCAAAATAATCAAAAGGGAATTTCATGACAGAACAGTTTAAGGTGCTAGCAACCATAGCCTCTACATTACCAAAATCATTAATGACCATAACAGAACTCTTGTCAAAATTAATCCTAAGACTTGATAACATCTCAAAACAATAAAGAATAAACTTGAGAGCAATAATGTGCTTAGGTAGGTGAGAAGAAAATAACAAAGTATCGTCCGCAAATTGAAGTATAGATAATTCATTGTTAAATTCATCATTACCAACATTGCCCAAACACCTAATCTCCCCGCTCTTTTAATTATTCTAGAAAAAACGTCAGCCGCTAAATTAAATAATATAGGTGATAGGGGATCTCCCTGTCTAAGACCCCTCTTAGATTGGATCTTCTTTCCCATAACCCCATTGACAACGATATTAGAACTACCAGACCTAAGTAAAAGCATTATCCAGTTAATCCATCTGATACTAAAGCCTCTAGCAAGACATACTTCACATATGTAATCCCAGTCAATGGAATCAAACGCCTTCTCAAAATCTAATTTCAAAATAGCACATGAAAAATTATTTTTAACAAATACATTAATGTATTCTTGTACAGCTGCTACTCCATCTACTATTTGTCTACCTTTAATAAAAGCAGTTTGCGAATGATCTACAAGATTATCCATTTTCCTACTAAGCCTATTCGCTAGAACTTTAGAAATGATCTTAACCGATACATTTATCAATGAGATAGGTCTGAAATCCTTTAAAAGTTTTGCACCCTCTCTCTTCTTAATAAGTATAACATTAGCAAAATTAAAGTTACCTAGACATAAATTTCCGCTATAAAAATCATTAAATAAATTAATAACATCAGATTTCAAGACTTCCCAAAACTGTTTGTAAAATAGAACGGAAAAACCATCAGGCCCCGGACCTTTGTCACTAGGCATATCACAAATGGCCTTCCAAATCTCCTGCTCAGAAAAAGGTTTATCTAAATCTAATAACTCTCCACTAACATCATTAGGGTAGATATCCTTCCAATTAACGTTAATTCTTCTCTTTATCCTAGTCCCAAAAATTTGCTTATAATAATTGGTAAAAGCTTCATTTAAATCATGCTGCACTGTCAATTCCTCATTGTTTAAGAAAATAGAGTGAATCAAATTATCACGTCTCCTCTTATAAGCCATACTATGAAAAAATTTCATGTTATTATCACCTTCATTAATCCATCGAACACGTGATCTTTGCTTCCACATTATTTCTTTCTTTTCCAAAATCAGTTTGAAATCATTTCTTAAATTACTAAGTCTATCTCTCTCGACTAGGTTAAGAGTTCTAGTTTCACCCAACATATCTAAATCTAACATTTCACATAAAATCTTATCTTTCTTAATTCTAACACTTCCAAAAATATATTTATTCCACCTCTTAAGAAAAAATCTTAATTTACCAAGTTTTGCGACAAAATTTTTTGCTGAATTTCCTTTGTACAAATTATTAAGATAAAATAATGAATTCCATTTGACAGTGACTAGTTTAATAAAACTGGTATCCAAAATCCACATCTTTTCAAATTTAAAGTTATTACTAATTAAAATGTTCGAATCACACGAGAGAAATAAAGTATATAAAAATATATATATATAACCTTATCTCTATAACATGATTTCCATTTCTATCTTCTCTTGTTGGCATTAATCAAAATCTTGATAACAACCTTCCTATACCCTCTGAGCCAAGATTAGGTGCTCCATGTGATAGAGAAGGCGTGCGAGGAATACTCCACATCCGATCTGATAACCAAAATAGACGTCAGGAACTCAGTGTTCAACATCACAACATCCGAAAACTACTACTTTGTAAGCAAAGCAAAGGGGCATTGCAAGAAAAAACAAAAGATGGTGATTCAGGTAGCTTCTGTTATTTGTTTTGATGTTTACAAAATCTTCTGTTATTTGTTCTGATGTGCTGTATGCCTAGAGTTAGCGTATCCGGGCTTCGAACGGTCTTGGTCGATTTAGCGATCGATTAGGTCCGAGCGAAATCCGTATCGTTACTGTTTATGAGTTTTAAGACATGTAACCACTACTACTTTTGAAGTACTGGGCGTAACATAGCCATGTTTATTAATTCTCAGAGCAGTCCAAAATATAACTTCAAACAAAGAAGGTGAAAGTTTGAAACACTCATTTACTAGCTGCTGTTATGTTTTGGTATCCTATTGTACTTTTCGCTATAATTATTTATATGCTCTAACCCTAAGTGATCAATTAAGTTTTAAACTATTCATTATTTGTCAATTTAGTCTAGCTAATTTTAACTTTTAAGTGGTGCTGCCTTCCTGATAGATTACTAAATTATATGACCCTTACCTAGGCCATTGTAGAGGCTGTAGTCTATATTGACTATTTATTTTATTTTGAGTGAAGTTTCCATCAGGATAGGATTGAAACATTATGAGTTTCATATCTATTTTTCACAGCTGCATGAATTCAGAGTCATGGTATCTATTTAACGCATATTCCTATTCATTGAAAATTTGACATTAGCAAACTAAATTTACCCCGCTAAAACCAAAATATACAAGCCTTTGAAGGTTCATATATACTTACAACTCAGGCTTTGCAGTTTACTTCGTTCATTCGTCAATTGATAAATTCTGATGCATGAGAAAACATGAGGTCGTAATATTCCATTATATGTATCTCATCTCATCTCATCGTATGATTTCACATATACATTTTTGTTGTTGTAGAAGTAAAACAACTCGATTTATATTTGTTCTTTTCCTATATATATGTGTATATACATATATATATATATATGTGTGTATATACATATATATATATATATAATATATATATGCATGTATGTATATGTTATTTGTACAGGCTGATGTGAAAGTTATGGCAAAAGATCTTATCAGAACAAAACATCAAATCACCAAGTTTTATGCTCTCAAATCTCTACTTCAAGGTGTTTCTCTTAGAGCATTCCCAGCAGTGTAAGGGGGAGGTGAAATGGGGGGGAAATGGGTGTGGACGATGTCCAGCAGTGGCACGAGGACGGTGAGGAGCAATTCCAAATGGCGACGCTCGCCATTTCACAAATTAGAGCGGTGAAACCTAAACGGTTTCATGAAAACCGAATAAGCCCTAAACGATTTTCATAAAACCATTTTAGATATAAACGGTTTTTTGAAAACCGTTTAGTGTCTTTTCGGATTTCATAAAACCCTTTTGGTTTTATACGGTTTTATGAGAACTGTATAAATCTTGTTTTTTTTTAATAATCCAATTTTCGATGTTTTAATTTAATATGCCTGAATTAATTTGTAAATTTATCTAACTTTAAGTTTTCAAGTTAATTTAAAACATGGATTTTAATATAAACTACTTAAAACTAGTTTTTTTTTTTAATAACCCACACAATAATACACCCAACATAGAAAACTAAAACTAGGATACAACATGCAAGAAATAGCAACCTAGAAATAGCAGCATTACAGCCAGCTTAGAAAACTAAACCTAGGATACAACATGCTCGAAATAGCAACATAGACTGTGTCTACATCTCGGAACTTCCTTCTTCTTCCTGATATCGTTTCTGTTGAGCCCTCAATATACGATCTTTTGTTGATATAGCATACTGAAGAGCCCATCCAGTCAAATGAGATATATCTCTTAATAGATACTCCTCCTCTTCCTTCTCCTTCAAATGTCTTTCACGTTTTTCTTTATAAGCAGTTCTTTGTATGAGAGTTGTAGTTCTAGCGGCATCTTGCTCCAGTTGCATCTCCATGATCTGCAGCTTCTTCACTTTACGCTTTTCACGGTCTTCGGTGTTGGAGACGGATGCGAGTGATATATCACAACGAAGTTAGTTTATCACTAGACGCTGCCAAATCTTTTGTTTCCTTATTTTACAGTAGTGCTTTCTTGCTTGATTGTATTCCTTCTGGCCTTGTTTCAACCCCACCATACATCATTCCCGAATTAGGAGTCATAGGTGTACTGTTATTTCCATCATCGTATGTAGCTATAGGACGTTTAGCTGTATTTCTCAGGGATGAATCCACCGAAAGTCTAGAAGCTACATTTCTTAAGTTAGATTCTTTAGTGTCTACAAGATGTACATCATCTGATTCGCATATATTGGCCCAACGTGGACAAAAAGAAAGAATTTTCAATGCTTCATGAGTAATGAATTCAGTTTTACAGGAGTCATGATAGATGCTATCGTAATCGTCCATCAAATCTTTGAAAGTTTGACCGCTTCTAAGCGAATCTCCCCTTAGTGATTTTATCCCTTTTTACTTGGTACACATGACATTCAAATTATACCATGCAATATTTGTTCTCTAAATTGATCTTCGTGTGATGCATTCAAGATCTCTATTGTACAAATCATTAATCCTCTGATAGAAAAACTTACCACCAAAACGGCCATCAGCAACGACAAATACGCTTACCCATGCATTAGCTAGCACTTTATAGTCAGCTGCTCTCCATATTTTACCAGTAGCTACAGTTTTTTCCATGCTACTTTGAACGGGATCTTTTGTTTTTCGCTTGGTACATGACCGTTTAGCCTTGGTTTGTCCTTTGTCAGGTACCGGGGTCGGAGCAACCATCTCTTGGTGTACGTTTTGATTATGAAGTTGGCCATACATGTTACCGTACTGTTGAGTGAGGTTTATTTGGTGGAGAAATTGACTTTGTTCTGCAGTTAGGAAAGGGGATGGAATCATTGACAGGCCTTCGGCTTGAGATAATAAACTAGTAAAATTACCAATGTTATCATTGGTATAGGCAGAGAAATTGTTGTTGTTGGGATCAGACATTGTTGTTTGCTTAGAATTGGAATTGTTTGTGAGTATGAGGAAAACTACCGTACCCCCATATTTATGAAGACAAAGAATGCAAGTAGGCTTGATAATTACATTAAGCCATTCAATGTTCTGCAATGCGTTTTCCAATCAACTGTAGAAAATAGGGTAAGTTTAATTGCTCTGACCATGTCAAGTTATTTAATCAAATCAACTTTAATGATTCCCTTGAATGGTGTAATGCTTTACTTTACTTTACATTATTTTGCTTTACTTTGCTTTGCCTATATTAAACGTTTGAATTGTAGTTTAACTACACACTTCGAAATGGCAAATGAAAATTGGACTGCTTCAGACTACGTTGTTCTGATAAAGGTGTACATTGAAGCAGACGTACTACATATGGAAGAAGAGGTAGATCAAGATTTCTGGGCAACCATCAATGATTTTTACAACAATCATACTAGTTGTAGAATACAGAGGCCCAACTTAGAAACCAGAAGCGCTTTCTGCTTATTTAGTACTGACTGTATGAATTACCGCAAAGTAATTGATGAGATAAAAAAGGATGGCGTCTTCCTGGAGAAACGTCGACGTACGACTCACTCTATCTTTTCAAGTACCGTTCAAACTTTGTCGGCCACGAAGCGTACGGGTTATGGTACAATCATATTATATAGTTTGAGTAGTATATCGTTATATTATGTGTCGTATTCAATATGTATCTTTTGGTTTACGTAGTTGAAAAGTGTGGATGTATCTGTAGACTTCAATTTCAATTCATAACTATATTATGTGTGTTATTCAACTGAAATGACTAGTCTATGGACACTACAAGGCATGCTACACGAACATTAAAAGTCGTGCTCCACTCACATTAAAAGTCGTGCACCACTAACATTAAAAGTCATGCTCCATTCACATCAAAAGTCGTGCTGGAAAGAAAGAGTCAAGAAGTTAAAGATTTGGGTCGTCCTCTATTGAATTGTGAAAATAAAGAGTTAAGGCGTTTAAGGAGTTACGTATAGTTTGGGTCGTCCTCTTTTGAATTGTGAAAATAAAGAGTTAAGGCGTTTAAGGAGTTAAGGAGTTACGTACAGTTTGGGTCGTTCTCTTTTGAATTGTGAAAATAAAGAGTTAAGGCGTTTAAAGAGTTAAGGAGTTACGTACAGTTTGGGTCGTCCTCTTTTGAATTGCGAAAATAAAGAGTTAAGGCGTTTAAGGAGTTAAGGAGTTACATACAGTTTGGGTTGTCATCTTTTGAATTGTGAAAATAAAGAGTTAAGGCATTTAAGGAGTTAAGGAGTTACGTACAGTTTGGGTCGTCCTCTTTTGAATTGTGAAAATAAAGAGTTAAGGCATTTAAGGAGTTAAGGAGTTACGTACAGTTTGGGTCGTCCTCTTTTGAATTGTGAAAATAAAGAGTTAAGGAGTTTAAGGAGTTAAGGAGTTTAAGGAGTTAAGGAGTTACATACAGTTTGGGTCATCCTCATCAAACGTTACAATAGTTACACTATAAAATAGAAATGCGATATATTTAAAGTACATAAAACAATACAATAATTGGATACTACAACGTTACAATAGCTCAACAACCGCATAGACTATATTCAAGTAGTACCTTTCGTATGCCATAAATGCTCAACCAGGTCGTCCTATAGTTTACTATGGACCTCCCTAGACCTAATTTTACGCAGTCTCCTAAGAAATACCTCAAGAGTCGCTGGATTTCTATCAGCAACAATAGTTTGGGTGTTATCTGGATCATATCCCAAATAAGACGGAAATTTTCCTCTTTCTTCTTTAGTGATCATTATATGCATTATAATACAGGCACACATAATGTTTCTCAAAACCTGTGGCTTAAATAATTTAAAAGGGTTTTTTACAATGGCAAACCTTGCTTGGAGAACCCCAAATGCACGTTCTACGTCTTTTCTTGCTGCCTCTTGCCTTTTAGCAAAGTATTTTTCTTTCTCTGTTTCAGGAGCTGAAATTGTTTTGACAAGTGTACCCCAAGAAGGATAGATGCCATCTGCTAAATAATACCCCATGTCGTACGTATTTCCTACAATATTAAAATCACATGCAGGTGCTTTTCCATGTGCAAGGCTCTTAAACCAATGTGATTGGTGAAGTACATTAATATCGTTCATTGAGCCAGGACATCCGAAAAATGCATGCCAAAACCATAGATCGTGTGAAGCAATAACTTCAAGTATCATTGTCGCTTTAGGGTAATGTCCAATAAATTGACTGTTCCATGCTGTAGGACAGTTTTTCCATTTCCAATGCATACAGTCTAGACTTCCTAACATGCCGGGAAATCCTCTTTTGACTCCTAACCTTTTCAATTTGTTGACATCGCTTTGCGTCGGAGCATGTAGGTACTCCTCACCATACATTTCAATTATGGCTACACAAAACCTTTCAAGGCTTAAGGTAATAGTACTCTCACCCATTTGGATAACCTCATCAAACGCATCTGGAGCTATTCCGTAAGCTATTACATGTAATGCGCCTATAATTTTTTGGTACGGCGAACATCCTAAGGTACCAGCACTATTATGTTTTTGAACAAAATAAATATCCTGTTCAACAACTCCATTGAAAATGCGCGTAAACATATTCTTGCTCATACGAAAACGGCGTCTAAAGTCATCAGGACCATACGTACAGGGGGTGTTGAAATAATCTTTAAGTAATCGTGCAGTACCTCCTTTATGATCCCGCATCTTCCATTTGTCTACATGACCATACACGCTGCCTCCTCGAGTACCCCTAGATGATCCTTCCATTAGGAAATGTTGGTTAATCCTCAATTGTTGCACGACAACAGCTTGCACCATAATCTGTAAAGTATCGCTATCGGTCGAGCTATCCGAAGAAAACTGAAGAAATTTTGTATGCCCCAACAAATCATCGCCTTCGTCAGAGTCGGAATCAGAATCAGTATCATCCAGACCATTCTGGCTATGGTATATTGAATCTTTGATTTGCGCATCTGATTCGTAAACATCATCGTCGTTGTAGACATTATGAGACATTTTTGTGTTGTGAAGCTAAATGTGCACACTAGAAGTGGTTTTATAGCTTTTTCAATCCGCAGTTGCAAAGGCTATATAAAGAATAATGTACTAAAATATATTCGTTAACGGCTATAAATTCAAACAGAATTATAATATTCTACAACGGCTATAAATTTGAATTGTATTTTACTATTCAGCAACGGTTATTTGTTTAAACTATTTTTTAATATTCGACACAGACGTTATTTAGACATATTTTATTCTAATATTTCAAAATGGCTATATATATATTATATTTTAATTTTTATTGAATTTATATTTATTTTTTATACCCGTTAACTATATTTTGGCCTTTCGACCATATTTCAAAAAAAAAATAAAAAAAAATTGAAAACGGTTTCCTGAAAACCCTTTTGGGTTAAACGTTTAACCAATAAACGGTTTTCAGAAAACCGTTTATGGTTAAAATAAAAAATAAACAACCGAGCGTCCCCCCACCGGCTGTTGGATGGGTGGGGGAAATTCACGCTCAAAATGTTTTATCAACGCTCAAATGGACGCTCACTGCTGGGAATGCTCTTAGAGTACAAGTAAAATCTACTGAATGTCACTTAAATATGTCTTGTGTACTATGATGTAGTTACTCTAATATCAATAAACATTATTATTTTTCTCTATATATTACCGATATTGTAGGACATCCTTTGTTTAGAATGTGGCTAGTGAGTCACAACTGCATAAATGCGACTTGTTACTACCCAAAGTATAATGGCACTCTAAACATATACATAGTTAGGAAAGCCACATGTTTTTGTCTCTGAGTGAAGAAATGATCCATGATGCCCCTCCTTTTTCCATCCTTTAGCACTCTTGTATTTTGAGTAATAATTCAGAATATTCTAAAAAAAGTGGCTTGTTTTGCTTTTGTTTGCTTTTAAGTGGATAGATTTGTCCAAGCAGTTGCTTCTAATAATTAACTTTCTCTGTTATCCAAGACAAAAATACTAGTCTCAGTTGACTCCAAAATCTTGCAATATCTTCATTAGATCGCAATGATCTTTGATTACGGACATGCTACAGTCCTATTAATATTAAATTGTTGAATTATGGACCCTTTCGAGTCAAAATAAAATACAGGGAGTTATTTCAGAACATAAACTACTATTGTATTTAAGTTTTTTATTAATTTATTAGTTTTTAGAGAACTGTTCATTGATGAGATACTCCAGTTTAGAAGTCACTCATATAACTATGCACACACTGATGTAAATACAAATATGCAGCTATTTGATGTTAGAAATATAGAAATATTTGGTTGTTATTTGATGTTAGAAATATGGCTATTTGATGTTAGAAATATAAGAATATTTGATGTACACGAGGCTATACATTTATGCAGGGACGGATCTATATACATGCTTACCTGGGCTACAGCCCGGGTCCTCTTTCCTAAAAATAAACACTGTGTATTATGTTTCAGCCGTATTCTCGTTTTTCACAAAAGAAGAAATATTGCAATTCTTCTTCCTTTACGCCTATGGAGGCTACCAAAATATTTCCTCCCCCAGCTCATAATCGACAATAGCAAGCTTTGCTGCATTTTTATACCAATCTTCTTTCTAGATCTGAGCATTCTCCACTTCCGCAGCACTACATTTTGCCAATCTGATACTTGATAGATTCTCAAATTAAATCTAATTTGTCACCAATTTATAGAGAATTTCTAGATAGTTGCATAATGGTAGAGCGGTAATCTTTTCCCCAATTAAGTTAGAAACCATATTGTCCAACAAGCAAAAATTATAGGATGTTTCATCTCTTCTTTCTCACTAAAGCAACAAAAAAGAATGCAAAATCATAGTCTCCATTTATCAAGCTGCTGCTCCTTTGGTCATTCACAGACTATTACTTGCAATTTTTGACATTATTTAGCTCCATTTTTTTCATTTCTTTTATTTTGCCTCTTTTTTTTTAGCCCGGGTCGGACTATAATCCTGGCTCCGTCCCTGCATTTATGCCATGAGATTGCTTTTATTATATATATAGTTATGCTATGAGGCTATACATTTTAACCGATTTTGACTGTACAATACGTTTAAATATTACATCAAACAATGGAATGACTAGGCTAGAAGTTTACTTTGCTAGTACACCCATATAATTATAGGCAGCTGAAATTTGTTTACCATTGGTAACCTATTTTTTGTTGAAGTTTGACTTGTTGCAATAATTACTATTTTTGGTTTACAATTTGTTAAAAATGCAGCAAATTGAAATATTAACTTCAAATATTTAAATACTTGTCACAGCTGTGGAAATTCCAAGGAGTGGCATTGGCCTTGACGATGGGTCTTTCCAATATTTGTTTCCAGACTCTCAGAAGCTCACTATGTGAAGCTGTAAAAACTTTTCTTATTGATAATGAGTATGTTTACTTGTATTCCGATTTCTATTACTGAACCCATGATATTACAGGTTGCTCCTGTTGGTCGTAAATATCTAATCTTTGCACTTCATATTTTTATGGTTTTTTTAAATTTTGTCCCTCTTTTTTTTTTCTGGACTAATAGTCTTGTTTTTCAAAATATTACAAATATAGTCCACTTCTGGTCAATTCAACGCTGAGTTGGCCAGAATGTGCTACCGCAAACCGGAATTGCGCCGGTACACGTGTACATTGGCGCAATCCCAAATTACGCTAGCTTACACCTAATTGGCGCAATTTCAGATTGCGCCAGTTCACTTAATGTTTTCTCCAGAGTCATTTCATATTTTTTTCCTACCCTCTCTCTGTACTTTGTTTGGCTAGTACGTATTCATTAATGTTGTGTTTCTTATTCCACTTCTTTGCTTTATTTCTCTAGTATGCAGCAGTTCTTGACTGTCGACCAGGTTCAGATCCAGCCAAATATTTGTTTGATGGTTATTTTATATGCACTCATTTTTTGTTTGGCATTTCTAGGTTCAAAGATAAAACTACCTTACTTTCTTCGTATACATGTACTTTATTTTATGTTGTATGCACTCATCATTCTTTCAAATGGAAAGTGCTGGAAAGATATGTTATATATGCTTCTTAATTTTCCATGAGTTATTTGTTTGTTAGTTTGGCATTTTGCTAACTGTTTGTATCTACACACCTTCAACTAATATATGTTGATAGCTATATATATATATATATATATATATATATATATATATGTTTCTGACATTCACATGTGCTATAAAATTAGCTTAAAAAATAAAGATTGAAAGGGAAAAGATATGTATGCAATGACAACTGATATACATCTCAGTAATAGTTGTCAATAATCAAGTGAATATATGTTCTTATTGCTTTTTAGTGAACAATTCATATGCATGCATGATAAGTACATGAACTATTATGCCTAGATAATCTCATGCACCAACTGTCCAGACTTCGACATGGATATTGCACCTTCTGCTAGTACTGTCCTGGACTCAGACATGGATCCACATCTGCGATAGTGGCGCCAGTGGTGGGTGTAGAGCATGACACGGTGGCACCACAGGCTGGCACGAGCACGCCGAAGGCGAGTGGAGCATCGTCCCCGAAGGGAAGTGAAACGTCGACTGCGTCTACTACCTCGACTGCACCGATCCGAGTGTTGGATCGCCTGATAGTGGAGCAGCGGGTGAACTAGCAGCAGGTGGACCAGACTGCATAAGCATATAAGTCAATTTGGATACGTTGGTAACAATAATTTTGAGATTTTGGAGGACCAGATCATTTTGTAATGTTATCAATGAAGGAAGACCAGATTTTGGGATATGTAAAAAGATTTTGGGATGAATGTTTTTTTCCCCATTTGTTGAGAGGCTATCATATTTTGAGGTGGCGCAATTCCGAATTGCGCTAGTACTTTTAAAAAAAAAAATTGCACTGGTGCAGTCTCAAATTACCCCAATACATTATTTCTTTTTTAACATGCTATGTATACCGGCGCAATCCCAGATTACACTAGTACATTCTGGCCAATTCAGCGCTGAATTGCCCAGAAATGGGCTATATTCGTAAAATTTTAAAAAAATAAGGCTATTAGTTCAAAAAAAAGAGGGTCAAAATAAAAAAATACAATTTTTTTTACTGTACTTGTTATTTTACATCAGATGACATGATAAAAGCATATGACATGATCATCACTAAGAAGAAGACATGACTAGACATAAGTAGTCCAGGAAGTTGCTCAACACTCAATGTGTAAGTGTGGTGTACATGGGTAGATAGCTTTTGTATAACTTGTGTTTTGATAATTTGCAGAGAAGATTAGAAATGAGAGTAAAGTTCTATGACTAATTGAATAAAATGCAGAGTACATATGTGTGTAACATATATAGATGTAATATGGGCCTGAACAATACACAGCCATAACTGGGGTAAAAGCCTGCACCGCTTATACTAATATTACGTTACATAAGATAGCCGATTGGGTTATATACGCGGATGTATGCTCAGATGCTTATTTTATTTACCCCTTTCAAATTAGGGTTGGGGAAAGGCGAACTCTAATTTGCTTGTAGAATGAAAGACGGACACTTTCTGCCATCTTCGAAGTTCTGGAAGCTTCAATGGAGTGCACGGCCTTCAGATCTACACATTTAGGAGTAACTGTGAGCAGCTACGCGAACACTAATTTGCTTGTAGAATGAAAGATGGTGGCTTTCTGGTATTTTGAAGTTCTGGAAGCTTTAATGGAGTGCATGGCCTTCAGATCTACATATTTATGAGCAATTGTGAGCAGCTACACATCAGAACTTAACCCTAATTTGCCTGTAGGATGAAAGACGGTGACTTTCTGACATCTTCAACGTTCTGGAAGCTTCAATGACAAACACAACCTTCAGATCCACACAATTAGGAGCAATTGTGAACTGCTATATATCAGGTTATATTAATCCTTGATTTTTAATTCATCTTGAAATCTTTTAAAGTTCTTAGCTGATAATGACTTAGTAAAAATGTCTGCTCTCTGGTAAAACGTTGGTATGTGATTGATTTGCAAATTTCCCTTTTGAACTTGCTCATGAACAAAATATATGTCGATCTCGATGTGTTTTGTTCTTGCGTGTTGAATTCGATTGGCAGACATGTAGATTGCACTCTAATTGTCGCACCACACAGTAGGTTTCCTTTCAGCTGTTAATTTTATTTCCTTGAGCATAGATTGTAACCATAGTATTTCAGCTGTAGTATTAGCTAAGCTCTGGTATTCTGCCTCGGCACTTGACCTTAAGATAGTTGTCTGCTTCTTTGAACACCATGAAATTAAGTTGTCACCTATGTAGATACAGTAGCCTATAACTGATCTTCTATCATCAATGTAAGATGCCCAATCTGAATCTGAATATGTTGTAATACTAAAATGCTTGCTATCCCTTAGGGTTAAGCCATAGTTAATTGTGCCTTTTAAGTATCTGAGAATCCTCTTCACAGCTTTCCAGTGTTCATTAAGTGGATTCTGCATAAATTGTGAAACTTTGTTAACATTGAATGATATATCTGGACGTGTTATAGTTGCATATTGCAATGCACCTATAACACTCCTATACTGTTTTACATTAATTATGGCTTCTCCCCTGTTCTTAGAGTAATGCTGATTTGAAACCATAGGTGTAGGTTGAGGATTAGCACCATCCATATTCGTTTTGATAAGCAATTCTGATATATACTTCTTTTGAGACAGGTGTATTTCAGAGTTTGACTTTCTTTTGACTTCAGTTCCTAAGAAATATGACACATCACCCAGATTTTTGATTCAAAATTGTTTATCCAAATATGTTGTTACATGCTTGATCTCCTCTTCATTGCATCCTGTAATAATTATATCATCAACATATATTAGTATATATGATATTAATGAACTAGTAAATTTAGTAAAGAGTGAGGGATCAGATTTTGTTGGGTGATATCCCATATTTATCAGAGTAGCTTTTAATCTTTCAAACCAAACTCTAGGGGGCCTATTTCAGCCCATAAATTGCTTTGTTGAGCTTATACACTTGTTCAGAATTCTGTATAAACCCCTGTGGCTGTTGCATATATATTTCCTCTTGCAGTGTGCCATTTAGGAATGCGTTATTGACATCCAAGTGCTTTATTTTCCATCCTTTTGTTAATGCCACAGTAAAAATTAATCTGGTAGTTGATGGCTTAACCACTGGTGAGAAGGTTTCACTGAAGTCAAACCCATACTCTTGAGTAAACCCCCTGGCAACTAATCTAGCCATGTATCTATTGGTACTACCATCTGAATTCTTCTTTAGCTTGTAATTCCATTTGCAATCAATTATGTTTTTATTGGAAGGAGGATTTGCAAGTTCCCATGTGTTATTTTTGATCAATGCAGTGTATTCTTCCTGCATTGCCTTTTTCCAGTTGCTATTTCTGGCAGCTTTATCATAGTTGATTGGTTCATCAGTGATGGAAATTGCTGAATATGTTTTGGGTTTTAATATGCCTCTCTTGGTTCTTGTCATCATTGGATGTCCAACCTGAGGTTGGATAGGATTAGATGGTAAGTTTTCAGTATTTTCTTGCTGCGTACTGTTGTCAGATGATCTTGCTTCTTCTCTTTCGTTCATTGCAGTGTTGTCATCTTGTTCTGACATTGCTACTTACTGCAGGCAGTTCACTGGCGAGGCTGGGTGGCTCACTGTGGCATGGACTATGTTGCTGATCACTTTGATCATCAGCAGCCGTGATGTCATCATCCTTATCCCAATAGTTACTGAGATTAGGAATTTCAGGTACTGCTACCTTTGGATTCAGCACTTTCTTAGATGTTTTCATGCTAGAATCTTTGAATGGAAAAATGTTTTCATTGAAAACAACATGCCTACTGATATAAATTCTACCACTATTATCAATACATTTGTAGCCTTTTTGGTTAGTGTAGTCACCAATAAAAGTACATGGCCTAGATCTAAAATCAAGTTTGTTAGAGTTATATGGTCTTAAATACGGAAAACATAGACATCCATACATTTTAAGCTTAGTATAATCTGGTTTAGTATTATAAAGCTTCTCTAATGGACTTATTCCATTTAACACTTTGGTAGGCATTCTATTTATTAAATAAACAGATGAATTGAATGCCTCTAGCCAAAATTTTAATGGCAGGGAAGCTTGTGCTAATAATGTTAAACCAGATTCGACTATATGTTTATGTTTTCTCTCAATTAGCCCATTTTGCTCAGATGTATAAGGACAAGTTGTTCTATGATTTATGCCCCTTTTTTGAAAGAATTTAATAATTGGCTTAAATTCAGTCCCACCATCTGATTGAAAAGTTTTGATGGTGCAACTAAACTGATTTTCTATCATTTTAACAGAATTGATGACAGTGTTAAGAGTTTCAGTCTTAGACTTTAGTAAATACAACCATGTATATCTTGAGCAAGCATCAATAAACAATAGATAGTATTTATAACCGAAGTCTGAACTTATTGGAGCTGGACCCCAAAGGTCGACTACAATGAGTTCAAATGGTTTATAAGTGGTAAGTGACTTAGAAAAAGGCAATTTATGACTTTTTCCCATTTGGCAATGAGTGCATATATGAGGTAATTTGACATCTAAATGTGGGATTTTATTATCAAGAAGAATTTGCTTTACAATGCTTAAACTAGGGTGACCTAGTTTACAGTGCCACAAGTCAAGTGTCGATTTATCACTGCAATTAGCACTATTTTCTGTATTTTCAACAGTATTGCAATAGGATTGAATTTTAACAGATTCATTGCAGTCATCAAATTTAAATCTATATAATCCATTGACTGCATCACCCTGCAATAAGACATCTTTAATTAGTATGTCTTTAACCAAACAGTAATTAGGATAAAATTCGAAGTAAATACCATTATCCTTAGCAAATTGAGAGACACTTATCAAATTCTTCTTGATTTTAGGAACTCTCAATAGATTGTGTAAAAATAGTTGCCTTTTACCTCTTATGCTACCCTTGCCAATATGAGATGTGTTAATACACTTACCATTACCCATACTGATGGATTGATTACCTTTATATTCCCTGCTACCAAGATTTAGGTTTTCAAGATTGTTTGTGATAAGATTTGTTGCGCCCGAATCAGGATACCAGCTGTCGTCATTAATATGTTCAGCCCAACCAGTTTCACCTTGACTTCTTGATGTATTTGGTTGACTGTTATTGTCAGACTGGGCTTGAGCAACATTTGCACTAGGGTTTGACCCCCTTTAATTACCTTTACCTTGTCCATTAGCATAGTTAGGGTTGCATCTAAAATAACATTTTCCTGCAGTGTGGCCAATTTTCTCACATATTTGACACTTTTGCCTGTTACTATTATTACTCCATCTTCCCCTACCTCGACAACGGTTAGAGTAACCATCCCTTTGATTAGGTTGTTCTGATCTGTTTGCATTGTTCTTATTCTTGTTTTAACCACCAGTAGCAGCATAGTTAATATTCATGTCATTTTCTTGTTCTCTCTTGCTTTCAATTCTAGCCTCATGTGACAGTAACATAGAGTGTACATCATCAATGGATGAGAATTGTCGTTGTTATGATATGATAGCAATAACAGCTTCATATTCATTACTCAATCCATTCAAGATAATAAGTATTTGTTTAGATTCAGGTAATTTCTGCCCAGCAGCCTCTATCATATCACACAGAGATTTGATCTTGCTCAAATATTCTCTCATGGTTCTATTATCTTTCCTGATTTTCTGCAACTGTCTCTTATAATGCATAACCTTGTCGTAAGATTGGTTATTAAACCCTTTTTCAATATTTTTTCATATTTCAAGAGAAGTTTTACATCCAATTACTTGTGGTAAAAGTTTTTCGCTTATTAATGATAGTAACCATGAACAAATCGGTTTATCCTGTCTGTGGTGTTCAACAAAATCTTCATTAGGAATAACCTGATTTGCCTCATTGCTTATAAATTGAGCGGGTGTTGCAATAGTACCCATGATATATCCATCAAGACCGTAACCATCTAATGCGGTTTCAATTTGCAATTTCCATAGTAAATAGTTGTTTTCATTAAGTTGCACTGTGATAAGTTGAGATTGAGGGCTAACCACTGCCTTGATTAATTTGCCCGCAGCACTTGTTCCTTCTTGAGGGCCAAAAACATTGATTGATGCAGATGATGAGTTATTATTATTCGCCATGAAGATACAAATCAGACAGCAGCATTGAGAAATGTGATCAGGAGGCAGGAGACTTGATTTCAAGGGTCAACTGTAAGCAACTAGGTCGATTCTTGATGAGTTTTTCTCTGATCTGAATCACTGGACGACACAGTTGACTTCCTGAACTCTCTTCTTCACTTCTTGACGTTTCTTGAAGCAGAAAAGGAGACTGGCGATCTGGTTTAGCAGATGCAGCCACAGTTAACGCACAGATCAGCAGATTAATCTGAATCTGATCTGTAAATTGATTGTAGGCGAGGCACTATTTGACTGGAATACCTCTCCACACTCTCCGATGATGAAATCTAAATGAGGAGAGTAGAAATCACACTAATTATAGTGTGAGTTGATCTCAATGCAGAAACTGGATGTTGTTAAGCAAATGGATGCAGCTTTAATACCAAGATAGCTTTTGTATAACTTGTGTTTTGATAATTTGCAGAGAAGATTAGAAATGAGAGTAAAGTTCTATGACTAATTGAATAAAATGCAGAGTACGTATGTGTGTAAAATAAATAGATGTAATATGGGCCTGAACAATACACAGCCCAAACAATCATACTGGGGTAAAAGCCTGCACCACTTATACTAATATTATGTTATATAAGATAGCCGATTGGGTTGTATACCCAGATGTATGCTCAGATGCTTATTTTATTTTGGCTCATCATTAGGAATGTTAATTCGTTTTTAGTTAGGATGTAAATTATCAAGTTCACTACTACAAATTGGTAAAGAGTTATCAGTTGAAGGTTGTTCAACATCGAGCGGAATCCATCGCAAGTTGTTTATGGGTGTAAGTGTAACTAGAATTGTACCCTTAATTTGGGAAGCAAATTATCCTTTATAAGTAATACATTAAGACTAAAGAACACTTCTAGATTGCGTAGGATGTAACTGAACATTAGTTGTTTGCATACGCTAAACCATAAGTGATATATTTCACTCAACAGATGGCATCTAACACCTTTTATTTCTTCCTTTTATTATATTTTACTGGGAGATGATTTGGCTTAAGTGCGTGGAGCAATGACATGATATTAGATATTTATTTAACTATTGTCATTTTGTATGTTCCTTATTGTAACAATCAGGTTGATTCTTATTATCATGTTATTTAGGGATTTTATTTATATCAAACATATGTTGTTTTCACATTTATATAGCATGCCTTATTGTTTATTGCAAACCATGGTTATTTTGTGACCATGTTACTCGTATTGTTTCTGGAAAATATTAACATCCCAAAATTCCAATTACATCTGTGTGTGCATAGTTATATGAGTGTGCGCATATAAATATAGCTATTTGATGTTAGAAATATAGGAGTATTTGATGTAAACACAATTACATCAGATGCTCCAGTGTTGCCTGCTTGATTGCACTATTGTTTCTACGAATTGTATAGCAACATATATCAATTTTAAAAGGATTTAACAATACTATAACATGTTGATTTAATAGCATCATATAGCCACTATCGAATAAATAAGTTATAGCGGCTATACTATGCTATAAAAATTCCCACTTTCATTGAGATTTAGATGTTTAATGATGGTGAGAATGAGCTATTGTCTTTAAGTTACATAGCGAAAAATTTGTGCTATAAAACCATGCTCTTTTATATCGGCTTCATTTGTGTTATAAATATTCAACAGTTTTTTTATAACATGTCGATATACAACGTTTATCAAACCATATAGCATCGATTAATATCGACTATAATCCACTATAAAAGACAACTTTTTTTGTAGTGATACCACAGCCCAAGTCCGAGCAAACCATGCATACTCACCGCGTCTGACACGCTCCTCAACCGTATACCAAAGATGAGGACACTCACTTGTGTTATGACCATCGAGATTATGAAACAAGCAGTGCTAACCAGAATCCTTTTCTCTTTGAGTCGACTCCCTTGTGGGAGGCTTCCTAAAAGGAGCCATGGGATGAACCTCGATGTAAATCTCTTCAAGGGTGTGGGTAAGTTCTGAATAAGATGGGAACTTAGGTTGCTTCCAAGCCATGTTTCAATCATTCCCTGAAGGAGGTTTACTTATGCCAGAATCCTTAGTATTTCTAGAGTCGGGCGGTGTCCCGCCCTTAACCACATTAGCCTCGAGAACCTTTTTACCGGTTCTCGCATCCTCTTCACAAGGAAACCTTTCCGCTTCAAAGTTGAACTCACCGAGATCCCTCAGTGGGTCCCTTGCAATGAGATATTAAAGTCAGACTAACCAAGAACACCAGAGACTACAACCATAAAAACCATGGACGAATCAAGTTTGTCGATTGATGCCACCGCCGCATTATACCTTTTCAAGAACTTACGAAAAGTCTCGACAGACTTCTACTTGATTGTTGTTAGAGTCATAATTCTTTTTGGATGAGCGAGAAGAATTCTAAACCGCTCGAAAAACTGCTAGCCAAGGCATTCCAATAATGAACTGAATCCGTCTCCAACTGGCTGAACCACATGGTAACAATGCCTGTCAGGTAAAGTGGAAAACATTTTGCCATGATGTTATCAAAGCAGAGAGAACTTCCATGTGGTGCATATAGTGCATCAAGTAAGCTGTTGGATCTTTCCGACCATCGAAAGCTTCCAACATCAGTAGTTTGAAGTCCGGTGGGTTACGAGAATTCCTGATATCCAAAGAAAATGGACTGCAAGTAACACAATCTAAATTTGAATAAGAGGCACCACCTCGAGCACATCGACGAATAACATATGTGATTTGAGATTCATTACCAAAAGCGAGCAACTGATTCAAGTTATCCCAAGCGACAGTGGTGCCCGCAGTGTTTAAGTCCATATTAGGAACCGGTTGACTTGCAATAAGAACTTCTGGTTGGATCCTAACCTAAGGAGCCGCTTCGGCATAATCCTTACTCCTATAGCTGTGGGAGTGTTACAATCCAAACTTGCATGCAAAGGCGCTTGAACCGTATTACTAGTGTCGGAGCTTGCAACTTCACTAACCCAAGCATTATGGGCCGAAGCGATGTCAGGATTAGGGGTATTGCCCCTGATCAGTGTAGTTGGAACGACACTGGTCCGAGGATCGACGTCGCCCTGCTGATTACTTTGCGGGGTAGCCCCCAAGTCCCGAGTCGTGACTTGCAAAACACTAGTACTTGTCCTGATTAAATTTTCCTGGCATGTCAGCCTTCAAGCACTTCCAAATTTAGCCTTAATCCGAGCAAGAAAAGTTGTCATCACTTCCTCCCATCGCTCAAGTCAAGCGTTCAACACGTGGGCAAACCTTTAACGATTTCATCCACATCCACTCGAGTAGCAAAATTCAAGGGATTCCCAGTTGAACAAAGTTTTTGACTTCCTTAACCTCTAATACCTTGAGCCTCAGCAATAACGTCGAGCTTCTTGCACTTAACGACGATGAAAAGTGAGCGAGATCTGTTTCCAAAACAAAGTCGACTCCAAAAACTACAACCGAAGTCGAAATCTGAAACCAATTCCGAGAATCAAAACCAAAGCCAAAGTTGTAGTTGTTTTTTCCCTACCTGGCGCACCAAAATGTTGATGTGGGAAATTGGTTATTTGCGCACGCCATCCCCTAAGTGTGAGTTTAACAATAAACTTGCAATCAGAATATCCAAAGTACGAGAAAGGTAAAGGGATGCACAACTTTTATAGTGGTTTACTAATGCCTACGTCCACTTTATAGTAATCATTTATCATAAATTTGTCGATTGTAATATTTATCCAAGTTCAGACAATTTGTATATAAAATATTGTACAATAGAATAACAAATAGCTTATCAATTCATAACTTTGACCAAAATAACAATCTTTTTCTTCCTTGAGCCAAAGTGTGTTGGTATGAGCAACACTGTCCAAGAAATACCTTCAATGCCCAAGAAAGTCCAAATATGTCCCAAAGAAAGCCAAAAGTCTAAGTGAATGCCAAAAAGTTGTAGACAAACTTCTAAGAAAAGTTGTAGAAAACTTCTACGTGAAGCTTAGAAGTCCATAAAGTATCCCAAAGACATAGAAATGACAATGGAAGCCATTGTGGGCTCCAAAGAAAGCCCTCCTGTATTCCCAAGGTCCAAAAATGCCAAGCCAACCCCTTAAAATGCCAAGAAAGGGGGTATTTATAGGTGAGGTTTGGAAGCATCAACCTGAGCTTTGTATCCCGAGGGGATGCAAAATTCGCATCTTGAAAACTTAGCCAAAAAACCCTATTTCATCCAAAATTTCGAATCCTGATATGGTATGTTGAAAAATAGCGACCGTTGCGTGTCGATCACGTTAAAAAAGTGGATCCACACAAGAAAACCCGCTTCGCTACTTTGCCTTTCCAAATACCAAAATTTCACATCCTGGCTTCGTGCCAATCTTCACATCGTGATTCCCTGAGTCGCGCACGAGAAAATCGCATCCTAACCCGATGTGATGAGATAATTTCGTCCCTGATCCCATGCCAAGACATCGCATCTGCCTCTGCCCCAATTCAAAAAAATTCTCATTGCATCCCTGTGTTGATCACGCAAATTGAGTAATCAACACATGATTCAACATCTGGTCAGGGATGTGAAATCTTTGGATGCAAAATCCCCCTTATGCCAAGCCAATTCTAAAGCCTGGTCGACCTGGTGAGCACATGTGGTTTTCCATGTTTTTGTCGTGCTGATCATCTAATTTTGATGTGCCCAACCATGCCTTTTCCAATTTGGTTGATCCTTGCCGAATCAAGTTATGCAAGCAGTTTTCCTTGATCATGCCATGCTAATCAATAGTTTATGAGTGAGCGAAATCAAAATTTATCGAAGTCCAAATATTTTATGTCGACGATTTTTTTACGTGATAGGACCGAGCACTCAAGGATTTTGAGTTGATCGGACCGAGGCGATAATGTATTCTCACCATGCTGGATTTTTCAAGTTTATTTACGACTTTTCCAATCCGATATCAACGACTTCCACAATCGATGATATATCCAACCTTTTTCGAAAGCGTCACGGCTTCGACCAAATTGCATTGTGCTTTCCGATGATTTTCTAGAGACTCGAGCGCGCCGCTAACCATAATCTTGATGTGTGACTGCTTTGCCAAAAAGTAAATCAAGAAAATTCATAAGATGGAAACTGAAACCATGCAAGTGGGTTAGACCTTATAAAGCGGGGACTGAACCTGTAATGTCCCGGTTTTTGACTTATTTGGTTAAACTATGATTATAAATTATACATGTGATTTAATAAATTAAATAATATTAGATATGAATATTATTAAAATATTAATTAATTTGAAAATCATATGAGTATATTTTAAACTTGTATATGTGTATATATATGTATATATAAATACTTCTATATAAAAGTAAATGTTGTTTTTAACCTTTTCTTTACATATAAATCTTGTTTAAGCTTATGTAAAAAAATCATTTGTTGGATAATTTAACTTTTATACATTTTTAGCATATATATATATATATATATATATATATATATATATGAACATACATGTGTTTTACAAGTCTAATTTGTACTATTTAAACTTCTAGCTCATAGATGTACATGTGTATGCAAATTAAGTGAATATTGGATTATTTCACATATAAATACATATAGGAACATGACATTAAATTGATAGCAACTGAATGAAATCAAAAGAGGATTGTTAAAGGGACTCTATTTTTTGGTAAGGGGAGGATAAATTTAAAGGGACACTATCTTATTTTTTATTTGTTAAGGGGGGAGGGGTTGGAATTTTAAAAATAAAATAAAATATAGACTAATGTACCCTGGCTTCATCATTCCTTAAACCCTATCGATCAATATTCAATCTCAGTTCGATCCAAACATGTCGCGAGGTAAAAAAATGAAACGTTGATAAATCCCCTTTTTGAAATTTTAGATATTTTTGAAAAAGATGAATACAATTTGCATAAAGCGGATGAATTTCAATCATTTGCGCGAATGATGAACACAGTTCATCATGGAAAGTTTGGATTTTTTTCGAGGGTGAATAAAATGGGTTATGGTTTAGATCTTGTAGTTTGATAAGAAAAACAACCTCGTTGTGAGATGATTTGTCAAAAGTAATTACATTAAAATAGTGTACATATTCCAACATTAAAACAAATGTTTGTTAAGTGAATTTATGTTTATGTTCATGATGTGTTAAGCGTATGTGTATGTTGCTACTCTTTTTTTCTTCATTTGTGGCTAGTGTGTTTTGTATGTGTTTATTTGTTGTTATTTTGTTTTATGTTTACTTTGATAGTGAAAATTAAAGTAAATAATGTTTGAATATGTTATTTTCATGTGTGTAGAATGTTTATAGTTCATGTATTATTATTTTTCTATGTGCAGAATTAAATTGGCGTTTATGTTTTAAGATTGCATTGATGAAGAGTGTAGGGGTAGTATTGGAAATTTTATTAATATGTTTAAAGGGAGGCTAATTTATTTTAAACTCCCCTTAACAAATTTAAAATAAACTGAAAATGGTACCCCCCCTTAATCAAAAGTGGAGTCCCTTTAACAATCCCCAATCAAAATATTTAATAGCCTTGATTTGTTTTAGATCCTAAGTAGTGATTTATATATATTGTTTCATAACTATCTACTAGCTTGATTTCCTCAAATACAAAGTAAGCTTTTTAAAAAGTATTTTTGTACATATAAGTACACAATAAATCATGGCTATATAAATGAAATGATACTTCATTTATTTGATGAGGAAACACCCATACTAACATGCTTTTCATGTCAAAAATTAAGGCAGCTTAGTTTTAAACACCATTAGGCACATCATTTTGGCATATGATAGTATAAGTATCCATGTGCACATTTTTCTGGTCGTGACAAATACTGGAAGAGGTAGATACAAATGATCTTAAGCACCATCTTTCAATCGCCTAAAACAACCTAAACTATGTATTACTTAAACATTTAAATAGTTAGAATTTTCTTAGAAGCTAAGGATGTTTTTTTTTACATTTTAGTACATGAGCAAGGTACAATTGCATGTGCGGTTGTAAATCAAATGAAGGCACACAACAACACAGCCTTGCACATCATAGAATGTAGCAGCCTAGAACTATAGAACATCCCCTCCACAAAAATAATGACAACTTAGACTCTACCATACTAGAGCTAAATGCTAAGCTATATGTTACTAGTTGTTTTTCAGCTGTAAATACACACACTCACACATACACACACACTTGCACTGAATCTGCAAAAAACTCACTAAAATCTGAAGAGGGGAAGGGAAGCAAATCTGAGAACAAACCTGGAACTGAGAATTTAAGATAGAAAGAAACAGAGCTTAAGACAGTGGAACCATATGTGAGTAAACTACCCCATGTACATTGATTGTTTTGTAAATGTAGATATAGATGCATGTATGCTACTGAGTGTGTCATTTTAAAATCGTTCAGTCTTCATGTCAACCTAGAATTAAAGCCTGGAACTGAAACAAAACAAAGAAAGTATCAAATATGTTGAGTAAACACCCTCTTTCTACTTCCTTTACCCATGCATTAATCTAGGACCTTATATAAGACTTTATTAACATGAATTCATATTGAAAATGCATGAATATTTGTGGTAGATTAACGGTTGAAATAATTGGTAGGATTTGAAAATATTATGATACTGAAATCTTAAACCTGAAACAAAATAAAAGGCAGAGTAAATATGTGAGGAAACCTCACCCTAATTCAATGCAAATGTATTTCTTGAATGTGTGCTGCATGTTGAAGATTTTATAAGTGGGTATACTTAATGGTGATGGGTTAAATTATATATGAATTAATTATTTGTTGTTTGCAAAAATATAAAACCCTATTACCATTCCTGTGTAAATTAAACATGTGCTTAAGTTTATCTCCTGTCACTTTTAAAAATTCCTAACCCTCACCTGACTTTATTTTAGAATTCAAGTTCAACAGCAAAGTAGTTTGTTTTAGTCTTTTGTAAATTATAAAAATGATTTCAGATTCAATAAAATAGTATGCTTATGTATATATGTGTATAATAGTAAAAAGCTCCAGAAAATCAAAAATTTGATCATCATAGTTATGAATTTTAGGCATACTATTACATTCTCACTAGCAAGGCATGAATTTTGAACTAAGATTTGTAACTTTTAGTTACCTATAATTTGGGTTTGCACTAAATATACGGATTTGGGTTAAAAATCAAAATCGGTCAATCTTGTGGTTTTTTTTTGGAAACTTTTGTTACTGAAGCTTCGAGGGAGGTAAACAAAGGCATGGTCAGAGTCGTAGGAGCTCCAGTGGTTGGAGGAGGTTAGGCGAGCTCGTTTTATGGTCGATGTTGTGGTTTGATGGATTCGAGTTTAATTTGATGGTGAGGATTCTAGAGGAGTTCGAGTGTGAAGATTTTTGGTAGGAAGAAGGCTTGGAGGTCGGTGATGGTTCCAATCGTGGTCTTGGGTGAACGGGTGGTCGAAGGCAATCAGGGGAGGTCGGTTGATGGTGACGAACTGGAGTGTTATTTTGTTTAAATGGAGTTGTGTGTTGTTTTTAAGAAGAAAGGGTGGTGAGGTGATTCATTGTGACTAGTCAGTGATGATGCTGGTGTTTTTCTGGAGGTTGTAGGTGGTGGCATGGAATTTCTCTAGTGATCTGATCGCTTGTGCACATACACGGTGCTAATGTGTGCACTGATGTAGGAAATAAAAGAAATGGGGAAGGAATAATTGTAAAAGGTACAGGTAAAAGAAAAAGGAAAAAAAGAAGAAGAGGTGGTTCATAAGCCTGGAAAATATTGGGCTTTAGGATAACAAAATATAAATGTAAAAAAACAAAGAAAAGAGAAAGGGACTGGCCCGTGACTGTTGGGCTGGGTAATTAAATATAAGAAATGAGAAGGAGAATATAAGAAAAGAAATAGGAATTTTGGAAATAAAAAGAAAGGATTTTTTAAGGTATAGATATAATAATTTATGTATATATACATATCTAAATAAATACAAGAAAAATCTATATGGAAAGAAATAAAAGAAAAATGATTAGAATGGAGGCTAAAATTTGAAATGGCCAGATAAGAGATGCTCGGACTATGACCGAAATAAGAAAATTTTTACTTTGTTAGATTAAATAAGTTATTTATTTAAATAAATAAATAAATAGAGTTTTAAATTGTTTCTTCTCAAATTAATAAATTTAGTATAAATTACGGATCCACCTATTTCTAATAATCGAGGTAATTACTTTAAGTCGAATTGGTCGAACCGTAATTAAATAGATGTAGTGATTCATGGAAGATAACTGATCGTTGGTAACATTGTGTTATAATGAATGGAAACGTTTTGAACATTTAAATGTTATTTTTAATTTGTAATTGACTTAGATCGATAAATATATTTTAAATCAAGAAACGATTTAAAAATTAAATTACCGATGATTAAACGAAAAAGGGAAAATTCATGTAAATAGGAACTAGATAAACAGAATCTAAATTTGTACTAGTAATTATTAATGAAATTGAGTTAACGTGATAAACGAGTCTAGAAGGAAAAATATTCACAATCCAAAGTGAAAAACTTTAGAAGCAAGTTGGTTGTAGACGAGAATGGTTGTGAGGGATATCGGTAAAAGAAAATTGGTAAGACTGGTACCCATAAGATTATTCTAAAGTTTAGAAAATAAATGGGATATAGAGATGAAGCGAAAAGAGATTTGGAATTGATAATCGATGAAGTTGAAGTTAGGAAAGTATAGTTCACTTTCCATTTTAATAAATATTTAAATTTATTTATATTGAATTATTTATTCATCTAAGGAAATAAAATAATAGTTATGTTAGACCAAATTATGGCTCTAACACCCAAACTGTCTAAAATTGCAGAGAGTAATAACTAGAAATGAAAGAAAATGCAACAAACACACCAAATTTATAGTGGTTTGGTGTTATCAAGCCTACGTCCACTTTATATGACTTTGATTACACGTTAGAATGCAATTACAATCAATGATTTCTCTCAATCTCACTCTTACAATGATAATTCACTCAATAATCTGGAGATGTTTCTAATTGTAAATAATGGAGGAATAGTAATGGTGGAAACATCACTCGGAATTGCCTAAAGATCTAAAAAATACCAAGTATTGGGCTATTTATAGGTGATTTCTACAGGCGGTTCATGAAGACACGTGGCAAAAATCCCGAGAAACTCGGACCCGTTTGTGGCTTGATGGAGAAATGGTCAACATGGAGGTTGTGGACACGTGTCATCGGATCCTAAATCTGCGGTTCGTGGGTGACCAAGTTGCGATCATCATCTTGGACAAAGGATCGGCTCGTGACCCTTTATTATGAGCAGGACGTGGAGCACCCTTCACGAGCGGGTTGAAAAGTTAGCTCATGATTGGGTCGTGAGTTGAAGACCACGAACGGATGGGAGGAGCTGAATCACGAGTGGGAACCACCTGGGGGCATCACGAATCGGTATGCATCTTCTTTAGTTTACGCATAGGAACATCCTTGTCCATATGCTAGCGTGTATATTCTTAGTGGCTTGGTCAAATAGCCAACCAACATTTTGCCCCCTTGAAAGTACGTTTTGTCATATATGGAACATGCTTCGAAATTATTCAATTCGCCTATCCCCGAACAAATGAGTGCTAATAGTTGTGTCTATTTGTATCGACACGCTGCTTTAGAGGATTGCATCCTTTGACGAGTATAAATACATCATTGAGCTCCCAATTACTCCTTTATTTATTATTCGCTTCCTAACTTGAAATTCCAGAGCATATCGCAAGCAATTTTTAAGGTAAACCTTTATACTTTCGTAAAATAAGTTACTCATTTCAAGGCTTGGGTCGTTAAAACGTGCTAAGGCCTTTGTCACATGGTGCACGTCATGAACTAATAGTTGATTGGGTCCTAACTTAAGCAACGACAGGCTCTCTTGAGAGCTTGTGGCCCATCAGCCTAGGCCAATCAGTGAGACAAAAAGGGAATACCAAAAGCCTTCACATAGGCTATATAAGCCGCCCCTTCATTTTCTTCTACTTTTTACTTCCCCCAAATTGTAGCACTAACCTCCAATTTTGCTCAATTCGCAAACATTCTATCTTCCAAATCCATATATCCAACCGAATAGGTAAATTAGGAATGCTCTTGTATTTAATCTTTAAATCTTTGATTTTAATTCTGAATTCCAAACGGATTGGAAGCTACCTTAATCCGATTCCTCATCATATCCCCATAGGTGGCTTCAGCTTCGCTTGGTTCGAAGTTGTCGTCATCATAGGTGATGGCGCTCGTCCTCAGGCGTCGACCTGAAGCTTGGACATGTCCAAGTGTATGAGTGAGGTGGCCAATGGTTGAGGGAGTATGGATTTGGTAGGTGAAATGGAGAGAATTAGGCCATGGATTTGCGAGCGGATCGGGTGCTTGATCACGAAACTGTAACAGGTGACTGGGAGGAGACCTTTTCACATCGGGTTATGGAGAGGAGTTGGGTGTTGGGTTAGTTCACGGATCGGGGCAACAATTGTGGTGAGGGAGTGAATTACAGGTGCCGGGGCCATGATGTGGTAACGTGATTCAGAGGGTCGTGATCGCTGGCTCGTTCGTGATGAGGTGCAGGGTATCGGCTCGTAGAGGGTAATAATGAGGGGGGTTGTGGTGATGATTTGCGAGACACTCGTTCACGAGCCGACGAGTCTGAGATTCTGGTTTTCAAACCAGGTTCAAATCATGAACGGGACCTACGCTCACGAGCTGTACCTCATCACGAGCCATATCACCATTGTAAACTCTTTTCCGCGAGCCGCTCCTCGGTCACGAGCCAATATGATATTCACGATCCAATGTTTATTCACGAGCTATTCTTGCCCTACGAACCAAACCTCCCCATGACGAGCCAGACTTCATAACTACACAAGCTAACTCGCCCTCAAGCCAATCCTTTAACTATTTCTGAATAAGTAAAATCGATTAATCGAACCTATTAACTTATGCTTCAGTTGAGGACTCATTATGATTTGGATAACTCAAAGTATAGTTAGGCTAGAGCTCTTAAAATGAATTCTCTGAACTGGAAGATTAGGTAACTTACCAACATACCGCAATCAGTTTCATGTTTTCATCATTTAATTCATGCTTATTCTTCTAAGTATTGCACACACTTGTACACACTGGCACTTGCACATACACGGGGTTCGCAGGTGGTTATGCTCTAATTACTTATGTTTATTCGCCAACACAGCCATGTCTGATAGACGCTCAGCGAGAATATCAGAGAAGAGTCACTACAAAAATAAATACTTTTCGCAACAGGCAATATCTGTTGCAGTAGACCTATTGCAACAGACTCGCCCCCGTTGGTATAGCCGGAGTTGTAAAAAGTCAGTCTCTTTTCACAATAGTTTTGGCCTGTTGCAATAAGAAGTTGCGGTATGTTTTTTTGCAACTGTCCTTTGTTGTTGCAACAAATCATTTTGCAACAACAAATGACAGTTGTAAACCCATAATAAACATTCGATAAACAAGATATATTATTCATATACAACAATTAAAAATATGCTTTAACAAATATTATTTCAACAAAATAATATAGTACACACAGTTACAACAAAAGTTCCAATAATTTCTATATATTATTCATATACAACAATTTCTACTCTTTCATACAACACTTATTCCATATACAATATTTCTAATCACATTTTTAACCTCATACAATCTGAATCGAGCACTACAACAATGTGCATGTCACTCAAACCAAGTAAAATATTCCTTCAGTATAGCATTCTTGATTAAGGACACAATCCTATCTATGTTTTTATCACATTGCTTCTTCCACATTTTAACCTTCCTTGAATCGCCCGCCTTGCTTGTTGTAGAACTTGTCAAAATAGAATTGGAAAACGTGGTTCTGATTCCTTTGTAAACCTCACAAGCTTTCTTGCAACGATAATAAAAAGCTTTGGATTGATCTTCCTCCAAATTCGGAAACATGGTGTTCCATTCATTGATCATGGCATTAATAGACTGGACTGCAGCATGTATTAATCTAGAGTAGAAGATGAGGGTAGTTATGTTTTGCAAAGATTCCACTTGTTCGCTCAGCCTTTTACATTCGTCTGCTACGTAACTTATATGCAACGAGGTCATAGCCATCTTTGAAACACTATCAAGATTCCCATGACTGGAACTGGAACTGGACGCGGTAAAGAATTTTGGTGCAGTTCGAATTATTTTTTCTTGAGTTTGAAGTTTAGAATGAATGAAACTATTGTTAGGAAGGGGGAGAATGATTTATGTCTCCTTACATAGGAATCACTATCACTTGAGGTTACAAAATAAAACCCGTTGTTTCAAGAAAATCCTGAACGATGTAAATTTGCATCATGTTGTAATGCATAGAAACATAATAGGTAATACGCACAATGAAAAATTAAAGATAAAAATAATGGCAAACCTTGCAGCAGATTTAGCCCCTAGTCGCAAATGCAAGAATCCACCGGTAGCTGCACGAACACCAATATGCCAATACGCATAGCAAAACAGATTCAGGCCCTTATCTCAACATCAACAACTCCACGGCAATACTCAAGAACGAACATTGACAATCTTAGTTCAACATTCAAAACAGCCGGCTACAGCCTCGAATCAACATTCGAACAGATGACTTAATACCGTACATTTCCAACAATGATCCAAAGCAACATAACAACTGGAAGTGGTTAGCTGAAGCGACGCAAGCATTCCCATCACATATCAACGGCAAAGTCTCGGTAGCAGTTTATGGTAGCAGGCGAACTCCAAATCGAACAACCGTTCCAAGCAAGTGCTTTTGGCATCTCGACGGTTATGGCGGTCTTGGCTTAGACAAAGGAGGAAGCACCGCATTTGATTTTCATGTGGAAAGCGGATCCGCCAACCGCACTCATGCCAAACTCCTCGCCAACGTCGTCTAAGATGCGATTGGCCGATTGGGACATGGATCGCGGGATGTTTCTGGAGTCGCCATGGAATACTTCTGTTTTACTTTAATTCAGGGAGAAACGATCAAATAATCCGATATGGCAAGCAATAATTAAGTCTGATACGCGATTTTGAAAATACTGAATGCCAACAAAGCAACCCTCGATATGTGTGATATTTTGGCTTAAATTTTGAATTTGGTGCCCAAATTTCACACATAGGAACCAATAATTTAACTATTTGGTGCCAAGCATACAATAATTTAACAAAAAAGTTGTTGTTAATTATAACTTTTGAATACCAAATACTAAACTATAAATATTTTCTTAATTATTGTAGTTAGCTTACTTTTTAATTATTAGTGACCAAATATTAGACCTAATTATTATTAATTATCGATTACTTAATGGAAATGATTTAAATGTGATCATATTTATTAAAAACTACTACTTATTTGTTAATTAATAATTATTGCTTATTAATTATAACCAAATATTAATTATTAAAATAGTCAAAGTTAATTATTTTTTATAAATTTATTAAATATTTAATTATTTATTATCTATTTGATATCTAAACATATACATATTACAAATTAATTATTAATTATTATCCATTGGTTTTTTATTATTAGTTTATTATTATTTGATAATTATTTATTTATTTTACTATTTTTTAAATGTTAATTATCAGTATTTGTTATTTATTAATTATTATTATTTAATTATCGGTTGTAAATATCACTTTATAATACTTGAAATTTTATTATTAGTTAATAATTATTAAATATTAATATTATTATTATATAATTACTAATAGTTAATCATTTAATATAAATATTTAAAATTAATTAATAAAAATTAATCACTAAAAGCTGATACTTTGTTTTAATAGTATGTTTTTCGCAGTTGGCTTTACCAGTGGTAAAAAAATATAGCTATTGCAAGTGGCGAGAACAGTTGCTAAAGATATTTATTCGCAACTGGCTTAGAAGTGCAGTTGCGAATAATATGTTTGTTGTAACTGTTATGAAAGCACAATTGCTAAAAACTTGTTTTTGCAACAGGAAGGGATGCATAGTTGTTAAAGATATGTTTTTTCGCAACAGAAAAAAACAGCCTGTTGCTAAATCTTATCTATTGCAACATTTATAATAGTTCTGTTGCTAAATATCATTTACTGCAACTGTCATGTGTCGCCTGTTGCAAAAAACTAGTTGCAATATGGTATTTTTCTTGTAGCGAGTACAGATCCAGAGTCGTCAAGTTATTACAATCCTGATGCGCTCCCATCTGACTCGGAATGGGAAAACTCTGGATCTGATTATGAAACAGATCTTGATAGAGAATCAACGTCTTCCGAAGGCACATTACTTGAGGAAGAAGAAGATGATCGGGCTCTTGATGAGTTTCCAGGTGTTAAAGAAGTAAAGAAAGAGAAACTGAGTGATTCTGTAGCCTGGAAACTAGATGATATAAAGTTAAAGAAAATCTATCTAAGGCATGGGATTTCCTGGGATGACGTGAAAACTCTGGAGGAAGGAGATAGGTCACATTATGCTCTAGAAGGCTACATGGCTATCAGTAGGATCATGTGTTGGGTAGGCGCTATCCCTCTGTTTCCTCCGATTGTCATTGGTGTCCTAAGACGACTACGTATTACTCCCATGCAACTCCATCCCATTGCTTATGCTGCTCTGTACACCTTGTATATCGCGTATGCAGAGATTTTAAAGACCGAGCTCACCTTCAAAAATTTGAAATTCTATTATTATTTCAGACATCGTTCCACGGGGATTCCGAACTTCATTTTCTTCGAGTTGATTCCATCCCAAAAGGTCTTGACGTATGGACACAGTAATTTGGGAGATACTAAATCTGATTGGTTTTACATAAAACATCAAGCTGGATGTGCAAAGAGATGGCTACAATCAAGTGGGTTCTGAATCCTTCAGTGTATATTCCAATCGCATGATTAAAGTGCTAATGTGTTCTTTTTTCTGTACAACTCATAACTTTGAAAAAACAGAGGGTTCGCTGTACGAAGATTGACTATCCCGCCTTTTAGAAAGCAAAACAGACTTCTGGAAAATCAAGAAGTTTATAACCGACGAGAGCCTTCACAAACATCATCATCTGGATGTAAGGTTCAGGTGGCAAGCCTTACAAGTATATGCTCCATGCCCAAATGATTGGAGAATCTAGCAACGCGCCCCTGCCGAGGGAGAAGTAGCCACGGAAACTACAAAAGTAGCCGAGTTCCCCAAAAGTCCTTCACCTATGAGTGTCCAAGATGATGAAGAGATGAATGACTAAAAAGGAGGTGGAACTCGGGTTGACGAGCCAAAGGATGCTTCAGTTCCCAGGGGCAGTCTACCCCGAGGACTCCACCGCCAGTAGAGCCTAGCACTCATGATACATTAACAGAGGAGCGGATATTTTGGGCTTTAGAAAAGATCCCCTTACCAGATAATACATCCGAGGACTTTGGAGTGGAACCATTCTTCCCTATCTCCGAGGAAGAAGCTACTCCTAACAAAGAAAATATACTGTACAGACGAGCCTAGCTCCGGGCACTGGTCTGTTAGGGGGGATCACACGGGATACGCCAATCACATGCACCACCTGTCACGACTCCCTTATTCTATTTGTATTCATGACCCTTATACTTGCTTGTTATTCTTTGCAGGAAGAATGCCTCGTCGCCGCTCATATCCTCATCGCCTACTTCGTGACTGCACACCCAGACTCAATCCCATAACTGAGCATGAGCGTAGTGATAGTAGGGGAAGGGATAGTCAAAGACATCATGATTCTTATCAGTCTAATTCTACACGTTCTCGCTCTCCTTCTAAGCAAGACCCCGGGAAATACCATAGTCGCCGATTGCCACATGCGGGAGACAAACAAATTCCCAAGTCTCCGACTCCCCTGAAGGGTATTCCTCCTCAGGATAAACCCTTCAAGAAACATCACAAGTCTAAGGACAAGCACAAGGATCCAAGTAAAGGTACTGAAAAGGAGAAAACAACTCTCGTCCCCTCTGGTCATCCCAACTTAGAAACTACCACCACACTGGAGGTGTTGTTTACTCCTGAAAATAAGGCAAAGTTGAAGCGCTTGCTAAGAGAGTTCATCGACATCTATTTTGAAAGGATGCATTTCATTCTGGATCTTGAACTGGTTCCTGATGAATGGGATGTAGAGGTTGTAGGCCAAATCGCTCACGTGGCTAAACAATATAGAGCGATGAAGAAGCATGCCAAGAATCTGTCAGATGTTATCCGTCGTCTGGAAATGGATGCAGCCAGGGCTAAAGTAAAGATTGATCATGGTGCTAAGGCCATGAGCAAGGTCGAGAAAGAGCTCGAAGACACATAGGCTCAACTTGCCTTAGCTCGGCGAGATGCTGAGAATTACAAAACAGAATTAGAAAGCGCAAAGAAATGCTTCCATTTTGAACTTGACTCCAACAGCCAGGAGTGAGTGGCTATAAAGAAAGAGATTGATGATCTTAAGATGGTTAATACCGAGTTAAGGGCGTCACAGGATCATTTTGACATGGAAAAGGCAGCTTGGTCGAGGGAAATGGCAGGCTTAAAAGACAAACTTGCCCATGCTGAGGAGAGAGCAGCTCTTGCTGAGGGTAATGCTAATATAGCCTCATGTAACACCCCGTAATTCTATTAATATTAATATTCACAAAATAAAGAATAACTAATCTCAGACGTGAGAATTGTGGGAAACGGGTTGCGCCCTTGTGTTCGTCTCGGAATTCTGGTTGAGATAGAGTCCGAGTTTGCGTGAATTGGACTTCGTATAAAGAAGTTATGGCCATCGGAAGTTTCAGAAAATTCAAAATAGCTTGCAGGAAATTTAAAATTCTAACTGAAAGTGCAGAAGCGGGCTGGGCGGGAAAAATTCCCGCCCAGGCAGGTCGACTGGGGAGTCGACACTAGTGTCGACCTCCCCCCCCCCCCCCCCCTCCCAGGTTGACTATAGTGTCGACCTAGTCAGTCGGCTAGGCTTTTGACTGAGCCCAATCTTGAGCTGCTGATGTGCCTTTAGGGCTGAGTTGGCAAATTAAACGGTTCAGTTTAGTTCTGAGTTGATCTGGCGGTCTAAATAAACCCTAAACTCTATAAATACCTAGGTAGCCTCTCATCCTAATTCATATGAAAAATAGAATAGCTATCGTCATACCGCCGCCATGGAACTCAGTGGAGTCGCTGCCAACTAAGAAGGAAGAAAAGCTAATCAAAACCTAATTCTACTCAACTCTAAAGCAAAGCAAGACTCTCTTTTCTTCTCTAATAGTGAGTATGATGATCTTAACAAGATTATTGTTAAATTAATTAGAATTGGTCATGAATGGATTATGAGTAGATGATGTGAATTGTCATATATGTTGTTGTAAACCTTATGCTATCATGTATGTTATAAATCCTATGATATGTGGTGATGATATCCTATATGTTGTAAATCATGCTATGATGATGTTATGTATGTTGAGAGTTTCTATGCTAAGTTGTGATGAATCATACATGTTAATAAGCCATGATGTTACTATCTATGCTAACTAGTTCATGTAAATCAAATCATGATGTTGATACTATTTGGGCTATGTTGATCTATATAACAAGTCACATATGCAAGTTTAGGTTGATTAGTAAAAGTTATGAACATATGCCATGACATCTATTATGACATCTATAATTATACTATGACATATGTGAAATTCTATGCTAGTTCACACCATCATTAAGTTGCCTAAAACCCCATATGCAAGTTTATATATAAATTTGGGTTATGATCATATCATGTGAATTGTGATATTTAACAAGTTGACACCTTTAGATCCTTAACATGTGTAGTTTATGCAAGTTTCACCCCTATTATGATTAGATTCATTTTAATTGTCTATATGTTGTGATAATTTATTTTTGTGCTATGAGCTAGACTATTCGAGTCTAACTTATATTCTGCGTTGAATAAGCGAACGTATAAACGTGGGGTAGGGGTAATATTAAGGATTTAATAATAAGAAGTTGGGGTGCAATTGATATGATTTTGCATGCCATGAGTGGATGACCATAATTGAGTCAATTATGGACATCAATAAAAAGTGGACTTAATTAATAATTTGGATAGGGAATTATTAAAACTGGGGTAAAAGATTATAAGTGATAATCAATGCTTATGACACGAGGTTGGACTCGTTTGTGACATAAACCTGCCCGGACCCGCCCGACAAATCCAGTGGTCACAAATGTCAACCCAATGTGAGAGGTCCTAGGCCTAAACTAAAGCATAACAGTTGTAAACACACGAGGTTAGACTCTTTTATGGTGTAAGACTGCCCGGACCCACCCGGCAAATCCAGCTGCCATAAATGTCAGTCTAATGTGAGAGGTCTTTATGAGGTTATGGCCTGAATGAATTAAGAAATACTTAACCAGATAAACATGTAAGGGGGACATGGGGGTTATGTAGGTGCCTTGGGTGGCATGAGGGATATAGTGGGTGCCCTTAGTAGCATGTGAAATACGATTAGTAAGACTTAACCAAACACACATGTAAATGAACATGACTAAGAGGGTTAAGTGGGATGTACTAGTGGACAAGCTTAGGTAGGTAGCTTGTGGGGGCCCATTTCAACCAGTATCCCAAACGTATCTTTGTGGGCTCGACCCAAGTCGAGGACGGGACACGCATACTGGGCTTGACTATAAGAGGCCAAAACGGGGTAGCGGTGGCAATGCAAGTCCAACGGGTTTCATATGCGTGTGTGGACCCTGGCTGGTAGATAAGACGTTGTTGCATCGTGTAGGTATAAGCCGTGCATTCTCAAGTTGTATCGGGTTGCCACTTTAGGGAAGTGATACACCCAACTGTGGGGCCAGCACGGGTATCTACGAGTAGGGAGCCGATCTAAAGTGGTTAGTGGGGTACACCTAGTGGAGATAGGGGCAGACGGCACCTATGTAGTCAGCTAGGGGTACGCAAGGCTATTTATATAGTTTCTGTGTGAAGCAAGTGGGATCAACCTTTCGGGTGACTGGTGCGGTGCAGTGTAGTAATGTGCGGTGCAGTGTAGTAATTATTCGTTAGCAATTAGGTGTGCCTTTAACGTTATCTTTATCCTCTCATTCCATACCTAATAGTTCATAGACATTTACTTGTCTTCCAGCTTATGCCTTAGTCTAGTTATTTTGATAATAGTATTGTTAGAATTATCATACTCGCCAGACTTTATGTCTGACCCCCTCCATTTCTATCCTTTTTCCCCCTCCAGGTCCTCAGGTTGGACCCAGCTCTAGTGGTGTTTGATTGGATCGCTTCATCTCTCTTTGGAAAGCTTGGACCGCTGAAGTAAAGTCCAACTTGTTATCTTCTTTAATGGCTATTTGTGTAATGGGATTATGCGTTTTGTTTTATGAAGATGGATATTGTACTTGACTCTGATTTATGGTTTTATGATGTAACAAACATGTTTAATTTCCGCTGCAATAAAATGAAGTTTTAGATTTCCAAGTACTACTTATTATCTGTCGTGTTGTAATTTTTCTGTTCTATATTCACTCAAAACCTCCATGGAAGTTAATGCATTCCCATAGTGAGTGACATTAATGGACGTGTGGTGTTACACGTGGTATCATAGCTTAAGGTTACCAGAACAAATATTTTTTTTAGAAAAAACTATTTTTCTAAAGTACTTTGGAAGAAGTGCTTTCAAAAACATGTCTTAATGAGTAATTTAAAGAGGAAAGTTTTTGAGAAAAACATAATCCCCAATAGCCATATATCATTATCTTTCGAATTCTCCATTTTGAATCTTTCCTTTTTCATTTCAGCATGGCTGAAGATCTTAACCTACCTGACGGTGTAACGATACCAGGATGGTATAGGAGGTTATTAGAGGCTAGGGCCGCCGCAGGTCCAGCCAATGTTCCTCCACCACCAGTTGCACCCGTTCCTCCTCCTCCTCGCGTAGATACTTTTGCAAAGACGTGCAAGGAATTTAAGGCTATGGGTGGAAAAACTTTTCAAGGGTCAGAAACGTTTGTGGAAGCTAGAGATTGGCTTAGGGAGGTGGAAGAATTGCTAGAAATCTTTGAAGTAGAAGAAGGGAGGAAAGTTAAATTAGTAGCTTGGTTGATGAAGGGAGAGGCCTCGTTTTGGTGGGAGGTCACTAATAGGGAGCGTCCTGTTGATTCTTGGGCGGATTTTAGACGTAGGTTTGAGGCGAAGTTTCTCTCAAGGGCAGAAGAGAATCTATATATGGAAAGGTTCTTTACATTGAAGCAAGGAAGCTCATCAGTGAAAGAATATGTCAACAAATTTAATCAGTTAGCAAGGTTTGGCTTGGACTTAGTGAACACGCCGGAGAAGAAGGCTCTGAGGTTCGTTAATGTATTGAATGAACCATTGCAAGGGTTGGCTATGACCCACATCCCTATAGGGGCCACCTTTGAGAAGCTTGTAGACATGGCACTCATGCACGAGGAGAAAGGCGCTAAAGCTGATAAGGCACCCGAGAAGAAAGGGGATCAGAAGAAACCACAACAGCAAAACAAGAAGGGTGGTAAAGACAATAATTTCAAGGGAAAGAAGAAATGCTTTAACTATGGGACCCCAGGCCATCTCAGCAAGGATTACCGAAAAAAAAAAGACTGGCTGTTTTCATTATGGTGAAGCGGGACATCTAGTGAAGGACTGCCCAAAGAAGGGGCAGAGGGCAGGGACTACCTCGGGAGGACAGGTGCAGGCTCTTGTGGCACCAGGGCAGGCAAGGGGACAAGTTCAGGCTCTCGCGGTCCCACCGCTGTAGGAACGAGGTAGAACCATTTCTGTTGAAAGCTTAGTTTTTCTGTTTGATCATTCTGTCCGTACCTTATTTGATTTGGGCGCATCGCATTCGTTTATCTCTACATCATTAGTTGAATCACTGCACTTAAACACCAGTTTAGTAGAGGATCCCTTAGTTGTTTCGAATCCAATTGTGGGCTCAACTTACTTGTCCATGATGTGTTTGGATTTGAAAATTTCTATACTTAGCGTTGAGTTTCGATGTGATGCTTATGTGTTGGGCTTCATGGGCTATGGGCTAATTTTAGGGATGGATTGGTTATCCAGAAATGGGGCCATTCTTGATTGTGAAAGGAGAGTAGTTAGGCTCGTGACTCGCCTTGGTAACGCTCTCGAAATCTTTTGTAGTACCATAAATTCCGTTATGCTAAGTTATTTAGAATCACTTGACGCGTCTAAGGAAAATCTACAATCTGTTAGAGTGGTCCGAGAATACTCGGATGTGTTTGAGGAGGTGAAGGGCTTGCCTCCGAAGCGGGAGATAGATTTTCGAATATATCTTGTGGATAATGCGAAACCAGTATCTTTGCCAGTACGCCACATGGCTCCACGTGAAAAGAGGGAACTCGATAAGCAAGTGAAGGAGTTGCTTGAGAAGGGGTTCATAAGACGAAGTATATCGGAGTGGGGTGCTCCAGTAGTATTTGCCACGAAGGCGGATGGGTCCCTTAGACTTTGTGTGGACTATAGAGAACTTAATAAGCTTACTAAGAAGAACAGACACCCACTGCCGAGGATTGACGATCTCTTCGATCAGTTAGTTGGCGCCTTAGTGTTTTCGCAGTTGGACTTAGCCACTGGTTTTCATCAGTTGAGAGTGGCTAAGGATAGTATTTACAAGACTGCCTTTAGGACTCCGGACGGTTTCCATGAATGGCTAGTGATGCCCTTCGGTTTGACAAACGCCCCAGCATACTTTGTTGATTTGATGAGTAGGGTGTTTAGGGAGTACCTTAACAAATTCTTGGTAGTCTTTATAGACGACATCCTGATCTTTTATAAGGATGAAGAAGAGCATGCCCTACATCTTAGGGAAGTGTTGGAGACCCTACGAGCGCATAATCTTAAAGCTAAATTTTCTAAGTGTCACTTCTGGAGGAAAGAAGTACGATTCCTAGGGCACGTGGTTTCCAAGGAAGGGATAGCTGTGGATCCCGCGAAGGTGGTGGCCATCCAAGATTGGAAGGTCCCTAAAAATGCTACCGAAGTAAGAAGTTTCTTGGGGTTGGCTGGCTACTATAGGAAGTTTATCAAAGACTTCGCAAAGATATCAGCTCCATTGACACGCTTGACAAAGAAGAACCTAGTCTTCACATGGGACGTAGATTGCGATGATGCGTTCCAACGTTTGAAGAGAGCTTTAACCTCAGCTCCAGTCTTAGTGCTGCCAGATGGGAGTAAGCCGTTTACTATTTATACTGACGCTTGCGGGACAGGACTAGGCGCAGTCTTAATGCAAGAGGGTAGGGTAATAGCCTATGGTGGAAGGCAGTTGAGAGCGCATGAGAAGAATTACCCCCACGCATGACCTAGAGTTGGCCGCTATTGTTTTCGCGCTTAAGTCTTGGCGTCATTATCTTCTTGGCGAGAAATTCGAATTATTCACTGACCACAAATCTTTAAAATACTTGTTCTCTCAGAAGGACTTGAACTTAAGGCAGCAAAGGTGGATGGGATTCTTAGCATCCTACGACTTCGAGATAGCATATACCCCTGGCAAGGGTAACGTAGTGGCAGATGCCTTAAGTAGAAAAAGATTATCCTTAAGTCCTTTGTTTGTTGAGCGGCGAAGTTTAGAGTTCATCTCTATGTTTGAATTTAGACCTTCCGTTGACTTTATACCCGGTTTGCTAGCATCCTTGGAGGTCAGACCTACACTTTTGGGACGGATTGGCAAGGCACAGCGAGACGACCCACGGTTGGTTGAGTTAGTAGAAAAGCTCAAAGGAGGGGAGTCATCAAGCCATCTCCGTAGGTATACCCTAGATGATAAGGGTTGGTTACGTAGGGACGGTAGACTTTGTGTACCAAAAGACGATGACCTAAGGAAGACTATTCTTGACGAAGCACATCGTTCGAAGATGACCATTCATCCCGGCGGGGACAAGATGTACAAAGACATGAAGCGAGTTTTCTTTTGGGCCGGTATGAAGAAAGACGTGGCCGAGTATGTCGCTAGATGCTTGGTGTGCCAACAAGTAAAAGCGGAGCAAAAGAAACCCGGTGGGTTGCTTCACCCATTGGAGGTTCCACTATGGAAGTGGGAAAGTGTCTCGATGGACTTTGTGCATGGATTACCAAGATCAAGGAAGGGTAATACGGGGATTTGGGTTATAGTAGATAGACTTACTAAGAGCGCCCATTTCATTCCCGTGAAGAGTAAGAGGACTGCTCCATGGTTAGCTTCTGTATACGTCCGAGTAATAGTTCGTTTGCACGGTGTTCCTTCTAGCATAGTGAGCGACTGCGATCCTATTTTCACTAGCGAATTCTGGAGAAGCTTACAAGAGGCGGTAGGGACTTAGTTATGTTTGAGCACCGCATATCATCCTCAGACGGACAGCCAAACCGAGAGGGTGAATCGCATTCTAGAAGATCTATTGAGGCTATGTATCCTAGACTTTGGGGGTTAATGGGAAGAGCATCTTCCATTGGTGGAGTTCGCATATAATAACAACTTTCAATCTAGCATTGGAATGGCACCTTTCGAAGCTCTTTATGGACGACCTTGTCGTTCACCTACATGTTGGAGGGAATCTACGGATAAGATCTTACTTGGGCCCGATATGATTGGGAGACTTCGGAGAAGATCGACTTGATTCGAAGGAGGATGAAAGCAGCGCAAGATAGGCAGAAATCTTATGCGGATAAGAGGAGGACAGACCGTGAGTCTGAAGTTGGGGACATGGTCTTTATCAAAGTGTCTCCATTACGGAACGTTGTTCGCTTTGGGTTCGTTGGGAAGTTAGCACCAAGGTTCGTAGGGCCGTTTCCTATTAAGGAGAAGATTGGACAGATGGCGTATAGAGTAGAGTTGCCCGAGAGACTTAGTGGTGTACACGACGTATTCCATGTGTCATATTTGAGGAAGTGCTTGCACGAGACCGCGGAAGTGGTAGAGCCGAGCTTGCTTAGAGAGGTGGAGATCGAGCATGACGCGACGATTCGACGAGCTCCTACGCGCATTCTTGGGTCAGAGATCAAGAAGCTGAGAAATCGAGAGGTCAGACTAGTCAAAGTACAATAGGGAGATGATGAGAGCAACGCTACTTGGGAGACAGAAGAGAAGATGCATTCACGATACCCTTTCCTTTTCGAGGGTATGTTCTTTAATTTCTCCTTTATCGCTTATCTTGTACTTATCTTACCTTTAGAGTATCCTCTCGCTAGTATCTTTGACCTTTAGTTAGGATAATCCTATGGTTGAAACATGTGTTTGAGACATGTTATGTGTGATGGATGCAAAGTGGATGCAAATGTTTGCTAGTGGTTGCTCGTGGACGCATATACACACACTATTTGGCACTAGATCGGCTCAGTCACTTCATATTGCATATTGCATATATATGGTTGTATTTAGTAAAATGGATGTATGATGATTGTTTATCATATGGATGCTGCATTCAGATGATGGTTGCGCACGCATGTAGAAATAATATGTATCGATAGGGAACTTTTGCATACATAATGGACGCATGGCACTATCATGGTTTGCATTAAGGAGGTCAACTGAATCAGTGGATCGCTTGATTTTGCATTAGATAAGGGACATATACACACACTGTGCATTTAAACATGAAAGCGTTAGAAGTCTATAAGGACAATGGATGCCTGTGTTTGATGGTTGAGTAGATGGATGATTGGATGTTAGGATAAACATTCTTCTTGACTTGAAGATTTCGGGGACGAAATCCTTTAAGGAAGGGAGAATGTAACCCCACGTAATTCTATTAATATTAATATTCACAAAATAAAGAATAACTAGTCTCAGACGTGAGAATTGTGGGAAACGGGTTGCGCCATTGTGTTCGTCTCGGAATTCTGGTTGAGATAGAGTCCGAGTTTGCGTGAATTGGACTTCGTATGAAGAAGTTATGGCCATCGGAAGTTTCAGAAAATTCAAAACAGCTCGCAGGAAATTTAAAATTCAAACTGAAAGTGCAGAAGCGGGCTGGGCGGGAAAAATTCCCGCCCAGGCAGGTCGATTGGGGAGTCGACACTAGTGTCAACCTCCCCCCCCCCCCCAGGTTGACTATAGTGTCGACCTGGTCAGTCGGCTAGGGTTTTGACTAAGCCCAATCTTGAGCTGCTGATGTCTCTTTAGGGCTGAGTTGGCAAATTAAACGGTTCAGTTTAGTTCTGAGTTGATCTGACGGTCTAAATAAACCCTAAACTCAATAAATACCTAGATAGTCTCTCACCCTAATTCATATGAAAAATAGAATAGCTATCGTCATACCGCCGCCATGGAACTCAGTGGAGCCGCCGCCAACTAAGAAGGAAGAAAAGCTAATCAAAACCTAATTCTACCCAACTCTAAAGCAAAGCAAGACTCTCTTTTCTTCTCTAATAGTGAGTATGATGATCTTAACAAGATTATTGTTAAATTAATTAGAATAGGTCATGAATGGATTATGAGTAGATGATGTGAATTGTCATATATGTTGTTGTAAACCTTATGCTATCATGTATGTTATAAATCCTATGCTATGTGGTGATGATATCCTATATGTTGTAAATCATGCTATGATGATGTTATGTATGTTGAGAATTTCTATGCTAAGTTGTGATGAATCATACATGTTAATAAGCCATGATGTTACTATCTATGCTAACTAGTTCATGTAAATCAAATCATGATGTTGATACTATTTGGGCTATGTTGATCTATATGACAAGTCACATATGCAAGTTTAGGTTGATTAGTAAAAGTTATGAACATATGCCATGACATCTATTATGACATCTAGAATTATACTATGACATATGTGAAATTCTATGCTAGTTCACACCATCATTATGTTGCCTAAAACCCCATATGCAAGTTTATATATAAAATTGGGTTATGATCATATCATGTAAATTGTGACATTTAACAAGTTGACACCTTTAGATCCTTAACATGTGTAGTTTATGCAAGTTTCACCCCTATTATGATTAGATTCATTTTAATTGTCTATATGTTGTGATAATTTATTTTTGTGCTATGAGCTAGACTATTCGAGTCTAACGTATATTCTGCGTTGAATAAGCGAACGTATAAACGTGGTGTAGGGGTAATATTAACGATTTGATAATAAGAAGTTGGGGTGCAATTGATATGATTTTGCATGCCATGAGTGGATGACCATAATTGAGTCAATTATGGACATCAATAAAAAGTGGACTTAATTAATAATTTGGATAGGGAATTATTAAAACTAGGGTAAAAGATTATAAGTGATAATCAATGCTTATGACACGAGGTTGGACTCGTTTGTGTCGTAAACCTGTCCGGACCCGCCCGACAAATCCAATGGTCACAAATGTCAGCCCAATGTGAGAGGTCCTAGGCCTAAACTAAAACATAACAGTTGTAAAGACACGAGGTTAGACTCTTTTATGGTGTAAGACTTCCCGGACCCGCCCGGCAAATCCAACTGCCATAAATGCCAGTCTAATGTGAGAGGTCTTTATGAGGTTATGGCCTGAATGAATTAAGAAATACTTAACCAGATAAACATGTAAGGGGGACATGGGGGTTAAGTAGGTGCCTTGGGTGGCATGAGGGATATAGTGGGTGCCCTTAGTGGCATGTGAAATACGATTAGTAAGACTTAACCAAACACACATGTAAATGAACATGACTAAGAGGGTTAAGTGGGATGTACTAGTGAACAAGCTTAGGTGGGTAGCTTGTGGGGACCCATTTCAACCAGTATCCCAAACGTATCTTTGTGGGCTCGACCCAAGTCGAGGACGGGACACGCATACTGGGCTTGACTATAAGAGGCCAAAACGGGGTAGCGGTGGCAACGCAAGTCCAACGGGTTTCATATGCATGTGTGGACCCGGGCTGGTAGGTAAGACGTTGTTGCATCGTGTAGGTATAAGCCGTGCATTCTCAAGTTGTATCGGGTTGCCACTTTAGGAGAGTGATACACCCCACTGTGGGGCCAGAACGGGTATCTACGAGTAGGGAGCCGATCGAACGTGGGTAGTGTGGTACACCTAGTGGAGATAGGGGCAGACGACACCTATGTAGTCAGCTAGGGGTATGCAAGGCTATTTATATAGTTTCTGTGTGAAGCAAGTGGGATCAACCATTAGGGTGACTGGTGCGGTGCAGTGTAGTAATGTGCGGTGCAGTGTAGTAATTATTCGTTAGCAATTAGGCGTTCCTTTAACGTTATCTTTAACGTTATCTTTATCTGCTCATTCCATACCTAATAGTTCATAGACATTTACTTGTCTTCCAGCTTATGCCTTGGTCTAGTTATTTTGATAATAGTATTGTTAGAATTAGCATACTCGCCAGACTTTATGTCTGACCCCCTCCATTTCTATCCTTTTTCCCCCTCCAGGTCCTCAGGTTGGACCCAGCTCTAGTGGAGTTTGATTGGATCGCTTCATCTCTCTTTGGAAAGCTTGGACCACTGAAGTAAAGTCCAGCTTGTTATCTTCTTTAATGGCTATTTGTGTAATGGGGTTATGTGTTTTGTTTTATGAAGATGGATATTGTACTTGACTCTGATTTATGGTTTTATGATGCAACAAACATGTTTAATTTCCGCTGCAACAAAATGAAGTTTTAGATTTCCAAGTACTACTTATTATCTGTCTTGTTGTAATTTTTCTGTTCTATATTCACTCAAAACCTCCATGGAAGTTAATGCATTCCCATAGTGGGTGACATTAATGGACGTGGGGTGTTACACCTCGAGTCTGCCTCCACCGCTACCACTAAGCTTGCTGTGGTTGAAAAAGAGATAGAGGAGTTTGATGAATTGTTAGTGGACTTTTTTGCTCAAGTAATTCGGACTCAAGATATTTCTTGGATCAATGAATACCATACTACTTTAGTTAATGCGTGGGACCAGATTGTTGAAAGTGAGAGGCAGTGCTTGAAAGTCGAGAATGCCGATGAGAACCAGCTTATGTAAACCTTTCTCAAAGGTGGAGAGCCTGAGGCTTTGGCAGAGGGTAGGCGTCAGATCCAGGAGGCTATGGAGAAATAGAGGCTCGAGTTCAAAGGCAAGAGCAAAATTGATGAAGGTTCAAGCTCAGCTGCAGAGCCCAAGGCTTATAAGGTTGAGGAGTGCAGTCCAGATGATCCATTGATCCCTGGAGTCCCAGTTCCTCCAGCTGTTGGGGTTTCTACCGCAGCTTCAGGCAAGGATTCAGCGGAAGGTATCTCCATATTCTCTCCACAATTTATCAAAGCTATTGTAACTTGTCATCGTATTGTGGAGCAAACAACCGAGAAGACCACATTTTCTCCCAAATTAATAACAAATGCGCCTCATGATATAGGTGTCAAGCCTACTGATGAGGCTGCATAAAAGCAAGCAAAGACCAAGTAGATCAATGTGTCATCCCGTACCGAAGTTCCTAAGGTTCCAAAACAAATCAAAGTGTAAGAAACGGAGAAATCTATTGTAGCATCAAGTGCTAATGTTCCCAAAGATGCCGAAATCATCAGAGATTTAAGGGACATCGATGGTGACAATGGAGATGAAGAAGAGGAGGTCACCATCACGGGAGAGACAAAGGACGAAGACAGCATGACTCTGGCCGACTTGAAGGCCAAGAAGGATGAACAGCTGGCCTTAAAATTAGAGGAGCAAGAGCCTCTGAATGTGCCACCTATTTCTGCAGCTGATCCTAAATCTGGGTTAATTATAAAGCTGTGTACTAAGTCGATAACTACACAGCTCGCATCCCAATCCTCTGACCTTCCACAGGATCCTCCTTCGGATAAGAAGAAGAGGAAAAAGCAAGATAAATCTGATGCCAACAAGGAGGAGTCGGAGAAACAAAAGAAGGAGAAGAGGCCAAGGTTATCTCCAAAGCCCAAGTAGAGCCATTTTTTATGTCTTTTCTCTTTTCAGTTGTTCCACTGGCCTTATGATGTAGTCGCGAGTATGGCCCTTGCATTTTGTCTAGCCTTATCTTGTAAATCTGCACTTAGTAAATGAAAGTCTGTTTCTTTTGCATCACTATGTACATGTGAATACCTCACAATTAGTCATACGTTTGAATATTCCAATGGTAAATAAGTCATGAATAGAAGTGCATCATAAGTTTTTCATTGCAGTCACTACATAAAAACTTCTATAATGCATTGTTGAGTGTCAATTAGTATGTGTATATATGCCCCTAATCAATCGTCGACGTGATGCCTGGCCAGGGCTTGTTGAGGATTGATTAGGATCAGCATTGCATAGCCCTTCATGTCCGGACATGAAGGGCAAGGGATCAACTCTCAATCTTTCCCCTGATACTACAATGGGGTAGGAGCCCTTTAATGAAATTTAGTCAATATGCCTTTATAAACTCCTGTCATATTCCCAGGATGGAGTTCGAACTCAACTTTCAATTTACTCCCTGATCCTTCAGCAGGGTAGGAGTTCTTGGGGGCGCCAATCCTTGGCACCTTTATACTTTCCTGTCGAATTCTAAGGGTAGACTGTTGTCGAGACTGTCTTTTAAGTCATGGTGCACCTTCACACCTCGTGGATAATTATTGTCCTTAATACTCTTTATGAGTATTAGAGTGTAGATAGTTGTGTCGTTTACTTTATTGCACCCTCGACGTCTTGTATACTGTTGAACTTCTAATTTGATAGAAGGCACTTTGAATTACATGCTTCTAGATTATTGCGAAGTTTATAGCGAACTCTATAATTATGACAACTCATGTAAGTAAAAAATAAAAGAATAAATAAGAAATGGTGCGATAAAAGTAAATGACACATGGTATTTCATAGTTGTTCGGTCGAATCATGACCTACGTCCACATTATAATCTTTTTCTTATATAACCGGATTGTTCTAGGCAAGTCATGCCTTTTTACATGGTCTAAAAACAAAAGTGTAAAAATGACAATTTCATGCCAAGTAGTGCCGCAAAATGCTGGCATTCCACACTTTGGGGATTTCGTTTCCATCCACAGTTGCTAGCTGGAAAGATCCATTATCAAGCCTCTGTAGGATTGTATAGGGTCCTTCCCATTTTAGGCCCAAATGTACAGGAGGTGGAAAGACATGCTTTAGAATCAAGTCTTTGTGTTCAAAAGTTCGAGCTAGGACCTTTCTGTTGTAATATCGATCGACCTACTATTCGTGTCTCAAGGCACGGAGGTCCGCTTCGTTCTTCTACCATGTCGAGGGATTCGAGAAGCAACTTCTTGTTTGTCATCGGGTCGTAGTAAGTGAACCTGTGAGATGGAACTTCTAATTCAACCGGGATAACTGCCTCAGACCCGAAAGCAAGGGAAAAGGCATGTACCTCGTGGCTGACTTGAAAGTTGTTCTGTAAGCCCATAATGCCAAGGGTAGCTCATTGACCCATATGGCTTTGGCCCATTTCAACCGCTTCTTTAAGATGGACTTGATTACTTTGTTTGCCGCTTCTACCTGTCCATTTGATTGTGGATGTGCCACAGTTATGAATCTCTTCTCGATACGATATCTTTGGCAAAAATCCCAGAACTCGGTACTGTCAAATTGGGTCCCATTATCTGTTATGATGACTTTCGGAATTCCAAATCGACATATGATGTTTCTGATGATGAAGTTTATCACTCGCTTGGTTGTGATCGTGGTTAGGAATTCTGCTTCGACCCACTTAGTAAAGTAATCCACGGCCACAATGGCGAATTTTGCTCTGCCCTTCGCTATGGAGAGGCTTCCAATAATATCAATTCTCCAAACAGCGAAGGGCCATGGACTCATCATCGTCTTCAACTGACTGGGAGGCGCCCTGGGAATCTTCGAGAATCTCTGGCATGCATTGCAACGTCATGCATATCTTTATTCACTGTAGGCTAGAAATAGCCATACCGCAAAATCTTCTTCGCCAGCGTTTGTCCTCCAGTGTGGTCGCCACATTCACCTTTTTGTACTTCTTTCAGTACCCGTTTGATGTCGTCATGGGCTATACAACGGAGGAGAGGCATCGATAATCCTTGTCTATATAGGACTTCGCCTTGCATGACATACCGGGAGGCCTTTCAATAACAACATGCCTCTCGCTCTTCTTGGTCGGAAGCGTTCCATTCATTAGGAAGTTCTTTAGAAGTTCATCCATGATTCTTTTTCTGGTTCTGTTTCCAATACAGGATCAATTTTCGTCTGATCGATGCTTGGGGACTGCAGTATCTCTATCGAGAAAATCTATGTGTCCTCAGGGTTATTAAAGCTAGCCATCTTGGCCAACTTGTCTGCCCTCTGATTCCCTGATCGTGGGATATGTGTTATGATATGGTGTTTGAGGCCATCCAGCAATTTTCTTACTTCCTTCAAATACGATATGAGCCTTGGCCCTTTGGCATGAAACTCTTCATTGACCTGGTTCACAACTATCTTGGAATCACAGTAGATATCTAGTTTTGCTATCCCCAACTCCTTTGCAAGCCTTAGCCCGACAATTAGGGCTTTGTATTCAGCGTCATTATTCATGGCGTGGAACTCTAATCTGAGAGCATAGTGTATCGATCGTTTTTCGGGAGTTACAAGTACAATTCCAGCACCAGATCGTCTGTTATTCCTGGCTCCGTTAGTATATAGTTTCTAGGCATTGGGGTTAACGAGTTGTTTTAGGGGATCAGCTTCCTCATTCGTTACATCGTCCTCTGGGATAGTAAATTCTGCTATAAAATCTGCCAACACTTTCCCCCTTATCGATCATCGGGGCTAAAAGTTCAGATCAAATTAACTAAACTCAATATTCCATTTGAGTAGCCTTCCCGATGCCTCTGGCCTTTGCAACACTTATCGAAGCGGATGGTCGGTGTATATGACGGTTATGGGATAAGCTTGAAAATAATGGCGAAGCTTTCTAGATGCAATCAGCAGACTATATGCAAGCTTTTCTATTTGTTGGTAGTTATGTTCTGCTGTTGTTAGCTTCTTACTTACACAGTACACAGATCTTTGGACTTTATCTTCTTCTCTTACTAGGGCTGAGCTTGTTGCGTGGGACGACACTGCCAAGTACATGAACAAGTCCTTATGTCCACTGGCTTGGACAATATCGGGGGTTTTACCAGGTGATTCAGAACGTTCTGGAATGCTTTCACACAATCAGGGGTCCATTTGAAATTACGCTTCCCTCGCTTTATCAAATCAAAAAATGGAATGCACTTATTTGTAGCCTCAGAGAAGAATCTACTTAATGTGGCTACTTTCCCAACGAGGCTTTGCATATCTTTGATTTGTCTCGGTTCTTGAATATTCCTGATTGTTGTGATCTGATCTGGATTGATTTCAATTCCATGCGAACTAACCATAAAGCCTAAGAATTTTCTAGAGGCAATTCCAAATGAAAACATCAAAGGGTTGAACTTCATCCCATATCGTTTAAGGATATCAAACATTTCTACTAAATCGGTAGTATAATTGGATGATTGTCTGGATTTCACAAGCATATCATCAACATACACTTCAATCGCCTTCCCAATCTGATTGTAGAACATCCGTTTCACTAATCGTTGATATGTAGCTCCAACATTCTTTAGACCGAAAGGCATCACTACATAGCAGTACAGTCCCAAATCTGTGATGAAGCTGGTATGCTCTTGGTCCGGAACAAGCATGGGAATTTGGTTATATTCGGAATACGCATCCATGAAGGAGAGGAGTTCGTGAACCGCCGTTGGATCCACTAGTTGATCAATTCTATGAAGTGGGAAACTGTCTTTTGGACAAGCCTTGTTCAAATATGAGAAATCAATGCAGGTTCGCCATTTCCCACTGGCATCTTTACAAAAACCGGATTTGAAATCCATTCTGGATAAGTTGAATCTCTAACGAATCCATTGCTCCTCAACTTCTCAACTTCTTCCTTTAAGGCAGCTGACCTCTCAAGGCCAAGCATTATCCTTTTCTGCTTAACAGGTGGATGCTTCAGGTTGATGCTCGGCAAATGGCGCATAATTGATGGGGATATCCCACACATGTCAGCATGCATCTAGGCAAACACATCCAGATTGGCCTTTAGGAAGTCGGTCAATTCTTTTGCACGAAGAGGGTCTAACTAGGATCCGATTTTCAAGACCTTCGTTGGGTCATTATCATCGATTGGAATATCCTCAGTTGTTTCGTTAGGATTCGCCATTCTGTCCTTGAGTTCCTCATCCTCTCTGGGATCTATATCCTCGGGTAGTTCTCTGGGCGGCTCCTTCGGGGTTATCTCTAATTGCTATGCTGAATTCTCCTTTACAGGTGGAGAAGTGCCCTTTGGTTCTATGTTTAACCCTTTGAGCAACAACTTCAACTCTGCTATGTAGCAGGCTCTCCCAGCGACTTGGTCACCTGTGACTACTCCCACTCCTGCATCTGTTGGGAATTTCAACAATAAACACCAAGGCGTAATGCAGGCCCTGAATTCTTCTAGGGCCGGTCGGCCCATAAAGGCATTATAAGGTGATTCGATATCAAATACCACAAATGGAAGAATTCTCACTCTCCGGCGATCTCCTTCTCCTAGAGTTACCGATAGTTCCACATATCCGATCGGGGATGTTGAGGCTCCATTAAAGCCACTTATCCATTCATCACAGGGCTTCAAATCTTTTGCTTCAATCTTTATCTGATCAAATTCTTTCTTGAATAGATTATTGACTGAACTTCCATTGTCCACCAAAACCTTGCGGACCAATGGTTGCCATGATCACTAAAGGGTCTTCGGTAGGGGCATGAACTCCGGTACTATCTCTATCACGAAAGACGACATCATCCGACATTGTTTTGTGCTGCTCTACCGGGACTGCAACTTCAAGACTACTACATTCCCCTACTTCGAGGTGTTTGGCCGCATTCACATACTGATCCATTGCCCTAAAGATGTGCCCTACAGGATGAGGTCCTCCCACTATGGTGTTGATGACAATGTTTTTTCCTTTCTGCTGAGAAGTAGGCCTAGCGGCGGGTTGGTTTTGATTCGGGGCCTGCCCAGCCTGCCCCTGTCTCTCGGGGCAACCTTATATTCATCCAACCTCCCTTCACGAAGTAGTTTTTCAATGATGTCTCTCAAATGATGGCATTCATTAGTGGAGTGGCCATGGGTTTGATGAAAAGGCAGTACTTTCCTATCTCATGTTCTTTCTCCGTTGAATCTCTCGGTGGAGGCCTCTTATACTGAAGAACGTTGTAGGTATCCATAAAAATATTCTCTAATGTATCATTTAACGGTGTGAAGTTTTCAAAAGCCTTCAACCGAGGTCTCCTTTGAGAATCATTCCACCGATTTTTCTTCTGACTGTTATTCCCATATTGGCGGCCATTGCCTTGATTCTTATTTCCAACGTTAACCTCTGTCTTTCCTGAACTGTCGTTGGACTGTTTGATGGCCACGTTACTCTGTATATCTTCTTTATGGGCAATATTTCTCTTCCAACTGACGTATATCTCTTCCTGAGGTAATTGAATGTTAGCTTTTTCATAGAATATTTCTCTGGTTAGCGGCGGCTTTCCGGCTAAGTATCTACCAAACTCAGTATCGTTGTCTACTCTGTCAATCAAGGCCATCAAGACAGTCTGTCCATGAGGATCCCTAACCTACGTAACCACTAAGTTGAAATGATCTAGGTATGACCTCAGAGTTTCATCGGGGTGCTGTTTAATGAGGGATAACTCAATGACATTTTTATACCTCTGAGCATGAAGCCGGAATTAATTTACGAATTGTTCACTCAATTCCCTGAAACTAGAGATCGATCGTGCTGGCAAGTGGGTAAACAACATTAATGCCACATCCTCCAGGAATATCGGGAATGCTTTATATTTTACTGCGTCAAGAGCGGCTGCGGCATTCATGTACCATGAATACCTCATTAGATGTTGAACTGGATCCGTCCTACCAGAATAGTGGTTCACAGTTGGCATGTTGAATTTCCTCGAGAATCGAACGTATATATCAACAGTAAAGGGCGTGTGACTGCGGTCTATACCCCAATCCTTGTTTCTCTGTCCATGGCTATCTTCCATGATTTTCCTAACCGTTGCTTCAACATCAGCATTGGTCGATGTAGATTCAGGATCAACACTCCTTGCCCTGCGGGGCCCTCTAATATCTATTCGATGTGCTGCCGCAAAGTCTGGGGCCTAAGCAGAACTTCCTTATCCTCTGTTGCCACGGTCAATCACGCGGTGAGGGGGTGGTAATGGTTGATTCTGAACAGGGTCAACAATGCCTCCATTCCTAGGCAACGGAGCTGGATCATTCAAGTTACGATTATTAGATCCCAGATTGAGGGTCGCCTCTTCTCGAGAAGGAAGTGATCCAAATCGAAGTTGTTCCACATTTTCAGCCCTTTCCAGCGGTGGTCTTGGAGGTCTTGGAGGCTCCTCCAACAAGGATGAATATTTTGGAGTAGGAAAATAAGCTGGCGGAGGTGTCCTCTGCCTTTGGAGTTTATCAATTCGTCTGTCTAATGCAGTAATATTTCGTCGTAACACGGAACACTCTTGCCTTTGGGCTGCCAACTCATCATTCGTCGTATCCAACATATCAAGCACACGAGAGAGATCTCCTTTAGTTATCGAAGCAGAGGCATGTAGCTAGTCATCAGTAGTCACTCTTGGACATAGAGCACTTGAACTAGGTCGAGCAGAAGCGCCAATACGAGAAGAACGAGCCATAATCTCCTTTCCAGGTCGAACTGTGGTCCCTTGGCGAGGGCGGTTCATGACCCCCTCTGGTTCACAGCTCGTGACATGCTCTTGTGGTTGGCTCGTGATCGGGTCCTGAGAATGGTTCGTGATGAGCTCTACAGGGTGGCTCGTGAGGACATTAGCAAGTCGGCTTGTGGCGATCAATTGTGAACGGGTCGTGACCCCTTGCAAGCCACGAGTGGGGGAGTTCACCTCAACCTGCTCCTGATTACTTTCTTCGTTGGCTTCGATTTCTTGAGCGGTTCGCTAATCTTTGGATTTCTTTCCGGCCATAGCGTCTCTACATTGCTGAAATCTTCAAAAACCAAAACAGTGGAAGTTCGGACTATTTTCTTCGGACTTGAAAATCCATATAGTAGAGCAATAATCCGATAGGTTGATAATTCAATTCTCGTTGAAAGCACCAAAATGTTAGACCACATTAGGGCTCTAACACCCAAATTGTCTAAAATTGCAGAGAGTAATAACTAGAAATGAAAGAAAATGCAACAAACACACCAAATTTATAGTGGTTCGGCGCTAACGAGCCTGCGTCCACTTTATATGACTGATTGTATGTTAGAATGCAAGTACAATCAATGATTTCTCTCAATCTCACTCTTACAATGATAATTCACTCAATAATTTCGAGATGTTTCTAATTGTAAATAATGGACGAACATTACTGGTGGAAACAACACTCAGAATTGCCCAAAGATCCTAAAAAATGCCAAGTATTGGGCTATTAATAGGTGATTTCTACAGGCGGTTCGTGAAGACATGTGGCAAAAATCCCGAGAAACTCGGACCCGTTCGTGGCTTGATGGAGAAATGGTCAACATGGCCGTTGTGGACATGTGTCATCGGATTCTTGATCTGCGGTTCATCGGTGACCTGGTCGTGGACACCATCCTGAGAAAGGATCGGCTCGTGACTGTTTATTATGAGCAGGTCGTGGAGCACCCTTCATGAGCGGGTAAAAAAGTTAGCTCACGAATGGGTCATGAGTTGAGGACCACAAGCAGATGGGAGGAGCTGAATCACGAGTGGGAACCACCTGGAAGCATCATGAACCGGTATGCATCTTCTTTAGTTTACGCGTACGAACATCCTTGTCCGTCCAAATGCTAGCGTGTATATTCTTGGTGGCTTGGTCAAAAAGCTAACTAACAAGTTATATTATAAGTCATATATATTGAAGTATGGATTATAATAATACTATTATAATCAATGAAAACAAATGGGATTCGTAAACTAAATTAAATCCTTGATGGATATGATTTAGAAATAATAATTTTCCAAGATCAACTGACTTAGGAACGATGTATTAGTTTTTTTTTGAATTATTAACTTGTGATAGACAAGATCTATTGTGAAGGTTGATCTGTTGATTTGATTGATTGCAATGCTATGGTATGGCCCCATGAACTTGTTAAGTTTAAATTAAACATTCAGATTATATCAAACTACTATTGAAATCTGGAAATTTATATGTTAAATAATTTTAGTAGATAATTTTGATAATCAATATAAACATTGATATTTGTTTGAATATGATAACCTTATTACTTCATGTATCACTTGTTCCTAAAAGATATTAAGGTATGTTGATTCAAAGAGATAGGGATTGCTTTTCTAAACGAAATCTAAATACCACTTTGTTTCAACTTAGGTGTTGTTTAATTTGAGGTCAATTTGAAGACCATTGAAGATGAAGTTTGTGCAAGGACTGTTCTGTCAATCCTAGGTAGAAATTGCCCAAGATGAATTTATAGAATAGTACCTTCGGTTTGTCCAATCCCAGGACAACTTGTATGGACGAATGTCTGACAGAGTATGCCTAACAGATCATATGATTGATCTCTTCAAACTATGTTTGGTAGCAAAGGAATTCGTTTCTCCTAAATTTGTACCTATAGTTTTCGGGAAGTCAATTTGTGATTTGACGGGTTTGACGATGTGGCATTCAGAGTAAATAAAGACATGATATATCTGAAAGTTAAGTATAGGCTCAAGCTTCACAACTGATAAATGACAAAAATCGGGCAGGCAACATGACTATGTGGGTCGCTCCCATCAGGGTGTATTATCACCATCTAGAGAATATTCTTTTATTACCTCTTTCACTTCTGTATCTCTCGGGCAATGTGGCCAACCGTTGGTGATAATATATTCGATACACTCAAGAGAAATGAGTGGTCGCTCGTATATGGCCGGGTTGCAAGATGTTCTTGTTGAACCTAGTATATTCCTCTCTTGAGATACACTATCGGAAGATGGTTCCATACCTTATCATAGTTGGAAATCTATTATCCCTAAATGCCAAGAGGTACCAAAATTTAGACACTATCATAATATATGATTTCGATATACAAATTGTTTTGGTTATAATAAGGAAAAACATGTTTCGTGTTTATGTGCGACGTGGTCTTATGAGATACCTTTTATTTCCCAAATTATTTTATATACCTTTACGCATACTATCCCATGACTGACCCAGAGTTTATTTTTCTATGTTTTCCATAAACTCTTGGGTGCCCAAATTTGTACGGGCAGTCAAGTAGTTCAGGATTTTACAGATACTCTTGAAGAAGCTTAAAGCAGGAGGCTTCAACGATAGATATATAGAGTTTATTTCCACTGTGTTGTATATACGTTGTTCTATGATGATGTATGTAAGTTCAAATGCAGTTTTGTTATTTCAAAGTTATGTTATATAATATATTTTATTCATTCTACTATGAGATCGAATTTACTGTGATTATGTTATGTTCTTCTTTTTCTTCTATTCTAACTTTTCTATCTTATCTCTTCTCATCCTCTAATTTCTTTCTTAGACATCTGGGTTTTAGTATTCTTTGGGTTGGACTTGTTTTGTATTTGGTCAACTCAAAGGGTACCGAAATTTGGGTCGTCACATTTGTTATTAGAGCTGAAAGCTGAGTAGTGACCCTGGCTCTGTGGCGTAACTCGATAGAGATAGGTCAGCAGTACCCTAGATTGAGTTTGACTGTATATACATATGAGCACATATTTGTTAATTGGTATAAACACTGTTTTTTGTTGCGGTAATTGATTTGTTGAGTGGTATAAAAATATTAGATCGACGCGTTTAGTTGACGAGGTCAATAGGGATTCCTAACAACTTGAATAGTATAATTTGACACAGTATTATTTTAAAGTTGAGCAAATGAAATAATTCTGCCTTAAAAATATATTTTGTTATAAAAGAATAGTTTTATGAAATTATTATATATTTATGTGCCAATAATTGTTATTTTAATCAAATAAGATTATAAATTGAGAGGGTTATATTGAACCAAATTATGAAAAGTCGTGTGACTTGTGACTTAGAGTAGGATCTTTCTGTATGGAATATGCGGAAGTAAATATGATAAACTTACTTTACTAATGCAAATAAATATTAAACAACAAAAGATATCACAGATAAGTAAATTTAGTAAGTAAAGTGACACCAAGAATTTTATACTAGTTCGGACTTCCCGTCCTATGTCCAGTCCAAGACTCCTTCTGGAATTCTATTATCAACACGCTCTCTTCACCCGGAGGAATAGGTCATAATACACCCAAGCACCAACAAGGATGTCCCCACCTGAGCACTAACACAGAACTTCATAATTATATGTAGTTTTGACTTCTGAATGTGTTCTCGCATCAACACTGAATTGTCACGATCAAGTACACCCTTCCTATAATCTTATCCTCAAATATTTGATGTGTATATGAAGATTTAAGGAAGTATGTTGCTTGTTGAATCAAGAGATATGAAATAACCTCAAATATTCAACAAGTAACTTGAATTAGAGAGAGCTTTTAGAATGTAGTGAGTATACAGATGTAAATCGGAATTTAGAATAGAATCAGTAAGAGTCAATGATTTGTAAATTATGTTAGTGATGTATATATAATGGTTGAAGAGTGGTTAACTTTCATGAAGTGTTTCAGAGAAGAGAAGGAACCATTTCTGTTAGAAATGAAGAGGAAACTCTTCATGAAAGATGGTGACCTTCTAGAAAATATGGTTGTTGTAAAATATGACCGTTGGAAAATATGATCGTTGGAAAATATGACCATTGTAAAATATGACCGTTGGTAAATATGACCGTTGTAAAATATAACTGTTGGAAAATATGACCACTGTAAAATATGATCGTTGGAAATATGAAGTGTCTTTTCGCAAAGTGTCTTTTCATGAAGTGACGAAGTGTCTTTTCGTGAAGTGTCTTTTTGCGAAGTGACTTTTTGTGAAATGTCTTTTCATAAGTGCATTTGTGTACGTTATATATTTGAGGATAGATTATAACAATATATAATACATCTAAGGCACAATTAAATGGATAATCATAACCTATATCAATTTTCCTTTGATCTTCTCTTCTTCCTTGTCATGAATCAAAAACTTGTGATCAAACATTCTCCCCCTTTTTTGATTGATGGCAACCTCTTGCAATCTTGTAGATATTTTATTTTCTCCCCCTGAAAATATATTATATGTGAATTTTCTCCTCCTGAGTATATGGTTATTCTTTTTCTGTAACAATTTTGTTAGTATATCAAATTCTCTCCCCATTTGTCATCAATAGAAAAAAGAATAGCAGCAAGATAGAAATAACAGATTCTTTGATTTACTCCTTCCTTTTAGATTTGTTTCCAAAGTTTTTAGAGATACCAAAATAACCTTCTCTTTGTTGTGGTGTACCTGCAAAAAATATGATATATATACTACTTTGGTACCCACTTCCTTGTTAGGGTCTAGGGGTTATATGGAAGGTAACCATGCCCAAGAGGGTTTATTGGAACCTTTAAAAATGAAATTTCCATTATTAATTACTGAATTAAAATAATCATCAATATATTTTTCTCTGTTTTTCCAATTTATAGGAACCCAAATACTTAAATAACTTCTATTGGTATTTCGTATTGTACTTGTAGATATTTTTTTATAAATATCTCCAGTTATAGAAGTATTCGAATTTCTATAATGATTGGATCTTGGATTTACTCGTGCATTAGTACTAGCATTGATATTTTTATTATATATAAAAGCATATGTAGTACTAGTTCTATAATTGGTTTTATTATATCCTAAACCGTTTTTATCATGTAAAGGTCTTGAATAAGACAAAATCTCATTTAAATCATTTTTAACTTTATTAAATTTCGCGAACTTACTTGTACGTTTTTCAAATTCTATTCCAAAGACGCGGTTGACATTTTCAAAAGAAATCTTATTGGTTTTCAAGATATCATTTTCCTTATTTAATTCAGAGTTTTCCCTTTTTAAAGTATCATTCTCATTTTTGAGATCAAAAATTTGAGATTCTGAATTATCTAAAGAAGAATGTAATCTTTTAAAATTTTCTTTTGAGTCACAAATTTCATTTTGCAAAACATTATTATAAATTTTTAAGAAATCATATTCTTTAGATAATTCTAGATTCTCTTCAAGTAAAGCTTCATTCTCCTTTTTAAGAGAAAAAATTAAAGAACTAGAATTACTTAAAGAATCTTCTAAAGTTGTATTTTGATTTTCTAAAAGATCGATTTCCTTTAAAAGAACATTGTTTTTATCTTCTAGTCGCTCATTCTCTTTTTGAATGAATTTTTTTTGAAAAACAAGCTCATCTAAGGTATTTTCAAAACATTTGGTTTGTTTTACTAAAAAAATGTTTTCCTCTTTTAATTTGGTGTTTTCTTGCTCATAATCTTTAGACTTGGCTAAAATAATTGTATTAAGCTTTCCCAAACTTTTAAAATCTTTTAACAATTTTTCATGATCTAACAGAATATCTTTATATAATGAATCTACACATACCGATTGTGATCTGACTTTAGCCATGAGACATTTGCTTCCTTTCTCTCTTGATTCTGATTTGTTGCTCTTCCATTTTATAATCTATTGACAAGATTTCTTTATTACCATTTATTCTAGAATGTTGTTACGATTTCTAGAACACCAGGCTCTGTTACCAATTGAAAAGTCGTGTGACTTGTGACTTAGAGTAGGATCTTTCTATATGGAATATGCGTAAGTAGATATGATAAACTTACTTTATTAATGCAATAGTTATGCAAATAAATATTAAACAATAAAAGATATCATAGATAAGTAAATGCTGTATGTAAAGTGACACTAGGAATTTTATACTTGTTCGGACTTCTGTCCTACGTCCAGTCCCAGACTTCTTCTGGAATTCTATTATCAACACCCTCTCTTCACCCGGAGGAATAGGTCATAATACACCCGAGCACCAACAAGGATGTCCCCGCCTAAGCACCAACATAGGACTTCACAATTAGAAGTAGTTTTGACTTCTGAATGTGTTCTCGTATCAACACTGAATAGTCACGATCAAGTGCACCCTTTCTATAATCTTATCCTCGAGTATTTGATGTGTATGTGAAGATTTAAGGAAGTATGTTGCTGGTTGAATCGAGAGATACGAAATAACTTCAAAGATTCAACAAGTAACTTGAATTAGAGAAGGCTTTTAGAATGTGGTGAGTATAGAGATCTAAATCAGAATTTAGAATAGAATCGGTAAGAATCGATGATTTGTAAATCATGTTAGTGAAGTATATATAATGGTTGAAGAGTGGTCAACTTTCATGAAGAGTTTCAGTGAAGAGAAGCAACCATTTCTATTAGAAATGAAAAGAATCTCTTCATGAAAGATGGTGAGCTTTCATAAAATATGGCTGTTGTAAAATATGACCAGTGGAAATATGACCATTGAAAATATGATCGTTGGAAAATATGACTATTGTAAAATATGAAAGTTGGAAAATATGACTGTTGTAAAATATGACCGTTGGAAAATATGACCATTGTAAAATATGATCATTGGAAATATGAAGTGTCTTTTCGGTATATCTAATTATCATTTTATTAATTTTAGGGGTTAGTATTTTATTAATTTCTAGAAAATCATTACATAAAAAAATAACTACTGTTGTTTTGAAACAGTATGAATTAATATACGACCCGAAATCAATAATTATTTTCATCCTTTTTGTTGATGATAAAGGGGAAAAAATTGAGTACATTGACCGAGGGGTATATAAATTTAGAAGATAAAAATATTAAGGGGGAGCAATATAATATTTATTTATATATTCATATAATTGTCATCATTAAAAAGGGGGAGAATGTTGAAAACACGATTTTTTATGTTTTGATGATAACAACTACATGATGTTTGCTACTAACGTATTTGTTGAATTATTTCATATATAATAGAAATTTAGTGAAATAAAAAAAGGACAAAATATATGCATTACCAAGATTGTCGTTCGAAGGAGCACAAATGACAGCCAAGCATTGGAAATACACTAGTGGGAAAAGTTAAAAGACCAAAAATAAATAGAAGCATGGCAACAAAAGAAAAATTGGAGAACATTGGAGAAGAGGTATTTGATCACCGATCACGCTACCAAAGTCCAAAGTCGGAATGGCCACATGAAGAAACATGACTTCTTAGTTTAAGATGGTGACCGTTTAGATCGAATTGGCATGGCTACCACCCCAAACTAATTGCAGCTTTTCAAATGCAAAACATTAGAAGTGCTCGGTTTAGAACCCAGGTTGGCACTTTGGAAGTCACATGCCTTGACCACCCATACCATTCACTCTTTCAATAAAAGGTATAACTGTAAATTATTTGAACAATAAAGAAGGCAAAATTGCAATGTAAAAATATGATTGCTCCAGGGTTCGAACCCTGGTCAATATGCAGGCATGCGTGAGCACTTACCGCCCAGACCATTCACTGCTTCATGACAAGCTTCAATGGCTAATTTATTTAAACAAAACAAGGTGGAACTAAATGCAACAAAATGGTGACCAATGGGATTCGAACTCAGGTGTTCATGAAGGGAGGCGTACGCAACCACCAACCAGGCTATGTGGCCTTTCGATTTGTTACTAAAGGCTCTATTTTATCAAGGGGTGTATACGAAGTGAGCAGACACCTATTTCCACATATTTTGAAGAATCATGGGCGTTCAAATGGCTACATCTTTTCTAAAGGAAATTGCTGAGGAATTGCAACTATTTATTGACTTCCGTTCGCTCATATATAAGATTCCTATCATCCCAAAACCAATGACACAACTCTCTTCTCAAAAACATTTTACCATTGCTTCCAAATGCTTCAAATTCCATATTTATTTGAAAGAAAATTTTAGACCAATATTAGTTCGCACTACAAATATTCAAATATAGTCAAATTTCACTTTCTAGCCTCTACGCACTCAATCTGCATCATTGTTGTTGAAGGCTATAGAAGTTGTGCTACACTGCGACTACTTCGTGTATTGAAGACACAGTATATAGTCAGTTATCTATTTACTTTGTATTCAAAGTTTCTGTGAGCCTATAGCCCGTTCAAATCAGGTGGGTAAGATTGTGGCCCATTCAAATCAAGTGGGTAAGCTTGTGGCCCGTGAAATCAAGTGGGCAAGCTTGTGTCCCGTGAAATCAAGTGGTGTTTGTAAACCTGTTCCTCCGGGTGAAGTGAGGTTTTTTTTTCATAGTTAAAAAGCCAAAGGGGAGCTTCGGGACTGGACGTAGGACTGGAAGTCCGAACCAGTATAAATCGACTGTGTGATTTATATTTTCCTTTGCTATTAAAATTATTTTACTACTGTTGTGGTTGCTGCACTTCAAATTCTACACATATATGCTGGCCATCATCGATCCAGTGCATATCGACTATTCATTCATCGCCGCACCCAACTTTTCAAATTGAATTTATATAAAATGGGAATTGTTTGAGTAAAATAAAATGTTTTAGGAAAATTCAGAGATTTTGAAGTATAATAGAATTGGGATTTGAGATTTCAAACAAGTCTAGAAATTTGGATTCTTGGAATTTTAAAATTTAACTGGAACACTAGAATTTGGCTGAGGTTAAATCAAATAGATTTAAACAGGATTGGAGTTCAAAAAGTGAATTTGGAGTAGGTAGATATGTTTGAATAGGTTTGATTCTAATTAATGTAGTAGATCAGACATGGAATATATGTAATCAAGGATATTTTCCTAAATAAAAATGGACAAATATGGGTTGATAAGGAATTAAGATTTGAAGTTAAAATATTGAAACCTTACTGGAGATTGGTTGGCTTAAGTGATTTTCTGAGTGTTGATCTGATGTTGATTTCGATCTTCGGGGTTGATATTTTGATAATTATTTTCTTACCAATTTACAGACAGGAATTGATGAATGCTAAAAAGTAAAAATCATAAATAAGATAGGGAAATGTTTTCCAGATATAATAACAAATATTTCTAGTTATGAAATTGAATGTATCTGAGTTGATGAATGCATATTGATGGTATAAATGTGGGATAAAGGTTGATCGCTCAACAAAGGATATCCGTTGGAAGTTTGATTGAATTAATGAGCCTATTTGAAGAATCAGTCGACTTTGTGGTTTCTTTGATGAGTAGAGATGGCCTAGAATAAAGAGTTTAAAGTTATATTAATGAAGCCATAAGAAAGAGACGCTATCGAATTTTTCGAAAATTTAAGAATTAAATTTTCTGAAGGGATTTTAAGAACTAAAAAATTGATTTACTGATTTTGTATTGAAACCAGATGAGTTAAATTAAGCTAATGAATTGATTTAAAATCAATTTGAATAAAGATGGATTTCATCGATGATTTAATAAGAACGAGGTGAGGAAACGAAGGAGTTTTGGGATATACTCTGCATATCAATCTAGTGAGACTGACCTGAACTAGATTTGACTGTGATTATATATCTGGTCTGTATCATTGATGAAGATGTGAAGTGACTTTGAAATATGGAAATAAAGCTACGTAAGATGAAACAGACTTAATATTACTCAAGGAAGACCAGAGATGTGTATGAGGAATCTATCCGGAGATTTGTTTGATAGTTAATTACTTGTGTATGAATTGAATGTTTTGATTATTGTGAGTTGGTTGATAATTAACCTGTATGTTTGGATGCTTTGTTTGTTGTAATTGTTGATATATGACCAGTATATGCGTTTTGATATAGGTCTATGACTTTGAATGTAGTTGGAATTTTCTAGTTACTCTATAATTTTGGGGACAAAATTCTTTTAAAGGGGATAGATTTTAATGTCCCGGTTTTTGACTTATTTGGTTAAACTACGATCATATTTATATCTGTAATTTAAATCAATTAATTAATATTAGATATGAATATTATTAAATATTAATTAGTTCGAAAATCATATGAGTATATTTTAAACTTGTATATTTATATATATAAGTATATGTTGTTTTTAACATTTTATTTGCATATAAATCTTGTTCAAGCTTATGTAAAAAAAATCATTTACTGGATAATTTAACTTGTTTACATTTTTAGCAAACATATGTGTTTTACAAATCTAACTTGTATTATTTAAACTTCTAGCTCATAGATGTACATGTGTATTCAAATTAAGTGAATACTGGATTATTCCGCATATAAATACATACAGGAACACGACATCAAAATATTTAATAGTTTTGATTTGTTTTAGATCCTAAGTAGTTATATATATATATATATATATATATATATGTATGTATGTATGTATGTATGCTATAATTTACCTGCTATCTAGTAGCTTAATTTCCTTCGATACAAAGTAAGCTTTTTAAAAGTATTTTTGTCATATAAGTACGCAATAGATCATGGATATATAAATGAAATGAAGTGCATTTGAGAAAACACACTTAGCAACATGCATTTCTTGTCAAAAATCAAGGCAGACTAGTTTTAAACACAATTAGGCACATGGTTTTGGCATATGATAGTATAAATATCCATGTGCACATTTTTTTGGGTGTGACACATAGTGGAAGGCGTATATACTAATGATCATAAGCACCATCTTTTCAATTACCTAAGACAACCTAAACTATGTAGTACTTAAACATTTAAATAGTTGGAATTTGCTTAGAAGCTAAGGATGTTTTTTAAAAATATTTTAGTACATGAGCAAGGTACAATTGCTTGTGTGGTCATAAATCAAATGAAGGCACACATCAATGCAACCTTGCACATCATAGAATGTAGCAAACTAGAACTATAGAACATCCCCTCCATAAAAACAAAGACAACTTAGACTCTACCATATTAGAGGTAGATGCTAAGCTATATGTTCCTAATTGTTTTTCAGCTATAAATACACACACACTTACACACTTGCACTGAATCTGTAACAAACTCACTAAAATCTAAAGAAGGGAAGGGAAGCAAACTTGAGAACAAACCTGGAACTGAAAATTTAAGATAGAAGGAAATAGAGCTTAAGACAGTGGAACCATATGTGAGTAAACTAATCCCTTGTACATTGATTGTCTTGTAAATATAGATATAGATGCATGTATGTTACTGAGTGTGTCATTTTAAAACCATTTAGCCTTCATTTTAACGTAGAATTAAAGCCTTGAACTAAAAAAAACTGAGATAGTAGCAAATATGTTGAGTAAACACTCTCTTTCTACTTTCTGTACCCATGCATTAATCTAGCACAGCATATAAGACTATATAAACATGAATTTATATTGACAATGCATGAATGTTTGTGGTAGATTAATCGCTGAAATAATTGATAAGATTTGAAAATATTATGATACTGAAAGTTTAAACCTGAAACAAAACAAAACGTGTAGTAAATATGTAACAACCTATATGTTTGGAACCAATTTAAAATTTATTTTTAATTGATTTTAATGAAAAAATAAACATTTTAGATGAATTATTTTGGGAATGAATAATTTAAATTTATTTAAATCGAGGTTTGAACATGTAAATTTAAGTTATAATTACAACGAGCTTGAAATGGCGTGGTGGTTAGAAAATTTGGTTTTATACTTTAAATGAATATACAGAATTCAATATAAATCATAATTAGATGAAACAAGAAACATTAGGATTTATTTGACAATATCTTTCTAATGAATACAAGAAATTGATATTTCACTTTATGAATTATAAGTAATGTCCAAATTAAAATTTCAAATAGTCGCTATGGAATTTATTAATATTTTAATAGTATATATGCCTTATAAATAGCCATTTTGCAAACGACCTCCGTTTTCTACGAATTTTTTTTTTTTTGAATCTGGAATGTCAAATTATTGTCAGGTTTGAAATTTCAAGTCAACCGAATATAGTATATAAGTGTAGTAAATTTAAACGTGTTTTGTAAATTCGGTTGAATTTAATAAGCTACTTAAAAGGCCATTTTTCAAACTGTCTCCAAATTCGACGAAATTAGTTTTGTTAGGACTGTATCATTAAAACATAGCAAGATTTCAAATTTCATAATTTTTGGAGTCAGTATGTGGTCGTGGCAAATTAAAATGCACATTGAAAATCAATTTTGAACGTTATATCGATTCATATTTTAATATTGACAAAAACTAATCAAAACAATTGAATTAGCTTACGAAACATATCTCATTATGTCTGGAATGGGGGTATTTGGCAGAGGGTGACACTTGTTGGGATTCGTTAGGAGTTGGAGTACGAAATTTCTTCGAAAATCAATAAAAGAATTAAATATTAATTCATATTAATATATATATATATATATATTAACGTTTACAATGAGAACCCTAATCTCCACTACATCAGAATACCGATGCATAAACCCTAATCTCAACTACATCAGAATACCCGATGCCGTCTTATTTCTTCAAGGGTCAAAATCATCACTTATTCTCCATAAATTTTCTCATGATCCACAAATTAATTCACGATCTTTCCATCTGCAAACATAGCGAGATCTTGCCGACTAAAGGTGGTGACCGGATTTAGGGTTTTTTGGTGATCAAATTTTGCCATGAGACAGCGAAACATCGAAGTGGATTTCCCAGCTACTGGTGTGTGCGAGTTACAAGCTATTCAAGGTGGTGGCGAAGGGCGTTGGCGGCAATCGAGCGGAGGTGGTTGATCAGACTCCGGTGATGCCTAGAGCGTGCGACACCATTGAAGATTAGTTGAGGTTTGGTTTTCGTGATCCAGGCAGAAATATTGGTGAAGAAAGAGTGATTAGAGAAATTAAGTTAAAGTTAATTAAGTTTTATTTATATTCGTTAACTGATTATGCAATTAAAATGAAAACCCTTGTATATTATTCGAATCTTGTCAGAATCAAACGATTTAAGAAGCATTGGACTCGTGTTGAAAAGATCTACGCAATAGAACAGACGAGAACAGAAACATAGCTAGTTGAGATTTTTTAGTCAAATTGAACACGTAGTTTAATTTGACTAAAACAATCGTTATTTAATGATTCCTATCCGACCACGGTGAGAGTTCGTTTTCACTCAAATATTTTATTATGTTCTTGTAATCATATTGAAAAATATATCGATTACCAGTGTTGATTTTTATCAGCTTAATTATCATAAAATGTTATACGGTTGCAAACCCATGGATGATTTGATTGACTATATTATGTTTTGATTGTGATTTTGAACATATTAAAAATAATGTTAATATTATTGTGGTAGTTGAAATTATATAAAAATATCCATTTAAAATTTGAACAGTGAAAATCGATTAGTTAGAAAAATAATTCGAATCGAATTAGAATTGTTTAAATTTATTAACCAGTGATTAATTTTAATTGATTGTTGTTGGTTGAAAACCCCACATGGGTCTAGGGATGATATTTGACTCACACATCTTCCTTGTGTGAAATTGCGGTTGATCGGCTGATTGACAACTTTACATAAGCGTCAATAAATCATTTGAAGCTTATATAAAATAAAATGCACACTGGATGTCATTTTGGATGTTGATAATTATTTACGACTACTGTTGGATATATAGATGACGAATGTAGTCCATATAAATTTATTTAAATGGATATTGGTTGAATATTATTCTAATCCAGAATAATATGAATACTTTTATAGTATAATATCCAATGAAGTTTGGAAGTTGATTTTGATGTCCGATATTGGATATACACAAAAATATATAAAAATATGAAGATGAGTTAAGTATATAAATGCTATTTTTAACTCGAGTGGATTTTATATCAATTTTATTCATTTTTATAATGAATATCGAGAAGATTGAATTTCAAAATCTGACATTTTGAAAAGATTATCATTTTGAGATTATAATAAAATGGGATGTTCAATTTTAATTTAAAATTGAAATGTAAGTTGAAATCGTTTTAAACAAATTTATAAAAGTTCTATAAATTACGTTTTAAAACGGAAACCTACGAAATATATTATATATCTTTAAATGGCTTGAATAGAACGCGTCGCGCAGCGACCGTTCACGAACTTCAATCGTTAACTTTGAATGGACGTAACGGGAGATCCGACCGTTGGATTTTCCTAAAACTGGAACCGCTTCGTTCATATCGAAAATATATTTCTAATGAATATATGAGACTTAAATTTGAATGGTTAGATTTCAAGATATATCCAAATCAATTTCAGGAAAGGTGGACATGAATGCAGTTCGGTGACCGATGTTGGAAACCGACTATAAGGGCATTAATAAAATTATTAAAAATATGAATAAATTACGAAAATTATAACAAATGATTTGGAAAGATTTTGGATGAAATATTCCATATTTGAAAAGATAAAATATATTTTTATTTGAATGAACTAGTTAATAACAAGAATAATAATCCAATGATTTTTAGAAATAATAAATTGGATTTGCAAATGGATTTTTAACATAACCAAGAATCCCACCATATAAATTGGAATAGATTTGAATAGAAATTATCTTCGGATATTTTGATATTGGATTCCGTGATTATACAGATATTGTTATGGGAATTTGGAAGATATTGGTATCATTATTCCAAAACTATATCTGTTAGTTCCAGAATTTGGTATCGAATGTAAGTCAACGTGATTTCCATTTAAGATCTTATATTAAATATCTAATTGGATTTTGGGTTCATCGTGAATGGTATCATAAATAATACTATTCTTAAACCCACTTGTTAAGGAATAAATCTTTTAAATAAGATTTAGAGAAGTTTTCCAGTTTATTTAATTAAACTGGAATTGAATGGAACTTGATTAATAAAAATTGAGATGCGCTTCTGTGAAGGAAGGCGTTTACTATTTATGGAATTTAAATGTTTTTGCCATTATTCAACTTATAGAATTGGCCAGATGCGGAAATTTATATCGATTATAAATTATTCAAAGTTCCGTGAAGATTCTACATTGATGGAAAATGATTTTTGGGCTTATTGTGAACTGTGTTTTAAATAACATTTGTTCTTCAACCCAAATAAATACAGGATAATTTCCTAAGTTGAATAATCATTAAATAATGATTTTTGAAGATTAAATTTGAACTAGATTTTAATGAACCTTTAATGAGATTGAGATGTGAATAAGGTAACTAAATTTACTGAATTTATGAAATGTTAGATATGGAGTACCCCCCCCCCCCCCTCCTGCAGTTTTACTCCATGCGATAGTTAAATCATTAAGTAGATTTGAATGTGAAATGGTAAATAAATTTACCGATAACACAATGGGTGTTAAATATGGAGTGCTACCAGTTTTTCTCCATGGGATAAATAGGTTGGGATTGGGAATAAAAAAATAAAAGATTACTTCGGTAAGGTTCGATGAATCCCGACTAGTTCCACAAACCTTAATCTTGTTTAAGTTGTGAAAAGATATAATAAAATCTTTTGGAATGATTTCCAAAGTAATATTAAACAACAAATTTAAAAGAATTTATCTTTGGTAAAATAATGAGAACCTTTCCCTAAAATGTGAATATTTGGACAAAACAATATTTTGGATTGGAATGAGATGTGTGATATCTTTGTGTATTTATCACATGATTCCAAAGATACGCTAGTTTTCGGAAAGACAGGGTTTAAACCAGTCTGAATAACTGTTACGACGACTAAAAGTCGAAGATATAAAGATGGTGATTAAAAATCGGAGATCTTCACATTGTTGGGATGAATGCTGATGTCTTGACTTGGGGTGTACAACCAAGATGAGGTAATAAGTCATGATCGTCCAGACGTACCTGAAGATCGACCAAATATGTGAGGACCTCTCTCATGTATTGGGCATATGGGATGAGGAATAAGGTGCCTCCGATTTCGTTCAGACCCAGAATGGACTTGTGAATGGATTATGTCTGACATTGTATTTCATTCTGTATTGATTGATTTCTATTAAACATGTATCTGTTTGGTGGTGGAGAATTTATTCACTTGTTTAACACCCTTCTCTGAGACGTATAAGCTTAGAGGTTATAAAATGATAGATACCAGTTGTATGGCATGAATTGTCAATGTGGCATGCTAAGATGCAAGTGATCAAGGCTTTTTTGTTGAAAAGCAGAGCCTTGTGGATGATGATCAACATTGATTTAAGTAGCATATCTTTGGGTAAATTGTTAATTCGCTAGCCCCACACCCCGGTATGAGTCGGAAACGGCACAAGAGACACAGGGAGTGCATACGTTTCTTTCTAGCTAGAAGTTGAGTCATGGTATGGAGCCCAGACATTTTTACTTATATGGATGATGGATTGTGAGGCGTCTCGGATATAGAGCCAACTAAAAGGCTCAAGTGATAGGTCTGACAGGACCGGGAAACGTATTGTTAAGGAATAACTAATCCTAAATGTTAGGTGTGGACCAGCCCTACAAGATCCAAAGGTTGCCCATAGGTGTGATCCTGGATCATCTTGCAAGAGGTTATCCGAATTCGGTAAGGAGACCATCCCTTTCCTTGACTCATGATGGAAATCTAATTTCCAATACGCGACTTTCGATTTCATTTGTAAACCTATATGGTGACATAGTAGGATGGGGTAATATGCCATCTAGGATTGATATATTTATATTCGAAGTTGTTTTCTATACTATGCACTTATAGTAATAATAAAAATCTTTGTTTGTAGAATGTATTAAGCATGTTTGGCTATTATAAGTTAAAATTATATCCTTCGTCTTGCGTTGCATTATGTGATGGGACCTGAGTCTTATAATAGCTTCATTTTTCCAAAAAGCATTACGTTGTTCACAAATTGTTTTATTTCAAAGTATTCATGGGAGTAAACCCGTTCCGTGTTATACGGCGTGGTCCCGTGAATTACCTTATTTTTTAAAAGTAAAGTTCAATAGCTGTTTTAGTTCTCACCAGTCCCATGACTGACTCGGAGTTTATTGTTTCCACCAAAACTCCAAGTGCCCTTATTTTCCACATGGGCAGCTAGTAGTTTTGGTTTTGCAGATTCTTTATTTTCGTAGGATCCTGGTTTACAACTGGAGCTATATTCGGAAAGCTTTATACCTGTATTTTTTTCAGTTGTGGTAGTTGATGTATTTCACTGTTCATTGTATTTATGCATTTTATTTCCGCTGCTATGTATTATATTCTCTGATAATTGTATTCTTTCGCTGTGTAATATTTATTCGTACTCTGATATTCTTATACTCTGATGTAAATTATTGTAATAACAATGAAAAGTTCTGTTGTTCTATTTAATGATGTGTCTTGTTCTCATACAATCCGGGTTTTTCCGTCTTTTCGGAGATCGGGGGATTTCGGGTCCCGACAGGAGTGTATCAGTGCTTTGGTTAATAAAGCTCAAGAATAAGACACATTAGAACCAAATGAAAGAACTCATCAGAGGTAGGATTAATAATATCCTATTAAAGAATAACTCATTAGAGATAGGATCAATAACATCCTAGAATGAGAAACTCGTTAGAGATGGGGTTAGTAAAGCCCTAGAATGAGTTGGAAGAATATTATATGTAGAAAAGAATAAATTTATTTATTTATTAAAAATGAATTTAATTATGAAAGATTATATTTTACAACATGATTTTGAGTATTTTATTTTTATGTCGAAGTCGGACTATCGAGTAGAAGAAGATTTTGCATATACGCCTTGCAAATGTACATCTGAAGTCTCGAATATACGAGATTGATTTAGAATCGCATTCTAGTCGCTTAAGGGTGATTCTGATGATTGTAGCTACATACTCATCATTTTTTTCAAGTTTTGAAAGTAGGATGACTATATAATTCCAATTGAAACGTCGAATTATACTTAAACTAATTTAGGTAAGCATTTGGAAATAAATTGAGCTTTAAAATTTAACTGAAACGAGTTAATTAGATTTAACTGAAACGAGTTAATTAGATTGAAAATATAAAAGTAAATCAAATGAATTAAAAAATTAAATTAAGAGAAGTTAAATAGAATTGGAATAAAACCAATATCAGTCTGAGCTAAATTGAGCCAAATTAAATCTAATGTTGAATTAATTTGAAATTTGTTGCAATTGGATATATATACATACTTTGTGAAGCAGTTTATTGATTTGATGCTGAGTAGAGAAATAAATTTGTATGCCCGACAAACAGGAGCACCTTTATAAGTTGGTTGTGCAATTTTATTATTATTATAACTGTTGTGAATGATTTGGATGCGCTGTGATGGTTGCTTGTGTAAAATCAAACATATGCCATATGATAGTAACAAATAAACTGTGGACCATCCCGCATGGCATACTTCATGGACAACATAGCATATCATATTCCATATAAGCATTTGGCGCTTATACGACGAGGTTTGGATTACTATATGAGCGAGATGCTTGTATGGTAAGGATTGAACTACAGGTTGAACTGAAGACTGATTATGGACTGAATAACATATAACGGTAAATTGCAGAAATAAATAATAAGCCTACACCGGTCGGGAGATGACAAACATACACTTGTCTCTCTTGTTTTAGTGACCGTACGTGGGTATGAGGGGGGAGAATGGAATATAAATCATAATGTGTGTGCACAATTGTTTTGTATGCAATATATTGATTTATTGGGTACCCAATACGGCCCAATAAATTTGTTCAGATCAACCAGTATAAAGGAGGTTATGGACAAATTTTTTGAAAATTTAGGGTGTTAGCCAAATTTCTGAAAAATTTGAAAGTTCTTAGAAATAGAAAAGTTGAAGAACTAAAGCCAGAATGAAAGTTGAGTTGGTTAGTTAAACAACTTTCAGTTGCGTTCTTTTTTGGGGACAAAAAAGTCTTAAGTGTGGGAGGTTGTAACAACCCTTATTTTTGAAACCAAATTAAAATTTATTTTTAATTGATTTTAATGAAAAATAGTTATTTTAGACGAATTATTTTGGGTATAAACAATTTAAAATGTATTTAAGTGTAGATTTGAACATATAAATTTAAATTATAATTAAAACGAGCTTAAAATGGCGTGGTAGTTAGACAATTTGGTTTAAAACTTTAAATGAATACACAGAATTCAATATAAACTGGAATTAGATGAAACAAGAAACCTTAGGATCTATTTAATAATATCTTTCGAATGAATGTAAGAAATTGAAATTTCACTTTATAAATTATAACCTAAAATATCAATAGTCGCTATGGAATTTATTAATATTTTAATATTTTATACGCCTTAAAAATAGCAATTTTGCAAACAACCTCTGTTTTCAACGAAAATAATTTTATTGAATATGGAATGTAAAATTATTGTTAGGTTTAAAATTTTAAGTCAATTGGAATTAGTATGTAAGTGTAGTATATTTAAACACGTTTTGTAAATTCGGTTGAATTTAATAAACTAGTTAAATGGCCATTTTTCAAACGACCTCCAAATTCGATGAAATTAGTTTTGTTAGGACCGTATCATCAAAACATAGCAAGATTTCAAATTTCATAATTTTTGGAGTCGGTATGTGGTCGTGGCAAATTAAAATGTACATTGAAAATCAATTCTAAATGTTATATCGATTAATATTTTAATTTTGACAAAAACCAATCAAAATAATCGAATCAACTCACGAAACATATCCTATTGTGTCCAAAATGGGGGTATTTGGCTAGGGGCGACAGTCATTGGGATTCATTATGTAAGGACCCGGGGATTTTGCGATCTGGGATATCGGCATACAACAAAATGTCAACTATTCAAGCATCGAAAACACCGGATAGTCCATGAAAGAAATTAGAGGGTGAGAATAGATAAGATAGAAACTTAGAATAGAAGAAGAAGAACATACAACATCAGAGTAAACACGGATCTCACAGAGGAACGAACAAATATATTTCATAACATAACTTTGAAATAAAACAGTATCTGTATACAATACCATTATTAAAGTATAACACTTACAACACAACGGAAATAACAATAGCTATATAATCCTGAAGCCTCTTTGTAACAACCCAGAAATGCGAGCCAGTTTAAATTTTTTATTTTGGCAATTTTAGCGAACTTTGAACATTTAAAATGAATTATTTTACAAAATATCGACGAGAAATTTAATTTGAATAGAATTCGAACGTATGTATTTATATACGTCGTCGTTAGAATATAAATAATTATATATAATTATAAATAGAATTGAAAATGGCGCGGTAGTTCGATAATTCGATTTCAAACTTCAATTGAATGTACCGGGTGCAAAATAAACCGGATTTTAGCGAAACCAAAAATATTAGGATCTATTTGGGAATATCTTTCCAACGAATCCGAAAAATAAAGATTTCATAGCGGGAATCAAAAGATATGTCCAGTTGAATATTCTGAATAGTCGCTATGGAATTCAGGCCCTTAAAAATGGGAATTTTGCAAACGACCTCGGATTTCGACGAAACCACTTTTGTTGGGTCTGTGATGTCAAATTATTGCTAGGTTTCAAATTTCGTAATTTTTCGAATCAATATGTGAGCGTGACAAAGGGAAACGCGTTTGACCAGTTTTAGTTGATTTTAATCGACTGGAAAATGGCCATTTTTCCAATGGCCTCGGAATTCGATGAAATTAGTTTTGTTAGGACCGTATCGTCAATACGAAGCTAGAAGATATTTTTCTGGAATTTTTCGAGTTAGTATGTGACCCCAGTAAATTGAAATGCGCGTTCAAATTCAATATATAGAGTTATATGTTGATTTTAACGGAAACTGATCGAAACGATCGAATCAGCTTACGGTACATATCCCATTGTGTTCGGAATAGGGGTGAAACGCTATGGACGACAGGCGGTGGGCCTCGTTTAGAGGTCGTATGAAAAAGTCAACTTTATGGAAATTAAATTAATAAAAAAATAAAATAAAATATAAACTTCCCTCTTCCTTTTAACTCCTCTGCCCCCCCCCCCCCCCCCCCCCCGTTCAAAATCATTCGATCGAAAGAAAAAAACGAAAAAACCAAATCGCCCCCCTCCTCTTCGTTGACGGCGCCGCCACTAGGGGGGACCGCCGCCCTTCTCCCCTCTGCTCCGCCTACCTCCGAGCACCCTCCCACCTCCATCACGAACCCACCTCGCGCCCCCCGAAACCCACCGCAACCCCCCTGGCCAGACGCAGCGACCGCTGCTTCCCCCCCCCCCCCCCCCCCGCCGCCTTCCTCTCCTCTTCTTCCTCCTCCTCTCTTCTCCTCCACAGCTAAGACCCCCAATTCCCCCAAAATCGAACGCCCCTTCTCCCCCTTCTTTAATCGGTGAGTCTATTCTGTTTTCTTATTTATTTTATTTTATTTTTATTTCAGTTTTATTTTAGGTTATCTAACCAATAAAAATCTGTTTTTTTATATATGTATATATATATATATATGCGAAGAAAATATGATTTTTATATTGTATGAAGAATAAAAATATGATTTTATATAATGTAGAGTAATAAAGATGTGATCTTTATAGTAGTAGCAATGTAAAGATATGATTTTTATAGTATGGAAAGTATAAAAACACGATTTTCATATTATATAGATAGTAAAAATATCATCTTTATAGATATAGCAAGGAGAAATATATATTTTTGAAAAGGCAAAATATTTATTTTTGAAAAGGCGAAATCTTTATAATTGAAAAGGCGAAATCTTTATAATTGAAAAGGCGAAATTTTTATATAGAGAATAGCGATGTAAAAATAGAATTTTTATCTATATAGTAACGATGTAAAAATAGAATTATTGATGTAAAAACGTGATTTTTATATACATGGCAAGAATATAAAAATGTGATTTTTATATATGTAGTGAATACGGGCAACGAAAGTGAAAAAAGGCGAGAACGACGAAGATTTCTATAAATGAAGTGTCGTGGAGTTGGGATAGCTATTGGTGAGAACTTCTCACTCTAAATTTCTTTTTCTAGTTATATATAAACTAGGATGCAGATGGTGCTTAGCAGCACCCGACACCCGTCATCCACAGACCATGGATGGCTTGTTTGTTTGATTGATGTGTTGTGAAAATTGTTTGTGATGTTGATGTGAAATCGATAATCAAATGTAGATAGTTGAAATAAATTAATTATCGTTAAAAATATAATTTTTAACGTGAATATGAATATAGTGAATGTTAGTAAATAAATATTTATAAACAAATCGGCCGATTTGTTTATATACACTGATTTGACTGATATTAATTGGGATGATAAATTTTACACATCGCCCAACTGCACAAATAAAAATCTGTGTTTGTTGATTTGAAACCCCACACGGGTGTTGGGATGATATTTGGCGTACACTAATCCCAATTATTTAGTTGTATGTCGATCGATTGGTCGACAGGCTGTGTAAGCGTTGATTATTTATATTTGATGCTTATGCAGTTGTGTGGTGCACGTTGGATGATGGTTGATTGTTTGTCGTTGCTATTATATACATGTGTTGTATGGAATCCATATAATTAACGTTATATGGTAATTGATTGGGCCTCATTCCAATCGGGAAAATAATGAATATTATAAGAGAAAACTCATGTGTTGAGATTAGTCATGTGTTGAAATAAATATAGATTCATGTGTTGAATAGAATAAATATTCATTTGTTGAAAAGAATAACGAATTTATTGAAATATATAAAGCCGTGTTGACTAGAGTTGCGCTATTTTGACGTGAGCGATATTTATATTGATTTTATTTGAATATCGAAAAAGAAGTGATTTCAAAATATAACGTTTTGAAAATATTATCATTTATATAGTAATGATAGGAAATATTCAATTTTGATTTGAAATTGAATATAGAGTTGAAATGGTTTTGTAAACAAATTTAAAACGATTTATAAAAAACGAATTTAAAACGATTTATAAAATACATTTTAAAGGGAATTCGACGAAATATATAATATATATGTATTATATATATATAATGGCCTGAAAAGAACATGCCGCGCCGCGGCGGTTCGTGAATTTCGACTATTGACTTCGAATTGACGTTGCGGGAGATCCGACCGTCGGATTCTCCTAAAACCGGAACCGTTGGATTCATATCGAAATGAGCTTTCCAATGAATATTAGAAATTTGAAATCTAACGGTTGGATTTGGAATTATGTCCAAATCAAATTTGGAAAAGGTCGCTGTAAGTGTAGTTCGATGGCCGTTGATGGAAATCGACTATACGGCCCTTGATAAAATTATTAAAAATATTAATAATTTGTGTAAAATCATAATATATGAATTGGAAAGAACTGGGATGAAAAATTCCACATTTGAAAGGATAAAAATATATTTATGTCGAAATGAACTAGTTTTGAACTAGAATTAAAATCAATTTATTTTTGAAATAAATAAATTGAATTTGAAAGTGATTTTAAAAATAATCAATATTCCCAATACGTGAATTGGACTGGAGTTGAATCGAAATTATCTTCGGAATATTTCGATGTTGGATTTCGTGACTATACAGATATTGTTATGGGAATTTGAAAGATATATTTTATATCGTTATTTCCAATACGATATTTGTTGGTTTCAGGATTTGATATTGAATATAAGCCGGTATATTTTCTATTCAGAGCCTTGTATTTAATATCAAATGTGATTTGGGTTTGTCGTGAATGGTGTCTACATTAACACTGTTCTTAAGTCCAATAGAGAAAAAGATTAAATCTTTCTATTTAGATTTAATGAAGTGTATCAATTAAATAATATTTAAGTGGAATTGAATTTGAATTGGTTTTTGGGTTTATCGTGAGCGGTGTTTTGAACAACACGTGTTCTTTAACCCGATTAACAATAGAGTGTGATTTTGGGTTTGTCGTGAATCGTGTTTTAGATGACATTGGTTCTTTAACCCAGTTAAAGACAGGATGTTGATTTTTTGAAAAGATTAAAACTAAGTAGAGTTCTAATGAATCTTTAATTAGATTAAAATGTGAATTGATAATTTAAATTATCAAATCTGAAAGGTGATCGAGAATGGAGTACCACCAGTTCTGCTCCAAAGCGATAGTTAAATCTTTAATTAGATTTGAACGTGAAATGGTAATTAATTTTACCGATAACACCGTGGTGTTAGATATGGAGTATTACCAGTTTTGCTCCATGGGATGAATAGGTTGGGATTGGGAAATAAAATAAATAATTACTTTGGTGTGGTTCGCTAATCCCGACTAGTTTGAAATGATAGCCCAAGGAAGATTAAAGAATAAATTTAGAAGAATTTATCTTGGATAAAATTAATGGGAACCTTTCCCTAAGAATGTGATTTAGTGAATAAAATAATATTCTGAATTGGAATGAGGCGTTCGTTGCATTTGTGTAACATTTGTTTATCATATACGTGGGTTATTCAGAAAGGCCGGGTTTATACCCATTCTGAATAACCGATTCGACGAGATGTCGAAGATGAAGACGGTGGTCGAAGACCGGAAGTCTTCACATCGTTTGGGTGATTACTGATGATCTTGACTGGGCTGTACACCCAGAATGAGGGAAACAGTTGGTGATCGTCCAGACGTACTTGGAGATGGATGGATATGCGAGGAAAGTGCCTCCGGTTTCGTTCAGACCCAGAACGAACTTGTAAATGGATTGTGTGTCTGACATTGGATTTTATTCTATGTTGATTGATCTCTATTAAATATACATCTGTTTGGCGGCGGAGAATTTATTCTCTTGCTTAACGCCCTTCTCTGAGACGTACGAGCTCAGAGGTTGTATACCGATGGACATCAGTCGCATGGAGTGAATTTCCAGTGTGGCACGCGTAAGTGGCAATTGATCAAGGCTTGTATTGAAAAGCAAAGTCTTGTGGTTGATGATCAAAGCACGTCCTGTGTGGCGTAGCTTTGTGTATAACGTGAATTCGCGAGCCTCACACCTCGGTATGAGTCAAAAACGGGATAGTGACTGCAGGGAGAGCACGACGTTTCTTTCTAGCTAGGGTGGTGTCAGTGACCTACCAGCCATGACATTTATATACTTTTCACTTGTGTGGTTGTTGGATACGAGGCGCCTCAGATATAGGTCTGTAAGGACCAGGAAACATGTGTTCAGGAATAACTAATCCTCAAAAGTAAGAGAGGACCGGCCCTGAAGATCCAAGGATCAGAGTGGGGTCCTGGGACATTTGCTAGAGTGTCTCGAACGCGGAGAGGAGCTTGCCCCTTGCCTCGGCTCATGACGGAAATCCAATTTCCAATACGTGATATTGTGGTTTTAATTGTAGAACTAGTATGGCGACATGATAGATGGTACCCATGCCGCCTATGATTGATATTTATGATTTGAAATTGTTTTGACACTATACACCTATAATAGTATCAAATAATGTGTTTTAAACGTATCAAGCATGCTTTGGCTGTTATAAGGTAAAATCCCTATCCTCCGGCTTGCGTTGCATTGTGTGATGGGACCTGGGTCTTATAACAGCTTCATTTTTCTTTATTTAGCATTGCGATGTTTGTTCTATGCACTGGTATTCTTGGGAGGAAACCCGTTCTGTGTTATACGGCGTGGTCCCTTGATTTACCTAGCTTTAAAAATAAATATTAATAACTGTTTTAGTTCTCACACCAATCACATGACTGACCTGGAGTTTATTGTTTTAACCTAAACTCTGGGTGCCCCTATTTTCCACACGGGCAACTAGTAGTTTTGGTTTTGCAGATTTATATTCACAGGGTCCTGATTTACAGTTGGAACGATGCTCGGAAAGCTCTGTATCCGTGTATCACTTTCAGTTGTGCTTTTGTATTATTTTCCGCTGTGATGTATTTAAATGTAATTTAAATCTCTGATATTTGTTGAATGTAATTTATTCATTTATACTCTGCATATTCTTGTATCTGATGGAATTGTTGTAATAACAATGAAATGTTCTTCCGTATGCGTTCTGATTTGTCCTGTTCTCAAAACGATCAGGGGTTTAGAATGGTCTTTGTCGGTTTAACGATCGATTCAGATCGAGCGAAATTCCTTGACGTTACAGTTGGTATCAGAGCTTTGGTTTACAGAGCTCGAGAACAAGACCCATTAGAACCATACGAAAGAATTCATCAGATATTGGATTAGTAATATCCAATTAGAATGACTCGTTAGAGATGGGATCAGTAGTATCCTAGAACGAGTGTGAAGTGTATATTTTTCAAATGAAAACAAACTTTGTTTTGAAAATTTAAACCATTTTATACGTATTTGATTATTTATTTATTTTGAATTTGGACAATCGAGTATATAAAGATTTCGCGTATACGCGTCATGAACGTATATTCGAAGTTTTAATATACTGGATAGATATAGAATTACACTCTAGTCGCCCGGAGATGATGTTGATAATGACCATGGCATCATCAATATTTATGTTCGTGTTTCGAAGGTGTGATTTCTATATATTTCCATTAGACTGGTGTGAGAACCAAAACTAATATAGGTAGAATACATTGTTGTGAATTGGCATCAAAAACATGATTTTCTGTATATATGTATCAAAATTACGAATTTGAAACTCTAATTCACTAATTGATTGAGGTTTGTGTTGTTTGGTTATTTGTTTGATGATATTGAACCATTTAGCCTAATTGAATCACATATTGAATTGTATTGAAAATTAGTCGCATTTGCTTGCATATACATGTACTTACATTGAACAGGTCATAGCAAGGAGGCTAGAGCAGAGAATAAAATTTGTTTGCCCGACAAATAGGTACATGTTTACCATAATTTACTGTTTTGTTTGGGTGATGATGATTTTATGAGCCGTTTGGCTTTTTCTTTTTCTTTTTGAGATCAGAAGGCCTGTATGGCAATTTCGGGATTTTCCCGTGGCTCCCGGTGCAGGGGAGGTTATGGCGAAATTTTTCGGAAATTTAGGGTGTTAGCCAAATTTTTGAAAAATTTGAAAAGTTCTTAGAAACTGGAAAGTTGAAGAACTTAAGCCGTAGTCAAAATAATGGAAGTTGAGTTGATTTGTTAAACAACTTTCGGCTTCGTTCCTTTTCGGCTTCCATTGTTATGTTCCTTTTCGGCCATTGATTTAGGGAAGATTAGAATATCATCAATAAAAACCAGAACAAATTTACTCAATTAAATCACACATTCAACAGATTAGAAAATAGTTAGAAATATATACTTGTGCATTATATATGTTTGAACAGGAAATTGGATAGCTGTTGAGTAAAGATTTTATTTGCGTGCCCGACAAATAGGTAAACCTTAATGAGTTGGATGCGAAATATTATTATATCAACTCCTGTGAATGCCATTGGATGCGGAGTGCTGGTTATTCTGTGTGTAATTAATAAATGTCGCCATAGGATAGCAACAATTTATTTTGAACTACACTACATGGCATACTTCAGGAAGATAGGCATACTTCATCATATACCACATAAGCATTTGGAGCTTGTGTGACGAGGTGGAAGATTTACCATACGAGCGAGAGGCTTGTATGGCGATGACTATATTTTACAGGTTGAACTGATGACTGATATGACTATTTAAATTGTAACGATAAAATTGCCAGATTAATAAAACCCCACACGGGTCTAGAGTTGACAATAATCACGTCTCTCTAGTTATTAGATACGGCACATGGACTATTTTCCACACGGGCAGCTAGTAGTTTTGGTTTTGCAGATTTATATTCACAGGGTCCTGATTTACAGCTGGAACGATGCTCGGAAAGCTCTGTATCCGTGTATCACTTTCAGTTGTGCTTTTGTATTATTTTCCGCTGCGACGTATTTAAATGTAGTTTAAATCTCTGATATTTGTTGAATGTAATTTATTCATTTATACTCTGTATATTCTTGTATCTGATGGAATTGTTGTAATAACAATGAAATGTTCTTCCGTCTGCGTTCTGATTTGTCCTGTTCTCAAAACGATCAGGGGTTTTGAACGGTCTTTGTCGGTTTAACGATCGATTCAGATCGAGCGAAATTCCTTGTCGTTACACTCTTGTTCCATCTCTTCAAGTATCTGTAAATCCCGACTACTTGACTGCTCGTACAAAATTGGGCACCCAAGAGTTTAGGGAAAACGAAACAAAATAAACTCTGGGTCAGTCATGTGACTGGTGTGAGTAAACTCAAATCACTTGGTTTTACTTTTAAAATCCTTTTAAAAGAATGAATAGTCGTAAGACCGATCCGCACATAAACACGGATGGTTTTTACCTTACGATAACCCAAAATATTCTTTATATCAAGGCTCTTCTGATATTATAATAATGTCTAAATCAAATAAATAGAAATGTAGTAGAAACGCTTGCATCTAACATTCTACATATATAATATACAATCAAAACCGCGGGCTCTTATTTGGGGAATGGATTCCAACTATGACAAGGTATGTGTAACACCCCGAATTTCAATTAACACTAATAGTTAGTAATCACAGATGTGAGAATCAGGGGAAACGGGCTGCGTCATTGTGTTCGTCTCGAAAAAATACGCGAAATAGAGTCCGAGTTTGCGTAAAACGGGTACCGTATGAAAGAGATATGGACGAACGAAGTTAGGCAGAAAAACCCGAAACAGGCCAGAAATGCACTGGCGCACTTGTGAAGTGCGCCAGTACAAAAATACACTGGCGCACTTGGGAAGTGCGCCCATGTCGGGACAGGAAACCTGCACAGTTTCTAGAGAGTTCTGTGGTTGGGTGCACCAGTTTGTGGTTTGGGCTTGGTCTTAGGGCTGGTTTCTGGAAGGTTCCGAAATCTAAGGGTCCTAATCTAATTTAGGGTTAATCTAAGGGCCTAAAACACTCACCTAATCTATAAATACACCCTAAACCTACCCTAATCCATACTAAAAATAGAAATGAGGGCTACATGCCGCCAAATTAAATCTTAGAAGGAGCCTCCACTAATTTATGAAGAGGGTTGCAAGCTAATCACTCTCTAATCAACCTCTAATCCATTCTAAGCATCTTAATCTTCTTCATTTGGAGTGCAAATTGGCTAGTTGTGAGTTTCTATCACTCTAATGATCAATTGCTAAACTAAGTAGATGAGATATGATGAGATCATATGGTTTTGTTTGGGGATTAATGGGTTTTAAGTCATATGACATGATGTTAGTTTGCTAATGTATGTGGGTTATGCAAGTTTTGTGCTTTGTGATCATATGTTAATATGCAAGTTACATGTATGATAATATGCAAGTTACATGTATGATAATTATGCAAGTTGTATGTTTCTTCATATGCAAGTTTATGAGTTCATATGCAAGTATGTAACATGTTATGCAAGTTCATATGCAAGTTTATGAGTTCATATGCAAGTTATGTAACATGTTATGCAAGTTCATATGCAAGTTATGTGACATATTATGCAAGTTCATATGCAAGTCATGTATTTGTTAATATGTAAGTTTATGTAACATGTTATGCAAGTTAATATGCAAGTTATGTGACATGTTATACAAGATTATATGCAAGTTATTATATGCAAGTTATGTGACATGTTATACAAGATTATATGCAAGTTATGTGACATGTTATGCAAGTTCATATGCAAGTTATGTGTTTGTTAATATGCAAGATGGCACCTTTGAAACATGTTCATACATATGCAAGTTGACACCTTTTATATGTGTTATGTCATGAGAACGAAATTACGTGGGAACGATGGGGTTAATTAAATGCATATGTTAATAAGATTGTGTGAAATTAATATAATTATGCATAACATAAAATAAATGAACATAGTATGGGAATTTTCCTATTAAGTTAGGTGTACCCATACTATGTGTTGGGAATTTGCCTATTAAGTTAGGTGTACCCACACTTTGGAGTTGGGAATTTGCCTATTAAGTTTGGTGCACCCATATTCCTAAAATAAACAGGATAATTAACACAAATTATGGGGGTGATTAATTAGGAGTAATTAATCGATTAAGATACGAGGTTGGACCCGTTTGTAGTGTAAGACTGCCCGGAGTTTACCGGCCACCAGGCATCTACAAATGACGGTCCAATGTGAGGGATCTTAATCATAAATTAAATACGTAACAAGGGTAAATGACACGAGGTTGGACCCGTTTGTAGTGTAAGACTGCCCGGAGTTTACCGGCTTAACCAGGCATCTACAAATGACGGTCCAATTTGAGGGGTCCTTTACACGGTTACGGTGTTAATCAATTAAGAAACACTTAACCAGATAAGCATGTAGTGGGGCATGGGGGTTAAGTGGGTACCTTGGGTGGTATGTGGAAATTGCTAGTGGTTCCCAATAGAAAATATGATAAAATACTTAACCAAGATGAAACATGTAATTAAACATGATTAAAGGGTTAAGTGGGAAACACTAGTGTGTGGGCCAAGCTTAGGGGGATGGCTTGTGCTGGGGGCCCATTTCAACCAGTAACCCATACGTATCTTAGTGGGCTCGACCCATGTCGAGGACGGGACACGCATACTGGGCATGACTATAAGAGGCCAAAATGGGTTAGCGGTGGCAACGCATGACCAACGGGTTTCATATGCGTGTGTGGACCCGGGCTGGTAAATAAGACGTTGTTGCATCGTGTAGATATAAGTCGTGCACCGTTAGTTTTATCAGGTTGCCACGTTGGGGAATGGTACACCCCACGTTGGGGCCAGCACGGGTATCTACGTTAGGGAGCTGATCGAATGGGGAGTAGTGTGTACACCTAGTGGATTGTAGGGCCCCGTGGCGTCTACTTAGTCACCTAGGGGTATGCGAGAACTATTAAGTTAATTTTATAAGTCCATAGGTGGGATCAACCTTTAAGTTAGGAATGACTGGTGTGGTGCAGTTTAGTAATTTACCTTTGGAAGGGTAGATGCGTCTTTATCTTTTATCTTAGTTTAGTTGACTGCTTAGTGTAGCCATTCATCCCCATTAGTTACCGTATATCAGTTTATGTCTTCTCTGGTTACTTTAACGATTGTATTGTTAAAGTTATAGGACTCGCTCAGACTTATGTCTGACCCCGTTGTTTTTATCTTTTTTTCCCAACCCTCAGGTCCTACGGTGGATCCTAGCAGTAGTGGAGCTTGATCGGATTGCTGTTCCAGTCTTTAGGAGCTTGGATAGATGTAAAGCTCCAGTTACCCAGTTATCTTTTCTTTTGTAATGGCTATTGTATGAGAGTGGGATTATGTACTTCTTTATTTTGATGGATATTGTACTTGACTTTTATTGTGGTTTTATGATGTAACCAGACATGTTTTACTTCCGCTGTTATGAGATGATGTTTTAAATTTCAAGTACTATTTATATCTGTCTTGTTGTAATTTTTCTGTTCTATATTCACTAAAATACTCCACCGATGCTATGGCATTCCCTTAGTGAGTGATCATGGCGGGAGTGGGGTGTTACACGTGGTATCAGAGTTGAAGGTTACCGGAACAGATAAATTTTTGAGAAAAATACTTTTTTTTAGAAAATAGTAAAGGTATTATTTTTGGAAAAAGTATTTTCAAAAACATGTCTTTTAAGAGAAAAGTTTTTGAAAAAGAAAAGCATAATCCCCAATAGCCATATCTTTATCTTTCGAAATCTCCTTTTTGAATCTTTCCTCTTTCGTTTCAGCATGGCTGAAGATCTTAACATCCCGGAGGGCTTAGTTATACCACTATGGTATAGGAGGTTACAAGAGGCTAGGGCCGCGGCTGCGGGTCCAGCCAATGCTACTACACCAGAGGCAACCGCTCCTCCTCCTCAGCCTAGAGTGGATAATTTTGCTAAGATTTGCAAGGAGTTCAAGGCTATAGGAGGAAAACCTTTTCTAGGTTCAGAGACTTTCGTAGAAGCTAGAGATTGGCTTAAGGAAGTGGAAGAGTTGCTAGATATCTTTGAAGTGGAAGAGGGAAAGAAAGTCAAGTTGGCGGCTTGGTTAATGAAGGGAGAGGCCTCATTCTGGTGGGAGGTCACTAATGGAGAACGCCCTGTTGACTCTTGGGCAGATTTCAAGCAAAGGTTTGGGGCTAAGTTTCTCTCAAGGGCCGAAGAGAATCTGTTTATGGAGAAGTTCTTGAATTTGAAGCAAGGGAATCTCACGGTGAAAGAATATGTCAACAAATTCAATCAATTAGCAAGGTTTGGCATAGAGTTGGTGAATACACCGGAGAAGAAGGCTTTGAGGTTCGTTAGAGGCTTGAACGAACCATTGCAAGGAATAGCTATGACTCACATTCCTATGGGGGCCACCTTTGAGAAGCTTGTCTACATGGCACTTATGCATGAGGATGATAAGAGTTCTAAGGCACCAGAGAAGAAGGGGGATCAGAAGAAACCGCAACAACAACAACAAGGCAAGGGTGGAAAAGGCAATGGTGACAAGGGGAAGAAGAAGAAGAAGAAGTGCTTCAATTGTGGGACCCCAGGCCACCTCAGCAAGGATTGTCGCAAAAAGAAGAAGACCGGTTGCTTTCATTGTGGTGAAGCAGGACATCTTGTGAAGGACTGCCCAAAGAAGGGGCAGAAGACGGGGTCTACCTCAGGAGGTCAGGTGCAAGCTCTTATGGCACCAGCTCAGGCAGGGGGGCAAGTTCAGGCTCTCTCAGTTCCACCGATTCAGCAGAGAGGTAGAACTATTTCCGTTGAAAGTCTGGTTTTTCTGTTTGATCATCCAGTTCGTACTTTGTTTGACTCTGGCGCATCGCATTCTTTTATCTCATCATCGTTAGTTGAGTCACTGCACTTAGACACCAGTCTAGTTGATGATCCCTTGGTTGTTTCAAACCCAATTGGGGGCTCCATATATCTGTCTATGATATGTTTGGGTTTGAAGATTTCTATACTTAGCGTTGAGTTTGGATGTGATGCTTTTGTATTGGGCTTCACGGGCTATGGGTTGATTTTGGGCATGGACTGGTTATCCAGTAATGGTGCCGTTCTTGATTGTGAAAGGAGAGTTGTCAGGCTTATGACCCGCTTGGGTAATACTCTCGAGATCTCTTGTAATCCGATGGAATCTGTTTTGCTAAGTTATCTTGAATCGCTCGATGCTTCGGTCGAGAGTTTGCGTTCTGTCAGAGTGGTCCGGGAATATCCGGATGTGTTTGAAGAGGTGAAGGGTTTGCCTCCGAAGCGGGAGATAGATTTCCGAATTTATTTGGTGGATAATGCCAAACCAGTGTCTTTGCCAGTGCGCCACATGGCTCCTCGTGAGAGAAGAGAACTTCATAAGCAAGTAGGGGAGTTGCTTGAGAAGGGGTTCATAAGGCGAAGTATATCGGAGCGGGGAGCTCCAGTAGTGTTTGCCACGAAGGCGGATGGGTCCCTCAGACTTTGTGTGGATTATGGAGAACTTAATAAGCTCATGAAGAAGAATAGACACCCATTACCGAGGATAGATGATCTCTTTGATCAGTTGGTTGGCGCCTCAGTGTTTTCGCAGATGGACTTAGCTACAGGGTTTCATCAGTTGAGAGTGGCGGAGGACAGTATAGAGAAGACTGCTTTCCGGACTCCGGATGGTTTTTATGAGTGGCTTGTGATGCCATTTGGGTTGACAAACGCCCCGGCATACTTTGTTGATCTGATGAGTAGAGTGTTCAGAGAGTATCTGAATAAGTTTGTAGTGGTCTTTGTGGATGACATCTTGGTCTTCTCCAAGAGTGAAGAAGAGCATGCCTTACATCTCAGAGAAGTGTTGGAGACTCTTCGAGCACATAGTCTTAAAGCTAAATTCTCTAAATGTCATTTTTGGAGAAGAGAAGTGCGATTCTTAGGGCATGTGGTCTCTAAGGAAGGGATAGCTGTGGATCCCGCAAAGATAGTATCTATCCAGGATTGGATAGTTCCTAGAAATGCTACCGAAGTAAGAAGTTTCTTGGGGTTGGCAGGATATTATAGGAAGTTCATCAAAGACTTCGCGAAGATATCAGCCCCATTAACCCGCTTGACGAAGAAGAATCTGGTTTTCTCATGGGACGTAGATTGTGATGATGCTTTCCGACGGTTAAAGAGAGCTTTGACCACCGCTCCAGTTTTAGTGCTTCCAGATGGGAGTAAGCCGTTTGTTGTTTATACTGATGCTTGTGGGACAGGATTAGGCGCAGTCTTGATGCAGGAGGGAAGGGTAATAGCCTATGGAGGGAGGCAATTGAGAGTGCATGAGAAGAATTACCCTACCCATGATCTAGAGTTGGCCGCGATTGTTTTCGCACTTAAGTCTTGGCGCCATTATCTTCTTGGTGAGAGATTCGAGTTGATCACTGACCATAAATCATTGAAGTACTTATTCTCTCAGAAGGATTTAAACTTAAGACAGCAAAGGTGGATGGAGTTCTTAGCATCCTATGATTTCGAGATAGCGTATACCCCTGGCAAGGGTAACGTGGTGGCGGACGCCTTGAGTAGAAAAAAGGGTATCTTTGAGTCCATTGTTCGTGGAACGGCGAAGCTTGGAGTTTCTTTCTTTGTTCGACTTCAGACCTTATGTTGACTTTGTACCTGGTTTGTTAGCATCCTTGGTGGTTAGACCTACTCTTTTGGGACGGATTGGCTAGGCTCAGCGAGACGACCCACAGTTGGTTGAGTTGGTAGAGAAGCTTATAAGGGGGAGTCGTCCAGCCATTTGGGTAGATACACCATAGATGATAGGGGATGGTTGCATAGAGACGGTAGACTTTGTGTACCACAAGATGAGGGTTTGAAGAAGGCTATTTTGGATGATGCACATCGTTCAAGGATGACTATTCATCCCGGTGGAGACAAAATGTACCAAGACATGAAGAGAGTTTTCTTCTGGGCCGGTATGAAGAAAGATGTGGCCGAGTATGTGGCTAGATGCTTAGTGTGCCAACAAGTTAAAGCGGAGCAAAGGAAACCCGGTGGGTTGCTACACCCATTGGAAGTTCCACAATGGAAGTGGGATAGTGTCTCGATGGATTTCATCGATGGGTTACCGAGATCGAGGAAGGGCAATACGGGAATTTGGGTTGTGGTAGACAGACTTACCAAGAGTGCCCATTTTATACTCGTGAAGAGTAAGAGGACCGCTCCATGACTTGCTTCAGTCTATGTTAGAGAGATTGTTAGATTGCATGGCGTACCATCCAGCATTGTGAGTGATCGAGATCCTATCTTCACTAGTGAGTTTTGGAGAAGTTTGCAAGAGGCGGTAGGGACTCAGTTGTGTTTGAGCACCGCATATCATCCTCAGACGGACGGTCAGACCGAGAGGGTGAACCGTATCTTAGAAGATCTTTTGAGGCTGTGTATCTTGGATTTTGGAGGTACATGGGAAGAACATCTTCCTTTGGTGGAGTTCGCATACAATAACAGCTTTCAGTCTAGTGTTGGCATGGCACCTTTCGAAGCTCTTTATGGAAGGCCTTGTCGATCTCCTACATCTTGGTGGGAATCTACGGATAAGATCTTGCTTGGGCCAGATATGGTTAGAGAGACTTCAGAGAAGATTGATTTGATTCGAAGAAGGATGAAGGCAGCGCAAGATAGACAGAAATCTTATGCGGATCGGAGAAGGACGGATCTTGAGTTTGAGGTTGGGGACATGGTTTTTGTCAAAGTATCTCCGTTGAGAAATGTTGTTCGCTTTGGGTCCGTTGGGAAGTTAGCACCGAGGTTTGTTAGGCCGTTTCCTATTAAGGAAAGGATTGGACGGATGGCATATAGGGTGGAGTTGCCCGACAGACTTAGTGGTGTTCATGATGTATTCCATGTATCACATTTGAGGAAGTGCTTACATGAGACCGCAGAGGTGGTAGAGCCGAGCTTGCTTAGAGATGTAGAGGTAGAGCGTGATGCGACGATTCGACGAGCTCCTACTCGCATCCTTGGGTCAGAAACTAGGAAGTTGAGGAACAGAGAAGTTCAGCTAGTTAAAGTGCAATGGGGAGATGACGAAAGCAATGCTACTTGGGAGGCGGAAGCGAAGATGCGTTCTTTGTATCCATTTCTTTTTGAGAGTATGTCTTTTAACTTCTCCTTTATCGCTTGTCTAGTACTTATCTTATCTTTAGTATATCCTCTCGCTAGTACCTATGACCTTTAGATAGGATAAAGCCTATGGTTGAAACATGTGTTTGAAACATGTTATGGTTGATGGATGCATGTGGATGCAATTGTTTGCTAGTGGTTTCTCGTGGATGCATATAAACACACATTAGGCACTAGATCGGCTCAGTCACTTCATGTTGCATATCGCATAAATGGATGTGGTAGTTAGATTGATGGATGTATCATGGCTGTGTTATCATGTGGATGATGCATTTTTGTGTATGGTTGTGCACGCATATAGAAATTGTATGTGTCAATAGGGTTTCTCATACATATTGGATGCATGGCACTATCATGGTTTGCATTAAGGAGGTCGACTGAATCAGTAGACCGCCTGATTTTGCATTAGTATACGGACATATACACACACTTTCTGCATATGTTCATACATCATTAGAAGTTTCTAAGGATAATGGTTGCTTGTGGTTGATGGTTTAGTAGATGGTTGTTTGGTTGGTAGGATACGTTCTTCTTGACTTAGAGATTTCGAGGACGAAATCCTTTAAGTAGGGGAGAATGTAACACCCCGAATTTCAATTAACACTAATAGTTAGTAATCTCAGATGTGAGAATCAGGGGAAACGGGCTGCGTCATTGCGTTCGTCTCGGAAAAATACGCGAAATAGAGTCCGAGTTTGCGTAAAACGGGTACCGTATGAAAGAGATATGGACGAACGAAGTTAGGCAGAAAAACCCGAAACAGGCCAGAAATGCACTGGCGCACTTGTGAAGTGCGCCAGTACAAAAATACACTGGCGCACTTGGGAAGTGCGCCCATGTCGGGACAGGAAACCTGCACAGTTTCTAGAGAGTTCTGTGGTTGGGTGCACCAGTTTGGGGTTTGGGCTTGGTCTTAGGGCTGGTTTCTGGAAGGTTCCGAAATCTAAGGGTCCTAATCTAATTTAGGGTTAATCTAAGGGCCTAAAACACTCACCTAATCTATAAATACACCCTAAACCTACCCTAATCCATACTAAAAATAGAATTGAGGGCTACATGCCGCCAAATTAAATCTTAGAAGGAGCCTCCACTAATTTATGAAGAGGGTTGCAAGCTAATCACTCTCTAATCAACCTCTAATCCATTCTAAGCATCTTAATCTTCTTCATTTGGAGTGCAAATTGGCTAGTTGTGAGTTTCTATCACTCTAATGATCAATTTCTAAACTAAGTAGATGAGATATGATGAGATCATATGGTTTTGTTTGGGGATTAATGGGTTTTAAGTCATATGACATGATGTTAGTTTGCTAATGTATGTGGGTTATGCAAGTTTTGTGCTTTGTGATCATATGTTAATATGCAAGTTACATGTATGATAATATGCAAGTTACATGTATGATAATTATGCAAGTTGTATGTTTCTTCATATGCAAGTTTATGAGTTCATATGCAAGTATGTAACATGTTATGCAAGTTCATATGCAAGTTTATGAGTTCATATGCAAGTTATGTAACATGTTATGCAAGTTCATATGCAAGTTATGTGACATATTATGCAAGTTCATATGCAAGTCATGTATTTGTTAATATGTAAGTTTATGTAACATGTTATGCAAGTTAATATGCAAGTTATGTGACATGTTATACAATATTATATGCAAGTTATTATATGCAAGTTATGTGACATGTTATACAAGATTATATGCAAGTTATGTGACATGTTATGCAAGTTCATATGCAAGTTATGTGTTTGTTAATATGCAAGATGGCACCTTTGAAACATGTTCATACATATGCAAGTTGACACCTTTTATATGTGTTATGTCATGAGAACGAAATTACGTGGGAACGATGGGGTTAATTAAATGCATATGTTAATAAGATTGTGTGAAATTAATATAATTATGCATAACATAAAATAAATGAACATAGTATGGGAATTTGCCTATTAAGTTAGGTGTACCCATACTATGTGTTGGGAATTTGCCTATTAAGTTAGGTGTACCCACACTTTGGAGTTGGGAATTTGCCTATTAAGTTAGGTGCACCCATATTCCTAAAATAAACAGGATAATTAACACAAATTATGGGGGTGATTAATTAGGAGTAATTAATCGATTAAGACACGAGGTTGGACCCGTTTGTAGTGTAAGACTGCCCGGAGTTTACCGGCCTAACCAGGCATCTACAAATGACGGTCCAATGTGAGGGGTCTTAATCATAAATTAAATACGTAACAAGGGTAAATGACACGAGGTTGGACCCGTTTGTAGTGTAAGACTGCCCGGAGTTTACCGGCTTAACCAGGCATCTACAAATGACGGTCCAATATGAGGGGTCCTTTACACGGTTACGGTGTTAATCAATTAAGAAACACTTAACCAGATAAGCATGTAGTGGGGCATGGGGGTTAAGTGGGTACCTTGGGTGGTATGTGGAAATTGCTAGTGGTTCCCAATAGAAAATATGATAAAATACTTAACCAAGATGAAACATGTAATTAAACATGATTAAAGGGTTAAGTGGGAAACACTAGTGTGTGGGCCAAGCTTAGGGGGATGGCTTGTGTTGGGGGCCCATTTCAACCAGTAACCCATACGTATCTTAGTGGGCTCGACCCATGTCGAGGACGGGACACGCATACTGGGCTTGACTATAAGAGGCCAAAATGGGTTAGCGGTGGCAACGCATGACCAACGGGTTTCATATGCGTGTGTGGACCCGGGCTGGTAAATAAGACGTTGTTGCATCGTGTAGATATAAGCCGTGCACCGTTAGTTTTATCAGGTTGCCACGTTGGGTAATGGTACACCCCACGGTGGGGCCAGCACGGGTATCTACGTTAGGGAGCCGATCGAATGGGGAGTAGTGTGTACACCTAGTGGATTGTAGGGCCCCGTGGCGTCTACTTAGTCACCTAGGGGTACGCGAGAACTATTAAGTTAATTTTATAAGTCCATGGGTGGGATCAACCTTTAAGTTAGGAATGACTGGTGTGGTGCAGTTTAGTAATTTACCTTTGGAAGGGTAGATGCGTCTTTATCTTTTATCTTAGTTTAGTTGACTGCTTAGTGTAGCCATTCATCCCCATTAGTTACCGTATATCAGTTTATGTCTTCTCTGGTTACTTTAACGATTGTATTGTTAAAGTTATAGGACTCGCTCAGACTTATGTCTGACCCCGTTGTTTTTATCTTTTTTTCCCAACCCTCAGGTCCTACGGTGGATCCTAGCAGTAGTGGAGCTTGATCGGATTGCTGTTCCAGTCTTTAGGAGCTTGGATAGATGTAAAGCTCCAGTTACCCAGTTATCTTTTCTTTTGTAATGGCTATTGTATGAGAGTGGGATTATGTACTTCTTTATTTTGATGGATATTGTACTTGACTTTTATTGTGGTTTTATGATGTAACCAGACATGTTTTACTTCCGCTGTTATGAGATGATGTTTTAAATTTCAAGTACTATTTATATCTGTCTTGTTGTAATTTTTCTGTTCTATATTCACTAAAATACTCCACCGATGCTATGGCATTCCCTTAGTGAGTGATCATGGCGGGAGTGGGGTGTTACAGTATGGATCCACCTTCCGCTTAGTGTACTCTAGAAGCGATACACTAGAGTTCAACAAGAACATCTTGCAACTCGGCTACACATGACCGACCATTCATTTCTCTTGAATGTATCGAATATATTGCCACCCCTCGGTTAGTATTCCAACATAACCATTCCTGGGAGATACAGAATTGAAAGAAGTACAAATATGAATATTCTCTAGATGGTGACAATATACCCTAATTGGGTGCGGCCCACTTAGCCATGCTGCCTGCCCGATTTCTGTCATTTCCCAGTTGGTGAGGCTTGAGGTTATAACGTATCTCTATACAGATCACGTCTTCATTACTTTGAATGCCACGTCATCATACCCGTTAAATCAAAAATTAATTTCCCCAAAAATACCACGAGTATAAGCTAAGAGAAACGAATTCCTCCGCCACCAACGTAAATACGTTTGAAACGATCAGCTTACGTGATCTACCAGATATACTCTGTCAGACATTCGTCCATTCAAGTTGTCCTGGGACTGGACAAAACGAAGGCACTATTCTGTAAATAGGACAGCCCTTGCATAACTCCGTCTTCAATTATCTTCAGCATATTTGATTTGCAACGCTTATGCTAATACAGAGTGGTTCTTTGGATAATAATCCAATCGATCTCTCCATATGAACAACGTAAAAATGGTCAAAACTTTGATAGTCGGTGATTTAACTATCAAATGAAAACATGTCCGTGTACAAACAACAATCTTATTTCCAAATGGAATTTCTATTGATCAATCATATATATATATATATATATATATGTATGTATATATGTATATATATATATATACATATTTCCGTATTTTCTATATTAGAAAATATATGTTATTAACATTGGAAAACATTTCCATTGCTTATTACATATCAACAGAACATTTCATTTTCTATGCTTAGAAAATATCTCTGATTATATTTGGAAAACGTTTCCAAAACTCATTTATGTTGATTTCAAATGAACGTTGTATAAACATTGTTATGACCGCTCAATCCATAAATCGCTTATTACTTAACTGTCTTTCTAACGAACTCTCGCCATCGAACCTCAACTATTTCTTAGTTAAGTAAGGAAGTCAATCAAGTTGGGGTACAATTACCTCTCAGACCTTAACTAAACAACTTTCTTAAACTTGTAATAGACAAAGCTCACCGCTTCAATTTCTGCAATCATTTGCTAATGCAAATTCTCGGATTCGGATTACAAATCCACTTCTTTTATGAAAAACATTTATTATAACGCTAACGTAATAAACCCTACTTCTGAATATCTAACTTAACATCTAACTTTTTATTTCTTACTTTGAATAATTAACCTATTCTAATTTATTTATAAATAAATAAATCTTGATTTAAAAACCAGAAAATAATTAACACTTTTCCCGAATTCGATATAATTGAATTCGACGATTAACTCCCTTCGAATAACTAATATTCGATTAACTCACTTCAAATAACTAATATTCGATTAACTCCTCTCGAATAACTAAATTCGATTAACTTCTCTCGAATAACTAAATTCGATTAACTCCTTTCGAATAACTAATATTCGATAACTCCTTTCGAATAACTAATATTCGATAACTCCTTTCGAATAACTAATATTCGATAACTCCTTTCGAATAACTAATATTCGATAACTCCTTTCGAATAACTAATATACTTTAACTCCTTTCGAATAATAATATTCGATTAACTCTCCTTGAATAAACTATATTTGATTACCTCCTTTTTGAATATCTAATATTCAATTAAGTCTTTTCGATTTTCTATTCGAATAACTCTAATTCAACTAATTCTAATTCGACCAACTCTAATTCGATTTAACTCTACTCTAATCAATTAACTCTTACTCTAATCGATTAACTCTAATTAATTAACTCTATCGATTAACTCTAACTGGTAAACTCTAACTGGTTAACTCTAACTGATTAACTCTAACTGATTAACTCTAATAGATTAGCTCTAACTGATTAACTCTAACTGATTTACTCTAACTGGTTAACTCTAAGTGTTTAATTCTAACTGATTAACTCTAACTGATTAACTCTATCCAATTTACTCTTCGTCCAAATTCAGTTTCAAATATCGATGTTGAAATCGATTCTTACTTCTCTATATGAGTCTTGACTTATGTATTCTATTAATCCAATGATAAATATTTAACTTAATTTATAAAAACCTTATTTATAAATTAATCTTCTTATTTTATCTGTTAAAACAGATTTCTCTCAAATATTCACCTTAAATTCATATTCTGGTATACCCGTGTGCGAAGCACGGGTCTAAACTTTCCTAGTGTAAAATTCTCTTTTTATACATTTCTTTCATTTTTTTCAAGTATTTCCTTTTATAATCAATTTATTTTCTAAATAAATATTTCCTTTAATTCTATTTATTTTCTAAATAAATTTTTCCTTTAATTCTATTTATTTTCTAAATAAATTTTTCCTTTAATTCTATTTATTTTCTAAATAAATATTTCCTTTAATTCTATTTGTAAATGATTTACAAATAATTCCTTTTAACTCCATTTATAAATAATTCCTTTTAATTCTATTTATAAATAATTCCTTTTTATAAAATCCTTTTCCTTTTATATATAAAATCCATTGATTTATATATAAATAGTTTATTTTCAAAATACACTTTGAAAATATCCCTTTTCCACTTCCCAGTATTTCTTAAGGTATTTAAAATACCACATAACAATGATCGATATCATTCAAACACACATAATCAACAACAGATTATATATCACATCATATATTACAATATATGAAAAGCAGTAAAATAAATGTTGAGGAATCCAGTCGGATTCCTCCTACCCGTTTCCCTGCACCCACAGATGTTAAACAATATAATTAACACCAGTTTCAGTTCAATATGAAATATTCTGATAACAGAATCAATATATTTAATGATTTATATATCTATATTTATATATATAATTTCAACCAATTGACTAGCAGTTCATCCAAACAGTCAACACACAGCAATCAACCAATATTTATCAGTTCTAGAAATATGTTATAAAAATATAAACTGTTCAGAGTTAGTGAGATTTACTCACATTGGACGATCATTGTTAATAACGATAATTGTCTTTGATTTGATTCAGATCCGAAAATTTATTTCGCTATAAATCGTAATGAGCTTCAATTCACTCCCAGTCAGTTCTAGTGTGTAGCGCCCGTCCATACGATCCCAACGGATCTTGTTTCGCTCAATTCTGATTAAGTATGACAGAGATATTGAATTTACAAGTTACACAGATATTTAAATTTGAATTTAACACTTTAATTAAACCTTTTAATTAAACTCCCTCACCTATTAATCACGTGCGCCCCCTTATGGCCTTCTTCCTCTTTGCAAATCCGTTCCTACAGTGTACTTGCACAACTCCGTGCACATCCATCCATTGATACACCACTTACCTCACGAAACTCAAATCCGACGACTCCATCGAGTTTCTCATCTGAAACCAACCCTATTGACCACCCTTTGTCCGAGCTCGAACCCCCACGCCGGAATCCGTCCGCCCTCCTCTCCTGTAGCTCACGTTACAGGTACCGACACCAAATGTGTCTAAATTTCACCAGTCTCCACCGAGCTGCTCCTTACTCCACCACGATCACAACGGCACCCTCGCTTTTCCCCCAGCATCCTCATCGTGAAACCGACTTGGCCCTTCACCTTCGAGCCCATTCCGTCGCACAACCCAAACTAGCATTGCATTCCGCCATTCTTCCTCCGTTGGTGCGCCCCGACATCCTGAAACCAACCACCACGTCGATGCAGCCTACCTCCTTCTCCGCTGTCGGCTAGAGCCAAAACTAGCTTCGCTGTCCAAATATCATGCCGCCCAAATTTCATGTGCACCCATTCTTAAGCATACCAGTGCGAAGCCCATGATCGAACGAGTTCATTAAATCCCATATTGTAAGATTTCAGTGAGCATTGGGTGCGTTTCCATTGTTTGAAGAATTAAAGATGGTGGCGGCCTCTTTTATTTGCTTATAGGAAATGGAAAATAATTAGGTTCAAATGGGAGGTAGTTAAGGGTATTTTATAGGCATTTTCTTTGAATGAATGATGGCCTTCCATGTTTTTCGTTTGAAGCCCTAAAGAACTGGTGGCTGAAACAAGGCAATGTGTGGCCTTCTTTATGTTCACAAATTTTGTTTATAGCTTTTATAAATGCTTGGTCTTCATTAATCTACGAAATGCTTTCATCCATCCATGCTTGTGCCCATTTGAATTTATCATATCCGTTATATGAAACTCTACTTGTTTATGAATTTCTATCGACATAAATAAACATACTGACGAGAAAGGCACCACGATTCCAAAAATATAATAATATCGGTAGATTAACTTGTATTTTTAAACCCTAAAATGTTGATTAAGGGTGCAAAATACTCCAAAATAAAAAGTGCTTATTTAATTAATTAAAAATTATAGTAAAATTCTAAAAATTAAATTATCATTACGTGTCAAAGGGCTTGTCTAAATTTGAGGCCAATTTTAAATTATAATTAAATATATCGTTATGGTTGATAACGATTCCATAGCGACTATTCGAAAATTTGATTTGGAAATGAATCAAAATCTACACGATGAAATCTCGATTTTTTTCTTCCATTGGAACAATATACTTCACCAGCTCTGAACGTTTCTTGTTTCACAGAAATCCGAGTTAAAACGGGTTCTGTATACTTATTTAAAGTTCGAATCACCAAATTATGAACTACAGCGCCATTTCGAGATCGATTATAATTATAATATAATTATACGTTCAAACTATCGTGAAATGACCCAAACTTCCCCGTAAAGGAAAGCCCGGATTGCTTTGAGAACAACACACATCAGAACACAAAACAAAAGAATATTTCGTTGCTGTTACAACAATTACATCAGAGTACAAGAATATTCCAGAGTATGAATAAACAATATACATTGGAAACACAATAATATCAGAGTTTTAAATTACAATTAAATAGCAGCGGAAAAATAATACAAAATACAACTGAAAGAAATATACGGATACGGAGCCTTCCGAATATCACTTCAACTATAGACCAGGATCCTGTGAATATAATATCTGCAAAACCAAAACTACTAGCTGCCCATGTGGAAAATATGGGCGCCCAGAGTTTAGGTTGAAACAATAAACTCCAGGTCAGTCATGGGACTGGTATGAGAACTAAAACAGTTATTAACTTTATTTTAAAGTTGGGTAAGTCAAGGGACCACACCGCTATCGCGGAACGGGTTTCCTCCTAAGAATACCAGTGCATAAAAACAACGCAATGCTTCTAGAAAATGAAACCATTATAAGATTCAAGTCCCTTGCAACGAAAGCCGAAGGATAGAGTTTACCTTATAACGGTCAAAAATGCTTGATACGCGAAATTAATCTTTTATACTATAAGTGCACAGTGTAGAAATCAATTTTTGAAAATAAATGTATCAATCTTAGGTGGCATACTATACTATGTAAGCGGAATAATATATTATGTCACCATATAAGTATACAACTGAAACCGTAAAGCTCGTATTGGAAAGTTGGGTTTCCATCATGATGGCTCCTGAATTGAAAGACAAATCGCGTCATGTATCTCCACGGCTTACATCTCGGCAAGAGAAAACACCTAATACATTCTAACCGCACTTTGGAAGAACAATCTAGTGTTCTATCCCCATGGGCTTCGGCTGAAACAATTGCCCAATCTCCAGATGTGGAGCAACCACACCCAGCAACGCTCAGTTGACCCAATCCATGTATATATAAAGTATATTGGTCAACCTACTAATCAAACAAACCATTCACCATCATACCGGGGTGTGAGGCTCGCGAAGTAACGATATACTCAAACCTATGCTAATTGACACCATGCTTTGATCTTCACCCTCAAGGCTCTACTTTTCAACAAAAGCCTTGATCATATGCATCTTAGCACGCCACATTGTCAGACCATACTATATCATTAATCATCTACCAATATATAACAGGGTGTTAAGCAAGAGAATAAATTCTCCGCCACCAAACAGCTATATATAAAACAGAGATCAACGAATACAATATAAAGTAATACAATGTCAGACACACAATCCATTTACAAGTCCGTTCTGGGTCTGAACGAAACCATATCCGGTAGATCTCCAAATACGTCTGGATGATCACCAATTATTCCCTCATCTTGGGTGTACGGTCCAATCAAAATATCAGAAATCATCCATACGATGTGAAATCCCCAGTCTTCAGCCACCGTCTTCATATTTGACTTTTAATCGTCGTATGAATTATTCAGAATGAGTTAAACCCGGTCTTTCCGAATAAATCGCGCATCTTAAAATCACGTGCTATAAAAACATAACCTATGCCTCATTCCAATCAAGAATATTCTTTGATTTAACTTAAACCAAATTAAGGTTCATTCAACTAGTCGGGAATAATGCCTTACCGAAGTAATCATTTATTATTATCTCGTTCCACCCTATGCAACACATGGAGTAAAACTGGTGGTACTCCATATCTAAACCCAAATGTGTTTCCGGTAAATTTAATTACCTTTTGTCGTTTAAATCTAATTAAAGATTTAGCTATCGCATGGAGTTGAAAACTGGTGGCACTCCATTTTCGGTCACTTATTGAATTTAGTAAATTCAATTACTTCAATCCTTCTTTAATCTAATTAAAGATTCATTAAAACTCTATTTGGTTTTGATCTTCCAAAAGTCATTATTTAATGATTATTCAATTTTAAGAAATTAATCTTATCTTAATTGGGTTAAAGAACAGAAGTTCCTTAAAAAAATAGTTCACCTTAAACCCAAAATCATATCCTATTTAATTCCAATTTAATGTATTGAATTGAAAAAAAAACTTTTCTTTAGAAAATTCCATTAAATCCCTAGTTAAAGGAATAATGACTTACAAATCACAATTTCATTGTTAATTGGGGTTTAAGAACTAACATCATTTAAAACATTGTTCACAATCAACCCAAAATCAATTTCCATTTAATGTTTATTAATTGGAAAATTTCCTTTAAATCTTAATTAAAAGATTTATTCTTTCTCAATTAGGTTCAAGAATAGTGTTATTTAAGACACCATTCACGACAAACCCAAAATCCAATTTGATATTTAATGTAAGGCTTTGAATAGAATTATATCGACTTATATTCAATATCAAATTCTAAAACCAATGGGTATCATATCGGAAATAACGATATTAAATATCTTCCAAATTTCCAAAATAAAATCTGTATAATCACGAAATTTAATATTGAAATAATCTGTAGATAATTTCCATTAATATTCATTCCAATATATTTATTGGAAATCTCTGGTTCTATTAAAACCATTTTAAATCCTTTTGTTTATTATTTAAAATAAATAAATAAATCACTTATTTGACAAAAATATCTTTTATCTTTATAAACTTGGAATTTTCATCAAAAACCCTTTTAAAACATTTATTATGATTTTACATAATTTCTCCCTATTTTTAATTAAAAATAGGCCATTTTAATTTAAACGACGTTCCTGGTCATTCAACTACATGGCCGCTGTTTTTTTTCAATTTGATTTAAACATTTCGGAAAATCTAACCGTTGGATTTCAAATATTAAATACTCATTTAAAAGGTCTTTTCGATACAAACCCATAGGTTCCGATTCCAGAAGAATCCGACGGTCAGACCTTCCACTATGTCTAATCAAAGTGTCGAAACTCGCGAAAGGTCGCTGCGCGAAATATTCTATTCAAACCATTATATATATATTAATATATATTATCGTCGATTTCCTTTCTAAACTAATTTTAAAATGTTTATAAATTCGTTTTGAAAATGATTCCAACTTTTATTTAAATAAAAAAAAATGAGTTGAATATTCTATATATTATTATTTTTGAATAATATTATTTTCCAAAATATTAATTTTGAAATTTCTCTTTTAATATTCATAATTAAATGGATAATGTAAATCGATAAATACATTCGAGTTAAAATGGCGTTACTGGACTAAAAGCTCAATTCATTATCTTATCCATTTATATTTTACTATGGGCCAGACTCTCACATTAAGACTACAACCTGCGAATGCTGGATATGCCGGTTGGTTCCGGGCAGACTTATCCCACAAGTTGGGCTTAACCTCATGTCATGGCTCAATTCTTATTTGTGCACTTGAACCTCTCACATTAGGTTCAACATTTGTGGCTGCTGGATATGCTGGGCGGGTCCGGGTAGACTTATACCACAAATGTAACCTAACCTCGTGTCCAAGTACAATTATAATTAATAATTATAGTTAATTCACTGAGAGTATTCTTTTAAAATAAAGATATGATCTTTACATTAAATTGTTACTAATTTTATAAAACCCTTTGTTTCCGAATATCCTAACTGACATTTCTATTTTTTTAATGAAAAATTGAACTTTCTATATTATTATTATATTATAATAATACTAATCTTTTCAAAATGTTCAAATTTTTGAAATCAAACCTTCTTATCTTAACATACTGACCGTAAAGATGTAATCTTTTTAATTGAATCCTTTTTATTATAACTTTTAAACAATAAAGATATGATCTTTCTAATTCATACGTCAATTAATTCCATTAACTGAATATTAAATTAAAATATTCCTTTAATTCAAAATTGGAATGAGACCCAATCCATTACCATATAATTTTAATTATATGGATTTCAAACATCGCATTAATTCTAGAATAATGATAAAACATTCAATAACAACCAAAGTGCATTTTAAACTAATCGTAAGGGCGATATGTAGTCAGAATATCAACCCAAGACCCGTGTGGGGTTTCAACCAACACAAAGTCAAATAATATATTATTAATTATGCCTTTGGACGATGTGTGAAAACTTATCGTCCAATCAACATAAACAAGTCAGGCAACTTGTAAATGGTAGTGTAAACATGTTTTAAATATCATAAATGTCATAACAACATGTTACATATTTCAAATTTCAAACAATTCACAATAGTCATCCAAATCAACATTTATCTAACAAACAATAATTCCAACACAGATAATTAATTAATATTTAATAATAAAAATAATTAACAGTTTAAAAGCTTGAGTGAGATAAAAGTTCTCACATGACAATTTCTAACAAAGATGTTTATTTTATCTAACATGACATTCTATGACCAAAAATGAGATTTTTTTTTCCAATGCAACATTTATAACAAAAATGTTATTTTTATTCTTATGTAACATTTTCTAATAAAATATTATCTCTCTTCTAATGCACATTTTATAATAAAAATGTTATTTCTTTTATAATGCAACATTTATACCAAAAATGTTATTTAAATTCTAATGTACATTTTATAACAAAAATGTGATTTATATTCTAATGTACATTTTCATAGCAAAAATGTGATTTTTATCCTAATGTTCATTTTCATGGCAAAAATGTGATTTTTATCCTAATGTACATTTTCTAACGAAAAGGTATTTTTATCTAGATAAACATTTCTAATGAAAATGTCATTTTTATTCACATTGTACATTTCTAATGAAAATGGTGTTTTTATTCTCATAACAAATTTCTAATGAAAATGGTGTTTTTATTCCCATAACACATTTCTAATGAAAATGATGTTTTTTTTCTTGTAACACATTTAAACATAAATGTTAATTTTAATACTAACATAAATGACTTTTTTAATTCTAATGTAATTGGTATATTTAATTCTAATGTAATATGTCTAACCAAAGTGACATTTTCATCCTAATGTAATATTTCTTAACCAAAAGTGATATTGTAAATCTAAATAACTTGGACTAACAAAAAATGATACTTTAACGTTAACACCACATGAACTAAAAATGATGTTTTAATTTCAACATGTTAACGATTATATTTCTAACATACAACAATATAATTCAGCGAATCATCACAACCATGAGCAATATAAATAGAAATATATTTTAATTTTAATTTTTAAATCGAGAATTCTCACCCTGCTTTCGAACAGATCTAAAATCAAAGAGGTTTCAGAAATTGTTGTAATCTTTTCTAGAATGTGATATCGGGTGCCACTATTCCAATGTCTTCGAGATCGTCAAATTCTGAATTTGTTTGAATCAGATATGGATGTGAAGAGGAGAGAAAGTTCTTCAAAATATTCTAAAGGATGTAGGTTTAATTCTTTATGGATGTAGAGAAATTGGAGAAGGAAGTTTTGAAGCCTTTAGTCCATTGAAGACGAAGAAAGAAGAAAAAGGAGGAGGCGGCTAAAGAATGAGAAGATGGATTAGGGTTATGTTCTAACCTCCTGTTTATAATAAATGTTATTGAATAACCCTAAAGGCCCGCTAATTTATATGTTACAAAATAAAATGCTGAGTAGGAATGAGGTAGCATCTCGTTTCTTATTTAAACATGGATGTATGCATTAAAATAAGGAATGAAATAGGATGAAAAGAAAAAGAAAAAAAAGAAGGAATAAATTTGTGATTTATTGTTTAATGCGAATTATTAGAAAGTTTATGACTTTCCTATTTCAAAACATATAATATTTACATTTCTCTCTTAAAAATATTATATCATTTACTTAGGTGGTAAAAAAGTTCAACTCAATTTTTTTTTCATTTAAGCCACATCAAAATACATTATAATATCGCTTAGTGTTGATAATACCATGTTGATTGTTTTATAAAATCGAATTTATTTATACCATTAAATCAAATTAAATTCCTTTTTCTAAGTATTACTCAAACCAATATTTCATTCCATATTTTAAAATGTTAATGACATAACTTGGTTAACAAATTGATTCAATGACACCATATAATTTAAATTAACATTATCAACTGTATTCCATATCAGAAAATGTTAATTTGGAAAGCTACTTGCGAAATCAAATATTGCTTTAATTAGCAAATGTTATCGAACCAAAGAATGTCGGTATTAGTAAGTCAATAACATTGGTAAGTCAACATTTTTACGTAAATAAAACACTACATATTCACTAATTTTCATTTAGCCAATAAATCGTTTCTTAATTAAATTTAGGATTTTTTCTAATTTTCCGCTGACAATTCATATAATGTCGTATTGAGTGCATATATGTCATATATGCACACATTCAACCACCGTTTAATAAATTCATTTTCTACATGCATTCAACGAATAAAATTCCAAATATGCGTTATTCACTAGCGCGCCTTAAATGCCTTAATTTTAGCAACCGCACATTTTCAAATTCATTAACTATGCATTAAATTATATAAATAAAATAGAATTAAATGTGTTCTCACAAATTAAAGGAATAAAAGTGGCAGAATGGATACAACATAAATGGAAATGAATTTTATAATGAATTGGCGCATACGATATATGGTCGAAGAAAATAAAGTGGAAGAAATATTATGTTTATAATTTATTTCTCTAAAAAAAGTTTAATAGAGGAACTTGGCTTAAATTGAGGAGAAGTTATATGCGAAAGAAATGGAATGGGAAAGAATTAAAGACGATAGCCAACTCAATAAATGAGCAAATTTAACAAATTATGAATTATGGTTTATTACAAATATTTTTTTAAAATCGTTCACTAGTAACATCATAATTTTATTTAGGACCAATTTAATTTGATATTTAAATTTTTTTTTAAAAAACGAATTTTTAAATTCTGACTCATTTTTGCATAAAATTTTAAAACTGGGTCCAATTTTCTGGGTTGTTACAATCTCCCCCACTTAAAAATCTTTTCGTCCTCGAAAAGGAATGGAGCTAAAAGTTGTTTACTTAATTAACTCAATTTTCATTCCAATCAATTTTCAGTTCAGTTCAATATTAAATTCAATCTAGTTAAATTTATCATTCTTTAATATAGTGGTTAATCTTAATTATCATTCCAATAATTTTATTAGTTAAACTAATTATCAAACATCACAACCATCAATCAGTTAGGTGATTAACTTTTCAAACATATATAACTTTTATATATAATTAAAAATCATATTTTTAGTGCAAATCACAATAATAGACCCTATCTAGTTTTTGGTTCTCACACCAGTCAATGGAGATATATAGATATACCACTTTCGAAACTCGAATATAAATACTGATGATGTCATGCTCATCATAAGAATCATCTCTGGGCGACTAGAGTGTGATTCTTTTTCTATCCAGTATATTAAAAATTCGAATATTCGTTAATTACTCATCTATTCGAAATCTTTATATACTCGATTGTCCAAATCAAAATATAATAATATCTCAAATACGTATTATTAGATTAAATCTTCAAAACTAAATTTGTTTTTATTTTTAAAATTAATACTCTTCACACTCGTTCTAGGATACTACTGATCCCATCTCTAACGAGTTATTCTAATTGGATATTACTAATCCAACCTCTGATGAATTCGTTCGGTTCTAATGTGTCTTGTTCTCGAGCTTTGTAAACCAAAGCTCTGATACCAAATGAAACGACCCAAACTTCCCCGTAAAGGAAAGCCCGGATTGCTTTGAGAACAACACACATCAGAACACAAAACAAAAGAATATTTCAATGCTGTTACAACAATTACATCAGAGTACAAGAATATTCCAGAGTATAAATAAACAATATACATTGGAAATACAATAATATCAGGGTTTTAAATTACATATAAATAGCAGCGGAAAAATAATACAAAACACAACTGAAAGAAATACACAGATACAGAGCCTTCTGAATATCACTTCAGTTGTAGACCAGGATCCTGTGAATATAATATCTGCAAAACCAAAACTACTAGCTGCCCGTGTGGAAAATATGGGCATCCAGAGTTTAGGTTGAAACAATAAACCCCAGGTCAGTCATGGGACTGGTATGAGAACTAAAACGGTTATTAACTTTATTTTAAGGTTGGATAAGTCAAGGGACCAAGCCGCTATCGCGGAACGGGTTTCCTCCCAAGAATATCAGTGCATAAAAACAACGCAATACTTCTAGAAAATGAAACCATTATAAGAGTCAAGTCCCTTGCAACGAAAGCCGAAGGATAGAGTTTACCTTATAATGGTCAAAAATGCTTAATACGCGAAATTCATCTTTTATACTATAAGTGCACAGTGTAGAAATCAATTTTTGAAAATAAATGTATCAATCTTAGGTGGCATAATATACTATGTATGTAACGACCCGCATTTTTCAGCGATATAAATAATTTATTTAATTATTTAAAAAGTTATTTAGAGAATTAAATGATCGTTGAATTTAATTATATGGATTTATTTAATTAAAATAAATAATAGAATAATATATTTAAATCAGAAATAATCAAAAATAGTGGAACTCACAATATCTGTGAATTGGATTATTTAAAATAATTCAGTTTAGAATTGAATTAGAATAACGAATATATTATTTGAACGACAGTTTGAACGTATAATTTTATTATAATTAAAATCGAGCTCGAAATGGCACGGCAGTTCATAAATTAGCGATTCAAAGTTTAAACGAGTATACAGAATCCGTTTTAAGTCGGATTTCTGAGAAACAAGAAACGTTGGAATCTGTTGAACTGTATTTTTCTGATGGAAAAGAAAAATCGAGATCTCGTCGTGTAGATTTTGAGATATGTCCAAATCAAATATTCAAAAAAAGTCGTTATGAAATCGTATATCGACCGTAACGGTTTATTCGAAATAGCTGCTTAATGGATTCGAATTTAGACAAGGTTCTTCTGAGACGTAGTGCTAATTTAATTTTTATAATTTTACTATAATTTTTAATTAATTAAATATGCAACTTTTTATTTGGAGTATTTTGCACCCTTAATCAGTATTTTGGGGTTTCACAATATGAATTAACCTACCGATATTATTATATTTTTTGGATCGTGGCACATCGCTGATCACAACTGTATTTTTATTTGTGTCTGTAGCGGTCTGTAAGTGAACAGTGTATTTCGTGATGGGGTATACTATGTTAACTTATGATATGTTCTATTTGTATTGGACTTTCGATAAGCTCTTTCCTTCCCATTATTTTCTATTATTCTGATCTAATTTAATGAGTATAACACTTGACAAATTTCCATTTTTATCCAAGGAAGCACTTGACCAAATTTTCTCACAAGTAAAACCTTCCCTGCATGTGCATGTCTCTGATGTACATGGCAATGCTCTTGCTCCTACCTACCCAAGCAAGCTGACGCAACTTATATTTTAAAATCAAAACTAAAATCAAAAAAATATGTATACTCAAATCAGCAACAGTGATAATAACAGCTACCCTAATATGTTTCCATCACCTACGCTATGTTGAATTTAATTTCTTGGTGCGGAAGGAATTGCCAGCCGAGCCTAATACATGTATGCACATGCTAAGGAACATCACAGTACTACTACGTTAAATCATACCCTGAAAAATTCCTGAAGACAGTTCGAAACATACATCACCCAGCTATGCTTTCTACATCAAACAGCTAAGCAGGAAGTGAAGATTCAGGGCGGCCATTCTTTTAAAAATCGAACAGCTAACGTAAACCATTTTTTTTACATGCCTAAGAACTTACACAGTAAATCTACCATATTCTATGCGTACCCTAAACCTTGGCAACCACGGCTTTCTAATCTATAAATATGCGACTGTCTTTGTTTGTTTTTTTCCAATTCCACATTTCCATAAAAGAAACCAAATACTCGATCATTTCAAAATTCAAAACTAGTTCTATCCTCCACGATGAACTATACAACCAATTTATGTAAACTCAGCAAGATGAAAACTTCGGCTCTATGTACTCTTTGTTGGATGCGATGGACTTTTCCAGTAATCGAAAATTAGCAACAACCTAGGTTCATCGACGTGAGCTATCTCCGGTCGGGTTAGGCAGACGCGGTCTTCGAAGGGGACATAGATGGTGGAGACGCTGCTAGATCTAGCGGGAGGGGTCGAGCTTTGAGTCACGATTTAACAGGAAGCTCGATACTAGTTGAACGGTGATGGGGTTAGTAGGTTTATGGGGAGGAGGGCTTCGGTTTACTGTGTCATTTTTCGTGGGATTGAGAGCAAGAAAAGGGGAGCAGAAAGATGCGAAAAGGAATTGGGGAAGAATCATTTGTGCGGCTGTGTTATAGGTGGAAGGAGGAATAAGGGTTGGTATGTGGATCAGGTGTGCGTTGGTAAGCATGGTATTGGGCTGATCTTTAAGTTCGAGGCCCATTTTGAAAAAAAAGGAAGAAGTTGCTCATAAGCGGGTCGGTAGGACTATTTTGAGTGGATCGAAGTTATGTGAGTACATGATGAAGCGGGTTTGAAGTGATTCGGAGAACGTTAAAAATTATGGCAAATTAAAACGTCCGATTCTAATCAGTCTGTCGTTCATCGTCTTTCAACAATCATGACTAAGGTGAGTAACTCTCACTAACTCTGATCAATTTATATTTCTGTAATGTATTTTTAGAATTGAAATTATTGGTTGCTTTGTTGTGTGTTGGTTGTTTGGTTGAACTGCTAGTCAGTTGGCTGAAATTATTGATAATGATATATATAAATCGTATCGAAATATTTACTCTGTTTATCCGAAAATTTTATATTTGTGTTGACTAACATCTGTGGATGCAGGGAAACAGGTTGGAGGGACCCAACTGGGTTCCTCAACATTTATTTTACTATTTTGCATATACTGTGATATATAATATGATCATAAATCTGTTGTTGATTTGGTATGTTGATCCTGGTTATTGGGTAACTTTAAATACCAAAGTAAATACTAGCCGTGAGAGAGAAATTTCAAAATATAATTTGAAATAAAATGTTTGTATAAAAATCAAAGGATTTATATAAAAGGAAAATGTGAAGTGGTTATAGAAGTGGAAAAAGTTATAAAATCAAGGTATTTTATAAAAAGGAATAAAAGGAATTTATTTGTAAAACATTTATGAATAAAATAGAAAGGCGACATTTGTCAAACATGTACCAATAGGATTGGAAAGATGAATATTTGTAAAACATTTTACAATAGAATTAAAAGGGGAATATTTGTAAAGTATTTACAAGTAGATTAAAAAGAAATATTTATTTAGAGAATAAATGGAGTTACATAAAGGAAATATTTATCTGAGATAAATATAGACAAATATAAAGGGAATTATTTGTAATCGAATAGAGTTAGTCTAATAGAGTGAATTGAATATCTGTTATTCAATGTGAGTTAATCGAATATTAGTTATTCGAATTAAGAGTCGACTCGATAGAGTAAATTGAATTTAGTTAATCGAATTAGAATTTAGTTGAATATCTGTTAATCAATTAGAGTTGATCAAATATAGTTAATGGAGATAGAGTTAGTCAAAACATGGTTATTCAGAATAAGATACCATTTAGTACGACTGCTAGCGTAATTCGCAGGGCCGCAGATAGCCTATGGCGGTCGGATGTTTCCTGAGGGAATCAGGCGTAACCATTGTGATCGCTGCAATCTAGAGTCAAGCGTATGGTGTTAAATCAAATAGTAGTTAATCGATAGAAGTTAATTAAGTCGAGTTAGTCGAGTTAGAGTAAATCAGTTAGAGTTAACCAGTTAGAGTTAATCAGTTAGAGTTAACCAGTTATGGTTAATAAATTAGGGTCAATCAATTGGAGTTAAATCAAATTAGAGTTATTCAAATAGAACTAATCAAGTTCGAGATAGTCAAGTATTAGTAGATTAAATAGAGTTAGTAAAAAGGAAGTAATCGGATATCGCTTATTCGAAGTAGAGTTATCGAATAGCACTTATTCGAAGTAGAGTTATCTAGTATAGTTTACTCGAGAAGAGTAATCGAATATAGTTCATTCGGAGTGAGTAAAATTGAATATAGTTATTTGAAGAAAAGGATTATCGAATATTAGTTATTCGAACAGGGGAATCGAATATAGTTTATTCGAAAAAGAAAGTTATTGGATAGCGATTATCCGAGAGTGAATTATACATTGGAATTCGACTATATTGAATTAAGGGAAGTAATGTTTACTTTCCATTGCAAAATTTAGTTTTACTTATTTGTTAATAAATTAGATAATTATCGTTTATCCAAATTAAGATATAAAATCTATATTTAAGTTGATATATTTCGAAAGCATGGAGTTATAACATTATAGTTATAATCAAATGATTTTGTAAAGGGAGTGGGTTCATAAACAGAATCCGAGAGTTTTGCAAGGAAGTTTCTTAAGAGTTAAAGTTTGAACTTTGTCTATTTCGAAGTTAGAAATGTCATTCAGTTAAGGTCTGAGAGGTAATTATACCCTAACTTGATTGACTTCAGTTTTAACTAAGAAGTGGATAAGGTTCGATAGTGAGAGTTGGTTAAGTAAATTGAGTTATTAACCGTAATGGGTTAGGTTGGCATAACGATGTTTTTATTTAAACATCTGTTTAAATCCAGTAAAGGACATTTGGAAATGTTTTCCCAAATAAGGATATGAAATGTTTTCCAATATAGGAAATAAGAAATGGAAGGGAATATGGTGACGTCTTCCAAATGATGTATAAAGTATATTTTCTAAATTTAGAAAATAAGAATTTACAAATATATAGAAATAGGGAAATGGATAAATTGAAGATAATTTAAGATAAAGAGATAAATGTTGAATGATGGTTGATCGATAGAGTTTCCATCTGGAAATAATATCATTGGTTGCACACCTGTTTTTCTTTGATAGTTAAATCACCGACTATCGAAGTTTTTGACCATTTTTCCATCGTCAATACGGAGAGACCGGGATCAGATTTATTTTCTGAAAACCACTTTGTATCGACATTAGCGTTGCGATCAAAGGTGATGAAGATGATTAAAGACGGAGTTATGCAAGGGATATCCTGTTTACAGAATAGTGCCTTCGGTTTGTCCAGTCCCAGGACAAACGTGAAAGGATGAATGTCTGACAGGGTATATCTAACGGATCGCGTAAGTTGATCTCTTCAAACGTACTTACGTTTGGTGGCGGAGAAATTCGTTTCTCTTAGCTTTATACCCATGGTATTTTTGGGGAAATCAATTTGTGATTTGACGGGTATGACGATGTGGCATTCAAAGTGAACGGTGGTCAAATGTTTCAAAAGATACATTATAACCTCAAGCCTCATCAACCGGGAAATGACAGAAATCGGGCAGGCAGCATGGCTATGTGTGTCGCACCCATTAGGGTGTATATCACTTATCTAGAGAAAATCCATTTCATTCTTTTATCTATGTTCGATGCTGTCCCTTTTCGGGAAGACGGTGGGTAGCTCCCAACCGTTGGTGATATACATTCGATACACTCAAGCGAAATGAGTGGTCGGTCATGTGAGGGTCGGGTTGCAAGATGTTCTTGTTGAACCCAGTGCATTTGCCTCTAGAGATACACTATCGGCAGGTGGTCCCATACCTTGTCAAAGTCGGAATCCAATCTCCAATAAGCGCCTGCGGTTTTGTTTGTATAATATATATGTGGAACGTGAGATGCAATCGTTCTGCTAGATCCTAATTACTTGTGATTAGACATTATTATAATATCAGAGAAGTATTGATTTTCAAAACTGTTTGGATTATTGTAAGGTAAAAACCATCCGTGTTTATGTGTGGATCGGTCTTACGATTGTCTTTTCTTTTGTAAAGGATTTTGAGAAAGTTAAACTGATGATTTGAGTTTACTCACACCAGTCCCATGACTGACCCAGAGTTTATTTTTGTTTTGTTTTCCCTAAACTCTTGGGTGCCCAAATTTGTACGGGCAGTCAAGTAGTTCAGGTCCTTACAGATATACATGGAGGAGCTTGAAGCAGGAGGCTTCAGGATTATATAGCTATTGTTATTTCCGCTGTATGTAAGTGTTGCACTCTGATAGTGTTATTGTATATATATACACTGTTTTATTGCAAAGTTATGTCATGTATTATATTTTATTCGTTCCGCTGTGAGATTCGTGTTTACTCTGATTGTGTTCTTCTTCTATTCTAAATTTCTATCTTATCTATTCTCACCCTCTAATTTCTTTCTATAAATGACCAGGTATTTTCGATGTTCGAATAGTCAACATGGCAGTTTTGTGTTGATGTTCGGAGACGAAAACCCCGGGTCGTTACAGTGGTATCAGAGCTAAAGGTTAAGTGATTACCTTGGCTCTGTGGCGTGACTCAATAGAGATGGGGTTAGTAATACCCTAGATTGAGTTTGAGTGTATATATATATGAGTGAACGTATTTGTAAATTTTATAAAAATTGTTTTATATTGTGGAGCTTTATTGGTTGAGTAGTTTGTGAATTCTGGCTGATCAGTTTGATCCATTGTATCGATAGGGGTTTCTAAACACTCAAGTACGATAAACCGACACAGTATGTTTTGAAAGGGGGTGAATGAATTAATTTTACCCAAATTATATTTTTGATATAAAAGAAGTTATATCTTGGAATTATTATCATATATTGGACGTGTTGGTTGATTATAATTGAAATGGTTATATAAATAACCAGTTTAAGTTCGTATAATATAAAAGCGGATTAATTAAATCTGAATTAAATCAGAATTGGAATTAAAATTCTGAAACTAGGAAAAAGTGTTTATAAGTGGATTTGAGTTAAGTATAAGAAAATTTTAATATCCTGGGAGATTTTAAATTGTTTACAAGTATCGTGAATGATATTTTGAAAAAAAATTCAAAATGAAAGTGTTTAAATATGGTTTTGATAAGTGATATAGTATTAAACTCACTTCGATAGCTGGGAAATAACTCTGATGATACTGGCCACATCATCAGTGTTCATTTTCGAGTTCTAAGTGGCGGATTACTACCAAAGATTTTGTGTTGAATTGTTTTGAGGAAAACAAGTTGTTTGAAATCCTAAAAGGGAATATTTGGTTTTAGAAAAACAAAACGTTTAAAAACTCCCAGGATGATAGTATGAATTAAAACAAATTGAAATAGAAATTGTGAAAGCAAATATGAATTGAATCAAAACCAATTAACTGGAAATTGAATTGAAATAGAATGATATCGAATAAGGTTGAAGTTGTGAGTCATGAATTTGTGTAAATATATTGGACGGGTATGTAAGAGTTAAAATTGGTGATGGAATTTGAGATTGAGGATGAGATTTGGTTTGAAAATAGGATGATTGGATTTGAGAACAGATGATTGGAGCGTGATTGGGATGACTTTGATATATGCTGAATTGGCAGCAGAATAAAAGGATGTAATGGTTTGCCCGACAAAAGGTACATGTTTAAGTTTTCATATGAGGTTTTATGGGCCGATTTGGCAAGCCACTTGGCTGTTTGATTTTCTTTTGGATTGGAAAGGGCCTAGAGAGGCGAGTTGGGGTTTGAACTATTGACTGGTGCAGAGGGGGTGCTGGCGAAATTTTTCAAAAATTTCGGGTGTTAGAAAATTTTCAGGCTTTTAGAAAATTTTCGGTGAAAATAATTAATATTTTAATTGAAATCAATTAATTCAGTTAAAGCTGAAGTTAAAAGAATGAACAAATAAATTGGTACTAGTCAATAGGGTTTGTCTGCTACCTTAGCAATTTCGAGGACGAAATTATTGTAAGGGGGGAAGAATGTAACGACCCGCATTTTCCAGCGATATAAATAATTTATTTAATTATTTAAAAAGTGATTTAGAGAATTAAATGATCGTTGAATTTAATTATATGGATTTATTTAATTAAAATAAATAATAGAATAATATATGTAAATCAGAAATAATCAAAAATAGTGGAACTCGCAATATCTGTGAATTGGATTATTTAAAATAATTCAGTTTAGAATTGAATTAGAATAACAAATATATTATTTGAATGACAGTTTGAACGTATAATTTTATTATAATTAAAATCGAGCTCGAAATGGCATGGCAGTTCGTAAATTGGCGATTCGAACTTTAAACGAGTGTACAGAATCCGTTTTAAGTCGGATTTATGAGAAACAAGAAACGTTGGAATTTGTTGAACTGTATTTTTCTGATGGAAGAGAAAAATCGAGAACTCGTCGTGTAGATTTTGAGATATGTCCAAATCAAATATTCAAAAAAAGTCGCTATGAAATCGTATATCGATCGTAACGGTTTATTTGAAAAAACTGCTTAATGGATTCGAATTTAGACAAGGTTCTTCTGAGACGTAGTGCTAATTTAATTTTTAGAATTTTACTATAATTTTTAATTAATTAAATACACAACTTTTTATTTGGAGTATTTTGCACCCTTAATCAGTATTTTGGGGTTTCACAATATGAATTAACCTACCGATATTATTATATTTTTGGGATCGTGGCACATCGCTGATCACAACTGTATTTTTATTTGTGTCTGTAGCGGTCTGTAAGTGAACAGTGTATTTCGTGATGGGGTATACTATGTTAACTTATGATATGTTCTATTTGTATTGGACTTCCGATAAGCTCTTTCCTTCCCATTATTTTCTATTATTCTGATCTAATTTAATGAGTATAACACTTGACAAATTTCCATTTTTATCCAAGGAAGCACTTGACTAAATTTTCTCATAAGTAAAACCTTCCCTGCATGCGCCTGTCTCTGATGTACATGGCAATGCTCTTGCTCCTACCTACCCAAGCAAGCTGACGCAACTTATATTTTAAAATCAAAACTAAAATCAAAAGAATATGTATACTCAAATCACCAACAGTGATAATAACAATTACCCTAATATGTTTCCATCACCTACGCTATGTTGAATTTAATTTCTTGGTGCGGAAGGAATTGCCAGCCGAGCCTAGTACATGTATGCACATGCTAAGGAACATCACAGTACTACTACGTTAAATCATACCCTGAAAACTTCCTGAAGACAGTTCGAAACATACATCACCCAGCTATGCTTTCTACATCAAACAGCTAAGCAGGAAGTGAAGATTCAGGGTGGCCATTCTTTTAAAAATCGAACAGCTAACGTAAACCATTTTTTTTACATGCCTAAGAACTTACACAGTAAATCTACCCTATTCTATGCGTACCCTAAACCTTGGCAACCACGGCTTTCTAATCTATAAATATGCGACTGTCTTTGTTTGTTTTTTTCCAATTCCACATTTCCATAAAAGAAACCAAATACTCGATCATTTCAAAATTCAAAACTAGTTCTATCCTCCACGATGAACTCTACAACCAATTTATGTAAACTCAGCAAGATGAAAACTTCGGCTCTATGTATTCTTTGTTGGATGCGATGGACTTTTCCAGTAATCGAAAATTAGCAACAACCTAGGTTCATCGACGCGAGCTATCTCCGGTCGGGTTAAGCAGACGCGGTCTTCGAAGGGGACATAGATGGTGGAGACGCTGCTAGATCTAGCGGGAGGGGTCGAGCTTTGAGTCACGATTTAACAGGAAGCTCGATACTAGTTGAACGGTGATGGGGTTAGTGGGTTTATGGGGAGGAGGGCGTCGGTTTACTGTGTCATTTTTCGTGGGATTGAGAGCAAGAAAAGGGGAGCAGAAAGATGCGAAAAGGAATTGGGGAAGAATCATTTGTGCGGCTGTGTTATAGGTGGAAGGAGGAATAAGGGTTGGTATGTGGATCAGGTGTGCGTTGGTAAGCATGGTATTGGGATGATCTTTAAGTTCGAGGCCCATTTTGAAAAAAAAGGAAGAAGTTGTTCATAAGCGGGTCGGTAGGACTATTTTGAGTGGATCGAAGTTATGTGAGTACATGATGAAGCGGGTTTGAAGTGATTCGGAGAACGTTAAAAATTATGGCAAATTAAAACGTCCGATTCTAATCAGTATGTCGTTCATCGTCTTTCAACAATCATGACTAAGGTGAGTAACTCTCACTAACTCTGATCAATTTATATTTCTATAATGTATTTTTAGAATTGAAATTATTGGTTGCTTTGTTGTGTGTTGGTTGTTTGGTTGAACTGCTAGTCAGTTGGCTGAAATTATTGATAATGATATATATAAATCGTATCGAAATATTTACTCTGTTTATCCGAAAATTTTATATTTGTGTTGACTAACATCTGTGGATGCAGGGAAACAGGTTGGAGGGACCCAAATGGGTTCCTCAACATTTATTTTACTATTTTGCATATACTGTGATATATAATGTGATCATAAATCTGTTGTTGATTTGGTATGTTGATCCTGGTTATTGGGTAACTTTAAATACCAAAGTAAATACTAGCCGTGAGAGAGAAATTTCAAAATATAATTTGAAATAAAATGTTTGTATAAAAATCAAAGGATTTATATAAAAGGAAAATGTGAAGTGGTTATAGAAGTGGAAAAAGTTATAAAATCAAGGTATTTTATAAAAAGGAATAAAAGGAATTTATTTGTAAAACATTTATGAATAAAATAGAAAGGCGACATTTGTCAAACATGTACCAATAGGATTGGAAAGATGAATATTTGTAAAACATTTTACAATAGAATTAAAAGGGGAATATTTGTAAAGTATTTACAAGTAGATTAAAAAGAAATATTTATTTAGAGAATAAATGGAGTTACATAAAGGAAATATTTATCTGAGATAAATATAGACAAATATAAAGGGAATTATTTGTAATCGAATAGAGTTAGTCTAATAGAGTGAATTGAATATCTGTTATTCAATGTGAGTTAATCGAATATTAGTTATTCGAATTAAGAGTCGACTAGATAGAGTAAATTGAATTTAGTTAATCGAATTAGAATTTAGTTGAATATCTGTTAATCAATTAGAGTTGATCAAATATAGTTAATGGAGATAGAGTTAGTCAAAACATGGTTATTCAGAATAAGATACCATTTCGTACGACTGCTAGCGTAATTCGCAGGGCTGTAGATAGCCTACGGTAGTCGGATTTTTCCTGAGGGAATCAGGCGTAACCATTGTGATCGCTGCAATCTAGAGTCAGGCGAATGGTGTTAAATCAAATAGTAGTTTATCGATAGAAGTTAATTAAGTCGAGTTAGTCGAGTCAGAGTAAATCATTTAGAGTTAACCAGTTAGAGTTAACCATTTATGGTTAATAAATTAGGGTAAATCAATTGGAGTTAAATCAAATTAGAGTTATTCAAATAGAACTAATCAAGTTCGAGATAGTCAAGTATTAGTAGATTAAGTAGAGTTAGTAAAAAGGAAGTAATCGGATATCGCTTATTCGAAGTAGAGTTATCGAATAGCACTTATTCGAAGTAGAGTTATCTAGTATAGTTTACTCGAGAAGAGTAATCGAATATAGTTCATTCAGAGTGAGTTAAATTTAATATAGTTATTCGAAGAAAAGGATTATCGAATATTAGTTATTCGAACAGGGGAATCGAATATAGTTTATTCGAAAAAGAAAGTTATCGGATAGCGATTATCCGAGAGTGAATTATACATTGGAATTCGACTATATTGAATTAAGGGAAGTAATGTTTACTTTCCATTGCAAAATTTAGTTTTTCTTATTAGTTAATAAATTAGATAATTATCGTTTATCCAAATTAAGATATAAAAGCTATATTTAAGTTAATATATTTCGAAAGCATGGAGTTATAACATTATAGTTATAATCAAATGATTTTGTAAAGGGAGTGGGTTCATAAACAGAATTCGAGAATTTTGCAAGGAAGTTTCTTAAGAGTTAAAGTTTGAACTTTGTCTATTTCGAAGTTAGAAATGTCGTTCAGTTGAGGTCTGAGAGGTAATTATACCCCAACTTGATTGACTTCAGTTTTAACTAAGAAGTGGATAAGGTTCGATAGTGAGAGTTGGTTAACTAAATTGAGTTATTAACCGTAATGGGTTAGGTTGGCATAACGATGTTTTTATTTAAACATCTGTTTAAATCCAGTAAAGGACATTTGGAAATGTTTTCCCAAATAAGGATCTGAAATGTTTTCCCAAATAAGGATCTGAAATGTTTTCCAATATAGGAAATAAGAAATGGAAGGGAATATGGTGACGTCTTCCAAATGATGTATAAAGTATATTTTCTAAATTTAGAAATAAGAATTTACAGATATATAGAAATAGGGAAATGGATAAATTGAAGATAATTTAAGATAAAGAGATAAATGTTGAATGATGGTTGATCGATAGAGTTTCCATCTGGAAATAATATCGTTGGTTGCACACCTGTTTTTCTTTGATAGTTAAATCACTGACTATTGAAGTTTTTGACCATTTTTCCATCGTCAATACGGAGAGACCGGGATCAGATTCATTTTCTGAAAACCACTCTGTATCGACGTTAGCGTTGCGATCAAAGGTGATGAAGATAATTGAAGACGGAGTTATCCAAGGGCTATCCTGTTTACAGAATAGTGCCTTCGGTTTGTCCAGTCCCAGGACAATCGTGAATGGACGAATGTCTGACAGAGTATATCTAACGGATCGCGTAAGTTGATCTCTTCAAACGTACTTACGTTTGGTGGTGGAGAAATTCGTTTCTCTTTGCTTTATACCCGTGGTATTTTTGGGGAAATCAATTTGTGATTTGACGGGTATGACGATGTGGCATTCAAAGTGAATGGTGGTCAAGTGTTTCAAAAGATACGTTATAACCTCAAGCCTCATCAACTGGGAAATGACAGAAATCGGGCAGGCAGCATGGCTATGTGGGTCGCACCCATTAGGGTGTATATCACCTATCTAGAGAAAATCCATTTCATTCTTTTGTCTATGTTCGATGCTGTCCTTTTTCGGGAAGACGGTGGGTAGCTCCCAACCGTTGGTGATATACATTCGATACACTCAAGCGAAATGAGTGGTCGGTCATGTGAGGGTCGGGTTGCAAGATGTTCTTGTTGAACCAAGTGTATTTGCCTCTAGAGATACACTATCGGCAGGTGGTCCCATACCTTGTCAAAGTCGGAATCCAATCTCCAATAAGCGCCTGCGGTTTTGTTTGTATACTATATATGTGGAACGTGAGATGTAAGCGTTCTGCTAGATCCTAATTACTTGTGATTAGACATTATTATAATATCAGAGAAGTATTGATTTTCAAAACTGTTTGGATTATTGTAAGGTAAAAACCATCCGTGTTTATGTGTGGATCGGTCTTACGATTATCTTTTCTTTTGAAAAGGATTTTGAAAAAGTTAAACTGATGATTTGAGTTTACTCACACCAGTCCCATGACTGACCCAGAGTTTATTTTTGTTTTGTTTTCCTTAAACTCTTAGGTGCCCATATTTGTACGGGCAGTCAAGTAGTTCAGGTCTTTACAGATATACGTGGAGGAGCTTGAAGCAGGAGGCTTCTGGATTATATAGCTATTGTTATTTCCGCTGTATGTAAGTGTTGCACTCTGATAGTGTTATTGTATATATATACATTGTTTTATTGCAAAGTTATGTCATGTATTATATTTTATTCGTTCCGCTGTGAGATTCGTGTTTACTCTGATTGTGTTCTTCTTCTATTCTAAATTTCTATCTTATCTATTCTCACCCTCTAATTTCTTTCTATAAATGACCAGGTATTTTCGATGTTCGAATAGTCAACATGGCAGTTTTGTGTTGATGTTCGGAGACGAAAACCCCGGGTCATTACAATGTAAGCAGCATAATTTATTATGTCACCATATAAGTATACAACTGAAACCGTAAAGCTCGTATTGGAAAGTTGGGTTTCCATCATGATGGCTCCTGATTCGAAAGACAAATCGCGTCATGTATCTCCACGGCTTACGTCTCGGCAAGAGAAAACACTGTAATACATTCTAACCACACTTTGGAAGAACAATCTAGTGTTCTATCACCATAGGTTTCGGCTGAAACAATTGCCTAATCTCCAGATGTTGAGTGACCACACCCAGCAACGCTCAGTTGACCTAATCCATGTATATATAAAGTATATTGGTCAACCTACTAGTCAAACAAACCGTTCACCATCATACCAGGGTGTGAGGCTCGCGAAGTAACGATTTACTCAAAGCTATGCTAATCGACGCCATGCTTTGATCTTCATCCTCAAGGCTCTGTTTTTCAACAAAAGCCTTGATCATATGCATCTTAGCATGCCACATTGTCAGACCATACTATATCATTAATCATCTACCAATATATAACAGGGTGTTAAGCAAGAGAATAAATTCTCCGCCACCAAACAGATATATATAAAACAGAGATCAACGAACACAATATAAAGGAATACAATGTCAGACACACAATCCATTTACAAGTCCGTTCTGGGTCTGAACGAAACCATATCCGGTAGATCTCCAAATACGTTTGGATGATCACCAATTATTCCCTCATATTGGGTGTATGGTCCAATCAAGATATCAGAAATCATCCATACGATGTGAAAACCCCCGGTCTTCAACCACGTCTTCATCATTGACTTTTAATCGTCGTATGAATTATTCAAAATGAGTTAAACCCAGTCTTTCCGAATAAATCGCCCATCTTAAAATCATGTGCTATAAAAACACAACATACGCCTCATTCCAATCAAGAATATTCTTTGATTTAACTTAAACCAAATAAGGTTCATTCAACTAGTCGGGAATAACGCCTTACCGAAGTAATCATTTATTATTATCCTGTTCCACCCTATTTAACACATGGAGTAAAACTGGTGGTACTCCATATCTAAACCCAAATGTGTTTCCAGTAAATTTAATTACCGTTTATCGTTTAAATCTAATTAAAGATTTAACTATCGCATGGAGTTAAAAACTGGTGGCACTCCATTTTCGCCCACTTATTGAATTTAGTAAATTCAATTACTTCAATCCTTCTTTAATCTAATTAAAAATTCATTAAAACTCTATTTGGTTTTGATCTTCCAAAAATCATTATTTAATGATTATTCAATTTTAAGAAATTAATCTTATCTTAACTGGGTTAAAGAACAAATGTTCCTTAAAAATATAGTTCACGGTAAACCCAAAATTATATCCTATTTAATGTATTGAATTGAAAAAAAAACTTTTCTTTAGAAAATTCCATTAAATCCCTAGTTAAAGGATTAATGAATTACAAATCACAATTTCACCGTTAATTGGGTTTTAAGAACTAACATCATTTAAAACATTGTTCACAATCAACCCAAAATCAATTTCCATTTAATGTTTATTAATTGGAAAATATCCTTTAAATCTTTATTAAAAGATTTATTCTTTCTCAATTTGGTTCAAGAACAGTGTTATTTAAGACACCACTCATGACAAACCCAAAATATAATTTGATATTTAATGTAAGGCTTTGAATAGAATTATATCGACTTATATTCAATATCAAATTCTAAAACCAACGGGTATCATATCGGAAATACCGATATTAAATATCTTCCAAATTCCCAAAATAAGATCCGTATAATCACGGAATTTAATATTGAAATAATCCGTAGATAATTTCCATTCATATTCATTCCAATATTTATTGAAAATCTCTAGTTCTATTAAAACCATTTTAAATCCTTTTATTTATTATTTAAAAAAAAAAATCACTTATTTGACAAAAATATCTTTTATCTTTATAAGCTTGGAATTTTCATCGAAAACCCTTTTAGAACATTTATTATGATTTTACATAATTTCTCTCTATTTTTAATTAAAAATAGGCCATTTTAATTTAAACGACGTTCCAGGTCATTCAACTACATGGCCGTTGTTTTTTTCCAATTTGATTTAAACATTTCGGAAAATCCAACCGTTGGATTTCAAATCTTAAATACTCATTTAAAAGCTCTTTTCGATACGAACCCATAGGTTCCGGTTCTAGAAGAATCCGACGGTCGGATCTTCCACTGTCTAATCAAAGTGTCGAAATTCGCGAACGGTCGCTGCGTGAAACATTCTATTCAAACCATTATATATATTAATATATATTATCATCGATTTCCTTTCCAAACGTATTTTAAAACGTTCATAAATTCGTTTTGAAAATGATTTCAACTTATATTTAAATTAAAAAAAAGAGTTGAATATTCTATATACTGTCCTTTTTGAATAATATTATTTTCCAAAATATTAATTTTGAAATTTCTCTTTTAATATTCATAATTAAATGGATAACGTAAATCGATAAATACGTTCGAGTTAAAATGGCGTTACTAGACTAAATGCTCAATTCATTATCTTATCCATTTATATTTTATTATGGGCCAGTCTCACATTAAGCAAACAACCTGCGAATGCTGGATATGTCGGTTGGTTCCAGGCAGACTTATCCCACAAGTTAGGCCTAACCTCGTGTCATGGCTCAATTCGTATTTGCGCACTTGGACCTCTCACATAAAGTTCAACATTTGTGGCTGCTGGATATGTCGGGCAGGTCCGGGCAGACTTATACCACAAATGTAACCTAACCTTGTGTCCAAGTACAATTATAATTAATAATTATAGTTAATTAACTGAAAATATTATTTTGAAATATTCTTTTAAAATAAAGATATGATCTTTACATTAAATTGTTACTAATTTTATAAAACCCTTTGTTTCCGAATATCCTAGCTGACATTTCAATTTTTTTTTATGAAAAATTGAACTTTCTATATTATTATTATATTATAATAATAATAATCTTTTCAAAATGTTCAAATTTTTGAAATCAAACCTTCTTATCTTAACAAACTGACCGTAAAGATGTAATCTTTTTAATCGAATCCTTTTTATTATAACTTTTAAATAATAAAGATATAATCTTTCTAATTCATACATCAATCAATTCCATTAACTGAATATTAAATTGAAATATTCCTTTAATTCAAAATTGGAATGAGACCCAATCCGTTACCATATAATTTTAATTATATGGATTTCAAACATTGCATTAATTCTATAATAATGATAAAACATTCAATAACAGCCAAAGTGCATTTTAAACTAATCACAAGGGCGATGTGTAGTCAGAATATCAACCCAAGACCCGTGTAGGGTTTCAACCAACACAAATTCAAGTAATATATTATTAATTGTGCCTTTGGACGATGTGTGAAAACTTATCGTCCAATCAACATAAACAAGTCAGGCAACTTGTAAATGGCAGTGTAAACATGTTTTAAATATCATAAATGTCATAACAACATGTTACATATTTCAAATTTCAAACAATTCACAACAGTCATCCAAATCAACATTTATCTAACAAACAATAATTTCAACACAGATAATTAAATAATATTTAATAATAAAAATAATTAACTGTTCAAAAGCTTGAGTCAGATAAAAGTTCTCACATGACGATTTCTAACAAAGATGATTATTTTATCTAACATGACATTCTATGACCAAAAATGAGATATTTTGTTCCAATGCAACATTTATAACAAAAATGTTATTTTTATTCTTATGCAACATTTTCTAACAAAATGTTATCTCTCTTCTAATGCACATTTTATAACAAAAATGTTATTTCGTTTATAATGCAACATTTATACCAAAAATGTTATTTACATTCTAATGTACATTTTATACCAAAATTGTGATTTATATTCTAATGTACATTTTCATAGCAAAAATGTGAATTTTATCCTAATGTACATTTTCATAGCAAAAATGTGATTTTTTATCCTAATGTACATTTTCTAACAAAAAGGTATTTTTATCTAGATAAACATTTCTAATGAAAATGTCGTTTTTATTCACATAGCACATTTCTAATGAAAATGGTGTTTTTATTCTCATAACACATTTCTAATGAAAATGGTGTTTTTATTCTCATAACACATTTCTAATGAAAATGGTGTTTTTATTCTTATAACACATTTAAACATAAATGTTAATTTTAATACTAACATAAATGACTTTTTAATTCTAATGTAATTGGTATATTTAATTCTAATGTAATATGTCTAACCAAAGTGACATTTTCATCCTAATGTAATGTTTCTTAACCAAAAGTGATATTGTAAATCTAAATAACTTGGACTAACAAAAAATTATACTTTAACGTTAACACCACATGAACTAAAAATGATGTTTTAATTTCAACATGTTAACAATTATATTTCTAACATACAACAATATAATTCACCAAATCATCACAACCACAAGCAACATAAATAGAAATATATTTTAATTTTAATTTTTAAATCGAGAATTCTCACCTTGCTTTCGAACAGATCTAAAATCAAAGAGGTTTCAGAAATTGTTGTAATCTGTTGTAAAATGTGATATCGGGTTCCATTGTTCCAATGTCTCCGAGATCGTCAAATTCTAAATTTGTTTGAATCAGATATGGATGTGAAGAGGAGAGAAAGTTCTTCAAAATATTCTAAAGGATGTAGGTTTAATTCTTTATGGCTGAAGAGAAATTGGAGGAGGAATTTTTGAAGCCTTTAGGCCATTGAAGACGAAGAAAGAAGAAAAAGGAGGAGGCGGCTAAAGAATGAGAAGATGGATTAGGGTTATGTTCTAACCTCCTGTTTATAATAAAATGTTATTGAATAACCCTAAAGGCCCGCTAATTTATATGTTACAAAATAAAATGCTGACTAGGCATGAGGTAGCATCTCATTTCTTATTTAAACATCGATGTTTGCATTAAAATAAGGAATGAAATAGGATGAAAAGAAAAAGGGAAAAAAGAAGGAATAAATTTGTGATTTATTGTTTAATGCGAATTGTTAGAAAGTTTATGGCTTTCCAATTTCAAAACATATAACATTTACATTTCTCACTTAAAAATATTATATCATTTACTTAGGCGGTAATTAAGTTCAACTCAATTTTTTTTTTCATTTAAGCCACATCAAATACATTATAATATCGCTTAATGTTGATAATACCATGTTGATTGTTTTATAAAATCGAATTTATTTATACCATTAAATCAAATTAAATTTCTTTTTCCAAGTATTACTCAAACCAATATTTCATTCCATATTTTAAAATGTTTATGACATAACTTGGTTAATAAATTGATTTAATGACACCATATAATTTAAATGAACATTATCAACTGTATTCCATATCAGAAAATGTTAATTTGGAAAGCTACTTGCAAAATCAAATATTACTTTAATTAGCAAATGCTATCGAACCAAAGAATGTCAGTATTAGTAAGTCAATAACATTGGTAAGTCAACATTTTTACGTAAATAAAACACTACATATTCACTAATTTGTCATTTAGCCAATAAATCGTTTCTTAATTAAATTTAGGAATTTTTCTAATTTTCCGCTGACAATTCATATAATGTCGTACTGAGTACATATATGTTATATATGCACACATTCATCCACCGTTTAATAAATTCATTTTCTACATGCAATCAACGAACAAAATTCCAAACATGTGTTATTCACTAGCGCGCCTTAAATACCTTAATTTTAGCAACTGCATATTTTCAAATTCATTAACTATGCATTAAATTATATAAATAAAATAGAATTAAATGTGTTCTCACAAATTAAAGGAATAAAAGTGGCAGATTGGATACAACATAAATGGAAATGAATTTTATAATGAATGGGCGTATAGTATATATGGTCGAAGAAAATAAAGTGGAAGAAATATTATGTTTATAATTTATTTCTCTAAAAAGAGTTTAATAGAGGAACATGGCTTAAACTGAGGAGAAGTTATATGCAAAAGAAATGGAATGGGAAAGAATTAAAGACGATAGCCAACTCAATAAATGAGCAAATTTAACAAATTATGAATTATGGTTTATTACAAATAATTTTTTTTTTTAAATCGTTCACTAATAACATCATAATTTTATTTAGGACCAATTTAATTTAATAATTTAATTTTTTTTCAAAAAAAAGGAATTTTTAAATTCTGACTCATTTTTCCATAAAATTTTAAAACTGGGTCCAATTTTCCGGGTTGTTACATATCGTTATTTAAATATATTCTTTATTCTAATTCAAATTCTAAGCTGAATTAAATATTTTAAATTGTCCAGTTCACATTTTATTGTCAATCCACTAATTTCGACTATTTCGAAATTAAATATATTATTTAATTATTACCTTAATTAAATATTAAATAGTTATTTTAATTTAAACCATTTAAATAACCTAACCATATAATAAATAAATAAATAAAATTTAATTATTATACTGTATAAAAATACGGGTCATTACATTCTTTCCCCCTTAAAATAATTTCGTCCTCGAAATTGCTGAGGTATAAAAAAAACCTATTGACTGATTAGATCCTATATTTTTTTTTCTTCTTAACTTCAGTATCAACTGAACCAAATTTATTTCAATTAAATATTAATTAATTCTTATCAACGAAAATTTTCAAAAATCCTGAAAATTTTCTAACACCTTAGCGTTTCGAAAAAATTTGCTAGCACCTCCTTTGTGCTGGTCAATAGCTCAAACTCCAACTCGCCTCTCTAGGCCTTCTTCAACCCAAAAGAAAATCAAATAGCCAAGCAGCTTGCCAAATTTGGCTCTTCAAAATCTCAAACCCATATATAATATAAACTGGTACCTTTTTGTCGGGCATATCATCTCAATCACTTCCATATGCTATCACCTAGCATATACCAATGTTATCCCAATCAAACTCCAATCGGTTTTTATCCACAAATCCAACCATTCGCTAATACCTAAACCAATTTCCATTCTGAACTTAAATTCCATTATCAATTCCAAATTCTTATGACATTAATCCAACTTACTCGATATCATTATAATCTAATTCAATCCAATTTTTACATAATTGACTTCAATTTAATTCCAATTTGCTTTTCCAAATTTCAATTCAATTTGGTTTTAATTTAAACAATCTTTCCCTGGGAATTTCAAACAACTTGTTTCTCAAAACAATTCGAAGTCAATATCTTTGGTAGTAATCCATCACTTAGAACTCGAAAATGAACACTAATGATGTGGCCAACATCATCAGAGTTATTTCCCAGCGACTGAAGTGAGTTAAATACTATATCACTTTTCAAACTCATATTCAAACAATTTCATTTTGAAATCTATTTCAAAATACCATCCACAATGCTTGTAAAACAATTTAAAATCTCCCAAGATTTTAAAATTCTCATATATTTAATCCAAATCCATTTACAAACACTTCTCCAACTTTTAGGAATTTTAAATTCCAAATTCTGATTTAAATTCAAATTTAATTCATTTTGTAACACTTATACGAATTTTATCTGGTTATAACTCAATTTTAATCGTATTCGATTAATATAACAACCAACACATCCAATATACTTAATAATTCCAATATAAAGGATTAATATCAAAAATATAATTTGGGTAAAATTATTTCATTTACTCTCTTTTCAAAACATATCGTGTCGACCCATCGTATTCGAGTGTTTATAAACCCCTACCGATACAGTGGATCAAACTAATCGATCAGAACCCATAAACAACTTAACCAATAAATCTACACAATATAAAACCATTTTATATCTAATAACAAATAAGTTCACTCATATATATACACTCAACTCAATCTAACGTATTACTAACCCCATCTCTACTGAGTCACGCAACAGAGCCAAGGTAATAACTTAACCTTCAGCTCTGATACCACTGTAACGAGCCTGGGATTCTGCAATCCTGGATATCGACATACAACACAATGTCGACTATTCAAGCATCGAAAACACTAGATAGTCCATGAAAGAAATTAGAGGGTGAGAATAGATAAGATAGAAACATGGAATAGAAGAAGAAGAACATACAACATCAGAGTAAACGCGAATCTCACAGCGGAACGAATAAATATATTTCATAACATAACTTTGAAATAAAACAGTATCTGTATATATTACCAGTATTAGAGTATAACACTTACAACACAACGAAAATAAAAATAGCTATATAATCCTGAAGCCACCTGCTCTAGCTCTTCAAGTATCTATAAATACCGACTATTGACTGCCCGTACAAAATTGGGCACCCAAGAGTTTAGAGAAAACAAAATAAACTATGGGTCAGTCATGTGACTGGTGTGAGTAAACTCAAATCACTTGGTTTAACTTTTAAAATCCTCTCAAAAGAAAGAATAGTCGTAAAACCGATCCACACATGAAAAAGGATGGTTTTTACCTTATGATAACCCAAAATATTCTTTATATCAAGGCTCTTCTGATATTATAATAATGTCTAAATCAAATAAATAGAAATATACTAGAAACGCTTGCATCTAACGTTCTTTAAATATAATATACAATCAAAACCACGGGCTCTTATTTGGAGAATGGATTCCAACTGTGACAAGGTATGGATCCACCTTCCGCTCAGTGTACTCTAGATGCGATGCACTGGAGTTCAACAAGAACATCTTGCAACTCGGCCACACATGACCGACCATTCATTTCTCTTGAATGTATCGAATATATTGCCACCCCTCGATTAGTATTCCAAAATAACCATTCTCGGGAGATACAGAATTAAAAGAAGTACAAATATGAATATTCTCTAGATGGTGACAATATACCCTAATTGGGTACGACCTACTTAGCCATGCTGCCTGCCCGATTTCTGTCATTTCCCAGTTGATGAGGCTTGAGGTTATAACGTATCTCTATACAGATCACGTCTTCATTTACTTTGAATGCCACATCATCATACCTGTCAAATCATAAATTGATTTCCCCAAAATACCACGGGTATTAGCTAAGAGAAACGAATTCCTCGGCTACCAACGTAAATACGTTTGAAACGATCAACTTATGCGATCTAACAGATATACTCTGTCGGACATTCGTCCATTCAAGTTGTCCTGGCACTGGACAAACCGAAGGCACTATTCTGTAAACAGGACAACCCTTGCATAACTCTGTCTTCAATTATCTTCAGCATATTTGATTTGCAACACTTATGCTAATACGGAGTGGTTCTTCGGATAATAATCCAACCGGTCTCTCCATATTAACAACGTAAAAATGGTCAAAACTTTGATAGTCGGTGATCTAACTATCAAATGAAAACATGTCCGTATACAAACAACAATCTTATTCCCAAATGGAATTTCTATTGATCAATCATCATTTATATATATATATATCTGTATTTTCTATATTTAGAAAATATATGTTTTAACATTGGAAAACATTTCCATTGCTTATTACATATCAACAGAACATTTCATTTTCTATGCTTAGAAAATATCTCTGATTATACTTGGAAAACGTTTCCAAAACTCATTTATGTGGATTTCAAATGAACGTTGTATAAACATTGTTATGACCGCTCAATCCACAAATCGCTTATTACTTAACTGTATTTCTAACGAACTCTCGCCATCGAACCTCAACTATTTCTTAGTTAAGTAAGGAAGTCAATCAAGTTGGGGTATAATTACCTCCCCGACCTTAACTGAACAACATTCTTAACCTTGCAATAGACAAAGCTCACCGCTTCAATTTCTACAATCATTTTCTTACGCAAATTCTTGGATTCGGATTACGAATCCACTTCTTTTATGAAAAACATTTATTATAACGCTAACGCTATAAATCCTACTTTTGAAATATCAAACTTAACATCTAACTTTTTATTTCTTACTTTGAATAATTAACCTGCTCTAATTTATTTATAAATAAATAAATCCTCATTTAAAAACCGGAAAGTAATTAATACTTTTCCCGAATTCGATATAATTGAATTCGACGATTAACTCCCTTCGAATAACTAATATTCGATTAACTCACTCCGAATAACTGATATTCAATTAACTCCTCTCGAATAACTAAATTCAATTAACTCCTCTCGAATAACTAAATTCGATTAACTCCTTTTAAAAACTAATATTCGATAACTCCTTTCGAATAACCAATATCCGATAACTCCTTTCGAATAATTAATACTTGATAACTCCTTTCGAATAACTAATATTTGATTAACTCTCCTCGAAAAAACTATATTCGATTACTTCCTTTTTGAATATCTAATATTCAATTAAGTCTTTTCGATTTTCTATTCGAATAACTCTAATTCAATTAACTCTAATTCGACCAACTCTAATTCGATTTAACTCTACTCTAATCAATTAACTCTTACTCTAATCGATTAACTCTAATTAATTAACTCTATCGATTAACTCTAACTGGTAAACTCTAACTGATTAACTCTAACTTATTAACTCTAATCGATTAACTCTAACTGATTAAGTCTAACTGACTTACTCTAACTGGTTAACTCTAACTGGTTAATTCTAACTGATTAACTTTAACTGATTAACTCTATCCAATTTACTCTTCGTCCAAATTTAGTTTCAAATATCGATGTTGAAATCGATTCTTACTTCTCTATATAAGTCCTGATTTATATATTCTATTTGACCAATGATAAATATTTTACTTAATTTATAAAAACCTTATTTAGAAATTAATCTACTTACATTATCTGTTAAAACGGATTTCTCTTAAATATTCACCTTAAATTCATATTCTGATATACCCATGTGCGAAGCACGGGTCTAACTTTCCTAGTGTAAAATTCTCTTTTTATACACTTCTTTCATTTTTTTTAAGTATTTCCTTTTATAATCTATTTATTTTCTAAATAAATATTTCATTTAATTTTATTTATTTTCTAAATAAATATTTCCTTTAATTCTATTTGTAAATGTTTTACAAATAATTCCTTTTAACTCCATTTATAAATAACTCCTTTTAATTCTATTTATAAATGATTCCTTTTTATAAAATCCTTTTCCTTTTCTATATAAAATCCATTGATTTATATATAAAGAGTTTATTTTCAAAATACACTTTGAAAATCCCCCTTTTCCACATCCCAGTATTTCTTAAGGTATTTAATATACCACATAACAATGATCGATATCATTCAAGCACACATAATCAACAACAGATTATATATCACATCATATATTACAATATATGAAAAATAATAAAATAAATGTTGAGGAATCCATTCGGATTCCTCCGACCTGTTTCCCTGCACCCACAGATGTTAAACAATATAATTAACATCGGTTTCAGTTCAATATGAAATATTCTGATAACAGAATCAATATATATATTTAACGATTTATATATCTATATTTATATATATAATTTCAACCAACTGACTAGCAGTTCATCCAAACAGTCAACACACAGCAATCAACCAATATTTATCAGTTCTAGAAATACGTTATAAAAATTTAAACTGTTCAGAGTTAGTGAGATTTACTCACATTGGACGATCATCATTAATAACGATAATTGTCTTTGATTTGATTCGGATCCGACAATTTATTTCGCTATAAATTGTAACGAGCTTCAATTCAATCCTAGTCAGTTCCAGTTTGTAGCGCCTGTCGATACGATCCCAACGGATCTTGTTTCTCCCAATTCTAATTAAGTATGACCGAGATATTGAATTTACAATTTACACAGATATTTAAATTTGAATTTAACACTTTAATTAAACTCCCTCACCTACTAATCACGTGCGCCCCCTTCTGGCCTTCTTCCTCTTTGCAAATCCGTTCCTACAGTGTACTCGCACAACTCCATGCATGTCCATCCATTGATACACCACTTACCTCACGAAACTCAAGTCCGACGACTCCATCGAGTTCTCATCTGAAACCGCCCCTGTTGACCACCCTTTCCCCGAGCTCGAACCCCCATGCCGAAATCCGTCCGCCCTCCTCTCTTATAGCTCACGTTACAGGTACCGACACCAAATGTGTCTGAATTTCATCAGTCTCCACTGAGCTACTCCTTATGCCACCACGAACATAACGGCACCCTCGCTTTTCCCCCAGCATCCTCATCGTGAAATCGACCTAGCCCTTCACCTTCGAACCCATTCCGTCGCACCACCCAAACTAGCATCGCACTCCACCATTCTTCCTTCGTAGGTGCACCCTGACATCCTGAAACCAACCACCACGTCGATGCAGCCTACCTCCTTCTACGCAGCCGGCTAGAGTCAAAACAAGCTTTGCTGTCCAGATATCGTGCCGCCCAGATTTCGTGCGCACCCATTCTTAAGCAAACCGGTGCGAAGCCCATGATCATATGAGTTCATTAAATCCCATATTGTAAGATTTCATTGAGTATTGGGTGCGTTTCCATTGTTTGAAGAATTAAAGATGGTGGCGGCCTGTTTTATTTGCTTACACGAGTCTTTTATTTGCTTACAGGAGATGGAAAACAATTAGGTTCAAATGGGAGGTAGTTAAGGGTATTTTATAGGCATTTTCTTTGAATGAACGATGGTCTTCCACGTTTTTGGTTTGAAGCTCCAAAGAACTGGTGGCTGAAACAATGCAATGTGTGGACTAATTTATGTTCACTTTTTTTTATAGCTTTTATAAATGCCTGGTCTTCGTTAGTCCACAAAATGCTTTCATCCATCCATGCTTGTGCCCATTTGAATTTAGCATATCCGTTATATGAAACTCTACTTGTTTACGAATTTCTATCGACATAAATAAACATACTGTTGTGATGAGAAAGGCGCCACGATTCAAAAAAAATAATATGGTAGATTAACTTATATTTTGAAACCCTAAAATGTTGATTATGGGTGAAAAATACTCCAAAATAAAAATGCTTATTTAATTAATTAAAAATTACAGTAAAATTCTAAAAATTAAATTATCACTATGTCTCAAAGGGCTTGTCTAAATTCGAGGCCAATTTTTAATTATAATTAAATATATCATTATGGTTGATAACAATTCCATAGCGACTATTCGAAAATTTGATTTGGACATAAATCAAAATCTACATGATGAAATCCCGATTTTTCTCTTTCATTGGAATAATATACTTCACCAGCTCTGAACGTTTCTTATTTCACAGAAATCCGAGTTAAAACGGGTTCTGTATACTCATTTAAAGTTCGAATCGCCAAATTACGAACTGCAGCGTCATTTCGAGCTCGATTATAATTATAATATAACTATACGTTCAAACTGTCGTTATTTAAATATATTCTTTATTCTAATTCAAATTCTAAGCTGAATTAAATATTTTAAATTGTCCAGTTCACATTATATTGCCAATTCACTAATTTCGACTATTTTGAAATTAAATATATTATTTAATTATTACCTTAATTAAATATTAAATAGTTATTTTAATTTAAACCATTTAAATTATCCAACCATATAATAAATAATTAAATAAAATTTAATTATTATACCGTATAAAAATATGGGTCGTTACACGTTTGGAGTTGGAGTACGAAATATCTTCGAAAATTAATAAAGGAATCAAATATTAATATATATATATAAACATTTACAATGAGAACCTTAATCTCCACTATATCAAAAAATCGCCGCCGTCTAATTTCTTTAAGAGCCGAAATCGTCCCTCATTCTCCTCAAATTTTCTTACGATCCACAAATAAATTCATTATTTTTCCAACTGCAAACATGTTTAACTCAGCGAGGTCTTGCCGATTGACGGTGGTGACCGGATTTAGGGTTTTTTGGTGATTGAATTTCGCCATGAAACAGCGCACGGTCGAAGGGGGTTTTCCGGCTACTGGTGCATGCGAGATACACGCTATTCAAGGCGGTGCCGGAGGGAGTTGGTAGCTATCGAGTAGAGGCGGTTGATCAAACTCCGGCGATGTAACACCCCATGTCCATTAATGTCACTCACAAAGGGAATGCATTAACTTCTATGGAGCGCTTTATGTGAGTATAGAACAGAAACTTAACAACAAGACAGATATAAACAGTACTTGAAAAATTAAAAACTTTATTTTATTGTAGTGGAAAATACATATGTTTGATTACATCGTCAAAACCAGAGCCAAGTACATAATATCCATCTTGACTAAATCAAAGTACATAAATTGAAAGACATAATCCCCAATACAAAATAGCCATAAATAAAAGAGAGGCTGAACTTTACTTCAGCGATCCAAGCAATCTTCTAAAAGCAAGAAGCATAGCTGTCCAAAATCAAGCTCCACTGGTGCTAGTTCCAACCTGAGCACCTTGGGGTGAAGGAAGAAAAGAGGAGGAAACAAAGGGGGTCAGACATAAAGTCGGGCGAGTGCGATAACTTTAACAATATAATCACCAAAGTAACTAGGCCAAGGCATAAGTTGGAAAATCAGGAAATGACCATGAACCATTGAGTATGGCAGAGTAAACAAGGAAACAGGATGAACAACGATATCATTAAAGCGCACCTAACCCACTCTAAGATAACTACTAAACTACACCAACACTATGAGATAATTGCTATATTGCACCACCACTAGTATACTGCACCACCACTAGTCACCCTAAGGTTGATCCTGCCAACTGAACATAAGTGATAATAATAATGGTAGTTTCGTGTACCCCTAGCTGCTGTCATAGGTGCCGCCTGCTCCTATCTCCACTAGTGGTACCCACTACCCTCCCCATTCTAATTACAATATTCATAATATGGTAGCTATACTCCTAGCTGTTGTCATAGGTGCCGCCTGCTCCTATCTCCACTAGTCGTACCCACTACCTTCCCCATTCGATCAGCTCCCTAACTCGTAGATATCCGTGTTGGTCCCATAGTGGGGTGTATCACTCCCCAAAGTGGCAATCCAATACTACCAGAGATGCATGGCTTATACCTACACGATGCAACAACGTCTTACCTACCAGCCCGGGTCCACACACGCATATGAACCCATTGGACGTGCGTTGCCACCGCTAACCCGGTTTGGCCTCTTACAGTCAAGCCCAGTATGTGTGTCCCGTCCTTGACTTGAGTCGAGCCCACAAAGATACGTATGGGTTACTGGTTGAAATGGGCCCCCATGACTTGACACAAGCTATCCACCTAAGTTTGGTCCCCTCTAGTATTTACCACTTAACCCACTTCTTATTCATGTTTCAATTACATGTTTCAATTTTGGTTAAGTATTTCTAATCGTATTTCAAATGCCACCCAAGGCACCCACTAGATTCCACATGCCACCCAAGGCACCCACTTAACCCCCTCATGTCCCACTACATGTTTATCTGGTCAAGTGTTTCTTAATTCATTAAGACTGTAACCTCATAAAGACCTCTCACGTTAGACTGGCATTTGTGGCAGGTGGATTTGCCGGGCGGGTCCGGGCAGTCTTACACCACAAAAGAGCCTAACCTCGTGTCTTTACAATTGTTACGTATTTAATTTATGCCTAAGACCTCCCACATTAGACTGGCATTTGTGGCAGCTGGATTTGCGGAGCGGATCCGGGCAGTCTTACACCACAAAAGAGCCTAATCTCGTGTCTTAGACGATTAATTACTCCTAATTAATCATTCCCCAATTTGAATTACTTTCCCTATTCAAATTATCAATCAATTCCAAATTAATGATGTCCATAATTGACTCAATTATGTCCATCCATTTATGGTATGTAAAATCATACCAATTTTCATCACAAATTTATTTTATGTCTTTTAAGGCATTTATGCCAATTAAATCTTTTAATATTATCCCCTTTACCCCACGTTGTACGTTCGTTCGTTTAACGTAAAATATACGTTAGACTCGAATAGTCTAACTCATGGAATAAAGAGAAAACATCACAACATACATATAATTAAAACTAGATCTAAACATAAGGGGTGAACTTGCATGTGTGAATGATGTTCTACATCTAAAACTTGCAAAGGCCAAAGTTACAACTTGCATAAAATTACATATGTCATAAATCCAAATCTAAAGGTGTGAACTTGTTTAGATAATGGTCTAGATCTACATCTAAAGGTGTAAACTTGCATAGGAAGTAACCACAAACTTGCATAACATGATTCATTTTCAAACACATGTATTCATATAAACTTGCATATGTGATTTATGCAACATAACAATGGTATAAACTTACATGTAAACTAGCATGTAGAATTTGGCATATAACTCACACATGTCATAGCCTAACTTTAGATCTAAAATAGATGCCATGAAGCATATAAGGTTATACATATAATTTTCCCCAACTTGCATATGATTCATGTCTTAATAAAAAAAATCTAAACTTGCATACATACTTATGATTTATCATATGAATCAACTTACCCAAACTAACATATGAACAACATGGTGATTCGATTATACATAAGCCAATCATAATTACAGCATAGATGATCACAACTTTACAAGATAGCATCATAGAATTTACAACATAAACATCACAATTTTACTACATGAATAATAACATGCGGTCAATAAATCACATCATATCCAAATAGTCCACATCATAACTCGATCCAATTAATTTGCTAATTATTTTATTAAAATTATCGAACTCACAATTCAGAGAAGGTCTTGAATTCTGAATTCTGAGTTCTGAAGTTGTAATAGCTTTCCCTTGAAGAAGATTCGTTGTTAAAGTTGAAAAGGATTGATTTAGACTAGCTTTCTTCCTCTTTAATTGGTGGCGGCTATGCTGAGTTGCTAGGTGACGGCATGGAGGCCATGAATCTAATTTTGTTTGGATTTTCGGGTTTGAGTCTAGAGTTGTTTTTATAGAGTTTAGGATTAATTTAGGTCATCCGATCAACCTAGAAGCAACCTGAACCATCCAAACAAGATAGGGTGACACCTCAGCCATAATGACTCAGCACAGTGTATTAAATGTTCATTTTTTCTATAATTTACATATTTCTTATTATGACAAATTCCATATGTAAATTATTCCCATTTTAATTATGCCATAACTATATTTTTAATTATGCTCACAATCAATGGTATACTAAATATGCCATTTCATGAACCAATCTATGCCATGTAATTTTCATGTTTATCCTTCATATTTATATGTAAATTATAAATCTATTATTGTTAATTACATATTCTCCCTTTTACCGTATACATTAATTACCCATATACAAATATCCATTTATATATGCATAAATCTTTCTTACCTTTAATTTGTCGTAAAAGCCAATCAGAGAAGGCCACATAAAAAAACAATCATTAACAACCAAAAATGCGCCACGTACGCCACATGATGCATACACGTCATATATATATATATATATGTGTGTGTGTGTGTGTGTGTGTGTGTGTGTGTATTCTATATATATATATATATATATATATATATATATATATTCTTTTTATCTATCTTCCCAATTACCCATTTTCACAATACACCACTTTTTGAACTGTGTTCACACTAAGCCATTTTAAGTCATTCCCCTAAATAAAAAATATGGCGGTGGTGGGGATCGAACTCTGTACCCCTTGTATGCAAGTCACGTGTTCCAACCAAATGAGCTACTAAGTCTTTTGCTTACAAACCTTAGAACAATGCTAAACATTTATTCTTTTCTCATTCTTTTTTGTTTTTCATGTTTTGCTGCAATATTTAATTTAAAGATATCTTTTTCGTACGGAGTCCAATTTACGCAAACTCGGACTCTATCTCAACCAGAATTCCGAGACGAACACAATGGCGCAACCCGTTTCCCTTAATTCTCACATCTGAGATTAATTATTCTTTAATTTAGTTGATTCGATTATTCAAAAATTCAAGGTGTTGCATTCTCCCCTACTTAAAGGATTTCGTCCTCGAAATCTCTAAGTCAAGAAGAACGTATCCTACCATCCAAACAACCATCTACTCAACAATCAAACACAGGCATCCATTGTCCTTAAAATTTTCTAATGTTGTATGAACATATGCAAGAAGTGTGTATATATGTTCCTTATCTAATGCAAAATCAGGCAGTCTACTGATTCAGTTGACCTCCTTAATGCAAACCATGATAGTGTCATGCATCCATTACGTATGCAAAAGAATCCTATCGATACATATTATCTCTACATGCGTGCACAACCATTCATCAAAATGCCGCATCCATATGATAGCACAACCATTATACATCCACTAGCTTAAATATGTACACACATTTATATGCAATATGCAATATGAAGTGACTGAGCCGATCTAGTGCCTAAAGTGTGTGTATATGCATCCACGAGCAACCACTAGCAAACACTTGCATCCACATGCATCCATCATACATAACATGTCTCAAACACATGTTTCAACCATAGGACTACCCTATCTAAAGGTCAAAGGTACTAACGAGAGGACATATTAAAGATAAGATAAGTATAAGGTAAGCGATAAAGGAGAAATTAAAAGGCATACCCTCGAAAAGAAAAGGGTATAATGAACGCATCTTCTCTTCTGTCTCCCAAGTAGCGTTGCTCTCATCATCTCCCCATTGCACTTTGACTAGCTTGATCTCTCGATTCCTCTACTCCTTAACCTCCGACCCAAGAATGCACGTAGGAGCTCGCTGAATCGTCACATTACGCTCTTAGTAAGTCTGTCTACCACGACCCAAATCCCCGTATTACCCTTCCTCCTCTCGTCTATCTCAAAGATACCGACAATTCCTCCACTTTCTTGAGCTAACTTCTAGCCCCGACAAACGTCTAAGTCCCATGAAGCGGTTTTCCGCCCATCGTACGGAAGTCCTCATATATCTTAGGAAAAAGCATCTATACGCGGAGGAAGAGATTCAAAATGGAAAGAGTAAGAGATTCAAAACGCATAATCGAAGGAAAGATATATGGCTCTTAGGGATTATGTTTTTAAAATAAACCTTTTTCTTGAAAATACTCTCCTTAAAACATATGTTTAAAGTATTTCTTTATAAAATGCTTTTGAAAAATAGTTTTTCAAAATATCATATCTGTTCGGGTAACCTTCAGCTCTGATACCACGTATAACAACCCATGTCCATTAATGTCACTCACAAAGGGAATGCATTAACTTCTATGGAGCGTTTTAAGTGAGTATAGAACAGAAACTTAACAACAAGACAGATATAAACAGTAGTTGAAAAATTAAAAAAATTATTTCATTGCAGCGAAAAATACAAATGTTTGATTGCATCGTCAAAACCAGTGCTAAGTACATAATATCCATCTTGACTAAATCAAAGTACATAAATTGAAAGACATAATCCCCAATACAAAATAGTCATAAATAAAAGAGAGTCTGCACTTTACTTCAGTGATCCAAGCAATCTTCTAAAAGCAAGAAGCACAGCTGTCCAAAATCAAGCTCCACTGGTGCTAGTTCCAACCTGAGCACCTGGGGGGAAGGAAGAAAAGAGGAGGAAACAAAGGGGGTCAGGCATAAAGTCTGGCGAGTGCGATAACTTTAACAATATAATCACCAAAGTAACTAGGCTAAGACATAAGTTGGAAAATCAGGAAATGACCATGAACCATTGAGTATGGCAGAGTAAACAAGGAAACAGGATGAACAATGATATCGTTAAAGCGCACCTAACCCACTGTAAGATAATTACTAAATTACACCAACACTATGAGATAATTGCTATACTGCACCACCAATAGTATACTGCACCACCACTAGTCACCCTAAGGTTGATCCTGCCTACTGAACATAAGTGATAACAATAATGGTAGTTTCGTGTTCCCCTAGTTGCTGTCATAGGTGCCACCTGCTCCTATCTCCACTAGTGGTACCCACTACCCTCCCCATTCTAATTACAATATTCATAATATGGTAGTTGTACTCCTAGCTGCTGTCATAGGTGCCGTCTGCTCCTATCTCCACTTGTCGTACCCACTACCTTCCCCATTCGATCGGCTCCCTAACTCGTAGATACCCGTGCTGGTCCCATAGTAGGGTGTATCACTCCCCAAAGTTGCAACCCAATACTACCAGAGATGCATGGCTTATACCTACACGATGCAACAACGTCTTACCTACCAGCCCGGGTCCACATACGCATATGAACCCGTTGGACTTGCGTTGCCACCGCTAACTCGGTTTGGCCTCTTACAGTCAAGCCCAGTATGTGTGTCCCGTCCTTGACTTGGGTCGAGCCCATAAAGATACGTATGGGTTACTGGTTGAAATGGGGCCCCATGACTTGACGCAAGCTATCCACCTAAGCTTGGTCCCCTCTAGTATTTCCCACTTAACCCACTTCTTATTCATGTTTCAATTACATGTTTCAATTTTGGTTAAGTATTTCTAATCGTATTTCAAATGCCACCCAAGGCACCCACTAGATTCCACATGCCACCCAAGGCACCCACTTAACCCCCTCATGTCCCACTACATGTTTATCTGCTTAAGTGTTTCTTAATTTATTAAGACCGTAACCTCATAAAGACCTCTCACATTAGACTGACATTTGTGGCAGCTGAATTTGACGGATGGGTCTGGGCAGTCTTACACCACAAAAGAGCCTAACCTCGTGTCTTTACAATTGTTATGTATTTAATTTATGCCTAAGACCTCCCACATTAGACTGGCATTTGTGGCAGCTGGATTTGCCGGGTGGGTCCGGGCAGTCTTACACCACAAAAGAGCCTAACCTCGTGTCTTAGACGATTAATTACTCCTATTTAATCATTCCCCGATTTGAATTATTTTCCCTATTCAAATTATCAATCAATTCCAAATTTAACGATGTCCATAATTGACTCAATTATGTCCATCCATTTATGGTATATAAAATCATACCAATTTTCATCACAAATTTATTTTATGTCTTTTAAGGCATTTATGCCAATTAAATCTTTTAATATTATCCCCTTTACCCCACGTTGTACGTTCGTTCGTTTAATGTAAAATATACATTAGACTTGAATAGTCTAACTCATGGAATAAAGAGAAAACATCACAACATACATATAATTAAAACTAGATCTAAACATAAGGGGTGAACTTGCATGTGTGAATGATGTTCTACACCTAAAACTTGCATAGGCCAAAGTTACAACTTGCATAAAATTACATATGTCATAAATCAAATCTAAAGGTATGAACTTGTTTAGATAATGGTCACAAACTTGCATAAATCATGTATGTCATAGATCTACATCTAAAGGTGTAAACTTGCATAGGCAATAACCACAAACTTGCATAACATGATTCATTTTCATACACATGTATTCATATAAACTTGCATATGTGATTTATGCAACATAAAAATGGAATAAACTTACATCTAAACATGTAAACTAGCATGTAGAATTTGGCATATAACTCACACATGTCATAGCCTAACTTTAGATCTAAAATAGATGCCATGAAGCATATAAGGTTATACATATAATTTTCCCCAACTTGCATATGATTCATGTCTTAATAACAAAAAATCTAAACTTGCATACATACTTATGATTTATCATATGAATCAACATACCCAAACTAACATATGAACAACATGGTGATTCGATTATACATAAGCCAATCATAAAATTACAACATAGATGATCACAACTTTACAAGATAGCATCATAGAATTTACAACATAAACATCACAATTTTACTACATGAATAATAACATGCGGTCAATAATTCACATCATATCCAAATAGTCCACATCATAACTCAATCCAATTAATTTGCTAATTATTTTACAAAAATTATCGAGCTCACAATTCAGAGAAGGTCTTGAATTCTGAATTCTGAGTTCTGAAGTTGTAATAGCTTTCCCTTGAAGAAGATCCGTTGTTAAAGTTGAAAAGGATTAATTTAGATTAGCTTTATTCCTCTTTAATTGGTGGCAGCTATGCTGAGTTGCTAGGTGATGGCATGGAGGCCATGAATCTAATTTTTTTTTGATTTTAGGGCTTGAGTTTAGAGGTGTTTTTATAGAGTTTAGGATTAATTTAGGCCATCCGATCAACCCAGAAGCAACCTGAATCATCCAAACAAGATAGGGTGACACCTTAGCCCTAATGACTCAGCACAGTGTATTAAATGTTCATTTTTTCTATAATTTACGTATTTCTTATTTATGACAAATTCCATATGTAAATTATTCCCATTTTAATTATGCCATAACTATATTTTTAATTATGCTCACAATCAATGGTATACTAAATATGCCATTTCATGGACCAATCTATGCCATGTAATTTTCATGTTTATCCTTTGTATTTATATGTAAATTATAAATCTATTATTGTTAATTACATATTCTCCCTTTTACCGTATACATTAATTACCCATATACAAATATCCATTTATATATGCATAAATCTTTCTTACCTTTAATTTGTCGTAAAAGCCAATCAGAGAAGGCCACATAAAAAAACAATCATTAACAACCAAAAATGCGCCACGTACGCCACATGATGCGTACACGTCATATATATATATATATATATATATATATATGTGTGTGTGTGTGTGTGTGTGTGTGTGTGTGTGTGTGTGTGTATTCTATATATATATATATATATATATATATATATATATTCTTTTTATCTATCTTCCCAATTACCCATTTTCACAATACACCACTTTTTGAACTGTGTTCACACTAAGCCATTTTAAGTCATTCCCCTAAAACAAAAATATGGCGCTGGCGGGGATCGAACTCTGTACCCCTTGTATGCAAGTCACATGTTCCAACCAAAAAAGCTACTAAGTCTTTTGCTTACAAACCTTAGAATAATGCTAAAAATTTATTCTTTTCTCATTCTTTTTTTTCATGTTTTGCTGCAATATTTAATTTAAAGATATCTTTTTCATACGGAGTCCAATTTACGCAAACTCGGACTCTATCTCAACCAGAATTCCGAGACGAACACAATGGCGCAACCCGTTTCCCTTTATTCTCACATCTGAGATTAATTATTCTTTAATTTATTTGATTCGATTATTCAAAAATTCAGGGTGTTACAGGCGATGTCTGAAGCATGCAGCGGCATGAAGATTGGTCGAGGTTTGGTTTCGGGGTCCAGACAGAAATATCGACGAAAAAAGAATGATTAGAGAAATTAGGTTAAAGTTAATTAGGGATTGATTATATTAGTCAACTAATTATGTAATTAAAATTAAAACCCTTGTATCGTATTTGATACTTATAAGAATCAAACGATTTAAGTAGCATTGGACTCATGTTGACAAGATCTACACAATTAAACAGACCAGAACAGAAATGGAGCTAGTTGAGATTTTTAGAGAAATTGAACGCGCAGTTTAATTTGACTAAAACAATCGTTATTTACCAAGTATCCGACCACGGTGAGAGTTCTTTCTCACTCAAATATTTTATTATGTTATTGTAATCATATTTAAAAATATATCGATTGCCAGTGTTGATTTTTATCGGTTTAATTGTCATAAAATGTTATACGGTGCCTGGTAGCTCTACTCACTTTTGTTTGCAAACCCATGGATGATTTGATTGACTGTATTATGTTTTGATTATGATTTTGAACATATTAAAAATAATGTTAATATTATTGTGGTAGTTGAAATTATATATAAATATCCATTTATAATTTGAACAGCGAAAATTGATTAGTTTGAAAAATAATTCGAATCGAATTAAAATTGGTAAAATTTATTAACCAGTAACTAATTTAAATTGATTATTATTGGCTGAAAACCTCACATGGGTCTTGGGATGATATTTGACTCACACATCTCCCTTGTGTGAAATTGCGGTTAATCGGTTGATTGACATATTTATATAAGCGTCAACAAATCATTTGAAGCTTATATAAAAATAAGATGCACACTCGATGTCATTTTGGATGTTGATAGTTGTTTACGACTATTGTTGGATATATACATGATGAATGTAATCCATATAAATTCATCTATATGGATATTGGTTGAATATTATTCCAGTCTGGAATAAATATGGATATTTTTATAGTATAATATCTTATGAAGATAGGAAGTTGATTTTGATGTCCGATTTTGGATGGACATGAAAATATATAAAAATATGAAGATGAGTTAAGTGTATAAATGCTATTTTTAATTCAAACGGATTTTATATCAATTTTATTCATTTTTATAATGAATATCGAGAAGACTGAATTTCAAAATCTGACATTTTGAAAATATTATCATTTTGAGATTATAATAAAATGAGATGTTCAGTTTTAATTTAAAATTAAAATGTAAGTTGAAATCCTTTTTAAACGAGTTTATAAATGTTCTATAAAATATGTTTTTAAATGGAAATTGATGAAATATATTATATATATTTAAATGGCTTGAATAGAACGCGCCACGTAATGATCGTTTGCGAACTTCAACCGTTAACTTCGAATGGACGTAACGGGAGATCCGGCCGTCAGATTTTCCTAAAACCGGAACCATTGGGTTCGTATCAAAAGATCTTTTCCATGAATATACGAGATTTAAATTTGAACAGTTAGATTTCAAAATATATCCAAATCAATTTCAAAAAAGGTTGCTATGAATGCAATTCGGTGACCGATATTTGAAACTGACTATAAGGGCCTTAATAAAATTATTATCAATATGAATAAATTATGTAAAATCATAATAAATGTTTTGGAAAGAATTTGGATGGAATATTCCATATTTGAAAAGATAAAATATATTTTTATCTGAATGAGATAGTTAATAACTGGAATAATAATCCAATGATTTTTAATAATAAAAAACTGGATTTGTTAATGGGTTTTAACCATAACCAAGAATTCCACCATATAAGTTGGAATGGATTTGAATGAAAATTATATTCCGATATTTCGATATTGGATTCCGTGATTGTACAGATATTGTTGTGGGAATTTGAAAGATATTGATATCGTTATTCCAAAACGATATTTGTTTGTTTCAGAATTTAGTATTGAATGTAAGTCAACATGATTTCCATTTAAGATCTTATATTTAATATCAAATTGGATTTTGGGTTCTTCGTGAATGGTATCCTAAATAATACTATTCTTAAACCCACTTATGAGGGAATAAATCTTGTAAATGAGATTTAGAGAAGTTTTCTAGTTTACTTAATTAAATTGGAATTGAATGGAATTCGATTAATAATAATCAAGATGAGCTTCTATGAAGGAAGGCGTTTACTATTTATGGAATCTAAAAGGCCTTGCCATTATTCCATTTATAATATTGGCCAGATACGGAAATTTATATCGAATATAAATTATTTAAATTTCTGTGAAGATTCCATATTAATGGAAAATGCTTTTTGGGCTTATCATGAACTGTGTTTTGAATAACATTTGTTCTTCAACCCAAATAAAGACAGGATTAATTTCCTAAGTCGAATAGTCATTAAATATTGATTTTCTAAGGTTAAATCTGGACTAGAGTTTTAATGAATCTTTAATTAGATTGAGATGTGAATAAGGTAATTAAATTTACCGAATTTAAGAAATGTTCGAGATGGAGTACCTCCCCCACACCCCCCCCCCCCCCTCCGTAGTTTTACTCCATGCGATAGTTAAACACTTAATTAGATTTGAATGTGAAATGGTAATTAAATATACCGATAACACAACGGGTGTTAAATATGGAGTACTACTAGTTTTACTCTATGGGATAAATAGGTCGGGATTGAGAATAATAAAATAAAAGACTACTTCGGTAAGGTTCAATTAATCCCGATTAGCTCCATAAACCTTAATCTGGTTTAAGTTCTGTAATGATATAATAAAATCTTTTGAAATGATTTCTGAAGGAAGATTTAACAATAAGTTTAAAAGAATTTATCTTTGATAAAATTAACAGGAACCTTTCCCTAAAAATGTGAATATTTGGATAAAAGAATATTCTGGGTTGGAATGAGATGTGTGGTATCTTTGTGTATTTGTCACATGATTCTAAAGATCCGCCAGCTATTCGAAAAGACCGGGTTTAACCCATTCTGAATAACTATTACGATGACTAAAAGTCGAAGATATAAAGATGATGGTTCAAGACTAAAGATCTTCACATCGTTGGGATGATTGCTGATGTCTTGACTTGGGGTGTACACCCAAGACGAGGTAATAAATGGTGATCGTCTAGACATACTTGGAGATTGACCAGATATGTGAGGACCTTTTTCCTGTATTGCGCATATGGAACGAGGAATATGGTGCCTTAGGTTTTGTTCAGACTCAGAAATGGCTTGTGAGTGGATCATGTCTGACATTGTATTTCATTCTGTATTGATTGATTTCTATTAAATATGTATTTGTTTGGTGGTAGAGAATTTATTCTCTTACTTAACACCCTTCTCTGATGCATTAAGCTTAGAGGTTATATATTGATAGATATTAGTTGTATGGCATGAATTGTCAATGTGACATGCTAAGATGCAAATGATCAAGGCTTTTTTGTTGAAAACCAAAGACTTGTGGATGATGATCAAAGCATGACTTAAGTAGCATAGCTTTGTGTATAGTGTTAGTTCGTGAGCCTCACACCCTGCTAGGAGTCAGAAACGGGATAAGGGGTGCAGGGACTGCACACTTTTCTTTCTAGCTAGAAGTTGTGTCATGGTATGGAGGCCAGACATTTTCACTTATGGGGATGACAGATTGTGAGGCGCCTTGGATGTAGATTCGACTAAAAGGCTCAAGTGATAGGTCTGTCGGGATGGGGGAACGTATGTTCAGGAATAACTAATCCACAAAAGTTTGGTGTGGAGCGACCCTGCAGGATCCATGGGTTGCCCATAGGTGTGATCCTAGAACATCTTGCTAGAGGTTATCCGAATTCGGTAAGGAGACCATCCCTTGCCCTGAATCATAATGGAATTACGATTTCTAATATGCGACTTTCGATCTCAGTTGTAAACCTATATGGCGACATAGTAGGAGAGGGTACTATGCCGTCTAGAATTGATACATTTATATTAGAAGTTGTTTTCTATACTATGCACTTATAGTTATACTAAAAATCTTTGTTTTTAGAACGTATTAAGCATGTTTGGCTATTATAAGGTAAAACAATATCCTCTGACTTGCATTGCATTGTGTGATGGGACCTGAGTCTTATAATAGCTTCATTTTTTCAAAAAGCATTGCGTTATTCATAAATTGTTTTATTTTAGAGTATTCGTGGGAGTTAACCCGTTCCGTATTATACGGTGTGGTCCCATGAATTACCTTATTTTTTAAAAGTAAAGTTTAATAACTATTTTAGCTCTCACACCAGTCCCATGACTGACTCGGAGTTTATTGTTTCCACCTAAACTCTGGGTGCCCATATTTTCCACACGGGCAGCTATTAGTTTTGGTTTTGCAGATTCTTATTTTCACAAGATCCTGGTTTACAGTTGGAGCTATGTTCGAAAAGCTTTGTATCCGTGTATTTCTTTCAGTTGTGGTAGTTGATGTATTTCCGCTGTCTTATGCATTTAATTTTCGCTGCTATGTATTATATTCTCTGATAATTATATTTTTCCGCTGTGTAATATTTATTCGTACTCTGATATTCTTGTACTTTGATGTAAATTATTGTAATAACAATGAAAAGTTTTGTTGTTCTGTGTTATGATGTGTCGTGTCTCATATAATTCGGGTTTTTCGGTCTCTTCGGAGATTGGGGAATTTCGGGTCGCGACAAAATATGTGGGGAAACCTCACCCTAACTCAATTCAAATGTATTTCTTTGTGTGCTGCATGGTGAAGATTTTACAAGTGTATATACCTAATTGTGATGGGTTAAATTATTTATGAATCAATTATTTGTTATTTGCTGAAATATAAAATCTTGTTATCATTCCTTTATAAATTAAATAGGTGCTTAAGTTTATCTCCTTTAACTTTTAAAAATCCCTAACTCTCACCTAACTTTTTTTAGAATTCAAGTTCAACAGCAAAGTAGTTTGTTTGTCATTAATAAGTTATAAAAATAGTTTCACATTCAATAAAATAGTATGCTCACGTATATATGTGTATAACTATAAAAAGCTCCAGAAAACCAAAAATTTTATCATCTTAGTTATGTATTTCAGGCGTACTAGTGCGTTCTTACTAGCAAGGCATGAATTTTGAACCAAGTTTTGTAATTTTTAGTTACCTATAATTTGGATTTGAATGAATTATAGGGATTTGGGTCAAAAATCAAAATCGGTCGATCCTATGGATACTTTTGGAAACTGTTGTTACTAAAGCTTTGGGGGAGGTAAATAAAGGCATGGTCGGAGATTCAGGAGCTTTGGTGGTCAGAGGAGGTCAGGCGAGCTTGTTGTATGATTAAAGATGTGGTTTGATGGGTTTGAGTTTAATTTGATGGTGAGGATTCTAGAGGAGTTCCAGTGTGAAGATTTTTTGTAGGAAGAAGGCTTGGAGGATGACGAAGGTTCCAGTAGTGGCCTCAGGTGAATGGGTAGTCGGAGGCAATCTGGGGAGGTCGGTTCATGGTGGAGAACTGGAGTGCGGTTTTGTTTAAATGGAGTTGTGTGTTGTTTTGGAGAAGAAAGGGTAGTGAGTCACTGCGACTGGTCAGTGATGATGTTGTGTCTTTTGGAGTTTGCAGTTGGTGACATGGCATTGGTCTGGTGATCTGATCGCCTATGCACGTACACGGTGCAAACATATGGACCGATGTAGGAAATAAAAGAAATGGGGAAGGCATAATTGTAAAAGCTACAGGTAAAAGAAAAAAGAAGGAAAGAAGTGGTGGGTCGTAGGCTTGGAAATATTGGGCTTTGGGCTAACAAAATATAAATGTAAAAAGAAAAGAAAAGAGAAAGGGGCTTGGCCGAAGACTGTTGGGCTGCATAATTAATTAAAAGAAAAGAAAAAGAGAATATAAGAAAAAGAAATAGGAATTTAGGATATAAAAAGAAAGGAATCTTTTTAAGATATAGATTTAACAATTATGTACATATATCTAAATAAGCACAAGAAACATCTATATGGAAAGAAATAAAAGAAAAATGATTAGAATGGAGGCTAAAATCTGAAAGGGACAGATAAGAGATGATCGGACTATAACGGAAATAAGCAAATTTTACTTCGTTAGATTAAATAAGTTATTTAAATAAATAGAGTTTTAAATTATTTCTTCATGAATTAATAAATTTAGTAAAATACGGATCCACCTATTTCTAAAAATCTAGGTAATTAGTTAAATTCAAATTAGTCGAACTATAATCAACTAGATGCAGTGATTCATGGAAGACGACCGATCGTCCGTAACATTGTGTTATAATGAATGAAATTGTTTTGAACATTTAGATGTTAATTTTTATTTGTAATCGACTGAGATCGATAAATATATTTTAAATCAAGAAATGAATTAAAAGTTGAATTAACGGTGATTAAACAAAATAGGGAAAATTCATGTAAATAGGAACAAGATGAATAGAATTTAACTTTGCACTAGTAATTATTAATGAAATCGAGTTGATGAGATAAACAAATCTAGAAGGAAAAATATTCAAAATCCGAAGTGAATAACTTTTGAAGCAAGTGGGTTGTAGACGCGAATGGTTATGAGAGATATCGGTAAAAGAAAATTGGTAAGACTGGTACCGATAAGATTATTCCAAGGTTCAGAAAATATATGGGATATAGACATGAATCGAAAAGAGATTTGGAATTGATAATTGATGAAGTTGATGTCAGGAAAGCATTGTTCACTTTCCATTTTATTAAATATTTAAATTTAGTTATATTGAATTATCTATTCATCTAAGGAAATAAATTAATTGTTATATTATAAGTCGTATATAGTGAAGTACAGATTATATTAATACTATTATAATCAATGAAAATAAATAGGATTCATAAACTAAATTAAACCCTAGAAGATCAACTGACTTATGAATGATGTAATAGTTATTTTTTTTGAATTATTAAATTTTGATAGACAAGATCTGTTGTGATGCTTGATCTATTAATTTGATTGTAATGTTGTGATATTACCCCCATGAACTTGTTTAGTTTAAATTAAACATTTACCCGTCTTATTTGGATCATATCAAACTACTGTTGAAATCTGGACTTTTATATGTCAAATAGTTTTAGTAGATAATCCTGATAATCAATATAAACATTGATATTTGTTTGAATACTATAATCTGATTACTTTAAGTATCACGTGTCCCTAAAAGATATTAACGTCCACCGATTCAAAGAGTCCGGGATTGGTTTTCTAAACGAAATCCAAATACCACTTTGTTTCGACTTAGGCATTATTTAATTTGAAGTCAAGTTGAAGACCATTAAAGATGGAGTTTATGCAAGGACTATTCTATTGATCCTTGGTAGAAATTGCCTAAGATGAATTTATAGAATAGTGCCTTCAGTTTGTTCAGTCACAGGACAAGTTTTATGGACGAATGTCTGACAGAGTATGTCTAACAGATCATACGATTGATCTCTAAAAACTATGTTTGTAGCAGAGGAATTTGTTTCCCTTAGCTTTATACCCATAGTATTGGGGAAGTCAATTTGTGATTTGACGGGACGATGTGGCAGTCAAAGTAAATGAAGACATGATACATTTGAAAGATAAGTATAGCTGTGATGACCCCAAACTTCCACGAGGTGAAAGTAAGGAATAATCATTTGGAATACAACACAAATAAAATAATACATATCACAGATACAACATAGCATAGGAAATTCATAGAGTAACAACATCATAGCAGCGGAAATATAATGTCATCAACCACAGAAAATCCACAGTCACATAATTCTAAATTATTACATCAAGTTTGCAGAAAAAGAAATAAGTTCCAACTCCAACTTAACAACGTGGAATAAACCAAGTTAATGTCTGGAATAAAAAAAAAGAAAAATACAAAAGTATCGAATGATAGATGTCTTCAAACTCCAAGTCATCACCTCTCCACAAAAGCAAATCCAAGGAAGATAATAAGTAGCTCCAAGAAAAGACTCCAAGCGAAGGATAAACCTGTTTACTTGGCTGCCCGTGTAGAAAGGAGGGCACCCGAGTTTGCAAAAAGGTGGAAACAAACAAACGGGTCAGTCGTGGGACTGGTGTGAGAATTCTTAACTAATTAATCATTATTAATAAGGCAAATCCAAAGACCACGCCACTAAAGCGGAACGGGTTTACTCTAATGGATTGCCATGCATAAAAGTGTCAGAATAAATGATAAGTGAATCGTACAACATCGTTATGCTTTTTAGAAAAATGGAATCACCATAAGACCCAGGTCCCATCACACAATGCAACACAAACCAGAGGATAGGGTTTTACCTTATAGTGATTAACATGCTAAATACAGCAAATACGAGTTTAATATTATTATTAGTATATATCAAAACATTTCAAAGTAAATGTATAATTCCTAGGAAGAATAGTATCCCATACTACTATGCCTTCATACTAGTAATACAATCAAATTTGTAGGGTCGTATTTGGATTTTGGTTTCCATCATGAGTCAAGGTTAGGGAGGAGCTCCTACCGATTCGAGACACTCTAGCTAATGTCTCAGGATCCCCCGCAGTGAACCCTTGGAAAGCGGCAGGGCCGGTCCACCATACGAGTTGCGGATTAGTTATTCCAGAACACATGTTTCCCAGTCCTATAGGACCTATCATCCGAGGCGCCTCATTCCATCATCCACATAAGTAAAATGTTGGGCCGTGTTAAAACCCAATCACCACTTCTAGCTAGAAAGAAACGTGCTGCTCTCCCTGCGTTCCCTTCTCCCGTTTTAGACTCCGCCGGTGTGTGAGGCTTACGAAGTCACGCTGTACACAAAGCTATGCCTAAACAGGCTATGCTTTGATCGTCCCACAAGGCCTTCTTTTCAACAAAACCTTGATCTTATGCATCTTAGCACGCCACATCATCACTCCATATCGTACTACCAATCCTTTGAAGAAATATATGAACGGGTGTTAAGCAAGAGAATAAATTCCCCGCCACCAAACATCCATACATTCGACAAAAGATCAATAACATGATATTTGATAGAGTATGATGTCAGACACACAATCCATTTATTAGCTTATGCTCTGGGTCTGAGCGAAAGCCAAACCCGTGAAATCAACACGTACGTTTGGGCAATGACCGTGACCCTTGAATTGGGAGCAAGTCAAATCAGGGCCTCGATCGTTGTCCATTCGAGGGAAGATTTACGGTCTTCATACGCCATCTACATACTTCAATTAACGTCGTTTTGATTATTTAGAATGAGAGAACTCGGACTTCCCAAATAATCCTCGTATATATATATATATATATATTTAAAATCCTTCTTATACATTAATAATTATTTTTATTAACGATTCATTCCTATTTTAATTATTTAAAATAATTAAATTTTTATATAACGACGCCTTAAGTCCTTGGGCGACTATGGCGCTGCATTCGCCCAATTTTGATTTTCACATTTCTCAGAATCTAACCGTTGGATCTTAACATAATATATATCGTTGGAAAGATTTTTCCAAGACGGTCCTAACGGTATCAGTTTCAAGAAAATCCGACGGTCGGATCTTCTTGTATAGTCGTTTAAAAGTACGATTTCAAAATGCGAACTACCACGCCCTATTCGTTTAATTTTAATTATATTTATATATATAATCATTGAATCGTAATAACGTCGTTTGATTAAAACCACGCTCTACACAACTACCGATACTTACTAAACTTTAATTCATTTGAAAATGAAGATAATATTACCGCATCCTAAATTCATTCTTTTGCTTACATTGAAAATGTAAATTCTATCCTTTTTATTTACATAAAATGTAAATTTAATTCCTATGCAAATTCCTATATTTTTTATTTACATGTAAAAAATGTAAATTTTGATACATGCAAAATCCTACTTTTTAAATTACATATACAAATGTAGATTTCAACTCCAATGTACATTCTCAACTTACATATAAAAACGTAAGTTTAATTACAATGAAAACTCTACTTCTAATTTACCTTGTAAAAATATGGTTTTTAATTACAATGCAAACTCTACTTCCTATTTACATTGTAAAAATATGATTTTTAATTACAATGCAAACTCTACTTCCTATTTACATTGTAAAAATATGGTTTTTAATTTCATACAAACTCTACTTCCTATTTACATTGTAAAAATATGATTTTTAATTACAATGCAAACTCTACTTCCTATTTACATTGTAAAAATATGGTTTTTAATTTCATCCAAACTCTACTTTCTATTTACATTGTAAAAATATGGTTTTTAATTACAATGCAAACTCTACTTCCTATTTACATTGTAAAAATATGGTTTTTAATTACAATGCAAACTCTACTTCCTATTTACATTGTAAAAACATGGTTTTTAATTTCATGCAAACTCTACTTTGTATTTACATTGTAAAAATATGGTTTTTAATTACAATGCAAACTCTACTTTCTATTTACATTGTAAAAATATGGTTTTTAATTTCATGCAAACTCTACTTTCTATTTACATTGTAAAAATATGGTTTTTAATTACAATGCAAACTCTACTTTCTATTTACATTGTAAAAATATGATTTTTAATTACAATGCAAACTCTACTTCCTATTTACATTGTAAAAATATGATTTTTAATTACAATGCAAACTCTACTATCTATTTACATTGTAAAAATATGGTTTTTAATTTCATGTAAACTCTACTTTCTATTTACATTGTAAAAATATGATTTTTAATTACAATGCAAACTCTACTTTCTATTTACATTGTAAAAATATGATTTTTTATTACAATGCAAACTCTACTTCCTGTTTACATTGTAAAAATATGATTTTTAATTACAATGCAAACTCTACTTTCTATTTACATTGTAAAAATATGGTTTTTAATTTCATGCAAACTCTACTTTCTATTTACATTGTAAAAATATGGTTTTTAATTACAATGCAAACTCTACTTCCTATTTACATTGTAAAAACATGGTTTTTAATTACAATGCAAACTCTACTTCCTATTTACATTGTAAAAATATGGTTTTTAATTTCATGCAAACTCTACTTTCTATTTACATTGTAAAAATATGGTTTTTAATTACAACGCACATTTCTACATCTTATTTACATATAAAACAAATAAATTTTATTTCTAATGTTCATTCCCATTCTATGTTACATATATATATAAGGAAAATGTAAATTCTATCATACAATGAAATTGCATCATTTAATTACATTGAAAAATGTAGTTTTTGTCATACGGTATAATTTCCTATAGACCTTACATATAAAAATGTAATATTTAACACACAATGTAAATTCATGTTCTAATTACATATAAAAAATGTAATTTTATCCTACGGTGTAATTCCCTATATAATTTACGTATAAAAATGTAAATTTTAACATACAATGAAATTTCCATGTTAATTACAAAGAAAAATGTAATTTTTAACATACAGCATAAATTCACTTTATAATTTACATAAAAAAAATGTAAATTTTAACATACGATGGAATTTACATGTTAATTACAAAGAAAAATGTAATTTTTAACATACGACATTAATTCACTTTATAATTTACATATAAAAATGTAAATTTTAACATACGATGGAATTTACATGTTAATTACAAAGAAAAATGTAATTTTTAACATACGACATTAATTCACTTTATAATTTACATATAAAAATGTAAATTTTAACAAACGATGAAATTCACTTTATAATTACAAAGAAAAATGTAATTTTTGACATACGACATTAATTCACTTTATAATTTACATATAAAAATGTAAATTTTAACATACGATGAAATTCCCATGTTCATTACAAAGAAAAATGTAATTTTTACAATACGGTGTACATTCCTATATAATTTACATATAAAAATGTAAATTTTATCATATGTCAAATTCTACTTAATATTGACACCATAAAAATGTAAATTTTATAACGATATGAATTCCTACTTTAATTCACAATAAAATAATGTAAGTTGCATAACGATGTAAATTTCACAACGATGTAAATTCCTACTTTAATTCACGTTAAAATAATGTGAACTGCATAACGACGTATATGATGATAGATTTATACATGATTCATAACCATAAGGCATACTTCAACAAATTTAAACGAGGAAAAATCTAATTTTTCCTACCGATCTATGTTTTTAATTAACAGATCTATGATTAAAAATAACGGATCTAAAATCATAGCATCACAACAATTTGAATCCATCCCATGGCAACATTCATCACAGATCTACTTGTTTGATTTTCAATTTCACATAAAGCAATAATAATAATAATTAAATTAATTAAATTATATTAAAAATAAATTCTCACCTAGCTCGGATTTGAAAGGAAGGTTCGGATTCAATCAGATCTCGTGTTCAAAGTCACGGCAGTTACGGATCTAAAAGATTTCAATTCGAAGTTCATACAAATAAATCAGAACTGACTTTTAACAACTGTCGCTGTAACGCTTAAAAGCGTCGCAAAATCTAAAATACTCATACCTTAAATTTTCAGAAAAGTTCAAAACTTTGAATCCAGATTTCGGGAGCTGTAGTCGATGGTTTTGCGAACGGTTTGCGGGAGATTGGAGAGCTACGAGAGGCGCATCCACGTCGGGAAGATAGGGGGTGCGACGGCCTATGCTAGGGGCGGCGGCGGCTTGAATGGCGTGGGTTGGGGCTCGAAATCCGAGAGCTACAGGACGTGAAATCGAATGAAACTTGTCGGAGATTGGAGAGGAAGGGAAGAGCTTCAAAAAGTTCACCTACGGCTAAGTCTAATTGTGAGGGGATTGATGGGAAAATGTAGAGGAAATTTAAAGGGGAGGGGGGAAGGCCATGGGTTATCGCGATCAGGAAGAAGAAGACGATGGGTACGACCGTATTTATACAGGTATTTTCCACGTATTTCTATTTTATTTAATTTATTTAATTCCGGAAAATATGGTTTTTTTCGTTCAAACTCCAATTCGCGCTCAACGACTGTCGAACAATAGGTTTTGACGCCTTCTAAACGCAATGGCGCTATTGCCGAAGTCCAATTCTGAAGTTTACAGTGTGTTTTCTTTATTTTCAAATTAATTCCTTCATTTTTAATTCGAACGTACTTTCTAATTTTACTGGGGTCACAAATGAAGTCAGAAAAATCCAGAAAAGTTATTATTAACTTTCTTATGACGATACGATCCTAACAAAATTTATTTCATCGAATTCGGAGACTGTTTGAAAAATGGCTATTTTTCAGCCAATTAATTTTGATCGAAATTGACAAAACACAGTTTCTTTTGCCACGCTCACATTCTACTTTCAAAAATCATGAAATTTGAAACCTAGCAATAATTTTACATCCCGGATCCAACAAAAGTGGTTTCGTCGAATTCCGAGGTCGTATGCAAAATGTCGATTTTCAAGGGCGATATATTTTCTATAGCGACCTTTCTGAAAATTAATTTGGCCATAACTTTTGATTCCCGCTATGAAACTTCGATTTTTCAGATTCGTTAGAAAGATATTCATTGACAGATTTAAATATTTTTTGTTCCATCAAAATCCGGTTTATTCTGCATCCTGTGTAGTTAGTCAAAGTTCAGGTTTGACTTTTCCAACTTCCTTCCTATTTCTAATTCTTTATGCAATTTATTTGAATATATTTGCATTAACTTTGCTCAAAATAAATTTCCATTCATTTTTATTTGAAATAATTTATTTTAAATATTTAAACACCCCTAAAATCTCTAAAATGAAAATTTTAAATTGGCCCTAAATTCCGGGTTGTTACAATCTCCCCTGCTTAAGAACTTTTCGTCCTCGAAAAGAAAAAGGGAAGAATAGAAGAGTAGGAACTAACATAAAGAATAGAAAATATTTTAAGCGTACCTCAAAATAAAACTAATCGGGGATATCCACTCTGCATTTGGGATAGGCTTGTTTGATACTCTCCTCGGTTTCCCAAGTGCAGTCTCTAGGATCACCGCTCCATTGCACCTTGACTAGGTTGATACTTTTATTTCTCAGCTTCCTAGTCTCCTTGCCAATAATTTTCAGTGGTTCTCTTCTCACTGCAAGGCTTGGGGTAATCTCCAAATCTTGTTGTGCTGCTTCTTCCACAATCAGATCTGGATCATGGACATGCCTTCGAAGTTGAGATACATGGAATACATCGTGCACTCCAGGCAACCAGTCTGGCATCTGAATTCTATAAGCTAGGGTGCCAATCTTTTCAAGAATAGGGAAGGGGTCGATGAATCTATGTGCTAATTTTCCTGTCTTTCCAAAACGGATAGCACCTCGCATTGGAGCAACTTACAGATAGACATATTCACCCACTTCAAAAGCTAGCTCTAGCGGCTCTAGCGGCAGCGGTACTCATTTCTAGTAAGTTCTGTACGATCAAGGAAAGAGTCAGAACAACTGTAATGGTGATTCAAATAGAGAGAAAAGATCGAAGGATGAACCAAAAGATGATGATAAAGTGACTGGCTATTACGTATCTCATGAAATGTTCGCCATAGAATATTGTGATTCTATGTCAACGAATTATCATAAATATGTTATATCCCAAAGCTAAGTTTAACCAAAGATCTGATACCAACTGTGATGACCCCAAACTTCCACGAGGTGAAAGTAAGGAATAATCATTTGGAATACAACACAAATACAATAATACATATCACAGATACAACATAGCATAGGAAATTCATAGAGTAACAACATCATAGCAGCGGAAATATAATGTCATCAACCACAGAAAATCCACAGTCACAAAATTCTAAATTATTACATCAAGTTTGCAGAAAAAGAAATAAGTTCCAACTCCAACTTAACAACGTGGAATAAACCAAGTTTAATGTCTGGAATAAAAAAAAGAAAAATGCAAAAGCGGCGAATGATAGAAGTCTTCAAACTCCAAGTCATCACCTCTCCACAAAAGCAAATCCAAGGAAGATAATTAGTAGCTCCAAGAAAAGACTCCAAGCGAAGGATAAACCTGTTTACCTGGCTTCCCGTGTAGAAAGGAGGGCACCCGAGTTTGCAAAAAGGTGGAAATAAACAAACGGGTCAGTCGTGGGACTGGTGTGAGAATTCTTAACTAATTAATCATTATTAATAAGGCAAATCCAAAGACCACGCCGCTAAAGCGGAACAGGTTTACTCTAATGGATTGTCGTGCATAAAAGTGTCAGAATAAATGATAAGTGAATCGTACAACATCGTTATGCTTTTTAGAAAAACGGAATCACCATAAGACCCAGGTCTCATCACATAATGCAACACAAACCAGATGATAGGGTTTTACCTTATAGTGATTAAACATGCTAAATATGGCAAATACGAGTTTAATATTATTATTAGTATATATCAAAACATTTCAAAGTAAATGTATAAATCCTAGGAAGAATAGTATCCCATACTACTATGCCTCCATACTAGTAATACAATCAAATTCTTAGGGTCGTATTTGGATTTTGGTTTCCATCATGAGTCAAGGCTAGGGAGGAGCTCCTACCGATTCGAGACACTCTAGATAATGTCTCAGGATCCCCCGCAGTGAACCCTTGGAAAGCTGCAGGGCCGGTCCACCATACGAGTTGCGGATTAGTTATTCCTGAACACACGTTTCCCAGTCCTATAGGACCAATCATCCGAGGCGCCTCATTCCATCATCCACATAAGTAAAATGTTGGGCCGTGTTAAAACCCAATCACCACTTCTAGCTAGAAAGAAACGTGCTGCTCTCCTTGCGTTCCCTTCTCCCGTTTTAGACTCCGCCGGTGTGTGAGGCTCGCGAAGTCACGCTGTACACAAAGCTATGCCTAAACAGGCTATGCTTTGATCGTCCCACAAGGCCTGCTTTTCAATAAAACCTTGATCTTATGCATCTTAGCACGCCACATCATCACTCCATATGTACTACCAATCCTTTGAAGAAATATATGAACGGGTGTTAAGTAAGAGAATAAATTCCCCGCCACCAAACATCCATACATTCGACAAAAGATCAATAACATGATATTTGATAGAGTATGATGTCAGACACACAATCCATTTATTAGCTTATGCTCTGGGTCTGAGCGAAAGCCAAACCCGTGAAATCAACACGTACGTTTGGGCAATGACCGTGACCCTTGAATTGGGAGCAAGTTAAATCAGGGCCTCGATCGTTGTCCATTCGAGGGAAGATTTACGGTCTTCATACGCCATCTACATACTTCAATTAACGTCATTCTGATTATTTAGAATGAGAGAACTCGGACTTCCCAAATAATCCTCGTATATATATATATATATATATATTTAAAATCCTTCTTATACATTAATAATTATTTTTATTAACGATTCATTCCTATTTTAATTATTTAAAATAATTAAATTTTTATATAACGACGCCTTAAGTCCATGGGCGACTATGGCGCTGCATTCGCCCAATTTTGATTTTCACATTTCTAAGAATCTAACCGTTGGATCTTAATGTAATATACATCGTTGGAAAGATTTTTCCAAGACGGTCCTAACGGTTTCTGTTTCAAGAAAATCCGACGGTCGGATCTTCTTGTATAGTCGTTTAAAAGTACGATTTCAAAATGCGAACTACCACGCCCTATTCGTTTAATTTTAATTATATATATATATATATAATCATTGAATCGTAATAACGTCGTTTGATTAAAACCACGGTCTACACAACTACCGATTCTTACTAAACTTTAATTCATTTGAAAATGAAGATAATATTACCGCATCCTAAATTCATTCTTTTGCTTACATTGAAAATGTAAATTCCATCCTTTTTATTTACATAAAATGTAAATTTAATTCCTTTGCAAATTCCTATATTTTTTTATTTACATGTAAAAATGTAAATTTTGATACATGCAAAATCCTACTTTTTAAATTACATATACAAATGTAGATTTCAACTCCAATGTACATTCTCAACTTACGTATAAAAACGTAAGTTTAATTACAATGCAAACTCTACTTCTAATTTACCTTGTAAAAATATGGTTTTTAATTACAATGCAAACTCTACTTCCTATTTACATTGTAAAAATATGGTTTTTAATTACAATGCAAGCGCTACTTCCTATTTACATTGTAAAAATATGGTTTTTAATTTCATGCAAACTCTACTTTCTATTTACATTGTAAAAATATGGTTTTTAATTACAACGCACATTTCTACATCTTATTTACATATAAAACAAATAAATTTTATTTCTAATGTTCATTCCCATTCTATGTTACATATATATATATATATATATATATATATATATATATATATATATATAAGAAAATTGTAAATTCTATCATACAATGAAATTGCATCCTTTAATTACATTGAAAATTGTAGTTTTTGTCATACGGTATAATTTCCTATAGACCTTACATATAAAAATGTAACATTTAACATACAATGTAAATTCATGTTTTAATTACATATAAAAAATGTAATTTTATCCTACGGTGTAATTCCCTATATAATTTACATATAAAAATGTAAATTTTAACATACGATGAAATTTCCATGTTAATTACAAAGAAAAATGTAATTTTTAACATACAGCAAAAATTCACTTTATAATTTACATTAAAAAAATGTAATTTTTAACACACGATGGAATTTACATGTTAATTACAAAGAAAAATGTAATTTTTAACATACGACATTAATTCACTTTATAATTTACATATAAAAATGTAAATTTTAACATACGATGGAATTTACATGTTAATTACAAAGAAAAATGTAATTTTTAACATACGACATTAATTCACTTTATAATTTACATATAAAAATGTAAATTTTAACATACGATGAAATTCACTTTATAATTACAAAGAAAAATGTAATTTTTGACATACGACATTAATTCACTTTATAGTTTACATATAAAAATGTAAATTTTAACATACGATGAAATTCCCATGTTCATTACAAAGAAAAATGTAATTTTTACAATATGGTGTACATTCCTATATAATTTATATATAAAAATGTAAAATTTATCATATGTCAAATTCTACTTAATATTGACACCATAAAAATGTAAATTTTATAACGATATGAATTCCTACTTTAATTCACAATAAAATAATGTAAGTTGCATAACGATGTAAATTCTAACTTTAATTCATGTTAAAATAATGTGAATTGCATAATGACGTATATGATGATAGATTTATACCTGATTCATAACCATAAGGCATACTTCAACAAATTTAAACGAGGAAAAATCTAATTTTTCCTACCGATCTATGTTTTTAATTAACAATTCTATGATTAAAAATAACGGATCTAAAATTATAGCATCACAACAATTTGAATCCATCCCATGGCAACATTCATCACAGAATTACTTGTTTGATTTTCAATTTCACATAACGCAATAATAATAATAATTAAATTAATTACATTATATTAAAAATAAATTCTCACCTAGCTCGGATTTGAAAGGAAGGTTCGGATTCAATCAGATCTCGTGTTCAAAGTCACGGCATTTATGGATCTGAAAGATTTCAATTCGAAGTTCATACAAATAAATCAGAACTGACTTTTAACAACTGTCGCTGTAACGCTTAAAAGCGTTGCAAAATCTGAAATATTCATACCTTAAATTTTCAGAAAAGTTCAAAACTTTGAATCTAGATTTCGGGAGCTGTAGTCGATGGTTTTGCGAACGGTTTGCGGGAGATTGGAGAGCTACGAGAGGCGCATCCACGCCGGGAAGATAGGGGGTGCGGCGGCGGCGGCTTGAATGGCGTGGGTTGGGGCTCGAAATCCGAGAGCTACAAAGCGTGAAATCGAATGAAACTTGTCGGAGATTGGAGAGGAAGGGAAGAGCTTCAAAAAGTTCAACTACGGCTAAGTCTAATTGTGAGTGGATTGATGGGAAAATGAAGAGGAAATTTAAAGGGGGGCGGCTATGGGTTATTGCGATCAGGAAGAAGAAGACGATGGGTACGGCCGTATTTATACAGGTATTTTCCACGTATTTCTATTTTATTTAATTTATTTAATTCCGGAAAATAGGATTTTTTTTCCGTTCGAACTCCAATTCGCGCTCAACGACTGTCGAACAATAGGTTTTGACGCCTTCTGAACGCAATGGCGCTATTGCCGAAGTCCAATTCTGAAGTTTACAGTGTGTTTTCTTTATTTTCAAATTAATTCCTTTATTTTTAATTCGAACGTACTTTCTAATTTTACTGGGGTCACAAATGAAGTCAGAAAAATCCAGAAAAATTATTTTTTGTTTTCTTATGACGATACGATCCTAACAAAATTTATTTCGGCGAATTCTGAGACTGTTTGAAAAATGGCTATTTTTCAGTCAATTAGTTTTGACCGAAATTGACAAAACACAGTTTCTTTTGCCACGCTCACATACTACCTTCAAAAATCATGAAATTTGAAACCTAGCAATAATTTTACATCCCGGATCCAACAAAAGTAGTTTTGTCGAATTCCGAGGTCGTATGCAAAATGTCGATTTTCAAGGGCGATATATTTTCTATAGCGACCTTTCTGAAAATTCATTTGGCCATAACTTTTGATTCCCGCTATGAAACTTCGATTTTTCAGATTCGTTAGAAAGATACTCATTAACAGATTTAAATATTTTTTGTTCCATCAAAATCCGGTTTATTCTGCATCCTGTGTAGTTAGTCAAAGTTCAGGTTTGACTTTTCCAACTACCTTCCTATTTCTAATTCTTTATGCAATTTATTTGAATATATTTGCATTAACTTTGCTCAAAATAAATTTCCATTCATTTTTATTTGAAATAATTTATTTTAAATATTTAAACACCCCTAAAATCTCTAAAATGAAATTTTAAATTGGCCCCAAATTCCGGGTTGTTACAATCTCCCCCCATTAAGAACTTTTCGTCCTCGAAAAGAAAAAGGGAAGAATAGAAGAGTAGGAACTAACATAAAGAATAGAAAATATTTTAAGCGTACCTCAAAATAAAACTAATCGGGGATATCCACTCTGCATTTGGGATAGGCTTGTTTGATACTCTCCTTGGTTTCCCAAGTGCAGTCTCTAGGATCACCGCTCCATTGCACCTTGACTAGGTTGATACTTTTATTTCTCAGCTTCCTAGTCTCCTTGCCAATAATTTTCAGTGGTTCTCTTCTCACTGCAAGGCTTGGGGTAATCTCCAAATCTTGCTGTGCTGCTTCTTCCACAATCAGATCTGGATCATGGACATGCCTTCGAAGTTGAGATACATTGAATACATCGTGCACTCCAGGCAACCAGTCTAGCATCTGAATTCTATAAGCTAGGGTGCCAATCTTTTCAAGAATAGGGAAGGGGCCGATGAATCTAGGTGCTAATTTTCCTGTCTTTCCAAAACGGATAACACCTCGCATTGGAGCAACTTTCAAATAGACATAGTCACCCACTTCAAAAGCTAGCTCTAGAGGCTCTAGCGGCAGCGGTACTCATTTCTAGTTAGTTCTGTACGATCAAGGAAAGAGTCAGAACAACTGTAATGGTGATTCAAATAGATAGAAAAGATCGAAGGATGAATCAAAAGATGATGATAAAGTGACTGGCTATTATGTATATCATGAAATGTTCGCCATAGAATATTGTGATTCTATGTAAACGAATTATCATAAATATGTTATATCCCAAAGCTAAGTTTAACCAAAGATCTGATACCAACTGTAATGACCCCAAACTTCCACGAGGTGAAAGTAAGCAATAATCATTTGGAATACAACACAGATACAATAATACACATCACAGATACAACATAGCATAGGAACTTCATAGAGTAACAACATCATAGCAGCGGAAATATAATGTCATCAACCACAGAAAATCCACAGTCACGGAATTCTAAATTATTACATCAAGTTTGCAGAAAAAGAAATAAGTTCCAACTCCAACTTAACAATGTGGAATAAACCAAGTTTAATGTCTGGAATAAAAAAAATAAAAATGCAAAAGCAGCGAATAATAGATGTCTTCAAACTCCAAGTCATCACCTCTCCACAAAAGCAAATCCAAGGAAGATAATAAGTAGCTCCAAGAAAAGACTCCAAACGAAGGATAAACCTGTTTACTTGGCTGCCCGTGTAGAAAGGAGGGCACCCGAGTTTGCAAAAAGGTGGAAACAAACAAACGGGTCAGTCGTGGGACTGGTGTGAGAATTCTTAACTAATTAATCATTATTAATAAGGCAAATCCAAAGACCACGCCGCTAAAGCGGAACGGGTTTACTCTAATGGATTGCCGTGCATAAAAGTGTCAGAATAAATGATAAGTGAATTGTACAACATCGTTATACTTTTTAGAAAAATGGAATCAACATAAGACCCAGGTCCCATCACACAATGCAACACAAACCAGATGATAGGGTTTTACCTTATAGTGATTGAACATGCTAAATACGGCAAATAAGAGTTTAATATTATTATTAGTATATATCAAAACATTTCAAAGTAAATGTATAAATCCTAGGAAGAATAGTATCCCATACTACTATGCCTCCATACTAGTAATATAATCAAATTCGTAGGGTCGTATTTGGATTTTGGTTTCCATCATGAGTCAATGCTAGGGAGGAGCTCCTACCAATTCGAGACACTCTAGCTAATGTCTCAGGATCCCCCGCAGTGAACCCTTGGAAAGCTGCAGGGTCGGTCCACCATACGAGTTGCGGATTAGTTATTCCTGAACACACATTTCCCAGTCCGATAGGACCTATCATCTGAGACGCCTCATTCCATCATCCACATAAGTAAAATGTTGGGCCGTGTTAAAACCCAATCACCACTTCTAGCTAGAAAGAAACGTGTTGCTCTGCCTGCGTTCCCTTCTCCCATTTTAGACTCCGCCGGTGTGTGAGGCTCGCGAAGTCACGCTGTACACAAAGCTATGCCTAAACAGGCTATGCTTTGATCGTCCCACAAGGACTGCTTTTCAACAAAACCTTGATCTTATGCATCTTAGCACGCCACATCATCACTCCATATCATACTACCAATCCTTTGAAGAAATATATGAACAGGTGTTAAGAAAGAGAATAAATTCCCCGCCACCAAACATCCATACATTCGACAAAAGATCAATAACATGATATTTGATAGAGTATGATGTCAGACACACAATCCATTTATTTGCTTATGCTTTGGGTCTGAGCGAAAGCAAAACCCGTGAAATCAACACGTACGTTTGGGCAATGACCGGACCCTTGAATTGGGAGCAAGTCAAATCAGGGCCTCGATCGTTGTCCATTCGAGGGAAGATTTACGGTCTTCATACGCCATCTACATACTTCAATTAACGTCGTTTTGATTATTTAGAATGAGAGAACTCGGACTTCCCAAATAATCCTCGTATATATATATATATTTAAAATCTTTCTTATACATTAACAATTATTTTTATTAACGATTCATTCCTATTTTAATTATTTAAAATAATTAAATTTTTATATAACGACGCCTTAAGTCCATGGGCGACTATGGCGCTGCATTCACCCAATTTTGATTTTCACATTTCTCATAATCTAACCGTTGGATCTTAATGTAATATATATCATTGGAAAGATTTTTCCAAGACGGTCCTAACGGTATCAGTTTCAAGAAAATCCGACGGTCGGATCTTCTTGTGTAGTCGTTTAAAAGTACAATTTCAAAATGCGAACTACCACGCCCTATCCGTTTAATTTTAATTATATATATATATATATATAATCATTAAATCGTAATAACGTCGTTTGATTAAAACCACGCTCTACACAACTACCGATACTTACTAAACTTTAATTCATTTAAAAATGAAGATAATATTACCGCATCCTAAATTCATTCTTTTGCTTACATTGAAAATGTAAATTCCATCCTTTTTATTTACATAAAATGTAAATTTAGTTCCTATGCAAATTCCTATATTTTTTTATTTACATGTAAAAATGTAAATTTTGATACATGCAAAATCCTACTTTTTAAATTACATATACAAATGTAGATTTCAACTCCAATGTACATTCTCAACTTACATATGAAAATGTAAGTATAATTACAATGCAAACTCTACTTCTAATTTACCTTGTAAAAATATGGTTTTTAATTACAATGCAAACTCTATTTCCTATTTACATTGTAAAAATATGATTTTTAATTACAATGCAAACTCTACTTCCTATTTACATTGTAAAAATATGTAACGACCCAGAAAATCTGAACCAATTTAAAATTGGCTAAAATAATGGGTTTTAAATATTTAAAATAAATATTTTAAATAATGGCAATGAAAAGTGAGTTGAATCGACAATTGAAAACGAATATAATTAATTATAATTATAAACAAGGCCTGAAATGGCGCTGTAGTTTCAAAAATTGAATTCAAACTTTGTCGGATTGTACCGAGTGCAAAACAAAACGGATTTTAGCGAAACCAAAAATACTTAAATCTGTTAGTGAATACCTTTCTAAGGAATCTGAAAAATCGAATTTTCATAGCGGAAAGCAAAAGTTATGGCCGAATGAATTTTCAGAAAGGTCGCTATGGAATTTATATAGCCCGTGAAATTGGCCATTTTGCATACGACCTCGGAATTCGACGAAACCACTTTTGTTGGATCCGGGATGTGAAGTTATTGCTAGGTTTCAAATTTCATAATTTTTGAAGCTAGTATGTGAGCGTGGCAAAGGAAAACGTGTTTTTGTCAATTATAGTTAAATTGGATCGACCAGAAATGGGCCTTTTTGCAAACGGTCTCAGAATTCGACGAAACTAGTTTTGTTGGGACCGTATCGTCAAAACATAGCTAGATTTATTTTTCTGGAATTTTTCGAATCAGTTTGTGGCACTGGCAAATTGAAATGTACGTTCAAATCAAATATTGAATGTTATATATTTTAATTTGAAGGAAAACTGACTGAAACAGTCGAATGGGCCTGGCAAAATCAAGCCGCCGCCGCCTTAGGCGATCGAACGCCACTGCACCCCCCTGCACGGAAAGCTCTCTCCTTCCCCTTCGACACTGCGTAGGCCGATCGAGCTATCGATTCACGGATTTCACGAAATCGCGTGACTTAGTTTTGAACATTTCAGAAAGGTATACGGCTTGTTTTATTTTCAGCTGTTTTAACACCTTTAAACCATTGCAAACTTTGAAAAATCATATCTTTTTGCTGTGTTGATGAAATTCAGTGAAACAAGAGACAGTGGACTCGGGTGGACGTCTTCTACCTTCTAGAAGAGACCGCATATTTTTCTGAGCCTTCTGCTATTTTTGGTGGAGTGGAACCCAATGTGAGATTTCTAATTTATAAACGATATGGAAAACGACGATGTATAAATTATATAGTCGATGTATGGGTTATATAAGCGTTGTACACCTCATGTATAAGCATTGTATAAGTTGTACGTTCGATGTATAAGTTATATATGCGTTGTAAAAATTATATATGTGTTGAAATAGAAGTGAATTGCTATATATATATATATATATATATATATACGCCCCTCGTCCACAAACCATGGACGATATTTATTGATTGTGATTGGTGTGAAAATTGATTGATAGCGAATGGTTGTTTGGGATTGTTTGTGATTGATATTGATTGATTGTGGTTGAAAAATACCCATTTGTGGTTGAGAAATATTTGGTTGAAACCACATAGGATTAGTTTGTGGAAATGAAATAAATATATACATGCCGCCTGCGTGCGAACTAGATGCATGATTCCCATTGTCAAAAACCGCGAGGTTTTAAGGTAGAGCGAGGAGCCGTACTAGGGACGGTCCCGGTTTTAACTACCCTGTCGTTATGCTGCCGAAATTGTGAATAATATTCATGTGTTTGAATTATTTTCATTTGCTGAAACTATATTTATTCGTTGAATAGAAAACCTTCATGTGTTGAATCGATATTCATTCGTTGATTAGAAATTCATGTGTTGAATGGTATTCGTGTTTTAAATATAAAAATCACATTTTTATCTATATATAGAAACTATAGAAAACCTTCATGTGTTGAATCGATAAACATTCGTTGAATATAAATTCATGTGTTGAATGGTATTCATATTTTGAAAGAAATTGTTTTATAATAAAAATCCCAATTTTAACATCAATATGAAATGTATAAAATAATCCTGTTTTGAAATAAATTGTTTTACAATAAAAATCCTATTTTTTTTATCACCTATATAAACTATATAAAATAATAGTGTTTTGAAATGAATTGTTTTACAATAAAAATCACATTTTTATTATATACCTGAATTGTTGAAATGTGAAATGTTGAAAATAGCAACTCGTTCAAATAAATATGCATGAATCGAAATATTCATTAATTAGCTAACGATATGATTTTTGCCTATGCATGCAACATTAGAATGAATGGTGTTTTTTTAAACCAAATGGAATCAAATATGAAGTTGAATGGAAAAAGATAAGTGATAAGAACTGTATATATGTACATGCATATTTATTGAACATGTTATAGCAAAGGGGCTAGAGAAGAGGAATAAAATTTTATGCCCGACAAATAGGTACACATTTACTGTTTTGTTTGGGTGATGATTTTATGAGCCTGTTGGCTAGCCGCTTGGCTTTTTCTTTTTCTTTTTGACATGAGACGCCCGTGTGGCTATTTGGGAATTTTCCCAGCCCCTCCCGTACAAAGGAGGTTATGGCGAAATTTTCCAAAATTTAAAGGCGTTAGTGAAATATTTGAAGTGGAATCAATGTAGGAATTTTTGAGTGAACTATATTTATATAAATATATAAATATAAATAAAATTAAAATGAAACGTGGCCGTGCAGTTCGTGTTTTTAAACCGTGATTTCAAACGATTAGTACGGGAGATCCGACCATCGGATTTTCCTGAAATCGCAACCGTTGGGTTCGCTTTGGAAAAATCTTTCCAACGGCACCAACTTTGTAAAAATCCAACGGTTGGATTGTCTGGAATGTTTAATTCAAATCTGAAGAAAAACAGCTCCAGAAACGATTATATATATATATATATATATATATATATATATTTAATCGAATAACGACGCTGCAGTTCGTATTTTGAAATTGAAACTTCAAACGATTGTACCGGGAGATCCGACCGTCGGATTTTCCCGAAACTGGAACCGTTGGATTCGTTTTAAAAAGATCTTTCTAGTGATGTAAATTTTGTAAAGATCCAACGGTTAGATTTTCAGATATATGTAAATCAAATCTGAAGTAAAACAGCGTGACGGCCGCGTTATGGCCCAAAGCGTCGTTTGAAATAAAATGGCTATTTTAAAAATAAATAAAAATAGCGATAAATCGTTATAAAATATTATAAACGATATGGATGCAAATTTAGAAATTAACTAAAGGTTTGCTAAGTCGAATGGTTTCTTGGGTATTGATCTGATGTTGGTTTCGGCCTTCGGGGTTAATATTTGGGAAATCGTTCTCTTACTGATTGACGATTAGTGGCTAATGAATTAAAATGATGCGTGTGTATGTTAGTGTCGCACTTGTTTATTATATACGCGAGTTGCTCAGAAAGACCGGGTTTATCCCATTCTGAATAACTGAATCGACGATAATTAATCGAAGATGAAGACGGTGGTCGAAGACCGGAGATCTTCACCTCGTTTGGATGGTAACCGAGGTCCTGATTGGGAGGCATCCCGAAATATGGATAATGAGTGGTGATCGTCCAGACGTACGTGGTGATCGATGGGTTTGCGAGGTATTTAGTGCCTCCGGTTTCGTTCAGACCCAGAACGGACTCGTAAATGGACTGTGTGTCTGACATTGGATTTTATTCTGTGTTGATTGATCTCTATTAAATATACATCTGTTTGGCGGCGGAGAATTTATTCTTTTGCTTAACGCCTTTCTCTGAAACGCACGAGCTCAGAGGTTGTATATCGATGGACATCAGTCGCATGGCATGAATTGCCTGTGTGGCATGCTAAGATGCAGTGATCAGGGCTTTTGTTGAAAAGCAAAGTCTTGTGGTGATGATCAAAGCACCGCCTGTGTGGCATAGCTTTTTGTATAACATGAATGCGCGAACCTCACACCCCGGTATGAACCAGAAACGGGAGGACGGACCTCAGGGAGGACATGCGTTTCTTTCTAGCTAGGGTGGTGTCAGTGACCTACCAGCCCTGACATTTATATATACTTTTCACCTGTGTGGTTGTTGCTGTTGCAAGGCGCCTCGGTTAGATCGGACGATCCGGGTCCGATGGAGTCATTCGTTGACTCGATTGCGCCCCAAAGGGCGGGGAAACGTATTGTTCAGGAATTTTAATCCACATCGGTGGACCGGCCCTGTCACTCCTAGGGTCACTCGAGCTCTGATCCTGAGACATGGTAGGCTAGATTGTCTCGAAGTCGGTAAGGACTATCTTTTGCCTTGGTTCATGATGGAAATCCAATTTCCAAATACGACATCGTGCGGTTTTGATTGTATACCTATATATGGCGACATAGTGGTATGGGGCATTAATGCCGTCTATGATTGATAGTTATGATTTGAAATTGTTTTCAAAACATATAAACACCAACAATAATATCAAATGCCTTTGTTTTATTCGTATCAAGCATATCTTGGCCGTTATAAGGTAAAAACTCTATCCTCCAGTTTGCGTTGCATTGTGTGATGGGAACTGAGTCTTATAATGGCTTCATTTTTATAAAATGCATTGCGTTATTTAAAAGAAAGATTTGTTTTAAAGCACTGGCAATCCAATGGAGTAAACCCATTCCACGAAAGTGCCGTGGTCCGGTGACTTGCCAAATTATATATGTGCTGAGTAGATTTCTCATACCAGTCCCATGACTGACTCGTAGTTTGTTTCACTTTCGAACTCGGGTGCCCCTTTTTCTACACGGGCAGCCTTGTATTCAGGTTTAGCTGGTTCTTTCTGGATAGCTGGAGCTGAAGATGGATTCTATCATTTATCTCTTTTTATGTTGTTCAGCTCCTATTGTACATTATGTTTGTTTCCGCTGTAGACATATATGTATAGTTGAACTGTATTTGTACTAAGTATGATCCTGTATACTGTGTAACTCTGATGATTACTTTTATCCAGTATATTCTATTGTTCATTATCTGGTGTATTTATTTATTTCTGTTCTGCTATTATCTGTTTATGTGTTATATTCCAAGGATTACCCTTGCCGCCGTCAGTACGTGGTTTGGGGTCGTCTCAACATGGTATCAGAGCTTTGGTTAAGCTTAGTTCTGGAATATAACATTTGAACGAACTCGTCAGAAATAGAACCAGTAGTGTTCTAGGACGGGTAACTCTATACAGATAGGATCAGTAATATCCTAGTACGAGTAGCAGAATGAAATAACACCTCGATAGACACATTTACATTGAAGTATGTGTTTCTACATTTTAAAATACCTTTTCTGTGACCTGACACTTGATCTGCCATTTGCAGAAATACTAGAAAATGAGTGTCAGAAACAGAAGGAATGCAGAACCGGATATTGAGGCCTTATTAATCAAATATCGAAATATGGGTGGAATACCGTTCTCAGGTGAAGAATCTATTATGAAAACATAAGCGTGGATTCGTTCTGCCAAGAAAATCTTCGAAGCATTAAAGCTGAGGGATGACCAGAAAAGATTACTGGCCTCCTGGGCACTCAAAGACGAAGCTTTGTTCTGGTGGGATTCGGTTATAGAGAATAATCCAGAAGGTGATATCACCTGGGACAGATTCAAAATGATTTTCCTAGATGCCGAGTGGATATCTCTGATTAACTCCAGTGCAAGGTATATTTACCATACTTTGCATTACCATTTAATTCTCTACTCTGTTTTTATTTTCTTTCCATGGATGTGCACTTTTAAAATTCTATAGTCTGAATGATTTTAAAAAGAATATATGAATTAATTTGTATGATTTTGAAAAGTTAAGAACAATTTGAATTGTTGCTTGTGTTGTGTGATAGTAAATTTGACTAATTGGATTATTGAAACAATAGTTAATTTAATCAACATTAGAATAATGGTAGAATTTACTCGATTATATCACACATTGAACTGATTAGGAAATAGATAGAAATATATACATGTGCATTTTATATATTTGAGCAGGTAAATGGATTAGCTGTTGAGTAAAGATTTTATTTGCGTGCCCAACAAATAGGTAAACCTTAATGAGTTGGATGCAAAATATTATTATATCAACTCCTGTGAATGCCATTGGATGCGGAGTGCTGGTTTTTCTGTGTGAAATAATAAATGTCGCCATAGGATAGTAACAATTAATTTTGAACTACATTACATGGCATACTTCATCATATACCACATAATCATTTGGAGCGTGTGTGACGAGGTGGAAGATTTACCATACGAGCGAGAGGCTTGTATGGCGATGATTATATTTTACAGGTTGAACTGATGACTGATATGGACTATTTAAATAGTAACGATTAAATTGCCAGATTAATAAAAACCCCACACGGGTCTGGAGTTGACAATAATCACGTCTCTCTAGTTATTAGATACGGCACATGGACTATTTATTTCCCACACGGGGCAGGGTGACGAGAATTTATTCTCTGGAGTTATTATCAATACATGCTCCCCTGTAAACACCAGAATATGTCACTATAAATATGTGTATGCTCATTAGGATTTATTGGGTACCTAATACGGCCCAATAAATTTCCAAACCTCTCTCCGTACAAGGGAGGTTATGGCGAAATTTTTCGAAAATTCCGGGTGTTAGCCAAATTTTTGAAGAATTTGAAAATTCTCAGAAACTGAAGGGTTGGAGAATTGAAGCCGAATCGAACGTAGAGTTGAGTAATCAAACCACTTTCGACTTTGTTCCTTTTCGGGGACGAAAAGTTTTAAGTGGGGGAGATTGTAACAACCCAGAAAATCTGAACCAATTTAAAAAATTTAAATTGGCTAAAATAATGGGTTTTAAATATTTAAAATATATATTTTAAATAATGGCAATGAAAAGTGAGTTGAATCGACAATTGAAAACGAATATAATTAATTATAATTATAAACAAGGCCTGAAATGGCGCTGCAGTTTCAAAAATTGAATTCAAACTTTGTCGGATTGTACCGGGTGCAAAACAAAACAGATTTTAGCGAAACCAAAAATACTTAAATCTGTTAGTGAATACCTTTCTAACGAATCTGAAAAATCGAATTTTCATAGCGGAAAGCAAAAGTTATGGCCGAATGAATTTTCAGAAAGGTCGCTATGGAATTTATATAGCCCGTGAAATTGGCCATTTTGCATACGACCTCGGAATTCGACGAAACCTCTTTTGTTGGATCCAGAATGTGAAGTCATTTCTAGGTTTCAAATTTCATAATTTTTGAAGCTAGTATGTGAGCGTGGCAAAGAAAAACGTGTTTTGGTCAATTATAGTTAAATTGGATCGACCAGAAATGGGCCTTTTTGCAAACGGTCTCAGAATTCGACGAAACTAGTTTTGTTGGGACCGTATCGTCAAAACATAGCTAGATTTATTTTTCTGGAATTTTTCGAATCAGTTTGTGGCCCTGGCATATTGAAATGTACGTCCAAATCAAATATTGAATGTTATATATTTTAATTTGAAGGAAAACTGACTGAAACAGTCGAATGGGCCTACGAAACATATCCCATTGTGTTCGGAATGGGGGTAAAACGCTAGGGACGACATTTGTTGGGTTTGAATTGGTGTTCGTGTGTGAAAGAGGGTATTTTCGGATTTTTAAAAATATATAAATAAACAAAAAAAAAATCATTGGCCAGAAATTCTATTTTCTCTCTCCCCGAAGTTCGACCGAAGGCGGAAAACGTTCAATTCCTTCTCTCTTCATTTTCTCCCTCTACAAGCAAAATCAGTCCCTCCTCCAGTTGAAGATTTTGTAGAGCTAGGAGAGATCTTCAAATCCAAATAAGGTTTGGATTTTTTCATTGCGTGGTTTGGGAGAACGGACGTCGGGAAGTTAGCGCGTTCAAGCCGCCGCCGCCTCCTCAGGTGATCGAACGCCACCGCACCCCCCTGCACTGAAAGCTCTCTCCTACCCCTTCGACACTGCGTAGGTCGATCAAGCTATCGATTCACGGATTTCACGAAATCGCGTGACCTAGTTTTGAACATTTCAGAAAGGTATACGGCTTGTTTTATTTTCAGCTGTTTTAACACATTTAAACCATTGCAAACTTTGAAAAATCATATCTTTTTGCTGTGTTGACGAAATTCAGTGAAATAAGAGACAGTGGACTCGGGTGGACGTCTTCTACCTTCTAGAAGAGACCGCATATTTTTCTGAGCCTTCTGCTATTTTTGGTGGAGTGGAACCCAATGTGAGATTTCTAATTTATAAACGATATGGAAAACGACGATGTATAAATTATATAGTCGATGTATGGGTTATATAAGTGTTGTACACCTCATGTATAAGCGTTGTATAAGTTGTACGTTCGATGTATAAGTTATATATGCGTTGTAAAAATTATATATGTGTTGAAATAAAAGTGAATTGCTATATATAGATATATATATACGCCCCTCGTCCACAAACCATGGACGATATTTATTGATTGTGATTGGTGTGAAAATTGATTGATAGCGAATGGTTGTTTGGGATTGTTTGTGGTTGATATTGATTGATTGTGGTTGAAAAATACCCATTTGTGGTTGAGAAATATTTGGTTGAAACCACATAGGATTAGTTTGTGGAAATGAAATAAATATATACATGCCGCCTGCATGCGAACTAGATGCATGATTCCCATTGTCAAAAACCGCGAGGTTTTAAGGTAGAGCGAGGAGCCGTACTAGGGACGGTCCCGGTTTTAACTACCCTGCCGTTATGCTGCCGAAATTTTGAATAATATTCATGTGTTTGAATTATTTTCATTTGCTGAAACTATATTTATTCGTTGAATAGAAAACCTTCATGTGTTGAATCGATATTCATTCGTTGATTAGAAATTCATGTGTTGAATGGTATTCGTGTTTTAAATATAAAAATCACAATTTTATCTATATATAGAAACTATAGAAAACCTTCATGTGTTGAATCGATATTCATTCGTTGAATTGAAATTCATGTGTTGAATGGTATTCATATTTTGAAAGAAATTGTTTTATAATAAAAATCCCAATTTTAACATCAATATGAAATGTATAAAATAATCCTGTTTTGAAATAAATTGTTTTACAATAAAAATCCTATTTTTTTATCACCTATATAAACTATATAAAATAATAGTGTTTTGAAATGAATTGTTTTACAATAAAAATCACATTTTTATTATATACCTGAATTGTTGAAATGTGAAATGTTGAAAATAGCAACTCGTTCAAATAAATATGCATGAATCGAAATATTCATTAATTAGCTAACGATATGATTTTTGCCTATGCATGCAACATTAGAATGAATGGTGTTTTTTTAAACCAAATGGAATCAAATATGAAGTTGAATGGAAAATGATAAGTGATAAGAACTGTATATATGTACATGCATATTTATTGAACAGGTTATAGCAAAGGGGCTAGAGAAGAGGAATAAAATTTTATGCCCAACAAATAGGTACACATTTACTGTTTTGTTTGGGTGATGATTTTATGAGCCTGTTGGCTAACCGCTTGGCTTTTTCTTTTTCTTTTTGACATGAGACGCCCGTGTGGCTATTTGGGAATTTTCCCAGCCCCTTCCATACAAAGGAGATTATGGCGAAATTTTCCAAAATTTAAAGGCGTTAGTGAAATATTTGAAGTGGAATCAATGTAGGAATTTTTGAATGAACTATATTTATATAAATATATAAATATAAATAAAATTAAAATGAAACGTGGTCGTGCAGTTCGTGTTTTTAAACCGTGATTTCAAACGATTAGTACGGGATATCCGACCATCGGATTTTCCTGAAATCGCAACCGTTGGGTTCACTTTGGAAAAATCTTTCCAACGGCACCAACTTTGTAAAAATCCAACGGTTGGATTGTCTAGAATAACGATGCCAGAAACGATTATTTATATATATATATATATATAAATATAATTATATATAATCGAATAACGACGCTGTAGTTCGTATTTTGAAATCGAAACTTCAAACGATTGTACCGGGAGATCCGACCGTCGGATTTTCCCGAAACTGGAACCGTTGGATTCGTTTTGAAAAGATCTTTCTAGTGATGTAAATTTTGTAAAGATCCAACGGTTAGATTTTCAGATATATGTAAATCAAATCTGAAGAAAAACAGCGCCACGGCCGCGTTATGGCCCGAAGCGTCGTTTGAAATAAAATGGCTATTTTAAAAATAAATAAAAATAGCGATAAATCGTTATAAAATATTATAAACGATATGGATGCAAATTTAGAAATTAACTGAAGGTTGGCTAAGTCGAATGGTTTCTTGGGTATTGATCTGATGTTGGTTTCGTCCTTCGGGGTTAATATTTGGGAAATCGTTCTCTTACTGATTGACGGTTAGTGGCTAATGAATTGAAATGATGCGTGTGTATGTTAGTGTCGCACTTGTTTATTATATACGTGAGTTGCTCAGAAAGACCGGGTTTATCCCATTCTGAATAACTGAATCGACGATAATTAATCGAAGATGAAGACCGTGGTCGAAGACCGGAGATCTTCGCCTCGTTTGGATGGTAACCGAGGTCCTGATTGGGAGGCATCCCGAAATATGGATAATGAGTGGTGATCGTCCAGACGTACGTGGTGATCGATGGGTTTGCGAGGTATTTAGTGCCGCCGGTTTCGTTCAGACCCAGAACGGACTCGTAAATGGACTGTGTGTCTGACATTGGATTTTATTTTGTGTTGATTGATCTCTATTAAATATACATCTGTTTGGCGGCGGAGAATTTATTCTTTTGCTTAACGCCTTTCTCTGAAACGCACGAGCTCAGAGGTTGTATATCGATGGACATCAGTCGCATGGCATGAATTACCTGTGTGGCATGCTAAGATGCAGTGATCAGGGCTTTTGTTGAAAAGCAAAGTCTTGTGGTGATGATCAAAGCACCGCCTGTGTGGCAAAGCTTTGTGTATAACGTGAATGCGCGAACCTCACACTCCGGTATGAACCAGAAACGGGAGGAAGGACCTCAGGGAGGACATGCGTCTCTTTCTAGCTAGGGTGGTGTCAGTGACCTACCATCCCTGACATTTATATATACTTTTCACCTGTGTGGTTGTTGCTGTTGTGAGGCGCCTCGGTTAGATCGGACGATCCGGGTCCGATGGAGTCATTCGTTGACTCGTTTGCGCCCCAAAGGGCGGGGAAACGTATTGTTCAGGAATTTTAATCCACATCGGTGGACCGGCCCTGTCGCTCCTAGGGTCACTCGAGCTCTGATCCTGAGACATGGTAGGCTAGATTGTCTCGAAGTCGGTAAGGACTATCTTTTGCCTTGGTTCATGACGGAAATCCAATTTCCAAATACGACATCGTGCGGTTTTGATTGTACACCTATATATGGCGACATAGTGGTATGGGGCATTAATGTCGTCTATGATTGATAGTTATGATTTGAAATTTTTTTCAAAACATATAAACACGAGCAATAATATCAAATGCCTTTGTTTTATTCGTATCAAGCATATCTTGGTTGTTATAAGGTAAAAACTCTATCCTCCGGTTTGCGTTGCATTGTGTGATGGGAACTGAGTCTTATAATGGCTTCATTTTTATAAAATGCATTGCGTTATTTAAAAGAAAGATTTGTTTTAAAGCACTGGCAATCCAATGGAGTAAACCCGTTCCACGAAAGTGGCGTGGTCCGGTGATTAGCCAAATTATATATGTGTTGAGTAGATTTCTCAAACCAGTCCCATGACTGACTCGTAGTTTGTTTCACTTTCGAACTCGGGTGCCCCTTTTTCTACACGGGCAGCCTTGTATTCAGGTTTAGCTGGTTCTTTCTGGATAGCTGGAGCTGAAGATGGATTCTATCATTTATCTCTTTTTATGTTGTTCAGCTCCTATTGTACATTATGTTTGTTTCCGCTGTAGACATATATGTATAGTTGAACTGTATTGGTACTAAGTATGATCCTGTATACTGTGTAACTCTGATGATTACTTTTATCCAGTATATTCTATTGTTCATTATCTGGTGTATTTATTTATTTCTATTCTGCTATTATCTGTTTATGTGTTATATTCCAAGGATTACCCTTGCCGCCGTCAGTATGGGGTTTGGGGTCATCTCAAAATATGGTTTTTAATTTCATGCAAACTCTACTTCCTATTTACATTGTAAAAATATGATTTTTTAATTACAATGCAAACTCTACTTCCTATTTACATTGTAAAAATATGGTTTTTAATTTCATGCAAACTCTACTTTCTATTTACATTGTAAAAATATGGTTTTTAATTACAATGCAAACTCTACTTCCTATTTACATTGTAAAAATATGGTTTTTAATTACAATGCAAACTCTACTTCCTATTTACATTGTAAAAATATGGTTTTTAATTTCATGCAAACTCTACTTTCTATTTACATTGTAAAAATATGGTTTTTAATTACAATGCAAACTCTACTTTCTATTTACATTGTAAAAATATGGTTTTTAATTTCATGCAAACTCTACTTTCTATTTACATTGTAAAAATATGGTTTTTAATTACAATGCAAACTCTACTTTCTATTTACATTGTAAAAATATGATTTTTAATTACAATGCAAACTCTACTTTCTATTTACATTGTAAAAATATGATTTTTAATTACAATGCAAACTCTACTTCCTATTTACATTGTAAAAATATGATTTTTAATTACAATGCAAACTCTACTATCTATTTACATTGTAAAACTATGGTTTTTAATTTCATGCAAACTCTACTTTCTATTTACATTGTAAAAATATGGTTTTTAATTACAATGCAAACTCTACTTCCTATTTACATTGTAAAAATATGGTTTTTAATTACAATGCAAACTCTACTTCCTATTTACATTGTAAAAATATGGTTTTTAATTTCATGCAAACTCTACTTTCTATTTACATTGTAAAAATATGGTTTTTAATTACAACGCACATTTCTACATCTTATTTACATATAAAACAAATAAATTTTATTTCTAATGTTCATTCCCATTCTATGTTACATGTATATATAAGAAAAATGTAAATTCTATCATACAATGAAATTGCATCCTTTAATTATATTGAAAAATGTAGTTTTTGTCATACGGTATAATTTCCTATAGACCTTACATATAAAAATGTAATATTTAACATACAATGTAAATTCATGTTTTAATTACATATAAAAAATGTAATTTTATCCTACGGTGTAATTTCCTATATAATTTACATATAAAAATGTAAATTTTAACATACGATGAAATTTCCATGTTAATTACAAAGAAAAATGTAATTTTTAACATACAGCATAAATTCACTTTATAATTTACATAAAAAAAATGTAAATTTTAACATACGATGGAAATTACATGTTAATTACAAAGAAAAATGTAATTTTTAACATACGACGTTAATTCACTTTAAAATTTACATATAAAAATGTAAATTTTAACATACGATGGAATTTACATGTTAATTACAAAGATAGAATGTAATTTTTAACATACGACATTAATTCACTTTATAATTTACATATAAAAATGTAAATTTTAACATACGATGAAATTCACTTTATAATTACAAAGAAAAATGTAATTTTTGACATACGACATTAATTCACTTTATAATTTACATATAAAAATGTAAATTTTAACATACGATGAAATTCCCATGTTCATTACAAAGAAAAATGTAATTTTTACAATATGGTGTACATTCCTATATAATTTACATATAAAAATGTAAATTTTATCATATGTCAAATTCTACTTAATATTGACACCATAAAAATGTAAATTTTATAACATATGAATTCCTACTTTAATTCACAATAAAATAATGTAAGTTGCATAACGATGTAAATTTCACAACGATGTAAATTCCTACTTTAATTCACGTTAAAATAATGTGAATTGCATAACGACGTATATGATGATAGATTTATACATGATTCATAACCATAAGGCATACTTCAACAAATTTAAACGAGGAAAAATCTAATTTTTCCTACCGATCTATGGTTTTAATTAACAGATCTATGATTAAAAATAACGGATCTAAAATCATAGCATCACAACAATTTGAATCCATCCCATGGCAACATTCATCACAGATCTACTTGTTTGATTTTCAATTTCACATAACGCAATAATAATAATAATTAAATTAATTAAATTATATTAAAAATAAATTCTCACCTAGCTCGGATTTGAAAGGAAGGTTTGGATTCAAACAGATCTCGTGTTCAAATACACGGCAGTTACGGATCTGAAAGATTTCAATTCGAAGTTCATACAAATAAATCAGAACTGACTTTTAAAAACTGTCGCTGTAACGCTTAAAAGCATCGTAAAATCTGAAATATTCATACCTTAAATTTTCAGAAAAGTTCAAAACTTTGAATCCAGATTTCGGGAGCTGTAGTCGATGGTTTTGTGAACGGTTTGCGGGAGATTGGAGAGCTACGAGAGGCGCATCCACGCCGGGAAGATAGGGGGTGCGGCGGCCTATGCTAGGGGCGGCGGCGGCTTGAATGGCGTGGGTTGGGGCTCGAAATCCGAGAGCTACAGGGCGTGAAATCGAATGAAACTTGTCGGAGATTGGAGAGGAAGGGAAGAGCTTCAAAAAGTTCAACTACGGCTAAGTCTAATTATGAGTGGATTGGTGGGAAAATGGAGAGGAAATTTAAAGGGGGGGGGGCGGCTATGGGTTATTGCGATCAGGAAGAGGAAGACGATGGGTACGGCCGTATTTATACACGTATTTTCCACGTATTTCTATTTTATTTAATTTATTTAATTCCGGAAAATAGGGTTTTTTTCGTTCGAACTCCAATTCGCGCTCAACGACTGTCGAACAATAGGTTTTGACGCCTTCTGAACGTAATGGCGCTATTGCTGAAGTCCAATTCTGAAGTTTACAGTGTGTTTTCTTTATTTTCAAATTAATTCCTTTATTTTTAATTCGGACGTACTTTCTAATTTTACTGGGGTCACAAATGAAGTCGGAAAAATCCAGAAAAAATATTTTTGGCTTTCTTATGACGATACGATCCTAAAAAAATTTATTTCATCGAATTCTGAGACTGTTTGAAAAATGGCTATTTTTCAGTCAATTAATTTTGACCGAAATTGACAAAACACAGTTTCTTTTGCCACGCTCACATACTAGCTTCAAAAATCATGAAATTTGAAACCTAGCAATAATTTTACATCCTGGATCCAACAAAAGTGGTTGCGTCGAATTCCGAGGTCGTATGCAAAATGTCGATTTTCAAGGGCGATATATTTTCTATAGCGACCTTTCTGAAAATTCATTTGGCCATAACTTTTGATTCCCGCTATGAAACTTCGATTTTTCAGATTCGTTAGAAAGATATTCATTAACAAATTTAAATATTTTTCTTTCCATCAAAATCCGGTTTATTCTGCATCCTGTGTAGTTAGTCAAAGTTCAGGTTTGACTTTTCCAACTACCTTCCTATTTCTAATTCTTTATGCAATTTATTTGAATATATTTGCATTAACTTTGCTCAAAATAAATTTCCATTCATTTTTATTTGAAATAATTTATTTTAAATATTTAAACACCCCTAAAATTTCTAAAATGAAAATTTTAAATTGGCCCCAAATTCCGGGTTGTTACAATAGCCTCAAGCTTCACAACTGGGAAATGACAAAAAATCGAGCAGGCAACATGGCTAATCGGTCGCTCCCATTAGGTTGTATTATCATCACCTAGAGAATATTATTTTGTTACCTTTTTCAATTCTGTATCTCCAGGGAAACGTTGCCAACCGTTGGTGATAATATATTCGATACACTCAAGAGAATTGGGTGGTCGGTCATATGTGGCCGGCTTGCAAGATGTTCTTGTTGAACCCAATGTATTACTCTTTAGAGATACACTATCTGTAACAACCCGTATTTTCAACAACCTGTAATAATGAAAATCGAGGCAGAATTTAATTATAAAATGTGAATCAAGGGAAACGGGCTACGCCATTGCGTTCGTCTCGGAAAAATACGCGAAATAGAGTCCGAGTTTTCGGAAATCGGAGTCCGTATGACCCAGTTAAGGCCCATTGAAGTTTGCAGAAAATTCCTAAGCAAAAACAGATTTAAATTTTAAATTTAAAACATGGGTTAGGGCAAACTGGGCAGGCGGGAAAAATTCCCGCCCAGGACCCCATGTCGACAGGCCTGTCGACAGGGGTCTAGGCATGTCGACTGCCCTGTCGACAGCCCTGTCGACAGGGGGTGCACGGGCTGCTTAGCCTGGTGCACCATTTCTGATTAGGGTTGGTCTTGTGGCTTGTTTCTAGAGAGTTCCGGGATCTGATGGACCTAATTGAATCTAGGGTTAATCCTATGGTCCAAATCACTAGCCTAATCTATAAATAAGACCCTAACCTACCCTAAATCATTCATTATTCATCCTAGTAACTAAACTATGGCGAAATCAAAACTCTCATGGCCTCCGCCCTCTTCATACAATTCCTAATTTAATTCCTAAGTGATTTTCCATGCATACAAGCATATTTAGGCTTGTATGATCCTCCTTAGCTTGCATTAAAGGCTTGTTTTTCAATTGGCATCATAAAGGAGGAGTCTTGATCAAGTTTGCTCGCATTTGGGGGTTTTAATTAGTTGCATAAGTGTAACACCCCGCCTCCGCTAGGGTCACTCGCAAGGGAATGCACTAGCTTTAGAGGGGCATTATTGGTAAACATGCACAGAAAATATCACAAGACAGAACATATAAAATAGCGGAAGTAAAATAGAACTTTCATAAACATTAATAATTAAGGTCTAAAGCCTTCTGCATCAGAGTTCATCAAAACCTGTCTTGCAATAATAAAGAAGCATAAAAACCTTTAACATAAATTATTCCCCAAGTAGAACAGTAAAGTGGCCATAGCCAAGAGAAGTCCAAGCCATCCATGATGACCTTCAAGCAGAAGAAGTCCGAACTAAACAGCATTGTTTCCTCCCTGTAACCTGGGGGGGGGGGGGAAACGGAAGAAAAGAGGCGAAACAAAACGGGTCAGTCAAAAAGACTGAGTAAGTCCTATCTACTTCCAGTATAAAAACAGGTAAAGGTAACATGACATGCATAAACTGAAAGTAAACATAAAGATGACTACAAGATAGATAAACTAAATCGGGGTAACAGGCTGAACTACTGTAGCAAGGTAAACTAAGGTATCGTGATAAACCACGGTGTCATGATAAATCAAGGTATCACATCGTCAGGTTTCTATCAAGTATACTATCCCAAGGTATCTACCCCGTCTAATATCCCACGGTATCTATTACGTATATTTTTCCTGGTTCTAACATGTATATCTGCTCTGCACCTCTCGTACTAGTATCCCAACCTTGTTATGTGGTAACCATGAATGTCCCTTACTCAAAATCGTGTAATGGTCCATGTCAACCCAATATATCGCATATATAGGTTACTCAACTCGTATGTTATTTTCTATGTATGTAAGTTCAGTCCTTTGCCGTACCTCGTACGGGCTTCCTCATGTATTATCCTTGAAATCGTTTGGACTGTCACCCTTGTTCTAGCTAGTCTCTTCCATACGAATCATCTTTTGAACTATTAGGACTTATGCCACCTAGCACCACTAGGGATTATGCTTACCTATTGCACGCTTTCGTGTTTCGGTTTGGGTTAAACCACCTAGGCCACTAGGGATTACGCTAACCCTTAACCGCGCCCTTTTTCCCACGCATTCATCGTGAATCGTTTTTCTATAACTGTATGCACGTGTATCACACCGTGCCATCCGAGTCCTGTCATAGGGCAAACCAAGAAATACAGGACTCGGTCGGGAGCTTTAGATTTATCTGCCGATGCAGATACTAAGGTCTGCTTTTCTACACGTGGCTATGGTCCCACGAGACCCCTCCCTCAACTAGTGAAAGGCAACACAAGAGAAAATCTTGCATGAGAACTACACTCCGGCCAGCCCACATCCTACGGCCTACCTCACCCATAATTAGATAGCAATTATGGTCTGTTGGGTGTTCCCTGCCTTTCCGTACGTACACGCTTGACTCAAGATGGTAGATGATCGACGAACTTGCTATCTCGGGCACCTTATGTATCCGCCGACTCACTGCTATCCACCCCAGTCTTTAGGTCGCTCGCATAGCAACCAAGGCATATTCTTGGTTCTTCTACCGCAGACCTCAACCTCTCGTGAGCCTAGTATAATGACCTGACAGCTCACAGAGGGATCCCAAGAATATCCTCACGTTCCCCGAAGCCGCTGCTTCGTTACCCAGTTCGTTGGAGCCTTTATCTAAATCAGATAGCCTGCTCCTACGCGTATACTTAAACGATGACCTACCGTATCGGGTTACTCATCTATCTAAGAAGTGGTCCAGATTTCCTTGACTAAGAATTATTACTTAGTTTCCCTTAACTAAGGTTTACCACTTAGCCTTATTTCCATTACCCTTGTTAACTATGGTTATTTACCTAATCCTCCGAATTAGGGTTTATCTAATGGGTTAAGTGTCACTTAAGTTCATAACTTAGCCCGCTACAAACCATGTCAAAATTGGTTAAGTATCCAAGTCCAAGACTTAACCCTTACAAACCATGTGTCAAGTTGGCTAAGTATACCCAGCAATCCATAACTTAACCTCGTCTAACTATCATTTTTGATTGGTTAATTATATCAATTTAACTTGACCTTGTCAAATTACCGAGTCAAATCGGTCAAGCATATTCGAGTGATTCGTGACTTAGCCTTATCATGTTTTCACGTTAGATTGGTTAAGTATATATTAACTTAACCTCATCAAATTAACGGGTTAGATTGGTTAAGTATAGGTCACTTAACCTCATCAAATCATCGTGTTAAATTAGTTAAGTGTTTAACTTAACCCCATTAAATTTCCAAGTGGGATTAATTAAGTCTAGGCTAACTTAACCCCATTCGATTACCATGTTTAGATTAGTTAAGCCTAATCTTAACCCCCTCCATTAACTGTATTATACGGTTAAGTGTCATTAAGAAAATTTACTTAACCTTATCACGTTATCGTGTTGGATTGATTAAGTGTTGGTTAACTTAATCCCGTCCACTAGTCGTATAAAAATGGTCAAGTGTCATTAGGCAAATCAAGTTACTTAACCTACCCAAGCTTATCATGTTTTGTTAAGTATCATTAGCCTAATCAAATTACTTAACCCACTTGTCCATATCATATTTGGTTAAGCCTCATTAATCAAATTAACTTAACCCTATTATGTGGCATTAATTTAATTAATGCACCCTCAACCTCTCACATTAGACCTTGTTGTGGTTACTAGTTAAGCCGGGCGGGTCCGGGTAGATTTACACCACAACCTAGTCTAACCTCGGGTCTTAAGCGCGACATGACCAACTTCTCACATTGGGTCCTATTGTTTGCAACTACTAGTTAGGCCGGTTGGTTCCGGGTAGTTTTACGTTGCAAACTCAACCCAACCTCGAGTTGGCCACACTCATATTATCTAAGTTCATCATGTTTCCAAAACACGTTACACGTTTTTCGAGCATTTGGGTAGACCTAACTTAATAGGTAAATTCCCAAAGGGTAGACCTAACTTAATAGGTAAATTCCCAAGCTCATATTTTTATGCATACTTACATGTCATCTTCCATGTTATCTTTCAAGTCATATTTTCAAGTATAAACGCATGTCATATTCAAATTAAGGTTTTGCGACATGTTCATGTTTATCTAACTACCCAAAATCGTGTTTTCCCTACGCAAGCAAATCGAGTCAACATAGTAAGGATGCTATGTCACATATCGGTCTCAAACCATGCATGATGCCAAAAAGGGCTTGGCTTCCATATGCATAACATCATAAAGGGATTGGCCATAAACATGCATAGTGTCATAAGGTAATTTGGCCACAAACATGCGTATTATCTAAAAGGGTTTAGTCATAAACATGCACAACTTAAAAGAGAGGATTGGCCATGAACATGCATAATCTCATAAAGGATTTGGCCACAAACTTGCATGCTACCATAAGGGGTTTGGGTTCATAAACATGCATAAGCCCCAAAATCTTGTCTTAGCCAATGTTTCACACCTAAAGTGGTTCCTAAAGGTTCATGCTAGCATTTCATGCATAAAGATCCAAACTTGCAAGTTAAACTAGGTTATGCATAGCATGAGAGGCATGATTAAGTCACTCACATAGCCTAAAATCATAAACATGAACACAAGAGGCAAGGTAAGGTTCATATAGGTTCGCATAATCATGTTTAGCCTCATTTTATCCCATGTCATTATCAAAACTACCGTTTCCATCTAAAAGTAGCTAGAACTTACATAGTTAGGCCTAGGGAAAGGAGCATGAATCATCTTGGCTAAGAAAGGTGCCTCCTTTGATGAAGATCCGTCATGAAACTCGCATAGCAACGTCGATTTGGCCTCTATTTGGTGTAGCAAGCTTGCACCTTTTGATTTGAACTTGATTTGGATGCATAGGCTCTAGGGATTTGAGATGGAGGCCATGAGAGTAGAAATTTGGCCATAGTTTAGTTACATGAGTGAATAATGAGGGTTTAGGGGTAGGTTTAGGGTCTTTTTATAGAGATTAGGATAGTTTTAGGCCCTTAGATTAACCCTAGGACCAACCTGCACCGTCAGATTTCAAACCAGGCCCAAAAACCTAGCCAAGATAGAAAATAGGTGCACCAGACCAAAATCTGCCGACAGGGCAAGTCGACAGCCCTGTCGACATGCCTGTCGACATGTCTGGGCGGGAATTTTCCCGCCTGGCCCCATTTCTGCATGTTTCGAAATTCAAATTTCCCGAAAACTTCTTTGGGCCTTAACCGGGTCATACGGACTCCGATTTTCGAAAACTCGGACTCTATTTCGCGTATTTTTCCGAGACGAACGCAATGGCATAGCCCGTTTTACTTGATTCAGAATTTAAAATGAAATTCTGCCTTGATTCTCGTTTTAACATGTTATTGAAATACGGGTAGTTACAATAAGGGGATTCTTGCATTTGTTATACTCATTTGAGTCCGCATAAGCATTGTAAGCCCTCTTACCTTCATTTTAGAAACTCTAAAGTTAATGTGTGATGAAAGTTGGGGTTTATGTATGTTTATTGAGTTGTGCATGTTATGCAAGGGTACTAAGCCATGAATTGCAAATCTATTGAGTTATGCATGTATACTAAGCCATGATTTGCAAGATTAATAAGTTATGCATGTTTATGCAAGTTTGCTAAGCCATGATTTGTATGTTTATTGAGTTATGCATGTTTATGCAAGTTTGCTAAGCCATGATTTGAATGTTTATTGAGTTATGCATGTTTATGCAAGTTTGCTAAGCCATGATTTGTATGTTTGATAAGTTATGCATGTTTATGCAAGTTTACTAAGCCATGATTTGCAAGTTTTAACAAGTTGTGCATGATTATGCAAGTTTAAAATGACAAGTTGTGCATGTTTTGACAAGTTATGCATGTTTATGCAAGTTTAAAATGACAAGTTGTGCATGTTTGACAAGTTATGCATGATTATGGTAATATGCAAGTTCACTATGCTAAGTTATGCAAGTTTAACATGTTATGCATGTTTATGGTAATATGCAAGTTCACTATGCTAAGTTGTGCAAGTCTAACATGTTATGCATGATTGTTGTGCAAGTTTATCATGTATGTTGTGCCAAGTTCCCTCTTCCTATCCTTTATGCGTTACTACGAATATGTAAGCGATAGAATGACGTTGGGGGTTTTGGGGTAAACTTAAAATACATGAAAATATAAGATTGGGAATTTACCTATTAAGTTAGGTCTACCCCTTGGGAATTTACCTATTAAGTTAGGTCTACCCAAGTAATTGTTTGACTTGTGATTATGTTTTTGAAATGAAGTGGACATGACACTTAGAAAACATAAGTGTGGCCAACTCGAGGTTGGGTTGAGTTTGTAGCGTAATTCTACCCGGAACCGACCGGCTTAACTAGTGGCTACAAACAATAGGACCCAATGTGAGAAGTTGGTCATGGGGTGCCAAGACCCGAGGTTAGACCAAGTTGTGGTGTAAAGCTACCCGGACCCGCCCGGCCTAACTAGTAACCACAACAAGGTCTAATGTGAGAGGTTAAGGTGCATTAAATTAATTAATGCCTCATGATTAGGGTTAAGTCAGGGTCCACTAATACTTAACCAACTTGGGGATTAGAGGGATTGAAATGGGGTTAAGTGTGAACTATTGGTTACACTTAACCAGTTTAATCCAATTGGGGGTTCGAGGGATTAGAATGGGGTTAAGTTACACTTAGCCAATTTAATCCGTGATTAGTGAAGGGTTAAATCGCACTTAACCCTCTTAGGAAACCCTAGCAACGTGGTCTGTTCCAGCAGTAATCCCAGTTTGGTATCATCACAACCCTAGAGGCTGGGCTAGGGCGGGGCACGATTACTGGACTGATATAAGCGACCAAAGCGACGGCTGAGTGGTACAGCGGTGCGGGTCCGGCGGGCTACGGACGTGCACGTAGTCCGATGTTGGACAAACTCGAGGCACGGGTACCAGTAGGCTTAGACTGTGCAGTATTGCTTAAGTGTCTGGGGTTGACACCCGAGGGCTTGATACACCCAAAGGTGGACCCAGCACAGTCTAACTACATCCATGTGGGCCGTATGGACACCAACACTTAACGTGTTAGGTTTATAGGGAGCCGATCGACTAGACCGTTGGGCTGGACCTTGTATTAAGGTCACCTCATGTTATTGGGCCAAAGCTTGGGCCAAGGGATCAATACCTGTTATGTTGGGTTGCTAGTACACCGTGGTGCAAAACTTAGCCATGTTTTATGCGATGACACCTCTATCTATCTTGTAGTTAATTTACCATGCCAGTATGTTGTTATCTATGATCATCTCAGTTCCCATCATGATGTTAACTTTATTAGTTTATAGACTGATCGTAGCAGGGCTTACTCAGTCTTTTTGACTGACCCGTTTTGTTTCGCCTCTTTTCTTCCGTTTCCCCCCCCCCCCCCCAGGTTCTCCAGGAGGGAATACAGGAGCCTAGCTTGGATCTTAGCTGCTTTCTTGGATAGCTCATGTATGCTTTGGACTTGGGCTTGCTATGGTTTCTTCCACTTTGGGGATAGCTACTTTTATGTTTTTCCTTTTCAGTTCAGATGATGTTATTTTATGTACTAGACTTGTTTACTTGGGAAATTGACATTATGATGTAGCAGACTTTAATAATTGAAATAGTTTAAAAGTCTTCCGCTGTTTATTTACTTACTCTGTTTATTTACATATATATATGTCATGTCCTGCCTTGCTACATCATTATGCATGTTTACCAATAATGCCCCTCCAAAGCTAGTGCATTCCTTTGCGAGTGACCCTGGCGGAGGTGGGGTGTTACATTTGGTATCAGAGCATATGGTTTACGAGAAGGGATAAAAAGGGTTTTAAAAACTTTTGAAAAACTATTTTCAAAACCAAGTATAAAGTATTTTCCAAAGAAAAGTCTAGTTGTTTTTAAAGGCTATTCCCCAAAAGCCATTAGCACTATCCTTTGACTCCTCGTTTGAACTCTTTTCTTTTCGTTTCCAGCATGTCTGATAATCTCATCTTGCCCGAAGGAGTAATGATACCCGATTGGTTTCGTCGGTACTTGGAAGTCACGGCACCGGTCCCGGGTGTCCCTAATGTTGTCTCCCCAGTCGAGGCCGCTGTTCCTCCTCCTCCTCCCGTAGCTGATGTTCCTCTTCCCCCTCAGCCTCCACAAGCGGATTTCGCGGAAACTTGCAAGAACCTTAAGAGGATGGGAGGCAAGAATTTTAATGGAACAGAGACTTTTGTAGAAGCAGGGAATTGGTTGAAAGAGACCGAAGATCTTTTAGCCACCTTTGATATAGGTGACCGCAGGAAGGTTTTATTGGCAGTATGGTTGCTAAAGGAAGAAGCTGCACGTTGGTGGGTAGTCACCACCGCGACCAGGCCAATTGAGACTTGGGATGACTTTAAAGGAAGGTTTGGACTGAGATTCTTATCACTGAAGCAAGGGGACATGACTATTAGGGAATACATAGATAAGTTTAATCAATTGGCTCGTGTCGATTTAGACTTGGTTAATACAGCTCAGAAGAAGGCCCTACACTTTGCTCTAGGATTAAACGAGCCATTACATGGTTTGGCCATGTCTCATATACCCTTGGGGGCGACTTTCGAGAATTTGGTGAATTTGGCCCTACTTCAAGAAGAAGATAACAATGACAAGAAAGAGGTCAAGGCGAATGAGTCTCAAGACAAGAGAGTAAATTCCGGGAAACGGGGCAAGAATAACCACAACCGCAAGAACAAGCCAAGAGGGAATAGGAAATGCAACTTCTGTGGTAAAGTTGGACATATAGCCAAGGAATGTAGGAAGAAGGAAAAGAGAAAGCGGGGCGAATGCTTCATTTGTGGTGAGTTTGGACATTTCAGCAAGGATTGCCCGAGGAAACAAGGGCAAGGCCAGACTCAGTGTGCAGGACTATCTGGAGGGCGAGTTCATCCCCTCAGCACCAGCTTATGATAGAGGTAGTGTTTCTGTGGAAATCTTTTTTACATTTTCTGACTTTCCCTGATTCGTACTTTGTTTGGTTCTGGCACATCGCATAGTTTTATTTCATCTGATCTAGTTGAAAGTTTGCACCTAAGTACTAGTCTAGTTGATGATCCCGTGTGTGTTTCAGATCCAATTGGGGATTCCGCCCGTTTGTCTGTGGTCTGAGTGGATTTGAAAATTTCTATCTTGAGTATAGAATTCTCGTGGGATGTTTTATTATCAGTTTCAGGGGATATGGGTTGGTTTTGGGCATGGAATGGTTGTCCTGTTTTGGAGCCATTCTGGGTTTTTGTATATAGGGGTGTGAGGCTCATGACTCGCCTCGGTAATACCCTAGAAATTTCTAGCAACCCTATGGGTCCCGTCATGATTGTTATCTTGAGTCCCTCAACTCGTCTATCGATAGTTTGCAATCTGTGAGGGTGGTCCGAGAATATCCTGATATCTTGGGGGAAAGAAAAGGGGTTACCCATAGATGTGGGATAGATTTCCGCATTATCTGGTTGGTAATACCAAGCCAGTTTCGTGGCCGGTTAGGCACATGACCTCACGAGGTGAGAGTTAAGAAAGCAAGTCAAGGAGTTGCCTGAGAAGAACTTCCTGAGACGAGGCATTTTCGAGTAGGGTGCTCCAGTAGTATTCATTACTAATGTGGACAGTTTGCTTCGCTTATGTGTTGATTATCGTGAGAAGAATAGATAACCGTTACCAAGGATCAATGATTTGTTTGATCAGCTTGTAGGAGCATCTATTTTCTTTTGATCTAGCTACCGGATTCCATCAGCTTAGGATGGCTGAGGATGGAATTGACCAGACTGCGTTTAGGACTCTAGATGGATTTTTAGAATGGCTAGTCATGCTATTTGGCTTGACTAACGCACCCACATATTACGTGAACTTGATGGGTAGGGTGTTTAGGGAGTCCTTGAACAAGTTTGTCATGATCGTCATAGACGATATTTTGATCTCCTCAAAAGAACGAGGAAGAACATGCTATACATCTCAAGGAGGAGATGGATACGCTTAGGGCCTCCAGTGGAAGGTCAAGTTCTCCAAATGTCACTTTAGAGGAAAGAGGTTGGATTTCTTGGGCACATAGTTCTTAAGTAAGGCTTAGCGGTGGATTCCGCTAAAGTGGGTGCGGTTTAAGACCGGAAAACTCTGAGGAGGGCAATTGAAGTAAGAAACTTCCTCCGTTTGGCTAGTTAGTTAGCATTACCTGAGCTTAGACTTACTCTTCTGGATCAAGAGGGGAGTTTCACAAGAAGAAGACCCGCAGTTAGTCAAGAACATGGACCAGTCGACTCGAGGCGAGATGTTAGGTCACCTCGCTAGATATATTATAAAGGATGACTAAGGCGCGACAAGAGATTATGTGTTCCTCGAGTGAAAGACTTGGTAAAGAAGGTTCTTGAAGATGCGCATCACCCGAGGAGGTGGCCGAGTTGGTTTCAGGATACATGTTGTGCCACCAGGTTGAGGCCAAGTCATAGAAGCCCAGTGGGCCATTACCTCCATTGGAAGTTTCGCAAGGGAAGTGTGAAAACATCTCGATAGATTATGTGGATAGATTACCTAGATCAAAGAAAGGGAATACGGGTAGGTGGGTCGTAATAGGTAGACTCACGAAGAGTGCTCATTTCAGAACAAGAGAACTGCATCATGGTTAACAGCGGTTTATCCTCAAGAAGTTGGCCAGTTTTGAAATAGCCTACAGGAAGCCATGGGTAGGCAACTAAATCTAGGTATGACCTATCACTCATAGGCAGATGGTTCATTTCGATTTAAGCATGAGTTATAGAAAATCACGTTTATAAGGGCAATTAGCAACGTGGATTGGTATTTTCAAGAAAAGTTCTGCTGCGTGGAATACTGTATAGTAAGTGGACGAGATCCAGGATTCACTAGCGAATTTTGGAGAGCTTGCATAAAATCATAAGGTTATAGTATGGTTAAGCCAAGTATACAGAAAGAAGAATAAGTGGAAAAGAAAGACGAGAGGCGATAATGAAATGAGTCCCAACTCGAATTTGGGAAATAGGAGTTAGGAAGCCAAGGAATCATGAAGTGAAAGATAGTCAAAGCACAGTTGAGTTAAGCTCATGGAAACGTGACTAAGAAGAGTGAAGACTAAGAGTGCATCCTTGATCCTTGTTTTTCTGTGGAGCTTGCTTGCAAGTTATCTTTTGCATATATCCTCTCGGTCCCATTCTCGACCTTATTTCTGTTGTAAACTCCATAAGGGGGTTAAGACTCATCGGTTAGTACTATATGTCAAAGTTTGAATGGATTTCTTGTAATCCAAAAAGGAGTTTATCTAGTTTATCTAGTTTATCTAGTTCATCGTGTCTATCTTGTCATGAGAACCTTAGGTAGAAACCCTTTGGATGAAACATGTATTTGAAACATGTTATGCTTGATGGTTGCAAGTGGTTGCAAGTGTTTGCAAGTGGTTACTCGTGGATGCATTATACACATTAGGCACTAGATCGGCTCACACACTCTTCATGTTGCATATGCATGAGTACTTACACTTATTCATGGTTGCAACTTGTTGGGCTACCACATGGATGTTGCATATGGATGAATGTTATGTGCACTCATATAGATACCATAAATTATGGTAGGAATTTGCATACATATGGATTCATTTCACTGACATACATATGCATTAAGGAGGTTTACTGTATCAGTAACCGCCTGATTTTCACTGACATACATATGCATTAAGGAGGTTTACTGTATCAGTAACCGCCTGATCTTTGCATTAGATAAGTACATATACACACACTTTTGCATATGTTCATACCACATTTAGAATCTTTTAAGGACAATGATTGCTCGTGGATGATGCTTTGAGTAGATGGATGATTGGATGGTAGGATACGTTCTTCCTAACTTGAAGATTTCGGGGACGAAATCCTTTAAGGAGGGGAGAATGTAACAACCCGTATTTTCAACAACCTGTAATAATGAAAATCGAGGCAGAATTTAATTATAAAATGTGAATCAAGGGAAACGGGCTATGCCATTGCGTTCGTCTCGGAAAAATACGCGAAATAGAGTCCGAGTTTTCGGAAATCGGAGTCCGTATGACCCAGTTAAGGCCCATTGAAGTTTGCAGAAAATTCCTAAGCAAAAACAGATTTAAATTTTAAATTTAAAACATGGGTTAGGGCAAACTGGGCAGGCGGGAAAAATTCCCGCCCAGGACCCCATGTCGACAGGCCTGTCGACAGGGGTCTAGGCATGTCGACTGCCCTGTCGACAGCCCTGTCGACAGGGGGTGCACGGGCTGCTTAGCCTGGTGCACCATTTCTGATTAGGGTTGGTCTTGTGGCTTGTTTCTAGAGAGTTCCGGGATCTGATGGACCTAATTGAATCTAGGGTTAATCCTATGGTCCAAATCACTAGCCTAATCTATAAATAAGACCCTAACCTACCCTAAATCATTCATTATTCATCCTAGTAACTAAACTATGGCGAAATCAAAACTCTCATGGCCTCCACCCTCTTCATACAATTCCTAATTTAATTCCTAAGTGATTTTCCATGCATACAAGCATATTTAGGCTTGTATGATCCTCCTTAGCTTGCATTAAAGGCTTGTTTTTCAATTGGCATCATAAAGGAGGAGTCTTGATCAAGTTTGCTCGCATTTGGGGGTTTTAATTAGTTGCATAAGGGGTTTCTTGCATTTGTTATACTCATTTGAGTCCGCATAAGCATTGTAAGCCCTCTTACCTTCATTTTAGAAACTCTAAAGTTAATGTGTGATGAAAGTTGGGGTTTATGTATGTTTATTGAGTTGTGCATGTTATGCAAGGGTACTAAGCCATGAATTGCAAATCTATTGAGTTATGCATGTATACTAAGCCATGATTTGCAAGATTAATAAGTTATGCATGTTTATGCAAGTTTGCTAAGCCATGATTTGTATGTTTATTGAGTTATGCATGTTTATGCAAGTTTGCTAAGCCATGATTTGAATGTTTATTGAGTTATGCATGTTTATGCAAGTTTGCTAAGCCATGATTTGTATGTTTGATAAGTTATGCATGTTTATGCAAGTTTACTAAGCCATGATTTGCAAGTTTTAACAAGTTGTGCATGATTATGCAAGTTTAAAATGACAAGTTGTGCATGTTTTGACAAGTTGTGCATGTTTATGCAAGTTTAAAATGACAAGTTGTGCATGTTTGACAAGTTATGCATGATTATGGTAATATGCAAGTTCACTATGCTAAGTTATGCAAGTTTAACATGTTATGCATGTTTATGGTAATATGCAAGTTCACTATGCTAAGTTGTGCAAGTCTAACATGTTATGCATGATTGTTGTGCAAGTTTATCATGTATGTTGTGCCAAGTTCCCTCTTCCTATCCTTTATGCGTTACTACGAATATGTAAGCGATAGAATGACGTTGGGGGTTTTGGGGTAAACTTAAAATACATGAAAATATAAGATTGGGAATTTACCTATTAAGTTAGGTCTACCCCTTGGGAATTTACCTATTAAGTTAGGTCTACCCAAGTAATTGTTTGACTTGTGATTATGTTTTTGAAATGAAGTGGACATGACACTTAGAAAACATAAGTGTGGCCAACTCGAGGTTGGGTTGAGTTTGTAGCGTAATTCTACCCGGAACCGACCGGCTTAACTAGTGGCTACAAACAATAGGACCCAATGTGAGAAGTTGGTCATGGGGTGCCAAGACCCGAGGTTAGACCAAGTTGTGGTGTAAAGCTACCCGGACCCGCCCGGCCTAACTAGTAACCACAACAAGGTCTAATGTGAGAGGTTAAGGTGCATTAAATTAATTAATGCCTCATGATTAGGGTTAAGTCAGGGTCCACTAATACTTAACCAACTTGGGGATTAGAGGGATTGAAATGGGGTTAAGTGTGAACTATTTGTTACACTTAACCAGTTTAATCCAATTGGGGGTTCGAGGGATTAGAATGGGGTTAAGTTACACTTAGCCAATTTAATCCGTGATTAGTGAAGGGTTAAATCGCACTTAACCCTCTTAGGAAACCCTAGCAACGTGGTCTGTTCCAGCAGTAATCCCAGTTTGGTATCATCACAACCCTAGAGGCTGGGCTAGGGCGGGGCACGATTACTGGACTGATATAAGCGACCAAAGCGACGGCTGAGTGGTACAGCGGTGCGGGTCCGGCGGGCTACGGACGTTCACGTAGTCCGATGTTGGACAAACTTGAGGCACGGGTACCAGTAGGCTTAGACTGTGCATTATTGCTTAAGTGTCTGGGGTTGACACCCGAGGGCTTGATACACCCAAAGGTGGACCCAGCACAGTCTAACTACATCCATGTGGGCCGTATGGACACCAACACTTGACGTGTTAGGTTTATAGGGAGCCGATCGACTAGACCGTTGGGCTGGACCTTGTATTAAGGTCACCTCATGTTATTGGGCCAAAGCTTGGGCCAAGGGATCAATACCTGTTATGTTGGGTTGCTAGTACACCGTGGTGCAAAACTTAGCCATGTTTTATGCGATGACACCTCTATCTATCTTGTAGTTAATTTACCATGCCAGTATGTTGTTATCTATGATCATCTCAGTTCCCATCATGATGTTAACTTTATTAGTTTATAGACTGATCGTAGCAGGGCTTACTCAGTCTTTTTGACTGACCCGTTTTGTTTCGCCTCTTTTCTTCCGTTCCCCCCCCCCCCCCCCAGGTTCTCAGGGAGGGAATACAGGAGCCTAGCTTGGATCTTAGCTGCTTTCTTGGATAGCTCATGTATGCTTTGGACTTGGGCTTGCTATGGTTTCTTCCACTTTGGGGATAGCTACTTTTATGTTTTTCCTTTTCAGTTCAGATGATGTTATTTTATGTACTAGACTTGTTTACTTGGGAAATTGACATTATGATGTAGCAGACTTTAATAATTGAAATAGTTTAAAAGTCTTCCGCTGTTTATTTACTTACTCTGTTTATTTACATATATATATATGTCATGTCCTGCCTTGCTACATCATTATGCATGTTTACCAATAATGCCCCTCCAAAGCTAGTGCATTCCTTTGCGAGTGACCCTGGCGGAGGTGGGGTGTTACACTATCGGAAGGTGTTTTCATACCGTGTCATGGTTGGAAATCCATTGTCCCTAAGCGCCAAGCGGTTTTCATTTGTATACTATGTAGTGGAATGTGAGATGCAAGTATTTCGCTAGATTCTAAATTATATTTGAAAAACCTAGACACTATCATAATATCTGATTTTGATATACAAATTGTTTTGGTCATCACAAGGAAAAAACCCGTTAATTGTTTGTGTGTGGCGTGACCTTTTGAGATACATTTTATTTCCCAAACTATTTTAAAATCGTTTACTAATACCAGTCCCATGTCTAACCCATAGTTTATTTTTCTACGTTTTCCCTAATCTCTTGGGTGCCCAAATTTGTACGGGCAGTCAAGTAGTTCAAGATTTTACAAATACTCTTGAAGGATCTTGGAGCTGGAGGCTTCAACGATAGATATATAGAGTTTATTTCTGCTGTATTGTATATGTGTTGTTCTCTGGTGATGTATGTAAGTTCAAATGCAGTTTTATAATTTCAAAGTTATGTTATATAATATATTTTATTCATTCCACTGTGAGATCGTATTTACTTTGATTCTGTTATTTTGTGTTCTTATTTTTCTTATATTCTAACTTTTCTATCTTATCTCTTCTCATCCTCTAATTTTTTCTGAGACATCTAGGTTTTAGTATTCTTTTGGTTGGACTTGTGTTGTATTTGGTCGACTCAAAGGATATCGAAATTTGTTTCGTCATAGTACCCATAACCTCTTGCATCATGTCCATATGTTTTAAGAAGTTTGTTGAAGGAGCTTGTCATTCTTTTCCTCTTTTTATTCTTCTTAAATGACTTATATATTTGGCGTTAAGATCACGGCTACATAAAGAGGTTAAATTTACGCATTATTATACCATAATTAATTTTATTTAAATGAGAATTTCGGCACATGCTTCGGGTGTATTTCTTAGATCTTATACGTTTAACACATACAAAATAAAAGGATTTACATATATTTTTATGTTAAATTCATATTATGTTTTTTTTTGTTTCTAAATCGCAATATCTTGTTTTTTAAGTTTGAATATCTATTTCTATTGTTAACTAATGATGAAAGAATTTGCAAATAAAGTTTATTTGTTAGATACTATTTTTAAACGATACCATGACTTATTAATATTTATAAGTGGATGTTTGAATTTTAAAATTAAATTTATGAGTTAGACTTTACTTGTGGGTGATATTATGATCTAATAATATTTAAAAAGGACAATTTGAAATAGAAGCTAAAATTTATTTGCTAGATCTTATATTTTAGTAATATTAAGATTTAATAATATTTATATAAGGAATTTTTAGTAGTTCACGCTTGCATAAAAAAAGTTTGACAATAAACGTATCTATTAAATAATAGTGAAGCACAAGAATTTTCTGGTCTCTCATTAATTCTAGGCATTTCTTCTTCTCACCTTAATTCCTCCGAGATATTTAGTTTTAAATTCCAATATTTTATCAATATAAATATTATTATAATGTGCTAATCACTCCTTTCATTGTCATTTTACATTAAACCCTCAATAATTTATGATTTCTATAATTATTTTTAACGTTCTCTTATGTTTTACAGTGCTATTTTACGTTTAAGTCCAAATTTGAACGTTTAAAATAAATCCAAATAGATATTAGGCTAATCCTGTTCATACATAAAAAATTGCCAAACATGCACCAAAAATTATAATTAACTACTATTCAACATGTATTACTTTACGTACACCATAGCTTTTACTAAATTACCTATGTTTTCGTCTTCTTTATCATCCCCCTTTCAAATTATAACATATTTACCTAAAATAAGAAATTTCTTATACCAAATTGACTTTTAAAAAATGAACTTTTGTTCTTGTATTAATAGAGTAATTTTTTAAAACTTTACAAAAATTTCTCAATTTCAATAAAATTACTTTAAATTTAGAAAAAACACTCAACACTTCTAAATTAGAACATTATTTTTGAATTATTTCTTAATTGAAATTTTGGGTTTAATGATGAAATATTTCATTAACGTTTTTGTTAGTATATCTAGTTTGCATCAATTAATTACTTTGAAGGTTAATTTGATTGGTTATCGGTGAAAATTTAAAGCAAAACTATGGAAAAATGGTATTTTAGTAATTATTTTTTATAGAAAAATAATGGTTTATGTAAAGTGATGTTCGGTGTATGAATAGAATTTGCCTAAGTACTATTCATTATTTGGTATTATAGGCCTAAAAGATAACAATTCAATGCATTTTATACCTCACTTATGATGAAAAAGGTTATAAAGCCAATATATAATTCAGGATCACATGACTTAATTTGTCTATAATTACACACATCTATCTTTAGTTGTAACGCCCCACCCCGGGAACCATATTAGCAAAGAACATTAATGAGTAATGTTGTCTGCTAATATGAAGAATATGTCTGTTTAGGAGCGACCACTCATAGTTCTGTATTAAATAGGTCTTAATTGTGACGAAATGTGCTATATTTTTTATCTTTGGTGGCTCAACACGCTTAGTACTGATATAATACCTTACTAAAGTGGCAAGATGATCTTATCAGAAAAAAATACAATAAATATCTATCATAGATCATATAATAGCAAACACAATCGCAGGTATACATATACATCGAGTATGATACATAGAGTAGTACAAAGGAGGCGATACAATCACCATATACAAAAATATACATCATGTCCCATCAAAAGAATATGTACATCTCAGTCAAAATGTCATAAAAGAAACTGCAGAAAAGCAGCTCCAAAAGATGATAAAAAGGTCCAAGATGATACAATCAAGCAAATCCAAGAAACAAAACCAGCAACTCGGTATGATCCGAGCAATGAATACATGGGTCAGTCTAATTTGAGTATGATGATTAGTGATGAATGATTAGTACAATATAAAGTAAGGGAACATTCCTTTGTTCATAAAGGAATGAAACTCAAGATTGCTTGGACCTCAAAAGTTAACTCATAAATAACCAAAAATATTTTCTTCTTGTTTATTACTTTTTTTAACCTAAAGTTTGATTTTCATAAAACACTGGTAGGAAATCCAACAAATCACAGGAACTCATTTAAGAGTTCAAACACATGATATAATACTCCCAACATTTACACTGAGATGAGCATCAAGAACATAACACCATAAAATATGGCATAGAATTGCGCAGTTAATGTCCCGCTATTGCCCTACTATTACCTGTTATATCCAGTAGCAGATTACCACCTCTATGCTTTTCCACAATAGCCTCTGATATTGCCTCTTTACTTTAATACCCGCTATATTCAGCTATTCTTGATATATCCAATTATCTCTGCTATACTATTCCTGCTATATATTTGATGGAAGAAACGAACTGAAAAATGACATCTATGCATTATAAAAATTATGAAGTTAGGTGTTTTAATTGAATTTTTCAATATACATTTTTAGAAACAAAAAAATACTCTATATTTAATAGAATTAATTTAAGTTAAATAACGTTTTACGTTTATTTATATATATTTGCACATATTTTTTTTTCAAAATTAAGAATGCATTAATTATAGTTAAACTGAGTGCTAGGTTTTTCATTTGATTATCGTTTTTACATTTGTAGAAATATTACGAATGAGTTACATGTGCTATTTAGATTCACCCGCTATATCTTGTTATTTCCTCACTTTATCCCCACTATGACTTTCTGAACCTCCACCATATTGGATCTGCTAAGCGCTTTATCTACACATGCACAAAGCCGTGATTCAATTTGCATCATAAGGGGAGGCATTGCCTGGGCATTTTACCCAGGCTGTGCAGGCACAGTGTAACACCCCGTGAATTCTATAACATTAAGCTTCGCCAATTAAAGTGTAATTAATTCTAAATGAAAGAATTAAGGGAAGTGGGTTACGCCATTGCGTTTGTCTCGGAATTCTTCTTGAGATAGAGTCCGAGTTTGCGTGAATCAGACTCCGTATGAAGGAGTTATGACCTTCGGAAGTTTCAGAATAAAATTTAAAATTCAAACAGCTCGGTTTCAAGTTAAAAATTCGAAAAACAGGTTCAAACTGGGCTGGGCGGGAAAATTCCCGCCCACGGACCAGGTCGACCATAGGGTCGACCATGGTGTCGACCTGGTCACCCCAGGTCGACCATAGTGTCGACCTGGATGTCGACCTGCCAGTCGACCTACCTGGTCGACCTGGTTGGCTGGGTCTGGCTCTGGCTCGAATTTCTATGGCTCGGTGTGTCATTAGGGGTGACATGTCACCTCTTGATTGGCTCTTTGAACATTGTATAGTCTAGATTCCTCCTGTGTTCATCTGACGGCTCAAAACAATTTAAAAATCTATAAATACACCCTAAGTCTCAACTAAAAATTCACACAAAAAAATAAGATGGGAGTCGTCATGCTGCCAGGAAGGAATTGAGCGTAGCCGTCAAGAGAGAGGAGCTTGGAGACGAATCAAATTAAGAAGAAGACTAAAGCTTAATCAAATTAATCAACGCAACGTTAATCTACCCAAAGGAACGCATCTCAATTCCAGAATTCAGAATCCAGAATTCAAGATTCTGCATTCGTTGTAAGTATAGTGATCTTTCAGAATATGAATAAAAACTGTGACGTGATTCGATGTAAATGAAAATAGAATTGTGTTATGGTATAATGATGATATGAATTCTGTGTATTATAATAATTCTGTCATGACTTGTGTATTGATATTTGTGGCATTAATTGATTGATGCAAGCCTATTGGGCATTTGTATATGAAAATAATGGCACTTGCAAGTTTGTGGCAAAAACTAGAATTTGACCCCTTTATGTTTATGTCTATGGCATGGACTATATACATTCTCTAAGTCTGAATTAAGGCTTATGTAAACATGTTTTAGATTTGAGACCTTTTATGCCTACATGACCCAAAACCTATGAACACATTCTTAAGTTTATTTGCAAGTATAATTGGATCTATGTTAAGTATCGTTTGGGTTACATAAACTATGCAAGTTCATGTTGAGATAGGCTATATGATTAGATGTTAAAATTGGACATTTTGGTGAATATACAACATGTTAGTTTTGTGGTTGACATTATGCCAAGTTAAACATGTTTAAACCCAAGTTTGTATAAGCCTAAACTATGCCATTTCATATGTCACCTACTTAGTTATACTTTGATTTGAATGCAAGTTCACATGACCCATAATTTATGTTAGTATCGCTAAATTGCAAGTTCATGCGCCACACACCTTCATGTATTGTGAAATATTACATGTTCTTAATTTCCCTTTTTCTCACGTTTAAAAAGTTGGGCCGAATTGTGTCAAGCCCAACATTCATTATAATGTTGTGAACGTACAAATGGGGGTAATAACGTTGGGTGTAAAACATGAAAAATATATGTTGGCATTATTGGCACATGCCAACGACAATGACATTTAAGCGGTATGAATTGTTATACCCAAGAATAAAGGACATGACATTTACATATAATTGAGAAGTGATAAAATATGTAAATTTAGGAAACACGGTATGCTTAACCCGAGGTTGGATTGAGTTGTGACGTAAACCTGCCCGGACCCGCCCGGCTGTCCAGTAGTCACAACAATACCTATCCAATGTGGGTTGTTAAGCATTGAGCCCAATAAGGACCCAAGGTTAGACTGAGCTACGGTGTAAACATGCCCGGAACCGACCGGCACATCCAGTAATCGTAGCAATATCTGTCTAATGTGAGTGGTTAGGTGCTTTAAGAGGCTAAGGACATATGGTAGGGTTAAGTCAACTATAAACACTTAACCAAATTCAACATGTTAACAAGAATTGATGGGTGGGGTTAGGTAAATACAGACACTTAGCCACTTAACATGTTTGCCCTGTAACGAGGGACCCGTTTCAGCAGTAACCCAAGTTAGGTATCATGGTACCCTGAAACTAGACAGGGTGGGGCACGATTACTGGGCTGATTGTAAGCGGTCAAAGCGACGGCGGTGGGTGCAACAGTGTAGGTTCTAATGGGGTGCGGGCGTGCACACACTTCGGAGCAGACAAACAGGGCACTGGGGGCACCAGTAGTATAACCTACACCCCATGGTGGGACCAGCATAGGTATCTACACTTCTTGGGGGTCGTATGACACATGTTTACGCGAGTAGTAGCCAATCTTTAGAAAATGGGGATCACTTCACCCTCAGCATGGGGTGCCAGTTAGAATAAGCTCAAGTAAGTGCAGAGATATAGTGTGGGTGCGATAGTACATTTGATTCTAAACTACACTTCCTTAGCTTGTGATACTTGCCTGTTTTCAGTTTATATCTATCATGCCCTTTTTCTTATTCACATACTGAAGAGTCACTAGATTTACTCAGGCTTTATGTATGACTCTATTTTCTTTTCGTCTTCTTTTCTTTCGTTCCCCCCCCCCCCAAGGTCCACGGGGAGGAAACAACCCAACTTAGTACTCTTTTGCAAGATTAAAGACCGTAGACGTATGGTTTGGATCTCTTTTGCTCGGATTATGGCTTTGGATATCACTATGGGGATTTTTGTTACTTTATTTATGTTTTATGCTTCTTTAATAATCAAGACGGTATTGAGGTTGTAAATGTTGGAAGTATTTTGAGACAATTATGGAAATGTTTTGTATGAACACGTATTGATAAAATAAAAGCCTGTTTGTTTTCCGCTGCTTAAAATATGTGTACTTATATATGTCTTGTGTTTATCTGTGACTTTTACTTATAAACCTCCACAAAAGTTAAGGCATTCCCTTTGTGAGTGACCTTAATGGAGATGGGGTGTTTCACTTGGTATCAGAGCATAGGTTTACCAGACTAGATAAAAGTTTTTGAAACTATTTTCAAAAAGGAAGTTTAAAGAAGCATTTTTTAAGAAAAAGTGTTATATTTATAAAAAGACATAATCCCCCAAAGCCTTGTGCACTATCTCTCTCTATCCTTCGTTTTGAATCTTTCCTTTCTATTTCGGCATGTCTGGAGACCTTAACCTTCCAGAAGGAGTACCGATACCCGGCTGGTTTAGGAGGTACTTAGAAGCAAGGGCCAATGGCGCGGGCCCAACAGACATTCCTCCTCCAGTGGTCGCGGTTCCTCCTCCTCCTCGTGGAAATGCCTTCGCAAAAACATGTAGAGACTTCGAGGCTATGGGTGGAAAAGACTTTTATGGGACAGAATCCTTTGTAGGAGCAAGAAACTGGCTAAAGGAGACCAAGGATCCGTTTGCCATCTTCGGAGTTGATGACAGGCAAAAGATACAGCTAGCAGTGTGGTTGCTTAAAGATGAAGCTTCCTATTGGTGGGAAATTACCAATGCTCAAAGGGTGGTGGAAACATGGGAAGATTTCAGGACAAGGTTTGAGATGAAATTTCTCTCCCAAGCTGAAAGAAGCCTGCAAATGAAGAAGTTTCTAACTCTGAAACAGGGAAGTATGACAATCAGGGAGTACGTTAATCAGTTTAATCAGCTGGCCAGATTTGGGCTGGACTTAGTAAACACCCAACACAAGAAGGCGCTTCGCTTCGTCAAAGGTTTGAATGAGCCTCTACACAGCCTTGTTATGACCCATGTATCCACGGGAGCGACTTATGAAAGCTTGGTGGACATGGAGTTGCTACACGAGGAAGACAACGGCAAGAAAGAGACTAAGGTGGAAGAAAAGAAAGAGGGTTTACAAGCTAAGAAAACAGACTTCAAGAAAGGAGGGAAGAACAATAAGCCCCGTGAGAGGAGAAGGTGCAATTTCTGTGGCATTGTGGGACATATATCAAAAGACTGCCGAAAAAGGAAGGCGAAGATGGGTGGTTGCTTCCATTGTGGAGAGACTGGGCACCAAGCTAAGGACTGCCCAAAGAAGAGAGGGCAGGGACAGAAAGTCGGATCCACTTCAGGGGGTCAGGTTCATGTGCTAGTGGCACCTCCGCAGGAACGAGGTAGTAATATTTCTATAGAAAGTGTAGTCTATCTTTATGATCATCCAGTTCGCACACTTTTTGACTCTGGCGCATCACACTCCTTTGTTTCATCTGCCTTAGTAGAATCTCTACATCTAGACACTAGTATGGTAGAGGATCCCTTAGTAGTTTCAAATCCAATTGGGGGCTCCGCTTACTTGTCAATGGTTTGCTTGGGTTTGAAAATCTCTATTCTCAGCGTTGAGTTTAGTTGTAATGCCTTTGTTTTGGGCTTCTCGGGATATGGTTTGATCTTAGGCATGGGCTGGTTATCCAGTAATAGTGCCATTCTTGATTGTGAGAAAAGAGTAGTTAGACTCTTAACTCGGCTTGGTAGCACTCTAGAAATTTCTTGTAATCCCTTGAATGCTGTTATGCTTAGTTATCTAGAGTCGCTTGATGCTTCTGATGAGAATTTGCAGTCAATTAGAGTAGTCCGCGAATATCTGGATGTCTTTGAGGAGGTGAAAGGCATACCTCTGAGCTGGGAAATAGACTTCCGCATATATCTTGTGGATAATGCAAAGCCTGTAGCTTTACCTGTCAGACACATAGCTCCAAAGGAGAGAAAGGAGCTCAGTAAGCAGGTTAAAGAACTTCTCGAAAATGGGTTCATTAGACGGAGCATTTCGGAATGGGGTGCTCCAGTGGTGTTCGCAACCAAAGCGGACGGTTCGAATCGCCTTTGCGTCGACTATAGGGAGTTAAACAAATTGACCAAGAAAAATAGGCACCCTCTTCCCCGAATCTACGATTTGTTTGATCAGCTTGTAGGTGCGTCGGTCTTCTCCCAACTTGATCTGGCAACTGGGTTCCATCAGCTAAGAGTAACTGAAGACAGCATTGATAAAACGACGTTCAGAACCCCAGACGGTTTCTTCGAGTGGCTTGTCATGCCTTTCGGCTTGACAAATGGACCCGCTTATTTCGTAGACCTAATGAGCAGGGTGTTCAGAGAATTCCTCAACAAATTTGTGGTTGTCTTCGTAGATGATATCTTAATCTTCTCAAAGAATGAGGAAGAACATGCTCAGCATCTGAAAGAAATCATGGATACTCTCTGTGCACATCAGCTAAAAGCCAAATTCTCCAAGTGCCACTTTTGGAGAAAGGAGGTAAGATTTATGGGGCATATAGTTTCCAAAGAGGGGTTGGCTGTGGACCCCGCGAAAGTGGTGGCAGTGCAAGATTGGAAGACATCAAGAAATGCAACCAAAGTTCGAAGCTTTCTTGGGTTAGACGGTTTTTACCGAAAGTTCATTAGGGATTTCGCGAAAATCTCATCTCCACTCACAAGGCTAACAAAGAAGAATCTGGCGTTCACTTGGAATTTGGACTGCGAGTTTGCTTTCCAACGATTAAAAAGGGCTCTCACAACAACCCCAGTTCTGACTTTGCTAGATGGAAGCAAAATGTTCACAGTATATACAGATGCTTGTGGTACGGGGCTAGGCGTTGTTTTAATGCAAGATGGGGGTAGTAGCTTATGGTGGAAGGCAATTGAAAGTTCATGAAAAGAACTACCCAACCCGCGATCTTGAGTTAGCCGCCATCGTCTTTGCGCTTAAGTCTTGGCGCCATTATCTCCTAGGTGAGAAGTTCGAATTATACACTGACCATAAATCGTTGAAATAACTCTTCTCGCAGAAGGATCTTAACTTGAGGCAGCAAAGATGGATGGAGTTTCTTGCCTCGTATGACTTTGAAATTTCCTATACTCCCGGCAAAGGCAACGTAGTAGCAGATGCGTTGAGCCGAAAGAAACTGACCTTAAGCCCACTCTTTGTGGAAAGGCAAAGCTTGGAGTATATAGCCAGTTTTAACTTTAGGCCCTCCTCGGATTTTGTACCGGGTTTGTTAGCATCTCTCGAAGTACGCCCTACTCTCATGGACTCAATAGGGGCTGCACAACGTGAAGACCCTCGGCTTGTTGATGTGATTGATAAACTTATTAGGGGTGAGAATTCTAGTCACCTCCGTAGATACGCCATCGATGATAAGGGTTGGCTGAGGCGAGATGGAAGATTATGCGTCCCACAAGCAAGGAAGTTGACAAAGAAGGTTCTCGAGGAAGCGCATCATTCCAAGAGGACTATACACCCTGGCAGTGATAAGATGTACAAGGATATAAAAAGGACTTTCTTTTTGAGCGGCATGAAAAAGGACGTGGCAAATTTCGTTTCTAAGCGCATGACCTGCCAACGGGTCAAGGCGGAACAGAAGAAGCCTGGAGGACTACTTCATCCTTTAGAGGTCCCACAGTGGAAGTGGGATAGCATTTCAATGGACTTCATTGATGGACTACCTAGGTCGAGAAGAGGCAATACTAGCATTTGGGTAATAGTGGATAGGCTTACTAAAAGCGCCCACTTTATACCCGTTAAAAGTAGAAGGACTGCCTCATCTCTAGCATCTCTTTATCTCAAGGAAATAGTTCGACTCCATGGGATACCCTCCAGCATTGTTAGTGACCGAGACCCTATCTTCACAAGCGAGTTTTGGGGGAGTCTGTAAGAAGCTGTAGGCACACAGTTACGTTTGAGCACGGCCTATCACCCCCAAACCGATGGCCAGACAGAAAGGGTGAATAGAGTTTTAGAGGATCTTTTAAGACTTTGCGTTCTTGACTTTGGAGGGACATGGGAGGATCACCTTCCTTTAGTGGAATTTGCCTACAACAACAGCTACCAAGCTACCATCGGCATGGCACCCTTCGAAGCCTTGTATGGAAGACCGTGCAAATCACCAACTTGTTGGTGGGAGTCTACAGATAAACTTATACTTGGGCCGGACATGATTCGAGAGACTTCGGAGAGAGTGGACTTGATACGAAGGAGAATGAAGACTGCCCAAGACAAACAGAAATCCTACGCCGACAAAAGAAGGATCGACCTTGAGTTTGAGGTTGGGGACAGGGTTTTCCTTAAGGTATCTCCTTTAAGGAACGTCGTTCGCTTTGGATCCGCAGGAAAGCTAGCACCAAGATTTTTAGGACCATTTCCTATCATCGAGAAGGTTGGGAAGATGGCCTATAGATTAGAGCTACCCGAGAGACTGGCTGGGGTTCACAACATCTTTCATGTTTCTTACCTCCAGAAGTATTTGCATTGCGGAAGTGGTGGAACCTAGCATTCTAGAAGAAGCCGAAGTGGAACGTGAAGCAACTGTGAGGAGAGTTCCAACCCACATCTTAGGAACTGAAGTGAAAAAGCTACGCAACTTCGAAGTCAAACTCGTTAAAGTTTAGTGGAGCGACGCCGAGGAAGACACGGCTTGGGAAACTGAGGATAGAATACGTGCCGCCTACCCTTTTCTTTTTGAGGGTACATCTTTGATCTCTCTTTTTCCTTAAGTTATGCTTTATCTTTTTAGGTATATCTCCTCGGTCCTTTTCCTAACCCCTTAGGTAGAAAACAAATGGATGCAAACATGCATTTGAAAACATGTTATGGATGATGGCTGCAAATGGTTGCTAGTGATTGCTCGTGGATGCATATACACACACACCCTAGGTTTTAGATCGGCTCAGTCACTTCATATTGCATATGCAAATATGTATTCTCATTTGTATATGGTTGAAACTTGATATGCTGTCATATGGTTGTCGCATTTGTATGAATAGTTGTGCACTCATGTAGAATTATGAGTAGGAAAAATTTGCATACATAATGGATTCATGACACTTACATGATTCGCATTAAGGAGGTCAACTGAATCAGTAGACCGCCTGATTTTTGCATTAGATAAGGGCATGTACACACATTATGCATATGATCATGAAGCATTAGAAGTCTTTTAAGGACAGTGGACGCCCGTGTTTGTTGGTTGAGTAGATGGACGGTTGGATGGTAGGATATACATTCTTCCTAACTTGAAGATTTCGGGGACGAAATCCTTTTAAGGGGGGAAGAATGTAACACCCCGTGAATTCTATAACATTAAGCTTCACAAATTAAAGTGTAATTATTTCTAAATGAAAGAATTAAGGGAAGTGGGTTACGCCATTGCGTTCGTCTCAGAATTCTGCTTGAGACAGAGTCCGAGTTTGTGTGAATCGGACTCCGTATGAAGGAGTTATGACCTTCGAAAGTTTCAGAATAAAATTCAAAATTCAAACAGCTCTGTTTCAAGTTAAAAATTCGAAAAACAGGTTCAAACTGGGCTGGGCGGGAAAATTCCCGCCCAGGGACCAGGTCGACCATGGTGTCGACCTGGTCACCCCAGGTCGACCATAGTGTCGACCTGGGTGTCGATCTGCCAGTCGACCTACCTGGTCGACCTGGCTGGCTGGGTCTGGCTCTGGCTCGAATTTCTGTGGCTCGGTGTGTCATTAGGGCTGACATGTCACCTCTTGATTGGCTCTTTGAACTTTGTATGGTCTAGATTCCTCCTGTGTTCATCTGACGGCTCAAAACAATTTAAAAATCTATAAATACACCCTAAGTCTCAACTAAAAATTCACACAAAAAAATAAGATGGGAGTCTTCATGCTGCCAGGAAGGAATTGAGTGTAGCCGTCAAGAGAGAGGAGCTTAGAGACGAATCAAATTAAGAAGAAGACTAAAGCTTAATCAAATTAATCAACGCAACGTTAATCTACCCAAAGGAACGCATCTCAATTCCATAATTCAGAATCCAGAATTCAATATTCTGCATTCGTTGTAAGTATAGTGATCTTTCAGAATATGAATAAAAACTGTGACGTGGTTCGATGTAAATGAAAATAGAATTGTGTTATGGTATAATGATGATATGAATTCTGTGTATTGTAATAATTCTGTCATGATTTGTGTATTGATATTTGGGGCATTAATTGATTGATGCAAGCCTATTGGACATTTGTATATGAAAATAATGGCACTTGCAAGTTTGTGGCAAAAACTAGAATTTGATCCCTTTATGTTTATGTCTATGGCATGGACTATATACATTCTCTAAGTCTGAATTAAGGCTTATGTAAACATGTTTTAGATTTGAGACGTTTTATGCCTACATGACCCAAAACCTATGAACACATTCTTATGTTTATTTGCAAGTATAATTGGATCTATGTTAAGTATCGTTTGGGTTACATAAACTATGCAAGTTCATGTTGAAAAAGGCTATATGATTAGATGTTAAAATTGGACATTTTGGTGAATATACAACATGTTAGTTTTGTGGTTGACATTATGCCAAGTTAAACATGTTTAAACCCAAGTTTGTATAAGCCTAAACTATGCCATTTCATATGTCACCTACTTAGTTATACTTTGATTTGAATGCAAGTTCACATGACCCATAATTTATGTTAGTATCGCTAAATTGCAAGTTCATGCGCCACACACCTTTAGGTATTGTGAAATATTACATGTTCTTAATTTCCCTTTTTCTCACGTTTAAAAAGTTGGGCCGAATTGTGTCGAGCCCAACATTCGTTATAATGTTGCGAACGTACAAACGGGGGTAATAACGTTGGGTGTAAAACATGAAAAATATATGTTGGCATGGTTGGCACATGCCAACGACAATGACATTTAAGCGGTATGAATTGTTATACCCAAGAATAAAGGACATGACATTTACATATAATTGAGAAGTGATAAAATATGTAAATTTAGAAAACACGGTATGCTTAACCCAAGGTTGGATTGAGTTGTGATGTAAACCTGCCTGGACCCGCCCGGCTGTCCAGTAGTCACAACAATACCTATCCAATGTCGGTGGTTAAGCATTGAGCCCAATAAGGACCCGAGGTTAGACTGAGCTATGGTGTAAACCTGCCCGGAACCGACCGGCACATCCAGTAACCGTAGCAATATCTGTCTAATGTGAGTGGTCAGGTGCTTTAAGAGGCAAAGGACAGATGGTAGGGTTAAATCAACTATAAACACTTAACCAAATTCAACATGTTAACAAGAATTGACGGGTGGGGTTAGGTAAATACAGACACTTAACCACTTAACATGTTTGCCCTGTAACGAGGGACCCGTTTCAGCAGTAAGCCAAGCTAGGTATCATGGTACCCTGAAACTAGGCAGGGTGGGACACGATTACTGGGCTGATTGTAAGCGGTCAAAGCGACGGCGGTGGGTGCAACAGTGTAGGTTCTAACGGGGTGCGGGCGTGCACACACTCCGGAGCAGACAAACAGGGCACTGGGGGCACCAGTAGTATAACTTTTGCTTTCTAGAATTGTGTCAGGGCCGCCACCATAAGTCTTAATACAACCCATGGTGGGACCAGCATAGATATCTACAATTCTTGGGGGCCGTATGACACATGTTTACGTGAGTAGGAGCCGATCTTTAGAAAATGGGGATCACTTCAACCTCAGCATGGGGTGCCAGTTAGAATAAGCTCAAGTAGGTGCAGAGATATAGTGTGGGTGCGATAGTACATTCGATTCTAAACTACACTTCCTTAGCTTGTGATACTTGCCTGTTTTCAGTTTATATCTATCATCCCCTTTTTCTTATTCACATACTGAAGAGTCACTAAATTTACTCAGGCTTTATGTCTGACTCTATTTTCTTTTCATCTTCTTTTCTTTCGTTTCCCCCCTCCAAGTCAACAGGGAGGAAACAACCCAGCTTAGTACTCTTTTGCAAGCTTCAAGACCATAGACATATGGTTTGGATCTCTTTTGCTCGGATTATGGCTTTGGATATCACTATGAGGATTTTTATTACTTTATTTATGTTTTATGCTTCTTTAATAATCAAGACAGTATTGAGGTTGTAAATGTTGGAAGTATTTTGAGACAATTATGGAAATGTTTTGTATGAACACGTATTGATGAAATAAAAGCCTGTTTGTTTTCCGCTGCTTAAAATATGTGTACTTATATCTGTCTTGTGTTTATCTGTGACTTTTACTTATAAACCTCCACCAAAGTTAAGGTATTCCCTTTGTGAGTGACCTTAATGGAGGTGGGGTGTTTCACACAGTGAGCTAACTGTGTCAATACCGATGCTCCTAGTGTCGATATTAACCATGGAAATGCCTTGGCATGTAGAGACCTACTCAGCTCGAACTTTGACACTAGAAGCAGAGGTTCTAGAAACCTCGGATTCTCCCAAAATTCGACATGAATAATATAAATAACACATGCTACCAACAGAAACTTAACTTTCAAGAATCCATCAAGGATTAGAGAAGAGATGATATCACAAACATGGACCCAGGTCATGTTTGCACTATGTTTAAGAAATTCAAATTAAAGTAAATGATTTTAGATCAAATACCAATTTAATTATAAACAAAACATAAAATCCAAACAACAATGTGTGAGTTAACCCTCACCTTAGATTTCCAGCAAAATATTGAGTTGAAATTTCAAGAATTTTGGTCGATTAGAAGACCTTGAGACTCTTTTGCTAGCTTCAACACCTGTAATTTCCATTAGAAGTAACACACACGGAAATTTCTCACAATACAACATATGAAATTTAAATTTGAAAAGCAGAGATAAAATTGTGGTTTTTACGGTGATTACCTGTCTTAGAACTTAAATTTGTCACTTATTTTTTCTTTAGAATAGGATTTGAGCTTGGAGACTGAATTTTCTAGAAGGAAATGTGTTTTCTTTTTTATTTCAAAACCAAAGAAAGAGGAGAATGTTTATAGTAGAAGGAAAATAACGTTCAATTTTTATATTGGAAATTTCCCATTCTAATTAAGGTTTAAGGGTTCAATTAAGCTTAAAGAAGGTTATTAGTGGCAGGTTGAGCCCAAGTGAGATGATTACAGATTAGGCTGTCAATGGGTCTTGTCGGGTCGGGTTCGGGTCAAGTCAGGTCGACTTGTTTATTAAACAGTCATTTTTTCCCTATCCTAATCCGACCCATTTATAAACGGGTTGACCGACCCGATCTGTGTCACCCGTTAAACAAAATGGGTCATGTCGGTTCGCCATTTGACTATTGGTAAATATTGCCCACTATTATAAATAACAAAAAAAAATCACCAACATGAAACACTATTATATAATTACCAATATCCAGCAAGTTACAAAACCACCAATATGTAGCACATATTTAAAGCATGAAATCACCATATAAATCATTCTCCATACATAAGAATATTTGAGCATACTACATACACAAAAGACTAACAGTATGGAAGAGATAAAGTTGTTATAAGAAAATATAACAAACAACATGCAATAATAAATTAGTAAAATATAACAGCTTACACAAGAATATATTAGCATACTGATTACCTCATATATAAATGATTAACACTAACAATATATATAAAAGACTAATAGTATGGATGAGATACATCATATATTTGGGTTTGGCGGGTCAAAATCGAGTTAGTGGGTCAACCGTAAACCCACCCGTTTATAAACGGGTCAAATTCGGGTTAACTTGAAAATGATCCGCCAACTAGACGGGTCAGGTTAAACTGCTAATTTCCGTGTGGGTTTCAGGTAGGGTTTCGGGTCGTGTAGGAAACTTACAACCCTAAATAAAGGATATGTAGCCTTATTTTCATCAAAAAACCTTTTCTTTAAGTTCCTTTTCCACAAAATACATCATTATATCTTGGGATTACAAACTCTTACACTATTAAAATTTTGCAACATATTTATACAACAATTTTAGCCACTTAAAATTTTGTTTTAGGCTTGTTTATAGGAAAAAAAATCACATTTTATATAAAATATACATTTTAACACTCTTTTTACACAAAATTTCATGTTGCACTTATTAAAATTGAAAAACACATTGTTTTGATTTCAAATTTTTTACAATCTGTTAAAAATTATTTTCAATGCACAAAAATATATTTGTAAGCCATATCTAATCATTTTAGACACCTATTTACACTTCAAATTTCCTTAAAACACGATTTGTGCAAAAAATTACCATTTGTATTAATATTACAATTTTGTGAAACAAAACTCATAGGAAATTTATTTCTATTTATCCTTATTTCACATTCATTATAAAATTTATAAATCTTATTCACCATTTATTAAGTTCTAAAATCACCCTAAACACATATTTTATTTTGCACAAATTTCTTCCGAACTAAATATTATTTTTCAAGATCCTAAGTTTTTTCATTACCAATGATTAAAACATCCCTTTTCCTTGATTATACTAAGCCGAAACTAAGAATCTGAATTACCTTTGAGTTTGGATAATTTATTTAAATTATCCACACCAACTATTATTAATTACTTGATTAATTAATTTTTCCCCTTATTATGATTTATTAATATGGTCATTAACATGTAATTAAAAAACTAGGTTGTTACAAACTCCTCCTTATAAAAGTTGTGTCTCCACAATTTCCTTCGAGAAGAGTTGTAATCCATTCAATTTTTATCTCAATTCAAAGAAAAATACTCAAAATAAAGGTAGCTTGAGTTATAGTAATTTCTCACCCGCTCCCTCGAAAGATAGAAAACATAGATATGTTCACTTGATAAATTCTCTAGTTTCCTAAGTGCAATCCTTGGAGTTATCAGACCGTTGAATAATTAAAAGCGGAATGTTCTTGTTCTAAAGGCATTTAACCTTCGAAGCGAGAACACGAACTGGATGCTGAGAATATGATAAATTGGATGAAACCTCAAGCACTCCAAAGCACGAGAATCATGCATTAAATCCGAATCTCATGGAAACTTCCTTAATTGAGAGACACAAAACACGTCATTAGCAATAAAGAATCCATCTAGAAGTGCTGCGCTATATATGATTTGACCAATACGCTTTAATGTAGGAAATGGCTAAATATACCGTGGCGCCAATTTCCCCGTAAGCGTACCACTCTCTTATGAGTAGAAGCTCGAATGTTGATATTGTCCTCGACATAAAATTCAAGAGGCTTCCTATGGTTGTGCGCACATGATTTTTGGCGACTTTGGGCCACTTTAATTTTCTCCATAATAAGCACAATCTTGTCAAAAGCTTCTAGAATAAACTTGGTGTCCAAAATTAATTTTTCCTTAGATCCAATCCAACACATGAGAGATCGACATGGCTTACTATATAAAGCCTCAAAAGGTGTCATGCTAATCGATGATTTATAGCTATTATTATAAGAAAACTCGACCAAGGAAACTTAATACTCCCAGTTACCCTTGAAATCAAAAATACAAGAACGAAGCAAATCCTCCAATATAAGGTTCACCTTCTTAGTCTATCCATCAGACTTGGGTTATAAGCCGTGATGAAATTCAGCTTTGATCCCAAAGCTGACTGAAGGCTCTGAAGAAATGACTCATGAAAATAGGGTCACGATCGCATATAGGAGAATTCAGAATACCATGCAATCATACAATATTTTTAATATAAATCTTAGCAAGATGAGACGTTGTCCTACTAGACTTGATAAAAATAAAATGTGCGAACTTAGTAAGACAATCCATGATCGCTCTCCTAATGGATGCCATTGGACACAGGCCCTATGTAAGTTTTATGTAATAATATGTAGTTATGGTTCTATATTACTGTATGTGTAGGTTTATGGCTAAAAATGTACACTATTATTGCAGTGACATGGAAGATAAGTTATTCTTTTTCGCAGTTTAGAGCACCGCCTAGGCCCAGCTGCTATGTTTCTTTACCCACATTCTACAATGGTACAATTATATAATGTCCTACTTGTAGATGTGCATGTCAAGATGCTTCACACTGTCCCAGGTGGTTGATTTTTTTCTTCATAAAGATTAAGCACTCTCCGTTAGAATGAGTATGCTTACACTTGCTATCTGACTTGCGAAAATGGTTAAATAATGATTGATGACATATGGCTAATGATTAATCAATCAGGTGGCAAGTACAAAGCCACTCTCACTGAATGAGAATGTTCTTATCATTTTCCTTTTCCATTTGTTATGCTTAAAACATCTTAAATGTATGCTTTTTGTGTTTTACTTTTATAATGTTGATCCAATGGCAAGTTCAACACAACCATTTAATGATTATGGAGGAACGAATCCATTTATTACATTTACATTACACGTGTTCCTATAAAAATATATTGTCATGTGAAAATAAGCTAGAAGGGTTATTGGAGGGTGAGTGTGACTATTACAAACTACAACATGGTGAAGAACTACAGTGGCTGGAATCTGGTCGTGCAACACCCTAACTTGAGGAGTATTTTAACTGTTTTTATTTCGATTATAAGTCAATTAACCCTTATGTTCATATCAGTAAGTAATCTTCTTCTTCATATTCATATTTACAGTATCTACTTTAGCAATGGAAATAAATAGTAAGTTGTTATATTTTGATTCTTCTGATGATATAGGGATGTTCTGGGGAGTTAAGTATTATAATGATATGTTGATTCGCGAAGGAGAAGTTGGCAATGTCCAAAGTGAGTTTTTGTTGTACAAAGATGCAGGTATGTTCAATTTTGGAGGAGGTTGTGTTTTTCTGAGAAGTATATTATTCAATGGTTATGAATATCTGATGCCACCTCCTAATCAGTTTCCATCACTTCTCCTGGTGCAAGCACGTCTACTACATTGAAGAGAAGACATTCTCCTTTGTTGGTGATATTTCTTATGATTAATATTGGTTGGTGGCTGTTATAGATCATAGTGGTTCATATATAGCTCATTCTTTTTTTTCTCTACTTTTTTTCAATTTTTTTGAATTGTTGAATGAACCCTTTTATTGTACAATTTTTGTTCATTGTATAAGCTGTGTTTATGTCATGGACTATGGTTCAACCAATAGTATGTACCTCAAGTGTAATGGGAGAAGGAATTCTTATTTATGTTCATTGGACCTCCCATTCTTAATTGATTTAATCAATTAGATTCAGAATTCTAATGTTTATGGATATCAATTATTTGGTATATGCAAAGAATTCTTATTCATGTTTTTTATTCATTTTGTAACTAATTTGAACTTCCAAAATTTAATATGTACATTAACAGATAATGTTTTAGGGATAAGATTAGATGAAATATTTTCGAAATTAATATAAATTCGAATCAATTTCTTATTCTTTATGATGATCACTTATTGTTAACAAACTAAAGCAGGAATTGAATTATATGGAACTTCGATTATTTTTCACCGTTACCACGCACAGTCTAGGTTTTTTAATCTTTTGATAAATAGTACTGAATTTTATTGAAATCATGATGATTTACATATTAACTATGTTGATCACTTAATCACAACTTTCACATTAGTGGAAAGAGAACTTAATTACTTCAGCACTTTGATTGTTCATCCACATAAAACCACCAAAAGAGCATCTCTAATAAAAAACAACTCACATCTCCCAAAATTCTCGCTACAAAATTTCAAATAGAGTTTTTCTCTAAGATATTTCGATATAGGTATTTGTCCAATACCTAAAGTTTAGGCGTTTGTTCAACAAAAGCCTCAAATGATACGCTTGTTGAACAAGTGCCTAGATTCATTAGTCCTAATTTGATAAGGAATGCAAATGCTTGTTCAATAGACGCCTCAAATGATGCCTTTGTTGTAAAAGTGTTTGGATTTCAGGCGTTTATGGGAGATGGACTGTAACACACTAAAATTTAATACACTATAACCATATGTTAAAGATAATAAAATAGGAAATACTTAATTAAATATTCAGAATTAAGTAAAATCGACTTTACCATTGTATTCATCTCGAAATTTTGGTTCAAATAGACCTTAAGTTTGCGTAATACAGATAACATACAAAAACGTTATGGACCTTATAAGTTTGTATAAATACAAGGGTTTATATACATATATATTTCGAAAATATTCAAATTAATAAATTGTGACGAAACGGGAAAATAACAAGAAAACCTGGACCGTTGTGGGATGACCCACTATTGGCTTGGGTCGACCTATGGGTTGACCCAAGCATGGTTGGTCGACCCATGGGTTGACCCAAGCATGGTTGGTCGACCCATGGGTCGACCCAATAGGTCGATGGGTCGACCTAGCGGTGATCTGGGTTGGTTCACTTCTCTGTATCTGGACTATTTTTGTGACTAGATTCATTCGTTGACTCGGCGCTACATGTACAGTTTAGATTAAAACTCTAGATTCTAAAGGCCTAGATTAACTCTGTGATTCTATAAATATGTGGCTTTCTCCCATTGCAATACACACAATTTCTTCATACCTTTTGCCACCCTGTATCTATTCTGAAATAAAAATATATATAATGGGGGAATGCTACTGAGGCCTAAATCTACAGAGATAGCTCAAAATACAAGATTTGCATACAACAACAAAAGAGATAGAAGTCAATTGTTCTACAACGACATATACATATATATGTATATAAGAGATTTAATCTTTTCTTCACCAAGACCCGCTATGAGTTCCGTATTTTTTTCAGATCTGATACCTAGAACTATATCATGATAGTTAAATAAAATTTGGTCTAGAATATATAGTGTTTATATGAAAATTGCTATGCCTGTTCTACATTCTTAATCACCTATGTCGTTGTTATAAGTAAAATATATGCCTTTACTATTGGATAATTAATCAGTTATGTATCTATCTTCATTTTCCCTATTCTATTGTTTTAGTTTATTTCCAGTTTTTCCTTTATACCTATGTGATTTTATTCTATTCACCTTCCTTTATTTTCCCTTTTGTTTACGCTAAGCCTAAGCCTTTGGAAGCCTATGCCATGTCCAATTAAAGTTTGCGCATAGTAAGAATTGGTATAACAAGAAATAATATGAAAAAGGGGAATTTGGGCATATTGATCATTTGAGGACTGTTTGACTGTAATTTGGAAAAGGATAATATGCATGTAATAGAAACAAATAATATGCATATACTTGTACCTGCTGTAAATTGGGAAAGTAATAGAAATGGGCAATATGCATAATACTTGTACATGTTGTATTTTGGAGACATAATTAAATGAATAGTATGCATGTGTATAATGATGTTAAATTTGATTTGATACAAACATTAAGTAAATGGCATGTTAGAATATTCTAAGCACCAGACGTAGGTTAGTAAGTTGAATCACTTATTATACATACATCTGGGCAGGTGTTTTGGGGAAGGGTTGTACACACATAATAAAACGTAATATTACAACCACGCTTATTAGTAAATCTTAACCTGCTAGGTTAAACATGATTGTTAATAAGCTAAGAGGTCCCTCATTCTATTTTCGTATCGGGTTTTGGGGACTCTAAAATCCTAATTACTTGGGGACACAAGATTAGGGGGTTTGGCTTGTGTCAATCTGCGATTTTTAGGACCCATATTAGTTAGTATCACTGTTGGTATTTAGTTAGAGGACCTCACACTAGGTAGGGGCCAAGGTACGCTTTACTAAATTAGATAGTAAGAGGTTCACATGGGGAAGGTGGGTACAGGCAATTTTCGATGGAGGCATGAGCCTGCATGAGTCCGATTAGGGAAACTAAGCCAATGTGACACCAATAAATAAGTCTGTGTTACATAAGTTACTAGGTTAGCAAGTGAAACACCCTACTACTGGGGCTAACACAGGGTATTTACGTATTAGGGAGCCAATCACATGGGTAGTAATTAGGGTACACCTAATCCTGTTGTTATGTAATTATGGTAACACTTAATCATGTTGTGCAATTAGGGTACGCATAATCCTGTTGTTTAATTCTACTGTTTGATCCTGATGTTTCTGTTAAGTAATTAGGTTAACATCTAATCTTGTTATACTAGTATTGGTGCAGACACAACCTATTTTCAGGATATAAATGTGATGCATTACTCAATTATCGTTTATTCCGGTTATTCATGTTTATCCTACTGTTCTATTTATCTAGTTTACCTATTACCTTATATGATACTGTGCTTTCTCATCCAATCTGGTTTACATATCCTAGTATCTCTATTTTATGCATATTTGAAAATCACTGGAACTTGTCGCGCTTTATGTTTGACCATTTTTTTTTTGCTTCTTTCTTCCTTTTCCCACAAATCCTCAGAGTGGTAGCACTCCTCAATGATTAGGATTTTCTCTTTCAGCTTGGATTTGGACTTTCTTAGATGTACCGTTTTGACTTGCTTTCTACTCGGTTATGGCTTACCATGAGGGATATGGTTTTACTTTATGACACTCTATTATTTTTCATTATGATAAAGATTTGAGATACTTGATTTTGATGTAACTGGTTTGCTGATGTAACCTGTTTTGAGACTATGTTTCATTTTCCATAATAGAGTTGAAAATTTTCGCTGTTTATTTTATATCTTACTTGTGAATTTCTATAATGCTTACCTATTGCACTTCACAAAACTTACTGCATTCTCTTATGAGTGACATTAACGGACGTGGGGTGTCACATGCTCTAAGAGGATGGACAAATAACATTGACTAGGCCGGTTAACACAAAATAAAACACAAACAATGACATAGAAGATGTGAACCATTGGATTTTTTTAATTGTATTAAAGATGAAATTCATGAAGCTATTCTATGTTAGAGACTCATTTTATCATCAACCATGATAGAAGGAAGATACAGTTGGTCGCACGACAACTAAAGGATGAAGCTTCTTATTAGTGGGAAGTAACGCTGGCAGGACAACAGTGGCTACTTGGGATGATTTCTGACAGAGATTCGAGATGAAGTTTTTGTCTCAGGCAGAAGAAGGATTATAGATGGAGAGATTCTTGGCTTTGAAACAAGTGGACATGTTTGTTAAGGATTATGCGAATAAGTTCAATCAGCTGGCGGGATTTGGTCTAGACTTGGTAAATACTCCCCATAAGAAGGATCTTACGTTTGCGAGAGGGTTGAATCAACATCTCCAAGGACTTGCATTATCTCATACACCGATAGAGGCGATGTTTGAAAGGTTGGTTGGCATGGCTCTTATGCATGAAGATAACAACGATGAGAAGAAAAACAGTAAGACTAAGGAGACTCCAGCTAAGGGAAAGAAACAGAAATGGTAGCCTAAGAAAGGAAATCAAAAGAAAGGAGGAAAGCCCGACAAGGCTTAGATCAAGAAAGATATCAAGTGTCGTGGTTGCGGAGCTATCGACCATTTACTAAAGGACCGTAGAAAGTCAAAGAAAGCCTGCTCTAACTGTAGACAAGTGGGACACTTCACTAAGCAATGCCCTAACAACTAAGGACAAGGGGAAGGAACTTCTGGACACGTACATGCTCTTGAGGCTTGTGGATCTGATCGAGGTGAGAAAGTCACGATTGAAGGTTTGATTTCCATTTTTGACTATCCTGTTAGAACCCTGTTTGATTATGGCGCTTCACATTCATTTTCATACGGTTCTTTAGTAGATAGTATGCACCTTAATATTAGTATAGTCTCTGATTCTGTAGTTGTCTCAAACCCCATAGAAGGTACGACTCAATTATCCGTGATATGTAGGGGTTTGAGAATTTCTATCTTGAGCGTCGAGTTTGAATGCGACACATACATGCTGGGCTTTATGGGCTATAGTTTAATTCAAGGAATGGATTGTCTAGCCATGTATGGTGTCATTCTTGATTATAGAAAGAGAGCAGTTAGACTTCTTACTTATCATGGTAGAATTCTCGATATTTCCTATGACCCACGGCGGTCAGTGATGCTCAGTTTCTTGAATCACTTGATACTTCTGTTGATGATTTGCGATCTGAACCCATATTCAGAGAATGTCCAAACATGTTTGAGGAGGTTAAGGGTTTACCTCCAAAGCAAGAAATAGACTACCAGATTTATTTGGTGCAGAATACAAAGCTAGTTGTTCTATTAGTGCGCCACATGGATCCTAGAGAGAGGAGGTAGCTTAGCAAGAAAGTATGGGAGCTATTCGAGAAAGGTTCTTTTCGACGAATCATATCATAGTGGGGAGCTCCAGTCGTCTTCGCAACTAGGGTAGACAACTCACTTCATCTAGATGTGGATTATAGGGAGCTGAATAAGCTCACCAAGAAGAATAGGCACCCACTACCGAGAATTGACGACCTATTTGATCAACTAGTAAGAGCGTCAGTTTTCTCACAAATGGATTTAGCCATGGGATTTCATCAACTGAGGGTGGCAGAGGACATCAGCGATAAGACTGCATTTAGAACTCCAGAAGGTTTCTTTGAGTGTTTGGTTATGTCTTTTGGGCTAACCAACGTACCCGCATATTTTATGGACTTGATGAGTAGGGTGTTCAGAGTGAACAAGTTTGTGGTGGTCTTTGTGGATGATAATTTGATCTTCTCAAAAAATGAGGAGCATGCCCAACAATTAGAAGAGGTTCTATTAGGCCTGGCAATTTGACACGTGACACGCTAACACGAAACGAAACAACACGAAATAAACGGTTATGGGTTTTGATTTTTGGTATACGAAACACAAAAGTACACGAACACGAAATTACACGATAAATTTCGTGTCGGATATGGGTTTCACTTTCAATACACGAAAGTACACGAAATATTTTATATATAATTTTTATTTTTTATATATCATATAATATATTAATTTCGTGTACTTTTCATGTACACAAAAGTACACGAAAGTACACAAAAGTACACGAAAGTACACGAACAGGTAGTACACGAAAGTACACGAAATTATTTCGTGTACTTTTCGTGCCATTTCGTGTTTACACAAATTATTTCGTTTCGTGTTCGGATCGGGTAAACAGGTACACGGAATGATTTCGGGTCGTTTTCGGTTTTAGCTCTGAGTACACGAAAACACGAAAGTACACGAAACGACATGATTGCCAGGTCTAGGTTCTATGCACTCTCAGATCGCATCAGCTCAAGGAATAATTTTCTAAGTCACTTTTAGAGAAAGGAAGTAAGGTTCCTAGGGCATGTGTTCTCCAAGGACGGCATAGCAGTGGACCCCGCTAAAGTCATCACAGTTCAAGATTGGAAGGCTGCAAAGAATGCGATGGAGGTGAGAAGTTTTCTAGGGTTGGCGGGTAATTATAGAAAGTTTATCAAGGACTTTGCAAGTGTTTCAGCCCATCTCACCTGATTGACAAAAAAGAACTTGGCTTTTCGTAAAGCATTGATTGTGAGGATGCCTTTTAAAGGTTGAAAAAGGGTTCTAATAATAACCCACTTCCGACTCTCCCTGACGAAGTAAGATGTTCATGGTTTACACAGATGCTTTTGGCATAGGGCTTGGTGTCGTTTTGATGTAAGAAGGAAGGGTAGTATGCTATAGTAGCAGACAATTAAGGAGTCAAGAGAAGAACTACCCTACCCATGATCCAGAGTTGGCTGCAATAGTGTTCACATTGAAGTCCTGGCGACACTATCTACTTGGAGAAAGATTTGATCTATATATGGATCATAAGTCGCTCAAATACTTGTTCTCAGGAAGGATCTCAATCTAAGGAAGCAACGGTGGATGGAGTTCCTAGCGTCTTACGACTTTGAGATAGCTTATACCCCGGGCAAGGTTAATGTAGTGGCGGACGCATTGAGTAGGTAGAGGATGACTTTGAGTCCTCTATTCGTAGAAAGGCAGAGCTTGGAGTATATATCGACTTTTGATTTGAAGCCATCTACGGATTTCACATTGGGAATGTTAGCATCATTGGAGGTGCGAACTACTCTATCGAAGCGTATTTGATTTATGCAGCAGGAGGACCCGCATATATCAGACATCTTGGGTAGGCTTGGTAAAGGAGATACTTCTAGTCACCTAGATAGGTATAATGTGAACGAAAAAGGGTGGCTAAGACGAGATGGATAGCTATTTGTCCCTAGGGTCAAGGAATTTCTAAAGGCAGTGCTTGAGGAGGCTCATCATTCTCAGATGACTATCCATCCGGGCGACAATAAGATGTAACAAGACATGAAGAGAGCTTTCTTTTGGACTGGCATAAATAAGGATGTACAAAATTTGTAGCACTATGCTTGACTTGCCAGTGAGCAAGGGTCGACCAAAGGAAACCTAGCTGATTACTTCAACCCTTGGATGTCCCACAATGGATGTGGGAGAGCACTTATATGGATTTCATCGATTGATTGCCCCAATCAATGAAGGGAAATACGAGCATTTGGGTGATAGACTTACAAAGAGTGCTCACTTTAATCCTGCCAGTATAGTAAGCGACCATAACCCTATCTTTACTAGTGAGTTCTGGAAGAACTTACAACAGGCGTTAGGTACACAACTACATTTTAACACATCATACTACCCTCAGACAGATGGATATACTGAGAGGGTAAATAAAGTTCTTGAGGATCTTCTGAGACTTGTATCCAAGATTTCAGAGGGACTTGGGAGGAACATCCCCCATTGGTGGAGTTCGCTTACAACAACAGTTACCAATCAAGCATAAGCATGGCACCCTTCGAAGTATTATATGAATGACCTTGTAGATCACTAACTTGTTGGTGGGAGTCTACGGACAGACTTCTACTTGGCCCCGAGATGATTCGGGATACTTTCGAGAAGATTGATCTTATCCGACGAAGAATGTAAGCAGCTCAAGACAGACATAAATCATATACCGATAAAAGTAGGACCAATTTAGAAATCGAAGTGGGAGATATGGTCTTCATTAAAGTATCACTTCTAAGGAATGTAGTTCTCTTTGGCTCAATGGGGAAGTTAGCCCCGATATTTGTATGGCCATTTCCTATAGTGGAGAGGATAGGTCAGATGACCTATAGGATTAGGCTACCAGACAGATTGGCGGGCGTATATGATGTGTTTCATGTTTCCCATTTCCGGAAATGTCTACATTATACGGCAGAGATAGTGGAGCCGAGCACACTTAAAGACATGGAAGTTGAGAAGGAAGCATCAGTGAGAAGATTTCCTACTCATATTCTTGGATCAGAAATCAAGAAGCTAAGAAATAAAGAAATCAGATTAGTAGAGGTACAACAGGGAGAAAACCGCAAAGACGCAATGTGGGAACTGAGCACCCCATGTTCTTTAATGTCACTCACAAAGGGAATGCATTAACTTCCATGAAGCATTATAAGTAAACAGAACAGAATATTACAAGACAGATACATAAAGTAGTACTTGAAAATTTTATAACTTTATTACAGTAGAAACAGAAGTAAGTTTGGTTACATCTTTCAAAACCACAATATCGGAATTCAAGTACATAAATATCAGTCTTGTACAAAAGCCTTCAGAGTAAGTAATTTTAAAGCCATAATCCCCAACAGAAAATGCCATAAATAGGTAGAATCAAAGCCAAGCAATACTTCAAGCACTTCAAGCAGAAAGAAATCTAAATCAAGCTCCTATGTTCCCAACCTGAATACCTGGGGGGAAACGGAAGAAAAGAGACGAAACAAACTAGGTCAGACATATGTCTGGTGAGTCCAGTGACTTTTAGCATATAAACAGATAACAGTATCATGACAAGTAAATAAAACTGGATGAGAGATAGCCATAACAGGAGTAGCAGGTTAACAGAAGAAACATAATGATATAGGCTAAGCTAAGATCCTTACTTAGTTTTCACTTCTCTCCACTAATACTAGTATAACAGAATTAGGTGTTGTCCTAATGTCTAAATAGAGAACAGAATGATCTTTTCAAAAACACAATGCTAGAAATGGGCCTTTACCACCCGAACAGAGACAGACGGTACAGAAACAGAATCAGGAACGAAATCAGAGACAGAATAATCCCTACAAAAACAAAATATTAGAGTTAGGTGTACACTAGTAATGGTCCTTTACCACCCCAACAGATGGTACCACACAGAAACAGACAGGTGTTACCACCCCAACAGAAACAGACGGTACCCCAACAGAAACAGACAGAACTAAGTGTACCCTAAATTCTACCCCAAGCGATCGGCTCCCTAATACATAAATACCCCGTGCCAACCCCACAGAAGGGTGTATCACTCGCTAAAGTGGTAACCTATAGACGCAGACCTATTTACAGATGTCACGATGTCTTACATCCTCAAAGCAGACCAGATCCATGCACGCACATGACCCGGTTGGAATGCGCCATCAACACCCCTCGCCATTATCAGAGTGAACCTCTTACAATTAATTCAGTAAGCATGCCCGGACCCCTCTTAGTGTTGGGTCATAGTTTTAATACCAGAAAGGGTTACTGACTAATATGGGTCCCAAACAACAGATGACACAAGTAATTATCCCTCCTAACCTTGTGTCCCCAGACTAACAGATTTCTGATTAACTTGTTTACAGATTTCAGATGTACAAAGTTCATATCAACTAGTTTCAGATCAGACATATAAGTTAACAGGTTTTCAGACTAACGGATCTGATGTACAAATTAACAAGTTCTCAGACTAATGGATCAGATATATAGATTAACAGACTTACAGATTGTTTTACCTAACTTTGTATTAGGCCTACAGATTCACGAAACGGGTTTATTAGATTCATCAGTCCAGTTGTTTTAACCCTATCCACCCAACACGTTTTAGGCATCATATTTATCTTGGATTTGCATTAATTAAATATTAATGCACAGACCTCTCACATTAGGTCGGTAGCTTGTGGTCGCTGGATGTGCCGAGCGGTTTCGGGCAGACTTCTTTCAGAAGCCAGACCTAACCTCGTGTCTGAGCATCCTTATGCCTATGACCTCTCACATTAGACTGACAGTTTGCGGTTGCTGGTTAAGCCGGTTGGGTCCGGGCTTGCTTCCACCGCAAACTGAGTCTAACCTCGTGTCTCAGCATTCTTATTTGTAGCTAAAGTTTTCATTCACAGATTATGCCAATATCAGATTAATTATGCCAATTCAACAAATTAACTTCTTCACAAGTTACAACAGATTATCCAAAGTTCTATTAACATGTTTTGCTCAATTTTAGATCGAGCCTATAGATTTCATACCCTAAATTACCGTATTCAGTTTCAACAGATTTACCAGATTGGGCAATTTAACAGATTTAATCATTCCTTAAAATTCCATTGACATACCTCACCTAATCATAAAATTAAGCCTAATTTTACATGCCCAAATTATGGTCATAATTCACCGTATAACATTTGTCCCAAATTTTTTTGTTAAATTTGCACCATACAGAATATTCTCTAAAAACCCCAAATCATGATGCACAATATAAATTACTCCAAATTATAGCCGTTGATTACCATGTATGTCAAATATCCAAAAATCCGAATTAGGCGTATTCACATTAATAGTTATCCCTATCTTAATATAGATCTTTTATGCCTAAATCATATATCCTTTTTGTTTCCAAGTCATAGATCGTCATATAAAATATGCTTCCAAATCTAGATCTTAAACTACAACATGTATTATGTCCTCAAAATCAGATCTTGAATTATAACATGCATTATGTCCCCAAATTACAAGTCATATGTTGTCATACATTAATTCTCCTTCTTCCAAATCATAAACCGTCATATATAGTATGCTTAGATCTAGATCTTAAATTACAACTTATGTTGTGTTCTCAATTTAGTCATAAATCAGTTATGTACAATTATGCATCATTCAATATTTTCCCCAAATTTAGCGTTCGCGTGTCAATCTCTTATGAGATTTGGCTCTGGCTCGTAGTAGCCTGGGTATAGAACAGAAGGAAGGAAGAGATACAGAATAGTTACAATAAGATAGATCTACACAGAAAACCAGATCTGATAAACAAGAATAAGATGGATCTACACAGAAAAACAGATCTGATAAACAAGAATAAGATAGATCTCCAATTCAGATTTATACCCATGTTAAGATCATAATTAAATTTCATATCTCGAAATAACTATACTCACAAATTGTGGTTTAAGAAAGAGAAGAACAATTCTGGGATCTGATTTTCTGGAGTTGATTTAGCTTTACGTTGATGTAGGCATTTATTTGTTATCTTTATCTTCTCTTTTGAATTGATTGATTAGGGTGGAGGCTAGGTCACTTTAGGTTTTAGGAGCATGGAGGCACCATTCCTCTTTGTTAATGAATTAGGGTTTAGGTTTAGCTATGTATATTTAGATGTCTAGGATCGATTGGAGCTCTTAGATTAACCCAGAAACCATCAGGACCACTCAGATGCCACATCTGCCCTTAGGGCGAATCGGGCCACGGGTTGACAGTCAAACACCTGGATCGACCCCCAGTCGACCCAGTGGGGCTCGGGTCGACTCCAAAAATGGTGTGGTTCGGCTATTCCCCCTCCCGGTTCGCTGTTTTGAACTTTTTTGAATATTTATTTATTTAATTATATATATATATATATATATATATATATATTTCTCTCATATGCATACAAACTTCAAGGCATAATAACATATTCATAAGGTAACCGTTTTGTGCAAACCAAATGTCTATCTTGACCCAAAATTTTGAAATACGAAACCCATTTCACTTAATTCTTCTTCTAAAAATTAAGTATACTTTAATTTGTGAATTTTAATGTTATAAAATTATGGGGTGTTACATTCTCTCCTCCTTAAAGGATTTCGTCCCCGAAATCTCTAAGTTAAGAAGAATGTATCTTACTATCCAATCATCCATCTACTCAACCATCATCCACATGCATCCGTTGTCCTTAAAAGGTTTCTAATGTCGTATGAACATATGCAGAGTGTGTGTATCTGTTTCTTATCTAATGCAAAATCAGGCGGTCTACTGATCCAGTTAACCTCCTTAATGCGAATTATGATAGTGCCATGAGTCCAATTATGTATGCAAGAAATCCTATTTGATACACATCATTTCTATATGAGTGCATAACTATTCATCCAAATGCAACATCCATGTGATGAGTCCATCATTTTGCATCCACAAAAATTAAAAAATGCACACACATCCATATGCAATATGAAAGTGTTATTGAGCCGATCTAGTGCCTAGTGTGTGTATATGCATCCACGAGCAACCACTAGAAACCACTTGCATCCACTTGCTACCATCAAACATAACATGTCTCAAACACATGTTTACACCCATTAGTTTCTACCTAAAGGTCAAAGACTCGATCGATAGGATACAGCCGAGTGATAGAAGCAAGTACAATTAAAATAAAAGTTCTGTTCCCGTTAGACATCGGTTAAGAAAATAAATCCCTAAGTATCAACCCCGAAGACCGAAATCAACATCAGATTGACACTCAGAGAATTACTCCCACTAAACAATGTCAAAACTGGAAATCTACTTCACGCTTCGAGTAAAAACTTCTATCCTTTTCAGAAATATTCATATACTTACAGACTACTGGTACAGATCAGATTATCAAATGATTCTTAGGAAACTGAGCATGATAAAACCCTACCATATCCCACAAAAACCAGAATGTATGTGTCATAGTCAACTTAGCGCTTAACACAGATACCCTCAAACCCCAACCTATCACAAACAGATGATTCGTAACCCTTATGGGGTTTGGGACTATAGCGGGATCAGAAACAAGACTAATATTAAAGTGCAGAGATTTAACTACAGAATTAAAATGCCAGAATGATTCGATAAGGAAATTAAACTTTCTACGAAAATGTTTCCACCTCTATCCTGTCCACCAACTACGAGAGCATTCGCCTACCTTTCAGAAGATTCTGCCCTTTGCCCCTGCCTTCTGGGGCAATCCTTGATCAGATGTCCTATCTCACCGCACTGAAAACAACCAGTCTTCTTACATGTTAACAAGTCTTTCTCTAAAGTTGCCCCCATCGCGCGAAAAACCCTACGAAGCTCGAAAGAGGATTAGCCGTAGGTGAAATTACTGCGACTACAGATGGAAGTTAGGCATTCTTTTCCCTTTGACAGGCACCGTAGTCTCATCATGCCTACGGAATCATGTCGCGATGAGGTTACCTCCCAGAAAGCCAGGAGCCCAGAGACTCAGAAAAGAAGGAAACAAGAATTAAACAGAAAATCAAAAGATAGATATATGGCTTTGGGGACTATGTTTTTCAAAATAACTTTCCTTTTGAAAATACTTCCTTTTTAAAACCTTTTTGAAAATAGTTTTCAAAAACTTTTTATCAAATCTGGTAACCTTCAGCTTTGATACCAAGTGTAACACCCCATGTCCGTTAATGTCACCCACAAAGGGAATGCATTAACTTCCATGAAGCATTATAAGTAAACAGAACAGAATATTACAAGATAGATACATAAAGTAGTACTTGGAAATTTTATAACTTTATTACAGTAGAAACAGAAGTAAGTTTGGTTACATCTTTCAAAACCACAATATCGGAATTCAAGTACATAAATATCAGTCTTGTACAAAAGCCTTCAGAGTACTTAATTTTAAAGCCATAATCCCCAACAGAAAATGCCATAAATAGGTAGAATCAAAGCCAAGCAATACTTCAAGCACTTCTAGCACTTCAAGTAGAGAGAAATCTAAATCAAGCTCCTACGTTCCCAACCTGAGTACCTGAGGGGGAATGGAAGAAAAGAGGCGAAACAAACTAGGTCAGACATACGTCTGGTGAGTCCAGTGACTTTTAGCATATAAACAGATAACAGCATAATGACATGTAAATAAAACTGGATGAGAGATAGCTGTAACAGGAGTAGCAGGTTAACAGAATAAACAGAATGATATAGGCTAAGCTAAGGTCCTTACTTAGTTTTCACTTCACTGCACTAATACTAGTATAACAAAATTAGGTTTTGTCCTATTGTCTAAACTGAAAACAGAATGATCTCTTCAGAAACACGATGCTAGAAATGGGCCTTTACCACCCGAATAGAGACAGACGGTACAGAAACAGAATCAGGAATGAAATTAGAGACAGAAATAGAATAATCCCTACGGAAACAGAATATTAGAGTTAGGTGTACACTAGTAATGGGCCTTTACCACCCCAACAGACGGTACCACACAGAAACAGACAGGTGTTACCACCCCCAAAAAAACAGACGGTACCCCAACAGAAACAGACAAAACTGAGTTTACCCTAAATTCTACCCCAAGCGATTGACTCCCTAATACATAAATACCCTGTGTCGGCCCCACAAAAGGGTGTATCACTCCCTAAAGTGGCAACCTATAGACACAGACCTATTTACAGATGTCATGGTGTCTTACATCCTCAGAGCAGACCGGATCCATGCACGCACATGACCCGGTTGGAATGCGCCATCAACACCCCTCACCATTATCAGAGTGAACCTCTTACAATTAGTTCAGTAAGCGTGTCCAGACCCCTCTTAATGTTGGGTCATAGTTTTGATACCAGAAAGGGTTACTGACTAATATGGGTCCCAAACAACAGATGACACAAGTAATTATCCCTCCTAACCTTGTGTCCCCAGACTAACAGACTTCAAATTAACTTGTTTATAGATTTCAGATGTACAAAGTTTAGATTCACTAGTTTCGGATCAGACATACAAGTTAACAGGTTTTCAGACTAACGGATCAGATGTACAAATTAACAAGTTCTCAGACTAATGGATCAGATATACAAATTAATAGACTTACAGATTGTTTTACCTAACTTTGTATTGGGCCTACAGATTCACGAAACGGGTTTATTAGATTCATCAGTCCAGTTGTTTTAACCCTATCCACCCAACACGTTTTAGGCATCATATTTGTCTTAGATTTGCATTAATTAAACATTAATGCACAGACCTCTCACATTAGGTTGGTAGATTGTGGCCGCTGGATGTGCCGGGCGGTTCCGGGCAGACTTCTACCACAAGCCAGACCTAACCTCGTGTCTAAGCATCCTTATGTCTACGACCTCTCACATTAGACTGACAGTTTGCGGTTGCTGGTTAAGCCAGTTGGGTCTGGGCAGGCTTCCACCGCAAACTGAGTCTAACCTCGTGTCTCAGCATTCTTATTTGTAGGTAAAGTTTTCATTCACAAATTATGCCAATATCAGATTAATTATGCCAATTCAACAAATTAACTTCTTCACAAGTTACAGCAGATTATCCAAAGTTCTATTAACATGTTTTGCTCAATTTTAGATCGAGCCTACATATTTCATACCCCAAATTACCGTATTCAGTCTCAACAGATTTACCAGATTGGGCAATTGAACAGATCTAATCATTCCTTAAAATTCCATTGACATACCTCGCCTAATCATAAAATTAAGCCTAATTTTACATGACCAAATTATGGTCATAATTCACCATATAACATAGGTCCCAAAAATTTTTGTTAAATTTGCACCGTACAGAATATTCTCTAAAAACCCCAAATCATGATGCACAATATAAATTATGCCAAATTATAGCCGTTGATTACCGCGTATGTCAATTATCGAAAAATCCGAATTAGGCATATTCACATTAATAGTTATCCCTATATTAATATAGATCTATTACGCCTAAATCATATATCCTTTTTTTCCAAGTCATAGATCGTCATATAAAATATGCCCCCAAATCTAGATCTTAAAGTACAACATGTATTATGTCCTCAAAATCAGATCTTGAATTATAACATGCATTATGCCCCAAATTACAAGTCATATGTTGTCATACATTAATTCTCCTTCTTCCAAATCATAAATCGTCATATATAGTATGCTTAGATCTAGATCTTAAATTACAACTTATGTTGTGTTCTCAATTTAGTCATAAATCAGTAATGTACAATTATGCATCATTCAATATTTTCCCCAAATTTAGCGTTCGCGTGTCAACCTCTTATGAGATTTGGCTCAGGCTCGTACTAGCCTGGGTATAGAACAGAAGGAAGGAAGAGATACAGAATAGTTACAATAAGATAGATCTACACAGAAAAAAAGATCTGATAAACAAGAATAAGATGGATCTACACAGAAAAACAGATCTGATAAACAAGAATAAGATAGATCTCTAATTCAGATTTATAACCATGTCAAGATCATAATTAAATTTTATATCTGAAAATAACTGTACTCACAAATCGTTGTTTAAGAAAGAGAAGAACGATTCTTGGATCTGATTTTCTGAAGTTGATTTAGCTTTCCGTTGACGTAGGCATTGATTTGTTATTTTTATCTTCTCTTTTGAATTGATTGATTAGGGTGGAGGCTAGGTCACTTTAGGTTTTAGGAGCAAGGAGGCTCCATTCCTCTTTGTTACTGAATTAGGGTTTAGGTTTAACTATGTATATATTGATGTCCAGGATCGATTAGAGCTCTTAGTTTAACCCAAAAACCATCAGGACCACTCATATGCCACATCAGCCCTTAGGGCGAATCGGGCCACGGGTGGACAGTCAAACACCCTGGATCGACCCCTAGTCGACCCAGTGGGGCTCGGGTCGACTCCAAAAATGGTGCGGTTCGGCTATTCCCCCTTCCCGATTCGTTGTTTTGAACTTTTTTGAATATTTATTTATTTAATTATATATATATATATATTTCTCTCGTATGCATAAAACTTCAAGCTTAATAACATCTTCATAAGGTATCCGTTTTGTGCAAATCAAATGTCTATCTTGACCCAAAATTTTGAAACGAACATAATAGCACAACCCATTTCACTTAATTCTTCTTCTAGAAATTAAGTATACTTTAATTTTGAATTTTAATGTTATAAAATTACGGGGTGTTACGAGATCCTGAAGATAGGATTAATGCTATTTATCCTTTTCATTTTGAAAGTACGTTATTGACTTCTTTTCCAAGCTTTTACTTTGCAATTGCTTCTATCATTCAAATATATTTATCCTATCATTCGACCCTTCGATCCTTAGGTAGAATCCAATGGTTGGAAACATGTTTTTGAAACATGTTATGATTGATGGTTGCAAGTGAATGCAAGTGTTTGCTAGTGGTTGCTCATGGATTCATATACACACACTAGGAACTAGATCGGCTCAAGCACTTACATAATGCATATAAATGTGTGTGTATTTTAATTTTCTATGGATGGAAATGGGTGAATCATGTGGATATTGCATTCTAATGGATGATTGTGCACACATATAGAGTTTTATATGTTATACTAGGATTTTTGCATACATATTGGATACATTGCACAAACATATATTGCATTAAGGAGGTCAACTGAATCAGCCGACCGCCTAATTTTCGCATTAGAGTAAGGATATATACACACAACACCTTTGCATATGTTCATACAAGCATATTAAATTCTTAAGGACAATGGATGCTTGTGGATGATGGATGAGTAGATGGTTGTAGGTGGTTGTTAGGATAATAATATTCTTCTTAACTTGGAGATTTCAGGGACAAAATCCTTTAAGTAGGGGAGAATGTAACTCCCCAAAATTTTATACACTATAACAACATGTTAAAGATAAAAAAATGGGAATTACTTAAACAAAAATTCAGAATTAAGTGAAACCGATACGTTCGTCTCATAATTCCAGTTCAGACAGACCTTAAGTTTACGTAAAACGAATAACGTACGAGGAAGTTATGAACCTTAGAAGTTTGTATACATATAAGGGGTTATATACATATATAATTCGAAAATATTCAAAATAATAAATTGGGACGAAGCTGGAAAATAACACGGAAACCCGGACCGTTGTGGGACGATCCACACTTGGCCTGGGTTGACCTATAGGTCGACCCAAGCATGGTTGGGTAGACCCTTGGGTCAATCCAATAGGTCGGTGGGTCGACCCAGCAGCGATCTGGGTTGGTTCACTTCTCTGTATCTAGGCTATTTTTGTGACTAGATTCATTCGTTGACTCAGCGCTACATGTACATTTTAGATTAAAACCCTAGAATATAAACGTTGAGGTTAACTCTATGAATCTATAAATAGGTGGCTTTCTCTCATTCCAATACACACAAATTCTTCATTCCTTCTGCTTCCCTGAATATATTCTGGTATATATATATATATATATATATATAATGTAGGGGTGGGCGCGATTCGGTCTGGTGGGGTTTGGAGGCCAAACCGCTTCCGCCCCCACATCAAACGGTTTATCGCACTAACCGTTCAAACAGTTCGGTTATGGTTCGGTTTTATTGTAATACGACCCGGTTACGGTTCAGTTTGGTTTGAACCCGTATTACATATCAAAGAATAGAATTACTTACATCAATAATCAATTTATAATTATGTGACATTGTCGCTTAAAGGTTAAAACACACAACGTAATCGTGAATTGAAAGATTGGTTTCTAGCTGTATGATAAATACTTCATTTTTACGTTAATGAAATACATTAACTAAGCATAAGCGTTAATTAAGACATAAATATTAAATAGGGTAACTCAAATAATATTATAACTAATATTACCCAAATAAATGATATAGAAACTACGATACTGAAACTATAGATTTTTCTTTTGTAATAACGATTATTATTAATATAACAATAAAATCCGCTGAAAATAGAATATGCATTGTTAATATAAAAAATCAGATAAGAATTAGTTATATTTTTATCATAAAATTATCAATGCAGGAATTCAGTTCGGTTCAATACGGATTGGTCAAAGTTCAAACTGCAACCAAACCGTATCATTGCGGGTAGGTTCAGTTTGGGTTATTTGCTTTAAAGAGAATTCAGTGTGGTTTTTCGTGCCGTTTTTGTAGTTCAGTCTGGGCGGTTTTCGCATTGCGGTGCGGTTTATGCCTACCCTAATATAATGGGGGAATGCTGCTAAAGCCTAGGTCTACAAAGATAACTCAAAATACAAGATTTGCATATAACAATAAAAGTGATAGAAGTGGACTGTTCTACAACGGCATATACAGGCATATATATATATAAGAGATTTAATCTCTTCTTCACCAAGATCCACTGTGAGTTCCTTATTATTTCCAGATCTAATACCTAGAACTATATTATGACAGTTAAATAAAATTGGGTTTAGAATATACAGTGTTTATATGATAATTGCTATGCGTGTTCTATACTATTAATCACCTATGACGTTGTTATAAGTAAAATACATGCCTTTACTGTTGGATAATTAATCAGCTATATGTATCTATCTTCCTTTTCCCTATTTCTACTGTTTTAGTTTATTTACAGTCTTGCCATTTATGCCTATGGGATTTGACTCCATTCTCCTTCCTCTATTTTCCCTTTTGTTTACGCTAAGCCTTTGGAAGCCCAGGCCATGTCCGATTAAAGTTTGTGTATAGTACGAATTGGGATAATAAGAAACGACATGAAAAAGGGGAATTTTGGCATATTGATAATTTGAGGACTGTTTGAATGTAATTTAGGAAGGGGATAATATGCATACAATAGAAACAGATAATATGCATATACTTGTACCTGCTGTAAATCGGGAATGTAATAAAAATGGATAATATGCATAATATTTGTACATGTTGTAATTCGGTAACATAATTTAATAAATAATATACATATGTATAAACATGTTAGATTTGACTTAATACAGACATTAAGTAAATGACATGTTAGAATATTGTAAGTACCAGATGTAGGTTAGTAAGTCGAATCATTAATTATACATACATCTGGGCAGGTGTTTTGGGGAAGGGTTGTACATACATAGTAACATGTAATATTACAACCACGCTTATTAGTAAACCTAAACCTGCTAGATTAAACATGATTATTAATAAGCTAAGAGGTCCCTCGTTCTGTTGTTGTACCAGCTTTTAGGGGCTCTTAAATCCTAGTTACTTGAGGACACAAGCTTAGGGGGGTTGGCTTGTGTCAATATGCTATTTGGAACCTATATTAGTCAGTTTCCTTGTTGGTACTTTGTAAAAGGGCCTCATAATAGGTAGCAGCCAGGGCACGCTTTACTGAACTGGATAGTAAGAGGTTCGCATAGGGAAGGTGGGTACGGGCGAGTTTCGATGGAGTCATGAGCATGCATGAGTCTGATTAGGGAACCTAAGTCGCTGTAACACCAGTAAATAGGTCAGTGTTATATAAGTTGCTGGGTTAGGGAGTGATACACCCTACTGCTGGGGCTGACACAAGGTATTCTCGTATTAGAGAGCCGATCTCATGGGTAGTAACTAGGTACACCTAATCATGCTATTATGTAATTAGGGTAACACCTAATCCTATTGTGTAATTAGGGTACGCCTAATACTGCTATTTACTATTTAATCCTGTCGTTTAATCCTGCTGTATTTGTTAAGTAATTAGATTAACACCTAATCATGTTATACTAGTATTGGTCCAGACACAACCTGTTTTTAGGATATAAATATGAAGCATTACTCGATCATCATTTATTCCCGTTATTCATGTTTATCCTGTTGTTCTGTTTATCTAGTTTACCTGCTACCTTATATGATACTATGCTTTCTCATCGAGTCTTGTTTACCTGTCTGGTATCTCTATTTAATGCATATTTGAAAATCACTGGAACTCGTCAGACTTTGCGTTTGCCTGTTTTGTTTTTGGTTCTTTCTTCCTTCCCTCCTAGGTCCTCTTAGTGGTAGCACTCCTCTGTGATTAGGACTTTCTCTTTTAGTTTGGATCTGGACTTTCTGAGATGTACCGTTTTGACTTGCTTTCTACTTGTTTATGACTTACTATGAGGAATATGGTTTTATTTTATAGTACTCTATTATTTTTCATTATGAGATAGATTTGAGATACTTGGTTTTGATGTAACTGGTTTGATGGTGTAACCTGTTTTGAGACTATGTTTTATTTTCCATAATAGAGTTGAAATTTCTCGCTGTTTATTTTATATCTTACTTGTGAATTTCTATAATGCTTACCTATTGCACTTCACAAAACTTATTGCATTCTCTTATGAGTGACATTAACGGACGTGGGGTGTCACATGCTCTAAGAGGATGGACAAATAACATTAACTAGGCCGGCTAACACAAAATAAAACACAAACGATGACATAGAAGATGTGAACAATTGGATTTTTTTAATTGTACTAAAGATGAAATTCATGAAGCTATTCTATGTTAGAGACTCATTTTATCATCAACCATGTCATCAAAATTTGTTTAGATAGATTTTCCTATAGATATTTTGTTTATAAATGTGTATCAAAAAATTTATGTATAGAAATCTATACCATATGGTAATGTGTTACTTTAAATAGTTTTCATGTGATAGGGCCATATACATGCTTTTAAGTTAATCCAACATAATGAATAAGTTAATTTTAGAGCTTCGATATGAGGATTTGTTCCCTTGATGATTTGGATTTTTTTTTCTACTCTTTTTTATAGTGAAATTAGTACTTTATTTGCAAGTTATTGATAGTACATAACATACTACATGGTAAGTGGGTTTGACGTCGCAAGATGGAAACCAAACCCATGCCAAGTGTGTAAGACCCCGCAAAGCAGGGAACAAACCCATAACCTCTTTCACCATATTCATGTATCTTAATCAGTTTGGACAAGGTGCCTGTCATTTTTTCCTCCTTTTCTTATGTTTAAATGATTGCATATTTGGCATTGAGATCGCGGCTACATGAAGTGGTTGAATTTACACATTGTTATACCATAATTTATTTTATTTAAATGAACATTATGACACGTGCTAAGCATGTATGTTATTTTTTTATTGATCTTCTACGTTTAACACATTCAAAATAAAAAGATTTGCATTTTTTTATGTTAAAATCAAGTTATTATATTTTTTATTCCTAAGTCACAATATCTAATGTTTTTAAGTTTGAATCACTATTTCTATTTTGAACTAATGAATAAAGAATTTGCAAATAAAGTTTATTTGTTAGGTATTATTTCTAAGTGATATTAATACTCATTAATACTTAGAAGTGGATGTGAATTTGCAAATAAAGTTTATGAGTACAACCTTACTTTTAGATGATATTATGATCTAATATTACCTATAAAAGGACAATTTGAATTAGTAAATAAAATTTATTTGTTATATCTTATATTTTAGTAATATTAAGATTTAATAATATCTATACAGGGCATTCTTAGTAGTTCATGCTTACACAAAATAATGTGATACTAAAAATAACTGTTAAATAATAATAATAAAGAATAAGAATATTTTGATCGCTATTAATTTTAGGCATTTCTTCTTCCCACCTTAGTTCCCCCGAGATATTTTAGTTTCAAATTACTAAAATTTATCAATACAAAAATTATTATAATGTACTACTAATTCTTTTCATTATCATTTTACATTTAAATCTCAATATTTAATGATTTGTAAAATTATTTTTTACGTTTGCTTATGTTTTACAATGTTGTTTTATGTTTAAGTTCATACATTTAAATTAATTATTGATTAAAAATTTGAATGTTTAAAATAAATCCAAATAATTGTTAGGCTAATTCTACTCATACACCGAAAATTGCTAAGCATACACAAAAAATTATTATAAACTACTATACACCGTATATTACTTTACGTACACTGTCTTTTACTGAATTACCCATGTTTTATCTTTTTTTCATCCCTCATTCAAATTTAGAACATATTTACCCAATATTAGAAATTTCTTACACCAAATTGTGCAAACTTTAACAAAATGAAATTTTGTTCTTGTATTAATATTTTATTTTTAAAAAACTTTTCAAAAATTTCTCAATTTCAACGAACTTACTCTTATTTAGAAAAACCATTCGACACATCTAAATTAGAACATAATTTCTAAATGCTCTCTTAATTGAAATTTAGGGTTCCATGATGAAATACCTCCTTAACATTTTTCATTACTATATATACTTAGCATAATATTTTAGTAATTTGAAGCTTAATTTGATTGATTATCGTTGAAAGATTAAAAAAGCAACTATGAAAAATGGATATTTTAGTAATAAGCATCTACAAAAAATAATGGCATACGTAAAGTGATTTTTGGTGTATTAATTTTTTTCTTCTAACTACTATCCATTTTTTGGTATTATAAGGCTAAAGAAGACAATTCAATGTATTACATACCTCACATATAATGAAAAAAAGATATAAAACTAATATATAATTCATGTTTATATGACTTACTTTTTCTATAGTTACACACATACTTATCTTTAGTCATTTTAAAACATTTTATATTTAGCACCATTTACTTTTTCTAAAACTAATGTTTTTTATCAAAAAAAAGACATAAATTTTCTTGGTAAATGTTGTATTATTTCAAATATAGACAACATTCATGCTTTTTAAAACTAATGCATTGAGTAAGGTGTAAACGGGTCGGACCGGACCGGATCAGACAGAGGTGTATTCTAGTCCTATCCAATAAGAGATTGGGACTGACACAAACTGGACAAGCATCAAGTACAAGCACTATTCGTACGAGCAGGACAACGGAAAAATAATGTTTGTATAATAGAAAAACATCAAATAGTTTTTATTAGAGTGAATGGTGGTGTGTCCTACTCATGTCCTATAAGAGAATCGTACAGACATGAACCTGCCACCTTATAGCCTCAAACAAAGTCGGACAACGGACAGTCCCGTCCGATATACAGCCCTAGCATCAAGTGGATCTTTATCACTAATTTTTTTGTTAAGAATAACATTAAATTAATGATAGGTGACGATTACCATAATTTATTATTTTGAAATAAACAAATATTTTAGTTAAGAAATTTCTAAGAATGTTAAATATTACATATGCATATTCATAATTTACATTATCCAATAGATTAAAATATACCATATCTTCATTCGAGTTGCTTTTCTTTAAAGTTTCATTGTCCTTTTGAAGTATATATTACTGCATTGTTAATAGTTTGATTACCAATTAGGATTACTGAGGTACGAAACAATAATCTAAAAACTAAATTATTATTTTTCTAAATTATTATTTTCACAAAATTAAAATAGAAATATAATTTGTATTGTTTCTTTTAATCAATATTTTTTTTAGTTATTAAACAAATATTATGTTTATTCCTTTGATAGTATTATTTACTAAGTTCTAATGTTGTTACTAACAATAAGAGCTTAAAATGCATAAAAACAAATTAATCCATTGTTATTACAACATAATTTTAGGTATTTTTGTCATTTCCCACAGTAATATTTGAAAAATCATACATATATATATACATTGTAATGGCCCGAATTTCCGCACTCTTTGAGTCGACTAATAACACCACACATCCCACCCAATTTGCAAAGAAACGCGAATCTTTATTAGAAAGAAGCTAGAGGATGAGAAATAGAGAAAGAAATATTAGAATAGAAGAAAACGAAGATCACAAACTCACAGCATAACGAATAAAATATATTAAATAACATAACCTTTGAAAACAAATAAGTAATTGTGTACACATACCATCATCAGAGCACAGCAATTATTCCTGGAACAGTTATAAACACCTTTTTCCAAATACGAACATAACACACAGCGTAAAAATATGATAGTCTACAGCTAACTGGTGAAGCCTCATGCTTCAAACTCCTCCAAGTGAATCTGTAAAATCCCGACTACTTGACTGCCCGTACAAATTTGGGCACCCAAGAGTTTAGGGTAAAACAAAACAAAATATACTCTGGGTCAGTCATAGGACTGGTGTGAGTAAACTCCAACCATTTGTTTAAATTTCAAAATCCTTTCGAAAGAAATGATAATCGTAAGACAGATCCACACATAAACACGGATGGTTTTTACCTTACGATGACCAAAAATATTTTTGATATCAAATCCAATAATATTACAATAGTGTCTAAATCAAATAAATAGAAATCTAGCGTTACTCTTGCATCTCACGCTCCACATATAATATTAAATCAAAACCGCAGGGCGCTTATTGGAGATTGGATTTCCAACATGACAAGGTATGGAACCACCTTCTGATGGTGTATCTCTAAAGGGGAATACACTAGGTTCAACAAGAACGTCATGCAACCCGGCCCACACATGGCTGACCACTCATTTAACTTGAGTGTATCGAGCATATTATCACCAAAGGTTGTGATCAGCAACCTTTACCGAAATCATACAGCAGCGAATAGAATTAGAAGCAAATGAATTTTCTCTAGTTCAGGTGATAATACCCCTAATGGGAATGACCCATACGGCCATGCTACCTGCCCAATTTCTGCCATTTCCCGGTTTGATGAGGCTTGAGGTCATGATTTCCTTCTATAACATTTTGTCACCAACTACTTTGGATTCCATATTGTCATACATTTGTCCATATATGTTGTCTTGGGGCTGGACAAACCGAAGGCACTGTTCTATTAATCCATCTTGGGCAATTTCTACCTAGGATTAACAGAACAGCCCTTGCACTTTACTCCGTCTTCAATTATCTTCGACATATTTCGATTCGTAACGCATATGCCTATACGGAGTGGTTTTCAGATGATAAATCTGATCCCGGTCTCTTCGTATTGACAACGGAGTATAAAATAACATAAACTTTGATAGTCGATGATTTAACTATCAAAGAAAACATCTATGCAACCAACGATCCTATATCCAAATGAGAATTTTATCGATCAACCATCAAACAATACTGGCTCCCTTTTGAAATCATTTCCTTATTACATTATCATTTCCAATTCCTCTTTCTCGTCTTTTGTATCCTTTCAAAGTTTTGTTTTCTTTCCCAATTCTTGGAAAAAACATTTCCAATATCCTAATTTCTTTATTCGAGAAAATATCTCTTATTCAAGTTAGAAAACATTTCTAAATATTCACGAATCCTTATTTTCTATATTCAGAAAATATAACTTATTAATTTCGGAAAATATTTCCATATTCCATTTCTAAATTCCTTGTTGACCAATTCACTACATTTTCTATGCATAGAAAAAAATCTCTCATTTTATTTGGGAAAACATTAAAAAATCCTTTAAATTAACCTGATGTTATAAAAACATCATTATTATAGCTCGAACCATTTACCATTTATTAACTAAACATATCGCTAACCAATCTTCACTATCGAACCGTAACCATTCCTTCTTCAATCATGAAGTCAATCAAGTTAGGGAATAATTACCTCTCAGACCTTAATTGAACAACATTCTCAACTTTGAAACAGTCAAAGTTCATAACTTCAAACAAAACATCGCTTACGCGACTATCGGATTCAATCTAAGAATACACTTCTTTTACAGATAAACATTGATTATAACGGTAGTGTAATAATCGCTATTTCCAAATATTTGATTTATAAAACATTTATTATAATGGCAGCGTTAAGATCGTTGTTTAGATTTACAAAACATTTATTATAACAGTAGCGTTAAAATTACTATTTAGATTTATAAAACATTTATTACGACGACGGCGTTATAATCATTGTTTAGATTTACAACACATTTAATGTAATAGTAGCGTCAGAATCATTGTCTCCAAATATTTGGTATATAAACATTTATTTAAACCTCTTCATCAATTCTATATTTTTATTTCAACAGATTTCTTTTTGTTTTCATTACTTCGAAACATAACTATAAAATTTACTTAAATTAATATTAAATTATCTCAAAACCTACATAGCTATAAATATTAAAATATTGGTTTCTTAACGTATTTTACCTATAGATCCACACCAGATAGAGTTTAAATCTCTTTCCTAAAATAAACCTTGACATAGTCAAATCCTAAATATAAATCCCTTGGATTTATCTCTGTTTATTTTATATTCTAACTTTGGAATAAAACCCACTCATGTCCCTTTTGAAAATGATTTTCCTTTTCATTTAAATTTCTATTTGAATTTATGTTTCCAAATTCAAATTCCCTTTATAAATATTTTCACTTAAATTCATTATTCACTTCATTCGTGAATAACATTCCCTTTTATATAATCATATCAATTTGATTTCATACTAAATAAAACCTGAAATCCAAATTCCTTTATTTAACTTCTATTGGTAGAGAATTACTCAGGTAATTTCCCATTTTATTTCACATTTTTCTAATCTCGTTCATAATTTCCTTTATAATCTGCTAAGTTCAAACCCAATTGCAAATATCAATTTTTAAAATCACTTTCCACCTTTTTATTTAAATTCGAACTTGAATTCATATTTCAGTCTATCCAATGATAAATAATTCACTTAGTTTATTAACTTGTGTATTATCAGCTTCTTATTTATTTACTAAACAAGTTTCTATTTCCAAGTCTATTTGAAAATTTAATCTCTATTTTGGAAAAATAATTTTGTTTTTAAATCTCAAATTCCTTTTTCCATATAAATTCATTTTTCGGCATTTTAAATACTAACATTCTAGGGCCAGGGTAGTTCAAACACAACATAACATGATCAATCACAAATTATATAACACATCATATAAAACAGTAACATAAATATTAAGGAATCCGGTTGGATCCCTTCAACCTATTTCCATGCATCCACAGATGTTAATCAACATCAATAATATTATTTCACATCAATATGAAATATCAGAATTAATAATCGATCAACGATGTAATCATATCAACCATTTCAACCAATTTTATCAACTATTCAACCAATCAACCATTGCACAGTATAAAATTACTATAAATAAATTTAAAACTCGTTTATATAAAAATGTAAACGAGTCAGAGTTAGTGAGTTAACACACATTAGTTTGCAGTTGACGATTCTGCTTTTAATCTGTTTAAAGTCAAGTAGACGTTTGATTTTTCCACGAAATCCCAATAGCTTCATTCTCGACCACAATAGTATGCACAACATAGATTTCTTCGTTACGACTCCAGCGTGATAGGTTTCATCGAATTTTGTTCATGAATGAACCTGTTATTGAGGTTTTAAGCACATGATTTATGTTAAATAATTATTCTTTTAATCAATTAATTAATAAACTAATTACCAATCTTGATCGCGTTTTTTTTTAAATTGAATTGGCCAGTTGTATCTCTCTTCTCCTTTGTTCACTCTATTTGTTGTTCCATCTTATAGTATTTTTGCATATAAGACCACACCTGCTTCCCAAATATTTATTTACTTTGGATCTTCCAAATCACAGGCTACTCACATTCTTTGATTAACATAGTTAACAGAAACCCCCTTGGATAAATACAAATAACGTAATATGTTTCTTCCTTCTTCATGATTCAGCCCAACCCAACATGAGACCTTCTTCCCCGTATGACTGCTCTTTGTTTGAACCCAGCCACGCATGTAAATCGCTTGCTGAAACCGTTATTACTTATTAGCTAAATTATTAATTAAAATAAAACTTTAATCACTTTTAAAAATCACGTGAAAATTACCGGGCCTTTTCCCCATTAGAGAGCTGCTTCCTTCATTAAATCACCAAATTACTCATCCTACCATGCTCTGAATCCATGGCGCACTATCCAGGACAGTACGTATCGCATCTTCCCCATATAATAACTTGCTGATCTTGCTTCTTTTACACAGACCATTATCAACCCGCCTCCTCCATTTCTACACTCAACAGTGTGTCAGACAGACTTCCCCAATGGACTACGCCACTCAAACTCCACCAACGTTTCACTAGAAATCTTTGAACCATGCACAACTGCTCACCACACGAATACAACATTTCGTGAATTTACTTACCAATTTGCAGACATCCCAAGCCTCAAAATCAACTATGACATCTCACTTCTCCCTCAAAATCGGACCTAAATATGCTATAAAATTTTCGAGCTCAGGAGCAAACAATTTTCACACCTAGTCGAAGCTAGAGCTTGCAGAAATTCAATGGATTAAACAAAGTCAAGTTTCGGTAACAAATGAATTATATATACTTTTCGAAGTTCGGAATTCCGATTCTGAATACCAAATAAATTGAACAAAACGAGCCAAGTTTTTCTATCAAAAGACATATTGGAAGGAGTTGGTTTATTTTCTTTATACTGGGCATTTAATTTTCTTTTATCATTTAGAAGTGATGATAATTGCTGAAAGAAATAGAATGGGAAATTGGAGAAGAGGATTGGATTTTAGGGATTCTCGGTTGAGGTATTACAGAAGATAAACATATTATTTTATTTGGATTCCTCTTGACCTTAGAATGGAACAATATAATCTTGAGGGACGAGTTTCTGTTTTTGCTGAAGGGGAGAAAAAAAGAAGGGATAACCTTGCTGTTGATTAAATAGGAAAAATAAATCGGGTTCTTTAGGAAGATATAGAGATGTATTCCTAAGCAAGCTATCCTATTATCTGAATGAATAAATCTTTGGCTTCTGATGGAAGGAACCAAAAGTAAACAGTGATTTAGAGTGTTATACGAAATGTTGGCTCAAGGACACCAGCCGTAAAGATTTATTTATTTATTTATTAGGTTGTCTTCTAAAATATCGGTGTCCTATTACACAAAACTCTGATTTCGTACAAGTCACTACAGACAGAACTAAAAATACAGTCATGTCGAGTAAGGTGCCGTGATCGCAAAACAATAATAAAATGGACAAATTAGCTTATTTTGTGAAATTCCAATACACCGATATAGGGTGCAAATTACATTAAACAAAAATGTGCTTATTTTACAAGCTAAAAATTTCAGTAAAATTCTATAAATTAAATTATAACTACATCTCAAAAATGTTGTCTAAATTCAAAACCAATATTTAATTATATTAAATAAACTGTTATGGATTATACACAACTCCACAGCGACTTTATGAAAATTTGATTTGGACATAACTTACAATTTATAAGACGAAATCTCAATTTTTTCACTTCCACTAAAATATAGTATAATAGATTTAAACATTTCTTATTTTAGAGAAATCCGACTTATAGTGGATTCTGTATATTCAATTGAAGTTTAAATCGTAAATTTCGAACTACCGCGACTATTTCGAGCTCGTTTAAAATTTAAACAAAATTTAATACGTTCACCATTCGTTTAATAATTAAATTCACTATTATAATCCATTATATTATTCCATTTCAACATTTAATACAATTTAAATGTTCTGAATTTAATGTCCAAAAATATGGGTCACTACATTCCTTCCCCCTTAAAAGAATTTCGTCCTCGAAATTGCTAAGCAGTAGAAATGTTATAACTCTAAATCCTCATAACCAACTTAGTTGAAATCTTATATTCCATATCTTCATAACCCATTTCACACCTGACCTTCGAATTCTCATATCAATACTCGATCATTCATAATTCATTCCAAATGATCTGTCCACCATTTTTGGATAATCCATCATCACTTTCTTATCTTCAATTCATATGCTCTTCTGCATATCTACACCCATTCCAATTGATTTTAAATCCATTTATCAATTTCATTATTCCATTTGAAATTTTACTAACCAATTCTGGTTTTCTTATTTCAACTATAATTAACAACTCGATTTTAAATTATCAAAAATTTCTTAAAAATTTTCTAACTCTTTAATTTTCAAAAAAATTTGCGAGCATCTCCTTTGCGCGGCTCAATCAGTATAACCACAACTCGTCTTTCTAGGCCTTCTCCAATCCAAAAGAAAATCAAAATGCCAAGCGGCTTGCTCCATAGGCTCATAAAACCATCAAACCCAAGTAGTATTGTAAACATGTACCTTTTTGTCGGGCATAATTCTATCTCTTGCATTTCCTTCCATTCAATATATGCTCAGCATACATATTTCCATTTCCAGTTGGTTTCAAATCAATCCAACTTCTAGTTTTTAACTCTCTAATCAACTTCTGATTATTTCACTTCTATTTTATCAATTCAAATCTGATTTCTATCTAAGTCAATCCATTTATTATACTTGAATCTAATTCAATTCCAATTAACAACATCCAGTATATATTCAACTTGCTTATTCGTAAGTCAAATTCATATTAATAATTCCAATCAACATTTCTCTTTATTTAATTTCATTTGGAATTATTTCTGAGGCAATCCAATTTTATTAATCTTAATTTAAATTTCAATTCAGTTGATACATTTTTACCATTTCAATCTATCCAACTTATACAACTTAAATAAAATTTCAGAATTCAAATTCCCGGGTTTTATTTCAAATTAGTTTGTAATCATATATATATATATTTATACCCATATTTATAATCAACTCAATTCAAAACATTTGAATTCCTAAAACATCTTGTCCTTTTCAAACAAATTTTTCATTCCCAAATTACTATGGTAGCAATCCGTCACTCAACAACTCGAAAATGAATACCGATAATGTCGCGATCCATTATCAGAATCATTTTCTTGCCACTGAAGTGCTTTCAGTGCTTAATCACTTTTCAAAATCCATTTAAATCCCTTTTTAACCAAAATTATTAAAAGTAATTTCATATTATTTTCAAAATACTTCAGAAAATATTTCTAAACAACTGGGATTTAAATTCCAAATTCTGATCTGAATCAAATTTTAATTCGTCTTATTTGTGTATTCTATTCTTATACAAATTCGATTTGGTTATATATAACCATTTTAATATTTTACAATTTTATTTGATTGTAATAACAATCAACACACTTATATAATATAATAATCCAAAAATTATTCATTTTATACTATTTTTTGGACAAAATTATATCATTTACCCATTTTTAAAACAAACTATATCGAACTGCTTTGTTCGAGAGTTTAGAAACACCTATCGATACTGTTGTACATTTTGTATCGATCAGGATTCATAAACCACATAACAAACCAGTCAACACAATATAAGACATTTTTATATCAAATCTACATTTACGCGCTCACATATACACTCAAACTCAATCTATGGTATTACTAACCTCATCCCTTTTGAGTTACACCACAAAGCCAAGGTTATCACTCAACCTTCAGCTCTAATACCAAATGTAATGGCCCGAATTTTCGTACTCTTTGAGTCGACTAATAACACCACACATCCTACCCAAATTGCACAAAAATGCGAATCATTATTAGAAAGAAGTTAGAGGATGAGAAATAGAGAAAGAAATATTGGAATAGAAGAAAAATAAGATCACAAACTCACCGCGGAACGAATAAAATATATTAAATAACATAACCTTTGAAAACAAATTAGTAATTGTGTACACATACCATCATCAGAGCACAGCAGTTATTCCTGGAACAGATATAAACACCTATTTCCAGATACGAACATAATACACAACGGAAAAATATGATAGTCTATAGCTAGCTGGTGAAGCCTCCTGCTACAAGCTCCTCCAAGTGAATCTGTAAAATCCCGACTACTTTACTTCCCGTACAAATTTGGGCACCCAAGAATTTAGGGTAAAACAAAACAAAATAAACTCTGGGTCAGTCATGGGACTGGTGTGAGTAAACTCCAACCATTTGTTTAACTTTCAAAATCCTTTCGAAAGAAACGATAATCGTAAGATCGATCCATACATAAACACGGATGGTTTTCACCTTAGATGACCAAAAATATTTTTGATATCAAATCCAATGATATTACAATAGTGTCTAAATCAAATAAATAGAAATTTAGCGTAACGCTTGCATCTCATGCTCCATATATAATATTAAATCAAAAACCACAGGGCGTTTATTGGAGATTGGATTTCCAACATGACAAGGTATGGAACCACCTTCCGATAGTGTCTCTATAGGGGAATACACTGGGTTCAACAAGAACGTCTTGCAACCTGACCCATACATGGCTGACCTCTCATTTAACTTGAGTGTATCGAGAATATTATCACCAAAGGTTGTGATCAGCAAGCGTCACAGAAAGTATACAGCAGGGAATAGAATAAGAAGCAAGTGAATTTTCTCTAGATCAGTTGATAATACCCCTAATAAGAATGACCCACATGGCCATGCTGCCTGCCAGATTTTTGTCATTTCCCAGTTTGATGAGGCTTGAGGTCACGATTTACTTCTAGAACATTTTGTCACCATTTACTTTGGATTCCACGTCGTCAGACATTCGTCCATATATGTTGTCCTAGGGCTGGACAAACTGAAGGCACCGTTATATTAATCCATCTTGGGCAATTTCTACCTTGGATTAATAGAACAGCCCTTGCACTTTACTCCGTCTTCAATTATCTTCGACATATTTCGATTCGCAACGCATATGCCTATATGGAGTGGTTTTCAGATGATAAATCTGATCTCGGTCTCTCTGTATTGACAAGGAGGTATAAAATAAACTTTGATAGTCGGTGATTTAACTATCAAAGAAAACATCCATACAACCAATGATCCTATTCCCAAATGAGAATTTTATCGATCAACCATCAAACAATACTGGCCCCCTTTTTAAATCAATTCCTTATTATATTATCATTTCCAATTCCTCTTTCCCGTCTTTCATATCCTTTCAAAACTTTATTTTTTTCCTGATTCTTGGAAAAAAGATTTCCAATATCCTAATTTCTTTATTCGAAAAAGTATCTCTTATTCCAGTTAGAAAATATTTCTAAATATTCACAAATCCTTATTTTCTATATTCAGAAAATATACCTTATTAATTTCGGAAAAATATTTCCATATTCCATTTCTAAATTCCACGTTAACTAATTCATTTCATTTTCTATTCATAGAAAAAAATCTCTCATTTTATTTGGAAAAACATTTCAAAATCCTTTAAATTAACCTGATGTTATAAAAATATCATTATTATAACTCGAACCATTTACCATTTATTAACAAAACATATCGCTAACCAATCTTCACTATCGAACTTTAACCATTCCTCCATCAATCATGAAGTCAATCAAGTTGGGTTATAATTACCTCTCAGACCTTAATTGAACAACATTCTCAACTTTGAAACAGTCAAAGTTCACAACTTTAAAAAAACATCGCTTACGCGACTCTCGGATTCAATCTAAGAATACACTTCTTTTATGTAAAAACATTGATTATAAGGGTAGCGTTATAATCATTGTTTCCAAATATTTGATTCATAAAACATTTATTATAGTGGTATTGTTAAGATCGTTGTTTAGATTTACAAAACATTTATTATAACGGTAGAGTTAAAATCGCTGTTTAGATTTATAAAACATTTATTATAATGACAGCGTTATAATCGCTATTTAGATTTGTAACACATTTAATGTAACAGCAGCATTAGAATCGTTGTCTCCAAATATTTGGTATATAAACATTTATTTAAAACCTCTTCATCAGTTAGCTATCGACTATCATATTTTCCGCTGTGTACTATGCTGTATCCGGAAACAGTTGTTTATAACTGTTCCAGGAACAACTGTTGTGCTCTGATAATGGTATGTATATATACAGTTACTGATTTGTATTTCAAAAGTTATGTTATTTAATATATTTTATTCGTTCCACTGTGAGATTGTGTTCTTCGTTTTCTTCTATTCTAATTATTCCTTTCTTCTAATTCTCATCCTCTAACTTCTTTCTACTAATAATTCGTATTTCTGTGTCACTTGGGTTGGATGTGTGGTGTTATTAGTCAACTCAAAGGGTAAGGAAATTCGGGCCATTACATATATCCCCTATGATTTAAAAACGTACCTATAGAAAATATTAAACTAAAAATATATGCATATATATATATATATATGTTTACTGAAATATATTGTATTATTAATTTTAAAATAAATTTAGAATAAAAAGTTTCATTTATTTTCTTGATAAATATTAAATGCTAAATTATGGTATCAAACTTAACATTATTTACAAAATGATAATTTTATTTTATTTTACATGAATGAAATACGTAAACATAATTGCATACTAGAAAAAAGTATATGCAGTATTTAGTTATCTTAATAAATTCACCATATATTACGCAATAATTTCAATTCTTTAAAAATACGTGTAATTTTATTTCTAAATCATACCACGTGCATTGCATAGGGTTCACACTTTTATAATACAGGTAAGAATCGTACTTATGGAAATTGTCTGTCTACTTTAATTCTCTTGTTGTGATGACCCGATAATTCGACTAATCGAATACTGAATTTTTCATAGGAATCGCAAAACTAGAATATAATATAGCATTGATATGTAGCACTTTATAACTTGCTATAACTTAGAAACCATAGCGTTTAGGGTAAAATGCTATCTTTTTCCTCCTTCCTAAGCTTTATTACCATGCATGGTGTAACGTCCCGCATTTTTATCGGTTTGAATTTGAATATTTAAATCAGTTTAAATATTAAATTTGTAATATAAGTGGATTTATATATTAATTAAACGAAGTTAAACGTATAAAAATATATATTAATTTTAATCGAGCTCATAACGACGCTGCAGTTCGTGATTTAACGTTCTGATCTTCAACTGAGTATACAAGACTCGTTATAAACCGGATTTCTTCGAAACAAGAAACGTTGGAATCCGTTGAATTGTATCTTTCTAACAGAAGTGAAATATTGAGATTTCGTCCTATAGATTTCAAGATATGTCAAAATCAAATATTCAGAAAGTCGCTGTAAAATCGGTTATCGACCGTAACGGGTTATTTGATATAACTAGATATCGGATTCGAATTTGGACAAGGTTCTTTTGAGACGTAGGGATAATTTAATTTTTAGAATTTTACTGAAATTTTTAATTAATTAAATACGCAACTTTTTATTTGGAGTATTTTGCACCCTGTATCAACATTTTGGGGTTTCACAATATGAGTTAACCTACCGATATTATTATATTTTCGGGATCGTGACACCTCGTTGAGCACGATTGTACTCTTACTTCTGTCCGTACGTAAATGTAATTTTAGAAACTGAGGTAAACCAATCTTTAAAACAATTATTCATTTGTATTACTTAACTCTTGAGTCATGCTTTCAAATCAACACCACGCCAAAGATTTAGACAATTCATGCCTACCTTTAATTGAGCCCATACGGTGAAATGAAATGGAAATGTCCCTGAATATACATGCAAGCTTCATACGCAAGCTTCATACGTCTCTTCTTTTAATAACTTAGTACATTGAAAATGTATCACCTGCATTGAAGAATCTACTGTGTAGTCTTATCCAAAATATACCAAGCTTCTACCCTACATCTCTCTTTTCGCATCAAACTTGCGGTCATCTCCCTAAACATTTATGAAACCGTACCCTACCATTCTTTTTATATTGAATATGGCAACTCTCAATGGTACAAATGAAAGAAAATAGGAAGGGGAAACATAACCTGTAGTATGCATGACATGTGAGTGACCCAATCCTAGCGTTATCCATCATCCTACTTTCACAAGCCTAAAACAAAGGCACATGCAGACCCATCCCCCTACGACTTCATGGCAAAGTAATTACTGCAACCCATATTTTAGTGTTTTGTGCTTAAGGAAACCATGGAGACAAAGTAGTTTACACAGCCCACCTATGTTCTATCCTTGAAGCCGACCTATATATGTACTAATGCCTTGACACCCAAGCTTTCCAATTCTATAAATACACAGCGGTTGTGATATTTCTTCTTCGGAAAACACATGTTTTTGAAGCCTCTAATGACTTTAAAAATAAAATCAAAACAAAACCCTCTCTTCTAAAAAAATAAATAAATCAATCACTGAGTTTTCTTTGTCACTGATCGTGTGCTTGCCGAAGACGGAAACTAAGCAGAAGGGCTGAGCTTTGGTTAATGAGCAAGGCTGCGAAAAGATAGTGCTGGGAAGCTCGTTGGTGGACGGTGGACTGACAAGGCTGTGGGAGAAGTAAAGTGGGGTGAGCTTTATATATTTGGACTTGAGTACTTCAGGATAGGGGTAGCGAAGTGGCGGTGTGCTGAAGAGAGGCTACATGTATAAGTGTTGTTGACTGTGCATGGAAGTGGTACTATGTGAGAAAGAAAAGAAAAATGGGGTGTGTGTTTCAGAGCATGGCTCCATAGTACTGTGCAAGAGGAGGGTGTACATGCTGAGTGGACAAATAGTATGAGGAGGGAGCGGAAAGTAGTGGTTCGGCAAATTTGAATTTGTGGGACAAAGACCGCTATTGATGCACGTCAAAGTATATGTGGACCGAAAAGGTTTCACAAACGGTTTGATCCGTTGGAGTCCTATAGTCGCAGGCTACAAAAATGACACTATTCTGAAGAGATTTGGAGCTCGTCTGAATTTATGGAAAAACTGAACGTCGGGTAAAAGCAACCAACGCAAATCGTTATTTAACGGTTAACGCGCCAAGGTGAGTAAATTCACTAACTTTGTTTTATTTAAAATATTTTATTTATATTTTAAATAATGGTTGAATGTTGTGTGATGGTTGTTTAGGCAGATTATGGTTAAATTGGTTGAAATATTATATATCGTTGCATATGTACCCATCACCGGTTGGATATTGATTCCATCAGTTTGGAATCAGTGATAATTGTTTGACTAACATTTGTGGATGCGGAAACCGGTAGGAGGAATTCAACCGGATTCTTCAATAATTATATGTACTGTTTATGCACTGTTTGAACTGTGTTGAATGGAAGTTCAACGTTATGTTGATTTAGTAAATAAACGATATTGATTTAGAAAGTGGCAACAGTCGACCATAAACACATCGTTTTGTTAAGAAATTGGTTGACTGTCAAGCAAACCAACGAAGTTCGATTATAAAAATTATATCTTTATAATTGAAGCAAAATTATAAATTATAATAGAAGTTCTATTATAAACTGGTATTTTTAATACCGTGAGTTAGATATAAATTGATTCGAGTTTAAATAGGAAGAATCGATTATTTATTATTTCTAAATAACAGAAATTGAATCTTGATTAAACAAGGAGGCGATGACTTGTTTTAAGTATATCAAAAACAAGTAGTCGATTTTAAAGATGCTTATGAAATAAAGTATAATTCTATGTTTGGAGTATGATCGTATTTGAAATAAGGGTAGTAAAACGAGTCTAGATTCCTATTGCGAAATGATATTTTAATAAAAGTGAATAGTGGTTAGAAAGTAAACATTTTGTAAGTAGATATTTCTATTTGTGATAAACTAAATTGATCTGATTAACGAGAAGTTTAGAAATGGAGTTTTGAAATGTTTTTCAACATTAATAATGTGTATTTTCTAAAAGTACAGAAAATAAGAAAGGTAAGGAAGATGGAAATGTTCCAGATATTAAATAAATGTATATCTTCTAGAATGTGGGTGAACAAGTGCTATAATATTTGAAAATGGGTTTTTCAAAGAAGTATGAGGTTAAACAGTTTTGGAAATATCTAGAAAAATATGAATAATGAAATATTAGAAAGTGCCGAGATTGTGAAATGGTTTGATGGATGTTTATTTTCAAAACACCGACTATCAAAGATTTTTGTAACGAAATGAGATATCAAGATTTTTGTAACGAAAAGAGATATCAAGATTTTTGTAACGAAAAGAGATATCAAGATTTTTGTAATGAAAAGAGATGTCAAGAATTTGTAACGGAAAGAGGTGTTGAGATTAATTATAAAGTGGAATATAGTGGCATATTACAAGTCTCAGAACTATAGCAGTAAAGTAACGCTGTTGACTAGGTTTAAGTGTGACTATTATGTCAAGATTAGTTATAAAGGGATATAGCAGCGTATAGCTAGTTTGAACTGTAACGATAAATGAAACGCTGTTAACCAAACTTAAGCGTGATGTTTATATACAGTAGCACTTCCTAGGGAAGGAAAACAGCTTGTTTTGAAATTCACTTATTCAAAAGTAATAAGTAATGACGTTTGTCCAAAGAAATATAAGAACGAATGTTAAATAAAAAGTGCCTGTGATTTGTGTGATATTGGTTGTACATTGAATGGATGTTGTTTTTACTTCGATAGTTAAAACAACCGACTATCGAAGTGTTTTGACCATCGTTGTCTATACGGGGAGACCGGTTGGATATACTATCTGAAACCACTCCGTATAGGCATAAGCGCTGCAAATATGCTGAAGAAAATTGAAGACGGAGTGAAATGCAAGGGGCGTCCTATTCGGAATGGTGCTTTCTGTTTGTCCAGACCCAGGACAACTTGTATGGATGAATGCTTGACAGCGTATTCTTAGAAGATCACCTAAGACGTTCTTTTCAAGATATTACGTCTGGTGGCGGAGAAATTCGTTTCTCTTGGCTTTTATACCCGTAATATTTTGGGAAGATCAGCTAGTGATTTGACGAGTTTGACGATGTGGCGTTCAAAGTGTATGGTGGCCAGATGTCCTAAAAGGTAAACGTAGCCTCAAGCTTCACAACCGGGAAATGACAAAAATCGGGCAGGCAGCATGGCTATGTGGGTCGCTCCCATTAGGGTGTATAATCACCTATCTAGAGAAATTCCTTTTGTTTCTAAATCTATCGATTCTGCCCATTCGGGAACGGTGGTTTGAGTCCAACCGTTGGTGATATACATTCGATACACTCAAGCGAAATGAGTGGTCGGTCATGTGTGGGCCGGGTTGCAAGACGTTCTTGTTGAACCCAGGTGTATTCGCCTCTAGAGATACATCATCGGAAGGTGGTCCCATACCTTGTCATAGTTGGAATCCAATCTCCAATAAGCGCCATGCGGTTTTTGATTTTATACTATGTATGTAGAGCGTGAGATGCAAGCGTTCTACTATTTGGTTATTTATTTGATTAGACATTATTATAATATCACTGGATTTTGATATCAAAAATGATTTGGGTTATAGTAAGGTAAAAACCATCCGTATTTATGTGTGGACTGGTCTTACTATTATCCTTTTCTTTCGAAAGATCTTTGAAGTTAAACCGTATGGTTTGAGTTTACTCACACCAGTCCCATGACTGACCCAGAGTTTATTTTGTTTTGTTTTTCCTAAACTCTTGGGTGCCCAAATTTGTATGGGCAGTCAAGTGTTTCAGGCTTTTACAGATACACTTGGAGGAGCTTGAAGCAGGAGGCTTCAACGTTAGTTATTTAGAGTTACTTCCGCTGAATCAAATGTTATGTGTACTCTGATGATGGTATGTATATATGTACAAAACAGATTTGTATTTCAAAGCTTATGTTATATATTATATTTTATTCGTTCCGCTGTGAGATTCTTGTTTACTCTGATTCTGCTCAGATGTGTTCTTCTTCTATTCTATTAGTTCTATCTTACCTTTCTCATCCTCTTATTTCTTTCTATTAATGATCTGGTATTTTCGATGTCTGAACAGTCGACGCTGGGTTTGTGTCGATTTTCGGAGTCGAAAACCCTGGGTCGTTACAGTGGTATCAGAGCTGAAGGTTAAGTGATTACCTTGGCTCTGTGGCGTGACTCAATAGAGATGGGGTTAGTATTACCCTAGATTGAGTTTGAGTGTATACATATGAGCGCGTATTTGTAAATTGATATAAAAACTGTTTTATATTGTGTTAATTGATCTGTTGAGTGGTATATGAATTCCAGATCGACGCGTTTAGCTGACGAGGTCGATAGGGATTTATAAACGCTTGGATAGAGAAATTCGACATGGTATTGTTTAAAAAGTTGGGTGAATAAAATAATTTTACCCAAAATATATTTTGATGTAAAAAGAACTATGTATCTTGAGATCATTATAGTATATTGGGTGTGTTGATCGTTACTATAATCGAATAAGATTATAAGTGGGTTGGTTATGTAAATAACCAATCGAAATTCATATGAGTATAAGGTATAAAATAAGATGAATTAAATCTGAAATTTAAGCCAGAATTGGAATTAAAATTCTGAAACATGAAATTGTTTGTAAATGAATTTTGAATGAAGTATATGGAATTTTAAGATCCTGGGGAAATTTTGAAATATTATCCAAGTTTCGAAAAGATATTTTTGAAATAAATTTCAAATAAAAGTATTTGGATATGAGTTTTGAAAGTGATATAGTATTGAACTCACTTTGATCGCTGGGAAATGAATTCCGATGATGAAGTCGACCATTATCTGTATTCATTTTCGAGTGCTAAGTGACGGATTACTACCAAAAGGTTTTGTTTTTGAAGTGTTTTGGGAAAACACATTATCAGAAATTCAAATGTTTGTATGGCCATGTTGTAGGTATATATGTGTATATGATCTCAAACTGATTGGAAATGAAAATCCCAGGTATTTGATTTCTGAAATTTAAATTTTTCTTATGAAGTATATAAATAATGAATTTGACTAAGTCAAATAAAATTTGAGTTGAATTGAAACCAAGTAGGTGGAAAATGCACTAGAATAAGGATTTGATTTGGCAAAGTAGTTGAGTTATGGAACCGAACTTGGTTGGGAAATTTGATTATTTGGAATTGGAATTGAACTGGAGTTTGAAAGGAAATTTGAGTCGGGATGAAAGAAAATTATAGATTGAAGATAAACTGACTCGAGATCAGTTGGAGATGTATTCGGGTATGCTGAATGGATTGCAAATGGAAGCGAGAAAGTTAGATGCCCGATAAAGGGAGAAGGCCCAGAGTGGCGTGTGGTAGTAGTACCGAATGAACCGTGCAGCAGAAAGGCTGACGAAATTCTCCGAAAATTAAAGTGTTAGAAAATTTTCAGAATTTTGAAAATTTTCGTTACAAAGAAGGGAATTAATATTTTGATCAGTTCAGTTGGAACTGAAATTATGAAGTAAACCAAAAGAATTTTTAACATGTTTACCACAGAAATTGTAGCTTTTTTCCTACCTTAGCAATTTCGAGGACGAAATTATTTTAAGGGGGAAGGAATGTAACGTCCCGCATTTTTATCGGTTTGAATTTGAATATTTAAATCAGTTTAAATATTAAATTTGTAATATAAGTGGATTTATATATTAATTAAACGAAGTTAAACGTATAAAAATATATATTAATTTTAATCGAGCTCATAACGACGCTGCAGTTCGTGATTTAACATTCTGATCTTCAACTGAGTATACAAGACTCGTTATAAACCGGATTTCTTCGAAACAAGAAACGTTGGAATCCGTTGAATTGTATCTTTCTAACAGAAGTGAAATATTGAGATTTCGTCCTATAGATTGCAAGATATGTCAAAATCAAATATTCAGAAAGTCGCTGTAAAATCGGTTATCGACCGTAACGGGTTATTTGATATAACTAGATATCGGATTCGAATTTGGACAAGGTTCTTTTGAGACGTAGGGATAATTTAATTTTTAGAATTTTACTGAAATTTTTAATTAATTAAATACGCAACTTTTTATTTGGAGTATTTTGCACCCTGTATCAACATTTTGGGGTTTCACAATATGAGTTAACCTACCGATATTATTATATTTTCGGGATCGTGACACCTCGTTGAGCACGTTGTACTCTTACTTCTGTCCGTACGTAAATGTAATTTTAGAAACTGAGGTAAACCAATCTTTAAAACAATTATTCATTTGTATTACTTAACTCTTGAGTCATGCTTTCAAATCAACACCACGCCAAAGATTTAGACAATTCATGCCTACCTTTAATTGAGCCCATACGGTGAAATGAAATGGAAATGTCCCTGAATATACATGCAAGCTTCATACGCAAGCTTCATACGTCTCTTCTTTTAATAACTTAGTACATTGAAAATGTATCACCTGCATTGAAGAATCTACTGTGTAGTCTTATCCAAAATATACCAAGCTTCTACCCTACATCTCTCTTTTCGCATCAAACTTGCGGTCATCTCCCTAAACATTTATGAAACCGTACCCTACCATTCTTTTTATATTGAATATGGCAACTCTCAATGGTACAAACGAAAGAAAATAGGAAGGGGAAACATAACCTGTAGTATGCATGACATGTGAGTGACCCAATCCTAGCGTTATCCATCATCCTACTTTCACAAGCCTAAAACAAAGGCACATGCAGACCCATCCCCCTACGACTTCATGGCAAAGTAATTACTGCAACCCATATTTTAGTGTTTTGTGCTTAAGGAAACCGTGGAGACAAAGTAGTTTACACAGCCCACCTATGTTCTGTCCTTGAAGCCGACCTATATATGTACTAATGCCTTGACACCCAAGCTTTCCAATTCTATAAATACACAGCGGTTGTCATATTTCTTCTTCGGAAAACACATGTTTTTGAAGCCTCTAATGAATTTAAAAATAAAATCAAAACAAAACCCTCTCTTCTAAAAAAATAAATAAATCAATCACTGAGTTTTCTTTGTCACTGATCGTGTGCTTGCCGAAGACGGAAACTAAGCAGAAGGGCTGAGCTTTGGTTAATGAGCAAGGCTGCGAAAAGATAGTGCTGGGAAGCTCGTTGGTGGACGGTGGACTGACAAGGCTGTGGGAGAAGTAAAGTGGGGTGTGCTTTATATATTTGGACTTGAGTACTTCAGGATAGGGGTAGCGAAGTGGCGGTGTGCTGAAGAGAGGCTACGTGTATAAGTGTTGTTGACTGTGCATGGAAGTGGTACTATGTGAGAAAGAAAAGAAAAACGGGGTGTGTGTTTCAGAGCATGGCTCCATAGTACTGTGCAAGAGGAGGGTGTACATGCTGAGTGGACAAATAGTATGAGGATGGAGCGGAAAGTAGTGGTTCGGCAAATTTGAATTTGTGGGACAAAGACCGCTATTGATGCACGTCAAAGTATATGTGGACCGAAAAGGTTTCACAAACGGTTTGATCCGTTGGAGTCCTATAGTCGCAGGCTACAAAAATGACACTATTCTGAAGAGATTTGGAGCTCGTCTGAATTTATGGCAAAACTGAACGCCGGGTAAAAGCAACCAACGCAAATCGTTATTTAACGGTTAACGCGCCAAGGTGAGTAAATTCAATAACTTTGTTTTATTTAAAATATTTTATTTATATTTTAAATAATGGTTGAATGCTGTGTGATGGTTGTTTAGGCAGATTATGGTTAAATTGGTTGAAATATTATATATCGTTGCATATGTACCCATCACCGGTTGGATATTGATTCCATCAGTATGGAATCAGTGATAATTGTTTGACTAACATTTGTGGATGCGGAAACCGGTAGGAGGAATTCAACCGGATTCTTCAATAATTATATGTACTGTTTATGCACTGTTTGAACTGTGTTGAATGGAAGTTCAACGTTATGTTGATTTAGTAAATAAACGATATTGATTTAGAAAGTGGCAACAGTCGACCATAAACACATCGTTTTGTTAAGAAATTGGTTGACTGTCAAGCAAACCAACGAAGTTCAATTATAAAAATTATATCTTTATAATTGAAGCAAAATTATAAATTATAATAGAAGTTCTATTATAAACTGGTATTTTTAATACCGTGAGTTAGATATAAATTGATTCGAGTTTAAATAGGAAGAATCGATTATTTATTATTTCTAAATAACAGAAATTGAATCTTGATTAAACAAGGAGGCGATGACTTGTTTTAAGTATATCAAAAACAAGTAGTCGATTTTAAAGATGCTTATGAAATAAAGTATAATTCTATGTTTGGAGTATGATCGTATTTGAAATAAGGGTAGTAAAACGAGTCTAGATTCCTATTGCGAAATGATATTTTAATAAAAGTGAATAGTGGTTAGAAAGTAAACATTTTGTAAGTAGATATTTCTATTTGTGATAAACTAAATTGATCTGATTAACGAGAAGTTTAGAAATGGAGTTTTGAAATGTTTTTCAACATTAATAATGTGTATTTTCTAAAAGTACAGAAAATAAGAAAGGTAAGGAAGATGGAAATGTTCCAGATATTAAATAAATGTATATCTTCTAGAATGTGGGTGAACAAGTGCTATAATATTTGAAAATGGGTTTTTCAAAGAAGTATGAGGTTAAACAGTTTTGGAAATATCTAGAAAAATATGAATAATGAAATATTAGAAAGTGCCGAGATTGTGAAATGGTTTGATGGATGTTTATTTTCAAAACACGTACTATCAAAGATTTTTGTAACGAAAAGAGATATCAAGATTTTTGTAACGAAAAGAGATATCAAGATTTTTGTAACGAAAAGAGATATCAAGATTTTTGTAATGAAAAGAGATGTCAAGAATTTGTAACGGAAAGAGGTGTTGAGATTAATTATAAAGTGGAATATAGTGGCATATTACAAGTCTCAGAACTATAGCAGTAAAGTAACGCTGTTGACTAGGTTTAAGCGTGACTATTATGTCAAGATTAGTTATAAAGGGATATAGCAGCGTATAGCTAGTTTGAACTGTAACGATAAATGAAACGCTGTTAACCAAACTTAAGCGTGATGTTTATATACAGTAGCACTTCCTAGGGAAGGAAAACAGCTTGTTTTGAAATTCACTTATTCAAAAGTAATAAGTAATGACGTTTGTCCAAAGAAATATAAGAACGAATGTTAAATAAAAAGTGCCTGTGATTTGTGTGATATTGGTTGTACATTGAATGGATGTTGTTTTTACTTCGATAGTTAAAACAACCGACTATCGAAGTGTTTTGACCATCGTTGTCTATACGGGGAGACCGGTTGGATATACTATCTGAAACCACTCCGTATAGGCATAAGCGCTGCAAATATGCTGAAGAAAATTGAAGATGGAGTGAAATGCAAGGGGCGTCCTATTCAGAATGGTGCTTTCTGTTTGTCCAGACCCAGGACAACTTGTATGGATGAATGCTTGACAGCGTATTCTTAGAAGATCACCTAAGACGTTCTTTTCAAGATATTACGTCTGGTGGCGGAGAAATTCGTTTCTCTTGGCTTTTATACCCGTAATATTTTGGGAAGATCAGTTAGTGATTTGACGAGTTTGACGATGTGGCGTTCAAAGTGTATGGTGGCCAGATGTCCTAAAAGGTAAACGTAGCCTCAAGCTTCACAACCGGGAAATGACAAAAATCGGGCAGGCAGCATGGCTATGTGGGTCGCTCCCATTAGGGTGTATAATCACCTATCTAGAGAAATTCCTTTTGTTTCTAAATCTATCGATTCTGCCCATTCGGGAACGGTGGTTTGAGTCCAACCGTTGGTGATATACATTCGATACACTCAAGCGAAATGAGTGGTCGGTCATGTGTGGGCCGGGTTGCAAGACGTTCTTGTTGAACCCAGGTGTATTCGCCTCTAGAGATACATCATCGGAAGGTGGTCCCATACCTTGTCATAGTTGGAATCCAATCTCCAATAAGCGCCATGTGGTTTTTGATTTTATACTATGTATGTAGAGCGTGAGATGCAAGCGTTCTACTATTTGGTTATTTATTTGATTAGACATTATTATAATATCACTGGATTTTGATATCAAAAATGATTTGGGTTATAGTAAGGTAAAAACCATCCATATTTATGTGTGGACTGGTCTTACTATTATCGTTTTCTTTCGAAAGATCTTTGAAGTTAAACCATATGGTTGGAGTTTACTCACACCAGTCCCATGACTGACCCAGAGTTTATTTTGTTTTGTTTTTCCTAAACTCTTGGGTGCCCAAATTTGTATGGGCAGTCAAGTGTTTCAGGCTTTTACAGATACACTTGGAGGAGCTTGAAGCAGGAGGCTTCAACGTTAGTTATTTAGAGTTACTTCCGCTAAATCAAATGTTATGTGTACTCTGATGATGGTATGTATATATGTACAAAACAGATTTGTATTTCAAAGCTTATGTTATATATTATATTTTATTCGTTCCGCAAAGAGATTCTTGTTTACTCTGATTCTGCTCAGATGTGTTCTTCTTCTTCTTCTATTCTATTAGTTCTATCTTACCTTTCTCATCCTCTTATTTCTTTCTATTAATGATCTGGTATTTTCGATGTCTGAACAGTCGACGCTGGGTTTGTGTCGATTTTCGGAGTCGAAAATCCCCGGGTCGTTACACATGGATGCATGTATCAGGATGAGACAAGTGTCTCTAAGGTGTCACTCTCTTAATCCCCCCTTCTTCCTATAAATACATGCCTCCTCTCTCTTCATTTCATTTATCTCATCCTTCTTTTCTCCATTTCCCCTCTCTTTTCCCTCCACTTCTCTCCATTTTCTTCCTCCGCCTCCTCCTCCTATTCGACCATCTTCTCCCTTCACCTCCTTCAAAAATCCACACAACTCCTTCCATTTTCCCTCTTCTCCTCAAGTCGGCCAACATCCCACACCACACAACCAAACGTCCTCCACTATCCCTCCTCCTCACGCCCATGCACTCCACCCTCGACCACCATCACCGTACGCCCTCCTCCTCCTACTAGCCATGGTCAAGCCTTCTTACTAGCCTAGGCTGAACAACCCTCTTCAGATAATAATAAAGGTTATTAAAGTATGGAAAACGATTTAGTGAATCAAAGCGGTTCGAGTTCAAAATAGAAACGTTCATATCGTACAATTAAAGTTAGGCGGAGTGGAACCCAAGGTGATAAACTATTTAATTTTTGTGATTTAAATAGTTGTTATGTTGTTTGATTTGAATTCATTTGAATTTGGTTAAATATGGATTGTAAGTGTTAATATCGTAACACTTATGATCTGTATGCTCTGAAATTGTTGGTTGGTTGCTATGAATGTTATAATGGTTGTTATTAGTGATGATATAACACACTTCATATATTACACCCAAGTATATCATATGTTACACCTATATGTATAGAATTATATGGGTACTAATTAAATTTCATTTCATTTGGATGATATGAATGAATATTATATTCATTTAAGTGAAAATAAGGTGTAAAATCAAAGGTTGATTTTTTTAACATTCAAAACGGGATAGAAACAAAATTAAAGTGGTTATGATTTTTTTTTTTCCGAAGATTGAAATTTAATTGAACAAGGATTTGATATAAAATAGCATGTTTAATTTCAAAGTGAATAATAAAATCGATTCGAAATAGTGATTTTGAAATCGAAATTGAGTTAGCTAATGGTATTTCAAACTCAAATTGAAGGTTCCAATAAAATTATATTATATTTAATTTGAGATTTGGAAAGTTTGAATTTCAGTGTGTTAATTTTTGAAAATATTAACATAATATTAACAAAATAATATTATAATATTCATTTAAAATGAATATTTATTTTTAAAAATGGAAATATGAAAATATTGTTTTAAAATGAAGTTACATGTATTTTAAAAAATATATAAACTTATTTGAAGCAAAAAGGATTGATTTCAAGTTGAAGTTGGAATATGATTAGAATAGAGCTATTCGCGCTACGCGAGTTTTGACCATTAACTTCAAAGGATTATACATGATGCAAATTTAATTGGATTTTCCTAAAATGAAAAACTTTTGTATTTTTTAAATGATATTAGTTCTTAAAAAAAGAAAAATTGGATTTTCAATGTATCTATTTTGAAATATGGTCAAATCAAATTTGAACAAAAATCGCAGTATTGTAGTTTAGTAACCGAATTCGGAAATTTTCAGGAAAGGCTATTTTTAAATTATTAAAAATATGGAAAAATTATGATAAAACAAAATAAATGTTTTAGAAGTGATTTGGATAAAAAATTGTAAGTTTTGAACAACAAAGAAGTTATTTAAATCAAACAGACTAATTTAAGCTATTTAGTAACACTTTGTAATAATTTGGAAGTTCGATCAAGTTAAAATGGAGGTGACTTCATTAAGCCTAGTATATCCATATTGTTTTAAGATGACGCTTATTATTCGAAAAGATCGAAATTATATTTTTAAATGAGAAACATTTCAAATAATGATACGATGTAATAAAGGAAAATAAAAATGTTAAAGACGATGTTAGAAGACCGAAAATCTTCACATCGAAAGGACCGCTCGTAACGATCTGGGATTTTGACCAATTCAAAATTAGAATTTTTGAATATAAATTGAATTTAATTTTGTTTAAATATGAATTTGGATTAAATATAAAATAAAATTTTAATTAAGTTTTAATATAAATATGTTTTAAGTAATAAAATAGATGTTTAATTTTATCAAAATATCACAGGTGTAATTTTGATAAGAGTTTATCAAGTTTTGTTACAATAAATTTTCAAATATATAAAACTATTTTAAACGTAATAATTTTGAAATGCTAAATAAGTTGTTAACATAATTCGGTTTTGATAACATTAAATTGTTGATTGTTAAATAGCTAAAAGATATCCTAGAATTGAACTTTTGCCACATTTATAAGTATAACAAACTAGAAACACTTTAAAAGAGTTACAACAATGTTACAAAAGGAAACCATGTGCAAGAACATGGTGTTAGAAAGGTGGTTTTGTGAGGTGGCTTCATGCATGGAAATGTAACCTTAAGGAGGGACATATGTCCATGTACACATTTCTTGAAACCCCTTGCACCATCCTATATAAGGACCCTTCTACCCTCCCATTTCATTCCATCCTAACATCCTCGTCCTTCTTCATTCTTAAGTTCTTTCTTCCTCCCATGGCCATAGCTTCTTAGCCTAACTCCTTCTTCTCCTTTCTACCTTCTTTTCCCTTCTCTCTTCCTTCATAAGTCAAAGCCAATGGACACCCCACCACCTCCTCCCCCGCGCTACCTTCTCTCTAGGCTACCTCTCCTCGACCCAAGCTCGGCCCATCCACCTTCCACCTACCCTCCCTACCTATGTCGGCCTCTACCCGAAAACCAACCACCGCCCATCATTCCCTTCTCTCCACTGTCGTAGACCCCACCCCCTCCGCCAAGCTCATCCCCTCCCTCCTCTCTTATAAAAACGAAGAAGATATATATATTTGTTTTAATATAATATAATATTTTGTCGAAAAGAGTCGGTGCAGGGAAATACTATTTGTTAGTGATCGCTCGTTAGTGATCGCTCGCAGTTAGCTAGGCTATCCTACAGTGAAGATTTAAGGAGCAATGTGGTGAGAACTCTTTAATTTAATTTGGTATAATTAATTTATATACGGTTAATTATGGATGGTAATTATATATTTGTAATATTGGATGAAAGGTTGTGTAATTAGAAACACGTATACACTGATAAGTGTTAATTACTGCACGTAGTTTATAACGTTAATTGATGATACTGTCATAGGCTATTATGAATGTTCGTATGTGATTATTTGATGTTTGAATGTAATCACCCACCTATGACACTAAAGTTATGTCATTATAAGGGTGAGTAGTTAAGTCTTCGTTCCATATAAACAAGATTTATATTATTTTAATATTAAAATAATGATCAAAAATGGAATTTGGGGTTTGATATCCGAAATAGTTTAGAAATGAAATTAAAGTATATACGAACAACTTTTGTAAAAGGTCGAAAATTATTTCAAATCAATTTTTACAATATATGGCATGTACAAGTTAAAAATCAAATTTGAATTTTCTCCTGGTCCAGACGGGTTCACTGTCTCTTTTTACATGCATTGCTAGCAAATAATATCCCATGTTGTGCTAAGAGCCGTGCACAGCTTCTTTCTACATAGCAAGCTCCTCACATAACTAAACTCCACCAATCTTGCTTTAATTCCAAAGACCCTACATCCCAAAGATGTCACACAGTTCAGACCCATCGCTTGTTGCAAGGTCATATACAAAGCAATATAGCGTATCATAGCAAAAAGATTGAGAGACGTGCTTCAAACAGTCATCTCCTCAAACCAAGCAGCATTGCTCCCAAAACAAAATATACTAGACAATGTGTTGCTAACACATGAGCTTTTAAATATATACTCAAGCAAAAACACATCTCTAAAGGCAATGCTAAAAGCAGACATTAAGAAGGCCTTCGATTCCGTGAAATGGTCAACCCTCATTAGCATGGTGATTAAGATGAAATTTCCAGTTAAATTAATTTACAGGGTATATCTATGTATCTTGACAGTTAGATACTCTCTTGTTTTCAATGCACATACTGTCGGATATTTCAAAGGTACAAAAGGCTTGAAACAAGGCGATCCTATATCTGATTACCTGTTCATACTGTCAATGGAAAATTTGTCAACTAAATTTGAAAGGCAAGTTCAACTGAAAATTTTCCTTCTGCATCCAAAATGTAGGTCTCCGATGGTGATATCCCTGGCTTTCGCTAAAGATCTCCTAATTTTCACAGAACCTACCATTTCTTCTCTTCAAAGCATTATGCAACCCTTATCTTCCTTTTACTACTTCTCTATTCTACATATAAACCACAGTAAATCACATACCCATACTGTTGGCTTATCTCCATCACAGGACCATACCTCTCTAACACTAACTAGAATGTCCTCTATAGCCTCCAGCATGTCTTATTTGGGTATTCCACTAGCCACTAAGTGAATAACTATGACTCAGTGCCTCCCATTATATGAGAAAATAGCGTCTGTATTCTCTCGCTGGGAAAATAGGTTCATTTCACAACCTAGAAGATTGGTAATAGCTAATGCTGTTATTTTCTCTACGATAGTATATTGGTGCAGAACATTTTTCTTTCGACTAAACTGCTTGCTATGTTGAAGATGGTTACGAGGAATTTCCTATGGTCTAGCACAATACACACCACCAAACTTGCACTATAGCTTACTGCAAACTTGAGAATCCAAAAAAGAATGGGGGTCCTTGTGTCACCCCACGTCCGTTAATGTCACTCATCAAGGGAATGCATTAAGTTTCATGAAGCGTTATAGGTAAACAGGGACAGAAATATTACAAAACATATATAAAAGCAACAATAGAATTTAAATTTTTATTTCAAACATAAATCATAACATCGTGGTCCAAAATACCATAAGTCGGAAACTACATAAAACCCATAACGATAATATAAAGCTTCTGTCTTGTACCATCAGAGTACAGAAAATACATAAAAAGCATAATTCCCCAAAAGAGACAAAACCATAGTAGGTGAAGATAGAAACTGAGCAGTACTTCAAAAGCTGCTCCAAGAAAGACGATAGCGGAATTCTGACTAAGCCTGAGAATTCCCTCCCTGAGAACCTTGGGGGGAGGGGGAACGGAAGAAAGAAGAGGAAACAAAAAGGGTCAGAAATAAAGTCCGGTGAGTCCAGTTACTTTTATCAAGTAAATAAGTAAAAGTATCACGACAGACATACAAAGTGGATAAGAGAGATATCATCATAATAGGTAAGGGTGACAAGGTAAACATGATAGAGTATATTTTGCTTCTAGAGATTTCTCTGCACCAATACTAGTATAACAGATATGTAACATGATTACATACTCCCTAATTGCTTAACAGAGACAGGATTATCTGATAGTTTAGGTGTACTCTAGTAAAGGGCATTAACCCAAACGAAATTAGTCGGTACCTAATAAAAAATAGTGGGTGTTAGCACAGACAGAAACACAGGTATCCCACAGAAATAGACAGGACCAGATGTACCCTATTTACTACCCGCTAATCGATCGACTCCCTATTCCGTAAATACCATGTACCGCCCCATAGTAGGGTGTATTACTTCCTAAAGTGGAAACCCATAGAAGGACACATACCCATTTACTGGTGCTACAGCGACTTATTTTCCCATATGCAGGTCGCACTCATGCACGCACATGAGTCCGTTGGAATGCACCAGTACACACCTTGTCTCAGATGAACCTCTTATAATCAATTCAGTAAGCATGCCCTGACTCCTACCTCGTGCGGGGTCTCCCTTTAATACCAGAATGGGTAACCGACTGATATGGGTCCCACACAACATATGACACAAGATAACCCTTATAGATCTTGTGTCCCCAACTAACTAGGATTTGGCAGGTTATGCCTAACAGATTTAACATATTCACATAACCCCCTACAAATTTACGGGTTAAACTTTACAAGTTAACGGGTCAATATAACCCCAATATATTCAACATGTTAAGTTTTCTAAATTCACAGGTTTGTACAACCCTTACAGATTTAACAGGTTTACTCAACCCACAGATTTAACAGGTTTACTTAAACTCATAGATTTAACAGGCTTACTTAACCCCACATACTTAATAGGTTTACTTAACCCCACATACTTAATAGGTTTACTTATCCCCTCAGATTAAACAGGCTCATACAATCCTTATGGATTCAACTAGGTTAAGTTTTCATCTTTATTACCATCTTCAATTATGGTTAAAATGTGCTAGACCTTCCACATTAGGCCTATAACATGTGGACGCTTGATATGCCAGTCAGTTCCGGACAGACTTCTTCCACAAGTCGGTCTTAACCTCGTGTCATAGCACGTCTCGTATTTGTGCACTTAGACCTCTCACATTAGATTCACCACTTGCGGTCGCTGGATATGCTGGTCGGTTCCGGACAGACTTCCACCGCAAGTGCAATCTAACCTCGTGTCATAAGTGCCATTACAGTTTCTAATTACTGTAATCCTAGGCATTTCAATTCTTAATTAATTATACTTATGTCTTTATAGGTGTCCATGCCTCTTTTTCCCCAATTATGTTCATAATTAATTATATCCCCAAATTCATGTTCATAAACATTAAGTTATGTCAGACTTTCCATTTACAAATTATGTCCAATTTATACCATTTTTCCCCTCGTTCCCATTTTAACGTATTCGCATAATTTAATGTCATGCCTAGGCTAGAAAGTAGCTAGGCTAAAATAAAAGGGATAGGGTGACAGAAATGATTATTCTAACAAGATTGTCATAAACATGTGGTGGCATAATTATTTAACGATATAATGATAAGATGGACATATATGAACAGATCTAGTGAACATGTGATATTATAATCAATCTTAACATAATAGGGATGTCATAACTGGCATGATAAGATCTAAATAATAATTTAGATGTCAAACTAATAATAGATCCTATTTAACCGCAATATGATAGGAACAAGGTAATCTAAACAGTGAAACCAAGGTAGACTTGTCATGACAATTAGGTGAAAGTTTAGAACTAAATCTAAAACATGTCCAAGTAATGACAGATCCAAAATAACCACAACATGATTGTAACACCCCGTATTTTCTGTGAATGTATAAGTAATAAATTAAAATATACTTAATTTTAGGAGAAAAATTAAGGGAAACGGGTTGCGCATTGCATTCATCTCGAAATTCTGCTTGAGATAGAGTCCGAGTTTGCGTAAAACGGATACCGTATGAAGAAGATATGGACAAACGAAGTTAGACAGAAAAACTGTAAACAAGCCAGAATACACTGGCGCACTTGTGAAGTGCGCCAGTACAAAAATACACTGGCGCACCTGCCAAGTGCGCCCATACCGATCCAGCACAGAATTCTGGAGTGTTCTGTGATAACGTGTCTTCTTCTGAGTGGCTGGATGACCTATCTTCGAGCTGGGTGGTTCTGATGACTTCTGGACTGATCTGAAGGCTCTAAATCACCCTATTCTCCTATGAAAACACCCACCAAACCTCACTTTCTCTCCACACAATTTCATTCTGCCTATACTCTGCCTCTATTCTAATTAAAATAAAATAATGGCATCGCTACTCTGTTGAAATCTAAGCTAGAACTAGTGCATCTTCTTCCAATCTGAATAGAATTAAAAGAGAACAACTATTTTCTAATCTAATCAATAGTCTACGCCAAAGGAGAGCTGTTCAGTGTCAAAATACAGATTCCAGAATACAAGAATCATTCCCTTTTTGTGAGTACGGTTATTTTTAGATATGAACTTTAATTATGATCTTGACACGGCTATAAATCTGAATCTGAGGTTATGCATATTCTTATCTATCAGATCTGTTTTTCTATGACTATTCTCTTTCTTTCTTTTTCTGTTCTATAGCCAGGCTACTACGAGCCTGCGCCAAATCTCATAAGAGATTAACGCAGGAACGCTAAATTTTGGAGTAAATAATGAATAACGCATAATTGGACATGACTTATCTGTGACTGATTTGAGAAAAGGACATATATTGTAAATTAGATCTAGATCTGTGCATACTTTGTGATTTGGAAGAAGAGGAATCATTGAATGATAACATATGACTTGAAACTTGGGACATAATGAATATAAAAATTAAGATCTAATTTTGAGAGGATATAATTTAAAGATCTAAATTTTTGGGTATATTTAATATAACGATTCATGACTTGAAAAAGGAATATGAAACTTAGGCGTAAGGACCTATATTAAAATAGGATAACTATTAATGTGAATGCGCCTAAATATGGATTTTTGAATATTGGCATTAAAGGCTATAATTTGGCATAATTCATATCATGATTTGGGGCTTTTAGAGAGCGTTCTGTGCTGTGCAAAGTTTAACAAAAATTTGGGGGCACATATTGTATTATGAATTATGACCATGATTTGAGCATGTAAGTTTAGGCTTAATTTATGATTAGGCAAGTTATGTAAATAGAATTTTTAAGAAATGTTAAATCTGCTAATCTGTTGAATTGCCTAATCTGTTAAATCTGTTGAATTGCACGTTCTGCTAATTTGCTAAATTTCCTAATCTGCTAGATCTGTTATCTGCTAAATCTATTGAATTGCTTAATCTGTTGAAAGCTAAATAATTGTAATTTGGAGGCTCGATCTAAAATTGAGCAAAACATGTTAATAGAACTTTGAATAATCTGTTGTAACTTGTAAAGAGAATTTAAATCTGCTAAATGGACATAATTAATCTGATATTTTCTGTAATGGAATAAAGTGGCTATGACACGAGGCTAGACTCCGTTTACGGTAGAAGCCTGCCTGGAACCAAACGACTTAACCAGCGACCGCAAACTGTCAGTCTAATGTGAGAGGTCGTAGGCATAAGTAAAATATGCTTAGACATGAGGTTAGGTCTGGCTTGTGGCAGATGTCTGCCCGGAACCGCCCGTCATATCCAGCGGCCACAAGCTACCGACCTAATGTGAGAGGTATGTGCATTAATATTTAATTAATGCAAATCTGAGATAAATATGATGTCTAAAACATGTTGGATGGATAGGGTTAAACCAACTGGACTGATGAGTTTAACAAACCTGTTTTGTGAATCTGTAGGCCCAATACAAAGTTAGACAATCTGTAAGTCAGTTAAAACTGTACATCTGATCCGTTAGTCTGAAAACTTGTTAACTTGATTGTCTGATCTGTGAACTAGTAAATCTGAACTCTGTATGTCTGAAACTTGTAAACAAGTTAATCTGAAATCTGTTAGTCTAGGGACACAAGGTTAGGAGGGGAAATACTTGTGTCATCTGTTGTTTGGGACCTATATTAGTCAGTAACCCTTTCTGGTATCAATAACTTGTTTGGAGTATTGCTTGGCTTTGACTCTATCTTTTCATGGCAGTTTATGTTGGGGATTATGGCTTTGAAACTTTACATTCTGAAAGATTTTGTATAAGACTGATAATTGTGTACTTGAGTTTTGGTATTGTGATTTAGAAAGATGTAACCAAACTTATTTCTGCTTCTGCTGTAATAAAGTTATAATTTTTCAAGTACTACTTATCTGTCTTGTAGTATTTTGTTCTGTCTACTAAAACGCTCCATCAAAGTTAAGGCATTCCCTTTGTGAGTGACCTTAACGGAGGTGGGGTGTTACAATGATAAGTATCAAATGATCTAAAAAGTGAATTAGATCCATAATCAAAACTAGATCTGGCATAAATAAGGTTAAGATCCAAAATAACCACAACATGATAGGTACAAAATGATCTAAAAAGAATTAGATCCATAATCAAAAGTAGATTTGACATGATAACGGTTAAGATGCAAATCAACTACAACATGACAGGTAAAAATGATCTAATTAGAATTAGATCTGTAATCAAAAAGTAGATCTAACATGATAACGGTTAAGATCCAAATCAACTACAACATGATAGGTACAAAATGATCTAAATAGAATTAGATCTATAATCAAAAAGTAGATCTAACATGATAAAGGTTAAGATCCAAATCAATTACAATATGATAGGTACAAAATGATTTAAATAGAATTAGATCTATAATCAAAAAAGTAGATCTAACATTATTCAATCCTAAGCATATACCAAAATCACAGTCATATCATGTCTTACTTTTAATTATTCAATTCTAAAGGTAACATAAACTCACAATGATCGAATCTATAAGAATAGAAGGAGAAAAGTGATGTTCGAATCTCAGATCTACACTTTAAACACTTGAATCTTTAAACTTGACATGTACAAGAAGAAAGGATTAGATTCAGTTCAGGCACTGACAGCATTAGGCCTCTATTGTTTTCAGTATGAGAAAACAAGAGAAATGAGTATATTTGTAGCTGCCAGCCTCTAGAGGGGGAAACGGGCCATGGGTCGACACCCACTTGGGTCCGGATGCCAAAATTAACATGGGCGCACTTTACAGGTGCGCCAGTGCAAAAATACCTTGGCACATTTGTCAAGTGCACCGATTTTTTCAGCTCTTTTCGCCAAACTTCTACCGTCCATAATTTCTTCATACCTTATCTGTTTTACGCAAACCAGGTGTCTGTCTTGACCAGAATTTCGAGATGGACGCAATGACGTAATCTATTTCCCTTAATTATGGATATTAAATTAATTATTCTTTAATTTATCCTCTTTAGTGTAGCTGAAATACAGGGTGTAACATTCTCCCCTAGTCAAAAGATTTCGTCCTCGAAATCTCCAAGTTAAGAAGAATGTATCATACCATCAATCATCCATCTACTCATCCACCAATCACAGGCATCCATGTTCCTTAAAATTTTCTAATGCTTATATGAACATATGCAAAGGTGTGTGTATATGTCCCAACGCTAATGCGAAAGATCAGGCGGTCCACTGATTCAGTTGACCCCCTTAATGTAATGTATGTCTGTGTCATGAGTCCAACATGTATGCAACAATCCTAGTATAACATGTAAGTTCTATATGGGTGCACAATCATTCATTCAAATGCAACATCCATATGATGATTCATTCAATTTCATCTATTAAAAGAAAAAAATGCACACACATCCATATGCAGTATGAGAGTTATTGAGCAATCTAATGCCTAATGTGTGTGTATATGCATCCACGATCAACCACTAGCAAACACTTGCATCCATCAAACACAACATGTTTCGAACACATATTTACAATCATGGGACTCCTACCGAAAGGTCGAAGATTCGATTGATAGGATATACTTAAATGATAGAAGCAAACACGAATAAAAGTTTTTGGAAGAGCGGTTAAGAAAATTCCCTTGAAAAGAAAAGAGTACGAAGCGCCAAATCTTGTCTTCGATCTCCCAAGTTGCATCCTCTTGTTTACCTTAAACTTCTAATCCAAGAATATGGAAAGGAACTCGTCTAATTGTCACCTCCTGTTCTACCTCAACTTCCTCAAGCATGCTTGGCTCAACTACCTCTACTGTATCGTGCATACACTTCCGTAAATAAGAAATGTGGAAAACTTCATGAATATCCACACATAAGCAAAGAGAGTTGCACGTCTTAGTTGCAAAGACAACTGAAGCACCCTACTCTGATATGCTTCGCCTAACCAACACCTTTTCAAGTAGCTCCCCTACTTGTTTGCTGAGCTCCCTCCTTTCCTTGGAGCCATATGGCGCACAGGTAATGCAGCAGGCTTTCAATTGTCCACAAGGTATACACAAAAGTCGATCACGCGCCACAGAGGTAAGCCCCGAACCCTCCCCCTCCCTTAAAACATCTGAATACTTATGAACTACTGGTACGGATTGCAGATCATCAATAGTTGCATCAAGAGATTATAGGAAACTTAGCATGACGGACCCCTTTAGGGTCACAAGAAATCTCGAGGGTCTTCCCATGGCAAGTCAGAAATTTAACGACCCTCCTTTAACAATCTAGAATGACACCATACATGGCTAGCCAATCCATCCGTAGAATCAGACAGTATCCTATAAAACCAAGTACATATGCGTCGTATTATACTTCGACGCCTAACACATATATTCTCAAACTCCGACAAATCATAGACATATGAGTCGTACCCCCAGTGGTGTTTGATACGACAATGGGATACAAAACCATACTAGTACTAAGGTGCAAAGACTTAATCACAAAATCAGATATAAAAGAATGTGAAGCGCCTGAATTAAAAAGTTCTAACAGGATGATTGGAAAGAGAAAATCAAACATTCAATAGAAACTTTCCTACCTCTATCCGGTACACCAGCCATAAGACCATGCACCTGCCCTCTAGAAGATCCTGATCTTTGGTCTTGCCCTTGCTTCTTCATGCACTCCCTGGTATAATGTCCAACTTCACCACAGTTGAAGCAAGCATTCTTCCTTTTACTATAGTCTTTGACCAAATGACCCACGTTCCCACAACTATGGCATTTCTTTTTGCCTTGAGCCTTGTCATGCTTTCCGCCCCTTGTTGTTGTTCTTTCTTGGGCCACACTTTCTTGTTTTGTGTTTCCTCAACCTTAACTTCCTTCTTTTCAGCTTTATCTTCCTCATGCATTAAGGACATATCAACGAGCCTCTCAAAAGTTGCTCCTATTCGAATACGGGACATAGCTAACCCATGAAGGGGTTCATTTAGTCCTTTAAAAAACCACAAGCCCTTCTTATGCGAAGTGTCTACTAGTTCCAAACTGAATCTACCTAGTTGGTTGAATTTTTTAACATATTCTTTAACAGTCATGTCTCCATGTTTGAGCGCCAAGAACCTCTCCATTTGCATTCTTTTCTCAACTTGAGAAAGAAACTTCATTTCAAACCTCTATCTAAAGTCATCCCAAGTTTCCACCGGACGCCCCTCTTGGGTTACTTCCCACCAGAACAAAGCTTCATCCTTCAGTAGTTAGGCAGCTACCTGGATCTTCCTACAATCGTCCACATCAAAGATTCCAAACAAATCCTTTATCTCCTTGAGCCAATTCCTTGCCTCTACGAACGTCTCAGTTCCTTGGAATGGACTTCCTCCCATAGCATGAAAATCTTTGCAGATCTTAGAAAAGTTATTTGCTCGTGGCGGGGGAGGAGGAACGACGGGTGCAGCTAGGGGAGGAACGTTAGCTTGACCACCGGCAGACGCCGTAGCCTCTAGATACCTACGGAACCAGGATGGTATCATAACGCCCTCAGGAATATTGGGTTCCCTAGACATGCTGAAAAGAAAATGAAAAAGGGATTCAAACAGAGAATCGAAAGATATTACATATGGCTTTGGGGAATATGTTTTTCCAAAATAGACTTTTCTATTGAAAATGCTTTCTTTAATATCTTTTTTGAAAATAATTTTCGAAATCTTTTATCCAATCTGGTAACCTTCAACTCTGATACCAAGTGCGACACCCCATGTCCGTTAATGTCACTGACTAAGGGAATGCATTAAGTTTCGTGAAGCAGTATAGGTAAACAGAGACAGAAATATTACAAGACAGATATAAAAGCAGTAGCGGAATTTAAATTTTTATTTCAAACATAAATCATTACATCATGGTCCAAAATACCATATGTCTGAAACTACATAAAACCCATTATATACAATAATATAAAACTTCCGTCTTGTACCATGAAAGTACAGAAAGTACATAAAAAGCATAATTCCCCAAAAGAGACAAAGCCATAGTAGTTGAATATAAAAACTGAGCAGTACTTCAAAAGCTGCTCCAAGCAAGACGATAGAAGAATTCTGACTAAGCCTGAGAATTCCCACCCTGAGAACCTTGGGGTGGAACGGGAAAGAGGAGAAAACAGAAAGGGTCAGACATAAAGTTCGGCGAGTCCAATTACTTTTAGCAAGTAAATAAGTAAAAGTATCATGACAGGCATACAAAGTGGATAAGAGAGATATCGTCATAACAGGTAAAGGTGACAAGGTAAACATGATAGAGTATATTGCGCTTCTAGATATTTCTCTGCACCAATACTAGTATAATAGATATGCAACGGGATTACATACTCCCTAATTGCTTAATAGAAACAGGATGATCCCAACAGAAATACAATAACAGTTTTAGGTGTACTCTAGTAACGGGTTTTAACCCAAACGAAATTAGCCGATACATAATCATAAATAACGCGTGTTAGCCCAGACAGAAACACAAGTACCCTACAAAAATAAATAGGACCAGATGTACCCAATTCACTACCCCCCAATCGATCGGCTCTCTATTCTGTAAATACCCTATGTCTAACCCACAATAGGGTGTATTACTTCCTAAAGTGGCAAGGTACAGAAGGACACGGACCTATTTACTGGTGCTACAGCGACTTATTTTCCCAGATGCAGGTCGTACTCATGCACGCACATAAGTCCATTGGAATGCGCCAGTACACACCTTCTCTCAGAAGAACCTCTTATAATCAGTTCAGTAAGAGTGCGTTGACCTCTACCTAGTGCGGGGTCCCCTTTTAATACCAGAATAGGTTATTAGCTGATATGGGTCCTATGTAACAGATGACACAACCCAACCCTTACAGATCTTGTGTCCCCAACTAACTAGGATTTTGGCAGGTTATGTCTAACAAATTTAACATATTCGCATAACCCCCCTGCATATTTACAGGTTAAACTTTACAAGTTAACGTGTCAATATAACACCAACATATTCAACAGGTTAAGTTTTCTAAATTAATAGGTTCGTATAACCCTTACAGATTTAATAGGTTTACTCAACCCCACAAATTTAACAGGTTTACTTAACCCTACAGATTTGACAGGCTTACTTAACCCCACATACTTAATAGGTTTACTTATCCCCACATACTTAATAGATTTACTTAATCCCTCAGATTCAATAGGCTCATACAATCCTTACGGATTCAACTAGGTTAAGTTTTCATCTTTATTACCATACTCAGTTATGGTTAAAATGTGCTAGACCTCCCACATTAGGCCTATATCTTGTGGACGCTGGATATGTCGGTCGGTTCCAAGAAGACATCTTCCACAAGTCGGGCTTAACCTCGTATCATAGCACGCCTCATATTTCTCCACTTAGCCCTCTCACATTAGATTCACCACTTGCGGTTGCTGGATACGCTGGTCGGTTCCGGGCATACTTCCACCGCAAGTGCAATCCAACCTCGTGTCATAAGTGCCATTACAGTTTCTAGTTACTGTAATCCTAGGCATTTCAATTATTAATTAATTATACCTATGTCTTTATAGGTGTCCATGCCTCTTTTTCCCAATTATGTTCATAATTAATTATGTGCCTAAATTCTTGTTCATAAACATTAAGTTATGCCAAACTTTCCATTTACAAATTATGTCCAATTTATACCCTTTTTCCCCTCGTTCCCATTTTAACGTATTCGCATAATTTAACGTCATGCCTAGGCTAGAAAGTAGCTAGGCTAAAATAAAAGGGACAGAGTGATAGAAATGATTATTCTAACAAGATTGACATAAACATGTGGTGGCATAATCATATAACGACATAATGATAAGATGAACATATATGAATGGATCTAGTGAACATGTGATATTAGAATCAATCTTAACATAATCGGGATGTCATAACTGGCATGATAAGATCTAAATAATAATTTAGATGTCAAACTAATAATAGATCTTATTTAACTGCAATATGATAGGAATAAGGTAATATAAACAGTGAAACCAAGGTAGACTTGTCATGATAATTAGGTGAAACTTTAGATCTAAATCTAAAACATGTCCAACTAATGATAGATCTAAAATAACCACAACATGATAAGTACCAAATGATCTTAAAAGTGAATTAGATCCATAATCAGAACTAGATCTGACATAAATAAGGTTAAGATCCAAAATAACCACAACGTGTTAGGTACAAAATGATCTAAAAAGAATTAGATCCATAATCAAAGTAGATTTGATATGCTAACGGTTATGATCAAAATCAGCTACAACATGATAGGTACAAAATGATCTAAATAGAATTAGATGTATAATCAAAAAGTAGATCTAACATGATAACGGATAAGATCCAAATCAACTACAATATGATAAGTACAAAATGATCTAAATTGCATTAGATCTATAATCAAAAAGTAGATCTAACATGATAACGGTTATGATCCAAATCAACTACAACATGATCGGTACAAAATGATCTAAACAGAATTAGATCTATAATCAAAAAAGTAGATCTAACATGATTCAATCCTAAGCATATACCCAAATCACAGTCATATCATGTCTTTCTTTTAATCATTCAATTCTAAAGGTAACTTGAACTCACAATGATCAGATCTATAAGAATAGAAGGAGAAAAGTGAAGTTCGAATCTCAGATCTACACTTGAATCTTTAAAGTTGATTTGTAGAAGAAGAAAGGATTAGATTCAATTCAAGCACTGGTCGCATTTGGCCTCCATTGTTTTCAGTATGAGAAAACAAGGGAAATGAGGGTATATTTATAGCTGCCAGCCTCCAGAATTCGACTGCCACATCATCCCTTGGGGGAATCGGGCCATGGGTCGACACCCACTTGGGTCCGGATGCCGAAAATTAACATGGGCACACTTTACAGGTGCACAATGCAAAAATACCTTGGCGCACTTGTCAAGTGCACCAGTTTTTCCTGCTCTTTTTGGCAAACTTCTACCATCCATAACTTCTTCATGCTGTATCCATTTTACGGAAACCAGTGTTTATCTTGACTAGAATTTCGAGATGGACGCAATGACGTAATCTGTTTTCCTTGATTCTGGTTATTAAATTAATTTTTCTTTAATTTATCCTCTTTAGTGTAGTTGAAATACGAGGTGTAGCATTCTCCCCTACAAAAAGTATTTCGTCCCCGAAATCTCCAAGTTAAGAAGAATGTATCCTACCATCCATCATCCATCTACTCATTCACCAATCACAGGCATCCATTGTCCTTAAAATTTTATAATGCTTGTATGAACATATGCAAAGGTGTGTGTATATGTCCCAACGCTAATGCGAAAGATCACGTGGCCCACAGATTTAGTTGACCCCATTAATGCAGTGTATGTCTGTGTCATGAGTCCAACATATATGCAATAATCCTAGTATAACATGTAAGTTCTATATGGGTGCACAATCATCCATCAAAATGCAACATCCATATGATGATACATTCAATTTCATCCATTAAATTAAAAAATGCACACATATCCATATGCAGTATGAGAGTGATTGAACCGATCTAGTGCCTAATGTGTTTGTATATGCGTCCATGAGCAACCACTAGCAAACATTTGCATCTACTTGCATCCATCAAACATAACATGTTTCAAACACATGTTTACATTCATGGGACTCCTACCTAAAGGTCGAAGATTCGATCGATAGGATATACTTAAATGATAGAAGCAAGGACGAATAAAAGTTTTTGGAAGAGAGGTTAAGAACATTCCCTTGAAAAGAAAAGGGTACGAAGCGCAAAATCTTGTCTTCAATCTCCCAAGTTGCATCCTCTTGGTTACGTTAAACTTATGGTCTAAGAATATGGAAAAGAACTCGTCTAATTTTTGCCTCCCGTTCTACCTCAACTTCCTCAAGCATGCTCGGCTCAACTACCTCTACTGTATCGTGCATACACTTCCGTAAATAAGAAATATGAAAAAACATCATGAATATCCACACATAAGTAAAGGGGGTTGCACGCCTTAGTTGCAAAGACAACTGAAGCATCCTACACTGATATGCTTTGCTTAACCAACACCGTTTCAAGTAGCTCCCCTACTTGTTTCCTGAGCTCCCTCCTTTCCCTTGGAGCCATATGGTGCACAGGTAATGCAACTGGCTTTGCATTGTCCACAAGATATATATACAAAAGTCAATCACACGCCTCAGAGGTAATCCCCGAACCCCCCTTCAAACCATCTAAGTACTCATGAACTAATGGTATAGATTGCAGATCATCAATATATGCGTAAAGAGATTCTAGGAGACCAAGCATGACAGACCCTTTTAGGATCACAAGAAATCTCGAGGGTCTTACCATGGTCAGAAATTTAACGACCCTCCTATAACAATCTAGAGTGGCACCATACATGGCTAGCCAATCCATCCCTAGAATCAGACAATATCCTATAAAACCAAGTACATATACGTTGTATTCAAATTCGACGCCTAACAAAGATATTCTCAAATCCCGAAAAATCATAGACAGATTAGCCATACCCCCAATGGGGTTTGAGATGACAATGGGATCCAAATGTATAGCAAACAAAGGTGCATTGGGTCAAAATTACTTAGTGTAGTACAAGTACACTTGCAACTGCTAAAACAAAAACAAAAACAAAAACAAAATTTCAGGCGCATGCGGTTTAGACATGCAACAGGAACAGTTGATAAGAAAGTTGCAAGGCAACACAGGCCAATTGCACCAAACACACTTATATATTAAAGTAAATTGCAAGCAATAGCACAAGTGAAATAAATGTTCGCAGGGAGCAAGGATGCAACAGCAAAGTAAAGGCAGCTTCTAGAATAGCTAGCTCTAAACCAAGTATGACCATACAATAAGCAAAAGATGGAGTGGAACTAAGTACAATAGTCATATAAATATTCGTACAACAGCAAAGTAAAGGCAGCTTCTAGAATATGTATATGCAGTGAACACAAAGGCCTGGCATAGTTCAGAAAACTAAATAACACTAAATGATTTTTCTGGATTGCATATATGTTACAATGATTTTGGCATGGAACAAATTACTGGTTCAGGAAATAATACACGCAGTACAGGGCATAGGAGGCTGCATCAATGCAAAGAAGATACAGTGCAACAGTAACAATAATAGAAATCAACCATTTTTATTTTAGTTCATGTTGAAATCGAGTTACTTGAATCAAAAATTAATCATGAGCAAATACTCAATTTAAATCAGAAGATAGAAGAAGCATGCAGACTCAGATTTTTTTTCCAGTCCTGATGGCTAGAGCAATTTGCCAGAATATGAACGAACACTGGTTTTGTGGTGATGATGACGAAGTGGTACGTTTTTTTGGGCTGTAGGTGCTGGTCTCGAAGACCGAAGATGGACGGTGACCATTAATTTCTCAATTTAGGGAAAAAGAAATGATGTTTGATTTGATTTTATTTTATTTTTGGTTTAGAAAGAAACCTTTCGGCTGATAATGAAATAAAGGGGGAAGGGAAAAGTAATATAAAGGGGAAGATGGCAAAAGTGGCACGCAGTGGCCTAAAATATGGCATAATTTATCCCTTGGAACATGCAACGTTAGAAAGTGAAAATAGGATCTTAGAATTGAAATTTTCAAAGGACGTTTGAGATTTTTTTAATAAAAAAAATGATACAAATGAAAAGTTTAAAGTACCTCCCTTTAATCACGCAAAACCGATACGATCTCATTTTCTAGTTCAACCTTCTTTTGTTATACAGTTTAATAAATAGGCTGCAAAATGGAGTTCAACATAAACCTACCTAACCTATGTTGCACGAAAAGTATCTTCATGCCTTAGTATGCAACGCATAAATGATGTACTATTTTTTTTTAATGAGAATGTGGTTTTGTTGATGACAATCATACAAACTGAAAAATGGAGAAAAATCTAGACGTGAAGATAGTTGGCAAGGAACAAAATAAAAGGTGGGGAGACAAAAGGAAATATGGCTACAACATGGCAGTTGACTAAATTAATATAATTGGCATGTACAAGGTGGAATGCTATCATGTTTTGAGATATTTACATGTTGAATGACAAATGCATGCATGTTTGAGTTTGTGGCACAAATTTTTGATCATTTGAGTGTCATGTGAAAGTTACAGATAAGATTTGCAGACCTAAAATGACTAGAAAATATGTTGACTTCAGATAGGGACACGTTGGACTCAAATGACTCCGTTTCCAAAATGAACTGCGCAAGCTATTTCGGAATTCTATGGCCTACGGAGCACCAAAAATGAGAAACGAATATATTGCGGAAATCAGCGTGACGAGGTAGATGCAACGGTATATAATTTGCAGTGTCACGATGCTTCGTTCAAAAACACGTTACAGACCCCTTTAAACGTAAAATTCGAATAGAAAAACAATTAAACGGAGGTCAAAACTCCTAATTTTCGCAAAATGAATTTCGTCATCAGATTCATGACAACGAATAGAATACTTTTCATGTTTATCCAAACTGATTTCGAAGAAGTTTTAAAATTCACAAATTCCAACTGTTGTGCGCAGCTTGCACTAAAAATTGCGCGACCGACAAACATTCAAATTTTTCGATGAAACTTTTACAACTGCTACATTTCGCTATACGTACTTTAAATTCCAAATTCCCATTACAAGAAATTACAGAATATTTTCAAAATAAAAATTTGATTTAAATCGGAATTTAAATCATTAAAATAGCACGTTGTTATAAAACTGATTCAAATGAAATGACTAAAATTTTATGTTTTCAATATAAAATTATTTAAATCACTTCTAAATGAAAATAACAAATTTCAAACATCAATATTTCATTATAAATCGATTTCATGATTTAAACCAATAGTTCTAGGTTACGTTTATCATTTAATGCATATTTTAAAACCATTTTAAAATCATTAATTAAATTTAAGTTCAATAATTTAAATGGTCAAAATTAATGGGATGTTACACGTATATTCTTTATAAAAGCTTTTCAAGGAAACAATAAATATTTCTTTTGGAAATATGAATTATATCTCAAAACACCATCCAAAAAGAAATCAAAATGAAAAGTGTATTTATAAAACATGTACAGATCTGAAAAGTTAAAATCAATATAATGAGATCCGGAAAATAGATCTACTAAAACATAAGTACAAGTCTGAAAAGTTAAGGAATAGAGTCAAAATTTTGAATCAAGGATAATTAAATCCAGATCTAAATTAACTGTTGTCGACATGTGAAATTAGTCATTCGCACACGCCAACACCCAATGGGTTGATATTGTCCAAACTAACAAAGCAATCTAGAAGAAGAGTACATGAAAGTAAACAACACCAAGTTTATAGTGGTTCAACACTAACGTCTACATCCAATTTTCTATAACTATTCATCATTTTCACTACAGTTACAAGATAATCCAAGTCCAACACTTTTGAATTTACAAAATTATGAATGGAGAACGATAAAGTCCTTGCAAAATCCCTATGAGTCCCAAATAGCCCTTAAAATTCTCCTAAGTCCAAAATGTTCTAAGTATGCTCCAATATTCAAGAAGCAAGCCAAGGTCCAATCCAAATGCCAAAATAATGTAAGAAAATTCCTATATGAAGTCCACTAGTCTAAAGGACCTTCCAAGGCCATAGAAACCATGTAGGAAGCCATTAAAATGCTCCAAGACCAAGCTTCTCGCGTGTAGAACACAATAACAAAAATATCCCGAAATAAGCCAACACATGGGGTATTTATAGGAGTGGAAAAATGAGAATTTGTGTCCCCAACATTTTGTATCCCGGGGTTGATCAGAATCTGGAGAGTTCCACACTTTCCCATGCTTTGAACCAAAGCATTTCATTGCCAAGCCTTGAATCCTCGTATACGAAATACCAACTTCAAAGCCAAATATGAAATGCACATTTCATATTCCCAAGAGTTAGCGAGAATTAAACCAACGCCCATTCACTTCATATCCGAGCTTGGATACGAAGAACTAAGACAAGGCTAGATACGAAAAGAGCATTTTATATTTGATGTCTTAACCAAATGCCAAAGTTCCAAACTATGTTGCTAACCACATTTCGTACTGCCAAATATGAAGACGAAAACCATATTACGTATCCCCCGATTTTGTATCCATAGTTACGAAATCATGCTATTAACGGGGATACAAAAATATATTACGTATCCCACGATTTCGTATTCCCAAGTATCAAGAGTTTGAACACTTCGCGATTTCAACCAAATTGCTTCATACTTTCCTTAATTCATTCCCAAGTTTCGAGTACTTAGAAAACCATAGATATATCGTGTGACTGCCTTGCCAAAAGGCAGGTCAACACTTGCCCCCTAAAACATGTCTTTCTTTTAAAGGGAAGACGTGTTTTGATTAATCTAAATATCCATAAATCTTAGAGTCAAGATTTGCGAGAAGTCTGAATAGAACATCAATAGTCAAAAAACCGCAATCACACCAAATCTGTACATAACCAAAAATCCAAAGAGTCGCGATCGCACCGGATCGCAATAGATAACCAGAAAACCAAAAGCACAGAGACTCGAAGATCGCTCTAGATCGTATTACGAGAGATAACCAAAATAACTAGAATAACTGAGAGCCGGGAAACCGAAGAGATCTGAAATCCAGAGAACTAGAGTAACCAGATGTGGTATAGTCCATACCTACAAAAACTTCATGAGTCGTCCTACCAAGAGCTGACAGAACGGCCCAAAACTGAACAAGTGCTTACTCGCCACAAGCCTAGACAGCCTTGCCAAAATGTGACAAGACAACGAAGGGCAGCCAAACGAGTTCAAGGCAGCTTTGCCAAGAGTTAACAAGACGACTAAGAAAATCCAGAAGAGTTTAAGGCGGCCTTGCCAAGACGACCAAGAAAAGCCAGAAGCGTTCAAGACAGCTATGCCAAGATGACAAGATGACCAAGAAAAGCCAGAAGAGTTCAAGGCGCTCTTGCCAAGATGACAAGACGACCGAGAAAAGCCAGATTTTTATACTTAGTAAGAAAAAAACCTTACTATACAAAGTCCTTAAAGTTTGAAATTCCAATTCCATACATCACAAGTAGCATCTTGACGAGCAAAGTAATTTTATTAAAGTTTTCATGGCCTGGAGTTTTTAATAAGACCATAAGAAAGCCTAATGGTTTGTCGTTGAGCGGAGAGCACGCCTAGGGATTAAGGCCTAATCCAGTACGAGGGTGAGTCAACCTAGCCATTTTCGATTTTAAATTTATTGAGTCTCATTAGGTTTTGAAGGGAATGGCTTATCATCGAGAAAAGAGCATGCTTATGGATCACACTGATCCCCCTACATGGGTAGGTCGACGTAACCATCCTAAGCTGAAAAATGAAAAATAAACAAAGGAGGTTGGACGGTTTATCGTCCGCAAAGAGCATGCCAAAGGATTAAGACCTAGTCTCATACATGGGTAGACAATCTTAGCTCTCCAAACTCTCGAGCTAGATAACCAAGGATGAATGAAGGAAGCCAAAGGGTTTATCGTTTGTATACAACATACCTAAAGATTAAGAACTAATCTCATACATGGATAAGCAGACTTAGGCCCTTCACAATCCTACAATCATGAAGAACGAGGAGATCGATTAATCATGAGGTAGATGGGGTATAGTCGGATACAAAGCATGCCTAGGGATTAAGACCTAATCCCGTACGTGTGTGATTCGACTTAAAACCATCCGAAATTGGAAAAAGCAGAGATATAATATCCAGAAGCATAATATTCAGGAGGCCAGGGCATAATATAATCAGAGTCAGAGCCTAATATAACTGAGTCCAGAGACAATAAGTGTTGAAACTGAAAATGGTTCACAACACCAAGGGTGCAAATGTTCACTTCACCAATTATGGTTAGAATTAAAATATGAGGCCACAATCACAAAATAAAAGCATAAAAATGAAGACAAGAAGCCTTTTATAGTGGTTCGATCCAATATGAATCTACATCCACTTCTAACCAATTCTCATTAAGATATTCAAGCTTACAAAATATGGATTTTCCCTCATTATGATATTAGATCCGGATTTAGAGTGGATTGGATAAGATATGAAATTGCTTGAATGATATTGGAGGGATTTATCATGTAGCTTGAATGAGAATGAAGGTGCTTAGATTCAATTGGAGAAAGCTTTAATGATCATTGACATGGATTTGATCCACATGAAATTGGAGAAGAGTTGTTGAATCCATCGAAGTCATTAGAGAAGTTGTAGGTGAGCTTTAAATTTGGCAGCACCTCCTTGTAAGAATGAATTTTCCATCCCCCTAAAAATAATGGAGAAGTGGTGTATTTATAGTTGGAGTCTAAATGCGGTGGCAGTTCTATAACTAAGTGGAGTACGGGCTAAAATGAATAGATGTAGCCAACTTTTGCACGTGGCCTTCGGGTTTTGAGCGGCCTAAAGCAGTTTCTTGGTCTAGAACGTGCCTTGCGATCTTAAAACGAGGCGTTGCACGGTCTAAGTGTTTGAACCAGTTCAACGTCCTAAGAAATATGTCATGGCACAAGAAGTCGCGACCTAAAAATGCCCCAGCTAATTAGAGCGTTGAGCCATTTATGTGTGAATCCTCTCATCCCCTTTTCATTGTCCACATGGCCTATTTCTATTACCATTAAACAAACCACGTACGAACTAAAGAACTCTACGAGATGATGGAGCAAATGTGCTTTAATGACCCAAAGCATCAAATGGAGAATGTCCTGAAAGGTGGAACGATCTAAAATCATAGCCACGCTCTAAATGATGGTCCACGATCTGACTAATGTGTATGGTCCAAAATGAATTAATAATTCAAGCTTGGGTCACGACAAGCTATTTTCATGAATCCTCTTCATATACACTTTACAGTTGTCATGTATGTCACTGGTTTTATCCATGCTTCACGCGTTTACAATATGTAAACGATCTAAATCTAATATTATCAACATAATTGCTTCGTATATACTATATTGTGCCATGCTGCTATTACATGCTCTATACACATCATGCCATGTCATTGATATCTTGCGACGTGTCACACCATAGACGACTCACGAAGCAATGTATATACAAAGCTCTGACGATGCATGCTTTTCTTTGAATGATCCGATCTTAGCTCTGCTAACGATCCAACACTAAACGATCTGATTTATGTATTATACTCACGACCTTTCTGCCTTGCATGGGAACGATCTGAATTTCCTACATACACGGTCTAGTTATAAGGAACGGTCTAAATGACGATAACGACCTAAATGGTCTAACGTTCTATGCCAATTCCTTCCAAGATTTCAAATGTTAACAGCTTATATATTATTCAATCTATCTCTTATTGTTACTTGCCATGTCACATTCATCCATACTTTTCGTAATTGTACCTGTGATCTTCATGCAAGTGTATTTGTACATATTCAAGAATAACAAGAGCTGGTGAATGGATCTAAAGCTTGTGTTACATGGTCTTAGTAGCAATGCATTTATACGATTCATGAGCTAAGAATGCATGCTGCTTAATTATGGCTTGGACCGTATCCGGTTGTATATTTATGTGTAAAAGTAATGTTTCTTTAACCTGGACGAGTCTCACGATCAAACTTTTAGGTCGTAAATCGTGCTAATGACTTTGTTTAGGTCGTGTCTTCTTAGGTCGAGCTGATGACCTTGCTTTGTTGAGCTGAAGGATCGGGGGCGAGCTAACGCGCTGCGGGGTAAAAGAAATAACGGGCCAATGGTCGCTGCATGCTAAACTGGAGAGCGAGCTAAAGTATTTGTGGGCTAAGCTTCTGTGCGAGCTAAAGTGTATATGCGACCCAAAGAAGATGTGAACTAGACGATGTCGCGTGTCATCATTCGTACGCACTTCATAATTTTGAACCGCGTTTTCACAACGGGGTTAACATTTTCCCCTCGAAGCTTGTATTTTTTGCTTGCGAAAAATGCGGGCTTCAAAATAAATGCTATTCTTGACATCTTTTGGCTTGCTTAATCTGATATGAGATTTGCATCTACTATTTATTGATGTTGTACTAGCATTCAGACGCTTCAATTTTGAATTCGGAATCTGTTGCATAACAATGTTGTGCTAGGGTTCGATTGCCTCGGTTTTTACTTGGGCTATTTTTCACCACTGCAACCTGCTTTACAACATCAAAAACATTGCATATTACTGGGCTGGCATTTTGTTATTGACTGCCCGATTAGTCAGTTAAACATTTAGGCACGACGAATTTTTATTGAATGAAGTGTTTTCACAAACTCGTTTTATTCAATTACTTAAAATATGTTGAACATTATCTGCAAAAACACGACACTCTAACTTGGATTCATGCTTATACTTAGGATCTACTAGTCGACATAACTCGACTGTGGATTTCAAGTGCTGTTATTTTAACTAACTTTCATGGTATTGTATGATATTTCATATTTAATAAATTCATAGTTGTGACTTATCTTTTGCTTCTTCTTGGAGAAGTTCTGATTATTAGTGCCCCGGTTTAGGAGGCTATTTTTATTTCTTTACCATGGAAAGATGTTTTCATTATGGGAAGAACCTTGGATTTCATGCCTTTGCTTGGACTAAAATCTGACACTTGTTGTGTCTGGGATTTTAGACACTACGCAAGTGAACTGGTTAATGATCCAACAATTGTTGCATCTTTGATTTTCAGACACTACACAAGTGAATTGGTTAATGTCCAAACTCCGTTTACAATCCAGCTTGGTTGATTCAGTCATTTAGAGGCTTTTGCCACTCTATTATACTGACTAATCCAAGCGTCGGTAATTTTAGAAGGAGTGACTCCAGAAAGGACTTTGGTTAAAACCCAATGTTTATCGTGATTGGATCAGGTGCTTCCTGATTCTGATGATCAACTGGGTGCCCCCGGAGAGGACTTTGATTGAAATCCTAATGTTTGTCGTTATCGCATCAGGTACATCCTGATTCTGACAATCAATTGGGTGCCCCCGGAGAGGACATTGATTGAAAACCCAATGTTTGTCGTTATCGCATCAGGTACTTCCTGACTCTGACGATCAATTGGATGGCCCCAGAGGGGACTTTGATTGAAATCCCAATGTTTGTCGTTATCGCATCAGGTATTTCTTGATTTTGACGATCAATTTGGTGCCCTCGAGAGGACTTTGATTGAAATCTCAATATTTGTCATTATCGCATCAGGTACTTCCTAATTTTGACGATCAATTGGGTTCCCCTGGAGAGGACTTTGATTGAAATCCCAATGTTTGTCGTTATCGCATCAGGTACTTCCTGATTCTGACGATCAATTAGGTGCCCCCGGAGAGGACTTTGATTGAAATCCCAATGTTTTTCGTTTTCGCATCAGGTACTTCCTGACTCTGACGATCAATTGGATGCCCCGGGAGAGGACTTTGATTGAAATCCCAATGTTTGTTGTTATCGCATCAGGTACTTCATGATTCTGACAATCAATTAGGTGCCCCCGGAGAGGGCTTTGATTGAAATCCCAATGTTTGTCGTTATCGCATCAGGTACTTCCTGATTCTGACGATCAATTAGGTGCACCCGGAGAGGACTTTGATTGAAATCCCAATGTTTGTCATTATTGCATCAGGTACTTCCTGATTCTGACGATCACTTGGGTACCTCCAGAGAGGACTTTGATTGAAATCCCAATATTTGTCATTATCCCATCAGGTACTTCCTGATTCTGATGATCAATTGGGTGCCCCCGGAGAGGACTTTGGTTTGTACTGGTCCTTCCAGCGTGTTTGCCGGTTCTTCCGGCCTGATGTTGTACTTCCAACATCAGGTTTGTCGGTCTTGCCGACTTGGTGCTGGTCCTTCCAATGTGTTTGTTGGTCCTTCCAGCCTGATGTTGGTACTTCCAACATCAGGTTTGTCGGTTTTTCCGACTTGGTGCTGGTCCTTCCAGCGTGTTTGCCAGTCCTTTTGGCCTGATGTTGGTACTTCCAACATCAGGTTTGTCGGTCTTTCCGACTTGGTGCTGGTCCTTCCAGCGCTGGGTTGGCTCCGATTCCCTTGTTGGCTTCTTGACTTGGTGGGCTATTTCGGATTGGGGATCGAAGCTTTGTAACTTTCACTTAGAGGAATTCCCCTTCGATGAAAATTGCAATATTCTCGTTTATTTATCATGGCGCTTGTTCATTGTTTGAATCTTTGCGACTTTTCCAATTCACTTCTCAAGGCGGTGATTTTTTATTCTTAAATTTGTGCATGTTGATATTTACAACATTTGGTACTTGAGTTAGTGTTGTTAGGGTTTTTATGCTTTGTCTGATTATGAAGGAACAAGCGCTCGACAGATAGCCTGCAACATGGAATCATTTTTAATCAAGTTTTGATTTAACATTAGATTTGCAAGCTAGAAATTAATTCAGACAGATATGCTATTAATCGTAGAGCTAAAGTTCAGTATATCATTTGCAGGTTATTACAGACTGTTTACAAAAAGTTTTGAATATAACAGAAAGTAGAACATGAAATAAAACATGAACTAAAGTAGGAAACAAAGCATGAAGTAAAGCAGTGATGACGTTGATCGCTTATTCTGGGCCATTGGAATTGAAGCACAACCAGCAGTTATCAGTTGATGATCAGCCTTGGCATGGTCTGAACAAAAGCTTCGTTGTTTGTTGCCCCCTGGCCCTGGGGATTCGGAACAATGTTTGAGGATTGTGGATTTTTCACATATTGTTGCAGATAATTCTTCCTAATCAGATCTTTGATCAGTGATTTCAGATGCCTACACTCGTTGGTGTTGTGGCTTGGCTGATTATGGAATCAACAAAACTTTCCAGAGTTTGCTTGATGGTCACTGATTTTCTGAGGCTTAGGTATTGGATAATCTTTGGTGTCTTTGGTTGCAGCAAAGATGTTTTCTGGAGTGTCATTTAAAGATATTAGCTCTAATGAATTGGAAAAGTGTGGCTTCTTGCCGTCTCGATTTTCCTTTCCGTAGCCTCCTCTTTTCTGACCTCCGGTATCTTTCTGATTGTACTGAGTAGCAGTATTTTTTGGAGCTTCGAGAATCGGGTTAGCATCAATAATATGAAGAGGTACTGGACCAGTTTCGACTCTCATGTACTCCTTGGCTTTTTTATAGAATTTCTCGAGCGTACTTGGCTCTTTCATTTTAATCCATTTACCAAATTTGCTCTTCTCGTCTATAGCGCCGATTAGAGACATTAAGATCATGCGAGGTTCGGGATTCCCTACTTCAAATACAGCATCATTAAACCTTTTGAGGAAATCTTTGATAGGTTCTCCAGAATTTTGCTTCATGGACGTAAGAGAGATAACGTGCTTAGCTTTCGTAGCTTGCAACCTAAACTGCTCTTTGAATTTTAGAGTCAAATCATCAAATCGGTCGATGGATTTGAGCGGCAGCCTTGTAAACCATAACGATGCGACACTTTCTAGATAGAGAAGGAAGCACAAGCATTTGATCTCATCTGTTGCCTTGGCTGCATTCATGTGCAACTCGTATTTGTATAGGAAGTGATTCGGATCAGAACCGTTATACGGAGGCAAAGTAGGATGAGTGATTTTTTGGGGGAATTCAGCCTTGCGGATCCTCTTTATGAATAGATTTTTGCCGATGGAGAAGTCCCATTGTGACGACCGCCCATAACCCCTGCACTAAACAAGAGGAAAAATGCGCTGAAAGGCGTGCCAGGCTGCTATGGACGATCATCATAGTAAGTGAACACATCGAAACCTGTCGTAGAACTCACAGCGCAAGGGTAAAATATAATAGAACATATACAACAGGTGATAGTAATGAGGTATCATATAGCAAACTTTTGAAACTCTTTCAACATCCAGAAAGATTATCCAACTGATATCCAAGTTTGTACATAAGGCCTCACTACAACTCTCAAGCAACTCAAACAGCGGAAACAGAAATACTAGATAGAATAAAACTGGTACGCCAGCCTCCTGCCCGTCATCGCTCAGCTTCCTCGTATCACTAAGCTCCATTACTTGTAACCTGCTACTTAGTCTTCCCATCCACAACAGGATGAACAGCCCAAGGTAATAAGAGGAGACATAAAACCTTGAGTCAGACAATAGTCTTAGTGAGCGATAATACAGCTAACAAACTTCAACAAGAAAGCATATGAGAATGGGTAAATGAACAACTTATCTACCCACATCACCAGAGAAGAACTCAACCTTATCTTCCCCACATCGGACAGTGATAGCCTTTACACCAAGCATTTCAACCATTCATCCATAGAAACCAGAACACCCATTCAATCATAGAGAACACACATCACATCCAGATTATATAAGTCTCACACAGACAACCCTAATCGAGTTTAACATTCCTCAAGTACCCTCGCCAGAGGCCTAAACCAATATCACTTAAGCACTCAAAGAACATCTCCCTCAACTTTGGATAATCTATGTGAGATAGTACAAACAAAAGCAAACAATCATCCATAACCGACTCTGGCTATCACCGCCAATCCTGCTTCGAAACCATCATTGTCGTATGACGACCAACCTTGCCATATGTCAAGGGCTAATGATAACCCCAGTTCTAGCATGAACTCCATATGCCCAACCTTGGCAATGTCCAACCTTGACACTAAGCCTTTTCCCAACCAGAAAGACCCAGGGTACTCGACCAACAACCGGTCTTTTGGGCCTTTCAACGATACCCATCGTACCCCTGCTTTGAGCCTGCTAGAACTTACGACAACGATGACTTCTCAGCCTTCGCATCTCTAATCGTCCAACCTTGACGATGTTTCATAGCTCAAGCAACCTTCTCGAGCAGCCATTATCCATCAACTCACGACCTTTGAGTTGTCTCCGCATTCGTTGTTCCACCTTGATCAACGAACACATTCATCACTTCGAGTCTTCCTACTTGAATCACCTCGAAGTCATGCCATACCCTGTTAAAACCGACCAGCCTTGCTCCAGAACGACTTGCTAAACCAACTAGCCTGCTCCAGAACGACCAGCTAAAATCAACCAACTTGCTTCCCATCCAAAACCGATCAGAATTTACTTCCCATCCTAAACCAACCAGGATTTCCAGAGCGACCAGGACTTTCAGAGCGACCAACTCCTCCTGAGCGACCAGCTCCTCCATAGCGACCAGCTTTGGACCGACCCCGTCAAGACCGACCAGATCCATCGGACCGACCAGGACCAACTCCGTCTGACCGGCCAACTCCCTGACTTGCTTCCCAAGCCATAATATGACCGACCACCTCATTCCAGACCCTTCTGGACCGACCAGAGCCATCAGACCGACCAGCTCCGACCGACCACCTCTTCACGACCGACCCGACCAGCTCCGACCGACCACCTCTTCACGACCGACCCGACCAGCTCCAGGACGACCAGAAACCTGCACATCTCCAATTCGACTCCGATTTCGACCAAAACTTCGCCAAACGACGAATCCGACGAAACCAGCTTATCCGATTCATTCAAACGCAATCTCAAACATGTTATGCAACCAACAATATCATCAATCTAACAATTTCCATCAAAACACATAAATTTCCCAAAACATGATAAGTGAATCATATGAACATAAAAACGGATCTAACTTGCATAATCTTGAGAAAAATCATAAAATTAACCATTTAAATTATCTAGATCAGATCCTAAGGTGATTCATATATAAAATGGACTTAGCATGGTGTGGATCTAAGGAAAATAACATGGAAATGATGAAATTAACATCCTAAAACCCATATACTTGCATGAATCCGAATGAGAGATGTAAATCACTCACCAATTATCCAAATCTAAGCAAAAGCAATGAAAACGCAATCCGGTGAGCGAACACTTCGAATCAAACTCTTCAATCCGATGAATTCGCCCTTGAGATGATGTAGATCTAGCCTCTTATGGTGTAGATCTTCGATTTCCCTCCTTGGATTTTGGAATTTTAATGGTGGAACGATGTTAGAGGAAGAAGGAGATCAAAGCCTCCCCATAAGAGAATGGAAAATGCCAACCTTTCTCCATACCCCTTACCCCCTATTTATAGTCTCTACCCACCCTCTAATGGGCCTTCTCCAAATCAGCCCATTAGCCTTCCAAAACCTGAACAGCCAACTGAAAAACCTTAAAACAGCGATTTCTCCCAAACTGCTGAACCAAATCCTTAATGTAACCACTCTACGGAAAGAGAATCATCTATTCCTTTCCAATGGCACAGGTCTCACCCTCTGATTCGACCTGAGTCAAAAGTTATGCCCAGTACAAGACTGACAGGGGCAAAATGGTCACAAACAAAATCGGTAAAAATTATGGACATGTCACACATCCCCATAAGCACCATATCAAAAGATGAGAATGATCCAACCCTCAGGGAATAAAATAAAAATATTTTACGATCTTCCGATACGTAAAATGCGGGCTGTTACATTCTCCCCCCTTAAGAATTTCGCCCCCGAAATTCCAAGCAAACACAAGCAACCACAACAATTCCGCATGCCTATCATTCATGAGAAGCCAATCCTATCAGCCAAACTAGCAACCATCAAGCCATACATCCATAGCCTTATCCTAGCACGCGGAATTCTATCAAACAACAACAAGATACAACGATATAACGATGATACCATCAAAGGGTCCTACCGATGAAAAGTTCTGGATGAGTCGCCTTCATGCTCTCTTCCGTCTCCCATGTACAATCATCGCCATCTTCACTCCATTGTACCTTGACTAGCTTAACCGTCTTCCTCCTAAGCTGTTTCATGTCATTCCCCACAACACGAAGTGGCTTGCGAGTCTTCGCAACTGCGGTCTCGACTTCTAAATCTTCATACTGTTCTGGAGATACCACCACATTCGAGTCGTGCAAAAACTTCCGTAGAAACGACACATGGAAAACATTATGCATACTCGACATCTTCTCGGGTAACTCCAACCTATATGCGAGCTTTCCTATTCGCTCGACAATCGGAAATGGTCCAACAAACCTAGGAGCCAACTTCCCTTTACTTCCGAATCGAACCATATGCTTTAACGGTGAAATCTTCACAAAAACCATATCACCTACGTCGAATTCTAAATCCTTACGACGCTTATCGGCGTAACTCTTTTGACGATCTAGGGCCGCTTTCATTCGTTGCCGAACAATTTTGATACAACCCGAGGTTTCTCTAATCATTTCGGGCCCAAGTACCAACTTATCTCCAGTTTCTAACCAACAAGCTGGAGAATTGCACGGCCTTCCATACAACGCCTCGTATGGTGCCATCCCAATACTCGACTGGTAGCTATTATTATACGCAAACTCAACCAGATGCAGATGGTCTTCCCATGATCCTCCGAAGTCTATCACACAAGCCCTCAGGAGATCTTCTAAAACTCGGTTGACTCTCTCGGTCTGACCATCAGTTCGGGGATGATATGCCGTACTTAAGCACAATTCGGTTCCCAAAGCTTCTTGCAAACTTTTCCAAAATCCACTCGTGAACAATGGATCCCGGTCACTTACTATACTCTTTGGGACACCATGGAATCGAACTATCCATTTCACATAAAGCTCAGCCAATTTTGATGCTGTCCTAGTCGTCTTGACAGGAATAAATCTTGCACTTTTGGTCAAACGATCCACAATGACCCAAATCCCTTCATTCCCTGCCCTAGTTCTAGGTAGTCCATCGATAAAATCCATCGATATTTGCTCCCACTTCCACGTAGGAATCTCTAATGGCTGAAGTAAACCACTCGGCTTCTTCTGTTCAGCTTTCACTAACTGACAGTTCATACACTTGGAAATGAATTTTCCAATATCTCTTTTCATCCCTTCCCAGTAGTAGACTCGCTTCATGTCCTGATACATTTTATTACCACCGGGATGAATCGTTAGCTTCGAGTGATGACATTCTCTCAGAACCTCATCCCTCAATCCGTCGACATCAGGAACAACTAATCGTCCTTGCTTTCGAAGCCAGCCTTCTCGGTCGACCTCGAACTCCTTATCCTCCGGTTTCAGTTTCTGAATGGACTCGACAAGCTTCGCATCTTTCTTTTGGCCCTCGCCAATCCTTTCGATAAGAGTAGGCCTTATCGATAAGCTTGCCAATATTTCAGGTTCCAACTCACACCTTGGCCTGAAATCAAACCTTGCCAAATACTCGAGGCCCTTCCATTCCGAAAACATCGCTCCCAAACTTGTGTGTCTTCGACTCAATGCATCTGCAACTGCATTGCCTTTGCCAGGAGTATAGGCTATCCCAAAATCATACGATGCCAGAAACTCTAATCATCGTTGCTGCCGAAGATTCAAATCCTTTTGGGAGAAAAGATACTTCAACGACTTGTGATCCGTAAACAACTCGAATCGTACTCCCAACAGGTAATGTCTCCACATCTTCAGAGCAAACACAATCGCTACCAACTCCAAATCATGAGTTGGATAGTTTCTCTCATGTGGCTTTAGCTGTCGACTTGCGTAAGCCACTACTTTATCCTTCTGCATTAGCACTGCTCCAAGTCCAGTACCACATGCATCAGTATATACCACCATCTCTTCATTCCCACTTGGAATGGTCAACACAGGTGCACTCGTCAATCTCTCCTTCAAGATTTCGAACACTTGTTCACACTTCGCATCCCATGCGAACACTTGGTTCTTCTTCATCAATCCTGTTAATGGTGCAGCCATCTTAGAGAAATCCTTGATAAACCTTCGGTAATAACCAGCCAATCCAAGGAAACTCCGAACATCCGTTGCATTCTTAGGTCTATCCCAGTCCTGGATCGCTGCAACTTTAGCGCGGTCAACCGCTATACCCTTTCCAGAAACAACATGACCTAAGAACCTCACTTCATCCTTCCAGAAGTGACACTTTGAGAACTTAGCTTTAAGCTGATGCTTTCGCAAGATCTCTAACACAACTCTCAAGTGCGTCTTATGTTCTTCCACATTTCTGGAGTAAACCAGTATATCATCCACGAACACAAGCACGAACTTATTCAACTGATCTCTGAACACTCTATTCATAAGATCCACAAAATACGCGGGCGCGTTAGTCAACCCGAATGGCATCACCAACCACTCGAAAAATCCGGACGGTGTCCTAAAAGTAGTCTTTGGCACACTATCCTTAGCTACTCTCAACTGGTGAAATCCCGTTGCCAAATCCATCCGAGAAAACACTTTGGCTTCGTGAAGCTAATCGAACAAGTCATCAATCCTTGGCAACGGATACTTGTTCTTCTTAGTCACCTTGTTTAGCTCACGATAGTCCACACACAACCTTAACGAGCCATCTGCTTTAGTTGCAAACACGACTGGTGCACCCCACTCGGAAACACTCCTCCGAATGAAACATTTTCCCAAAAGGTCTCTAACTTGCACCTCCAACTCTCGCTGTTCCTTAGGCGCCATCCGCCTAAGTGGCATAACAATTGGTCTCGCACCCTCGACCAAATCGATCCTAAACTCGATCTCACGATGCGGTGGCAACCCTTTGACCTCGTCAAAGACATCCACATACTTATTAGCGATCAGCACTGATGATAGGTCTTCCTGTGGAATCCCAAGCGAATATAGATAACTCACGAAGACCCCGTCTTCGCGCTTACATCTAATCAACACCTTTCGCCCTTCCACATCCCCGACCCTCACCTCTAACTTCTCGCAATTCACCCTTGCCGCATATCTCTTGAGCCAATCCATGCCCAAGATGATCCCATACCCAGCGAAGTTAAGAACAAAGCAATCACACATAAAAGAGCAACCATGACTCGATAATACTAGACCATGGCAAATCATGCACAAACTGGACGAACCCCCAACTGGATTTGTCACGATCAATGGCCTATCACAAATCTCGGGTTCCAAACCCAAGCGACAAACAAGCTCATTGCAGATGAATGAATGTGATGCTCCAGTATCAAACAAAACTCGAACTGAAACACCATTAACGGAAAAAGTACCTTGCACCACGACACCCTTTCCCTTCTCTTCCGCGGTAGGAGCTCTTGAAGAAGATGGCACAGCATCCAAAGCATATGCCTTAACAATCTGCTTACTCTTAGCTGATTCCGGATAATCTTTCTTCTCATGCCCAGGCTTTCCACACTTGAAGCACTTCTTCTCAGCTTTGGGATTCTTACACTCATTCGAATAATGTCCCTTCTGTTGGCAGTTAAAGCAAAGCACCTCACTCTTGGGTTTCTTTTGGCCATCCTTTCCTTTCTGTTGTTGCTGCTTCCTCTTTTTATTATTACCACCCTGCTGTGGTTTCTGAACCTCCTTGGTTGCAGCAACAACATTTGCTTCCTTGGGAAACAAGCTCTCATGGTGAATAGCTTTTTCCACGATCTTTTCAAATGAATCATCAAGATGGTCCACAAGTGGTTTTCCAATATGAGCATCCAAACCCAAGACAAATTTCTCATTCTTCTGATAGGGTGTATCAATGTATGAACGAGCATATATAGACAAAGCCTCAAAATCAGAAATGTAGTCAAGAACTGATCTGCCATTCTGCTTCAACTCTACGAACTTCTTGAAGAGAACGGACTTTTGAGTAGTGGAGATAAACTTTGCTTCAAACTTGGCTTGGAATTGCTCCCATGAAATCTCCTCTTCCGGAGTCTCGAGTATAACAGAATTCCACCATTCCATGGCCCTGCTCTGCAGCTGCCTTGATGCAAGCTTTCTCTTCATTGCATCCTCAATACCCAAGTCTCCAAAGATTCGAACACATGAATCCATCCACCTCTGAACCTCTTCAGCTGGCTCAGTTCCCTTGAATGGTTTCCCTCCTAGAGATGTAAAGTCCTTGCACATCTTTGCAAAATCTACCCTAGGAACTCGCACACCTACATCTACCATAGCCGCCACTGGAGCGGGTACCCTTCGCATAATTGCTTCTGCCATGGCTTCAAACATGGCCAGGTAATCTGGCTCACCACCATTTCCCCCTCCAGTATTAGCTCTCCTAGCAGCGTGCCTTGATGGTCGTCTACTCATTCTAAATCTGAAATTTAGAATAGTTAGCCACTTCCAAGAAAACTGCTAAAAGAATACAACCATTACTACTATATATGCTAATATATATAGTAACATCCAACTGAAATCTACAAATACGTCCCTCATACGCAATTACGTCTTTGAACTTTGGCCAAAATCGTTGACCAGAGCTCTGATACCAAATGTGACGACCGCCCATAACCCCTGCACTAAACAAGAGGAAAAATGCGCTGAAAGGCGTGCCAGGCTACTATGGACGATCATCATAGTAAGTGAACACATCGAAACCTGTCGTAGAACTCACAGCGCAAGGGTAAAATATAATAGAACATATACAACAGGTGATAGTAATGAGGTATCATATAGCAAACTTTTGAAACTCTTTCAACATCCAGAAAGATTATCCAACTGATATCCAAATTTGTACATAAGCCCTCACTACAACTCTCAAGCAACTCAAACAGCGGAAACAGAAATACTAGATAGAATAAAACTGGAACGCCAGCCTCCTGCCCGTCATCGCTCAGCTTCCTCGTATCACTAAGCTCCATTACCTGTAACCTGCTACTTAGTCTGCCCATCCACAACCGGATGAACAGCCCAAGGTAATAAGAGGAGACATAAAACCTTGAGTCAGACAATAGTCTTAGTGAGCGATAATACAGTTAACAAACTTCAACAAGAAAGCATATGAGAATGGGTAAATGAACAACTTATCTACCCACATCACCAGAGAAGAACTCAACCTTATCTTCCCCACATCGGACAGTGATAGCCTTTACACCAAGCATTTCAACCATTCATCCACAGAAACCAGAACACCCATTCAATCATAGAGAACACACATCACATCCAGATTATATAAGTCTCACACAGACAACCCTAATCGAGTTTAACATTCCTCAAGTACCCTCGCCAGAGGCCTAAACCAATATCACTTAAGCACTCAAAGAACATCTCCCTCGACTTTGGATAATCTATGTGAGATAGTACAAACAGAAGCAAACAATCATCCATAACCGACTCTGGCTATCACCGCCAATCCTGCTTCGAAACCATCATTGTCGTATGACGACCAACCTTGCCATATGTCAAGGGCTAATGATAACCCCAGTTCTAGCATGAACTCCATATGCCCAACCTTGGCAATGTCCAACCTTGACACTAGGCCTTTTCCCAACCAGAAAGACCCAGGGTACTCGACCAACAACCGGTCTTTTGGGCCTTTCAACGATACCCATCGTACCCCTGCTTTGAGCCTGCTAGAACTTATGACAACGATGACTTCTCGGCCTTCGCATCTCTAATCGTCCAACCTTGATGATGTTTCATAGCTCAAGCAACCTTCTCAAGCAGCCATTATCCACCAACTCACGACCTTTGAGTTGTCTCCGCACTCGTTGTTCCACCTTGATCAACGAACACATTCATCACTTCGAGTCTTCCTACTTGAATCACCTCGAAGTCACGCCATACCCTGTTAAAACCGACCAGCCTTGCTCCAGAACGACTAGCTAAACCAACCAGCCTGCTCCAGAACGACCAGCTAAAATCAACCAACTTGCTTCCCATCCAAAACCGATCAGAATTTACTTCCCATCCTAAACCGACCAGGATTTCCAGAGCGACCAGGACTTTCTGAGCGACCAACTCCTCCTGAGCGACCAGCTCCTCATGAGCGACCAGCTCCTCCATAGCGACCAGCTTTGGACCGACCCCGTCAAGACCGACTAGATCCATCGGACCGACCAGGACCAACTCCGTCTGACCGGCCAACTCCCTGACTTGCTTCCCAAGCCATAATATGACCGACCACCTCATTCCAGACCCTTCTGGAACGACCAGAGCCATTAGACCGACCAGCTCCGACCGACCACCTCTTCACGACCGACCCGACCAGCTCCGACCGATCACCTCTACACGACCGACCCGACCAGCTCCAGGACGACCAGAAACCTACACATCTCCAATTCGACTCCGATTTCGACCAAAACTTCGCCAAACGACGAATCCGACGAAACCAGCTTATCCGATTCATCCAAACACAATCTCAAACATGTTATGCAACCAACAATATCATCAATCTAACAATTTCCATCAAAACACATAAATTTCCCAAAATATGATAAGTGAATCATATGAACATAAAAACGGATCTAACTTGCATAATCTTGAGAAAAATCATAAAATTAACCATTTAAATTATCTAGATCAGATCCTAAGGTGATTCATATATAAAATGGACTTAGCATGGTGTGGATCTAAGGAAAATAACATGGAAATGATGAAATTAACATCCTAAAACCCATATACTTGCATGAATCCGAATGAGAGATGTAAATCACTCACCAATTATCCAAATCTAAGAAAAAGCAATGAAAACGCAATCCGGACAGCGAACACTTCGAACCAAACTCTTCAATCCGATGAATTCACCCTTGAGATGATGTAGATCTAGCCTCTTATGGTGTAGATCTTCGATTTCCCTCCTTGGATTTTGGAATTTTAATGGTGGAACGATGTTAGAGGAAGAAGGAGATCAAAGCCTCCCCATAAGAGAATGGAAAATGCCAACCTTTCTCCATACCCCTTACCCCCTATTTATAGTCTCTACCCACCCTCTAATGGTCCTTCTCCAAATCAGCCCATTAGCCTTCCAAAACCTGAACAGCCAACTGAAAAACCTTAAAACAGCGATTTCTCCCAAACCGCTTATTCAAATCCTTAATGTAACCACTCTACGGAAAGAGAATCATCTATTCCTTTCCAATGGCACAGGTCTCACCCTCTGATTTGACCTGAGTCAAAAGTTATGCCCAGTACAAGACTGACAGGGGCAAAATGGTCACAAACAAAATCGGTAAAAATTATGGACATGTCACACATCCCCATAAGCACCATATCAAAAGATGAGAATGATCCAACCCTCAGGGAATAAAATAAAAATATTTTACGATCTTCCAATACGTAAAATGCGGGCTGTTACACCCATTCCCTTTGACTATCCTTGCGGGGCATGTTATCTTTCATGATTTTTTTTACCACATTCGCGATATATTCCTTCGAGTTATGCTGTTTCGGAGAACAGACTTCGATCTCTTTTTCGGATGCTTGTCGTGGCAAGCGATCGTGTTTAGAAGATTTAGGTCTTTTACTTCCACTATGGGAAGGTGCCCCCTTGACGGAACTTATAAATCGTTGGTTATTTTGATCGGAATGGTTTATAGCCTTCAAGTTTGGGTCTTCAACAACATTAGCATTGTCTTTGTCAACAAATCCTTCCAAGTTATCATCGTGTGGATCGGAGGCTGATGAGTTTGCATTCTCCGAGGTTGACATGAATTTTCGGAGGAGGAGCGGGATTTGCTTGAGCGTTCAGGAGAGCGCTTACTTTATCAATCAAAGATTGATTAGCATCCCCAAGAGTTTTATTAGCATCGATGAAGGCTTTATTGGAAATTTCCATTCGTTGGTTCAAGTTAGCGATAGCGGAATCCAATTCTGCTTTAGTGACTCCAGCCCCGGACATTGAATTTTCTCCAACTTCGAAACGGTTAGTGAGTGGAGTAGCTTCATTATTGATAACATTGTTATTTTCCTCAACGGCATTGGTAGTTGTCTTCTTAGATTTGGCCATAATTTTAGAGAAAGATGCGGTTTAGAACTTTAATGGCAAGGGTGCAACTTTATGAAAGTCTGATAGGAGGTAGGAGATGCGAATGCGGCCCCACGGTGGGCGCCAAATGTTGAAATCGAAAATGGTTCCCAACACCAACGGTGCAAATGTGCACTTCACCAATTATGATTAGAATTAAAATATAAGGCCACAATCGCAAAATAAAAGCATAAAAATAAAGACAAGAAGCTTTTTATAGTGGTTCGATCCAATATGAATCTACATCCACTTCTAACCAATTCTCATTATGATATTCGAGCTTACAAACTATGGATTTTCCCTCATTACATTCATTTCTCTCTTTTAACTCTCTTTATGATCTAACTTCTCTTGAATTTGGCAAGGAATTGATAGGATCTCTAGCTTTGTGGTGGTAGAAGTATGGATCTTCAATCACTTTAGTGCTTTGACCCTTTTCCATGATTTGATAGGAGTTTTGCATTAGATCCGGATTTAGAGTGGATTGGATAAGATATGAAATTGCTTGAATGATATTGGAGAGATTTATCATGTAGCTTGAATGAGATTGAAGGTGCTTAGATTCAATTGGAGAGAGCTTTAATGATCATTGACATGGATTTGATCCACATGAAATTGGAGAAGAGTTGTTGAATCCATCGAAGTCATTAGAGAAGTTGTAGGTGAGCTTTGAATTTGGCGGCACCTCCTTGTAAGAATGAATTTTCCGTCTCCCCAAAATGATGGAGAAGTGGTGTATTTATAGTTGGAGTCTAAATGCGGTGGCAGTTTTGTAATTAAGTGGAGCACAGGCTAAAATGAATAGTTGTAGCCAACTTTTGCTCGTGGCCTTCAGGTTTTGAACGGCCTAAAGCAGTTTCTTGGTCTAGAACATGCCTTGCGATCTAAAAGTAAGGCGATGCATGGTCTAAGTGTTTGAACCAGTTCAACGTCCCAAAAAATATGTCATGGCATAAGAAGTCACGACCTAAAAATGCCCCAGCTAATTAGAGCGTTGAGCCATTTATGTGTGAATCCTCTCATCCCCTTTTCATTGTCTACGTGGCCTATTTCTGTTACCATGAAACAAACCACGTACGAACTAAAGAACTCTACGATCTGATGGAGCAAATGTGCTTTAACAACCCAAAGCATCAAATGGAGAATGTCCTGAAAGGTGGAATGATCTAAAATCATAGCCACGCTCTAAATGATGGTCCACGATCTGACTAATGTGTATGGTCCAAAATGAATTAATAATTCAAGCTTGGGTTGCGGCAAGCTATTTTTCATGAATCCTCTTCATATACACTTTACAATTGTCATGTATGTCACTGATTTCATCCATGCTTCATGCGTTTACAATATGTAAACGATCTAAATCTAATATTATCAACATAATTGCTTCGTATATACTATATTGTGCCATGCTGCAATTACATGCTCTATAAACATCATGCCACGTAATTGATATCTTCCCACGTGTTACACCATTGATGACTCACAAAGCAATGTATTTACAAAGCTCTGATGATGCATGCTTTTCATTTGAAAGATCTGATCTTAGCCCTGCTAACGATCCAACACTAAACAATCTGATGCATGTATTATACTCACGACCTTTCTGCCTTGCATGGGAACATTCTGAACTTCCCACATACAAGGTCTAGTTATAGGGAATGGTCTAAATGCCAATAACGAGCTAAATGGTCTAACGTCCTAAGCCAATTTCTACCAACCTTTCAAACGTTAATAGCTTATATATTATTCAATCTATCTCTTATTGTAACTTTCCATGTCACATTCATCCATACTTTTCGTAATTGTACCTGTGATCTTCGTGCAAGTGTATTTGTACATATTCAAGAATAACAAGAGCTGGTGAATGGATCTAAAGTGAAAATGCGTACGTGTACGTGCTAGTATAATACACATAAGGATCGTGTAATATGACGAACAATAGTCAAATATGAAGTAATAGATAATCACAGAACTGTATAATAGTAAATGCAGTAAACATAGAAAAATCACACCGTGGATTTTTATACTGGTTCGGAGCACCATCGTACGTCCAGTCCCAGACTTCTATCTGGATTTTCACTAATCAACAACCTCACTTCACCCGAAGGAACAGGTATACAACACCCGAGCAGCCGAACGAGATTTCACGCCTCTATCAACACGAGGATTTCACAACTTGCCTCTTACAATACGGAGGACTTCAAACAAGACGGGTAGACTTGTAATTTGACAATGTGTGTTCTAAATAACACGAATTTGTCAATTCTTGTATAACCTTCCTATAATCTTATCCTCAAATAGAATTTGTGTTTGTGAAGATTTGGAAGATGATATCGTGTTTGAATCGAAAGAATAATATATAAATTCTAGGATTCAAGAACGATATTGTGAAGAAAATGAGCGTTCGAGTGCTTTGAAATTGCAATAGTGAGATTAACAATAAAGAGAATAGATAGAAAGAATTTTGTTATTTGATTTGATGATTTCAAAGTGTTTATATATAAGATAAGTAATTGTACCCTTTGGTAAAGAGTCACAATTAATAGAAATGATCATTGATGAAAGGAAGAAGAAGCAACTCATGGAGGAATGGAAGTGACTATTCAAAAAGTTGCTTCTGTTTAAAAAAACGGCCGACAGGTCAAAATGGACCAGTAGACTGGAATTTAAATATATATATGTTATATGTATATGTGTGTATGTTCATTGTGCAAAACGGGTAAAAACGGTCGACTGGTCTGTTTTGGGCGGTCGACCGGTATAGCCCAGTTTGCACAATTTATGTGCATACATATACATAAGTATATATATAAAAATGTTGATTATTTGAGGATAGATTTTAACAGAAATGAACACTAGTACCACACAAAATAATCAAATTCTAATGACCAATACCATATGAAGCTCCTTATCTTCTTAAATCAATGAACGTTGTCTTTTATCGATCATCGCACATTACTTTGGCATAAATCAAAATTCCTTAAGTCAACATAAAGCTTATGTTACATGGTCTTAGTAGCAATGGATTTATACGGTTCATGATCTAAGAATGCATGCTGCTTAATTCTGGCTTGGATCGTACCCAGTTGTATACTTACGTGTAAAAGTAATGTTTCTTTGATCTGGACGAGTCTCACGGTCCAACTTTTAGGCCGTAAATCGTGCTAACGACTTTGTTTAGGTCATGTCTTCTTAGGTCGAGCTGACGACCTTGCTTTGTTAAGCTGAAGGACCGAAGGTGAGCTAACGCGTCGCGGGCTAAAAGAAATCACGACCCAACGGTCGCTGCGTGCTAAACTGGAGCGTGAGCTAAATTATTTACGGGCTAAGCTTCTGTGCGAGCTAAAGTGTATATGCGACCCAAAGAAGATGCGAACTAGACAAAGCCGCATGTCATCATTCGTATGCACTTCATAATTTTGAACTATGTTTTCACAACGGGGTTAACAATATGTCAAAGTCTTAACAAACGAATAACCAAAATACATGAGCCAGGAGTCCAGATAAACATAGGGTCATATCCACAGGCCGAAAGACCAAACAACCACATTCATAATCCAAAAGACTAGAATACCAAAAACACAATCACCAGAATCCAAAAGATGGAATGTCAAAAGAACCAGAATTCACAAATCCAAAATCCAAAGTGCAGATAGATGAAAAGCCAAGAAACCCAAAATCCAGGAGTTGCACAACCAAAGAGACCATAAAACCACATCAATTGATGACCACATCACCGAGAGCAGGACCTGGTCCATTCCTATTTCGAGTCAGAGTAGGTAGTCGTGCCTGTGTCGGTGCTACAACTCGATTTCGAACATACTTCGCCAACTCACTATGTCTAATGTGTTCCTCAATAGTACCTCGGAGATATCTACAATCATTCGTATTATGATCATTTAGGCCATGAAACAAGAAACGCCACTAGAATCCCTCTCCCTCCGAGTCGACTCCCTCGCGGGAGGCTTCCTAAAGGGAGAAATCGTATGAAATTCCAAATAAATCTCCTCTAGAGGGAGAGTAAGCACTACATATTAAGGGGATTTGGGCTGATTCCACTGGTATGCATTCTATTCATTACGAGGAGCAGCCTTTCCCTTGCCTTTGCCAGAGTTGGACGATCCTTTTCCCTTAACCGAATTGACCTCAAGAGCCTTCTTGTCGGTTCTCACATCCGCTTCTCTTAGAAACTGATCTGCTTCGAACTAAAACGCACAAGGTCCATTGGTGGATCCCGTTGAAGAGAGATCTTGAAATTAGTCTTGTCCAAGACACCAGAAACAACAGTCATCAGAACCATAGAAGGATCAGGTTGATTGACCAAAGCCACATCTGCATTGAACCTCTCCAAGAACCCCTGCAAAGTCTCACCAGTGCTTTTCTTAATCACCATAAGAGTCATCACGTTCTTGGGTCGAGCAATGTGAACCTTGAACTATTTGATGAATTTTCCAACCAAAACATTCCAATTATTAACCGATTCATTCTCTAACTATCGAAACCACTTGGCAACAATGTCCACAAGATAGATAGAGAAGCACTTCGCCACAACATTCTTCGAAGCCGAAAGCACTTCCATGTGGCGCATATAGCGCATCAAATGAATGGTCGGATCATTCCTTCCGTCAAAAGCCTCAAACACCGACAATTTGAAATTCGGTGGGTTCCGTGATTTCGAATATCCTGAGTAAATGAACTTCGGGTGACATAATCCATATCCAAGAGAGACGCTATGCCTCTATATCGTTGAATAACATCGAGGATCTGACTACCACTTCTATTACCAAGAAAACAATTCCAGTTGTTCAATCCTACACTGGTGCCCCCAGTGTCAACTCCAGAATTAGCAAACTGTTGAGCCTCAACTAGAATATCCAGCTATATTCTAGCCTGAGGTGCCGCCACAGGCACAAACCTAGCTTTTGGAACTATGGGAGTTCCTACATCCAAAACCGTGCGCACCGGCGCTTGAGCAACATCACCAATGCTAGAGCCTGAAACCTGACCAACCAAAACCTAAGCTGAACTTCCCTTGGGATTGGGGGTGCTGCCCCCAAGTCTAGGCGATCCGACACCTATCTATGGATTGGTGTTGACACGGGGTTGGTCTTTGGGAATTGCCCTTAAGTCCCAAGCTAAACCCTGAGGGACACTACCACTTCTTCCCGCAATATTTCCTAAGCCCAACGACCTTCTGAAACCTTCAAGCCTAGCAAGAAGAGAATTCATAGTTGCTTTCTGCTTCGGAAATGCTTTTCTTGCTGCGCCAACCGAGAAGTCAGATCCTTGGTCAAATCCTTGACCATTCCGTTGATGTCCTCTCAAGTGACATAATTAGATGGATGTCCAGTAGATGATACTTCTTGACTCTCCTCTATCCCTGCTCCTTACAAACGAGCTGAAGCGATCTATTTCCTTTTAACCATAGTGAAATCCAAGAGAAACCTGTTTCTTTAGCAATTCAAATCCAAAGGTAATCCGACGCCCTTTCCTAATGCATCAAAATATTGACATGAGGAATTGGTCTCTTGCACACGCCAACACCATATGGGTTGAATTGTCCAAACAAACCAAGTAATCTAGACATAGAGTACAAGAAAGGAAACACCACCAAGTTTATAGTGGTTCGGTACTAATGTCTACATCCACTTTGTTGTAACTATTCGTCATTTTCATTACAGTTTCAAGAGTAATCCAAGTCTAACACTTTTGAGTTTACAAAATTATGAATGGAGAATGACAAAATCCTTGCCAATTCCCTATAAGGCCCAATTAGCTCTTAAAATCCACCTAAGTCCAAAATGTTCTAAGTATGCTCCAATGTTCAAAAAGAAAGCCAAGATCCAATCCATGTGCCAAAGTGTTGTTAGAAAACTCCTATAGGAAGTTCACAAGTTTAAAGGACTTTCCAAAGTCACAGAAACCATGTAGGAAGCCAGTAAAATGCTCCAGGACCAAGCTTCTCGCTTATAGAACCCAATAGTCAAAAATCTTGAAATAAGCCAACACACACTACATCATAAGTGGGCATATTCGACGCTTTTTGTGGGGATTGCAAGAAAATCATTGTAAAAGCTATGCTTCCTTTTAATCTTCTACAACAATACTCAAAAGTCGTTGCATTAGACATGAATGCACTGTTGCAGTGGGAATTCTAACGTTGTGACGTGCAACACCAGTTAAAAGTGTTACGTTACATATATATAATCTAGATCATCTATCCACGTTATCAACATAAATAAAGCTGCAATCGTAGATGCATGATTAATCCAATGATTCAAACCAATCTATGCTTCCGCTATGTGAAATTTTTGCGCAACGTTTCCCCTCTTCACGACATACTTCTCCAAAAATGAAATCTCTCCCTCTCTCTCTTCTCTCTCTCTCTCGCGACAAACTCATTACAAACTCTCTCCACAAACACCTCCAAAATACCTTAGATTGCTTCTGTACCTCCGATTACAAACTCTATATCTTCGGTTGCTTCTATTTTACAAACTCTACACCTCTGATTTGAACCAATTGGGGCAATTACAGGTAGTTAGGGCTTCGTCTTTTGGCTTTTATTTAGGTAATTTCATCTCCAACTTATTTTGGTTTATATTCAAAGTCTCTGTGTAATTTGGGTATACCTATTGCCTTAAATTAGGGATTTTTTGCTCATTTTTATTTGAATGTTTATATGTTGGGGTTTTTTATTTGAATATTTCAGGTTTTCTATACTTGAAATTTTGTATTTATATGTTTGCATGCATTGAAATTCTGCAAGTTTTATATATTTATATTTGCCTAACCATTGATGTATTGGTAAATAAATTAACACTAACTAAATATTTTTAAATGTCAAAATGCAAAAAGTGAAAAAAAAATAGAGTACAAAAGAAAAAAGAAATCTAATTTCAAACAACTTCAAAAATTAACTTATTAAAAGTAAAAGAACTTTTCTACTTCAAAACAGTACTATTTATGTTTGTAGTAAATCAATGTCTATTTCTTTTCCTACATTGTATGACTATAAGGTCTCATGAAAGGACCAGAACCGTCAAACCCATCATTACCAAAAACTCATATTGATTTCTAAATGGAGATGCAAGAAAGGCACTATGAAGATTTGCATGAATATGGACTAGAGCAAGAAGAACTCCAAAGACAAAACTGAGAAGAATGATGTCGGGAAGAAAGGCTACATCGACGGCAAAGTCATGTTACCTTGCGTCCTCAGCATCAAAACAAACAACTAGAAAACGAACATCAAGTTGACTCACCAACTATAATATGTGAGTGTGGGTATGCCGCTGTAGAAGATGTTATTTCGATTGGAGTTAACATTGATCGTCATTATTTTAGATGTCATGTTTATCCCATAGGGTGTACCTTTTGGCAGTGGATTGATCATCCATTTCCAAGTCGAGTCACTGACTACGCAAATGAATTACAATGTCAACTTACAACGCTACAAACTCGATTTTTTGGTTTTCAAAATGAAATTAGTAGACTTAACGACCAGCTTCAAGGGCTAAACATTAAAAGAAAAAATTAAATTATTGTATCATTCTTTGTATCCACCTGTATCGTCTTTCTATCCATACTGTTTTGCTTTGGTGCAGCCATGTAATGTTATGAATTTGTGTTTAGTATCCTTAGTTGCTTGTTTTATGTATTCTCCTAATAATTCAATTCCAAAAGTTAGTGATAATTCAGATCAAAACAATCGTTGATTTGGCCACACATTGATTATGCATATTTATAAATTATAATTTGGTTGTTTCGTGTATATGTGCAACTTGTTGTGTTTTTATTTTTTTGATTTAATTAAACCTTACAGGGTAGCCCCTGTTCGTGTCTTGAAACTGTTAGTGGTATCAAATTTAGTCTTACTAGGTCGGGGTTAGATTGTGGCAATGGATAATGAGTATTACATATGGATAAGACTTTTGAGATCGAGTGGAGAATATGTAAGAGGGATAAAAGTTTTTCTAAGAAATAAAGTTTTCATTTATAAAGCAGGTGATGAGATGAAGTGCCCCTGCAAAAAATGTATAGAATGTAATTGGTATTGTGAAGATGTCATATACAAACATCTTATTTTTAATGGTCCTTCTCCATTACATATTGGGTGGATTTGTGAGGTTTCATAGACGAAATTAATATGTGTTGATGACCTTATGGATTGGGAAACAAAGATGGATTTTAAGGTTAAAAAATCGCTACTTGTTATTGCTTTATTTTGGTGTAATCTGTTGTCTAATTTATGATGTATTTAGAGCTTATTGTTTTAGATTCAAATCATTATCTTTGATTAATGAATTTGACACTCTTTTTTCAAAATGAAATTTACACTGTTCGCATGTTTAATGATTTAATATCTTTCTTTACGGCCATCTAAACGTGTTTTAGTCTAAAATGTTATTTGTTGTTTTTGTCCACTTTAACATGCATGTACCTTATTCTATTGTACTCATTTTGTACATGATGGATGAAGTTATAAGTATCCAGCTGGACTATGATGGAGAGTTTCAGAGGACAAGTTATGTGGGTGGAAAATCTTTCTTAGTAAATCGCGTGGATGTAGACTGCTTTTCATATAGTATGCTTGTGTAATTTGTAAAATATTACCTCTATTACACTGAAATATGAGGAATCTATATCAGCAAAGGAAAGATGGGTGGTTGGTAGCTGATATTGGATGACAAAGACGTAAATGAATTTGTAGATGGCTGCAATACTGAAGAAGAAGTTCATTTTTAGATTGACAACACCATTGACAAATACATTGAGCTGTTGAGTCAAATTCAGCCACATGTAGCCACACAACTAAGGAAAAACATAATTCAAGATATATATATATATATATATATATATATATATGTAATATAGATCCATTCTCGTGTGTATGCATGTGTGTGTGTATTATTATTATTATTTTGAAAATTGGTTAATACGCCAACATAGTGGTTAGAGTAGGTCTTGAACTCCTGACCTCTTACCAGGCAAGAGCACATCTTTCCACTGTGTAACACTATGTTGACGTGTGTGTGTGTGTCTATATATATATATATATATTTGTGTGTGTGTGTGAAGAACTATAAAGGCCACCGTTATTATTTTTATAGTTACAGATTCTGCTAAGACACCGACAAAGCGCAAGTATAGTAAGCAACACAAAATGATGAAAAACAAGTCAATCAAGTGGGTAAGAAGAAACTTTCACCAGTGCCTGATATGAATAGTGGTAAAGAAGATGTCAGTGTGACGGACAAAGGAACCAGGAGGAAATTAAATGTAGAAAATGAAATAGATGACGATGATGATGGTACCCAAGAGAATGAAGCTGACTTTGAGGTACTTTTCACTTATCATTTAATTTTTATTAATCATGTTGAAATCTTATATTCCAAACGAATTTTTATAAAAAATCAGCACGTAAAAGCAAGAAAATGTATATAAAAATTATATACTACATTGTACATAATTAATCCTGCCGGTTTTAGTGTTTTCTATTACTTTGTCAATTTCCAAGGATGCATTTCTATTTGAAAAAATATGTACAAAGGCATGATATTTTCACACTATGGAATAATATGTGGTCATTCCGACCATAAAGGCTGCAGCTAATTCAAGTAACTATTGGTTCTTTGTGCATGCTTGTATTGGGGTTCCAAGTGCCACAACATTCTATGCATATTCCATTGAAAATGAAAGAAATGTTTATATGTCGACTCTATTTGGTTAATTAGCTTAAATTTATCATCAATGGTGAATAATAATACTAATTTGCTTGTAGTGGTCACCACCACCAGTGTTGACGAAGTATGAACAAGAAAGAATCACGCGTATGCAAGAAAATGCTGCAGTTAGTAAATCACTTAGGGTGCCTTCATTGGCTACTAGTATGAAAGAGGCTGCAATAGAAAATAGGAAAGGAAAAGGAATGATACCGAGCGATGTGATGAATACATCTCAAAAAATGATGGTGAAGTTGACAGTGATGATTCATCGGAGGTATAGAAAAGTTATTTATTTACTACTTATTGACTTGCCTTTAAAAACGTAAAAAACCTCAAACTAGTAATTTTGAACTTTGTCTAAATTGTTGAGAATCAAAGTTGTTAAGTCAAAGGAATCTTCACCTGGACCGAGAACTCGTTCGCGAGCCAATGCAGCCCTTGAAATTGAGAAGGAAGTGACATTCGCCACTGCAACTTTTGTACATATCCAAACTTCTCCAAAGAAAGTTAGCTCTAACAAAAAAGGATAATACACACTCCCACTCTAAAGAAAGCCAGTAACAGGAGAAAAAAATGAAGAAACAACGAGGAAACTGTTCAAACCTACAATGTCTTCTCCACCAACTTTAAAACCTGCACGTAACAAAATGTTTAAATAATCAAGCAATTGTGAAGCTGTTGGTTCGATCGCTGCTTATTTAGCAATGTGGGAATGTCAAAAACAAAATCTTGCAGCTCTAATAATGGAAAATGTTACGGAATTAGACCAGGAAGGAATTGCAGAGGAAGTTGAAGTAGGTAAAATGTTTCTTTATGTGCACTACACTACATTATTTAGTATCATCGAAGCTTTAAAACTTGTTTCTTTCTTGCATTTGGGTGTTGCTTTAATTGATCCACTAAGTGTGTGTGTCTATTATAAGGTTTCTGTGCATATTATATGTTTCTATAAGGCCTTACACTAATTTTCTTTTCATTTTTTGAAATTGGTATATAATGTACGAGCTCCAAAAAAAAATCCAGTGAGAAGTCAAAAATGATTAAGGTAGTTATTACTTTGAATGAAGATGGTCAACCAATTTCTGATAATATTACGGAGTTAAGTAATTTTCATGGGACACTAGCAAAGAATAACGTGTCTCCAATTGGCATGTTGTTCCTGATTAATTAAAGCGACAAATGTTGGAATATATTCTGATAAAATCTGTCACCCTAAACCATAGTTCAACTGAGTTCCTAAATGTATGGTTTTAATTAATTAGTCTGTTTCTTGAATTTTGTGTTTGATATATTGTAGGCTAGGTATGTCATTCTGGATGAAGGACATAAGTAGGTCTTAAACACACTTAATGACTCTTGGAGGCAGTACAAGTCTCTTATGAAAGCAAGGTATTATAAAAAATATCCAACTTATGAGCAAAGGCTTGCGAATAGGCCCAATACAATTCCGTTGGAGGATTTTAGAATGCTCTTAAAATAATGGGGGATGAATCAGTTCAGGTACGACTTAAATGTGACCACAAAGTAAACTAATTTGCATAATGCTAATTTAATAATCATGCAACAGATGGAAAAAGAAATAAAATAAACTGATGATATTCACATAATTTAATGTAAAATAAATTGATGTGCTTAGTTAATTAGTAGTTCACATTATCTTGTTTAGTGCTAATCTTTTTTATTTATTTGCAGGCCCTAGTTGAGAATAATTTAGCGCATCGTAATTCATTAAGTGAGGCACATACATGAGTCTCAAAACTCATGTACTAGCTAAAGAAAAGATTGTATGTGTTTTTTGAACTTTAAGTTAAATTTTTTTTGTGATTGAATTGAATTGGCCATATGATAATTTAAGTTGTTATAATTACTATAATTGCTTCCTTTAGATGGGTATACAATGTTTTGGACAGTACAATACTAGTAAACGAATTATATTTTATATCATTGCCATAACGTTCACAGGCACCAGCTAGATTTGTAAATTCTTAAGATTGAATGTTTAATTTTTGATAATCCTAATACTTGACATAGAAAGGAGGACTCGAAAAAAGCCAAACCATCTACTTCCTTGGTCCATTTGGAAACCTATAAAAGAGAACTGGGGAAAACTTACGAGTTAAATATGGATGAAACTAAAGGCAAATATGTAATTACATTAGATAATGAAATAGCGATTTTACAGGCGAAGATCCAAGCAACGGTAGACAATAAAATATCAAGTATTCTCAGTTGTCATTCTCAGTCCTACGACAACCGAGAATAACAAGTATATCCAAGCAATAGTAGATAATGAAATAGCAAGTATTCTCAGTTCTGTGGTGTAACAAGTATTCTCAGTTATCATTAGATGATAAAATATCAATTTTGTAGGCAAAGATCCAAGCAATGGTAGATGCAAGTTGCTAAGGCAGATGCAATTGTCTCTGGTGGGAAGACTCATGGACAAAACTAACTTGTGGGAAGGCGAGGTAAAATGTCTTAAAAAAATCAAACTTCTGCTCCTACAGACAGTTATGTGCAAGAGTTGAAAACAAAAATAAGGCAAGAGCTTAAGGATGACTTGGAATCAAAGGTGAACAGAAAAGTGAAGGAGAACGTGTCACGGGTGTTGAAAAAGCTAGGCGAAGCTAATATAGATCTTAACTTAGGATTTGCAGACTTTTGTGTCACCACAACAAGTGATGAATATTTTAGGTGGTATGTGTTGGCACTTGTGGTATGTAGAATATTTAAATTTTACTTTTAAATTATGTATTTGATCGTATATGGTTTGTATTTTGCATGCTTTGAATGTGATGATGAATGTTTTGAATGAGTTTCTTCTATGTACAAAACTGGTATTGCAAATTTTTTAATTAAAGCATTGTATTTACTTTCTTTTGATGTAGCATTTACCTTCTTCTACTGCTGCATTTTCTTTTTCCTGATGTTGCATTTCAAGATAATGTTGTTGCATTTAATAAAATATTATTAATTCCACTATGATATGGCACATAGGCCCCATAGTTGATGTGACGTTTGACACGTGGGCATCTTACGTGGCGTTTGACATGTGAACAGCTGATGTGGCGTGCGACACGTGGGCAACTTACGTGGGCCCCGCTATCATGACCTGCAATCCAGGCTCTAACTTATGCTTAAGGCAACGATGTATTGTGTTGCATTACTTGCCAGTAGTACTGCAATACACTTATAATGTAATACTTTCTCTCTATGATAGTAGATAGCAAAAAGTGTTGCCTTAGAGAGCACAACAATGGTCGCGGATGCCACGCCCCTTTGAAGTTGTCTATTTGAAAATTTGGCTTAAGACAACGTTATTTTAATCTATGACCACATTAGAAAAGCATTGAATATTCCCACCTATGGCGTAGTGACATGGGGATATGAGAATTCGTATCCCCAACATTTTGTATCCCAGTATCGGTACTGATCCGGAGATCGATTCGAATCCCGTCTAAATCCGGGAATTCATCACTTCCCCATGCTTCAAGCCGAAACACTTCATTCCCAAGCCGTGAATCCTCGAATACGAAATACCAATTTCAAAGTCAGATATGAAATGCTCATTTTATATTCATAAGATTTAGCTAGATCCGAACTATCTCTCATCCACTTCGTATTCGAACCTAGAAATGAAGAACCAAGACAATGCCAGATACGAAAGGAGCATTTCATATCCAAAGTCTAAAATAAATGTCGAAGTTCCAAACCATGTTGCTAGCTACATTTCGTATTGCCAAGTATGAAGATGAAAACCATATTTTGTATCCTCCCATTTTGTATCCATGGTTACAAAATCATGCCATTAACGGGGATATGAAAAGATATTTATCGAGTCTAGAAAGCTAGGCCCATTTCATATCCCTACTTTTATATTTGGGGATACGGAAATCCAGGTTGACGAAAAACCAATCTAGCCGAAAACCAGGGAAGAGAAGTTCATCAATCCAAATCAGCCGAACCCAGAATGTCGATCCGAAGATTATTGAACTGAGAGCACTGATCCAGGGATTCGAGCCTAAATACCTATCAGGAAAGTTAACCATATTTTCAAGAGTTTGAACACTTTGCGACTTTGACTAAATCACTTCGTACTTTCCAAAGTTTGTACTCAAGTTTCGAGCACTTGGAAAGCCATAAATCCGTCGTGTCACTGCCTTGCCAAAAGATGGGTCAATAACTGCAAAAATAACACAGTATCCCGTACGGGATACTGCTCAAATCTAGAAAAGTAAAATTAAAGAACTTCAAATCTAATTTCATTAGCTGGATAAAAGGAAGAGATAAATCTGATTTCAGTAATTAATTAAGAAAAGTTTATGTTTTGGACCACATAAACTTCACAAAAGAATGATATCATTATTATGTAATAAAACTTCAAGTTTTATTATAATTTACTTATTATTGTTGTATATTTGAAATTAAAGCAACTTCTCTAGAAAGTTCTTTTATTGATGTATGAGAGTCATTTTACTAGTTTTCTTTAAGAAGATATAATTTATCATAAATGTAATGATCTCTTTTAACAATAATTTCTTCAAAAAATTATGTGTAACATAAAATTTTAATATAAGCCTTTTGGTTTTCATTGAAACCTTTCCTTTCATTGATTTTTCAAATCCCTTCCTATTGTTGAATTCTAGATCCTTTGCTATAAGCAAATATTAAGCGCATTTATTTACTTTGAGGTTTATTTCAGCTTTTGAAGATTTAGCTTTTTAGCTTTATGCATATGAACTTCGGGTTTCTTTTTTTTTTTAATTTGAAAGAATTTGTTTACGTCATGAGTTTTTAGTTTTTCCTTTTTAAATTTCACTTCGAGTGATAAATCAATGTTACTCTTGAATTTAATTGCTACACAATTATATTTGATACCCATAATTTTGTTCGGTATACATTAGAAAGACCATTTTTTTCAAGAGATATTTTGTCTTCAATCTTTAAAAAAACATTACATATGAAAAGTAATAGTAGATCGAGAATGATAAAATCAGATCCATTAGAACCCAATTTAAATCTACAAAAAATAGAAAAACAGACCTAAAAGTTTAAATCAAGAACTTTTAACAAAAAAATAATTGCAGAACAAATCCATACACTCATTAATCAAGGATTCTCAAGCAGAAAATAATTACAAAACAAATCTAGAAATCCATGAATCAAGAATCCTCAAATAAAAATTACTTACATAACAAATCCATAAATGTAGATCTACAAGATCTCAAATCTGGGTTAAAAAAATTAAAATAGCTCTAATAGAATCTCATGCTGATAACATATTATGAAATAAAACAAAAACATGTAATAAAAGAAGAGAAACCATTAGAGAGATCAAAATATATTACGGAGAGGCTTTTTATTTCTACTGATTCAGATGCATTTACAACACACATGAGCTATATATTTATAGACTTCGCATGTCTTAATAACTAAAATAATATTGTTTGCATTAAATGTATTCACCCTTAATATTCTTATATATTACAACAACATAATCAAATTTTATGTCATTTGTTTGTTTTTTGTTTATATTTATATAAGTTATGAAATAAAATGATCTAGTATGCTTTGTGTTGACGTCAGAAGTTGGTCACTCGTGACAATCAACCTCCAATCTTGTGGAAAGCACACGAATAACAATTATCAAATGCGGTAAAGCAAATAAAACAGGGAACACACACAATTTTTTATAGTGGTTCAGCAAAGATGGTGCCTGCGTCCACTTTATGTGTATTGATTTATACTTGATTACAAATACAATACTATTTCTTTTTGAAGAAAAATGGGAGATGAAAAGTTTTCTAGAGGAGCAAGAATTGGCTATTTGAGGAATAAGCCGAAAATATTTTTCTTCTAGAGCATGGAGTACCAAAAATGGCATGAGTACCTACAAAACTTGCACTCTTCTCTCCTTTGGGGAAGAGGGTACTTATAGATGGGAAAGTCGGCTAAGGCTGTTGTGACATGGCCCACCCTTTTAGGGAAAGCTTGGACACGTGGAGTTCATCCCTTGGACAAAGGTGCGGCTGGAAGTCTGATTCCACTATTCATAAACAGTATCTTCGGAAATCGTGGCTTACATGGCGTTCAAGGTAAGGTGTATTAAAAGGAGAGCTTTGGCTGGTAGTGTTTGAACGCCTTTGTTGCCTTGAGAATTTATCTGAGTAATGAATGATTCGACTGGATATTTGCAGACGAGCCCGAGATATTCGGTCGACCCGCATTTGATGGAAGCCTTTGACTTGATCGATAAGAGAGATTCTCCTAGGCTCGTCGATTCGAAGCTTGAAGAAAATCAAACGGAGTTGAAACTTATTCGTGCCAGCCTCGAAGGAAGCTGGTTTGGGCCGAATCTTGTCTGGTCTTTCTAGAGCACGAGCTACTATGTTGGCTAATGGGCTAATGCTGGAGAGAGTTTCCGGATATTGGGCTTCGATCCGAACTATGACAACTTTTGGTAAAAAGTTAATCATCACTTTACCCCTCAGAATACATCTTCTTTAGTAAAGGGAGATGTGTTATTATTCCTTATGTCGAAGTCCAATGTGCGAGTAGCGATGGTTGCGCCGAACCATATTAAGGCCAGAAGTCCGACGGCCCCGATGGTTGTATTAAGACCAAAAAACCGACGACCGAAGAAGGTCGTATTAAGGCCAAAAAACGACAATCACCAAAGACCGTATTAAGGCCGAGAAAGTAACCATAATTTCTTGTTATGAGGATTAGTACCTGCAAAGATAGTAGAAGCCATTATGGTCTAGAGAAGGTATTTTAGTTTCATCGGATCAGGTATTAGTCATACTCGATTGGATGGTAGGTTGAGATATTTGGGTGAGCGATAGTTACAGTTGGCTTAGAAGGGTGGCGAGTATTAACCATACTCGGCTTACAGAGGTGGTGAATATTAACCATACTCGATTTGTAGCAAGTGCTAACCATGCTCGACTTGAATAAGGTCATTGGATAAATCTTAGAGGGGGCAAGTATAGTCCATACTTGGCTTAAAGAAACCCGGCCATATTCGGCCCAAGGAGTAAGTTTAGAGATGGTGGCAGGCTTCCGCACTAACCATATTCAGGAGGGGTGGGGGGCGAGCGTCAGTCATGCTCGGCTTAAATCATTCGCTATAGAAATCTCGTAGTCGCTAAAGAACTATTACAGAGACAATGAAAATAATTTCTAAGAGAACAACTGTTGATTCCAAAGCATGCCTAGGGGCTAAATCCTAACCTCATACATGTGTACATCAAAGTGTCCTTTTTATTGAATAAAAATAGAAGTACATTAAAAAAGAAGTCTAAAATTAATTAATGATAATGCCGCGGGTGCTAGTCTCGGGGTCCTTTCCATTTCTAGGAGCTCGAGGACTGACCTGAGGAGCTTAGGCAGAAGATTGTGGCAGCACGACCTGAGGGTTCTTCTTGACATATTCAGGAATTTCCCCTCTCCTGACCCTATCCTCGATGAGATCGCATAAGTGCCTGCATTCATTGGTGCTGTAACCAGCGACGTTATGGAACATGCAGTGCTTTCCAGATTCGAGTTCTTTTTGGATCGGCTCTCTTCGAGGAGGCCTTAGGAAAGGCAGGGACCCTCGTACGTCGAGGTAGATGTCGAGCAAAGAAGAGTTGAATTTGGTATGCTAATCGTACTTATTTTCTCTTCGAGGTCGTACGTTGCGCTCGTTCTTTTCAGGGGGCTTTCCTCTTCCTTTATTCTGACCATTAGTGTTGGATGGACCTCCATGTTTGGTGGCTAAGACCTCGAGGTTCTCCATCTCAATGCTGGCGTCTTCTTGTTGGAGGAATCGCTCGGCCCGGCATATAAATTTTCTATATCCTTGGGGAGATCTCTGGTTAAAGAGATTGAGAATTTTGATCGATTCTGAACTCTTGCAATGGCGGCCATAAGCACCTTCGATGGCTCGGGTCAATCGACTGATGCTACGGCCGCGTTGAATCTTTCGAGGAATGACCGAAATGTTTCTCCCGGACGTTGTTTGATGGTGATCAGAAACATAACACTCTTTGGCTGAGAGATATGTACCCTGAATTGTTCGATGAAGCGGGTGACCAGCGTATTCAACTAGTGATCGAATCCGTTGTTAGCTGCTGAAACCACATACCGGCTATATCTATGAGGAAGAGTGGAAAACACTAGGCCATGACGTTGGTTGATGCACCGAGCACTTCCATATGTCGCATGTATCACATGAGATGGATGGTCGGGTCGGTCCAACCATTGTACGGTTCGATAGCAGGAAACTTGAAGTCCGGAGGATTGCGGGAGCTCCTAATATCCCTAGTGAAGGGGCTACAGTGGATGTTATCTATATCTTGTTGAGAAGAATTGCCCCGAATGAAGCATCGGACTATGCTTGCAAGCTGGCTTCCATCTCCGAGGAGTTGCTTCCATGAATCCAGCTCTGCATTCGGGAGAGTTCCAGTACTGGGGTCCGACAAAAGCATGCTTGGAAGGTTGACCATTGGTTGGACTCGACCTCCGAGAGTTGAGTGAAGGTGAGGGCGAGGGTTCATCGCAGCTATCGGTTCAGGGCCGACTGGCCCGTCTTGAACCTGATGAGAGTTGGACTGAGTTGTACCCAAGGCTGGAGGTTCGGGCCAGTTCAACATAGCATGTGATGTTCGGGGTTCTTCGATGCCCCCGCCCAAGGTGATGTTAGGAGGATCTATAGTAGTATTTTTATCCGCCGATCTGGGAAACGGTATGGTAAAGTGGTCTCCCTGGTTCGAAGGGAAGGCTCCACCAGCTCTTCGTTGAAGGAAAGGTGGCATAAGGCGAGTTTGTGGTAAGATATAGGGTTGTAATGGGAATGACATTGATCCTGATTGCCCCAGTGGTTGCTCGATTGATCCGGGGGTCGAGCTACCCGCCAGAGCGGAGGCAAAATGGCCGAATGACCTAGATCTTGATCGCGGGCCCTAGCTGTGAATGGTGGGAGGTGGAGCCGAGCCAGGAGGAAGCAGAGGTGCGATCTGATCAGTGACCTGATTCTGTGCAGACCGAAGATCAATTGTTGCCCCAGTCCCAGTCGGTGAAGGAATGGATGCCGAAGCGTTTAGCCCTATCTCCACTCGACCGAGAAGGTGATCCATCAACTGCTGCTGTCGTTTGAGGAGTTTACCCTGAGATGTCATATGGTCTCTGAAATCGGTCATGATTTTGTCCATGTCGTCCCGGGTAATATATCGGGACACATCTTCATGAGAGGAGACTTCCTGACTTGCTTCTGCAGCGTTTGTATCGGCTGCATCGGTGTTCGTGGGACGAGAAGACGTTGCATCTTTCTTTCATTTGTTCGCCATGGATTAAGACTTGTAGAAGTCGAAGGGTATGTCGGTGCGTACCCCCTTCCTGGCGCGCCAAAGTGTTGACGTCAGAAGTTGGTCACTCGTGATAGTCAACCCCCAATCGTGTGGAAAGCCCACCAATAACAATTATGAAATGCGGTAAAGCAAATAAAACAGGGAACACACACAACTTTTTATAGTGGTTCGAAAAAGATGGTGCCTACGTCCACTTTATATGTATTGATTTGTATTTGATTACAAGTACAATGCTATTTCCTTTTGAAGAAAAGTGGGAGATGAGAAGTTTTCTAGAGGGGTAAGAATTGACTATTTGAGGAATAAGCCGAAAATATTTTTCTTGCAGAGCATGGAGTACCAAAAATGACATGAGTTCCTTCAAAACTTGCCCTCTTCTCTTCTTTGGGGAAGAGGGTATTTATAGATGGGAAAGTCGGCTAAGACTGTTGCAACGTGGCCCGACCTTTCGGGGAAAGCTTGGACACGTGTAGTTCATCCCTTGGACAAATGTGCGACTGGAAGACTGATTCCACTATTCATAAATAGTATTTTCGGAAATCGTGGCTTACGTGGCGTTCAAGGTGAGGTGTATTAAAAGGAGAGCTTTGGCTGGTTTCGTTTGACCGCCTTTGTTGTCTTGAGAATTAGTCTGAGTAATGAATGATTCGGCTGGATATTTGCAGGCGAGCCCGAGATATTCGGTCGACCCGCGTTTGATGGAAGCCTGTGACTTGATCGATTGAGAGCGATTCTCCCAGGCTCGTCGAATCGAAGCTTGAAGATAATCAGACGAAGTTGAAACAAATTCGGACCGGCCTCGAAGGAAGCTAGTTTGGACTGAACCTTATCTAGTCTTTCTGGAGCGCGAGCTACTATGTTGGCTGATGAGCTGATGCTGCTGGAGAGAGTTTCTGAATATTGGACTTCGATCCGAACTATGACAGCTTTTGGTAAAAAGTCAGTCAACATTTTTGTATGATAGTTAAATGGTAGAATAATCGATTTTAAACTAAGGTAATACTTATGCTCATGAGACAAATTTCTAAACATCAATATTTTAGGTAATACCTAGCTAATCCATCGTGTGCAACACTACAGACGGCGATACTATCGGAACCCATTTTAGTCATCTGTTGAAGTTTCAATGGCGCAGAAATTCGCTCCTCCGATCATAAAATTGTTTTTTCTGCTTTCAGTAATATATTCAGCAAAAGGGGAATCCGCTTCTGCTTTCGTTCAAAACGCAGTTTACTCGAACAAGATCACCATCTTCTCCAAATCCTACTGCCCGTAATTTCCTTTTCCCTTTTCAGTCAGATTCATTTGTATATCTTTTTATTATAATTTTTTCTAATCATAAACAATTAAGAAATTACTGAAACAATTGCACCTGACGCGTGTTTGCAATTTTATGATCGCGATACAGTTACGCTCCATAGCAAATGTCTCATCCTTTTCTTCCTTTCGTTGCCAACTTTTAGTTCTAGGTAGTATCGAGTTGAGTTTTCAGCATTTTTTTTTCCAAGCAAAGTGATTAAAGGACATGATAAAGTTATATATTTTACACTGTTATGCTTTTATTGTTGGTTTTCTGTTGGAAATAAATTCCATATAATAGCTAAGGATATGGCTATTGAAACTCCAACTATTGTTAAAAGAGGTCATTTTTTTTAAAACACCGCACTCTTTAAAAAATTATTAAGGGGCTACACAAATATATTATTTCACACTACTCAATATTTCCGGATTTCCCCTTCAAACCAAATAAAAAAAACTCGATAAGGGAAATCAAATTAAAACAAGCAGCTTGTCACCACTGCATCAAATGCAGCATGCAATCGATCATATATGTATTCGACAGTGATATGTCGATAATTAATAATCATTTCAGTGAAAATGCCTTTGTAATTATAAAATTCGGCATATTCATGTGAAAAAAAAAGTTCTATCATATTCCTCCGTAAATGTTTATCCTTTAGGGTTTTAAAAAACGATATATGCGAATCGAAAAAAAAAAAAATAGTATGGCCCTTGCACATCGACATCACCACCAACAACCGGATCGAGTCTGAAACGACACTAACTTAACCCTAACAACAGGTGCACACGATTTAATAAACTGAAATTAGATCTTATCATCTCACCACTCCGATCAACTCCAACATAACGCTCACTCTCCTATGTCAATATCTTGTTGTTTTCTTTTTCATTCATATTTTTTTGTTAGGGTTTGATTTCTCCGCAACTAATGGTGTTGATTAACCATTAAAAATCAAATTAATGAAGAGAAGAGTGAAATTAAGCCTAAATGAGTAATAAGGTAAAATTAACTTTATTTGTTAAGGGGCTACTTTCCTCACTGGTACCCCCCTTAACAATTTAAAAAAAAAAAAAAATTGGCTTCCCTTAACAATATTTGGAGCATCAATAACAATGCCCATAGCTAAAATAAAATAGCTTACTTCTATTATATGATAGCTATAGTTGCGAAAACATTTTCATGCTTCATCTTAGCGCTACGCTCTAATAATCTTTGCTTGTCAATTATTTTGGTATTTTTGATTATTTTGAATTATCAGTATTGTATGTGAAAATTCTTCTCGTACTTGCTGCCGTCATGTATTTTGACTGGTTGCCTACCATAGAACAAAAGATCCCATTCTAGAAAAAAGAAAAAAGAAAAAAAGAAGAAAGAGGAGTACTACCATCATTAGACAATTGTTACTGTTCCTAGGATACCTCGGTTACTCTTGTGTAGTTTTGTTAATGCCATCTGCTAATGTGAAAAGTTATTAACGAACATTATATGTAATATAGGTATTGCCTGCGTACTAAACGAGTGTTCAGTGAACTTAATGAGAAACCCTTTGTGGTAGAGCTTGATCTTCGAGGTAAAGTTGTTTGGTCGTTTGGTTGTTTGATATTATTTGTAGATTATAAGAAATCAAATTTATAATTTTCTTTATATTCCTCTTCTCCTTGCAATCCCATAATGCTTGTTATATTAGTTTTATCCTATGACAATCTGGCAGCATGAGTAATTTAAATTTATATGCGATGCATACATAAATTTATCCATGTTATGCAGTATAAAATGATCAGATATTACTCATCAAAAATGAAAACTAGGGGCTAGAATATGAGTTTGGGCATTCCTAGTGACACATATTAGTCCCAGTTTTATACCTTGGAAACATTACTGGTATATTTGGGTTGGACATCATGTTTTCTTCATTTGTCTTGATTCCAATATTTGTGAATACTGACTAATCTGTATAATATGATCTTGAATCACATATCTAATATCTTGTAACAGATATGTCGCCGCAGCTTGCAGGAAATGAATAAAAGTATACTAGTAACTGAAATTTAAGATTATGCATGCGACCATACATGTTATAACACAATTATGTATTCAATGTAAAAGCAAACATCCAAAAATGCCTTCTACTTTTTATTTGAAAATTCAGTAAAACACATGAATTGACTTACGTGTCTGAATGAATGTTGGGGATATTGGAAAGAGTTAGATCTTATTTTCTTCTAATTCCTCTTTACTTCTGTTATGTTTCTATTTTCATATTAACTACATGCCTTGATTGAAATATTCACTCATCAAATTTTTGTTTTACATTCATAAATTGATTATTCTACTACACTCTCTACTTTTATGTATAATAATTCCTTACTAAAACAGTTTATATTAAAATGTTTTTATTTTGAAAAGCTTCATCGAATTTTTTTTAAGATTTGATTTATGTTTACTTTTATCTTATTTTTGAAATAAGAAAGCACTAAAATAACTTTGAACTACATATTCGCTAAAGTCAGTTCTAACTACATGTTCACTAAACTCACTTTGAACTTTGAACTATGTATTCTTGGTGAATTCACAGCTTCAAATAAAATATTTCATAAAATTTGGTCTTTGATTTTGGATCAGTATTAATATTTATTGTAAATAAACATTTCCACATATGTCCATTAAGTATTACCAAAACTAGAGTATGAATTTGAATGTGGAATCAAAACTTTTTGTTGCTAGAATATTTCATCATTCACCTTTATTTGCTTTTAGAAAAATTTATTGAAAGTTTGAAATGTATATTTTTGACCAAAAAAGTTTATTCTTCAAGATTGGAAACTAAGAAGTTACTGCAAAATTTATATGCTTCATATGTTTTTGATAATTTTATGTTTTTGTGAGAGGAAGTTATACATAGAAGAAATTTGGTTGCGTCGCTTATTTTCAGAATTGATACGTAAAAAACCATCATCAAAAGCATGTTTTAGTTTACACCCTTATTTTAATTTCGGTGAATATTTTTTTTCATTTCATGTTGGAAATTAAATTTGAATAATAAATGCATGTTTCCATGCCAAACAATTCCTTTTACTATTTTTGAAAGTTGCAAATATTTGCAGAGGAATGTGCATATAATTTTAGAATTCTCTTTCCGAAACGTTTGCATATATTTGCATGAAATTATGCAAATATTTGCAAAGAAGCCTGTAAAAATTTGAAGTATCCATGATGCAAATATTTGTAAAATTTTCTGCAAATATTTACAAAGAAACATGCAAATAGAAGTTTCCGAACTGTAAATATATGCAGAGTTCTCTGTAAATTTCATAAAACATGAAAATAGAGGGATCTAATTGCAAGTTTTTGGGAGGGGTGACTGCGTATCTTGAAGTTTAAAGAAGACGTTCAACAAATCTCCCTTTATAGGATTCTCTTGGTTGAACTTTCATAGGAGTTGGATGTTACGACTTATAGTAATAGAAGGGTGTCTAAACGATATTTGCCAAATTTAAAAATAAATGAATAAATCAATAAATAAGTTGTTAAGGTGACATGAATTGAATCGAAAACCCATACTCAACCATGGATGATTTGTGTTAACTTCAAAAATGGAATCAACATCCAGTGGAGATGTAAACACAGTCTTTGAAGACAAGTTGAGTAGATTTAGGTATAGATACAATCCAGACAGCAGTTAGACTAGTAAATTAAAAAGAAAGAAAATAGAAAAGTGAATACAAGATTTTAGAGTGGCTCGACTATTAACGAAGATGGTTTGAGTACAATTTGATTGAATAAGAGAGAACTACACGTACAAAGACCAACTAGAGGGTCATAATAGTCTCCTTGGTGGATGATTTGAGGGAGGAAAAACATGAACATTGATTCTCGCAACATGTAGACAGACAATGTTCAGATCCAATTTATGTTGCAAATGATCTGATATTCATATGAGTTTGAAGATAAATCTGACCAGACCTGCAGACCACAGCTTCAGAAAGCTTGTATTGGAGACCTGAAGTCACGCCAGAATTTGAAAATCATACGAGTCGTGACTCCGTGTTGAATCAAGGCTTATAACTCAGTATCGAGTCTATTTGGTATGTCTCCGGGTGTTGAACTTTTTTGTGTTGACCTTCTAACTTTGTTGTGATGCTTCATGTTAAGTTTCATAGCTTGTTGACTTGTTTTGATAGTACTACATACTTGAGTTGACTTGAACTGCAATATGAATTGGAATGAAACTTGGCAGGTAAGCTACTGGGACTAAATGAACATGATGTAGATGGCAAGGATAACCCGCCTTGTGCCATTATGACTCGAAACCGAGACATAGGCAATGACTCAACGCTAAGTCTATTCCTTAGCTTATACCTTGGCCAGTGTTATTGATGTTATTTCTTGTTTTTTTTTTTGAGTACTTTGACCAAGTTCAATTCATTTTCGCTTCGTCTCGATGTTCTAACTCTGTTAGACTTCTGTTTGGGCAAAAAAGGGTCAACGTTTGCCTTTCAGAGCATGTCTTCGTTGAAAACAATATGTGCTCTGATACCAAATATGAGGACACAAAATATGGATCTTAGGGCTATATTAACACTAGAGGGAGGTGAATAGTGCTACCTTGATTATATGAATCTTTTTAAAGTTTTAACATAACTGTTTTTTAACTGATGCAATTAACAATCACAAAAATAATAACAGAATCAAGATGCAAATAAAAGTAAAAGGATAGAACACATTAGGGTTTTTGTACTCGTTCAGAGTTACCGTATATCTAGTCCCGTACAAATCTTGTGTGGATTTCTTTTCAATATAATGTTGACATACAATCTTGATTTCAGTTTACGACATTTTTTATAATTTTCGACCTCTGGGTAGAGTCACTTATATTACTAGGGCTACTAAGCACGCCTAACTGTTTTTTGGGCTCAACCGCACTCATTTGATTTGCAAGCTACAATTACATCCTTTTTCAACGGTTGGTTTAGGTTTATGCTAAGATCTTTTGAAGTTTGATTATAATTGATCCTATAACTTGAAATTTGCCCTTTGATCTTGAGAGATTGACGAGAGAATGATATAGGATCGAATTACAGATAGAAAGATCTGATTTTGTCGGTAGAGCACGGTTAATAATTTCTTTAGGAAACGAGAGAAGGTAAAAATGAGAGAAAATAAAAGAAAGTAGTTCTGAAATTCGTTCAAAATGACTTATATTTATGAAAGAACAACAGTCGCGTCTATTCACGAAAGATTGCAACGAATAGACACTTCTGTTGAAAATTTAATTTTCGAGAAAACTGGCTAGTATGTAACATATCTTGGATATGTATGTCGACATATATGTGTATTTTGAAAATTATTCCATTTTATCATTTTGAAAATAAATTGCTTTATAAAATAATTTGAAACTTTTCTAAAATCATTAAACATACTTTATACATATTTTAATTATAATAGAGCTTTAAAAAACAATTTTTGAAATATTTATTATATAATCTAAATAATACATATAAAACTATTTCAAAAATAAAGTATAAAGAAAATATCAAAATACAAACATAAAAAAATTATAAAACTAAAATGTAAATAGTACAAAAGATTAGAAACCAAAAATAATGTTTTGAAAAATATCATTTTGAAAACAAAGCTATTTTCAAAATCATTTTGAAAAAGGGGTCAAGTGCTATCAAAATTTAACGTATATTCTAAAACTTTAAACTTATTTGGAACATCTTGAAATATTGAATACTGACGAGCCTTCATTCTCTGACTTTTGAATCGTTTTGATAATCTTTGTCTTGGTAATCTTCATATTGTACAATCTTCATAATCGGTACCATGGTTGTTACGGCGGTAAGTCGAGTCAACAGAGGTCCAATTAGTTGACTAATCGTAGACTAGTCGCAGACTAATCGATGAATAAATAGTTGCAAAGAATATTATTAACGACACTTGATAATGAATGTAACATGAATGGTAATGACAGTAACACCATGTTATATTTGATGCCACTAAAATGATGCATAGAGTTTAATATACTGCAAATTGCAACGGAAATACAAACCAAATTGAAGCTTCAATCTAATAGAGTGCAACATAAAAAACACAAATGAGACAATCAATTCAAAGATAGTTATCTAGCTCGACTTCTTCATTTGCCACACAATCACTAGTTTCGTGAATAGTAGTCATAAGTTTTGGTATACAGTTGCACTGGAGTGACAAGAGTACTAAAGTCTAAAACTGGAGGGGTGGCGACGACTAAGGTAAAAGCGTTGCAGAAGTCGACTTCGTATTTTTTTTAGGGTTCGACTTTTGTTTTCCTGGCTTCGATTTTTGTTTTTCTGGCTTCGACTTTGCTTTTTTTGGATCTAAATTTGGTTTTTTTGTTTGTTTTGGGCGAATAACAGCTAGTCGGAGCAAGTCCTAAGGCCTAGTCGATGGACTAGTCGACGAATTTCGTTCCAGGCGCTCCAAATACTTACAAATTGCAAGTCGAGGCTTCCAGTCGATGCCTCAATCTCGACTAGTCGAGCACCGTGATAACAATGATCAGTACCTGTATATATCTTGCACTATGTATAACATATATCTAATTAAACATTAGTATTTATATTTTATATTATTTCCCAAAGGTTGTTATCGTCAAAACCGTTATATATAGTACTAACATAATTTAGTACTTCTCGACAAAAAGGCCAGTTTAGACAACCTGGATGTACTTCGGAGAGATGTAAACTAGCTTAAAGATCAACAAAAAGTGTGAAAAGAGCTAGCTAATTCAAACAAAGCCAACTATACTAATATGATCGAATTCTGAAGGTTCGTGATGCTAAAATTGAGCGGTTAAAAAGAAAATGATGAGACTTTTGGAGGCTACAGATAATAGTGATAAGAGAGTCCAGAAGTTAATTAATGTTGGTAAGACATGAGAAATTTTGTACTCATCTCAGCTCAAGGAGGTTCATCGAGATGAAAAGGGAACCAGTGACGAGCTCGAAGCTGAAAAGGACCCCACATAGGCCCGAGGAAGAATCATTATTAAGTTGTCAAATGATGCCAAGGAAAAACATTTGGTTATCGCTAGACGAGATCAAACCATTCTTAAGCAGACCCATGAGATTACTTTGCTCAAGGAACAAATCTCACGATTAGAGGGCGAAAAGAATAAACTTGTGACTTCTAAGTCTGATCTTCAGAAGCTTTATGACGATAGGATAGGGCACCTGGATGATGCAATGTTTAATTTCTACATTTTATTTGTGATGAGTAAAGGGAGCTTGTGTTATCTAAAAGAGAAATTTCCTCGCATGCTTGCCCAAGTTTGGAAAGAGTGTTGACGACTTTAGATATACTTAAGAGGAATTGATAGAGCAGTATCTAGATGTAGATTCTTGTGCCCTGCTTGCAAAAGGTAAAGAAGAGATAAAGCTTGAGAGGGAGCGTGAGGCCTTAGCTGTAGCTAGGATTGTTATAGTAACTGTAAATTTACCATTACCAGTCGATCGGTAACCATTTTTAATTGAAATCGGTATACCGGTTAAAACGGTATGATAACGGTAAATTTACCAGTTTTAACGGTATATTATCGGTAACATTTCTTCAATACCAGCGGTAACAGTAATTTTACCAGTTAATTTAAAACGTATGTATATTCATTTGATATGCTTTGTTACATGCATTTAGAACCAAATAAATTATATATTTAGTTCAATAATCAGGTGAAATAATTTCAGGTACACTTATTTTCTTTTTCATATGATTTTTTTTAAACTAACACTACATATAGTATAATAAAGATGCATTGTGTACCTAAAATATGTTGAGATATAAAATTTGATGGACAAACGGTAATTTACCATTATCAATGTAACAGTTACCAGATTGTCGGTATACTAGTCTTCGGTATACAAGTCAATTGGTAACGGTAACGGTAAACAATTCTAGCTTACCAGTAAAAAGGGTACGGTAATGATATTTGTCAAATGGTAGTGGTAACTATTACCAAAACAGCCCTAGCTATAGTTGATACTTTGGAGCAGACTCAAATTTGTTATATTCCTTCAAATCCCAGGGGCTATCTTCTGAATGTGACACCCAAAATGAGCTTGCTTCTACCTCTCAAGGCATTACTCCACTGTTGCTGCAACATTCATTACTCTAACGATTTCGATCGAAGTCTCAACTATATGATATATCAGTGTTGGTACTACCAACTGGTTAATGGAATGCGAACAATTTTGAAATTGAAATCCATATCGAGACACCCACAACAAATAAAAATCTTTCTAGTCATAAGTTAGATGACTTCTTGTTCTCACCTAAAGAACTTGATGGGTTAATCACTCACTTTTCTCGTGCTATACGTTCCAAGTCTATGCGTCTATTCAGCTACCTCGTGGAAACACATAATTTGAAGACATTTTCACAACATCCACAATTGTTTCTGCTACATCCTTGAGCCCTATCTCAATCTCCACCTCCTAGGCCACATTTGGAGTAGATTGAAGCATTACATGTTTTAGATCACTAGCCGGTGTGTTCGGGAGGAGATGGCACAAGTGTTAAGCTGAGGGAGCTGACGGTTGAAGAGGAGGTAGAACTAGAAGGGAAAAAAGAAAAGAAGGTAGAAGAAAAACCCAAGTCCACGAAGAGTCACTTAAAGCGTCGCATGCGCAAGCTTCAACTAAACCCATAAACGGAACCAAAGATCCTGAGATGACTAGTGGGGTTGTGCCCTCCGTTACTGCCCGTGTTAGTGTTGCTCCCCCCATCGATGTGATAGGCTTAAGAAACTGAACATCAAGCTTGGGACGTACATTACGGGGAGTGATGGAAAGAAGTGATTGAACTTCTTGATTTTTTTATTACTGTTGTTGTTGCACATAGTTTGTAGTTTTGTTGAGTTAAACATGCAAGATTATGCGGGTACAGGCTCTCACTGTTTGAGTCGAAGTCTGTATAAAGATGCTATCTTGAAATAAAATATGATTGTTTCTTGCTAAAATTTCATTGCTAAAATATGAATGTGGATGGATTCCCTACACTCTTGCCCTTCTCTTTCTTCCTTGCTTCTTGCAACTCGGCGATGGAATATTTTTTGGCAGTGCTTTGATCTTTTTTTACGACACCGTTCCCATTTTTCTTAGGAAGTTTCATCGTTAAACACCACATATCATTGCTATTTTGAAGTCGGCTAGATTGGGTCGTCCTAAGAAGCGTTGTAAGTAAATATTTCATCTACAATCAGGAAGGTATGAATCAGTAAAGCCCTCCTTTTTCCTTCATCTAATTCGACAGACAAATCAATTGTTCCAATATGTTGTTTTGATTCATCGGCAAAACCTTGAATCTTCAGTGGCAAGGCGACGTGTCCTTCATGGAAAACTTAGTTTGCTTAAATGTCCAGCGAAACAAGATATTTAGTGATGCGCAACTATCAACTAAAAATCTTTTAACCATAACTGGTCCAGTCCTGACTGAGAGTCGGAGCTTCGGTATTTTCAGTATCTCTTATTCGGGCTATGATATCATTATGGAATGTCTTTTGTTGCTTCGTTAGAGTTCCATCTTCGATAGCTAGACAACTTTCAAATTTTAACGTGTGCTTGAGTGGACTCGCATACCTTTCCATCTCACTCCAGCTCTTTCTAGCTGAGTGAGGTCCTCCATAAATGGTAGTAATTGCCAATTTTCCATCATCACGCCTAGGAGTTTGAATGCTAGATTCGAGTTGACCTACATGTACTATCTATCATTGCGCAGTAGGCGGTGGATTCACTTCCTACGACTTTTATACATATTGATGGAGCTTATTCTTTTTGATTAAGTCCTCGATCAGGTTTAGCAAGTTACAACACTCGTTATTGTTATGACCATGCTTTTCATGGAAACGCCAATATTTATTAAAAAAAAAAATCGGTTCTTTCGTTGCTTCTTTGATGATTGGTTTTGAGTAGTGTTTAGTTCTGTTCGCGAGCAAGAAGTTATTTTCAAAGTTGTCGTTCAACGACATGTACCGTAACCATAACCATAACCATTTTCTTTGTTTTGATTTCTTCTCTTTTGGTTTTCAGTCTTATTCGCGTTAGTGTAACCATTTCCTTCTTGTTTCATAGAAATATTACTTTGAAGAACTTGATTTAAGTTTTTTAGTGATGAAGCTTCTATCAAGGGCATCTGCCTTTTCCAGTCTTAAAAACTTACCAACCTTTTTATATAAAACTTTCTAAGTTGTGGGTTCTTTCATTTTCGTCTACCTCCCAAAATCAATTTTATTATAAATGGTGTGTGGTAACGCTGTGAGAATCATTTTCTGATTTGGATTACCAACTTTTGTGACTGTAGTATTAAATCGATTCAAGAAAGACTTATAACGATTTATGCAGATCTTGGAATAATCCATATAACAACATAATGCCTTTAGACCGAGTAGTATGCAATCAAAATTATTCCAGAAACCTTTTAGCTAATTCCTCAAATTGGAAGATAGACTTAGGTATAAGTTCGATGAACCATGGGGAAGATATTCCTTTCACATAAGTAGAAAAATATCCGCATTTTATGACGTTAGTTTCCCTTTTACTATCCCTGTGTCATTCGTATTAATACGAGTGTAGTTCCATTATAAGCAAACATCATGGGAGGATTAAACTTCTTTGGATATTCAACATCCAAAATCTCTTGGACAAACGGGGTTCGACTTGGAGCAAGGCCTTAGTCATCGTCCCTACCCTTTGTGGTTGTATACTTTTGCACTAACTTCCAGATCATTTCATAAACAAACTCTTCACTTGCGTGGTTTATCATGGGGTGATCATCAAGAGTGGTCTGGTCTGATTGTTTGACTCTGCAAGCTGTCTCGATTAGTTATCCAAGATCTAGTTTCTTTAGTCTTTAGGAGAGTCATTCCAGTGGAATTTAACGTTCTCAAAGGAGTTTGTACAATAGGTTGCACAACTGTAGCTCGCTTTTCGACTCGAACATTCACTCCAACAAGATTCTCCAAATTCTGATCTTGATCATCATCAGATATATATATTCTATCTAAATCTTGGACAAAGTTTGTATAAGGATTTGGATTTACATCAAAATTGAGATTTCTAGGGTGTGGTTTTGTTTCCTTCAGCTAAGTTCCGATTTAAGTCTATGGCATGGACCTTCTGTCCCAGAGTTTGGTTCCTTTTACATCTATCAAAAACAGATGAATTTGCATGTTTTTCCGATCTTGCATTTTCTCTACCAGTTCCAATATTAGTTCTAGGTGGAGGTCAAAGCAAAGCTTTCATCATATCCATTAGTGCTTTGAGCAATTTACATCCTTTGATTCATGCTCTCAATTATCATATCCAATTCTCTTCTAGTGATTGCATCCGCTTGTGAAGGATTTCCATCACCAGATTGATTGTTAACTGTACATTAGCAGAATTTGTATCAGCATTCCTTTCAACGTTTGTGGTTGGCTTTCGGCCGCATTTGGTAGGGACCGTAGGGTTCTCCTTTTAAGGTATATTCTCCTCCAATTAACAAGCAATCAACAACTTTCAATGCTCAAAACTTACATCCAGCTTCTAGGCCTTATAGATCTATAGTAGATAACTTAGATTTGCGCCTCTTGTTTCGATTCTAAGTGAAAATATCAAATATTAACTTCAAAAATGGCTTCAACATCCAACCGGGATGAAAACCTTCGTCTTTGAAGACAACTTGAGTAGATTTAGGTATAGATTCAGTTTGGACAACAGATATACTAATGAAAAAATTACTAAAAATAAAGAAGACACAATATTTTGGAGTGGTTTGGCTGTTAATGAAGCCTATAACCACTATGAAGATTCTTTATTCACTATCTGCATATTACAAATGGTTTGAGTACATTCAATTGAGCACGAGTGAACCATAAGTACAAAGATTGACTTGGGAGTCACAATAGTCTCTTTGGTGGCTGATTTGAGGGAGGAGAAGTTTGAAGATTGATTTAAACATCATGTAGGCAGACATGATTAAGATCTAGTTATGTTGCATGTGATCTAGTACTTATACGAGTTTGGAGATGAATCGGAACAGACCATAATATCAAAAAGTTTGTATGGAACACCAGAAGTCACAATGAAAATATGTAGGTCATTTGAGTTAGACTCGATGCCGAGTCAAGGCACATGACCCAGTATAGAGTCTATTGGCTTGTCTCTAGGTGTTGAACCTTTGTTGGTCTTCTAACTTTATTGTGGTGCTTCATGTCATCAAGTTCATGGATTGTTGTCGTGGTTTGATAGTGTATCATACTTAAGTTGAATTGAACTGCAATTTGAATTGGATGAGTCATTGTGTATTTGAGATACACATCAGACTGCTACAAAACTCGACATGTAGGCTAATAAGACTTAATGGAACATGGTGCAAGCTGCCAAGATGACTCGCCTTGCACCATTATGATTGGATACCGAGTTATGGCTATGACTTGGTGTCGAGTCTATTCCTTAACTCAAATCTTGGTCAATCTTCTTGAGGTTCATTCTTGTTTTCTTTTGAGTCTTTGATCAAATTTTAAGCCATTTGGGCTTTGTCTCGATGTTCTAACTCCTAAGATCTTTGTTTGGGTAAAAACTTGGTTAACGATTTATAGATTTAAATCAGTTATTAAAAAATTTGGGGCATTGTTTAGTCCATGATATGTCTGGATTATTCATTTTTGGAGTCTTTTAAACATTGTGTTTTTTAAATTCATCTTCATATTAAATGGACTATTTATTTAGATTTTCATTTTATTTGTTTTTTATGAGAAACACTTCTATGGAGTTTGGAATTGTATGACGACTAAATCTTTGTGTTTGCTATGGTTGCGCGCGCGCGCACACACACACACACACATGTGTGTGTGTGTGTGTAACATTCTTATGCCAGTGTTTTGATTTTTCGCAAGATGGGTAAAGCTGAATGATTTATTTCCTCTTTTATTTAGAAGCATACTGAACTGAGGTAGAGGAGAGAAGATGGTAACCTTCGGCTAGTAAAGGAAGCAAAAAAGAAACGAACCTTCTACAGATAAGATAAACGCTTAAAGAAGTCTTTAAGATCGAAAATAGTTGAAAGAAATCAAATCATTCCCAAGAAGAAGAAAATTATGATGCTAAATGTTTATCTTTCTCAACCCTCTAGATAAGTAGTTGTGGAGAATAATTAGCCACCAAAATAGATTAAATCACAGTTCCAGTCATCACCTAGCAGAACTTTCTTGTTGATATCACTTATAGGACACGAAGTGCAAAGTGAAAGAATCACCAATAGAGAAATAATAAAGGATGTGATGATCATTATCAGTTTCCATGTCAAATTTGTATTAACAGCTATGAATAGAAGATTAGCACATGCGAGTTGTATAATGCACCCGAGTATTTTCCAAATACAACTCCAAACTATGTAATCGTGAGGAAAGCTGTCAATCGCAGAAACAGTGTTAGAAGGCACAAAAGATGAAAGTTGGGGGACATTTGAGGTTAGAATAAGATTGTTGTCTTAATCCTGGACGATGGAACAATGGAAGCACCGAAGGACAAAATGATTGGTTTGCTGTTTTTTTAAATGATTTTTGGATGAGAAAAGAGCTTTTAAATTTTGTACTTTTTATTTAAAATGTACCGCTCCTGGAATCGTTTTTAAATATAACCTCAATGTATCATATTATATTATACTTTTTTGTAAAACTAAAATAATCACTATTGCGTGCAGGATTATCTTTGTATTGTTGCAACTCGTTATACCAACTGGGTTAGCTCAGTTGAGATTAAATGTCATGAGGAGATCGATGCTTGTGAGCATTAAAAAACTTCGTTAAAAAAAAACCAGTATTTAGATAAATTCCTCCTATTTTTCAGTATTTAGATAAATTCCTCCCATTTTTTTACTATCTTCCAAGTCCTAATTAACTCCATCCTCCTATTTCAAGCAAAATTTGACCATTCATTTCTTCCTCCATGATCGTCTGCAGTTGCTTCCATTATCCCCACTCGGTTTCTTGCTAGAATCTGCACCTTCCAACACCCACTTAAGCTTGTTTGATCATCATTTATGTATGATCAAATTTTAATCACTAAATGTGTTTTTACACCATGAGACCACCGCCAATCGACTCCATGTCGAGAGTCACATCTAACAACTTGTTTCACTGTCATCCTCTGTTGTAAAAATTATTCTAGGCTCCCGTCTAGGTGCTAGGCCAACCTTACCGACTAAATTATTGTCTAGTCCGCTTAGATAAGATCATAAGACGTAATCCATTATCGAAGCAAATAAACAGTTTTATAAGCATCATATATGAACCAGTTTAGGCTTGGTGCCTCTTACAAGTATCAAAATGTTTGTTTCTAGCGATTTTGTCCTTAAGTTGCTTCCAAATCCACCTAAATCCTCATTATCGACTAATTAATACCAAATGAATTACTAAAATTTTATCCACCATGCGTGAGTTTATCAAAAACACCTACTCCAATTAGTCATCAATTAATCTCCGCCTAGACGATTAATCCCTACTGCAAGCTTACCGCTAATTAGCATCTGCCTGGTGATTTTTTCAACCATGCTGTCATCAAAATGTCAAATCGAAGATTGTCCAAGTATGATTGGAGTTCACCAAATGTTTGTGTGCAGTGTGAATATTTATACTGAAATTTTTAATGGAAATATGTGTTGTTGCACAACAATTATATATATTTTAAGTATTCTATATATATTTGCAGCACAACACAAAAATTTGCACTTATCAAATGTTGTTTTACAGTATCAAATGTTTGGCAATGTAAATTTGTGCAGTAACAAATATTGACAATTATTCTGTACGATGAATACTTGTATTGTAAGTTTGACAGGATTTTCTGGGCATATATGTAGGGCTGATCAAGCTGGGCAACAACCCAACACAGAGTTTTCAAGTGGGGATAGATTTATATGCCATATTTACTAAGTATGTTTTAATACAAATTGAATTCTCTAAATAAAAACAAGCTCAAGGAAATAAAACCCAGTTCACAAACTCACAAATGCAAGTTTTATTCTTCAGCTGTAGCTTGTGTGTGGTTTGTGCACCGTACACGGTAATGCCATGAAAAATAGAATATACCAATTTTAAATATATGTTGTTAAGAATTGGAGTTTTTCTTGCAATGTATGGTTAATTTGTTGAGTAAATGATCCAAGAACATTTGCTTTTTGTTTAAATATAATACTTTTGTTTACTAAAAAAACAGATTTGTGTTATGTGATTTATTCATTTAATATTTGCCTAAAATATAAGTTTCTTATTTTGTTTATATAGACGAGTTTTTATTTTATTACCTTTTAGCATTTAAGTAGTATACTACAATATGTGAATATTTGTAACTATATAAATCTGATTCACTTAAAATTTGTGATTTATTTTATTTTGAATAATATTTTTAAGGACAAATATTGAATTTGATATCGGCTGTTAGTTACAGTTGATTTACTGACCAATATATAGATATGTTTAGTTTAAAATATTCATTGAGATAACAATAAATACAATGAGTCAATATATTTTTATGCATTACAAAACTCTGCAACAAATACTGAAATGTTAATTTGGGGTGAATGCATTTCACAATAAAATTTATTGACATTATTGTTAGCTATTGATCAGAAATAAGTTGAAAGTGGAAATAAACTTTAATACGTGAGATCGTACTGTTATGTTAGTTTGGTTAAAACATGTTCTTTTCTGGCATATATTTTCATATTTCAGTCATTTCCCTTCGTGGTAAAACATTGAAATAATTAAACATTTATCTAATAGTTAGTAAATAGTAAGTGTTAATTTATTATATTCGTTAATATCAGTTTATAAAAAGTTAATTTGTCAATCTATAGATGAAAAAAGTTAAAAGTACTTAAATTGATTTGTATATTTCAATTACTTATTAATAATTATGTGTGTGTTTATCATCTTTGGATTCTAAGTATTCAAATTATGTATTTTGCTTTAAATTTGTTTTAAAATAATACTTATGAAATTTCAATAAATTTAGTGTGGTGCTAAGGGCACCCCATTTTCTCTTCCTATTACAACAACTAAAAAATACTCTTATACTCTTTCTAATATCTCATATTAAAAGATAGGGGCTACCACCGTTTACACCTATATCTCTCTCTTCTTCAATTCGTCCATTCTCGCTTTCGAAAATCCTAGATTTAACTCCGATCATCGTGAAATCGTTCGACGTCATTAATGCCGAGAAAGAAGAAAGCTGCAGATGTATCGTCCCCTCAACCCCAATCAACTCAATCAAGTAATTTGTTAACCATAATTTCGGTTTGGTTGAAGATTGCACTGGGTGCTATTTGACGTGAATGAAATTGATTAAACGACATTTTTTTGCCGCGAACAGTATTTTCGAACGGTGGTTAATCGTTGTACGTATATTGTTTCGACGGCAGTTGAATACTGTTCGTTCGGTTGATTTTATTTTTTCTAAGATCAATGTGGTATTAGGAAGTGCAGAGAATTTAATGTGTTTTAATTTTTGGATTTTTTTTTATTTAGGCCACTTTTATAAAGTAATAACAGGAATAGACCTGTTTCAAAACTAATTACAGAAATAGGCCATTTTTTGTATTGGAGTTATCCCAGTTCACGCCTGTACGAAGTTTATTTTTAACGAAGGCGTCATCTCAGATAACGCCTCCATTGTTTTATGTTGTGCTGACGTTATCCCAGATAACGCCCAGAGGACAATAACCCTTCAACCCCTTTCTTTCTCTCCTATTTCCTCCTTTCATTCTTATTTCACAAGTCCACTTTTGAAAAAAAAAACTTTTTCCTTTTTATTAAACTCGAACAGTATTAGAACCAAAATATTTTAGAAGATATACTTATCACTCAACAAATTAAAGATCTCGTTTTGTGTTCAAGGTATGGCTATCGACCTTTGAATTTTATAATATTTGATTTTAGGTTTGTTGTGAAAGTTGGTTCATTATAGATAGTTAAATTGTTGTTGTTTTGCATGTAGAATGACATCTAAATGTATTCCTACCACTTGTTATTTTGATGGTGAATTGGTGGTAGACGATGATAACTTAGGCAAATACATTGGAGGGTCGTATAAACCGGCAAAAGTAGTTCGAGGATGTAACTTGGTTCAGTTGAAAGATTCGGTGTATAAATCGACTAAGATTAAATTTGGTGAATTTGACATTGATTTGGTTTGTAATTGGCCTACGGATTCTGGATCGAAAGCCATTAAAATAGCGGATGATGATGATATGGATATAATGTTTTCAGCGGCAACGAAATCCATAGAGCTATATGCTATAAAGCGCGAACGGGTTCAAGTCGAAGAAGATACATCTCCAATAGAAGATAACCTTGAATGTCAAAATATTGATGATAGAATTGGCAGTTAAAATGATTTGTCGAGCTTTAATCCTTCGAGTTTTAATTCTACATCCTTTGATTTCCACCGTGTTCGAGCTATCAACAAGATATTGGATACAATGAACCCAATTTGATTCAAGCATGTTTCACACACATGATGGAAAAGTTGGCTGCATTTTGGTTATTTCTTAAATCTATAAGCATATGTTATTATTGTAGTTCGTAAGTACTCTGTTTTGTATGTAGTATTATTACTCAACAATCGAAGCCTTTTTGCTCCGTTGGACCGTTAAATTATTACATGTCCACTTTCATGCATCCTATGCAATCTGAGTTACAACATTTAAGTCAGAGGTATGTGAAATATTTACAGTTAACTCATTGATTTTGTATGTGAAGTAATACATTTAGTTCTCATGGTTATTTTATTTGTATCTTCAGTACTCAAATCCACAACATTGCTACACAATCAAATACCTGAGTAGTGAACTAAGACATTGTAGCAAATGAGATAGTAGACTGTTGAGAAGAACAAGGGTGGAATAGATTTAGGGGACTATGAGGATCCCCCTATTAATAGTATGGATGTAATGAGCATACCAGAAAATGACGTTTTCTGGATAGAGAGCATGCAAGTAAATTATGAACCATTAGACTTTGATTTTGCTGATTTGAAAGGTAGATCTATTGAAGATAATGATGATAATGAAATGGAATTACCCCCTGATGACGACTTATGTATGGCCCAGCTAATGGCGAAGCCAAATGTTGCAGATGTGCAATTTAAAAATGAGATATTTTTTCCACATTAAGTGTTCAAAATGGTTTCAAAGTCGGTATGATTTTTGAAACGAAAGAAAATTTCAAACAACAATCAAGTGAATGGTCAATTCTTCATGCTGTCTCCTTCAAACCTATTAAGTCCAATAAAACCAAATATACTACCATATGTAATGTCGATGTCAATTGTCCATGAAGAATTCATGCTATTGTTTCAAAAAAAGCCGAGCAAAATTGGTGGATTGTAAGAAAATATCCAAGCGAACACAAATGCGTGAATCCAACGCTTAACGCAAACCACAAGCAGGCAACATCATCATTTCTAGTTTCAAAAATCTTGTTGTTCACAAAATCTGATTTGAATATAACCGCTGGTACTGTACAAGTTTTAGTGGAGGAACAATTGTTTGTGAAGATTAGTTATATGAAGGCGTGGAGAGCGTTGAGTAAGGCCCTCGAAAAAGTATATGGAGACTGGGCGGAATCGTATGGCACCTTAAGGTAATATTTCACAGAAATTGCAAGAACGAATCCAGAAAGCGTAGGGTATTTTTACGGACGATGTTGGAGTGTTTGAATGTGCTTTTTGGGCATTTGGACTAGGGTTGTCAATGGATATCCGAAAAATCCGAAATCCGTCTGCATCCGTATCCGAAAAACGGATAAATTTCTGATATCCGAAAAAACGGATGCGGATGCGGATATAGCTACATCCGCATCCGAAAATTATCCGTTCGTTTTTTTAATGATTATAGCTTAAATTATGTGTATTTTAACATAATAAAATATACTAATTAATTATGATGTAAAGTTGAAAGTCTACTAAATGCATGCTAATTGCTCTAAATTATAAATTATCATCGTATTTATTTATTTTTAGCACTTTAGTAATCAATTGGGTTGAAACAAATGTAATATTAAACTAAAAAAATTTCGTTTATGTTAATTGATTTATCGATCGTTAACGGAGCGGATAATTATCCGATATCTGTCCATATCCGTGGATGTGAATATCCGATATCCGAAAATGGTTTCGGATGCGGGTATGTCACTATCCGCATCCGAAAGTATCCATTGACAGTCCTAATTTGGACCGTGTATTGAAGGATTTGCACATTGTCGTCCATTATTGTGTATTGATGGTACATATCTATACGGAAAATACAAAGGAACATTGCTAGTAGCTACCGCTGTTGACGTGGATGGTCATATATATCCTTTGGCTTATGCGATTGTTGAGTCAGAATCTGAGGATAGTTGGGGTTGGTTTTTTCTTGCATGCGTCACTACATTTGTACCGTTAACGATCGTCGAATTACTTTTATTTCAGACAAAATGAAAGACATACCGATTGTGTTGGAAACAATGTGGTGTTTACCTCATAAGCATCGTTTTTGTGTCAAACATCTCAAGGCTAACTTTCAAGCAAACTGGTTTTGAAGACAAACGGCTGACTGGGCTATTTTATGCTACAGCTTGTGCTTCGGAGGAAGTCGAATACCAAAAAATTCGTGATGAAATAAAGAACGTTAGCGAAAAGGCGCATAACTGAATTGAAAAAAGTTTACACGGGAAAGAGGAAAACTGAGCTCTTTGCAAAGATGATGGTGGTCGATTTCATGTAATGACCACGAATGCTTCAGAGAGTTTTAATGGTGTATTGAAAGGGGCTCGATCATTACCCATGAAAGCATTGGTTACTCGTACCTTTTTTTTGATCGGTAGATTATTTTTGTCAACGAAGAGTAACAACGCAAAGTCTTAAATCTAAATTTACACCTAAATGGGAAGCAAAAATTGTTGAACGAGCCGATGAAGCAAGACGCACAAAGACTATTTGATTTAATCCGGTAGAATGGTTTGTGGTGCATTATTTTGGTGATGAATTCAAAGTGATTATCAACGATGACACTTGCTGTTGTACGTGCAATATTCCTTTGCTACGACATTTACCTTGTCTGCATGTAATGGCGGCTTGTTCGCCAATTTCAACAGGAGCTAATAGAGCTCATCATGATTTTGTTTCACCATACTATATGATCACAAAATACCTAGCTGCGTACACGTCGGAATTTCACCCCGTCAGCGATAGGCGATATGGTCGTTAATGGATAATTAGTTGATCCTACCACCTGTAGTGAAAAGGCCGCCTGGACGTCCGAAGTCCACCGGATTCAAAAATACTATGGACGAACGTCAAACTTCAAAAGGAAACAGGTGCAGCAAATGCGATGGTGTTGGTCATAAGAAGAATCGTTGTACTTTAGCTATTTAAATTCGTGTAACTTGGATATGATTATGTTTTGTTGATGATTATGTAGTTGTCATGTTGATTGCTTAGTCGTTTCGTATTTAGATTTGTTAGTGCCCTATATAGCGGTCATTGTTTCAAATCTCGCAAATATCGCCCGAGATCTCCTTCGAGATCTCGTTTTGGGCTCCTTCCGAAATGAAACAGCAAATATCACTCTAAATCTCCTTTCGAATATATCGTCGAGATATTGCAATATCGAACGATATATCGACCGAGACGAAATACTGGAATATCGTCCGAAATCTTAGTTTTTTTGGTTAAAATTTAAATTTGTGCCTGAACTAGAACTATAATTAAAAAACTCATATCTAGTCATATTAATCTTTTGTTATTTTACATTTTTCATGATAAATGACTATATTGTATGTTCATATATGTTTTACAATGCTTATGATTTTCATATTCGTCTTTTTACATACATGTTACTTATGAAAATTTGTATTTTATGGTCTATTTATGCTGATTTTTTTAATGTTTTGGATCCTTTTAATGTTTACTGTCTAACAACATTCTTGTTTTAAGCATATTACGATTTAGAGTATGAATGATCTTTCGCAAAATAAAGAATAATAAAGTTATTTTGCATTTTAAGTTTAAGTTACTTTGTTTTTGATAGCATTCATAAAAATCATTTTGTTAAAATATCATTTTTAACATATCATGTACCCCGAGATTGTTCCGATATGAACTTTCAGACTCGAGATGAACTCCTGAGTTAGACTCATCTCGTCCGAGATCTCCCCCGATACGAGACCGAGTCTATAAAATCCCCTAGACGAAATGCGACCGATATCCGAGATTTAAAACCTTGATAGCGTGTTGCCTGAATATGCTCACTGCCACCTTTTGGAGGCAGTGAATAAATATCAGAGCGTTATCTGGGATAACGCTATTAAAAAGGCTTATTCCGCACATATTTAGCCAGCTGCAACAAATGGCACTAGCAAATCTAAGTATCAAACGACTATGCAATCAATAACATGACAACCACATAATCATAGCAACAACGTACCCGAATTACATTACAATAGCATATCCGTATTATATAACAATAAAATACCAAAATTACATAACAATAACATATCCGAATTACATAATAATAGCATATCTGAATTACTCAACGATAATATATCCGAATTACATAACAATAGCATATCTGAATTACATAACAATAACATATCCGAATTACATAACGATGTAGCAACAACATATCCGAATTGCAAATCAAACATAGCAACAAGATATCCGAATTGCATATCGAACATTACGTGACCAAGCTGAAGGCTTTAACTTAATTTCTAGTTTAAAATTTAGTCGGCGATCCACCAAGTGGATGCATTTTAGCATACAGACCTAGTCGGGTTTTCATGCTTATTAACTTTATTTAAGTGACAAATGCTGCTTCACTTAACGTAATGAAAATTGCAACTCCTTGCAGTTCAACAATCTATTTTGAAGCAACTTTTACTATATTTAAAGCAAACTGTGTAGTGTAAGTAATATACATTTGTGTTGCTGTACATGGGAAATGTTTTCATGATGTTACCTGTTTTTCTATTGCAGCAAAAGAAAAGGAGATAACCTCAGGAGAACACTTCCTACAGCAGCACAAATGTATATTACTTACACTACACAGTTTGCTTCAAATATAGTAAAAGTTGCTTCAAAATTAATTGCTGAACTGCAAGTAGTTGCAATTTTCATTACGTTAAGTGAAGCAACATTCGTCACTTGAATAAAGCTAATAATGCAAGGTCCGTGTGCTACAATACACACCTAGTGGATAGCCGACTAAATTTTAAATCAGAAATTAAGTTAAAACCTTCAGCTTGGTCACGCTTCGTCTGCTTCATACGCCTTGGATGAATACATATATATTCCATCTCTTCATAGTCTGTAAACAGTTAAGATACAGACATTAGTACATCACTCAATCAACAAATACACAACTAAATATGGATAATTTGAACTTTAATCACAAATTTAACTTTACACATACTAAATATGGTTATTGGAACTTTACTCACTAATCTACAAACATTAACATGTGCATGCACAAACACATACAAATACACAACTAAATATGGATAATTTGAACTTTAATTACTAATTTAACTTTAAAAATACACATACAAAACCCAAAATCATGCAATTGTTGATGTAAACTATAACTTGTACACCGTAGGAATTTAAAAACATATCTATTCCACAAAAGGTATTAGAGTACAAATCCCTAAACATGAAAACCCTAAATTTCAAAAATTACAAACTTTAAACACCAAAGTTAGGTAAACTTACTAATAGGAGGAGGTTGACAATAAGAGGACGCCATTGAAGTTATTTTTAGAGGAAAAATTTGATTTTTGGCCTAGAAATTATAGGGAGGCAAAAAAACTCGTATTTTGTTGAAAATGGAAAGAAAGTGGGAACGAGGAAAGAAAGAAAGGTGCAGAAGGGTTTATACCCTTCTGGGTGTTATCTCAGATAACGCTTATTTTAAGCGATATCTCAGATAACGACAGTTCATTTTTTTAATTTTTCCGAAAGCGTTATCTAAATCTGTAATTAGTTTTAAAACTAGCCTATTTCCGTTATAAGTTTTCAAAAGAGGCATAAACCAACAAATTTTCCTTAATTTCTAGTTGTGGTAATAGGCGTAATTTGGGGTGTCCTTAGCGCCACACTAAATTTAGTGTTAACTCTTTTTTAATATATATTTTAATAACAATATTTTCAAATATAAAATTAAAATAAAACTATTGATATTCAACTTGTTATATACTGAATATAATCTTTGACTTCTTCAAATATATTAAATATCTACAAGTAATTATATTTGAAATGACAAATATCGAAATGTTAGTTATATGAACCTTTGTTTGAGATTCCATCCGGTTTGTCGGAATTCCATCCATTCCGGTCCGGTTCCCACGATAACCGGATTGGAATTTGTCTCAAAACCCACTTTAGGAAATGCAGTAGGGAAAAGAAAACCATGTGAGGAGAGAAAGTAAGAAAAAGAAGGCTCGTGGGAAGGAGAGAAGGCAAAATAGAGAATGGAGAATGACGCAGCATGTAAAGGAATGGAGCGGCAAATGTATTAGGTTTTTTTTCCTCCTCCGTTTTGAAGCAGCCAGCATGTCCAAATTGACATCGTTTTGGTATATTTTCTTTCTTGGGCTGGGCTTGATAATCTGGACTTATAAAAATTTCTCATAATTAGTTTGTTAATAAAAACCGCAGGCTGAGATTTTAAATTAGTATATATTATAACAAAATATACTATATTATGTAATTATAAGTCACTGTGTAGCTTAAAATAATTTGTATATCATTTATGTCGAACTTTCTCGTACTACGTTTAATATCATTTCACATATTTGTAGAAAAGACAGCCGGAGTTTACAAAGCGGAAATTCTGAAATTTCCCAAAGGACCCAAACGGAACCAAAAATTCAAAAAAAATCGATGACTAAGAAGAGAAACGGAACAAGGAATATCAAATCTTGATATGAAACTATTTTTACGATTCATTGTAGTAAAAATTAACTTTGATATAAAAAAAAAGTGGATAATAATTTGAACCAAAATTTTAAATTATGGGCAACTTAAATATCATATGATCAGGAGAAGCAAGAAAAGAAAAGAAAATATCGACTTTTATTATCATTATATATGATACACATTCGCTGTTGGTAATGAAATTTTATTTTTGAAGAAAATACTATATTTACTTAAACATAAGCGGATTATAAATAAATCGTTGTACTAATTGGAAATGTAGAATGTGAATGTAAGTTGTCTGGTTTGAAATAAGGAGAAGTTTAGTGAATGTTAAAAATAAACGAGAGACTCTCAAATTCTTCACTTCACTCTTATTTATTATTTATCCACTGTAGTCCAGTTAAGCATCATGCAAGTATTATTTCAACAACAATAACTGAACCATAAATCTCAAACAAGTTGAAACAAGTTGGGGTCAGTTAGAGATGGAACCAAAAAAAAAAAAAAAAACCAATCTATTCAAATGTAACAACGATAATAAAAGATATAAAGTTGAAACATAAATAAAGATAAAATAAAATTTAAAATAATTAAACAAATAATAGTAGTAGTAGTAATGTGGCAATGAAGATAATAATAATATTAATAATAATAGTACTACTACTAGTAATAGATATTGAAACTAGCACTATGCCTTATGTCGCTAATACACCAGTCCTATCATCTAAAAGTAAAAATACTCTCTTTGAACTATTGAAAAGCTCAATGTTCGGGTACATGAATTGTTAATTTCTATGTGTTTCTGTTGGACACTAACTCTTCAGATATACTTCAATTTCTCTAGTCTCTTTTTACTACCTTCTCTCTTGGGACATTAGGTGCGGCCTACAATTCCGAATTCCGATGCGCACATGTGCACCGTGCGGTCTTTGTTGAAGATGCACAAACTATCTTAAACAGTGTTGGACTAATTTCTCTTCAATAGATGCAACTCCAAATCTATCCTGAATATTATCATTTCTTATTTGATCTCGTCTGGTATGCCCACAGCTTCATCGCAATATACACATTTCTACTACACTTATTTTTTGGACTTGTTGCCTTTTAGTAGGTCAACATGCTGCACCATATAGCACTGCAGGCCTGCTTGTCGTTCTATAGAACTTTTCTTTAAGCTTCTGAGGAATCGATCTTCCTATCACAAAGAATGCGAGATGCTAGTTGTCATTTCACTTATTCTGCTCGAATTCTAAAATTGACATCTTCATCAATCTCACCATCAAACTGCAACATAGATCCTAAATATCGAAAAGATCCCTTTTTGGGTACTACTTGATCGACCAGGTGACCTCTTCGTCATCAGACCTGACACAGCTGAACTCACACTTCATATACTTCGTTTTAGTTCTGCTAGGTCTGAAACTCTTAAACTTCGAAGTCTTCCTCCATAACTCTTGCTATCTATTAACATCTATCTTACTTTCATCAATCATCACAACATAATCAATATAGAGCATACACCAAGAAATCTCACCTGTATACTCTTTGAGACTTCATCCACCACTAAAGCAAAAATATAGGGGCTCAAAGCCGGCCCTTGATCTCTTACCTCCCGCCAACCCCCTTACATATTATTTCCATATCAACAAAATTTTGATCCCTTACCCCCTCCCCTTCTCTCCCTTCCTCCTCTCTTTCTTCCTTTTTTCATTCTTTTGTGTATGATTTTGTCATTTATAGCAAGAAATTTGTCTCGATGTGAAATGATACTGAACTGTTTTGAGTAAAACAGGAAATTATCATCTGATGTAAAATCCCCATTTCAATAACGTTCAATATTAATTTCCAAATAAATTTTTGGTTTCGATTATGTGAACTAGAGTTAGTTATTTAGATTTAGTCTGCTTTCATCTTCTGTTAAATTATAGTTTCAGTTTGGATACCCGAAAAGCAAAATATTGGTAATCTGTCACATCGTATACTATTGATTCGGATTCATATTACTTAAAAAAATGTTTATGGTCATCACATTTTGTGGGAAATAATGCTTGATTTGGAGATAATCAAATGCTAGAGCTCTATGTAGAATGAAATCAACTATTAGTTGCAATCGATTATTTGTCAGTGTATGAGACTTGGATTGTACAAGATTATAAACTTGGTATGTTTTAATTATTTTTGAATCATTTGGGATTTTCTGCTCTTGGGAAGGGGAAAAAACATATTGGTGATCTGATCTTAATAAAAAGTACTTTGTTGTGACATGTACTCATCATAAGAGCATCTCCAGTGGTATAAAATTAAGGCTTAATATTCAAAATTTCATCCCAGTCGTTTGCTTCGGCCTTAATATTAAGGTTAATATTCAGGATCCAATTCAGGTTCCTGAATGGGGTTCTGGCGCCTATTTTATAGGCGCCAGATTCTCGAGCCTATTTCCTATAAAATAGGCGCCAGACCCATTTTTTTTTTTTTTTTTTTTTATATTACAATTCTCTCGTCGAGAATTGTTTTCTTGGTCAGTTTCTTTTTTTTTTTTTTTTTTTTTTTTTTTGGTCTTTGCCGCCTGACGCCTACAATACAGGCGCCAGAATTCTGGCGCCTGCATTACAGGCGCCAGAATCTGGCGCCTGTATTGTAGGCGCCAGACCACTGGATTCAGGATGTAGTCATTTCGTCCAAAGTTTAGCAGTCTAATCATTTCTTTCGAATATTCTTTCCTCTGTATATCATATCGTCAGGTTTTTCATAAACAATTAGAAAAGGAGTTATTACTAATATTTTAATACATAATACAGATGATGGTGCAGAGATTCAAAATGTTCTTCTAGATTTAGTTGGTAGACACACTGTTCCTCAAGTTTTCATCAATGGCAAACACATTGGTGGTGCAGATGGTAAGCATTTCAGTCTCCACTGTTTATAATTTCTCCTTATATAATTTTGGCTTAGAAAACAAAATCAAAATACGTTTTATTTCATTATTTATTTTTCAGATACTGCTAAATCATTTATGAAAGGTGAGCTCCAAAAACTTCTTGGTAAAACTCAGTAATCAAGGCGCAAAAGAAGGTGCTCTGTATAATTGTGCTAAGACATAGATATTAACGACTAAAGGAAGGAAAAAACAGGAAGAGTAATTTGGCTGAGTCCTGGGAATCTAATTACACACTTGTTATTTCTGTAATTTCGCCATTACTGTTTTCTAAGCATCCAGCTACATCTGCTTTTTTGCTTTCCGAAATATACATGGTTTTTGAATCTGTAGTTTCGCCATTACTGTTTCATAAGCTTCTGTGTACAATTTGTCATTTTGCTTTTCGAAATATACATGGATTTTGAATTTGTTTATGAACATTTATACGGTTTGAATGTTATAACATACAGATAACATTCAGTACAGCAAATTCAGTCATACAGTACAAGGGGAGATGCATTTTATGAGATACTAACAACACTTCAGTACAGTTTATTTTCAGTTATACGATACAAGGCACAAATTATACCAAGGTTCAAGCAATTTGAAAATTACGACATATCAAACATATTGGAACATACAAAGCATCTCCATAGACACTGTAAAGTATAAGACTGATTAGTTTATTAATAAGCAGAAGCAAATCAGCTTCATGCTGTCTTAGTATATATTATTTGGTAAATTTAACTATGTAAATTCCACCATTTATAAGATTTATCATTTGAGTCCCAGATATACCAATATAAATCTCAAATAATCATACTTAGTACAAACATTTTATGAGCTCCAATTTTTTATCATCCCATGGTGGATATTTGGAACTAAATTCAGTCAAAAAACTCCTCCTTACAACTGGCTTTCCATGGCTGAACAAGTCAAAACTGCTTTTTCCATGATACTTTTCAAATCCACTCTCACCAACTCCTCCAAATGGCCAACAACGTACTATAACAGAAAAATCATATTACAAATTTAACCATCTATGTATAAATAAGGATTAATTGACATAAATAATCCGAAGTTCAACCCATCCGCCCATATTAATCCCAAGTTTGGATTATTTTTAAATAATCCCAAGTTTGGGGGGTCCCTTCTCATATTGATCCCGCTTACTTGATAACCTGTTATAGCAGGTTTTAACTTAAACGGTTTCCCACTCCAGAAGTTTGTCTTCCCCAAATTCATCTTCCCCAAACTTAAATTAACCTAACTCGTAAAACTTAAATCGAACCCAATCCAAACTTTAAGACGCATAGGAGAAGAAGCATCAACACGTAAATTCTCGAAACCCCAACAGCCTCTTCTATGAGTTGACGTTTTAACTATGGTTCGGGTGTTCCAATTAACTGATGGCGACTTGGTATCGGTCTTGCACCGACGAGGATTGGAACGGCCTGCGCACCGGAGAAGAAGTAGTTGGTGCCTTCTTGTGTCAGCGGCGCCTCTATCGAGGCTGCAGGTGCCGTTGAATTGGTGACTGGGGTTGGAGTTTGGGTTGGGGTGTAAATGAACGTATCTCCGTCTATGTCGTCATCGCTTACAATACAGTGCTGTAGTGATTAAGGTGATGTCGAAGTTTATCACATGGTGTTGTGCCCTTTGGTTGCAACCTGTATAGACGGTTGTCTGCGAATGACGGAAGGAGGTGGTAGGTTTTTGAAAGCAGTTTGAGATGCAGGTGTGGAAGGGGGAGGTTGGTTAATTGAAGTTGGCTTGTGGAGATGTAGGACGATGGAGAGGGAGAACTCAGAAATGGAAATGCAAATTTTGATGAATGACTGTCTATCTGGGAATAAGAGTTTAGGGAACACGATGATGGGCATGAAGGAGCTCATATGTGTACAAAGAATGGTGGAAAAGAAATTGGATGATGTGAAAGGGAAGAGGGCTATACGGCTAACTTTCTGGAAATGGAAGTTCTGGGAATATTCCATGTAACTTTATGGATCCTATTGTATACAACGATGATCCAGGTTTTGATGATCTGTCTTATTGTTCCATGAATTAGGTGGAAAGTTATCAGACTGTTTGAATTTAAGTGTGTTTTAAGTTTGTTTTCTATTTGAGTTATTGTCATTTTGAGTAGTTTTATGAAACAATGGACATTTCTTTGAAAACATATATTTAATTTTTTTTCTTCTTTTTTTTCCCCATTCCGATGATAGTTTATAGATGAGGGTTGAGAGATTCAGGAAATAGTGAAGAAGAAGAAATGAATTCACGATTTGAGAGAGTTAAAACCTGCTATAACAGGTTATCAAGTAAGCGGGATCAATATGGGAAGGGACCCCCCAAACTTGGGATTATTTAAAAATAATCCAAACTTGGGATTAATATGGGCGGATGGGTTGAATTTCGGATTATTTATGTCAATTAATCCTATAAATAATGCATGTAACGCATATGTTATATATTGTAGAATAACATATATGAGGCCGTTCTAATTACCACTCATGGCGATAAAACTTAAATATATGAATGCAGTTTCTAATTTAAGCATAATACTTGTATAAGCACATCGTTAAAGGTCAGTGTTCCAGAACTAGTTTCATTCTGGATTCTTAGCTTAAGCTGTTCATTGTTGGTGAAGGCGTAAATAACAAGAGGTTTAGGCCTTGCGTTTATGAAATCAATACTCTCTTCTATGTTCTTTACCTGTAATAAAACAACTAAACAATGAGATTATTAGGGCTGCACAAAGTATGGGTTGGGTCGGGTTGGACCAAATACGAAATCCGATCCGCATAGGTATGGGTTTAAGATAGTTCAACCTGTATCCGATCCTATATGAGATTGTATATGGGTTGGGTTGGGTTTAGTAGGGTTGGGTTGAGTTGCATGAAACCAATAAAAAATGAGAATATGAGATTTTTTTTAAATAATATTAAAATATTCAACATAGTATATCGGATTTTAGCTGGCATAACACATTTAAAAATAATTGATTCATTATAACAAATATCATATTATAATTTCATTGTAAAACACATCATATGAAATTAATTCACTATATTGTAGAACAAGTGTTTCATTTTAAAATACAATAAATTCTCGTTAAAAAATATATTCGCTAAATAATATATGGTTTGGATTTGACATGAAATATGTTCTATTATATTTACTATAAAATAAATAAGTATTACACTAGGATTAAACAATTTTAATTTTAAGTGGGTTGCTATTAAGTTAGTTTTCTAATATAGGGTTGAGTCGGGTTAAAATAAGGTTGGGTAGAACAAAATATCATACCCGACCCATATATAGTATGGGTTGCAAATAGTAACCCATATCCGACCCGAACTACGATGGGTTGGGTTGGGTCGGATTGGATATGGGTTGCGTGCAGCCCTAGAGATTATCACTCTTCAAGTAATTAGATCGTATTTATAATGCTAAACTTCGAGTACTCACAGTAATAATGGGAAGAAGAGGGCCAAATATCTGCTCTGTCGTGATTTTTGAGTCTAATGGGGGATCTACCAATATTGTTGGTTCGATAGTCCTAAAACATGTTTGTTGTTTTGCTGAATTAGAAAATAATGTATTTATGTATAATTTGAATTTTCGCGAGGAGAGGAAAGTGATTACTGGTTGTTGAAATCCATGGAACCACTATGCACAATGGATGATGCAACAGAAGGCTCTTCCAGTAAATTTGTCAACCTCTGAAAGTGTAGTTTGTTAACGATCCTTCCTGAATTTCCAGGTTCTCTGTTAAATTTCTTCAGCGTTGCCTTGATCAACTCAATCTAGTTTAAAAATTGAAATAGACATGATTAAATGTAAATGCAGTATTATGCATTTGATACATGTATACAATTCATGATCACTGGTTGGAATTGTAATATGTGCTTGCTAACACAAAATAAGCTCATTTTTTTTGAAGTTTCTGTTAGAAGTACTTCTGATAATTTTTGATAGACATTCTGACCCAGGCAACTTCACAATAACTTTCAAGGAATTTTTTCTCAATAATTGAAAAGCGAATACCAATTCAGTAGCAAATTTCTCTTCAACAAGCATATAATCAACAGCTATGCAGGCTTGGCCAGAGCACAAACCCCACTTTCCTTCAACGACTAGCTCCACAGTTACCTTAAAATCGTGAATCTATCAGGAGAATATGGTTTACCAGAGTATAGTTCAGGTTTATCTTAATGCTATCGTCACTCTCCCTTAAGGAGAGTACTGATGTACTTACAGCCTTATTGGTGAAAATCACGGGATTATACACTGAAATTGTTAATTGCTACAAGATCACTGTGCAGACTACGTAGATTTTCATCAATAATCCGACAAGTGTAGCAACACTCTCCAGAAGAGAGAATGATGCTAGCCTTGTTCTATATCAAAAATTGTAGTTATACATACTGTTCTAAGAACTTACCATTTTATCTTGATCGCTTGAGAGGGAGTCAATGATTGCAGGGCGTTTGCCTCCAAGCTCAAGAGCAACAGGCGTTACATGCTTTGCTGCTGCTGTCATCACAATACTCCCAACTCGTGAGCTCCCTGAACAAATCGAGCCTTGTAACCTCTAACAAATGTTTTGAATATACACTTGAACATAGCGTACGTATGCTATTGCACATATCATGGAGTCATCTGCTATAATTTGTGAGACAAATATAGATAAATACCTGAAGAGGTTAGTGGATATGACAGGAAAAAAGGATTTATTGTGAACTCTATATGGTTATTTTGCAAAGTGGTTATTGGAATTAATAAAGGATAGCTAACAATTTATTTTTCATAAGCTAGTCATGTAGTTATACTGGGAAGACCTATAACATCAATATATCATCGTCAGATATTTTGACTTTTGAGTAGAGGACACACATAATTTCTGAGTTATAGAATGTTAAGTTGCACTATGCAATTTGAGGAGATCAAGTAAAGAAAAACAATAAACAAAAAATTTCCCTTCAAACAAATTTTATTCGAATCCTCGTTTATACGACAACAAGTAAATTGTTGCACTCGGTTTAAAAGAGTAAAATCTTTTATTTTATCGTGGTTCAAGCATGTGTTTCCATTTTGCTATATTTATTTCATCCAAATGATAAGTGTATGAATGGTATGAATGTAGTTTATCCTACAATGATAAGTGTATGAATGTAGTTTATTTTAAAGCCTTGAGGATTGCAGCTTGTTATATAGCATGATTTGCCGTCACTTTCACCAACATTTAATGACCATGCATGAAGATGTGTACTATATAAGAGATTATGAAATGATATAATTCTATATGGTCAAGTACCACGCACAGTCGTCCAAGGGCAACTGTGCGCGACACTTGCCATATTATTGGCCCCTGAATTCATATATATATGTAGATATGTGTGTGTAGTTCACTTCTTGCACGTATATGAAGATGGATCCAACATCCAAGTCAATCACTATCAATGAACTGACGAGTCCTGGTTTGCTAATTAAGGCTCAAAGTCTCAATTATATCGATTGTATGCATGTACGTGTGCATACGTAACAAAACTTTTAGTTCGTTTCCGTTCACTGTTTCCAAGAGTAATACAGGGAGCTAGAAGAAATAGACACTGGAGCTAACTCAAATATAAATGTGATGACAATGGCTTCATGTTAAGAATGAGCCAGCCATGGAGTAATTTGATTAGACGACACGAAATTAAATAGTGGGTTGGACGGCGTTTCTTGTTCTGTAAATATACGCCTCAGCATTCATTTGATTAGATGATTGACTAATTACTACGCGACAGGTTATATCAGCATTAAGCTTATTACAGTTAGATGATCATTCTATCTAATAGAGGTAGGATGCATTGACTGTGAAAGTGAGATTAATATTTGCCTTTCATCCAATGACTAATAGCATTCAAATCATTATTTTGTGTACAAGAGTGTTGTGCCGTTTGTGGTATGATTAGACGGAAGAATTCTCAGAGTTGTCGGTGCATTTTCAAAGAAGAATACTTTATATATATATATATATATATATATATATATATATATATATATATATATATATATATATATATATATATATATATATATATATACACACACACACACACACACACACACACACACATACACACAAGCGTTCGGTTGCATCTCAAAAATGAAGCACTCCAAATGTTTTTTGATTTCCACCAAGTATTTAAAGTAAAATAAGTGAGTGAGAGATGAGAGAATGAGTGAAAAGAGAAAGAGAAAAGAAATGTATCGTGGAAAATAAGGAGATCAAATAGGGAGACCAAAATAGTCAGAAAATTCATAATGAAGCTATAATTTTTGTAGGACAAATTAGGAACTAGTCAATCTTTTTGGGACCAATTTGGAGGCTTGTTTTCGAATTTATTACAGAAAATGACTGATTTTTATTTAATCAGCTGTCAAATCAACAATTTTGTAACTGCTTTATCTGAGCCCAATCTATAGTTACGTATAGTTTTCTTTTTCTTTTTTACTATACTACGAATATGCCACATATTTGCGTTAAATAAAAAAAACATGTTGGTAGTATGAAACAATAAACTAAAACTACAATACATAGTAAAACAATTGATAACTTAATTATTCTCAACCATTGCATTGTTTTACTAATTCAACCTTATGTCTTAACACAATTAGATTCAACAACGTAGATCTATTATATCATTACATGTATCTAATTGTATGTCCAAATAGTCTGGTTGTGTGTATTTTGCTTCATCTAAGAACTTGTAATCGTATTTGAAAGGGTTGTAGATGGACTTCAAAAAGTTGGAGCATGAATTGACTTAGAAATGAGTTCGACATCAATCTCTTTTAAATTGGGACGATTTGTTAAAGAAATTCATACGAAACTTTAGTATGAAGTATTTCGAACAGAATGGTAAAGAACAACAGAGGTAAGAATGCTCAAAAGGATTTTTATTAACCTGAAAATTGTTACAAAGAAACGCTAATATGGATGGTCCAGTATTTATACAGGAAGTAAAATGGAGAAAAGAGTTTGGGTAACGGCCAAAATAAAGAAATAATGATAACTGGACTGAAAGATTGAGTGAGGCCCAAGAACCATCCACTAACCAGCAATGAAGACATATACCAATAAGAGAGAACCGACTGCTAAACACATTCTAGTTTATTTGTTTCGATACCCCCACTACTAGAGTCGGTTCAAATAGTGATGTGCAGGGACAACGACTTGCGATGGCTAAAAAAAGCGACCATTGCTGTAATGTCCAGTATTTTTGATAGTCGAATATTTAATTTAATTTATTATTTTAAATACTAGTATTACCGCACAACGGTGGGAAAAACCGACCGTCAAGTTGTTTAATATATATATAAAAAAAATCTATTAACTATATTTTTAAACAAAAAAATTAATGAAAAATTCAATGTGTTAGTTAAAAAAAATTATAATTAGTGCTAATATGTAAAATCTATTAATTAATATGTTTTGACTCATTACCAATTTTAATAATGAAGTGAGAAATCAAGCAAATATTTGCTTACAACACATCACTATATTTGTGAATTGTCAATTAAAGAACATAAATAATGCAATAGTAAGTAATAAATAAATCACATATCAAAGAAGTATATTATTAAAATAAATACCTAAAAGTAGCATTGTTGATTACAAAAACTAAAATTCTGAAATAACTAAACTAACATTGCAGAAATAAATAAATAATTAAACTGAAGAATCTGTCATTCTTGATATTTCTTCCAACAAAAAATTTGTATCAGCCGAGTAATAAACAATGGACTGTGACATAACAGTGATTTTTTGCCTTTTCTCGTTCATGTAATCAATTTGAGCAACGACAAGCTTGAAAAGACGTGGTATCCATAGCAACTCTTTTAGCTTTTGTTCATATACATCCTCGCCTTCTTCATTCTTAATTTTGCAAAGATCATCAGCACTACAACCTATAATTTCCTCTGCTATTTCAGTGAAAGCGGTAATACATGCTTCATCGGTTGTATCTTTAATTTTCATTACCATTATATATCTGCATTAAAAAAAGCATATTATTGCATATATTAACACTTTGAATATTACTTAATTATATATATATATATATATATATATATGTGTGTGTGTGTGTGTGTGTGTGTGTGTGTGTGTGTGTATATATATATATATATATATATATATATATATATATAAGTTTTTACCTCAAAACACAAGTACTTTCACTATTTTGGCATGCTTCGCACCAATAGCTTGATTCAGTAGCTTGTATAACCTTTTTGTTGCACTTTTTACAAGCTTCGTACCATAGTTTGTGACTTTTAATGTAAGTTATGTACGCGAGTACGCTGACGAATACAGACTGCATATTGAAAAATAACAATCAACATATATAAAATTATTATTTTACAATATTATTTGAAAAAAAGAGGACTAACCTTGTCCTCACCCAATGTCGAATTGCTTGTTATTTGAGAAAGCATTACTTTATCGTAAATAGTAGGGGATATTTTCACATTTTTGCCCTCTTGATTGTACCAACATCTGAGATTTTTAACTTCTAAAATGTCCGGATTTATGACTACATTGGTTTTACTCAATGTTGACAAAGATAAACCTATGACAACATCAAGTAATATTAAAATTTGATGGATCAAATAATATTTAAAAATGGTGACAGGATTAAAATTTCTAAATATTAAACATTTTTACCTTCAAAATCTCCAACTTTTGCATTTTTAATAGCCACTATAGGAGTTTCATCAACAATTTCCACCAATTCAGAACCTACTCCCTGTAGCAAGCTCTCCCCAAAATGTTACATTCACAGTTTTGGTTCTGCAATTTAAATCTAATCATCAATATTTCAATTTTGAAAAAAATAAAAAGTGTAATATGTTTACTTACGAATCATCCGCAAGAAGTACATCCCGTTTTAGAATGGTCTCACTGTTTTCTCTTCGATATTTTTTAATCGGTGAGACACTTTGAACAAGCCCGAGTATATCTGAAAGGCACTTATGATAAGAAAACACACAATAAGATTTTCAAATTTAATAATGTAAATGCATTATCTATTACTTCCTTTTTTGGAAGGTATTTTTGAAGCTGATTAATCTTTACAAAATTGTATATAACCTTCGGTATAGAGACGCTCGCATCATGCACCATTTCAACTGATGAGTAATCATTTAAAATAATCTCATAATTATTTTTTATGCTGCTGAAATCTTTAGTTGCTGGTCTAACAGCTCCTTTTGAAATGTAATAAATCTTTTCACATTCAAATATAGGATAAAACTTATTTGCAGCGTTGTTAAACATGGTTGCTTGAACTTGGGCACCCTGTTATTTTTTTTAAAAAGCAAGCAATGTAATAACATTTTAATAATAGTATTTCAAAAGAAATAAAAGTACATTGATTAAGTTAAAAAAAAGTTTACATCTTCATCCGTGAGTTCTACGCTGAACACGCATCCTTCCCCCCTAATATTTTTGTAAGATCTCAACTTGCTTTTGTTTGTTACTCGAACTTTGATCCTCCAACTGCTTTGGTAAGGATTCAATAATGCAACAGGAGTGATATTTCCCGACATATCCATTTGGCCGATAGAGCTGGCGTAAATTCTAATCATATACAATGTAAAGCTAGAACAAATTAATATATATCATAATCAAGTGTTAGTATCAAAAAGAAACTAAAAATATGAACAAGCACAAGTAAATAGCATCACAAGTTTCAAAGCAAGTAGTGTCACAAGTATTTATAGATGAGATATTATGAATCGTAGAGGATGTATTGATTAAGAAAGAAGCTATAACTTTCATGTAAATAGAACAAATTCAAATGGTATCACAATGCACTATAATTTTCATTAATTCCTCACTTCAATTAGGTAAGGAACAATTTCAATACGTATACACTACACTGAGGAAGCCTATTTAAACATTGCAGTCTGCATAAAATGAAAAATAAATGCAAAAGAACATTAATCATAATTAATGAATTTAACACACCATAGAATGAATTTCATAACTATAATCAATCATAATAAATTTAAAAATAAAATGATATATAGCAAGTTTTAATATTAGAATTTGCAACAAATATTAATTTTTAGAGGATGCAAAATGATTGAAATATGCCCTTAATAATGTAAAGTTGTTTTTGAGGACTGAGAGTAGATGTTAAGCATTAAGTATGAAGAAAACCGCAATTGCAATCATAAGATAACCTTAAGTATGTTAGTAGTAACAATAAGAATGAGAGTACAAAGTAGAATGAAACTAAGAGTAGAGTAATAGAGAAAATGTTGTGATGAAAGAGTAATGAAAGTGAATGAACAAACTCTATGGTATTATAGGACCAATGGCACTTTTTTTTGAGTTTTCCACAAAGCGAACTTATTCGAAAAGTTAAATAAAATTGTGGTTAGCTATGTTACAAAATTGAATGTAAATTTTATTCTTTTATTTACAACAGACATTTAATGTTAAATTGTTACATGGCACGAATATGTTGTAAATTAAATAGTAATATTATTCCGCATACCATTTAATTAGTAATGTTACTATTTAAATAGTAACGTTAAATGGTATGTTGTAAATTAAATATGGTATCGTTTAATGGTATGTTGTCAATTTTATTCTGCATGCCATTTAATTTATTATTACACAAAACGTTAAATGGCATGAATATTGAATGTAAATAATGAGCAGAAAAACTTAAATGTAGATTGATTTGTTACAAAATAATTACGTACTTGTAAAATAATGATTCACTGCCCAAAACTGAAAGCCACGGTCAATTGTCAAGACAAATGATGGAAAATAAGATATATTAAGATTTGAAACTGGTAAATAAGGTATCGTTAAATGGTATGTTGTTAAATTTATTCTGCATACCATTTAATTGATTATTACACAAAACGTTAAATGGTCTGAATATGGAATGTAAATAATGAGCATAAAAACTTAAATGTAGATTGATAAGTTACAAAATAATTACATACTTGTAAAATAATGATTCACTGTCCAAAACCGAAAGCCACGGTCAATTGTCAAGACAATTGATGGAAAATAAGATATATTAAGATTTGAAACTGGTAAATATGGTATGGTTAAATGGTATGTTGTTAATTTTATTTTGCATGCCATTTAATTGATTTGAGACAAAAACTGAAAGGTAATCCAAAATATGGCTAAATTATATTCATTGATAAGCTGTCCAAATATGGCTGCTGAAATCATAAATTATATACCTAATAGTAATACAATTCGTAAGCTATCAAAATATGGCTACTGAAACCATCCACAATATAATTTTGTAAGCTACTAATAATAAGTTTCCAATAAAATATACATATGCTTAATAATATTAAATTTAACTATAATGAGATTGCTTAATAATATTAAATTTAACTATATATGAGATTTGACATTACTTATATATTGCACATGCCATATGTATACATGTTATAGCATTATAGGCATCCATGTTTGTAACCATTAGTTGCATGTAAAGAAAAAGTTGATATATCTTTAATTAATATAAATAAAAGCATAACTAATGTAATTCAAATCCTGATATAGTAACAAAAGTTTGGACAACTCTTAAAATTTTATTTGCAAAAAATGCAAACAATTGTGCAAATGGCCACAAAACTATGCACAAAGTATCTCATCTCTGCAAAATCATCAAAGCCTAGATATCCTAGCTACATTACCCACAGCAAACGGCCACAAAACGAGACTACACAACCAAAAATCTACAGTAACAAATGAACTGGTCCTCGCACGGTAGCATGTAAAACATAGCAGGTCAAAGAAAATACCATTCACTACAAAGCTACTGAACCAAATAAGCACGGCAAAAATCACCAACCATATCTAACCATCCCCAAATGAAAATCCAACTATCTTGATACCCCAGAGAACAATAAAACAACAAAATCATGCAGCAACCAGTTACCAAAAGCACAGACCAACCTTCAAAGCATCAGAAAGAAGATACAAGCTGAATAAACAAGATGCTAACAAAAAAATACACAGAAATATACACAGAAAACCATCTGAGCAACATCAAAAAAATCCTACAACTCCATACACTCCAGCAATAATGACTACACAAATGTACAATTATCAAACTGACAAAACAAGAAAATCAGATTGTAAACTTGCATCTTTCCTTTCAATGAAGCCAGATCCATTGAGATCATATAGCTTGGATGAAACTGCCTGCTAGTGTGTTATTTCAGCTATTTGGCACCTATCAAATGCAAAATACTGACTTCCAATAAACTTTTTCTTCTCGTGAGACATTTTGGTGAAACACATTTAGTGTTCTGACAAAATCACCAAAATATATAGCTCCTCTTTGCCTCACATCAAACAAGCTGAGTATCTGAAAAATGCAAACATATGGTTAACGACCTTGGAATTTTAAAAAGTTCTCAACAATATGTGATAATATGCACACTTGACAATAGAAATATCAACCCAATATATAAAATATAACTAAAGGGTTTCTAAATGGTTAAACAATCTTCTTTAATGGAGACAATGATAAATAAACTCATATAATCCAATAAAGATAGAAAAAATCTCAATGAAGTAACGTTTATGTGGTTTCGCTCCTAAGAATTTGTATGATCGCAATCTCAAAGATTTCCTCTAAAGAAGTAATTTAAAAGAAAAAGATTATGAGTGCAACTGAGGTGAACACGATATTTAGTATATAATGGTAACTAATGTTGAAAGCTAAATATCTAATGTTGAAGGAATATTTAGTATGACCAAATCATATATTCTTACCATGTCTAACTAATGTTGAAAGCTAAATATCTAAAATAAAAAAAGAGCAACTAGATAATCAACAGTATAACACAATAAAGATAGAAATTGTGCCCTCCAGAAGTATGTGTCAAATGTGTTATAGGTTATAAATATGTGTCAAACGTGCTATAGGCATAACGTATGAGTCGTTTGACCATGAGTTCATATTAGGTTATAAATATATCAAAAGAATTGAAGAAAAAATAATTGATTTATTTACCATTTACTCAAGAGACATTTTACGCAACCGTTCTTCCTCCATTAATCTTGAATGTAAGCCTTTGCTTTTCCCAATTTGCATAAGTCTTTCAAAAGTAAACATAGGGTTGAAAGCGAGATCCTCTCATCTCCTAGTTCGTGATATTGCAACAAAAGTTAAACCAAGACTTTCCCGATCGCCAATATTAATGATTGCTCGATCAAGTGTGAATCCTTGACTTTTATGTATCGTTATTGCCCAACATAATACCAAAGGTAATTGAGTTCTCATACACGATGTACCGGAGGAAGTTTTCCAATTTACCGTTTGAGGAGTTATTGGAATAATGTTTGTTCCCTCACGAAATCGACTACCGTGATAATTATCAAAATCCACCATCACTGCCAGCGGTTGATCATTAGGAGAGCTTGATGAATGAGAATACACGATATCCACAACAGTACCCATTGCACCGTTGACTAACCCATTTTGCACTGAAAGATTTGACCGCAACATCACTCGTGCACCTAGTGTGAGATAAACATATTTTTCTAAATCTTTTGCATCATCAGAAGAAGCGTTAGATGTTGTTTCACAATTATTTATTGAAGGAACACGTGCAATGGGTTTTCCAAGTTCAATTAGACGATTTTTGTTGTGTTCATTTGCAGCCGCCCTTGTTGGAAAAAGATAAAGAGCGTTCTTAAAAGTTTCTTTAACTTCGTTTGATAGCAATGCCCAATCTCTTGTTTTGAATAGTTTCCAATCGTCTAAAGTAGACGCACCTCTACTTAATCTTTCTAAAGCCTGTCGTAAAGGTAGCTGCTTCTCTCCAGCTTGGCGAAATATATACGAAAGTCTTGCACACTTATTGAAACCTGAATATGCAATTCCTTCACGTTGTTGCAAGAGATTTCCACCTTTTAGGTACAATGGACTATCACACACAGGAGGCAATTGTCGCATGTCACCAATTAAGACAACGGAAATACCACCGAATAAGTCATTAACTGAAAAAATATCACGGCAACGTAAATCAACATTTGCAATCATTGTTCTGCCAAGCATGCTATATTCGTCAATGATAATCAACTTGGTATCTTTAAATTCTTCTTGCATACGACGACATTGCTCTCCTGAAATTTCTTTATAGCATGACTTTCTTTCTGTAGAGATTGAAAATTCATGATGGATAGTACTGCCACCAATGTTGAATGCGGCCACTCCGGTTGGAGCCATAATGCTAACCGCTTTACTGCTTCCAAAATGAGTAATAATTGTACGAACAATGGCATTTATAAGAGTTGATTTTCCTGTACCAGCTCCACCACATATGATCATTCGAATTGACTGTCCTTGCGATATAGTTCTATATACTAAATCATGTGCAATTCGTTGATCATTTGATAACATATCTAAAGTTATGTTAGTACAATTGTTCATAGTTTCATTCGTATACTCAGTAGTTGAACGCAAATTGACATGTATAAGTTACGTTCAACATTTATATTAGGATAGCGTTGAAGTGATTCATTCCAATTATACGAGGTATCAAAATCTCGTAAACCCATTTCTACCTCTCCCCCATCAACAAACAGAGGTCCCATCGATGCTGCAATCATCCATTCCTCTTGCTGAATTTCTTCATTGTCATTTGCAATACCATCATCAACTTCAAACTCGTCTTCAATAGCATTTGGAAATGCATTAGGTTGAATAAAACCCAAATCAACATATCTTTCAGACCATTTCTCGAAGCTTCCTTTTGCTTCATTTAGATTTCGATAATGATGATGCAATAACACCTATATGTAAAAATTAGCAATAAGAATAATAACCCAGAGTTGTTTAAATAATTTGAATTATAAAACATGATTAACTGTGTGACATAAAAGTAAGAATATATGATGCTTCGAGAAGAATTCATAAAAAGTAGAAAAGCTAATATAACAAAGAATAAAAATGCAATGAAAAATGAATACCTGCTGTTCACAGAAAAGTTCCCATTTATCGCTATGTGGAGAAACTTCACTACTTATATCTGGTATAATTCGAACCACCGCCTCAGTTCGAAGCTTGTGCCAACCTTAATTATAATAGCGATAGTTTTTTGCCATATCAAAAAGTGAAATATTTTCATACTCCCTTGGCCGATCCATATACCGTGCATTGAAATTTGGATCTGATTCTATTGTATCTTCATCTGTTGTACCATTTCGACGTCGTATGACCGTTGATAACATGCTTTTCTCACTTACTGTAAGTTGCACCATAGTCCTTGATGATCGTACAAGTGGGTAAGACATAAAAAGATGGCATACCTCTTGTGCAGAAATATCTCGTTCTGATACACTTTTAAGAAGTTTTTTTATTGCAGACGTAGAATTTCGACATGGACGATGAATGTTGTCGACTATTGCTCTGAACGTATCTGTGAAGGTCTTTGATACTGGCTCTGCTTTTGCTGCATATTTTCCAATAAAATTTACCACTGCATGAACAGATAGGACCGGAGACCAATCAATGTTAGCACGCCAAACTTGAAGGACTTTTCTGTTATGTGAACACACAAAAGGATCATTTCGTTTTGATTGAAATCGGAAAATTTTACTATTCGGAGGATCTTCTACAATTTGAGAACTTGGGAACACGTCAAATGGATATTTAAAGCGACATGTCATTTGTTTGCTTGTTTTATGTAACCGTAAACAATGATCTCCACACCTAGAATAACGCATAACCCAAGTTATCAAGTTTGCATAGTCATCATCATCAATATCTAAATTTGCATCAAGCGGAACAACTCTTGCACAAGGATGTTCATGTTCATGTAAAGGTTCAATCATATGACGGTTTGTTGTGCAAACAAGACGATCAAAATACTCGACAATGATATCATTATTAATTAAATTTCCACTATTAAAAGAAGATAGGTCTGGTGCACCATGCAGCCAAAGAAAGCCATGAATATGTCCACTTCCACGATTCTGCCATTCAAATCGATACCAATAGTCCTTGATAGAAAATTCAGGTGTTAGGAAATCTTTTATGAACATATGAACTCTCACTTGGAAAAACCACGCAACAACAAGTGGGTTCTCATTTAATAATTGTGCTTTTCTTTTTCTTTTTTCGGCAAGATCCAAATTTTGCAACTCATTTGTTGGATCAAGAAGTTTATAAAGCTCTGGCCATTGCATATCTGCTGAACTTAATGTAAAAAATATCGTTGGTGCTCCTAATTGTTTTACCATAGCTGTAAGCTCTTTTAATCTTGCAAACCAATAAGAACGACTTCCACGAATGCCTTTAGCAAAATAAGAAATGCGTTGAGACAACTGCCGATCTCCCGATTTTAACATTTCACAAATATCTTGGATTGTCAAATTTCCATCTTCGGGATTTTTTTGCACATAAATATTACCAATATCCAGTGCACGCCATCTACTAACAGAATTGTAAGCAAAATAACGAAATCTAGCATCTTTTGCAAATCTTTGATCGGGATATTTCATTAAGTACTGAAAATACTGAAGAGGTCTTATTTTTCTTGGTCGTGCTTGTCTCAAATCGGCATTCCCGAAGGGAAATAATGCTGGAAAAGCCATCGATATATATCCGGAAGTATTAAACTCATCAATAGCATTAGAAGAAATAGGCATTTCAACTACCGTTCCATTATTTTGTTGACTTTCTAGAATGGATAATACACAAGCTTGTTGGTTGGGCTGTACCATATTCGTTATTGCACCTGATGATTCAAATTCTTCAATGTCAGTTATTTCATATTCATATTCTGAAGGCCCTGCTGGATAGAAATTATAGTTATATGTTGGAATGTTTTCTGAATCATCTTGAATATGTGGAAGTGTAGAAAGTACACCGTCTTCAGGTAATTCATTGAGAGATATTTCATTAATGTGTAGATCAGCATAAAAAATGTTATGGGTTTTAAGCCAAAGTAGTGCTTGTCTTACGTGTTCACGTCTTACTCGAAATTCCTTGTTTTCATATACTCCACTTCTATTAACAACTAGGAAAGCCGATAAATCATCTAGCTTATAAGGGAGAGAAGATGCAATTGCGTTGACGTCTTGTGGAAAGTTAATAACATTTCCGCTGTATTTATATTGTTGTCCTCTAAAGCGATAAACTGACATCACCGGATGAATGCGTGCTATAAGTATCTGTTCCAAGCTTGTAAGGCTAGATAATTCACGTGGAACATGTCCAGGTTCCATTAAATTTTGAGAACTAAACATGGATGGAAGGTCATGTTGTGGTCTATCATTGTGACAATCAGTACACGAAGATGAAGAAACAATTAGATCTAGAAAATACCGAGTGCAAGCTTGACAATATCTCCATTGCATATCTTGGCATGATTTTCTAAATTTGTGTGCATTAGTAATTTTTTCCGTTGAAGATGATGATACTGAAGTACGCACACCTGATTTTTCCATGTTTGAATTTTTACGTTGAGCTCTGGTTTGCCTATGTCGTGCAGCATCCATGGATTTTCGACGTTGTTGTTCTTCGTTAGTTTCTCTTAAACGTTTAGCTCGTTGCTTAGATACACGATTTCTATTGTACTTAACAGTCCTTTCAACACGGTATTCCGACATAGGGAAGTCTCTGTTTAGATCATGATTATCATTTACAATTAAGTAAAAAATAATATACGAGTTAAAATAAGGAAAATAAATCTATAAATTGAAGAAAACATTTGCTAACCATGAAGGAATTAAATTTGAATTTGATAAAAAGACTATCTTGTGTGTGTATATACATATAAATTGATTTTAACATACGAATTCAGCTCAATGTACGTAGACATAATTAACTTGAAACACATTATCATTAATTAAATGTAATTGTATATACCTGTGCGAGGAACATGTTCGATGAAGCGGAGGCAGTCCACCCGGAATGTTATCAAGACTAAACGCACCAGAAGTTTCACTCATAACTTCATACGACCTCTACAAACACATGCACATTATCAAAAAATTTAGTGATTTTAGATAACTTTGGAAAAGCATAACATAGACTCCATGAGAAACATCTTACAATTGTTTAAGATTGATAAGCTTGTATGTTTACCTTATGTGAAGCAGTCACAGTCTTTGGGGAGCTTTGTACGTTGCATATTAAATCTTCAAACGATTGTGCGTCATCAACAAACGATGGTAAGACGTTCAAATCAAAATTAAACCTACCTGCAATTATAATGTTCGTAAGATGTCGTACTTATTCATTATCATTAAAAGTTGAAACGATATAATGATACTTATAAAAGAGTCACTTTGATTCGGGGTCTGTGCTTTTTCTTGAGCCTCTTCAAATAATGAAACATTATCACATGACTTTGCCCGTTGTAACATAATAGGTTCAGCCATAATTTCACATGGAGTCTAAATATTAAGCGAAAACAAATGTAAGAATATCAAATCAATAAAAATAGAAAATATACAATAATTATTTGATTGCATCTATAATTTAATGAATAATGTTAATACATTTTAAATACAAAATTTGAGAGTAATTTGAAATGTAGACTGAAAATTAATTACCGTATGTGAAAGACATGATATTGATGATTGTTGCACATAAGTAAGCTCAATTGGCTGGTCGACATTGTTAGACAAAAGTGATACATTTAAATCAAATGCACACATGATGCCTGCATTATTAAAATACATAAGATATCACATTTTTTCAATTAACAAAATAAATTTGAATTACAAATTATTTTGAGAAAAAGTAACCGGCTATTTCGAAAGACTATCTTGACTAGTAGATTTTGTTGTTGCAGCCTCTTGCATATGGTTGACATGTTTCTCATATTGTTTCTATAAATTTGTAGAAAGAAGGAATGCATCCAAAACAATATGATTTACAGAAGTTTTAATGATAAAAGTATTAAACGTAAAAATAGGTTAATTTGAGAAAATCACCGTATGATTAGTTAATTCCAACGTGGACACCGGTGTAGGATCAACATGATGCTCAAACGACTGCTCAACATTGTCGGATAAAGGTGTATCATTCAAATCAATATGAAACATTTCAGATGTTTTGTTTTTCAGCACCTGCGAAAAATAATGCACATAGTATTAATTAAATAGACATAACTAAAATCTTCAGATATTATTCAAATTATGCACCTGACAAAAATCATGCACACGGTATTAATTTAACTAAAATCTTCAAACTGAATACATTTTACAATCGATAACACAAAATGCATAACCAGGCAAGCATATAAAAATCACATTTGTCAAATAATTGGTGTATCATTCAAATCAATATGAAACATTTCAGATGTTTTGTTTTTCAGCACCCGCGAAAAATAATGCACATAGTATTAATTAAATAGACATAACTAAAATCTTCAGATATTATTCAAATTATGCACCTGACAAAAATCATGCACACGGTATTAATTTAACTAAAATCTTCAGATTGAATACATTTTACAATCGATAACACAAAATGCATAACCAGGCAAGCATATAAAAATCACATTTGTCAAATAATTGAATATGTAAATCACAGCAAAATAGTAGAAAATGTCCAAATTAAACATGCAAAAATATAATAAAATCAGTGAATGGGAGATAACAACACAAATGGCAACAACATGAATGTCACGGTAATCGATGCAAAGAGATAGGCATCTCAGTACTGGTAAAATAGCAAAAAAGTGCAATGCAGCTATCGGAAATTAAGCAAGAGCGTGAGCTGAGGCAACACTTACTAAAGAGTAAAGGATCACCTATATTTGGGAGCAAAGAGTCCGCAAAAGTGGTTGACAAGATGCTTAGCTTCAGCAACTTCACTTTCTTTTCTTCTTCTTTATGTAATCTTAAAGAGTGCATGATATATGTTAGTTATTTTACTCTTTGTTTCTTTCAATGTTTAGAATTCATGTTCTATTACAGCTTTGGTACGCTTTTGTTTGTACTTAAAAAAAGATAATAAGCAAAATAAATTTAACACAGAGCAATAAAAGATATGAACAATAAGATATGTTAACAGGTTTCTCATGCACCTTGTGCAAGGTATCTCCATAAGATATACCAGCTAGCAACTAACTTTCCCCCACTATTTAATTTTCTTGTAATTATTTACCTCTCATATAGTTGTTGTGAAAGAAATAAACTGCATATTGAAGTAGAGTACAAAAACATAATGAACTTATATTTCCTTGCTGAAATTGAGGAATATATCGAAGAGAAGTAATAGCCATCAGTGACGCCGTAGACCCAAATAATGCTTTGAACTTATTCTCTTAAAAAATAGATTATCAATTCTCTGTAACAGTTAATCATTACTTCATTAGCGAATATCAAGCTCGTATCAATAATGAGTTATGCTATGAAGTCATGTTCACAAAAATAGAGATTATTTGAAATATCTGACATTTAACCCGTCATGGCAATATCAACACTTAAAAACGTATATATGTTTCGAGCAGTTGTGAAATTATGTTTTGGTTCTAATGTGAATCCTTTCCAGATGTGAATGAACACTTAAAAGGGATTTGGTTTTCGTTCTAATGTGAATCCTTTCCAAATGGAAATTTCACTGGCGGGTTAGCATAACAAAATAAAAACGCAGTAAACAAATGAACTATTGTATAAAAGAAAAATCTATTTAAACATGAAATAATGACACAAATTTAGATACAAGCGATCCATCGACAGAATTATACCACTAGTTTGATTTAACGAAGAAGTTAAAAAGAAGGAATTTGAAGCAGAGAAATATTGTAAATTTTACTGTTGATAATTCTTTATACTTTATTTCTGCTTTTAATATTCCTCCTTACCTAATTACTATTATGGAAAGTTCTGTGCCAAATTACTATTATGGAAAACTTTGATAGCTAAATAATGCGCCTTCAAGTTCTGTTCTGTAACTTGTCATGTAGTTTTTATATTGTGTTATAACTACAACAGAGGAGGACAAATAATACTGGATTGACTCGGAACGTATTATCCAGAACATAACCATATATTTACAAAGTAACAACTACAAATCACTCAAAAATATTTGCATGGTAATATACCTCACTACTTCGCCTTTGTCAAAACTACTTCAAGCCAGTGTTTCGCTCATGTAGTTCATCAGTTCGCCTATAGGTCAACTTCCCTTCACTATTGTGCCAGCACACTGCTCCAACTTTTCAATATTAATTCAATATTTAAATTAAATTAATATAAAAGTTTCCATTACTACTCAGTTAAGAACAATTAATATCTTTTCTGAACTTCATTTAATATTTAATCAATTCAATTGCCATACTACTCAATTCAAACCGTTTGTAGCATAAGGTAAAAACAAAAAAGCACAGTCCAAACAACTTTTAACTGAACATTGTTATATTCAGGGCAATTTCAAGGATTCAAGACATACACAAATTGAAATCCCATGATGAAATCAAGTAATATATGAAATTGAATTTGTTTGAAATCTTACGTCTTTGATATCAGTAAGCTTGAAACGAACAAACTAAGAAAGCTTAAAACCAAAAAGGTAGCCAGTCTCCTTTTTCATGAAGCAAATCCAAGTCAAAAGTGGGCAGTTTGCGATTTTCCTTTCCGCGTCAATCCAGGGCAGTTCGCGGCCTTCGACTTCATTTTGAAATTTTGTGAAATTATGCCTAAAAAAAAGGAGAAGAAAACGTGGAAAGGAAAATCGGAAAGGAGAAAAATTGAGGAGAAAACGGAAAGAAGGAACTAAAATGAGAAGAAAGGAAAATCGAAAAGGAGAAAAATTGAGGAGAAAACGGAAAGAAGGAACTAAAATGAGAAGAAAATGACAGAAAGGAAAACGCGGAAAGAAATTGTTCTGAGCGAAAATTACGGCTAAAATTGTTGGCTCAGACAATTTGATTTTGGCTCTTACAGTAGGCAAACCTCCCTAACGGTTGGTTTGATTATATTTGGAATATTAATGGATTTTAATATTTATTTTGTTTATGAAAAACGAAGCCGAATGTTAATTTATATATAATTATAAAACGAACTCGTAATGGCATGATAGTTCGTAATATTGTGTTTTGAACTTCAATTGAATATACAAAATCCGATATAAGTCGGATTTCTGTGAAACAAGAAACGTTTGAATCTTGTTGATTATAATTTTCGTATGAAAGAGAAAAAAATCAAATTTCGTGCTATAGATTGTTAGTTATGTCCAAATTCAAATTTTAAAATAATCGCTATGGAAATCATTATTAAATTATAACATTTATTATTTAATTTAATATGGTTTTAATATAATTTGGACATCGTTTAACTCGAAATTGATGATATTGAGTTGTATAATTTATATTTGAAGCTATACGATATTTCCATTTGGGTATTTATGACAATAGTAATTTATTTTTATTTTATTTGATTATTCTGGAATTTAATAATATTTTATTAATATTATTATAAGTCTTAAAATAGTGATTTTTGCAAATGGTCTCCGTTTTCAATGAAATTAGTTTCAATGGAACCGTAATGTTAAATTATTGTACGACATTAAATTTCATGGCAAATCGATGTCATATGACAATAGCAGTCATAAACGCCTAATCATTTTCTATAGCGCGTAATTAAATTAAATTAATAAAGGGATATATGTGTATAACTTGAACAGACGATCGAATTAAGCACGGAACCAATTGCGTTGAGTTCGTATCGACGTTTAGAGTCAGAATAGGCAGGTACTTTGTTATTTTTGAAAACCGGTTAATTTGGTGAAACAGTATTGTGGTGCGTATAAATATAGCGTACCGAGGAACAAACTCGGAATGCGACGAAACGTGTGTCATTGGATTCATATTAATTAATTATTATAAGATTTCAATTTTTGTGTCAATCGGACTTACCGTTTGATCGTGGCAACGATAAACGCCTTCATCGTTTATATTATTTTGATCAATTTAGACAGGGGTAACTTTAAAAGAATAAACGACTAGCCAAATGAACTCCGATTTTAATGAAACAAATTTCATTGGATCCGTAAGAAAAAGGTCTAGTAAATTTTAAAATTGCAAGCTGATTGGATTTATTTTATGATCGTGGAAAATTTAAACGTTTTTAGCTTGTGATTTATAAAGGACTTTTCACAAACGACCTCTGAATTTGACGAAACTTGTCCCACCGGGTCCAAAATATTTTTCTATGCTAGAATTACATTTTTTTTGTAAAAAATGGAGTTCGTATGTACGTGTTTTGAGTGAATACTTTAGTATTAAGTTTCGTAATATTAAATAATAATAAATTTCTACCCAACTCTATATATAAATACACATAAAGGGTCAATACCCTAAAATTAGGTTCGGGCTTTTTAGGTTCGGGCGTGGTCAACAAAAACTGGAGCCGCCACTCAAACGTTATAAACTGCTGTTGATTCACCATCTCCTCCCTTAAAATTCTCGTAATGTGTTCATTGATTCAAGAAAACTTCTTTAGCAAACTTATAGATCTTGGTGAGAGCTATAATATCAACGGTGGAGATTCGTTTTAGCAAGCTGTGGTGAGCGTGGAGGTGCTAGAAACAATGGCAATTCGTGGATGGTTTTAGGCCAGGAGGCGCGACCGGGTGACTTGTGGTTTCAGGAGGTGGTTGAGGAGGTTGAGGTGCTCCTGGGGATCACGTCTGATCGGAGTCCGGTGATGCAGGGGTGGTGCGACGTGTAGTTGATGAAGTTGAAGCACGGGTTCCGGAGTTGAAACAGAGAAGTCAGCGAGAGGGAGAAATAGAGGAAGTCGGCCTCGTGTTTTTGCTACAGCCGCGAACTGAAGAACCTAAGTAATTAAATGATATTAAAGTAATTAATTTATATATGTTAACTAAATCGGTAATTTTTGTGGCAGCATGACTAAAGGCAGAAGTAAACAAAGAAGCTGATCTTGGCATTTCGTTTTCAACGTAATTGTTCGGCCCGTATGCATTTCAGAAACTGTCGGGCCATGTTAACAAAGTAATTATGAATTAGTAATATAATTTGTTGTTTAAAACCCTAATTAGGAGTTAAAATAATTTATTTAAAACTATGTTATATACCGTAACTCCAGGGAACAGAATTTAAGGGTCAAGCCATTTTAAATTAAAATGTAATTAAGGATTTAATTAAGTGATTATAAATTTGTTATAGTTAATTAATTATTAATAGGTGGCTAGAGAAGTTAGAAACTTAATTATGGAATTCGGTTAAGTCAAATTGTAATTGAAAGTCAAAAAGATCGGGTGTTAAAAAGAAAATATTAACGTAATTAAATTTAGCTAATCGAATAGTAATTTTGAGAGAAATTATATTTAATTATATGGCTTGATTAAATTATTGATAACAGGATCATATATTATCAGAATTGGACAAACAAGGTGCCATTGGAACCGCACTGACGAACACTACTTTATGGAGCAGAACTGGACGTGATTGTAATCAACTGGATTTTTCGGTTAAATTAAACACGTGTTTGATTTAACTAAATGAACCATTTAAACGACGGAATCGAATCAAGGTGAGTCAAACTCACTCAGTTATTCCCACTTATATTTTATATAAGTCGGGTTTTTATTTTGTGTGTTATAGTTGCTAATGGTTGACAGTTTGTTGTTTGTTAAATATATATTTATATATAGATTGAATTGATGAAGTTAAACGTTGTTTAATTTAGTGAAACACTAAATCGTTATTTTAAACGATTGGAACAAATGAAGGTAACTTACCTTGTTGGTCACGTTTATAAAATAAACATGTTTAATTTAATGAATTGTTTGTTATGTTAAATAAATTGGCTGATGTTAAATAATCGTTGTTTACTGAAATTATCAGTTAAATTGAATTGAATGAATTTATGTGTGACAATCCATTTTGATGCAGAGAAGAACGGATTGGAGGGATCCAACGGGATTTCTCAAACATATTTAATATTATTTATTTTCATATTATCATATATGAACTGTTCTGATTAAATGATTGATTTGATTATTGACCGTTGACCTGAAATTCATCATGTGTTTTGTTTAAACCAATGAGTAATATTGGTTGAGTAATTGACAGTGTATGGCATATAAATCAATTGTTTTCTAAATATTGATTTACCGTCAAGTAAATCGACGAAATGAAGCTATAAAATTTATTTTATAACTAATGATAGATTTTTAAATCTGTATTTCGAATAAAAGTTTGTTAAAAGGAAATAAGTATTTATTATTTATTAATTAAGTTTATAATTAATTATTAATTGATTTTATAAAGTAAATGCTTATGTTAATCATATTTATAAGCAAATGAACTGAAATTAACCTAACGGTTAAAAGTTGGATAATTGTTCTGTTAAGAAACAATTAAATGGAATTATTTAAATTAATTCTATTATTAATTCATTTAAATAAAGGACTAATTGGAACTGGTTAACGAGATAACCATGTTTTGAGTTGACTAAATCAACTGTTTTAACTGAGAATAATTATTAAATTAAGTTGTTTGAATTAATTTAATAAAATAGTTAAATGAATAATTGTTTTAATTTTAATAAGATTTTAAAAAGAAATGTATTATTTATTTTAGTTAATTAAGAAGTTAACTACTGCTACAGTAGTTAAAATTGAAGTAAATTATTATTTTAATTAGTAATAACTTAGGAGATTACTTTTTAATTCATTTAAAAAAGTGATCAAAGTTGAAATGAAATTGAATTGAATTATGAAAGGAGTTATGGATGGTTTTATATTAAAATCGAGTTTTTATAATGAAGTTATAAAAGGGATTTTTAAGTGAATATGATGGCTTAAATTAAATATTTACTTAATATTTGAAGTTGGAAAAAGGAAATTAAAAATAGGAAAATGGTATAAAATGAGAGTGAAATTATTTTGAGGTTCGGAATGTGGTATTCCGAAGTTCGGAGTGGTTAACGAAATGAGATTTATTCCGAAGTTCGGAATGTTAATCGAGGCGAGAGCATAAGCTAAGTAAAAGGTTTTGGAAATGGCAACGAATATAAATTTTCGTAAATGATTTACAAACGATTTTGTAAATGGAAGTTAAGAGTTTGTAAATATAATATAAATATTAGTTGTCGATAATAATTTACAAATGGGATTTGTAAATGAAGCAAGAGTTTTGAATTTGTAATAATTATTACAAATAATAAATTGAACTATTTGATTTATAACTGTAGATCCTTAAAAAGATTGCTATGGGATTTTCGACAATGCATAAGTTGTCGTAATAATTTGAAATTACTTATAAATAAAAAAATAAAAAGTTTTGAAATGAAATCTATAGCAAACGTTACAGATGATAAGTTGAATTGTTCTGATACAAATAAATATAAGGATCCGTAAGAGATGTCATTATAAGAGTTTTATAAAGATATATTTAGATAAGATTTAAAAAGATATGTATGTTAGAATTGTTAAAGACAATTATATATGATTAAAAACAAATGTAGTATTGTTGTTGCAAACATGTTGAAGAATATTTATACATTAAAGAATTTTTTATAAAGGAGTCTATTTATAAGGGAATTAGCTCGAGTATAACGTTATAAAGGATTGTTAAGGATTAATACAGAAGTACAATAATAGTTTACTTAATAATTATTTGAGTAAACGTTGTCGAAATTTAAATAGGGTTTTCAAAGGAAAACGTGTGGTTAATAAACTTCTATCTATTCTGAAGGTATGAATGTTGTTGGTCAAGGCTTGAGAGGTAAATAAAATACCCTAACTTGAACGACTTCACGATTATCCAGGAATGGTATTAGTTTATAAATGAGAGATAATTGAGGGAAACATAAGTTATAATTTTCACAAGAATATTGAAAACTGTATTCTGAAAGTTTATAAGTGAATGAAATGATTTCAAGAATATTCTTATTTATAATAAGAAATAAAAGATAAACTCCAAATATTGGAAGATTTTAAGAATATAATTAACAGATGTTTAATTAAAAAGGCCAAGTAATGTCGGGTACTGAATCAGTAAACTCATTTTATTCTCATGATTATTTATTTGATAGTTAAATAACCGACTATCAAATCTGATCAATATGATTGCCGGTACGGAAAGACAAGGATCGAATTATATTCGAAAACCATTCCGACCAACAAATACAAGAAAGTTTTGACTGAATATGGAGCATTGAAGACCGTGGATCTTCACAAATGGAAGAACCACTGGTTGAATTTCTTTGGTTTAGCGGCTAGAGATATTTCGACAGTGATTATGTCGTGATTGGAATCTATGTATTGCAAGGACTACTTGCTACTGATCCTTGGGGTGATACCTATATAGGATGTGGTAGGAGGATGCCTTCGGTTCATCCTGTTCCTGGATGGCTTGTACGGACGAGTGTTTGACAGAGTATTTCCAGAAAATGACGTATGATGATTTTTACAAACGTACCAAGTTTGTTGTGAAGAAGGGCGCACTTCTTTTACACCAAGAGTATATTTATGGACGTTAATTAGTGGTTTGACGAATTTGACGATGTGGCATTCAAAGTGAATGGTGGCTAGATTTTCTAAAAAGTAAGTATAACCTCAAGCCTCATCAATCGGGAAATGGCACAAAATCGGGTAGGTCGCATGGCTATGTGGGTCGCACCCATCAAAAGGGTATATCATTACCTGATCTGGAGAAATCAAATGCCTTTGGTTGTCCATTTTTATTTTTGTATACACGCTATCGGTTCGGTTGGCTGGCCCCCAACCGTGGTAATGATATATTCGGTACTCTCAAACTAAGTCAGGGGCCGGTCATGTTTAGCCTAGGTTGCAAGATGTTATTGTTGAACCTCAATGTATTCTTCTCCAGAGGTACACTATCGGAAGGATGGTTGCCAATACCTTGCCACGGAACTCCATTCTCCAATAAGCGCTCGCGGTTTTGACTGTATACTATATATGTAGAGCGTGAGATGCAAGCGTTCTGCTAGATTGATATTTATTTGTATTTAGACACTGTTATAATATCAGAAAAGAAATTGATTTCAAAAACGCTTTGGGTTATTGTAGGGTAAAAACCATCCGTATTTATGTGCAGATTTGGTCTTACAATTACCCTTTTCTTTTGAAAGGATTTTGACGTTAAAATCAAGTTGTGTGTTGCCTTTAAACTTAGTGTATTTTTTTCTCACTCTGTTCACAAGACTGATCCGGCGTTTGTAATGCTCAGGTTAGACCGGGTTGTACAGGTCCAGGTTATAGAATGATGCGATATCCAGAGACAAGCTGGAGATGTTCATACGTATGGTATCTAGTATTTATTCCGTTGTACGATTGTATATAAGGAAAGATAAATATAACTGTCTAAATGTGTTGATGTACTCTGATGATTGTAAAGTTTTTATTTAAAGCTCTCAGTAAAGATTTATTTCTATACTATATTTTGTTCCGTTGCGATGTGAGACTTTGTGTTGTATTGGTTCTCCTTCTTCTTCTATTCTAATAATTCTTTCTATCTTATTCTACCCTCTGATTTCTTTCTAATAGTGTTCCTGTGTTTTTGATGCTTGAATGTTCGTCATGTTGTTTTTGTGTCGATTTTCGGGGTCGAAAATCCGTGTTCATTACAGTGGTATCAGAGCTATTGGTTTAGTAATAACCTTGGATTTGTGGCGTAACTTGATAGAGATGGGATTATTACTATCCTAGATTAAGTTGAGTGTATATATATGGGAGCGTATTTGTAAATTTTATATACAAATGTTTTGTATTGTGTTATTTGATCGGTCCAAGTGTTGAGAATCACGAAACTGGTAATGGGCACAATATTGTTTTGTAAAGAGGATAAATGAAATAATTTTACCCAAATTATATTTTTGTACAGAAAAGAAATAATTTATCAAATTACTGGGGATATTGTGTGTTGATTGATTTGAATGGAATACAAACTGGAGTAAAAATATGAATTTAACATGGTCAAATGGAGTTAAGAATAATATTGGAATTAAATTAAATAAATTTGGAATTTGGAATTTAATGAATAATAATTAAATGGAAATCAATTGAATATTAACTGATTGATGTTCAAATTTGTTAAACCAAAATAAATATTAATATTGAATGTAAATTCAATTGATTTGGTTAATTTGGTTATATATTGGTTGTTGATTGTGAATTGTATGTTATTGAATGGTAGATTGTTAGAATAGAAATAATCAACAATTTAATGGAGCTGATTGAATTATAAACTAAAGAATAAATTACAGTATAATTAAATTGGAATGAAAATGCATATGAATTGAAATTTATGATTTAACCCTATATTTGAAAATGAATTGATGCTACATGTTTGATTTTTGGAATTTGTGTTGTTATAATTGATGATTAATGAAATATAATTTAAGAATTTCATATATGTGTTACTTATTGTAACAACCCAAAAAATCGAAACCAATTTAAAAAATTATTTTGCCAGTTTTAATGAATTTTGAATAATTAAAATAATTTATTTTAAATAATAATGACTAGAAATTTATTTTGAATAGAATTAGAAAGTATAAGTTTATTTAAATGGAAATTAGAATATAAATATTTATTTTAATTATAAAAGGAATTTGAAATAGCGCGGTAGTTTGAAAATTCGATTTCAAATTTCAATTGAATGTACAGGATTCAAAATAAACCAGATTTTAGTGAAACCGGAAATATTTGAATCTGTTTGAAAATACCTTCCCAACGAATCTGAAAAATTGAAATTTCACAGCGGGAATTAAAAGTTATGTCCAGTTGAAAATTCAGAATAGTCGCTATGGAATATAGCCCATAAGAATAGCGATTTTACAAACGATCTCCGTTTTCGACGAGACCACTTTTATTGGATTCGGAATGTCAAATTATTGCTAGATTCCAAAATTCATAATTTTTGGAATCATTTGTGAGCGGGGCGGATTTAAACATGTTTGGTCAATTCAATTTGAATTTAATCGACTGAAAAACGACCGTTTTTCAAATGGTCCCCAAATTCGACGAAACTAGTTTTGTTAGGACTGTATCATCAAAACATAGCTAGAATAATTTTTCTGTAATTTATGGAGTCAGTATGTGGCCCCGGTAAATTAAAATGTATGTTTAAATTGAATATATAATGATTTATATTTTAATTTGAAGAAAACCTATCGAAACAGTCGAATTTGTTTATGGGACATATCCCACTATGTTCAGAATGAGGGCATTTAGTTAGTGGCGACAGCCATTGGGTTCGATTTGGGGTTCGGGTGAAAAGTCAACTTTCTTGGAGAAAATAAATAAATTAAATTAATTATATATAATCCCCCCCCCCCCCCACAAACACAATTCTTTCTCTCTCCCGTTCAGTTTTAATTAGAAAAAAAACAAAAGCCCTCGTCGATCCCGCCCGCTGCCACCCAACGGCGCCGCCACCGCCGCTCGTAGGCGCGCCGCACCCCCTCCTTCTCCTAATAGCTCCTCAGCCCTCCCCCTTCCTCCGTTCGAACCCGCGAAGACCCCCCCTGGAAACCTTACGCAACCCCACCGACCCCAAAATCCGCCGCTGCACCCCCGCGACTCCCCCTCCAGCCTCTCCTCCGACTGCCGCGCCAGAAACCGCCCCTCCCCCCTTCAACGCAGTAAGTTTTTACTTATTTATTTATTTTAATTCTTTTTTATTTATATATTATAACATTGTGTTTTTTTTTTAAAAAAATCTGATTTTAATAAAATAGAAAAGCTTGGATTTTTACATAGCAAAAAGATTTGGTTTTATATTTTTGTAAAAAGATTTGATTTTTATTTTATTTTTTATAATAAAAAGCTTTGATTTCTAATTATGAAAAGCTTTGATTTTAATTACGAAAAGCTTTGATTTTTAATTAGAAAGCTATGATTTTTATATGAAGAAAGCTATGATTTTTATATAAAAAAAGCTATGATTTTTATATGTAGCGAATTAAAAACATTGATTTTTATATATACAGCGAAGCGATAAAAATATGATTTTTATATTGAAAGTGACAAATAAAAATGTGATATATATATAAGTGTTATAAAAATATGATTTTTAAAATATAAACATCATTATAAAAATATTATCTTTATATATGTAGTAGCGTTAGAAAGTTATGATTTTTATTTATAATAAAAATATGATTTTTATTTACATGAAGTAGCGATAAAAATATGATTTTTATTTATAAAGTAGCATAATAAAAATTGGATTTTTATAATATGGCTTTAAAACAAAAATGTGATTTTTAACATAAAACCGCGTGAAACAAAATTTGATGGAATCGACTGGAATCAAGTCCAAATCCGAACCGTTCAGAAATAAAGAATGGAGGAGTGGAACCCAAAGGTGAGAACTTCTCACTCTAATTTATTTTCTAGTTAAATATATAGTAGGATGCAGACGGTGCTTAGTAGCACTCGACATCTGTAACACCCGTAATTTCTATGAACATAAAAATAACAAAACAAAGTATAATTAATTTTTAAAAAAAGAATTAAGAAAAACGGGTTACGCTATTGCGTTCGTCTCGGAATTCTGCTTGAGATAGAGTCCGAGTTTGCATAAATCGGACTTCGTATGAAGAAGTTATGGCACTTAGAAGTTTCAGCCCGAATTCAAATTCAAAGTTTCGAAATTCAAATCACACACCTGGGCTGGGTGGGAAAATTCCCGCCCGGGACCCAGGTCGACCAGGGGGTTGACCTGGGTAGAACAGGTCGACCATGGGGTCAGCCTGGGGGTCGACCTCCCCCCTTTTTCCAAATCCGTGGACACATTCGTTTTTCTGCATTTAGACGCCTGTTCTGACCAGATTCGTTGCTCCTAAGCTATTTAAACACCCCCAAACCTCACTTTCTCTCCACACAATTTCATTATGCCTATACTCTGCCCTAATTCATATTAATTTAAATCAATGGCGTCGTTACTCTGCTGAAACCTAAGCAAGAACAAGTGCTCCTTCTTCTTCCAATCTGAATAGGATTAAAAGAGAAAAACTACAACCCCTTTTTCTTTTAGAATCCAACCAATGTGAGTACAGTTATTTTCAGATATAAAATTTAATGATGATCTTAACATGGTTATAAATCTGAATTGGAGATTATGCATTTTCCTGTTTATCAGATCTGTTTTTCTGTGTAGATCTATCTTATTCCTGTTTATCAAATCTGTTTTTCTGTGCGGATCTATCTTATTGTAACTATTCTGTATCTCTTCCTTCCTTCTGTTCTATAGCCAGGCTACCACGAGCCTGAGCCAAATTTCATAAGAGATTGACGCACAAACGCTAAATTTGGGGAAAAATAATGAATGATGCATAATTGGACATGACTGATTTGTGACTAATTTAAGAAAACGACATATGTTGTAATTTAAGATCTAGGCATACTATATATGACGGTTTATGATTTGGAAGAAGGAGAATAATTGTATGACACCATATGACTTGTAATTTGGGGACACAATGCATGTTATAATTCAAGATCTGATTTTGAGGACATAATACATGTTGTAATTTAAGATCTAGATTTGGGGCGTATTTTATATGACGATCTATGACTTGGAAGAAAAGGATATGTGACTTAGGCCTGAAAAACCTATTCCTAATTCGTATTTTTGGATATTTGACATACGCGGTAATCAACGGCTATAATTTGGCATAATTTATTTTGTGTATCATGATTTGGGGTTTTTAGAGAATATTCTGTACGGTGCAAATTTAACTAAAAATTTAGGGGCGTATGTTATATTGTGAATTATGACATTAATTTAGGCATGTAAAATTAGGCTAAGTTTTATGATTAGGCGAGGTATGTCAATGAAATTCTAAGGGATGATTAAATCTGTTAATGTAACACCCCACCTCCGTTAAGGTCACTCACAAAGGGAATGCCTTAACTTTGGTGGAGCATTTTAGTAAACAGAACAGAAACATACAAGACAGATAAAACAGTACTTGAAAAATTTATAACTTTATTACAACAGAAACCGAAAAAAGCTTGGTTACATCCATTCAAATCACAATATCAGAATTCAAGCACAAAATATCAGTCTTGTACAAAAGCCTTCCAGAATGCATAGTTTAAAATCATAATCCCCACAGAAGAAGACAAGCCATACTTTAAGCACTTCAAGCGGAAGAAATCTGGATCAAGCTAGAGTACTCCCTTCTACAAAACCTGGGGGGAGAAACGAAAGAAAGGAGGCGAAACAACAAGGGTCAGACCAAAAGTCTGGCAAGTCCAGTGATTTTCAGTTATGAACAGATAATAATAACATGACATGAAAATAAAACTGGATGAGAGATAACCGTAACAGGTGTAACAGATATAACAGAAGAACAGAATGATATAAGCTATTGCTTTACACTTCTCTGCACTAATACTAGTATAACAGAATTAGGTGTCACCCTAATGTCTAAACTGAAACAGAAACGGGTACAGAATAATTTCCACAGAAGAGAATGCTAGTAATGGGCCTTTACCACCCCAACAGAAACGGACAGAAACAGGATGCTAATAATGGGCCTTTACCACCCGAACAGAAACAGACAGAAGCAGAATGCTGATAATGGGCATTTTCCACCCGAGCAGAAACAGACAGAAACAGAATATTAATAATGGGCCTTTACCACCCGAACAGAAACAGACAGATTAATCCTTACGGAAACAGAATGTAGAATTAGGTGTACACTAGTAATTGGGCCTTTACCACCCGAACAGACGGTACCACGCAGAAACAGACAGGTGTTACCACTCCAACAGAAACAGACAATACCAATAGAAACAGATAGAACTAAGTGTACCCTAAAACCCTACCCCAAGCGATCGGCTCCCTAATACATAAATACCCTGTGTCGGCCCCACAGTAGGGTGTATCACTCCCTAAAGTGACAACCAATTGGCACAGACCTATTTACAGATGTCACGGCGTCTTACATCCTCAGAGGCAGGCCGGGATCCATGCACGCACATGACCCGGTTGGAACGCACCATCAACACCCCTCGCCATTAACAGAATGAACCACTTATAATTAGTTCAATAAGCGTGCCCGGACCCTACCTACTGTTGGGTCAAAGTTTTGGTACCAGAAAGGGTTACTGACTAATATGGGTCCCAAACAACAGATGACACAAGTAATTCCCTTCCTATCCTTGTGTCCCCAGACTAACAGATTTCAGATTAACTTGTTTACAAGTTCAGACATACAGAATTCAGACTAACTAGTTCACATATCAGATAAGTTTTCAGATTAACGGATCAGATATACGGATTCAACATATTTACAGATTTGTCTAACTTTGTAATTGGGCCTACAGATTCACGGAACAGATTAATTAAATTCATCAGTCTAGTGGGTTTAATCCTATCCGCCCAACACGTTTTAGACATCATATTTATCTCAGATTTTCATTAATTAAATATTAATTCCCAGACCTCTCACATTAGACTGACAGTTTGCGGCTACTGGTTAGGCCGGTTGGCTTCGGGCAGATTTCTGCCGCAAACTGAGTCTAACCTCGGGTTTCAAGCACGTTATGACAAACTTCTCACATTAGAACCTATTGTTTGCGGCCACTGGATGTGCCGGGCGGTTCCGGGCAGAATTACGTCGCAAACTCATTCTAACCTCGAGTTAGCCATGTTTATCTTTGCGGCCAATTAATTAATAATTTACCATTTATGCCCACGCCTATTATACATGTCAATTATTCATAGCTAATTCAGATTATGTCAATAACCGACTGAATATATCAACTCAACGGATATAGCAGATAACAGATTTTGCAGATTAGGCAACTTAACGGATTTAGCAGATTAAGCAAAGTAGCAGATTTAGAAGATAACAGATTAGGCATCTCAACAGATTTAGCAGTTTAGGCATCTCAATAGATTTAGCAGTTTAGGCATCTCAACAGATTTAGTTTAGCAGATTTGGCATTTTCAACAGACTTAGCAGATGACAGATTTAGCAGATGAACAGATCTAGCAGACTAGGCAATAGAGCAGAACTAGCAGATTAAGCAATATAACAGAACTAGCAGATTAGGCAATATAACAGAACTAGCAGATTAGGCAAATATAGCAGAACTAGCAAATTAGGCAAATATAACAGATTTAATCATTCCTTAAAGTTTCACAAACACATCTTGCCTAATTATAAATTTGGCCTAAGTTTGCATGCCTAAATAGTTGTCATGATTCACACTATGATCATATACCCCACGTTTGCATTGAATTTACATGTCACAGATTATGGTCATAATTTACATGTCTCGATTTAGTTCAACTTGCCTAGTGCAAAAGATTCACATATAAATTATACCAAATATAGCCATCGGTTTCAATGCATGTCATATATTCAAAAATCTCCTACTTAGGTGTTATTCACATTTGATAGTTATCAAATCTTAATATAGATCTTCACACCTGAGTCATATTCTCTTTCAAATCATGAATTGTTATATAAACAATATGCCCAACAATCTAGTTATAACAGATCTTAATTCAAAATATGCGTTATGTCTAATGTCTCAAGCCACATGTTAACATACCATGGTTCCTCTTCTTCCAATTCACAGAATATGCATAGATCTAAATCTAGTTTACAACCTATGTCCTTTTTCTTAAATCAGTCACAGATTAGCCATGTCCAATTATGCCACATTCATTATTTGTCCCAAACATTTTAGCGTTCGTGCGTTAATCTCTTAGGAGATTGGCACAGGCTCGTAGTAGCCTGGCTATAGAACAGAAAGAAGAAGAGATACAGAATAAAATAGATTTAAACAGCAGATATAACCTCAGATTCAGATTTATAATTCATGTCACAATCAGAATTAACGTTTATATCGGAAAATAACTGTACTTGCCTTGGTTGGATTAAAGAAAGAACTTTAATTGTTGTAGAATCGTTGCAGAAGCTTTAATCTCTAGTTTGAATTGAGTTGCTTAGGTTTGATGTTGATTAGCTTCTAGTTTTGATTCCAGCAGAGTAGCGACGCCATTTTTATTTTTTATTTAGAACAGAGGTAGAGTAGAAGCATAATAGAATTGTGTGTAGAGAAGGCTAGGTTTGGGGCTGTTTAAATAGGTGTAGGCAGACGAATCTAGGCAGAAAACGAGACTAGATACATAAGAATGCACCCAGGCCCAAAACCAGGTTCGGGACCAGGTCGACACCCAGGTCGACTGCCCAGTCGACCTGGTCTGGGGGGTCGACTGCCCAGTCGACTCCCCAGTCGACCTGGGTCTGGGCGGGAAATTTCCCGCCCAGTCTGTTCTGCGTTTGAAATTCGAATTTTGAATTCGAATTCGAGCTGTTTTGAACTCTGAATATTTCTGAAACTTTGGAGGGCTATAACTTGGTCATACGGACTCCGATTCTTGCAAACTCGGACTTGTTTTCAAGCAGAATTCCGAGACGAACGTAATGGCGCAACCCGTTTCCCTTGATTCTTATTTTAAAAATTAATTATCCTCTTATTTTATACTTATACGTTCACAGAAAATATGGGGTGTTACATTCTCCCCTCCTGAAAGGATTTCGTCCCCGAAATCTTCAAGTTAAGAAGAATGTGTCCTACCATCCAGCATCCATCTACTCAATCATCAATCACTGGCGTCCATTATCCTTAGAAACTTCTAATGTTGTATGAACATATACAAAAGTGTGTGTATATGTTCCTTATCTAATGCAAAGATAAGGCGGTCCACTGATTCAGTTGACCTCCTTAATGCGAATTATGCCTGTGCCATGAGTCCAACATGTATGCAATTTTCCTACTCGATACATATCATTTCTATATGAGTGCACAACCATTCAGTCTTATGCGACATCCATGTGCTGAGTCAATCATTTTGCATCCACAAAAATTGAAAATGCTCACACATCCATATGCAGTATGAGAGTGTTTTCGAGCCGATCTAGTGCCTAGTGTGTGTATATGCATCCACGAGCAACCACTAGCAACCACTTGCATCCACTTGCAACCATCAAACATAACATGTCTCAAGCACATGTTTACACCCATTAGTTTCTACCTAAAGTTCGAAGATTCGATCGATAGGATACAGTCGAATGATGGAAGCGAGTACAGATAAGACAAAGACTTGGTTCCCATTAGACATTGGTTGAGAAAATAATTCCCCTAAGTATCAACCCCGAAGACCGAAATCAACATCAGATTGACACCCAGAGGATTACCCCCTTTAGACAATGTCAAAACTGGAAATCAGAATTATTCAGATATTTACAGACTACTGGTACAGATCAGGTTCCCTAATGATTCTTAGGAAGCTAAGCATGATAAAATCATATCCCACAAAAACTCAGAATGTATACGTCAAACTTGACGTCTAACACAGATATCCCTCAAACCCCAATCTATCATAAACAGATGAGTCATAACCCTTATAGGTTTGAGTCTACAACGGAATCAGAAACAATACTAGTATTAAAGTGCAGAGTATCGATTACAGAATCAAAATGCCAGAATCAGAGTTTTAACTCAATAATCATATAAGAAAATTAAACCTTCTACTTAAATTTTCTTATTTCTACCCAATCTACCAGTCCCTTGAGCACTCGCCTGTCCTCCAGAAGTGGGTTCTGCCCTCTGCCCTTGCCCTCGTTTCTTCGGGCAGTCCCTAGTGAAGTGTCCCATCTCACCACAGTTGAAGCAAGTGCCCTTCCTTTTTCTGCAATCCTTGTTCAGATGGGCCGAGCTTCCACAAGTAAAGCACTTTTTCCCCTTCTTATCTTCAGACTTCTCATCCTTCTTTTGTGTTTCCTTTTTGGGCCGTGCTTTCTTATTCTGTGTTTCTTCCTTCTTTGTCTCTTCCAGGCCCTTGTCTTCCTCGTGCGGTAGTGCCATGTCCACCAATCTCTCGTAAGTCGCTCCAATGGGCACATGGGTCATGGCTAGGCTGTACAGTGGCTCGTTCAATCCTTTAACAAAGCGGAGAGCCTTTTTATGCTGAGTGTTGACTAAATCCAATCCGAATCTAGCCAGTTGGTTGAACTGGTTGACGTATTCCTTGACCGTCATACTTCCTTGCTTAAGAGATGAGAACTTTTCCATTTGTAGACTTCGTTCAGCTTGCGAGAGGAATTTAGTCTCAAACCTTGTTCTGAAATCCATCCATGTTTCAACTGGCCTCTCAGCGTTAGTGACTTCCCACCAATAGGAAGCTTCGTCTTTGAGCAGCCATACTGCCAACTGTACCTTCTACCTATCGTCCACCTCGAAGATAACGAATAGATCCTCAGTTTCTTTGAGCCAGTTCCTCGCCTCTACGAATGATTCAGTTCCCTTGAAATCCTTTCCACCCATGGCCCTAAAATCTCTACAGATCTTTGAGAAAGAAATTTCACGAGGAGGGGGTGGAGGAGGGGGATCATTTGCTGGACCTGCGGCAGCGGTCCTAGCCTGAAGAAATTGACGAAACCAACCGGATACATAAACACCCTCTGGTATCTCAGATGCTTCAGATATGCTGAAACGAAAAAGGAAAGATTCAATTACAAAAAGAACCGAAGGAAAGGTATATGGCTCTTGGGGATTATGTTTTTCAAAATAAGCTTTATTTTTTGAAAATACTTCCTTTCAAAACCTTTTTGAAAATAGTTTTCGAAAACTTTACCCAATCTGGTAACCTTCAGCTCTGATACCAAGTGTAACACCCCACCTCCGTTAAGGTCACTAACAAAGGGGACTTAACTTTGGTGGAGCATTTTAGTAAACAGAACAGAAACTTACAAGACAGATAAAACAACACTTGAAAAATATTTAAATTTATTACAACAGAAACCGAAATAAGCTTGGTTACATCCTTTCAAATCACAATATCAGAATTCAAGTACAAAATTCCAGTCTTGTACAAAAGCCTTCAGAATGCATAGTTTAAAATCATAATCCCCACAGAAGAAGACAAGCCATACTTTAAGCACTTCAAGCGGAAGAAATCTGGATCAAGCTAGAGTACTCCCTTCTACAAAACCTTGGGGGGGGGAGAAACGGAAGAAAGGAGGCGAAACAATAAGGGTCAGACAAAAAGTCTGGCAAGTCCAGTGATTTTCAGTTATGAAAAGATAATAATAACATGAAATGAAAATAAAACTGGATGAGAGATAACCGTAACAGGTGTAACAGATATAACAGAAGAACAGAATGATATAAGCTATTGCTTTACACTTCTCTGCACTAATACTAGTATAACAGAATTAGTTGTCACCCTAATGTCTAAACTGAAACAGAAACGGGTACAGAATAATTTCCACAAAAGAGAATGCTAGTAATGGGCCTTTACCACCCCAACAGAAACAGACAGAAACAGGATGCTAATAATGGGCCTTTACCACCCGAACAGAAACAGACAGAAGCAGAATGCTGATAATGGGCCTTTTCCACCCGAACAGAAACAGAATATTAATAATGGGCCTTTACCACCCGAACAGAAACAGACAGATTAATCCTTACGGAAACAGAATGTAGAATTAGGTGCACACTAGTAATTGGGCCTTTACCACCCGAACAGACGGTACCATGCAGAAACAGACAGGTGTTACCACCCCAACAGAAACAGACGGTACCAACAGAAATAGACAGAACTAAGTGTACCCTAAAACCCTACCCCAAGCGATCGGCTCCCTAATACATAAATACCCTGTGTCGGCCCCACAGTAGGGTGTATCACTCCCTAAAGTGACAACCAATTGGCACAGACCTATTTACAGATGTCACGGCGTATTACATCCTCAGAGGCAGGCCGGGATCCATGCACGCACATGACCCGGTTGGAATGCACCATCAACACCCCTCGCCATTAACAGAATGAACCACTTATAATTAGTTCAGTAAGCGTGCCCGGACCCTACCTACTGTTGAGTCAAAGTTTTGATACCAGAAAGGGTTACTGACTAATATGGGTCCCAAACAACAGATGACACAAGTAATTCCCTTCCTATCCTTGTGTCCCCAGACTAACAGATTTCAGATTAACTTGTTTACAAGTTCAGACATACAGAATTCAGACCAACTAGTTCACAGATCAGATAAGTTTTCAGATTAACGGATCAAATATACGGATTTAACAGATTTATAGATTTGTCTAACTTTGCAATTGGGCCTACAGATTCATGGAACAGATTAATTAAATTCATCAGTCTAGTGGGTTTAATCCTATCCGCCCAACACATTTTAGACATCATATTTATTTCAGATTTTCATTAATTAAATATTAATGCCCAGACCTCTCACATTAGACTGACAGTTTGCGGCTACTGGTTAGGCTTGTTGGTTTCGGGCAGATTTCTGCCGCAAACTGAGTCTAACCTCGGGTTTCAAGCACGTTATGACTAACTTCTCACTTTAGAACCTATTGCTTGCGGCCACTGGATGTACCGGGCGGTTCCGGGCAGAATTACGCCGCAAACTCATTCTAACCTCGAGTTAGCCATGTTTATCTTTGCGGCCAATTAATTAATAATTTACCATTTATGCCCACACCCAATATACATGTCAATTATTCATAGCTAATTCAGATTATGTCAATAACCGACTGAATATATCAACTCAACAGATATAGCAGATAACAGATTTTGCAGATTAGGCAACTTAACAGATTTAGCAGATTAAGCAAACTAGCAGATTTAGCAGATAACAGATTAGGCATCTCAACAGATTTAGCAGTTTAGGCATCTCAAAAGATTTAGCAGTTTAGGCATCTCAACAGATTTAGTTTAGCAGATTTGGCATTTTCAACAGACTTAGCAGATGACAGATTTAGCAGATGAACAGATCTAGCAGACTAGGCAGTAGAGCAGAACTAGCAGATTAAGCAATATAAAAGAACTAGCAGATTAGGCAATATAACAGAACTAGCAGATTAGGCAAATATAGCAGAACTAGCAAATTAGGCAAATATAACAGAATTAATCATTCCTTAAAGTTTCACAAACATATCTTGCCTAATTATAAATTTGGCCTAAGTTTGCATGCCTAAATAGTTGTCATGATTCACACTATGATCATATACCCCACGTTTGCATTGAATTTACATGTCACAGATTATGGTCATAATTTACATGTCTCAATTTAGCTCAACTTGCCTAGTACAAAAGATTCACATATAAATTATACCAAATATAGCCATCGATTTCAATGCATGTCATATATTCAAAAATCTCCGACTTAGGTGTTATTCACATTTGATAGTTATCAAATCTTAATATAAATCTTCACATCTAAGTCATATTCTCTTTCAAATCATGAATTGTTATATAAACAATATGCCCAACAATCTAGTTATAACAGATCTTAATTCAAAATATGCGTTATGTCTAATGTCTCAAGCCACATGTTAACATACCATGGTTCCTCTTCTTCCAATTCACAGAATATGCATAGATCTAAATCTAGTTTACAACCTATGTCCTTTTTCTTAAATCAGTCACAGATTAGCCATGTCCAATTATGCCACATTCATTATCTGTCCCAAACATTTTAGCGTTCATGCGTTAATCTCTTAGGAGATTGGCGCAGGCTCGTAGTAGCCTGACTATAGAACAGAAAGAAGAAGAGATACAGAATAAAATAGATCTAAACAGAACAGAACAGGTATAACCTCAGATTCAGATTTATAATTCATGTCACAATCAGAATTAACGTTTATATCGAAAAATAACTGTACTTGCCTTGGTTGGATTAAAGAAAGAACTTTAATTGTTGTAGAATCGTTGCAGAAGCTTTAATCTCTAGTTTGAATTGAGTTGCTTAGGTTTGATGTTGATTAGCTTCTAGTTTTGATTCCAGCAGAGTAGCGACGCTATTTTTATTTTTTATTTAGAACAGAGGTAGAGTAGAAGCAGAATAGAATTGTGTGTAGAGAAGGCTAGGTTTGGGGCAGTTTAAATTGGCTTAGGCAGACGAATCTAGGCAGAAAACGAGACCAGATACATAAGAATGCACCCAGGCCCAAAACCAGGTTCGGGGACCAGGTCGACACCCAGGTCGACTGCCCAGTCGACCTGGTCTGGGGGGTCGACTGCCTAGTCGACTCCCCAGTCGACCTGGGTCTGGGCGGGAAATTTCCCGCCCAGTCTGTTCCGCGTTTGAAATTCGAATTTTGAATTCGAATTCGAGCTGTTTTGAACTCTGAATATTTCTGAAACTTTGGAGGGCCATAACTTGGTCATACGGACTCCGATTCTTGCAAACTCGGACTCGTTTTCAAGTAGAATTCCAAGACGAACGGAATGGCGCAACCCGTTTCCCTTGATTCTTATTTTAAAAAGTAATTATCCTCTGATTTGTTACTTATACGTTCATAGAAAATACGGGGTGTTACAGTTAAATTGCCTAATCTGCTAAATCTGTTGAAAGTGAATACGGTAATTTGGGGTATGGAAATCTGTGGGCTCAATCTAAAACTGAGCAAGACATGTTAATAGAACTTTGAGATATCTGCTGTAACTTGTAAAGAAGCTAATTTGTTGAATTGACATAATTAGTCTGATATTGGCATAATCTGTGAATGAATACCTTAGCTAAAATAAGAATGCTGAGACACGAGGTTACGATGAAAAGACCTGAAATCCCCCTTGCGGGAAATCACGGATTGTGTTGAGGACAAGGCGAATCATAACACAAACAGAAGAACATTTCATTGTTAATTACAATAATTCCATCAGAATACAAGAATATACAGAGTATAAATCAATAGTACACATTCACTAAATATCAAAGATTACAATACATTTTATAGCAGCGGAAAATAATACAAAACACAATTGAAAAGAATATACGAATACAAGAGCTTTCCGGATATCATTCCAGCTGTAAACCAGGTTTCTGTGAACATAAATCTGCAAAACCAAAACTACTAGCTGCACGTGTGGAAATAGGGGCACCCAGAGTTTAGGTTAAAACAATAAACTCCAGGTCAGTCGTGTGACTGGTGTGAGAACTAAAACAGTTATTAATATTTATTTTAAAGTTAGGTAAACCAAGAGACCACGCCGTATAACACGGAACGAGTTTCCTCCCAAGAATACCAGTGCATAAAACAACAGCGCAATGCTAAATAAAGAACAATGAAGCTATTATAAGACCCACGTCCCATCACACAATGCAACACAAGCCAGAGGATAGGGCATTACCTTATAATAGCCAAAGAATGCTTGATACGCTAAATTTCATCTTTTATTATTACTATAAGTGTATAGTGTCAAAATAATTTCAATCATAAGTATCAATCATAGACGGCATAAGTGCCCCATACCACTATGTCGCCATATATAAGATTACAACTAAAACCGAAATGTCTCGTATTAGAAATTGGTTTTCCCTCTGTGAACCGAGGCAAGGGATCGTCCTCACCGCCATCGAGACTCTCTAGCCCGAGCCTCAGGGTCAGAGTGCATCGACCCTTGGATCGTCAGGGCTGGTCCACCGATGTGGATTATTATGCCTGAACACTGCTTTCCCCCGCCCTTTGGGGAGTAAATGAGCCAAATGACTCCATCAGCTCCACATAGTCACCGATATATCCGAGGCGCCTCGCAATCCAACAACCACATTGGTGAAAATAATATAAATGTCAGGGTTGGTAGGTCACTGACACCACCCTAGCTAGAAGGAAACACATGTCCTCCCTGAGGTCCTCTCCCGTTTCTGGTTCACAATCGGGGTGTGAGGCTCGCGAATTAACGCTACACAAAGCTGTGCCACACAGGCGGTGCTTTGATCATCAACCACAAGACTCTGCTTTTCAATAGAAGCCTTGATCATTTGCATCTTAGCATGCCACACAGGCAAACCACTCCATGCAACCGATATCCATCAATCACACAGAATGATATCCAATATCAGATGCATAGTCCATTTACAAGTCGTTTTGGGTCTGAACGAAACCGGAGGCACCTTGTACCTCGCATATACATCGATCTCCAAGTACGTCTGGATGATCACCAACTGATTCCCTCCTCTTGGGTGTACAGCCCAATCAAGATCATCAGTAATTATCCAAACGATGTGAAGACCTCCAGTCTTCGACAACCGTCTTCATCCTCGACACATCGTCGAATCAGTTGTTCAGAATGGGATAAACCCGGTCTTTCTGAATAACTCGCATATATAATAAACAAGTGTTACACAAACACAACATACGCCTTATTCCAATTCAGAATATTCTTTTATTCAAATATTCTTATACTTTGGGAAAGGTTCCCATTAATTTTATCAAAGATAAATTCCTTAAATTTATTCTTTAATCTTCCTTTGAATATCAATTCAAACCAAGTTACGGTTTATCCAAACTAGTCGGGATTAACGAACCTTACCAAAGTAATCATTTGTTAAATTTCCCAACCCCAACCTATTCATCCCATGAAGTAAAACTGGTCATACTTCATATCTAACACCACGGTGTTCTCGGTAAATTCAATTACCATTTCACGTTCAAATATAATTAAAGATTTAACTATCGCCTGGAGCAAAACTGGTGATACTCCATTCTCGATCATTTCCATCTAATTAAGGATTCATTAAAACTCCACTGGGTTTTAATCTTCCCAAAAATCAACATTAATGATTATTTAATTTGGGAAATCATATCCTGTCTTTAACTGGGTTAAAGAACCAATGTCCTTTAAAACACGGTTCACTATAAACCCAAAATCACATTCCATTAACAATGGAATTTTCACGGAAAACAGATCAATGTATATAATCGATATGAACTTCCATATCTAACTAATAATATAAATGGAATAACGGAAAAGCCTTTTAAATTCCATATATATTAGCAGTCTTCCTCCATATAAACTCACTTCGATTATCACTAAATCGAATTCCATTCCATTCCAATTTATTTTATTAAATTGGAAAACTTTACTTTGGAAAATCTCCTTTAAATCTTAACAAGAGATTTATAAATTCCAAATAACATTTCACTGCAAATCGGGGACGAATATCGTTAAAAACACAGTTCACAACAAACCCAATTCACATTTCATTAATTATCGGGTAAAAGAACGATTGTTATTTAAAACACCATTCACGGTAAATCCAAAAATCAATTCCAATTAAATATCATTTAATTGACACATTTCATTAAATCTAAATAAAAAGATTTAATCTTTTTCTCAACTGGTTTAAGAACATTGTTAATGAAGATACCATTCACGACAAACCCAAATCACATTTGATATTAAATACAAGGCTCTGAATAGAAAATATATCGGCTTATATTCAATATCAAATTCTACGACCAACAAATATCGTATTGGAAATAACGATATAAATATATCTTTCTAATTTCCATAACAATATCTGTATAATTACGAAATCCAACATCGAAATATTCCAAAGACAATTTCGATTCAAATCCTTTACAATTCAATTATTGGAAATTCTGGTTACTTTTAAAACCCTTTCAAATCCAATTTATTTATTTCAAAAATAAATGGATTATAATTCTAGTTCAAAACTAGTTCATTTCGATAAAAATCTATTTTTATCTTTTCAAATAAGGAAATTTTCATCTCAATTCTTTCCAAATCATTTCTTATGATTTTACACAAATTATTACTGTTTTTAATAATTTTATCAAGGCCCGTACAGTCGATTTCCATCAACAGCCATCGAACTGCACTTATAGCGACCTTTTCCAAATTTGATTTGGACGTAATTCCAAATCCAACCGTTAGATTTCAAATCTCTAATATTCATTAGAAAATTCTTTTCGATACGAACCCAACGGTTCCGGTTTTTGGAGAATCCGATGGTCGGATCTCCCGTAATATCCATTCGAAGTCAATGGTCGAAATTCGCGAACTACCGCAGCGCGTCGCGTTCTGTTCAGGCCATTATATATATAATATATATATTATATATATTTCGTCGATTTCCTTTTAAAACGTATTTTATAAATCGTTTTAAATTCGTTTTCAAAACGATTTCAACTTCATATTCAATTTCTAATCAAAATTGAATATCATCGATATATAAATGATAATATTTTCAAAACATTAGATTTTGAAATCATTTCCTTTTCGATATTCATTATAAAAATGAATAAAATCGATATAAATATCGTTCACGTTCAAATGGCACCAATCTAATCAACACGGCTATATATATTTTAATATATTAGTGTCCATCCCAAATCGGGCATCAAAATCAAATTTCGATTCTTTTCTGAATATTATTTGAAAATATTCGTTATTTTATCATAATCGTTATTTTAAAATATTCTTTCTATCTAAACTGGAATCAGACACAGTCAATTACCATATAATGTGATTTATATGGATTTCACACAACAAATGTGTATAACAACAAGGAAAACAACAATCCATCATCCAGAGTGCGTTCTACACTGTATAAGCATCAAATATAAATATTTAACGCTTATAACAGCCTGTTAATCAATCGATCGACATACAACTAATTATTGTGATTAGTGTATGTCCAATATCATCCCAATACCCGTGTGGGGTTTCAAACAATCAAACACAGGTTTTATTTGTGCAGTTGGGCGATGTGTAAAATTTATCGTCCCAATCAATATCAGTCAAATCGGTGTACATAAACAAATCATTCGATTTGTAAATGAATATTTATTTTATTTCAACACATGAATATATGTTTTATTTCAACACATGAATATATTTTTTATTTCAACACATGAATATATATTTTATTTCAACACATGAATATATATTTTATTCCAACACATGAATATATATTTTATTTCAACACATGAATATATATTTTATTTCAACACATGAATATATATTTTAGTTCAACACATGAATATATATTTTACATCACAACCAATAGTCAATTTTCCCAACACAAACAATCACACAAGTCGTCCATGGTCTGTGGACGACGGGGAGCAGTTTATTTATGCAGTTATAAAATAAATAACTGAACAGAAAAGTTTAGTGAGGAGTCCTTACCTTTGGGATCCACTCTGCCATTCTTTGATTGTCGATTTATTCACATACCTACATTAAAAATCATATTTTTAACCCATTAATATTTTTTTTTGTATGACTATTTTATAAGTATCATATATAAGCTAAAAATATTTTTATCATCTATATAATACAAAAATCATATTTTTATGATCACTATAATATAAAAATCATATTTTTACAATCTCTATTACATTATAAAATTCAAATTTTTATATGACCATTCAAACAGTATAAATCAAATCTTTTTGTTCATGACAGCACTATAAAAATCATTCCTTTTTGTTCATGAAAACACTATAAAAATCATTCCTTTACGTGTTTGAAAATCTAATCTTTTCGTTGTTAAAGATCCAATCTTTTCAATTTAAAATTATAACTTTATATAAATAAAACCAAAGCTTTTCATTTTAACAAAAGTCAGATCTAATTTCATTTATTTATAGAAATTTATTTAACCTAAATAAACAAATAAAATAAAATAAAAAGTTCACCTTTCTTCGAATGGAGGAGGGATCTCATGCGTTGGAGGGGCTGCAGGGGTTTTGTGGAAGCGTCAGCTGCGGCTCAGGCAATGGCGCGACTTTGGGGTCCGGTGGTTAGGGCGTCGAGGTGGAGGAGGTTTTTTAGGGCTCGTCGAGGTGGAGAGGAGAGTGCGTGAGATGGAGAAGGAGAGGGGGAGGGGCAGCGTTGCATCCGGGGGGGTGGAAGTTCAACGACGGCGAAGCGCGAGGGGGGTGGGGGGAGGGCTCCGCGATTCCATGCGGTTCCCCCTTTCTTTTTTCCTTTTTTTTCATTTCTGTAAAATGTCGTGAGGGAGAAAGTAGGGGGAAGGGTTTATATGTAAATAAATTTATTTATTTTATTATTTTTAATTTCTAAAAAGAAATTTTTTATTTCGACCTCCACACGAGACCTACCGACTGTCGTCCATAGCTAATTACCCCCATTCTGAACACAATGAGATATGTATCGTAGGATGATTCGATCGTTACAATCAGTTTTCGTCAAAATCAAAATATAAATCTATATATTGAATTTGAACGGACATTTCAATTTACCGGGGCTACATACGGACTCTAAAAATTCCTGAAAAATATTTTCTAACTTCGTATTGACGATACGGTTCTAACAAAACTAAGTTCGTCAAACTCTGAGATCGTTTGAAAAATGGCCATTTTCTGGTCAATCCAAAATGACTGAAACGGTCAAAACACGTTTTACTTCGCCCCACTCACATATTGATTCAGAAAATTACGAATGTTGGAATCTAGCAATAATTCGACATCTCGGATCCAACAAAAGTAGTTTTGTCGAAAACAGAAGTCGTTTGCACAATTTCCATTTTGAAGGGCTAAAATTCCATAGCGACAATTCTGAATTTTCAACTGGGCATAACTTATTATCCCCGCAATGAAATTTTGATTTTTCGGATTCGTTGGAAAGATATTCTCAGTTAGATTCTAATATTTTTGGTTTCGCTAAAATCTGGTTTATTTTGAATCATGTACATTCATTTGAACTTTGAAATCGAATTTTCAAACTACCGCGCCATTTCCGATTCCTTTTATATTTAAAATAAAATATTTATATTCTAACGACGATTCAAATAAATATATTCATTCTAATTCTATTCGAAATAAATTTCTCATTGTTATTATTTAAAATAATTCATTTTAAATATTCAAAATTCATTACAATCGCCAAAATAAAATTTTAAATTAGCTCAGAATTTCTGAGTTGATACAAGGTTAGACTCTGTTTGCGGTAGAATCCTGCCTGAACCAACCGGCTTAACCGGCAACCGCAAACCGTTAGTCTAATGTGAGAGGTCGTAGGCATAAATATGCTTAGACACGAGGTTAGGTCTGGCTTGTGGCAGAAGTCTTCCCGGAACCGCCCGACACATCCAGCGGCCACAAGCTATCGACCTAATTTGAGAGGTCTGTGCATTAATATTTAATTAATGCAAATCTAGGACAAATATGATGCCTAAAAACGTGTTGGGTGGATAATGTTAAATCAACTGTACCGATGAATCTAACAAACCCGTTTGAAAATCTGTAGGCCCAATACAAGGTTAGGTGAAACAGTCTATAAGTCTGTTAATCTGTATATCTGATCCGTTAGTATGAAAACTTGTTAACCTGTATGTCTGATTTGAGAACTAGTTAATATGGACTTTGTACATCTAAAATCTATAAGCAAGTTAATCTTAAATCTGTTAGTTTGGGGACACAAGGTTAGGAGGGGTAATTACTTATGTCATATGTTGTTTGGGACCCATATTAGTTAGTAACCCTTTCTGGTATCAAAATTATGACCCAACACTAGGTAGGGGTCCAGGGCACGCTTACTGAACTAATCGTAAGAGGTTCACTCTGATAATGGCGAGGGGTGTTGATGGTGCATTCCAACCAGGTCATGTGCGTGCATGGATCTGGTCTGCTCTGAGGATGTAAGATACCGTGACATCTGTAAATAAGTCTGTGTCTATAGGTTGCCACTTTAGAGAGTGATAGACCCTTCTGTGGGGCCGACACATGGTATTTATGTATTAGGGAGTCGATCGCTTGGGGTAGAATTTAGGGTACACTTAGTTTTGTCTGTTTCTGTTGGGGTACCATTTTTTTCTGTTGGGGTGGTAACACCTGTCCATTTATGTGTGGTACCGTCTGTTGGGGTGGTAAAGGCCCATTACTAGTGTACACCTAATTCTAATATTCTGTTTTCGTAGGGGTTATTTTGTTTTTGTCTCTGTTCGGGTAGTAAAGGCCCATTACTAGCATTCTGTTTCTATATCGCCTGTCTCTGTTCGGGTAGTAAAGGCCCATTACTAGCATTCGGTTTCTGTACCGTCTGTCTCTGTTCGGGTGGTAAAGGCCCATTACTAGCATTCTATTTCTGAACGTCTGTCTCTGCTAGGGTGATAAAGGCCCATTCCTAGCATCGTGTTTCTGAAGAGATCATTTTTTTTCTATTTAGACATTAGGACAACACCTAATTCTGTTATACTAGTATTAGTGCAGAGAAGTGAAAACCAAGTAAGAAGCTTAGTTTAGCCTATATCATTCTATCTCTTCTGTTAACCAGCTACTACTGTTATGGTTATCTCTCATCCAGTTTTATTTACATGTCATGATACTATTATCTGTTTATATGTTGAAAGTCACTGGACTCACCAGACTCATGTCTGACCTAGTTTGTTTCGTCTCTTTTCTTCCATCCCCCCAAGGTTCTCAGGGTGGAAACATAGGAGCTTGATTCAGGTTCCAACTGCTTGAAGTGCTTGAAATATTGCTTGGCTTTGATTCTACCTACTTATGGCATTCTATTTTTTGGGGATTATGGCTTTAAAATTATGCATTTGGATTTTGGTACTGTGATGTACCCAAACTTATTTCTGCTTCTACTGTAATAAAGTTATAAAATTTTCAAGTACTACTTTACATATCTGTCTTTTAAATTTCTGTTCTGCTTACTTATAATATTCCACCGAAGTTAAGGCATTCCCTTTGTGAGTGACCTTAACGGAAGTGGGGTGTTATACTTGGTATCAGAGCTGAAGGTTACCGGATTTGATAAAAGTTTTTGAATACTATTTTCAAAAAGGTTTTAAAAAGGAAGTATTTTCAAAAGTAAATATTATTTTGGAAAAACATAATCCCCAAAAGCCATATATCTGTCTTTCGATTCTCCATTTTTGAATCTCTTCCTTTTTTTCAGCATGTCTGGTGTACCCGAGATACCCGAAGGCATACCGATACCCACTTGGTTCAGAAGGTATCTGGAGGCTAGGGCCATCTCCGTAGGCCCAGCAGACATTCATCCTCCTCCTCCCCCTCCCCGCATTGATACTTTTTCGAAGATATGCGAAGACTTTCGGGCAATGGGTGGGAAACCTTTTCACGGATCAAACACGTTTGTTGAAGCTCGAAATTGGCTTAAGGAGGTGGAAGATTTGTTTGATATCTTTGAGATATAAGATAGAAGAAAGGTCCAATTAGCTGCTTGGTTAATGAAGGACAAAGCCTTGTTTTGGTGGGAGTTCATGAATGGAGTTCGTCCGGTAGAGACATGGATGGATTTCAAGCGTAGGTCCGAGATGAAATTTCTCTCACGAGCAGAAGAGAATTTATACATGGAGAGGTTCTTTGAATTGAAGCAAGGGAATTTATCAGTAAAGGAGTACATCAACAAGTTCAGTCAGCTGGCGGGATTTGACTTAGACTTGGTGAACACACCTGAAAAGAAGGCCCTGAGATTCGTTAAAAGTTTGAATGAACCGCTACACGGGTTGGCTATGACCCATATTCCTATGGGGGCTACCTTCGAGAAATTGGTTAACATGGCGTTAATGCATGAAGAGGAAGCTAAAAATGAGAAGAAAGAAGAAAAGCTCGAAGGACCACAGAACAAGAAAGAGTGGCCCAAAAAGGAAACACAAAAGAAGAATGAAAAGTCTGAAAATAAGAAGGAGAAAAAGTGCTTTACTTGAGTAAGCTTGACTCATCTAAATAAGGATTGTAGAAAGAGGAAGGGCGCTTGCTTCAACTATGGAGAAATGGGATACTTCACTAGGGACTGCCCGAAGAAACGTGGGCAAGGGAAGAGGGCAGAACCTACTTATGAAGGGCAGGCGAATGCTCACGTGATTGGTAGATAGGGTAGAGATAGGAAAATTTCTATAGAAGGTTTAATTTTCTTACCTGATTGTTGAGATAAAACTCTTTTTGATTCTGTAATCGAGACTCTGCACTTTAATACTATTCTTGTTTCTGATCCCGCTATGGTCTCAAACCCCATACGGGTTACGACTCATCTGTTTGTGATAAGTTAGGGTTTGAAGGTATCTGTGTTAGGCGTTAAGTTGACCATGACGCGTACATTCTGGTTTTGTGGGATATGGTGGGGTTTTATCATGCTTAGTTTCCTAAGAATCATTTGATAATCTGATATGTACCAGTAGTCTGTAAGTATTTGAATATTTCTGAAAAGGATAGGGGTTTTTACTCGAAGCGTGAAGTAGATTTCCACTTTTGACATTATTTAATGGGAATAATTCTCTGAGTGTCAATCTGATGTTGATTTCGGTCTTCGGGGTTGATACTTATGGATTTATTCTCTTAACCGTTGTCCAACGAGAACAGAACTGTTGTACTTGCTTATATCACTCGGCTGTATCCTATCGATCGATTCTTCGACCTTTAGGCAGAAACAAATAGGAGTAAACATGTGTTTGAGACATGTTATGTTTGATGGTTGCAAGTGGATGCAAGTGCTCACTAGTGGTTGCTCGTGGATGCATATACACACACTAAGCACTAAATCGTCTCAAAAACACTCTCATACTGCATATGGATGTGTGTGCATTTTTCAATTTTTGTGGATGCAAAATGATTGACTCATCACATGGATGTTGCATTTGGATGAATGGTTATGCACTCATATAAAAATGATGTGTATCAAATAGGATTTCTTGCATACATAATTGGACTCATGGTACTAACATAATTCGCATTAAGGAGGTCAACTGAATCAGTGGACCGACTGATCTTTGCATTAGATAAGAGACATATACACACACTTTTGCATATGTACATACAACATTAGTAGTTTTCTAAGGACAATGGATGCTTATGGATGATGGTTGAGTAGATGGGTGATTGGATGGTAGGACACATTCTTCTTAACTTGAAGATTTCGGGGATGAAATCCTTTAAGGAGGGGAGAATGTAACACCCCGTATTTTATGTGAACATAAAAGTAACAAAACAAAGTATAATTAATTTTTAAAATAAGAATTAAGGAAAACAGGTTATGCTATTGCATTCGTCTCGGAATTCTGCTTGAGATAGAGTCCGAGTTTGCGTAAATCAGACTCCGTATGAAAAAGTTATGACACTTAGAAGTTTCAGCCCGAATTCAAATTCAAAGTTTCGAAATTCAAATCACACACCCGGGCTGGGCGGGAAAATTCCCGCTCAGGACCCAGGTCAACCAGGGCGTCGGCCTGGGTAGAACAGGTCGACCATGGGGTCAACCTGGGGGTCGACCTCCCCCCTTTTTCCAGATCCGATGACAGATTCGTTTTTCTGTATTTGGACGCCTGTTCTGACCACATTCGTTACTCTTAACCTATTTAAACACCCCAAACCTCACTTTCTCTCCACACAATTTCATTACGCCTATACTCTGCCCTAATTCTTATTAATATAAATCAATGGCGTCGTTACTCTGCTGAAACCTAAGCTAGAGCAAGTTCTCCTTCTTCTTCCAATCTGAATAGGATTAAAAGAGAACAACTACAACCCCTTTTCTTTTAGAATCCAACCAAGTTGAGTATAGTTATTTTTAGATATGAAATTTAATGATGATCTTGACATGGTTATAAATCTGAATTGGAGATTATGCATATTCCTGTTTATCAGATCTGTTTTTCTGTGTAGATCTATCTTATTCCTGTTTACCAGATCTGTTTTTTTTTGTGCAGATCTATCTTATTGTAACTATTCTGTTTCTCTTCCTTCCTTCTGTTCTATAGACAGGCTACCACGAGCCTGAGCCAAATCTCATAAGATATTGACGGGGGGGGGGGGGATAATGAATGATGCATAATTGGACTTGACTGATTTGTGACTGATTTAAGAAAAGGGCATATGTTGTAATTTAAGATCTAGATCTAGGCATACTATATATGAAGGTTGTGATTTGGAAGAAGGAGAATTATTGTATGACACCGTATGACTTGTAATTTGGGGACACAATGCATGTTGTAATTCAAGATCTGATTTTGAGGACATAATACATGTTGTAATTTAAGATCTAGATTTGGAGCGTATTTTATATGACGATCCATGACTTGGAAGAAAAGAATATGTGACTTAGGCCTGAAAAACCTATATTATAATAGGGATAATTATAAATGTGAATACACCTAATTCGAATTTTTGGATATTTGACATACGCGGTAACCAACGGCTATAATTTGGCATAATTTATATTGTGCATCATGATTTGGGGCTTTTAGAGAACATTCTATACGGTGCAAATTTAACTAAAAATTTGGGGGTGTATGTTATATTGTGAATTATGACCATAATTTAGGCATGTAAAATTAGGCTAAATTTTATGATTAGGCGAGGTATGTCAATGGAATTCTAAGGGATGATTAAATCTGTTAAATTACCTAATCTGCTAAATCTGTTGAAATTGAATACGGTAATTTGGGGTATGGAAATCTATGGGCTTATTCTAAAACTGAGCAAGACATGTTAATAGAACTTTGAGATATCTGCTATAACTTGTAAAGAAGCTAATTTGTTGAATTGGCATAATTAGTCGATATTGGCATAATCTGTGAATGAATACCTTAGTTAAAATAAGAATGCTGAGATAAGAGGTTAGACCCTGTTTGCGGTAGAAGCTTGCCCGGACCCAACCGGCTTAAACCAGAAACTGCAAACTGTCAGTCTAATGTGAGAGGTCGTAGGCATAAAGATGCTTAGACACGAGGTTAGGTCTGGCTTGTGGCAGAAGTCTGCTCGGAACCGCCCGGCACATCCAGCGGCCACAAGCTACCGACCTAATGTGAGAGGTCTATGCATTAATATTTAATTAATGCAAATCTAGGATAAATATGATGCTTGAAAACGTGTTGGGTGGATAAGGTTAAATCAACCAGGCCGATGAATCTAATAAACCCGTTTGAAAATTTGTAGGCCCAATACAAGGTTAGGTGAAACAATCTGTAAGTCTGTATATCTGATCCGTTAGTCTGAAAACTTGTTAACCTGTATGTCTGATCTGAGAACTAGTTAATCTGGACATTGTACATCTGAAATCTATAAGCAAGTTAATCTGAAATCTGTTAGTCTGGGGACACAGGGCTAGAGGGGTAATTACTTGTGTCATCTGTTGTTTGGGACCTATATTTGTCAGTAACCCTTTCTGGTATCAAAATTATGACCCAACACTAGGTAGGGGTCCAGACGCTTACTCAACTAATTGTAAGAGGTTCACTCTGATAATGGCGAGGGGTGTTGATGGCGCATTCCAACCGGGTCATGTGCGTGCATGGATCCGGTCTGCTCTGAGGATGTAAGAAACCATGACATCTGTAAATTGGTTGCCACTTTAGGGAGTGATACACCCTTCTGTGGGGCCGGCACATGGTATTTATGTATTAGGGAGCCAGTCGCTTGGGGTAGAATTTAGGGTACACTTAGTTCTATCTGTTTCTGTTGGGGTATCGTATGTTTCTGTTGGGGTGGTAACACCTGTCTGTTTCTGTGTGGTACCATCTGTTGGGGTGGTAAAGGCCCATTACTAGTGTACACCTAATTCTAATATTCTGTTTCCGTTGGGATTATTCTGTATCTGTCTTTGTTCGGGTAGTAAAGGCCCATTACTAGCATTCTGTTTCTGTACCGTATGTCTCTATTCAGGTAGTAAAGGCCCATTACTAGCACTCCGTTTCTGTACCATCTGTCTTTGTTCAGGTGGTAAAGGCCCATTATTAGCATTCTGTTTCTGAACGTCTGTCTCTGCTAGGGTGATAAAGGCCCATTCCTAGCATCGTGTTTCTGAAGAGATCATTTTGTTTTCTATTTAGACATTAGGACAACACCTAATTCTGTTATACTAGTATTAGTGCAGAGAAGTGAAAACCAAGTAAGAAGCTTAGTTTAGCCTATATCATTCTATATTTTCTGTTAACCTGCTACTACTGTTATGGTTATCTCTCATCCAGTTTTATTTACATGTCATGATATTGTTATCTGTTTATATGTTGAAAGTCACTGGACTCACCAGACTCATGTCTGACCTACTTTGTTTCGTCTTGTTTCTTCCATCCCCCCCAAGGTTCTCAGGGTGGAAACATAGGAGCTTGATTCAGGTTCCAACTGCTTGAAGTGCTAGAAGTGGTAGAAATATTGCTTGGCTTTGATTCTACCTACTTATGGCATTCTCTGTTGGGGATTATGGCTTTAAAATTATGCGTTCTGAAGGATTTTGTATAAGACTGATATTTGTGTACTTAGATTTTGGTATTGTGATGCAACCAAACTTATTTCTGTTTCTACTGTAATAAAGTTATAAAATTTTCAAGTACTACTTTACATATCTATCTTCTAAATTTCTGTTCTGTTTACTTAATGTTCCACTGAAGTTAAGACATTCCCTTTGTAAGTGACCTTAACGGAACTGGGGTGTTACAACACCTTTGTTTGAAACCATGTTTTGTTAATTGGAGTGTTTGTTGGAATTTGGTTGTTGGGTTTAAATGAATTGATTAGAATTTGGTTTGTACATGGCGCGAGCCATTAGTAGGCGAGGGATAAGGCTAGACCTTATTTCGGTTCTAGTATCGCGCCGTTGTGCTGCCGAAATTTTCTAAAAATGTTATAACAATAAAAAAATTACCATTTTTATTGTATAGATAAACTATATAAAATATTCATAAGTTGAAATAAATATTTTGTAGTTAAAAATATAATTTTTAACGTGTATATGAATAAAATAAATATTAATTTTCAAATCGGACGATTTGTTTATGTACACACATTTGACTGATATTGATTGGGACGATATATTTTACACATCGCCCAACTGCCCAAATAAGAATCAGTGTTTGTTGTTTGAAAACCCCACACGGGTATTGGGATGATATTGGATATACACTAATCCCAATCTTTAGTTGTATGTCAATCGATGGGTTGACAGAATGTTGTAAGCTTTGATTATTTATATTTAACGCTTATGCAGTTGTGTAATGCACTCTGGATGATGGTTGACTGTGTTTGATTATTGTTGTGTCCACATGTATATGAAATCCATATAAATAAAATTATATGGTAATTGGCTGTGTCTGATTCCAATTCGGAAAGAACGAATATTTTAAATTAACGAACGTTTTAAATTGACGAATATAGAATATTTTAAAATAATATTTAGTAATGGATCAAAATATGATTTTGATGTCTGATTTGGGATGGACACGGAAATATTAAAATATATAAAGTCGTGTTGATTAGATTATCGCCACTTTGACATGAACGATATTTATATCGATTTTATTCATTTTTATAATGAATATCGAAAAGGAAATGATTTCAAAATCAAATGTTTTGAAAATATTATCATTTATATATTAATGATATGGAATATTCAATTTTGATTTAAAATTGAATATGAAGTTGAAATCATTTTGAAAACGAATTTAAAACGATTTATAAAATACGTTTTAAATGGAAATCGACGAAATATATATATATATATATTTAATGGCCTGAATAGAATGGGCCGTGCCGCGGCAGTTCGCAAATTTCGACCATTGACTTCGAATGGACATTACAGAAGATCTGACTGTTGGATTCTCCGAAAACCGGAACCGTTGGGTTCGTATCGAAAAGAGCTTTCTGACAACTATAAGGGATTTGAAATCTAACAGTTGGATTTGGAATTATGTCCAAATCAAATTTGGAAATGGTCGTTGGAAGTGCAGTTCAACGACCGTTTATGGAAATTGACTGTATGGGCCTTGATAAAATTATTAAGAATATCAATAATTTGTGTAAAATCATAATAAATTATATGGAAAGAATTGAGATGAAAATTTTCACATTTGAAGAGATAAAAATATTTTTTTATCGAAATGAACTTGTTATAAACTAGAATTATAATCCAATATTTTCAAGTAAGTAAATTAGATTTGAAATGGTTTTAAAAATAACCATAATTTCCAATATATGAATTGGAATGGATTTGAATCGAAATTATCTTCGGAATATTTCGATATTGGATTCCGTGGTTATACTGATATGGTGGAGGAATTTGGAAGATATATATATCGTTATTCCCAATACAATATTTCTGATTTCAGAATTTGATATTGAACATAAGCCGATATAATTTCTATTCAGAGCCTTGTATTTAATATCAAATTGGATTTTGAGCTTTCTACGAATGGTGTCTTTATTAACACCGTTCTTAAACCCAGTGTGAAAAGAATAAGCCTTTTAATTAAGATTTAAAGAAGAATTACCAATTAATTAACATTTAATTGAAATAAAATGGGATGTGAATTGGGATTATTGTGAACTGTGTTTAACGACATTCGTTCTTTAACCCGATTTACAGTGAAATGTGATTTGGGATTTATAAATATTTTTATTAAGATTAACGGGAATTTACCAAAGTAAAGTTTTCCAATTTAACATATTAAATTGGAATTGAATGGGATTCGATTTGATAATAATCGAAATGAGCTTCTGTGGAGGAAGACTGTTAATATATATGGAATTTAAAAGGCTTTTTCGTTATTCCATTTATATTATTAGTCGGATATGGAAATTGATATCGATTATATATATTAATTTGTTTTCCGTGAAGATTTCATAACTAATGGAATGTGATTTGGGTTTATTGTGAACTGTGTTTTAAATGACATTTGTTCTTTAACCCAGTTAAAGACATGATTACATGTCTAGCATTGTATTTCTAACTGTTTGGTTGATCTCTGCTAAATATATATCTGTTTGGTGGCGAAGAATTTATTCTCTTTCTTAACACCCTTCTCTAAGACGTATGAGCTTAGAGGTTATATATAGGCAGAAATCAATAGTGCGGTGTAGATTGTCAATGTGGCATGTTTGATTTCCCAGAAGTTAAATAATCATTAATATTGATTTTTGGGAAGATTAAAACTAAGGGGAGTTTTAATGAATCTCTAATTAGATTGAAACGAGAATGTGATAATTTAAATTATCAAATTCAGGAATTGGTCGAGAATGGAGTAGCACCAATTTTGCTCTAAGCGATAGTTAACTCTTTAATTAGATTTGAACGGAAAATGGTAATTAATTTTACTGATAACACCGTGGTGTTAGATATGAAGTAATACCAGTTTTACTCCACTGGATGAATAGGTTGGGATTAGGAAATTTAATAAATGATTACTTCGGTAAGGTGGGTTAATCCTGACTAGTTTGGAAAACCTTAATTTGGTTTGAATGATATCCAAAGGAAGATTAAAGAATAAATTTTAAAGAATTTATCTTTGATATAATTAATAGGAACATATCCCTAAAGATGTGAATATTTGAATAAAAGAACATTCTGAATTAGATTGAGGCGTATGTTGTGTTTTTATAGAACTTGTTTATTATATACGCGAGTTAATCAGAAAGGCCGGGTTTATACCCATTCTGAATAACTGATTCGACGATAAGTCGACGATGAAGGCGGTGGTTGAAGACCGGAGGTCTTCACATCGTTTGGATGATTACTGATGTGTTGATTGGGACATACACCCAAGACAAGGTAATAAGTGGTGATTGTCCAGAAGTACTTGGAGATCGACCGGATATGCGAGGACCTCTCTCCTGTATTGGACATACGGGACGAGGAATAAGGTGCCTCCGGTTTCGTTCAGACCCCAGAACGAACTTGTAAATGGATGTGTGTCTGACATTGGATTTTATTCTGTGTTGATTGATCTTTATTAAATATATATCTGTTTGGCGGCGGAGAATTTATTATCTTTCTTAACGCCCTTCTTTGAGACGTACGAGCTCAGAGGTTATATATCGATAGACATCAGTCGCATGGCGTGAATTGCCGGTGTGGCATACTGAGATGCAATTAATTAAGGCTTCTGTTGAAAATCAGAGTCTTGTGGTTGATGATCAAAGCATGGCTTTAATATAGCATAGCTTTGTGTATAGCGTTAATTCGCGAGACTCACACCTCGGTATGAGTTAAAAACAGGATAAGGGACCAAAGTAGGACATGACGTTTCTTTCTAGCTATGAGTGGTGTCAGAGTTTTGCAAGCCCTGACATTTTTATATTTTTACCTATGTGGTTGTTAGAATGCGAGGCGCCTTGGATGTATCGGTCTCTACGGAGCCGATGGATATTGAGTCATCTGGCTCATAGACGCCCGATAGGGCGGGGAAACGTGTGTTCAGGAATTGCCAATCCTCAAACGTAAGGGAGGACCGGCCTTGGAGGATCCAAGGGTCTACTGCGGGAGATCCTAAGGCATTTCCTAGAGTGTCTCGAAGCCGACGAGGAGTACATCCCTTGCCTCGACTCATGACGGAAATCCAATTTCCAATACGTGACATTTCGGTTTTGATTGTAGGGCCTAGTATTGGCGACATGATATATGGTACCCATGCCATCTATGATTGATACATTTATATTTGAAGTTGTTTTTTGTACTATGCACTTATAATAGTATCAAACAATTTGTTTTAAATGTACCAAGCATGTTTGACTATTATAAGGGAAAACCCTATCCTCCGGCTTGCGTTGCATTGTGTGATGGGACCTGGGTCTTATAATAGTTTCATTTTTCAAAAAGCATTGCTTTGTTTATAAATGTATCTGCACTGGTAGTCTTGGGAGGAAACCCGTTCCATGTTATATGGCGTGGTCCTTTGATTTACTTTATTTTAAAGTAAAGTTTTAAATAATTGTTTTAATTCTCACACTAGTCACATGACTGGCCTGGAGTTTATTGTTTTAACCTAAACTCTTGGTGCCCATATTTTCCATATGGACATCTAGGAGTTTTGGTTTTTGCAGATATTATATTCACAGGAACCTGGTTTACAACTGGAACTATATTCGGAAAGCTTTGTATCCATATATTCCTTTCATTTGTGTTTTGTATTATTTCCCACTGCATTATAACTTGTAAATCTCTGATATTTATCAAATGTATATTATTTGTTCATAATCTGTATATTCTTGTACTCTGATGTAAATTGTTGTAATATGCAATGAAATGTTCTTCTGTTTGTCTTCTGATTTGTCGTGTTCTCAAACAATCCGTTCATTCTCTTCTCTTCGGAGACGGGGAAAGTTCGAGTCGTCACAGTTTGGTATTAGAGCTTTGGTTTACAGAGCTCGAGAACAAGGCATATTAGAACTGAACGAAAGAATCATCAGAGATTGGATTAGTAATATCCAATAAAAATGACTCGTTCGAGATGAGATCAGAAGTATCCCAAAATGAGTTGAAAGAGTGTTATTTTTAAAATAATAATGAAAACAAATTTTGTTCTGAAAATTTAAACCAATTTATACGTATTTGAATATTTATTTTATATTGAATTTGGAAGATCAAGTATATAAAGATTTTGCATGTATGCCTTGCAAATGTATATTCGAAGTTTTAATATATTGGATAGATATAAAATCACACTGTAGTCGCCCGAATATGATTCTGTTGATGACTACGTAGCATCAGCAGTTTGTGTTCGAGTTTCGAAAGTGGGAAGTCTATATATTTCCAATTGACTGGTGTGAGAACCAAAATTAGATAGGATTTATTTGTTGTGATTTGGCATCAAAAATGGATTTTTAGTATATGAAAAAAAAATTATATATTTGAAACAATAATAACTTAATTGATTGCTGACTGTGTTATTTGACTATTGGTTTCATGAATTAAAATTTGGAACCAATAAGCCAAATTGAATCAAATTTTGAACTGAATTGAAAATTGATTACAATTACATGCCTATACATGTTTGTACATTGAACAGGTCATTGCAAAGAGGCTAGAGAAGAGGAATAAAATTGTATACCCGACAAATAGGTACATGTTTACAAATTATGGGGTTTTGGTGATTTTATGAGCCGATTGGCTAGCCTCTTGGCTTTTTGGATGGTGAGGGCCCAGCGTGGCAAGTTGCGGTTTTAAATGTCTCCCCGTACAATGGAGATTATGGCAAAAAATTTCAAAAATTTAGGGTGTTAGCCAAATTTTTGAAGAATTGGAAAATTCTTAGAAACTAAAAAGTTGAAGAATGAAAACCAGAATGAAAGTTGAGTTGATTAGTTAAACAACTTTCAGCTCCATTCCTTTTTTAGGACGAAAAGATTTTAAGTGGGGGAGATTATAACAACCCGGAAAATCGGAACCAATTTAAAATTTTAATGAATTTTGAATAATTAAAATAATTTATTTTAAATAATAACGACTAGAAATTTATTTTGAATAGAATTAGAAAGTATAAATTTATTTAAATCGAATTAGAACATAAATATTTATTTTAATTATAAAAGGAATTGGAAATAGTGAAATCGGAAATATTTGAATCTTTTGAAAATATCTTTCCAACAAATATGAAAAATTGAAATTTCATAGCGGGAATAAAAAGTTATGCCCAGTTGAAAATTAAGAATAGTCGCTATGGAATATAGCCCTTAAAAATAGCGATTTTGCAAACGACCTCCGTTTTCGATGAGACCACTTTTGTTGGATCCAAAATGTCAAATTATTGCTAGATTACAAAATTCATAATTTTTGGAATCAATATGTGAGCGGGGCGGATTTAAACGTGTTTGGTCAATTCAATTTGTATTTAATCGACTAAAAAATGACCATTTTTCAAACGGTCTCCAAAATCGACGAAATTAGTTTTGTTAGAACTGTATCGTCAAAACATAACTAGAATAATTTTTCTGTAGTTTATGGAGTCAGCATGTGGCCCTGGTAAATTAAAATGTACGTTTAAATTGAATATATAATGATTTATATTTTAATTTGAAGAAAAACCTATTGAAAAAGTCGAATTGGCATAAGGGACATATCCCACTGTGTTCGGAATGGGGGTATTTAGTTAGGGGTGATAGTCGTTGGGTTCGATTTGGGGTTCGGGTGAAAAGTCAACTTTCTTGGAGAAAATAAATAAATTAAATTAAATATATATAATCCCCGCTATTCTTTCTCTCTCCCGTTCAATTTTAATTAGAAAAAAAAAGCCCTCGTCAATCACGCCCGTCGCCACCAAACGGCGCCGCCACCGCTGCTCGTAGGCGCGCTGCACCCCCTCCTCCTCCCAGTAGCCCCTCAGCCCTCCCCCTTCCTCCGTTCGAACCCACGAGGACCCCCCTTTGAAACCCGACGCAGCCCCACCGACCCCCAAATCCGCCGCCGCACCCCCTGCGACTCCCCCTCCAGCCTCCCCTCCGACTACCGCGGCAGAAACCCTCCCCCTTTCAACGTAGTAAGTTTTTACTTGTTTATTTATTTTAATTCTTTTTATTTTTTTATTTGTATATTATAACATTGTGTTTTTTTTAAAAAAAAAATCTGATTTTAATAAAATAGAAAAGCTAGGATTTTTACATAGCAAAAAGATTTGATTTTTATTTTTTTTATTATAAAAAGCTTTGATTTTTAATTATAGAAAGCTTTGATTTCTAATTATGAAAAGCTTTGATTTTTAATTACGAAAAGCTTTGGTTTTTAATTAGAAAGCTATGATTTTTTTTACGAAGAAAGCTATGATTTTTATATGAAGAAAGCTATGATTTTTATATGTAGCGAATTAAAAATATTGATTTTTATATATATAGCGAAGCGATAAAAATATGATTTTTATATTGAAAGTGAACAAATAAAAATGTGATATATATATATATATGAGTGTTATAAAAAAATGATTTTTAAAATATAAACATCGTTATAAAAGTATAATCTTTGTATATGTAGTAGCATTAGAAAGATATGATTTTTATTTATAATAAAAATATGATTTTTATTTATATGAAGTAGCGATAAAAATATGATTTTTATTTATAAAGTAGCAAAATAAAAATTGGATTTTTAAAATACGACTTTGAAACAAAAATGCGATTTTTAACATAAAACCACGTGAAACAGATTTCGATGGAATCGACTGGAATCAAGTCCAAATCCAAACCGTTCAGAAATAAAGAATGGAGGAGTGGAACCCAAAGGTGAGAACTTCTCACTCTAATTTATTTTCTAGTTAAATATATAATAGGATGTAAGCGGTGCTTAGTAGCACCCGACACCTTTGTTTGAAACCATGTTTGTTTGATTGATTGGAGTGTTTGTTGGAATTTGGTTGTTTGGTTGAAATGAATTGATTAGAATTTGGTTTGTACATGGCGCGAGCCATTAGTAGGTGAGGGATAAGGCTAGACCTTATTCTGGTTCTATAATCGCGTTGTTGTGCTACCGAAATTTTCTGAAAATGTTATAATAATAAAAAAATACCATCTTATTGTATAAATAAACTGTATAAAATATTCATAAGTTGAAATAAATATTTTATAGTTAAAAATGTAATTTTTAATGTGTATACGAATAAAATAAATACTCATTTACAAATCGGACGATTTGTTTATGTACACACATTTGATTGATATTGATTGGGACGATATATTTTACACATGCCCAACTGCACAAATAAGAATCAGTGTTTGTTGTTTGGAAACCCCACACGGGTGTTGGGATGATATTAGACATACACTAATCCCAATATTTATTTGTATGTTAATCGATGAGTTGACAGACTGTTGTAAGCATTAATTATTTTTATTTAACGCTTATGCATTTGTGTAATGCACTCTGGATGATGGTTGACTGTGCCTGATTATTGTTGTGTAACGTGTATATGAAATCCATATAAATAAAATTATATGGTAATTGGCTGTGTCTGATTCCAATTCGGAAAGAACGAATATTTTAAATTAATGAATGTTTTAAATTGACGAATATAGAATATTTTAAAATAATATTTAGTAATGGATCAAAATATGATTTTGATGTCTGATTTGGGATGGAGACGGAAATATTAAAATATATAAAGCCGTGTTGATTTGATTAACGCCACTTTGACGTGAACGATATTTATATCGATTTTACTCATTTTTATAATGAATATCGAAAAGGATGTGATTTCAAAATCTAATGTTTTGAAAATATTATCATTTATATATTAATGATATGGAATATTCAATTTCAATTTAAAATTGAATATGAAGTTGAAATCATTTTGAAAATGAATTTAAAACGATTTATAAAATACGTTTTAAATGAAAATTGACGATATATATTTAATGGCCTGAATAGAGCGCGCCGCGCCATGGCAGTACGCGAATTTCGACCATTGAATTCGAATGGACATTACGGGAGATCCGACAGTCGGATTCTCCTGAAACTAGAACCGTTGGGTTCGTATAGAAAAGAGCTTTCCGACGACTATGAGGGATTTGAAATCTAACGGTTGGATTTGGAATTATGTCCAAATCAAATTTGAAAAAGGTCGTTGTAAGTGCATTTCGATGACCGTTTATGGAAATCGACTGTACGGGCTTTGATAAAATTATTAAAAATATCAATAATTTGTGTAAAATCATAATAAATGATTTGGAAAGAATTGAGATGAAAAATTCCATATTTGAAAAGATAAAAATATTTTTTTTCGAAATGAACTAGTTATGAACTAGAATTATAATCCAATATTTTTAAATAAATAAATTAGATTTGAAATGGTTTTAAAAATAACCAGAATTTCCAATATATGAATTAGAATCGATTTGAATCGAAATTATCTTCGGAATATTTCGATATTGGATTCCGTGATTATACGGATATGGTGGAGGAATTTGGAAGATATATATATCGTTATTCCCAATACGATATTTGTTGATTTCAGAATTTGATATTGAATATAAGCCGATATAATTTCTATTCAGAGCCTTGCATTTAATATTGAATTGGATTTTGGGTTTATTACAAATGGTGTCTTTATTAACACCATTCTTAAACCCATTTTGAAAAGAATAAATCTTTTAATTAAGATTTAAAGAAGAATTATCAATTAATTAACATTTAATTGAAATAAAATGGGATGTGACTTGTGAATTGTGTTTTAACGACATTCGTTCTTTAATCCGATTTACAGTGAAATATGATTTGGAATTTATAAATATTTTTATTAAGATTTAACGAGAATTTTCCAAAGTAAAGTTTTGCAATTTAATATATTAAATTGGAATTGACTGGGATTCGATTTGATAATAATCGAAATGAGCTTCTGTGGAGGAAGGCTATTAATATATATGGAATTTAAAAGGCTTTGTCATTATTTCGTTTATGTTATTAGTCGGATACGGAAATTGATATCGATTATATATATTAATCTGTTTTCCGTGAAGATTCCATAATTAATGGAATGTGATTTGGGTTTATTGTGAACAATGTTTTAAATGACATTAGTTCTTTAACCCAGTTAAAGACAGGATTACATGTCTAGCATTGTATTTCGAACTGTATGGTTGATCTCTGCTAATTATATATATGTTTGGTGGCGGAGAATTTATTCTCTTGCTTAACACCCTTCTCTAAGACGTATGTGCTTAGAGGTTATATATAGGCAGAAATCAATAGTGCGGTGTAGATTGTCAATGTGGCATGTTTGATTTCCCAAAAGTTAAATAATCATTAATTTTGATTTTTGGGAAGATTAAAAGTATGGGGAGTTTTAATGAATCTTTAATTAGATTGAAAGAAGAATGTGATAATTTAAATTATCAAATTCGGGAAATGATCGAGAATGGAGTAGCACCAGTTTTGCTCCATGCGATAGTTAAATTTTTAATTGGATTTGAATAGAAAATGGTAATTAATTTTACTGATAACACCGTCATGTTAGATATGGAGTAATACCAGTTTTGCTCCATGGGATGAATAGGTTAGGATTGGGAAATTAAATAAATGATTACTTCGATAAGTGCGTTAATCCCGACTAGTTTGGAAAACCTTAATATGTTTTGAATGATATCCGAAGGAAGATTAAAGAATAAATTTTAAAGAATTTATCTTTGATAAAACTAATGGGAACTTATCCCTAAAGATGTGAATATTTGAATAAAGAATATTCTGAATTGGAATGAGGCGTATGTGTTTTTATAGCACTTGTTTTTTATATACGCGAGTTATTCAGAAAGGCCGGGTTTATACCCATTCTGAATAACTGATTCGACGATGAAGACGGTGGTTGAAGACCGAGGGTCTTCACATCGTTTGGATGATTACGGATGTCTTGATTGGGCCGTACACCCAAGACAAGGCAATAAGTGGTGATCGTCTAGACGTACTTAGAGATCGACCGGATATGCGAGGACCTCTCTCCTGTATTGGACATACGGGATGAGGATTAAGTTGCCTCCGGTTTCATTCAGACCCAGAACGAACTTGTAAATGGATGTGTGTCTGACATTGGATTTTATTCTATATTGATTGATCTCTATTAAATACATATCTGTTTGGCGGTAGGGAATTTATTCTCTTTCTTAACGCCCTTCTCTAAGACGTACGAGCTCAGAGGTTATGTATCGATAGACATCAGTCGCATGGCGTGAATTGCCGATGTGGCGTGCTGAGATGTAAATGATCAAGGATTCTGTTGAAAAGAAGAGTCTTGTGATTGATTATCAAAGCACGGCTTTAATATAGCATAGCTTTGTGTATAGCGTTAATTCGCGAGCCTCATACCTTGGTATGAGTTAAAAACGGGATAAGGGACCCAAGGAGGACATGACGTTTCTTTCTAGCTATGGGTGGTGTTAGGGTTTTGCAAGCCCCGAATTTTTACATTTTTACCTATATGGTTGTTGGAATGCGAGGCGCCTCGGATATATTGGTCTCTACGGAGCCGATGGATATTGAGTCTTCTGGCTCATAGATGCCCGATAGGGCATGGAAATGCATGTTCAGGAATTGCCAATCCTCAAACGTAAGGGAGGGCCGACCTTGGAGGATCCAAGTGTCTACTGCGGGAGATCCTGAGGCATTTGCTTGAGTGTCTCGAAGACGGGGAGGAGTACATCCCTTTCCTCGACTCATGACGGAAATCCAATTTCCAATACATGACATTTTAGTTCTAATTATAGAGCTATTGGCGACATTATGGTACCCATGCCGTCTATGATTGATACTTATATATTTAAAGTTGTTTTATACACTATGCACTTATAATAGTTTCAGACGATTTGTTTTAAACGTACCAAGCATGTTTGGCTATTATAAGTGAAAACCTATCCTCCTGCTTGTGTTGCATTGTGTGATGGGACCTGGTTCTTATAATAGCTTCATTTTTCAAAAGCATTGCGTTGTTTATAACTATATCTGCACTTGTAGTCTCAGGAGGAAACCCATTCCGTGTTATATAGCGTGGTCCCTTGATTTAGTTTATTTTAAAGTAAAGTTTTAAATAACTGTTTTAGTTCTCACACCAGTCATACGACTGACCTAGAGTTTATTTTTTTAAACTCTGGGTGCCCCTATTTTCCATACGGGCAGCTAGGAGTTTTGGTTTTGTAGATATTATTAACAGGAACCTGGTTTACAGATGGAACTATATTCGGAAAGCTCTGTATCCGTATATTCCTTTCAGTTGTGTTTTGTATTATTTTCCGCTGCATTGTAACTTGTAAATCTCTGATATTTATCAAATGTATATTATTTGTTCATACTCTATATATTCTGGTACTCTGAAGTAAATTGTTGTAATAAGCAATGAAATGTTCTTCTGTTTGTCTTCCGATTTGTCATGTTCTCAGACAATCCGTTCTTTCTCTTGCCTTCGGAGACCGGGAAGTTCGGGTCGTCACAGTTATATATTGAATTGAGTTGAGTACAAGTGCCAGATGGCTTTGAGGATTGAATTTTGGTTACGTAGATTGCGTGTAAATTGAATAGTAGGCTCAATAGCGCTCGTAAATGGTATGTGTAACACCCTACCTCCGTTAAGGTCACTCACAAAGGGAATGCCTTAACTTCGGTGGAACGTTATAAGTAAACAGAACAGAATATTACAAGATAGATACATAAAGTAGTACTTGAAAAAAAATTATAACTTTATTACAGCAGGAACAGAAATAAGTTTGGTTACATCTTTCAAAACCCACAACATCAAAACTCAAGTGCATAAATATCAGTCTTGTACAAAAGCCTTCAGAGTGCATAATTTTAAAGCCATAATCCCCAACAGAAAATACCATAAATAAGCAGAATCAAAGCCAAGCAATACATCTTCAACTTCAAGCTGGAAGAAAGAGATATCAAAACTAAGTTTGTGTATTTCCTCCCTGAGTACTTAGGGGGGAAAACGGAAGAAAAGAGGCAAAACAAACTAGGTCAGACATAAGTCTGGTGAGTCCAGTGACTTTCAGCATATAAACAGATAATAATATCATGACATGTAAATAAAACTGGATGAGAGATAACCGTAACAGGAGTAGCAAGTTAATAGAAGAGACAAATTGATATAGGCAAAACTAAGCTTCTTGGTTTTCACTTCTCTGCACTAATACTAGTATAACAGAACTAGGTGTTGTCCTAATGTCTAAACAGAAAACAAAACGATCTCTTCAGAAACACGATACTAGTAATAGGCCTTTACCACCCTAACAAAGATAGACGTACAAAAACAGAAGTAGGAACGAAATCAGAGATAGAAACAGAATAATCCCTACGGAAACAGAATATTAGAATTAGGTGTACACTAGTAATGAGCCTTTACCACCCCCAACAAACGGTACTACACAGAAACAGACAAGTGTTACCACCCCAACAGAAACAGACAGAACTAAGTGTACCCTAAATTCTACCCCAAGCGATCGGCTCCCTAATACATAAATACCCTGTGCCGACCCCACAGAAGGGTGTATCACTCCCTAAAGTGGCAACCTATAGAAAGGCACAGATCTATTTACAGATGTCACGGCGTCTTACATCCTTAGAGCAGACCGGATCCATGCACGCACATCACCCGGTTGGAATGCACCATTAACACCCCTCGCCATTATCAGAATGAACTTCTTATAATTAGTTCAGTAAGCGTGCCCTGGATCCCTACCTAGTGACTGGGTCATAGTTTTGATACCAGAAAGGGTTACTGACTAATATGGGTCCCAAACAACAGATGACACAAGTAATTACCCCTCCTAACCTTGTGTCCCCAGACTAACAGATTTTAGATTTACTTACTTATAGATTTCAGATGTACAAAGTCCAGATTAACTAGTTCTCAAATCAGACATGCAGGTTAACAAGTTTTCAGACTAACGGATCAGATATACAGATTAACAAGTTTTCAGACTAACGGATCAAATATACAATTTAACATACTTACAGATTGTTTCACCTAACCTTGTATTAGGCCTACAGATTTTAAAACGGGTTTATTAGATTCATCAGTCCAGTTGATTTAATCTTGTCCACCCAACACATTTTAGGTATCATATTTATCCTAGATTTGCATTAATTAAATATTAATGCACAGACCTCTCACATTAGGTTGGTAGCTTGTGGTCGCTGGATGTGCTGGGAGGTTTCGGGAAGACTTCTGCCATAAGCCAGACCTAACCTCGTGTCTAAGCATCTTTATGCCTACGACCTCTCACATTAGACTGACAGTTTGCGGTTGCTGGTTAAGCCGGTTGGGTCCGGGCAGGCTTCTACCGCAAACAGAGTCTAACCTCATGTCTCAGCATTCTTATTTTTAGCTAAAGTATTCATTCACAGATTATGCTAGTATCAGACTAATTATGCTAATTCAAAAAATTAACTTCTTTACAAGTTACAGCAGATTATCCAAAGTTCTACTAACATGTTTTGCTCAATTTTGGATCGAGACTACAGATTTTCATACCCCAAGTTACCATATTCAGTTTCAACAGGTTTAGCAGATTAGGCAATTTAACCGATTTAATCATCCCTTAAAATTCCATTGACATACCACGCCTAATCATAAAATTTAGCCTAATTTTACATGCCCAAATTATGGTCTTAATTACAATATAACATATATCCCAAATTTTTGTTAAATTTACACAGTACAGAATATTCTCCAAAAACCTCAAATCACGATATACAATACGAATTATTCCAAATTATAGCCTTTTATTTCAGCATATGCCAAATGTCCAAAAATCCCCATTTAGGCGAGTTCACGTTTAATAGTTATCATATTTTAATATATCTCTTTACGCCTAAGTCATATACAAAATAATTCCCCTTCTTCCAAATCACAGACTATCATGCCCAGATCTAGATCTTAAATTACAATGTATGCTCTTTTCTCAAATTAGTCACAAATCAATCATGTCTAATTATGCATCATTCACTATTTTCCTCAGATTTAGCATTCGTGTGTCAATCTCTTATGAGATTTGGCTCAGGCTCGTGGTAGCCTGGCTATAAAACAGAAGGAAGGAAGAGATACAGAATAATTACAATAATATTAATAAGATAGATCTACACAGAAAAACAGATCTGATAAACAAGAATAAGATAGATCTACACAGAAAAACAGATCTGATAAACAAGAATATGCATAATCTCCAATTCAGATTTATAACCATTGATCATAATTAAATTTCATATTTGAAAATAACTGTACTTACCTTGGTTGGATTCTAAAAGAAAAAGGGTTGTAGTTATTCTCTTTTAATCCTATTCAGATTGGAAAAAGAAGCACTAGTTCTAGCTTAGGTTTCAGTAGAGTAGCGATGCCATTGATTTATTTTAATATGAATTGAGGAAGCATAGCATTACAATGGTTTGGTGTGGAGAGGAAGTGGGGTTTGGGGATGTTTAAATAACTTAGGAGCAACGAATCTGGTCAGAACGGGTGTCCAAATGCAGAAAAATGAATCTGTCCTCAGATATAGAAATAGGGGGGAGTCGACCTCCTGGTCGACCTACGTGACCCAGGTCGTCCCCAGGTCGACCTACTGGTCAACCTGGGTGCTGGGCGGGAAATTTCCCACCCAACCCGGGTTTTTGTTTTGAATTTCAAACTTTTGAATTTTGAATTCGGGCTGGTTTTTATTCTAAATACCTGAAACTTCTAAGTGCCATAACTTCTTCATACGGATGCCGATTTACGCAAACTCGGACTCTATCTCAAGCAGAATTCCGATACGAACGCAATGGAGTAACCCATTTTCCTTAATTATTCTTTTAAAAATTAATTATACTTTGTTTTGTTACTTTTATATTCACAGAAAATACGGGGTGTTACATTCTCCTCTCCTTAGAGAATTTCGTCCTCGAAATCTTCAAGTTAAGAAGAATGTGTCCTACCATCTAATCACCCATCTACTCAACCATCATCCACAATCATCCGTTGTCCTTAGAAAACTTCTAATGTTGTATGTACATACGCAAAAGTGTGTGTATATGTCTCTTATCTAATGCAAAGATCAGGCGGTCCACTGATTCAGTTGACCTCCTTAATGCGAATTAACTTAGTGATATGATTCCAATTATGTATGAAAGAAATACTATTTGATACACATCATTTCTATATGAGTGCATTACCATTCATCCAAATGCAACATCCATGTGATGAGTCAATCATTTTGCATCAACAAAAATTGAAAAATGCGCACACATCCATTTGCAGTATGAGAGTGCTTTTGAGCCGATCTAGTGCCTAGTGTGTGTATATGTATCCACGAGCAACCACTAGTGAGCACTTGCATCCACTTGCAACCATCAAACATAACATGTCTCAAACACATGTTTACACCCATTAGTTTCTACCTAAAATTCGAAAAATCGATCGATAGGATACAACCGAGTGATAGAAGCAAGTACAATTAAAACAAAAGTTATGTTCCCATTAGACATCGGTTAAGAGAATAAATCTCTAAGTATCAATCCCGATGACCGAAATCAACATCAGATTGATACTCAGAGAATTACTCCCATTAAACAATGTCAAAACTGGAAACCTACTTCACGCTTTGGGTAAAAACTCTATCCTTTTCAAAAATATTCAGATACTTACAGACTACTGGTACAAATCAGGTTATCAAAACCCAGAATGTATGTGTCATAGTCAACTTTAACGCCCAACACAGATACCCCCAACTTATCACAAACAGATGAGTCGTAACCCTTGTGGGGTTTGAGACTATAGCGGGATCAGAAACAAGGCTAGTATTAAAGTGCAGAGTCTCAATTACAGAATCAAAATGCCAGAATCAAAAAGAGTTTTAACTCAATAATTAGATAAGGAAATTAAACCTTCTACTGAAATTTTCCTATCTCCATCCTATCCACCAGCCAGTGAGCATTCACCTGCCCTTCAGAAGTAGGTCCCGTCCTCTGCCCTCATTTCTTCGGACAATCCCTAGTGAAGTGTCCCATCTCACCACAGTTGAAGCAAGTGCCCTTCCTCTTTCTGCAATCCTTGTTCAGATGAGTCAAGCTTCCACAATTAAAGCACTTTTTCGCCTTCTTATCTTCAGACTTTTCATCCTTCTTTTGTGTCTCCTTTTTGGGCCATGTTTTCTTGTTCTGTGGTCCTTCAAGTTTTTCCTCTTTTTTGTCACTTTTGGCTTCCTCTTCATACATCAATGCCATGTCAACCAATTTCTCGAAGGTAGCCCCCATAGGAATGTGGGTCATAACCAACCCGTGTAGCGGCTCATTCAAACCTTTAACGAATCTCAGGGCCTTCTTCTAAAGTGTGTTCACCAAGTCTAAGCCAAATCCCGCCAACTGATTAAACTTGTTGATGTACTCCTTTATTGATAAATTCCCCTGCTTCAATGCAAGAACCTTTCCATGTATAAATTCTCTTATGCTCGTGAGAGAAATTTCTTCTCGAACCTACGCCTGAAATCCATCCATGTCTCTACTGGACGCTCTCCACTCGTGACCTCCCACCAAAACGAGGCTTCGTCCTTCATTAACCAAGCAGCTAATTGGACCTTCCTTCCATCTTCTATCTCGAAGATACAAAACAAATCTTCCACCTCCTTAATCCAATTTCAAGCTTCAACAAACGTCTCTGACTCGTGAAAAGGTTTTCCGCCCATTGCCCGAAACTCCTTGCATATCTTCGAAAAAATATCAACGCGGGGAGGTGGAAGAGGAGGAGTGTATGCAGTTGGGGGAGGAGGAATGTCTAATGCGCCTGCGGCGGTGGCCCTAGCCTCCAGATACCTTCTGAACCAGGTTGGTATCGGTATGCCCTCGGGTATCTCGGGTACCCTAGACATGCTGAAAAGAAAAAGGAAGAGATTCAAAATGGAGAATCAAAAGACAGATATATGGCTTTTGGGGATTATGTTTTTCAAAATAAATTTTACTTTTGAAAATACTACCTTTTTAAAACCTTTTTGAAAATAGTTTTCAAAAACTTTTTATCAAATCTGGTAACCTTCAGCTCTGATACCAGGAGTAACACCCTAACTCCATTAAGGTCACTCATAAAGGGAATGCCTTAACTTCGGTGGAACATTATAAGTAAAAAGAACAGAATATTACAAGACAAATACATAAAGTAGTACTTGAAAAAAAATTATAACTTTATTACAGCAGGAACAGAAATAAGTTTGGTTACATCTTTCAAAACCACAATACCAAAACTCAAGTACATCAATATCAGTCTTGTACAAAAGCCTTCAGAGTGCATAATTTTAAAGCCATAATCCCCAACAGAAAATGCCATAAATAAGCAGAATCAAAGCCAAGCAATACATCTTTAACTTCAAGTTGGAAGAAAGAGATATCAGAACTAAGCTTGCGTATTTCCTCCTTGAGAACCTGGGGGGAAACGGAAGAAAAGAGGTGAAACAAACTAGGTCAGACATGAGTCTGGTGAGTCCAGTGGCTTTCAGCATATAAACAGATAATATTATCATGACATGTAAACAAAACTAGATGAGAGATAACCGTAACAAGAGTAGCAAGTTAACAGAAGAGACAAAATGATATAGGCTAAACTAAGCTTCTTACTTGGTTTTCACTTCTCTGCACTAATACTAGTATAACAGAATTAGGTGTTGTCATAATGTCTAAACAGAAAACAGAACGATCTCTTCAGAAACACGATACTAGTAATGGGCCTTTACCACCCTAACAGAGACAGACGTACAAAAACAGAAGTAGGAACGAAATCAGAGACAGAAACAGAATAATCCCTATGGAAACAGAAAATTAGAATTAGGTGTACACTAGTAATGGGACTTTACCACCCCAACAGATGGTACCACACAGAAACAGACAGTTGTTACCACCCCAACAGAAACTGACGGTACCTCAACAGAAACAGACAAAACTAAGTGTACCCTAAATTCTACCCCAAGCGATCGGCTCCCTAATACATATACACCCTGTGTCGGCCCCATAGAAGGGTGTATTACTCACTAAAGTCTACAGAAAGACACTGACCTATTTACGGATGTCACGGCGTCTTACATCCTCATAGCAGACCGGATCCATGCACGCACATGACCCGGTTGGAATGCACCATCAACACCCCTCGCCATTATCAGAATGAACCTCTTACAATTAGTTCAGTAAGCGTGCCTTGGACCCCCACCTAGTGATTGGGTCATAGTTTTGATACCAGAGAGGGTTGCTGACTAATATGGGTTCCAAACAACAGATGACACAAGTAATTACCCCTTCTAACCTTGTGTCCCCAGACTAACAGATTTCAGATTTACTTGCTTATAGATTTCAGATGTACAAAGTCCAGATTAACTAGTTCTCAGATCAGACATATAGGTTAACAAATTTTCAGACTATAGGATCAGATATACGGATTAATAAGTTTTCATACTAACGGATCAGATATACAGATTAATAGACTTACAGATTGTTTCACCTAACCTTGTATTGGGCCTACAGATTTTCAAACGAGTTTATTAGATTCATCAGTCCAGTTGATTTAACCTTATCCACCCAACACATTTTAGGCATCATATTTATCCTAGATTTGCATTAATTAAATATTAATGCACAGACCTCTCACATTAGGTCGGTCCCTTGTGGCCGCTAGATGTGTCGGGCGGTTCCGGGCAGACATCTGCCACAAGCCAGACCTAACCTCGTGTCTAAGCATCTTTATGCCTACGACCTCTCACATTAGACTGACAGTTTGTGGTTGCTGGTTAAGCCGGTTGGGTCCAGGCAGGCTTCTACCGCAAACAGAGTCTAACCTCATGTCTCAGCATTCTTATTTTTAGCTAAAGTATTCATTCACAGATTATGCCATTATCAGACTAATTATGCCAATTCAACAAATTAACTTCTTTACAAGTTACAGCAGATTATCCAAAGTTCTACTAACATGTTTTGCTCAATTTTGGATCGAGACTACAGATTTTCATACCCCAAGTTACCATATTCAATTTCAATAGGTTTAGCAGATTAAGCAATTTAACTGATTTAATCATCCCCTAAAATTCCATTGACATACCTCGCCTAATCATAAAATTTAGCCTAATTTTACATGCTCAAATTATGGTCATAATTCACAATATAACATATGTCCCAAATTTTTGTTAAATTTACACAGTACAGAATATTCTCCAAAAACCTCAAATCACGATATACAATACGAATTATGCCAAATTATAGCCTTTTATTTCAGCATATGTCAAATGTCCAAAAATCCCCATTTAGGCGAGTTCACGTTTAATAGTTATCATATTTTAATATAGATCTTTACGCCTAAGTCATATACAAAATAATTCCCCTTCTTCCAAATCACAGACTATCATGCCCAGATCTAGATCTTAAATTACAACGTATGCCGTTTTCTCAAATTAGTCACAAATCAATCATGTCTAATTATGCATCATTCACTATTTTCCTTAGATTTAGCGTTCGTGCGTCAATCTCTTATGAGATTTGGCTCAGGCTCGTGTTAGCCTGGCTATGAAACAAAAGGAAGGAAGAGGTACAAAATAATTACAATAATATTAATAAGATAGATCTACATAGAAAAACAGATCTGATAAACAAGAATAAGATAGATCTACACAAAAAAACAGATCTGATAAACAAGAATATGCATAATCTCCAATCAGATTTATAACCATGTCAAGATCATAATTAAATTTCATATATGAAAATAACTGTACTTACCTTGATTGGATTCTAAAATAAAAAGGGTTGTAGTTGTTCTCTTTTAATCCTATTCAGATTGGAAGAAGAAGAAGCACTAGTTCAAGCTTAGGTTTCAGCAGAGTAGTGACGCCACTGATTTATTTTAATATGAATTGAGGCAGCATAGCATTACAATGGTTTGTTGTGAAGAGGAAGTGGGGTTTGGGGGTGTTTAAATAGCTTAGGAGCAACAAATCTAGTCAGAATGGGCATCCAAATGCAGAAAAATGAATCTGTTCTCGGATCTGGAAATAGGGGGGAGGTCGACCCCCTGGTTGACCTATGTGAGCCAAGTCGACCCCCAGGTCGACCTGGGTGCTGGGCGGGAAATTTCCCTCCTAGCCCGGGTGTGTGTTTTGAATTTCGGACTTTGAATTTTGAATTCGGGCTGATTTTTATTCTAAATCCCTGAAACTTCTAAGTGCCATAACTTCCTCATACGTAGTCCGATTTACGTAAATTCGGACTCTATCTCAAGCAGAATTCCGAGAGGAATGCAATGGCATAACCCGTTTTCCTTGGTTCTTCTTTTAAAAATTAATTATACTTTGTTTTGTTACTTTTATGTTCATAGAAAATACAGGGTGTTACAGTATGCCTACGCGAAATATAAAATTTTAGGTTTTGGATTTGGTTTTCTGACCGTATGGTTCAATGTATATATATTATTTGTTCCTGCGATATCGCAGATGTCACTCCGTACAGGGGGGACTCTGCCGAATTTTTCTGGGAATTTAATGTGTTAGGAAATTTTCAATATTTTAGAAAATTTATATTGATTACAATGAATAGTTTGTGATTTAAAATAAAATTGGATTTAAAGATAATGGGATTTGTATCGTTTTTCCTACCTTAGCAATTTCGGGGACAAAATTCTTTTAAGGGGGAAGATAGTAACGTCCCGTATTTTTGGTAGTCGACTATTTAATTTATTATATTATATTTGGAATATTAATGGATTTTAATATTTATTTCGTTTATTAAAAACAAAGCTGAACGTAAATTTATATATAATTATAAAAAGAGCTCGAAATGGCGCGGCAGTTCGTAATATTGAGTTTTGAACTTCAACTGAATATACAGAATCAGATATAAGTCAGATTTTTATGAAATGAGAAGCGTTTGAATCTTATTGATTATAATTTTCATATGAAAGAGAAAAATCTAGATTTTGTGTTATTGATTGTTAGTTATGTCCAGATCAAATTTTAAAATAGTCGCTATGGAAATCGTTATTAAATTATAAAGTTTATTATTTAATTTAATAGGGTTTTAATATAATTTGGAGACATTGTTTAACTCGAAATTGATGATATTGAGTTGTATAATTTATATTTAAATCTATATGATACTTCTAGCGATAATAATAATTTACCACTCTAGTTTTATGCATAATAATTCCTTACCAAATACAGTTTATATTAAAATGTTTTTGTTTTAAAAAGCTTCGTCGATTTTTTTTTAAGATTTGATTAATGTTTATTTTTATCTTATTTTTGAAATAAGAAAGCACTAAAATCACTTTGAGCTACATATTCGCTAAAGTCAGTTCTAACTACATATTCACTAAACTCACTTTGAACTATGTATTCTTGGTGAATTCATAGCTTCAAATAAAGTATTCCATAAAATTTTGTCTTTGATTTTGGATTAGTATTAATATTTATTGTAAATAAACATTTCCATATACATGATACGTTCGTTAAGCATACCAAAACCAGATTATGGAATTTGAATATGGAATCAAAAATTTTTGTTGCTAGAATATTTCATCATTTACCTTAATTTGCTTTTAGAAAAATTTATTGAAAGTTTGATATGTATATTTTTGCCCAAAAAAAGTTTATTCTTCAAGATTGGAAACTAAGAAGTTACTGCAAAATTTATATGCCTTATATGTTGTTATCTAACAAAGTTAACCTTCAGATTTCTTTTAATAATTTTATGTTTTTGTGAAAGGAAGTTATACATAGAAGAAATTTGGTTGCGTCGCTTATTTTCAGAATTGATACGTAAAAAACCATCATTAAAAGCATGTTTTAGTTTACACCCTTATTTTAATTTTGGTGAATAATTTTTTTTTATTTCGTGTTGGAAATTCAATTTGAATAATAACTGCATGTATCTATACCAAACAATTCTTTTGACTATTTTTGAAAGTTGCAAATATTTGCAGATGAATGTGCATATAATTATAGAATTCTCTTTCCGAGACGTTTGCATATATTTCCAAGAAATTATGTAAATATATGCAAAGAAGCCTATAAAAATTTGAAGTGTCCACGATGGTAATATTTGTAAAATTTTCTACAAATATTTACAGAGAAACATGCAAATAGAAGTTTCCGCACTGTAAATATATGCAGAGTTCTCTATAAATTACTAAATTTCATAAAACTTGAAAACAGAGGATTTTAATTGCAAGTTTTTGGGAGGGGTGACTGTGTATCTTGAAGTTTAAAGAAGATGTTTAACAAATCTCCCTTTATATGATTCTTTTGGTTGAACTTTCATAGGAGTTGGATGTTACAACTTATAGTAATAGAAGGATGTCTAACGATATTTGCCAAATTTAAAAATAAATTAATAAATCAATGAATAAGTTGTTAAAGTGACATGAATTGAATCAAAAACACATACTTAACCATGGATGATTTGTTTTAACTTCAAAAATGGAATCAACATCTAGCGAAGACGAAAATACCAGTCTTTGAAGACAACTTGATTAGATTTAGGTATATATACAATCTAGACAGCAAATAGGAAGTAAATTAAAAAGAAGGAAAATAAAAAAGCGAACACAACATTTTAGAAGTGCTCAACTATTAATGAAGATGGTTTGAGCACAATTTGATTGAATAAGAGAGAACTACATGTACAAAGACCAACTAGAGGGTCGCAATAGTCTCCTTAGTGGATGATTTGAGGGAGGAAAAGCTTGAACAATGATTCTCGCAACACGTAGGCAGACAATGTACAGATCCAATTTATGTTGCAAATGATCCGTTATTCATATGAGTTTGAAGATAAATCTGACCAGACCACAACTTCATAAAGCTTGTATTGGAGGCCTGAAGTCATGCCAGAATTTGAAAACCATATGAGTCATGACTCGGTGCCGAATTAAGGCTTATGACTCAGCATCGAGTCTATTTGGTACATCAATTGAACTTTTTTGTGTTGACCTTCTAACTTTGTTGTGATGCTTCATGTTAATTTTCATAGCTTGTTGACTTGTTTTGATAGTACTACATACTTTAGTTGACTTGAACTGCAAAATGAATTGGATTAGTCATTAGGTACTTAAGCTAGGCACATCGCATTGCTATGAAACTTGGCAGGTAGGCTAATGAGACTAAATGAACATGATGCAGGTGGCGAGGATGACCAACCTTATGCCACTACGACTTGGAAATGAGTCATAGACAATGACTCAATGCCAAATCTATTCCTTAGCTCAAACCTTGGCTAATATTCTTGATGTAATTTCTTGTCTTTTTTGAGTACTTTGACCAAGTTCAATTCATTTTCGCTTCGTCTCGATGTTCTAACTCCGTTAGACTTCAATTTGGGCAAAAAAGGGTTAATATTTGCCTTTCAGAGCATGTCTTCATTGAAAACAATATGTGCTCTGATACCAAATATGGGAATGCATAATATGGATTTTAGGGCTATATTAACACTAGAGGGAGGTGAATAGTGCTATCTTGATTATATGAATCTTTTTAAAGTTTTAACATAATTATTTTGAGCTAATGCAATTAACAATCACAAAAATAATAACATAATCAAGATACAGATGGAAGTAAAAGGAAAGAACACATCAGGATTTTTGTACTCATTCAGAGTTACCATATATCTTGTCCCACACAAATCTTGTATTGATTTTTTTTTAATATAATGTTGACATACAATCTTGATTTCAAATTACGAGACATACTCTTTATAATTTTCGACCTCTAGGTAGAGTCACTTAGATTACTAGGGCTAGTAAGCACACCTAATTTTTTTTTTGGCTTACCGCACTCAGTTGATTTGCTGACTACAATTACATCCTTTTTCAACAATTAGTTTTGGTTTGGGGGAGTTTATGTGCTAAGATCTTTTGATCTTTGATTATAATTGATCATGCAATTTGAAATTTGCACTTTGATCTTGAGAGATTGACGAGAAAATGATATAGGATCAAATTACAGATAGAAAGATCTGATTTTGGTTGAATTTCGGTAGAGCACAATTAATAATTTCTTTAGAAAACGAGAGAAGGTAAAATTGAGAGAAAAATAAAAGAAAGTAGTTCTGAAATTCATTAAAAATGACTTATATTTATGAAAGAACAACAATCACGTCTATTCACGAAAGATTGCAACGAATAAACACTTCTTTTGAAAATTTAATTTTTGAGAAAACTGGGTAGTATGTAACATATCTTGGATATGTATGTTGACATATCTGTGTACTTTGAAAATTATTCCGTTTTAAATCATTTTGAAAATAAATTGCTTTATAAAATAATTTGAAACTGTTCTAAAATCATTTAAACATACTTTATACATATTTTAATCATAATTGAGCTTTAAAAAATAATTTTTAAAATATTTATTATATAATCTAAATAATACATATAAAACTATTTCAAAAATAAGGTATAAAGAAATTATCAAAATACAAACATATAAAAAATTATAAAACTAAAATCTAAATAATATAAAAGATTAGAAACCAAAAACAATGTTTTGAAAAATATCATTTTGAAAACAAAGCTTTTTTGAAAATCATTTTGAAAGGGGAGTTAAGTGCTATCAAACTTTTAACATATATTCTAAAACTCTGAACTTATTTGGAACATCTTCAAATCTTGAATGCGGACGAGTCTTCATTCTCTAACTTTTGAATCATTTTGATAATCTTTGTCTTGATAATCTTCATACTGTATAGTCTTCATAATCGGTACCTGTATATATGTTGCACAATGTATAACGTATCTCTAACTAAACATTAGTATTTATATTTTATATTATTTCCAAAGGTTGTTATCATCAAAATTGTTATACATAGTACTAACATAATTTAGTACTTCTCGACAAAAAGGCCACTTTAGACAACCTGGATGTACTTTAGAGAGATGCAGACTAGCTTAAGGATCGACAAAAAAAATGTGAAAAGTGCTAGCGAATTCAAACAAAGCCAACTATACTAACATTTTATCTCATGACTCAGAAAGAGAGGAGTATAATCGAATTCTCAAGGATCGTGATGCAAAGATTGAGCTGTTGAAAAGGAAATGATGAGACTTTGGAGGTTAAAAAATAATAGTAATAAGAGAGTCTAGAAGTTAATTAATGTTCGTAAGACATGAGAAATTTTGTACTCATCTCAACTGAAGGAGGTTCACCGAGATGAAAAGGAAACCTGTGACGAGCTCAAAGATGAGAATGAGCTTACACGGACTTGAGCGGGAATCATTATTAAGTTTTCAAAGGATGCTAAGGGAAAGATTTAGTTATCGCTAGACGAGATAAAACCATTCTTAAGCAGACCCAAGAGATTACTTCGCTCAAGGAACAAATCTTACGACTAGCGGGCAAAAAGAATAAACTTTCGACTTCTCAGTCTGATCTCCAGAATCTTTATGACGATAGGATAGGGCTCCTGGATGATGCAATGTTTAATTTCTACATTTTATTTGTGATGAGTAAAGGAAGCTTGTGCTATCTAAAAGAGAAATTTCCATGCATGCTTGCACGAGTTTGGGAAGAGTGTTGACGACTTCAGATACACTTAAGAGGAATTAATAGAGCAGTATCTAGATGTAGATTCTTATGCCCTGCTTGCAAAAGGTAAAGAAGAGACAAAGCTTTAGAAGGAGCGTGAGGCCTTAGCTGTTGCTAGTAATTTGGAGCAGACTCAGATTGATTATATTCCTTCAAATCTCGGGGGCCATCATCTAAATGTGACACAAAGAAAGAGCTTGCTTCTACCTCTCAAGGCATTACTCGATTATTACTGCATCATTCATCACTGTAACGATTTCGATCAAAGTCTCAACTATATCATATATCAATGTTGGTACTGCCAAATGGTAAATGGAATGCGAATAATTTTGAAGTTGAAATCCATATTGAGACACCCGCAACAAATAAAAATCTTTCTATTCATAATTTAGATGACTTCTTATTCTCACCTAAAGAACTTGATGGGTTAATTACTCACTTTTATCGTGCTATAGGTTCCAAGTTCATGCGTCTATTTCGCTACCTCCTGGAAGCACATAATCTAAAGTCATTTTCACGGCGTCCGCGATCGTTTCTGCTACAGCCTTGAGTCATATCTCGTTCTCCGCCTCTCAGGCCACGTTCAGAGTAGATCGAAGCATTACATGTTTTAGATCACTAGCTGGTGTCTTCGGGAGGAGATGGCACTCAACTGTTAAGTAGAGGGAGATGACGGTTCAAGAGGAGGTAGAACTGGTGGAGTTGTGCCCACTGTCACTACCCCTGTTAGTGTTGCTCCTCCCCCCCGGTCGATCTGATAGGCTTAAGAAACTGAACATCAAGCTTCGGACGTACATGGAGTGGGGGAAAGAAGTGATAGGACTTCTTTCTTTTTTATTATGTTGTTGTTGCACATGGTTTGTAGTTTTTGTTGAGCCAAACATGCCGAGATTACGCGGGTACAGGCTCTCGTTGTTTGGGTCGAAGTCTGTACAAATATGCTATCTTGAAATAAAATATGATCGTTTCTATCTAAAATTTCATTGCTAAAATATGAATGTGGATGGATTCCCTACACTCTTGCCCTTTTCTTTCTTCCTTGCTTCTTGCAACTCAGTGATGTAATATTTTCTATCAGTGCTTTGATAGTTTTTTACAACAGTAGTCCCATTTTTCTTGGGAAGTTTCATCGTTGAACACCACAAAGCATTGCTATTTTGAAGTTGACTAGATTAGGTCATCCTCAAAAAGCATTGTAAGTAAATATTTCATCTACAATTAGGAAGGTCTAAATCAGTAAAGCCCTCACTTTCCTTCATCTAAATCGACAAACAAATCAATTGCTCCAATATGTTGTTTTGATTCATTGGTAAAGCTTTGAATCTTCAGTGGCAAGGCGACATGTCCTTCATGGAAAACTTAGTTTGCTCAAATGTCTAGCGAAACAAGATATTTAGTGATGCGCCACTATCAACTAAAAATCTTTTAATCATAGCTGGTCCAATCCCGACTGAGAGGTGGAGCTTCGACGTTTTCAGTATCTCATATTCGGGCTATGATGTCATCATGGAATGTCTTTTGCTACTTCGTTAGAGTTCCATCTTTGATAGCTGGACAACTTTCAATTTTTAATGCATGCTTGAGTGCGCTCGCATATCTTTCCATCTCACTCCAGCTCTTTCTAGCCGAGTGAGGTCCTCCATAAATTGTTGTAATTGCCAATTTTCCATCATCACGCCTAGGGGTTTGATTGCTAGATTCGAGTTGACCTACATGTACTATCTGTCATTGCACAGTAGGTGGTGGATTCACTTCCTACGACTTTTATACATATTGATGGAGTTTATTCTTTTTGATTAAGTCCCCGATCAGGTTCAGTAAGTTACAACACTCGTTATTGTTATGTCCGTGCATTTCATGGAAACACCAGCATTTCGAAAAAAAATCGGTTCTTTCGTTGCTTCTTTGATGATTGGTTTCAAGTAGTGTTTAGTTCTGTTCATGACCAAGAAGATATTTTCAAAGTTGTCATTCAACGGCGTATACTGTAACCATAACCACAATAATAACCATTTTCTTTGTTCTGGTATCCTCTTTTTTGGTTTTCAGTCTTATTCGCATTAGTGTAACCATGTCCTTATTTCACAGAAATATTACATTGAAGAACTTAATTTAAGTTTTTTAGCGATGAAGCTTCTATCAAGGGCATCCGCCTCTTCCAGTCTTAAAAACTCACCAGCCTATTTATATAAATCTTTCTAAGTTGTGGGTTCTTTCATTTTCGTCTACCTCCCAAAATCAGTTTTATTATAAATGGTGTATGGTAACGCCATGAGAATCATTTATTGATTTGGATTACCAACTTTTGTGACTATAGTATTAAATCGATTCAAGAAAGACTTTTAAGGATTTATGCGGATCTTGGAATAAACTATATAACAACATAATGCCCTTAGACCGAGTAGTATGCAATCAAAATTATTCCGTAAACCTTTTAGCTAATTCCTCAAATTGGAAGATAGACTTGGGTATAAGCTCGATGAACCATGGAGAAGATATTCCTTTCATATAAGTAGAAAAATATTCAAACGTTAGTTTCCTTTTCACTATCCATGTGTCATTCGTATTCATACGAGAACAATTTTGGATATGTAGTTCCATTATAAGCATAAATCACGGGAGGATTGAACTTCTTTAAATATTTAGCATCCAAAATCTCTTGGACAAATGAGGTTCGACTTGGAGCAAGGCCTTAGTCATTGTCCCTATCCTTCATGGTTATATTATTTTGCACTAACTTCCTGATCATTTCAGAAACAAACTCTTCACTTGTGTGGTTTATCATGTGGCGATCATCGGTCGCAGTCCCGATTGTTTGACTCTGCAAGCTATCTCAATCAATCCAAGCTCTAGTTTCTTTAGTCTTTAGGAGAGTCATTCCAGTGGAATTTAATGTTCTCAAAGGAGGTTGTACAACAGGTTGCACAACTGTAGCCCGCTTTTCAACTCGAGCATTCACTCCAGTAAGATTCTCTAAATTTTGATATTGATTATCATCAAATATAGATATCCTATCTAAATCTTAGACAACTTTTGTTTAAGGATTTGGATTTACATCAAAAATAAGATTTCCAGGGTGTGTGGTTTTGTTTCCTTCAGCTAAGTTCTGATTTAAGTCATGGACCTTCTGTCCCAGAGTTTGGTTCCTTTTACACCTATCAAAAATAGATGAATTTGCATGTTTTTTTATTTTACATTTTCTCTAGCAGTTCCAAGGTCAAAGTAAAGCTTCCATCATATCCATTAATGCTTTATGAGCAATTTTCATCCTTTGATTCATGCTATCAGTTATCATATCCAATTCTCTTCTAGTGATTGCATCCTCTTGTGAATGATTTCCATCGCTAGATTGATTGTTAACTATACATTAGCAGAATTTGTATCAGCATTCCTTTCAACTTTTGTCGTGGGCTTTCGGCCACCAAATTTGGTAGGATTCTTCTTTGAACGTAAACATTCCTCCAATTAGCAAGCAATCAACAATTTTCAAGGTTCAAAACTTAGATCCAACTTCTAGACCTTATAGATATGTAGTATATAACTTAGATTTGAGCCTCTTGTTCGATTCTCTATGAAAACATCAAATATTAACTTCAAAAATGGATTCAACATCCAACGGGGATGAAAACGTTCGTCTTTGAAGACAACTTGAGTAGATTTAGGTATAGATTCAGTTCAGACAACAGATAGACTAATGAAAAAATTACTAAAAATGAAGAAGATACAATATTTTGGAGTGGTTCGGCTGTTAATGAAGCCTATAACCACTATGAAGATTCTTTATTCACTGTCTGTGTATTACAAATGGTTTGAGTACATTCGATTGAACACGAGTGAACCATAAGTACAAACACTGATTTAAGAGTCACAATAGTCGCTTTGGTGGCTGGTTTGAGGGAGGAGAAGTTTGAAGATTGATCGAAACATCGTGTAGGCAAACATGATTAAGATCTAGTTTATGTTGCATGTGATTTACTACTTATATGAGTTCGAAGATGAATCGGAACAAACCATAATATCAGAAAGTTTGTAGCAGAGACCTGAAGTCACAATGTAAATATGAAGGTCATTTGAGTTAGACTCGGTATAGAGTCTATTGGCTTGTCTCTAGGTGTTGAACTTTTGTTGGTCTTCTAACTTCATTATGGTGCTTCATGTCAAGTTCATGGATTGCAGCCTTGGTTTGATAGTGTATCATAAGTTGACTTGAACAACAATCTGAATTAGATGAGTCATTGTGTACTTGAGATAGACACATCTGATTTCTACGAAACTCGACATGTATGCTAATAAGACTTAATGGAACACGATGCAAGCTGCCAAGATGACATGCCTTGCACCATTATGATTAGATACTGAGTTATGGCTATGACTCGGTGTCGAGTCTATTCCTTAACTCAAATCTTGGTCAACCTTCTTGAGGTTCTTTCTTGTTTTCTTTCGAGTCTTTGATTAAGTTTTAAGCCATTTGGGCTTTGTCTCGGTGTTCTAACTCCTTCAAATTTTTGTTCAGGTAAAAACTTGGTTAACGATTTATAAATTTTAAAACAGTTATTAAAAAATTTGGGGCCTTGTTTAGTCCAAGATATGTCTGTATTATTCGTTTTTGGAGTCTTTTAAATATTGATTTTCTTTTATAAATTCATCTTTATATTAAATGGATAATTTATTTAGATTTTCATTTTATTTATTTTTTATGAGAAAGTACTTCTATGGAGTATGGAATTGTATGACGATTAAATCTTTGTATATGTTATGGTAGCGCACGCGCTCGCGCACACACACACAAATACACACACACACACAGATATATATATATATATATATATATATATATAACATTCTTGTGCTAGTGCTTTTCTTTTTCGCAAGACAGGCAAAGCTGAATGATTTATTTCCTCTTTTATTTAAAATCATAATGAACTGAGGTAGAAGAGCGAAGATGGTAACCTTGGGCTAGTAAAGGAAGCAAAAAAGACACAAGCTTTCTAGAGATAAGATAAATGCTTGAAGAAGTCTATAAGATCTAAAATAGCTGAAAGAAATCAAATCATTCCCAAGAAGAAGAAAATTATAAAGCTACATGTTTATCTTTCTCAACCCTCTAGATAAGTAGTTGCAGAGAATAATTAGCCACCAAAATAAGATTAAATCACGATCTCGGTCATCATCTAGCGGTACTTTCTTGTTGATATCACTTATAGGACACGAAATGCAAAGTGAAAGAATCACCAATAGAGAAATAATAAAGCATGCGATGACCATTATCAGTTTCCATGTCAAATTTGTATTAACAGCTATGAATAGAAGATTAGCACATGCGACTTGTATAAGGCATCCGAGTATTCTCCAAAAACCACTCCAAACTATGTAATCATGAGGAAAGCTGTCAATCACAGAAACAGTGTTAGAAGGCACACAAGATGAAAGTTGGGGGGCAGTTGAGGTTAGAATAAGATTGTTGTCTTTGTCATGGACGATGGAACAGTGGATGTTTTTTTAAATCATTATTGGATGAGAAAAGCGCTTTTAAATTTTGTAGTTTTTATTTAAAATGTACAGATCCTCGAACCGAAATATAACTCTATGTATCATATCATATTATGCTTTTTGGTAAAACTAAAATAATCACCATTGCATGCAGGATTATCTTTGTATTGTTGCAGCTCATTATGCCAATAGGATTAGCTAAGTTGAGATTAATTGTCATGAGCAGCTCAATACTTGTGAGCATTAAAAAACCTTGTTAAAAAAAACAAGTATTTAGATAAATTCCTCCCCTTTTTTTACTATTTTCCAAGTCCTAATTAACACCATCCTCCTATTTCAAGCAAAATTTGACCATTCATTTCTTCCTCCATGCATGATCGTCTGCAATCGCTTCCATTATCCCCAGCCGGTTTCTTGCTAGAATCTGCACCTTCCAACACCCACCTAAGCTTGTTTGATCATCATTTATGTATGATCAAATTTTGATCACACTAAATGTGTTGTTGCACCATAAGACCACCGCCAATCGACTCCACGTCGAGAGTCACATCTAACAACATGTTTGACTGTCATCCTCTCTTGTAAAAATCATTCTAGGTTGTGCTAGGCCAGCCTTACCGACTAAATTATTGCCTATTCCGCTTAGATAAGATCATAAGACGTAATCCATTATCGAAGAAAATAAACAGTTTTATAAGCATCATATATAAACCAATTTAGGCCCGATGCCTCTTACAAGTATCAAAATGTTTGTTTCTAGCGATTTTGTCCTCAAGTTGCTTCCAAATCCAACTACATCCTCATTATTGACCAATTAATACTAAACAAAGTACTAAAAAAATTTCCGCAGTGCATGAGTTTATCAAAAACACCTACTCCGATTAGTGATCGATTATTCCCTAGTGCAAGCTTACCGCTAATTAGCATCTGCCTAGTGATTTTTTCAACCATGCTGCCATCAAAATATCAAATCAAAGATCGTCCGAGGATGATTGGAGATCACCAAATGTTTGTATGCAGTACGAATATTTATACTGAAATTTTTAATGGAAATATGTGTTGTTGCACAACAATTATATATATTTGCAGCACAACACAAAATTTGCACTTATCGAATGTTGTTTCACAGTATCAAATGTTTGGCAATGTAATTTTTTGCAATAACAAATTTTGGAAATTATTCTGTATGATGAATATTTGTATTGTAAGTTGGCAGTATTTTCTGGGTGTGTATGTAGAGTTAACCAAGCTGGGCAACAACCCAACACCGAGTTTCCAAGTGGGGATAGATTTATATGCCATATTTGCAGAGTATGTTTTAATACAAATTGAATTCTCTAAATAAAAACAAGCTTAAGGAAATAAATGTTGGAAATAAATTAAAACTGCATTAAATATTCCATGTGTTAATTGCAATATAATTTGTTGATTTGCTTATTTGGTTGTATTAGGTAATGTATTATTGTGATCTTATCTAGAATTATCCTTTAGGTAAAGATAAACATGTATAAATAAGGATATGTATTTGCAATGCATGAAATCAAGCAATTAAGCCAAAAAAACAATAAAATTTGTCTTACGTACCCAAAACTTCTTCATCTCCTCCTCTCAAATATATTCTACAAATTGGTATCAGAGCTTCTTCAAATATTTCATCAAATTGGTATCGGAGCGAGGTTCGATCAAAATGAAAAATTCTTTCATTATTCCTTTTGTTTCTCAGTTAATCAAAGAAAATTATAATGAATGGAGTGTTCAAATGAAATTTCTTCTTGGATCCCAAGAAGCATGGGAGATTGTTGAAAGCGGGTATACTGAAGTTGAAGATAAGGAAAATTTAACACAAGCTGAAAATGATAAATTGAGATCATTGAAAATGAAAGACAAACAATCATTGTATTGTATCTATCAGGAAATAGATACATATGATGACGCTTTTGACAAAATATATCGTGCCACTTCTGCAAAGCAAGTTTGGGAGATTTTGCAAAGCTCATTCATTGGAGAAGAAAATAAAAAATTGAAGAAGAGGAAGAAAAGAAGATTGTTGATGAAGATCAAGAAGAAAGCGATAGCGAGGACAACGCAAAGAAGAAAAAAGAGAAGGAAAAAAGGAAAGAAATGAAAGACAAAAATGAAGAAAATGAGGATGAAGGTGGAGAGGTAGAGAAGATGAAAGGAACGGAGAAGAAAGGAAAACAAGAAGAAGATGATAATGAAGATGGAGATGCAAAGGAGAAGAAAGACAAGAAAAAAGGGGAAGAAAAGAAGGACATGAATGAAGAAGATGAAGGCAAAGAGGCAGAGAAGAAGAAAGAGAAGAAAAAACAAAAGAAAAAGAAAGGAAAACAAGAAGAAGATGAAAATGCAGATGATGATGCAAAGGAAAAAAGAGAAGGGAAAGAAAAGAAGGATAAGCACAAAAAGGATGAACATGAAGAAGTGAACGATGAAGAAGAAAATAAGGGTAAAAGTAAAAGAGATGAAAATGAAGAAAGCGATGTTAAGGAGAAGAAAGAAAAGAATAGAGCGAAAGACAGGGACAAGAACGAAGAGAAGAGTGAAAAAGAGGAAGTAAAAAAGAACAAAGAAGAGAGAGTTAAGAATAGAGAACCAAAGGACAAAGGTAAGAAGAAAACTAAAGATGAGAAAGAAGACGATACCGTGGAAGAAGAAAATAAAGTTGAGAAAGAAGACGATACTGTGGAAGAAGAAAATAAAGTTGAGAAAGATAAAGACTATGTTGATGCTGTTGACGAGATTGCTAATATTGGTGTTGTTAATGAGGAAGATGTTAGTGTCCCACAAGTTAACGTAAGTCACTTTTCTAATAAAATGTTTGATCAATGCTCAATTTCTCAGTTGTCACTGAAAGGAATTAAAGCAGCTAGATTTGGGAAGATGACTAAAGTGCAAGAAGCAACTATGCCTATCATTCTGAAAGGAAAAGACGTCCTTGCAAAGGCATGTACAGTCATAATTGAAGGACGTTGTGAAGATTTGAAGCATAAGCATATTTGAAAAGAAATTGAATGGGTTAAAGTTTACAAAAGAGAATTCTTAAAAGAATTCAAAGATATCATATCTGACTCATTCAAAATTCATTGCATGGGAACAAGATGGAAAATAAAACATATACTTTTTGGAGTATTTTATGGCAAACATTTGTGTAATCAAATTGAACAGTGACAATGACAAAGAACCAGAAAAGAAAAAAGAAAGCTTGCATGATTACTTTGTTCCTACCAAAGCACGTGAGGTATAAACAAATCAAAATCGAGATGTTCTCAAAGCAAGGGATCAAATAGCTGATATTTTGACAAATGCACTAAACGGGAAAGTCTTCTAAAGAAGTGCTGAAGATTTGAGAATAAAAAGCAAGTTTAACTTAGGGGAGACATTGTTGGAAATAAATTAAAATTGCATTAAATATTGCAAGTGTTAATTGCAATATAATTTCCTGATTTGCTTATTTGGCTGTATTAGGTAATGTATTATTGTGATCTTATCTAGAATTATCCTTTAGGTAAAGATAAAAATGTATAAATAAGGATATGTATTTGGAATGCATGAAATCAAGCAAAAAAAAAAAAAAAAAAAAAAAACAATAAAATTTGTCTTTTCCAAAACTTCTTCATCTCTTCCTCTCAAATATATTCTACAAATTGGTATCGGAGCTTCTTCAGATATTTCATCAATAAAACCCAGTTCACAAACTCACAAATGCAAGTTTTATTCTTCCGTTGTAGCTGTGTGTAATTTGTGCACCACGCTAATGCCATGAAAAATAGAATATAACAATTTTAAATATATATTGTTAAGAATTAGAGTTTTTGCTATGTATGGTTAATTTGTTGAGTAAATGTACCAAGAACATTTGCTTTCTGTTTAAATCTAATAATTTTGTTTACTTAAAAAAGGATTTGTATTATGTGATTTATTCATTTTATATTTGCATAAAAGTATGAGTTTCTCATTTTGTTTACATAGAGTTTACATTTTATTACTTTTTAACATTTAAGTAGTACTGCAATCTGTGAATATTTGTTAACTATGTAAATTTGATTGATTTAAAATTTGTAATTTTATTTTACTTTGAATTGTATTTTTAAGGATAAATATTAAATTTGATATTGGCTGTTTTTATAGTTGATTTAATGAACAATATATAGATATAATTAGTTTAAAATATTCATTGAGATAACGATAAATATAACGAGTCAATATTTTTTTAATGCATTATGAAACTCTGCAACAAATACTCAAATATTAATTTGGGGTGAATGCATTCCACAATAAAATTTCTAAGTGAGCTAGTTTTCAAAACTATTTTGCGTTTAGTGCTGATTTTCAAACTTGTTACTAAAGAGGGCTGGTTTTTGCACAGTCAGCTGACAAATCAGCATTTTTATAACTGCTACCGTATGACGCAACTCATTGTTGCGCCCATAATATTTTTACAAAATTTTACGACGCGCAACTGTAAGTGGCGCCTGTGTTTTTATTCGTTTCTTGACATGGCGGATCTCTTAATTGTGCTAATATGTCAAAGAAACTTAAAACATTGTTATCATGCAAAATTTATGTTACTAGGGTTAGTACCTTCTATTAATTCTGTTTGCTTTTGAATTTCTATTCAGTCAGCTGTAGCACGTTGGTTGATCTTCTACTGCAAGCTTTTATTTTCTCAACTGATGAAATTGTTGCTTTTTTTCACACAAGACACGTTGTCATTGCATTTTCTATAGGCCAATACCCCTTCAAACGCTGTGATGGCTGCGAGTAACATGTACGGTCGCGTACGAATACCAACTAGATTCAAGTTTATTGTTTCTTTTTCTAAATGTAATATGAACAGTAACATGGACTAAAAAGAAATTCCAGATCCCTTGCGCGACTAAGAGTTGCGCCTGGTGATAAAAACAATGAGAATACGTTGCGTGACTTATAGTTGCCTAGTGGAAATGTTTGTTGAATTTTTTAGGGCGCAACTCATAGTTGCGCCCGGTCCTGGCAGTTATAAAAATGCTTATTTGTCAGCTAACTGTGCACAGATCAGCCCTGTTTGGTAATAAGTTTGAAAATCATCCCCAAACGCGAAATAATTTTGAAAACTAGTCTACTTACAAAAATTGTCCTAAAATTTATTGACATAATTGTTAGTAATTGATCAGAAATAAGTTGAAAGTGGAAATAAACTTTAAAACGTGAGAAATTGTACTGTTATGTTAGTTTGGCTAAAATATATTATTTCAAGCATAATTTTTCATATCTCGAACATTTCCCTTTGTGATAAAACATTGAAATAATTAAATATTTATCTCAAAATAATAGTTAGTAAATAGTAAGTGTTAATTTATTATATTCATTAATATCAGTTTATAAAAAGTTAATTTGTCAATCAAAAAATGAAAAGAGTTAAAAGTGCTTAAAACTTATTTGTATATTTCAATTACTTATTAATAATTATGTGTGTATTTATCATCTTTGGATTCTAAGTATTTAAATTATGTATTTTGCTTTAAATGTGTTTAAAATAATATTTTTGAAATTTCTGTAAATTTAGTGTTAATTTTTTTTCTTCTAAATATACATTTTAATGACAATATTTTCTAATTTTAAAATAAAATAATATTATTGATATTCAACTTTAGGGGTGTAAAACGGACGGACGGACCGAACATTAACTTGCTCGAATCCGGACCGAAGTATAAAACGGACGGACAAATGTCCGATCCGATAATTTTCGGACACCAAAAAGTTTGTTCGATCCCGGTCCGTTAATAATCCACAAAGACCGTGTTCGGTCCGTGAAACCCAATCGGACTCGGACGAACGTAATCGGACACGGATAGACCGAATGATTCCCTGTACTCTGCAACCTGTAGCTGTAGGCTGCAGCAAGTAAAGCTTGCATGCATTATGGTTTGTAATGAAAATTTGAACACTCCAAATATGAATACACTAAACTGCCAAAACATATGAATCTACTTATACACTAAATTTGTTGGATAAGAACATTAGCGCATTAACACTTTGAAACAGCCAGGTAGATTCACACACAAACTGATGGTCTGAAGCATGACTGACTACATTGAGGGTACATTCAAATATTTTCATGACATAAACCATACAGACATTAAAAAACAACTAAAAATAATAGTAATAAAAGTAGCATTAGCATTAACTTAATTAAATATGGTTTAGATACAATATAATATTCTCCCATCCACAAAAAGAACACCAAAAAAGCGTGATTGACTACATTGAGGATCAAAATGTCAGAACAGCTCTAAGACCAAAACTGTGCGAATTTCTTGAGCATTCTCAAATTTCCTCTATCTGAAAAATAAAAAAGAAGAGTTAGTATGGTTCATAGCACAGTAAAATTGATCTTTACATACACAGAATTAGTATACATAATCTTTACCGAGTCAGCAAGACCACCTATTAGAAAACCATGATAGTGAATAGTACAGTAAAATTATGTTATTATTTTCTTCCTATAAAACATGTAAAAACTAATGCAACTTCATTGCAATCAATCTGAAGCGTGCATTTGATACAGGTAACAAAAAAAAAAAAAAAAAGAAGTTGATAGCAAAACCTGCTTCTCTTGTGATGCTTATTTTGTATGCACCTCCATGCCATATCTTATTTATTAAACTAAATATTCAAAAGTTTGGTCATGCAATATGTTATATCTATGCTCTTAATGCACACGTTGTATGATACATGATTATGTATTCTCTCCCATGATGTTATGAAAGCAAGACATTCATTTGTATATACCTGAAAAGAAGCTAATCAATTTGTACACTATCAATAAGGTTATCTATCTATAACTACATTCAAATTAACACTGTATAAAAAAATAAACCCGAGCTTAGCACACATTAATTCACCGTGATTTAATTCAAAGCATCTCAAATATAGATTATCACCATTACTACTATTTATCAAAACAATTGTTTATGCTCTCATGTTTGAAGTATTGCTTTATCATCAAAATCAACCAAGGATTATTGGTTTCACTTTCTGAAATGACTCAAAAACAATTTTCCAGCTTGGCATTCAAAGCTTAATGCCCATTTGTTGACTTTAATCCAATATCATTTGCTTATATTAACTATAATTTGCATTTTACAATATATTTCAGTTTATAAATTGCTATCAGCAATTAGTTTGAATGGAACCAACTTCAGATAAGCATGAGGATATAGTTGGCATCTTAAATTACTACCGCATAATATATCATTTCTACTTTGCATAAAGAATGCCAAATTAGATAAAACCTTAGATAAGATCATTCTATTCGATAGTTGGCTAAATGATCATGACCACTGTTTTTTCTTGAGCAATATACTAAAACCATAGGCTTCATATCATCACTATTTTTCTAGAAGACTTTTACATCAGCTGAGACTACAAGAAAATTAGGCTAATTAAATTATAGAAGCATATATGTAACTTGACTTAGCATTAAGCAACTGACATGTTATATGATCAAGAAGAGTGTTATAATTATTATGAATTACGGTATTGTTCAAACCCATTTCATTAGCAATATCGTGAACCTAGATGCCCGCATAACGGATGCAAAATTGCAAATACAACAAAAGAAAATTTTGTTGCACTTAAATTCTTCAATTCTTTATTATCATCTTGCTTTTATAGTATTTAAAGCCATCACCGAACAAGATTATTCCATTTTGTTAAAACTGCCTCAATCAAAAGAATGCTTGATGCTAAAAATCAACATATTGATGCTAAAAATCAACATATAGTCATCAGCCATCCACTCTCAGGCAGAAACGTTAGATATAAAAGAGAGCAATGATCACATGCTCAGATGAAAAGGAACATGCATGACCCAATTAAGCTAGACCCAAACAACTCTATCTGAAATTACTTAAATGCATAGGTATTTACATAAACAATGTTTTCTTTTTCTTTTTTATTACTCAAGACAATTAATTCTGTAGGCGTATGTTAACAAAGCATGGAAAGAAATAAATGCATTTAGTTGTTATAAAGAGCTTAGTACATAATAAGTTGGCTGCAAAACCTAGAGATACATGAACTAATTTCGGCATCTTTTGTGAAAAGCAAACATAATCATATCCCTTTTAAACTCACTTGTCCATATTAGTCAGCCAAAAAAACACAAAATTTTCCAGACCAGACCATTGCTTTTCTAAGGAGAAAGGAAAACCACTTGTGTTAGAGAACAAATATGCTTTGTGTTTTGAGAGTATCTTAAAACATAATATAGTGCTCAGTTTGAAATTCACAATTTTCCTACAAACACTCACATGCTTGGTGATGTAGAATGTTGCAGGTATAGTCACAAAGAATGACGTCTTTGCAATTTTTCAATGGTTGTGCATATTTTTAGTTTATCAAAATAAGTTTGAAAGCTAAGAATAAAAATAGAAAGACTTGCTATTAGATTTCTCTAATAAATATCCATAGTATGGTCTTTTGCTTAGTTTCCTAACATAGACATATTACATTTTAATATTAAATGTAAATAGTATTACTATTTAAATATATGATGACAAAATTGTTAAATGTCAGACTAAAATTCTACTTTAGATCCCAAGTATTTCTGTTGAAGATTACACAAAGATTATTTTAACTGGTTGGAGAAGAGTGCTGATACCATAATGGGCATCTAGCTTGGCAAAGACAAACAAATGGAGAATATGCTAATACACCAAGCACAACAAGGATATGCTAATACCTTCCTCTACAATAACTAAAAAAAGAAGCAAAACAGTGATTACCAATGAGCTCTTTTCCAATTCCAGTCAGTCAAGTTTGACGTACTGGATATCATGTTCTTCATCTCGCACCTAGTTATTAAAAAAAAGTCATGTTTTAGCAAATCATTATGTAGCAGCACAACAACTGAAATTTGTTAAATAAAAAATTCCTAAATAATCTGCTAATAAAACATATATTTCACCCTTTTTAATGCAAAGTTAGATCTTAACCAATCGCTGCTGCATATCAAGGCTTCAACTGTCTCGGGTTTAAGAGAACTTCTAAATTGATCAAGAACTCTACCTCCTGCACTAAACGCGGATTCAGAAGCAACGCTGCTTATTGGAATAGAAAGTATATCATGAGCCATATTCGATAATATTTTATATTTTGAAGCATTAGATTTCCACCAGTCCAAAATATTGAAGTTATCATCTAATCCATTGTATTTGTAACGTGACTCCTTCAAATATACATCCAACTCTGATTCAGACGGTTCTATAACATCCAACTCATCAACCCACATTTCAAACTCAGATCTACTCTTTGTCATTGATTTGCTGTTAGAACCATTGTTATCACTTTTCCTACCAGAATTAACATTCAATGGTGCATTCTGAACATACTCTGAATACAGATCTTGTAAAGAAGAGGCAATATATTTCATATTTTGGACTGATTCTACAGCAGGATAAATCTTTGGAAAACAAAACTCAATCAATTTCATTTTATATCTAGGGTCTAGAATAGCAGCAATTGACATTAAAAGATTGCATTCACCCCAATATTTATCAAACTTAATCTTCATTTTGTTTACCATTTCACTCATATAAAAATAGCCCTCGAATTCCAGTAGCTTATCATTCAGTATTTGCTTAATCTTCCAAAGTTCAGGGAGAAATAAATTTGAAGTTGGATAAGAAGTTCCGGAAAAAACATGGGAAGCTTCATTAAAAATTTCTAGAATTTTACATACCGATTCAGCTTTCTCCCAATCCATTGTAGTAGGTAGCCATGTGTAAGATGGATCTCTCTCTTGGTACATAAAAAATACTTTCCTGAACTGAATAGCACACTCAAGCATTTCATATGCCGAATTCCAACGAGTGGGAACGTCAAGAACCAAACGTTTAGAGACCGGAAATTGTAGTTGCTTAACTATGTCTACAAACTTGCTAAGTCGTTGGGGAGACATTTTAAAATATTTTACGCTTTCTCGGATATTTTGTAGGATACCCTTTATTTCACCCAATCCATCTTGCACCATTAAATTTAAAATATGTGCACAACATCTAACATGAAAGATCTTTCCTTTGAAATAGAGCCTATCCTTTAATGCAAAGTTTTCTTTCAACATTCTAACCGCTAGATCATTAGAAGATGCATTATCAAGTGTAATAGAAGATATTTTATTCTCTATTCCCCAATCTAAAAGGTATGAAAAAACAGCATCAGCGATGGCAACACCGGTATGTGGGGGTGCTAGGCTTCCAAAGTTTAGAATACGCTTTTGTAGTTTCCAATCAGAATCCAAAAAGTGATATGTAAGACACATATACCCAATAGTTTGATTTGAAGTCCATAAATCAGTTGTGAAACTTAATCTTCCCACACTCCGTAGCGTCTCTTTCAATTTTTTCTTCTCATTTTCATAAACTTTCATACACTCACTTTTTATGGTTAAACGTGAAATTTTCTCAAACTCAGGATTCAACATTTGAGAATATAGTATAAAAAATTCATGTTCAACCATTCTAAAGGGATATTCATGCATGATAATCATGGTAGCCAATATTTCTCTAACTTTTGCCTTGTCATATTTGTGAAGAGCTAATTTCCCAATCAAATCACTTTCACTGCATCCTTTGTCTTTGAAAATTTCTTTTCCTAATATTTTTTGTTGTTTTTGTCTAGCAATGCGAACACGACATTTACTTAAATGTCTTTTAAACGTGGTTGTACATCCATCTTTTGTGATAGTTATTTTTTGTTCACAATGAATACACATACCGTACTTTCTAATTGATCCATCTTTTTCTTTCTCTGTACGTCTTTCAAACTCGAGCCAAACATCTGATTTCCTTTTTCGTGTTTTATCCTCAATCTCGTTAGCAGCATCTTCGACTTTATGATCTGTTTGCTCATCCCCATTCTTCGCAGGTTGACTGCCCTCATCATTGTTTATTTCTTCTTGAGTTCTGTCGTTTCCGTGATCATTACCACCTAAAAATAATGAAATTAAATAAAAGATATAGTTATTTACATGTGAAAATGGAAGCAACTTCATTTAATTCTGATTAAAATCATTGGCAATTTTTTTTTTAACCACATCATTTTAGTAGTAATGCTAATTTCTTAAATTTCTGCAGTTCATCCATATTTCGATTAGAGTAAACTTTTTCAGCATAATCAAATGATTTGAATCACTAAATGAAACGATACATGCAGTCAAGTTTCCCCCCCAAAAAAAACTCAAACTTTTAATTGAATCAATCATAAACCAAAATGTAAGAAAACCTACTGTAAATTAATTCTATTTCTATGCAGTATTAGAGAGTATTTTCCATGTATTAGAGAGTAAATTAATACTATTTCTATGCACATCAATCACACTTTTAGTATTCACATGGAAAATACTGCTAGATCATGGTATCAACAATGCATTTCTATGCAGTATTAGAGAGCAGAGTTTCGAATAATTGGAAAAAAAACCGCAAGTATCGAATTATATGTGGAAAAAAAAATCTGAAACCCCGAAACAAGCTATAAGTTTTAAAGTCTACAAATGGAATTTTGCATTTCACGTACCAGAATATTACAATAAATAAAAACGAAATATTCCAGAATAAAAAATCAAACCATACCCAAAAGTTGTGACGTAGAAGCCATAGAAATTCAACGATCAATCTAAAATGGAGAAGAATGATAAGTTTAGGAGGAATTTCTCTGGTCGAGGTGGAGGCCGACTTTTAATTGAGGGAACATAAGAGATTTGAGCTAGGGTTAGGGTTTGGCTGCTTGGAAACTGGAACGTATATGTTTAGAAAAGAGAAAGCGGATTTGTTTGGGAGGGAGTAGCGAGGCATCATATTGGAAAATGGACCGTAATAATTGCTGTGTGTTCCCAAAAATATTATACTATACGTTGGTTCAAAGCATTGTTTGCGGACAAGTCGGACCGGACATGTTAAGTTCGGGCTCGGTCCGAATTTATCGGACGGACTATTATTTGTGTTCGATTTTGGACCGTTATTTTTTCGAACAAGCCAACGGTCGGACAAATTTTCGGATCTGACACGGACGGACAACGGACAGAATGGTTTGATTTACAGCCCTATTCAACTTGTTATATACTGAATATGATCTTTGACTTCTTCAAATATATTGGATAGCTATAAATAATTATATTTGAAATGACAAATATCGAAATGATAGTTATATGAACCATGGTTTGAGATTCTGTCTGATTTGCCAAAATTCTGTCCATTCCGGTCTTGTTTCAGTAATTATCGGACTGGAATTTGTCTCTAAACCCGTTTTTGGAAATGCAGCGGAAAAAAAAAGTGTGAGCAGAGAAAGTAAGAAAACGAAGGCTCGTGGGAAGGGAAGGACGCGATATAGAGAATGGAGAAAGACGCAGTAGGTAAGGTAAAGGAATGGATCGGCATTTGTATTTAGGTTTTTTTCCTCTTTCGTTTTGAAGCAGCCAGCAGATCCAATGTGATATGGTTTTGAAACATTTTCTTTCATGGGTTGGGCTTGATAATCTGGGCTTATAAAAATTTCTCATAATCAATTTGTTAATAAAAACCGCAGACTGAGATGTTAAATTAGTATATATATTATAACAAAATAAACTATATTATATAATCATAAGTTGCTGTGTAGCTTAAAATAATTTGTATAGCATTCATGCCAAACTTTCTTATACTACATTTAATATTATTTCACATATTTGTAAAAAAGACTGCCGGAACTCACAAAACATACATTCCGAAATTACTGAAACGAAACCAAAAATTCAAAAAAAGTCGATGATCAAGAACGGAAATGGAACAAGGAATTTCAAATCTTGATATGAAACTATTTTTATGATTCACTGTAGTAAAAATTAACTTTGATATTAAAAAAAGGCGGATGATATTGTACGGATAATAACTTGAACCCTTTTTTTTTTGGCAGGGCATGTTTAATATGAGCATATTTATAATATTGTAATAAACACAACCCGTGTCCAAACTCGAGTACCGAACATACAGAAAGTTAGAAGAAAGAAATTAGAGGATGAGAAAAGATAAGAAAGAAATACTATAATAGAAGAATAAGAAGACAACACAGAATCAGAATCTCACATCGCAGCGGAACAATATAATATAGGAATAAATCTTTATAAAGAACTTGAATAAATATACTTACATACATCAGAGTACGGCAGACAAATCTAGACAATTATGATAACCTGTCCTCATATACAACACATAGCGGAATAATATTATATATCATACGTCTATACTCCTCCAGCTCGCCTCTGATCTTTACAGGATCCGATAACCTAAACCTGTAACTAGGGATGACCCGAGACATTACAAATGCCACGGATCAGTCTGGTGAAGCAGCGTGAGTAAAACCCACTAAGTTATAGATAACATCCATATTGCTTAACTTTGAAATCTTTTGGAAGAAAAGGTAATGGCAAGACTAGTCCACACATAAACACGGACGGTTTTTACCTTACTATAACTAAAATATTTTTGAAACCAATACTAGTCTGATATTATAATAGTGATGTAAATCAAGTAAATAACCAAGTAGTAGAACGCTTGCATATCACGCTCTACGTATATTGTATAAAATCAAAAACTGCGGGCTCTTATGGAGATCAAATTCCAACTATGATAAGGTATGAGACCACCTTCCGATCAGTGTACTCTAGAGGGTATACACTGGGGTTCAACCAAAATTTTAAATTATGAGCATATTTAATATCATATAATCGGGAGAAGCAAGAAAAGAAAAGAAAATATCGACACTTATTATCATTATATATGATACACACGTGATGTAGGTAATGAAATTTCATTTTTGAAGAAAACAATATATGTGCTTAAACATAAGCGGATTATAAATAAATAATTATACAAATAAAAAAATGTAGAATGTGAAGTAAATGTAAATTATCTAGTTTGAGTTAAGAAGAAGTTTAGTAAATGTTAAAAATCAACGTGAGACTCTCAAATTCTTCATCTTTACTCTTGTTATTATTTATCCACCTTTGACTGTTAAGCATCATGCAAGTATTAATTCAACAACAGCAGCAGCAACAACAACAACAATAACTAAACCATAAACCCAAATAAGTTGGGGTCGGCTAGAGATGAAACCAAGAAAAAAAAAACCAATGTAAGAATGATAACAAGAGATTTAAAGTTGAAACATAAATAAAGGTAAAATTAAATTTAAAATAATTAAACAAATAATAATAGTAGTAATGTGGTAATGAAGAAGAAGATGATGATAATAATAATACTTTTAATAAACTAGTGTGAACCCGTGCTACGCACACGGGTTGTCGCTATAAGGTTGCATTGAAAATATCGTATAATATTAGGTTACTTAACCTTGCAATGGTTTGTTTTAATTTAAATTCACTATATAATATCGAAAATAAGCGACAATATAAAAACTAAGAATATTCGGGGTAAATACAAAATGCAATTTCATTGATGTTTGCTGCAATTCTATAATAGTGCGTTAGATGTTCAAAATGGTATGCAGAGTTGAATGTTTCTAAAGAGTTTGGACAAAGTGGAAATGAAAATAATATTAACTAAGCAAAGTCAAGTAATTATACTTGTAAATAAAGATTAAGACATTACTCTATAAACTATTTTACTTTGTAAACTTGTTCAATTGTAGAATACAATAAGCGTCGAAATAATATAAAGTGCCGGTAGGCAAACACAAGCGTTGATCTGGAAACCATGCAAGTGGAAGCTAAACTTTTACATAAGATGACAGCATTTTTCAATTTAATTTACAGACCAAGCAGGTACAAACATTTCTATTGTATATGATATCATATGAGATTATATAATTATTCAGTTACAAACATTCCCGATGCAATGAAATATAAAATTGCTAATACAATATTGTATGACTGATATATCATGCACTGTTCATAGTAGATAAGTGAACGCTTTCTCTCTTACTTTACAATATATGTAGCAAGTATACATGTAATCTTTTTTTTAAAACTGGTGACGCATTCACATTACCTGCATGAACATTATATTTATAACATAGATGCTGCCTATCATTGCACCAACTTGTTGCTTCATTGTTGACATGTCCCTCATTTATTGGTGACATCAGACCCAGCTGCACTTAGAGCTACATACATCATGTAGTGTGCAATGATTAGTGATAATATATTGCAAGCTATGATACACTGGCTTGTGGACTTTACTTGGTTCAAGGACAAACTTGTTGGTCTGTAAAAATTTCAGTTGGATCCTAATTAGTTTGCATGCATTTTAACCACTATCAAATAACGTTACATCTTTTAAGTAAGCACGTTGAACATCTATTCATGTACAATTTATATAATTCTCCTTGAGCGCTTCACCTTAAGATTTAATCCTTCAAGTTGATATCAATGCAAAGATTTCTCGTTAATATATTTGTATACAATGAGATGATACATGCTTGTGTGTAAACCATCATTTCTGTGTACGGTATTGATGCTCAAAATACAGCTAAGGTATGTAAGAATATGTGCATCTTGTATGTAGGACTAACAAAACAGTTACTGGTTTGAAAAAATAAAAATGCTTCTATAGTCGGTTCTAAGCATAACGTTTACCTCTCTCGTGTAGGCCATAAATTAGGTGTTACAAGATAAGGACTCCACCGTCAACTCGTCAAGTAAGGTCGATTCATTTTTTCTGTTAACTCGGAAATGTTGTCTAAAGAAAAAGGAAAAAAGTCTCTAAGTCTTCTATTTTCAAAACATACAATGAATAGAATAATCAAATATTCATTGAAATTCCCTTGTTGATCTTTTGTTAGGTATCTAGTAAATTTTAATCTGCATGTATAATACCTTCATGGATAAGAGTGCATAAATTATGCATTATAAAAATGAATAATAGTACCGCAAAAAGTTTGTCAAATGGATAGTAATTTTTACTTTAATGTGTACACGTCCTTCGCACATGGGTTTGACCGTATTGTTGGATCATTTGTGCATATATATAGAAAAAATAAATTCGCTGAAAACAGATTTAAGAAAAGCTTGTGAATATAAAATGTATTTATTTAATTCGCCCAATATATGATCATGAGCAGTTGCCCTTGGGAAAAAAAAATCAAAGATGGCTCAGATTATGAACCCTGTTGGATGCGTGCAAATTTCTTAATTTTATTTTTCAACACTACCATTCAAAATTAATATATCAATTCTACAGATTACCAGAAATTGTACATTGGTAGCATATACAAAGTTATGGAATCTTTGTTGGATGTATTTCAGAAAACAATTACATCTAGTTAAGTATGAAAGTAACTAAAAAGATAAGTTGTATCCAATATGCCAAAAATATATATATGCCTAAAAAGGAAATATTACAAGAAATTTTACATTGGTAGCATATACACAGCTATGGAATTTTCACTGAATGTATACTTCAGAAAACAATTGCAGCTTGTTAAGCATGAAAGTAACTAAAAAGATAAGTTGTATCTAATACGCCAAAAATAAATACGCCTAAAAAGTAATATCAATAGAAAAGGGTAACGATGAGTCCTTACTTGATTAGAATGGTCAAAATTAGTTTGAACACATAACCAAGCTACTATCCAGAGAGAGTCTGTGTATGTATGTAAAAAATGAAATCATTAGCATTACACTATTTCTTTTTTGCACTTTCAGACTTGATCACAAAAGTAACATAATTTGGCCCTAAAAGGTCCTAAATTATAAATCTGAAAAACCGAACACAAACATGCAAAATCAGGTATAATTTCATTGACAACTTCGGATATACATTAAGCTTCTCTTTACACCATGTCCCTTTGGGGAAGGTAAAACTTTTTACCAGCTGTCGTTTACCGGTTGCACCAAAATCCAGTGGCACATTCTCATCATCGAAAGATTCGAAACTATTAATTCCTGACACAAAAAATGGAAGTAATCCTTGGTATTCACGCGATGTAAAAGAATTTGTTAAGGCTGCATGATAGTAGACAAATATATAGATATATGTACAAATTTAAGCCTATGATTAAAGTTTTACATCAAGCATTGTAAAACAACGACGAAATTTAATACGTAATGTTTTAAATGGTTAACATTTTAAGATGATTGCATATCAACAGGAAATAGACATGATAGAAATAGTATGGTAACATCTGCTTTGGATTATCGTATTGCTTCATAGAAATATATGTTATCATTTAACTAAAAATTATGCAACACATAACACAACATGTCACATTAAGTAATTTTAACCTCACTAAGAATATGTAGTTTTCTATTTTGAATTATATTTTATGTCGAAATTACAAAGATAACATGACATATATTGAAAATAGTGATCAAGATACTATAACATGATTTAATTGATTCTTATTATAAAGCATTGATCGTAAGGAAAACCACTGAAGGCTAAAGGATCGTTTGGTTCGATTCACATATAGGTAAAATTCTAAAAAAGAACTATCAGTAAGAGTGCAGTAGTGAACTTTTGAACATTGGTCAAAAAGTAAAATCATAACAATGTAGGCAATTTCTGAAGTTGGTAGTGCCTAAAGAATAGTGAAGTTATAATAGCCTTAAAAATGTCAGCATATTGGAAATAATAATATATATATATATATATATATATATATATATATATTGCTTTTCGTCTGCAGGAAGGAACAATATATTATAATTTGTATATGAAAAATTATAGTCAAATTAATTGACCTATCCTACAACACAATGATGGATTCACGTGGTGGAAGGGTGCGATGACACTTCAGGTTATGATTCTCAAAGAGCATTATATCAAAGTATATAGGCATTTACTGCCCACCCAACTCATAATTCCTCATTGTTTTAAATGTTCATCGGTTTGATATTGCGCTCGTTGAGATTATTCAATGAAATTCTAGCAGTTAATATTTTGTCTACATTCAATTATCATGAAAATGCATAGACAGTTTGCTGCCTACATTATTTTATCTTAGCAAGTTTGCAGTTAATGTAAAATAATTCTGAGAAGCAACATTTAAAAAAAGGCTAAGATAAGTTCCAAACATAAATTACGTTTTCTTCAAACCCCTATGGATAAGACATAAATAAAATTAAAACATCCTCTTTGAAATTGATAATAAGTTGTCAATGTCTTTCTATCACAAAACTAATGTATTGTTTACAGTCATACTACTAAGCTCATGTTTTTTTACACGAAAATAACGACTAAAATAGCTTTAAGGAAAATATGCGCAATGTTAATAACATAAATTTATAAATTTTTATCAACACAGTGCAACAAATTATCAGAAATTTTATTATTCAGAAATATTGCCTTCTAGATAGGCGTTGGAAAAACGATTTGATGATTACTCATTCAAGAAGAAGGTTAGATCAAATTAAACCAAGTTGAGGCAACCGATGTCATAATTTTATGGGTGCGCACGGCAAAAATGGCATTACAGAAATTCTACTCTTAGTTGATATTTACCTCAAACCAAAGATTTCCAAGTTGAGATACCACGAAGTAAGCTCGGAATTAATGTAGGATAGTTTTAAGAAGCAAGGTTTTAAAAAAGGTTAAGATTATGTCAAACCATTTATTAAAAAAAATCTCCTTTATGGATGTAGCGTTGACCGCCTAGTAAGCTATGATTTATTGAAGTGATAATTAGAGTCGAATAGTTTCAACGAAAATATCAGCAATTGTAATAACAAAAATATATTTAATGTTAATCAGCCTACTGCAATAAATTACAAAAAAGCCTCTAGTTATCGGATTTTTTTTAATCAAAATCAGTATTATTGCTTTCTTGATAGGCAGTAGGAACTGCAGGTACGATGGTAGTAATTCATTTAAGAAGGATAAATTAAATTAAACAAAGTTGAGGAAAATCGCATGTCATAATTTTATGTTGCTTGAGGCAAAATGCAAAGAAAACTAGGAACCCAACAACTCCCTATAAAAGCTATTCAAATTAAATTGAAAGCAAAGTTAAATATAATGACGTACCACTCAAGTTATATTTGTAGAAAAAAGCGGTGAACATATTCAATTTTTTTTTACTAATATACTGGACAACTGATTGTATATTATATGAAGTTATTCAAATTTGTACATAGTAGTACTGATTTACATTCATTTAAGAATTTGTTATCTTATTCATTGCGATATCGGTATATAGCTTTTAGTAACTAATGTTATACCATGATATAGGTTGATCAATTTGTTTACCCTCAACACAATAGATTGCACAAACTGTAAATTTCATAACTGTAACCAGTTTTCGCAGCACAAGTTCCACACACAAGATGGCGCTAATATTTTTTGAACCCGTAGTATCATGCTTGTGGTACTTAATCAATTTATTTACTAATATATGTTTATTAAAATAAAAAGTGAACTAAGAAATTCCAAAAATATAACAAAGCTGATGCTAAGGTACTGCGTCTCATGGACATAAAAAGAGTGTACAATCCTATTGATTTTATAAGAAATGACTATTGGACAGTATGATGGTGTAAATGAAAACCAATGAAAAAAAGATTGGTTTTATTGAAATCATATTAAGAAAATAAGAAAATAGGTACACTTCCATATAATGTCATATGTAGCTTGGTAGATTTAATACAAAACACTATTAACAAATCACAAAATGTTTTATTTCAACATCGAAATATGTCGCTCATGCTATAATGAAATTTGACAATTTTTAATCTTTAATGATGTCCTAAATAGAATACACATATTGGAGTTGGAATCATCATTTCCCAAACTATCATCACAATCGTGGTTGACACTTCAAATGGTATTTGATTGTATGAACTTTCATGAACCAATTGCAGATGAGTGAGTGGCTACATTAAATTGCTTGGAAATTTTAATTTATGGACTGAAAACCTTATGAACTCAAGTTTGATCACTTGGCAGCCATTGCAGTAAAAATATAACAATGACTGGAAAGCATACCTGAAATTCTCTTGTAGCCAGCGAAAGAATCAATAGTGGGAGATTTAAATTGTAGGTAGCTGCAGCAAAAGATAAAAAAGGATAAACAGAAGTTAGTCGGAGGAAGATGATTTACCCAAAAAAATGAATCTCAATGACCGAAAGAAATGGATTAAACTCAAAGATTCAAAACCCCTTAAAGAGTTCATTTATATTTTGTGACTTACTTCGTTTTCAAATTTTTGTAAACTTATAACGTTCATATACATTTGTTATTTTTGATGTTTCTAAGTCAAAGTTTCAAATTTTGAATATTCATATATTTTAAACTTAAATTAAATTTTCTATCGAGTTTCTAATGTTACATTAAAGTTCAATAAATTTTTATTATGCCATGGGCTTAGTTTCATTTTGGGATATACTAAAATCAAAATCATAATCTCAACTGTTAACCAAAACCTCAAAACTTGGTTCGAACTGCAAAATGTTCAAAAATGTACCTCCGAACCTAACAAAAGATAGAGACTATACATGGAAAAAGTAACGATTTTTCAACAGATGGATCTGAAAATCCACTGACCTATATAGCAAATAAACGAATAGGACACTAAAACTGAAAATACTACATCTTGAAAATCAATTTAGTAAAGGTAAACGTAAAATAACTAAAGTTACCAAGAAGGCAATAATAATTGGAAAATAGCTTTTATAAATTGGATACTAATACACTGTATTGATTATGCAACAGTTTATGAACCAAAGTAATACACTTTAAAAAATGAGCTATAGTTTGAACCAAGTTCGAGATCTCGACTTATGTCCTGATTTTGACCTTTTATAATTTAGGAATTTCGATCTATTCATATAATTTTGAGAATTTTGACGTTGGGTCCATTTTTAGAATATTACACGTAATTGTTTAAGTTAACAAAATAAAGTGTATAATTTATTTTCAATTGAAAAATAAGATTTAAACAAACATAATTAATTAATTTATAAATATCAATAGTGCTTAAACCTGTCTATTCTTATAACGTTCATGTTTATTTTGTGATGTTAAATATTTCTAGTTTAAACTCTCAAAATTTGAATATTCATATATTTAAAACTCAAATTAATTTTATTTTTGAGTTTCGTTACATTAAAGTTCAATAATTTTCATTCCGGAATTATTTTAACATGCTAGTCAAACCCAAAAATTATTTCAATAATATTTCAGTTTTATTTTAAAATATTATTTTAATATGGTATTCATGAAAAATACCCATAAAAACACAATTCTGAAGGAATGGAAGATGTTGAGGATATATTAAGAAGACAACAGACATTTTTTCTCTTCATTCATCCTAACAGGAATGAAATCCGAAAGGTGAGCCAGTAGGGAAGCCTTAACATGAAAAGAAAATTTAATACTAAAGATGGACAAATGCATAAATCTTTCAAGCGAGTCAGCCATTAAATCAAGCATAGACCGCATATATATTTCGAGGAAATCAAATAAAAATAAGCCTCAAAATAGCATTTTTTTACTTCAAAAGAAAAAAAACCAATATAGGGAAAATCATAGAATGGAAGTTTTCACTTTGTAGAGACCTCATACGTAAACAACAACCGAGGAGGATAGAAACGAAAAGGAACATGCAAAATGAAACATCCAAATAGAACTCCTGCATCACCCAAAAAAAAGAAATTACAAAAATAAGAAATCAGCGATTCACGTAGATGAATACCACCAGAAAATAGACCTAGGAGGGACGCTGCAGTGAATCTTAAAGAAGTACTGGATGATATACAAATCAATTATGTTCATTACTTTTGTTGTAAGCAAAAAATTGAATTGTAAATTTACCTATTACCCAAGATCTAATCGTCGATTATCGTTGTTTGATTTCCAGATGCCGTTTTCTTTATGCCCTGGCGATTGGTGCGACTAAAGGAGACATCGATTTCGCCTGTCTTGTCAAATTCAAATCATGCTTAAAATTTTATTGGGAAAAATCGAAGATTTCCAACCAAATTAGGGTGAGACCGAGGGTTTGAGAGCATACATCCATTTGGTATCACTGTCACCTTTTCTGAATTGGGCGAGAGAATACATCCTAAAGGAAGGTGAGATGGAGGGAGGAAGAGAGACCGAGAATGGAAGAAATGGAAACAAAAAAGTACACGACTCTTTATTTCATGATATTCGAGCTTTTCCGCTTTTAAGACTCAATTAATATGTGTTGTAAACGGAAGGATGAAACAGGTGGAAGTCCGCATAGCACCGAGACCGCACGATTGTTGATGTGGACAGATGGCAGAATTCTATGTTTTAGACGGAAATTGAAACTGAAAGGACTTTGAGAAAAGATTGTGCTTTCATATAATATAATAGATATTGAAAACTAGCACAATGCATTATGCCGCTAATAGCCTAATACACTAGCCCTATCATCTAATGGTAAAAATACTCTCTATGAACTTAGGTCTGGTAAATGGGTCGGGTCGAATAGAATTTGACCCGACTCATTCAAGGCATAAACATGCCCGATCCGTTTAACCCATTTAATAAAAGGGTTGACCCAACCCAATCCAATTAATTAAAGGTTCAACCCGACCCAATCCATTTATCAAAAAATGCACAAAAAACAGAAAAAGACTACTATAAACAAGAACTGAACTAAATAGCACAAAGTAGAAAATGTTTGAAAATCTAATTGAGTATCATTACAAACTAGAGCATATAGAAACTAACATACACAGAATCAAATACTACAAAAACAATATGACGTAAATACAGTTCCTTCGATGCTCCAAGCAACAGGCAGCAGGCAGATAGCAGCAACAGCCGAAAAGCAACAACAACAGGCAGCAATAGCCGAAAAGCAATAGCAGCAGGCAACATGATGTAAATAAGAAGAATGATGATACTAGCATCAAGGGTTCAGCAATCATAAATACTGCAGGCAAATAAAATCACATTTCATTGTTATTTAACACTAAATTACATGTCTAGACCTGATAACATCATGCAACTAATGTAGATGCGTATTTCCCTAATAAAAATGTATAGATAATATCATTGTTATTGAACATCTTGTTTCCAGTTTGATAATTTCTGTCAGTAAAGAATTTAGTAGTCAAGCTACGCATTATTTATTTTATCCAGATGTACATAAAACCACAACTTCTTAAAATAATATTTGTGCAAGCTAAAGAGTTAGCAAACCTTAAATCAGTCACATAGACCTATAAAACATAACTAGATTTTAGCATATTGTTTCTTGTTCATTCATTACTAGATATTATTATTTAACATAGTTTATATTGAAGGCTATATATAACTAGATATTAGTATTTAACATAGTTTATGGAAACCAGACTATGCAGTGCACATAATGAAGAAATCGAAAGCCTAACTAATTATGATGCAACAAATCTAAAATATACCCAATTAGGTAGATGCATCAGTTGCAGGTTCAGTTAGTAGCATATCAACTTTCAACAACAGCCCCTGCATTTCACCAATAAGATAACTTAGTTACTTAAAGATCACAAATTACATAACTTCCTATTTGACAGTTGCCTATATCACTTAAAATATAGAAATATATCTATAGTGAAATATTGTAATGTATAGTGGAAATCTTGTTTAGCTATGTTACTGGAGTGCAGGGCATTTATACTGACAACACAGCCTATAATATATATAGGGGATTGTTAATGACACCCCCTTTTTGGTTAAGGGGTGTCACAAATTTTAGTTTTTAAATTTTTGTTAAGGGGTGCACAATAAAGACTAAACCCCCCTTTACAATTTATTGCCTTAAGACAAAATTACCCTTAATCTGAAGAAGAAGCACGACGTGGTGAAATTCGGTCGCAAGTCACCGTTTTCCGAAGCATGACGTAGATGTGAAAATACGAAAAACGGCTTGCAAACACCGAACAATCATTATAAAGATAGAAAATTATGAATGTTTTTAGTGTGAAAACACGGTAGAGTATAACCGTTTCCGTTGTTTTTGTTAAGTTTGTTATAAAGATAGAAAAGATGCTCTAATGCTACCTTTTTATTAAATAAAAACGATATACTCTTACCGTTTTTACTGGTTCGAGCACGAGCATTGAAATACAGTAGGGTTATTTTTGTCTCTTAAAAATATAACTGGTGTTGCCCCTTAACAAAATTTTTATAGACCGGTGTCCCCTTAACAAAATGACACCCTTAACCAAAAAGGAGGTGTCATTAACAACACTCTATATATAGCTGGCATCAATAATAAATGGGCAGAGTAAATCATAATTTGTCTATTTACTTTTACGGTCTCACTAATAATAAATGTAAAGCATTCCAAGGTCTAAGGCTGGTAAAATTATACAACTGGAGCTTATATATTGATAAAGTGAGCTCAAAATTATAGAGATTATTACAACTCAGAGGCACTTCTAAAACATAATTTACTGAAATAATAAAGCTAAAATGAAATAATGTTCTTTCTCGTACTATATAATATACTAAAGTTAGAATTCGTATCCTAAATCTTAGTTACGACAAATTAAGGTAATAACAAGAACAAACTTAGTATAAAACAAGCATCAGCAGTAGTCCAATGTGCAAATAGCAGGGTCATTAGTGTGCAACGCAAGTATGCGTTGAGTATGCACAACTGACTCACATGCACTCAACTGCAATACATGCCTTCAACTTGCACCACAATTATTGTTTGATTGATTAACGCATATATCACATTAATTATGGCTATAATCAGAGCCGGCCCAAGGGGTAGGCGACCAAGGCGGTCGCCTAGGGCAGCACGGCAGGAGGAGGAGGAGGGGGCAACAAAGTTCTGGCCATCCTTTTAGAAGTACTATTATATAAATATAATGCAGGGCATAAGACAAACAGTGAACTCCATGGTTGGGTGGTAAAGGTTCTGCAGAAAACATGGAAAGACGTGGGTTCAAGCCTGGGCGATTGCATAATTTTGCTTTGCCTTTCGTTTTTGTCTCCAGTGTTTATGTTTAAGTTCGCCTAGGGCAACCAGTCCTGTTGGGCCGGGCCTGGCTATAATCAAGATCAATTCTACGATTACTTCGGTTGTACTTTGCATGGCAAATCTCTTTAAAATGATATGTTGGTCAGTGTGATTGAAATATTCAAGTTGGATACAGGTGTTCTCACATGCATGAGTCATTTATTTGCAATTACTTTTGGGGGCTGGGGTTTATTTAAATAGTGCTTTTATGTTTTAATTACTCAGCTAAGTTATGGTAACTATACATACATAATATAACCATAACACATTATTTTACCTAGGTATGGAACCTTTCTTCGCACTCAACAGAGTGAAAATGAAGATGAATTAGAAATCTGGAAATATGAGAAAATGTAATAGATATTTTGATGACCGAGCATCCAAACATCTTACAAGCAGTGATATTATACAATATTAACTACATATGCAATAGGTAATTGATGACCGAGCAGTTAGACGTATCATGAATTGCAAATCTGTAGAGAAAATGAAGACGAACTGGGAATGTGCATATACGAGCATCCAACTATAGATTGTCAAACAAAACAAGCAACATATAAGTGCTAGTACTAATTCAGAGCCGAATTATATAATACAACATATAAGTGCTTTGCAGACCATATCTATGCTTGAGGCATAATGGCATACTGGTTGTAAAGTCATACTGGTTTTGTTTGAAGACATACTAGTTGTAAAGTCATGTCTTTTACTATTCTTTTTAGCTAATCAAATCCAATTATTAATGAGGAATCCTGAAACGCTAACAAATGCTTGAAGAAATGTTAGTAATAATAATTAATTTGTCAGTATGATCTTGATTAGGGTCGTTCCTTAGAAATTTATGCAAGACCTTTTAAGGGTAATAACAAAAGCCCTGAAAACTAGTAAAGTATCAAAAGGACACTTCAGAGAGTAATAGAAGCAATAAAAACCATGACTATTTCTAGTAAAAGAAATCATAAACCATAGTGGGCAACTAAGAATCCTTATCAATAAACAAGGAAAACCGAGAAAGCCTGAAAGGTCACAACTTTATATTTGTGGACAGCATAGGACTAGAAACCATAACAACAATAAATAAATAAACCAGAAACCAGTAATCCAAATAGCAAGCAAGAATCACAATTCAAATCTACAAAACTAGGAGTCCAAAATCCAAATAGAGGCTGAAAAACCAGAAACCAAAAATTAGTTGGCTCTTAATCATACAATTCAGAGCCAATTTTAAGGTAATTAATTTTAAGCCAAATAACTGTAAAAGAGAAGCATATTACCTGTAGCTCCGGAAAAAGCAAGCAAAAAGTAGAAACCAAATAGAGTAGTAAGCCTTAGGGAAGTAAAAACTAAGATAAGGGAAGAGAGATGCAGCTAGCTAAGAAGGGATGCTTCGTGAATCGGATCTACAGGCAAAAACGGTTACGTTTCTCATCCAAAATCCAAAGAAAAAAATCGTCTCTTTTTTGTCGAAATCCAAGGAAACACAATTTGGGGAGAAACTAACACCAGGTTACGTGCAAAATTGGGTAGAACAGGTTACGCGGGAAAGGCGAGTTGGGCTGCTATTAAACCGTTTATTTGTTTCTTAAATGGATATTGGGTTAGAAAAATAAAAATTGTAAATGGGCCAGAGCTGACCCTTTCAGTTTTAGAGTTAATGGGTCGGGTAAAAAAGTTAGGATCAAGTTTGACGGGTCTATTTGAAGTATTGAAATGCTCAAGATTTTGGTACATGAATCACTAACTTCCATGCGCTCCTGTTCGACACCAGCTCTTCAGATGTGCTCCAATTTCTCAAGTCTCTTTTTACTACCTTCTCTCTTTGGGCGTTCAGTGCGGCCTACAATTCCAATGCGCACAAGAGCATCGTGCGGTCTTCGTTGAAGATGTCCAAACCATCTTAAGCGACGTTGGACTAACTTCTCTTCAATAGGTGCAACTCCAAACCTATCTCGAATATCATCATTTCTAATTTGATCTCGTTTGGTATGCCCATAGCTTCATCACAATATGCGCATCTCTGTTACACTTATCTTTTGACTTGTTGTCTTTTAGCAGACCAACATTTTGCAATATATAATATTGCAGCTCTGATTGACGTTGTATAGAACTTTTCTTCAAGCTTCTAAGAGATCTTCTTATCATAGAAAATGTGAGATGCTAGTCGTCATTTCACTCATTTTGCTTGAATTTTAAAATTAACATCATCAATCTCACCATCAAACTGCAACATAGATTCTAAATATCAAAACGATTCTTTATTGGGTACTGCTTGACCGACCAGGTGACATCTCCGTTATCTGATCTGACATCGTTAAAACCATACTTCGTATATTTTGTTTTAGTTCTGCTAAGTTTGAAACCTTTGGATTTCAAATTCTTTCTCCGCAACTCCGACTGCATGTTAACTCCTATCTTACGTTCATCAATAACACAACATCTCACCCGTACACTTTTTGTGACTTCATCCACCACCGAAGAAAAAACATAGGAGCTCAAATTGATCTCTTTCCCCTCTTGCGTGTTATTTACGATCCCCTCCCCCCTCTCTTTTTTCCTTTTTCATTCTTATGTGTGTGATTTTGTCATTTATAGCAAGAAATTTGTCTCGATGTGAAATAATACTGGACAACTTCGAGTAAAACAGGAACTTATCATCTCTGTTAGGTAAAATCCCCGATTTCGATAAAGTTCAATTTTAATTCCAAATAATTTTTTGGTTTCAATTATGTGAACTAAAGTTAGTTATTTAGATTTAGTGTGCTTCCATCTTCTGTTAAATTATAGTTTCAGTTTGGACACCTGAAAAGCAAAATATTGGTAATCTGTCACATCGTATGCTATATAGATTCTGATTTGTGTTACTTAAAAAAATGTTTATGGTTATCACATTTTGTGGGAAATAATGCTAGAGCTCTATGTAGAATGAAATTTTAGTTGCAATTGATTATTTGCCAGTGTATGAGACTTGGATTGTACAAGATTATAAACTTAGTATGTTTTAATTATTTTAGAATCGTTTGGGATTTTCTGCTTTTGGGAAGGAGGGAAAAAAAACAATATTGGTGATCTGATCTTAATTAAAAAAATACTTTGTTGTGACATGTACTCATCATAAATCAAATGGATTTAGGATTCTATGAATTGAGAAGGGAGATGATTAAAAAGATCAAGATGGTATGAATAATGACTTTGGCAGTGAGTTGTAACTCGGCCATTTTCATTGAAGGCATAATGAACGGTTCTCAATGAATGCAAAATTATGTAGTTTTAATAATCATTTTGTTGCTAGTTTTGATATTATTATAATATAAAGTTTCTGAAGGGGCAAGGTATAGAAACTTGTCCATGCCCCTTTGTGGCCATCGGCCAGCTTGCATATAATTAATATTTTTCAAGTGCATTCAACTCAAAGTTTGATATTCGTTAACAGGAGGGGGGAAAATGGATTCTAACGTGGCTTAGAAGAATTTTGCAACATTGATTTTACCGTCATTTTGATTATTAATTTAATGGTTATAAAAGAACTTTTATTTACTTATGTATGAACTGTGTGCGCTAAGTTAACTATAAATGATAGGGTGTGTAGTTATTTCATCCGAAGTTTAGCGTTCTAATCGTTTCTTTCGAATATTCTTTCCTCTATATATCATATGGTAAGGTTTATCATAAACAACTAGAAAAGGAGCGATTACTAATATTTTACCACACAATACTGATGATGGTGCAGAGATTCAAAATGTTCTTCTAGACTTAGTCGGTAGACAAACTGTTCCTCAAGTTTTCATCAATAGCAAACACATTGGTGGTGCAGATGGTAAGCATTTCAGTCTCCACTGTTTATAATTTCTATTTATATAATTTTGGCTTTGTAAACAAAATCAAAACACGTTTTGTTTCATTATTTGTTTTTCAGATACTGTTAAATCATTTATGAAAGGCGAGCTCCAAAAACTTCTTGGTAAAACTCTATAATCAAGGCGCAAAATAAGGTGCTCTGTATAATTGTGCTAAGACATGGATATTGACAACTAAAGGAAGGAAAGAAAAAAAAGGAGGAGTAATTTGGTGGAGTCCTGGGAATCTAATTACACACTTGTTATTTCTGTAATTTCGCCATTACTGTTTCCTAAGCATCCAGCTACAATTTGCTTATCGAAATATACATGGTTTTCGAATTTGTAGTTTCCCGATTACTGTTTCATAAGCTTTCGGGTACAATTTGGTATTTTGCTTTTCGAAATATACATGGTTTTTGAATTTGTTTATGAACATTTATACAGTTCGGATATTATGACATACAAATAACATATCAGTACAGCAAATTCAATCATACAATACAAGGTGAGATGCATTTTATGAGATACAAACAACACTTCAGTACAGTTTATTTTCGGTTATACAATACAAGCCGTATGAATTATACCAAGGTTCAAGCACTTTGAAAATTACGACATATCAAACATATTGGAACATACAAGTAAAGCGTCTCAATAGACACTGTAAAGTATAGACTGCTCAGTAGTTTATTAATACGCATAAACAAATCAACTTCATGCTGTCTTAGTATATATTATTTGGTAAATGAACTATATAAATCCCACCATTTATAAGATTTATCATTTAAGTCCCAAATAAACCAATATAAATCCAAAATAATCATACTTGTATAGACATTTTATGAGCTCCAGTTTTTTATCATCCCATGGTGGATATCTGAAACTAAACTCAGTCAAAAAACTCCTCCTTGCAACTGGCTTTCCATGGCTAAACAAGTCAAAACTGCTTTTTCCATGATACTTTCCAAAGCCACTCTCACCGACTCCTCCAAATGGCATTGTATCAACAACGTACTATAACAGAAAAATCATATTACGAATTTAATCATCTATGTATAAATAATGCATGTAATGCTTATGTTATACATGGTAGAATAACATATATGAGACCGTTCTAATTAGCACTCATCTAAATAGGGCATGTGCGTGCAGTGTGCAGCGATAAAATTTAAATATATGGCTGCAGTTTGTAATTTAAGCATAATACCTGTATAAGCGCATCATTAAAGGTCAGTGTTCCAGAACTAGTTTCGTTCTGGATTCTTAGCTTAAGCTTTTCATTGTTGGTGAAGGCATAAATGACAAGAGGCTTAGGCCTTGCGTTTACGAAATCAATGCTCTCTTCTATGTTCTTTACCTGTTATAAAACAACTAGACAATGAGATTATCATTCTACAAGTAATTTAATTGTATTTACAATGCTAAACTTCAAGTACTTACAGTAATAATGGGAAGAAGAGGGCCAAATATCTCCTCTGTCATGATTTTTGAGTCTAATGGGGGATCTACCAATATTGTTGGTTCGATAGTCCTAAAACATGTTTGTTGTTTTGCTGAATTAGAAAACAATGTATTTATGTACAATTTACATTTTTGCGAGGAGAGGAAAGAGATTACTGGTTGTTGAAATCCATGGAACCACCATGCACAATGGATGATGCAACAGAAGGCTCTTCCAGTAAATTTGTCAACCTCTGAAAGTGTAGTTTGTTAACGATCCTTCCTGAATTTCCAGCTTCTGTGTTAAATTTCTTCAGTGTTGCCTTGATCAACTCGATCTAGTTTAAAAGTAGAAATAGACATGATTAAATGTAAATGCAGTATTATGCATTTGATACATATATAAGATTCATGGTCACTGATCGGAATTGTAATCTGTGCTTGCAAACACAAAATAAGCTCATTTTTTTGTTATAGTTTTTGTAGGAAGTACTTCTGATGATTTTTGATAGACATTCTGTTCCAGGCAACTTTACAAGAACTTTATGGATTTTTTTTCTCAAAAATTGAAAAGCTAATACCAATTCAGGAGCAAATTTCTCTTCAACAAGCATATAATCGACAGCTATGCAGGCTTGGCCAGAGCACACACCCCACTTCCCTGCAACTACTCGCTCGACAGTTACCTTAAAATCGTGAACATGTCAGGAGAATATGGTTTACCATAGTATGGTTCAAGTTTATCTTAATACTACCGTCGCTCTCCCTTGGGAGAGTACTGGTGTACTTGCAGCCTTATTGATGAAAATCACCGGATTATACACTGAAATTGTTAATTACTACAAGATGCTGTGCAGACTACGTTGATTTTCATCAATAATCCGACAAGTGTAGCAATACTCTCCAGAAGAGAGAGTGATGCTAGCGTTGTTCTATATCCAAACTTGTAGTTATACATACTGTTCTAAGAACATACCTTTTTATCTCGATTGCACCTGAGGGAATCTATGATTGCAGGGCATTTGCCTCCAAGCTCAAGAGCAACAGGTGTTACATGCTTTGCTGCTGCTGTCATCACAATACTCCCAACTCGTGAGCTCCCTGAACAAATCGAGCCTTGTAAGCTCTAACAAATGTTTTGAATATACGCTTAAACATAGTGTACTTACGCTGTCACACATATCATAGAGTCATATGCTATAATTTGTGACACACGTATAGATAAATACCTGAAGAGGTTAGCAGATATGATAGCAGAAAAAGGATTTGTTGTGAACTCTATTTGTTTATTTTGCAGAGTGGTCATCGGAATTAATAAAGGATAGCTTAACAATTTATTTTTCATAAACTAGTTATGTAGTAATACTGGGAAGACCCATAACATCATCATCAGATAACTTTGAGTAGAGGTCACACGTTATTTGTGAGTTATAGAATGTTAGAGTTGCGCTATGCAATTTGAGAAGAGAGAAAGTAAAGAAAAACAATAAACAAAAATTTCCCTTCAAACAAATTCTATTAGACTACCTAACTAGTATAAAGAAAAAATATAAAAGTTGAAAATAAGTCTCAATCTTTAAAACCCTACAATAATAATTGTTCTCCTTGCATTATAATGACTCATACAAAGATCTATTTGTAACAAGAAATTATTTGATGTTTGAATCCTCGTTTATACGACAACAAATAAATAGTTGCACATCGTTTAAAAGAGTAAAATCTTTTATTTTATTCTGATTCAAGTATGTGCTTCCATTTTGTTGTATTTATTTCATCCAAATGTGATTTTGTATCACAAATCCTTTCATAGAATATTGATAAATCTTATTCAACATGTATATTGTATCCATACTAATAATTACCAGTAAAGAAAATCTTTGCCCATTTGTGTTCTAACAACTTCGCACCAACATCTGGACCGCCTTGAATGACTTTCACGGCTTTTTGATCCAAGTACTTTGGAATTGTTCTTGCTAAAAAATCAGAGGAAGATGGAGCAAGTTCCGATGGCTTCAACACTGCTGCATTTCCAGCTGATATTACTCCAATTAGTGGTTCTAATGAAATCCCTGCATAAAAATTGTACCAACATGAATTATAATTATAATCTAGCGCTTTTACTGATTATACTAAAATAAAGTAAAAAAAAAAAAAAAAAAGAGCACATGTTTTTATTTTAGGTCTCTAAAAAACACTTATTTCAAGTTTTGACTCTGTTCAAAACTTATAATGGAAATATGCATTTTTGCACCACACCAATTGCTTTACATGTATTTTAAAAATGAGCATGTACAATTTTTTCTTCAAAAAATAAAATAAAAATATACTGATGCAAAATTTTGTTCTTACGGGTTCAAAGCTTAATTATCAGAATGCATACGGATAAAATGCTGAATAATGAAAGTTCAGAACGTGATCTAAAATTGAATTTTTTTTTTTTTTTTTTTTTTGGGTTAAGCCTATAATGGAAATTTATCTAAGAAAATAATGCACAGAAGTAGGTACCAATTGGTAAATTCCAGGAAGGAAGCAGAAGAATAACACCTAATGGCTCTTGCACTAGCTCACATGTTGATGGGAAGCCTGCTATTGGAAGTTCGATCTAATGAAGAAAAGTAAAATTAAATAAATAAGTAAATAAATTAAATGAATATTTTCAGTAAATTCAATGGACTTGCTTTGGTTGGTTTCATCCATTTCTTCATGTTTTGCAGATGAAATTCAATGGACTTCATCAAAAGTCCTACCTGCATCATGCAACCAACCAGTGTAAGTTAATAAACTAGCTTTTATAGGTTTATGAACAAAATGTCTGTATGCTATACCTCATCTCTGAAGGCTTCGACTTTATGCTTTCCCACATCTTGGTTAAGCACCCCGAAAATTTCATCTCTGTTTTCTTTGAGAAGTTTCATAAGAGCTTGCAGCTGAGACTTCCTCCAGGACAAGCTCTTTGTTGTTCCGCTCACAAAAGTGTCGTTCACTTCTTTCAACTCTCTTGTCAACTCCATTGACCTATGCACTTTGCCTATCCTACAATGATAAGTGTATGAATGTAGTTTATTTTAAAGCCTTGAGGATTGCAGCTTGTTATATAGCATGATTTGCCGTTACTTTCACCAACAGTTAGTGACCATGCATGAAGATGTGTACTACATAAGAGATTATATATGAAATGATATAATTCTATGTTGTCAAGTGTCACGCACGGTAGTCCAAGGGCAGCTGTGCTCAACACTTGCCATATTATTGGCCCCCTTAATTCAGGGTGGAGCCCCCTGAATATGGCATGACCAATAATATGGCAAGTGCTTATGCATAGTCGCCCTTGAACGACTGTGCACAGCTCTTCTACGTTTGTGCATCTCACGTGTATTTGGACTTTAGCATGCATTAGATTCCTATTATTTTATGGAGATGTTAGAAAAGTCTTTATGACGACAATGAATATGTATGCTAGCTCCCTATTTTTATAAAATAGAAATTTCAAATTAATTTGTACATGCTCATTTTAAAGTATTTTTATGAAATGCAAGTTGATGTGTGCCTTTTATTAGAAAATTGACCGTTGTAGACTGCCTTTTTTTTAAAAGACTTAATTATATATATTTATTCCTAGAGAGACTTTTTTACAAATACAACATACGCATATATACATATACATACACACACATACATACATACATATGTGTGTCTATATATATATATATATATATATATATATATATATATATATATATATATATATATATATATATAGACATATGTACATATACATATAGTTTCCTTTACCTATTATAAACTAAAAAGCTATAGGTCCTATTTTTGAAGGTTTTATAAGAAAATTCTATGTATGTATGAAGTTGAATATATAAATTAGCTTTATATATATGTACAGAGAGGGAGACACACACGTGTGTATGTAAAGAGTTAAAATCAATAGAAAGAGGGGGGAAAGTACAATTTTTTTTGCACGTATATGAAGATGGATCCAACGTCCAAATCAATCACTATCAATGAACTGACTGAGTCCTGATTTGCTAATTAAGGCTCAAAGTTTCAGTTACTTGATGAATGGGGGAGCGTTCTTGGCGAATGGAAACAGGGTATTTGAACATGGTACTATAACGAACGGGGAATGTGTTTTTAGATACGAATGGGGTATCTGAGCGTGATATCTGAGCGGGGTATTTAATTGTTATGAATTAATTTATGTGTTTAATTGTAATTTATGTTTGTTATGTGAATGATAATAGTTGGAAAGATTGCAATATTAGTCCCACATTGTCAAAAAAATGTACCCATCTTGGTATATATATGTGTGTACAAACTATAGACACAATTGTATTAAAACCAAATAACTTGAATAAACATGAAGATTAGATAGTCATGCAAATATATTAATACACGTCAAAGATGGACACTTGGGTGTCTAGAGCACGAGGGCACGGGTGTGCAAACACCTGCCTACGGTCAAAGATGGACACTTGGGTGTCTAAGGCACGAGGGCACGGGTGTGCAAACACCTGTCTACGGTCCACGTTGAGCTGAACGTTGCAATGGCTCACTTCGCTCACCATATTCTAGCGCAAACACTCATTTTTTTTCCAACGTTGGCAAAACGTTCCTTTTTAGCGGAGAATAATTTGTTTTCATCTGACGCGAACAAAACGCCCAGTAGGGTTGGACATTTATACCATATTACCACTTAACAACCATTACCAACCGCTACCAACGAAAGTGGTACCGAACAATTGGTAACCGATTTGATTGGTACGGTATGCCAAACCACATGAATATATGCGGTACGGTAATGATAATTAAGCATTAACAATGGTAATTATCATACCTACCACATATCTTAAATAATACATATGTATATTCTTACATTTCATCATATATGTTTATTACATAACAACGAACTTATAATATGTAATGATTTGATAAAATACCTAGGAAAATACTATTATGATACAAGATTGAATGCAATTTTTACCATATATCTTAGAAATATTATATATTTATATGATATTTTAGTTCATCTGTACTGTTTTCTTTCTTGCATGTTTGACTACGTAAAATAAGATAGAAAAATAATAATATAATAACAAAAAATCAATTTTAATATTTAATATTTTAATGTGAAATATTGTAAATAAAAAGATCTTATACTAGTAAACGGCAAAAACTTATTACCGACCTCTACCAACCATTACCAACCATAAACCGAACTATTGATGACCGATTTCTTTGGTTTAATGGTATGATTTTTCTATTACCATATAAAGTTGGTACGGTAATGGTTTTGAATACAAAGTTCCGATACCGAACTGATTCCACCCCTAAAGCCCAGTGTGTCAAATTTTGACTGCAAACGGCCCTTAGTCATTTATTGATTGTATGCATGTATGTGTGCATAAGTAACAAAACTTTTAGTTTGTTTTCCGTTCACTGTTACCAAGAGTAATACAGGGAGCTAGAAGAAATAGACACTGGAGCTAACTCAAATAAAATGTGATGACAATGGCTTCATGTTAAGAATGAGTCATGGAGTAATTTAATTAGACGACACTTAAATTAAATAGTGGGTTGGACGACGTTTCTTGTTCTGCAAATGTAAGGCTTGGCATTCATTTGATTAGATGATTAACTGATTACTACGTACGCGACAGGCGACAGGTTATATCAGCGTTAAGCTTATTACAGTTAGATGACCATTCTATTTAATAGAGGTAGGATGTATCACTACAAAAGAAAACTGAATTCCATATGCCAATTTGGCGTAGGTATGGCGTAGGTAATCGAATTTCCCTACGCCATACCTACGCCAAAAAGGAAGTCGGAAACAGCTCGTCGCAAATATTTCCCTACGCCATACCTACGCCAAGTTCACTACGTCATACCTACGCCACGTTCTCTACGTCATACCCACGCTAAATTCCCTACACAGTCCCTACATCAAGTTCCATACGTTATCCCTACGCCAAATTCCATACGCCGTCCCTACGCCAACTTCCCTACGTCATCCCTACGCCAAATTCCCTACGCGATCCCTACGCCAAGTTCCTGCGCATTCCCTACGCCAAGTTTCATATGCATCCTTACCCCTTCCCTACGCATTCCCTACGCATTTGTACACCAAAAATCAATATGGTGGTTTTATATTTATCTTCGTCTACCACAAATCATAATAAAACCGGACATATGCAAAATCATAGCAATATATATCAATAAAAACATTGATGTAAAATAAATACCATGGTCGAACTACCATAAACTTGCTACAAATATATTTAAAACAAATCTTGTCCTACAAACAATAAAATAAAGTTGCTACATAACGCAAACATGATCGTTTCATCTAATTCAAACATCGTGTAATGTACGATACACAAATAGAACATCAAACTCACTACCAAAATAAGATTGGTTCATAACGTCATATCTGCGGTTCTTGGTCTCGCCGCAACCCTTGTAAAATCTCTTGTACAGAACTCATTTGCTCTTGTAGTTTGCTAACAGTGACACTCAATTCTTGATTTTTATCTCTTAGCTCGTCTACCTCCTTCACAAGATTCTCATCTGTAACTCCAAACCTAACGGTGTATGTATTGTCTTTATATATCTACACATAAAAAATTAAATCCAATTAGTTCGATGAATACAGTTCATATTACAATTAAGTAAAACGGTCAGTTTCGGCTCAACTGAAACTGGGCCTTAAATCACTGAGCCTTAAGGCTCAGCCGACAGCAACTTGAAGTTGTTGTGCAAGTTGCACATCAACTTCAAGCTGTTGTGCGGCAACTTCAGGTTGCCGCACAGCAACTTGAAGTTGCTGTGCAACGTTGCACGGCAACTTCAGGTTGCTGTGCGGCAACTTCAGGTTGCACAACAACTTGCTTAAGTTGTTGTGCAACTTGAAGTTGCACAGCAACCTGAGGTTGCTGTGCAACCTCAGGTTGCACGGCAAAGCAAAGAGGTCGCTGTGCAACCTCGACCTCGTTGCTGTGCAACCTCAGGTTGCACAGCGACCTCTTTGCTATGCAACCTGAGGTTGCACAGCGAGGCTGCTGTGCAACCTCAGGTTGCACAGCAACCTCGCTGTGCAACCTTAGTTGCACAACAACCTGTTTCAGGTTGCTGTGCAACCAGTGGTTGCACAGCAACCTGAAACAGGTTGCTGTGCAACCACAGGTTGCACAACAACCTGTTTCTGGTTGCTGTGCATGGTTGCACAGCAACCTCTTTCAGGTTGCTGTGCAACCAGTGGTTGCACAGCAACCTGAGGAGGTTGCTATGCAACCTGAGGTTGCACAGCAACCTGAACTTCAGGTTGCTGTGCAACCTGTGGTTGCACAGCAAGGTTGCTGTGCAAGCTGAAGTTGCACAGCAACCTGAAGTTGCTGTGCAACTTCAGGTTGCACAGCAACCACAGCAACTTGGCTCAGCCGAAACTGAGCCTTATGCTCAGTTTCGGCTGAGCCTTAAGGCTCAGCGACGCTGAGCCTTAAGCTTAGTTTCGCTGAGCCTTAAGGCTCAACCGAAATTGAGCCTTAAGGCTCAACCGAAATTGAGCCTTAAGCTCAGTTTCGGCTGAGCCTTAAGGCTCAACCGTAACTGTCGGCTGAGCCTTAAGCTCAGTTTCGCTGAGTCTTTAGGCTCAGCGACGCTGAGCCTTTGCGCTCAGCGAAACTGAGCCGTAAAGCTCAGCGAAGAGCCACAAAGAGAGAAGCATTATCACGTGCGATCTATTTATGGATCTACATGATCACCACATGACTGGTTCTTTCTATGTGGTATTGATTCAACACAGTTTACATTAAGTAGAAGCATTATCAACTAAAAGTCTACAGTATAGAGCATGAGCATAACTAGAAAATAAATAAATTAAGTTTTCAGTCAATACCCCAGGAATATTGCCGGTACCAGGCCTTCGTTTGGTTCTTGAAGAAGCACACGTCTCACCTTCTCCGGTAAGCTGCATGTAAAGATGGTTTAGCTCGTCGTGAGAGAGCTCACCACTCTGCCTCTCGGTCAATTGAGCGACCCTCTCGTTGTATTTGGCCTGTAATTTAAACTTAAGTTAGATGTATTGTTTAGCAAAATTAGAAAATTGTAAATTATAATTTAAAACTTTTGTTGATTACATACAACAAACTGTTCCGAGTACTCATCAACCCATCCCCCATCTATAGAATCGTCCGGTTTCTCAACATAATGTGTTCGAATATAAACCTGCATGAATGTTGGTGTTCGGCCTTGTTCTTTCTCCTAAAAAATAAAAACCATTATCATATCTTTATTTGGATTGTATACTTTTATTAGTTAATAATTTAAACAATTACCATATCGTTCATCCATTGTGCCATTGACTTGGAACCACATCTATGTGGCCTTGGATTTTTTTTGCGAGCAATTGAGTTTTTTTTTGAAAGCTCCTTCACATCCTCTCTCTCCCAATAGGCTAAAAATTGTTGCCATACCTCATCTGTTATACAAGCATTCTTCTTTTCATGTCTTTTCATGTCTCCAACAATCCACCTATACTTCAAAGAACACTTTTGATTCCATAACAGTCTGACATCAGCAAAAGAAGTAGCGGTATCCCAAGTATACAATGCCTACACAAGATTTTAGGATCAAATAAATTGGAAAACTTAATCATGAATGAACTAAATATTGCAAGAACCTGAATTTCAAAATTATTCTACCTTAAACTCGTCAAACCAATGATCCTTAATATTAGCAGGAATTGTACTGAAACAAGTCCAAAATGATGTCAAACGGGCCTTAAGCATATTAGATAAAGTACGAGATGTCGAGTCACTATTCGCGAATTCATACCTGTTAATGCAGAAATTAGAGTAAATTATGTAATGCATTATTAAAATATACAATACTTCGAAAATTTAAAAATTTTACTTACTCGCCACTATTCATACAATAGATGTACATGGTACCGACTGAAGAAGTCGAGCCAGTCTGTGACACTTGTCCAGATAGCCCAGGGGTGTCTTCATCATGATCACATTCATCCGAAGGGGTGAATTGTTGATCGATAGAGGGTGGTGCTGGTGCTGGTGCTGGTGCAGGTTCGATCAAACCCAAACCACGTTCACTACCACTACGACCACTACCAGTACGACCACCACGACCACCACCACTACTACGGCCACTGCTACTACGACCACCGCGACCACGAGAACTCATATCTATTACATGAATACGACATTTGCAACTATATACATAAGATAATCTAACATTTCAAAATGAAAGTAGTGAACTTTATTTAAGACAAGGTTTGAAAACATTCATCAAAGAGCATAGAATGTAAATCAACAATTGAAAATTTTACTACTAACTAAACATAAACAAGTTCATAAACATAAAAGCAACCGAGCAACTAAAAACACATGCAAACAATCACAATTAAATATGCATGCTACCAATCTTCATTATCACCATCACTCTCAATGTTAACACTCTCGTCTTCAGGCTCACACTCATCTTCTTCTACTTCAATTTGCGCATCGTCATCTTCATCTACTTCGATCCCATCATTGACGTCATTAATAAGAGATCCTATGTCTTCTACTTGTTGTACAATCTCCAGTAGCTCATTAGGTTCTGGATCATTTTGATACGCAATATTATCGGTTATGATCGTATTTGAGTGAAATGACCATCTCGGTTTTGTCTTAATGACAGCCCACCAATCTGAACGACTGTTGTCGATAGCAGGATATGGTGTGAAATAAACTTGTGTAGCTTGTGCCGCCAACACAAATGGATCATACCCTAAATATTTTTTTTTTGTGGTTCACTTCAATAAGAGGGTAGTCCTTATGTACGCGCTTTACTCCAGTATTCGGCCTACTATCAAACCATCGACATTTGAATAGAAACGTTTTTAACTCCGGCACCACCGAGTAAGTTAACTCAATTATTTCCTCCAGTACACCATAATAATCTGTTATGTCATCATCGTTGTTCCCACCTTTGATACAAACTCCGTTATTAACAGTCGTCTTTTTCTTTCCATATTCTTCTGTGTGGAACTTAAATCCATTTATAAACATTATTGGACATATTATGTAACTAGTACGCGGTCCAAAAGCAAGTTTCCTATAGCAAATGTCGGTGATGTTGTTCGTATCAACCTATCAATTTGAATTAAATACACAAGTTAATATATAATGGATACAGTGCAAGGTTAAAAAACATGACTAATCATACTTACATATTGTTTAAACCATCCCTCGAATTCTTTACAGAGTTCAGCATTGGGATATTCACTTTCGAACTTGCTGTTTAAACGAAATACACATGTTAATATCTAAGTAGTATTGTGTATAGCTTGAAGAGATTGACATTAATTTAGTTAATGAATAATCAAATTATTATAGTACCTTATAAGATCAGCTAATTCATTGCAATTAAGAAGCACAGTTGCATTGGCTAGATTGTAATCTTTTGTTGTAGCGAAGCCTTTAACATTCTTCCATTTACCAGATGGACGTCCTTGTTTTTTGAATACTGAGAGAATGTTATCGACTGAATCATTCACAATATCAGTTTCATTGCGATGACCACGATTAAAATTTAAATTCACATGATCATCGAAATAATGACTAAAAAATATGGATGCTTCTTCAATAATGTACGCTTGACAAATAGAACCTTCAACACGTGCTTTCTGCTTCACCTTTTTCTTTAGGTGGCCCAGATACCTTAATAGGAAAATGTGTGAATAATACTATGACATGTTGTATATTTAAACATTGCGTAAATAAATATAATTATTATATACCTCTCAAAAGGATACATCCATCCATACTGCACTGGTCCCCGTAGTAATGTTTCAGTTGGTAAATGTACTGGCAAATGTTCCATGCAGTTAAATACTCCAGGAGGAAATATTTTCTCCAATTTACATATCAATTTGGGTACATCTCTTTCAAGCTTCTTCAAATGGCTTTTAGATAGAGTTTTCGAGCATATATCTTTAAAGAACAAACTGAGCTCTGTTATAGACACCCAAACCTTTTGTGGTAAAATCTCTTTAAATACTATCGGAAATAGAGTCTCTAAAAATACATGGCAATCGTGGCTCTTCATACCTGACAGAATAAGATCCTTCATATCAACGCATCGTTTCATATTAGAAGCAATCCCATCGGGAAATCTCAAAGAATCGACCCACTCTAGTAATTTTGTACAACGAGTTTTATCCAACTCATAACAAGCAAGAACTTTGAAGTTTGGACGAATCGGATCAATCTTAAGCTATGGACGATTGCAATAGTATTCGACATCTCTTCTTGATTTCAAATCATCTTTGGTTTTTCCTTTCGCATTCATGATTGTATGAAAGAAATTCTCAAATACATTTTTTTTAATATGCATCACATTTAAATTGTGTCGAATTTTTAGATCCTTCCAATATGGCAATTCCCAAAATATACTCTGTTTGCACCAATTGTGATAATCACCTTTACCAGGAATTTTGGGCTCTTTGTTTCCTGTCTCATGTAATTTTGCATAATCTTGTGCAATATCAAATATCTCTTCTCCATTCAAAAAAGTTGGTGGTTGCAAGTTTACAGTTTTATTTCTTTCAAAGTTTTTCTTATCACGTCTAAATGTGTCATTTGTATGTAAAAATCGACGGTGGCAATCCCACCAACACTGCTTACCACCATGCTTCAGTGTAAATGCTTTTGTTGAATCCATGCACACAGGACAAGATAATTTACCTCCTGTACTCCAACCCGAAAGCATCCCGTATGCGGGAAAATCGCTTATCGTCCATAATAAACAAGCAAAGAGTTTGAAATTTTTCCTTTTTGATACGTCGTACGTGTCAATGCCCTCTACCCACAATTTCTTTAGGTCCTCGATTAAAGGTTGCAAATAAACATCTATTTCGTTTTTCAGATTTTTGGGTCCAGGGACAATTAGGGTTAAAAACATGTATGGATTTTGCATACACATCCAAGGAGGTAAATTGTAAGGTGTCAAAATAATTGGCCAAGTGGAGTACTTTTTACCATACTGACTAAAAGGTTGGAAACCATCAGTGCATAAACCGAGCCTAATATTTCGTGATTCATTGGCAAAATCAGGATATTTGTCATCGAAATGTTTCCATGCTTCTCCATCTGCGGGATGACATAAAACTCCTTCCTCTTGAACCCGTTCACTATGCCATCTCATGTACTCCGCAGTGGCATAAGACGAATACAATCTTTGCAATCTAGGTATAATCGGAAGATAATGTAAACGAGTAAAAGGCACACCTTTACCGTTACTTTTTTTCTTTTCGTATCTTCCTAAGCCACAAAATTTACATTGTGAACGATCTATGTCTTCTTTCCAATATAACATACAACCACTTCGACATGTATCTATCTTTTCATACGGCAATCCGAATGCGGACACTTGTTTTTTTAATTGATACCAATTTTCAGCCAATCTAGTATGCAAACCGGATGGGACCACATCTCGAATTAAACTAAGAACGTCATTCATTAATTTTTGTGTACCATTGTTTGTGGATTTTATTGCAACTAGCCTAGCAGTCGCTGCCAACTCTGTCATAGGACATCCATCAAAAAGCGGTTTTTTTGATGCTTCTAACAAATCAAAAAAAGATTTAGCTTTTGGATTTGGCTCTTCCTCTACATCCAATGAATTAGACAACATGCTCGGACCAGCGTCATCAATAACCATTTCAGTCATTCTATTTTCTGTAGTAGTAGATTCATAAAAATTAACACCAAAATTAACGTTACCATCTACCGACGTATTAATAACGTTCACCGCATCTTCACCGTGATGTATCCACACATAGTAATCGTCCATAAAACCGTTTTTAGTCAAATGACTTTGAACAATTCCATGAGGATAATGTTTTGTAGCTTTGCATTTCTTACAAGGACAACGAATTTCCGTCATGTTTGTTCCATTGGAAGATGCCACTATCATGAACTCATTTAAACCTCTTAAAAATTGAAATGGAATTGTTTGTCTATATCCAACATTTTTGTACATCCAAGCACGACGAACTTTCAATTGTTCCATCTTCTACTGCATAATTAAGACATGTTATATTATAAGATGGGTACTTATATTATTATTATTATATTATTATACAAAACTATAGTAATTTCATTATTTTAATAGATATCTAATTATTGTATTATTTTATTTAGATGGATATAATTTCAAATTCGAACACATACAAATACAATATTAGATGTTTTCGGTTTTTTTTATTTATTTCCTTTTTACTTTGACGGCCGTACCTACTTCCCATTACAAATATAATAACGTAAGCATATTTTATAAATCATTTCAGGTTAAACGGTTCAACAAAATTTCGGCAGCACTTCCCTTTGGTCCCTGTATCGTACACAAATGCATGTACACAGGGAACAAAAAAGGAAGTGCCATCGAAATTTTGTTGACCGTTTAAACTGAAATGATTTATAAAATATGCTTATATTATTATATTTGTAACTTGTCCAATACTAGGACAAATCCAACGAATATTGTATTAGATGAATATAGATTTCCGTTTTGTGTAAAAACGAATACCCATATAACGATCATATACAACATTTGTCGGACGGGGCCAAATTTATATAAGGGGTTCACATGAGTAGTCAAAAAAACATTCAATCTAAGTTTAAAACAAAACAAAAAACACTTCAAATGGAATTGTTTTTTCTACGTATGATAATCGAATTATGTAAAAAAACATGTCATAAATAAATGTGGTAAACCATCTCATAGTAGATCATAGAAGCCCGCTAGCAATCCAAAACTAAAGCAACAATCAAATTGGAGTAACAATAAATACAAGGAACAAAATGAAAAGGCTTTTTTTTTATAAATTCAAAATTTCAACCTTTGTAATATATGTAATGCTTTGGAAACAATTATCCTTGAAAAAATGAAGTTAGATGGGAAACTTATGAGATTTTAAAGAGATGATTAATCGTTACGACTTGGATGTAAAACGAAGAGTATAAAATGTTGTTTTTTAGGCAAGTGTAATACACATTTTGAAGTTTATATGCAACCTGCCATCTATTAGTGCATTACAAATATTTTAATAAACAACCAAAGCTCTGAAAAGATGATTAAAATATGATAACTAAAGCAAAGAAAGTATTAGAGATAAATTAACTTTAATTAAAATTAGTACCATCATAAAGCTACAGCTGTCCCCTTTCTTTTCGCAAAGAGCAACAAAACAGTCCGAAACTGGAAATACTAGTTTAAAAAACTCTTATATATATGTTGCATTTTTATCATGATTGGACATTAGTTACGAAAATAAGAATATGGTGATGCACTTATAATTCAGTTTTGGAATTTACCAAACATAAATAATGCGATTTCTAAAATTACGTCTTCGTTTATGTCAGCATCAGATAATTTCATATTATGTTTATCTTGTACTTAATTATGTTATTTAAGTGTGATTAACTTTTTAAGCAGCAGAAATGATAACATATACAAGCCTAAACTAGTCTTTTGCTTCCAGTGCTTTTAATAAAGCCTTTCCTTTTGCATTCAATAAAGCTAAACACATTAGGTCATGGAAGAATTTTCTAGGTTGGTCGTAAAAGCTTCCACTTCTATATAAAAAAAATCATACTCACATTATGTACACCATTGTTTAGAGTGGATCAAAAAGTACGGTGATCTACAAAGAAGAGCACCGTGTGGATAAAAACCAATCCCATAACAATTTGTTTTAGTGATGTAATCAGTGTAATCAGTGTCATGCACATATCATTTTCAAAAATAACAGTAAACATTGATCTACACCACACCTAAATACACAAGAAGCAGTAACAATTTTTGGTTGCTATGTTAAGGTGTAAAAAACAACTTACAGAGGAAGAAAGAGGGACAAATCGCTGGAATAAGAGACGGAGGGAGAGGAAACACTCGCTGGAATAGGGCAGCTCCAAGTCTCAGCGGTCTCGGCGGTCTCCAAGGCGTCGCGGCGGTCTCCAAGGCGGCGGCTCGGCGGTCTCCAAGGCGGCGCGGAGGTCTCCAAGGCGGCTCGGCGGACTCCAAGGCGGCTCGGCGGTCTCCAAGGCGGCTCCAGAAATTGAACGCTCGATCCGCGATTTGGCGTTTTAGGTTTTTTTTTTTTATACTGTAATCGAACGGAAATGAGAAAGGGTTTAGTGGAACGATGGAAAGAAAGTGGCGGATGTATTGTTTTGACTGGGTAGCAAATATTTAGACCGTAATTTCAGAACCCATTAATAAATTTCAACCAGGCGTAGGGAATTCCCTACCCGATGCCTACACCATTGATATTTTTTACATTTTCCCTACGCCGCGCCTACGCGATGTAGGTATGGCGTAGGGAAATGTAAGTTGGAAAATGACCCCTTTTTTTGTAGTGTATTGACTGTGAAAGTGAGATTAATATTTGCCTTTCATCCAATGACTAACAGCATTCAAATCATTATTTTGTGTACAAGAGTGTTGTGGCGTTTATGGTATGATTAGACTGAAGATGCATATAAAACACTTTCAATTGGAATGTCAGGGGTTGAGGACAGCCAAAAAATTCATAATGGGGCTATAATTTTTGTAGGAAAAATTTAGGAGCTAGTCAATCTTTTTGGGACCAATTTGGTGTTTGAAGCTTGTTTTCAAATTTATCACAAAAAATGGCTGATTTTTATTTAATCAGCTGTCAAATTAACAGTTTTGTAACTGCTTTATCTGAACACAAATTATAGTTACGTATAGATTTTTTTTCTTTTTTACTGTACTACGAATATGCCACATATTTGTATTAAAAAAAACAAGTTGGTAGTTGTGTGACTGCACTACATAAACACAAGTATTTTTTATTAAGACAGAAAAATAAGTTCACATAAAAAAAAATATTATGGATCCAGAAGAGTCAGTTAAAAAATTATTGATTTGGAAATTGGCTTAATAGAAACCGTCATATTTGATAATAAGTTTTGAAAATAACATGCGGCACTAAATTATTTAAAAAAAAAAATATTTTGAAAACTTGCCAGCTCATTTTATTGGTATTGTTATTTAGAGAGAACGACAAAATGAAATCTAGTCAAAAAAGATATCTACCAGTACGGGATTGCTTGATGATGAATGGTACGGATAGCAATGCAAAAGTCTTAGTTGCACTGACATGTATTACTGTAAGATGAAGCGATAAACGAAAACTGCAATACATAGTAAAACAATTGATAACTTAATTATTCTCAACTGTTGCATTGTTTTACTAATTCAACTCAATGTCTTAACGCAATTAGATTCAACAACGTAGATCTATTATATCATTACATGTATCTAATTGTATGTTCAAATAGTCTGGTTGTGTGTATTTTGCTTCATCTAAGAACTTGTAATCGTATTTGAATGGATCGTGGATGGACTTTAAAAAGTTGGGGCATGAATTGACTTAGAAATGAGTTCGATATCAGTCTCTTTTATATTGGCACGAGTTGTTAAAGAAATTCATACGAAACTTTAGTATGAAGTATTTTGAATAGAATGTTAAAGAACAACAGAGGTAAGAATGCTCAAAAGTATTTTTATTAACCTAAAAATTGTTACAAAGAAACGCTAATATGGATGGTCCAGTATTTATACAGGAAGTAATACGGAGAAAAGCGTTTGGGCTAACGGCCAGAATAAAGAAATAATGATAACTGGACTGAAAGATTGAGTGAGGCCCAAGAACCCAGTAACCAGCAATGAAGACATATACCAATAAAAGAGAACCGACTGCTAAACACATTCTAGTTTATTTGTTTCGATACCCCCACTACTAGAGTCGGTTCGAATAGTGATGTGGAGGGGCAACGACTTGTAATGACTAAAAAAAGCGACCATTGCTGTAATGTCCAGTATTTTTGGTAGTCGAACATTTAATTTAATTTATTATTTTAAATATTATATTTGGAATATTAATGGATTTTAATATTTATTTCGTTTATTAAAAATGAAGCCGAATGTTAATTTATATATAATTATAAAACGAGCTCGTAATGGCGCGATAGTTTGCAATATTGTGTTTTGAACTTCAATTGAATATACAAAATCCGATATAAGTCGGATTTATGTGGAACAAGAAACATTTGAATCTTGTTGATTATAATTTTGATATGAAAGAGAAAATCCAGATTTCGTGCTATAGATTGTTAGTTATGTCCAAATTAAATTTTAAAACAATCGCTATGGAAATCGTTATTGTTGGATCTAGATTAACACTAGAGGGGGGGGGGGGTGAATAGGGTTAATTACAATTTTTACCTGAATTGAAAACTGACAGGATATTAAAATAATAAACAGATCACAGAATGCAGCAGAAATAAAAGTGCAGAAAATAAATCACACACAGAGATACCCAGCTTCGACAAAACTCTGCCTACTGCTGCATTCCTAAGGTTTCTACTAGGTGATAAAACAGATCCCGCATACAAGACCATGTACACTCGCAAACCCTGCTCCTATTCTAACCCTACGCTCAAAACCGTAGACTGACTGATGTTCCCTCGATCAGATTTCCCCGAATTACAACCCCGTAATCCGTATCCCAGAATTTTACAGACTCTGAAACTGACAGTCAACACCCTGACTGTTTTACCTAGACTTTACAGATCTAGACACCTGTTCGTTTGATTTTTACAACACAAACTAAAAACAAAACACTTAAAATAAACAAAAGAAACCCTAGAGAAAAAACAAGGAGTTTAAAATGATGGGTCATCCCCTTTTCTAATTAAAAAGTTGGCCGGCCCATTATCTACTCTCTGTCACCCGATCTCCTTTGTCTCCAAAAAAAATGGCGGCTAGGGTTTTTCTGGATCCCAAATCTCGATCTCAATAGATGACTTAAATTAGTTCTCTGATCCTTGAATTCTTGTTGGTGTTCTAGATCGATTACTGGTGCTCCTCTCTTCACCGATTTGGGGTCTTGCCTTAGAGATCGAAAACTGTGAGTTTTCTGAATTTTCTTGCTTTGAATTTGCTTGCCTGTTGTTTGTGGTTTCGATCTCTTTCTTGATGATATGCCTGTGATGTAATTGGTGTAGTTATAGGGTTAAAACGCAACCCCTAAACCCGATTTCACTATGTGACTTGGCTGATATTTCTCGATGCTTTCCCCTTTTGGATTTTGTAATTCTCGGCTTGAAATGAATTGTGTTATCTAATTGTTTGTTGCCTTGAATTCCTGCGTGGTCCCTTGCGTAATTGAAAAACATTTTTGGAAAGAGTTGCCATGCCGTGTATGACTTTGAACTTTTTGGTTGTTCCTCTACCTATTTGAAATCTTTCCTAAACTATGATTATTGAAATTTCACTGTGATTTTGGAAAACAATTGCAATTGTTTGTGGCCCCCTTGATTTTCCCTTGCTTGAATGATTCGGCAGTATGAAGTGTTGCCTTGATTAAAAACTGTGATTTCTCATTTACCAAATCTGCATTTAATCTTCAATTGATTTCCTCTATTCTTAAATGATGAATCTAGTCTTGAATTTCGGTAATGAACTTCTTTTTGCAAAATATGGAAAGAATTGAATTTTGTCCCTTGTGTCATTTCTGGAAAAAAATTATTCTTTAATTTTCTGAAATCAATTCAAGAGACTTGAATGCTGATTTTTTTTTTAATTTGTTGCTGAATTTCTCCTTGCCAAAAGTATTTCACTGATTGTAGAAAATCATCATTATCCTGTTCATTTGCATGATCAAAGAATTGTTGCCCTGTTTGCATTGCAGTGGGACTATGGTGTTGTGTGTACCACTTTAAGTTGTCTCGTATCCATTTGAATCTGAATTTCACTTACTGTCTGAACCAATATTGTTGCACACCTATGCAATCATGATTGTGAAACTGATCTCATGCATTTGTCCATACATACATACCTGTTCATGCAAATATTGAGAGCATGTCTGCATTCATTGTTAACTTGACATTTTTGACATTGTCGACTTTATGCATTCTTGTTTACTTGAATATGAATGTGCTCCACTGTATTTTGCACCATGACCCATTGAACTTCCATGTTGTCTCACTTACTTGTCTGCACCATTCACTTGGTCAAACTGTAGCTTCATGCTGCCATATATATAATGCCATGATCACTTTCCACCATGTACACACTATACTTGTCTTGATTTGTATTTTATTGTTTCATTTGGACTTGTGGCATATTCATGATTCTGCCATGCTCTAAATGCTTGACTGGTTGTTCACTCACATTTAGCTGCTGCTCCATGCACCTATCTTGTATTGCTCTTGCATCCCCTTCTCCATATGCTGTTATGACATTAAAAAAAACACCCCTTGCTTGTGCACCATGTATCCACTATTGTACTGACCATTAGTGGGCTTTGTGCTTGTCCACTGTCTTGATATTCTTGTTGCTTCATCATGTTAGGTTACTCATTGCATTTCTGCACACTTGAACAATGCTTGCTGTTTTGCTTTAGAACTTGCACACTTGAATCATGCCACTTGTACATACTTCTGCAGAACCATATTAACATGTTGATTAGTGCTTTGACATATCTCGACCATGTATTTGCTGTCTCGACTATTTGATGTTGTTGCCTCGGCCACTTTGACTTGTCATGTATATTTCTTGGCTGAAACATTGTATTTTTCATTTTCTGTCTTGTTCACATGAGTTTTCAATTGAACTGAGTCGAGAAGGTCCACTGCGGCTACTCCTCAGTGGCAAACTGATTTGGCGAGGCAGTGCGCATGTGTATATATATATATACACGTGTGTATATGCAGCCATCAGAAGAGATTTCCTGTCCCTGTATTGTATACTGTCTAGACACAGATTGATGATTTTATTAATCAAATCAAGTCATGAAAAAGGATGAGAAACACACCAGAAAACTGAGGCAAATGGAATTTTAAAAATAAAATTTATATTTGCATGTGTTTTATTTCTATTGCAGTATACTCTGTGTGTGTGTGTTTCATGTGACAGGTAAGCAGGTGATGACTGGACTGATTTTAAGCCATGAAGACAGAAGACTAAAGATAAGAAGACAGTGTGTAGTGTCAGTGAATGTGTCAAAGTGTATGCATGTAAATATGAGTGTTGAGACTGTATGTACAAAATGAGTGACTGAGTTATTCTATAATGAGGAGCGGATATGTATATGAAATTGAAATGTATTGTATAACAAAGATGTACAAATAGTGGAGTTGTTAAGATTTGTACTGTTTGAAAGTTTGAAATAAAATACTCTATTTAAATAAAATACTGTGAATATTTAAATTTCTGTACAGTTGTATTTTATTTAAATATAAATATTATATTCCAGTCTGTGATTTACAATAACAGTACAATATCAAGCACATTAAAATAATATTTATTTGGTTGTTATCATCAAACAAAAATCATATAATTGTGTATACAACATCGTTATATACAACAATCTCCCCCTTTTGATGATGAAAAACAAATAAAAGATTTTGTATACAATAGATGTGTTTGACAGTGAATATTGAACTCCCCCTATTTATTAGCTCCCCCTACAACAGACAACTCCCCCTATAACTGTGCATGAGTGAATTGAACTGAATGATAATGAATTTTCAAAATTAAAGATATTTATATTCACTCATAAATCAAAATCTAATCCATTCTCCCCCTTTTGTTATCATCAAAAGGATACAGATTTTAAGATATAGATGAAAAATGACTAACAAATACTATATCAGCTTAAGAGGAAGAACAGTCATCATAAATCTCAATCAGTCAAACAAAAATCATAATAAACTAAGAACTGGTGGCATATCTCACATTGTAGAGAATGACGGATTTACGATGAATTTTATATAAAATGGGGAGAAAAAAGTATTCCAATTATTTTCCAAAAAAAATGAGGTTAAAAAAACAGAGATGGAATTTGGACTATAATTAGTAATTCAATTTAAGTGACAAGATCGAATAACCTCAAATCCCAATACCCATCAATCAGCAAATCATAATACGTCATAAAATATTAACACATTTCACAGATTAGAAAATGAATTGGTAGGCTGGCTTTTATACACAAAGGAGAATTCCAATTTTATTTCAATTTATAGCACATTATTCCTTTTTCTTTTATTTTTATTTAAGAGCACACTGACCATGCATAACCAGAGCTTGGATTTTTAAATGAGCTCAGTTGCAGCTTAAATTATAAATTGTCTCTTAACCATGCATGACCAGAGCTTGGATTTTTAAATGAGGTTAGAGACACACTTATATATTAATTATATTTATTATTTTCAGCATTTAAAGAAAAAAACTCCTCAGTATGTAAAACCAATATATGAATGATAGAAAATGGGGTAGGTACAGAGATGGACTGTGAAAATAAATTTCTAAATTAATTATATTATGAAGTAAGCTCGACTGTACCGGGATTATTGAAAATTTCAATTATCACTAATTCTGAAAAATAATATAGTCCCATTTCTATCACAAATAATTTTCACTGTTTTAAACAAGATGATTTTTCTTTTTAAAAATAAACTCTCCACATTAATATAAAATCATGATGGATGGCAGACGGGTGATAGATACAGGAGATGGTTGTGAAATATTTTCCAGTTCAAAGATATTATAATTAATATTCAACCGTCATGAAAATCCAAATAAAATCTCCTCTTGTTGTGAAATACACTGCAGTCACAATTCATCACAATTTCAAAAACTGATAATAATTTTGATGAATTATAAACACAGCACAAATTAGATATTGATTTCAATTTCTGAATGAATAAAAAATAGATAATTTTAAAATTGAAAAACAATTACAAGAAGAAATTAAACAGATTTATAAAAAAAAATTGAATCTATACAGGGTGATAATTCAAAAAACAGATGAGTGAAAAAGGCTGATACCAAATGTTCTCGCTTATCGAGGAATTTAATTACACCCTGATGGACTAACATGGACATTTCACACCAAAGAACTTTACACACAAACCCAGCACATTTATTTGTATAAGGGAAAAAAAATGTATGGATCTATACAAGGTGAAAAATTGAATCTCAGTACAGATGGGTGAAACAAATATAAGTACTTCTGATACCACTTGGTGTCTTTATTTATGAGGATGATAACAAGACATTGGAGACAAACAAGTATATCACAGACAAAAGAATTTTAAATACAAAGCCCAGGCAGATCAAGCAAATTAATTTCATGTATCAGAGCATGGTATGTATTTGATACCAAAACAAGCAGTCATCAACAAATCTTTTCAAGTCAATTTCTTCTAATCAGAGCAGCATGATTCCAGAACAAACATTTTTCAAAACAGTATCAGAGTAGCACAAAATTAGTTTCAAAGCACACTTGTCAAGACATTTCTGATGGTCACAGAATATGATTCACGATCCAAGATTAAAAATACCGCTTATTTTAAATCATTTGAAGAAATATGAAAATATCAGGATTTAATAAATCAATCACACCAATTTATAAATTCTTGAATTGAGATATGTGTGAGATTTAATAAATCAATAATTTCAAATGATTTTAAACAAACAAATATTTAAATCACATAACCATGAAATAACAAAGAATTTTAAGACCATATTTTCAAAGAAATTTTCACAAGTATTTCTGACAAAAAAACAGATCATTTACATCAGGTTTGATAGATATTCATGATCCAAAATAATTTATTTGAAATCACTTGAATCAATGTCAAGTTTTGAAATATAATGAATCAGTCACACAAGGTTGATAATTTCAAATTTAGGAAGTGTGTGATTATTCAAAATATTAATGATTTCAGAAGATTTCAAACAAACAAATTCTAACCATGATGATCATGAATAACAATGATTTTCAAGATGTATCACTGAGATTCTAGACAATTTAAATTTTCCAAGCCAATCTGAAAAATAATGAAAATATCACTACTAATAAATAATAGAGTGCTGTAATGAGTGTAATATTTCAAGCTTTTCTAAAATGAATTAGAAGAATCTCAAAACAGCAACGTTGTGTGAATTTCCATTAAACTTTCAGATCTTCAAAAATTTAGAATTCAAATTAACAGTGTTCAAGATATGACAAGAATACATCAACACTGTTATGAATTCAAAAGAACATAAAATAAACTTCGCAACAATTGCAGATATTTACAAAGTTAAAAATTCAAGATATGGAAAGAGTATAACATCAGAGTTATATTCAAACAAAGCAAATTTCCAGAAGATCATGATTACTGCAATTGGAAGTTAAGGAAGCCCAAGAAGTTATAATGATATGACAGTGACAAATCAAACAAATAGAGAACATAAACAGAAGAGAGATAAAAGAAGAAATAAACAAGAGATTAAAAACAGAGAATATTTACAAGGACAAGTTCAGAGATCATACCTGAAATCAGTATAAACCAGAATCTCTAACTCAACAGATGTGGCTAAGGAACTGTGAATGATTTCAGAAGTATTGAGCAACTTGAATCCAAATCTCTTTTGCCTAGCAGTTCCTCAGCCTCCTCCGGTACCTAACAGATTTGAGAATCGAGTGGTCTAACAAAATTTGTAAAACCACTCACAGTTTTGTTCACAGCTTTAGGTACCCAGACTTGTCTGTACAACAAACCATTAGAATTAACTTTTGTACCCTTAGGAACCCAAATCGATTTGAATCTAACAAAACCCGTTTTATTTTCATTTGGGATCCAAGAATGTTTAAATGGTTTATTACAAAACAAATTCACATTTTGCTTTTGATTCAAAAATCCTTTGGAATTGTCAAAGTTCAAATTATCAAAACAACTATTTCCAAAGCAGTTTGAGGGACTTCTCAACTCATTTGAATTATGTTTTTCAAAAACATTATTTTTTCCAAAGCCGAGACCTCTTTTATTTCCATGAGAGAACTGATTATTCAAAAGCATATTCAAAGATTTTTCTCCGAAAGAAAAACGTTTCAGACTCAACTCAAGATCATTGATTTTGGATTTCAGAAGATCATTCTCGTTTAAAAGCTTCTCAATTTTTCCTTTATATTCAGAAATCTCAGAATCAAAGAGCTTTTGTTTTTCAATTTCAAAAATCTTGAATTTTTCAATTTCTTTTTCAAGTTCCTTTAAAGCAGATTCTGATTTCAACAAATTTTCCATTTCAAAATTTTCATGTTCGAAATTAACCTTATCCAACTCCTTCTGCAAAGTGTTGTTTTCATGAATTAGCTCATCTTCTTGATTTTTCAAAATCAAAAATTCATTTTCAATCTTTCTAGAATTCTCATTAAGTTGAGCTAAATCAGTTTTCAAGTTAAAACAATTCTTACACTCAGAGTCTTCAAATTTTAATTTCAACATATTGTTATTGTGGGTCAACTCAGAATTTTCAGATTTCAAAGACTTGTTTTTCCGTTTGAGGCGATCAACGGTTCTTGTTAAATTATTACAAAGAGATATCAAATCTTCATATGATAAGTCCACATCGTCTGAGTCGTCATGAATAGCTCCAGCTAAGCACAGATCTGAATCTGAGTTGGCAGTTGAGAGTTTTGAACAGCTGTCAGATTTTCCATACAACATGTTGAGAGTTTTCCAGATATCCTGCGCGGTTAAACAATGAGAGATAAATTTTAATTGATCATTATCAAGACAGGAATAAATAATATGCATGACGCGAGCATTTAAGACCTTATTCCTCTTGTCTAACAAGTCTCCCATATTTTCAATAATATTCCAATACTCAGAATTAACAGATTTTAAATATAATTCAAAATTTGATTTCCATATTTGAAAATCTGTTCCATTGAAAATAAATGGGATATCACTGGACTGACTCTTAGAAGACTGACAGCAAGGGGAAAACATGATTCTAGAGTTAATCAAAAACCAGGCTCTGATACCAATTGTTGGATCTAGATTAACACTAGAGGGGGGGGGGGGGTGAATAGGGTTAATTACAATTTTTACCTGAATTGAAAACTGACAGGATATTAAAATAATAAACAGATCACAGAATGCAGCTGAAATAAAAGTGCAGAAAATAAATCACACACAGAGATACCCAGCTTCGGCAAAACTCTGCCTACTGCTGCATTCCTAAGGTTTCTACTAGGTGATAGAACAGATCCCGCATACAAGACCATGTACACTCGCAAACCCTGCTCCTATTCTAACCCTACGCTCAAAACCGTAGACTGACCGATGTTCCCTCGATCAGATTTCCCCGAATTACAACCCCGTAATCCGTATCCCAGAATTTTACAGACTTTGAAACTGACAGTCAACACCCTGACTGTTTTACCTAGACTTTACAGATCTAGACACCTGTTCGTTTGATTTTTACAACACAAACTAAAAACAAAACACTTAAAATAAACAAAAGAAACCCTAGAGAAAAAACAAGGAGTTTAAAATGATGGGTCATCCCCTTTTCTAATTAAAAAGTTGGCCGGCCCATTATCTACTCTCTGTCGCCCGATCTCCTTTGTCTCCAAAAAAAATGGCGGCTAGGGTTTTTCTGGATCCCAAATCTCGATCTCAATAGATGACTTAAATTAGTTCTCTGATCCTTGAATTCTTGTTGGTGTTCTAGATCGATTACTGGTGCTCCTCTCTTCACCGATTTGGGGTCTTGCCTTAGAGATCGAAAACTGTGAGTTTTCTGAATTTTCTTGCTTTGAATTTGCTTGCCTGTTGTTTGTGGTTTCGATCTCTTTCTTGATGATATGCCTGTGATGTAATTGGTGTAGTTATAGGGTTAAAACGCAACCCCTAAACCCGATTTCACTATGTGACTTGGCTGATATTTCTCGATGCTTTCCCCTTTTGGATTTTGTAATTCTCGGCTTGAAATGAATTGTGTTATCTAATTGTTTGTTGCCTTGAATTCCTGCGTGGTCCCTTGCGTAATTGAAAAACATTTCTGGAAAGAGTTGCCATGCCGTGTATGACTTTGAACTTTTTGGTTGTTCCTCTACCAATTTGAAATCTTTCCTAAACTATGATTATTGAAATTTCACTGTGATTTTGGAAAACAATTGCAATTGTTTGTGGCCCCCTTGATTTTCCCTTGCTTGAATGATTCGGCAGTATGAAGTGTTGCCTTGATTAAAAACTGTGATTTCTCATTTACCAAATCTGCATTTAATCTTCAATTGATTTCCTCTATTCTTAAATGATGAATCTAGTCTTGAATTTCGGCAATGAACTTCTTTTTGCAAAATATGGAAAGAATTGAATTTTGTCCCTTGTGTCATTTCTGGAAAAAAAATATTCTTTAATTTTCTGAAATCAATTCAAGAGACTTGAATGCTGATTTTTTTTTTATTTTTTTTTTTTAATTTGTTGCTGAATTTCTCCTTGCCAAAAGTATTTCACTGATTGCAGAAAATCATCATTATCCTGTTCATTTGCATGATCAAAGAATTGTTGCCCTGTTTGCATTGCAGTGGGACTATGGTGTTGTGTGTACCACTTTAAGTTGTCTCGTATCCATTTGAATCTGAATTTCACTTACTGTCTGAACCAGTATTGTTGCACACCTATGCAATCATGATTGTGAAACTGATCTCATGCATTTGTCCATACATACATACCTGTTCATGCAAATATTGAGAGCATGTCTGCATTCATTGTTAACTTGACATTTTTGACATTGTCGACTTTATGCATTCTTGTTTACTTGAATATGAATGTGCTCCACTGTATTTTGCACCATGACCCATTGAACTTCCATGTTGTCTCACTTACTTGTCTGCACCATTCACTTGGTCAAACTGTAGCATCATGCTGCCATATATATAATGCCATGATCACTTTCCACCATGTACACACTATACTTGTCTTGATTTGTATTTTATTATTTCATTTGGACTTGTGGCATATTCATGATTCTGCCATGCTCTAAATGCTTGACTGGTTGTTCACTCACATTTAGCTGCTGCTCCATGCACCTATCTTGTATTGCTCTTGCATCCCCTTCACCATATGCTGTTATGACATTAAAAAAAAACACCCCTTGCTTGTGCACCATGTATCCACTATTGTACTGACCATTAGTGGGCTTTGTGCTTGTCCACTGTCTTGATATTCTTGTTGCTTCATCATGTTAGGTTACTCATTGCATTTCTGCACACTTGAACAATGCTTGTTGTTTTGCTTTAGAACTTGCACACTTGAATCATGCCACTTGTACATACTTCTGCAGAACCATATTAACATGTTGATTAGTGCTTTGACATATCTCGACCATGTATTTGCTGTCTCGACTATTTGATGTTGTTGCCTCGGCCACTTTGACTTGTCATGTATATTTCTTGGCTGAAACATTGTATTTTTCATTTTCTGTCTTGTTCACATGAGTTTTCAATTGAACTGAGTCGAGAAGGTCCACTGCGGCTACTCCTCAGTGGCAAACTAATTTGGCGAGGCAGTGCGCATGTGTGTGTATATATATATATATATATATATATATACACGTGTGTATATGCAGCCATCAGAAGAGATTTCCTGTCCCTGTATTGTATACTGTCTAGACACAGATTGATGATTTTATTAATCAAATCAAGTCATGAAAAAGGATGAGAAACACACCAGAAAACTGAGGCAAATGGAATTTTAAAAATAAAATTTATATTTGCATGTGTTTTATTTCTATTGCAGTATACTCTGTGTGTGTGTGTTTCATGTGACAGGTAAGCAGGTGATGACTGGACTGATTTTAAGCCATGAAGACAGAAGACTAAAGATAAGAAGACAGTGTGTAGTGTCAGTGAATGTGTCAAAGTGTATGCATGTAAATATGAGTGTTGAGACTGTATGTACAAAATGAGTGACTGAGTTATTCTATAATGAGGAGCGGATATGTATATGAAATTGAAATGTATTGTATAACAAAGATGTACAAATAGTGGAGTTGTTAAGATTTGTACTGTTTGAAAGTTTGAAATAAAATACTCTATTTAAATAAAATACTGTGAATATTTAAATTTCTGTACAGTTGTATTTTATTTAAATATAAATATTATATTCCAGTCTGTGATTTACAATAACAGTACAATATCAAGCACATTAAAATAATATTTATTTGGTTGTTATCATCAAACAAAAATCATATAATTGTGTATACAACATCGTTATATACAACAGTTATTAAATTATAAAGTTTATTATTTAATTTAATATGGTTTTAATATAATTTGGACATTGTTTAACTCGAAATAGATGATATTGAGTTGTATAACTTATATTTGAAGCTATACGATATTTCCATTTGGGTATTTACGATAATAATAATTTATTTTTATTTTATTTGATTATTCTGGAATTTAATAATATTTTATTAATATTATTATAAGCCTTAAAATAGTGATTTTTGCAAACTGTCTCCGTTTTAGATGAAATTAGTTTCAATGGAATCGTAACGTTAAATTATTATGCGGTATTAAATTTTGTGGCAAACCGATGTCATATGACAACGACAGCCATAAACGCCCAATCATTTTCTATAACGCGTAATTAATTTAATAAACGGATATTTGTGTATAACTTGAGCAAAAGATCGAATTAAGCCACAAAACCAATTTCGTTGATTTCGTATCGACGTTTAGAGTCAGAACAGGCAGGTAGTTTGTTATTTTTGAAAATCGATTAATTTGGTGTTCAAAATAACATTGTGGTGCGTATAAAAATAGCGTACTAAGGAACAGACTTGGAATGCGACGAAACTTGTATCATTGGATTTGTATTAATTAATTATTATAAGATTTCAATTTTCGTGTCAATCGGACTTACCGTTTGATTGTGGCAACGATAAACGCCTTTATTGTTTATATTATTTTGGTCAATTTAGACAGGGGTAACTTTAAAAGAATAAACGACTAGCCAAACGAACTCCGATTTTAATGAAACAAATTTCATTGGATCCGTAAGGAAAAGCTCTAGTACAATTTTAAAATTGCAATTTGATTGGATTTATTTTGTGATCGTGGAAAATTTAAACGCGTGATTTTTAGCCTATTATTTATAAATGACTTTTCACCAACGACCTCTGAATTTGATGAAATCTATCACATCAGGTCTAGTATATTTTTCTATGCTAGAATTACATTTTTTTGTGAAAAAAGGAGTTCGTATGTACGTGTTTTAAGGGAATAATTTAGTGTTAAGTTTCATAATATTAAATAATAATAAATTTCTACCCCAACTCTATATATAAATACATGTAAATGGTCAATACCCTAAAATTAGGTTGGGGGTGGTCAATAAAAACAGGAACCGCCACTCAAACGTTATGAACGGTTGTTGATTCACCATCTCCTCCCTCGAAAATCTCGTAATGTGTTCATTGATTCACGAAAACTTCTTTAGCAAACTTATAGATCTTGGTGAGAGCTATAATATCAATGGTGGAGATTCATTTTAGCTAGTTGTGGTGAGCGTGGAGGTGCTAGAAACGACGGTGGTTCGTGGATGGTTTTATGCCAGGAGGCGCGACCGGGTGACTTGTGGTTTCGGGAGGTGGTTGAGGAGGTTGAGCTGGTGCTCCTGGGGATCACGTCTGATCAGAGTCCGGTGATGCATGGGTGGTGCGACGTGTAGTTGATGAAGTTGAAGCACGGGTTCCGGAGTTGCAACAGAGAAGTCAGCGAGAGGGAGAAATAGAGGAAGTCGGCCTCGTGTTTTTGGTACAGCCGTGAACTGAAGAACCTAAGTAATTAAGTGATATTAAAGTAATTAATTTATATATGTTAACTAAATCGGTAATTTTTGGGGTAGCGTGACTAGAGGCAGAAGTAAACAAAGAAGCTGATCCTGGCATTTCATTTTCAACGTAATTATTCGGCCCGTATGCATTTCAGAAACTGTCGGGCCATGTTAACAAAGTAATTATGAATTTAGTAATATAATTAGTTGTTTATAACCCTAATTAGGAGTTAAAATAATTTATTTAAAACTATGTTATATACCGTAACTCCAGGAAATGGAATTTAAGGGTCAAGCCATTTTAAATTAAAATGTACTAAAGGATTTAATTAAGTGATTATAAGTTTGTTATAGTTAATTAATTATTAATAAGTGGCTAGAGAAGTTAGAAACTTAATTATGGAATTCGGTTAAGTCAAATTGTAATCGAAAGTCAAAAAGATCGGGTGTTAAAAAGAAAATATTAACGTAATTAAATTTAGCTAATTGAATAATAATTTAGAGAGAAATTATACGTAACGACCCGCATTTTTGACCGTTTAGATCGATAATAATCCTCACATGTCGATCCAAACAAATCTAAAATACAGATAGTTATGGGGATTAATATAAGAAAAAGAAGAAAAAGGAAAAAAATCGCAGAAACTCACAGCGGAAGGACAAAATATAATAATCAAATAACAGTTCATGAAGCTGTTAAATTATAGATTTGATTATACATTACAACAATACATCAGAGTCATTTATCATTAAACATACCGATATATGCAGCGGAATAATACTAGTAACTACGTCTGTCAAGCTCCATCTTCATCTTCAATATAATGTGGTCTTCGCTAACTGAAAAACTCAGGCTGACCCGAGCACCAATGAAAATACAAAATACTCGGATCAGAACTAAAATATTCTCATATCAGTTAAATCAAAATCAGGTAATAATATGAATGCAATAACTTAAGAGATATTACGGGAATTTCCATCTCCTAAGGATCCAACAAACTAGATACTATATAATATAATTTCGCTATTATAATAGTGTCTATTCAGTAAAGTAAGGTATCAAAATAGCGTAAGCGGGATTACCATTATTACCCTTACACCGTTTTTAAACGTCATAGTCTATACAGTACTGTAGACTCCACCAAACCGGTGGGCTATCAGGGAGCACTCCATAGGTACAACGCAAAACAAAATCGTAGTGGGCGCGATCAGGATAAATATGACAAGGCACACAAGGAATACCCAGGTTAGGAATCTACCGGTTACATGCCCGGATTGGTGGTAACGCATAGCTGCTACTACCGCCCACCTCGGAACAACACTCCCAAATCGAGGATGCGCATCAAATCAAATCAATCACCGAGGGACTATAGTAATAAAGGAAGAAGTGTTGCCGATGGGGGTAGCTAATCCCATTTGGTCACGGTATAGCACCTATTTTAGTCATTTTAATTATGACCCGAAGGTCAAGGACATCCATTATCGTCCTCTTTCTTCAAATCCAGTATCGCCTCCAAATCAACCTACTTCATTCTGGTTCTCCGCCACGTACACATTTGTTAAAGTGGGTTTCAGTATTGGCAGAGAGTATGACAATATCCGACCCTGGTCTCTTTAACAACCCAACGTTACATTTTCCACACCGGTCGGATTTATATTTCCAACAGATCATATTTCATATCAAAATACCATATTTGCTTCAAGTCATTCATAATTTAAAGTAGGATATACTCCCATATTAAATCTCAATTTAAACCAAGCTTTGAATCTTGAGAAAATTCCAATTTAAAACAATTTGAATATTTAAAATAGTTGAAAATCATATTAAAATACACTACAAGAAAATCAGCATATAGCAGCGGCAGAATCCGCTTTTAATCCGTCGCTAAACAGGCTTTAGCGACGGATTTACTACATAAGGGTTTGGTCGGTAAAACCCATGACGGTATCTATGTCAGATTTAGCGACGGAATTTAGCATGAGTTTTCCGACATTTTTCTGTCATTTTACTAATTTTTTAATAAAAATAAAATTTTATATATTAATTTTATTTTAATTTATAAACCAAGTATTTACCGATGGATAATTAATCTATAATAAAATATTATTTATAAAAGGCGTTGGTAAATCCTTACTAATTACCAAGGAATTAGCGACGAAAATTAAATTGAGGTAAATTTAACCTTCCTTTTTTTGTCGGTAATCCGCTGCTATTCCCCTTCTGATCTGTGTATATATATATATATATATATATATATACATATATATATATATACACACACATAACTTGTGTTCCATTCAATACACAATCCTAATTTAAATACAACACAATTAATATCAACACACACATCTCATAATCAATGTATTATATTAATCACTCATCTCATAATCAACATTACATAATAGACATACTAAACATTCTTACATCAAAAATACAGAATACATCCATAATATTTCATAAACAATACTAAAAAGTACAAACTAAAATATAGTTCTAGCATTTCAAATCCATAACTTGTTATGGCATGTCCCCGCTTTTTTGCATCATAGATGTCTAAATTCCTGTAAAACAAAAATTCTCTAGTTATACATAGAGTCACAAAAGTAAAGAATTTCACTTTAAATTTGATTAATGTTTACTAACCAAAAAAGAAGAAGAAATAGTTAAAATTTCATCACTCACAACAATGTACGTAACAAACGATCAACGTACATAACAAAAGAGCACTACATCCAATTATGCACGACATAACCAGCTAAATTATCCCAAACATCATCTATCTTTTGTTGGCTATATGAATCATCTCGTGCAAAGTCCTGTAATTAAGAGATATTTCAAATCGTTAATTTTATGAATTATGTAACATAAAATATATGAAGAGAAATGACATCAAACCGTGTTATGAAAGGAACCAACCTGCTAGACTTAGCTGGCTTCTTTCCATGAGACAACTTTGTGAGAGAGAAATCCTCAACCTGGCCAACATGAGAATAACAAGAAATCACAATAATCGTCAACAACAACTTAAGGATCCAATAACTTGCTACCAAACAACTTAAAATTTGAAGCAACTTCGAACTTAGAATCAAAAGAAAGATCCCAGTGAATCCAAAAATAATATAGATTCTACCTGAGTAAAATCATCAAAAGGTGTAGCAATATTTTATTTCATAGAGTGTTATAGAGATGAATCCCAATCTAATGTTAACAGCAACATTTAAAACATCAAAATGGCAAAGCATTTCCTCAAACAGTTCAAGGTCTTCAGTTTTTTCCCAAAGAAATATTGTCCAAAAATGTACTTTTTAGCTTTAAAAAAACTTAAACTGAGATGGAAACCATGTTCCTTAGAATTTAAAGGAGAAGGCATTCGTGGAGAACAAGAAAAACCAAACTGTTGTGAAATATGATTATGAACAAATAAATCGATATTGTTCAAAACATCAAAATGCATAAACAGTTTGTCAAAGAAAATATAAACTAGCCTCCATATCAACAAAAATACAATGAACTTCTGTTATACACCGATCTGCAGTAGGGGTATAATCACTATAATATCCACCTGTAAGTAATTATCAAAACTAAACCATATCAAACACTTCAAAACTAAAATGAAAGTCAATAAATCAAGGCTGCCCACAACACTTAGGCCTGCTAAACAAAACTGCAAATCAGCCGACACGGTTTAAAGCCAAAAAAAATATGAACGAAAACACATCAAATAAAGAGAAGGGCGAAATCGAAACCCAAAAATAAAAGAATAAAAATCAGCACGAACACTCTTATTTGAATGGATCTGAACAATTTCTAGGAGAATTGGTGGTTTACTTATTTTCAGCAGACAAGGAGAAAGGAAAAGAAAGAAAAGAGGAGAAGAGAAGTGACTGATGATTTTAGATCGACAAGAAGGAATGATGATTGGAAATAAAGCAAGAGGAAACATATTTTAGTTTAGACCTGGGGAATTGGAAGGATGGATGAACAGGCGGCTTCGGGGAGGGTCAGCATGGGCTTGGCGCTGACATTGGGAGGAGCGGAGGTCAGTCGGAGGAGGTTGGTTCACGCTGGTGGAGGCGTGGCATACTGACGAGGAGAGGCTGCTTGGGATTGGATGGGAAAGCGAGGGGCAGGTTGGTGGAGGCAGGGTTTGGTGGAGCATGGAATTGGGGAACGTGAGGAATTTGAATTGGTGAGGAAGCTGCTGTTACTTTTTTTAATTCGATGGAATGAAGGAATAGGAATGAGCGGACTGGCAGGGTAATAAAAATAATAATGGTTTGTTCATGGAGGGAAACGAATTAAGTTGGAGCCAAAATTTCGTGGAAGGAAGCGGCAAAACTTTTACTTTTGCGGTAAATTTTGAATTTGAACCTAGTTTTCAATTTGGTGGAAAACACGTCAATTAAAAGCCAAAATTCTGCTACTATAGATTAAAAGAGTGCTTGTTTAAAGCCAAAATTCATTAATTATATACCAAGTAACCACCAAATATCTTTAACGAAATTGTTTCTAATGGAGGTATATTTTTTCCTAATCAATGAAATGAGTCATGCCAATTTAAAGGCATTCAATTAAATATTTTAGAAACGTACCTTTAATTCATTAATTATATACCAAGTAACCACCAAATATCATTAATTATCTTGTATGGCAAAAAATGGAAAGGGTTTTAGGTGTCCTTTTATTTCCAGCTATTTTACTTTTTTCTTATTTCTAGTCCATAATTACTGTTAGTCTTCCAACTTTGGAAATTTGAATTTGGATGGATTCTATAATTAGTATTTTCCTTTATTAATAAATCTACTAATTTTCCACTTCATTGTATTAGAAGAATATACCACGTGTGTTCACCAACTGAAATTTGGTGGTTTCCATCTATTATATAATCAACGAAAATTTTATTCTTTTGAAGTTTGGGAACAAATTCTAAACATAATTTTCTAAATTATTACTTTCCTTTATTTGTAGATTGATTTTTGATACACTTGTATTTGTGTCATGTATATGTGTATATCATTTTGACAATTTACTTGGTGTTTGATTGCTATGATTCATTTGCAGGTGGTATAAAAGGAAATGATGTCAATTGCTATTTTAACATTACTTGGTTAATTATGGAATCATTTATATTTATCATTATTAGATACGTAGCTTTAATTCAGTAATTATATACCAAGTAACCACCAAATATCTTTAACGAAATTGTTTCTAATGGAGGTATTTTTTTCCTAATCAATGAAATGAGTCATGCCAATTTAAAGGCATTCAATTAAATACTTTAGAAACGTACCTTTAATTCATTAATTATATACCAAGTAACAACCAAATATCATTAATTATCTTATATGGCAAAAAATGGAAAGGGTTTCAGGTGTCCTTTTATTTCCAGCTATTTTACTTTTTTCTTATTTCTAGTCCATAATTACTGTTAGTCTTCCAACTTTGGAAATTTGAATTTGGATGGATTCTATAATTAGTATTTTCCTTTATTAATAAATCTACTATTTTTCCACTTCATTGTATTAGAAGAATATACCACGTGTGTTCACCAACTAAAATTTGGTGGTTTCCATCTATTATATAATCAACGAAAATTTTATTCTTTTGAAGTTTGGGAACAAATTCTAAACATAATTTTCTAAATTATTACTTTCCTTTATTTGTAGATTGATTTTTGATACACTTGTATTTGTGCCATGTACATGTGCCCAAGACGACTCATATATATGATATATATATATATATATATATATATATATGTATGATGTATGATCGCCTCAGTTCCGTTTGTTTAACATTAATTAACATTAACGTTAAAACTGGTCATAAATGCACATAAAGAAAGAAAATACAAGGAACTGATATACAAGGCTTGTCATGATTATTCAATAGACATTGTAATTAATGCATCATACAAAGGAGGACAAAACGGGTATTGTAAAAAAGCTACAGATGGACGGAACTTTTCAAAGGCTCAGTAGAATTAAGAAAAACCGACAAAGTCGGTTTGATTAAGAAAATCCGACAAAGTCGGTTTGATAAAAATAATATTGATTATAAATAATAATTACTAATTATAAATTATTTATCAATAATCATTAATTATTATAAACTTCAATAATGTCTATATAAGTTGACATTTATAATTATCATTTATAAATTACTATTTATAAATTTATGAGTTTTCTTAAATTTGAAGATTATATTTAGTTTAAATTAATCTAAAGTTTTATTTTTTTGGTTTTATGAAAGTTTAAATTTTTTTTTAATAAATTTTATGAATTTTCAAATTTTAATTTAACAAATTTTAGAATTTCAAAAATAATAAAATATAATTAACAATTATAACTAGCATGTAATAAATAAAAAATTGGAATTAACAAGAGAAAATTAGGTACTAATTATTACTTATTTACAATTAATTATTAATTTTAGTTATGATTGTGAGTTCTGGAATTTATGTGAAATTTACTTATTAATTACTTAGTAAATACACAAATGGAAAATATAAACAATAAATATAAAATATATTTTATTGATTTCTTAAAAGCAAATATGTATTAGTAATTTCTTGACATAAATTTAATTAATTGTATTAAAGACTATTAAATAATCATTGATTATCAAAACAAATTCAATAAACATCGAACAACAATGTATTTTATTAATTACTATTACCTCTTATTTATATTATATAGTAATTAATAATTAATCAGCATTAATTTTCAAAAACAAAATTTAATCAGCATTAACTATTGAATTTTATTTACTTCTAATAGTTATTATTTATTATTAATTACTAATGTATTATTAACATTAATTATTTAAAATTTAAATTTACTAATTAATTACTAAGTAATACCACAAATTTGAAACATTTTATAAATAATAAATATAAAAGTTCGTTTCAAATCTCTTGGAAAACTGCAGGAAAATAGCTTCAAAATTATGTCGACGGTAGTCCGACTCTATTAGCAACGGAATTTAGCGTTAAATATATTATGACGGTAAAGTGCTGCAATTTCCATTGATTGAGCAACAGAATTAGTATTCGATGGTAATAATTTATAATAAGGTGACATATAAAATCCAAAATATTTTCTCTTACAAAGCCCACGAAAATCCGTCGATAATTAGCGACGGAATTTTCCGCTGCTAAAAATCTGTCGCTATTCTCGGTTTTTCTTGTAGTGATAGTTTAGAAATATACTTGATATGGTTGAAAATAAATAGTTAGGAAAATAAAGGTTTATATAAAGAGATGAATTTAAAAATAAGATTTTAGTTAAACAATGGTTTAATAATAAATAAGTTATTGAAGTTGATAGTTGATTTTTAAAATAGCTTGCTTAAAATAATAGTTGTATATATATAAGTAAAATAAAATAGTTTGAAATGATTTTTAAAATACTAGAGTTTGCAATTAAAATTGTTTTCATCTCAATTTCAAATAACTTGAAGTTACGTTATGTTTCAATCAAATCGACCAACTTCAATATTTCAATTCGGTTCAACATCCATTTTAAATTCAATTCAATTCAATAATTTGATTCGAATATTTGAAATTCTAAATCAATATTCTCATTTGGAATTATTTCAATCATTAAGTACATTGAGTTCAAATTTAGATATCACTTTAACTTAGGTAAATTTAAAGTGAATCTTCAAAGATGGATAGTTATTTAAATTTCAAAACGATTCAAATTTTATTAGATTCAATTCAAGCTAAATTCTCAAGATTTAGATTCACTTCATAATATCAAATAATTTCCTTGATTTCAAAGTTCAAATTCCAACGACAACCATTTATAAAATGTCACTTATATTGTTTAAACAATATTTCAAATTCGAGGTTAAAACAACTTATATAGCCAACCGGTGTTCGTATAAAATTTTCTATCTAATGGCCAAGTGATACTTAACATTCAATTTTAGTATTTTGGGAATGGATATATATCATTTCAATCCAAATCAGGGTCATAGGTATTTATCATTTCAACCTACGTTCTTAATTCATTTTAATGACAAATCCCGGATTTATTTGATGCCCGTAACATCGAGTGTAAATGGTTGGGATTAATCAATGCAAACAATAATTCAATATCAATATATCAAATAGGTTAATCCAAGACATCATCAAACAAATTCATCCAAACAGTTCAGTATCTCATTTGTTTACTAGTAATGGATGTCGGGTTTAAACTAGCAACTAAATTTTAGATTTAACCTAACTGCGTCGTTTAAATAAACAGTTAAATCGAATCACACGGTCGATGTAATTAAACAAAATAAGCAGTTTTAACAATCAAAGCAATCATACTATAACATGATTTAAATCTAACTAACAAGCGAATGTTTTAGTTAATTGTGAGTGGGTTTAACACTCACCTTTGATTTCAGACGCGTTGAAATTATAAAAGAAGGCCCAAAATCCAATGATCTCAGAATCCGCCTAAACAAATGTCACATTGTCTGAAATTCCAATACGATCCTAGCGGAACAAACCGCGAGTCAATACGAGTTCGTACGGAAAAGTTATACAAGTTTTAACCTTTGAATTTCAAAATATATATAAATATTTATATGTTTAAATCTCACCCCACTTTCCACATCAACATCCACTTTCCACGTCAGCTCCAACTAATCTTCGTCTTCCCCAAACACGCTTCTTTCCTGTACATCATGAAACCTACAACCCACATACACTTTAAGGAACGATCCATCAAACCACTTCACGAAATCGAAATCTGGATGCTCCATCGGATATCTCTTCTCCATCTTGACCTGCCTGTCACCACCGTGGGCCACTAGCGCCACCCAGTCAGAAACCGACCTCCGCCCTATCCCGTACCACCCCATACAGGTATCGACACAAATTTCCACCGAACCACACCAAACTTCGTCACTCAAAACGCCTCGCCACTCTAATCCCAATGCCAGCCCCGCGATGATCAACAATCGACCGTAGCCTCGCCAAAACCGAACCCTAGATTCGGCTCCAAAATGACGATCTCTATAGGTTGCATCGCACGCAAAGAAAACCATATAGGCTTAAAGAGGGTTTCATTTCATGAATTTAGGGATCGTTCTCAGGATTTTAGGATGAACGGATTATTTTATTTTGATTTTTGAAGAGGAAGTTTTGAAGCCAGCCATTTTGTTTTTGAACGAGAAAAAGATTGAGGCGGCTACAGGAAGTAAACGTGGAAACTAGGTTTAGGGAGAAAGAGGGCTATTTATATTCAACATGTTTTCTAATTTAAATTCATTTCAAAATTAAATTTAAAAGCTTATTAATTTTACGAAATCAAAACAAAATTCAAACTAACTTTATAGATAAAATTCCAATTACTCTGAATTCCTATTTTGATTATAAACCAAATTCAAATTGGATTTCAAATATAAATTAATTAAATCGATTTCATTAAATAATTTAATATTAAACCTCAACTTATAATGTTTATCAATATAAACCAAATCAAAATTTGATTTGCAACCAAATTCATGTTATCATTCTCGTAATAACTTGAACTTCATTATTTTAAACAATCATATAAGTTCACACAATAAATTGTCAAATTAAACCATTAAATTATTATTATAAATCTATCAACTCAATTTAATTCAAATATTTTAAATACTAAATTTCAAATCTCAATATTTAACAGTACACACCAAATCAAAATTCTATTCCAGTAAATGCAAGTTATTTTAATTATATCAGGTCGAATTTTATTACTTAATCAACTAAATTAAGTTTACATCATAAATCAAAAATAGAATTTAAATTAACTTCATAAATTAGATTTCATTTGTTAAATTCCCAATCTTTATTATTTACGAAATCAAATTTGAGTTTCAATCATAAATTAAATCAAATCAATTCCATTGAATAGTTAATATTAAATTCCAACTTACAATGTTTATTGATATAAACACATTCACAATTTCATTTGCAATTAGAACAAGACACTGTTGATCAACTAATGTTGAATTTAAATTTTCTTATAGCGTTAAATAAAGTTTACGACATACGATTACAAAAAATCAAGTCATTTAATCTTACTTATAACCACAAAATATTTGAAAGTCATATTAAATTTCATAATTTTAAATATTCGGAAAAAAACGGGTTGTTACATTATATTTAATTATATGGCTTGGTTAAATTATTGATAACAGGATCATATATTATCAGAATTGGACAAACAAGGTGCCGTTGGAACCGCACTGACGAACACTACATTATGGAGCAGAACTGGACGTGATTGTTGTTGTATATAACAGTGTTGTATACACAATTATATGATTTTTGTTTGATGATAACAACGAAATATATTTTTATCATAAATGCGTTTGTTACTGTATTGTTTCAAATATTTATCACAAATAGGAATATAATATTTAAATGAAATATGATTGTACAAAAATTCAAATATTAACACAGTATTTTATTTAAATAGAATATTTTATTTCAATATTCGAACAGTACAAATTTCACAGCTCCTCTATTAGTACAAGACACTGTAATTCATTATTACATTTCACATCATTTTCATTTTCATATCTGCTCCTCACTACAAAAACGCTCAGACACTCTTTTTACATTCACAAACACATTCATACAGTTTCCCTCGTATTCAACGACACTGAAACACTAATAATGTTCTGTCTTCGATTTTCTGTCTTCGCACTTCACAGTCAGTCCAGTCATCATCTTCATACCTGTCATATACAGAAACACACACACAGTATATGGAACAGAAATAATTTTCAAAATTTATGCAAATATAAATTTTATTTTTAAAATTTTATTTGTCTCAGTTTTCTGGTGTGTTTCTCATCATTTTTCATGACTTGATCTGATTCATCTGTGTCTAGTCAGTTTGTATATGTATAGTACATGGACATGAAATCTTGTCTGATGGCTGCATATACACGTGCATATATATACACGTGTGCACTGCCTCGCCAATCAGTGTGCAATTGAGGAGTACCCACGTGAACCATCTCGACTCAGTGTGTATATGGACGAGCAAAATAAATCATGAATGGTCGAGGCAGCACAATAGTGATGGCCGAGCAACCTCACAAGTCAAGATAGTACAAAATGGTTCGGTTCAGATTTGTAAGAATACATGTCGAGCCAAACAGCAACGTATAGGTGCAGCTACAAAATCACAAAGCATGGTAGTGATTGAAATATACAAGTGAAGCTTGTCTAAGATGATATACAGGTGGTGACGTGTATGTAAGCAGCATAGAGACATGAACAAACCAGAGTGATGCAACTAAAAGTGCAACAACAGTTTTTGCATGATCAAGGAAGCCTGGAAAATCATGTCATGCATTGATGTACATGACATGGCATCAGCACTAGTTATGGCTACAATATCAAATGGAAATGATGACAAAAATTCGAATTAATGAAGCATAAATATACTTCATGCTAACATGGTGAATCAAACGTACACAGCAGTGGTAGATTCCAACATCAATTCAAAGTGACAATGGTACAAGCATCTAATCAAGTGTGGTGCAAATAAATGGTGCAGATTTCATTTTAGCAATGCATGGAGCAGCTATTCAACAAAGTGGTGCAACATGATTTTCAAGTCATCCCAAAATTATGTCAAAGCATCAAGCCACAATGATACAAGCTATCAATATACAATTGTCAAAGTGGTCGAGCATTATATGTGTGGTTAATGGCAACAGCATGGTTCGACACAACAGAAATTAATGTTTTTACAGTGAACAATTTTAGGCAAGAGGAAACAATGTGCAAACCATTTTAGGAAGCTCAATACACAGAAAGCAATTCAAAGCAAAACATGATTGGCAATGAAATTGTAACAGCCCGCACTTCCGTTCATGCAAGATATTGTCCCCAACTTAGCCACCGTATAGGTGTGGGGTTTTGTTTCTCAAAAGGCCTCGACTAAGTTTCGAGATCCGCCAACACATGGCGTTGCCACACAGGCTGAGCCAACCTCCCTACTAACACCGATATTGTCCCTACTTTTTCGCCTCTCAGGTGTAGGGTTTTCCATTCACTAGGCCTTGGCGTTAGTAAGAGATGGACTCTACTATATAAGTACCCACTAAACACAGGCTTCCACAATGTGGAACTTAGGGGTGCTACATTCTCCCCTCCTACAGAGCCCAACGTCCCCATTGGCTCACAAACACCTCACCCAGGCGATGTGGTCCACACAGAAGCCACAATTCCGGCTGGGTATTGGCTCTGATACCACTGTAACAGCCCGCACTCTCATTCACGCAAGATATTGTCCCCAACTTAGCCACCCTATAGGTGTGGGGTTTTATTTTCTCAAAAGGCCTCGGCTAAGTTTCGAGATCCGCCAACAGATGGCGTTGCCACACAGGCTGAGCCAACCTCCCTACTAACACCGATATTGTCCCTACTTTTCCACCTCTCAGGTGTAGGGTTTTCCATCCACTAGGCCTCAGCGTTAGTAAGAGATGGGCTCTACTATATAAGTACCTACTAAACACAGGCTTCCACGATGTGGGACTTAGGGGTGTTACAGAAATGGTGACAAGGCAGAAATCATACTTGAATTGTGCATAATAAATTGAATGAGCACATCATAAGTAAGGAAGTGCAGTATGTTTCAATTTCATATAAAGAAATAAATCACAATTGAGATCTGGTTTTTAAGGTTTGTTTCCAGAAAAGTGCATCTAATTCATTTTATGGCAAGAAACTTTTTATTTCAAAAGTTTTCTTGCAATAACAATGTTTGGCAAGGAAATTCAATTCCTAAATTTATGAAATCATTTTTGGAAGGAAAAGTCGACACATTTTTCTCAAATGATTCCATCAACACAATCAAGGAATTTCATAAATTTGACAAGCAACAGTCTTTACTGGAAAGGCAGCAATTCAAAGAATCGAACAAAGTGGGACAAGGTTTGTTATTTCCAGTTTTCACAAGATTTACTAGGCAATAAATTAGAGGGTTAATTACAGAAATCAATTGAAGAAATATTTGGCAAGATTTCAATTCGACAATTATAGACATGAAATCAGTTTTTACTCAAACATTGTTTTTGAGGAAACAATTTAATCCTAGAAATTAAAGTTCGTTTGAGAAGGAAGTTTTTTTTAAAAAACTATTTCTGTCAACAATTTTTTTAAACCTCACAAGAACACATTTGGCAAGAAAATTCAATTACATTTTTCATGGGATCAAATCAGGAAAGTTTTTTTATTCAGTATATTCATGGCCTGAAATCATTCATGCTGATGCATATATATGGCAAGAATTTTGAATTTCATATTTGCAATCAATCTTTGTTTTCGGGAAAAAAATTATATGGGCTAGCAATTTAACAATCAAGCAAAGATTCAATCAAGTCCAGGTTCATTATTCAAAGCCAACATTTCAAGCTAAATTCGAAGCAATCAATCAGCCAAGCAAAAGAGGAAACCGAGCCAATCAGCCAAGTCAATTATTCGAAATCAGAGTGTTATTAGGGTTTTCTAATCCCTATTTACACACCTATCATCACAGGTAAACATAGATCGAAACCACAATCAACTCGATAGCAAAAAGAATAAAAAAAATCGGAATTCACTTACAAGAGTTTCGATCAACGTCAATCCCAAATCGAAGTATAAAAAGCCATCCAAAGAATTGAATGTCATCAGAGCATCATATTCCAGAAGCAATCGATTTTGATTTGGGGAATTTGAGAAAACCCTAGTTCAAAGTGTCGGCCGCCATTTTCAATTAAAGAGAAAAAGGGAATCGGGTCCGTACAAATGAAGTAAAGGGTGAAACCAATTTTGGGTTGGCCGGCCTATTCAAGTGTATAAAGGGTAATTTATTTTTCCTTTTCAATTCTAGGGTTTTATTTTCATTTTGTTGTATTTTAAATTTCTTTTTTAAATCGTCTGAACCAGTTCCAGAGTCTGTAAAATTCTAGGGGAATCCAGTTAGGGTTTAGCTGGTAGTTTACTAGAGACTGTAAAAACTAGGGTTACTGGTTACAGGGTTGTGATCAGGGGAAATCAGATCCAGGGGTTTAGATCAGACTATGGTTTTTGAGCGTAGGATTAGAATAGGAGCGAGGGGTTCGCGAGTGTACATGGTCTTGTATGCGGGATCTGTTCTTTTACCTAGTAGAAACCTTAGGAATGCAGCAGTAGGTAGGGTTTTGCCGAAACTGGGTATATCTTGTGTCATTTATTTTCTGCATTTCTATTTCTGTTATATTCTGTGATTATTTTTAATATCCTGATAACTTTAAAAACTCAGCGATAAATTATGTTCTAGATCTTCAAGTGGTATCAGAGCTGGTATAAGGTTACAACATGATAGGGGGTTCTTGCTGTATGATCATGTGGCGATGTATTGACTCTTGCCCCTACATGCCCGTGGGTGATTGTCCGTGTCGAGAGGCCAGACGTGAAACCAGTGTCTGAGTTATCTTTGGTGTCCACCGGGGTGGTTAAAATTCCTCGTAAATAGAGACACCATTTGGTATCTGAGCAGGTTAATTTCATTAACCCGAGAATCATGGATCCTAGTTGTCAGTCCATAGAGAGTCAGTCCAGTCGTATTCCAACTATTTTTAATGGTATAGATTTTTTGAATTGGAAATCTGAAATGGAATCTTATATAAAATCCGTTGATATTGAATGTTGGGATACTATTATCAATGGATATGATTAGGTAGGTAGGAATGATATTGAATTTAATTCTCGAGCTACTCATATTTTATATTCTTATATGGATGATGACCAATATAGCCTTATCTCCCATTGTTTAACTGGGCAGGAAATTGGGAATACTCTCAATACGAAGTATGGACAAATTGACAACAACTGCTCAAAACCCGAGAAAGTCAACTCAGATTCAGAGTTCTGCTTGACAGGATTTACAAATGAAAATTCAGATGGATCAGTCGATGGAGATTCAACAGACGATGAGACAGGAAATTTCTCATACGAAGATTTAGTTTATATGTGTGTTGATCTAACTAAATCTGTTGATAAACTCCAATCTAAAAACAAATCTCAGAAATCAAAAAATCTTGAGTTGACCAACAAAATTGATGATTTGGAATCACAACTTGAATATTTTAAAATTTCTTCAAATTTAGTTTGCAAAAATTGTTTGAAATTGGAAACCAAGCTTGTTCATCTCAATAAAAATATTCAAAAGTTTGAAAATGAGATTCTGATCTTAAAAGAGAACAAGATTGAGTTATCAAGTTCGAACAATCTTCTACAAAAGGAATTTGAAAATTTTAAGACTGATATAAAATCCAAATTTGAAATTGTTGAAAAAGAAAATCTATTGAAATCCGATTTGATTTTCAAAGAGCTTGAAGCTGAAATTGAGAATTTCAAGAAATTTGAATCTGAAAGTCGAAAACAATTTGAATCTGAGATCTCAGAGTCCCAAGCCAAAATTAATTTGCTTAAAGATGAAAATATGGTTTTGAAATCTGATTTTGAAAGATGTAAGATCACTAAAAACCGTTGTTCAGATCTAATGAAAGAAAATGGTTATCTTAAATTTAAAATTCAACAATGTAACAACCCGTATTTTCAATAACCTATTATAACATAAATGGAGGCAGAATTAAATTGTAAAATCTGAATCAAGGGAAACGGGCTATGCCATTGCGTTCGTCTCGGAAAAATACGCGAAATAGAGTCCGAGTTTTCAAAAATCGGAGTCCGTATGACCAAGATATGGCCTCGCGAAGTTTCACGAAAAATTCCCAAATTAAAGTATACTTAATTAAGTGAAATGGGTTGCGCAGAGAAATATATATATATTGATATATATATATATATAATTGAAAATTAAATAAATAAATATGTAAAAATGTTCAAAACAGCGAATTGGGAGAGGGGAATAACCGAACCGGCCGATTTTTGAGGTCGACCCGAGCTCGCTGGGTCGACTAGGGGTTAATCCAGGGTGTTTGGCTGTCAACCCGTGGGCCGATTCGCTCAAATGCAGATTTTGCATTTGGATGGTTCTCATGGTTCATCTTTAATCTAAAGGCCCTAGATGGTTCCTACACTTGACTTCTTCCCCAAGACATGCTTTGATGGCTTGGATTGAATCTAGGTTTAATCCTATGGCCTAAAACACTTGTCTAATCTATAAATAAGACCCTAACCTATCCTAAATCCTCATTATTCATTCATGCAACTAAACTATGGCAAAATTGCTACTCTCATGGCCTCCACTCAACTATCCTAGCCTCCACTTCATTTCTATGAGAGGTTTCATGATCATGAGAGTATTAGAGAGTCCCTATGTTAGTATGAGAGCTTCTCAAGTTGATTTCAAGGTAAAAGCTTTGATCTTTGTTCATAAAGATGGTATTTTTGTTGATTTGGAGTGTTCATCTTTGGGTTTTTGGGTGATGGCATGCATAGGCTTCATCGCAAGCTTTAGATTAATCGATTTAGGCCTTCATAGCAATATAAGCCCTTCCCTACTCTTAGATATTAACTATGAAGTTAAATGTTCATGTTGAAAGTTTGGGTTTGATTAATTAGAATGATGCATGCTATCATGTTATGCAAGTTTATGAAGTCATTATCTTGATCTTATGAGCTAAAAGCCACAACCTTTATGTTGAAATGTTGCATTATGCAACATGAGGATCTTCATAATCATTATGTCAACTTGCATATGAAGTCATAATCCGTGTATGATGATATATGCGAGTTTCTAGCCATCATTCCATGTCTTTTGTCACCATGATTCGCTTATGTGCCAAGTTTGGGTTTATGCATGTTTTTGAGGCTTAAGAATGTGACATGCAAGCTAATGAACACATTTGTGCCTCATTGGCCACCATGATTAACTTGTGGCTTAATACCCATTTTTGTCATTCCTTTGCCAAGTCTCTTCTTTTAATCCATTACGTTGTTGCGAACGTATATGCGAGTTTAAAATCATTGGGTTATGTTATGGGTAATTTCTAATGACATGAAAATACAACTTGAAAACATGGCTTGAAATATAACATGGAAGATGACATGTAAGTATGCATAAAAACATAAGCTTGGGAATTTACCTATTAAGTTAGGTCTACCCTTTGGGAATTTACCTATTAAGTTAGGTCTACCCAAATGATTGAAAAACTTGTAACATGTTTTGGAAACATGATGGACATGACACTTAGATAATATAAGTGTGGCCAACTCGAGGTTGGGTTGAGTTTGCAACGTAAAACTACCCGGAACCGACCGGCCTAACTAGTAGTTGCAAACAATAGGACCCAATGTGAGAAGTTGGTCATGTTGTGCTTGAACCCGAGGTTAGACCAAGTTGTGGTGTAAAGCTACCCGGAACCGACCGGCTTAACTAGTAACCACAACAAAGTCTAATGTGAGAGGTTGGGGTGCATGGGTAAATGGGTTAAGTAAATTGGTTAGGCTAATGATACTTAACAAAACATGACAAGGTTGGGTAGGTTAAGTGATTTGATTTGCCTAATGACGCTTAACCATTTTTATACGACTAGTGGACGGGGATTAAGTTAACCAACACTTAATCAATCCAACATGATAATTTGGCAAGGTTAAGTAAGTTTTCTTAATGACACTTAACCATACAAGATGATTAGGGGATGGGGTTAAGTAATTTACACTTAACTAATCCGACACGGTAATTAGATGGGGTTAAGTAATCCACACTTAACTAATCTAAACACGGTAATTCGATGGGGTTAAGTTAAACACTTAACCAATTTAAACTCGGTAATTCAATGAGGTTAAGTAACCAATACTTAACCAACTTAACGTGATAATTTAATGGGGTTAAGCAACTTATACTTAACCAATTATACATGATGATTTGATGGGGTTAAGTAACTTACACTTAACCAATCTAATACGCGGACCTGATAAGGTTAAGTCACAAGACCTTTTTAGAATATACTTAACCATTATAGTACGATTAGAGGATGGGGTTAAGCCAACCTATACTTAACCAACCCGACTCGATAATTTGATGGGATTAAGATAATCTATGCTTAATCGATCTAGCAAGATAATCCGATAGGATTAAGGTAAGCTAGTACTTGACCAATTTGACTTGATAAGGTTAAGTCATGAGCCTCTGGGTACACTTAACCAACTTGTGGGACTAAGTCTTGAACTTAAATACTTAGCCAATCTTTGACGTGATTCGTGGGCGTGTTAAGTCATGGACTTGAATGATAACACTTAACCCAATAGACAAACCCTAGCTAGAAGAACTAGATAGAAAACTGTGGTTAATCAAGGATAACGGGAAAGGAAGCTAAGTGGTAAACCTTAGTTAAGGGTAACTAAGTAATAATTCTTAGCTAAGGACATAGGACTAATTCTCAAAACGATGAGTAACCTGATACGGTAGGTCATCGCTTAGTATACGAGGGGGAGCAAGTTATCTGACTTGGATAAAAGCTCCAGCGCACTGGGTGCCGAAGTGGAAGCTTCGGGGGACGTGAGGATATTCTTGGGATCCCTCTGTGGGCTGCCAGGTAATTATACTAGGCCCATGAGAGGTTAAGGTCTGCGTTAGAAGGACCAAGAGTATGCCTTGGTTGCTATGCGAGCAACCTAAAGACTGGGATGGATTAGCGTGGAGTTGACGATTCTTGTTTTTGCCCTGGATAGCGCATCGCCGACTACCTACCATCTTTAGTCAATCGTGTACGTGCGGAAAGGCAGGGAACCCCCAACAGACCATGTGCTTGCTATCGAGTCATGGGTGAGGTTGGCCCGTAGGAAAGTGGGCTATAGTGGGGTCGTGGAGTGGTTCTTATACATGATTTTTCTTGGATTGCCTTTCAGTAGTTGAGGGAGGGGTCACGTGGGACCATAGGCACGGGTACAAAAACAGACCTTGATATCTGCATCGGCAGACGATTTAAAGCTCCCGACCGAGTTCCGTATTTCTTGATTTGCCCTGGCACAGAACTCGGATGGCACATTGGGGAACATGTGCATCTAGACATGGAAAACGATTCACGATACATACGTGGGATCAAGGGCGCGGTTGACGGGTGGCGTAATCCCTAGTGGTCCTAGGTGGCCAAAACCCAAACCGAGACACGGAAATGTTCATTAGGTAGCATAATCCCTAGCGGTCCTAGGTGGCATAAATCCTAAGTGGATGCGGGATAGTTCATGGTAAGGAAACACAACTAGATCAAGGGTTTCAGTCCAAAACAACTTCAAGGATAAACCGTTTACATGGGAAAGCCCGTACAGCCTACGGCAAAGAACTGAACTTATACGTGGAAAGAAACATATGAGTAACCTATATATGCGGCATATTAGGTTGACAGGGACCATTACACGACTTCTGAGTAAGGGTCATTCACGGATAACACGTAATACAGTTGGGATACTAGTACGGTAGGTGCAGAGCAGATATACAGGATAGATACCATGGGACGTTATACGTGATAGATATCTTGGAATATTATACTTGATAGGAACCTGACGATGTGATACCTTGTTTTGTCTTGACATCGTAATTTATCATGACATCTTAGTTTATCTGAGTTCAGTAGTTCATCCTGTTATTTTGATTTAGCTTACCTATCTTGTTATCATGCTTATGTTCATCTCAGTTTCTCATGTCAGTTAACTTTACTAGTTTTTATACTAATAGTAGATAGGGCTTACTCAGTCTTTTTGACTGACCCGTTTTGTTTCGCCTCTTTTCTTCCGTTTCCCCCCCCCCCAGGTTACAGGGAGGAAACACTGCTGTTTAGTTCGGACTTCTTCTGCTTGAAGGTCATCATGGATGGCTTGGACTTTTCCTGGCTATGGCTACTTTACTGTTTTTATTTGGGGAATAATTTATGAAAAAGTCTTTATGCTTCTTTACTATTGCAAGACAGGTTTTGATGTACTCTGATGTAAAAGGCTTTAGACCTTATGTATTCATGTTTATGAAAGTTCGATTTTACTTCCGCTATTTTATATGTTCTGTCTTGTGATATTTCTGTGCATGTTTACCAATAATGCCCCTCTAAAGCTAGTGCATTCCTTTGCGAGTGACCCTAGCGGAGGCGGGGTGTTACAAACAACTTGAAACAACATTGGCTAAATTTTCTAACGGTGAAAAATCTTTGAATATGTTTTTGAAAAACCAATTTTATTCAAAAAATAAAAATGGTCTTGGTTTTGGGAAAAGAAACGTTTTTGAAAATTTGAACTCTTGTGATTTTAAAAATCCTTCAATCTGCTTCAAGAAGAGTCATTCTGAAAATTTGAATGACAAGAATTGGTTTGATAACAATCCAGTTGAACAATTGTGGACCCCAAAAAGAAATAAAATGATTTTTGAAAAAACTAAACAGATTTCGGTTCGTAAGGGTACAAAAGTTAATTCTGATGGATTGTTATATAAACAAGTTTGGGTACCAAAATGAACAAATATAACTGTGAGTGGTTTTACTGCCTTTGTTAGACCGCTCAATCCTCTAAACTGTTAGGTACCATAGGAGCCTGAGAATCTGTTGTGCAAATAGGGATTTGAAATCAAGCTGATCTATATTTTTGTATCATTCACAGTTCCTTAGCCAAGATGCTGAGTTAGAGATTCTTTTGCTTACATCATTTTCAAGTATGATTTCTATACTCACAATTTCTTTTGTATATTCCCTATTTTTATTTCTCCTATTTTTTTCTTATTCCCCTTCTTTTTATTTTTCTGATTTGATTTGTCACTGTCATATCATTGTAACTTCTTGTGCTTCCTTAACTTCCAATTGCAGTATTCATGATCTTATGGAAATTCGCTTCATTTGAACAAAACTCTGATACTTTTAATCTTTTCTAGATCTTGAATTTAATCTTGTAAATATCTGCAATTATTTTGAAGTTTATTTTCTGATTTTTGAATTCATAACAGTGCTGAAGTATTCATGTCATACCTTGAACACTGTTAATTTGGATTCTAAATTTTTGAAGATCTGAATATTTAATGAAATTTCACACACCTCTGCTGTTCTGAGTTTCTTCTAATTCATTTTAGAAAAGCTTGAAATATTATACTCATTACAACACTCTGCTATTTATAAATTGTGATAATTTCGTTATTTTTTAGATTGGGTTAAATATTTTAAATTGTCTTGAATCAGTGATACATCTTGAAATTCATCTTTATTCATGATCATTATGGTTGAAATTAGTTTGTTTGAAATCATTTGAAATTCTTGATGTATTGAATATCACATACCATTTAAATTTGAAATTATCAATCTTGTGTGACTGATTCATTATATCCCAAAGCTTGACATTGATTCAAGTGATTTCAAATAAATTATTTCTTAATTCTTGGATCATGAATATCTCTCAAACTTGATGTAAATGATCTGAAATTTCTCTTATACTTGTCAGAGATAATTTTGAAAATTCTTTGAATATTTGGTCTTAAATCTCACTGCTATTTATGATGATTTGAGTTGAATATTTGTTTGTTTAAAATCATTTGGAATTATTGATTTATTGAATCTCACACTTATATTGAATCTGAAATTTATAATTTGGTGTGATTGATTCATTGAATCCTGATATTTTCACATTTCCTCAAATGATTCCAAATAAACGGTATTTTTTAATCTTGGAACATGAATCATCTTATGTGACCATGAGCTTGACAAGTCTGCTTTGAAACTAATTTTGTGCTGCTCTGATACTAATCTTATATAACTGCTTGTTTTGATACGTCTGTTGCCTTGATAAATGTGCCAAATCTATTGTTTTGTCTGCTTGGGCTTTGGACTTAAAATTCTTTCATCTGTGATATCCTTGTTTGTCTCCAGGGTCGTGTTAAAATCCTCATTAATTGAGACATCAAGTGGTATCGGTTTAGAAGTGCTGAAAATTTTTCTGTATATTCTTTTTAATCCCTCTTATCTTGTATAAATCTTCATATCCCTCTTGTAATTGATTTTCAATTTTAAAGTTATTTATTGATTATTCATTCAGAAATTAAAATCTATATCCAAATTGAACTATACTTATAATTCATCAAAATTATTAACATATTTTGAAATTATGATGAATTGTGGCTGCATTATATCTCACAACAAGAGGAGATTTTATTTATATTTTTCATGATGGTTGAACATTTATTATAATATCTTTGAATTAGCAATTATTTTACGACCATCTCCTTTATCTTTCATCATTCTGCCATCCATGATAATTTTATATAAATGTGGAGAGTTAATATGTTTTAAAAATCTTCTTGAATAAACAGTGGAAATATTTGTGGTAAAAATTGGATTATGTTATTTTTCAGAATTAGTGACAATTGAAAATTTTCAATGATCCCGGTATAGTTGGTCATATTTCATAATATGATTAATTTAAAGATTTATTTCACAAACCATTTCTGTACCTACCACCATTTCTATCATCCATATTGGTTTTATATCGAGGAGTTTTCCATTTGGAGTTGAAAATGGCAAAAATATAATTAATATATAAGTGTGTCTCTAACCTCATTTAAAAATCCAAGCTCTGGTCATGCATGGTTAAGAAACAACTTATAATTTAAGCTGCGACTGACCTCATTTAAAAATCCAAGCTCTGGTTATGCGTGGTCGGTGCGCTCTTAAATAAAATAAGAAGAAAAAAGGAGATATTGTGCTATAAATTGAAATTAATCTGAAATTCTCCTTGGTGTATAAAAACCAGCCTATCAATCCATCTTTCTAATTTGTGAAATGTGTTGAAATCTTATGAAGTATTATGATTTGTTGATTGATAACTATTGGGATTTGAGATTATACGATTTTGTACTTAAATTGAATATTAATTATAGTCCAAATCCATCATTGTTTTTGTGCTTCAATTTTATAAAATCATTTTGGAAAATAATTGGAATTCATTTTTGAACTCTCTCCATTTTTATAAATTTCATCGTAAATCCGTCATTCTCTACAATGTGAAATATGCCACTAATTCTCAGTTCATTATGATTTTTGTTTGACTGATTGAGATTTATGATGATCGTTCTTCCTCTTAAGCTGATATTATATTTATTAGTCACTCTTCATCTATATTTTAAATTCTAAATCCTTTTGATGATATCAAAAGGGGGAGAATGGATTGAGATTTTGATTTATGGGTGAATATTTTATAAATATTTTAATTTTGAAAACTCAAATTCATTCTACATTTTTTTCACTCATGCACAGTTATAGGGGGAGTTTCCGCTGCAGGGGAGTAAACAAATAGGGGGAGTTCAATATTCACTGTCAAACACATTTATTATATTCAAAATCTTCATATTTGTTTGTGATCATCAAAATGGTGAGATTGTTGTATATAACGGTGTTGTATACACAATTATATGATTTTTGTTTGATGATAACAACAAATATATTTTTATCATAAATGTGTTTGTTACTGTACTGTTTCATATATTATCATAGACAGGAATATAATATCTAAATAAAATACGACTGTACAGAAATTGAAATATTAACACAGTATTTTATTTAAATAGAATATTTTATTTCAATATTCAAACAGTACAAATTTCACAGCTCCTCTATTAGTACAAGACACTGTAATTCATTATTACATTTCACATCATTTTCATATCTGCTCCTCACTACAGAAACGCTCAGACACTCTTTTTACATTCACAGACACATTCATACAGTTTCCCTCGTATTCAGCGACACTGAAACACTAATGTTGTTCTATCTTCGATTTTCTGTCTTCGCACTTCATAGTCAGTTCAGTCATCATCTTCATACCTGTCATATACAGAAACACACACAGTATATAGAACAGAAATAATTTTCGAAATTTATGCAAATATAAATTTTATTTTTAAAATTTTATTTGCCTCATTTTTCTGGTATGTTTCTCATCATTTTTCATGACTTGATCTGATTCATCTGTGTCTAGTCGGTTTGTATATATATAGTACAGGGACATGAAATCTTGTCTGATGGCTGCATATACACACGTGCATATATATACACGTGTGCACTGCCTCGCCAATCAGTGTGCAACTGAGGAGTAGCCACGTGGACCATCTCGATTCAGTGTGTATATGGACGAGCAAAATAAAACATGAATGGTCGAGGCAGCACAACAGTAATGGCCGAGCAACCTCACAAGTCAAGACAGTACAAAATGGTTCAGTTCAGATTTGTATGAATACATGTCGAGCCAAACAAGAATGTATAAGTGCAGCTACAAAATCACAAAGCATGGTAGTGACTGAAATATACAAGTGAAGCATGTCTAAGATGATATACAGGTGGTGACATGTATGTAAGCAGCATAGAGACATGAACAAACCAGAGTGATGCAACTAAAAGTGCAACAACAGTTTTTGCATGATCAAGGAAGCATGGAAAATCATGTCATGCATTGGTGTACATGACATGGCATCAGCACCAGTTATGGCTACAATATTAAATGGAAATGATGACAGAAATTCGAATTAGTGAAGCATAAATATACTGTATGCTAACATGGTGAATCAAATGTACATAACAGTGGTAGATTCAAGCATCAATTCAAAGTGACAATGGTACAAGCATCTAGTCAAGTGTGGTGCAAATAAATGGTGCAGATTTCATTTCAGCAATGCATGGAGCAGCTATTCAACAAAGTGGTGCAACATGTTTTTCAAGTCAGCCCAAAATTATGTCAAAGCATCAGGCCACAATGATACAAGTTATCAATACAAAAATGTCAAAGTGGTCGAGCATTATATGCAAGGTTAATGGCAACAGCATGGTTTAACAGAACAGAAATTAATGTTTTTACTGTGAACCATTTTAGGCAAGAGGAAACAATGTGCAAACATTTTAAAGAAGCTCAATACACAGAACGCAATTCAAAGCAAAACATGATTGGCAATGAAATGGTTACAAGGCAGAAATCATACTTGAATTGTGCATAATAAATTGAATGAGAACATCATAAGTAAGGAAGTGCAGTATGTTTCAATTTCATATAAAGAAATAAATCACTATTGAAATCTGGTTTTAAAGGTTGGTTTCCAGAAAAGTGCATCCAATTCGTTTTATGGCAAGAAACTTTTTGTTTCAAAAGTTTTCTTGCAATAACAATGTTTGGCAAGGAAATTCAATTCCTGAATTTATGAAATCATTTTTGGAAGGAAAAGTCGACACATTTTTCTCAAATGATTCCATCAACACAATCAAGGAATTTCATAAATTTGGCAAGCAACAGTCTTTACTGGAAAGGCAGCAATTCAAAGAATCGAACAAAGTGGGACAAGGTTTGTTATTTCCAGATTTCACAAGATTTACTTAGCAATAAATCAGCGGTTAATTGCAGAAATCAATTGAAGAAATATTTAGCAAGATTTCAATTCGGCAATTATGGACATGAAATCAGTTTTTACTCAAACATTGTTTTTGAGGAAACAGTTTAATCCCAGAAATTAAAGTTCGTTTGAGAAGAAAGTTTTTTTTTAAAACAAACAATTTCTGTCAACAATTTTTTTAAACCGCACAAGAACACATTTGGCAGGAAAATTCAATTACATTTTTCATGGGATCAAATCAGGAAAGGTTTTTTTATTCAGTGTATTCATGGCTTGAAATCATTCACGTTGATGCATATATATGGCAAGAATTTTGAATTTCAGATTGGCAATCAATCTTTGTTTTCGGGAAAAAATTTATATGGGGCACCAATTTAACAATCAAGCAAAGATTCAATCAAGTCCAGGTTCATTATTCAAAGCCAACATTTCAAGCTAAATTTGAAGCAATCAATCAGCCAAGCAAAAGAGGAAACCGAGGCAATAAACCAAGTCAATTATTCGAAATCAGAGTGTTATTAGGGTTTTCTAATCCCTATTTACACACCTATCATCACAGGCAAACATAGATGAAACCCCAATCAACTCGATAGCAAAAAGATTAAAAAATCATAATTCACTTACAAGAGTTTCGATCAACTTCAATCCCAAACCGAAGTATAAAAAGGCATCCAAAGAATTGAATGTCATCAGAGCATCATATTCCAGAAGCAATCGATTTTGATTTGGAGAATTTGAGAAAACCTTAGTTCAAAGTGTCGGCCGCTATTTTCAAGTAAAGAAAAAAAGGGAATTGGATCCATACAAATGAAGTAAAGGGTGAAACCAATTTTGGGTTGGCCGGCCTATTCAAGTGTATAAAGGGAAATTTATTTTTCCTTTTTAATTATAGGGTTTTATTTTCATTCTGTCGTATTTTAAATTTCTTTTGTAAATCGTCCGAACCAGTTCTAGAGTCTATAAAATTCTAGGGGAATCCAGTTAAGGTTTAGCTGGTAGTTTACTAGAGACTGTAAAAACTAGGGTTACTGGTTACATGGTTGTAATCAGGGGGAATCTGATCTAGGGGTTTAGATTAGTCTAGGGTTTTGAGCATAGGATTAGAATAGGAGCGAGGGATTCGCGAGTGTACATGGTCTTGTATGCGGGATCTGTTCTTTTACTTAGTAGAAACCTTAGGAATGCAGCAGTAGGCAGGGTTTTGCCAAAGCTGGGTATATCTTGTGCCATTTATTTTCTGCATTTCTATTTCTGCTATATTCTGTGATCTGTGATTATTTTTATTATCTCGATAACTTTAACAACTCAGTGATAAAGTTTAATAAACCCTATTCACCCACCCTCTAGGATTAATCTAGATCCAACAATTGTAATCAATTGGATTTTTCGGTTAAATTAAACACTTATTTGATTTAACTAAACGAACTTTTTAAACGACAGAATCGAATCAAGGTGAGTTAAACTCACTCAGTTATTCCCACTTATATTTTATTTAAGTTAGGTTTTTATTTTGTGTGTTATAGTTGCTAATGGTTGACAGTTTGTTGTTTGTTAAATATATATATTTATATATAAATTGATCTGATGAAATTAAATGTTGTTTAATTTCAGTGAAACACCAAATCGTTATTTTAAACGATTGGATCCAATGAAGATATCTTACCTTGTTGGTCACGTTTATAAAATAAACATGTTTAATTTAATGAATTGTTTGAATTTTTTGTTGTGTAAAATAAATTGGTTGATGTTAAATAATCGTTATTTACTAAAATTATCAGTTAAATTGAATTGAATGAATTTATGTGTGACAATCCATTTTGATGCAGAGAAGAACAGATTGGAGGGATCCAACGGGATTTCTCAAATATATTTAATGTTATTTTTTTTCATATTACCATTATATGAACTGTTCGGATTAAATGATTGATTTGATTATTGACCATTGACCTGAAATTCATCATGTATTTTATTTAAACCAATGAGTAATATTGGTTGAGTAATTGGTAGTATATGGCATGTAAATCAGTCGTTTTGTAAATATTGATTTACCGTCAGCTAAATCGACGAAATGAAGTTATAAAATTTATTTTATAACTAAAGACAGATTTTTAAATCTGTATTTTGAATAAAAGTTTGTTAAAAGAAAATAAATATTTATTACTTAAGTTTATAATTAATTATTAATTGATTTTATAAAGTAAATGCTTATGTTAATCAGATTTATAAGCAAATGAACTTAAATTTAACCTAACGGTTAAGAGTTTGATAATAGTTCTGTTAAGAAACAATTAAATGGAATTATTTAAATTAATTATATTATTAATTAATTTAAACAAAGAACTAATTGGAACTCGTTAACGAGATAACCGTGTTTTGAGTTGAATAAATCAACTGTTTTAACTAAGAATAATTATTAAATTAATTTGTTTGAATTAATTTAATAAAATAGTTAAATGAATAATTGTTTTAATTTTAATAAGATTTTTAAAAAAATTACTATTTATTTTAGTTAATTAAGAAGTTAACTACTACTACAGTAGTTAATGATTGAAGTAAATTATTATTTTAATTAGTAATAATTTAGGAGATTACTTTTTAATTCATTTAAAAAGTAATCAAAGTTGAAATGAAATTGAATTGAATTGTGAAAGGAGTTATGGATGGTTTTATATTAAAACCCAGTTTTTATAATGAAGTTATAAAAGGGATTTTTAAGCGAATATGATGGCTTAAATTGAATATCTACTTAATATTTGAAGTTGGAAAAAGAAAATTAAAAATTGGAAAAGCGTATAAAATGGGAGTGAAATTATTCTGAGGTTCGGAATGTGGTATTCCGAAGTACGGAATGGTTAACGAAGTGAGCTTTATTTTGAAGTTCGGAATGTTAATCGAGGCGAAAGCATAAGCTAAGTAAAAGGTTTTGGAAATGACAACGAATATAAATTATCGTAAATGATTTACAAATGATTTGGTAAATGGAATTTAAGAGTTAGGAAATGTAATATAAATATTAGTTGTCGATAATAATTTACAAATGGGATTTGAAAATGAAGTAAGAGTTTTGAACAATGAATTTGTAACAATTGTTACAAATGATAAATTGAACTATTTGATTATAACTGTAGATCCTTAAAAAGATCGCAATGGAATTTTTGACAACGCATAAGTTGTTGTAATAATTTGAAATTACTATAAATAGGGAAAATAAAAAGTTTTGAAATGAAATCTGTAACGTTTGTTACAGATGATAAGTTGAATTGTTCTGATACAAATAAATATAAGGATTCGTAAGAGATGTCATTATAAGAGTTTTATAAAGATATATTTAGATAAGATTTAAAAAGATATGTATGTTAGAATTGTTAAAGACAGTTATATATGATTTAAAAACAAATATAGTGTTGTTGTTGTAAACAAGTTAAAGAATATTTATAAAGAGACGTTAAAGAAAATTTATAAAGGATTCTATTTATAATGGAATTAAAGCTCGAGTATAATGTTATAAAGGATTGTTAAGGATTAATAGAGAAGTATAATAATAGTTTACTTAATAATTAGTTTTGTAAACGCTGTTGAGATTTAAATAGGGTTTTCAAAGGAAATGTGTGGTTAATAAACTTCTATCTATTATGAAGATATGAATGTTGTTGGTCAAGGCTTGAGAGGTAAATAAAATACCCCAACTTGAATGACTTCACGATTATCTAGGAATGGTATTAGTTTATAAACGATAGATAATTGAGGGAAACATAAGTTAAAATTTTCGCAGGAATATTGAAAACTGTATTCGGAAAGTTTAAAAGTGAGTGAAATGATTTTAAGAATACTCTTATTTATAATAAGAAATAAAAGATAAACTCCAAATATTGGAAGATTTTAAGAATATAATTAACAGATGTTTAATTAAAAAGGCCAAGTAATGTCGGGTACTGAATCAGTAAACTCATTTTATTCTCATGATTATTTATTTGATAGTTAAATAACCAACTATCAAATCTGGCGAATACGATTGCTGGTACGGAAAGATCGGGATCGAATTATATTCGAAAACCATTCCGACCATCAAATACATGAAAGATGTTGATTGAATATGGAGCATTGAAGACGGTGGATCTTCATAAACGGAAGAACCACTGGTTGAATTTCTCCGGTTTAGCGGCTAGAGATATTTCGGCAGTGATTCTGTCGTGATTGGAATCTGCGGATTGCAAGGACTACTCGCTACTGATCCTTGGGGTGATACCTATATAGGATGTGGTAGGAGGATGCCTTCGGTTCATCCTATTCCTGAATGGCTTGTATGGACAAGTGTCTGACAGTGTATTTCCAGAAAACCATGTATGATGATTTTTACAAACGTACCGAGTTGGTGGTGAAGAAGGGAGCGCACTTCTTTTACACCCAGAGTATATTTGTGGACGTTAATTAGTGATTTGACGGATTTGACGATGTGACATTCAAAGTGAATGGTGGCTAGATGTTCTAAAAAGTAAGCATAACCTCAAGCCTCATCAACCGGGAAATACCACAACATCGGGTAGGTCGCATGGCTATGTGGGTCGCACCCATCAAAAAGGTATATCATTACCTAATCTAGAGAAATCAAATTCTTTTAGTTGTTCCTTTTTATTTTTGTATGTACGCTATCGGTTCGGTTGGCTGGCCCCCAACCGTGGTAATGATATATTCGGTACTCTCAAGCGAAGTGAGGGGTCGGTTGTGTTTAGCCAGGGTTGCAGGATGTTATTGTTGAACCCCAATGTATTCATATCCAGACGTACATTGTCGGAAGGATGGTTGCCAATACCTTGCCACGGAACTCCATTCTCCAATAAGCGCCAGTGGTGTTGATTGTATACTATATATGTGGAGCGTGAGATGCAAGCGTTCTACTAGATTGATATTTATTTGTATTTAAACACTATTATAATATCAGGAAAGAAATTGATTTCAAAAACGCTTTGGGTTATTGTAAGGTAAAAACCATCCGTATTTATGTGTGGATTTGGTCTTACAATTACCCTTTTCTTTTGAAAGGATTTGACGTTAAAATCAAGTTGTGTGTTGTCTTTAAACTTAGTGTGTTTTTTCTCACTCTGTTCACAAGACTAATCTGGCGTTTGCAATGCTCGGGCTGGACCGGGTTGTAAGGTCCAGGTTATCGAATGATGCAAAATCTAGAGATGAGCTAGAGATGTTCAGACGTATGATATCTAGTATTTATTCCATTGTATAATTGTATATTAGGACAGATTAATATAACTGTCCAAATGTGTTGATGTACTCTAATGATTGTAAAGTTTTTATTTAAATCTCTCAGTAAATTATTTCTATATTATATTCTATTCCGCTGCGATGTGAGACTTTGTGTTGTGTTGGTTCTCCTTCTTCTTCTATTCTAATAATTCTTCCTTTCTTATCCACCCTCTAATTTCTTTCTAATAGCGTTCCTGTGTTTTTTATGCTTGAATGTTCGACATGTTGTTTTTGTGTTGATTTTCGGGGTCGAAAATCCGTGTTCGTTACAGTGGTATCAGAGCTATTGGTTTAGTAATAATCTTGGCTCTGTGGCGTAACTCGATAGAGATGGGATTATTACTATCCTATATTGAGTTGAGTGTAAATATATGAGAGCGTATTTGTAAATTTTAAATACAAATATTTTGTATTATGTTATTTGATCGGTCCAAGTGTTGAGAAGCACAGAACTGGTAATCGACACAATATTGTTTTGTAAAGAGGATAAATTAAATAATTTTACCCAAATTATATTTTTGTATAGAAAAGAAATAATTTATCAAACTATTGGGGATATTGTGTGTTGATTGATTTGGAATTCAAATTGGTGTAAAAATTTGAATTTAACTTGGTCAAATGGAGTTAAGAATGATATTGGAATTAAATTAAATAAATTTGGAATCTAGAATTTAATGAATAATAATTAAATGGAAATCAATCGAATATTAACTGATTGATGTTCAAATTTGTTGAACCAAAATAAATATTAATATTGGGTGTAAATTCAATTGATTTGGTTAATTTGGTTGTGTATTGGTTGTTCATTGTGAATTGTTTGTTATTGGATGGTAGATTGTTTGAATAGAAATAATCAACAATTTAATGGAGCTGAATGAATTATAAACTAAAGAATAAATTCCAGTATAATTAAATTGTAATGAAAATGCATATGAATTGAAATTTATGATTTAACCCTATATTTGAAAATGAATTGATGCAACCTGTTTGATTTTTGGAATTCGTGTTGTTATACTTAATGATTAATGAAATATAATTTAAGAATTTCATATATATGTTACTTATATATTGAATTGTGTTGAGTACAGGTGCCAGATGGCTTTGAGGATTAAATTTCGGTTACGTAGATTGCATGTAAATTGAGTAGTAGGCTCAATAGCGCTCATAAAAGGTATGCCTACGCGAAATATAAAATTTTGGGTTTTGGATTTTGTTTTCCGACTATGTGGGTCAATGTATATATATTATTTGTTCCTGCGATATCAATGATGTCACTCCGTACAGGGGAGGCTCTGCCGAATTTTTCTAGGAATTTAACAAGAAAATATTCACAAGGACCAAATTGAAGGCTTTTTTAACCATAAGGACAACCCACTAAAATTTTATTCAAAAGGACAATACACTAATTCTTTTCTTCTTCACGTGCGCTGATTTCTTCTTCCTCAACAATCCGAATCGCGTAAATTTCTCGATCTCCTCACTGATTTCCAACGCGATTTCATCATCATCTTCAGAATTTGTCGAGTGCCTCAATTTATTCGATTTACCTAATTTAATCGTCTCAAAAGCTTCATCGATTCATGAAGATGTCGCGGATTTTGATTCATTTGGCAGTAAATATGATTCGTGATTTTTTTGATTTTGTGAATTCGTCGTAGAAAATCGAACGAGAAAAAAATCACCGAAAAATACTTTTTTTACGGTGAAGTTAGTAGCAGTTTTTAGGTATCAGTTTGCTATTTTTTTAGGTATCAACTTTCGTGTTTTAATAGTGTTATGCTTTTGTGTTTATAATTTTGGTGCTATATTAGTTTTCTACATGTACTGTTGCATTAGCTTTTCAACTCAATTGAAATTATGTCATTTTAATCAATCAAACTGTGATGTAAACATTTTTTTAATTAGTTTTTGTTTAAAATATCTTAGCATTTTTTAGGTATCAGTTTTATATTTTTATAGATATCAGTTTTATATTTTCTAGTTGAATTTACAACATAGCAGTTTTTAGATATCAGTTTTATATTTTTTTAGGTACCAGGTTTATATTTTCTAGTTGAATTTACATCACAGCAGTTTTTAGAAATCAGTTTTATATTTTTTTAGGTATCAGTTTTATATTTTCTAGTTGAATTTACATCACAGCAGTTTTAAGATATCAGTTTTATATTTTTTTAGGTATCAGTTTTATATTGTTTAGCTGAATTTACATCATAGCAGTTTATAGGTATCAGTTTTATATTTTTTTAGGTATCAGTTTTATATTTTCTTGTTGAATTTATAGTATTATGTTGGTATAAGTTTTGATTGCGTATGAAATACTTGCAGATACTGCATGCTGCTGGAATTTACTTGAATTCAGGACTGGATTGAGTACAAGTAAAAGTAAATGCATGAATGCATGGTTGGAATGGGGAACAATGTTCTATGTACTTAGATTGTGTAGGAAAACAACGTATCCTATTAAATCAGTTATGTATCACTGTAGGTATCATATGATACAAGTGGGTATTATTGTGTATAACTGAGAATAATCTCATTTTTACGATAAGTGAATTGAATTGATTGCTATTTTTTTTAATCAGTATGTATTATTGAGAATAAATATTATTTTTGTGAGATTTGAATTGAGTAGGTGGGTGTTTTTTTAATCAGTGAGTATCAGTTAGAATTAATTTTGTGTATCAAAAAAATCAATTACCAAAACAAACAACACAAATCTACCTACTTGCCATAGTTCTCATATACTAAGCCATAAAACTGATACCTACAAAAAAAATATAAAACTGATACCTTAAAACTGCTATAAAATTTAATGACAAAAGTAATACAGAAAATGTTTGAATCACAATTTGATTGATTAAAATGAACTAAATTCGTTTGAGTAGCAAAACTGATGCAGCGGTACAAGAACAAAAGTAAAATAACACCAAAACTATAAACAAAACAACATAACACTATTAATACAAGAAAACTGATACCTAAAAAAATAGCAAACTGATACCTTCAAACTGCTGCACTATTTTAAAACTAATGCAAAAAATGTTACATCACAGTTTGGTTGGTTATAATGAAATAAGTTCGACTGTAATACATATAAAATGTAACAATACAAACTACAAAATAAATACAACATTAAAAACCCAATAAACGAATATAAAACAGTGTTAAATAAACAAAAATGATACCTAAAAAAATATAAAAATGATACCCAACTGCTGAATAGCCGATCATTAAAATTGGAGAACAAAAAAAAAACCATGAATCACCTTGCGAAATAAAAAACCTAATCGACTGAAATGAACATTATATTATAATGATTATAGCAATAAAAAATATTTAGTCGAGATTGATTTTTGAGATGAATTTTGGTGTTTCGATTGATGTTTGGGGTTCGATTATACAACATGCCACGGATTTTGATTTGGTTGCTATTAAAAATGATTTCGTGAAAAATGATTTCATGATTTTGTGGTAGAAATTCGAACGAGATGATGATCGACGAGAGGATGAACGACGAGAAGAAGACAGCGGCTGAAAATCGAACGGGAGTATTGCAGCGTATTGTCCTTTTGGAAAAAATATTAGGCAGTTGTCCTTATGGATAAATTTAGTGGGCTTTTGTCCTTGTCGTTAATTGACCCGAAATTTAATGTGTTAGGAAATTTTCGATATTTTTGAAAATTTATATTGATTATAATGAATTGGTTTTTGATTTAAAATAAAATTGGATTTAAAGATAATGGGATTTGTATCGTTTTTTCAACCTTAGCAATTTCAGGGACGAAATTCTTTTAAGGAGGGAAGATTGTAATGTCCCGTATTTTTTATAGTCGAATATTTAATTTAATTTATTATATTAAATATTATATTTGGAATATTAATGCATTTTAATATTTATTTCGTTTATTAAAACGAAGCTGAACGTAAATTTATATATAATTATAAAACGAGCTCGTAATGGCACGACAGTTCGTAATATTGAGTTTTGAACCTCAATTGAATATACAGAATTGGATATAAGTCGGATTTCTATGAAACAAGAAACGTTCGAATCTTGTTGATTATAATTTTCAAATGAAAGAGAAAAATCCAGATTTTGTGTTATAGATTGTTAGTTATGTCCAAATCAAATTTTAAAATAGTCGCTATGGAAATCGTTATTAAATTATAACGTTTAATATTTAATTTAATTGGGTTTTAATATAATTTGGACATCGTTTAACTCGAAATTGATGAAATTAAGTTGTATAATTTATATTTGAAGCTATATGATATTTCCAGTTGGGTATTTACGATAATAACAATTTACCCTTTACTTTTATGTATAATAATTCCTTACTAAATATAGTTCATATTAAAATGATTTTGTTTTAAAAAGCTTCATCGAATTTTTTTAAGATTTGATTTATGTTTATTTTTATCTTATTTTCAAAATAAGAAAGCACTAAAATCACTTTGAACTACATATTCGCTAAAGTCAGTTCTAACTACATATTCACTAAACTCACTTTGAACTTTGAACTATGTATTCTTGGTGAATTCATAGCTTCAAATAAAATATTCCATAAAATTTGGTTTTTGATTTTGGATCAGTATTAATATTTATTGTAAATAAACATTTCCACATACGTGATACGTCCATTAAATATACCAAAACTAGATTATGGAACTTGAATGTGGAATCAAAACTTTTTGTTGCTAGAATATTTCATCATTTACCTTTATATACTTTTAGAAAAATTTACTGAAATTTTGAAATGTATATTTTTGTCCCAAAAAAAGTTTATTTTTCAATATTGGAAACTAAAAAGTTACTGCAAAATTTATATGCTTCATATGTTGTTATCTTACAAAGTTAACCTTTAAATTTCTTTTAATAATTTTATGATTTTGTGAAAGGAAGTTATACATAGAAGAAATTTGGTTGCGTCGCTTGTTTTCAGAAGTGATATGTAAAAAACCATCATCAAAAGCATGTTTTAATTTGCACCCTTATTTTAATTTTGGTGAATAATTTTTTTTATTTCGTGTTGGAAATTAAATTTGAATAATAACTGCATGTTTCCATGCGAAACAATTCTTTTTACTATTTTTGGAAGTTGCAAATATTTGCAAAGGAATATGCATATAATTGTAGAATTCTCTTTCCGAGACATTTGCATATATTTCCATGAAATTATGCATATATTTGCAAAGAAGCCTGTAAAAATTTGAAGTATCCACGATGCAAATATTTGGAATTTTTTTTGCAAATATTTACAGAGAAACATGCAAATAGAAGTTTCTGCACTGTAAATATATGCAGAGTTCTCTATAAATTACTAAATTTCATAAAACTTGAAAATAGAGGATTTTAATTGCAAGTTTTTGGGAGGGGTGACTGTGTATCTTGAAGTATAAAGAAGACGTTCAACAAATCTCCCTTTATATGATTCTCTTGGTTGAACTTTCATAGGAGTTGGATGTTACAACATATAGTAATAGAAGGGTGTCTAACAATGTTTGCCAAATTAAAAATAAACGAAAAAATCAATGAATAAGTAGTTAAAGTGACATGAATTGAATTGAAAACACATACTAAACCATTGATGATTTGTGTTAACTTCAAAAATGGAATCAACATCGAGCGAAGATTAAAATACCAGTCTTTGAAGACAATTTGAGTAGATTTAGGTATATATTCAATCCAGACAACAGATAGACTAGTAAATTAAAAATAAAGAAAATAAAAAGCGAATACAAGATTTTAGAGGTGCTAAACTATTAATGAAGATGGTTTGAGTACAATTTGATTGAATAAGAGCGAACTACATGTACAAAGGCCAACTAGAGGGTCGCAATAGTCTCCTTGGTGGATGATTTGAGGGAGGAAAAGCTTGAGCATTGATTCTCACAACACGTACGCAGACAATGTTCAGATCCAATTTATGTTGCAAATGATCCGTTATTCATATGAGTATGAAGATAAATATGACCAGACCACAACTTCAGAAAGCTTGTATTGGAGACCTGAACTCACGCTAGAATTTGAAAACCATACAATTCATGACTTGGTGCCGAATTAAGGCTTATGACTCAGTATCGAGTCTATTTGGTATATCGGTTGAACTTTTTTGTGTTGACCTTCTAACTTTGTTGTGATGCTTCATGTTAGGTTTCGTAGCTTGTTGACTTATTTTGATAATACTACATACTTGAGTTGACTTGAACTGTAAAATGAATTGGATTGGTCATTGGGTAATTAAGCTAGGCATATCGCATTGCTATAAGGCAGGTAGGCTAATGAGACTAAATGAACATGATGCAGGTGGCGAGGATGACCAGCCTTGTGCCATTATGACTCGGAAACGAGCCATTGACAATGACTCAATGCCAGGTCTATTCCTTAGCTCAAACCTTAGCCAATATTCTTGATGTTATTTCTTGTCTTTTTTGAGTACTTTGACCAAGTTTAATTCATTTTCGCTTCGTCTCGATGTTCTAACTCCGTTAGACTTCAGTTCGGGCAAAAAAGGGTTAACGTTTGCCTTTCAGAGCATGTCTTCGTGGAAAACAATATGTGCTCTGATACCAAATATGGGAATGAAGAATATGGATTTTAGGGCTATATTAACACTAGAGGGAGGTGAATAGTGCTATCTTGATTATATGAATCTTTTTAAAGTTTTAACATAATTATTTTTGAACTGATGCAATTAACAATCACAAAAATAATAACAGAATCAAGATACGGATAGAAATAAAAGGAAAGAACACATCAAGATTTTTGTACTCGCTCAGAGTTACCGTATATCTAGTCCCACACTAATCTTGTGTGGATTTTTTTTTCAATATAATGTTGACATACAATCTTGATTTCAGATTACGAGACATACTCTTTATAATTTTCGACCTCTAGGTAGAGTCACTTGGATTACTGGGGCTACTAAGCACACCTAATTTATTTATTTTTTGGGCTTAACCGCACTCAGTTGATTTGCAGGCTAGAATTACATCCTTTTTCAACAGTTTGTTTTGGTTTGGTAGAGTTTATGTGCTAAGATCTTTTGATCTTTGATTATAATTGATCATGTAATTTGAAATTTACACTTTAATCTTGGGAGATTGACGAGAAAATGATATAGGATCAAATTACAGATAGAAAGATCTGATTTTGGTTGAATTTCGGTTGAGCACAGTTAATAATTTCTTTAGAAAAAGAGAGAAGGTAAAATTGAGAGAAAAATAAAATAAATTAGTTCTTAAATTCAATTAAAATGGATTATATTTATGAAAGAACAACAGTCACGTCTATTCATGAAAGATTGCAACGAATAAACACTTCTTTTGGAAATTTAATTTTCGAGAAAACTGGGTAGTATGTAACATATCTTGGATATGTATGTTGACATATCTGTGTATTTTGAAATTATTCCATTTTAAATCATTTTGAAAATAAATTGCTTTATAAAATAATTTGAAACTTTTCTAAAATCATTTAAACATACTTTATACATATTTTAATCATGATCTGAATAATACATATAAAACTATTTCAAAAATAAGGTATAAAGAAATTATCAAAATACAAACATATAAAAAATTATAAAACTAAAATCTAAATAATATAAAAGATTAGAAACCAAAAATAATGTTTTGAAAAATATCATTTTGAAAACAAAGCTTTTTTGTAAATCATTTGAAAAATCATTTTGAAAAGGGGGTTAAGTGCTATCAAAATTTTAACATATATTCTAAAACTCTGAACTTGTCTGGAACATCTTGAAATCTTGAATACCGACGAGTCTTCATTCTCTAACTTTTGAATCATTTTGATAATCTTTGTCTTGATAATCTTCATACTGTACAGTCTTCATAACCGGTACCTATATATATGTTGCAGTTTGCACTATGTATAACATATATTTAACTAAACATTAGTATTTATATTATTTCCAAAGGTTGTTATCATCAAAATTGTTATATATTGTACTAACATGAATTAGTAGTTCTCGATAAAAAGGCCACTTTATACAACCTGGATGTACTTCAGAGAGATGCAGACTAGCTTAAGGATCGATAAAAAAATGTGAAAAGAGCTAGCTAATTCAAACAAAGCCAACCATGATAATATTTTATCTCATGACTCAGAAAGAGAGGAGTATAATTGATTTCTCAAGGATCGTGATGCCAAGATTGAGCAGTTGAAAAGGAAATGATGAGACTTTGGAGGCTAAAAATAATAGTGATAAGATAGTCTAGAAGTTAATTAATGTTCGTAAGACATGAGAAATTTTGTACTCATCTCAGCTCAAGGAGGTTCATTGAGATGAAAAGGGAACCTGTGACGAGCTCGAAGCTGAGAAGGAGCTCACACGGACCCGAGCGGGAATCATTATTAAATTGTCAAAGGATGCTAAGGAAAAAGATTTGGTTATCGCTAGACGAGATAAAACCATTCTTAAGCGGACCTAAGAGATTACTTCGCTCAAGGAACAAATCTCACGACTAGCAGGCAAAAAGAATAAATTTGCGACTTCTTAATCTGATCTCCAGAAGCTTTATGACGATAGGATAGGGCACTTGGATGATGCAATGTTTAATTTCTACATTTTATTTGTGATGAGTAAAGGGAGCTTATGCTATCTAAAAGAGAAATTTCCATGCATGCTTACATGAGTTTGGGAAGAGTGTTGACGACTTCAGATACACTTAAGAGGATTTGATAGAGCAGTATCTAGATGTAGATTCTTATGCTCTGCTTGCAAAAGGTAAAGAGGAGACAAAGCTTGAGAGGGAGCATGAGGCCTTAGTTGTAGCTGGTACTTTGGAGCAGACTCAGATTGATTATATTCCTTCAAATCCCGGGGGCCATCTTCTAAATGTGACACCCAGAAAGAACTTGCTTCTACCTCTCAAGGCATTACTCCATTGTTACTGCATCGTTCATCACTCTAACGATTTCGATCGAAGTCTCAACTATATGATATATCAGTGTTGGTACTGCCAAATGATAAATGGAATGCGAACAATTTTGAAGTTGAAATCCATATCGAGACACCTGCAACAAATAAAAATCTTTCTATTCATAATTTGGATGACTTCTTGTTCTCACCTAAAGAACTTGATTGGTTAATTACTCACTTTTCTCATGCTATAGGTTCCAAGTCCATGCGTCTATTTCGCTACCTCTTGGAAGCACATAATCTGAAGTCATTTTCACGGCGTCCGCAATCGTTTCTACTACAACATTGAGTCATATCTCAATCTCCTCCTCTCAGGCTACGTTCGAAGTAGATCGAAGCATTACATGTTTTAGATCACTAGCCGGTGTCTTCGGGAGGAGATGGCACTCAACTGTTAAGTAGTGGGAGATGACGGTTCAAGAAGATGTAGAACTAGTGGGGTTGTGCCTACTGTCACTACCCCTGTTAGTATTGCCCCCCCTCCCCCGGTCGATCTGATAGGCTTAAGAAACTGAACATCAAGCTTCAGACGTACGTGGGGTGGTGGAAATAAGTGATAGGACTTCTTGCTTTTTTATTACTGTTGTTGTTGCACATGGTTTGTAGTTTTGTTGAGCCAAACATGCCGAGATTATGCGGGTACAGGCTCTCGTTGTTTGGGTCGAAGTCTGTACAAAGATGCTATCTTGAAATAAAATATGATCGTTTCTATCTAAAATTTCATTGTTAAAATATGAATGTGGATGGACTCCCTACACTCTTTCCCTTCTCATTCTTCCTTGCTTCTTGCAACTCGGTGATGTAATATCTTCTAGCAGTGCTTTGATCGTTTTTACAACACTGATCCCATTTTTCTTGGGAAATTTCATCATTAAACACCACAAAGCATTGCTATTTTGAAGTTGGCTAGATTAGGTTGTCCTAAAAAAGCGTTGTAAGTAAATATTTCATCTATAATTAGGAAGGTCTGAATCAGTAAAGCCTTCATTTTTCCTTCATCTAATTCGACAAACAAATCAATTGTTCCAATATGTTGTTTTAATTCATCGGTAAAGCCTTGAATCTTCAGTGGCAAGACGATATGTCCTTCATGGAAAACTTAGTCTGCTCAAATGTCTAGCGAAACAAGATATTTAGTGATGTGCCACTATCAACTAAAAATCTTTTAATCATAGCTGGTCCAATCCTGACTGAGAGTCAGAGCTTCGACGTTTTCAATATCTCATATTCAGGCATGATATCATCATGGAATGTCTTTTGCTGCTTCGTTAGGGTTCCATCTTTGATAGCTGGACAACTTTCAAATTTTAACGCGTGCTTGAGTGCACTCGCATATCTTTCCATCTCACTCCATCTCTTTCTAGCCGAGTGAGGTCCTCCATAAATTGTGGTAATTGCCAATTTTCCATCATCACGCCCAGGAGTTTGATTGCTAGATTCGAGTTGACCTACGTGTACTATATGTCATTGCACAATAGGTGGTGGATTCACTTCCTACGGCTTTTATGCATATTGATGGAGTTTATTCTTTTTGATTAAATCCTCGATCAAGTTCAGCAAGTTACAACACTCGTTATTGTTATGTCCGTGCATTTCATGGAAACGCCTGTAATTCCAAAAAAAAATCGGTTCTTTCATTGCTTCTTTGATGATTGGTTTCAAGTAGTGTTTAGTTCTGTTCGTGGCCAAGAAGATATTTTCAAAGTTGTCGTTAAACGGCGTATACTGTAACCACAACCACAACAATAACCATTTTCTTTGTTTTGATATCCTCTCTTTTGGTTTTCAGTCTTATTCGCATCAGTGTAACCATGTCCTTGTTTCACAGAAATATTACATTGAAGAACTTAATTTAAGTTTTTTAGCGATGAAGCTTCTATCAAGGGCATCCGCCTCTTTCAGTCTTAAAAACTCACCAGCCTATTTATATAAATCTTTCTAAGTTGTGGTTTCTTTCATTTTCGTCTACCTCCCAAAATCAGTTTTATTATAAATGGTGTGTGGTAACGCCATGAGAATCATTTATTGATTTGGATTACCAATTTTTGTGACTGTAGTATTAAATCGATTCAAGAAAGACTTTAAGGATTTATGCGGATCTTGGAATAAACTATATAACACAACATAATGCCTTTAGACCGAGTGGTATGCAATCAAAATTATTCCATAAACCTTTTAGCAAATTCCTCAAATTGGAAGACAGACTTGGGTATAAGTTCGATGAACCATGGAGAAGATATTCCTTTCATATAAGTAGAAAAATATTCACATTTTACGACGTTAGTTTCCTTTTCACTATCCGTGTGTCATTCGTATACATACGAGAACAATTTTGGATATGTAGTTCCATTATAAGCAAACATCATGGGAGGAATAAACTTCTTTAGATATCTAGCATCCAAAATCTCTTGGACAAATGAGGTTCGACTTGGAGCAAGGCCTTAGCCATTGTCCCTATCCTTCATGGTTGTATTCTTTTGCACTAACTTCCAGATCATTTCAGAAACAAACTCTTCACTTGTGTTGTTTATCAAGGGGCGATCATCGGGAGCGGTCCCGATTGTTTGACTTTGCAAGCTGTCTCGATCAATCCAAGATCAAGTTTCTTTAGTCTTTAGTAGAGTCATTCCAGTGGAATTTAACGTTCTCAAAGGAGGTTGTACAATAGGTTGCACAACTGTAGCCCGCTTTTCGACTCGAACATTCACTCCAACAAGATTCTCTAAATTCTGATATTGATTATCATCAAATATAGATATTCTATCTAAATCTTGGACAACATTCGTTTAAGGATTTGGATTTACATCAAAATTAAGATTTCTAGGATGTGTGGTTTTGTTTCCTTCAGCTAAGTTCTGACTTAAGTCATGGACCTTCTGTCCCAGAGTTTGGTTCCTTTTACCCCTATCAAAAACAGATGAATTTGCATGTTTTTTTTTATTTTAAATTTTCTCTAGCAGTTCCAATATTAGTTCTAGGTGGAGGTCAAAGTAAAGCTTCCATCATATCCATTAGTACTTTATGAGCAAATTACATCCTTTGATTCATGCTATCAGTTGTCATATCCAATTCTCTTCTAGTGATTGCATCCGCTTGTGAATGATTTCCATCGCTAGATTGATTGGCAACTGTACATTAGCAGAATTTGTATCAGCATTCCTTTCAACTTTTATGGTGGGCTTTCGGCCACCAAATTTGGTAGGATTCTTCTTTAAACGTATACTTTCCTCCAATTAGCAAGCAATCAACAATTTTCAAGGTTCAAAATTTAGATCCAACTTCTAGGCCTTATAGATATGCAGTAGATAACTAAGATTTGCGCCTCTTGTTCGATTCTTTGTGAAAACATCAAATATTAACTTCAAAAATGGATTCAACATCCAACGGGGATGAAAACGTTCATCTTTGAAGACAACTTGAGTAGATATGGATATAGATTCGGTTCAGACAACAGATAGACTAATGAAAAAATTACTAAAAATAAAGAAGACACAATATTTTGGAGTGGTTCGGCTGTTAATGAAGCCTATAACCTCTATGAAGATTCTTTATTCACTGTCTACATATTATAAATGGTTTGAGTACATTCGATTGAACACGAGTGAACCATAAGTTCAAAGACTGATTTGGGAGTCACAATAGTCGCTTTGGTGGCTGATTTGAGGGAGGAGAAGTTTGAAGATTGATTGAAACATCGTGTAGGCAAACATGATTAAGATCTAGTTTATCTTTCATGTGATTTACTACTTATATGAGTTTGGAGATGAATCGTAACAGACCATAATATCAGAAAGTTTGTATCAGAAACCTGAAGTCACAATGGAAATATGAAGGTCATTTGAGTTAGACTCGGTATAAAGTCTATTGGCTTGTCTCTAGGTGTTGAACTTTTGTTGGTCTTCTAACTTCATTGTGGTGCTTCATGTCAAGTTCATGGATTGTTGCCTTGGTTTGATAGTGTATCATACTTAAGTTGACTTGAACTGTAATCTGAATTGGATGAGTCATTGTGTATTTGAGATAGACACATCTGATTGCTACAAAAATCGACATGTAGGCTAATAAGACTTAATGGAACACGATGCAAGCTGCCAAGATGACCTGCCTTGCACCATTATGATTAAATGCTAAGTTATGGCTATGACTCGGTGTCGAGTCTATTCCTTAACTCAAATCTTGGTCAATCTTCTTGAGGTTCTTTCTTGTTTTCTTTTGAGTCTTTGATTAAGTTTTAAGTGATTTGAGCTTTGTCTCGATGTTCTAACTCCTTCAAATTTTTGTTCAGGTAAAAACTTGGTTAACGATTTATAAATTTTAAAACAGTTATTAAAAAATTTGGGGCCTTGTTTAGTCCAAGATATGTCTGTATTATTCGTTTTTGGAGTCTTTTAAATATTGATTTTCTTTTTTAAATTCATCTTTATATTAAATGGATAATTTATTTAGATTTTCATTTTATTTATTTTTTATGAGAAAGTACTTCTATGGAGTATGGAATTGTATAACGATTAAATCTTTGTATCTGTTATGGAAGAGAGAGAGCGCGCGCGCACACACACGCGCGCGTACACACACACACACACACACACAAATATATATATATATATATATATATATATATATATATATATATATATATATATATATATATAACATTCTTATGATAGTGTTTTTCTTTTTCGAAAGACAGGCAAAGTTGAATGATTTATTTCCTCATTTATTTAAAAGCATAATGAAATGAGGTAGAAGAGCGAAGATGGTAACCTTGGGCTAGTAAAGGAAGCAAAAAAGAAACAAACCTTCTAGAGATAAGATAAATCGTTGAAGAAGTCTATAAGATCTAAAATAGTTGAAAGAAATCAAATCATTCCCAAGAAGAAGAAAATTATAAAGCTACATGTTTATCTTTTTCAACCCTCTAGATAAGTAGTTGAAGAGAATAATTAGCCGCCAAAAAAAGATTAAATCACGATTCCTGTCATCATCTAGCAGTACTTTCTTGTTGATATCAGTTATAGGACACGAAATGCAAAGTGAAAGAATCACCAATAGAGAAATAATAAAGCATGTGACGATCATTATCAGTTTCCATGTCAAATTTGTATTAACAGCTATGAATAGAAAATTAGCACATGCGACTTGTATAATGCATTCGAGTATTCTCCAAATACCACTCCAAACTATGTAATCGTGAGGAAAGCTGTCAATCGCAGAAACAGTGTTAGAAGGCACACATGATGAAAGTTGGGGGGCAGTTGAGGTTAGAATAAGATTGTTGTCTTTGTCATGGACGACGGAACAGTGGATGTTTTTTTTAAATGATTATTGGATGAGAAAAGCGCTTTTAAATTTTGTAGTTTTTATTTAAAATGTACAGATCCTGGAACCGCTTTTAAATATAACCTCTATGTATCATATCATATTATGCTTTTTGGTAAAACTAAAATAATCACCATTGCATGTAGGATTATCTTTGTATTGTTGCAGCTCATTATGCCAATAGGGTTAGCTCAATTGAGATTAATTGTCTTGAGCAGCTCAATACTTGTGAGCATTAAAAAACCTTGTTAAAAAAACAAGTATTTAGATAAATTCCTCCCATTATTTTACTATTTTCCAAGTCCTAATTAACACCATCCTCCTATTTCAAGCAAAATTTGACCATTCATTTCTTCCTCCATGATCGTCTGCAATCGCTTCCATTATCCCCAGCCGGTTTCTTGCTAGAATCTGCACCTTCCAACACCCACCTAAACTTGTTTAATCATCATTTATGTATGATCAAATTTTGATCACACTAAATGTGTTGTTACACCATAAGACCACTGCCAATCGACTCCACGTCGAGAGTCACATCTAACAACATGTTTGACTGTCATCCTCTCTTGTAAAAATCATTCTAGGCTGTGCAAGGCCAGCCTTACCGACTAAATTATTGCCTAGTCCTCTTAGATAAGATCATAAGACGTAACCCATTATCGAAGAAAATAAACAGTTTTATAAGCATCATATATAAACCAATTTAGGCCCGATGCCTCTTACAAGTATCAAAATGTTTGTTCCTAGCGATTTTGTCCTCAAGTTGCTTCCAAATCCAACTACATCCTCATTATTGACCAATTAATACTAAACAAAGTACTAAAATTTTATCCGCAATGCATGAGTTTATCAAAAACATCTACTCCGATTAGTCATCGATTAATCCCTAGTGCAAGCTTACCGCTAATTAGCATCTGCCTAGTGATTTTTTCAACCATGCTGCCATCAAAATGTCAAATCGAAGATCGTCCGAGTATGATTGGAGATCACCAAATGTTTGTATGCAGTACGAATATTTATACTGAAATTTATAATGGAAATATGTGTTGTTGCACAACAATTATATATATTTTAAGTATTCTATATATATATTTGCAGCACAGCACAAAAATTTGCACTTATCGAATGTTGTTTTACAGTATCAAATGTTTGGCAATGTAATTTTTTGCAGTAACAAAATTTGGCAATTATTCTGTACGATGAATATTTGTATTGTAAGTTGGCATTATTTTCTGGGTGTGTATGTAGAGTTGATCAAGCTGGGCAACAACCCAAAACCGAGTTTCCAAGTGGGGATAGATTTATATGCCATATTTACTGAGTATGTTTTAATACAAATTGAATTCTCTAAATAAAAACAAGCTTAAGGAAATAAAACCCAGTTCACAAACTCAGAAATGCAAGTTTTATTCTTCCGCTGTAGCTGTGTGTAATTTGTGCACCACGGTAATGCCATGAAAAATACAATATACCAATTTTAAATATATATTGTTAAGAATTAGAGTTCTTGCTATGTATGGTTAATTTGTTGAGTAAATGTACCAATTAAGAACATTTGCTTTCTGTTTAAATCTAATAATTTTGTTTACTTAAAAAAAGATTTGTGTTATGTGATTTATTCATTTTGTATTTGCATAAAAGTATAAGTTTCTCATTTTGTTTATATAGAGTTTTCATTTTATTACTTTTTAACATTTAAGTAGTACTACAATCTGTGAATATTTGTTAACTACGTAAATTTGATTGATTTAAAATTTGTTAGTTTATTTTACTTTGAATTGTATTTTTAAGGATAAATATTGAATCTGATATTGGCTGTTTGTTATATTTGATTTAATGAACAATATATAGATATAATTAGTTTAAAATATTCATTGAGGTAACGATAAATACAATGAGTCAATATTTTTTTAATGCATTATGAAACTCTGCAACAAATACTGAAATATTAATTTGGGGTGAACACATTCCACAATAAATTTTCTAAGTGAGCTAGTTTTCAAAACTATTTCGCGTTTAGGGCTGATTTTCAAACTTGTTACTAAAGAGGGCTGGTTTTTGCACAGTCAGCTGACAAGTCAGCATTTTTGTAACTGCTACCGTATGGCGCAACTCATTGTTGCACCCATAATATTTTTACAAAATTTTACGATGCGCAACTGTAAGTGGCGCCTATATTTTTATTCGTTTCTTGACATGGCGCATCTCTTAGTTGTGCTAATATGTCAAAGAAACTTAAAACATTATTATCATGCAAAATTTATGTTACTAGGGCTAGTACCTTCTATTAATTCTGTTTGCTTTCGAATTTCTATTCAGTCAGCTGTATCACGTTGGTTGGACTTCTACTGCAAGCTTTTATTTCCTCAACTGATGAAATTGTTGCTTTTTTTCACACATGACACGTTGTCATTGCATTTTCTATAGGCCAATACCCCTTCAAACACTGTGATGGCTGCGAGTAACATGTACGGTTGCGTACGAAGACCAACTAGATTCAAGTTTATTGTTTCTTTTTCTAAATGTAATATGAAAAGTAACATGGACTAAAAAGAAATTCCAGATCCCTTGCGCGACTAAGAGTTGTGCCTAGTGATAAAATAATGAGAATACATTGCGTGACTTATAGTTGCGCAGTGGAAATGTTTGTTGATTTTTTTAGGGCGCAACTCATAGCTGCGCCCGGTCCTAGCAGTTATAAAAATGCTTATTTGTCAGCTAACTGTGCACAAATCAGCCCTGTTTGGTAACAAGTTTGAAAATCATCCCCAAAAAACGCGAAATAGTTTTGAAAACTAGCCCACTTAGAAAAATTGTCCTAAAATTTATTGACATAATTGTTTGCTATTGATCAGAAATAAGTTGAAAGTGGAAATAAACTTTAAAACGTGAGAAATTGTACTGTTATGTTAGTTTGGCTAAAATATACTTTTTTAAGCATAATTTTTCATATCTCGGTCATTTCCCTTTGTGGTAAAACGTTGAAATAATTAAATATTTATCTCAAAATAATAGTTAGTAAATAGTAAGTGTTAATTTATTATATTCACTAATATCAGTTTATAAAAAGTTAATTTGTCAATCTAAAAATAAAAAGAGTTAAAAGTGCTTAAAACTGATTTGTATATTTCAATTACTTATTAATAATTATGTGTGTATTTATCATCTTTGGATTCTTAGTATTTAAATTATGTATTTTGCTTTAAATGTGTTTTAAAATAATATTTTTTAAATTTTAGTAAATTTAATGTTAATTTTTTTCCTGAATATACATTTTAATGACAATATTTTCTAATTTTAAAATAAAATAATATTGTCGATATTCAACTTGTTATATACTGAATATGATCTTTGACTTATTCAAATATATTGGATAGCTATAAATAATTATATTTGAAATGACAAATATCGAAATGATAGTTATATGAACCATGGTTTGAGATTCTGTCCGATTTGCCAAAATTCTGTCCATTCCGGTCCAGTTTCGGTAATTACCGGATTGGAATTTGTCTCTGAACCCGTTTTTGGAAATGCAGCAAAAAAAAAATGTGTGAGCAGAGAAAGTAAGAAAACGAAGGCTCGTTGGAAGGGAAGGAGGCGATATAGAGAATGGAGAAAGACGCAGCAGGTAAGGTAAAGGAATGGATCGACATTTGTATTTAGGCTTTTTTCCTCTTTCGTTTTGAAGCAGCCAGCAGATCCAAAGTGATATGGTTTTGATACATTTTCTTTCTTGGGTTGGGCTTTATAATCTGGGCTTATAAAAATTTCTCATAATCAGTTTGTTAATAAAAATCGCAGACTGAGATGTTAAATTAGTATATATTATAACAGAATAAACTATATTATATAATCATAAGTTGCTGTGTAGCTTAAAATAATTTGTATAGCATTCATGCCAAACTTTCTTGTACTACATTTAATATTATTTCACATATTTGTAAAAAAAGACTGCCGGAATTCACAAAATGTACATTCCGAAATTACTGAAACGGAACCAAAAATTCAGAAAAAAAATCGATGATCAAGAACGGAAATGGAACAAGGAATTTGAAATCTTGATATGAAACTATTTTTATGATTCACTGTAGTAAAAATTAACTTTGATATTAAAAAAAAGGCGAATGATAACGTATGGATAATAACTTGAACCATTTTTTTTTTGGCAAGGCATGTTTAATATGAGCATATTTATAATATTAGACTAGTATCGAATTTCGACATAAACACAACCCGTGTCCAAACTCGAGTACCGAACATCCAGAAAGTTAGAAGAAAGAAGTAAGAGGATGAGAAAAGATAAGAAAGAAATACTATAATAGAAGAATAAGAAGACAACACAGAATCAGAATCTCACATCGCAGCGGAACAATATAATATAGGAATAAATCTTTATAAAGAACTTGAATAAATATACTTACATACATCAGAGTATGGCAGACAAATCTGGACAATTATGATAACCTGTCCTCATATACAACACATAGCGGAATAATATTATATATCATACGTCTGTACTCCTCCAGCACGCCTCTGATCTTTACAGGATCCGACAACCTAAACCTGTAACTCGGGATGACCCGAGACATTACAAATGCCACGGATCAGTCTGGTGAAGCAACGTGAGTAAAACCCACTAAGTTATAGATAACATCCATATTTCTTAACTTTGAAATCTTTTGAAAGAAAAGGTAATGGCAAGACCAGTCCACACATAAACACTGACGGTTTTTACCTTACTATAACTAAAATATTTTTGAAACCAATACTAGTCTGATATTATAATAATGATGTAAATCAAGTAAATAACCAAGTAGTAGAACGCTTGCATCTCACGCTCTACATATATAGTATAAAATCAAAAACTGCGGGCTCTTATGGAGATCAGATTCCAACTATGACAAGGTCTGAGACCACCTTCCGATCAGTGTACTCTAGAGGGTATACACTGGGGTTCAACCAAAATTTTAAATTATGAGCATATTTAATTTCATATAATCGGGAGAAGCAAGAAAAGAAAAGAAAATATCGACACTTATTATCATAATATATGATACACACGTGCTGTAGGTAATGAAGTTTCATTTTTGAAGAAAATACTATATGTGCTTAAACATAAGCGGATTATAAATAAATAATTGTACAAATAAAAAATGTAGAATGTGAAGTAAATGTAAATTATCTGGTTTGAGTTAAGGAGAAGTTTAGTAAATGTTAAAATTCAACGTGAGACTCTCAAATTCTTCATCTTTACTCTTGTTTATTATTTATCCACCTTTGATTGTTAAGCATCATGCAAGTTTTAATTCAACAACAACAGCAGCAGCAACAATAACTAAACCATAAATCCCAAATAAGTTGGGGTCTACTAGAGATGAAACCAAGAAAAAACAACCAATTTATTCAAATGTAAGAATGATAACAAGATATTTAAAGTTGAAACATAAATAAAGGTAAAATTAAATTTAAAATAATTAAACAAATAATAATAGTAGTAATGTGGTAATGAAGAAGATGATGATGATAATAATAATACTTTTAATAAATATTGAAAACTAGCACTACGCATTATGCCGCTAATAGCCTAATACACTAGCCCTATCATCTAAAGGTAAAAATACTCTCTTTGAACTTAGGTCTGTCAAATGGGTCGGGTCGAGTAGAATTTGACCCAACTCATTCAAGGCATAAACATGCCCGATCCGTTTAACCCATTTAATAAAAGGGTTGACCCGACCCAATCCAATTAATTAAAGGGTCAACCCGACCCGACCCATTCATCAACAAATGCACAAAAAACAGAAAAAGACTACTACAAACAAGAATTTTAACTAAATAGCACAAAGTAGAAAATGTTTGAAAATCTAATTGAGTATCATTACAAACTAGAGCATATAGAAACTAACATACACAGAATCAAATACTACAAAAACAATATGACGTAATACAGTTCCTTCAATGCTCCAAGCAACATGCAACAGGCAGATGGCAGCAACAGCCGAAAAGCAATAACAGTAGGCAGCAGCAATAGCCAAAAAGAAATAGCAGCAGGCAACATGATGTAAATAAGAAGAATGCTGATACTAGCACCAAGGGTTCAGCAATCATAAATACTGCAGGCAAATAAAATCACATTTCATTGTTATTTGACACTAAATTACATGTCTAGACCTGATAGCATCATGCAACTAATATAGAAGCGTATTTTCCTAATAAGAATGTATAGATAATATCATCGTTATTGAACATCTTGTTTCCAGTTTGATAATTTCTGTCAGTAAAGAATTTAATAGTCAGGCTACGCATCATTTATTTTATCCAGATGTACATAAAACCGCAACTTCTTAAAATAATATTTGTCTAAGCTAAAGAGTTAGCAAAACTTAAATCAATCACGTAGACCTATAAAACATAACTAGATATTAGCATATTGTTTCTTGTTCAATCATTACTAGATATTATTATTTAACATAGTTTATATTGAAGGCTATATATAACTAGATATTAGTATTAACATAGTTTATGGAAATCAGACAATGCAGTGCACATAATGACGAAATCGAAAGCCTAACTAATTATGATGCAACAAATCTGGGATATACCCAATTAGGTAGATGCATCAGTTGCAGGTTCAGTTAGTAGCATATCAACTTTCAACAACAGCCCCAGCATTTCACCAATAAGATAGCTTAGTTACTTAAAGATCACAAATTACATAACTTCCTATTTGACAGTTGCCAATATCACTTAAAATATAGAAATATATCTATATTGAAATATTGTAATGTATTGTGGAAATCCTGTTTAGCTAAGTTACTGGAGTGCAGGGCATTTATATTGACAACACGGTCTATAATATATATAACTGGCATCAATAATAAATGGGCAGAGTAAATCATAATTTGTCTATACTTTTATGGTCTCACCAATAATAAATGTAAAGCATTCCAAGGTCTAAGGATGGTAAAATTAAACAACTGGAGCTTATATATTGAGAAAGTGAGCTCAAATTTATAGAGATTATTACAACTCAGAGGCACTTCTAAAACATAATTTACTGAAATAATAAAGCTGAAATGAAATAATGTTCTTTCTCGTACTATATAATACACAAAAGTTAGATACTCCGTATCCTAAATCTTAGTTACGACAAATTAAGGTAATAACGAGAACAAACTTAGTATAAAACAAGCATCAACAGTAGTCCAATGTGCAAACAGCAGGGTCATTAGTGTGCACCGCAAGTATGCGTTGAGTATGCACAACTGACTCACATGCACTCAACTGCAATACATGCCTTCAACTTGCACCACAATTATTGTTTGATTGATTAACGCATATATCACATTAATTATGGCTATAATCAAGATCAATTCTATGATTACTTTAGTTGTACTTTGCATGGCAAATCTCTTTAAAAATGATATGTTGGTCGGTGTGGTTGAAATATTCAAGTTGGATACAGGTGTTCTCACATGCATGAGTCATTTATTTGCAATTACTTTTGAGGGCTGGGGTTTATCTAAATAGTGCTTTTATGTTTTAATTACTCAGCTAAGTTATGGTAACTATACATATATAATATAACCATAATACATCATTTTACCTAGGTATGGAACCTTTCTTCACACTCAACTGAGTGAAAATGAAGATGAATTAGAAATCTGCAAATAAGAGAAAATGTAATAGATATTTTGATGACTAAGCATCCAAACATCTTACAAGCAGTGATATTATACAATATTAACTACATATGCAATAGGTATTTGATGGCCGAGCAGTTAGACGTATCATGAATTGCAAATCTGTAGAGAAAATGAAGACGAACTGGAAATGTGCATATACGAGCATCCAACTAAAGATTGTCAAACAAAACAAGCAGCATATAAGTGCTAGTACTAATTCAGAGCCGAATTATATAATCCAACATATAAGTGCTTTGCAGACCATATCTATGCTTAAGGCATAATGACATACTAGTTGTAAAGTCATAATGGTTTTGTTTGAAGACATACTAGTTGTAAAGTCATGTCTTTTACTATTCTTTTTAGCTAATCAAATCCAATTATTAATGAGGAATCCTGAAACACTAACAAATGCTTGAAGAAATGTTTGTAATAATAATTAATTTGTCAGTATGATCTTGATTAGGGTCGTTCCTTAGAAATTTATGCAAGACCTTTTAAGGGTAATAACAAAAGCCCTGAAAACTAGTAAAGTATCAAAAGGACACTTCAGAGAGTAATAGAAGCACAAAAAACCATGCCTATTTCTAGTAAAAGAAATCATAAACCATAGTGGGCAACTAAGAATCCTTATCAATAAACAAGGAAAACCGAGAAAGCCTGAAAGGTCACAACTTTATATTTGCGGACAACATAGGACTAGAAACCATAACAATAATAATAATAATAATAAACTAGAAACCAGTAATCCAGATAGCAATCAAGAATCACAATTCGAATCTACAAAACTAGGAGTCCAAAATCCAAATAGAGGCTGAAAAACCAGAAACCAAAAATTAGTTCGGCTCTTAATCATACAATTCAGAGCCAATTTTAAGGTAATTAATTTTAAGCCAAATAACTATAAAAGAGAAGCGTATTACTTATAGCTCCGGAAAAAGCAAGCAAGAAGTAGAAACCAAAGAGAGTAGTAAGCCTTGGGGAAGTAAAAACTAAGATAAGGGATGAGAGATGCAGCTAGCTGAGAAGGGATGCTTCGTGAATCGGATCTACAGGCAAAAACGGTTACGTTTCTCATCCAAAATCCTAAGAAAAAAATTCGTCTTTTTTTTGTCGAAATCCAAGGAAACACGATTTGGGGAGAAACTAACACCAGGTTACGTGCAAAATTGGGTAGAACGGGTTACGCGGTTAAGGCGGGTTGGGCTGCTATTAAACCGTTTATTTGTTTCTTAAATGGATATTGGGTTAGAAAAATAAAAATTGTAAATGGGCCAGAGCTGACCCTTTCAGTTTTAGAGTTAATGGGTCGGGTAAAAAAGTTAGGGTCAAGTTTGACAGGTCTATTTGAAGTATTGAAATGCTCAAGGTTTTGGTACATGAATCACTAACTTCCATGTGGTCCTGTTCGACACCAGCTCTTCAGATGTACTCCAATTTCTCAAGTCTCTTTGTACTACCTTCTCTCTTTGGGCGTTCAGTGAGGCCTACAATTCCAACGCGTACAAGAGCATTGTGCGGTCTTCGTTGAAGATGTCCAAACCATCTTAAGCGACGTTGGACTAACTTCTCTTCAATAGGTGCATCTCCAAACCTATCTCGAATATCATCATTTCTAATTTGATCTCGTTTGGTATGCCCATAGCTCCATCGCAATATGTGCATCTCTGTTACACTTATCTTTTGACTTGTTGTCTTTTAGCAGACCAACATTTTGCAATATATAATATTACAACTCTGATTGACGTTCTATAGAACTTTTCTTCAAGCTTCTAAGAGATCTTCTTATCATAGAAAATGCGAGATGCTAGTCGTCATTTCACTCATCTTGCTCGAATTCTAAAATTAACATCATCAACCTCACCATCAAACTGCAACATAGATACTAAATATCAAAACGATTCTTTATTGGGTACTGCTTGACCGACTAGGGTGACATCTTTGTCATCTGATCTGACATCGCTAAAACCATACTTCATACATTTTATTTTAGTTCTGCCAAGTTTGAAACCTTTCGATTTCAAAGTCTTCCTCCACAACTCTGAATGCATATTAACTCCTATCTTACTTTGGTCAATAACACAACATCTCACCCGTATACTTTTTGTGACTTCATCCACCACCGAAGAAAAAACATAGGAGCTCAAATTGATCTCTTTCCCCTCTTGCGTGTTATTTGCAATCCCCCCACCCCTCTTCTCTTTTTTCTTTTTTATGTGTATGATTTTGTCATTTATAGCAAGAAATTTGTTTCGATGTGAAATAATACTGAACAATTTCGAGTAAAACAGGAACTTATCATCTCTGTTAGGTAAAATCCCCGATTTCGATAAAGTTCAATTTTAATTCCAAATAAATTTTTGGTTTCAATTATGTGAACTAAAGTTAGTTATTTAGATTTAGTGTGCTTTCATCTTCTGTTAAATTATAGTTTCAGTTTGGACACCTGAAAAGCAAAATATTGGTAATCTGTCACATCGTATGCTATATAGATTCTGATTCGTGTTACCTAAAAAAATGTTTATGGTTATCACATTTTGTGGGAAATAATGCTAGAGCTCTATATAGAATGAAATTTTAGTTGCAATTGATTATTTGCCAGTGTATGAGACTTGATTGTACAAGATTATAAACTTAGTATGTTTTAATTATTTTAGAATCGTTTGGGATTTTCTGCTCTTGGGAAGGAGGGAATAAAACAATATTGGTGATCTGATCTTAATTAAAAAAATACTTTGTTGTGACATGTACTCATCATAAATCAAATGGATTCAGGATTCTATGAATTGAGAAGGGAGATGATTAAAAAGATCAAGATGGTATGAATAATGACTTTGGCAGTGAGTTGTAACTCGGCCATTTTCATTGAAGGCATAATGGACGGTTCTCAATGAATGCAAAATTATGTAGTTTTAATAATCATTTTGTTGCTAGTTTTGATATTATTATAATATAAAGTTTCTGAAGGGGCAAGGTATAGAAACTTGTCCATGGCCCTTTGTGGCCATCGGCCAGCTTGCATATAATTAATATTTTTCAAGTGCATTCGACTCGAAGTTTGATATTCGTTAACAGGAGGGGAAAAATGGATTCTAACGTGGCTTAGAAGAATTTTGCAACATTGATTTTACCGTCATTTTGATTATTAATTTAATGGTTATAAAAGAACTTTCATTTACTTATGTATGAACTGTGTGCGCTAAGTTAACTATAAACGATAGGGTGTGTAGCTATTTCGTCCAAAGTTTAGCGTTCTTATCGTTTCTTTCGAATATTCTTTCCTCTATATATCCTATGGTAAGGTTTATCATAAACAACTAGAAAAGGAACGATTGCTAATATTTTAACACACAATACTGATGATGGTGCAAAGATTCAAAATGTTCTTCTAGACTTAGTCGGTAGACAAACTGTTCCTCAAGTTTTCATCAATAGCAAACACATTAGTGGTGCAGATGGTAAGCATTTCAGTCTCCACTGTTTATAATTTCTATTTATATAATTTTGGCTTTGTAAACAAAATCAAAACACGTTTTGTTTCATTATTTGTTTTTCAGATACTGTTAAATCATTTATGAAAGGCGAGCTCCAAAAACTTCTTGGTAAAACTCTATAATCAAGGTGCAAAATAAGGTGCTCTATATAATTGTGCTAAGACATGGATATTGACAACTAAAGGAAGGAAAGAAAAAAAAAGGAAGAGTAATTTGGTGGAGTCCTGGGAATCTAATTACATACTTGTTATTTCTGTAATTTCGCCATTACTGTTTCCTAAGCATCCAGCTACAATTTGCTTGTCGAAATATACATGGTTTTCGAATTTGTAGTTTCCTGATTACTGTTTCATAAGCTTTCGGGTACAATTTGGTATTTTGCTTTTCGAAATATACATGGTTTTTGAATTTGTTAAACCTGATTGAGGTTTGGATATGTAAGCTCTTATTTTGTAATCTCTTGTAATTCTCTCATGTGGAATAAAATCTCTCTCTGTTAGACTGGACGTACACTATCTCGAGGATAGTGAAACCAGTATAAATATTGTGTCTCTTTGTTTCTCTGCTATAGTTATTTACTATTTTGTTGATGTAATAGAATAATTGCTATCAGATTAGATTGGTGTTCAATTAACAAATCTAGATCCTGCTTATTACGCTTCCGCATATGCTCAATTTTCATAACAAATTGGTATCAAAGCGAGGCGATTTGTTTTAAATTGTGCATCAATTATTTCTACAAAGGTTGATAGATTCAGTGGTGATTATGCTATTACTATTTTGGAGAAAAGGAGACTTTGGTGGAGGAGATTATATCGAGAGTGAAGAGCGTTCCAATCTGGGAACTTTGACGTGATATGGAGTTTATTGTGAAGAAGCCCACTGATATGGATGAGGGAAGATGGAAGAAGACGAAGAAGAAGGCGGGTGATGGTTGAAGAACCTACTCCACAGCAAGGTGGAGAAGTTAATATGGTCACTGCTTATGGTCCTAAGGTGGAGGATCATGGTATCGACAAGGGTCTAGATGTTGATGATGCTCGAGGGATCCCGAAGATGAAGAGATCATGTCAAACGGAAGACGGATGTCGAGTTTTGAAAACCACAAAGACGATGGAGATCTTGTGGTATTGCAAGCATTTTTTAGACCGTTGGTTGATGCACGGTGCAGCTCAGGTGGTGGATGCATCTTTTGCAGGTGGTGGGTTGTGTTTGCAATTGAGGTGTGGTCGTAGTCCTTTCAAATCGACTGAGTGTATCTCGTTGCCCTGAAATCGAGGTTGGTTTTAATTGAGAGAATAATTTTTTTGGTCTTGGTGGTGTTGAGATTACTTTGGAATCTGCCTTTTTTTATTTTGGATATTTACAACATTTTGTTGGCGGGCGGGGACGTAATCTGAGCTCGTAACAATTGTGTGATGGGGGGTGGCTTTGCTGGAACCCATTTGGTAAATATTCAATTTTTGGTGTATCTCGTTGTGAGATTTTGATTGAAAGTGGAGTTCCGTTGAAGAGTTTTATGATGAGAAGAGAATTTGACTCAAGGTGGGGTGCTGGAGATATGTGATTTTGCATCAAGGTGGAGTGTTAAATTTGGTGATACAAAATCACAAATTGATTGGAACAAATTTTCAAAGAATGGAAAGTAAATATTTTTATGGGAATGCATTGATTGCATTTGATGAGGTGGTAGAGAAATAAATGAAGGGATTAATTTCTTCCATCTATGTTAAAGAAACAGATTGATTTACTTTCTATGTTTGCACATTTGTTGTTATGGTAATTTGCCTCCATTATATTATTACCATATGTTGGTAATTTAATTGATGACTCACATAGATTTGCACTGGCTATATATTGAGGGGTAGACTTTAGTGTAAACTCATCCTGGCCTGTAGCCAGTGATCCCCAATGATGTCTGTTGTTGTTAAACCTGATTGAGGTTTGGATATGTAAGCTCTTATTTTGTAATCTCTTGTAATTCTCTCATGTGGAATAAAATCTCTCTCTGTTGGACTGGACGTACACTATCTCGAGGATAGTGGAACCAGTATAATATTGTGTCTCTTTGTTTCTTTGCTATAGTTATTTACTATTTTGTTGATATAATAGAATAATTGCTATCAGATTAGATTGGTGTTCAATTGGCAAATCTAGAACCTATTTATTACGCTTCCGCATATGCTCAATTTACATAACAGGGGCTTATTCTCATTCCTTGTATTTGGTCTTTCTTCCCTCCATGCTTTTCAGTAGCTGGAAAAGACGGAGTTCTAGGAGATCCACAGACGTTACTTGGGGGCTACCTTCATTTTCCCTCAACCTACTTTGGAGACCTGCCTGATGATTCCGTATTTTGTCTTTGTCCGTGGTGTTTTGGATTCTATTGATCTTCCATGAGTTAGACTTTACTTATTGTTGTCTTTATTCTTACTAGTGATTTATTTGGTTGAGCCGTTGTACTTTCTTTCCTTTTGTGTGTGCACGGTTCCCATTAAACGGATACCGTTTTTGTGAGCCGTTGGAGAATGGCTAGATTCTCCCTTTTGTTATATATATATATGCATGTATATGTGTGTGTGTGTGTATATATATATATATATATATGTATGTATCTATCTAAAAAAAAAGAACTGTGTGCGCTAAGTTAACTATAAATGATAGGGTGTGTAGTTATTTCGTCCAAAGTTTAGCGTTCTAATCGTTTCTTTCGAATATTCTTTCCTCTATATATCATATGGTAAGGTTTATCATAAACAACTAGAAAAGGAGCGATTACTAATATTTTAACACACAATACTGATGATGGTGCAGAGATTCAAAATGTTCTTCTAGACTTAGTCGGTAGACAAACTGTTCCTCAAGTTTTCATCAATAGCAAACACATTGGTGGTGCAGATGGTAAGCATTTCAGTCTCCATTGTTTATAATTTCTATTTATATAATTTTGGCTTTGTAAACAAAATCAAAACACGTTTTGTTTCATTATTTGTTTTTCAGATACTGTTAAATCATTTATGAAAGGCGAGCTCCAAAAACTTCTTGGTAAAACTCTATAATCAAGGCGCAAAATAAGGTGCTCCATATAATTGTGCTAAGACATGGATATTGACAACTAAAGGAAGGAAAGAAAAAAAAGGAAGAGTAATTTGGTGGAGTCCTGGGAATCTAATTACACACTTGTTATTTCTGTAATTTCGCCATTACTGTTTCCTAAGCATCCAGCTACAATTTGCTTTTTTTCTTTTCGAAATATACATGGTTTTTGAATTTGTTTATGAACATTTATACAGTTCGAATATTATGACATACAAATAACATTTCAGTACAGCAAATTCAGTCATACAATACAAGGTGAGATGCATTTTATGAGGTACAAACAACACTTCAGTACAGTTTATTTTCAGTTATACAATACAAGCCGTACGAATTATACCAAGGTTCAAGCACTTTGAGAATTACGACATATCAAACATATTGGAACATACAAGTAAAGCGTCTCTATAGACACTGTAAAGTATAGACTGCTCAGTAGTTTATTAATACACATAAACAAACCAACTTCATGCTGTCTTAGTATATATTATTTGGTAAATGAACTATATAAATCCCACCATTTATAAGATTTATCATTTAAATCCCAAATAAACCAATATAAATCCAAAATAAATATCATACTTGTATAGACATTTTATGAGCTCCAGTTTTTTATCATCCCATGGTGGATATCTGAAACTAAACTCAGTCAAAAAACTCCTCCTTGCAACTGGCTTTCCATGGCTAAACAAGTCAAAATTGCTTTTTCCATGATACTTTCCAAAGCCACTCTCACCGACTCCTCCAAATGGCATTGTATCAACAACGTACTATAACAGAAAAATCATATTACAAATTTAATCATCTATGTATAAATAATGCATGTAACGCTTATGTTATAGATTGTAGAATAACATATATGAGACCGTTCTAATTAGCACTCATCTAAATAGGGCATGTGCATGCAGTATGCGGCGATAAAATTTAAATATATGGCTGCAGTTTGTAATTTAAGCATAATACCTGTATAAGCGCATCATTAAAGGTCAGTGTTCCAGAACTAGTTTCATTCTGGATTCTTAGCTTAAGCTTTTCATTGTTGGTGAAGACATAAATGACAAGAGGCTTAGGCCTTGCGTTTACGAAATCAATGCTCTCTTATATGTTCTTTACCTGTTATAAAACAACTAGACAATGAGATTATCATTCTACAAGTAATTTAATTGTGTTTATAATGCTAAACTTCAAGTACTTACAGTAATAATGGGAAGAAGGGGGCCAAATATCTCCTCTGTCATCATTTTTTTTTTTTTTTTTTGCATGGCAAGCCAGTTTTATAGTGGCCGTATGTAACACCCCGCCTCCGCTACGGTCACTCGCAAAGGAATGCACTAGCTTTAGAGGGGCATTAGTGGTAAACATGCACAGAAATATCACAAGACAGAACATATATAAATAGCGGAAGTAAAATCAAACTTTCATAAATTCAATAATTAAGGTCTAAAGCCTTTTACATCAGAGTACATCAAAACCTGTCTTGCAGTAGTAAAGAAGCATAAAGACTTTTTAATAAATTATTCCCCAAATGAGACAGTAAAGTAGCCATAGCCAAGAAAGTCCAAGCCATCCATGATGACCTTCAAACAGAAGAAGTCCGAACTAAACAGCATTGTTTCCTCCCTGTAACCTGGGGGGGAACGGAAGAAAAGAGGCGAAACAAAACGGGTCAGTCAAAAAGACTGAGTAAGTCCTATCTACTTCTAGTATAAAAACAGGTAAAGGTAACATGACATGCATAAACTGAAAGTAAACATAAGGATAACTACAAGATAGGTAAACTACGGTGTTATGATAAGTCAAGGTATCACATCATTAGACCTCTATCAAGTACATTATCCCAAGGTATCTGCCCCGTCTAACATCCCACGGTATCTATTAAGTATATCCTTCCTAGTTCTAACATATATATCTGCTCTGCACCTTTCGCACTAGTATTCCAGCCTTGTTATGTGTTAACCAGGAATGTCCCTTACTCAAAGTTGTGTAATGGTCTACGTCAACCTGATATATCGCATATATAGGTTACTCAAGTCATATGTTTCTTTCCATGTATATAGGTTCAGTCCTTTGCCGTACTTCGTACGGGCTTCCTCATGTCGTATTATCCTTGAAATCGTGTGGACTGTCCCCCTTATTCTAGCTAGGCTCTTCCATATGAATCATCATTTGAACTACTAGGACCTACGCCACCTAGCACCACTAGGGATTACGCTTACCTATTGCACGCTTTCGTATTTCGGTTTGGGTTAAACCACCTAGGCCACTAGGGATTACGCTAACCCTCAACCACGCCCTTTTCCCCGCGCATCCATCGCGAATCGTTTTTCTATTACTGTACGCACATGTAACACATCGTGCCACCCGAGTCCTGTCACAGGGCAAACCACGAAGTACAGGACTCGGTCGGGAGCTTTAGATTTATCTGCCGATGCAGATACTAAGGTCTGCTTTCTACACGTGGCTATGGTCCCACGAGACCCCTCCCTCAACTAGTGAAAGGCAACACAAGAGAAAATCTTGCATGAGAACTACACTCCGGCCAGCCCACATCCTACGGCCTACCTCACCCATAATTAGATAGCAATTATGGTCTGTTGGGTGTTCCCTGCCTTTCCGCACGTATACGCTTGACTCAAGATGGTAGATGATCGACGAACTTGCTATCTCGGGCACCTTATGTATTCGTCGACTCACTGCTATCCACCCCAGTCTTTAGGTCGCTCGCATAGCAACCAAGGCATATTCTTGGTTCTTCTACCGCAGACCTCAACCTCCCGTGAGCCTAGTATAATGACCTGGCAGCTCACGGAGGGATCCCAAGAATATCCTCACGTTCCCCGAAGCCGCTGCTTCGTTACCTAGTTCGTTGGAGCCTTTATCTAAATCAGATAGCCTGCTCCTCCACGCATACTTAAACGTTGACCTAACGTATCGGGTTACTAATCTGTCTAAGAAGTGGTCCAGATTTCCTTGACTAAGAATTATTACTTAGTTTCCTTTAACTAAGGTTTACCACTTAGCCTTATTTCCATTACCCTTGTTAACTATGGTTATTCACCTAATCCTCCGAATTAGGGTTTATCTAATGGGTTAAGTGTCACTTAAGTTCATAACTTAGCCCGTCTACAAACCATGTCAAAATTGGCTAAGTATCCAAGTCCAAGACTTAACCTTACAAACCATGTGTCAAGTTGGCTAAGTATATCAAGCAATCCATAACTTAACCTCGTCTAATTATCATTTTAGATTGGTTAATTATATAAATTAACTTGACCTTGTCAAATTACCGAGTCAAATCGGTCAAGCGTCATTAGGCAAATCAAGTTACTTAACCTACCCAAGCTTATCATGTTTTGTTAAGTATCATTAGCCTAATCAAATTACTTAACCCATTTGTCCATATCATATTTGGTTAAGCTTCATTAATCAAATTAACTTAACCCTATTATGTGGCATTAATTATTTAATGCACCCCAACCTCTCACATTAGACTTTGTTGTGGTTACTAGTTAAGCCGGGCGGGTCCGGGTAGATTTACACCACAACTTGGTCTAACCTCGGGTTCAAGCACAACATGACCAACTTCTCACATTGAGTCCTATTGTTTGCAACTACTAGTTAGGCCGGTCGGTTCTGAGTAGTTTTACGTTGCAAACTCAACCCAACCTCGAGTTGGCCACTTTCATGTTTAGTCTAGTATCATGTTCATAGTTAAGTTTTCAAGCAATTGGGTAGACCTAACTTAATAGGTAAATTCCCAATGGGTAGACCTAACTTAATAGGTAAATTCCCAAGCTTATGTTTTTAAGTATTAACACATGTCATATTTAACGTTACATGTTATCACGTTTATACCCATTTACCCAAATTATGTTTCATGCCAAGTTTAGCTCGCCTATCATGTTCTCATGCAGCTTCGAGTTAAGTTTTTTCATGCTATATTCACGCTTGTCTAACCTCAACCCAAATCGTGTTCCAACGCAAGAATGGACGAGTCACATCGTAGAGATACTATGCTACACAATGACCCCAAACATGCATAGTATCATGAGAGTTTGGCTCAAAACATGCATAGGTTCATAATGGTTTGGCCACAAGCATGCATAACATGAGAAGAAAAGGAAATGGGCCATAAGTATGCATAATGTCATAAAGGATTTGGCCACAAACTTGCATGTTAACATTAGGGGTTTGGGTTCATAAACATGCATAAGCCCAAAACCGAATCTTAGCCAATGTTTCACTAGTAAAAATGGTCCCTAAAGGTTCATGCTAGCATTTCATGCATAAAGATCCAAACTTGCAAGTTAAACTAGGTTATGCATAGCATGAAAGGCATGATTAAGTCACTCACATAGCCTAAAACCATAAACATAAACACAATAGGCAAGGTAAGGTTCATATAGGTTCGCATAATCATGTTTAACCTCATTATATCCCATGTCATTATCAAAACTACCGTTTCCATCTAAAAGTAGCTAGAACTTACCTAGTTAGGCCTAGGGAAAGAGGCATGAATCATCTTGGCTAAGAAAGGTGCCTCCTTTGTTGAAGAATCGTCATGAAACCCGCATAGCAACGATGATCTTCCTTCCATTTGGTGTAGCTAGCTTGCACTACTTGATTTGAACCCGATTTGAGTGCTTAGGCTTTAGGAAAAGGGAATGGAGGCCATGATCACTTGGCATTTGGGCAGCACTTCGTGGAGAGGGTGAGTTATGAGGGTTTAGGGGGGGCTTAGGGGTGTTTTTATAGAGATTAGGAGTGTTTTAGGCCATAGTATTAGATCTAGGATAGATTAGGACCATCAGATCTTGGAAGCTTCCAGAATCAGGCTATGAACAAGACCAGGTGAGACAAACAGGTGCGCCAGGCAAATTGCCCCGGCCACCCCCTGTCGACAGGCATGTCGACAGGGCTGTCGACTTGGTCTGGGCCCAAGTTGACAGGCCTGTCGACAGCCTTGTCGACATGGCCTCGGCGGGAAAAATCCCGCCTAGCCCCAGATCTGGTTTTCAAACCTATTTTCGAATTTCAAATTTTCAGAAATCTTCTTTGGGCTTTTAACGGGTCATACGGACTCCGATTCTCGAAAACTCGGACTCTATTTCGCGTATTTTTCCGAGACGAACGCAATGGTAAATCCCGTTTACCTTAATTCTAGAAGTATAAACAGAATATCTTTTATCTTCATGCTTTACTGGTTTATATGCTTTGCGTATCACCGTATACATATGTAAATTTCTTACCATTTTTAAAATGTAAAAATACGGGGTGTCGCATTCTCCCACCCTTAAGGAATTTCATCCCCGAAATTCAATAGTAGTAGGATTTATGTCCCCATATTAGCATCCAGAAGTGTTCAGCCAATTGTTGCAAACATGTGCACATGTGCAAAAGTGAATCACATTGTAGAAAAATATGTATGCCTAACTTGTGGTACCACCTACATGAATGCAATTTCTTAAAAATTTCTTTTTTAAACCATGATGCTCTCATCCTAAATATACTTGCAGTTCTATATGAATGCAAAAATTTGAAAAAGTAATTTCATCCAAATTTTCCCACACCCTTATAAAATAAGAGTGAAGTTCATCCAATTTGAGCATCCAAAATCCTACCATCCATTATTAATTTAGAAAAATCTAATTTTCTAAATTTTTATGTAACGGAGAGATATCCCGTTTTGTTGTTTTCATTGTTCTTCGTTATCAGACATTATCGTTCAATATTTCATAATTACATTAGACACAACAAATTGCGTAAACAAACAACGTACAAAATTTATTAAGATAGTTTTAGTACATCGTTACAACTAGACAACAAAAGGAACAGCTAAACAATACTGAAAATAAAATACTATCCTACGGATAACTGATAGAGGTCAATCCTGATGGAAATAGCTACGGATGAGCTCCTCTAAGCTATCAAGCCTCTCTTCCTGTCGTCGGTTCCCTTGCCTAAGCTCTAACTGTAGGTCTTGCATCCCAGCTCCCAACTGATCATAAGAGGAACTCATATCCTGAAGCATTTGCTGCTGTGTCTGAGCCATGGCTACCTGTGACTCCAGTGTCTGCTGTTGTGACCTCATAATATCCTGGTGGCTCCTCATCAAGCGAGCCTACTGCTGTGAAACATATCTCAGCTCAGTCCTCCAGTCTGGATCCCTAGTAGCCCATGGATCCCAGGCACCTGTATCCGGAGCCCCCTATGCCGGGGCCTGATAAGGCCAGGCTCCATCCCCAGCCTGCTCACCCTCGTGCTGTGGTGCCTGATGGGGCCCCTCAAACTGTCCAAACTGGCCATTATGTGGCTCCTCCTCTTGCTCCTCCTCCTCCTCTTCACCCTCATCCTCTTCCTCATCCAATCCCTCATGCTCCATAGGTTGTGGCTCCTCTTGCAGCTCATGCATATTTATACTCATTCTCCCTAGTGCAGCTTCAGTGATGATAACTGAGGGATGGTTAGAAAGTGTCACATAATCCTCATCATGCAAATCCACCCCCAAACCAGCGGAAAACTATGGTCCATAAGTTCCCAAAACAAATATTGGAGTGCCTTGCTCCCCTAAAGATCTGGTACAGCTGTAAGATGGTTCTCGCCCAGTTTATTTGTATGCCCCCAAAAATAGCATAAGTAGCGGCCTTAACAACTACTGGGACTCTGTCAAACCCATGATTCTGCCCCGCAATATTATATTGCAATATCCTGATCACAAACCTAGCTAGGGGGCGCAAATGTGTACTATCCCATTGCCTATCCAGTCCATTAAAAAAAATCCTTCCCCACACATTCAAATCATCCATCTCCAGATCATTTATATCGAGTCCCGTACCCCGGATATTCAAAATTTCCCCAAATTGGACCTCATTCATAAATATATGGGTACCCTTAACCCATGAACCATAAGTTATCAACCCATTATCATCCACATCAATTTGCAAACGAGCATCAAAAAGTCTTACCATACGCTTGTAGCCTCTCCTCTCGGCTGTGTGCGTGTCCAGAATATGAATAAGACCCGCATTAACAAACAAACTTTCCACGGCGGTTCCCGCAAAATCCGCAAACCTCACCGGTCGGCCTAGAAGCAAATTCCTAGTGGCAAGCTGCATGTAGTGCTCAATTATCCCTGGTTGCTCGTCACACCATTCGACCTCTTGCGTGGTTAGTTGAGGGTAAAGCTCGTAGGGATTGGGTTGATTGGCCATGGTGATTTAAACACGAATTGGAAGAGGGGAACTATAGATCCGGATGGAGAGGGTCTCTAGCTTCGATTTGAGATTAATTTTATGAAGAACGGTGGAGAAACGAGGTGATGGGAGGTGGTGGAGTTGGGGAATTTTTGGTTTTGGCTGGGAGGAAAGGAGAAGAGAATTGGGGGTTATGAGCTGAAGCTCTCGGCCTTCGGGCTCTTATATTTTTTTGTCCTGCAGGCGCGTCGTGTCGACAGCCCTGTCGATAGGGGGGGGGGTATGTTGACAACCCTGTCGACTGGCCCTTTTTTTTTTCTTTGCTTGCCCTGCCATTCTTCCATTATCTTACTTCCTCCTAACTCAACTCCATTTCCTCGAGAACTATTCCCCCATCATAAAGAAAACACTTTCCTAACTCAAACTACCTGTAACCAAAGCCAACGTGACTATCGATGGGAGAGAGAAGGGAAAAGAGGATTCAACTAATAAAACAAGGACATTGCTAATGGCTTTTGGGGAATAACTTCTAAAACAAAGTTTTTCTTGAAAAATGCTTCTTTGTAAACGGTTTTTCAAATAATTTTCAGAAGGTCTTTAAAAACTTTTGCCCAGCCTGGTAACCTTCTGCTCTGATACCAAATGTAACACCCCGCCTCCGCTAGGGTCACTCGCAAAGGAATGCACTAGCTTTAGAGGGGCATTAGTGGTAAACATGCACATAAATATCACAAGACAGAACATATATAAATAGCGGAAGTAAAATCAAACTTTCATAAATCCAATAATTAAGGTCTAAAGCCTTTTACATCAGAGTACATCAAAACCTGTCTTGCAGTAGTAAAGAAGCATAAAGACTTTTTAATAAATTATTCCCCAAATGAGACAGTAAAGTAGCCATAGCCAAGAAAGTCCAAGCCATCCATGATGACCTTCAAACAGAAGAAGTCCGAACTAAACAGCATTGTTTCCTCCCTGTAACCTGGGGGGGGAAACGGAAGAAAAGAGGCGAAACAAAACGGGTCAGTCAAAAAGACTGAGTAAGTCCTATCTACTTCCAGTATAAAAATAGGTAAAGGTAACATGACATGCATAAACTGAAAGTAAACATAAGAATAACTACAAGATAGGTAAACTACGGTGTTATGATAAGTCAAGGTATCACATCATTAGACCTCTATCAAGTACATTATCCCAAGGTATCTGCCCCGTCTAACATCCCACGGTATCTATTAAGTATATCCTTCCTAGTTCTAACATATATATCTGCTCTGCACCTTTCGCACTAGTATTCCAGCCTTGTTATGTGTTAACCAGGAATGTCCCTTACTCAAAGTCGTGTAATGGTCTACGTCAACCTGATATATCGCATATATAGGTTACTCAAGTCATATGTTTCTTTCCATGTATATAGGTTCAGTCCTTTGCCGTACTTCGTACGGGCTTCCTCATGTCGTATTATCCTTGAAATCGTGTGGACTGTCCCCCTTATTCTAGCTAGGCTCTTCCATATGAATCATCGTTTGAACTACTAGGACCTACGCCACCTAGCACCACTAGGGATTACGCTTACCTATTGCACGCTTTCGTATTTCGGTTTGGGTTAAACCACCTAGGCCACTAGGGATTACGCTAACCCTCAACCACGCCCTTTTCCCCGCGCATCCATCGCGAATCGTTTTTCTATTACTGTACGCACATGTAACACATCGTGCCACCCGAGTCCTGTCACAGGGCAAACCACGAAGTACAGGACTCGGTCGGGAGCTTTAGATTTATCTGCCGATGAAGATACTAAGGTATGCTTTCTACACGTGGCTATGGTCCCACGAGACCCCTCCCTCAACTAGTGAAAGGCAACACAAGAGAAAATCTTGCATGAGAACTACACTCCGGCCAGCCCACATCCTACGGCCTACCTCACCCATAATTAGATAGCAATTATGGTCTGTTGGGTGTTCCCTGCCTTTCCGTACGTATACGCTTGACTCAAGATGGTAGATGATCGACGAACTTGCTATCTCGGGCACCTTATGTATTCGTCGACTCACTGCTATCCACCCCAGTCTTTAGGTCGCTCGCATAGCAACCAAGGCATATTCTTGGTTCTTCTACCGCAGACCTCAACCTCCCGTGAGCCTAGTATAATGACCTGGCAGCTCACGGAGGGATCCCAAGAATATCCTCACGTTCGCCGAAGCCGCTGCTTCGTTACCCAGTTCGTTGGAGCCTTTATCTAAATCAGATAGCCTGCTCCTCCACGCATACTTAAACGTTGACCTAATGTATCGGGTTACTAATCTGTCTAAGAAGTGGTCCAGATTTCCTTGACTAAGAATTATTACTTAGTTTCCTTTAACTAAGGTTTACCACTTAGCCTTATTTCCATTACCTTTGTTAACTATGGTTATTCACCTAATCCTCTGAATTAGGGTTTATCTAATGGGTTAAGTGTCACTTAAGTTCATAACTTAGCCCGTCTACAAACCATGTCAAAATTGGCTAAGTATCCAAGTCCAAGACTTAACCCTACAAACCATGTGTCAAGTTGGCTAAGTATATCAAGCAATCCATAACTTAACCTCGTCTAATTATCATTTTAGATTGGTTAATTATATAAATTAACTTGACCTTGTCAAATTACCGAGTCAAATCGGTCAAGCGTCATTAGGCAAATCAAGTTACTTAACCTACCCAAGCTTATCATGTTTTGTTAAGTATCATTAGCCTAATCAAATTACTTAACCCATTTGTCCATATCATATTTGGTTAAGCTTCATTAATCAAATTAACTTAACCCTATTATGTGGCATTAATTATTTAATGCACCCCAACCTCTCACATTAGACTTTGTTGTGGTTACTAGTTAAGCCGGGCGGGTCCGGGTAGATTTACACCACAACTTGGTCTAACCTCGGGTTCAAGCACAACATGACCAACTTCTCACATTGAGTCCTATTGTTTGCAACTACTAGTTAGGCCGGTCGGTTCCGGGTAGTTTTACGTTGCAAACTCAACCCAACCTCGAGTTGGCCACTTTCATGTTTAGTCTAGTATCATGTTCATAGTTAAGTTTTCAAGCAATTGGGTAGACCTAACTTAATAGGTAAATTCCCAATGGGTAGACCTAACTTAATAGGTAAATTCCCAAGCTTATGTTTTTAAGTATTAACATATGTCATATTTAACGTTACATGTTATCACGTTTATACCCATTTACCCAAATTATGTTTCATGCCAAGTTTAGCTCGCCTATCGTGTTCTCATGCAACTTCGAGTTAAGTTTTTTCATGCTATATTCACGCTTGTCTAACCTCAACCCAAATCGTGTTCCAACGCAAGAATGGACGAGTCACATCGTAGAGATACTATGCTACACAATGACCCCAAACATGCATAGTATCATGAGAGTTTGGCTCAAAACATGCATAGGTTCATAATGGTTTGGCCACAAGCATGCATAACATGAGAAGAAAAGGAAATGGGCCATAAGTATGCATAATGTCATAAAGGATTTGGCCACAAACTTGCATGTTAACATTAGGGGTTTGGGTTCATAAACATGCATAAGCCCAAAACCGAATCTTAGCCAATGTTTCACTAGTAAAAATGGTCCCTAAAGGTTCATGCTAGCATTTCATGCATAAAGATCCAAACTTGCAAGTTAAATGCATAGCATGAGAGGCATGATTAAGTCACTCACATAGCCTAAAACCATAAACATAAACACAAGAGGCAAGGTAAGGTTCATATAGGTTCGCATAATCATGTTTAGCCTCATTTTATCCCATGTCATTATCAAAACTACCGTTTCCATCTAAAAGTAGCTAGAACTTACCTAGTTAGGCCTAGGGAAAGAGGCATGAATCATCTTGGCTAAGAAAGGTGCCTCCTTTGTTGAAGAATCGTCATGAAACCCGCATAGCAACGATGATCTTCCTTCCATTTGGTGTAGCTAGCTTGCACTACTTGATTTGAACCCGATTTGAGTGCTTAGGCTTTAGGAAAAGGGAATGGAGGCCATGATCACTTGGCATTTGGGCAGCACTTCGTGGAGAGGGTGAGTTATGAGGGTTTAGGGGGGGCTTAGGGGTGTTTTTATAGAGATTAGGAGTGTTTTAGGCCATAGGATTAAATCTAGGATAGATTAGGACCATCAGATCTCGGAAGCTTCCAGAATCAGGCTATGAACAAGACCAGGTGAGACAAACAGGTGCGCTAGGCAAATTGCCCCGGCCACCCCCTGTCGACAGGCATGTCGACAGGGCTGTCGACTTGGTCTGGGCCCAAGTCGACAGGCCTGTCGACAGCCCTGTCGACATGGCCTCGGCAGGGAAAATTCCCGCCTAGCCCCAGATCTGGTTTTCAAACCTATTTTCGAATTTCAAATTTTCAGAAATCTTCTTTGGGCCTTTAACGGGTCATACGGACTCCGATTCTCGAAAACTCGGACTCTATTTCGCGTATTTTTCCGAGACGAACGCAATGGTGAATCCCGTTTACCTTAATTCTAGAAGTATAAACAGAATATCTTTTATCTTCATGCTTTACTGGTTTATATGCTTTGCGTATCACCGTATACGTATGTAAATTTCTTACCATTTTTAAAATGTAAAAATACGGGGTGTCACACCGTACCACTATTTATTAGAAAAGCATAGAAAGAAGTGCAGTTCTGTACAGGCACAAGAAACTCCATATGGTTTGACGTGCCATAACACTCTAACAATAAAGTACAGGAGTGAAACATAAAGTTTCAACTACTAGCAAGAACCTACCAATTAATCCCCCACAAGGGTGGAATAACTGGAGGAGTCACCATCGCTACCTATAACATTGACATACTCAGAGAAGAGTACAACAAGGTTAGGAACAAAGCACGGATTAGGACTGCGAAACTCGCACTCCCAATCCCAAGAAGAATCATGGAAAAGCGTCTGGTTCTTCTCCCCAAGAACACCCTCCTGAATAAGCTCAAAACTATCACCAACTACATGATATTCCAATCTTCTAGCATCCTCCACTGCATCTGATACATATTTGTAGTATTCATTTTCATGCGGATCATATCTCATTCCAGAAACTTCATGTACCCAAGCACGATCATCTGACATCCAACAAATCCCATCATCTACAGATGCCTCATCCGATGATACCACTTCATTTTTCTTTAATTCATCGTCACTGATCGATTCATTACCCTTCGAAGCTATATCTACACTTGGTTCTTTTTCAACTAGATTGTCTATTTCCTTTTCCTTTCGAACCCAAATACTAGGAGGAGGTTTCATGAGAGGAGTACGTACCTTAGAATGACATACAAGCTTACATGATTCAAGAAGATGACCAAAACAATGACATTTTGTGCATATTTCCGGTTGCCAAGAGTATTGAACATCAACAAAGAAATCATAGCCATCTATAAATACTTTGAGTTTTTTTGGTAATGGCTTTGATGGGGATATTTCAATTAAGGCTTTAGCAAAAATGAGATTTTTCCTCGTTTCTGTGTTCGCATCAAAACATTTAAAATTCCCAATTCTACTCGCTAGCCAATTCATACCTGAAAGAATCTGTAGAACTGACGGAATTCTAGTAAAAATAGTCCATACTGGAATGGAAGGCACACACTCTCTTGCTCTCTCAACCGTAGGAGTCCACGAAGTAATAATGAAAGGCTTCCCTCCAATTATTGTCGGATCCGATTCCAATACCTTCCGTCTCTCCTCAAAAATTGTAAATTTAAAGTAGTAAATTCCATTCACAATATTAGCTCTTAAGCCACCTCTCAAGTTCCAAGCTTTGCGACATAGGGACCGAACATCAAGATTTGGAATCTCAGAGTCAAGAAAAAAGCCAACCAAGTGATCTTTCCAAACTTTTGCTCCCTCTAGAACAATATCAGGAGGTGGATTCGGGTTATCAAGGGATGATGTGAATACACGGGGAGTATACGATCCAACACATCGAGGAAGGGAGGAGAAGCAAGAGACATAGCTTAGTTTGGATTGTTTGATAGGGGGTGTTACAGGCTGTGAAGGAAGACAACTTCCAGAGGCTAAAAAAGAAGAGGGAACAACCGCTGCAGGTAATGGTTTCTGTGAGGCATTTTCACGAGCACATGGAGTGCAATTGTTCACATATGATGGGGAATGGTTGGCGTCAGCCATGTGAGATACTTCTACTTTATCCACTATCACTTTTGATGCTAAATGTCCATCCACACTCTCCTTAATAGAATTACAGAGTTCACTATCTAAATTACCCACACTCTCTTTATTTGCAACGTCCAAAGCCTCAGTAGAATTGTTTCTCTCAACCCCAACATCCAAAATTTCATGAACCGAGTTATCAGAGTTCGTACCAGTATTGTTTTCCTTGCTAAAAGATTCAAAATTCGCTGATATATTAACATCAGACCATCTCAAGTCAGACCGAGGTCCAGCAAGCAAAGGGGAGACCGGCGACTCAACAAGGGATTTCAGACCAGATAAGGGGGTTTTGCGTTCGATCACAACACGGTCTACAGCAAGATCCAGCAACAGTTGACCAGTTGACTCAGACGGGGCAGAGAAGGTACGACCAGATCTGGTAACGCTTTTGGAGAAACGAGTCTTGGACTTTTTATTTTTTTGGCATCGGAAGAAGGAGGAGATGGAGATAAGGAAATGATAAGGAAGAACGTGGCGGCGAAGTAGTTTCAGAAGTGTTTAGATGATGTGGAAATGGAAGAGTAGAAAGAGGGAATCGCCATATGTGTCCGCCATTATTATTTTATTACTTAGATGACCTGATTTGCATCAATTGATTACTGGTTTGTTGGTTCGATAGTCCTAAAACATGTTTGTTGTTTTGCTGAATTAGAAAACATTGTACTTATGTACAATTAACATTTTTGCGAGGAGAGGAAAGTGATTACTGGTTGTTGAAATCCATGGAACCACCATGCACAATGGATGATGCAACAGAAGGCTCTTCCAGTAAATTTGTCAACCTCTGAAAGTGTAGTTTGTTAACGATCCTTCCTGAATTTCCAGCTTCTGTGTTAAATTTCTTCAGTGTTGCCTTGATCAACTCAATCTAGTTTAAAAGTAGAAATAGACATGATTAAATGTAAGTGCACTATTATGCATTTGATACATATATAAGATTCATGATCACTGATCGGAATTGTAATCTGTGCTTGCAAACACAAAATAAGCTCATTTTTTTGTTATAGTTTTTGTAGGAAGTACTTCTGATGATTTTTTCTCAAAAATTGAAAAGCTAATACCAATTCAGGAGCAAATTTTTCTTCAAAAAGCATATAATCTACAGCTATGCAGGCTTGGCCAGAGCACACACCCCACTTTCCTACAACTACTCGCTCGATAGTTACCTTAAAATCGTGAACATGTCAGGAGAATATGGTTTACCATAGTATGGTTCAAGTTTATCTTAATGCTATCGTCACTCTCCCTTGGGAGAGTACTGGTGTACTTGCAGCCTTATTGATGAAAATCACCGGATTATACACTGAAATTGTTAATTGCTACAAGATGCTGTGCAGACTACGTTGATTTTCATCAATAATCCGACAAGTGTAGCAACACTCTCCAGAAGAGAGAGTGATGCTAGCGTTGTTCTATATCCAAACTTGTAGCTGTTGGAAATTTATGTGAATTATTTAAAATATAGAAATAAGTGTATGATGGCTCCTATATGTGAATAGTCCCACATCATTGGATTATAAGAAAGATGCAAGTATTTATACTTGTTTCTAAGAAATTTTGTTGGGGCCTTGAGCTCCCAGTGCATGCTTTGTTGTGAGGAGGAAGACCATGCATCATAACCACCACACGCGCGCGACCGACCGACCCGGTTCAGGATTGGGCTTGGGCTTGGGCCTTGGCTATGTGGTGTAGACACTTATATTTTTGAACCAGATTTTTTTTTTCCGAACTGAATTTTAAAACGGGAGATTTTTTCTGAGCCGACTTTCCCATGAAGCGATAAACTGTTGACCCGGTATTTTAGCAGATCCGATTTTCTCCCACTGCACAATTCCTATCTATATATTATCTTCAGCTGTAGACGAAAATAAGACAACAGAAAAAAAAATATCCTTTTTCTTACCTCTGCTATTAAAACTTCTTCCAGAAATTTTTGAGCAGTATATCATTTTCGAACGTGCAAATCTGCACTGATTTGTTTATGCAAAGCAAATCAGTTATTATTTTCAGAGGCTGTTTTATCCTAGAGGCGGCGGCGAGAGTACGAACTGGTTTTGCACCACCGACCAGATCGCCGAATCGTCTTCAAGAAAGCGACCTGGTCCGCGACTCAACCATTGTTTCCCAACAATTTGAAGACGATCCGTGAAACAATGGCTTCGACTGCCCCCCATTTACATTCGGCGACCAAACATCTTCAACCTCGCTAATTTCTGATACCCGTCTACGGTTTGCTGTATTCATTTCTATGTTTATCTGTACATACCAGACCGTAGCTACCACTCTCGATATTCACTGAAGATCCCAGATCTAATAATTTGGCCTGATTGAGCTTTCGGATATACCCTGGATCTGAAGAAATACATGTACGGTGAAGATGAGATAGTTGAGTTGAGAGAGCTGATGCGCGGTCATAAAGAGAAGTAAAGCTTCAGAACTTGTTTCCTACTTGCAACTTAATGTCTGGTATGGTTTTAATTTTTTTATCATTTCTTTTGCTCCATGTGACATTTGAAGTATGATAACTTATACAGTAATGTGCTTTGTCAATGCTGATTAAATTGGTTGTGAATGCCGAAGCACATATACATGGTTAAATGTAATTACACACTCAAGTGATGACCACGAGGTTAAGCAAGTAGAAATGCATGAATTGCGATGTTCAGACTGTATTATGATGCATAAATCTCTCGATTTATTTATATATATTTTTAGGGAAGATAAGAAGTGGCCAAAATAAATAATTGGTCAATACATTTGAAATGCATATGATTATATGGAAATGTCATTAAAATTGACATTAATAGAACACATATAATATTGGGAAATGTCACTAAAATTTTGACATTAATAGAATGTGTATGTTATTAGATAATGTCCTTAAGAATTGACATTAATTGGATGAATAGGTTTTTTGCATCAAATAAATTGACATAGTTTATATGCATACAAGTGAAAAGATAGAATATAGAACACCTTTGTTGCATACATGTGGATAATTTATGTTAGTCTCTGAGTTTATGAATATTTTCCAATGAGAAAATATAAATTCTCAAACATATGAACATCTTTAAAAAATAGTAAGCATCAACAACCGACCAGTAAATAACATAATGGAATCCGCAAGGAAACCATAAATGACAGCAGCAATCAACCCAAATGAATGATTCTGGACAGTTATTCTATAATACAACTGTAGAAAACCAGATCATATGACACTAATGTATTGGAACAGACCAGGCCCTGCAACGCAGGCTAACCTGACTGAGGAGCCTCTTACGGCTATGATTACTGAGATTCGCCTTATTGGTAAATCAGAGGTTGGTGGGTAGACATTGGTGTTTCTCGCCATGTTTGCTATGATCGTGATATATTCCCAATATACACGGTTGCTGACGATCAGAAAGTGTGTTGTGAGATTCTCGCACCACTTAAGCTGTAGATACTGGTAATATGAAAATAAAACATATGATTGGAAAGACATTGATTCTTAAAGATGTGATGCATTTGATATGTTTGAAACATTCAAAATTGAAATCAAGCAAATAGGAAAATTAAGAGACTACATAGTGATAGAGGAACATAATATAAATCAAATTCAATTCTGGATTTTTTATGTGATATATTGTACATAAGAGAACAACACCATTTTCACCTGAAATGGAAGGTAAAGTTAAAAAAAAATAGGACCTTTACCGAATTAGTAATTGTCATTTTATTAAATTTTGGTGCAGCAAAACATTAGTGGGGGATATTTTATAGACTGTATGTTATGCTCTGAATAGAATCCCCAAATCTAAGAATAGAATTTCGCCTTATGAAATTTTAGGGAAATATAAATCCAATATGTCATACTTTAGAACTTGGGGTTGCTTAGCATATGTTCGCATTCCAGACCCTAAGAGAATAAAATTGGCAAGTAAATCATACGAATGTGTATTTATAAGCTATGCTGTTAATAGCAAAGGATACAGAATTTATGACCTAAATACACATAATATAATTTGAATCAAATGATGCCAATTTTTTATGAAACGAAATTTCTTTTTAAATTAAGGAATAGTGGGGGCACATCAAGTACGCCTATTAGAACAGAACTTAATAAAAATTCTGAAGTTGAACCTAGAAGAAGTAAAAGAGCAAGAACCGTAAACGAATTTGGTTCGAATTTTTGTGATTTTACTATAGAGGAGGATCCCTTAAACCTCTAAGAGGCCTTATCTTCTTTAAATGCCGATTTTTGGCGAGAGGCTATAAATAATGAGATGGATTCTTTGAAATCCAATAAGACTTGGCATTTGACATATTTACCCTCTGGTTGTAAATCTATAAGCTGTAAATGAGTAGTTAAAAAGAAAGCTAAAACCTGATGGTACTATTGATAAATACAAAGCACGACTAGTAGCTAAAGGTTTTAGAGAAAAAAAATATAGATTTCTTCGACACTTTTTCACCTGTAACTAGAATAACATCCATCCGGGTATTAATCTCACTTGCTTCCATTCATAATTTATTAATACACCAAATGGATGTTATAACCGCATTTTTGAACGGTGAATTAGAAGAAGAAATTCATATGGACCAGCCTGAAGGATTCGTAGTACATAGTCAAGAACATAAAGTATGCAAATTAGATAAACCATTATATGGTTTAAAACAAGCACATAACAATGACATAAATTTTTTTTGATAACTTTAATCATTTCACATGTTTTTAAAGTTAATGAAAGTGACAAATGCATTTATTACAAATATGAGAATGACATTTGCACTATTAAATGCCTTTATGTAGATGACCTACTCATCTTTGGGTCAAACATTCATGCCATAAACTCAGTCAAATCCTTATTAAATGCCAATTTTTGATATGAAAGATCTAGGTGAGGTGAGTGTAATCCTTGGTATTAAGATTACTGGGTAAAAAGGGGATTTTCTTTGGATCAATCTCATTAAAATGAGAATACTCTAAAGAAATACAATTATTTTGACTGTAAATCTGCATATACACCATATGGTCTCAGTGTAAAGTTATTTAAGAACACTGATGAAGGTGTAAGACAGTCTGATTTTGCGAGCATCATTGGTAGCCTTCGGTATGCCACTGAATGTACTAGACCCGACATTGACTATGTCGTGGGATTATTATGAAGATTTACCAGTAGACCCAGTATAGAGCACTGACATGCTATTGAAAGGGTCATGAGATACCTTAAACGAACCATGAACCTTGGATTACATTATGAAAAAATTTCAAGCTGTACTTGAAGGATATTCCGATGCTGACTGGAATATTTTATCTGATGATTCTATTGCGACCAGTGGCTATATATTTAGCATTGCTGGAAGAACTGTTTCTTGAAAATCTAAGAAACAGAATATCTTGACTCAATATACTATAGTGACTGAGATAAGAGCACTAGCCACAACTAGTGAAGAAGTAGAGAACTAAAGAAATTTGCTAGTTGAGATCCCTATACGGGAAAGATAGACACCAGTGGTGTAATCGATTGTGATAGTTCCGCAGCTATTACAAAAAGTATAGAACCGTTATAACAACGGTAAAAAACGACGTCGTAAGCACAATACTGTAAAAGAACATCACATATATAGTGATGAAAAATTTGACGACTATTGAAAGAAAAACAGAACCGATAATACAACGGTAAGAAATGACAGTCGTATGCACAGTATTGTTAGAGGACATCACATATGAAGTGATGATAATTTGGCAGATCCTTTGACGAAAAGACTGATCAGAAAGAAAGTCCTTAATAATTCTAAAAGAATGGGACTATTGCCCTGAGATTGTGGAATCACGCACAATGGTAACCCGACCTAAATGACTGGAGATCCCAAGAAATAGGTTCAATGGGTAAAAACAAGTTGTGTAGTGATAGAAGTAGAACATGCTATTTAATAAACTAAGAAGCATGTATTCCTAAAGTGATTAGAGGATGAGTTAATAGAAACTCTTAATGAGATCTATACTCTATTTGGAGTGGAGTACCTACCTTCAGGAGTACTCTTGATAGACTCACCTGTGTGAATGTGGAAATGTGGCTGTTTCCTATGGAGTTTTGGGCAGAACTTCTAGAGCGTTCACTAAATTGGGATAGACGTGCATGGCCATAAACGCACGGGCTTATTTGATTGCACTATAGAAAAGGTTGTGTGTGGTTTGATGTCAGGAATAGAGTTCAAGACTACGTGTCACTCTAGTAAAAACTGAATCTTACTCACTATGCAAAGGTTCAAGTCGGATGACACCTTTGTTTATGCACAGTCATATGTTTTTAGAAACTGCTCGATAATATTTTAAAAAATTCAAGTGGGGGATTGTTGGAAATTTATGTGAATGATTTAAAATATAGAAATAAGTGTATGATGACTCCTATATGTGAATAGTCCCACATCATGAGATTATAAGAAAGTTGCAAGTATTTATACTTGTTTCTAAGAAATCTTGTTGGGGCCTTGGGCTCCCAATGCATGCTTTTTTGTGAGGAGGGAGACCATGCATCATGACCACCGACCGACTCGACTCGACCCGACCCGGCCCGGTTCGGTTCGGGCTTGGGCCTTGGCTACGTGGTGTAGACACTTGTATTTTTGAACCAGATTTTTTTTTTTTCGAACTGAATTTTAAAACGGAAGATTTTTTCTGAGTCGACTTTCCCATGAAGCGGTAAACTGTTGACCCGGTATTTTAGCAGATCCGATTTTCTCCCACTGCACAATTCCTATCTATATATTATCTTCAGCTGTAGACGAAAATAAGACAACAGAAAAAAAAAAATCTTTTTTCTTACCTCTGCCATTAAAACTTCTTCCAGAAATTTTCGAGCAGTATGTTATTTTCGAACGTACAAATCTGCACTGATTTGTTTGTGTAAAGCAAATCAGTAATTATTTTCAGAGATTGTTTTATCCTAGAAGCGGCGGCGAGAGTACGAACTGGTTTTGCACCACCGACCAGATCGCTGAATCGTCTTTAAGAAAGCGACCTGGTCCGCGACTTTGCCATTGTTTCCCAACATAGCTATACATACTGTTCTAAGAACAAACCTTTTTATGTCGATCGCACCTGAGGGAATCTATGATTGCAGGGCATTTGCCTCCAAGCTCAAGAGCAACAGGCGTTACATGCTTTGCTGCAGCTGTCATCACAATACTCCCAACTCGTGAGCTCCCAGAACAAATCGAGCCTTGTAAGCTCTAACAAATGTTTTGAATATACGCTTAAACATAGTGTGCTTACGCAATCACACATATCATAGAGTCATATGCTATAATTTGTGACACACGTATAGATAAATACCTGAAGAGGTTAGCAGATATGATAGCAGAAAAAGGATTTGTTGTGAACTCTATTTGTTTATTTTGCATAGTGGTCATCGGAATTAATAAAGCATAGCTTAACAATTTATTTTTCATAAACCAGTTATGTAGTAATACTGGGAAGACCCATAACATCATCATCAGATAACTTTGAGTAGAGGTCACACGTTATTTGTGAGTTATAGAATGTTAAGAGTTGCACTATGCAATTTGAGAAGAGAGAAAGTAAAGAAAAACAATAAACAAAAATATCCCTTCAAACAAATTTTAATAGACTACCTAACTAGTATAAACAAAAATTATAAAAGTTGAAAAGAAGTCTCAATCTTTAAAACCCTACAATAATAATTGTTCTCCATACATTATAATGACTCATACAAAGATCTATTTGTAACAAGAAATTATTTGATGTTTGAATCCTCGTTTATACGACAACAAATAAATAGTTGCACATCGTTTAAAAGAGTAAAATCTTTTATTTTATTCTGATTCAAGTATGTGCTTCCATTTTGTTGTATTTATTTCATCCAAATGTGATTTTGTATCACAAATCCTTTCATAGAATATTGATAAATCTTATTCAACATGTATATTGTATCCATACTAATAATTACCAGTAAAGAAAATCTTTGCCCATTTGTGTTCTAACAACTTCGCACCAACATCTGGACCGCCTTGAATGACTTTCACGGCTTTTTGATCCTAGTACTTTGGAATTGTTCTTGCTAAAAAATCAGAGGAAGATGGAGCAAGTTCCGACGGCTTCAACACTGCTGCATTTCCAGCTGATATTACTCCAATTAGTGGTTCTAATGAAATCCCTGCATAAAAATTGTACCAACATGAATTATAATTATAATCTAGCGCTTTTACTGATTATACTAAAATAAAGTAAAATAAAAATAAAAAAGAGCACATGTTTTTATTTTAGGTCTCTAAAAAACACTTATTTCAAGTTTTGACTCTGTTCAAAACTTATAATGGAAATATGCATTTTTGCACCACACCAATTGCTTTACATGTATTTTAAAAATGAGCATGTACAATTTTTTCTTCAAAAAATAAAATAAAAATATACTGATGCTAAAATTTGTTCTTACAGGTTCAAAGCTTAATTATCAGAATGCATACGGATAAAATGCTAAATAATAAAAGTTCAGAACGTGATCTAAAATTGAAATTTTTTTTTTTTTTTTTTGGGGGGGGGGGGGGGGGGGGGGGTTATGCCTATAATGGAAATTTATCTAAGAAAATAATGCACAGAAGTAGGTACCAATTGGTAAATTCCAGGAAGGAAGCAGAAGAATAACACCTAATGGCTCTTGCACTAGCTCACATGTTGATGGGAAGCCTGCTATTGGAAGTTCGATCTAATGAAGAAAAGTAAAATTAAATAAATAAGTAAATAAATTAAATGAATATTTTCAGTAAATTCAATGGACTTGCTTTGGTTGGTTTCATCCATTTCTTCATGTTTTGCAGATGAAATTCAATGGACTTCATCAAAAGTCCTACCTGCATCATGCAACCAACCAGTGTAAGTTAATAAACTAGCTTTTATAGGTTTATGAACAAAATGTCTGTATGCTATACCTCATCTCTGAAGGCTTCGACTTTATGCTTTCCCACATCTTGGTTAAGCACCCCGAAAATTTCATCTCTGTTTTCTTTGAGAAGTTTCATAAGAGCTTGCAGCTGAGACTTCCTCCAGGACAAGCTCTTTGTTGTTCCGCTCACAAAAGTGTCGTTCACTTCTTTCAACTCTCTTGTCAACTCCATTGACCTATGCACTTTGCCTATCCTACAATGATAAGTGTATGAATGTAGTTTATTTTAAAGCCTTGAGGATTGCAGCTTGTTATATAGCATGATTTGCCGTTACTTTCACCAACAGTTAGTGACCATGCATGAAGATGTGTACTACATAAGAGATTATATATGAAATGATATAATTCTATGTTGTCAAGTGTCACGCACGGTAGTCCAAGGGCAGCTGTGCTCAACACTTGCCATATTATTGGCCCCCTTAATTCAGGGTGGAGCCCCCTGAATATGGCATGACCAATAATATGGCAAGTGCTTATGCATAGTCGCCCTTGAACGACTGTGCACAGCTCTTCTACGTTTGTGCATCTCACGTGTATTTGGACTTTAGCATGCATTAGATTCCTATTATTTTATGGAGATGTTAGAAAAGTCTTTATGACGACAATGAATATGTATGCTAGCTCCCTATTTTTATAAAATAGAAATTTCAAATTAATTTGTACATGCTCATTTTAAAGTATTTTTATGAAATGCAAGTTGATGTGTGCCTTTTATTAGAAAATTGACCGTTGTAGACTGCCTTTTTTTTAAAAGACTTAATTATATATATTTATTCCTAGAGAGACTTTTTTACAAATACAACATACGCATATATACATATACATACACACACATACATACATACATATGTGTGTCTATATTTATTCCTATTTTTGAAGGTTTTATAAGAAAATTCTATGTATGTATGAAGTTGAATATATAAATTAGCTTTATATATATGTACAGAGAGGGAGACACACATGTGTGTATGTAAAGAGTTAAAATCAATAGAAAGAGGGGGGAAAGTACAATTTTTTTTGCACGTATATGAAGATGGATCCAACGTCCAAATCAATCACTATCAATGAACTGACTGAGTCCTGATTTGCTAATTAAGGCTCAAAGTTTCAGTTACTTGATGAATGGGGGAGCGTTCTTGACGAATAGAAACGGGGTATTTGAACATGGTACTATAACGAACGGGGAATGTGTTTTTAGATACGAATGGGGTATCTGAGCGTGATATCTGAGCGGGGTATTTAATTGTTATGAATTAATTTATGTGTTTAATTGTAATTTATTTTTGTTATGTGAATGATAATAGTTGGAAAGATTGCAATATTAGTCTCACATTGTCAAAAAAATGTACCCATCTTGGTATATATATGTGTGTACAAACTATAGACACAGTTGTATTAAAACCAAATAACTTGAATAAACATGAAGATTAGATAGTCATGCAAATATATTAATACACGTCAAAGATGGACACTTGGGTGTCTAGAGCACGAGGGCACGGGTGTGCAAACACCTGCCTACGGTCAAAGATGGACACTTGGGTGTCTAAGGCACGAGGGCACGGGTGTGCAAACACCTGTCTACGGTCCACGTTGAGCTGAACGTTGCAATGGCTCACTTCGCTCACCATATTCTAGCGCAAACACTCATTTTTTTTCCAACGTTGGCAAAACGTTCCTTTTTAGCGGAGAATAATTTGTTTTCATCTGACGCGAACACAAAGCCCAGCAGGGTTGGACATTTATACCATATTACCACTTAACAACCATTACCAACCGCTACCAACGAAAGTGGTACCGAACAATTGGTAACCGATTTGATTGGTACGGTATGCCAAACCACATGAATATATGCGGTACGGTAATGATAATTAAGCATTAACAATGGTAATTACCATACCTACCACATATCTTAAATAATACATATGTATATTCTTATATTTCATCATATATGTTTATTACATAACAACGAACTTATAATATGTAATGATTTGATAAAATACCTAGGAAAATACTATTATGATACACGATTGAATGCAATTTTTACCATATATCTTAGAAATATTATATATTTATATGATATTTTAGTTCATCTGTACTGTTTTCTTTCTTGCATGTTTGACTACGTAAAATAAGATAGAAAAATAATAATATAATAACAAAAAATCAATTTTAATATTTATGTGAAATATTGTAAATAAAAAGATCTTATACTAGTAAACGGCAAAAACTTATTACCGACCTCTACCAACCATTATCAACCATAAACCGAACTATTGATGACCGATTTCTTTGGTTGGTAATGGTATGATTTTTCTATTACCATATAAAGTCAGTACGGTAATGGTTTTGAATACAAAGTTCCGATACCGAACTGATTCCACCCCTAAAGCCCAGTTTGTCAAATTTTGACTGCAAACGGCCCTTAGTCATTTATTGATTGTATGCATGTATGTGTGCATAAGTAACAAAACTTTTAGTTTGTTTTCCGTTCACTGTTACCAAGTGTAATACAGGGAGCTAGAAGAAATAGACACTGGAGCTAACTCAAATATAAATGTGATGACAATGGCTTCATGTTAAGAATGAGTCATGGAGTAATTTAATTAGACAACACTTAAATTAAATAGTGGGTTGGACGACGTTTCTTGTTCTGCAAATGTAAGGCTTGGCATTCATTTGATTAGATGATTAACTAATTACTACGTACGCGACAGGCGACAGGCTATATCAGCGTTAAGCTTATCACAGTTAGATGACCATTCTATTTAATAGAGGTAGGATGTATTGACTGTGAAAGTGAGATTAATATTTGCCTTTCATCCAATGACTAACAACATTCAAATCATTATTTTGTGTACAAGAGTGTTGTGGCGTTTATGGTATGATTAGACTGAAGATACATATAAAACACTTTCAATTGGAATGTCAGGGGTTGAGGACAGCCAAAAAATTCATAATGGGGCTATAATTTTTGTAGGAAAAATTTAGGAGCTAGTCAATCTTTTTGGGACCAATTTGGTGTTTGAAGCTTGTTTTCAAATTTATCACAAAAAATGGCTGATTTTTATTTAATCAGCTGTCAAATCAACAGTTTTGTAACTGCTTTATCTGAACACAAATTATTGTTACGTATAGATTTTTTTTTCTTTTTTACTGTACTACGAATATGCCACATATTTGTATTAAAAAAAAAAAACAAGTTGGTAGTTGTGTGACTGCACTACATAAACTCAAGTATTTTTTATTAAGACGGAAAAATAAGTTCACATAAAAAAAAAAAATTATGGATCCAGAAGAGTCAGTTAAAAAATTATTGATTTGGAAATTGGCTTAATAGAAACCGTCATATTTGATAATAAGTTTCGAAAATAACATGCAACACTAAATTAATTCAAAAAAAAAAATATTTTGAAAACTTGCCAGCTCATTTTATTGGTATTGTTATTTAGAGAGAACGACAAAATGAAATCTAGTCAAAAAAAATATCTGCCAGTACGGGATTGCTTGATGATGAATGGTACGGATAGCAATGCAAAAGTCTTAGTTGCACTGACATGTATTACTATAAGATGATGCGATAAACGAAAACTGCAATACATAGTAAAACAATTGATAACTTAATTATTCTCAACCGTTGCATTGTTTTACTAATTCAACTCAATGTCTTAACGCAATTAGATTCAACAACGTAGATCTATTATATCATTACATGTATCTAATTGTATGTTCAAATAGTCTGGTTGTGTGTATTTTGCTTCATCTAAGAACTTGTAATCATATTTGAATGGATCGTGGATGGACTTTAAAAAGTTGGAGCATGAATTGACTTAGAAATGAGTTCGATATCAGTCTCTTTTATATTGGCACGAGTTGTTAAAGAAATTCATACGAAACTTTAGTATGAAGTATTTTGAATAGAATGGTAAAGAACAACAGAGGTAAGAATGCTCAAAAGTATTTTTATTAACCTAAAAATTGTTACAAAGAAACGCTAATATGGATGGTCCAGTATTTATACAGGAAGTAATACGGAGAAAAGAGTTTGGGCTAATGGCCAGAATAAAGAAATAATGATAACTGGACTGAAAGATTGAGTGAGGCCCAAGAACCACCCAGTAACCAACAATGAAGACATATACCAATAAAAGAGAACCGACTGCTAAACACATTCTAGTTTATTTGTTTCGATACCCCCACTACTAGAGTCGGTTCGAATAGTGATGTGGAGGGGCAACGACTTGTAATGACTAAAAAAAGTGACCATTGCTGTAATGTCCGGTATTTTTTGTAGTCGAACATTTAATTTAATTTATTATTTTAAATATTATATTTGGAATATTAATGGATTTTAATATTTATTTCGTTTATTAAAAATGAAGCTGAATGTTAATTTATATATAATTATAAAACGAGCTCGTAATGGCGCGATAGTTTGCAATATTGTGTTTTGAACTTCAATTGAATATACAAAATCCGATATAAGTCGGATTCTGTGAAACAAGAAACATTTGAATCTTGTTGATTATAATTTTGATATGAAAGAGAAAATCCAGATTTCGTGCTATAGATTGTTAGTTATGTCCAAATCAAATTTTAAAACAATCGCTATGGAAATCGTTATTAAATTATAAAGTTTATTATTTAATTTAATATGGTTTTAATATAATTTGGACATTGTTTAACTCGAAATAGATGATATTGAGTTGTATAACTTATATTTGAAGCTATACGATATTTCCATTTGGGTATTTACGATAATAATAATTTATTTTTATTTTATTTGATTATTCTGGAATTTAATAATATTTTATTAATATTATTATAAGCCTTAAAATAGCGATTTTTGCAAACTGTCTCCGTTTTAGATGAAATTAGTTTCAATGGAATCATAACGTTAAATTATTATGCGGTATTAAATTTCGTGGCAAACCGATGTCATATGACAACGGCAGCTATAAACGCCCAATCATTTTCTATAACGCATAATTAATTTAATAAACGGATATTTGTGTATAACTTGAGCAAAAGATCGAATTAAGCCACAAAACCAATTTCGTTGATTTCGTATCGACGTTTAGAGTCAGAATAGGCAGGTAGTTTGTTATTTTTGAAAATCGATTAATTTGGCGTTCAAAATAACATTGTGGTGCGTATAAAAATAGCGTACTGAGGAACAGACTTGGAATGCGAAGAAACTTGTATCATTGGATTCGTATTAATTAATTATTATAAGATTTCAATTTTCGTGTCAATCGGACTTACCGTTTGATTGTGGCAACGATAAACGCCTTTATTGTTTATATTATTTTGGTCAATTTAGACAGGGGTAACTTTAAAAGAATAAACGACTAGCCAAACGAACTCCGATTTTAATGAAACAAATTTCATTGGATCCATAAGGAAAAGCTCTAGTACAATTTTAAAATTGCAAGTTGATTGGATTTATTTTGTGATCGTGGAAAATTTAAACGCGTGATTTTTAGCCTATTATTTATAAAGGACTTTTCACCAACGACCTCTGAATTTGATGAAATCTATCACATCGGGTCTAGTATATTTTTCTATGCTAGAATTACATTTTTTGTGAAAAAAGGAGTTCGTATGTACGTGTTTTGAGGGAATAATTTAGTGTTAAGTTTCGTAATATTAAATAATAATAAATTTCTACCCAACTCTATATATAAATACACGTAAAGGGTCAATACCCTAAAATTAGGTTGGGGGTGGTCAATAAAAACTGGAACCGCCACTCAAACGTTATGAACGGTTGTTGATTCACCATCTCCTCCCTCGAAAATCTCGTAATGTGTTCATTGATTCACGAAAACTTCTTTAGCAAACTTATAGATCTTGGTGAGAGCTATAATATCAATGGTGGAGATTCGTTTTAGCTAGTTGTGGTGAGCGTGGAGGTGCTAGAAACGACGGTGGTTCGTGGATGGTTTTAGGCCAGGAGGCGCGACCGGGTGACTTGTGGTTTCGGGAGGTGGTTGAGGAGGTTGAGCTGGTGCTCCTGGGGATCACGTCTGATCAGAGTCCGGTGATGCATGGGTGGTGCGACGTGAAGTTGATGAAGTTGAAGCACGGGTTCCGGAGTTGCAACAGAGAAGTCAGCGAGAGGGAGAAATAGAGGAAGTCGGCCTCGTGTTTTTGGTACAGCCGTGAACTGAAGAACCTAAGTAATTAAGTGATATTAAAGTAATTAATTTATATATGTTAACTAAATCGGTAATTTTTGGGGCAGCGTGACTAGAGGCAGAAGTAAACAAAGAAGCTGATCCTGGCATTTCATTTTCAACGTAATTGTTCGGCCCGTATGCATTTCAGAAACTGTCGGGCCATGTTAACAAAGTAATTATGAATTTAGTAATATAATTAGTTGTTTATAATCCTAATTAGGAGTTAAAATAATTTATTTAAAACTATGTTATATACCGTAACTCCAGGGAATGGAATTTAAGGGTCAAGCCATTTTAAATTAAAATGTACTAAAGGATTTAATTAAGTGATTATAAGTTTGTTATAGTTAATTAATTATTAATAAGTGGCTAGAGAAGTTAGAAACATAATTATGGAATTCGGTTAAGTCAAATTGTAATTGAAAGTCAAAAAGATCGGGTGTTAAAAAGAAAATATTAACGTAATTAAATTTAGCTAATTGAATAATAATTTAGAGAGAAATTATATGTAACGACCCGCATTTTTGACCGTTTAGATCGATAATAATCCTCACATGTCGATCCAAACAAATCTAAAATACAGATAGTTATGGGGATTAATATAAGAAAAAGAAGAAAAAGGAAAAAAATCGCAGAATCTCACAGCGGAAGGACAAAATATAATAATCAAATAACAGTTCATGAAGCTGTTAAATTATAGATTTGATTATACATTACAACAATACATCAGAGTCATTTATCATAAAACATACCGATATATGCAGCGGAATAATACTAGTAACTACGTCTGTCAAGCTCCATCTTCATCTTCAATATAATGTGGTCTTCGCTAACTGAAAAACTCAGGCTGACCCGAGCACCAATGAAAATACAAAATACTCGGATCAGAACTAAAATATTCTTATATCAGTTAAATCAAAATCAGGTAATAATATGAATGCAATAACTTAAGAGATGTTACGGGAATTTCCATCTCCTAAGGATCTGACAAACTAGATACTATATAATATAATTTCGCTATTATAATAGTGTCTATTCAGTAAAGTAAGGTATCAAAATAGCGTAAGCGGGATTACCATTATTACCCTTACACCGTTTATAAACGTCATAGTCTATACAGTACTGTAAACTCCACCAAACCGGTGGGCTATCAGGGAGCACTCCATAGGTACAACGCAAAACAAAATCGTAGTGGGCGCGATCAGGATAAATATGACAAGGCACACAAGGAATACCCAGGGTAGGAATCTACCGGTTACATGCCCGGATTGGTGGTAACGCATAGCTGCTACTACCGCCCACCTCGGAACAACACTCCCAAATCGAGGATGCACATCAAATCAAATCAATCACCGAGGGACTATAGTAATAAAGGAAGAAGTGTTGCCGATGGGGGTAGCTAATCCCATTTGGTCACGGTATAGCACATATTTTAGTCATTTTAATTATGACCCGAAGGTCAAGGACATCCATTATCGTCCTCTTTCTTTAAATCCAGTATCGCCTCCAAATCAACCTACTTCATTCTGGTTCTCCGCCACGTACACAGTTGTTAAAGTGGGTTTCAGTATTGGCAGAGAGTATGACAATATCCGATCCTGGTCTCTTTAACAACCCAACGTTACATTTTCCACACCGGTCGGATTTATATTTCTAACAGATCATATTTCATATCAAAATACCATATTTGCTTCAAGTCATTCATAATTTAAAGTAGGATATACTCCCATATTAAATCTCAATTTAAACCAAGCTTTGAATCTTGAGAAAATTCCAATTTAAAACAATTTGAATATTTAAAATAGTTGAAAATCATATTAGAATATATAGTTTAGAAATATACTTGATATGGTTGAAAATAAATAGTTAGGAAAATAAAGGTTTATATAAAGAGTTGAATTTAAAAATAAGATTTTAGAAAAACAATGGTTTAATAATAAATAAGTTATTAAAGTTGATAGTTGATTTTTAAAATAGCTTGCTTAAAATAATAGTTGTATATATATAAGTAAAATAAAATAGTTTGAAATGATTTTTAAAATACTAGAGTTTGCAATTAAAATTGTTTTCATCTCAATTTCAAATAACTTGAAGTTACGTTATGTTTCAATCAAATCGACCAACTTCAATATTTCAATTCGGTTCAACATCCATTTTAAATTCAATTCAATTCAATAATTTGATTCGAATATTTGAAATTCTAAATCAATATTCTCATTTGGAATTATTTCAATCATTAAGTACATTGAGTTCAAATTTAGATATCACTTTAACTTAGGTAAATTTAAAGTGAATCTTCAAAGATGGATAGTTATTTAAATTTCAAAACGATTCAAATTTTATTAGATTCAATTCAAGCTAAATTCTCAAGATTTAGATTCACTTCATAATATCAAATAATTTCCTTGATTTATAAATTCCAAGGTTCAAAGTTCAAATTCCAACGACAACCATTTATAAAATGTCACTTATATTGTTTAAACAATATTTCAAATTCGGGGTTAAAACAACTTATATAGCCAGCTGGTGTTCGTATAAAATTTTCTATCTAATGTCCAAGTGATACTTAACATTCAATTTTAGTATTTTGGGAATGGATATATATCATTTCAATCCAAATCAGGGTCATAGGTATTTATCATTTCAACCTACGTTCTTAATTCATTTTAATGACAAATCCCGGATTTATTTGGTGCCCGTAACATCGAGTGTAAATGGTTGGGATTAATCAATGCAAACAATAATTCAATATCAATATATCAAATAGGTTAATCCAAGACATCATCAAACAAATTCATCCAAAAAGTTCAGTATCTCATTTGTTTACTAGTAATGGATGTCGGGTTTAAACTAGCAACTAAATTTTAGATTTAACCTAACTGTGTCGTTTAAATAAACAGTTAAATCGAATCACACGGTCGATGTAATTAAACAAAATAAGCAGTTTTAACAATCAAAGCAATCATACTATAACTTGATTTAAATCTAACTAACAAGCGAATATTTTAGTTAATTGTGAGTGAGTTTAACACTCACCTTTGATTTCGGACGCGTTGAAATTATAAAAGAAGGCCCAAAATCCAATGATCTCAGAATTCGCCCAAACAAATGTCACATTGTCTGAAATTCCAATACGATCCTAGCGGAACAAACTGCGAGTCAATACGAGTTCGTACGGAAAAGTTCTACAAGTTTTAACCTTTGAATTTCAAAATATATATAAATATTTATATGTTTAAATCTCACCCCACTTTCCACATCAACATCCACTTTCCACGTCAGCTCCAACTAATCTTCGTCTTCCCCAAACACGCTTCTTTCCTGTACATCATGAAACCTACAACCCACATATGCTTTAAGGAACGATCCATCAAACCACTTCACGAAATCGAAATCTGGATGCTCCATCGGATAGCTCTTCTCCATCTCGACCTGCCTGTCACCACCGTGGGCCACTAGCGCCACCCAGTCAGAAACCGACCTCCGCCCTATCCCGTACCACCCCATACAGGTATCGACACAAATTTCCACCGAACCACACCAAACTTCGTCACTCAAAACGCCTCGCCACTCTAATCCCAATGCCAGCCCCGCGATGATCAACAATCGATCGTAGCCTCGCCAAAACCGAACCCTAGATTCGGCTCCAAAATGACGATCTCTATAGGTTGCATCACACGCAAAGAAAACCATATAGGCTTAAAGAGGGTTTCATTTCATGAATTTAGGAATCGTTCTCAGGATTTTAGGATGAACGGATTATTTTATTTTGATTTTTGAAGAGGAAGTTTTGAAGCTAGCCATTTTGTTTTTGAACGAGAAAAAGATTGAGGCGGCTACAGGAAGTAAACGTGGAAACTAGGTTTAGGGAGAAAGAGGGCTATTTATATTCAACATGTTTTCTAATTTAAATTCATTTCAAAATTAAATTTACAAGCTTATTAATTTTACCAAATCAAAACAAAATTCAAACTAACTTTATAGATAAAATTCCAATTACTCTGAATTCCTATTTTGATTATAAACCAAATTCAAATTGGATTTCAAATATAAATTAATTAAATCGATTTCATTAAATAATTTAATATTAAACCTCAACTTATAATGTTTATCAATATAAACCAAATCAAAATTTGATTTGCAACCAAATTCATGTTATCATTCTCGTAATAACTTGAACTTCATTATTTTAAACAATCATATAAGTTCACATAATAAATTGTCAAATTAAACCATTAAATTATTATTATAAATCTATCAACTCAATTTAATTCAAATATTTTAAATACTAAATTTCAAATCTCAATATTTAACAGTACACACCAAATCAAAATTCTATTCCAGTCAATGCAAGTTATTTTAATTATATCAGGTCGAATTTCATTACTTAATCAACTAAATTAAGTTTACATCATAAATCAAAAATAGAATTTAAATTAACTTCATAAATTAGATTTCATTTGTTAAATTCCCAATCTTTATTATTTACGAAATCAAATTTGAGTTTCAATCATAAATTGAATCAAATCAATTCCATTGAATAGTTAATATTAAATTCCAACTTACAATGTTTATTGATATAAACACATTCACAATTTCATTTGCAAATAGAACAAGACGCTGTTGGTAAACTAATGTTGAATTTAAATTTTCTTATAGCATTGAATAAAGTTTACGACATACGATTACAAAAAATCAAGTCATTAAATCTTACTTATAACCACAAAATATTTGAAAGTCATATTAAATTTCATAATTTTAAATATTCGAAAAAAAACGGGTTGTTACATTATATTTAATTATATGGCTTGGTTAAATTATTGATAACAGGATCATATATTATCAGAATTGGACAAACAAGGTGCCGTTGGAACCGCACTGGCGAACACTACATTATGGAGCAGAACTGGACGTGATTGTTGTTGTATATAACAGTGTTGTATACACAATTATATGATTTTTGTTTGATGATAACAACGAAATATATTTTTATCATAAATGCGTTTGTTACTGTATTGTTTCAAATATTTATCACAAACAGGAATATAATATTTAAATGAAATATGATTGTACATAAATTCAAATATTAACACAGTATTTTATTTAAATAGAATATTTTATTTCAATATTCGAACAGTACAAATTTCACAGCTCCTCTATTAGTACAAGACACTGTAATTCATTATTACATTTCACATCATTTTCATTTTCATATCTGCTCCTCACTACAAAAACGCTCAGACACTCTTTTTACATTCACAAACACATTCATACAGTTTCCCTCGTATTCAATGACACTGAAACACTAATAATGTTCTGTCTTCGATTTTCTGTCTTCGCACTTCACAGTCAGTCCAGTCATCATCTTCATACCTGTCATATACAGAAACACACACACAGTATATGGAACAGAAATAATTTTCAAAATTTATGCAAATATAAATTTTATTTTTAAAATTTTATTTTCCTCAGTTTTCTGGTGTGTTTCTCATCATTTTTCATGACTTGATCTGATTCATCTGTGTCTAGTCAGTTTGTATATGTATAGTACATGGACATGAAATCTTGTCTGATGGCTGCATATACACACGTGCATATATATACACGTGTGCATGCTTCGCCAATCAGTGTGCAATTGAGGAGTAGCCACATGAACCATCTCGACTCAGTGTGTATATGGACGAGCAAAATAAATCATGAATGGTCGAGGCAGCACAATAGTAATGGCCGAGCAACCTCACAAGTCAAGACAGTACAAAATGGTTCAGTTCAGATTTGTAAGAATACATGTCGAGCCAAACAGCAACGTATAGGTGCAGCTACAAAATCACAAAGCATGGTAGTGACTGAAATATACAAGTGAAGCTTGTCTAAGATGATATACAGGTGGTGACGTGTATGTAAGCAGCATAGAGACATGAACAAACCAGAGTGATGCAACTAAAAGTGCAACAACAGTTTTTGCATGATCAAGGAAGCATGGAAAATCATGTCATGCATTGGTGTACATGACATGGCATCAGCACTAGTTATGGCTACAATATCAAATGGAAATGATGACAAAAATTCGAATTAATGAAGCATAAATATACTGCATGCTAACATGGTGAATCAAACGTACACAGAAGTGGTAGATTCCAACATCAATTCAAAGTGACAATGGTACAAGCATCTAGTCAAGTGTGGTGCAAATAAATGGTGCGGATTTCATTTTAGCAATGCATGGAGCAGCTATTCAACAAAGTGGTGCAACATGATTTTCAAGTCATCCCAAAATTATGTCAAAGCATCAAGCCACAATGATACAAGCTATCAATATACAATTGTCAAAGTGGTCGAGCATTATATGCGTGGTTAATGGCAACAGCATGGTTCGACACAACAGAAATTAATGTTTTTACAGTGAACAATTTTAGGCAAGAGGAAACAATGTGCAAACCGTTTTAGGAAGCTCAATACACAGAAAGCAATTCAAAGCAAAACATGATTGGCAATGAAATTGTAACAGGCCGCACTTCCGTTCACGCAAGATATTGTCCCCAACTTAGCCACCGTATAGGTGTGGGGTTTTGTTTCTCAAAAGGCCTCGGCTAAGTTTCGAGATCCGCCAACACATGGCGTTGCCACACAGGCTGAGCCAACCTCCCTACTAACACCGATATTGTCCCTACTTTTTCGCCTCTCAGGTGTAGGGTTTTCCATCCACTAGGCCTTGGCGTTAGTAAGAGATGGACTCTACTATATAAGTACCCACTAAACACAGGCTTCCACAATGTGGGACTTAGGGGTGCTACATTCTCCCCTCCTACAGAGCCCAACGTCCCCGTTGGCTCACAAACACCTCACCCAGGCGATGTGGTCCACACAGAAGCCACAATTCCGGCTGGGTATTGGCTCTGATACCACTGTAACAGCCCACACTTTCATTTACGCAAGATATTGTCCCCAACTTAGCCACCCTATAGGTGTGGGGTTTTATTTTCTCAAAAGGTCTCGGCTAAGTTTCGAGATCCGCCAACACATGGCGTTGCCACACAGGCTGAGCCAACCTCCCTACTAACACCGATATTGTCCCTACTTTTCCACCTCTCAGGTGTAGGGTTTTCCATCCACTAGGCCTCAGCGTTAGTAAGAGATGGGCTCTACTATATAAGTACCTACTAAACACAGGCTTCCACGATGTGGGACTTAGGGGTGTTACAGAAATGGTGACAAGGCAGAAATCATACTTGAATTGTGCATAATAAATTGAATGAGCACATCATAAGTAAGGAAGTGCAGTATGTTTCAATTTCATATAAAGAAATAAATCACAATTGAAATCTGGTTTTTAAGGTTGGTTTCCAGAAAAGTGCATCCAATTCATTTTATGGCAAGAAACTTTTTGTTTCAAAAGTTTTCTTGCAATAACAATGTTTGGCAAGGAAATTCAATTCCTAAATTTATGAAATCATTTTTGAAGGAAAAGTCGACACATTTTTCTCAAATGATTCCATCAACACAATCAAGGAATTTCATAAATTTGACAAGCAACAGTCTTTACTGGAAAGGCAGCAATTTAAAGAATCGAACAAAGTGGGACAAGGTTTGTTATTTCCAGTTTTCACAAGATTTACTAGGCAATAAATCAGAGGGTTAATTACAGAAATCAATTGAAGAAATATTTGGCAAGATTTCAATTCGACAATTATAGACATGAAATCAGTTTTTACTCAAACATTGTTTTTGAGGAAACAATTTAATCCTAGAAATTAAAGTTCGTTTGAGAAGGAAGTTTTTTTTTAAAACAATTTCTGTCAACAATTTTTTTAAACCTCACAAGAACACATTTGGCAAGAAAATTCAATTACATTTTTCATGGGATCAAATCAGGAAAGTTTTTTTATTCAGTGTATTCATGGCTTGAAATCATTCATGCTAATGCATATATATGGCAAGAATTTTGAATTTCATATTTGCAATCAATCTTTGTTTTCGGGAAAAAAATTATATGGGCCAACAATTTAACAATCAAGCAAAGATTCAATCAAGTCCAGGTTCATTATTCAAAGCCAACATTTCAAGCTAAATTCGAAGCAATCAATCAGCCAAGCAAAAGAGGAAACCGAGCCAATCAGCCAAGTGAATTATTCGAAATCAGAGTGTTATTAGGGTTTTCTAATCCCTATTTACACACCTATCATCACAGGTAAACATAGATCGAAACCACAATCAACTCGATAGCAAAAAGAATAAAAAAATCGGAATTCACTTACAAGAGTTTCGATCAACGTCAATCCCAAATCGAAGTATAAAAAGCCATCCAAAGAATTGAAGGTCATCAGAGCATCATATTCCAGAAGCAATCGATTTTGATTTGGGGAATTTGAGAAAACCCTAGTTCAAAGTGTCGACCGCCATTTTCAAGTAAAGAGAAAAAGGGAATCGAGTCCGTACAAATGAAGTAAAGGTGAAACCAATTTTGGGTTGGCCGGCCTATTCAAGTGTATAAAGGGTAATTTATTTTTCCTTTTCAATTCTAGGGTTTTATTTTCATTTTGTTGTATTTTAAATTTCTTTTTTAAATCGTCTGAACCAGTTCCAGAGTCTGTAAAATTCTAGAGGAATCCAGTTAGGGTTTAGCTGGTAGTTTACTAGAGACTGTAAAAACTAGGGTTACTGGTTACAGGGTTGTGATCAGGGGAAATCTGATCTAGGGGTTTAGATCAGACTAGGGTTTTTGAGCGTAGGATTAGAATAGGAGCGAGGGGTTCGCGAGTGTACATGGTCTTGTATGCGGGATCTGTTCTTTTACCTAGTAGAAACCTTAGGAATGCAGCAGTAGGTAGGGTTTTGCCGAAGCTGGGTATATCTTGTGTCATTTATTTTCTGCATTTCTATTTCTGCTATATTCTGTGATTATTTTTAATATCCTGATAACTTTAAAAACTCAGCGATAAATTATATTCTAGATCTTCAAGTGGCATCAGAGCTGGTATAAGGTTACAGCATGATAGGGGGTTCTTGCTGTATGATCATGTGGCGATGTATTGACTCTTGCCCCTACAAGCCCGTGGGTCCGTGTCGAGAGGCCAGACGTGAAACCAGTGTCTGAGTTATCTTTGGTGTCCACCGGGGTGGTTAAAATTCCTCATAAATAGAGACACCATTTGGTATCTGAGCAGGTTAATTTCATTAACCCGAGAATCATGGATCCTAGTTTTCAGTCCATAGAGAGTCAGTCCAGTCGTATTCCAACTATTTTTAATGGTATAGATTTTTTGAATTGGAAATCTGAAATGGAATCTTATTTAAAATCCATTGATATTGAATGTTGGGATACTATTATCAACGGATATGATTAGGTAGGTAGGAATGATATTGAATTTAATTCTCGAGCTACTCATATTTTATATTCTTACATGGATGATGACCAATATAGCCTTATCTCCCATTGTTTAACTGGGCAGGAAATTTGGAATACTCTCAATACGAAGTATGGACAAATTGACAATAACTGCTCAAAACCTGAGAAAGTCAACTCAGATTCAGAGTTCTGCTTGATAGGATTTACAAATGAAAATTCAGATGGATCAGTCGACGGAGATTCAACAGACGATGAGACAGGAAATTTCTCATACGAAGATTTAGTTTATATGTGTGTTGATCTAACTAAATCTGTTGATAAACTCCAATCTAAAAACAAATCTCTGAAATCAAAAAATCTTGAGTTGACCAACAAAATTGATGATTTGGAATCACAACTTGAATATTTTAAAAATTCTTCAAATTCAGTTTGCAAAAATTGTTTGAAATTGGAAACCAAGCTTGTTCATCTCAATAAAAATATTCAAAAGTTTGAAAATGAGATTCTGATCTTAAAAGAGAACAAGATTGAGTTATCAAATTCGAACAATCTTCTACGAAAGGAATTTGAAAATTTTAAGACTGATATAAAATCCAAATTTGAAATTGTTGAAAAAGAAAATCTATTGAAATCCGATTTGATTTTCAAAGAGCTTGAAGCTGAAATTGAGAATTTCAAGAAATTTGAATCTGAAAGTCGAAAACAATTTGAATCTGAGATCTCAGAGTCCCAAGCCAAAATTAATTTGCTTAAAGATGAAAATATGGTTTTGAAATCTGATTTTGAAAGATGTAAGATCACTAAAAACCGTTGTTCAGATTTAATGAAAGAAAATGGTTATCTTAAATTTAAAATTCAACAACTTGAAACAACATTGGCTAAATTTTCTAACGGTGAAAAATCTTTGAATATGTTTTTGAAAAACCAATTTTATTCAAAAAATAAAAATGGTCTTGGTTTTGGGAAAAGAAATGTTTTTGAAAATTTGAACTCTTGTGATTTTAAAAATCCTTCAATCTGCTTCAAGAAGAGTCATTCTGAAAATTTGAATTTTGAAAATTCCAAAAGATTTTTGAATCACAAACGAGACAAGAATTGGTTTGATAACAATCCAGTTAAACAATTGTGGATCCCAAAAAGAAATAAAATGATTTTTGAAAAAACTAAACAGCTTTGGGTTCGTAAGGGTACAAAAGTTAATTCTGATGGATTGTTATATAAACAAGTTTGGGTACCAAAATGAACAAATATAACTGTGAGTGGTTTTACTGCCTTTGTTAGACCGCTCAATCCTCTAAACTGTTAGGTACCATAGGAGCCTGAGAATCTGTTGTGCAAATAGGGATTTGAAATCAAGCTGATCTATATTTTTGTATCATTCACAGTTCCTTAGCCAAAATGCTGAGTTAGAGATTCTTTTGCTTACATCATTTTCAGGTATGATTTCTATACTCACAATTTCTTTTGTATATTCCCTATTTTTATTTCTCCTATTTTTTTCTTATTCCCCTTCTTTTTATTTTTCTGATTTGATTTGTCACTGTCATATCATTGTAACTTCTTGTGCTTTCTTAACTTCCAATTGCAATATTCATGATCTTATGGAAATTCGCTTCATTTGAACAAAACTCTGATACTTTTAATCTTTTCTAGATCTTGAATTTAATCTTGTAAATATCTGCAATTGTTTTGAAGTTTATTTTCTGATTTTTGAATTCATAACAGTGCTGAAGTATTCATGTCATACCTTGAACACTGTTAATTTGGATTCTAAATTTTTGAAGATCTGAATATTTAATGAAATTTCACACACCTCTGCTGTTCTGAGTTTCTTCTAATTCATTTTAGAAAAGCTTGAAATATTATACTCATTACAACACTCTGCTATTTATCAATTGTGATAATTTCGTTATTTTTTAGATTGGGTTGAATATTTTAAATTGTCTTGAATCAGTGATACATCTTGAAATTCATCTTTATTCATGATCATTATGGTTGAAATTAGTTTGTCTGAAATCATTTGAAATTCTTGATGTATTGAATATCACATACCATTTAAATTTGAAATTATCAATCTTGTGTGACTGAATCATTATATCCCAAAGCTTGACATTGATTCAAGTGATTTCAAATAAATTATTTCTTAATTCTTGGATCATGAATATCTCTCAAACTTGATGTAAATGATCTGAAATTTCTCTTATACTTGTCAGAGACAATTTTGAAAATTCTTTGAATATTTGGTCTTAAATCTCACTACTATTTATGATGATTTGAGTTGAATATTTGTTTGTTTAAAATCATTTGGAATTATTGATTTATTGAATCTCACACTTATATTGAATCTGAAATTTATAATTTGGTGTGATTGATTCATTGAATCCTGATATTTTCACATTTCCTCAAATGATTCCAAAAAAGGTATTTTTTAATCTTGGATCATGAATCATCTTATGTGACCATGAGCTTGACAAGTCTACTTTGAAACTAATTTTGTGCTGCTCTGATACTAATCTTATATAACTGCTTGTTTTGATACGTCTGTTGCCTTGATAAATGTGCCAAATCTATTGTTTTGTCTGCTTGGGCTTTGGACTTAAAATTCTTTCATCTGTGATATCCTTGTTTGTCTCCAGGGTCGTGTTAAAATCCTCATTAATTGAGACATCAAGTGGTATCGGTTTAGAAGTGCTGAATATTTTTCTGTATATTCTTTTTAATCCCTCTTATCTTGTATAAATCTTTATATCCCTCTTGTAATTGATTTTCAATTTTAAAGTTATTTATTGATTATTCATTCAGAAATTAAAATCTATATCCAAATTGAACTATACTTATAATTCATCAAAATTATTAACAGATTTTGAAATTATGATGAATTGTGGCTGCATTATATCTCACAACAAGAGGAGATTTTATTTATATTTTTTATGATGGTTGAACATTTATTATAATATCTTTGAATTAGCAATTATTTCACGACCATCTCCTTTATCTTTCATCATTCTGCCATCCATGATAATTTTATATAAATGTGGAGAGTTAATATGTTTTAAAAATCTTCTTGAATAAACAGTGGAAATATTTGTGGTAAAAATTGGATTATGTTATTTTTCAGAATTAGTGACAATTGAAAATTTTCAATGATCCCGGTACAGTTGGTCATATTTCATAATATGATTAATTTAAAGATTTATTTCACAAACCATTTCTGTACCTACCACCATTTCTATCATCCATATTGGTTTTATATCGAGGAGTTTTCCTTTTGGAGTTGAAAATGGTAAAAATATAATTAATATATAAGTGTGTCTCTAACCTCATTTAAAAATCCAAGCTCTGGTCATGCATGGTTAAGAGACAACTTATAATTTAAGCTGCGACTGACCTCATTTAAAAATCCAAGCTCTGGTTATGCGTGGTCGGTGCGCTCTTAAATAAAATAAGAAGAAAAAAGGAGATATTGTGCTATAAATTGAATTTAATCTGAAATTCTCCTTGGTGTATAAAAACCAGCCTATCAATCCATCTTTCTAATCTGTGAAATGTGTTGAAATCTTATGAAGTATTATGATTTGTTGATTGATAACTATTGGGATTTGAGATTATACGATTTTGTACTTAAATTGAATATTAATTATAGTCCAAATCCATCATTGTTTTTGTGCTTCAATTTTATAAAATCATTTTGGAAAATAATTGGAATTCATTTTTGAACTCTCTCCATTTTTATAAATTTCATCGTAAATCCGTCATTCTCTACAATGTGAAATATGCCACTAATTCTCAGTTCATTATGATTTTTGTTTGACTGATTGAGATTTATGATGATCGTTCTTCCTCTTAAGCTGATATTATATTTATTAGTCACTCTTCATCTATATTTTAAATTCTAAATCCTTTTGATGATATCAAAAGGGGGAGAATGTATTGAGATTTTGATTTATGGGTGAATATTTTATAAATATTTTAATTTTGAAAACTCAAATTCATTCTACATTTTTTTCACTTATGCACAGTTATAGGGGGAGTTTCTGTTGCAGGGGAGTAAACAAATAGGGGGAGTTCAATATTCACTGTCAAACACATTTATTATATTCAAAATCTTCATATTTGTCTGTGATCATCAAAATGGTGAGATCATTGTATATAACGGTGTTGTATACACAATTATATGATTTTTGTTTGATGATAACAACGAAATATATTTTTATCATAAATGTGTTTGTTACTGTACTATTTCATATATTATCACAGACAGGAATATAATATCTAAAAAAAATACGACTGTACAGAAATTCAAATATTAACACAGTATTTTATTTAAATAGAATATTTTATTTCAATATTCAAACAGTACAAATTTCATAGCTCCTCTATTAGTACAAGACACTGTAATTCATTATTACATTTCACATCATTTTCATATCTGCTCCTCACTACAAAAACGCTCAGACACTCTTTTTACATTCACAGACACATTCATACAGTTTCCCTCGTATTCAGCGACACTGAAACACTAATGCTGTTCTATCTTCGATTTTCTGTCTTCGCACTTCACAGTCAATTCAGTCATCATCTTCATACCTGTCATATACAGAAACACACACAGTATATGGAACAGAAATAATTTTCGAAATTTATGCAAATATAAATTTTATTTTTAAAATTTTATTTGCCTCATTTTTCTGGTATGTTTCTCATCATTTTTCATGACTTGATCTGATTCATCTCTGTCTAGTCAGTTTGTATGTATATAGTACAGGGACATGAAATCTTGTCTGATGGCTGCATATACACACGTGCATATATATACACGTGTGCACTGCCTCGCCAATCAGTGTGCAACTGAGGAGTAGCCACGTGGACCATCTCGACTCAGTGTGTATATGGACGAGCAAAATAAAACATGAATGGTCGAGGCAGCACAACAGTAATGGCCGAGCAACCTCACAAGTCAAGACAGTAAAAAATGGTTCAGTTCAGATTTTTATGAATACATGTCGAGCCAAACAAGAATGTATAAGTGCAGCTACAAAATCACAAAGCATGGTAGTGACTGAAATATACAAGTGAAGCATGTCTAAGATGATATACAGGTGGTGACATGTATGTAAGCAGCATAGAGACATGAACAAACCAGAGTGATGCAACTAAAAGTGCAACAACAGGTTTTGCATGATCAAGGAAGCATGGAAAATCATGTCATGCATTGGTGTACATGACATGGCATCAGCACCAGTTATGGCTACAATATTAAATGGAAATGATGACAGAAATTCGAATTAGTGAAGCATAAATATACTGCATGCTAACATGGTGAAACAAATTTACATAACAGTGGTAGATTCAAGCATCAATTCAAAGTGACAATGGTACAAGCATCTAGTCAAGTGTGGTGCAAATAAATGGTGCAGATTTTATTTCAGCAATGCATGGAGCAACTATTCAACAAAGTGGTCCAACATGTTTTTCAAGTCAGCCCAAAATTATGTCAAAGCATCAGGCCACAATGATACAAGTTATCAATACACAAATGTCAAAGTGGTCGAGCATTATATGCATGGTTAATGGCAACAGCATGGTTTAACAGAACAGAAATTAATGTTTTTACTGTGAACCATTTTAGGCAAGAGGAAACAATGTGCAAACATTTTTAAGAAGCTCAATACACAGAACGCAATTCAAAGCAAAACATGATTGGCAATGAAATGGTTACAAGGCAGAAATCATACTTGAATTGTGCACAATAAATTAAATGAGAACATCATAAGTAAGGAAGTGCAGTATGTTTCAATTTCATATAAAGAAATAAATCACAATTGAAATCTGGTTTTAAAGGTTGGTTTCCAGAAAAGTGCATCCAATTCGTTTTATGGCAAGAAACTTTTTGTTTCAAAAGTTTTCTTGCAATAACAATGTTTGGCAAGGAAATTCAATTCCTGAATTTATGAAATCATTTTTGGAAGGAAAAGTCGACACATTTTTCTCAAATGATTCCATCAACACAATCAAGGAATTTCATAAATTTGGCAAGCAACAGTCTTTACTGGAAAGGCAGCAATTCAAAGAATCGAACAAAGTGGGACAAGGTTTGTTATTTCCAGTTTTCACAAGATTTACTTGGCAATAAATCAGAGGGTTAATTGCAGAAATCAATTGAAGAAATATTTAGCAAGATTTCAATTCGGCAATTATGGACATGAAATCAGTTTTTACTCAAACATTGTTTTTGAGGAAACAGTTTAATCCCAGAAATTAAAGTTCGTTTGAGAAGAAAGTTTTTTTTAAAACAAACAATTTCAGTCAACAATTTTTTTAAACCGCACAATAACACATTTGGCAGGAAAATTCAATTACATTTTTCATGGGATCAAATCAAGAAAGGTTTTTTTATTCAGTGTATTCATGGCTTGAAATCATTCACGTTGATGCATATATATGGCAAGAATTTTGAATTTCAGATTGGCAATCAATCTTTGTTTTCGGGAAAAAAATTATATGGGGCACCAATTTAACAATCAAGCAAAGATTCAATCAAGTCCAGGTTCATTATTCAAAGCCAACATTTCAAGCTAAATTTGAAGCAATCAATCAGCCAAGCAAAAGAGGAAACCGAGGCAATAAACCAAGTCAATTATTCGAAATCAGAGTGTTATTAGGGTTTTCTAATCCCTATTTACACACCTATCATCACAGGCAAACATAGATCGAAACCACAATCAACTCGATAGCAAAAAGATTAAAAAATCAGAATTCACTTACAAGAGTTTCGATCAACTTCAATCCCAAACCGAAGTATAAAAAGCCATCCAAAGAATTGAATGTCATCAGAGCATCATATTCCAGAAGCAATCGATTTTGATTTGGGGAATTTGAGAAAACCTTAGTTCAAAGTGTCAACCGCTATTTTCAAGTAAAGAAAAAAAGGGAATTGGATCCATACAAATGAAGTAAAGGGTGAAATCAATTTTGGGTTGGCCGGCCTATTCAAGTGTATAAAGGGAAATTTATTTTTCCTTTTTAATTATAGGGTTTTATTTTCATTTTGTTGTATTTTAAATTTCTTTTGTAAATCGTCCGAACCAGTTCTAGAGTCTATAAAATTCTAGGGGAATCCAGTTAAGGTTTAGCTGGTAGTTTACTAGAGACTGTAAAAACTAGGGTTACTGGTTACATGGTTGTAATCAGGGGAAATCTGATCTAGGGGTTTAGATCAGTCTAGAGTTTTGAACGTAGGATTAGAATAGGAGCGAGGGATTCGCGAGTGTACATGGTCTTGTATGCGGGATATGTTCTTTTACTTAGTAGAAACCTTAGGAATGCAGCAGTAGGCAAGGTTTTGTCGAAGCTGGGTATATCTTGTGCCATTTATTTTCTGCATTTCTATTTCTGCTATATTCTGTGATCTGTGATTATTTTTATTATCTCGATAACTTTAACAACTCAGTGATAAAGTATAATAAACCCTATTCACCCCCCCTCCCTCTAGGATTAATCTAGATCCAACAATTGTAATCAATTGGATTTTTCGGTTAAATTAAACACTTATTTGATTTAACTGAACGAACTTTTTAAATGACAGAATCGAATCAAGGTGAGTTAAACTCACTCAGTTATTCCCACTTATATTTTATATAAGTTAGGTTTTTATTTTGTGTGTTATAGTTGCTAATGGTTGACAGTTTGTTGTATGTTAAATATATATATATTCATATATAAATTGATCTGATGAAATTAAATGTTGTTTAATTTCAGTGAAACACCAAATCGTTATTTTAAACGATTGGATCCAATGAAGGTATCTTACCTTGTTGGTCACGTTTATAAAATAAACATGTTTAATTTAATGAATTGTTTGAATTGTTTGTTGTGTAAAATAAATTGGTTGATGTTAAATAATCGTTATTTACTAAAATTATCAGTTAAATTGAATTTAATTAATTTATGTGTGACAATCCATTTTGATGCAGAGAAGAACAGATTGGAGGGATCCAACGGGATTTCTCAAATATATTTAATGTTATTTTTTTTTTCATATTATCATTATATGAACTGTTCTGATTAAATGATTGATTTGATTATTGACCATTGACCTGAAATTCATCATGTATTTATTTTAAACCAATGAGTAATATTGGTTGAGTAATTGGTAGTATATGGCATGTAAATCAGTCGTTTTGTAAATATTGATTTACCGTCAGCTAAATCGACGAAATGAAGTTATAAAATTTATTTTATAACTAAAGACAGATTTTTAAATCTGTATTTTGAATAAAAGTTTGTTAAAAGAAAATAAATATTTATTACTTAAGTTTATAATTAATTATTAATTGATTTTATAAAGTAAATGCTTATGTTAATCAGATTTATAAGCAAATGAACTTAAATTTAACCTAACGGTTAAGAGTTTGATAATTGTTCTGTTAAGAAACAATTAAATGGAATTATTTAAGTTAATTATACTATTAATTAATTTAAATAAAGGACTAATTGGAACTGGTTAACGAGATAACCGTGTTTTGAGTTGAATAAATCAACTGTTTTAACTAAGAATAATTATTATATTAATTTGTTTGAATTAATTTAATAAAATAGTTAAATGAATAATTGTTTTAATTTTAATAAGATTTAAAAAAAATACTATTTATTTTAGTTAATTAAGAAGTTAACTACTACTACAGTAGTTAATGATTGAAGTAAATTATTATTTTAATTAGTAATAATTTAGGAGATTACTTTTTAATTCATTTAAAAAGTAATCAAAGTTGAAATGAAATTGAATTGAATTGTGAAAGGAGTTATGGATGGTTTTATATTAAAACCCAGTTTTTATAATGAAGTTATAAAAGGGATTTTAAGCGAATATGATGGCTTAAATTAAATATCTACTTAATATTTGAAGTTGGAAAAAGAAAATTAAAAATTGGAAAATCGTATAAAATGGGAGTGAAATTATTCCGAGGTTCGGAATGTGGTATTCCGAAGTTCGGAATGGTTAACGAAGTGAGCTTTATTTTGAAGTTCGGAATGTTAATCGAGGCGAGAGCATAAGCTAAGTAAAAGGTTTTGGAAATGACAACGAATATAAATTGTCGTAAATGATTTACAAATGATTTGGTAAATGGAAGTTAAGAGTTTGGAAATGTAATATAAATATTAGTTGTTGATAATAATTTACAAATGGGATTTGTAAATGAAGTAAGAGTTTTGAAAAATGAATTTGTAACAATTGTTACAAATGATAAATTGAACTATTTGATTATAACTGTAGATCCTTAAAAAGATCGCAATGGGATTTTTGACAACGCATAAGTTGTTGTAATAATTTGAAATTACTTTAAATCGGGAAAATAAAAAGTTTTGAAATGAAATCTGTAACGTTTGTTACAGATGATAAGTTGAATTGTTCTGATACAAATAAATATAAGGATTCGTAAGAGATGTCATTATAAGAGTTTTATAAAGATATATTTAGATAAGATTTAAAAAGATATGTATGTTAGAATTGTTAAAGACAGTTATATATGATTTAAAAACAAATATAGTATTGTTGTTGTAAACTAGTCAAAGAATATTTATAAAGAGACGTTAAAGAAAATTTATAAAGGATTCTATTTATAATGGAATTAAAGCTCGAGTATAACGTTATAAAGGATTGTTAAGGATTAATAGAGAAGTATAATAATAGTTTACTTAATAATTAGTTTTGTAAACGCTGTTGAGATTTAAATAGGGTTTTCAAAGGAAATGTGTGGTTAATAAACTTCTATCTATTATGAAGATATGAATGTTGTTGCTTAAGGCTTGAGAGGTAAATAAAATACCCCAACTTGAATGACTTCACGATTATCTAGGAATGGTATTAGTTTATAAACGATAGATAATTGAGGGAAACATAAGTTAAAATTTTCGCAGGAATATTGAAAACTGTATTCGGAAAGTTTAAAAGTGAGTGAAATGATTTTAAGAATACTCTTATTTATAATAAGAAATAAAAGATAAACTCCAAATATTGAAAGATTTTAAGAATATAATTAACAGATGTTTAATTAAAAAGGCCAAGTAATGTCGGGTACTGAATCAGTAAACTCATTTTATTCTCATGATTATTTATTTGATAGTTAAATAACCAACTATCAAATCTGGCGAATACGATTGCTGGTACGGAAAGATCGAGATCGAATTATATTCGAAAACCATTCCGACCATCAAATACATGAAAGATGTTGATTGAATATGGAGCATTGAAGACGGTGGATCTTCATAAACGGAAGAACCACTGGTTGAATTTCTCCGGTTTAGCGGCTAGAGATATTTCGGTAGTGATTCTGTCGTAATTGGAATCTGCGGATTGCAAGGACTACTCACTACTGATCCTTGGGGTGATACCTATATAGGATGTGGTAGGAGGATGCCTTCGGTTCATCCTATTCCTGAATGGCTTGTATGGACAAGTGTCTGACAGTGTATTTCCAGAAAACCATGTATAATGATTTTTACAAACGTACCGAGTTGGTGGTGAAGAAGGGCGCGCACTTCTTTTACACTCAGAGTATATTTGTGGACGTTAATTAGTGATTTGACGGATTTAACGATGTGGCATTCAAAGTGAATGATGGCTAGATGTTCTAAAAAGTAAGCATAACCTCAAGCCTCATCAACCGGGAAATACCACAACATCGGGTAGGTCGCATAGCTATGTGGGTCGCACCCATCAAAAAGGTATATCATTACCTGATCTAGAGAAATCAAATTCTTTTGGTTCTTCCTTTTTATTTTTGTATGTACGCTATCGGTTCGGTTGGCTGGCCCCCAACCGTGGTAATGATATATTCGGTACTCTCAAGCGAAGTGAGGGGCCGATTGTGTTTAGCCAGGGTTGCAGGATGTTATTGTTGAACCCCAATGTATTCATATCCAGACGTACATTGTCGGAAGGATGGTTTCCAATACCTTGTCACGGAACTCCATTCTCCAATAAGCGCTAGTGGTTTTGATTGTATACTATATATGTGGAGCGTGAGATGCAAGCGTTCTACTAGATTGATATTTATTTGTATTTAAACTATTATAATATCAGAAAAGAAATTGATTTCAAAAACGCTTTGGGTTATTGTAAGGTAAAAACCATCCGTATTTATGTGTGGATTTGGTCTTACAATTACCCTTTTCTTTTGAAAGGATTTGACGTTAAAATCAAGTTGTGTGTTGTCTTTAAATTTAGTGTTTTTTTTTTCTCACTCTGTTCCCAAGACTAATCTGGCGTTTGCAATGCTCGGGCTGGACCGGGTTGTACAGGTCTAGGTTATCGAATGATGCAAAATCTAGAGATGAGCTAGAGATGTTCAGACGTATGATATCTAGTATTTATTCCATTGTATAATTGTATATGAGGACAGATTAATATAACTGTCCAAATGTGTTGATGTACTCTGATGATTGTAAAGTTTTTATTTAAATCTCTCAGTAAATTATTTCTATATTATATTCTGTTCCGCTGCGATGTGAGACTTTGTGTTGTGTTGATTCTCCTTCTTCTTCTATTCTAATAATTCTTTCTTTCTTATCCACCCTCTAATTTCTTTCTAATAGCGTTCCTGTGTTTTTTATGCTTGAATGTTCGACATGTTGTTTTTGTGTCGATTTTCGGGGTCGAAAATCCGTGTTCGTTACAGTGGTATCAGAGCTATTGGTTTAGTAATAATCTTGGCTCTGTAGCGTAACTCGATAGAGATGGGATTATTACTATCCTATATTGAGTTGAGTGTAAATATATGAGAGCGTATTTGTAAATTTTATATACAAATATTTTGTATTATGTTATTTGATCGGTCCAAGTGTTGAGAAGCACAGAACTGGTAATGGACACAATATTGTTTTGTAAAGAGGATAAATTAAATAATTTTACCCAAATTATATTTTTGTATAGAAAAGAAATAATTTATCAAACTATTGGGGATATTGTGTGTTGATTGATTTGAATGGAATTCAAATTGGTGTAAAAATTTGAATTTAACTTGGTCAAATGGAGTTAAGAATGATATTGGAATTAAATTAAATAAATTTGGAGTCTAGAATTTAATGAATAATAATTAAATGGAAATCAATCGAATATTAACTGATTGATGTTCAAATTTGTTGAACCAAAATAAATATTAATATTGGGTGTAAATTCAATTGATTTGGTTAATTTGGTTATGTATTGGTTATTCATTGTGAATTGTTTGTTATTGGATGGTAGATTGTTTGAATAGAAATAATCAACAATTTAATGGAGTTGAATGAATTATAAACTAAAGAATAAATTCCAGTATAATTAAATTGTAATGAAAATGCATATGAATTGAAATTTATGATTTAACCCTGTATTTGAAAATGAATTGATGCAACCTGTTTGATTTTTGGAATTCGTGTTGTTATACTTAATGATTAATGAAATATTATTTCAGAATTTCATATATATGTTACTTATATATTGAATTGTGTTGAGTACAGGTGCCAGATGGCTTTGAGGATTAAATTTCGGTTACGTAGATTGCATGTAAATTGAGTAGTAGGCTCAATAGCGCTCATAAAAGGTATGCCTACGCGAAATATAAAATTTTGGGTTTTGGATTTTGTTTTCCGACTATGTGGGTCAATGTATATATATTATTTGTTCCTGCGATATCAATGATGTCACTCCGTACAGGGGAGACTCTACCGAATTTTTCTAGGAATTTAACAAGAAAATATTCACAAGGACCAAATTGAAGGCTTTTTTAACCATAAGGACAGCCCACTAAAATTTTACTCAAAAGGACAATACACTAATTCTTTTCTTCTTCACGTGCGCTGATTTCTTCTTCCTCAACAATCCGAATCGCGTAAATTTCTCGATCTCCTCACTAATTTCCAACGCGATTTCATCATCTTCAGAATTTGTCGAGTGCCTCAATTTATTCGATTTGCCTAATTTAATCGTCTCAAAATCTTCATCGATTCATGAAGATGTCGCGGATTTTGATTCATTTGGCAGTAAATATGATTCGTGATTTTTTTGATTTTGTGAATTCGTCGTAGAAAATCGAACAAGAGAGATGAACGAGAAAAAAATCACCGAAAAATACTTTTTTTATGGTGAAGTTAGTAGCAGTTTTTAGGTATCAGTTTGCTATTTTTTTAGGTATCAATTTTCGTGTTTTAATAGTGTTATGCTTTTGTGTTTATAATTTTGGTGCTATATTAGTTTTCTACATGTACTATTGCATTAGCTTTTCAACTCAATTGAAATTATGTCATTTTAATCAATCAAACTGTGATGTAAACATTTTTTTAATTAGTTTTTATTTAAAATATCTTAGCATTTTTTAGGTATCAGTTTTATATTTTTATAGATATCAGTTTTATATTTTCTAGTTGAATTTACAACATAGCAGTTTTTAGATATCAGTTTTATATTTTTTTAGGTATCAGGTTTATATTTTCTAGTTGAATTTACATCACAGCAGTTTTTAGATATCAGTTTTATATTTTTTTAGGTATCAGTTTTATATTTTCTAGTTGAATTTACATCACAGCAATTTTAAGATATCAGTTTTATATTTTTTTTAGGTATCAGTTTTATATTGTTTAGCTGAATTTACATCATAGCAGTTTATAGGTATCAGTTTTATATTTTTTTAGGTATCAGTTTTATATTTTCTTGTTGAATTTACAGTATTATGTTGGTATAAGTTTTGATTGCGTATGAAATACTTGCAGATACTGCATGCTGCTGGAATTTACTTGAATTCAAGACTGGATTGAGTACAAGTAAAAGTAAATGCATGAATGCATGGTTGGAATGGGAAACAATGTTCTATGTACTTAGATTGTGTAGGAAAACAACGTATCCTATTAAATCAGTTATGTATCACTGTAGGTATCATATGATACAAGTGGGTATTATTGTGTATAACTGAGAATAATCTCATTTTTATGATAAGTGAATTGAATTGATTGCTATTATTTTTTTAATCAGTATGTATTATTGAGAATAAATATAATTTTGTGAGATTTGAATTGAGTAGGTGGGTGTTTTTTTTAATCAGTGAGTATCAGTTAGAATTAATGTTGTGTATCATAAAAATCAATTACCAAAGCAAACAACACAAATCTACCTACTTGCCATAGTTCTCATATACTAAGCCATAAAACTGATACCTACAAAAAAACATAAAACTGATACCTTAAAACTGCTATAATATTTAATGACAAAAGTAATACAGAAAATGTTTGAATCACAATTTGATTGATTAAAATGAACTAAATTCATTTGTGTAGCAAAACTGATGCAGCGGTACAAGAACAAAAGTAAAATAACACCAAAACTATAAACAAAACAACATAACACTATTAATACAAGAAAACTGATACCTAAAAAAATAGCAAACTGATACCTTCAAACTGCTGCACTATTTTAAAACTAATGCAAAAAATGTTACATCACAGTTTGGTTGGTTATTATGAAATAAGTTCGACTGTATTACATATAAAATGTAACAATACAAACTACAAAATAAATACAACATTAAAAACCCAATAAACGAATATAAAACAGTGTTAAATAAACAAAAATGATACCTAAAAAAATATAAAACTGATACCCAACTGCTGAATAGCCGATCATTAAAATTGGAGAACAAAAAAAAACCATGAATCACCTTGCGAAATAAAAAAACCTAATCGGCAGAAATGAACATTATATTATAATGATTATAGCAATAAAAAATATTTAGTCGAGATTGATTTTTGAGATGAATTTTGGTGTTTCGATTGATGTTTGGGGTTCGATTATACAACATGCCACGGATTTTGATTTGGTTGCTATTAAAAATGATTTCGTGAAAAATGATTTTGTGATTTTGTGGTAGAAATTCGAACGAGATGATGATCAACGACAAGAAGACAGCGGCTGAAAATCGAACGGGAGTATTGCAGTGTATTGTCCTTCTGGAAAAAATATTAGGCAGCTGTCCTTATGGATAAATTTAGTGGGCTTTTGTCCTTGTCGTTAATTGACCCGAAATTTAATGTGTTAGGAAATTTTCGATATTTTTGAAAATTTATATTGATTATAATGAATTGGTTTTTGATTTAAAATAAAATTGGATTTAAAGATAATGGGATTTGTATCGTTTTTTCTACCTTAGCAATTTCGGGGACGAAATTCTTTTAAGGAGGGAAGATTGTAATATCCCGTATTTTTTATAGTCGAATATTTAATTTAATTTATTATATTAAATATTATATTTGGAATATTAATGCATTTTAATATTTATTTCGTTTATTAAAACGAAGCTGAACGTAAATTTATATATAATTATAAAACGAGCTCGTAATGGCGCGACAGTTCGTAATATTGAGTTTTGAACCTCAATTGAATATACAGAATTGGATATAAGTCGGATTTCTATGAAACAAGAAACGTTCGAATCTTGTTGATTATAATTTTCAAATGAAAGAGAAAAATCCAGATTTTGTGTTATAGATTGTTAGTTATGTCCAAATCAAATTTTAAAATAGTCACTATGGAAATCGTTATTAAATTATAACGTTTAATATTTAATTTAATTGGGTTTTAATATAATTTGGACATCGTTTAACTCGAAATTGATGAAATTAAGTTGTATAATTTATATTTGAAGCTATATGATATTTCCAGTTGGGTATTTACGATAATAACAATTTACCCTTTACTTTTATGTATAATAATTCCTTACTAAATACAGTTCATATTAAAATGTTTTTGTTTTAAAAAGCTTCGTCGAATTTTTTTAAGATTTGATTTATGTTTATTTTTATCTTATTTTCAAAATAAGAAAGCACTAAAATCACTTTGAACTACATATTCGCTAAAGTCAGTTCTAACTACATATTCACTAAACTCACTTTGAACTTTGAACTATGTATTCTTGGTGAATTCATAGCTTCAAATAAAATATTCCATAAAATTTGGTTTTTGATTTTGGATCAGTATTAATATTTATTGTAAATAAACATTTCCATATACGTGATACGTCCATTAAATATACCAAAACTAGATTATGGAATTTGAATGTGGAATCAAAACTTTTTGTTGCTAGAATATTTCATCATTTACCTTTATATGCTTTTAGAAAAATTTACTGAAATTTTGAAATGTATATTTTTGTCCCAAAAAAAGTTTATTTTTCAAGATTGGAAACTAAAAAGTTACTGCAAAATTTATATGCTTCATATGTTGTTATCTTACAAAGTTAACCTTTAAATTTCTTTTAATAATTTTATGATTTTGTGAAAGGAAGTTATACATAGAAGAAATTTGGTTGCGTCGCTTGTTTTCAGAAGTGATATGTAAAAAACCATCATCAAAAGCATGTTTTAATTTGCACCCTTATTTTAATTTTGGTGAATAATTTTTTTTATTTCGTGTTGGAAATTAAATTTGAATAATAACTGCATGTTTCCATGCGAAACAATTCTTTTTACTATTTTTGGAAGTTGCAAATATTTGCAAAGGAATATGCATATAATTGTAGAATTCTCTTTCCAAGACGTTTGCACATATTTCCATGAAATTATGCATATATTTGCAAAGAAGCCTGTAAAAATTTGAAGTATCCACGATGCAAATATTTGGAAATTTTTTTGCAAATATTTACAGAGAAACATGCAAATAGAAATTTCTGCACTGTAAGTATATGCAGAGTTCTCTATAAATTACTAAATTTCATAAAACTTGAAAATAGAGGATTTTAATTGCAAGTTTTTGGGAGGGGTGACTGTGTATCTTGAAGTATAAAGAAGACGTTCAACAAATCTCCCTTTATATGATTCTCTTGGTTGAACTTTCATAGGAGTTGGATGTTACAACATATAGTAATAGAAGGGTGTCTAACGATGTTTGCCAAATTTAAAAATAAACGAAAAAATCAATGAATAAGTAGTTAAAGTGACATGAATTGAATTGAAAACACATACTCAACCATGGATGATTTGTGTTAACTTCATAAATGGAATCAACATACTTGAGTTGACTTGAACTGACGATGGGTAACGATGCTTCATGTTAGGTTTCATAGCTTGTTGACTTATTTTGATAATACTACATACTTGAGTTGACTTGAACTGTAAAATGAATTGAATTGGTCATTGGGTACTTAAGCTAGGCATATCGCATTGCTATGAAACTTGGCAAGTAGGCTAATGAGACTAAATGAACATGATGCAGGTGGCGAGGATGACCAGCCTTGTGCCATTATGACTCGGAAACGAGCCATTGACAATGACTCAATGCCAGGTCTATTCCTTAGCTCAAACCTTAGCCAATATTCTTGATGTTATTTCTTGTCTTTTTTGAGTACTTTGACCAAGTTTAATTCATTTTCGCTTCGTCTCGATGTTCTAACTCCGTTAGACTTCAGTTCGGGCAAAAAAGCGTTAACGTTTGCCTTTCAGAGCATGTCTTCGTTGAAAACAATATGTGCTCTGATACCAAATATGGGAATGAAGAATATGGATTTTAGGGCTATATTAACACTAGAGGGAGGTGAATAGTGCTATCTTGATTATATGAATCTTTTTAAAGTTTTAACATAATTATTTTTGAACTGATGCAATTAACAATCACAAAAATAATAACAGAATCAAGATACAGATAGAAATAAAAGGAAAGAACACATCAAGATTTTTGTACTCGTTCAGAGTTACCGTATATCTAGTCCCACACTAATCTTGTGTGGATTTTTTTTTCAATATAATGTTGGCATACAATCTTGATTTCAGATTACGAGACATACTCTTTATAATTTTCGACCTCTAGGTAGAGTCACTTGGATTACTGGGGCTACTAAGCACACCTAATTTATTTATTTTTTGGGCTTAACCGCACTCAGTTGATTTGCAGGCTAGAATTACATCCTTTTTCAACAGTTTGTTTTGGTTTGGTAGAGTTTATGTGCTAAGATCTTTTGATCTTTGATTATAATTGATCACGTAATTTGAAATTTACACTTTAATCTTGGGAGATTGACGAGAAAATGATATAGGATCAAATTACAGATAGAAAGATCCGATTTTGATTGAATTTCGGTTGAGCACAGTTAATAATTTCTTTAGAAAAAGAGAGAAGGTAAAATTGAGAGAAAAATAAAAGAAATTAGTTCTTAAATTCAATTAAAATGGCTTATATTTATGAAAGAACAACAGTCACGTCTATTCACGAAAGATTGCAACGAATAAACACTTCTTTTGGAAATTTAATTTTCGAGAAAACTGGGTAGTATGTAACATATCTTGGATATGTATGTTGACATATCTGTGTATTTTGAAATTATTCCACTTTAAATCATTTTGAAAATAAATCGCTTTATAAAATAATTTGAAACTTTTCTAAAATCATTTAAACATACTTTATACATATTTTAATCATGATCTGAATAATACATATAAAACTATTTCAAAAATAAGGTATAAAGAAATTATCAAAATACAAACATATAAAAAACTATAAAACTAAAATCTAAATAATATAAAAGATTAGAAACCAAAAATACTGTTTTGAAAAATATCATTTTGAAAACAAAGCTTTTTTGTAAATCATTTGAAAAATCATTTTGAAAAGGGGGTTAAGTGCTATCAAAATTTTAACATATATTCTAAAACTCTGAACTTATCCGGAACATCTTGAAATCTTGAATACCGACGAGTCTTCATTCTCTAACTTTTGAATCATTTTGATAATCTTTGTCTTGATAATCTTCATACTGTACAGTCTTCATAACTGGTACCTTTATATATGTTGTACTATGTATAACATATATTTAACTAAACATTAGTATTTATATTTTATATTATTTCCAAAGGTTGTTATCATCAAAATTGTTAAATATTGTACTAACATGAATTAGTAGTTCTCGACAAAAAGGCCACTTTATACAACCTGGATGTACTTCAGAGAGATGCAGACTAGCTTAAGGATCGATAAAAAAAATGTGAAAAGATCTAGCTAATTCAAACAAAGCCAACCATGATAATATTTTATCCCATGACTCAGATAGAGAGGAGTATAATCGAATTCTCAAGGATTGTGATGCCAAGATTGAGCGGTTGAAAAGGAAATGATGAGACTTTGGAGGCTAAAAGTAATAGTGATAAGATAGTCTAGAAGTTAATTAATGTTCATAAGACATGAGAAATTTTGTACTCATCTCAGCTCAAGGAGGTTCATCGAGATGAAAAGGGAACCTGTGAGGAGCTCGAAGCTGAGAAGGAGCTCACACGGACCCGAGCGAGAATCATTATTTAGTTGTGAAAGGATGCAAAGGGAAAAGATTTGGTTATCGCTAGACGAGATAAAACGATTCTTAAGAAGACCCAAGAGATTACTTCGCTCAAGGAACAAATCTCACGATTAGAGGGCGAAAAGAATAAACTTGCGACTTCTCAGTCTGATCTCCAGAAGTTTTATGACGATAGGATAGGGCACCTGGATGATGCAATGTTTAATTTCTACATTTTATTTGTGATGAGTAAAGGGAGCTTGTGCTATCTAAAAGAGAAATTTCCACGCATGCTTGCACGAGTTTGGGAAGTGTGTTGACGACTTCAGATACACTTAAGAGGAATTGATAGAGCAGTATCTAGATGTAGATTCTTATGCCCTGCTTGAAAAAGGTAAAGAAGAGCCAAAGCTTGAGAGGGAGCGTGAGGCCTTAGCTGGTACTATGGAGCAGACTCAGATTGATTATATTCCTTCAAATCCCGGGGGCCATCTTCTAAACGTGACACCCAGAAAGAACTTGCTTCTACCTTACAAGGCATTACTCCATTGTTACTGCCTCATTCATCACTCTAACGATTTCGATCGAAGTCTCAATTATATGATATATCAGTGTTGGTACTGCCAAATGGTAAATGGAACGATAATAATTTTGAAGTTGAAATCCATATCGAGACATTCGCAACAATCAAAAATCCTTCGATTCATAAGTTAGATGACTTCTTGTTCTCACCTAAAGAACTTGATGGGTTAATTACTCACTTTTCTCGTGCTATAGGTTCCACGTCCATGCGTCTATTTCGCTCCCACCTAGAAGCACATAATCTGAAGTCATTTTCACGGCGTGCGCGATCGTTTCCTATAGCCTTGAATCATATCTCAATCTCCACCTCTCAGGCCACGTTCGGAGTAGATCAAAGCATTGCATGTTTTAGACCACTAGCTGGTGTCTTCGGGAGGAGATGACACTCAACTGTTAAGTAGAGGGAACTGACGGTTGAAGAGGAGGTAGAACTAGAAGGGAAAGAAGAAAAGAAGGCAGAAGAAAAGCCCAAGTCCATGAAGAGTCAGTCAAAGCATCGCATGCGCAAGCTTCAACTAGAGCCAATAAACGGAACCAAAGATCCTGAGATGACTCGTGGGGTTGTGCCCACCGTCACTGCCCCTGCTAGTGTTGCTCCCCCGGTCGATCTGATAGGCTTAAGAAACTGAACATCAAGCTTCGGACGTACATGGAGTGGTGGAAAGAAGTGATAGGACTTCTTGCTTTTTCATTACTGTTGTTGTTGCACATGGTTTGTAGTTTTGTTGAGCCAAACATGCCGAGATTATGCGGGTACAGGCTCTCGTTGTTTGGGTCGAAATCCGTACAAAGATGAAATAAAATATGATCGTTTCTATCTAAAATTTCATTGCTAAAATATGAATGTGGATGGATTCCCTACACTCTTTCCCTTCTCTTTCTTGCTTGCTTCTTACAACTCGGTGATGTAATATTTTCTAGCAGTGCTTTGATCGTTTTTTACAACACTGATCCCATTTTTCTTGGGAAGTTTCATCGTTAAATACCACAATGCATTGCTATTTTGAAGTTGGCTAGATTAGGTTGTCTTAAAAAAGCATCGTAGGTAAATATTTCATCTACAATTAGGAAGGTCTGAATCAGTAAAGCCTTCATTTTTCCTTCATCTAATTCGACAAACAAATCAATTGTTCCAATATGTTGTACACATGCATTTCCTCCGAAGGTGCGCTGTACACATGCCCAGCTAGCACGGAACGGTCGCCAAAGAAAGGAAAGAAAAGAATGAACTAATCAAAAACCTATAGAATGTCTCACAGTGCATGGAACAAAATATAATAATAATAATATACTTGACATAAAACAGGTGAGACAGTGCATAAGCTGATAACTAAGACTAACATCAACATCGTCATCAAAGCATCGGAAATCCAAATACAGCTTATTACAACTTTCCAAATTACTGTCTCTAAACAAAAGGAAGAAACAGTACAATACTAATGCTCAAAGTAGTGACCAGCAGCGACACAGGGAGAATATCTATATATATGATACGTGGAAGCCTCTTGCTCGTCTCCGGATCAGCTATTCGTGCATACCTAGCTAACATGTCTCTAGTTTGCTCGTGAGAGCACCCAGAGTAATAAGAAGAGATATAAAACTCTGGGTCAAACAAAAAGTCTGGTATGAGCGATAAGCATCTAAGCAGAACAATAACAGGTATACTAAACCATACCTGAACCTGCAACCAAAGAGTTAGCACTACATATCGTACAATACTCTAAGGTGCCACTAAACGGATGGTGTAAAGATAACGGGGGTGGGGGTGTGCATGTCATAATGATGGCAAGCAAATCAAACATAGCAACCATCCTTACATCTCTCACTCAGTGCGTAAAGCATACGATGTCCACCACTGTCAATCACTAGACCCATCGAAGTAGTGACGGAGTTCAACTTGTACAACTACTGCTACTCCCAAGCTTACAACATGGAGTCATGACCAAATCTTTACAAATGACCCCATTTCATTGGTCTATAGCTCTTTAGTCGTACCTAGGCCACTGTTGCCCTGAATCCGTTCACTTACTCTCTACACATAGTGATCTAAAGTTACAGACATCGACAACCCCTTTGCACACGTCCCGCAGCAAAGCCTAACTCATGAAGTTAACTCTTTGGTTCCCCACTGGATCCTGAGTACAAACTTCCTACTTGGACTACCTTTGCATCTCGGGTAATTGGTCTTCTTTCCCGGATCGGTCTTCTTCACTTCAGTTTATACTTCAAATTCGGATCGTGATTCACGCCTCAAGTCCAAGCACCTCGGTTCGGATCGGTCGAGCTACCTCCATCGGATCGGGTCGGGGTCCACATATCCTGGCGGTTCGGTCCTCCTTCCCAAACACTCCGGATCGGGTCGAGTCTCTCAAGTCCATCCATGGTGCATCGGTTCGGATCGGGTGCCTTTGGGTCGTGCCACCATGCTCAGGTCGGAGCGTGGAGCTCAGGCTGAAGCGGCTCGGGCTGGGCTCCTTCTCTTGAGCGGTTCATGGAACATCAGATCGTGGTGCATCGGAGTCTCCACGTGGCGGTTCGGATCAGGTATCACAATCGGGTCGGGTTTGGAGGGGCGATCCGATCCGGTCCTCTGCATTTTCCTGCACTTTGTCCAGTGAGCTGTTTACGCCATTCGACGGCGTTTTCGACCAATCTAACACTTCTAGACAATCACAAAGCATACCATACAGTCATAGCAACATGGATAATCAACCATAAACACCAAAACAACAATTCCAATAAGTTAAAATGGATCAAACCTACCAAAAACCCATATTTCCCCCTTAATCATGTTTAAACACAACTAATGATAGGATTAACAAAACTTAACCAAATCAACCCAAACTTCGAACAGAGGTCTAAAACAATATTTCGAAATTTATCAATATTTTTTCAGATTTTTAACATGTATAAATTCACTAATTATCACTAATTACCCTTAATTAACCGTAATTAGTACAAAACTATGCAAATCACTCACCTTGGCCACAAATAAAATTTTCAGAACTGAAACCTCGCTGTTTTGGGCGAATACTGATGTCTAACAGCAGCTCTAATACTGATTTGGTGAAGATCTTCTTTGATTTGGTGTTGATTAAGCCAAAACTTGATTAGAAAGTGTTTAGAAGTTGATTTGGGTGTTGGAGGCCATTGTTAGTGTTCCAAGAATGAAAGTGGCGGCTGAAAGAAATGTTTTCTAACCCTAATCAGCCCCTATACATCTCTAATCCTGAAATCCCCTTTGGGCCTAGCTGTTAATCACCCGGTTAAGCTCAATTAAGCTGTTTTTCACCATCTGAAACTTGTTTGAGCCATATCTCCCAAACGGTGAGTCCGTTTGGCTAATGTGACCACTCTACGGAATTGTAAACCATCATCCGGAGCCAATGGAAGTGTTTTCAGGTCATAACTCCTTTCGAGTCAAAAGTTATGGTCAAAACAAGATCAGCTAGGGACAAAACGGTCATTTGAAAATCGGCAAAAATCATGAACATGGGAAATGACCCCAATAGTCGTCTCCCAAAGTTACATGACCATACGACTTCGTATGTGAAAGAAATAAATATTCTACGATTCTGCGATGCGTAGAATGCGGGTCGTTACACTCTCCCCCTTTAAGAAATTTCGTCCCCGAAATTCCTTAACCCAAACATACAAAGGATCCCGCATGCCTACCCATCATATATAACAATCAAACATGCAAAACAAACAAAACAACCTATCCTAGCATGCGGAAAGACTAAATTGAAGTTAAAATCTTACCAGGCGAAGAGTTCTGGATACGTCTTCCTAATGCTCTCCTCTGTCTCCCACGTACAGTCATTCTCATTCTCGCCCCACTGAACTTTGACTAATTTCACTGCTTTTCTTCGAGGCTGCTTCGTATCGTTCCCAACAATATGCATGGGCCTGCGGTTCCCAACCGCCTCGGGTTCAACTTCGACATCATCCAACTGATCAGGTGAAATAGTCACATCTGGGTCGTGCACGAACTTCCTTAACTGGGAAACATGAAATACATTGTGAACTCTTGCCATCTTGTCTGGTAATTCAACTTTATATGCCAAATTCCCAATTTGCTCAAGAACTGGGAATGGACCAACAAATCTTGGTGCTAACTTGCCTCTCCTGCCAAATCGTATCACACTCTTCAACGGAGAAATCTTGACAAACACCAAGTCGCCAATGGAGAACTTTAATTCTCTTCTCCTCTTATCAGCATAACTTTTCTGCCTATCTTGGACAGCCTTCATTCGCTATTGGATAACTTTAATCTTAGCTGAAGTTTCTCTTATCACATTTGGTCCAAGCACAAACTTCTCACCAGTTTCTAACCAACATGACGGTGAGTTGCATGGTCTTCCGTACAAAGCTTCAAATGGAGCCATACCAATACTGAACTGATAGCTATTGTTATATGCAAACTCTACTAGATGAAAATGTTCATCCCATGACCTACCAAAATCCAGTACACAAGCTCTCAAGAGATCTTCTAATACACGATTCACCCTCTCTGTCTGTCCGTCGGTTTGAGGATGATACGCGGTACTGAGATGTAATTCTGATCCTAACGCCTCTTGTAAGCTCTTCCAAAATCCACTAGTGAACAACAAATCTCGGTCACTCACAATGCCTTCGGGTATTCCACGAAATCTCACTACCCACTTTATATACAGTTTTGCTAACTTAGCTGCCGTCCTGTGCGACTTGACGGGTATAAATCTTGCACTTTTGGTCAATCGGTCCACAATCACCCAAATGCTATCATGGCCCGATCTAGTCCTTGGTAACCCATCAATGAAATCCATCGACACTTGTTCCCATTTCCATTTTGGAATTTCTAATGGTTGTAACAAACCACTAGGCTTCTTTTGCTCAGCTTTAATCAGCTGGCAATTCATGCATTTGGATATAAACTTCCCAACGTCTCTTTTTATCACTACACCAAAACAGTGGATTCCCAACAAGTATATGTGTTACAAATAATTTCCGTAACACTTTTATGTGTCACCAACGGCCTGTGAGGAATTTCCTGTAACACTTATAAGTGTTACAAGCAGAGTAACTGCTAACACTTATAAGTGTTACAAACATATTCATTGCTAACACTTATAAGTGTTACACGAAATTCATTGCTAACACTTATAAATGTTGGAACTATAAGATATGGTAACACTTATAAGTGTTACAGGAAATTCATTGCTAACACTTATAAATGTTGGAACTATAAGATATGGTAACACTTATAAGAGTTACAAACATATTCATTGCTAACACTTATAAATGTTGGAACCATAAGATATGGTAACACTTGTAAGAGTTGCAAACATATTCATTGCTAACACTTATATTTGCATATAAGATGGCATAAGCTCTATTTAATATGCATTTAGCTATGATATTATCTCGACATGACAACGTGTAAAGAAATCCATAAGAAAAAAATCCATATTCATGACAACAACAAAGTACAAACTAACAAAAAATAATAATACATAAAGATACTAAATTCAACACATATACAATATCCAATTCCATAGTAAAAACAATACATAATTAACAAAATGCAAGATGTTTTTCATATTTGAAGTCTACAAGTACCAAATGCGAAAATCCAGCCATATAACGAACCTTACATCCAAAATTTTGCATAGCTTGTACCACCAAAATTTATCCTTTTCTCTGTTTCAATGTTTCCTGCGTGCATTTAATTAAATAGCATCATTTAAGTTTCAGATAGTGTTAAATGTTATAAGTTCAAAGTCATACCTTCTTAATTTTGACACATCTTTTGTCTATTGAACTCGATGAAATCTTACAATTTAAGCTCCTTTTTAAGCCTTCTGTTTTCTTCAAGAACCTCCAACGCAAATTCCACACCACGATCGCATAATGGTTCGTCAATCCAATGGATGAATCCACAGTCTCTAAGAGTTCCAGTATTTGCACAAATAAAATATCGACGTCCAACATTTTTATTCAAATAGCATGTTTTGAATATTGGTTCAATGTTGCAATGACATAGCAACCTTCGAGATTGTACTTCTCCAATATTGAATATTGGCAGGGATGGCAATTTTGTTGGTGTTGTCGATCTAGTAGGCGGTGCCATATCATTCTGAACACTTAATAATGCCAAATCTCTTTGTAAGCTCGACTCTATTCTCTCGTAGACGCTAAATGGAGTTGCCGTACAAGATTCGGCTGAACAAACAATTTGAGAAGGATCGTCTGAATCACCTGAATACATTAGGAAGTAATCACGGTAATCAGTCGAAGGTCTTGACTATGAAGACATCTACAGAAAATAAATAAACAACAACAATATCCACTAGCATAGTTTCAACAATCCACAGTTTCAGCAAGCCACTGGCACAGTTTCAGCAATCCACGGACGATATGCACAGTTTGCTTCTAAAAAAGACAGTATATAAGAAAAGAAAAAAAACAGTTATTTGTTTTGGCATAGATTACAAATCCTTAGAAATTGAAAGACAAACCTGGGATTAACCACTAAAAAGGTGTGTTGTCACACTTCATAATTTAGTTACAATCAAATGGTGGTTAAGCTAAGCAAAGTCGCAAGTAAATTCTGAACTACAAATTAAACTGGGATTTTTGAAATTTAAAGCATTTATGGCAATAACTAGTGAGGATTATTACACCTTCGGATGGGAGTTCTACTTTACCTACATACTGAATGAGATCGGAAAATGAAACAGGACCTCCTTTAGATGCAGAGTCTATTTCCTTCTTAGCTTCTATAATTATATTCAATGCAGGAGAATGCCCTCTATTTTCTGGTCTGCTAATCTCTGGATTTTAAATATGAAGGAAAAAGGATGAGTTATTCACCAAAACAATCAAAAATTAGTACAAATATTATAACCTTTAACGCTGTACATAACGTGTCTTCGATACATGCTGCAAAACAATGTTATAACATGATAAAGCTTCATAAACAATTTTAGTTTATAACCCACAGTACAAATGATGCTGAACAAGTTAGATATATCAGCCATATAGACCTGGTTATTCAAGAGATAATATTTTAGATGCATGATCAATAATGAAATCATCCATAGTCAGATTTCAGTGATTTTCATATGCCAGCGATATGAATTTCTACAAGCAAGAACATAACTTCTTTTCTTGTTATGTATATTATCATTTAACTGAAAGCAGTGTTCATTAGTTTCCATTTTTGCCTTTAAAATAAAAAAGAAATATACCAAATTATCCCTCTTCTTTCAATAAGCAGTGTTCATTAGTTTCCAAATTATCCCTCTTATGTATTATCCTGTCATCTTTTAGAGCACAAAAAAGTTTACTTTTTAGAGCCCAAGTAAACAAAATCATTATCATAAACTATAAAGAAAATTTATTCCAAACAACTTGCCGCATCTAGTCAGTATCCTGTTTTTCTTTAGCAAACTTGCACAATCTTCAATGTCTTTCTCGCATTTTACCCAAGCAAATGCAGGATGTGAAGGAGTTCTTTCACCAGTAAATTTGCACGTTTCAGGCGTTACACAAAGCGATTTCGCAGTTTCGAGAACTCGAAACTGAAATTGAACATTGCTCAGTTTCGAGTTCTCGAAACTGAAACTGAACATTACTCAGTTTCAGTTTTGAGTTCTCGAAACTGAACTGAACATTGTCCAGTTTCGAGAACTCAAAACTGAACTGACCATTGCTCAGTTCCAGTTTCGAGTTCTCGAAACTGAACTGAACATTGTCCAGTTTCGAGAACTCGAAACTGAACTGAACATTGCTCAGTTTCAGTTTCGAGTTCTCCAAACTGAAACTGAACATTGCTCAGTTTCAGTTTCGAGTTCTCGAAACTGAACTGAACATTGTCCAGTTTCGAGTACTCGGAGCTCGAAACTGAGCATTGCCCAGTTTCATTTTTGAGTTCTCGAAACTGAAATTGAGCATTGCCCAGTTTCGAGTACTCGAAACTCGAAACTGAGCATTGCTCAGTTTCAGTTTCGTAACTGCTCAGTTTCGAGTTCTCGAAACTGAAACTGAGCATTGCTTAGTTTCGCAGTTTCGAGAACTGAAACTGAGCATTGCTCAGTTTCAGTTTCGAGTTCTCGAAACTGAACTGAACATTGCCCAGTTTTGAGTACTCGGAACTCGAAACCGAGAATTGCTCAGTTTCAGTTTCGCAGTTTCGAGAACTTGAAACAAGTGTACAAGTCTTTGATCAAACCCATATATACATAAGCATGAACATGGCAATTACACAAACATATACATATATATGGGTAGACTACATGGAGCATAGCAATTACACAAACAGATACATATATATTGTTTATTTAAATTGACGTTCTACATACCCAGACCCATGTAATATATTCCTTTTAGTGATTTATGGGTATTCCGTTATAGCATATAAACCACAGTAAATCCTTACAAATATATTGGTAAAAATCAGACAATTGATACCATAGAAAGATGTATAAGAGCATTAAGTTTTAATCAGTTATATCGGCCTTGATTTGTAAACAATTGGAATTGATAACATTAAAGTTAGGCTATTATTTTTGTGTTTGGCGTTTGTACCCATATATAGATGACAAGAATATATACATATGAGATTCAACTACCCTGTATATTATCATTAATGGCACCGAATGGTACAAGCAAGATTGAAACGGCCTCATTTATTTGCAGAAATGATTAAATTAAGCTTACACATTATATTATCGTTTCAGAAAGACATGGATATACTAATTGAAAGTGCGGCATTAATACTGGTAGTCTGGTATGCACGTTTAAACTGGCAAGTTTATTTTATCTTTATCTTTTTTTTCTTTTTTTTTCTTTTTATTCTTACGCTGACCCAAAACCAGCCCAACCCTTAATCCACTCACTAACATTAATTTGCTTGGCGCCTGCACCCATTTCCTATTCGCAGGCATGAATCAAATGCCTACCCATTTCTTCCCATTCCTCTTTAATAATGATTAATAGCTTATAATAATGATTACTTACACAAATTATCCTCGTTAAAACTATATCACATCACGATTTAAATAATTTGGTTTTAGTCAAATTCCCAATATTATCCCGCTTGACTTGATTAGGCCAAATACAAAAATCACTGTCCAATAATAAAAATTATTACAAAATATATTATTCTGGTTGAAGGCTTTGAATTTAAGTTGACTACAGTTGATCATGATGCTAACCTTATACATTTTATTTTAAATATTGTATCTTTATATATATATATATATATATATATATATAACAAATTTTACATTAGGCTCTAGGATATAAGCCTAACTCTATCGACAATTAACTAACACCACTTCTCTTTTTAGTTTAATGTTTAAACTAAAACATAAAAATAGTAAGCAGATCTATCATAATTTACTTAAATTTTTAGTTGTACAACCTAGGTTTTGATCACCTAAAGGTGAGGTATTTGAATTGGTTAATTTTCAATGGTTTGACAGGTAGGAGTTATGCAACAGATTCTGAAAACTGAATCTGAAAATGGTTTAAAATGGTTAAAAAAAATTCAAAATTTATTTTCTGAAAACTGAATCTGAAAACAGATTCTGCAATAAATTTATTTTCAAAATTTTCTCATTGTTAAAAATGGTTTAACTGAAAACTGAAAATGTGACTAAGAAACAGATTCTGATTCTCAATTGTTTGACAAGTAGGAGTTATGCAACATGTAGATCACATATGGCGTACATATATACATATATGCGCAGATGATAACATATATATAAGTAATACACAAGTAATACTTTATGATCACATATGGTGTACAATCAACGACTTGGAGTTTAGATGGCATAACAGCAGATCACACAAGTAATAACTATTCATTGTCATAAACCCATATACTTAATTAAGACAGAAATAATATGCTGAACTCAAAGGTACGAACTTACAATATTGTGTGTAGTAAGAAATATCACATGAGCTACATAAAACGGAAATATTAACCTGTAATTCATGTAGTCATCCATTTTTTTTAATTATTGGAAGCCTAAATGATTTTGACATATCAAATCACCAAATTACAAAACTAATGAAGAACTTGCCTAAATGATAAGTAAATGATCTCTTGATTGACCCTGGTTTACACATTAATACACTCTATCACATACAGTTTATAATAGCTTTACCAATTCGAATATAGCTATTTACAGGAAAAAAATCCAAGAAAAATAATATGACAAAATCTCAATGTCTATTTCTGTAAATTGATACAAAAATAATATATCCGTTTCATAGCCCAAAAATAAATAACATAAATTTGTTTTAAAACAGACTTTTTGTCCAAACATAATGAAATATAAATTAATCAAAATTTGAATCCAGATGATCCGTATAGTTAACAAGTAATACTATATCGCCATAACAAAACTCACACTCAGATTATCAATTAAAATATAAAAGCAATCTGCTCAGATTTGTAATTCCTTGAGCAAGATCAAGGATTTATATAACAATTCCAGTTTTATTTAAAAAAAAATGCCAAGAACAAACTGGAAATTCTAAGCTCATGTAAGATCTGATTTCAGATATAGCTCAATAAGCTTATACATGCTTTCCACCCCAAATCAATTACACAAATCTGATTCATACAAATCTCAGGAGCTCAACAAAATTGGATCTAGGATGCTGATGCAAGCCATATTTCGATCAGATTTGATACCGGATTTAAAGCAGTGAACCAGTATATATGCATTGGACAAAGTATCAAAAAACCGACTCTCAAATAGGCCAGGACCTTCAAAAAAGCAAATAAAAAAATACCCTAAAATCCATTCATGCCAAATTCTAATTCACCAGAGACCAATAAAGGAAAACGAGAAGCATATGTTCTGAATTTCAGATCTAGAGGAAGAAAAAGCTCACGGTTTAGAGGATTCCTAGAAGTAAAATCGAATTTTTACCTCAAATCGTGATTCCTAGAAGCCGCTGTGATTCCAAGAATCCCCAATTCCTACAAGCCCCAATTCGAAGTCCATTCTTTAATCGTAGATTTCAATTTTCGAGTTTCTCTGATGTTGATGAGAACGGTGATTTCAATTTCAACATGTATTTGCGTTTGTAGCGGCCTGGAAAGAATAAGTGTTAGAGGACTGAGCGTTGAACATCCAATTAGGGTTATATGCGACAAGTTACCCTTTTGCCCTTACAAAAGAAGACTTGACCAAGCACAACAACACATAAAAGTGTTGGCACAATTTTGGTGACACATCTACTGCAACACATATAAGCGTCACTAGTCTACAACACATATAAGTGTTGGCAGTTGAAAAAAATAAGAGTTGCCAATTGGCCATTGTGGTGTAGTGTATCCCTTCCCAGTAGTAGGTCTGCTTCATGTCTCGATACATCTTGTTACCACTGGGATGTATAGTCAGTTTTGAGTGATGACATTCTCTAAGCACTTCATCTCTCAATCCATTGACATTGGGTACAACTAGCCTTCCATTCTTTCTAAGCCATCCATCTCAATCAAGCCCATACTTGTTCATCTCCTCATCGATACCCATCTCTAACTTGGAAATGATTTCCAATAGGTTAGGATCGTCCCTCTGACGGGAACCAATCCGTTCAATCAAAGTGGGTCTGATCGTCAAACTTGCTAACAATTCTGGATCCAATTCGCACTTTGGTCTGAAATCATACCCATCGATATACTCCAGTTGCTTCCATTCTAGAAACATAGCTCCTAAACTGGCATGTCTTCTACTCAATGCATCAGCCACCGCATTGCCCTTTCCTGGTGTATATTGCGATGTCGAAATCATAGGAAGCTAAGAATTCTAACCATCTTTGCTGTCAGTGATTTAGATCCTTCTGAGAGAAGAGATACTTTAACGATTTATGATCAGTAAACAACTCGAATCTTTCTCCCAAGAAATAATGTCTCCACATCTTCAATGCAAACATGATCGCTGCCAATTCCAAATCATGTGTAGGGTATCTTTTCTCATGTGGTTTCAATTGCCAACTTGCATAAGCTACAACCCTACCTCCCTGCATCAATACAACACCTAGTCCGGTACCACATGCGTCCGTATATACCATCATCTCTTCATTCCCCTTAGGAATGACTAACACTGGTGCACATGTCAACTTTTCCTTTAGACTCTTGAATGTATTCTCGCACTTTTCGTCCCAGACGAAAGCTTGATTCTTCTTGGTCAACTGAGTCAACGGTGCTGCTATCTTGGAGAAGTCTTGGATAAACTTACAATAATATCCAGCTAATCCCAAGAAACTTCTTATGTCTGTTGCATTCTTGGGCGTAGACCAATCTTGTACCGTAGCCACCTTCGCAGGATCCACAGCAATACCGTTCTCTGAAACAACATGGCAAAAGAATCTCACTTCCCTCCTCCAGAAGTGACACTTAGAAAACTTTGCTTTCAATTGGTGTTTTCTCAACACCTCCATCACTATCCTCAAATGTTCCTTGTGTTCTTCCTCTGTTCTTGAGTAGACCAAAATATCATCCACGAACACAAGGACAAACTTATTCAACTAATCTCTGAATACCCTATTCATAAGATCCACAAAATATGCTGGGGCATTGGTCAGCCCGAATAACATGACCAACCACTCATAAAATCCAGACGGCGTCCGAAACACCGTTTTAGCTATACTCTCAGCTTCCACTCTAAGCTGATGAAAACCTGTCGCGAGATCCAACTGAGAGAATACTCTCGCGCCACACAACTGATCAAACAAATCATCTATCCGCGGTAGAGGATACTTGTTCTTCCTCGTCACTTTATTCAACTCGCGGTAGTCTACACACAACCGAAAGGAACCAACCGCCTTGGTAGCAAACACAACTGGTGATCCCCATTCAGAAACACTCCTTCTGATAAATCCCTTCTTCAAAAGATCGTTGACTTGCACCCCGAGCTCTCGCTGCTCCCTTGGTGCCATACGACGAAGTGCCATCACTATAGGTCTGGCATCTTTCACTAAATCAATACGGAACTCAATCTCTCGGTGTGGTGGAAGCCCGGTCACTTCTTCGAAAACGTCCGGATACTGGCCAACTACGGGAAAACCTGACAACTCACTATGCGGGATGTCGAGGGGATTCAGAAAACTAGCAATTACCCCATCACTAGGTAGACCACCAAACACTACCCTCCGCCCATCGTCCGCTCTAGCTGTCACCAAAAAGCCCTCACAGTCTACCACCACCCCGTATCTTTGGAGCCAATCGACTCCCAAAATAATGTCAAACCCAGTAAAGTCCAAACCAAAGCAATCACAAACAAACATGCATCCATGACTCGATAAGACCACATTACGAAAAATCATGTTAAGGTTAGTCGAACCACCAATCGGGTTCGTCACTACTAAAGGTCTATCGATAATCTCGGGCTCCAATCCCAACCTATCTACCAGGTCACTAGATATGAAAGAACTGGAAGCTCCGGTATCAACAAAACTCTAACTGGAACATCATAAACAGAAAGCATACCTTGGATGACGACATTCTTTCCCTTCTCCGCCGTAGATGGGGCATTCGACGAAGAAGGAATAGCATTAAGGGCATATGCTTTCACCATCTGCTTTTCTTTAGGGGGTTGCGGACACTTGTCCTTGTGATGTCCCACTTGACCACAGTTGAAGCACTTCCTATCCGCTAGCTTGGCCCGACAATTACTAGCATAATGGCCCTTCTTACCACAGCTGAAGCACTCAACATCCTTCTTATCCTTTTTCTTCTGGCCATCCTTATTCTGGTTCTGCTTCCTCTTATTCTGAGAACCATTCTTTCCTCCACCGCTTGCTTGCGGATTTGGCTCCTCTGCAGATGCAACCTCAGTCTTCGACTTAGGGTAAAGAATCTCTGACCTCAATGCTTTCCCCACAATCGATTCAAACGTCTCATCGATGTGGTTAATAAGCTTTTCCCCCAAGTATCCATCCAAACCAGTTATGAACTTCTCGTTCTTCTTCTCGGCAGTATCAATTAGGGATAACCCATATTTCGACAAAGTGTCGAATTCGGCAATATACTCCGAGACAGCTCTGCCATTCTGCTTGAGTTCCAGAAATTTCTTAAACAGCACTGACTTCTGAGCAACTGGAATGAACTTATCACTAAAGAGAGCCTTAAACTATCCCAAGTAATCTGATCCTCGGGGGTAGCTGCCTTTATAGCATTCCACCAATTCATTGCCCGTCCTTGCAGCTGACGTGATGCTAGCCTTCTCTTCATCGCATCCTCGATACCCAAGTCTTCGAAGATACGCTCGCAGCTATCCAGCCAATCCTGAACATCCGTAGCCGACTCCGTTCCGTGGAACGGCTTCCTACCAAGACTAGTATAATCCTTGTTCAGCTTGGCGAAATCGGCCCTAGGCGCTGCACTATTGGACCACCACCATTACCACCATTGAGAGCTGCGCTCTGCACATCCCTAAGCATCTCCCTCATGAGGTCAGTAAACATCGTCCTCATGTCAGCAGCATTCCCATTATTGGCTCCCCTACCGGCACCTCTTGCGTATCGGCTCATCGTTCAATCTGTAAAGAGAAAACGATTAACCATCTCCATAGTGGTGTTAGTGCGGTGCGACTTCATCCGTAGCTATACTAATAATATATATAGCTTTGAAAACCAAAATAATTAAAAATACGTGCACTCATATACGTATACTATCTCTCCCTGATAACTTCCCTAGGTTAACTACACAACCTAGAGCTCTGACACCAAGTGTGACGGCCCGCCCCGCACCTGCCTGCATTTCCTCCGAAGGTGCGCTGTACACATGCCCAGCTAGCACGGAACGGTCGCCAAAGAAAGGAAAGAAGAAAATGAACTAATCGAAAACCTGTAGAATGTCTCACAGCGCATGGAACAAAATATAATAATAATATAATTGACATAAAACAGGTGAGACAGTGCATAAGCTGATAACTAAAACTAACATCAACATCATCATCAAAGCAGCGGAAATCCAAATACAGCTTATTACAACTTTCCAAATTACTGTCTCTAAACAAAAGGAAGAAAGGGTACACTACTAATGCCCAAAGTAGTGACCAGCAGTGACACAGGGAGAATATCTATATATATGATACGTGGAAGCCTCATGCTCATCTCCGGATCAGCTATTCGCGCATACCCAGCTAACCTGTCTCTAGTCTGCTCGTGAGAGCACCCAGAGTAATAAGAAGAGACATAAAACTCTGGGTCAGACAAAAAGTCTGGTATGAGCGATAAGCATCTAAACAGAACAATAACAGGTATACTAAACCATACCTGAACCTGAACCTGGACCTGCAACCAAAAAGTTAGCACTACATACCGTACAATAATCTAAGGTGCCACTAAACGGATGGTGTAAAGATAACGGGGGTGGGGGTGTGCATGTCATAATGATGGCAAGCAAATCAAACATAGCAACCATCATCACATCTCTCACTCAGTGCGTAAAGCATACGATATCCACCACTGTCAATCACTAGACCCATCGAAGTAGTGACGAAGTTCAACTTGTACAACTACTGCTACTACCAAGCTTACCACATGGATTCATGACCAAATCTTTACAAATGACCCCACTTCATTGGTCTATAGCTCTTTAGTCGTACCTAGGCCATTGTGGCCCTGAATCCGTTCACGTACTCTCTACACATAGTGGTCTAAAGTTACAGACATCGATAACCCCTTTGCACACGTCCCGCAGCAAAGCCCAACTCATGAAGTTAACTCTTTGGTTCCCCACTGGATCCTGAGTACAAACTTCCTACTTGGACTACCTTTGCATCTCGGGTAATTGGTCTTCTTTCCCGGATCGGTCTTCTTCACTTCAGTTTATAATTCAAATTCAGATCGTGATTCACGCCTCAAGTCCAAGCATCTCGGTTCGGATCGGTTGAGCTACCTCCATTGGATTGGGTCGGGGTCCACATCTCCTGGCGGTTCGGTCCTCCTTCTCAAACACTCCGGATCGGGTCGAGTCTCTCAAGTCCATCCATGGTGCATCGGTTCGGATCGGGTGCCTTCAGGTCGTGCCACCATGCTCAGGTCGGAGCGTGGAGCTCAGGCTGAAGCGGCTCGGGTCGGGCTCCTTCTCTCGAGCGGTTCATGGAACATCAGATCGTGGTGCATCAGAGTCTCCACGTGGCGGTTCAGATCGGGTATCACGATCGGGTCGGGTTTGGAGGGGCGATCTGATCCGGTCCTCTGCATTTTCCTGCACTTTGTCCAGCGAGCCGTTTACGCCATTCGACGGCGTTTTCGACCAATCTAACACTTCTAGACAATCACAAAGCATACCATACAGTCACAGCAACATGGATAATCAACCATAAACACCAAAACAACAATTCCAATAAGTTAAAATGGATCAAACCTACCCAAAACCCATATTTTCCCCTTAATTATGTTTAAGCACAACTAATGATAGGATTAACAAAACTTAACCAAATCAACCCAAACTTCTAACAGAGGTCTAAAACAATATTTCGAAATTTATCAATATTTTTCCAGATTTTTAACATGTATAAATTCACTAATTATCACTAATTACCCTTAATTAACCGTACTTAGTGCAAAACTATGCAAACCACTCACCTTGGCCACAAATAAAATTTCAGAACTGAAACCTCGCTGTTTTGGGCGAATAATGATGTCTAACAGTAGCTCTAATACTAATTTGGTGAAGATCTTCTTTGATTTGGTGTTGATTAAGCCAAAACTTGATTAGAAAGTGATTATAAGTTGATTTGGGTGTTGGAGGCCATTGTTAGGGTTCCAAGAATGAAAGTGGCGTCTGAAAGAAATGTTTTCTAACCCTAATCAGCCCCTATACATCTCTAATCCCGAAATCCCCTTTGGGCCTAGCTGTTAATCACCCGGTTAAGCTCAATTAAGCTGTTTTTCACCATCTGAAACTTGTTTCAGCCATATCTCCCAAACGGTGAGTCCGTTTGGCTAATGTGACCACTCTACGGAATTGTAAACCATCACCCGGAGCCAATGGAAGTAGCTTTAGATCATAACTCATTCCCAGTCAAAAGTTACGGTCAAAACAAGATCAGCTAGGGGCAAAACGGTCATTTGAAAATCGGCAGAAATCATGAACATGGTAAATGACCCCAATAGTCGTCTCCCAAAGTTACATAACCATACGAATTCGTATGTGAAAGAAATAAATATTTTACGATCCTGAGATGCGTAGAATGTGGGTCGTTACACTCTTGCCCTTCTCTTTCTTCCTTGCTTCTTGCAACTCGGTGATGTAATATTTTCTAGCAGTGCTTTGATCATTTTTTACAACACTGATCCCATTTTTGTTGGGAAGTTTCATCGTTAAATACCACAAAGCATTGCCATTTGGGCTTTGTCTTGATGTTCTAACTCCCTCAAATTTTTGTTCGTGTAAAAACTTGGTTAACGATTTATAAATCTTAAAACAGTTATTAAAAAATTTGGGGCCTTGTTTAGTCCAAGATATGTCTGTATTATTCGTTTTTGGAGTTTTTAAATATTGCTTTTCTTTTTTAAATTCATCTTTATATTAAATGGATTATTTATTTAGATTTTCATTTTATTTATTTTTTATGAAAAAGTACTTTGTGTCTGTTATGGTGGTGCACGCGCGCGCGCATACACAATATATATATATATATATATATATAGTGTTTTGATTTTTTGCAAGACAGGCGAAGCTGAATGATTTATTTCCTCTTTTATTTAAAAGCATAATGAACTGAGGTAGAGGAGCAAAGTTGGTAAAACCTTCGGCTAGTAAAGGAAGCAAAAAAGAAACAAGCCTTCTAGAGATAAGATAAATGCTTGAAGAAGTCTATAAGATCGAAAATAGTTGAAAGAAATCAAATCATTCCCAAGAAGAAGAAAATTATAAAGCTACATGTTTATCTTTCTGAACCCTCTAAACAAGTAGTTGCAGAGAATAATTAGCCGCCAAAATAAGATTAAATCACGATCTCGGTCATCGTCTAGCAGTATTTCTTGTTGATGTCACTTATAGGACACGAAATGCAAAGTGAAAGAATCACCAATAGAGAAATAATAAAGCATGTGATGATCATTATCAGTTTCCATGTCAAATTTGTATTAACAGCTATAAATAGAAGATTAGCACATGCGACTTGTATAAGGCATCCGAGTATTCTCCAAATACCACTCCAAACTATGTAATCATGAGGAAAGCTATCAATCGCAGAAACAATGTTAGAAGGCACACAAGATGAAAGTTGGGGGGCATTTGAGGTTAGAATAAGATTGTTGTCTTTGTCACGGACGATGGAACAATGGATGTTTTTTCTAAATTATTATTGGATGAGAAAAGCGCTTTTAAATTTTGTAGTTTTTATTTAAAAATGTACAGATCCTGGAACCGCTTTTAAATCTTACCTCTATGTATCATATCATATTATGCTTTTTGGTAAAACTAAAATAATCACCATTGCATGCAGGATTATCTTTGTATTGTTGCAGCTCATTATGCCAACAGGGTTAGCTCAATTGAGATTAATTGTCATGAGCAGCTCAATACTTGTGAGCAATAAAAAACCTTGTTAAAAAACAAGTATTTATATAAATTCCCCCCCCCTTTTTTTTTTACTATTTTCCAAGTCCTAATTAACACCATCCTCCTATTTCAAGCAAAATTTGACCATTCATTTCTTCCTCCATGATCGTCAGCAATCGCTTCCATTATCCCCAGCCGGTTTCTTGCTAGAATCTGCACCTTCCAACACCCACCTAAGCTTGTTTGATCATCATTTATGTATGACCAAATTTTGATCACACTAAATGTGTTGTTACACCATAAGACCACTGCCAATCGACTCCACGTCGAGAGTCACATCTAACAACATGTTTGACTGTCATCCTCTCTTGTAAAAATCATTCTAGGCTGTGCAAGGCCAGCCTTACCGACTAAATTATTGCCTAGTCCTCTTAGATAAGATCATAAGACGTAATCCATTATCGAAGAAAATAAACAGTTTTATAAGCATCATATATAAACCAATTTAGGCCCGATGCCTCTTACAAGTATCAAAATGTTTGTTCCTAGCGATTTTGTCCTCAAGTTGCTTCCAAATCCAACTACATCCTCATTATTGACCAATTAATACTAAACAAAGTACTAAAATTTTATCCGCAATGCATGAGTTTATCAAAACCATCTACTCCGATTAGTCATCGATTAATCCCTAGTGGAAGCTTACCGCTAATTAGCATCTGCCTAGTGATTTTTTCAACCATGCTGCCATCAAAATGTCAAATCGAAGATCGTCCGAGTATGATTGGAGATCACCAAATGTTTGTATGCAGTACGAATATTTATACTGAAATTTATAATGGAAATATGTGTTGTTGCACAACAATTATATATATTTTAAGTATTCTATATATATATATTTGCAGCACAGCACAAAAATTTGCACTTATCGAATGTTGTTTTACAGTATCAAATGTTTGGCAATGTAATTTTTTGCAGAAACAAAATTTGGCAATTATTCTGTACGATGAATATTTGTATTGTAAGTTGGCATTATTTTCTGGGTGTGTATGTAGAGTTGATCAAGCTGGGCAACAACCCAAAACCGAGTTTCCAAGTGGGGATAGATTTATATGCCATATTTACTGAGTATGTTTTAATACAAATTGAATTCTCTAAATAAAAACAAGCTTAAGGAAATAAAACCCAGTTCACAAACTCAGAAATGCAAGTTTTATTCTTCCGCTGTAGTTGTGTGTAATTTGTGCACCACGGTAATGCCATGAAAAATAGAATATACCAATTTTAAATATATATTGTTAAGAATTAGAGTTCTTGCTATGTATGGTTAATTTGTTGAGTAAATGTACCAAGAACATTTGATTTCTGTTTAAATCTAATAATTTTGTTTACTTCAAAAATGATTTGTGTTATGTGATTTATTCATTTTATATTTGCATAAAAGTATAAGTTTCTCATTTTGTTTATATAGAGTTTTTATTTTATTACTTTTTAACATTTAAGTAGTACTACTATCTATGAATATTTGTTAACTATGTAAATTTTATTGATTTAAAATTTGTTATTTTATTTTACTTTGAATTGTATTTTTAAGGATAAACATTGAATTTGATATTGGCTATTTGTTATAGTTGATTTAATGAACAATATATAGATATAATTAGTTTAAAATATTCATTGAGATAACGATAAATACAATGAGTCAATATTTTTTTAATGCATTATGAAACTCTGCAACAAATACTGAAATATTAATTTGGGGTGAATGCATTCCACAATAAAATTTCTAAGTGAGCTAGTTTTCAAAACTATTTCGCGTGTAGAGCTGATTTTCAAACTTGTTACTAAAGAGGGCTGGTTTTTGCATAGTCAGCTGACAAGTTAGCATTTTTATAACTGCTACCATATGGCGCAACTCATTGTTGCACCCATAATATTTTTACAAAATTTTACGATGCGCAACTGTAAGTGGCTCCTGTGTTTTTATTCGTTTCTTGACATGGCACATCTCTTAGTTGTGCTAATATGTCAAAGAAACTTAAAACATTGTTATCATGCAAAATTTATGTTACTAGGGCTAGTGCCTTCTATTAATTCTGTTTGCTTTCGAATTTCTATTTAGTCAGCTGTAGCACGGTGGTTGGACTTCTACTGCAAGCTTTTATTTCCTCAACTGATGAAAATGTTGCTTTTTTTTCACACATGACATGTTGTCATTGCATTTTCTATAGGCCAATACCCCTTCAAACGCTGTGATCGCTGCGAGTAACATGTACGGTCGCGTACGAAGACCAACTAGATTCAAGTTTATTGTTTCTTTTTCTAAATGTAATATGCACAATAACATGGACTAAAAAGAAATTCCAGATCCCTTGCGCGACTAAGAGTTGCGCCTGGTGATAAAAACAATGAGAATAGGTTGCGTGACTTATAGTTGCGCAGTGGAAATGTTTGTTGAATTTTTTAGGGCGCAACTCATAGTTGCGCCCGATCCTGGCAGTTATAAAAATGCTTATTTGTCAGCTAACTGTGCACAAATCAGCCATGTTTGGTAATAAATTTGAAAATCATCCCCAAACGCGAAATAGTTTTCAAAACTAGCCCACTTAGAAAAAGTGTCCTAAAATTTATTGAAATAATTGTTAGCTATTGATCAGAAATAAGTTGAAAGTGGAAATAAACTTTAAAACATGAGAAATTGTACTGTTATGCTAGTTTGGCTAAAATATATTATTTTCAAGCATAATTTTTCATATCTCGGTCATTTCCCTTTGTGGTAAAACATTGAAATAATTAAATATTTATCTCAAAATAATAGTTAGCAAATAGTAAGTGTTAATTTATTATATTCATTAATATCAGTTTATAAAAAGTTAATTTGTCAATCTAAAAATGAAAAGAGTTAAAAGTGCTTAAAACTGATTTGATTTGTATATTTCAATTACTTATTAATAATTATGTGTGCATTTATCATCTTTGGATTCTAAGTATTTAAATTATGTATTTTGCTTTAAATGTGTTTTAAAATAATATTTTTGAAATTTCAGTAAATTTAGTGCTAATTTTTTTCCTGAATATACATTTTAATGACAATATTTTCTAATTTAAAAAATTTTTTTATTGATATTCAACTTGTTATATACTGAATATGATCTTTGATTTCTTCAAATATATTGGATAGCTATAAATAATTATATTTGAAATGACAAATATCGAAATGATAGTTATATGAACCACGGTTTGAGATTCTGTCCGATTTGCCAAAATTTTGTCCATTCCGGTCCGGTTTCGGTAATTACCGGACTGGAATTTGTCTCTAAACCCGTTTTTGGAAATGCAGCAGAAAAAAAATGTGTGAGCAGAGAAATTAAGAAAACGAAGGTTCGTGGGAAGGGAAGGAGGCGATATAGAGAATGGAGAAAGACGCAGCAGGTAAGGTAAAGGAATGGATCGGCATTTGTATTTAGGCTTTTTTCCTCTTTCGTTTTGAAGCAGCCAGCAGATCCAAAGTGATATGGTTTTGATACATTTTCTTTCCTGGGTTGGGCTTGATAATCTGGGCTTATAAAAATTTCTCATAATCAGTTTGTTAATAAAAACCATAGACTGAGATGTTAAATTAGTATATATTATAACCGAATAAACTATATTACATAATCTTAAGTTGCTGTGTAGCTTAAAATAATTTGTATAGCATTCATGCCAAACTTTCTTGTACTACATTTAATATTATTTCACATATTTGTAAAAAAGACTGCCGAAATTCACAAAACGTACATTCCGAAATTACTAAAATGGAACCAAAAATTCAAAAAATATCGATGATCAAGAACTGAAATGGAACAAGGAATTTCAAATCTTGATATGAAACTATTTTTATGATTCACTGTAGTAAAAATTAACTTTGATTTAAAAAAAAAGGCGGATGATAATGTATGGATAATAACTTGAACCTTTTTTTTTTGGCAAGGCATGTTTAATATGAGCATATTTATAATATTGGACTAGTATCCAATTTCGACATAAACACAACCCGTGTCCAAACTCGAGTACTGAACATCCAGAAAGTTAGAAGAAAGAAGTTAGAGGAACAATATAATATAGGAATAAATCTTTATAAAGAACTTGAATAAATATACTTACATACATCAGAGTATGGCAGACAAATCTGGACAGTTATGATAACATGTCCTCATATACAACACATAGCGGAATAATATTATATATCATACGTCTGTACTCCTCCAGCAAGCCTCTGATCTTTACAGGATTCGATAACCTAAGCCTGTAACTCGGGATTACCCGAGACATTTGTAATGCCACGGATCAGTCTGGTGAAGCAGCGTGAGTAAAACCCACTATGTTATAGATAACATCCATATTGCTTAACTTTGAAATCATTTGAAAGAAAAGGTAATGGCAAGACCAGTCCACACATAAACACGGACGGTTTTTACCTTACTATAACTAAAATATTTTTGAAACCAACACTAGTCTGATATTATAATAGTGATGTAAATCAAGTAAATAACCAAGTAGTAGAACGCTTGCATCTCATGCTCTACATATATAGTATAAAATCAAAAACTGCAGGCTCTTATGGAGATCAGATTCCAATTATGACAAGGTATGAGACCACCTTCCGATCAGTGTACTCTAGAGGGTATACATTGGGGTTCAACCAAAATTTTAAATTATGAGCATATTTTATATCATATAATCGAGAAAAGCAAGAAAAGAAAAGAAAATATCGACACTTATTATTATTATATATGATACACACGTGTTGTAGGTAATGAAATTTCATTTTTGAAGAAAATACTATATGTGCTTAAACATAAGCGGATTATAAATAAATAATTGTACAAATAAAAAATGTAGAATGTGAAGTAAATGTAAATTATCTGGTTTGAGTTAAGGAGAAGTTTAGTGAATGTTAAAATCAACGTGAGACTCTCAAATTCTTCATCTTCACTCTTGTTTATTATTTATCCACCTTTGACTATTAAGCATCATGCAAGTATTAATTCAACAACAACAGCAGCAACAACAACAATAATTAAACCATAAATCTCAAATAAGTTGGGGTCGGCTAGAGATGAAACCAAAAAAAAACAACCAATTTATTCAAATGTAAGAATGACAACAAGAGATTTAAAGTTGAAACATAAATAAAGGTAAAATTAAATTTAAAATAATTAAACAAATAATAATAGTAGTAATGTGGTAATGAAGAAGAAGATGATGATAATAATAATAATACTTTTAATAAATATTGAAAACTAGCACTACGCATTATGCCGCTAATAGCCTAATACACTAGCCCTATCATCTAAAGGTAAAAATACTCTCTTTGAACTTAGGTCTGTCAAATGGGTCGGGTCGGGTAGAATTTGACCCGACTCATTCAAGGCATAAACATGTCCGATCCGTTTAACCCATTTAATAAAAAGGTTGACCCGACCCAATCCAATTAATTAAAGGGTCAACCTGACCCGACCCATTTATCAAAATATGCACAAAAAACAGAAAAAGACTACTATAAACGAGAACTGAACTAAATAGCACAAAGTAGAAAATGTTTGAAAATCTAATTGAGTATCATTACAAACTAGAGCATATAGAAACTAACATACACAAAATCAAATACTACAAAAAAATATGATGTAAATACAGTTCCTTCAATGCTTCAAGCAACAGGCAACATGCAGATGGCAGCAACAACAGCTGGCAGCAATAGCCGAAAAGCAATAGCAGCAGGCAACATGATGTAAATAAGAAGAATGCTGATAGCAATAGCCGAAAAGCAATAGCAGCAGGCAACATGATGTAAATAAGAAGAATGCAGATACTAGCATCAAGGGTTCAACAATCATAAATACTGCAGGCAAATAAAATCACATTTCATTGTTATTTGACACTAAATTACATGTCTAGACCTGATAACATCATGCAACTAATGTAGATGCGTATTTCCCTAATAAAAATGTATAGATAATATCATTGTTATTGAACATCTTGTTTCCAGTTTGATAATTTCTGTCAGTAAAGAATTTAGTAGTCAAGCTACGCATTATTTATTTTATCCAGATGTACATAAAACCACAACTTCTTAAAATAATATTTGTGCAAGATAAAGAGTTAGCAAACCTTAAATCAGTCACATAGACCTATAAAACATAACTAGATTTTAGCATATTGTTTCTTGTTCATTCATTTCTAGATATTATTATTTAACATAGTTTATATTGAAGGCTATATATAACTAGATATTAGTATTTAACATAGTTTATGGAAACCAGACTATGCAGTGCACATAATGAAGAAATCGAAAGCCTAACTAATTATGATGCAACAAATCTAAAATATACCCAATTAGGTAGATGCATCAGTTGCAGGTTCAGTTAGTAGCATATCAACTTTCAACAACAGCCCCTGCATTTCACCAATAAGATAACTTAGTTACTTAAAGATCACAAATTACATAACTTCCTATTTGACAGTTGCCTATATCACTTAAAATATAGAAATATATCTATAGTGAAATATTGTAATGTATAGTGGAAATCTTGTTTAGCTATGTTACTGGAGTGCAGGGCATTTATACTGACAACACGGCCTATAATATATATAGGGGATTGTTAATGACACCCCCTTTTTGGTTAAGGGGTGTCACAAATTTTAGTTTTTAAATTTTTGTTAAGGGGTGCACAATAAAGACTAAACCCCCCTTTACAATTTATTGCCTTAAGACAAAATTACCCTTAATCTAAAGAAGAAGCACGACGTGGTGAAATTCAGCCGCAAGTCACCGTTTTCCGAAGCATGACGTAGATGTGAAAATACGAAAAACGGCTTGCAAATACCGAACAATCATTATAAAGATAGAAAATTATGAATGTTTTTAGTGTGAAAACACAGTAGAGTATAACCGTTTCCGTTGTTTTTGTTAAGTTTGTTATAAAGATAGAAAAGATGCTCTAATGCTACCTTTTTATTAAATAAAAACGATATACGCTTACCGTTTTTACTGGTTCGAGCACGAGCATTGAAATACAGCAGGGTTATTTTTGTCTCTTAAAAATATAACTGGTGTTGCCCCTTAACAAAATTTTTATAGACCGGTGTCCCCTTAACAAAATGACACCCTTAACCAAAAAGGAGGTGTCATTAACAACACTCTATATATAGCTGGCATCAATAATAAATGGGCAGAGTAAATCATAATTTGTCTATTTACTTTTACGGTCTCACTAATAATAAATGTAAAGCATTCCAAGGTCTAAGGCTGGTAAAATTATACAACTGGAGCTTATATATTGATAAAGTGAGCTCAAAATTATAGAGATTATTACAACTCAGAGGCACTTCTAAAACATAATTTACTGAAATAATAAAGCTAAAATGAAATAATGTTCTTTCTCGTACTATATAATATACTAAAGTTAGAAACTTCGTATCCTAAATCTTAGTTACGACAAATTAAGGTAATAACAAGAACAAACTTAGTATAAAACAAGCATCAGCAGTAGTCCAATGTGCAAATAGCAGGGTCATTAGTGTGCAACGCAAGTATGCGTTAGTATGCACAACTGACTCACATGCACTCAACTGCAATACATGCCTTCAACTTGCACCACAATTATTGTTTGATTGATTAATGCATATATCACATTAATTATGGCTATAATCAAGATCAATTCTACGATTACTTCGGTTGTACTTTGCATGGCAAATCTCTTTAAAATGATATGTTGGTCAGTGTGATTGAAATATTCAAGTTGGATACATGTGTTCTCACATGCATGAGTCATTTATTTGCAATTACTTTTGAGGGCTGGGGTTTATTTAAATAGTGCTTTTATGTTTTAATTACTCAGCTAAGTTATGGTAACTATACATACATAATATAACCATAACACATTATTTTACCTAGGTATGGAACCTTTCTTCGCACTCAACAGAGTGAAAATGAAGATGAATTAGAAATCTGGAAATATGAGAAAATGTAATAGATATTTTGATGACCGAGCATCCAAACATCTTACAAGCAGTGATATTATACAATATTAACTACATATGCAATAGGTAATTGATGACCGAGCTGTAACACCCCGCCTCCGCTAGGGTCACTCGTAAAGGAATGCACTAGCTTTAGAGGGGCATTATTGGTAAACATGCACAGAAATATCACAAGACAGAACATATATAAATAGCGGAAGTAAAATCAAACTTTATAACATGAATAAATAAGGTCTAACGCCCTTTACATCAGAGTACATCAAAACCTGTCTTGCAATAATAAAGAAGCAGAAAAACCTTTTCATAAATTATTCCCCAAGTAAAAACAGTAAAGTAGCCATAGCCAAGAGAAGTCCAAGCCATCCATGATGACCTTCAGGCAAAAGAAGTCCGAACTAAACAGCATTGTTTCCTCCCTGTAACCTGGGGGGGGGGGGGGGGGAAACGGAAGAAAAGAGGCGAAACAAAACGGGTCAGTCAAAAAGACTGAGTAAGTCCTATCTACTTCCAGTATAAAAATAGGTAAAGGTAACATGACATGCATAAACTGAAAGTAAACATAAGGATAACTACCAGATAGATAAACCAGGGTAGCCGGTTGAACTACTGCGGCAAGGTAAACTAAGGGATCATGATATATTGCGGTGTTATGATAAGTCAAGGTATCACATCGTCAGATTTCTATCGAGTACATTATCCCAAGGTATCTACCCCGTCTAACATCCCACAGTATCTATTATGTATATTCTTCCTAGTTCTAACATGTATATTTGCTCTGCACCTCTCGTACTAGTATCCCTACCCGCGTCACGTGTTAACCATGAATGTCCCGTGCTCAAAGTCGTGTTATGGTCCATGTCAACCTAAGATTGCATATATAGGTTACTCAAATCATATGTTTCTTTCCATGTATATAAGTTCAGTCCTTTGCCGTACCTCGTACGGGCTTCCTCATGTCGTATTATCCTTGAATTCGTTGGACTGTCACCCTTGTTCTAGCTAGGCTCTTCCATATGAATCATCGTTTGAACTACTAGGACTTACGCCACCTAGAACCACTAGGGATTTCGCTTACCTATTGCACGCTTTCGTATTTCGGTTTGGGTTAAACCACCTAGGCCACTAGGGATTACGCTAACCCTCGACCGCGCCCTTTTCCCCACGCTTTCATCGTGAATCGTGTTTCTATAACTGTATGCACATGTATCACATCGTGCCATCCGAGTCCTGTCACAGGGCAAAATAAGAAATACAGGACTCGGTCGGGAGCTTTAGATTTATCTGCCGATGCAGATACTAAGGTCTGCTTTTCTACACGTGGCTATGGTCCCACGAGACCCCTCCCTCAACTAGTGAAAGGCAACACAAGAGAGAATCTTGCATGAGAACTACACTCCGGCCAGCCCACATCCTACGGCCTACCTCACCCATGATTAGATAGCAATCATGGTCTGTTGGGTGTTCCCTGCCTTTCCGTTCGTACACGCTTGACTCAAGATGGTAGATGATCGACGAACTTTAAAATTAACATCATCAATCTCACCATCAAACTGCAACATAGATTCTAAATATCAAAACGATTTTTTATTGGGTACTGCTTGACCGACCAGGTGACATCTCCGTTATCTGATCTGACATCGTTAAAACCATACTTCATATATTTTGTTTTAGTTCTGCTAAGTTTGAAACCTTTGGATTTCAAATTCTTTCTCCGCAACTCCGTCTGCATGTTAACTCCTATCTTACGTTCATCAATAACACAACATCTCACCCGTACACTTTTTGTGACTTCATCCACCACCGAAGAAAAAACATGGGAGCTCAAATTGATCTCTTTCCCCTCTTGCGTGTTATTTACGATCCCCTCCCCCCTCTCTTTTTTCCTTTTTCATTCTTATGTGTGTGATTTTGTCATTTATAGCAAGAAATTTGTCTCGATGTGAAATAATACTGGACAACTTCGAGTAAAACAGGAACTTATCATCTCTGTTAGGTAAAATCCCCGATTTCGATAAAGTTCAATTTTAATTCCAAATAATGTTTTGGTTTCAATTATGTGAACTAAAGTTAGTTATTTAGATTTAGTGTGCTTCCATCTTCTGTTAAATTATAGTTTCAGTTTGGACACCTGAAAAGCAAAATATTGGTAATCTGTCACATCGTATGCTATATAGATTCTGATTTGTGTTACTTAAAAAAATGTTTATGGTTATCACATTTTGTGGGAAATAATGCTAGAGCTCTATGTAGAATGAAATTTTAGTTGCAATTGATTACTTGCCAGTGTATGAGACTTGGATTGTACAAGATTATAAACTTAGTATGTTTTAATTATTTTAGAATCGTTTGGGATTTTCTGCTTTTGGGAAGGAGGGAAAAAAATAATATTGGTGATCTGATCTTAATTAAAAAAATACTTTGTTGTGACATGTACTCATCATAAATCAAATGGATTCAGGATTCTATGAATTGAGAAGGGAGATGATTAAAAAGATCAAGATGGTATGAATAATGACTTTGGCAGTGAGTTGTAACTCGGCCATTTTCATTGAAGGCATAATGAACGGTTCTCAATGAATGCAAAATTATGTAGTTTTAATAATCATTTTGTTGCTAATTTTGATATTATTATAATATAAAGTTTATGAAGGGGCAAGGTATAGAAACTTGTCCATGGCCCTTTGTGGCCATCGGCCAGCTTGCATATAATTAATATTTTTCAAGTGCATTCAAGTCAAAGTTTGATATTCGTTAACTGGAGGGGGAAAAATGGATTCTAATGTGGCTTAGAAGAATTTTGCAACATTGATTTTACCGTCATTTTGATTATTAATTTAATGGTTATAAAAGAACTTTTATTTACTTATGTATGAACTGTGTGCGCTAAGTTAACTATAAATGATAGGGTGTGTAGTTATTTCGTTCAAAGTTTAACGTTCTAATCGTTTCTTTCGAATATTCTTTCCTCTATATATCATATGGCAAGGTTTATCATAAACAACTAGAAAAGGAGCGATTACTAATACTTTAACACACAATACTGATGATGGTGCAGAGATTCAAAATGTTCTTCTAGACTTAGTCGGTAGACACACTGCTCCTCAAGTTTTCATCAGTAGCAAACACATTGGTGATGCAGATGGTAAGCATTTCAGTCTCCACTGTTTATAATTTCTATTTATATAATTTTGGCTTTGTAAACAAAATCAAAACACGTTTTGTTTCATTATTGATTTTTCAGATACTGTTAAATCATTTATGAAAGGCGAGCTCCAAAAACTTCTTGGTAAAACTCTACAATCAAGGCGCAAAATAAGGTGCTCTGTATAATTGTGCTAAGACATGGATATTGACAACTAAAGGAAGGAAAGGAAAAAAAGGAAGAATAATTTGGTGGAGTCCTTAGGAATCTAATTACACACTTGTTATTTATGTAATTTCGCCATTACTGTTTCCTAAGCATCCAGCTACAATTTGCTTTTCTGCTTTTCGAAATATGCATGGTTTTCGAATTTGTAGTTTCCCCATTACTGTTTCACACTACAACAAAATGACCCTATTACAACGGTGGAACACCGTTGTAATATACATTTTACAACGGTGGGCAAACCGTCGTGTATTAAGAAGTTGTAATAGACTCATATCTTTTACAACGTTTTTACACTGTTGCAACACCGTTGTAATATGTATATTTTACAACTTTTTTCCACCGTTGTAGTAATACATATTACAACATTTTTGCACCGTTGCAGTAATATATATTACAACTTTTTTCCACCGTTGTAGTAATTCCTACTACAATTAATTATAACAATATGATTTTTGTTTCGTTATACATTACATTTCATATAAAAATAAATATTTATATTGAATAAAATGATACTACACTGATCTGAAATAATCAATTAGATATTTTATTTCAATATTTGAATTAGTACAACTTTCTGATCCACTATCGTACAACTCACTTTTACATAATACAGTCATAACAATACATACATTCCTCACTACAAACTGATCACTCAATACACTCAGTTACATACACACTTTCGTATAAATATACATACACACTGACATACACCAAGTCTTTATGCTCCAGCATCACCAATCGATCATCCATTTCAACATCATGCTCATCGTCAAATATCCTTATTACTCTGTGTCATTCATTCATGAGTACAGTGATGCCCAAATGCATATATATTTTGCATTTCATTTATTTTTGTGTCGAAAAAAATCAATTTATATATATATATATATACACACATACATATTTATATATATATATATATGCATGCGCGCGCGCGCACACACACATATATATATTTTTTATCGGTTTTGTGGACAGAATTATATATCTTTCCGGACAGACATAGCCTAAAAACTGCTACTTTACCCAGAACTATGGAAAAAAAAATAGCATGCAAAACCTTATTTCTGAGGTAGAAACCTTACTTGATCTTGGATTCTTCAGCCAAACCAATGAAATTTTCATACTTTTTTCCATGCTAACTCCCACTCGAGTATCTATTAGAAAAACATTTTGCCTTGCATTAGTCGCATATTAATAACAACAGATGGCACCAATAAAGCATAGATATCAACGTTTTATTTCAGCAATTTCGGCTAAAAATATGGTCTGACATGGTTCCCACAAATTATTCAGCTGAACCATGATCTATATTATACACATTTACTAACCCAACATATCGTTTGATAGTGAATTAGTGGTATCAGATATTGAAAACTGGATATTCCATCAGCTAAAACTTGTTGGTAGCAAAATTTAATTTAATCATAAGCATGAATCAAAATCAAATGAAATCCTGTCAATACTTAGATGCATGCTACTAACATCTTTGCAACTCCTAATCCAAAGTGGGATCAAAGGAGAATTATCGGGCCTAGATAACGTTACCAATTCCAATATACAGGCATAAGAGTTATGTGTAACAATTATAAATTGTCAACAACAGTGCATTTACGCAAAACAAACAAGCTAGTTACTTGGACCAATGAAGAACATAAGGATAAGGAAAATTGGCAACCATCTATTTCTAAGTGTATTATTCACTAAGAGTGAGGTACATAGTTCTAGACAAACATATTAACACTTCAAAGACTAATATGAAATCGAAACAATTTAACACTATTTAACACTTCAAAGACAATCAATAAGAACTCCGACAAAGCACAACCGACCAGCAACCCAAAACCACCGAGCAATACCAACAAATCCTAAAGCTAACCAAAGCACAGACAACTCAAGAACGACCACACTAACACCCAAGTCAAAACACTCACAGCACAAATGACATATCCAAGTTCCAACCAAGTCAAACAAACAAACCAACAAAAGCCACCACAGTCACAATACCTTAAATTCCAATAGTGGTGCTCCAGTACAATGAAGATATTGACAACATCTGGCACACTGGAATAAGTTTAATCCACAGCGTATAGTAACTGCGAGATCTGAAAGAGGATTAGTGAGCTACGAACAAGGCCAAGACGTGCGTTCCCCCAAAACTTTTAAGGTGGGAAATAGCAAATCCAAAACTTACCGTATTCAGCAAATCCAAAACAGATCCACAAAACAGATCGACTAAGAGGAGAAAACCAGAAAAGAGGCGGCCGATTAAGTAGAGATAGAGGAAGAAAGGCGAGCTCCTACCCACGACGATGAAAGCTAGGGCTAGAGGATGGAGAAGAGAGGGGACAAGAGGAAGGGATATGATGAGGAAAAGAAGAGCAGAAGAGCGGAAATTGAGGAAGAGAATGGGGCGGCGGAAACCCTAGTCACCATTGTAGGACAGGAAAGCTCGATTGCGTTTTAGTTTTTGATTTGGGGAAACGAATGGTTGGAGGCAGGTCGATGTTGATTTAGGGGAAGAATGGGTGGACGCAACTGTTAAAAAAATACGAAGTAGGTCGGTGCTAATTTTTCGGTTTTCCGCTTAAACTAGAAGTAGTTGGAGCCAATTTTTTTGGGTTTTCCGCTTAAAATTTGGATTGAACTATTAAACTGTCCCTAAAAATAGCTGCAGCGCGGAGCTATTACTTATTTAATATATGTTTTTATCATTAATTTCAATTATTATTTTAGTTAATTATAAATTATTATTATTATTTACTACTGATTTTTAACTTATAATTGTTACTTAATTAACGATTGTTGTTAAATTTTGAATAAGATTCAAATTCAACATTACACAAAAATGTACCGTTTCGGACGGGGGCGTTGCCCCCGCACCCCACCTTAGGGGGTTGCCACCCCCCTGGACCCCCCTTCCGTAGAGATCATATTTGACAAAAGATTTTGGAAAAACTTTCAACAACGATTACTTATTAAAAAATATTATATACTAAATATTAATTACTACTAATAGTCATGATTAATTATAAATTAAATATTTATTAATTGTTATTTACTTATTAATTATTAATTAATTGATTATTAACCGCTCATTAGTTATTACTTACTAATTAATTACTAGTACTTAATAATGAAGTAGTTATAAATAATTTTTTTTAATTAAATATTTAATATTTATATATTGATTATTATTAAATAATTACTAATTGGTTGTTAATTAGTAATTATTAGTAGGAATTATTTATTTATTGATGTATTTTTAATTAAATATTTAATATGTATTTATTGATTATTAATTAATAATTACTAATTGGTTGTCAATTACTAATTATTAGCATGAATTATTTATTTATTGAAGTATTTTTAATTAAATATTTAATATTAATATATAAGTTATTAATTAATAATTACTAATTAGTTGTAAATATTAATTATTAAAAATTATTTAATGAAAATAATTAATATTATAATATAGTCATATATTACAACAGTCAAAAAATAAAAGTTGTGATAGGCTTTTATTACCACTGTCAAAATAACACAGTTGTTAAAAATAAATTTAGTACAACTTTTCTGGAAAAAAGTCGTAAAAAACATTTATTACAACGGTGCTTTAACCACCGTTGTAAAATTAAAGTTGTAATATGGTGTTTTTGTTGTAGTTACAACGGTGTTTATATCATCGTTGTAAAAAACAATTTATTACAACGGTGCTTTTACCACCGTTGTAAAAACCCATTTATTACAACGGTGAGTTTATCACCGTTGTAAAATTAAAGTTGTAATATGGTGTTTTTGTTGTAGTGTCATAAGCTTTCGGGTACAATTTGGTATTTTGCTTTTCGAAATATACATGGTTTTTGAATTTGTTTTTGAACATTTATACAGTTCGAATATTATGACATACAAATAACATTTCAGTACAGCAAATTCAGTCATACAATACAAGGTGAGATGCATTTTATGAGGTACAAACAACACTTCAGTACAGTTTATTTTCAGTTATACAATACAAGCCGTACGAATTATACCAAGGTTCAAGCACTTTGAAATTTACGACATATTGGAACATACAAGTAAAGCGTCTCCATAGACGCTGTAAAGTATAGACTGCTCAGTAGTTTGTAAATACGCAGAAACAAATCAACTTCATGCTGTCTTAGTGTATATTATTTGGTAAATGAACTATATAAATCCCACCATTTATAAGATTTATCATTTAAGTCCCAAATAAACCAATATAAATCCAAAATAATCATATTTGTATAGACATTTTATGAGCTCCAGTTTTTTATCATCCCATGGTGGATATCTGAAACTAAACTCAGTCAAAAAACTCCTCCTTGCAACTGGCTTTCCATGGCTAAACAAGTCAAAACTGCTTTTTCCATGATACTTTCCAAAGCCACTCTCACCGACTCCTCCAAATGGCATTGTATCAACAACGTACTATAACAGAAAAATCATATTACAAATTTAATCATCTATGTATAAATAATGCATGTAACACTTATGTTATAGATTGTAGAATAACATATATGAGACTGTTCTAATTAGCACTCATCTAAATATGGCATGTGCGTGCAGTATGCGGCGATAAAATTTAAATATATGGCTGCAGTTTGTAATTTAAGCATAATACCTGTATAAGCGCATCATTAAAGGTCAGTGTTCCAGAACTAGTTTCATTCTGGATTCTTAGCTTAAGCTTTTCATTGTTGGTGAAGGCATAAATGACAAGAGGCTTAGGCCTTGCGTTTACGAAATCAATGCTCTCTTCTATGTTCTTTACCTGTTATAAAACAACTAGACAATGAGATTATCATTCTACAAGTAATTTAATTGTGTTTATAATGCTAAACTTCAAGTACTTACAGTAATAATGGGAAGAAGAGGGCCAAATATCTCCTCTGTCATGATTTTTGAGTCTAATGGGGGATCTACCAATATTGTTGGTTCGATAGTCCTAAAACATGTTTGTTGTTTTGCTGAATTAGAAAACAATGTACTTATGTACAATTTACATTTTTGCGAGGAGAGGAAAGTGATTACTGGTTGTTGAAATCCATGGAACCACCATGCACAATGGATGATGCAACAGAAGGCTCTTCCAGTAAATTTGTCAACCTCTGAAAGTGTAGTTTGTTAACGATCCTTCCTGAATTTCCAGCTTCTGTGTTAAATTTCTTCAGTGTTGCCTTGATCAACTCAATCTAGTTTAAAAGTAGAAATAGACATGATTAAATGTAAGTGCAGTATTATGCATTTGATACATATATAAGATTCATGGTCACTGATCGGAATTGTAATCTGTGCTTGCAAACACAAAATAAGCTCATTTTTTTTGTTATAGTTTTTGTAGAAAGTACTTCTGATGATTTTTGATAGACATTCTGTTCCAGGCAACTTTACAAGAACTTTTATGGTTTTTTTTTCTCAAAAATTGAAAAGCTAATACCAATTCAGGAGCAAATTTTTCTTCAACAAGCATATAATCGACAGCTATGCAGGCTTGGCCAGAGCACACACCCCACTTTCCTGCAACTACTCGCTCGACGGTTACCTTAAAATCGTGAACATGTCAGGAGAATATGGTTTACCATAGTATGGTTCAAGTTTATCTTAATGCTATCGTCACTCTCCCTTGGGAGAGTACTGGTGTACTTGCAGCCTTATTGATGAAAATCACCGGATTATACACTGAAATTGTTAATTGCTACAAGATGCTGTGCAGACTATGTTGATTTTCATCAATAATCCGACAAGTGTTGCTACACTCTCCAGAAGAGAGAGTGATGCTAGCATTGTCCTATATCCAAACTTGTAGTTATACATACTGTTCTAAGAACATACCTTTTTATCTCGATTGCACCTGAGGGAATCTATGATTGCAGGGCATTTGCCTCCAAGCTCAAGAGCAACAGGCGTTACATGCTTTGCTGCAGCTGTCATCACAATACTCCCAACTTGTGAGCTCCCTGAACAAATCGAGCCTTGTAAGCTCTAACAAATGTTTTGAATATACGCTTAAACATAGTGTACTTACGCTATCACACATATCATAGAGTCATATGCTATAATTTGTGACACACATATAGATAAATACCTGAAGAGGTTAGCAGATATGATAGCAGAAAAAGGATTTGTTGTGAACTCTATTTGTTTATTTTGCAGTGTGGTCGTCGGAATTAATAAAGGATAGCTTAACAATTTATTTTTCATAAACCAGCTATGTAGTAATACTGGGAAGACCCATAACATCATCATCAGATAACTTTGAGTAGAGGTCACACGTTATTTGTGAGTTATAGAATGTTAGAGTTGCACTATGCAATTTGAGAAGAGAGAAACTAAAGAAAAACAAAAAACAAAAATTTCCCTTCAAACAAATTTTATTAGACTACCTAACTAGTATAAACAAAAATTATAGAAGTTGAAAAGAAGTCTCAATCTTTAAAACCCTACAATAATAATTGTTCTCCTTAATTACATTATAATGACTCGTACAAAGATCTATTTGTAACAAGAAATTATTTGATGTTTGAATCCTCGTTTATACGACAACAAATAAATAGTTGCACATCGTTTAAAAGAGTAAAATCTTTTAATTTATTCTGATTCAAGTATGTGCTTACATTTTGTTGTATTTATTTCATCCAAATGTGATACTAATAATTACCAGTAAAGAAAATCTTTGCCCATTTGTGCTCTAACAACTTCGCACCAACATCTGGACCGCCTTGAATGACTTTCACGGCTTTTTGATCCAAGTACTTTGGAATTGTTCTTGCTAAAAAATCAGAGGAAGATGGAGCAAGTTCCGACGGCTTCAACACTGCTGCATTTCCAGCTGATATTACTCCAATTAGTGGTTCTAATGAAATCCCTGCATAAAAATTGTACCAACATGAATTATAATTATAATCTAGCGCTTTTACTGATTATACTAAAATAAAGTTAAAAAAAATAAAAAAAAAAAGAGCACATGTTTCTATTTTAGGTCCCTAAAAAACACTTATTTCAAGTTTTGACTCTGTTCAAAACTTATAATGGAAATATGCATTTTTGCACCACACCAATTGCTTTACATGTATTTTAAAAATGAGCATGTACAATTTTTTCTTCAAAAAATAAAATAAAAATATACTGATGCTAAAATTTGTTCTTACAGGTTCAAAGCTTAATTATCAGAATGCATACGGATAAAATGCTAAATAATAAAAGTTCAGAACGTGATCTAAAATTGAATTTTTTTTTTTTTTTTTTGGGGGGGGGGGGGGGGGGTATGCCTATAATGGAAATTTATCTAAGAAAATAATGCACAGAAGTAGGTACCAATTGGTACATTCCAGGAAGGAAGCAGAAGAATAACACCTAATGGCTCTTGCACTAGCTCACATGTTGATGGGAAGCCTGCTATTGGAAGTTCGATCTAATGAAGAAAAATAAAATTAATAAATAAGTAAATAAATAAAATGAAGATTTTCAGTAAATTCACATATGAGCACATGGATGAAACTTGCCTTGGTTGGTTTCATCCATTTCTTCATGTTTTGCAGATGAAATTCAATGGACTTCATCAAAAGTCCTACCTGCATCATGCAACCAACCAGTGTAATCAAGTTAATAAACTAGATACCTCATCTCTGAAGGCTTCGACTTTATGCTTTCCCACATCTTGGTTAAGCACCCTGAAAATTTCATCTCTGTGTTCTATGAGAAGTTTCATAAGAGCTTGCAGCTGAGACTTCCTCCAGGACAAGCTCTTTGTTGCTCCGCTCATAAAAGTGTCGTTCACTTCTTTCAACTCTCTTGTCAACTCCATTGACCTATGCACTTTGCTTATCCTACAATGATAAGTGTATGAATGTAGTTTATTTTAAAGCCTTGAGGATTGCAGCTTGTTATATAGCATGATTTGCCGTTGCTTTCACCAACATTTAATGACCATGCATGAAGATGTGTACCACGCACAGTCGTCCAAGGGCAACTGTGCGCAACACTTGCCATATTATTGGCCCCTGAATTCATATATATATGTAGATATGTGTGTGTAGTTCACTTCTTGCACGTATATGTGATGATTTTAACAAGAGAAAGCCAATAAATTTAGAGTTTGAATTGCATACTTTCATTACAAAAGAGAGCCATATATATAGGCTTACAACATGACAGTCAAATTTAGTAATTAATGCAATACATCCTTTTAGTTTATTAAAGTTTTAACACGACCTTCCATTTTTTATATTCCCAAGAAAAACTTTGAAGTCAATGCAACCCTTCATAAAAGATATTTCATTCCCTAGGTGAATAGCTTTCAATAGCTACTTGGAAAAGCTTTGATCAACTTCAACACCTCCCCTTGATCCAAGCTTGCACATGCCAATTTCCTTCATAAAGTGTTCATGCTTGACTTGATTCAGAGCCTTAGTGAATAAATCTGCATTTTGACAATTTGTTCCACAGAAATGCAGGACAACCTTCTTTTCAGCTACCAAATTCCTGATGAAGTGGTATTGCACATCAATGTGCTTAGTCCTTGCATGAAATGCAGGATTCTTTGTCATAGCTATAGTGGACTTGTTGTCACACCAAATTTCCAATGCCTCTTGTTGCTCACAGCACAAGTCTTTCAACAGCTTCTTTAGCCACAAAGCTTGCTTTGCTGCAGCTCCCACAGCAATATATTCAGCTTCTGATGAAGACAGAGCCACAGTATCTTGCTTCTTTGCACTCCATGTCACAGCTCCAGAACCAAGATCAAATACAGATCCTGACATGCTCTTTCTATCATCAATGTAGCCAGTCCAATCACTATCTGTATATCCTTTCTACTTGAACTCCTTCACACTTTCATACCAAATGCCATAATCCAAAGAGCCTGCAACGTACTTCAGAATTCTTTTTGCAGCTCCCAGGTGTTGCTTGGTTGGATTGTGCATATATCTCGACACAACACTAACTGAATAGGCAATATCAGGTCTAGTGTGTGTGAGATAGTTCAAACCTCCCACAATACTTCTAAAAATCCTTTCATCTGCATTCTCACTGCCATCTACTTTCTGCAACTTCTCATTAGCATTCATAGGAGTCTTTGCAACTTCAGATTTCTCCATGTGAAATCTTTTAAGCAAATCTGCTGCATACTTTCTTTGACATAGAAAAATACCATCTTTTGTTTGTCTTACTTCCAAACCAAGGAAGTATTTCAATGTTCCAAGATCAGTCATCTCAAATTCAGACAACATTGAGGCTTTGAACTTACTTAGCATGCTTTCTGAAGAACTGAAATAGATTATGTCATCAACATAGAGACAAACTATGATAAACTCATCCATACCTTGCCTTTTCACATAGATTGTTGGCTCATTTTCACTTCTTTTGAAGCCCGTTGAAATGAAAAATGAGTCAATCCTGCTATACCAGGCTCTTGGTGCTTGTTTTAGGCCATAAAGAGCTTTCTTCAGCTTGAACACCTTCTCTTCTTCTCCCTTCTTCACAAATCCCTGTGGTTGTTCCACAAAGACTTCTTCCTGCAATTCTCCATTGAGGAATGCTGACTTCACATCAAGCTGAAAAACCTGCAATTTCCATTGTGCAGCCAATGCTAAAACAATTCTCACTGTTTCAAAGCGTGCAACGAGTGAGAATGTTTCCTCATAGTCTATACCCTCCTGTTGTGCATAGCCTTTTGCCACAAGCCGTGCTTTGTGCTTTGAGATGCTTCCATCGGCATTATATTTAGTCTTGTACACCCATTTTAGACCAATTGCCTTCTTGTTTTGAGGCAAGCTCACTAACTCTCATGTTTCATTTTTCTGAATTGACTTAATCTCCTCTATCATTGCATCTTGCCACTCATTCTGACATACTGCTTCATCAAACCCTGCAGGTTCTGTAGCTACAAGTGCAAAATCACAGTTTTCATAGATATCAACAAGTGATCTTACGCGGCGTGGAGGAGATTCACTTGATGATGAGGACTGAGTTGATGAAGAACTCTGGCTACTTGAAGATGTTGATGAACCATGAGGTGTTGTTGGAGGAGATTGCTGTGTTGGCACATCAACTGGTTCATCAAATTCTCCAAGTGTGATTGACTTATGTAAGGCTACACTCCTCTTGCTTGGTTCATTCCACTCCCAACATGCTTCCTCATCAAAGATAACATTTCTTCCAATGATGATCTTGCCACTGACTGGATTATACAACCTGTAGGCTTTCGATTGCGTTGAGTAGTCCACAAAGATGCACTTCTCTACCTTATCATCCAGCTTAGTTCTCAAATTAATCAATGTATAGGCAATACATCCAAAAATTCTAAGATGACTTATAGAAGGCTTTTTATTTCTCCATACCTCAAAAGGTGTAGAGTTCTTGACAGCTTTAGTAGGTGAGATGTTGAGCAAATACACTGCAGTTGCAACAGCTTCACTCCAGAATGTGTTAGGCATCCCCTTAGCCTTTAGCATGCTCCTAGCCATCTCTACCACAGTCCTGTTCTTTCTCTCTGCCACCCCATTCTGCTCTGGTGTGTAAGGTGCAGTGAGCTCTCTCCTAATGCCATGATCATCACAGAACTGCGCAAATTCGTTGGAGACAAACTCTCCTCCCCTGTCTGTTCTCAATGCCTTGACTTGCTTTCCACTTTGCTTCTCCACTAGAGCTTTAAATTTCTTGAAGTTCTCAAATGATTCTGACTTGGTCTTCTGAAAATAGACCCAAGACATCCTGCTGTGATCGTCTGTAATCAATAGAAAGTATCTGCTTCCTCCTAAAGATTCAGTTTGCATAGGCCCACACAAATCGGCATGTAACAGTTCCAAACATTCACTAGCTCTCCAAGAATTTCCACTTGGAAAGGATCCACGAGCCTGTTTGCCATACACACATCCTTCGCAAAATTCTAGATTCCCAATTTTGGGCAATCCAAGCACCAATTCTTTAGTAGTCAAATGCTTTAAACTATGAACATTTAAATGTCCATACCTGAGATGCCACAGCTTGGCACTGTCATCTCCTTTCACCACGAGTGCACGTCCTGAATTGTTTGACAGATTTAAAGGAAAGACTTTGTTCTTTCCCATTGCAATCTTCATTAGTGCCTTATTGCTTTGCTTCTCCTTGATCACACAGACGCCATCTTCAAACACAACTCTGTAGCCGCCACATACCAGTTGACCAACGCTCAAAAGATTGTGTGCCAGTTTTGGTACATACTGAACATTGTGCAGAAGCTTTGATTTGCCTTGCTCAGTTTGAAAAGCAACTGTACCAAGACCTTCCACTGTCAATTGCTTTCCATCTCCAAGCCTTACAATACTTTTCTTGCTATCATCAAGATTCTGAAACAAGTTTCTTGAATTGGTCATGTGGTTAGAACATCCACTGTCCACATACCAGACTGAATTGCTTTCATTGTCACAACTATGTTGAGCTAAAAACAGATTCTCTTGCTCAACATAATTTGACTTTTGCTCCTGTTTCCCTTTCTCCTTGTCTTCATTCTTTTTCCAGCAAAAAGCTTCCTTGTGGCCAGGTTTGTTACAATAATAACATCTGATTGGCCCCTTGCTTTTAGAAGGTTCTTCTCTTCCTTCACCAGATTGGCCTCTTCCACGGCCCCTGCCTCTATGGCCGCCTCTTCCTCTGCCTCTTGCTGAGTTTTGGTTTGATTTCTCCTTATTTGAAGACTCTCCTTTGACATGAAAAGCTTTCTCCTCTTTCTTTTCATCACTTTTGGAATGCCTTTCTTCATGAGCTTGAAGTGAGCCCATGAGTTCATCAAACGTGTATGATTCCATGTCTTTGGACTCTTCAATTGCAGTGACAACATGATCAAATTTGTTTGTGAGACTTCTTAGCACTTTGCTCACAACCTGTTGAGATTTGATCTCTTCACCATAAGACCTCATCTGTTGCACATTACTTGAAATTCTTGACAGGTACTCTTGAACTGTCTCCGTTTCTTTCATCTGGGACGTCTCAAACTCCCTTCTAAGAGATTGCAATCTCACTGCAATCACCTTTTTGTCTCCCAAGTATTCTTGCTTAAGAATACTCCAAGCTTCTTTTGCAGTAGAAGCCGCTGCAATTCTTGGAAAGATCTCATCATCCAAAGATTGTTGGATAGTATAAAGGGCCCTTGCATCCTTCTTTCTCTTGTCTCTCAAATCTTGACTTGGTTCAGCCGGTGCATCATCCGTGAACCCATCTTCTACAATGCTCCACAACTCTTGTGATCTAAAGAATGTTTTCATCTTTAGACTCCAAAAGTGATAATTCACTCCCTTAAACATAGGCAACTGGGTAACTTGATTCCCATTGCCACCAGCACTATTGTTGTTGTTTTGCATTGTCTCACACTGTGTTTTAATCTTCACACAAAACACTCAATCAAGCTCCTAAAATACCCTCTGGCTCTGATACCAAATGATGATTTTAACAAGAGAAAGCCAATAAATTTAGAGCTTGAATTGCATACTTTCATTACAAAAGAGAGCCATATATATAGGCTTACAACATGACAGTCAAATTTAGTAATTAATGCAATACATCCTTTTAGTTTATTAAAGTTTTAACACGACCTTCCATTTTTTATATTCCCAAGAAAAACTTTGAAGTCAATGCAACCCTTCATAAAAGATACTTCATTCCCTAGGTGAATAGCTTTCAATAGCTACTTGGAAAAGCTTTGATCAACTTCAACAATATGAAGATGGATCCAACATCCAAGTCAATCACTATCAATGAACTGACGAGTCCTGGTTTGCTAATTAAGGCTCAAAGTCTCAATTATATCGATTGTATGCATGTACGTGTGCATACGTAACAAAACTTTTAGTTCGTTTTCCGTTCACTGTTTCCAAGAGTAATACAGGGAGCTAGAAGAAATAGACGCTGGAGCTAACTCAAATACAAATGCGATGACAGTGCTTCATGTTAAGAATGAGCCAGCCATGGAGTAATTTGATTAGACGACACGAAATTAAATTGTGGGTTGGACGACGTTTCTTGTTCTGTAAATATACGCCTTAGCATTCATTTGATTAGATGATTGACTAATTACTACGCGACAGGTTATATCAGCGTTAAGCTTATTACAGTTAGATGATCATTCTATTCAATAGAGGTAGGATCTATTGACTGTGAAAGTGAGATTAATATTTGCCTTTCATCCAATGAGTGTTGTGGCGCTTGTGGTATCATTAGACGGAAGAATTATCAAAGTTGTCCATGTATTTTCAGATATATATATATATATATATATGCGAACGTTTAATGACACCTGAAACAGTGCATCACACATAAACACCTCCTGATTTCCACCACATAACCCGTTTCTCTCTCCCTCCACTCATTCTTTCAGCTCTCACTAACTTAAACTACTATAAATATTTGATTTCTATTGGAGGGCATTTGGGATCAGGGAGCCCCCTGAATTTCAACCCCTTATGAGAGCGAGTTTGTTGACCCCATTTAACTGGGGTCATCATGATACCACTAACGATATTAGTGGTGTAGGACTGCGATTTAATTGGAGAAATTCAGGGGGCAATCATAGTCGCACACCACTAACACCGTGCTGGTGTCATGGTGACCCCAGTTAAAATGCGGTCAACAAACTCGTATTGCCTATTTGCACCTGAACCATAGTTACTCATTTATATTAAAGAATGTGAGTGAGAAGTGAGAGAATAAGTGGAAGAAGAGAGAGTGTGAAATACTTGGTTGTTGGGCTTTTGGGGTGCTGCACTGTTTGCCCTCGAACAATTAGAAAGCAAATATTGAAAAATCACACATTACGCCACATTCCAACTCAGAGTATTCTTTTAATAAGATATTCATATTAGAAGATTCTCATTAATTTGATCAAAGATAAACTCCGAAAATAATATCTTAAATATTCTTTAAAGGATTTATTAAAACTCCAGTTTTGATTTGATATCAAAAATCATTATTACAAGATCATTTATTTTAAGGAATAAATCTTGTCTTAAACAGGTTAAAGAACTAGTGTCCTTTAAAACATAGTTCACGATAAACCTACAAATCAATTTCCAAAATATGGAATTCCACAGAAATCAAATCAATACATAATCGATATAAATTTCTGTATCGGACTAATAATATAAATGGAATAACGGCAAAGCCTCTTAAATTCCATATATAATATCGGTCTTATTTTACAGAAGCCCATTTCGAATATTACCAATCGAATTTCCACTAAATTCCTATTTAATATATTAAATTGGAAAAACTTGATTTTTAGGAAATGCCTTTTCAAGTCTATAAAATAGATTTATAAATTACAAATCATAATTTCAATGTAAATTGGATTAAAGGACAAATGTCGTTTAACACCGTCCACGATAAATCCGCTTCACATCTCAATTTATTTCATATCACAAAATGTAATTGCAAATCCTAATAATCTTTTTTTTAGAAACATATTTTTAAAATAATCATAAAAATATTCTTTATATAAAAGATTCTAAATGGGAGGTATTCTTTATATTACAAATTTTTATCTTTTCCAAACATTTTTTTTGTTTTAACATATAGTTGATCAAAAATATATTTTCTCTTTTATGAAAGTATATCCTTTATATAAAAAGAAATTTTCAAATGTAAAAATATTCTTATTTAAAAGAACACCTGAATCGAAAGGCGACTCAATCATTTACCATATAATCTGGATTATATGGATTTCACACATATCATATATATGACAAGAATAGTATAATCATCAAGTCATCCATCTACATCCGAAGTGTAATTTCCACTGTGTAAGCGTTAAAATTAAATAATAACGCTCATCGCAGCATGTCGATCTAACGATCAACATACAACTGAATATTGGGATTAGTGTATGTAAATTTTCATCCCAACACCCGTGTGGGGTTTCAACCATCAAACAAATAGTAAACTAATTTGTGCACTTGGGCGATGTGTGAAAATTATCGTCTCAATCACATAAACAAGTCGGGTAACTTGTGAATGGAAGTGTAATTCACCATATATATAATGATGACAAGAAAATATCTCTATTGCAATGAATGAATAAGCATAATAACTTCATCTCTATTGATCATTCCTATTTTGCTAGTTTAAACTCAAGCAAAAATGGTTATATTGTTTTGGCAATTCTAATGTGACAAAAATGATAGTTTTTTTGTTTCGACAAAAATAAATGTTTAGATTTAACTAACCTATCTTAACAAGTATATATCTTGCCAAACATAAGATATATGTAAATTGCTTTGACTAATTCATTTTGACAAAAATGAATATTTTTGACAAAATGTCTATTTTGGTTTAACTAATATAAATTGACTAAAATAAATAATTGTTTTTAACTAATGTAAATTGATAAAAGTGAATATTTTGTTATTAACTAGTATAAATTGACAAAAGTGTTTATTTCATTTTAACTAATCAATTTGACAAAATGACTCTTCTTATTTCATATAAAATTACAATAAGAATGCAACTCTAAAATCTATTCTTTTTATTGTCCTCTAAATGACAATAAAAGGGAATATTCATTCTTGCCATTTGTGCTACCATTAAAATGTAACTAAAATGTAGTTTTTAAACCATACCTTTTATTTATATCTGAAATTGTGAAAAATGGGGTAACTCTTTAATTTTGAAAGTAAAATGGAACTTTCAATTCATGTTTGTCTGCATTAAAGAATGCAAATAAAAATACAACTTTAAAACGATGTTTTATTCATATCAAAAATGCAAATTCATAAATGTAACTTATATTTTGATGTTTGGTTTGCATGCAGGATTGCAAACAAAAATGAAACTTTTATTTTAATGTTTTATCTGCAACGAGGAGAGAAAATAAATAAATAAATAAATGTAACTTTTATTTCTAGTTTGTTTGAAACAAGGAATACAATTTAAGAAACAAATTCTTTTTTTAAAGTTTATTCCATTTGTGATTACAAATAAAAGAACAACTTTGTTTTCAATACATATATGTGCATTTTTGAATGCAAATAAAAGAACCATTTTAATTTCAGTGGGTATTTGCATTTGTGAATGCAAAGTAAATACAACTCCTTTTTGTAAAGTTTATTTGCAGTAATTAATGCAAATAAAAGAACAAATTTTATTTTTAAAATTTACATCATTTCAAAGCATATTTTATTTTAAAATATATTTTGTGTCAAGGTATATTCTATTACAAAGTATATTTGCATTTGTGAATGCAAATAAAAGAAACAACATTTATTTCCAAGATATATTTGCATTTGTGAATGCAAACAAAAGAATAGTTTTGTTTTCAAAGTATATTTTTAACAAATTCTATTCAATGTGTAAAAATGTGTAAAAATGTATTGGTAAATGTGGATAAAAAGATAGACTTTAGTTTCATTGAATATTTGCATTGATAAATGCAAATAAAAGAATAAACCTTAATTTCAATGCATATTTTTACTGATAAATGCAAATAAAGAAATAATCTTTATTTTCAATATATGTATTTGCATTGGTAAGTGCAAATGAAAGAATAATTTGTTTTAGTATATATATTTGCATTGGTAAGTGCAAATGAAAGAATAATTCCTATTTTCTATATATATATTTGCATTGGTGAATGCAAATAAAAGATTTTTTTTTAAAGTTTATTAGCATCAGTGAATTCAAATAAAAGAATGAATTATATTTTAAAATATAATTGCAAACGAAAATGTAACTTCTGAAAATAATTTCTTATTTACATATAAAATGTAAACAAAATTGTAATTTCCAAAACATGTATTTTTTTTACATAAAAATGCAAGCAAAAAGGTGGTTTCCAAATATAACCTATAATTTACAAATAAAATGTAAATAAAGTTTTATTTCATAAATATATTTTAATATCAACAATAAAATTTAGTATTTTAATGTTATTCCAATTCTATAACCTCTTATGTTTAAGGTAACAGAAAAGGGGAAATTTTTACTGTAATTCATAAATCATGTTCTAAATGTAAACAAATAAAAAAAATAGGATTTTATTTGTTTGCCAAACTCTGTTGTAATACAAATAAAAATATATTCTATTTGTTGTTCATATTCTATTGTAACATCAACAATAAAATAAAATAAACTTTTATTTGTCGTTCAAATTTCATTGTTCATCTCAGAATAATAAAAATAAAATTTTAATAATTTAAAAATAAATTAGAGCGACTAGATCTGAATAAAATATGATTAAAATCTAAATTTAGATTTAATTCCCTAACCCCAAATAAATTCAACAGTATATAAAATTCAATGCAGATCTAGCATATCATGAACAACAAAACATCACACAAGCAACAATCAACAATATGTACAACATAGAATATTTCAGATTTGATTTAACATCACAATACAATTATTTTTAACGTGAGAAAAATAATTTATAATTAATTAAATAATAAAATTCAGAGTTCTCACATTGATATGGCTGAAAATTCGACTGTCTCGGATTCAGCTCTGGTCTGCGCCATTGCGAAGATCTCGGAAAGACGAGTCCAACGCAACTTACGGTTCGTAAATCGGCCCTCGTATGAAAGAGTTATTGAATTTTAAAGATTGGTTAAATTAAATATTATATAAATAAAATAATATTAGAATAAACACCTTCTTCCCTTTCTACGTTCGGCCGAACCCATCTCCACCTCCAATCCTCCCTGTCGCACGCAACCTCGGCCTCCCTGGCGCCGATCGAACACCGCCACTCCGAAGCCCGGACCACGAGCCACCACCGCCCAGAAACCCACCAAGCTCGGCCCTCACCTCGCCTCTAAACCCACACCCGAACGCGCCGCCTTCCTCACCAGAATTCGCGAAATCCGTGCACTGAAACCCGATCTTAACCGTATAGATTCAAAGCTCTCTGAATTCTCTTCGATTTGATATATAATTTGTTGATTTTCGCTGAACGGATTGAGAGAAATTAGCGTTTGAAATTGGGAGCTTTTTGGCCATCGAATGGAGTAGGCGGCGGCTGGCCATTAGGGTTTGGGTTTAATTTTTATTTTTATTTTATTAAATTCATTGAAAAACGTGTTTTAAAGGCAGATTTCTGGACTGTCTCAGAATTGGGCTTGCTTACTGTCAATCCTAACGTACTGAGGCCTTCTGAATGCAATGGGACAGGTCTCGGGGTCAATTCCGAAATCTGTAGAATATTTATTTAAAATCCCATTAAAAATTAATTAATTAAATATTGACCGTACATTTAAATATGCCGGGGCCACATATGACCTCAGAAAATTCCAGAAAAATTATTTTTAGCTTTCTTATGACGATACGGTTCTAACAAGACTAATTTCGTCGAATTCAGAGACTGTTTGAAAAATGGCTATTTTCAAGTCGATAAATTTAACTAAAATAGTCAAAACACATTTTCTTTTGCCACGCTCACATATTAATTCGAAAATATCTGAAAATTGAAACCTAACTATAATTTGACATTCCGGTTCCAACAAAAGTGGTTTCGTCGAAAACGGAGGTCGTTTGAAAAATGACTATTTTCAAGGGCTATATATTTAATATTAAAAATACATTTTTAAACAAATAATTTCCGAAACTCAAAATATATAAGTGTTTATACTTTTTAAATGCAGAAATATCATTCCAGACTCAATGGAAGTGGTTTCGAGTCGAAATTCCTTCATGTGTGAAAAGTAGCCTTTCAGGCCATATATATTATATATATAAATTCTACAGCGACCTTTCTAAAAATTGAATTGGCCATAACTTTTGATTCCCGCTATGAAATTTCAATTTTTCAGATTCGTTAGAAAGATATGATTAACCAGATTTAAATATTTTTGGTTTCACTCAATTCTGATTTATTTTGAGTCCTGTACATCCAATTAAAGTTTAAAATTAAAATTTTAAAACTACCGCGCCATTTCTAACTCCATTTATATTTAAATTAAATTTATTCATTCTAACTTCAATTAAAATAAATTCTTGCCATTGTTATTTATATAAATTATATTATATTTTCAAATTTCATTAAAATTTTCTAATTTTTTTTTTAAATTGGTTCAGAGTTTGCGGTTGTTACAATCTCTCCCACTTAAAATCTTTTCGTCCTCGAAAAGTAAATGAAGCTAAAGTTGTTTATTTAACTAATTTAATTTTAATTCTTTAATCGTTTAATAAATTTATTAGTTGAATTCATATTCACATAACACAATCATCAATCAATTAGTTGATTAAATTTTCAAAAATATATAACTTTTATATATTCAAAAATCATATTTTCTAAAATCGAATTATATATATAATAACAAGTACGTTAATTATAAACTTTTCACTCTGACTCAGTCTAGGGCATTGCTAACTCCATCTCTAATGAATTTTCTCATTCTAGGATACTGCTGATCCTATCTCTAATGAGTATTCTTATTGGATATTACTAATCCAACCTCTGATGAGTCTTCTGTTTAGTTCTAAGGAGTTGTACCCCAAATATTTGAGCTAACCTGGCTCTGATACCAGTTGTAACGACCCGGATTTCGCCCGACCCCAATCGATCACAAGATCGATCAAGACCGTTCAAATTCTGTGTACGTTAACTTTGGGCATACAAAAACATCAGAACAACAACACAGACTTTTATAACGTCAATAATGAATGTTACATCAGAGTACATAATATATCAGAGTACATCGATAAATAATACAGCGGAAGATACATTTATAATAAATTAAATACATTGCAGCGGAACTAATCCCAGCGGAAGGCCATCAATATTCTGGACCCAGCTTCAGGCTTCAATCCAGGATCCTGCTTAAAATATATCTGCAAAAGCTACTCGACTGCCCGTGTGGAAAGAGGGCACCTGAGTTTGCAAAATGAAACAAACTACAGGTCAGTCGTGGGACTGGTGTGAGAATTCTATACTTAACTTATCTAATAAGTAGGCTAATCACAGGACCATGCCGCTAACGCGGAACGGGTTTACTCCATTGGATTGCCAGTGCATAAAGTAAATCGTCAAATAACGAAATGCTTTTTAGAAAAATGAAACCATTATAAGACCCAGGTCCCATCACATAATGCAACGCACACCAGAGGACAGGGTTTTACCTTATAATGGTCAAAAGATGCTTGATACGTAAAATACGATATTATTAGTGTGTATATATGTATATAAAGCATTTCAAATATAATATCAATCCTAGACGGCATAGCTACCATCTACTATGTCGCCATACTAGTTATACAATCAAAACCGCAAGGGCGTATTGGAAATTGGGTTTCCATCATGAGTCAAGGCTAGGGAGGAGCTCCTGACCGATTCGAGACACTCTAGCAATGCCTCAGGATTCGGACGCTGGCGAACCCTTGGATACAGCAGGGCCGGTCCACAAATACTTTAGTGGGTTAGTTATGCCTGAACACACGCTCCCCGATCCTATTGGACCTACAAATCAGCCGAGGGCGGCCGATAAGATTAAACCGAGGCCTCGCAAAAAAAATCCATCAACCACATAAGCAAATGTCGGGCCGTGTTAAAGCCCAATCACCACTTCTAGCTAGAAAGAAACGTGTGCACTCCCTGTGTTCCCTTCTCCCGTTTTAGACTCAGCCGGTGTGTGAGGCTCGCGAAGTCACGATATACACAAAGCTATGCCTAAATAGACTGTGCTTTGATCATCAATCACAAGGCCTGCTTTTCAACAAAGCCTTGATCATTTGCATCTTAGCATGTCACATTGTCAGACCCTACCATATTATTGATCATCTACCAATATATATATATATATAACCTCTAAGCTCATACATCTTAGAGAAGGGTGATAAGTAAAGAATAAATTCTTCACCACCAAACAGAAATATATAATCAGTAGTGTTCAACAAATACAGTAGGAAGGAATACAATGTCAGACACACAATCCATTTACAAGTCCGCTCTGGGTCTGAGCGAAACAACATGTCCGTCGATCTCCAAATGCGTTTGGACGATCATTACCAAATACCTTTCCTTAATAGGCCAATCCCAATTCAAGATACCAGTCATCATCATCCCAACGATGTGAAAACCTTCGGTCTTCAATCACCGTCTTAATCTTTGACTCTTGATCGTCGTGATGATTATTCAGAATGGGTTAAACCCAGTCTTTCTAAATAACTCGCGTATTTTGTGATTAGAAAGCAAATATTGGAAAATCACACATTACGCCACATTCCAACTCAGAGTATTCTTTTAATAAGATATTCATACTAGAAGATTCTCATTAATTTGATCAAAGATAAACTCCGAAAATAAAATCTTAAATCTTCTTTAAAGGATTTATTAAAACTCCAGTTTTGATTTGATATCAAAAATCATTATTACAAGATCATTTATTTTAAGGAATAAATCTTGTCTTAAACAGGTTAAAGAACTAGTGTCCTTTAAAATGCTGTTCACGATAAACCCACAAATCAATTTCCAAAATATGGAATTCCACAGAAATCTAATCAATACATAATCGATATAAATTTCTGTATCGGACTAATAATATAAATGGAATAACAGCAAAGCCTCTTAAATTCCATATATAATATCGGTCTTCTTTTACAGAAGCCCATTTCGATTATTACCAATCAAATTTCCACTAAATACTTATTTAATATATTAAATTGGAAAAACTTGATTTTTAGGAAATGCCTTTCTAAATCTATAAAATAGATTTATAAATTCCAAATAATAATTTCAATGTAAATTGGATTAAAGGACAAATGTCGTTTAAAACGCCGTCCACGATAAATCCGCTTCACATCTCAATTTATTTCATATCACAAAATGTAATTGCAAATCCTAATAATCTTTTTTTTTAAAACATATTTTTAAAATAATCATTAAAAATATTCTTTATATAAAAGATTCTAAATGGGAGGTATTCTTTATATTACAAATTTTTATCTTTTCCAAACTTTTTTTTTTGTTTTAACATATAATTGATTAAAAATATATTTTATCTTTTATGAAAGTATATCCTTAATATAAAAAGAAAATTTCAAATGTTAAAATATTCTTATTTAAAAGAACACCTGAATCGAAAGGCGACTCAATCATTTACCATATAATTTGGAATATATGGATTTCACACACATCATATATATGACAAGAATAGTATAATCATCAAATCATCCATCTACATCCAAAGTGTAATTTCCACTGTGTAAGCGTTAAAATTAAATAATAACGCTCATCGCAGCCTGTCGATCTAACGATCAACATACAACTGAATATTGTGATTAGTATATGTAAATTTTCATCCCAACACCCGTGTGGGGTTTCAACCATCAAACAAATAGTAAACTAATTTGTGCACTTGGGCGATGTGTGAAAATTATCGTCCCAATCACATAAACAAGTCGGGTAACTTGTGAATGGAAGTGTAATTCGCCATATATATAATGATGACAAGAAAATATCTCTATTGCAATGAATGAATAAGCAAAATAACTTCATCTCTATTGATCAATCCTATTTTGCTAGTTTAAACTCAAGCAAAAATGGTTATATTGTTTTGGCAATTCTAATGCGACAAAAATGATAGTTTTTTTGTTTCGACAAAAATAAATATTTAGATTTAACTAACCTATCTTGACAAGTATATATCTTGCCAAACATAAGATATATGTAAATTGCTTTAACTAATTCATTTTGACAAAAATGAATATTTTTGACGAAATGTCTATTTTGGTTTAGCTAATTTAAATTGACTAAAATAAATAATTGTTTTTAACTAATGTAAATTGATAAAAGTGAATATTTTGTTATTAAATAGTATATATTGACAAAAGTGTTTATTTCATTTTAACTAATCAATTTGACAAAATGACTCTTCTTATTTTATATAAAATTACAATAAGAATGCAACTCTAAAATCTATTCTTTTTATTGTCCTCTAAATGACAATAAAAGCGAATATTCATTCTTGCCATTTGTGCTACCACTAAAATGTAACTAAAATGTAGTTTTTAAATCATACCTTTTATTTATATCTGAAATTGTGAAAAAAGGGGTAACTCTTTAATTTTGAAAGTAAAATGGAACTTTCAATTCATGTTTGTCTGCATTAAAGAATGCAAATAAAAATACAACTTTAAAACGATGTTTTATTCATATCAAAAAAATGCAAATTCACAAATGTAACTTATATTTTGTTGTTCGGTTTGCATGTAGGATTGCAAACAAAAATGAAACTTTTATTTTAATGTTTTTTCTGCAACGAGGAGAGCAAATAAATAAATAAATAAATGTAACTTTTATTTCTAGTTTGTTTGAAACAAGGAATACAATTTAAGAAACAAATTCTATTTTAAAGTTTATTCCATTTGTGATTACAAATAAAAGAACAACTTTGTTTTCAATACATATATGTGCATTTGTGAATGCAAATAAAAGAACCATTTTAATTTCAATGGGTATTTGCATTTGTGAATGCAAAGTAAATACAACTCCTCTTTGTAAAGTTTATTTGCAGTAATTAATGCAAATAAAAGAACAAATTTCATTTTTAAAATTTACTTCATTTCAAAGCATAATTTATTTCAAAATATATTTTATGTCAAGGTATATTCTATTACAAAGTATATTTGCATTTGTGAATGCAAATAAAAGAAACAACATTTATTTCCAAGGTATATTTGCATTTGTGAATGCAAACAAAAGAATAGTTTTGTTTTCAAAGTATATTTTTAACAAATTCTATTCAGTGTGTAAAAATGTGTACATTTGTATTGGTAAATGTAGATAAAAAGATAGACTTCAGTTTCATTGAATATTTGCATTGATAAATGCAAATAAAAGAATAAACCTTAATTTCAATGCATATTTGTATTGATAAATGCAAATAAAGAAATAATCTTTATTTTCTGTATATGTATTTGCATTGGTGAGTGCAAATGAAAGAATAATTTGTTTCAGTATATATATTTGCATTGGTAAGTGCAAATGAAAGAATAATTCCTATTTTCTATATATATATTTGCATTGGTGAATGCAAATAAAAGAATATATTTTTTTAAAAGTTTATTAGCATCAATGAATTCAAATAAAAGAATGAATTATATTTTAAAATATAATTGCAAACAAAAATGTAACTTCTGAAAATAATTTCTTATTTACATATAAAATGTAAACAAAATTGTGATTTCCAAAACATGTATTTTTTTTTACATAAAAATGCAAACAAAAAGGTGGTTTCCAAATATAACCTATAATTTACCAATACAATGTAAATAAAGTTTTATTTTATAAATATATTTTAATATCAATAATAAAATTTAGTATTTTAATGTTATTCCAATTCTGTAACCTCTTATGTTTTAGGTAACAGAAAAGGGGAAATTTTTACTGTAATTCATAAATCGTGTTCTAAATGTAAACAAATAAAAAAATAGGATTTTATTTGTTTGCCAAATTCTGTTGTAATAGAAACAAATAAAAATATATTCTATTTGTTGTTCATATTCTATTGTAACATCAACAATAAAATAAAATAAACTTTTATTTGTCGTTCAAATTTCATTGTTCATCTCAGAATAATAAAAATAATATTTTAATAATTTAAAAATAAATTAGAGCGACTAGATCTGAATAAAATATGATTTAAATCTAAATTTAGATTTAATTCCCTAACCCCAAATAAATTCAACAGTATATAAAATTCAATGCAGATCTAGCATATCATGAACAACAAAACATCACACAAGCAACAATCAACAATATGTACAACACAAAATATTTCAGATTTGATTTAACATCATAATACAATTATTTTTAACACGAGAAAAATAATTTATAATTAATTATATAATAAAATTCAGAGTTCTCACATTGATATGGCTGAAAATTCGACTGTCTCGGATTCAGCTCTGGTCTGCGCCATTGCGAAGATCTCGGAAAGACGAGTCCAACGCAACTTACGGTTCGTAAATCGGCCCTCGTATGAAAGAGTTATTGAATTTTAAAGATTGGATAAATTAAATATTATATAAATAAAATAATATTAGAATAAACACCTTCTTCTTCCCTTTCTACGTTTGGCCAAACCCATCTCCACCTCTAATCCTCCCTGTCGCACGCAACCTCGGCCTCCCTGGCGCCGATCGAACACCGCCACTCCGAAGCCCGAACCACAAGCCACCACCGCCCAGTAACCCACCAAGCTCGGCCCTCACCTCGCCTCGAAACCCACACCCGAACGCACCGCCTTCCTCACCAGAATTAGCGAAATCCGTGCACTGGAACCCGATCTTAACCGTATAGATTCGAAGCTCACTGAATTCTCTTCGATTTGATATATAATTTGTTGATTTTCACTGAACGGATTGAGAGAAATTAGCGTTCGAAATTGGGAGCTTTCTGGCCATCGAATGGAGTAGGCGGCGGCTGGCCATTAGGGTTAGGGTTTATTTTTTATTTTTTTATTATTAAATTCATTGAAAAACGTGTTTTAAAGTGGATTTTTGGACTGTCTCAGAATTGGGCTTGCTTATTGTTTGTCTTAACGTTTTGAGGCCTTCTAAACGCAATGGGACAGGTCTCGAGGTCCAATTCCGAAATCTATAGAATATTTATTTAAAATCCCATTAAAAATTAATTAATTAAATATTGACCGTACTTTAAATATGCCGGGGCTACATATGACCTCAGAAAATTCCAGAAAAATTATTTTTAGCTTTCTTATGACGATACGGTTCTAACAAGACTAATTTCATCGAATTTTGAGACTGTTTGAAAAATGGCTATTTTCAAGTCGATTAAATTTAGGGTGCGTTTTTTACGGGTCTCTATTAAGTTTCAAAATATAAAAAATAAACCGGTGATAAAAATAATATAGAATACGTCCCTATTTTTGAATTTCCGCTAAAAAAATTCCAGATCTACCCTTACACACCTAAAAAACTATCCAACAACTGTTTGTCCTCATTTACTCAGTCTATTGCTCCTATAATCTCGCTCGTAAACCTAATCCTACAATTCTAGAAAACCGTCGATCACTCCAACAGCGATTTTTTTATTACTTTTTTTGTTTTTTACGAAAAAAATAGACAATTAGATCAATATATAACGTAAAATTGCATACATTCATGCAACTAAGTGGAATAATTGCATACAATTATTAATATTATGCAGAAAATAAATTATTAGTTTTGCGCAACAATAAAGTAGACGTGCATACATTAATATTATATAGAAATAAATAATTACTTGAATGTAGGGACTACAATTTTTTTTATTAAGATTTTTTGACTTTTACGAAAAACTAGACAAATAGATACAAATATTAATTAAAATTGCATACATTTATGCAAAAAAGTGAAATAATTGCATACATATATAGAACTGTACTGCATAATTGCTGAAGCAAAATAAATGACAAAAAAGTAAATACATATAATAATAACAAGATGCATATATATATATATATATATATATATATATATATATATATATATATGCAAATAACAGAAATATGTGCATACTTGCATGAAAATTTTCATAACAATTACACGTACTACATCAAAAAAAAAGTACAAACCACATCTACATGTACTACATCAAAAATTTCAGAACATTTACAAAGCAAAGATGATGGTCTGTTGAAGAACAAATAAATTTGTTAAGACCTAGCTTATTGCGCAAACCACATCTAGTAGTCTCGGTAGAAACAACTGAAGATTTCAATCATTTGGAAAAGGATGGAGGACCAAGCTTCAACAACACCACTACACCAATATCCACCGGAGCACTGTTATCAAAAAAAGAAAATCAACATTAATAAGCTTATTGCAGTAACCTAAAGTACAAAAACTGCTTCAGAATAATATAAATACATGCGAACAATTCAGCAAAAAACAATAATTTATGAATATTTATATGCACATATTATAGATATATGCATAGAAATACGAATATATTTGTAAAATAATATGTTTTTCTGTTTTTCTGATAAAAAATTGCATACATATATGCATGTATGAAGAATAGATGCATATATGTCCGCAACTTTTAATGAGAAGTTCAGCAAAAAATTACAAAAAATGCTTCAGAATAATATAAATACATGGTTACAATTCAGCAAAAAACAATAATTTACGAATATTTATATGCACATATTCCAGATATATGCATAGAAATATGAATATATTTGTAAAATACTATGTTTTTATGTTTTTCTAATAAAAAAATGCATACATATATGCATGTATGAAGAAAAGATGCATATATGTCCGCAACTTTTAATGAGAAGTTCAGCAAAAAAATTACAAAAAATGCTTCAGAATAATATAAATACATGGTTACAATTCAGCAAAAAACAACAATTTATGAATATTTATATGCACGTATTCCAGATATATGCATAGAAATATGAATATATTTGTAAAATAATATGTTTTTCTGATAAAAAAATGCATACATATATGCATGTATGAAGAAAAGATGCATATATGTCCGCAACTTTTAATGAGAAGTTCAGCAAAAAATTACAAAAAATGCTTCAGAATAATATAATTGCTTGTTGCGTTCTGAACTCTGGTTTAACAGAGGATAATTAGGTTTTAATTACATATAAAGGAGAAGTTGTTCCAGTTCTCTTCTACGAGGGAATTGATTTGACCTAGTTACTCAGGTGATTGTAACCCTCTTAAAAATTACATGATTCAAACATAGAAAAACGCCGAGACTATTTAAATATAACAAATAAATTTAAACAAAATCAAACTACTGTCATCGAATTACTAACCGCCCGTGAAAGATTAGAAGCAGACCCTACGTTGGAATAATGGAATTGCTACGTTGCCATTCCTGGATCGCTTTAGAACTGGAATCGCTGTCGTTCCTGGATCCCAGAAAGAATTTGTTTGGATTCAGTTACTGCGTGAAAATCGAATGAGGGTTCTCTTGAATCGCAACCGTTCAGGGTCAGGATTTCTGGAAATTGACGATTCAGGGTTCTCTTGATTTGAGTTCCTAGAGCGGTGAGATATAGAAGAAGAAGGAGGAGAATCCTGGTGCTGGAGCCGCCGCCGACATGAAATAGAAAATTAGGTTTCTATAAAGAATAAAACCCTAATACATAACCTATAAACAAAAACGAACCGTGAAAATCGAACGAGGGCATTTCCGTAAAAATAAAAGCTGTGTTTTGAAAATAGGGATGAGAATTATATATTTCAAAAGGGGAGGATGTGAGTCTAATTAAGTTTGGTTTTAAAGATGTGAGCCTAATTTTCACTTAAATTTAACTGAAATAGTCAAAACACATTTTCTTTTGCCACGCTCACATATTAATTCAAAAAATTCTGAAAATTGAAACCTAACTATAATTTGACATTCCGGTTCCAACAAAAGTGGTTTCGTCGAAAACGAAGGTCGTTTGAAAAATGACTATTTTCAAGGGCTATATATTTAATATTAAAAATACATTTTTAAACAAATAATTTCCGAAACTCAAAATATATAAGTGTTTATACTTTTTAAATGCAGAAATATCATTCCAGACTCAATGGAAGTGGTTTCGAGTCGAAATTCCTTCATATGTGAAAAGTAGCCATTCGGGCCATATATATTATATATATATATATAAATTCTACAGCGACCTTTCTAAAAATTGAATTGGCCATAACTTTTGATTACCGCTATGAAATTTCAATTTTTCAGATTCGTTAGAAAGATATGATTAAACAGATTTAAATATTTCTGCTTTCACTCAATTATGATTTATTTTGAGTCCTGTACATCCAATTAAAGTTTAAAATTAAAATTTTAAAACTACCGCGCCATTTCTAACTCCATTTATATTTAAATTAAATTTATTCGTTCTAACTTCAATTAAAATAAATTCTAGCCATTATTATTTATATAAATTATATTATATTTTCAAAATTCATTAAAATTTTCTAAATTAAAATTTTTAAATTGGTTCGGAATTTGCGGGTTGTTACAAACCACCCACTAACCAGAAATGAAGACATATACCAATAAGAGAGAACCGTCTGCTAAACATATTCTAGTTTATTTGTTTCGATACCCCCACCACTAGAGTCGGTTCGAATAGTGATGTGCAGGGACAACGACTTCCAATGGCTAAAAAAAAAGCGACCATTGCTGTAATGTCCAATATTTTCGATAGTCGAATATTTAATTTAATTTATTATTTTAAATATTATATTTGGAATATTAATGGATTTTAATATTTATTTCGTTTATGAAAAACGAAGCCGAATGTTAATTTATATATGATTATAAAACGAACTCGTAATGGCGTGATAGTTCATAATATTGTGTTTTGAACTTCAATTGAATATACAAAATCCGATATATGTCGGATTTCTGTGAAACAAGAAACGTATGAATCTTGTTGATTATAATTTTCATATGAAAGAGAAAAATTCAGATTTCGTGCTATAGATTGTTAGTTATGTCCAAATTCAAATTTTAAAATAATCGCTATGGAAATCATTATTAAACTATAACGTTTATTATTTAATTTAATATGGTTTTAATATAATTTGGACATCGTTTAACTCGAAATTGATGATATTGAGTTGTATAATATATATTTGAAGCTATACGATATTTCCATTTGGGTATTTATGACAATAATAATTTATTTTTATTTTATTTGATTATTCTGGAATTTAATAATATTTTATTAATATTATTATAAGCCTTAAAATAGTGATTTTTGCAAATGGTCTCTGTTTTCAATGAAATTAGTTTCAATGGAGCTGTAATGTTAAATTATTGTACAGTATTAAATTTCGTGGCAAACCGATGTCATATGACAATGGCAGTCATAAACGCCTAATCATTTTCTATAGTGCGTAATTAAATTAAATTAAATTAATAAAGGGATATTTGTTTATAACTTGAACAGACGATCGAATTAAGCCACGGAACCAATTGCGTTGAGTTCGTATCGACGTTTAGAGTCAGAATAGGCATGTACCTTGTTATTTTTGAAAACCGGTTAATTTGGTGAAACAACATTGTGGTGCGTATAAATATAGCATACCGGGGAACAAAGTCGGAATGCGACGAAACGTGTGTCATTGGATTCGTATTAATTAATTATTATAAGATTTCAATTTTCGTATCAATCGGACTTACCGTTTGATCGTGGCAACGATAAACGCCTTTATCGTTTATATTATTTTGGTCAATTTAGACAGGGGTAACTTTAAAAGAATAAACGACTAGCCAAACGAACTCCAATTTTAATGAAACAAATTTCATTGGATCCGTAAGAAAAAGGTCTAGTACAATTTTAAAATTGCAAGTTGATTGGATTTATTTTGTGATCGTGGAAAATTTAAACGTTTTTAGCTTGTGATTTATAAAGGACTTTTCATAAACGACTTCTGAATTTGACGAAACTTGTCCCATCAGGTCGAAAATATTTTTCTGTGCTAGGATCACATTTTTTTGTAAAAAATGGAGTTCGTATGTACGTGTTTTGAGTGAATACTTTAGTATTAAGTTTCATAATAATAAATAATAATAAATTTCTGCCCCAGCTCTATATATAAATACACATAAAGGGTCAATACCCTAAAATTAGGTTCGGGCGTGGTCAACAAAAACTGGAGCCGCCACTCAAACATTATAAACTACTATTGATTCACCATCTCCTCCCTTAAAATTCTCGTAATGTGTTCATTGATTCACGAAAACTTCTTTAGCAAACATATAGATCTTGGTGAGAGCTATAATATCAACGGTGGAGATTTGTTTTAGCAAGCTGTGGTGAGCATGGAGGTGCTAGAAACAATGGCGATTCGTGGATGGTTTTAGGCCAGGAGGCGCGACCGGGTGACTTGTAGTTTCGGGAGGTGGTTGAGGAGGTTGAGGTGCTCCTGGGGATCACGTCTGATCGGAGTCCGTGATGCAGGGGTGGTGCGACGTGTAGTTGATGAAGTTGAAGCACGGGTTCCGGAGTTGCAACAGAGAAGTCAGCGAGAGGGAGAAATAGAGGAAGTCGGCCTCGTGTTTTTGCTACAGCCGCGAAGTGAAGAACCTAAGTAATTAAGTGACATTAAAGTAATTAATTTATATATGTTAACTAAATCGGTAATTTTTGTGGCAGCATGACTAAAGGTAGAAGTAAACAAAGAAGCAGATCCTGGCATTTCGCTTTCAACGTAATTGTTCGGCCCGTATGCATTTCAGAAACTGTCGGGCCATGTTAACAAAGTAATTATGAATTAGTTGTTTAAAACCCTAATTAGGAGTTAAAATAATTTATTTAAAACTATGTTATGTACCGTAACTCCAGGGAACAGAATTTAAGGGTCAAGCCATTTTAAATTAAAATGTAATTAAGGATTTAATTAAGTGATTATAAATTTGTTATAGTTAATTAATTATTAATAGGTGGCTAGAGAAGTTAGAAACTTAATTATGGAATCCGGTTAAGTCAAATTGTAACTGAAAGTCAAAAAGATCGGGTGTTAAAAAGAAAATATTAACGTAATTAAATTTAGCTAATCGAATAGTAATTTAGAGAGAAATTATATTTAATTATATGGCTTGATTAAATTATTGATAACTGGATTATATATTATCAGAATTGGACAAACAAGGTGCCATTGGAACCGCACCGACGAACACTACTTTATGGAGCAGAATTGGACGTGATTGTAATCAACTGGATTTTTCGGTTAAATTAAACACGTGTTTGATTTAACTAAATGAACCATTTAAACGATGGAATCGAATCAAGGTGAGTCAAACTCACTTAGTTATTCCCACTTATATTTTATATAAGTCGGGTTTTTATTTTGTGTGTTATAGTTGCTAATGGTTGACAGTTTGTTGTTTGTTAAATATATATTTATATATAGATTGAATTGATGAAGTTAAACGTTTTTTAAATTTAGTGAAAATCCAAATCGTTATTTTAAACGATTGGAACAAATGAAGGTAACTTACCTTGTTGGTCATGTTTATAAAATAAACATGTTTAATTTAATGAATTGTTTGTTATGTTAAATAAATTGGCCAATGTTAAATAATCGTTGTTTACTGAAATTATCAGTTAAATTGAATTGAATGAATTTATGTGTGACAATCCATTTTAATGCAGAGAAGAACGGATTGGAGGGATCCAACGGGATTTCTCAAATATATTTAATATTATTTATTTTCATATTGTCATATATGAATTGTTCTGATTAAATGATTGATTTGATTATTGACCGTTGACCTGAAATTCATCATGTGTTTTGTTTAAACCAATGAGTAATATTGGTTGAGTAATTGACAGTGTATGGCATATAAATCAATCCTTTTCTAAATGTTGATTTACCGTCAAGTAAATCAACAAAATGAAGTTATAAAAATTATTTTATAACTAATGACAGATTTTTAAATCTGTATTTCGAATAAAAGTTTGTTAAAAGGAAATAAGTATTTATTATTTATTACTTAGGATTATAATTAATTATTAATTGATTTTATAAAGTAAATGCTTATGTTAATTAGATTTATAAGCAAATGAACTGAAATTAACCTAACGATTAAAAGTTGGATAATTGTTCTGTTAAGAAACAATCAAATGGAATTATTTAAATTAATTCTATTATTAATTCATTTAAATAAATGACTAATTGGAACTGGTTAACGAGATAACCATGTTTTGAGTTGACTAAATCAACTGTTTTAACTGAGAATAATTATTAAATTAAGTTGTTTGAATTAATTTAATAAAATAGTTAAATGAATAATTGTTTTAATTTTAATAAGATTTTAAAAAGAAATGTATTATTTATTTTAGTTAATTAAGAAGTTAACTACTGCTACAGTAGTTAACAATTGAAGTAAATTATTATTTTAATTAGTAAAAATTTAGGAGATTACTTTTTAATTCATTTAAAAAGTGATCAAAGTTGAAATGAAATTGAATTGAATTATGAAAGGAGTTATGGACGGTTTTATATTAAAATCGAGTTTTTATAACGAAGTTATAAAAGGGATTTTAAGCGAATATGATGGCTTAAATTAAATATCTACTTAATATTTGAAGTTGGAAAAAGGAAATTAAAAATTGGAAAATGGTATAAAATGGGAGTGAAATTATTCTGAGGTTCGGAATGTGGTATTCCGAAGTTCGGAATGGTTAACGAAGTGAGATTTATTCCGAAGTTCGGAATGTTAATCGAGGCGAGAGCATAAGCTAAGTAAAAGGTTTTGGAAATGGCAACGAATATAAATTTTTGTAAATGATTTACAAACGATTTTGTAAATGGAAGTTAAGAGTTTGTAAATGTAATATAAATATTAGTTGTCGATAATAATTTACAAATGGGATTTGTAAATGAAGCAAGAGTTTTGAAAATTGAATTTTTAATAATTATTACAAATAATAAATTGAACTATTTGATTTATAACTGTAGATCCTTAAAAAGATCGCTATGGGATTTTCGACAATGCATAAGTTGTCGTAATAATTTGAAATTACTTATAAATAAAAAATAAAAAGTTTTGAAATGAAATCTATAGCAAACGTTACAGATGATAAGTTGAATTGTTCTGATACAAATAAATATAAGGATCCGTAAGAGATGTCATTATAAGAGTTTTATAAAGATATATTTAGATAAGATTTAAAAAGATATGTATGTTAGAATTGTTAAAGACAGTTATATATGATTAAAAACAAATATAGTATTGTTGTTGCAAACATGTTGAAGAATATTTATAAAGAGACGTTAAAGAAATTTTTATAAAGGATTCTATTTATAAGGGAATTAGCTCGAGTATAACGTTATAAAGGATTGTTAAGGATTAATAGAGAAGTACAATAATAGTTTACTTAATAATTATTTGAGTAAACGTTGTCAAAATTTAAATAGGGTTTTCAAAGGAAAACGTGTGGTTAATAAACTTCTATCTATTCTGAAGGTATAAATGTTGTTGGTCAAGGCTTGAGAGGTAAATAAAATACCCTAACTTGAACGACTTCACAATTATCCAGGAATGGTATTAGTTTATAAACGAGAGATAATTGAGGGAAACATAAGTTATAATTTTCACAGGAATATTGAAAACTGTATTCGGAAAGTTTATAAGTGAATGAAATGATTTCAAGAATATTCTTATTTATAATAAGAAATAAAAGATAAACTCCAAATATTGGAAGATTTTAAGAATATAATTAACAGATGTTTAATTAAAAAGGCCAAGTAATGTCGGGTACTGAATCAGTAAATTTATTTTTTTCATGATTATTTATTTGATAGTTAAATAACCTACTATCAAATCTGATCAATATGATTGCTGGTACGGAAAGACTGGGATCGAATTATATTCGAAAACCATTCCGACCAACAAATACATGAAAGTTGTTGATTGAATATGGGGCATTGAAGACCGTGGATCTTCACAAACGGAAGAACCACTGGTTGAATTTCTTTGGTTTAGCGGGTAGAGATATTTTGACAGTGATTATGTCATGATTGGAATCTATGTATTGCAAGGACTACTTGCTACTGATCCTTGGGGTGATACCTATATAGGATGTGGTAGGAGGATGCCTTCGGTTCATCCTGTTCCTGGATGGCTTGTATGGACGAGTGTTTGACAGAGTATTTCCAGAAAACAACGTATGATGATTTTTACAAACGTACCAAGTTTGTGGTGAAGAAGGGCGCACTTCTTTTACACCCAGAGTATATTTATGGACGTTAATTAGTGGTTTGACGAATTTGACGATGTGGCATTCAAAGTGAATGGTGGCTAGATGTTCTAAAAAGTAAGTATAACCTCCAGCCTCATCAACCGGGAAATGACACAAAATCGGATAGGTCGCATGGCTATGTGGGTCGTACCCATCAAAAAGGTATATCATTACCTGATCTGGAGAAATCAAATGCCTTTGGTTGTCCATTTTTATTTTTGTATATACGCTATCTGTTCGGTTGGCTAGCCCCCAACCGCGGTAATGATATATTCGGTACTCTCAAACTAAGTCAGGGGCCGGTCATGTTTAGCCTAGGTTACAAGATGTTATTGTTGAACCTCAATGTATTCTTCTCCAGAGGTACACTGTCGGAAGGATGGTTGCCAATACCTTGCCACGGAACTCCATTCTCCAATAAGCGCTCGCGGTTTTGATTGTATACTATATATGTAGAGCGTGAGATGCAAGCGTTCTGCTAGATTGATATTTATTTGTATTTAGACACTGTTATAATATCAGAAAAGAAATTGATTTCAAAAACGCTTTGGGTTATTGTAGAGTAAAAGCCATCCGTATTTTTGTGTGGATTTGGTCTTACAATTACCCTTTTCTTTTGAAAGGATTTTGACGTTAAAATCAAGTTGTGTGTTGCCTTTAAACTTAGTGTGTTTTTTTCTCACTCTGTTCACAAGACTGATCCGGCTTTTGTAATGCTCGGGTTAGACCGGGTTGTACAGGTCCAGGTTATAGAATGATGCGATATCCAGAGACGAGCTGGAGATGTTCAGACGTATGGTATCTAGTATTTATTCCGTCGTACGATTGTATATGAGGAAAGATAAATATAACTGTCTAAATGTGTTGATGTACTCTGATGATTGTAAAGTTTTTATTTAAAGCTCTCAGTAAAGATTTATTTCTATACTATATTTTGTTCCGCTGCGATGTGAGACTTTGTGTTGTATTGGTTCTCCTTCTTCTTCTATTCTAATAATTCTTTCTATGTTATTCTACCCTCTGATTTCTTTCTAATAGCATTCCTGTGTTTTTGATGCTTCAATGTTCGACATGTTTTTGTGTCGATTTTCGGGGTCGAAAATCCGTGTTCATTACAGTGGTATCAGAGCTATTGGTTTAGTAATAACCTTGGCTCTGTGGCGTAACTTGATAGAGATGGGATTATTACTATCCTAGATTAAGTTGAGTGTATATATATGGGAGCGTATTTGTAAATTTTATATACAAATGTTGTAACATCCCAGATTTTTTTTTTTTACTAAAATCGATTTGGATTTTTATTATGTAATTCTGGATTTTCTTAATATAAAAGATTTTTATAAGGTTTAATATAAAATTTCACTAGGTATAAGTATTTTGTTTTATGAAATATGATTCTTATAAGAAAACTTATTCTGAAAATTTTATTTATAAGATTTATGTTTGAGTAATGATATTTTCTAATTTTTGGTAATATTGGTTTGTAAAATATGAAATTTGGTAAAGGACAATTTTTAAAGGATTTCATAAGAATGATTTTTTTTCAATTTTTATATCAATAAGTTATGATATTGTTTAGTTTTATACATATATTGATTTCTAAAAAGGGTTTGTTGAGTTCTAAGCCATTTTATAATTTATATTTTGATAAAATAATATGAATAAATATTTTTTATAAAATCTTAAGTAGTATATTGGTTAAGCATATATAATTGAAGTTTGCTACATTTGTAACATCTCTAAGGTGTAGCCAAAAATAAAACATAACAAAATAAGTAAATAAACTAATTTGGCAAGCATGCATTAGTTGAATTTTAAATAATAATTAGGTGGCATCATGCATGAGCCTTGTATGGCAAGTGTCATTCATTTAAAAATAGAAATTCAACATTTTCTTTTTTTCCTGGAAATTTAAAACCCTCTGTATCTCTCGATGTACTCAGTTTCTTCTTCCTTATTCAAGCTCCAGTAAATGAAAACTCCCTCTTCTTTTCACTCAAAAATCAACATCTCTCAATTCATTTGTTTTCAGCCAAAATGATCAACACAGAGTTGTTTGTATCATCATTCTAGATTTTAAAAATTAGCGGATCAAGGTTCCATCCATCATTGAAAGAGAATTTGTGAAATTACAGAGAATATGAAGAAGGGGTTCTAGACCTTCGAAAAATCGTATCTCTCAATCCGCTGTGAATCGTTCGACGCCGTCAGCATCTCTGCGATCAGCAGGAGACGTAGTATTTTTCATGTTAATTTGAGGCGATTCCGTTTCGACGATTGAAATTGTTCGGAACTAGGGTTGGAGTTTGACGGCGATAGAAGCAACGATGGGCGAAACGGAGTGTGGAATTGAGATGAGGATGGAGCAGGCTTTGATTTGGCGAAGTTCGGCGAAGTCTTGAGGAGATTTGAGGGGTGCGACATTGTGGGTGACGCACGTTTTTGGGTTCCAGCGATTTTTATCGGAAGTTCGGATTTTGCTATCGAGGGCCGAAGTCGACAAGGAGTGGTGCGTTGAGACGAGGGGAGGAAGAGAGATTGGTTGGTGGTCTTCGAATTGGGTTCGGTCAAGTATTGGAGGAGTACAAGTGCACGGTGCGTGCACTGTTTTGGGTTCCAGGAAAGAAGAGAGAAACGCAAGGGAGAAGAAGAAGATGGAGTAGGCGGGTTGGGATTTAAACGTGAATATGGGCTTTGGGCCAAAGAGGGGTATGTTTATTTTTATTCTTATTTAAGCTATTTTTGTTTAAACTTTAAACACTCATAGAGCGTTCATTTTTAATCGGATTGACTCGCCGTCAGATCCGTTAGAACCGTATCAGAGAGTAGATCACAATGAGATATTATATTGATAATTTTATTAAGTATAAATTATAATAATAATTAGCAGAAAATATCCAGCTGCTAATGGAAGTGAACTGAGAACAGTACAAGTAGCAGTGACGGTATTCGTTGATCTGTTCGCCCTGATAATGAAGAAATTGGGAGCCAGTATGGTGAGAACTTCTAATTTAAATATTTACTTAAATTAGTTAATTATAATTTGCTGAGATTAATTATAATTAGTGATGATGATTGTGTGATGGATGTTGATGTTTGAATGGTTGTTCATGAATTAGATAATACACTGAACACTAGTAAGTGTTATTGTCTGTAACGCTTATGCACAGTCAAATGTTTGTTGTGATGAATGAATTCATATCCATCTGATTGTATGATTCAGTTGGATAGATATAATTGCATTGTATGTTATCACACACACACACCGTGGTTGTGAAATATATGGGTGATCGATTTAGAATCTCCTTCCTATATACGAGTTTATTTAATTATTAAATAATATTTAAAATGTTAGTTTTGAATTAAATATCAACCTTTAAATATTCAATTAGGATTTGGAAAAGATTTGAACTATGCATTGATTTTGTTTTAATTCGAAATGAGATTTAAAAAAATTTGAATATGGTTTTATATATCAACGATGTCTTTGTATTAGTAATATAATATACACCAGAACGTTCTAGGATGACAGAGAGGATGGTGTCTAGGCTTGGGTTTGGAAATCAGTTTCCTGCTCTCCCTGGCTATCCCTAACTGGTCCGACAACGGGATGGTAAATTCGAAATCTAATTTGAATTTTTTTTTTTAAATTGTTCAAATGATTTGGAAATGTAAATTAAATTTGAAAAGGATTTGAATAATTTATATTTAAATCATTATATTGTTTTGAATAAAACGCACTATGATTCAACAATGCGGAAATATTGATTTCAAGTTTTGAATTGATTATTTGAATAAATTTGACTTGAAATAAAGAATGATGAATTGTAAATGATGACAGTTTTGAAAAGCATTGGGATATTTGGATTTTTGAATAATTTAAAAATCTATTTGATTTAAATGGCTACTTCAATAACAGTACTTATGGGTAACATTCCAAATATTGTGTTGGTTTGAAATTCATAAGCGTGAACTATTATTGACTATAATAATGATTATAAAATGGTTCGAAGATTTTTAAGGTATTGAAATATTTATATGGTATGGAAATGGGTTTTCCAAATTTGAAATTTGGATATGGTCGAAGATAAATCTTCGGATGTTCGATATTTATTCGGTAGATGAAAACTCTTATTATTTGAGGAATTTAAGAGGTAATTCACCGTTATTCCGCTTATGATATGAGTTGGATACGGAAATTTATATTGAGGATAAGTTGACGGTATTTCTATCCAGATCTGATGTCGAACAATTTAATAAATCTTTTAATTAAGATATATGGGTTCTCCACCTGATTGGAATAAGTTAGATAGAAATAATCTTCGATATTCGGTATAAAATTTCATGGTGTAAATGAATATTATCTGGGGAATTTGGAAGATATTATTATATCGTTATTTCACTTATAGTATTCGTTGACTATGAGAATTTATATCGAATATAAGTGGATAAGAATTTCTGTGTAATTTATGATTCAATATCGAATTATTTGGGTTTCGTCGTGAATCGTATCTTCAATAATATCATTCTTGGAACCCGATAAGATTGAATGGTGGAAATTCATATCGTTATTGGGATTTAATCAAATCTTTGATTCAAGGGAATTAAAGGTAAGAAATTAAAGCGAAGGGAAATCTTTGATCTCAAGGAAGAGATAAGATGATAATGAGATGTATGAAATCTATAATAATTCAAATCCTGAGTTGTAAATGAATTGATGACTAATTGGAAGGAGATTTAAATTGAAAGGCCTGTGTAAATCATAGCTATTGTTTTAAAGTACGCTTGTTACTTGGAAAGACCGGGATCGACTATATGTTCGAAAACCATTCCAAGTAATAATACGACGTTATGAAGCAATTCAAGACTCGGTAAACGACGAATGAAGACTGGGAATATTTAAGTTTGTTTAGATTGATTGTTGATAAATGTCTCGGTTAGGTAGGCCACCCGATACGAGGCATGAGTTACATGAGACCTGAACATACTCAAGTATTTCGGGTTGTTGTTCCGTTCAGACCCAGAATGGACTTGCACGGATGGTGTGCCTGACATTGAAATTGACCGCATAGCACTGATTTCCGTTAATGTATATCGGATTTGTGGCAATATATTATCCTTGTCTCTAAGTCATATGAACTTAGAGGGTATGCATTGATTTAAATCAGTGATATGTCGTGAATGGTCAATGTGACATACCCAAGCTATAAGACAAGCTAGTGATGATCAAAGAATGGCTTATCGAAGCATCGCTTTGCGTGTGACGTGACATCAACAAACCTCACACCCCGGATTGATGAGAAACTGGCGGTTAGGTTTTATACTTATATATGAATTAATGATGAAGCTGTGCAGCAGTGGGAAACCACTTATGAACCTGGGGAAGTTGGGTATGTTCGGGGGGCCGTGTCTGGTCGAAAACCGTTGATCTGCCCTGACGATGTGTAGTCGGTGTCCGCGTATGGTCGAAAAAGCCGTTGAGGCACTTCGTTTTGTATCCCTGATTGATCTTTCGTTCCAGGAATCATCAAGTTGGAAACCTAAAGTTCTTATGCGAGCCATACGATTTTGATTGTATATATATATGGCAACATATATTATGGGGTATATGCTGTCTAGGATTAATACATTTACTTGCGATATGTTTTCCACACTATATATATTATGGTATTGAAGAGAATTTTACGTATGAAGCATATTTGGTTGTCATAAGATAAAACTCGCCCATCTGGTGTGCGCTTGCATTGTGTGATGTGGGACGAGCTTATGATGGCTTCATTTTAAAAGACATTGTGCATTTATATGCACGGATATTCACATGGTGTAAATCCGTTCCGCGTTAGCGGCGTGATCCGGTGAAGTTCCCAACAAAAAAAAAATGAATCTAACTGTTTTGAGTTCTCACACCAGTCTCACGACTGACCTGGAGTTTATTGTTCCCTCACTAAACTCTGGGTGCCCGTGATTTTTCGCACGGGCAGCCAGTAGTTTAGTTTTGCAGTTATAGGTCATTGGAGCAGGATTTGGAGCGCTTCTAGAGTTGGAATCCACGCAAGAGTTGGAGCTTATGTTTTATCACAAGGTTCTTCAGCTGAGAGTAATTTCTTTTCTTCCGCTGTATAAGTTGTAACTCTGATATTCTATATAACTCTGATGTAACCTTTGTAATTTGCAATGAAAGGTTCTGTTGTTTTTGTTCAATATATGTATGTACCCATAACAATTCGTCTTTATGAACGGTTTAAGTCGGTTTAATTACTGGCAAGAACTAGGCAAAAAGGCGGGTCGTTACAGTTGGTATCAGAGCTTTGGTTATACAAAGCTATAGGGTACGTACATATCTGGACAAAAGAATAGGACTCCTCAGAGTTATATTATCTCATTAGAGATAGGGTTAGAAATACCCTAGAATGAGATCTCGGAATATTATGACGAGAGAGCGTATATTTTTTTGAAACCTATATAAGGTACTTTTGAACCAGTAAATCATTTTGAAACGATGATTATTTGAAATATATTTTGAAATATAATTTGAAACAAGGTTTCGAGTGTCTTATTCGACGTCATGATTGGACTATCGAGTATGTAAGGATTTTGAATATACGTCTGATCAACGTGTATACGAAGTCCAATATATACTAGGTAGATGTAGGGTCACACTCTAGTCGCTCGAGGATGATTTTACTGATGACCATGGCACCATCGGTAATTATTTTCGAGTTTCGAAAGTGGGATGACCGCATGGTTTCAATTAACACGTCGAGAAATACTTGAACCATTTCAATATAATATAAGCCAATATGTTATAGATGCGAAAGCAATTATTTTGACAATAACAAAAGGGAATATTGTAGAGGTAAACTATACTTAGAATTTGAAGGGACGCGTAAGTGTGAAATTTCATTAAGAAAATTATATCAAAAATAGCACCCATACATCAAGTTAAACAAGTCACAACAGATGTTTGAATACGATCTAATAAGTGGTAATTAGAAAAGATATTATATTTCTCAAAGAATGTTAATATGTTAATGTAAGTAACAGATTTGGATAAATCCTTGACATGAATTGTAAATGAGAATATCCAAGAATATCTTAGCTATCAGGACCCCTTAAGAAAGCTGTAGATGATTTGGACTTAAGTAAGAATTTGTTTTACGAGATGATTTTTGACTTAAGTTAGAAATGAGTATAAAAAAGTTATTCTACATCATAACAAACATCGAAGTAGACAAATTTGGATCTTTGAAGTATTAAGTTGAAAGATGTGAGTTCTGGAAATGATAAGATCAATATTTGAACAACCCTATCTTGAACCTGTGTACGCGTAATCAGAGTGCGCAGAGGAAGCGTGATGGTATTTTAAATAAAACTGTTTAAGAGATTTTCCGGCTAGTTGAGTAAGAAAATTTTTCTAAACACGATTTGATATTCAAACAAGAATGAAAAAGAGAGATATATATTTTGAATTTTAAAATGGATTTAGAAAAGTGTTATTCGATTAGGTGAAAATGATAACTAAAACATGAATATCAGATGAGTATAAATTTAACTTATAAATGAGTTAATATGAGATTAGAAACAATTGGAATTTTTGAAATAGAATGAGTATTTTGAAATATAATTCCATCTCTTCCCTTGTCGCTGGGTTTTGCTCGACCCATTGTCATCTTTTGAATATCACCTGAATTGTCGTGTTTGAAATTTAACTGTCCAACTTTATTTCTGGATTCTTCCTTTTGCCTTGCTCTGATAAAGCTATGAACAAGTGAACTAATTTGGATTTGAAACCAGTATTTTGAGTTACCTCTTAAATTGAACTTGAATTGTATTGAGTGCGATAAAATTTCTAATACTGAATTTAGCCAAAATGATATTTTTGCAAGATAATGTAATTGATTAGGGAAAGGATTATTTGAGAATTTAGATTTAAATTTCAAATTTAAACACTTGGTCTTATAATTAATAAGAAAATCATGAATTCAGTAAGAGTAAGTTAGAATGATAATTTCCAAACTTTTAGATTTTTCCTAGGGTCATAAACCTCTAAGTACTAGACAGTATCCATCCTAGTTCCTCCTTAGTGGTAGTGGTAGCAGCTCTGAGTCTAACTCGGAAATTTTGATTAAAAACAAGACCGGTGACGACCCTAGTAATCACTAGATCATGGAAGTTTCCTTAGACTCTGCCTTTAGTGAGAATTAGACCGAGCAGCCTGAGAATGATATGAGCTGTGATTCTGACCATTACATTTCTGATATGTTGAGATAGAAATGGGAATTTAAAATTGGTTAAGGAGTTTAAATTACTCGACTTCCTTTTCGAGGACGAAAAGTTTCTAAGGGGGGGTGAATGTAACATCCCAGAATTTTTTTTAATAAAATCGATTTGGATTTTTATTATGTAATTCTGGATTTTCTTAATATAAAAGATTTTTATAAGGTTTAACATAAAATTTCACTAGGTATAAGTATTTTGTTTTATGAAATATGATTCTTATAAGAAAACTTATTCTGAAAATTTTATTTATAAGATTTATGTTTGAGTAATGATATTTTCTAATTTTTGGTAATATTGGTTTGTAAAATATGAAATTTGGTAAAGGACAATTTTTAAAGGATTTCATAAGAATGATTTTTTTTCAATTTTTATATCAATAAGTTATGATATTGTTTAGTTTTATACATATATTGATTTCTAAAAAGGGTTTGTTGAGTTCTAAGCCATTTTATAATTTATATTTTGACAAAATAATATGAATAAATATTTTTTATAAAATCTTAAGTAGTATATTGGTTAAGCATATATAATTGAAGTTTGCTACATTTGTAACATCTCTAAGGTGTAGCCAAAAATAAAACATAACAAAATAAGTAAATAAACTAATTTGGCAAGCATGCATTAGTTGAATTTCTAATAATAATTAGGTGGCATCATGCATGAGCCTTGTATGGCAAGTGTCATTCATTTAAAAATAGAAATTTAACATTTTCTTTTTTTCGTGGAAATTTAAACCCTCTGTATGTACTCAGTTTCTTCTTCCTTATTCAAGCTCCAATAAATGAAAACTCCCTCTTCTTTTCACTCAAAAATCAACATCTCTCAATTCATTTGTTTTCAGCCAAAATGATCAACACAGAGTTGTTTGTATCATCATTCTAGATTTTAAAAATTAGCGGATCAAGGTTCCATCTATCATTGAAAGAGAATTTGTGAAATTACAGAGAATATGAAGAAGGGGTTCTAGACCTTCGAAAAATCGTATCTCTCAATCCGCTGTGAATCGTTCGACGCCATCAGCATCTCTGCGATCAGCAGGAGACGTAGTATTTTTCATGTTAATTTGAGGCGATTCTGTTTCGACGATTGAAATTTTTCGGAACTAGGGTTGGAGTTTGACGGCGATAGAAGCAACGATGGGCGAAACGGAGTGTGGAATTGAGATGAGGATGGAGCAGGCTTTGATTTGGCGAAGTTCAGCGAAGTCTTGAGGAGATTTGAGGGGTGCGACATTGTGGGTGACGCACGTTTTTGGGTTCCAGGGATTTTTATCGGAAGTTCGGATTTTGCTATCGAGGGCCGAAGTCGACAAGGAGTGGTGCGTTGAGACGAGGGGAGGAAGAGAGATTGGTTGGAGGACTTAGAATTGGGTTCGGTCAAGTATTGGAGGTGTACAAGTGCACGGTGCGTGAACTGTTTTGGGTTCCAGGAAAGAAGAGAGAAACGCAAGGGGGAAGAAGAAGATGGAGTAGGCGGGTTGGGCTTTAAACGTGAATATGGGCTTTGGGCCAAAGAGGGGTATGTTTATTTTTATTTTTATTTAAGATATTTTTGTTTAAACTTTAAACACTCATAGAGCGTTCATTTTTAATCGGATTGACTCGCCGTCAGATCCGTTAGATCCGTATCAGAGAGTAGATCACAATGAGATATTATATTGATAATTTTATTAAGTATAAATTATAATAATAATTAGCAGAAAATATCCATCTGCTAATGGAAGTGAACTGAGAACAGTACAAGTAGCAGTGACGGTATTCGTTGATCTGTTCGCCCTGATAATGAAGAAATTGGGAGCCAGTATGGTGAGAACTTCTAATTTAAATATTTATTTAAATTAGTTAATTATAATTTGATGAGATTAATTATAATTAGTGATGATGATTGTGTGATGGATGTTGATGTTTGAATGGTTGTTCATGAATTAGATAATACACTGAACATTAATAAGCGTTATTGTCTGTAACGCTTGTGCACAGTCAAATGTTTGTTGTGATGAATGAATTCATATCCATCTGATCGTATGATTCAGTTGGATAGATATAATTGCATTGTATGTTATCACACACACACACCGTGGTTGTGAAATATATGGGTGATCGATTTAGAATCTCCTTCCTATATACGAGTTTATTTAATTATTAAATAATATTTAAAATGTTAGTTTTGAATTAAATATCAACCTTTAAATATTGAATTAGGATTTGGAAAGGATTGGAACTATGCATTGATTTTGTTTTAATTCGAAATGAGATTTAAAAAAATTTGAATATGGTTTTATATATCAACGATGTCTTTGTATTAGTAATATAATATACACCAGAACGTTCTAGGATGACAGAGACGATGGTGTCTAGGCTTGGGTTTGGAAATCAGTTTCCTGCTCTCCCTGGCTATCCCTAACTGGTCCGACAACGGGATGGTAAATTCGAAATCTAATTTGAAATATTTTTTTTTAAACTGTTCAAATGATTTGGAAATGTAAATTAAATTTGGAAAGAATTTGAATAATTTATATTTAAATCATTATATTGTTTTGAATAAAACGCACTATGATTCAACAATGCGGAAATATTGATTTCAAGTTTTGAATTGATTATTTGAATAAATTTGACTTGAAATAAAGAACGATGAATTGTAAATGATGTCAGTTTTGAAAAGCATTGGGATATTTGGATTTTTGAATAATTTAAAAATCTATTTGATTTAAATGGCTACTTCAATAACAGTACTTATGGGTAACATTCCAAATATTGTGGTTGTTTGAAATTCATAAGCGTGAACTATTGTTGACTATAATAATGATTATAAAATGGTTCAAAGATTTTTAAGGTATTGAAATATTTATATGGTATGGAAATGGGTTTTCCAAATTTGAAATTTGGATATGGTTGGAGATAAATCTTCGGATGTTCGATATTTATTCGGTAGATGAAAACTCTTATTATTTGAGGAATTTAAGAGGTAATTCACCGTTATTCCGCTTATGATATGAGTTGGATACGGAAATTTATATTGAAGATAAGTTGACGGTATTTCTATCCAGATCTGATGTCGAACAATTTAATAAATCTTTTAATTAAGATATGGGTTCTCCACCTGATTGGAATAAGTTAGATAGAAATAATCTTCGATATTCGGTATAAAATTTCATGGTGTAAATGAATATTATCTGGGGAATTTGGAAGATATTATTATATCGTTATTTCACTTATAGTATTCGTTGACTATAAGAATTTATATCGAATATAAGTGGATAAGAATTTCTGTGTAATTTATGATTCAATATCGATTGATTTGGGTTTCGTCGTGAATCGTATCTTCAATAATATCATTTTTGGAACCCGATAAGATTGAATGGTGGAAATTCATATCGTTATTGGGATTTAATCAAATCTTTGATTCAAGGGAATTAAAGGTAAGAAATTAAAGCGAAGGGAAATCTTTGATCTCAAGGAAGAGATAAGATGATAATGAGATGTATGAAATCTATAATAATTCAAATCCTGAGTTGTAAATGAATTGATGACTAATTGGAAGGAGATTTAAATTGAAAGGCCTGTGTAAATCATAGCTATTGTTTTAAAGTACGCTTGTTACTTGGAAAGACCGGGATCGACTATATGTTCGAAAACCATTCCAAGTAATAATACGACGTTATGAAGCAATTCAAGACTCGGTAAACGCCGAATGAAGACTGGGAATATTTAAGTTTGTTTAGATTGATTGTTGATAAATGTCTCGGTTAGGTAGGCCACCCGATACGAGGCATGAGTTACATGAGACCTGAACATACTCAAGTATTTCGGGTTGTTGTTCCGTTCAGACCCATAATGGACTTGCATGGATGGTGTGCCTGACATTGAAATTGACCGCATAGCACTGATTTCCGTTAATGTATATCGGATTTGTGGCAAAATATTATCCTTTTCTCTAAGTCATATGAACTTAGAGGGTATGCATTGATTTAAATCAGTGATATGTCGTGAATGGTCAATGTGACATACCCAAGCTATAAGACAAGCTAGTGATGATCAAAGAATGGCTTATCGAAGCATCGCTTTGCGTGTGACGTGACATCAACAAACCTAACACCCCGGATTGATGAGAAACTGGCGGTTAGGTTTTATACTTATATATGAATTAATGATGAAGCTGTGCAGCAGTGGGAAACCACTTATGAACCTGGGGAAGTTGGGTATGTTCGGGGGGCCGTGTCTGGTCGAAAACCGTTGATCTGCCCTGACGATGTGTAGTCGGTGTTCGCGTATGGTCGAAAAAGTCGTTGAGGCACTTCGTTTTGTATCCCTGATTGATCTTTCGTGCCAGGAATCATCAAGTTGGAAACCCAAAGTTCTTATGCGAGCCATACGATTTTGATTGTGTATATATATGGCAACATATATTATGGGGTATATGCTGTCTAGGATTAATACATTTACTTGCGATATGTTTTCCACACTATATATATTATGGTATTGAAGAGAATTTTACGTATGAAGCATATTTGGTTGTCATAAGACAAAACTCGCCCATCTGGTGTGCGCCTGCATTGTGTGATGTGGGACGAGCTTATGATGGCTTCATTTTTAAAAGACATTGCGCATTTATATGCACGGATATTCACATGGAGTAAATCCGTTCCGCGTTAGCGGCGTGATCCGGTGAAGTTCCCAACAAAAAAAAATGAATCTAACTGTTTTGAGTTCTCACACCAGTCCCACGACTGACCTGGAGTTTATTGTTCCCTCACCTAAACTCTGTGTAACAACCCGGAAAATCTGGGCCTGTTTAAAATTTTTATTTTGGCAATTTTAGCGAATTTTGATTATTTAAAATAGATTATTTTTAATAATATCGACGAGAAATTTATTTTGAATATAATTCGAACGTATATTTTATACGCGTCGTCGTTAGAATATAAATATTTATATATAATTATAAATAGAATTGAAAATGGCGCGGTAATTCGATAATTTGATTTCAAACTTCAATTGAATGTACCGGGTGCAAAACAATCTGGATTTTAGTGAAACCAAAAACATTAGGATCTAATTGATGATATCTTTCCAACGAATCCGAAAAATCAAGATTTCATAGCGGGAATCAAAAGTTATGTCCAGTTGAAAATTCTGAATAGTCGCTATGGAATTGAGGCCTTTAAAAATTGAAATTTTGCAAACGACCTCGGATTTCGACGAAACCTCTTTTGTTGGGTCCGTGATATCGTATTATTGCTAGGTTTCAAATTTCATAATTTTTCGAATCAATATGTGAGCGTGGCAAAGGAAAACGCGTTTGACCAGTTTCAGTTGATTTTAATCGACTGGAAAATGGCCATTTTTCTAACGGTCTCAGAATTCGACGAAACTAGTTTTGTTAGGACCGTATCGTCAATTCGAAGCTAGAAAATATTTTTCGGGAATTTTTAGAGTTAGTATGTGACCCCGGTAATTTGAAATGTACGTTTAAAATTTAATATAATGATTTAAATGTAGATTTAACGGGAACTGATCGAAACGATCGAAACAGCTTGCGATACACGTCCCATTGTGTTCGGAATGGGGGTAATACGCTATGGACGACAGGCGGTGGGCCTCGTTTTGAGGTCGAAAATAAAGGTTGCTTTTTGCGGTGAAAGAGAAATTAATTAATAAATAAAATAATAATATCTCCCTCCCCTTTTTCTCTCTGGCCCCCCTTTAATCGTCTTCATTCAACAGAGAAAAAAAAAGGAATCGACGCCCCCCCCCCAATCGACCATCGCGACGCCGCCAGGGGGGAGTAGCCGCCGCCGCCCCCTCTTCTTCTCCCTCCGCCTGCCTCGCCCTCGCTCGACGCCCTCCGCCAGACGCGACAGCGCCTCCACCCGAAGACCCGACTCCACAGCCCGCGCCACCAACCACCCCTCACCTCACCCCCAGCCCGCCGTCGAAGCTCTCCGACCCCCTCCAGCGTACGCAGCAGCCTCCTCCCCCCTGCAAACGAAAACAGTAAGGTTCTTATTTATTTATTTTATTTTTATTAATTCCTTCGTATATATATAATGTTATGTAAAAGCAATCAGTTTGTTTAACATTAGTTTATATAGAAATTGGATTGGAGAAAAATATATGATTTTTATTTGTTCGAAATTACAAAGTTAAGATTTTTGTTTGACTAAAAATATGATGTCTATTCATACAAAGATTAGATTTTATTAAATAGAAAAGATTTTATTCAGTTAAAAATATGATTTTTATATTTTTAAAGTAATAAAAATATGATTTTTATATTTTTAGAGTATTAAAAATATAATCTTTACTATTTAAAAGATGTAAAAATATGATTTTTGGTTAAGTAGAGAATTGACAATATAATTTTTACATGATAGGAATATTAAAAATATCATCTTTATATGTGTAGAAAAATAAAAATGTGATTTTTATAGTGATGAAGTCAATATTTTTGAAAAGGCGAAAACTTTATTTTTGAAAAGGCGAAAACTTTATTTTTATATAGGCGAAAACTTTATTTTTATAAAGGCGAAAACTTTATTTTTATAAAGGCGAAAACTTTATTTTTGAAAGGGCGAAATCTTTATATGAAGAATAGCGAGATAAAAATATAATTTTTATCTATATAGTAGCGTTGTGAAAAATTCGATTTTTATATATAGAATAGCATAGTAAAAATTCGATTTTTAAATATATGAAATGATTATAGAAATATGATTTTTAAATTGAAAGTGAATAAATAAAAATGTGATTTTTATTTCAAAGACATCAAAATATAAAAATGTGTGATTTTTATATATGTAGTGGCTACGGGCAACGAAGATGACGAAGATGCGATAACGATGAAGATTTCTATCAAAAGAAGAGTCAAGTTGTTTGGATAGCTATCGGTGAGAACTTCTCACTCTTCAACTTCTTTTTCTAGTTATATATATATATATATATACTAGGATGCAGACGGTGCTTAGCAGCACCCGACACAATCGTCCACAAACCATGGACTTGTTTGTTTGGTTGCATAAATTAGTTAGATGATTTGAATTGAATTGAATTGAATTGTTTGGTGAACTGAAATTGATTTGATTGATGTGTGAATGGCGTGGGCCTTCACTAGACCGGGGATAAGGCTAGGTCTCGTCCCGTTTCTAGTATCGTGCCGTTATGCCGCCGAAATTTCCCAAAATATGTTAGAAAAATAAAAATATCATTTTTATTGTGTAAATGAACTGAATAGAAATTCATGTGTTGAAATAAATTATTTTATCGTTAAAAATATAATTTCTAACGTGGAAGTGAATAAAATAAAATATTCATTTACAAACCGGACGGTTTGTTTATGTACACCTATTTGAATGACATTGATTGGGACGATAAATTTTACACATCGCCCAACTGCAAAAATAAAATCTGTGTTTGATTGTTTGAAACCCCACACGGGTGTTGGGATGAAATTTGGAAGTTCACTCATCCTGATTGATTAAATATGTCGATCGATTGATTGACAGGCTGTTATAAGCGTAAGATATCTATATTTGATGCTTATACAGTGTAGTGCACTTTGGTTGATGGTTGATTGTTTATCAATGCTATTATATACATGTGTTGTATGAAATCCGTATAATTAACGTTATATGGTGATTGATTGGGCCTCATTCCAATCGGGACAACAATGAATATTATAAAAGAAAATTCATGTGTTGAATATAAAAATAGTCATGTGTTGACGATGTTCATGTGTTGAGTAAAATATTTTATACAATGAAATTTACATCTTTATCATATTTAAAATTAGAACTACTTCCCAGTAGAAGTCTAATTAAAAATCAAACGATAGATACAATAGTTTTATAAAATATCTTACATAACAAAAATAGTGATGTGTTGACAGTACTCATGTGTTGAGATTAGTCAGGTGTTGAAAGAAATATAGATTCATGTGTCGAATGGAATAAATATTCATTTGTTGAATAGAATAATGGATTTATTGAAATATATAAAGCCGTGTTGATTAGAGTTGCGCTATTTTGACGTGAACGATATTGATATCGATTATATTCGTTTTTATAATGAATACAGAAAAGAAGTGATTTCAAAATATAACATGTAGAAAATATTATCATTTATATAGTTATGATATGAAATATTCAATTTTGATTAGAAATTGAATATAGAGTTGAAATGGTTTTGGAAACGAATTTAAAACGATTTATAAAATACGTTTTAAAAGGAAATTGACGAAATATATAATATATATATATATATATATTATATATAAAATGGCCGGAATAGAACGCGCCGCTCCGCGGCAGTTCGTGAATTTCGACCATTGACTTCGAACGGACATTACGGGAGATCCGACCGTCGGATTCTCCTAAAACCGGAACCGCTGGGTTCGTATCGAAAAGAGCTTTCCAATGAATATTAGAAATTTGAAATCTAATGGTAGGATTTGGAATTATGTCCAAATCTAATTTTAAAAAGGTCGCTGTAAGTGCAGTTCGATAGCCGTTAATGGAAATCGACTGTACGGGCCTTGATAAAATTATTAAAAATATTGATAATTTGTGTAAAATCATAATATGTGAATCGGAAAGAACTGGGATGAAGAATTCCACATTTGAAATGATAAAAATAGATTTTTATCGAAATGAACCTGTTGTGAACTAGAATTAAAATCAATTTATGTTTGAAATAAATAAATTGAATTTGAAAGTGATTTTAAAAATAATCAATATTCCCAATACGTGAATTGGACTGGAGTTGAATCGAAATTATCTTCGAAATCTTTCGATGCTGGATTTCGTGACTATACAGATATTGTTATGGGAATTTGAAAGATATATTTTATATCGTTATTTCCAATACGATATTCGTTGGTTTCAGAATTTGATATTGAATATAAGCCGGTATATTTTCTATTCAGAGCCTTGTATTTAATATCAAATGTGATGTGGGTTCATCGTGAATCGTGTTTTAGATGACATTGGTTCCTTAACCCAGTTAAAGGCAAGGTGTTGATTTTTGAAAAGATTAAAACTAAGTGGAGTTTTAATGAATCTTTAATTAGATTAAAAATGTGAATTGATAATTTAAATTATCAAATCTGAAAGGTGATCGAGAATGGAGTACCTCCAGTTTTGCTCCAAAGCGATAGTTAAATCTTTAATTAGATTTGAACGTGAAATGGTAATTAATTTTACCGATAACACCATGGTGTTAGATGTGGAGTGTTGCCAGTTTTCTCCATGGGATATATAGGTTGGGATTGGGAAATAAAATAAATAATTACTTCGGTGTGGTTCGTTAATCCCGACTAGTTTGAAATGATATCCAAAGGAAGATTATAGGATAAATTTGGAAGAATTTATCTTGGATAAAATTAATGGGAACCTTTCCCTAAGAATGTGATTTTGTGAATAAAAGAATATTCTGAATTGGAATGAGGCGTTTGTTGTGTTTGTGTAACATTCGTTTATTATATACGTGGGTTATTCAGAAAGGCCGGGTTTATACCCATTCTGAATAACCGATTCGACGAGATGTCGAAGTTGAAGACGGTGGTTGAAGACCGGAAGTCTTCACATCGTTTGGGTGATTACTGATGATCTTGATTGAGCTGTACACCCAGGATGAGGGAATCAGTTGGTGATCGTCCAGACGTACTTGGAGATGGATGGATATGCGAGGAAAGTGCCACCGGTTTCGTTCAGACCCAGAACGAACTTGTAAATGGATTGTGTGTCTGACATTGGATTTTATTCTGTGTTGATTGATCTCTATTAAATATACATCTGTTTGGCGGCGGAGAATTTATTCTCTTGCTTAACGCCCTTCTCTGAGACGTAAGAGCTCAGAGGTTGTATATCGATGGACATCAATCGCATGGAGTGAATTGCCAGTGTGGCACGCGTAAGTGGCAATTGATCAAGGCTTCTGTTGAAAAGCAAAGTCTTGTGGTTGATGATCAAAGCATGGTCTGTGTGACGTAGCTTTGTGTATAACGTGGATTCGCGAGCCTCACACCTCGGTATGAGTCAAAAACGGGATAGTGACTGCAGGGAGAGCACGACGTTTCTTTCTAGCTAAGGTGGTGTCAGTGACCTACCAGCCCTGACATTTATATACTTTTCACCTGTGTGGTTGTTGGATACGAGGCGCCTCGGATATAGGTCTGTAAGGACCGGGAAACGTGTGTTCAGGAATTGCCAATCCTCAAAAGTAAGAGAGGACCGGCCCTGAAGATCCAAGGATCATAGTGGGGTCCTGAGACATTTGCTAGAGTGTCTCGAATCGGAGAGGAGCTTGCCCCTTGCCTCGGCTCACGACGGAAATCCAATTTACAATACGTGATAGTGCGATTTTATTTGTAGAACCTAGTATGGCGACATAGTGGTATGGGTCATTCATGCCGCCTATGATTGATATTTATGATTGAAATTGTTTTGACACTATACACCTATAATAGTACCAAATAATGCGTTTTAAACGTATCAAGCATGCTTTGGCTGTTATAAGGTAAAAACCCTATCCTCCGGCTTGCGTTGCATTGTGTGATGGGACCTGGGTCTTATAACAGCTTCATTTTTCTTTATTTAGCATTGCGTTGTTTGTTCTATGCACTGGTATCCTTGGGAGGAAACCTGTTCCGTGCTATACGGCGTGGTCCCTTGATTTACCGAACTTTAAAATAAAGAATTATAACTGTTTTAGTTCTCACACCAGTCCCATGACTGACCTGGAGTTTATTGTTTTAACCTAAACTCTGGGTATCCCTATTTTCTGCACGGGCAGCTAGTAGTATTGGTTTTGCAGATTTATATTCACAGGGTCCTGATATACAGCTGGAACGATGCTCGGAAAGCTCTGTATCCGTGTATCACTTCTAGTTGTGCTTTTGTATTATTTTACGTTGCTATGTAATTTATTGTAATCTCTGATATTTATCCAATGTAATTTATTCATTTATACTCTGTATATTCTTGTATCTGATGGAATTGTTGTAATAACAATGAAATGTTCTTCTGTATGCGTTATATTTTGTCTTGTCCTCAATTCTATCCGTGCTTTCCTTCACGGGGAAGTTCGGGTCATCTCAGTTTGGTATCAGAGCTTTGGTTTACAGAGCTCGAGAACAAGACACATTAGAACCATACGAAAGAATTCATCAGATATTGGATTGGTAATATCCAATTAGAATGACTCGTTAGAGATAGGATCAGTAGTATCCTAGAACAAGTGTGAAGAGTATATTTTTCAAATGAAAACAATTTTGTTTTGAAAATTTAAATCGCTTTATACGTATATGAATATTTATTTATTTTGAATATGGACAATCGAGTATATATAGATTTCTCGTATACGCGTCATGAACGTATAGTCGAAGTTTTAATATACTGGATAGATATAGAGTCACATTCTAGACACCCGGGGATAATTCTGGTGATGTGGCCACATCATCAGTATTTATATTCGTGTTTCGAAGGTGTGATATCTATATATTTCCATTAGGCTGGTGTGAGAACCAAAACTTATATAGCTAGAACACATTGTTGTGAATTGCCGGCAAAAACAAGATTTTCAGTATATATATATATATATCAAAATTATGTATTTGAAACTCTAATTCACTAATTGATTGATGTTTGTGTTGTTTGTTTATTTGTTTGCTAATTTTTGAACCATTAGGCCTAATATTGAATTATATTGAAAATTGGTCGCATTTGCTTGCATATACATATACTTACATTGAACAGGTCATAGCAAGGAGGCTAGAGCAGAGAATAAAATTTGTTTGCCCGACAAATAGGTACATGTTTACATAATTTACTGTTTTGTTTGGGTGATGATGATTTTATGAGCCTATTGGCTAGCCGCTTGGCTTTTTCTTTTTCTTTTTGAGATCTGAAGGACCGGGGAAGCTATTAGAAATTCCCCGATGCTCCCGGTGCAGGGGAGGTTATGGCGAAATTTTTCGAAAATTTAGGGTGTTAGCCAAATTTTTGAAAATTTGGAAATTCTCAGAAACTGAAAAGTTGGAGAATGGAAGCCAGATCGAACGTGGAGCTGATTAATCAAACCATTTTCGACTTTGTTCCTTTTCGGGGACGAAAAGTTTTAAGTGGGGGAGATTGTAACAACCCGGAAAATCTGGGCCAGTTTAAAATTTTTATTTTGGTAATTTTAGCGAATTTTGATTATTTAAAATAGATTATTTTAAATAATATCGACGAGAAATTTATTTTGAATATAATTCGAACGTATATTTTATACGCGTCTTCGTTAGAATATAAATATTTATATATAATTATAAATAGAATTGAAAATGGCGCGGTAGTTCGATAATTTGATTTCAAACTTCAATTGAATGTACCGGGTGCAAAACAATCCGGATTTTAGTGAAACCAAAAACATTAGGATCTAATTGATGATATCTTTCCAACGAATCCGAAAAATCAAGATTTCATAGCGGGAATCAAAAGTTATGTCCAGTTGAAAATTCTGAATAGTCGCTATGGAATTCAGGCCTTTAAAAATTGAAATTTTGCAAACGACCTTGGATTTCGACGAAACCTCTTTTGTTGGGTCCGTGGTATCATATTATTTCTAGGTTTCAAATTTCATAATTTTTCGAATCAATATGTGAGCGTGGCAAAGGAAAACGCGTTTGACCAGTTTCAGTTGATTTTAATCGACTGGAAAATGGTCATTTTTCTAACGGTCTCAGAATTCGACGAAACTAGTTTTGTTAGGACCGTATCGTCAATTCGAAGCTAGAAAATATTTTTCGGGAATTTTTAGAGTTAGTATGTGACCCCGGTAATTTGAAATGTACGTTTAAAATTTAATATAATGATTTAAATGTAGATTTAACGGAAACTGATCGAAACGATCGAAACAGCTTGCGATACACGTCCCATTGTGTTCGGAATGGGGGTAATACGCTATGGACGACAGGAGGTGGGCCTCGTTTTGAGGTCGGAAATAAAAGTTGCTTTTTGCGGTGAAAGAGAAATTAATTAATAAATAAAATAATAATATCTCCCTCCCCTTTTTCTTTCTGGCCCCCCTTCAATCGTCTTCATTCAACAGAGAAAAAAAAAGGAATCGACGCCCCCCCCAATCGTCCATCGCGACGCCGCCAGGGGGGGAGTAGCCGCCGCCGCCCCCTCTTCTTCTCCCTCCGCCTGCCTCGCCCTCGCTCGACGCCCTCCGCCAGACGCGACAGCGCCTCCACTCGAAGACCCGACCCCACAGCCCGCGCCACCAACCACCGCCTCACCCCCAGCCCGCCGTCGAAGCTCTCCGACCCCCTCCAGCGTACGCAGCAGCCTCCTCCCCCCTGCAAACGAAAACAGTAAGGTTCTTATTTATTTATTTTATTTTTATTAATTCCTTCGTATATATATAATGTTATGTAAAAGCAATCAGTTTGTTTAACATTAGTTTATATAGAAATTGGATTGGAGAAAAATATATGATTTTTATTTGTTTGAAATTACAAAGTTAAGATTTTTATTTGACTAAAAATATGATGTCTATTCATACAAAGATTAGATTTTATTAAATAGAAAAGATTTTATTCAGTTAAAAATATGATTTTTATATTTTTTAAGTAATAAAAATATGATTTTTATATTTTTAGAGTATTAAAAATATAATCTTTACTATTTAGAAGATGTAAAAATATGATTTTTGGTTAAGTAGAGAATTGAAAATATAATTTTTACATGATAGGAATATTAAAAATATCATCTTTATATGTGTAGAAAAATAAAAATGTGATTTTTATAGTGATGAAGTCAATATTTTTGAAAAGGCGAAAACTTTATTTTTGAAAAGGCGAAAACTTTATTTTTATAAAGGCGAAAACTTTATTTTTATAAAGGCGAAAACTTTATTTTTGAAAGGGCGAAATCTTTATATGAAGAATAGCGAGATAAAAATATAATTTTTATCTATATAGTAGCGTTGTGAAAAATTCGATTTTTATATATTGAATAGCATAGTAAAAATTCGATTTTTAAATATATGAAATGATTATAGAAATATGATTTTTAAATTGAAAGTGAATAAATAAAAATGTGATTTTTATTTCAAAGACATCAAAATATAAAAATGTGTGATTTTTATATATGTACTGGCTACGGGCAACGAAGATGACGAAGATGCGATAACGATGAAGATTTCTATCAAAAGAAGAGTCAAGTTGTTTGGATAGCTATCGGTGAGAACTTCTCACTCTTCAACTTCTTTTTCTAGTTATATATATATATATATATATATATACTAGGATGTAGACGGTGCTTAGTAGCACCCGACACAATCGTCCACAAACCATGGACTTGTTTGTTTGGTTGCATAAATTAGTTAGATGATTTGAACTGAATTGAATTGTTTGGTGAATTGAAATTGATTTGATTGATGTGTGAATGGCGTGGGCCTTCACTAGACCGGGGATAAGGCTAGGTCTCGTCCCGTTTCTAGTATCGTGCCGTTATGCCGCCGAAATTTCCCAAAATATGTTAGAAAAATAAAAATATCATTTTTATTGTGTAAATGAACTGAATAGAAATTCATGTGTTGAAATAAATTATTTTATCGTTAAAAATATAATTTCTAACGTGGAAGTGAATAAAATAAAATATTCATTTACAAACCGGACGGTTTGTTTATGTACACCTATTTGAATGACATTGATTGGGACGATAAATTTTACACATCGCCCAACTGCACAAATAAAATCTGTGTTTGATTGTTTGAAACCCCACACTGGTGTTGGGATGAAATTTGGAAGTTCACTCATCCTGATTGATTAAATATGTCGATCGATTGATTGACAGGTTGTTATAAGCGTAAGATATCTATATTTGATGCTTATACAGTGTAGTGCACTTTGGTTGATGGTTGATTGTTTATCAATGCTATTATATACATGTGTTGTATGAAATCCGTATAATTAACGTTATATGGTGATTGATTGGGCCTCATTCCAATCGGGACAACAATGAATATTATAAAAGAAAATTCATGTGTTGAATATAAAAATAGTCATGTGTTGACGATGTTCATGTGTTGAGTAAAATATTTTATACAATGAAATTTACATCTTTATCATATTTAAAATTAGAACTACTTCCCAGTAGAAGTCTAATTAAAAATCAAACGATAGATACCATAGTTTTATAAAATATTTTACATAACAAAAATAGTGATGTGTTGACAGTACTCATGTGTTGAGATTAGTCAGGTGTTGAAAGAAATATAGATTCATGTGTCGAATGGAATAAATATTCATTTGTTGAATAGAATAACGGATTTATTGAAATATATAAAGCCGTGTTGATTAGAGTTGCGCTATTTTGACATGAACGATATTGATATCGATTATATTCGTTTTTATAATGAATACAGAAAAGAAGTGATTTCAAAATATAACATGTAGAAAATATTATCATTTATATAGTTATGACATGAAATATTCAATTTTGATTAGAAATTGAATATAGAGTTGAAATGGTTTTGAAAACGAATTTAAAACGATTTATAAAATACGTTTTAAAAGGAAATTGACGAAATATATAATATATATATATATATATATATTATATATAAAATGGCCGGAATAGAACGCGCCGCTCCGCGGCAGTTCGTGAATTTCGACCATTGACTTCGAACGGACATTACGGGAGATCCGACCGTCGAATTCTCCTAAAACCGGAACCGTTGGGTTCGTATCGAAAAGAGCTTTCCAATGAATATTTGAAATTTGAAATCTAACGGTTGGATTTGTAATTATGTCCAAATCAAATTTGAAAAAGGTCGCTGTAAGTGCAGTTCGATAGCCGTTGATGGAAATCGACTGTACGGGCCTTGATAAAATTATTAAAAATATTGATAATTTGTGTAAAATCATAATATGTGAATCGGAAAGAACTAGGATGAAGAATTCCACATTTGAAATGATAAAAATAGATTTTTATCGAAATGAACCAGTTGTGAACTAGAATTAAAATCAATTTATTTTTGAAATAAATAAATTGAATTTGAAAGTGATTTTAAAAATAATCAATATTCCCAATACGTGAATTGGACTGGAGTTGAATCGAAATTATCTTCGGAATATTTCGATGTTGGATTTCGTGACTTTACAGATATTGTTATGGGAATTTGAAAGATATATTTTATATCGTTATTTCCAATACGATATTCGTTGGTTTCAGAATTTGATATTGAATATAAGCCGGTATATTTTCTATTCAGAGCCTTGTATTTAATATCAAATGTGATTTGGGTTTATCGTGAATCGTGTTTTAGATGACATTGGTTCCTTAACCCAGTTAAAGGCAAGGTGTTGATTTTTGAAAAGATTAAAACTAAGTGGAGTTTTAATGAATCTTTAATTAGATTAAAAATGTGAATTGATAATTTAAATTATCAAATCTGAAAGGTGATCGAGAATGGAGTACCACCAGTTTTGCTCCAAAGCGATAGTTAAATCTTTAATTAGATTTGAATGTGAAATGGTAATTAATTTTATCGATAACACCGTGGTGTTAGATGTGGAGTGTTGCCAGTTTTCTCCATGGGATATATAGGTTGGGATTGGGAAATAAAATAAATAATTACTTCGGTGTGGTTCGTTAATCCCGACTAGTTTGAAATGATATCCAAAGGAAGATTATAGGATAAATTTGGAAGAATTTATCTTGGATAACATTAATGGGAACCTTTCCCTAAGAATGTGATTTTGTGAATAAAAGAATATTCTAAATTGGAATGAGGCGTTTGTTGTGTTTGTGTAACATTCGTTTATTATATACGTGGGTTATTCAGAAAGGCCGGGTTTATACCCATTATGAATAACCGATTCGACAAGATGTCGAAGATGAAGACGGTGGTTGAAGACCGGAAGTCTTCACATCGTTTGGGTGATTACTGATGATCTTGATTGGGCTGTACACCCATGATGAGGGAATCAGTTGGTGATCGTCCAGACGTACTTGGAGATGGATGGATATGCGAGGAAAGTGCCTCCGGTTTCGTTTAGGCCCAGAACGAACTTGTAAATGGATTGTGTGTCTGACATTGGATTTTATTCTGTGTTGATTGATCTCTATTAAATATACATCTGTTTGGCGGCGGAGAATTTATTCTCTTGCTTAACGCCCTTCTCTGAGACGTACGAGCTCAGAGGTTGTATATCGATGGACATCAATCGCATGGAGTGAATTTCCAGTGTGGCACGCGTAAGTGGCAATTGATCAAGGCTTCTGTTGAAAAGCAAAGTCTTGTGGTTGATGATCAAAGCATGGTCTGTGTGACGTAGCTTTGTGTATAACGTGGATTCGCGAGCCTCACACCTCGGTATGAGTCAAAAACGGGATAGTGACTGCAGGGAGAGCATGACGTTTCTTTCTAGCTAAGGTGGTGTCAGTGACCTACCAGCCCTGACATTTATATACTTTTCACCTGTGTGGTTGTTGGATACGAGGCGCCTCGGATATAGGTCTGTAAGGTCCGGGAAACGTGTGTTCAGGAATTGCCAATCCTCAAAAGTAAGAGAGGATCGGCCCTGAAGATCCAAGGATCATAGTGGGGTCCTGAGACATTTGCTAGAGTGTCTCGAATCGGAGAGGAGCTTGCCCCTTGCCTCGGCTCATGACGGAAATCCAATTTCCAATACGTGATAGTGCGGTTTTATTTGTAGAACCTAGTATGGCGACATAGTGGTATGGGTCATTCATGCCGCCTATGATTGATATTTATGATTGAAATTGTTTTGACACTATACACCTATAATAGTACCAAATAATGTGTTTTAAACGTATCAAGCATGCTTTGGCTGTTATAAGGTAAAAACCCTATCCTCCGGCTTGCGTTGCATTGTGTGATGGGACCTGGGTCTTATAACAGCTTCATTTTTCTTTATTTAGCATTGCGTTGTTTGTTCTATGTACTGGTATCCTTGGGAGGAAACCCGTTCCGTGCTATACGGCGTGGTCCCTTGATTTACCGAACTTTAAAATAAAGAATTATAACTGTTTTAGTTCTCACACCAGTCCCATGACTGACCTGGAGTTTATTGTTTTAACCTAAACTCTGGGTTCCCCTATTTTCCGCACGGGCCGCTAGTAGTTTTGGTTTTGCAGATTTATATTCACAGGGTCTTGATATACAGCTGGAACGATGCTCGGAAAGCTCTGTATCCGTGTATCACTTCTAGTTGTGCTTTTGTATTATTTTCCGTTGCTATGTAATTTATTGTAATCTCTGATATTTATCGAATGTAATTTATTCATTTATACTCTATATATTCTTGTATCTGATGGAATTGTTGTAATAACAATGAAATGTTCTTCTGTATGCGTTCTATTTTGTCTTGTCCTCAATTCTATCCGTGCTTTCCTTCACGGGGAAGTTCGGGTCGTCTCACTCTGGGTGCCCATGATTTTTCGCACGGGCAGCCAGTAGCTTAGTTTTGCAGTTATAGATCGTTGGAGCAGGATTTGGAGCGCTTCTAGAGTTGGAATCCACGCAAGAGTTGGAGCTTCTGTTTTATCACAAGGTTCTTCCGCTGAGAGTAATTTCTTTTCTTCCGCTGTATAAGTTGTAACTCTGATATTCTATATAACTCTGATGTAACCTTTGTAATTTGCAATGAAAGGTTCTGTTGTTTTTGTTCAATATATGTATGTACCCATAACAATTCGTCTGTATGAACGCTTTAAGTCGGTTTAATTACCGGCAAGAACTAGGCAAAAAGTCGGGTCGTTACAAATGTTTTGTATTGTGTTATTTGATCGGTCTAAATGTTGAGAAGCACAAAACTGGTAATGGGAACAATATTGTTTTGTAAAGAGGATAAATGAAATAATTTTACCCAAATTATATTTTTGTACAGAAAAGAAGTAATATATCAAATTACTGGGGATATTGTGTGTCGATTAATTTGAATGAATACAAACTAGAGTAAAAATATGAATTTAACATGGTCAAATGGAGTTAAAAATGATATTGGAATTAAATTAAATAAATTTGGAATTTGGAATTTAATGAATAATAATTAAATGGAAATCAATTGAATATTAACAGATTGATGTTCAAATTTGTTAAACCAAAATAAATATTAATATTGAATGCAAATTCAATTGATTTGGTTAATCTGGTTGTATATTGGTTGTTGATTGTGAATTGTATGTTATTGGATGGTAGATTGTTTGAATAGAAATAATCAACAATTTAATGGAGCTGAATGAATTATAAACTAAAGAATAAATTATAGTATAATTAAATTGGAATGAAAATGCATATGAATTGAAATTTATGATTTAACCCTATATTTGAAAATGAATTGATGCTACATGTTTGATTTTTGGAATTCGTGTTGTTATACTTGATGATTAATGAAATATTATTTAAGAATTTCATATATATGTTACTTATTGTAACAACCCAAAAAATTGAAACCAATTTAAAAAATTTATTTGGGCAGTTTTAATGAATTTTGAATAATTAAAATAATTTATTTTAAATAATAATGACTAGAAATTTATTTTGAATAGAATTAGAAAGTATAAGTTTATTTAAATGGAAATTAGAATATAAATATTTATTTTAATTATAAAAGGAATTTGAAATAGCGTGGTAGTTTGAAAATTCGATTTCAAATTTCAATTGAATGTATAGGATTCGAAATAAACCAGATTTTAGTGAAACTAGAAATATTTGAATCTGTTTGAAAATATCTTTCCAATGAATTTGAAAAATTGAAATCTCACAGTGGGAATTAAAAGTTATGCCCAGTTGAAAATTCAGAATAGTCGCTATGGAATATAGCCCTTAAAAATAGCGATTTTACAAACGATCTCTGTTTTCGACGAGACCACTTTTGTTGGATTCGGAATGTCAAATTATTGCTAGATTCCAAAATTCATAATTTTTGGAATCAATTTGTGAGCGGGGCAGATTTAAACGTGTTTGGTCAATTCAATTTGAATTTAATCGACTGAAAAATGACCGTTTTTCAAATGGTCTCCAAATTCGATGAAATTAGTTTTGTTAGGACTGTATCGTCAAAACATAGCTAGAATAATTTTTCTGTAATTTATGGAGTCAGTATATGGCCCCGGTAAAAATGTATGTTTAAATTGAATATATAATGATTTATATTTTAATTTGAAGAAAAACCGATCGAAACAGTCGAATTTGTTTATGGGACATATCCCACTATGTTCGGAATGAGGGTATTTAGTTAGTGGCGACAGTCATTGGGTTCGATTTGGGGTTCGGGCGAAAAGTCAACTTTCTTGGAGAAAATAAATAAATTAAATTAATTATATATAATTCCCCCCTCCCTCCACAATTCTTTCTCTTTCCCGTTCAGTTTTAATTAGAAAAAAAACAAAAGCCCTCGTCAATCCCGCCCGCTGCCACCCAACAGCGCCACCACCGCCGCTCGTAGGCGCGCCGCACTCCCTCCTTCTCCTAATAGCTCCTCAGCCCTCCCCCTTCCTCCATTCGAACCCGCGAAGACCCATCCTTGGAAACCTTACGCAGCCCCACCGACCCCCAAATCCGCCGATGCACCCTCGCGACTCCCCCTCCAACCTCTCCTCCGACTGCCGCGCCAGAAATCGCCCCTCCCCCCTTCAACGCAGTAAATTTTTACTTATTTATTTATTTTAATTCTTTTTTATTTATATATTATAACATTGTGTTTTTTTTTAAAATCTGATTTTAATAAAATAGAAAAGCTTGAATTTTTGCATAGCAAAAAGCTTTGGTTTTATATTTTTGTAAAAAGATTTGATTTTTATTTTTTTTATAATAAAAAGCTTTGATTTCTAATTGTGAAAAGCTTTGATTTTTAATTATGAAAAGCTTTGATTTTTAATTAGAAAGCTATGATTTTTATATGAAGAAAGCTATGATTTTTATATAAAAAAAAGCTATGAATTTTATATGTAGCGAATTAAAAACATTGATTTTTATATATACAGCGAAGCGATAAAAATATGATTTTTATATTGAAAGTGACAAATAAAAATGTGATATATATATATATATATGAGCGTTATAAAAATATGATTTTTAAAATATAAACATCATTATAAAAATATTATCTTTATATATGTAGTAGCGTTAGAAAGTTATGATTTTTATTTATAATAAAAATATGATTTTTATTTATATGAAGTAGCGATAAAAATATGATTTTTATTTATAAAGTAGCATAATAAAAATTGGATTTTTATAATATGGCTTTGAAACAAAAATGTGATTTTTAACATAAAACTGCGCGAAACAGATTTTGATGGAATCGACTGGAATCAAGTCCAAATCCGAACTGTTCAGAAATAAAGAATGGAGGAGTGGAAACCAAAGGTGAGAACTTCTCACTCTAATTTATTTTCTAGTGAAATATATAGTAGGATGCAGACGGTGCTTAGTAGCACTCGACACCTGTAACACCCGTAATTTATGTGAACATAAAAATAATTAAACAAAGTATAATTAATTTTTAGAAGAAGAATTAAGGAAAACGGGTTACGCTATTGCGTTCGTATCGGAATTCTGCTTGAGATAGAGTCCGAGTTTGCATAAATCGGACTTCCTATGAAGAAGTTATGGCACTTAGAAGTTTCAGCCCGAATTCAAATTCAAAGTTTCGAAATTCAAATCACACACCCGGGCTGGGTGGGAAAATTCCCGCCCAGGACCCAGGTCGACCAGGGGGTCTACCTGGGTAGAACAGGTCGACCATGGGGTCGGCCTGGGGGTCGACCTCCACCCCTTTTTCCAGATCCGTGGATAGATTCGTTTTTCTGCATTTGGACGCCTGCTCTGACCAGATTCGTTGCTCCTAAGCTATTTAAACACCCCCAAACCTCACTTTCTCTCCACACAATTTCATTACGCCTATACTCTGGCCAAATTCATATTAATTTAAATCAATGGCGTCGTTACTCTGCTGAAACCTAAGCTAGAACAAGTGCTCCTTCATCTTCCAATCTGAATAGGATTAAAAGAGAACAACTACAACCCCTTTTTCTTTTAGAATCCAACCAAGGTGAATATAGTTATTTTCAGATATTAAATTTAATGATGATCTTAACATGGTTATAAATCTGAATTAGAGATTATGCATTTTCCTGTTTATCAGATCTGTTTTTCTGTGTAGATCTATCTTATTCCTGTTTATCAGATCTGTTTTTTTGTGCAGATCTATCTTATTGTAACTATTCTGTATCTCTTCCTTCCTTCTGTTCTATAGCCAGGCTACCACGAGCCTGATCCAAATCTCATAAGAGATTGGCGCACAAACGCTAAATTTGGGGAAAATAATGAATGATGCATAATTGGACATGACTGATTTGTGACTGATTTAAGAAAACGGCATATGTTGTAATTTAAGATCTAGGCATACTATATATGACAGTTTATGATTTGGAAGAAGGAGAATTATTGTATGACACCATGTGACTTGTAATTTGGGGACACAATGCATGTTATAATTCAAGATCTGATTTTGAGGACATAATACATGTTGTAATTTAAGATCTAGATTTGGGGCGTATTTTATATGACGATCTATGACTTGGGAGAAAAGGATATGTGACTTAGGCCTGAAAAACCTATATTATAATAGGGATAATTATAAATGTGAATACGCCTAATTCGGATTTTTGGATATTTGACATACGCGGTAATCAACGGCTATAATTTGGCATAATTTATTTTGTGTATCATGATTTGGGATTTTTAGAGAATATTCTGTACGGTACAAATTTAACTAAAAATTTGGGGGCGTATGTTATATTGTGAATTATGACCATAATTTAGGCATGTAAAATTAGGCTAAATTTTATGATTAGGCGAGGTATGTCAATGAAATTCTAAGGGATGATTAAATCTGTTAAATTGCCTAATCTGCTAAATATGTTGAAAGTGAATACGGTAATTTGGGGTATGGAAATCTGTGGGCTCAATCTAAAACTAAGCAAGACATGTTAATAGAACTTTGAGATATCTGCTGTAACATGTAAAGAAGCTAATTTGTTGAATTGACATAATTAGTCTGATATTGGAATATTCTGTGAATGAATACCTTAGCTAAAATAAGAATGCCGAGACACGAGGTTACGATGAAACGACTTGAAATCCCCCTTGCGGGAAATCACGGATTGTGTTGAGGACAAGGCGAATCATAACACAAACAGAAGAACATTTCATTGTTAATTACAATAATTCCATCAGAATACAAGAATATACAGAGTATAAATCAATATTACACGTTCACTAAATATCAAAGATTACAATACATTTCATAGCAGCGGAAAATAATACAAAACACAATTGAAAGAATATACAAATACAAGAGCTTTTCGGATATCATTCCAGCTGTAACACAGGTTCCTGTGAACATAAATCTGCAAAACCAAAACTACTAGCTGCCCGTGTGGAAATAGGGGCACCCAGAGTTTAGGTTAAAACAATAAACTCCAGGTCAGTCGTGTGACTGGTGTGAGAACTAAAACAGTTATTATTATTTATTTTAAAGTTAGGTAAATCAAGGGACCACGCCGTATAACACGGAACGGGTTTCCTCCCAAGAATACCAGTGCATAAAACAACAGCGCAATGCTAAATAAAGAACAATGAAGCTATTATAAGACCCAGGTCCCATCACACAATGCAACACAAGCCATAGGATAGGGTTTTACCTTATAATAGCCAAAGAATGCTTGATACGCTAAATTTCATCTTTTATTATTACTATAAGTGTATAGTGTCAAAACAATTTCAATCATAAGTATTAATCATAGACGGCATAAGTGCCCCATACCACTATGTCGCCATATATAGGATTACAACTAAAACCGAAATGTCTCGTATTAGAAATTGGATTTCCCTCTGTGAATCGAGGCAAGGGATCGTCCTCACCGCCTTCAAGACTCTCTAGCCCGAGCCTCAGGGTCAGAGCGCATAGACCCTTGGATCGTCAGGGCCGGTCCACCGATGTGGATTATTATGCCTGAACATTGCGTTCCCCGCCGTTTGGGGGCGTAAATGAGCCAAATGACTCCATCGGCTCCACACAGTCACCGATATATCCGAGGCGCCTCGCAATCCAACAACCACATTGGTGAAAATAATATAAATGTCAGGGTTGGTAGGTCACTGACACCACCCTAGCTAGAAGGAAACACATGTCCTCCCTGAGGTCCTCTCCCGTTTCTGGTTCACAATCGTGGTGTGAGGCTCGTGAATTAACGCTACACAAAGCTGTGCCACACAGGCGGTGCTTTGATCATCAACCACAAGACTCTGCTTTTCAACAGAAGCCTTGATCATTTGCATCTTAGCATGCCACATAGGCAAACCACTCCATGCAACCGATATCCATCAATCACACAGAATGGTATCCAATATCAGACGCACAGTCCATTTACAAGTCCGTTTTGGGTCTGAACGAAACCGGAGGCACCTTGTACCTCGCATATCCATCGATCTCCAAGTACGTCTGGATGATCACCAACTGATTCTCTCCACTTGGGTGTACAGCCCAATCAAGATCATCAGTAATTATCCAAACGATGTGAAGACCTCCAGTCGTCGACAACCGCCTTCATCCTGGACACATCGTCGAATCAGTTGTTCAGAATGGGATAAACCCGGTCTTTCTGAATAACTCACGTATATAATAAACAAGTGTTACACAAACACAACATACCCCTCATTCCAATTCAGAATATTCTTTTATTCAAATATTCTTATACTTTGGGAAAGGTTCCCATTAATTTTACCAAAGATAAATTCCTTAAATTTATTCTTTAATCCTCCTTTGAATATCATTTCAAACCAAATTATGGTTTATCCAAACTAGTCGGGATTAACGAACCTTACCAAAGTAATAATTTGTTAAATTTCCCAACCCCAGCCTATTCATCCCATGAAGTAAAACTGGTCATACTTCATATCTTAAACCACGGTGTTATCGGTAAATTCAATTACCATTTCATGTTCAAATCTAATTAAAGATTTAACTATCGCCTGGAGCAAAACTGGTGATACTCCATTCTCGATCATTTCCATCAAATTAAGGATTCATTAAAACTCCACTGGGTTTTAATCTTCCCAAAAATCAATATTAATGATTATTTAACTTGGGAAATCATATCCTGTCTTTAACTGGGTTAAAGAACCAATGTCCTTTATAACACGGTTCACTATAAACCCAAAATCACATTCCATTAACAACAGAATTTTCATGGAAAACAGATCAATGTATATAATCGATATGAACTTCCATATCTAACTAATAATATAAATGGAATAACGGCAAATCCTTTTAAATTCCATATATATTAGCAGTCTTCCTCCATAGAAACTCACTTCGATTATCACTAAATCGAATTCCATTCCATTCCAATTTATTTTATTAAATTGGAAAACTTTACTTTGGAAACTCTCCTTTAAATCTTAACAAGAGATTTATAAATTCCAAATAACATTTCACTGCAAATCGGGTTAAAGAATGAATGTTGTTAAAAACACAGCTCACAACAAACCCAATTCACATTTCATTAAATATCGGGTAAAAGAACGAGTGTTATTTAAAAACCGTTCACGGTAAACCCAAAAATCAATTGCAATTCAATTCAAATTAAATTTCATTTAATTGACACATTTCATTAAATCCTAATAAAAAGATTTAATCTTTTTCTCAACTGGTTTAAGAACAGTGTTAATGAAGATACCATTCACGACAAACCCAAATCCCATTTGATATTAAATACAAGACTCTGAATAGAAAATATATCGGCTTATATTCAATATCAAATTCTACAACCAACAAATATCATATTGGAAATAACGATATAAATATATCTTTCTAATTTCCATAACAATATCTGTATAATTACGAAATCCAACATCGAAATATTCCAATGACAATTTCGATTCAAATCCATTCCAATTCAATTATTGGAAATTCTGGTTACTTTTAAAACCCTTTCAAATCCAATTTATTTATTTCAAAAATAAATGGATTATAATTCTAGTTCAAAACTAGTTCATTTCGATAAAAATCTATTTTTATCTTTTCAAATATGGAAATTTTCATCTCAATTCTTTCCATATCATTTCTTATGATTTTACACAAATTATTACTATTTTTAATAATTTTATCAAGGCCCGTACAGTCGATTTCCATCAACGGCCATCGAACTGCACTTATAGCGACCTTTTCCAAATTTGATTTGGACATAATTCCTAATCCAACCGTTAGATTTTAAATTTCTAATATTCATTAGAAAACTCTTCTCGATACGAACGCAACGGTTCCGGTTTTTGGAGAATCCAACGGTCGGATCTCCCGTAATATCCATTCGAAGTCAATGGTCGAAATTCACGAACTGCCGCAGCGCTTCGCGTTCTATTCAGGCCATTATATATATATTATATATATATATTATATATATATATATATTATATATATTTCGTCGATTTCCTTTTAAAACGCATTTTATAAATCGATTTAAATTTGTTTTCAAAACGATTTCAACTTCATATTCAATTTCTAATCAAAATTGAATATTCCATATCATCGATATATAAATGATAATATTTTCAAAACATTAGATTTTGAAATCATTTCCTTTTCGATATTCATTATAAAAATGAATAAAATCGATATAAATATCGTTCACGTTCGAATGGCGCCAATCTAATCAACACGGCTATATATATTTTAATATATTCGTGTCCATCCCAAATCGGACATCAAAATCAAATTTTGATTCCTTTCTGAATATTATTTGAAAATATTCGTTATTTTAAAATAATCGTTATTTTAAAATATTCTTTCTATCTGAACTGGAATCAGACACAGTCAATTACCATATAATGTGATTTATATTGATTTCACACAACAAATGTGTATAACAATAAGGAAAACAACAATCCATCATCCAGAGTGCGTTCTACACTGTATAAGCATCGAATATAAATATTTAACGCTTATAACAGCCTGTCTCAATCGATCGACATACAACTAATTTGGGATTAGTGTATGTCCAATATCATCCTAATACCCTTGTGGGGTTTCAAACAATCAAACACAAGTTTTATTTGTGCAGTTGGGCGATGTGTAAAATTTATCGTCCCAATCAATATCAGTCAAATCGGTGTACATAAACAAATCGTTCGACTTGTAAATGAATATTTATTTTATTTCAACACATGAATATATGTTTTATTTCAACACATGAATATATATTTTATTTCAACACATGAATATATATTTTATTCCAACACATGAATATATATTTTATTCCAACACATGAATATATATTTTATTTCAACACATGAATATATATTTTAGTTCAACACATGAATATATATTTTACGTCACAACCAATAGTCAATTTTCACAACATAAACAATCACACAAGTCGTCCATGGTCTGTGGACGACGGGGAGCAGTTTATATATGCAGTTATAAAATAAATAACTAAACAGAAAATTTTAGTGAGGAGTCCTTACCTTTGGGATCCACTACGCCATTCTTTGACTGTCGATTTATTCACATACCTACGTTAAAAATCATATTTTTAACCCATTAATAATTTTTTTTTTGTATGACTGTTTTATAAGTATCATATATAAGCTAAAAATATTTTTATCATCTATATAATATAAAAATCATATTTTTATAATCACTATAATATAAAAATCATATTTCTATAATCTCTATTACATTATAAAAATCAAATTTTTATATGACCATTCAAACAGTATAAATCAAATCTTTTTGTTCATGACAACACTATAAAATCATTCCTTTTTGTTCATGAAAACACTATAAAAATCATTCCTTTACGTGTTTGAAAATCTAATCTTTTCGTTGTTAAAGATCCAATCTTTTCAATTTAAAATTATAACTTTATATAAATAAAACCAAACCTTTTCATTTCAACAAAAGTCAGATCTAATTTCATTTATTTATAGAAATTTATTTAACCTAAATAAACAAATAAAATAAAATAAAAAGTTCACCTTTCTTCGAATGGAGGAGGGATCTCATGCGTTAGAGGGACTGCAGGGGTTTTGTGGAAGCGTCAGCTGCGGCTCAGGCAATGGCGCGGCTTTGGGGTCCGGCGGTTAGGGCGTCGAGGTGGAGGAGGTTTTTTAGGGCTCGTCGAGGTGGAGAGGAGAGTGCGTGAGATGGAGAAGGAGAGGGGCAGTGTTGCATCCAGGGGGTGGGGGGTGGAAGTTCAACGACGGCGAAGCGCGAGGGGGGATAGGGGGAGGGCTCCGCAATTCCATGTGGTCCCCCCTTTCTTTTTTTTTATTTTTTTTTCTTTTCTATAAAATGTCGTGAGGGAGAAAGTAGGGGGAAGGGTTTATATGTAAATAAATTTATTTATTTTATTATTTTTAATTCTTAAAAAGTAATTTTTTATTGCGACCTCCACACGAGACCTACCGACTGTCGTCCATAGCTAATTACCCCCATTCCAAACACAATGGGATTTCGTCAAAATCAAATTATAAATCTATATATTGAATTTGAACGGACATTTCAATTTACCGGGGCCACATACGGACTCTAAAAATTCCCGAAAAATATTTTCTAGCTTCGTATTGACAATACGGTTCTAACAAAACTAAGTTCGTCAAACTCTGAGATCGTTTGAGAAATGGCCATTTTCTGGTCAATCCAAATTGACTGAAACTGTCAAAACACGTTTTACTTCACCCCACTCACATATTGATTCAGAAAATTACGAATTTTGGAATCTAGCAATAATTCGACATCCCGGATCCAACAAAAGTAGTTTCGTCGAAAACAGAAGTCGTTTGCACAATTTCCATTTTTAAGGGCTAAAATTCCATAGCGACAATTCTGAATTTTCAACTGGGCATAACTTTTTATCCCCGCAATGAAATTTTGATTTTTCGGATTCGTTGGAAAGATATTCTCAGTTAGATTCTAATATTTTTGGTTTCGCTAAAATATGGTTTATTTTGAATCCTGTACATTCGTTTGAACTTTGAAATCGAATTTTCAAACTACCGCGCCATTTCCAATTCCTTTTATATTTAAAATAAAATATTTATATTCTAACGACGATTTAAATAAATATATTCGTTCTAATTCTATTCAAAATAAGTTTCTCATTGTTATTATTTAAAATAAATCATTTTAAATATTCAAAGTTCATTAAAATCGCCAAAATAAAAAATTTTAATTGGCTCAGAATTTCCGGGTTGTTACAAGTTTAGACTCTGTTTGCAGTAGAATCCTGCCCGGACCCAACCGGCTTAACCAGCAACCACAAACCATCAGTCTAATGTGAGAGGTCGTAGGCATAAAGATGCTTAGACACGAGGTTAGGTCTGGCTTGTGGCAGAAGTCTGCCCGGAACCGCCCGACACATCCAGCGGCCACAAGCTATCGACCTAATTTGAGAGGTCTGTGCATTAATATTTAATTAATGCAAATCTAGGACAAATATGATGCGTAAAAATGTGTTGGGTGGATAAGGTTAAATCAACTGGACCGATGAATCTAACAAACCCGTTTGAAAATCTGTAGGCCCAATACAAGGTTAGGTGAAACAGTCTATAAGTCCGTTAATTTGTATATCTGATCCGTTAGTCTGAAAACTTGTTAACCTGTATGTCTGATCTGAGAACTAGTTAATCTGGACTTTGTACATCTGAAATCTATAAGCAAGTTAATCTTAAATCTGTTAGTTTGGGGACACAAGGTTAGGAGGGGTAATTACTTGTGTCATATGTTGTTTGGGACCCATATTAGTCAGTAACCCTTTCTGGTATCAAAATTATGACCCGACACTAGGTAGGGGTCCAGGGCACGCTTACTGAACTAATCGTAAGAGGTTCACTCTGATAATGGCGAGGGGTGTTGATGGCGCATTCCAACCAGGTCATGCACGTGTATGGATCCGGTCTGCTCTGGGGATGTAAGATACCGTGACATCTGTAAATAAGTATGTGTCTATAGGTTGCCAGTTTAGGGAGTGATACACCCTTCTGTGGGGTCGGCACAGGGTATTTATGTATTAGGGAGCCGATCGCTTGGGATAGAATTTAGGGTACACTTAGTTCTGTCTGTTTCTGTTGGGGTACCATTTGTTTCTGTTGGGATGGTAACATCTGTCCATTTCTGTGTGGTACCGTCTATCGGGGTGGTAAAGGCCCATTTCTAGTGTACACTTAATTCTAATATTCAGTTTTCGTAGGGGTTATTTTGTTTCTGTCTCTGTTCGGGTAGTAAAGGCCCATTAATAGCATTCTGTTTCTGTACCGCCTGTCTCTGTTCGGGTAGTAAAGGCCCATTACTAGCATTCTGTTTTTGTACCGTCTGTCTCTGTTCGGGTGGTAAAGGCCCATTACTAGCATTCTGTTTCTGAACGTCTGTCTCTGCTAGGGTGATAAAGTCCCATTCCTAGCATCGTGTTTCTGAAGAGATCATTTTGTTTTCTATTTAGACATTAGGACAACACCTAATTCTGTTATACTAGTATTAGTGCAGAGAAGTGAAAACCAAGTAAGAAGCTTAGTTTAGCCTATATCATTCTATCTCTTCTGTTAACCTGCTACTACTGTTATGGTTATCTCTCATCTAATTTGATTTACATGTCATGATACTGTTATCTGTTTATATGCTGAAAGTCACTGGACTCACCAGACTCATGTCTGACCTAATTTGTTTCGTCTCTTTTCTTCCATCTCCTCCCCCAAGGTTCTCAGGGTGGAAACATAGGAGCTTGATTCAGGTTCCAACTGCTTGAAGTGCTAGAAGTGCTTGAAATATTGCTTGGCTTTGATTCTACCTACTTATGGCATTCTATTTTTTGGGGATTATGGCTTTAAAATTATGCATTTGGGTTTTGGTATTGTGATGTAACCAAACTTATTTCTGTTTCTGCTGTAATAAAGTTATAAAATTTTCAAGTACTACTTTACATATCTGTCTTGTAAATTTTTGTTCTGCTTACTCATAACATTCCACCGAAGTTCAGACATTCCCTTTGTGAGTGACCTTAACGGAAGTAGGGTGTTATACTTGGCATTAGAGCTAAAGGTTACCAGATTTGATAAAAAGTTTTTGAATACTATTTTCAAAAAGGTTTTAAAAAGGAAGTATTTTCAAAAGTAAATATTATTTTGGAAAAATATAATCCCCAAAAGCCATATATCTGTCTTTCGATTCTCCGTTTTTGAATCTCTTCCTTTTTCTTTTCAGCATGTCTGGTGTACCCGAGATACCCGAAGGCATACCGATACCAACTTGGTTCAGAAGGTATCTGTAGGTTAGGGCCACCGCCGCAGGCCCAGCAGACGTTCCTCCTCCTCCTCCCCCTCCCCGCATTGATACTTTTTCGAAGATGTGCAAAGACTTTCGGGCAATAGGTGGGAAACCTTTTCACGGATCAAAGACGTTTGTTGAAGCTCGAAATTGGCATAAGGAGGTAGAAGATTTGTTTGGTATCTTCGAGATAGAAGATAGAAGAAAGGTCCAATTAGCTGCTTGGTTATTGAAGGACGAAGCCTCGTTTTGGTGGGAGGTCACGAATGGAGTTCGTCCGGTAGAGACATGGAAGGATTTCAAGCGTAGGTTTGATATGAAATTTCTCTCACGAGCAGAAGAGAATTTATACATGGAGAGGTTCTTAGCATTGAAGCAAGGGAATTTATCAGTAAAGGAGTACATCAACAAGTTCAATCAGCTGGCGGGATTCGACTTAGACTTGGTGAACACACCTAAAAAGAAGGCCCTGAGATTCGTTAAAAGTTTGAATGAACCGCTACACAGGTTGGCTATGACTCACATTCCTATGAGGGCTACCTTCGAGAAATTGGTTGACATGGCGTTAATGCGTGAAGAGGAAGCCAAAAGTGAGAAGAAAGAAGAAAAGCTCGAAGGACCACAGAACAAGAAAGAGTGGCCCAAAAAGGAAACACAAAAGAAGAATGAAAAGTTTGAAGATAAGAAGGAGAAAAAGTGCTTTACTTGAGTAAGCTTGACTCATCTGAACAAGGATTGTAGAAAGAGGAAGGGCGCTTGCTTCAACTGTGGAGAAATGGGATACTTCACTAGGGACTGCCCGAAGAAACATGGGCAAGGGAAGAGGGCAGAACCTACTTCTGGAGGGCAGGCAAATGCTCACATGATTGGTAGATAAGGTAGAGATAGGAAAATTTCTATAGAAGGTTTAATTTTTTTACCTGATTGTTGAGATAAAACTCTTTTTGATTCTGTAATCGAGACTCTGCACTTTAATACTATTCTTGTTTCTGATCCCGCTATGGTCTCAAACCCCATACGGGTTACGACTCATCTGTTTGTGATAAGTTAGGGTTTGAGGGTATCTGTGTTAGGCGTTAAGTTGACCATGACGTGTACATTCTGGTTTTGTGGGATATGGTGCGGTTTTATCATGCTTAGTTTCCTAAGAATCATTTGATAATCTGATATGTACCAGTAGTATGTAAGTATTTGAATATTTCTGAAAAGGATAGGGGTTTTTACTCGAAGCGTGAAGTAGATTTCCAGTTTTGACATTGTTTAATGGGAATAATTCTTTGAGTGTCAATCTGATGTTGATTTCGGTCTTCGGGGTTGATACTTATGGATTTATTCTCTTAACCGTTGTCTAATGGGAACAGAACTTTTGTACTTGCTTCTATCACTCGGCTGTATCCTATCGATCGATTCTTCGACTTTTAGGCAAAAACAAATGGGTGTAAACATGTGTTTGAGACATGTTATGTTTGGTGGTTGCAAGTGGATGAAAATGGTTGCTAGTGGTTGCTCGTGGATGCATATACACACACTAAGCATTAGATCGTCTCAAAAACACTCTCATACTGCATATGGATGTGTGTGCATTTTTCAATTTTTGTAGATGCAAAATAATTGACTCATCACATGGATGTTGCATTTGGAGGAATGTTTATGCACTCATATAGAAATGATGTGTATCAAATAGGATTTCTTGCATACATAATTGGACTCATGGCACTAACATAATTCGCATTAAGGAGGTCAACTGAATCAGTGGACCGACTGATCTTTGCATTAGATATGAGACATATACACACACTTTTGCATATGTACATACAACATTAGTAGTTTTCTAAGGACAATGGATGATTGTGGATGATGGTTGAGTGGATGGGTGATTGGATGGTAGGACACATTCTTCTTAACTTGAAGATTTCGAGGACGAAATCCTTTAAGGAGGGGAGAATGTAACACCCCGTATTTTATGTGAACATAAAAGTAACAAAACAAAGTATAATTAATTTTTAAAAGAAGAATTAAGGAAAACGGGTTACGCTATTGCATTCGTCTTGGAATTCTGCTTGAGATAGAGTCCGAGTTTGCGTAAATCAGACTCCGTATGAAGAAGTAATGACACTTAGAAGTTTCAGGCCGAATTCAAATTCAAAGTTTCGAAATTCAAATCATACACTCAGGCTGGGCGGGAAAATTGCCGCTCAGGACCCAGGTCGTCGACCTGGGGGTCAACCTCCCCCCTTTTTCCAGATCCGTGGACAGATTCGTTTTTCTGTATTTGGACACCTGTTCTGACCAGATTCGTTACTCCTAAGCTATTTAAACACCCCAAACCTCACTTTCTCTCCACACAATTTCATTACGCCTATACTCTGCCCTAATTCTTATTAATATAAATCAATGGCTTTGTTACTCTGCTGAAACCTAAGCTAGAACAAGTTTTCCTTCTTCTTCCAATCTGAATAGGATTAAAAGAGAACAACTACAACCCCTTTTTCTTTTAGAATCCAACCAAGTTGAGTACAGTTATTTTCAGATATGAAATTTAATGATGATCTTGACATGGTTATAAATCTGAATTGGGGATTATGCATATTCATGTTTATCAGATCTGTTTTTCTGTGTAGATCTATCTTATTCATGTTTATCAGATCTGTTTTTCTGTGCAGATCTATCTTATAGTAACTATTCTATATCTCTTCCTTCCTTCTGTTCTATAGCCAGGCTACCACGAGCATGAGCCAAATCTCATAAGATATTGACGCACGAAAGCTAAATTTGGGGAAAATAATGAATGATGCATAATTGGACATGACAGATTTGTGACTGATTTAAGAAAAGGGCATATGTTGTAATTTAAGATCCAGATCTAGGCATACTATATATGACGGTTATGATTTGGAAGAATATGAATTATTGTATGACACCATATGACTTGTAATTTGGGGACACAATGCATGTTATAATTCAAGATCTGATTTTGAGGACATAATACATGTTGTAATTTAAGATCTAGATTTGGAGCGTATTTATATGACGATCTATGACTTGGAAGAAAAGAATATGTGACTTAGGCCTGAAAAACCTATATTATAATACGGATAATTATAAATGTGAATACACCTAATTCGAATTTTTGGATATTTGATATACGCGGTAACCAACGGCTATAATTTGGCATAATTTATATTGTGCATCATGATTTGGGTTTTTTAGAGAATATTATATATGGTGCAAATTAAACTAAAAATTTGGGGGCGTATGTTATATTGTGAATTATGACCATAATTTAGGCATGTAAAATTAGGCTAAATTTTATAATTAGGCGAGGTATGTCAATGGAATTCTAAGGGATGATTAAATCTGTTAAATTACCTAATCTGCTAAATCTGTTGAAATTAAATACGGTAATTTGGGGTATGGAAATATGTGGGCTTAATCTAAAACTGAGCAAGACATGTTGATAGAACTTTGAGATATCTGCTGTAACTTGTAAAGAAGCTAATTTGTTGAATTGGCATAATTAGTCGATATTGGCATAATCTGTGAATGAATACCTTAGCTAAAATAAGAATGTTGAGACACGAGGTTAGACTCTGTTTGCGGTAGAAGCTTACCCGGACCCAACCGGCTTAACCAGAAACTACAAACCGTCAGTCTAATGTGAGAGGTCGTAGGCATAAAGATGCTTAGACACGAGGTTAGGTCTGGCTTGTGGCAGAAGTCTGCCCGGAACCGCCAGGCACATCCAGTGGCCACAAGCTACCGATCTAATGTGAGAGGTCTGTGAATTAATATTTAATTAATGCAAATCTCGAATAAATATGATGCCTAAAAACGTGTTGGGTGGATAAGGTTAAATCAACTGGACCGATGAATCTAATAAATCCGTTTGAAAATTTGTAGGCCCAATACAAGGTTAGGTGAAACAATCTATAAGTCTGTTAATATGTATATCTGATCCGTTAGTCTGAAAACTTGTTAACCTGTATGTCTGATCTGAGAACTAGTTAATCTGGACATTGTACATCTGAAATCTATAAGCAAGTTAATATGAAATCTGTTAGTCTGGGGACACAAGGTTAGAGGGGTAATTACTTGTGTCATCTGTTGTTTGGGACCCATATTAGTCAGTAACCCTTTCTGGTATCAAAATTATGACCCAACACTAGGTAGGGGTCCAGGGCATGCTTACTCAACTAATTGTAAGAGGTTCACTCTGCTAATGGCGAGGGGTGTTGATGGCGCATTCCAACCGGGTCATGTGCGTGCATGGATCCGGTCTGCTCTGAGGATGTAAGACACCATGACATCTGTAAATTGGTCTGTGTTTATAGGTTGCCACTTTAGGGAGTGATACACCCTTCTGTAGGGCCAGCACATGGTATTTATGTATTTGGGAGCCGGTCGCTTGGGGTAGAATTTAGGGTACACTTAGTTCTGTCTCTTTCTGTTGGGGTACCGTCTGTTTCTATTGGGGTGGTAACACCTGTCTGTTTCTGTGTGGTACCATCTGTTGGGGTGGTAAAGGCCCATTACTAGTGTACACCTAATTCTAATATTCTATTTCCGTAGGGATTATTCTGTTTCTGTCTTTTTTCGGGTAGTAAAGGCCCATTACTAGCATTCTGTTTCTGTATCGTATGTCTCTGTTCGGTCAGTAAAGGCCCATTACAAGCATTTTGTTTCTGTACTGCCTATCTCTGTTCGGGTGGTAAAGGCCCATTACTAGCATTCTGTTTCTGAACGTCTGTCTCTGTTAGGGTGATAAAGGCCCATTCCTAGCATCGTGTTTCTGAAGAGATCATTTTGTTTTCTGTTTAGACGTTAGGACAACACCTAACTCTGTTATATAGTATTAGTGCAGAGAAGTGAAAACCAAGTAAGAAGCTTAGTTTAGCTATATCATTCTGTCTCTTCTGTTAACCTGCTACTACTATTATGGTTATCTCTCATCCAGTTTTATTTACATGTCATGATACTGTTATCTGTTTATATGCTGAAAGTCACTGGACTGGCCAGACTCATGTCTGACCTAGTTCGTTTTTCCTCTTTTCTTCCGTTCCCTCCCCCCAGGTTCTCAGGGTGGAACATAGGAGCTTGATTCAGGTTCCAACTGCTTAAAGTGCTAGAAGTGCTAGAAATATTGCTTGGCTTTGATTCTACCTACTTATGGCATTCTCTGTTGGGGATTATGGCTTTAAAATTATGCATTCTGAAGGATTTTGTATAAGACTGATATTTGTGTACTTGGGTTTTGGTATTGTGATGCAACCAAACTTATTTCTGTTTCTACTGTAATAAAGTTATAAATTTTTCAAGTACTACTTTACATATCTGTCTTCTAAATTTCTGTTCTATTTACTTAATGTTCCACTGAAGTTAAGAAATTCCCTTTGTGAGTGACCTTAACGGAAGTGGGGTGTTACAACACCTTTGTTTGAAACTATGTTTGTTTGGTTAATTGGAGTGTTTGTTGGAATTTGGTTGTTTGGTTTAAATGAATTGATTAGAATTTGGTTTGTACATGGCGCGAGCCATTAGTAGGCGAGGGATAAGGCTAGACCTTATTCCGGTTCTAGTATCGCGCCGTTGTGCTGCCGAAATTTTCTAAAAATGTTATAACAATAAAAAAAATTACCATTTTTATTGTATAGATAAACTGTATAAAATATTCATAAGTTGAAATAAATATTTTGTAGTTAAAAATATAATTTTTAACGTGTATATGAATAAAATAAATATTCATTTTCAAATCGGACGATTTGTTTATGTACACACATTTGACTGATATTGATTGGGACGATATATTTTACACATCACCCAACTGCCCAAATAAGAATCAGTGTTTGTTGTTAGAAAACCCCACACGGGTATTGGGATGATATTGGATATACACTAATCCCAATATTTAGTTGTATGTCAATCGATGGGTTGACAGACTGTTGTAAGCATTGATTATTTATATTTAACGCTTATGCAGTTGTGTAATGCACTCTGGATGATGGTTGACTGTGTTTGATTATTGTTATGTGCACATGTATATGAAATCCATATAAATAAAATTATATGGTAGTTGGTTGTGTCTGATTCCAATTTGGAAAGAACGAATATTTTAAATTAACGAACGTTTTAAATTGACGAATATAGAATATTTTAAAATAATATTTAGTAATGGATCAAAATATGATTTTGATGTCTGATTTGGGATGGACACGGAAATATTAAAATATATAAAACCGTGTTGATTAGATTAATGCCACTTTGACATGAACGATATTTATATTGATTTTATTCATTTTTATAATGAATATCGGAAAGGAAATGATTTCAAAATCAAATGTTTTTAAAATATTATCATTTATATATTAATGATATGGAATATTCAATTTTGATTTAAAATTGAATATGAAGTTGAAATCGTTTTGAAAACGAATTTAAAACGATTTATAAAATACGTTTTAAATGGAAATCGACGAAATATATATATATTTAATGGCCTGAATAGAACGGGCCGTGCCGCGGCAGTTCGCGAATTTCGACCATTGACTTCGAATGGACATTACGGAAGATCTGACTGTTGGATTCTCCTAAAACCGGAACCGTTGGGTTCGTATCAAAAAGAGCTTTCCGATAACTATAAGGGATTTGAAATCTAATGGTTGGATTTGGAATTATGTCGAAATCAAATTTGGAAAAGGTCGTTGGAAGTGCAGTTCAACGACCGTTTACGGAAATTGACTGTACGGGCCTTGATAAAATTATTAAAAATATCAATAATTTGTATAAAATCATAATAAATTATATGGAAAGAATTGAGATGAAAATTTTCACATTTGAAAAGATAAAAATATATTTTTATCGAAACGAACTAGTTATTACAATCCAATATTTTTAAGTTAGTAAATTAGATTTGAAATGGTTTTAAAAATAACCTTAATTTCCAATATATGTATTGGAATGGATTTGAATCGAAATTATCTTCGGAATATTTCGATATTGGATTCCGTGATTATACTGGTATGGTAGAGGAATTTGGAAGATATATATTTATCGTTATTCCCAATACGATATTTGCTGATTTCAGAATTTGATATTGAATATAAGCCGATGTAATTTCTATTCAGAGCCTTGTATTTAATATCAAATTGGATTTTGAGCTTGCCGCGAATGGTGTCTTTATTAACACCATTCTTAAACCCAGTGTGAAAAGAATAAATCTTTTAATTAAGATTTAAAGAAGAATTACCAATTAATTAACATTTTATTGAAATAAAATGGGATGTGAATTGGGTCTATTGTGAACTGTGTTTAACGACATTCGTTTTTTAACCCGATTTACAGTGAAATGTGGTTTGGGATTTATAAATATTTTTATTAAGATTAACGGGAATTTACCAAAGTAAAGTTTTCCAATTTAATATACTAAATTGGAATTGAATGGGATTCGATTTGATAATAATCGAAATGAGCTTCTGTGGAGGAAGACTGTTAATATATATGGAATTTAAAAGGCTTTATCGTTATTCCATTTATATTATTAGTCGGATAAGGAAATTGATATCGATTATATATATTAATCTGTTTTCCGTGAAGATTTCATAACTAATGGAATGTGATTTGGGTTTATTGTGAACTGTGTTTTAAATGACATTTGTTCTTTAACCCAGTTAAAGACATGATTACATGTCTAGCATTGTATTTCTAACTGTGTGGTTGATCTCTGCTAAATATATATTTGTTTGGTGGTGGAGAATTTATTCTCTTTCTTAACACCCTTCTCTAAGACGTATGAGCTTAGAGGTTATATATAGGCAGAAATCAATAGTGCGGTGTAGATTGTCAATGTGGCATGTTTGATTTCCCAAAATTTAAATAATCATTAATATTGATTTTTGGGAAGATTAAAACTAAGGGGAGTTTTAATGAATCTCTAATTAGATTGAAACGAGAATGTGATAATTTAAATTATCAAATTCAGGAATTGGTCGAGAATGGAGTAGCACTAATTTTGCTCTAAGCGATAGAACTCTTTAATTAGATTTGAACGGAAAATGGTAATTAATTTTACCGATAACACCGTGGTGTTAGATATGAAGTAATACCAGTTTTGCTCCACTGGATGAATAGGTTGGGAATAGGAAATTAAATAAATGATTACTTCGGTAAGGTGGGTTAATCCTGACTAGTTTGGAAAACCTTAATTTGGTTTGAATGATATCCAAAGGAAGATTAAAGAATGAATTTTAAAGAATTTATCTTTGATATAATTAATAGGAACATATCCCTAAAGATGTGAATATTTGAATAAAAGAACATTCTGAATTAGATTGAGGCATATGTTGTGTTTTTATAGCACTTGTATACTATATACGCGAGTTAATCAGAAAGGTCGGGTTTATACCCATTCTGAATAACTGATTCGACGATAAGTCGACGATGAAGGCGGTGGTTGAAGACCGGAGGTCTTCACATCGTTTGGATGATTACTGATGTATTGATTGGGGCGTACACCCAAGACAAGGTAATAAGTGGTGATTGTCCAGACGTACTTGGAGATCGACTGGATATGCGAGGACCTCTCTCCTGTATTGGACATACGGGACGAGGAATAAGGTGCCTCCGGTTTCGTTCAGACCCAGAACGAACTTGTAAATGGATGTGTGTCTGACATTGGATTTTATTCTGTGTTGATTGATCTTTATTAAATATATATCTATTTGGCGGCGGGGAATTTATTCTCTTGCCTAACGCACTTCTTTGAGACGTATGAGCTCAGAAGTTATATATCGATAGACATCAGTTGCATGGCGTGAATTGCCTGTGTGGCATGCTGAGATGCAATTATTTAAGACTTCTGTTGAAAATCAGAGTCTTGTGGTTGATGATCAAAGTATGGCTTTAATATAGCATAGCTTTGTGTATAGCGTTAATTCGTGAGACTCACACTTCGGTATGAGTTAAGAACAGGATAAGGGACCAAATGAGGACAAGACGTTTCTTTCTAGCTATGGGTGGTGTCAGAGTTTTGCAAGCCCTGACATTTTTATATTTTTACCTATGTTGTTGTTAGAATGCGAGGCACCTTGGATGTATTGGTCTCTACCGAGCCGATGGATATTGAGTCACCTGGCTCATAGACGCCCGATAGGGCTGGGAAACGTGTGTTCAAGAATTGCCAATCCTCAAACGTAAGGGAGGACCGGCCTTGGAGTATCCAAGGGTCCACTGCGGGAGATCCTAAGGCATTTCCTAGAGTGTCTCGTAGTCGACGAGGAGTACATCCCTTGCCTCGACTCATGACGGAAATCCAATTTCCAATACGTGACCTTTCGGTTTTGATTGTAGGGCCTAGTATTGGCGACATGATATATGGTCCCCGTGCCATCTATGATTGATACATTTATATTTAAAGTTGTTTTTTATACTATGCACTTATAATAGAATCAAACAATTTGTTTTAAATGTACCAAGCATGTTTGGCTATTATAAGGGAAAACCCTATCCTCCGGCTTGCGTTGCATTGTGTGATGGGACCTGGGTCTTATAATAGTTTCATTTTTCAAAAAGCATTGCGTTGTTTATAAATGTGTCTCCACTGGTAGTCTTGGGAGGAAACCCGTTCCATGTTATATGGCGTGGTCCTTAGATTTACTTTATTTTAAAGTAAAGTTTTAAATAATTGTTTTAGTTCTCACACTAGTCACATGACTGACCTGGAGTTTATTGTTTTAACCTAAACTCTTGGTGCCTCTATTTTCCACATGGACATATAGGAGTTTTGGTTTTTGCAGATATTATTTTCACAGGAACATGGTTTACAATTGGAACTATATTCAGAAAGCTCTGTATCCGTATATTCCTTTCAGTTGTGTTTTGTATTATTTCCCACTGCATTATAACTTGTAAATCTCTGATATTTATCAAATGTATATTATTTGTTCATAATCTGTATATTCTTGTACTCTGATGTAAATTGTTGTAACAAGCAATGAAATGTTCTTCTGTTTGTCTTCTGATTTGTCATGTTCTCAAACAATCTGTTCATTCTCTTCTCTTCGGAGACGGGGAAAGTTCGAGTCGTCACAGTTTGGTATTAGAGCTTGGTTTACAGAGCTCGAGAACAAGGCATATTAGAACCGAACGAAAGAATTCATCAGAGATTGGATTAGTAATATCCAATAAAAATGACTCATTCGAGATGGGATCAGTAGTATCCCAGAATGAGTTGAAAGAATGTTATTTTTAAAATAATAATGAAAACAAATTTTGTTTTGAAAATTTAAACCAATTTATACGTATTTGAATATTTATTTTATATTGAATTTGGAAGATCAAGTATATAAAGATTTTGCATGTATGCCTTGCAAATGTATATTCGAAGTCTTAATATATTGGATAGATATAATATCACACTGTAGTCGCCCGAATATGATTCTGTTGATGACTACGTAGCATCAGCAGTTTGTGTTCGAGTTTCGAAAGTGGGATGTCTATATATTTCCAATTGACTGGTGTGAGAACCAAAATTATATAGGATTTATTTGTTGTGATTTGGCATCAAAAATGGATTTTTAGTATATGAAAAAAAATTATATATTTGAAACGATAATAACCTAATTGATTGCTGACTGTGTTATTTGACTATTGGTTTCATGAATTAAAATTTGGAACCATTAAGCCAAATTGAATCAAATTTTGAACTGAATTGAAAATTGATTGCAATTGCATGCTTATACATGTATGTACATTGAACAGGTCATTGCAAAGAGGCTAGAGAAGAGAAATAAAATTGTATGCCCGACAAATAGGTACATGTTTACAAATTATGGGGTTTTGGTGATTTTATGAGTCGGTTGGCTAGCCTCTTGGCTTTTTCTTTTTCTTTTTGGATGGTGAGGGCCCAGCGTGGCAAGTTGCGGTTATAAATGTCTCCCTGTACAATGGAGATTATGGCGAAATTTTTCAAAAATTTAGGGTGTTAGCCAAATTTTTGAAGAATTGGAAAATTCTTAGAAACTAAAAAGTTGAAGAATGAAAACCAGAATGAAAGTTGAGTTGATTTGTTAAGCAACTTTCAGCTCCATTCCTTTTCGAGGACGAAAAGATTTTAAGTGGGGGAGATTATAACAACCCGGAAAATCGAAACCAATTTAAAAATTTTATTTTGGTAATTTTAATGAATTTTGAATAATTAAAATAATTTATTTTAAATAATAACGACTAGAAATTTATTTTGAATAGAATTAGAAAGTATAAATTTATTTAAATCGATTTAGAATATAAATATTTATTTTAATTATAAAAGGAATTGGAAATAGTGAAATCGGAAATATTTGAATCTTTTGAAAATATCTTTCCAAAAAATATGAAAAATTGAAATTTCATAGCGGGAATAAAAAGTTATGCGCAGTTGAAAATTCAGAATAGTCGCTATGGATTATAGCCCTTAAAAATAGCGTTTTTGCAAACGACCTCCGTTTTCGACGAGACCACTTTTGTTGCATCCAAAATGTCAAATTATTGCTAGATTACAAAATTCATAATTTTTGAAATCTATATGTGAGCGGGGCGGATTTAAACGTGTTTGGTCAATTCAGTTTGAATTTAATCGGCTAAAAAATGACCATTTTTCAAACGGTCTCCAAATTCGACGAAATTAGTTTTGTTAGAACTGTTTCGTCAAAACATAGCTAGAATAATTTTTCTGTAGTTTATGGAGTCAGTATGTGGCCCTGATAAATTAAAATGTACGTTTAAATTGAATATATAATGATTTATATTTTAATTTGAAGAAAAACCTATTGAAAAAGTCGAATTGGCATAAGGGACATATCCCACTGTGTTCGGAATGGGGGTATTTAGTTAGGGGCGATAGTTGCTGGGTTCGATTTGGGGTTCGGGTGAAAAGTCAACTTTCTTGGAGAAAATAAATAAATTAAATATATATAATCCCCCCAATTCTTTCTCTCTCCCGTTCAATTTTAATTAGAAAAAAAAGCCCTCATCAATCACGCCCGTCGCCACCAAACGGCGCTGCCACCGCAGCTCATAGGCGCGCCACACCCCCTCCTCCTCCCAGTAGCTCCTCAGCCTTCCTCCGTTCAACCCCATGAAGACCCCCCCTTTGAAACCTGGCGCAGCCCCACCGACCCCCAAATCCGCTGCCGCACCCCCTACGACTCCCCCTCCAGCCTCCCCTCCGACTGCCGCGGCAGAAATCCTCCCCCCTTTCAACGTAGTAAGTTTTTACTTGTTTATTTATTTTAATTCTTTTTCTTTTTTTATTTATATATTATAACATTGTGTTTTTAATAAAAAATCTGATTTTAATAAAATAGAAAAGCTAGGATTTTTACATAGCAAAAAGATTTGATTTTTATTTTTTTATTATAAAAAGCTTTGATTTTTAATTATAAAAAGCTTTGATTTTTAATTACGAAAAGCTTTGATTTTAATTACGAAAAGCTTTGGTTTTTAATTAGAAAGCTATGATTTTTTTACGTAGAAAGCTATGATTTTTATATGAAGAAAGCTATGATTTTTATGTGTAGCAAATTAAAAATATCGATTTTTATATATATAGCGAAGCGATAAAAATATGATTTTTATATTGAAAGTGAAAAAATAAAAATGTGATATATATATATGAGCATTATAAAAAAATGATTTTTAAAATATAAACATCGTTATAAAAGTATAATCTTTGTATATGTAGTAGCATTAGAAAGATATGATTTTTATTTATAATAAAAATATGATTTTTATTTATATGAAGTAGCGATAAAAATATGATTTTTATTTATAAAGTAGCAAAATAAAAATTGGATTTTTAAAATACGGCTTTGAAACAAAAATGTGATTTTTAACATAAAACCACGTGAAATAGATTTTGATGGAATCGACTGGAATCAAGTCCAAATCCAAACCGTTCAGAAATAAAGAATGGAGGAGTGGAACCCAAAGGTGAGAACTTCTCACTCTAATTTATTTTCTAGTTAAATATATACTAGGATGTAAGCGGTGCTTAATAGCACCCGACACCTTTGTTTGAAATCATGTTTGTTTGATTGATTGGAGTGTTTGTTGGAATTTGGTTGTTTGGTTGAAATGAATTGATAGATTTGGTTTGTACATGGCGCGAGCCATTAGTAGGTGAGGGATAAGGCTAGACCTTATTGCGGTTCTAGTATCGCGTCGTTGTGCTACCGAAATTTTATAAAAATGTTATAATAATAAAAAAAATACCATCTTATTGTATAAATAAACTGTATAAAATATTCATAAGTTGAAATAAATATTTTATAGTTAAAAATATAATTTTTAACGTGTATATGAATAAAATAAATATTCATTTACAAATCGAACGATTTGTTTATGTACACACGTTTGATTGATATTGATTGGGACGATATATTTTACACACGCCCAACTGCACAAATAAGAATCAGTGTTTGTTGTTTGAATACCCCACACGGGTATTGGGATGATATTGGACATACACTAATCCCAATATTTATTTGTATGTCAATCGATGAGTTGACAGACTGTTGTAAGCATTGATTATTTTTCTTTAACGCTTATGCAGTTGTGTAATGCACTCTGGATGATGGTTGACTGTGCCTGATTAGTGTTGTGTAATGTGTATATGAAATCCATATAAATAAAATTATATGGTAATTGGCTGTGTCTGATTCCAATTCGGAAAGAACGAATATTTTAAATTAACGAATGTTTTAAATTGACGAATATAGAATATTTTAAAATAATATTTAGTAATGGATCAAAATATGATTTTGATGTCTGATTTGGGATGGAGACGGAAATATTAAAATATACAAAGCCGTGTTGATTAGATTAACGCCACTTTAACGTGAACGATATTTATATCGATTTTATTCATTTTTATAATGAATATCGAAAAGGAAGTGATTTCAAAATCTAATATTTTGAAAATATTATCATTTATATATTAATGATATGGAATATTCAATTTCAATTTAAAATTGAATATGAAGTCGAAATCATTTTGAAAATGAATTTAAAACGATTTATAAAATACGTTTTAAATGAAAATTGACGGAATATATATAATATATATTTAATGGCATGAATAGAGCGCGCCGCGCCGTAGCAGTTCGCGAATTTCGACCATTGAATTCGAATGGACATTACGGGAGATCCGACAGTCGGATTCTCCTGAAACTAGAACCGTTGGGTTTGTATCGAAAAGAGCTTTCCAACGACTATGAGGGATTTGAAATCCAACGGTTGGATTTGGAATTATGTCCAAATCAAATTTGAAAAAGGTCGTTGTAAGTGCATTTCGATGACCGTTTATGGAAATCGACTGTACAGGCTTTGATAAAATTATTAAAAATATCAATAATTTGTGTAAAATCATAATAAATGATTTGGAAAGAATTAAGATGAAAAATTCCATATTTGAAAAGATAAAAATATATTTTTATCGAAATGAAATAATTATGAACTAGAATTATAATCCAATATTTTTAAATAAATAAATTAGATTTGAAATGGTTTTAAAAATAACCAGAATTTCCAATATATGAATTAGAATCGATTTGAATCAAAATTATCTTCGAAATATTTCGATATTGGATTCCGTGATTATACGGATATGGTGGAGGAATTTGGAAGATATATATCATTATTCCCAATACGATATTTGTTGATTTCATAATTTGATATTGAATATAAGCCGATATAATTTCTATTCAGAGCCTTGCATTTAATATCGAATTGGATTTTGGGTTTGTTGCGAATGGTGTCTTTATTAACACCATTGTTAAACCCGTTGTGAAAAGAATAAATCTTTAAATTAAGATTTAAAGAAGAATTATCAATTAATTAACATTTAATTAATAAAATGGGATGTGACTTGTGAACTGCGTTTTAACGACATTCGTTCTTTAATCCGATTTACAGTGAAATGTGATTTGGAATTTATAAATCTTTTTATTAAGATTTAACGAGAATTTTCCAACGTAAAGTTTTGCAATTTAATATATTAAATTGGAATTGAATGGGATTCGATTTGATAATAATCAAAATGAGCTTCTGTGGAGGAAGGCTATTAATATATATGGAATTTAAAAGGCTTTGTCGTTATTCCATTTATGTTATTAGTCGAATATGGAAATTGATATCGATTATACATATTAATATGTTTTCCGTGAAGAATCCATAATTAATGGAATGTGATTTGGGTTTATTGTGAACTATGTTTTAAATGACATTAGTTCTTCAACCGAGCTAAAGACAGGATTACATGTCTAGCATTGTATTTCGAACTGTATGGTTGATCTCTGCTAATATATATATGTTTGGTGGCGGAGAATTTATTCTCTTGCTTAACACCCTTCTCTAAGACGTATGAGCTTAAAGGTTATATATAGGCAGAAATCAATAGTGCGGTGTGGATTGCCAATGTGGCATGTTTGATTTCCCAAAAGTTAAATAATCATTAATTTTGATTTTTGGGAAGATTAAAAGTTTGGGGAGTTTTAGCGAATCTTTAATTAGATTGAAATAAGAATGTGATAATTTAAATTATCAAATTCGGGAAATGATCGAGAATGGAGTAGCACCAGTTTTGCTCCATGCGATAGTTAAATCTTTAATTGGATTTGAATGGAAAATGGTAATTAATTTTACCGATAACACCGTCATGTTAGCTATGGAGTAATACCAGTTTTGCTCCATGGGATGAATAGGTTGGGATTGGGAAATTAAATAAATGATTACTTCGGTAAGTGCGTTAATCTCGACTAGTTTTGAAAACCTTAATATGGTTTGAATGATATCCGAAGGAAGATTAAAGAATAAATTTTAAAGAATTTATATTTGATAAAACTAATGGGAACTTATCCCTAAAGATGTGAATATTTGAATAAAAGAATATTCTGAATTGGAATGAGGCGTATGTGTTTTTATAGCACTCGTTTATTATATACGCGAGTTATTCAGAAATGCCGGGTTTATACCCATTCTGAATAACTGATTCGACGATAAGTCGACGACGAAGACGGTGGTTGAAGACCGAGGGTCTTCACATCGTTTGGATGATTACGGATGTCTTGATTGGGCCGTACACCCAAGACAAGGTAATAAGTGGTGATCGTCTAGACGTACTTGGAGATCGACCGGATATGGGAGGACCTCTCTTCTGTATTGGACATACGGGACGAGGAATAAGGTGCCTCCGATTTCATTCAGACCCAGAACGAACTTGTAAATGGATGTGTGTCTGACATTGGATTTTATTCCATGTTGATTGATCTCTATTAAATATATATATCTGTTTGGCGGTAGAGAATTTATTCTCTTTCTTAACGCCCTTCTCTGAGACGTACGAGCTCAGAGGTTATGTATCGATAGACATCAGTCGCATGGCGTGAATTGCCAGTGTGGCGTGCTGAGATGTAAATGATTAAGGATTCTATTGAAAAGCAGAGTCTTGTGGTTGATGATCAAAGCACGGCTTTAATATAGCATAGCTTTGTGTATAGCGTTAATTTGCGAGACTCATCCCTTGGTATGCGTTAAAAACGGGATAAGGGACCTAAGGAGGACATGACGTTTCTTTCTAGCTATGGGTGGTGTCAGGGTTTTGCAAGCCCCGAAATTTTTATATTTTTACCTATATGGTTGTTGGAATGCGAGGCGCCTCAGATATTTTGGTCTCTACGGAGCCGATGGATATTGAGTCATGTGGCTCGTAGACGCCCGATAGGGCGGGAAAATGCGTGTTCAGGAATTGCCAATCCTCAAACGTAAGGGAGGGCCGGCCTTGGAGGATCCAAGTGTCTACTGCGGGAGATCCTGAGGCATTTTCTTGAGTGTCTCGAAGATGGGGAGGAGTACATCCCTTGCCTCCACTCATGACGGAAATCCAATTTCCAATACATGACATTTTAGTTTTGATTGTAGAGCTATTGGCGACATTATGGTACCCATGCCGTCTATGATTGATATATTTATATTTGAAGTTGTTTTATACACTATGCACTTATAATAGTATCAGACGATTTGTTTTAAACGTACCAAGCATGTTTGGCTATTATAAGTGAAAAATCTATCCTCCGGCTTGTGTTGCATTGTGTGATGGGACCTGGTTCTTATAATAGCTTCATTTTTCAAAAGCATTGCGTTGTTTATAACTATATCTGCACTTGTAGTCTCAGGAGGAAACCCATTCCATGATATATGGCGTGGTCCCTTGATTTACTTTATTTTAAAGTAAAGTTTTAAATAACTGTTTTAGTTCTCACACGAGTCATACAACTGACCTGGTGTTCATTGTTTTAAACTCTAGGTGCCCCTATTTTCCGTACGGGCAGCTAGGAGTTTTGGTTTTGCAGATATTATTAACAGGAACCTGGTTTACAGATGGAACTATATTCGGAAAGCTCTGTATCCGTATATTCCTTTCAGTTGTGTTTTGTATTATTTTCCGCTGCATTGTAACTTGTAAATCTCTGATATTTATCAAATGTATATTATTTATTCATACTCTATATATTCTTGTACTCTGATGTAAATTGTTGTAATAAGCAATGAAATGTTCTTCAATTTGTCTTCTGATTTGTCATGTTCTCAGACAATCCGTTCTTTCTCTTGCCTTCAGAGACCGGGAAGTTTGGGTCGTCACAGTTATATATTGAATTGAGTTGAGTACAAATGCCAGATGGCTTTGAGGATTGAATTTTGGTTACGTAGATTGCGTGTAAATTGAATAGTAGGCTCAATAGCGCTCGTAAATGGTATGTGTAACACCCTACCTCCGTTAAGGTCACTCACAAAGGGAATGCCTTAACTTCGGTGGAACGTTATAAGTAAACAGAACAGAATATTACAAGATAGATACATATAGTACTTGAAAAAAAATTATAACTTTATTACAGCAGGAACAGAAATAAGTTTGGTTACATCTTTCAAAACCCACAACATCAAAACTCAAGTACATAAATATCAGTCTTGTACAAAAACCTTCAGAGTGCATAATTTTAAAGCCATAATCCCCAACAGAAAATGCCATAAATAAGCAGAATCAAAGCCAAGCAATACATCTTCAACTTCAAGCTGGAAGAAAGAGATATCAGAACTAAGTTTGTGTATTTCCTCCCTGAGAACCTAGGGGGGGAACGGAAGAAAAGAGGCGAAACAAACTAGGTCAGACATAAGTCTGGTGAGTCCAGTGACTTTCAGCATATAAACAGATAATAATATCATGACATGTAAATAAAACTGGATGAGAGATAACCGTAACATGAGTAGCAAGTTAATAGAAGAGACAAATTGATATAGGCTAAACTAAGCCTCTTGGTTTTCACTTCTCTGCACTAATACTAGTATAACAGAATTAGGTGTTGTCCTAATGTCTAAACAGAAAACAATGATCTCTTCAGAAACACGATACTAGTAATAGGCCTTTACCACCCTAACAGAGACAGACGTACAGAAACAGAAGTAGGAACGAAATCAGAGATAGAAACAGAATAATCCCTACGGAAACAGAATATTAGAATTAGGTGTACACTAGTAATGGGCCTTTACCACCCCAACAAACGGTACCACACAGAAACAGACAGGTGTTACCACCCCAACAGAAACAGACAGAACTAAGTGTACCCTAAATTCTACCCCAAGCGATCGGCTCCCTAATACATAAATACCCTTTGCCGACCCCACAGAAGGGTGTATCACTCCCTAAAGTGGCAACCTACAGAAAGGCACAGATCTATTTACAGATGTCACGGCGTCTTACATCCTTATAACAGACCGGATCCATGCACGCACATCACCCGGTTGAAATGCACCATCAACACCCCTCGCCATTATCAGAATGAACTACTTATAATTAGTTCAGTAAGCGTGCCCTGGACCCCTACCTAGTGACTGGGCCATAGTTTTGATACAAGAAAGGGTTACTGACTAATATGGGTCCCAAACAACAGATGACACAAGTACCCCTCCTAACCTTATGTCCCCAGACTAACAGATTTCAGATTTACTTACTTATAAATTTCAGATGTACAAAGTCCAGATTAACTAGTTCTCAGATCAGACATACAGGTTAACAAGTTTTCATACTAACGGATCAGACATACAGATTAACAAGTATTCAGACTAACGGATCAGATATACAAATTAACAGACTTACAGATTGTTTCACCTAACCTTGTATTGGGCCTATAGATTTTCAAACGGTTTATTAGATTCATCAGTCCAGTTGATTTAACCTTGTCCACGCAACACGTTTTAGGCATCATATTTATCCTAGATTTGCATTAATTAAATATTAATGCACGGACCTCTCACATTAGGTTGGTAGCTTGTGGTCGCTGGATGTGCCGGGAGGTTCCGGGCAGACTTCTGCCACAAGCCAGACCTAACTCGTGTCTAAGCATCTTTATGCCTACGACCTCTCATAATAGACTGACAGTTTGCGGTTGCTGGTTAACCTGGTTGGGTCCGGGCAGGCTTCTACCGCAAACAGAGTCTAACCTCATGTCTCAGCATTCTTATTTTTAGCTTAAGTATTCATTCACAGATTATGCCATTATCAGATTAATTATGCCAGTTCAACAAATTAACTTCTTTACAAGTTACAACAGATTATCCAAAGTTCTACTAACATATTTTGCTCAATTTTGGATCGAGACTACAGATTTTCATACCCCAAGTTACCATATTCAGTTTCAATAGATTTAGCAGATTAGGCAATTTAACCGATTTAATCATCCCTTAAAATTCCATTGACATACCACGCCTTATCATAAAATTTAGCCTAATTTTACATGCCCAAATTTTGGTCACAATTAACAATATAACATATATCCCAAATTTTTGTTAAATTTACACAGTACAGAATATTCTCCCAAAACCTCAAATCACGATATACAATACGAATTATGCCAAATTATAGCCTTTTATTTCAGCATATGTCAAATGTCCAAAAATCCCCATTTAGGCGAGTTCACGTTTAATAGTTATCATATTTTAATATAGATCTTTACGCCTAAGCCATATACAAAATAATTCCCCTTCTTCCAAATCACAGACTATCATGCCCAGATATAGATCTTAAATTACAACATATGCTATTTTCTCAAATTAGTCACAAATCAATCATGTCTAATTATGCATCATTCACTATTTTCCTCAGATTTAGTGTTCGTGCGTCAATCTCTTATGAGATTTGGCTCAGGCTCGTGGTAATCTGGCTATAAAACAGAAGGAAGGAAGAGATATAGAATAATTACAATAATATTAATAAGATAGATCTACACAGAAAAATAGATCTGGTAAACAAGAATAAGATAGATCTACACAGAAAAACTGATCTGATAAACAAGAATATGCATAATCTCCGATTCAGATTTATAACCATTGATCATAATTAAATTTCATATCTGAAAATAACTGTACTTACCTTGGTTGGATTCTAAAAGAAAAAGGGTTGTAGTTGTTCTCTTTTAATCCTATTCAGATTGGAAAAAGAAGCACTAGTTCTAGATTAGGTTTCAGCAGAGTAGCGACGCCATTGATTTATTTTAATATGAATTGAGGAAGCATAGCATTACAATGGTTTGGTGTGGAGAGGAAGTGGGGTTTGGGGGTGTTTAAATAGCTTAGGAGCAACGAATCTGGTCAGAACGGGGGTCCAAATGCAGAAAAATGAATCTGTCCTCAGATCTAGAAATAGGGGGGAGTCGACCTCCTGGTCGACCTACGTGACCCAGGTCGTCCCCAGGTCGACCTACTGGTCAACCTGGGTGCTGGGCGGGAAATTTCCCACCCAGCCCGGGTGTGTGTTTTGAATTTCGAACTTTTGAATTTTGAATTCGGGCTGGTTTTTATTCTAAATACCTGAAACTTCTAAGTGCCATAACTTCTTCATACGGAGTTCGATTTATGCAAACTCGGACTCTATCTCAAGAAGAACTCTGATACGAACGCAATGGCGTAACCCATTTTCCTTAATTCTTCTTTTAAAAATTAATTATACTTTGTTTTGTTACTTTTATATTCACAGAAAATACGGGGTGTTACATTCTCCTCTCCTTAAAGGATTTCGTCCTCGAAATCTTCATGTTAAGAAGAATGTGTCCTACCATCCAATCACCCATCTACTCAACTGTAACACCCCGCCTCCGCTAGGGTCACTCGCAAAGGAATGCACTAGCTTTAGAGGGGCATTATTGGTAAACATGCACAGAAATATCACAAGACAGAACATATAAAATAGCGGAAGTAAAATGGAACTTTCATAACATAAATAAATAAGGTCTAAAGCCTTTTACATCAGAGTACATCAAAACCTGTCTTGCAATAATAAAGAAGCATAAAGACTTTTCCATAAATTATTCCCCAAGTAAAAACAGTACAGTAGCCATAGCCTAGAAAAGTCCAAGCCATCCATGATGACCTTCAAGCAGAAGAAGTCTGAACTAAACAACAGTATTTCCTCCCTGTAACCTGGGGGGGAACGGAAGAAAAGAGGCGAAACAAAACGGGTCAGTCAAAAAGACTGAGTAAGCCCTATCTACTATCAGCATAAAAACTAGTAAAGTTAACTGACATGAGAAACTGAGATGAACATAAGCATGATGACAAGATAGATAAGCTAAATCAAAATAACAGGATGAACTACTGAACTCAGATAAATTAAGGTGCCATGATAAATTACGATGTCAAGATAAAACAAGGTATCCCATCGTCAGGTTCCTATCAAGTATAATATCCCCAAGATATCTATCACGTATAACATCCCATGGTATCTATCCTGTCTTTTAGCTCTGCACCTACCGTACTAGTATCCCCACCGTATCATGTGTTAACCATGAATGACCCTTACTCAAAAGTCGTGTAATGGTCCATGTCAACCTAACATATCGCATATATAGGTTACTCAACTCGTATGTTTCATTCCATGTAAATGTTCAGTCCCTTGCCGTAGACCATACGGGCTTTCCCGTGAGATTCTATACTACTTTAACATAGTTCTATGATCCTTAAGATCGTTTTGGATTGTCACCCTGTATCCAACCAGGGTCTTTCAACATGAATCATCGTTTGTACAACTAGGACTTATGCTACCTAGGACTACTAGGGATTATGCTTACCTATTGCACGTTTTCGTATCTCGGTTTTGGTTCAACCACCCAGGGCCACTAGGATTTACGCTAACCGTCAACCGCGCCCTTTTTCCCACGCATTCATCGTGAATCGTTTTTCCATGACTGTATGCACATGTATCACATCGTGCCATCCGAGTCCTGTCACAGGGCAGGTCAGGAAATACAGGACTCGGTCGGGAGCTTTCGATTTATCCGCCGATGCAGATGCTAAGTTCTGTTTTTCTATACGTGGCTATGGTCCCACGAGACCACTCCCTCAACTAGCGAAAGACAAGACAGGATAAATCCTGTATGAGAACACAACACTGGCCAACCCACATCCAAGCCTTACCGCACCCATAATTAGATAGCAATTATGGTCTTTTGGGTGTTCTCTGCCTTTCCGTACGTACACGCTTGACCAAAGATGGTAGGTAGCCTGACGAAAATGCTATCTAGGGTACGACCGTGTATCGTCGACTATCCCCTATCCATCCCCGTCTTTAGGTCGCTCATATAGCAACCAAGGCATACTCTTGGTTCTTCTAACGCAGACCTTAACCTCTCATGAGCCTAGTATGATCACCTGGCAGCTCACAGAGGGATACCAAGAATATCCTCACGTTCCCCGAAGCCGCTGCTTCGTTACCCAGTTCGCTGGAGCCTTTATCTAAATCAGATACTTGCTCCTACTCGTATACTTAAACGATGACCTACCGTATCAGGTTACTCATCTATCTATGAACTGGTCTAAATTTCCTTGACTAAGAATCATTACTTAGTTATTCTTCAACTAAGGTTTACCACTTAGCCTCATTCCCGTTATCCTTGTTAATTACGATTATCCACCTAATCGTCAGAACTAGGGTTTACATAATGGATTAAGTGTCACTTAAGTTCATGACTTAACCCGTCTACAAATCATGTTAAAATTGGCTAAGTATCCAAGTCCAAGACTTAACCCTGTCTACAAATCATGTCAATATTGGCTAAGTATCCAAGTCCAAGACTTAACCCTACAAACCATGCTCAAGTTGGTTAAGTATGTATTAACTTGACCCTATCAATTTACTTAGTCAAATCGGTCAAGTGTATTCAAGCGATTCGTGACTTAGCCTTATCATGTTTTCACGTTATATTTGTTAAGTATTGGTTAACTTAACCACATCAAATTAACGAGTTAGATTGGTTAAGTATAGGTCACTTAACCACATCAAGTCATCATGTTAGATTAGTTAAGTGTTTAACTTAACCCCATTAAACTACCAAGTGGGATTAATTAAGTCTAGGCTAACTTAACGCCATCCGATTTCCATGCTTAGACTAGTTGAGTCCAATCTTAACCCCATCCATTAACTGTATTTTTCGGTTAAGCGTCACTAAGAAAACTTACTTAACCTTACCAAGTTATCGTGTTGGATTGATTAAGTGTTGGTTAATTTAACCCCGTCCACTAGTCGTATAAAAATGGTTAAGTGTCATTAGGCAAATCAAGTTACTTAACCTACCCAACCTTGTCATGTTTTGTTAAGTATCATTAGCCTAATCAAATTACTTAACCCATTTGTCCATGTCATATTTGGTTAAGAGTCATTAATCAAATTAACTTAACCCTATCATGTGGCATTAATTACTTAATGCACCTCAACCTCTCACATTAGACTTTGTTGTGGTTACTAGTTAAGCCGGTCGGTTCCGGGTAGCTTTACACCACAACTTGGTCTAACCTCGGGTTCAAGCACAACATGACCAACTTCTCACATTGGGTCCTATTGTTTGCAACTACTAGTTAGGCTGGTCGGTTCCGGGTAGCTTTATGTTGCAAACTCAACCCAACCTCGAGTTGGTCACACTTATATTTTCTAAGTGTCATGTCCATCATGTTTCCAAAACATGTTACAAGTTTTTCAAGCATTTGGGTAGACCTAACTTAATAGGTAAATTCCCAAAGGGTAGACCTAATTTAATAGGTAAATTCCCAAGCTTATGTTTTTATGTCTTTTAAGTTATGTTTTCATGTCATTAGAAATTACCCATAACATAACCCAACGCTTCTAAACTCGCATATACGTTCGGAACAACGTAATGGATTAAAAAAAGAGACTTGGCAAAGGTATGACAAAAATGGATATTAAGCCACAAGTTAATCATGGTGGCAAATGAGGCACAAATGTGTTCATTAACTTGCATGTTACATTCTTAAGCCTCAAAAACATGCATAAACCCAAACTTGGCACATAAGCGAATCATGGTGACAAAAGACATGGAATGATGACTAGTAACTCGCATATATCATCATATAAGGTTTATGACTTCATATGCAAGTTGACATAAAGGTTATGAGAGTTCTCATGTTGCATAATGCAACATCTCAACATAAAGGTTGTAGCTTTTAGCCCACAAGATCAAGATAATGACTTCATAAACTTGCATGACATGATAGCATGTATCATACTCAATGATCAAACCCAAACTTGCAACATGAACATTTAACTTCATAGTTAATATCTAAGAGTAGGGAAAGGGCTTACATTGCTATGAAGGCACAAAAGATTTGACAAAGCCCTTATGCAATCAAATAGACCCAAAATGCAAGCTCTAACATAAAAACCCTTGAGCCAAAATGATCAAAACCCTTGCTTTATGATGCAAAAATAGAAACTTGACTTGAATGCAAGCTAATGACACTCATACAAGCTTGAAAACACTTGTATGCATGGAAAATCTCTCATATAAACGATTTAGAAATTTTATGAAGAGAGTGGAGGCCATGAGAGGTAAAATTTTGCCATAGTTTAGTTGTATGAATGAATAATGATGATTTAGGGTTAGGTTAGGGTCTTATTTATAGATTAGGCAAGTGTTTTAGGCCATAGGATTAAACCCTAGTTGCAATCTTAGCCCTTTAAACCGAATCTGGCCCCCAAACTCAACACAAACCCAAAATGGTGCACCAAGCAGAACTGCCCGGCTGGACCAAGTCGACAGCCAAGTCGACAGGGCTGTCGACTTGGGTCCAACCAAGTCGACTCCCAAGTCGACAGGGCTGTCGACTTGGGTGCTCTGGCAGGAATTTTCCCGCCTGGCCCAGACTGGCCCAAATCTCCAAATTCAAATTTGAATTTGAAATCTGTTTTTACTTTAAAATTTTCTGAAAACTTCGTTGGGCCTTAATCGGGTCATACGGACTCCGATTTTCAAAAACTCGGACTCTATTTCGCGTATTTTTCCGAGACGAACGCAATGGCATAGCCCGTTTTACTTGATTCAGAATTTAAAATTAAATTCTGCCTTGATTCTCGTTTTAACATGTTATCGAAATACGGGTTGTTACATTCTCCCCACCTTTTAGGATTTTGTCCCCGAAATCTCCAAGTTAGGAAGAACATGTCCTACCATCCATCATTCATCTACTCAAAACATCATCCACAAGCAACCATTGTCCTTAGATGATTTCTAATGCTGTATGAATATATGCAAAACGTGTGTGTACATGTTCCTTAGCTAATGCTAATGATCAGGCCTGAATAATCTTTCTAATGCAAAATATGTATAGTGCCATGAATCCAACATGTATGCAAATAATCCTAGTTATATAGATACTATATGCGTGCACAATCATTCATTCATATGCAACAACCGCATGATAATACATTCGATTTCATCCATAAACAAGTATAAATACTCGTGCATATGCAATATGAAATGTGACCGAGTCGAGCTAGTATCTAATGTGTATTCGCGCATCCACGAGCAACCACTTGCAACCATATCAATCATAACATGTTTCAAGTACATGTTTACATCCATAGGGTTCTACCTAGGATTCCCTGGAACAAGGTCGAGAAGATAAACAAGACAAACTCCTTATGGGGTTTGTAACAGAAAATAGGACCGAGAGGATGTCCACAAAAAGATAGCCTACAAGTAAGCTCTACAGAAAACAGGGATCAAGGGTACACTCCCAAAAAGAGATATCATGCGCGTATCTAGTCTTTGACCATCGAAGTCGTATTTCCTTGGGCTTAATTCCATTGTGCCTTGACCGTCTTTCAACTTCGCGATTTCGTAGCTTCTTATTTCCTGTTTCCATAACATGAGCTGGAACTCATTTCTTCGTCGCCTCTCGTTCCACTTGCACTTATCCCTTTTTCTAGAATACTTGGCGCAAACGTGACTGCGTACTCATGATCTCATGCAAGCTTTCCAAAATTCACTAGTGAATCTTGGATCTCGTTTATATACTATAAGTTATTCCATGTAGAAGAACTTTCTCTTGAAAGTAAACAGATGTCAACCAGGTTATCATGCGCACTTACTAGGATGATCTCTATAACCCATGCATAAATGAAGTAAACCATCCATCTTATTGGCAAACATCCCTCGATCGGGCTTCAAATTTCCAAGGGATTCTAAGTAACTAGTCATGACAGAACCTCAAAAAGGTTATACGATACTTCGAGGGCATTACCAAGGCCAGTCAAAAGGTCTAACTACCCTCCTATCAAAACCGAGAGTGGCACCCCCTACTGGATAACCACTTCATCCCTAGAATCCATCCATAGCTTATAAACATAAGCATTTTTTCCAAACTCAACACTTGGCATAGACATTCTCAAATCCAAACAAGTCATGTATAAATGGACTGATTCTCCAACAGGACATTGAGACAAAAATGGGATTCTCTATTACGCTAGTACTTAAGGTGCAGAGACTCAACTATCGAAGCAGACTTAAAAAAAACGAAGTCCTGACGGGATGATAGAGAAGAAAAGCTAAACTTTTAACAAGATCGTTACCCTCCTTCCGAGGTACCTTAGAAATGAGAGCATACTATTGCCCTCCCGATGATCTTGTCCTTGTCCCATAATACTTAACTATCCGCCCCGTTTTACCATGTCAAAGGTACTCTCTCGTCATGGGTTTCATTGTTCATCTTTCTCCCTCCTTTGAGGACTAAGCCATACCAACAAGTTGCTCATCCTTAAGCTCGTATCCTTTATCCTTTTTCTCACTATCCTTTCTTATAACGCGGCCACTGGTCTCTCGAAAACCACCTCCATCGTATGGAAAGCACTTTCGTAGATAGAAAAGACTAGTCGCAGTTAAAACCACTGTGACTACGGATGGAGGAAAGAAAGGAAAAGAGATTCAATTAAGGAAACAAGGATAGTGCTAATGGCCTTTGGGGAATAGCCTTTTTCTTTTTAAAAGAAAATTTTCTTGAAAAATGCTTCTTCGTAAACGATTTTCAAATAGTTTTCAGAAGGTCTTTAAAAACTTTTGCCCAGTCTGGTAACCTTCTGCTCTGATACCAAATTGTAACACCCCGCCTCCGCTAGGGTCACTCGCAAAGGAATGCACTAGCTTTAGAGGGGCATTATTGGTAAACATGCACAGAAATATCACAAGACAGAACATATAAAATAGCGGAAGTAAAATGGAACTTTCATAACATAAATAAATAAGGTCTAAAGCCTTTTACATCAGAGTACATCAAAACCTGTCTTGCAATAATAAAGAAGCATAAAGACTTTTCCATAAATTATTCCCCAAGTAAAAACAGTACAGTAGCCATAGCCAAGAAAAGTCCAAGCCATCCATGATGACCTTCAAGCAGAAGAAGTCCGAACTAAACAACAGTATTTCCTCCCTGTAACCTGGGGGGAAACGGAAGAAAAGAGGCGAAACAAAACGGGTCAGTCAAAAAGACTGAGTAAGCCCTATCTACTATCAGCATAAAAACTAGTAAAGTTAACTGACATGAGAAACTGAGATGAACATAAGCATGATGACAAGATAGATAAGCCAAATCAAAATAACAGGATGAACTACTGAACTCAGATAAACTAAGGTGCCATGATAAATTACGATGTCAAGATAAAACAAGGTATCCCATCGTCAGGTTCCTATCAAGTATAATATCCCCAAGATATCTATCACGTATAACATCCCATGGTATCTATCCTGTCTTTTAGCTCTGCACCTACCGTACTAGTATCCCCACCGTATCATGTGTTAACCATGAATGACCCTTACTCAAAAGTCGTGTAATGGTCCATGTCAACCTAACATATCACATATAAAGGTTACTCAACTCGTATGCTTCATTCCATGTAAATGTTCAGTCCCTTGCCGTAGACCATACGGGCTTTCCCATGAGATTCTATACTACTTTAACATAGTTCTATGATCCTTAAGATCGTTTTGGATTGTCACCCTATATCCAACCAGGGTCTTTCAACATGAATCATCGTTTGTACAACTAGGACTTATGCTACCTAGGACTACTAGGGATTATGCTTACCTATTGCACGTTTTCGTATCTCGGTTTTGGTTCAACCACCCAGGGCCACTAGGATTTACGCTAACCGTCAACCGCGCCCTTTTTCCCACGCATTCATCGTGAATCGTTTTTCCATGACTGTATGCACATGTATCACATCGTGCCATCCAAGTCCTGTCACAGGGCAGGTCAGGAAATACAGGACTCGGTCGGGAGCTTTCGATTTATCCGCCGATGCAGATGCTAAGTTTTGTTTTTCTATACGTGGCTATGGTCCCACGAGACCACTCCCTCAACTAGCGAAAGACAAGACAGGATAAATCCTGTATGAGAACACAACACTGGCCAACCCACATCCAAGCCTTACCGCACCCATAATTAGATAGCAATTATGGTCTTTTGGGTGTTCTCTGCCTTTCCGTACGTACACGCTTGACCAAAGATGGTAGGTAGCCTGACGAAAATGCTATCTAGGGTACGACCGTGTATCGTCGACTATCCCCTATCCATCCCCGTCTTTAGGTCGCTCATATAGCAACCAAGGCATACTCTTGGTTCTTCTAACGCAGACCTTAACCTCTCATGAGCCTAGTATGATCACCTGGCAGCTCACAGAGGGATACCAAGAATATCCTCACGTTCCCCGAAGCCGCTGCTTCGTTACCCAGTTCGCTGGAGCCTTTATCTAAATCAGATACTTGCTCCTGCTCGTATACTTAAACGATGACCTACCGTATCAGGTTACTCATCTATCTATGAACTGGTCTAAATTTCCTTGACTAAGAATCATTACTTAGTTATTCTTCAACTAAGGTTTACCACTTAGCCTCATTCCCGTTATCCTTGTTAATTACGGTTATCCACCTAATCCTCAGAACTAGGGTTTACATAATGGATTAAGTGTCACTTAAGTTCATGACTTAACCCGTCTACAAATCATGTCAAAATTGGCTAAGTATCCAAGTCCAAGACTTAACCATGTCTACAAATCATGTCAATATTGGCTAAGTATCCAAGTCCAAGACTTAACCCTACAAACCATGCTCAAGTTGGTTAAGTATGTATTAACTTGACCCTATCAATTTACTTAGTCAAATCGGTCAAGTGTATTCAAGCGATTCGTGACTTAGCCTTATCATGTTTTCATGTTATATTGGTTAAGTATTGGTTAACTTAACCACATCAAATTAACGAGTTAGATTGGTTAAGTATAGGTCACTTAACCACATCAAGTCATCATGTTAGATTGGTTAAGTGTTTAACTTAACCCCATTAAACTACCAAGTGGGATTAATTAAGTGTAGGCTAACTTAACCCCATCCGATTTCCATGCTTAGACTAGTTGAGTCCAATCTTAACCCCATCCATTAACTGTATTTTTCGGTTAAGCGTCATTAAGAAAACTTACTTAACCTTACCAAGTTATCGTGTTGGATTGATTAAGTGTTGGTTAGCTTAACCCCGTCCACTAGTCGTATAAAAATGGTTAAGTGTCATTAGGCAAATCAAGTTACTTAACCTACCCAACCTTGTCATGTTTTGTTAAGTATCATTAGCCTAATCAAATTACTTAACCCATTTGTCCATGTCATATTTGGTTAAGAGTCATTAATCAAATTAACTTAACCCTATCATGTGGCATTAATTACTTAATGCACCTCAACCTCTCACATTAGACTTTGTTGTGGTTACTAGTTAAGCCGGTCGGTTCCGGGTAGCTTTACACCACAACTTGGTCTAACCTCGGGTTCAAGCACAACATGACCAACTTCTCACATTGGGTCCTATTGTTTGCAACTACTAGTTAGGCCGGTCGGTTCCGGGTAGCTTTATGTTGCAAACTCAACCCAACCTCGAGTTGGTCACACTTATATTTTCTAAGTGTCATGTCCATCATGTTTCCAAAACATGTTACAAGTTTTTCAAGCATTTGGGTAGACCTAACTTAATAGGTAAATTCCCAAAGGGTACACCTAACTTAATAGGTAAATTCCCAAGCTTATGTTTTTATGTCTTTTAAGTTATGTTTTCATGTCATTAGAAATTACCCATAACATAACCCAACGCTTCTAAACTCGCATATACGTTCGCAACAACGTAATGGATTAAAAAAAGAGACTTGGCAAAGGTATGACAAAAATGGATATTACGCCACAAGTTAATCATGGTGGCAAATGAGGCACAAATGTGTTCATTAACTTGCAAGTTACATTCTTAAGCCTCAAAAACATGCATAAACCCAAACTTGGCACATAAGCGAATCATGGTGACAAAAGACATGGAATGATGACTAGTAACTCGCATATATCATCATATAAGGGTTATGACTTCATATGCAAGTTGACATAAAGGTTATGAGAGTTCTCATGTTGCATAATGCAACATCTTAACATAAAGGTTGTAGCTTTTAGCCCACAAGATCAAGATAATGACTTCATAAACTTGCATGACATGATAGCATGTATCATACTCAATGATCAAACCCAAACTTGCAACATGAACATTTAACTTCATAGTTAATATCTAAGAGTAGGGAAAGGGCTTACATTGCTATGAAGGCACAAAAGATTTGACAAAGCCCTTATGCAATCAAATAGACCCAAAATGCAAGCTCTAACATAAAAACCCTTGAGCCAAAATGATCAAAACCCTTGCTTTATGATGCAAATATAGAAACTTGACTTGAATGCAAGCTAATGACACTCATACAAGCTTAAAAACACTTGTATGCATGGAAAATCTCTCATAGAAACAATTTAGAAATTTTATGAAGAGAGTGGAGGCCATGAGAGGTAAATTTTTGCCATAGTTTAGTTGTATGAATGAATAATGATGATTTAGGGTTAGGTTAGGGTCTTATTTATAGATTAGGCAAGTGTTTTAGGCCATAGGATTGAACCCTAGTTGCAATCTTAGCCCTTTAAACCGAATCTGGCCCCCAAACTCAACACAAACCCAAAATGGTGCTCCAGGCAGAACTGCCCGGCTGGACCAAGTCGACAGCCAAGTCGACAGGGCTGTCGACTTGGGTCCAACCAAGTCGACTCCCAAGTCGACAGGGCTGTCGACTTGGGTGCTCTGGCGGGAATTTTCCCGCCTGGCCCAGACTGGCCCAAATCTCCAAATTCAAATTTGAATTTGAAATCTGTTTTTACTTTGAAATTTTCTGAAAACTTCGTTGGGCCTTAATCGGGTCATACAGACTCCGATTTTCGAAAACTCGAACTCTATTTCACGTATTTTTCCGAGACGAACGCAATGGCATAGCCCGTTTTACTTGATTCAGAATTTAAAATTAAATTCTGCCTTGATTCTCATTTTAACATGTTATCGAAATACGGGTTGTTACATCAACCATCATCCACAATCGTCTGTTCTCCTTAGAAAACTTCTAATTTTGTATGTACATATGCAAAAGTGTGTGTATATGTCTCTTATCTAATGCAAAGATCAGGTGGTCCACTGATTCAGTTGACTGGTCCACTGATTCAGTTGACCTCCTTAATGCGAATTATGTTAGTGCTATGAGTCCAATTATGTATGAAAGAAATCCTATTTGATACACATCATTTCTATATGAGTGCATTACCATTCATCCAATGCAACATCCATGTGATGAGTCAATCATTTTGCATCAACAAAAATTGAAAAATGCGCACACATCCATATGCATTATGAGAGTGCTTTTGAGCCGATCTAGTGCCTAGTGTGTGTATATGCATCCACGAGCAACCACTAACGACCACTTGCATCCACTTGCAACCATCAAACATAACATGTCTCGAACACATGTTTACACCCATTAGTTTCTACCTAAAATTCGAAGAATCGATCGATAGGATACAACCGAGTGATAGAAGCAAGTACAATTAAAACAAAAGTTTTGTTCCCATTAGACATCGGTTAAGAGAATAAATCTCTAAGTATCAATCCCGATGAGACGACCCCAAACCCCGTACTGACGGAGGCATGGGTAATCCTTGGAATATAACACATAAATGTCTACAGCGGAAACAAACAAAATATGTACAATAGGAGCTGAACAGCATAAAAAGAGATAAATAATAGAATCCATCTTCAGCTCCAGCTATCCAGAAAGAACCAGCTAAACCTGAATACAAGGCTGCCCGTGTAGAAAAAGGGGCACCCGAGTTTGAATGTGAAACAAACTACGAGTCAGTCATGGGACTAGTATGAGAAATCTACTCAACACATTTATAATACGGCTAATCACAAGACCACGCCACTTTCGTGGAACGGGTTTACTCCATTGGATTGCCAGTGCTTTAAAAACAAATATTTCTTTTAAACATCGCTATGCTTTTTATAAAAATGAAGCCATTATAAGACTCAGTTCCCATCACACAATGCAACGCAAACCGGAGGATGGAGTTTTTACCTTATAATGGCCAAATTATGCTTGATACGAATAAAACAAAGGCATTTGATATTATTGCTAGTGTTTATATGTTTTGAAAACAATTTCAAATCATAACTATCAATCATAGACGACATTAATGCCCCATACCACTATGTCGCCATATATAGGCATACAATCAAAACCGCACAGTCACGTATTTGGAAATTGGATTTCCGTCATGAACCAAGGCAAAAGATAGTCCTTACCGAATTCGCGACTCTCTAGCCCGAGCCACAAGCAAGCGCGCAGGCAAGCCTTGGAGCGACAGGGCCGGTCCACCGAGGTGGATTATTATGCCTGAACAATACGTTTCCCCTCCCTTTGGGGCGTAAACGGGCCAATGAATGACTCCATCGGACCCGGATCGTCCGATCAAACCGCGGCGCCTCGCAACAGCAACAACCACATAAGTCAAACTCGTCAGGGCGTGTAAAACCACTGACGCCACTTCTAACTAGAAAGAAATGCATGTCCTCCCTGAGGTCCTGTCCCATTTCTGGTTCATACCGGGGTGTGAGGCTCGCGATTTCACGTTATACACAAAGCTACACCACACAGGCGGTGCTTTGATCATCTCCACAAGACCTTGCTTTTCAATAGAAGCCCTGTTCATTTGCCACTTAGGCATGCCACACTAGCAATTCATGCCATGCGACTGATGTCCATCGATATACAACCTTTGAGCTCGTGCGTTTCAGAGAAGGGCGTTAAGCAAAAGAATAAATTCTCCGCCGCCAAACATATGTATATTTAACAGAGTTCAATCAACACAGAATAAAATCCAATGTCAGACACACAGTCCATCTACAAGTCCGTTCTGGGTCTGAACGAAACCGGAGGCACTATATACCTCGCAAACCCATCGATCACCACGTACGTCTGGACGATCACCACTCATTATCCATATTTCGGGATGCCTCCCAATCAGGACCTCGATTACCATCCAAACGAGGTGAAGATCTCCGGTCTTCGACCACCGTCTTCATCTTCGATTTCTTATCGTCGATTCAGTTATTCAGAATGGGATAAACCCGGTCTTTCTGAACAACTCGCGTATATAATAAACAAGTGCAACACTAACATACACACGCATCATTTCAATTCATTAGTCACTAACCGTCAATCAGTAAGAGAACGATTTCCCAAATATTAACCCCGAAGGCCGAAACCAACATCAGATCAACACCCAGGAAACTATTCGACTTAGCCAACCTTCAGTTAATTTCTAAATCACATCCATATCGTTTATAATATTTTATAACGATTTATCGCTATTTTTATTTATTTTAAAATAGCCAATTTATTCAAAACGACGCTACGGGCCATAGCGTGGCCGTGGTGCTGTTTTTCTTCAGATTTGATTTACACATATCTGAAAATCTAACCGTTGGACCTTCACAAAATTTACATCATTAGAAAGATCTTTTCAAAAAGAATCCAACGGTTCCACTTTCGGGAAAATCCGATGGTCAGATCTCCCGTACTAATCGTTTGAAATCACGGTTTTAAAATACGAACTATAGCGTCGTTATTCGATTAAATATAATTATATTTATATATATATATATAATCGATTCTGGAGCTGTTTTTCTTCAGATTTGAATTAAACATTCCAGACAATCCAACCGTTGGATTTTTACAAAGTTGGTGCCATTGGAGAGATTTTTCCAAAACGAACCCAACGGTTGCGATTTCAGAAAAATCCGATGGTCGGATCTCCCGTACTAATCGTTTGAAATCACGGTTTCAAAATACGAACTGCAGCGTCGTTATTCGATATATTTTAATTCTATATATATATATATATATATATATATATATATATCGATTCTTCGATTTCAAAGCCATATTCTTTTCATACATTTGATAAAAATGATATTTTTATCCAACTGTCTTCTATTTCAACACTTCACTGTTTTTAACAATTCACGTATATAATAAAAATGTGATTTTTATTGTAAAACAATTCATTTCAAAACTCTATTATTTTATATAGTTCATATAGGTAATAAAAATAGGATTTTTATTATAAAACAATTTCTTTCAAAACGAGATTATTTTATATAATTCATATAGACGATAAAAATGTGATTTTTATTATAAAACAATTTATTTCAAAATATGAATACCATTCAACACATGAATTTCAATTTAGCGAATGAATATCGATTCAACACATGAAGGTTTTCTATAGTTTATATATAGAGATAAAAATGTGATTTTTATATTTAAAACACGAACACCATTCAACACATGAATTTCAATTCAACGAATGAATATCGATTCAACACATGAAGGTTTTCTATAGTATATATATATATATATATATATATATATAGATAAAAATGTGATTTTTATATTTAAAACACGAATACCATTCAACACATGAATTTCTAATCAACGAATGAATATCGATTCAACACATGAAGGTTTTCTATTCAATGAATAAATATAGTTTCAGCAAATGAAAATAATTCAAACACATGAATATTATTCAAAATTTCGGCAGCATAACGGCAGGGTAGTTAAAACCGGGACCGTCCCTAGTATGGCTCCTCGCTCTACCTTAAAACCTCGCGGTTTTTGACAATGGGGATCATGCATCTAGTTCGCACGCAGGCGGCATGTATATATTTATTTCATTTCCACAAACTAATCCTATGTGGTTTTAACTAAATATTTCTCAACCACAAACGGGTATTTTTCAACCACAATCAATCAATATCAACCACAAACAATCCCAATCAACCATTCGCTATCAATCAATTTTCACACCAATCACAACCAATAAATCTCGTCCATAGTTTGTGGACGAGGGGCGTATATATATATATATATATATATATATATATATATATATATATATATAGCAATTCACTTCTATTTCAATACATAAATAATTTTTACAACGCATATACAACTTATACATTGAACGTACAACTTATACAACGCTTAAACATGAGGTGTACAACGCTTATATAACTCATACATCGACTATATAATTTATAAATCGTCGTTTTCCATATCGTTTATAAATTAGAAATCTCACATTGGGTTCCACTCCACAAAAAATAGCAGAAGGCTCAGAAAAATATGCGGTCTCTTCTAAAATGTAGAAGGCGTCAACACGAATCCACTGTCTCTTGTTTCACTGAATTTCGTCAACACAGCAAAAAGATATGATTTTTCAAAGTTTGCAATGGTTTAAAGGTGTTAAAACAGTTGAAAATAAAACCAGCCGTACCTTTTCAAACCTGTTCAAAACTAGGTTGCGATTTTTCTTCGAATCCGCACAGTGATATGACGATCGGCCAACACCACGTGGAGCAGCTTGGAGAGGCGCGCGCAACCAGGGTGGTGCAGGCGAACTCGATGGCGCCGTTGACCCACGGCGGAGCGATGAAGGTCGGATCTTTGAGGGCTCGGTTCTCGCGATTCACCAGACGAGAGGGGGTGCCACGACCATGGATTTGAAGCTTGAGTGGAGCTCTTCAAAAACCCCAACTGGGTCGAAGGCTATCGGTGCGTGTAGGAGGAGAAAACGAGGGGGAAAGCTTTAAAGAACTTCCGCCGTGCGTTCTGGATGATATCGGGGAGAGAGAAGAATGCGTGGACCAATAGGATTTTTTATTTTATTTATATATTTTAAAAATCCAAAAATACCCCTTGTCACGCACGAACACCAATCCAAGCCCAACGACTGTCGTCCCTAGCGTTCTACCCCCTTTCCGAACACAATGGGATATGTTTCGTAGGCCCATTCGACTGTTCCAATCAGTTTTCCTTCAATTTAAAATATATAACATTCAATATTTAATTTGAACGTACATTTCAATTTGCCAGGGCCACAAACTGATTCGAAAAATTCCAGAAAAATAAATCTGGCTATGTTTTGACGATACGGTCCCAACAAAACTAGCTTCGTCAAATTCTGAGACCGTTTGCAAAAAGGCTCATTTCTGGTCGATCAAATTTAACTATAATTGACCAAAACACGTTTTCCTTTGCCACGCTCACATACTAGCTTCAAAAATTATGAAATTTGAAACCTAGCAATAACTTCACATCCCGGATCCAACAAAGGTGGTTTCATCGAATTCCGAGGTCGTATGCAAAATGGCTAATTTCACGGGCTATATAAATTCCATAGCGACCTTTCTGAAAATTCATTTGGCCATAACTTTTCTTTCCGCTATGAAAATTCGATATTTCAGATTCGTTAGAAAGGTATTCACTAACAGATTTAAATATTTTTGGTTTCGCTCAAATCCGTTTTGTTTTGCACCCGGTACAGTCCGACAAAGTTTGAATTCAAATTTTGAAACTACCGCGCCATTTCAGGCCTTGTTTATAATTAGAATTAATTATATTCGTTTTCAAACGTCGATTCAAACTCAGTTTTCAATGCTATTATTTAAAATATTTATTTTAAATATTTAAAATCCATTATTTTAGTCAATTTAAAATTTTTAAATTGGTTCAGATTTTCTGGGTCGTTACACCCGATGACCGAAATCAACATCAGATTGACACTCAGAGAATTACTCTCACTAAACAATGTCAAAACTAGAAACCTACTTCACGCGTTGGGTAAAAACTTTATCCTTTTCAAAAATATTCAGATACTTATAGACTATTGGTACAAATCAGGTTATCAAAACCCAGAATGTATGTGTCATAGTCAACTTTAATGCCCAACACAGATACCCCCAACTTATCACAAACAGATGAGTCGTAACCCTTGTGGGGTTTGAGACTATAGCGGGATCAGAAACAAGGCTAGTATTAAAGTGCAGAGTCTCAATTACAGAATCAAAATGCCATAATCAAAAAGAGTTTTAACTCAATTCAGATAAGGAAATTAAACCTTCTACAGAAATTTTCCTATCTCCATCCTATCCACCAGCCACGTGAGCATTCACCTGCCCTTCAGAAGTAGGTCCCGTCCTCTGCGCTTGCCCTCGTTTCTTAGGACAGTCCCTAGTGAAGTGTCCCATCTCACCACAGTTGAAGCAAGTGCCCTTCCTCTTTCTGCAATCCTTGTTCAGATGAGTCAAGCTTCCACAAGTAAAGCACTTTTTCTCCTTCTTATCTTGAGAGTTTTCATCCTTCTTTTGTGTTTCCTTTTTGGGCCATGCTTTCTTGTTCTATGGTCCTTCAAGCTTTTCCTCTTTTTTGTCACTTTTGGCTTCCTCTGCATACATCAATGCCATGTCAACCAATTTCTCGAAGGTAGCCCCCATAGTAATGTGGGTCATAACCAACCCGTGTAGCGGCTCATTCAAACCTTTAACGAATCTCAGGGCCTTCTTCTCAAGTGTGTTCACCAAGTCTAAGCCAAATCTCGCTAACTGATTAAACCTATTGATGTACTCCTTTACAGATAAATTCCCTTGCTTCAATGCCAAGGACCTTTCCATGTATAAATTCTCTTCTGCTTGTGAGAGAAATTTCATCTCGAACCTACGCCTGAAATCCATCCATGTCTCTACTGGACGCTCTCCACTCGTGACCTCCCACCAAAAAGAGGCTTCGTCCTTCATTAAACAAGCAACTAATTGGACCTTCCTTCCGTCTTCTATCTCGAAGATACAAAACAAATCTTCCACCTCCTTAATCCAATTTCGAGCTTCAACAAACGTCTCTGACTCGTGAAAAGGTTTTCCGCCCATTGCCCGAAACTCCTTGCATATCTTCGAAAAAATATCAACGCGGGGAGGGGGAATAGGAGGAGTGTCTGCAGTTGGGGGAGGAGGAACGTCTACTGCGCCTGCGGCGGTGGTCCTAGCCTCCAGATACATTTTGAACCAGGTTGGTATCGGTATGCCCTCGGGTATCTCGGGTACCCCAGACATGCTGAAAAGAAAAAGGAAGAGATTCAAAACGGAGAATCAAAAGACAGATATATGGCTTTTGGGGATTATGTTTTTCAAAATAAACTTTACTTTTGAAAATACTTCCTTTTTAAAACCTTTTTGAAAATAGTTTTCAAAAACTTTTTATCAAATCTGGTAACCTTCAGCTCTGATACCAGATGTAACACCCTAACTCCGTTAAGGTCACTCATAAAGGGAATGCCTTAACTTCGGTGGAACATTATAAGTAAAAAGAACAGAATATTACAAGACAAATACATAAAGTAGTACTTGAAAAAAAATTATAACTTTATTACAGCAGGAATAGAAATAAGTTTGGTTACATCTTTCAAAACCACAATACCAAAACTCAAGTACATAAATATCAGTGTTGTACAAAAGCCTTCAGAGTGCATAATTTTAAAGCCATAATCCCCAACAGAAAATGCCATAAATAAGCAGAATCAAAGCCAAGCAATACATCTTTAACTTCAAGTTGGAAGAAAGAGATATCAGAACTAAGCTTGCGTATTTCTTCATTGAGAACCTAGGGGGGAAACGGAAGAAAAGAGGTGAAACAAACTAGGTCAGACATGAGTCTGGTGAGTTCAGTGGCTTTCAGTATATAAACAGATAATATTATCATGACATGTAAACAAAACTAGATGAGAGATAACCGTAACAGGAGTAGCAAGTTAACAGAAGAGACAAAATGATATACGCTAAACTAAGCTTCTTACTTGGTTTTCACTTCTCTGCACTAATACTAGTATAACAGAATTAGGTGTTGTCATAATGTCTAAACAGAAAACAGAACGATCTCTTCAGAAACACGATACTAGTAATGGGCCTTTACCACCCGAATAGAGACAGACGTACATAAACAGAAGTAGGAACGAAATCAAAGACAGAAACAAAATAATCCATATGGAAACAGAAAATTAGAATTAGGTGTATACTAGTAATGGGACTTTACTACTCCAACAGATGGTACCACACAGAAACAGACAGTTGTTACCACCCCAACAGAAACAGACGGTACCTCAACAAAAACAGACAAAACTAAGTGTACCCTAAATTCTACCCCAAGCGATCGACTCCCTAATACATAAATACCATGTGCCAGCCCCACAGAAGGGTGTATCACTCACTAAAGTCTACAGAAAGACACAGACCTATTTGCGGATGCCACGGCGTCTTACATCCTCAGAGCAGACTGGATCCATGCACGCACATGACCCGGTTGGAATGCACCATCAACACCCCTCGCCATTATCAGAATGAACCTCTTAAAATTAGTTCATTAAGCATGCCTTGGACCCCCACCTAATGATTGGGTCATAGTTTTGATACCAGAAAGGGTTACTAACTAATATGGGTTCCAAACAACAGATGACACAAGTAATTACCCCTTCTAACCTTGTGTCCTCGGACTAACAGATTTCAGATTTACTTGCTTATAGATTTCTGATGTACAAAGTCCAGATTAACTAGTTCTCAGATCAGACATATAGGTTAACAAAATTTCATACTATAGGATCAGATATACATATTAATAAGTTTTCATACTAACGGATCAGATATACAGATTAATAGACTTACAGATTGTTTCACCTAAACTTGTATTGGGCCTACAGATTTTCAAACGGGTTTATTAGATTCATCAGTCCAGTTGATTTAACCTTATCCACCCAACACGTTTTAGGCATCATATTTATCCTAGATTTGCATTAATTATATATAAATGCACAGACCTCTCACATTAGGTCGGTCCCTTGTAGCCGCTGGATGTGCCGGGCGGTTCCGGGCAGACTTCTGCCACAAGCCAGACCTAACCTCGTATCTAAGCATCTTTATGCCTACGACCTCTCACATTAGGCCGACAGTTTGTGGTTGCTGGTTAAGCCGGTTGGGCCCGGGCAGGCTTCTACCGCAAACAGAGTCTAACCTCATGTCTCAGCATTCTTATTTTTAGCTAAAGTATTCATTCACAGTTTATGCCATTATCAGATTAATTATGCCAATTCAACAAATTAACTTCTTTACAAGTTGCAGCAGATTATCCAAAGTTCTACTAACATGTTTTGCTCAATTTTGGATCGAGACTACCGATTTTCATACCCCAAGTTACCATATTTAGTTTCAACAGATTTAGCAAATTAGGCAATTTAACCGATTCAATCATCCCTTAAAATTCCATTGACATACCTCGCATAATCATAAAATTTAGCCTAATTTTACATGCTCAAATTATGGTCATAATTCACAATATAACATATGTCCCAAATTTTTGTTAAATTTACACAGTACAGAATACTCTCCAAAAACCTCAAATCACGATATATAATACGAATTATGCCAAATTATAGCCTTTTATTTCAGCATATGTCAAGTGTCCAAAAATCCCCATTTAGGCGAGTTCACGTTTAATAGTTATCATATTTTAATATAGATCTTTACGCCTAAGTCATATACAAAATAATTCCCCTTCTTCCAAATCACAGACTATCATGCCCAGATCTAGATCTTAAATTACAACGTATGCTTTTTTCTCAAATTAGTCACAAATCAATCATGTCTAATTATGCATCATTCACTATTTTCCCCAGATTTAGCGTTCGTGCGTCAATCTCTTATGAGATTTGGCTCAGGCTCGTGGTAGCATGGCTATAAAACAGAAGGAAGGAAGAGTTACAAAAAAATTACAATTATATTAATAAGATAGATTTACATAGGAAAACAGACCTGATAAACAAGAATAAGATAGATCTACACAGAAAAAAAGATCTGATAAACAAGAATATGCATAATCTCCAATTCAGATTTATAACCATGTCAAGATCATAATTAAATTTCATATATGAAAATAACTGTACTTACCTTGGTTGGATTCTAAAAGAAAAAGGGTTGTGGTTGTTCTCTTTTAATCCTATTCAGATTGGAAGAAGAAGAACCACTAGTTCAAGCTTAGGTTTCAGCAGAGTAGTGACGCCACTGATTTATTTTAATATGAATTGAGGTAGCATAGCATTACAATGGTTTTTTGTGGAGAGGAAGTGGGGTTTGGGGGTGTTTAAATAGCTTAGGAGCAACAAATCTGGTCAGAATGGGCGTCCAAATGCAGAAAAATGAATCTGTCCTCGGATCTGGAAATGGGGGGGGGGGAGGTCGACCCCCTGGTCGACCTATGTGAGCCAAGTCGACCCCTAGGTCGACTTGGGTGCTGGGCGGGAAATTTCCCGCCCAGCCCGGGTGTCTGTTTTGAATTTCGGACTTTGAATTTTGAATTCGGGCCGATTTTTATTCTAAATCCCTGAAACTTCTAAGTGCCATAACTTCTTCATACGGAGCCTGATTTACGTAAATTCGGACTCTATCTCAAACAGAGTTCCGAGAGGAACGCAATGGCGTAACCCATTTTCCTTGATTCTTCTTTTAAAAATTAATTATACTTTGTTTTGTTACTTTTATGTTCATATAAAATACAGGGTGTTACAGTATGCCTACGCGAAATATAAAATTTTGGGTTTTGGATCTGGTTTTCTGACCGTATGGGTCAACGTATATATATTATTTGTTCCTGTGATATCGCAGATGTCACTCCGTACAGGGGGGACTCTACCGAATTTTTCTGGGAATTTAATGTGTTAGGAAATTTTCGATATTTTTGAAAATTTATATTGATTATAATGAATGGTTTGTGATTTAAAATAAAATTGGATTTAAAGATAATGGGATTTGTATTGTTTTTCCTACCTTAGCAATTTCGGGGACGAAATTCTTTAAGGGGGAAGATAGTAACGTCCCGTATTTTTGGTAGTCGACTATTTAATTTAATTTATTATATTATATTTGGAATATTAATGGATTTTAATATTTATTTCGTTTATTAAAAACAAAGTTGAACGTAAATTTATATATAATTATAAAAAGAGCTCGTAATGACGCGACAGTTCATAATATTGAGTTTTGAACTTCAACTGAATATACAGAATCAGATATAAGTCAGATTTCTATGAAACAAGAAGCGTTTGAATCTTGTTGATTATAATTTTCATATGAAAGAGAAAAATCCAGATTTTGTTTTATTGATTGTTAGTTATGTCCAAATCAAATTTTAAAATAGTCGCTATGGAAATCGTTATTAAATTATAAAATTTATTATTTAATTTAATAGGGTTTTAATATAATTTGGAGACATTGTTTAACTCGAAATTGATGATATTGAGTTGTATAATTTATGTTTAAATCTATATGATACTTCCAGTTGGGTATTTACGATAATAAAATTTACCACTCTACTTTTATGCATAATAATTCCTTACTAAATACAGTTTATATTAAAATGTTTTTGATTTAAAAAGCTTCATCGAATTTTTTTTAAGATTTGATTTATATTTATCTTTATCTTATTTTTGAAATAAGAAAGCACTAAAATCACTTTGAGCTACATATTCACTAAAGTCGGTTCTAACTACATATTCACTAAACTCACTTTGAGCTATGTATTCTTGGTGAATTCATAGCTTCAAATAAAGTATTCCATAAAATTTTGTCTTTGATTTTGGATTAGTATTAATATTTATTGTAAATAAACATTTCCATATACATGATACGTTCGTTAAGCATACCAAAACTAGATTATGGAATTTGAATGTGGAATCAAAAAATTTTGTTGTTAGAATATTTCATCATTTACCTTAATTTGCTTTTAGAAAAATTTATTGGAATATTGAAATGTATATTTTTGTCCAAAAAAAATTTATTCTTCAATATTGGAAACTAAGAAGTTACTGCAAAATTTATATGCCTTATATGTTGTTATCTAACAAAGTTAACCTTCAAATTTCTTTTAATAATTTTATGTTTTTGTGAAAGGAAGTTATACATAGAAGAAATTTGGTTGCGTCGCTTATTTTCAGAATTGATACGTAAAAAACCATCATTAAAAGCATGTTTTAGTTTACACCCTTATTTTAATTTTGGTGATTTTTTTTTTCGTGTTGGAAATTCAATTTGAATAATAACTGCATGTTTCCATACCAAACAATTCTTTTAACTATTTTTGAAAGTTGCAAATATTTGCAGATGAATGTGCATATAATTATAGAATTCTCTTTCCGAGACGTTTGCATATATTTCCAAGAAATTATGCAAATATATGCAAAGAAGCCTATAAAAATTTGAAGTATCCACGATGGTAATATTTGTAAAATTTTCTATAAATATTTACAGAGAAACATGCAAATAGAAGTTTCCGCACTGTAAATATATGCAGAGTTCTCTATAAATTACTAAATTTCATAAAACTTGAAAATAGAGGATTTTAATTGCAAGTTTTTGGGAGGGGTGACTGTGAATCTTGAAGTTTAAAGAAGATGTTTAACAAATCTCCCTTCATATGATTCTCTGGGTTGAACTTTCGTAGGAGTTGGATGTTACAACTTATAGTAATAGAAGGATGTCTAACGATATTTGTTAAATTTAAAAATAAACGAATAAATCAATGAATAAGTTGTTAAAGTGACATGAATTGAATCGAAAACAAATACTTAACCATGGATGATTTGTGTTAACTTCAAAAATGGAATCAACATCTAGCGAAGACGAAAATACCAGTCTTTGAAGACAACTTGATTAGATTTAGGTATATATACAATCCAGACAGCAAATAGACTAGTAAATTAAAAAGAAGGAAAATAAAAAAGTGAATACAACATTTTAGAGGTGCTCAACTATTAATGAAGATGGTTTGAGTACAATTTGATTGAATAAGAGAGAACTACATGTACAAAGACTAACTAGAGGGTCGCAATAGTCTCCTTAGTGGATGATTTGAGGGAGGAAAAGCTTGAACAATGATTCTTGCAACACGTAGGCAGACAATGTACATATCCAATTTATGTTGCAAATGATCCGTTATTCATATGAGTTTGAAGATAAATCTGACCAGACCACAACTTCAGAAAGCTTGTATTGGAGGCCTGAAGTCATGCCAGAATTTGAAAACCATATGAGTCATGACTCGGTGCCGAATTAAGGCTTATGACTCAGTATCGAGTCTATTTGGTACATCAGTTAAACTTTTTTGTGTTGACCTTCTAACTTTGTTGTGATTCTTCATGTTAAGTTTCATAGCTTGTTGACTTGTATTGATAGTACTACATACTTTAGTTGACTTGAACTGCAAAATGAATTGGATTAGTCATTGGGTACTTAAGCTAGGCACATCGCATTGCTATGAAACTTGCAGTTAGGCTAATGAGACTAAATGAACATGATGCAGGTGGAGAGGATGACCAACCTTGTGCCATTATGACTTGGAAATGATTCATAGACAACGACTCAATGCCAAATCTATTCCTTAGCTCAAACCTTGGCCAATATTCTTGATGTTATTTCTTGTCTTTTTTTAGTACTTTGACCAAGTTCAATTCATTTTCGCTTCGTCTCGATGTATTAACTCCGTTAGACTTCAGTTTGGGCAAAAAATGGTTAATATTTGCCTTTCATAGCATGTCTTCATTGAAAACAGTATGTGCTCTGATACCAAATATGGGAATGCATAATATGGATTTTAGGGCTATATTAACACTAGAGGGAGGTAAATAGTGCTATCTTGATTATATGAATCTTTTTAAAGTTTAACATAATTATTTTGAACTAATGCAATTAACAATCACAAAAATAATAACAGAATCAAGATACAGATGGAAGTAAAAGTAAAGAACACATTAGGATTTTTGTACTCATTCAGAGTTACCATATATCTTGTCCCACACAAATCTTGTGTTGATTTTTTTTCAATATAATGTTGACATACAATGTTGATTTCAAATTACGAGACATACTCTTTATAATTTTCGACCTCTAGGTAGAGTCACTTAGATTACTAGGGCTAGTAAGCACACCTAATTTTTTTTTTTTTTGGCTTACTGCACTCAGTTGATTTGCAGACTACAATTACATCCTTTTTCAACAATTAGTTTTGGTTTGGGGGAGTTTATGTGCTAAGATCTTTTGATCTTTGATTATAATTGATCATGCAATTTGAAATTTGCACTTTGATCTTGAGAGATTGACGAGAAAATGATATAGGATCAAATTACAGATAGAAAGATCTGATTTTGGCTAAATTTCGGTAGAGCACAGTTAATAATTTCTTTAGAAAACGAGAGAAGGTAAAATTGAGAAAAAAAATAAAAGAAAGTAGTTCTAAAATTCATTAAAAATTACTTATATTTATGAAATAACAACAATCACGTCTATTCATGAAAGATTGCAACGAATAAACACTTCTTTTGAAAATTTATTTTCGAGAAAACCGGGTAGTATGTAACATATCTTGGATATGTATGTTGACATATCTGTGTACTTTGAAAATTATTCCGTTTTAAATCATTTTGAAAATAAATTGCTTTATAAAATAATTTGAAACTGTTCTAAAATCATTTAAACATACTTTATACATATTTTAATCATAATTGAGCTTTAAAAAATAATTTTTAAAATATTTTTTATATAATCTAAATAATACATATAAAACTATTTCAAAAATAAGGTATGAAGAAATTATCAAAATACAAACATATAAAAAATTATAAAACTAAAATCTAAATAATATAAAAGATTAGAAACCAAAAATAATGTTTTGAAAAATATCATTTTGAAAACACAGCTTTTTTGAAAATCATTTTGAAAAGGGCGTTAAGTGCTATCAAAATTTTAACATATATTCTAAAACTCTGAACTTATTTGGAACATCTTCAAATCTTGAATGCTGACGAGTCTTCATTCTCTAACTTTTGAATCATTTTGATAATCTTTGTCTTGATAATCTTCATACTGTACAGTCTTCATAATCGGTACCTGTATATATGTTGCACTATGTATAACATATCTCTAACTAAACATTAGTATTTATATTTTATATTATTTCCAAAGGTTGTTATCATCAAAATTGTTATACATGGTACTAACATAATTTAGTACTTCTCGACAAAAAGGCCACTTTAGACAACCTGGATGTACTTTAGAGAGATGTAGACTAGCTTAAGGATCGACAAAAAAATGTGAAAAGAGCTAGCGAATTCAAACAAAGCCAACTATACTAATATTTTATCTCATGACTCAGAAAGAGAGGAGTATAATCGAATTTTCAAGGATCGTGATGCAAAGATTGAGCGGTTGAAAAGGAAATGATGAAACTTTGGATTCTAAAAATAATAGTGATAAGAGAGTCTAGAAGTTAATTAATATTCGTAAGACATGAGAAATTTTGTATTCATCTCAGCTTAAGGAGGTTCATCGAGATGAAAAGGAAACCTGTGACGAGCTCGAAGCTGAGAAGGAGCTCACACGGACCCGAGCGGGAATCATTATTAATTGTCAAAGGATGCTAAGGGAAAAGATTTGGTTATCGCTAGACGAGATAAAACCATTCTTAAGCAAACCCAAGAGATTACTTCGCTTAAGGAACAAATCTCACGACTTGCGAGCAAAAAGAATAAACTTGCGACTTCTCAGTCTGATCTCCAGAAGCTTTATGACGATAGGATAGGGCACCAAGATGATGCAATGTTTAATTTCTACATTTTATTTGTGATGAGTAAAGGAAGCTTGTGCTATTTAAAAGAGAAATTTCCATGCATTCTTGCACGAGTTTGGGAAGAGTGTTGACGACTTCAGATACACTTAAGAGGAATTGATAGAGCAGTATCTAGATGTAGATTCTTATGCCCTGCTTGCAAAAGGTAAAGAAGAGACAAAGCTTGAGAAGGAGCGTGAGGCCTTAGCTGTAGCTAGTAATTTGGAGCAGACTCAGATTGATTATATTCCTTCAAATCCCGGGGGCCATCTTCTGTTGGAATGTAATTTGAAATGGTTTTTGGCAAGCCATTAAAGATTGAAGATTTTTAGAAAGGTTTTAATGTTGAAAGGATAATTATTCATTAATTAGAAAAAGATAATTATTCATTAATGAGAGGTTTTAATGTTACAAATCTAGAAGGTTCTATTGTATGTTATAAATAAGAGTGTCTCATTTGTATGCATGTATGAAGGAAGAATTAAGCAAAGAAAAGAGTAATAAAGCAATTTAAAAAGTTTTCCTCTTTTTTTCAAATATTCCTTTTTCTCATTAATCTATTCCTCTTCCTCCCCAAAAATTCTAACAAAGTGGTATCGGAGCGAGGTTAGTGAAAGAGTGATAAATGTCAAACAGTGGAATGTTTCCCCTCCAATATCCTCGTCTCACAAAAGAAAATTATGAAAAATGGTGTATTCGAATGAAAGCTTTACTTGGAGGACAAAGAGTATGGGAGATCGTAGACAAAGGCTACGACGAGCCAGAAAATGAAAATACATTAACTCGAACGGAGAAGGAAGCTTTAGCAAAGACGAAGGAAAAAGATCAACTTGCTCTTAGCCTCATCCATCAATGTTTGGATGATTCAATGATAGATAAAATAGCGGATGCAGCCACTTCAAACGAAGCCTGGGAAATTTTAAAAAAATCTTTCCAAGGAGTTGATAAAGTAAAGAAAGTTAAGCTTCAATCACTAAGGAGTGATTTCGAAGCAATGAAGATGAGTGAATCCGAATCGATTTCGGATTACTTTACAAGGGTGAAGGCGAATGTAAATCAATCAAGATGCTATGGAGAAAAAATTGCAGATGTTCGAGTGGTGGAGAAGATTCTTCGTTCTTTGACACCGAAATTCGATTATATTGTGTGTGTCATTGAAGAAACGAAGGACCTCGAAGAAATGACAGTAGAAGAATTGGAAGGTTCCTTACGTGCTCAAGAAGAGAAAATAAAGAGAAGACAAGAAGAACCACAGGAGCAAATTCTTAAAACTAAAGCAACTTTAAAAAATGAAGAAGGAGAAAAGCAGTACTTTAGAGGAAGAGGACGTGGATATGGACGAGGAAGAGGATGCGGAAGGCAAGGACGTGAACAAGAAAGAAGCGATGGTGAAAGTTCAAATAACAAAGAGAGAAATCCTTCATATTTTAGAGGCCATCGAAGAAGTCGAGGACGAGGTCATGGAAATTATCAAAGATCAACTGAAAGAAGGTATGACAAGTCCAAAATTGAATGTTATAAATGCCATAGATTTGGTCATTATTCATGGGAATGTCAAACTGCTAATACTGAAGAAAGAGCCAATCTTGTTAATGATAACCAAGAAGTTGAAGAATCCACCTTGTTGCTAACTGAGAAAAAGGAAGAAAATGAAGTTGAAAGCTCGTGGTATTTGGATAATGGTGCTAGCAATCATATGTGCGGATACAAAGAAAAATTTGTGGAGATCAACGACAAGGTGAAAGGTAATGTTTCCTTTGGAGATTCTTCGAAAATTCACATTGAAGGCAAAGGTACAATTCTCATCTCTACAAAGAATGGTGACCATAAATTGATCTCTGATGTTTATTATGTTCCTAAACTAAGAAGCAATATTCTTAGTCTCGGACAATTTGTTGAGAATGGTTATGAAGTTTTGATGAAAGATAATTATCTTTGGCTTAAAGATAGAAACAATAACTTGGTTGCAAAGGTGGGCATGTCACGGAACCGGATGTTCAAATTGAATGTCAAAACTGTTGAAGCAAGATGTTTGAAGGTTAATGTGCAGGATGTGGCATGGTGTTGGCACATGAGATTTGGACACTTGAACTTTGGATCTTTGAAAGCAATGGGAGAAAAGGTGATGGTAAAGGGAATGCCAACAATTGAAATTCCAAATTATTTGTGTGAAGCATGTCTTCTTGGCAAACATGCAAGGAAAAGTTTTCCAAAGAAAGCAATATCTATAGCCTCCAAACCACTTGAATTGGTGCATACGGATATTTGCGGGCCTATCAATCCACCGTCTTTTGGTAAAAGTAAATATTTTATACTTTTTATTGATGATTATAGCAGAAAAACGTGGGTTTATTTTCTCAAACAGAAATCAGAAGCTTTCACCACATTCAAAAATTTCAAGGCGCATGTTGAGAAAGAAAGTGGCTACAATATCAAGGCATTGAGGTCTGATCGAGGAGGCGAGTTCACTTCAAAGCAATTCAATGATTTCTGTGCAGCGCATGGAGTTCGTCGTCCTCTCACTGTTCCTAGATCACCTCAGCAAAACGGCGTGGCAGAGAGGAAAAATAGATCAATTCTTAATATGGCAAGGTGTATGCTTAAAACAAAAAATATGCCAAAGGAGTTTTGGGCTGAAGCCGTTTCTTGTGCGGTGTATTTGTCAAATCGCTCTCCAACTGTGAATGTCAAGGACCAAACCCCTCAAGAAGCATGGAATGGAAAAAGGCCAAGTGTTCATCATTTGCGAGTATTTGGTAGCATTGCTTATGCTCAAGTTCCGCAGCAAGAGCGTTCAAAGCTAGACGATCGAAGTGCCAAGTATGTTTTTGTTGGATATGATTATCATTCCAAAGGATACAGGTTGTACAATCCTAACAATGGCAAAGTGGTGGTAAGTCGTGATGTTGAATTCGATGAAGGAGCAACTTGGGATTGGGATGGACAGCAAGAGAGCACATATAATTTTCTCCCATATCTTGATGATGATCAAGAATCAGAGAATGTTGAAACTATACAAGAACCTTCTTCTCCAGCTTCAGATCTTGAAGGCTCAAATGAAAGACCGCCAAAAATGAAATCGCTTGCTGATATATATGAAAGAAATGAAGAAATTAATTTTAATAATGATGAACTTTATTGTTTTTTTGCAGATAGTGAGCCAATAAATTTTCAAGAAGCCGTGCAAGATAAGAGGTGGAGAGACGCTATGGATGAAGAAATTAAATCCATTGAAAAGAATGACACATGGGAATTAACTTCTCTTCCCAAAGGTCATGAATCCATAGGCGTTAAATGGATATACAAGGTGAAAAGAAATGCAAAAGGAGATGTGGAGAAATATAAAGCAAGACTTGTGGCGAAGGGCTATAAACAAAAGCATGGAGTTGACTATGATGAAGTGTTTGCTCCAGTTGCACGCATGGAGACTATTCGCTTGTTGATTTCTCTCGCTGCTCAAAAGAAATGGAAAATTTATCAAATGGATGTCAAGACGGCTTTTTTGAATGGATATCTTAAAGAAGAGGTGTATGTTGATCAACCGTTGGGCTACGTAGCTGAAGGGAATGAAAAGAAGGTACTGAAACTCAAGAAATCATTGTATGGATTGAAACAAGCCCCACGAGCATGGAATAGCCGCATCAACCAATACTTTCAAGATCATGGGTTTGTTCGTAACTTAAATGAGCACGCTTTATATTCTAAGTTTCACAACAATGGAGATGTTATATTTGTTTGTATTTATGTTGATGATCTCATTTTCACGGGCAATAAACCCGATTTGTTTGATGAATTTAAAAGTTGTATGTCGACAGAATTTGAGATGACAGATTTGGGGCAAATGACATATTATTTGGGATTGGAAGTGAAACAAATGGAGGAAGGTATATTTCTTGCTCAAACAGGTTATGCAAAGGAAGTGTTGAAAAGGTTTAAGATGATTGATTGCAATCCTGTGAACACACCCATGGATGCTGGAATGAAGTTGTCCAAGGTTGAAGATGGAGAAAAGGTAGATCCTACTCTTTACAAAAGTCTTGTGGGAAGTTTGAGATATTTGACAAATACAAGGCCCGACATACTTTATGCCGTTGGAGTGATAAGTCGTTTCATGGAGACTCCTACTTCTGTCCATATGACCGCTGCTAAGCGAATTCTTCGTTACATTAAAGGAACGCTTGATTTTGGAATATTTTATTCCTCATCCAATGATCTTCTGTTACATGGATTTTGCGATAGTGATTTTGCTGGTGACATAGATGATAGAAAGAGTACTACGGGGTATGTATTCTTCTTGGGTGATTGTGCTATTTCTTGGTTATCAAAGAAGCAAACTATTGTCACGTTGTCAACATGTGAATCTGAATATGTTGCTGCAAGTTCAAGTACATGTCATGCTTTATGGTTAAGAAAGCTGTTGAAAGAACTTCATTTGCCACAAAATGGAGCTACTGAAATATGCATTGATAATAAATCAGCACAAGCACTTGCAAAGAACCCGATATTTCATGATCGAAGCAAACATATTGACACGAGATATCATTTTATTCGGGAATGCATTGCCAACAATGAAGTGGAGCTGAAATATGTGAAAACTCAAGATCAAGTTGCGGATATTTTTACCAAGCCATTGAAGATTGAAGATTTTCGAAGAATGAGAGCTATGCTTGGAGTAAGAAAGGAAATTTCAAATTAGGAGGGAGTGTTGGAATGTAATTTGAAATGGTTTTTGGCAAGCCATTAAAGATTGAAGATTTTTAGAAAGGTTTTAATGTTTAAAGGATAATTATTCATTAATTAGAAAAAGATAATTATTCATTAATGAGATGTTTTAATGTTACAAATCTAGAAGGTTCTATTGTATGTTATAAATAAGAGTGTCTCATTTGTATGCATGTATGAAGGAAGAATTAAGAAAAGAAAAGAGTAATAAAGCAATTTAAAATGTTTTCCTCTTTTTTTCAAATATTCCTTTTTCTCATTAATCTATTCCTCTTCCTCCCCAAAAATTCTGACATCTTCTAAATGTGACACCCAGAAAGAGCTTGCTTCTACCTCTCAAGGCATTACTCCATTGTTACTGCATCGTTCATCACTCTAACGATTTCGATCGAAGTCTCAACTATATGATATATCAATGTTGGTACTGCCAAATGGTAAATGGAATGCTAATAATTTTGAAGTTGAAATCCATATCGAGACACCCGCAAAAAATAAAAATCTTTCTATTCATAATTTAGATGACTTCTTGTTCTCACCTAAAGAACTTGATGGGTTAATTACTTACTTTTCTCGTGCTATAGGTTCCAAGTCTATGCGTCTATTTCGCTACCTCCTGGAAGCACATAATCTGAAGTCATTTTCACGGCGTCTGCGATCGTTTCCGCTACAGCCTCGAGTCATATCTGAATCTCCTCCTCTCAGGCCACGTTCAGAGTAGATCGAAGCATTACATGTTTTAGATTACTAGCTGGTGTCTTCGGGACGAGATGGCACTCAACTGTTAAGTAGAGGGAGTTCAAGAGGAGGTAGAACTGGTGGGGTTGTGCCTATCGTCACGACCCCTATTAGTGTTGCTCCCCCCTCCCGTTCGATCTGATAGGCTTAAGAAACTGAACATCAAGCTTCGGACGTACATGGAGTGGTGGAAAGAAGTGATAGGACTTCTTTCTTTTTCATTACAGTTGTTGTTGCACATGGTTTGTAGTTTTGTTGAGCCAAACATGCCTAGATTAAGCGGGTACAGGCTCTCATTGTTTGGGTCGAAGTCTGTACAAAGATGCTATCTTGAAATAAAATATGATCGTTTCTATCGAAAATTTCATTGCTAAAATATGAATGTGGATGGATTCCCTACACTCTTGCCCTTCTCTTTCTTCCTTGCTTCTTGCAACTCAGTGCTGTAATATTTTCTAGCAGTGCTTTGATCGTTTTTTACAACACTGATCCCATTTTTCTTGGGAAGTTTCATCGTAAACACCACAAAGCATTGCTATTTTGAAGTTGGCTAGATTAGATCGTCCTAAAAAAGCATTGTAAGTAAATATTTCATCTACAATTAGGAAGGTCTGAATCAGTAAAGCCCTCATTTTTTCTTCATCTAATTCGATAAACGAATCAATTGCTCCAATATGTTGTTTTGATTCATCGGTAAAGCCTTGAATCTTCAGCGGCAAGGCGACATGTCCTTCATGGAAAACTTAGTTTGCTCAAATGTCTAGCGAAACAAGATATCTAGTGATGCGCCACTATCAACTAAAAATCTTTTAATCATAGCTGGTCCAATCCCGACTGAGAGGTGGAGCTTCGACGTTTTCAGTGTCTCATATTCGGGCTATGATATCATCATGGAATGTCTTTTGCTACTTCGTTAGAGTTCCATCTTTGATTGCTGGACAACTTTCAATTTTTAATGCATGCTTGAGTGCGCTCGGATGTCTTTACATCTCACTCCAGCTCTTTCTAGCCGAGTGAGGTCCTCCATAAATTGTAGTAATTGCCAATTTTCCATCAACACGCTTAGGGGTTTGATTGCTAGATTCGAGTTGACCTACATGTACGTACTGTCTGTCATTGTACAGTAGGGGGTGGATTCACTTCCTACGACTTTTATACATATTGATGGAGATCAGGTTCAGTAAGTTACAACACTCGTTATTATCATGTCCGTGCATTTCATGGAAACGCCAGCATTTCCAAAAAAAAAAAAAAAAAAAAATCAGTTCTTTCGTTGCTTCTTTGATGACTGGTTTCAAGTAGTGTTTAGTTCTGTTCGTGACTAAGAAGATATTTTGAAAGTTGTCGTTCAACAACATATATTGTTACCATAACCACAATAATAACCATTTTCTTTGTTTTGATATCCTTTTATTTGGTTTTCAGTCTTATTCACATTAGTGTAACCATGTCCTTGTTTCACAGAAATATTACATTGAAGAACTTAATTTAAGTTTTTTAGCGATGAAGCTTCTATCAAGGGCATCCGCCTCTTCCAGCCTTAAAAACTCACCAGCCTATTTATATAAATATTTCTAAGTTGTGGGTTCTTTCATTTTCGTCTACCTCCCAAAATCAGTTTTATTATAAATGGTGTATGGTAACGCCATGAGAATCATTTATTGATTTGGATTACCAACTTTTGTGACTATAGTATTAAATCGATTCAAGAAAGACTTTTAAGAATTTATGCGGATCTTGGAATAAACTATATAACAACATAATGCCCTTAGACCGAGTAGTATGCAATCAAAATTATTCCATAAACCTTTTAGCTAATTCCTCAAATTGGAAGATAGACTTGGGTATAAGCTGGATGAACCATGGAGAAGATATTCCTTTCACATAAGTAGAAAAATATTCACATTTTACGACGTTAGTTTCCTTTTTACTATCCATGTGTCATTCATATTCATAGAGAACAATTTCGGATATGTAGTTCCATTATAAGCATACATCATGGGAGGATTAAACTTCTTTAGATATTTAGCATCCGAAATCTCTTGGACAAATGAGGTTCGACTTGGAGCAAGGCCTTAGTCATTGTCCCTATCCTTCATGGTTGTATTCTTTTGCACTAAATTCCTGATCATTTCAGAAACAAACTCTTCACTTGCGTGGTTTATCAAGAGGCGATCATCGGTCGCGGTCCCAATTGTTTGACTCTGCAAACTATCTCAATTAATCCAAGATCTAGTTTCTTTAGTCTTTAGGAGTCATTCCAGTGGAATTTAATGTTCTCAAAGGAGGTTGTACAGTAGGTTGCACAACTGTAGCCCACTTTTCAACTCGAGCATTCACTCCAGCAAGATTCTCTGAATTTTAATATTGATTATCATCAAATATAGATATTCTATCTAAATCTTGGACAACATTCGTTTAAGGATTTGGATTTACATCAAAATTAAGGTTTCTAGGGTGTGTGGTTTTGTTTCCTTCAGCTAAGTTCTGATTTAAGTCATGGACCTTCTGTCCCAGAGTTTGGTTCCTTTTACACCTATCAAAAACAGATGAATTTGCATGTTTTTTTTATTTTACATTTTCTCTAGGAGTTCCAATATTAGTTCTAGGTGGAGGTCAAAGTAAAGCTTCCATCATATCCATTAGTCCTTTATGAGCAATTTACATCCTTTGATTCATGCTATCAGTTATCATATCCAATTCTCTTCTAGTGATTGCATCCACTTGCGAATGATTTCTATTGCTAGATTGATTGTTAACTATACATTAGCAGAATTTGTATCAGCATTCCTTTCAACTTTTGTCGTGGGCTTTCGGCCACCAAATTTGGTAGGATTCTTCTTTGAACGTAAACTTTCCTCTAATTAGCAAGCAATCAACAATTTTCAAGGTTCAAAACTTAGATCCAACTTCTAGGCCTTATAGATATGCAATATATAACTTAGATTTGCGCCTCTTGTTCGATTCTCTATGAAAACATCAAATATTAACTTCAAAAATGGATTCAACATCCAACGGGGATGAAAACGTTCGTCTTTGAAGACAAATTGAGTAGATTTAGGTATAGATTCAGTTCAGACAACAGATAGACTAATGAAAAAATTACTAAAAAATGAAGAAGACACAATATTTTGGAGTGGTTCGGCTGTTAATGAAGCCTATAAACACTATGAAGATTCTTTATTCACTGTCTGTGTATTACAAATGGTTTAAGTACACTCGATTGAACAAGAGTGAACCATAAGTACAAAGACTGATTTGAGAGTCACAATAGTCGCTTTGGTGGCTGGTTTGAGGGAGGAGATGTTTGAAGATTGATTGAAACATCTTGTAGGCAAACATGATTAAGATCTAGTTTATGTTGCGTGTGATTTACTACTTATATGAGTTTGGAGATTAATCGGAACAGACCATAATATCAGAAAGTTTGTATTCGAGACCTGAAGCCACAATGGAAATATGAAGGTCATTTGAGTTAGACTCGGTATAGAGTCTATTGGCTTGTCTCTAGGTGTTGAACTTTTGTTGGTCTTCTAACTTCATTGTGGTGCTTCATGTCAAGTTCATGGATTGCTGCCTTGGTTTGATAGTGTATCATACTTAAGTTGACTTGAACAACAATCTGAATTGGATGAGTCATTGTGTATTTGAGATAGACACATCTGATTGCTACAAAACTCGACATGTAGGCTAATAAGGCTTAATGGAACACAATGCAAGCTGCTAAGATGACCTGCCTTGCACCATTATGATTAGATACTGAGTTATGGCTATGACTCGGTGTTGAGTCTATTCCTTATCTCAAATCTTGGTCAATCTTCTTGAGGTTCTTTCTTGTTTTCTTTTGAGTCTTTGATTAAGTTTTAAGCCATTTGGGCTTTGTCTCGATCTTCTAACTCCTTCAAATTTTTGTTCAGGTAAAAATTTGGTTAACAATTTATAAATTTTAAAACAGTTATTAAAAAATTTAGGGCCTTGTTTAGTCCAAGATATGTCTGTAATATTCGTTTTTGGAGTCTTTTAGATATTGGTTTTCTTTTTTAAATTCATCTTTATATTAAATGGATAATTTATTTAGATTTTCATTTTATTTATTTTTTATGAGAAAGTACTTTTATGGAGTATGGAATTGTATGACGATTAAATCTTTGTATCTATTATGGTAGCGCGCGCGCACACACACACACACACACACACACACACACATATATATATATATATACATTCTTATGCTAGTGTTTTACTTTTTCGCAAGACAGGCAAAGCTGAATGATTTAGTTCCTCTTTTATTTAAAAGCATAATGAACTGAGGTAAAAGAGCGAAGATGGTAACCTTGGGTTAGTAAAAGAAGCAAAAAAGAAACAAGCCTTCTAGAGATAAGATAAATGCTTGAAGAAGTCTATAAGATCTAAAATAGTTGAAAGAAATCAAATCATTCCCAAGAAGAAGAAAATTATAAAGCTACATGTTTATCTTTCTCAACCCTCTGGATAAGTAGTTGCAGAGAATAATTAGCCGCCAAAATAAGATTAAATCACGATCCCGGTCATCATCTAGCAGTACTTTCTTGTTGATATCACTTATAGGACACGAAATGCAAAGTGAAAGAATCACCAATAGAGAAATAATAAAGCATGTGATGATCATTATCAGTTTCCATGTCAAATTTGTATTAACAGCTATGAATAGAAGATTAGCACATGCGACTTGTATAAGGCATCCGAGTATTCTCCAAATACCACTCCAAACTATGTAGTCATGAGGAAAGTTGTCAATCGCAGAAACAGTGTTAGAAGGCACACAAGATGAAAGTTGGGGGGCAGTTGAGGTTAGAATAAGATTGTTGTCTTTGTCATGGGAGATGGAACAGTGGATGTTTTTTTTTAAATGATTATTGGATGAGAAAAGCTCTTTTAAATTTTGTAGTTTTTATTTAAAATGTACAGATCCTGGAACCGCTTTTAAATAGTATCATATCATATTATGCTTTTTTCTAAAACTAAAGCAATCACCATTGCATGCAGGATTATCTTTGTATTGTTGCAGCTCATTATGCCAACAGGGTTAGCTCAATTGAGATTAATTGTCATAAGCAGCTCAATACTTGTGAGCATTAAAAAACCTTGTTAAAAAACAAGTATTTAGATAAATTCCTCCTTTTTTTTTTTACTATTTTCCAAGTCCTAATTAACACGATCCTCCTATTTCAAACAAAATTTGACCATTCATTTCTTCCTTCATGATCGTCTGCAATCGCTTCCATTATCCCCAGTCGGTTTCTTGCTAGAAACTGCACCTTCCAACACCCACCTAAGCTTGTTTGATCATCATTTATGTATGATCAAATTTTGATCACACTAAATGTGTTGTTGCACCATAAGACCACCGCCAATCGACTCCACATCGAGAGTCACATCTAACAACATGTTTGACTATCATCCTCTCTTGTAAAAATCATTCTAGGCTGTGCTAGGCCAGCCTTACCGACTAAATTATTGCCTAGTCCACTTAGATAAGATCATAAGACGTAATCCAATATCGAAGAAAATAAACAATTTTATAAGCATCATATATAAATCAATTTAGGCCCGATGTCTCTTACAAGTATCAAAATGTTTGTTTCTAGCGATTTTGTCCTCAAGTTGTTTCCAAATCTACTACATCCTCATTATTGACCAATTAATACTAAACAAAGTACTAAAAATTTATCCGTAGTGCATGAGTTTATCATTAACACCTACTTCGATTAGTCATCGATTAATCCCTCACTACACCAAAAATGCAAATTTGGCAGTGCTTTGGACCGTATCAAAATCAATTTGGCAGTGCTCCGAACTATATCAAAAAATGGCGTCTCTGTTGCTTTGATACGGTTGTGGACCGTGTCAAATTCGTAAATTGATACGGGTCAAAACCGTATCAAATTGATACATAGATACGGTGTTAAGCCGTATCAATTTATCAATTTGATACATCTTAAAACCGTACCAAATTAGCATGCTAGCACTGTCAACTTCATAGATCGATACGGTTTTAAGCTGTATCAAATTCGTATATTGATACGCCTTAAAACCATATTAAACCGCTATACTGATACGGCTTAAAACCATGTTTAATGCCTCATCCCTACAATGATATCAATGAACTAGATACGGCGTTTAACCGTATCAAAATCGGTATATCATATATGCAATATACAAAAACACTGCACCCATTGATATATATATACATACATATGCACAATAAAGAAGGTACGCTACACCTATGTAACAGTATATAAAGAAGATACAGCTCAGTTTCGCTGAGCGTAAGGCTCAGTTTCGCTGAGCGTAAGGCTCAGTGAAACTGAGTCGTAAAGATCAGTTTCAATTGAGCTGTAAAGCTCAGTTTCAACTGAGCTGTAAAGCTCAGTTTCAACTGAGCATTACGGCTCAGCGAAACTGAGCTTGCGAAACTGAGTCTTACAGCTCAGTTTTGCTGATCCAAAAGGCTCAGTTTCACCTAAGCTCTCTTCCTTGAGCATAATGGGCAGTAGTATTGATTTGTTGACACTTCCAAGAAAAACTCTCAAGATATTACCTGTAAGTGGCAGCTGGTACATCAAATCCAACCAAATATGCAACTCTAGAAGCAAAAATAATAATGGAGTTTAAGGTGTTTCATATCTACAAAATGGGTTTTACAATAATGTGGAGTTGACAGAAAACCTCCTTGCTTGTATGGTATGAAACAATCATGTAATTAGTGAACCAAAGGAATTCAACAAATGAATATGCCATTTACTATTCTACCGATACATCATGCCAAAACTACATGACCAATTCATGCTTTGCCTATAATAAAGTAGTGGAATTTTCTACTAGCTCCCTATGAATTTTTTTTGCAATAATATCTATAACAAAATTATGAACTACAGGGACATGAAAAAATAGTATGAATTTTGTTCTAATCATTTGACAAACTATTTGGATCTCAAAATAGTATGAATTTTGTTCTGATGAATTTAGCACGTCTCAGTTTGCGCAAACTGAGCCGAGGCTCAGTTTGCGCAAAAACAACAGATAACCATGATGGCAAATAGCGAACAATGTCAACGTCCTTGAATGGACTACTGCCAAGTAGAAACTTCATTAAGTCACTAGTGCCACATGGAAATAACAACTACACAAGAACAACTCCAAACAAACTGAAACTAGAATATAAGTACAAAAAGAAAAAGCAGTACTTGGCATTTTTGATATTCAGATAAGCCAGGAGCAAGGAACATTCATGCATCATCTTCATGTTGAGATTGAACACTTCCATTATGCAGTGGATGCCTATCTGCATCGCAACAAAACTGACAAATAAGAGATGGTAATAATAGTAATCTCACTGATTTAAGTATCTCTATTGATAGATCATTTCTATTGTAGTTTGTCTTATAACTACAATTTTTTTTTTTTTTAAAGTAAACAAGATTGGAAATGCTTTTATAGACAAAAAAAAATGATCACCTTTTCTTGTTGTCTGCTGGTGATTGCACGTTTTCAATCTGTGGAAGGAACATTCATGCATCATCTTCATTTTTTTAACGGAAAAACACATTAAAAGGTATAGCTAACCATATGAACATCATGATCACAAAACTAAATGATGCATGTGATCAACGTGAACTCGAGGTATGATGTAAATGTATATCAAGAACCTAAAAGCAAAGCTAGTAACAAATTTTACTTTCACTATGCAGAATCATTTGTACTGTAGTATAGAAAGTTCAAGTTGCTTGTTGTATGTTTGTTGCAACCAAGAATGGCTTCAATGTGAGGAGGCGGCCCATTAATTCTACCAAATTCAAGATGAAGAAAACCACATGATCACCTGTATATATATAAACTTATGCTTAGCTATTTTAAAATAATTTTGTCATTATAGAGGACACCGATTCTGCATTATATTAGGTGAAAATTTTCGAACTGCGTTGCACATTCAGTTCACAAAGAGTCTACCGAAATATTTATTCGGTTGTATGCCAAGAATTAAGGGTTCGAAGTTTTAGGGACAAAATATTCTAGTTAGACGATATCTATTTAATTTTGATATATTTACATAATTCACTTGCTCTAATTATGTGATAATCTATCAATTCTACCACCCAAGTTGATAATAAAGTTCCAGTGGCATAACATAACAGTATATGAATGTAGTTTTGATGAGTAATATTTGTATGACTTAAATAAATATTTATCATCATACCATTATAATGTTATCCTACTGTACTGAGTTGAGACTATTTACTAGGAAGAAATGAAGCATTTTGGTGTTTCTTTGGCCACGAAAATCTACATCAAATTACATACAAATTGAAACTAAATCAATATTTTGCTAACATGCTAATGCTGCTTGTATCTGCAGGATATTACTTCTTTATGGTAAAATACATAAAGAAAATAATATGTATCCGTACATCATACGAAGATTTATGATGCAAATTTGTCATGAGGGTGACTTTTCTTGTAATATCAAAATATATACCAGAACTTTGATTCTAGTGTTATCTTAACAAATCTATTACAATTCAGCAGTTAAATACCCTTCTACTTTTCTAAGATAAATGGCTAACAGACCATAGTACTTGTAAGTAAGGTTTTATCATGGTTTAGCATAATATCATGTCAATGCTGGAAAAAATGTGTTGCCACCCATAAATTTGGAAAATAGAAATAGCCATCATGTTTGTCATGCCTAAGAGAAGGATCATGTGTTTTATTTTACATTGTCTATTCATACACTAGTTTGATAAAATTATATTGCAGTTAACAATGTATTTTGATCCATGAACATCACAGGAATTGTAAATATATTACCAGCAAAGATACGTGAAATCAAGAAGAGTGGACCGACTAAAAGTAATTGAATTTTAGGGACCAAATTCTATGTAACTAGGGACTAGTTAAAACTAAATGGTTTATATGAGACATATTTTAAGTATGACAAATAATAGGACTAAAAAACAATATAAAAGATACTCACATAGTACCTGCACCAGCAGGAGCAACAGCTTTAAAAAGAGATTGCCCGGTCATTGCAATTCCATTTGCAGCTCCTCTTTGATGCTGACACTATAATTATGAGATACATAGATGATGTATTATTCCTAGAGGAACTGTTAGTGAGACACACACACAAATTTTCTACTATAATGAGCAAAGCCCCTGCAAAATTACACTTCTATAAAATGGATGAGCAGGTGTAAAGCAAGAGGGAAGAAAAGACGAGCTCAGAGGAGGACAAAGGAGAGAATAACATAATTATTCACACAAGGAAAACATGTCAACAGATACATCTCACATGCGCTTCGACCATGCACCGCACATGTAAATTCATTCACATCCGATTTATTTTACGTGAGTTATAAGCTAATTATAAAGTAAAAACAATACGTGGGCACGTCCTCTGTATTAGTAGATGATAGAAGTCCAAGTAATTAACCTAAAAGAAATGCCATCGCTAGAAATAAAAGAAAGCCAATAACACGGATATACCGATGTTAAATAAAGTAAATTAGCAAAAACTTACCACAGCATTGTTTTGTAGAACGAATAAGCCTGTGATTATTGTTACCTATTACAGGGAAAGAAGAAGAAAAATTACGATCAGATTCAACATAGGAATAACGCGAATGACAGAACATGTAAATATAATTTGCAGGAAAAAAGAAGAAGAAGATGGGAAGGCTCACATGGAAACTAATAAACTGGGTTCTTCCACAATATCGAGTACTAATAAAGGTCTACTTATCTATTTAGAACCACTTGTCCATTGATAAGAATCAGGCAGTAGATCCAGATATCATAGTTTTACCGCCAACGTTGATTTGCAATTACAGTTTTTTTCTTAAAAAGGAAAATATGGATAAAAGAAGGGGAGAAACTACTAATCCATCAAACAAACATGAATTTCTAAATGAATAAAATATATTGAAAGTTCTGAAGTTGGTCGAGTTCGCTAACCCCCAACCACAGGGCAAGTGAGCCGTTATAAATAAGTAGATTATAACTACACACATTGTTGCCATAGATTATCTTAGTTATTTAAAATTAATACTTTTCAAAATCATTCCATAGGAAAGAGGAAAACAAGGCTATAAATATATTTTACTTTTAATACTATTTCAGAGTATGCAATCTCAAATTAGTAATCAACCTTTTTAGGATGTACATTGAGTTGATGCAAACATCACTGTTTTATGGTAAGTTTATTGTTACCAAAAAATTCTCTAAATTTTATTCGACAAATTTGGGATGTCCTTCACTTTACACAATTGCAAAACCTCTTAGCTAAAATTATGAGGAACATATCCATTGCAACGATACATGTCAAACACGTTTCGAACCACTTGTCGATTGTCGAACCTTATGTAAACTCAAATACAACACTAGTAAATAAAATCTACTGCATAATAATATACTAAACCTAGCATGTATTTATTCTAAACTATAACCCAAATAAACAGATACTCAAAATTTTCATGTACTCACACTAAGAACATTTTTCAACACAGATGAGCAGTTGAGTATCGAAGAAAGTTTGATTCATGATAATTTGGACATAAATGGATAGCTGGTCAATAGTGGTATGGACATAACCTGCACATCATATACCAAACACATTAAGACTAGCCTTAATACTAATGTCAACGTTGGAAAAATAAGACAGGTAAAATTAATGCAGACCGCTCCCACCCGAGCTGATATGATAGGCCCCATAAGCTTAGAAATGGATGGATAGGGAAATAGCTGATAAATAAGAAGACTATCACCTATAAAATTGTTAAACTGTCAGTAGAAACATGTAGATTATTCAAAACACACAACATCGGCCGTGACAGGCAAGAACTTGATGTAATATTTGGCTAAATAAAGAAAAAAATTTGATTAAGCTATATGAAACACCCCACCTCCGTTAGGGTCACTCTCAAAGGGAATGCCCTAATTTTGGTGGAGGTTTATAAGTTCAAGTCACAGATATACAAGACAGATATAAGAACACATATTTATAAACAGCGGAAGAACAACAAACTTTTATTTCATAAAGTCAAATACGTGTTACAACAACATCCTTTCCAAAAACATAACATAACACTTTCATAATCTGTCTTGAGTACATTATTTAAAGAAGCATAAATAAAACATAGATAAACTGCAAAAGCCCCATAGTGGATTGTCCAAAGCCATAGTTCAAAACAGGAAAGTCCAAGCAATACATTTCTCTTCTTCAAGCTGGATGTTGAGGTTGGTCAAGCTGCTGTGTTCCCTCCCTGAGGACCTGGGGGGGGGGGAACGGAAGAAAGAAGACGAAAGAAAAACAGAGTCAGACATAAAGCCTAAGTAAGTCTAGTACTATTTTGTCTATGAATAAAGAACTGGGTATGATAAGTATAAACAAGAAGTGGGCATGTACTATAAACTTGGTTAAGTTGTCTAGGGTCGGATATACTATCGCACCCCATGTTAATCTCTGAACCCATATAAACTAGTTTCCAATTTGCACCCCATAATCAGGGTGATGTGATCCATTCTATGATGATCGGCTCCTACTCGCAAAGTTACATGTGTCTTACGGCCCCCGATGTCTGTAGTTACCTATGCTGGTCCCACCATGGGGTGTATCAAGTCCCATAGTGGCAACCCGACACAACCTTAGAGTGCACAGGTATGCTACTGGTGCCCAGTGCCTTATTTTTCTGCGCCGGAATGTGTGCACGCCCGCACTCCGTTAGAACCTACACTGCTAAACCACCGCCATCGCTTTGACCTCTTACAATCAGCCCAGTAATCGTGCCCCACCCTGCCTAGTTTCAGGGTATCCTGATACACCTTTTAGGGTTACTGCTGAAAAGGGTCCCCCGTTACTAGGTTTTCTATCTCTAGCCAACATGCTAAGTTGGTTAAGTGTTTCCTACCTAACCCCCACCAGTCCGTTTAGTTTAGCATGTTCCATTTTGATTAAGTCTTTAGTTTACTTAATCCTAACAATCCTGACTCAGCCTTAATTGTCTTATTAAGGCCCTGACCTCCCACATTAGACAGGTATTGTTGTGGCTGCCTGTTGCCGGTTGGTTCCGGGCAGTCTTACGCCACAACTCAGTCTAACCTCGGGTCCTTATTGGGCTCCATGTTTAACCTCCCACATTGGATAGGTATTGTTGTGACTACTGGACAGCCGGGCGGTTCCGGGCAGGTTTACATCACAACTCAATCCAACCTCGGGTTAAACACATCGTATTTTCTACATTTACATATCTTGTCATTCTTCTTTATTTCTTATATGTAAATATTTGCGGCCCATTATTAAGTTAATGGTGTAAAGGTTACACCAATCACGGGCCCAACCCATACTTGAATTTGGGCCCTTCTATTTTATATTTTCATTCATTAATTAATTTTAACCCAACGTTATTTTCCCCCGTTTTACACGTCCGTTTATATATATATATTGGGCTTAGCCTTTTAAAGCCCAATTTAGCCATGCGAAAAGGGGAGGCTTATGGCGTGATTACATACACAAAAAGGGGAAGGTGAGCGTATGAACTTGCAATACGACGTTGGAAATACAAAATAGAAATTGGTGTACTTGCATAGTGGTAACATAGGTGACATGAATCAAAGCATGTGAACTTGCATAGGTTTAACTACAACATGAACCTATCTTCTTATTTAGGCATAATGTCAAACATAAGCATGTCATAAATATTTCTAGCATAAGCATAGCATAATGTCAAACATAAGCATGGCATAAGTAAAGTTAAATTTGTCCATGGCATAAACATAAACAAGTCATGTTCATAAGGTTTCTACATGTTTACAAAGGGGATACTTTGTTACTAACACAAAAACATAGTTCAACATAATCATGATTTAAGTCTAATCACATAACGATAGTATAAATATACTTATGCATAAATATTCCTAATCATGGTGTTTGCTTTAAACTTGCAAAAAGGGATTTTTGAGTCTAACCTAGTCATGTCTCACATATGTCATCATATAATTCTTGTAAACAAGATAGACTTAATCATGGATTTCAATTATGCCAAATATCATTCATAGCCTAGCCATATTCATAAGTTTGCAAAAGCATGACTTAATACATGGATTATGGTGTCAAAATTCCAACATAGTTTCATATGAACTATAACAACCAAACTTGTTTCAATTACTTGCAAAATGATTTATGCACAAAAATATACATCATGATGGCATAATAACAAAGCCCCAAACTCGCATGAATTTCAATCAACTACATACATGTAGCTTCAACATAGATTACATAATTTGCGCAATATTCCAAACGTATACTTGCATAGAACTACCGCATGTAGTTCTTTATAATGAATAACATAATTTTGCACAAATATGAATTACTTTATTATCCTAATTCAAGCATACAAATCAATACAGTTGTTCATTCATACCAAAGTAATACTCTACTTACAATGGTTGCGGCGAATTTCCTAATTAAGAGATATGATTCCTTTGTTGAATTGATTAGCTTTAGGTTGCTTGAATTGCTTTAGGCTTAGATCTTTCTTCCTAACTCTCTCTAGTCGGCGGCTACTCTTAGTCGTTCCTCAGCAACATGGCGGCTATGCTCTTAATTTTGAATGAATAGATTAGGGTTTAGTCTAGGGTTGTTTATATAGAGGTTAGGAATTAATTAGGACCCTTGATGTTGCTAGGTTAGATCGTAGCCATTCATTAGGAAGAGAGACCAATAAAAACCCGCCACCTAGCCCTAATGACAAAGCAGACCACAGAAATTCGACCACACACCGACCTGGCCAGCCAGGTTGACTGGGCTCGACTAGGTCGATACCCCTGTCGACAGGGCTGTCGACAGCCCTGTCGACATGGGTAGCCCAGGTCGACAGCCCAGTCGACCTGGGTGGCCCAGGCGGGTGTTCTTCCACCCTGGCCCATTGGGCCCCACTTCGGAATATTTAATTATTTAATTCTGTTTGAATTTTAAATTTTATTCAAAACTTCCGAAGGCCATATCTTCTTCATACGGACTCCGTTTTTCGAAAACTTGGACTCTATTTCGCGTATAGTTCTTTGATTTGAATTTGATTATACTTTAATTCATGAATTTCACAGTTATAGAATTTTCGGGGTGTTACATTCTCCCCCACTTAAAAGGATTTCGTCCCCGAAATCTTCAAGCTAGGAGGAATGTATATCCTAACATCCAATCATCCATCTACTCATCCATCAAACACGAGCATCCATTGTCCTTAAAAGACTTCTAATGCTTCATGATCATATGCGAAGTGTGTGTGTACATGTACTTATCTAATGCAAAATCAGGCGGTCTACTGATTCAGTTGACCTCCTTAATGCGGATTATGTAAGTGCCATGAATCCATTATGTATGCGAATTTTCCTATTCATGATTCTACATGAGTGCACAATCATTCAATACAAATGCAGCATCCATATTACAACACATAAAAATTCAACCACATTCGAATGCAAACATATATGCATATGCAATATGAAGTGACTGAGCCGATCTAATACCTAGATTGTGTGTGTATATGCAACCACGAGCAATCACTAGCAATCACTTGCAACCACTTGCAACCATTCATACATAACATGTTTCAACTTCATGTTTCCATCCAAAAAGATTCTACCTAAAGGATAAGGTCGAGGAAATATACCTAAAAAGATAGATTAAAAGCGCAACTTAAGGAAAATGAAAGATCAAGGATGTACCCTCGAACAGAAAAGGGTAGGCAGTACGGATTCTCGCTTCAGTTTCCCAAGTCGCGTCTCCCTCGGCGTCGCTCCACTGGACTTTGACGAGCTTGACTTCGCGGTTGCGTAGCTTCTTCACTTCCGTCCCTAAGATGCGGGTTGGAACTTTTCTTATGGTTGCTTCGCGTTCCACTTCGGCCTCTTCGAGGATGTTTGGCTCTACTACTTCAGCTGACTCATGCAGACATTTTCGGAGATGTGAAACGTGAAAAACGTTGTGGACTCCAGCCAACTTCTCGGGTAGCTCTAATCTATAGGCCATTTTCCCAATCTTCTCGATAATAGGGAATGGCCCTACGAATCTTGGCGCTAGCTTTCCTGTGGTTCCAAAACGAACAACGTTTCTTAGCGGTGATACCTTGAGAAAAACTCTGTCTCCAACCTCAAATTCAAGGTCGGTCCTCCTCTTGTCGGCATAGGACTTTTGTCTGTCTTGGGCCGTCTTCATCCTTCTTCGTATTAAGTCTACTTTCTCTGAAGTCTCTTGGATCATGTCTGGTCCAAGTATGAGCTTATCCGTGGACTCCCACCAACAAGTTGGTGATCGGCACGGTCTTCCATATAAAGCTTCGAAGGGCGCCATTCCTATGGTTGCTTGATAGCTGTTGTTGTAGGCAAATTCCACCAAAGGAAGGTGGTCTTCCCATGTCCCTCCGAAGTCAAGGACGCATAGCCTTAAAAGGTCTTCCAAAACTCTATTCACTCTCTCTGTTTGGCCGTCGGTTTGGGGATGATAGGCTGTGCCCAAGCATAACTGCGTTCCTACTGCTTCTTGCAGACTCCGCCAAAATTCGCTGGTGAAGATGGGGTCTCGGTCACTAACAATGCTAGATGGTATTCCATGGAGTCGAACGATTTCCTTAAGGTAAAGTGATGCTAGGGATGAGGCAGTTCTTTTGCTTTTGACAGGTAAAAAGTGGGCGCTTTTAGTAAACCTATCCACTATTACCCAAATGCTCGTGTTGCCTCTCCTAGACCTAGGCAGCCCATCGATGAAGTCCATTGAGATGCTATCCCACTTCCACTGCGGGACCTCCAGAAGATGTAGTAGTCCGCCAGGCTTTTTCTGTTCCGCCTTAACCTGTTGGCACACCATACATTTAGAAACGAATTCTACCACGTCCTTTTTCATGCCATTCCAAAAGAAAGTCCTTTTTATGTCTTTGTACATTTTATCCCCGCCTGGGTGTATCGTCATCTTGGAGTGATGTGCTTCCTCGAGAACCTTCTTTATTAAATCGTTTGTCTGGGGGACGCATAGTCTTCCGTCTCGCCTTAGCAAACCCCTATCGTCGATGGAGTATCTGTTGAGGTGACTTGAGGTCTCACCCCTAATTAGCCTATCAATGATTTCCACAAGCTGAGGGTCTTTGCGTTGTGCTGCCCCTACCGAATCCACTAAAGTTGGGCGCACTTCAAGAGATGCTAGCAAGCCTGGTACGAAATCGGAGGAGGGCCTAAAGTCGAAGCTGGCTATAAACTCTAGGCTTTGTCTTTCAACAAACAATGGGCTTAGGGTCAATTTCTTTCGGCTCAACGCGTCTGCCACTACGTTGCCTTTGCCCGGAGTATAGGAGATTTCGAAATCGTACGAGGCAAGAAACTCCATCCATCTTTGTTGCCTCAAGTTAAGATCCTTCTACGAGAAAAGATATTTCAACGATTTATGGTCAGTGTAAAGTTCGAACTTCTCACCTAGGAGATAGTGTCGCCAAGACTTGAGTGCAAAGACGATGGCGGCTAACTCAAGATCGTGGGTTGGGTAGTTCTTTTCGTGCACCTTCAATTGCCTCCCGCCGTAATCTACTACCCTTCCTTCTTGCATTAAGACGGCGCCTAGCCCTGTCCCACATGCATCCGTATAAACAGTGAACATCTTGCTCCCATCTGGCAGCGTCAAAACTGGGGCTGTTGTAAGAGCCCTTTTCAGTCGTTGGAAAGCAAACTCGCAATCCAAGTCCCAATTGAACACTAGATTCTTCTTAGTCAATTTCGTGAGCGGAGCTGAGATTTTCGCAAAATCCCTTATAAATTTTCGATAGAAACCTGCTAGTCCTAGGAAGCTTCGGACCTCAGTCGCATTCCTTGGTGTCTTCCAATCCTGTACCGCCACTACCTTCGCAGGGTCCACCGCTAACCCTTGTTTGGATACTATGTGCCCAAGGAACCTCACCTCTTCTCTCCAAAAGTGGCATTTGGAGAATTTGGCTTTTAGTTGATGGACTCGCAAAGTTTCCATGATTGCCCTTAAGTGTTGAGCATGTTCCTCTTCACTCTTTGAGAAGATAAGGATATCATCTACGAAGACCACTACGAATTTGTTGAGGAAATCTCTAAATACCCTACTCATCAGGTCCACGAAGTAAGCAGGTGCATTTGTCAAGCCGAAAGGCATGACAAGCCATTCAAAGAAGCCGTCTGGGGTTCTGAACGCCGTTTTATCGATGCTATCTTCAGCCACCCTTAGCTGATGAAAACCGGTTGCTAAATCGAGTTGGGAGAAAACAGACGCTCCTACAAGCTGGTCAAATAAATCGTCAATTCTAGGGAGAGGATGCCTATTCTTTTTCGTTAGCTTGTTGAGCTCCCTATAGTCAACACATAGACGGAGTGAACCATCCGCCTTTGTAGCGAACACCACCGGAGCGCCCCATTCTGAAATGCTCCTCCTAATGAACCCCTTTTCTAGAAGCTCTTTAATCTGTTTACTGAGCTCTTTCCTTTCTCGTGGAGCCATATGTCTAACGGGCAACGCAACGGGCTTTGCATTATCTACTAGATATATGCGGAAGTCTATTTCCCGCTTTGGAGGTAAGCCCTTCACCTCTTCAAAGACATCCGGATATTCCCGGACCACTCTAACTGATTGCAAATTTTCAACAGAGGCATCTAGCGATTCAAGATAACTAAGCATAACCGCATACGAGGGATTACAAGAAATTTCCAAAGTATTACCGAGCTGGGTTAGGAGCCTAACAACCCTTTTCTCACAATCAAGGATGGCCCCATTACTGGATAGCCAATCCATACCCAAAATCAAACCATAACCCGAAAAGCCCAAAACAAAGGCACTACATTGAAATTCAACACTTAGGATAGAAATTTTCAAATCCAAACAGATCATAGACAAATGAGCTGGGCCCCCAATTGGGTTTGAAACAATTAAGGGGTCCTCTACCATACTAGTTTTTAGGTGCAGAGATTCTACTAAAGCAGACGAGATAAAGGAGTGTGATGCGCCAGAATCAAATAAAGTGCGAACGGGGTGATCATAAAGATAAACTACACTTTCTACAGAAGTGTTTGTACCTTGCTGTTGCAATGGTGGCGCTTCTAGCACATGAACCTGTGCTCCTGGGGTGGATCCAGCGCCCTGCCCCTGTCCTCGTTTCTTTGAGCAGTCCTTAGCCTTGTGGCCTGTCTGACCGCATGAAAAGCACCCACCATTCTCCTTGGCCTTCTTTTTCCGGCAGTCCTTTACTAAGTGCCCCACTTTGCCACAGAAATTGCACTTCCTCTTCTCTTTGTTGCCTTTTCCGCCTTTCTTAAAGTCCGCCTTCTTAGGCTGCAAACCCTCTTTCTTCTTGCCCTTATCCTCTTCATTCAGCAATGCCATTTGAACCAATCTTTCATACGTGGCTCCCATGGGTATATGGGTCATGGCCAAACTGTGTAATGGCTCATTTAACCCTTTGACGAAACGGAGAGCCTTCTTGTGCGGGGTGTTGACTAGGTCAAGTCCAAACCTAGCCAGCTCATCAAACTGATTCACATACTCTCTGACAGTCTTGTCTCCTTGCTTAAGAAATAAGAATTTTTCCAACTGCAAACTTCTTTCCGCATCTGAGAGAAATTTGGTCTCAAACCTTGCCCTAAAGTCCTCCCACGTCTCCACTGGTCTTTCAGCATTAGTGACTTCCCACCAGTAGGAAGCCTCGCCCTTCAATAGCCACACCGCCAACTGTACTTTTTGTCTATCTTCTACCTCAAAGATGATGAATAGGTCCTCCGTTTCTTTCAGCCAATTTCTGGCTGCCACGAAGGACTCAGTTCCATGGAAATCCCTCCCTCCCATAGCTTTAAAATCTTTGCATATCTTAGCGAATGTGTTTCCCCGAGGAGGAGGTGGAGGAAAAGGTGTTGCCGCAGCTGGATGATTTCCTTCCGCTGGGGGAGGAGGAATGGTAGGACCTGGCTGAGTAGCCCTTGCTTCTAAGAACCGTCTAAACCAACCAGGTATTGGCACCCCTTCAGGCAAGTTAAGTTCTTGGGACATGCTGAAACAAAAAGGATAGATTCAAAACGAAGGATAAGAGATAGTACCTATGGCTTTGGGGAGTGGACTTTGCCTTTTAAAAATAAAATAATATTTTTCTTTTAAAAATGCTTCTTTAAATTTCCTTTTTGAAAATAATTTTTTTTTCAAAACTTTTTATCTTATCTCTATGCTCTGATACCAAGTGAAACACCCCACCTCCGTTAGGGTCACTCTCAAAGGGAATGCCCTAATTTTGGTGGAGGTTTATAAGTTCAAGTCACAGATATACAAGACAGATATAAGAACACATATTTATAAACAGCGGAAGAACAACAAACTTTTATTTCATAAAGTCAAATACGTGTTACAACAACATCCTTTCCAAAAACATAACATAACACTTTCATAATCTGTCTTGAGTACATTATTTAAAGAAGCATAAATAAAACATAGATAAACTGCAAAAGCCCCATAGTGGATTGTCCAAAGCCATAGTTCAAAACAGGAAAGTCCAAGCAATACATTTCTCTTCTTCAAGCTGGATGTTGAGGTTGGTCAAGCTGCTGTGTTCCCTCCCTGAGGACCTGGGGGGGGGGAAACGGAAGAAAGAAGACGAAAGAAAAACAGAGTCAGACATAAAGCCTAAGTAAGTCTAGTACTATTTTGTCTATGAATAAAGAACTGGGTATGATAAGTATAAACAAGAAGTGGGCATGTACTATAAACTTGGTTAAGTTGTCTAGGGTCGGATATACTATCGCACCCCATGTTAATCTCTGAACCCATATAAACTAGTTTCCAATTTGCACCCCATAATCAGGGTGATGTGATCCATTCTATGATGATCGGCTCCTACTCGCAAAGTTACATGTGTCTTACGGCCCCCGATGTCTGTAGTTACCTATGCTGGTCCCACCATGGGGTGTATCAAGTCCCATAGTGGCAACCCGACACAACCTTAGAGTGCACAGGTATGCTACTGGTGCCCAGTGCCTTATTTTTCTGCGCCGGAATGTGTGCACGCCCGCACTCCGTTAGAACCTACACTGCTACACCACCGCCATCGCTTTGACCTCTTACAATCAGCCCAGTAATCGTGCCCCACCCTGCCTAGTTTCAGGGTATCCTGATACACCTTTTAGGGTTACTGCTGAAAAGGGTCCCCCGTTACTAGGTTTTCTATCTCTAGCCAACATGCTAAGTTGGTTAAGTGTTTCCTACCTAACCCCCACCAGTCCGTTTAGTTTAGCATGTTCCATTTTGATTAAGTCTTTAGTTTACTTAATCCTAACAATCCTGACTCAGCCTTAATTGTCTTATTAAGGCCCTGACCTCCCACATTAGACAGGTATTGTTGTGGCTGCCTGTTGCCGGTTGGTTCCGGGCAGTCTTACGCCACAACTCAGTCTAACCTCGGGTCCTTATTGGGCTCCATGTTTAACCTCCCACATTGGATAGGTATTGTTGTGACTACTGGACAGCCGGGCGGTTCCGGGCAGGTTTACATCACAACTCAATCCAACCTCGGGTTAAACACATCGTATTTTCTACATTTACATATCTTGTCATTCTTCTTTATTTCTTATATGTAAATATTTGCGGCCCATTATTAAGTTAATGGTGTAAAGGTTACACCAATCACAGGCCCAACCCATACTTGAATTTGGGCCCTTCTATTTTATATTTTCATTCATTAATTAATTTTAACCCAACGTTATTTTCCCCCGTTTTACACGTCCGTTTATATATATATTGGGCTTAGCCTTTTAAAGCCCAATTTAGCCATGCGAAAAGGGGAGGCTTATGGCGTGATTACATACACAAAGAGGGGAAGGTGAGCGTATGAACTTGCAATACGACGTTGGAAATACAAAATAGAAATTGGTGTACTTGCATAGTGGTAACATAGGTGACATGAATCAAAGCATGTGAACTTGCATAGGTTTAACTACAACATGAACCTATCTTCTTATTTAGGCATAATGTCAAACATAAGCATGTCATAAATATTTCTAGCATAAGCATAGCATAATGTCAAACATAAGCATGGCATAAATACTTTTAGCATAAACATGGCATAATGTCAAACATAAGCATGGCATAAGTAAAGTTAAATTTGTCCATGGCATAAACATAAACAAGTCATGTTCATAAGGTTTCTACATGTTTACAAAGGGGATACTTTGTTACTAACACAAAAACATAGTTCAACATAATCATGATTTAAGTCTAATCACATAACGATAGTATAAATATACTTATGCATAAATATTCCTAATCATGGTGTTTGCTTTAAACTTGCAAAAAGGGATTTTTGAGTCTAACCTAATCATGTCTCACATATGTCATCATATAATTCTTGTAAACAAGATAGACTTAATCATGGATTTCAATTATGCCAAATATCATTCATAGCCTAGCCATATTCATAAGTTTGCAAAAGCATGACTTAATACATGGATTATGGTGTCAAAATTCCAACATAGTTTCATATGAACTATAACAACCAAACTTGTTTCAATTACTTGCAAAATGATTTATGCACAAAAATATACATCATGATGGCATAATAACAAAGCCCCAAACTCGCATGAATTTCAATCAACTACATACATGTAGCTTCAACATAGATTACATAATTTGCGCAATATTCCAAACGTATACTTGCATAGAACTACCGCATGTAGTTCTTTATAATGAATAACATAATTTTGCACAAATATGAATTACTTTATTATCCCAATTCAAGCATACAAATCAATACAGTTGTTCATTCATACCAAAGTAATACTCTACTTACAATGGTTGCGGCGAATTTCCTAATTAAGAGATATGATTCCTTTGTTGAATTGATTAGCTTTAGGTTGCTTGAATTGCTTTAGGCTTAGAACTTTCTTCCTAACTCTCTCTCTAGTCGGCGGCTACTCTTAGTCGTTCCTCAGCAAATGGCGGCTATGCTCTTAATTTTGAATGAATAGATTAGGGTTTAGTCTAGGGTTGTTTATATAGAGGTTAGGAATTAATTAGGACCCTTGATGTTGCTAGGTTAGATCGTAGCCATTCATTAGGAAGAGAGACCAATAAAAACCCGCCACCTAGCCCTAATGACAAAGCAGACCACAGAAATTCGACCACACACCGACCTGGCCAGCCAGGTTGACTGGGCTCGACTAGGTCGATACCCCTGTCGACAGGGCTGTCGACAGCCCTGTCGACATGGGTAGCCCAGGTCGACAGCCCAGTCGACCTGGGTGGCCCAGGCGGGTGTTCTTCCACCCTGGCCCATTGGGCCCCACTTCGGAATATTTAATTATTTAATTCTGTTTGAATTTTAAATTTTATTCAAAACTTCCGAAGGCCATATCTTCTTCATACGGACTCCGTTTTTCGAAAAGTCGGACTCTATTTCGCGTATTTTTCCGAGACGAACGCAATGGCGTATCCCGTTTCCCTTAGTTCTTTGATTTGAATTTGATTATACTTTAATTCATGAATTTCACAGTTATAGAATTTTCGGGGTGTTACACTATAGCTACATTTTAGAGGCCGAAGTAAATATAACCATGTAGCACGGTCCTGAATTTGAGTCCATATAGGATTCCAGTTGCTAATAATTGACTCTTGAAATGGTTAAGATCTTATATAATGCTAATGCCATTCAGAAAAAAATATTCAACACAGGGTAATGTGTTAATTCTATAGAGAAACAAGCTTCAATCTATATAAAGACATAGTACATCTACTACAACTTGTCCTAAACGAGATTATATAACAATTAAGATTAAATGAACTTCAGCACAGTACAATGAAACTGGACTTCAATCGTCGAAGCTAATGAATAATAATGCGCAAGTGAATGTCTTGCCATGATCTCTGGTCGATGGCCAGATGTAAACTATTATTCAAATGAACTAATATTAGGCCATATAAAAAATACTGTAAAAGCAAATGACTTACCATGGCTTGGGCAGAGTTGTTTCCATCTTTTAAAGCTGAAGCTGAAGTCTCGTTTGAATCTTTCAAAAATGATTTCAATAGAGGAACGAGCATGAACTTGTCTTGAAGAACAGCTTCGTATGCAAAATTAATTGCATCAAGTTTTTGTCCCATCCGAATTAGTTCTTCTATCATGTCTGCATCGCATTATGAGTGATTTTGAGGCACAACTTAAGGTTGCTAATTTAAAACAATGTTGCCTTAAACAATAAAAGGTAAGATATTCCTAATAAATAGTTTTATTTTTACTGGCTTATGTACAAATTTTGTTTAGCAAATGGAGTGTGACATATTTTCAAGCAGTACCGACACAATTTTACAGATGTTCCAAATTTATTGGATGTCCGGAAGGGACAAAATTCATTTCTATATATACATGAAAACTTAATAACACAACAGTGAGTAAATATTCGCAGATTCAATTTTTTCTATAAACTGTATCATGTTTTAGTACTTCACTTATTTTAAGTGGCATCAATTCTAAGAGAATGAAGCCATCCCAATTGGCATAGACAAGCAAAAGACTGGATAATAAACAAACATATAGAACCAAATTCAAAGGTACCTAGCATCCATTCTTTTTCAGTCAACAGATACATAAATGACATTTATAGTTCTAAACATAAAAAATTTATGGCCAAAGAGAGGATATCAGACATAACAGGTTAACACAAAATCAAAGTACACTAGGCAAATCAGTTGACAATCGATAATAGAAAAGAAAATTTGATATATAGAACACCCATTCAGGGTAAGAAGGGACAGCTGAGTTTGTAAATCGAGAGACTGGCGCTTGAATCTGAGGTTCTGGGATTTGACTTGTAGGTCTTTCTCGATAGAGGAGAAGTGGTCAGTTAGGTCCTCCCATAAGAGAGTGCGGTTTGCAATTAGCTCGTGTTGCTTCTCGAGGGCATCGAAGCTGTCTTGTATGATCGAAGGTGTCACCATGGCGGCGAGAGAAACGAAAGAACTGTAATAAAATTTGGATCCAAGAACGGAATTTTTAGGGTTTCGTCATTTTTTTTCATTTGGGAATTCTTTTTTTCACGGCCGAAATGGAAAATTGGAGAGGGAGGAACCAGAAAAAAATGACGACCGATTTGATACGGGTCTAAGCATAATAAAAAAGAAACAATCTGAACCCTTCAACATGTAGGGTGAGATTTTAAGTATTGGAGGTGGCGCGGATTGCAAAAGGAAATTTGATACGGCTTATCAAATTTAATACGGGTACGAGCCCTATCAAATTTGATACGGCTTAAAGCCGTATCAAATATCCACATCCTAGTGCGCCAAATTGGCTGTTTTGGTGTTGTGCCTAGTGCAAGCTTACCGCTAATTAGCATCTGCCTAGTGATTTTTTCAACCATGCTGCCATCAAAATGTCAAATTGAAGATCGTCCGAGTATGATTGGAGATCACCAAATGTTTGTATGCAGTACGAATATTTGTACTGAAATTTTTAATGGAAATATGTGTTGTTGCACAACAATTATATATATATATAGTATTCTTATATATATTTGCAGCACAACACAAAAATTTGCACTTAACGAATGTTGTTTCACAGTATCAAATGTTTGGCAATGTAATTTTTTGCAGTAACAAATTTTGGCAATTATTCCGTACGATGAATATCTGTATTGTAAGTTGGCAGTATTTTCTGGGTGTGTATGTAGAGTTGATCAAGCTGGGCAACAACCAACACCGAGTTTCCAAGTGGGGATAGATTTATATGAAATATTTACTGTATATTTTAATACAAATTGAATTCTCTAAATAAAATCAAGCTTAAGGAAATAAAACCCAGTTCACAAACTCACAAATGCAAGTTTTATTATTCTGCTGTAGCTGTGTGTAATTTGTGCACCACGGTAATGCCATGGGAAATAGAATATACCAATTTTAAAAATATATTGTTAAGAAGAATTAGAGTTCTTGCTATGTATGGTTAATTTGTTGAGTAAATGTACCAAGGATATTTGCTTTTTGTTTAAATCTAAAAAAAAAATTACTTAAAAAAAGATTTGTGTTATGTGATTTATTCATTTTATATTTGCATAAAAGTATAAGTTTCTCATTTTGTTTATATAGAGTTTTTATTTTATTACTTTTTAACATTTAAGTAGTACTACAATCTGTGAATATTTGTTAACTATGTAAATTTGATTGATTTAAAATTTGTTATTTTATTTTACTTTGAATTGTATTTTTAAGGATAAATATTGAATTTGATATTGGTTGTTTGTTATAGTTGATTTAATGAACAATATATAGAAATAATTTGTTTAAAATATTCATTGAGATAACGATAAATACAATGAGTCAATATTTTTTTTAATGCATTATGAAACTCTGCAACAAATACGGAAATATTAATTTAGGGTGAATGCATTCCACAATTAATTTTCTAAGTGAGCTATTTTTCAAAACTATTTCGTGTTTAGGGCTGATTTTCAAACTTGTTACTAAAGAGGGCTGATTTTTGCACAGTTAGCTGATGTTGGGAAATAATGGCTGAGTCACGGACTAGGTTGCTTTCTTGAAGATGATTCGGCGATCTGGCCAGTGGTGAAAAACTAATTCGTACTTTCGCCGCCGCCTCTAGGATAAAACAGCCTCTGGAATAATAACTGATTTGCTTTGCACACCAAATCAGTGCATATTTGCACTTTCGAAAATTAAAATACTGCTTGAAAATCTCAGGAAGAATATTTTAATGGCGGAGGTAAAAACTATGTTTTTGTTATGTTGTTTTCGTCTGCAACAGAAGATAATATATAAATGGGGATTAGGGCTGAACAAAAATGCTGGGCAGTAGATAAATATGCTAAAATACCAGGTCAATAGTTTACCGCTTCAAATAAAAGTCGGCTCAGAAATATATCTCGTATTAAAAAAAACACAGTTCGAAAAAAGCAATTTTTTCTAGTCCAAAAATATAAGTGTTTACACCACAAAGTCAAGCCCGAGCCCGAGCCCAGCCGAGCCAAGCCGGGCCGGGCCGAGTCGAGTCAGTCGGTCGCGCGTGTGTGTGGTGGTCATGATGCATGGTCTTCCTCCTCACAACAAAGCAATCATTGGGAGCCCAAGGCCCCAACATAACTTCTTAGAAACAAGTATAAATATTTGCATCTTTCTTATAATCCCACGATGTGGGATTATTCACATACAGGAGTCATTCATACACTTATTTCAATATTTTTAATAATTCACAAATTATTTTCAACAATCCCCCACTTGAATTTTTAAAAATATCTTCGAGCAGTTTCTAAAAATATATAAGATTGTGTATAAACAAAGGTGTCATCCGACTTGAACCTTTACATAGTGAATAAGATTCAGTTTTTACTAGAGTGACACATAGTCTTGAACTCTATTTCTGACCTCAAACCACACACAACCTTTTTCTATAGTGCAATCAAATAAGCCTGTGCATTTATGGCCATGCACGTCTATCCCAGTTTAGTGAACGCTCTAGAAGTTTTGCCCAAAACTCCATAGGAAACGGCCACATTTCCACATTCACATAGGTGAGTTTATCAAGAGTACTCCTGAAGGTAGGTACTCCTCTCCAAATAGAGTATAGATCTCATTAAGAGTTTCTATTAACTCATCCTCTAATCACTTCAGGAATACATGCTTCTTGGTTTACTGAATAGCATGTTCAACTCCTATCACTAAACAACTTGTTTTTACCCATTGAACCTATTTCTTGGGATCTCCAGTCATTTAGGTCGGGTTACCATAGTGAGTGACTCAACAATCTAAGGGCAATAGTCCCAATCTTTTAGAAAAATTAAGGACTTTCTCTCTGGACAGTCCTTTCGTCAAAGGATCTGCCAAATTTTCATCACTACGTACGTAATCCACTCTAACGGTACCTGAGGAAAGTAGTTCTCTAACCGTGCTGTGCTTACGACGTATTTGTCTTCTCTTACCATTATAATAACGGTTCTGAACTTTTGCAATAGCCGCGGTACTATCCCAATGTATCAACACAGCAGGTATCGGTTTTTCCCATAAGGGAATCTTACCTAGCAGATTTCTCAAATGCTCTGCTTCTTCACTAGCTGTGGCTAGTGCTATCATCTCGGACTTCATAGTAGACTGAACCAAAATAGGCTGTTTCTTGGATTTCCAAGAGACAACTCCTCCAGCGATGCTAAATATATAGCCACTGGTCGCTTTAGAATCATTAGATAAAGTATTCCAGTCTGCATCTGAATATCCTTCAAGTACAGTTGGAAACTTCTCATAATGTAATCCAAGGTTCATAGTTCGTTTAAAGTATCTCATTACCCTTTCAATAGCATGCCAGTGCCCTATACTAGGTCTACTGGTAAACCTGCACAATAATCCTACGACATAGGCAATGTCGGGTCTAGTACAATCAGTGGCATACCGAAGGCTACCAATGATGCTCACATAATCAGACTGTCTTACACCTTCACCAATGTTCTTAAATAACTTTACACTTGGATCTTGTGGTGTACAAGCAGGTTTACAGTCAAAGTAATTATATTTCTTTAGTATCTTCTCAATGTAATGAGATTGATCCAAAAAAATTCCCTTTTCTGACCTAGTAATCTTAATACCAAGGATTACACTCGCCTCACGTAGATCTTTCATATCAAAATTGGCACTTAATAAGGATTTTACTGAATTTATGGCATGAATGTTTGACCCAAAGATGAGTAGGTCATCTACATAAAGACATATAATAGTGCAAATGTCATTCTCAGATTTGTAATAAATGCATTTGTCACTTTCATTAACTTTAAAACCATGTGAAATGATTAAGTTATCAAAATTTTCATGCCATTGTTTAGGTGCTTGTTTTAAACAATATAATGATTTATCTAATTTGCATACTTTATGTTCTTGACCATGTACTACAAATCCTTCAGGCTGGTCCATATAGATTTCTTCGTCTAATTCACCGTTTAAAAATGCGGTTTTAACATCGATTTGGTGTATTAGTAAATTATGAATGGAAGCAAGTGGGATTAATACCCGAATGGATGTAATTCTAGTTACAGGTGAAAAAGTGTCAAAGAAATCTATATTTTCTTTTTGTCTAAAACCTTTAGCTACTAGTCTTGCTTTGTATTTATCAATAGTACCATCAGGTTTTAATTTCTTTTTAAGCACCCATTTACAGCCTATAGATTTACAACCGGGGGGTAAATCTGCCAAATGCCAAGTCTTATTGGATTCCAGAGAATCCATCTCATCATTTATAGCCTCTTGCCAAAAATCGGCATCTAAAGAAGATAGGGCCTCTTGGAGGATTAAGGGATCCTTCTCTATAGTAAAAGCACAAAAATCCGAACCAAAATCTTTTACGGTTCTTGTTCTTTTACTCCTTCTAGGTTCAGCTTCAGAACTTTTATTAAGTTTTGTTCTAATAGGCATACTTGAAGTGCCCCCACTATTCCTTAATTTAAAAGGAATTTTTGTTTCATAAAAATTGGCATCATTTGATTCAGTTATATTATGTGCATTTAGGTCAAAAAATCGGTATGCTTTGCTATTAATAGCATAGCTCATAAATACACATTCATATGTTCTACTTGCCGATTTTATTCTCTTAGGGTCTGGAATGCGAACATATGCTAAACAACCCCAAGTTCTATAATATGACACATTGGATTTATAATTCTTTAAAATTTCATAAATGAAATTTTATTCTTAGATTAGGGAATTCTATTCAGAACATAGCATGCAGTCAATTAAAATATCCCCCCACCAATGTTTTGCTGCACCAAAATTTAATAAAATGGCAATTACTAATTCGTTAAAGGTCCTATTTTTTTCATCTTTACCGTTCATTTCAAGTGAATATGGCGCAGTTCTCTCATTTACTATACCATGTAAAAAAAATCAGAATAAACTAGATTCATATTTTTTTTCTCTATCACTATGAATTCTCTTAATTTTCTTATTACTCAATTTCAGTTTTTAATGTTTCAAACATGTCAAATTCATCACAACTTTAAGAAACACTGTCTTTCTAATTGTAAGCTTTATTTTCACATTACCAATCTTTACAGCTTTAGTGGTGTGAGGATCTCCCAACAACACTTTCTGATCATCAGCAGCCGTGTATATTGTGAATATATCACGATCATAGCTGACATAGCAAGAAACATCAGTATCTACCCACCAACCCTCTGATCCACAATCAAAGTGAATCTCAGTAGTCATAGCCGTTAAAGGCTTCTTAGTCAGGTTTGCCTACGGTGCAGGGCTTAGCCTATTCCGACACTGCCGTGCCATATGACCTGGTTTTCCATAGTTGTAATATAGAAGCTACTATCCAGAATCATTCTTTTTGGTTGGTTGCTACTGTCCTTTATGGTTTCCTTATGGATTCCCATTCTGTTTTCAACTGACCGGCTGTGGAGGCTTACTATTGCTTGAGATATTAATATGCTTGAAAATTTATATTTTTCTTATAGAAGAATATACGTAAACTCATAGACTAACATAAATTATTCACAAAAAATATTTTTTTCTGCATTTGTACCATTGCACCACACTTGTGGACTATATTAATGGTAAACAGCTTACATGGTAAATTTAATCATCACATATAGAGACTACAAAAACTAATGTAACAAAACACTTGGGTTCAAAAATACTTAGGTTCAGTCAGTTAACATTGTTCCAATTGAATAATGCACACTCTTAGGACTCAAGCAAAGTGATTATTGTGACCCAAAACTACTGTACAAGATAATGAGCTGGGTTCATGATTAGTTCATTGTTATTACATTCTTTGTCACTACAACAATGTTAACAGGCATGTAGCGATATTATCTATGTTGTTTAATCCCATCTCAACCTAAGTCAAAGAATCAAAGTCTACATAAGCATTCTTTACACTATTTTGCCATGCAATATTCATTTACATGTTCTGATGGGGTGATATGTACGTCAGACTAAATACGCTACACGTTTGTGCATTAAGACTTCAATTAAATAGTGTAAATCTCATAAACATACCTTCACCATGATAAGCATCTTCCTTTTTGAAATAAATTACACATTTTCGTCTTGCATGTCCTCCGATGCACCTTTATGCAGTTTGATGCTACAAGCGATGACTCCTTTGAGTACCGAGCTTCTTCTAACACTTGCGCCTGAACTTTCTTGGCAAATAATGCAACTATCCGGTTGCAATTTGATGAAAAGTCTTGCTAGCAGCTCCAATTTCTTCTCGCATTTTTTTCGGACTTACAAAATGTCCCACAATTCCTTCTGCTTGCCAATTCCAGCTCTCCACTATCCAATCGTCCGCCGCGATGAATCATCATCGACCACTACCATGGGGTCCAGATCTCCAGCCCCTACCGCTTTCTCGAGGATACAGATGCTGATGAAGTTGACTGAATCTGTTCTTGAGCAGTGCGATTTGAGAGATAAACTAAGAAAGAAAATCACAGAGCTTCTCCGGTCACACGCATTATGATACACCATTCTATAAGGAAGCTTTTACTTTTATTCTCATAATTTTGGTTTGCAAGTCCAGAGCGTTCTGAGCGGCTATAGTACCACTTCAGCTTGACTGCCTTCTAAAGTTTGTTCAGTTGGTGCCAAGACTTCAGTAATAGATCTGATATTCTCCACAGACTTGGCATCTACGTCAACTGGGCTAGTTGATGAGATTAGGTCGCCGAGACTGATTGGGGCAGCAGATGAAGACATTGTTTTATATATCGTCTTCAAATTGTTGGGAAACAATGGATGAATCGCGGACTAGGTCGCTTTCTTGAAGACGATTTGGCGATCTGGCCAGTGGTACAAAACCAGTTCGTACTTTCACCGCCGCCTCTAGGATAAAACAGCCTCTGAAATAATAATTGATTTGCTTTGCACAACAAATCAGTGCAGATTTGCACTTTCAAAAATAAAAATACTGCTCGAAAATCTCAGGAAGAATATTTTAATGGCGGAGGTAAAAACTATGTTTTTGTTATATTGTTTTCATCTGCAACTGAAGATAATATATAAATGGGGATTAGGGCTGAACGAAAATACTGGGCAGTAAATAAATCTGCTAAAATACTGGGTCAATAGTTTACCGCTTCAAATAAAAGTCGGCTCAGAAATATATCTCGTATTTTAAAAAAACACAGTTCGAAAAAAGCAATTTTTTCTAGTCCAAAAATATAAGTGTTTACACCACAAACCCAACCCCGAGCCCGAACCAAGCCGAGCCAAGCCGGACCGGGCTGGGCCGGGTCGAGTCGAGTCAGTCGGTCGCGCGCATGTGTGGTAGTCATGATGCATGGTCTCCCTCCTCACAACAAAGCATTCATTGGGAGCCCAAGGCCCTAACATAACTTCTTAGAAACAAGTATAAATACTTGCATCTTTCTTATAATCCCATGATGTGGGACTATTCACATATAGGATCCATTCATACACTTATTTCAATATTTTTAATAATTCACAAATTATTTTCAACAGTTGACAAGTCAGCATTTTTATAACTGCTACCGTATGGCGCAACTCATTGTTGCGCCCATAATATTTTTACAAAATTTTACGATGCGCAACTGTAAGTGGCGCTATTGTTTTTATTTGTTTCTTTACATGGCGCATCTCTTAGTTGTGCTAATATGTCAAAGAAACTTAAAACATTGTTATCATGCAAAATTTATGTTACTAGGGCTAGTACCTTCTACTACTTCTGTTTGCTTTCGAATTTCCATCCAGTCAGCTGTAGCACGTTGGTTAGACTTCTACTGTAAGCTTTTATTTCCTCAACTGATGAAATTGTTACTTTTTTCCACACATGACACGTTGTCATTGCATTTTCTATAGGCCAATACCCCTTCAAACGCTGTGATGGTTGCGAGTAACATGTACGGTCGCATATGAAAACCAACTAGATTCAAGTTTATTGTTTCTTTTTCTAAATGTAATATGAACAGTAACATGGACTAAAAAGAAATTCCAGATCCCTTGCGCGACTAAGAGTTGCGCCTGGTGATAAAAACAATGAGAATACGTTGCGTGAATTATAGTTGCGTAGTGGAAATGTTTGTGAATTTTTTAGGGCGCAACTCATAGTTGCGCCCGGGCCTGGCAGTTATAAAAATGCTTGTTTGTCAGCAAACTGTGCACAAATCAGCCATGTTTGGTAATAAGTTTGAAAATCATTCCCACACGCGAAATAGTTTTGAAAACTAGCCTACTTAGAAAAATTGTCCTAAAATTTATTGACATAATTGTTAGCTATTAATCAGAAATAAGTTGAAAGTGGAAATAAACTTTGAAACGTGAGAAATTGTACTGTTATGTTAGTTTAGCTAAAATATATTATTTTCAAGCATAATTTTTCATATCTCGGTCTTTTCCCTTTGTGTTAAAACACTGAAATAATTAAATATTTATCTCAAAATAATAGGTAGTAAATAGTAAGTGTTAATTTATTATATTCATTAATATCAGTTTATAAAAATTCAATTTGTCAATCTAAAAATGAAAAGAGTTAAAAGTGCTTAAAAATGATTTGTATATTTCAATTACTTATTAATAATTATGTGTGTATTTATCATCTTTTGATTCTAAGTATTTAAATTATGTATTTTGCTTTAAATGTGTTTTAAAATAATATTTTTGAAATTTCAGTAAATTTAGTGTTAATTTTTTTTGAATATACATTTTAATGACTATATTTTCTAATTTTAAAATAAAATAATATTATTGATTTCAACTTATTATATACTGAATATGATCTTTGACTTCTTCAAATATATTGGATAGCTATAAATAATTATATTTGAAATGACAAATATCGAAATGATAGTTATATGAACCATAGTTTGAGATTCTGTCCGATTTGCCAAAATTCTGTCCATTTTGGTCCGGTTTTGGTAATTACCGGACTGGAATTTGTCTTTAAACTCGCTTTTGGAAATGCAGCAGAAAAAAAATTGTGTGAGCAGAGAAAGTAAGAAAATGAAGGCTCGTGGGAAGGGAAGGAGGCGATATAGAGAATGGAGAAAGACGCAACAGGTAAGGTAAAGGAATGGATCAGCATTTGTATTTAGGCTTTTTTCCTCTTTCTTTTTGAAGCAGCCAACAAATCCAAATTGATATGGCTTTGATACATTTTCTTTCTTGGGTTGGGCTTGATAATCTGGGTTTATACAAATTTCTCATAATCAGTTTGTTAATAAAAACCGCAGACTGAGATGTTAAATTAGTATATATTATAACAGAACAAACTATATTATATAATCATAAGTTGTTGTGTAGCTTAAAATAATTTGTATAGCATCCACGCCAAACTTTCTTGTACTACATTTAATATTATTTCACATATTTGTAAAAAAGACTGCCGGAATTCACAAAACGTACATTCCGAAATTATTGAAACGGAGCCAAAAATTCAAAAAAAAAAAATCGAACGGAAATTGAACAAGGAATTTCAAATCTTGATATGAAACTATTTTTATGATTCACTGTAGTAAAAATTAACTTTGATATTAAAAAAAGGGCGGATGATAACATATGGATAATAACTTGAACCATTTTTTTTGGCAGGGCATGTTTAATATGAGCATATTTATAATATTGGACTAGTATCGACTTTCGACATAAATACAACCTGTGTCCAAACTCGAGTACCGAACATCTAGAAAGTTAGAAGAAAGAAGTTAGAGGGTGAGAAAGATAAGAAAGAAATACTATAATAGAAGAATAAGAAGACAACACAGAATCAGAATCTCACATCGCAGCGGAACAATATAATATAGGAATAAATCTTTATAAAGAACTTGAATAAATATACTTACATACATCAGAGTACGGCAGACAAATCTGGACAGTTATGATAACCTGTCCTCATACACAACAAATTGCGGAATAATATTATATATCATACGTCTGTACTCCTCTAGCACGCCTCTGATCTTTATAGGATCCGATAACCTAAACCTGTAATTAGGGATGACCCGAGACATTACAAATGCCACGGATCAGTCTGGTGAAGCAGCATGAGTAAAACCTGTTAAGTTATAGATAACATCCATATTGCTTAACTTTGAAATCTTTTGAAAGAAAAGGTAATGGCAAGACATGTCCACACATAAACACGGATGGTTTTTACCTTACTATAACTAAAATATTTTTGAAACCAATACTAGTCTAATATTATAATAGTGATGTAAATCAAGTAAATAACCAAGTAGTAGAACGCTTGCATCTCACGCTTTACATATATAGTATAAAATCAAAAACTACGGGCTCTTATGGAGATCAGATTGCAACTATGACAAGGTATGAGACCACCTTCCGATCAGTGTACTCTATAGGGTATACACTGGGGTTCAACCAAAATTTTAAATTATAAGCATATTTAATATCATATAATCGGGAGAAGCAAGAAAAGAAAAGAAAATATTGACACTTATTATCATTATATATGATACACACGTGTTGTAGGTAATGAAATTTCATTTTTGAAGAAAACACTATATGTGCTTAAACATAAGCGGATTATAAATAAATAATTGTACAAATAAAAAATGTAGAATGTGAAGTAAATGTAAATTATTTGGTTTGAGTTAAGGAGAAGTTTAGTAAATGTTAAAAATCAACGTGAGACTCTCAAATTCTTCATCTTTACTCTTGTTTATTATTTATCCACCTTTGACTGTTAAGCACCATGCAAGTATTAATTCAATAACAACAACAGCAGCAACAACAACAATAACTAAAACATAAATCCCAAATAAGCTGGGGTCGGCTAGAGATGAAACCAAGAAAAAACAACCAATTTATTCAAATGTAAGAATGATAACAAGAGATTTAAAGTTGAAACATAAATAAAGGTAAAATTAAATTTAAAATAATTAAACAAATAATAATAGTAATAATGTGGTGATGAAGAAGATGACGATGATAATAATAATACTTTTAATAAATATTGAAAACTAGCACTACGCATTATGCCGCTAATAGCCTAATACACTAGCCCTATCACCTAAAGGTAAAAATACTCTCTTTGAACTTAGGTCTATCAAATGGGTCAGGTCGGATAGAATTTGACCAGACTCATACAAGGCATAAACATGCCCGATCTGTTTAACCCATTTAATAAAAGGGTTGATCCGACCTAATCCAATTAATTAAAGGGTCAACCCAACCAGACCCGACCCATTTATCAAAAAATGCACAAAAAACAGAAAAAGACTACTATAAACAAGAACTGAACTAAATAGCACAAAGTAGAAAATGTTTGAAAATAAAATTGAGTATCATTACAAACTAGAGCATATAGAAACTAACGTACACAGAATCAAATACTACAAAAACAATATGATGTAAATACAGTTCCTTCAATGCTCCAAGCAACAGGCAGCAGGCAGAAGGCAGTAACAGCCGAAAAGCAACAACAACAGGCAACATGATGTAAATAAGAAGAATGCTGATACTAGCATCAAGGGTTCAGCAATCATAAATACTGCAGGCAAATAAAATCACATTTCATTGTTATTTGACTCTAAATTACATGTCTAGACCTGATAGCATCATGCAACTAATGTAGATGCGTATTTTCCTAATAAGAATGTATAGATAATATCATTGTTATTGAACATCTTGTTTCCAGTTTGATAATTTCTGCCAGTAAAGAATTTAATAGTCAGGCTACGCATCATTTATTTTATCCAGATGTACATAAAACCACAACTTTTTAAAATAATATTTGTCTAAGCTAAAGAGTTAGCAAACCTTAAATAAGTCATGCAGACCTATAAAACATAACTAGATATTAGCATATTGTTTCTTGTTCAGCCATTACTATATATTATTATTTAACATAGTTTATATTGAAGGCTATATATAACTAGATATTAGTATTTAACATAGTTTATGGAAATCAGACTATGTAGTGCACATAATGAAGAAATCGAAAGCCTAACTAATTATGATGCAAAAAAAATGAAATACACCCAATTAGGTAGATGCATCAGTTGCAGGTTCAGTTAGTAGCATATCAACTTTCAACAACAGCCCCTGCATTTCACCAATAAGATAGCTTAGTTACTTAAAGATCACAAATTACATAACTTCGTATTTGACAGTTGCCTATATCACTTAAAATATAGAAATATATCTATAGTGAAATATTGTAATGTATAGAGGAAATCCTGTTTAGCTAAGTTACTGGAGTGTAGGGCATTTATACTGACAACACGGCCTATAATATATATAACTGGCATCAATAATAAATGGGCAGAGTAAATCATTATTTGTCTATACTTTTACGGTCTCACCAATAATAAATGTAAAGCATTCCAAGGTCTAAGGCTGGTAAAATTATACAACTGGAGCTTATATATTGAGAAAGTGAGCTCAAATTTATTGAGATTATTACAACTCAGAGGCACTTCTAAAACATAATTTACTGAAGTAATAAAGCTGAAATGAAATAATGTTCTTTCTCGTACTATATAATATACTAAAGTTAGACACTTCATATCCTAAATCTTAATTACGACAAATTAATGTAATAACGAGAATAACTTAGTATAAAACAAGCATCAGCAGTAGTCCAATGTGCAAACAGCAGGGTCATTAGTGTGCACCGAAGTATGCGTTGAGTATGCACAACTGACTCACATGCACTCAACTACAATACATGCCTTCAACTTGCACCATAATTATTGTTTGATTGATTAACACATATATCACATTAATTATGGCTATAATCAAGATCAATTCTATGATTACTTTAATTGTACTTTGCATGGCAAATCTTTTTAAAAATGATATGTTGGTCGGTGTGGTTGAAATATTCAAGTTGGATACAGGTGTTCTCACATGCATGAGTCATTTATTTGCAATTACTTTTTGAGGGCTGGGGTTTATCTAAATAGTGCTTTTATGTTTTAATTACTCAGCTTAGTTATGGTAACTATACATACATAATATAACAATAATACATCATTTTACCTAGGTATGGAACCTTTCTTCACACTCAACTGAGTGAAAATGAAGATGAATTAGAAATCTGCAAATATGAGAAAATGTAATAGATATTTTGATCACCGAGCATTCAAACATCTTACAAGCAGTGATATTATACAATATTAACTACATATGCAATAGGTATTTGATGACTGGGCAGTTAGACGTATCATGAATTGCAAATCTGTAGTGAAAATGAAGGCGAACTGGAAATGTGCATATATGAGCATCCAACCAAAGATTGTCAAACAAAACAAGCAACATATAAGTGCTACTACTAATTCAGAGCCGAATTATATAATCCAACATATAAGTGCTTTGCAGACCATATCTATGCTTAAGGCATAATGCACTACAACAGATTTACCTTTTAATAGCACATGAAAAACGTTATAATAGGTTACCATAGCATTAGTGACGACGCTATATAATGACATGCAATAATAGCCCTGTTATATCTTATAGCTCAAATTTAAACGCTATAGTAATATACATTTTATAGCGCATGTTCACCGGCATGAAATGTTGAACATAGCGTTCAGACCTTGCAATTATATTTTCTTACTAAAATCTCGACTTATTTTTTTATTCTTTATCAATAATTTCATAGCACATATTTAGTGCTATGAAAATTGTTTCCCATTTTTTTTTTTAAAAAAAAATCCGCTATTATTGAATTCCCCATTAATATATAGCGTTCAAACTGTACCAACGTTAAATGCTCACTTTTTTTATAGCATTATCATTGTTTTCATAGCTCATATTCAGTGATATGAAAAGTTTTCCACATCGTTTACATTTTATATTGCATTTCACATTTTGATTGCATAAGTGGAGTTTTCTGCTATGAATATTTGTAATATATATAGCGTTTTCAGTCTTTTTGTAGAACACATTCAATGATATGAAAAGGTTTTCCACAATGTTTAACTTTTTACATAGTATTTCAACTTTTATTTCCATAAATGCAATTTTCCGCTATTAATATTTTTAATATATAGCACATTTATTTCAGTTATGATCTTTATGTAGCAAATCTCTTATTTAATTTTGCATAGTTCAAACAATTAAGCAGTAAATTCACAAGACAAAACTGTCGATAGCAAAAAATTCATACCAAAAGCATATTTGATTTCTATTACAAAGTCGTAGTTAATAAAATCTACTAACATATATAAAAATAAGTAACATACATATTGTTCAAACATCATTTCGAAACAAGATATGAAAAATCACTTAGCCTTCAGCTTGCAAACTCGTCCAACTTCTAGAACCTGCAGTTCACAAGTACACGTTCCAGTCTTATAACAAAGCAAAATGGAAGAAACACAAGCAAAAAACAAGAAATATGAAGTATTTGTAAGCATGCTAGCATTTCAATCTATCGTTTTTTTTACATCTTATTCGGTCATGCTGTAAAGTTACATGTTAATCGATTAACATGACCAATAACTTGTTGGAACAACAGCTCAAATTGACCTGGATTACAATTGGAATCAGGTTCTGGCTTTACCTGGGTTACAAACGAAATCTTAACATACATGAGCAACCACTGCTTTATTTGTAGTACTCCCTTTTGACATTTGAGCTATATTTGGATTATTCTTCTCCCAAAACTCTATATCCTCTTCGTTGTTCCGATCTATTTGTGTAACCTACATACATGTAACATTTGTTTTCAAGCTAGGGGAACATCAATTGTTTTTACCAGATCAGTTTCATTTCAAGTAGCATGTAATGATGTATAAATAAATAAATAGAGGATAATATATCTTAAATTTGAAAACTTACTGTTTTGTTAGGATCCGCAGGTACCATGTAACTCTGCACTATTTTTATTTCCAACCAGAACTATATGTTTCCTTGATAGGACCGAGAGCATATCCACTACACAGCATGTTAGGGGAACAACAATGCTATGACTTTTCAATCTTTTTTCAAATACTGCCTGCAAACCGTAATCAAAACTGGCGTTATAAGATCTATTTCTTTTTTAAATGTGTTAAGGTAAAATCCTGAGATAGCAGTCTCACATCAGCTTCATCAAATTTATAAGATGAAGGTTGTTTCACATTCAATCACTGATTACCTCAGCAACTAATCCAGAATTATTGGTAACCATATATGTTTGTCCCCCTGTAAAATATTGAGCGAAATTTGATGGGTTTAAATAATAAGTATTTGCAAATATTGATATTAAGATCAATTTTATCAGCTTCTCGATTTCATATATATAATAATTAAAGTACATGCATCACCCACATAAATAATGAATATAGATAATTAATTTTATTAATGATGGATATTAGTTATTAAAGATTTAGATTCATCCCTTATTTCCAAGTTTGATCCCTCGTCAGAAACAGGTTTTAAATTACACTTCTGAAATTATTTTTGATAAATTTTTCCTTTTTCTCAAAAATAAAATATGTACAACGCAGTAGGTTTCTGCTTTAGGTTTGCAGTCTGTCTAGAACTAAAATTGGAGGCATTCTTCAAAACATGCTTTTAAGAAGGGAAGACTGCATTTTGAAACCTGAAAAGGGTTTTTTACAAATGTTCTATTTTAGTTACCACTAAAAACGTCTAATATTTTTAAACAAACAGAAAAACTGGTAGCTTACCAAAAAGATGTGCAGCGTTATTTCTGTAATATACGGATTTATCTCCTGAAATCATGGATGATAAGCGAATAAGATTGATTGCAGAAACTGAATTCCCAGATGGCTCTGCACCATCATGATCTTCTTTCAAGCATAACAGTACATATGGGTCTTCTCAAGGAGTATTGAAGTAGCCTTCGCCTTCTCAATCTAAAAATAACTCATCCTGAATAGTTATGTAATTATATTGTTAGTGGTAACAAAGAATATATAGTAATACTGATTTATCTTTCTATAAACCAAATCAGACTAAAAATATATGGCTACAATTGTAAGTAACAATTATTTGTGTGGTTGAAAATCAAAACCCAGTGTCCCTACGATCAGATAATTATTACAACTACTTTTTACTTTTCTTTTTTCTCATGGAAGGACGTTGTGTTGGCTGTCTTCGGTCTTCCACTAAGTGCAAGAAGAAATACAACAAAATATAACATTAAATTTGGTAGTCCTTCTTCTACAGTTAGTGAAGCTTTAACTATGTATAGGGTCTACTTAGTATGTTAGGAATCGACATGTAAACTATTGCCATATTGGATTTGTAATAAGCCGGAATATATACACCTTGGTGACAAATTTTCCAATGGAAGATGTAGATTTAGAGCAACAAACCTGAGTGGCTTGAAGTTCAACAGCCCAACTAAGCCGTTCAATTTTACCACCATACTCAAACAGATAAAGCAATCCACAAATCAAGAATGCATAATCGTTCAAGAAGCCAAGTAGAAAATGCATAAAATCAAGAATGCATAATCATTAAATACTTGGATTTAAAAAACATACAAAAACTAATACCTAATTGAGACAAGTATGATCGAATTCAATTGAGTCAAGTCTAATAAATCAAAATAAATAAAGAACATCACAAGAAGGCTAAAACAAAATCACACTAGCTATAGTTAGTTGATTATTACCTTAGCTTGCAAATAATCCTGCTAAGTGGACGCTGACTCTTATTGATGTGACCATATCAATTAAGTGATTTCCAGCTGATAATGCCTGAGAAGCGCATTCACTGCCTGCCAAAAATCTACAAAATTGAACATTTAAAATTATTAGTTAGCATCCACTTTATACACTCACTTCTGTACAAAAAACAAGATGGTTTGATACCAAGCTACGTGCTGAGTCTGTAAGTGATGCATCATTAGTTTTTAGGCAAATTCAATCATACTTAACAGTCATATATATAATAAGTGCATGCTAGTTTTAAGTATATGATGAAATTGTGTACTTGACTCGTTCAACAAGGTCTCTACAATCTGCATCTGAGTGGCAAATATGTAGTTTATAAAGTAGTCAAGCAAACAGAGTTTTTGCTAAATCAAACAAACAGAAAGATGAATCTGCACTTTTCATTCGCCATACTTGTCTCAAAACTAGACAAATTTACCCCAATGGTAATGTAGCAATTTTTTTATTTTTTTGCATATAACACAGTTAATGCAGGTTCAAATTCCTCATAAGATAAACAAAATCAATTTTGCACACCTTCACACACAGCAAGAAGTTCCTTCACGCACATCTTCGCACACAGTTAATGCAAGCTGAACAAGGGAATAATTTTTATTATAAGTTAACCAGTTTTAATGTAAACAAGCGGATGATGGACCTTTGTGTGTTTTTTGTATTGAAAGTGTAGTGTAGGCTAAATAAGTGAAACCATTATTTTCATTTTTTTTGGAATTTACACAAACAACCAGGTTCCCTCTTGGAGACTGTGTGGATACATAGATAAATGGACATATGTACATAAGCATACGTATAATAGTTGAAATGAAGCTACTTATTATTTTATATGTTCGTACAAATATTAAAATACACCATGTGTTTCTTGTACTACAAACAGTTGTAAATACCAGAGGCACTTGAGAGCTAGCTCAAGCTTTATATGCCTTTTTCTAGTTGTTTTTTTTTTTATAAAAAGAAGAAGAAGAAGAAACCCATCTAAGTATCTAATTTGGTTTTTATCATGGTAATGGGCCAAATAAAAATAGTTAAACAGAAGAATAAATAATCTAACCGGAGAGAAGAAAAACCGCGTATGCCAAGACAAATAACGTCACCTGATTCATCAATAGCCTTAGCAATAGAAATCCCCTCACAAGACTTGCCGCAAATCTTTTTATAATCCTTGAAAAAATCCGATATTTATCCATCGTCCTCAGTCTCATCCAAGTAGTCTCAACTTGTACCGCTTCCAACACTGTCCTCACCTCCTTCATTGACAATGAAAGCTCTTCTGCTTAAAACTTCTGGCATAGCCAAGCAATTCAACCGGGCTGGATACTCATTAAGGAACTGCATACGATTTAGATCTTCCAAGTGGACATGCCTGGAAATGGTGTTGATCTCGGATTGTCGCACCATGTCGAATCAAATGAATATTGGAAGTGAACGGTTTAGCCTCTTGGATGAACCAATACAAAGCAATTGGTTGCAGCGATCATTAGAACTGTAAGAGAAAAACTGTACTGAGCTTTAGTATAGAATGTAAATTTTGTGTGCTAAGAAGAAGGCAAACAATAAGTGAAATCCTTAAGAGAGTGTCATGTCATTTAAAGTTTTGGAAATTTATTAAAATCCATAGCATGAAAAAAAAGTGTTGATCATAGCTTAATGAAAGTATCAATGTTGGCTTTTAGGAGTGCAAGGACATGACATAAACAGACAAGTTCTCAGCTCAGCTATCAAATTTTCTCACAAAATGGAAAGTAAAAAAACTTACAAGGGAAGTAAATTAGATTAAAAAAATTTCTTGCGTTACCTAATTGTCAATTAAAAGGAAAGAAATACTTAAACTACCATTTTTCATTTTGGACCAATTACCATTTTTTCACTCATTAGCCAATTGTTGTAAACTTTTATCCTGGTAAAATTTAAAGATATTCTAGTGTTCTTAACCATATCTAAGGAAACAAACATAGGTCTAAGAAAAGGTATATTCACAGGCAATGCTGCTAAAGAAGCATAAGGTTTAAAAATGAATAAGTTCCAAAAACAATTTTGCATGCCAAACTCCTGTATCTTAGCGTATCAGTATACAAATTATTTTCCATAATTTTTTTCAATTCAGACTTCCTTCCTTTTTATGACTTAACACCTAAACACAAAATAAATAAATCATGCAATTTGATATTATTTGTTGTTCTGACTGAAAGCAGCAAGCATTAACACTAAGAAAACAGTGATTTTACATCATCTTTGTTTACCTTCATATTTCAGGTATTATGCATAAATTAAACTGTACACCTTCTTGTTCCTCTTAAGAGCACTACTGCATTCAGGAACTAAATTATGCATCAAGTTATATGTAAAGGCCTAAATTCAGTATTCACATAAGGACCGCAGATAGAAGTAGAAACAAGACTGTAGAAAGGCAAAGATAAGATTTAAGTAGGTGACCAGCTAATTGCACAGAAAGCAACAAGTCTAAGATCATTATATGGAGTAGCACATATAAAAGTTCTTGTAAGAAAATCAACTCAAACATACAACACAGTGGAATGATCCGCCAACAAGAATTACGAACTAAACATCATTGATATGCTAGGGTATACGTGAAGCAAATGTAAAGTGTATACGTTAAGCATAAACCAACATAACTTTTATATAATCTACAAATGTAGTTGTTCCTTTTCATTCAAGAAAATGGATTATCTATATTTACCTAATAAATTAATTTCATTCACAACTGTACCAATATTTTATTATCAACTTGTAGAATATTACAATTCTAGGTTCATAATAAACTCTTGCTACTCATAGTATTGACTTTGATTGAAGAACTAAGAAAACCAAATTTCTGCTTTGTTCTACAAAAGAAACAATAACATAAACTAAATGATTGTACAAGTAAATACAGAAGGATGACCCAAACCAGATGGGTAATTTAATTAAAGTTACTATTTTTAGTTGTGATATTAGAAAACACATTTTACAGTGCCTCTTGCATTTCGCAAAAGTAATATGCATTGCTTTTGTGTGGATGCTGTGCACCTAAATTGAACCACCAAGTCAAAAATCTAGGCTAGTTAATTAGGTGATTATACAGAATATTTTACATTTATCACTTTGCATTTCAGCGGAACCATAGCTATACGGTAAACTTGAGTTCCCTTGCTACTAGCTCTGGCAACGCATTCACCAAATAAAATCAAGTTAATATCCTAGATATCCTAGAAAAATTTAGCAATCTTTTTATATACCCATTTCCTTTTTTATGCTTCACACAAATGCCAAGCCAACGCCTTCATTTCAATGATTCTTCCCAGCTGTATCACTAGGATTTCTTCGTATTCCCATCATATCCTTGCTTCTCCTTTAATTTATCACCACCTTCTATGTTTCCACTTATTAAATCAATGGCAAGGTCCATGAACATAAATTACAAAAACAGATTACACAAGCCAACCTCAGAATTCCCAGTTTTCATACACCAGACATCTCCAATGCTACTACAAATATTTCTTAACACTAAGCGATGACACCCCCTGAAGCAATCTCGCCTACTTCACTTATGGTTTTTCTTATCAAAAAATATAACTATATATATTATTGTAACAAATAAGATTATTTAAAAACAAATAATACAAAATTATTGCAACTTATCTAATAATTTCATAAATTACAGTCTTCGTATACCACATATGGAAGAAAGAAATAACATGATTTTCAAGAATTTGAGAACCCCACCACAGATCCAAACCGAACGAATTAAATTTCCAAGACCATAAACAATTAAAAATATAGGAAGGATTTCTATCTAATAGCTGAAAATCACTTGAGTCAGAATCTTGGAATGAGAGGAAGACGCAAAATGGATTGATTCACAAAATGGTTTCGATTTAAAATTTAACCAGCGGTAAAAAAAAATAGATCGATCAAGATCTGAGTATTGTTAATCGCATCGAAGAAGATAAATTAGAGTTTTTGGGTATATTCTTATTACTCAAGAATGGTAACTTGTAAAATATGAACAAAGGCTTAATAAACTAGAATCGTCAAACAGGAATAATATATAAAATTCCTTGGTTTTAATGGGTAGATGAAAAAAATGCATCAATGTTATTAAGAAATTACAGTAGCAACGTGATAAATATCACTGTCTATTAAGGTATACTGAGATGAAAGTACAGTAGTAAATAAAAGGAATGGTACCTTTGTTGCAATTTGAAGAAACTAAGACGTGAAGGAAGAAAAACAATTTGTGAGTTGAAAAAACCCAAATTGAAAACAATGACATTCCAAATAAAAGTTAAGTCCAAATTTTGTACAAATCAGATGACGGAATCTTCGAATAAAGCTGGCTAAACTAATTGTCATCATCATGGATCTATTGTTAGGGATTTAGTTGAAAACGAAAAGACAAATAGCGAATGAAGCCAATTCATAAAAGGAAGAAAGTAAAAAAATATTACCGATTTTAAAAAATCCCACTATTGATTTGGGAGAATCCGAGTGAATCAGAGAGATGCTCTAGATCTAACGTCGACTGAGTCAGAGATGGATGACTTGAATGTTGGATTGAATCAAAGACGACCGACATTCAGTGAATCAGAAATTTTAGGGATTTTGGTATAAGTTTGGCACAAATGGAAGTGATGAAGTATTTTATTTTTACTTTCGCGGCCATATGTTTTATTCTGTCCCGCGTTGTTTTTTGCTCCCGCTTTTTCTACAAGCAACGTAAATATAGCGGAATATATTACTATATAGCATAATTTACTTGTTATTTTCTTTGCTTTTTTTATATAGCACAATTTATGCATTAGTTTCTTTTCTTTAATTATTGTATTATAGCACTTTAATATAAGGTTATGATACAGTGCTATGTATATCATATTTTCTTGTAGTGATGAAAGACTGGTTGTAAAGTCATACTGGTTTTATTTGAAGACATACTAGTTGTAAAGTCATGTCTTTTACTATTGTTTTTAGCTAATCAAATCCAATTATTAATGAGGAATCCTGAAACACTAACAAATGCTTGAAGAAATGTTAGTAATAATAATTAATTTGTCAGTATGATCTTGATTAGGGTCGTTCCTTAGAAATTTATGCAAGACCTTTTAATGGTAATAATAAAAGCCCTGAAAACTAGTAAAGTATCAAAAGGACACTTCAGAGAGTAATAGAAGCACAAAAAACCATGCCTATTTCTAGTAAAAGAAATCATAAACCATAGTGGGCAACTAAGAATCCTTATCAATAAACAAGGAAAACCAAGAAAGCCTGAAAGGTCACAACTTTATATTTGTGGACAGCATAGGACTAGAAACCATAACAATAATAAATAAATAAAATCTAGAAACCAGTAATCCAAATAGCAAGCAAGAATCACAATTCAAATCTACAAAACTAGGAGTCCAAAATCCAAATAGAGGCTGAAAACCCAGAAACCAAAAATTAGTTCGGCTCTTAATCATACAATTCAGAGCCAATTTTAAGGTAATTAATTTTGAGCCAAATAACAGTAAAAGAGAAGCATATTACCTATAGCTTCGGAAAAAGCAAGCAAGAAGTAGAAACCAAAGAGAGTAGTAAGCCTTGGGGAAGTAAAAACTAAGATAAGGGAAGAGAGATGCAACTAGCTGAGAAGGGATGCTTCATGAATCGGATCTACAGGCAAAAACGATTACGTTTCTCATCCAAAATCCGAAGAAGAAAAATTGTCTCTTTTTTGTCGAAATCCGAGGAAACACGATTTGGGGAGAAACTAACACCAGGTTACGTGCAAAATTGGGTAGAACGGGTTACGCGGGTAAGGCGGGTTGGGCTGCTATTAAACCGTTTATTTGTTTCTTAAATGGATATTGGGTGAGAAAAATAAAAATTGTAAATGGGCCAGAGCTGACCCTTTCAGTTTTAGAATTAATGGGTCAGGTAAAAAAGCTAGGGTCAAGTTTAATGGGTCTATTTGAAGTATTGAAATGCTCAAGGTTTTGGTACATGAATCACTAACTTTCATGCGCTCCTGTTCGACACCAGCTCTTCAGATGTACTCCAATTTCTCAAGTCTCTCTTTACTACCTTCTCTCTTTGGGCGTTCAGTACGGCCAACAATTCCAACGCGCACAAGAGCATCGTGCGGTCTTCGTTGAAGATGTCCAAACCATCTTAAGCGACGTTAGACTAACTTCTCTTCAATAGGTGCAACCCCAAACCTATTCGAATATCATCATTTCTAATTTGATCTCGTTTGGTATGCCCATAGCTCCATCGCAATATGTTCGTATAGGCATTTCCTCCAGCCTATAAATACATAGCCCAAAAGGAGAGAATAAATATTAATTATTCTTCTCAATTGTTACTCCCTCTTCAAAGCATTCCTCTGTTCAAGTTTCTATAATCTACTTCAGTTCGTCGGAGCTCCGTTTGCTGGCACTGCACTACGGGGCTGGTCCGTTTTATCCTGGGAAACAAATTGCGATCACGTCAATCAGTGCATACGACGGCAATATTGTTTTAAGGAAACAAAATTATTTCTGGACTCGGACATTACGGTTGGTGACGGTTCTGTACCGCTCCAATTCAGTGCACAATCGGTCTTGCTTACTGTCTTTTCTGCAATCACAGTTTGACTTGACAATTGTGGCATTATTGAGTAACATTGATATTGTTACTATTTATTTGCAATACAATTGTGTATTGACAAAAGGATTTAACTTTGTAATACAATTGTGTATTGATAAAAAGATCTTCTAACAATCTTAAAACAATATTGATTGTTGCAGACGACAATAAGCTATGTCGCAAAATAGCAACAATAATTTTACACCGACACAGACGGTGACCAACGCTCTGATTGCGCCAAATGGTTCCAATAATGACTCTGCCTCATGGAGAAAGGTCAGAGAAGTTCAACGTCATCAATATTAAGTGCTGACAATAGAAAAATGTTGCTTTGTCTAACAACATTGGGACTTGCCAAATTTCTGACTTTAAAAAAAAAAAAAAAAAAAGGAAAAAAAAAAGGCTGAAATCCCCAAAAGGGCATTGCTGATATGAATTTATATACAGTAATATCAGAATGCAACCTGGAAAGGAACTAACTTTAAATGAGTTCTCTATGTTCCAGAAATTCATAAGAACCTGATTTCAGGATCATTGCTCAGCAAACATGGATTTAAATTAATCCTTGAAGCTGAGAATGGAGTGTATGTAGGAAGAGGACATGTGTGTGATGATTCGTTTAAAGAAAATGTAATCACTATTGTACCACACACTGATATGAATAAAAGTGAATCTTTTGTTTATATTGTTGACTCTTCCAACGTGTGATATTCTAGATTAGGGGATGTAAACTTTGATACATTGCACAAATTGATTAATCTAGACACCATTTTTAAATGTCAAATTTGTGCAGAAGCAAAATTGACAAGAATCTCGTTTCATTGTGTTGAACGAGAAACAAAACCGCTAGATATAATACATACAAATGTATGTGATTTGATGTGTTTAAACAATACGAAGCGGAAGTTGATGATCAACTCAACAAGAAAATCAAAGCTTTAAGAAGTGATAGAGGAGGAGAATATGTATTCCCTTTTGAAGAATCTTGCGCTGAACATGGTGTTTTACACCTAATTACAGCACCATATTCACCTCAATCCAACGGTATAGCCGATCGGAAGATAAAACTCTTAAAGAAATGATGAATACCTTATCCTGGCTTGCCAGATAATTTTTTGGGAAGAAGCTATTCTTTCGGCAAATCATATTTTAAATAAAATATCCCGAAAGAAAACATCTCTATCTTCTCATGAACTTTGGAAAAACAGACCACCATCCTACAAATACCTAAAAGTGTGGGGGTGTCTTGCCAAAGTAGAGGTACCAAAACCAAAGAAGGTCAAAATTGGACCAAAAACAATTGATTGTGTATTTAGTGGATGTGCACAAAGCAGTGCCGCATATCGATTTTTGGTACACAAATCTGAAATTGATGATATTCATGAAAATACCATCATTGAGTCGAGAAATGCTAAATTTTTCGAACATATATTTCCCTTGAAATATGGTATTGAAAATCATACACCTAAGAGATCAAGGGAAAAAAGAAGTTCATTACTCTATTGAGGATGCTGAACAAAATAACACTCAGCTAAGTAGTGTTGAGCAGCAAGTGGAGGAGCCAAGAAAAAGTAAAAGGTCAAGGACGTTAAACCTTTGGACTGGACTTCTATACATTTATGTTAGAAGATGATCCATTGAAATACAAACAAGCTATGTCCTCCAGCGATGCCCCTTATTAGAAAGAGGCAATTAACAATGAGATTGAATCCATTATGTCCAATCATACATGGAAATTAGTTGATTTACCTCAAGGATGTAAGACCTTAGGTAATAAATGTATATTTAAAAAGAAATTGAAACCTGATGGTTCAATAGACAAGTACAAAGCTCGTCTGGTAGTCCAAGGATTTAAACAAAAGGAAGACCTGGACTATTTCGACAAACATGAATTAGAATGCTCATTGCAATTGCATCCATACATGACTTAGAAATACATCAAATGGATGATAAAACTGTATTCTTGAATGATGAATTAGAGGAGGAAATCTATATGGAACAACCTGAAGGATTTCTAAGCTCAGAAAATGAGAATAAAGTGTGCAAATAGGTGAAATCATTTTATGGCCTTAAGCAAACTCCAAAAACAGTGGCATGAGAAGTTTGATAATACTATGTTATCAAATGGATTCACAATAAATGAATCAGATAAATGTGTGTACATAAAACATACACATATTGGATATGTCAATGTTTATCTTTATGTTGATGACCTATTAATCCTAGGCAATAACAAGGCCATAATAACATCTACAAAGGATATGTTATCCTCTAGATTTGATATGAAAGACCTAGGACTGGCTGATGTGATATTGGGTGTAAAAATTCTGAGAACACCACATGGATATGCATTATCCCAATCGCATTACATCACCAAGATACTTAAGAAATTCAAGCAATATAATGTAACTATTGCAAAATCACCAGTAGATATGAACCAAAATTGGGTAAAGAACACTGGTGATGGTATTTACCAATTGGAATACTCTCGTATACTAGGAAGTATCATGTATGAACTGTACTAGGCCTGATGTCGCATATGCTGTAAGCAAACTAAGTAGATTTACCAGCAATCCTGGTAAGCATCATTGGAAAGCAATAATCAGAGATCTAGGATATCTATAGTATACACAGAGCTATGGTTTATACTATACAAACTATCCTTCAATAGTGGAAGGATATAGTGATGCAAATTGGATCACTGGATCAAATGATACAAAGTCTACAAGTGGATACGTGTTCACATTAGGAAATGGAGCGATTTCATGGAAATCATCCAAACAGACTTGTATCGCTAGATCTACGATGGAATCAGAGTTTATTGCACTAGATAAGACTGCAGAAGAAGCAGAATGGATTCCATGCTTCTTGGAAGACATTCCTAATTGGAGCAAACCTGTGCCTCCAATATGTATACATTGTGATAATCAATCAGCTATTAGAAGAGCTAATAGTACACTATACAATGGTACATCTAGGCATATTCGTCGTAGACATAAAACGATAAGACAACTTCTCTCTAATGGGGTTATCACGATAGATTACATTCGATCTAAAGATAACTTAGCGGATCCACGTACCAAAGGCTTGCCAATAGAGAAAGTTCAAATCTTATCAAAGGGAATGGGGCTAAGGCCTATAGACTAAAGGTTTCTCTAAAATGGAAACCCCACCTAGTTGACTGGAGATCCCAAGATCTAGGTTCAAAGGGACAACGAAGTTTAAGAGAAACTTGATGGCACTGTTATACACAAACCATTCCTATGATAAGTCAGTGCATTATATGTTGAATAAGGATAAGTATTAGTACTTTTAATGATGTCTGTATTTGAGGAATTAAGAGAATACCCTTTACAGAATCACCTACGTAAGTGCGAAGGCGCCGCTTCAAAGAGAATTATGAGGCCAAATTCTCTAAGCACTTATGAGACCAGGCAGGTGTTCAAGGCAAAAACGAACACATACAGAGAACGAAGGGTTATAAGAAACATTTGTCGTGTGTTATCTACTTTGGAATTACACAAAAGACTTACAGTTCAAGGACAGTCAATGTCTACTGATTCGCCTGTGATTCAAATAGGTAATCACTAGGAAAGTTCAAGGCCCATGTGCTACTTTAACCAATGCGATAAATGATTCGTGAAACTAAGAACGACTTCTCATTCATGTGGGGGATTGTTGGAAATGAATGAGAAAGAGAAAAAGGGATTTTGGAAGAAGAGAAAGGAAAACAACTTTTAGTCCCACATCATGAAATATGAGTACCAGCTCTTCTACAATCTTATATAAATAAAGGAGAAGAGAGCTCATATCAGGTGTGGTTAAGCCAAGACACAATATTACATTGATGTCAACTTGGGCCTAATGCCTTGGGACTCTTGGAGTCCATGACACAATATTACATTGATGTCAAATCGGGCTTAGTGCCTTGGGACTCTTGGAGTCCATGACACAATATTATATTGATGTCAAATGTGGGCTTAGTGCTATGGGACTATTGGAGTCCATGACACAATATTATATTGATGTCAAATGTGGGCTTAGTGATTTGGGGACTCTTGGAGTCCATGACACGATATTAGTGTCAGTAATTGGGCGTTGGACCTTGGGACTCTTGAGATCTCATGGTTAAATAGGCTGCTGATTTCAGCTTGGGCCTATTGTGCTGAAACGAGTTATTTTGATCATTTTATGATCTGGTATGTCCCTTCTATTGAAGGGATTCAACCGTTTCATCATAAATGCGCACCCACATTTAAGCACCGCTTGGTTAAAGGGTTGCAACCTTTCTAAAGGTCATTAATGTTCGTATAGGCATTTCCTCCAGCCTATAAATACATAGCCCAAAAGGAGAGAATAAATATTAATTATTCTTCTCAATTGTTACTCCCTCTTCAAAGCATTCCTCTGTTTAAGTTTCTATAATCTACTTCAGTTCGTCGGAGCTCCGTTTGCTGGCACTGCACTACGGGGCTGGTCCGTTTTATCCTGAGAAACAAATTGCGATCACGTCAATCAGTGCATACGACGGCAATATTGTTTTAAGGAAACAGAATTATTTCTGGACTCGGACATTACGGTTGGTGACGGTTCTGTACCGCTCCAATTCAGTGCACAATCGGTCTTGCTTACTGTCTTTTCTGCAATCACAGTTTGACTTGACAATTGTGGCATTATTGAGTAACATTGATATTGTTACTATTTATTTGCAATACAATTGTGTATTGAGAAAAGGATCTAACTTTGTAATACAATTGTGTATTGACAAAAAGATCTTCTAACACCGACGGCTTCAACACTGCTGCATTTCCAGCTGATATTACTCCAATTAGTGGTTCTAATGAAATCCCTGCATAAAAATTGTACCAACATGAATTATAATTATAATCTAGCGCTTTTACTGATTATACTAAAATAAAGTTAAAAAAAATAAAATAAAAAAGAGCACATGTTTCTATTTTAGGTCTCTAAACAACACTTATTTCAAGTTTTGACTCTGTTCAAAACTTATAATGGAAATATGCATTTTTGCACCACACCAATTGCTTTACATGTATTTTAAAAATGAGCATGTACAATTTTTTCTTCAAAAAATAAAATAAAAATATACTGATGCTAAAATTTGTTCTTACAGGTTCAAAGCTTAATTATCAGAATGCATACGGATAAAATGCTAAATAATAAAAGTTCAGAACGTGATCTAAAATTGAATTTTTTTTTTTTTTTTTTTTTTTTTTTGGGGGGGGGGGGGGGGGGGGTAATCCTATAATGGAAATTTATCTAAGAAAATAATGCACAGAAGTAGGTACCAATTGGTACATTCCAGGAAGGAAGCAGAAGAATAACACCTAACGGCTCTTGCACTAGCTCACATGTTGATGGGAAGCCTGCTATTGGAAGTTCGATCTAATGAAGAAAAATAAAATTAATAAATAAGTAAATAAATAAAATGAAGATTTTCAGTAAATTCACATATGAGCACATGGATGAAACTTGCCTTGGTTGGTTTCATCCATTTCTTCATGTTTTGCAGATGAAATTCAATGGACTTCATCAAAAGTCCTACCTGCATCATGCAACCAACCAGTGTAATCAAGTTAATAAACTAGCTTTTATAGGTTTATGAACAAAATGTCTGTATGCTATACCTCATCTCCGAAGGCTTCGACTTTATGCTTTCCCACATCTTGGTTAAGCACCCTGAAAATTTCATCTCTGTGTTCTATGAGAAGTTTCATAAGAGCTTGCAGCTGAGACTTCCTCCAGGACAAGCTCTTTGTTGCTCCGCTCATAAAAGTGTCGTTCACTTCTTTCAACTCTCTTGTCAACTCCATTGACCTATGCACTTTGCTTATCCTACAATGATAAGTGTATGAATGTAGTTTATTTTAAAGCCTTGAGGATTGCAGCTTGTTATATAGCATGATTTGCCGTTGCTTTCACCAACATTTAATGACCATGCATGAAGATGTGTACCACGCACAGTCGTCCAAGGGCAACTGTGCGCAACACTTGCCATATTATTGGCCCCTGAATTCATATATATATGTAGATATGTGTGTGTAGTTCACTTCTTGCACGTATATGAAGATGGATCCAACATCCAAGTCAATCACTATCAATGAACTGACGAGTCCTGGTTTGCTAATTAAGGCTCAAAGTCTCAATTATATCGATTGTATGCATGTACGTGTGCATACGTAACAAAATTTTTAGTTCGTTTTCCGTTCACTGTTTCCAAGAGTAATACAGAAATAGACGCTGGAGCTAACTCAAATACAAATGCGATGACAGTGCTTCATGTTAAGAATGAGCCAGCCATGGAGTAATTTGATTAGACGACACGAAATTAAATTGTGGGTTGGACGACGTTTCTTGTTCTGTAAATATACGCCTTAGCATTCATTTGATTAGATGATTGACTAATTACTACGCGACAGGTTATATCAGCGTTAAGCTTATTACAGTTAGATGATCATTCTATTCAATAGAGGTAGGATCTATTGACTGTGAAAGTGAGATTAATATTTGCCTTTCATCCAATGAGTGTTGTGGCGCTTGTGGTATCATTAGACGGAAGAATTATCAAAGTTGTCCGTGTATTTTCAGATATATATATATACAAGTGTTAACCCGTGCTTCGCACACGGGAGTTCGTCATACTTGTGTTTTGTAATGTTAATGTAGATGTAATATCTTAAAAAATATGTATTATTTAACAACCTCCTCTTGTGTCAGTAAAAAATACAGCAGAATTAGAAGTAAGAACGCTATTTTGATCATAAAAATGTATGTTAGAGAGCTTGAAATTTAACTTCATCGTCCATTTTAACTCGTTAGAAACCGAGTGGAGTAGAAAATAGTATATGAAATCAGTTACATGATTCAAGTTAGCAATGAGTAAAAAAGTAGAAGAATAATTGTTTAGGCCTAAAAAAATAGGAACGTTCGTTAACTAAAGTACATCAAAATCAAGAGAATACCAACATATCTTGGTCATATCAGAAGGCGAACCACCATACCTTGTGACCGTAGATATCCATACATGAATATATTTTATTTCGTTTGTTTTAGTTGTTTGAAAATTCAGTGCAGTTATTACTATCCCAATTTCAATTGGAATGTCGTTCACACTTCACAATAACAGATAAAAAGGCAAAATGAACATTATATCTCGTGCTATACATGCAGATGTCGTTGTTATGCTGGTTGGTATAAATTAATGCGTTCCATACATGTATGCAGCAGTACTCTATGTTAAAGAATGCTTGCAGATCTAGTACAATCGTTGACGGTAGATGAATACTATTTGCCATAGTTTTTGCATATACTAATCCTAACAATTCAAAGTATGAACAGTCAAAGCTGACATATTGAAAATAAGCATGAAACGTGAGTATAATACATGCAGTATAACTCGGGCACACATAGGTAATCTTAATTTGATACAAATAAAATTAGCTAATGACTAATAAACGTAATTGAAATTAAACTTCATTGGAGTTTGAAGTACATGTTAAAGAGGTTTGTAGCAATACGTAACGGTATGATAACATATTATGTAACGTAGAAAACAAACATTGTAAATATTGCAGGTGGAAGTAAGGCGGTTTGAACTTTTAGTGCTCTTCTATAACAGTTTGGTGATAGCAGTTTGTTGTGGGCTGGATATCGTAGCTTACCCTGCATCATCACAGATCACCATACCTAGCCAATAATGCGAAATACAGCGAAAAAGAATTCAGATCATATACTGAATTATTGTGTGCATGTTAATAAAATCACTAAAAAAGCTAAGAATTTTTTAATACCGAATGAAAGTTCACTTTAGTTATCATTTCAATTTGAATATAAAATTAAAGCTATTCAATTGAGTAATATTTATGTGAAATTACGGTTATTTTTACAATTTGCGTTCTTATTACATGCAGTGAAGTCAGAATCAAAATTTTAATAGTCTCTAAATGATGAGAAAAAAAAAATTGAGTTTATTCTTACTTTTGCTTATACTGGGGAATGTAGAGTAAATCTTCACACCAATGAAAGCAACATGCAGTTGACGTAATTAAGGATGCGTTGGGATGCTTCCTCCAAAAAACGTGTCTTCTGGTCACAATAACTATGCTGTAACTGGTTTATTTATAGAATGAGACGCACCAATGTTAACCTTTGTGGTCAGATAAGGTTGGATGTGCGTGAACAGCAAAAACTGTTTCCTATATCTACAACCTAATTTATAGTAATTAAGTTATAAATTTAACCTAAAGCCATGCTAAATAAGCTTTCAAGAAACCTCCAGATGGTCTTCTGGAAAGAATTGCTTCTTTTTCAGTGCCAATACTAACATAACTTTGAGTTTCTTGGTTCAAAATTCATGATATCGTCCTGTATAACAATTAGAGCAATAACTCTTGTAAAAACAAAGTGATAGAGGACACTATTCTGATGTTACAACACACCGAAATACAAACTGTTCATTGTACCCATGGGGTTATTGAGCAAACATCTACTGTGCACGACTCAATGTAGGGTCTGGCTATTCGCACCCCATCATTTGCTCTTCACCCCCGAATAAAATTTTAAAATTTCATTTTCGAATTTGCCCTTTAACAGCCGATTACATAGTTTGTCTAATGTTGCAAAATGATTAAAAAATAATAATTTCAACTATATATATGAGTTCGATGCTAAATTGCAAACTATAATTAAATTTAAAATCAGCATGATACATGATTTTTATAAAAAAAATAGAAACTACAAATATTGATTAAAAAAATTAAAAAAATTATTATAAATTCAAAAACTGTACTATCAATGATGTGTATCGTTATGCATTTTGAGATCGAGTATGGTAGCAATAACAGAAATTGCAAAGAACTAAACAGTAAATAAATAAATCATTAATATAGATGATATTGTTCAAATAAATCGACATTGAAATAATATGCAATAAGGGCATTTTTTGATTAAACGGGGTGGGAAAAGCAAATAATGGGGTGCATATTTTATTTTCTAGTTAGCGGGGGGTGAAGAGCAATTAACGGGGTGTTAATAGACGCACCCCATACCGTAATACAATAACTTCCATTTTTATGATAGTATAATAAATAAGCGTACAGAATGCCAATCTTAAACATCAATCGCAATGTCAAGATACATTCCAGTTTCATAAATTCTATTCAATGGAGTCAGCAAGCTGCTTATTTAGGCTCAGAAGACACCAATAATTTACCCACAACAGTGGAGTAACACCATCAATATCTATGATACCTTTTTGCATAATAAAATTTCTAGAATATACGAATGCAAAAACATTGACGGTGACATTCTTATAACTAAACATGGGATGGAAATATAAGTAGCAGGGAAAAGTACATTATTAAACACGTTAGTCATGCTTGATTAAGTAATATAAAAGATTACAAACCTAACAAAATTTCATCATGGAATATTTTCCAAAATGAAAGAAGCCTATACATAAAGTTCATCTTTCAAACAATTTCATTGAACTAATAATATCATAACCTCTTTAAGCAAAGTATCAGATATATCAAATGCTGACTTGTACTCTTTGAACAGTATTTTAATTCGTACAAATGCATCTGTGGATACAAATCTATAGGTATATGGAAATAGTGCCCAGGTCAGACAAAGGACAGAACTTCAAAGCAAGTAATAAATAAACACCTGGATTGAGAACCATGCAAAGATTTTATCCAAGCGTGGGAAGAGAAAGAGCACCGCAAACAACCGTATAAATTAGACAATGCTTGTATCTGCCAGATCTTGGACGTAAGCTCAAAAGAGGAGAGATGCACAATTTGGATAAAGTTTAACAGGAAAAAACATGTCAGCAAATAAAAACTGATCATACATACAGAAATACACTATCTAAGTGACATGACATCAAAAGGTATCTACATGAACTTAAATCCAAAATTACCAATTTCTAATCTTATTGGTCCATACTTCAAAATCGTAATTTCCTCCCAGGTAAAAAATACTATACAATTATAATAATCAACAGGGTCATAATATATACCACTGCCCACTGAGTAAATATCTTGACATCTTCAGATGCTAATTAATCTCCCAAACTTCCAATCACAATAAATTGCATCATCCTACTGAAAACCATGTTAAGGCTCCTCTCATTAATACTAACGCTAGTCTGCTTTTTTCTCATTGCATCTCAATGCTCATGGTATCCAACGTGGTCGCTATATGAAATTCCATTGGATACAGACCAAGATGACACTCAGTCATGATGTTCAAGCTAAGAAACATAGTATAATTATCTGTGAGCATGTTCTTCCAAGGGTAATCTGAGAAATCCTTTTCTTTTTTATGTGAATCATATTTAGGTCAATTAAAATATATTTAAAAAATGGATGATTAATAGCCTTCATAACAAATGACATGATTAATATTTATCATAACAATTAAAATTTAGTTAAAAAATGGAATAGCCTTCACAACGCAAGTTATTTATTGGTATCACCAAGTTACTTCAAGTTATTTCATAAAGATAAAATTATTATCTTCCATCTGTTTTAAATGATAAATGACACTTTAACACAAATGGTTGAGAAAAAAAATCATAAATACAGCCATATTACTGTTAACTGTAGGCCTTGTAGCGTTCGTTCCTATAAATTATCATGGACAAAGACTGCAATAATAACGATAGTGAGCATCCCTTTATCTTTTCATTATAGGGAGAGTTTCTTCTTCAAATCTGAAAATGTAGCCACATGTAGTCCAACTAATTATTTCATTAGATAGAGATAACTAATATGAAAGAATAGATTGCAAATTATGAACTTAATTTGCTATATCGAAGTTATGAACACATGATTTTCATTATTTCCAGCTATGTCTACAAAATAATAAACCTTGTAAACCAATTAGCAGCCATCACAATATTATATATATATATATATATATATATATGTGTGTGTGTGTGTGTGTGTGTGTGTGTGTGTGTGTGTGTGTGCGCATGTGTATTTTGGCCATTTTATAGAGTATCGGGCCCAATGAACATTACGTGAATTTTGCTTAAACATTAGATATTGAGATGTGGCATGGATATAGCCTACAAAGCATTAAAGTTAAGCTAATGAAGTATAATTCTTTGTGCTGATTTTTATAAATCAAAACTATAAATTTTTGGCTGTTATGCCATCTTAATTAAACCATGAGTTAGGTAAATAGCAAAGAGATATTTTTGGATAAAAATATACACCAAGCAAGCACATATAATGTAACTCTAATTTCATGTAATATACTATCCATTTTTGAATCTATGTACGCACACGAGTTGATGTATTATTTTGTTAACAATTATTATTCAATTTATATGAGGAAATAGTACAATGAGCATTTTATTCTTGGAATTTAGAGATCCAATCAATGTCTTTTATTTATGAGTAGTATTTTTTTTCTCAAAATATTGAGTTGTATTATAGTTCATGAAATATAATTGATTTTCATGCTCATGCTGAAGGAATAGGTCTGTTTTATACTTAATAGTAAAATAGTGCATTGATACTTTTTCACTTCATTGAATTAATTCCCAAACCATATCTTTAGTTTTAAGCATATAAATAGCAGTAAACCACATTATTAAGTGTTTAAAACAAATCTTTGCTGGATTATTTTAAGGCTTTATTACCTTGTGCCCCATTTTATCTTTTATATTTTATTTTAGTGCTTTTCCAGGGGAAAATGGTTAAGGTTATTTTTGTGCTTATTTTGATTTTACTAAGTACATCATCCAGGGAATTGAAATAAATTACGTTAAGTAAAATTTCATTTTCTACTCAAAGCCTTAAAAAAATTAAGAAAATCCATCATTGTAAGCTCCAATTAATCCTACGGAAATTGATTTTTCTGTACAGAGACTAAAATTAGATATGCTACCTCATATTGATATACTATCTGGTCCAGTTTGCATAACTATGTCAACGTAAATAATTATCTACTATCCAATTTCAAATTAAAGTATATAAATAGACCTGTATAAAAAAAAACTGTAAGCTTGTTTAAGTCCATTACAACACCCAACTCATTATTTACCACTATAGATATAATGAAACAAAGTACCAAATACGGACAAAAATAATGCCAGCTTAGGAATCGAATTTGGTTCACTTGAATTTATAAACTACCAAGACCATACTGGCTCAATCTTCATTTCTATTAACTAAGCCACTATACGCAAAAGTTAAAAGCGTGCAAGTATTCTACAATAAAACCTTTGTGTGCAAGTTACTGTGCAACGACTGCAAAGGTAATACAAATGAAATCAGTATAAATACCAGTTAAGCAGGAAGATCTGTGAGCATTTTCTATCATCGAGCCTAAACATATATAACTTATTTTTCAAACAATTATTTGATGGTCAAAGCAAATGAAACTGTACCAAAAGTAGCAGTACTGCCTATCAGTTGGTTAACTAATCAGTCCTTGCACAAAAAAACACTACTGTTGAACTCCCATTTGGTCTGAAATCCGAACATGTAATTTTTTGCCTTTTACATTGATTAAATGAATTAGCTCACCACTGAACTCAAATTACATTTTCCATGCAATCATGAGTTGCCGAACTGGTGCTGACATAGGTTTAATTTGAACATGATGTTCATTAAACCGTACATCTGGCGCACTGCCACTGCTTATTAAATTTATATGTGGATTCAAGGCTGCAAACAGCTGCAAATTAGTGTCAAGGGTAATGAGATTTAACCAAACAGTACAACTGGGAAGGAAAATAACGATATAAAGTTCAGGTGAGTCACTCAAATCTACTCAACCCCGTAGTCAAAGATAACCATATTCAAGCCAACTACTTTGTTGGTGCATTTATATAAACTTTAGCAATACGTTGTGCAATAGTGGGAAACATAGAGTGAATTCAACCATGGATGGAGATAAAAAGCAAGAACAATCCAAATTGCTCATGGCATTGTAAACCCATATAAAAGTATGAGAAAATTGTAGCAGAAAATTGAGAAACAGGAATTTACAGTCTTTTGAAAAGTTGGCCACCATGCTGCAAATGTGTATTATCATATATTTAAAAATATTATTTTAAGAGAATTAATAAAGGGACACAACCACAAAATAATAATAATAATAATAATAATTCCACTACACATATTAAATTTTACCATGATTTGCACTTAGTCATCTATATTAGCCTATATATAGCTATATAGCAAACCAGTTATATAGGAAACAAAACAGACATATACATTCTAATAATGATAACATGAGGAGGGGTACGGGTAATTATGCGAGAACTATAGAACGATTGCATGTTTATAGCATGTTACATGGCACTGCTATTTTTTTATCTCTAAGCGCATGGGAAATAGAACAATCTATTGTAGCATGAACTTTAGTTTTTCAACTGCATTTCCATATTTTCCAAAAGCATAGAAATTTGAGATATTTAGAACAATATTAAGTTTAGAAAACTTTTCATGATAAAACTTTAAATTCATACTACATTACATAATGGCAAACAAATGATTCAGACGTTGGATGAAAAAAACAAATATTTTATAAAATAGTTTCAAATATACATGGATATCAAGATAGCTTTATTTAGAGTTTGTACTTTATGTAAGTATTGAATAGTGCATAGACAAAGCAAATTTTTCACCATTAGGATAAGAATTTGGTGAATGAGGTGGAGCGACACCGAATCAACCTATAAAACTACAGGCTTGCCAAAGGGAATTAAGATGAGCATGGTTAAGAAAGCAGCTGGTAAAAGAGCGATGGAGATGGCCACGACAAACTCTTTCTTCGCCTCATTAGAATTATTAACCTAAACCTGTAAAGCCAGTGCAAATGAGCTATTAAATTTTGAACTGATGGACTTGATACATTATGTGAAGCAGGTTAACAAAATATGTACAAACAAAGAGGGTAACAAACATCAAAAAAGCAAACATAAAAGGGTAACATTTGTATGTACATATTAGTTTAAAAAATGGCTATGGTTACTTAATTAATATAATATCAGAGAAGTAAGTTTCTTAATAGACAAAATAATAAAGGAAATGAAAATAAATTCAGGGAACAGACACGAAAAGTATGGGAAGGGAATTCCGGTTTTCCTTCGCTAGATACCCCATCAAAACAATATTAACAGCAACAGTATTTACCTTCAATGATTTGAGTATTTAGTAACTTGCTGATGCTAAAAAATTCAATAAATATATAGCAATTACTCGAAAGGGTCAATGCATCATTTACAAATGTGTTCATGGACACAAAAATGACCCTAACATCTTGTAGGAATCCTTAGCTGCCAATGTGGCATCTGCTAGACTACTACATCGAATCTATGTATAACGGAATATAATTCTTTTTAAAGAGACCAAATAGTCTATCGTTGAAATGTAAGAACCCCACAATGGATAAACACCTTTTATTGCTAAACAATCTGTAAATTTTAACTGTTAAGAAAAAAGTAACATGATAGGTATTGATGCTCGTACCGCACTAAATTACTATAAACTGCAACGAATTGCCAGATTAGTGGTAAAAGCTTATTAATTTGAGGGCAATCGTTATAATAAAAATTTACCTAAAATCGAGCGTTCAGAGGCTGCGACGCAATATAGCTGGGAATGAATGAAGCAACCCGAGGTAAGAAAGCTGGAGGAAGAACGTCTGAGGGAAGCGGCGCTTGGTTTGTCTAAAGTCCAGAGCAATTGTGCCTCCTTCTAATCGAACTCAATAATAGGAATCAGGAGATTAGGTTAACGACGTTGATAGGTGGAGATGTTAACGGCAACAGGGAGGAAAGCTTGAATCAAGAGAAGAAGGAATAGATAGGGTTTATGCGGGAAAAAATAGGAATAGGAGAGCTGCAGTAAAAAATGAAGTCCGAAAGAGATGCTACGAAAAGAAATGGGAGAGTTGCGAAGGAAAAAAGGATCGTAAAAGAGACGGTTGAGCTTTAGATAATCTCAGGAATGCCTGTGAGCCTTCGAAACAAAACCCTGTAATTATAATATAGTATATATATATATATATATATATATATATATATATATATATATATATGTGTGAACGTTTAATGACACCTGAAACAGTGCATCACACATAAACACCTCCTGATTTCCACCACATAACCCGTTTCTCTCTCCCTCCACTCATTCTTTCAGCTCTCACTAACTTAAACTACTATAAATATTTGATTTCTATTGGAGGGCATTTGGGATCAGGGAGCCCCCTGAGTTACAACCCCTTATGAGAGCGAGTTTGTTGACCCCATTTAACTGGGGTCATCATGATAACACTAACGATATTAGTGGTGTAGGACTGCGATTTAATTGGAGAAATTCAGGGGGCAATCATAGTCGCACACCACTAACACCGTGCTGATGTCATGGTGACCCCAGTTAAAATGCGGTCAACAAACTCGTATTGCCTATTTGCACCTGAACCATAGTTACTCATTTATATTAAAGAATGTGAGTGAGAAGTGAGAGAATAAGTGGAAGAAGAGAGTGTGAAATACTTGGTTGTGGGGCTTTTGGGGTGCTGCACTGTTTGCCCTCGAACCTGCCTCATATGTGTGTGTGTGTGTATGTATATATATATATATATATATATATATATATAAGCGTTCAATGGCACCCCAAATAGTGCAGTACCCCTGGTTTCCAACACACATTCCCGTTTCTCTCTCCTCCCACTAATTCTCTCTCTCCCCACTAGCTTATTTTACAATAAACATGTGGCTCAAATTGAGGTGCAAATGGGGTGTTCTGGAGCGTGCCCTATACATATATACATACATACATACATACATACATATATATATATATATATATGAGGAGGGTTCCGTTACACCTCTTATATTGCACGTGAACTCTCCCCCTTAATCTCCACCATCCATTTCCCCACTCATTCTCTCTCTTTCCACTAAGAAATAATATTGAAATGGGAAGAGAGAGAATGAGTGGGGACCTATATATATATATATATATATATATATATATATATATATATATATATATATATATATATATAGAGAGAGAGAGAGAGAGAGAGAGAGAGAGGAGGGTTCCGCTATGCCTCTTTCCCCCTTAATCTTCACCACTTATTTCTCCGTTCATTATCTCTCTTCTCATTACAATATTATTTCTTAGTGGAAAGAGAGAGAATGAATGGAGAAATGGATGGTGAAGATTAAGGGGGGGAGTTCACGTGCAATATAAGAGGTGTAACGGAACTCTCCTCATATATATATATTCAAACGTTTCTTGTACATTTAAAACACTTTCAATTGGAATGTTAGAAGCTAGGCAATATTTTTGGGACCAATTTCGTATTTGAGGCTAGTTTCCGGACTTGCTACCGGAAATGGTTAACTTTTTTCTAATTAGGCTGTCAAATTAACAATTTTGTAACTGCTTTATCTGAGTAGATTTTTTTTCTCTTTTACCATAGTATGACTGTGCTACATATTCGTATTAAAAAAAATACAAGTTGACAGTGACGTAGCTGATAGTTGCAATACAATAAACTCAAGTATTTTTCTATTAAGACAGAAAAAATTGACCGAACAGAAAACATCTTGTTTGGTAATAAGTTTCAAAAATAACATCCAACATCGAAATTATTTCAAAAAAGATCTATTTTGAAAACTCGTCCTTCTTGGCTGGCAGCTCATTTTATTGGTATTGCTATTTATAAAGAACGACAAAATGAAATCATTTCATAAAAGATATCTGCCAATACGGGATTACTTGATGATGAATGGTACGGATGGTAATGCAAATGTCTGAGTTGCACTGAAAGCAATAAACGAAAACTACAATACATAGTAAGATAATTGATAACTTCATTATTCTCAACCATTGCATTGTTTTACTAATTCAACTCAATGTCTCAAGACTAATTGTATGTTCAAATTAGGGCGGTTACGGTTGAACCGTTAACCGTCAAACTGTACCAACTGTTTACACGGTTACCGCCTACTATGGTAACGGTGACCGTAACGGTAACGTTGTGAACTTTGATAACCGCGGTAAACCATATATCAACCGCACATGATCTTTTTGTAGTATTTCTTAAAAAAAAAAATGTTTTTTAATACCTTAAGCTAGAGAAATAGCATATATATAAATTATTTGTGTTTTTATTTATACAAAACGTATGCACATGGATGATTTGTTTCATAGATAAACAAACTATTTCTTACGAAAAAAAGTTAAAACTCGAATTATTTATGGATAACAATGTAAATTTACGGTAATGTCTACGGTAGTGGTTAGAGGTTACGGTATATAACATTTGCTAACCGTCAACAACGGTTGTGGTATGATTGATGGTAAAATAGACGGTTGCCGCAACCGTAACGTCCCTAGTTCAAATAGTCAGATTGTGTGTATTTTTAACAAAATAGCTTTCAAACAAGTGTAGAAAATGAAGATGAAACAATTTAAGAACTTAAAATCGTGTTTGAATGGGTTGTGAATAGACTTCAAAAAGTTGGAGCATGAATTGACATGGAAATGAGTTCGTTATCAATCTCTTTAAAATTGGCACGAGTTGTTAAAGTAATACCGATGAAACTTTAGTATGAAGTATTTTGAACAGAATGGTAAAGCACAGCAGAGGTAAGAATGCTCAAAAGTATATTTATTAACATGAAAATTGTTACAAAGCAACGCTAATATGGATGGTCCAGTATATATACATGAAGTAAAATGGAGAAAAGAGCTTCGGCCACGGCCAGAATAAATAAATAATGACGAATGAGCTGAAAAATCGAGTGAGGCCCATGAACCACCCAGTAGCAAGAAGGACAGAGAGAACCGACTACTAAACGCATTCTGGTTTATTTGTTTTGATACCCCCACTATTATAGCCGGTTAGATTAGTGATGGGAAGGAGCAACAGCTTACGATGGCATAAAAAAAGCGGCCATTGCAAGTTGTCATTGGTCGTTGCACGACCTAGTTATACAGGCAAACACCCGCGAATGATAATTTCACTTTTCCACCTTCCCACCATTATACATTTATACTGTACAACCTTAATCCACCAAATCCCATCGCCATAGCAATTCCGATCACCTCCCGACGCTTCTGGTTCAATGTTTGGCTTCTAACTCCATATTCATGTCTTGTTTATATGTAATTTATGTTTAATTTGATGGTTATGTGAATTTGAATTTGATGGTTTAATTTGTTTGTGGAGTTGAATTTGATGGTTATGTGATATTAGTTGATGATAATAGTCTAAGTCGATTTGGGAGCGCAATTTGTTTATGAAGTTGAAAATCATGATTATTGTGTATTAGTTCTCATAATATTGTATTTTTTGATGTATAGATATTGATTGGTTGTTGGATTTGAAAAGTAGTGTATATTATTGATTAATGTACTTATTGATAAGTTTGTTCAAATATTTATTTTAATTTAAAACATTGTTTGTTATAGTTTAGGAGAAAATTTATGTAGTATTGATTAGTATAAATGTTGGTAGATTGGTACGGTTAATGTATGCAGTGGTTTTTAATTACTTAGTGTGTGTTAATCATAAGTGTTAGCGTAGTTTAAAATTAATAGAATTTAGTTTATTATAAGTGCTAGCTTCTAATATTCTAAAAAATTTGTAAATTAAAATTTTAAATAGTTTGCTAAATTTTAAAATTGTTAAGTAAAATACGTAAATAGTTGACTGAGCTGTAAAATTTTGAAATGAGCATGACAACAATAAAATATTCTATTGGAATAGATTGTAGTTAAATAAAAGTTAAAACACGGTTTAAGCCTGAACAATAACTTAGCCAGCTCCAGTGCTTTAAGCCTGAATAGGTAGAGTGGACGTAACGCTATAAACTTCGTATGTGGTGGACGGTCCACCTTAAAAATCGAATGTGGCTGACTGTCAACTAACAGTCACTTGAATTATCTTGTATTTTTTTATTATTAGTTACAATGAAGGTGTTTGCGGTCACCTTAAAATCCGGTGGGCTTTGCCAAAAAAATAAGAAGTTAAAAAACGTTTTAAAATTTAAAATTTAAAATTTAGTTAACAATTATTTAAATAGTTGAATGTTATAAAATATTTTGGATAGTTGTTAATGTTAAGGTTGAGAATCAAGGATCATACGACAAAACAAACACTAAAGGGGGATGAATAATATTTTAAAGAATTTATAGAAATTTTAACCAACTATCTGTTAATCGAACTACTATATAAAAGATAGAATGAATATTATAACTGAAACGATCATAGATGCAAATATAAACAAAAATAAAGTGCAAAAAAGGAAAGAACACACCGGATTTTATACCGGTTCGGATTGCTCCTACGTTCAGTCCCGCACAACGATGTTTTGTGCAAAGTTTTATTAATATCAATATTCAATTACAACACCGTTGATTTCACGCACTACAAGGTTAACACCCCTCCTTTCCTTGATTTCATGGGCTACAAGGAACACACCCCACCTTTTCTTGATTTCAAGGCTATAAGGAACACACCCACACCTTTCCACACTCTTTTTAATTGCAATTGCCCTAGAACTCTTGAGTAGCACTTCCAAACAGAGAATATTTGATAGAGAATGAAAAAAGAAGAAGAATGATATGTTTTTTCTTGAAATCGACGAAGTACAAGTGTATAAACTTGGAATTTTGAGAATTATAATGGTGGTGTGTTAAGGGAGGAAGATGACGATGATAAGTTATAAAAAAATCAAATTTAAGGCCTTTTATAGTATTTCGAAGGGTATGACCGTTTCTTAAACGTTTAAAAATGAATAGGCACAACTTTTAAAATAAAAATAATATTACAATTATATGTCGACATACATAAAGGTGTATGTCGACATACCGTGTTTATATTTTATTTTTAAATGATTTTTAAAGTATTTAAACTAATATATTTATCTTGGAAATTTCTGAAATAAAACTGGTTGTTAAAATATTGTTTTTCAAGTATAAAAACGTAATAAAATGTGATTTAAACATATGATTAAAAACTATACATATAAGTGATATAAAACTATATAATATAATTATAAACATACACACACACACTCATATATATATATATGTATATATATATATATATATATATATATAGGAATTTATAAAGAGATATATATAAACTATATAAACATAAAAAGTTTTATGAAAACTTGAAGTTAAATAAGAATATTTGAAATTATAATCAAATATAAACTCTGTATATAAAATATTTATATAAATGATTTAATATATAAAACAATAAAAATAAGAAACTTATAAATTAGGAAATATATATTTGAAATCAAAAGCTTGAAATCCTTGGATGATTAAAAATCATTTGGAGAGGAGTTTGAAACCAGTTTGAAAATATTTTAAAATCAATTTGAAAAGAAATAATTTGAAAACAGAGTTTGAGTGTTATTCAGAGTTTTACATAATATATATAGGCTCTATCATCCTGACAGTCTTAGACTCTTCAACTCTTGATATCTTGATAGTCATGTGTCTTGATTCTCCTTTGAAATCTTGAATTTCTTAACTGTATAGTCTTCAATATCTATTACCTACATAAATATTGCATATATATTTTTTGGATAAAAGTGTTAGTATAATTTTGTAATCAATAATGATAATGATTGAAACAAGGTTGTTGTCATCAAAACATCATCAACATTCCATTCTCCAACAATTAAAATAGATATTAATAAATGTGTTTTATTTATTTGAATCCCCTTAGAGAATTTTTTAGTCCCATCTTACAAGTGTTGTATATGATCGTTACATAGATATTTGTTTTTTCACAAAACAGATATCTGTATTCATCTGATACAATGTTTGTTGGATTTGTCCCAGTATTGGACAAGTTACAAACACAATAAAGTGATCATATTCTATAAATCATTTTAGTTCAAACGGTTCATAAAATTTCGATTACACTTCCTTTTATTCCATATGTACACGCATTTGTGTACAATACAAGGAATAAAGGGGAAGTATTGCTGTAATTTTGTGTACGTTACTGTGTTTGTAATGAGAAGTAGGATGACCGACCATCAAAGTAAAACAACAGTAAACTAAAAAAAATAGTTATTTGAATTTGTTACAATAGTAAAGTGTTATAAATGAATTTTATAAGACTTTAACAAAAAATATAAAGTATTTTGTAGATGTTAAAATAGAAATTATAAAGCATGTTTTACTTATATGAACCCCTTAAAAATTTTAAAACTTGTCTAACAAGTGTTGCATATGATCGTTATATGGATATTCGTTTTTACATAGAACAACTACATGTATTCATCTGATACAATACCTGTTGGGTTTGTCCGAATATTGAACAAATTACAATCACAATAACGTAATCACATTTTATAAATTATTTTAGTTTAAACGGTTCACAAAATTTCGAAGACGCTTTATTTTGTTTCTTGTGTACACCTATGCTATGTTATTTCAATTTAACGCTGATGAATAGTAGATCCGCTTTTACCCCCGTTATTTTACGCTGCATCCACTAAATCAACGCTTTTTAGCAATATTAACACATAGAGCTAGATTTGACCAGTTCTCTCTATAAAAAGAACAATAAAGCTAGTGTAAATAGCTAATTTTAATGCATAAGTGTCTAATATATTATAGACGTTTGTTATAGTCATTAGATCTAGTGTACATAACCATGATATTTTTTTGTTTTGTTATATAAAATTAATTAATATTAGTTTTTTCTACATATATAATATGGGAATGATAATTAATCAGTTCTAAATATTATGTTTCAACATTTAATATATCTTTTTTTCGAATTCGTTATATCCCTGCTATTTTCGTGCTTTATCCCCGCTACACCTTATTTGCCTCCACTGCTATAGAATTGTTAAGTGCTTTAACTGCTCAGAGTACGTCAAACGAAAAGTTGTTTATTTTCCAAATCAAAAAATATAGAAAAATTCTATAAATTAAATTAAAAATACACCATAAAAAATCATGTCTAAAATTAAAATCAACATTTTATTATATTTAAATTCCAGTTTGATGACTCAAAAATGTCGGTTATTACACTTTTACCCCCTTTACAGAATTTAATCATCGAAATTACAAAGACAGGAAAACGTAACGTTAAACAACCAACAAAGGTTAAGGACACAAAAAATAATTCAACTCACATCCTAGGTCAGAGGTACAGTGTTTTATCCTATCCATTTTATTTACCAAAAGGAAAGTAATTTCACAATTCCTACATTAAATTACTAGCCTTGATGAATTTTTCTTAGGCACCTAACCTAAGCTCTGGTACAAAAATGAAACGACCGGTAATTTCGGAATACTCGAAATTGCCGAAAGATTCATCCGCCATAAAACGACTATTGAAAACTATCAATTTACTATATAATATTTGATAATTATTCGATACTCCTAAACGTATAGGATACAACTTTTGGTTATACAAACTTCCAAAATTCTTTTAGCATACTAGGTAAGCTATAACGACCCAAGAAAAATTCGACGCTTGAATTTTTGACAATAATACATAAACCTGTATTACTTGCCAAAAACGAAGTATCGAATCCCAGATTGTTAATAGAAAGAAATTAGAGGATGAGAAGTAGAAAGAAAGAATATTAGAATAGAAGAAAGAAGAAGAACACCACATCAGAATCTCACAGCGGAACAGATAAAATATAATATCAAATCTCTTTATATAAAAGAACTGTATATGCATACCAATCATCAGAGTACAACATATAACTGTCACAGAGGAAATTAACTTTAAACAACTATCAGTGAAGCCGCCTGCTTTCAGCTCCTGAAACTCCAAGCGAAACCTAACCTGAAAATATATTCGGTCTGACCCGAGCACATTTAAAGAAAAATTCACCGGGTCAGTCTGGAATACTTTCAGTGATAAATTCACAGCACAAACAACTTGTTTAACTTTGGAAAATCCTTTTTGAAGGATAATAGTAAGACCAGCCCACACATAAACATGGACGGTTTTACCTTACTATAACCCAAACCATTTTTAAATTATAACTTTTTCTGATATTATAATATTGTCTAAATACAAATAAATAGCAATCTAGCGGAACGCTTGCATCTCAGACTCCACATATATAGTATACAATCAAAATCGCGGGCGCTTATTGGAGCCTGGATTCCGACTATGACAAGGTATGGAACCACCTGCCGATAATGTATCTCTAGAGGCGAATACACTGAGTTCAACAAGAACGTCTTGCAACCCGGCCCACACATGGCTGACCAATCATTTCGCTTGAGTGTATCGAATGTATATCACCAACGGTTGGGATCAGCAACTGTTTCCTGAAAAAGGGACAGCATCGATAGATCAAAGAAGCAAAAGGAATTTCTCTAGATAGGTGATTATACACCCTAATGGGAGCGACCCACATAACCATGCTGCCTGCCCGATTTTTGTCATTTCCCGGTTGATAAGGCTTGAGGCTAGAATTTCCCTTTAGAACATCTTGTCATCATTCACTTTGAATGCCACATTGTCAGATCCGTCAAATCACTAATTGACGTCCACAAATATACTGTGGGTATAAAAGAAGCGCCCGTCTTTGCCACCAACTCGGTATATTTGTAAAAAATCAACGTACGTGGTTTTTTAGGAAATACTCTGTCAGACATTCGTCCATACAAGTCATTCAGGAGTCGGATGAACCGAAGACACCCTCCTACTGCATCCAATATAGGAATCACCCCATGGATCAGTAGCGAGAAGTCCTTGCAATCCATAGATTTCAACCACGACAGAATCACAAATCAAATAACTCTGGTTGCAAGCCAGAGAAATCCGACAAGTAGTCCTTCCGCTTATGAAGATCCACGGTCTTCAATTGCTCAATCTTCAATTACCATCTTCACGTATTTGTTGATTCAGAATGGTTTTCGAATATAATTTCGATCCCTGTCTTTCTGTACCAACAATCGTATTGGTCAGGTTTTGATAGACGGTGATTATCAAAGAACTAATATGTGAGTAAAATGAGTTTGCTGATTCAATACTTGGCCCTACTTAGCCCAATTACAAATAAATAAATAAATAAATAAATAAATGGTAAATCAACTTTTAATTCTCTCAATATAATTAAACCTTATATTTATTCTCAATTATAACAAAAACTATTTTAAATACTTTAGAGCATGTATATATGTATATACCCAGCTTTCCATTTCTTTTGGAAATATCGATATATTTCTTTAAAACCTTTTTCCCTTTTTCTTTATATTCGAGTATCTCGATATATACATATATACATTATACTTGATGGTATTAACACGTTACCAATTCTGATATGCCAAGGCAAACGTCGACTTATATAATTCAAGCTAATATTTTATTTACATTGCAGCTAATATTGTAGTATTTATATTCCAAAATCTCGCATTAGTGTCCAATGTTCTTCGTATAGGATAAAACCGATTTCAACAACTTTACTCATTCCAAATTAATACCATTCCTCGATAATAGTGAAGTCGTTCAAGTTGGGTATTTTATTTACCTCTCAGACCTTGATCGACAACGTTCTTACCTCAGAATAAATAATAGTTTGTCACTTAACCATCGATATTAAAATCTCATTTCCCCTTTGATTTCAAATTTGGTTTTATAAAACCGTTTCTTATATTTGAAATCCTCATTAAATAATCCCTTTACTTAATTCCTATAATTTAGTAAATATTCACTAAAACACTACTTTGATCCTAAACATAATTCCACTTATGACTTTTTGGATTTATAATACAAATCCCATGTCAAATAATTTTCTTACATCCATTCGGGCATTCTTAATTAAACCTTTACTTGGATTTCATAACTAAAATCCTCTTATTACCTTCTTTACAATAAAACCTTTTTAACTTAGATTTTAATCCCAAAATCCACTTACCAATATTTAACACAAACAATTTTTATGTATTTCCCTTTTCGTTGGAATCCTTATTTAACGTTTCGCTTAATTCAAAGCTTTAACCTTTAAGGTCATCATTTTGGTTTAAAAACCTTTTCAAAACTTTGTTTGGATTGCTTCCACATCACTTATAATAATTCGTTGAGCATCTTAATAACTTCTTATATTTTATTCTAAAACCATTACCATTTCCATATTCCCGTTTATGATTTATCATCTTCCTTAAGCATTTCATTTCAATTGAATTCTCTTCTACTTAATTTAACAATTAAGAAAAATCTTATTTAAATCTCTATATTCATTTACCAATCTCGTTTGAACACTTAGGTTATACATCCCTTTATAAACTCTTATTGCCCTCTTTGACCAAACCTTAACGCCAACTAATCAGTTTTTCATTGAATTCTAATTAAATGTCATTGCTTTAATTATTATTAATTAAAATAATAATTAACTTTAATATTATCCATACTAAAAATAGTCAAATTTGGTATTAATTGAAAATAGAATAATTATCATTTTTAAAAGTTTATTAAATAATAATTAACTTTATTAACACTATACAATTCAATAATTTCCTTAAATTATAGGTAATCGAAGATTAACTAATATTTAACACCAAACAATTCAATAATTTCCTTAATTTATAGTTTACCGGAGATTAACTAATATTTAACACTACTCATTAAATTTAACGAATATTCAGAAAATCCAATTAACTCCATTATCAATTTCAATTAAACACGGTATGTTTTGCCAACTTTACATATTAGTTAACTATTAACAGAATTTCGATTGTCATTTCCCTTCTTTTAAATAAATTAAAATTAAAAAACCCTATTTAATTTTTTTTAAAAACGACTATTTCATTTTACCAACACGTAGGTAATTTATTTAGCTTTCTTCTTTTAAACTTATATAACCCTTTAAATAATCTCTTTATATACTCGATTAAAATATATATTTATAAACTTCCAATTTATTTACTTATATAAAATAATTGAAAAACTTTAATTCAGTTATAAAATAATTTATAATTTTGAAACCACGTCAATTCACCTGATTGTAGAACGACATTTAAAACAAGATATTTTAGGCCATTCATTGCCAATTACCCAATCAATACTGTCGAATGATTTTAATTACAACAATGATGAACATCTATTCAACCATCCGTATTCAAATGGGTTTTAATATCATTCAGAGTGAATAATTCATTAATAATATGCACAACAAATAATATATAGTTTATTTGAGGAATCCGGTCGGATCCCTCCAACCTGTCCTTCTCTGCATCACAGATAACAGTTTGATAGTAATATACAAATTTTATTTCAATAATGCATTTAAAATGATGAAATAAAAATAACAACAACCTATCAAACAATAAACAATCAATTAACATCCATAGCATCCAATCAACCAATTTATACTGTTAGCTGTAAATATATTTTTCTATGAATTTAATACATCATAGGATCCCAGAAGGTGTGAGAATTAACTCACTAGTTTTATTTCGGTTGACGGTCGATATTTTTTTCCATTAAATTTCAAACGAGCATTTAAAATTATATAAAATTTCAAATAGCTCTAATCAGTTCTTAGTCAGCACCATCGGCTAGGTCTCGTCCCTACGATCCCAACAGATCCGGTTTGGTGAATTTCTGATATAGTATGAAAGAGTTACGCTAATTACAACTATTAAATTATAGAACATAAATTAACTTAGTTAATTAATTAAATCATCAACTAATTTACCTTTTAAACCTAGTTTAATGTTTATAATCCAAGTCAGCTTGCTAATCTCCATCACGTGTTTTCCTCTTTTTTGTTTGGAAAGAACCCGATAGTATGCCATCGACCACACCTTCGATTTCATCTCCCCTACCCTGAGCCGCCACAAACCGCCGGAGGTCCACCCTGCATCATCAAATGCCACGCCCCTCCGAGACCATCCATCGCCAGAGATGCCGAGGCCCATTTCAACTCCTTCTGCCATGAAATCGCAATACCCCCAAATCCGTTCAACCTGCCCTGGCCACCGCTCCTCGCCACCATCCCTTCTGCCACCACAACGAATCGAACAGCCTCCTGCGCCTCTTCCACCCACCTTCAGGCACAAACCCTCCTCGACAACCCAGTCGACTTGAATAACCAAGTTTTCGATCTCAACTTCCGAAAATGACCCAAAACTGAACGTCTCCGTTCATCTCCCATCAATCACTACTACAGGCCGTTTCAGGTTATCGACCCAAAGAAGAAAATGACCATCTTCCTCCGGTCTACGACTTTTCCTTTGGACCCATCATCAAACTACAAACCAAGCCCCACCAAATCTACCAAAAACAAAAACGGATTTCCTTGGTTTATCACCGATTCCGGCCACCTCCGACCACCGTTCCACCCCAAATTTTGTCAGCCACTAGACATCGACCCGACCTACATCTTTCCCTTTGGAAACCCCCTCAAATTCTTGATAAAATTGAAGATATGAATTAATTTGTGTATAGGGACTTTTTTGCAAAATTGGTGGACGGAAATGAGATGTTGATCGGAGAATTCTGATTTGGGAGGTATATATATTTGGGAAAATCATTATTTTAATTTGACGTGGCCAAAGATATTTATTGATAGCGACTAACAATTTTATTTCATGTCTATCGATATTTCAAAACTGTTTATTTTCTCCTGTGCTCACATACGAACTCCGTTTGTGATGCGAATGGACATATGGTATAATTTGACGTTGCGGTCCTAATGAAACTTGTTTCGTTGAATTCCGAGTCCGTTTGCTCCAATGGCGCTCGTTCATGTCTAATTGATCATTTTATTTGTATTTTTTTTCCACACTCAAAGAATAACTCCAATTCACATGCAAATTCAAATCTAGCAATAATTTGTTGCTACGGTCTCAACAAAATTTGTTTCGTCGAAAACGGAGGTCGTTTGAATAAAGTCCCTTTTGAACTGCCCAATTCAACTTAAAATAAACCAATTTTAAAATACCTCAATATAATACAAATAAAATATTTTTATTGGCCATACACGACCATAATTTCATACATTACCAGAATAAAATATCACGGGTTGAATTTCAAGCAAATCGATATTCAGAAAAATTAAAACACTTTGTTTTATATAAATAATTCGCTATAATATATAAAGGAATTCCATAGCGACTATTTTAAAATTTGATTTGAACATAAAACAAAATCTACGCTATGAAAACTGGATTTTTCTCTTCCATTAGAAAAATATTATCAAATAGATTCCGGCATTTCTTGTTTCGAGAAAATCCGACTTATTTTGGATCCTACACAGTTGTTTAAAAATCAAAACGTCATACTACGAACTACCGCGCCGCTGCAGCTCGTTTTAAAATTAAATTATAAATTAAATATTCAATCGTCGTTTTATAAACGAAGTCGTCACTATAATTTCAATATAACCAATATAAACCACTTTAAATTGCCCGATCACATTATATTTCAAATTCAATATTTTCCAAATATTTTGGAATTAAAATATTATTATATAATTAATATAAATAAATATTCAAAATAAAATAATTAAATTCAATTATTTAAATTCAAATCAATATTTTAAATAAATAAAATAATTCAAATAATTGGCCAGAAAATACGGGATGTTACATTCCTTCCCCTTTAAAGAATTTCGCCCCCGAAATTGCTATGGTAGAAAGAACGTTATGACCCATTATCTTTGCAAAAATATTTAATTTAAAACTCGGTTTTATTTCCAAACTAACCCAATTGGTTTTAAAACCAATTTATTATAAATAACAAATTTTCCAAAAAACTTAAAAAAAATTCTAACACCTTAAATTTTGGAAATTTTTTGGCAGAGTCTCCCCTGTACGGAGGGACATCTGCAATATTGCTAGTTCAAAAAATATATATACATCGACCAATATGGTCGGAAAAATTCAAAATCCAAACTCAAAATCCAAATAAAACCAAAATTTCATATTTTGCATAGGCGTACCTTTTTGCGGGCGCTATTACGCGATAAGCGATATATTGTACTAGAGCTTGCTTAGTTATTATGCAGCTCTATTCAAACTGGATTCGATTAACTCCGGAATTCTCTTGGATGGTTTTAAAGTTGAATTGGCACTTCTGCACCTGTTCTCAACTCAAATGATTTTCATTAGTCCTCAAAACAATGTCAATTAGGTTCAAAATATCCACATCATACATTCCAACCAATTCTACACACAATTCAATCCACACAAGATTATAATTATTTATAACCAAGTTCTAGCGATCCATTTATATCCTTAAATATCCATTCAAATTCATTAGACTTTGATTCATTCATTGATCCTCAATCAATATCCATGTAACCAACTAACCAAATAATTGTTGATTTCCAAATATTCCGTTGACTTACTGTTTCCCAAACATAGGCCAAATTCTGAAGTTTCCAAATATGATTACATCTTATATAGTTTACTTTAACATAGTATAAGTTAGATTAAATATTAATATTTCCATTTATACATCTCATATTTGAGATTTCCTTTAAATATCCACTTAGAGCATTAAGTTTGGGTTGATTTATCCAACTTATTCATTCCATATTGGTTTCAACCAAGTATATCCATTTCAGATTTAAATTCAAGCAATCAACAACACAATCCAAACATATCATTCATATCAATATTAACAAATCCAATTGATTGCCCATATTATAATAATTTGTGAAAATCATTACTTTTATTGTTTTAAAATAATTTAGGAAAAAATAAATTTCAAAATAATTTTATATCAAATCACAAATACGCGCTCTCATATATATATATATATATATATATATATATATATATATATATATATATTCAAACTCAATCTAGGGTATTACTAATCCCATCTCTATCGAGTCACGCCACAGAGCCAAGGTTATCTCTAAACCAATAGCTCTGATACCACTGTAATGACCCGGGAAAATTTCAACGCTCGAATTTTTGACAATAATACATAAACCCGTCTTAATTGCCAAAAACCAAGTATCGAATACCAGTTTGTTAATAGAAAGAAACTAGAGGATAAGAAGTAGAAAGAAAGAATATTAGAATAGAAGAAAGAAGAAGAACACCACATCAGAATCTCACATCGGAACAGATAAAATATAATATCAAATCTCTTTATACAAAAGAACCATACATGCATACTAATCATCAGAGTACAACATATAACTGTCACAACAGAAATTAACTTTAAATAATTATCGGTGAAGGCGCCTGCTTCCAGCTTTTGAAAATCCAAGCGAAACCTAACCTGGAAATATACTCGGTCTGACCTGAGCACATTTAAAGCAAAATTCACCGGGTCAGTCTGGATTACTTTCAGTGATAAATTCACAGCACAAACAACTTGTTTAACTTTGGAAAATCCTTTTTGAAACAAACGGATAATAGTAAGATTTTCCCACACATAAACACGGACAGTTTTACCTTACTATAACCCAAACCATTTTTGAAATCATAACTTATTCTGATATTATAATAGTGCCTAAATACAAATAAATAGCAATCTAGTGGAATGCTTGCATCTCACGCTCCACACATATAGTATACAATCAAAACCGCGGGCGCTTATTGGAACTTGGATTCCGACTATGACAAGGTATGGAACCACCTGCCGATAGTGTATCTCTAGAGGCGAATACACTGGGTTCAACAAGAACGTCTTGCAGCCCGTCCCACACATGACTGACCACTCATTTTGCTTGAGTGTATCGAATGTATTTCACCAACGGTTGTGATCAGCAACCGTTTCCCGAAAAAGGGACAACATCGATAGATCAAAAAAGCAAAAGGAATTTCTCTAGATAGGTGATTATACACCCTAATGGGAGCGACCCACATATCTATGCCGCCTGCCCAATTTTTGTCATTTCCAGGTTGATGAGGCTTGAGGCCAGAATTTTCCTTTAGAACATATGGTCATCATTCACTTTGAATGCCACATTGGCAGATCCGTAAAATAACCAGTTGACGTCCACAAATATACTCTAGGTATAAAAGAAGTACCCCTCTTTGCCATCAACTTGGTATATTTGTAAAAATCAACGTGTGTGGTTTTTTAGGAAATACTCTGTCAGACATTCGTCCATATAAGTCATCCAGGAACCGGACGAACCGTAGGCACCCTCCTACTTCATCCAATGTAGGAATCACCCCATGGATCAGTAGCGGGAAGTCCTTGCAATTCGTAGATTTCAACCACGACAGAATCACAAATCAAATAACTCTGGTTGCAAGCTAGAGAAATCCAACAAGTACTCCTTCCGCTTATGAAGATCCACGGTCTTCAATTGCTCAATCTTCAATTACCATCTTCACGTATTTGTTGGTTCAGAATGGTTTTCGAATACAATTTCGATCCCAGTCTTTCCGTACCAACAATCGTATTGGTCAGGTTTTGATAGTCAGTGATTTAACTATCTAAGAACAAATATGCGAGTAAAATGAGTTTGCTAATTCAGTACTTGGCACTACTTGGCCTAATTACAAATAAATAAATAAATGGTAAATCAACCTTTAATTCTTTCAATATAATTAAACCTTATATTTATTCTCAATTATAACAAAAACTATTTTAAATACTTTAGAGAACGTATATATACCCAGCTTTCCATTTCTTTGGGAAATATTGATATATTTCTTTAAAACCTTTTCCCCTTTTTCTTTATATTCGAGTATCTCGATATATACATATATATTATACTTGATGGTATTAACACGTTACCAATTCTGATATGGCAAGGCAAATGTCGACTTATATAATTTAAGCCAATATTTTATTTACATTGCGACTAATATTGTAGTATTTATATTCCAAAATCTTGCATTAGTGTCCAGTGTTCTTCTTATAGGATAAAACCATTTTCGACACCTTTACTCATTCCAAACTATTACCAATCCTCGATAATAGTGAAGCTTTTCAAGCTGGGGTATTTTATTTACCTCTCAGACCTTGATCGACAACGTTCTTACCGCAGAATAAATAATAGTCTGTCACTTAACCATAGATATTAAATTTTCATTTCCCCTTTGATTTCAAATCTGGTTTTATAAAACCGTTTCTTATATTCGAAATCCTCATTCAATAATCCCTTTTCTTAATTCCTTTAATTTAGTAAATATTCACTAAAACACTACTTTGATCCTAAACATAATTCCACTTATGACTTTTTGGGTTTATAATACAAATCCCATGTCAAATAACTTTCTTACATCCATTTGGGCATTCTTAACTAAACCTTTACTTGGATTTCATAACTAAAATCCTCTTATTACCTTCTTTACAATAAAACCTTTTTAACTTGGATTTTAATCCCAAAATCCACTCACCAATATTTAACACAAACAATTTTTATGTATTTCCCTTTTCATTAGAATCCTTATTTAACGTTTCGCTCAATTCAAAGCTTTAACCTTTAAGGTCATAATTTTGGTTTAAAAACCTTTTTAAAACTTTGTTTGGATTGCATCCACATCACGTATAATAATTCGTTAAGCATCTTAACAACTTCTTATATTTTATTTTGAAACCATTACCATTTCCATATTCCAGTTTATGATTTATCATCTTCCTTAAGCATTTCATTTCAATTGAATTCTCTTCTACTTAATTTAACAATTATGAAAAATCTTAGTTAAATCTCTATATTCATTTACCAATCTCGTTTGAACACTTGGGTTATACATCCCTTTATAAACTATTATTGCCCTCTTTGACCATACCTTAACGCCAACTAATCACTTTTTCATTGAATTCTAATTAAATGTCATCGCTTTAATTATTTAATTAAAATAATAATTAACTTTAATATTATCCATACTAAAAATAGTCAACTTTGGTATTAATTAAAAGTAGAATAATTATCATTTTTAAAAGCATATTAAATAATAATTAACTTTATTAACACTACACAATTCAATAAGTTCCTTAAATTATAGTTAATCAAAGATTAACTAATATTTAACACCAAACAATTCAACAATTTCCTTAATTTATAGTTAATCAGAGATTAACTAATATTTAACACTACTCGTTAAATTTCACGAATATTCAAAAAATCCAATTAGCTCCATTATCAATTTAATCCCATTATCAATTTCAATTAAACACGGTTGATTTTTCCAACTGTACACATCAGTTAACTATTAACTGAATTTCATTTGTCATTTCCTTTTTCTAAATAACTTAATTAATTTAAAAACCCCATTTAATTGTTTTAAAAACAACTATTTCATTTTACCAACCCGTAGGTAATTTATAGCTTTCTGCTTCTAAATTTATTAACTTGATTAAAATATATATATTTATAAACTTCCAATTTAATTACTTATATAAAATAATTGAAAAACTTTAATTCAGTTATAAAATAATTTATAACTTTAAAACCACGTCAATTCGCCTGATTGTAGAACAACGTTTAAAACAATATATTTTAGGCCATTCACTGCCAATTACTCAATCAATACTATCGATTGGTTTTAATTACAATAATGATGAACATCTATTCAACCATCCATATTTAAACGGGTTTAATATCATTCAGGGTGAACAATTCATGAATAATATGCACAACAAATAATATACAGTTTATTTTGAGGAATCCGGTCAGATCCCTCCAACCTGTCCTTCTCTGCATCTCAGATAACAGTTTGATAATAATATATGAATTTTATTTCAATAATGCATTCAAAATAATGAAATAAAAATAATAGCAGCCAATCAAACAATAAACAACCAATTAGCATCCATAACATCCAATCAACCAATTTATACTGTTAGTTGTAAATATATTTTTCTATGAATTTAACACATCACAAGATCCCAGAAGGTGTGAGAATTAACTCACCAGTTTTATTTCGGTTGACGGTCGATATTTTGTTCCATTAAATTTTAAACGAGCATTTAAAATTATCTAAAATTTCAAACAGCTCCAATCAACTCCTAGTCAGCACCATCGGCAAGATCTCGTCCCTGTAATCCCAACGGATCCAGTTTGGTGAATTTCTGATATAGTATGAAAGAGTTACGCTAATTACAACATTGAAATTATAAAATATAAATTAACTTAGTTAATTAATTAAATCATCATCTAAATTACCTTTTAAACCTAGTATAATGATTATAATCCACGTCAGCTTGCTACTCTCCATCACACGTTTTCCTCCATTTCATTTGGAAAGAACCCGATAGTATGCCATCGACCACACCTTCGATTTCATCTCCCCCACTCTAAGCCGCCGCAGACCGCTGGAGGTCCACCTTGTATCATCGAACGCCGCGCCCCTCCGAGACCATCCATCGCCAGAGATGACGAGGCCCAGTTCAACTCCTTCTGCCGTGATCGCAATACCCCCAAATCCGTTCAACCAGCCCTGGCCACCGCTCCTCGCCACCATCCCTTCTGTCACCACAATGAATCGAGGCCCAGTTCAACTCCTTCTGCCGTGATCGCAATACCCCCAAATCCGTTCAACCAGCCCTGGCCACCGCTCCTCGCCACCATCCCTTCTGTCACCACAATGAATCGAACCGCCTCCTTCGCCTCTTCCACCCAACTTCAGGCACGAACCCTCCTCGACAACCCAGTCAATCTGAATAACCAAGTTTCCAATCTCAACTTCCGAAAAGTACCAAAAACTGAATGTCTCCGTTCATCTCCCTTCCACCACTACTACAGGCTGTTTCAGGTCATCGACCCAAAGAAGAAAATGACCATCTTCCCCCCCTCTACGATTTTGCCTTTGGTCCCATAATCAAACTCCACCAAAACTACCAAAAATGAAAATGGATCTCCTCGGTTTATCACCGATTCCGGCCACCTCCGACCACCGTTCCACCCCAAATTTTGTCAGCCACTAGAATCGACCCGATTTACATCTTTCCCTTTGGAACCCCCCTCAAATTCATGATAAATTTGGAGATATAAATTAATTTGTGTATTCGGACTTTTTTGCAAAATTGGTGGATGGAAATGAGATGTTGATCGGAGAATTCTGATTTGGGAGGTATATATAAGTGGGAAAATAATTATTTTAATCTAATGTGACCAAAGATATTTATTGATAGCGACTAACGATTTTATTTCGTGTCTATCGCTATTTCAAACAGTGTTTATTGGCTCCTGTGCTCACATACAAACTCCGTTCGTGATACGAATGGACATCATGATATAATTTGACGTTACGGTCCTAATGAAACTTGTATCGTCGAATTCCGAGTCTGTTTGTTCCAATGGCACCCGTTCACGTCCAATTGATCGTTTTGTTTGTATTTTATTTGGCCACGCTCACAGAATAACTTAGATTCACGTGCAAATTGAAATCTAGCAATAATTTGTTGTTACAGTCTCAACAAAATTTGTTTTGTCGAAAACGGAGGTTGTTTGAATAAATTCCCTTTTGAACTGCCCAATTCAAATTAAAAAAAAACCAATTTTAAAATTCCTCAGTATAGTATAAATAAAATATTGTTATTGGCCATACACGACCATAATTTCATACATTACCAGAAAAAAATATCACGGGTTGAATTTCAAGCCAAATCGATATTCAGAAAAACAAAAACCCTTTGTTTTATATAAATAAATCGCTATAATATATAAAGGAATTCCATAACGACTATTTTAAAATTTGTTTTGGACATAAAACAAAATTTACACTATGAAAAGTGGATTTTTCTCTTCCATTTGAAAAATATTATCAAATAGATTCCGGTGTTTCTTATTATGAGAAAATCCGATTTATTTTGAATCCTGTACAGCTATTTAAAGTTCAAAATGCCATATTACGAACTACCGCGCCGCTGCACCTCATTTTAAAATTAAATTATAAATTAAATATTCAATCGTCGTTTTATAAACGAAGTTGTCACTATAATTTCAATATAATCAATATAAACCACTTGAAATTGCCCGATCACATTATATTTCAAATTCAACATTTTCCAAATATTTTGAAATCAAAATATTATTATATAAATAATATAAATAAATATTCAAAATAAAATAATTAAATTCAATTATTTAAATTCAAATCAATATTTTAAATTAATAGAATAATTTAAATAATTGGCCAGAAAATACGGGACGTTACATAAGCCATAATACAGGAAACCTTAAATAATTAAATCTACTGCTGCCTATATAGTTAAAGTCTTGCGAAACCCTGCAGTATCCGCACTGTAGCCTGTAACACTCTTCAACCACTATGCTATTTCAATTTAGTGCTGATGAACAGTAGCTCTGCTTTTAACCCCGTTATTTATTGATGCATCCGCTAAATCAAGGTTTTTTAGCATCCGCTTTAGCATTATTAATATACAGAGCTTGATTAGCTAGTTTTTAAAAAAATAATCAATAAAGTCAATGTAAAGAGCTAAATTTAACGCATAAGTGCTCAATTTATGTTAGAATTCTATTAAAGTAATCAAATCCAGTATGCGTAACCATGATATTCTGTCATTTTGCTATATAAGATCAATTAATGTCTGTTTATTCTAAAAATATAATTGATAATGATAACTAATTAATTTTTAAATATTTGGTTTTACATGTAATGAACCTTTTTGCGCTTCCGCTATATTGCTTCTTTATCCTCGCTACATCTTTTTGCATCTCCAACGTTATAGAACTGTTAAGCGCTTTAACTGCACAGATGTACACACATTTGTGTATGATACAATAAAGGGAAATGCTGCCAAAATTTTGTTGTATCGTTTAACCTGAAATCTTCTATATAATAATTCTCACTAATCTTACCTTTGGTCCGACCTTGAAATACCAAAATTTCGCCTCACTTTTTAAATATCACCTAATACTCACTACTTTTGGCCGTGTATAATTATTTCCCTAAATCTTTGCATGCAACCTTTCATAAATAATTTGACTGTATAAACATTTAATTATCTGATTCTTTCCACATTCCATTTCCTTTTACTATTGTGTTCTACTAACAGTTTTAACCTATGATATTGACGCACCTTATTAAATGTTAACTTTTATTGCTTTCTGTGATGTTAGACAGCATGTAAGATAGTATGAAATGTAAGCTATGCCATTTTTAATTTCCGTAAGTATTAAACTAAAAATCAGATGATTACCAGTAAAGTCGAGGATAGTTATCTTTATCATGAACTAAATGTTGATTGCAGATTTCACAAACTAATGAATAGGCAGTACATTATGTTATAGAATTCTGTAACAATTGGTGATTGAGAGTTACCATAAATCATGTTCATTCATCTTCTTAATAATTTCACGTTCTACTTTGATTTCTTGATGACCCCTGCTGCAATGTGAATAAAAATAATTTCAGAGGATCTCTTGCTATATCATGTATGAAGTTATATCTTTAAAATTTTATCATGTAAGAATTTATGTGATTTTACTGTTCTTCATACCATCAAATAATTTACCACAATCATATCATATAACCAAGAATTTACTTTCCTTCACTTTGATCAAGGATATTTGGCTGATTATACTTTTTGATTAGGGATATAAGAAATATAAATGACTGTTTATGGAAAGCAATTAACATTCTCAATTGGCTTATTGATAACCATGACATTCTTCATTTCATTAACGAAATAAGTATGGATGATTTCTTTTCTATCCATAATAATCTATTTATTTACCATATTAGGTGAATATTTTAATTCTTATTATAGCTACAAAGATTCAAATGGAATTGTCTAAGGCACGGTACATGATTTTAATAATATATTGTATTGCTAACATAGTTGAAAATTTTCCAAATTCATGATCGAAAATTATATTAAAAACATATTTATTAGTTTTCATGGTTGAAATCTATTTTTGTTATTTTCTTTTTAATTTTCCAATTGTAGAATAGACAAGCAAGTTTTTGACCATATATTCCAATAGGGAATGAATTTTACTTTTTGCAATGCTATTTTTTTAATTTATAGATGTATGTGTCTCATGATGAGATTTTAGAAAGAAATCAATTGATTTTGTCTAGATTACTTACGATTAATTTTTTCTGTAAAGGAAATACTATTTGCAATATGATTTTTCTACTTGCCTTAGATGTTGCAATGGATTTTTATTAGCTGTATCTTAACATATATGTAGATTCAATTTATTCGTAATGTACGCTGATAATTTACTTATTACTGTTGTTTTCTTGTGCTTCCTATTTCCGTTTAGTGGTTTTATTTTATGTGTTTGGCTTATATGGTATACATGTTATTTTTTTTTTAATTTTTTTATATAATAAGAAGCTGCCTTTTAAATTTCTACAATACTAACAATGTTTTTATAGATATTCATACATATGGCAAGATTGAATTTCTTATAAAAGTTAATTAACTACGTATAATTTACATAATGATTGATTTATTCATAAGAACATAAATATGTATTGCTTAGGCAATGATTTGGAATTCTTTTACAATTTTGTCTTATTGTGTTTATCTATAATTTTTAGTTTTATTTTCTTGTGTTGATATGGTAGGTGATAAATTTTTGGATTACAAATAGCAAGAGTTCCAAATTTAGAAGTTAATGACCCTAATATAGCTGGTGACAAAAAATATATATATGAAATTAGCAAAAATAAGAGAAAATTATAGGTGACACAATTGATTTGCACTGATATTTCATAGTTAACTGCCATGAAATGACCATTACAGGTGACATATCTTACATTGGAACATCTACCAAAATTAATTGTCATAATTTTGCATTGGCTTATCCAGTGTAATTAATTACCTGCCACACTTTGCACTAATATGGTAGATAATTTATGGAAGAAGAAATTTCTATGTAAAATGGATATTTTCCATGTTTAATTTTGACTGAAGAATGTGTACCATAAATAATCAGTGTAACTTTTATTCGTGCATAGTTATAATTCTTAAGACATATATAATTTTTATTTTTATTTCTTAGACCTGCCCATAATAACCATGCATAGTTTTATTTCCCTTTTTCTTTTCTTTCACCAATGCAAAATTATAATTATAAGAATATCCATTTATTTTCATTTCTAAGTATCATAAAATTATTTTCCATACTAAAAGCATTTCTTTTTACAAGTTTTATTCATGAAACAGAGAAAATTAGGGTCAGATGGGTTTTCAAATGTTTTACTTTTCAACCATGTTGTACAATAGCCAATCCGCTGAATTTCTATTATCATCATTGTCATATTCATTCATCCATTTAGGAGCACTAATGAACTTAGTTATCAATTGTGTTAATTCCATTTTTTAAGTAGTAAGTTAGATTGTTGTGCTCTAGATTGATTCCCACTGAGTTTCTGTTATCATCATTGTCGTATTCCTTCATCCATTTAGGAGCACTAAAGAACTTAGTTATCAATTATGCTAGCTAATTCCAATTTTTTAAGCAGTAAGTTAGATTGTTGTGCTCTAGATTGATTCCTACAAGCTTCCCAACAAACTATAGGCATATTTTTACATGTAATATGATGATTTTTTTTTGTTCAGGAAAATAACTACGGTAATATTATTAATTTGGAGTGGTTGGAAGATTTATGACTAAAGCAAAATGGCATAAAGTAAACAACACAAAATGGAATGGTTGGATGAACACAATATTTACATTTCTTTTATGCATTAGCTACTAAAATGATAGATATTATATTGCTTCGTATTCCATAATTCATTCTTTTATTATTTAATTTATCACCAAAATTAAGATCATGATTCATAACAATTTGTTTCGGTTTCAGAAATACATCATCATGGAAAATTTGACTGGTGCTGTAACAATCCAAATTTTTTGACGTTTTAATATATATAATTAATTTGGATTTTTCTAAATATAAATTGAATTTAATAAGAATACCGCTTTAGAAATCTTTTATATTTTGATTTGATAAATATTTTGTTTTATAAATATGATTTGGTAATAAAAACTTATTTTAAGGTCATGTTAATTTATAAGATTTTATATGTAGTAATATTATTTTAAAATTTGATTTAGTTAGATATTGGTTGATAATATAAGATTTGTTAACTTTTGGAAAGGCAGAAATATAAAAAATTTAAAGGAAAAAGATATTATTTTATAAGAAAAAAAAATTAATTGAGAATATGTTTGAACCGATGTCTGTTTTGCAAAATAGTTCGTCGTTAGTCCATTTGGCTCAACGGTTGGTGATTTAGCTGCTAAAACGATCAGAATTGGAATATAAATTATAATTAAATGTTCACTTTAAATCACTTGTCTCTTGGTTTAGTAAGAAACTATCAGTGGAACGAAGGAGCAAAAGAGAAATGGTCACCATGGAAACCACGTATTGACGATATCGATTAAATTTCCATCAATCACACATCGTCTACTTCACAGTAAATTTTATATCGTGGTTATATTATCTTGTATTTTCTCATATTCTAATATATATATATATATATATATATATATATATATATATATATATATATTGAGTAAATTCTAAGTTATCTGGACCGACTAATATCAGAAATGAAGAGAAAACCAAAAATAAAACAGCCCAGCATAAAACCAATTGACATGCCATTTTCTACCAGTCGACCATTTTAGCTTCTAACTAAAAACGGTCGACCGGTGACAAATGGGCGGTCGACCGGTTAAGGGGAAAACTGTTTTTTATATACACATATACGGTCATCTCTTCAATCCACCTATTCATTTCTCCTTCAACCGTTTCATTTTCAGAAATCCCAAAACCCTAAACTTCAAATTTCTTCCTCCAATATCATTCAAATGGCACCTCCTCAGAAGAAATCGAAGAAAGCTTCCACTTCTGAGCTTCAACCAATTGATATTTCAGTTAAGAAGTGGCTAGTTGATCCAATTACTGTCAAAAGATGGAATGAAATGAAAGATTTCACAATTCATCCGGGTTCTTCATAAAGTTCTCCAATTTCTCTAGTTATCGTGTTCTTAACTTAGCAAAGAGTTTTGATATTGAAACCCTAACTGGCTTTGATCAAAATAATGTGGAAATTAACCATGTTATGATCAAATTATTCTATTGTAACTTGATTTTAGGGAAATACAAGCCCGAGAATTCCGCACAATGCCTTTGGTCCGTAGTTTGTGGCAAACATGTGTTCATCTCATGTGATAGATTGGCAAGTGTTCTTGGTTCTCCCTTTTTACGTGAAAAATACTCGAGTAACTTTTGCAATATCCATGTTTATGATCATATTAGTCATCAATTCATTGAAGATGATAAGGATGGTACAAAATCCATAAGGTTACGACCTACTGCAAGAGTTCTTCATCACACTCTTATGCACTCTCTATTACCGACAATAGGAAATTTTGAAGCCGTTTATAAAGAAAATTTCAAGGCATTATATGCAATTTACGGGGATATTCGTATCAAATGGATTGATATGATTTTTGATGAGATTTTTCAAGTGAATGAGTGTACTAGGCCACATTTGTTCTATAACGAATATATCATGCGCCTATTGTTAGATTGTGGCATCACACCCCTTGAGTCTTCTGCTTCAAAACCCAAATGCATTAACAAAGCAAAGACTAAATGGATGAAGCTCCTCGATCCATACTTCACAATTATGGCTTTTGAATAATGGAAAGAACAAGGCCATCAAGAAGCTTCATCACGATCATCCCGTCCAAAACCTGAGGAAGTTAAACTTCTACAATCATCTTCCTCTACAAAGGAATCGCTTGAAACCATTGCTCGCAACCAATTTCTACTCAAAGCAAGACTTAAGCGTATGTATACAAAGAATGACAAATGCTTTAATAGGATTAAATCTTTCTTCGGAACATTATTGGAAGCAATGACGTGTGGTGCATCATCATCTTTGCAAGCTCAAGACCTCGGCAAACGTACAACTCCTCCTACTTTTGCATGGACATCTTCGGACGAGGTTGCAAGCTCAGGAACGAGCCGTGCACGTGGCCACAGAAAAACTCAACTCGTTGAAGAGGAAGAAGAAGAAGAAGATACAGAATCCGAGTCTTCTTATAGTTTATCTCTTGCTACGCACTTATGACTTTATTTTGCTTTAAGACTTCATCCGACACTTGTATCCAAATAGTGCCATATTTTATTCGCTTTAAATGTATGCATGTATGATCATTTTTTGCAACTCATGGCTGACTTATGGTATTAGTTTATGTTGCTTATAACTCTGATAGTATCATTTACATCCTCACTTATTTATTTGTCAACTCCTTTTTGTCGATGACAAAGGGGGAGAAAGTGGTACTAACAGTGTATATGCAGGAAAATATAGTTCATATACAGGCACAATCTCAGGGGGAGATCATATACAGGGGGATTTTCAGAATTATGTTGTCATCAATCAAAAAGGGGGAGAATGTTGAGTCGAGAATTTCGTCGAGTTTTGATTTCTGACAAAGAAATAAGCCGCGATGAACATAAAGATGATGTTCATTGGTTTGAAGAGACACAAAGAGCTACATATGGTATTTTACATTAGAGGTTGATTATTTGGTGTTTTAGTAGCGTTATTTATGTTAAAATCTATCCTCAAATAATCACATACCTCAAATTTATCAATATATATACAAAAATATATGTGTGTACACTAATTGTGCACACTGTATGAAACCTGTCGACCGCCTGAATTTTTACCAGTCGTCCGTTTCTGCCCAGTTTGCACAATAAACGTGCACACAGAAATATAACGTATATATATTCAAATTCCTGTCTACTTGTCCTTTTTGACCTGCCGACCGTTTTCTTTCAGAGAGAAACCTTTCAAATAGACACTTCTTTTCTTCAATGGTTGCATCTCCTTCTCTTCACTAACAATCATTGCTATTGTTTGTTGCTCTTCACAAAGGGTTACAACCGTTTATTCTTTATATAAACACCATGAGATCATCATTCCCATTATCGATTTCCGTCATACAAACTTGACTTATTGCTATCTATATTCTTGATCTCATTCTCAAGCGCTCAATTGCTCATATTCAATAAAATATCGTTTGAATCCTAGAATCTATTTAATATTCTTTTGTTTCAATACAATGTCCACTTCCAAATATTCATATACACAAATATTCTATTTGAGGATAAGATTATAGGAAGGTTATACCACAAGTGACAAATTTGAGTTATCAAGAACACATATTGTCAACAACAATTGTATTTATCTTTGTTGAAGTCCTCGGTGTTGTAAGAGTCAAGTGTTGAAGTCCTTGGTAGTGCTAGAGGCGTGAAATCCCGTTTGTCTGCTTGGGTGTTGTATACCTGTTCCTCCGGCTGAAGTGAGGTGATTGTTAGTGAAAATCCAGATAGAAGTCTAGGATTAGACGTAGGACGGTGCTCCGAAACAGTATAAAAATCCATGGTGTATTTTTTTTATTTTACTGCACTTACTGTTTTATATAGATTTGTGATTAGTTATTATTTTATACTTGTGTGTTATACATCATATTACACGATCCGTGTGAACTATATTGTCACGTACACGCATTTTCAGAATTTTTCTGCAATTTTTAATTCAAAAAAAATAAGAACATATTTTTCTAACATATTTTAGGGCAACCGTGATCCTTATGACACTTACAAAAATAATTGACTAGTTTATTTTATTATTGTCTTGTGATCGGTATACGTTGTTGTGCACGATTTTGTTATCAGTTGTGGGTATTCGCCACCGATAAATAAAAATAAAATAAACTAAAATGCTAAACTATATTAGAAGAGACCGTAAGTGAATAAAACTTTTTCGGTATCTTTAATTGTTCATTTCAGCCAAATAATTCATGAGGGAGAAATCGCATATCAATAGATGGGGATTCAATTTAAAAATTTACTAAGTTTGTAATTAATTTTAAAAAGGGGAAAGAGGACACTTGTTTTGATTCAGTTTTGAGTTCAACACACGGCTTCTTCCATTTGAACCATCTCCACGTTGCTTTATTTTCTTCCTTGCATCTTCTTCCAAAAGCCAGCTTACTCCTTCCTCTCTTCAGCGTTCATTTCAGCATCTTTTGTTTCTCTTCCACTTAAACTTCCTCTTCGCAGAAAAGAAAAGCATCCTCACCACAATTCTACAACACGTGTTTATCTCCACCGCAACCCAAATCTCTATCTTTCCCCACTGTTGTGATGTCCCTATGACAGCCTTCGCCCGCCGTCAGTCTGCTACCACCTCAGGGCCTCCATCAGTCGATAGTCAGTCTCTTCCTCCCTCGCGAGTCGCCTCTCTCCCTCTTTCCTTTTTAAACCAGAACCTGTACAAACAAATGAAAAAAAAAAAGACACAACAGTTCGGAGCTGAGGCTATTTGCATGCAAAGGATTCCACAGTAAAAACATCTCCTTCCACTTCTATTTGCATGCAAGTTCCTCTCTTCTCACCTTTTATCTCTCCTCTTCCACGCAATATCATTCCCACTTCCCCTTTCTTTTAGTTGATCAAGTCCTCCCCTTCAATGTTTGCTCACACCTTTTCTCCTCCTTTCCATTTTACAGTTCACGGCCCATCTGAGCTACCTTGTTCCAACTCCTCTACTTGCGGCTTGCTCGGTCACCCAGTACATTGGAAGTAAGGGAAGGGTAGCATGTTCTGTTGTGTGAAGGAAAGTAGGTACATGACCATGTGAGTCATCATGCAGGCGTGTGAATTGATGTAAACATGAGAGGATGGTTCGAAGGCTTGCAAGCATGAAAACATGAGTGGAAGTGAAGTTCTTTGGATCAACATGTGTACTCAGAAAGAAAGGAAGAGAGTTGTGAATTTCTAATCATATAACGCTAATTTATAAAATATAATATCTCACTCACAAGCTTGGAATCGAATGTCGTTAGGATCGTCAAACTCATTTTGTCATTGTTTTACTTTGGAATAGGATTGAAAAGAAAGGAAGTAGTTCGCATAGCATGGTGTCGTTGTCCGTGGGCTTGGTTCGCAGTGAATACCAGTTTTGATGTTGAAGAATATAGGAGGTATGAAGGTGAGAACATCTAATTTTTAAATTATGTAAAGTTTGGCATTGTCGTATTTGTCAACTTCATTCTTCATTGGCTTTCTCGGATGGCTCTTTAGCCTCTTCTTTTAGTCGAGTGGAGAACCCAACTCGTTCCTCTGTGTGAAACATGCCCATTTAGGGCTTCCACACTATGCTCTTGCCAGGGATGCATTTAGTAAGACCGATTGTATAAGCGCTAAGCTTTGCTTATTCGTTTACCGGCTAACGACATTCATTTGCTTTTTTAGTTAGTAAACATAGTAGATCATAATTGGTTGGTAATTATAATGGGTAACACAAGTTGATTGCTTATGTATGTTCGCGGTTGTGGGATGTAATGTTTGATGAACGAACATATGGTTAAACACAGTGAACACTACGCGTTATTGGATGTAACGCGTTGCGCACAAAAGGAAATTGGTTAGTTTAATTGTTGTGTTTACAATGGGTGGATTAATGTTCATATGATTGGTTTATTGATTTGTTTATGGTTGTAAAACACACATCGTAGTGGTGGAATAATACAGGTAATTTGTTTAGATCTCTTCCATGAAAATAACGATTTTTATTAAAATAAGTATTTTTATTAAAATAAGGATTGGGAAATTTAGGTTTAAATTTAATTTTAAAACTATTTATAAATCGAATTGAGTAAACATTATTCACATGGGATGAAATGGTTTTGAAAACAATTCTGATTGCTCATTGATTATTTAGATATTGAATTGTGATCAGGAAATGATATTCAACATTGGTTTTGTGCACACAACTTTAACAGTTAGTTGTAAATAATTAACTAAGTTTTGATAAAAATATTATTGCTTAAAAGTAATTTAAATTAAAAGCGTGGAATTCAAAATTACGACTTTTGGAATAGTTATTTTGAAAAGGTTTGAACGAGATTTGGAAATATTATAATTTAATGTGAATTCCACTTTTCTATAAGGATGTTCGAAAATAACTGAACGAGTTTTAATTAAATATTAATGTTATTCAATTTAATTTGAAATGGAAATTTAGATATAAAATGATTTTGAACTAAAGTTGGACCATAAAATTTTTATTTCAGGAAAAAGGAATTGAAATATGGTTTTATTTCAAATTATGGAAATGTAATTTATTTTGGGGAAAGAAATTGGATGATTTATAGTTAAATTGTTATATAGTGTGAATCGAACGCGTCACGTAACGACAGTTCGTTAATATCGACTTTAAATTTCAAATGATTATAACTTGAACATTTTGAATTAGATTGACTTGAAACGAAATACGATGGATTTATATTAATGATGGGTTTTTGAATAAACAAGGAATTTTCAAATTCCAACATTCGGTTTTCAAGTTATATTTAAATTAAAATTTGAAAAGGTCGTTATGTGTGGTTCGTCGACCATAATGGAAATAAAATGAAATGGACATATGAAAATTATTTTAAAATCCAGAAAAATATGATAAATTATATTTTATTATTTAAAAGTGATTTGAGCTAAAATATTTCAATTTTGAATCCAGTTGAATTAATAACCATTTTCCAGCGCTTTCGTAACGCTTTTAATGTTATTATATCATTTCTTTGGAAATAATTGGAATTTAAAGATTATTAAACATGAACTACTATGGAAAAAGGATTGTTAAATATGTTGAAAGATTTTAAAAGAGTTTAAAAATGTATGGTATGAAATTTAACAGGATATGAGAAGTTTGGATTAAAAAGGAAATAAGTTGGATAAATTTGATCTACGGATATTCGATATGGAATTCCAGAATTAAAAAATACTATCAGAGATATTAAAGCATGTTCATATCCAGATTCTGATGGTTTTGCCCGATTTGGTGAATTGATATCAGATATAAGTCGATTAAATTCTATTTAAACTTATATTTGAATTATCAATTACTTGAATTATCATTAAATGGAAATTCAAATCTAAATATAGATTTGGTAGTTCCGGGATAATGACGAATAAACGAATTTTGTCTTTGAAATATAAGATTGGAAATGAATATTAAACTTCAAGAAAAAGGGCTGAGATGATAACAGGATTTTTTGGAAATTGATCAAAATACAACCTTAATTCGAAGTAAAGTGACAATACTTGGAGAGGAGGTTTGAATTGAGAAACTTGGTTGGTCCATAGCTATTATTTTTAAAACACGCTTATTATTTGGAAAGTCCGGGATCAGATATAGATCTGAAACCCATTTCAAGTAATAATACGACGTCATAAAGAAATTGAAGACTTGGAAATTAATAAGTGAAGAACGAGAATATTCGAATTGTTTGGGTTGATTGCTGATGTCTTGAATCGGACCATACACCCGATACGAGGATATAAGTGGCATGAGATCTGAATATATTTGAATATTTTGGGTTGTGGTTTCGTTCAGACCCAGAACGGACTTATATGGATGGTGTTTCTGACATTGAAATTGACTGCGTAGCACTAATTTCTATGAATATACATCGTATTGTGGAAATAAATTATTCTCATCTCTAAGACATACGTAATTAGGGGTTATATATTGACAGAAATCAGTGATATGTCGTGAATTGTCAATGTGGCATACTCGAGTTATTAAATGAGCTAGTGATGTTCAAAGCACGACTTATCGAAACGTAGGTTTGTGTGTATCGTGACATCGATGAACCTCACACCCTGGATTGATGGTAAACTGGCGGTTAGATTGTATACATAATCTCTCGTGAAAATCGAAAGCTTCGGTTGTAGATCTACTTCGAAACCTGAGGGAATAAAGTATATACGGTATCCGATGTCTGGATGTTATCCGGGATATATACTTTTGCGCTATGTATTCGGTTTCTGTTGTCTGGATGTTAACGGGGAGATAATTAGCTTTGTGTCCTTGATTGATCTTTCATGCCTGGAACTATCATATTAGAAAATCCAACTACCAATACAAGCCTTTCATTTTGTTTGTAAACTGTATATGTGTGCATAGTTACCATGCTCGCTATGATTAATATATTTATTTGTGAAATGGTCTTCAACACTATGCACTAATGATAATACTAAAAAGGATTTTCAGTATTAAATCATTTTTGGTTATCATAAGGCAAACTCGCCCATTTGGTGTGCGCTTGCATTGTGTGATGTGGGACGAGCCTATGATAGCTTTATTTTTCAAAGTCATTGCAGATTTCTGTGCATGGGAATTCACATGGAGTAAACCCATTCTACGTTAGCGGCGTGGTCCGGTGTAATTTCCCAACTTTAAAATAAACCCGAAATAATAACTGTTTTGAGTTCTCACACCAGTCCCACGACTGACGTGAAGTTTATTGTTCCCTACCTAAACTCAGGGTGCCCTTATTTTTGCATGGGAAGCTAGTAGTTTAGTTTGCAGGTTTAGTCTTCAGAGTTGGATTCAGATTTGGAGCTAGTGCTTTATTTTGGCTTTACTTCCTCCGTTGTTAGCCATTTTTCCGTTGAGCTTAATATGTACTCTGATTTGTACTGTAACTCTTATGTATTTTTTTTGTGATGAAATGAAAAGTGCTGTTCTTTGTGTTCAAATATGCTTGTACTCATAAGTATCCGTCTTAATGAACGATTTAAGCTGGTTTAATTACCGGTGAGAATCAGGCAAAAAGGCGGGTCGTTACAATTGGTATATGAGCTTTGGTTTGTACAAAGCTATGAGGTACAACATATTTGGACAAAGGATAAGACTATCAGAGTTATAATATCTCATTAGAGATAGGTATATTTTTATTTATTTTTTGAAAGTTAAGCGCAAATTTTGTTAATCACCAAAATATTTACGTTACATATATCAGCATATACAAGTATGCTTATGATATATAACCATCCTTCTTTATACCCTTCAAAATCACTAATACTCACTCACTAACCACAAGTGATTACAGGAAGAATATCCAGTAATAAAAATTACATTCCAGTTGCTCTTGCTTCCAACACATCTGATTAAAAAAAACATCCCAAGACGAGCTTGCATGCACCATAATCCCTTGGATCTAACACAAGGCACAAGTCAAAATTCACGTGTAGAATTTATCAAAATCATTAGAGATAGGCTTAGAAATGCCCTAGAATGAGATTCCGGAGTATTATATTTGAGAGCGCGTATTCTGAAATATAAGTTATTTTGAAATTTAATAAACCATTTTTAGAAGTGTAACTATTTTGAAATATAATAAGAGTTTTGAGTATTTATTGACGTCAAGGTTGGACTGTCAAGTATATATGGATTTTGAATATACGCCTAGCTAACGTATATGCGAAGTCCACTATATTCTAGATAGACATGGAATCACATTCTAGTCACTGGAGGATAATTCTGTTGATGATCCGGACATCATCAGTGATTATTTTCAAGTTTCGGAAGTGGGATGACCGTATGATTCCGATTTAAATGTCGAGAATTACTTAAAACCTTTTAGATAAACATTTGAAATGTTTGGATAAATTTTAAATAAAACCTTTTGATAAACTAGAGTAAGTTGGAATAGGTAAGCGAAATTTAAATAAGTAACGTATAAATTGAAATTGCAATTCAATAGGGAGTAACTTGAATAAAATTTGAGTGATAAGTATTTGAAATCTTCTATAGATGCCATAACTTAAGTAAGGAAAACTCTTAAAAGTGGTAATTAACGAAACGTTGGATTTGTATTAAAACTTAAGTAAAGTTCATAAACCATTTGGTATAATAATGGGTTTTGGGTTGGTAATGACTTAGGCAAAATCCTTAACCACTTCTGAATAATTTCAAAAATTTTAGGGTGTAAACACTTAACAAGGAGTTAACTTGAATCGTTTGGTTAACTTAAGTAAATGATCAACTATATATATTTTGAATTAAATAGTTTAAAAAGCCTATAATTTGGGAATTTGAAAATTTAAATTTGTGCAATACCGGATTTAAGTTTTGTAAAGTGAAAATTCTGATTTCCAAATAGCGAACAAAGTAAATCCTTTCCAAGTTATTTGGATGTAAAGTTCAACGACTTGAAATCCTAAGATTTTGAAATATGATTTGAAAATATTTGTAAAATATTGTTGCGAAATGATTTATAACTTCGTGATATGAAACAAAATGATTTAGTTCTAAGTTTCAAGTAACCAATGACTAAAGAAAGTTATGACATGGGTGTAAGCACTTGATGATGGTCTACTCCGAGTCCCATAGAAACATCATTTATTTACCTTGATACAGGCGTAGGCCCTGCCTAGTGGTCTTGCCATTGGGAGAAACCTCTCGACTTGGAACATAAATATTATTATGTCATTTATCGTAAAATATTTTTGAAATGATTTTGGTCTTAAAATCTAGAAGCAAATATGATTCCATATGAAAAGAAAATGTAATATTTTGAATGACTTGAAATAAAATTGGGATTTTAAGTCGAAGGAATTATATCATATTTTGATTTCAAGTTTATTAGTAATTAATCTATGAAAAATATAGTCTGATGAGTTTAATTTATATGAAAATTTAATTTTTAAATCTTATTGCTTATTTTAAACTAGTTTTGGTATTAGTATAAGTGTTAATGTATGTAAACATATAGATAATTTTACTGATCTCTCCTTTTCGAGGACAAAAAGTTTCAAGTGGAGGAGATTGTAATGATCCAGTATTTTCGACGTTTTAATATATATAATTAATTTTGATTTTTCTAAATATAAATTGAATTTAGTAAGAATACTGATTTAGAAATCTTTTATATTTTGATTTGATAAATATTTTGTTTTATAAATATGATTTGGTAATAGAAACTTATTTTAAGGTCATGTTAATGTATAAGATTTTATATGCAGTGATATTATTCTAAAATATGATTTAGTTAGATGTTGGTTGATAATATAAGATTTGTTAACTTTTGGAAAGGCGGAAATTTAATTAGATTAAAATTTAAAGGAAAAGATATTTTTTTATAAGAAAAAAATTAATCAAGAATATGTTTGAACCAATGTCTGTTTTGCAAAATAGTTTGTCGTTAGTCCATTTGGCTTAACGGTTCGTGATTTAGCTGGTGAAACGATCAGAATTGGAATATAAATTACAATTAAATGTTCACTTCAAATAACCTTTCAGTTTCGGAACACGCGGTCTTAAAATATTTTATAGATTTTTTATACAATTTTTAATTCGGGAAATAAGCACATATTTTTCTAACGTATTTTAGTGCTACCTGGTCCTTATGACACTTACAAAAATAATTAACCGGTCTATTTTATTATTGTCTTGTGATCGGTATAAGTTGTTGTGCACGATTTTGTTATTAGTTGTGGGTATTCGCCATCGACAAATAAAAATAAAATAAACTAAAATGTTAAACTATATTAGAAGAAACCGTAAGTGAATAAAACTTTTTTGGTATCTTTAATTATTCATTTCATCCAAACAGTTCATGACGGAGAAATCGCATATCAATAGATGGGGATTCAATTTAAATTTTTAACTAAGTTTGTAATTAATTTAAAAAAAAAGGGAAGATCACACTTGTTAAGATTCAGTTCTGAGTTCGACACGCGGCTTCTTCCATCTGAACCCTCTCCACGTTGCTTTATTTTCGTCCTTGCGTCTTCTTCCACAAGCCAGCTTACTCCTTCCTTTCTCCAACGTTCATTTCAGCATCTTCTGTTTCTCCTCCACTTGAACTTCCTCTTCGCGAAAAAAAAGCATCCTCACCTCAATTCTACAACACATGTTAATCTCCATCGCAACCCAAAACTCTAGCTTTCCCCTCAGTTGTGACATCCCCATGACAGCCTTCGCCCATCGTCGTTCTGCTACCACCTTAGGGCGTCCGTCAGTCGCCAGTTAGCCTCTTCCTTCCCGTGAGTCGCCTCTCTCCCTTTTTCCATTCTAAACCGAAACCTGTACAAACAAATGAAGAAAAAAAAGACACAAAAATTCGGAGCTGAGGCTATCTGCAAGTAAAGGATTCCACAGCAAAAACATCTCTTTTCACTTCTATTTGTATGCAAGTTCCTCTCTCCTCACCTTTTATCTCTCCCCTTCCACGCAATATCATTCCCACTTCCCCTTTCTTTTAGTTGATCAAGTCCTCCTCTTCGTTATTTGTTCACACCTTTCCTCCTCCTTCCTATTTTACAGTTCACAGCCCATCCAAACTTCCCTGTTTCAGCTCCTCCACTTGCGGCTTGCTTGATCACCCAGTACATTGGAAGTGAGGGAAGGGTAGCATGTTCTGTTGTGCGAAGGAAAGTAGGTGCGCGACCATGTGAGTCATCATAAAGGCGTGTGTACTGATGTAAACATGAGATATGATACCCCACATCCGTCAATGTCAATCATTAAGAGAATGCGTTAAGTTTAATGAAGCATTATAGGTAAATAGAAACAGAAATATTACAATAGATACAAAATAAAAGTGGAATTAAAACTTTATTAATCATAAAACATCGTTGTTCAAAATATCATATGTCTAAAATACATAAAAAATAATACATATTTCTGTCTTGTACTTAAAACATCATAGTACAATAATAAAAGAAGCATAATTCCCCAAAAGAAAACATAGCCATAGTAGCAAGGATAAGAACTTGAGCAATACATCTAAGCATCTCCAAGCAAGACGGTAGCAGAATCCTGATCAAGCTTGAGTATTTCCACCCTGAGAACATGGGGGGAAGGGGAACTGAAAAGAAAGAAGAGGAAACAATATGGGTCAGACATAAGGTCTGGCGAGTCCAGTCACTTTTAGCATATAAGTAAAAGTATCATGATAGGCATATAAAATGGATAAGATAGTTAATAACATAAAAGGCAGGTATAACAAGGTAAACAGGATAAACATGATAGAGTGAAATGTGCTTCTCTAATGATTCCTTTGCACCAATACCAGTATAACCAGAATGAGATGATCGCAACAACTACAGGATGGTAGACTTAGACATACTTCCAATGAGAGGTTTTCACCCCATACAATCAACAGGCAGCCTAACGTTCCGGAGTCACCCCTTTGGATAATAACGGGCTCCTAAACATACTAGAGGCTAAGTGTACCCTAATTACTACCCTAATCAACCGGCTCCCTACTCCGTAGATACCCTATGCTGGCCCCAAAGTAGGATGTATCACTCCCTAAAGTGGCAACCTTTCGTTTTCCGGATGTGCACAACCATATCTACTAATGTCATAGCGTCTTATTTTCCTGGGTAGGCGGAGCCATGCATGCACATGACCCTGGTGGAACGCACCGTCAGACATTGTCCCCACTTTGGATCTCTTAGAATTGGCCCAGTAAGCGTGCCATGACTCCGACCTAGTTCAGATTACTTGTTTGATACCTATATATGAGTTACTGACTGAATTGGGTCCCACAAACAAGATGTTGCAAGATCTCCCTTTTTCTTGCATCCCCACTACTAGGTTTTCCACATATTATGCCTACCTACAGGTGTCATAAAATTGCATAATCCCAACAGGTTAATTTTGTGGACCAATATATAAATATTACCTACCAACCCCAGATTTACATAACCCACCCACTGTTCAAACAAGTTTACTTAACCCCTATTCAAGTTCATACAATCCCTATGAATTCAAATAGGTTTAAGTATTCGAATTCATTACCATGTCCATTTATGGTTATAATGTGCTAGACCTTCCACATTAAGCCTTTCCAGACTTATGGGTGCTGGATATGCCGGTCGATTCCAGGCAAGCTTCTTCCACATGTCAGGTTTGACCTCTGTCTTAGCACATCTCGTGTTTGTGCGCCTAGACCCCTCACATTAGATTCACCACTTATGGTTGTTGGATATGTCGGACGGTTCCGAGCAGACTTCCACCACAAGTGTAATCTAATCTCGTGTCTAGGCGCGGTTATAGTTTCTAATTACTGTAATCCTAGGCATTTCCATTATTAACCAAATTTACCTATGTCGTTATAGATTTTTATGCCCCTTTTCCCAAGTTATGTTCATAATGAACCATATGCCCCGAATTAATATTATTACACTTTATTCAAGTTATGCCCAAATTACCAATTACAAGTTATGCCCCAATTTAACGTCCCTCCTCCCCCGTTCCCAATCTAACGCATTCGCATATTTCAGCGGCATGCCTAGGCTCAAAGGTAGCCTGGATATTTACAAATGAAAGGGAAAAGATAGAGGGAATAGAACAGAGATGATCATACTAACATGATGGACATATAATGGTAGAAATAGGCATAAAACATATAGTGGCATAATGGCAAGGTAGGCATATAGGAACAGATCTAATGAACATAAAATAATAGAACTGATTCTAACATAATAGGCATAGGCATGTTATGATCTAAACAATGATTTAGATGTACTTTTATTAAGAGTTCTGATTTGGTCATAAACATAATATAACAGGTATAAGGTGATCTAAACAGTGAACTATATCTACAATCGAAGGCAGGTCTGACATGATAAATAGGTATTGGTTCATATCTAGTTCATAATCATGTCAAAATAAATTAGATAAATAGGTTATAGAAGATCTGATATGATTCCAATAGTCATAGGCATAGATCCAAGTTATAGTCATATCAAGTTCAACTTTTAATTATTTCTATCTAAAATTAACATAGACTCACAGTGTCTGGATCTAGAAAAATAGAAGAAGAATTGAACCACAGATCTCTAATCTCTTGCTGATTGTAGAAGAAGAAAAGACTTGATTTGATCTGGGCAGAGGCAGCATCTAGTGCCTAATGTGTGTGTATACGTGTCCACGAGCAACCACTAGCAAACACTTTAATCCACTTGCATCCATCAAACATAACATGTATCAAACACATGTTTACATCCATGGGATTCCTACCTAAAGGTCGAAGATTCGATCGATAGGATATACTTAAATGATAGAAACAAGCATAGATAAAATCTTTGGAAAAGAAGTTAAGAACATACCCTCAAAAAGAAAAGGGTACAAAGCACGAATCTTGTCTTCGGTTTCCCAAGTCGCATCCTCTGGGTTTTCTCCCCACTGAACCTTCATCGACTTGACTTCCCTATTGCATAGCTTCTTAACTTCTGATCCAAGAGTACAGGTAGGAACTCGTCCAACTTTCGCCTCCCGTTCCACCTCTACCTCCTCCAATATACTCAGCTCAACTACTTCTAAGGTACCATACAAGCATTTCCGCAAATGAGAAATGTGGAAAACATCATGAACGTTGGATAGTCTCTCAAGTAGCTTTATTCCATGGGCCATTTGACCAATCCTTTCTGTTATGGGAAATGGCTCTACAAATCTTGGTGCCAGTTTCCCTACGTATCCAAATCGAACCACATTTCTTAATAGTGATACCTCAATGAAAAATACGTCTCCCACTTCATATTCAATGTTAGTCCTTCTCTTGTTGGCATAGGCCTATCTGGAGTTGTCTTCATTCGTCTGCCGATAAGATCAATCTTTTCGGACGTTTCTTAAACCATATCTGGTCCAAGTAGAAGTCTTTCTGTAGATTCCCACCAATAAGTTGGTGATCTACAGGGTCGTCCGTATAATGCTTCGAAGGGTGCCATGCCAATGCTAGCTTGATAACTTTTGTTGTAGGTGAACTCTACTAAAGGAAGATGCTCTTCCCAAGTCCCTCTGAAGTCTAGGATACACAGTCTTAAAAGATTCTTGAGAACTCTATTCACCCTTTCAGTCTATCCATCTGTCTGAGGGGATTATCGGTGCTTAAACACAATTGTGTACCTAGTGCTTCTTGCGAGCTCCTACAAAATTCACTGGTGAATACGGGGTCACGATCACTTACGATGATGGATGGTATTCCATGAAGACGGACTATCTCATGAACATAAACTGCTGCCAACCATGTTGTCGTCCTCTTGCTCTTAACCAAAATGAAATGAGCTCTCTTTGTAAGTCTTCTACTATGACCCAAATACTAGTGTTGCCTTTCTTCAATCTTGGAAAACCATCTATGAAATCCATAGAGACACTCTCCTACTTCCATTGCGGAACCTCCAAAGGATGAAGTAAACCATCGAGCACTTCTGCTCATCTTTAACTTGCTGGCAAATCAAACACCGAGAAACAAACTCTGCCACATCTTTCTTCATCCCAGCCCAAAAGAAAACCCTCTTCATATTCCTATACATCTTATCGCCACCTAGATGAATAGTCATCTTAGAATGAAGGGCTTCTTCTAGGACTGTATTTAACAAGCTCCCAACTCGGGGAACACAAAGCCTTCCATTTCGTCGCAACCACCCTCTGTCGTCTGTAGAGTATCTACTGAGGTGACTAGAAGTCTCCCCTTTGTTGAGCTAATCCAAGATGTATGAAATATGTAGATCCTCTTGCTACAAAGCTCCTATCTGATCCATAAAAGTAGGTCGCACCTCCAGTGATGAAAATAAGCCAAGTAAAAATTCGGTGGAGGATCTAAAGTCAAAAGTCGATATAAATTCCAAGTTTTTCCTTTTCGCAAACAAAGGACTTAAGGCTATCCTCTCTCTACTTGATGTGTCTGCCACCACATTACCCTTGCCAAGAGTATAAGCAATCTCACAGTCATAAGGTGCTAGCAATTCCATCCACCTTTGCTGCCTCAAATTAAGATCCTTTTGTGAGAACAAGTACTTGAGAGATTGATGATCGATGTACAACTCGAACTTATCAACAAGCAAATAATGGCGCTACGTCTTAAGCGTGAATACTACGGCAGCTAGCTCTATGTCGTGGGTAGGGTAGTTCTTCTCATGAACCCTTAGCTGTCTACCTCCATAACATACTACCCTCCCCTCTTGCATCAGAACCGCACCAAGCCATGTACCACATGCATCAGTGTATACTGTGAACACTTTATTCCCATCGGGCAAGGTCAAGACTGGGGTTGTTGTAAGAGCCCTCTTCAATTGCTGGAAAGCAACATCACAATATATATCCCATGAAAGCGCCAAATTCTTCTTCGTCATCCTGGTGAGTGGGGTTGATATCTTTGTGAAGTCCTTAATGAACTTCCTGTAATAGCTTGCTAACCCCAGAAAACCTCTCACCTTTGTTGCATTCTTTGGGATCTAGCAATCTTGAACAACAACTACATTTACGGGATCTACTGATATCCCATCTTTAGAAACCACATGCCCTAGGAATCTCACCTCTTTTCTCCAAAAATGGCATTTGGAGAACTTTGCCTTAAGCTGATGCACACATAAAGTTTTCAAAACATCCCTTATATGTAAGGCTTGCTCTTCCTCGCTCTTCGACAAGATCAAGATATCATCAACAAAGATCATGACAAATTTGTTTAGAAACTCCCGGAACACCCTACTCATCATATCAACAAAATAGGCGGGTGCATTCATCAACCAAAAAGGCATTACGAGCCATTCAAAGAAACCATCTGGAGTCTAAAAAGCGGTCTTGTTTATACTGTCCTCGACGACCCTCAACTGATGAAACCCTGTGGCCAAGTCTAGCTGAGAGAATACTGAAGCACCAACAAGCTGGTTAAATAGATCATCTATCCTCGGGAGTGGGTGCCTATTCTTCTTAGTGAGTTTATTCAACTCCCTATATTCTACACATAAGCGAAACGAACCATCTGCCTTAGTTGCGAATACTACTGGAGCACCCTATTCAAATACGCTTTGACTAATAATCCTTTCTCAAGTAGCTCCCTTACTTGTTTACTAAGCTCCCTCCTTTCCCTTGGAGCCATATGGCGCACAGGTAATGCAACTGGCTTTGCATTGTCTACCAAATATACACAAAAATCGATCTCGCACCTTGGAGGTAAGCCCCGAACCTCATTAAAGACATCAGGATACAGACTACTGGTATAGATCGCAGATCATCGATAGACACATCAAGAGACTCTAGGAAACTAAGCATGACAGACCCTTGCGGGTCACAAGAAATCTCGAGGGTCCTCCCATGACAAGTCAGAAGTATAACGACCCTCTCCTCACAATCCAGAATGGCACCATACACGGCTAGCCAATCCATCCCTAGAATCAAACCATAGCCCATAAAACCGAGCACATAAGCGTCGCAATCGAACTCGACGCCTAACATAGATATTCTCAAACCCTGACAAATCATGGACAAATGAGCCAAACCACCAATGGGGTTTGAGACAACAATGAGATCCACTACCATACTAGTATTTAGGTGCAGAGACTCAACCACAGAACTAGATATAAATGAATATGAAGCGCCAAAATCAAAAAGAGTTCTGATAGGGTGATTGGGAAAAGAAATAATACCTTCCACGGAAACTTTCCTATCTCTATCTGGAGCACTGCCGCGAGAGCATGCATTTGCCCTCCAGAAGCTCTTGACCTTTGACCTTGTCCTTGTTTTTTCGGGCACTCCTTAGAAAAGTGTCCGACCTCTCCACAACTGAAGCATGTATTCTTCCTTCTTTTGCAGTCCTTGACCAACTGACCCTCGTGTCCACAACTGTGACACTTCCTCTTATCCTTAGCCTTGTCATTCTTTCCGCACTTCTTTTGTTGTTGTTGTTGTCGTCGTCTTTTCTTGGGCCATACCTTCTTTTTTTGTGTTTTCTTAACCTTAACTTCCTTCTTGTCGCTTTTGTCTTCCTCATGCATCAAAGCTATATCAACGAGCCTTTCAAAAGTTGCTGCCATTGGAATATGGGACATAACTAACCCGTGAAGGGGTTCATTCAGTCCTTTCACAAATTGCAAATCTTTCTTATGCGGGGTATCTACCAGTTCCAATCCAAACCTTGTTAGCTAGTTGAATTTGTTAGCGTACTCTTTAACAGTCATGCCTCCTTGCTTGAACGCCAAGAACCTTTCCATTTGTATGCTTTTCTCAGCTTGAGAAAGAAAATTCTTTCAAACCTCTGTCTGAAATCATCCCATGTCTCCAACAGATGCCCTGATTGCGTTACTTCCCACAAGAACGAAGCTTCGTCTTTCTGTAGCCAGGTGGTCAACTGAATCATCCTACGATCGTCCATTTCGAAAATTCCAAACAAGTCCTCTATCTCCTTAAGCCAATTCCTTGCCTCTACAAACGTTTCGGTTCCACGGAATGGCTTTCCTCCCATGGCATAGAAATCCTTGCAGATCTTAAAGAAATTATATTGTCTTGGAGGAGGAGGAGGAGGAATGATGGGTGCAGCTGGGGAGGAACGTCAGCTTGACCACCAGCAAGCTCCATTGCCTCTAGATACCTATGTAACCAGCCTGGTATTGTAATGCCCTCAGGGATATTAGGTTCCCCAGACATGCTGAAAATGAAAGAAAACAGATTCAGACAAAGGATCGAAAGATATTACATATGGCTTTGGGGAATATGTTTTTCAAAACAGACTTCTTTTTGAAAATTCTTTCTTTTAAAACCTTTTTAGAAATAATTTTCAAAAACTTTTATCCAATCTGTTAACCTTCAGCTTTGATACCAAGTGTGACACCCTACTTCCGTTAATGTCACTCATAAAGAGAATGCATTAAGTTTCGTGAAGCGTTATAGGTAAATAGATACCGAAACATTACAAGATAGATATAAAATAGCAGTTGAATTAAAACTTAATTATTCACAAAACATCGTGGTTCTAAACATCATATATCTGAAATACATAAAAACCAATACATCATTGAAATTTCTATCTTGTAATTAAAACATCAGAGTACAATAATAAAAGAAGCATAATTCCCCAAAATAAAATATGGCCATAGTAGCAAGGATAAGAACTTGAGCAATACATCTAAACAACTCCAAGCAAGACGGTAGCAGAATCCTGATCAAGCTTGAGTATTTCCACCCTGAGAACCTAGGGGAGGGGGGAATGGAAGAGAAAGAAGAGAAAAAAAAATGGGTCAGACATAAAGTCTGGCGAGTCCAGTTACTTTTAACATATAAATAAGTAAAAGTACCATGACAAGCAGATAAAATGGATAAGATAGATAACAACATAAAAGGCAGGTATGATAAGGTAAAAAGGATAAACATGATAGAGTGAAATGCGCTTCTCTAGTGATTCCTCTGCACCAATACCAGTATAACCAGAATGAGATGATCCTAACAAGTATATGATGGTAGACTTAGGCGTACTTCCAGTGAGAGGTTTTCACCCCATATAATCAACACGCAGCCCAACATTCTGGCGTTACCCCTATGGATAATAACAGGCTCTTAAACATACCGGAGTCTAAGTGTAACCTAATTACTACCCTAATCGATCGGCTCCCTACTCCATAGATACCTTGTTCTGGCCCTAAAGTAGGATGTATCACTCCCTAAAGTGGGAACCCTTCGTTTTTCAAATGTGCACAACCATATGTACTGATGTCACAGCGTCTTATTATCAAGGGAAGGCAGAGCCATGCACGCACATGACCCCGATGGAACGGGCCATTAGACACTGTCCCCACTTTGGATCTCTTACAATCAGCCCAGTGAGTGTGCCCCGACTCCGACCTTGTTCGGAGTACTCATTTGATACCTATATATGGGTTACTGACTAAAATGGGTCCCACACACAAGATGACGCAAGCTCTCCCCTTTGTCTTACATCCCCACTAATAGGTTTTCCACAGATTATGCCTACCTACCGGTGTCATAAAATTGCATAATCCCAAATGGGTTAAGTCTGTAGGCCTATGTATGAATATTACCCACCAACCCCAGATTTACTTAACCCACCCACTGTTCAAATAAGTTTACTTAACCCCTATTCAAGTTCATGTTCATACAATCCCTATGGATTCAACTAGGTTAAGTATTCCAATTCATTACCTTGTCCATTTATGGTTATAAGTTGCTAGACCTCCCACATTAAGCCTACCACTTGTGGATGCTGGATATGCCGGTCGGTTATGGGCAGACTTCTTCCACAAGTCAGGCTTAACCTCGTGTCTTAGCACGTCTCGTGTAACACCCCGAATTTTTGAATAACCAAATTAACTAAATTTAAGAATACTTAATTTCAAATGTGGGAATTAAGGGAAACGGGTTGCGCCATTGCGTTCGTCTCGGAATTCTGCTTGAGATAGAGTCCGAGTTTGCGTAAAGCGGACACCATATGATGGAGATATGGACGAACGAAGTTAGGCGGAAAAACCAGAAGAAGAAAAAGGAAAAAAATGTTCTGGCGCACTTGGGAAGTGTGCCAGTACAAAAATACACTGGCGCACTTGCCAAGTGCGCCCAGGCCGAGCAGAAAGCCTGCACAGCTTTCTGGTGTGATCTGATCCACACTGTGACTCATTACTGAGTCCTTTCTGACTCCTTGCTGAGTCATTAGGGCTAAGGTGTCACCCTATCCTGACTGAATGGTTTTGATTAACCCTAAGAGCATCCGATGGTTCAAATTAAATTGAAATTCTATATAAATATGTGTAGACTCAAACCCTAGAATCAAATAAAAACTAGATCAATGGCCGTCATACTGTCTCTCCAAAACCTAGAGTAGCCGCCACCAACTAGAAGCAAAGTAAAGCAACTCAATTCTATTCAAATCAAAGTCTAATCTCAACAACGAAATTGTCTACAATACGGGAACGCTAATCAATTATGGAATTCAGATATCAGAACTCAAGACCCTCTTTTTCTGTAAGTTCTAGTCGCTTTTAGGTTTAAATAAATAAAAGTGAATCGTGGTAGACTATGATTTGGGTATATATTGTTTGTAGTTATGCAAGTTTATTGTTGTTGTGGATCACGAAATTATACATGTTTATTGTTGTGGTGAATCATGAAATTATGCAAGTGAAATTCATAAACCTATGCAAGTTACCTATGCAAGTTATTATGTTGCGAATTCATGAATCTATGCAAGTTGTTATCATGAACCTATGCAAGTTGTTATGAGATCATGCAAGTCACCTATGCAAGTTGTTATGTTGTGAATCATGAACCTATGCAAGTCACCTATGCAAGTTGTTATGTTGTGAATCATGAACCTAAGTGAGGTGTTAGTTATGTTGTTAATTCATGAACTTATGCAAGTTGTTATGTTGAAAATCATGAACCTATGCTAGTTGTTATGTTGCAAAATCATGAATCTACGCAAATTGTTAATTGTGTGGTGAATCATAATTATATGCGAAGTTGTCATGTCATTTTCCCTAGTTGTCATGCTTATGCCAAAAATTGTACTGAAACAATCACCTTGTCATTCCCTTTATTTATTATTATGGCGAGGCTACTTTGTAGCCTCGATAATGCCAAAATGCACGCGATTACGCTAGTTAAGAAATGGGGGAAAAGGGGAATTTGTAATAGGTATAATTTGTATAGTGATTATGTAAATTGGACACATGATTCTAGTAGGGAAACATATAAATAATTACCTATTATGACATAGGTAAAGTTGAGTAAAAATGGTATAATTTGAATATGACTATTTATGGATATGAAATTCAAATTATTAATAAAATAGGTATTGACACCTATAAAAAGGAAAGGATTAATTAATTAACTTAATTAATCAAAAGAGGAATGTTTAAGCAATTAAAGTCTGAAAATTTAATTAACACTTATGACACGAGGTAAGGTTACATTAGTGGTGGAAGTCTGCCCGGACCACACCGGCATATCCAGCAGCCACTAATGTTGAACCTAGTGTGAGAGGTCTAAGTGTGTGAATACGACTCGGGCTAGGACATGAGGTTAGACCCAACTGTGGAATAAGACTGCCCGGACCCGACCGGCATATCCAGCATCCACATGTTGTAGGCCTAATGTGGGAGGTCTAGCCCAATATAACCATAATTGGACATGGTAATAAGAAAAGACTACTTAACCTAACTTAATACATGTGGGCTGTATTATGATAGACATAAGATAGGGTAAAGTAAAATGAGTTGGATAGTGGGTGGGTTAAGTACAACTGATGGGTAGGTGGGTAATATTGATATATATAGGCCCACAAACTTAACCACTAAATAAATAGGATTAAATCAGTGGGAGGGTTAAGTACAACTGACGGGTAGGTGGGTAATATTTATATATATAGGCCCACAAACTTAACCATTAAATAAATAGGACTAAATCAGTGGGAGAGCTAAGTACAACTGAAAGGTAGGTGGGTAATATTAATATATATAGGCCCATAAACTTAACCAGATAAAAAGGGTTATGTAATTAAAGACACCTAATGGTATACATAACCGAGGCAAATTAGTAAAGTTATGTATTAAAGACACCCTTAGGGGTACGCATAACTAATAGGAATAGATAGAGTTATGTATTAAAACACCTATAGGTAAGCACAACCGATAGGTAGATTAAGGGTTATGTATTAAAGACACCTATAGGTACGCATAACTGATTGAGGGCTGTGTAATTAAAGACACCTTAGGGTATACATAGTCAGTAGAAAACCTGGTGGGGATACAAGACATAGGGGAGAGCTTGTATCATGTTGTGTAGGACCCATTTCAGTCAGTAACCCGGAGGGGTATCAAAGTAAAGAACTCCGTACTAGGCGGTGAAGGGGCACGCTTACTGATTGATTGTAAGAGATCCAAAACGAGACGGATGGTGTGGGCGGCGCAAACCGACCGGGGACATGTGCGTGCATGGGATGGGCAGAGGGGGACAAGATGACCGTGACACCAGTAGGTATAACTGTGAACACCTTGGGTTGCCACTTTAGGGAAGTGGTACCCCCTAGTTGTGGGACCAGCACAGGGTATCTAAAGAGTAGGGAGCCGATCGGCTAGGACAGTGGTTAGGCTATACCCGGACGTATGCCCTAAGTCTACCAATTTATAGTAGGAGGGTAGTGGGTACGACTAGTTGAGACAGGAGCAGGCAGCACCTATGACAGCAGCTAGGAATACGCGAAACTATCACCATCGTTATCGTTATTATGGTTAGCGGAAGGGATCATCCCATCTTGATTTTACTAGTAATAGTGCATAGTAGTTTGTAGTGAAGCATGCATACATCTTACCTTATTTTTTCTGTCATACCAGCCATCTGTACCGTGAATCCTCTTATCCACTTTGTATGTCTGTCATGTTTACCTTTATTTATTTACTGGCTAAAAGTTATTGGACTTGCCAGATGTATGTCTGACCTAGTTTGTTTCACCTCTTTTCTTCCGTTTCCCCACTCCTCAGGTTCTCTGGGAGGAAACACCCAGGTTTAGTCAGGATTTGGATATCATCTTCTACGAGTTACTTCTGAAGTATGGCTTGCTCTTTAATATGGGGAATGATGTTTTTATTTTAAATACCTATGTACTCTGATGATGTAAGATAGAAGTGTTTTGTTGTAATAATTTTATGACACAAGGTATTATGTAACAAATTATTTTGGTGATTTAATAAATTTGTTTATTTTGCGCTGCAAAATTTTTATATCTGTCTTGTGATATTCTGTGTCTATTTACCAAAAACACTCCACTGAAGTTAAGGCATTCCCTTTGTGAGTGACCTTAATGGAGGTGGGGTGTTACACTTAGTATCAGAGCTGAAGGTTACCAGATTAGATAAAAGTTTTGAAAATATTTTTCAGAAAGGTTTTAAAAGAAAGTAATTTCAAAAAGGAAAGCTTGTTTTGGAAAAAAAAATCCCCGAAAAGCCATATGTAGTATCCTTCGGTCCTTTTTCTAAAATCTCTCCCTTTTTCTGCTTAGCATGTCTGAGGATCTTAACCTTCTAGAGGGTGTACCGATACCAGGATGGTTTAGGAGGTATTTGGAAGCTAGGGCCACTGCCGTAGGTCCAGCAAATGTTCCTCATCCCCCAGCTGCACTCGTTCCTCCTCCTCCCCTTCCCCGTGTTGATACTTTTGCAAAGATATGTAAGGACTTTCGGGCAATGGGCGGGAAACCTTTTCACGGGTCGGAGACGTTTGTTGAAGCTCGGAATCGGCTAAAGGAGGTGGAAGAATTGTTTGGGATCTTTGAGGTAGAAGATGGAAGAAAGGTCCACTTAGTTGCCTGGTTAATAAAGGATGAGGCCTCGTTTTGGTGGGAGGTCACTAATGGAGAACGTCCAGTTGATACATGGCCGGATTTCAGGCGTAGGTTTGAGGTGAAATTTCTCTCACGAGCAGGAGAAAATCTATACATGGAAAGGTTCTTGGCATTGAAGCAGGGGAATCTATCAATAAAAGAGTACGTCAACAAATTCAATCAGTTGCCGAGGTTTGGCTTAGACTTGGTGAACACACCTGAGAATAAGCTCTGAGATTTGTTAAAGGCTTGAATGAGACACTACATGGATTGGCTATGACCCACGTTCCCATAGGGGCCACTTTTGAAAAGCTCGTGGATATGGCCCTAATGCATGAAGAGGACAAGGGAGCAAAAAAAAAGAAAAAAGTTGAAGGGACATTGAAAAATGAGAAGGCGGGACCCAAGAAAGGACAGCAACAGCAGAAGAAAGGCGAGAAGGATGACAAGGGCAAGGATAAGAGGAGATGCCACTATTGTGGGAAAGAAGGTCACCTAGTTAAAGAATGTAAAAGGAGGAAGTTCAATTGCTTTAAGTGCGGAGAGGTCGGACACTTCTCTAAGGAATGCCCGAAGGCGCAAGGGTCGCAAGGGACTTCTGGAGGGCAGGCGAATGCTCTCGTGGCAGATGGATAGGATAGAGATAGGAAAAATTTATGTAAAAGGTTTAATTTCCTTATCTGATTATGAAGTTAAGACTCTTTTGGATTCTGGCATTGAGATTCTGCACTTTAATACTAGTCTTGTTTCTGATCCCGTAGTTGTTTCAAACCTCTTTGGTGGTTCAGCTCATTTATTGGTGATTTGTAAGGGGTTGAAATTATCTGTGTTAGGCATCAAAAATTTGAATGTGACATTTGTGTGCTCAAGTTTTTGGGCTATGGGTTGGTTCTAAATGGACCAGCTTTCTATGTAGAGGGTCATTCTAGATTTTGAGAGGAGGGTCGTTAAGCTTCTAACTTGTCATGGGAAGACCCCCAAAGTTTCTTGTGACCTTGAAGGGTCTATTATGCTTAGCTTTCTGAGGATCATTCTGTAATCTGATCTGTACCAGTAGTCTATAAGTATCTGAATATTTCTGAAGGATATGGGTTTCTACTCGAAGCATGAAGTAGATTTCCGGTTTTGACATTGTTTAATGGGGGTAATTCTTTGAGTGTCAGTCTGATGTTGATTTCGGTCTTCGGGGCTGAAACTAAAGGAATTATTCTCTTAACCGATGTCAAATGGGAACAGAGCTTTTGTTTTAGTTATATCATTTGTTTGTATCCCATTAAACGAATCTTCGACCTTTAGATAGGAAATCCATGGACGTAAACATGTGTTTGAGACATGTTATGTTTGATGGTTGCAAGTGGATGCAAGTGTTTGCTAGTGGTTGCTCGTGGATGCATTTACACACACATTAGGCACTAGATGGGCTCAAATCACTTTCATATTACATACAAAAATGTGTGCGTATTTAGGTTAATGGATGTATAATGGTTGTGTTATCATATGGATGCTGCATTTTGATGAATGATTGTGCACACATGAAGAGATAATATGTATCAAATAGGAAAATTACATACATGTTGGACTCATGGCACTGACATAATTCGCATTAAGGAGGTCAACTGAATTAGTGGACCGTCTAATCTTTGCATTAGATAAGGAACATATGCACACACAGTTGCATATGCTCATACAATATTAGAAGTTGTCTAAGGACAATGGATGCTTGTGGATTATGGTTGAGTAGATGGGTGATTGGATGGTAGGACAATTCTTCTTAACTTGAAGATTTCGGGGACGAAATCCTTTAAGTAGGGGATAATGTAACACCTCGAATTTTTGAATAAACAAATTAACTAAATTTAAGAATACTTAATTTGAAATGTGGGAATTAAGGGAAACGGGTTGCGCCATTGCGTTTGTCTCGGAATTCTGCTTGAGATAGAGTATGAGTTTGCGTAAAGTGGACACCATATGATGAAGATATGGACGAACGAAGTTAGGCGGAAAAACCAGAAGAAGAAAGAAAAAATTCACTGGCGCACTTGGGAAGTGCGCCAGTACAAAAATACACTGGCGCACTTCCCAAGTGCGCCCAGGCCGAGCAGAAAGCCTGCACAGCTTTCTGGTGTGATCTGATCCACACTGTGACTCATTGCTGAGTCCTTTCTGACTCCTTACTGAGTCATTAGGGCTGAGGTGTCATCCTATCCTGACTGAATGGTTTTGATTAACCCTAAGAGCATCCGACGGCTCAAATTAAATTGAAATTCTATATAACCATGTGTAGACTCAAACCCTAGAATCAAATAAAAATTAGATCAATGGCCGTCATACTGTCTCTCCAAAACCTAGAGTAGCCACCACTAACAAGAAGCAAAGTAAAGCAACTCAATTCTATTCAAATCAAAGTCTAATCTCAACAACGAAATTGTCTACAACAAGGGAATGCTAATCAATTACAGAATTCAGATCCCAGAACTCAAAACCCTCTTTTTCTGTGAGTTCTAGTCACTTTTAGGTTTAAATAAATAAAAGTGAAACGTGGTAGACTATGATTTGGGTATATGTTGTTTGTAGTTATGCAAGTTTATTATTGTTGTGGATCATGAAATTGTACAAGTTTATTGTTGTGGTGAATCATGAAATTATGCAAGTGAAATTCATAAACCTATGCAAGTTACCTATGCAAGTTATTATGTTGCGAATCCATGAATCTATGCAAGTTGTTATCATGAACCTATGCAAGTTGTTATGAGATCATGCAAGTCACCTATGCAAGTTGTTATGAGATCATGCAAGTCACATATGCAAGTTGTTATGTTGTGAATCATGAACCTATGTGAGGTGTTAATTATGTTGTTAATTCATGAACCTATGCAAGCTGTTATGTCGAAAATCATGAACCTATGCAAGTTGTTATATTGCAAAATCATGAATCTATGCAAGTTGTTAATTACATGGTGAATCATAATTATATGTGAAGTTATCATGTCATTTTCCCTAGTTCTCATGCTTATGCCAAAAATTGTATTGAAACAATCACCTTGTCATTCCCTTTATTTTATTATTATGGCGAGGCTACTTTGTCGCCTCGATAACGCCAAAATGCACGCGATTACGCTAGTTAAGAAACGTGGAAAAGGGGAATTTGTAATAGGCATAATTTATATAGTGATTATGGAAATTGGACACATGATTCTAGTAGGGAAACATATAAATAATTACCTATTACGACATAGGTAAAGTTGAGTAAAAATGGTATAATTTGAATATGACCATTTATGGATGGGAAATTCAAATTCTTAATAAAATAGGTATTGGCACCTATAAAAAGGAAAGGATTAATTAATTAAATTAATTAAACAAAAGAGGAATGTTTAAGCAATTAAAGTCTGAAAATTTAATTAACACTTATGACACGAGGTTAGGTTACGTTAGTGGTGGAAGTCTGCCCAGACCCGACCGACATATCCAGCAGCAACTAATGTTGAACCTAATGTGAGAGCTCTAAGTGTGTGAATACGACTCGGGCTAAGACATGAGGTTAGACCCAACTGTGGAACAAGACTGCCCGGACCCGACCGGCATATCCAGCATCCACATGTTGTAGGCCTAATGTGGGAGGTCTAGCCCAATATAACAATAATTGGACATGGTAATAAGAAAAGACTACTTAACCGAACTTAATACATGTGGACTGTATGATGACAGACATAAGTTAGGGTTAAGTAAAATGAGTTGGATAGTGGGTGGGTTAAGTACAACTGATGGGTAGGTAGGTAATATTAATATATATAGGCCCACAAACTTAACCATTAAATAAATAGGATTAAATCAGTGGGAGGATTAAGTACAACTGATGGGTAGGTGGGTAATATTAATATATATATATAGGCCCACAAACTTAACCATTAAATAAATAGGACTAAATCAGTGGGAGGGCTAAGTACAAATGAAGGGTAGGTGGGTAATATTAATATATATTGGCCCACAAACTTAACCAGATAAAAAGGGTTATGTAATTAAAGACACCTAATGGTATACATAATTGGGGCAAAATAGTAAAGTTATGTATGAAAGACACCCTTACGGGTACGAATAACTAATGGGAATAGATAGAGTTATGTATTAAAGACACCTATAGGTAAGCATAACCGATAGGTAGATTAAGGGTTATGTATTAAAGACACCTATAGGTGCTCATAACTGATTGAGGGCTATGTAATTAAAGACACCTTAGGGTATACATAGTCAGTAGAAAACCTAGTGGGAATATAAGACATAAGGGAGAGCTTGTATCATGTTGTGTGGGACCCATTTCAGTCAGTAACCCGAGGGGTATCAAAGTAAAGAACTCCGTACTAGGAGGGGAAGGGGCACGCTTACTGATTGATTGTAAGAGATCCAAAACGAGACGGATGGTGTGGGCGGCACAAACCGACCGGGACATGCGTGTGCATGGGCCAGGCAGAGGGGGACAAGATGACCGGGACACCAGTAGGTATAACTGTGCACTCCTTGGGTTGCCACTTTAGGGAAGTGATACCCCTAGTTGTGGGACCAGCACAGGGTATCTACAGAGTAGGGAGCCGATAGATTAGGGTAGTGGTTAGGGTATACCTCGACGTATGCCCTAAGTCTACCAATTTATAGTAGGAGGGTAGTATGTACGACTAGTTGAGATAGGAGCAGGCAACACCTATGACAGCAGCTAGGAATACACGAAACTACCACCATCGTTATCGTTATTATGGTTAGCAGAAGGGATCATCCCATCTTGATTTTACTAGTAATAGTGCAGAGTAGTTTGTAGTGAAGCATGCATACATTTTACCTTATTTGTCCTGTCATACCCGCCATCTGTACCGTGAATCCTCTTATCCACTTTGTATGCCTGTCATGTTTACCTTTATTTATTTACTGGCTAAAAGTTACTGGACTCGCCAGACGTATGTCTGACCTAGTTTATTTTGCCTCTTTTCTTCCGTTCCCCCCCCCCCCCCGGTTCTCAGGGAGGAAACAATCAGGTTTAGTCAGGATTTGGATATCATCTTCTAGGAGCTACTTCTGAAGTATGGCTCGAGTCTCTGTCTCTTATATGGCTTGCTCTTTAATATGGGGAATGATGTTTTTCTTTTAAATACCTATGTACTCTGATGATGTAAGACAGAAGTGTTTTGTTGTAGTGGTTTTATGACTCATGGTATTGTGTAACAAAGTATTTTGGTGATTTAATAAAGTTGTTTATTTTCCACTGCAAATTTTTTGTATCTGTCTTGTGATATTCTGTGTCTGTTTACCAAAAACGCTCCACTGAAGTTAAGGCATTTCCTTTGTGAGTGACCTTAATGGAGGTGGGGTGTTACATCTCGTGTTTGTGCACCTAGACCCCTCATTTAGATTCACCACTTGTGGTCGTTGGATATGCCGGGCGGTTCCGGGTAGACTTCCACCACAAGTGTAATCAAACCTCATGTCTTGGGGCGGTTACAGCTTCTAATTACTGTAATCCTAGGCATTTCCATTATTAACCAAATTTACCTATGTCGTTATAGGTTTTCATGCCCCTTTTCCTAGGTTTTGTTCATAATGAACCATATGCCCCGAATTAATATTATTACACTTTATTCAAGTTATGCCCAAATTCCCAATTACAAGTTATGCCCCAATTTAACGTTCCCCCACCCCCTCCACATTCGCATATTTCAGCGGCATGCCTAGGCTTGAAGGTTGCCTGGCTATATAAAAATAAAAGGTAAAAGATAGAGGGAATAGAATAGAGATAATCATACTAACATGATGGACATATAATGGCAAAAACAGGCATAAAACATAAAGCGGCATAATGGCAAGGTAGGCATATAGGAACAAATCCAATGAACATAAGATAATAGAACTGATTCTAACATAATAAGCATAGGCATGTTATGATCTAAATAATGATTTAGATGTCCTACTAGTAACAGATCTGATTTGGCCATAAACATAATTGAACAGGTATAAGGTAATCTAAACAGTGAATTAGATCTACAATCGCAGGCAGATCTGACGTGATAAATAGGTATAGGTTCAAATCTAGTTCATAATCATGTCAGAATAACTTAGATAAACAAGTTATAGCAGATCTGATATGATTCAAATAGTCATGGCATAGATCCAAGTTATAGTCATATCAAGTTCAACTTCTAATTATTTCTATCTAAAGTTAACATAGACTCACAGTGTTTGGATCTAGAAAAATAAAAGAATAATTGAATCACGGATTTCTATGCTCTAGTTGACTGTAGAAGAAGAAAAGACTTGATTTGATCTGTGCAGAGGCAGCATCTAGTTCACCATTATTTTTGTTGTGCAAAAACATGAGAAATGAGGCTATGTATATAGCCGTAACCCCAAACCCTAATCTGCCCAAATCTGCCATAGGGGGTCGACCCCCATTATAGGATCGACCCATGGGTCGACACCCCTAAGCGGGAAAATTTCTGCCTCTCCAATTCTGCGCGATTTTGAATTCTAGACCTTATTTTGTGTGTATATATATCCTTCTTGTGTGTACACAAACTTCAAACCTTAATAACTTCTTCATATGGTGTTCGTTTTACGCAAACCAGGTGTCTACTTTGACCAGAATTCCAAGACGAATGCAATGGCGCAATCTGTTTCACTTAATTCTAAATATTAATTTAATTATTCTTTAGTTTATCATCTTTAGTGTTGTTAAAATTATGGGGTGTTACATGAATGGATGGTTTGAAGGCTTGCAAGCATGAAAACATGAGTGGAAGTGAAGTTCTTGGGCTCAATGTGTGTACGCAGAAAGAAAGGAAGAGAGTTGTGAACTTGAGTTTGCCTGGCATAAAAAAATACACATGTAAGGAAGAGGCAGCGTTGGAATTCTTATGCGCTTGACGGTGTACTTGTACAGATGTTTCATAAGAAGTAGGAGTAACTAATATATATGTTTGTAGTATTGACTGTAGACTATGGCGCTGGTTCGTGGGGTTAGTGAATGTTGTGTGGGTTGCCGAAAGAAGTTTGGAAGCAATGGTAATCAGTTTTTAATAAATAATTTACGTTTAATGATTCTAATTATATAAAGTTAATTTATAAAATATATTATTCTTAGGTAAAAGGTTGGAATCGAACACCGTTAGGATCGTCGAACTCATTTTGTCATAGTTTTACTTTGGAATAGGATTGAAAAGAAAGGAAGTAGTTCGTGTAGCGCGGTGTCGTTGTCCGTGGGCTTGATTCGCAAAGAATACTGGTTTTGGTGTTGAAGAATATAAGAGGCATGAAGGTGAGAACATCTAATTTTTAATTTTTTTTTAGTTAGTAAAAATAGTAGATCATAATTTGTTGATAATTATAATGGGTAACACTAGTTGATTACTTATGTATGTTCGTAGTTGTGGGATGTAATGTTTGATGAACGTACATATGGTTATACACAGTGAGCACTATGCGTTATTGGATGTAACGCATTGCCCACAAAAGGAAATTGGTTATTTTAATTGTTGTGCTTACAATGGATGGATTAATGTTCATATGATTGGTTTATTGATTTGTTTATGGTTGAAACACACATCGTAGTGGTGGATAATTGGTTTATATCTCTTTCCATGAAAATAACTATTTTTATTAAAATAAGGATTGGGAAATTTAGGTTTGAATTTAATTTTAAAACTATTTAGAAATCGAATTGAGTAAACATTATTCACATGGGATGAAATGGTTTTGAAAACAATTCCTCATTGATTATTTAGATATTGAATTGGGATCAAGAAATGATATTAAACATTGATTTTGTGCACACAACTATAATGTTAGTTGTAAATAATTAATCGAGCATTGATAAAAATATAATTGTATAAATTTAATTATATTAAAAGTGTGGAATTCAAAATGAAGACCTTTGGAATAGTTATTTTGAAAAGATTTGAACGAGATTTGGAAATATTATCATTTAATGTTCAGTTCAATGTGATATGAAGAATTTGAAAAAAAAAAAACAATTGATTTTATGTAAATTCCTCTTTCTATAAGGATGTTTGAAAATAATCGAACGAGTTTTAATCAAATATTAATTTTATTCAATTTAATTTGAAACAAAAGTTTAGATATAAAATGATTTTGAACTAAAGTTGGACCATAAAAATTTTATATAGGGAAAAAGGAATTGAAATACAGATTTATTTTAAATTATGGAAATGTAATTTATTTTGGGGAAAAGGAATTAGATGATTTATAGTTAAAACGTTATATAGTGTGAATCGAACGCGTCACGTAACGACAGTTCATTAATATCGACTTTAAATTTCAAATGATTATAACTTGAACATTTTGAATCAGATTGTCTTGAAATATTAACCAATGGATTTATATTAATGATGGGTTTTGAATAGAAAACGAATTTTCAAATTCCAACGTATGGTTTTTGAGTTATATTCAAATTAAAATTTGAAAAGGTTGTTATGCGTGCAGTTCGTCGACCGTAATGGAAATAAAATAAAATGGATGTATAAAAATTATTTTAAAATCCGGAAAAATATGATAAATTATGTTTTATTATTTAAAAGTGATTTGAGCTGAAATATTTGAATTTTGAATCCAATTGAGTTAATAACCATTTTCCAATGCTTTATGTAATGCTTTTAACGTTGTTATACCATTTCTTTGGAAATAATTGGAATTTAAATATTATTAAACATGAACTATTATGGAAAAAGGATTGTTAAATATGTTGAAAGATTTTAAAAGAGTTTAAAATTGTATGGTATGAAATTTAATAGGATATGAGAATTTTGGATTAAAAAGGAAATAAGTTGGATAGATTTGATCTTCGGATATTCGATATGGAATTCCATAATTGACAAATACTATCAGAGCTATTAAAGTATGTTCATATCCAATTTCTAATGGTGTTTGCCCGATTTGGTGAATTGATATCAGATATAAGTTGATTAAATTCTATTTAAACTTATATTTGAATTATCATTAAATGGAATTTCGAATCCAAATGTAGATTTGGTAGTTCCGGGATAACGACGAATAAACGGATTTTGTCTTTGAAATATAGGATTGGAAATGAATATTGAGCTTCAAGAAAAAGGGCTAAGATGATAACGGGATTTTTAGGGAATTGAACAAAATCCAACCTTAATTCAAAGTAAAGTGACTATATTTGGAAAGGAGTTTTAAATTGAGAAACTTGTATGGTCCATAGCTATTATTTTTAAAACACGCTTTTTACTTGGAAAGTACGGGATCGGATATAGATCCGAAACCCATTCCAAGTAATAATACGACGTTATAAAGAAACAGGAGACTTGGAAATTGATAAGTGAAGACCGGCTATATTATAATTCTTTAGGTTGATTGCTGATGTCTTGGATCGGGTCATACACCCGATACGAGGTTATAAGTGGCATGAGATCTGAATATATTTGAATATTTTTGGGTTGTAGTTTCGTTCAGACCTAGAACGGACTTGTATGTATGGTGTATCTGACATTGAAATTGACTGCGTAGCACTGATTTCTGTGAATATATATCATATTGTGGCAATAAATTATTCTCGTCTCTAAGACATACGTGCTTAGGGGGTTATGTATTGACAGAAATCAGTGATATGTCATGAACTGTCAATGTGGCATACTCGAGTTATGAAATGAGATAGTAATGATCAAAGCACGACTTATCGAAACGTAGTTTTGTATATATCGTGACATCGACGAACATCACGCCTCGGATTGATGGTAAACTGCGGTTAGGTTGTATACATAATCTCTAGTGAAAATCGAAAGCTTCGGCAGTAGATCTACTTCAAAACCTGAGGGAATAAAAGATATATGGTGTCCGATGTGTGGATGTTATCTGGGATATATACTTTTGCGCTATGTATTCGGTGTCCATTGTCTGGATGTTAACCGGGAGATACTTAGCACGTGTCCTCGATTGATCTTTCGTGCCATGAACCATCATATTGGAAAATCCAACAACCAATACGAACCTTTCGTTTTGTATTAATATATTTATTTGTAAAATTGTTTTCAACACTATGCACTAATGATAATACTAAAAAGGATTTTCACGTATTAAATCATTTTTGATTGTCATAAGGCAAACTCGCCCATTTAGTGTGCACTTGCATTGTGTGATGTGGGACGAGCTTATGATAGCTTCATTTTTCAAAGTCATTGCGGATTTCTGTGCACAGGAATTCACATGGAGTAAACCCATTCTGCGTTAGCAGCATGGCCCGATGTAATTTCCTAACTTTAAAATAAACCCAAAATAATAACTGTTTTGAGTTCTCACACCTGTCCCATGAATGACCTGGAGTTTATTTGTAACACCCCACCTCCGCCAGGGTAACTCTTGCAAGCACACTAGCTTTGGAGGGGCGTTAAACAAGGTAAACATGCATGCATATATCACAAGACAGAACATATATATAAGTAAAACAGAGTAAATAAAGCAGCGGATCAAACTAGCATTTCAAAACCATAGTCATGTTACAACAAAGTACTTGATCATTATTTTCCAACAAACAAAGTCTAGAGAAAAGCATAAACTGAAAAACTGAAATACATAAAGTACTATCCCCAAAGTGAAGTGATAAACCATAGCTAGCTCAATGTCCAAAACCGTACATGAGCAAATCCAGTAAGCAAGCCGTAAAGATCCAAGCTAAGCTCCAATGTTCCCACCCTGAGAACCTGAGGGGGGGGGGGGGGAAACGGAAGAAAAGAGGCGAAAGAAAACAGGTCAGTCAAAAAGACTGGTAAGCCCTACTACTATCTGTCCATGAACTAGTAAAGTTAACATGCATGAGAAGCTGAGATGAACATAAGGATAACAACATACTGGCATGATGATTAACTAATAAGATAGATAAAGGTGTCATCGCATAATCAAGGTTAAGTTTTGCACCACGGGTGTACTAGCATTCTAACATGTCAAGTGAAAACATGAATTGATCCCTTGGCCCAAGCTTGGCCCAATATCATGAGATGACCTAAATCAAGGTCCAACTACACGGTCTAGTTGATCGGCTCCCTATAAGCCTAACTCGTCAAGTGTCGGTGTCATACGGCCCAAACATGCAATGTAGCTAACTGCGCTAGGCCCACCCCAGGGTGTATCAAGTCCTAGGGTGTAGACCTCGGACACCAATCAAGTATGCACAGTCTAGATCTACTGGTACCCATGCCTGATTCTCCATCTCCGGACTATGTGCACGACCATAGTCCGCCTGGACCTACACCGGCGTACCTACTCAGCCGTCGTTTTGGTCGCTTACATGTCAGCCCAGTAATCGTGCCCCACCCTAGCCTAGTCCTAGGGTCTTATGATACTATCAAGAGGGTTACTGCTGAAAAGGACCACGCAACTAGGGTTTCCTTAACGGGTTAAATGTGGTTAACCCGATCCAAACGTGGATTAAATTGGTTAAGTGTACCCAAGATTCATGACTTAACCCCGATTAACCCATCCAGCCCAAATTGATTAAGTATTAAGTGGACCATGACTTAACCCTAATCAGGAGGCATTAATTAACTTAATGTGCTTTAACCTCTCACATTAGACCTTGTTGTGGTTACTAGTTAAGCCTGGCGGGTCCGGGTAGCTTTACACCACAACTTGGTCTAACCTCGGGTTCGAGCACAACATGACCAACTTCTCACATTGGATCCTATTGTTTGTAGCCACTAGTTAAGCCGGGCGGGTCCGGGTAGATTTATGCTACAAACTTAACCCAACCTCGAGTTGGCCACACTCATATTTTCTAAGTGTCATGTCCATTATGTTTCCAAAACATAATTACAAGCTAACATATCACGTCATGTTATAAAAATCATGTTTATGTCATAATGTTACCCAACCCCAACGTAATCCCATCGTTTACATAATCGCATCAACGCATAAAGGATAAAATAGGGAACTTGGCATAATCATGACAAAAATGTGTTGAAGCCACAAGTTTAACATGGTGGCATATGAAATGTACATATGTTCATATACTTGCATATTGAATCATTAGGCTTCAAATGCATGCATAAAACCAAACTTAGTATATGAGTGATACATGGTGATAAATGACATGTAGAAGTTGCTAGAAGTTCGCATTTAGCCTCACATGCAAGTTATCATAAGGGATATGATAACTTTCATGTTGCCAAAATGCGACCTTTAATATAAAGCTTGGATCTTTATGCTCACAACATCAAGTTTAACTTGCATAACATGATATCATGTGTATAATGATCAACCCAAACTTGCATAACAAAGCAACATGTGTCATACATAATGATTAAACCAACTTGCATAGCATAATGATCAACCAAACTTGCATATCATAATGATCAACCAAACTTGCATATCATAATGATCAATCAAACTTGCATATCATAATGATCAACCCCAAACTTGCATCATTCATTTAACTTTAGAGTTCAATAAAAAGAAAGTAGAAAAGGGCTTACAATGCTATGAAGACACAAATGAATATTTTTTATAAAGATTGAGACGAAGCCCTTATGCAAGCACCAAAATATGAAAGCCCCAATTGAAAAACCCTTGCGCCAAATCAATAAAAATCTTTTCTTTGAAATAGAAATGTTGCAACTTGACTTGAATGCAAACTAAGAACACTCATACAAGTTTGAAAACAATTGTATGAACTCACAATCTCTCATAGAAATAAACTTAGGAATTTTAGCATGAGAGTGGAGGCCATGAGAGGAACAAATTTGACATAGTTTAGTTGTAGGATTGAATAATGGTGATTTAGGCTAGGTTTAGGGGTCTTTTTATAGAGGATTAGGATAGTATTAGCCATAGGATTAACCCTAGATTCAATCAGAGCCATCAAATCCCGTCACTAGCCAACAAAACAGGTCAAAACAGCCAGAATGGTGCACCATGTTGCCTGGGTCCGACCAGGCAGGTCGACCCCCAGGTTGACCCTGGGGTCGACTCCCTAGTCGACCTGGCCCCCCAGGTCGACTCCCAGGTCGACCCCCAGGTCGACCTGGTCTGGGCGGGATTTTTCCCGCCTACCCCGAATTTTCTGAAATTTGAATCTGTTTTAAATTTGAATTTTTCGTCAAACTTCGCGAGGCCATATCTCGGTCGTACGGACTCCGATTTTCGAAAACTCGGACTCTATTTCACGTATTTTTCCAAGACGAACGCAATGGCACAGCCCGTTTCCCTTGATTCAGATTTTGTAATATAATTCTGCCTTGATTTATGTTATAACATGTTATTCAAAAATATGGGTTGTTACATTCTCCCCTCCTTAAAGGATTTCGTCCCCGAAATATCCAAGTTAGGAAGAACGTATCCTACCATCGATCATCCATCTACTCAAAACATCATCCACGTGCAGTCATTGTCCTTAAAGGATTCTAGATGCTGTATGATCATATGCAAAGGTGGGTGTATATGTACTTATCTTATGTGAAAATCAGGCGGTTACTGATACAGTAAACCTCCTTAATGCAAAGTATGTTAGTGAAATGAGTCCATATGTATGCAAATTCCTAACATAACTCATAGTCTCTACATGAGTGCACATAACATTCATCCATATGCAACATCCACGTGATAGCATAACAAGTTTCATCCATGAATAAGTACAAGCACTCATGCATATGCAACATGAAAGTGTGTGAGCCGATCTTAGTGCCTAATGTGTATCATGCATCCACGAGTATCCACGTGCAAACACTTGCAACCACTTGCAACCATCAAGCATAACATGTTTCAAATACATGTTTCATCCAAAGGGTTTCTACCTAAGGTCCTCATGACATGATTAACGAGATAACAAGATAAACAAGATAAACATGGATAATCATGGATAAAAAGAAAGATAGGCTAATTAGGAAATAGGTCGAGAATGTACCCTAAAAAAGAAATGGATAAAGCCCACGCATCTTCTCCTCGGTTTCCCAAGTTGCATCTTCATCGGCTTCACCCCACTGAACTTTCACCAATTTGACTTCTCGATTTCTTAGCTTCTTGATCTCCGTTCCCAAGATACGAATCGGAGCTTTTCTCAAGGTTGCTTCTTTCTCTACCTCAATGTCTTCAAGAATGCTTGGTTCAACCACCTCGGCGGACTCATGTAGGCACTTTCGGAGATGCGAGACATGAAAGACATTATGCACTCCGGCTAGCTTTTCGGGCAATTCCACCTTATAGGCCATCTTTCCAATTCTCTCTATGATAGGGAAGGGTCCTACGAACCTTGGTGACAGCTTCCCAATTGCTCCAAAACGTACCACATTACGCAAAGGAGAAACCTTCACGAAAACCATGTCTCCCACTTCGAATTCTAAATCTGCCCTTCGCTTGTCAGCATAGGATTTCTGTCTATCTTGGGCCGCTTTCATCCTTCTTCTCACTAAGTCAACTTTCTCGGATGTGTCCCGTATCATATCGGGCCCAAGTATAAGTCTATCTGTTGTCTCCCACCAACAAGATGGTGACCTACACGGCCTCTCATACAAAGCTTCAAATGGTGCCATCCCTATGCTGGCTTGATAGCTATTATTATACGCAAACTCTACAAGAGGAAGGTGGTCTTCCCAAGTACCACCGAAGTCGAGAACATAAAGCCTCAAGAGATCTTCTAGCACTCTATTCACCCTTTCGGTTTGGCCATCCGTCTGGGGGTGATAGGCTGTACTCAGGTTCGATCGCGTGCCCATCGCTTCTTGCAAACTTCTCCAGAACTGGCTAGTGAAAATTGGGTCACGATCGCTAACTATGCTAGAAGGAACTCCATGCAACCGCATTGTTTCTCGAAGATAAATAGATGCTAGCCCTGATGCGGTCCTCTTTCTCTTTACTGGGATGAAGTGAGCACTCTTCGTAAGTCTGTCAACTATGACCCATATGCTTGTGTTCCCTCTCCTTGACCTAGGCAATCCATCCACAAAATCCATAGAAATACTCTCCCACTTCCATTGCGGGACCTCCAATGGATGTAATAGCCCACCTGTTTCTTTGACTCGGCTTTCACTTGTTGGCACACCATGCACTTTGAAACATACTCTGCTACATCCTTCTTCATTCCATCCCAAAAGAAACTGCGCTTCATATCTCTATACATCTTATCTCCTCCCGGATGTATAGTCATCTTCGAGTGATGCGCTTCTTCAAGAACTCTATGGACTAAATCTCCAACTCGAGGAACACATAATCTCCCATCACGCCTTAGCCATCCTTTATCATCAATAGTATATCTGGCAAGGTGACTAGACGTCTCACCGCGAATCAACTTGTCCATAACTTCGACTATCTGTGGATCTTCCTTCTGCGAAGCCCCAACTTGATCAAGAAGTGTGGGTCTAAGCTCAAGGGATGCTAATGAACCCGTCATCAACTCAACAGCCATCGTGAAATCAAAGGTTGCCAAGAATTCTAAGTTCTTCATCTCAATGAACAGGGGACTCAAAGTCAATCTCCTTCTGCTTAGCGCATCCGCCACAACATTACCCTTGCCAGGGGTATAAGCTATCTCGAAGTCATAAGATGCCAAGAATTCCATCCACCTTTGCTGCCTTAGATTCAGATCTTTTTGTGAGAAGAGGTATTTGAGTGACTTGTGATCAGTATACAACTCAAACCTTTCGCCTAGAAGATAGTGGCGCCAGGATTTGAGTGCAAAGACGATCGCCGCTAACTCCAAATCATGAGTGGGATAGTTCTTCTCATGAACTTTAAGTTGCCTATCCCCATAACATATCACTCTTCCCTCTTGCATCAGAACAGCTCCTAACCCCGTGCCACATGCATCTGTGTACACGGTAAACATCTTACCACTATCGGATAATGCCAAAACTGGAGCTGAGGTAAGGGCTCTTTTGAGCTTTTGAAAAGCAAGCTCACACTCCAAGTCCCATGCAAAGACTAAGTTCTTCTTCGTCAACTTAGTAAGAGGGGCCGAAATCTTAGCGAAGTCCCTGATGAACTTCCTATAGTAGCCCGCCAAACCGAGAAAGCTTCTTACTTCGGTCGCATTCCTAGGAGTCTTCCAGTCTTGAACCACAACCACTTTCGCGGGATCCACCGCTATGCCTTGCTTAAAACTATATGTCCAAGAAACCGAACTTCCCTTCTCCAGAAATGACATTTAGAGAACTTGGCTTTCAACTGATGCGCTCTAAGCGTATCCATCACTTCCTTGAGATGTCTGGCATGTTCTTCCTCATCCTTTGAGAAGATCAGAATATCATCCACGAAGACAACCACGAACTTGTTAAGGAACTCCCTGAACACCCTACTCATCAAATCTACGAAGTAGGCGGGTGCATTAGTCAAACCGAATGGCATGACAAGCCATTCAAAGAATCCATCCGGAGTCCTAAACGTAGTCTTATCGATGCTATCCTCAGCCACTCTAAGCTGATGGAATCCGGTGGCTAGATCGAGTTGAGAGAAAACAGAAGCACCTACAAGCTGGTTAAAGAGATCATTAATCCTCGGTAAAGGGTGCCTATTCTTCTTTGTCAGTTTGTTCAACTCTCGATAATCAACACATAGACGAAGAGAACCATCCGCCTTAGTAGCGAATACCACCGGAGCACCCCATTCAGAAATGCTTCGTCTAATAAAACCCTTCTCAAGCAGCTCCTTGATTTGCTTACTGAGCTCTCTCCTTTCACGTGGGGCCATGTGCCTAACAGGCAATGATACTGGATTGGCATTATCAACTAGATAAATGCGGAAATCTATCTCTCGTTTAGGGGGTAACCCTTTAACTTCTTCAAAGACATCGGGATAGTCCCGGACCACCCTTACAGATTGCAGATCATCGATGGACGAGTCAAGAGATTCAAGATAACATAACATGACGGGACCTCTAGGGTTACAAGAAATTTCTAGGGTATTACCGAGGCGAGTCATGAGCCTCACCACCCTATGTTCACAATCGAGAATGGCTCCATAACTGGACAACCAATCCATGCCCAAGATCAACCCATATCCCGTGAACCCGAGAACATAAGTATTACACGTGAATTCTACGGTAAAGATAGAAATCTTCAAATCCACACAAATCATAGATAGATGGGCGGAACCCCCAATTGGATTTGAAACACAAACGGGATCCTCAACTAGGCTAGTACTTAGGTGCAAATTTTCAACAATGTCAGAAGAGATAAAACTATGCGATGCGCCAGAATCAAATAAGGTGCGAACAGGATAATCAGATATATAAACAAGACTTTCTATAGAAATACTACCTCGATCTTGAACTGGAGCAGCGTTGAGAGCATGCACTTGCCCTACAGAAGGTCCTGCACGCTGATTCTGCCCTTGCCCTTGTCCTTGCTTCTTGGGGCAATCCTTGCTAAAATGTCCGGTCTCTCCACAATGAAAGCATTCGCCATACTTCCTCTTCTTACAGTCTTTAGATATGTGCCCAACATTTCCACAGTAGTGGCATTTCCTTGGATCCTTTGCCTTGGCCTTGTTGCCCTTGTTGTTCTTGTTGTTTTTGTTGTTCTGATTGCTCTGATTTCCTCCCCACTTGGAGTCTGTCTTCTTGGCTTGGGTCTCATTAGCCTTCACTTCCTTCTTGCCATTCTTATCGTCTCCTTGAAGCAATGCCATGTCTACTAGACCTTCGAAAGTGGCCCCAATAGGTATATGAGATAGGGCTAAACCTTGTAATGGCTCATTCAACTCTCGTGCAAAGCGCAAAGCCTTCTTCTGGGGAGTATTAATCATGTCCAAACCAAATCGGGCGAGCTTGTTAAACTCGTTCACGTACTCCCTCACTGTCATGTCCCCTTGCTTCAAAGATATAAATTTCTCCAATTGCAAATTTGCCTCAGCTGATGATAGGAACTTAAGCCCAAATCTTGTCCTAAAGTCGGCCCAAGTCTCTATAGGCCTCGTAGCATTGGTGACCTCCCACCAATAAGCAGCTTCTTCTTTTAATAATCATGATGCCAATAAAACCCTTCTATGATCTTGCACATCAAAGATGGCGAAGAGATCTTCAGTTTCTTTCAACCAATTTCTTGCCTCCACAAAAGTCTCCGTCCCAATAAAGTTCTTGCCACTCATCGCCTTAAAGTCTTTGCAAATCTTAGCGAAGTCTGCTTGCGGATTCTGAGGAGGAGGAGGAGGAACCTCAGTTATATTGGGGGTATTTGCTGGGCCCACATCGTTGGCCCTAGCTTCCAAGTACCCCCAGAACCATCCGGGAATGGTCACTCCCTCGGGAAGGTTAAGATCGGCCATACTGAAAAAGGAAAAAAGATAGATTCAAAATGAAGAAACGAAGGATAGTGCTATGGCTTTTAGGGAATAGCCTTTTTAAAATAACTAGACTTTTCTTGGAAAATACTTAATTGGTTTTGAAAATAGTTTTTCAAAAGGTAAGTTTCAAAAACACTTTTGCTCAAACCTTGTAAACCTTATGCTCTTATACCAAATGTAACACCCCACCTCCGCCAGGGTAACTCTTGCAAGCACACTAGCTTTGGAGGGGCGTTAAACAAGGTAAACATGCATGAAGAAATCACAAGACAGAACATATATACAAGTAAAACAGAGTAAATAAAGCAGCGGATCAAACTAGCATTTCAAAACCATAGTCATGTTACAACAAAGTACTTGATCATTATTTTCCAACAAACAAAGTCTAGAGAAAAGCATAAACTGAAATACTGAAATACATAAAGTACTATCCCCAAAGTGAAGTGATAAACCATAGCTAGCTCAATGTCCAAAACCGTACATGAGCAAATCCAGTAAGCAAGCCGTAAAGATCCAAGCTAAGCTCCAATGTTCCCACCCTGAGAACCTGAGGGGGGGGGAAACGGAAGAAAAGAGGCGAAAGAAAACAGGTCAGTCAAAAAGACTGGTAAGCCCTACTACTATCTGTCCATGAACTAGTAAAGTAAACTGGCATGAGAAGCTGAGATGAACATAAGGATAACAACATACTGGCATGATGATTAACTAACAAGATAGATAAAGGTGTCATCGCATAATCAAGGTTAAGTTTTGCACCACGGGTGTAATAGCATTCTAACATGTCAAGTAAAAACAAGAATTGACCCCTTGGCCCAATATCATGAGATGACCTAAATCATGGTCCAACTACACGATCTATTTGATCGGCTCCCTATAAGCCTAACTCGTCAAGTGTCGGTGTCATACGGCCTAAACATGCAATGTAGCTAACTGCGCTAGGCCCACCCCAGGGTGTATCAAGTCCTAGGGTGTAGACCTCGGACACCAATCAAGTATGCGTAGTCTAGATCTACTGGTACCCGTGCCTGATTCTCCAACTCCGGACTATGTGCACGACCATAGTCCGCCTGGACCTACACCGGCGTACCTACTCAGCCGTCGTTTTGGCCGCTTACATATCAGCCCAGTAATCGTGCCCCACCCTAGCCTAGTCCTAGGCTCTTATGATACTATCAAGAGGGTTACTGCTGAAAAGGACCACGCAACTAGGGTTTGCTTAACGGGTTAAATGTGGTTAACCCGATCCAAACGTGGATTAAATTGGTTAAGTGTACCCAAGATTCATGACTTAACCCCGATTAACCCATCCAACCCAAATTGATTAAGTATTAAGTGGACCATGACTTAACCTTAATCAGGAGGCATTAATTAACTTAATGTGTTTTATCCTCTCACATTAGACCTTGTTGTGGTTACTAGTTAAGACGGGCGGGTCCGGGTAGCTTTACACCACAACTTGGTCTAACCTCGGGTTCGAGCACAACATGACCAACTTCTCACATTGGATCCTATTGTTTATAGCCACTAGTTAAGCCGGGCGGGTCTGGGTAGATTTATGCTACAGACTAAACCCAACCTCGAGTTGGCCACACTCATATTTTCTAAGTGTCATGTCCATTATGTTTCCAAAACATAATTACAAGCTAACATATCACGTCATGTTATAAAAATCATGTTTATGTCATTAATGTTACCCAACCCCAACGTAATCCCATCGTTTACATAATCACATCAACGCATAAAGGATAAAATAGGGAACTTGGCATAATCATGACAAAAAGGTGTTGAAGCCACAAGTTTAACATGGTGGCATCTGAAATGTACATATGTTCATATACTTGCATATTGCATCATTAGGCTTCAAAAGCATGCATAAAACCAAACTTAGTATATGAGTGATACATGGTGATAAATGACATGTAGAAGTTGCTAGAAGTTCGCATTTAGCCTCACATGCAAGTTATCATAAGGGATATGATAACTTTCATGTTGCCAAAATGCGACCTTTAATATGAAGCTTGGAGCTTTATGCTCACAACATCAAGTTTAACTTGCATAACATGATATCATGTGTATAATGATCAACCCAAACTTGCATAACATAGCAACATGTGTCATACATAATGATTAAACCAACTTGCATAGCATAATGATCAACCAAACTTGCATGTCATAATGATCAACCAAACTTGCATATCATAATGATCAACCAAACTTGCATATCATAATGATCAACCCCAAACTTGCATCATTCGTTTAACTTTAGAGTTCAATAAAAAGAAAGTAGAAAAGGGCTTACAATGCTATGAAGACACAAATGAATATTTATTATAAAGATTGAGACGAAGCCCTTATGCAAGCACCAAAATATGAAAGCCCCAATTGAAAAACCCTTGCGCCAAATCAATAAAAATCCTTGCTTTGAAATAGAAATGTTGCAACTTGACTTGAATGCAAACTAAGAACATTCTTACAAGTTTGAAAACACTTGTATGAACTCACAATCTCTCATAGAAATAAACTTAGGAATTTTAGCATGAGAGTGGAGGCCATGAGAGGAACAAATTTGACATAGTTTAGTTGTAGGATTGAATAATGGTGATTTAAGCTAGGTTTAGGGGTCTTTTTACAGAGGATTAGGATAGTATTAGCCATAGGATTAACCCTAGATTCAATCAGAGCCATCAAATCCCGTCACTAGCCAACAAAACAGGTCAAAACAGCCAGAATAGTGCACCAGGTTGCCTGGGTCCGACCAGGAAGGTCGACCCCCAGGTCGACCCTGGGGTCGACACCCCAGTCGACCTGCCCCCCCCCCCCCCCCAGGTCGACCTGGTCTGGGCGGGATTTTTCCCGCCTACCCCGAATTTTCTAAAATTTGAATCTGTTTTGAATTTGAATTTTTCGTGAAACTTCGTGAGGCCATATCTCGGTCATACGGACTCCGATTTTCAAAAACTCGGACTCTATTTCACGTATTTTTCCGAGACGAACGCAATGGCATAGCCCGTTTCCCTTGATTCAGATTTTGCAATTTAATTCTGCCTTGATTTATGTTATAACATGTTATTCAAAAATACGGGTTGTTACATTATTGTCCCCTATCTAAACTCTGGGTGCCCTTATTTTTGCACGGGCAGCTAGTAGTTTAGTTTGCAGATTTAGTCTTCACAGTTGGATTTAGATTTAGAGCTAGTGCTTTTTTTTTTGTTTTACTTCCTCCGCTGTGAGCAATTTTTCCGCCGAGCTTTATATGTACTCTGACTTGTACTGTAATTCTTATGTAAAAAAAATTGTAATGAAATTAAAAGTTATGTTCTTTGTTTTTAAATATGCTTGTACCCATAACTACCCGTCTTTATGAATGATTTAAGTTCGTTTAATTACAAGCGAGAATCGGACAAAAAGGCGGGTCATTACAGGTGCTTAATTTTATAAAGAATAACCGTTCTATAGGCATTTGGATGATTCATTTGGGTCTTCTTTAGATGTTATGCACTATGTTACTATTGTTGTATGTCAAAAGGTTTTCCAACAAAGCAAATTGAATTTCAGGAGGGGATTTTTTTTTTAAATTTATGTATTTCGATGGTGATCTTAGATTCATAATGAATTAGTATTCTATTTGCAAATGTAAGAAAATTATTTGATTAGCTGGATATAATTTATTTTATTATTAGACAACAAGCTGTTAAGTTTGTTTTAGATGATGAATCAGCTGACCATTTAAGTTATTTTATTTACTTTTTGCACATAGCTCTAGAAGGTGTCATTGTCATTTACTCATTATCACTACATGTCTCATTATTCATGTTCTTTCTTTTGTAAGTGTTTAATTTATTTTTGATATGTAGGTAATTAAGGTTGGATTAAATGGGGACATAGAAATTTATGTGATCTGATGGAACCGTATATTTCATAGCACATATTAGAGGTATGCCACCATCAATACTAACTATAATTTTAGTCTCATTTTGTAGGTAATTTTTATCTAATACGTAGGGTAAACATGTACCTTGCATATATTTTGCATCACACTCTCGTTTTGAAATTTTCAACAAATATAATAGAAAGTAATTATATTATGTTTCAGGTTGGTGCAAGTTAATACCTATAGTTGACGAAATTGATAAAGTCGGCCAGAAGGAAAGCTTATAGTACGTGGCAGTTGTAGAAACAATAGCTGAGATATAAATTATGGAACAATCATTGCCTTGAGAGATAAGAATAAAAAATAATAGAGGACAACTTTTTGTTCAAAAGACAACACAAATGCCTCAAGAAGTAGAAGCAAATACATAGTCGAAGTTGTTAAATTCTTTCGTGAGGTAATATATGTGAAAGCATGATTTGTACCTAAACTGTACAATGTTTCTAATTGGTGAGCCTGTTTCCTTCGAATTAAGAGAGAAAAACATTACTACAGGGCTACATAAAATTATAGAATCAGGCATATCATCATTGTCTGATTGTTAATGATGCTTTTTTTTTTGAACTAATGGAAATTCTTATCTTAAAGTTCAAACGTATCATGCATTATTACTATAATCTTTTTCTTCGTTACCTACATTGTTTGATAGACTTTTTATTCATTATGTTGCATAAATCTCTAAAGTTTATAACGATTATAGTGGTTGAATGAATCCTGATGGTTCTTCTAGAATATGATGTTATATTTGAAGTGTAATTAAGAATATTTCATGGGGCAAGGAGGCGGTAAAGACTTCTTATGTAAGCATAAAATAAGGAATGTGCAACTATTGAGATTTTCATATAAAAAGATGAAAAGATAATGTGAAAACCCGTAACTTCCCCGTAAAGGAAAGCGTTCTGTTGTGGCTTGTTCTCGAACTATCCGACGCTTTCCTTTACGGGGAAGTTACGGGTTCGAAATATTCCGAAGATAATTTCGATCCAACTCCAGTCCAATTCACATATTGGGAATATTGGTTATTTTTAAAATCACTTTCAAATCCAACATCGAAATCTAACGGTTGGATTTGGAATTATGTCCAAATCAAATTTGAAAAAGGTCGCTGTAAGTGCAGTTCGATGGCCATTGATGGAAATCGACTGTACGGACCTTGATAAAATTATTAAAAATATTAATAATTTGTGTAAAATCATAAGAAATGATTTGTGAAGAATTGGGATGAAAAACTCCATATTTGAAAAGATAAAAATAGATTTTTATCGAAATAAACTAGTTTTGAACTAGAATTATAATTCTATTTATTTTTAAATAAATAAATGGAATTTGAAATGGTTTTGAAAATAACCGGGATTTCCAATGATTGCATTGGAGTGGATTTGAATCGAAATTGTCTTCGGAATATTTCGATGTTGGAATTCGTGATTATATGGATGTTGTTACGGAAATTTGAAAGATATATATTTATATCGTTATTTCCAATACGATATTTGTTAGTCGTGGAATTTGATATTGAATATAAGCCGGTATATTTTCTATTCAGAGCCTTGTATTGAATATCAAATGTGATTTGGGTTTGTCGTGAATGGTGTCTTCACTAATACTGTTCTTGAACCCAGTTGAGAAAAGATTAAGTCTTTTTATTTAGATTTAATGAAGTGTACCAATTAAATAATATTTAATTGAAATTGAATTGATATTGATCTTTGGGTTTATCGTGAACAGTGTTTTAAATAACACTCGTTCTTTAACCCGATAATTAATGGAATGTGACTTTGGGTTTATCGTGAACCGTGTTTTAAATGACACGGATTCTTTAACCCAGTTAACGATTAAAACTAAGTGGAGTTTTAATGAATCTTTAATTAGACTGAGATGATCGAGAATGGAGTATAACCAGTTTTGCTCCAGGCGATAGTTAAATCTTTAATTAGTTTTGAACGTGAAATGGTAATTGAATTTACCGATAACACCGTGGTGTTAGATATGAAGTACTACCAGTTTTACTTCATGGGATAAATAGGTTGGGATTGAGAAATTAAAACAAATGATTACTTCGGTAAGGTTCGCTAATCCCGACTAGTTTTGAATTGATATTCAAAAATAGATTAAAGAATAAATTCAAGAAATTTATCTTGGATAAAATTAATGGGAACCTTTCCCTATGAATGTGAAATCAGAAACTAACTGTCGGTTAGCTAAGCAGAATGGTTTTCTGGATATTGATCTGATGATGGTTTCGGCCTTCGGGGTTAATATTTGGGGAATTATTCTCTTGATTAATTTACGATTAGTGACTGATGAATTGGAATGAGGCGTATGTTGTGTTTGTGTAACGTTTACTTCGCGAGTTTCACACCCGGTATGAACCAAAAACGGGAGACGGACCTCAGGGAGGGCATGCGTTTCTTTCTAGTTAGAAGTGGCGTCAGTGGTTTTACACGCCCTGACGAGTTTGACTTATGTGGTTGTTGCTGTTGCGAGGCGCCTCGGTTTGATCGGACGATCCGGGTCCGATGGAGTCATTCGTTGGCTCATTTACGCCCCATAGGGCGGGGGAACGCATGTTCAGTGTTTAAGTTTAATCCACATCGGTGGACCGGCCCTGACGATCCAAAGGCTTGACAGAGTACTTGCCTGAGGCTCGGGCTAGACGGTCTCGAATCGGTTGAGGACTATCTTTTGCCTCGGTTCATAGATGGAAATCCAATTTCCAAATACGTGACATTTGCGGTTTTATTTGTAGAGCCTAGTATGGCGACATGATATATGGTACCCATGCCGCCTATGATTGATACTTATGATTTGAAGTTGTTTTATACATTATACACTTATAATAGTATCAAATGATTTGTTTTAAACGTATCAAGCATTCTTTGGCTGTTATAAGGGAAAACCCTATCCCCCGGCTTGCGTTGCATTGTGTGATAGGACCTGGGTCTTATAACAGCTTCATTTTTCTTTATTTAGCATTGCGCTGTTGTTTTATGCACTGGTATTCTTGGGAGGAAACCCGTTCCGTGTTATACGGCGTGGTCCCTTGATTTACCTAACTTTAAAATAAAGATTAACTGTTTTAGTTCTCACACCAGTCCCATGACTGACCTGGAGTTTATTGTTTTAACCTGAACTCTGGGTGCCCTTATTTTGACACGGGCAGCTAGTAGTTTTGGTTTTGCAGATTTATATTCACAGGTTCCTGGTTTACAGCTGGAACGATATCTGGAAAGCTTTGTATCCGTATATCTCATTCTAGTTGTGTATTGTATTATTTTTCCGCTGCTATGTATTTAAATGTAATTTAAATCTCTGATATTTCTATGTAATATTCATTTATACTCTGTATATTCTTGTAATCTGATGCATTGTTGTAATATACAATGAAATGTTCTTTTGTATGCGTTCTGTTGTGGCTTGATCTCGAACTATCCGACGCTTTCCTTTACGGGGAAGTTACGGGTTTTCACAGTTAAGAAATGCAAAGTAATATGGGTGCACAATGTCTGAATTGTGGCATGGTTCGAAGATGTAACTACAATAAAATTCTCTTCTAAAAATATGTGAACAATAGAACGTTAGGTGTATTAATGCGGACTTCCACATATGCAGATTGAACATAAAAGAGCAATGTTGTGGAAGAATGTAGAAAAAGACCCAAGGTAACTACATATGTAGGACTAAGTTTATGAATGCCTTGATCAAATACTTTTTTCTTCAACCTGTAATGTCACAATTAATGATCTCAGTTCTGCGAAACTCAATATGGTTTTTTCTTAAGTTATCACTTTTTATTATAACCAATGTATTACTTATTTATTCTATATTCATGTAGTGAATACTGACTATGAAATGAGAAAACTACACGTTAACTCAATTTATATAGAATTTCAAAATTGTATGTATGAGTTACCGTAAGAATATATACCACTCACTATTGAAAATAAGTTTTTACAGTTGTAAGTCCTAAATAGAAGAGCTATCAAAGTTAGTTCATAAAATATTAACACTTTTATGTGCAATAGTACAAAAATATACTAATGATGTACCTAAGTACCAGTTGATCGAGCAACAAGGGTCCAATTTAACACTCATTTGCAATGCACACATATCGATGATAAAATTATTTTTGGATGAACAAAAGAACAATTTACTATTGTTGTCGCATAAATTATAATATTTAAATATATATATATATAACTATTTATTATTAATTACAATAGTTTAATTTTCTTTTATTTTTGATATTTAATCATTACAATATGTATTTTTAATAACATAAATTTTAATGCCCAGCAAAGCGGGAAAAAAATAGTGATTTATAAAATGTAATACGTTATTGTGATTGTAATGGAAAGTAGGATGACCAATCGCTAAAGTAAAAACAATAAACAAAAAGATAAAAAAATAAAATGAAGTAGTTATTTGAATTTGTTACAGTAGGGAAGTGTTACAAATAAATTTTCACAAGACATTTATGATAACGTATAAAAGTATTAAACATTTTTATAAATTTTTACAAGACATTTTTATAAATTGTTACAAATAAATGAAGTAGATTTTATGATAACATCGTGAACCTACACAATCGAACCATCACTACACCATATCTGGAATTTCGCAACTCCTATAGCCGGAGCATTTGCAACGGCTTTGAGCCGTTGCTAATTTGCAATGGCTTAAGGCCGTTGCAAAGCCTATCAGAACTCTTGCTACCCTTGTTCTCTCTTTCGCAACGGCTTTAATCCGTTCTATCCTAATAATAATTTCCTACCCCCCCCCCCCCCCGTTCCCAAGGGAGTACACTATATTCTAAATTCCTACCCCCCCCCCCCCCCGGTTTCAAAAAAGAAAAGAAAAAAAGGAAAGCAAACCCTACGCTCCAGATTCAATCAAAAGATTTTCAATTCGATCCAGAATCCGATCCAGCAAGGATTTTCACTTCGATTCCAACTCGAAGATTCAGGAAGCAGTTTAGATTAAACACTTCAATCTCGATCGACTCAAGGTATGCAGTCAATTCATTGTAGGGTTTAATCGATTGGCTTTAAATTGAAATTCGAATTCTGATCTACGGTTATACTGTTTGAATTCCTGATTAATCGATACTATTCCTGATTAATCGATACTAATTCATTGTAGGGTTTAATCAATTTGCTTTAAATTGGTGTCTTTTTACCCTAAATTAGGTTGTTTATTGTGATACATGTTATTATCAAAAAGAATAGAAGAACTTAGTTGAGAGGAAAGAAGATTTTAGGATAAATTATCATCACCCTTAATTATTTTAAGATTCATCATTAATTTTCTAATATTCTAGTATTCGCGTGTTAGTATTTAGTTTAATCTCACTGTAAATAAATTTTGTGTCTTTGACTCATTAATTAGTGGTATATTTTGCTCTTGTTTAATCATAAGATTCTATAAGTTTATGGTACATAATTCAAAAATAATGATTATGTACTATGCAAAAGTTCATCGTTGTGCTTATTTTATTTTGTAAAGATGACAATATCAATGCTAAAATAGTGCTAGAGTACTTGCTCACTGGTGTTGATAATTGATCCACACTGCCATAACCACAAAAGTTGCTCTAAAATTAATAGTTATCTATATAAGTAGGTGTACATGCATTAGAATAATTTATAGTTTGTCCATAACACATGAACAATTTATCTTTATATTACTCATGGGTAGTAGAATTAGTGCGTTAGTTATCCGTCAAAGAATCAGATTTATATGTCAACTCAAAAATAACTCGTGTTGGTCCGTTGAAGCCTCGTTAGGTAATATTGATAATTAATGTCTTGTAGAATTGGACAGAAAGTGTCGATCATTGATTACTCCATGAATATTGTTGTTGTGTAAGCTCGGATTTTGTTTGTAAAAATGTTTTATTTATTGTAGTTTATGATAAGTCTGTGGGTTCAAAATTGATTTGCCCATTCTGTGGACTGCAATCTTGGCCACAAGCTCTTATCTGACATTGAAAACGACTGACAAATTTGTGTGATATTGGAGGTGCGTGGGTGTAGATCAGTTCAAATAATTTTGTTAACAGGTGACCAGCCTTTATTGTTGAATGTCCTAGAAATTAATTTCGCATATAATATAGTTGAACAGTTTTGAAACTACACCAAAAATATTAAACTGGGCAATGTGTGTTTCTCGCCTGTATATACCAAATACCTTTGGGATCCTACCTCTAGTGTCTAGTCTCGTTAGATACTGCAAATAAGATAAACATGTTTGGGAACTACAAAGGGATAAGCTGCTGTAATTAGACTATTTTCTGTCGATATTACAAAATTAGATGTCGCGGTCTTTTGAAATTATATCCCTGTATTACCCAATGAAAAATTCCTGAAATATAACATGCACGTAACACATATGGCATTTAAAAAGTGTGCATAAGCATACCCTACTTAGCTATGTATATTTACGTGATTGTGTTTCATTTAAAAAGAAAGTATCAAAAGTTTGATCTAACTTTTGCAAACTGTATTTTGGTCATTGTTAACGTTTTCGTTGGTAAAACATGGGCTTGAGATTCAACATGACAACTAGATTTGTAACCTTTTAGAAATTTCCAAAAATTTGCAGGGATAACATTACTATCTCATTGCTATGGTAATATCTTTTATGTAAATATAAATCTTTGATTTCCCTACATAAGTCTGTAAAATCTTATGAATATTGTTGTTGTGTAATCATAATGATGTTATTCCTAGTATTTATAGTAAAACTCTTGCAGTTAGCCAAGGTGTGACACGGTGCTTTATTTTAGTTTAAGTTAAGTTTATCCTAAAAGAAAAACTGAAGGAAAATTATAATATAACTTTCTTCGTTAACCGACAATTAAGTGTTTTAGGTCCGATAACCAAGGATAGTTTACCCAGTCAATTTTCGATACAATTATCTAAGATAACGAATAAGCAAAATTAAAACAAATGATTTTTCTTCCATGTGGATTAGGACTACAACACGAGGCTATCATTAAGTCATCAGACCTGTTAACAGTAGTAATATAACTGGAATTTGTTTTGCATTCTCTATTTACTTTAAAAAAACAAGTAATGACAAATTTACTGGATCATTTGTTTTTTTTCGGTTTTTTTTAATAATAGACCAAATAAAAAGATTTGATACTGTAGGAAAAAGTATATCACCCATTTCATTTTTTCAGATAGTTTCAAATGTATCAAATATCCCCCCTCCCCCCCCCCCCCCCCCCCGTCTTCTCCTTTAAACAAGAGCAAAATATATAGTTCCACATCTACTTATAGAATCTTATGATTAAACAAGTTTACATAATCATAATCTAAGTTGTACAATTAGGATCTATCATACCATTTTCATCTTTAGTCTGAATCCAAGTTGTACATATATGTAAGTGTCATGGATTATCAAAGTTAATTAGTGGTATTTCATGTACAGTTGATTCAGAGTTGCCTAGAATTTTGGTGATCATGTCTCCATTTTGCAACCTAATTGTATTAAGTTATGATTAAACAAGTTTGGTGCGAGTGATCAGCTGGAATTTTTGACGTAAATTCAGCGTCTACAATGGAATTTTTAGAATGCATTCTTTATTAAATCGAAAAAAGCAAGCAAAAAGGGTTGAAAAGGGGTAATCCGCAAAAGAGGAATGTGTTTTTTACGAAAATTGCAACATAAAAAAATATTATTTATATTATTATTATATTTGTGTTAATTATTTGTAAATAAAATAGATATATATGTAACACAAAATATAGATTATATAATACGAAATATATTATCACTACAAAAATAAGTCATATTTAAGACAAAAATTAGGGACAAGTTAAAATTTTATATACAAAGTACGTTAAGTTCGATTAAATGTTGAAAATATACGTATATGTGTTTAAATTCATATACATACAATTAGGGATTGAAGAGCACCAACCGTAATATTTTACATTTATATTTATAAAGCCTTAGAGAGTTTTTTCGGCCCCGTCTGATAAGTATTATATATGAACGTTATGTGAATGTTCGTTTCATTAACAGAACGGACATTTATATTCATCATGTACAATATTTATTGGATTTGTCCTTTGTATTGGACAAGTTACGAACACAATAAAGAAATTAAATCTCGTAAATCATTTCATTTTAAACGGTTCTCAAAATTTCGAAAGCACTTTCTTTATGTTCCCTGTGTACACGCAGTTGTGTACTGACCAGGGAACTAAAGCGAAGTGCTGCCGAAATTTTGTTGAATCATTTAAATTGAAAATATTTACGCGATTTAATTACGTTATTGTATTTGTAATGGGAGGTAGGATGACCCAACAACAAAGTGTAAATGATACATATACCATCAGAATCTTTGGAATCCACTGTTCCCTCTTGTAGTGTTGGTATAAAAGTTAGAATATATCCGAAGCTCTAAAATGTAGCGGAAAGCCATGGCATATTACTGAAATGACATGAACTTAGTAATCACCACAAATTAGATTTTTAATTTAATAAATTTTAGCTCCAAAGATTTGTTCAAAGTAGGGAAGGCTAGCATAAAGTAGCTAGCAAGCCATTTCTATGTAATTGCTTGGTCGAAGAAAAATAATTCATGGCCTGTTATATTTGATACACAGGTCAGTATGTCTTCTAGCGTTGACAGACAGTGGATGAAAGAATCCAATCGTAGAACTCCGCGATATTTGGAAGGAGTGCAGGAGTTTATTAATTTCGTTGAAAAAAATGGTGGTAATAAGGAAATCTATTCTTGTCCTTGCGCTAAATGTCAGAATATGACGAAAAAGATGAATTTAGAGGATATTCATTTTCATTTGGTTAGACGTGGAATTGATCAAATGTATACCATTTGGCATTTTCATGGAGAAGAATTGACGGGAAAGGAAAAACAATCCATCAGTCAAACTATGCATGTCGACGATGGCGAATATCCCAGAATGGAAGATCTAATCAATGATGCCGAAAAATTTCATAATTTTCAATGGACAAGTCAATTCGACGATAATGTTGACGAACCGCCTATCATTGATGTTGATTGGCAGACCGATCAAAGTAAGAAGTATAAATCACTTTTTGATAGTGCAAAAGAGCCATTGTATCCTTCATGTCCAAAAGGGATAACAAAATTGTACGCCATTGTAAAGCTGAATGGTTTGAAAACGCAATACGGTTTTTCCGACAATGGTGTGACCGCACTCCTCGAATTTATAAACGAGTTAATTCCTGAAGGTAATAGACTACCAACAAAATATTCAAACATGAAGAAGATAATTAAATTAGTTGGGATGGATTATAAATCTTATGATGCTTGCATTAATGACTGCATGTTATATTGGAAAGATGATGCAAACAGACTTTCTTGTAGAATTTGCAACCAACCAAGATATAAGACAACATTTACCGAAGAAAAAAGAGCCACCAAGGTAGCACAAAAGATTTTGAAACATTTTCCTTTAATTTCCAGATTGAGGAGACTTTATAAAATACCATGGATAGCAGAAGCTATGACATGGCATAGTCGTGCAAAATCAGATCCAGCAGTAATGCGTCACCCATGCGACACTTCGCAGTGGCGAACTGTAGATTATTTGATAAAACATTTGTCGTTGAACCACGAAATATTACGCTGGGAATACCAACGGATGATTTCAATCCACATGCATCTCTAGGTGCCCACTACAGTTGTTGGCCAGTAATTTTCGTACCATATAATCTTCCTCCATCAATGTGCATGAAAAGAGAGTTTTCAATGTTGACACTGTTGATTGCTGGACCAAAACAACCAGGGAAGGATATTGACGTTTATCTGCAACCGTTGATAGACGAATTAAAGCAGCTATAGGAAGGAGTAACGGCTTTTGACTCATTTAACAAAAATGAGTTCACAATGAGAGCTAGGGTGTTGTGGGCAATTCACGATCTTCCTGCATTGGGGACATTATCGGGGTGTACAACTCATGGCTACTTTGTGTATCTTGCATGTGGAGAAGAAACTTGTTCTTATTATCTTCCTGCTAGTAAGAAGATGTGTTACATGGATCATCGTAGGTTCCTTCCTTCCAAACACAAGTTTCGTGATGAAAAATCAAATTTTAATAATAAACTAGAGCATCGTCGTCAGCCAAGGTCACTGAATGGTTATAAAGTTGAAGAGAAGGTAGAAAATATAAAGATGAAAGTTGGTAAAGACAAACCTGAAATTGGTCGAAAACGAAAAAAGAAAGTCAAAGAAGAAGAATATGAAAATATTCCTGCATGGTACAGGAGGTCCATCCTTTTTGATTTGCCGTATTGGAAAGCAAATTTGATTCGATACAATATTGATGTTATGCATACAGAAAAGAATGTCACTGAACATCTCATTAGCACAATTTTAGGTCATAAAGACAAGTCAAAGGATGGCTTCAACGCACGGAAGGATTTGAAAAACATGGGTATAAAACAGAAATTGTGGGTGATGGAAGATCCCGAAACAAATAAAACAACTATACCAAAAGCTACTTTCACCTTAAACAAGGAAGAAATGTTACGGTTTTGCACCATTTTCAGAGACTTGAAAGTACCTAACAAATTCTCTTCGAACTTCCATAATAATGTGATCATCAATCCTCCTGAACTGACAAATATGAAATCGCATGATTATCACGTCATAATGCAACTATTACTTCCTGTAATGCTTCAGCATTGTTATTCGCAACAAAAGGATCTACGTAATGCTATACATCACATGAGTCTATTCTTTAACATTTTATGTTCAAAGGTGATAAATAGGGAACATCTATTAAAAGCAAAGGCTAGTTTGGTAGAAGCCATGTGTGTGCTTGAGAAACATTTTCCACCTACATTTTTTGATATCAGCATCCGTCTTATGGTCCATTTAGCCAATGAAGCATTGACTTTCGGTCCTGTTAGATACAGATGGATGTATCCTTTTGAGCGGTAAATTTCTAATTTCACTTTTATTCACCATCGTTCGTTTTAAACAACTATTGATTATTTATAATTCATATCTTTCATAGGTTAATGAAAACATATAAAGGATATGTTTGCAACAAAAGATATATTGAAGGGTGTATTGCGGAAGGATACATTGTTCAAGAATCTAGTCTTTATTGCATGGAGTATATGACGAAAGGAGGCGACGACACTCATAAACATACCCGTGAGTTGTTTTTAGACGACAATGACGAGTTTGCTAGTGAGATGCCTTTAGATGACGGCAAAGATATAACCTTAACCCAAGTGCAATATGAGCAAGTTCGTAGATGGGTTCTTAATAAGCACGATGGGTTGGAAGAATGGGAGAAGTAAGTTTAAGAATTTGTCTTGAATTTCCATTAGCGTAAATCAATCAATTTACTTATACGTTTTAAAATTTATGTTGTAGGAGGTATGAAATCTATGTGAAAAATACTAAATCACAATCTCGTGTTGGAGTTATTCCTAAAGAAACTTGTCAAAGTTTCACTCTATGGTTACGCGACGAGGTAAACATAACATCGTATTAAATATTTCACATGCATTTAACTGATTTTACTCTTTCATGACCATACTTCCTACATATTATTTTTTGTTAGTTGGCGAGGATTGACGATGTTGATCCAACTCTTTGGCAGCTGGTGAACGGGCCGATGTTCAAGGCACGCAGTTATGTGAAGTACCAAGTAAGCGGATTCAGATTTTCACCAAGAAGTTACGAAGAGCGGTTGCTAGCACAAGACAGTGGTGTATGTATGATAGCTACTACCAAATTTAGAGCGAGTGGGAAGGACAAAAATTACAAGGAAGCAGAAACCAAGTATTACAGAGTTGTTCAACAAATAATTGAGTTGGATTAAACTGACTTTAAACAAACGATTTTCTATTGTGATTGGGTAAAGATTGAAGACAAGGTCAATGGTTGCAAGATAGACCCTATTTCAAACTTGATCACGGTTAACTTAAGCAAATTGAAGTGTAAAGATAGAGTGAACGATGATCCATTTATTCTTGCATCGGAAGCGACTCAAGTGTTCTACTCGAAAGATTTAAAAAATAAAGGATGGTATGTGGTTTTACACACACCAAAACGGTTGACTAGTAATGTGGATGACATTGAGTCTCCTACTATCTACCAATCGGCTTTTGAAGATAATGAGAAGTTAGAAGAGCTTACCAACTTGGTTTGTTAATATTAATGCATTTCTTTTTTATTAAACCACAATTTTTGCAATTAATTAGGGGTTTTGAGTGTAATTAAGACTTTCAATAATTGATCATTGAATCATAGTTATATTTAATTTCTCCAACTCACCATCAATAATATTGTAATATCTCTCTTGTACTCTCTTTCTTCAATAAAAAATGTATAGTTATCGGATTAGTGTACAAATGCAAATTGGGTGAACCACGTTAAATCTTTTATGTCCACTAATTCTCCAATTTTTCCTTTTTGATGATTATTAGTCATTAAATTGGTTGTTGATAAAATTAACTAAATAGATATTTGTGTATTTTTCACAGGAAAGCCTAATTTTTTTCACAGCACCTTGTGTACCTTCCTATTTTACATTTAATATGTATTTAATTATTTGAGATTTTCATTAATTTGGAACATCTAGCTAGGAAAAATACAATACTGTGACTTAGAATTCACAAATAAGTGATCTTAAAATAATACAAAGTATAAGATTTCTCCAAAACAATTGTGCCAAAAATTGAAAGGGAAAAAATTGACATGGGAAGGAAAGAAGATAATGGATATTTGAATTTTGTACACTGCACTCATAAATAACTCTTTCATACGGTAAAGGAAAGAAGATATGGGAAGGAATATATACAAACGTATGGTGGATGTGCTTTACTACAATTGGTTTTTTGGATAAAGGAATATTTTGTCGACAAATCAGGACTGTCACTTTTGTGGATTTTCGAACTAGTCAAAAAAATTTGGCAGTGAACCCATGGATTTTAATATATATAAAGTTGGTTATTTAAATGTAATCTTATGACTTATATGTTTAGTTGTAATAACTTACTGCTTTAAGTAGATGATGTGTCATGATAACCAACTTTTTATATATATGTGATAAATTCTCTCTACGGTGTACGGACATATATTACAGTACTTTTGAGAAATTTTACTGCTTGATTTCAGAATAAAAACATGCCACTTCTTAGAAATTCAGTCCACATAGGATTAGATATATCTACATGTATATTGTGTATCCTTTACCGCTAACAACCCAATATATTAATTTGGGAACCTTGGGCTAGTATATTAATTAGGGCTTATGATGATTCTCTACCAGAACCTTCTATCATATCTTATATAAGAGTATATTCGATACCTGAACCTTACTCTATACCAGGTACTTCACTTCGGCCTACCAGTGGGGAATATGCACTAATGACATTCAGAACCCATCACAAACTACTATCTTAACTAAGATGATCTTATCCCCTTGTCTTCTGATGTCAACCACTTCGTTCTTAAGGTTCTTGTCAATCAATATGCCTACCCCGTTCTTGTTACGTATTTCTCCAATGTACCCCAATTTAAAGCCAGTGTTCTCCACCTCCTTCGCCTTCTGACGCATTCATTTAGTCTCTTAAACGCATAATATGATTACACATCTCCTAATCATAGTATCAGCTATCTCTCTTAACTTCCCTATTAAGGATTCTACATTCCAACTACCTAACCGAACCCTACTATAGTCAGCAAGCTTCCTTGCCCCTCGCACCCATCGAGAAAGATGCGAAGACCCCTGCTCACTAATCACTGCACTGGGGCTTCGATGTAGCGCGCCACTAAGAGAATGGCGGCTCAGCCCTTGCATATTTAACACCATATCCAAGCCACGATATGATGTGCCACTGAGGGAGTTGCAACCCAAGCCTTGGCTATTTAACACCATAACCTAGCCTCGATATAGCGCGTCGCTAAGAGCATTATGCCCCAAAAAAAATTCATAGGTTCCATATACAAAAGATAAGCTAAATTTTTACATTGGCTCGCCAAGCCTATCACAACCCTCCTCCTTTACCCTAGCTTGGGACATGCTGCATAGAAAACTACATAGGCGGAGTCTATTGTCCAAAGGAACTGAGGTAAACTTAATAATTGAATCACTAACAATATAAAATGAAAAAAAATCATATTTATTGTCTAAAAGAACTGTTGAAAATGATATTTCTAGATTATACTTTTATTAAGAACTACAAGTATAAGTGTGATTTAGCATGTTTAGCAGATTTTTGCATTATACTTTCGTTTTAGATTTATTTGCCTACATATATATATATATATATATATATATATATATATCGTGATTATTTATAAAATTAACAACAATCTTCCTTGTGTATATATACTATGTTCACTACATATAGTTAAATTAATTGCAATCATACATTTAAACTAATTTGATAAATATAATCAAATGTTTTTTGTTAGTTTGCCTATTTTAATTACTTTTTGATTAATTTAACTTAGTAAATATAAACAAAATTTAATTTACTTATTTGTTAAAGGTTAATATTTAAAATCCACATAATATACAATATATGTATAAACACTGAAAACTCAATTTATGGTTCATTTAAGTTAGTAAATTCATATTTGCACTTAACACCATAAGTTAGGTTAATCATGTAATCTTTAAACACTACAATATTGTTTCGTTTCTGGATATTAATTTGAAATATTACATAAGCTCTTAATTTTCAAAGGTCTTATAGGAGATCCATCAAGGAGGACGATATTGCTAGAATGCGAAGACAATAGGATAAGCTTAATGATTGACGAAAGGGGTACTTGGTCTAGAAAATAGTTGAGCATATTGATGCCTACTATCAAGAGCATGGGTCAATGCATGAGAATGGATATGCAGCTGCTTAATGATGTTGCATAGTTAGATTTTTTTTATATGGGTATGACTTATATACATATTATGATAGGTTTTGATTCTTAGTAGTTTGGCTGATGCATGGGTTTGAGACTTAGTAGTTGTTTCATGAATATTATGAGGACCTATGTGCTTTTTGGTTTAGTGAATTTTGGTATTTTGTTTGGTGAAAATGGAATATTGATGGAATGGTAATAATGGAATGTGATATTTTGTATGGATATTGATTATTTGATTATACGGTGGAATGATGGAGTGATATTGTTTGTGAATAATAATGGAATGGTACTTATGTTGATTACATTGTTGTGTTGTATGAGGGAATGTAGTTGCCGGTTGAGGCAGAAAATATAACATAGTTTTGCAACAACTAGCGATGGCTTGCAATGGAAAAATTGTCCACATAAGAAACGGTTTGTAATTGCTTGCAATGACTCACTCGTTTAGTTTTGCAATGGCTTGCAACGACTTGTGACACACACCCATAAAACCAACTAACTGACATGTTGGATGCCATGTGGATACTTGCAACCCGTTTCTAAATTAGTGACGGATCCGTCGGTTTTCCTGTTGGCAACGGGTAATTAAGTTGCAACGGTATTTTGCTATGGCTAGCAACGACTGCCGACACCAAAATGTCGTTACAATTTGTTGTCGGTTTTGTAGTGCCCCTCTCAAACCTATGGTCATGAAAACCTTAGATTTGAAATTCCTAAAAAAACAATCAAGTGATTTATATTAGTGGAATGAAGAAGATAGATCTAGTGAAGAAAAGGAGATGCAAAGCTCATTGTTGAGGAATACATGGTCAAACAGAAATAAAGATAGTGAGATGTCATTAAAGCCAAGCTTAAGTCGAAATGTTGTTGAATAAGGGATGTTTAAAATTTTCAACCCTCTTTTCTTTAGCTTCATACTTGTTGAATCACACGCTTTTATCAGTACTACTAGATTTTGTGTTGAGTTCGAATCTACCGACTTCATTGATGCTTAAATTAGTTTTGAACCTGGTAAAAATTAGTGAATCAAAGGGCTGTTACCAAAATATCAACACGTTGATGAGTCCCTGGTATATGATTGACTTGTAATTCCCCTTTTAGTACAAGTTTACAAACAAAATAGAGATTTATTTCAATATGTTTTGTCCTTGCATGCTACACTAGGTCTTTGATACGTAAACAATACTCTTATTATCATACCATAGTTTAGGCTTTGTATTAGACTTTTGGTTAAGTTCACTCAGTAGTGTCTGAATCCATTTAATCTCCACAGTTGCATTTGCCTACTCAACCTCCGTGGTGGATCTAGATATAGTGGGTTGTTTTCTTGAACAACAGGAACCAAGGTTACATCCCATATATACGTTGTACCTAATGGTGGATATCCTATCATATGTGTCTAATGCCCATTCAGCATCAACATATCCAATTATGTTTAGCTGTTTGCACTTTTTCATTGTTAGTCCCAAAGTTGATAGTTCTTTCAGATAGTGTAGAATCCTCTAAACTGCTTTCCAATGTTCATTTAGGGGATTTTGCATAAATTGAGACAATTTATTAACATTGAGTGAATTGTCAGGATGTGTTATAGTTGCATATTGTAATGCACTTATAATACTCACGTACTCCTTAACGTTAAATCTCCTCTGTGTTTTGAAAAATATTGACTGCATATCATATGAGTTGGTTGAGAGTTGGCACTATCCATCTTTGTCTTAATTAATAAATAAGATGTATTTCTTTTGACATACAATGATATCTTCATTTGACCTTCTTTTAAGCACAATTCTAAGAAAGTATGACAGTTTCCTAGGTCCTTGATGGAGAAATAATGATGTAGATACTAAGTTAGTCGATCAGTATATGCATTGTTGTTACCTGTAATTATCAAGTCATCAACATAGATTAGAATGAATATAATAGATGTACCGCATGTCTCAACAAATAGTGAATTGTCTGACTGGGTAGGATGATAGCCTAACTTAGAGCATTTTCAGCCTTTCAGACCAGACACTTGGTGCTTCTTTAAGCCCATATATGGCCTTTTTGTTTGCAAACATTATTTGGGTTCTGGATTTTCTTCTTTTAAAATGCCATTTAGAAAAGCATTATTAACATGAAGATGTTTAATATGCCAGTTTCTACTTATAGTAAAAGTGATAATACTTTTAATAGTGGTAGGTTTTACAACAGGTGAAAAGGTTTGATTAAAATCAAAATATAAATTACTTTGTAAAATCTTTTTCCATTAGTCTGAATTTGTATTTATTAATGGTGCCATCAGGGTTTTTTCTTTAGTCTGTATGTTCACTTACACCCAACTATATTCTTATTAGTTAGTGCATAGACTAAATCCCACATGCCATTTTTGATGGGTGCATTATACTCATCATCCATGGCACTTCTCCAGATTTTGTCCTTCCTGGCCTGACCAAATATTTCTGGTTCACTTTGAACTGATGTAGTTGTGAACTCTTTTGGCTTAAAGATTCCACTTTTAGCCCTAGTAACCATTGGATGGCCAGGTTGAATGGCTGGAACATTTGTTGGTGAGTAAGAGGGACCAGAGGAGTCAGTTATGCTTCCAGTTTCAGTTTGATCACCAGTTGCTTTTTTTGATTTTGCTGATTTTGGTTTACTGATTAAAAGGGTGTATTAAAGGTGTGATTAAGTGGCTCAACTTGTTCATGGACTTCAAAATTGTGAGGTAGTGGACTAGCAGCATCAACAACCTTTTTACCCTCCAAATGATTACGAATTTCATAAAAAATCATGTATAGATGGTATTAGTTTACCATCATTGTATACTTTACTGCTGGTGTTTTTGTCTTTATTGTTGAATGGATAATCCTTCTCATTGAACACTACATGCCTGTTAACATATATCCTTCATGTATCATCAAGACACTTATAGCCTTTCTAATCAGTAGCATAACCAATAAGTGTACAGGGTTTTGACCCAAAATTCAACTCGCTAACATTGTAAGGACTTAGGTAAGGAAAACATAAACATCTAAATACTCTTAAAGTGTTGTAATATGGCTTGACACCTTGTAATTTTTCAAGAGGAGTAAGGCATTTAAGAAGTTTAGATGGTTGTCTATTAATCAAATAAACAACAACATTAAAGGTTTCAGGCCAAAAATTTAATGGTAAATGAGCTTGTGCAAGTAGTGTTAAGCCTAATTCAACAATATGCCTATGTTTCCTTTTCATAATACCATTTTGTTGTGAAGTATTGGGGAATGTGGTTCTACGCACACCCTTTATTTTTAAAATAGGAGTTTAGTGTCTTGAACTCATTGCCACCATCTGATTGAATTACCTTCACAACATTATTGGTTTGCTTTTCTATCATAGTGACAAAATTAATAAGAGTATTGTGAGTATCTGATTTGGATTTAAGAAGTATTTCCATGTAAATCTGGTATAAACATCCACGAAAGGTATATAATATCTGAACCCAAAATTAAAATGAACTGGGGCTGAACCGCAAAGATCAATTGTAATTAACTGCAATGATTCAGTGTAAATGTTGGATGAATTATTGAAGGGAAGTCTACTACTCTTACTTAGTTGACATTAATCACAAATGTAGGGTAAAGAAATAACATTGAAATAATTTTATTTCCAGTTAACACTTGTTTTGTAACTTTGATGCTAGGATGGCCGAGTTTACAATGCCATAGATCAAATGCCTTTTTTTTATTGTCATCTTTATCCACCTCAATCAAATTACAATGTTTCTCCTCATTAACATCCTTGTTGCATCTTATAGATTTAAACTTGTAAAGTCCCCTTGTGACATCACTATGTGAAATAATGTCCTTAGTTAGCATGTCTCTAACTAAGCAATACTTTGGAAAAAATTCAAACTAAACATCATTATCTTTGGCAAATTGAGAAGCGCTAAACAATTTTTTATTTATTTTTGGTACTCACACCTTGTCATGTAGATACAATTGTTTCTTTCCTTTAATGTAAGCATTTCCTACATGAGTAATTTGAACGCATTTACCATTTTCCATGCAAATAGATTGATTACCACTACATTCTTTGCTGCCAAGATTTAGATTTCCAAATTTTTGGTGATACGATTTATAGCTCCAAAATTAGCATACCAATCATCATTTCGCAAGTGATTAGATCTGGTTGTATCAGGCTGATTGCTGCATTAGATTTGTTTCCATTGTTTTTCATTTGAGCAACATTAGCAGTAGAGTTTTTATTTCTCTGATTATGATTTTTCCAGTAATTAGCATTGAACCTGAAGTAGCATTTTAAGGCTGTATGCCCTACTTTTTCACAAAGTTTGCATTTAGGCTTGTTGTTATTGTTCCATATAAAATGAACAACTGAAAGCTTCGGGTGTATAAGTGTATTCATTTTTATTCTTTATATATGGGCTTGGGCTAAAGCCCAACCGCTATTTACAATTCTTGTACTTGTATAAATAAATGGCTATGTACATTATTCTCAACATCAATAATACAAAATATTTCATGTTTGTGTCAATTACAATTCGTCACATTATTCTCACGTGGTATCAGAGCTTTCAAGGCTTAACAGCAATCAAGAATCCTGGTTTTTTAAATAATAAAAAAGAAGAAATGTAACACCCCACTCCCGCTATGATCACTCACTAAGGGAATGCCATAGCATTGGTGGAGTATTTTAGTGAATATAGAACAGAAAAATTACAACAAGACAGATATAAATAGTACTTGAAATTTTAAAACATCATCTCATAACAGCGGAAGTAAAACATGTCTGGTTACATCATAAAACCACAATAAAGGTCAAGTACAATATCCATCAAAATAAAGAAGTACATAATCCCACTCTCATACAATAGCCAAACAAAAGAAAAGATAACTGGATAACTGGAGCTTTACATCTATCCAAGCTCCTAAAGACTGGAACAGCAATCCGATCAAGCTCCACTACTGCTAGGATCCACCGTAGGACCTGAGGGTTGGGAAAAAGATAAAAACAACAGGGTCAGACATAAGTCTGAGCGAGTCCTATAACTTTAACAATACAATCGTTAAAGTAACCAGAGAAGACATAAACTGATATACGGTAACATATAGGGATGAATGGCTACCCTAAGCAGTCAACTAAACGAAGATAAAGGATAAAGACGCATCTACCCTCCCTAAGGTAAATTACTAAACTGCACCACACCAGTCGTTCCTAACTTAAAGGTTGATCCCACCCAAGGACTTATAAAATTTACTAATTAGTACCTGCGTACCCCTAGGTGACCAAGTAGGCGCCACGGGGCCCTACAATCCACTAGGTGTACACACTACTTCCCATTCGATCGGCTCCCTAACGTAGATACCCGTGCTGGCCCCACCGTGGGATGTATCATTCCCCAATGTGGCAACCTGATGGAACTAAAGGTGCACGGCTTATATCTACTCGATGCAACAACGGCTTACCTACCAGCCCGGGCCCACTCACGCATATGAAGCCCGTTGGACTTGCGTTGCCACCGCTAACCCGTTTGCCTCTTACAGTCAAGCCCAGTATGCGTGTCCCGTCCTCGACATGGGTCGAGCCCACAAAGATACGTATGGGTTACTGGTTGAAATGGGCCTCCACAAGCTACCCACCTAAGCTTGTCCCTTTTTCTAGTATATCCCACTTAACCCTTTAATCATGTTTTAATTACATGTTCCATTTTGGTTAAGTATTCTAATCGTATTTTCTATTGCCACCCAAGGCAACCACTAGATTTTCTCATGCCACCCGAGGCACCCACTTAACCCCTCATGTCCCTCTACATGCTAATATGGTTAAGTGTTTCTTAATTAATTAATTAAGAACGTAACCTTTGTAAAGACCTCTCACATTAGACTGTCTTTTATGACCGCTGGTTAAGCCGGTTGGGTCCGGGCAGCCTTATGTCATAACAGAGTCTAACCTCGTGTCTTTACATTAATTACGTATTTAGTTTGTGCCTAAGACCTCTCACATTGGGCTAACATTTGTAGCAACTGGTTAAGCCGGTTGGGTCCGGGCAGTTTTACGCTACAACTGAGTCCAACCTCGTGTCTTAGTCAATTAATTACACCTAATTAATCACCCTCATAATTTTATATTAATTATCCCTAATTAATCAAGTTTTCTTAACATGGGTAGACCTAACTTAATAGGTAAATTCCCATGGGGTAGACCTAACTCAATAGGTAAATTCCCAACACATAGTATGGGTACACCTAACCAAATAGGCAAATTCCCATACTATGTTTATTTATTTTGTGTTATGCATAATTATATTAATTTCACACAATCTTATTAACTTATGCATTTAATTACCCCATCGTTCCCACGTAATTTCGTTCATGATATAACACATATAAAAGGTGTCAACTTGCATATGAATGAACATGTTTCAAAGGTGCCATCTTGCATATTAACAAACACATAACTTGCATATGAACTTGCATAACATGTCACATAACTTGCATATAATATGTCACATAACTTACATATTCATTTTGCATAACAAACTTGCATATTAGCTTATAGACTTGCATAATGTGTCATCATGAACTTGCATATTAATAAACATGTAACTTGCATATTTACATACATGTAACTCGCATATTAACAAACATGTAACTTGCATATAAAGAAACATGTAACTTGCATATTTACATACATGTAACTTGCATATTAACAAACATGTAACTTGCATATTAACAAACATGTAACTTGCATATTTACATACATGTAACTTGCATATTAACAAACATGTAACTTGCATATTTACATACATGTAACTTGCATAGCATATTACCATGAACTTGCATAACATGCATATGATTACATAGCCCACAACTTGCATATTTAGCATCATGCAAACATAACATACATCATATTAAACTTGCATAAGCTTACATACTCAACATGCATAAACATAAGATTAATGCTAACATCATATCATATGATTCAAAGCTCATTAACCCACATACAAAACCATAAATCTCATCACATCTCATCTAATTAGTTTACCAAAAGATCATCAAAGTGATAGAAACTCACAACTAGCAACTTTGAACACCAAATGAAGAAGATTAAGATGCTAAGAAGGGATTAGAAGTTGATTAGAGAGTGATTAGTATGCAACCCTCTTCATAAAATTAGTGGAGGCCATGAGAGCTAGCATTTTGCCATAGTTTAGTCACTAGGTTTAATTATGAATGAATTAGGGTAGGTTAGGGTCTTATTTATAGATTAGGCAAGTGTTTTAGGCCATAGGATTAACCCTAGATTCAATCCAAGCCATCAAAGCATGTCTTGGGGAAGAAGTCAAGTGTAGGAACCATCTAGGGCCTTTAGATTAAAGATGGACCATGAGAACCATTCAAATGCAAAATCTGCACTTGAGCGAATCGGCCCACGGGTTGACAGCCAAACACCCTGGATTAACCCCTAGTCGACCCAGCGAGCTCGGGTCGACTTCAAAAATCGGCCGGTTCGGTTATTCCCCTCTCCCAATTCGCTGTTTTGAGCATTTTTGCATATTTATTTATTAAATTTTCAATTATATATATATATATATATCAATATATATATATATATATATCTACACAACCCATTTCACTTAATTAAGTATACTTTAATTTGGGAATTTTCGTGAAACTTCGCGAGGCCATATCTTGGTCATACGGACTCCGATTTTCGAAAACTCGGACTCTATTTCGCGTATTTTTCCGAGACGAACGCAATGGCATAGCCCGTTTCCCTTGATTCCCATTTTAGAATTAAATTCTGCCTCGATTTATGTTATTACAGGTTATTGAAAATACGGGTTGTTACATTCTCCCCTCCTTAAAGGATTTCGTCCCCGAAATCTTCAAGTTAGGAAGAACGTATCCTACCATCCAATCATCCATCTACTCAAAGCATCATCCACGAGCAATCATTGTCCTTACAAGATTCTAAATGCTGGATGGATATATGCAAAAGTGTGTGTATATGTACTTACCTAATGCAAAAATCAGGCGGTTACTGATACAGTAAACCTCCTTAATGCAAACCATGATAGTGCCATGCATCCAATATGTATGCGAAACCCTATTGACACATACAAATTTCTACATGCGTGCACAACCATACACAAAAATGCATCATCCATATGATAACACAGCCATGATACATCCATCAATCTAACTACCACATCCATTTATGCAATATGCAACATGAAGTGACTGAGCCGATCAAGTGCCTAATGTGTGTGTATATGCATCCACGAGCAACCACTAGCAAACAATTGCATCCATATGCATCCATCAACCATAACATGTTTCAAACACATGTTTCAACCATAGGTTTTACCCTATCTAAAGGTCATAGGTATTAGCGAGAGGATATACTAAAGATAAGATAAGTACTAGACAAGCAATAAAGGAGAAGTTAAAAGACATACTCTCAAAAAGAAATGGATACAAAGAACGCATCTTTGCTTCCGTCTCCCAAGTAGCATTGCTTTCGTCATCTCCCCATTGCACTTTAACTAGCTGAACTTTTCTGTTCCTCAACTTCCTAGTTTCTGACCCAAGGATGCGAGTAGGAGCTCGTCGAATCGTCGCATCACGCTCTACCTCTACATCTCTAAGCAAGCTCGGCTCTACCACCTCCGCGGTCTCATGTAAGCACTTCCTCAAATGTGATACATGGAATACATCATGAACACCACTAAGTCTGTCGGGCAACTCCACCCTATATGCCATCCGTCCAATCCTTTCCTTAATAGGAAACGGCCCAACAAATCTCGGTGCTAACTTCCCTACGGACCCAAAGCGAACAACATTTCTCAATGGAGATACTTTGACAAAAACCATGTCCCCAACCTCAAACTCAAGATCCGTCCTTCTCCGATCCGCATAAGATTTCTGTCTATCTTGCGCTGCTTTCATCCTTTTTCGAATTAAATCAATCTTCTCTGAAGTCTCTCTAACCATATCCGGCCCAAGCAAGATCTTATCCGTAGATTCCCACCAACATGTAGGAGATCGACAAGGCCTTCCATAAAGAGCTTCGAAAGGAGCCATACCAATACTGGACTGAAAGCTGTTATTATATGCGAACTCCACCAAAGGAAGATGTTCTTCCCATGTACCTCCAAAATCCAAGATACAAAGCCTCAAAAGATCTTCTAAGATACGGTTCACCCTCTCAGTCTGACCGTCCGTCTGAGGATGATATGCGGTGCTCAAACACAACTGAGTCCCTACCGCCTCTTGCAAACTTCTCCAAAACTCACTAGTGAAAATAGGATCTCGATCACTCACAATGCTGGATGGTACGCCATGCAATCTAACAATCTCTCTAACATAGACTGAAGCAAGCCATGGAGCGGTCCTCTTACTCTTTACGGGTATAAAATGGGCACTCTTGGTAAGTCTGTCTACCACAACCCAAATTCCCGTATTGCCCTTCCTCGATCTCGGTAACCCGTCGATGAAATCCATCGAGACACTATCCCACTTCCACTGTGGAACTTCCAATGGGTGTAGCAACCCACCGGGTTTCCTTTGCTCCACTTTAACTTGTTGGCACACTAAGCATCTAGCCACATACTCGGCCACATCTTTCTTCATACCGGCCCAGAAGAAAACTCTCTTCATGTCTTGGTACATTTTGTCTCCACCGGGATGAATAGTCATTCTTGAACGATGTGCATCATCCAAAATAGCCTTCTTCAAACCCTCATCTTGCGGTACACAAAGTCTACCGTCTCTATGCAACCATCCCTTATCATCTATGGTGTATCTACCCAAATGGCTGGACGACTCCCCTCTTATAAGCTTCTCTACCAACACAACCAACTGTGGGTCGTCTCGCTGAGCCTCGCCAATCCGTCTCAAAAGAGTAGGTCTAACCTCCAAGGATGCCAACAAACCAGGTACAAAATCAACAGAAGGTCTGAAGTCAAACAAAGAAAGAAACTCCAAGCTTCGTCGTTCCACGCACAATGGACTCAAAGATAGCCTTTTTCTACTCAAGGCGTCTGCCACCACGTTACCCTTACCAGGGGTATACGCTATCTCGAAATCATAGGATGCTAAGAACTCCATCCACCTTTGCTGTCTTAAGTTTAAATCCTTCTGAGAGAATAAGTACTTCAATGATTTATGGTCGGTGAACAACTCGAATCTCTCACCAAGAAGATAATGGCGCCAAGACTTAAGTGCGAAAACAATCGCGGCCAACTCTAGATCATGGGTAGGGTAATTCTTCTCATGCACTCTCAATTGTCTCCCTCCATAGGCTATTACCCTTCCCTCCTGCATCAAGACTGCGCCTAATCCTGTTCCACAAGCATCGGTATAAACAACAAACGGCTTACTCCCATCCGGGAGCACTAAAACTGGAGCGGTGGTCAAAGCTCTCTTTAACCGTCGGAAAGCATCATCACAATCTACATCCCACGAGAAAACCAGATTCTTTTTCGTCAAGCGGGTTAATGGGGCTGATATCTTCGCGAAGTCTTTGATGAACTTCCTATAATATCCTGCCAACCCCAAGAAACTTCTTACCTCGGTAGCATTTCTAGGAACTTTCCAATCCTGGATAGATACTATCTTTGCGGGATCCACAGCTATCCCTTCCTTAGAGACCACATGCCCTAAGAATCGCACTTCTCTTCTCCAAAAATGGCATTTAGAGAATTTAGCTTTAAGACTATGCGCTCGAAGAGTCTCCAACACTTCCTTGAGATGTAAGGCATGCTCTTCTTCATTCTTGGAAAAGACCAAGATGTCATCCACAAAAACTACTACAAACTTATTCAGATACTCTCTGAACACTCTACTCATGAGATCAACAAAGTATGCGGGGGCGTTTGTCAACCCAAATGGCATCACTAGCCACTCATAAAAACCATCCGGAGTCCGGAAAGCAGTCTTCTCTATACTGTCCTCCGCCACTCTTAACTGATGAAACCCTGTAGCTAAGTCCATCTGCGAAAATACTGACGCGCCAACCAACTGATCAAAGAGATCATCTATCCTCGGTAATGGGTGTCTATTCTTCTTCGTGAGCTTATTAAGTTCTCTATAATCCACACAAAGTCTGAGGGACCCATCCGCCTTCGTGGCAAACACTACTGGAGCTCCCCACTCCGATATACTTCGCCTTATGAACCCCTTCTCAAGCAACTCCCCTACTTGCTTATGAAGTTCTCTTCTCTCACGAGGAGCCATGTGGCGTACTGGCAAAGACACTGGTTTGGCATTATCCACCAAATAAATTCGGAAATCTATCTCCCGCTTCGGAGGCAAACCCTTTACTTCTTCAAACACATCCGGATATTCCCGGACTACTCTGACAGAACACAAACTCTCGACCGAAGCATCGAGCGATTCAAGATAACTTAGCAAAACAGATTCCATGGGATTGCAAGAGATCTCGAGAGTGTTACCCAAGCGGGTCATGAGCCTGACAACTCTCCTTTCGCAATCAAGAACGGCACCATTACTGGATAACCAGTCCATGCCCAAGATCAACCCATAGCCCGTGAAGCCCAATACAAAAGCATCACATCTAAACTCAACGCTAAGTATAGAAATCTTCAAACCCAAACATATCATAGACAGATATATGGAGCCCCCAATTGGGTTTGAGACAACCAAGGGATCATCAACTAGACTGGTGTCTAAGTGCAGTGACTCAACTAACGATGATGAGATAAAAGAATGCGATGCGCCAGAGTCAAACAAAGTACGAACTGGATGATCAAACAGAAAAACCAGACTTTCAACGGAAATAGTTCTACCTCTCTGCTGAATCGGTGGAACTGAGAGAACCTGAACTTGCCCCCCTGACTGAGGTGGTGCTATAAGAGCTTGCACCTGGCCTCCTGAGGTAGACCCCGTCTTCTGCCCCTTCTTTGGGCAGTTTTTCACAAGATGCCCTGCTTCACCACAATGAAAGCAACCGGTTTTCTTCTTTTTGCGACAATCCTTACTAAGGTGTCCTGGTGTTCCACAATTGAAGCACTTCTTCTTCGTCTTCTTTTTGTCACCATTGCCTTTTCCGCCCTTGCCTTGTTGTTGCTGTTGCGGTTTCTTCTGATCCCCCTTTTTCTCTGGTGCCTTAGAATTCTTATCATCCTCATGCATAAGTGCCATGTAGACAAGCTTCTCAAAAGTGGCCCCCATAGGAATGTGAGTCATAACTATTCCTTGCAATGGTTCGTTCAAGCCTCTAACGAACCTCAAAGCCTTCTTCTCCGGTGTATTCACCAACTCTATGCCAAACCTTGCTAATTGATTGAATTTGTTGACATATTCTTTCACCGTGAGATTCCCTTGCTTCAAATTCAAGAACTTCTCCATAAACAGATTCTCTTCCGCCCTTGAGAGAAACTTAGCCCCAAACCTTTGCTTAAAATCTGCCCAAGAGTCAACAGGGCGTTCTCCATTAGTGACCTCCCACCAGAATGAGGCCTCTCCCTTCATTAACCAAGCCGCCAACTTGACTTTCTTTCCCTCTTCCACTTCAAAGATATCTAGCAACTCTTCCACTTCCTTAAGCCAATCTCTAGCCTCTACGAAAGTCTCTGAACCAAGAAAAGGTTTTCCTCCTATAGCCTTGAACTCCTTGCAAACCTTAGCAAAATTATCCACTCTAGGCTGAGGAGGAGGAGCGGTTGTCTCTGGTGTAGTAGCATTGGCCGGACCCGCAGCCGCGGCCCTAGCCTCTTGCAACCTCCTATACCATAGTGGTATAACTAAACCCTCCGGGATGTTAAGATCTTCAGCCATGCTGAAACGAAAGAGGAAAGATTCAAAAAGGAGATTCCGAAAGATAAAGATATGGCTATTGGGGATTATGCTTTTCTTTTTCAAAAACTTTTTCTCTTAGAAGACATGCTTTTAAAAATCCTTTCTTCGAAAATACTCTTAGAAAGTAGTTTTTCTCAAAAATTTTATCTGTTCTGGTAACCTTAAGCTCTGATACCACGTGTAACACCCCACTCCCGCTATGATCACTCACTAAGGGAATGCCATAGCATTGGTGGAGTATTTTAGTGAATATAGAACAGAAAAATTACAACAAGACAGATATAAATAGTACTTGAAATTTTAAAACATCATCTCATAACAGCGGAAGTAAAACATGTCTGGTTACATCATAAAACCACAATAAAGGTCAAGTACAATATCCATCAAAATAAAGAAGTACATAATCCCACTCTCATACAATAGCCAAACAAAAGAAAAGATAACTGGATAACTGGAGCTTTACATCTATCCAAGCTCCTAAAGACTGGAACAGCAATCCGATCAAGCTCCACTACTGCTAGGATCCACCGTAGGACCTGAGGGTTGGGAAAAAGATAAAAACAACAGGGTCAGACATAAGTCTGAGCGAGTCCTATAACTTTAACAATACAATCGTTAAAGTAACCAGAGAAGACATAAACTGATATACGGTAACATATAGGGATGAATGGCTACCCTAAGCAGTCAACTAAACGAAGATAAAGGATAAAGACGCATCTACCCTCCCTAAGGTAAATTACTAAACTGCACCACACCAGTCGTTCCTAACTTAAAGGTTGATCCCACCCAAGGACTTATAAAATTTACTAATTAGTACCTGCGTACCCCTAGGTGACCAAGTAGGCGCCACGGGGCCCTACAATCCACTAGGTGTACACACTACTTCCCATTCGATCGGCTCCCTAACGTAGATACCCGTGCTGGCCCCACCGTGGGATGTATCATTCCCCAATGTGGCAACCTGATGGAACTAAAGGTGCACGGCTTATATCTACTCGATGCAACAACGGCTTACCTACCAGCCCGGGCCCACTCACGCATATGAAGCCCGTTGGACTTGCGTTGCCACCGCTAACCCGTTTGCCTCTTACAGTCAAGCCCAGTATGCGTGTCCCGTCCTCGACATGGGTCGAGCCCACAAAGATACGTATGGGTTACTGGTTGAAATGGGCCTCCACAAGCTACCCACCTAAGCTTGTCCCTTTTTCTAGTATATCCCACTTAACCCTTTAATCATGTTTTAATTACATGTTCCATTTTGGTTAAGTATTCTAATCGTATTTTCTATTGCCACCCAAGGCAACCACTAGATTTTCTCATGCCACCCGAGGCACCCACTTAACCCCTCATGTCCCTCTACATGCTAATATGGTTAAGTGTTTCTTAATTAATTAATTAAGAACGTAACCTTTGTAAAGACCTCTCACATTAGACTGTCTTTTATGACCGCTGGTTAAGCCGGTTGGGTCCGGGCAGCCTTATGTCATAACAGAGTCTAACCTCGTGTCTTTACATTAATTACGTATTTAGTTTGTGCCTAAGACCTCTCACATTGGGCTAACATTTGTAGCAACTGGTTAAGCCGGTTGGGTCCGGGCAGTTTTACGCTACAACTGAGTCCAACCTCGTGTCTTAGTCAATTAATTACACCTAATTAATCACCCTCATAATTTTATATTAATTATCCCTAATTAATCAAGTTTTCTTAACATGGGTAGACCTAACTTAATAGGTAAATTCCCATGGGGTAGACCTAACTCAATAGGTAAATTCCCAACACATAGTATGGGTACACCTAACCAAATAGGCAAATTCCCATACTATGTTTATTTATTTTGTGTTATGCATAATTATATTAATTTCACACAATCTTATTAACTTATGCATTTAATTACCCCATCGTTCCCACGTAATTTCGTTCATGATATAACACATATAAAAGGTGTCAACTTGCATATGAATGAACATGTTTCAAAGGTGCCATCTTGCATATTAACAAACACATAACTTGCATATGAACTTGCATAACATGTCACATAACTTGCATATAATATGTCACATAACTTACATATTCATTTTGCATAACAAACTTGCATATTAGCTTATAGACTTGCATAATGTGTCATCATGAACTTGCATATTAATAAACATGTAACTTGCATATTTACATACATGTAACTCGCATATTAACAAACATGTAACTTGCATATAAAGAAACATGTAACTTGCATATTTACATACATGTAACTTGCATATTAACAAACATGTAACTTGCATATTAACAAACATGTAACTTGCATATTTACATACATGTAACTTGCATATTAACAAACATGTAACTTGCATATTTACATACATGTAACTTGCATAGCATATTACCATGAACTTGCATAACATGCATATGATTACATAGCCCACAACTTGCATATTTAGCATCATGCAAACATAACATACATCATATTAAACTTGCATAAGCTTACATACTCAACATGCATAAACATAAGATTAATGCTAACATCATATCATATGATTCAAAGCTCATTAACCCACATACAAAACCATAAATCTCATCACATCTCATCTAATTAGTTTACCAAAAGATCATCAAAGTGATAGAAACTCACAACTAGCAACTTTGAACACCAAATGAAGAAGATTAAGATGCTAAGAAGGGATTAGAAGTTGATTAGAGAGTGATTAGTATGCAACCCTCTTCATAAAATTAGTGGAGGCCATGAGAGCTAGCATTTTGCCATAGTTTAGTCACTAGGTTTAATTATGAATGAATTAGGGTAGGTTAGGGTCTTATTTATAGATTAGGCAAGTGTTTTAGGCCATAGGATTAACCCTAGATTCAATCCAAGCCATCAAAGCATGTCTTGGGGAAGAAGTCAAGTGTAGGAACCATCTAGGGCCTTTAGATTAAAGATGGACCATGAGAACCATTCAAATGCAAAATCTGCACTTGAGCGAATCGGCCCACGGGTTGACAGCCAAACACCCTGGATTAACCCCTAGTCGACCCAGCGGGCTCGGGTCGACTTCAAAAATCGGCCGGTTCGGTTATTCCCCTCTCCCAATTCGCTGTTTTGAGCATTTTTGCATATTTATTTATTAAATTTTCAATTATATATATATATATATATCAATATATATATATATATATCTACACAACCCATTTCACTTAATTAAGTATACTTTAATTTGGGAATTTTCGTGAAACTTCGCGAGGCCATATCTTGGTCATACGGACTCCGATTTTCGAAAACTCGGACTCTATTTCGCGTATTTTTCCGAGACGAACGCAATGGCATAGCCCGTTTCCCTTGATTCCCATTTTAGAATTAAATTCTGCCTCGATTTATGTTATTACAGGTTATTGAAAATACGGGTTGTTACAAGAAAGAAAGAAAACTCATTGAGTAACTGCAATTCTATTTTTCAAAACAGAAGATTCGTCAGTTTATTCTTCATCATTTGAATCCCTCCTATTAGAGACAGAATTTCTGTCTCATCATTTAGGAGTTGCTACTTGATTACAATAGTTTGTGCCTTGCCATACTATTTCAAGTAGGCTGCATCAAACTACCATATCAAGTCTCGCCGAGGGACTCTGAAATCTTTTGAAACCGATCAAGAAGTTCAAGAAAAGAAAAACAACTGTAACAAAGTGCCATACCAGAGTGCTTCATCAGAAAATCAACCACTTAACGGTGTAACAAGCATCACCTGAAGCTCTTCAGGTTGCAACATTGTCAGCTGTATAATTCTTTCAAGAATTCCTTAATTCTAAAGCTTCAAGAATCAGTTTTTACTATTTTGTCATCATCATGGTGGATGATCACGATTCTTCAACAAATCCTCTTGGAAATCAACCAATTCTTCCTAGAAACTCATCTGCAAATCAAAATTAGACAACATCAGTGAATCAAAACATTCCCAGTGCAGAATTTCTTGTCAAAACAGGTATAAATCCACAAACCCAGTTAATTACCATTCATCTTGAAGAGAATAATTACTTGCTATGGAAATTGCAAGTAGAGACAGCCATTCTATGGTCTCGAAGGGTACATTCTTGGTACTATTGCTATTCCACCTAAGTTCATAACTGATGTTGATAATAGGGTAGTTAGAAATGATTAGTATGTCAAATATCACAGGCAGGATAGACTGATTTGTGCATGGTTATTGTCATCTATAAGTGAAAAGATTTTATCTCAAGTGATTGAATGCAAAACAACCAATGATATTTGGACAACCATAGAAAAATCCTTTAATACCCAATCATCAGCCAAGACAATGTTTTACAGACACCAACTACAAACTGTTAGAAAGGATAATTTGTCCATGAGAGATATATAACAAAAGTTAAAGGCATTTGTGATCATCTTGAGGCGGCAGGTCAAAAAATTAATGATTGTGAGCACATTTTATCAATTTTAAATGGACTGGGTGATGAATATGAGGCCGTTGTGGCAGTTATTATATCTCAAAAGGTGACCAGTTCTATGGAGGATGTACACTCAATTCTTCTTGATCATGAAGAAAGAATTGAAACAAAAAGGTCACAATTAAATGAACTATCTGCTAATGTTGCTGAAACCAAAAACAAGAATCAAAACAGAGGAGATTCTCTCAATCAAAGAGAAGGTTCATCTAGCAGAGGTAGAGGCAGAGGAAGATGGAGCAATAATAATAACAGACCCAAATATCAAATTTGTGAAAAAGTGGGTCATACTGCCGTGAAGTGTTACTTCAGATTTAACAACAACTATGTTGCTGGTCAGACACAAAACAGTCAAAGAAAATCAAATCCTACAGCAGATCTAGTCAATGTTGAAAATGATAGTCAAAGCACTGTATCAAGAAACAGTCAAACTGATGATATTGGTGATGATAATTGGTATCCAGACTCAGGTGCCACTAATCATATCACAAATAATCTCAATAATCTCAATCTAGGTCAAAGGGAGTACAAAGGTACGAATTCTTTACTCATGGGTAATGGTAACAGTGTAAATATTACACATATTGGCTTTGGCAGCATAAAAGGTAAAAAGCAACTATACCTCAACAACTTACTTATGGTTCCTCGTATAAAAAAGAATTTACTCAGTGTATCACAGTTTTCTAAAGACAATAATGTGTACTTTGAGTTCCATCCATATCATTGTTTGGTTAAAGACTTATTGACTAATGAAATTATTTTGCAGGGTAAAACATGCAAAGGATTGTACAAATTCAGTGCTGTGAATTCTACAAACAATGATCAAGAGAAAAGTAGTTGCTACTTATCAGAAATTAATGATAAGATCAGTGTATTTGATCTATGGCATATTAAACTTGGCCACGCTAATATGAATGTTGTCAAGAAAGTTTTAACTGTTAATAATATTTCATATGATAATGTTCTTATGCCATATGTATGTACCTTTTGTCAAATGGGCAAAGGCCATAAGTTACCCTTCACAAATTCCTTAACTAACTATTCTAAACCACTTGAGCTTGTTGCTGCAGACCTGTGGGGTCCTGCTTCAACAAATTCTGACTATGGGTTCAACTACTATATTTCTTTTGTTGATTCCTATTCTAGATATACATGGATATATTTTCTAAAGTCAAAGTCAGAAACTAGAAAAGTTGTTATTCATTTCATTAATCAAGCTGAAAAACAGACAGGTGAGAATCTAAAGATCTTGCAGACTGATGAAGGTACAGAATTTAAACCTCTAAGTGAATTCTTTCAAAAGAAAGGTATAATTCATAGATTAAGTTGTCCATACACTTCTGAGCAAAATGGTTTAGTTGAAAGAAAACACAGACATATTGTGGAGTGTAGTCTTACTTTATTAGCTCAGAGTAATTTAACTATGAAGTTCTGGCCTGATGCTTTTAATACTTCTGTATATTTAATAAATAGATTGCCTACCAAAACTCTGAATAATAGATGTCCTCTAGAAACTTTGTATAATATCAAACCTGATTATGGTAGACTAAAAGTTTTTGGCTGTCTATGTTATCCATATCTAAGGCCATATAATGCTCATAAGTTAAATTTTAGATCCTCGGCATGTACCTTTATAGGGTATGCCAGTGACCAGAAAGGGTGTAAATGTCTCGATGATAAATGTAAGGTCTACATTAGCAGACATGTTGTATTTAATGAAAAGGTATTTCCTTTCAACAGTAAAGATATTACTACCACACAAAAAGTTTACAATCCAAGGAAATCAATACCAGGAATACCTATCTACTCTGACAATTTTATCAAAGATACTGGTGATGGTAGCTCAGAGTCATCTCAACAGCCTACATCATCATCAAGCAGTGAGTCACCTGAGCCTTCCAATCAGCCAAGTACCAATCAATAACATGAAAATCTGCAGCAGGACTCAAGTTCAGAAGTTAGGAGTTATCAATCAAACACTGGAAATGATAATATTGAAACTCATGAACAGCAGAGTGGGCAAGCTCAAACAGGTCATCCAATGATTACTAGATCAAAAAGGGGTATCTTTAAGCCCAAAATTTATAATGTCATAAGTGATCTTGTTGAACCAGTAAACTACAATCAAGCCATTAGTAATCAAAACTGGAAACAAGCTATGGATGATGACTATGGATGATGAGTATCAAGCATTGATAAAGAATAAAACATGGACACTTGTCAAAGCCCCAACAGACAAGAACATAATAGATAGCAAGTGGACGTACAGATTAAAAAAGAATGCTGATGGATCTATACACAGATACAAGGCCAGACTTGTTGCAAGAGGTTTCACACAGCAATATGGTTTTGATTTTGAAGAAACATTCTCTCCAGTTGTTAAACCAACAACCATAAGAGTAATTCTCACTATAATCCTACACAACAACTGGAAAATACAACAGTTGGATGTAAACAATGCATTCCTGAACAGTGATCTAAAGGAAGAAGTGTATATGAGTCAACCTCAAGGATATCAAAAAAATAAAGAGCTTGTTTGTAAACTAAATAAAGTCATTTATGGGCTTAAGCAAACTCCTAGAGTCTGGTTTGACAAATTGAATTTTTTTTTTGACAAAACTAAAGTTTCAATCTACCAAATCAGATCATTCACTGTTTGTCAAATTTATTGATAACATAACCATTTTTATTCTGATATATGTAGATGATTTAATCATTACAGGAAACAGTGAAGATGAAATCAGAAGACTCATTCAAATTCTGGACAAACAGTTTTCAATTAAAGACTTGGGGGAACTCAACTATTTCCTTGGAATTGAAGTAATAAAAACATCCAAATCAGAGTTATTTCTAAATCAAAAGAAGTATATCAATGAAATTCTTGTAAGATCAAAAATGGAGGCTGCTAATGCTCTACCTACGCCCAAGATTACAAGTTAGCAATTATCCAAACACGGGGGAGAAAACATTGTCAGTATAAGACAATATAGAAGTCTAGTTGGAGCATTACAATATGCTACTATCACTAGACCTGAAATAACCTACTGTGTTAACAAACTCTCAAAATTTATGCAGGAACCAAAAGAGGATCACTGAAGGCCATGAAGAGAGTGCTAAGATATTTAAAGGGGACTGTAGATTATGGTTTACATTTTACACAAGGCAATCAACTCAACATTACTGGATATAGTGATGCAGACTGGGCAACTGACCCTAATGACAGAAGATCAACATCGGGTTACTGTATATATTTGGGAAACAATCCTATATCCTGGTGTGCTAAGAAACAACTTACAGTCTCTAGGTCTAGCACTGAATCTGAGTTCAGAAGCATTGCAAACGCTACTGCTGAAATTATGTGGGTTCAGTCACTTCTTAGTGAACTCAAAGTATCCATTCAAAAGCCGCCAACACCATGGTGTGATAATTTAAGTGCTGTATCATTGTCATCTAATCCTATATTGCATTCAATGACCAAACACATGGAAATTGATCTATATTTCGTTCGAGAACAAGTAATCAAGGGTAAACTACAAATAAATCATGTTTCAGCTAATTATCAGATAGCAGACATACTTACAAAGCCACTATCAAGTAAAAACTTTACTAGGCTTAGATCTGAACTCAAAGTAACTGAAAGATCAAACCTTGAAGAGGAAGCAAAGCATACAAGTTCAGATCTGAAACCTTTAACATCCAAGAACCCTGAATGGAGTCCAAAGCACACTGCTAATCTGGCTACTGAAGAATCTAGGCTTGCAAGCGGTTCAGCATCTCACATACCAGGAATCGAGAACAATTTGAAGCAGATGTCACTCAAGCAAATCAAGAACAATCCCTTACAGGCCTAAATCCTCGCCATCGAGTACCATTTCAGTAGAATCGAAGCTGATTCAGGCTCTATTTTGAAGATTTTCTTAGATTTATCACTTCAATTTGTGGCGGCGGAGACATGAAAAACCCTAGCTTTCATTTGCGGGGAGATATAAAATGAACAACTGAAAGCTTCAGGTGTATAAGTGTATTCATTTTTATTCTTTGTATATGGGATTGGGCGAAAGCCCAACCGCTATTTACAATTCTTGTACTTGTATAAATAGATGGCTATGTACATTATTCTCAACATCAATAATACAAAATATTTCCTGTTTGTGTCAATTACAATCCGTCACATTATTCTCACATTCCATCTACTCTCGTCTCTTCCTTTGGGAGAACTTCCACCCTTTTGAAATTCTCTCTTATTACTGGTCGGGTTCTTGTTTTTGTATCCAGTAGAAAATTTAATGGAGTTGTCTGATTCTTGAGACCTTTTGTTACTCATTCTAGCTTCATAAGAAAGAAGTATTGCATGCACTTCATCAAGAGGTGATGTGATTCTTTGAGTAGTTATCATGGCCATAATTGGCTCATATTCATTACTAAGTCCATTTAGAAGTATTTTGATTATTGAATATTATTTCCAATTTTAGCAATCCTGTTACAAATATTCTTTACTTTAGCAATGTAAAATATCATTGACATATTTCCATTCTGGTATTCTGTAATTGCTTTTTGTAGTAGAGAACTTTGGATGCAGATTGATTATTGAAGCTTTTTTCTATTGTTGACCATACCACATTAGATGATTTGCACCCTATTATTTGTGGTAAAAAATTAGCTCTAATGGAAGATAAAAGTCGTGAACTAATTAACCTATCTTGTTTGCTATACTTTATGAATTCATCACTAGTTATGGTTTCATTTCCCTTGTTTTTGATGAATCTTGATGGAATGGATAGAGTACCAAATACAAACCCTTCTAAGCCATAGCCATATAGTGCAGTTTCAACTTGAAGTTTCCATAGGAGGTGGTTATCCTCGACCTAATGCACTGTTATTAGCTAGATTTGGGGACTGATGACGGTTTTTACCAGTTGGCTGACGGAGGTAGAGGTTTGTTGGTTTTCAAGACCAATGTTAGAGGCACTGGTCATCACCCATTGTGATGCAGAAAAAATAAAAATGAAGAAACATGTAAACAAGGAAGCAAGTGAAGCAGCAACCGAGAACCAAAAGTGAATCAGGGTCAAGAAAATGTCAAAAAGGCAGGTATGAGTCATCAGTGAATAATTGATGATGTGATGATTTTGCTGGAATGATTCCTGGTTTGGCACTAGTAGATTTCTTGATGTTTTCTTGTGTTTCATGGTTTATTTTTTTGGATATTTCATTAGCTGTAACAAGTTTTGGTAAAACCTTGAGTTATTGCAGTTAAACTTGCATGAATTCAGGCATGGTACATCATGCAGTCAAAATTTGCGAAGGTTTTGGCGAGGAACAACCAAGATAAACCAACACTGCTCTTCTTAGATGATCAAAAGAACTCTGATGAGAAAACTTTACTCAAATAATGAAATATTCCTGATGAATAAAGCAAAAAAGCTTCAAATCCCAAATGAAAAGCTGTCAAAAAAATAGCTCTGTTACTAGAAAGAAATTCTAATGAAACTTTATCATGAAGTGTTTTAACTATAATGGTAAAGCACAACAGAGGTAAAAATGCCCAAAAGTATTTCTATTAAGATGAAAATTGTTACAAAGCAATACTGATATGGTCCAATATTTACACAAGAAGTAAAAAGGAGAAAAGATTTTGGGCCAAAGGCTAGAATAAAGAAATAATGATAATTTGGCTGAAAGGTTGAGTGAGGCACAATACTCACCGAGTAACCAACAATAAAGACATATACCAATAAGAGAGAACCGACTGCTAAACACATTTCCTCTTTTATTTTTTTCGATAATTGTTTTCATGCTTCATTATGAATATTGAAACTATGACTCGTGCATCTTTGGTTTGAATGATCGCATATGGATTTATTTTTGATTTATTGGCGAATAATTCAAGAAAATTCTTTGAGAAAGAAGACAAGTGCTATAGATATCAACACCTCTTGAAAACAACATAATTTCTAAGGAAAAGCGCTTGAATAACGAAGGGTCGAAGATAAAAAAACAAGGAAAAGAAGATGAAGCAACCTCCCTCATAAAGTCAAATTGGCATTGACCACTTCAAGTTGGTACCAAGATGATTTTTAGGCTTTGGAAGCTCTGTCTTCGTCTCCTATGTTTTCAAATCTAAAATTAGAATTGGTATAAGATCCTGCGACCCTTTTGAATGGTTTCCCTATAAATACAAGACTTAGATCATTTAAATAATTATTTTAACACTTGGTTTCTTTGTATTCTCTTTTTACTAGATACCAGTCACGATTGAAGTTGTTTTTTGTCATATTCCGTTGTTAAATGGTTGAAATTTTGTACTAGTGATTAAAATCCATAGGTAATAACATTAAAATGGAAATAGGCTTCAAAATTTTCAAATGAATATAAATATTTCCTTATGCTCTTACTTTTATTTTTCTAGATCTCTATATTTTAGTCCTTTTTGTATGTTTTGCCACTTTCATCTCAACGTTTTGGTACTTTTTTTTGGAAATGGAATTTCTTAAGTATATATCTTGCTATCCATTGTGGATTGAAAGTGTATAGAGAATAGATCCAGAAGGTTTTCATTAAAGGATTCGAAGGAATTTTAGTTTGGAATCTGTGTCACCATCAAGGAAGTTCGATAAATATGGAGTAATAATTGGTGCAGAAAGCTTCTCGTCATGTTGAAGTTAGCAATCATCCAACAACAACATTTGCAAAAGCATTTTGTTAATACCCTAGATACTGATTTTGATGAAAACAATCATATAAACATTATTACTAACATATGTTTGGTTTGTGTAGTTACATTAGATACATTATGGAGATATCTAAACAAGAGTACAAAAGAATAATTATAGAAGAACAATAATCAAAACAATTGAAGATCAAAGTGTATTAGAGAAGAATGCTGAAGAACAGAGGTGTTTGAAGTGATGAGGATTTGGCTGAACCTTATAATATCATATTAAAGATCCCATGGTAATTATACTTGAAGAAAATCAACAATTGACCTTAACCGATCACCAAAATCCACAAATATAAGGAAATATGAAGTGCTGAATATTGAGACACTTATAAGTGTCTTTTTCCACACAAGGTATGTCGGCATACATCTTTGCACATGTCGACATATAACGGTTTTTCAGATTTTCAAATTCAAATTAAGAAGTTTTATCCCTCCATCTCTTCACCAAAAGACACATCCTTTCAAACACTATTTAAAGGCCCTTAGTAACGATTTTTAACACCATGTATTCGCATTTTCTTCTACTCCTTCTTCTCCATATATTCTCTACAAAAATCCGCTGAATATTATCCTATTATTCTTGCAAATCCACTCACTTTCACTCCTATTCTTCATTGATTTGCAAGCCACACATTATCAAATAATTGTACTTGAATTTATATCATTCTCTCTCTGATTTTACCTATTTCCTCAAAGAAATCAAAGATATATTGCCATTGGAGGTCTATAGGATCATTGTAACAAGTCTGCAAGAATCTATATTAAAGATACATCTACTTGCCATTGTTTGTTGTTGTTGATAAGGAGAAGGTGCATCTTGTAACCCGTGAAATCAAGATTGTAAAGGTGTTCTTGTCACCCGCGGAAAGCAAGCGATTATAGTGAAATTCTGCATGGTGAAGTGCAGGACTGAATGTAGGATTGGTTAATCCGAATCAATATAAAAATCTTGATATTATTTACTTTACTGCGTTTTATTTTATTACTTATTTCTTTCTATTTGAATATTGAATAGATATAGTAACTAGCCTCTTTTAGTGTCTGAAAAGCCTTAGGATCCATTCAATATTGGATTATAAGCACCCTACTTCCCTTACACATTTTCCTCTCAAAAGATGATCACAATAGTAGAGTTTGATAAATGATGGTAGATTTGAAATAGAAAATTTGTTAATTGGAAGACTCTATTAGATAAGATGGACGGTAGCATAACTTTGTTGGCACGGTGGTCACAGAGAGCCTAGATGAAGACTACATCTGCAGACTACGCCTGCTGGGTCTAAAAAGGGAAACTCTGTTGAAATCGGTGATACGCAAATCACAATTTTGGACAACAAATAATCTTACATATTTTGTGGAGAGATTTGTTGCTAGATTTGATGAAGAGATTTGGTGCAAGATTTGATGAAGAGATTTGATGTTAGATTTTATGGAGAGATATTAATTGCTATATTTGTGAACATTTATTGCAAGGATATTTGGTGCTTATCCAAATAGTTTTATAACATATATGAATATAATTTGGATGCCAAGTTTTCTTGGGCATAAAGCAATTCTCTCTATAAAAAAGGCCAGCTAACATCTTCATTAGGTATGGGTGAAAGCCACCAAGAGTGGTGGTGAGAGCCATCAAGAGTGATCAGTCTAGCTATTCCAAATTGAGTGTTCTCCTTCAAATTATTTAGCCATTAGATATTCTCTACCTATTTCTCAATAAGGTTATTGGTTCAAGTTGTAATTGTTTGTAACGATAGTTGAGATCGATCATAAATAATTTTTTATTAGTGAATCAATAAAAAGGGTGGTTGGGTGGAATATCGTGTGCTCATATTTTCGATATTATTTGTTTTTTTTTCCAGTCAAATTCATCTTCAAGTGATTGGGTGAAAAAGATCTTGTTTTTCGAGCGCTTTGTCAAACTTCTGTTGTGCACAAAAATCATAACAAACTCATCTTCTATTAGCCATAATTAAGAAGATGGACAGTAGAAGTACAGAAATACTATTAGGGAAGTAGTGCAGCTAAATCATCACAAAAAAACCATCGTAGACCAAAGGGTTTTTAGTGTGGTACGCTATTTCAGTTTAGCGCTAATGAATAGTACATCAGCTTTAAACTCTGTTATTTTTCACTACATGGTAAATCAAAGCTTTTTATCATTCGCTTTAGTAATATTAATATACAATGGGTTTGAATAGTTTTCTTTTAAGAAAAATAAAAAAGTTATTGTAAAGAGTTAATTTTAAGACAACCTATCATTGTTATCAAATCTGGTGTGAAAAGTGGTTTTTGATATACAAAATTAAATAATTTTAGTTTCTTCGACAAAAATGATGTGAAAATGATTAAAAAATAATTTTGTATATTTATTTTATATCTAAAGAATGTATTTTTATTTTTGTAATTTTTTACTTCTACTACAATAGAACTACAAAGAACCATAAATGCACTGGGCAGCAGATATAATTATTGGAGGAAATTCGAGAATTCCTAATAAAGGAAATCATATTGGTACTGGCTGCAATAAGGTCAGTACGTAGAAAATCTAAGGCACTAATTAGAGGGGTAAGGAGCTGAGTTATTGACCTATTTGATTTTGAACATAATATGCAACATGATGGTGATGATTATGAACTGAATGTTGAGTTTAGAATTTCGGAGCTCAAACAACTGTTGGAATAAATAAATAATGAAGGTGTAAGGTAGTGTATCCCATAATGTAGGAATAGTCCCACATGGTAGGGCATAAGTAATTATAATGGTACATATACAAAAGTATTGAGACTATTATAAATTCCTAAGAGAGTGCCATGGATCAACAATGGGGTCCATAAGGGGTGGTGCAACGCACCACCCCGCACCCGCACCCGTACCCGAACCTGAACACGAGCCCGAGCCTGTGCTCGTGCCCATGCCCGCTCCCGTACGCGTGTGCAAATGGGCGTTTGAGGCGTCTTGTAGGCACTTAGCACTTTGCAATGTGCATTGTGCATTAGCGGGCCGAAACTATATTTTTGCTGGGCATTGCATTGTGCATTAGCGGGCCGAAACTATATTTTGCTGGGCTTAATGGGTGTCATTTTTTGCAACGAACGGATACGAATTCAAACAGGTCGCAACGTTTAGAAACGGGTCGCTACCTTTCCAAATGAAACGTCCGTTTGAATCGTCACCTGCAACAGATATAAATATATGGAGGCAGAATCGTTTTACTTACCGAAAATCTGATTCTCTGACCGTCTTCTTCCTCACACATACTGTTCTTAAATTCTTCTCTTGAGTTCGTCGCCGTTCGCATCGCCAGCGCAGCCTTGCGAACCAGATTCTGTTTCACCTTGGGAAACAGTTGCTCATTTCAACCCAAACGCGCCGTAGGGGGAGCAAATCTGTTTTAAGGGAACAACAGAGTGCTGGACTCGGATTTCGCAATCACACTTGCAACCCGAATACAAAACGGTACGGTTTTCTGTTAACCCAATTTCTAAATTAGGGTTTCTGTACGAATAACAATCTTAAAACAGATTTGCGCTTTTGCATAATCGTGTTACTGCTTGCAGACGATGGCTCAAGACAGTAACAATTCGGCAAACAAGAAGCCCGTACCACCCACTGTTCCTCCTGCTCATCACGGAACTTTTCCTCAGGCTGTACCTTTCTCACATGGGGAACGGCTAGAGAAATTCACTAGTGTGGATTTGAAGCGCTGGCAACAGAAAATGCTCTTTTACTTGACCACACTGGGACTGGCCAAGTACCTTGAAGAGGACCCTCCGAAAGTAGATGAACTCGAGCTTGACGCCACAAAAGTCGAAGCGCTCACTGCCTGGAAGGGTTCAGACTTCATTTGCAAGAATTATACACTAAATGGCCTTGACAACAGCCTGTACAATGTATATTGTACTGTTCAAACCATAAAGATCCTCTGGCAGGCACTGGAAAAGAAATATAAGACTGAAGACGCCGGCATGAAGAAATTCATAGTCGGAAGATTTCTGGATTACAAAATGGTCGACTCTAAGACAGTTGTCAGCCAAATTCAGGAACTTCAAGTCATTATCCATGAAATTCATGATGAAAAGATGGCGTTGAGTGAATCTTTCCAAGTCTCTGCGACAATAGAAAAGTTACCTCCATCATGGAAGGAATTCAAAAACCACTTGAAGCATAAGCGCAAGGAGATGTCCATGGAGGATCTGGTTGTTCGTCTCAAAATTGAGGAAGACAACAGAAAGTCTGAAAGGAAGGCAACAAACACCATGGTGGCCAAAGCAAATGTGGTCGAGTCCGACAAGAACAACAAAAGAAAAAGGGAGCACAATCCAAATGCAAAAAATGCTAAGAAGTTCAAAGGAAATTGCCATAATTGCGGAAAGAAAGGTCACAAAGCAGTTGAGTGTCGAGGACCAAAGAAGAAGAAAGACTAAGCCAATGTTACTGAATGTGATAGGCTCTCGGATGATGTTTCAGAAATGAACTTATCTGCTGTAATCTCCGAATGCAACTTGGTTGGCAACACAAAGGAATGGTTTGTGGATACTGGTGCCACAAAACATATTTGCGCTAACAAGTGGATGTTCTCCAACTACAAGCCTGCGACACAAGAAGAGCAACTCTTTATGGGAAACTCCTCCACGTCAAAGGTTGAAGGCAAGGGAAAAGTGGTTCTCAAAATGACTTCTGGAAAAGAACTCACTTTGAATGACGTGCTCCACGTTCCAGATATTCGGAAGAACTTGGTCTCGGGATCACTACTGAGCAAGAATGGATTCAAGTTGGTCTTTGTTTCTAATAGTTTTGTACTGTCTAAAAATGGAGTGTATGTGGGTAAAGGGTATGTGAGTGATGTTCTGTTCAAAATGAATGTAATGACTATTGCACCAAAAGATATGAATAAAGTGGAACCTTCTATTTATATCGCTAAGTCATTTAATATGTGGCATAATAGATTAGGGCATGTTAACTTTGATACTTTGCGAAAAATGATAAACTTAGAATTTATACCTAAGTTTTCCATAGACTCGAATTACAAATGTGAAACATGTGCCGAATCAAAGCTAACTAGAACTTCTTTTCATCAAGTTGAAAGGAATACGCAACCTCTAGATTTAATTCACACAGACATGTGCGATTTAAAAATGTGTCAAACTAGAGGAGGAAAACGGTATTTTTTACCTTTATTGACGACAGCACGAGATACTGTCATGTACATCTCCTTAGAAGCAAGGACGAGGCATTCGACGTATTTAAACAATACAAAGCAGAAGTTGAAAATCAACTTAATAAAAAAAAAATCACTAAGAAGTGATAGAGGAGGAGAGTACGAATTTCCTTTTGAGGAATTCTGCGCCGAACATGGTATTATACACCAGACAACGACACCATATTCCCCTTAATCAAATGGAATAGCAGAACGTAAAAACCGTACACTAAAAGAAATGATGAATGCTCTACTCATTAGCTCTGGTTTACCAGATAACTTCTGGGGAGAAGCTATATTTTCTGCTAATCACATCCTTAATAAAGTGCCTCGAAAGAAGACTTCTAAATCACTGCATGAATTGTTTAAAGGCAGACCACTAACCTACAAATACTTGAGAGTGTGGGGGTGCCTTGCCAAAGTTGAAATACCAAAACCAAAGAAAGTCAAAATTGGACCAAAGACTATAGATTGCATATTTATAGGATATGCTCATAATAGTGCTGCTTATCGGTTTTTGGTATACAAATCTGAAATCGATGATATACATGAAAACACCATTACAGAATCTCGAAATGCTAGATTCTTTGAACATATGTATCCTCTGAAATCCTCTATTGAAACTATTGTTCAAGAAAAATCCAGAGATACTAACGAGGATAATACTGATCAAAGAACACATAAAAGAAATGTTGAAACAAAGGAAGAGGAACCTAGAAGGAGCAAACGACAACAGGTCTCTAAAAACTTTGGACCCGATTTCTATGCATATATGATCGAAAATGAACCTCTAACCTATCAACAAGCAATGTCATCTCCAGATGCTCCTTACGGCAAGGAAGCTGTCAACAATGAAATAGAATCCATTTTGCAAAACCATACATGGGAACTAGTGGATCTACCTAAAGGATCAAAACCACTAGGATATAAATGGATATTTAAGAAAAAAACTCAAGGCTGACGGCTCAATAGATAAGTATAAGGCTCGAATAGTAGTCAAAGGATTCAAACAGAAAGAAGATCTGGATTATTTTGACACCTACTCACCAGTAACTAGAATAACATCCATTAGGATGCTTATTGCAATTGCGTCTATACTAAATTTGTAAATACATCAAATGGATGTAAAGACAACATTTTTGAATGGTGAGTTAGAGGAAGAAATATACGTGCTGCAACCTGAAGGGTTTGTAAGCCCAGGAAATGAAAACAAAGTGTGTAAGTTGGTGAAATCACTTTATGGTCTTAAACAAGCACCAAAACAATGGCATGAGAAATTTGATGAGACTATGTTATCAAATGGATTCAATATAAATGAATCAGATACATGTGTTTATATAAAATACACACATATTGGATATGTCATTGTATGTCTATATGTTGATGACTTATTAATCCTAGGCAATAATAAGGCCATAATAACATCAACAAAAGATATGTTATCCTCCAGATTTGACATGAAAGATCTAGGATTGGCTGATGTAATATTGGGTGTAAAAATTGTAAGAACGCCTCAGGGATATGTATTATCCCAATCACATTACATAGCCAAGATACTTGAAAAATTCAAGCAATACAATATAACTATTGTAAAATCGCCAGTAGATATGAACCAAAATTGGGTTAAGAACACTGGTGACAGTATATATCAGCTCGAATATTCTCGCATATTAGGAAGTATCATATATGTAATGAATTGCACAAGGCTAGATATCGCATATGCTGTAAGTAAGCTGAGTAGATTTACCAGCAATCCTGGTAAACATCATTGAAAGCGATAATAAGAGTTCTTGGATATCTAAAGTATACACAGAACTTTGGTTTGCATTATACAAATTATCCTTCCGTGGTAGAAGGATACAGCGATGCAAATTGGATAACTGGCTCAAATGACACAAAATCCACAAGTGGATATGTGTTTACATTAGGAAATGGAGCAATCTCATGGAAATCATCCAAACAGACTTGCATAGCAAGGTCGACAATGGAATCGGAGTTCATTGCTCTAGATAAAGCCGCAGAAGAAGCAGACTGGCTTAGGAGTTTTCTGGAAGATATTCCAAATTGGGAAAACCTATACCTCCAATATGTATACATTATGACAGTCAATCTGATATAGGAAGGGCAAATAGTACATTGTATAATGGTAAGTCTCGACATATTCGTTGTAGACATAAAACCATAAGACAACTTCTCTCTAATGGAGTTATCACTATATACTATGTAAGGTCAAAGGATAACATAGCGGATCCACTAACCAAAGGCTTGCCAAGAGAGAAAGTTCAAACATTATCGATGGGAATGGGTTTAAGACCTATAAATTAAAAGTTTTCTAAAATGGAAACCCCACCTAGTTGACTGGAGATCCCAAGATCTAGGTTCAAAGGGACAACTAAGTTTAAGATAAACTTGATGGCACTGTTAAAATTCAAACCATTCCTATGATAAGTCAGTGCAATAACCGTCGGAGAATAGGATAAGCATAGCTTTTAATGATGTCTATATTGTGGTGTTACAAAAGACCCAAGTGGAGTATTATGGGATACTCTTTATAGAATCACCTACGTGAGTGTGAAGGCGCTGCTTCAAAAAGAATTGTAAGGTCGAATTCTTTAAACACTCATGAGACCAAGCAGGTGTTCATGGCAAAAACGAACACAAACAGAGAACCAAGGAAGTTTAGAAATCATGTTGTGTGTTATCTACTATCTTGACCTATACAAAAGCTTACAATTCAAGGACATTCACAAGTCTACTGATTCGCTAGTAGGTCAAATAGATAAACACTAGGAAAGTTCAAGGCCATTGTGCTACTTTAACCGATACAACATAATTTCACTAAGTTAAGAACAAATTAAAGAATTATTCATTCATGTGGGGGATTGTTGGAATAAATGAATGATGAAGGTGTAGGGTAGTGTATCCCACAATGTAGGAATAGTCCCACATTGTAGGGTATAAGTAATTATAATGGTACATATACAAAAGTATTGAGACTATTAAAAATTCCTAAGAGAGTACTATGGATCAACAATGGGGTCCAAAAGGGGTGGTGCAACGCACCACCCCGCACCCGTACCCGAACCCGTGCCCGCTCCCGTACGCGTGTGCGAATGGGCGTTTGAGGCGTCTTGTAGGCACTTAGCACTTAATCTGATTCTCCGAACATCTTCTTCCTCACACATACTGTTCTTAAATTCTTCTCTTGAGTTCGTCGTCATTCGCATCACCAGCGCAGCCTTGCGAACCAAATTCCGTTTCACCTTGGGAAACAGTTGCTCATTTCAACCCAAACGCACCGTAGGGGGAGCAAATCTGTTTTAAGGGAACAACAGAGTGCTGGACTCGGATTTCGCAATCACACTTGCAACCGGAATACAAAACGGTACTGTTTTCTGTTAACCCAATTTCTAAATTAGGGTTTCTGTACGAATAACAACAACCACTACATAGTTAACTGGATAATAGAGAAGAGTAGAGGAAGTGGTTTTCCTCGATATGGCAGAACCTAGACGTCAACGAGCAAACAAAGATAATTTGTAGCGTCAAACAGTCAGTATAGCTCTTAATAGTCAATGTTTGGAGTACTAAGTCAGTGAGGAGGATATAAAAGATATGTTATTAAAGGAGGAAACCCAATAGAGGAATTGCTAGTCCAACAGAGAGGAATTCTAAGCTAAAGTGCTCAAAAACATTTTACTGCAATTTGGTATTATGAAAGATGATGTGCAATCAATTGTGTTCGAAGAATGATTTAGCTTGTTGACCGCCTCCACGTTCCATAAAATTGCCATCAATGTATTTGTTTTAACAGTGTCATACTTCCATTCGACTCATTTTTATTGATGGTTCCCCTACAGATGGCTGGGGTTGTCCTTTTTAAGTTCATCCAAATAATTATGCTTCTGTAACTCGCCTTTACATTCTTTTCATGTAGAGCCTAATATGTCTGCCAACTTTGGATGAGCTGGGATTACTTTTGCTTCAACTTAAGTCTTACTAGAGTGCATTAAATTTCTAAGTGGGACTTACTCATATTTTTTCTACTTTCCTTTTGCAATGTAACATGCACTTTAGAGACTTTGTCAGCCTTTCAGGTTAATATAAAAATTCTCCGCTATGATTTTCAAGATGGAAGATGTTTGCCAAAGGAGATAGCTGTTAAGGGTGAAGCCAAATTTCATCTTTACATGAATTCAGATAAGTCACTCTTTCCGTTCAAATTCTAATGTAAGTGATTTATTCAAATTTAGGCATGAGTGATGATCTCACCACACCAGCTTTCATGTTTTCATACTTCAAGTGATCAAACAAAAAAGGAAAGGTTTCTCGTGTCGCTTCGAACAACGGCTAGTTATTGATTCTTCATCGATAATGGGTGAGTGAGTTTTAAAAAGATAATCTAAAAGCAGGATATGAGTTGATTTTCTAGTATGAGATGGAGTCCGGGTTTGTTCACACTTTTTAAGGTAAGTGACCATAACACTCGACTTCTATTGGTGGAAATCAGTGGGTCTCATATGAGTCCCCCTGATTTTCATCAATAAGGATTGAGTGTTATGTTCACTTACCTTAAAAAAGCGTGAACAAACTCCTAGGTGTTTGGGTCAATGATATATTTTGTGCAATAAGAACATCCCCAATGCGGGGTCGGTTGAAAAACAACCGACCCCCAACGCGGGGATGAAAGGGGGAGCCAGGGTTGCTTTGGCAACCCTGGAGGTTGCTGGAGCAATCGAATGGTTGCTCCAGCAACCAGCTATAGCCGGCTTGGGGGAAGCCGGCTATGGCATAGCCGGCTTCTAAGAAGCCGGCCATGGTAGGGGGAGATAATTTATCTCTCCCTCCCATAGCCGGCTTCTATGAAGCCGGTTTAAATTTTTTTTTTAAAAAAAAACTTGGCCGTTGTGTTGTGTATTATGTTACCGTTGTTTGTTGACCGTTGTTTTATGTTACCGTTTGATTTTAATCTTTATGTACAACATTCCTTTGTACATTATAACACACAACATTTCTACATCAAACCACACCTCTATTCTTTATACAATTTCTGTTCAACTTATTTGCAATGTTAAACATTGGTAAAGGAAAGAAGGGTGTCTCCAATTCTGCACAGAAGCAACACCCTAATCAGTCCGACAACAACCAGTTTCCTATCCATCCGTCGTTCCAGTAGAATCAACACTCCAGTTATGGTAACTTCCCGAATATTCCAAACTCTAATTATCCTCAACAGAGTCCGAATTTCTATCAATCCCAGCAAAACTCCAATCATTATCATAGTACTCAAAATTCTGGATCCAGTCAAAACGCGTATTTTCAGAAAAACTGTAGTGAGCATCACTACGCTTCTCCAAGCAGCCAACAACGGTTAGTCCCGCCTGAAACTTCTCCAAATCTGTCAAGAAATTTGAATTGTATGTTTGGAGATAACAGTGGCTTGAATGAAGAAACAGAAGTCGATGATACTGAAAATCCAGATGTTTTTCCCAACAAACCAATGAGAAGATCAAACAAAATAGTGAAATGGTCTCCAGAAGAACAAGCAGAACTAGCGTTTTGTTGGGTGGAGTGCTCCAAAGACAATCTTAAAGGGACTAGTCAGTCCGATAATTCATTTTGGAGTTCTTTTTCAAGACTGTTTAACAGCCGTAGTCCCGAAAACCCATCGAGAACAGTCGACTCTTTGAAACAGTCGTGGAAGAGAATCAACGCTAACTGTCAAAGTTGGAGTCAGATTATGGCTGGACTACTAAATAGACACCAAAGCGGTGCTAACTAGACGGACTTGGTAAATTTTGATTACTTAAATAATGGTTAATATGTTTTACTGTATAATATTACCACCTTACGTTTCGTCAACACATACAGCTGAAGAGTGCGAATGAAGTTTATATAGCAGAGCACAAAAATCAACCATTCAATTTGCATAATTGCTACGGCATCTTATCTAGAGAGGAAAAATGGAGCACTATACGCCAAGAACATTCTGCAGCGCGATTTATGCCAAGAAGGCCAATGGCGGAATCAAGCCCGGGAAGTCCAGATCCTCAAGAAAACAGCCCTTTTTCTACAAGTTCTGGTGGTAGGCCTCCTGGTAAATACAAAGGTAAGAAAAAAATCGTTGCAGATTACAGTTCGTACTACGAACAAATACACAGTCAAATGGTAGCTTCAGAAGAATCAAACCGACTTTTGGCGGAAGCGAGTGAAGCTAAGAGAGATGAGAGATCCAAGGAGAAGCAGCGTAGACACGAAGAACTTCAAATATCAAGAGAGCGTGACCTGGATGTTAGGGAGCGTGAATTAGCTCGCCTCGAACGAATTGATGACAGGGCACTAATGACTGCCAATATGGATACATTAAATTCAATGCAACGATTGTTACTGGAGCAAGAACTAGAAGCGTGCCGCAGAAGACGCATGGGATAGGACGTATATATGTTTTGATCGTTTCCTTGTAGTTGTTTGTTGCTATGTCGTTATGTAGTTTTTAATTACTAAGTACCAATGTTGTAGGAGTAAAAGATTATTATATGTATGTGAATTTCCTTTTTTAATTGTCACTAGCAATCTTGCAAGCATGAACTTGTAATACTAGAACATTAACGTAATATTTCATCACTGTAGCAAGCAAAGGTACATTAAAGCATTAAGGAAAAGATATAACTAAACAACGAACGTAATTTAACTTAAACATCCAGATAGAGTTCACCACTTCCTAATGATTGCCGGCATGCTCCCAATAGTGTTCGACTAATTCGTCCCTTAATTGTAGATGTGCTTGGGGATCTCTAACGTCCTGGATATGCTGCAAGTACTCGGCAAAAGTATTCGGGTCCTTGTACGGCTTACTTCTAAACACCACTGCTATATCCGGGTAGTTTTTAAGTTGTAGTTTGAATCCCCCCTTTCTTCTTCAACTATCATATTATGTAGTAAAATACAACAGTACATGATATCTGATATAACTGCTTGTTCGTGATAGTGCACCTCATTTCTCAAAATATGAAACCGTCCCTGTAGAACTCCAAATGCTCGTTCTACGTCCTTTCTCAGACTCTCTTGTTGTTGTGTAAATTTCGCCTCTTTGGCATTGTTCGGCTTTTTAAATGCCTGCACCAGTGTCTTTCATTTCGGGCATATACCATCAACCAAATAATAACCCACTGAATGGTCTGTATCACCAATTTTATAGTTGCACGGCGGTGACAGATCGTTGTACACACTACAACAAAAAACAATTTTCGCTACAGGAAATATCTGTTGCAGTAGACCAATTGCAACAGACCTGCTCCTGTTGGTATAGCCGAAGTTGCAGAAAATTCGCAACATTTTCAGCCTGTTGCAATAAGAGGTTGCGGTATACTTTTTTGCAATAGGTTTTTGTTGTTGCAACAAATCCTCTTGCAACAGTATATGTCTGTTGCAATAGATTCATAAATCTGTAAAAAAAAAAAAAAACAGCTTATAGATACTACGTATTAAATGTATTCGTTCTAGTAATAGTGTATGTCACAGAATGAAATAAACAAATAAAATTTTTATTTCAACCAAGTTTTAATAGTACAAGCAATTGCAACAAAAATTTCTATAATTTTCATACACCATTCATATATAACAATTTCTTCTCTCACAACACATTTTTTCAAATAGAGTATTTTCTAATCATATTTCTACTCTATCATGCATATACTATAAGAAAATAATAAATATCATCAGTTCATTAGAACAAATTTGCAGTTCATGCTCCAAGTTTGCGGTCGATAACCACATACACATCTGAATATCACAACCTGCAAATTTGCAATTCATGCTCCAAATTTGTAGTTCAAAATGTACTACCCTATGTTAGCAATACATAATCACATCTGAATATCATAACCTGCAAAGGCAAAAGGCAAAACAAGTCTGAAGACAATAAGCATTGCAGACATGATCCACATACCCATCAGTTAGCTAGAAAAAGATAATGAGCATTGCATTTCTGCCACATGTGCAAGAAAAAGAAATTGATTTGGGAAATTTAGCTCATAATTTATCTGACCATGTAGAGATTATGTGAACTCACACATCATATTTTAATAACAAGAAGAAAAATATTAAACTAGCAAACCTGGTACAATCCCATGAGTATGTGGAGAACCAACTTAAAATTTACATTCCTAAATTGCTCTTAAACAAGCAAACCTGGAACACTTGCAAAGAAACAAATTATCAGTAAGCTTGGACACATATCACACTGTTTATGAAAATACAAACATCAAGGAAGCCTCAAATGTCTATACTAATGTTGATTATAAACCACCATGGGAAATTAAAAGGGAGTTTATGCAGCTAAAGCGGACTATTCTTAAATGTAAATACAAACACCATAGAATATTTCAGAAGATCAAGAAACTATTTACAATTTTGTAGCTCATAAATCAAGACATTTTCAAAGAAATAATCAAGACATTTTCAAATTTATGATGTTTGTCCAAAGAAATTGATGATGTTTGTCCAAAGAAATAATCAAGGCATACGAACATCATCAATTTTTCATGATTTTGAAATTAAAAGGGAATAAAAATCACATCCATCGATACTGTAAGAATCATAAATCAAGACATTTTCAAATTTATTAATCACATCATTTTTGAATAAATTATATTACAAAAGAGCATATAATCAAGAACCACAAGTTTTAAGGCATGGAACTTACCCTAAGGTGGAGTGGAACTTTCAACATAGGAAGGGAGAACACTAAAATGGAGCAGGCCTGACAGTCAAAAATACCTGATATTTGCTCCAAATGAAGAGGGAAAACACGTCTCAAAAAGGCTATAAGTGCAGCGGAAACGTTTCAGAAAAACTGAAAGTTTAATTCGACCAAATATTGCTCAAATCCCTACTAGCAATATGCATTACAGGTTTTCAAATAGTAAAGTGCCTTAAATTAACATAAAAAATACACATTTTACCTTGAACTTTCAAGAACAGAATCTCAAATTTCAACAACATCCACACTGCAAGCAAAGACGCAAACTGTAGATATGTATGAATGAATGTGGGATGGAAATAGTTATCATTAAATGATAAGAATCTGTGGAACAATCCCCATGGTTGTCTGACCGCTACTGATTAATCAGCTATTTTTTTGTGCATCAATCTTTCATAACAAATGCATTCAATCAGCAAGTGCTTATATAATCACTAAAGCAATGTACAACATTTCACCGCAAAATATATAAATTTAAGCAAACCAGGGCCACTGAACATAACCTAAATTGAAACTGAACATACAAATCAAAATAACATCCAAACTGACTATTCAAAACCTAGAAAGAAAATTTAATGAACAAAACTAAAAGAAAAAAAATTGGAAGCAAGACTTCCCTGTTGTTTGCTCTACGGCAGTCGTCTATCTGCTAGAGAATGGATCAACCAAGCACTATGACATTAACTACATCGATGTAGAGAAGAAAACAAGACAGAAAATCAGAATGGATTATCCATTGATATTCTAAGCAAAACCGACAAATTCCCGATTGAAATCAAATTGACAGAAATTGGGATAAAATTATTTAAATGCTCATATTCTATGGGTGTATGATAGTCTATCGTCTATAAGATAATTACAGAATGAAAATTTTCTTCTAATCATCGCGTATTTCAGAAGACCTTGGCTCCTCAACAGATTGAACCGATTACACGATAACAAACAAAATGATAATCATAGATCTAACTCATGAGATCAAATCAATCTATATACAAATTCAACAAATAGCCCCAAATTAAAATTTGTCGGAATCCTTTCCAGATTGAAAATTGGGGGAATAGAAGAACTATGGAAATAACGAGTCAGAATGAAAACGCGCACTAAGGTTTGACATCTTGCATCTAACTTCATCCGATTTAGGGTATTCAACCATTTGGGAAATTGGTTTACAATAGGAGGATGAGAGTGAGAAAGTTATTAATGTTCTGGAAATATCAGTGTCTTTCTATTTAAGTTCAAAAAATTTGTGATGGAGCCAAAAAGATTAAGGTTTGGAGCCAAATTTTTGGATGAAACCTGGATAGGAACCCGCGAGAAGCATCACGCAGTAAAATTTTAAATGTAGACAAACATAGCTATTCCTTTAATACATAAATTTGCAATAATTTTTGTCTACACAAGCTTTTTTAGTTTAAATATTTTTAGATTTTCTAGAGTTTACATATTATATAAATTTGAGATTATTTTAAGATGTGTATCTTTTTATTTTTCAAATTTTATGAATATTAGTTACTAATTTAAGTTCAGTTAACTAAAATTGTTAATAATTTTTGAACTAAGTTAACTTAGAACTCTTATTATTAATACTTCCATAATTATTAACTATTAAATTGAGTACTAAATATATATACAGTAGTTGATTAACATTAAATACTAATAGTAATTAGTAAAAATTTTTTAATGATATAGTATTAATTATATTTTTCAATTATTAATTAATTAATTATACATATATATATATATGCTATTATGCTTATACTTCTTATATTATAACTGAATATTACTTCGGGAAAAATAATTTTTAAAAGTACGTTTTTAGCAAGTGGCTTTACCTGTTGCAAAAAAGTTACAGTTCTCGCAACTGGTGAAAACAGTTGCTAAATATATTATTTTTGCAACTGGTTTGAAAGTGTAGTTGCAAATTATATGTCTATTGCAACAGGAATGAAAGAACAGTTGCTAAAAGTATGTTTTCGCAACAGGCATGAAAGTGTTGTTGCGAAAAATATGCTTTTCGCAATAGGAAGGAAAAGCCTGTTGTTAAATCTTATCTATTGCAACAGCTACGAAAGGTCTGTTGCTAAATATCATTTACTGCAACTGACATTTGTGGTCTGTTGCAAATAGCCAGTTGCAATAGGGTATTTTTCTTGTAGTGACAAATCATTAAACAAGTATGATTGACGAAGAACATTAATATCGTTTAATGATCCAGGAACACCAAAAAATGCGTGCCATATGTACAAATCGAAAGAAGCGACCGCTTCTAACACCAACGTTGCCTTTTTTGTGTGGCCTCTGTATTGGCCTTGTAGTGCAACTGGACAGTTTTTCCACGTCCAATGCATACAATCTAAGCTGCCCAGCATACCCGGGAAACCACGTTGATCTCCCATTTTTAACAATCATTCAACGTCGCGTGCAGTGGGGGATCGTAGGTACTCTTCACCGAATACACGAACAACTGTTTTGCAGAACTCTTTCAAGCATAGAATTGTCGTTGATTCACCAATTTGTAACTTATCATCTAACGAATCAGCTGAACTTCCGTATGAAATCATACGCAGTGCCGCTGTTACTTTTTATAGAGATGAAATTCCAAGTTCTTTGATAGCATTTCTTCGGTGAGTAAAAAATACATTGGACTCAGAAACCTTGTTGAGGACTCTATCAAACACTGTCCGCGACATACGAAATCTACGACGAAAGTAAACGTCACCATATACTGGGTTTGGCACAAAGTAGTCCTTCATCAACTGATTGTGCCCCCTGGATAGTCACGTCCGTAGCATATATCTCTTCTACCCACTTGGCGGCCTCCTTGGGCTGATTTGGAGCTCTCTGCTATATCACGTTGCATCGCGTTTAAAGTTTCTCGTTGGTACGTTAGCCGTTGTTTGTTGTATTGTTCTTCGACTTCATCTGAACCAGAAGACGAAGATGATGAGGAATTTGTGAAGCACCATAATTGCTTTAAACCATTCATGGTGTGAACGATGATTTCTAAGCAATGATAATTGGATGAGTTGGAAGAACAGCACTACGGTTATTATAAAGCAAACCCAGGGTCCCAACACATGACATAATTAAGTTGTTAAAAGTGTAGGAATTTTGGCTAATATGTTTATGTTTGAACAAGTCACGGGTGAAGAAGAAGTGTTGAAGGTAGGGGGGCCTATGAAGGATGGTGGATAAAGTAAAAATGTTAACTAGGAGATGAAACATTGATTTGTTTTATATGCTAGTGTATAGTGTATGGTGTGGATTCCTATAGCATAAATGATGGCGTTACTTTATCTTTAAGTCACTGTACTGCAAAGTTATGTTGTTTCACTGTCATAGTGGGTGTATAGTGTATAGTGTGGATTCACATCTCCTTTATGTCACTTTATCACGTTTCTCCACAGCTTAGACCAGTCTTTATTGGAATTTGACATAACAAGGATTACATATAAATAGAAATGCAAATTAGTTAAATAGAAATGCAAATTAGTTAAATATCACGTTGACATAACAAGGATTACATATAACTCCAGATTCTACGTACACACATCAAATTAAACATACATTTAAACAACATTAAAATCATAATACCGTAAGACTACTCCGTTCCATAGCGAGTCAACCAACTGTTGCGGAGTTTATACGCTTTGTAGCCAACAAATTCCTCACCGTACACGAAAAGGTAACGAGAATCATATGTTGCTTGGTTTGTTTTAAAAATGTTTTCGTATTCAACAATTTCGATAATCTTTGTGTACCGATCACAAGCGTCTGCAAAACGATGATTACTTGTTTGGAGTTCAACTCATGTTCGTCTACTCGGCCGGGAACGATGGTTGTTGTACAGCCGCGTGATCAGTGCCCATCTTTCTTCATATGTTAAACCCCCTCCACCTTGCATTAGTAGCTCATCTCTTTTTTCAACGTCAATTTTGACTTCTACGAGGGAAAGAAAATCCTTGGAAGAAAATTCTCGAGTTGCAGAATTCGTTGTTTGAACACTATCACTAGGTCGTTGATTTAGTGGAGATGGACGCGGAGCTGTAACCGATCGATGCTGATTCGGTCCAGGCACCTCTTCGATTTGTGTATCTTGAACTACTCCAACTCCATTATCGTTGAGTAGGTTTCGTTCGTACTCAACAAAAATCCTTCCCATATGTTCATCACTTATTTCGGAATCCTCCATGTAACCTATGCATCAGTAAAATAACTGGATTAACTAGAAGTATGAAGTATTGCTGATAACGAATATTACCTTTCAACAAAGAAGGAAATAGAGTTCTCACTTCAGTCTGGAATGGCGATGCTTGAAGATATAAAAGGAATAGGAAGGATTATCAAGTATGCATTACTTATAAGGATAATGTACTGCCTATAGCAACAGTTCAACAAGATGGACTACTCACATCACAAGAACTGTAGGCAGTGAATGGTAATTTCATATACTGTTGTCATTTATGTGGGAAAGGACTTCTTAATGCAGCTAACAGTTAACATCACAATAAATTTTGGCATTTATTTTTACAATCAACGGTTGCCTTCTACTACAACTGAACACAGGGACAACAAATTAAACGCACAACAACAATGAATCTTACAAGCGTACAACAACATCAGTTTTACAAACTAGAACAACGTTCAAACAAACTTCTACAACAACAACAACTTAGAAGTGTACGACCAAACCACGGTCATAGAAACTAAGACAACTAAACACATGAACAGAAATTCCGACATATAACTGGGCCAGGTCGTTGAGTAATGGAAACCTGGTCTTTGTTTACCCAGTTGTTTATATCTCAAATTGTGATTGTGTGGTAATTTACTTATGAGTTAATACAGCATACAACTGGGCCATATAAATAGATCTTCAAAGCCTATAGTGTCCAGTTACATCAGTAATTATATCACTGCCGACATATGCTTTGATGTGTAGTGTATAGTGTACAGTGTATAGTGTTCTGTGGATAGTGTGGATTCCTTCTACTTGCAATCTGGCGTTACTTTATCTTTATGTCACTTTATTACAAAGTTTGGTTGTATCACTTTCACCTTTCTGTCACTTTATCACGTTTGTGCAGCGAATGGACCAGTCGGTATTGGAATTTGAAACGATAAAGTTTACAAATTTAACCCTACAACGTTGAATGGTAAACGGATTCCCATAGTAGACAAGTCCGTATTAGGAATTGCAACATTTCATATTTACTCCACATGTTGGTCCTATAAATATATACGGTTACTACGTTGTAGTTAGCTGGAACCAAAATTTTCATCAAAATAAAAAAATGTCTTCATGGTCATGGCCATCGTCAATGGATTCGAACTATGATCAAAACTTTCCAGAGCGTCCTCCTTCAAGTCCAAGAACTGATATTGATTGGAATATCGAGTACCAAGAGCGGCACTATGAGGAATTGCGTCAAGTCTACCCGGAGTTCACCCGCATGACGATTCGTCCACCAGTTGCACCTGTTCCAGAGGTAGGTCATCAAGTAGTCCAAACTGTAACTGAAGAATGCTTACAAGCATCTACAGTCCCTCGTACTACGACTGCACCAGATGTAGGTCATCAAGAGGTAAGACGAGTTTCAGTTAACCAGGCTCCTAACGAGCAGGAAGTTAACTCTTATCCCATTTGTTGCCACTGTGGTTACGCGGTAGAGGTGGTAGTCCGAGCGGATGGAGAGAATATTGGTCGCAGGATCCATTTATGCTCGCTATGGCCTAACGGATGCAATTATTTTGAGTGGATAGATGAGCGTTTCCCTCAAAGGGCAATTTCTTACGCCAACGAGTTAGAGCAAGAGAATAGGCGACTTCAAACTGCTTTGAATGAGTGTAACAATTAATGTGTTTGCGTACTGAATCTACTACCGTTACCTGTTGTGTCTTTACAAGCTTTTGTATCTTTACGCTTATTATTTAATGTATCGGTGTTCTATCCTTAAGTTTATTATTTGATCTATTTGTGTTATTATTAAAAATAAACAATACGAGTAATCTTAATAACAAGATAAGTTACCAGGTACAACAGAAAGAGACATGAAGATAACAATACAATACAACCACTAAACCCAAACTAGATGCTTTTTACACACATACAACTACAATACAGCCATCACAGTCTAACAAATAAGATAACAACAAGATCGCACATACTACATAAAATTACAACTACAACACACTAAAGGATAACGTACGAGTACATATAGCAATACTAACATATCACGTAAACTGAATCCAAGGTATATCACCAAATATCCACGAATCATCCGCAAGAGGTGCTGCTTCTCCACTATAGCCATGGTCATCATCATCGTCATCTACTCGTCGTACAGGATGATATCGCTCGTCATCCGCAGTAGTTAGCTCGGCAATGCGAGCCGTCAACTCATCAACTGCGCGCATATGCTCTCTATACATTGTATCTCGAAGACCAACATGCATACAATATAGTTCCTCGTACGGAAGAACAGCGGGATTTGGAAACTGTGTGACAGTAGGCCGTGAAATATCAACATACGTGTCTGGACCAGATGTCCCAGGAATGCTCACGGTCCAACCATAACTCGTCGGCGTAGTCGAGTAAGGTGCCTGAGGAGGGTGTTGACGAGGAGGCTGAGGGGGATGAGGAGGTTGATGACGAGGAGCCTGAGGGGGCTGAGGAGGCCTATACATAGTAAGGGTAATATGAGACATGTCGCGTAAAACACATGGATCACCAAAAGGAGTGTAGGCGGAAGGACAAACAAAATCAACTCCGGCGGCATGTACAAACATTGCCATATTAGTAGGCTCATAAAAAGATCCCCAAAAAGTAATATAATCTCTACCGATAATGATAAATCTATCAGCTGGCCACCAGTCACCGGCATACTGTTGTAAATCAGCACTGGAATAGACCCGTAAATGACTTGTATCAGGGTGGGGATCATCGGGAACAACGTCGACATCGCGTAACTGTCACCAACAGCGCTCCCCTAAGTACCAGTAACATCCTAAACCAGGTGGGGCCGATACCAGAGGAAATCGTCTACCAGACAGAAATAGAGCGTGCTGCTACGCTGGGCCTAGCAAGAACGGGGAATCGACAAAAGGACGCCACAGAACTGACTCTCGTGTGGTCCTCATCTCTATCTGAGTACGAGCCACTACAAATACATGATGGCAATCACCTCTTGGTACAACCAGCCGGTTATCGGGCGACCAAGCTTTCGCACGAGGGTAGAAAAGTGATAGTGTAGGATCCAATATCGGAAATGTCATGTTATGAAAGTACTCAAAATACCAATACTGCAGAACCTCCCAAAAACCTGTAATCGACGACCCACGAGTCCTAATAGTGCACTGCTGGTCCAAACCCATATACAAATGAGATAAAATCGGCATACCCCAGTCATATGAAATAGGAGTACTGTCGAACGACATGCCGGCAACAACAGCTACATATCCACATGGCAATGTGTTTGATGAATCGTGAAGAATAAATTACCCATCATATATAATACAAACAATCTAAGAATCTCTAAGTGGTGATCTGCAGGCTGACGTTCCACTAAGTCCATTACGGCTTGCTTCATGAAAGAGGTTCTGATATGATGATTGTTTGTTAAGCCTCCCCCTCGTAAGTTGTAATAACCCGGAAATCTGGGCCAGTTTAAAAAAATTTATTTTGGCAATTTTAGCGAATTTTGATTATTTAAAATGAATTATTTTAAATAATATCGACGAGAAATATATTTTGAATATAATTCGAACGTATATATTCGTTTGAATCGATGATAGAATATAAATATTATTTATATATATAAAAGGAATTGAAAATGGCGCGGTAGTTCGATAATTCGATTTCAAAATTCAAATGAATGTACCGGGTGCAAAATAAACCGGATTTTAGTGAAATCAAAAATATTCGAATCTATTTGAGAATATCTTTCCAACGAATCCGAAAAATTGAAATTTCATAGCGGGAATCAAAAGATATGTCCAGATGAAAATTCTGAATAGTCGCTATGGAATTCAGGCCCTTAAAAATGAAAATTTTGCAAACAACCTCGGATTTCGACGAAACCACTTTTGTTGGGTCCGCGATGTCAAATTATTGCTAGTTTTCAAATTTCATAATTTTTCGAATCAATATGTGAGCGTGGCAAAGGAAAACGCGTTTGACCAGTTTTAGTTGATTTTAATCGACTGGAAAATGGCCATTTTTCAAACGGTCTAAGAATTCAACGAAATTAGTTTTGTTAGGACCTATCGTCAATACGAAGCTAGAAAATATTTTTCTGGAATTTTTAGAGTTCGTATGTGACCCCGGTAAATTGAAATGCGCGTTAAAATTCAATATATAGAGTTATATGTTGATTTTGACGAAAACTAGTCGAAACGATCGAATCAACTTACGATACATATCCCATTGTGTTCGAAATGGTGGTAATTAGCTATGGACGATAGGAGGTGGGCCTCGTTTAGAGGTCAAATGAAAAAGTCAACGTTTTGTAAATAAATTAATAAATAAAAAAAAATACCTCTCTCCTCTCCTTACCTTCCCTCTGCCCCCCCCCCCATTTCAGTTCTTCAACGAGAAAAAAAAGAAAAAGGAAAACAAATCGCGCCGCCGCCCAGGGCCCTCGAGCCACCGCCGGAGTCCTCCATCCGCCGCCCTCAAGCGCTCTCCACCCTCGACCTCCCTCTCGCTTCCCCTCTCTCCCTCTATCCCTTAATTTAAACGCCGCCCCAAACCCTAGCACAGAAGACCGCAACCCCTACCCCGCCTAAACCAGGCCCGCCAGCGCCTACTCCTCCACGAACGACGACGCTACGACACCCCCTCCTCTGCAGCGCCGAACGATAAAGCCCCCTCCCCTCCGATTTATACTGTGAGTTTTTATTTACTTTTATTTCTTTATTTTAGTTATAAAAAGTAATAAAGACCCTATTTTTAATATGATGTCAAAGTAATAAAGATCCTATTTTTAATATGAAGTCGAATCTATAAAAATTCGATTTCTATATATTGAATAGCGAAGAAATATTCGATTTCTATATATTGAATAGCGAAGTAAAAATTCGATTTCTATATATTGAATAGCGAAGAAAAAATTTGATTTCTATATATTGAATAGCGAAGTAAAAATTCGATTTTTATATATTGAATAGCGAAGTAAAAACTCGATTTTTATATATTGAATAGCGAAGTAAAAATTCGATTTTTATTGAATAGCGAAGTAAAAATTCGATTTTTATATATTGAATAGCAAAGTAAAAATTCGATTTTTATATATAGCAAAGTAAAAATTCAATTTTTATATATTGAATAGCGAAGTAAAAATTCGATTTCTATATATTGAATAGCGAAGTAAAATTTTGATTTTTATATATTGAATAGCGAAGTAAAAATTCGATTAATATGTAGTGAATACGGATGACGAAGGTGATGAAAGAAGAAACGATGAAGATTTCCTACATATGAAGAGTCGCGGCGTTGGATTTAGCTAACAAGTGAGAACTTCTCACCTTTTAATTTAATTTTCTAGCTAAAATATATACTAGGATGCAGACGGTGTTTAGTAGCACCCGACACCCATCGTCCACAGACCATGGACAGCTTGTATGCTTGTTGATTTGATTTTGATGTGTAGTTGATTGTGTGATGTGATGTGAAATAAAATAAAATATTTATATAGTTAAAATATTTTATAGTTAAAAATAGAATTTTTAATGTGTATATGAAAGGAAATAAAAATAAACAAATCGGACGATTTGTTTATATACACACATTTGACTGATATTGATTGGGACGATAAATTTTACATATGGCCCAACTGCACAAATAAAATCTGTGTTTGATTGTTTGAAACCCCACACGGGTATTGGGATGATAGATGACATACACTAATCCCAATAATTAGTTGTATGTCGATCGATTGATTGACAGACTGTTATAAGCGTTGAATATTTATATTTGATGCTTATACAGTGTAGAACGCACTTTGGATGATGGTTGATGATTTATCGTTGTTGTTATATGCGTGTGGTAGAAAATCCATATAATTAACATTATACGGTAATTGATTGGGCCTCATTCCAGTTTTGAAATAGAATATTTGAAATAGAAATATTTGAAATAGAAATATTTGAAAATAGAAATATCTGAAATAGAAATATTTGAAATAGAATATTTCAAATAGAAATATTTGAAATAGAAATATTTGAAATAGAATATTTGAAATAGAAATATTTGAAATAGAAATATTTGAAATAGAAATATTTGAAAATAGAAATATTTGAAATAGAATATTTGGAAATAGAAATATATGAAGCCGTGTTGATTAGATTGACGCCATTTTGACGTGAACGATATTTATATCGATTTTATTCATTTTACTATGAATATCAAAAGTGATTTTAAAATCTGATATTTCGAAAAGAATTGAAATTCGAATTGGAAGTGAATAGAAATGAATTCGAATTGAAATTGAATATAAATGAATTCGAATTGAAATTGAATTGAAAACGAACTGAAATTGAATTAGAAATCAATTTAAATTGAAATCGATTTGAAATGAATTTAAAACGAATTTATATTGGAATATTCAATTTTGATTTGAAATTTAATATGAAGTTGAAACCGTTTTGAAAATGAATTTATAACGATTTATAAAGAACGTTTTGAATTGAAATCGACGAAGTATATATTATATATATAATATAATGGCCAGAAAAGAACGCGCCGCGCCGCGGCATTTCGCGAATTTCGACCATTGACTTCGAACAGATATTACGGGAGATCCGACCGTCGGATTCTCCTAAAACCGGAACCGTTGGGTTCGTATCGAAAAGAGCTTTCTAACGAATATTAGAAATTTGAAATCTAATGGTTGGATTTGGAATTATGTCCAAATCAAATTTGAAGAAGGTCGTTGTAAGTGCAGTTCGATGGCCATTGATGGAAATCGACTGTACGGGCCTTGATAAAATTATTAAAAATAGTAATAATTTGTGTAAAATCATAAGAAATGATTTGTGAAGAATTGGGATGAAAAACTCCATATTTGAAAAGATAAAAATAAATTTTTATTGAAAAGAACTAGTTTTGAACTAGAACAGTAATTTATTTATTTTTAAAATAAATAAAGTGAGCTTGAAATGGTTTTGAAATATAACCAGAATTTCCAATAATTGAATTGGAGTGAGTTTGAATCGAAATTGTCTTTGGAATATTTCGATGTTGGATTTCGTGATTATACAGATGTTGTTATGGAAATTTGAAAGATATATATATATATATATATATATATATATATATATATCGTTATTTCCAATACGATATTTGTTGGTCGTAGAATTTGATGTTGAATATAAGCCGATATATTTTCTATTTAGGGCCTTGTATTTAATATCAAATGTGATTTGGGTTTGTCGTTAATGGTATTTTCTTCAACACTGTTCTTGAACCCAGTTGAGAAAAGATTAAATCTTTTTATTTAGATTTAATGAAGTGTACCAATTAAGTAATATTTAATTGGAATTGAACTGGTATTGATTTTTGGGTTTATCGTGAACAGTGTTTTAAATAACACTCGTTCTTTAACCCGATAATTAATGGAGTGTGATTTTGGGTTTATCGTGAACCGTGTTTTAAACGACACTGATTCTTTAACCCAGTTAAAGATTAAAACTAAGTGGAGTTTTAATGAATCTTTAATTAGATTGAAAAGATCGAGAATGGAGTATCACCAGTTTTACTCCAGGCGATAGTTAAATCTTTAATTAGATTTGAATGTGAAATGGTAATTGAATTTACCGATAACACCATGGTGTTAGGTATGAAGTATGACCAGTTTTACTTCATAGGATGAATAGGTTGGGATTGGGAAATTAAAATAAATGATTACTTCGGTGTGGTTCGCTAATCCCGACTAGTTTGAATTGATATTCAAAGGAGATTAAAGAATAAATTTAAAGAATTTATCTTTGATAAAATTAAGGGGAACCCTTCCCAAAATATAAGAATATTTGAATAAAAGAATATTCTGAATTGGAATGAGGCGTATGTTGTGTTTGTGTAACACGTGTTTATTATATATATATACGCGAGTTGTTCAGAAAGACCGAGTTTATCCCATTCTGAATAACTTATTCGACGTGGTGTCGAAGATGAAGACGGTGGTCAAAGACCGGAGGTCTTCACGTCGTTTGGGTGATTACTGATGATCTTGATTGGGTTGTACACCCAAGAAGATAGAAATAGTTGGTGATCGTCCAGACGTACTTGGAGATTGATGGATATGCGGGGTACTAGGTGCCTCCGGTTTCGTTCAGACCCAGAACGGACTTGTAAATGGACTGTGTGTCTGACATTGGATTTTAGTCTGTGTTATTGATTTCTATTAAATATATATCTGTTTGGCGGCGGAGAATTTATTCTCTTGCTTAACGCCCATCTCTGAGACGTACGAGCTCAAGGGTTATATACTGATGGATATCAAACGCATAGAGTGAATTTCCTGTGTGGCATGCCTAAGTGGCAAATGATCAAGGTTTCTGTTGAAAAGCAAAGTCTTGTGGTTGATGATCGAAGCACGGCCTTTGTGGCGTAGCTTTGTGTAACGTTTGCTTCGCGAGTTTCACACCCGGTATGAACCAAAAATGGGAGAAGGACCTCAGGGAGGGCATGCGTTTTTTTCTAGTTAGAAGTGGCGTCAGTGGTTTTACACGCCCTGACGAGTTTGACTTATGTGGTTGTTGTTGTTGCGAGGCGCCTCGGTTTGATCGGACGATCCGGGTCCGATGGAGTCATTTAGTTGGCTCACCTACGCCCCATAGGGCGGGGAAACGCATGTTCAGGCATTTTAACCCACATCGGTGGACCGGCCCTGACGATCCAATGGTCACTCGAGCTCTGATCCTGAGGCTCGGGCTAGAGAGTCTCGAATCGGTTAAGGACTATCTTTTGCCTCGGTTCATAGATGGAAATCCAATTTCCAAATACGTGACATTTGCGGTTTTAATTGTAGAACTAGTATGGTGACATGATATATGGTACTCATGTCGTCTATGATTGATACTTATGATTTGAAGTTGTTTCACCCACTATGCACTTATAGTAGTATCAAATGATTTGTTTTAAACGTACTAAGCATGTTTGGCTATTATAAGGGAAAACCCTATTCCCCGGCTTGCGTTGCATTGTGTGATAGGACCTGGGTCTTATAATAGCTTCATTTTTCTTTATTTAGCATTGCGCTGTTTGTTTTATGCACTGGTATTCTTGGGAGGAAACTCGTTACGTGTTATACGGCGTGGTCCCTTGATTTACCTAACTTTAAAGTAAATTTTTAAATAACTGTTTTAGTTCTCACACCAGTCCCATGACTTACCTGGAGTTTATTGTTTTAACCTAAACTCTAGGTGCCCTTATTTTGACAGGGGCAGCTAGTAGTTTTGGTTTTGCAGATTTATATTCACATGATCCTGGTTTACAGCTGGAATGATATCCGGAAAGCTTTGTATCCGTATATCTCTTCTAGTTGTGCATTGTATTATTTTCCGCTGCTATGTAATGTAATTTAAATCTCTGATATTTCTGTGTAATATTCATTTATACTCTGTATATTCTTGTATTCTGATGGAATTGTTGTAATTAACAATGAAATGTTCTCCCGTCTGCGTTCTGTTGTGGCTTGTTCTCGAACAATTCGTTCTTTCCCTTCTCTTCGGAGACCGGGGAAGTTCGGGTCGTTTCAACGTGGTATCAGAGCTTTGGTTTACAAAGCTCAGAGAATAAGGCACATTAGAACCATACGAAAGAATTCATCAGAAATTTGATTAGTAATATCCAATGGGAATGACTCGTTAGAGATGGGATCAGTAGTATCCTAGAATGAGTGTGAAGAGTATATTTTTAAAATGAAAACAAATTTTGTTTTGAAAATTTTAAATCAATCATTCGTATTTGATTATTTATTTTATATGGATTTGGACAGTCCAGTATATAAATATTTTGCATATATGCCTTGCAAACGTGTATTTGAAGTTTTAATATACTGGATAGATATAGATTCACACTCTAGTCGCCCGGAGGTGATTCTGATGATTGTAGCTACATCATCAGAATTAGTGTTCGAGTGTCGAAGGTGTGATATTTATATATCTCCTATTGACTGGTGTGAGAACCAAAACTAGATAGGGCTTATTGTTGTGATTTGGCATCAAAAATGTGATTTTTGACTATATATCAAAGTTATGAATTTGAAAAGCTAATCAACTAATTGATTGATGGTTGTGTTGTTTGATTATTGTATGATTAATAAAATTAGTACCATTTAGCCAAATTGAATCAAATAATGAATTGTATTGAAAATTTATCGCATTTGCTTGCATATACTTGTACTTACATTGAACAGGTCATAGCAAGGAGGCTAGAGCAGAAGAATAAAATTTGTTTGCCCGACAAATAGGTACATGTTTACCATAATTTACTGTTTTGTTTGGGTGATGATGATTTTATGAGCCGCTTGGCTTTTTCTTTTTCTTTTTGAGATCAGAAGGCCTGTATGGCAATTTCGGGATTTTCCCGTGCTCCCGGTGCAGGGGAGGTTATGGCGAAATTTTTCGAAAATTTAGGTTGTTAGCAAAATTTTTGAAAAATTTAAAAGTTTTTAGAAACTGAAAAGTTGAAGAACTTAAGCCGTAATCAAAATACTGGAAGTTGAGTTGATTTGTGAAACCACTTTCGGCTTTGTTCCTTTTTGGGACGAAAAGTTTTAAGTGGGGGAGATTGCAATAACCCGGAAATATGGGCCAGTTTAAAAAAAATTATTTTGGCAATTTTAGCGAATTTTGATTATTTAAAATGAATTATATTAAATAATATCGACGAGAAATTTATTTTGAATATAATTCGAACGTATATATTCGTTTGAATCGACGATAGAATATAAATATTATTTGTATATATAAAAGGAATTGAAAATGGCGTGGTAGTTCGATAATTCGATTTCAAAATTCAAATGAATGTACCGGGTGCAAAATAAACCGGATATTAGTGAAACCAAAAATATTCGAATCTATTTGAGAATATCTTTCCAACGAATCCGAAAAATTGAAATTTCATAGCGGGAATCAAAAGATATATCCAGATGAAAATTCTGAATAGTCGCTATGGAATTCATGCCCTTAAAAATGAAAATTTTGCAAACGACCTCGGATTTTGACGAAAACACTTTTGTTGGGTCCGCGATGTCAAATTATTGCTAGGTTTCAAATTTCGTAATTTTTCGAATCAGTATGTAAGTGTGGCAAAGGAAAACGCATTTGACCAGTTTTAGTTGATTTTAATCGACTGGAAAATGACCATTTTTCAAACGGTCTCAGAATTCGACGAAATTAGTTTTGTTAGGACCGTATTGTCAATACGAAGCTAGAAAATATTTTTCTGGAATTTTTAGAGTTCGTATGTGACCCCGGTAAATTGAAATGCGCATTCAAATTCGATATATAGAGTTATATGTTGATTTTGACGAAAACTGGTCGAAACGATCGAATCAGCTTACGATACATATCTCATTGTGTTCGGAATAGGGGTAATTAGCTATGAATGACAGGAAGTGGGCCTCGTTTAGAGGTCAAATGAAAAAGTCAACTTTTGTAAATAAATTAATAAATAAAAAAAAATACCTCTCTCCTCTCCTTACCTTCCCTCTGCCCCCCCCCTTCCCCCGATTTCAGTTCTTCAACGAGAAAAAAAAGAAAAAGGAAAACAAATCGCGCCGCCGCCCAGGGCCCTCGAGCCACCGCCGGAGTCCTCCATCCGCTGCCCTCAGGCGCTCTCCACCCTCGACCTCCCTCTCGCTTCCCCTCTCTCCCTCTATCCCTTGATTTAAACGCCGCCCCAAACCCTAGCACAGAAGACCGCAACCCCTACCCCACCTAAACCGGGCCCACCAGCGCCTACTCCTCCACGAACGACGACGCTTCGACACCATATCCTCTGCAGCGCCGAACGACGAAGCCCCCTCCCCTCCGATTTATACTGTGAGTTTTTATTTACTTTTATTTCTTTATTTTAGTTATAAAAAGTAATAAAGACCCTATTTTTAATATGATGTCAAAGTAATAAAGATCCTATTTTTAATATGAAGTCGAATCTATAAAAATTCGATTTCTATATATTGAATAGCGAAGAAAAAATTCGATTTCTATATATTGAATAGCGAAGTAAAAATTTGATTTCCATATATTGAATAGCGAAGAAAAAATTTGATTTCTATATATTGAATAATGAAGTCAAAATTCGATTTTTATATATTGAATAGCGAAGTAAAAGTTTGATTTTTATATATTGAATAGCAAAGTAAAAATTCGATTTTTATATATTGAATAGCAAAGTAAAAATTCGATTTTTATATATTGAATAGCAAAGTAAAAATTCGATTTTTATATATAGAATAGCAAAGTAAAAATTCAATTTTTATATATTGAATAGCGAAGTAAAAATTCGATTTCTATATATTGAACAGCGAAGTAAAAATTCGATTTTTATATATATGGAATAGCGAAGTAAAAATTCGATTTTTATATATGTAGTGAATACGGATGACGAAGGTGATGAAAGAAGAAACGATGAAGATTTCCTGCATATGAAGAGTCGAGGCGTTGGATTTAGCTAACAAGTGAGAACTTCTCACCTTTTAATTTAATTTTCTAGCTAAAATATATATTAGGATGCAGACGGTGTTTAGTAGCACCCGACACCCGTCGTCCACAGACCATGGACAGCTTGTATGCTTGTTGGTTTGATTTTGATGTGTAGTTGATTGTGTGATGTGAAATAAAATAAAATATTTATATAGTTAAAATATTTTATAGTTAAAAATAGAATTTTTAACGTGTATATGAAAGGAAATAAAAATAAACAAATCGGACGATTTGTTTATATACACACATTTGACTGATATTGATTGGGACGATAAATTTTACACATCGCCCAACTGCACAAATAAAATCTGTGTTTGATTGTTTGAAACCCCACACGGGTATTGGGATGATAGATGACATACACTAATCCCAATAATTAGTTGTATGTCGATCGATTGATTGACAAATTGTTATAAGCGTTGAATATTTATATTTGATGCTTATACAGTGTAGAACACACTTTGGATGATGGTTGATGATTTATCATTGTTGTTATATACGTGTGGTAGAAAATCCATATAATTAACATTATATGGTAATTGATTGGGCCTCATTCCAGTTTTGAAATAGAATATTTCAAATAGAAATATTTGAAATAGAAATATTTGAAATAGAAATATTTGAAAATAGAAATATTTGAAATTAGGAATATTTGAAATAGAAATATTTGAAATAGAAATATTTGAAATAGAATATTTCAAATAGAAATATTTGAAATAGAAATATTTGAAATAGAATATTTGAAAATAGAAATATTTGAAATAGAATATTTGGAAATAGAAATATATGAAGCCATGTTGATTAGATTGACGCCATTTTGACGTGAACGATATTTATATCGATTTTATTCATTTTACTATGAATATCAAAAGTGATTTCAAAATCTGATATTTTGAAAAGAATTGAAATTCGAATTGGAAATGAATAGAAATGAATTCGAATTGAAATTGAATATAAATGAATTCGAATTGAATTGAAAACGAACTGAAATTGAATTAGAAATTAATTTAAATTGAAATCGATTTGAAATGAATTTAAAACGAATTTATATTGGAATATTCAATTTTGATTTGAAATTTAATATGAAGTTGAAACCGTTTTGAAAATGAATTTATAACGATTTATAAAGAACTTTTTGAATTGAAATCAACGAAGTATATATTATATATATAATATAATGGCCTGAATAGAAAGCGCCGCGCCGCGGCAGTTCGCGAATTTCGACCATTGACTTCGAACGGATATTACGGGAGATCCGACCGTCAGATTCTCCTAAAACCGGAACCGTTGGGTTCGTATCGAAAAGAGCTTTCTAACAAATATTAGAAATTTGAAATCTAATGGTTGGATTTGGAATTATGTCCAAATCAAATTTGAAAAAGGTCGCGGTAAGTGCAGTTCGATGGCCATTGATGGAAATCGACTGTACGGGCCTTGATAAAATTATTAAAAATAGTAATAATTTGTGTAAAATCATAAGAAATAATTTGTGAAGAATTGGGATGAAAAACTCCATATTTGAAAAGATAAAAATAGATTTTTATCGAAATGAACTAGTTTTGAACTAGAACAGTAATTTATTTATTTTTAAAATAAATAAAGTGAGTTTGAAATGGTTTTGAAATATAACCAGAATTTCCAATAATTGAATTGGATTGGTTTGAATCGAAATTGTCTTTGGAATATTTCGATGTTGGATTTCGTGATTATACAGATGTTGTTATGGAAATTTGAAAGATATATATATCGTTATTTCCAATATGATATTTGTTGGTCGTAGAATTTGATGTTGAATATAAGCCGCTATATTTTCTATTCAGAGCCTTGTATTTAATATCAAATGTGATTTGGGTTTGTCGTGAATGGTGTTTTCATTAACACTGTTCTTGAACCCAGTTGAGAAAAGATTAAATCTTTTTATTTAGATTTAATGAAGTGTACCAATTAAGTAATATTTAATTGGAATTGAATTGGTATTGATTTTTGGGTTTATCGTGAACAGTGTTTTAAATAACACTCGTTCTTTAACCTAATAATTAATGGAGTGTGATTTTGGGTTTATCGTGAACCGTGTTTTAAACGACACTAATTCTTTAACCCAGTTAAAGATTAAAACTAGGTGGAGTTTTAATGAATCTTTAATTAGATTGAAAAGATCGAGAATGGAGTATCACCAGTTTTACTCCAGGCGATAGTTAAATCTTTAATTAGATTTGAACGTGAAATGGTAATTGAATTCACCGATAACACCGTGGTGTTAGGTATGAAGTATGACCAGTTTTACTTCATAGGATGAATAGGTTGGGATTGGGAAATTAAAATAAATGATTACTTCGGTGTGGTTCGCTAATCCCGACTAGTTTGAATTGATATTCAAAGGAGATTAAAGAATAAATTTAAAGAATTTATCTTTGATAAAATTAAGGGGAACCCTTCCGAAAATATAAGAATATTTGAATAAAAGAATATTCTGAATTGGAATGAGGCGTATGTTGTGTTTGTGTAACACGTGTTTATTATATATATACGCGAGTTGTTCAGAAAGACCGGGTTTATCCCATTCTGAATAACTAATTCGACGTGGTGTCGAAGATGAAGACGGTGGTCGAAGACCGGAGGTCTTCACGTCGTTTGGGTGATTACTGATGATCTTGATTGGGCTGTACACCCAAGAAGATGGAAACAGTTGGTGATCGTCCAGACGTACTTGGAGATCGATGGATATGCGGGGTACTAGGTGCCTCCAGTTTCGTTCAGACCCAGAACGGACTTGTAAATGGACTGTGTGTCTGACATTGGATTTTAGTCTGTGTGATTGATTTCTATTAAATATATATCTGTTTGGAGGCGGAGAATTTATTCTCTTGCTTAACGCCCTTCTCTGAGACGTACGAGCTCAGGGGTTATATACTGATGGATATCAAACGCATAGAGTGAATTGCTTTGTGGCATGCCTAAGTGGCAAATGATCAAGGCTTCTGTTGAAAAGCAAAGTCTTGTGGTTGATGATCGAAGCACGGCCTTTGTGGCGTAGCTTTGTGTAACGTTTGCTTCGCGAGTTTCACACCCAGTATGAACCAAAAACGGGAGAAGGACCTCAGGGAGGGCATGCGTTTCTTTCTAGTTAGAAGTGACGTCAGTGGTTTTACACGCCCTGACGAGTTTGACTTATGTGGTAGTTGCTATTGCGAGGCGCCTCGGTTTGATCGGACGATCCGGGTCCGATGGAGTCATTTAGTTGGCTCACCTACGCCCCATAGGTCGGGGAAACGCATGTTCAGGCATTTTAATCCACATCGGTGGACCGGCCCTGACGATCCAAGGGTCACTCGAGCTCTGATCCTGAGGCTAGGGCTAGAGAGTCTCGAATCGGTTGAGGACTATCTTTTGCCTCGGTTCATAGATGGAAATCCAATTTCCAAATACGTGACATTTGCGGTTTTAATTGTAGAACTAGTATGGCGACATGATATATGGTACCCATGCCGTCTATGATTGATACTTATGATTTGAAGTTGTTTCACCCACTATGCACTTATAGTAGTATCAAATGATTTGTTTTAAACGTACTAAGCATGTTTGGCTATTATAAGGGAAAACCCTATCCCCCGGCTTGCGTTGCATTGTGTGATAGAACCTGGGTCTTATAATAGCTTCAATTTTCTTTATTTAGCATTGCGCTGTTTGTTTTATGCACTGGTATTCTTGGGAGGAAACCCGTTCCGTGTTATACGGCGTGGTCCCTTGATTTACCTAACTTTAAAGTAAATTTTTAAATAACTGTTTTAGTTCTCACACCAGTCCCACGACTGACCTGGAGTTTATTGTTTTAAACTAAACTCTGGGTGCCCTTATTTTGACACGGGCAGCTAGTAGTTTTGGTTTTGCAGATTTATATTCACAGGATCATGGTTTACAGCTGGAATGATATCCGGAAAGCTTTGTATCTGTATATCTCTTCTAGTTGTGCATTGTGTTATTTTCCGCTGCTATGTAATGTAATTTAAATCTCTGATATTTCTGTGTAATATTCATTTATACTATGTATATTCTTGTATTCTGATGGAATTGTTGTAATTAACAATGAAATGTTCTCCCATCTGCGCTCTATTGTGGCTTGTTCTCGAACAATTCGTTCTTTCCCTTCTCTTCGGAGACCGGGGAAGTTCGGGTCATTTCATAAGTTCAAATGTGGAAATATACTAGCCAATAAATCATACTGTTGATATAGCTCATCATATGGTAAAGTGGCACCCTGACCAATTGGTATGCCAGTAAGCATGGTAAAATCCAGTGGCGTAATACCCATCTCTCCAAAACTAAAGTGAAATGTATGTGTCATTTTCCACCAACACATGGCTAGAGCACCACATAATTGAACATCATTATTGTATAGGTTTTCAATACCTGAGGATGGAAATTAAAAATATTAAAATCAAGAAAATATATTTCATTTTCTAACATACGTAATATGTAAGTGGGTTCATCAAAATTACGTACTCAAGAAATCTCCTAAACCAATACTTCTAAGATATCCTGCAATAATTCTGTCTGTGTCATACGCACGAATCGTCGTATACAAACGGACGATACTAACCCACGATCCTCGTGTACGATCAGTATGAGCCTAAAACATACAAAAAAATAACTAATGTTTGTACGACACACTTCTTGATCAAATACCGACTAATACACTAACCAGTTTAAGAAGTTATACCTCAAAATACGACTTCAAGTTATCGGTAAGGTGTCTTTCCCCTTCAGGCAGTTCACGAAAATCAGTCAACTTTTTCTCTGCAGACAAATTAACATCGATGTGTGGATCCAATGCAGCATAAACACCGGCTTTAGCAACCCGTCTTCTCCGAACGGGTTTTGAACGACGAGCGTCGGACGGACTAGAGTCTTCAACCGGTTCATTCTCCGCTTGTGCATTGTTGTTGGAGGCATTACGACTTCCAGAACCAAACATAGCTTTACCCAATCTTCTCATTGTTTTTTTAAGAGGATTGGAGCTTTCGGCGGAGGAAGAAGGAAGAAAGGAGTGGCGGCTGCGAAGGGTTCAAGAGCAAATCAATACGGGTGCAAAGAAACAGGGGAGGGGGGACCCGACCATGGTTAAGGGTTAAAACCCTTAACCGGTGTTGGGAAAACTGGTTAACAATAACCGGTTTTCTCAACACCGGCCAAGGGTTTTAACCCTTTACCGCGTTAGGGGGGTTGCTCGTGTCAACCCCCTCGAATTGACCATGAGCAACCCCCTTGTTGGGATGCTCTAACACGCTGCACTTTCCTCGAACAACACCCAGAATCCAAATAATCGGCATTTTTTGTTGAGTTCCTTTGGAATCCACGTGCTACTCATGTAGGAGCATTATTTTTAAGTATACTAGGTGCGTTGAATGCCAAGTATTATTGTTTATAATGACTATCTAGTGACAACTTAGGGTTCACTTTGTTTTTGTCTTTAACAAAGGTTACGTTCCTTTCAACCGTCTGATATTCGTAGTGAGTTCTAATTTTATGCCACTTCTACTACCTCGAAGAAACAATTGAGACATTTTGTTATCACCTTTTATAGATTTTACCACGAATTAAATTCTATTGGAGGGGTCTATTTTTAAGATGTCTATAGTTCTGAGCATCTGGAGTAGCCAAATTGTGGGCATGACTTGTTTAATTGCCCTCGTCTAGGTGTGATCTCCCACTCCACATCCTTGATCAGAGCTGTCTAATGATTTCTTCTTTAGGTTCCCCTTGATTAGCATTACCTTTTTTTGCCAGATAGTCTTCCTTGGTCACCAGCATTGTCATGACGGTACGATGGAGCATTTGCTTTGGACCCCTAAAAACATGTCGTGGATCACCCACTTTAGATTTTTTTTTTCTTTCTTGTCTCTACCTACCTATAAATAACGATAGATTTCATAAGCTGGAGTTTAACTATCCATTTTCCTTTGGTATAGTTATGTCTTCATGATGTAGGCTTTCTTTAGCTGATGGTAGGTTTTGGATGATTTGGATCTGACTTCCTATTTTCGACTTTCATTGTAAATAGTTTAAGTTTAACTTTTGTCGTGGAATCTCATCTTAAGATTTTCATACCTAGTTTGGCGTAAGATGATGGTTGCACATACTTCCATGGTGTGACGGTGGAGACCGTAGAGGAGAGCGCTACGGGGGGTATCTTGAGATGTTGGGCATAACTACATATATTATTAGGTTGAATCTACTTAGGAGTAGATAGATGTGACGTGTGTGCAGAGCATAGTGCTAACAACCTGAATAACCTAATAATTAAGAAAATGCAACTGAATGGTATATGCAGGGTTATTTTAGAATGTATAATTTGTCCACTCACTAGAACTTCTGTTCTGACCCCCTCCTTATAGCATCGCAGATTAGATTTATGGCAGAGATTTGGGTAGCCTTTGGACACTTGTCAGACAGTGTTGTTATTTCAGTAAGGATATATTTGATTATTATATTTTATACATTCCACTGTAAGATGTTTTATCGAGCTTTGATATATATTTATTATCTCTGTCTTTTCTGCAGGATATCGAAAAAGCCAACTTGAGCTTCCGATAGATTATGATTTTTGAGAAAAATCCGGTCTATCGAAATTCGGGTTGTTACAGAAAGCCAGGAGAATTTAAGAAGCATAGGCCAGTTGCTCGAAGGCCATAAGAATGTTAGGAACACAACAAGATAAATAATCAAAATGCCAGGATAATTGTGCGCATGTCAACCGAGCTATGCCTGCATGCAAAAGGAAAGATAGCGGCGCCAATATGTATACTCAGGTACACACAAAGAACATCCAATGAATGGCACAAAGGAAATAGTCAGCAATGAAATGAACCAACCCAGGATAGTGCAAGATATGCACGCAAGCTACGCTCGAAGGCATGGCTATGGTGACCAAAACAGCTGCACAATGAATAAACTCGAGACAGGTACACAAGCAAAAGTGAAAATTAGTAGAAACACAACAAAGATGATATCATACAGACATATGCAGGAACTAAACACAAGTTCACGTGACCAGAACACCATGTATGAGAAGTGAAGAAACATGCATAGGTGAGATATACAAAGGCCATAAAGACACTAAAACACAATTACTTTATACCGAAATGTACATCAGCATGTACAAAGCAAAAATAACAAGGCAACAACAGGGAGCAGATGCTCCTGCATTCAGCAACACACGAGAAGACAAATAGGATACACAACATCACCAGTAAACAACTAATAAGCATATGCAACAAGTACAAAGACCAGTGCAAAAGCATGTTAACGCAAAATTATGGATACATCGGATCTCATAACACAAATATACAACAAACAGACGGAAGGCCAAAGCCCAAGCCCAATTTCTATTCAAATACAAGATGGGCCGTCAAAGTTAATTACCCAAATCAGTTCTGTACTCTATAAATAACATTTGTATCATGACCATTTATTCATTCAGTATCAATTACAATTTTTCAATTTTGCTTTCGCTGTGATCTGTATTAAAATATTTCTGTAAATCAAAAACAGAAATAAAATCAAAGTATTGAAATTCTTTTATGGTATCGGAGCTATTGCTTAACAGCAAATCATCGCTGAATATATGAAAGATCAAGATTCATTATCCCCATCAGAGTAATATCATCATTTGGGGATCCCTCTCATCAGAGTGTTATCCACTCCTCATTTGAGAGTTGTTGTGATCGACCTGATCAGTGCCTCGCCAAGCAGTAGCTGCTGACTGCACCAGATCTTTGTCGTGCCAAGTATTTCTACTGGTTACACAAGACCAAAACCTCGCTAGCAACCACTACCGGCTGAAACCAATCCTGAAGATCAGTAGTTTTGAGACAAAACAGAAAGGAAATCATCAAAAAGATCAAATCAAGATCACCAGAAAATCAAGAAATCAACTTGTTTTAGCATTCAAGATTTGATCAAGTAAGTATCCTTCCCTGTTTAACCAATTCTTGACTGAATTTCCCTGTCATCATGTTTGATAAATCACCATCAGCTTCTGTCTCATCTCAAAATCAGCCAACTATTATCACATCACCTGTTGATCAGTTAGTTAAAACATCAATTAGTCCTCAAAATCAATTAATGTCCATAAAACTTGATGAAACAAATTATCTGAATTGGAAATATCAAGTTGAAACAGCCATTCAAGGATATGGCCTCGAAGGATACATTTATGGCACTCTACCTATTCCAGCAGCATACATTACAAACGCAGAAAATATTGTTGTCCCAAATGAAGAATATGTAAAGTATCACAAACAGGACAGATTAGTGAGTGCATGGTTATTATCATCCGTAAGTAACAATCTAATTTCTCAAATTGTTGGATCCAAAACATCAAATGAAATATGGACAAATGTTGAAAAGAACTTTAATGCTCAATCATCAGCAAAAATAATGCACTACAGAAGGCAAATTCAGAATACTAAGAATGGAAATAGTACCATGAGAGAATATCTCTCAAAGATGAAGACATCGTCTGATCAACTTGAGGCGGCAGACCACAAAGTAACAGAATCAAAACAAGTACTGAATATCTTGAATGGATTGAGCTATGAATATGAAGCTGTTGAAGCCATCATATCCTCTCAAAGAACCACACCTGCCCTAGATGAAGTACATGGGATTCTTTTGTCACATGAGGCAAGATTAGAGAGCAAGAAGACTCAAGAAACTGACCTATCTATCAATTATGCTAATAATGTCAGATATAGAGATCAAAGATCTGGCCAAAACACACAGAGAGGTGGTTTTAATAATAATAGAGGAAGAGGTAGAGGCAGAAGTAACAACAGCAATAAACCTAAATGTAAGATTTGTGAGAGAATTGGACATACAACACTTAAGTGTTATTTCAGGTTCAATCAAAGCTTCACTCCTAATCAGTCCAATAATAATCAAAAGAACAATGCCAGTGCTAATGTTGCTCAAATGCAAAGTGATCAAACCCGCCAAAATAAGGGAAAATCTACCAACACTGATGAAATTACTAGACCTAAACATATAAGTGATGAAAGTTGGTATCCAGACTCAGGGGCTACCAATCATTTAACAAACAATTTGGAGAATCTCAATCTTGGATGCAAAGAATACAGAGGTAATCAGTTAGTTAGCATGGGCAATGGTAAGTCTATTTGCATCACTCATACTGGATGTGGTACTCTAAATGGTAATGAAAATCTACTTTTGAAAAATTTATTGAGAGTTCCTGATATAAAGAAAAATCTTATAAGTGTATCACAATTTGCTCAGGATAATCATGTATACTTTGAAATCTATCCTGATTATTGTCTAATCAAAGACATTCTGACTAAGAAAGTGTTATTGCAGGGCAATGAAGTCAAGGGACTATACAAATTCAACCAGAATTCCTGTGGCAGTGATGGAAGAAGAACTTTAAGTTGCAATTATAGTCAAAATGTCTCTGAAAAAGAGATCAGTATGTTTGATATTTGGCATAATAAACTGGGACATCCTAGTGCAAGTATTACACAACAAATTATCACTGAAAACAATATCAAGTGTAATGAAATCTCTCTGCCTTATCTGTGTACATGTTGTCAAATGGGAAAGTCACACAAACTACCTTTCACACACTCTAACACTGAGTACACTAAACCACTTGAATTAATTGCTACTAACCTATGGGGTCCAACACCAGTTAATTCAGACTATGGGTATAACTACTATATTTCCTTTGTAGATGCCTACAGTAGATTTTCCTGGTTATATCTATTAAAGTCTAAATCTAATGCATATCAAGCTGTTATACACTTTATCACACAAGCCGAGAAACAAACAAATTCTCAAGTTAAAGTGTTTCAGTCTGATGGTGGTGCAGAGTATAAACCGCTAAAAGACTATTTCCTAAAAAGAGGGATAATTCATAGAACTACTTGTCCTCATACATCAGAACAAAATGGACTAGTTGAGAGGAAACAAAGACACGTTGTAGAAACAGGTTTGACCTTACTTGCTCAAGCTAACCTACCACTAAAGTTCTGGCCTAATTCGTTTAAAACCGTTGTTTACCTTATAAACAGATTACCAACCAAAGTTCTTAAAGGTTTAAGTCCATTTGAGGTTATGTTTAACAGAAAACCTTATTATAATTTTCTAAAAACCTTTGGATGTCTTTGCTACCCCTGTTTAAGACCATACAATAGGCATAAATTTGATTGCAGGTCAAAACCATGCACTTTCTTAGGGTATGCTGACAATCAAAAGGGATACAAGTGTTTAGATGATAGTGGTCATATGTACATTAGCAGACATGTGATGTTCAATGAAAGAATATTCCCATACATTGATGACAAAATCAAAACAACTAGAAAATTACACAATGCATCTGTGTCCATACCTCCCATACCTGTATATTCTGAATTTACAAGTACAGGTGAACCTAAAGTGACAAATGAAGAAACAACATCACCTAATAGTGATACTGTTCAATCATCAACACAGCCTAGACTGTCACCTGTTCCATATGATAATGAAGACAATATCAACAATGATCAGAATGAAGATGAGGATAATAATAATGAACCAAAAACTAGTGAAGAAGAACCACCTGACACTCAAACATAAGGAAAGTCCACTCATCCAATGATTACAAGGGCCAAAAGTGGCATATTTAAGCCAAAAGTATATGCTGCTCTCATGAATCATGAAGAACCATACAACTATGATCAAGCCAAAACTGACAGCAGATGGGTTAAAGCCATGGACACTGAATATCAAGCTCTCATACAAAACAAGACATGGAAACTGGTTGAACCACCTCAAAATAAAAACATCATAGGCTGTAAGTGGACTTACAAGATTAAAAGAAAATTAGATGGGTCCATAGAAAGATACAAAACCAGACTAGTGGCAAAGGGATTCACTCAACAGCAAAACTTTGACTACAAGGAAACATTCTCTCCTGTAATCAAACCCTCAACAATTAGAGTTATTCTTTCAATTGCTATAAGCAGAGGATGGAAGCTAAGGCAACTTGATGTCAATAATGCCTTCCTAAATGGGATTCTCAATGAGGATGTGTACATGGAACAGCCTCAGGGGTATAATAAAGACTCCAGACTTGTATGCAAGCTTCACAAGGCCATCTATGGTCTAAAACAAGCCCCAAGAGTATGGTTTGATAAATTGAAATCCACATTAAGTAACATGGGTTTTCAATTTACCAAATCTGATAATTCACTCTTTATAAAATCTGATAACAACTGTACTATCTACATTCTTATCTATGTTGATGATATAATAATTACAGGCAATGACAGCACAGAGGTAAACAAACTTATACAATATCTGGACAACCAATTTTCTGTCAAAGACCTGGGAGAACTAAATTACTTTCTAGGTATTGAGGTGAACACAAGGTCATCAACAGAAATAACACTGTCACAAAAGAAATACATTGGAGAACTTTTAGCAAAGACTCAAATGGAGGAAGCAAAAGGTTAACCAACACCTATGGTCAGCAGTCAGACTCTGTCTAAACACAGGGGAGAACCTATACCCAACATGAAACAATACAGGAGTGTAGTTGGTGCATTACAATATGCAACAATTACCAGGCCTGACATATCATACAGTGTTAACAAGGTTTGTCAATTTATGCAGGAACCCAGGGACACACATTGGAAAGCTGTTAAAAGGATACTTAGGTATCTAAAGGCAACCATAGACTATGGACTCACTTTCAAAGCTTGCAACAACAACTCTATTACAGGATATACTGATGCAGACTGGGCATCAGATCCAGATGATAGGAAATCAACTACAGGATATTGCATATATATGGGTGATAACATAATATCATGGTGTTCAAAGAAGCAATCAACTGTATCTTGATCAAGCACTGAAGCAGAATACAGAAGCATTGCTAATGCAACTTCAGAAATAATGTGGCTGAGATCCCTACTTTCAGAATTAAACATAAAGCCAAAGCAAACTGTACTATGGTGTGATAATCAAAGTGTTGTGTTTATGTCAGCTAATCCTATACTACATTCAAGAACTAAGCATGTTGAAATCGATCTCTATTTCGTAAGAGAACAAGTACTCAAGTTAATTCTGGAAGTCAGACATTTACCTACAACTTACCAGAGAGCTGACACATTAACCAAGCCTCTCTCGCACACAAATTTCATCAAGTTCAGAGAGCTGCTGAAAGTCACTAAAACCTGCAACAAACAAGGAGAAGCCAACATTAAAAGGTCAGATCTGGAAGAAAACAACAAGACTGAAGATAGATACATGAAGACTGAAGACAAACAACATACCAGAGACACGAAGAGGTCAAGCACATCACAGTCAAGTAGATCCATCAGCTCAGAGACTACAAGGACAAAGAAATCAATGGATTTGAGCAGGAAAGAGGATGAATTGAAGAAAAAATTGCAAAATCGCTCAAGAGGACGGCATGAAAAACCTAACCCTAGCACTGATTTGCGGCGGGGGAGGGGGGGTGGGGGAATAATTGATACATCGGATCTCATAACACAAATATACAACAAACAGACGGAAGGCCAAAGCCCAAACCCAATTTCTATTCAAATACAAGATGGGCCGTCAAAGTTAATTACCCAAATCAGTTCTGTACTCTATAAATAACATTTGTATCATGACCATTTATTCATTCAGTATCAATTACAATATTTCAATTTTGCTTTCGCTGTGATCTGTATCAAAATATTTCTGTAAATCAAAAACAGAAATAAAATCAAAGTATTGAAATTTTTTTAACGCAAAGGCACAAAGACCAAGAATGGGACTCGATAGAAATAAAGTAAAAGCAGCAAGAAATTACAATGCAACGACAAATTCCGAATAAGCACTAGCTTCATCTCTGGGGAAAATGAAGCCAAATGCAGGCATGTCGTCCTTCATGGAAACAAATAACAAAAGGAGAAAATGCATGCAATAACTTGGTGAAGCCTTTCTCAACAGCAAGTATAGTTGGGCAGATATCAACTAGGCTAGTAATAAAAATGCAGTGCATGAATTTTACGTACAAGCCACTTAGAGCAACTCCAACAATTCCGGAGTGTAGACTTTCGATTGTCGATTTTCTACATCCCGAGAAATCGGAATCTCCAACAGTTTTCGGACAAGGCGTTTGTTCAATAAACGCTTGAATTTGGGTGCTCAAAAATTACTGTAAAAAATCAAAATAAAAATGCCTCCATGTGCCAAGAAAAAACAAAAGTGTGTCAGCATAAATCATGTTTCCAACGTAAAGAAATCAACACCCACAACGAAACTGTCTGCTTGTGTTAAAAGAAAAATAGATTTGCCTTCATGCCTTCACGCGTTGGGAAGAAAAGAATTGGTGGGGCCTGAAATTAATGTAAATAAATGCACTGCATGCTCGGGAAAAAAAGAATTGGTGGGGCCTGAAATTAACCATGCGGGTGTTAAACAAGCGTCTGGACAAGTGTTTGTTGAACAAACGCATAGACAGTTTGGAGATTCCGGAACATTTGCATCTAGATTTCAGAACAGCGGACAAATCTCACACACTGTTGGAGGCTGTTTTGGGTGTGGATTTCACATTTTCGGAAATCGGTGTAATTGTTGGAGTTGGCCTTAGCTATAGCATGCAAGAGGTCACGCATGGCACCAGGACAGCCTTGAATGTTACTAACACAAAAAACAAACGGCTTAATTAACAAATGGAAACTGATAAACCAACTTATGCTCAGGTATAAGAGCAGTAACAGATGACTAGACCATCATAGATAATGGCCAGGTAAAGGACCAGCGCAGCAACCAAGATCAAACGCTAAATGCAATAGGACATGGCCCAACACATATCACTAGAGTGATATGCAGCAAAACACAAGAGCAAGGCCAGTAAAATGCAAGACCAAGAGTGGATTGTTCATACTATGATGCAGTAGTAGCTTTAAACTCGTTGCAAGCTTCCTCCCTGAAACCATGCAACATATAGGGAAATGCTATAACATTAATAACCCTTCTAAAGCGAGTAGAACAACATAGGAAGGGACATAGGACGTGAAGACAACAGCAAGTGACCAACGTGCCAGCAAAAATGTGTATCAAGCACAGTTTTCATGACCGGACTGCAACTCGAACCCAGTGACGGACCCAGGTTTTACTCTCAGATAGGGCAAAAAGTAAAAGACAAAAAAACAACATTTGTAAAAGAAAAAAAATTCCAAGTTCTGTGCATGATAGATGCACACATTACATACATGACGTCAAAATTCAGAATTGAATGCACACAGTGAAGCTAAAAGTAATATTTATTTGATTTAACAGGCTGAGTGGGTTATTTAATGAGTTGAGGTAGGACAATAAACTAGTTTGAGGTGGAGCAAAAGATGAAAGCTTGGCTTTTTCTCATTTGATATAAATATTTCAGCTGTGGCTTCCGCCCTACCTCAGCAATAGGTAGGTCCGCCCCTGCTCGAACCGCGACGACTCATGATTTAAAATCTTGAGGGTCCAATCGGTTGAACCGTCAGAACAAAGAACTGTGCTTTTAGTTTTTTGCTATTTATATGATTTTGATTAATTTTCATTAGAAGACATGTATTGTTGTATATTAGTTTTAATTATCTAAATAAATTCATATGCACATATTGTCTTTGATCAAAATTTATTGTTTATTCGAAGAAAGTCAGGTACAAAAGATTGTCCTTAGTGTAAAATTTCCAAAACAACAATGTAATAACGTGCAGAATATGATATAATGTAAAAGAACTAGCTGTGCTGAAGACATGTAGGCAAAAATGGACATAAAAATGTCCTACATCATAGATTCAAATACACAACTGCTGTGACCGCTCTATATAACCAATAGATGCTATGCCATTTACTAACAGTAGGTTGTTGGAGCCTTATGGCTATGCGTTGGGCCTTATAAATGAGGTCCAAGTCCAAATTTGCCCAGTAATTCAAAATATTTATTGGGCTTTTTGACTTAAAACTGCGGTTTATACGGCTTTGTGTCGGCTCAGTTCCATTCACGGTTTTAACTATTTTCGGACCGTGATGCCTGCTGGCCCACGGTTAACCGTGGTTGGACCGACGGCCCGACCCGGTCCTTAAAACACTAGTATCAAGCACAAACACTAACACAAGTCCAACCAAAATTGCATGCAAAGGAGAGATTACGTGACATAAAAAGGACAATAACCAACAAGTCCAGCCTCCAAACATGGCCATCAAACATTTACAATAGCCGGGAACAACCACAGGAAGAGATTATGCAACGCCCAGGAAGGTCATGCAAAAATTGTTCCTTAGACCATCCCCAACGCAAGGTTGGTTGGGGATGAACCGACCCCCAACAGGGGGTCGGCATGTCTTTTCTGGGTTGCCTTGGCAACCCCGAAGGTTGCCAAGGCAACCCAGGAGGTTGCCTTGTAGATAAGGCATATCCGGCTTATTTAAAGCCGGATATGCCTTATACGGCTTTTATAAAGCCGTATAAGTAGAAATTCATTTCTACTTATACGGCTTTATAAAAGCCGTATAAGGGGTGGACAATTAATTCCGTCCACCCCTTATACGGCTTTTATAAAGCCGTGTAAGGGCAACGGCTATTTTTTGAGCCGTTGCTCCATACTCTACCCCTCACTCCTTTATATACATTTCAAATTTTTACTTTCAACCACACTTCTTTCTCTTCTATCTTACCAAATATATCACATACAAGTATCTTGATCATCCAATTGTGATGTCGAATAAACCAAGCAGCAAGAATAACAAAGGAAAATCGAAGATGGCGTCACAAAGCAATCCAAGGCCATACAACATTCATCCAGAGCAGGGAGATTTTCCAACTCAAACTTCTTATCAACGCAACGAACATTTTAACTCAGGTACAATGCACAACACTTCTACTTGTTATCCACCGCAGCAAAATCAGAATTTCTACCCGTCACAACAAAATTCTAATCATTTTCAAAACACTCAAGTATCCGCCTATGGGCATAACTCCTCGTTTCAACAATCATTTAGCAGTCAACCATATTCATCTCCTAGTAGCCAACATGAAGCGACATATCCAAATAATTCTCCCCAACTATGTAGAAACTTGAACATGTTGTACGGTGATGATAGTGTAGAAAACAACGAAATGGGAATTCATATCAATGAGATTCCCGATTCAGTTATGAATCGTCCGCCTGCGAAGGTTGCGAAAATGGTCAAATGGACACCTGATGAACAAGGTGAACTAGCGTTTTGTTGGGTTCAGTGTTCGAAAGATAACGTGAAAGGAACTAATCAAACTGAAAATTCTTTTTGGAGTTCGGTTTGTAAATTATTCAACAGTCGAAGTCCGTATAAGCCTCCGAGATCGATTGACTCTTTGAAGCAGTCGTGGAAGAGAATCAATGCTTGTTGTCAACTTTGGAAAGGAATAATGAGTGGGTTGGCTAGCAGACAGCAAAGCGGAGCAAACGACATGGACTTGGTACTAACTTTGAATACACCGTTTTCATTTCTCATTTTTTATCCTATTTTCGTTTATGTTACTTACTGGAATGCAGCTTAGCAGAGCAAATGAAGTGTATATGGCCAAATCAAAGAACCAACCGTTCACTATGCACAATTGCTATGATATACTTGCGCGAGAAGATAAATGGAGCAATGTGCGACAGGAGCATACAACACAGCGGTTCATGCCACTATGGCCGAGCGAAGATGTTAGTCCCGGGAGCTTTGGTGCAAACGAAGAAACCCCTTTTACAAGCGGTTCAGGAGGACGTCCACCTGAGAAGTACAAAGCGAATAAAAAGGCTTCGAAAGATTACAACCAGTATTACGAGCAACTCGATGGACGTATGGCAGCCGCGGAGGAATCAAACCAGCAGTACATGGAAACAAAGGAAGCATCCAGAATAGAGAGAAGAGAGAGAGCAGCGGAAAAACAACGACGACATGAAGAGCTTCAACAAATGAGAATCAACGAATTAGAGTTACGAAGAGAAGAGTTAGCTCGACAACAAAGTGTAGATGATTTTGCACTTATGAGTGTCAAACTGGACGATCTAAATCCAATTCAAAGGAGGTACATGGAAAAACGACTTGAAGAGTTCGAGAAACGTAACGCACTTTAGGCAGTTTCAGTGATATGTTCTAATTTAAGTGTAGTTGTGTGTAAGTGAATGTTGTTATTTTAGTATTTTAATTCAGGTCTTGTACTTTAAGTTTATAATTAAGTTGTATTGCCCTTTGAAATGTTACTCGGTGAATGAGGTATTAGTTGCAGCAATATTATAAAATGGCATAACAGAACGAGATTACGGAGTACAGTTGGCAGGGAAGGAAAGCATAGAAGCATTAATTTAAAATAAAATATAAATAATTAGTACGTAAGCACACTAAATCGTAGATACTAACGGCTTCACTACAATCATTAAGACAGTAATTTTCTATTGGTTTCCCGCATGCTCCCAATAGTGTTCAACAAGCTCTTCTCGTAATTCTAGATTAGCTTGTGGATCTTGCACCTCTTCCATTCGCTGCAAGTATTCTGCAAATGTATTTGGGTCCTTATATGGTTTTTTCCTAAATTCCACCGCAATGTCCGGGTAGTTTCGAAGTTGGAGTTCATATCCTCCTCGTTCTTCTTCAACAATCATATTATGTAAAATAATGCAACAGTACATGATGTCAGCTATAACAGATTTATCATGGAAGTGTACTTCGTTTCGCAGTATGTGGAACCTACCTTGAAGTACTCCAAATGCCCTTTCGATATCTTTCCTCAAGCTCTCTTGTTGTTTCGTGAATAAGGCTTCTTTTGCATTGTTTGGTTTTTTGTATGCTTGCACTAGTGTCTTCCATTTCGGATATATTCCATCTACAAGATAATAACCAACGGAATGTTCTGATTCAACTATTTTGTAGTTGCAAGGTGGTGAGAGGTCATTGTATAAATCGTTAAACACATAGGATTGTCGTAATACAACGGAATGTTCTGATTCACCTATTTTGTAGTTGCACGTTACCCTAGTGGTGAAGAGTGTTGTCTTGTCATATGTTTGTATCATACAACTCAATTACTGATGATAGATCTTTACCATTAACCAACCCTCGTGTTTAAATAGTTTACACTTCTTCCCCACACTCATACCTACAACTTTTTCAGTTCTACAACATCAACGACGATAAGGTGAGATACTTGTACCCTCCTTTCCTTCTAAATGGTTACCTAATTACGTGTATACGTAATATGTTTCTTGTTTCTGTGTAGCTTAAATGGACGATTGGGTAATAAGTGATGAACTCGTAGATAGAATGTTTGATGAGTATGAACGGAACAAGAAGGAGGAAAAGGATGGTGGTTTAGTTCAAGATACACGAGCGAAAGAGGCGGATGAAGCAGTTCATACTGAAGTTGTTCGTGGTACTCAAAAAATAGTACAAGTTAACAAACCAAAAGGACGTCCACGCAAAAACATAGCAAGTCTAGTGGTTAACCGTAATCGTCCCAACCAAAGTGATGCTAGCTCTAGTGGTACTGCTACAGAACTCTCTTCTCATGACTTATTTATACTCATGAAATGCTATATAGAAGTTGATAAAAGAGAATTACTGCTGTTGCAAAATGGAGGTGGGTTCACACATGAAGAATTTTGGTCCATGGTAACAAGATTAAATAACAATCATCATAAATGTACCACTACACGAACTTCTGCTGAAATTCATATGGCTCATCGGCGTTTCGTTAATACTTGTTAAAGATACCAGATGATTATACAGACGGTTGAAAATGAAAACATATTTAAAACGAATCGGGCTACTTATGATTCTCGTTACCTTGCAGAGTACGGGACTGATTTTGTTGGGTATGAAGCCTACAAACTACGTTATACTTGGATAACCCGAAGACGGAGTTGACTAGGCTAATGAATTTGTATATTGCTTGTAATGTGCATCGTCATTTTAGTACTTATTTCATTGTTATCTCTGGTAAGCAATATTAAGATTCCTTAAATATTTCAAACAGTAATTTAAAATACATCCCACAATAAAATCCAGTGATTATAAAAAAACTCGTACGCACGATCACGCAGATTACATATAATGCACAACAAGCATATAACATAAAAAAACACAACGGTTACACATAAGGACGTACAAGCAGAGTACAATTTACAGGGTAATACAAATACAAAATATACGGTTCAATAACCTCAATAAGATACAACTAATCATCATCTAGATCCGCAGGCACCATCTCCACATCCTCAATATCGTCGTTGCCTGGGGCGAATGTCTGTCTATATCCGTACCGCTCCTCATCAGCGCTCCTCAGCTCGTTCATACGAGCAGTCAACTCTTCTATGCTCCTTTGATGCTCGCGATACATTGCCTGACGCAGACCTAACGTCATCTGATAAAGATCCTGATAAGAAAAAACAGCTGGATCTGGATACTCCGTTACTTCTGGCCGTGGTATATCAATATACCTATCAGATCCGTATGTAGTTGGTACTGCAACAGTCCAACCGTAGTCTGGCACCTCGGATGAGCGTGGAGGAGGTGGATCCTGTGGGGCATGGTAAACCTGCGTGGACTGTGAAACATCAAGTACAAAAGGGGGCTCAACGCCAGTACGGAGTGCAGAAGGGCCAACCAAGTCAACGGATGCAGCATGCACAAAACTCCCGGTCTGAGGTGGGGAGTAATACTGACGCCAGAAAGAAATATAATCCCTACCAGTAAGAATGAAATCACTGGCAGGCCACCACACGTCTGCGTGCTCCTGTAAAGCACTAGGACTATAAACCCTAGGAATAGCTGTATGTGGGTGTGGATCATCAGGAACAGCATCCCCATCATATATCTGTCTCCAACAACGTTCCCCTAAGTACCAGAAGCAACCTAAACTAGGGGGGCATGATACTAGTGGAAACCGCCTCGAAGATAGATATAGAGCATGCACCGACGGAGGGTCAGCAAGACCCCGTGACTCATCAAATGGATGCCAGATAACTGCATCACGCGTCCTCCGCAACTCAATCTGATTGCGAGCTATAGCAAATACATGTCGTGCTTGTCCTCCAGGCACCAGTCTACGGTTACCGACACTCCACGCTCTTACTCTAGGATAGAAAGTGGATAGTGATGGATCCACGGTGGGAAAAGACAAATTGTGGAAGTACTCAAAGTACCAGTACTGTAAAATCTCCCAAAAACCAGTAATCAAACCCACCCTAGTCCGAACGACACACTGAAGATCCAATGACCTATACAGGTATGCTAAAATAGGTGTTCCCCAATCATACGGAGTCGGACTGCCATCAAATGAAAACGGTTCAACTACCGCCACATAACCACACGCCAATGAGCTCGAAGAATTTGTGAAAAATAAATTTCCCATCATATACAAAACAAATAAGCGTGCAATCTCCAAATGATGAACTTTAGGTTGCTTTGTCAATAATTTCTGTATTGCTAGTTTTATACCAGAGCATTTAATTTGGAAATTACTGGTGATGGAGTCATGTGGATTAAGATGTGGAAATAACGTACGGGGAGTAACGTAGTTCTGGTACACCTCATCATACGGCAACGGAGCCCCTTGGCCTATGGCAAGACCAGCAATCATAGAAAAGTCTAGTGGTGTGATTCCCATCTCCCCAAAACCAAAGTGGAATGTATGAGTAGTTTTCCACCAACAAGCAGCCAATGCACCACATAATTGAACATCATTATTTAAAAGACGTTCGATACCTATTTAACGAATAATTATGAAATTACAACGAATGTAAGAAAACGGTAATAGTAAGTACATACGACGAGAATACGTACTCAGAAAGTCGCCCAAACCAATACTACTGAGAAATGTATGAATAGTAGCATCTGTATCATACTCACGAATCTGACTATACATACGAACAACACCAGCCCAAGACCCGCGCGTTCGCTCGCTTCGAGCCTAATATTACAAATGAGACTTACTTATTTTATGTCCGACATTACGACAGTACTATTTAATAAGTAAAACGTACCGATATGTCGACTAACGTGCTGACGTGCTCCTCTCTATCCGCCAACTTACGAAAATCGGTCAATTGCTTATCAAGTCTTAAATTTGGATCCCGGTGCGACTCCAAAACGTCGGTTCTCCTAGCAACTCGTCTTCTTATAACGGACGGTGGTTCACGGTCTTCCGTACCCTCACTCGAAACATTTTGTTCTACCGCTTCGTGCTCTTCAATTGGATCTACATTCCGGCTTCGGCTACCGCTGCCTCGAAGAGCCCTCATAACACGTTTCATTTTTGGTTTTTTTTTTTTTTTTCTAAATAGGCTGGAAACAGAAAAGGAAGGAGGAAAGGAGAGGGAGGAGGAGGTTGAAGAAGAGTGGCGGCGAGGGTTTTTTTTTTTTTTTATAATGGGTGGGTTACCCGGCTTTTAAAAAGCCGAATAAAAATAAACTTTTTATCCGGCTTTTTAAAAGCCGGATAATGGTAAAAGCAACTCACCCCGTTGGGGTGAGTTGCTTCCCCAACCAGCGTGATGGGATGTGCCCCAACACGCTGTGTTGGGGATGCTCTTATAGGTGATAGGTCTACCTATCATTAGCAGGAGTCAACCCTTCTATGCGAGTTCTACAGGCGAGATTGCCTGATTATCTTCAATTTGTAATTAATTTTTGAACTAGTAAGAATTGATCTCAGGCCCCAATTTTCAATGAGATCCCAATTTGTTGTGTATCCCTGTATCCAACCAATCAGCATTCTCTGATTTCTACCTTTTGCAATTAAGTCCGAAAAAAGAGCTTAATTGTAAAAAGATGAAAATTAGGAGTGTTAATTGGTTAGGTACAGGGGTACTGAAGAAATTGGGTATAGAGGAATTAAAGTTATTTTCAACTTGCTAAGAGTTGAATCAACGGATTTCAGTTCAAAAGAAACAATACATAAAACCATAGCGAATTGGAAAAGATTTAATAGCCTAAAAATCGAAGTAAATGACATTTACTGTTATAACATGCGAATAAGATTTCAGGCTCCAGCATTGATTTCAATAGAAACCCAACAATTAACGTATAAAAGCTGCAAATCAAATTGCATGAATTTTCAAAATTCACATAGCTTACATATCGCTCTTCATGGTATGACCTTTAATGTCCTCTGCTCTCAACTTTCCATCCAGCCTAGCTTTTTCCTTCAGCTCCTCATCAAACTTCTCGGAACTAACCTTGCCTCTCTCTTCTCAACCACCTCCTATTCGACCACCACCACCAAACCTTCATAACCGCCCACTCTTTAGGAGCCCTTCGCTTTTCGCAAATCTGCCCGCCTACCTCCGAAATCCTCCACCTCCTCTTTCCGTTCCAGGCAATGAATCAACTAAAGAGAGGTAGTCTTCCATGTTTTATGCCAAGCCGAGGAATGCAGGATCTTATGCTCCTCCGTTCTCTCTAAAATTCTATGGTAAGGCAATCGTTCCTGCATATTGTAGTATACTAAAGCAAAATGCAGTTTTTTTTCATCAGTACATCAATGAAAGCCATATATATAAAGGCTTACAATATAGCAGTCCAACATAAAATAAATGCAAATACACTCTTTCAGCTCCCCAAAAATTTATTATGAACTAATACTACGTTTCATTATTTATAAACTAACACTATGTTTCATTATTTATATTCCCAAGGCTTTGAATTCGAGTCAACGCAGATGACATTTTTCAAGTGGTTGAGGAACAATGGCACAAGTACTTGGTGGGTTTCTTCCTGGATAAGCCGCTGAGCTACACAGCGGTCACCACACACTTGACGAAGCTTTGGAAGCCATCAGGTGGTATTAAAATAAAATCGAAAGCGTTATATTTTTTTTCCTCCTTTAGTATAGACGATCGAATTAGAATTACTCACATCGACCCAGTTATCATTCGAAACAAACTTTTAATTATCAAAGCATGGGATGTTCATCTGGGTAGTGATGCTAGACTTATAAGAAGTGTTCCTGTGTGGATTAAAATGAGGAATATACCATTGATCGCTTGGTCGAAAAGAAGGATTAGCTGGTTAGCAACTAGGGTTGGTAAGTTTCTTTGTATGGATGCCTCGACAGAAAGTTTGGAACGACTTGAATTCACAAAATGCTTGGTAGAAGTAACCCTAGACAACCCGTTGATTTCTAAGTTTCCTGTTGAATTTCCAGATGGAAGTGAACAGTTGGTGATTGTGCATTATCTGTGGCAACCAGAAATTTGTGAGGAGTCTAAAGTGTTTGGACATATGAAAGTTAATTGCAAGGAGAAAAGCACGCAGCAAGATGTAAATATTAGCAATTCTTGTTATGTAAAGCAACAGTCAAATTCTGATGGAAACTCTGAACCTATTAGAAACAGTACCATAGCTAATGGTGTAGTGAGCAAAGTAAGCAACAAAAAAAAAGGAAATCAAGCAATATAATGTGACAGATAACGTCCATGGGTATAAAAGAAATGATGATCGGAGAAAGGGTACCATTCAGGAAAAAGAGTGTGCTGAGACCACATTTTGGAGTAAGAAGGAATAACAGTATTTACGTTCAAAAAAAGGTTAAAGTGGTGTAAGGGGTGATCAATCCCTTTCAGCAGAAAAACCTCAATAGGATCAGCAATGATGTGATAGAACAAACAGTTTGAAATGAATATAAATCTCATATCATAGAAAAAATAAAAGCAATAGAGAACACGCAAATTATAGTGGTTCCACTATCGTGAGATAGTGTACGTCCACTTCAATGGGGAAGAGATTATATTAATATATTCAAGAGATTACAGAGTTTTTTAATGTAGAGTAAAAGAAATGAAGAATACAATGATCTCTCTTCACCTAACATTCTCTTTGTCTCTCTTTAAATAAAGAAAAGATTACTTGGGAATGAGACAATTGATTTATGGAAAAACAAATATCCCATTAATTAATTGGCATTTGATTGATTGATAATTTCCCTTTTCTCCATCAATCAATCTCTTTTGCAATTTTAGTCTCTTTCCGTTTCTTTTCTTCATGAAACATGGCAACTAATTAAATGACAAACATTTCCAATATCCTCTATTCATTAATATTCCTTTCATTTCTTTTCATTCATTCTTTGCACAAAACAGGTAACGAAATCACCATGCATATCTCCATAATTAATTAGATATGGAAATATTGTATCATTAAATTTCAATAATCTTCACCTTGATACAATATCTCATGCAACCTAGAGATTCCAATCTGAATGCTTCCCAATGAGTTCCTGCTAAAGCCACCCCTTATTGCACTTTGTTAGTGAACTCCGGCAAGGCCACCGCCCACCAACAAAGTGTTGGAAGCATTCAAAAAAATAAGGTAGACATTGTGCAACCAACTCCTATCTCTTCACACAAGAAGAATACCACATCTTCTATTGACTTCAACCAAGTCACTCTCTTCCCTATTGTGCCACCATGTGGCATCTAGCACTTCATCAAGTGAATCAAGTTCGAGCAATGCTCGAACTTAGTAGCAGGTAATGCCTTCGTAAACATGTCTGCTGCATTTTCATTTGTGTGAATCTTCTGAAGACGAACTAAATTCTCCTCATTCATAGAGACAAGGAAAGACTCTCTTACCTCTATATCCTTTGTTCTAGAACTGAAAGCCAGATTTTCAGCTAAATAAATTGCACTTTGACTGTCACAATTCACCAAACAAGCATCCTGCATGAAGCCCAAATCACACAATAACTTCTTCAAATAAAGTGCCTCCTTAGCTGCCTCAACTGCAGCTATCAACTCTGCCTCTGTAGTAGACAAAGCAACTATAGTCTGCAACCTCGCTCTCCAACTAATAGTTGTTCCTCCAAGTGTGAACACATAGCCTGAGGTTGACTTCCTTCTATCTCTATCTCTGGCATAGTCTGAATCACAGAATCCAACCAAGTTGAAATCCTTATTTCTGCCGCAAAAAACAAGCCCATAATCTGATGTTCCTCTAAGATATCTAAAAATGTACTTCACTGCCTCCCAATGCGATTTTCCTGGATTTGCCGTGTATCTACTAATTAATCCAACAACTTGAGCAATGTCAGGTCTAGTGCACACCATATCATACATCAAGCTACCTACTGCACTGGCATAAGGCACCTTCTTCATATAGGCCTTGTCCTTTTTTGAGATCGGAGAGCCCTGATTAGAAAGCTGTATATGCAAAGGCATGGGTGTACTGATAGCCTTTGCACCATCCATGCTAAACCGAGCAAGCACCTTTTGAATATATTCTTTTTGAGTAAGTCTCAAAAGTCCAAGCTTTCTATCTCTTTGGATTTCCATCCCCAAAATTTTCTTTGCTTCTCCAAGGTCTTTCATATCGAATTCCGCTTTTAATTTCAATTTCAATGCATCAATTTCAGCTTTATCCTTGGAAGCAATCAACATATCATCCACATACAAAATTAAATACACCCAATTATTATTCTTTAAATGCTTAAAATAAACACATGCATCTTTAGTATTGCGATTAAAACTATGCGAAAGCATAAAAGAATCAAACCTTTTGTACTATTGTCTAGGCGACTGTTTTAGACCATAAAGAGATTTCTTCAACTTGCATACCCAGTCTGACTTTCCATCTACAATAAATCCTTCTGGCTGCTTCATGTAAATGGTTTCTTCCAAGTCACCATGCAAGAAAGCGGTTTTCACATCAAGTTGTTCTAACTCCAAATCGTAAGCGGCAACTATTGCAAGTAGGATTCGAATTGAAGTTTGTCTAATAACTAGAGCAAATATTTCATCATACTCTAGCCCCTTTCTTTGTGAAAGCCCTTTGGCTACTAATCTTGCCTTGTATCTACCACCGTCTTTTACCTTGAACACCCACTTGCAACCCATGGCTCGGCTTCCTTGAGGTAGTGGTACCAAATCCCAAGTCTTGTTTTTTTGCAAAGACTGTATCTCCTCTTCCATAGCGCAATTCCACTTCGAGTTGTCACTCGACTTCATGGCTTCTTCAAGGCTCAATGGTTCATCATGAATTACATATAAAGCATAATCAAATTGATCATCAAGGCTCAAATTTTCATACTGCTAATCTCCATATTTAATTGAAGCTCTCTTTGGTCTCTGACTAGCCCGAATGACTATATCGCCTGACTCTCCTTCAGCTCCACCTTGAGCTCCACCTTGAGCTGAATCATCTCTAGCTTCATGACCATCACCATCACTACTAGAGGAAATATGTTGACTATCATGTGATGTATCTTCAACTGCTCCGTCACTATTATCAATAGTGATAGCTCTACTTTGGGTTTGAAAACTGGGAATCTCGGTCTTTTCAGGCTTCTCATCAACTGAGTCCCAACCCTCTGATAAACCTTCCAAAGGTTTGAACATTGCTGACTCATCAAAAGTCGTATGTCTGGAATGTATAACTTTCTTCGTAATTGGATTCCAAATTCTATATCCTTTTATGCCATCTGTATAACCAAGAAAAACACATTTGGAGGCCCTAGGCTCTAACTTGTCATGTCCTGTATTGTGAACATAAACTGGACATCCAAATATACGAAAATAACTTAATAAAGTGTTTTTACCTCTCCATACCTTATCTGGAATCTCCCCATCAATGGCTGAGCACGGAATCCAATTAATAATATGTGTTGCAATCGAAATAGCTTCAGTCCAAAAACCCTTAGACATACCCGCAGTCAATATCAAGCAACCGGCCTTTTCAAGTAGAGTCCTATTCATTCTCTCTGCAACCCCATTGGATTGCGGATCACCAGGTGTAGTAAAATATCTTCTAATACCACGCTGTCTGCAGTAGTCGAGGAACTCTTTAGAGACATATTCGCCACCATTGTCGGATCTAAGAATCTTCAATTTCCTTCCTGTTTGGTTTTCAACAAGAGCTAACCAAACCTTGAACTTCTCAAATACTTCCGACTTAGCTTTCATTACATACACCCAAACCTTGCGCGAGTAGTCATCAATGAAGGAAACAAAATAATATGCTCCACCAATAGAAGCTGTAGAGTATGGCCCCCAAACATCTGAATGCACATACTCAAGTACCCTCTTAGAAGTATGCATGCCATCGCCAAAAGAAACTCTGGTTTGCTTTGCCAATACACATTCCTTGCAAAAGTCCAACTTGTTGAAGATTTCTCCTTTGATCTTTTTCTTCTTACGAAGCAACTCTAAGTTCTTCTCCGAAGTATGACCTAATCTCATATGTCAAAGCTTGGTAGCATCCAAACTTTTAGAACTGTCGACTCCAACACATGATTCTCCATGGACAGTGGTACCTATTAGCAAATACAGATTTTGCACCATAATACCCTTCATCAATACAAATGCCTCTCTAGAAACTCTCAAACCATCTTTGACAATGGTTATTTTGCATCCCAATGATACCAATTGGCCTAATGATATCAATGACTTCCGAAGACCTGGGACATAGCGAACATTTGAAAGTGTGCAAACAATCCCATTATACATGCGAATGCGAACTGAACCAACTCCCATAGACTTGCATGTAGCATCGTTCCCCATAAGGATAGAACTTCCTTCTTTGGCATCAAAGGAAGAAAAATAATCCTTATTCGGAGTCATGTGAAATGATGCTCCAGAATCTAGAATCCAGTGGTCTGTAACATCTGATACAACCGCTGTCAATAAGTCGCTACCCCGCCTTTCCCATCGTAATAGATGAAGAACCATCAGTCTTCTTCTCCAAATCTGGATAGTCTCTTCTCCAATGGCCTGGTTTCTTACAGTTATAGCATTTTCCATCTTTAGACTTACCCCGCGAATTAGGCTTCCTAGATTTGGAACGCCCCCTATTGTTCTTCACTTTCTTCTCCGCTCTTCTTCTCTCTGCAAATAAGCATGAACTACTACTTCCTCCATTACTATCACCAACACCAAACTCTTTCATCTGATCTCTCAACTCTTCACTGAGCAAACCTGTCTTCACATCGTCTAATTTCAATGTGTCTCTACCATAGATAAGGTTGTTAGCGAAACCAGTGTATCGCTCTGGAAGCGAACACAACAGAACCATTGCTTTTTGTTCTTCATCAATTTTCAACTCAACAGACTACATCTTCATCAACAGCTCATCAAACACACTTAGGTGTGTCTTAATTAAAGAACCTTCCTTCATCTTATAAGTGAAGAAAGTCTTCAATAGGATCAGGCAGTTGGTTAGGGATTTCTTCATGAAGAGGTCCTCCAACTTTTTCCAAATGCCTCTAGCCGTTGTCTCCTGACTGATTTCAGAAATTACATTCTTTCCCATAGCAAGCTGAAGAGTAGTAAAGGCTCATTCTTCCATCTCTTCTAATTCTACTGATGAAATATCAGCAGGCAATGTCTCTGTATAAAATACTACTCGATGAACGCGATTTCTTCTCAAAACTGCTTTCATCATCCACTAACATTTTTCAAAATCTCCTTCACCATTCCACTTCTCTATCGTCAACTGTGATCCTGACGCCACATTGGAGCCTCTGATGTATGAAGCAACTACTGGCACTGTCGTATTATTTGTATTGTTTTCATCTCCTCCTGCCATTCTACCAAACACCCTATTTGCGAATCTAGCTCTGATTCCAGTTGTAAGGGGTGATCAATCTCTTTCAACGGAAAAACCTCAATAGGATCAACAATGATGTGATAGAACAAACAGCTTGAAATGAATATAAATCTCAGATCACAGAAAAAATAAAAGCAACAGAGAACACGCAAATTTATAGTGGTTCCACTATCGCGAGATAGTGTACGTCCACTTCAATGGGGAAAAGATTTTATTAATATATTCAAGAGATTACAGAGTTTTTTAATGTAGAGTAAAAGAAATGAAGAATACAATGATCTCTCTTCACATATCATTCTCTATGTCTCTCTTTAAATAGAGAAAAGATTACTTGGGGATGAGACAATTGATTTATGGAAAAACAAATATCCCATTAATTAATTGGCATATGATTGATTGGTAATTTCCATTTTCTCCATCAATCAATCCATTTTGCAATTTTAGTCTCTTTCCGTTTCTTTTCTTCATGAAACATGGCAACTAATTAAATGACAAACATTTCCAATATCCCATATTCATTAGTATTCCTTCCATTTCTTTCCATTCATTCCTTGCACAAAACAGGTAACGAAATCACCATGCATATCTCCATAATTAATTAGATATGGAAATATTCTATCATTAAATTCCAATAAGTGGTAGCTGTTAACACGGTTGTGGATGACAACAAGAACCAGTTTGATGTCTCCAACAGTTTTGGACCTCTAGAGACAATCAATGAGAAAATAGTTGTGAATTATGAAAATCATAGCCAATGCGCTGAAAATTCGGAATGCGAGGAAGGTGAGATTGGTAGGCTTGATTCATTGCTTGTCAAAACATTCTCCTATGAACCTCCTGTAGCATGCATTACCGTCGAGAAGCATAAAACAGTTGAAGTTGTTAGTGACAATGGGATAGATGATGCAGTTACAGAGGTGAATAAAGTCAGTGAGGCAAGAAAACAGGTTAATGTAGATGTAAGTGTCGGTAAGCAAGAGCATCATGTCCTTGATGATGCGAAATAGGTTAAAAGTGATGGAAATCAAGAGAACAAAGTAGGAGCAGAAATGAAGAAAGACAAACGGAATGGACTAACCCTTTACTCAATGTTTTACATCATAACATTAAACATCAGGGAGTTTATGTGGAACTTCGGGAAATTAACGAGAAAATCGCTATGGCTCTTTGAGAAAAAAAAATCTATAGCCAAGCAGGCGTTCAAACCTTATGAAAGTACAAAAGGATTTTATTGATGCCATAAGCGATAATGTCTTTGATTTAAGCAAATTTGTGGTTGTTAAGTCTTCTGTCCTTCTGTGGAAAGCTAACAATCTTAAATTGTCTTCTCCTCCATGCAAAGAAACATACCATGTTGATCCTTTGAACATTAAGACAAATCCGCCTGACAATGCAGTGTCCACTTTGGGTGTGAAACCGGGGTTTGCTAACCTTGTTATCATCAGCATGAATAGGGAAATGGTAAAGGAGCTACACGGCAATGGTTAAGTTTGGTGTTTGTGGCATTGTTGCCTCGGCAGTTAAGTCATCTAACATGTTAAGTAATGTTCATATTCCAGGTCATGTGAGTAGCTATCAAGCAGTATGTAATGTTAGATGAAATGTTGATGTCTGTTTTGGCAATAAGTGAGTGTAACTTGGTTTTCTGCGTAGATGTGAGTGGACGGTCCACTTTAAAAACCTTGGTAGCTGATTGTTAACTCAATCACCTATTCGACAATGTATTTTTATTATTAGTTATAATAAAAGGTGTTTGCAGTTACCTTAAAAACCAGTCGGCCTTCCAAAAAAAACTCGCATTGCTAGGTTTGGGAGAATTAAGTCTGAAATTTCCCGCTAGGAAGGAAATTGAAGCATCTGAAGCTTGCTCGAGGAAAGAGCAGTGACATGCAACAACCAAAATCTATTGTTTCTTCGTTGGATTTCTATTTGCTGAAGGTGGAGGATAGACCTATAAAAAGTGTCGTATTCTTTTTTCAGAAGCATTACAAAGAAGTTAATTGGGCTAAACAATCCAACCAAGCCCAAATCACAAAAGACCCCCAACATACATATAATTCAACAAACTCACAAACACATTGTATTCACATTCAAAAAAAGTGAAAAGTAAAAGGATTGGTTAGGGATGCTTTCTTCATTAATGGCGACAAGGAATTATTTCTTTTTTCTTTCTCTCTAATCTTCACTCTCTCTATGCGAACAACTCTCCTCTTCCCCAATCTATATCGATTCAAATCCATTCGATCCTACACAGTTACACCTTGTTTCGCCTGCACGAGGAAGCTTCCCCTACCTTAAATTTCAGATCTGAGATCCAGATCCATACCTTATATCGCCAATACGCATGTGCTTTCTTTGCTTCCCACTTGTCTTCCATTTACTTGACCATATTCAACCTTCCCTCCTCAATTACGCATGGTTTCCCTCTCTTGTTACTACTTGAACCTCCTTTCTGCCCGCGTTTGAAGGGTTTTCGCGACTTACCGGTAAGCCATGTCCTATAATGTGCATTATCAGGTGTCCAAGTGATTTCAACCATATTCACTTCTTGGTGAAAATTGTCCAATGATGTCTGACTGATTCAGGAAGAGATGGTCTGTTGGTGTCTACTAGGGACTTTTGACGTGGGTAGCGAGTGTAGGTTTCTATGGGTTTCGGGGGTGTTCGACTTGCTAGTTGACTATGGTGTGTCATCCTCGTAGAGCCTTCAAGGTACTCGGTGTTTATGATATCTTATGTGTTGTATTACTTTCCAGCTCCCTGGTCGTACCTACCATGATTTCTTTCATTTTCCGTGTACGCTTGAGGGTAGCAAGAACATTGACTTTAGCACATTGAGCTTGTTTGAGAATGTTTGCATTGGTTCAGCTTGTGTTATTCATTAGTTGGTGCAGGTGATTTGGTTCGTTTTATTGTTTACCGTAGTTGTCATCTTGTGGGTGACAAGTTGTAGACTTAGTTTGTTGTATTTTTCTTAGAAGTAAGTGTGGGTTAGCTTATTTTTTTCTGGTTTCGGTGAACGCCATGGTTCATACATGTTAGTTGTTGTTTTGATAGCTTTTGGATGCCATTGTTATAATATGTTATTAGATAGGGTTCTTTGTCTTGGTTCACGTAGTTCTGTGCAATTCTGGTGCTCTGTCTCACTTGCTCTACCATCTTCCCATCTACAATCCAGGTGAAGCGTTCACTTTGAATTTTGCAGATTCTGATGATGGAAATCTGGTCCTTCCACTTTGCCCGGTTTATACTGTGTAGATGGAGTTTGCCTGGTGTTTTTGTCGGGTTTTCCTCCCTCTCTATGTTATCTTGGATGTGACTACGTGGAACTTACTGTCCTCGTCTAACTTTTAGGTAAATTGGTGTTATACCTGTGTCTATCAGATGTGGTGCTCAAGATAACTATTTGGCTTATTGTATGGGTTGTCATTGTCTTCGTACTATACTGCTGATAAGTGGCTTCTTCATGTCAACTTTTATGCTATCTTGTGCCTACACATGGAAGGAATATTTAATTGAACCGTAAGGATATTGTTTCACAATAAAGAATGGCTTAGTTTGTTGAGTCTACGGTGTGTTTTTTGTACCTCTATGTAATATCACTTCTCTTGAAGTATGTAATGTCTTTTATAGTAGTCTAGTGTATTAGCTAGCTCATGTACTATAATCTAGAAAGGATACATTGGACGGCCCACTTAGAAATGTCGTATGTAGTGGCACGTCCACTTTAATAACCGAATAGTAGGTTGGTAACCGCCATCCTCCTGTGCTATTTGTATCTATTATTAGTTATAATAAAAAGTGTTTGTGGTCACTTTAAAAGTAAGTCAGCTTTGCCAAAAAACACATTGTATTTAATTTAACATCACGAACACTCACTACAATATCTCCAAAGGTTTTAACAATGTTTTTTTAAATATTAATTTTAACACAAGACACTAATACAAATGTGTTTCCAAAATAATTATTTTTACTTATGAAACATATTTATTTTAATGCAACAAGATTTACATCCTTTATTACTTTAAATAAATAAATCAATTAACTCTAATAAATATTGAAAATATATTTTTTCACTTAAATATTGATTGCTAATTAATATTATGTATTTCCAATTTCCAGTCCAATCAATAGGTAGTGATTTATAAACTCATACTGAAATAAATTACTTATTAAATTAGGAACATATAATTTATTTCAAATATACTAATTATGAAACCCACAATTTTCTTAATCTCTGTTTTAAAATTCTATAGGAGTTGGGTTCTCAAACCCATATTTTCATCCTTCTCATATCAAAATACAAAAATACACAATGGTCTGTTTAACCGAGGAACCCGAAAATCTGGGTTGTTATACTTGTAAACTTCAACTCTTTGTTCAAGGCATTTAGAGTCATCTTATCACAAATTGGCACATGCTACAAGTTCTCGATGTCAAGCACCAGTGGCCTTACAATGTCAGAAAGTTTCTCAACTAGCTTAACTATCTCACGATATTGTTTGCAAACTTCATCCGTGCCAGCCTTTGGCTAACAGTTCAATCCATGAGGAATAAGACAGATCTTGGACATGAATGTAAGCCTAGAAAGATGAAAGTTTAGGAATTGAGATTCAAGCTCTTTCTTCTTTTCCTGAATTGTATGCTCTGTCTCATGGGACTTGGAGCTCTTACTAAATTTGTGCTTATGCTTATCAAAAGGGACGAGTATATTTCCTTTGGCATGATGGTTTTCTTTAGTGACATTTTCTAACTTAGATCTTTAGTTTAATCAGAGTCCGAGCCTTTGACTATTCAATTCTGTAGGAGTCATCACGATGACTTGAAATTTTTTACCAAGATTCAGGCAGTTGGAGAGTGAGAATTGGAACAATGGACGGAATCGCAAGCACTTTTTTCCTATCATCTCTATCACGACCCTCTTGGCTATCTTAGTCATAATCAAAAGCATACTTGGGTTGTACATCACCCTTGGAAACACTGAAGGCAAAGCCTTTTCAATAGCTATGTCTCCTTCCCATTGTACCTGCAAACTAAACAAGCCTATGCCAAGAATAGGCTATAGCACAGTGAGTAAGTGCTATGACGTGTAGAGTTCAGGATGTTTGTATCCTAGTGCTTGCACCAACAGATCAGGTCCCGAAGTCTTGCTCGATGGTATATTGTCCTTTGTATTAGTGAGAACATTCATTAGTGGGAAAGAAATTTTCTGGAATGAGCTTTAGGAAAGAATAGGATCCATGCTCATTGGAAAGTCATTAAGACCGTTTAGGGGTCATCACTGCTTACAGAAGTTTCTTTTTCAACACTCAGAGCGGTGGACTTAGGCCGATGAGTCTACTTTTAAATAGAGCCTGGCATAATTGATGATTTCACGATCTAGGATTGTGCGTCTTTATCTTTTTTCCTTTTTGACAATCGGCTCTTGACTTGCTTCGATATTGGCATCTCCGGTGATGCCTTCTACGATGACTTGATCGTGAGTCTTCTTAATCCTATGCTCCCTCACTAAGGGCTTAACAATGCCGGCATCTCTTTCGTCGCCACTGTATCCCCCTTCATTGGAGCTCCGTCTTGACCCACACTTCTACTGTCATCAAGCAGGTCAAATTTGTGCTCTATATGATCAGTGATGCATCTGCAAACTTGTCTTTGGTCATTAGGAACCACTCGTATGTTGCAAGAGTAGACTTGAATGCCTCTTCAGTAGGTCTAGTTGGATTTCCTGAAAACAAAAAAAAAACAAGTGTCAGGAAAATTTATTTTTCCTTGAAAATAGTGACCATCCTAAGCACTTACTTCCTTCAAGCCACCGACTGGAGAACCATGTAGACATTGGATGTAGAACCAGTCCAACTTGAAACCCATCATCTTGTTTCGGCTGTTAACTAGAATTTGATTGTTCTAAGTCGCTTCGAAGTAGGTAAATGACATCGCATGTTTCCAGGGTTTGAAATTGAATAAATATCGGATACCGGATATTTAGGAACTCAATGAATATTCTCTAAGGACAAGACGTGAATGGAGAACAAGTACGTGTGAGCGTTAGGGTGTAGTTGCATTGGCGCTAGCCTCATATGATAGAAGATATCTCGAATAAAAGAGATGAATGGAGGATAAAGTTGATGGTGCGTATGTGCTTATTGCATGTTGTGCAACCCACCAGAGAGTTGTGAGCTCTATCCGCAAGACTCAAAACCCAGACTTGTCTGAAGGGAATTCTGTGTTTGGCACATAATCTTTTCACGTTTCCATCTCCATAGTGGAAGAAATGGAATCATTCAGGTTTACAAGGAAGGTGACTCCATCTAAAGTATTATGGGCGGGAGCGATTTCTACAATCCTGCCTTCATTTGCTCAGCCTTTGACGATTATTTCCTATTGTAAGATTTATGGGTTGTCTTGTTTGCAAAATATGTGGGCTAGCTTGTTGTTTTTGTGAACCGCTGTTTGATTCAACGGTTAAGCTAGACTCATTGTCTTGGTCTTTATATTCGATGCCTTCTTAGACACCCTAATCGGCAACTCTATTGGAGCTTCTTCAACCCATTTGTTCCACTACTCAACAAATACCATTGGTTAGAGTAATTAACATGTACTCTTATGCATGGACTAGTGCGGTGTGTGCAACATATTGTGGAGACATATATAACAGAGTTCACAGAATAAAGCACCGACAATTTGATCCGTATTGTGAGGAGAAATTGTCATTTCTGACCACCACACCAATCCTTGATCTTGAGCATTCAAAATTTGGTCGGCTGTCAGGATAGTTCACAGTTATATAAGTTCAAGTTTGGATCAATCAAGATATGCGCTTCTACTATTAGTTCAAGTCTAAAATTTAGAATTCAGGAGTATAAAGTTCATATGCATGTCTTAGCCTTATCGTTACTTGCATCCGAATTAATTCTGAAAGCGAGTCACGACCTTGCATGCCTTAGACATCTGGATAGGATCGACCGAAACAAAGCTTTGCCGGTATGGATCGGCATGCGCCCTACCGACCCTAATTGCATCGACCGGGTCATCCCTTTCTTATTCTTCTCCACTCTTCACCTCTTCTGGTAGACCTGATTATCATGTCCCCTCCTCTTTGTTTCCCTCCAAACCTTTAACAAAAATCCCACTTCCCCACATCCTCTTATCCACTGCGCTACCTCAACCAAGCCTCATCTCCAATGATGCCAGACATGATCTTCACCTCCTACAACTTCAAATCTAATGATGACCGTCGCCCTGAAGGCGCAGGATCGAGTTCAGAGCATATCTCCAATGTTAATGCCATTAAATTACATGGAAATAAAAGTGGATTCACCTTTGTTCAATCGTAAGGAGTTGAATCACAAGTGATGATGATCTTCATGAGGGTCATGTAGTTGGAGGAAGAGCAAGGGCATGGTCAAGCCCCTGAGTTCTTGGATTAGTAGGGATCAGGTTCAATAGGAAGAAAGAAGAAGAGGAAGGAGAAAGAGAAAAGGCGTAAAAAAATTATACTTCAAACGGTAAGACTATTCATGTACCTTCCGAATTGATTAGAAGTCTATGGATCCACTTCAATCTAGGGAAGAAGTTTATTATCTAGACCGTTGATTGATCCAGATCTTTTCAGAAAGGGGGGAAAGGAAGAAAAGGTGATGATGGCGATTGTGCAAACGATAGGCTTGACTTGGGCATGAACATGAATCAAGCGCATAGTGACTTTATTTGGCAAGGACCTCATTGTGTTTTACACATATCGGAGCCAACAATTCGATATGCAAGATCAAACAGAAGGATATACTCGACCTCTTGACTCAACAAGGTTAGGTTATTACTTGTAACTTCCATAGATTTTCAACCCAAAATGTTAGCTTGAAAAACCTAGCAAAGGCATAGCCGTGGAAAATCATCTGAATATTTATGCATCGCAACTATTTTGAAAAAGCATGACTATTCTTTGAGGAAATTTCTAAAGAATCCTTGGTCGATTCGGAGATGACATACAAAGACGATGGAGTTCAGCGCAAGATAAAGCACGTCTCATATGCAATAGGATGTACTTTAGGGTTGTAACGTCCCAGAATTTTTACGATTTAATAATTAATTAATTTAATTATTTTTATAATGGTTGAGTAGTTTAAATGGTTTTAATTCAAATATTTTGAATATTTAATTTAAATATAAATGGTGTAATAAAATTTAATTCCCGAAATAGTCGAAAATAATTGAATTGGAAATATTGTCTGAATTGGATAATTTAATAAATTTAATTCAGTTTAGAATTGAATTATAATAAAGAATATATTAACTAAACGACAGTTGAATGTATTAATTATAATATAATTAATAAACAAGCTCGTAACGTCGCGGTAGTTCGTAATATTGTAATTTGAACTTCAACTAAATATACAAGATTCGTTACAAGTTGGATTTCTGTGAAACAAGAAACCTTCGAATCTGTTGAACTATACTTTTCTAATGAAAATGAAAAATCGAGATTTCGTCTTATAGATTGTAAGTTATGCCCAAATCAAATTTTCAAATAGTCGCTATGAAACCATTTATAAGTCATAACGATTTATTAATTTTAATAATAATTGTTTCGAATTTGGATAAGGTTTTCAAGATGTATTTTCAGTTTAATTTATAGAATTTTTCTGTAATTTTTATTTTGTAAAATAAGCAAATTTTTATCTGGAGAATTTTACACCTTATATCAGCGTTATGGGAATTCATAGAATGACTTAACTTGTCTATTTTATTATCATTCTGTGATCATGGGACATTGTTGGCCACAACAGTATTTTATTTTTGTCGGCAGCGGACCATACATTAACAAAGCTTAATGTAACAGGATACCGAAATCTTTTAAAATTAAACAGCAATGCATACGATATGCAGTAAACGGTTTACTTTTCCATTAAAAAGTATCGAAGCCTATATATAAGTTAATGGAAATCAAAAGTTGTGCCATCGAATGTTATAACAAGCGATCCTTTCTCCGCGTTGCAAATTGGTAAATGATGAATGCTCATCGGAATTTGAAATGCGACAACAAGTGAAATCAAATAAACAAATGTATGACAGACTTGATTAGAACATCAAAATTTTATATCGTCGCCTTCTTCTATTGTTATATAAAACCACAAAACACTTGCATATTACAATGACCTTGCTACACAGCAATCACACACCAAGTCAAATCAACAGCAAAGTCCCTGTCGACAGAAACAATAGACAACGTGGCAACATGTACCCTTGCCTAGGAATGGCCTTGCATGTATTTAATTGCAGTCGAAACTCTACAGAACCAGGAGATGAAAACTCAATGCCTATTTTGTATAAGTACCCTTAGCTAGCTTGTTACATCATGTAATCTGCAGCGATTGAGAAAACTCATGGCAGCAATCGGTTTCCAACGCAGGGATAGTGCCTAGCCTAGCTGATCTAAACATGTACAGTGCACTATATGCATAGAAACTGCAGGCCTAAGATTAAGGAAACGCAGGGTAAAGAGGAAATGGATGAAATGGCACATGCCTAAGAATCTACCTAGTAGTCCCCTATATCTCTAAAACTTCACTGCTAAGTATAATCTGCCTGCTTATACAGCCTCTCCACTTCGTAATTTTCATCAGCAAACGAAAATAATAACAATATACCTCACGCTGCCTTTGTTTCTTTGTTTTCTTCTGAAATCCCAAGTCTGCCATGACTTCTTTAACTTCAAATCAAAATCCTTATCCCACAAAAGAATATCGAAACTGGCATGCTCGAATGCTGTTAAAATTCTCTTCAACCTCCTATCCTTTGTAAAGGGTGCGACAACATTTCTGAGAGCTCGATAAAAGCCAGCGTGTTGTAAGGTTCGGGTTTGTAAGAGTTTGAAGCATTGAATCTGGTTTCCGAGGTTGTTTTTGAGCTACTGAGATTAAATAGCATCGATGCTATTATTTTTGTGGATTTTCGAGATAGAAAAGATCGCACCTAGGTGTGTTGTGTGGAGGTCAGTTCCGGCCTGAAGCATGCGAGCGCGACGTTGACAGGTGTAGGTGCATGTTGACTCGAAGGGGTGATAGATGGTGAGGTTTGAGGTATTTTCATGAATCATGAGGGAGGATTGATCGATACATAGGTGCAGCAATGGAGTTTTAAGGATACTGGAAGGAAGAGCAGCGTTATTCTTAAAGATGGAAGAAGGAACTGTAGATATGTGGGTTGAAATCTTCGAAAGGGCTTTGGGTCGTGTAAATATATATATATATATATATATATATATATATATATATATATATATGGAGTATATATATCTAGCATGAAGTGGCAGGTAAATCTAGAAGTGAAGGAATTAATATACTGGTCGCTCCCAGTATATTAATTTGGGCTTATGAGTCATGTGTTGCTATAGTCTTCATTCATAACTGCTTACCCGGACTGATTGTTCACTGACTAATTCTTTCCTTTCCGAAGTAAGCACGCGTATCAACGTCTAAGCCCACAATTAGAAAAAAAAGATAGGGATTTTCTTATTTTATTTACAATTGTCTTTTTTGTTGAAATGGGATTGTCTTCAAACTTCCGAGATGTTTCTACATCGCTTTATTCCGTTTCTGAGGTTTCTTTCAGTTTCTTAGTACCAATAGGCGATGGCATTCTACCTAAATAGTAGACACAGGTGATAAATAAGAGAATATTAAAGATTCTAGTCATAGAATTTCTCAATTCTGACACAAGGTACTTATTAGATCGAATCAAATGATTTTGTCGTATCCAGAATAATACCAATCCAACCCATTTCATGAATAAAATGTGACCAATTAACCAACCAACAAAACTACCTGTTACAAATAACATCTTGTTGTTGCATCGAAACATATAAATGTTGACTAATCTGGCTAACGTTGAACTTGGTAAAATGAAATGGTTGAATAATTGAAAAACGAGATTATTCAGGAATACACATTGAATGCTGAGATTACGCATGGAATTTCTGGTAGTAGATCCATAATCAAAAAAGTTTTTGTGATTGTTCCTGAAGAAATGAAACAAAAGATACGGTAGTACTAGGACAGTTATTGTGTATATATATATATATATATATATATATATATATCTATGTGTGTGTGTGTATGTGTGTGTGTGTATATATATATATATATATATATAACATGAAGGCTTTTCTGTTCAGACAGATAAGAAGGGACGAAAATTTGAAGTGTGCAAGATGGTGTACAATTTGAAGCAGATGGGTGTGCTGATGAGAAAAAGGGTGAGGCCCAAACAATTGAAATTTAAGTTTTTACTTAATTTAAATATATGCCTTAACTTCTAAATTAAATTTCTTGCACGTACGTTGTCAGTTTTATGAGCGGTCTAACCCGTTGGGATCGTATGGACGTAGGCTTCCCAATGGAACTAACCTGGAGCATGTTGGAGATCATTTCAATATATGGCAGAATTAAAATGCCTAATTTAACCAGTCGACCGTAAATTGTTATTTAACGGCTAACGACCAAGGTGAGTAAACTCACTAAATCTGCCTAGTTTTATAATATTATAAACGATATTTAATATTGATAAATAATGATTGAGTGTTGTGTGATGATTGTTTGGTTGATTTACAAATAGATTGGTTGATAGTTATATATATGAAGTCGTTGGTTGAATACTAGTTTATTTATTTTAAATATTTCATTTTGATATGAAATTAGAGTTATTCATGTTGATTAACATTTGTGGATGCAGGGAAGCAAGTTGGAGGGATCCAACTGGATTCTTCAACCAATATATTGTTGTTTTTCATATATTACATTATATGATGTGACTAATAATCGATGACTGATTATTGTATGATTTAGGGATGTTTGGATAACATTGACCTGAAATAATCGATATTTAAATACCGGAAATTATATTGGGAAAGAATTTGAATTTAAAAAAGGGAAATTTATTATATATTATTATTAAATAATAGAATTGAATCTTGATTAGGCTAGGATACAATAACTTTTTTTAAAACAGGCAGTTGGATTTAAAAACGATATTTAGAGATAAAATGTAATAATTATTATTTAATAAATTAGGGATATAAAAATGCATAATAGAAGATGAAATTGGAATCATTGAAAAGGAAACAATGAAATCATTTCGATGTTCGAAATGTAAATATAATTGAAATAAACTCATATGGAGTTAAAATTTGATTTTGACTATGTCGAATATTATAAAGATGATTTATTTTAGAAATTATAGATTATAAAAATTAGGAATTAACAAGATAGTTAACATTTGTTTTAAGAAAAACAATAATTTATAATCGAATGTGTAATCGAGACTTAGTTATAAAATTGATATAAAATTGACAAGAAACCGATTTATAAATGGAGTTTATAAAGTGAGATACGGATATGAATTTATAAAATAACGCAATAAACATGATTTGAACCTGTAATGGTAAATACAAATAGAATTCAAGATTTGATTGATATAACGGTCCAATTTTCTGTAAAAGAATAATATTCGCTTTATAAAGTGAATAACGGTTTTCAGAGCAAATGTTTTGAAAATTTGAATAATGTTGTTGACGTCAAAAGTTGGTCACTAGTGACAATCAACCCCCAATCGTGTGGAGAGCACACGTATAATGATTATAAGATGCAGAAATAATGAAGGAAACGGGGAGCACATGCAGAATTTTTATAGTGGTTCCGCAAAGACTGTGCCTACGTCCGCTTTATATGTATTACTTTTGCTTTTTTGATTACAAGTACAATGCTTTTTCTCCATTTGAAGAAATGTGAGAGATGAGAAGTTTTGGAGGAGAAAGCTTAGAGTGCTTCAGCCTTTAGAGTGCCTAAGAGATCAGAAAGAAAGAGTCATCCTCTCTTCTTTGAGCTTTGAGGTATTTATAGGTGCAGAAGGCAACTTGGGCTGTTGTGATGTGGCCCGGCCTTTTCGGGAAAGCTTGGACGCGGGGAGTCCTTTCCTTAGTTAGAATAGCAGCTGGAAGACTGATTCCACTATTCATAAATAGTATCTTCAGAAGTTGCGGCTTATGTGGCATCCACAGTGAGGTGTATCAAAAGTAGAGCTTTGTCCGGATGTGGTTGACCTCCTTTACTTCCTTGAAAGTCGGGCTAAGCATCGAAATAGCTCAGTTGAATATTTCCATGCTGGTTCGAGATATTCGGCCGACGCGCTTCGTATTGGAGCGAGATACTCGGTCGACTGGGAGAACAATTCTTCTGGAGTGAGTCATCAGTTGATGAGAACTGGCTTGGGTTAATATGCGATTATTCCGGGCCGAGCTTCCACTGGGCTTCCTGAAGCATGATTTATCTGATTTAGCTGATTGCGCGTTTCGGCTTCGATCTGGCCCGTCATGGCTTTTTCCAAAAATAGGGTTAACACTTTGTCCCTCAGAATGCATCTTCGTCAGTAGAGGGAGGTGTGTTATGAAGTATGAATCAAAGCACAATTGCTCGAGCAGCTATGGTCGCGCCGGACCATACTAAGGCTAGAAATCCGAACGACCCTGATGTTGTATTAAGGCCAGAAAACCGACGACGGAATTTGGTCGTATTAAGGCCGGAAAGCCGACAACTATTGGAACCGTATTAAGGCCGGAATGATGATCACCATCTGTATGAGAATTAGTTCCTGCAAAGACAAAATAAGCCACTCTCTATCTGGAGAAGGCTGATGGGTCGAGCATTTTATTTCACTTGGCTTTGAGGGGCGGCGAGTATCATCCATACTCGGCTTAGTGGTGAACATTAATCATACTCGGCTTAGTGGCGAGCATTAACCATACTCGGCTTAATGGCGAGCATTAACCATACTCGACTTAGAGAGGTGGTGAGCATTAACCATACTCAGCTTGGTGCAAGTGTTTTTTATGCCCGACTCATGTTAAATTAGTATATCCAGCAAGCAGTAAATGCTCGTGGTGCAAATAAAAGGGTGAGTATAATCCATACTCGGTTTAAGATTTTTACCGTACTCGGCTAGTGGAGTAGGTTTTTGGAAATAGCGGAGGGCTTTCGCACGGACCACATTAAAGAAAGGGGGAGAGCATCAGCCATGCTCGGCTTAGAGTTTCCAAACATGATCCATGTTTGCAAAAGAAAATTCATAGCAGCTAAAGAATTACAAAGAAAAGAAATTCTAAGAGGACAACGGTTGATTTCAGAGCATGTCTAGGAGCTAAATCCTAACCCCATATATGTGTACATTAAGGTGTCCTTTTTATTGAAAGAAATACATTGAAATAAGAAAAAAAATCTAATTAACGATAATGCCGCGAGTGCTAGTCTCAGGGTCCTTTCCGTTTCTAGGAGATCGAGGACCGACCTGAGGAGCTTAGGCAGAAAATCACGGCGGCATGGCCAGGGCGTGCTTCTTAACATACTTGGGAAGCTCCCCTCGCCTGACCCGATCCTCGATGAGATCGCACAAATGTCGGCATTCATCGGTGCTATGTCCTGCTACGTTTTGGAATTGTTTGCCGGAATCGAGTTCCATCTAGGTTGTTCTCGTCGAGGTGGTCTCGGTGTAGGAAGGGACCCTAGTTTGTCAAGGTAAATATCGAGAAGAGAGGAATTTAGCTCAGTGTATTGGGCGTACTTATTTTTGATTCGAGGTCGTACGTGACGCTCGTTCTTTTCCAGGGCCTTTCCTCTTCCTTTATTCTGGCCGTTGTTGTTGAATGGACCTTGTTGTTTGGCGGCTAGGACCTCAAGGCTCTCCATCTCAATGCTGGCTTCTTCTTGTAGGAGGAATCACTCGGCCTCGGAATAGAAGTCATCTATATCCTTGGGGGGATATCTGGTTAAAGAGGTTGAGAATTCTGATCGGTTCTGAACTCCTGCAATGGTGGCCATAAGTACCATCGATGGCTCGGGTCGATCGACTGATGCTACCGCTGCGTTGAACCTTTCGAGGAAGGATCTGAGTGTCTTTCCTGATCGTTGTTTGATGGTGGATAAGAACATAACACTCTATGGTCGAAATATATGTACTATGAATTGCTCGGTGAAGCGGGTGACCAGTGTGTTCCAGCTACTGATCGACTTCGTTGTTAGCTGCCGAAACCACATGCCGGCTATATCTGTGAGGAAGAGTGGGAAGCACTTTTCCATAACGTTGGTTGATGAACCAAGTACTTCCATGTGTCGCATGAGGTGGATGGTTGGGTCAATGCAACTATTGTATGGTTCGATAGCTGGGAACTTAAAGTCCGGAGGGTTTCGGGCATTTCCGATTTCTCTAGTAAAGGGGCTGTGATTGACATTATCTATGCCCTGTTGTGAGGAAGTAGGCCGAATGAAACGTCGGATGATACTTGCAAGCTGGCTTCCATCTCCGAGGAGTCATTGCTATGAATTCAACTCTGCATTTGGGAGAGCTTCGATGCGAGGATCTGACAAAAGCATGCTCGGAAGGGCTGTTGTTGGCTGGGCTCGACCTCCGAGAGTTGAGTGAAGGTGAGAGTGAGGGTGAGCTCCGGTAGGAGGTTCTGGGAAGAATGGCCTCTCTTGAACCTTATGAGTATTGGGTCGAGCCGTACCCATGACAGAGGGTCTAGGCTAATACGACATAGCATGTGATGTTCGGAGCTTGGGGCTGCTCCCCCCAGGAGCGAGGTTAAGAGGGTCTGCGGTAACGTTTTCTTCTGCCACGGTGAGGACCGGTATGGTAGGGTGGTCTCCCTGGTTCGAAGGGAAGGCTGCACCAGCCCTTCGTTGAAGGGGAAGAGTAGTTAGACTGCTCGACGATAAGATTCCGAGTTGTAATGGGAATGACATTGATTTTGATGGACACGGTAATCGCCCGATAGGCATGAGAGGTCGATTTGTTTCCCAGAGTGGAGACAACGTGTTCGACCGATCTAGATCTTGATCGCGAGCCTCCTGGGGGTTCTGCTGCTGCAGCTGCGCTGGTCGTTGGAAGCGATGCTCCTGGCTATGATTGGTTGGGAAGTAAAGCCGAGCTAGGATGAAATAAAGGTGTAGCCTGATCAGTGGCCTAATTCCGTGCAGACCGAAGATCAGCTATTGCCCTAATCCCAGTCGGTGGAGGAATTGATGTTGAAGCATTCAATCCCGTTTCTATTCGATCGAGAAGGTGATCCATCAACTGCAGATTTCGTTCGAGGAGTTTACCCTGAGATGTCATATGGTCTCTGAATTCGACCATGATTTTATCCATGTCGTCCCGGGTAATAAATCAGACATATCTTCAAGAGAGGAAGCTTTGTGGATTGCTCCGTAGCATTGGTATTGGCTGCATCGGTGTTCGCCGGACAAGAGGATGTTGTATCTTTCTTTTGCTTGTTCGTCATGAATTAAGGCAAACAAATGTCGCTGTGCGTGTGTTCCCTTACCTGGCACGCCAAAGTGTTGACGTCAAAAGTTGGTCCCTAGTGACAATCAACCCTCAATCATGTGGAGAGCACATGAATAATGATTATAAAATGCAGAAACAATACAAAAAAGGGAGCACACACAGAATTTTTATAGTGATTCGGAAAAGACTGTGCCTACGTCCACTTTATATGTATTACTTTTGCTTTTTTGATTACAAGTACAATGCTTTTTCTCTGTTTGAAGAAATGTGAGAGATGAGAAGTTTTGGAGGAGAAATCTTAGAGTGCTTCAGCCTTTAGAGTGCCTAAGAGATCAGAAAGAAAGAGTCCTCCTCTCTTCTTTGAGCTTTGAGGTATTTATAGGTGGAGATGGCGACTTGGGTTGTTGTGACATGGCCCGACCTTTTCGGGAAAGCTTGGATGCATGGAGTCCTTTCCTTGGTTAGAATAGTGGCTAGAAGACTGATTCCACTATTCATAAATAGTATCTTCATAAGTTGTGACTTACGTGGCATCCACAGTGAGGTGTATCAAAAGTGGAACTTTTTTTGAATGTGGTTGACCGCCTTTACTTCCTTGAAAGTCGGGTAAAGCATTGGAATAGCTCAGTTGAATATTTCCGTGCTGGTTCGAGATATTCGTCCGATGCGCTTTGTATAGGAGCAAGATACTTGGTCGATTGGGAGAACAATTCTTCTGGAGTGAGTCATCAGTTGATGAGAATTGGCTTGGGCTAATATGCGACTGTTCCAGGTCGAGCTTCCGCTGGGCTTGCTGAAGCATGATTTATTTGATTCGGCTGATTGCGCGTTTGGGCTTCGATCTGGCCTGTCGCGGCTTTTGCCAAAAAGAGGGATAACAAGTGTCTAATGGGAAATGGTTATTGTTGAAAGTAATAAATTCAAAGGTGAATTTAGAAACTGTGTTAACCCAAAAACGGTAAGCCTATTCCCAAGTTCGGAATGTTAATCGAATATAGATCATTCGAAAGAAAATTATAAGTTGAAATTCGATTATATTGAATTAAAGAATATTATTACTTTCCAGTTTTTATTAAGATCTATTTATTATTTATTTAAAGTAATTAATCTAAGTTATATTTTGAAGTTAAACATTTCAGAAACATGGATTTTAACGCTATCGTATTATCAATAAATTTTCGTTAAAGTAGTGGGTTCGTAAGCTGAATATGAGAATCGAGTTGAAAATGTTTTGATAAGAAAATAGGAAATGAAAAAGATAATCAGAAACTGACTGGAAATGTGTTGAGATGAATCGTTCCTTGAGTATTGATCTGATGTTGATTCGGCCTTCGGGATTGATACTTAAGGAATTGTTCTCTTACTAGTTTACGGTCAGGGACAAATAAAGGTGGAAGAATAGTAATGCGTGAATTAGAAATGGGAATGTTCTCCAATATTAATAACATATAATTTCTAGATATATAAAATAAGAAGTCGTGGTTATATGAAAAAGTTTTCTGAGAATTATGTAAGGATAAACGGGGTTAAGAAAATCGGGAAAGAATTTGGGAAACGGGAAATAAGGAAACGAATAAATTAATGTTAAATTGGTGTAAGGGGCTCAATGTGGATTGATGATTGATCGGTAATATTTTCATTTGGAAATACGACTGTTGTGTGTATGTATGTTTTCCTTTAATAGTTAAATCACCAACTATCAAAGTTTTTGACCATTTCTCCGTTGTCAATATGGAGAGACCGGGATCAGATTTATTATCTGAATACCACTTCGTATGGGCATTAGCGTTGCAAATCAAATACATTGAAGATAATTAATGACGGAGTTTATGCAAGGGCTACTCTGGTGACCTAGGAAGAAATTGCCTAAGATGGATTTTTAGAATAGTGCCTTCGGTTTGTCCAGTCCCAGGACAACTTGTATGGACAAATACCTGACAGAGTATATCCAATAGATCGCGTGAGTTGATCTCTTCAAATGTATTTACGTTTGGTGGCGGAGGAATTCGTTTCTCTTAGCTTTATACCCGTAATAATTTTAGGGAAATCAATTTGTGATTTAGCGAGTATGACGATGTGGCATTCAAAGTGAATGGTGGCCAGGTGTTCCAAAAGATACATTATGACCTCAAGCCTCATCAACCGGGAAATGACAAAAATCGGGCAAGCAGCATGGCTAAGTGGGTCATACCCAATTAGGGTATATTGTCACCATCTAGAGATATTCATATTTGTTACTTCTTTTCACTTCTGTATCTCCCGGGAACGGTTATGTTAGTATACCAACCTTAAGATGACAGTATATTCAGAACATTCAAGCGAAACGAATGGTTGGTCATGTGTGGGCCGAGTTGCAAGATGTTCTTGTTGAACTCCAGTGTATCCCCTCTAGAGTACACTGATCGGAAGGTGGTTCCATACCTTGTCATAGTTGGAAATCCAATCTCCAATAAGAGCCCGCGGTTTTTGAATGTATACTATATATGTAGCGCGTGAGATGCAAGCGTTCTACTAGATTGATATTTACTTATATTTAGACATTATTATAATATCAAATGATATATGATTTTCAGAAATGTTTTGGGTTGTCGTACGGGAAAAACCATCAGTGTTTATGTGTGGATCGGTCTTACGATTATCTTTTCTTTCGAGAAGGATTTTGAAAAGTTAAACCGAATGATGGGAGTTTACTCACACCAGTCCCATGACTGACCCAGAGTTTATTTTGTTTTGTTTTACCCTAAACTCTTGGGTGCCTAAATTTGTATGGGCAGTCAAGTAGTCGGGATTTTTCATATATACTGGGAGGAGCTTGGAGCAGGCGGCTTCAATGTTTGATATATATAGACTTATTTCCGCTGTGATTTTATGTGTTGTACTCTGGTAATGATATGTATATATAGTTACAAGTTTTGTATTTCAAAGTTAAGTTATATAATATATTTTATTCGTTTAACTGTGAGATTCATGTTTACTTTGATTCTATTCAGTTGTGATTATTCTTCTTTTATTCTAACTTTTTTCTTTCTATTTCTCACCATCTAACTTCTTTCTATTAATGATCCAAAATTTCCAATGCCCGAATAGTCGACATTGGTATTTGTGTCGATTTTCGAGGTCGCAAGTCGCCAGGTCATTACAAGGGTGGAAAGTATTACTGGCCTACGGACCTGGTAATTTCAGAGTACCTAACGAGAAACAAGACATAATAAGGTAGCGGTGAAATCGTAATATGAAGCACAATGGTCCGGACTGACCTACTTCAGATTTGCTAATCCAGATGAAGGTCCAACAACCCTAGATCGACCTAATGACGTGGATTAGATCGACATGCACACCAAGTCCTAGATAAGTTCACCTCCTACACATCAGGTTAGCACGAACATCATGTGTTCCAGATTGGTCCAGGCATCATAGAATGGAGCATGCTACTTCGGATCGATCAAGGCACCCCACTTTATATCAGATGGGCCAATATCTTAGGATCAGCTGTTGTATCATACTTACGCTCTTCGAGTAAAGTAAGCACTTGAGCAACTTGACCAAGTTTAACACTGATTTGGAAATGTTAATGCATGGACACTGGCATTGGATCTAAATCAAACAAAACCTTAATTCCAAGAGCGAGACCAACTCCGAAGTGATAAGCTGATCCAGACTACCCGGGGTCGACCTCCGATCAGAAACCCATGTTTCATGGATCCGCCTTAGGCTTCTTGGATTGAGTCTCCCCATGACTCTGACTTCTTCTTTAGGATTTCTGACTAATTCGAGCATGCTATTGCCTATAAAAATGAGTTGCATTGGAAGATGAAGGATCTTTTGTTTCTTTGTGCAACATTTCTTTATTATTGTCATTGTATTTTATGTCATTCCATCATCGTGTAATCAACAAATTTTAACCAATAAAGATTTAAAAGTGAAGATGTACATAGGTCTATCATTGTTGAACCACTATAAATTGTGTGTCTTGTTTCTCTTCTCATTTTAATTTTATATTTGTTCATTTTCATTCTTTAATAGACTATTTTAGGGTGTTGAATCTTTTTTGGTATCAAGCACACCTTATTTACCCATCTATGGGAATTTTCCAAATGAATGACTCTTATCAATTTTCGTCGATTCATAGTTTGCCAATATAATAAACTATTTAATTGTTAGGAAAATTACTTTATTTTGTCTAAACAAGATAAGAACAATTTTTTATCCTAAGTAAAATATTCATTTGTGTGATCCACACCTATTTAAGTGTCGTCCAGACCAAATCGTTCAACGATGTAGTTGGAATAATGAAATCTGTAGTGTTCTTTCATTATATCATTAATAAGCTTGTGGATACATTTTGATTTTAGGAAAATTGCAAAAGGATGCTCCAAATAAGTTTTATCAGCCTAAACTTTTCAAACAGGAGTTTTATAAAATGTGTGATAATTTCCAAATTTTAGGAAAAAAAGAAAGGTAATGTCATTGACCGTAATCCTAACGATAGAAATATTTTGCATTTAGGGAATTGTATTTATGAGACTGTTTCCTAACTCTTCCAGAAATCTTCATATTGTCATTTCTTTAATTACCTTCACGTATAAGGCGAATCCATTTCATGTAAAATTAATGATCAATAAATTAAGAAAACATCTTTTCTGCGTTTGGAATACCTTGAATTATAATAAGTGATAGCATGACTTGTTTTGGATTATAAATATTTACTCTGCTTTTCTTGGAAAATTCTAGAGTTCCGCTTAAAGACATTAACCCCTGAGGCATAAAACCCTTACCCGCTGGGTCGATTCCCAAAGATAAGAATTATTTTCAAAAAAACCTTGCCTACTGATGCATTAAAACCCTCATCTGCTGAGGTCGATCCCCACAGGTAGGAATCGCTTTCAAAAATGTCTTCCTCCATTGATTCACTAAAACCCTCGCCTGTTGAAGTTGGTTCCCAAATGTAGAAATAATTTTCATAAAACCCTCACTTATTGAGGCACTAGAACCATCACCTGCTGTTGATGGCAAAAAATGTCGTTACACCCAAAGATTCTCTAAACTCGAGAATTAATGTTTCGTGTACAGAAAATTAAAGTGCGGAAAGTAATATATGACATAAGGGTTTATAGTGGTTCGGTCCATGAAGAACCTACGTCCACTTTAAAGGAGTTTCTTGATCTTTTCTTCACAAAAGTGAGTTTCAAGCATTGAACGTTATCATGGCATTGGTTTAAAAGTATTTATATGTATGTAGGAGTCATATTTGTCATATGCCAAGTCTTGGAAAAAAGTGATATAATCTTCATCTTCCTCAAGAGTTACGCTGCCATTAATTAGGTCCTTGGAGCTTGTAGGGTTGTTAAATCAAGCAAAATCCAACCCTTGTGAAGAATGAGTAAGGGGGTATTTATAGTTCATGGGTTAGGTGGGAATAGGTGAAAATTGGGGACCACACTGTAGAATTTCGTATCCTTGGAAGGTAGAAGCCTGAATTTCGCATCCTTCTGTAGTGCTTAGAAGAATTTTATATCTCCTATGAGGGTTATGAATTTTGTATCCCTAAGGATACAAATTTCGCATCCCAGGGAATATAACATCTCTGCATCCCTTGGGATACAAGAATTCATATCCCCGTAAGGGATAAGAATTCGTACCCGAGGAATACATTGGTTTCGTATCCATCGATGATACGATCCTTCGTACCCCATTAAGGATACGAATTCATATCCTCTAGGATACGTTGATTTCGTATCCCTTACGGATACGTAAATTTGTATCCCTTTAGGGATATAGGTTAGTAATCCAAGGGGGATATGTTGGGATAGTTAGGGGATGCCGAACAAGAAACAAGGCTGGAGGGATTCGAAATGGGAAACATGAATCTGGAGGGGTTCGAATTCCTTGACGTAAGGTGAGGGACTCAAAATTAGTGGAGTGGAGGCTGTACGGATTCGAATTTAGGCGGATTTGAAGTCTCTAAACCAGGGATTCGAAGTCTCTAAAACCGGGGATTCAAAATTGACAAAGTGGAGTGTTTTAGGTAGTTTTGTGGCCTACGCTTGCACGACTTCTCTCGGGCTTGAATCCCTAGTGCTTTGGTGACACGTCAGGCTATGGTGCCATGTGATGAGTTAACTCGAACGGGTTTGGTATGCTTATGGGAACCAGACCAAATGGCTGGTTAACACTTTCCCCCAAAGTATGTCATGTCTGGACATGATGCGCTTTGAGTTAAAACAGCTGTTTCTGGAAACTAGAAAAAAATTCCAAGCTATTGAATACTTGGTTTGATCTATCCGTTGAGCATGTCGAGAATTCTGATTCGTCGGTAGCTCTTTTAAACATCTAATTCCAGTTTACTCACGAAATTAAATGTTAGTCGTCGACTCTTGCTTATGTTGTAACGTAAACGAGTCAATGTCGACATAGTTTCGCGTATGCACTTACTTGCTTTCACTTGATTTTGCATGGTGTGATCAAAGTTTGGAAACAAAGTATGAGTAGTGAGTATATTGTTGGTTTATGACCACGCGAGTCAGATTTTTGAAAACATTATTGAGTCGGGGAATCGATCGCTTGTCATACACTCTCAAGTTGTTTTGAATTTTGAGTGTACGATGGGTTAGCGAATCAAATCGATGTCGATCGTCATAATGTTGAAAATTCGTGTGCGTGCTTGTAATTAGAGTTGCGAGTCAAGAATTTTTCGAGGCCTAGAGATTCCATTCTCATTCATCCATTTTTTTTAGGAACTTCGTATCCCATAAAGGGACATAAAATTTCGTATCCCCATGGGATACGGGACTTCATATCTTAGATGGGATGCGAAATTTCGCATCCTCGATGGAATACGAATCATTAAATGGTTTTGGCCTACTATCTTTCCCCTATATAATTAGATCGACGTCCCCTTTTCCCTTATTCACATCATTTCCTATCGCACCCCAAAAACTCGACACTTTGACAAATTGACCTCGAAAACTACTACAAGTGGGACTCAAATTCAGAACCATTATTTGTGATTGGATTTCGAACTGGATCTAACATCGACCTCCGAATCGTGCTCACAATTGAGCCTTGAACCAGGCTCGAATTCGACCAAGCTCTCTAATTTGTTCGAGAGGGTCTAAGTCATGCTTCGAACCAAGCTCGAGAGTGACACTCAAAGGGTTGGTGTTGAACTACTCTAGCAGGTTCGAAGTCAATGAGGAGTTTGGTGAAGAAAGACTAAATTAGGCAGAGGAGAAAGAAGGAAAACATGGGAGATGAAGAAAGAAACACACAAAATGGATGCAAAATTTCGCATCCTAAGTGATGCGAAGTCTCGCATCCGAGGGATGCGAAGTTTCCCAACCCTAGGGATGCGAAGTTGTGCCTCTGGGGGGGTTCAAAATTTGGATGGAAGAAAGGAGTCGAAATTCAGGAGGGACAAAGAAGGATGCAAAATTACGTGGAGGGATTCGAAAATTGCTTGGGGCTTTAAGGATTCAAAATTCGTATCCCTTGAGGGGATACAAAGTTCTGTGCCCTTGCAACTTAAGTGATTTCGAGTCCCTTTCTAATTGCCTCTTGCGTCCCTTCTAGGAGACTCGAATTCCTAGTAACCCATGAATCTATGTCATTTTTGTAGCACTACATGATTGAATCGAGCCTTATGCTGAACATGATTGAGTCGACAAATTATCCTTGCACATACGATTAGAGCATAAATTTGGGCTATGGATAGTTAACCAAACTATTGAACTTTAGACATGTTCTCCCGATTCTAATCATGATGTAATCGCGATTCAACGTGAATATGACGATATTGATTGACGATGACGATGGTTACAGTCTTGAGGACTTATGATCGTCGCTGTATCCCAAGTTTAAACATTACAATTGTATCAACACCTCACTACACTGCACATACATGTTATTTTCCACCAACAAGAGGGGTATAGGTTTTTCAGTGTGATGTCTAATGCAACTGTATTGCAAGTATAGTTAGCAACGGAAACGAGATTGTTCAAGAAACAATAGATTTGGGAGCCAAAGCCTCTCAGCATTCATTGTACCATTTCGAATCATCCAGTAGTACTGACATGGAGGACAACAAGCTTGAGACCTCTAGATAGTCCACTCCTTTCGAGCCAATGGGTTCGCCGAAAGCACCTGACTAGGGAGTGCGGCCGAAAGGACTGCGGCCGACTATCGAGCACTAAGTTGAGTCGACGAAACAAGGAAGGTCTGGAGCAACAGGGGATAACCCGTAAGGAAAAGAGAACATAAATATTACAGAGAGGTGCACTTTGAAGGCACCAGACATGATAGCGGATGTAGCTATAGTTGATAATCCATCGGATTCAGTGGCCTAGCATATGGACAAAACAGCGGTCAAGCGAATGGAGAAATGGTTTAGTATCCCCAGGGAAGAGGTTCACTGGCCTCAAGAAGGTGACATGGATCACACACCTCTTGAAGGATTCTCTGTCTAGAACAGGCACGTATGTACTTCTGGGTGCGTGCCTTTGTGTAGCAACTTCATTCAGGATATACTACACTACTTTCGCCTGGTGCCCACGCAGCTTCATCCAAAGGCGTACTCTTTCCTCTGGGATACATGCGTTCTCTTCAGGGAATACCTTCATATAGTGCCTATCAGAGAGGACATCCGTTATCTTTTCTAGATTAAGAGGAGGACCATCAGTGCACCTTTTCTTTATTGCTTGGAGGCGCTGCCCAGCACTCGGTTCATCGAGGGGACATGGAGTAGACTATGTGTGTTTAAGTACGATGGGTTCTTCATGCGTTGTCCTTTTGGATTTTCAAGGCGTTAGTTGGTTGGAAGTGTCTTCTATTTCTTTAGGCTCAAAGCTAGTTGAGTTGTCGTCTTGAGACTGACTTTATTTTTGTATAACAAGAAATCCCCTAGTGCCTACGAACGTCATGTATCAGCAACGTCTTGAGGCTTTGTGGGTCATCCCTGCCAGTGCCCAATCTATTAAAATTGTTTTGGTTGAGCAAAGGCTTCATCTTGCGGGCATATATACTTCCTGCTGGTTTCTAAATAATTAGGTCGGCCATTTCCAGAGTTGGAGGGAAAGCGAAAACTGAGGGAGATGGAATCTCTCCAGGTCACAAAAGGAAGGAGCTCCCTGTCGTGCCTAAGCCGCACAAGGCCACAAAGACTCAGGAGGGAACTATTGGGAACATACCCAGTGATGAGGAGGCGATTGCTAGAGATGAGGGCCTGTTGGCTACTCCTATCCCGCTTGTAATATATGTGGCGAGGATTGAAGTGTCGCCTAGGTAAGTGTCTCCAGCCACTTCCTCTGAGACCACCGTTTTGCTAGAAAAAGAGGGTCGGTTTGACGATCTGAATAAGCTCCCGCTTGTTGTAACATCGCCTTGGCCTAATGGCATAAGTATAGAAAACTTAACGCTTACCGCTGGGGAGATCACTCCTTCGAGCAGACCGATATCTGGTTTGTTGAGGGAACACACACTCATAAACACTGCATGACACATCATTTGTTTGTGTGCATGATGTTGTGTATAACGGTGTTGTATACACAATTATATGATTTTTGTTTGATGATAACAACCAAATATATTTCTATTATAAATGTGTTTGGTACGGTACTGTTATATATACATATCACAACATTGAATATAATATTTAAATAAAATACGACTGTACAGAAATTCAAATATTAACACAGTATTTTATTTAAATAGAATATTTTATTTCAACATTCAAACAGTACAACTTTGTATAACTCCACTATTTAAACATTCACTGTATATTGTACTTGTATATAAACAGAATATAATAGACAAGTTTGTTTGACAACAATAAAATGATATTTTATTTCAATCAAATTTGTTTATTACATATATCTGTACAATTCTCTCACAGCTCCTCAGTACAGTTCATTCATTGTCACTCAGGCATACATACACACAACATATACACAGTTACATTTCATATATATTCATTTTCACTTGTATATACAGACTCATACATTCATTGACACCGCACACTATCTTCTTATCTTCAGCCTTCAGTCCAGTCATTTTCAGTCCAGTCATCACAGTCAGTCCAGTCATCTTCATGCTTACCTATCATTCACAGAAATACACACACAGTATATGGAACAGAAATAATATTCTAATTACACGCGAATATAAATTTTATTTTTAAAATTTTATTTGCCTCAGAATTCGGTGTGTTTCTCATCCTTTTTCATGACTTGATCTGAATCATAAAACCATCAATCTGTGTCTAGACAGCTTGTAATATTCACAGTGATACACTGTAAATACCACAAGATAGACAGTATATATATATACAATGCAGGGACAGGAAAATTTGTCTGATGGCTGCATATACACACGTGCGTATATACACACGTGTGCACTGCCTCGCCAATCAGCGAGCAACTGAGGAGTAGCCGCGTGGGCCATCTCAACTCAGCGCACAGTCAACAGTGGGAAAATCAAATACAAGGGACAGCTCAAACAAAATGACAAAGCAGCTCAAATCCAAGTACACAGCACAACCCAAATAAAATGGCCGAGCGCATATGCATCAATGAACAAGTGTGCATACACAACAAAGCATAGGGATGAATGTCAGGACAACATGCCACAACACAAGACAAACAAAGTCAACTCAGCATTGACAAAGTGGTCGAGGCAATCAAAACAAGTAGCATAATCATGCAAAACAGTGAAACCAAACATGTGAATACAAGAAGAAAAGTAGCTCAACAAAACAAGGCCAAAATGTTGTCGAGCAGATGTCAACATATATGAATGATACAGCATAGTGAAAACAGTAGGATCAAGCCAAATGCATGGTGATCAAATCCATGGTTCAGCATAGTCAAGATGTGACAAACATAAAATCAAGTCTAGGTGTCGAGGAGCAATGAAAATGAACATTTCAGCATGTAACATGTTCAAGACAGAATGCATAAAGCAACATGTGATATTCAGCAGCATACAAAGTCATAAAAGCCAAGTATTCGAGCAAAAGTCAAGTGCACATGAACTGGTTTAAAAGGCTCAACGCATGGAGCACATGCAACAATCAATGGACAGAAAACATGGACAACATGCTAGTGGAGCATGGCAAGAGAAATAAATCACACATAGATGTACCCAGCTTCGGCAAAACCCTGCCTACTGCTGCATTTCTAAGGTTTCTACTAGGTGATAGAACAGTTCCCGCATACAAGACCATGTACACTTGCAAACCCTGCTCCTATTCTAACCCTACGCTCAAATCCCTAGACTGATCTAAACCCCTAGATCAGATTTCCCGAATTACAAACCCTGTAACTCGTAACTCAGATTTACAGACTCTGAAACTGACAGTCAACTCCTTGACTAAATCCCCCTAGATTTTACAGACCTAGAACTGTTCAGAAATGATTTTACAACACAATTAAATAAAACAACAGAATGTAAGACAAAAATATAAACCCTAATTTTTAAAATAAAAATAAAGGAGTTTATATTAAAGGGGTCATCCCCTTTTCCTATTAAAAACCGGCCGGCCCATTTTCTTTTCTTGCTTCATTCTTCTGCCCGATCCTCTTTTGCCTCTGAGAAAAAAATATGGCGGCTAGGGTTTTGCAATTCTCCCCAAATCAATCTGTTTCTGAGCGAGATGATGATTGTTATTGCTTCAATTCTCTTGCGCCTTGTTTCTTCAATCTATTGGTCTCTGATTTGAGGGTTGTTCTCTGGTCTGATCGAAACTGTGAGTAATTTTGATTAGCCACCAGTGTCTTTTTAAAAAAAAAAAATATCCTTTTTAATAGAGACTACAAGTGGTATCAGATTAGGAAGTGCTGAATTTTGTTTCTCATCATGTATATATTTTTCTTTTCCCTCTTGTGCATTGTATAGCTTTTCATATTCCTCTTGTAATTGATTTTCAATTTTAAAACTATTTATTTTTTATTCATTCACAAATTGAAATCAATATCCATATTGTTCTGTATTTATAATTCATCAAATTATAATCAGATTTAGAAATTGTGATGAATTGTGACTGCAGTATATTTCACAACAAGAGGAGAATTTTATTTAGATTTTCATGATGGTTGAATATTTATTATAATATCTTTGAACTGGCAATTATTTCACGGCCATCTTCATTACTTATCATCCTTCCGCCATCCGTTATGATTTTATATAAATGTGGAGAGTTTAATTTTTTTTTCTTTCTTAAAATCATTTTAAATAAACAGTGAAAATTTTTGTGATGGAATTGTGGTTATATTATTATTCAGAATTAGTGATAAATGAAAATTTTCAATAATCCCGGTACAGTTCATGCATATCTCATAATATAATTAATTTAGAAATTTATTTCACAGTCCATCTCTGTACTTACCACATTTCTATCATCCATACTGGTTTTATATATCGAGGAGTTTTTTCTTTAAAAGCTGAAAATGATATAATTAATATATAAGTGTGTTTCTAACCTCATTTAAAAATCCAAGCTCTGGTCATGAATGGTTAAGAGACAACTTATAATTTAAGCTGCGACTGACCTCATTTAAAAATCCAAGCTCTGGTTATGCGTGGTCAGGGTGCTCTTAAATCAAAAGAAAAAGAAAAGAAAATAATTTGCAATAAATAAATTTCTATGTGAAATTCTCCTTTGTGTATATTAACCAGCCTATCAATCCACTTTCTAATCTGTGAAATGTGTTGAAATTGTATGACGTATTATGATTTGTTGATTGATATTGGAATTTGAGATTATTCGATTTTGTCATTTAAAATTGAATTTATAATTATAAGTCCGAATTCATCACTGTTTTTTGAACTCATTTTTATAAAATTCTTTTGAAAATATTTGGAAATTATTATTTTTTCTTCATTTTATATAAAATTCCTCGTAAATCCGTCATTCTCTAAAATGTGAAATATGCCACTTGTTCTCAGAATATTATGGTTTTTGTTTGACTGATTGAGATTTATGATGATCGTTCTTCCTCTTAAGCTGATATAATATTTGTTAATCACTATTCATCTATATTTTAAAATCTGTATCCTTTTGATGATAACAAAAGGGGGAGAATGGATTAGATTTTGATTTATGAGTGAATATTTTATAAATATTTTTAATTTTGAAAATTTAATTATTCATACATTTCACTCATGCACAGTTATAGGGGGAGTTGTCTGTTGTAGGGGGAGCTAATAAATAGGGGGAGCTCAATATTCACTGTCAAACACATTTATTATTTTCAAAATCTTCATGTTTGTTTGTCATCATCAAAAGGGGGAGATTGTTGTGTATAACGGTGTTGTATACACAATTATATGATTTTTGTTTGATGATAACAACCAAATATATTTCTATTATAAATGTGTTTGGTACGGTACTGTTATATATATATATCACAGCATTGAATATAATATTTAAATAAAATACGACTGTACAGAAATTCAAATATTAACACAGTATTTTATTTAAATAGAATATTTTATTTCAACATTCAAACAGTACAACTTTGTATAACTCCACTATTTAAACATTCACTGTATATTGTACTTGTATATAAACAGAATATAATAGACAAGTTTGTTTGACAACAATAAAATGATATTTTATTTCAATCAAATTTGTTTATTACATATATCTGTACAATTCTCTCACAGCTCCTCAGTACAGTTCATTCATTGTCACTCAGGCATACATACACACAACATATACACAGTTACATTTCATATATATTCATTTTCACTTGTATATACAGACTCATACATTCATTGACACCGCACACTATCTTCTTATCTTCAGCCTTCAGTCCAGTCATTTTCAGTCCAGTCATCACAGTCAGTCCAGTCATCTTCATGCTTACCTGTCATTCACAGAAATACACACACGGTATATGGAACAGAAATAATATTCTAATTACACGCGAATATAAATTTTATTTTTAAAATTTTATTTGCCTCAGAATTCGGTGTGTTTCTCATCCTTTTTCATGACTTGATCTGAATCATAAAACCATCAATCTGTGTCTAGACAGCTTGTAATATTCACAGTGATACACTGTAAATACCACAAGATAGACAGTATATATATATACAATGCAGGGATAGGAAAATTTGTCTGATGGCTGCATATACACACGTGCGTATATACACACGTGTGCACTGCCTCACCAATCAGCGAGCAACTGAGGAGTAGCCGCGTGGGCCATCTCAACTCAGCGCACAGTCAACAGTGGGAAAATCAAATACAAGGGACAGCTCAAACAAAATGACAAAGCAGCTCAAATCCAAGTACACAGCACAACCCAAATAAAATGGCCGAGCGCATATGCATCAATGAACAAGTGTGCATACACAACAAAGCATAGGGATGAATGTCAGGACAACATGCCACAACACAAGACAAACAAAGTCAACTCAGCATTGACAAAGTGGTCGAGGCAATCAAAACAAGTAGCATAATCATGCAAAACAGTGAAACCAAACATGTGAATACAAGAAGAAAAGTAGCTCAACAAAACAAGGCCAAAATGTTGTCGAGCAGATGTCAACATATATGAATGATACAGCATAGTGAAAACAGTAGGATCAAGCCAAATGCATGGTGATCAAATCCATGGTTCAGCATAGTCAAGATGTGACAAACATAAAATCAAGTCTAGGTGTCGAGGAGCAATGAAAATGAACATTTCAGCATGTAACATGTTCAAGACAGAATGCATAAAGCAACATGTGATATTCAGCAGCATACAAAGTCATAAAAGCCAAGTATTCGAGCAAAAGTCAAGTGCACATGAACTGGTTTAAAAGGCTCAACGCATGGAGCACATGCAACAATCAATGGACAGAAAACATGGACAACATGCTAGTGGAGCATGGCAAGAGAAATGGTGTCATAACAGATGTACTCAAGCAAACTAACATGGTCGAAGCATTTCAGGTGGTACAAGTAACAATGTCGAGTAATTCAAATACCAACATACATGAGTGTGCAACTTGGTTCAGAAAACTCAAATGAAAAAGCAAGCATGGTTCAGTCATAATGTATTGGCAAGCCAACGCAGTCGAGCACAAAAATGAACAAGGGACAGCAATGAAATGGCACAATACAATGTGCAGTGAGTTCAAAGGATAGCCAAGCAACACAAATGCACAGTTTAGGTTAAGTTACAAGTGCTTGGAGTTTCAGTTTCAAGTATATAGTGCAACGCTTTGTTGAAGCAACCCAGCAAGAATACAGAGAGGAGCAGATTATAAATGCTTATGGCATGCACAAGTTAATCAGTGAATTAGTGTATGGCATGGTCAATCAAAGCTTTCCAGTATTATTATATATGGCAGGATGACAAAGGAAAATCAAACTCGGCAGCAAGTTAAAAATCACAGCATCTTTGACAATTAAGTTTTTGTTTCCTGTTTTGAACAAAACTTGGCAAGAGGATTTAATGGTGTAGAAGAAATAGTCATTCAAACACCATTTAAATAATCATGCAAGGTTTCCAGTTTTGACATAGCATTCAAGGAATTTCAGTATTTGGCAAGAAGTGAATTATTGGCTCCAGAAAATCAACCAATGTTTAAATAAATTTATCAAGATCAAGGCAACTTTCAAAAGGGACAAGTTTTATTTCCAGAAATGACTCAGTTTTTTTTTACGGTTTTAAATCAAGGAAACTAATCACACAAAAATCATCAAGGGACCACAAGTCATTAGTTTCCAGTATTTCATTCACCAAATTCAAAGCCGAGGAAACCAGAATTGCAGAAATTCACGCAGACAATCAAGCAGTTTTTTAACCAAAGGCCGATTCAAATTTAAACAGAGCCAATTTTATCAAAGCCGAGAAATCAAGGCAAATCAAAAAGGGAAACACACACAAATCAGTCAAGCCATCAATTGAAATCAGATTCGATTAGGGTTTTTATTTTTTGCCCTATATTTACACCATTTTTCATCATAGGCAGTGTGGGAAATCGAAATCGAAACCAACAACAACTAAATCAGAGAGCAAGCAATTTCAAGCAGATACTCAAAATCAAAATTACTCACAGTTTTGATCAGACCAGAGAACAACCCTCAAATCAGAGACCAATAGATTGAAGAAACAAGGCGCAAGAGAATTGAAGCAATAACAATCATCATCTCGCTCAGAAACCAATTGATTTGGGGAGAATTGCAAAACCCTAGCCGCCATATTTTTTTCTCAGAGGCAAAAGAGGATCGGGCAGAAGAATGAAGCAAGAAAAGAAAATGGGCCGGCCGGTTTTTAATAGGAAAAGGGGATGACCCCTTTAATATAAACTCCTTTATTTTTATTTTAAAAATTAGGGTTTATATTTTTGTCTTACATTCTGTTGTTTTATTTAATTGTGTTGTAAAATCATTTCTGAACAGTTCTAGGTCTGTAAAATCTAGGGGGATTTAGTCAAGGAGTTGACTGTCAGTTTCAGAGTCTGTAAATCTGAGTTACGAGTTACAGGGTTTGTAATTCGGGAAATCTGATCTAGGGGTTTAGATCAGTCTAGGGATTTGAGCGTAGGGTTAGAATAGGAGCAGGGTTTGCAAGTGTACATGGTCTTGTATGCGGGAACTGTTCTATCACCTAGTAGAAACCTTAGAAATGCAGCAGTAGGCAGGGTTTTGCCGAAGCTGTGTACATCTGTGTGTGATTTATTTTCTGCATTTCAGTTTCTGCTATTTTCTGTGATCAGTTTATTATTATATATCTCGTTAAGTTTTTAATTCAGTTAAAAACTGTGAATAACCCTATTCACCCCCCCTCTAGGGTTATTCTAGATCCAACACATGAGGTGTTTGAGTCTAATCCTGAGTCTGTTTCATGCAGGTGATTTGGTGTGAGAAAGCAAGAGGAATTGAGGCCAAGGATCCAGTGGCTACCGGCGTAGGAAGAATGGGCTCATGAGGAGTTTCAGAAGAGGTACCAATTTGTTTAATGAACTCCCGTCTTTGCAAAACCATGGTAGCGAGCGTCGTTATAGAGATCGACTTCGATGTTCCAAATCCCCTCCTTCTGTCATTAGGTCGTCTGACATAGACTCGAAACTGGACATAGCAAGCACGAGGCAGCCAACATCGATAATCCCCCTTTATGGTCCACCCTTAGTGCCTGTAACTACTTCCAAAGGAAAGGAATTGGCACCTACGAACAAGGGAAAAGCGAGAGTGTCGAAGAAGAGGACTCAAATGTTAGACGTTCCCAAGGCTCCAGAGCCCACTATTGAAGAGAGTAAGGCGCACTGAGAGAGGGATTCTCTAAGTACTATTTTAATGAAATAAAATGGATATCAGACAACAATTCGGTTCCTTGTGAGGACACTGAGTCGGTATGGAGGAAAGTACAAGCTTCTTGCTATCAATGCAAGTAGCTCAGTAGGTACGTTGGGCATCGTTCGAAGCCGATTCTTAATAAGAACGTGGAGATATAAAACTTTTTGTAAATGGTTAAGGATGAACAGCTGAACGTCTGGAACTGGGGTGAGTTGTTGGGTAAAATGAACTTTCAAACTGTGACTGTTTCCCCATATACGAGTAACATACTCAAATGCTAACTTTTTGTTGTTGTAATAGCGGAATGGGAGGAGAAGTACAAGACACTAGATAAAGAGGCACATAATGTAGACACGACTTTCAAAAACAATATGGCCTCGGTGATGGTTGACAATGCAACCTTCCAAAAAGAGAACCTAGAGCTAGCGAAAGGGAATAATCGTTTGTTTAAGGAAAACGAAAAAGTGCACCAACTTCAAATAGACAAGGAGGCCTTAGTAAAGGTGAACCAAAGGATGAAAGCTAAAAATGCAGAAACCTAGAGTCTCATGAATGAAAATGCTGAGTTAAAGAGGCTCATGGAGGAGGCTCAGAAGGAAAGGAGGCTGCTGAGTTTTCTAACAAAGAGGTGTTGAGCTCACTGGATGGGATAAGGGCGGAGCATCAGAGAGAGATGGAGCAGCTCAGGGATGAAACTGAGGATGCTGAGGATTCCCTGGAGCCATCGATATGGGGTACGTATGTTAAAGTGCTTCGATTCAATGGAATCTCGTGGGTCAACGATTACTCCCAGCTGATGGCCCATACTTGGGAAACATTATTAGTATTTGAGGCCCGAAGGTTACAGGTGGAGGTCGTGGATGAATTCATGTTCATAGATAACGAGAAGGGAAGTGGTTGTTACACAAGGATGCCAAGAGGGCAAGGATGGCAGAGCTTGCTACTGCCAAAGGAAAGTTTGTTACTACGGAGAGCATGGTTGTCGCTCACAAATTTGCAGAGGGGAGTTCCCATCAGCAAAAGGTTACACCATCTGCCACTACCAGCGGTCCAACAGTCCCAACCCCTGCTTCTACTGAGTATCACCTTGATTTCCCAGGTTTGAGAACATAAGGCTCCTTTCAAACAATGACCATGAGCACCCTGCCAACAGCCCCCGCGCTGCAAGTTCTTGGAGGTAAAGTATCGTTATCACGAGTTCTCGAGGAGGATGTGAGCAATATGTTAAAGTAGGCTAATCAGTCTCCTTCTTCGTCATGCAGGCTGTTCTGGAGCAAAAGTCGGGCTTCGGCCCGACACTCCATTCATTACCTGACACCACACTAGGACTGTAGGGGATATAGTTTTGAGAGGGAAGCGACCCGATGGATACATTCTTGGATGTGGATCTAACGCCTAGTGTTTACAAGGATCTTTTCTCTGATGAACGAGAGATAGTCGATGGTTAAGGGATCCAGGTAACGGGGCCAGTGGATGTAGGTGTGTAGACAATGCATGACTTGGTGGAGTCACACAAGGATAAATTGTTCGTCAAGTCTGAGGAGTAGGAGGAGAAGAGGAAGGAAGATGATACTGGCCTACAGGAGGCTCAGGAGAAGGTTAGGCAAGATGCTGAGGAGAAAGCTAAGGCCTAGATAGCGTGGAAGAAAGCTGTCGATGATGCGGAGAAGAAGAGGGCCAACGATGAGTCCAAGAAGAAACAGGCCGATGAGGAAGCTAGGAAAAAAGGCGAAGAAGCATTCAAAAAGCTCCAAGCGGAGGTAGCCAAATAACGTAAGGCTAGGAAGCTGGCTGAGCAGAAAGCCGCACAAGATGCCAAGAAGAAGGTGGAGCCAGAAGCGAAGAAGGCCAAGGGGACTGGAGAGAAGGGAGGAACCGAAGCTGCGCTAGCTCGTGCCACCGATGTCACTCTGAAACCGCCGCGATCTATGCCGCCCATAATTGGGGACAACACAGAGATTATGAGTGGCGAGGATGGCGATGGGAAGCATAAGTTGATATCCTATGAGTCCCATCTCCCCGGCTAAGGGTGAAGGAGGAAGAGGCAGAGGCAGCTCTAGGAGGAAGAGGATGAAGACTGGTGAGGAGCCGCCTAGTGTTGAATCTATCAAGAAGAGGAAGATGAAAAAGGACGGATCATCCTAGTGATTGTTACATATATTTTTCTTATGTAGGCCAATAGTATACGCTAGTACGACCCTTTCTTTTAGAGTCTTGGTGTGATTGTGATGTACACCATATTGTTAGAAAGAAAGATAGCTTTTGGTTGTGAATGTAAGTTTTAGTTAACTTTTCTTATATCACATTTTATGTTAAATGTTAAAATGTTCGTATATGTTTTCCAGTCTTCCTGTACTTGCACAAACATACTTGTCGTTCCATAAAGCAAAAATAAGTCGAGGCTTCTCACTTTAGATTCCCAGGTCGTGCAAAGATTGTATGCGTCAACTCCAATCTCAGGGTTTCCCTTGGTCTGGAGTTTCGAGTCATGTGGAATCCAAGCTTGGTGTCTTCTCTCTCAATGGGAATGACGACTTCAGATCCATAGGCGAGAGCAGAAGGAATATGGCTAATCGTCGACTTATGGGTGGTCCGGTAGTCCCATAGGGCCAAAGGGAGCTCATATACCTATAAGCCTCTGGCTTTTTCCGGACGCTCCTTGATGATGGATTTGATCACTTTGTTAACATCCTCGAATTGCCCTTTGGCTTGTGGATGAGCTACTGCCGAGAATGTATTTTTGATGTTGTGTCGTCGGGATATGATTTTGAACTCATCACTCTCAATTTTGGTCTCGTTGTCTGAAATGATAGCCTGGGGGACTCCATACTGGGTGATAATGTTGCAGACGACGAATTTGATCACTTTCTTTGTCATCGCAATAAGGGCCTCGGCTTCGGCCCACTTGATGAAGTAATCAATTGCGACGATGGCATAACATGCACCGCCATTGGCCATTGGAAGAGTTCCGATGATATTTATTCACCACATGGCGAACGACCAAGGACTGACCATTTACGATAGCTAGGTAGGCGTGGCTCTTGGAATCTTGGAAAACCTTTGGCATTTGTCAAACTTCCGGGAATAGTCGGCGACATCTTGGTTGAGTGTGGGCTAGTAGTAGCCATATTTATGAATCTTCCTTTCCACAGTTTTCCCCCCAGTGTGGTCACCGCACTCACCTTCGTGCACATCTAATAGTACATGGTCGGTATCGTTGTGGGCTATACACCAGAGTAATGGAAGAGAGAATCCCCTTAGCTAGAGCACTCAATCTTGAATGATGTAGAGAAATGATTTGCAGACGAATGCATATCTTTCCTTGTATCGCTCAAGGAGGATTTCATGTTGTAAGTAGCTTTGATTGGTGTCATCCAAGACGCGGGCTCGACCTCCGTCGTTGCACCTGAATTAGTCTGCATATGATCAACGCTCGAAGAATCGAGCACTTCAACTGGGACTAACCCCATGAGTTATGCATCCCCATATTTGGCTATCTTGGCTAGTGAATTATCTTTCTCGTTTTTTCCTCAAGGTATAAGCAAGAGGATGTGGTGGTCGAAGTTAGCGAGCAGTTCGCGGACCCAAGCAAGGTAGGAGCGAGCCGTGCCCCCTTGGCTTGATATTCGCCCTAGACAAGGGCGTACGATGAGCTATGAGTCGGAGTAAATCTAGAGGGCCTTGATGTTAAAATCGATTGCAATTCTGAATCCAACAATCAAGGCTTCATATTCTGCATCGTTGTTGGTGGTAGAGAAGTCAAACTTCAAAGCATAACAGATTGAGCGTTCCGCAAGAGTGACAAGTACGACTTCGGCGCTGAAACACTGAATGTTGGAGGATCCATCTATGATCATCTTTCAATGAATGTTTGGAGGTTCACTGTCTTCCGAGGGAGGCTCTTCAAGAATTGTGAACTTTGTTACGAAGATTACAAGGGCATGTCCGAGGATGACTTGATGAGGGATGAAATTAATCTCGAATTGGCTCAGTTCTATGTTCCACTTCGAAAGTCACCCAAACGACTCAGGTCGTTGCAGGACCTGACGTAGCGGCTGGTCAGTGTAGACTTTGATTGGATGGGACTGAAAGTATGGTCGTAGCTTCTGGAAAGAGATCAATATGAAGAAAGTAAGATTCTCAAGTTTCGGATAGTTTTTCCTACTCCTGTCAACCTCTTGTTGATGTAGTAAATGGGCCATTGGACATGATCTTCGATGCACATAAGCGCCAAGCAAATTGCCAGCATAGAAACAACCAAATAGAGATATAAATCTTCATGATCCATGGGTTTTGACAATATAGGTGGCTGCTTTAAGTGATTCAAGAGATTCTAGAATGCATCAAATTCAAGAGGTCTTAGAATGCATCAATGCATTCTGGTGTCCATGTGAAGTTGCGCTTTCCTTTTCTGAGCAAGTCGAAAAAGGGGATGCACTCGTCAGTAGCTTTAGAAATGAATGACCTTGGGAGGCCACTTTCACATTTAAGCTTTGAACATCCTTGATGCTTCGAAGGACTTGAGTATCCCGAATAGCCTGAATTTTCTCCGAATTGGCTTTGATTCCCCGTGAATTGACAATGAAACCCAGGAATTTTCCAGATACAATGCCAAAAGAGCATTTCAAGGGATTGGGTTTCAAGCCATATTTACGGAGGATACCGAACATTTTAGCGAGGTCATCGATGTATTTGTTTGATATTCTAGTTTTCACCATCACATCGTCCACGTAACCTCCACGGATCTCTCTATTTGGTCCTTGAACATGCAATTGACCAATCGTTGATAGGTGGTTCCAGCATTCTTAAGACCGAAAGGCATGACGACATAATAATAGAGCCCAAGGTAGGTTGTGAAAGAAGTGTGCTTCTGATCTGGAAGGTACATTGGAATCTAATTATAGCTTGAGTAACCATTCATGAAGGAGAGAAGCTGGTAGTTGGTAGTTGAATCAACAAGCTGGTCATTCTTTGGAAGTCGGAAGTTGTCCTTTGGGCAGGTTTTGTTCAAGTCTGAGTAGTCGACACACGTTTGCCACCTGCCATTAGCTTTCTTGACCAAGACCAGGTTAGAGACCCATTCAGGGTAGAAGGCATGGCAGATGAAGCTGTTATCAAGTAGCTTATCCATCTCCTTATTGAGTGCAGTTGATCTTTCGATTCCCAAGATTCGACGCTTCTGTTTGACTGGAAGATGCTTGGGTCAATACTAAGCATGTGACAAACGATTCCTGGGTCGATGTAGCACCTGTATGAGTGGTTCCAAGCAAATATGTCAAGGTTGGCCCTTAAGAAGTCCACAATCTCTTCTTTTATTACGGGGTGGAGTTGTGATCCAACTTTCAAGACCTTTGTCGGGTCGTCGGGTTGATCGAAATGTCCATTGTTGGTTCTACTGAGGTAACCCTTTTGAAATCGGGCTCTTCGTCTTCCCTTGAATCGAGATTGTCAGAAAGCGACAACGGCTCCTGATCCAGGACTCATACACCTTTTATTACTATACGGAGACAACCTTTGCACAAGAGGGTGGAGGCACTATATTGCCTTTCCCCTTGTTGACGGTATCTTTCCACTCGATGAGATAGCAGGCTCCCGTAGTTTCTTGGTCGCCCTCGACTGTGCCGATCTCGTTCTCTATCGAGAACCTCATTAGAAGGGACCATGATGACATGCAGACTCGGAACTCAGCAAGTAAAGGATGACCAAAGAAGACATTGTAGGGAGAGATAACGTCGATCACTACGAAGGTGAGGATTCAGACCAGGCTCTGATCCCCTTCTCCATGTTCTACTGACAGGTCGACCATGACAACGGGTTGGTTGGAAGAACCATTAAAGCCATGGATTATGGCATGACAAGGCTTCATGTCCCTGGCCTCAAGTTTCATATGGTCATAGGATGACTCGAAGATAGTGTCGACTGAGCTTCCGGAATCTATGAGGATTCTTTAGACGTAGGCCATGTCTATGTGTGCAGAGAAAACGAGAGGGTTTATAGTTGGGATCTTAATTCTCGTAGGCTCTCTCTCGCGAAAGACAATATCATCTGCATCATCTTCTAGAGCTTGGAGGGGATAGATTCATCTAAGGAAGAGCATGCTTCGTAGTTGGCGCGCTTAATGGAGTTGGCATACTCCTCCATCTTGCAAAAGCTGTCATGCGTGGGGTGAGACCTTTGAAATGGTCAGTATGTCGACCATCTCCCATCAGCCCCGTAGTGACTGATATAATATCCATCAGCCCCGATAAGATGATATATCTGAGGTACCTCGTCTCCCATCAAGTAAAAATACCATGCAACATCCACATGGGTAAACAGTCTGGGCTTCATACCATGACGTTACTCATAGCTAGAACTAACATATGGTTTATGGTATAACTAATCATCGATGGATGACCGGCCATGAAGATCCAAGGGTTTCCCAAAGTGAGTAGTCCTGAGGCACTTGCTAGTGTGTCTCGAAGCGGAAAGGAGCCATCCCTGGCCTCGGTTCATAGATGGAAACCCAATTTCCAATACGTGGTATTCGGTTTTTGGTGTAAATATATATATATGGCAACGTAATATAATGGTACGTACACCGCCTATGATTGATACATTTATATTTGAAGTTGATTTTTTCACTTATAGTAATAATAAAAGATGAAATTTCACGTATCAAGCATATTTGTGTATTATAAGGGAAAACTCTATCCTCGACTGCGATCATTGTGTGATGGGACCTGAGTCTTATAATAGCTTCATTTTTCTCTTTAGCATTGCATTGTTATTTTTATGCACTGGTTTTCATGGGGGATAAACCCGCTCCGTGTAATACGACGTGGTCCCTTGATTTACCTAACTTTAAAATCAAATTAATAACTGTTTTAATTCTCACACCAGTCACATGACTGACCTGGAGTTTATTGTTTTAACCTAAACTCTAGGTGCCCTTATTTTCCACATGGGCAGCTAGTAGTTTTGGTTTTGCAGATATTATATTCATAGGGTCCTGGTTTACAGCTGGAGCTATATTCCGAACGCTCTGTATTCTTGTATTTCTTAAAGTTGTGTTATGTATTATTTTCCCACTACTATGTATTTAAATGTAAATTAAATCTCTAATATTTTCTGTTGTAAATTATTCATTCAGACTCTGTATATTCTTGTACTCTGATGTAATTGTTGTAATAACAATGAAATGTTCTTCTGTTTGTGTTCTAATTTGTCGTGTTCTCAACTTAATCCGAGCTTTCCTTTACATGGAAGTTTGGGTCGTTTCATTCACAGATAGTACTGATCACGATGCCATGTGGTCTTTGGTGGGATGGGCCTGGGGCCGCACTGGCTGGAGGGGGAAAGGGCATTGAAAGGCCCTTAGCTGCTTCAGGAGGAGCAAGATTTTGAATGTACTGTTCCAAAAATTTCTCGCGAATGAGCTTTTCAGTCACATCCTTGAGGTGACAACAATCGTTGGTGTTGTGCCCAAACATATCAAGGAATCTGCAATACTTACCGGAGTTCTTCTCACGGACGGTAGATTCCCTTGTGTTGTGCTTCTTGTACTGAAGAGTGTTACAGGCCTCAAGGTAGATGTTCTTCAGCTCTTGATTGAGAGGAGTGTAGACTCTGTAAATGGGATAGTGATCGTGCTTCTTGGGGTCTCCAAGAGCTTGGTTGTTGTTGCGACCGCCGGGTTTGTCATTGCTAGGCTTTGGCTTGAAAGGGATCACCCCTTACCCTTGTCGGAAAATTCTCTAACTTGTTTTTCTTTGACACTATCGACGATGGTGCCAATGTATGGGTTGTTAGGGTGACCATCTTGGGTAGCCCTATTGTGTCACGCTTCCTCTTGACTCAGGAATTGTTTGGCCTTTTCGTAGAAAGCTTTAAGAGACTTGGGTTTCTTTCTATCTATCCACACTCCAAACTCGGAGCTAGGAAGAATGCCTTTGGCAAGCCAGACAAGGACTGTGCGCGGTTCCAGATCATCAACTCGGCGAGGGGATGTTGAAATGCTCAAGGTAGCTTTTGAGGGTTTTGGTCTGGCCCTAATAGAGGTTGGATAGAGTGAGAATATTCTTTGGCGTAGACACATGCATCTTGAATTGTTTGACCATTTCTATAGCTAGTTGGTCAAAGGTGGAGATAGATTATGCCGAGAGCCGGGTGAACCTGAGTAAAGTTGTGCCTTTCAAGAAAGCCGGGAAGCATTTGCACTTGACGACATCAGTGACCCGACTGGAGTCCGTGTGCCACTCACAGCGGTTAAGGAAGCCGTAGGGGTCAGTCTTTCCCCCGTAGAGTGCGAGTTGTGGCATGTTGAAGCGTCAGGGTCACTCGGCTTCGTGCACGACCTTGGTGAAGGGGTTACGTCTCATGTTGGTTTCTTAGATGTCATTGACATTCCCACACATATCTCTTATGATCCTTTTGATCATGTGCAGGAGATAAGCAGGTTGAACATCCGTCGATGGAATCCAGCGGTCGTAATTCACCTCAGGAGCCGAAGGTTATTGATGTCTTCTGGGATGGACATCGAAATCATCCTGATCCATGTCATCGGCATTGTTCGCCTGATTTTGGTATAGTTGATGAGGCTGAGCCGGTTGTTGTAGATACTGATTTGGCGGAACTTATGGTTGTTGAGTTGCTAGAAGCGTAGGCCCCAAGTTCAGAGCAGCGACAGTTGGGTTTTGTTAAGGAGGAGGGTCAGTTACTTGGATCTGGTTCATCCTTAATAACCAACCAGGAGTGGTCGTGTTAACGCGTTCATTAGCTGAAAGTTGCGGTGGTCCCATTACTGTTTCCGTTGTTGTTGACATTGGCATTAGTGTGGGTGACATTATTGGCGTTAAGAGTCATCGTCCTTCTTTAGCTTCGGCCCCGAGTATTAGAAGAAGAACTTTATGAAGCGTTGGGTTGCGGTCGAGCATTGTTCTGAGCAAGTTAGAGTTGAGCAACGAGACATTGAATTTCTTGAAGTTGACGCATCATGTCAATGTTGGTCTTTAACGTGTCGTTGAGCTCTCAAAATCTATCTTCCAATTTTTTATTAAGCTCGTAAAGTTGCGTTTGAGTTGCAGGAGCATTGGGGTCCGTAAGAGGGACGATATGTCGGTCGGTTCCCTGTTGATTGAGGTTGTTGAGAAGAAGCAGGGTCGACCACTGTAGAAGGTCCGACCATCGGGTTCTTTGATCACTTAACCATCATAAGAGGACTCGAGCGGTAGGTTGAGTAGAAATCTGAGTAGCACGTCGATGTCGAGATGGAAATGTGCGAAAAGAAGTGAGTCTAAGTTCTTAGTTAAAGCACTAAAGTGTTGACGGAAAAAAATATCTTTACCCCAAAGATTCTCTAAACTCGACAATTAACGTCTCGCATACGGAAAGTCAAAGTATGGATAAAAAGTAAATGCACAGAGGTTTATAGTGGTTAAGTCCATGAAAAACCTATGTCCACTTTGAAGGAGTTTCTTGATATTTTATTCACAAAAGTGATTTACAAGCATTGAACATCATCATGACATTCATTTACAAGTCTTTCTATGTATGTAGGAGTCATATTTGTCATATGTCAAGTCTTGGAAAAAATGATGTAATCTTCTTCTTCCTCAAGAGCTATGCTGCCATTAATAGAGTCCTAAAGCTTGTAAGGCTGTCAAATCAAGCAAAATCCAACCCTTGTGAAGAATGAGCAAGGGGGTATTTATAGGTAGTGGGTTAGGTGGGAGTAGGTGAGATTTGGGGACCATACAACAGAATTTCATATCCATGGAAGGCAGAAACCTGAAGTTCGCATCTCTCTGCAGCACTCGGAAGAATTTCGCATCCCAAGGGATACAACATCTCCATATCCCTTGGGATACAAGAATTCATATCCCTTTAATGGATATGAATTCATACCCGAGGGATACATTGATTTCGTATCCCTCAGTGGTACAATCCTTCGTGTCCCCTTAGGGATACAAACTCGTATCCTCTGGGATATTTTGATTTAGTATCCCTGGGGGATACGAAAATTTTTATCCCCTTAAGGATATGGGTTCATAACCTAAAGGGGATACATTGGGAAGGTTAGGGTGATGCGAAATAGGGATTGAGGCTGGAGGGATTCGAAATCGGCAATGTGGATTTGGCGGAGTTTGAATTCCTTGACATGAGGTGAGGGATACAAAATTAGTGGAGTGGAGGCTGTAAGGATTTAAATTTAGAGGGATTCGAAGTTTTTGAATTTAGGGATTCAAAATTGACAAAGTGGAGTGTTTCAGGGAGTTGTGAGGCCTACGCTCGCACGGCTTCTCTTGGGCTTGAATCCTCAGTGCTTTGGCGACACGTCGGGCTTTGGTGTTACGTGATGGGTTGAGTCGAGCAGGCCTGGTATGCTTTTGGGAACCGGACCAAAATGTCGGGTAACACCTGCTAAGGTAGATTTTCGGAGGTAAGAATCATTTTAATAAGCCCTCACCTAGTATGACGATAAAACCCTCACCTATTGAGGTTGATTTTCGATGATATATACGAAATGTTTCAACAATCCCTCACCTATTGAGGTATTAAAACGCTCATTCGTTAAGGTTGATTCACAAAGATAAGATTTGTTTCAAAAAATCTCACAACTACCGAGGCACCAAAACTATCATCCGCTAAGGTCAATTCCCGAAGATAGGAATCGTTATCGAAATCCCTCACCCATTGAGGTCCAAAAACCTTTACCCGCTGAGGTCGATTCCCGAAGATAGGAATTATTTTCAAAAAGTCCTCACCAACTTAGGCATAAAAACCTTAACCCATGGAGGTTGATTTGGGAAGGTATGAATCATATTCAAATGGCTCTAGTCGATAAGCTAATTAAACCCTCATTCGTTGAGATCTAATCCCGAAGACTGAGACACTAAACCCTCATCCGTTAAGCTTGGTTCTTGAAGATAGGAATAGCTTCATAAAAAGCCCTTGCCCACTGAGGCATATAAAGCCCTCATCAATTAAGGCAAAAAAAACCTCACCTGTTGAGGTTAATTCTAAAAGATAGGAATCTCTCTAAAAGACAAGGTCATCCATAGAGAATGAACCCAGAAAGTAACCGATCTTAGCGCAAAGTGCATAGAAGTTGTCCAAAACTTGGTCGGAACTTGGTATGCGTCAAGTTAAGGAATAAAAGTAAAAGAAACATATAATTTGAAAGTTGAGATGGATGAATCTCTAGATATAGGAACAAACTCATTCCTTAACCATGTTGTAATCATTGACATGGTAACCGGACCGAGGGAAATAAAGCGGGTCATTGCAAAAACCGGGTTACGATTTAAAGGGAATGAACAACCCTATATCATAGAGGATCATCGGCAATTGTTCTGATGGCATAACTTGATCGATGGTGGAGCTAGGGCTTGGTTGACTAGAATAGCGAAGTGAAGGGTTGAGTGGTCGAAGATGTAAAATGATGGATGAATCAAATGGAAAAATTTTTGTAAAGGAAATTTTTAAAAAAATATTAGGTCTATGGTGGATACCAATCGGTACAGATCCAATAGGTTGACTTCGATGCCCTTCAAATTTTTCGCTCACCAAACGTCATTATGTAGCATCTTGTGAAGTTTATATAAACCTAAAACTTGTAGGTCGTTACGAAATACATAGTCTCGACTCAGAAACTCAAGTTAATAACTGACCAATCAAAGGTAACTCTCAAAAATCAACTTTATATTCTAACCAAACTGATCAAGTCATGGACCTAAAAGATATACTACTTTAGAGCACATCTTATTTCCAAAGAAGACGTATTTTTAGGGGGCGGTAAATGCACCTAATCAAAGATCCAAAAAAGTCAGAAGGTAAGATAGAATCAGAATCACTTGAAACTTTGCCAAATTGCTCAAATGATGACCAAGATAGAGACCTAAAATTTTCTTTCTAAAATAAGCTAAGGACAAGACCAGTATCGATCCTTCCTCTATGGATCATTACTGAATTATAAATATTATTGTGTGCAAGCCCCGACCTCTTCACATAATGTCAGGAAAAGGCTGCGCGCGCTAATCGACCACCCCCAGAGTCCGGAAAGATGTGAGAATAGTACCAGATGGAAGACTGTCTAGGAAGTCCTCACACTTGAGTACGGGAGCCTTCGGCACTGGGTATCCACCTATTGTGTGCGACCCTTAGTGGGCTACATCATCATGAGTCTCATCTTCATATTAGCATCTCCTCCGAGTTTGGTTGCAATCTGATGTCACTAGCTTAAGATATCGAGGGATCATACAATTTGAAAAGCAGTTCAACACAGCTCGAGAACGAAGTACAATCAAACAAAAACCAAATACTATAAAAATTGGCAGGAAGCATCACAAAGACATAAAAAGGCCAAAAAATAGATGAAGTCGTTATAAAGTCTAAGTCTATGGATCGATAATGATCTAGAGGCTATGGTTATCGATCCTTCAAATTTGCTCAGATTGTGATGATTTTTCTACATGACTTTCTACCCTATAAACAGGTCAACTGGTGCAATATGTTGTCACAGTTTGTCTTCAAATTCCTATATATATCAAACTACATCCTACATGGAAAAGATCTAGATTCTTCTGCAATATGCCGTTATAGTGCTTCTCTAACCTTATTCTCCATTAAGACCAGTTACCAAGGAGGCTTTTGTGATATACTCCGACCAGCCTTTGTACTTGCAACATCAATTCATTAACATCTATCTAATCTCTTATACCAAAACACTTGTAATTTGTACAGTTAAAGCGTTTAGCGAACTCAATGCGGTGGAGATGCAAAAAGTTGTAGCGAGGAAATAGCGGGATACAACGGATTAGTCTAAGATAACATATAAAAGTAGTATTTAATGCTTTTACAAATATACAAATGATAAATAAATAGAAAATTAACATTAAATTTAATTATAATTAGTACATTCTTAGTTTTAAATAACAATATGTGCAAATATATGTAAATAAATTTAAATTCTTATTTATTTTGATTAAATTTAATAGAATATTATTGTATTTTCTATTCTGAAAAATATATGTCAAATTTTTTTATTAAGGTACTAATTTTATGGATTTTATAATGTGGAAATGTTCATTTTTGATTCATTTCTTTTTTAGAAGATATAGCGGAAAGAGCGGAATATAGCTGAAATAATGGAATATATCGAAATATAGTGGGGCTTAAAACGGAAAGGCTATTTCATAGGCTATTTGGGAATAGCTTGTAATAGACAATAGTGAATAAAGATATTCTTCTAAGGGCTGATGTTACCTTAGTTAATTGCCAAGCCACCATAATTCTTGTATTATCTTCCTTTTTTTTTCATGTACTTCATTTACTTTGTTGAGTCTATGCAAGATCTGACTTAATTTGCTGTAGAAGGCCGGTCCTTTCAATCATCTCTGGGGTTGATGCCATTTATGATGTTAACACACACTACTTTGCAATTCCAAGGTGGGGAAAGTCGGATCGAGTACGACTCGAAAATTATGGCATACCACGAGGAACTGAAGAAGCAAAGCACTTTAGCTGATTCGAATCGCTTAACATTGCTGATCAAGGATCTGGTTCGATGCCAATTCGAATTGTCGGATCGGTACCGACTCGAAGTTCAATGTTGGAAGATCCGGCTCAAACTTCCATGGTTTGGTCGCCTCATTTCCTCTGACTTTCACATATACCAGTTGTTTTAGAGTTTATGGACTTTTAGCTTTTTGTACTTTCAACTACTATTATTGTACTGCGAATACGCACATCAATAATGAGTTAAACTCATTAAAGTGGAAGTTGACTCGTTAACACTGAGCCACTAAAAATTCTTACGTTTGATTTCCCACTATTTTCGGGTGTTTAGACCAATTTACATGCAAACAATAGGTAATGCACCTCTGAAACAATCTGACGTGCTTTAAGTGCATGGGTTTGTACTTTGTATTCTATGTCAATTTAAAGTTTCAAACATCTAGAGATGCTTTCTTGAACAACACTAATCAATTCTTGCTTGCTGTCGGGGGTTCAACGCAAGTGAGTAACATTTTGAGCTATTCAATGCAAGTGAGATTATATAAATGTTCAAGCACAGAATTGCAACATGATAAGATTATTTTTCTACGAAACTTCATAAATTTCAAACATTGGAACATACAAGAGACGTGCCTGTATTGACACTATGAACCGTTTCATTATCTTTACTGAATACTCACCGAATCACTTGCTCTTGAAAGACCATCATTTTAGTCCCAAGAATACCAATATAAACCCGAAGTAATCGAACTCATATAAACGTTTTATGAGCTCCAGTTTTTTATCATTCCAGGGTGGATATCTGAAACTAAACTCAGTTAAGAAGCTCCTTCTCAAAACTGGTTTTCCATGACTGAATATGTCAAATGTGCTTTTTCCATGGTACTTTCCATATCCGCTCTCTCCAACGCCCCCAAATGGTATTGTATCAACCACATACTATAACAGTAAAAGATATTGCAAATTTAATCAAGAATGCTTATGTTATAAGTTGTGGAAAGACACAGCTGAGACATATTGAACTTTAGATTACACAATCCTTCCCATTGTATCAAAATATATGAATGCAATTGTTGGTTTGTATTCTAGATATTAGTGAAGTGACACAACAGTGGTAAAATGAAATTTGCAACGCTAAGTCTTGGAGCCATGCGTATTTGATTTTATCACTGCCGTGCCAATTCATCAGATATTCAAAACTCACACCAATAGTAATTTCTGGCTTTTAGTCGTATACCTGTATCAGCGCATCATTGAAAGTCAGTGTTCCAGAGCTGGTTTCATTCTGGATTCTTTGCTTAAGCTTTTTGTTGTTAGTGAAGGCATATATAACAAGAGGTTTAGGCCTGGCATTTATGAAATCAATGCTCTCTTCTATATTCTTTACCTGTTTTGAGACACTTCAACCGTGAGATTAATATTCTACATGTAATTAAATTGATTTATAGTGCTAAACTTTGAGCGCTTACAGTAATAACAGGAAGAAGAGGGCCAAATATCTCTTCAGTCATGATTTTAGAGTTCAATGGAGGATCTACCAGTATTGTAGGTTCGATAGTCCTAAAACATGTTTGTTTTGATAATTAGAAAACAATTTATTCATGTATAAGTTGCATGTATCCAAAATAAGAGAGGCAAAAAAAATTGAGGTGTGAAAACTGATTACAGGTTACTGACATCTCTGGAACCACCATGCACAATGCATGATGCAACAGAAGGCTCTTCCAGTAAATTTGTCAGCCTTTGAAAGTGTAGCTTGTTAACAATCCTCCCTATGTTTTCACGTTCTTTGCTTAATTTCATTAGCTTTGCGTTGATAAGCTCAATCTGCATAATCAGAAGTGGAAATACACATTTGGCACATTTGATCTAAACAATTCATGATCATAATTAATGGTTATCAGGACATTATTAAGAAATTCCTTGAAAAGTATTTATGAGTCCTACTCCTAACTTATATTTACAACAGTAGCTATACATTGAGGAGCTTATTGATATTCTCATTTACTTTAGAAGTGTAATTGGAAAGTTTTGATAGACATTCCGATTCAGATAATTTTGCAAGAACTTTTGACTGATTATTTTGGATAAAGGAGAAATGAGTACCAGTGCAGGAGCAAATTTCTCTTCCACAAGTACATAATCAACAGCTATGCATGCTTGGCCAGAACACACACCCCACTTTCCTGAGACTAGCCGCTCCACAGTTACCTTCAAGGAGATAAATTTTCAGGATAACATGTTTCTAAAGTATGACTTATGCTTATTTGAACATCACGTATCGCGCATATTTCTTCTTCACTGTTTAAGAACATACATTTTTATCGCGGTTACTCAAATGAGAATCTATGATTGCAGGGCATTTTCCGCCAAGTTCAAGAACAAGAGGTGTAATATGCTTTGCAGCTGCTGTCATCACAATACTTCCAACTCGAGCGCTCCCTAGACAACCAAAGTCTTGTAAACTTCAACTAATTTTTTGAATAATTTAATTTAAAAATTAAGCACTTGAATACAAATACAAAAATTATAACACTCTTGTAATTTTCGGTTGTAAAGCATACATGGGTTACTTAGCAAGAAAATCATTGAGATTCAACCCTTACACAGACTTTAACCAAATGAGCTATCCTTTGATAATACAGGTTCATTAATTTTATTTATCATACATACATAAATACATATATACACGCCCTACGCACATAGATCCGCCCACTTATGTATCCCTCTCTCATCTCCCTCCCTTTTCATTATGCAATTTTCGTTAGGATCGAAGGTTTATTTTTATTTTATTTTATTTTTTCATAAAATATTTGGGTACTTCTACAAATCTATGCAATATATAACATTATACATTGCAAGTGGATTAAATCCCCTAAAATGAGATTCGAATCCATGACATCTCTCGAATTGTTTTAACCACTTATACACAAATCAAATTAATACTTTGCAAATTGTTAGCAGAATCATCTATGCAAAATTTTAAATCATTTTGCAACATTCAACCCTTTAAAAACCACAAGTCAATATGAACTGTCGAAAATCATTTATCTGAAAAGATGATTTAAAAAGTAACATTAAAACGGTTCAATACTTCAAAATGATCCAAAAAGTATACATGGATGATCTTGTTGACAAATAGAACAGGTCCACCAAAATTTCCTTTGATCTGGTTTTTTTTTTTTTTTTTCCCCTCCTCCCAAAAGGATATAAATGGAACATGAGGGTGACAGATTAAGAAGGGAATTTGATCTCCCCCCCCCCCCCCCCCCCCAAATCCCCACCCACACACACATGTATGTATGTATACACGTATATGTGTGTGTCTATACACACAATATGAGCAAGCTTGAACAAACATGATTTTTATTACATCACAACACATTGTGAACTAATTAAATAACCCAATAAATTAACAAAAAAGAGAAAATCTATATTATGTAAACCACTATGTGTGCTTACTGTTATATAATGACGATCGGATGAAATTCCCTTTATTCAAGCATATGACGCACGCATATGAGTTGACACACACAATATGTGAGACAATTATAACAGTCTCACTCTTCATGAATCACATCCCCTTCAAGTAGCTTTTGAGAGCGATGCCTTATCTCTATGGCTCAATCCATAACATTTGGCTTCAATACCATTGTTATACACGTATGGATGATGTATATTTATATCTGTGTAAGTATGTTTACACACATATGACTTTGTGTTGTTTATTTTTTTTATTCTTTTGTGTTACAGAGGGAGGGAGGGAGGGAAACAAATGATTACCAGTAAAGAAAATCTTTGCCCATTTGTGCTTCAACAACTGCTCTCCAATATCTGGACCGCCTTGAATGACTTTCACAGCTTTGTGATCCAAGTATTTTGGAACTGTTCTAGCTAAAAAATCAGAGGACGATGGAGCAAGTTCTGAAGGCTTCAGCACTACTGCATTTCCAGCTGATACAGCTCCAATTAGTGGTTCTAACGAAATTCCTGCATACAAAATAGAGTAATATGAATTAAAATCCTTTCCTTATAGCTGATTATGCTTTTTTTTTTTAAAAAAAAAAGGAAGACAAAAAAATAGAGTAAGAAAACAATATAAAAAGGTATGTACCAATTGGTAAATTCCAGGAGGGTAGCAGAAGGATAACACCTAATGGCTCTTGTACTAGCTCGCATGATGATGGAAAGCCTGATATTGGAAGATCAATCTGAAAAACAGAAAAGATTTTTTTTTTTTTTTTTTAATATAAATATAAATTCGTAAAAGAACACTTGTATAAAACATGCCTTCGTTGGTTTTGCCCATTTCTTCATATTCTGCAGATGTAATTCAACAGACTTCATCAAAAGTCCTACCTGCATGCAACGTAACCAAAGAAACTTGATGATAAAACTTGCCTTTGTTTGGTTTAACTTTAAAGAATACAAGCACGCATGATACCTCATCTCTAAATGCTTCTGCTTTACGTTTCCCAAGATCTTGATTAAGCACCCTGAAAATTTCATCCATGTTTTCTTTAACAAGTCTCTTAATAGCTAGCAACTGAGACATCCTCCAAGACAAGCTCCTTGTTTTCCCACTTGCAAAAGTTTCCTTCGCTTCGTCCAACTCTCGTGTCAACTCCATTCGTTTATCCACTTAGCTTATTGAATAATTTCAGTGTATACTGTTAATGTTAGCTAGAGGTATGCATTGTGTTATATCTATGCCTGATGTGCCATCACTTTCACCAACACTTATAAATTATAGACCATATTGGTCATGCCTGAAATATAATATATGGATGTTTTGCCAAACACCCTTCATAAGTTTTAAACTTTTACTACCATCCACTTTCAAAACAAGTTTCGCATGAAACAATAAATAATTTGCAGTGTAAATGTGCAGTGTATGCTGCAATTTACGGCGTGAATACTTATGGTATAAACTGCATATTTTTACTCTTTTAATTTGCACTGTAATATGCATCATATTTATGTTAAGTACAACTTAAAAAACACATACATAGTTTCGAACTTTTTTAGATCTTATATTTTTGTTTTTGTTTTTATGAAAATTGGGTACAAACATATACTTCTAAAAAAATAAAAATAAAATAAAAACACCATAATTAATCTGCTACAGTTTTACTAACAATAGATGACATTCATTTCTTGTTAACACAAACTTATTAACTTATTGTTAGTAACAGAATATAGCATTTAGGGTACTTTTGGGGAATTGGATGCACCAACCTTTAGATGTACATAGTATCTTATTTGGGTCGCGTACGTTAGTAAATTGCTAGAGCAGGGTCATCTTACAGTATTGTGAACTGCCACAATTGCTAACACCAAAAGTGTTGGTCCACACTTACGTACAGGACTGTCCCTTGGCTGGTGATTTACCATAGATAGGTGATTGAAATCCTAATATCTTACCCTTGCAAGCATATGACAGAAGCATAGAAAAAGAGTTTTAACCAATTGAAGAAGCTATATTAAATAAGAAAAGCAGCCTTCAGATGCTATGTATACTGTGGCTCAGTGGCTGAACTGTTGCAAAACCCAGATGTAGCTGATTATTGCTTATATGCGACGCACGCGCATACATACATACACACACATATATATATATATACACACACACACCCAGATGTAGCCGATTATTGCTTATACGCGACCGCGTGGCGCGCGCGCGCGCACACATATATATATATATATATAAATATATATATATAAGGTAGGTTCAATGACACCCCAAATAGTGAGCACCCCTTTAGCCTACCACTTTTCCACCACACATTTCCTCTCTCTCTCCTTCCCCTTATTCTCTCACCTTCCACTCATTTTTCATTCATTTTTTTTTAATATAAATAGGTGGCTGAAATTGGAGTGCAAAGGGGGGCTGAAATTCCGGGGGCTTCCTGATCCTATCCATATATATATGAGGCAGCTTCGAGAGCACCCCAAATGCCCCTCAATCTCCATCAAGTATTTCCCCCTCTCTCTCCTTCCACACACTCTCTCACTTCCCACTCACATTTTTTAATATAAACCAGTGGTGGAAATCAGAGGGCATTTGGAGTGCAACCGAACGCTTGCATATATATATATATATATATATATATATATATATATATATATATATATATATATATATATATATATATATGGCGAGCGTTCAATGGCACCCCAAATAGTGCAGCACCTCATTTGTCTCCTGATTTCCACCAAGTATGTCTCCCTCTCTCTCCTTCCACTCATTCTCTCTCTTTCCACTACTTTATTTTAATATAAATGAAGTACATTTGGGGTGCTCCAAAACAGGGGTGCCATTGAACCTGTCTCTCTCTCTCTCTCTCTCTATATATATATATATATATGTGTGTGTGTGTGTGTGTGTGTGTATGTGTGTGTACACACACACATATAGGATGAAGAACACCCCAAACAGTGCATCGCCCATTTAACCCCCTCCCAATTTCACCACACAATATCATTTCTATCTCCTTCCACTAAAACTCTCTTCGCCTACTAACTTATTTTAATATAAATATGTGGCTACAAATGGGGTGATCCCAAATTGGGTTGCCATGGAGCATCTCTCTCTCTCTCTCTCTCTCTCTCTCTCTCTATATATATATATATATATATATATATATATATATATATATATGAGAGAGACGCGTTCCGAGACACTCCTGTTTTGCAATACCACCTTACCTTTAGCACCCCTACCCTACCGTGAGCTACACTAATGCAAATCTAATAAGATTTTGTAAATGTTCAATCCATATATATATATTATCATCTATTCAAAATTTGAGCTCATTCCAACATTCATACAATAATATATTTGATGTTTAAATTTAACTGTTCGAATAAATGTGTGACACCCCACGTCCGTAAATGTCACTCTTTATCAGAAGCATTAAGTTTCGTGAAGCGTTATAGGTAAACAGAAATGTTACAAGATAGATATAAAATAACAGCGGAATTTAAAACTTTATTTAAACAGAGGACATCGTGGTCCAAAACATAGTTACATCATAAGTCTGAAATACAGTAAAACCATTGCATCAACTTAACTTCTGTTTTGTACTAAAAACATCAGAGTACAGTAATAAAAGAAGTATAGTTCCCAAAAAATATAGCCATATCAGAGAAGACATGAAATCAAAGCGGTACACCTAAGTAGCTCCAAGCAGAATGAAAGAGAGAATCCAAATCAAGCCTGAGTACTCCCACCTTGAGAACCTGAGGGGGAAACGGAAGAGAGAGAAGAGAAAACAAAATGGGTCAAGACATAAAATTTGGCATGTCTAGTTACTTTCAGCATATAAACAAGTAAAAGCATCTGACAGGCATATAAACTGATGAGAGAGATAACATTATCATAAGACAGTTATAACAGACTGAGCAGGATAAATAGAATAAACGCGCTTCTCAAGTACTTTTCTCTGCACCAATAATAGCGTAACAAGAACAAGATGATCCCAACTAGAACAAGATGATAGACTTAGGTGTACTTCTAGTGACAGGTTTTACCCCAACAAAAATAACAGGTAGACCAACAGGAATGACAGGTGTTATCCCCAACAATAATTACAGACCCCCAACAAGCAAGACTAGATGTACCCTAATTACTACCCCCAATCGATCGGCTCCCTACCCCGTGGATACCCATGCTGGCCCAACAGTAGGATATATCACTTCCTAAAGTGGCAACCTCGTTATTTTTAAGATGCACAACTATATCTATTGATGTCATAGCGTCTTATCTTCTATAGCAAGCGTACCCATGCATGCACACAAGTGACCTCTTATAATTAGCTCAGTAAGCATGCTCCGACCCGACCTAGTTCGGAGTACTTGTTTGATACCAAGATAGGTTACTAACTGAAACAGGTCGCACACAACAGTTGATACAAGCTTCCTCCTAGGCTTACATCCTCACTACAAGTATTTTAATATGTTATGCCTAACAGTTTACAAGGTTGCATAACCCCCACATGTAAAACAGGTTTAGTTTGTCGGGTATATATATAACCCGCCCCCGTAGATTTAACAAGATTAACTTAACCCCCACTGATTCAAGCAAGTTTACTTAACCCCTAATCAACTTAAACAGGTTCATGTAACCCCTCCATAGATTTAAACAGGTTAACAAGTTATCTATTTATGGCTGTTAATGGACTAGACCTTTCACATTAAGTCTACTACTTGTGGATGTTGGATATGCTAGGCGGTTCCGGGAAGACTTCTACCATAAGTCGGACTTAACCTCGTGTCTTAATACCGTTACATGTACATTTATGCACTCGACCCCTCATATTAGACTAACCACTTGTGGACGCTGGATGTACCGGGCGGTTCCGGGCAGACTACCACAAGTGTAATCTAACCTCGTGTCTAAGTGCGGTTGCAGTTTCTAATTACTGTAAATCTAGGCATGTCCGTTATTAACCAATTTTCATGTTTATCCAAGATTATGCCCCAAATTCCAGTTTGATTCACAATACAAGTTATGACCCATATTAAAGTTTTAGATCAAGGTATAAATTATGCCCAAATCCCAATCATGTTTTAATATAAATTACACCCCAAATTAACATTCTCCACCTTTCCCAATTTTGTGCACTCGCATATTTCAGCGATAGGCCTAGACTCGAAAGTAGCCTGGCTATATAAACATAAAAATGGAAAGAGGGAGACAAGAGAACAAGATTAGGCATAATAGCAAGACATGCATATGATGGCAGAAGTAACACTACAACAAAGCCCTTTTACAACGGGCAAAAACCGTTGTTATATGCTTTTTACAACGGGCAAAAGCCCGTCCTAATATGAACCGTCGTAATAGGTCCTTTCTAATTTACAACGGTCACTGACTGTTGTAAAAGACCGTTGTAATAGCGTGCCTCTATCACGTGCACGGGCTCTATGACAATGTCAATAAACCCGTTGTAATAGCTGATTAATTACAAGCGGCTTCTGCCCGTTGTAATACAGTATATAACAACGGTTTTTGCCCGTTGCGAAATAAATGCAGATTTAAATATAATTACTGTGATATACATCCATAATAATAATGAATATTTTAACATGCAATAAATACTATAATGCAACAATCAAAATCACATAATAACACATACTAAAAGACGAAAGCAAGTCATATAATTCCAACACATTTCAAAGAATTCAATAAGTTTACACTCCAAAAGACTAGATAAGTTTACATTACAAAAGGTTAGATAAGTTACATCGACATAGTTCTAACATAAATTACATAACTAGTTTCATAAGTACCTACACTAGACCAAGGAAACATAATCTTTGTGCTACGTGACGGTAGATCCAACGACATGTTTAATAATATTTATTACACTTTCGAACAGTACACATATTGTTTTCTCACTATTACACAATCAATTATACATACTTCCTCGCTACATTTAAATCGTATACATTGGCTACTTACTACATACTCATTCACTCATATATATGTACGCATCACTCCCACTCTCACTCTAGTTTTAATCATCAAATAAATAATTATACCAGAGAATACACGTTGGGCATATCTTGAACAATGCACCCAGAAGTGAAAAACTTGCCTAACACCAATATAAGAGCCCAGTCAACCACCATATGCAAATTGACTTGTCTATAGTCACTCAATTGACATCCATAATGCACAAATAGGAGATAAACATAGCAATATATAGAGAGGATATGGACTTGTCACAATAGTCTTTATGAGCCCCCCAATCTGTTTTTGCAATATAATAGGAAGCTCGTGACCAAAGTAGTGAAAACATAAAAAGAACAATCAATTTATTTAAGACAACCTAATCAGGAAAATTACACAAATACAGATTTTGAAAATACGGAACCAAAAGAAGGAAGCCTAGGCAATCAAAAGAATCAGAGCATTAGTTCTAGAATTGCAAAGGAACTTAATGATAAAGGCGAGTAAGTTGCTGAAAGTAATTGTGTATGGCACTTCAGAACGTCAAAAAAGGAAAACAAAAAAGGAAACATAACATACCCTCTCAACATGCATGTAAACCCCTCAATATCACATAACTTCATACCATTTTGTCTCTAATAAGCCACAATCCTGAAAAGCAAATGATCGTGTACTGCATTTTTTTATCAACAAACACTTATTTTAGAAAATGCAACCAATAAAAACCAATATAAAAACCAAAGATGCAAACTAAAAAAAGGCCTTCAAATTTATTGAAACTAAATTATGCACATACAATAAACTTCTGTTATACCAAAAAAACCTGTACACACAAATGAATGGTTACATTATATAAACATATAAAAGAAATACTTCACGATTTGCTCTAAATGCCTTAAGCAAAACAAAAGAATCTAGCATATTTTAAGACACACATATGGTAATGTAGTATTAATGAGTTTGTTGAAGGCGCTGTTGTTGAAGATATGTGACAACTATGACTGCATACATGTTACCAGAATCCAAATTAAAACCCATCTTAACACATGCTGTCAAAAATGTTGTACGAACATTCTAGTCTGCAAAATTATGTATGTGTTCTATAATACAGAAAACTGAAACTTGAAAAGTGAATAACAATGTATGATTTTATTTTTTAATGAATGTCAAACAAAACACAAATGCCATAGATACAAGAATAACATTTTAATGTTTCTTTTTCATTGTTGGCAGTAAACAAAGAGCATCGTCAAGCCATAGAGTAGAAAAATAGAAAATGTTTTTGTAGGTTTTAATAACATTGTTGATCATTCAATAGCATACATGAAAATATTTTTACTGATAAGAAATTTAAAGTGCTTACTGGTAAGAAATTTAAAGTGCTTTTGTCCTTAAATATACAAAAAAAGAACAAAAGTGTGAATAATAATACTCAAGTTGATTCATGGCTGTTTCAACGAACATATTAGAATTAGTATTCCCTTACTACTTGAAGTTCACTTTTGGATCCGACAAGAATCAGTTTTGAAAATCCTGATGTAATTGGCTCCATATTTACTTTGGTTCTCTCTTAATTTTTATTATTTCATACTTTGTAACTCATCCAGGTCACTTAGCAAAACATTATAGCTGCTTATACCAGTGCTAAAATTCTTCATAAACATAGACTATTATGATCATTTGTACTGATGCTATAATATCCAGATACTAAAACCAGTAGTCGCAACAAATATTAAATACAGCTTCCTTATCTTTGTGTAGAAAGTATAAATTTCTGGATATCATACCAAGCACGAAACATACCATTAGAACATAATCACAATCTAGATTTTTTTCCTTTTAAAAAAAGCAGTAATAAGACTGTAAAAATAAAAACAGTGACGGGTCTGTTTACATCATTCCTTCAACTTTTCGGTGAAGAAGACATGAGAAACCATTCAAGAAATTGCAGCATATGGTATAGTGTAAATGGAATAGATTAAAAATTTTGAAGTTTAACTTTGAAGGAAATAACAAATACAAACCTTGATTGATTAGAGCAGCCAGAAGGGTCATGTCGCATCATGTTTCTTGGAAGAGGAACCTCATGAGTAATACAAACCTTGCATGAGCTACTAAAAGGGAAAATCTTTTAGGAAACATGTCATGAAAAGAAGGCAGCGACTCCTCGAAAGAACGTACATCAACAAGCTTTGCAACATCCGAATATAATGAAAGACGCTCCCCTCTTTCTTTTTTTCCCTTTTGTTGGATGCTTGGATGGTAGTATACAGTACCACAAGTCTTAGGTCATGACGATATATGTTTGAATTACGCTCCATAAGTTTCACGTGCCATATTGCATTAAAATCAAAGTTTCTAATGATTGATACATCAAAAATGTATACAACATATTAAAATGAGAAATAGGGAAAATGAATATAGCCCACAAACGAGTTGTTGTGTCCAAACATGTGGGCAATGAGGTCAGGCAATATGATGTGGGTTTGGAGCAATGGTTCTGTTGGATCACATGAGTTGAAGTCTTAATGTTATGTTATTTGATTGCCATTATTACCTGATGATGATGATGATTTTGGTAGCATGGATGTCAACAAATACCCTGTCCCCAATTTGCATTGTCCTATGGATCAAATAGATTTCCACCTTTTGTTTTTCAAATTTAATTTATTTTTGAAATTAAAAGAATAAAGATGAACGGGCGAATTTCAAATGATATATGAGGTCCATCAAAATTCGGATCAGGTGATCTTTTATCATGATCTTCACGCTTGCAGGATGTATGAGATAGCAAGTTGTGAGTGGTCAATGTATCTAATGGGCAGTATAGTTAGCTGCTCATGTGTTATTATTCTGTTTTTGTTGAAAATTGGATTGTATTGATTAACTCATACAATTTGAGTAAAAAAGATCATATTTTCTAGCCTAACCATATTAATCTAATTAAGAGGCAATAACATCCAACAGTGGAGCAGATAAATCACCAGAAATTAAGAGGCAATAACATCCAACAGTTTCTATATATCCAGTATTTATCAATCGATTAGCTGAGAACACAACATGATTGACATGCAATATATCACCAGAAATTATCAATAGCGATCAAAGGAAGGAAGAATAAGTTAATTTGTAGCAACCGGGATGAATTCAAGAACCAAAGGCAGTTGTTAGAGCAGAGTTAGCTTATTCTTTTCATTTTTTACAACTACTTATAGGTACAGAACAGTGAAGTGTACTGACATGGAATCTAAAAGAGTTGCTAGCATATTAACCAAAAAAAAACCCGGATGTTTGTTAACAGCAAGCAAATAATCACTTGTTGTTTCAAACAAAACAAAAATATGTTTAATATAAATTCTATGTGGTCCTCAAAACGAACTAACTTGTATTTTCGTGCATCTGTTAATGTACACATTCAATATGAGTTACTAAACAACATTTAAGGCATTTGTTAATTTATGGCAAATCCTTTACTTATTATGTTTATGTATTATGTTTCTTTCTTCCTATTCTCTTCCATTATCTCTCTTCTTTTCTTCTATAAAACGTATTACTGTTCTACCCGGAAAAATACGTTAAGGCTGAGAATGTTACCAAAAAAAAACCTGGATGTTTGTTAACAGCAAGCAAATAATCTCTTGCTGTTTCAAACATAACAAAACTAGGTTTAATGTAAATTCCATGTGGTCCTCAAAATGAACTAACGTGTATTTTCTTGCATCTGTTAACATACACGTTCAATATGAGTTACTAAACATCATTTAAGGCATCCGTTAATGTGCATGTTCAGTATGAGTTACTAAACGTCATTTAAGGCATCTGTCAATGTACACATTCATAATCAGAGTCATAATTTTTTTGGTATAGATCAGATTCATAATTTTGCTCCAAAGAAAGAGCTCTTCTCATAGTTATTTGAGGATATTTCTAATGAAATTAAGTTGTGAAGTTTTGACAATATCCATATATATAAATAATTTAGTAACAGCCCATAATGAACACAAATAAATTAAACTGAATCAGTGGCTGTCTATATAAACCTTTTATACGGTAAGTTTAATGATTACAAATGCACTAACCAACCATTACCACATTTGTACTAAAACAAAGTTATTATTCAAGAAAATAAATCAGAGAAATACAATATGGAGTATAATAAATAAATAAATAGATTTTAAAAGCTATTTCGAACCTGATCGCTTGTGCTGCCACTGCCTTGAATAATGCTTATTATAATCAATTTTGCACTTCTTCTTAGTGCTTCAAGCATAGAGAACCTTTGTTGCTGTAGTAAGTTGAACTTAGCTTCCTATAGTCCAACAACATATGATACAAAAAATCAGCAAAAATAGTAACATGAGTTAGTTTGTATCCTTAGTAAAATAGTAACGCTGTATTTGGCCATGTTGGTTAATTGTAGTTGCCAACTATCATTACCTCTCGAATTTTACTATATTAACATATATAGAAACAGATATATAAAGCTACAAAGCTAGAGAAATCCAGATAACGGAGAACTGCAAGAAGGGGAAAATCTTCTTTATATATTGCACTAACAAGTTTGCAAACTATTCATCAACGTTAACATGACCAAAGTATAATTACTATTAAACAGTTAAACCAAACTAATGCATACCAGAATAATACCTTCACTGCTTACAAGCCTTATTTGTATATACTTTTCTATTTTTTACATAAAAGATGCACCACTTCACAATTTTTAATCTTGCTACTGCTGTTAGTGCAAGCAAGGTTGGGATAGTTGGCAAGTTTATTCTTGTTCAAATGTAATTACCATGGCCATTGATGCCCATTATACGGAAGTTTGAAATTAATATTTATCCTCAGGAGGTATACAGTCATCATCAGTGACATGATCTTATCCACTTGACAAACCAGACAATCATAATTGAATGTATCTTTTTTCTATCACAAAAAAGAATGCTTCGTTTTACGGTATCGTTCATCGTTAGAATTAACGAAACATATGTCGTATCTTTTGTGAGTCAGTAAGAAATTAGGACCTACCATTAGAATTTAACGGGTAGACCAAGTTAGTATGTCCACTTTTGAAATAAATAGAATATTGGTTTGTAGAATTTTAGAGTTGAAGTGAGCTATCCAAAAATAAAATTCACCAACATGGCCAATATTGGTTTGTAGAATTTTAGAATTTAACGCATACCAGAATAATATTCACCTGAAGAAATCTGAAGCTCAGATCGGAAAAGAAAGCTCTGGCCACTCTTCCGATTTCAATCCTCAGCTTCTTCATATTCAAACCCTAATCCTAATTTTGGCACCAACCCCGATGCTAGCAACCGCACCAGCACCAATCGTTCCGACCCTAAGTTGATTTCGTCATCCTTCGTCGCCGGTCTACGGCACATCCTTCGCTGATTTCACCTCCGCTTCCTCCTCATCCTATCCTTCCATTCTCTATATCTTTTCTTCGCGAGCTCTAATTCGAATTCTAACTTTCTTGATTTTTCGATCGCATCGTCTTCCTTGATTGAAATAGGGATCAGAGGGTAGCGTAGGAATCGGCAGGCGAAGACACTGAAGAGCGGAGAAAGGGATTAGGTGGCGGCTTCAATTTTTTTAATCGTGAAGCGAATCTAGGGTTTTCATTTTGTTATCAAAATGGCCGCCAATATGAAGTAGCAACGGGTTGGATCGAGCACTATTATTAATGGGTTTTGACATTTTTACTTCCTAATAATTGAGAAGTAAAATTAAGCCTATTGAATTATTATATAATTGATATTAATTACTCGATTTTACTTATTACTAATAACTGAAAAAGTAAAGTTAAGCCTGCTGGAATTCTGATTATATGTAACAACCAGTAATTAGTGATTGTTTAATAATACTCGTTAATTATTATAAGCTATAAATAATCAATATAATATTATTAAAAATTAATTATTAAATTAATAAATTATATAATATTATTAATGATAAGTAATTTTTAATGTAGTATTATAGTTAAAGGTAATAATATAAAGTTATATAACATTATTGAATGAAATCTAATATGTATACAATAATATAAAGAAAACATTATTTAAAACTTTTTTTATAGCTATTTGGGTAGCTAGACACTGTAGATATTATTGCTTTTACAATGATGTTATAAATAATATAATATTATTATTAATGATTAATTATTAGATATAATATTATCAATTATTAAATATTAATAAATAATATAATATTATGGATGATTAGTAATATAATATTATAGTTAATAATATATGATTAATTATTAAATAATAAAACATAATAAGTACTAATTAATAATAATTTTGTGACCGTTGTAAAGTAGACATCTATTACAACGTACATCTTGTGAACGTTGTAAAATTGACATCTATTACAACGAGCCTGAAATGACCGTTGTAATAGCACTCTCTTACAACACGCAATTTTTACCCCTTGTGAAAAGAGCATTGTAAAGGATATCTATTACAACGGTCAAGAAACGATTGTTGTAATAGTGTCCTATTACGACGGGCACCATTTGGCCGTTGTAAAAGATTGTTGTACAGACATCTATTACAACGGTCCAGAATGTGACCGTGATAATAGCCTTCTATTACAACGGGCAGCCAGTGCCCGTTGTAAAAGGGTATTTTTGTTGTAGTGTAAGCATACTAACAGTATAGGCATATGGTGACAAGATTAGGCATACTAACATAATGAGTATAATAAAGATAGGCATGCAGAAACTAAACAGAGGATCAGGTGTACAAGTAATGGCAGATCTGTTTAGTTATGATCCAGGTTACTAATAGGCATAAGTTTATATCCAACTTATAAACATGTCAAGGTTACTATTAACTGTTCATATCTAAAAATAACATGAACTCACTGTGATTAGATCTAAAGGACAGAGAATTGGCTTTGGTGTTATAGTAGAGATTCTTGAATACGTATAAATTGTTGTTGCAGAAGAATAGGCTATTTTAATTTGAGTTGGGACAATACCTCATTGTCTCCATTCTTTTTGGGTGAATAAAACAATAGAAATGAGGTCCTATTTATATCCTAAGGTCAACGAATCTCGCTCAAAAACGCGTCCAAGTGCATAGAAAAGGATCATCCTAGATGTAACTGGGGTCGACACCCCTGTGTAGGGGTCGACATCTTTAACAACACGGAAAATCTGAACCAATTTAACAATTTTTAATTTGGCTATTTTAGTAGATTTTTAATATTTAAAATAAATTATTTTAAATAATAACGACCAAAAGTCTATTTGAATCGATGTTGGAAAATAAATATATATATATTAATTATAAAACAAGGCCTGAAATGGCGCGACAGTTTGAAAATTTGAATTCAAACTTTGACTGACTGTACCGGATGCAAAATAAAACGGATTTTAGTGAAACCAAAAATATTTAAATCTGTTTATGAATATCTTTCTAACGAATCTGAAAAATCGAAATTTCATAGCGGGAATCAAAAGTTATGGCCAAATGAATTTTCAGAAAGGTCGCTTTGGAGTTAATATAGCCCTTGAAAATAGACATTTTGCAAACGACCTCCATTTTCGACGAAACCACTTTTGTTGGATCCGGAATGTTAAATTATTATTAGATTTCAAATTCCATAATTTTTGGAGTTAATATGTGAGCGTGGCAAAGGAAAATGTGTTTGGTAAATTTCAGTCAATTTGGATCGACCAGAAAACGACCATTTTTCAAACTGTCTCCAAATTTGTCGAAACTAGTTTTTTTGGCACCGTAACATCCAGGCATAGCCGGATTTATTTTTCTGGAATTTTTGGGATCGGTATGTGGCCCCGGCAAATTGAAATGTACGTTCAAATCCATATTTGAATGTTTTATATTTTAATTTGAAGAATAACTAGCTGAAACAGTCGAATGGGCCTATGAAACATATTCCATTGTGTCCGGGATGGGGGTATTTAGCTACAGACGATAGTCGTTGATTTTGAATTGGGGTTCGTAAGGGGAAAGGGGTATTTTTGGAAATAAATAATTAAATATATATTTTTGGCCAATCAAATTCAAGCCATTTTCTCTCTCCCCGATTATCGCTATAGACAAACAACAGAAATAGATTTCCCCATTCTCTCCTCTTTTTCTTCCAATCCGCTCAGTAAAATCAAATGCCACTGTTGAGGATTTTGTAGTGTTCCTCACGAGCTTCACATCCATATAAGGATTGGATTTTTTTCGTGCCCCGTAACGTTCGAATCGAGCTTGGGAAGTCAGGGACTTCAACTCGCCGCCGCCGTTCCCCTGGTGGATCGAAGTGGACCCCACCCCCGGCGCCTGCGTGCCTCTCCTTCCCCTTCCACGTGGCAGTGGCCGATCCTCCCCTTGTGCGCCGGTTTGCGCAAAAAAAAAACCTAGTTTGGAACCTTTCAGCTGAGGTAAAGGTTTAAATAAATTAAACTGTTTATAGCACTTTAAAGCGCTACGGATTTTGATTTCACTATAAAAATCATATCTTTTTGCTATGTTGTCGAAATCCAGTGAAACAAGAGATATTGGACTTGTGGCGATGTCTTCTACATTCTAGAAGAGACCGGATATTTTTCTGAGCTTCCTACAATTTTTGGAGGAGTGGAACCCAATGTGAGATTTCTAAATTATAAACGATATGGAATGACGATGTATAAATTATACAATCGATATATGAGTTATATAAGCATTGTACACCTCATGTATAAGCATTGTATAAGTTGTATGTGCGATGTATAAGTTATATATGCATTGTAAAACTTATATGTGAGTTGAAACGAAATTGAAATGAAAGTGAAATATATTTATATATGTGTATATATATATATATATATATATACACTCCCCTCGTCCACAGACCATGGACGATATATATTGGTTGTGATTGTTTAGATTTTTGTTGATGTGAAATTTGGTGAATATGACGAATGGTTGTTTGTGGTTGAAAACAAATAGGATTAGTTTGTGGAAAAAAATTCATCTGCGTACGAACTATATTATTGAAAACCCCTTGTCAAAAGCAGCGAGGCTTTAAGGTAGAGCGAGGAGCCGTACTCGGGACGGTGCTGGTTTTAACTATCCTGTCGTTATGCTGCCGAAGTTTTCTGAAATATTCATATGTTTGATTAATATTCATGTGCTGGAAAAATATTCATTTTTGAAATAGAATTGTTTGAACGATAAAAATAACATTTTTATTGAATGTATGAAATAGAAATGGTTTGAACGATAAAAATAACATTTTTAGTGAATGTATGAAATAAAATAGTTTGACAATAAAAATCACATTTTTATTATATATGCGAAGTATATAAAATATTCATGTTTGAAATAAATTGTTTAAACAATAAAAATCACATTTTTATTATATGTATGAATCGCTAAAAATCTTCGTTTTTGAAATAAATTGTTTTAACAATAAAAATCACACACATATATATATATATATGAAGTATTAAAAATAGTCATGTGTTGAAATAGATATTCGTTGGATAAAAATATTATTTTTATCACATATATGAAATGAAATGGTGTGGAAATCGAAGAACGGGTTATATTTACATATTAATATATATAAATATAATTAAAATGAATCGAATAATGAAGCTGCAGTTCGTATTTTGAAACCGTGATTTTAAACGATAATTGTGGGAGATCCGACCATTGGATTTTCCTGAAACCGAAACCGTTGGGTCCGCTTTGGAAATATCTTTCCAACGACACCAAATTTGTAAAGATCCAACGGTTAGATTTTGTGAAATGTTAAATTCAAATCTGAATGAAAACAACGCCAGAATAGATTATATTAATATATATAAATATAATTAAATTAAATCGAATAACGACGCTGCAGTTCAAGTTTTGAAATCGTAACTTTAAACGATTATACCAGGAGATCCGACCGCCGGATTTACCCAAAACTGGAACCATTGGATCCGCTTTGAAAAGATCTTTCCAATGATATAAAATATGTAAAGATCCAATGGTTAGATTTTTAGATACGTGTAAATCAAATCTAGACAAAAACAGCGCCATGGCCGCGTTATGGCCTGAAGCGTCGTTTGAATAAATTGGCTATATTTAAATAAATAAAAATAGTGATAAATCATTATAAAATATTATAAATGATATGGAATGGAAATAAACTGAATTTACTCGGTTTATAGGATATTTGATGGTTGAATGTTTTTGACATGAGAATTACATTAATGAACTGAATTATGGATGTCAGATAATTTAACCATTGGAATGAATTGATTTGAAATTCTAAATATATGTGAATTATTTGAAAAGGCCGAGTTAATTCTCATTTCAAATAATTGGTCGACGATTAGAAGTCGAAGATATGAAGACGGTGCAAGACCGAGGATCTTCACATCGAATGGATGGCTACTGATGCCTTTGATGGAAGTTGCTGCCCTGAAGGGGTTACAGTGGTGGTCGTCCGAACGTACTTGTTGATCGTTCGGATGTGCGAGGGCCTCTCTCCTGTATTGGACATACGGGAGAGGAATAAGGTGCCTCCGGTTTCGTTCTGACCCAGTACGGACTTGTAAATGGATGTGTGTCAGACGTTGTAGATTGACAACGTGGCATATAGAGATGCGGTGATCAAGACTTTTGTTGAAAAGCAGAGCCTTGTGGTTGATGATCAAAGTAGGGCTTTAAATAGCTAGCTTTGTATTTAGCGTTGATTCGAGCCTCACACCTCGGTATGGACCAGAAACGGGAGAGGACTTCAGGGAGGACATGCGTTTCCTTCTAGATAGGAGTGGTGTTTTAGGTTTTACACGCCCGGGCATTTTACTTATATGGATGATGGATAGCGAGGCGCCTCGGTTATATTGGTCGTTACGGGACTGATGGTCTGGTCGGGATATGACCAGTTTGACGCCCCATAGGGCGGGTAAATGCAGTGTTCAGGCATTTTAATCCACTCCGTGTGGACCGGCCCTGACGATCCAAAGGCTTGACAGAGTACTTGCCTGAGACACGGGCGAGAGCGTCTCGAAGCGGTAAGGATGATCGCTTGCCTTGGTTCATGACCGGAATCCAATTTCCAAATATGACATCGTGCAGTTTTGATTGTAAACCTATATATAGCGACATGATATATGGTACACATGCCATCTATGATTGATACTTATGATTGAAATTGTTTTTGAAACATATAAACACTAGTAATAATATCAAATGCTTTTGTTTTATTCGTATCAAGCATCTTTTGGCCATTATAAGGTAAAACTCTATCCTCCGGTTTGCGTTGCATTGCGTGTTGGGAACTGAGTCTTATAATGGCTTCATTTTTATAAAAAGCATTGCGATGTTTAAATGATTTACTTGTTTTAAGCACTGGCAATCCAATGGAGTAAACCCGTTCCGCGTTAGCGGCGTGGTCCTGTGATTGACCTTATTATAAAATAAGTTAAGTAGTAGATTTCTCATACCAGTCTCATGACTGACTCGTAGTTTGTTTCACTTGCAAACTCAGGTGCCTTATTTTCTACATGGGCAGCCTTTATTCAGGTTTTAGCAGGCTCTTTCAGGATAACAATGGAGCTGAAGATGGATTCAATCACTTCTTTCTTTTTATGTTGTTCAGCTCCTGTTGTACATATTATGTTTTGATTCTGCTATAGACACTTTATGTAAAGCTGAAACTGTATTTTGTAGTAAGTATGATCCCGTATACTGCGTAAATCTGATGATTACGTTTATCCAGTATATTTTGATGTACATTATCTGGTGTATTAATATATTTCTGTTCTTCTGTTATTTGTTTATGTGTTATATTCCAAAGATTAACCTTGCCACTGTCGGAACGGGGGTTTGGGGTCGTCACAACGTGGTATCAGAGCTTTGGTTAAGCTTAGTTCTGGAATATTACCGAACTCATCAGAAATAGAATCAGAAGTATTCTACGACGAATAACTCATTTCAGATAGGATCAGTAATATCCTAGAATGAGTGTAGTAGAATGAAATACACCCCAGTAGACACATTTACATTCAAGTATATATCTCTATGCTTTAAAAATACCTTTTTTTGTTGGCATAACACTTTGTATGCTATTTGCAAACATTGAAAAATGAGAGGCAGAAGTAGAAGAGGTAGGTCAGAACCAGATATTGAGGCTCTATTAAACAAGTATCGAAATCTGGGTGGAGTACCGTTTTCGGGCAGTGAATCCATTATTCAAACACAAGCATGGATGCGCTCTTCTGAGAAATTTTTGAAGGTTCAAAGCTGAGAGATGATTAGAAAAGATTACTGGCATCTTGGGCGCTCAAAGACGAAGCTTTAATCTGGTGGGATAAAGTTATTAAGGATAATCCAGAAGGTGATATTACCTGGGATAGATTCAAAGAAATTTTCAATAAAAGATTTATTCCTCCAGAAGCGACTGAGCGGTTAAGTGATGAATTCTACTATCTTATTCAAGGAGATATGACCATTCTGGAATATCATAAGAAATTCAACGAACTTTCTCGTTTTGCCCCGCATCTAATTCAAAATCCAAAGACGAAGAATCTGAGGTTTATTAACGGGCTTCAAAGAAAGTACCAAAGTAGTGTAACTGCACATGTGCAACAATCTTTTTCTGAAATGATATACATGGCTTATCAGTATGAAGATCTAGATAAGCAAGGCCTTTTGAAGGACGAAGAGGAATGTAGTTCTAGCAACAAAAGGAAATTTGAAACTGATAGCCCAGAGACAAGTACACAGCCTGAGGCAAGTACGACGTCTGGGGTCAGAAAGAAGCCAAGAGTCAATAGGAAAAAGGCTAAATTTGAGAAAGGACCAGTAACAACTGTTACCTGCTCTAACTGTAATCGGAAAGAGCATTTGGCAAAAAACCGTGGACCCTTAAAGAAACGATTAAAGAGTGGATTTAAACTCGCTAAGAAGCAAAATAACCCACATGGTGAAAGGAAATGCCATGAGTGTCACCAAGCAGGTCATGTTGCAAGGGAGTGTCGGCTATTAAAGAAATCTGAAGTGGCACAAGTGAATGAAGTGGCAGAGGTTCCTGAACCCTCAGCTAGTCAGGGAAAGCCAGATGTTTTAGAAGGCACGCTTACTGTCAAGAATATTCCAGTTAAAGTACTGTTTGATACAGGCGCGTCACGAAGCTTTATTGCAAGTAATGCGGTTAAGAAGCTGGATTTGAAACTGAAAAAGCTCAAAGCACCTATGACTGTCCATAATCCGGTTGGGGGTTCCCTCAATCTCAGTTGGATTTGTGGGGTGCCTGTGTCTTTTTCCCGTTATCGGTTCCCTACCATCTCGATCGTCATGAATTTTAAAGAATTTGATCTTGTTCTAGGATTGGATTAATTAACCAAGTATGAAGCTGAGGTCAAATGCGCCAAAAGGGTTGTTAAGGCAAAGACAAAGTTCGGGGACTATATAACCATTCCATGTGAAGGCCCGAATTTGGATAGAAAAGACTTTTGGTCAGCTCTGAACGTTTCTCCTGCTCAATTAGAACCTGTTCCTGTTGTTATGGAGAATATTCCGGTCGACGTAGAAAATATTCCTGCCGTCAAGAACTATGTGGATGTGTTCGAAGAAGTTGTTAGCATACCTCCGCGTAGAGAAATAGATTTCAAGATTTCTTTAATTCCGCATGCAAGGCCAATAGTTCACGCTATTCGAAGAATGACCTTGAAGGAAAAAGAAGAATTAGACAATCAGACTCGACAGCTAGTATGGAAGGGTTTTATCCGGCCTAGTTTCTATAATTGGGGAGCAGGAGTGGTGTTTATCCCAAAGTCAGACGGTACTCTCAAACTATGTGTGGATTATCGTGACTTGAACAAGCAGACGTTAAAGAACAAATATCCATTGTCGCGGATTGATGATTTATTGGATCGATTGAATAGCGTGCAAGTATTTTCATGAATGGACCTAGCTACAGGTTTCCATCAACTTCGTATAGCCGAAGAATGTGCTCCTTTGACAGCATTCAGAGGTCTAGACTTATTCTATGAGTGGTTAGTAATGCCATTCGTCTTATGTAACGCTCCATCTTATTTTGTCGATCTAATGAACCGGGTATTCCGAGAAGTATTGAATAAATTTGTTCTGGTTTTCATTGATGACATATTGATCTTCTCTAAGTCAGAAAGAGAGCATGAAAAACAATTGGAACAAGTGTTAGAAATTCTCAGAAAGAATGTTTCAAAGGCAAAATTTTCCAAATGTATATTCTGGCAAGAAGATGTCAAGCTTCTTGGGCACGTTGTATCAAAAAAAGAAATTTCTGTGGATCCCGGTAAGATCACAGCTATTCAAGATTGGAAGCAGCCAACTACACCCACAGAAGTCCGTAGTTTTCTTGGATTGGCTAGTTATTATCGGAAGTTCACTAAAGATTTTTTGAAGATATCTAGTTCCTTAACAACTTACTAAGAAACACTCAAGGTTCAATTGGACTCAGAATGTGAGGCAGATTTCCAAAAGCTGAAGTTGAGGCTGACAACTGCTCCAGTGTTAACAATTATTGATGGCAATCAAGACTTGAAAGTCTGTACAGATGCTTCTAAAGAAGGTCTGGGTGCATTGTTAATGCAGAGAGGCCAAGTAGTCGCTTATGCTAGCCGTCAATTGAAGCCACATGAGAAGAATTATACAACTCACGATATTGAATTGTTAGCCATCGTGTTTGCTATGAAAATCTGGAGGCATTATCTATTGGGTGGGAAATTTGAATTATATACCGATCATCAATCTTTGAAGTACTTGTTCACCCAGAAAGATCTGAATATGAGACAGCAGCGTTGGTTAGAATTTCTCGCAGCATATGATCTTGATATTTATATACTCCGGGGAAAGCCAATGTTGTGGCTGATGCGCTCAGCAGAAATAATGTAATCATTTCCAATCTTATAATCATACCTTCATTGATTGATAACATATCTGCTCTTTAGAAGGATGATCACTTCATTCAGAAGATCAGAGAGAGGATTCAGAAAGGCGAGCCTTCGAGTTTTCAGATTGATAACGAGGGAACTCTGAGGTTGAAAGGATGAATTTGTGTTCCAAACATCCCTGAACTCCAGAGAGAAGTATTGGATGAATGTCACAAATCCAAACTGAGTATCCATCCAGGAGTGAGTAAAATGTATAATGATATCAAACGCACATTCTGGTGGAGATCTATGAAAAGAGACATTTCCTTGTACGTTAGCCGGTGTTCTACTTGTCAGCAAGTTAAAAGCGATCAATAGAAACTCACCGGATTGTTGCAACCGTTGGAAATTCCAGGTTGGAAGTGGGAACAAATTTCTATGGATTTCATATATGGTTTGCCCAGAACCAGGAAACGAAATGACAGTATTTGGGTGATCGTAGATCGTTTCACGAAGACCACCCATTTCATACCTGTCAGATCAAATAGAACCACTCAGAGTTTGGCGCATATTTATTTCAAAGAGATTGTTAAACTACATGGAGTTCCCATGAGTATCGTTAGTGATCGTGACCCGATTTTCGCTAGTAAATTCTAGGAAGCATTCCAAGCAGAATTGGGAATGAAACTGAATTTGAGCACCGCTTATCATCCTCAAACAGAGGTCAAACTAAGAGGGTGAATCGTGTTCTAGAAGATTTATTGCGGGTTTGTGTTATCGATTTTGGCGGATCGTGGGAAGACCATTTGCATTTGGCCGAGTTCTCATACAACAACTGCTACCAAGCGAGCCTGAAAATGTCACCAATCGAAGCATTGTACGGTAGACCGTGTAGATCCCCCGGTTGTTGGGTAAAACCTGGTAACAGACTTGTATTGGGACCAGATATGATTCGCGAAGCTGCAGATAAAGTCGATTTCATTTAGAAATGATTACTAGCCGCTCAAAGCCAACATAAGAGCTATGCATATTCAAGAAGATGAGATTTATCATTTGTTGTTGGTGACTATGTATATTTGAGGGTTCCTCCGATGAGAGGAGTAGTCCGATTTGGCAAAACAGGGAAATTGGTGCCCAGATTTATTGGCCATTTCCTGTACTCGAACGGATTGGAACTTTCGCTTATAGGGTTCAATTGCCTGATTGGTTGCCTGGGGTACATGATGTGTTTCACGTATCTCAACTTCGAAAGCATGTGCATTATCCAGACTTGGTCGTGGAAGAAGCCGCGCAACAAGACTTGGAAATTACTCTAGAATTAGCTGTGAGGAGAGAGCTGATAAAGATTATTGGCAAAGAAACTAAAGAGCTAAGGAACAAGAAGGTTCACTTAGTCAAAGTGCAATGGAGCGGAGACCCGCGAGACTGTACTTGGGAAACTGAGGAGAGTATTAAGAAAGCCTATCCCAATTGCAGGGTGGATATCTTTGATAAAATCTGGTGCAAGGTACATTTACCATATTTTGAATTTCCGTATTGTTCTCTACTTGGTTATTGTTTCCTTTTCATGAATGTAGAATTTTAAATTATACAGTCTGAATATTTTAAAGGAGTATATGAATTAATTACTATATATTTGAAAAGGTTAAAAATAAATTGATTGTTGTTTGTGTGGAGTGATTGTTAGTTCAAAACAAATAACATTGGAATAATAAAATCAATAAGAGAATGAAGGGTAAATTTATGCAATTGAATCCAATATTAAACTGATTTGAAATTGATAGAAATATATGCATGTACATTATATATGTTTGAACAGGTAAATGGATTTGCTGTTGAGTAAAGAATTTATTTGCGTGCCCGACAAATAGGTAAACCTTCATGAGTTGGATGCGCAATTTTATTATTATATCAACTCCTATGAATGTCATTGGATGCAGAGTGCTGGTTGTTCTATGTGTAATATTAAACGTCGTCATAGGATAGTAACAATTAATTTTGAACTACACTACATGGCATACTTCTCGAAGATAGCATACTCTATCATATACCACATAAGCATTTGGAGCTTATGTGAAGAGGTTTAAGATTTACCACACGAGCGAGAGGCTTGTATGACGATGACTATATTACAGGTTGAACCGAAGACGGACATGGACTATATAAATTATAACGGTAAATTTCCAGGTTAATAAAACCCCCACACAGGTCTGGAGATGACAATAAACATGTCTCTTTGGTCATTAAGGCACAAAAACCATTTATAGGATGACAAGAATTTATTCTCTGGAGTTATGATCTATACATACTCCTCTATGGACACCGGACTATATCACTAGAAATATGTGCATGCTTATTAGGATTTATTGGGTACCTAATATGGCCCAACAAATTTCCAAACCCCTCCCCGTACAAAGGAGGTTATGGCGAAATTTTTCGAAAATTTAGGATGTTAGCCAAATTTTTGAATAATTAGGAAATTCTTAGAAACTGAAAAGTTGAAGAATGAAAGCCAGAATGAAAGTGGAGTTGGTTAGTTGAACAACTTTCTGCTTCGTTCCTTTTCGAGGAAGAAAAGATTTTAAGTAGGGGAGATTATAACAACCCAAAAAATCTGAACCAATTTAAAAAATTTTAATTTGGCTATTTTAGTGGATTTTGAATATTTAAAATAAATTATTTTAAATAATAACGACCAAAAGTCTATTCGAATCGATATTGGGAAACAAATATATTTATTTTAATTATAAAAAAAGGCCTGAAATGGCGCGGTAGTTTAAAAATTTGAATTCGAACTTTGACTGACTGTACTGGATGCAAAATAAAACGGATTTTAGTAAAACCAAAAATATTTAAATTTGTTTATGAATATCTTTCTAACGACTCTGAAAAACTGAAATTTCATAGCGGGAATCAAAAGTTATGGCCAAATGAATTTTCAGAAAGGTCGCTTTGGAGTTAATATAGCCCTTGAAAGTAGACATTTTGCAAATGACCTCCATTTCGACGAAACCACATTTGCTGGATCCGGAATGTCAAATTATTGCTAGATTTCAAATCCCATAATTTTTGGAGTTAATATGTGAGTGTAGCAAAGGAAAATGTGTTTAGTAAATTTTAGTCAATTTGGGTCGACCAGAAAATGGCCATTTTTCAAACGGTCTCCAAAGTTGACGAAACTAGTTTTGTTGGGACCGTATCGTCCAGGCATAGCCAGATTTAGTTTTCTGGAATTTTTGGGCTTGGTATGTGGCCCCGACAAATTGAAATGTATGTTTAAATCCATATTTGAATGTTTTATATTTTAATTTGAAGAATAACTAGCTGAAACAGTCGAATGAGCCTACGAAACATATTCCATTGTGTCCGGGATAGGGGTATTTAGCTAGGGACGACAGTCGTTGGGTTTGAATTGGAGTTCGTAAGGAAAAATGGGTATTTTTGGAAATAAATAATTAAATATATATTATTGGCCAATCAAATTCAAGCCATTTTCTCTCTCCCAGATAATCGCTATAGACGAACGACAGAAATAGATTCCCCACTTCTCTCCTTTTTTTCTTCCAATCCGCTCAGTAAAATCGAATGCCACAGTTGAGGATTTTGTAGTGTTCCTCACGAGCTTCACATCCATATAAGGATTGGAATTTTTTCGTGCCCCGTAACGTTCGAATCAAGCTCGGAAAGTCAGGGACTTTAACTCGCCACCGCCTCTCCCCTGGTGGATCGAAGTGGACCCCACCCCTGGTGCCTGCGCGCCTCTCCTTCCCCTTCCACGTGGCAATGGCTGATCCTCCCCTAGTGCGCCGGTTTGCGCGAAAAACGAAAACCTAGTTTGGAACTTTTCATCTAAGGCAACAGTTTAAACAAATTAAATTGTTTATAGCACTTTAAAGCGCTACAGATTTTGATTTCACTATAAAAATCATTTCTTTTTGCTATGTTGTCGAAATCCAGTGAAACAAGAGACATTGGACTCGTGGCGATGTCTTCTACATTCTAGAAGAGACCGGATGTTTTTCTAAGCTTCCTACAATTTTTGGAGGAGTGGAACCCTATGTGATATTTCTAAATTATAAATGATATGGAATGACGATGTATAAATTATACAATCGATATATGAGTTATACAAGCATTGTACAACTCATGTATAAGCGTTGTATAAGTTGTATATGCGATGTATAAGTTATATAGGCGTTGTAAAAATTATATGTGAGTTGAATGAAATTGAAATGAAAGTGAAATATATTTATATACGTATATATATACACACACACACACACACACCCCTCGTCCATAGACCATGGACGATATATATTGGTTGTGATTATTTGGATTTTGGTTGATGTGAAATTTGGTGAATATGACGAATGGTTGATTTGATTATGGTTGTTTATGGTTGAAAACAAATAGGATTAGTTTGTGGAAAAAATTCATCTGAGTACGAACTAGATTATTGAAACCCCTCTTGTCAAAAGCTGCAGGGCTTTAAGGTAGAGCGAGGAGCCGTACTCGGGACAGTGCCAGTTTTAACTACCCTGCCGTTATGCTAACGAAATTTTCTGAAATATTCATACGTTTGATTAATATTCATGTGTTGGAAAAATATTCATTTTTGAAATAGAATTGTTTAAACGATAAAAATAACATTTTTATTGAATGTATGAAATAGAAATGGTTTGAACGATAAAAATAATTTTTTTAGTGAATGTATGAAATAAAATAGTTTGACAATAAAAATCATATTTTTATTATATATGTGAAGTATATAAAATATTCATGCTTGAAATATATTGTTTAAACAATAAAAAAATACATTTTTATTATATATATATATATGAATCGCTAAAAATCTTCACTTTTGAAATAAATTGTTTTAACAATAAAAATCACATATATATATATATGAAGTATTAAAAATAGTCGTGTGTTGAAATAGATATTCATTGAATAAAAATATTATTTTTGTCATATATATGAAATGAAATGGTGTGGAAATCGAAGAACGGGTTATATTTATATATTAATACATATACACATATATATATATATATATAATTAAAATAAATCGAATAACGAAGCTGCAGTTCGTATTTTGAAACCGTGATTTTAAATGATAATTGCGGAAGATCCGACCACCGGATTTTCCCGGAACCGAAACCATTGGGTCCGCTTTGGAAATATCTTTCCAACGACACCAAATTTATAAAGATCCAATGGTTAGATTTTGTGAAATGTTAAATTCAAATCTGAATGAAAACAGCGCCAGAATGGATTATATAAATATATATATATATATATAATTAAATTAAATCGAATAACAACGCTGCAGTTCAAGTTTTGAAATCGTAACTTTAAATAATTGTACCGGGAGATCCGACTGCCGGATTTTTCCCAAAACTAGAACCGTTAGGTCCGTTTCGAAAAGATCTTTCCAATGATATAAAATATGTAAAGATCCAACGGTTAGATTTTCATATATGTGTAAATCAAATCTGGAGAAAAACAGCGTCATGGCTGCGTTATGGCCTGAAGCGTTATTTGAATAAATTGGCTACATTTAAACAAATAAAAATAGCAATAAATCATTATAAATTATTATAAACGATATTGAATGTAAATAAACTGAATTTACTCGGTTTATAGGATATTTGACGGTTGAATGTGTTTGATGCGAAAATTACATTAATGAACTAAATTATGGATGTAAGATAATTTAACCATTGAAATGAATTGATTTGAAATTCTAAATATATGTGAATTGTTTGAAAAGGCCGAGTTAATTCTCATTTCAAATAATTGGTCGATGATTAGAAGTCGAAGATATGAAGACGGTGCAAGACCGAGAATCTTCACATCGAATGGATGGCTACTGATGCCTTTGATGGGAGTTGCTTCCCTGAAGGGGTTACAGTGGTAGTCATCCAAACATACTTGTTGATCGTTCGGATGTGTGAGGGCCTCTCTCCTATATTGGAAATACAGGAGAGGAATAAGGTGCCTCCGGTTTCGTTCAGACCCAGAATGGACTTGTAAATGGATGTGTGTCGGATGTTGTAGATTGACAACGTGGAATATAGAGATGCTGTGATCAAGGCTTTTGTTGAAAAGCAGAGCCTTGTGGTTGATGATCAAAGCCGGACTTTAAATAGCTAGCTATGTGTTTAGCGTTGATTCGAGAGCCTCACACCTCGGTACGGACCAGAAACGGGAGAGGACTTCAGGGAGGACATGCGTTTCCTTCTAGCTAGGAGTGGTGTTTTAGGTTTTACACGCCCGGGCATTTTACTTATGTGGATGATGGATAGCGAGGCGCCTCGGTTATATTGGTCGTTACGGGACCGATGGTCTGGTCGAGATATGACCAGTTTGACGCCCTATAGGGCGGGGACATGCAGTTCAGGCATTTTAATCCACTCCGAGTGGACCGTCCCTGACGATACAAAGGCTTGACAGAGTACTTGCCTGAGACACGGGCTAGAGCGTCTCGAAGCGGTAAGGACGATCCCTTGCCTGGGTTCATGACGGAAATCCAATTTCCAAATACGACATCGTGCAGTTTTGATTGTAAACCTATATATGGCGACATGATATATGGTATTCATGCCGTCTATGATTGATACTTATGATTGAAATTGTTTTTGAAACATATAAACACTTGTATAATATCAAATGCTTTTGTTTTATTCGTATTAAGCATATTTTGGCCATTATACGGTAAAACTCTATCCTCCGGTTTGCATTGCATTGTGTGATGGGAGCTGAATCTTATAATGGCTTCATTTTTATAAAAAGCATTGAATGTTTAAATTATTTACTTGTTTTAAGCATTAGCAACCCAATGGAGTAAACCTGTTCCGCGTTAGCGGCGTGGTCCTGTGATTGGCCTTATTATAAAATAAGTTAAGTAGTAGATTTCTCATACCAGTCCCGTGACTGACTCGTAGTTTGTTTCACTTGCAAACTCGGGTGCCCTATTTTCTACACGGGCAGCCTTGTATTCAGGTTTTAGCAGGCTCTTTCTGGATAGCTATGGAGCTGAAGATGGATTCTATCACTTCTTTCTTTTTATGCTGTTCAGTTCCTGTTGTACATATTATGTTTTGATTCCGCTGTAGACATTTTATGTAAAGCTGAAACTATATTTTGTACTAAGTGTGATCTTATATACTATGTAACTGTGGTGATTATGTTTATCCAGTATATTTTGATGTACATTATTTGGTATATTTATATATTTCTGTTCTGCTGTTATTTGTTTATGTGTTATATTCCAAAGATTACCCTTGCCACCGTCGGAAATGGGGGTTTGGGGTCATCACAACACCCAAAGGGGACAGGGTCGACCCCTTACGGGCCGATTCCCTCCCTTTTTCCCACTATGTGATTTCGAATTCTGGATTTGCTTTATTTATATTTAAATGGCTTATATGTATTTAAACTTCAAACCTTTATATCTTCTTCATATGATGTTCGTTTTACGCAAACTCGGAGTCCATCTCAAGAAGAATTATGAGATGAATGCAATAGCGCATTCCATTTTACTTAATTCCTAATTTTGAATTATGTATTCTTTAGTTTATCATTATAGTGTTCTTTGAAGTTACGAGGTGCTACATTCTCCCATACTTAAAGGATTTCGTCTCCGAAATCTCCAAATTAAGAAGAGTGTATATTCTAACATTCATCATCCATCTACTCATCCACCAATCACAGGCATCCACTGTCCTTAAATATTTCTAATGCTTATATGAACATATGCCAAGGTGTGTGCATATGTCCCTATACTAATGTGAAAGATCAGGCGGTCTACTTATTCAGTCGACCTCCTTAATGCAATGTATGTTAGTGCTATGAAACCAACATGTACGCAAATAATCCTACTATAACATGTAAGTTCTATATGTGTGCACAATCATTCATCCAAATGCAACATCCACATGATGATACACCCACTTTCATCCAAAAAAATGCACATGCATCCATATGCAGTATGAGAGTGATTGAGCCGATCTAGTTCCTAATGTATGTGTATATGCATCCACTAACAACCACTAGCAAACACTTGCATCCATCAAATATAACATTCTTCAAACACATGTTTACATCCATGGGTTCCCTACCTAATGGTCGAAGATTCGGTCGATAAGATATACTTAAACAATAGAAACTAGTACGAATAAAAGCTTTAGAAAAAGAAGTTAAGAACATACCCTTGAAAAGAAAAGGATACGAAGCACGAATCTTGTCTTCAGTCTCCCAAGTTGCATTCTCGGGGTCTTCTCCCCGTTGAAATTTCATCAACTTGACTACTGGGTTGCGTAGCTTTTTAACCTCTGATCCAAGAATACGAGTTGAAACTTGTCTAACTGTTGCATCACGTTCCACCTCTACTTCCTCAAACATACTCGGTTCAACTACTTCTATGGTATCATGTAAGTACTTCTGTAAATGAGAAACATGGAAAAAATCATGAACACTGGACAGTCTCTCTGGTAGCTTTACTCTATAGACCATTTGGCCAATTCTTTCTGTTATGGGAAATGACCCAACAAATCTTGGTGCCAATTTCCCTATAGATCCAAAACGAACCACATTCCACAAAGGTGATACCTTGATGAAAACCATGTCTCCTACTTTAAACTCAATATCGATCCTTCTCTTATGTGCGTGGGACTTCTGCCTGTCGTGAGCTGTCTTTATGCATCTTCGAATAAGATCAATCTTTCCTGAAGTTTCTCGAATCATCTAAGGTCCAAGTAGATGCCTTTCTGTAGACTCCCACCAACAAGTCGGTGATTTACAGGGTCATCCGTACAATGCCTCGAAGGGTGCTATACAAATACTAACCAGATAACTGTTGTTGTAGGCAAACTCTACCAAAGGAAGATGCTCTTCCCAAGTCCCTCCGAAGTATAGGATGCATAGTCTTAAAAGATCCTCAAGAACTCTATTCATCCTCTTCATCTGTCCATCGGTCTGAGGATGATAAGCGGTGCTCAAACACAACTGTGTACCTAATGCCTCTTGTAAGCTCCTCCAAAACTCACTGGGAAAATGGGGTCACGAACACTCACAATATTGAAAGGTACTCCATGTAAATGTACTATCTCAGGAAGATAAACTATTGCCAACCATGTTGTCGTCCTTTTACTCTTAACAGGAATGAAATGAGCGCTCTTAGTAAGCCTGTCATCTATAACCCAAATACTGGTGTTGCGTTTCCTCCATCTAGGCAAACCATCAATGAAATCCATAGAGATGCTCTCCCACTTCCACTGTGGGACTTCCGAAGGATGAAGTAAACCCCCAGGCTTTCTTTGCTCAGCCTTGACTTGTTGGTAGATTAAACATTGAAAAACAAACTCCGTTACATCTTTCTTCATCTTGGCCCAAAAGAAAACCATCTTCATATCTCTATACATCTTATCACTGCCTGGATGGATAGTCATCCTAGAATGATGGGCTTCCTCAAGGAATGTCTTTAACAAACTCCTAATCCATGGAACACAAAGCCTTCCATCTCGTCACAACCATCCCCTATCATCCATGGAATATCTACTGAGGTGATTGGAATTCTCCCCTCTACTGAGCCTATCCAAGATATCTGCTATCTGCGGGTCCTCTCGCTGTGAAGTTCCTTTCTGATCCATCAGAGTAGGTCGCACCTCTAATGATGCCAATAAACCAGGTGTAAACTCGGTGGAGGGTCTAAAATCAAAAATCGATATAAACTCCAAGCTCTTCCTCTCTACAAATAGAGGACTCAAGGTCATCCTCTGCCTACTCAATGCGTCCATCACCACATTACCCTTGCCAGTGGTATAAGCAATCTCAAAGTCATAGGACATTAGGAACTCCATCCATCTTTGTTGCCTTAAATTGAGATCCTTCTACGAGAACAAGTACTTGAGAGATTTATGATCGGTGTATAACTCGAACTTCTCTCAAAGTAGATAATGGCGCCAAGTCTTAAGCGCGAATACTATGGCTGCTAACTCTAAGTCATGGGTAGGGTCGTTCTTCTCATGAACTCTTAACTGCTTACCTTCATAACATACTACGTTTCCCTCTTGCATCAGAACTGCACTAAGCCCTATGCGTATACTGTGAACACCTTGTTCCCATTAGGCAAAGTCAAGACTGGGGCTGTTGTCAGATCCCTCTTAAGTCGCTGGAAAGCATCCTCACAGTCTATACCCCAAGAAATGTTAGATTATTCTTCGTCGTTCTAGTGAGTGGGGCTAATACTTTGCGAAGTCCTTAATGAACTTCCTATAATACCCCGCTAAACCAAGAAAACTCCTCACCTCCGTTGCATTCTTTGAAATCAGCCAATCTTGAACTGCAACTATTTTCGTGGGATCTATTGTTATCCCATCCTTAGAGACCATATGTCCTAGAAATCTCACTTCTTTTCTCCAAAAATGACATTTTGAGAACTTCGCCTTTAGCTGGTGCGCACAGAGAGTTTTCAAAACCTCCCTTAAATGTCGGGCATGCTCTTCCTCGCTATTCGATAAAATCAAGATGTCATTGACAAAGACCATAAAAAACTTATTTAAGAACTCCCGAAACACCCTACTCAATAGATCCACAAAATAGGTGGGTGCATTCGTCAACCCAAAAGGCATGACGAGCCACTCGAAGAAACCATATGGAGTTCTAAAATTGGTCTTGTCTATACTGTCCTCTGCCACGCTCAACTGATGAAAACCTGTGGCCAAGTCCAACTGAGAGAAAATAGATGCACCAACAAGTTGGTAATATAGAACGTCTATCCTTGGAAGTGGGTTCATATTTTTCTTAGTGTGTTTATTCAACTCTCTGTAATCCATACATAAGCGACACGAACCATCCGCCTTAGTGGCGAATACTACTGGAGCACTCCATTCAAATATGGTTTGCCTAATAAACACTTTCTCAAGTAGCTCCCCTAATTGCTTGCTGAGCTTCCTCCTTTCTCTCGGAGCCATATGGCACACAGGCAATGCAACTGGCTTTGCATCGTCAACCAAGTATATATGGAAATCAATCTCGCGCCTCGGAGGTAAGACCGAACGTCCTCAAAAACATCAGGATACTCATATTCTACTGGTACAGATCGTAAATCATCGATAGATGCATCAAGAGACTCTAGGAAACTAAGCATGGCAGACCCTTTAGGGTTACAAGAAATCTCGAGGGTCCTCCAATGGCAAGTCAAAAGTTTAATGACCCTTCTTTCACAATCTAGAATGGCACCATACATGGCTAGAAAATCCATCCTTAGAATCAAACCATAGCCCATGAAACCAAGCATATATGTGTCACATTCAAGCTCAATGCCCAACACAGATATTCTCAAACCCCGACAAATCATAGACAATGAGTTGTAACGCCAATGGGATTTGAGACAACAATGGGATCCAAACCATACTAGTACTAAGGTGTAGAGACTCAACCATAGAATCAGATATAAAAGAATGCGAAGCACCAGAATCAAAAAGAGTTCTAACAGGATGATTGGAAAGAGAAATAAAACCTTCAATAAAAACTTTTCAACCTCTATCTGGTATACCGACCATGAGAGCATGCACCTGGCCTCCAGAAGATCATGCCTTTTGGCCTTGTCCTTTCTTCTTCGGGCACTCCTTACAATAATGTCTGACCTCTCCACAATGGAAACAAGCATTTTTCTTTCTTTTGCAGTCTTTGACCAAATGACCCGCGCGTCTACAATTATGACATTTCCTCTTATCTCGAGCTTTGATGTTCTTTCTGCCCTTCTTTTGCTGTTGTTGCTGTTCTTTCTTGTGCCACACTTTCTTGTTTTATGTTTCATCATTCTTAGCCTATTTTTTTCCACCTTTATCTTCTTCGTGCATCAATGCCACATCAACGAGTTTCTAAAAAGTTGCTTCCATTGGAATATGAGACATATCCAACCCATGAAGGGGTTCATTCAATCCTCTAGCAAACCTCAAAGCTTTCTTGTGCGGGGTATTCACTAGCTCCAAACCAAACCTTTCCAATTGATTGAATTTATTAACATACTCTTTGACAGACATAGCCCCTTGCTTAAGTGCCAAAAACCTTTCCATTTGCATACTTTGCTCGGCTTGAGAAAGAAACTTCATTTCAAATCTCTATTGGAAATCATTCCAAGTCTCAACTGGACACTCTGCATGCGTCAATTCCTACCAGAGTGAAGCCTCATCTTTCAGCTGCCAAACGACCAACTGAATCTTCCTATGGTCCTCAGCCTCAAAAACCCCAAATAAATCATCCGTTTCTTTGATCCAATTCCTTACTTCTACAAAAGTCTCATTTCCTCGGAATGGCTTTCCTCCCATAACACAGAAGTCCTTACATATTTTGGAGAAATTATCCGCTCGCGGAGGGAGAGGAGGAGGAGCAGTGGCTGCAACTAGGGGAGGGGTGTCTGCTTGGCCTCTGGCAGGTGCCATAGCCTCAAGATACCTACAGAACCAAGCCGGTATCGTAACGCCCGAGAGAAGAATTAGTTCCCTAGACATGCTGAAAAAGAAAAGAAAAGGGATTCAAATGGAGAATCAAAAGATATTCCATATGGCTTTGATGAATAGGTTTTTCAAAACAGAGTTTTCTTTTGAAAATTCTTTCTTTCAAAACCTTTTTTAAAACAATTTTCAATATCTTTTATCTGATCTGGTAACCTTCAGCTTTGATACCAAATACGACACCCCACGTCCGTAAATGTCACTCTTTATCAGAATGCATTAAATTTTGTGAAGCATTATAGATAAGCAAAAACGGAAAAATAACAAGACAGATATAAAATAACAGCGGAATTTAAAACTTTATTTAAATAGAAGACATCGTGGTCCAAAACATAGTTACATCATAAGTCTAAAATATAAGAAATTCATTACATTAGCTTAAAACTTTTGTCTTGTACTAAAAGCATCAGAGTACAGTAATAAAAGAAGCATAGTTCCCCAAAAATATTGCCATATCTGAGAAAATAGGAAATCATAGCGGTACATCTAAGCAGCTCCAAGCAGATTGAAAGAGAGAATCCAAATCAAGACCTAGTATTCTCACCCTGCGAACCTTGGAGAGATCAAAGAGAGAGAAGAGAAAACAAAACGGGTCAGACATAAAGTCTGGCGAGTCCGGTTACTTTTAGCATATAAATAAGTAAAAACATCATGACATGCATATAATCTAGATGAGAGAGATAACAGTATCATAAGAAAGTTATAACAGACTGAGCAGGATAAACAGAATAAACATGATGGAATATATTGTGCTTCTCAAGTACTTTTCACTGCACCAATAATAGCATAACAAGAACAAGATGATCCCAACTAGAACAAGATGGTAGACTTAGGCGTACTTCTAGTGATAGGTTTTACCCCAACAAGAATAACAGGTAGCCCAACAGGAATGATAGGTGTTACCCCTAACAATAATAACAGTCCCCCAATAAGCAAGACTAGATGTACCTTAATTACTACCCCCAATCGATGGCTCCTTACCCCGTAGATACCTGTGCTGGCCCCACAGTAGGATGTATCACATCCTAAATTGGCAAACCCGTTATTTTCAAGATGCACATCTATATCTACTGATGTCACAACTTCTTATCTTCCCTAGCAAGCGGACCCATGCACGCACATGACTCCATTGGAACACACCATCAACACCCCAACACAAGTGACCTCTTATAATCAGCTCAGTAAGCGTGCCCCGACCCCAACCTAGTTCGGAGTACTCGTTTGATACCAAGATGGGTTACCAACTGAAATAGGTCGCACACAACAGATGATACAAGCTTTCCTCCTAGGCTTGCATCCCCACTAATAGGATTTTAACAGGTTATGCCTAACAGTTTAACAAGGTTGCATAACCCCCACATGTAAAACAGGTTAAGTTTGTCGGGTATATATATATATATACACACACACACACACACGTACACACACACATATACATACAACCCGCCCCCGCAGATTTAACAAGATTAACTTAACCCCCACTGATTCAAGCAAGTTTACTTAACCCCTAATCAATTTAAATAGGTTGATGTAACCCCCCATAGATTTAAATAGGTTAAGCATTACAGGTTAACAAGTTATCCGTTTATGGCTATTAGTGGACTAGACCTCCCACATTAAGTCTACAACTTGTGGATGCTGGATATGCCGGGCGGTTCTGGGTAGACTTATACTACCAGTCGGACTTAACCTCGTGTCTTAGTACCATTACGTGTACATTTATGCACTTGACCCCTCACATTAGATTAACCGCTTGTGGACGCTGGATGTGCCAGGCGGTTCCGGACAGACTTCTACCACAAGTGTAATCTAACCTCATATCTAAGTGCGGTTACAGTTTCTAATTATTTTAAATCTAGGCATTTTCATTATTAACCAATTTTCATGTTTATCCAAGATTATGCCCCAAATCCCAGTTTGATTCACAAATACAAGTTATGCCCCCAAATTAAAGTTTTAGATCAAGGTATAAATTATGCCTAAATCCCAATCATGTTTTAATATAAGTTACGCCCCAAATTAACATTCCCCACCATTCCTAATTTTGTGCGCTCACATATTTCAGCGATAGGCCTGGGCTCGAAAATAGCCTGGCTATATAAAAATAAAAGGGAAAGAGGGAGAGAAGAGAACAAGATTAGGCATAATAGCAAGACAAGCATATGATGACAGAAGTAAGCATACTAACAGGATATGCATATGGTGACATGATTAGGCATACTAACAGAATGAGCATAATAAAGATAGGCATGCAAGAACTAAACAAAAGATCAGGTGTACAAGTAATGGCAGATCTGTTTAGTTATGATTCAGGATACTAGCAGACACAGGTTTAGATCCAACTTATAAAATGTCAAGAATAATATTAATTGTTTATATCTAAAAATAATATGAACTCATTGTGATTGGATCTAAAGAACAGAGAATTGAATGTTGGTGTTTTAGCAGAGATTTTTGAATAGGTATAAATTGTTGTTATAGAAGAATATGCCATTTTAATCTAAGTTGGGGCAACACCTCGTTGTCTCTTTCATTTTTGGGTGAATAAAACAATATAAATGTGGTTCTATTTATAGCCTAAGGTCAACGAATCTCGCTCAGAAACGCGTCCAAGTACATAGAAAAGGATCTGCCCAGATCTGACTAGGATCGACTCCGGGGTCGACACCCATAGGAGATGGGGTTGATCCCTAACGAGCCGATTCCCCCTTTTTCCTGCTCTGTGATTTCGAATTCTGGATTTATTTTATTTATATTTAAATGGCTTATATGTATATAAATTTCAAACTTTAATATCTTCTTCATACGATGTTCGTTTTATGCAAACTCGGAGTCTATCTCAAGCAAAATTCCGAGGCGCACGTAATGGCGTAGTCCATTTTACTTAATTCCTAATATTTAATTAAGTATTCATTAGTTTATCATTATAGTGTTCTTTAAAATTACGGGGTGTTATAAAATGTTTAAACGGTGAATAATTGAGCTAAGATTTTGGTAATGTTACGAATGTCAGTTAGAGCTCAAATTTTGGATAGTTGATAATATATATGTGGATTGAACATCCACAAGATCTTTTTGGATTTGAATTAGCGTAGCTCACGATAGCGTAGGGATATTAAATGGGTGCTGCAAAACATTGGTGCCTCAGAACACTCCTCTCTCTCTATATATATATATACATATATATATATATATATATATACATACATATATATATATGGAAATTTTTTGATTTAAGCCAGTTTCGAAAAGTGATAACAAGAATAGGCCAGTTTCAAAATTAATTACATATATAGGTTTCTCTTATTTATACTGCTGTTATCCCAGAAAATGACAGTTCAAAATCTTTTTTATAACAAAGGCATCATTTCGAATCACGCCTTTATTGAGATAACGTTGGTGTTATCCCAGATAACTCTAGTTGGCGTCATGTGGGATAATGCCCAGAGGCCAAAAATCCTTCAGCCCCCTTTCTTCCTCTCTCATTTCCTCTTTCGTTCCTTCTTTCACAACTCCAGTTCTAAAAAAAATCCCCATTTTACAAAACTCCTACAATATTAGAATCATACTTTTTTAGAAGATCTACTCATCAATCAACATGTTATATATCTCATTTTGTGTTAAAGGTATGGCTTTTTACATTATAATTTTATAATATTTGATTTTAGGTTGTTGTGAAGGTTGGTTCGTTATAGATAGTGAAATTATTGTTGTTTTGCTGATAGTTGGGGTTGGTTTTTTGTTTGCGTGTGCCACTTTATTCAAACAGTTAACGATCATTGAATTACTTTTATTTCTGATAGAATGAAGGGCATATCAAATGTGTTGGAAACAAAGTGGCGTTTATCTCATAAGTATCGTTTTTGTGTCAGACATCTCAAGGCTAACTTTCAAGCTGCTGGTTTTAAAGACAAAAGACGAACCGAGCTATTTTATGTTGTAGCTTGTGCCTCAAAGGAAGTCGAATACCATAAAATTCATGAAGAAATAAAGAACATTAGCCAAAGGGTGCATAGTTGGATTGAAAAAAGTTTACATGGGAAAGATAAAAATTGGGCTCTTAGCAAAGATGATGGTGGTCGATGTCATGTAATGATCACAAAACTCTTCTAAAAGCTTTAATGGTGTATTGAAAGGGGATCGATCATTACCTGTGAAAGCATTGGCTGCTCGTACTTTTTTCCGATCAGTTGATTACTTTTGTCAACGAAGAGAAACAGCGTGAAATCTTAAAACAAAACTTACACCTAAATGGGAAACAAAGATTGTTGAAAGAGCCAATGAAGCAAGACGCATAAGGATTATTCGATTTAACCCGGTAGAATAGTCTGTGGTGCATTATTTTAGGGACGATTTCAAAGTGCTAATCAATGATGACACTTGCTCTTGTACATGCAATATTCCTTTACTACAACATTTATCTTGTATGCATGTAATGGTGGCATGTTCGTCAGTTTCAACTAGAGCCAACAGAGCTCATCATGATTTTCCTTCACTACTATATAGTCGCGAAATACCTAGTTGCATACACGCCGGAATTCCACCCCGTTAAGGATAAGCGATATTGGTTCTTAATGGTTAATCAGTTGGTACTACCTCCTGCAGTGAAAAGGCCGCCCGGACGACCAAAGTCCACCAGATTCAAAAATACTATAGACGAAGTCAGACTTCAAAAGGAAACAGGTGCAGTAAATGCGATGTTGTTGGTCATAAGAAGAATTGTTGTGCTTCAGCTATATAAATTCGTGTATTTGTGTTATCTTTGTAGCACTTGTAACTTTTTAATATTACATAATTCATCGGAGTTTCATTCATAACTAGTACAACATAATTCAGTACATAATTCTTCAGCGTATTACGTAAAGTTCATAATTAATAGAGTTACAATGCATCCATAATATAATTACTTCCTATAACTCGGTCTAGCACCTGATCCATAGGGAGGAATGTACTAAGTAAATTGTACCCTCGATCCATCAACGTGTTTCGATATTCTATTTTTTTCTGCAATCATTTATTCTCTGCTTGCATCTCTAATGCGTATTCAACCCCGCTAGCGCACATCTCAGGATCCAACCATTTGAAAAAATTGCAACATTTAATTTGTTTAGGTCGAATATAATTTTATGATCCTCATAATATTTGCAGTTGTAGAAATGACGTCCCGTATTCTTCTCATTTATGCAAACAACAATATCACATTCTACACCAGAATTACAATATACTCGAGGAGGTGGTACGCTATGAAGCGCATGTATTCTGTGATACGACATTACTTTCGTCACTCTATCCGGTAACCACCATCTTGAATGAACCTCAACCACTGCACCTTTTGAATTCTGTATGTGGGGATCCTACTGCATAACTTCAAGTTGGGTCTAAGGAACAAAATCAACGTCGTGGGTTAAACTATCTTCTACCACCGCACCAATCTGATTTTTTTCAAAGTTGTCATATATTTTCATCATTGTCTCATCATCAATTTCCCAGTTATCCATTTTTTCCTACAACAAAAGTAAAATAGCTATATAGTAGATCTATAAAGAATAGCAAGTGAAACAAAATCATTAACCTATTATAGAATTAGGATGTAAAATTCTAATCTGATATCCAGCTCAATCACAAATACTAAGATACAAAATGGTAGTTTTTCAAAATAGAGAAGAGGTAGAAAATTAGGTTGCCATTTTCGGAGTTTTGGGAAAGCACAACGGAGAAAGGAAACAATGGTAGTAGGTGGAAAAGTGGATGAAAACAACTCAAGGTAGACTGAGAGAATTTTATTTAGCATTATGTCGGATAACACTTATGAGCGGTATCCGAGATACCGCTCTATTGATTTCTCACTACCTCCAAAAGAGGTAGTAAGCATTTTATTTAGCAGGGATAACGCTTGTGAGCGTTATCCGAGATACCTCTCTGTTGATTTATCATTGCTTCCAAAAGAGGCAGTGAGCATTTTATTTACTGGTATCTCGGATAACGCTAGTGAGCGCTATCCAGGATATCACTCTATTGATTGCTCACTGCCTCTTAAAGAGGCGGTGAGCATATTTAGACTGCCCGCAGCACAAGGCATTAACAAACCAAATTACAAAATGACTAAGCAATCAACATATACTATTCGGCCAATATGACAACTACATATCCACCAACAAAACATACTCATATCCAAATTACATAACGAACATAACAATAACATGTCCAAATTACATAACGAACATAACAATAACATATTCAAATTACATAACGAACATAACAATAACATATCCAAATTATATTCAAATTACATAACGAACATAACAATAACATATCCAAATTACATAACAATAACGTATCCAAAATACATAACGAATATAAGGTTTTACCAATTGTGATCTTAATATTATACAACCAATGTGTTCTACAAATTTCACTACTAAGAATTTACTAGGTGATCCACCAGGAGGATGCATTTTAGCTCATGCACCTGGGTCAGGTATTCATACTTATTAGCTTTGTTCAAATGTTAAATGCTACTTCACTTAACCGTAGGAAAAAGATGCTTTCACTTGCAACTGCTAGCGGTTCAACAATGTATTTTGAAGCAACTTTAACTTTTTTTGAAGCTGACTATATCGTGTAAGTAATATAAATTTGTGCTGCTGTACATAGGAAGTGTCTTCATGGGGTTATCTACTTTTCTATTCCTGCAAAAGAAAAACAGATAACCCCATGAAAACACTCCCCTACAGAGCGCAAATTTATATTACTTACACTATACAGTATGCTTCAAAGAAAGTAAAAGTTGCTTCAAAATACATTACTGAACTACAAGCAATTGCAACTGAAAGCAGCGTTTTCCTATGGTTGAGTGAAGCAGCATTTGACACTTAAACGAAGCTAATAAGCATGAATACCTGACCCTGCGCGTAAGCTAAAATGCATCCACCTGGAGGATCACCCGGTAAATTCTTAACTAGAAATTAAGTTAAAACCTTCAGCTTGGTGAGGCTTCATCTGCTTCATATGCCCCGAAATTCTCATATATACACACACACACACACACACATGTGTGTGTGTATTATGAGAAGTATCCCTATAATCTTGATTTCGATCACATATTGTCATTTCTCTCTCTTTTTACTAACTTATTTAAATATAAATGTGTGGCCTAAAATGAGGTGCAAATAGGGAAGTTCTAAAATGCTCATGTGTGTATGTGTGTGTGTATATAATGATAGCTGTAATATCCTTGATGCCATACTTTTTTGATATCAATGTGAACTACCAAAAAAACTCATAAATATTTGCAAATTTAAATACCCATTATAAATAGGATCCAACACTTAAACTTATTTATAATTTCAAAATTTACCTCCATTCTTAATAATATGATCTAACATTTAAAATAATTTACAAATTTAAAGCATCTTACAATTATAAATATTCATATAAATAAATAAACATCATTTACAAATTCATTATTTATTTTCTAGTAATATAAATAAAATTCAAACTATAGAAAAAACAAGATGCTGCAACTTAGAAATAAAAATTTAAATTAACCACCATGATTTCAACATAAAGACATAATTAAATAAAATTTTAAATTAACGTCCGATATTGGAGTTTTTATGTTAATAGCGGTAGGAGACGATTCTTCTTTTTTCTTTGATTCTTTATCTGACTTCGCTTCCTCTCCCATCTTCCTCTGCTCTCTTTCTCTACTTCTTTTGAACCATACTACTCTCCTTCATGTCTCTTGTTTTCGTCATAAAAACTCCATGCCCTAAATTTCAATTTCAGATCTGACTTTTCCTGTCTTCGACACCCCATTTCTTCATTGTCACGTACCTCCTGCAATAATCTCCTCATATACATAGTCATAGCTTCCTCTTCGTTCCGTGGTGTTCATTGTTGTTTCTGGAAACCTCATTGCAGAATGCCGCTCAGTTCTGGTGTCGAGTACTTCGATACTGTTGGTGCTCCTGAGCTGGTTTTAGCAATGGAATTCAATAGATAGGCATTGCTTTCGACTTGCAATGGAGGGTGATGGTCTGGTTCTTATGCGGAGTGCCTGGATTTGTCATTACATTTTCGTTGTTTCGCAACTCTCCTCTTCAAACTCCAGTATGTTTTTTTATCAATCAAGTATGCAATGGGTTGAGTGTTGAGTCTCTTACTTGATGAGCTATGGGTGATTATGCATCTCTGGTGTTTGAGTTGGAATCTGTTGGGCTCTTCTTTGCCTCCAATTGCCTGGTTTTTTCTTATTTGACAGAACTAATCATTATTGTATGGTTTTTTGGGTCTTGTTGTTTTGGTGTGTACGTGTTTCCTTGTTGGTGGTGTTCGTAGATTTCTGGTGCCATGAAGCAGCCATGGTACCGCTGTTTGGGTATTTCTTTGTTCGGTATATGCAAGGCTAGGCTGCTCTATCATTGACGGCTATCCACGAGATGCTACAACACTGAATTTAGCTGTCTATTTGATGGAGTTGCATGTCTGACCATGCACTAAGCAAAACAACGTGCAATGTTGGTGCTGGTATAGAAGGTTCTACAATGGAATGTTTTTCACTGCTAAAGGGTGGTACTAACAACTGTAGCTTTCATTTCTTTGAGTGGCTCAATATGTCATATCCTACGGATCTATCCCCATGTTATGGGCATTCGGTTGTATTGGTCCTTTGTCCAGTGTACTTTTGTACTTATAACTATTCTGTTGCAATTTGGTTTTAAAGCTTATTTTTTGTTGTAACAGTGAATGTAATATTTCTCCCTGTGTGGAGATGGAAAATTGTAGTCTAGAAAATTAGCTAGCTCTAGTGCTTTTAGTCTGTATAGGTAGAGTAGACGGAACACTATAAACTACGCAAGTGGTGGACAGTCCACCTTAAAAACAGAATTTAGCTGAATGCTAACTACAGTCACCTGTATTATACTGTATTTTCTTATTAATAGTCATAATAAAAGGTGTTTGCGGTCACCATAAAAAATAGTCGACTATTCCCCAAAAAAATATATTAATGCATTTTTTAAATATGTTATATATAAATAACCTATAGGAAAACAAAGCATGTACAAAGAATATACCATCATCATATGCGATGCGCATGTTGTGATACTTTTTTGTGTGTGTGTGCATATATATATATATATATATATATATATATATATATATATATGAGATATGATCAAGAGCACTCAAAACAATGCAATATCCCAATAGTTCCTGATTTTCATCACACTTTTTCATTTCTTTCTCTTCGCTCTAACTCTCTCTCTCCCCCAACTAAATTATTTAAGTGTAAACGAGTGGCTATTGTTTGAATGCAAAAAAGATGCCACGAAAGATGGGTGTCATATAAACTCTTCCGTATATATATTGTTGATAAAAAAATGGTTTAATACTGTGACGGCCCACCCCGCACCAGCCGACATTTCAATGAAAGTGCGTTGTGCCAATGTCTAACCAGCACGGGACGGTCGCCAAAGAAAGGAAAGGAAGGGTATTTAAACTAACAAGGAACCTGTAGAATGTCTCAGATCGCAAGGAATAAAATATAATAATAACATATTTGACATAAAACAGGCGAGACAGTGCATAAGTTGAAAACTAAACCATAATCATCATAGCAGCGGAAATCCAAAATACAGCTTATGATCCATAACCATTATTACAATTTTTGAAAATGGTCTTTAAAGAAAATAAGAAAGGTACACAACTAATGCCCAAAGCAGTGACCAGCAGCGATACAGGGAGAATATCTATATATATCATACGTGAGAGCCTCCTACTCGTCTCCGGTACAACTACTCGTGCATACCACCTAACCTGTCTCTAGTCTGCCCGTTTAAGAGCATCCAGAGTAATAAGAAGAGACATAAAACTCTGGGTCAGACAAAAGTCTGGTATGAGCGATAAGCAGCAAAACAGAATGATAACAGGTACACTAAACCATACCTGAACCTACAACCAAAGAGTTAGCACTACATACTGTACAATACTCTAAGGTGCCACTAACATATAGTGTGAAGAATACGGGGGTGAGGGTGTGCATGACATAGTGATGGAAAAAAATCACTCATAGCATCCATCCTCACATCTCTCACTCAATGCGTAAAGCATACGATATCCACCACTTTGATCACCCTATTCCTCGCTATGATCACTCTGCCCCATGGAGTCATGGAGACTCCACTACACTGATCCATAGCCACTAGTCCTTGCTATGTCCAATCTGCCCCATGAAGTCATGAAGACTCCACTGCACTGGCTCATAGCCATGCTATGATCACTCTGCCCCATGGAGTAATAACTACCCCACTGCACTGATCCATTGCCTAACATTCATCTTGGTGGTGACTCAAAGTTATGGACGTCGATAACCCCTTTGCACACGTCCCGCAGCAAAGCCTAACTCATGAAGTTAACTCGGTTGTTCCCATTTGGACACTGAGCTCTACTTCCTATCCAGACTTCCTTTGCATCTCGGGTTTTGGTCGAATTGGAGTTGGTCTTCAGAAGAGTCGTCGCGTAGAAGTAGCTTAAGTCTGGTTCGGTTCGGTTATACATCATCTTCAGATTTCTCGTTCGGTTTAGGTCCTCTGGTTCGGCTCGGGTCTCCCCATCCGGTTCGGTTTGGATTCTCCATCATGGTTTGGTTCAGCTCCTTCATTTCCAGCTCCACTTACGTTGATCTGATCCCACTCCCTAGCTTCAGTCCGATCCGATCTCCATGCCCTTGTTTCCGATCCGAACCCAACTCCAACTCTGATGAAAATGGCATTTCTTCTTGCCAAACTTCTTGTGCTAAGTTCCGATCCAAATCGAATCCCCTTGTTCAGTTCCCTTATTCGATCCGAGCCCCATACTCGATCCGATCCGGTCCGAAACACTGCACATTTCCTACAACTTTTCCAGCGACTGTTATACGCCATTCGACGGCGTTTTTGTCCAATCTAACTTTTCTAATCAATCACAAAGCATACCATACAGTCATAGCAACATATAGAATTGACCTCTAACACCAAAACGACAATTTGATAGGTTAAAACGGATCAAACATAGCCAAAATCCCATATTTTTCCCTTAAGCATGTTTAAGCAAAACTAACGATAGGATTAGTAAAACTTAACCAAATTAACCAAATTTTCTAACAGAGGCCTAAAACAATATTTAGAAATTTATGAATATTTTTCTTGAATTTAATCATGTTTGAATTTGCTAATTAACACTAATTACCCTCAATTAACCATAATTAGCGAGGAACTATGCAAATCACTCACCTTTGCCACAATTAAACTTTAGATCTGAAATGATTCTGTTTGGCACGAATATTGATGTCTAACAGCAGTTCTAACCTTATTTGGGTGCTATCTCTCCTTAATTTGGTGTAATTTAGCTAAATCTTCAATTAGAAAGTGGTTTAGAGGTGTTTTAGATGTTGGAGGCCATTACTAGGGTTCGAAGAATGAAAGTGGCGGCTGAAAAAGTGTCTAAAGAAATGTTTTCTAACCCTAATCAGCCCCTATATACTCCTAATCCCGAAATCCCCCTGTGGGCCTAGCTGTTAATTACCCAATTAGGCCCGGTTAAGCTGTTTTGCACCTTCTAAGCATTATTTCAGCCATATCTCCCAAATGGTGAGTCCGTTTGGCTAGTGTGACCACTCTACGGACTTGTAAACCATCATCCGAATCTAATGGAAGTGGTTTCAGGTCAAAACTCCTTTCTAATCAAAAGTTATGGCTGAAACAAGATTAGTTAGGGGCAAAACGGTCATTTAAAAATCAGCAAAAATCATAAACATGGGAAATGACCCCAATAGTCGTCTCCCAAAGTTACATGGCTATACAACTTCGTATGAGAAAGAAATAAATATTCTATGATCCTTCGATGCGTAGAATGCGGGTCGTTACATCCCCCCCCCCCCCCCTTAAGAAATTTCGTCCCTGAAATTCCTCAACCCAAAACATACAAAGGATCCCGCATGCCTATTAATCATTAACAAAACCATAAAGCATACAAAACAACAAGCCTATCCTAGCATGCGGTTTACTAATAAGAGAGTACTATACCGATATAAAAACCTTACCAGGCAAAGAGTTCTGGATACTTCCTCTTTATGTCCTCCTTTGTTTCCCAACTACAGTCTTCCTTATCATCACCCCACTGAACTTTGACTAGTTTCGCCACCTTCCTCTGAAGCTGCTTCATATCGTTCCCAACAATACGCATAGGCATGCGGTTCCCAACCGCCTCGGGTTCAACCTCGATATCATCCAACTGATTTGGTGAAATAGTCATACTAGGGTCGTGCACAAACTTACTTAACTGGGAAACATGAAATACGTTGTGAACTCCTGCCATCTTCTTTGGTAATTCAACTTTATATGCCAAATCCCCAATTTGCTTAATAACTGTGAATGGACCAACAAATCTTGGTGTTAATTTGCCTCTCCTGCCAAATCGAATCACGCTCTTTAACGGAGAAATCTTGACAAACACCAACTCGCCAACGGAGAACTTCAAATCCTTTCGCCTCTTATCAGCATAACTCTTCTGCCTATCTTGGGCAGCTTTCATTCGCTGTTGAATGATCTTAACCCTATCTGAAGTTTCTCTTATCACGTCTGGTCCAAGCACAAACTTCTCACCAGCTACTAACCAACATGACGGTGAGTTGCAAGGTCTTCCGTACAAAGCTTCAAATGGAGCCATACCAATACTGGACTAATAATTATTATTATATGCAAACTCTACTAGATGTAAATGGTCATCCCATGATCCACCAAAATCTAATATGCAACCTCTCAAGAGATCTTCTAATATACGATTCACCCTCTCTGTTTGACCGTCGGTTTGAGGATGATACGCGGTACTGAGATGTAATTCTGATCCTTACGCTTCTTGTAAGCTCTTCCAAAACCCACTAGTAAACAACGGGTCTCGGTCACTCACAATGTTTTTAGGTACTCCATGAAATCTCACTACCCATTTCATATATAGCGCAGCTAACTTAGCTGTCGTTCTATTCGATTTGACGGGTATAAATCTTGCGCTCTTTTAGTCAATCGGTCCACGATCACCCAAATGCTATCATGGCCCGACCTAGTCCTTGGTAACCCATCAATGAAATCCATTGAGACTTGTTCCCATTTCCATTCTGGAACTTCTAATGGTTGCAACAAACCACTAGGCTTCTTTTGCTCAGCTTTAACTAGCTGGCAATTCATGCATTTGGACATAAACTTCCCAACATATCTTTTCATTCCTTCCCAGTAGTAGGCCTGCTTCATGTCTCGATACATTTTGTTACCACCGGGATGTATAGTCAGTTTTGAGTGATGACATTCTCTAAGCACTTCATCTCTCAATCCATTGATATTGGGTACAACTAGTCTTCCATTCTTTCTAAGCCATCCATCTCGATCAAGCCCATACTTGTTCATCTCTTCGTCGATTCCCATCTCTAACTTTGAGATGATTTCCAATAGGTTAGGATCGTCCCTCTGGCTGGAACTAGTCCGCTCAATCAAAGTTTGGGTATGATCATCAAACTTGCTAATATTTCTGGATCCAATTCACACTTTGGTCTGAAATCATACCCAGCGATGTACTCCAGTTTCTTCCATTCCAGAAACATAGCCCCTAAACTGGAATGTCTTCTACTCAATGCATCAGCTACCGCATTTCCCTTTCCTGGTGTGTATGCGATATCGAAATCGTAGGAAGCCAAGAATTCTAACCACCTTTGCTGTCAGAGATTTAGATCCTTCTGAGAGAAAAGATACTTTAACGATTTATGATCGGTAAACAACTCGAATCTTTCTCCCAAGAGATAATGTCTCCACATCTTCAACGCGAATATGATCGCTGCCTATTCCAAATCATGGATATGATATCTTTTCTCGTGCGGCTTCAGTTGCCGACTTGCATAAGCTACAACCCTACCTCCTTGCATCAGTACAACACCTAGTCCGGTACCACATGCATCTGTATATATTGTCATCTCTTCATCTCTTCATTCCCCTTAGGAATGACTAACACTGGTGCACATGTCAACTTTTCCTTTAGACTCTTGAATGCATTCTCGCACTTTTCGTCCCAGACGAAAGCTTGACTTTTCTTGGTCAACTGGGTCATCGGTGTCGCTATCTTGGAGAAGTCCTGGATAAACTTACGATAATATCCAGCCAATCCCAAGAAACTTCTTACGTCTGTTGCATTCTCGGGCGTAGACCAATCCTGTACCGTAGCCACCTTCGCATGATCCACGGCAATACCATTCTCTGAAACAACATGGCCCAAGAATCTGACCTCCCTCCTCCAGAATTGACACTTAGAAAATTTTGCTTTCAATTGGTGTTTTCTCAACACCTCCATCACTATCCTCAAGTGTTCCTTGTGTTCTTCCTCTGTCCTCGAATAAACAAGTATATCGTCCACAAACATAAGAACAAACTTATTCAACTGATCTTTGAATACCCTGTTCATAAGATCCACAAAATATGCTGGTGCATTGGTCAACCCGAAAAGCCTGACCAACCACTCATAAAATCCAGACGACGTCCGGAAGGCCGTTTTAGCTATACTCTCAGCTTCCACCCTAAGATGATGAAAACATATCACGAGATCCAACTGGGAGAATACTCTCGCGCCACTCAACTGATCAAACAAATCATCTATCCGCGGTAGAGGATACTTATTCTTCCTCGTCACCTTATTCAACTCGCGGTAGTCCACACATAATCGAAGGGAACCATCTGCCTTGGTAGCAAACACAACTGGTGCGCCCACTCAGAAACACTTCTTCTGATAAATCCCTTCTTTAAAAGATCGCTCACTTGCACCCTGAGCTCTCGCTGTTCCCTTGGTGCCATACGACGAAGTGGCATCACTATAGGTCTGGCATCTTTCACTAAATCAATACGGAACTCAATCTCTCGGTGTGGTGGAAGTCCGGTCACTTCCTCGAAGATGTCTGGATACTGGCTAGCCATGGGCACATATGACAACTCATCATGCAGGATGTCGAGGGAATTTAGAAAACTAGCCATTACCCCATCACTAGGTAGACCACCAAACACTACCCTCCGCCCATCATCCGCTCTAACTGTCACCAAAAAGTCCTCACAGTCTACTACCACCCCGTATCTTTGGAGCCAGTCGACTCCCAAAATAATGCCAAACCCAATAAACCCCAAAACAAAGCAATCACAAACGAACATGCATCCATGACTCGATAAGACCACATTACGACAAATCATGCTAAGGCTAGTCGAACCACCAATTGGGTTCGTAACTACTAAAGGTCTATCGACTATCTCGGGTTCCAATCCCAACCTATCTACCAGGTCACTAGATATGAAGGAATGGGAAGCTCCGGTATCAAACAATACTCGAACAGGAACATCATAAACAGAAAGCATACCTTGAATGATGACATTCTTTCCTTTCTCCGCCGCAGTTGGGGCATTCAACGAAGAAGGAACATCATTGATAGCATATTCTTTCACAATCTGCTTTTCTTTAGGGGGTTGCAGCACTTATCCTTGTGATGTTCCACTTAGCCACAGTTGAAGCACTTCCTATCCGCTGGCTTGGCCCGACATTCTTTGGCATAATGGCCCTTCTTACCACAGCTAAAGCACTCAAAATTTTTCTTATTCTTTTCCTTCTGGCCATCCTTGGTCTGATTCTGCTTTCTCTTATTCTTAGAACCATTCTTGCCTCCACCACTTGCTTGCGGCTTTGGCTCCTCTGCAGATGCAACCTCAGTTTTCGACTTAGGGTATAGACTCTCTAATCTCAAAGCTTTCCCCACAATCGATTCAAACGTCTCATCGATGTAGTTAATAAGCCTTTCCCCCAAGTACTCATCCAAACCAGTTATGAACTTCTCGTCCTTTTTCTCGGTAGTATCTATAAGGGATAATCCATACTTGGACAAAGTATCGAACTCTGCAATATACTCTGAGACTGCCCTACCATTCTGCTAAAGCTCCAAGAACTTCCTAAACAATTCTGATTTCTGAGCAGCTGGGATAAACTTATCACTGAATCAGGCCTTAAACTGATCCCAAGTAACTTGATCCTCTAGAGTAGCCGCCTTAATAGCATTCCACCAATTCATCGCCCTTCCGTGTAGCTGACGGGATGCTAGCTTCCTCTTCATCGCATCCTCGATACCCAAGTCTTCGAAGATACGCTCACAGCTATCCAACCAATCTTGAACTTCTGTAGCTGATTCCGTTCCGTGGAATGGCTTCCCACCAAGGCGAGTGTAATCCTTGCATAGCTTGGTGAAATCGGCCCTAGGCGCCTGCACCGCTGCACCACCACCATTTGCAGCATTGGGAACTGCTCCTTGCACATTTCTAAGCATCTCTCTCATGAAGTCAGTGAACATAGTCCTAATGTCAGGAGCATTCCCATTATTGGCTCCTCTACCAGCACCCCTCGTATATCGGCTCATCGTTCAATCTGTAAAGAGAAACGATTAACCATCCTCTTTGTGGTGTCAGTGCAGTGCGACTTCATCCTTAGCTATACTAATAGTATATATATATAGCTTTTGAAAACCAAAATAATCACAAATACGTGCTCTCATATACGTATTATCTCTCCCTGTTGTCTTTCCCTAGCTTAACTACGCAACCTAGAGCTCTGATACCAAATATGACGGCCCGCCCCGCACCAGCCGACATTTCAATGAAAGTGCGTTGTGCCAATGTCAAACCAGCACAGGATGGTCACCAAAGAAAGGAAAGAAGGGTATTTTAACTAACAAGGAACCTGTAGAATGTCTCACAGTGCAAGGAATAAAATATAATAATAACATACTTGACATAAAAAAGGCGAGACAGTGCATAAGCTGAAAACTAAACCATAATCATCATAGCAGCGGAAATCCAAAATACAGCTTATGATCCATAACCATTATTTCAACCTTTGAAAACAATCTTTAAAGCAAATAAGAAAGGTACACTGCTAATGCCCAAAGTAGTGACCATCAGCGATACCGGGAGAATATCTATATATATCATATGTGGGAGCCTCCTGCTCGTCTCCGGTACAGCTACTCGTGCATACCACCTAACCTGTCTCTAGTCTGCCCGTTTAAGAGCAACTAGAGTAATAAGAAGAGACATAAAACTATGGGTCAGACAAAAGTCTGGTATGAGCGATAAGCAGTAAAACAGAATGATAACAGGTACACTAAACCATACCTGAACCTACAACCAAAGAGTTAGCACTACATACTGTACAGTAATCTAAGGTGCCACGAACATATAGTGTGAAGAATACGGGGGTGAGGGTGTGCATGACATAGTGATGGCAAACAATCACTCATAGCAACCATCCTCACATCTCTCACTCAATGCGTAAAGCATACGATATCTACCACTTTGATCACCCTATTCCTCCCTATGATCACTCTGCCCCATGGAGTCATGGCGACTCCACTACGCTGATCCATAGCCACTAGTCCTTGCTATGTCCACTCTGCCCCATGAAGTCATGAAGACTCCACTGCACTGGCTCATAGCCATGCTATGATCACTCTGCCCCATGGAGTAATAACTATCCCACTGCACTGATCCGTAGCCTAACATCCGTCTTGGTGGTGACTCAAAGTTATGGACGACGATAACCCCTTTGCACACGTCCCGCAGCAAAGCCTAACTCATGAAGTTAACTCATTGGTTCCCATATGGATACTGGGCTCTACTTCCTATCTGGACTTCCTTTGCATCTCGGGTTTTGGTCGAATTGGAGTTGGTCTTTAGAAGAGTCGTCGCGTAGAAGTAGCTTAAGTCTGGTTCGGTTCGGCTATACATCATCTTTTGATTTCACATTCTGTTTAGGTCCTCTGGTTCGGCTCGGGTCCCCCCATTCGGTTCGGCTCGGATTCTCCATCGTGGTTTGGTTCAGCTCCATCATTTCCAGCTCCACTTACGTTGATCTGATCCCACTCCCTAGCCTCAGTCCGATCCGATCTCCATGCCCTTGTTTCCGATCCGAACCCAACTTCAACTCTAATGAAAATGGCCTTCCTTCTTGCCAAGCTTCTTGTGCTAAGTTCCGATCCAAATCGAATCCCCTAGCTCAGTTCCCTTATCCGATCCGAGCCCCATACCCGATCCGATCCGGTCCGAAACTCTGCACATTTCCTGCAACTTTTCCAACAACTGTTTTACGCCATTCGACGGCGTTTTCGACCAATCTAACTTTTCTAATCAATCACAAAACATACCATACAGTCATAGCAACATATAGAATTGACCACTAACACCAAAACGACAATTTGATAGGTTAAAACGGATCAAACATAGCCAAAATCCCATATTTTTCCCTTAAGCATGTTTAAGCAAAACTAATGATAGGATTAGTAAAACTTAACCAAATTTTCTAACAAAGGCCTAAAACAATATTTTGAAATTTATGAATATTTTTCTAGAATTTAATCATGTTTGAATTCGCTAATTAACACTAATTACCCTTAATTAACCATAATTAGTGAGGAACTATGCAAATCACTCACCTTTGCCACAATTAAACTGTAGATCTGAAATGATTCTCTGTTTGGCATGAATACTGATGTTTAACAAGCAGTTCTAACCTTGCTTGAGTGCTATCTCTCCTTAATTTGGTGTAATTTAGCCAAATCTTCAATTAGAAAGTGGTTTAGAGGTGTTTTAGATGTTGGAGGCCATTACTAGGGTTCCAAGAATGAAAGTGCGACTGAAAAAGTGTCTAAAGAAATGTTTTCTAACCCTAATCATCCCTTATATACCCCTAATCCCGAAATCCCCCTCTGGGCCTAGCTGTTAATTACCAAATTAGGCCCGGTTAAGCTGTTTTTCACCTTCTAAGCATTGTTTCATCCATACCTCCCAAATGGTGAGTCCGTTTGGCTATTGTGACCACTCTACGGAATTGTAAACCATCATCTGAATCTAATGAAAGTGGTTTCATGCCAAAACTCCTTTCTAATCAAAAGTTATGGCTGAAACAAGATTAGCTAGGGGCAAAACGGACATTTAAAAATCGGCAAAAATCATGAACATGGGAAATGACCCCAATAGTCGTCTCCCAAAGTTACATGGCTATACAACTTCGTATGAGAAAGAAAGAAATATTCTACGATCCTTCGATGCATAGAATGCGTGTCGTTACAAATACCCTAAAATTTTGTGAATAAAGAAATAAAGTAAATGAAAAACAAGGAAGTAACAATTTTTAGTGATTCGGCTTAAGTATGTCTATGTCCACTTGAAAATATTCACTAATTTCACAAACTTGATGATTAAAAGGCTTTGGATTGATTGAATCCCTAACATAGATGAATGCAACAAGTTTATAGTGTAAAAAGTGGAAGAAGAAGTCCCATTGATATCTTTGGGGGAGGTACTTATACAGGAGTTCGTATCCTGGTCGGTATGACACATGGCAAAAGCAGTGGAAGTAGTGGAAATCGTGCAACAATGTAGTGGAGGTTGTGACCATGTCGGCCACATTAATAGGTAAAGGTTGGCATGGCCCAGATCGGTATAAGACATGCCGAACTGAGCATTCTTCTTAATTTTAGCATTCCATCTGGTCGAGTTGAAAGAGCAAATACGGGAGAACCGAGCTGAGTGAATGCTGTCCCGATAGAACATAGTCTAATTGCTTGATTTCAAAGACTAGGTCAAAGTAATGCTGACTAGAAGGGTAATCAAATCAAACTCATGTCGATCCGAGCAAATCTCCTCTTGGGCATCTAGGACTCAAGCATGGTTGAGCTTAACTCTTGGGTGGTATGACTTTTAAATATTAGATACATAACGACCTTGTCAAAAGGCTGGTCGACATTTTGCCTCCTAAAGTACATCGCATCATAGATGGATGTGATTTGAATAAGTAGAGCTACACATTATTGCCAATGTAGTCACTTTCACAATGATGGCGATAAAGAAATATCGTATCCTTCTGGGCAGGCGTGAGTAATTACTCAAACCTTGTTGAGTTAAGAGGTTGAGTACACTTGTTATTCTATCACATGTGTCGATTCATCGACTCCCCGTGTAATTATACACATGCAGGTCATTGTCGCACAACATCGTTCTTCATACAAGTTGAGAGCACAACATTGAGTCAAGCCAATTCTTGTGTATGTGTCGACTTTGAATTTATTGGCTGGTCCGAAAGAACATTGGAGTTCCCTTTTTTACTCTCTGTTTAGTATGGCTGAACGAGAGGTGAATCGTTTTAATTCAGCATGGTAGAACTAGATAACTGTTGGGGTCGGTATGACTGGGCCGACCCGACATTGTTGCATGTCAAATCAGGGGAGACAAATAGTCTCACATCCTCATATTTGAAGCCGGCCACCCCACTTTATTTTCTTTTTCTATACTCTTCCACCGAACTAAGAAATAGTTAAAACTTCAAAATTCCCGTTTCTTGAATCTAAGCAACCATCATTCTAACTATACTGCTATTGTTCATCACTAATCTCGACTTTTCCAAATCAGGTGGGTTTCAAAATCAATTTTGATTTTTATCATTTAATTGTTTGTGACCTAGTCTCAAACTCGATGGTGGTGAGTACATCCTCGAGTGAAGTAGGAAATAAGGTGGATGAAGTCGAGGCAGTAGGGTAAGACGTGATTAGAACTGGTGCGTAGTGGCGACAGTATTAGTTTAAGGCTTTAACTTGAAGCTTCGATGTAGCTTTGAAGGGGGTGACGGGGAGGAGAGATTGAAGGATAGGATGGAGTGGTTGAATATGGCTTAGCCTTGTTTCATTTTGGTGGAGTAATCAATGGAGAAGAGGAGATAAGAAGTGGCGAAGTATTAAGGAGAAAAACTTCGATTCAGCATTCATAGAATTCGGCATAGCCAATAGACCGAATAGTAGTTAGCGGAATTGATCTTGGCCGACTTGGATATAGCGGACTCAGACCTTGTCGACCCGAGCAAACACAAAACTGGAGTTTCTCGAGCCTAAAGCATATCGAGTTAGGATAGGTTGTTACAACATGTTTGATCGTAAGCATTTCTTGAGCTTAAACAATTGTGGGGACGATAATGACGTAATTCGATGTACAAACTTGACATTTAGACTAACCAGAGTAAATAAACTTTTAAACAGTAAGGATTATAACATACGGACATGGACTGCCTAAACAATAAAGTGTCATCTTCCATGAAAATCTAGTTTTTGATTTCTCATAAAGAAAGTTCAATTCGACGGTCGGGAATGACAGTTAATTGGGTTACCACTTATAACACATAGCTAATACTTCTTCTATTGATGCATTATTCTTCATGTTATACTGCAAATACCGCACTAGTTTGCATATGGTGGATATAGGCTAATCATTCTATCTGGGGATGTCTTTAAGTAGTACATCAACTATGAGTCTTCAATATTCCACAAGAGCTTCTAAGGTCGGTTCTAAAAAAGGTAGAACTTATGGAGAACTGAACATGGAATCTAGTTCTGCTGCTAAGTTTAATAGCGAAGGATCCTAATGAGTTCTTAGTCGAATCATCGTGTGTTCTTCCATTGGAAGGTTTCCAGGGGTCGCTCTTGCTCCAAACACTCTTTCTGGAGCCGTCTTTCTCGATTCCATGAATTCCTGGCCTTCGGCGATGGACAAGCCCAAGTTAAAAATATACTATGCCAAACAAGAAATTCCCTTCAACAAGTTTGAGTGCCCGCAGCCTTGGAATGACTACACAATCCCTTATAGGGATACAAGGCATGTTCTCGCCACATCTATACAGGGTGCTATGTTCCTACCTTCAGCCCATTCATCTGTACGATCCTTTCACGGATGAGTTTGGCATCGATGCAGTTCCATCCCACAGCTTGCATGTACCTTCTTTTGCTCCACGTTATGTATTTTGAGTACCTTCACCAGGAATCAACTTTGATTACGTGTGGATCTTCTTCAATTTCAAGCACAACAAAGGGACTCCCTTGTTCACCTTCTTTGAAGCTATAGTGTACAGTCGAATAATTGTGTATATATGGAAAAAAAATAAGCGGCATAAAATATGAATTGTTTTACATTCCATATCGGGACGGATTTTTTCAGGTGATGGCTGGAAGCCAATAATTATTCATAGAAGTCATTTACTTGCAGCTTTGCTTGCACTACATCTAAAAACTTCATGTTTTCATTTGGTTGGGACAATGGATAGACCTCGTGGTGATATATATATATATACACACACACACACTTACATGTATGTATATATATATGTATGTATATATGTGTGTGTATACATACTAACCACCTTACGAGTTTTCCTGGAGTAGTAAAGGCGGGTTCATAAATGTATAAGTGATGAATTCCTACATTTCTACAATCTACTACACCCTCATAAAAGTTCTAGCTTCGGTGGCATCCCAATCGGGGGAAAAGGCATGGTTGGTTAAGTAGTCGTGCCCCGAATTTGGGGGCCTATGGCCAATGAACCCCATGGTGAAGCCTACATTGGGGGTTCCACCAAAGGGTCGGATACCTAATTCGAGTCACATTATTGTTCCTGAGAAAGGCAAGTAGAGTCCGCCTTCAGTCGTCAAGTTTCTGAGAATTCTACATTGGAGCATGCTCCACAAAACCAAGTCTCCGACCCATGATGGTTGATCCATCAGCATCAGTGACCTGTTCAAGGGTTTGAGTTATCTAGAGAGACGAACTAAGTAATACGACTTTCCAGATTTAAATCTCCAGACTTAGTTTCCCACATATAAGAGGGGAAATGTCTCTGTTGGAATTGAGGAAGTTACACCAACTAGCAAGCGCCGACACCGGGTCTATTGGGGGATCACTAGGACATACACACTGGATGTCGCAATAGTTATTTGGCGTATGGTCTCCTAATTTTGACATGAGCTTATGCTTTCTTGTAGGTACAATGTTACGATTGTATGATATGAGCGCCTTAGCCACTATATACCAAAAGTGGAATCCCACCTAAATATCACTCTGATCGGGAGTGGACGCGCAAAGAGGGGAGAGAGAGAAAGGAGAGAGGGAGAGAGAGCGGGGGAGAGAGAAATGTCATCAATACCGGAATTACCACTCTCGTTTATATTCTCACTCTTTGGTCCACCACGATACCGACCTACTTGGGAATCAGAAAGAAACACAAGAAGGGAAAAATTCAGTTGTTAAGGCCCAGATGCGTCCTAAGGAAACTTATCAAAAGAAAGCTACAAGAAGCATTCAGAGCCTAAGGATAAAGGCAAAGAGAAGCTGATAGTGGTCGCTAGTAAACATAAGTCTAAGAATATTTCAGTTACACACTCTATCGTGCTTAAGCCAACAACTCAATAGCGAAGGGAAAAATTGAAAGCTCGATTTCCATGGTACTACTTTGGATGAACGCACTTTATTCCTTCTCCTCGTCCCATGCTGAAATCATTTAGAAGTGGCTAAAAAAGAAAACGTAGACATTTGTGGGCAGTACAAAAAAACTTGCAAATATGTTTGAAAGTTGTCTAGGATTAATGGGGGCTTGGAGCTTGATATCTACAATATGAAGCAGGAGTGGGAATGTGACAAGATAAGGAACTTAAGGAAAATTAGGCCACGTTGAAGGTCGCCTAAGCTGAAGTCGAAAAGTATAAGAAGCTATATATTCACTTCGTAGATCTCTTTCACAAAGAACTCGATGCGGCTAGCTTAAGGATAAAGTCCATAGAAGACAAGTTGGAAGTCGTTTCAAATTAAAAATATTGAATTAAAGCTTAGCTTCACTAACCTGAGAGCAAAAAAAAGCACACTTGAGAATGCATAATTAATGGCTAGAATGGTTGAGGCTGAGGCGAGAGCTATAAAGGCAGAGGATATTAAACATACTTCCACAGAGTCTGCTTCCAACTTTGAGATTGAATACAATATAGAATTACAGGAGTTAAGAAATCAGTTGAGCGAGGCAAAAAAGGTGGAAGAGGAGTTTGGTCCTTTCTGGGATTGCCGCTGCTGTCTCGTTGGGTGCTTTACTCTGATATCCTAGCTCTTCGTCCTTTCTAGAATCAATGTCATTGAATTGGCGGTTGTACTATCCGAGCTAGGATTTGCATTGAACTTGTGATGCAGCGACACCTCTTGTAGCAACCCAAATTTCAGCAGGTCCATTTTTTTTGTAGAAATGTTAAAACCCAAGTCCACTGAAACCCGAGTTGGTTTGTCTGGTATCCTGTAGAAAATAAAAGATAAAATATATTAGAGCTCACAATAAAATATCTCACAGCTGAACGAATAAAATATGATAGTAAGTAAACACTTACCTCAATAATGACACTGTCTAACAAGTGTCTGTAAGTTGCAATCTATGTTACCTACCTAACCAAAAGGTTTGTTATGAGAAGGGGGTCAGAACAAAAGTTCTAGTGAATGGACAAATTATATTTTCTATAAATAACACTATATATATAGTTTTATCACTATTTGTCTTTATAAAGTTACATAGGGTTTATTACACATTACACTTCCGATTTCATGCATAAATCATACTCAACTACTCCCTAGTAGATTAACCTAATAAACAATATACGCAGTTATATGCCCAATCTATCGAGGTACTCCCCATTGTTCCCTCCTTGAGTGGTGTCCATCAACGTACTATGGAAACGTATGAGACATCCATAGCCGCACTACGAAAGCATACTTGATCATGTTGCGAAAACGCATTATGTCTTCATCACTACGAAAGAATACTAAGCCGCACTACGATAGCGAATAGGCTCCTACCTCTGCGCCATAAAGGCGCCCAAAACTAAAGCTCTTCAATGGAACTAAGTTGGGGGATTTACTATACCTGTCAAGAGTGATCTCATTAGGCCCAAAAATAACGGCATGTTAAGCCCAAAGTAAAGGTATCCAAATTTGGTCTGCCTCTTTCGGTGAATCTTCTAGGGCCCACCCAGCCTACCCTCTAATCAATCGTATATATTAAGCGCACAATTCAATTATAAATGCCAACATTTCAAGTTCATGTATATATTGCACATAACTAAAATCCAACGTAAACTATATATTTTGACGCAGAAAGGGGGAAAAGAAGAAGAGAACATAATATAAATTCTTACAGGAATCAAATGATATAACATACTATTATAAGAAAATATAATTTAGATCCACTCACCTTACAATGCCTGCTAAATCTTTATGTTTTGGATCCAAATTCTTTACCTATCTATGCTCATCTTCCTTATAATACCTTTTTTTGGGTTTGCATCCAACATATGCACATAAAGTTACTAGATCTTAATTATAGTTCTGTGATTTGAACATACTTGAAATCTTATTATTTGCTCTTCTTTTTATTTTAGATCTAAACCCAAAATAAATTAGATCTAAAATAAATATAACTTTAAGAAAAGTAGAGAAGATAGAAAAATGGAGGATCTTTTGCAGCTCGAACGAAAAAGAATGAGAACGACAAAAGAATGAAACTCTGCACTTATGTTTATAATTATCCAAATCAACACTACCCATTGGATATAAAATCCTAAAATATGGAGTATGCACTCTCTTTGTCATGTCACGCAGCTTCCTTCAACCACAAGTTTTTCACCCGTTGGCTCAAAATAGTGCGAACACGTCATAGACTAAAATGAATCATTGGCTCAAATCGTTGGATATTAATTGACATGACTAATTAAATAATTAATTTCCTAACTTATAGTTGCATATGAATAAATACAATATATTTTCTCTCCCATTTGTTTTATATATGACTTTATTTTATGTTGCCTTTAAGTAAGTTAATTAATGTTGCCATTAATTGTTGTAACAAAATATGTTATCTATATTTATTATATTAATTACACATATGATATTTACATTTGAATTTTGAATCCACTTAATGGATTACATCTATGTCTAGTATTTATTTACTATTCAGTTAATCTGTGCATGCAATTATATGTTAATCAATCACCATATTAGTTGTTAACTTTATGCACATAGATTTCCTTCATTTTATTTATTTATTGAATGCATACATTTCATCTTTGAATTTTGAATTACAATCATAATTATAAACGTTGCCACAGTACCAGAAATTATGTTTATTTCGACCAAGGGGGAGACGGTTTCCGACGGGCCGTAGGCGGCTGTCGAAAGTCATTGGAAAATATCGAAATATACAGCAGCCATTGAACTCTTTTTTTCCCCAATTCACTTCCTCGATTAGTTTCAGCTCTCGGGTTTAAAACCCTCACACCACCAAATCCGACATGTTAACTTCTAAACTCCTGTTTCTAGTGTAAGAACCTCCCCGGCTTCAATTTGAACGTCTAAAGTGAGTAATTTCAAATAAAATCTCTTATTTTTCCTAAAAATCAAGTTTTTACCTAAATCTATATATGCTTAAACTGGAAAATTAGGGTTATCTATTGATTGCAATTGGTTCCAATAGCGTTGTAGTGGATTATAACATCCTATTATGTGCATATTTCATATAATATGGTGAAATAAGAAATTTTATGTGCAGTGTTTGGTTATTTGTGTATATTTCCCCCTTAGCATGTTTTTGACCATTGTATAATTGTGGTTATTTGTGTATATGTGCACCATTGTACATGCGTGATTGTTGTATTATGTTAGTTGAAATAGGATAAACTGAATGCATGAGCTATAATCTAATCAAGCCTATAAAAATGACTATAATGGTAAATCATCTTTAAGTTGATGTGATACATCGAACAAATGTGATAAATTAAAATATTTTTGTGTTGTAGTAAAATTGTATTTTTTTGGTAAAATTCGCACATCTAAATGGCTAATGTCTCGTAGAGAGTTTTCGTCCCCGTCCATCGAGTGTTGTACATGATCATTACATAAATAGTCGTTTTTATCAAAAAACCGACCATTTATATTCATATGGTACAATGTTTGTTGGATTTGTCCTTGTATTGGACAAGTTATAAACACAGTAAGCATTTACATTTTGTATACTACTTCGTTTCAAATGGTTCACAAAATTTCGGTTTAACTTTTCTTTTTATTTCCTACGTACATGCATTTGTGTACAATGCAAGGAACAAAACGGAAATGCCACAGAAATTTTGTTGAATCGTTTGAGATGGAGTAATATACGAAATGTAAATGCTTACTGTGTTTATAATGGGAAGTAGGATGCCTGACCATTGAAAAAAGTTACGTTAAAAAAAGTGCTATATTGAAAATATTTTTAAATTTATGAAATTGTTATTTATTTTCAACTATTATACATGTGTTTTACGACTATGAAAATAAGCTTGTTCGAAATTGAATTCTTGAAAATAAATTTAATTTTTAAATTTGTGATTAAATTTCTCTAATTGTAAAAATAATTGATTATTTTGTTGATCGGAGGAGATGGATGTACCAAAGAAGAGGACTGAGAGGTTCAATAGAAGAATATTTTTATAATGGTATAAATGTTTTTATTGAATTCGCTTTAAGTAATAACAGAAATGATCCAGAAATTAGTTGTCCGTGTAGCAAGTGTAGACATTTGAAGTATTTATTACCCGATATTGTGAAAGTCCATTTGTGCAAAAACGGATTCGTGCCTGAGTATTATTTTTGGGATCGTTATGAAGAAGTTGTAGCAAAAACTTCTGTAGAGTCTGAGGTAGAAAGTGATATTAATAAAAATGTTAGTATTGAAATATGGTCGAAAATGCAGCACATCAATGTTTCCTATGGTTAAAGTTGACGACAATGGTAGAAATGCTGAAGAGCTGGACATTAAAGCCATTTTTTTTATGATTTACTAGATGCTGCTAAGAAATCTATTTGGGATGGTTGTAAAAGCGACACTCAGTTGTCGATAATCACAGAATACATTGTGATGAAGTCAAAATACAACATCACTGAAGCTGGGTTCACAACTATTGTACAAGCTGCAAAAAGACACATGCCACCCGATAATTTATTGTGTGAAAATCACTACAAAGTTAAAAAACTTATGTCATATTTTGGTTTACCTTATCATAAAATAGATACATGTTTAAATGGATGCATGTTGTTATGGAAAGAAGATGTAGACCTTAGAAATTGTAAAATATGTAATCATGAAAGATACAAACCAAGAAAAAAGAAGGGAAAGAAGGTTCCGTACAAGCATATGCATTACTTACCCATTACTCCAAGGCTTCAAAGATTATATGCATCTTCTGTAACTACATCTCATATGAGATGGAATAAAATGAGATCGGAGGAAGAGGGTACGTTGACCCATCCGGCCGATGGAGAAGCGTGGAAGCATTTCGATAAAACTTATCCCAATTCTGCAGCGGAGAGTCGTAATGTCAAACTAGGATTATGTACGGATGGTTTTTCGCCATTTTCTCAATTTGGTGCTAAATATTCATCATGGTCCTTTATCATCACACCTTATAATTTATGTGACGCCCCACCTCTATACCCATATTATCCAAAAGTATTACTAAGTAATACCGTCAGATGATACAGAGAATGAGGCTGTAGGGGCACACATGTGCAAATTCTCTTGGACTAACACTAGTACGTATTAAAATTTCTGAAATATCCCACACTCTACGTACTCAATGTCAGTACAAAAGAATTACACGCGAACTTCCATTACAGAACAAAACATAATTTACATAAACAGAGATCATAGAGTCAATTGCATCGATAAATATAATGTATAATATTTAACATTTCATATACATTAACTTATTACATACCAAAATATACATCATTCTATTCAACACATGGTAATAAATAATTCACTAGATTACTATACTCCTCTAAGCACAGTAAATACAAGCTGGTCTCAAGGTCCCTACACCTGTAGTGTCTCTGTCTGACCCGAGTATTATATAAATAATAAACGGATCAGTCAATTTTTAAATCCATTATAATTAATATATAATGTTTGGGTACTCTAAACAAGAATAATAACATAAAGTGGTACGACATTATTTAATCCACAATGATCATTCATAAGAAAGGAGACATCAATGATTCACGCCTCACAGCTAAATATTATGGATGCATCGCCATTTATGAAAATATGCAAATGACATCATAATTGTATTCAAATAAATCTCATTCAAGAGTTATAACGCATTATAAAACTGCCAAAATCACGCACATGAAGCACAAAATTACAAATGTCAAGATAACGTTATAGCTTGAAGGCAATATATATATATATATATATATATATATATATATGTATATATATATATATATATCAACATCAACAAATAAGGTGAAAACATTTGAAATCCAACATCTCTAGGAAACAAATAATGAAATCCAAGAATATCACCATAAATTGGATCCAAAGCATCGAATGATAACAAAAGCTACAAATTCAACAATGGCATTATAAAATGGATCCAAAACAACAAGCTCATCAAAGCGACAATTCAAATTCGAAACAAAATAGTTTTGCACGTGCTTATAAGCTCCCCCCGAGCTTAGCCAAGTACTATATACGTATTTAGACACCTAACACTACGACCCTCCCGGTCGAGTATAACTTATCCCCCCCACCACTAAGTGAATACGTATATGAGACTCCCCCGAGTCTATCTTCCCCCGAGTAAGAGAGTACTGGCTTAATCAACAACAATATGTGTTACAGACTCGCAGTCAGTAACCCAAGTGGCGGTAACTATGTGTCCCATACCGCACATTTCCACTGCTAGTTTACTACCCGCTAGTCAGCTTCACACTGGAAAACTCAAAAATCTCAAATCACAAAAATCTCCCGAATCACAACATCAACTCAATTATTTCAATCATACAAAATAGGAAATTAATCAATCTCACCACCATGTTTACAAATCTGTTTATCTAGTGCTCGTATAATACACCAACCCTTCGATACTCTATATAATAAGTCCAATTAATAACCAGGATAGTGATACCGAAAGTCCCATACCAGACGGCTTCACCAAACTGTTTATTCAAATTTCTCATTACATTGAATATACTTATGTCATAAAATCACAAAAAAAGGATGTCATCACTGTGTCATATTTAAATCATCAATAAATTAAATCAACAACGTATCATTCACGGTACAAAATTCATACAAGAATTGAAAAATTGGAAATTGTACAAATGATGAAAGGATTCAAGGCTTATTCAAGGAATACATTAAATTTCAGTATAATTCATAAACAAAGCAAAAATAAAATATTACTCAAAATATACTTCAGATATTTGAAAAACGTAAATACTCATTTCAAAGGTAAAAATCTATAAAAGCATAATATGAAACAAAATACATACAAAACATGTCAACAATTATCAAACACTACTTCTTATTATTATTAAATGAAAGCTCCTCAAATGATTTATTTAAAATGATGATAAAATATTTCAAATAACTAGCCGAAACCAAAAGAGAATTGTTCTAAAAGAAAAAAAACTCAAATAAATACACAAACTTGATTGAATTATCATATTAATAAAATTATCCATATTATAAACTAAAACACTAATGTTTAATAGATTGTAATATACATGCATATAGTTAAATCCAATTTATTTATAATTTAAGCTAAAAATCAATATTTGAAATTATATTGTATACTTTAATTTAGAATTTATAATCTAGAACGTCATAATATTATTAAGTATATACACATATGTATATACATATATGGTATCTCATATTCTATAAAACCATAAAAATTTACCAATTGCTAAAATGAACAATTTATACAACCACAACTTAAAGTCACCATAGTCAAATATCCCCTCTTTATTTCAAACATCCTACCAACACAAAATTCACCAGTCAGTTACCCCCAATCAAACAACCATTCAAATCATAACAATTTAAATTCCATAATCTAATCATCCAAGAAAAGCAGTCATCAACAGATAATGGGATGTGTGTGTGTGTGTGTATATATATATATATAATGATAATGGAGATAGAAATAGATGTAAGTGAGGGAAACTCACCACGAATGATGCTTAAGTTCTAGAATTTCAGAAATTGACAGGTGACGTTATCACTGCCCAAATTCTATAGGATCCAACCACCACACAATCATCGGGATGTTTGCACCTCTCTTACCAACAGCAATCAAACTCCAGCATTCTTTATTTCCTCAACAGTGTTTCCCAGAGCAGTAATCAAACCCCGGCGTTCGCAGAACAGCAACCGCTATGCCTAGCTCCTCCCCTGCACCATCCGCCAAGCATGTGCCTCTAGGTCGAGGCCTGGCCTTCTTTGCTTGCGCCTAGTCATTGCTTCAACGTTCGATTTTTTTATTTTTTTTATTTTCTAATCCGCAGTTTCTTTTTTAGGGTTGGGACTGAATAAAATAAAATAAAAGGGGATCAACTATTAGGGAAGAATAAGGATAAGGGGAGAATCCAGAAGCAACATGAGGCTTTGGGCCATATAAGTTACATTGAACCCACTTAGTAATACAATTCAAATGTCAATTAATTTCTATTATATTTTAAGTTAAAATTTCTATGATGAATAAATTGCATTTCTAATATAAGATGATTCGCAACATTCATACAAATTATATCTTAACAATTGACTATTCTTGTTGACACACTTTTTGGTCAAAGCTGTCATACATGGAATTCCTGAATAGCAACACACTCAAGTAGTGGAAACAACGTCAGAAGACATAAAGCGATTTGGTCGAAATCACACCATCAACGTAAAATGGCCCGAAACTCCTATTAGACCACCTCTTTTGGGCCCGAAAACAGCAATTACAAAACTAAGCTATGTAACCCTTGTAGCCCTCTGAATGAGCTTCATGTAGAGCTTTCGTTTGGCTCAATCGGACTTACGGTTTGAAAGTTATGCCCATTTCCGTGAACGCGCATAGAAGAGCAACTCCGGATCGTGAGCTTGGTCTCGATTCGCCCTCAACATGACTCCTCCTATAATAGCTCGTGGGACCCCCCCTTTGGGCTCACCCCTCCTTGGCTCGTGGATCCACTTCAATTCATGAAGCACCCTTCTCGACTCGTGACGCGCCCCCGTCTCGTGAAACCAACTCTGGCTCGTAGAACTCAGGTGGACCACGACCCTCATCCACGACCCGACCGTGGACACAAACTTCATTACTCCAGCTCGAGACCAGACCTCGATTCATGAAGGCTTCATCATGACCCGACCCCATAACCACGAACCGATCACCAAACCTATTAATACACGCATAGATCTTGACTAGTTCTCAAGGCTATTCCTGCTCCTACTATCCCGGATCGTGTGCCACGTGCCCTGTCACGAACCGGTCCTTCCAGAAGATCTCCTACAGCTATAAATACACCATAACATTGCAAATTGAGGGGAGTTTAGGCCCTTCTTCTCCACGATTTCCACCATTACTGAAGCGCAAGAACATTACACCTTTCTACATCAAAATTCTCTTCTTGTAATCTCAATTAACACACGGATTGTGTGTCTACATATAACTGATTCTTGTAATCTGTCAATATAACAATAATATTATAAAGTGGACGCAGGCTACATCTACAGCCGAACCACTATAAAAGTCTCGTGTGTTCCCTCTTATTTACTATTTTCTGCATTTTTGTGGTCTTTGATCTACATTTGGGTGTTAGTGCCAATTTTTGGTCTAACATTTTGGCGCGCCAGGTAGGGGGGCACACGACAACCTCAATTCTAGCTTGGATAAATAGCAATCAAAAGGAAGAAAACTAGAACTTCCTTTCACGCTGAGGATGTTGACGCTGAAGGCGCAAGGAATGAGGCGAGCCATGAGGCTTCCTCTCATGGATATCCCACCGCATACTTAACTAGAGACGAGATGGACAGTGTTCTCGCTGAATTGAGAGATCAAATGGCATGGCAGGATGATCTCCTCAAGAAACAACCAGAGATAGTCAATGGATTATTGGCTCGGATGGATGGCTGACCGAGCTTTAACGATCAACACACTGGAAATGAAGCCACTAAAGCTGCTCGTGCATCACTAGGACTCGGGGGCACCCTCCTCGCTCAGCAACAAAACACGGCTCGTTGTGTAGAGCCAGGAGCGGCTCGTGATGGGGAGTCACAACCGGGTCGGGACACCCGCGTCGAACCACAAGCCGGCCTCCACAACCCTGACTCACGAGCCGCAGACTTCCAGGACCCGGCTCTTGATGTACTCCCTGTCTCACGAACTGGTCCCAGCGACTCACTCTCAGCAGCCCACCGGCAGTTTCCTTCTCTCGCATTCAACGCTGGGGGAACCCGCTCTGATTTTGGCAATTTACAACAAATTTTTGAGGGCGATCGACTCGCCAATCTCATTCAACGCCTCTCGACAGGCCGCACTTATTAGAACGACGTGGATGATGTCAATCACAACCCGTTCACTTAGGAAATCCGAAAATCCCGTAATCCCCCGGATTTCAAACTTCCACAACTGGAGCCCTACAACAGCAGGACGGATCCTACCGTGCAACTGATGCGCTACAAACGACATAAGGAGGTTCAATCAGCGTCGGATAACGTCATGGCTAAATGTTTTTCCCACTTTATGACTGATATAGCAGCTATGTGGATTCGGCAACTAGAAACGAAATCGATCAACAACTAGAATATGTTGGTCGCTCGCTTCCTTAAACAATTTCGGGTTCACATCGCACGACCCAAGAAAGTCATGTCACTCACTACAATCAAACAGAGGACCAGAGAAACTCTACGTTCATTCTTGGAAAGATTCAACATTGCAGTATTATCAGTTGATCGCCCTGAACCATCCATGGTATTGATGGCAGCAGTATCTGGCGTTCTAGATAACTCGGAGTTTAAAAATCCTTGGATCGAGATCTGCCACGAAATATCGGCGTATTCTACCTTGAGGCAGATAGATTTCTGCGGGAAGAAGATGCAATTTCCGAGAAGTGCATTCTCGATGTCAACATGCTTAAAGATGGAGAACCATCTGATTCTGGAAAAGACAAAGGAAAAGTCGATGTCAAGAATGACCACAACACTCAGCCCTGGAGAGGGCCCAAATATGAAAGATACACTAAACTGAACGACACTCTGAGCAACATCTACATGGGTACAGGAGGCACCACCTCATATCCAAGGCCTCCCAAGAGGGAGCCAGCACTAGCACAGCGCAACTCCGGAAGGCATTGCATATTTCATGACATAGACGGTCACAACATTGATGACTATAGGCATTTGCGAGATTTTATTGAGGATCGGGTCAAACGAGGAGAGCTACCCGAGTATGTCACTTGACCAACACCGCCTACACCTGCGCTACCACCACCTATTCCCCAGAGAGGGAACGATCCTGGATCGAGGAATCGTGGGATTATCATTCGCTGATCTCACTCAGCAGATCTCTTCAGTTTACCGGACTCAGGTCCATAGTTCATGTTTTTTAGGCTTTTAAGCGACTTCTCGTCTCTCTTTATTTTCTCTGCATGCAATAAGCGTGGCAACATCGGCCCACACACACGGAACCGATCTGTAGTCTCCAGTCATGTTCAGGGTTAGAATAACTGCCACTTAGTTTTCATGAATCAATAAAGATCATTGATGGGCTCTGGCTCCCAACTGGATCCGTCCAGTATAAACAAACATGAGCTCCGGCTCCCAACTGTATCCGTCCAGTATAAACAGACATATGCTCCGGCTCTAAACTGGATCCGTCCAGTATAAACAATCTGCATTAGAATTTCCTCGGTCTTCTTACTCCGGTAAGGCCGTCTTGGAACCTCACGACATTTCCTCAGTCGTCTTACTCTGGTAAGGCCATCTTAGAACCTCACGGCATTTCCTTGGTCGTCTTACTCCGGTAAGGCTGTCATGGAACTTTCATAGCTTTTCCTCAGTCGTTTTACTCCGGTAAGGCCGTCTTGGAACCCCATAGCACTTCCTTGGTTATCTTACTCCAGTAAGGCCGTCTCAGAGCCATTTTTACATTGTTTGTCTTATCTTTTTGCAGGTACGGATTATGGATCTTATAGATTATCCAAAACACATCTTCCTTCAACCAGCAAGATATGTTCTGGGGGGCAAACTTGTTGACACACTTTTTGGTCAAAGCTGTCACACATGGAATTCCTGAATAGCAACACACTCAAGTAGTGGAAACAACATCAGAAGACATAGAGCGATTTGGTCGAAATCACACCATCAACGTAAAATGGCCCGAAACTCCTATCAGACGACCTCTTTTGGGCCCAAAAACAACAATTACAGAGCAGAGCTATTTAACACTTGTAGCCCTCTAAATGATCTTCATGCAGAGCTTTCGTTTGGCTCAATCAGACTTACGGTTTGAAAGTTATGCCCATTTCCGAGAATGCGCATAGAAGAGTAACTCCGGTTTGTGAGCTTGATCTCTATTCGCCCTCAACATGACTCCTCCTAGACTGGCTCGTGGGACCCCCCTTTGGGCTCGCACCTCCTCGGCTCGTGGAGCCTCTTTAATTCGTGAAGCACCCTCCTCGACTCGTGACGTGCCCCCGTCTCGTGAAACCAGCTCTGGCTCGTGGAGCTCAGGTGGACCACGACCCTCATCCACGACCCAACCGTGGACACAAGCTTCATCACTCCAGCTTGAGACCAGACCTCGGTTCGTGAAGGCTTCATCACGACCTGACCCCATGACCACGAACCGATCACCGAACCTGCTAATACACGCGTAGATCTTGACCTGTTCTCAAGGCTATTCCTACTCCTACTGTCCCGGATGTGTGCCACGTGCCCTGTCACGAACCGGCCCTTCCAGAAGCTCTCCTACAACTATAAATACACCACAACATTGCAAATTGAGGGGACTTTTGGCCCTTCTTCTCCACAACTTCCACCATTACTAAAGTGCAAGGACTTTACACCATTCTACATCAAAATTCTCCTCTTGTAATCTCAATTAACACATGGATTGTGTGTGTACATATAAATGATTCTTGTAATCTGTCAATATAACAATAATATTATAAAGTGGACGTAGGCTACATCTACAGCCGAACCACTATAAAAATCTCATGTGTTCCCTCTTATTTACTATTTTCTGCATTTTTGCGATCTTTGATCTACATTTGGGTGTTAGTGCCAATTTTTGGTATAACATTTTGGCGTGCCAGGTAAGGGGGCACATGACAACCTCAACTTCAAGCTTGGATAAATGGCAATCAAAAGGAAGAAAACTGGAACTTCCTCTCATGCTGAGGATGCTTATGCTGAAGACGTAAGGTACGAGGCGAGCCCGGAGGAGAGCCCGGAGGCTTCCTCTCATGGAGATCCTTTTGCATACTTAACTAGAGACGAGATGGATAGCGTTCTCGCTGAATTGAGAGATCAAATGGCAAGGCAGGACGATCTCCTTAAGAAACAATAGGAGATGATCGATGGATTCTTTGTTCGGATGGATGGCAGACCAAGCTTTAACGATCAACACACTGGAAATGAAGCCATTGAAGTGGCTCGTGCATCACTAGGACTCGGGGGCAACCTCCTCGTGGTGCAGAGCCAGGAGCGGCTGGTGATGGGGAGTCACGACCGGGTAGGGTCACCCCCTCGAACCACGAGCCGGCCTCCACGACCCTGACTCATGGGCCATAGACTTCCACGACCCGTCTCGTGATGCACCCCTTGTTTAACGAACCGGTCCCAGCGACTCACTCCCAGCAGCCCACGACAGTTTCCTTCTCTCACATTCAATGCTGGGGGAACCCGCTCTGATTTTGGCAATTTAGAACAACTTTTTGAGGGCGATCAGCTCGCCAATCTCATTCAACGCCTCTCGAGAGGCCGCACTTATCAAAATGACGTGGATTACGTCAATCACAACCCATTCACTCAGGAAATCAGGAATTCCCGCAATCCCCCGGATTTCAAACTTCCACAATTGGAGCCCTACAACGGCAGGACGGGTCCTACCGTGCACCTCATGCGCTACAAACGGCACATGGAAGTTCAATCGGCGTCAGAAAATGTTATGGCTAAATGTTTTGCCCTCTTTCCGACTGATATAGCAACTTTGTGGATTCGGAAGCTAGAAACGGAATCGATCAACAACTGGAATATGTTTGTCGCTCGCTTCCTTGAACAATTTCGGGTTCACATCGCGTGACCCAAGAATGTCATGTCACTCACTACAATCAAACAGAGGCCCAGAAAAATTCTGCATTCATTCATGCAAAGATTCAATATTGCAGCAGCATCAGTTGATCTCCCTGAACCGTCCATGGTATTGATGGCTGTAGGATTCGACGTTCTAGATAACTCGGAGTTTAAAAAATACTTGTACCAAGATCCGCCACGAAATCTCGGCGAATTCTACCTTGAGGCAGATAGATTTCTACGGGAAGAAGATGTAACTTCTGAGAAGCGCATTCTCGATGTCATCATGCTTAAAGATGGAGAACCGTCTGATTCTGGAAAAGGCAAAGGAAAAGCCGATGTCAAGAATGACCGCAAAACTCAGCCAAGGAGAGGGCCCAATATGAAAGATACACTGAACTGAACAACACTCTAAGCAATATCTACATGGATACAGGAGGCGCCACCTCATATCCAAGGCCTCCCAAGAGGGAGCCAGCGCTAGTACAACACAACTCCGGATGGCATTGCATATTTCATGACATAGACGGTCACAACACTGATGGCTACAGGCATTTGCAAGATCTTATTGAGGATCGGGTCAGACGAGGAGAGCTCCCCGAGTATGTCACCTGACCAATAGCACCTACACCTGCGCTACCACCACCTATTCCCCAGAGAGGTAACGATCCTGGATCGAGCAATCGCAGGATTACATTCGTTGATCCCACTCAACGGATCTCTTTAGTTTACCAGACTCCGGTCCGTAGTTCATGTTTTTTAGGCTTTTAGGCGATTCTCGCCTTCTTTGTTTTCTCTGCATGCAATAAGCGCGGCAACATCGGCCGACACGCACAGAACCGACGTGTAGTCTCCAGTCGTGTTCAGGGTTAGAATAACTGCCGCTTAGTTTTCATGAATCAATAAAGATCATTGATGAGCTCTGGCTCCCAACTGGATCCGCCCAGCATAAACAAACATGATCTCCGGCTCCCAACTGTATCCATCCTATATAAACAGGCATGGCTCCGGCTCCAAACTGGATTCGTCCAGTATAAACAAACTGCATTAGCATTTCCTCGGTCGTCTTACTCCGGTAAGGCCGTCTTGGAACCTCACGGCATTTCCTCGGTCATCTTACTCCGGTAAGGCCGTCTTGGAACCTCACGGCATTTCCTCGGTCGCCTTACTTCGGTAAGGCCATCATGGAACTATCATAGCTTTTCCTCGGTCGTCTTACTCCGGTAAGGCCGTCTTGGAACCCCATAGCACTTCCTTGGTCGTCTTACTCTGGAAAGGCCGTCTCGGAGCCATTTTTGCATTGTTTGTCTTATCTTTTTACAGGTACGGATTATGGATCTTACAGATTATCCAGAACACATCTTCCTTCAAACAGCAAGATATGTTCTGGGGGGCAAACTTGTTGACACACTTTTTGGTCAAAGCTGTCACACATGGAATTCCTAAATAACAACACGCTCAAGTAGTGGAAACAACGTCACAAGTCATAGAGCGATTTGGTCGAAATCACACCATCGACGTAAAATGGCACGAAACTCCTATCAAACGACCTCTTTTGGGCCCAAAAACTGTAATTACAGAGATGAACTACGTAATTCCTGTGGCCTTCTGAATGAGCTTCAAGCAGAGCTTTCGCTTGGCTCAATCGGACTTAAGGTTTGAAAGTTATGTCCATTTCCGTGAATACGCGTAGAAGAGCAACTCTAGTTCGTGAGCTTGGTCTCAATTCGCCCTCAACATGACTCCTCCTAGACTGGCTCGTGGGACCCCCTTTGGGCTCGCCCCTCCTCGGCTCGTGGAGCCTCTTCAATTCGTGAAGCACCATCGTCGACTCGTGATGCACCCCCGTCTCGTGAAACCAACTCTGGCTCCTGGAGCTAAGGTGGACCACGACCCTCATCCACGACCCGACCGTGGACACAAACTTCATCACTTCAGATCGAGACCAGACCTCGGTTCGTGAAGGCTTCAACACGACCCGACCCCATGACCACAAACCGATCACCGAACCTATTAATACACGCATAGATCTTCACATGTTCTCATGGGTATTCCTGCTCCTACTATCCCGCATCGTGTGCCACGTGCCCTGTCATGAACCAGTCCTTCCAGAAGCTCTTCTACAGCTATAAATACACCACAACATTGCAAATTGAGGGGACTTTTGGCCCTTCTTCTCCACGGCTTCCACCATTACTGAAGTGCAAGGACTTTACACCTTGCTACATCAAAATTCTCCTCTTGTAATCTCAATTAACACATGGATTGTGTGTCTACATATAACTGATTCTTGTAATCTGTCAATATAACAAAAATATTATAAAGTGGACGTAGGCTAGATCTATAGTCGAACTACTATAAAAATCTCGTATGTTCCCTCTTATTTACTATTTTCTGCATTTTTGTGATCTTTGATCTACATTTGGGTGTTAGTGCCAATCGTTTGTCTAACATTTTGGCGCGCCAGGTAGGGGGGCACACGACAACCTCAACTTCTAGCTTGGATAAATGGCAATCAAAAGGAAGAAAACTAGAACTTCCTCTCATGCTGAGGATGCTGACGCTGAAGGCGCAAGGAACGATGCGAGCCAGGAGGCTTCCTCTGATGGAGATCCTTCTGCGTACTGAACTAGAGACGAGATGGACAGCGTTCTCGCTGAATTGGGAGATCAAATGGCAAGGCAGGACGACCTCCTCAAGAAACAATAGGAGAAGATCAATGGTTTCTTCGCTCGGATGGATGGCAAACCGAGCTTTAATGAACAACACATAGGAAATAAATCCACTAAAGCGGCTCGCGCATCACTAGGACTCGGGGGAAACCTCCTCGCTCAGCAACAAAACATGACTTGTGGTGTAGAGCCAAGAGCGATGCGTGATGGGGAGTCACAACCGGGTCGGGTCACCCCCCTCGAACCACGAGCCGGCCTCCCAAACCCTGTCTCACGAGCCGCAGACTTCCACGACCCAGCTCGTGATGCACCCCCTGTCTCACGAACCGGTCCCATCGACTCACTCCCAGCAGCCCACCGACAATTTCCTTCTCTCACATTTAACGTTGATGGAACCCGCTCTGATTTTGGCAATTTACAACAACTTTTTGAGGGCGATCGGCTTGCCAATCTCATTCAACGCCTCTCCAGAGGCCGCATTTATCATAACGATGTGGATGACGTCAATCACAACCCGTTCACTTAGGAAATAAGGTATTCTTGCAATCCCCCGAATTTCAAACTGCCACAACTGGAGCCCTACAACAGCAGGACGGATCCTACCGTGCACCTGATGTGCTACAAACGGCATATGGAAGTTCAATTGGCGTCGGAAAACATCATGGCTAAATGTTTTCCCCTCTTTCTGACTGATATAGAAGCTATGTGGATTCGGCAACTAGAAACGGAATCGATCAACAGCTGGAATATGTTGGTTACTCGCTTCCTTAAACAATTTCGGGTTCACATCGCACGACCCAAGAACGTCATATCACTCACTACAATCAAATAGAGGCCCAGAGAAACTCTGCGTCCATTCTTGGAAAGATTCAACATTGCAGCAACATCAGTTGATCGCTCTGAACCGTCCATGGTATTGATGGCAGGAGTATCCGACGTTCTAGATAACTCGGAGTTTAAAAAATCCTTGTACCGAGATCCGCCACGAAATCTTGGCAAATTCTACCTTGAGGCAGATAAATTTTTCCGGGAAGAAGATGCAACTTCCAAGAAGCATATTCTCGATGTCAACATGCTTAAAGATGGAGAACCGTCTGATTCTGGAAAAGGCAAAGGAAAAACCGATGTCAAGAATAACTGCAACACTCAGCCCCGTACAGGGCCGGAATATGAAAGATACATTAAACTGAACGACACTTTGAGCAACATCTACATGGATACAGGAGGCGCCACCTCATATCCAAGGCCTCCAAAGATGGAGATAGCGCTAGCATAGCGCAACTCCGGAAGGCGTTGCATAGTTCATGACATAGACGGTCACAACACTGATAACTACAGGCATTTGCGAGATCTTATTGAGGATCTGGTCAGACGAGGAGAGCTACCTGAGTATGTCACTTGACCAACAGCGCCTACACCTGCGCTACCACCACCTATTCCCCGTAGAGGGAACGATCCTGGATCGAGCATTTGCGGGATTATCATTCACTTATCCCACTCAATGGATCTCTTCAGTTTACCGGACTCCGGTCCATAGTTCATGTTTTTTAGGCTTTTAGGCGACTTCTCGCCCCTCTTTGTTTTCTCTGCATGCAATAAGCGCGGCAACATCAGCCTATACGCACGGAACCGACCAGTAGTCTCCAGTCGTGTTCAGGGTTAGAATAACTGCCTCTTAGTTTTCATGAATCATTAAAGATCATTGATGAGCTCCGGCTCCCAACTGGATCCGTCCAGTATAAACAAACATGAGCTCCGGCTCCCAACTGTATCCGTCCAGTATAAACAGACATGTGCTCCGGCTCCAAACTGGATCCATCCAGTATAAAAAAACTACATTAGCATTTCCTTGGTTGTCTTACTCCGGTAAGACCGTCTTGGAACCTCACGGCATTTCCTCGGTCGTCTTACTCCGGTAAGGCTATCTTGGAACCTCACGGCATTTCCTCGGTTCTCTTACTCCGGTAAGGCCATCATGGAACATTCATAGCTTTTACTCGGTCGTCTTACTCCGGTAAGGCCGTCTTGGAACCCCATAGAACTTCCTTGGTCGTCTTACTTCTGTAAGGCCGTCTCGGAGCCATTTTTGCATTGTTTGTCTTATCTTTTTGTAGGTACGGATTATGGACCTCACAGATTATCCAGAACACATCTTCCTTCAACCAGCCAGATATGTTCTGGGGGGCAAAGTTGTTGACACAATTTTTGGTCAAAGTTGTCACACATGGAATTCCTAAATAGCAACACACTTAAGTAGTGGAAACAACGTCAGAGGACATAGAGCGATTTGGTCGAAATCACACCATCAATGTAAAATGGCTCGAAACTACTATCAGACGACCTCTTTTGGGCTCGAAAACAGAAATTATGGAGCTGAGCTCTATAACTCTTGTAGCCCTCCGAATGAGTTTCAAGCAGAGCTTTCGTTTGGCTCAATCGGACTTAAGTTTGAAAGTTATGCCCATTTCCGTGAACGCGCGTAGAAGAGCAACTCCGGTTCGTGAGCTTGGTCTCGATTCGCCCTTAACATGACTCCTCCTAGACTGGCTCGTGGGACCCCCATTGGGCTCGTCCCTCCTCGGCTCGTGGAGCCTCTTCAATTCGTGAAGCACCCTCCTCGACTTGTGACGCACTTCTGTCTCGTTAAACGAACTCTGGCTCGTGGAGCTCAGGTGGACCACGACCCTCATCCACGACCCGACCGTGGACACAAACTTCATCACTCCAGCTCGAGACCAGACCTTGGTTCGTGAAGGCTTCATCACGACCCGACCCCATGACCACGAACCGATCACCGAACCTACTAACACACGCACAGATCTTGACCTGTTCTCAAGGCTATTCCTACTCCTGCTATCCCGGAACGTGTGCCACGTGCCCTGTCACGAACCGGTCCTTCCAGAAGCTCTCCTACATCTTTAAATACACAACAACATTGCAAATTGAGGGGACTTTTGGCCCTTCTTCTCCATGGCTTCCATCATTACTGAAGTGCAAGGACTTTACACCTTTCTACATCAAAATTCTCCTCTTGTAATCACAATTAACACATGGATTGTGTGTCTACATATAACCGATTCTTGTAATCTGTCAATATAACAATAATATTATAAAGTAGACGTAGGCTAAATCTACAGTCGAACCACTATAAAAATCTCGTGTGTTCCCTCTTATTTACTATTTTCTGCATTTTTGTGATCTTTGATCTACGTTTGGGTGTTAATTCCAATTTTAGGTCTAACATTTTGGAGCGCTCGGTAGGGGGTCACACGACAACCTTAACTTCTAGCTTGGATAAATGGTAATCAAAAGGAAGAAAACTGGAACTTCTTCTCATGCGGAAGATGCTGGCGCTGAAAGCGCAAGGAACGAGGCGAGCCTGGAGGCTTCCTCTCATGGAGATCCTTCTACATACTTAACTAGAGACAAGATCGACAGCGTTCTCGCTGAATTGGGAGATCAAATGGCAAGGCAGGACGATCTCCTCAAGAAACAACAGGAGATGATCGATGGATTCATCGCTTGGATGGATGGCAGACCGAGCTTTAACGATCAACACACTAGAAATGAAGCCACTGAAGCGGCTCGTGCATCACTAGGACTCGGGGGCAACCTCCTTGCTCAGCAACAGAACACGGCTCGTGGTGTAGAGCCAGGGGCGGCTCGTGGTGGTGAGTCATGACCGGGTCGAGTGACTCCCCTCGAACCACGAGCCGGCCTCCACAACCCTGACTCACGAGCTGTAGACTTCCACGACCCAGCTCATGACGCACCCCTTGTCTCACGAACCGGTCCCAGCGACTCACTCCCAGCAGCCCACCGGCAGTTTCCTTCTCTCACATTCAACGCTGGGGGAACCCGCTCTGATTTTGGAAATTTTCAACAACTTTTTGAGGGCGATCGGCTCGTCAATCTCATTCAACGCCTCTCGAGAGGCCGCACTTATCAGAACGACGTGGATGAGGTCAATCACAATCCGTTCACTTAGGAAATCATGAATTCACGCAGTCCCCCGGATTTCAAACTTTCGCAACTGGAGCCCTACAATGGCAGGATGGATCCTACCATGCACCTGATGCACTACAAACAGCATATGGAAGTCCACTCAACGTCGGAAAACGTCATGGCTAAATGTTTTCCCCTCTTTCTGACTGATATAGAAGCTATATGGATTCAGCAGCTAGAAACGGAATCGATCAACAACTGTAATATGTTTGTCGCTCACTTCCTTGAACAATTTCGGGTTCACATCGCATGACCCAAGAACGTTATGTCACTCACTACAATCAAACAAAGGCCTAGAGAAACTCTGCGTTCATTCTTGGAAAAATTCAATGTTGCAGCAGCATCAGTTGATCGCCTTGAACCATCCATGGTATTGCTAGCAGCAGTATCCGACGTTCTAGAGAACTCGGAGTTTAAAAATCCTTGTACAGAGATCCGCCACGAAATCTCGGCGAATTCTACCTTGAGGCAGATAGATTTCTACGGCAAGAAGATGCAACTTCCGAGAAGCACATTCTCGATGTCAACATGCTTAAAGATGGAGAACCGTCTGATTCTAGAAAAGGCAAAGAAAAAGCCGATGGCAAGAATGACCGCAATACTCAGCCCCAGAGAGGGCCCAAATATGAAGGATACACTGAACGGAAGGACACTCTGAGCAATATCTACATGGATACAGGAGGTACCACCTCATATCCAAGGCCTCCCAATAGGGAGCCAGCGCTAGCACAGCGCAACTCCGGAAGGCATTGCATATTTTAGGACATAGACGGTCACAACACTGATGACTACAGGCATTTTCGAGAACTTATTGAGGATTGGGTCAGACGAGGAGAGCTATCTGAGTATGTCACTTGACCAACAGCGCCTACATCTGCGCTACCACCATCTATTCCCCAGAGAGGGAACGATCCTTGATCGAGCAATCGCGGGATTATCATTTGCTGATCCCACTCAGCGGATCTCTTCAGTTTACCGAACTCCGGTCCGTAGTTCATGTTTTTTAGGCTTTTAGGCGACTTCTCCCCCTATTTGTTTTCTCTGCACGCAATAAGCGCGGCAACATCGGCCCACACGCACAGAACAAACCTGAAGTCTCCAGTCGTGTTCAGGGTTAGAATAACTGCCGCTTAGTTTTCATGAATCAATAAAGATCATTGATGAGCTCCGGCTCCCAACTGGATCCGTCCCATATAAACAAACATGAGCTCTGGCTCACAACGGTATCCGTCCAGTATAAACAGACATGCACCCCAGCTCCAAAATGGACCCGTCCAGTATAAACCAAATACATTAGCATTTCCTCGGTCGTCTTACTCCGGTAAGGCCATCTAGGAACCTCACGGTATTTCCTTGGTCGTCTTACTCCGGTAAGGCCGTCTTGGAACCTCACGGCATTTCCTCGGTCGTCTTACTCCGGTAAGGCCGTCATGGAACTTTCATAGCTTTTCCTCGGTCATCTTACTCCGGTAAGGCTATCTTGGAACCCCATAGCACTTCCTTGGTCAACTTACTCCGGTAAGGCCGTCTCAGAGCCATTTTTGCATTGTTTGTCTTATCTTTTTGCAGGTACGGATTATGGATCTTACAGATTATCCAGAACACATCTTCCTTCAGGCAACCAGATATGTTCTAGAGGGCAAACTTGTTGACACACTTTTTGCTCAAAGCTGTCACACATGGAATTCCTGAATAGCAACACGCTCAAGTAGTAGAAACAACGTCAGAAGACATAGAGTTATTTGGTCGAAATCACACCATCAACATAAAATGGGCCGAAACTACTATCAGACGACCTCTTTTGGGCCTAAAAACCGCAATTACGGAGCTGAGCTCTATAACTCTTGTAGCCCTCTGAATGAGCTTCAAGCAAAGATTTCATTTGGCTCAATCGGACTTAAGGTTTGAAAGTTATGTCCATTTCCGTGAACGCGCGTAGAAGAGCAACTCCGGTTCGTTAGCTTGGTCTCGATTCGCCCTCAACATGACTCCTCCTAGACTGGCACGTGGGACCTCCTCTTTGGGCTCGCCCCTCCTCGGATCGTGGAGCCTCTTCAATTCGTGAAGCACCCTCCTCGACTCGTGACGTGCCCCCGTCTCGTGAAACCAACTCTGGCTCGTGGAGCTCAGGCGGACCACGACCCTCATCCACATCCTGACCGTGGACACAAACTTCATCACTCCAGCTCGAGACCAGACCTTAGTTCGTGAAGGCTTCATCACGACCCGACCCCATGACCATGAACCGATCACCGAACCTTCTAATACACACATAGATCTTGACCTTATTATCAAGGCTATTCCTACTCCTGCTATCCCGGATCGTGTGCCACCTGCTCTGTCACGAACTGGTCCTTCCAGAAGCTCTCCTACAGCTATAAATACATCACAACATTGCAAATTGAGGGGACATTTGGCCCTTCTTCTCCACGGCTTCCACCATATCTGAAGTGCAAGGACTTCACACCTTTCTACATCAAAATTCTCCTCTTATAATCTCAATTAACACACGGATTGTGTGTCTACATATAACTGATTCTTGTAATCTGTCAATATAACAATACTATTATAAAGTAGACGTAGGCTACATCTACAGCCGAACCACTATAAAAATCTCGTGTGTTCCCTCTTATTTACTATTTTCTACATTTTTCTGATCTTTGGTTTACATTTGGGTGTTAGTGCCAATTTTAGGTCTAACATTTTGGCGCGCCCGGTAGGGGGGCACACGACAACCTCAACTTCTAGCTTGGGTAAATGGCAATCAAAAGGAAGAAAACTGGAACTTCCTTTCATGCTGAGGATGCGAACGCTGAAAGCGCAAGGAACGAGGCGAGCATGGAGGCTTCCTCTCATGGAGATCCTTCTACATACTTAACTAGAGACGAGATGGACAGCGTTCTCGCTAAATTGGGAGATTAAATGGCAAGGCAGGACGATCTCCTCAAGAAACAACAGGAGATGATCGATGGATTCTTCGCTCGGATGGATGGCAGACCGAGCTTTAACGATCAACACACTGCAAATGAAGCCACTGAAGTGGCTCGTGCATCACTAGGACTCAAGGGCAACCTCCTCGCTCAGCAACAGAACCCGGCTCGTGGTGTAGAGCCAGGGGCAGCTCGTGATGGGGAGTCACGACCGGGTTGGGTCACCCTCCTCGAACCACGAGCCGACCTCCACAACCTGGACTCACGAGTCGTAGAATTCCATGACCCGGCTCGTGATGCACCCCTGTCTCACGAACCGGTCCCAGCGACTCACTCCCAGCAGCTCACAGGCAGATTCCTTCTCTCACATTCAACACTGGGGGAACCCGCTCTGATTTTGGCAATTTACAACAACTTTTTGAGGGTGATCGACTCGCCAATCTCATTCAATGCCTCTCGACAGGCCGCACTTATCAGAACGGCGTGGATGACGTCAATCACAACCCGTTCACTCATGAAATCAAGAATTCACTCAATCCCCTAGATTTCAAACTTCCACAACTGGAGCCCTACAACGGCAGGACGGATCCTAACGTGCACCTGATGCGCTACAAACAGCATATGGAAGTTCACTCAGCGTCGAAAAACGTCATGGCTAAATGTTTTCCCCTCTTTCTGACTGATATAGAAGCTATTTGGATTCAGCAGCTAGAAATGTAATCGATCAACAACTGGAATATATTTGTCGCTCGCTTCTTGAACAATTTCGGGTTCACATCGCACGACCCAAGAACGTCATGTCACTAACTACAATCAAACAGAGGCCTAGAGAAACTCTGCGTTCATTCTTGGAAAGATTCAATGCTGCAGCAGCATCAGTTAATCGCCCTGAACCGTCCATGGTATTGATGGCAGCACTATCCGGCGTTCTAGATAACTCGGAGTTTAAAAAAATCCTTGTACCAAGATCCACCACGAAATCTCGGTGAATTCTACCTTGAGGCAGATAGATTTCTGCGGGAAGAAGATGCAACTTCTGAGAAGCACATTCTTGATGTCAACATGCTTAAAGATGGAGAACCTTCTGATTCTGGAAAAGGCAAAGGAAAAGCCGATGGCAAGAATGACCGCAACACTTAGCCCCGGAGAGGGCCCAAATATGAAAGATACACTGGACTGAATGACACTCTACGCAACATCTACATGGATACAGGAGGCGCCACCTCATATCCAAGGCCTCCCAATAGGGAGCCAGCAGTAGCACAGCGCAACTCCGGAAGGCATTGCATATTCCAGGACATAGACAGTCACAACACTGATGACTACAAGCATTTGCGAGATCTTATTGAGGATCGGGTTAGACGAGGAGAGCTATCTGAGTTTGTCACCTGACCAATAGCGCCTACATCTGCGCCACCACCACCTATTCCCCAGAGAGGGAACGATCCTGGATCGAGCAATCATGGGATTATCATTCGCTGATCCCACTCAGCGGATATCTTCAGTATACCGGACTCCGGTCTGTAGTTCATGTTTTTTAGGCTTTTAGGCGACTTCTCGCCCCTCTTTGTTTTCTCTGCATGCAATAAGCGCGACAACATTGGCCTACACACACGGAACCGACCTGTAGTCTCCAGTCATGTTCAGGGTTAGAAAAACTGCCGCTTAGTTTTAATGAATCAATAAAGATCATTGATGAGCTCCGGCTCCCAACTGAATCCGTCCAGTATAAACAAACATGAGCTCTAGCTCCCAACTGTTTCCGTCCAGTATAAACAGACATGCGCTCCGGCTCCAAACAGGATCCGTCCAGTATAAACAAATTATATTAGCATTTCCTTGTTCGTCTTACTCCGATAAGGCCATCTTGGAACCTTACGGCATTTCCTATGTCATCTTACTCCGATAAGGCCGTCTTGGAACCTCACGGCATTTCCTCGGTCGTCTTACTCCGGTAAGGCCATCATGGAACTTTCATAGCTTCTCCTCGGTCGTCTTACACCAGTAAGGTTGTCTTGGAACCCCATAGCACTTTCTTGGTCATCTTACTCAGGTAAGGCCGTCTCAGAGCCATTTTTGGATTGTTTGTCTTATCTTTTTGCAGGTACGGATTATGGATCTTACAGATTATCCAAAACACATCTTCCTTCAAGCAGCCAGATATGTTCCGGAGGGCAAACTTGTTGACACACTTTTTGGTCAAAGCTGTCACAAATGGAATTCCTGAATAGCAGCACGCTCAAGTAGTGGAAACAACGTTAGAAGACATAGAGCGATTTGGTCGAAATCACACCATCAACGTAAAATGGCCCGAAACGACTATCAGACGACCTCTTTTGGGCCTGAAAACAGCAATTACGGAGCTGAGCCACTATAAAAATCTCGTGTGTTCCCTCTTATTTACTATTTTATGCATTTTTGTGATATTTGATCTACATTTGTGTGTTAGTGCCAATTTTAGGTCTAACATTTTGGCGCGCCCGATAGGGGGACACACGACAACCTCAACTTCTAGCTTGGATAAATGGCAATCAAAAGGAAGAAAACTGAAACTTCCTCTCATGATGAGGATGATGACGCTGAAAGCGCAAGGAACGAGGTGAGCTTGGAGGCTTCCTCTCATGGAGATCCTTCTACATACTTAACTAGAGATGAAGTGGGCAACGTTCTCGCTGAGTTGGGAGATCAAATGGCAAGGCAGGACGATCTCCTAAAGAAACAAGAGGAGATGATCGATGGATTCTTCGCTCGGATGGATGGCAGACCGAGCTTTAACGATCAACACACTGGAAATGAAGCCACTAAAGTGGCTCGTGCATCACTAGGACTCGGGGGCAACCTCCTCGCTCAGCAACAGAACACGGCTCGTGGTGCAGAGCCCGGGGTGGCTCGTGATGGGGAGTCACGACCGGTTCGGGTCACCCCCCTCGAACCGCGAGCCGACCTCCACAACCCTGACTCACGAGCCATAGACTTCCATGACCCGGCTCGTGATGCACCCCATGTCTCACGAACCGGTCCCAGAAACTCACTCCCAGCAGCCCACTAGCAGTTTCCTTCTCTCACATTCAACGCTGGGGGAGCCCGCTCTGATTTTGGCAATTTACAACAAATTTTTGAGGGCAATCGGCTCGCCAATCTCATTCAACGCCTCTCGAGAGGCCGCACTTTTCAGAACGGTGTGGATGACGTCAATCACAACCCATTCACTCAGGAAATCGGGAATTCACGTAATCCCTCATATTTCAAACTTCCACAACTTGAGCCCTACAACGGCAGGACAGATCCTACCGTGCACCCGATGCGCTACAAACAGCATATGGAAGTTCACTTAGCTTCGGAAAACATCATGGCTAAATGTTTTCCCCTCTTTCTGACTGATATAGAAGCTATGTGGATTCGGCAGCTAGAAACGGAATCGATCAACAACTGGAATATGTTGGTCGCTTGCTTCCTTGGACAATTTTGGGTTCACATCGCACGACCCAAGAACATCATGTCACTCACTACAATCAAACAGAGGCCTAGAGAAACTCTGCGTTCATTCTTGGAAAGATTCAATGTTGCAGCAACATCAATTGATCGCCCTGAACCGTCCATGGTATTTATGGCAGCAGTATCCGACGTTCTAGATAACTCGAAGTTTAAAAAATCCTTGTACCGAGATCCACCACGAAATCTCAGCGAATTCTACTTTGATGCAAATAGATTTCTGCGGGAAGAAGATGCAACTTCCAAGAAGCACATTCTCTATGTCAACATGCTTAAAGATGGAGAACCATATGATTCTGGAAAAGGCAAAGAAAAAGCCGATGGCAAGAATGACCGCAACACTCAGCCCCGGAGAGGGCCCAAATATAAAAGATACACTGAACTGAACAACACTCTGAGCAACATCTACATGGATAAAGGAGGCGCCACCTCAGCGCTGGCACAACGCAACTCTTGAAGGCATTGCATATTTCAGGACATAGACGGTCACAAAACTGATGACTACAGGAATTTGCGAGGTCTTATTGAGGATCGGGTCAGACGAGGAGACCTATCCGAGTATGTCACTTGACCAACAGCACCTACATCTGCGCTACCACCACCTATTGCCCAGAGAAGGAACGATCTCGGATCGAGCAATCGCGGGATTATCATTCGATGATCCCACTCAGCGGATCTCTTTAGTTTACTAGACTCCGGTCCATAGTTCATATTTTTTAGGCTTTAAGGCGACTTCTCACCCCTCTTTATTTTCTCTGCATGCAATAAGCACAGCAACATCGGCCTACACGTACGGAACCGACTTTTAATCTCCAGTCGTGTTCAGGGTTAGAATAACTACCGCTTAGTTTTCATGGATCAATAAAGATCATTGATGAGCTCCGGCTCCAAACTGGATCCATCCAGTATAAACAAACATGAGCTCCGGCTCCCAACTGTATCCGTCCAGTATAAACAGACATGCACTCTGGATCCAAACTGGATCCGTCCAGTACAAACAAACTGCATTAGCATTTCCTTGGTCGTCTTCCTTCAATAAGGCCGTCTTGGAACCCCACGGCATTTCCTCGGTCGTCTTACTCCGGTAAGGCCGTCTTGGAACCTCACGGCATTTCCTCGGTCGTCTTACTCCGGTAAGGCCGTCATGGAATTTTCATAGATTTTGCTCGGTCGTCTTACTCCGGTAAGGCCGTCTTGGAATCCCATAGCACATCCTTGGTCGTCTTACTTAAGGCCGTCTCGGAGCCATTTTTGCATTGTTTGTCTTATCTTTCTGCCGGTACGGATAATGGATCTTGCAGATTATCCAGAACACATCTTCCTTCAACCAGCAAGATATGTTCTGGGGGGCAAACTTGTTGACACGCTTTTTGGTCAAAGCTGCCACACATGGAATTCCTGAATAGCAACACGCTCAAGTAGCGGAAACAACGTCAGAAGACATAGAGCGATTTGGTCAAAATCACACCATCAATGTAAAATGGCCCGAAACTCCTATCAAACGACCTCTTTTTGGCCCGAAAACAAAAGTTACAAAGCTGAGCTCCGTACTTGCAGCCCTCTGAATGAGCTTCAACCAGAGCTTTCGTTTGGCTCAATCGGACTTAAGGTTTGAAAGTTATGCCCATTTCCGTGAACGCGCGTAGAAGAGCAACTTCGATCCGTGAGCTTGGTCTCGATTCACCCTCAACATGACTCCTCCTAGACTGGCTCGCGGGACCCTCCTTTGGGCTCGCCCCTCCTCGGCTCATGGACCCACTTCAATTCGTGAAGCACTCTCCTCAACTCGTGACGCACCCCCGTCTCGTGAAACCAACTCTGGCTCGTGGAGCTCAGGTGGACCACGACCCTCATCCACGAACCGACGGTGGACACAAACTTCATCACTCCTGCTTGAGACCAGACCTCGGTTCGTGAAGGCTTCATCACGACCCGACCCCATGACCACGAACCGATCACCAAACCTGCTAATACACGCATAGATCTTGACCTGTTCTCAAGGCTATTTCTGCTCCTACTGTCCCGGATCGTATGCCACATGCCCTGTCACGAACCGGTCCTTCCAGAAGCTCTCCTACAGCTATAAATACACCACAACATTGCAAATTGAGGGGACTTTTGGCCCTTCTTTACCACGTCTTCCACCATTACCGAAGTGCAAGGAATTTACAACTTTCTACATCAAAATTCTCCTCTTGTAATCTCAATTAACACATAGATTGTGTGTCTACATATAACTGATTCTTGTAATCTGTCAATATAACAATAATATTATAAAGTGGACGTAGGCTACATCTACAGCCGAACCACTATAAAAACCTCGTGTGTTACCTCTTATTTACTATTTTCCGCATTTATGTGATCTTTGATCTACATTTGGGTGTTAGTGCCAATTTTTGGTCTAACATTTTGGCGCATCAGGTATGGGGGCACACAACAACCTCAACTTCTAGCTTGGATAAATGGCAATCAAAAGTAGAAAATTAGAACTTCTTATCATGTCGAGGATGCTGACGCTGAAGGCGCAAGGAACGAGGCGATCCAGGAGGCTTCCTCTCATGGGGATCCGTCTGCATACTTAACTAGAGACGAGATGGACAATGTTCTCGCTGAATTGGGAGATCCAATGGCAAGGCAGGACGATCTCCTCAAGAAACAACAGGAGATGATCGATGGATTCTTCGCTCGGATGGATGGCAGACTGAGCTTTAATGATCAACACACTGGAAATGAAGCCACTGAAGTGGCTCGTACATCACTAGGACATGGGTGCAACCTCCTCGCTCAGCAACAGAACACGGCTTGTGGTGCAGAGCCAAGAGCGGCTCGTGATGGGGAGTCACGACTGGGTCGGGTCACCCCCCTCGAACCATGAGCCGGCCTCCACAACCCTTACACCCCCTGTCTCACTAACCTGTTCCAGCGACTCACTCCCAGCAGCCCACCGACAGTTTCCTTCTCTCACATTCAACGCTGGGGGATCCCGCTCTGATTTTGGCAATTTACAACAACTTTTTGAGGGTGATCGGCTCGCTAATCTCATTCAACGCCTCTCGAGAGGCCGCACTTATCAGAACTGCATAGATGACGTCATTCGCAACCCGTTCACTAAGTAAATCAGGAATTCCCCCAATCTCTCGGTTTTCAAACTTCCACAACTGGAGCCCTATAACGGTAGGACGGATCCTACCGTGCACCTGATGCGCTACAAACGGCATATGGATGTTCAGTCGGCGTCGGAAAACGTCATGGCTAAATGTTTCCTCCTCTCCTCTTTCTGACTGATATAGCAGCTATGTGGATTCGGCATCTAGAAATGGAATCGATTAACAGCTGGAATATGTTGGTCGTTCGCTTCCTTGAACAATTTCGGGTTCACATCACACGACCCAAGAACATCATGTCACTCACTACAATCAAACAGAGGCCTAGAGAAACTCTGCGTTCATTCCTGGAAAGATTCAACGTTGCAGCATCATTAGTTGATCGCCCTGAACCGTCCATGGTATTGACGGTAGCTGTATCAGGCGTTCTAGATAACTCAGAGTTTAAAAAATCCTTGTACCGAGATCTGGCATGAAATCTCAGCAAATTCTACCTTGAGGCAGATAAATTTCTCTGGGAAGAAGATGCAACTTCCGAGAAGCACATTCTCGATGTCAACATGCTTAAAGATAGAGATCCTTCTGATTCTAGAAAAGGAAAAGGAAAAGACGATGTCAAGAATGACCGCAACACTCAGCCCCGAAGAGGGCCCAAATAAGAAAGACACACTGAATTGAACGACACTCTAAGCAACATCTGCATGGATACAGGAGGCGCCACCTCATATCCAAGGCCTCCCAAGAGTGAGCCAGCGCTAGCACAGTGCAACTCCGGAAGGTATTGCATATTTCATGACATATATGGTCACAACATTGAGGACTACAGGCATTTGCGAGATCTTATTGAGGATTGGGTCAGACGAGGAGAGCTACCCGAGTATGTCACATAACCAACAGCTCCTACACCTGCGCTACCACCACCTATTCCCTAGAGAGGGAATGATCCAAGATCGAGCAATTGCGGGATTATCATTCGCCAATCCCACTCAGCGAATCTCTTCAGTTTACCGGACTTCGGTCCGTAGTTCATGTTTTTTAGGCTTTTAGGCAACTTCTCGCCCCCTCTTTGTTTTTTCTGCATGCAATAAGCGCGACAACATCGGTCCACATGCACGGAACCGACCTGTAGTCTCCAGTCTTGTTCAGGGTTAGAATAACTGCCGCTTAATTTTCATGAATCAATAAAGATCATTGATGATCTCCGGCTCCCAACTGGATCCGTCTAGTATAAACAAACATGAGCTCCGGCACCCAACTGTATCCGTCCAGTATAATCAGACCTGCGCTCCGGCTCCAAACTAGATCCGTCTAGTATAAACAAATTGCATTAGCATTTCCTTGGTCGTCTTACTCCGATAAGGCCATCTTGGAACCTCACGACATTTCCTCGGTCATCTTACTCCGGTAAGGCCGTCTTGGAACCTCACGGCATTTCCTCGGTCGTCTTACTCCGTTAAGGCCATCATGGAACTTTCATAGCTTTTCCTCGGTCGTCTTACTCCGGTAAGGCCGTCTTGGAACCCCATAGCACTTCCTTGGTCGTCTTACTCCGGTAAGGCTGTCTTGGAGTAATTTTTGCATTGTTTATCTTATCTTTTTGTAGGTACAAATTATGGATCTTACAAATTATCCAGAACACATCTTCCTTCAACCAGCAAGATATGTTCTGGTGGGCAAACTTGTTGACATAGTTTTTGGTCAAAGTTGTCACACATGGAATTCATGAATAGCAACACGCTCAAGTAGTGGAAACAATGTCAGAAGACATAGAGCGATTTGGTCGAAATCACACCATCAACGTAAAATGGCTCGAAACTCCTATCAGACGACCTCTTTTGGGCCAGAAAACAGCAATTACTGAGCTAAGCTCTATAACTCTTGTAGCCCTAAGAATGAGCTTCAAGCAGAGCTTTTTTCGCTTAGCTCAATCGGACTTAAGGTTTGAAAGCTATGTCCATTTCCGTGAACCCGCGGAGAAGAACAACTCTGGTTCGTGAGCTTGGCCTTGATTCTCCCTCAACATGACTCCTCTTAGACTAACTCGAGGGATCCCCCCTTTGGGCTCACCCCTCCTCGGCTCGTGGAGCCTCTTCAATTCGTGAAGCACCCTTCTCGACTCGTGACGTGCCCCCGTCTCGTGAAACCAACTCTGGCTCGTGGAGCTTAGGTGGACCACGACCCTCATCCACGACCCAACCGTGGAATAAACTTCATCACTCCAGCTCGAGACCGGACCTTGGTTCATGAAGGCTTCATCACGACCCAACCCCATGACCACGAACCGATCACCGAACCTGCTAATACACGCATAGATCTTGACCTGTTCTCAAGGCTATTCCTGCTCCTACTATCCCGGATCGTCTGCCACGTGCCTTGTCACGAACCAGTAGAGCTATAAATACACCACAACATTGCAAATTGAGGGGACCCTTCTTCTCCATGGCTTCCACCATTACTGAAGCGCAAGGACTTTACACCTTTCTACATCAAAATTCTCCACTTGTAATCTCAATTAACACACGAATTGTGTGTCTACATATAACTGATTCTTGTAATCTGTCAATATAACAATAATATTATAAAGTGGACATAGGCTAAATCTTCAGCCGAATCACTATAAAAATCTTGTGTGTTCCCTCTTATTTACTATTTTCTGCATTTTTGTGATCTTTGATCTACATTTGGGCGTTAGTGCCAATTTTTGGTCTAACATTTTGGCGTGCCAAGTGGGGGGGGGGGCACACGGCAACCTCAACTTCTAGCTTGGATAAATGGCAATCAAAAGGAAGAAAACTGGAACATCCTCTCAAGCTGAGGATACTGACGTTGAAGGCGCAAGGAACGAGGTGATCCAGGAGGCTTCCTTTCATGGAGATCCTTCTGCATACTTAATTAGAGACGAGTTGGACAGCGTTCTTGCTGAATTGAGAGATCAAATGGAAATGCAGGACAATCTCCTCCAGAAACAACAGGAGACGATCGATGGATTCTTCGCTCGGATGGATGGCAGGCCGAGCTTTAACGATCAACACACTGGAAATGAAGCCACTGAAGTGGCTCATGCATCACTAGGACTCGGGGGCGACGTCCTCGCTCAGCAACAGAACACGGCTCGTGATGCAGAGCCAGGAGCGGCTTCTGATGGGGAGTCACGACCGGGTCGGGTCACCCCCTCGAACCACGACCCAGCCTCCACAAACCTGACTCATGAGCCGTTGACTTCCATGATCCGGCTCGTGTTGCATGCCCTATCTCACGAACCGGTCCCAGCGACTCACTCCCAGCAGCCCACCGGTAGTTTCTTTCTCTCACATTCAACGCTGTAGGAACCCGCTCTGATTTTGGCAATTTACAACAACTTTTTGAGGGCGATCGGCTCGCCAATCTCACTCAATGCCTCTTGAGAGGCCGCACTTATCATAACGACGTGGATGACGTCAATCACAACCCATTCACTATGGAAATCAAAAATTCCCGCAATCCCCTGGATTTCAAACTTCCACAACTGGAGCCCTACAACGGCAAGACAGACCCTACCGTGCACCTTATGCGCTACAAACGGCTTGTGGAAGTTCACTCAGCGTCGAAAAATGTCATGGCTAAATGTTTTCCCCTCTTTCTGACTAATATAGCAGCTATATGGATTCAGCAGCTAGAAACGGAATCAATCAAAAAATGGAATATGTTGGTTGCTCGCTTCCTTGAACAATTTCGGGTTCACGTCGCACGACCCAAGAACGTCATGTCACTCACTACAATCAAACAGAGGCCCAGAGAAATCTGCGTTCATTCTTGGAAAGATTCAACATTGTAGCAGCATCAGTTGATCGCCCTGAACCGTCCATGGTATTGATGGCAGCTGTATCCGGCGTTTTAGATAACTCGAAGTTTAAAAAAATCCTTGTACCGAGATCCGCCACGAAATCTCGGAGAATTCTACCTTGAGGCAGATAGATTTCTGTGGGAAGAAGACGCAACTTCCGAGAAGCGCATTCTCGATGTAAATATGCTTAAAGATAGAGAACCGTCTGATTCTGGAAAAGGCAAAGGAAAAGCCGATGTCAAGAATGTCAGCAACACTCAGCCACGAAGAGGGCCCAAATATGAAAGATACACTGAATTGAACGACACTCTGAGCAACATCTACATGGATACAGGGGGTGCCACCTCATATCCAAGGCCTCCCAAGAGGGATCCAGCGCTAGCACAGCGCAACTCCGGAAGGCATTGCACATTTCATGACAGAGATGTTGTGACTGCAGGCATTTGCGAGATCTTATTGAGGATCGAGTCAGACGATGAGAGCTACCCGAGCATGTCACTTGACCAACAGCGCCTAGACCTGCGCTACCACCACCTATTCCCCAGAGAGGGAATGATCCTGGATCGAGCAATCACGGGATTATCATTCGCTGATCCCACTCAGCGGATCTCTTCAGTTTACCGGACTCCGGTCCATTGTTCATGTTTTTTAGGCTTTTAGGCGACTTCTCACCCCTCTTTGTTTTCTCTACATGCAATAAGCGCGGCAACATCGGCCTACACGCATGGAATCGACTTGTAGTCTCCAGTCATGTTCAGGGTTAGAATAACTGCCGCATAGTTTTCATGAATCAATAAAGATCATTGATGAGCTCCGGCTCCCAACTGGATCCGTCCAGTATAAACAAACATGAGCTCCATCTCCCAACTGTATCCGTCCATTATAAACAGACATGCGCTCCAGCTCCAAACTAGATCCGTCCAGTATAAACAAACTGCATTAGCATTTCCTAGGTCGTCTTACTCCAGTAAGGCCGTCTTGGAAACTCACGGCATTTCCTCGGTCGTCTTACACTGGTAAGGCCGTCTTGGAACCACACGGCATTTCCTCAGTCATTTTACTCCGATAAGGCCATCATGGAACTTTCATAGCTTTTCCTCGGTCGTCTTACTCCGGTACGGCCGTCTTGGAACCCCATAGCACTTCCTTGGTCATCTTACTCCGATAAGGTCGTCTCGGAGCCATTTTGGCATTGTTTGTCTTATCTTTTTGCAGGTACGGATTATGGATCTTACAAATTATCCAGAACACATCTTCTTTCAACTAGCAAGATATGTTGTGGGGGGCAAACTTGTTGACACACTTTTTGGCCAAAGCTGTCACACATGGAATTCCTGAATAGCAACACACTCAAGTAGTGGAAACAACGTCAGAAGACATAAAGCAATTTGGTTGAAATCACACCATCAACGTAAAATGGCACGAAACTCCTATCAAACGACCACTTGTGGGCCCGAAAACGGCAATTACAAAGCAAAGCTCCATAATATTTGTAGCCCTCTGAATGAGCTTCAAGAAGAGCTTTCGTTTGGCTCAATCGTACTTAAGGTTTGAAAGTTATGTCAATTTCCGTGAACGGACGTAGAAGAGCAACTCCGGTTCGTGAGCTTGGTCTCGATTCGCCCTCAACATGGCTCCTCCTAGACCGGCTCATGGGACCCCATTTGGGCTCGGCCCTCCTCGGCTCTTGGAGCCTCTTCAATTCGTGAAGCACCCTCCTCGACTCGTGACGCGCCCCCGTCTTGTGAAACCAACTCTGGCTCGTGGAGCTCAGGTCGACCATGACCCTCATCCACGACCCGACCGTGGACACAAACTTCATCACTCCAGCTCGAGACCAGACCTCAGTTCATGAAGGCTTCATCATGACCCGACCCCATGACCATGTTCCGATCCTCGAACCTTCTAATACACACATAGATCTTGACCTGTTCTCAAGGCTATCCCTGCTCCTGCAATTCCGGATCGTGTGCCACGTGCGCTGACATGAACTGGCCCTTCCAAAAGCTCTCCTACAACTATAAATACACAACAACATTGCAAATTAAGGGGACTTTTAGTCCTTCTTCTCCATGGCTTCCACCATTACTGAAGTGCAAGGACTTTACACCTTTCTACATCAAAATTCTCCTCTTGTAATCTCAATTTGCACACAGATTGTGTGTCTACATATAACTGATTCTTGTAATCTGTCAATTTAGCAATAATATTATAAAGTGGACGCAAGCTACATCTACAGTCGAACCACTATAAAAATCTCGCGTGTTCCCTCTTATTTACTATTTTCTGCATTTTTGTGATCTTTGATCTACATTTGGGTGTTAGTGCCAATTTTTGGTCTAACATTTTGGCGCGGCAGATAAGGAGGCACATGACAACCTCAACTTCTAGCTTTGATAAATCGCAATCAAAAGGAAGACAACTGGAACTTCCTCTCATGCTGAGGATAATGACGCTGAAGGCGCAAGGAACGAGGCGAAACAGGAGGCTTCCTCTCATGGAAATCATTCTGCATACTTAACTACAGATGAGATGGATAGCGTTCTCGCTGAATTGAGAGATCAAATGGCAAGGCAGGACGATCTCCTCAAGAAACAACAGGAGATGATCAATGGATTCTTCGCTCGGATGGATGTCAGACCGTGCTTTAACGATCAACACACTGGAAATGAAGCCACCGAAGCGGCTCGTACATCACTAGGTCTCGGGGGAAACCTCCTTGCTCAGCAACAGAACACGGCTCGTGGTGCATAGCCAGGAGCGGCTCGTGATGGGGAGTCACGACCGGGTCGGGTCACCCCCCTCGAACCATGAGCCGGCCTCCACAACCCTGACACACGAGCCGCAGACTTCCATGACCCGGCTCGTGATACACCCCCTGTCTCACGATCCGGTCCCAGAGACTCACTCCCAGCAACCCTCGGTAGTTTCCTTCTCTCACATTCAACGCTAGGGGAACCCGCTCTGATTTTGGCAATTTACAACAACTTTTTGAGGGTGATCGGCTCGCCAATCTCATTCAACGCCTCTCGAGAGGCCGCACTTATCAGAACGACGTGGATGTCGTTAATCACAACCCGTTCACTTAGGAAATCAGGAATTCCCTCAATCCCGTGGATTTCAAACTTCCACAACTGGAGCCCTACAATGGCTAGACGAATCCTACCGTGCACCTGATGCACTGCAAATGGCATATGGAAGTTCAATTGGCGTCGAAAAATGTCATGGCTAAATGTTTTCCCCTCTTTCTGACTGATATAACAGCTTTGTGGATTCTGCTGCTAGAAACAGAATAGATCAACAGCTGGAATATGTTGATCGCTCGCTTCCTTGAACAATTTCGGGTTCACATTGTACGGCCCAAGAACGTCATGTCACTCACTACAATCATACAGAGGCGCAGAGAAACTCTGCGTTCATTCTTGGAAAGATTCAACGTTGCAGCAGAATCAGTTGATCGCCCTGAACCGTCCATGGTATTGATGGCAGCAGTATCCGGCGTTCAAGATAACTCGGAGTTTAAAAATTCCTTGTACCGAGATCCACCACGAAATCTCGGTGAATTCTACCTTGAGGCAGATAGATTTTTGCAGGAAGAAGATGCAACTTCCGAGAAGCGCATTCTCGATGTCAACATGCTTAAAGTTAGAGAACCGTCTGATTCTAGAAAAGGCAAAGGAAAAGTCGATGTCAAGAATGTCAGCAACACTCAGCCCCGGAAAGGTCCCAAATATGAAAGATACACTAAACTGAACGACACTCTAAGCAACATCTACATGGATACAGGAGGCGCCACCTCAAATCTAAGGCCTCCCAAGAGGGATCCAGCGCTAGCACAATGCAACTCCGGAAGGCATTGCATATTTCATGACATAGACGGTCACAACACTGATGACTATAGGAATTTGCGAGATCTTATTGAGGATCGAGTCAGACGAGGAGGGCTAGCCGAGTATGTCACTTGACCAACAGCGCCTAGACCTGCGCTACCACCACCTATTCCCCATAGAGTGAATGATCCTGGAACGAGCAATTGCGGGATTATCATTCGCTGATCCCACTCAGTGGATCTCTTTAGTTTACCGGACTCTGGTCCGTAGTTCATGTTTTTAAGGCTTTTAGGCGACTTCTCACCCCTCTTTGTTTTCTCTGCATGCAATAAGCGCGACAACATCAGCCTACATGCACGGAATCGACTTGTAGTCTCCAGTCATGTTCAGGGTTAGAATAACTGCCGCTTAGTTTTCATGAATCTATAAAGATCATTGATGAGCTCCGGCTCCCAACTGGATATGTCCAGTATAAACAAACATGAGCTTCGGCTCCCAACTATATCCGTCCATTATAAACAAACATGCGCTCCTGCTCTAAACTGGATCCGTCCAGTATAAACAAACTACATTAGCATTTCCTCGGTCGTCTTACTCTAGTAAGGCCGTCTTGGATCCTCACGACATTTCCTCGGTCGTCTTACTCTGGTAAGGCCGTCTTGGAACCTCACGGCATTTCCTCGGTCATTTTACTCCGGTAAGGCCATCATGGAACTTTCATAGCTTTTCCTTGGTCGTCTTACTCCGGTAAGGCCGTCTTGGAACCCCATAGCACTTCCTTGGTCGTCTTACTCCGGTAAGGCCCTCTCGGAGCCATTTTTGCATTGTTAGTTTTATCCTTTTGCAGGTACGGATTATGGATCTTATAGATTATCCAGAACACATCTTACTTCAACTATCAAGATATGTTATTGGGGCAAACTTGTTGACACACTTTTTGGTCAAAGCTGTCACACATGGAATTCCTGAATAGCAACATGCTCAAGTAGTGGAAACAACGTCAGAAGACATAGAGCGATTTGGTTGAAATCACACCATCAACGTAAAATGGCCTGAAACTCCTATCAGACGACCTCTTTTGGGCCAGAAAACAGCAATTACAATGCAAAGCTCCATAATTTTTGTAGCCCTCTGAATGAGCTTCAAGCAGAGCTTTCGTTTGGCTCAATCGGACTTACGGTTTGAAAGTTATGCCCATTTCCGTGAACGCACGTAGAAGAGCAACTCCGGTTCGTGAGCTTGGTCTCGGTTTGCCCGCAACATGGCTCCTCCTAGACAGGCTCGTGGGACACCCCTTTGGGCTCGCCCCTCCTCGGCTCTTGGAGCCTCTTCAATTTTGAAGCACCGTCCTCGACTCGTGACGCGCCCGCTTCTCGTGAAACCAACTCTGGCTCGTGGAGCTCAGGTAGACCACGACCCGACCGTGGACACAAACTTCATCACTCCAGCTCAAGACCAGACCTCGTTTCATGAAGGCTTCATCATGACCCGACCTCATGACCACGAACCGATCCCCGAACCTGCTAATACACGCATAGATCTTGACCTGTTCTCAAGGCTATTCCTGTTCCTGCAATCCCGAATCGTGTGCCACGTGCTCTGTCACGAACTGGCCCTTCCAGAAGCTCTCCTACAGCTACAAATACACCACAACATTGCAAATTAAGGGGACTTTTGGCTCTTCTTCTCCATGGCTTCCACCATTACTGAAGTGTAAGGACTTTAAACCTTTCTACATCAAAATTCTCCTCTTGTAATCTCAATTAGCACACAGATTTTGTGTCTATATATAACTGATTCTTGTAATCTGTCAATTTAGCAATAATATTATAAAGTGGATGTAGGCTACATCTACAGCTGAACCACTATAAAAATCTCGCGTGTTCCCTCTTATTTACTATTTTCTGCATTTTTGTGATCTTTGATCTACATTTGGGTGTTAGTGCCAATTTTTGGTCTAACATTTTGGCGCGCCAAGTAAGGGGGCACATAACAACCTCAACTTCTAGCTTGTATAAATGGCAATCAAAAGGAAGAAAACTAGAACTTCCTCTCATGCTGAGGATGCTGACGCTGAAAGCGCAAGGAACGAGGCGAGCCAAGAGGCTTCCTCTCATGGAAATCCTTCTGCATACTTAATTAGAGACAAGATGGACAACGTTCTCGCTAAATTGAGAAATCAAATGGCAAGGCAGGACGATCTCCTCAAGAAACAACAGGAGATGATCGATGGATTCTTCGCTTGGATGGATGAAAGACCAAGCTTTAACGATCAACACACTGGAAATGAAGCCATTGAAGCGGCTCGTACATCACTAGGACTCGGGCGCAACCTCCTTGCTCAGCAACAGAACATGGCTCGTGGTGCAGAGCCAAGAGCGGCTCGTGATGGGGAGTCACGACCGGGTCGGGTCACCCTCTCGAACCACGAGCCGGCCTCCACAACCCTGACTCTCGAGCCGTAGACTTCCATGAACCGGCTTGTGATGCACCCCCTGTCTCACGAACCGGTCCCAGCAACGCACTCCCAGCAGCCAACCGGTAATTTCCTTCTCTCACATTCAACGTTGGGGGAACCCGCTCTGATTTTGGCAATTTACAATAACTTTTTGAGGGCGATCGGCTCGCCAATCTCATTCAACGCCTCTCGAGAGGCCACACTTATCAGAACGACGTGGATGTCGTCAATCACAACCCGTTCACTCAGGAAATCAGGAATTCCCTCAATCCCCCGGATTTCAAACTTCCATAACTGGAGCCCTACAACGGCCAGACGAATCCTACCGTGCACCTGATGTGCTGCAAACAACATATGGAAGTTCAATCGGCATAGGAAAACGTCATGGTTAAATGTTTTCCCCTCTTTCTTACTGATATAGCAGCTATGTGGATTCCGCTGCTAGAAACAGAATAGATCAACATCTGGAATATTTTGGTCGCTCGCTTCCTTGAACAATTTCGGGTTCACATCGCACGGCCCAAGAACGTCATGTCACTCACTACAATCAAACAAAGGCCCAGAGAAACTCTGCGTTCATTCTTGGAAAGATTCAACATTGCAGTAGCATCATTTGATTACCTTGAACCATCCATGGTATTGATCGCAGCAGTATCCGGCTTTCTAGATAACTCGAAGTTTGAAAAATCCTTGTACTGAGATCCACCACGAAATCTCGGCGAATTCTACCTTGAGGCAGATAGATTTTTGTGGGAAGAAGATGCAACTTCCGAGAAGCGCATTCTCGATGTCAACATGCTTAAAGATGGAGAACCGTCTGATTCTAGAAAAGGCAAAGGAAAAGTCGATGTCAAGAAAGTCAGCAACACTTAGCTCCGGAGAGGGCCCAAATATGAAAGATACACTGAACTGAACGACACTCTGAGCAACATCTACATGGATACAGGAGGCGCCACCTTATATCAAAGGCCTCCCAAGAGGGATCCAGCTCTAGCACAACGCAACTCCAGAAGGAATTGCATATTTCATGACATAGACGGTCACAACACTGATGACTACAGGCATTTGCGAGATCTTATTGAGGATCGGGTCACACGAGGAGAGCTACCCGAGTATGTCACTCGATGAACAACGCCTACACCTGCGCTACCACCACCTATTCCCCAGAGAGGGAACGATCCAGGATTGAGTAATTGCGGGATTATCATTCGTTGATCCCACTCAGTGGATCTCTCCAGTTTACCGGACTCAGGTCCATAGTTCATGTTTTTTAGCCTTTTAAGCGACTTCTCGCCCCTCTTTGTTTTCCCCGCATGCAATAAGCGTGGCAACATCGGCCCACACGCACGAAACCTACCTGTAGTCTCCAATCGTGTTCAGGGTAAGAATAACTGCATCTTAGTTTTCATGAATCAATAAAGATCATTTATGAGCTCCGGCTCCCAACTGGATTTGTCCAGTATAAACAAACAAGATCTCTGGCTCCCAAATGTATCAGTCCAGTATAAACAGACCTACGCTCCGGCTCCAAACTGGATCCTTCTAGTATAAACAAATTGCATTAGCATTTCCTTGGTCGTCTTACTCCGGTAAGGCCGTCTTGGAACCTCACGACATTTCCTTGGTCATCTTACTCTGGTAAGATCGTCTTGGAACCTCACGGCATTTCCTCGGTCGCCTTACTTCGGTAAGGCCGTCATGGAACTATCATATCTTTTCCTAAGTCGTCTTACTCCGGTAAGGCCGTCTTGGAACCCCATAGCACTTCCTTGGTCATCTTACTCCGGTAAGGCCATCTCAGATCCATTTTTGCATTCTTTGTCTTATCTTTTTGCAGGTACGGATTATGGATCTTACAGATTATCCAGAACACATCTTCCTTAAACCAGCAAGATATATTCTGGGGGGAAAACTTATTGACACACTTTTTGGTCAAAGCTGTCACTCATGGAATTCCTGAATAGCAACATGCTCAAGTAGTAGAAATAACATCTGAAGACATAGAGCGATTTGGTCAAAATCACACCATCAACGTAAAATGGTCCGAAACTCCTATCAGACGACCACTTTTAGGCCCGAAAACAGCAATTACGGAGCTGAGCTCTATAAATCTTGCAGCCCTCTGAATGAGCTTCAAGCATAGCTTTCGTTTGGCTAAATCGGACTTAAGGTTTGAAAGTTAGGTCCATTTCCGTGAACCGCGTAGAAGAGCAACTCCGGTTCGTGAGCATGGTCTCGATTCGCCCTCAACATGACTCCTCCTAGACTGGCTCATCGGACCCTCCCCTTTAGGATTGCCCCTCCTCGGGTCGTGGAGCCTCTTCAATTCGTGAAGTACCCTCCTCGACTCGTGACGTGCCCCCGTCTCGTGAAACCAACTCTGGCTCGTGGAGCTCAGGTGGACCACGACCCTCATCTACGACCCGACCGTGGACACAAAATTCATCACTCCAGCTCGAGACCGGACCTCGGTTCATGGAGGCTTCATCACGACCCGACCCCATGACCACGAACTGACCACCGAATGTGCTAATACACGCATAGATCTTGACCTGCTCTCATGGCTATTCCTGCTCCTACTATCCCGGATCGTGTGCCACGTGCCCTGTCACGAACCGGTCCTTCCAGAAGCTCTCCTACAGCTATAAATACACCACAACATTGCAAATTAAGGGGAATTTTGGCCCTTCATCTCCATGGCTTCCACCATTACTGAAGTGCAAGGACTTTACAACTTTATATATTAAAATTCTCCTCTTGTAATCTCAATTAACACATGGATTGTGTGTCTACATATAACTGATTCTTGTAATCTGTCAGTTTAGCAATAATATTATAAAGTGGACATAGGCTACATCTACATCCGAACCACTATAAAAATCTCATGCGGTCCCTCTTATTTACTATTTTCTGCATTTTTGTGATCTTTGATCTACAGTTGGGTTTTAGTGCCAATTTTTGGTCTAATATTTTGGCGCGCCAGGTACGGGATATACGACAACCTCAACTTCTAGCTTGGATAAATGGCAATTAAAAGGAAGAAAACATGATCTTCCTCTCATGTTGAGGATGCTGATGCTAAAGGCGCATGGAACGAGGGGAGCCATTAGGCTTCCTCTCATGGAGATCCTTCTGCATACTTAACTAGAGACGAGATGAACAGTGTTCTTGCTGAATTAAGAGATCAAATGGCAAGGCAGCACGATCTCCTTAAGAAAAAACTGGAGATGATCGATGGATTCTTCGCTAGGATGGATGGCAGACCGAGCTTTAACGATCAACACACTGGAACTGAAGCCACTGAAGTGGCTCGTACATCACTAGGCCTCGGTGACAACATCCTCGCTTAGCAACAGGACATGGCTCGTGGTGCAGAGCCAGTAGCGGCTCGTGAAGGGGAGCCATGACCGGGTCAGGACACCCCCCTCGAACCACGAACCGGCCTCCACAACCCTGACTCACGAGCCGCAGACTTCCACGACCTTGCTCATGACGCACCCCCTGTCTTACGAACCAGTCCCGGCGACTCACTCCCAGCAGCCCACCGGCAGTTTCCTTCTCTCACATTCAATGCTGGGGGAATCCGCTCTGATTTTGGCAATTTACAACAACTTTTTGAGGCGATCGGCTCGCCAATCTCATTCAACGCCTCTCGAGTGGCCGCACTTATCCGAATGACGTGGATGACGTCAATCACAACACGTTCACTCAGGAAATCAGGAATTCCCGCAATCCCCCGGATTTCAAACTTCCACAACTGGAGCCCTACAACGGTAAGACGGATCCGACCGTGCACCTGATGCGCTACAAACGACATATGGAAGTTTAATTGGCATCGTAAAACGTCATGGCTAAATGTTTTCCCCTCTTTCTGACTGATATAGCAGCTTTGTGGATTCGGCAGCTAGAAACGGAATGGATCAACAGCTGGAATATGTTGGTCACTCACTTCCTTGAACAATTTCGGGTTCACATCGCACGACCCAAGAACATCATGTCACTCACTACAATCAACAGAGGCCTAGAGAAACTCTGCGTTCATTCTTGGAAAGATTCAACGATGCGACAACATTAGTTGATCGCCCTGAACCGTCCATGGTATTGATGGCAACAGTATCACACGTTCTAGATAACTCGAAGTTTAAAAAATCCTTGTACCGAGATCTGCCATGAAATCTCGGTGAATTCTATCTTGAGGCGGATAGATTTCTGCGGGAAGAAGATGCAACTTATGATAAGCGCATTCTCGATGTCAACATGCTTAAAGATGGAGAACCGTCTGATTCTGGAAAAGGCAAAGGAAAAGCCAATGTCAAGAATGACCGCAACACTCAACCCCGGAGAGGGCCCAAATATGAAAGATACACTAAACTGAATGACACTCTGAGAAACATCTACATGGATACAGGAGGCGCCACCTCGTATCCAAGGTCTCCCAAGCGGGAGCCAGTGCTAGCATAACGCAACTCCGGAAGGCATTGCATATTTCATGACATAGACGGTTGCAACACTGATACTACAGGCATTTGCGAGATCTTATTGAGGATCGGATCAGACGAGGAGAGCTACCCGAGTATGTCACTCGACCAACAGCGCCTACACCTGCGCTACCACCACCTATTCCCCAGAGAGGGAACGATCCTAGATCGAGCAATCGCGGGATTATCATTCGCTGATCACACTCAGTGGATCTCTTTTGTTTACCGGACTTCGGTCTATAGTTCATGTTTTTTAGGCTTTTAAGCGACTTCTCGCCCCCTCTTTGTTTTCTCTGCATGCAATAAGCGCGGCAACATCGGCCCACACGCACGGAACCGACCTGTAGTCTCCAGTCATGTTCAGGGTTAGAATAACTGCCGCTTAGTTTTCATGAATCAATAAAGATCATTGATGAGCTCTGGCTCCCAACTGGATCCGTCCAGTATGAACAAACATGAGCTCCGGCTCCCAGCTGTATCTGTCCAGTATAAATAGACATGCGCTCCGGCTCCAAACTGGATCCGTCCAGTATAAACAAACTGCATTAGCATTTCCTCGGTCGTCTTACTCCGGTAAGGCCGTCTTGGAACCTCATGGCATTTCCTCAGTCGTCTTTCTCCGGTAAGGTCGTCTTGGAACCTCACGGCATTTCCTTGGTCGCCTAACTTCGGTAAGGACGTCATGGAACTATCATAGCTTTTCCTCTGTCGTCTTACTCCAGTAAGGCCGTCTTGGAACCCCATAGCACTTCCTTGGTCGTCTTACTCTGGTAAGGCCGTCTCGGAGCCATTTTTGCATTGTTTGTCTTATCTTTTTGCAGGTACGAATTATGGATCTTACAGATTATTCAGAACACATCTTCCTTCAACCAACAAGATATGTTCGTGGGGAAAACTTATTGACACACTTTTTGGTCAAATCTGTCACACATGGAATTCCTGATTAGCAACATGCTCAAATACGGGAAACAACGTCAGAAGACAGAGCGATTTGGTCGAAATCACACCATCAATGTAAAATGGCCCAAAACTCCTATCAGACGACCTCTTTTAGGCCTGAAAACAGCAATTACGGAACTAAGCTCCGTAGCACTTCTAGCCCTCTGAATGAGCTTCAAGTAGAGCTTTCGTTTGGCTCAATCGGACTTAAGGTTTGAAAGTTCTTTCCATTTCCGTGAACGCGCGTAGAAGAGAAATTCCGGTTCGTGAGCTTGGTCTCGATTCACCCTCAAAATGACTCCTCTTAAACTAGCTCGCAGGACCCCCCCCCCCTTTGGGCTCGCCCCTCCTCGGCTCGTGGAGCCTCTTCAATTTGTGAAGCACCCTCCTCGACTGGTGACGCGCCCCCGTCTCGTGAAACCAACTCTGGCTCGTGGAGCTCAGGTGGACCACGACCCTCATCCATGACCCGACGGTGGACACAAACTTCATCACTCCAGCTTGAGATCAGACCTCAGTTCGTGAAGGGTTAATCATGACCCGACCCCATGACCACGAACCGATCACCAAACCTGCTAATACACGCATAGGTCTTGACCTGTTCTCAAGGCTATTCCTGCTCCTACTATCCCGGATCGTGTGTCACGTGCCCTGTCACGAACCGGTCCTTCCAGAAGCTCTCCTACAACCATAAATACACCACAACATTCATGACCCGGCTCGTGATGCACCCCCTGTCTCACGAACCGGTCCCAGCGACTCACTCCCAGCAGCCCACCAGCAGTTTCCTTCTCTCACATTTAATGCTGGGGGAACCTGCTCTGATTTTGGCAATTTACAACAACTTTTTTAGGGCGATCGGCTCGCCAATCTCATTCAACGCCTCTGGAGAGGCCGCACTTATCAGAACGACATGGATGACGTCAATCACAACCCGTTCACTCAGGAAATCAGGAATTCCCGCAATCCCCCGGATTTCAAACTTCCACAACTGGAGCCCTACAACGGTAGGACGGATCCTACCGTGCACCTAATGCGCTACAAACGACATATGGAAGTTCAATCTGTGTCGGAAAACGTCATGGCTAAATGTTTTCCCTTATTTCTGACTGATATAGAAGATATGTGGATTCGGCGGCTAGAAACAGAATCGATCAACAACTGAAATATGTTGATCGCTCGCTTCCTTGAACAATTTCGGGTTCAAATCGCATGACCCAAAAACGTCATGTCACTCACTGCAATCAAACAGAGGCTCAGAGAAACTCTGCGTTCATTCTTGGAAAGACTCAATGTTGCAGCAGCATCAGTTGATTGCCCTGAACCATCCATGGTATTGATGGCAGTAGTATCCGGTGTTCTAGATAACTCGGAGTTTAAAAAATCCTTGTAACGAGATCTACCATGAAATCTCGGCGAATTCTATCTTGAGGCAGATAGATTTCTGCGGTAAGAAGAAGCAACTTCTGAGAAGCGCATTATCGATGTCAACATGCTTAAAGATGGAGAACCGTTTGATTCTGGAAAAGGAAAAGGAAAAGCCAATGTCAAGAATGACCGCAACACTCAGTCCTGGAGAGGGCCCAAATATGAAAGATACACTGAACTGCATGACACTCTGAGCAACATCTACGTGGATACAGGAGGCACCACCTCATATCCAAGGCCTCCCAAGAGGGAGCCAGCGCTAGCACAACGCAACTCCAGAAGGCATTGCATATTTCATGACATAGACGGTCACAACACTAATGACTACAGGCATTTGTGAGATCTTATTGAGGATCAAGTTAGACGAGGAGAGCTACCCGAGTATGTCACTCGACCAACAGCGCCTACACCTGCTCTACAGCCACCTATTCTCCAGAGAGGGAACGACCCTGGATCAAGCAATCGCGGGATTATCATTCGCTGATCCCACTCAGTGGATTTCTTCAGTTTACCGGACTCTGGTCCGTAGTTCATGTTTTTTAGGCTTTTAGGCGACTTCTCGCCCCTCTTTGTTTTCTTTGCATGCAACAAGCGCGGCAACATCGGCCCATACGCACGGAACGGACCTGTAGTCTTCAGTCATGTTCAGGGTTAGAATAACTACCACTTAGTTTTCATGAATCAATAAAGATCATTGATGGGCTCCAGCTCCCAAATGGATCCATCCAGTATAAACAAACATGAGCTCCGGCTCCCAAATGTATCCGTCCAGTGTAAACAGACATGCGTTGCGGATCCAAACTGGATCTGTCCAGTATAAACAAACTGAATTAGCCTTTCCTCGGTCGTCTTACTCCGATAAGGCCGTCTTGGAACCTCACGGCATTTCCTCTTTCGTCTTACTCCGGTAAGGCCGTCTTGGAACCTCACGGCATTTCCTCGGTCGCCTTACTTCGGTAAGGCCATCATGGAACTTTCATAGCTTTTCCTCGGTCGTCTTACTCCGGTAAGGCCGTCTTGGAACCTCATAGCACTTCCTTGTTCGTCTTACTCTAGTAAGGCCGTCTTGGAGCCATTTTTGCATTGTTTGTCTTATCTTTTTGCAGGTACGGATTATGAATCTTACGGATTTTCCAGAACACATCTTCCTTCAACTATTAAGATATGTTCTTGGGGGCAAACTTGTTGACACACTTTTTAGTCAAAGCTGTCACATATGAAATTCCTGAATAGCAACAAGCTCAAGTAGTGGAAACAACGTCAGAAAACATAGAGCGATTTGGTCGAAATCACACCATCAACGTAAAACGGCCCGAAACACCTATCAGACGACCTCTTTTGGGCCCGAAAACAGCAATTACGAATCTAAGCTCCACAAATCTTGTGGCCCTCTGAATGAGCTTTAAGCAGAGCTTTCGTTTGGCTCAATCGGACTTACGGTTTGAAAGTTATGCCATTTCCGTGAACACTTATAGAAGAGGAACTCCGGTTCGTGAGCTTGGTCTCGATTCGCCCTCAACATGACTCCTCCTAGACTGGCTCGTGGGACCCCCTCCCTTTGTGCTTGCCCCTCCTCGGCTCTTGGAGCCTCTTCAATTCGTGAAGCACCCTCCTTGACTTGTGATGCGCCCCCGTCTCGTGAAACCAACTCTGGCTCGTGTAGTACACAAAATCAGATCTGAACCGCAACTTTAAAGATCAGTGGTATAAAATCCTGTTTTTGACCTAATAAACCTCAAAACTTCATAAAACACTTTAAATGAAAGTTGTAGCTTATGATTTAATCTTTTCGGAATGCACAAGATCATCAAAATTGGATAACTCGTTCAAAAGATATAATTAAATTTGTTCAGCCTGGTTTTCTATATTTAACTTTCTAGACAACAAAATATCCTATTTTGAATTTACAATTTAAGAGCAATCAACTTGAAAATTTTAAAATGTGGCTGACATGAAAGTTTTTTTGTATTACAACGTCTTTCCAATGAGGGAAGATTCGTCAAATTTGGATAGTTACATCAAAAGTTGCACTTGTTTCTATATTACAACATGTATGCATACTTTTATACTATGCAAGAACAACATGACATTTAGGTTTTGGTTATTGAAATAACATTTCAAGAGTAAAAACCATAGAATTAAACCACAATTTTTTTTCTAAAAGTGAATGATGCCATGGCGGGTTAGCTTCACATAACAAGTTTCATATCATAAAATTTACCGTAAACCTTAAATGGCATGAAATTCTATAATATGTGACATCTTAAAATATCGATGTTCATGTCAAGCTAGCGACCGTATTCTACAGTTTTGGTCTATCGAACTTCAAAATTTTATAAAATAATACAAATTGTATTTTTAGTTCTAGGCTTTCCAAAATGTATAAAATCATTGGATTCAGAAGAGCAGTTCAAAAGTTACGTACAAAATTCAGCCAGGTCTCTAAAATAAGTATTTTTCGTTGTAGGCCTAACCTATGATTTCTGGCTTTTGGCTAAGCAGCCAACAAATTTTCACGAATTATTTGTACATTATGCACACAAAAACTATAACAGAGCTTTTATGTGACCATTTGTGCAACTTCCATTCACAAAGATGTATGTTCCATTGAGATAAATTGAGTAACAAATTCATATGAACTGTAGTAGCATGAGTGAAGTAACTAACTAGAGCTTATAGGAACACTGACATAATATGATTTGGTTTAATTTCACACCTTGCGTCATTGATTTATACAGAGTCAGAATATATTTTCAGATGAATCAACCAATTGGTCTTCAGCATCAGGGTCATGATAAAAGATAAAACATGAGAAAATGCTTCTTTTTTATTACAACTAAACATATGTTTCCTCATGGAGTCATCATTGTAATTATACCCAAAATTTATGTTCCCTTTTTATATTTGACTTCTATAATTGGCAACATGCAGTTATGGCATGATACAACAATTTGTTTTGCTGTCGTGCTTAATGAGCTTGAACTATGGTTAAACAATCATAATTTATCGGAGGAAAAAATGTCATACCTCTTGGAGCTACATTTATCAGTTGGTCAGTCTAGTATATTTGAAACATCTTTTGCTTTCTTCCCTATAATGCTCTATCCAAATGTGTGACTGGTATTTCACTAAATGTTTGAACACCACAGGTATGACACACTAAAGAATTAAATGCAAGATCCACACCCTCAAATGCTTTCATGGGATCTGGACTCACATTAGCACATACACAACAACAAAAATAAGTCACTCAAGAGATATACGACTCCTATCATAAGCCAATCATAGTGTGTCCAAATAGTAATTAGGCTAGCCACATAGGAATACATGACAAATGCACCAAAATTATTTCGTTAATTATAGCTTTCAATATTGTCGCTTTCTTACAATGACTTCAATTTTCAAGGTGATCTCTCTTTTTCTTTTTGGTATTAAATATGGTTAGGATTATTTTGTTACTTGAAACTCAGCTTTTGCTCATTTGTCAATCTGGTTCTTTTTTTTTAATTGAGAAATCAAAATATTGATGCGCAGAATTGTAGTGAAGAAGAAGATTCAAAGGATTTTATTATTTCAATGTAAAAACTGTAAAATGAACATTGATTTTCTAGTGTACAAACGTTACACTTATATAATATACGAAAACAGAAAAATGGGCTAAGCCCAAGGCCTAAGCACGTAATAATACATATAGGATTTTGTATAATGCGGAGCTGTCAATCTTTCTAATGCCCCCCATCGAAACCTAACAAGGGTTCGAGAGAAAGTAAAAAGGAAAATAAATGGCGTCTCCCTTATCTCAGAAACCCTAATTGATGAATGAATACACTTCCTCAGGCCTTCAGGACAGATGAGTAGCAAGTTAATCTCGAACGTGAAGTTTGAATTGACTCGTTGTTCATTGAGAGAGGTTAGATTAAGCAAGAGCAGATTTTTTTCAAAAGAAAAAACTGCGTAAGCCAAGCTGAGCAAGCCCGATTCATCATCGATTAGAGAAATAACAACATAGGAGGAAACGATCTGGTAAGGATGATTTCAACTTGAAATTAGAAACTATAACTACAGTATCTATGATTAATAGCTTGTGGTTCCATCAGTCAAGAAAGAAAATTTCTCTCTTTGATCTTTGATTCAGATCTGCAGTATCTATGTTTAATTCTTCTCGAAGTCTTGTAAAGCTCGGTTTAGACAGAAGATTTGTGAGAATGTCTGCTTTTCGATTAGCTGAAGGTATATATCCAATTTTTAGCTTATTTTTGATAACTTGTTCTCTGATGAAGTACAGATCTAGTTCTATATGTTTGGTCTTAGAATGTAGAATATGATTGGATGATAATGCGATTGCACTAACATTATCACACCACATTGTAGCTTGCTTTGTTGAGATAATTTGTAATTCACTCAATAGAGATTCAATCCACATCACTTCTGCTGTAGCACTAGCAACACTTCTGAATTCTGCTTCTGTACTTGACCTAGACACAGTATTTTGTTTCTTAGCACACCATGAGACAAGATTTTTACCCAGATAGATGCAATAACTAGATGTACATTTTCTATCATCACTGTCTGTCCACCAATCTGCATCAGCATATGCATTGATATTTAGTGTATTGTTGCACTTTAGGATAAGACCATGGTTAATTGTACCCTTTAAATATCTAAGAACTCTCTTAACTGCCTTCCAATGATCATCCATAGGGTTTTGCATATATTGACTAACTTTATTGACATTGTAAGCAATATCTGGTCTGGTTACTGTAGCATACTGTAATGCACCCACAATGCTTCTGCAAAACTTTCCATTCTGAAAAGGGTCACCTTTATATTTTGATAAATGTGCATTGGTAATCATTGGTGTAGGTAATGGATTTGCCTTATCCATTTTAGCTCTAATCAAAATTTCTGAAATATATTTATTTTGACTAAGATACATTTCAGAACAGGATGATTTTTTGACTTCAACACCTAAAAAATAATGCAAGCCTCCCAGATCTTTAATAGAAAATTTAGGGTCCAACAACTTTGTAACAGCCTTGATCTCAGCATCATTGCTCCCTGTAATGATAAAGTCATCAACATAAATCAGAATATAGGTAGTGGCAAACTCAGAAATTTTAATAAAAATAGAATTATCAGATTTTGATGATTTGTATCCATGGTTGACAAGTGTTGACTTCAATTTGTCAAACCAAACCCTTGGAGCCTGCTTTAAACCATAAATTGCCTTATTAAGCTTGCACACTAAATTTTTATTATCATGTTGAATAAATCCTTGGGGATGCTCCATATATAATTCTTCCTGCAACTCACCATTAAGAAATGCATTATTAACATCTAATTGTTTTATATTCCAATTTCTATACAAAGCAATTGTTAAAATGATTTTGATTGAGGTGGGTTTCACAACAGGTGAGAAGGTTTCAGAAAAATAAAAACCATATTGTTGTGAATACCCTTTTGCAACCAATCTTGCTTTGTATCTAGAAATTGAATCATCTGCATTCTTTTTTAACTTATAAACCCACTTGCACCCTATGATATTCTTGTTAACTGTTTTATTAACCAAAGTCCATGTTCCTTTCTTAGTTAAAGCATTATACTCATCCTACATGGCTAATTTCCAATTAATATTTAAAACTGCTTCATCATAAGAATTTGGCTCATCAATAGTAATAGCAGTATTGTACACTTTAGGCTTGTAGATGCCACACTTAGCTCTAGTAAGCATTGGATGTTGATTACCTGTATCTCTGACATCTGCAGTATTACCTGTATTTCTCACATCTACAGCATGTTTTTCAGATGAACCATTATTATCTGCTATTTGCTAACCATGTGTTTCACTAACATTTGAATCCTGATGCTCTGCATCTTCAAACATGGGAGTGAATTGCTCTTGACTTGGCCTACTTGAAGGCATGGTGTGTTGAGAGCTAGTATTGGTGTTATGTTCATTATGATGAATAGGCACCAGCATTTCATCCTTTTCAGGTATATTAAATCTAGCATGCTTACTACATATAGTGTTTTCTGCAGAACTTGACTTGATTTTACTAAAAGGATACACATGCTCATTGAATTTGACATGTCTAGAGATATAAATTCTGCCTTTGTTATCCAAACATTTATATCCTTTTTGCTTACAACAGTAGCCGAGAAATGTACATGCAGTGGATCTATAATCTAGCTTATGACTATTATAAGGTCTTAAATATGGAAAACAATGACATCCAAAAATCCTTAAATGTTTATAATCTAGTTTAACTGCAGTTAGCACCTCTTGTGGACATTTAAATTTTAATACCTTTGTAGGCATTAAATTAATTAAATGTATAGTTGTATTAAAGGCATCAGTCCAATATTTAAAAGGCATAAACGCTTGGGCTAACAAGGTTATACCAGTTTCAACAATATGTCTATGTTTTCTTTCAATGATTCCATTTTGCTCAGATATATAGGGGCAAGTATATCTGTGATTAATTCCTCTTTTTCCAAAGAAGGTTTTTAAAGGTAAAAATTCTCTGCCTCCATCTATTTGAAAAGTAATGACCTTATTACCAGTAATATTTTCTACTTTATTAATAAATTGTATAACAACATTATTGGTTTCAGACTTTGATTTAAGCATATAAATCCAAATAAATCTAGAGTAAGCATCTATGAATGATATATAATATATGTGCCCATAATTAGAACTGATGTGTGCATGCCCCCACAAATCAGTAGCTATTAGTTTAAGAGGTTTAGTATAGCTAGTTTGTGAGTCTGGAAATGCAAGTTTATGACTCTTTCCCAATTGACAAGCAGTACAAAAATAAGAATCAGAATCTTTACTAACAGAAAGATTATTATCTAACATGACATGTTTAGTAATTTTTATACTGGGGTGACCCAATTTACAATGCCATATATCAAACTCCTTAATGCAATCAGAATTGTTTACTATAGACATAACACAGGGATTATTTCTAATATCATAATTTTTTGAATGACTTAAATCAAGTCTGTATAATCCCTTATTCTCTTTACCCCGCAAAATAGTTTCCTGGGTCAGTATGTCTTTAACCATACACGCATTAGGATAAAATTCAAAATATACATTATTATCCTTAGCAGATTGGGAAAGACTCATTAAATTTTTCTTAATTGATGGAACTCTCAGCGATTTCTTTAAAATAAGCTGTTTATTTCCATCAATACTTGCATTTCCAGTGTGTGATATGTGTGCAATTCAACCATTACCAACAGTAAGATTTTGAATACCTTTACACTCCTTGTTTCCTAAGTTCAGATTGTTTAAGTTGTTGGTGACATGGTTGGTTGCACCAAAATCAGGATACCAGCAGTCATCTGACACATCATCACTGGTAGTTGCTTCAGTATTAAGAATTTCTACCTGAGCTTTATTGTTTTCCTTGACAGAATTCACCATATTTGCACTAGCATTGTTACTTTGCTGTGAAGGAGTATAATTAGAATTAAACCTGAAATAGCATTTGCTTGCACTGTGTCCTATTTTATCACAAATCTGACACCTTATTCTGTTGTTATTATTGTTACTCCTTCCACCTCTTCTACCTCTACCTGACCAACCCCCTCTTTGATTATTAAACTAATTTCTTGAACCACTTCCTTTTTCTTGATTTTTTTCCTCAACCATATGAGGTGTAATTAACTGACATATCAGAATTAACATTTTTTTTATGTTCAATCCTGCCTTCATGAGACAATAGTGTAGAATACACATATTGCAAAGAGGGTGTTGGTTCCACTGAAAGAATAATGGCAATAACAGCTTCATACTCATCATCAAGACCACTTACAATAGTTATTACCTATTCAGATTCAGGTACACCTTGTCCTGCAGAACTTAATTGATCACAAATGTTTTTAACTTTAAGCAAATATTCATTCATGGATGATTCTCTTTTCCTTATGTTATGCAGTAGTCTTTTGTGATGCATAACTCTGGCTGAGGATTGACTCGAAAAATTTCTCTGAACTGTTTCCTAAACTTCTTGGGCAGTCTTGACCCCTATTAATTATGGTAAAATAGTAGGTCCAATAGAATACATCATCCATGCACATACAAGACCATCTTGTCTTTGTTGCATAGTTTATTCAGGTTACTCACCAGTTTATCTTTTTTGTCTCTAACAAATTTAGGTGGAACAATCTTTGTTCCAAATATGTAATCCTCTAAACCATAAGCTCTAACAACAATTTCTACCTATAATTTCCATAACAGGTAATTGGACTCATCAAGTTGAACTGAGAATAACTGACTTTGAGGTTTTATAATGCTCTTCATCAATTCTTGGATGTGATCAGACTGGGATTGATGGCTCCTATTACTGGAGACTTGTGGGCTTGATTCATCTGTTGGGTTAACCATGATGACAACAAAAGAACAAGAAAAAAAACTCAAAACAAATCAGAGGTAAGATTTTATCTCTTGAGCTTTGAATTGAGATAAATACAGAGTCTTTAATGATGTAAAAGATGTAACTCAGATTGCCATAATGATGAAAATAGCTACAAGATTCTGAAAGAACAGAAACAACCCTGATTGGCAATCTGTAGACGACACTTTTAACAATATTGATGATTTCTTGATATGTCTTGATCAGTTTCTTAATGAAAAAAAATAGATCTACCTCCGCAACCTTGTTCTGAAATTAGGATGCAACCACATACAACTGTAGGCGAGGCACTTGATTTGAAGAATAAGGCAGCAACCTTCAAATGAGAGGCTGATGCTTTGATTGAGGGTGATCCAAGTAATGAATTTTCTCTGATGGATCAATAATTGATCAACACTGCTGATGATCAATGAAAAAACAAGTCCTTGGCTCTGATACCAAGTTGAGAAATCAAAATATTGATGCGTAGAATTGTAACGAAGAAGAAGACTCACAGGATTTTATTATTGCAATGTAAAAACTGTAAAATGAACATTGATTTTCCAGTGTACAAACGTTACACTTATATAATAAACGAAAACAGAAAAATGGGATAAGCCCAAGGACCATGCGGCTTAATAATACATATAGGATTTTGTAAAATGTGGAGCCGTCACTCTTTCTAATTTTTTTATAATTTTAATTAAATTATTTTTTTATAACCCCAAAATAACAAACATGGTTGAATGCAACCTGCATATACAAGGACGTATGTAACATGTTTGCATGAACCAAAAATATACAATCATGTTATCACTGTCCTGCCATAAGACCAAGCACTTTACAAAATCCTATGGAATTATGCACCATTCATACTTACGTACATGCACCAAAACTAAGTGCCCAAGGCAATTATTGTGCAAATGCATAAGCATAAAAGAATGGGCATAATAAAGTCCAAGCAAAACAACCAAGCTCATATAATTAGGACAACCACAATTTTTTCTCTCCAAATTTGCTTCATCAAACTATACACTTTATAATGTAAACTTTTAATTTTCATAAATGCTCGAACTTGAAAAGTAATTTTCAAACAAATATAAGTTCTCATATACGTACTTATTTTATCTCGTCTTCAATTTACAATTATTAAACTTTCAACAAATAGATGATTCTCAATACCATTCAGATGTTTGAATCTTTCTCAACCCTTATAATTATTACAAATCATTGTGTCAACACGTCTCGTCTTGGTATTTAGGAATCCCTATCGATAACATTGGCCAGATGCATTGACCAGAATTCTTAAACCACTCAATGGACAAATTAGCATAAAATTAATTCCTTTAATTAGTTATTTTCCAGTTTATTCTATAAACGATTCACTTCACCATTATTGTCGTGGTTGTATATGTTGATTTATTTGTTTTTTTGAATTTAGTAATTATTTCAAACTCGCTTTTACACTTAACTTGACTCTCGTTTGCAAAACAAATAGTAACCAAATAACAAACAAATGACGCCATCAACGGAAATTTATATATTAATCTCTAATGCGTAACTCCGATCCATACAAGATCAGTTAAATCTCAACAAAGCTACACAGTAATTTTCCTCAACTTTTATAATATCATTATTACTAGTTGGATAATAATTTCTTATTTCTTAATTACACTCAATTATTTAAATTCCAAATAAAGATAGACACCGAAATTATGGGGAACGTGACTCAATATATTGTTATACAATAGAAAAATAACAAATATGTCTCTTGAGGTAATCCTCATCGTATACCCCTATTATTATAAAATTACAACAAAATCTACCGCATACCCATGGGGATAGGGATTCTAAGTTTTTTCTATGGTTTAGACTCACATCTCTTTAATATATAATGTATTGTTCTAACCTCTGCTCTGATACCAAACTGTAACGCCCCACCTCTATACCCATATAATCCAAGAGTATTACTAAGTAATACCGTAAGATAATACAGAGAATGAGGCTGTAGGGGCACACACGTGCAAATTCTCTTGGACTAACATTGGTATGTATTAAAATTTCTGAAATATCCCTTACTCTTACGTACTCAATGTCAGTACAAAACAATTACACGCGAGCTTCCAGTACAGAACAATACATAATATACATGAATACAGATATCACAGAGTTAATTGCATCGATAAATATAATGTATAATATTTAACATTTCATATACATTAACTTATTACACGCTAAAATATACATCATTCTATTCAACACATGGTAATAAATAATTCACTAGATTACTATACTCCTCTAAGCACAGTAAATACAAGCTGGTCTCAAGGTCCTTGCACCTGTAGTGTCTCGGTCTGACCCGAGTATTATATTTCCACCACCGGTTTACTACCCGCTAGTCAGCTTCACACTGGAAAACTCAAACATCTCAAATCACAAAAATCTCATGAATCACAACATCAACTCAATAGCTTCAATCAGACAAAATAGCAAATTAATCAATCTCGTACACCACCATGTTTACAAATATGTTTATCTAGTGCTCGTATAATACACCAACCCTTCAATACTCTATATAACAAGTCCAATGAATAACTAGGATAGTGATACCGAAAGTCACATACCAGACGGTTTCACCAAACCGTTTATTCAAATTTCTCATTACATAGAATATACTTATGTCATAAAATCACAAAAAAAGGATGTCAGCGCTATATCCTATTTAAATCGTCAATAAATTAAATCAACAGTGAATCATTCGTGGTATAAAATTCATACAAGAATTGAAAAATCGGAAATTGTACGAATGATGAAAGAATTCAAGGCTTATTCAAGGAATACATTAAATTCCAATATAATTCATAAACAAAGAAAAAATAAAATAATATTCAAAAGATATTTCAAATATTTGAAAAATGTAAATACTCATTTCAAAGGTAAAAATCTATAAAAGCATAATATGAAACGAAATACACACAAAACATGTCAACTATTATCAAAAACTACTTCATATTAATATTAAATGAAAGCTCCTCAAATGGTTTATTTAAAATGATGATAAAATATTTCAAGTAGCCAGCCGAAACCAAAATAGATTTTTTCTAAAAGAAAAAAAACTCAAATAAATATACAAACTTAATTGATTATCATATTAATAAAATTGTCCATATTATAAACTAAAATGCTAATGTTTAATAGATTGTAATATACATACATATAGTTAAATCCAATTTATTTATAATTTAAGCTACAAATCAATATTTGAAATTATATTGTATACTTTAATTTAGAATTTATAATCTAGAGCGTCATAATATTATTAAGTATATACACATATACAAATATGGTATCTCAATTGTAAGAAACCATAAAAATTTATCAATTGCTAAAATGAAAAATTTATACAACCACAATTTAAAATTACCATAGTCAAATATCCCCTCTTTATTTCAAACGTCCTACTAACACAAAATTCACCAATCAGTTACCCCCAATCAAACAACCGTTCAAATCATAGCAATTTAAATTCCATAATCTAATCATCCAAGAAAAGCAGTCATCAACTGATAATAGTACATATATATAACTAGAATGGAGATAGAAATAGATGTGAGTGAGGGAAACTCACCTCGAACGATGCTTAAGTTCTAGAATTTCAGAAATTGACAGGTGACGTTATCGCTGCCCAAATTCTATAGGCTCTGACCACCACACAATCATCGGGATGTTCGCACCTCTCTTACCAACAGCAGTCAAACTCCAGCATTCATTTTTTTCCTCAACATCGTTTCCCAGAGCAGTAATCAAATCCCGACGTTCGCAAAACTTTCACTGTTAATGTGCCTTTGAGTGTGGAGTTTCCAGAGCTTTTTGGTATGGCTTGTAACAAAAATTTCACTGTTAGAGAGATGTATGATAACGATTCAGCGGGTTTCAAATGGAGATTGAATTTTTCAAGACTTGTTGCTGGTGATGCATTGTTTCAGCTATGCAGTTTGTTCGAGCTGCTTGAAACGGTGAATTTGAATAATGAGCGGGATGATTTTATTTGGATGTTGGAAGGGGAAAGGAAATTGTTTAGTGTTCGTAGCATCTATAAGTTGTTTAACTTTGCTGGGGTTAGGAGGGTGGGGTTTGAGCTAATGTGGCAATTCAAAATCCCTGATAAAGTCAAAATTCATATGTGGGTCGTAATTCATGGTAGATTGAATACGGTTAACAGAATTCGCCAGAGAGGAGTGAATGTTCTGGATGGCTGTGTCTTTTGTGGTCATGACGACGAGGACTACCACCACCTATTTTTGGACTGTGACTTTGCTTTTTACATTTGGACAAAATGTTTGGTTGCGCTTTACCTTGACTTGCATTGGAGTGACTTCATTGCAGACCAATTTGTTTTTTGGCACACAACTTACCCGTCCTTGCATCCCTCTCATGATAGTTTTCTTTTTGCTTTGTTGAACTTTGCTTACACTTGGTTGCTCTGGCATGAACGAAACTCCAGAAAATTTAACCGCAAATTCAAAGCCCCTAACAGTATTATTTACTCTATTCTTAATTTCGTCTGTGATTGGGCAGGCATGGAGCGCAAAAGAAACGTTGAGAGCATTGCAGACCGAGTTCGTAAGAGGGGGCGGATCACTGGACCTCATGATTGATGATGATACTTACTGTTTCACTATCCTTTAGTTGTTTCTGTTATGTATTATTATGTAATGTTAACTATGATGTATGGCTCCTTTTTGTATGGCCGTTGCTGGCCTATTTTGCTGTTTTGGTTGTACATACATTGTAAATATACGCACGTCTACTTGATGAATGGTATATATTTCAGGCGTGAATCATGATGATTCACTACCTTTTACTTCAAAAAAAAAAAAAAAAACGGCGACCGCTACGCCTAGCTCCTCCCCTGCACCATTCACCCAGCATGCGCCTCAAGGTCGAGGCCTGGCCTTCTTCGCTTGCGCCCAAGTCATGGATTCAATGATCAATTGTTTTATTTTCTAATCCGCGGTTTCCTTTTTAGGTTGGAAATGAAAAAAAAAAGGGATCAACTGCTGGGGAAAAATAAGGATAAGGGGAGAATTCAAAAGCAACGTGAGGCTTTGGGCTATATAAGTTACATTGAATGCACTTAGTAATACAATTCAAATGTTAATTAATTCCTATTATATTTTAAGTTAAAATTTCTATGATGAATAAATTGCATTTCTAGTATAAGATTCACAATGTATCATACAGATTATATCTTAACAATTGACTATTCTGTTTAATCCAGCAATCGTTTACTTTATTGATTCAATGTTCAATTTAATAAAATAAAATCGTCTACTATCTTATTAGTTTATTTACATAAAATTATCAAGCAATCCCAAAAACATTTTATACTCTTCATAATCTGATTCACGGCACGTTCTATGATTTATATGTTGACCACAAACCACTTTATTTAATACAACGCTTAATACTTTATTTATTTAATAACCCCCCATTCAATCTAAAATAATTATGTTCCGATCTATTCCAATTTAAACGCTTCAATTTTTTAATTTATTTATTTATTTTATCTAATCTTTCAGTTAGCAGAATCGTCACAATTCCAATCTAACACCTTTATTTTAATTAAACAAACTCACATACAATTTTTGGCAAAGAAAGAAGGGTTGTTTCAATTTACCTCCATGGATGTGTATGAAAACATAATATATGTTTCTTACTGTTCATCCTGGCCTCGATGATCTGATATAAGGAATTGATGTTTATTTACAATCACTGATTGAAGAATTAAAAACATTATGAAACGAAGTTGTAGAAACATACGATGTTTCAACGAAGAAATTTTTTCGTATGTTTGCTAGTGGACTAAGTGATTTTCCTACCAATACAATGCTTTCAGGGTGGGGTACCATTGGTCGTCCAGCATGTCCATATTGCATGAAAGAAACACAAGCGTTTTCTTTACTGCATGGTAAGAAAATTTCATGGTTTGACTATCATCGATGTTTTCTCCATGTAAATCTGACATCGAAGAAAAAAGTGAGACATAAAGCACGAGTTGAAGGTTCGATATGTAAATTTTACATCGAAGAAGTAGCTTCATTCTTGTTCTCTCACTATTTTAGTGATCATGTGAATATATCATTTGAAAGTGGTCCCCGTAATGACGAAGGCGACGAACAAGAATCAACTAAAACAATGTTATCTATTTTTAGACAACATGGTCAACCTTTTGGGAAATGTTTAGACATATGGCTAGACGATAGAGATCACCATGTAGCGCACACACTTGTATTCTTCTAAATCGAGCTGAAGTTGCATCATTTGTTAGGTAATATGAATATCAGTTAGTGTTTTATTTATTTCTATGGTGCTTAAGTGTGTATAATCTAATGTAATATTTTATTTATATATAAAGTGTTACATGCTAGCACTCCAAGATGGAGCAGGCAGACAAGAGTAGCTGATACTCACTTAGAAGAGATTGAGGACTTGAGGTCTATGGTGGAGCAACTTGAGGACTAGAATCACCGCCAGACCATTGAGATGACACAACTTTTGGAGCAACGTATGAAAGAGGTCATGCAACAGCATGGCCGCTTTCCATCTTCAGCTGGCCTGCAGGTTCTAGAGACGATCTATGACTGAGTGTGAGGTATATTTTTTTGGGCAGTGTACGTATGACTTTGTGCTTGACTAAACTATGGGCTGATATTTCGTATATATTATGATGGTAGACTTGATATATTTATTGTTATTTTGACGGTACACTATGTTGTATGTACAAATTTATGTATTGTATAATTAGTGGTTTGAGTTGGTGGTGAAATTTATGTTATTTTTGTGTTTTTGTTGGTTTATTGAGTTAGAATGGCTTTTATTTTGGTATTTGGTTGATATATGGTATGTTGGGTTATATATTATTGTTGAGTAAGTGGTTTGTGTGAGATATGTGATCGAAAGGCTAAATAGCTGCTGAAACACACACAAAAATATGCAGGTTTTCCGATGGTTTCCGATGGCTGGCGATGGCTTATTGGTAGTTGAATAAGTAACGGTTTCAGACGGCTTCCAAAGACTGAAGCCAGCCATCGGAAACTGACACCAGCCGTCGAAAATAGAATTGACAGGCTGTGTCAAGAGCTATCGGAAATTCTGTTCCCCGACGCCTTGAAATGCAACTGTTATTTTCGACGGCTTTCGACAGCCGTTGACGACCGATGATCGTTTTGAGCCATCGGAATAGCCTTTATTTTTGTAGTAAAATACTTATTAATTGGCCATATATATGCTTGTTGTTATATTTTCTTTCCTAATCCTTCGTATGCATGCACCCATTTATCTCAATTTCAAATGCGTTATTAATTGTGAATAAATCACTCTTTGCTTTCAATGTCCATCAATTAACGATAAACGTTAACTAATTGTTTGCAACCCTTATTTTTTTACTTGCGCATTTACTTTCTTTCGTTTATTCTTTGCTTAATATTATTATTTCCTTAACATTTTAAATTTACTTCTTTCCATTTCTTTGTCTATCAATTTCAAATTCAGCTCGTATTTGATATGCTCATAAATTTTCTTTGGACGCTGCCTTCAACGTTATTCCTTAGTTTCATGATTTAACACGCGTTCAAAGTTTGAATGCGTAATTAATGTGTGCACTACTAGTTTTTCTATTTTCAAATTCTTGTCCATTTATTCCTTTTTATTTCTATCCCATTTTTATTCAGACATTTAATTCCCATTTCAAATACGCACTATTAATATGGACATATCCAAATTAAATTGAAACGTTGCTTAATTAGCGTCATTTGAACTTTCTTTTATTTCTTAGCTTAATGACATTTATGACATGCATTGTTACTGTAACTTATATCTACATATTTTTATTTTAACTATATCTACATGTGTGTCAACATTCTAGAATTGATTGGTTATTTAAATTTTTGACGTTATTTTCATTAATTCTCTTTTATTGTTACTTACGACATGCATTGTCAATAAAAAGGAATGTTGCAATATTGATGTTAATTTCTTTATTTTTCTTGATTAAATTCTTTTTATTACACATATTTATCTTCATATTTCATTAATTGGTTAAGTTTTTAAATATGTCAACATCAATAATCTTCTGTTACTTTCAAATTCAAACGCATATTGTTTATACAATTAACGAAACACCCCATCTCCATTGAGGTCACCCACAAAGGGAATGCCTTAACTTCGGTGGAGGTTTATAAGTAAAAGTCACAGATAAAACAGAAGATAAATATAAACAGACATATATATATAAGCAGCGGAAAACAAACAGACTTTCATTTCATAAATACGTGTTCATACAAAACATTTCCATAATTGTCTCACAATAACTTCCAAAACATTACATCATCATTTCTGTCTAGATTATTAAATAAAGAAGCATAAAACATAATTAAAATTGCATAAATCCCCATAGAACGTGTCCAAAAGCCATAGCCAAGGAAAGAGAGTCCAAACCATACATCTACTACCTTGAAGCTTGCAAAGAGTCCGACTAAGCTGGGTTGTTTCCTCCCTGTGGACCGGGGGGGACGGAAGAAAAGAAGACGAAAGAAAAATAGAGTCAGACATAAAGCCTGTTAAGTCTAGTGACTCTTCAGTATGAGAATAAGAAAAAAGGCATGATAGGTATAAACTGGAAATAGGAAAGTATCAAAAACTAAGATAAAACAGTTTTGAACCAAATATATTATCGCACCCCACACTATATCTCCTCACCTACTTGTATTTGTTCCGGTTGGCGCCCCATGATCGGGGTGAAGTGATCCCCTTTCTAAAGATCGGCTCCTACTCGCAAAATCATATGTGTCATACGGCCCCTAATGATTGTAGATACCTATGCTGGTCCCACCATGGGGTGTATCAAGTCCCATAGTGGCGGCCCGATACAATTCTAGAATGCATAGTGTATACTACTGGTGCCCAGTGCCCTGTTTGTCTGCTCCGAAGTGTGTGCACGCCCACACTCTGTTATAACCTACACTACTGCACCAACTGCCATCGCTTTTGACCGCTTACAATCATCCCAGTAATCGTGCCCCACCCTGCCTAGTTTCAGGGTACCATGATACCTAATTGGGTTACTGCTGAAATGGGTCCCCGTCACTAGGGTTTTCTAGTCAAACATGTTAAGTGGTTAAGTGTCTGTATTAACCTAACCCCACCCATCAGTTTAGTTAACATGTTGAATTGGTTAAGTATTTTAGTTAACTTAACCCTACCATCTTTATTCTAGCTTTAATTTATTCATTAAAGCACCGACCACTCATGTAATACCCTGAGTTTTCTGTTAACCGTAACTTAACAAATTAAAGTATAATTAATTCTAAATGATGGAATTAAGGAAAATGGATTATTCCTTTGCGTTCGTCTCGGAATTCTACTTGAGATAGAGTCCGAGTTTGCGTAAAAAGGATACCGTATGAAGAAGATATGGATGAACAAAGTTGGGCAGAAAAACCAGAAACGGGTCAGAATGCACTGGCGCACTTGGGAAGTGCGCCAAAACAAAATTGCACTGCGCACTTGGGAAGTGCGCCAGTACAAATTTTCACTGGCGCACCTGCCAAGTGCGCCCAGGCTAGAAAACTTGCTTGGTCAGGCCCTGGCTGGCCTAGTCAGGTTCCGGTCGATTTCTGAGGCTTGGCTGAATCACTAGGGCTTACATGTTGCTTTCTGATTGGCTTCTCTTGAGATGGATGGTCTGGATTCACTCTAGCTTCATCAACGGCTCTAATCAGTTTAAAATTCTATAAATATAGCTCAAGTCTAAACCTAAATTCACACAAATAATATAGGACTAAGGTCGTCATGCTGCTGGAAAGAAAATAGGAGTAGCCGTCAGTTAGAAAGCTTAGAGACAAGCCAATACTAAAGTAAAACACGAATCAAAACAATGTTAGTCTACCCAGAGAAAGCATATCAAATTCAGAATTCAGAATTCAGAATCCAGAATCCAAGTTCTTCGTTCGTTGTAAGTATAGTGATTTTTCCGATGAGAATAAAACTAAGACTTGATTCGATGTAATTGGAAGTGGAATTGTGCTATTATGTAACGACGATGTTAATTCATATCTATGTATTGAAATGATTGTGTTGCCAATGAGGTATAATTAAGATTGATGCTGATCCTATTGTACTTTTAGAATGACAACAACATCACAAGCAAGTTGTATAGTTCATGTTTATGTGATTATATAGGTTGTTTTTGATTAGAACCTCACGTATATACTTTATGCTAGAACCTTTATTCCTAAATGGTTATGTTCATATACATGTCCCTATGTTTATACAAAATTTGCAAGTTCCTAATTGGATCCATGTCAAGATCCACTTTAGTACATATTTCATGTTGTAATTAGATATGCGATTGGATCTAGTTCACACCCTTGTCATAAAGTTATACATATTTATGAAAATGCCATATTCTTGTCATATGCTAGTGATGTTCGATGTTATGCCTAGATCAAAAAACAAGTTTAGACTTATGTTATCTAAATCATATGCTAAATTATGTGACACCTATTTGGATAAATACCTATTTCAATGCAAGTTCACATATACGTTGATTTAGGCTATGTTGCAAGTTCACATTCATGTTGACTATTTTGCAAGTTCAGACCTATGATGTTCATATTGACTTTGCCAAAAATGCCAGGTTTACACCTGTGTCATGTTTATGTTTATGAATTCCCTTGAGCCAATTTTTATGCGCTAAATTAGGCTAAGTTTTTAGCCTAATATTATATGTTAAAAACTAGTGAACGAAAATTAGGCTAAGATTGTTAGCCTAATGTTTAAACGGGGTAACGTTGGGAATATTAGAAAAACTTGTCATAAAAATATATGAAATTGGCATGTTTGTCACATGCCAAAAATTGGTGGCACTTGAATGGTATAAATTCTTTATACCAAAAATGTTAAACTTGGAAAGTGGGCCACAACATTTAATTGTTGACAAATTTACATAAATTAAGTGATAAAGACAAATATGTAAATTTAGAAAATACGAGTATGCTTAACACGAGGTTGGATTGAGTTGTGATGTAAACCCTGCCCGGACCCGCCCGGCTGTCCAGTAGTCACAACAATACCTATCAAATGTGGGTGGTTAAGCATGAAGCCCAATAAGGACCCGAGGTTAGACTGAGTTACGGTGTAAATCTGTCCGGAACCGACCGGCGCATCCAGTAACCGTAACAATACATGTCTAATGTGAGTGGTCGGTGCTTTAAAAAGCTAAGGACAGACTGTTAGGATGGTAGGGTTAAGTTAACTAAAACACTTAACCAATTCAACATGTTAATGAAATTGATGGGTGGGGTTAGGTAAATACAGGCACTTAACCACTTAACATGTTTGACTAGAAAACCCTAGTAACGGGGGCCCATTTCAGCAGTAACCCAATTAGGTATCATGGTACCCTGAAACTAGGCAGGGTGGGGCATGATTACTGGGCTGATTGTAAGCGGTCAAAAGCGGCGGCGGTGGGTGCAACAGTGTGGGTTCTAACGTAGTGCGGGCGTGCACACTTCGGAGCAGACAAACAGGGCACTGGGGGCACCAGTAGTATAACCTATGCATCTCTAGTTTTGTGCCAGGTCGCCACCATGGGATTTGATACACCCCATGGTGGGGCCAGCATAGGTATCTACAATCTTTGGGGGCCGTAAGACACAGATGATTATGCGAGTAGGAGCCGATCTTTAGAAAAGGGGATCACTTTACCTCCAGCATGGGGTGATAGTTAAGATAATACAAGTAGGTGCAGAGGTATAGTATGAGGTGCGATAGTATATTCGATTCAAATTGCTTTGTCTTAGTTTATGACATTCTCCTATTTCTAGTTTATACTTATCATGCCCTTATTCTTATTCTCATACCGAAGAGTCACTAGACTTACCAGGCTTTATGTCTGACCCTATTTTCTTTCGTCTTCTTTTCTTCCGTCCCCCCCTAGGTCCACAGGGTGGAAACAACTCAGCTTAGTCAGACTCTTTGCAAGCTTCAAGATAGTAGATGTACGGTTTGGACTCTTTTGCTTTGGCTATGGCTGTTGGACACAATCATGGGGATTTATGCAATTTTAATTATGTTTTATGCTTCTTTATTTAATAACCAAGACAGAAATGATGATGTAATGTTTTGGGGAGTTATTATGTGACAGTTATGGAAATGTTTTGTATTAACACGTATTTATGAAATAAAAAGTCTGTTGTTTTCCGCTGCTTATATATATATATATGTGTGTGTGTGTGTGTTTATATCTGTCTTTTGTTTTATCTGTGACTTTTACTTACAAACCTCCACCAAAGTTAAGGCATTCCCTTTATGAGTGATCTTAATGGAGGGTGGGGTGTTTCAACTCACATTAGACAGGTATTGTTACGGTTACTGGACAGCCGATCGGTTCCAGACAGGTTTACACTGCAACTCAGTCTAACCTCGGGTCCTTATTGGGCTTAATGCGTTAACCTCCCACATTGGATAGGTATTGTTGTGATTACTGGACAGCCAGGCGGGTCCGGGCAGGTTTACATCACAACTCAATCCAACCTCGGGTTAAGCATATTCATATTTTCTAAATTTACATATTTATCTCTTATACTTGTTTTATGTAAATGTTATGGCCCATTTTCCAAGTTTGTTATTTTTTTAGGCATGGCAATTCATACTATTTAAATGTCACCAATCATTGGCATGTGCCAAACATGCCAACACATATATTTTCATGTTTAATCCCAATGATATTCCCCCGTTTGTACGTTCGCAAGATTATAATGAATGTTGGGCTGGATATTTCAGCCCAACTTATAAACATAGAAGGGAAAGCCAAGAACATGAAATATTCTAAATAACATAAAGGGTGTATGACATATGAACTTGCAACTTTGTGATCTAATTAACATAAATCATGGGTTTCAACTTGTCATGTGAACTTGCATTCAAATAAGAATCTAATTAAATAGGTGTCACATGAAATGGCATAATTTAGACTTGCATAAAACATAAGCCCAAACATATTTTTATCTAGGCATAACTTCAAACACAAACAAGCATGTGACAAAGTTATTACATGTCCATAAAAATGTCTATTTTTGACATTAACCCAAAAGCGTGAACTAGATCAAATCATGTATCCTATTATAACATGAAAATTGTAATAATCGTGTGAAACTAAATGGTACTTGGCATGGACCCAATTACAAACTTGCAAAGAACATAGGAACATATACATGGGATTTAATCATGTAGGCATAATGGTCTTAACATAGAACATGTGTATATAAGTCTTAACTTGGGCTTGGAAAAATGTATACAACCTATGTTAAACATATGAACACATAGGTGTAAATTCTATCATTAACCATATACTTGTATGTGATGTTGCTTTCATTCTAAATGTACAATAGGATCAACATCAAATCAATTATACCACAAACATCCTAATACCATTCACAATACAATCATTGCAATACAAAGATATGAATTAGCATCATCATTATACAATAGTAAAATTCCATTTCCACTTTACATCGAATCAAGTCTTAATTTTATTCTCATCGGAAAAATCACTATACTTACAACAAACGACGATCTTGATTTTCTGGTTTCTGAGTTTTGAATTTGCAATGCTTTCCTTTGGGTAGATAAACGTTGTTTGAATCTTGTTTTTACTTTAGTTTTGCTCGTCTCTAAGCTTTCTCCAACTGACGGCTACTCTTAGTTTCCTCCCGGCAGCATGACGGCTCTAGTTCTATTTTATTTGTGTGAATTTAGGTTGAGTGTTGGGTTATATTTATAGAATTTCAGATTGATTTGAGCCGTCAGATGATCATAGTGTGAATCCAGACCATACATACCTAGAGGAGCCAATCAGAAAGTGACAAATCAGCCCTAGTGACACACCAGAACTCAGAAATTCGACCAGAAGCCGACTAGGCCAGCCAAGACCTGGCCAGGTCGACTGGGTAGGTCGACACCCAGGTCGACCCCCTGGTCGACCTGGTTCCTGGGTGGGAATTTTCCCGCCTATCACAATTTGGGTCTGTTTTCGAATTTTGAACTGAATTTTGAACTGTTTGAATTTTAAATTGAATTCTGAAACTTCAGAAGGTCATAACTCATTCATACGTAGTCCGATTTACGCAAACTCAGACTCTATCTCAAGCAGAATTCCGAGACGAGCGCAATGGCGTAACCTGTTTCCCTTAATTCTTCATTTTGAATTAAGTACACATTAATTTGTTAATTTAATGTTAACTGAAAATTCTGGGTGTTACATTCTCCCCTCCTTAAAGGATTTCGTCCCCGAAATCTTCAAGCCTGGAAGAACGTATATCCTGACATCCAATCGTCCATATACTCAACCAACAAACACAAGCGTCCATTGTCCTTAAAAGACTTCTAATGCTTCATGATTATATGCATAGTGTGTGTACATGTCCTTATCTAATGCAAAATCAGGCGGTTTACTGATTCAGTTGACCTTCTTAATGCAAATCATGTAAGCGTCATGAATCCATTATGTATGCAAATTTTTCCTTACTCATAATTCTACATGAGTGCGCAACCATTCATACAAATGCGACATCCATATGACAACATATCAAGTTTCAACCACATACAACTATGAATACATATATGCATATGCAATATGGAAGTGACTGAGCCGATCTAATACCTAGAGTGTGTGTGTATATGCATCCACGGGCAACCACTAGCAACCACTTGTAGCCAACAACCATAACATGTTTCAAATACATGTTTACATCCATTAGTTTCTACCTAAGGAGTTAGGAGAAAAAGTACCGAGAAGATACACTAAAAGGTAGATACAAGCATAAACTTATGGAAAAAGAGAGGTCAAAGATGTACCCTCAAAAAGAAAAGGGTAGGCAACGCGTATTTTGTCCTTAGTTTCCAAAGCCACGTCTTCCTCAGCATTGCTCCATTGAACTTTAACAAGCTTGACTTCACAGTTGCGTAGCTTTTTGATTTCAGTTCCTACGATTCGAGTTGGAACTCTCCTCACAGTTGTTTCTCGTTCTATTTCAACTTCTTCTAGAATGCTTGGCTCCACCACTTCTCCAGACTCATGTAAACATTTCCGGAGATGAGAAACGTGAAAGACATTGTGAGTTCCAGCCATCCTTTCGGGCAGCTCTACTCTAAAAGCCATCTTCCCAATCTTCTCGATGACAGAGAACGGTCCTACAAATCTTGGTGCTAGCTTTCCTGCGGATCCAAAGCGAACGACGTTCATTAAAGGAGATACCTTAAGGAAAACCCTGTCCCCAACCTCAAACTCAAGGTCGGTCCTTCTTTTGTCTGCGTAGGATTTCTATCTATCTTGGGCAGTCTTCATTCTCCTTCGTATCAAGTCCACTTTTTCTGAAGTCTCTCTAATCATGTCTGGCCCAAGTGTAAGCTTGTCTGTAGACTCCCACCAACAAGTTGGTGATCGGCACGGTCTTCCATATAAAGCTTCGAATGGCGCCATGCCGATGGTGGCTTGGTAGCTGTTGTTGTAGGAGAATTCCACTAAAGGAAGATGATCCTCCCATGTCCCTCCAAAGTCAAGAACACACAGTCTCAAAAGATCTTCTAATATTCTGTTCACCCTTTCCGTCTGACCATCAGTTTGGGGGTGATAGGCCATGCTCAAGCATAACTGTGTGCCTACAGCTTCTTGCAGACTCCGCCAAAACTCACTCGTAAAGATAGGATCTCGGTCACTCACTATACTGGAGGGTATTCCATGGAGTCGAACTATTTCCTTGAGATAAAGAGAAGCTAGAGATGAGGCAGTCCTTCTACTCTTGACAGGTATAAAGTGGGCGCTTTTTGTGAGCCTGTCCACTATTACCCAGATGCTAGTATTGCCCCTTCTTGACCTAGGCAACCCATCAATGAAGTCCATTGAAATGTTATCCCACTTCCATTGCGGGACTTCTAGAGGATGAAGCAGTCCTCCAGGCTTCTTTTGTTCCACCTTGACCTGTTGGCATATCGTGCATTTAGAAACTAAATCTGCCACGTCCTTCTTCATGTCGTTCCAAAAGAAAACTTTCTTTACGTCTTTGTACATCTTGTCTCCACCTGGGTGTATTGTCATCTTGGAATGGTGTGCTTCCCCGAGAACCATCTTTACCAAATCCCTTGCTTGTGGGACGCATAGTCTTCCATCTCGCCTCAGCCAACCCTTATCATCGATGAAGTACCTATTGAGGTGACTGGAAGTTTCACTGCTAATTATTTTATCAATCACATCAACGAGATGAGGGTCTTCACGTTGTGTGGCCCCTATGGAGTCTAAAAGAGCGGATCGTACTTCTAGTGATGCCAACAAACCAGGTACAAAATCAGAGGAGGGCCTAAAGTCAAAACTGGTTATATACTCCAAGCTTTGCCTTTCTAAAAAGAGAGGGCTTAGGGTCGTCTTCTTTCTACTCAAGGCGTCTGCTACTACGTTGCCCTTGCCAGGAGTATAGGAAATCTCAAAATCATACGAGGCAAGGAACTCCATCCACCTCTACTGTCTTAGGTTAAGATCCTTCTATGAGAAAAGATACTTCAAAGATTTATGGTCATTATGTAATTCGAACTTCTCACCTAGGAGATAATGGCGCCAAGACTTAAGCACAAAGACGATGGCGGCTAACTCAAGATCGTGGGTTGGGTAGTTCTTCTCAAGAACTTTCAATTGTCTTCCACCATAAGCTACTACCTTCCCTTCTTGCATCAAAATAGCGCCTAGTCCCGTACCACAAGCATCCGTGTATACTGTGAACATCTTGCTTCCATCAGGCAAAGTCAGAACTGGGGCTGTTGTAAGAGCCCTTTTCAAGCGTTGGAAAGCAATATCAAAATCCAAATCCCAAGCGAACGCTAGATTCTTCTTTGTTAGCCTTGTGAGTGAAGCTGAGATTTTCGCGAAATCTCTAATGAACTTTCGGTAAAAACCTGCTATCCTGAGAAAGCTTCGGACTTCGGTTGCATTTCTTGGTGCCTTCCAATCTTGCACTGCCACCACTTTCACGGGGTCCACAGCTAAACCCTCTTTGGACACTACATGTCCAAGAAACCTTACTTCTTCTCTCCAGAAGTGGCAGTTGGAAAATTTTGCTTTTAGCTGATGTGCACGGAGAGTATCCATGATCTCCTTCAGATGCTGAGCATGTTCTTCCTCATTCTTTGAGAAGATCAAAATATCGTCTACGAAGACAACCACAAACTGGTTGAGGAATTCTCTGAACACCCTGTTCATTAGGCCTACGAAATAAGCGGGTGCGTTTGTCAAGCCGAAAGGCATGACAAGCCACTCGAAGAAACCGTCTAGAGTTCTGAACGTCGTCTTATCAATGCTATCTTCAGCCACCCTTAGCTGATGGAACCCAGTAGCCAGATCAAGTTGGGAGAAAACCGACGCACCTACAAGCTGATCAAACAGATCGTCTATTCTGAGAAGAGGGTGTCTATTCTTCTTAGTCAGCTTATTTAGCTCCCTATAGTCGACATAAAGACGTAGTGAGCCATCTGCTTTGGTGGCGAACACCACTGGGGCATCCCATTCCGAGATAGTCCGACTTATAAACCCCTTTTCGAGAAGCTCCTTAACTTGCTTACTGAGCTCCTTTCTCTCCTTTGGAGCCATGTGTCTAATAGGTAAAGCTACGGGCTTTGCATTATCAACAAGATATATGCGGAAGTCTATTTCCCACCTCGGAAGTAAGCCCTTCACCTCTTCAAAGACATCCGGGTATTCGCGGACCACTCTAACCGACTGCAAATTCTCAACAGAAGCATCAAGGGACTCTAGATAACTAAGCATAATAGCATTCAAGGGATTACAAGAAATTTCTAGAGTGTTACCAAGCCGAGTCTAAACTCTCTTCTCACAATCAAGAATGGCACCATTACTGGATAACCAGTCCGTGCCTAAGATCAATCCATATCCCGAGAAACCCAAAACAAAGGCACTACATCTAAACTCAATGCTTAGAATAGAGATTTTCAAATCCAAACAAACCATTGACAAATAAGCTGAGCCCCCAATTGGATTTGAAACAACCAAGGGATCTTCTACCATACTAGTGTCTATGTGCAGAGATTCTACTAAAGCAGATGAAATAAAGGAGTGTGATGTGCCAGAATCAAAGAGAGTGCGAACTGGATGATCATAGAGATAAACTAAGCTTTCTACAGAAATATTTCTACCTCGTTCCTGCGGAGGTGCCACCAGCGCGTGAACCTGTCCCCCCGAAGTGGATCCAGTCCACTGTCCCTGCCCCTGCTTCTTTGGGCAGTCCTTAGCCATGTGTCCAGTCTCGCTGCAATGGAAACAACCACCATTCATCTTCGCCTTCTTCTTTCTGCAGTCTTTCGCTATATATCCAACAATGCCACAGAAATTACACCTTCTCTTTTCACGGGATTTGTTGTTCTTCCCGCCCTTCTTGAAGTCTGTTTTCTTAGCCTGCAAACCCCCTTTCTTTTCTTGAGGCACTTCCACCTTTGCCTCTTTCTTGCCTTTATCTTCCTCGTGTAGCAGCGCCATGTCCACCAAGCTTTCATAAGTCGCTCCCATGGGTATATGGGTCATAGCAAGGCTGTGTAGAGGCTCATTCAGACCTTTGACGAAGCGAAGGGCCTTCTTGTGTTGGGTGTTTACTAAATCCAGCCCAAATCTAGCCAACTGATTAAATTGATTGACGTACTCCTTGATCGTCATACTTCCTTGTTTAAGGGTTAAGAACTTCTCCATCTGCAGGCTTCTTTCAGCTTAGGAGAGGAATTTCATCTCAAACCTCGTCCTGAAATCTTCCCAAGTTTCCACTGGCCTCTCAGCATGGTTAACTTCCCACCAATAATAAGCTTCGTCTTTAAGCAACCACACTGCTAGTTGTTCATTTGTCTATCGTCAACTTCGAAGATGACAAACAAATCTTCGGTCTCCTTCAGCCAGTTCCTTGCTACCACAAAGGATTCAGTTCCGTAAAAGTCCTTTCCACCCATAGCCTTGAAGTCTCTACATGTCTTAGCGAAAGCATTTCCACGAGGAGGAGGAGGAACCGCTGCCACTGTGGGAGGAGGAATGTCTGCTGGGCCCGCACCATTGGCCCTAGCCTCTAGGTACCTTCGGAACCAGCCAGGTATCGGTACTCCTTCTGGAAGGTTAAGATCTCCAGACATGCTGAAGCAAAAGGAAAGATTCATAACAAAAGGATAGAGAGATAGTGCGTATGGCTTTGGGGAATTATGCCTTTTTAAAAACAACGCTTTTTCTTGAAAAAATGCTTCTTTAAACCTCATTTTGAAAATAGTTTCAAAAACCTTTATCTAATATGGTAAACCTGTGCTCTGATACCAAGTGAAACACCCCACCTCCATTGAGGTCACTCACAAAGGGAATGCCTTAACTTCGGTGGAGGTTTATAAGTAAAAGTCACAGATAAAACACAAGACATATATAAACACATATATATAAGCAGCGGAAAACAAACAGACTTTCATTTCATAAATATGTGTTCATACAAAACATTTCCATAATTGTCTCACAATAACTTCCAAAACATTACATCATCATTTATGCCTTGATTATTAAATAAAGAAGCATAAAACATAATTAAAACTGCATAAATCCCCATAGAACATGTCCAAAAGCCATCCAAGGAAAGAGAGTCCAAACCATACATCTACTATCTTGAAGCTTGCAAAGAGTCTGACTAAGCTGGGTTGTTTCCTCCCTGTGGACTTGGAAGGGGGGAAACGGAAGAAAAGAAGACGAAAGAAAAATAGAGTCAGACATAAAGCCTGGTAAGTCTAGTGACTCTTCAATATGAGAATAAGAAAAAGGGCATGATAGGTATAAACTAGAAACAGGAAAGTATCAAACACTAAGATAAAGCAGTTTTGAACCGTATATACTATCGCACCCCACACTATATCTCTGCACCTACTTGTATTTGTTTTGGTTGGCGCCCCATGATCGGGGTGAAGTGATCCCCTTTCTAAAGATCGGCTCCTACTCGCAAAATCATATGTGTCATACGGCCCCCAATGATTGTAGATACCTATGATGGTCCCACCATGGGGTGTATCAAGTCCCATGGTGGCGGCCCAACACAATTCTAGAATGCATAGTGTATACTACTGGTGCCCAGTGCCCTGTTTGTTTGCTCCGAAGTGTGTGCACGCCCGCACTCTGTTAGAACCTACACTGCTGCACCAACCGCTGTCGCTTTTGACTGCTTACAATCAGCCGAGTAATCGTGCCCCACCCTACCTAGTTTCAGGGTACCATGATACATAATTGGGTTACTGCTGAAATGGGTCCCCGTTACTAGGGTTTTCTAGTCAAACATGTTAAGTGGTTAAGTGTTTGTATTAACCTAACCCCACCCATCAGTTTAGTTAACATGTTGAATTGGTTAAGTGTTTTAGTTAACTTAACCCTACCATCCTTATTCTAGCTTTAATTTATTCATTAAAGCACCGAACACTCACATTAGACAGGTACTGTTACGGTTACTGGACAGCCGATCGGTTCCGGGCAGGTTTACACCGCAACTCAGTCTAACCTCGGGTCCTTATTGGGCTTAATGCCTTAACCTCCCACATTGGATAGGTTTTGTTGTGATTACTGGACAACCGGGCGGGTCCGGGAAGGTTTACATCACAACTCAATCCAACCTCGGGTTAAGCATATTCGTATTTTCTAAATTTACATATTTGTTTCTTATACTTTTTATATGTAAATGTTATGGCCCATTTTCCAAGTTCATTATTTTTTTAGGCATGGCAATTCATACTATTTAAATGTCACCAATCATTGACATGTGCCAAACATGCCAACACATATATTTTCATGTTTAATCCCAACGATATTCCCCCGTTTGTACGTTCGCAAGATTATAATGAATGTTGGGCTGGATATTTCAGCCCAATTTATAAACATAGAAGGGAAAGCCAAGAACATGAAGTATTCTAAATAACATAAAGGGTGTATGACATATGAACTTGCAACTTTACGATCTAATTAACATAAATCATGGGTTTCAACTTGTCATGTGAACTTGCATTCAAATAAGAATCTGATTAAATAGGTGTCACATGAAATGGCATAATTTAGACTTGCATAAAACATAAGCCCAAACATATTTTTATCTAGGCATAACTTCAAACACAAACTAGCATGTGACAAAGTTATTACATGTCCATAAAAATGTCTATTTTTGACATTAACCCAAAAGCGTGAACTAGATCAAATCATGTATCCTATCATAACATGAAACTTGTAATAATCGTGTGAAACTAAATGGTACTTGGCATGGACCCAATTACAAACTTGCAAAGAACATAGGAACATATACATGGGATTTAATCATGTAGGCATAATGGTATTAACATAGAACATGTGTATATAAGTCTTAACTTGGACTTAGAAAAATGTATACAACCCATGCTAAACATATAAACACATAGGTGTAAATTCTAACATTAACCATATACTTGTATGTGATGTTGCTTTCATTCTAAATGTACAATAGGATCAACATCAAGTCAATTATACCACAAACATCCCAATACCATTCACAATACAATCATTTCAATACAAAGATATGAATTAGCATCGTCGTTATACAATAGTAAAATTCCATTTCCACTTTACATCGAATCAAGTCTTAATTTTATTCTCATCGGAAAAATCACTATACTTACAACAAACGACGATCTTGATTTTCTAGTTTCTGAGTTCAGAATTTGCAATGCTTTCCTTTGGGTAGATAAACATTGTTTGAATCTTATTTTTACTTTAGTTTTGCTCGTCTCTAAGCTTTCTCCAACTGACGGCTACTCTTAGTTTCCTCCCGGCAGCATGATGGCTCTAGTTCTATTTTATTTTTGTGAATTTAGGTTGAGTGTTGGGTTATATTTATAGAATTTCAGATTGGTTTGAGCCGTCAGATGATCATAGAGTGAATCCAGACCATACATACCAAGAGGAGCCAATCAGAAAGTGACAAATCAGCCCTAGTGACACACCAGAACTCAAAAATTCGACCAGAACCCAACCAGGCCAGCCAGGGCCTGACCAGGTCGACTAGGTAGGTCGACACCCAGGTCGACCCCCTGGTCGACCCCAAGTCGACCCCCTGGTCGACCTGGTTCCTAGGCGGAAATTTTCCCGCCCAACCCAACTTGGGTATGTATTCGAATTTTGAACTGAATTTTGAACTGTTTGAATTTATAATTGTATTCTGAAATTTCGGAAGGTTATAACTCCTTTATACGAAGTCCGATTTACGCAAACTCGGATTCTATCTCAAGCAGAATTACGAGACGAGCGCAAAGGCGTAACCCGTTTCCCTTAATTCTTCATTTTGAATTAAGTACACTTTAATTTGTTAATTTAATGTTAACTGAAAATTCGGGGTGTTACAATTAACTTGCGTACCATTTATTACTTACATTCTTTCTTCTATTTCTTTATATTTAATTCTATATATAACATTGCAATGTTATATTTGTAGAATGGAAAATTTCTATTTATTGCTTATTTTATATCATGCATTTGTTTTCGAATTTCAAACGCATATTACTCCCATTATTAGTTTGATAGTTTTGTACTTGTTATTTAAAAATTCAGATTGTTACACCTCTAATGTGAAAAGGATTATCCACAACCTTTCACTTTGCTGCTGGCACTTTTCCACTCAGCCATATAGCGCGTCTGTCCTGCTACTTAGTCTCCTTGTACGACCTTCACTTCATTCTCGGTCGAGAACTTCAAAAGAAGGCACCAAGGAGCCATGAAAGCTCTAGAATCATCTAAGGTCGGCTGGCCTTGGATAGCACAGTATGGAGAGTCAATACCAGAAACAAGAGGATCTACACTCTCCTATGGTCTCCCTCACCAAGCTCCATGGTAGTTCAACCAAACCTACCGGTTTATTTGCATATCCATTGAAACCATGTATTATGGCATTGCATGGCTTTAAATCCTTAGCCTCTAGCATCATATGGTCATAGACTCTTTTAAAAAGAATGTTTACGGAACTCCCTTAGTTAACGATTATTTTTTGTACTAAGGTCGGGCCAATCATGGTCGAAATCACCAATGGATCAATACTAAGGGCATCCCTCCCTTTGCATTTCTACTATGGAAGATGACTCAATAGTTATCGTCTTCTATAGATTCACAGGAATAACCTCATTAGCAGTGTTGCATTACTCAATCTCAACATACTTCACTACGTTGATGTACTATTCCATCGTACACATGCTGAAACCAGCCGAATATGTTACTCCAACTATAGTATTAATTATGATATCCTTTTGCTTTTGCTGGGCGATGGCTCTACGAGCTGTCTGACCTTGATGATTAGGGTCCGAAGTCCCCTGCCTTGTCCCTTGCGCTACTCTGTATTCGTCTAATTTTCCATCTTTGATCAATTTTTTCACAATGTCATGAATGTGATAACTCTCATTAGTCACAAAGCCGTAAATCTCATGAAACAAGTAAAACCTCCCGGTCTGTTTCTCCATGGATTCTCTCGGAGCAGGTTTTCTGTACTGCATCGTGTTATAGGTACCCATGTATACATTTTTCATTGTACCATTCAGTAGCGCGTAGTTATCAAAAGTATGAAATTGGGGTCGCTTCTTAGCATCCACCATCTGATTGTGACCTCCTTCATTACCGCCTTTACGCTAGTTGCCACTTCTCTTGTTCTGGTGTTGAACATTAACTTGTCCTTTCCCGAAATTATCTCCAAATTGATATACTACTACATTACTCTGTATATCCTCATTCACAGAGTCGTCAATCCTCCTCTTTAGCGTTCTCTCTGCTTCCTCGATGCACCCAAGGTTAACGTAGGCTTTCCAGTCAACCATCTCCAAAATTCCATACAAGGGTTGACACCATCAACTAATGCTATCAAAATATTTTGTATATTATGGTTGCTAACTTCTATGATGTCAACGTTGAAGCCCTTAGGATAATATTTGAGTAACTTCCTTTGGGATTTATTCACGCGAGAGAGGGTCATGACATGTTTTGATTTGGTAGTGCAAAGACAAAACTGATTCATGAATTTTTGCACAAGTCGTCGAATGAGGGGTACAGATCTAGTTGGTATGTGGTCTCATAAACAAAACGAGAACTTTGCCATCCAGGTAGATGGGGAAGGTTTTACTTTGATAACATCACAGGCTCATGCTGACTCCATATACCATCAGTATTGTATGAAATGCGGGCTAGTGTTTTTCTTCCTAGAGTAATGTGATATCCGTGACAGGTTAAACCTCCGTATGAACTCATTAGTTAAAATATAATTAGTGAAAGGGGTGTGGCTACAGTCAATTCCCAAATCCTCATTGTTGTAGCCACAGCTGTCATTCATAATCTGCCTCACCATGGAGATTAAGTCTGGAGTTGAAAGGAAAGGTACGTGCTCCGAATCATCATCATGCTCCATTCATCCCGCCTCCCTCATAAGCAATGTTACATGTGCCACCGTTTGGGAAGCACTTAATTTTGTAGTCAATCATAGGATGCAAGGATGGAAGCATAGGAGCACGAGATGGTCTAGATGCATCATGATCACATGACAAAGTGAGAGCCATGGGTCTTTGGGAGGAGGGCGCCCTCGGCTCGGCACTACCCGATTCGGCATGGTCGAGCCGAGCTGGATCGGTAGGAGTAAATTGCTCCACTTCGACATGCTAGGATGGAAAAGTATCAAACTAGAGAGGCTGATCTGGATCAAGTATTCTTCTAACCTATTGCGCTTCTATACTTCTTCCCAACGATGATTATTCTTCGGTCCAATGATGTGGTGGAGGTGGAGCTCTCTAACTCTTGAAATCATTCCACTACACCGCCATCCTATTTATATCATGCCTCAAGGCAATATTCTTTGGCATCTAGTAACTCAACGCACTAGCTATCTCATTCAACTTCGTCATAAGGTTTATGAAGTCGTCGCATGTCCCGAGGAGTAGAAAGTGTAGTGGTGATTATGATAGCTTTTCAGCATTGGCAGGTTGCTGATTTACATCATCTTGAGAACGAATGCTGGAGGTTCTGTAAGAAGCAGTAGCCGTTTCAAATACCATCTTGAAGGTAAAGTTTAGAAGAGGATCTTCTCAACGAATTTGAAATTTGATAGTAGATAAAAAGATCCGAAAGCTTGAGAATTCAAATATTCTCAGTGAAAATACCAAAAATGTTGACATCAAAAATGGTTCAATACCCCAAAAGTCTTTGAATAGAGAAATAAGTGAAGGAAATAAATGAAAAACAAGAAAAACAATTTATAGTGGTTCGGATTGAATGTGCCTATATCTAATTGACAACATTTAATAATTTCACACTAATTTGATTATTACAAGGCGTCAGATTATAGTGCAAAATCAGAGATTTGGGCAGCGGAAAACGAATAAACCTAAAAATCTAGTCTGACAACAATTTCAACAATGCCAAAAATAAAAATAAGTGGCACAAATTATAGAGAGAACAAAAATAGAAAATAGAGGAAAGAGCACACCAATTTTTAACGTGGTTCGGCTTTGCCTACGTCGACGGAGACCCAACAACTTTTATTTCTTAATGAAGAAATGAGTACAAAAGATTACAATAGAGAGAAGACTAATGGCGGATTGCATACTTCATACAATAACATGACCTCTATTTATATAGAGGGATTTCTTGACGAAAAAGAAGAGAAGTTTCTAGATGAAGATTAATAAATATAATATCTTCCTTGATTTGATTGAAGCATAAATGGATGGCGCAATTATGGTCTCAATCTCTTTCCCTGAGTAAATTGATTCTTCATTAGTTGATTGATTGGCCATTTATTTTTCTTCCAAAAAAAACTTCCTCTTATATCTTTCCATATACAAGCCAATAAATTGATTGACAATCAATCAATTTCTTTCCTTCTCCACAAATATTTGAATCATTAATTTCAACACTCCACCTTGATTCAAATATGACAATCTTTCTTCATTATCTCATCTTCAACAATCAACATAGAAGTTCTTGGGCCTAGCGCCCCATGGCGCTCAAGTAACAGGAAGCAAACTGATCAAGTTTGAGCAATGCTCAATCTTGTCCTTTGGAAGTGACTTGGTCATCATATCTGAAGGATTATCTGAAGTACCCACTTTCAATAATTTGATCTTGCTTCGTTCTTCCTCAAGCATAAGAAAGAAGCCTCTAACATCAATGTGCTTCGTCCGTGAACTATAAGCCTGATTCTCAACAAGATGAATCGCACTCTGACTGTCTGAAAATAGCTCCACTGTCTACTGCGCCATTGAAAGATCATCCAACAACTGAAGTAAGTACGATCCTTCCTTTGTTGCTTCCACAATCGATATCAACTCTGCTTCGGTAGTCGACAAAGCTATGATAGACTGCAACTTTGATCTCCACGAAATCGGGCCTATGCCAAGTGTAAAAACATAGCCCGACACCGACTTTCGTCCATCTCTATCCCCAGCTTAATCTGAATCACAGTATCCTCTAAGAGAGATGTCTCCATCTACTCCACCGTATAACAAGCCAACTGAAGAAGTGTCACGAAGATATCTGAGTATCCACTTCACTGCTTGCCAATGCTCTTTACCTGGGTTAGACATATATCGACTGACAACACCAACTGCATGGGCCAAATTTGGTCTCGTGCACACCATTGCATACATGAGACTACCAACAGCACTAGAATAAGGTATATTACACATATCCCTTTTGTCTTCATCCGATATGGGACACATATCTTTGGATAGCTTGAATTGAGAGCCTAATGGAGTAGCCACCGGTTTAGCATTCTCCATACCGAATCGAGATAGGACTTTATCGATGTATTGAGTTTGAGTGAGCCTCAAAACTCTTTGCTTTCTATCCCTCTGAATCTCCATCCCCAAAATTATCTATGCGTTTCCCAAATCTTTCATCTCAAATTTCTTACTGAGCTCCATCTTCAACTCCGAAATTTTAGACATGCTGTTAGAAGCTATCAACATATCATCAACATAAAGTAACAAATAGATGATGTCATCATTACACTTTTTAAAATAGACACATTGGTCCTTAAAGCTTCTAGAGTAACCATGTGAGATCATAAACTTATCAAATTTCTTATACCACCGTCTAGGAGACTGTTTTAAGCCATAAAGAGATTTGTTAAGTTTACAAACATGACCTGGCTTGCTGCTATCAATGAACCCCTCTGGCTGCTGTAGGTAAATGTCCTCCTCAAGATCACCATGCAAGAATGTTGTCTTGACATCTAGTTGTTCCAACTCCATGTCGAAGTGAGCAACTAATGCCAAAAGAATGCGAATGGAAGTGTGTCTAACAACTGTAGAAAAAATATCATGAAACTCCGCATCTTTCTTCTGAACATAACCCTTCGCCAATAATCTTGCTTTGTACCTCAAGTCACCATTACTACCATCTTTCACCTTGTAGATCCATTTACATCCAATTGCTCTCTTGCCGGAAGGAAGTGACACTAAATCCCAAGTGTGATTTTTGTGCAAAGACTCGATCTCCTCCTCCATTGCTACTAGCCAACTGGAGCTATCAACTGAATTAATGGCATCTCTGTAGTCTCTTGGTTCATCATGAAATATGCTTAATGCATAAGCTGCCATGTCATCAAAGTCAATATCTTCAATGCTTAATCCCACAAAATCATCGAGCCATGTAGGTCTTTTCTTCTCTCTCGTTGGTCGAGTTTGAATTTGAGCTCCACCTTGAGGTTGATCCTCTGTCTCTTCCCTATCAACCACGGTGTCATCAGAATCACCATTTTTACTCGTATGGAAGTCTGATGATCTGCCTTGTGTTTGGTATTCTGAATTTGTCCTCTCAACATCATCATTAACTGAAGAAGAAGGCTCCACCTTCAGCATATCCTTCTCATCAAATGTAACATGCCTGCTAGCAACAATCTTCTGGATAGTAGGACACCACATCCTATAACCCTTAATTCCTTTCTTATATCCAAGAAAAATACATTTGCGCGATCTTGGATCCAACTTCCCTTTGCTCTCATGCACATAAGATGGACAACCAAACACTCTGAGAAAGGAATATGATACAGGCTCTCCCTTCCATACTTTTTCAGGAATCTTCATATCTATGGTGGTAGAAGGTGTGCGGTTGATAAGGAAAACCGCCGTAGATAATGCTTCTTCCCAAAATCTCTTATTTAATCCCGCAATCAGCCGTAAGTAACGAGTTCTTTCCAACACAGTCCGGTTCATTCTCTCTGCAACCCCATTTGACCGAGGATCTCCTGGTGTGGTGTAATGTCTTTTGATTCCCTCGGACTCACAAAATTTGATGAATTTTTGAGAAGTGAATTCACCACCATTATCTTAACGAAGAACCTTCACTTTCTTTCCAGACTGCTTCTCAACAAGATATTTCCAACTTTGAAACCTATCAAAAGTTTCATCTTTGGACTTCATAAAGTGAACCCATACTTTAAAAAATCATCAACAAATGAAACGAAATACCTGGCTCCTCCATAAGATAGGCATGGTGCGGGACCCTAAACATCAGTATGGACATACTTTAAATCATCTTTAGACTTATGCTCTACAATGCCAAAAGAAACCTTCGTCTGCTTTCCAAGTACACATCCTTCACAAAAGTCAAGTTTTGAATGATGAACACCGTCAATCAAGCCTCGCTTTCTCAATACTTCTAAACTGCGCTCTCCAATGTGGCCCATACGAAAATGCCACAATCTGGTAGAATCGGAATCAACTGAATCAATAACTGAAACAGACTCCGCAATAACAGTTGTACCCTTCAGCAAATATAGATTTCCAGCTTTTACCCCTTTCATTACTATCAATGAGCCATTTGTAATTTTTAATGAATCCTTTTCTGTTACACACTTTAAGCTAAAATTGCACAATGCTCCAATTGAGATCAAACTACGCCTTAAATCAGGCACATGCCTGACATCACATAAAGTACGAACAACACCATCAAACATCCTGAGTTTTACTGTTCCAATACCAATCATGCGACAAGAAGCATTATTTCCCATGAGAACCTCTCCTCCATCAAGTTGACAATAAGTGGAAAAAGAGCGCCTATCAGGTGTCATGTGATAGGATACTCCCAAGTAAATAATCCACAAAGTACTCTTCATAGGAGAGGCGGAAACTGTAAAAATGCCAGGATCATTATCTGAATCTGATGTCTCCGCTGTAGATGCTGAAGCCTTCTGGGGAACATCTTTGTTTTTATTCTCCAACTTGGAGCAACTTGCAATATAATGTCCAGGTTTTCTGCAATAATGGAAAACTCCCTTCCTGACTCCTCTTGACTGAGATCTGGACTTAGCTTTGTCTCCACCATATTTGGGTCTACTTTGACTTCTTCCTCTATGTGCAACAAGGATTTCAGAATCATTCTCTATGCTCATGCTTGCTAACATTCCTCTCAACATCTCGTTATGCAAATTTGTCTTTACATCCTCCAAGCAAATAGACGAATGTCCATAGATCATAGAGTTAACAAAAGTGTTATACTCTGCAGGTAAAGAACATAAAAGAATAACAGCTTGCGCCTCATCCTCAATCTTTACATCAACTGCTCGAAGATTCATGACAAGTGTGTTGAGGGCATCTATATGAGAAAATACATCTGTTCCGGGCCTCATTTTGAAAGAATAAAATGATGCTGTAAGAAGATGCGGTTGGTGAGAGACTTGTCGTAGAACTTTCTCTGAGGAGCATCCCATAATTCCTTAGCAGTTTTCACATGAGAAAACTCACTAAGTACTTCATCAGAAAGGCTAAGCTGGATGGTAGTAAGAGCATCCTCTTCCAATTCTTCTAACTCTTTAGGTGCTAATTTCTTCAATTTCTCCGGATCTGAGACAACCTTAAATGTCCTCTCTTTCTTCAACACCGCTTCCATATCATCTTCCATGTGCCAAAATCCCCATTTCCATCAAATCTAACGACTCCATAATTTGTAGCGCTTCTACCACCGTTATTCTTTGCAGAATTTGACATGGTTGAAAAAGTCTTTGAACAGGACAACTCGCTATAATACCAAACTGTAGTGCAAAATCAGAAATTTGGGCAGCGGAAAACGAATAAACCCAAAGATCTAGTCTGTCAATAATTTCAACAATGCCAAAAATAAAAACAAGTGGCACAAATTATAGAGAGAACAAAAATAGAAAATAGAGGGAAGAGCACACCAATTTTTCATGTGGTTCGGCTTTTCCTACGTCCACGAAGACCCAACAACTTTTATTTCTTAGTGAAGAAATGAGTACAAAAGATTACAATAGAGAGAAGACTAATGGTGGATTGCATACTTCATACAATAACATGACCTCTATTTATATAGAGGGATTTCTTGAGGATAAAGAAGAGAAGTTTCTAGATGAAGATAAGTAAATATAACATCTTCCTTGATTTGATTGAAGCATAAATGGATGGCGCAATTATGGTCTTTATCTCTTTCCCTGAGTAAATTGATTCTTCATTAATTGATTGATTGGCCATTTATTTTTCTTCCAAAAAAACTTCCTCTTATATCTTTCCATATACAAGCCAATTAATTGATTAACAATCAATCAATTTCTTCCTTCTCCACAAATATTTGAATCATTAATCTCAACACAGATTGCTTGAATCCAAAGTATAGATGAATGCAACAAGTAGATAGTGTAAATTAGAAGAAGAAGTCTCATTGATGTCTTCCAAAGTGATATTTATAGAGGAGTTCATAACTGGGTCGGCATGACATTTGGCAGGAGAAGTTTGAGTAGTGTGGAAGCAGTGGAAATCGTGTGATAAAGTACTAAAGGTCGTGGCCACGTCAGCCACGTTGCCACATTCGGGGAAGCATGGCCCGGGTCGGCATATATCATATCGAAATGGGTAGTCTTCTTATTGTTGGATTCCATCTTGCCGAGTTGAAGGAGCCAATCTGGGAAAACCGAGCTGAGTGAAGGCCAACCCGATAATAGATACTCCAATTGCTTGATTTTGAGGATCGAGTTGGAGTAATGCTAATTAAAAGGATAATCGAACCGAACTCATACCGACTTGAGCTTGTCTCCTCTTGAGCATTCAAGTCTAAAGCATGGTTGAACTTAACTCTTAAGTGGTCTGACTTCGAGTGATTAGATATGTGACAGCCTTGTCAAATGGCTGATATATATATATATGTGTGTGTGTGTGTGTGTGTGTGTGTGCGTGTGTGTGTGTGTATGTATGTGAGTGTGTGTATGTGTATGATCAAGAGTACACCAAACAGTGAAACACCCCTGTAGCCCTCTAATTTTCATGATTCACTCTCGTTTCTCTCTCCTTTTACTAACTCTAAATGTGTGGCTATTATTTGAGTGCAAAAGGGGTGCAATATAAACTCTCTCTATATGTATGTCTATATATATATGTGTGTGTGTGTGTGTGTGTGTGTGTGTGTGTTTTGTGTGTGTGGGGGGGGGGGGGGGAGCGGCTATTGAGAACAAAATTAAACACAAAAATAGAGACACAAAGTTTGCAACATTGGATTTGTTTATCTTCATGTAAGAGGTGGAATTCAGGGGGAGATCTAGTGGTTGAGATTGTTTGTGTTTATATTTGCGTCACCATTTTGTGTCTAAATAGAGTTTCCTTATATATATATATATATATATATATATATATATATATATATATATATATATATATATAGGGAGAGAGAGAGAAATGTACCGTTAAACCTCTTAGGCTACACCTTTATCTCCCCGTGAATTCCAACCACTCGTTCTGATTTAATATTAATATTTTCTCTCCTATTGAATTAAATAATATAGTGTAGTGAAAAGAGAGAGAAAGAATTAACACTAAAATCGGAGTGAGTGGTTGGAATTCAGGTGGAGATAAGGGTGTAACGGACATTTTCCATATATATATATATATATACATATACATATATATATAAGCGTTCAATGACACCCTAAACAGTGAAGCACCCCAAAAGCCCCCTGATTTTCATCATAAGTTCCCCCTTAGTCGAAGGAGAGAGAGGGAACTTAATGGTGGAAATCAAAGGGCTTTTGAGGTGTCATTGAACGCTCCTCATATATATAGGGTGGTGCTAAGGGCACCCCAATATTCTCTTTCTAATATCGCAATTAAAAAAAAATAAAACTCATTAAATTTTGTATGCTTCCTAATATCACATTGTCTCTCCATTCTTATCTCTCACTCAACCAGTATTCACCGAACTAATCACGTAGTCAGCCATAATCTGAAACGCTAATCAATAACAATCGTTGCCTACTTCATCTTTTAAACGGGAAATTTCAAATTTTTATCGTTTGAAGCCCTAAACTTACTTGAATGAATTGACTAGGGTTGAGACAACGATGTATCTGCAGTTTTCTTCTTTCTCGGCATTGCTGCGGAGTCGAACAATTTATCGTTGATCGATCGATTGAAGAATTAACGTTTCAGAATGGAATGAAAGAGAAATGAATAAGAGATGAAAGAAAAATAAGGTAACGATGATGTGGTAGCCCCTATTTTTTACTTGAGGTATTAAGAAGAGTGTAACAATAATTCTTGTGGTATTTTTTAGTAGCGGTAATAGGAAGTGTAAATTGGGGTGCCCTTAGCACCACACACACACACACTATATATATATATATATATATATATATATATATATATATATAAGTAGGGTCAGTTCAACAATTTCAGCAAAGGCAAAATTTAACCAAGTCACATTTTGTAAGTAAATCATTACGTTTTAGATAGGGCCTTGCAATGTTTTTATAACCCGATCGTGAGTCAAATCGTGAGGACTCAAGGTCCAAGATTTTGAAGGTCTGGCCAGTTAAACCGTCAAGAACCACACATGCTTGTTAAAAGTGAAAATGTGAATAACCAAGTTTTATGTGTACTCAAACAAACGAATAATAAAATTTGAAAGTTATCTATTTATTCATTAACATTAATATATTGCATGATATAATTAAATAGCGAGGACACAAACAAACACACATGTTTTTTAGAACGAAGTGGTAAAATTTATGGTTTAGATATTGGAACAATTATGATTTTTTGAAATATTTTAGTTGTTATTTTCAAAACAATACAAAATATGAAATGATCATGGACAATTACACAATGAGAAGTAGGGAAAAACAAAAAACAGTGGTTTAAACTTGTAAAATTGGAGGCTGGACCGTTGGTTTGAAGGTCCGACTAAGGTTCATGTATGAATAAGGTTTGATTGAGTTACGTGCCGTGATGGTCTAAGGTTCAGGATTATTCGAGATCGGACCGCTGTAGGGTCGGGTCATGAGAACACTGGGGCCTTGGCCCCATCTGGACAGACTTTGGCTCTGTCTCTCTGTCTCTATCTCTCTCTCTCTATATATATATATATATATATATATATATATATATATATATATATATATATATATATATATATATATATATATATATATATATATTATCACTTATAATTCATTTGCTTTGATTATAAATTATGAATTACTTGATGTATTTGTCATCTACTTATTTATACATAAAATAACAGGCAGTACTATTTTGCTTGCCCTCTGTTATTTCCAAACATCAGGATACACAGTATGACAATTTGCACATAAGCTTTCTGGTATGTTCTGGTTTGCTGAGTTAGTGATGCTCCTTTTTTATTTTATTTTTTTTATTTTTATTTTTATTTTTTAAAACAACCATTAGGTTTGCAGGTGAGAAACTTCATATTTTATCTTGTAAGTAAAAAAATGCTGTGTACTCCACAATTTTGGACCACTCCTATTCTAAGAAAAAAAAAGAAGATATTTGCACATAAATGCCACAAATATATCATTGCGGTGCATTATCAAATTAAGTGTTGTGATGGAGTAAAAAAACAGCAATTGATCCAATCATGTCTTCAACTCCATTGCCAGTTCTCCAAATTATCAATCGTGGACCCAAAGATTAAATAAACTTGCCCCCATTCAACTGGTTATCGAAAAGAAGTATCAAATCAAGAGATCCTTTGGTAGAACCAAATGAAACTGCTCAGCCAAGAAGTTATTTAGTTAGGTAAGGAACGTGACAAGTAACCAAGTAGTGAAGGGACCAATGTGGCTTGTTCTGCAAAAATAGGCAAGCATTCAGAACAAGGAAGCTGATTTGGTAAACGCTATTCTTGTGTTAGGACCGACATACAATCCTACAGGTGGTACTTTCGCTGGTTTTTGAATGTGATGGAATCGGAAAAACTCACCAACACCATTAAAGCTATTTCATGGGTGCAGTTCAAGTGTACAATGTAGGCAGGCGAGTAAAGTACAGCTAGTTAGTAGTATGCAATAATTTGGATGAATTAACAGGTTATATCATTGCGTGAAGTAGCTAAATGATGTTGAAGATCGAAACAGGAGGAGGCCTGTGAAGTTGACCCTTGTAATATCCACTTAATGCAGAAATAGACTGCTTATTTGTTCACAGCTAAGCTGTGGGCAACACCATTAAGCTTTCTACCTGCAGAAATAGACTGCTCATTTGCTCACACCTACCTCAGGACAGCAACACGAAAGCTATTTCCATAAAGAACCAACCGGCAAAATACATAATTTAAAGAAGAATTAGTATAAATTTTCATTTGTTTTAGTTAAGTAGTAAAATATGCAGCCAAGAAAAATAGTTCAAGGATTTAAGGAAATACGTCTAGACGGAGCAATGTAAATAGTAACTGAGTGGTTTAATGGGACATGTTGAAGGCATATCTGTTTTTATCCAGTTTGGTTTTGCAAGTTTAGATCAAAGGAACATCCCTGACGATTGGGTAAATTAAGGATGCTCCATCAACATGAGTAGCCAGGTGAAACTGAAAAAACATATGCAAATATATGATAATTTTAGTTACAGTTAAGATTTGATGAATTTGTATTTGAGATGATAAAATGAATGTTGTAACATGTAATTCGGATACAATAATTAAGGCAGAAAAACTAAAATGATTTGTATTATCGAATGGTACTTGTACAGCCTAAACAGGGAAATATATATAAAAACATTGTTGGGCTTGATAAACAAATTAAATGCAAACGGCCCAATTCCATGGTACATTATATAAAAACAAACGAGACAGACTAGCGACTAGGGAATAGAGATGGCAATGGGGCGGGTCTAGAGTTCAAACCCGCTTGACCCGCCCATGTTTTGACCCATTTAGACTCGCCCCATAGGGTCTTCGGGGCGGATAGACCCGCGACCCACTTTTGGTGGTCCAGGTCTAGGATCGGGTCTGGGGCACAGCTAACCCGCCCCAACCCAACCAACGTGATTGAAACATTATTAAAACACTTGATAACTACTTGATAACTATAATTATTACTTGTTAATCTTCTTATGTTTACATAGCTATAACCTGAATATTATATTATTTCAATAAACAAACTATAAAATTTTCATAGTATTAGATTGCATCAATACTAATCATACAATAACAAATACATACATTTTCAACTATTATCTTACAACTCATTTTATTACATTCTCTTATCATTGTGAACACATTATAATATGTACAAATTTATTATTTAGCGATAAAAAAAATAAGTAAATAAATTTGTGTACATCAGAACACGATATCACCGGGTCGCGGGACTGGTCGGGTCTACCTTGATCCGTACGGGTTTCGAGGCGAAATTCCAGACCCGCACCAGGTCTACGGGGCGGGTCTGGGGCGGGGTTTAGAAAGCCCGGGTCAGGTCTGGGGCATGAGAAACCCGTCCCAACCCGCCTCATTGCCATTCCTTCTAGCGGCTGCTATTCTCTCCACTTCTTCATTTGTTTTATTTGCCTCCCTAAATTTAGGTTTAGGGTTTCCGAACTCAAACCCTAAATTGCTCAAAACAACCAAAGAAAGATGTATAAAACTTGAATCAATCAGTAGATATGAGCTTTCTATAGCCAGGCGAGGCTGGAAGCTTAGAGCTTGATGACAAATCATTAGGTTTCAGCTGTTATCCTTCACCATTGAGCTCAAAATCGGGTTGTATTAATATTTTTATCTTTAGATCATCTCCGTGTCGAATAAAATTCTTTGTTGATATGATTTGGTGAATATATCTATGTTCTGATAGTATGATGGTATGGGATTGACCTGTAGATTCTCTTTCGGTACTTGTTCACGTACAAAATAGATGGTAATCTCTATATGCTTAGTCCTTGCATGTTGAATCGGGTTTTGTCATGTAAATGGTACTCTGGTTATCACACCAAATTGTCAGTTTTTTGTTTAGTGTTTAGCTTTAGCTCCTTTAGAATAGACTGAAGCCATAAGATTTCTGATGCTGCACTTGCCACACTTCGATATTCTGCTTTGACACTTGAGATTGAAATAGTTGTTTGTTTCTTTGAGCACCAAGAGATTAAGTTGTCTCCTATATATATGCAATATCCTATTCCAAATTTTATGTCAACAACATCTACATCGCAGTCTGAATATGCATGAACAGTGATACTTAGTTGTCTGCTGGCTTTTTATATTAGACCATGATTGATTGTCCCTTTTAAGTATCTAAGAATCCTCTTTACAACATTCTAGTGCTCATCAATGGGTTTTGCACAAATTAAGACACTTTGTTAACATTAGAAGCAATATCTGGTCGTGTTATAGTTACTGCAATGCTCCTACAACACTTCTATATTGTTTAGTATTAATTATAGCTTCTCCCCCGTTCTTAGAGAAATGTTGATTTGATATCATTGGGCTGGACTGAGCTTTGGCTTCATGCATTTTTGACTTGACCGGTAACTCAGAAATATATTTCTTCTTATAGAAGTGTATTTTCGAGTCTGAAGTTTTCTTTACTTCAATTTCAAGAAAGTAAGAAATATCACTTAAATCTTTAATTGAGAATTATTTGTCTAAGTATCCAGTCAACTGTCTGATTTAATCTTCATTGTTGCCTGCAACAATAAGATCATCAACATAAATTAGTAAGTCTATAGTAGATGAGCTGTTAATCTTAACAAATAAAGATGAATCGGATTCAGTTGGGTGATAGTCCATTGTTGATAATGTTGCTTTCAATCTTTCAAACCACACATGTGGAGCTTGCGTTAGACCGTAAATAGCTTTATACAGTTTGCATACATATTCTGGATTTTGTATAAATCCTTGTAGCTGTTGCACATAGATCTCTTCTTCAAGTATTCTATTCAGAGGGATACATTGTTGATATCCCGATGTTTAATTTTCCAACCATTGCTTAAAGCAATGGTAAATATAAGTCTTATAGTAGATGGTTTCACTACTGGAGAAAATGTTTCACTAAAATTGAATCTGTATTCCTGTGTTAACCCCTTTGCAACCAATCTTGCTTTATATATGTCCATCTGCATCAAATTATGTTTTTATTTTCTGGAGGATAAACCAGTTCCCAAGTGTTGTTTTTCATAAGTGGTATTCATCAGTCATTGCAGCTATCTAACTTTTGTCTTTGAAGCCTCACTGTAGCTTTCTAGCTCATTCATATTTGTAGTGGCAATATATGTCTTTGGTTTAAAAAATTTATCTTTTGCTTCTTGTTATCATATGGTGGCCAGTCTGATTGTGTGGTGAATTTGATGGTAACTCTTTCTGACTTGTTTGTATATTACTGTTGTATGATGTTGTATCTCTGCTATTGTTGTCTGAATTATTGCCATCACCTAACATTCTAGTATCATTGTCACTTGATGCAGAGTACTATTGAGCTGGTTGGGAGGTTCACCTTGATCAGAATTCGGTTATTCAATTTCATTCTGATTGTCATGTTGAGCATCAGCAGTCTCAGTATCATCATTTTTAGGTCATATTTCAGCTACAGTTGGCTGTTCAAGTATATATATCTTTGGATTGTACACATTATTTGATGTTGTAATGTAATGACATTTGTATGGAAAGGTGGTCCCATCAAAGATTACATGTCTACTTATATATGCATTTGTACCCTTTTTGATTTATACAATTACCAATAGAAGTACATGGCCTATATCTGTAGTCAAGTTTACTTGAGTTAAATGGTCTTAATTGAGGGAAACATAGACATCCATATGTATTTAGTTTACTATACTCTGGTTTAACATTATAAAAATTTTCTAATGGATTAGTATCATTCAGTACCTTATTTGGCATTCTGTTTATTAGATAATCAGCTGAGTTGAATGATTCTAGCCAAAAATTTAAAGGTAGAGATGCTGAGCTAGTAATGTTAAAACAAATTCTACTACATGTCTATGTTTTCTCTTAACTAACCCATATTGTTCAGATGTGTAAGGACATATGCTTCGATGAACTATGCCTTTTGCTTGAAAGAAACCACTTAGAGGTTTAAATTTTGTACCACCATCAGATTCAAAAAATTCGATGGTACAGTTAACCTGATTTTCAATCATTCTCACAAAAATTATGACGGTATCATAAGCTTCAATTTTAGACTTCAATAAATATAACCATGTATACCTAGTAAATGCATTAACTAAAGATAAATAATATTTATATCCAAAGTCTGAACTTATTGGTGGTGGACCCCATAGGTCAGCAACATTAGGATCAAATGGTTTGGTGTAGCACGTACTTGAATTAGTAAATGAGAATTTATGGCTCTTACCCATCTAGCAATAAATGCACACATATGTAAAATTCACATCATCAAAGGGTATATTATCATCAAGAAGATTTTTTTTTTTACAATTCCAACACGGGGTGACCCAGCTTATAGTGCCATAAGTCAAATGTAGAGTTTTTACTACTATCAGTACTTAAATCAGTAGCATAAATCTTTTTATTACAGCCTATGTTAATTTTAGATGTATTGGAGCATGATTAAACTTTAGCCGTATTGTTGCAATTATCAAGGTTAATTTGTATAACCTCTTCATTGCATCACCCTACAAAACTATTTCTCTAGTTGGTATATCTCTGACCAAACAGTACATGGGATAAAATTCCAAGTACACATTGTTATCATTAGCAAACTGTGGTACACTAACCAAATTCTTCTTGATTTTAGATACCCTTAATAAATTATAAAATAGTTGTCTTTTACCTTTGCTATTTGCGATTGGCAATGATTGGAAGGTTCGTCAAAAACTACTGAGTTCGACGGAGCTGGTGGCATAGAGTTTTGGGTCATTAGAAGAATGAAGTTGCAAACGAGATCGAAGAAGACGCATGTCATTATGGTTGAAAATGCATCTAATTTTGTCCTTGATAATATTTTCGTGTTCTGTATATTGGTTTAGGTTATCTTTCCATTTTTAATCTACTATTTGTTTATTCTAACTTTAGTTACCCAATAGTATACAGTAATATTGCTTTCGGTTGGTTCAAAATATTCATTTCAACTAATTGAAGTTTGCGTTTTCCACTTTAAATGAGTACATAAATGTATGACGTTCGGTCTTCTAGTGTGGGGAAAGAAAACATACATGATTGGATCTGTACATAGAGTCCAAATAGAAAACATATAATTACGCTTGTGCTTTTATTGAAGCTATGCTAAAATAATTGGATAAGAAGCTAGGATACATTGGATTAGTTATTACTTTCTAACTTTGGTTAAATTACCACATGGATACAATTCCAACACGGGGTGACCCAGTTTATAGTGCCATATGTCAAATGCAGAGTTTTTACTACTACCAGTACTTAAATTAGTGGCATGACGTAAAATCTTTTTATAACAGCCTATGTTAATTTCAGATGTATTGGAGCATGATTGAACTTTAGCAGTATTGTTGCAATTATCAAGGTAAATTTGTATAACCTCTTCACTGCATTACCCTACAAAAGTATTTCTCTAGTTAATATATCTCTTACCAAACAGTACATGGGATGAAATTCGAGGTACACATTGTTATCATTAGCAAACTGTGATACACTAACCAAATTCTTCTTGATTTTAGATACCCTTAATAAATTATGTAAAATAGTTGTCTTTTACCTTTGATACTGCCATTACAATTATCCAAACAGAAAGATGAAGCATCAACTTCAGCAGCTGGTGAGTCTTTGGTTGTCCAAAATGAAGCAGATTCTCTCAATCAAGAAGCAAGTGATTTGAATTTTCTGAATAATGATCTTCCTAATAATATCATGCCAGATGATATAAGTCAAGTTGCAGATGTAATAAATGAAGAAACAACAGCTGACGTACAAAGTGACATCTCACAGGGAATCAGTAAAAATAGTGATTATTTGGCTGATATAAAAGGTAAGAAACAGGCTACATCTTCTGCTCCTCCTAAAAGAGCTACAAGGAGCTCATCTATTATTAAATGACGATTATAACGTGGAACATCAGAGGGATGAACTCACCTTTTCGTATGCGCGATGTTTTTTCCCTCATGACGAATGTTAAACAAACTTTTCTTGGTTTAGTGGAGAATAAACTAAGTCTAGTTAATTTGAGCACTTTTTAGGAAGTTAATGCCTAATAATTGGGAATTTTTTCCACACCAAACAAATGAATTTTTTGGAAGAATTCTGGTTATGTGGAACTCTAAAATCTGGTCAATAGATGTTATTAGCTCTTTATTTCAACATGTCACGGTGGAAGCAAAAAATATAGGAGGATTAAGCATATATGTAACTATTGTGTATGCTAGTAATCTCTTTAATGAAAGGCGGATATTATGGCAGAATATAATACAAGAAGCAAATCAACTGAATGGCGACTGGCTATTGATTTGAGATTTTAATAATTCAATGTAACAACCCAGAAAATCAGAACCAATTTAAAATTTTTATTTTGGTTATTTTGATGGATTTTGAATATTTAAAATGGTTTATTTTAAATAATAACGACGAAAATTTTATTTTCGACGAAGTTAAAACGAATAAATTTATTTTAAATATAAAACGAGCTTGAAATGGCGCGGAAGTTTGAAAATTCAATTTCTAATTTCAAATCAATATACAGAACTCAATATAAGTCAAAATTGGACGTAACAAGAAATATTTGAATATGTTAAACAATATCTTTCTAACGAAGTTAAGAAACTGAGATTTCTCTTTAGAAATGAAAAGATACGTCTAGTTGAAAATTCAGAAAAGTCGTTATGGAATTTACATATATTTTAATATATATATATATATATACACATATAAATAGCCCTTAAAAATAGCCACGCTGTGAAAAGATACGTCCAATTGAAAAGTCAGAATTGGACGAAACCACTTTCGTTGGATCCAGGATGTCAAGTTACTGCTAGATTCCAATTTTCATAATTTTTGAAATCAATATGTGAGTGTGGCAAAAGAAAACTTGTTTTTTCATTTTCAGTTGAATTGGATCGACCAGAAAATGACCATTTTTCAAACGATTTCGAAATTCAATGAAATTAGTTTTGTTAGGACTGTATCGTTAAAACATAGCCAGATTTATTTTTCTGGAATTTTTGGGGTCAGTATGTGGCCCCGGTAAATAAAAATGTACGTTTAAATTGAATATATAATGATTTATATTTTAACTTAAACGGAAACTGATCGAAACAGTCGAATTGGCTTAAAATTAGCTAGGGACGACAGTCGTTGGGTTCAATTTGAAGATCGGATTAATAAACAAAGATTTTTGAAATTAAATTAATTATAAATATAAGTATATATATATGGTTCCATCCTAGTCTAAGGTCAAATTTCATTCAGTGGTCAACGTTTTAAACCCCCCCCCCCTCCCCCGTTGACTATGACACACGGTGGAAAATGCTCCCAATTACAAATCTAAATCGCTCTCAATCCATGAAATAAATCGGAAAATTTTATGCGCAAGGATTGAAGAGTTTTCTGTGCTCTCTTCATCCATACAAGAGTGAATGTTTTTCGTGGGGTTTTTGTCTCGATTTTGGAGATGGAAGCGCCGCCGTTCCTTGGCGTTCTCCATCCTCTAGCCATTGTCGAGTTCGATAAAGAAGGATGGTGGAGGTGGCGCTCGCGAAGCACTTGGACGTGGGGGCCTCCGATCTGGGGCACAGTGACTGTAGCGGTGGCGGGCTGAACCTCTAGGGGCAGAGCAATGAAGAACGACGGGTCTGAAGGGGGTTACGGGTTAACAGTGGAAGAATGGTTTTGTTTTTTTTCCTTTATTTTTTTTTACTTAAGCTAATTGTTTTGTTAAAAATATGGTTTTAAAATAAATAAATATATATATACGCATTGTTTTAAAAATATATATACGCATTTTTAAAAAATATATATACACATTGTTTATAAAAATATATATATATATACGCATTCTTTATAAAAATATATATACACATTGTTTATAAAATATATGTATGCATTGTTTATAAAAAAAATATATACGCATTGTTTATAAAAATAAAATCAGTTTGTTTATAAAAATAAAATCCGTTTGTTTATAAAAATAAAATCGGTTTGTTTATAAAAAAATAAAATAAGTTTGTTTATAAAAAATAAAATCAGATTCTTTATAAAAATAAAATCAGCTTGTTTATAAAAATAAAATCAGTTTGTTTATATTATAAATTAGCAATGTTTATGAAATAAAATTAGCATTGTTTTTAAAATAGTAATAGTAATAGCAGTGTTAAAAATGTGATTTCTAAAATATGGTTTTTAGAAATAAAATGGCTTTGTTTAAAAATATTAGTTTTATAGTATAAGCATCATTATAAAAATATTATATGCAGAGCGATATAAAAATATGATTTTTATTTATATAGTAGCATTATAAAAATACGATTTTTATAATGAAGTAGCATATTAAAAATGTGATTTTACTATGAACGGCGTAAAAACAGATTGCGATGGAACCGACGGTAATCAAATCCAAATCCAAACTGTTCAGAAATAAAGAATGGCGGAGTGGATCCCAAAGGTGAGAACTTCTCACTAAAATTATTTCTGTACATTTATCTATTTTATAACTACATATATGAACTGCTCCCCGTCATCTACAGACCATGGACGAATTGTTTGTTTGATTGTATTGTATTGTGAAAATTGATTTGATGATAAATGGACTATATAAAATATTCATGAGTTGAATAAAATATATGAATAATAAAAATATCATTTTTATTGTATAAATGGACTGTATAAAATATTCATGTATTGAAATAAATATTTTAGAGTTAAAAATATAATTCTTAACGTGTATATGAATAAAATAAATATTCATTTACAAATCGAACGATTTGTTTATGTACACCCATTTGACTGATATTGATTGGGACGATATATTTTACACATCGCCCAACTGCACAAATAATAACCTGTGTTTGTTGATTGAAACCCCACACTGGTGTTGGGATGATATTTGACGTACACTAATCCCAATTATTTAGTTGTATGTCGATCGATTGGTTGACAAGTTGTGATAAGCGTTAATTACTTATATTTAATGCTTATACAGTGTAGAACGCACTCTGGTTGATGGATGATTATTTATCACTATTGTTAAATACATGTGTTGTATGAAATCCATATAAATAACAATATATGGTAATTGGCTGTCTCTGATTCCAGTTCAGAAAGAATGAATATTTTAAAATAACGAATATTTTAAAATAACGAATATTTTAAAATAATATTCTGTAAAAGGTCAAAATATGATTTTGATGTCCGATTTGGGATGGACACAAATATATATAGCCGTTTTGATAAGATTAATGCCATTTTGGTGTGAATGATATTTACATCGATTTTATTCATTTCTATAATGAATATCGAAAAGGAATTGATTTGAAAATTTAATGTTTTGAAAATATTATCATTTATATATTAATGATATAAAATATTCAATTTTGATTTGAAATTGAATATGAAGTTGAAATCGTTTTGAAAAGGAATTTAAAACGATTTATAAAATACGTTTTAAATGGAAATCAATGAAGTATATATTATATATATAATATAATGGTCTAAATAGAACGCGCCACGTTGCGGCAGTTCGCGAATTTCGACTATTGACTTCGAATGGACATTACAGGAGATCCGACTGTCGGATTCTTCTAAAACCGGAACCGTTGGGTTCGTATCGAAAAGAGCTTTCTAACGTATATTAGAGATTTAAAATCTAATGGTTGGATTTGGAATTGTGTCCAAATCAAAATTTGGAAAAAGTCGCGGTAAGTGTAGTTCGATGACCGTTTATGGAAATCGACTGTACGGGCCTTGATAAAATTATTAAAAATATCAATAATTAGTGTAAAATCATAAGAAATGATTTGAAAAGAATTAGGATGAAAAATTCCATATTTGTAAAGATAAAAATAGATTTTTTTTTTTATCGAAATGAACTAGTTATGAACTAGAATTATAATCCAATTATTTTTAAATAAATAAATTGGATTTGAAATGGTTTTAAAAATAACCAGAATTTCCAATATATAAATTGGAATGGATTTGAATCGAAATTATCTTCGGGATATTTCGATATTGGATTCCATGATTATATGGATATTATGGAGGAATTTGGAAGATATATATATATCGTTATTCCTTATACGATATTTGTTGATTTCAGAATTTGATATTGAATATAAGCCGATATAATTTCTATTCAGAGCCTTGTATTTAATATTGAATAGGATTTTGGGTTTGTCGTGAAAGGTCTCTTAAATGACACTGTTCTTAAACCCAGTTGAGGAAAGAATAAATCTTTTTATTAAGATTTAGTGAAATTTTCCAATTAATTAATATTTAATTGGAATTGAACGAAAGAATTGGATTTTGGGTTTGTCATGAATGGTGTCTTCATTAACACTGTTCTTAAACCCCATGTGAAAAGAATAAATCTTTTAAATATGATTATTGGAGTTTCCAGTTATATTTAATAATTGGAATAAAATGGAATGTGAATTGGGTTTATCGTGAACTGTGTTTTTAACGACATTCGTTCTTTAACCCGATTTACAGTGAAATGTGATTTGGAATTTATAAATCTTTTGTTAATATTTAAAGGAAATTTTCCAAAGTGAAGTTTTCCAATTTAATAAAATAAATTGGAATGGAATGGAATTCGATTTGGTAATAATCGAAGTGGACTTCTATGGAGGAAGACTGTTACTATATATGGAATTTAAAAGGCTTTGCCGTTATTCCATTTATATTATCGGTTGGATATGGAAGTTCACATCGATTAAATATATTGATCTGTTTTCCGTGAAGATTCCATTGTTAATGGAATGTGATTTTGGGTTTATCGTGAGATATGTTTTAAATGACATTAGTTCTTTAACCCAGTTAAAGATAAGATTAATTTCTTAACTTTGAATAATCATTAGGTAATGATTTTTAGAAATTAAAACTAAATTAGAGTTTTAATGAATCTTTAAATAAATTGAAAGGTGAATTTGATAACTAAAATTATCAAATTCAAGAGATGATCGAGAATGGAGTATCACCATTATTGCTCCAAGCGATAGTTAAATTTTAATTATATTTTAACGTGAAATGGTAATTAATTTTACCGATAACACCGTGGTGTTAGATATGAAGTATTACCAGTTTTACTTCATGGGATGAATAGGTTGGGATTGGGAAATTTAACAAATGATTACTTCGGTAAGGTTCGCTAATCCGGACTAGTTTGGACAAACCATAATTTGGTTTGAATTAATATCCAAAAGAAGATTAAAGAATAAATTTAAAGAATTTATCTTTGATAAAATTAATGGGAACCTTTCCCAAAGGATATGAATATTTAAATAAAAGAATATTTCAGAACTGGAATGAGGCGTATGTTGTGTTTTTATAGCACTTGTTTATCATATACGTGAGTTATTCAGAATGACTAAGTTTATCCCATTCTGAATAACTGAATCGGCAATGAGTCAACGATGATGACGGTGGTTGAAGACCGGAGATTTTCACATCGTTTGGATGATCACTGATGTCTTGATTGGGCTGTACACCCAAGACGAGGTAATAAGTGGTGATCATCCAGATGTACTTAGAGATTGACCGGATGTACGAGGACCTCTCTCCTGTATTGGACATACAGGACGCGGAATAAGGTGCCTACGGTTTCGTTCAGACCCAGAACGAACTTGTAAATGGATGTGTGTCTGACATCGGATTTCATTCTATGTGATTGATAGACATCGGTTGCATAGCGTGAATTGCCTGTGTGGCATGATGAGATGCAAATGATCAAGGATTCTGTTGAAAAGCAGAGTCTTGTGGTTGATGATCAAATCACGACTTTAATATAGCATAGCTTTGTGTAGCGTTAATTCGCGAGCCTCACAGCCTGGTGTGAACCAAAAACGGGAGAGGACATCAGGGAGGGCATGTGTTTCCTTCTAGCTCAGAGTGGTGTCAGCGTTTTGCAAGTTCTGACGTTTTACTCATGTGGATGATGGATAGTGAGGTGCCTCGGTTATTTCGGTCTCTGCGGAGTCGATGGATGGTCTTTATACAGATCAGATTTATGCCCCATAGGGCAGGGAAACGCAGTGCTCAGACATTTTAATCCACTCCGTGTCGACCGGCCCCGACGATCCAATGTGCAGTTGCGGCTGTTCCTAAGGCTCGGGCTAGACAATATCAAAGCGGTAAGGACGATCCCTTGCCTTGGTTCACAAACAGAAATCCAACTTCCAATACGTGAAATTTGCGGTTTTGATTGTAGAGCCTAGTATGGCGACATACTTGGATGGGGCACTATGCCGTCTATGATTGATACATTTATATTTGAAGTTGATTTATTCACTTATAGTAATTTAAAAAATGAAATTACACGGACCAAGCATATTTAGCTATTATAAGGTAAAACTATATCCTCCTGCTTGCGTTGCATTGTGTGATGGGACCTGAGTCTTATAACAGCTTCATTGTTCTTTATTTAGCATTGCGCCGTTTGTTTTATGCACTTGTATTCTTGGGGGTAAACCCGCTCCGTTTTATACGACGTGGTCCCTTGATTTACCTAACTTTAAAATCAAAATAATAACTGTTTTAGTTCTCACACCAGTCACATGACTAACCTGGAGTTTATTGTTTTAACCTAAACTCTGGGTGCCCTTATTTTCCACATGGACACCTAGTAGTTTTGGTTTTGCAGATTTAAATTCACAGGATCCTAGTTTACAGTTGGAATGATATTCGGAAAGCTCTGTATCCATTTATCTCTTTCAGTTGTGTTTTGTATTATTTTCCGCTGCATTGTAAATTGTAAATCTCTGATATTTTTGTTCTGTATATTATTCATGTACAATCTGGAATATTCTTGTATTATAATGAAATTGTTGTAATAAGCAATGAAATGTTCTTCTGTTTGTGTCCTGATTTGTCGCATTCTCAAAGCAATCTGGGCTTTCCTTTACGGGGAAGTTCGGGTCGTCTCATTCAACTTCTCCATTGGATAAAAAAGGGGATATGCCTGTACCATTTCAGCAGCTTAGAGCTTTTAATAACTATCTATCTCAAGTTGGACTGATAGAAATTAAAGCCATGAGGTTCAATTTCACATGGAGGCGAAGAGGTATAGCTACTAATATTGACAAAATTTTTGTAAATCTTTCCTGCTTGCAAAAATTTAACGATATGAGAGCTTTCTCACTTTCTCAAATGTCAAGTGACCATAACCCCATATTACTTGAATTAATTACTGCTTCCATTTTAAAAGGATTCCCATTCAGATATTCGAATGATTGGCAATATATGCAAGGATATGCAGAGTGTACTTCCAGAGATTTGCAAGTTTCTGGTTGGGGTTTTCCTTGTTATGTTTTTCAGCAAAAATTACAAGCTTGTAAAACTGAATTGAAGTTATGGAATAGGGTAAGGCCAAAAGATAATGTGTTATTATTGGAAGCAGAAAACAGATTCAAAGAAAAAGAGTTGGCTGTTGATAATGAGCCAGAAAATGTGATATTATATGAGAGTATGCTTGAGGCTAAACACCAATATATGGTTCAGAAACAAATTAAATTCTGGAGTAATAGGCAGAAGGAAAAAGTAGCTTTGCTTCAAGAAGGAGATACAAACTCTAAATATTTTTGTGCAAAAATGTCTGCTCGAAGACATAGTAATAATATAAAAGGCCTTACTAATTCTAATGGTGAATTGTTGTTCAAACAGGAAGAAATTGTTGCTAAAGCTCTGGAGTTTTTTCAACCTTTGTTCAATGGAGAAAATAGCTCAAGCTTTCCTCATTTTCAATCAGCATATGTTATAAATGAAAGGAGGCAACAAGATTTACTGCATAGCATTTCTATTGATGAAGTAAAGAAGTCAATATTCTCGGTGCATGAGGATTCAAGTCCTGGTCCAGATGGACTCAATTCCAAATTTTTTAAGGTACATTGGGAAGAATTAAAATGGGATCTTCTTCTTGCTATTCAGGATATGTTTAATAATGCAAAATTACCTAAAGGTTGTAATCACGCTTTCATTACATTATTCCCAAAGAATGACAGGCCAATGGAAATTTCTCATTACCATCCTATTTCTTGTTGCAATCTTTATTATAAAAATTTTAGTAAAGTGCTTTGCAATAGGATCAAGTGGTATTTGCCTCACCTTATTTCATCAAACCAGTTTGCTTTCGTACCATCGAGGCATATAGGAGATAATATTTTATTGGCACATGAGTTGATTAGAGATTTTAAGAAGCCAGGTATTAAAAAATTCTGTGTTAAAGTTGATCTGATGAAGGCGTATGACAGAATAAACATGGAATTTATTTTCTATATTATGAACGTCATGGGATTTCCTATCCACTTTATAAACATAGTCTATGAGTGTATATCTACGCCATCATATTCTATAACGATTCAAGGACGTCCAAGAGGCTATCTTTCATCAAACAGGGGATTAAGACAAGGTGATCCATTATCACCTTATCTTTTTTCAATTGCTATGGAATTCTTTTCATTTTGTATGAATGAAGCGGTTGTTCAACACTCATTTGTCCCAGTACATAAATTTGAACCAATTGTTTCATATTTACTCTATGCCGACGATCTACTAGTTTTTGGAAAGTGTACAGTAGAAAATGCAGTCACATTGAAGTCTGTTTTTGACAAACTAGAAAATTTCAGTGGATTATCAGTAAGTGTTCTTAAGACAAAGGTTTATTTAGCTCTTGTGCTAGTCACTTAAATGAAATTATTGATACCCTTGGGTTTCAAGTTGGCCAACTTCCAATTAAGTATTTAGGAGTTCCTTTGACTTCAAATTACATTCATTATAATGATTGTCAGGATTTGCTGAATTGAATACAAAGGAAAATTCAAGCATGGGATGTGAATTTGTTAAGTTTTGCAGGAAGAGCTGAGTTAATACATTTGGTAATCAAGTCTACAGTTTTGTACTGGTTATCTGTTTATAATTACCAGAATTTACCATAGAGAAATTGAATTTGCTATGCGTTGATTTTCTTTGGGGGGGATCATCACATAAGGTGAGATGGGATGTTCTATGCTCACCAAAAAGAGAAGGAGGAATTGGATTGAAGTCATTTAAAGATCTTAAGAAGGCAGCATGTATAAAACTGTTGTGAAAATTTCTAGAAAGGAAATCATTGTGGAGTAACTGGATGTACATGAAATATTGTAGAGGAAAGCAGCTTTGGCATATGCGTGTTGATAATAATTCCTCGAGTACTTGGAAAGCAATGATGAGGTTAAGAAGAAATGGTAAACAGTTGTTTAACAAGGTCATAGCTACGGGTACATCTACTTCGCTGTGGTTCGAGCCATGGATTAATGGTAAGTGTTTGGTGGACTTTTTGGGAATTATAAGATATCAAGCTATTGGCAGTCCAAATGAAACTGTATCAGGTGTTATACAGAATGGTAGGTTGAATGGTCGTTTACATCCAGCTATGAGGGAAATTCAGCAGTAAGTAAATAATGTCAATGTGAAAAGCAATGTGATGAATGACTTTTATGAATGGGGCGAGGGTGGTGCATTTTCTTTTCATAAGGCATGGGAAAATTGTAGAGATAAACTTCCCAAAAAGAATTTCATTAGGGTGGTCTGGCATTCAGAAAATTCAAAGCGCATGGCATTTATTTTCTATCTTGAAGTGTTGAAAAGACTGAATACGAAGGACAGGTTAATGAGGTATGGAGTGGTGAGTGAAAACAGATGTGTTTTGTGTGAAGGAAATGAAGAATCCACAGACCATTTTTTTGGGTTGTGAATACTCTCAATATATTTGGTGTTCATTGAAGAATAAGTTGGGGGTGAATGCAAGTGAAGTTGGCAACTTGGAGGATGAAGCACTACTTATATGCAATTGTTTTAAGGAAAGAAATCAGTTAACTGATGTTACATGTGCTTCAATTACAACGGCCATCTACCAGATTTGGACAGAGAGGAATAAAAGAATGTTTAGCATGATTTTAGATAAAGCTACAATTGATAGAAAAGGATATCAGTTTTTTGGTGATAGGAAATGGAAGTAGAACTAAGATGAATTAGTCTAATGTTGAATTTTTGTGTCGTTGGGGCATTGGTCTTTTGGATACTAGTTGATGAAGATGTTGAAGAGGAGAATTGAAGGTATGCAGATGCTTTGTGATGGAGATTGGGTGATGTGCTATGATTCTGGTTATAGTGAGACAGGGGTTATAAACATATAGACAACAGTTTTATATCATTTTTGTAAAGAGAATATTTTGTTATTTTACATGCATGTACTGTGAATATATGGATTTTATATGTGCTCTTTTCCCTTGATGTCGCACTCATTTAGGTTAGGGTGCGCAAGGTTTTGATGAGGCATATAAATGAAGTATATGATTGGTATTTTGTAATAAAGCATACCAAAATTCAATATATATATATATATATATATAGAGAGAGAGAGAGAGAGAAGCAACATAGCATGGCCTAGCAAGTATTCAAGACAGCAGCCAGACATGAAGCACAAGTGTGCAAATACAACATGGACAAACATATAAGAGTAAACTTCAGCAACACAAAACAAGTACAGGTTCAAGCTTAGGAATATGCATACACATAGGTACACAAAGTTTCAAGTTTCGGCATAACAATGGATAGCAACCAAAGTCAAACACACATATACATATACATAATTGTGTGTGTGTATGTATGTATATACATGGCATGTATACTCAGTATCAAAGCAAAAGGAACTGGCAAGTAAAATGGTCCAGAAACACAAGCATTTGTGCAAGCCTAGCAAGACATGCATAGCAAATGATATATGCTCATGCACAAGCTCGAGCACATATACAAATGCAAGTACAAGGAATTACAAACCCAATCAATGAACAATGTAAACATGATTCAGCATGTACAAGTCATGGCACAAGTTCAAGTATGAAGGACTGCACATGTACAAATTCAAGCCAGAGGTCACAAGACAACAAGTATAGGTGAAGGTGCAATGAAGTGACAAAGCATATCAAAAAAAAACCAGGCACAAGCATGCATGTGAATATTCTAATGTTCAAGTGCATAGCCAACTCGAGCAAGTCAGGGTCATACAAACATGGAAAGAATTTTTTGTGTGTACACAGCTACAAAACTGGAGCATAGTCAAGCAAAGTTTGCACAAAGCCAAAAATAAATTAATGCAAAAGTACACAACCAAAATTCTGGGCACACAATCGTAGCGACAAGAAAACAAAATGAACAGACCAAAATGTCAAAGATGACAAAGCATCTTTAGGATATACATAAGGCAAGCCTAGTTCACAAAGCCAATAGGAAGAACTACACATTTACATATATACATGTTTGTGTACACATATACGCATGGAAACATGTAGCAGTGAATCATGTACAGCATGCACAGAGACATGGTCCAAAACAATCCAGCGAAGTTCAAGAGCATATGTACATAAACATGACAACAAGCAGAATATCACATGCATATATATTTTGAGAAAAGACTTTAAATCTTTTCCAGAAATTCAATCAAAGTACCATTTTTCTGGAAATAAATTCAAGATTCAAATCTTCCCAGAAATATAATATACATATATTTATTCATGGACGTGACAAGTCAAGAAAGTATTCAAGGGCAAATAACCAATGATGGAGCCAATATGTACATGCAACATATTTCAAAATAAAAAAGCACAAATAAATGAACATTTTCAGCATGAAAGAATTTCCAGAAATGATATTTACATGAGTCAAATTTGGAAAATATCCAATTCAGCATATAAGAGATACGTAAACATTTTTTGAGGCAAGAAGAACAATTTTAATTATTTCCAGATTTTTCAAAAATAATAAGGGATTAAAAGACCAGATTTTTGGAAAGAAATTTGAGACGACCCGAGCCTCCCGACTGGCCTACAGCGCACTACACCATATCAGCGAATTTGGCACACAAGGATGCAGGTATACAATTCGGCTAATAGTCGTATCAAATTTGAAAATGCTCAGATCCGTATCAAACAACAGTTTACGATCCCCACCAGCCCAAGCACCCTAAATCTGACCGTCCATCGTGAAAGCTCCGGATTGGTTAATTTGATTCGATTGTTGGCCATTTCAAATTCATGCCTTTTTGTGTAAAACGTTTGGTCGAAAAGCACACCCATCCCTCCAAATTTTTAATCCTTTCAGGTTCTTTCCCTCCTTTTTTTATTTCTCATTCCCTATTTCCATTTTTTGAAAATCGCTCCCAAAAAATTATAGAAATCCGACAGTTGTCTGCTCAAATCTGCTTCTTTGTCATTGTCTACAAATCGTGCGTCTCTATTGCAGGTAAAATTTTGGTTTGATTTGGTTTCTAGTAATCGATATTTTTTGCGCTATTGTTTTGTTTCATGCTCAACAAGTTGTGGGCCGAAGTGCTATTTATTGGTTTTTACCTAAGGGCGGTTACAAAGCAAGATTGAACGTTGAAGAAAGTTTTGTTTTCGCAGTTGGTCATATTACACCATGGTTTGTGCACACGTTATTTGATCTATTTCCTTGTATTAGCTAGTCATGATACTAGATATGTAGAATATGAACCTTGAATTTTGTTTGTTAAACTACAATACTCATTCCAGTAAATAAAACTTGTTTTAGGTTAACTAGTTAATTCATGTGTTGAATAGTACACAAGAATTAGCTAGTTTTATTTTCTTTTCATGCACCGGACTTAGACAAATGTACTGAAACTAACTTGCTAAGGCCTGAAACTGTATTGACCCTAGACAAATGTACTGAACCTATCTAGACAAACTAGGCTCGCTAAGGCCTGAAAATGCCTTTGATGTTTTAATGGAGAAAGATACGGGCATGTTTGAAGGGGGTGGGCCCATTTGTGATATAGTAATAGATAAAAAAACCAACTTTCCAATGAAAACATCCAATGATTGATGTGATTTGTAAGTTGTAACAAATTTTGAATTTATAGGCAGGCAACATGCCATTCAGTATAGACAAAAAGTGGACAGAATCTAATCAAAGATCTCCATACTATATTGATGGGGTGAACATGTTTATATGTTTTGTTGAAGAAAATGGTGGTAAGAAAGGAGTGTATTTATGCCTTTGCAATCAGTGTCAATATATGAAGACATTCAAATTAGATGAAGTTCATTTTCATTTGCTTAGATGGAGTTTTATCCAATCGTATAGCATGTGGTATTTTCATGGGGAAAAGAGGGAGGAGATGGGAAAACAACAATCAATTAGTAATGCCACAAGTACCGACGAGGCTGAACATATTGTGATGGAAAATCTAGTCAGTATACATGAAATGGAATTGTTGTATATGGAATTGTTTCGTGTTGTTGCTTGTTTGGTGTTGTGACCTTTCATATGTCTATTTTTACTTCCTGAACCTGAACTTTGTTGTAACCTTCCATGTAGTCGATCTAAAGTCAGTGGATACCATGAAAGTAGCACTATATTTGTCAACTATAGTCTATGACTTATCGACGAGTCGACTAACTAGACGTCTGTCGACTCGATTATGCCATAATAACAATGATGCCCTTAAACTTGCACACGTATATGCCTATTTGCCCATGTATCTTTGTCGCCATTACTGACTGCTATGATGTAGCACCTATTTGCCTACATGCCATGTATTTGTTACACTTAAACTGTGCACATGATTCATACATGCACACATCAACATTTAGCATCTAGCTTATGCTTATCAACGCATGCTTTGAAACATATAAATTTTGAACATCAATATCAGCATCTGCTCATCACTGCTTTAATTTACATCAACATGGACTACACAATATGATCAGCATGCTCAATCTTCCAAGTCTGATCCTGCAGTTTTATCACTTTTTTTTCTTTAATTAAATTTGCTACTTTCAATAACCAGCTCAGTTTTATCAAACTATGTAATTAGATGAAACATCTGTGATAGTTTCCGTTTAATAATTGTACGACACTCTATAAATTGTGTTATGAAAATTCTTGTTATGCTTTGTGTATAATTTGTGCTAAGCTTTATATAAATTGTGATATGGTCTGTGTTATGGAAAATATGTGTTGTAGTTTCTGTTTATACATATATATAATATGCGTATATATACACAAATATATAATAAGATACGATTTAAGACCGTGTCTGCCTGACATCATAGAGACGGTTCAACCGTTTCTAAAATATAGTAAAGCAGCATCCGTCGTAAATTAGCTACGGTTTATATTTTTGTCTAATTGCCCTTTAGATACGGCAATGTGCCGTTTCTTTTTTAACTTTTGATACGGGTACGTGGGCGTGCCAAACTTTCAGTTGGACACGGCCTATAGCCGTGTCTAATAATTAGACATGCCATTTTTTGATACGGCTTAGAGGCATGCCAAATCGTTGTAGATATGGCCACTAGCACAATCTAATTAGCATATATGGTGTAGTGCCTAACAGGAAGGCGCATTGCTTTGAGAATACAATGCATCAGAACACAAAGATGAGAACATTTCATTGATATTACAACAATTTACATCAGAGTACAAGATATCAAAGTTCAAATAAATAATATACGGCGGGAAATATAAGAGATTTAAATTACAAAACAGTAGAAATAATATACATGAAGATAATGTACGGCGGAAAACATCAACTACCACAACTGAAAGAAATACACGGATAGAAAGCATTTCGAATATAGCTCCAGCCATAATCCAGGATCCTGTGAAAAGAAATATCTGCAAAAACCAAAACTAGAAGCTGCCTATGTGGAAAATATGGGCACCCAGATTTTTAGTGGAAACAATAAACTCCGAGTCAGTAATAGGACTGGGGTGAGAACTAAAATAGTTATTAACTTCATTTTAAAGTTGGATAAATCAAGGGACCACGCCGTATAACACGGAACGAGTTTCCTCCCAAGAATACCACAAACAAACAACGCAGTATTAAAAAGGAAAAATGAAGTCATTATAAGACTCAAGTCCCATCACATAATGCAAATACAAACCAGAGGATAGATTTTTACCTTATAATAACCAAACATGCTTGACACGCTAAATTAATCTTTTATTATTATTAGTGCATAGTGCAGAAATCAACTTCAGATATAAATGTATCAATCCTAGATGGCATAGTACCCCTGTCCTACTATGTCACCATATAGGCTTACAATTAAAATCAAAAGTCGCGTATTAGAAATTGGATTACATCTATGAACCGAGGCAAGGGATCTTTTCATCCAATTCGAGACAATCTAGCCCATGTCTCAGGAATAAAACGCATTGCCCCTTGGATCTGGCAGGGCCGGTCCACACCTAACGTTTGTGGATTGGTAATTCCTAAACAATATGTTTCCCTACCCTATAGAGCATAAAATCTGGTCAGTATGCGACAATCAAAGGGCTTTTAGTCGGCCATATCCGAGGTACCTCGTTATCCATCAACCACATAAGTAAAATGTCTAGGCTCCATACCATGACATCACTCCTAGCTAGAAAGAAACGCATGTGCTCCTTGCGGTCCTCTACCGTTTTTGGTTCACACCGGGATGTGAGGCTCGCGAATTAACACTACACAAAGTTGTGCTACTTAAAGTTGTGCTTTGATCGTCAACCACAAGGCCCTGCTTTTTAGCAAAAGCCTTGATCGACGCATCTCAGCATGCCACATTATCATTCCATACCATAGCATTGATTTCCAACAATATATAACCTCTAAGCTTGTACATCTCAGAGAAGGGTGTTAAGCAAGAGAATAAATTGTCCGCCACCAAACAGATATATATTTAGCAGAGATCAATGAATACAACACGAAATACATCGTCAGACATACAATCCATTTGCAAGTTCGTTCTGGGTCTGAACGAAACCGAAGGCACCTTATTCCTCGTTCTAAATGTCCAATACAGGAGAAAGGCCCTCGCATATCCGATCGATCTCCAAGTACGTCTGGACGATCACCACTTATTACCTCGTCTTGGGTATACAGCCCAATCAAGATATCAGTAATCATCTAAACGATGTGAAGATCTTCGGTCTTAGACCACCGTCTTCTTCGACTTTTAGTCGTTATATCAGTTATTCAGAATGGGTTAATCCCGGTCTTTCCGAATAACTCGCGTATCTTATAATCAAGTGCTATCAAAACACGTCATACGCCTCATTCCAATCCAGAATATTCTTTTATTCAAATATTCTTTTCACAATTTAAACCAAAATAAGGTTTATTAAACTAGTCGGGATTATCGAGCCACACCGAAGTAGTCATTTATTTTCTTATCCCAATGCAAACTTATTCAACTCATGGAGCAAAACTGGTAGTACTCCATATCTAACACCTATTGTGTCCTATTGTGTTATCAGTAAATTTAGTTACCATTTAACGTTCAAATCTAATTAAAGATTTAACTATCGTATGGAGTAAAACTGGTGGTACTCCATTTTTGAACATTTCTTGAATTATTAAATTTAATTAAATCGTTCCCATTTCAATCTAATTAAAGATTCATTAAAACTCCACTAAGTTTTAATCTTCAAAAATCATTACTTAATGATTATTCAATCTTTTAGGAAATTAATTCCGTCTTTATGTGGGTTAAAGAACCAATGTCATTTAAAACAAAGTTCACGATAAACCCGAAATCATCTTCCATCAAAATGGAATCTTCACGGAAATCATAATAGTATATAATCGATATAAATTTCCATATCAAACTAATAATATAAATGGAATAATGACAAAGCCTTTTAAATTCCATATATAGTAACGGTCTTCCTTCACATAAGCTCATCTCGATTATCACCAAATCGAATTCCATTCAATTCCAATTTAATATATTAAATTGGAAAACTTTACTTTGGAAATTTTCCATTAAATCTTAATAAAAAGACTTATAAATTCCAAATCATATCCTCACTGTTAATTGGGTTAAAGAACTAATGTCATTTAAAACATCGCTCATGACAAACCCAAAATCCAATTCAATTCCAATTAAATTAATTAATTAGTATACTTCTCTAAATCTTAATTAAAAGATTTATTCTTTTCTCAACTGGGTTTAAGAACAGTATTATTAAAGATATCATTCACGACAAACCCCAAATCCAATATGATATTAAATACAAGGCTCTGAATAGAAATTATATCGACTTATATTCAATATCAAATTCTGAAACTAACAGATATCATCTCGGGAATAACGAATCTGTATCTTCCAAATTCCTCAAAAATATCCATATAATCACGGAATCCAATATTGAAATATTTCGAAGATTATTTCCATTCTAATCCATTCCAATTCATACGTTGGAAAATTCTTGTTATATCAAAATCACTTAAATTCCCTTTAGTTCTTTACTTAACTTGATAAACAACTTAACCTGATAGAAATATCTTTTATCTTTAAAAACTTGGAATATCTCATCCAAAAATATTTCCAAATCATTTACTATGTTTTAACATAAATTTTTCTTTATTTTTAATAATTTTATTAAGGCCTTTACAGTCGATTTCCATATACAGTCATTGAACTGCATTCATAGCGAACTTTTCCAAAACTGATTTGGACATATTTTAAAATCTAACCGTTCAAATTTAAATCTCATATATCAAGATCTTTTCGATGCAAACCCAATGGTTCCATATTTAGGAGAATCCGACGGTCGGATCTCCCGTTACGTCCATTTCAAGTTAATGGTTGAAATTGGCGAACGGTCACTGTGCGATACGTTCTATTCAAACCATTTAAATATATATAATATATATATCGTCGATTTCTATTTTAAAAAAAAAGAATGTATTTTGTAAAACGTTTATACATTCCCTTTTAAAATGGTTTGGCTCACATTACCAATTTAAATTAAACTTGAACATTGCATTTTGTTATAATCTCAAAAGGATAATATTTTCAAAATGTAACATTTTGAAATTCAGTATTCTTGATATTCGTTATAAAAATGAATAAAATCGATATAAAAAAATCTGTTCGAGTCAAATAGTGTTTATATACTTAACTCAGATTCACAATTTGTAATTTTCGTGTCCATCCAAAAACAGACATCAAAATCAACTTCCAATTTTCATTGAATATCACATTTCAAAAATATTCATGTTCATTCTGGATTGGAATAAAATCTCAACCAATATCCATATAAATAAATAAATATGGATTACATTCACCATGAACACCTAACAATTGTTGCTAACAACTATCAACATCCAAAATGACATCCAATGCGCATTTTATTTTTATATAAGCTTCAATCAAATAATTGACTCTCACAGAAATCCGTCAGTCTATCGATTAACTGAAATTTCACACAAGGGAGATGTGTGAGTCAAATATCATCCCAAGACCTGTGTGGGGTTTTCAACCAACAACGATAAATTTAAACCAATCACTCGCATATAATGCACACACCATAATCATAAATAAATAAATACTCAACTACCAAATGCCATTTAAGGCGCTACAAGTGTCCATCCACGTCGTACGAAATGCGAGTGTCACATATTCATACGACGCTTCTGATGCAAGGGATTATTCATGAATAGTTCAAGTGTTGAAATCCAAAAGGGGGTAATATAACTACATGATGCAATTTCTTACTTGCAACTTAACCACAAAACAAATTGTAACATAATAACCTAACTAAATAATTTAATGTGCGAGTTCTCACCCAGAAGCTAAACCAGACACCGTGACTTTTCTTATGTAGAAATTCCTTGTCGCGCGCTTGCCGTTTTGTCATTATTCGTACTCAAATTCGCCTCTTGCTCTAGAATTTGCATAGGCTTCCATTCTTCACCAAACCTTGTCACTAGCACGAACGCGTCATTTCGGACAACTTTTGCCTAGTGCACTTTCCCCTAAAAATGCACCAATTCGCCAGAAATCGCGAATCTTTGCATCAGGTCTGCGATCTTCAAACGCATTTTCCGGGCAGCTCCAAACTCCAAAATTCGATTGTGATATGTCAAAATTATAGAGAAAAATGTGATCTACAAATTTGGTCTTGTGGAGTTTCGGTCAGAAATGCACGGTTTGAGAGTTATTAAGGAAAGAAAAGGAGGGTGTTATTTGCAAATGGGATTTTGGAGAAAAATGAGATTTTTGAGGAGGCGGAGCCCACGGCCGGAGGTGGAGCCCTGATGGTGGCACAAGGGGGGTGCTGACGTGGCTGGGGTGGTGGCGGGATGGGGTCTGGTGGTGGCCATTGTGGCGGCTAGGGTTTGTAGAAAGAGGGATTTTGGGTTAGAGAAAGAGATAGAGAGAGAGAGAGGAGGAGGAAGAGGAGGAGGAAGAGTTGGCCAGAGGGGAGGAAGAGCAGCGGGAGAGGGGAGGCAGCGGCTGCCTCATGGGGAGGGAGGTATCCATTTTTGGGGGAAGAAGGAGAAAGAAGAAGGAGGGAAATAATGAAGAGGAAATGGAGAAAAAAGAAATTAAGTAAGATATTTCATCACTCTTTCTCTTCCATTGTCCAACTTCAAACGATCTCCATTTGCCTGGATTTTGGATGCGAGATAGTGCACGTCAAGACGAGTCCAACGAATTAAGTTTCGTCGAATTCTGAGTTCATTTGACATTCCGTTAAATTTCTCAAAGATGCTCAAATAAGCTCCAGAAATGCGATTTTAGGGTATCTTTTCTTCTTGCATACCCACATGCTAACTTCAAAAATTATAGCCTTTTGGATTTAACCCTTATTTGAAGACATGAATTCAGAAAAAAGACGAAATCGAATTCCAAGATCGTCTCAGCAATGTTCCTTTGTAAACTGGTCGCCTGCTTTTGAGCAAATGGTTTTGCTTCGCACACCCACATACTGACTCCATTCGACGTGCATTTTGGAACTTAACAATGATTTGTCATTATGAATCCAAAAAAATTTACCTTTTCGAATTATGAGCTTCCAAGTAAAATTTCACTTTTTAAGGGTTATGTTATGGTTTTAAAAATCGAATTTTTAAAATTTTCAAAAACAAAACTCATAAATTAATTTAATAATTTTACTAAGTTTGTTTTATGTCAAATAAAATATAAAAAATAATTTTAAAATTATTCTCAAATTTTATTTAGCAAAAATAACCAATTTATATTCACAAATTCCTTAAAATAGCTTAAATCAAATTTTAAAATTGGTTTGGAAATTCCAGGTTATTACAACCTTCCCCACTTAAAACTTTTTCGTCCCGAAAAAGAAATGGAGATGAAAGTTGTTTAACTAAATAACTCAACTTTCATTCTGTCTTGAGTTCTCCAACTTTTCGGTTTCTAAGAACTTTCAAATTTCTCTGAAATTTGGCTAACACCCTAAATTTCTGAAATATTTCGCCATAACCTCCTTTTTACGGGGAGGGTCTGAAAAATTTATTGGGCCATATTAGGTACCTTATAAATCAATAAATCGCATACATGACAAATGTGCACATCCACAACAATTTATAAGCCTTGTTACCCCCTCAAACCCACCCACGGTAACCAAAATAAGAGAGACGCAACGTGTATGTACTTTTGTCATCTCCAGATCTGTGTAGGGTTTGTTATTAAATCATGTGATTTACTGTTATAAGTTATTAAGTCCATAATCAGTCATCAGTTCAACCTACAATTATGTACTCACCATACAAGCATCTCGCTCGTATGGTAATCCAAACTGCGTCATGTAAGCGCCAAATGCTTATATGAAATATGATATGATATGATGTCTTCAGTAGTATGTATGCTGTGTGATCCATAATTTATTTGTTACTATCCAATAGTGTATATTTTAATTTCATACAGAACAACCATCACAACGCATCCAAATCACTCACAGTGGTTTATAATAAATAATAAAATTGTGCAACCAACTCATTAGGGTGCACCTATTTGTCGGGCACGCAATTTACTTCTCTACTCAACTGTAAATCCATAACTTGCTCTCTCTCTCTCTCTATATATATATATATATATATATATATATATATTGTGTGTGTGATCCAAACAAAATTTTCAATTCAATTCAACTTTAGATTTTATATGGCTTTATTTTCTTTTCATTCTTGTATTGGTTTTATTATTCCAATATTATTACTAGTTAAACTAATAATTGTCCATCATAACCAGCAATCAATTGGTTAACTAGCTTTTTAAAGATATAACTTTTATATACTCAAAATCATATTTTCAATGCCAAATCACAAACAATAAATCCTAACTAAGTTTTGATTCTCATACCAGTCAGTTGGAATCATATAGATATCCCACTTTCGAAACTCGAACATAGATACTGATGATGTTCGAACTATCATCGGAATCATCCCCGGGCGACTAGAGTGTGATTCTATATCTATCCAGTATACTTGAGACTCCAGATATACGTTAATTACGTGTATATTCAAAATCTTCCTATCCTCGATAGTCCAAATTCAAAATTAAATAAAATACTCAAATATGTGTAATGATATATAATTTTCAAACCTAAATTCATTTTTTTATAAATGATACTCTTCAAACTCATTCTAGGATACTACTGATCCTGTCTCAAACGAGTCATTCTTATAGGATGTTATTAATCTTATCTCTGATGAATTCTTTCGTTTGGTTCCAACATGTCTTGTTCTCAAGCATTGTAAAGCAAAGCTCTGAAACCAACTGAGATGACCCGAACTCCCGGTCGGCCTAGACCGAACAGGAAGGTGGATTGCTTTGAGAACGCGACGCATCATAACACAAACATGAGAACATGCATTGCTATTACAACAATTTACATCAGAGTTCAAATAAATAATATACAGCGGAAAATACCAGAGATTTAAATTACAAAACAGCGGAAATAAAACACATGAATATAATGTGCGGTGGAAAAAATAAACAACCACTACTGAAAGAATTACACGGATATAAAGCATTCCGAATATAGCTCCAGCCGTAATCCAGGATCCTGTGAAAAGAAATATCTGTGAAAACCAAAAATGCAAGCTGCTCGTGTGGAAAATATGGGCACTTAGAGTTTAGATGGAAACAATAAACTCCAAGACAGTCATGGGACTGGTGTGAAAACTAAAACAATTGTTAACTTCATTTTAAAGTTGGATAAATCAAGGGACCACGCCGTATAACATGGAATGGGTTTCCTTCCAAGAATACCATAAACAAACAACGCAGTGCTAAAAGGAAAAATGAAGCCATTATAAGACTCAGGCCCCATCACACAATGCAAACACAAGCCAGAGGATGGAGTTTTACCATATAATGTCCAAACATGCTTGATACGTGAAATTAATCTTTTATTACTATTAGTGCAAAGTGTAGAAATCAACTTCAAATATAAATGTATCAATCCTAAACGGCAAAGTACCCCATCCTACTATGTCGCCATATAGGTTTACAACTAAAATCGAAAGTCGCGCATTGGAATCCATCTATGAACCGAGGTAAGGGATCTTCCTCATCCGATTCGAGACAATCTAGTCCATGTCTCAGGAAAAAAACGAATCGTCCCTTGGATTTGGCAGGGCCGGTGCACACCTAACGTTTGTGGATTAGTAATTCCTGAACAATACGTTTTCCTGCCCTATGGGGCATAAAATATGGTCAGTACATCAACCATCAAAGGCCTTTTAGTTGTCCATATCTGAGGTACCTCGCTATCCATCAACTACATAAGTAAAATGTCTGGCCTCCATACCATGACATTACTCCAAGCTAGAAAGAAACGCATTTCCTCCCTGCGGTCCTCTCTCGTTTTTGGTTCACACCGGGGTGTGAGGCTCGCGAATTAACGCTACACAAAGTTGTTCTACTTAAAGTTGTGCTTTGATCATCAACCACAAGGCTCTTCTTTTCAACAAAAACCTTGATCCATGCATCTCAACATGTCACATTGTCATTCCATACGGTAGCATTGATTTCCACCAATATATAACCTTTACGCTCGTACGTCTTAGAGAAGGGTGTTAAGCAAGAGAATAAATTCTTCGTCACCAAATAGATATATATTTAGCAGAGATCAACGAATACAACGTGAAATACAATGTCTTGCAAGTCCGTTCTGGGTCCGAACGAAACCGTAGGCAACTTATTCCTCGTCCTATATGTCCAATACAGGAGAGAGGCCCTCGCATATCCGGTCGATCTCCAAGTATGTCTGGAAGATCACCACTTATTACCTCGTCTTGGGTGTATAGCCCAATCAAGACATCAGTATTCATCCAAACGATGTGAAGATCCTCGGTCTTCAACCACCATCTTCTTCGACTTTTAGTTGTTATATCAGTTATTCAGAATGGGTTAATCCCAGTCTTTCCAAATAACCCGCGTATCTTATAATCAAGTGCTATCAAAACACATCATATGCCTCATTCCAATCCAGAATATTCGTTTCACAATTTAAACCAAATTTTATTAAACTAGTCAGGATTATCGAGCCACACCGAAGTACTCATTTATTTTCTTATCCCAATCCAAAACTTATTCAACTCATGGAGCAAAACTGGTAGTACTCCATATCTAACACCTATTGTGTTATCAGTAAATTTAGTTACCATTTAACGTTCAAATATAATTAAAGATTTAACTATCGTATGGAGTAAAACTGGTGGTACTCCATTTTTGAACATTTCTTGAATTAGTAAATTTAATTAAATCGTTCTCATTTCAATCTAATTAAAGATTCATTAAAACTCCACTAAGTTTTAATCTTCAAAAATCATTACTTAATGATTATTCAATCTTCTAGGAAATTAATCCCGTCTTTACGTGGGTTAAAGAACCAATGTCATTTAAAACAAAGTTCACGATAAACCCGAAATCATCTTCCATCAAAAAGGAATCTTCACGGAAATCATAACAGTATATAATCGATATAAATTTCCATATCAAACAAATAATATAAATGGAATAACGACAAAGCCTTTTAAATTCCATATATAGTAACGGTCTTCCTTCACATAAGCTCATCTCGATTATCACCAAATAGAATTCCATTAAATTCCAATTTAATATATTAAATTGAAAAACTTTACTTTGGAAATTTTCCATTAAGTCTTAATAAAAATATTTATAAATTCTAAATCATATCTTCACAGTTAATTGGGTTAGAGAACTATGTCATTTAAAACATCGCTCACGATAAACCCAAAATCCAATTCAATTTCATTTAAATTAATTAATTGGTATACTTCTCTTTATCTTAATTAAAAGATTTATTCTTTTCTCAACTGAGTTTAAGAACAGTATTATTAACGATACCATTCACGACAAATCCAAAATCTAATTTGATATTAAATACAAGGCTCTGAATAGAAATTATTTTGACTTATATTCAGTATCCAATTATGGAACTAACAGATATCATCTCGGGATAACGATATCTGTATCTTCCAAATTCCTCAACAATATTCGTATAATCACAGAATCCAATATCCAAATATTCTGAAGATTATTTCCATTCAATTCCATTCCAATTCGTACGTTGGAAAATTCTAGTTACATCAAAATCACTTCAATTCCCTTTAGTTCTTTACTTAAGTTGATAAACAACTTATCCCGATAGAAATAACTTTTATCTTTATAAACTTGGAATTTATCATCCAAAAATCTTTCCAAATCATTTATTATGTTTTAACATAATTTTTTCTCTATTTTTAATAATTTTATTAAGGCCCTTACAGTTGATTTCCATATACTGTCATTGAACTGCATTTACAGCAACCTTTTCCAAAACTAATTTGGACATATTTTAAAATCTAACCGTTCATATTTAAATCTCATATATTCATTGGAAATATCTTTTCAATACGAACCCAACAGTTCCGTATTTAGGAGAATCTAATGGTCGGATCACATGTTACATCCATTTCATGTTAATGGTTGAAATTCGCGAATGTTGATGTGCGATAGTTCTATTCAAACCATTTAAATATATATAATATAGGTCGTCGATTTCTATTTAAAAAAGAACATATTTTATAAAAGGTTTATAAATTCCTTTTTAGAATGGTTTCCCTTCCATTACGAATTTAAATTAAACTTGAACATTGCATTTTATTACAATCTCAAAAGGATAATATTTTCAAAATGTAACATTTTGAAATTCAGTCTTCTCGATATTCATTATAAAAATGAATAAAGTCGATATAAAAAAATCCATTCGAGTCAAAATAGCGTTAATGTACTTAACTCGGCTTCACAATTTGTAATTTTCGTGTCCATCCAAAATCGGACATCAAAATCAACTTCCTAGTTTCACTGAATATCACATTTCAAAAATATTCATGTTCATTCTGGATTGGAATAAAATCTCAACCAATATACATATAAATAAATAAATATGGATTACATTCACCATAAACACCCAACAATAGTTGTTAACAACTATCAACATCCAAAATTACATCCAGTGTGCATACTATTTTTATATAAGCTTCAATCAAATTATTGACGCTCACATAAATCTGTCAATCTACCGATTAACTGAAATTTCACACAAGGGAGATGTGTGAGTCAAATATCATCCCAAGACCCGTGTGGGGTTTTCAAGCAACAGCGATAAATTTAAACCAATCATTCGCATATAATGTACACTCCGTAATCATAAATAAATAAATACTTAACCACCAAATGTCATTTAAGGCACCACAAGTATCCATTCACGTTGTATGAAATGCGAGTGTCACATATTTATACAACGCTTCTAATGCAAGAGACTTGTGAATAGTTCAAGTGTCGAACTCCAAAAGGGGGTAATATAACTACATGATGCAATTTTTAACTTGCAATATAAACACAAAACAAATTATGACATAATAACCTAACTAAATAATTTAGTGAGCGAGTTCTCACCCAGAAGCTAAATCAAACAACGCGACTCTTCTTATGTAGAAATTCTTTGTCATGCGCTCGCCGTTTTGTCATTTTTCGTACTTGAATTCACCTCTCTTGCTCTAGAATTTTCATACGACTTCCATTCTTCACCAAACCTTGTCACTAGCACAAACACGGCATTCCGGACAACTTTTGCCTAGTGCACTTCCCCCTAAAAATGCACCAATTTGCCAGAAATCGCGAATCTTTGCATCAGGTCTGCGATCTTCAAACGCGTTTTCTGGATAGCTCCAAACTCCAAAATTTTATTGTGATATGTCAAAATTGTAGAGGAAAATATGATCTACAACTTTGATATTGTGGAGTTTCAGTTAGAAATGCACGGATTGAGAGTTATTGAGGAAAGAAGAGGAGAGTGTTATTTGCAAACGGGATTTGGGAGAAAAATGAGATTTTTGAGGAGGTGGGGCCCACGACCGGAGATGGAGGCCCGATTGCGACGCAGGGAGGTGTTGACATGGCTGGGGTGGTGGCGGGATGGGATCCGGTGGTGGCCATGGTGGCGGCTAGGGTTTGCGGAAAGAGAAATTTAGGGTTAGAGAAAGAGAGAGAGAGAGAGAGAGGAGAGGAGGCGAAGGAAGAGGAGGAGGAGATGGTGGCTGGAGGGGAGGAGCGGCGGGGAGGCGGCAGCTGCCTCATGGGGAGGGAGGTCTCCATTTTTGGAGGAAGAAGGTGGAAAATAACAAAGAGGAAATGGAGCAAAAGAACATAAGTAAGATATTTTGTCACTCTTTATCTCCCATCGCCCGACTGCAAACGATCTCCGTTTGCCACAAATTTTGAACACAAGATAGTACACGTCAAGACGAGTCCAAAAATCAAGTTTCGTCGAATTCTGAGTTTGTTTGACCTTCCGTTAAATTTCTCAAAGATGCTCAAATAAGCTCCAAAAATGCGATTTTAGCGTATCTTTTCTTCTTGCACGCCCACATGTTAACTCCAAAAATTATGGCCTTTTGGATTCAAAAATTATTTGACGATACAAATACAGAAAAAAAGATGAAATCGAATTCCGAGATCATCTCAATAATGTTCCTTTGTAAACTGATCGCCTGTTTTTGAACAAATGGTTTTGCTTCGCACGGCCACATATTGACTCCGTTCGACGCGTATTTTGGAACTCAAACAATGATTTTTCATTATGAATCCAAAAAAATTCATCCCGTCGAATTCCGAGCTTCCTAGCAAAAAATTTCTTTTTAAGGGCTATGTGATGGTTTTAAAATTCGAATTTTTAAAGTTTTCAAAAATAAAGCTTATAATTCAATTTAATAATTTTACTGAGTTTATTTTGTGTCAAATAAAATATAAAAACCAATTTTAAAATTATTCTCAAATTTTATTTAGCAAAAATAACCAATTTATATTCATAAATTCCTTAAAATAGCTTAAATCAAAATTTAAAATTGGTTTGAAAATTCCGAGTTGTTACAAAATCAATTATCAGTTTTGAGAAATACACAAATCATTTTCAGGCAAGAAATTCATTCGAGTATTTCCAAGAACGAACAGGGTATTCACGACCTTTAAATCATTCCAGATATGGCAAGAAAACAAACTGATTTTGTTTCCAGAAATCATCAAGTGATTCACGGTCAATAACTCGAGCAACAATCACGCATGTTTTCAAATCAAGTCGCGAATGAAATCAGAGAGCGACAAGGGTTTTCTATACCCAATTTAACACCGGTTCATTATCGCTAAAGTTATCGAAAAACCAAGCAACAAATTCGAAGAGCAAAAAGAAAATTCCAATCAGCGTGCTCACATTTTTCAATCATGGGGGATCCAAATCAATTGACCAAGAAGAACAACGTTTGAAGATCATCAGAGAGTAATCTCAGAAAAGCAATTGAAGTCAAAATTTGGACAAAGTCACGAGAAACCCTAATTTCAATAGCGTCGGCCATTAAAGAAATAAAGGGGACATTAGTTGGCTATTTTTTACTTAGAAGGGAAGGGTTTTGTCTTTTATTGTATAATTTTTTCTATATTTTTTGTAACTGATTCACGGTTTTCTAGCTTGTCTGTAAAATTAGGTGTTTTCTACTTTGTCTGTAAAACTAGGGGTATACTAGCTATAGGATTTATAGTTAGGGTTTACGAGTTACGAGTTTGTAATTCGGGGAAAATCTGATCTTGGGGATAAAGATCAGTCTAGAGTTTTAAGCGTAGGATTAGAATAGGAGTAGGGTTTGCGAGTTTACAAGGTTTTGTAAGCGAGATCTGTATAAAACCTAGTAGAAATCTTAGGAATGTAACATTAGGCAGAGTTTGCCGAAGCTGGGTAAAATCTATGTCATTTTATTTCTGCATTTATTTTCTCTGTTGAAATTTATGGTGTGATAATTTTTAATATCTTGTAAAAATCCAATAAACCCAATACACCCCTCCCTCTCTTGGGTTAATCTAGATCCAACAAGTGGTATTAGAGCAAGTTTTATTATTAACTCTAGAGTCATGGTGTCCCCTAATTATCAATCCAGTGAGAGTTATCCAGTCGTATTCAAGCCAACTGTTTTCAAAGGTACATGTTTTTCAAATTAGAAATCAGTAATAGAATCCTATTTAAAATCATTTGACATTAAATGTTGGAATATTGTCATAAATGGGTATGTTTTGGTTAATAGGAACGATATTGGGTTTAATTCTCGTGCTACACATATTTTATATTCCTATATTGATGATGGTCAGTATAACCATATCTCCCACTATTTAACCGCGTAGGAAATCTAGAATACTCTCAAAACAATGCATAGAAGAAAGGACAACTACTCAAAATCCTAGAATCCAACTCAGATTCATATCTGTGTTGAAAAGGATAAATAGATGATGATACAGATGGAGACTCAATAGACTATAAGATAAGAAAATTCTCTTATGAAGATTTAGTTTATATATGTACCGATTTAACTAAATCTATTGATAAACTCCAACGGAAAAACAAACTTCTAAGATATGAAAATCATGAATTGATTCACAAAAATAATGTGTTAGAATTAAAACTTGAGAACTTCGACTACAAAAATTGTATAAATTTGAAAACTGATTTAGCTCGTCTCAATGAATATATTCAAAAGATTCAAAAAGAAGTTATGGTTTTAAAACAAAAGGAGGATGAGCTAATTTGTAAGGAGGATGCTCTACAATAGGAGTTAGATAAGATTAATTTCACAAATAAATTTTTTGAACAAGAGAGTTTGCTGAAAACAGAATCAATTCTGAAAGAGCTTGAAAATAAATTTGAAAAATCCAAAAAATTTGAGATTGAAAAGAAAAATCACTTTGAATTTGAAATTTCTAAGTCCTAAGCCAAAATTGAATTGCTTGAAAATGAAAATGTGGTTTTGAAACAAATAGATGCTAAAAGAAAATCACTAACAATCGTTGCTCAGATTTAATGAAAGAAAACAATGATCTTAAATTTAAAATTCAACGACTAGAATTAACTTTGGATAAATTTTCTAATGGGGAAAAATCGTTGAATATGTTGTTGCAAAAACAAATTTTTGTTGGAAATAAATATCGTCTTGTCTTTGGAAAAATCGATAATGTTGAAAAGTTGAAATCATGTAATTTTAAAAATCCCTCAAGTTACTTTAAAAAGAACCTTTTTGAGAATTTGAAATTTAAAAATGTCAAAGGATTTTTGAATCACAAATGAGATAAGAATTTGTCTGGTTACAATTCTTTTAAACAAGCTTGGATCCCAAAAGGAAATAAAACGATCTTGATTAAATTCAAACAGATTTGGGTTCCAAAGAGTACAAAGGTAAATTTAAATGGATTGTTATACAAACAAGTTTGTGTACCTAAACATGTGAATGAAACTGTAAGTGGTTTTACAAATTTAGTTAGACCACTCGATCCTCTAAATTCTTAGGTACCGGAGGAGAATGAAGAACTGCTTTGGAAAAGAGAAATTGAATTCAAGTTGTTCTACATCTTTGAGTTATTCAAAGTTCCTTAGCCAAGTTTGTTGAGTTAGAGAATCAACATCGTCTGCTGGAAATCAGGTATGATCTCTAGACTCACATTGTTTCTTTATATTCTCTGTTTATATTCTTTTATTTATTTCTCCTCTTATTTACATTTTATTCTTCTTTTTGATAATTCTGATTCATTCTGACGCTGCCATATTATTGAAACATTTTCTTATGCTTTCTAAACTTCAAATTGCAAATCCTTGATCTTCTGGAAATTTGCTTTATTTGTATAAAACTCTCATGTTTAATGATTTCGAGACCTAGAATTCAAATTTTTAAATATCTGGAATTGTTTTGAAGTTTATTTTCCTATTTCTGAATTCCTAACAGTGCTGAAGCATTTTTCTCATATCATGAACACTGTTAATTTGAATTCTATATTTTTGAAGATCTAAAAAAGCTAATGAAATTTCACACACCTTTGTTGTTTTGAGTTTCTTCTAATTCATTTTGAAAGACTTAAAAAATAATATTTATTACAACACACTACTATTTTTCAGTTGTGATAATTTCATTGGTTTTTGGATTGGCTTGGATATTTCTGAATTGAAAAACATTTGGCTTGAATCATTGAAATCATCTTAAAATTATTTTTTAATTCATGATCTTTTGCCTTGGATAATTGATCTTGAAATCACTTGAAAATATTGATTCTTGAATCTCGCACATCTCTTAGATTTGAAATTTATAATCTTGTGTGATCGATTCATTGAATCTTGAAATTTACACAACTCTTCATGTGATTTCAAATAAGTTTTTTTTTGGATCATGAATCATCTCTTGTGCTTGTTACAAATATTTCTGAAAAAATCTCCTGTGCATCTCTGTTCTGAAATCGGAAGGTCTGCTACTTTGATAAAATGAATTAAATTATTAGATTTGTCTGATTGGGCTTGGTGATTTATACTGAAAATTTTATGCTTTGATTTCATTAATCACTTGGATAATTAGGAACTCCAAGTGGTATCAGCTCTACAAGTGTTGTCACACTCATTTGATTCATTTTTTTCTCATCCTATATAGATCATTATGAATACCTCTTGTAATTGATGTTTTCAATTTTAAAATCACTTATTGATTATTTATTCAGAAATTGAAATCAATAACCAAATTGAACTATATTTAAAACTCATCAAAATTACTACCATATTTTTTAAATTGTGATGAGTTGTGACTATAGTATATTTCACAACAAGAGGAAATTTTATTTAAATTCTATTGATGATTGAATAGTTTTTATAATATCTTTGAACTGGCGCTTATTTCATGACCATCTTCTTTCTTTATCAGCATTCTGCCATCCATCATGATTTTATATTAATGTGGAAAGTGTATTTTTTTTTAAAATCATCTTAAATTTACAGTTTCAAAATTTGTGATGGAAATGTGATTATATTTTTCAAAAAAAGAGATAATTGAAAATTCTTCAAAAATCCTAGTATAGTTGAGCATATTTCATAATATGATTATTTTAGAAATTTATTTCACAATCATTTCTATACCTACCATATTTCTATCATCCATATTGGTTTTATATATTAAGGAGATTTTGAAAAATAAAATGATAAATATATAATATTCTTAAGTGTTTCTCTAACGTCTTTTAAAAATCCAAGATCTGGTCATGTATGATTAAGAGATTACCTATAATTTAAGCTGCAACTGACCTCATTTAAAAATCCAAGATCTGGTTATGGGTGGTTAGTGTGCTCTTAAAATTAAAATGAAAAGAAAGGAAAAGAAAATAAATTAATAAAAATTTATATGAAATCCTCCTTGGTGTGTAAAAACCAACCTATCAATCCGTTTTCTAATTTGTGAAATGTGTTAATATTTTATGGTATATTATGATTTGTTGATTGATAGTTATTGGGATTTGAGATTAATTGATTTTATCACTTAACTTGAATTTATAATCATAGTCCAAATCTATCACTTTTTTATGCTAATTTCTTTTCAAAAAAATTATTTGAAAATAATTGTAATCCAAATGTTTTTAGAATTTTCTCCATTTTATAAAATTCATCGCAAATCCATCGTTTCACAATGTGAAATTTGTCTCTAATTCTTAGACTATTATGATTTTTGTTTGATTGAATGAGATTTATGATGAACATTCTCTCTCTTGAGCTGATTTTATATTTCTAGTCAATTTTTCATCACTGTTTTTATTTTTGTATCCTTTTGATGATAACAAAAGGGGCAAGAATGGTTAAGATTTTGATCGATGAATGAATATTCGTTGAATATTTTAATATTGAAGTTTCAATTATTGTTTTCTTTTCATTGTGCATATATTTAGAGGGAGTTCTATTGTAAGGGGAGCATACATATAGAGGGAGCATACATATAGGGGGAGTTCCACGATTCACCGTCAAACACATTTATTGTATTCAAAATCTTATTATATGTTTGTCATCATCAAAAGGGGGAGATTGCTGTATATAACAATTCTATGATTTTTATTTGATGATAACAAACATATATATATTATTATAAATGTGTTTGCAATTGTACTATTCTACTACATGACAAACAGAATTAAATATTTATTTAAATAAAATACTACTACATAAGAATTTAAATATTCAAATAGTATTTTATTGAAATATAATATTTTATTTCTACATTTGAATAATTCAAATATATAACTCCACTATCTGTACATCACACTATAATTGAATACATTCAATTTCTTATTACACTTGTTCCTCACTACAACTCCAAGTCACTCATGTACATACATTGACACACTCAATTACACACTCTCTCATATATATACATATTCATTCACTTATCTTCTGTCTGTCTTCACAGTCAGTCCATTGACCTGCTTATCTGTCATAGAAACACACACAGTAAACAAGAACAAAAATATTTTTAAATTCTAGCAGATATAATTTCATTTTAAAATTTATTAGCCTTAGAGTTTTGGTGTGTTTCTCATCATATTTCAAGACCTGATCTGATACGTATATACATCCGTTTATGTCTAGACTACTTTTGATACTCAGACTGATTCACTATAAATACCACAAGGTAGACAAATCCTCTAGTGCTCACATATATAAATTGCAAGCGCACAATACATGTATGTATATACACATATATTATGTGCACGAGCAATACGATCAAATAGCAGTGAATGGGCATAAACCAAAAATTTCAGTGCATGTGCATACACAAACACGTATATATACACATATGCATATATATATACACACACATACATACATACATACATAGAAGCAACACAGCATGGCCTAGCAAGTATTCAAGATAGCAGCCAGACATGAAGTACAAGTGTGCAAATACAACATGGACAAACATACAAGAGGTAAACTTCAGCAAGACAAAACAAGTACATGTTCAAGCTCAGGAATAAGCATACACATGGGTACATAAAGTTTCAAGTTTCAGCATAACATATGGGGAGCAACGAAATCCAAACATACATATACATAATTATATATATATATATATATATATACACACACACACATGTATATACATGGCATGTATATACACGGCTTGTATACTCAGTATCAAAGCAAAAGGAACTGGCAAGTAAAATGGTCCAGAAACACAAGCATTTATGCGAGCCAGGCAAGACATGCATAACAAATGACATATGCTCATGCGCAAGCTCGAGCACATATAAAAATGCAAGTACAAGGCACTGACCCAAGCAATGAACAATGCAAACATAATTCAGCATGTACAAGTCATGGCACAAGTTCAAGTATGAAGGATTGCACATATACAAATTCAAGCCAGAGGCCACAAACAACAAGTATAGGCGCAGCTGCAATGAAGTTACAAAGCATATCAACAAAAAAAACCAGACACAAGCATTCATGTGAATATTCACATGTTCAATTACATAGCCAACTCAAGGAAGTCAGGGTCATACAAACATAGGAAGAAATTTTCTTTGTACACAGCTACAAAACTGAAGCATAGCCAAGCAAAGTTCGCACAAGCCAAAAATAAATCAATGCAAAAGTTCATAGCCACAAATCTGGGCACACAAGTGCAGTGACAAGAAAACAAAATGGACAGACCAAAATGTCAAAGATGACAAAGCAGATTGGGGGTATATATAAGGCAAGCCCGGTTCACAAAGCCAATTAGAAGACATACACGCACACACATACATACATACATATATATATATATACACACACACGTGTTTGTATAAATATATATAAAAATATATATATGTATGGAAACATGACGCAGTGAATCATGTACAGCATGCACAGAGACATGGTCCAAAATAATTCAGCCAAGTTCAAGAGCACATGTACATGAACATGACAACAAGCAGAATATCACATGCAGATATATTTTGGGCAAAGACGTTTAATCTTTTCCAAAACTTCAATCAAAGAACCATTTCTCTGGAAATAAATAAATTCAAGGTTCAAATCTTCCCAGAATTATACTCTACACATATTTATTCACGGACGTGCCAGGCCAAGAAAGTATTCAAGGGCAGATAACAAATGATGGAGCCAATATGTAAATTCAACGGATTTCAAAATGAACAAGCATAAATAAATGAATATTTTCAGCATGAAAGAGTTTCTAGTAATGTCATTTGCATGAGTCAAATTTGGAAAATATTCAATTCAACATATAAGAGATACACAAACATTTTTTGAGGCAAGAAGAACAATTTTAATTGTTTCCATATTTTTCAAAAATAACAGGGGATTCAAAGACCAGAATTTTGGAAAGAAATCAATTATTAATTTTTCGAAATACACAAATCATTTTCAAGCAAGAAATTCATTCGAGTATTTCCAAGAATGACTAGGGTTTTACGGCCTTTAAATCATTCCAGAAATGGCAAGAAAACAAATTGATTTTGTTTTCAAAAATCTACAGTAATTCACGGTTAATAACTCGAGCAATAATCACGCATGTTTTCAAATCAAGTCATGTATGAAACCAAAGAGCAAGGGTTTTCTATACCCTATTTAACACCATTTCATCATCGACTAAAGTTATCGAAAAAACGAAGTAACAAATTTGAAGAGAAAAAAGAAAATTCAAATCAATGTACTCACATTTTTTGATTGCACGAGTTTGAAATCAATCGATCAAGAAGAACAACATTCGAAGATCATCAGAGAACAAACTCATAAAATCAATTGAAGTCGAAATTTGGATAAAGTCATGAGAAACCCAAATTTCAAAGAGTTAGCCAATAAAGGAATAAAGGGGACATTTGTTTAAGTTTTGGCCGACTATTTTTTACTTGGAATGGTTTTGTCTCTTATTGTATTATTTTTCCTATATTTCTTTTGTAACATATTCACGGTTTTCTAGTCTATCTGTAAAACTAGGAGTTTTCTAGTTTGTTTGTAAAACTAGGGGTTTTCTAGTTTGTTTGTAAAACTAGGGGTTTTCTAGTTTGTTTGTAAAACTAGGGGTTTACTAGCTATAGGATTCATAGTTAGGGTTTACGGGTTACGAGTTTATAATTCGGGGAAAATACGAACATAAGGATAAAGATCAGTCCAAGGTTTTGAGCATAAAATTAGAGCAGGAGCAGGGTTTGCGAGTTTACAGGGTTTTGTAAGCGGGATTTGTTTTAATACCTTGTAGAAATCTTTGGAATGCAGCAATAGGTAGGGTTTGCCGAAGTTGCATAAAATATGTGTCATTTTATTTTTGCATTTGTTTTCTTTCTGAAATATGTGGTGTGATATTTTTTAATATATCATAGAAATCTAATAAGCCCTAATCACTCCTATATAGGGTTAGTCTATTTCCCACAGGGGTGACCCTCACACTATATTATTATTATTATTTCTGATTTTTATTTCTGCAGTATCTTCTTTGTTTTTACTCATTTGCAAACTATAGCATTAAATTGCTCAGAAAATCGCCACGGACACACTCATGACCAAATTAGGATATTATTACAATTTTATTTTATTATTTAATTATTTAAAATACAAGGTGTTACACCGTATTTATGCAATGACTACGTATATCTCAGAGAAACCATAAGCAATTGTAGCCCAAAATCCATATATTTAAAACATTTACTCAATAGGACTTGGCGATCACAACAATAGTTAAATAAGCTACCATATATTCAATTTATCATCCAATGAACATGGTATTTACATAAACAGGCGTATGTAAATAAATACACAATTAGCATTTAACAGATAATAACACCTAATCAATAAAAAATTAACTAGCACAAAAAAAAATGTCCAAATTTATATAATAGCATAACGACAATTTATTCTGCTAATAGTCGTCAATTAGAACAAGTTCATCATGTAATTTAAGTAGTGTTTATTTTGACAAATAGAGAACACCAAGCATATGCTTAAGTTGAATGATGTTAAAATTTAACAACATAATCAAATCAATATTATTTGACAATTCACATATACTCAAGTACTTGCAATAATTTTTGAATATAAAATAAACTCAAAAATATCTAATTGCAATTCCAGATGTTATGCCATTATCGCAAATCAAATTCAAACAAACTAATAACATTTCAAGATGTTATATTGTGATCCTAGATTTAATTTAAACAATTAACCAAATTCAATCAATTCCAATAGACGGTTGATAATATGATAGTTTTCCAAATACAACCACAAGAAAATTCCACATTTAAGCAGATAATAGATATTCAAACCTATTTTATACTACATAGTAGATCAAAAAAGTGAGTTTTACTCGCCATTGTGTTGTAGTTCGCACTCAGATTCAATTACATTCCAAACAAGCATTTGAAGTTAGCTGATATTTAACTAGCTTCAAGTGCACCCAAACCAATTTCAAAACATATATATCATTCACACTAATTCAATTTGACTGGCCGCATTGGATTTAGACCTAAAACAAGGGAAATATGAATTTTATAAGTTTTGATTTGAAAATTTATATTTAATTTCACTAATCACAATTATTAAATTAATCACTCAAGTTATACCACTAATCCCTCTTCTCCCTTTTAGAATCCCTCATATTGCCTTATACAAACCAGTTCAAATGGATAATATAGTTTCACAAAAGAAGAATATAATCAATTTTGACATATACATACATCCATACATGTGTATATGTGTACACAATAGAATGAATAAGGACATAGAAAAGGCCTAGCAAGGAGCGAGTGTTTTTTTGGTGATACACAAATGATCCGAAGGCAATAAGCATCAAGTATGCATGGAGGAGCAACTCAAGATGACTCAACACAGGTGCAGATAGGCACAAGGCAAAGCATATGCAGGTTCTAGAATGTGCATCAGATCAGGTAACATGGTAGAGAAAAACAAGCACTTATAGTACATTGATTCAATAACTCGAAGCATTAAAGAACTGAAGAAGCTAAGTTAATCAAGCCTAATGTCAGTAACACAATGCAGCAGTGTACACAAGCATGCATGCAAAATTAGCAAAATGGTGTACCCTCGGACATGTGTAAGGTATACCCATAAAACATATGCAAAACATGTAGAAGAGAGAATACATGGAGCACTACAAATGATATAATGTCAAACATAGTAATTCATACACTAGAGATATATGGGGCTAAACCAATGGTCGATAGTAATACGTGTGAAACTCCTTCAATACAATACATTAGCTCGGGCAATGATACAAGAAGTGCAATAATCCTGAAGTTCAAAGTACGCGGTGTCGAATCATAAAGCAAGTTCATGGAAAAGAAGTATTAGATAAGGAATTTTTAAAACATGATCAAAGCTAAAACTATCAGTGATTATTCGAGCAAGACTGCAGAGAACTCACCAGTTGAATGTTCCAGGCTTTATAGCATTATAGAACCAAAATAAATTTTTAACCAAATCAAATACATATATATATATATATGACAATATATTCAAATATATTTCATGTATGAAAAAATCGGAATGTATCAACGAATTCAACTAGAAAATAAGACGTTGAATCAGCAATTCACAACACAGATTGAAGTTTAAAATGAGAGATATACACGAAACTATAAGAGGAAATTCCTATAAATTATAACCTATTTGTCATTGGAAAATTGAAGAAAGTCGAGAATGAATTAAAATATAAAAGAGGAATAAATAGATGAAACGATGTGTAATGTAAATTCGACTGTATAAGGTTAGGTTATATTCACAAATAATAAGTCGGCCTGGCCCATGTACAATCAGCCTGCCTTATAAATTATAAATAAGCGGCTTACATTTAAATCAATTAATTTCATTCGATAATACTGCAAATAATATAATCCTGTACAATTGTATTTACTCTATCAATAAAAGATTACTATAAACCTTCTTTTGAAAATCTGCAAATTCAATTTACAATTGAATAGCAACTTTAATTTGGTATCAGAGCGTCAGGTGATTAGCTTAACAGCATCTACAATCTACGCTGGATCAAATTGATAGAGTCCCCATTGATCAACTTAATAACATCAAGAATCTGCATCTCATCAAACTAACAGAGTTTCTCCATTGATTAGTATTAGAAAGTTCCTTCTCCTTAGAGTAATACCATAATCGGAGAAGGAGAAAACACCACAGATCAAAATATGTGCCTCGCCATCTACCTTAAACACGGATGCAACATTCAATTGCCTCGCCATGCATAAGGAAGAAACAAAATCAATCAATTCAAAGTGTATGCCTTTTGTTTTGATCAAGAAATCATCCAAGAAATCAAGAAATAACTAAGAAATTGAACTGTGCCATCCAGAAACTCAATCAGAGAATTGTCATCATTTTGGTTACCTGTTGCATTAGCTAATTCATGAAGTTAATCTTGATTACTTGTTCAATATTCCTGATCTTGTTGTTGTTATCATCATCAATGGATAACGACAATATATCATCGACATCAGCAAATGTCTCAGGCCCTCAAGATAGTGCGAATGTTGTAGACAGATTAATAAAAACCGTTGTAAGTCCTCAGTCACAATTAATTACAGTTCAGTTAGATGAGAATAATTACTTGTTGTGAAAATTACAAATTGAAACTGCAATTCATGGCTATGGTTTAGAAGGATATGTTCCAGGTACTATTGATGTTCCATCTAAATTCATAACTGATCAAGATAATAAAGTGATCAGTAATGATGAATATGTTAAGTTTTATAGGCAAGATAGGCTTATTAGTTCTTGGTTATTATCATCAATTAGTTAAAGTATCTTGCCTCAAGTTGTTGGATGTAAATCTTCTAATGAGATTTGGCAAACTATCGGAAAAGGGTTCAATAATCAATCATATGCCAAGGTCATGCATTGTAAAAGACTACTGCAGAAAGTGAGGAAGGATACTACTACTATTAGAGATATTTAAGTAAAATAAAATCACTATGTGATATGTTAGAAGCTGCTGGACATAAAATTTTAGATTCTGAACAAATTCTAATTATACTCAATGGGTTAAATGAAGAGTATAAAGCAGTTGAAGCTATTATAGCATCTCAAAAATATTTTTCATCCAATGATGACATTCATTCAATCTTGTTATCACATGAAGCAAGGATTGATAGTAAAAGAACCCAAGAAAGTGAGTACAGTGTCAATTATGCTGCTAATAAAAATAAAAATCAGAATTACAGTAACAAACCAGATCATACCTTTCAAAGAGGTGGTTCTTCAGCTCATGGCCAAGGAAGAGGAAGATGGAACAACAACAACAGCAAACCAAAGTGTCAGGTATGTGAAAGAATAGGCCATACTGCAACAAAATGTTATTTCAGATATAACCCAAATTATGACAACAACCAGAACAATACCAATCAAAGAGGACAAAATCCAAGTGCTAATATAGCACAAGCTCAAACTGATGCTAGCACTCAATCTGAATCTACAAGAAATAAGAATGAATCAGCAAGATTTGAACACATTCAAGATGAAAGTTGGTATCCGGATTCAGGGGCAACTAATCACATCACCAACAATCTAGAGAATCTTAATCTAGGAAATAGATAATACAAAGGTAAGAAAATTATTTCTGTGGGGATGGTAAGTGCATTAACATTTCTCACATTGGCAATGGCGGTATCCAAGGTAAAAGGCAATTGTATTTACATAATTTATTAAGGGTACCTAAAATCAAGAAGAATTTGATTAATGTATCGTAGTTTGCTAATGACAACTGTATTTATTTTGAATTTTATCCTAATTACAATCTGGTTAGAGACATACTGACTAAAGAAATACTTTTGCAGGGTGATGCAGTGAAGGGGTTATACAGATTTAACCTTTATATTTGCAATAATTCTGTTTGCAATAATTCTATTAAAATTCAGTTAGTCTGCAACTTGTTTGATGATAGTACGAAATGTAATAATACAAATGCCAGTGATGTTATTAATTAAAACAACGATAGTAGTAGAAATTTAACATTTAATACTTGGCACTACAAATTGAGACACCCAAGTGCTAGAATAGTTAAAAATTCTTCTTGAAAACAAGATACCCTTTACTGATGTAAATATGCCATATTTGTGTACTTACTGCCAAATGGGCAAAAGTCACAAACTGCCATTTCCTAATTCTAATACTTTATACTCTAAACCATTTGATCTTACTGCTGCTGAAATGTGGGGCCCAACACCAATAAACACATATTTTGGGTATAAATACTATTTGTCTCTAGTTAATGCTTGTATCCGGTATACATGGCTTTATTTACTAAGACAAAATCTGAAACCCATAATATTATTGTTAACTTTATTAAAATGATTGAGAATCAGTTTGAATGCACTGTAAAAAAAATCCAAACTAATGGAGGTTTAGAATTTAAACCACTAAGTAAATTATTTCAAACTAAAGGAATAATTCATCGTATTATGTGTCCTTACACATCTGAACAAAACGATCTAGTTGAAAGAAAACATTGACATATAGTAGAATCAGGCTTAGCTTTACTGGCACAAGCATCATTACCTCTTAAGTTTTGGCCAGAATCATTTAATTCTGTTGTGTATCTAATAAATAGAATGCCAACTAAGGTATTAGACGATACCAGTCCTTTAGAAAAGTTGTATAATGTTAAACCAAATTATACTGATCTAAAGACATTTGGATGTCTATGTTTTCCTCACTTAAGACAATATAATTCAAATAAATTGAATTATCGGTCTAGACCATGCACTTTCATAGGTTATTGTGCTAATCAAAAAAGGGTACAGATGTCATGATGCTAATGGCAGGATATTTATAAGTAGACATGTAATATTCAATGAGAATATTTTTCCATATAAAGATATCAGCATGAAGACATCAAATAAGGTGTATAGTCAAAAGATACATATACATGAACTGCCAGACGTAGCTGATGTGTGGAAACATGGTAATGCTGAGGCTGCTGATAATCAAATTAATGATCAGAATGTAGTTGATCAACCATGTTCTGACCACCGTAAGACACCCAACTACGCTCTACAGCAACCTGCAACAAGTGATAACAAAATATCAGGGGAAAGCAATAGTGCTAGCAAGAGCCAACAACAAGCATCATCAAACAACAATGACACATAATCAAATCAAGAAGAATTACCATCAAATCAATCACGCAATCAAACTGGTCGCCACATGATTACTAAAAGAAAAAGAGGAATTTTCAAGCTGAAAACCTATGTTGTTATGTAACGACCCGAGGATTTTTCGACTCCGAAAATCGACACAAAACCCAGCGTCGACTATTCAGACATCGAAAATACCAGATCATTAATAGAAAGAAGTTAGAGGGTGAGAAAGATAAGATAGAACTAACAGAATAGAAGAAGAAGAAGGACAAGAACACAACTGAGCATAATCAGAGTAAACACGAATCTCACAGCGGAACGAATAAAATATATTATATAACATAACTTTGAGATACAAAACTGTATTGTATATACATACCATTATCAGAGTACAATACATCATATCACAGCGGAAATAGTCTCTTAATATTAACGGTGAAGCCTTCTGCTTTTAGCTTCTTCAAGCGTATCTGTAAAAGCCTGAAACACTTGACTGCCCGTACAAATTTGGGCACCCAAGAGTTTAGGGGAAACAAACAAAATAAACTCTGGGTCAGTCATGGGACTGGTGTGAGTAAATTCCAACCATACGGTTTAACTTTGAAAATCCTTTTTGAAACAAAAAGGATAATAGTAAGACCAATCCACACATAAACACGGACGGTTTTTACCTTACTATAACCCAAATCATTATTGATATCAAAATCCAGTGATATTATAATAATGTCTAATCAAATAAATAACCAAATAGTAGAACGCTTGCATCTCACGCTCTACATATATAGTATAAAATCAAAAACCGCAGGGCGCTTATTGGAGATTGGATTCCAACTATGACAAGGTATGGGACCACCTTCCGACGATGTATCTCTAGAGGCGAATACACAGGGTTCAACAAGAACGTCTTGCAACCCGGCCCACACATGACCGACCACTCATTTCGCTTGAGTGTATCGAATGTATACCACCAACGGTTGGACTCAAACCACCGTTCCCGAATGGGCAGAATCGATAGATTTAGAAACAAAAGGAATTTCTCTAGATAGGTGATTATACACCCTAATGGGAGCGACCCACATAGCCATGCTGCCTGCCCGATTTTTGTCATTTCCCGGTTGTGAAGCTTGAGGCTACGTCTACCTTTTAGCACATCTGGCCACCATACACTTTGAATGCCACATCGTCAAACCCGTTAAATCACTAGTTAATCTTCTCAAAGATATCACGGGTATAAAAGCTAAGAGAAACGAGTTTCTCCGCCACCAGACGTAATACCTTGAACAGATCGTCTTATGTGACCGTTGGGAATACTTTGTCAGACATTCGTCCATACAAGTTATCCTGGGACTGAACAAACATAACAGTTCTTGAATTTCACTCCGTCTTCGATTATCTTCAACATAATCTAATTCGCAACGCCTATGCCTATACGGAGTGGTTCTCGGATATTAAATCCAACCGGTCTCTCCGTATCGACAACGATGGTCAAAACACTTCGATAGTCGGTTATTTAACTATCGAAGTAAAAACAAACATCCAATCAAATGTATAATTATCATCACACAACCATGGGCACTTTTTATTTAACATTCATCATCGTCGAATTATAGTTCCCATTTCTACTAGTATTATTTAACTCTAATCATATTTCAAAGATCGAAATGATGTCATCGTTTTCTGAAACGATTCTCCACTACTCGTTCTTATATTTCTTTAGACAATCATCGTTACTTATTTCTTTAGAATAAGTGGATTTCAAAACAAACTGTTTACATTCACTAGGGAGTAGTGCTATATAAAAATCATGCTTAAGCTTAGCCAACAGCGTTAATTTAACGTTATAGTTCAAAACTCATCATGCGCTGTAATATTTCCCTTTTATAACAAATCTCGACATAACAGTCACGCTTAAGCCTAGTCAACAGCGTTATTTTATCGCTGTAGTTCAAATACTTGAAATACGCTGCTATATTCCACCTTATACTGTTCTTGACATTTCTTACCGTTACAAAAATCTTGACATCTCTTTCTGTTACAAAATATTAACATCTCCTTCTGTTACAAAAATCTTGATATCTTTTACTGTTACCAAAATCTTATTAAATTAAATCAACTATTCGTCAATTTAATTACCTTAGATAAATCGACCCAATCTAACTTAATTAAATAACCAATTATTGGTCAAAACAGTTTGCTTGGTAAATATTTAGCCATGATTTACCCACTAATCAATTCTAACAAAGCTTCCCATTTTGAATTAATCCAAATAATTTCACTTGTATCGATTACTATAAAAATAATAATTTATTTCTAAATAATCTCATTTTCTATTTAAAAACAATAATCGATTCTAACAAATCTTATTTAATATGAAATCAACCATAATCTATTTGTAAATATCTCATTTAATTGTTCTTAAAACAATAAATTCAGGTTATTAATCATCAAGTTAAACTCCGCCTACCTACTTATTAATCTTATTGATGTAAGAATCCACTTTACCAAATCATTTAGTAAGTATTGTGAAACACGTGCTTCGCACACGGTGGGATTTTGGTAAAACAATAGCGGTTAAAACAAATGATACATTTATGGTTGGTTGTTGCCACTTTCTTAATCGATATCATCTACTTATTAAATCAAAATAACGTTTGAATTTCCATTCAACGCTAATATCAACACAAGGTTTCAAAAGCCATTTGGGTTCAAACAGTGCATCTCTATAAAACAACAGTACATATAAATATTGAGGAATCCGGTTGGATTCCACCAACCGATTTCCGCATCCACAGATGTTAGTCAATAATTAACACTGATTCCATACTAGGAAATATTATAATCGATGGAATCAGTCCAACCAACGATATATAATTCAACCAATTTAACCATAATCTGCCTAAACAACCATCACACAGCATGCAACCATTATTTAAAATATAATTAAAATATTTTATATAAAAAGAGAGTTAGTGAATTTACTCACCTTGGCGCGTTAACCGTTAAATAACGATTTGCGTCAGTTGATTAAACCGGCGTTCAATTCTGCCATTAGTTGTAAAGAACTCCAGTTCGCTTCAAACTAGTTCCACTTCGTAGCCTTGATCATCGCTTTAAATCTCAACTGTTCTTTAAGTATTCCCTGTCTGTTGATTTCCGTACCCATAAATAATTACGTCTCCTGCCCCTCCCTACATAGTAGCTTCCAACTTCCGGCCATCCTTCTTAAAGTTCGCTCAAGAGTTCGCCAGCTCACTTTGACTCCGTTCTCCTAGTCATCACTACCGCCCTTGACTCGCAGTCCACCATGCGGTTAGCCCTTCCTTCGCATGTACATATATACAGCATTCAACACACTGCTTAACACAAGAAGACTATGCAACTTCTTTTAATTACCTCCACTACTGTGCTGATGTACCTTTCCCACAAGGCCAACGTCCCTTATTTCATGTACCGCACTCCCACCATGCATTAATCCATCTCCTCAATCACGTTTTAAACTTTCCCCCTCCATCATTTAATACATGCGGCAAACCGCATGTCAGCTCCTAGATTCAAAACCCAAACCCACTACCACTTTTATTCGCACCACGTAGCCAATTTATGCATGCACAACCTTCCCTTTCAGTGTGCTACAGACCGGACCTTTTGTTATGAAACTGCTAAAACCGAAGGACCCAAATCCAGCGTGCTCCTTATGAGGCTCGTCCATCTCATTTGATCAGTTTGTGCCTCGCTCCCCGCTGTTTCCATTTAGCACCCTTTTATTCACCAGACTTCCTCCGTTCTGACCTCCAATAGAAACCGTAGCTTGCTTCAGACATTTCGAGTTGTTTACAACGGCATCGCTCCCCAGAGAAACGGTAGGAGAATGAAGAGGATCGCCACAAAGTGTCAAGGCAATATATTTCGAATTCTTAGAGGGGTATGAAAATTTGGTTTTGATTTTCTTAGAAGCCATGAACAGCCTCGGCCATGGATGTTCAACCAGCCACTGAAATGAAAAAATGAATTGTATTTAAAGGTGGACGATGCTTAAGGCTTAAGCAAGTAGCTAGAGTACGTAGGATAGCTAGCTTTGAGCTTTCACTTCTTTCATTTCAATTTGAATGCATGGTGATATAATAGGTAGGTCATGATCTGTTTACTGCTATAAATTTTCTGCAATGCTCAAGTCATTCAGGAATTAATGGCCGATAGGGACGTCCTACTTCTGAACGTGAACATAAGCCTAGGAGTCCCAGTATTGGTAATGCATTTAAGTACTAACTGAGAACTTATACTACACAAATATAGCATCTCTAAAATGGGACGGGATGTGGTGTGAAAGAACTAGACTTGAAAACAGTCGTGATAGCTATTGAGGGTAGGCTTCAAGTGTGATAGGACTGCAGTTGTTTAAATACTTTGTCGGCAAGTTTTGATAGTAGGTTGGCAAAATATATAGGATAGCCTGTATCAATGTGAAGGTGTTGTCTGTGTGGAAAGGACTTATACACGTGAACTAGAGCTGTGCACAAATCCTTACCATGTGTAAGCTATCGTGAATTAAGTAGCAGCTATGCTATACTTTAGACTGCGATGTATTGTTTTCCACCTGCTGCTATGAGCTGTGTACATCGTTTGAAAAGATGAAATTAATTGTTATAGAGATTGGTTTACCTCAGCTTCTAAAATTATACTTACGTATGGACAGAAGTAAAAGTACGGTTGTGTTCATCGAGGTGTCACGATCCCAAAAATATAATAATATCGGTAGTTTGACTCATATTTTTGAAATCCCAAAATATCGATATAGGGTGCAAAATACTCCAAATAAAAAGCTGCGTATTTAATTAATTAAAAATTACAGTAAAATTCTAAAAATTAAATTATCACTGCGTCTCAAAAGAACCTTGTCTAAATTCGAAACCGATAAGAAGTTATTTCAAATAAACCGTTATGGTCGATATATGATTTCATAGCGACTTTCTGAATATTTGATTTTGACATATCTTGCAATCTATACAACGAAACCTCAATATTTCACTTACATTAGAAAAATACACTTCAACAGATTCCAACGTTTCTTGTTTTGCAGAAATCCGATTTAAACTGGTTTCTGTACACTCAGTTGAAGTTCAGAACGTTAAATTACGAACTGCAACGTCGTTATGAGCTCGATTATATTGAATATATATTTTTATACGTTCAACTTCGTTTATATAAATCCACTTATATTACAAATTCAATATTTAAACTGATTTAAATATTCAAATTCAAACTGATAAAAATGCGGGACGTTACATTCCTTCCCCCTTAAAATAATTTCGTCCTCGAAATTGCTAAGAAGTGGAGTTGCTCTAATTCTAACTCCTCACAACCTCCTTGGTTGGAATTTCATACACCACATCCCCATAACTCAATCCTTGCATCGAATCATTTATCCTTATATCAATAATTCTCTTATACTCAAGCCCTATTTCATTTCAACTTCCAGTTCCATCTCACTTCCAAATTCTCGGTCAACAATCCAATTCCATAACCAAACTCGGTTCCAATCCAATATCCCATTCCACAAATTCACTTACTTTACCAAGTTTAATTCTATTCCAATTTTATTCAACTTCGTTAAATTTCTATTTATTTATTTCATAAGTAAATTTTAAATTGCAAAATTCAAATTCCTGAGGTTTTTATTTCAAATCAGTTTGAAATCGTATATATTCATAACATAGCAATTCAAAATATTTGCATTTCTGAACAACTTATTCCAAAACAAAATCTTTGGTAGTAATCCGTCACTTAGAAACTCGAAAACGAACACCGATGGTGCCGCGGTTCATCATCGGAATTATTTTCCAGCGATCAAAGTGAGTTCAATACTATATCCCTTTCAAAACCATTTTTAAACACTTCCTTTTTGGAAATTACTTCAAAAATATCTTTCCAACACTTAGAAAATTTCCCAGGATCTTAAAATTTCCTTATATAATTCAAAATTCAATTTCAAATACCAATTCCAGTTTCTGAGATTTTAACTCCAATTCTGGTTTACATTCAGATTCAATCCATCTGATTTCGCTTATACGAATTCTCATTGGTTATATACCATTTCACTTATAACCTTATTCGATTATAATTACAATTAACACACCCAATATATTATAACAATTCCAATATATATGCTTTCTTTCTATCAAAATATATTTCGGGTAAGATTATTTCATTTACCCTCTTCTCCAAAACATACCGTGTCGAATTGCTCTATTCAAGAGTTTAGAAACACCTATCGATACAGTTTGCATTACTGTTTCGACCAGAATTCATAAACCTCTCGACTGACCAGTCAACACGATATAAAACAGTTTTTATATTAATTTACAAATACGCCCTCATATATATACACTCAAACTCAATCTAAGGTACTGCTAACCTTATCTCTATTGAGTCACGTCACAGAGCCAAGGTAATCACTTAACCTTCAGCTCTGATACCACTGTAACGACCCGAGGATTTTTCGACTCCGAAAATCGACACAAAACCCAGCGTCGACTATTCAGACATCGAAAATACCAGATCATTAATAGAAAGAAGTTAGAGGGTGAGAAAGATAAGATAGAACTAACAGAATAGAAGAAGAAGAAGGACAAGAACACAACTGAGCATAATCAGAGTAAACACGAATCTCACAGCGGAACGAATAAAATATATTATATAACATAACTTTGAGATACAAAACTGTATTGTATATACATACCATTATCAGAGTACAATACATCATATCACAGCGGAAATAGTCTCTTAATATTAACGGTGAAGCCTTCTGCTTTTAGCTTCTTCAAGCGTATCTGTAAAAGCCTGAAACACTTGACTGCCCGTACAAATTTGGGCACCCAAGAGTTTAGGGGAAACAAACAAAATAAACTCTGGGTCAGTCATGGGACTGGTGTGAGTAAATTCCAACCATACGGTTTAACTTTGAAAATCCTTTTTGAAACAAAAAGGATAATAGTAAGACCAATCCACACATAAACACGGACGGTTTTTACCTTACTATAACCCAAATCATTATTGATATCAAAATCCAGTGATATTATAATAATGTCTAATCAAATAAATAACCAAATAGTAGAACGCTTGCATCTCACGCTCTACATATATAGTATAAAATCAAAAACCGTAGGGCGCTTATTGGAGATTGGATTCCAACTATGACAAGGTATGGGACCACCTTCCGACGATGTATCTCTAGAGGCGAATACACAGGGTTCAACAAGAACGTCTTGCAACCCGGCCCACACATGACCGACCACTCATTTCGCTTGAGTGTATCGAATGTATACCACCAACGGTTGGACTCAAACCACCGTTCCCGAATGGGCAGAATCGATAGATTTAGAAACAAAAGGAATTTCTCTAGATAGGTGATTATACACCCTAATGGGAGCGACCCACATAGCCATGCTGCCTGCCCGATTTTTGTCATTTCCCGGTTGTGAAGCTTGAGGCTACGTCTACCTTTTAGCACATCTGGCCACCATACACTTTGAATGCCACATCGTCAAACCCGTTAAATCACTAGTTAATCTTCTCAAAGATATCACGGGTATAAAAGCTAAGAGAAACGAGTTTCTCCGCCACCAGACGTAATACCTTGAACAGATCGTCTTATGTGACCGTTGGGAATACTTTGTCAGACATTCGTCCATACAAGTTATCCTGGGACTGAACAAACATAACAGTTCTTGAATTTCACTCCGTCTTCGATTATCTTCAACATAATCTAATTCGCAACGCCTATGCCTATACGGAGTGGTTCTCGGATATTAAATCCAACCGGTCTCTCCGTATCGACAACGATGGTCAAAACACTTCGATAGTCGGTTATTTAACTATCGAAGTAAAAACAAACATCCAATCAAATGTATAATTATCATCACACAACCATGGGCACTTTTTATTTAACATTCATCATCGTCGAATTATAGTTCCCATTTCTACTAGTATTATTTAACTCTAATCATATTTCAAAGATCGAAATGATGTCATCGTTTTCTGAAACGATTCTCCACTACTCGTTCTTATATTTCTTTAGACAATCATCGTTACTTATTTCTTTAGAATAAGTGGATTTCAAAACAAACTGTTTACATTCACTAGGGAGTAGTGCTATATAAAAATCATGCTTAAGCTTAGCCAACAGCGTTAATTTAACGTTATAGTTCAAAACTCATCATGCGCTGTAATATTTCCCTTTTATAACAAATGTCGACATAACAGTCACGCTTAAGCCTAGTCAACAGCGTTATTTTATCGTTGTAGTTCAAATACTTGAAATACGCTGCTATATTCCACCTTATACTGTTCTTGACATTTCTTACCGTTACAAAAATCTTGACATCTCTTTCTGTTACAAAATATTAACATCTCCTTCTGTTACAAAAATCTTGATATCTTTTACTGTTACCAAAATCTTATTAAATTAAATCAACTATTCGTCAATTTAATTACCTTAGATAAATCGACCCAATCTAACTTAATTAAATAACCAATTATTGATCAAAACAGTTTGCTTGGTAAATATTTAGCCATGATTTACCCACTAATCAATTCTAACAAAGCTTCCCATTTTGAATTAATCCAAATAATTTCACTTGTATCGATTACTATAAAAATAATAATTTATTTCTAAATAATCTCATTTTCTATTTAAAAACAATAATCGATTCTAACAAATCTTATTTAATATGAAATCAACCATAATCTATTTGTAAATATCTCATTTAATTGTTCTTAAAACAATAAATTCAGGTTATTAATCATCAAGTTAAACTCCGCCTACCTACTTATTAATCTTATTGATGTAAGAATCCACTTTACCAAATCATTTAGTAAGTATTGTGAAACACGTGCTTCGCACACGGTGGGATTTTGGTAAAACAATAGCGGTTAAAACAAATGATACATTTATGGTTGGTTGTTGCCACTTTCTTAATCGATATCATCTACTTATTAAATCAAAATAACGTTTGAATTTCCATTCAACGCTAATATCAACACAAGGTTTCAAAAGCCATTTGGGTTCAAACCGTGCATCTCTATAAAACAACAGTACATATAAATATTGAGGAATCCGGTTGGATTCCACCAACCGATTTCCGCATCCACAGATGTTAGTCAATAATTAACACTGATTCCATACTAGGAAATATTATAATCGATGGAATCAGTCCAACCAACGATATATAATTCAACCAATTTAACCATAATCTGCCTAAACAACCATCACACAGCATGCAACCATTATTTAAAATATAATTAAAATATTTTATATAAAAAGAGAGTTAGTGAATTTACTCACCTTGGCGCGTTAACCGTTAAATAACGATTTGCGTCAGTTGATTAAACCGGCGTTCAATTCTGCCATTAGTTGTAAAGAACTCCAGTTCGCTTCAAACTAGTTCCACTTCGTAGCCTTGATCATCGCTTTAAATCTCAACTGTTCTTTAAGTATTCCCTGTCTGTTGATTTCCGTACCCATAAATAATTACGTCTCCTGCCCCTCCCTACATAGTAGCTTCCAACTTCCGGCCATCCTTCTTAAAGTTCGCTCAAGAGTTCGCCAGCTCACTTTGACTCCGTTCTCCTAGTCATCACTACCGCCCTTGACTCGCAGTCCACCATGCGGTTAGCCCTTCCTTCGCATGTACATATATACAGCATTCAACACACTGCTTAACACAAGAAGACTATGCAACTTCTTTTAATTACCTCCACTACTGTGCTGATGTACCTTTCCCACAAGGCCAACGTCCCTTATTTCATGTACCGCACTCCCACCATGCATTAATCCATCTCCTCAATCACGTTTTAAACTTTCCCCCTCCATCATTTAATACATGCGGCAAACCGCATGTCAGCTCCTAGATTCAAAACCCAAACCCACTACCACTTTTATTCGCACCACGTAGCCAATTTATGCATGCACAACCTTCCCTTTCAGTGTGCTACAGACCGGACCTTTTGTTATGAAACTGCTAAAACCGAAGGACCCAAATCCAGCGTGCTCCTTATGAGGCTCGTCCATCTCATTTGATCAGTTTGTGCCTCGCTCCCCGCTGTTTCCATTTAGCACCCTTTTATTCACCAGACTTCCTCCGTTCTGACCTCCAATAGAAACCGTAGCTTGCTTCAGACATTTCGAGTTGTTTACAACGGCATCGCTCCCCAGAGAAACGGTAGGAGAATGAAGAGGATCGCCACAAAGTGTCAAGGCAATATATTTCGAATTCTTAGAGGGGTATGAAAATTTGGTTTTGATTTTCTTAGAAGCCATGAACAGCCTCGGCCATGGATGTTCAACCAGCCACTGAAATGAAAAAATGAATTGTATTTAAAGGTGGACGATGCTTAAGGCTTAAGCAAGTAGCTAGAGTACGTAGGATAGCTAGCTTTGAGCTTTCACTTCTTTCATTTCAATTTGAATGCATGGTGATATAATAGGTAGGTCATGATCTGTTTACTGCTATAAATTTTCTGCAATGCTCAAGTCATTCAGGAATTAATGGCCGATAGGGACGTCCTACTTCTGAACGTGAACATAAGCCTAGGAGTCCCAGTATTGGTAATGCATTTAAGTACTAACTGAGAACTTATACTACACAAATATAGCATCTCTAAAATGGGACGGGATGTGGTGTGAAAGAACTAGACTTGAAAACAGTCGTGATAGCTATTGAGGGTAGGCTTCAAGTGTGATAGGACTGCAGTTGTTTAAATACTTTGTCGGCAAGTTTTGATAGTAGGTTGGCAAAATATATAGGATAGCCTGTATCAATGTGAAGGTGTTGTCTGTGTGGAAAGGATTTATACACGTGAACTAGAGCTGTGCACAAATCCTTACCATGTGTAAGCTATCGTGAATTAAGTAGCAGCTATGCTATACTTTAGACTGCGATGTATTGTTTTCCACCTGCTGCTATGAGCTGTGTACATCGTTTGAAAAGATGAAATTAATTGTTATAGAGATTGGTTTACCTCAGCTTCTAAAATTATACTTACGTATGGACAGAAGTAAAAGTACGGTTGTGTTCATCGAGGTGTCACGATCCCAAAAATATAATAATATCGGTAGTTTGACTCATATTTTTGAAATCCCAAAATATCGATATAGGGTGCAAAATACTCCAAATAAAAAGCTGCGTATTTAATTAATTAAAAATTACAGTAAAATTCTAAAAATTAAATTATCACTGCGTCTCAAAAGAACCTTGTCTAAATTCGAAACCGATAAGAAGTTATTTCAAATAAACCGTTATGGTCGATATATGATTTCATAGCGACTTTCTGAATATTTGATTTTGACATATCTTGCAATCTATACAACGAAACCTCAATATTTCACTTACATTAGAAAAATACACTTCAACAGATTCCAACGTTTCTTGTTTTGCAGAAATCCGATTTAAACTGGTTTCTGTACACTCAGTTGAAGTTCAGAACGTTAAATTACGAACTGCAACGTCGTTATGAGCTCGATTATATTGAATATATATTTTTATACGTTCAACTTCGTTTATATAAATCCACTTATATTACAAATTCAATATTTAAACTGATTTAAATATTCAAATTCAAACTGATAAAAATGCGGGACGTTACATGTTACAACAAATATGGATGAACCAAGAAGCTACAGTGAAGCTGCAAAAGACCAAAATCGGATAAATGCCATGACTGATGAATATATTGATCTCATGAAAAATAACACCTGGGAACTAACACATCCTCCAAACAACAAAAATGTGATTGGGTACAGGTGGACATATAGGCTAAAGAAGAACCCAAATGGCTCAATTAATATATATAATGCCAGACTAGTTGCTAAAGGATTCACACAGGAATACGGCTTTGATTTCAATGAAACTTTTTCTTTGGTTGTCAAGCCATCTACAATCAGACTTATACTCACAATTGTTTAAGAAATAATTGGAAAATCAAGCATTTAGATGTCAACAATGCATTTCTTAATGGCATACTGGAAGAAGAGATATATATGCAACAACCACCAGGGTTTATACAAAATCCAGAATATGTATGCAAACTGAACAAAGTAATATATGGCCTAAAGCAATCTCCTCATGTGTTTTGAAAGACTGGAAACTGCCTTATGAGCAATGGGCTTTAATTCAACTAAATTTGACTCATCACTTTTTATTAAAATAAATTACTTACCTACAATGTATGTACTAATATATGTTGATGATCTCATTATTGCAGGTAATAACGAGAATGAGATCAGACGTTAATCAAAAGCTTGTACAGACAGTTTTCAATCAAAGATCTAGGAGACATATCCTACTTCCTTCGAACAGAAGTAAAGAGGATTTCAAACTCTAAAATATATCTATCACAAAGAAAGTATATTTCTGAATTGCTAATTAAATCAAAATTGCATGAAGCCAAGGTTCAGCCAACACCAATGATATCAAATCAACATCTATCTAATAACAGGGGAGAAGCCATAAACAACATTAAACATTATAAAAGTATTGTAGGAGCGCTGCAATATGCTACTATAACACGACCAAATGTAGCATTTAGTGTTAACAAAGTTTCTAAATTCATGCAGGATCCCCTTGATGAGCATTGGACAGCTGTGAGGAGGATCTTGAGATACTTAAAGGGTACCATAAGCGATGGACTAACACTAAAAGCATGCAAACAATTAAAGATAACAGCTTATACAGACTCAGATTGGGTTGCAGATATTGACGATAGAAAATCGGCCATAGGCTACTGTATATACATAGGAGAAAAAATAATTTCCCGATGTTCAAAGAAGCAACATACAATATCAAGGTCAGGTACTGAAGCAGAATACAAAGTGTAGATGCAGCAACATCAGAGATTTTATGGCTTCAATCTATCCTAAAGGAGCTAAAGTTAAGCAGTAGTATAAAACCAACGATTTGGTGTGATAATCAGAGTACAATCTACATGACAACAAACCCAATATAACATGCAAGGACCAAGCACATAGAAATAGACATCTACTTCGTATGGGAACAAGTTCAAAAAGTGAATTTGCAGGTCAATCATATACCATCATACTATCAAAGAGCAAATATACTCACAAAATCACTATCAGCTAAGAATTTTACAAGGCTTAGAGAAGAATTTGGAGATAAAGGATTAAAATGACCTGATTATGCTCCACGATTACAATAAAGCAAGGATTCTGCATCAAGTTCGTATCTTTCATCTCATCTAGCTGCAGATCCCTTAGCTTGACTTCCGATTTCAAGTTTAGCAAGCTACTCTTCATTGTTTCGAAGCAATTTAGGATTTACGTATGAAACCCTAAACCCGAATTGAGGGAGCAAAATAAATGAAACGATGTGTAATGTAAAGTCGGCTGTATAAGGTTAGGTTATATTCACAAATAATAAGTGGGCTTGGCCCATGTACAGTCAGCCTGCCTTATACAATATAAATAAGCGGATGACATTTGTATCAATTAATTCCACTCGATAATACTGAAAACAACATATTCCTATACAATTTTATTTGCTCTATCAATAAAAGATTACTATCAATCTTGATCTGCAAATCTGAAAATTCATTTCTAAATTGAATAGCAACTCTAATTGGAATAATCATATTGGATCGTGATCAATAGTTTTCAGCTTGGTCAAAGAAGCAATCGCAAGCAAATGCATTCAAAGATTGATCGAAGAGATACTAAAAGCGAACCATACAATCAAAGAACAAGTGAATCGGCAGTTTCTGTTTCATAAAAAACATAAATGCAGAAAACAGCCTAATAAAGTACCATGAATAAAACTACAAGGTCGTCTCATTTAAACTGGCCGAGTTTTTATTTACCCTGTCTAAACTATTTTGAGCCCATTTTTATTAGGGTTTTCTAATTCTTATTTTATTTGCAATTTTCTTTTTTATATTGTTACAAACTATAGTTATTTAAGTTACAAACTACAGACCGTTGTTTGGGAGTTGCACATCAGTGACTAGGTTGTGACAGGATTTTGAGCATAGGATTAGAATAATCAGATTATCCAGGGTTGCGAGTTTATGTTGTTTGTAAGCATCAAATTATTTAATTTTTGTCAAAGCTGCATAAAATTTGTATATTATTTTTTATGCATCTAGTCTATTATTATTTGTATTGACAATTTTATCTATTTTTTTCTAACCTCGCCCTTCTTTCGCCATCCCCACCAAGATAAATTCGATTCTATAATCTCGATAGTAAGAAAATTATTGGACAAAAGAACACCAAGTGATTTGCGCCAAGAAAATCATCTTTGTACTAACATGAATCATATTTGTACCGACACTATATCATTAAGAGACTTCAAAATTCCCTTTATTTTCACAGATCCAGAGTTATATCTAGCCTTTCATGATCCAACGACTTTTGATAATGATCCCTCTATAAGAACATCTCCAACAGACATTGATTACAGTTCTGAATTCCCAATATTCACCAAGTTTCCTTCCCAATAAACTTTACGAGTCGTAATATTCAGCCAAATATTTAGAGGCCAATTCTAAATTCAGAACTACTCCCGAAAGCCTAAAAAATAGGTGCCCTATTGTAAGACACCTTAAAAATAGGAGACCAATCGTAAGGTGCCTATTTTTTCGGTGCTTTACCTATGTGAAAATTTCCCAGTCTATCGTAAAGCGCCTAAAAAATTAATGTCCTATCATATGGCACCGATAAAATCAGCGCTCGCTGATTTTTTATTATTATTATGCGGTTAAAAAAACACCGCGCGACTATTGGGGAAAATTTTCAAATCTCCCCTTAATCTTACGAGGCGTAATATTATGTTTCGTAAGATTGTTGGAGATGCTCTACATAGCAAGCCTACAACAATTCTTAGAAGTCATTTAGCCGCTCTCTTATCTTTACTAAAGTTTTATCATTTGTTTTTTTTAGATTTATTCTAACTAGAAAAGCTCTTATATTTTTTAATAAACTTAATCTAAATAAGATAAGTGGTCGCAGCTGATAAAATTCTCCCGAACCATTATAAAATCATTATGACCTTTCTATTTACTAGCTTTCTCCAACTAAATCTACATATATTTTATGGTATTATGTCATTTTTTGGTCCAATGCTTTTGCTTTGGCATTTAACCAAAATAAAATTAAGGATGTTGCATTGAGACTAACAATCAATTATGAAGGCTGTTTATTATACCATATCAAAAGAAATTCAAATTGAACAACTTTTGTATAAAATACATTTATTTAAAGGATACCTTAATATGAAAAAATTGACAGAAGGATTCTTGTTAAAAATTAATTCTCTTTTACAGTTCGTTTAACAAATCTCTCTTTCAATTGTTGTTTATTTATTTATAACCTCCATATTTGAATTTGGCAAAAAAAAGGCATCAGATCTAAACCAATATTGGCTTCCATTTCACCTAGTCTAATCCACCCTCCTCTCCGCCGCTCTTCTCCACCTAACTCTGCCTCATTGATGGTCAAGAGCAAGAAGAATAAGGCGCGACTCAACTCTGGGTCCCGCTCACCTAAATCCAGTACTAGATCTGGTCGCTAGTACAAGCAAATTGTCGTTGAGCTCGAAGTTGATTTGGCTTCGATTGTTTCTGACTCGTCGGAGACAACCTTACCTCTGTCTGATTTAGCTTCTGTTGAAGCTCTGTAAACGCTGTTGCGAGACGTACGAATAACACCCCATCTGTCAGTAGAGCCTCCAGCGGTGTTTGGTTCTACAGCAATCTCTCTTATGCTTCCTGCAACTAATTCTACCTGGTTGACTAGTCAAGGTGAGTCTTTTCAGCAAATGATTTTGAGGGAACAGTCTGATGTTAGGGTAACTGCGGTTGAAAACGAGAATGCTGTGAATGTTAATTCTGTTGAAAATGTTGAGTGCACTGTAGTGCCGCCTGTGATTGTACATTCTTCGCCTATAGTGCCTGAGACCTGTGGAACAGTGATACCGGAATGCACCCATGATGTTCATCAGAATGCCAAGCCACTTTGACTCCCTGGACATCCCTTTTTGAAGCATTACCAAACATTGCTGAAGTATATGAACCTATTCATTTCTCCACCCCTGATTCTGATACTGGTCCAGCACCACCTATTGAAATACTAAACGAAGCGAAGTCCTTTTGGAATGATCATGTTGTTGGGTACTTCTTGGATTCCAAACTTTCGAATTTTGATACGCAAGCTGCGTGCCGTGGAGCTTGGCGGCTTCATGGGCAGCTTTGGATCACTCTTGTCAATGGTATGTATTATCTGAAATTCTCATTTAATGTAGAAAAGCATAGAGTCTTGGAGGCAGCATCAACAATTATTAGAGGAAAAATGCTTATTGTCACTCCTTGGAATGCATCTGTGGATGGAGCTAGAGATCAGGTCCTCTCTATCTCAGTGTGGGCCTCAATTGGCTAGCGTGCCATATTGGTAAGCTCAAATGTTTTTGACTCCAACACGGTAGCCAGAAAAAATTCTTATATATGCTAGAGCGTTAATTTAAATTACCCCAGACAAGCCACTTCCAGCGCAGTTAAAGGTATGCATTGAAGACAATTATTATCATGTTGATGTGACATATAAATGGCAACCCGAGATATGTAGCATGTGCAAGTCTTTTGGTCAGCACTCTGAGAAATGTACTGTCTCATGTGATAATATTCAGCCTGAAAAGATCCCACTTCCGCATGCCCCTCCTATGGTTTAGGTCCCAAAGATTAGGCCTGTTTTCATCCTACCTGCCAGTAACGAAGAAATCGGCGATAATCCAACAAACATAGAACCAACTAAAAGTCATACATTTGATTGGAATAAGACACACAGAGTACTAACTCACTCCAATACTGGAATGAAACACAAGCTGTGTGATGGTAGCTTTTACATTCATATAGATGAGAAAGATGAAGCACGAAAGTTAGTTTACTGGGTCGTGGGAGAAGGGCTTATCTTAGCTAAGGAAGGTGTTAATGGAAGAAATAACGAGCAATTACTTCATGACTCGGCATGGGACAGGCGACATCTATATTCTGAGAATTCTCCGTTCTTTATTACGGACCTGACTACCCATTTTGCTGAGACTATGCAGGAGATATCACCAGGTGATGCTGATGGGGGCTAACCTCCCTGTCAGTGCTTAGTAGTCTTGATGCTTAGTCAAGCTCCTGTTTTACTTTCTATTTGTAGTCTAGTAGATAAGCTAGCTCTAGTGTTGTTGGCCTGTGTAGGCAGTGTAGGCGGTTCACATAAAAAACCGAATAGTAGATTGTCTACTAACAATCACCTGTACTTTTCTATATTTTATTATTAGTTATAATAAAAGGTGTTTGGGGGCACCTTAAAAGCAAGGTCGGCTTTGCCAAAAAAAAAAAAAAAAAAAAAAGAACAACAAATCTCTTTAATTTTGTGGTGTTACTAATATACGTTAGATTAACAACATCACTTTCAGTAAAAACAATAATAAGAAAATCCAATAATGTTAGGTTAGTTGGTTGATAGTTCAAACTACGAGATTAAAAGTCATGAGTTCGATTGTCAAGATCGACACTTGTTGGTATGTCGATCAACGGTGCTTTCATATGTGAATTGTGTCATATATGCATTTGAAACATATTATGATATCTGCATCCGTGAATATGAACACGTATCAGATAATTATCCGATCCACAACCAGTCGGAAAATCAAAATATATAAACGAAAAATTTTAGTGTCACATAAAGTTTTCGAATCCAATTAATTATGAAAATGCTAAAAATAAATAAATGTGATAGTAATAAATAGATTTAAGTAATTAATGTGTGTAATATAAACATATAATTTAACAAAACAATAAACATCTGAATTTTTCTAAAATACATATAAATTAAAGTGGAAAATAGACGGTTAATTTTCGAATGTGAATGTATCCATATCTGCTTCTATTTTATCAATTTTATATATTTATCTGCTTTATTGTTACATACACGGACGAGTTTCAAATTTTTCCGCTATCCGTTACTAGCCTTACTGTTAGGATTGTCTCACATGTTCTTAAGAAGGAATGATGGTTTGGAATTAAATAGTCTCACACCATGGAATAAATTGAAGGAATTGTGTATAAATATGAGCTGGCAGACACGTAACAATAGGGATTCCTTTTGTTATATGCGAATTGTATGTCAGCTCATATACATGCAAGGAGGGAGAACTTTGTTCCGACTGTCGTTACATAACAGTGGTATCGGAGGCAGGCTACGGACTGGGTCATGCGGGCAAGGCAGTGCTCTCAAAAGATACTCGTAGGATGCGAGTCAAGGGGGAGACTGTTAGGATTGCATGTTTTTAAGGAGGAATGGTTGTTTGAAATTAATAGTCTCACATCATGAAATAAATTGAAGGAATTGTGTACAAATATGAACTGGTAAATATGTAACAATATGGATTCCTTTTGTTATGTGAGAGTTGTGTGTCAACTCATATGCGTGTAAGGGGGGAGCTTTGTTTCTACCGTCGTTACCTAACAGGCGCCGATAAATTATGTTTGATAAATTATGTTTAATAGACGGCTTTAGTGTAGGTTCATTTTTCTATGCTTTCAGTAGTGAGAGGAGAGGGGAAAAGAAAAAGAAGGAAAAGACACGTTCTGCTTTATTTGAACTTTAAGATGCAATCTACTCTGACCCCACACACAGAAGTGAAAAAATTACTTAGTTTTCACAGCCATTAAATGAAACCACAAACTAGTCGCACCGATCCCTCGCTATCATGGACTCTTTTGGTAGGTGGTATTACTGAAATTATCGATCTTAAACAGGCTCCACTGTATCAACTCTTAATTGAGTTAGGACTGTATACTAATCAAGCATAAATACTGACCCCCTGTTTGCATATACAAGTGTGAACTGCTCCGCACATGGACATACGTATCGCAATTAGCTTAAAAAGCTTTCTTTCAACTCCATTTATGTTTCTTTCATTCACCTATAAGGCTTTAATGCACAATTAACTTCATAACTAGACCATTTAGGATCGTATTGGTATTTGCATTTGAAATCGTTTTCAAGTATCTAACATGTGCATTCACAATACAAACGGATATCGACTGATTATGTTATTCACTCACAATCAATTATTTGATAAACGTAAATGATTTTTTTTTAATTTAGTATAAACAATTTTCAATTTCATTGATTACTAGTGTATGGCCGTGCTACCCAACGGGATGTAGTCTAATTTGAACTTGTTTATGGCATAAATACCCTAAAATATGTGCTTGATTATGCGTTTTACAATGATAACACACTACTAGGGTTCACATTTATCTTCATTGATGACTTATTCTGAACTAAAACCTTGCATGATAATTATTGTCTATGCAATCTCCACTGTGTAAAATATTTTGGACGAAACAATCAAACAACATCAAACCAAACAATTCAGTGAAAGCTTGACCAACTCATTAAGGTAGTTCAGTAAGCTGGACAGTTATCATTGATGCGTAAATTAAACATAATTTAGGAAGATTGTCTAATGATTAACATAATCTTCAAATCACAATGTACCAATACTAAAAAAAGCTCTAAACTAAGCCATCAATTCCCTTCAATTTAAACAGAGATTTGCCAGAAGAAACTGAAAAAAAGTATAAGACCATTTTTAATGAAGGGCCTTACATAAACATGCATATCCTATCAAAAATAGAATATTTATTTAATCAACAATGACATCATTAATTCAAGCATATGCTGAGTATGCGGCCAGTCACTCTCCTTTCATTAGTTTGCACATGCAGCTCCGATCAGGCATGCCCCTATAGATCGTCACCACACGGTCCACACCTCATATCCTTTAAATATTCTAGGCCGAAATCTGTAATATTTATTGCAATCTTCCATTCTACCAGTTTCAAGCACCTGACTTCTTGCTGGAACAACTCTTCTTGTGCATGCCAACTCCGGTGTAGAGTCATCAGATCAGCATCAACCATCTGCAGCGCTATGTAGTTGTAACACCAGGCAGTCCATACAACACTTTTCCTTCCTGATTGTTAGCCAGGAGCAACTTTCTAATAGCTTCGGATCAATTTTGATTCTAGCTAAAACATCATCAGTTTTGACTTTAAAAGACAGCTCTGTCAATAACAAAATCACACGTTTCTATAGATGAAACCATGCTTAGAAGAAGGAATCATCACTGAACATGTAGATAAAAATAGGGGATTGTTAAAGGGACTCCACTTTTGGTTGAGGGGAAGACAAATTTTAAATTATTGTTCAATTGTTAAGGGAAGGATCAAAAAAATTAGCCTTCCCTTGAACATTTAATTAAAAATTCCAACATTAACCCCATAACCTTATTTAATTTAAACTTTAAAAGGTAAACGCTAAATAATGAGCACAATTTAATGAAATAAGAAATGGGATATAGTTAACATAATGGAGACATAAGAAAGTTGTGTGGGTGATCAGAAGATATCAGATCAGGTAAGTTAATGAATATCATTTTGGAATTCGATGGTTCAATTTAAAATACTTAAATATTCATGAACAAATCTGATCGAATCTGTATAATCGGAACATTAATTGAGATGCGGATGCTTTTGCACCTTGGAAGTTATAAGAAATTGTATTCGTGCGTATGCAAATCAGCGTGGAATATAAAAATATACGTTGGCTCAACACCGTGTTATGTATCAGAACATTCAACAACAACAACAACAAAGCCATATATCCCAAACAAGTTGGGGTTGGCTAGATATGGAACCCAAAATTAAAATAAAATAAAATAAATAATGATGATAATAATATATATATAAAGGGTTTAAAATAACCAATCAAATAAAAAGTCGTCCGATAAAGTTTTTTTTTAAATAATAATAAGTAAAAATGTTCAATAAAAGTGAAATAAAATCTAAAATAGTAAAAAAAAAAAAAAAGTAAAAAGGTTCAGTAAACGTGAAATAAAGTCTTAAAAAAAAAAAAAAAAAAAAAAAACCTATGGTTCTGCTACATGGATTGCCAATTTCCATGCACTCCTATCAACTACCAGCTCTTCCGATAAACTTCAGTTACTTAAATCTCTCTTTATTATCTCCTCCCATGTCATTTTAGGTCAGTTGCCATCGCATTCCACATGACATTTGCTTCTCCTTCCACATTCCAAGCTCCTTCTCCCATCACTCTATCTTTAAACACCCGTGAAGCATCTCCTTTGAGTTTCCACCATTTCGTCCTGCTAATCTTCGCTCTCTTATCCTTCACCACCCGAAGACGAAACACGCATACCAACAGCTGGTGTTGTGAGACGACACATTCTCCAGGTATGACCTTGCAATCAACACAATCTCGTTTACTATCTAAAAAACATGGTCGAAATAGGTTTAATTTAACTATTTAATTTAACGACAACATTCTCCAGGTATCAGAACATTCTCATAAATAAAACATGGTCGAAATAGGTTTACTGTTCTACCTGTTGATATGATGAGTTGCACTGCATTACATAAATAAAAAATCATGCCAATCTTTACTTGCTCATTTATTAAAATGTGATAACTATATGTTGACAAATTTGCATATATGTTTTGCGAATGCAAAAGAAAACTGTTATTTTGCACTGATCGATACTGCTATCATTAGTTTTCTACTGACTAAATGAGGTAGACATGCTACCTTGATTTATACATAGTGACATCCTTTTCTTTACATTGGTATTAATGAAAAAATTAGTAATATTTTCTACCATTTTAATTTCGAATAGATATTATTAAATTAAAATGCATATATTAATTAAAAATTCATGAAATAAAAGAATGTCAAATAATATTTATTGTCGCATTGTGAGGAGTATTATATAAGTGTAGGAAAGATGTAAAAATTTCTAATGCTAGGGTAGGAGGATGATGTAGGAAATTTTCTATGCTTTCCTATGTCTTTCCAGATTTATAGAAAATCAACGAAGGCATGGTGTGAGCTCTACCCCGAGACTCATATTAACAAATAACATTAGACATGATAATAAATGTTGTAATTTCATCGACATAACATATTTTTTTCAAAAATGGGATTATCTAATAATAAGCACTCATGTTATCATGTCTAAAATATATGAAAACCTACTCCAGAACAAAATAGGACTCTATTTACATTACTCATCATTAAAAATTACAATCAAATTTAAAAATAATAATCATGCCAATCGAAGCTAGAGCATGAATATTAAAACTAAAACCATTGATTTATGAAACTTTCCGTAATCAAATTGATTTTAAAATAAAGAAGAAATACTTACGGTCTGGGGAATCAACATGCTTCTCAATTTGGCCTATTTTTCCTGAATTCCTTGTTGCTTACATTTTCTTTGTCCCAAATATTGAAGCATGCAGTCCCTAAGAAAAATCCAAAATAATAGATCAGTTACTCAATGATTAAACAAATAATTGTAAATAAGATATGCCTTGATTCTCAAATGAAATAAGATATGGTGCCATTGGCTGATTGTGAATTTAGGACTAAAAAATATGTGTTGTTTAAGATATGAATTATTTTCGCTCAACTAAAGTTGATACAATCTTCATATTATAAGTCTATTCTCCCATTTTATTAGATATTTCTAATGCTGAAACGTACAATTGATTCAGAAATATGTATAGATGTGTAATTCCATATTCTATATTGGATTCGTATAGTATTAAATTCCCACTGAAAGAAAAATGATTTTACAGAACATTTAAAAAAAAAATCATAACCATGTTTTGTTCGCTTCACATTAAATATTGTTGTATATATATTTCCAATAAGAATAAATTAAATAGTATACTATTATTATTTAGTATTATGTGCTACAAACAAATTACTATTCATGAATAAAAAAGGAGAAAATAAATGGAACAACAAGCTTCTGTGATCTAGAAATTGATATATAGATACACTATCAAAAAATGATGGATAATTTTTAATTAAAGAGTTTGCAATAAACATCAACAAAGATTTGGTTGAAGAAAGCAGCATGTGTTCAGCCGTGAAGACAATCTAAATTAATGAATGTAAAAAATACATACCTATAATGAAATGACATTCGTTTACAGTAGGATAAACAGAACAAAAGCCTTCACACCATTAAAAAAGGAAGTAAATTGTAGTAAATTTTCTGGACATTCATGATGGGAAATAAATGTTATGGTATCTAGTATTGCAGTATCATATTAGAATGTAAACGTATGAATAAGATTATAAATCTGAAAAAAAATCACGGAGATGAATTTTGTATCTAAGGTATGCTGCAGAAATGTAATACATAATAACTTCGACTTTGCGAAGGTAAAAACGTAGCCAATACCCATACACGGCATTAAAAAAAATGATTGAATTGAGCATGAGATAAAAAGAAGCCATACATATTGAAATATGATATTATATCTTCTTTTAAAAATGTTGTAATAACTCAGTTATGCTAAGGTATTACATCAATCTAATTTTGTAAAGATATCCAATCGACCGCATATACTTTAAAACGGTAAATCTGTTAAATTTGTTACATTACTGCTAAGGACAGAAACGAAAATTGTAACCTTAACGGATGAATAAAATATCCAGTTTGTTGCTTATATCTGTATGCAATTTGGCAATAATGAGGGAAGAAGTAAATTATTCTTTAAGAAAAATGAGATTAAAAAATAAAATTTTAAAATGATTGGAACCTCGAAGAGTTTATGACTAACTAATAATTAGTTCAAACGGTGATCAATATGATATTATAGTCTCTCCAGTTCACTCTATGTGTCCATCCATGGTTATGAAAATCCCTAAGAAGAACATGTTGTAAAAGAGATTTGCTAAATCAAATGAGTCTAGGAAGATATTAGTAACAAATCATCCCATTTAAGAGACTCTTTATTGATTGTTCTTTCTCCACTGACTGGTATGCTTCAGAAAGAAGGAAATAGCGAGTATGAAGAATTTGCTAAAATAATTTAGATAGTGTTCAAAGCAACTGGATAAATGCAAAGAAAAGAAAGCAGGTCACTGTTAAACTGAAAAATTCCCTACTTTAAATTGATTATTTCAATTTTAATTCAATATTTCATTAAATTGAATTTGTAACCAAAAGAATACATTGAAGGCATCTATACACAATCCGGTAAGGTTCACGTTCTAGTGCTTAAGAATGGTTGAATCTCCGAATCAATATGACATTTCAAAATCGAATCTGCATGACATAGTTTGGATATTCTATGCTAATTTCAGGTCATAGTTTAGCAACGCCTAACGTTAGTTATAAAACACCATAGTACCATGAAAATTGCTCTGCCTATGGTAATAGATATGTATTATTTGGTTTAATATATAAGAAATGTTGCTACTGTATCCACTTCTAGATAGTACAATCTAACAATGCACCTAGTCTATGATAATCATCCTCTATAATTAACTAAGCACATGCAAGCAACTCCTGCTTCATGTATGCTTATTTGTTGTAACTTCTATTCAAAGTCACCATCTATAATTATGTAGTGCAAAAAAACAAAAACAAAATGATATAACTTAAAATAAATAAACATTAAAATGCATTGTGTCAGAGAAGTACAGTAGAGGGTGCATTAAAACACCATAGCTTAAGTCAAATAATTGTTGCTTACATTTTATGTCTTCAACCAGAAGCATGTATTTCATATAAAATCAAAATAGCAGTAAAATTACTTGATAATTGAACCAAAGATCACACATAAGATAACTCATAATTCTATAACCGAATTCGGATTGGGTAACAATGCGTTATGATTTTAACACTAAAAAAACGTTTCATAAGGAACGAATAATTTTGTCATACCCAAAGTCAGCAACATCTTCATAAGTCCAAATTACATGACTATTAGATATTATTTTACGGTTCTAATATAAACAATTGATTTAAGAGTGGTTATGAATTTATGAACCTGTATACTGACTGACGTAATAATAAAATCCCCAATATGAAAAAAGATCAGATGAACATAATATCAAAAACTTATAACCATATTGTATTCGCTTTAGATTCGATTTCAAAGTATAAAGTTCTAAAAAGTAGTAAAGTAATTGTAACATTGTTCTGTTCCGTAATATCTAGTATGAATAAAGTATTAGTTGTTGATAAAATTAAGTGGTACACAATAAACACAAAAAGAACCTGTACGATCTAAAAACGAAATCCAACCAAATTTTCAGATGCCAAATAGTGGATAGTATGCTTGACATTTATAAATAAATAACACGACCATCAGTTTCTTATGGTTCAGTATAGCATATGGCAAATTCATTATATGAACTTTTTTTTTTTTTTTTTTTTTTTGGGCCCTAATTTCAATAAGAGTGTAATAACCACTAAAAACAATAAACAAAGACATCAACAAAGAGGGACTATGAACATGAACTTATTATAAATAGAAATGTTTCTAAACAAATCCGATGCTTAAACAGCAACTAAAACCAAAAAGTAGATAATTAGGTTTACATATTAATTCGGTACCTTAAATCCAAGTTATTCATCCATAGTATATATCCGCTTCCATCGTAGAACTCCCCCGCTCCCAAAGATATTAACGAATCCAAATCTGAAACATGCACCTTCCCCACAATCAAAATGGTTTGTAGTAGTTGAGAAGTGCGGAGTGGAAAATCCACAAAATAGGAACAGAAAAATGAACATTTTATGAGTTAGAAGGTGGATATCAATTAATAATGGTTAGTAACAATGAAATCAGATCATTATGTTCGATTTTCAAAAATCATAACTGAATTCGGACTGTAGGAGAGGAAGTATCGATGTTTTCGTAAGAAAAGAAATAAGAATTAGGAAAGATGATAACTGTTGCCTCGTAAAGGAGAAAAAGAAACGTGATCGTAGAAGATCGGAATAGAAAATTAAAGGACAAATGCAAGTAAAGCAAGGATCTGGATTCTCTTTTCCTAATTAAATATTATAGAATGAATAATCCCAACTTCTAACCGATAGCAACGGTATAAAATTTTACTCGTGTGAAAACGAAAAAAAATTTAAGCACTGCAAATGTTCCCTTATATAATTTGGTTACAAATGGTCAATAATAACTACTGCTAGAAATAATAAATTATTGACATACAGTTGCAAGTATAGCATCAAAATTAAATCATACTGGAAGGAGACAAATTTTCAAAAAAATAATTCAAAAAAATCAATTTCTTGTTATCAAATTGAAAGATTAGGGAAAACATATTTCACAGCAAACTTCACGATTAAGCAAATGTGGACATGTCTACCACTATTGTACATTATTTCAAGTATGTATTTATCGGAAATTATCAGTCTTATCAACAAATGTATCAGTATTCCAACTGAAGAATTGATACATTATCAATAATTAATATCTAATATTGCTGTACCGCAAACAGTAGTAAATTTTATACATGGAATAAAAAGGTAGACGAGGATATAAACAGAGATGGATGGAAAATGTAGAATTAAATAGTGATATTGCTGATTGGTAAAAATGGTGGTGGAAAAATTGTGTTGGCAGATTCATATATAACTTATGACAACCTACAAACTTCACATGAATAAAATTCAACCAAACAAGTATAGCAAGGGAAAATTGTAGATTTGAAGAAGCAAAAGAGTCATCAAAGTGCTGACCAAAATAGTAGGAAAATAACAGTGAAGAGAATGGTGGTACTGGTGTGTACCATATTGTATAGTGTTGGATAAAAAATAAACGCGGAAGGTTTAAAAAAGGGATAAATTCTCATTAAATACTACCCAAATCGAAGACAGCAAGTAGCAATCTAATGCTAGCAAGGTACTAACGCGATTGGAAAGGATATAGGTTTCTGTGTCTGCAAACGGAAGAGAACAACATTTGGATAAAGATATACGGGGATGAAAATATAGTAGTAATATGCGGATGAAAAGGGTTGGTGAGATCAAACGTACGTAACAGATAAAAAAGAAGAGGGGGGGGGGGGGGGGAGGGAGGGAGGGAGGGGAATCGGCATTCTAAAAATGAGAAGTCTGCCATAGTAATTTTGCAGGAGATGGAGAAAATAAGAAGTAACGTATGGAATTAATGAGAACTAGTCAGAAGATTTCATAGGGACACCAATAGGACAATGAAATTAATCATTACAATAAAACTGATTCAGCTCTTTTGATACTGTAGTAGATAATAAAATGACATGTGAAGATGTGGAAGTATGTATTATTGATATGAGCAGGATGTAACAAATCTGCTGAGATTTTTTTTCAATCAAGCCGTATAACAACTTTATTCATAGGACATAGCCATCAACCCGAAGCTAAATCAACACTATGAGTTCCACAACTTCCGCTAGAATAATTTGGAACAAAATAAGTTATATTACATCACAGGGTACAAATGTGAATCAGTTTCGTGGTCATTACTGAGGTTACTCCTCAAACTATATACCAAGTTTCACCCAAAAGCAGCAGTAGTTCAACCAAAATTATGCAGTAACAGGAGCCCAAACAACCGGTCAGGGATTGCATGTGCAAATCAGTGTGTAAGTGTGAATAAAATGAAGTATATACGAAATTAAACAAAACATGCACGAGAGAAGGAATAAGATTCAGGAATTATAACCTCGTTTTCACAGCAAATTTATTGAATGGCTGTAGAGACACATGTCCAACTACTGCAGCAGTGACAGAAGAACAGCGGAGATGGCAGGAATAGATATCAACTGCTGAAGGTGTTAATAACAGTATTATAAAACGGGTAAAAGCAGTGAAAGAAAAATTAAGCGTTAGTTAATTACACAGCCGCCAAGTACGCGAAGTCAAGCAATTAAGAAGAAGAAGAGGGTTGATTTGGTATGGTGCACTACCGCCGGTGATAAGAGCAGCTATTACTCCACAGATCAGAAGGGTAGAGTCTGACTGTCGGTAAAGGTGTGAGGGGGGATGACGATTTTTGGTCGGCAAACGGATTTGATAAGAAACTAAGATAGGCGAACAACGGCATGGATGGAGGGGAAGCGGTTCATGAGGGGGAAGGGCTTAGCCGCTTAGGTGAAAAGGGGTAAATAGGGGCAATAATGTCAGAACATCGTCCGATTACGGTAAGTCGACGTTTTCGTTGTGAAATCAAGCTGCGGATCGAACGTAACATTACAGGAACTGAAAATCGCAGAGAAGAAATTAATGCGTGAACCCAACTCTGTTACCCAAGGGAGGCAGATGTCACCGCCAAAATGACTTGTTTACATAGATTTAAACAAACAAACAAATATGATTATAATAAGTAGATTTAAACCGTTTGTACATATTTAATGCATATGATATTTACATCAAACTTATAATCAATAATATATTTTAATGTATTAAAATACACATAATTTAAGTTATAATCTTAACAAAATCTAAACATATAATTTTTAAATGCAGATGTTTATACATTCTACACCATTTTTTTTTAATATTAAATATTTACAAACTTTTCAGATACGGATGTAGACGAATTTTGGATTTTTCGAGCAACCGTATTTATAACCCTAACATTCAATATAGTTATGAAAATAAAATATTCAATTTTCATTTAAAAGGCAGGAGCTGGACCTTGATATCGCTACACAGAAGCATAGAAATATAAAGCGGAGGCAGGGCCGGCCCTGGGCATAGGCGACCTAGGCGGTCGCCTAGGGCCTCAGGCGCCGGAGGAGGAGGGAGGAGAAAGGGGGCCTCAAAATTTTGATTGAAATGAAAAGTAATATAGGTTATCTGCTGTTAAATATGCAAAAGCTTTGTGGCTCAGTGGTAAGGCTGCAAATTTCCTCCCACTTGTCCCAAGCTCAATTCCCCCGACGTGCATGTAACGAAATTTTGATTTTTTTTCCTTTATACGAATGCTGCACTTGCCTTCTTCTGTTTGAACCTTGGGGCCTAGAATTTTTTTTTCGCCTAGGGCCTCCCCGTGCTCAGGGCCGGCACTGAGCGGAGGAACATGAATAAAAGTACAACATGACAAAAATTAAACAACATCAAATCTGTTGTTTGCAACGTGTAAAATTTTCTGCACCCTCGTCTCATTTGTTAGGTCTTTGGCTTTCTTTGAACGTAGGGATCGGTAACGAGGTAAACAAAAGAGAAGGTGGCGTAATCCCTCAGCAAAATGTTCAGAAGTTTTTTTAACGAAACATAATATTTGAATCCAGCGTCATCTAATTTGATCACAGCATCCATAAATGCAAGAAAGCGAAATGTGTGGTGGAAATCAGGGACTATAGGAGTGCTGCACTTTTTGGCTGCTCTTGATCCTATCTTTCACTCACTCACACACGCGAGCGCACGCGCACACTCACGCACACACACACACACGCACGCACGCGCGCGCACACACACACACACACACACACACATATATATATATATATATATATATATATATATATATATATATATTTGTGTGTGGACATTCTGGAACATCCCTGTTTTTCAATACCCCTACCCTACGAGCTACACTAATCCAAATCCAACAAAATTTTGTAGATATTCAACCTACATACATATTATCATTCATCCAAAAATTGAGTTTGTTTCGACATTCGTAGAATAATAAGTTCGATGTTTAAATTTGACGATTCGAATAAATGTCTGAACGGTGAATGATTGAGCTAAGATTTAGAAAATGCTACGAATATCAGAATGAACTCAAAAATTTGGATAGATGATAATATATATGTGGATTAAACATGCACAAAATATTGTTGGATTCGGATTAGTGTGGCACATGATAGGGTAGGGTGCTAAAAGATAGTGGTGCTCCGGAACGCTCATATATGTATGTATTACATAGTGTATCTTTAGAGAGTAATACATCGTGCTCAACAAGAACATCTTGCAACCCGGCAACCACTACACCAAATTGGGAATTCTGCTACTACCCAGGTGGAAATTATGCCACGGCCTAGAGCCGTGGCAATATTTCCATAGATTTTGACTGTGGTAGACTCTATTCCAATCGACTTTCAGTAATATTGCTTAGACCACGGTCACGTACACATTTTCAACCCCTAGCCTACAAAATACACCTCAATACGCCACCCGTTACCAATTCCCTTTCCCTCTGAAATTTCGATCCCCAATTCCCTTTGAAATTTCGATCCCAATTCCCTTTCCCTCTAAAATTTCGATCCCCAATTCCCTTTCCCTCTGAGATTTCACGATCCCCAAATAATTTCCCTCTGAAAAAATAAAGATCTCGTTTCCCCGTAATTTCGAATCGAGCACCTCGTCCATAATTTAAAAGTCAGGTATAGAGTTATTTGTGTTTGTTATTAGCGTTCGTTTACTTTCGATTTTCCAGATTCTTTTGACAGTTTCTTTGTTGTAGCTGGTGCAGCTATAGAGATCTGTGTGGTTTTACTTGGTGGTGATACTACCATAGATTTCGAAGTCAGGTATCAATCTTATATATTTTGTTTCTATTCACGTACTCTCCGAAGTTAAATGATGACTGACTGTGATACTAGTCTAGATTTTGTATATCAACAAAACGCCAAGTTCTTGCCAGCGGAACCTTTATCTTTTCAAAAAATTCCTTATGTGTTTGATGATCAGTTGTATAAATATTAAATGGTGTTAGCAAAATCACACATTATTTCAGAAACGTTGGTAGGCTGCATAGAACGGTAATGTTGCTGCATAGAATAGTACTGTAGCATTTGCAAATCAACCTGAAATATTGTATTTGATATACCTTAGTTCGAGAAGTAGAAGCGAATGCATTCAATTCTATTCATGCTTTAGTTCTCCTCACTATGTTGAAGCAACATGATCCATTTTAACCAATAGAATAGTAGAAATAACTGAAATTGTCCTTTTTCTGATGTACTGAATAATGTTCATTGTGCAAAGTTTATTCCTAGAATGTTAGCATCAAATGAGAGGAAGATTAAAGCAACTGACTTTCTGCATTATGTTTCTACTCATGTTTAATACATCCATTTTCACCTAAAATTATATTGGTAAATGAAAATGTACAATTGTTAATATGTCTCTAACAATGAATTCAATCCGCCTTAAGCACAACTCTATTTACTTTCAACTTTGGTAACACTGCTGGCACTCATGTTGTTTGCTGACCCCTTGCTCTCAAATGCCTTAACACTATAATGTTGCACAACCAACATAGACTTCAGCTCTCCCAACTCTGTAGACGCCATCAGATCTCCAATGGGCCCCAACTCAGTCTGTTCCATCCACTCTCCCAACCCCACAGTCAAAGGGTATACCCCTGGTGACCTCCCCACTATGCATAGACGGCCCTAGCCCAGTGCTAACTGGGCCATGGCACAGGGCATCAGATCGATAGAGGGCATAAAAAAGTAGAAACCGCTGCTATTAGGAAGAAGCTGCGTAAAAAATAAAATCACGGTCGCACAAGGAAGAAGAGGGAAAATGCCAATTATGGAAGAGGGCAGATGAACAAGGAAGAAGAGTGGGAGAGGCGCAAGCAATAAGAGTGGGAAGAGAAGCGAGCATAAAACCCTACCCTATTCACGGCATCTTGCGGATTTTTTTAATCGGATCATTTAGTAATATCTATTTGTGGAAGGTAATTTTCAAATAGTTTACTTCTAGATTTGTTTCAAAATCCATTTTAGTTTCCTGTAAATTTGTGTCGCTTCAATTTCAATTCCAAATTAGAGAAATTTACGTTTCAATTTTGAAGGGCATTGATCATGCTTGTGATGCCCTGCCGATTCCCGTTTGTTCGATCTGTTGCTATGGAAGCCCTAACTGAGATGTCTGCGTTTAATTTTAGTAGTAGTGATAATATATCTAGTAGTAATCCTAAGAAGCTTTAAAAGTGGAATCGTCGTGGTAATCTTTTAACATCAGCATTTATACTAAGCTTAATTCTTCGTTTTTTTTCTTCTCTTAAGCTATTTTTATCCTCATTCTGAAATAGTTTACTTCTGATATATGTATAGATTAAATAGGGAACCCCCCATCTTTGCCTCTAAATTATCCCGTTATGATTTTGCATCAATAAATTGATATATTAAGTAGAATATAAAATGTTAATTTTGGCATCAACTTGTAAAATTTCATATCTTATTTTTTGGTTTTCATTGAAACTCAAGAGTTGCAGGCCATATTAACTTATAAAATTGAAAGACGTGTTCGTTAATATTAACTCGATTAATGTTTCTGATTTCAAATAAGAAAAGAAGAAAATGATTGATTCTCTTCAAATAAGAAATTTGAAGCGAAATTTGAATTTAGGCACAAATACCAGAATCTCTAAATTTCAGTTATGTTAAAAAAGATGTCAAATTTTATTTGAAATTTTGATGACCAAAATGTTGTAACAAACCATATCAATTTATCTTACTACAAATATTAATTCTTGCTCACACAAAAGACAAAAGTGATGATTCCTAAAAGTAGAAACAATTCAAGTCTTGTATGTAAAAAAAATTATTTTTGAATTTTTTATTTATAATTTTTTGGATTATAACCTTTTTTTTTTTTATTTGTCTTGTTTGCACCGCTAGCTCATAATAGAAGCATTGAGTTACCAAAATTTGATTCCTACCAAGTATCAATGCACAAAATTTTACAATGGACATCATTTGATAAATTGCACTGGGAATCCTAAGTCCCAGGACCGGCTCTTGCACTATGTACAATCATACGTCACATTTTAAAGTTCTGCATGCACCCTTCGTCCATCGCCAAACTCTGCTCGATCTCCAAATGGATCTCTGCATGGCTCGTGTGCGACAAGAGCTCATTGTATTCTAAAAAGGACGTCGAAGCATCTGAGGGCCAGACCGTTTCCTCCCCTGCTATGAACCTCATCACCGTGAAATGAACCATTTCAAACTACTATTGTGATTTGAGAAAGGAAAACTTCCAAAGAAGTTCATGTGTTGTACCAGTTCAAACTAAAGCACAATTTCCTTGTTCTTTTCAATTCATTCAACCGATGCCAACAGATCATTTCACGCCATGACAAATCAAATAAATCTCTCTGGAACATGATCTTGTAGCTTTTCGCCACGACCATGTTACTTTCTTAAATCTTGATTTGCAGAAATTTCCAAATTCTGTATTTAACAAAAACCTCAAATAATAAATTATACAGTTTAATTTTTCCAGTAGAAAATTGTCAACTATTTTTAGAAATTGGATACTTATATTTGACATGCACTACATGCCAAAAAATAGTACATTTACTTTTCCTTGATAGATGTACTAGTTTGTCATGTCATGCACATGAGAAAGGTATATCAAAAGTAAATATAATCATCATGCATCAAAGTATTGTTCATTTGTTGAGGTTCTTTAAGCTTAATGACAAGATTGCCTCCATGCTGAAGAATTCCTTCTTCATTTGCATCAGGCTCCGAGTTATCAAGAAACTCATTGCCTTCATTGTTACCATCGATTAAATCATCATAAGTCGTTTTTTTCCTGCTATCCGCTAAAGAAATTGCTTTCCTTCCGAGTGCGCATGATATTGTTGCATCTCTTGTAGTGATTCTAGTTACTACAGGCACATGTCAGACAATATTATCGAGAATCCCTTCCTCTATGAAAAATAATTCCGGTATTAAATTTAAACATGAAAGATACTGCAAGGATAAGGAGAATTCATGCATGCTGACCACTTTTGAAAAACAATATATGATAAACAGGTCAGACCAGTGTCAAAATTTATTACAGTTTTGAACTTCTTAAGTATCTTGAAGAAAAAATACACTGGCCCTATCATAGATGCCACTGTAAACTAAAAAAACGAAGAAAAAAAAATTTACTGTTAATTGCACAAGTGTAAATTGTTTACTATGCACCAACATGATAGGAACATAAACATGTTTGTTTCTGTTATTATTTATTGAAACAAGACTTAATTCCTAGGATTTCTCCTGCTAAAATAAACTATCTTGCAATGTGTTTTTGATTTTACATGATATCACAAATGAAAAAAAAATCTAATTATATATATGACATAAACAAGATTTACAGTTGATAACTGACTTTTTTTCCTGTGGTAATAGTTCAGATCAAGGTTCAAAGTTCCGGTTTCCGCTTCCATTCCGATCACTAGAGAATTTTGAATTTTCGGCTCTGTTTCGGAAATTCTGAAAATTTTGTTTTATTTTCGGTTCTGGATTTCGTTAGGATATAAAAAAATATAGCAGTAAATACTAAAATTTTGTGTTTAGAAGTATTATATCTCAATTGCTTATTTTGAATGAGATTTCTCTGCAAAACAGATTTTAAAAAAAAAATCAATTGATCAAGCACATAGAATACCTGAAGAAGCAGCCCAAATCAGGTCATTGTAGTTTCTAACCTGTTCCACTGCTTTTTTTCGAAGCAGCCCATGTGATTTAAAAAACAAAATATTAGCTATTCGTAACCTAAACAGAAACAACGTCTCCTCTTTGTCATTTCGCCGTCGAACCCAAAAAAAAGAAAACCTTTTGCTTGCTGCTTCTCCTTTCCGCTGCTTCCTATTTTGTACATCATTCCTTCTATAAATTTGTGTGCTTGGTATTTTCAGTATTTCCTAAATCGATTTTGTCTTCATTGAGATCCAAAATCGGGATTTTTGCTATATTCCGGTTCGGTCACCGCCGGAACCGGTTCGGAATGACCGAAACTCTGGTGTGCCGGACAGAATTTCAAACCATGGTTCAGATATCAAAATCATGAAGATGCCTTGCAATTTCAGATGTAATAGTTCAGATATTAAAGCCACAAATGTATAGTTAATAACTACAAATGTACAGTTGATCACCACATTGAGTTGATCAAAACATAGCCATTGTTAAAATAATCCAAAATTGTATGATTTATTATTATAGTTTAATGGTTGCAGAAAGTTCAATAAATAGATATATTTGGTCCAAGAAAATGTTTCGCATTAGTGTGGCTATTTTCTTAGGTAGGAGGCCAATGTGCTTGATCTTAAACTAATTGAATCAACCTCGTTATATATAGCAAGGCAATATGTCTTCAAGTATTGACAAACAATGGATGACAGAATATAACCGAAGAACTGCACGATATGTGGAAGGAGTGCAGAAATTTATTGAATTCGTTGAGAAAATGGTGGTAATAAGGAAATATATTCTTGTCCTTGCACACAGTGTAGAAATATGAAATTGAAGATTAAATTAGATGATATTCATTATCATCTTCTTAGATGGGGAATTGTCCAAACATATACCGTTTGGCATTTTCATGGGGAAGAGTCGACTAAGAAGCAAAAACAGCCCATTATTCAAGCCGTAAGTACTAATGTGGATGAACATCCTAGTATGGAAGATCTAGTCAATGATGCTGATAGATTTCACCATTATTTAACCTACAATTCCATCATCTAATAATATTGGAGATTCATTTATGATTGATGTCGATGGGAAAACTTGAAGCGTCCCAGGAAATTCGACTATTAAATTCAGACACAAATACATCACGTATCCAAATTCAAGTTTCGGAAACCTTGGAAGCTAATAGAAAGAGATTAGAGGGTGAGAAAAGATAAGATAGAAAGATTAGAAAAGAAGAAAAAGAAGAAGAATGACTAACCACAATATCAGAGTCTCACATCGCAACGTAATAAAATATAATACAAAAATAAATCTTTATTGAATACTTAAAATAATACTTACAGTTATCGGAGTGCAACGGGCATTTAATTCATCTGGACAGTTATAACAGTCTGTCTTTATTTACAACACACAGCGGGATAATAACTATATGGATATCATACGTCTAATCTCCTACAGCTCGTCTCCTGGAATTCATAACATCTTATCCAGAACCTGTAACTCGGACTGGCCCGAGCATTACAAACGCGACAAGTGAGTCTGATGAACCAACGTAAGAAAAACTCATTCAATTATTGGTATCATCCAACTTGATTTTAAAGTTAAAAATCATTCGAAAGAAAAGATAATCGTAAGACCAGCCTACACATAAACATGGATAGTTTTTACCTTACGATAACCCAAACCATTTATTTGAAATCATAATTATTTTGATATTATGATAGTGTATAAATCAAATAAATTATCATCTAGCAGAACGCTTGCATCTCACGTTCTACATATATAATATAAATTAAAAACCGCGGGCTATTATTGGAGATTGAATTTCCAACTATGAAAAGGTATGGAACTACCTTTCGATCAGTGTACTCTAGAGGGGATACACCGGAGTTCAACAAGAACATCTTGCAACTTAGCCACACATGACCGACCACTCATTTTGCTTGAGTCTATCGAATGTATATCACCAACGGTTGGGCTCAAACCACTATTTCCCGAAAGGGACAACATAGAATAGAATAAAGAAAGAAATTACTTTTATCTAGATAGGTGATTATACAACCTAATGGGAGCGACCCACTTAGCCTTGCCGCCTGCCCGATTTATGTAATTTCTCAGTTGATGAGGCTTGAGTTTATAATTCGCTTTTTGAACATCTGGCCATCATTCACATCATCCATACATGTCATCCAGGAATAGGATGAACCGAAGGCACCCTCCTACCAGAACCTAGGAATCACCCTATATATTAGTAGCGAGTAGTCCTTGCAATCCGTCGATTTCAACCACGATAGGATCACCATCAAAATATCTCTGGGCGCGACTCCAGAGAATTCGACAAGTAGTCCTCTCACTTATGAAGATCCACGGTCTTCACTGCTCCATCTTCAATCCGTATTTCTACATTTATGTATTTTATTGGTTCAGAATGGTTTCGAATATATTCGTTCCCATTTCCGCACCAACAATCGTATAGGCCAGATTTGATAGTTGGTTATTTAACTATCAAATAAAACAAACATTCATCCATAAAAGAAAACTAAATTCATCGATTTAATATTCATCACTTTAGCCTCTTTTTAATTAACCATCCATTAATTTAAAACATTTCTATTTTCCAATAAATAGAATTTGCATTTCTCTTCTTATATAATAAGAATATCCAAAACCTTATCATCTTAAAAATGCTTTTAAAACGTATTTCTTATCTCGGTCATTAGCCCCTAACCATAAATTAGTAAGAGGATAATTCCCTAAGCACCAACCCCGAAGGCCGAAACCAACATCAGATCGATACTCAAAAAATCATTCAACTCACTAATCCCTAGTCGGTTTCTAATTTCCTTAACTCCGTTTCCTAACTTCTAACGAATAAAAATTCCAATTATTCATTATCACTTTAAATGAGATATTTATCTCCAATTCAAATATTTTATTTAATGTGATTTACAAAACCATTATTGAATATTCCCTTAAATATTCTTTATAAATACCTTTACACTTTTACAACTTACTCGGTTTATTTTAATAACTTCATTCCATAAAAATATTCATATATAACTATCATTATCCAATTCTTACTATTCAAAAATATTATATACAAATCTTATATATATTTTTAATATAATCCATATTATATTATTCAAATTAGTTTGACTTGAATTCAATTTGAATTTATAAATTAAAAACAACTCTTCCTAACCTTCCTTCTACGTATTCCTATTTCCAAAATATTTACTTTATCCCTTATTCATCATAACTGTGAATAATATTCCTTAATACCAGTTCATATTTGACTTAATAATTCATACTTGCAACTTCAAGTTTAATTTTATTTTCTTTTATAACTTCTATTTATTATAAAATCTTCTTCATACTTTCCTTTGCAAATTAGGAAATTTCAATCTATTTAAAATAATGGTTTATTTTTTGATTTCCATTTCTTTTCCAAATTCGCACATACTTCACATTTTTCTCATATTTCCCAAATAATAATTTCACTTACAGAATTGTCTCTACATCTCATTTGTTTTTAAACAAATATTTTCTTTTTAAATTCTATTTAATTCAGATTCTAAATAAACATTTCTATTTAAAATAAATATTTCTTTTAAGCTCTCTTTATATTTTAATTTCTATTTTGAAATCCACATATCATTATTTAGGATATTTAAAATATCCAAAATCAGCAATCAGTGTTACTAACACATCCTATATACTTTAACTGTCACAGGTTATAAACACATAATATATCAGCATATATGTGAAAACAAATAATTTAAATGTGAGGAATCCAGTTGGATTCCTCCAACCTATTTTCTGCATCCACGGACGTTGGTCAACAATAATAATACCCATCCTGCTTCAAGGTAGGATATCGCAGTATAGAAGATCATCCACTATATATATTGTGGGGCGCATAGAGAAATCATCCGCTAATGGTAATGCGGGCATCCGCTAATGGTACTGCGGGAATCCAATCATCAATCACCAATATTATTATTATATAATATTATTATATATTATTTTCACTTTATATCATTCAGTTATCAGCCAACAAGCAATAAACTAAATTTTGAACTATTAAAAATAGTTCCCAACAATTTACTGAGTGAGTTTAACTCATCTCGATTTTTCCTTTGCTGAATATTCTGTTTAAAATTCTGTATCGTCTCAGCTACTCATCTGCTCCATTATCTCAAATAAATTTATCGCCTACGAATATTTTATTTATCGATTAAATATTTATTTATTTTAAGCTAACTATTAAATAAATTATTTAATACGTATTTAAATTTGGAAAAATGCTTACCTTATTTATAGTAGTTAATTACTCGACAATCCATGCAACAAACCCCCGACCATCTCTAAAACTGCATCAGCCCAAAAAACGATGCTCCATTCCACTTTGGCAATTCATTGAGCATTACATTGTAAATCTCAATATCTTATTATCACCTACAACCACTAGCCCAGCTGTTGTTGCACCACCATATCGATCCAACCTTGCTACCAATACTTTACTGTTCCGGTCAGTATGACCTACTTCAAACCATAGTCACATTCATAGACCAGACAACCCCCCCTTGAAAAACCATTCACTGCATAAACTCTACCCAGGACATGCCATTTGCCTGCATTCCCCCTTAGTATTTCATCAGCAATTTCAAACTGCCTAGTTCGGCATCAACACATCATGTACTTTTAATAAGACTTACTTCATCCATCAGGAAAAATCAAACTCCAGTTCGCAGCCTTCTCTACAAATCACTGATCGAACTCCACAAATGCCCAGCATCGGCCTTCACTGCCAAACTTCAATTTTAACAATTAAACTCCTTCAAAAATGCAACTCATGACAACCCATCTCCAAAATATAGAAATCGAGCTTCCTGTTGGCAATTTTGTTGAACACCAAAACTCCCAGTCAGTAGTTCGCACTCTTCCCGCCATCATCCAAAACTTAGATAAACCCATCGATATCCCATTATACCTCCACTGTCGGACCTCAATCCACACTTCACCATCAACTCCAGTGATCAATACTAATCCCAACCTTCACAATGCTGATAACAATGACTTCAAAACCTCGTCGAGTTCCAGATCTTGTCGCGGTCTCGAATCGCAGTGAATAGGAATCATGATTCCCCTTTGTCGCACCCATCCTTGAGTTAAGCTTTTGGTTGCTATCGCGATTTATTCCATTGCGGTTCAGATTTACTTTTTTTTTTTGTGAAACCGGATCTCGAGATTTGTTTGAAAACGAAAATGAATGAATTGAAAATTTAATTGGCTTCCGTTTTGAGAGGAACGAACGTGAGATGGTTTATAAAGGCACAAAGATATACATAAAAGGATAACGTCGAACTCAAGTAGGATTTAGATGTAGTATAAGGTTATAGTGTCGCTATTGAAAACTTAAGGGAGAAGGAAATATAGAGATGTGAGAGTTGAAAGGAGAAGACATTGAACTCAACTGAGTAGCCTGCGTAAACAAAGTCGTCCCCTGTATGCTGATTAATTAATTGATTTAATTTTACTTTGATTTTATTTTATTTAACGTGGTGTGATTCAAATCAAAGGATATTACAGTCCTGAACCCCTATTTGAACACAACAAAAGACGTTCCTAGGGTTCTACCCCTATTCTGAACACACTGGAACAGTTTTCATGGTCCAATTCGACCATATACAGAAGATATTAAATTAAATTAATGATTTAACATTAAATTCGATTTAATACAAAACAAATAAAATATTATTATCACATAAATATACGCAAACTGATTTCATAAAATTTCCATAATAAGACTAACTCAAAATATTAAACTTGATATTTCATTTTCACGTTAATCCAATATTAAATTGATTTAAAATCGATTTATTTTATAAAATAAATTGTTACGGTTTATAAACGATTCCATAGCGACTATTTTGATATTTGATTTAGCTATAACTCTCAATATAAAATACGAAATTCTGATTTTTCTCTTTTATTACAAAATTATAGTTTAACAAATTCGGATGTTTCTGGTTCCAATGAATTCCGACTTATAATGAATTCTGTACACTCAATTGAAGTTCAAAATTCAATATTACGAAGTGCCCACCATTTCGAGCTCGTTTCTATAATATATATATATATATATATATATAATTATATGTTTCAAACATTGTTTAATTAATATAAAATTCCATTTATATTACCAATTCAATATTTAAATTAATTTAAATATTCAAACATCGATTGATAAAAATGCGGGACGTTACATTCCTTCCCCTTAAAAGAATTTCGTCCCCGGAATTACTAGCAAGATAAATAGCTATATCTTATTAACTTCTCCCAATCCACTCATACAACTCAACGCCCACTTCAACATCGTTACTACTCGACCAACTCGCTAGTTTCCAATCTCACTCATTAATCCTTAACTTCAATTAACTTTTTGTTAACAATTTTTTTTCAAAATGTTGAAAAAATTTCTAACTACCTAAATTTTCGTATTATTTCGCCATAGTCTCCTTTGTACGGGCTAATCGGTGCAACTACAAAATACCTCTCTGGGCCTTCCCCAATCAAAAAGAAAATTAAAAAGCCAAGCGGCTTGCCAAGTAGGCTCATAAAATCCTATATTGAATTAAACATGTACCTTTTTGTCGGGCATCCCATGTTTATTCTTCACCCTTGCTTCTATCCAATAAACCTGTTCAATCACATACGCTTCCATTTCTATTCGATCACAATCAATTTAACATTTTACTTCCACTTTGCAAATTTATCTATTAATTCGCTCTCTTGCTTCACTGGTGACAATTTAAACAATCATGTTCACAAATATGTACATCTTTGTTTACAACAAGTTGAGTTTTTAATTATAGCCCAAGTTCCAGTTCCAATTTCTAATTTATAAAGTCCAATTAAATTTACACTTGAGTTCTTAATTCAATTCATTCTTCATTCATTTTCTATTCAACTCAATTTTATACAATTCAAGTTTGTATTCACTATTCAACATATACATGTATTAACTTCCATTTCAGAAATCAATTCCGTAGCCAACCTTAATTGAATAATATTCCAAGTCATATTCAATTAATTTTATTCAAATTGGATTCATTTCAATTTATTTGTATTTCAACTTGAATTCAAGCAGTAAAGTCAAGGATTTTCAGCTATTTTATAATGAATATTTAAAATAGTTTTAAATATTCAATTAGAATTATAAATGAATTTTTATTGAATTTATTGATTTAATAATCGATATACGAATTAATATCGAATATATTTATCAGGTATAGTAATACGAAATAATAATAATTGAATTCAAAATTTAAAACTGAATCTAAACAATTCAGTCGACTAATATAAATTATGTATTGACTTATAACGATAATAATAATTTATTATCGATGAATTTAATTGTTTAAAATCGATTTATATTTTAATTAAATCGAATTTAATTTAATCGTCGGTTTAAATTGATATCTTTTCTAGACGATCGAATCGGGCTTCGATATTCATTCTAGTGTATCCAGAATGGTGGTTAAACCTTAGAAAAGTCGGTCGTTACGCTCAGATAGGAGTTCGTTACCACGAGTTATTTTTATATAAGTCGGTTCAAAATCCACTCAAATTTAATTAATGTTGGTACTTACGCCAACACAAGGCCGACCTAATATATTCACTCGCGCAGCTGTTTTCCGTCCTCGAGCAGAAATATTTGTTCCCCCTTTTGTTTGGAAACCAACAGGATTTTTAATGGTGGTACGAATGGTTTCCTTCACTCCTATATATTTATCCATGCTTGCGATTTTTCCTCCCATTCTCAGAACTACGAACTCATTTCATTTCTTCCCTTTCCGTTCGTTTTCTTCAGTTGAAACCAAATCCTTAGAACTAAATAAAATAAAAACGAAAATCGAAACCAAAGACGACGTAATCTCCTGAAGCTCGAAAGCTCATTGGAGGTGCTCGCTTGGGGTGGAGTTGTCATAGCTTGTCGGTATGGGCGTTCGAAGAATTTCAGTAGGGGAACAAGGGAACGCGAACTCTCTGAAGCTTGAAACCTGAAGCTCGAGGTCAGCTAGAGGCTCGCGATTTGTGCTAAGTAGCAGAGGGGGTTGCGATCCATTTTTCTTGGATCTGGAGTTCACCGTAACATCAGGATTGGGTTTCGATTTAAGGTGTTTTAGAGTTTGATGATGGCGATTTTGGGAAAAGTGGGAATAAGGGGAATGTCAGAATTTTTAACTGTGAATCTAGGGTGTTGAGAGGATCAATAACGTGGAATGGAATTGTTCGAAGTTGACTGGATGATTGGGACTGGAGTAACAAGGTGGTCTGAAGGTTTTTGGGTGCTATTTTGAAATCAGGGTGTTGAGAGGATCAATAACGTGGAATGGAATTGTTCGAAGTTGACTGGATGATTGGGACTGGAGTAACAAGGTGGTCTGAAGGTTTTTGGATGCTATTTTGAAATTTCTGGAGTGTTGATGTCATGATTACTGAAGCGGTGGAATTGGGTGGAAGTTGTTGTGCGATGTAGTGTTGTCAGGGGACGGAGTAGTAAATTGGAGTTCGATCTGTTTGTTTGGGGGATAAACGGATGTAGCGATGGAGTTTGCCTCATTGATTTTGAATTGGGGTGTCGATTTTCTTTGTAATGGATGCAAGTCAGGCAATGGCTCGAGTAGGAGGAGTGTTTGTTCAATAAGCCGATCGGTTTGAGGTAAATGTAAATGATGTAGTAACAAGGCAGTGAGATGCTTTCAGCAGAGTTGGTCGGAGTGTTGCTTCATGGAATTATCAACTAATTTAAAGAACAGTAACGTATATGTTGTTTTAGAATTTAATTTATATAAGAGAATTCATTTATATTTGTTAAATTAAATCTAAATAGCTTAATTGATAAGTAAAATAAATAACCGTGGGTGCTAAATAGACTCAGTCAAGACAACTCCAGTAGATGCGTGGCCGCGCGAGATTTAGAATAAAACGAGATGTTCGACAACTGCAAATTTCAATGAGTAAATCTCACTCACAAGTTATATTTAATTTATTTTTATTGTTGAAAATAAATTGCTGGTTGTTTGGATGCATATATGGATTATTGAATCATTGTAGTTATTATAATATATATATCATTTATTTAGGCTTGGTGGTTGTGATTATTACATATATATATATATATATATATATATTGGATATTTCCCGCAGTACCATTAGCGGATGCCCGCAGTATCATTAGCGGATGACCCTATCGCCCCACGATATATGAGTGGATGACCTTCGTACCGCGATATCCTGCCTTGAAGTAGGATTGGTATTATTTATGTAGTCTAACATCTGTGTATGTAGGGAAAAACAGATTGGAGGGATCCAGTTGGATCCCTCGAAAATATATTTATCGTTGTTTGGATCCCTCGAAAATTTATTTATCGTTGTTTTTTTATATGCGTAGTATGTTGAATTGAATTGATGTTTGTGTATTTAAATGTTTGAATATCACTGGCCCTAGATATTATATTTAAAAATATCATAAAAAGAGATATTTAGATTTAAAAGGGAAAATTTATATTTCGAATAGAAATTGAATTTCGATTGAATTAGAAAATATTAACTTGTTTTTAAGAATAAAACAAGTAGTCAAATTTATAAACAATGTTTATGATTGGGTAGAAAATCATCACTGATAATTTAGGAATGGAAACTCAAGTGTTAATTTTAAAAAGGGAATTTATTTTTTGAAAATAGAAATGGAATTTGAAACTGAAAACTTGTTTTAATATTTAAAACAAGAAGCGTTATTTATAAATGATATTTATAAATAAAAGAGGGGAATTTTTATTAGATAATTTATTTAAATTCAAGGATGAACTTAAAAAGGGATTTTTATAATTTGAAATCTTTTCAGGGAAGGGAAACAATGAAATTTACTCCGATGTTTGGAATGTAAAATGAAATGAGTAATTCCATACGGATTTACGATTATAATTCGACCATGCCAAATTTATAAAATAAATAAATTTATTTCCAGTTAAGATATCAAGATTATATTGGTAGAACTAAAATTTAAAGTTTAAATATAAAAATAGATTACATATTGATTTATATATATATATATATAAAAGTTGTGAAAATAAACCATTCCAAAATTGGAATCGAGTTTCAAATAGATTATTAAAATGGAAGTTCGTTTTAATAAGAAAGTTTAACTTATAAACAATATTTATAAATGTGATGAAGTAATTTTCATCGAGTAATTAGGAAACATATATCCAAATTTAAGAAATGGAAGGAAAGGCAAGATTTTAAATTGAGTTTTTGTATTACAAGCTTTTATCTATCTCAAGAGAAGAACGTTATCGGTCAAGGTCTGAGAGGTAAATAAAATACCCCAACTTGAACGACTTCACTATTATCAAGAGATGGTACTAGTTTGTAATGTTAAAGGATGTCTAATTAATTATTTGCATAAAAAGAATTTATAACTGGAATCCGATGATATCAATATTGTATAAATAATCTAATTACCTGTGAATTGGACTTGAATATAAAAATTTGAGTTTTGAATAAATTCGTAACCGAGTTATGAATGTGAAATGAAATAATCGGCGAGTTTGAATAACTTGAATTGTTAAGTTAGATTTGGATAACGGGTTTGAATTATTTTTAGAAAGATTGAAAATGGAATTGGAATTTAATTTATAAATGAAGTTAACGTTCATATTTAAATTATAATTAAAATGAACTCGCCGCGGCACGGTAGTTCGTAATTTGGCGTTTCGAACTTCAATAGAGTACATAGAACTTAATATAAGTCGAAATTTAATGAAACAAGAAATGTACAGACCTATTGAATAATAATTTTCTAATGGAAGAGAAAAATCTAGATTTCGTCGTATAGATTTTGAGTTATGTCAAAATCAAATTTTCAGAAAAACAGCGCCATAATCGTTTTAAACCATAACGGTTTATTAAACCCAAAAAAAAGGATTTGAGTGAATAAAAATATGAATTTCCATTAGTAAATTCCAGACTTCAGTTATAAATTAAATGTGAATTCAATTGGAGTAAATGGATTGATTTTTAGGATAAAAAATAGATTTTTAATTATCAAATGAAGTTAACTAATTTTAATGGAAATTAGTTAATAAAGGTTTGGGCCGAATTTTGACTTTGGTTAAGTGATTTGAATTTGTTAATTGAAACTGGGAATTTGAATATGGGATGTGAATTAGAATTGAGAAGCGAGCAAGGAGTTGAGTGTGATTTGTCTATAAGAGAATACAAATATATTTGAACATGATATGTTCAGATTAAAGGCAATGAAACCAAGAAGCTAATTATAAATGTAATTAGCGAATAGAAAGCGAGTTATGTAAAAAGGGACGAATTGATTGAAATGAATTGGAAATGGCCATGTATATTTTAAACAGGTACTGAATGAAGGGTATGAAGATGATAATTTAAGTTTCCGATAAAAAGGTACATGTTTCAATTCCATATGAGATTTTATGGGCCTATTGGGCAAGCCGTTTGGCTTTTTGATTTTCTTTTTGAATGAAAAGGGCCTAAAGAGGCGAGTTAAGGTTTGAACTATTGACTGGTACAAAGGAGGTGCTGGCAAAATTTTCTGAAAATTTAAGGAGTTAGAATATTTTTAAGAAATTTTGATAATAGAAATCAATATATCGATATATAGAATTGATAAGAAATTTGGAAAATGAATATTAATTAAAACGGGCTAGTGAATTGTTTGATGGATGTTTTATTTTTCTTCAATAGTTAAATCACCGGCTATGAAATATTTTTGACCATCGTTGTCAATACGGAGAGACCAGTTGGATTTAATATCTGAAACCACCCCGTATAGGCATAGGTGCTACGAATTTGATTATGTTGAAGATAAATTGAAGACAACGCGGAGTGCAAGGGCCGTTATGTTTGTCTAGTCCCAGGACAACTTGTATGGACGAATCTCCGACAGGGTATTCCAAACAGTCACATAAGACGATCTTTTCAAGGTATTACGTCTGGTAGCGGGGAAATTCGTTTCTCTTAGCTTTTATACCCATAATATTTTGGAAGATCAAATAGTGATTTGTTGGGTTTGACGATGTGACATTCAAAGTGAATGGTGGCCAGATGTTCTAAAGAGTTAACGTAGCCTCAAGCCTCACAACCGGGAAATGACAAAAATCGGGCAGGCATAATGGCTAGTTGCGTCATACCCAATTAGGGTATATTTGTCACTGATCTAGAGAAAATTCAATATTCATTCTTCTTTCGATTCTGTATCTTACGGATTACGGTTGGACGATCGACAACCGTGGGTGACAATATATTCGCTACACTCAAGCTAAATGAGTGGGCGTTCATGTGTGGTCGGGTTGAAAGATGTTCTTGCTGAACCCCAGTGTATCCCCTCTAGAGTGCACTGATCGGGAGGTGGTCTCATACCTTGTCATAGTTGGAATCCAATCTCCAATAAGCGCCCTGCGGTTTTTGATTTTATACAATATATGTTGAGTGTGAGATGCAAGCGTTCTACTATTTGGTTATTTATTTGATTAGACATTATTATAATATCACTTGATTTTGATATCAAAAATATTTTGGTTATATTAAGGTAAAAACCGTCCATGTTTATGTGTGGGTCGGTCTTACTATTACCCTTTCTTTTAAAGAAATTTTCGAAGTTAAACAATATGGTTGGAGTTTACTCACACTAGTCCTATGACTGGCCTAGTGTTTATTTTGTTTTGTTTTTTTTTGAACTCTTGGGTATCCAAATTTGTACGGGCAGTCAAGTGTTTCAGGCTTTTACAGATACACTTGGAGGAGCTTCAAGCAGGAGGCTTCACCGTTAGTTATTTAGAGTTATTTCCGCTGTATCAAATGTTATGTTGTACTCTGATATGGTATGTATATACAAAACAGATTTGTATTTCAAAGTTATGCTATGTAATATATTTTATTCGTTCCGCTGCTGTTTTGTTATTTTTATTCTTCTTCTGTCTATTTCTATTTAACCCTAATGACTCGTATTTCTGTATTATTTGAGTTGGATGTGGGTTGTATTAGTCAGCTCAGATAGTACGGATTTGTGGGCCTTTACAGTTGGTATTAGAGCTTAGGTTAAACGAACACCTAGGCTTTGGTAGGGGTTTTACTCACTAGAGATAGGGTCAATAGTACCCTAGAATGAGTTGAGTGTATATATATAAGAGAGCGTATTTGTAAATTGATATAAAAACTGTTTTATATTGTGTTGAATGGTTTTTCGAGTTGTTTATGAATTCTGGTCGGTACAGGAAGTACAACTGTATCGATAGGTGTTTCTAAACACTTGAGCTGAGTAATTCGACACATTATGTTTTAAAAGGTGGGTAAATGAAATAATTTTACCCAAAACTATTTTTTTATGAAAAGAATATTTTTTTGAAATTTTTATAATATATGCATGAGTTGGTTACTATTATTATAATCAAATGAGAATATAAAATTGAAATGATTATATATAACCAAATAGAACGTGAATATACAAATGAGATAAAATTAAAATTGGATTGAAATAAGAATTCTGAGTTTAAATCCCGGAAAGTTGGAAAATATTTTTCCGAAGTATATTAAAGTAATATAACATTATTTTGGAAGGATTTTAGAAAAAAAATTAGTTTGAACGGATTTTGAAAATGATAAAGCATTGAATTCACTTTGGACACTGGAAAATAATTCTGACCATGATCGCGACATCGTCGGTTTTCATTTTCGAGTTCCAAATGGTGGATTGCTACCATAGTGAGATTTTCAAAGAAAATTATTTGTTTTGGAAAGTTCAAATATTTTGAATTGGAATAAAAGAAATATCTGTATGTATATATTTATATGATTTCAAAGAAATTTGAAATAAACACCGGTATTTGAATTTTGAAACCTAAATTTAACTTAAACAAGACAAATGGATTGAAATGAATAAATTGATTTGAATCAAGCTGAATGAGTTTGAATGAATGAAATATGAATGTAATACTGAGTTATAACAAAGAGGGTTTTTGAAATGTAAATGAGTCTATAGCATTTCTTCTGCCTTAGTAATTTTGGGGACGAAATTCTTTTAAGAGGGGAGGAATGTAATGTCCCGGATTTTTATCTGTTTTATAATGAATATTTAGAATAGTTTTAAATATTCAATTGGAATTATAAATGAATTTTTATTGAATTTATCGATTTAATAATCGATATACGAATTAATATCGAATATATATATATATCGGGTATCGTAATACGAAACGATATTAATTGAATTCAAAATTTAAAACTGAATATAAACAATTCAGTCGATTAATATAAATTCTGTATTGACTTATAATGATAATAATAATTTATTATCGATGAATTTAATTGTTTGAAATCGATTTATATTTTAATTAAATCGAATTTAATTTAATCGTCAGTTTAAATTGATATCTTTTCTAGACGATCGAATCGGGCTTCGATATTCATTGTAGTGTGTCCAGAATGGTGGTTAAACCTTAGAAATGTCAATCATTACGCTCAGATAGGAGTTCATTACCGCGAGATATTTTTATATACGTCAGTTCAAAATCAACTCAAATTTAATTAATGTTGGTACTTACGCCAACACAAGGCCGACCTAATATATTCACTCGCGTAGCTGTTTTCCGTTCTCGAGCAGAAATATTTTTTCCCCCTTTTGTTTGCAAACCAACAGGATTTTTAATGTTGGTACGAATGGTTTCCTTCACGCCTATATATTTAGCCATGCTTGCGATTTTTCCTTCCATTCTCAGAACCACGAACTCATTTCATTTCTTCCCTTTCCGTTCGTTTTCTTCAATTGAAACCAAATCCTTAGAATTAAATAAAACAAAATAAAAAAAATGAAAATCGAAAGATGTAATCTACTGAAGCTCGAAAGCTCAATGGAGGCGCTCGCTTGAGGTGGAGTTTTCATAGCTTGTCGGTATGGGGTGTTCGAAGAATTTCATTAGGGGAACAAAGGACCGCGAGCTCCCTGAAGCTTGAAACCTGAAGCTCCAGGTCAGTTAGAGGCTCGCGATTTGTGCTAAGTGGTAGAAGGGGGTTGCGATCCATTTTTCTTGGATCCGGAGTTCACCGCAACGTCAGGATCGGGTTTCGATTTAAGGTGTTTTAGGGTTTGATGATGGCGATTATGGGAAAAGTGGGAATAAGGGGATTGTCGGAATTTTTAACTATGAATTTGGGGTGTTGTGAGGATCAACAACGTGGAATGGAATTGTTCGAAGTTGGCTGGGTGATTGGGACTAGAGTAACGAGATAGTCTGAAGGTTTTTGGGTGCTATTTTGAAATTTCTGGAGTGTTGATGTCATGATTACTGAAGCGGTGGAATTGGGTGGAAGTTGTTGTGCGAGGCAGTGTTGTCAGGGGATGAAGTAGTAAATTGGAGTTCGGTATGTTTGTTTGGGGGATAAACGGATGTAGCGATGGAGTTTGCCTCATTGATTTTGAATTTGGATGTCGATTTTCTTTGTAATTGATGCAAGTCAGGCAATGGCTCGAGTAGGAGGAGTGTTTGTTCAATAAGCTAATCGGTTTGAGGTCAATGTAAATGATGTAGTAACAAGGCAGTGAGATGCTTTCAGCAGAATTGGTCGGAGTGTTGCTTCATGGATTTATCAACTAATTTAAAGAACAGTAAGGTATATGTTGTTTTAGAATTTAAATTATATAAGAGAATTTATTTATATTTGTTAAATTAAATCTAAATAGCTTAATTGATAAGTAAAATAAATAACCATAGGTGCTAAATAGACTCAGTCAAGACAACTCGGGTAGATACGTGGCCGTGAGATTTAGAATAAAACGAGATGTTTGACAACTCCAAATTTCGGTGAGTAAATCTCACTCACAAGTTATATTTAATTTATTTTATCATTGAAAATAAATTGTTGGCTGTTTGGAAGCATATATGGATTATTGAATCGTTGTGGTTATTATAACATATATATATTAGTTATTTAGGCTTGGTGGTTGTGGTTATTATATATATATATATATATATTGGATATTTCCCGCGGTACCATTAGTGGATGCCCGCAGTATCATTAGCGGATGACCCTATCGCCCCACGATATATGAGTGGATGACCTTCATACCGCGATATCCTGCCTTGAAGCAGGATTGGTATTATTTATGTAGTCTAACATCTGTGTATGTTGGGAAAAACAGATTAGAGGGATCCTGTTGGATCCCTCAAAAATTTATTTATCATTGTTTTTTTATATGCGTGGTATGTTGAATTGATGTTTGTGTATTTAAATGCTTGAATATCACTGGCCTCAGATATTATATTTAAAAATATCATAAAATGGGATTTTTAGATTTAAAAGGGAAATTTTATTTTTCAAATAGATATTGAATTTTGATTGAATTAGAAAATATTAACTTGTTTTTAAGTATAAAACAAGTAGTCAAATTTATAAACAATGTTTATGATCGGATAGAAAATCATCATTGATAATTTAGGAACGGAAACTCAAGTGTTAATTTTAAAAAGGGAATTTATTTTTTGAAAATAGAAATGGAATTCGAAATCGAAAACTTTTTTTAATATTTAAAACAAGAAGTATTATTTATAAACGATATTTATAAATAAAAGAAAGGAATTTTTATTGGATAATTTATTTAAATTCAAGGATGAAATTAAAAAGGAATTTTTATAATTTGAAATCATTTCATGGAAGGGAAACAATGAAATTTACTCCGTTGTTTGTAATGTAAAATGAATTGAGTAAATCCATACGGATTTATGATTATAATTCGACCATGTCGAATTTATAAAAGAAATAAATTTATTTCCAGGTAAGATATTGAGATTATATCGAATAGAACTAAAATTTAAAGTTTTAATATAAAAATTAATTACATATTGATTTATATATATATAAGTTGTGAAAATAAAATATTCCAAAATTAGAATCAAGTTTCAAATAGATTATTAAAATGGAAGTTCGTTTTAATAAGAAAGTTTAACTTATAAACAATATTTATAAATGTGATGAAGTAATTTTCATCGAATAATTAGGAAACATATTTCCAAATTTAAGAAATGGAAGAAAATGCAAGATTTTAAATCGAGTTTTCGTATTACAAGCTTTTATCTATCTCAAGATAAGAATGTTATCAGTCAAGGTCTGAGAGGTAAATAAAATACCCTAACTTGAACGACTTCACTATTATCAAGAGATGGTATTAGTTTGTAATGTTTAAGGATGTCGAATTAATTAATTATTTGCATAAGAAGAATTAATAAGTGGAATCCGATGATATCAATATTTTATAAATAATCTAATTACATGTGAATTTGACTTGAATATAAAAACTTGAGTTTTGAATAAATTCATAACTGAGTTATGAATGTGAAATGAAATAATCGGCAAGTTTGAATAACTTGAATTGTTAAGTTAGATTTGGATAACGGGTTTGAATTATTTTTAGAAATATTGAAAATGGAATTGTAATTTAATTTATAAATGAAGTTAACATTCATATTTAAATTATAATTAAAACGAACTAGCCGCGGCACTGTAGTTCGTAATTTGGCGTTTCAAACTTCAATATAGTATACAGAACTCAATATAAGTCGTAATTTGATGAAACAAGAAACGCGGAGACCTATTGAACATTAGTTTTCTAATGGAAGATAAAAATTTAGATTTCGTTGTATAGATTTTGAGTTATGTCAAAATCAAATTTTCAGAAAAACAACGCCATAATCGTTTTAGACCATAATGGTTTATTAAAACGAAAAATAGGATTTGAGTGAATAAAAATATGAATTACCATTGGTAAATTCCAGACTTCGGTTATCACTTAAATATGAATTCAATTGGAGTAAATGGATTGATTTTTGGGATAAAAATCAGATTTTTAATTATCGAATGAAGTTAACTAATTTTAATGGAAATTAGTTAATAAAGGTTTGGGCCGAGTTTTGACTTTGGTTAAGTGATTTGAATTTGTTAATTGAAATTGGGAATTTGAATATGGGACTTGAATTAGAATTGAGAAGAGAGCAAGGAGTTGAGCTTGATTTGTCTATAAGAGAATATAAATATATTTGAACATGATATGTTCAGATTAAAGGTAAATGAAACCAAGAAGCTAATAATAAATGTAATTAGTGAATAGAAAGTGAGTTATGTAAAAAGGGACGAATTGATTCAAATGAATCAGAAATGGCCGTGTATATTTTAAACAGGTAGTGAACAAAGAGTATGAAGATTATAATTTAAGTGCCCGACAAAAAGGTACATGTTTCAATTCCATATGAGATTTTATGGGCCTGTTGGGCAAGCCGCTTGGCTTTTTGATTTTCTTTTTGAATGAAAAGGGCCTAGAAAGGCGAATTGAGGTTTGAATTATTGACTAGTACAAAGGAGGTACTGGCGAAATTTTCCGAAAATCTAAGAAGTTAGAATATTTTTAAGGAATTTTGATAATAGAAATCAATATATCGATATATAGAATTTGATAAGAAATTTGGAAAATGAATATTAATTAAAAGGGGCCAGTGAATTGTTTGATGGATGTTTTATTTTTCTTTGATAGTAAAATCACCGGCTATGAAAGATTTTTGACCATCGTTGTCAATACGGAGAGACCGATTGGATTTAATATCTGAAACCTCTCCGTATAGGCATAGGCATTGCGAATTAGATTATGCTGAAGATAAATTGAAGACAATGTGGAATACAAGGGCCGTTATGTTTGTCCAGTCCCAGGACAACTTGTATGGAAGAATGTCCGATAGAGTATTCCTGACGTTTCATAAGACGATCTTTTCAAGGTATTATGTCTGGCGGCGGAGAAATTCGTTTCTCTTAACTTTTATACCTGTAATATTTTGGAAGATCAACTAGTGATTTGTTGGGTTTGACGATGTGACATTCAAAGTGAATAGTGACCAGATGTTCTAAAGAATTAACATAGCCTCAAGCCTCACAACCGGGAAATGACAAAAATCGGGCAGGCATCATGGCTAGTTGGGTCATACCCAAGCAGGGTATATTTGTCACTGATCTAGAAAAAATTCAATATTCATTCTTCTTTCGATTCTGCATCTTATGGATTATGGTTGGATGAACGACAACCGTGGGTCACAATATATTCCCTACACTCAAGCTAAATGAGTGGGCGGTCATGTCTGGCCGGGTTGCAAGATGTTCTTGCTGAATCCCAGTGTGGCCCCTCTAGAGTACACTGATCGGGAGGTGGTCCCATACCTTGTCATAGTTGGAATCCAATCTCCAATAAGCGCCCTGTGGTTTTTGATATTATACTATATATGTAGAGTGTGTTATGCAAGCGTTCTACTATTTGGTTATTTGTTTGATTAGACATTATTACAATATCACTAGATTTTGATATCAAAAATATTTTGATTATAGTAAGGTAAAAACTGTCCATGTTTACGTGTGGGCCGGTCTTACTATTACCCTTTCTTTTAAAGAAATTTTCAGAGTTAAACAATATGGTTGGAGTTTACTCACACTAGTCTAACCTAGTGTTTGTTTTTCCTAAACTCTTGGGTGCCCAAATTTGTACAGGCAGTCAAGTGTTTCAGGCTTTTACAGATACACTTGGAGGAGCTTTAAGCAGAAGGCTTCACCGTTAGTTATTTAGAGTTATTTCCGCTGTATCAAATGTTATGTTGTATTATGATATGGTATGTATATACAAAACATATTTTTATTTCAAAGTTATGTTATACAATATATTTTATTCGTTATGCTGTGAGATTCTGTTTTTTTATTTCTTTTCTTCTTCTGTTTATTTCTTTTTAACCCTAATGACTCGTATTTCTGTATTATTTGAGTTGGACATGGGATATATTAGTCAGCTCAGATAATGCGGATTTTCGGGCCTCAACACAAGCATTTTCAATCCATATTGGTCTAAAAATATGGTTTCAATTTCAGTCCAATCTATTTAACTTACTTTCAACCAATTTTTAATCCATACAATTCATTATACTGGAATTTGTTTCCATAGGACCCAATTTATACCCAAGTTTTGATTTTTGTGTCAAAAATCATCTCTTTTGTCTTCTGGTTATATTAAACCACTTAATTCCATAATACCATTTAAATTCCATTTAAATCAATCAAACAATCAAATATCAACAATAATTTGATAGAATTGTTTCTTTTCCATAAAAATATAATTTTGGGCAAAATTATTTCATTTACCCGCTTTACAAAATAATATTGTATCAGTTTCCAGTTCAAAATTGAACCAATCTAGTGCCACAATACAAAACATTTTTATAAAATATACAAATACGTTATCTCATATATACATGTACACTCAACTCAATCTAGGATATTTCTAACCCCATCTCTATCGAGTTATATCACAAAGCCAAGGTTATTCCTAAACCATTGCTCTGATACCAACTGTAGCATCCCGGGAAATTCGACTCTCGAATTCAAACACTAATACATCACGTATCCAAATTCAAGTATTGAAAACCCCGAAAGCTAATAGAAAGAGACTAGAAGGTGGTCTAAAGGTTTTTGGGTGCTATTTTGGAATTTCTGATGTGTTGATGTCATGATTACTGAAGCGGTGGAATTGGGTGGAAGCTGTTGTGCAATGCAGTGTGTCAGGGGACGGAGTAGTAAATTAGAGTTCAGTCTGTTTGTTTGGGGGATAAACAGATGTTTGCCTCACTGATTTTGAATTGGGGTGTCGATTTTCTTTGTAATGGATGCAAGTTAGGCAACGGCTCGAGTAGGAGGAGTGTTTGTTCAATAAGATGATCTGTTTGAGGTCAATGTAAATGATGTGGTAACAAGGCAGTAGGATGCTTTCAGCAGAGTTACTCGGAGTGTTGCTTCATGGATTTATCAACTAATTTAAAGAATAGTAATGTATATGTTGTTTTAGAATTTAAATTATATTGGAGAATTTATTCATATTTGTTAAATTAAATCTATATAGCTTAATTGATAAGTAATATAAATAACCGTAGGTGCTAAATAGACTCAATCAAGACAACTCGGGTAGATGCATGGCCGCGCGAGATTTAGAATAAAACGAGATGTTCGACAACTGCAAATTTCGATGAGTAAATCTCATTTACAAGTTATATTTAATTTACTTTTATTGTTAAAAATAAATGTCTAGCTGTTTGGATGCATATATGGATTATTGAATCGTTGTGGTTATTATAATATATATTAGTTATTTAGGCTTGGTGGTTGTGGTTATTATATATATTGGATATTTCCTGCAATACCATTAGCGGATGCCCGTAGTATCATTAGCAGATGACCCTATTGCCCCATGATATATGAGTGGATGACCTTCATGCCTCGATATCTTTCCTTGGAGCAAGATTGGTATTATTTATGTTGTCTAACATTTGTGTATGTAGGGAAAAACAGGTTGGAGGGATCCAACTGGATCCCTCAAAAATTTATTTATCGTTGTTTTTTATATGCGTGTTATGTTGAACTAAATTGATGTTTGTGTATTTAAATGTTTGAATATCACTGGCACTAGATATTATACTTAAAAATATCATAAAAAGGGATTTTTAGATTTAAAAGGGAAATTTTATCTTTCAAATAGAAATTGAATTTTGAATGAATTAGAAAAAATTAACTTGTTTTTAAGAATAAAACAAGTAGTCAAATTTATAAACAATGTGATAGAAAATCATCATTGATAATTTAGGAATGGAAACTCAAGTGTTAATTTTAAAAAGGGAATTTAGTTTTTGAAAATAGAAATGGAATTTGAAATCGAAAACTTGTTTTAATATTTAAAACAAGAAGTGTTATTTATAAATGATATTTATAAATAAAAGAGGGAAATTTTTATTGCGCCTGTCGGATAAATATTTCTCCGAAGGTGCTTGTGTTTTGGCCCTTGGATAATTTATTTAAATTCAAGGATTAACTTAAAAAGGGAATTTATAATTTGAAATCGTTTCAGGGAAGGGAAACAATGAAATTTACTCTGATGTTTGGAATGTAAAATGAATTGAGTAAATCCATACGGATTTATGATTATAATTCGACCATGTCAAATTTATAAAATAAATAAATTTATTTCCAGGTAAGATATCGAGATTATATTGAATAGAACAAAAATTTAAAGTTTAAATTTAAAAATAGATTACATATTGATTTATATATATAAGTTGTGAAAACTAAATATTCCAAAATTGGAATCGAGTTTCAAATAGATTATTAAAATGGAAGTTTGTTTTAATAAGAAAGTTTAACTTATAAACAATATTTTTAAATGTGATGAATTAATTTTCATCGAGTAATTAGGAAACATATTTCCAAATTTAAGAAATGGAAGAAAAGGCGAGATTTTAAATCGAGTTTTTGTATTACAAGCTTTTATCTAACTCAAGATAAGAACGTTATCGGTCAAGGTCTGAGAGGTAAATAAAATACCCCAACTTACTTCACTATTATCAAGAGATGGTATTAGTTTGTAATGTTAAAGGATGTCGAATTAATTAATTATTTGCATAAAAAGAATTTATAATTGGAATCCGATGATATCGATATTTTATAAATAATCTAATTACATGTGAATTGGACTTGAATATTAAAACTTGATTTTTGAATAAATTCATAACTGAGTTATGAATGTGAAACGAAGTAATCGGCGAGTTTGAACAACTTGAATAGTTAAGTTAGATTTGGATAACGGGTTTGAATTATTTTTAGAAATATTGAAAATGGAATTGGAATTTAATTTATAAATGAAGTTAACGTTCATATTTAAATTATAATTAAAACGAGCTCGTTGCGGCGCGGTAGTTTGTAGTTTGGCGTTTCGAACTTCAATCGAGTATACATAACTCAATATAAATCGGAATTTGATGAAACAAGAAACACGCAGACCTATTGAATAATATTTTTCTAATGGAAGAGAAAAATCTAGGTTTCGTCGTATACATTTTTAGTTATGTCAAAATCAAAATTTCAGAAAAACAACGCCATAATCATTTTAAACCATAACGGTTTATTAAATCGAAAAAAGGATTTGAGTGAATAAAAATATGAATTTCCATTAGTAAATTCCAGACTTTTGTTATAAATTAAATATGAATTCAATTGGAGTAAATGGATTGATTTTTGGGATAAAAATCAGATTTTTAATTATCGAATGAAGTTAACTAATTTTAATGGAAATTAGCTAATAAAGGTTTGGGCCGAATTTTGACTTTGGTTAAGTGATTTGAATTTGTTAATTGAAATTGGGAATTCGAATATGGGACATGAATTAGAATTGAGAAGCGAGCAAGGAGTTGATTTTGATTTGTATATAAGAGAATACAAATATATTTGAACATGATATGTTCAAATTAAAGCTAAATGAAACCAAGAAGCTAATTATAAATGTAATTTGCGAATAGAAAGCGAGTTATGTAAAAAGAGACGAATTGATTGAAATGAATTGGAAATGGCCGTGTATATTTTAAACAAGTAGTGAATGAAGAGTATGAAGATTATAATTTAAGTACCCAACAAAAAGGTACATGTTTCAATTCCATATGAGACTTTACGGGCCTATTGGGCAAGCCGCTTGGCTTTTCGATTTTCTTCTTGAATGAAAAGAGCCCAGAGAGGCGACTTGACGTTTGAACTATTGACTAGTACAAAGGAGGTGCTGGCGAAATTTTCCGAAAATTTAAGACTTAGAATATTTTTAAGAAATTTTGATAATAGAAATCAATATATCGATATATAGAATTCGATAAGAAATTTGGAAAATGAATATTAATTAAAAAAGGCCAGTGAGTTGTTTGATGGTTGTTTTATTTTTCTTTGATAGTTAAATCACCGGCTATGAAAGTTTTTTGACCATCATTGTCAATATGGAGAGACCGGTTGGATTTAATTTCTGAAACCACTACGTATAGGCATACGCGCCGCGAATTAGGTTATGCTAAAGATAAATTGAAGGCAGAGTGGAATGCAAGGGCTGTTATGTTTGTCCAGTCCCAGGACAACTTGTATGGATGAATGTCCAATAGAGTATTCCAAACGGTCACGTAAGACGATCTTTTCAAGGTATTACGTCTGGTGGCGGAGAAATTCGTTTCTCTTAACTTTTATACCCGTAATATTTTGGTAGATCAACTAGTGATTTGTTGGGTTTGACGAAGTGACATTCAAAGTGAATGGTAACCAGATGTTCTAAAGAGTTAACGTATCCTCAAGCCTCACAACCGGGAAATGACAAAAATCGGGCAGGCAACATGGCTAGTTGGGTCATACCCAAGCAGGGTATATTTGTCACTAATCTAGAGAAAATTCAATATTCATTCTTCTTTCGATTCTGTATCTTACGGATTACGGTTGGACGACAGACAACCATAGGTGACAATATATTCGCTACACTCAAGCTAAATTAGTGGGCGGTCATGTGTGGCCGGGTTGCAAGATGTTCTTGCTGAACCCCATTTTAGCCCCTCTAGAGTACACTAATCGGGAGGTGGCTCCATATACCTTGTCATAGTTGGAATACAATCTCCAATAAGCGCCCTGCGGTTTTTGATTTTATACTATATATGCAGAGCGTGAGATGCAAGCGGTCTACTATTTGGTTATTTATTTGATTAGACATTATTGTAATATCACTGGTTTTGATATCAAAAATATTTTGGTTGTAGTAAGGTAAAAACCGTCCATGTTTGTGTGTGGTCCAATCTTACTTTTACCATTTCGTTTAAAGAAATTTTCAAAAGTTAAACAATGTGGTTGGAGTTTACTCACACCAGTCCCATGACTGACCTAAAGTTTATTTTGTTTTGTTTTTCCTAAACTCTTGGGTGCCCAAATTTGTACGGGGAGTCAAGTGTTTCAGGCTTTTACAGATACACTTGGAGGAGCTTGAAGCGAGGCTTCACCGTTAGTTATTTAGATTTATTTCCGCTGTATCAAATGTTATGTTGTACTCTGATATTGTATGTATATACACAACAGATTTGTATTTCAAAGTTATGCTATAAAATATATTTTATTCGTTCCGCTGTGAGATTCTGTTTTGTTACTTCTATTCTTCTTCTATATATTTCTTTTTAACTTTAATGACTCGTATTTCTGTATTATTTGAGTTGGATATGGGTTGTATTAGTTAGCATAGATAGTACGGATTTTCGGGCCTTTACACCAGCATTTTCAATCCATATTGATTTAATAATATGGTTTCAATTTCAGTCCAATCTGTTTAACTTACTTTAAACCAAGTTTTTATCCATACAATTCATTATACTAGAATTTGTTTTCATAACATCCAATTTATACCCAAGTTTTGATTTTTGTGTCAAAAGTCATCTCTTTTGTCTTTTGGTTATATTAAACCACTTCAATTCCATAATACCATTTAAATTCCATTTAAATCAATCAAGCAATCAAATACCAACAATAATTTGATAGAATTGTTTCTTTTCTATAAAAATATAATTTTGGGAAAATTAATTCATTTATCCACTTTACAAAATAATATTGTATCAATTTCCAGTTCAAAATTGAACCGATCTAGTGACACAATACAAAACATTTTTATAAAATATACAAGTACGTTATCTCATATATACGTGTACACTCAACTCAATCTAGGGTATTGCTAACCCCATCTCTATCGAGTTATACCACAGAGCCAAGGTTATTCCTAAACCATTGCTCTGATACCAACTGTAGCATCCCGAGAAATTCGACTCTTGAATTCAGGCACTAATACATCACATATCCAAATTCAAGTATCGAAAACCCCGAAAGCTAGTAGAAAGAGACTAGAAGGTGAGAAAAGATTAGAATAGAAGAAAAAGAAGAAGAACGACTAACCACAATATCAGAGTCTTACATTGCAATGGAATAAAATATAATACAGAAATAAATCTTTATTGAAAACTTGAAATAATACTCACAGTTATCAGAGTACAACGAGCATTTAATTCATCTGGACAGTTATAACAGCCTGTCTTTATTTACAACACACAGCAGGATAATAACTATATATATATATATCATACCTCTGATCTCCTCCAGCTCGTCTCCTGAAATAAATAACATCTTATCCTGAACCTGTAACTCGGACTGGCCTGAGCATTACAAACGAAACAGGTTAGTCTAGTGAACCAGCGTGAGAAAAACTCATTTGATTATTGGTATCATCCGACTTGATTTTATAATTAAAAATCATTCGAAAGAAAAGATAATCGTAAGACCAACCCACATATAAACATGGACGATTTTTACCTTACGATAACCCAAAACATTTATTTGAAATCATAATTATTCTGATATTATGATAGTGTCTAAATCAAGTAAATTATCATCTAGCAGAACGCTTGCATCTCACGTTCTACATATATAATATAAAATAGAAAAATCGCAGGCGCTTATTGGAGATAGAATTTCCAACTATGATGAGGTACGGAGCCACCTTTCGATCAGTGTACTCTAGAGGGGATACACCGAAGTTCAACAAGAACATCTTGCAACTCAGCCACACACGATCGACCACTCATTTTGCTTGAGTGTATCGAATATATATCACCAACGATTGGGCTTAAATCACCGTTTCCCGAAAGGGACAATATCAAATAGAATAAAGAAGGAAATTAATTTTATCCAGATAGGTGATTACACACCCTAATGGGAGCGACCCACTTAACCATGCTGCCTGCCAAATTTCTGTCATTTTCCAACTGATGAGGCTTGATGTTATAATTCGCTTTTTGAACATTTGGCCATCATCCACATCGTCCATACAAGTCATCCAGGGGAAGGATGAGCCAAAGGCACCCTCCTACCACATCCTAGGAATCACCCTATATATCAGTAGTGCGTAGTCCTTGCAATCCGTCGATTTCAACTACGACAAGATAGCCATCAAAATATCTCTGGACGCGACTCCAGAGAACTCGAACAGTAGTCCTCTCACTTATAAAGATCCACGATCTTCACTGCTCCATTTTCAATCCATATATCTAAGTTTACGTATTTTATTGGTTCGGAATGGTTTCGAATATATTCAATCCTGGTCTTTCCATAACAACAATCGTATATGCCAGATTTGATAGCCGGTTATTTAATTATCAAATAAAACAACCATTCATCCATAAAAGAAAACTAAATTCATCGATTTAATATTCATCGCTTTAGCCTCTTTTTAATTAACCATCTGTTAATTTAAAACATTTCTATTTTCCAATAAATGGAATTTGCCTTTCTCTTCTTATATAAATATATAAGAATATCCAAAACCTTATTATCTTAAAAATGCTTTTAAGAACATATTTCTTGTATAGATCATTAGTCCCCAACCATAAATTAGTAAGAGAATAATTCCCTAAGCACCAACCCCGAAGGCCGAAATCAACATTAGATCGATACTCAAAAAATCATTCAACTCACTAATCCCCAGTCAGTTTCTAATTTCCTTAACTCCGTTTGCTAACTTCGAACGAATAAAAATTCCAATTTTTAATTATCACTTTGAACGAGATATTTATCTCCAATTAAAATATTTTACTTAAATATGATTTACAAAACCATTATTGAATATTCCCTTAAATATTCTTTATAAACACCTTTACAGTTTTACAGCTTACTCGGTTTATTTTATTAACTTCATTCCATAAAAATATTCATATATAAATATCATTTGCCAATTCTTACTATATAAAAATATTATCTATAAATCTTATATAAAATTATTTAAGATAATCCATATTATACTATTCAAATTAGTTTAACTTGAATTTAATTTGAATTTATAAATTAAAAACAACTCTTCCTAGCATTCCTTCTACGTATTCCTATTTCCAAAATATTTACTTCATCCTTTGTTCATCATAACTGTCAATAATATTCCTTAATACCAGTTCGTATTTGACTTAATAATTTATACTTACGACTTCAAGTTTTAATTCTATTTTCTTTTATAACTTCTATTCGTTATATAATCTTCTTCATACTTTCCTTTGCAAATTAGAAAATTTCAATCTATTTAAAATAATGGTTTATTTTTTGATTTCCATTTCTTTTCCGAATTCGCACATACTTCACATTTTTCTCATATTTCCCAAATAATAATTTCACTTATAGAATTGCCTCTACATCTCATTTGTTTTTAAACAAATATTTGTTATAAAACAGAACAGAACATATAGTAAACAAGAAGCTATTAGAGAGAATAAAATGATAGGGGAGAGACTTTTATTTCTGTTGCTACAAGTGTGTATAATTTTTATTACATTGTCTTCTTTATATAAAGGCTTTGGTGCTGATGTTAGAATTATTCCCATGATGTGGGACTAAATAGAATATGACAAGAGCATATTCACTCATGTATATTACAACACTCTCCCTTGAATATAGGTCTTCAAAATCTTAAATACTCTACCTACTTGAAGTTGTCCCTTTTAAAACATATACGATGGTTGCTCCCCCTTATAATTATCTTGCTTGCATATATCCATTCAGTTGATACAACTATTGTCTGTTGCCTTCAAAACTCTATCAGGAAAACCCAAGGGAAAAAACCTTGAACGAGAAAAAGAGTACAACATCTGACATTATGAATATCGTATTAAAATGATATTCCTTAAAAGAGTTTAATGCTTTAGGATCAAAACAATGCCTCATAAAAACTTTTTTTTTATGAAAAACCCTGTAGGAAAAATCATAAACAACGAGAAGAGTGCAAATTTATTTCATCTTCAGGTAACATGTTTTACAATGTTACCATAAGGGATGATACTTCAGGATCAAGATAATGCCTCATTAGAAACCTTACTAACAAAAACCCAGTGGAAACAAAATTAGTGAAGGAAAAGTGTACATTATAGCATATTTTTTTATGCTCCTCCTTATTTATAACTCATTATTCAATTAATCCATTGAGGTAGTCAACGCATGTCAATTTTATACATCATCTTCTGGAATGTTGATTTGGAAATTTCCTTTGAGAACAGATCTGCCCGCTTTTCTTGGAACTGGATTTGTTTCCATTCTTTCTTGTTATCCTTTCATTCATGTATGAAGAGAGATTTAGAAGAAATATGCTTCATCCTATCACCCATGATATTATTCACTTGAATCTGAGCCATGCAAATGGCCTTGTCTTTATAATTAATAGTTTACTGCATCAAAAGATGTTTGATACTTCTGGATCAAAATGCTGCCTCGTCAAAACCTTACTAAGAAAAATCCGATGGGAAAAATCTTAGTGAAGGAAAAAGAGTACAATATAAAATGTCATATTTACTACGTCAAAAGTAGTATGATACTTCTAGATCAATATAATGCCTCGTTAAATCTTAATAAGAAAAACCCAGTGGGAAAAATCTTAAATAAGGAAAAAGAGTACATTATAACTTATTTTTGTATGTTACTTTTGGGTTGATACTTCTGGATCATGACCCATGCCTCATCAAAAACTTACTAAGAAAACCCAATGGGGAAAAACTTAGTTAAGGAAAAAGAGTGCATTATATCATACTTATGGATGCTCCCCTTGATTTAATAGTTTTCTCTGAATTCGTATTCTTCTTTCAATTACTCAAATTGCTTACAAATACTTCTTAATTAAGTTTTTCTTTTAAAACTTCATGTGCATTTCCATGCTTCAGGCATGTTTTCTTATTTAAAACATCTTCCTTTTGTGATTTGTATGTTACTAATATTCATTTATGAATACACTTCAGGTGCTTGTAATTTTCTATTTCAATCATGAATAAGACAACTTTCATTACTAAGCAGGAAGCAATCTACTCATATTGAAGTACATCAGGATTTTCATTACAACAATACTTAGAAGAATGAAGTATATCAAGATTTTAATTACAACAACACAAAGCAGGAAGTTATCTACTCACCTTGAAGTATATCAAGATTTTCATTACAACAATACTTAGAAGAATGTTGTAAACTATCATCCATGTTCTTGGTATTCTTTATAATAACAAATGTTATTTATGTTCTTCAGGAACTTATATACCATAATAAGTTTTGCATATCACAACTACCACTTCAATGGATATTAAGAGTTTCATTGCAACAATTCTTTAAAGCAGGAAGTGATCTACTCATCATGAATTATATCAAGATTTTCATCACAACAATGCTTAAAAGAATGTTGTAATCAACATTTCTTGCTCTTTGCATTGTTTATCACTAACAACGTATTTTAAATTCTTTTGGAATTTGTATACTTTCATCATTTATACCTTCAGGGTATTGGTAACACCCCACGTCCATTAATGTCACTCACTAAGGGAATGCATTAACTTTCATGGAGTATTATAAGAGTATAGAAAAGAATATCACAAGACAAATATATATATAATGGTATTAAGAAAATTCAAAATTTATTCATTGCAGCAGAAAAACAAAACATGTTTGGTTACAACATAAAAACCATATACTAGAGCCAAGTACACAAATATCCATCATGAACAAAATTATTATCAGAGTACATAAAAGTAAAACCATAATCCCACTCCAAATAGCCATAATGGAAAAGAGATAAAGCTGAGCATTACTTTCAACACTTCCAAGTACTTCAAGAAGAAAGAAATCCAATTCAAGCTCCATTAGTCCCACTTTGAGGACCTGGGGGTGGGTGGAGGGAGGAAAGAAAAGAGGTGAAACAAAAGAGTCAGACATAAAGTCTGGCGAGTCCAGTGACTTTAACAACATAATCAGTAAAGTAATAGGATAAGAACATAAACTGGATATAAGAGATGACTGTAACATAAGAAGATATGACAAGGTAAACAAGATGGACAAGATATAACGTTGATTGCGCTTCCAATGACTAAGATAATTCCTACACCGCATAAATACTAATTCCATACTGAAAGTTGATCCCTCTTACTAAACATAATAATAATGATGATGATGGTAGTTTTGTGTATTCCTAGCTGCTATCATAGGTGCCGCCTGCTCCTATCTCCACTAGTTGTACCCGCTACTCTCCTCATTCGATCGGCTCTCTAACTCGTAGATACCCGTGTTGGACCCACAGTTGGGTGTATCACTCCCTAAAGTGGCAACCCAATACTACTAAAATGCACGACTTATACCTACACGATGCAATAGCGTCTTACCTACCAGCCCGGACCCACGCACGCACATGACTCCGTTGGACTTGCACTGCCATCGCTAACTCTTTATTGACCACTTACAATCAACCCCAGTAAGCGTGTCCCAGTCCTCGACCTAGTTCGAGCTCATATAGATACTAAAATGGGTTACTGGTTGAAAAGGGTCCACCCACTTGACACAAGCTTCCCTCCTAAGCTTGGTCCCAACTAGGAATTTCCACTTAACCTTTTTTATCCCCATGTCTAATCACATGTCTCAGCTTGGTTAAGTGTTTTAATTATGTTTCACATGCTACCCATGTTACCCACTTAACCATTTTATCATTCCCATGTCTTACCACATGTCTTATCTTGGTTAAGTGTTCATTAATTCATTATAATCGTAATCTGGCAGGACCTCCCATGTTAGATTGTCATTTTGCGGTTGCTGGATATGCCGAGCGGTTCCGGGCAGTCTTATACCGCAATCTGAATCTAACCTCGTGTCTTTGCATTATTACGTATCTAATTTCTTCCTTTGACCTCTCACATTAGATTACCAAATTGCGGTTGATGGATGTGCCGGGCGGTTCCGGGCAACCTTATACCGCAATTTGAATCTAACCTCGTGTCTTAGGCATTCGTTATCACTTTCTTGATTCAAGTCCCAATTTTAAATGTTGGATTAAAATAAATTCAAATGACCCATAATGTGACGGCAAGGAATTTCGCTCGATCCGAATCAGTCGTTAAACCGATCTAGACCGTTCGAAACCCCTGATCGTTTGAGAACACGACAAAATAGAATGCAGACGGAAGAACATTTCATTGTTACTACAACAATTCCATCAGATACAAGAATATATAGAGTATAAATGAATATTATACATTCGAAAAATATCAGAGATTACAATAAATTACATAGTAGCGGAAAAATAACACAAAGCACAACTGAAGGTGATATACGGATACAGAGCTTTCCGGATATCATTCCAGCTGTAAACCAGGATCCTGTGAATATAAATCGGCAAAACCAAAACTACTAGCTGCCCGTGCGGAAATAGGGGCACCCAGAGTTTAGGTTAAAACAATATACTCCAGGTCAGTCATGTGACTGGTGTGAGAACTAAAACAGTTATTTAAAACTTTACTTTAAAAATAAGGTAAATCAAGGGACCACGCCGTATGACACAGAACGGGTTTCCTCCCAAGAATACCATTGCATAGAATAAACAGCGCAATGCTTTTTCGAAAAAATGAAGCTATTATAAGACCCAGGTCCCATCACACAATGCAACGCAAGCCGGAGGATAGGGTTTTCCCTTATAATAGCCAAACATGCTTGGTACGTTTTAAAAACAAATCATTTGATACTATTATAGGTGCATAGTGTCAAAACAATTTCAATCATAAATATCAATCCTAGGCGGCATGGGTACCATCTATCATGTCGCCATACTAGGCTCTAAAAATAAAACCGCAATACACGTATTGGAAATTGGATTTCCGTCATGAGTCGAGGCAAGGGGCAAGCTCCTCTCCGCGTTCGAGACACTCTAGCAAATGTCTCAGGACTACACACTCTGGGCAATCCTGGATGCTTCAGGGTCGGTCCTCACTTATGTTAGAGGATTAATTATGCCTGAACACACGTTTCCCGGTCCTTACAGACCTAAAATCGAGGCACCTCATCCAACAACCACATAGGTGAAAAGTATATAAGTGTCAGGGCTGGTAAGTCACCGACACCACCAAAGCTAGAAAGAAACGTCGTGCTCTCCCTGCAGTCCGTATCCCGTTTTTGACTCATACCGAGGTGTGAGGCTCGCGAATTCACGTTATACACAAAGCTGCCACGTAGGCCGTGCTTTGATCATCAACCACAAGACTTTGCTTTTCAACAGAAGCCTTGATCCATGCAACTTAGCGTGCCACACGGGCAATTCATGCGATGCGATTGGTATCTATCGATATATAACCTCTAAGCTCGTACGTCTCAGAGAAGGGCGTTAAGCAAGAGAATAAATTCTCCGCCGCCAATCAGATATATATTTAACAGAAATCAGTCAACACAGAATAAAATCCAATGTCAGACACGCAATCCATTTACAAGTCCGTTCTGGGTCTGAACGAAACCGGAGGCACTTTCCTCGCATATCCATCCATCTCCAAGTACGTCTGGACGACCACTAACTATTTCCATCCTCTTGGGTGTACAGCCCAATCAGGATCGCCAGTAATTATCCAAACGATGTGAAGATTTCTGTCCTTCGACCACCGTCTTCATCTTCGACATATCGTCGAATCGGTTATTCAGAATGGGTATAAACCCGGCCTTTCCGAACAACCCGCGTATATTAAAACAAATGTTGCACAAACACAACATATGCCTCATTCCAATTTCACATTCTTAGGGAAAGGTTCCCATTAATTTTATCCCAGATAAATTCTTTAAATTTATTCTTTGATCTTCCTTTTGATGTCATTTCAAACCAAATCATGGTTTCTCCCAAACTAGTCGAGATTAGTGAACCACACCGAAGTAATTATTTATTTTATTTCCCAATCCCAACCTATTCATCCCATGAAGTAAAACTGGTAATACTCCATATTTAACACCACAGTGTTGTCGGTAAAATTAATTACCATTCCACGTTCAAGTCTAATTAAAGATTTAACTATTGCTTTGGAGCAAAACTGGTGATACTCCATTCTCGCTCAATTTCAAAATTTGATAGTTTAAATTATCAATTTACATTTCAATATAATTGCAGATTCATTAAAACTCCCTTTTTCGGGTTAAAGAACCAATGTATTTAAAACACAGTTCACGATAAACCCAAATCACATTCTATTTAAACCCATTTCAAATCCAATTTATTTATTTAAAAATAAATGGGTTTTAATTTCAGTTCAAAACTAGTTCATTTCGATAAAAATCTATTTTTATCTTTTTAAATATGGAGTTTTTCATCCCAATTTTTCCTAAATCATTTCTTATGATTTTACACAAATTATTACTATTTTTAATAATTTTATCAAGGCCCGTACAGTCGATTTCCATCAACGGCCATCGAACTGCACTTACAACGACCTTTTCCAAATTTGATTTGGACGTATCTCCAAATCCAACCATTAGATTTTAAATTTCTAATATTCGTTAGAAAGCTCTTTTCGATACGAACCCAACGGTTCCGGTTTTAGGAGAATCCGACGGTCGGATCTCCCGTAATGTCCGTTCGAAATAAATGGTCGAAATTCGCGAACTACCGCGGCGCGGTGCGTTCTATTCAGGCCATTATATTATATATATAATATATATTTCGTCGATTCCTATTTAAAACGAATTTTATAAATCGTTTTAAATTCGTTTCAAAAACAATTTCAACTCCCATTTCAATTCAAATCAAAATTGAATTTTTTCTTATAAATTCGTTTTAAAATTCATTTCTATTCAATTCAAATTTCAATTCAATTTGAATTCAATTCAATTCGTTTTCAATTCGAATTCGTTTTCAATTCAATTCAAATTCGTTGTACATTCAATTCATTTCGAATTCGTTTTATATTCAATTCATTACGAATTCGTTTTATATTCAATTCATTTCGAATTCGTTTTCAATTCAATTCAAATTCGTTGTACATTCAATTCATTTCGAATTCGTTTTATATTCAATTCATTTCGAATTCGTTTTATATTCAATTCATTTCGAATTCGTTTTATATTCAATTCATTTCAAATTCGTTTTCTATTCGATTAAATTCAAACTGGTCTTCTATTCAATTCAAATCAAATTGGTTTTCTATTTGATTCAATTCAAATTGGTTTTAAATTCAAAAACGAATATAATCGATATAAATATCGTTCACGTCAAAATAGCGCATCACTAATCAACACTGCTTTATATTCAACAAATGGATCTATATTTCTTTCAATACACGACTCTATATCTTTGTCAACACACGGCTAATCTCAACGAATGAGTACTGTCCACGTGTGACTATTTTTGTTATTTAATATATTTTATGAAAATTAAGGTATCTATCGTTTGATATTAAATCAGACTCCAACCGTGAATTAGTAAGAGAACGATTCCCTGAATATTAACCCCGAAGGCCGAAACCAATATCAGATTAATATCCAGGAGACCACTCATCTTATCTATTTTCCAGTTAGTTTCTAATTTTATATATGATAAAGATGTAAATTTTATTGTTAAAATATTTCGTTCAACACATGACTAATCTCAACGGATGAGTACAGTCAACACATGAACCTTTATTTTATAATATTCTTTATCTTCCAAATTGGAATGAGGCCCAATCAATTACCATATAATATTAATTATATGGATTTTCATACATCACACGTATATAATAGCATTGAAAAATAATCAACCATCAACCAAAGTGCACTACACTGTATAAGCATCAAATATAGATATCTAACGCTTATAACAGCCTGTCAATCAATCGATCGACATATTTAATCAATCAGGATGAGTGAACTTCAAATTTCATCCCAACACCCGTGTGGGGTTTCAAACAATCAAACAAAGATTTTATTTGTGCAGTTGGGCGATGTGTAAAATTTATCGTCCCAATCAATGTCCTTCAAATAGGTGTACATAAACAAACCGTCCGGTTTGTAAATGAATATTTTATTTTATTCACTTCCACGTTAAAAATTATATTTTTAACGATAAAATATTTTATTTCAACACATGAATTTCTATTCAGTTCATTTACACAATAAAAATGATATTTTTATTTTTCTAACATTTTTTTAGAAAATTTCGGCGGCATAACGGCGCGATACTAGAAACGGAACAAGGCCTAGCCTTATCCCCGGTCTAATGAAGGCCCACGCCATTCACACATCAATCAAATCAATTTCCATTTCATCAAACAATCAAATTCCAATCAAATAATCTAACCAACTACACAACCAAACAATTTAACAAACAAGCCATCCATGGTCTGTGGATGACGGGTGTCGGGTGCTACTAAGCACCGTCTGCATCTTAGTATATATATATAACTAGAAAAAGGAAATTTGAGTGAGAAGTTCTCACCAATAGCTATTCCAACTTCACGCCACTTTAAATGTAGAAGTCTTCGTCATTCTCGCCTTTTGTCACTTTCGTTGCCTGTAGCCACTACATATATAAAAATCGAATTTTTTACTTTGCTATTCAATATATAAAAATCGAATTTTTACTTCGCTATTCAATATATAAAAATCGAACTTTTCATCATCTATATAATATGAAAATTATATTTTCTACCTTTACATACGATAAAAATTCTATTTTTACACCGCTGCTATATAAAAAGATTTCGCCTTTTCAAATGTAAAGATTTCATCACTATAGAAATTACCTCTTTATTTCAAAGTATATGTAATAAAAATCAGATTTTTATTTTGCTACATATACAAAGATGATATTTTTAATTCTCTACATAAACAAAAATCATATTTTTACATCTTCTATATAGTAAAGATAATATTTTTAATACTTTAAAAATATAAAATTCATATTTTTATTACTTTAAAAATATAAAAATCATATTTTTATTATTAAAAATCACTTCTTTTTCTGAGATAAAAATCATCTCTTTTCTTGTTCAAAAATTACATATATATATATATATATATTTCCATCGCTACATATATAAAAAATCCTATTTTGATTTTGAAATCAAACATATAAAAATCCGATTTTTCTCCTCTTCTACGTACATATAAAAATCTCATTTTTCCTCTACTAAAAACCTCATCCTTCCTATACGTTATTCCTTCAAAAATTATATTTTTAAAGTTATATCAAAACTGAAAATTAAAATCCATGTAAATAAATTCAAAGTGGGGCTTGCTTACATTATAAAATAACCGAAAATAAGAAATAAAAGGAAAGGGAGAACTCACATTCTTTGTAAACCAAAAAAATCGAGTCTTGGCTTGAGGAGGGGCCCACAGCTGCTGTCTCGAGTTAGAGGAGGGGGTGCCGAAGATCTGCAGGTCGCGGGGGTGTCCATCCAGGGTGGCGGCGGAGCTCGGCTAGGCGGTTTGGGGTTCCATTGGTGTTAGGGTTTGTGGTGGGGGTGTCTGCGTTTTTAGCAGCGAGGAGAGAGAACGAGAGGGGAGGGGAAGGGAGTGCTGCGGGAGGAGGGGTCCGGCTATCGAAGTGGAGGCGTCGATCGAGGGGACGACATCGAGGGTGCTGTCGCAATGAGGAAGGGGGCTCGATTTGGGTTTGAGGGGGAAAAGGAATCGGAGGGGATGAACGATGGTGGAGCGGAGGGAAGGTGGCGATGGCGTGGTGGACGATGGACGGAGCGCCGGCGACGATGAACGGTGACGCGAGGAGGGGTGGGAACGAGAGCAGCGTCGGGTTTTTTTCTCCAGATCTGAAAGGGGGCGTTGACTGATTTCAAAACAAAAGGGGGAGGAGGAAGTAAGGGGTTTTATTAATTATTTTATTTATCCTCCAAAAAGCAACTTTTATTGTCGAACTCGAAACGAGACCCACCGACTGTCGTCCCTAGCGTTTTACCCCCATTCCGAACACAATGGGATATGTATCGCAGGCTAATTCGACCGTTATGCTAAGTTTCCATCAAATTTAAAATGTAAATCAGTACATATTCAATTCGAAAGTACATTTCAAATTACCGGGGCCACATACGGACTCGAAAAATTCCAGAAAAATATTCTCTAGCTTCGTATTGACGATACAGTCCTAACAAAACTAGTTTCATCGAATTCTGAGACCATTAGAAAAATGGCCATTTTCCAGTCGATTAAAATCAACTGAAACTGGTCAAACGCGTTTTCCTTTTCCACGCTCACATATTGAATCGAAAAATTATGAAATTTGGAATCTAGTAATAATTTGACATCACGGACCCAACAAAAGTGGTTTCGTCGAAATCCGAGGTCGTTTGCAAAATTCCCATTTTTAAGGGCCTGAATTCCATAGCGACTATTCAGAATTTTCAAACTAGACATATCTTTTGATTCCCGCTATGAAATTTCGAATCTTCGGATTCGTTGGAAAGATATTATCAATTAGTTCCTAATGTTTTTGGTTTCACTAAAATCCGGATTGTTTTGCACCCGGTACATTCAATTGAAGTTTGAAATCGAATTATCGAACTACCGCGCCATTTTCAATTCCTTTTATAATTATATATAAATATTTATATTCTAGCGACGATCTATATAATATATACGTTCTAAATATATTCAAAAAAAAAATCTCGTCTATATTATTTAAAATAATTCATTTTAAATATTGAAAATTCACTAAAATTGCCAAAATAAAAATTTTAAATTGGCCCAGAATTTCGGGTTGTTACACATAATTTCAAATCTAAATTATGTTTATAATTTTAATCGAAATCAGGCCTATAATCTTATGTATACATGTTATGCCAAATTACGCCCAAATTAATTAACAATTTATGACAAACCTCATGTATACAAATTATATCCAACTATGCCCAATCCAACTTATTCCAAATCTCATGTATACAATTGATACACAATTATGCTCAAATTGATTCATGCCAATAATCTCATTGTTACAAATTTCCCCAAACTTTTCCCAATCGTTCAAACGTTATTCGTACGCAAATTTCAACGCAATATGTTAGGCTCGAAGTTAGCCAAATCTTGTAAAAAAAGGAAAAGAAGAGAAGAGAATCAACATCAAAATTGGCGCAAATATAAGAACAGGAATATGAAACATAAACAGGCATATAACGATAAACTGGATCAGAAAGGCATATGGCAAATTTATGGGTATGAATTTAAAGGATAATGATTTACAAACTAGATAAGATTCATCTCAGTCACAAGCATATTCATTAAATCCATCTCAGTCATAGCGATAGGATTCTTAGAAAATTAGGCGTTGTTGTAGCAATTCGGATCTTGAATAATCCCTAATTGATTGATGTAGATCTGATCTTCTAATATGATTATCGAAGAAGAACTATTTCTAAATCTCTACTTTGATTTTGGTTGGAGAAGAAAGGCTAGGTTAATTTAGATTAGAGCAGCATGGAGGCGCCATAGATGAATAACAATGAGATTAGGGTTAAGTTTAGGGGCATTTTATAGATGCTCTAGGTGAATTAGGACCCTTAGATTAGTTTAGGATCCATCTGAACCATCCAAACCAAAAACACGTCATCCAGCCAATCCAAGACGACCACGTATCAGTACAGACCACAAAACTCGTCAGGCCAGATCTGGGCCGATGGGGTTGACGCCCCTATATGGGGGTCGACACCCCTGTCGACACCCCTATAGGGGGTCGACACCTATGTCGACTCCCCTAGGAGGGTCGACACCCTAGAGCGGGAGATTTCCCGCTCACCCAGATTTGGCTGATTATTATTTTTGAATTCATTTTTGATTTGTTATTTAATTATTATTAAATTCTGCTAATTCTTGAATTCTTCTAAGCTTCATAACTTCTTCATACTGTACCTGTTTTACGCAAACTCAGACCCTATTCCAAGTAGAATTCCGAGACGAACGCAATGGACCAACCCATTTCCCTTAATTCTTCTTATAAAAATTTAGTATTCTTCAATTACCCCCTATGTCATGTTTTTAAAATTACGGGGTGTTACATTCTCCCCTCCTTAAATGATTTCGTCCCCGAATTCTTCAAGTTAAGAAGAATTTATCCTACCATCCAATCATCCACCTACTCATCCATCATCCAAAAGAATCTATTGTCCTTAAAAGATTTCTAATGTTATATGAACATATGCAAAAGTGTATGTATATGTCTCTTATCTAATGCAAAGATCAGGCGGTCTACTGATTCAGTTGGCCTCCTTAATGCAAAACATGATTGTACCATGCATCCATTATGTATGCAAAAGAATCCTAATGATACATATCATTTCTATATGAGTGCACAACCATTCATTCAAATGCAGCATCCATATGATAACACATTCAATCTACATCCATTAACTTAAGTATGCACACTCATTCATATGCAATATGAAAATGATTGAGCCGATCTAGTGCCTAATGTGTATGTAAATGCATCCACGAGCAACCACTAGCAAATACTTACATCCACTTGCATCCACCAAACATAACATGTCTCAAATACATGTTAACAACCATAGGATTTTCTACCTAAGGGTCGAAGATATAATCGAGAGGATACACTAAACGATAGAACAAGCATAAACAAAGTGGTAGAAAAAGGAGTAGTTAAGAACATACCCTCAAAAAGGAAAGGGTACGACATGCGTATCTTGTCCTCAGTCTCCCAAGTCGCGTCTCCTTGATCATCTCCCCATTGGATTTTAACCAACTTGACCTCTCAGTTGTGTAACTTCTTGACTTTCGATCCAAGGATGCATGTAGGAGCACGTCTAATCATGGCATCTCGCTCCACTTCCACTTCCCTAAGCATGCTCGGCTCTACTACTTCCGTTGTATCATGTAAACACTTCCGAAAATGCGACACATGAAATACGTCATGAACACCACTAAGCTTCTCGAGAAACTTCACTCTGTAGGCCATCTGTCCAATCCGCTTTGTAGTAGGGAATGGCCCTACGAAACTTGGGGCCAATTTCCCTACAGACCCAAAATGAACTGCATTCCTCAACGGTGATACTTTAATAAAGATCATGTCTCCAACATTGAACTCAAGATCGGTCCTTCTCTTGTCAGTATATGACTTTTGTCGGTCATGTGCCGTCTTCATGCGTCTTCGAATCAAGTCTATCTTCTCTGAAGTTTCCCTAATCGTCTCGGGCCCAAGCAAAATCTTATCCATAGATTCCCACCAATAAGTCAGTGATCGGCAAGGTCATCCATATAAAGCCTCAAAATTTGCCATGCCAATACAAGTCTGATAGCTGCTGTTGTAGGCGAACTCTACTAATGGAAGATGTTCCTCCCATGTCCCTCCAAAGTCCAAGATACATAACCTCAAAAGATCTTCTAGAATCTGATTTACTCTTTCTGTTTGGCCGTCCGTCTGAGGATGATAAGCGGTGCTCAAACACAATTGCATTCCTACCGCCTCTTGCAAGCTCTTCCAAAACTCACTAGTGAAAATGGGATCTCGATCGCTTACGATACTAGAAGGTATTTCGTGTAGACAAACTATCTCCCGGAGATAAACAGATGCTAACCATGCCACTGCTCTTTTACTCTTAACGGGAATGAAATGGGCGCTTTTGGTAAGTCTATCTACTACTACCCAAATCCCCGTATTACCCTTTCTTGACCTCGGCAACCTGTTAGGAATCCATGGAAGCACTTTCCCATTTCCATTATGGAGCCTCTAAAGAGTGAAGCAAACCACCAGGCTTCTTTTGCTCAGCCTTGACTTGCTGGCACACTAAGCATCTAAAAACGAACTCAGCCATGTCCTTCTTCATTCCGGCCCAAAAGAAAACTCGCTTCATGTCCTTGTACATCTTGTCTCCACCGGGATGTATGGTCATCTTAGAACGATGTGCTTCTTCAAGGATTGTCTTTCTCAAACTCTTATCTCGAGATACGCAAAGTCTCCCATCCCTATGCAACCAACCTTTGTCATCAATAATATACCTACTAAGGTGGCTTGAAGACTCCCCTCTTATGAGCATGTCTACTATCTCTATCAGCTATGGGTCATCTCGTTGTGCCGCACCTATCTGTCCCAAAAGCGTAGGTCGTACCTCTAACAATGCCAACAAAACGGGTACATAATCGATAGAGAGTCTAAAGTCAAAGGTAGAGATATACTCTAAACTCTACCGCTCAACAAAAAAAGGACTCAAAGTCAACCTTTTTCTACTCAAGGCATTAGCTACAATGTTACCCTTGCCAGGGGTATATGCAATCTCAAAATCATAGGATGCTAAGAACTCCATCCACCTTTGTTGCCTTTAGTTTAGATCTTTTTGAGAGAACAGGTATTTTAGTGACTTATGGTCTGTATACAACTCAAACCTATCACCAAGCAAATAGTGATGCCAAGACTTAAGCACAAAAACTATGGCAGCTAACACTAAGTCGTGGGTAGGGTAATTCTTCTCATGGACCTTCAACTGCCTTCCACCATAACATATCAGCCTTCCCTCTTGCATCAAAACTGCGCCAAGCCCTGTCCTGCAAGTGTCGGTATACACTATGAACAGTTTACTCCCATCCAACAAAACTAAAATTGGATCTATCGTCAATGCACTCTTCAAACATTGGAAAGCATCGTCACAGTCAACATCCCAAGAAAAGGTCAAATTCTTTTTCATCATCCATGTAAGTGGGGATGATATCTTAGCAAAGTCCTTGATGAACTTTCTATAATAGCCCGCCAAACCAAGAAAACTTCTTACTTCTGTAGCGTCCTTAGGAATCTTCCAATCTTGGATTGCTACCACCTTCGCGGGATCCACTGTTATCCCTTCCTTGGAGACCACGTGCCCTAAGAACCTCACTTCCTTTCTCCATAAATGATATTTAGAGAACTTAGCTTTGAGTTGATGTGCTCGAAGGGTCTCCAAGACTTCCCTAAGATGTAGGGCATGTTCTTCCTCGCTTCTAGAGAATATCAAGATGTCATCCACAAAGACTACCACGAACTAGTTTAGAAACTCCCAAGACACCTTACTCATCAAGTCTACGAAATACGCGGGTGCATTCGTCAAACAAAAAGGCATGACAAGCCATTCGAAGAAACTGTCGGGAGTCCTAAAAGCAGTCTTATCTATACTATCCTCAGCTACTCTCAACTGATGAAATCTTGTAGCTAAGTCCAACTGCGAGAAAACCGAAGCACCAACCAACTGATCAAACAAATCATCTATCCTTGGCAATGGGTGTCTGTTCTTCTTCGTGAGCTTATTCAGCTCCCTATAGTCCATGCACAATCTAAGCGAACCATCAGTCTTTGTAGCAAAAACAACAGGAGTACCTCACTCTGAGATACTTCTTCTTATGAACCCTTTCTCAAGCAACTCTTTCATTTGCTTACTAAGCTCCCTCCTTTCTCTTGGATCCATGTCGCGCACCGGCAATGCAACTGCCTTTGCATTGTCCACCAAGTATATACGGAAATCTATCTCGTGTTTTAATGGTAAGCCCCTAACCTCCTCAGAGACATCTGTATATTCACGGACTACTCGAACAGATTGCAAATCATCAATAGATGTGTCAAGAGATTCTAGGTAGCTAAGCATAATAGAACCCTTACGGTCACAAACAATATCGAGAGTATTACCCAAACTAGTCAACAGTCTAACTACCCTCTTTTCACAGTCGAGAATGGCACCATACCTGTCTAGCCAATCCATTCCTAGAATCAACCCATAGCCCGTGAAACCAAGCACATAAGCATTACATTTGAACTCAACGCCATACACATATATTCTCAAATCCCGACATAACATAGACAGATGAGCCATACCCCCAATAGGATTTGAGAAAGCAACATGATCCATAACTAGACTAGCATTTAGGTGCAGTGTTTCAACTAACAAAGCAGATATAAACGAATGTGAAGCGCCAGAATCAAACAAAGTTCGAACAGGATGATCAAAAAGAAAAATCAAACTTTCAACAGAAATGTTTCTACCTCTCTCCTGTCCTGGTGCCATGAGAGCTTGAACCTGCCCTCCAGAAGTAGGTCATGTCCTCTGCCCTTGCCCTTGTCCTTGCCTCCTCGAGCAGTCTTTAATCATATGTCCTTCCTCACCACATTGGAAGCAACCCGTCTTCTTCTTCTTCCTTTGCTTAAGTGGCCCGGTGTTCCACAATTAAAACACCTTTTCTTCCCTTGGCCCTTGTTATCCTTACCACCTTTCTTTTGTTGTTGCTGTGCTTTCTTTGGATCCACTTTCTTATCATGTGCCTTAACTACACTAGCACCTTTCTCCTCTTCATGTATCAGCGCCATATCAACAAGATTCTCGAAAGTAGCCCCCAAAGGAATGTAGGACATAGCCAATCCGTGTAATGGTTCATTCAGACCCTTAGCAAATCTCATGACCTTCTTATGTAGTGTATTAACTAATTCCATACCAAATCTTGCTAACTGGTAACGTACTCCTTCACAAACAAACTCCCTTGTTTCAAAGCCAAGAACCTCTCCATGTATAAACTCTCCTCTGCTTGTGAAAGAAATTTCAACTCGAATTGTAATGACCCGGGTTTTTGACGATCTTGGTTATCCGATATACAACACATATCGAACATCCAAGTATCGAAAATACCGGTCATTAATGAAAGAAATTAGAGGGTGAGGAAAGATAAGATAGAAACTTAGAATAGAAGAAGAAGAAGGACACAACATCAGAGTAACACGAACCTCACAGTTGGAACGAATAACATATAATATATATAACATAACTTGAAATATACATTTGTACTTGAATATACATCATTATCAAAGTACAACACTTACAACACAGTGGAAATAACTATAGCTATATAATCCTGAAGCCTCCTGCTCCAAGCTCTTCCAGTATATCTGTAAATCCTGACTACTTGACTGCCCATACAAAATTGGGCACCAAAGAGTTTAGGGAAAACAACAAAATAAACTCCGGGTCAGTCATGGGACTGGTATGAGTAAAACAGTTTAAAACAGTTTGAACAAGTAAACGATATCTCATAAGACCATGCCGTATAACGGAACGGGTTTTTCCCCTTATGAGAATCCAAATTATCTTTATATCAAAAACCTTTTGATATTATAATAATGTCTATCAACCACAATATAATAATCATCTAGCAGAAATGCTTTCATCTCACGTTCTACATGTATAGTATACAATTAAAACCGCAAGCACGTATTGGGTAATTGATTTCCAACTATGACAAGGTATGGAACCACCTTTCGCTAGTGTATCTCTAGAAAGGAATACACTGGGTTCAACAAGAACATCTTGCAACCCGGCCACACATGACCGACCACTCATTTCGCTTGAGTGTATCGAATGTATATCACCAACGGTTGGGGTCAGCAACTGTTTCCCGAATGGGACAGTATCAACAATAGATTTTTAGAAATAAATGAAACTCTAGATCAGGTTATTATACACCCTAATAGGTGCGACCTACATAGCCATGCTACCTGCCCGATTTCTGTCATTTACCGGATGTGAGACTAGAAGCTACGCTTTATCATCACATCAGATTCACTTCGAATGCCACATTGTCAGATCCATCGAAAATCACTAATTGACATCTACAACAGTACATTATGTGTTAGCTAAAGAAGTTTCCTTCTCCGCTTCCACTCTTGGTACGGTTGAAGAAATCAATGTACGTGACCTTTCTGGAAATACTCTGTCAGACATTGATCCGTACAAGTCATCCAGGAACAGGATGAACCGAAGGCACTATTCAGTATATCCATCTTAGACCACTACAACAAAATGACCCTATTACAACGGTGGAACACCGCTGTAATATACATTTTACAACGGTGGGCTAACCGTCATGTATTAAGAAGTTGTAATAGACTAATATCTTTAACAACGTTTTTACACCGTTGCTTCACCGTTGTAATATGTATATTTTACAACTTTTTTCCACCGTTGTAATAAACTTCATTGCAACAGTTATGCACCATTGTAATAATATCTACTACAACTATTATGCACCGATGTGGTTGACATTTGGATTTTAAAAAAAATAGACATCTTTTGCAACTGAAAAGAACAATACACTAAATATAGCAATACTCCATAAGCAAATCAGATATTACAGTTATTTGCAAACTAATTTATTAAAACACTCAAATATTCAGTATTACAAACAATAAGTTTTAGACAACATTTCGTGCATTATTACATACTATCTGAACAAAATAAGCCTCTAATAACATCTCCAGTTCATCAATGTTAGGCTTGAACGCCATATAGCTTCCATGACGGCTGCTTCCACTCTCATCCTCAAAGACTACGTACCAATAATTGAACGGCTGCATGTCACCCTCAAAGAGTTTCAGTTTTACCCATGTATACTAAAATAAATCTGATATAGAGCGACCTGTACAAACTAAAAAAATACAAATTAAAGATTCATATCCACATTTGGTTACTCGTTATAGAAGTTCAACGTTGAACCCCGAAACAAAATAAGAATATAGCACAGAGAACAAAATCTAAGTTGGCACTAACTTCCATCGAATTATTATTTTTAATAACAGAAGACTATTTATTATAGTTGATATTCTTCCATAGCTAAGTAAATACATTCAGACAGTTTCAAAACAAAAATAATACATCAAAAGTCATGCTCCCACAGTCTTCCATCTATCGGCACATGCAAATGTATATTTAAAACTTGCATTTCACACCAGTACAAGTTAGAGACCCTTATGAACAAATATGCATGTAATTATGTGGTATATAAGAAAAGCAAAATTGATGCTGTAGCATAATCTTAAATGTAATAGGCTTTCCTAAACGTAGTAGTCCATCATAAATGTAATAGGCTTTCCTACAACCAGTGGCTCTTGCTGTGTTGAACAACATAGCGCACCAACCATTAAACCACCACCTGCCCACTCTTTGCATCGGTGAGGTAAGTCAAATTAACGGACTAGAAATTAGGATTGCTGCTATGCGGAAGATTGCAGCAGTTGGTCGAGCTTTTGTTAGTTTAATATGAAGATTTGGACATATGTAACTAATATGAGTAAGGTTACACGACCAATCAGCAGTTCTAGCAATAAGTACTAGACACTATTTATGGCAATTATTGCAGTTCTTGATGTTTTTTACAGTTTAGACCTTAGAACACTAAATAACATGACAAATACAACTGTCATGATGTATAGCTCTTCAAGTTAAAACTAAGCAAAAAGGGTGTATATATGTTTAAAAGAACAGAGAGAACATACTTGTTGCCAACCAAGTTATGAAGTTTAATGATCAAATCATCTTCATCTTCAATAAAGTTTCCTCTTTTAAGATCAGGGAGCAAGTAATTGATCCATCTAAAAGCCTGCAACTCTTGCCACATCTAAGAAGACCTGCAGATAGGAAGAAGAATGAATACTAGTCATTTTAGAATATATTTAATGCCAACCATTTATTGAACAGATTTGTTTATCTGCACTAAACAAACCTTCCTTGTGTTATACGCACAGAATGCCTATACAAAGGCGTTGATAAATTATACCCACCATGCCAAAATTTACCGAATGGATACCCGGATTTATTACCTTCCATGACCACCTTAAATCAACACAAAACTGCACTGCAACAATTGAACAATGCACTTACCAAGCCACAAAACTACCATCGCCATCTAGTACCATCACTTCTTCTCTTGCTAGTACATCATACCTGAAACCACCACTAGCATCCCGAACACTTTCCTCAAACATTCTTCTTTACCTTTGACAACTACTATAGGAACAAGTTTTGCGGGACTTGGGTTTTTGAATTTTAAGGTAAGGCAAGCACGACCAAAAGGGGAAACAATTACACGCGAGGAGTGGCGCGTCGATGGAGGAAATCGACAGGATGGGCAATAGCTTCGTGTTTTATAGGGTGGTGGTGGTTAGATTGACCCCTAGATTTGTGTGCGATGGGTTCTTAGCTTTTAATTTCCAACCGTTTTTTTTTTGTGTGCGGAGGAGTGAACGCTGACGAGGTGTGAGGCTTAGGTCCAGGCGAAGATGTTACAGGAGAAAAGGAAATTGGGGTTTGAAAGTGGGCGGCGACAGAAGAAACGAGAAGGAAATTAGGGTTTGGATATAAGTGATAAGAGAAAACTGAAAATTAAAAGGAAACGAGGGTGGAGGGAAATGAAATTTTCGTGTACAATAAACGGGAAATGAAATTACGTTTTTATTGTAAGCTACCCTACGTTTATTACTTAATAATTTAACAAACGATTATATATCTTAGATTACAAATTAACTGTGGTACCTCTTAAAAAAACATACTTGAACCTCACACGCAAATACATGTGAACTCCAGACAGATGAAGCTTTTTTAGTTAAACAAATTATATAATAAGTATTTGATTAATTATTATTTATTGAAAATTATTATCAATCATTAATTACTAGTATTTAATAGTGAGTTATTTGTAAATTATTAATTAATTAAATTATTATCAATCATTAGTAAATATTAATTATCAATCATTTTTAGTATTGAAAATGATTAGTATTGAAAATTATTATCAATCATTATTTATTGAAAATTATTGAAAACATAAAAGTTGTGAATTAGTAAATATTAATTATCAATCATTATTAGTATTGAAAATTACTATCAATCATTATTTATTGAAAATTATTGAAAACATAAAAGTTGTGAATTATTGAATTACTAGTATTGAAAATTATTATCAATCATTAGTTATTGAAAACATACTTCCCAATTGATTATTAAATATTAATTATTAGTTATTAATTATAAATAATCAATATAAATGTATTAATATTAATTATTAGTTGTTAATTATATTAAAATATAGTCATATATTACAACAGTCAAAAAATAAAAGTTTTGATAGGCTTTTATTGCAACTGTCAAAATAACACAGTTGTTAAAAATAAGTTTATTACAACTTTTTTGAAAAAAAGTTGTAAAAAATATTTATTACAATGGTGCTTTTACCACCGTTGAAAAATTAAAGTTGTAATATGGTGTTTTTGTTGTAGTGGGCACTATTATCTAAGATTTATACAACAGTCCTTGCACTTTACCCCGTCTTCAATTATCTTTGGCACATATGATTCGCAACGCTTATGCCAAGTGGTTCTTTGGATAATAATCCAACTGGTCTCTCCATATTAACAACGTTAAAATGGTCAAAACTTCGATAGTCTAGGATTTAACCATCAAAGAAAAACAGGTGTGCAAACAACGATACTATTTCCAGATGGAAATTTATATCGATCAAACATCATTTAACATTTATCACCTTAGTTCATTTTTCATCTCCTGTTTCCCTATATTCAACATTTCTTATTTTCTAAATTTAGAAAATATATGTTATTACCATTGGAAAACATTTCCATTTCTTGTTTTCTATATCAGAAAACATTTCTGGTTCTTATTTGGAAAACATTTCCAAAACTCCTTCATTGGACTTAGACAGATGTTTAAACAAACCATCGCGATGCCAACTCAAACCATTACGCTTATTAACTAAATTCCTTTAACCCACCTTCACTATCGAACCTTAACCATTCCTTAGTTGAAAATGAAGTCAATCAAGTTGGGGCAATACTACCTCTCAGGCCTTAACTGAACAACGTTTCTAACCTTGAAATAGACAAAGTTTACCTTTTAATTCTTTACAAACTTCCTTACGTAACTCTCTTTCGAATCATCTCTATTCGATAATTCTTTCCTTCGATAAGGTATATTCGATAACTCTATTCGGTTTACTCTATTCGATTAACCCTTATCAATTAACTCTATTGGACTAACGCTATTGGATTAACTATATTTGATTTAACTCTAGTCGATTTACTCTAACTGATTAACACTAACTGGTTTAACTCTAACTGGTTAACTCTAATTGATTAACTCTAACTGGTTAACTCTTATTCGAATAACAAATATTCGATTAACTCTATTCAGCTAACTCGACTCGACTAACCCCTTTTCGAATAACATATTCAATTTACTAACTTTCGAATACCTTATTCGATTGACTCCCTTCGAATACCATATTCGATTTACTCTATTCGAATAACTAAATTCGATTAACTCCTTTTCGAATAAACTTTTCATTTATAAAGATTTACTTTTAGTAACGGTTCTTCACTTTACAAACGTTTTCCTTTTTATAACGTTTTCCTTTTTATAACGTTTTCCTTTTTATAACATCCTATTCGGTTATAAACAAATTTACTTTTTATAACTCTATTTATTTTCTAAATATTTCCTTTTTAATTCTATTTGTAAATGGTTTTACAAATATCTCCTTTTCTATTTCATGTGTAAAGGTTTTACAAATATTCCTCTTTCGATTTCATTTGTAAAGGTTTTACAAATATTCCCTATTCAATCTCATTTGTAAATGGTTTACAAACATTTCTCTTTCTGATTGATTTGTAAATGGTTTACAAACCTTTCTCTTTCTAATCTATTTGCAAATGGTTTGCAAATAATTCCTTTAGGGTTTTATTTCTAAGTATTTTCTATTTATAAATAATCCATTTATAAATAAATTTCTATTTATAAATATTCTCTTTTATAAAATCCTCTGATTTTATAAATATTCTCTTTCCAGTATTCACTTTGACAAGTTCCCCTTTTCTCCAAATCCCGTTATGTTATGGTGTTTAAGATATCAAATTACGATGTCCAATATCGTCCATACACACACAATCAACAACAGGTTATAATTCACATCATATATCAAAATATATGAAAAACAATAAAATAACTGTTGAGGAATCCAATCGGATTCCTCCAACCTGTTTCCTTGCATCCACAGATGTTACACAATAAAATCAACATCACTTTCAGTTCCATATGATATATTCTGTTAAACAGAATCAATATAGAAATTCAACTAACTGACTAGCAGTTCAATCAAACAGTCAACACACAGTCAATCAGCCAATATTTAACAGTTCTAAGAATACAACATGAAATATAAACTGTCAGAGTTAGTGAGATTTACTCACATTGGATGATCATCGTTAAAGAACGATAAACTATTTGTTTGATTTAAATCAAGCAATTTATTTCGCTGTAAATTCAAACGAGCTTCAATCCATTCCCAGTCAGTTCCATGGTGTAGCTCCCGTCTATACGATCCTGACGGATCTGATTTTGTACATTTCTGATAACATATGATAAAGATATCCATTTTACACGTTAACGTTTCATTTAAATAAAATTAAAGCCTAACTTTTATTTTTATTCAAAGGGCTTTACCCTTTTTCACATCCGGCCCATTAAGAAAAAAATCTGACCAGCTCCCTGTTAAATTTCAACCGCATATCCCCTTTCTTTCTTTTCAATACTGGGATCACCAATAAATCGTCGGCCCAGCAACGCTTTGAACATACCCATAACCGAGATGCCTTCTTCCTTAACATACGAAAGCTCCTCTCCCAACAAAACCCTACAGCTTCATGTATAAACAAACACCCCATCTCATTACCTCCCCTCCACCATCAGACAAAACTGCAACATCCCTTAGCTTCCTCGAACCCGCGCAGTACAGCACTTTGGCTACCCCATACTCCTCTATTCTTCGCAAACAAGTTCCAACTTCCTGCTCCACACTAGTTAAAAACTCAGCAACAACATTATACCCAAACTCACCCCATCAACATTTCGTTCAAATACTCCCCTTCCCTACTGTGGATATTATCCACCATCCCTCCTAAAACATATTTCACGCAGGTGCTGGAAAAAACCCTACTGTTGCCATCGGATAATGCGAGAACATCACCCCCAGTCTTCCCCTTCGTCAGCAGTATCAACTCCACACCGATGTTTTCAGCTCAGTCTCCTCCTCAAGAAACTAATGCCACCACATCCCCCTCTTCAACAAATTTCAAAACCGACACCACCATAATACCCCTCACAAAAACTCAACCCAATCATATCGATACGCTTCAGTTCGCACACTCCTCCTGTCTTGCGAGTTCAACGTCGCGACTGCACATACTGTGACGACTGCATCACTTTTTATCCCTAACTCCTCCGAGTTTAAGCAAACGAGCATTAACCGACGTGCTAATCTCGGATTCAAGCTTCAAATCGAAAACTATTGCTTTGATTTTTATTTAATTTTCTTGAAGTGTCTGATATGTGGCGGCTCAGTTGTTATGACTGTTGAAATGAGAATTAGGTTTTGGGGAAAAGTTGGGTTATTTATAGATTTTAGATGCACTCCTTCCTTTCTTTTTGGTGGATTTGTGAAGACCACGTATTTGGGTTTGAGGCCAAAGAAAACTGGTGGTTGAAGAAAAAGGGTGCGTGGACCTTCCTTTACCTTTTAAACATAGAAAATATAAATACCCCTTTTCACACGATCTCCTATACATACGAGCCACGAACAATGAATTTTTTTTTACCGTTGTGGTCAGCGATGAGCTAAGATTCCAAAAATATAATAATACCGGTATATGGACTCATATTGTGAAACCCCAAAATGTTGATTACAGGGTGTACAATACCCAAAATAAAAAGTTGCTTATTTAATTAATTAAAAATTACAGTAAAATTCTAAAAATTAAATTATTGTTATGTCCTAAAAGAACCTTGTCTAAATTCAAACCCGATATCTAGTTATATCGAATAAACCGTTATGGTCGATAAACGATTTTATAGTGACTATTTTAAAAATTGATTTGGACACAAATCAAAATCTACACAACGAAATCCCGATTTTTCTCTTCCACAAGAAAAATATACTCCACCAGCTCCACACGTTTCTTGTTTCACAGAAATCCGGCTTAAAACGAATCCTGTACATTCAGTTGAAGTTCAAATCGCCAAATAGCGAACTACAGCGCCATTTCAAGCTCGATTTTAATTATAATATAATTATACGTTCAAACTGTTGTTCAAATAATATATTCGTTATTCAAATTCAATTCTAAACTGAATTAAATATCACAGATGATCCAGTTCACTCCATATCACCATTTCAGCCAATTCTGATTATTTCAGAATTAAATATATTATTTAATTTATTATTTTAATTAAATATTCACCATTATTTAATTCTACGACCATGAAATCCTTTTAATCTCCTATTAAATAATTAAATAGATTAATTATATACCGTTGAAAGTGCGGGTCATTTCATTCTTCCCCACTTAAAATAATTTCGTCCTCGAAATTGCTAAGGTAGAGGACGACCCTATCGACTGGTTAGAACATTTTTGTACACTTCTTAACTTCAGTTTCAACTGAACCAATTTAATTTCAATTAAAAATTAATTTGATTCTTATCAACGAAAATTTCCAAAAATCCTGAAAATTTTCTAACGCCTTAACTCTTCGAAAAATTTCGCCAGCACCTCCTTTGTACTGGTCAATACGTCAAACTCCAACTCGCCTCTCTGGGCCATCTCCATCCCAAAAGAAAATCAAACAGCCAAGCGGCTTGCCAATTCGGCTCATAAATCTTATATCCAATAGAAATATAAACTTGCACCTTTTGTCGGCATATCATTATATCCTTTCCACCTGTTATCAATTCAGCAGATACAAGGGTCATCCCAATCAAATTCCAATCTGCTTTTATCACCCAACCATTCGCTTATATCCGAGCCAAATATCATTCCAACTCGAGTTTCTTCTCGATTCCCAACTCTTAACTTGATTATCACATTACACGTCAAATTTGAATCTCACAATCCAGTTTGTCTTGATATCATTCTAATTCAATCCCAGTTACCACTTTACTGGCTTTACTTTAATTCAATTTTGCTTTCACAAATTTCTGTTAAATTTGTTTTTAATTCAAACAGTCTTTCCCTGGGAGTTTTTAAACAGTTTACTCTTTTCAAAAATCAAATTTTCCTTTTGAACATGTCACTGAGCCCTTAATTAATATTGCATAAGTTAAATCACTTCTCTTTTTCTTTATCAATATTTGTTAACCAAATATTTTCAATAACCATATTGGCCTTTTATGTTATTTGGAAAACATTTTCGAATATCGCCTTCCTTTGTTTTCTAAACTTTAGAAAATATATGCTATTTATAATTGGAAAATATTCCAATTACTTATCTCTTTTCCGATCTCATTTATTTCTATACTTAGGAAATATTCTTAATTATATTTCCAAGCTTACACTTATTTGGGTTAAAACGGATGTTGTGTAAAACATCGTTACGACAACCCAAATACTATATTCAACTAACTCTTATTCAACATTGATCTTCGAGCCTGAAATCTTACTATTTATTGTTAATAATGAAATCAATCAAGTTGGGGTATAACTACCTCTCAGACCTTGACTGAATAACATTTATAACGTCAAAACAGATATGACTACTTACTCGAATAATCAATACCATACAACTACTTATTCACTTTTAAACACGTATACGCTTCCTCTTTGTATTCTTACTAGATTTTATTCTTAGTCTTCCTTTTTGATTTTACTATTCTATTTCTAAGTCCGTTTCCTTATCGACTTCTATATATATATCGATACGTTGATTTCTAACTATCAAATTATCTTAAAAATATTCTAACTCCTTAAATTCCCGGAAAAATTCGCCATAACCTCCTTTGTACCAGGAGCATCAGGATATTTCAAATAGCCTCCCATGGCCCTCACCAATCCAAAAGAAAAAGAAAAAGCCAAGCGACTAGCCGATACGGCGCATAAAATCTCATATATGAATTAAATACATACCTTTTCGTCGAGCATTCTATTTATATACCTTCATACCTTATCCATACCTATCTCATGTATATTTATACCTTCCCAATCTATTTTAAGTATACCTGATCGTTTTAACTCAATTCGTTAATTAATTTATTAATTAACTCTTTAGTCTATTTCACTTTTATATTTGAACATGACATGTTCAAATATATTTTAACTTGCTTATTAACTAATTTGAATCCAAATTTCAAATTTAAGTTCTATATTCGATTTCGAATATCCATTTACAAATCCAATTCACCTTTCAAAGTTCAACTTCAAATTCAAAACTCGATTAACTAATTCCTCTTCGACTTAGTTAATTCTATTCAATTTCTATTCAAATTTTATATCACTTCTATTATTCAAATCTATATATCAAATTCTATTATTCAAATTCTATTCAAATTCTATATTATAAATCCCATTTGAATTTCTATATTCAAATTCTATATATCAAATTCTATATTATAAATCCCATTTTGAAATTCAACACAACTTGTCTTTCCCAAAACAAATTCAAAACAGTATCTCTGGTAGTAATTCGTCACTTACAACTCGAAAATGAATACTGATGATGCAGCTGTCATCATCGGAATCTATTTTCCAGCGATCGAAGTGAGTTCAATACTATAAAACCATTTCTAAACATTTCCACTTTGAAATTCATTTCAAAATATAATTCACATTGCTTGTAAAACAATTTAAAATCTCCCAGGATCTTAAATTTTCCTTATTTTTAATCCAAATCCATTTACAAACACTTATCCAATTCTCCAGAGTTTTAACTCAATTTCTGGTTTAAAATTTCAGATTCAACTCATCTGATTTCACGTATTTCACTTATACGAATTCTGATTGGTTATTTACATAACCATTTAATTTATAATCTTACTCGATTATAATAACAACCAATATATCCACTATATTATAATTATTCCAATATAAATCCTTTATATCAAAATATAATTTGGGTAAAAAAAAAATTCATTTACCCTCTTTCAAAACATACCATGACGGTTCATCGTATTCGAGTGTTTACAAAATCTCTACCGATACAGTGGATCAAACTGATCGACCAGAACTCATAAACGACTCAACCAACAAATCTCCACAATATAAAACAATTTTTTTATATTGAATAACAAATACGTTCACTCGTATACATACACTCAAACTCAATATAGGGTATTACTAACCCTATCTCTACCGAGTCACGCCGGAGAGCCAAGGTAATTCACTTAACCTTATGCTCTGATACCAACTGTAATGACCCGGGTTTTTGACGATCTTGGTTATCCGATATACAACACATATCGAACATCCAAGGATCGAAAATACCGGTCATTAATGAAAGAAATTAAAGGGTAAGGAAAGATAAGATAGAAACTTAGAATAGAAGAAGAAGAAGAACACAACATCAGAGTAACACGAACATCACAGCAGAACGAATAACATATAATATATATATAACATAACTTGAAATATACATATGTACTTGAATATACATCAATATCAAAGTACAACACTTACAACACAACGAAAATAACTATAGCTATATAATCCTGAAGCCTCCTGCTCCAAGCTCTTCCAGTATGTCTGTAAATCCTGACTACTTGACTGCCCGTACAAAATTGTACACCTAAGAGTTTAGGGAAAACAACAAAATAAACTCCGGATCAGTCATGGGACTTGTATGAGTAAAACAGTTTAAAATAGTTTGAACAAGTAAACGATATCTCATAAGACCACGCCGTATAACGGAACGGGTTTTTCCCCTTATGAGAATCCAAATTATCTTTATATCAAAAACCTTTTGATATTATAATAATGTCTATCAACCACAATATAATAATCATCTAGCAAAAACACTTTCATCTCACGTTCTACATATATAGTATACAATCAAAACCACAAGCACGTATTGGGTAATGGATTTCCAACTATGACAAGGTATGGAACCACCTTTCGCTAGTGTATCTCTAGAAAGGAATATACTGGGTTCAACAAGAACATCTTGCAACCCGGCCACACATGACCGACCACTCATTTCGCTTAAGTGTATCGAATGTATATCACCAACGGTTGGGATCAGCAACCGTTTCCCGAATGGGACAATATCAACAATAGATTTCTAGAAATAAATGAAACTCTAGATCAGGTGATTATACACCCAAATAGGTGCGACCTACATAGCCATGCTACCTGCCCGATTTCTGTCATTTACCGGATATGAGGCTAGAAGCTACGCTTTATCATCACATCAGATTCACTTCGAATGCCACATTGTCAGATCCATCGAAAATCACTAATTGATGTCTACAACAGTATATTACATGTTAGCTAAAGAAGTTTCCTTCTCCGCTTCCACTATTGGTACGGTTGAAGAAATCAATGTACGTGACCTTTCTGGAAATCCTCTATCAGGTATTCATCCATACAAGTCATCCAGGAACAGGATGAACCGAAGGCACCATTCAGTATATCCATCTTAGGCACTGTTATCTAAGATTTATACAACATTCCTTGCACTTAGTTCGTCTTCAATTATCTTTGGCATATATGATTCGCAACGCTTATGCCAATACAGAGTGGTTCTTTGGATAATAATCTAACCTTTCTCTCCATATTAACAACTTTAAAATGGTCAAAACTTCGATAGTTTGTGATTTAACCATTAAAGAAAAACAGGTGTGCAAACAACGATACTATTTCTAGATGGAAATTTATATCGATCAAACATCATTTAACATTTATCTCCTTAGTTCATTTTTCATCCCCTGTTTCCCTATATTAAACATTTCTTATTTTCTAAATTTAGAAAATATATGTTATTACCATTGGAAAATATTTCCATTTCTTGTTTTCTATATCAGAAAACATTTCTGGTTCTTATTTGGAAAACATTTCCAAAACTCCTTCATTGGACTTAGACAGATGTTTAACTAAACCATCGCGATGCCAACTCAAACCATTACGCTTATTAACTAAATTCCTTTAACCCACCTTCACTATCTAACCTTAACCATTCCTTAGTTGAAAATGAAGTCAATCAAGTTGGGGTAATACTACCTCTCAGACCTTAACTGAACAACGTTTCTAACCTTGAAATAGACAAAGTTCACCTTTTAATTCTTTAACAAACTTTCTTACGTAACTCTCTTTCGAATCATCTCTATTCGATAATTCTTTCCTTCGATAAGGTATATTCGATAACTCTATTCAATTTACTCTATTCGATTAACCCTTATCAATTAACTCTATTGGACTAACGCTATTGGATTAACTCTATTTGATTTAACTCTAGTCGATTTACTCTAACTGATTAACTCTAACTGGTTTAATTCTAACTGGTTAACTCTAACTAATTAACTCTAACTGGTTAACTCTTATTCGAATAACAAATATTCGATTAACTCTATTCAGCTAACTCGACTCGACTAACCCCTTTTCGAATAACATATTCGATTTACTAACTTTCGAATACATTATTCGATTGACTCCCTTTGAATACCATATTAGATTTACTCTATTCAAATAACTAAATTCGATTAACTCCTTTTCGAATAAACTATTCATTTATAAAGATTTACTTTTAGTAACGGTTCTTCACTTTACAAACGTTTTCCTTTTTAGTAACGTTTTCCTTTTTATAATGTTTTCCTTTTTATAACGTTTTCCTTTTTATAACATCCTATTCGGTTATAAACAAATTTCCTTTTTATAACTCTATTTATTTTCTAAATATTTCCTTTTTAATTCTATTTGTAAATGGTTTTACAAATATCTCCTTTTCGATTTCATTTGTAAAGGTTTTATAAATATTCCTCTTTCGATTTCATTTGTAAAGTTTTTACAAATATTCCCTATTCAATCTCATTTGTAAATGGTTTACAAACATTTCTCTTTCTGATTGATTTGTAAATGGTTTTCAAACCTTTCTCTTTCTAATCTATTTGCAAATGGTTTGCAAATAATTCCTTTAGGGTTTTATTTCTAAGTATTTTCTATTTATAAATAATCCATTTATAAATAAATTTCTATTTATAAATATTCTATTTATAAATATTCTCTTTTATAAAATCCTCTGATTTTATAAATATTCTCTTTCCAGTATTCACTTTGACAAATTCCCCTTTTCTCCAAATCCCGGTATGTTATGGTGTTTGACATATCAAATTACGATGTCCAATATCGTCCATACACACACAATCAACAGCGGGTTATAATTCACATCATATATCAAAATATATGAAAAACAATAAAATAACTATTGAGGAATCCAGCCGGATTCCTCCAACCTGTTTCCTTGCATCCACATATGTCACACAATAAAATCAACATCACTTTCAGTTCCATATGATATATTCTATTAAACAGAATCAATATAGAAATTCAACTAACTGACTAGCAGTTCAATCAAACAGTCAACACACAGTTAATCAGCCAATATTTAACAGTTCTAAGAATACAACATGAAATATAAACTGTCAGAGTTAGTGAGATTTACTCACATTGGACGATCATCGTTAAAGAACGATAAACTGTTTGTTTGATTTGAATCAAACAATTTATTTCGCCGTAAATTCAAACGAGCTTCAATCCATTCCCAGTCAGTTCCATGGTGTAGCTCCCGTCTATAAGATCCTGACGAATCTGATTTTGTACATTTCTGACAACATATGATAACGATATCCATTTTACACGTTAACGTATCATTTAAATAAAATTAAAGCCTAACTTTTATTTTTATTCAAAGGGGTTTACCCTTTTTCACATCCTGCCCATTAAGAAAAAAATCTGACCAGCTCCCTATTAAATTTCAAACCGCATATCCCCTTTCTTTCTTTTCAATACTGGGCTCATCAATAAATCATCGGCCCAACAATGCTTTGAACATACCCATAACCGAGATGCCTTCTTCCTTAACATACGAAAGCTCCTCTCCCAACAAAACTCTACAGCTTCATGTATAAACAAACACCCCATCTCATTACCTCCCCTCCACCATCAGACAGAACTGCACCATCCCTTAGCTTCCTCGAACCCGCACAGTACAACACTTTGGCTACCCCATACTCCTCTATTCTTCCCAAACAAGTTCCAACTTCCTGGTCCACGCTGGTTAAAAATTCAGCTACAACATTATACCCAAACTCACCCCCATCATCATTTCGTTCAAATACTCCCCTTCCCTACTGTGGATATTATCCACCATCCGTACTAAAACATATTTCACGCAGGTGCTGGAAAAACCCCTACTGCTGCCATCGAATAATGCGAGAACATCACCCCTAGTCTTCCCCTTCGTCAGCAGTATCAACTCCACACTGGTGTTTTCAGCTCAGTCTCCTCCTCAAGAAACTAACGCCAGCACATCTCCCTCTTCAACAAATTTCGAAACCGACACCACCATAATACTCCTCACCAAAAACTCAACCCAATCATATCGATACGCTTCAGTTCGCACTCTCCTCCTGTCGTGCGAGTTCGACGTCGCGACTCCACATACTGTGACGACTGCATCACTTTTTATCCCTAACTCCACCGAGTTTAAGCAAACGAGCATTAATCGACATGCTAATCTCGGATTCAAGCTCCAAATCAAAAACTATTGCTTTGATTTTTATTTAATTTTATTGAAGTATCTGATATGTGGCGACTCAGTTATTTTGACTGGTGAAATGAGAATTAGGTTTTGGGAAAAAGTTGGGTTATTTATAGATTTTAGATGCACTCCTTTCTTTCTTTTTGGTGGATTTGTGAAGACCACGTATTCGGGTTTGAGGCCAAAGAAAACTGGTGGTTCAAGAAAAAGGGTGTGTGGACCTTCCTTTACCTTTTAAACATAGAAAATATAGACACCCCTTTTCACACGATCTCCTATACATACGAGCCACGAACAACGAAAACAAAATTACCGTTGTGGTCAGCGATGTGCCAGGATTCCAAAAATATAATAATACCGGTGGATGGACTCATATTGTGAAACCCCAAAATGTTGATTACAGGGTGCACAATACCCCAAATAAAAAGTTGCTTATTTATTTAATTAAAAATTACAATAAAATTCTGAAAATTAAATTATCATTATGTCCCAAAAGAACCTTATCTAAATTCAAACCCGATATCTAGTTATATCGAATAAACCGTTACGGTCGATAAACGATTTTATAGCGACTATTTACAAATTTGATTTGGACACAAATCAAAATCTACACAAAGAAATCCCTATTTTTCTCTTCCACTAGAAAAATATACTCCACCAGCTCCACACGTTTCTTGTTTCACAGAAATCCGGCTTAAAACAAATCATGTATATTCAGTTGAAGTTCAAATCGCCAAATAGTGAAATGCAGCGCCATTTCAAGCTCGATTTTAATTATAATATAATTATACGTTCATACTTTCGTTCAAATAATATATTCGTCATTCAAATTCAATTCTAAACTGAATTAAATATCACAGATGATCCAGTTCACACCATATCGCCATTTCAGCCAATTCTGATTATTTCAGAATTAAACATATTATTTAATTTATTATTTTAATTAAATATTCACCATTATTTAATTCTACGACCATGAAATCCTTTTAATCACCTTTTAAATAATTAAATAGATTAATTATTATACCGCTGAAAGTGCGGGTCATTACACGAACCTTCGTCTGAAGTCTATCCATGTAACACCCCACCTCTTCCAATGCCACTCTTGCAAGCACACTAGCTTCGGAGGGGCGTTAAACAAGGTAAACATGCATGCAGATATCACAAGACAGAACGTATAAGTAAAAACAGAGTAAATAAAGCAGCGGGTAAAAACTAACATTTCAAAACCATAGTCAAGTTACATCAAAGTACTTGGTCATTATTTTCCCACAAAACATAGTCTAGAAACATAAACTGAAAACTGGAAAAAAACATAAAGTAACTATCCCCAAAGTAGAATAAAGCCATAGCCAGCTCAAGTCCAAACCGTACATGAGCTATCCAGAAAAGCAGCTAAAGATCCAAGCTAGGTGCTAGTGTTCCCACCCTGAAAACCAGAGGGGGGGGGGTAGGGAGCGAAAGAAAAGAGGCAAAAGAAAATGGGTCAGTCAAAAGACTGGTAAGTCCTACCTACTATTAGTATAAAAACTAATAAAGTTAACTGGACATGTAAAACAGAGATGAAACATAGGATGATAACTAGCATGGTGAAAAGTTAACAAGATAGATCAAGTGTGGCATCGCATATACAAGGTTAAGTTTTGCACCAAGTGTACTAGCATTCCAACCCATGTCAAGTATAAACAAGAAGTGATCCCTTGGCCCAATCTTGGCCCAATATCACGAGATGACCTAAATCAAGGTCCAACAATACGGTCTAGTCGATCGGCTCCCTAAAATCCTAACTCGTCAAGTGTCGGTGTCATACGGCCCAATCACGAAGCGTAGTCAAACTGTGCTAGGTCCACCCTAGGGTGTATCAAGCCCTAGGGTGCCAACCACGGACACAAATCAAGCACACACAGTCTAAACCTACTGGTTCCCGTGTCTGCTTTTTCAACTCCGGACAATGTGCACGACCATAGTCCGCCTGAACCTACACCGACGCACATACTCAGCCGTCGTTTTTGGTCGCTTACATGTCAGCCCAGTAATCGTGCCCCACCCTAGCCTAGTCCCTAGGGTATCATGATACAACCAAGAGGGTTACTAGTGAAAAGGACCACGTAACTAGGGTTTCTAATGGGTTAAACGTGGTTAACCCTATCCAATCAAGTATCAAGTTGGTTAAGTGTACACAAGGTTCATGACTTAACCCTATCAACCCATCGTGTTTAATTGGTTAAGTATTCAAGTGGTCCATGACTTAACCCTATCATGTGGCATTAATTAATTTAATGCACCCAACCTCTCACATTAGACCTTGTTGTGGTTACTAGTTAAGCCGGGCGGGTCCGGGTAGCTTTACACCACAACTTAGTCTAACCTCGGGTTTCAAGTGCGACATGACCAACTACTCACATTGGGTACTATTGCTTGTAGCCACTAGTTAAGCCGGTCGGTTCCGGGTAGATTTATGCTACAAACTCAACCCAACCTCGAGTTGGCCATTCTCATGTTTTCTAGAAGTCATGTCCAAGTTCATATTCATGTTTCAAGCATAATCACATGTCATATTTTGTGTCATCTTTTCAAGTCATGTTTTTATGTCATTTTAGTTTACCCATAACGTAACCCCATCGCATGTAAGTTCGCATAAACGAAAATAGATCTCAAAGAGGGGACTTAGAAGCATGACATAATTAATAAGGTTTGGCCACAAGTTAAACATGGTGGCATATGAGGCAAATGTGTTCATAAACTTGCATATTACATTATAAGCCTCAAAACATGCATGATGTCAACTTTAGCAAAATAGGTGAAACATGGTCATAAATGACATAGGATGATAGTTAGTGATTCGCATATAACATCATATGCAAGATAACATAAGGGTTATGAGAGTTTCTACGTTGCTTTATGCAACATTCCAAATCAAAGCTCATAGCTTTCTATGCACAAAGTCAAGGTGATAGTTTTCAAACATGCATAGAATAAATCTATGCATAACATGATAGAATCAAAGCACAAATCATATTTAGGCCCAAAACTCAAACATGCAACATGTCATATTTAACTTCATAGTTAGAATCTAAGAGTAGAATAGGGCTTACAATGCTATGAAGACTTATAAAATAAAATAAGATTGAGATGAATCCACTAGCAACTCTAAAAACCCCCAAATAATAAGCTCCAATGAAAACCCTTGAGAAATAAGGAGAAGATCCTTGCTTTGATGAAGAAAGATTGAACTTTGGCCTTGAATCAAACTTAGAAACTCTCAAACAAGCTTAGGAACTCTCATATGAATGAAGATGGAGACTATGACAAGAGGGTGGAGGCCATGATTAACATTTTGGCATAATCTAGTTATAGGATTGATTTATGATGGTTTAGGCTAGGTATTAGGGTCCTTTTATAGAAGTTTAGGTTAGTTTAGGCCATAGGATTAACCCTAATCCAGATCTGAGCCTTTAAAATCCGTCACAAGCCTCCAAACATGTCTTGAGGAACAAGTCAGGTGCACCCAGGCCAAACTGGCCGACCACCCAAGTCGACAGGGGTGTCGACTGGGCAGTCGACACCACCTGGGGTGTGTCGACTCCCAAGCCGACACCCCAGCCGACTTGGGGGTGGCGGGAATTTTTCCCGCTTGTCCTGCTTGGCTTAATTTGAATTCTGAATTCAAATTTGAACTGTTTTTGAACTTGAAATTTTCTGAAAATTTTGACGGGCCATAACTTGGTCATACGAACTCCGATTTTCGAAAACTTGGACTCTATTTCGCGTATTTTTCCAAGACGAACACAATGGCACAGTCCGTTTCCCTTGATTCAGAATTTATCATTTAATTCTGCCTTGATCTATGTTATAACTTGTTATTCAAAATACGGGTTGTCACATTCTCCCCACCTTAAAGGATTTCGTCCCCGAAATCTTCAAGTTAGGAAGAACATATCCTACCATCCATCATCCATCTACTCACAACATCATCCACCAGTAACCATTGTCCTAAATGCTGTATGATCAAATGCAAAGGTGTGTGTATATGTACTTATCTAATGCGAAAATCAGGCGGTTACTGATTCAGTAAACCTCCTTAATGCAAAGTATGTTAGTGAAATGAGTTCATATGTATGCAAATTCCTAACATAATTTATAATCTCTATATGAGTGCACGTAACATTCATCCATATGCAACATCCACGTGATAGCATAACAAGTTTCATCCATGAATAAGTATAAGCACTCATGCATATGCAATATGAAAGTGTGTGAGCCGATCTTAGTGCCTAACGTGTATCATGCATCCACGAGTATCCACTTGCAACCACTTGCAAACATCAAACATAACATGTTTCAAATACATGTTCCATCCAAAGGGTTTCTACCTAAGGTTCTTAAGACAAGGTTAACGAGATAACAAGATAAACATGGATAACAAAGGAAAGATATGCTAAAAAGGAAAAGAGATCGAGAATATACCCTCAAAAAGAAATGGATAAAGCCCATGCATCTTCTCCTCGGTTTCCCAAGTTGCATCCTCTTCGGCCTCACTCCACTGAACCTTCACCAATTTGACTTCTCGATTCCTTAGCTTCTTGATCTCCGTTCCCAAGATACGAATCGGAGCTCTCCTCAAAGTTGCCTCTTTCTCTACCTCCACGTCTTCAAGAATTCTAGGTTCAACCACCTCAGCGGACTCATGTAGGCACTTTCGGAGATGCGAGACATGAAAGACATTATGCACTCCGGCCAGCTTCTCGGGCAATTCCACCTTATAAGCCATCTTCCCAATTCTCTATATGATAGGGAAGGGTCCTACGAACCTTGGTGCCAGCTTCCCAACTGCTCCAAAACGAACCACATTACGCAAAGGAGAAACCTTCACGAAAACCATATCTCCAACTTCGAATTCCAAATCTGTCCTTCGCTTGTCAGCATAGGATTTCTGTCTGTCTTGGGCTGTTTTCATCCGTTTTCTCACCAATTCAACTTTCTTGGATGTGTCCCTATCATATCAGCCCCAAGTATAAGCCTATCCGTTGTCTCCCACCAACAAGATGGTGACCTACACGGCCTCCCATACAAAGCTTCAAATGGTGCCATCCCTATGCTAGCTTGATAGCTATTATTATAAGCAAACTCTACAAGAGGAAGGTGGTCTTCCCAAGTACCACCAAAGTCAAGAACACAAAGCCTCAAAAGATCTTCTAGCACTCTATTCACACTTTCGGTTTGGCCATCCGTCTGGGGGTGATAGGCTGTACTTAGATTCAATCGCGTACCCATCGCTTCTTGCAAACTATTCCAGAACTGGCTAGTGAAGATTGGGTCACGATCGCTAACTATGCTAGAAGTAACTCCATGCAATTGCACCATCTCTTGAAGATAAACATATGCTAGCCATGATGCGGTCCTCTTGCTCTTCACTGGAACGAAATGAGCACTCTTCGTAAGTCTATCAACTATGACCCATATGCTTGTATTCCCTTTCCTTGACCTAGGCAATCCATCCACAAAATCCATAGAGATACTTTCCCACTTCCATTGCGGGACCTCCAATGGATGTAATAGCCCACCGGGTTTCTTCGACTTGGCTTTCACTTGTTGGCACACCATGCACTTTGAAACATACTCTGCCACATTCTTCTTCATTCCAGCCCAAAAGAAAATGCGCTTCATATCCCTATACATCTTATCTCCTCCAGGATGTATAGTCATCTTCGAGTGATGCGCTTCTTCGAGAACTTTATGCACCAAGTCTCCCACTTGTGGAACGCATAGCCTTCCATCACGCCTTAGCCAACCCTTGTCATCAATAGTATATCTAGCAAGGTGACTAGACGTCTCACCACGAATCAACTTGTCCATGACCTCGACTATCTGCGGGTCTTCCTTCTGCGAAGTCCCTACTTGATCAAGAAGTGTAGGTCTAAGCTCAAGAGATGCTAATGAACCCGTCATCGACTCAACAGCCGTTGTGAAATCAAAGGTTGCCAAGAACTCTGGGCTCTTCATCTCCACAAACAAGGGACTCAAAGTCAACCTTCTTCTGCTTAGCGCATCTGCCACAACATTACCCTTGCCAGGGGTATAAGCTATCTCGAAGTCATATGATGCCAAGAATTCCATCCACCTTTACTGCCTTAGATTCAGATCTTTCTGCAAGAAGAGGTACTTGAGCGACTTGTGATCAGTATATAACTCAAACCTTTCGCCTAGAAGATAGTGGCGCCAGGATTTGAGTGCAAAGACGATCGCCGCCAACTCCAAATCATGAGTGGGATAGTTCTTCTCATGAACTTTAAGTTGCCTACCCCCACAACATATCACTCTTCCTTCCTGCATCAGAACAACACCTAACCCCGTGCCACATGCATCGGTGTACACGGTAAACATCTTACCGCCATCGGGTAATGCTAAAACTGGAGCTGTGGTAAGGGCCCTCTTGAGCCTTTGAAAAGCAAGCTCACACTCTAAGTCCCATGCACAGACTAAGTTCTTCTTCGTCAACTTAGTAAGAGGGGATGAAATCTTAGCGAAGTCCTTAATGAACTTCCTATAGTAGCCTGCTAGACCGAGAAAGCTTCTTACTTCGGTTGCATTCCTAGGAGTCTTCCAGTCTTGAACCGCAACCACTTTCGCGGGATCCACAGCTATGCCTTGCTTAGAAACTATATGTCCAAGAAACCGAACTTCCCTTCTCCAAAAATGGCATTTGGAGAACTTGGCTTTCAACTGATGAGCTCTAAGCATATCCATCACTTCCTTGAGATGTCTAGCATGTTCTTCCTCATCCTTTGAGAAGATCAGAATATCATCCACGAAGACAACCACAAACTTGTTAAGGAACTCCCTGAACACCCTACTCATCAAATCTACGAAGTAGGCGGGTGCATTAGTCAAACCGAATGGCATGACAAGCCATTCAAAGAATCCATCTGGAGTCCTAAACGCAGTCTTATCAATACTATCCTTAGCCACTCTAAGCTGATGGAATCCGGTGGCTAGATCGAGCTGAGAGAAAACAGAAGCACCAACAAGCTGGTCAAAGAGGTCATCAATCCTCGGTAACGGGTGCCTATTCTTCTTTGTCAGCTTGTTCAACTCTCGATAATCAACACATAGACGAAGCGAACCATCCGCCTTAGTAGCGAACACCACAGGAGCACCCCATTCAGAAATGCTTCGCCTAATAAAATTCTTCTCAAGCAACTCCTTGATTTGCTTACTGAGCTCTCTTCTTTCTCGCGGGGCCATGTGCCTAACGGGCAATGATACTGGCTTGGCATTATCAACAAGATAAATGTGGAAATCTATCTCTCGTTTAGGGGGTAACCCCTTAACCTCTTCAAAGACATCAGGATATTCTCGGACCACCCTTACAGATTGAAGATCATCGATGGACGAGTCAAGAGATTCAAGATAACATAACATGACGGGATCCAGCGGGTTGCAAGAAATCTCTAGGGTATTACCGAGACGAGTCATGAGCCTCACCACCCTATGCTCACAATCAAGAATGGCTCCATAACTGGACAACCAATCCATGCCCAAAATCAACCTGTATCCCGTGAACCCGAGAACATAAGCATTACACGTGAATTCTACGGTCAAGATAGAAATCCTCAAATCCATACAAATCATAGATAGATGGGCGGAACCCCCAATTGGATTTGAAACACTAACGGGATCCTCAACTAGACTAGTACTTAGGTGCAAACTTTCAACAATGTCAGAAGAAATAAAGGTATGCGATGCGCCAGAATCAAATAAAGTGCGAACAGGAAAATCAGAAATGTAAACAAGGCTTTCTACAGAAATACTACCTCGGTCTTGAACTGGAGCAGTGTTGAGAGCATGCACTTGCCCTCCAGAAGGTCCTGCACGCTGAGTCAGCCCTTGCCCTTGTCCTTGCTTCTTAGGGCAATCCTTGCTAAAGTGTCCAGTCTCTCCATAATGAAAGCATTCGCCCAACTTCCTCTTCTTCTTCCTGCAATCCTTGGCTATGTGCCCAACAATCCCACAGAAGTTGCACTTTCTTGTGTCCTTTGCCTTGTTGTTGTTGGCCTTATTACCCTTGTTGTTCTTGTTGTTCTGATTGCTCTGATTTCCTCCCCACTTGGAGTCCGCCTTCTTGGTTTGAGTCTCATTAGGCTTGACTTCTTTCTTGCCATTCTTATCGTCTCCCTGAAGCAATGCCATGTCCACTAGGCTTTCAAAAGTGGCCCCCATGGGTATATGTGACATGGCTAAACCTTGTAATGGCTCATTCAACCCTCGTGCAAAGCGTAGAGCCTTCTTCTGGGGAGTATTAACCATGTCCAAACCAAATCGAGCAAGCTGGTTAAACTTGTTCACTCACTCCCTCACTGTCATGTCCCATTGCTTCAAAGATATAAACTTCTCCAATTGCAGATTCGCCTCAGCAGATGATAGAAACTTAAGCCCAAACCACGTCCTAAAGTCGGCCCAAGTCTCTATAGGCCTAGTAGCGTTGGTGACCTCCCACCAATAAGCAGCTTCCTCTTTTAATAGCCATACTGCCAACAGAACTTTTCTACGGTCTTCCACATCAAAGATGGCGAAGAGATCTTCAGTTTCTTTCAACCAATTTCTCGCCTCAACAAAAGTCTCCGTCCCAATAAAATTCTTGCCACCCATCGCCTTAAAGTCTTTGCAAACCGTTGCGAAATCTGCTTGTGGATGCTGAGGAGGGGGAGGAGGAGAAGGAACCTCAGTTACGGTGGGAGTGTTTGCTGGGCCCACATCGTTGGCCCTAGCTTCCAAGTACCTCCGAAACCGTCCGGGAATGGTAACTCCCTCGGGAAGGTTAAGATCGGCCATGCTGAAAAAAGGAAAAGATAGATTTAGAACGAGGAAACAAAGCATAGTGCTAATGGCTTTTGGGGAATAGCCTTTTAAAATAAACTAGACTTTTCTTGGAAAATACTTAATTGGTTTTGAAAATAGTTTTTCAAAAGGGTTTTTAAAACTCTTGTCCGGTCTAGTAAAACCTTATGCTCTGATACCAAATGTAACACCCCACCTCTGCCAATGCCTCTCTTGCAAGCACACTAGCTTTGGAGGGGCGTTAAACAACGTAAACATGCATGCAGATATCACAAGACAGAACATATAAGTAAAAACAGAGTAAATAAAGCAGCGGGTAAAAACTAACATTTCAAAACCATAGTCAAGTTACATCAAAGTACTTGGTCATTATTTTCCCATAAAACATAGTTAGAAACATAAACTGAAAACTGGAAAAAAACATAAAGTAACTATCCCCAAAGTAGAATAAAGCCATAGCCAGCTCAAGTCCAAACCGTACATGAGCTATCCAGAAAAGCAGCTAAAGATCCAAGCTAGGTGCTAGTGTTCCCACCCTGAAAACCGGGGGGGGGGGGGGGGGACGAAAGAAAAGAGGCGAAAGAAAATGGGTCAGTCAAAAGACTGGTAAGTCCTACCTACTATTAGTATAAAAACTAATAAAGTTAACTGGACATGTAAAACAGAGATGAAACATAGGATGATAACTGGCATGGTGAAAAGTTAACAAGATAGATCAAGTGTGGCATCACATATACAAGGTTAAGTTTTGCACCAAGTGTACTAGCATTCCAACCCATGTCAAGTATAAACAAGAAGTGATCCCTTGGCCCAATCTTGGCCCAATATCACGAGATGACCTAAATTAAGGTCCAACAATTCGATCTAGTCGATCGGCTCCCTAAAAGCCTAACTCGTCAAGTGTCGGTGTCATACGGCCCAATCACGAAGCGTAGTCAAACTGTGCTAGGTCCACCCTAGGGTGTATCAAGCCCTAGGGTGCCAACCACGGACACAAATCAAGCATGCACAGTCTAAACCTACTGGTGCCCGTGTCTGCTTTTTCAACTCCGGACAATGTGCACGACCATAGTCCGCCTGAACCTACACCGGCGCACCTACTCAGCCGTCGTTTTTGGTCGCTTACATGTTAGCCCAGTAATCGTGCCCCACCCTAGCCTAGTCCCTAGGGTATCATGATACAACCAAGAGGGTTACTGGTGAAAAGGACCACGTAACTAGGGTTTCTAAAGGGTTAAACGTGGTTAACCCTATCCAATCAAGTATCAAGTTGGTTAAGTGTACCCAAGGTTCATGACTTAACCCTATCAACCCATCGTGTTTAATTGGTTAAGTATTCAAGTGGTCCACGACTTAACCCTATCATGTGGCATTAATTAATTTAATGCACCCAACCTCTCACATTAGACCTTGTTATGGTTACTAGTTAAGCCAGGCGGGTCCGGGTAGCTTTACACCACAACTTAGTCTAACCTCGGGTTTCAAGTGCGACATGACCAACTACTCACATTGGGTCTTATTGCTTGTAGCCACTAGTTAAGCCGGTCGGTTTCGGGTAGATTTATGCTACAAACTCAACCCAACCTCGAGTTGGCCATTCTCATGTTTTCTAGAAGTCATGTCCAAGTTCATGTTCATATTTCAAGCATAATCACATGTCATATTTCGTGTCATCTTTTCAAGTCATGTTTTTATGTCATTTTAGTTTACCCATAACGTAACCCCATCGCATGTAAGTTCACATAAACGCAAATAGATCTCAAAGAGGGGACTTAGAAGCATGACATAATTAATAAGGTTTGGCCACAAGTTAAACATGGTGGCATATGAGGCAAATGTGTTCATAAACTTGCATATTACATTATAAGCCTCAAAACATGCATGATATCAACTTTAGCAAAATAGGTGAAACATGGTCATAAATGACATAGGATGATAGCTAGTGATTCGCATATAACATCATATGCAAGATAACATAAGGGTTATGAGAGTTTCTACGTTGCTTTATGCAACATTCCAAATCAAAGCTCATAGCTTTCTATGCACAAAGTCAAGGTGATAGCTTTTCAAACATGCATAGAATAAATCTATGCATAACATGATAGAATCAAAGCACAAATCATATTTAGGCCCAAAACTCAAACATGCAACATGTCATATTTAACTTCATAGTTAGAATCTAAGAGTAGAATAGAGCTTACAATGCTATGAAGACTTATAAAATAAAATAAGATTGAGACGAAGCCACTAGCAACTCTAAAAAATCCCAAATAATAAGCTCCAATGAAAACCCTTGAGAAATAAGGAGAAGATCCTTGCTTTGATGAAGAAAGATTGAACTTTGGCCTTGAATCAAACATAGAAACTCTCAAACAAGCTTAGGAACTCTCATATGAATGAAGATGGAGACTATGACAAGAGGGTGGAGGCCATGATTAAACATTTTGGCATAATCTAGTTGTAGGATTGATTTATGATGGTTTAGGCTAGGTATTAGGGTCCTTTTATAGAAGTTTAGGTTAGTTTAGGCCATAGGATTAACCCTAATCCAGATCTGAGCCTTTAAAATCCGTCACAAGCCTGCAAACATGTCTTGAGGAACAAGTCAGGTGCACCCAGGCCAAACTGGCCGACCACCCAAGTCGATAGGGGTGTCGACTGGGCAGTCGACACCACCTGGGGTGTGTCAACTCCCAAGTTGACTCCCCAGTCGACTTGGGGGTGGCGGGAATTTTTCCCGCCTGTCCTGTTTGGCTAAATTTGAATTCTGAATTCAAATTTGAACTGTTTTTGAACTTGAAATTTTTTGAAAACTTTGACGGGCCATAACTTGGTCATACGGACTCCGATTTTTGAAAACTCGGACTCTATTTCGCGTATTTTTCTGAGACGAACACAATGGCATAGCCCGTTTCCCTTGATTCAGAATTTATCATTTAATTCTGCCTTGATCTATGTTATAACTTGTTATTCAAAATACGGGTTGTTACAATCCACGTCCACATCTCCACTGCACGTCCTCCATTAGTTACTTCCCACCAAAAGGAAGCTTCATCCTTCATTAACCAAGCAGCTACCTGAACTTTCCTTCCCTCGTCTATCTCAAAGACACCAAACAAATCCTCCACTTCCCTGAGCCAATTCTGAGCATCAACAAACGTCTCGGTCCCATAAAACGGCTTTCCACCCATCGCACGGAAGTCTTTTCTTATCTTAGAAAAAGCATCTACACGGGGAGGAGGAGGAGAAGCGGCTGCAGCTGGGGGAGGAGGAACGTCTACTGGGCCTACGGCAGCAGCCCAAGACTCCAGATACCTTTTGAACCAACCTGGTATCTGTATGCCCTTGGGTATAACGGGTTCCCCAGACATGCTGAAAGGAAAAAAGGAAGAGACTCAAAACAGAGAATCGAAAGATAGATATATGGCTTTTGGGGATTATGTTTTTCATAATAAACTTTTCTCTTGAAAATACCCTCTTTAAAACATGTTTTTGAAAATACTTCTTCCTAAAAATGTTTTTCAAAACGGTTTTCAAAATCTTTTATCTGTTCTGGTAACCTTCAGCTCTGATACCACGTGTAACACCAAACGTCCATTAATGTCACTCACTAAGGGAATGCATTAACTTTCATGGAGTATTATAAGAGTATAGAACAGAATATCACAAGACAAATATATATAAAATGGTACTTAAGAAAATTCAAAATTTATTCATTGCAGCGGAAAAGCAAAACATGTTTGGTTACAACATCAAAACCACATACTAGTGCCAAGTACACAAATATCCATCTTGAACAAAATTATTGTCAGAGTACATAAAAGTAAAACCCTAATCCCACTCCAAATGGCCGTAATGGAAAAGAGATAAAGCTGAGCATTACTTTCAACACTTCCAAGTACTTCAAGAAGAAAGAAATCCAGTTCAAGCTCCACTAGTCCCACCCTAAGGACCTGGGGGGGGGGGGTAAGGAAAGAAAAGAGGCGAAACAAAAAGAGTCAGACATAAAGTCTGGCGAGTCCAGTGACTTCAATAATATAATCAATAAAGTAACATGATAAGAACATACACTGGATATAAGAGATGACTGTAACATAAGCAGATATGACAAGGTAAACAAGATGAACAAGATATAACGTTGATTGCGCTTCCAATCACTATAAGATAATTCCTACACCACACCAATACTAGTTCCATACTGAAAGTTGATCCCTCTTACTAAACAACAACATAATAATAATAATAATAATGATAGTTTTGCGTACTCCTAGCTGTTGTCATAGGTGCCACCTGCTTCTATCTCCACTAGTTGTACCTACCACCCTCCCCATTCGATCGACTCCCTAACTCGTAGATACCCGTGCTGGTCCCACAGTAGGGTGTATCACTCTCTAAAGTGGCAACCCGATACTACTAAAATGCACGGCTTATACCTACACGATGCAACAATGTCTTACCTTCCAGCCCGGACCCACGCACGCACATGACTCCGTTGGACTTGCACTGCCATCCCTAACTCTTTATTGACCCCTTACAATCAACCCTAGTAAGCGTGTCCCAGTCCTCGACTTAGTTTGAGCTCATATAAATACTAAAATGGGTTACTAGTTGAAAAGAGTCCACCCACTTGACACAAGCTTCCCTCCTAAGCTTGGTCCCCACTAGGAATTTCCACTTAACCCGTCTTTATCCCCATGTCTAATCACATGTCTCATCTTGGTTAAGTGTGTTAATTATGTTTCACATGCTACCCATGTTACCCACTTAACCCTTTTATCATTCCCATGTCTTACCACATGTCTTATCTTGATTAAGTGTTCATTAATTCATTATAATCGTAATCTTGCAAGACCTACCACATTAGATTGTTGTTTTACGGTTGCTGGATAGGTCGGGCGGTTCCGGGCAATCTTATACCGCAATCTGAATCTAACCTCGTGTCTTTGCATTATTACGTATCTAATTTCTGCCTTTGACCTCTCACATTAGATTACCAAATTGTGGTTGCTGGATATGCCGGGTGGTTCCGGGCAGTCTTATACCGCAATTTGAATCTAACCTCGTGTCTTAGGCGTTCATTATCACTTTCTTGATTCGAGTCCCAATTTTAAATCTTGGATTAAAATATATTCCAATTACCCATAATTTCCAATCTAAATTATGTTTATAATTTTAATCCAAATTAGGCCTATAATCTTATGTATACATGTTATGCCAAATTACGCCCAAATTAATTAACAATTTATGCCAAACGTCATGTATACAAAGTATATCTAATTATGCCCAATTCAACTTATGCCAAATCTCATGTATACAATTTATACACAATTATGCTCAAAATGATTTATGCCAATAATCTTATTTTATTACAAATTTCCCCAAACTTTTCCCAATCGTTCAAACGTTATTCGTATGCAAATCTCAACGCAATATGTTAGGCTCGAAGTTAGCCTAATCTCACTAAAAAAGGAAAAGAAGAGAAGAGAATCAACATCAAAATTGGCGTAAACATAAGAACATGCATATGAAACATACACAGGCATATAACGATAAAATGGATCAGAAAGGCATATGGCAAATTTATGGGTATGAATTTAAAGGATAATGATTTACAAACTTGATAAGATTCATCTCAGTCACAGGATATTCATTCAATCCAATTCACAATCCTATCACAATTACTTTTCAAATTCAATTATATGTGAAAGTGGCATAGACTCACAGCGATAGGATTCTTAGAAAATTAGGCGTTGTTGTAGCATTTCGGATCTTGAATAATCCCTATTGATTGATGTAGATCTGATCTTCTAATTTGATTGTTGAAGAAGAACTATCTCTAAATCTCTACTTTGATTTTGGTTGGAGAAGAAAGTCTAGGTTAATTTAGATTAGAGCAGCATGGAGGCACCATGGATGAATAACAATGAGATTACGGTTAAGTTTAAGGGTATTTTATAGATGCTCTAGGTGAATTAGGACCCTTAGATTAGTTTAGGATCCATCTGAACCATCCATACCAGAAAAACACGTCATCCAGCCAATCCCAGAAGACCACGTATCAGTCTAGACCACAAAACACGTCAGGCCAGATCTGGGCCGATGGGGTCGATACCCCTGTCGACTCCCCTAGGGGATTCGACACCCTAGAGCGGGAGATTTCCCGCTCACCCAGGTTTAGCTGATTTTTATTTTTGAATTCATTTTTGATTTGTTATTTAATTATTATTAAATTCTGTTAATTCTTGAATTCTTCTAAGCTTTAAAACTTCTTCGTACTGTATCCATTTTACGCAAACTCGGACTCTATCCCAAGCAGAATTTCGAGATGAACGCAATGGTGCAACCCGTTTCCCTTAATTCTTAATATAAAAATTAAGTATCCTTCAATTGCCCCTTACGTCATGTTTTTAAAATTACGGAGTGTTACAATATTGTAAGTATTTTAAACACTTTCACCACCTTAGTTAATTCAATTATCTTTGAAAAGTACAATGCTCATGGCACTTGACACTCTATGGTGCTTCAATAACTTCCATGTGCTTTTGTCATTATATATTTCTATTTTTATCTTATGAACTACAGGTTCATATCTTATGGACTACATATCCATATATCTTATTTAGGAGAATTTCATGATGGCCAATCATATTTCTCTCTAATATGAGATTTTTAATCCATTATAAATAAGCGTTTCTTTTTTTATTAATTTATCATTGATGATTATTTTTTGTTAGTTCTATACATGATTTATTGAGATCTCAAAAAGTATCATGCTTTAGGTACCTAAACCATATCTAGGGTTATTTTGACAATCATATCATGGGTTTCTTTCAAAGCACCTTTAAGTGTTTCTTCAGGAACACTCACCTCCTTTATTTTGCATCTTTGTGATTTACTCCAAAGATATTTTGAACTGACTTTTATACCAGATTTTCAGCTGTGATTTACACCTTTTGATCCTTTGAGGATTCAAATGTATATTGGAGAAAGTCTATTAGGGACATAATTGATAATTTATGCAAGTTACTTAATACTTTGCATAATTCTATATGTTAGCAAATATTTAACATCGATGATTCCTTTATCCTCCTCCTCAATGTTGACAAACATTGTCACTTTAAATAATAAACCAACTTTGGATTCATTTTTTTTATAGCATCATAGCTAGCAAATACATTAGATGTATTTCAATTGTAGGAGGATAATGCTCTTATTAGTTGATAAGATGATTCATATTGTATTGCTTATTCTCTTTCAATGATCTAATGATTTGGAGGAATTTTCTATCATTTGAATATGCACATGACTTCAGGTCATTCAATATTGATGTCAATCGACTTTCTGAAATATAAAATAATATATGCATAATTCATAATATGAGCTCATGACAACTTCAGTTTGTTAATTAAATATTTGCATATATGTGTATATACGTGAGTCCACGTATTCCATATGTAATTGATTTGCATATTCTTTCTCATTCGAGTTACCTATTTTAGAACGAATTATTCATAAGGTTCCAAACATTAGTTTTTGCTTATCAAGCAATGTCAATACGAATCTTAAAGATCGTATCATAATATCCAAAATATCTAATTCGGAACTGTATTGAACTTCTGGTTCAAATGAATTATATGAACAACTTCGAGTTTTTAATCTATATTGAACTTCTGGTTCAAATAATATATGAAAATTTTCAAGTTTGTTAAATTGTATTGAACTTATGGTTCCACTGTATTGAACTTATGGTTCCACTGCATTGAACTTCTGGTTCCACTGTATTGAACTTCTAGTTCAAATAAAATATATAAACAACTTCAAGTTGTTAATATTTATTCTTTAATACAATATGTAAATATAAATATATAAGCAAGATACAAATCATTTTGAAAATTGTGCAATCTTTGGATGCATTATCATTGTCGCATATGATGTAACTTCTTTAAGAAGTATAACGTTATTGTTTCACACAATTTCAATAAAACTCAAGGCTTCTAAACTATGAAGTATTTCAAGTTCACTTATTGGGGAACTTCGAGATCCTATGCATATATGCACACATACATATGTATATCGAGTTTATTAATTTATGATGAACTTCTGGTTCTTAATCTTTTAACATACTTCTAATTTAGAAGCTTTTAATTTTTTGCTAATTTTCAAGATTTCAAACTATAAACTTCATCAAAAAGTTTCTTTTTTTCATAATTCAAGACTTTAGGTCTCGGATCTGGGTTATACAACTTTTTCCATTACATTAGATATAAGTTGCCAAATACATTGACTAATAATGCATATGACTATTCTTATTCCAAGCACAAACATACATCGTCTAACTTACAATAATAAATGATTTTAATACATTTATAATAATATGGCAATACAATATATATTAACATAACGATACATTTAATGCATTTATTATAAAAATAACGGAAATAACCATTATACGGTCTAAATATATGAATCAAATAAATAAATTTTACTTAAATCAACATAATAAAATTTGGATCTAGCTACAGTATTAATCAACGACAAAACTAAAATGAACAACTTATAGTTGTATAGCATTCCCAATAATCATATTTTCTAAAATAACATATATATGCATAATGTCTAATCGAGAATTGAGAATAGGTGCATAATTATAGAACCAAAATTTTACATTCTTTAATATGAATAATTCCATAAACTTGCAGATCTATACATAAAATTCACAACATAAAAATTACATGTTTTAGGTTCAAATTATACATTCTATAAAAATCTTTAGATCTTTCTTTTTATATCAAAATTATCTCTTACCATTATAGAAACTACAGGTTCTAAATTTTCCGTTTTTATAACAAAAATTTCTTCTTCATGCACTACAGGTATGCTAAATTAATATCAATATTTAAATCTTATCTTATGATCTTCGAGATGCATATTTCCTTTAGTCATTAAATTTGCATTATCATCTTTGATATTTGAAAATATTTCAATGAAAATTCTTTTATAGACATATCAGAATATAAAATCGCTTCTGGGATATTCCATAAACACCATTTAGGAAAGATTTATGAACTTTTTCTACAAAAATTTTATCACTTCTAGTTGTAGAAATTTCTTCTAGAGATATTTTATTATTTTCAAATAAACATATCTCTTCTAGAGATATTTTACCATTTTCAAATATACAAATGTCCTCTAAAGATATTTTGTTATCACCGCTTCTGGGATGAACTTATCTTCTCCAGAGATAAATATATACAAACTATTGAAATGTCATATCAGTATACAAAAATACATATCAAACCTTAAATGCATTAACAAAATTAGGTGCATTAAATAAAAATAAGATTCAAGAGAGAAAAGAAATCACTACTTCTGGAGTGTATAATATTCCTTCAGGGACATATCTTTTATTTATGTAATTGCAATGCAACAAAAAAAATCTGTAACTTCTCTTCTAGGATGTTGGATTTGCTACATAAAATTAAATCTCTAAAACATCTCTTAAAGAGATTAATATGCATACTGTATCTTCAGGATATTCAGTTAATATAAACTGTACATGAAAGATGTCAGTTGGATGAAACACTTTTAGAGATTTTATATTGAATCCAATGTTATTGTCACATATTATAATGTGTGTGTCTCTTTTAACTTCTTCTGAAAGTACAATCTTTTTATGTCACAACTTTTAAGAAAGCTTCGGGCTTCATTTTTTTTTCAACTTATGAACTTCATGTTCATATTATTTCAGATTCCAAAGAATTATTATACTTTATGATTTTTCATTTGTTTATGAACTTCAGCCTCATTTGCATATAAACTTCAGGTTCCTCATTTGAAAAAAAAAAATGTATATGAACTTCATGTCATATGAACTTCAGGTCATTTACATATGAACTTCAAGTTCCTCATTTGAAAGAATTGGTTTACGTAGTTTTCAATCTCACTTCCAGTGATAAATAAATATTGCTATTGAATTTAAATGCTACATAGTTATATTTTATACCTATAATCTATTTGATATACAAAAAAAAATCAATTTTTTTTTCAAGAGATATTTTGTCTTTAGTATATCCAAAAGAATTACATATGAAAAGTAATAGTAGATCGGAAAGGATAAAACTAGATCTACCTCTACATCATCAATTAGGTAAACAATACATATATAATCAAATCTCCATTAGGATTTGGAAAACATAAAATTCGATCCGCAAAGAAATGAAAGAATACATCTACACATATTTAGGATCAATAAAAATAATTAAATCAAAAAAGTTAGATCCACTAGAACATAATCTAGATCTAAAAAATATATAGGAAAAGAGATCTAGAAGTTTGAGTCGGATCTAAAAGAACAGAAGATATGACAAATTCATAGATCCATTGATCAAATATTCTCAAACAGAAAATAATTGTAGAAAAAATATAGAAATCCATGAATTGATATCCTCAAATAAAAATTACTTACATGACAAATTCATAGATGTAGATTTAGTAGATTTCAACAAATAACCATAATAGAATCTCATGCTGATAACGTGTTATAAAATAGAACGGAACATATAGTAAACAAGAAGCCATTAAAGAGAATAAAAAGATAGGGGAGAGACTTTTATTTCTGTTGCTTCATGTGTGTACAATTTTTTATAACATTGCCTCCTTTATATAAAGGCTTTGGAGCTGGTGTTAGACTTATTCCCATGATGTGGGGCTAAATAGGATATGATAAGAGCATATTCACTCATGTATATTACAACAATAATTTCTTTTTAAATTCTATTTAATTCAGATTCTAAATAAACATTTCTATTTAAAAATAAATAATTCTTTTAAGCTCTTTTATATTTCAATTTCTATTTTGAAATCTATATATCATTATTTAGGATATTCAAAATATCCAAAATCAATAATCAGCGTTACTAACCCATCCAAGTATACTATAACTATCACAGGTTATAAACACATCATATATCAGCATACATGTGAAGACAAATAATTTAAATATGAGGATTCCAGCTGGATTCCTCCAACCTGTTTTTCCTGCATCCACAGACGTTAGTCAACAATAATAATACTCATCCTGCTTCGAGGCAGGATATCGCGGTTTAGAAGGTGATCCACTATATATATTGCGGGGCGCATAGGGAGATCATCCGCTAATGGTACTGCGGGCATCCGCTAATGGTACTACGGGAATCCACTCATCAATCACCAATATTATTATTATATAATATTATTATATATTATTATCACTTTATATCATTCAGTTATCAGCCAACAAGCAATAAACTAAATTTTGAACTATTAAAAATAGCTCCCAACAATTTACTGAGTGAGTTTAACTCACCTCGATTTTTCCTTAGCTGAATATTCGGTTTAAAATTCTGTATCGTCTCAGCTACTCATCTACTCCGTTATCTCGAATAAATTTATTGCCTAAAAATAGTTTATTTATCAATCAAATATTTATTTATTTTAAACTAACTATTAAATAAATTATTCTACACGTATTTAAATTTGGAAAAATGATTACCTTATTTATAGTAGTCAATTACTCGACAATCCACGCAGCAAACCCCCGATCATCTCTAAAACTGCATTAGCCCAAAAACGATGCTCCATTCCACTTTGGCAATTCATCAAGCATTACATTGTAAATCTCCATATCTTATTATCACCTACAACCGCTAGCCCGGCTGTTGTTGCACCACCATACCGATCCAACCTTACTGTCAATACTTCACTGTTCCGGTCAGTATGACCTGCTTCAAACCATAGACACATTCATAGACCAGACTACCCCCCCCCCTCATTGACAAACCATTCACTGCATATAAACTCTACCCAGGACATGCCATTTGCCTACATTCCCCCTTAGTATTTCATCAGCAATTTCAAATTGCCTAGTTCGGCATCAACACATCACGTACTTTTAATAAGACTTACTTCATCCATCAGGAAAAATTAAACTCCAGTTCGCACCCTTCTCTACAAATCACTGATCGAACACCACAAATACCAAACATCGGCCTTCACGGCCAAACTCCAGTTTTAACAATTGAACTCCTTCAAAATTGTAACTTACGACAACCCCATCTCCAAAATACAGTAATCGAGCTTCCTATTAGAAATTTTGTTGAACCCCAAAACTCCAATTCAGTAGTTCGCACCCTTCCCACCATTAACAAATTGCATTCGCTTCTCCAAAACTCAGATAAACCCATCGATATCCCATTATACCTCCACTGTCGGACCTCAATCCACACTTCGCCATCAACTCCAGTGATCAATACAAATCCCGACCTTCATAATGCTGATAACAGCAACTTCAAAACCTCTTCGAGTTCCAGAACTTGTCGCGATCTCAAATCGCAGTGAATAGGAATCACGATTCCCCTTTGTCACACCCATCCTTGAGTCAAGCTTTTGGTTTCCATCACGATTTATTCCATTGCGGTTCAGATTTACTTTTTCTTATTTTTTGTTTGTGAAATCGGATCTCGCGATTTGTTTGAAAAAGAAAATGAACGAATTGAAAATTGAATTCACTTCTGGTTTGAGGAGGGACGAACATGAGAAGGTTTATATAGGTGCGAAGATATACAGTTAAGGATAACGTCGAACTCAAGTAGGTTTTAGAAGTAGTATAGGGTTGCAGTGTCCTTGTTGAAAACTTAAGGGAGAAGGAAATACAGAGATGTGAGAGTTGAAAGGAGAAGACAATGAACTCAACAGAGTAGCGTGCATAAACAAAGTTGTCCCCTATATACTAATTAATTAATTGATTTAATTTAATTTTGATTTTATTTTATTTAACTTGGTGTGATTCAAATTAAAGGATATTACAGTTTCGAACCCCTATTTGAACGCAACAAAAATGTTTCTAGGGTTCTACCCCTATTCTGAACACACTAGAATCGTTTCCATGGTCCAATTCGACCATATACAGAAGATATTAAATTAAATTAACGATTTAACATTAAATTCAATTTAATACAAAACAAATAAAATGTTATTATCATATAAATATACACAAACTGATATCATAAAATTTCCAGAATAAGACTAACTCGAAATATTAAACTTGATATTTCATTTTCACGTTAAACCAATATTAAAGTGATTTAAAATCGATTTATTTTATTAAATAAATCGTTACGCTTTATAAATGATTCCCTAGCGACAATTTTGAAATTTGATTTGGCCATAACTCTCAATATAAAACACAAAATTCTGATTTTTCTCTTTTATTACAAAATTAATGTTTAACAGATTCAGATGGTTCTAGTTTCAACGAATTCTGACTTACAATCAATTCTGTACACTCGATTAAAGTTCAAAATTCAATATTACGAATTGCCGCGCCATTTCAAGCTCGTTTACATAATATATATTATATATATATAGATATATAGATATAGATATAGATATAGATATACATATATAATTATACGTTTCAAACATTGTTTAATTAATATAAAATTCTATTTATATTACTAATCCAATATTTAAACTTATTTAAATATTCAAACATCGATCGATAAAAATGTGGGATGTTACAAGACTAATCAAAGTAAGAAGTATAAATCACTTTTTGATAGTGCAAAAGAGCCATTGTATCCTTCGTGTCCAAAATTGATAACAAGCTTGTATGCCATAGTGAAACTTAATAGCTTGAAAACTTAGTATGGCTTTTCCGAAAATGGTGTGACGGCACTTCTTGAATTTATAAATGAGTTCCTCCCTGAAGCTAACACGCAACCGATAAAGTACCCCGACATGAAGAAGATGATTAAACAAGTTGGAATGGATTACAAAACTTATGATGCATGCATTAATGATTGCATCTTATACTGGAAAGACAACGCGAATAAAGTTTCTTGTACAATTTGCAATCAACCAAGATATAAGACATCATTCAACGAAGAGAGAAGAGCCACCAAAGCACCTCAAAAAACATTAAGACATTTTCCTTTGATACCTAGATTGAGGAGACTGTATAACATTCCATGGATAGCAGATGCTATGACTTGGCATGGGCGTTCCAAGTCTGATCCAACTATAATGCGTCATCCATGTGATTCTTCTCAATGGCGAGCTGCAGATTCTTTTGACAAAACATTTTTTGATGAGCTACGAAATGTCACGCTTGGAATAGCAACTGACGGTTTCAACCTACATGCTTCTCTATCTAACTGATATAGTTGTTGGCCATTAATTATAGTACCATATAATCTTCCTCCATCCATAATATTGGAAAGATATTGATGTCTACTTGCAACCATTGGTAGACGAGTTAAAGTGGTTATGGGAGGGGGTCGCTACATTTGACTCATTTAATAAATCAAAGTTCACAATGAGAGCTAGGATGTTGTGGGCAATTCATGATCACCCTGCATTGGGGAAATTATCAGGACGAACTACTCATGGCTATTTTTCATGTCCTATATATGGAGAAGACACTTGTTCTTATTGTCTTCTTGCAAGTAAGAAAATGTGCTACATGGGACATCGAAGGTTTCTTCCTTCCAAACATAAGTTTCGAGATGATAAGACAAACTTCAATAACAAACAAGAATATAGTCATTCTCCATGGCCATTGAATGGCAATAAGATTGAAGAGAAAGTAGCAAATATCAAGATGAAAGTTGGTAAAAACAAACAAGAGATTGGCCGAAAACCGATGAAGAAGAGCTTGCCATTGTTCCTGCATGGTATTTGAGGTCCATTTTCTTTGATTTGCCATATTGGAAAGCAAATTCGACATAATGTTGATGTGATGCATACGGAGAAGAATGTTATTGAGCTTTTCATCAGCAAATTATGAGTCATAAAGAGAAGTCAAAAGATGACATAAATGCATGCAAGGATTTGAAAATCATGGGAATAAAACAAAAATTATGGCTGAAGGAAGATTATGAAACAAATAAAATAATCATACCAAAGGCAACTTCCACATTAAGCAAAGAAGAAGAAACATGTTTTTTCACTGTTTTGCCAAATCTAAAAGTGCCTGGCAAATTCTCTTCTAACTTCCAAAACAATGTGAGCATCAATCCTCCTGAACTAATAAATATGAAGTTGCATGATTACCATGTCATAATGCAACAGTTACTTCCGGTATTGCTTCAACATTATTCACAACATATGGATCTGCGTATTGTTATACATTGTATAAGTCTATTCTTCAACATTTTGTGCTCAAGGGTGATTAATAGGGAACATCTTCTAAAAGCAAATGCTAGTTTGGTAGAAGCATTATGTGCGTTTGAGAAACATTTTCCACCAGCTTTTTTTTATATCGGTATTCATCTTATGGTTCATTTAGCCGATGAAGCATTGACTTGTGGCCCTGTTAGGTATAGGTGGATGTATCCTTTTGAATGGTAATTATTAATTTCAGTTTTGTTAATTATCGTTCAATTTAAATGCTATGATTATTTACAATTGACTAATTTCCTACGCTGATGAAAACATATAAAGGATATGTACGCAATAAAAGATATATTGAAGGGTGTATTGCAGAAGGATATATCGTACAAGAAGCTAGTCTGTACTGCATGGAGTATATGCCGAAAGGAGGTGATGACACTCATAAACATACTCGTGAAGCTTGTTTAGATGAGGATGATGAATTTACTGATGAGATGGCTCTAGATAATGGTAAAGATATAACATTAACCCAAGTGCAATTTGAACAAGTTGTAGATGGGTTCTTAACAAGTGCGACGGATTGGGTGAATGGGAGACGTAAGTTCACAAATTTGTCTTGAATTTCCATTGTTATAAATTTCATACATATATTTTGAAACATGTATCGCAAGAGGTATAATGTCTAAGTGAAAAGTACTAAATCTCAATCTCGAAGTGCCATAGAAGTTTGCCAAAATTTTACTCTATGGTTACGTGATGAGGTATTATTTCTTAAGTATTCCACATGTAAATAAGTAAATCATACACCATGACCATACTTTTTACTAATTGTGTTTTTTCAGTTGGTGAAGGCCAACAATGTTGATTCAACTCTTTGGCGGCTGGTGAATGGACAAAAGTTCAAAGCGCGTAGTAATATGAAATATCAAGTGAATGGGTTTATATTTTCTCCCAAAACTTACGAAGAGCAGATGGTAACACAATACAGTGGTGTATATATGAAAGCAATCACAAAATTTAGAGCAAGTGGGAAGGATAAAAATTATAAGGAAGTAGAAACAGTGTACTATGGAGTCATTCAACATATAATTGAATTGGATTACATCGATTTCAAACAAATAGTTCTTTATTGTGATTGGGTAAAGGTCAAAGATAAGGTGAATGGTTGCAAGATAGATCATGTTTCAAACTTGATAACCATTAGTTTAGGAAAATTAAAGAGCAATGATAGAGTGAACGATGAGTCAATTATTCTTGCATCGGAAGCGGGTCAAGTTTTTCATTCCAAAGTTCTAAAAAATAACGGATGGTTTGTGGTTTTGCATACACCTAAACGGTTGACTACAAGTGTGGATGATATTGATTTTCCTAATACATATCAATCATCTTTTGAAGAAAATAAAAAGCTAGAAGATCTCATCAAATGCACATGTTAATATGAAATGTATATTAATTTGATTCAATTGTACATCTAGTCTTATTGAATTTCGAATTATTTTGCAATGGGTATTTTGTACTATTTGTGAATCTGATCAAGACGGTGGTTGCGTCGATAAAGATGATATTATAATTGTTTCTCTATTCCTTCTAATTATAATTGTTGCAAGATGTGCTATGATTTTTTACTCAGCACCTGTAAATTACTTAAAAGTGCAAATATGATTGTGTCGTGGCAGCAATCAAAATTACTTTTGTATTAGCTGACACAACCGTGTAACTTCTGAGTGAATCTAACGTATAGCTTCTGAGTGAATCAACGTATAGCTTCTGAGTGAATCTTGGCTTATCAATGAACCCACCTCACATTTTTCCTAATATTATACATTTTAGTCGTTATCGCAACTTTATTTTAAACAACTTAGATAAATTTAACTTACAAATATCTATTAAGTCAGCTACAAAATTATGAAAATTTTAAATATGTAATGTTCAATATGCTAATTAAAAATGAAGTATTTAAGTATGTTATCACAAATTCGTTGAACAATTGCAATTTTAAAATTATAGACCCTTGATATATAATCGTTTCGCATGTGTGTTATGCAAAAAGGAGAACTGTCAAGGCAATCATGGTCATTGAATTCTATTTTATTTTCCATTGGGGTATAGTGTGTTCATTTTTTGGGTGGGGGATTGGTGTTTTGGGGGGGGGGGGAGGGGACATTTGGTAGTTACGATATATAGTTCGGTTTGTTTTTATTGGAACTTACGGCCTCTTACATTAAAGTTATGGTATAAATTCGAATCACATTACACAAGTTTCAACTTACGGCCTCTTACATCAAAGTTATGGTATAAACTCCAATCATGTTACACAAGTTTCAACTTACGGCCTCTTACATCAAAGTCGAATCACATTACACAAGTGCCAACTGACACGGCCACAGACAGCAAATGTGGAAGGGTCCACGATAAATGATAAATATACCCCTATGAATTCAAAGCTTTACGTTAGTTCATAGTTTTTTATCGAAATTCCACGGATCCGAGTAGTAGAACTCATAGTTAAACATTATACTTTATATATAATATAGAATAGACATTAATAGATAGATGGGTCCCTTATGCCATTCCACCATATCTCTTTTATTACAAAAATAATAAACATAAAATAGCTACATTTACACATGACCAAAAATTTAACCAATCATTTTGTTTTTTTTGTATCGATCATTACCCATTCATTACCATCCATGGTTTTTGATTTAATGGCATAGTAATGACGTTAGTTTGGTCGAGCTATTTGTTTCTCACGAGTATATTAGAAGTCAACATGTTTCGGTTCCCTCTATAAATACGAATCTCTTATATGCATGGCTATTTTTGACATAATAAATGCTATTGTAATAAGGAAAATCATCTTTGATAGATTATCTCATTTGGTGCTAGTTTAATAATATAATACTAGTCCCTTATATGCATATTTTGTTTCCCTCAATAAATACTAGTTCTTATACGCATAGTTGCCTTTAGCGTAATAAATGCTATTGTAATGAGACAAATTATCTTTGATAGATTATCCTATTTGGTGCTAGTCTGATTAAGTTCGCTAACTCTTTTCATTATATAAACGTACATGTGAAGTAAAAAGTCAGGAATACTAAACAATAGATAGATGAGACCTTTCATCCATCCCACCATTTCTCTCCTATTACATAAATTAGTTGCATTTACACATGAACAAAAATTTAACCAACTAACCTATTATTTAAACTGAGTTATTACCTAATTAAGAAAAAATTTCTTTTTTAGTACGGATGGATTGTTGAAAAAAAATCACATTAGTTTCTGTCATATTATTAGTTTGTGAGTTTCTTATCTCCTGCTAGCTTAAGCAAAGTTCACAGGTCCTAATTTTGGCATAGTTTATTGAAACAGTGGCAATAAAAAATTCTTTACTCAGTGGCAGTAAAAATTCCTTTTCCTATACTATTATTAAACAGCTATTTCCACGACAGCTTTCTTCCGAGTAATTTTGCAAAATGCACACTATGTTTTGCTTTATTGTTCTAGGTCTGTTTCAAATTAGGTTTACTATTTATTGTTCTAGTTCTGTTTCATTAATACATTATTTGCTTTAATATTCACATATGCACCAGATGTATGTAAACTTTATCTGTTATCACAAACTTGAATCCTGTTGTTATTATTTTAAGTATGAAATGATAATCAATTGTCTTGCTTTCTCATTGCTAATTTACAGTGTACTTATCAGATATCTCATGGTCTAACATACATTATATGTGTTATATATTTTTTGATTTTATTATTTCCAAAAAACTTTTTTTATACAACACCATAGTTCACTGATTCATTAGCCAACATTGTGCAGCAGATTCATTAGCCAAAAGCCATGTCAACTTTTCATATGTTCTTTTCTAAGTTTACATATTAGTGTCGTTGTTAATCTCTTATGCTGTCTTTCCCAAACTAATGTCGATTAAATCAACTTTTACTTGCAGGCTACAAATATCTATCTAGTACGGCTGCAGATAAATAATGGTAGAATACACAGAAACATCAAATCATTCAAGTAAATAGCCCTCCGCGACACAACCTGAAAAGTTGACATAAACACAAATGGTGCTCCTATTTCAAAAAAATGCTGCAAAAATAAGCAGTCGAGTTGGAAAATTAGTAAGAAGTCATGTGCCGATCTCATATGAAAGTTAGGATAAGGTACCCTCAAAATATAAGGATGACATTTGGGATGAATTGCTGATAAGCTACAGTTGATATATATTGGTTGTAGTATTCTCTATAAATATATTTTGCTATTTTTTTAAGCAAGCAACTTCTACTTTCACAGAAAGAATTCGAAGTAAAGTCTAGTGAAAAAGACATTTTTCTTAAAAAAAAAATGGCTGAGTCGTTTAGGAGATACAACAGCGAGATGAAGGTAAAATATTATGAAAAATTCGATACTGACGAAGATCGTTTGAAAAATTGTCCACCTTGTGTTAGACAAGAAGATTGGGAGGGTTTTTTTGATAAACGAAGCAAAACCTGGTGCAAGCGAAAGAAGAGGTATAGGAAAAAGAAACACATCGTTGTACAACTATAGTCATCATACTGGACGTACAAGCCACGCTGTAGTAGAACATGAAACGGTATGTTTGTTTCATATTTTTCGCAACAGTAGTAAGCTCAGTTAACTTATATAATGCATGATTTAATGATGAATACTTGCTTTTACTAGTTCCAATTTTTCAACATGTTAGTTTACATTTAACTTTGCCAAAAACGTTAACTTAGATTGTGCAGATTCTCATCTTGTTTTTTGTTACTATATATACCATAGTTATTTACTATATTCACTTGGCAGTTAGCACTGATTAATTTGTATTACCTATGAATAATCAAGCAAGTTTTGAATATTTCAAACGTGTTCTTTCTTAATCATCATATCAAGTTTTAGCTGGCCTCTGCTAAATCATGTTACCTTAAATAATGTCGTCTGCACTTAACCTAAAATATATCTTTTTACTTAACACTTATAATGATGTTATTTTTTAAAATAATAATGTTATACTAGTTTAGCTTTCTGAACAACTTAGCCATGCATTTAAGCTAATGTTAACCGATTAAAATGTTTTCAAAAATTATTTTTAATACTAGGATTTTTTTTCTTGTTTATTCTTTAGCTTAAATTTTATTCCTCCTTTTTTGAATTAGTTTTAGCGATAATGAATAACTAAAATGAATTAGATGTTTACATAAAGTTTGACGGGGTTTCTTCTTTGTAATCATGGTCTAGGATTCAACATGTATCATGCATCGACCCTAACATTTTTCAAAGAAAATAATGATAGGTAACTATGGTATATATAGTTTTGAAAGATCATAATATATATTATTCAGTCGGATGCCTAAATGGTCATTCATATGCATATATACACAAATATAGGGGTGTACATTGATACTGTTAAAAAGGAAACTCATCCAGTATGATTGCTTGATCAGTATATCCAGTATGATATAGTTTTATTACGCTGCACAATATATACAATATATACTATATATTTTTTGTTGGAGTTTGCACTGTGCTTGTACCACAAACTGAGTGCAAACTAATTTTCAATGGAAACTCGGAATGTTTGCAATGGTAACTGATTAAATTTGCACTCAGTTTGCAAAAAAAATGAGTTTGCACTTAGCTTGCAAAAGCTCAGTTTGCATTGCGAACGCAGTGGAAACTACAAATTAATCTTCACAGTTACTGTGCATTTGTTTTCCTACTTGCAGACATAACAAATCATGCGAAATCAGACTTTTTATGTGCATTTTTTTTCTTTTAAGCCAGCACAAATCAAGAAAAGGAAATCATATGCCGTCAAGTATGGGAGAAAACTCATACGAAAAAGGATGGTACCATATCTGATACGGCTTCGGCGTTCTTCGTAAGCTAAATAAATAATAGTTTATGTAGTTTTATTATTTTTTACATAATATCTCAAATATTATCATTTTTCAGGATAAAATTGCAAAAATAAAGGAACCAATAAATGATAGTGATGAAGAAGTTTTACCACCGGATGAGGATATCTTATCCCAAGTTTTTGGCAAGGTTAAAAAAGGTCGGACTCGAAGTATTGGAGCCAACATATCACGGACTTGAGTTAAGGCTTCTACTATAGCACATAAACAACTCAAACAGTCTCATGGTGACTCGCAAAACATAAAATTCATGATGGACAATATGGAGGGTACATTAAAGACGTTGGTTGATATGTTCAAGGGATACATAAGTCAAGGAAATTTTATACCGAGCAATGCTTCAAACGAAGGAGGAAATGGTACACCTCGAGGAAGCGTTGTGAGAGTGGTGAATAATGACATTGCTAATCCGGTGAATTCGTCCAATTCGAGTAATCAAAAATGCAAAATCCTAAATTTTGAATTACAGGTCATTGCAACCACAATTATTTGTAGAGATTCGACGGCATGGATTATACATGGAAAACCCGTACCTCCGACACATGAGAAATTGGTTGTGGACAACATACTGCTACCAGAAGAGAAAATAACCAGTCAAAATGATCCTCTTTCTACAACCTTCGGTGAAGTTGGAATCGATAGTTTTGTGTGTCTTCCAAAGAACTCTATTTGATATCTTTAAAAGCAAAAGTAGGTATGTACTATTATTATACTTTGGTAATTTCAACCTACTAGCACACTTTCAGTTTTAGGCAATAATACTTCATTGGTAAGTTACTACTATATATAAACATGGTCATTCAAACTCCAATAAAGATATTATCTTGAGTTTGGTTTCGATAAATGCGTTTGCGTTTTAAGAAAACACAATGATGCTAGTCATCATTATGAAACCATATGTCTCACGGTGTTATAAATAATCTTTTAGACCTCCTAGGCGCTGGACGAGGTGTACTGCCTATGATTTGCCTATGCACGTAGCAATGGTTTGCCTTCCCGCAAAAGAAAGAAAAACAAGTATATAGAATGTTTTGTACATTTAGATTTTAAAATATTTTAAATAATCTTGGCTGCCAGGCAGTGTCTAATATTAAATGAAAACCTGTATGTTGTCACTTTTGCCGGATAGGAGTGTGGTGAGCTCCACTTGAGTTTCAGCAAGTTGTTTGTCTCTGACAATCTGAACAGATATGTGCACCTAAGAAATCACCCATTGGTTGTAATAAACTAGTAAATACAAGAATTTTAGAAAAATGGTTCCTGATACGATATTTTACCATACATGAAGCATAACGATTTGAAATGCATGCGCCGAGTGTTGAAATCTAAAGAGTTGAATACGAACATGTTTTAATCTCAATGGAAGCCACAAAAAAAAGTTAAAAAAGCAATTCTGGAGATTATGTTTTATGGAATTGGTTTTCTAGAAAAGGTATTTGATCTTATTCAGAAATTTTGAAATGTATACGTGAAATCATCGAGTTTGTGAAATTGCAATTTGACAGTATCGAGCTGTAAGACCGTGTCTAAAATCATCGAGTTGTTCCACCCAGTACGAGACAGTGCCTATACTGTTGTAGTAGTTGTCTGTAACTGCGTTGCTTACCTGAAAACATATGAAGGGTTTTGAACGAATCACTTAATTGGGAGAGTACAAAAATCTTGATTTAACAATGTACCATGCACTAACGATGAATCAAAGTGATGATTTGTCGTAACACGCTGAAATGATTTTTATGAACTAGGATTGTAACACCCCGCATTTTTAATATAATAAAAAATGTGTGTATATATATATATATGCATAAATAGGAAAATAATGGTGATGTACAATGAGAATTAATTAATACATGGAGGAGAAGGGAAAATTAATTAAATAATAGTGTATGTAATAGAAATGATAAAATAAGGGTACTTAATTTAGATTTCAGGAATTAAGTAAAACAGATATCACCATTGCGTTTGTCTCGGAATTCTACTTGGAATAGAGTCCAAGTTCGCATAAATCGGACTCCGTATGGATGAGTTATAGCCTTTAGAAGGCTCAACTAAAAATTCAAAACAGTTCGAAAATCGACCCAGGCAGCTAGGCGGAAAATTTCCCACCCAGCAACTAGGCAGGTCGACCTGGGGGTCAGGTCGACCAGGAGGTCGACCTGGGGGTTGACCTACCCTTAGGGAGGTCGACCTTGGGGTCGACCTACCCTCCCCCCCCGATCTGAGCTGTTCTGCTCCTGCGACGTGTTTTGATGTGCTGTACGAATCTGGTGGCTTTCAGGTCAATCTAAGGGCTCCAAAACACTCTCTACACCTATAAATACATAGCAAGACCTAACCATAATTCATAACAATTCCTCAAGATGCCTCCGTGCTGCTAAACTTTCAATTCTCTTAGCCGCCGCCTCTAAAACCTAAATCAAATTAGGAATTCTTCATCAACAATTCAAGCTCTTCACCAATAACCAAAAAAGAAGATTTAATAAGCATTCTACATAAACAACAATCCGTTTATTTCTCCAATCCAGTCAATGTGAGTGGATTTGAACTATATTTGTTGTATAATATTGCCTCTATCATTTACCATTCCCCATAATGAATATGATGATAATTCAATAAGATCAGTTATTTTATTTATGCCAACGTTTGAATTCTCTCTTTTTATTCTTTCCCTCTTTATTTTTATAATGAGGCTATTCGAGCCTACGTCTGTCATGGATTTATGCGTTTAAAAGAGGAACGAGAAATTAAAGAAAAGGGGTTGGTTTGAGGGAAATATTGTGAATGTAAGGTTTTGTATATAATTATGGGCATAATTACACCGTGATGTCGGATTTGTGTAAATTGTCATGATCATAATTGTAAATGGAATTGGTATAAACTTATTTGTGACTTGAGAAATGAGTATAGAGGTGAATTAGATTATATACATGAATGTGGGAGTGTTGATATATATATATATATATATATATATATATATATATATATATATATATATATAGAGAGAGAGAGAGAGAGAGAGAGAAAATGTTGATTATATGAAATTGACATGTTTGGGTATGAATAACATGGAATTGGTAAATTTGGCTATAATTGGATAATTTGGGAATATGAAATTTGGTTAACTATTATGTGATTGGTGTAGTTAAGGATAAATTGGAAATAGGCATAGAAAAGTGAATTGTAATTAAGTTAAATTTGGAACGCATGACATGAATTTGGGATTTGGGTGAAAGACGATGGTTAATGAACGCCTATTGACTCAAGGTTAAGCGCGTTTGTGGTGTAAGACTGCCCGGAACCGCCAGGCAAATCCACCAACCACAAGCGGATGCCTAATGTGAGAAGTCAACGGCAAGAACTAGAGGCGTAACAGTTTATGACACGAGGTTAGGCACGGAACCGCCTGACAAATCCAGCAACCATAAGCGGACGTCTAATGTGAGCGGTCATACATCATTACAGCGTAATAAATAAATTAAGAAACACTAACCATAATAAGGCATGTGGATGATATAAATAACATGTAAAACATGACTAAGATAGACTTAACTGTAGTAAGACATGTTTAAGACATGGAGACTAAAATAAAGGGGGTTAAGTGGGACATGGTGACTTGAGAAACAAAATTTAGATATGCTTAACCAAATGGGACCCACAACAGTATTATAAATTAAATGAATTGGGTAAAGTTTAAGTAACGGGTTAAGTAAGCAAAAAGGGTTAAGTTAAATCTAAAATTAAATGACAAGAAATGGGGAATGATAAATAACCTATTATGAATAAACTTGAATAAGGCAAGAAAGAATAATAGGTGGAAATTATATAACTTATGGGACAAGATAAGTAATAGGAAACGATAAGGAAGATGAGATAACTTATATGTAAATATATACTTCAATTAAGTTGTTTGGGAAGGAGAAATGTGAAATTTAAAATGATATAAGTTATATGAATGGAAAAGGAGTAAATTAGAATCATATATGTTGGTTAGGTTGAGTAATTCTCTGGGTGCCAGTCTGATGTTGATTTCGGTCTTCGGGGCTAGTGTTTAGGGGATTATTCTCCTAATCAGTATATATGTGGGATAAGGCATACTTAACTATGAATTAAGTATAACATGTTGTTGTAATCCTAATAGGGAATAATTTATGAAATTGGAAAATAACATGTTGTGGGCTTATCATTGGACTTAAGTGGGCTAAGTATAAATTTAATTAATAAGTAAGGGTAACTTGGTAAATACGAGAAAAAGGAAGCTAATGTGAGTAACCAAGTTAAATGAGAAAGTTGACGAGGTGGCACAAGCGCGAAATAAATGTTAGACTTAAGGCCTAATGACATATAAAAACTAAGGCGCTTGGAGCAGTCCATACGTACTAGGATGAATAACCCAACGAGGTGGATCATTACGGTGTCATAAGGCACGTTCGTTATTTTGACGGCTCCAACGGACTGGAAGGGGAAGCGTGCGGCTTCTTGAGACGTTAAAGGTGCTCCTAGCTGTGTGGTGGCAGATGTTTTCAGGTTATGCCCGCAGAGGTTGGGTCTGCGCGTAACTACTAGGTGGGTGGGCCTTGACTATAAGAATAACTTGATAGTCAGAATGTTGTACGAGGTGACGGGAAAGGTGATTCGGCGGCTGCCTCAACGGAGGTGGAGGGTCAGGACCAACAGGGATAGTAGGTCGTTGAATGCCTGTCACCACAACCAGTAGGATGCGTGAAGACTAGAGCTAGACCCAAGATACCATTAACCATTCACTATCATGGGACAACGGTTGAGGGGAGACGCCGCATGGATGTTTAGATTGTTTGCTTAGGGGATTGTCGCTTAGCTCTCGTAGTCTCCACTAGTTAAGAGAGGGGCCGAGGTGGGACCATAGCCACCATGGAAAACAGACCCGAGGGATATCTTTGCTAGTGGCTCTTAAAGACGAGCCTTACACGGATATGAGGAAAGCTCCTGACCGAGTTCCATGTTTCTTGTGTAGCCCTGCCATGGAACTCGGGCATGCACACACGATGGGTGTGCGGATTAGGCATCGAATATGCTTGACAATACGTACGTGGGAAAGTCTAGATACAACCATGTCTGCTCTGGGTGGTGTATCATAGACTAAAGAGCATTATTCGATAATGGCAGTCGTTGTGTTTACATAATATGATTATAGAAATCCTATGCGGGTATAGTCTTGAATTATACATAAGAGGAATGTATGTTACTATGACATAGGACGGGGGACTGCGTATATCACTGCGATAATACGGTGGAGACCGTGCAAGTGGGGTACCATGGGGTGTACCTCCATGTGGGGGTAGCTGCATATACATTATATTAGGTTGATCTACTAGGGAGTAGATGGGTGTGACATGTGTGTAAGCTTTGAGTGCTAATAACACGTATAACCTATTGAATAAGAAAATGTAATCGAATGGTATATGTAGGGCTATTCAAGAAGTGCAGTGTAAATTCATTCACACAAAACTTATGTTCTGACCCCCTCCTCATAACATTCGCAGGTTATACAGAGACTTATAGCTTTGGGGATACTGATTTAGCAGTATTGTGATTAAGGTAAAGCTATGTTTTAATACATTATATTTTACTCCTTCTGCTGTGTGGTGTCTTCCGATCTCTGACATATCTCTTTTCTCTGTCTTTTCTACAGGATACCAGAGCAACCAACTCGGGTTTCGGTGGATTGGATTTTTGAAAAAAATCGGTCCTTCGAAATCTGGGTTGTTACAGGGATGGTTTTTATGACTTCAAAATTGTTTAAAAGAAATGAAATGATTTTTATGACTTCTAAGAAATTGTTGGTACTTTTGTTTTGGACATCAATACAGCCAATTTCATGTGGGTGATCGTAACATGCAACATTTACGCTATATTTCATCGGAAACGTTTTAATCACACACCATGGAAATTCAACTGTCATATTTTATGTTGAACCAACTGTTCAACACAATCAAGAACCATAGCTAGCTTATAAAAATTCCGTAGATTTTGCAGTATGTAGTTGAGTACTTTATAATTCACAGTTTTTTCCAATCATTTCTTTCTATTGAAGCTGCATCAATTTTCTTAACTTTAAATTAGTTTCAAGCAGTTTATCATTGCAAGTTAGGTTTCTAGGTTCACTACCAACTTGTTAGGCCCCTTAATGCAGTTTTACTGCATCATTTTACAAACATTTTTAAAATTGTCTTTTACCTTTCTAAACCTAGCAGATTTTTTTTAATAAATTCTACAAAATTAGTAGATAGCATATCTTATTGGACGAATTGTGTTATGCATCTGATGGGTTTTAAAATAGGACATGCCAAACCAAATTAAAATAGTTGAACTAGAAAGCAAACCAATAAAAGTAATATTAGTTTTTTTCCGTTTCCTAAAACTAATCGCAATTTAACCACAACTTCATTCTTTGGTTGCTAAATAGATACACACATTTTGTATTCTTTTGTACATTAATGAATGGAAATATTTTTGTATGCCTCAACAATATTTTTATGAAACAACAAAAGTACCCCTTTTTGACTTGCTTGCATTACTTCATTTATGCTTGTTGAAAGTAGTCAAAACGAAAAAGCGCAAAATGCTTTGTGCTTTTCTGTGCGCTTTACTATTATTGCTTGATGCCATGTTGATGTTTTTGTTCAAAGTTGGCTCTTGTAGTCTAAACATGGTTTCAATAATGGAAAATCGTCTGGCTATTCCAGTGTATTGTTGCTATTGGTTTTACATTAAAAGATAAATTAAATTACCCAATACTTAATAATATCCAAAGTCCCTAGCGGTTAATCTTGCTTGTTTGATAAACCTTTTTTATATATAATAAATAGTTATAAATAAACAGAATTTTTTCAAAAGGCTAATTACAATAGAATATTTTCTCCTAATATGCTAACCTGACCATACCGTTGAAGAAAGTAGTGGATAAAATGTTGTGAACGACAGATGCGATGGGTGTGGTCTGTTACTAAGTGCTACTATATTCCATAGCATGTGATATGAGATGGGGGATGCATATTTAGCCCCATGACATCATTCCTTTATGAACTAACCTTTAACCGGTGAGTTGTATCTAATTTGGTTTGTTACAGAAGGCATCACAGATTATGTAACATTATTTTTCCCTTCCAAAACTGCTAATAAACACCAGTTTTCTGGCAATTATAATTGCATATATGTGCAATTTTGAGAACAAACTTGGCAAGTCATCACAAGCCAGAATAAATGGTCTAAATGTCATTCAACTAAAGTCTACAAAAAAATATTTAATTTCATTTCAAATTAGAAAACATGTTTTATTTTTATAGCTTCACACCTTGTGCATTTTTTTTTGGGTATTTTGTGCTTTATTGCGAATAGTGAACATTGTTACATTTGAGTAAAATTTCAAGTCATTCGGTTTGTAAACTATGTTGAGATCCACCTTTGTTCCATGAGTACTTGTTCAGGAAAAGAGTTGATCACGTTGTTCTATTGATTCGAAAAGACTTATTTGTGAGAAATAAATGATTGAGATGATAAAACAAAATACTCCAATCCAAAACAATATTACATGATGAGCAGATATTGCCAACGTCAAGTTTTACAAGAGATATTTGGTATTGGATTTTATGGTCATTTCTTTGCAGCAAAATTATTGTGATCCTTCTCAACCTTCCAGCTCTTCGGGTAGCAGCAGCAACAACTCCAACTTAGACCTCAAATTTCAACAAAGTTGTCTGCTTCCGAACATTAAAGTTGCGCCTTTCATTAACTCTACTTCCAAAAGGTTTTGCCTTATAGACGCTCTTCAAGAGCATACATTGAAATCACTAGTCCCAACTATAGACGTTTACTACCTAAAACAAAAGATATAAGATATAAGAAATGATGCATATGACCCTCCTTCACTGTTTGCACAGTCTATTTACCCTCTGCTACTGGACCTCTATGAAAATTTTAACTCTACTCCTGGAATCAAAAGAGTTCTTGTATCTGCACAAGAAATGCTTTCTAACGTCAACAAAGGCAACCCAGTTGATGCCTTAACATTATCAAATGTCTACAATTTTAGGATTGCATTGTGCTGGCATTTGTGTCGCTACTGGAATTCAGTTACGTCACTATCGAAATTCAGTTTTGAATTTTTTTGACAAAACAAATTTGTGTTTTAATCTTGTAAAATCAGTATATTAATTATGCCATTTGATTTTGTTCGATATTTGATTTTTTCATCAAGCTTGTAGCTGTTGACAGCTGCTCTAACCGCGTTATATTCTTCGCAGGAAGTTGGATAGTAGGTTTAAATGTAGATTGTTGTTGACAGCTTCTCAAGCCTACAGTCAAATTTAAAATCTCCTCCGTAACTGTGGTATATTCTAGTGTAGCTAGCTTGAATTAAAAGCATGTATTGTTGAACTTGGGTAACATGCATTATATATATTGTTGAACTTTGTGTGTAATGTGTATTGTTGAACTTTATATGTATTGCTATATCTATGTTTCATGGTGAATGATTAATTTTTATTGTCAAGCTTTGTGTTGTAATATTGAATTATATTTCGGAGTTTATATGGTTGAATGATATGTATTGATGTTATATTTAAAAAAATTAGAAAATTAGCCACAGGTAAAATCCAAGGTAAAAAATAAGCTAGCCACGGTCTAAAACTGTAATACCCTGTGTTTCCTGTTAACATAAACTAACGAATTGAGGAATAATTAATTTTTAAATATGAGAATCAAGGGAAACGGGTTATGCCATTGTGTTCGTCTCGGAATTCTGGTTGAGATAGAGTCCGAGTTTGCGTAAATTGGACTTCGTATGAAGAAGTTATGGTTGTTGGAAGTTTACAGAAAATTCAAATAAATTCGAACAGCTCGAAACCGGATTCAAAAATTCAAAACAGAAGTCAGAAGCGGGCTGGGCGGGAAATTTCCCTCCCAGGACCCAGGTCGACCAGGGGGTCGACCCTAGTGTCGACTCCCCCTACAGGTCGACCTCCCCCCCCCCCCCCCCCCCCGGTCAGATTTGAAAGATGACGATTTTGTGACTCAGTGCTGAGTCATTAGGGCTGAGGTGTCACCCTATCTTAACTGGATGGTCTTGATTGATTCTAGTTTGATCGGATGGCCTAAATTAATCCGAAATTCTATATAAACACATGTAGACTCAAATCCTAAAACCTAATCAAAATTAGAACCATGGTCGTCATGCTGTCACCTTGCAACCTAGAATAGCCGCCACCAACTAGAGGAAAAGTAAAGCTAATCAACTCAAGTCTATAACAACAACAACAACAACAACGAATTTGTCTACTTCAAAGGCAAGCTAAATCAATTTCAGAACTCAGATCCCATAACTCAAGACCTTCTTTGAGTTGTGAGTTCAATTTCTTTAGTAAGATAATTAACAAGTTAAATGGGTTGAGTTATAATTTGGGTTATATGGCTATGTTTGTGAAACATTGGAAAAATGTGATATTTTGTGAATATATGCTAGTTCTTTATAATGACAGTTTTGTTGTGGATTCCTTTGTATATGCCCAATCGCCTATGTTCAACTTGATTCATGTTTGACATCATTTTATATGCAAGTTCGGGTGTAGATTATATGCTAGTTTCTATGTGAATTGTACACAAGTTTACATGTGAACCAAATAAAGTGATTATATGCAAGTTTAGGTAGAAATTGGATTCACATATATGCAAGTTTATACCTTTAGATTTTGATCTATAGTTTTATGCAAGTTTGTGACTATGGCCTATACAAGTTTGAGTGAAAACTATGTTCATACCTGCAAGTTCACACCTTTAGTCCTATGTTTAGATTCATGACAATACCAAGTTTATGCTAGATGTGTTGTAATCCTTATTCGTAAGTTAGATCCATTCTGTGTGTTATGCAAATTTGCGATGTTTCTTCCCTTTTATGCCATTAGACTAATTGCTAGTCTGATATATATATATATATATATCATGATAAGCGAACGAACAACGTAGGGACGATGGGGGTAATATTGGATATACACATATTGAGAATGGGCATGTATTGGCCTTAAAAGGCATACAATTAATTTGAGGCAATAATTTGTATAATTTATTTACTTGAAACAAATGGACATAATTTAGGTGACAATTATGGACATAAGTATATTTGGAATTTATTTACAAATTTGAATAGGGATATTAATCCAATTTGGGGTTAAATAAAGATGTGTAATAATAAATCGCCTAAGACACGAGGTTAGACTCTTTTGTGGTATAAGACTGCCCGGACCCGCCTGGCAAATCCAACAGCCACAAATGCCAGTCTAATGTGAGAGGTCAAAGGCATGAATTAAATGCGTAACAGTTGTAAAGACATGAGGTTAGGCTCGTTTGTGGTGTAAGACTGCTCGGACCCGCCCGGCATATCTAGCCGCCATAAATGGCAGTCTAATATGGGAGGTCTTTACAAGGTTACGGTGTTAATGAATTAAGAAACACTTAACCAGATAAACATGTGGTGGGACATGGGGGGTTAAGTGGGTGCCTTGGGTGGCATGTGAAATACGATTAGATGCACTTAACCAAGATCGAAACATGTAAGAAGACATGAATAAGAATGAGGTTAAGTGGAGATAACCTTAGAGGGGACCAAGCATAGGTGAAAGCTTGTGGCATGCATGGGGGCCCTTTTCAAACCAGTAACCCATTAAGTATTTTTGTGGGCTCGACCCAAGTCGAGGACGGGACACGCGTACTGGGTTTGATTGTAAGAGGTCAAAACGGGTTAGCGATGGCAACGCAAGTCCAATGGGGTCATGTGCGTGTGTGGCCCCGGGCTGGTAGGTAAGACGTTGTTGCATCGTGTAGATATAAGTTGTGCATTTTTGGTGGTATCATGTTGCCACTTTAGGGAGTGATACACCCCACTGCGGGGCCAGAACGGGTATCTACGAGTTAGGGAGCCGATCGAATGGGGGTAGTGGGTACACCTAGTGGAGATAGGGGCAGACGACACCTATGAATGCAGCTAGGGTTACACGAAACTACCAATATCAATATTAAGTTTGGTAGGCGGGATCAACTTTTAGTGTGTTTGGTGTGGTGCAATGTAGTAATTATATTATAGTGATTAGGTGTGCCTTTAACATTATCTTTGTTCATCTTAATTCCTTTGTTTGCTCTGTCATGCCCAGTTGTTCATAGTCATTTCCTTATTTTCCAGCTTATGCCTTATCCTAGTTACTTTAATGATTATATTTTTAAAGTTATTGCACTCGCCAGACTTTATGTATGATCCCCTTTGTTTCCACCTCTTTTCTTCCATCCCCCTAGGTGCTCAGGGTGGGACTTGTACTAGTGGAGCTTGATTTGGACAGCTTTTTCTCTTTCTTTTGGAAGTTGCTTGGATTGCTGAAGTAAAGTTCAGCGTATCTTATTTATGGCTATTTTATGTTGGGGTTATGTCTTTTATTTTATGTGCTCAGAGCTTATTTGTCAAGATGGATAATAAGTGTATTTGGTTTTTTAGTTGGTTTTTGATGTGATGTAACCAAACTATTTCTTCGCTGCAATAAAAGTGGTTTTTATTTTCCAAGTACCAATATATTTATCTGTCTTGTTTACTTTTCTGTTCTATACACAATAAACGCTCCATCAAAATTAAGGCATTCCCTTTGTGAGTGACCTTAATGGAGATGGGGTGTCACACGTGGTATCAAAGTTGAAAGTTACCAGAACAGATAAAATATTCTGAAAAACTATTTTTCAAAAAGCATTTTATAAAGAAATACTTTCAAAAGTATGTTTTTATGAAAGTATTTTCAAGAGAAAAGTTTGTTTTAAAAACATAACCCGCAAGATCCATATATCTTCCTTTCGAATTCTCCATTTTGAATTTCTTCATTTTCTTTTCAGCATGTCTGGAATTCCCGAGATACCCGAGGGGATACCGATACCAGGATGGTTTAGAAGGTATCTGGAAGCTAAGGCCAATGTCGCTGGCCTAGCAAATGCTCCTCCTCCCCCTCCTCCTCCTCCCCGTGTTGATGCTCTCGCAAAGATATGCAAGGACTTTTGGGCAATGGGCGGAAAACCTTTTCACGGGTCGGAGTCGTTTGTTGAAGCTCGAAATTGGCTAAAGGAGGTGGAAGAATTGTTTGGAATCTTTGAGGTCGAAGATGGAAGAAAGGTCTAGTTAGCTGCCTGGTTAATAAAGGATGAGGCCTCGTTTTGGTGGGAGGTCACTAATGGAGAGCGTCCAGTTGATACATGGTCGGATTTCAGGCGAAGGTTTGAGGCAAAGTTTCTCTCACGGGCCGAAGAGAATCTATAAATGGAAAGGTTTTCGGCATTGAAGCAGGGAAATCTATCAGTGAAAGAGTACGTCAACAACTTCAATCAGTTGGCGAGATTTGGCTTGGACTTGGTGAATACACCGGAAAAGAAGGCCCTGAGATTTGTTAAGGGTTTGAACGAGCTGCTACATGGGTTAGCTATGACCCACATCCCTACGGGGGCCACCTTTGAGAGACTAGTTGACATTGCGCTTATGCATGCAGAGGAGAAAGGCGCCATGCTAATAAAGCACATGAGAAGAAAGGGTATCAAAAGAAACCACAACAGCAACGGCAGAACAAGAGTGGTAAAGACAACAACGGCAAGGGAAAGAAAAGATGCTTTAACTATGGGACACCAGGCCATCTGAGCAAAGATTGTAGGAAGAAGAAGAAGACTGGTTGTTTCCACTGTGGCGAGGCAGGACATATGATTAGGGACTGCCCAAAGAAAGGGCAGAGGGCAGGGACTACCTCTGGAGGGCAGATTTAGGCTCTCATGGCACCGGGGCAGGCAAGGGGGTAGGTCCAGGCTCTCATGGCCCCACCGCTGCAAAAACGAGGTAGAGTGATTTCCGTTGAAAGTTTAGTTTATCTTTTTGATCATCCTGTTCGCACACTCTTTGATTCTGGTGCATCGTACTCTTTTATGTCTACTTCTTTAGTTAAGTCACTACACCTAAACACCAGTATAGTAGAGGATCCCTTAGTTGTTTCAAATCCAACTGGGAGCTCAGCCTATTTGTCGATGATTTGTTTGGATTTGGAAATTTCTATACTTAGCGTTGGGTTTAGATGTGATGCTTATGTTTTGGGCTTCACGGGCTATGGGTTAATTCTGGGCATGGATTGGTTATCCAGTAATGGAGCCGTCCTAGATTGTGAAAAGAGAGAGGTTAGGCTTATGACTCGCTTGGGCAGCACTCTCGAAATCTCTTGTAATCCCATGAATTCTGTTATGATAAGTTATCTAGAATCTCTTGACGCGTCTGTTGAGAATTTACAGTCTGTTAGAATGGTCCGTGAATACTCGGATGTCTTTGAGGAAGTAGAGGGCTTGCCTCCGAAGCGGGAGATAGACTTCCGCATATATCTAGTTGATAACGCAAAACCCGTTGCTTTACCCGTTAGAAACATGGATCCAAGGGAGAGAAAGGAGCTTAGCAAGCAAGTTAAGGAGATGCTAGAAAAATGGTTTATAAGGCGGAGTATTTCTGAATGGGGTGCTCCAGTGGTGTTTGCAACTAAAGTGGACGGTTCACTTCGCCTGTGCGTTGATTATAGGGAGCTAAACAAGCTGACCCAGAAGAATAGACACCCACTGCCAAGAATAGACGATTTGTTCGATCTGCTTGTAGGTGCAACAGTTTTCTCCCAATTAGATCTGGCTACCGGATTTCATCAGCTAAGAGTGGCTGAAGATAGCATTGATAAGACCGCGTTCAGAACCACGGACGGTTTTTTCGAATGGCTCGTCATGCCTTTCGGCTTGACAAACGCACCAATTTATTTCGTCGATTTGATGAATAGAGTGTTCCGGGAATTTCTCAATAAATTCTTGGTGGTCTTCATAGATGATATTCTGATTTTCTCGAAGAATGAGGAAGAGCATGCTTTGCATTTAAGGGAAGTCATGGATACTCTTCGTGCACATCAGTTAAAAGCAAAATTCTCCAAGTGCCACTTCTGGAGAGAATAAGTAAGATTTCTTGGGCATGTGGTGTCAGAAGAAGGGTTAGATGTGGACCCCGCAATAGTAGTTGCGGTCCAGGATTGGAAGGTTCCAAAGAATGCCACCAAAGTCCGAAGTTTTCTTGGACTAGCAGGCTTTTATCGCAAGTTCATTAGAGACTTTGCGAAAATCTCAGCTCCACTTACAAGGTTAACGAAGAAAAACCAGACTTTCACTTGGGATTCGGATTGCGAAGTCGCTTTCCAACGGTTGAAGAGGGCCCTGACAACAGCCCCAGTTTTGACATTACCAGATGGGAGCAATATGTTTACGGTATACACAGATGCATGCGGTACGGGACTACGCGTTGTTTTGATGCAAGAGGGGAAGGTAATAGCTTATGGTGGAAGGCAGTTAAAAGTTCATGAGAAAAACTACCCAACTCACGATCTAGAGTTAGCATCCATCGTTTTTGCGCTTAAGTCTTGGCGCCACTATCTCTTAGGTGAGAAATTTGAGTTGTATACTGACCATAAATCGTTGAAGTACCTTTTCTCACAGAAGGACCTCAATCTAAGGCAGCAAAGATGGATGGAGTTTCTCGCCTCATACGACTTTGAGATCTCCTATACTCCTGGCAAGGGCAATGTAGTAGCAGACACCTTAAGTAGAAAGAAGCTGACCTTAAGTCCTCTCTTTGTAGAAAGGAAAAGTTTGGAGTACATAGAAAATTTTGTTTTAGACCCTCTGTTGATTATGCGCCTGGCTTGATGGCAATGCTAGAGGTGCGGCCTACTTTGTTGGTCTCAATAGGAACCATGTAATGTGAAGACCCTCAGCTAGTTGATGTGATAAATAAGCTGATTAGGGGAGAGACTTCAAGTCACCGCAATAGATACTCCATCGATGATAAGGGTTGGTTAAGACGGGATGGAAGACTATGCATCCCGCTAGTAAGAGATTTGGTGAAGATGGTTCTGGAAGAAGCACACCATTCCAAGATGACCATACACCCCGATGGAGACAAGATGTATAAAGATATCAAAAGAGTTTTCTTTTGAAATGGCATGAAGAGGGATGCAGCTGAATTTGTTTTGAAATGCATGATATGCCAGCAAGTCCGTAACGACCCAGAAAATCTAAACCAATTTAAAAATTTTAAATTGGCTAAAATAATGGTTTTTAAAATATTTAAAATAAATATTTTAAATAATAGCGATGAAAACTGAGTTTGAGTCGACAATTGAAAATGAATATAATTAATTATAATTATAAACAAGGCCTGAAAAGGCGCTGCAGTTTCAAAAATTGAATTCAAACTTTGTCGGACTGTACCGGGTGCAAAACAAAACGGATTTTAGTGAAACCAAAAATATTTAAATCTGTTAGTGAATACCTTTCTAACGAATCTGAAAAATCGAATTTTCATAACGGAAAGCAAAAGTTATGGCCAAATGAATTTTCAGAAAGGTTGCTATGGAATTTATATAGCCCGTGAAATTGGCCATTTTGCATGCGACCTCGGAATTCGACGAAACCACTTTTGTTAGATCCGGGATGTGAAGCTAGGTTTCAAATTTCATAATTTTTGAAGCTAGTATGTGAGCGTGGCAAAGGAAAATGTGTTTTGGTCAATTGCAGTTAAATTGGATCGACCAGAAATGGGCCTTTTTGCAAACGGTCTCAGAATTCGACGAAACTAGTTTTGTTAGGACCGTATCATCAAAACATAGCTAGATTTATTTTTCTGGAATTTTTCGAATCATTTTGTGGCCCTGGCAAATTGAAATGCACGTTCAAATCAAATATTGAATGTTTTATATTTTAATTTAAAGGAAAACTGACTGAAACAGTCGAATGGGCCTACGAAACATATCCCATTGTGTTCGGAATGGGGGTAAAACACTGGGGACGACGGTCATTGGGTTTGAATTGGTGTTCGTCTGTGTAAGGGGTATTTTTTGAAATTTTAAAAATATATAAATTAAATGGAAAATTCTGATTGGCCACTCCACTCTCTCTCCCCGATCCTTCGTCGCACGAGACGGAAATTGAATCCAAACTTCTCTCTTCTTTTTCTTCTAATCCACGCAACGAAAGACCACCCCCCCAGTTATGTTTTTTGTAGATCTAGGAAAGATCTACAAATCCATGTAAAGTTTGCTAATTATCGTTCAGTATTTGGAGAGTTACAAGCCCGGGAAGTCTGGGACTTTCGAGCTCCGCCGCGCCTACCTCGCCGCACCGAACGGAGAGCCACCTCAGGCGCACGTGCGCCCCTCCAAGGCCGTCAGCGTGGCATAGGCCGATCGCCCCCAAGCCCCACTGTTTGCACGCAAATCCGTGACCTAGTTTTGAACCAACGTTGAAGGTATACGGCTGATTTTATTTAATTTGATTTTAACACCTTTAAAGTGTTGCAAACCTTTGAAAAATCATATCTTTTTCATTCGTTAACGAAATTCGATGAAACGGGAAACACCGGGACCTTGAGGACGTCTTCTACATTCTAGAAGAGACCGCATATTTTTCTGATCCTTCTGCTATTTTTGGTGGAGTGGAACCCAATGTGAGATTTCTAATTTATAAACGATATGGAAACGACGATGTATAAATTATACATTCGATGTATGAGTTATGTTGTACACCTCTTGTATAAGTGTTGTATAAGTTGTACGTTCGATGTATAAGTTATATATGCGTTGTGAAAATTATATATGTGTTGAAATAGAAGTGAATTGCTAAATATAAATAAATATATATATATATATACGCCCCTCGTCCACAAACCATGGACGATATTTATTGATTGTGATTGGTGTGGAAATTGATTGATAGCGAATGGTTGTTTGGGATTGTTTGTGGTTGATATTGATTGATTGGGGTTGAAAAATACCCATTGGTGGTTGAAAAATATTTGGTTGAAACCACATAGGATTAGTTTGTGGAAATGAAATAAATATATACATGCCGCCTGCGTGCGAACTAGATGCGTGATCCCCATTGTCAAAAACCGCGAGGTTTTAAGGTAGAGCGAGGAGCCGTACTAGGGACGGTCCCGGTTTTAACTATCCTGCCGTTATGCTGCCGAAATTTTGAATAATATTCATGTGTTTGAATTATTTTCATTTGCTGAAACTATATTTATTCGTTGAATAGAAAACCTTCATGTGTTGAATCGATATTCATTCGTTGAATGGAAATTCATGAGTTGAATGGTATTCGTGTTTTAAATATGAAAATCACATTTTTATCTATATATAGAAACTATAGAAAACCTTCATGTGTTGAATCGATATTCATTCGTTGAATGGAAATTCATGTGTTGAATGGTATTCGTGTTTTAAATATAAAAATCACATTTTTCATCTACATATAGAAACTATAGAAAACCTTCATGTGTTGAATCGATATTCATTCATTGATTAGAAATTCATGTGTTGAATGGTATTCGTGTTTTAAATATAAAAATCACATTTTTCATCTATATATAGAAACTATATAAAACCTTCATGTGTTGAATCGATATTCATTCATTGATTAGAAATTCATGTGTTGAATGGTATTCGTGTTTTAAATATAAAAATCACATTTTTTTTATCTATATATAGAAACTATAGAAAACCTTCATGTGTTGAGTCGATGTTCATTCATTGATTTGAAATTCATGTGTTGAATGGTATTCATATTTTGAAATAAATTGTTTCATAATAAAAATCACCTTTTATCAACTATATGGACTATGTAAAATAATCTCATTTTAAAAGAAATTGTTTTATAATAAAAATCCTATTTTTATCACCTATATAAACTATATAAAATAATACTATTTTGAAATGAATTGTTTTACAATAAAAATCACATTTTATTACATACATGATTTGTTGAAATGTGAAGTGTTAAAAATAGCAACTCGTTCAAATAAATATGCATGAGTCGAAATATTCATTAATTAGCTAATGATATGATTTTTACCTATGCATGCAACATTAGAATGAATGGTGTTTTTAAACCAAATGGAATCAAATATGAAGTTGAATGGAAAATGATAAATGATAAGAACTGTATATATGTACATGCATATTTATTGAACAGGTTATAGCAAAAGGGGCTAGAGAAGAGGAATAAAATTTTGTGCCCGACAAATAGGTACACATTTACTGTTTTGTTTGGGTGATGATTTTATGAGCCTGTTGGCTAGCCGCTTGGCTTTTTCTTTTTCTTTTCGACATGAGACGCCCGTGTGGCTATTTGGGAATTTTCCCAGCCCCTCCCGTACAAAGGTGGTTATGGCGAAATTTTCCAAAATTTAAAGGCGTTAGTGAAATATTTGAAGTGAAAACGATTTTGAAATTGTTGAATGAACTATATTTATATAAATATAAATAAAATTAAAACGAAACATGGCCGTGCAGTTCGTGTTTTGAAACCGTGATTTCAAACAACTAGTGCGGGAAATCCGACCATTGGATTTTCCCGAAACCGCAACCGTTGGGTTCGCCTTGGAAATATCTTTCCAACGGCACCAACTTTGTAAAAATCCAATGGTTGGATTGTCTGGAATGTTTAATTCAAATCTGAAGAAAAACAACGCCAGAAACAATTATATATATATATAAATATAATTATATTAAATCGAATAACGACGCTGCAGTTCGTATTTTTAAATCGAAACTTCAAACAATTGTACCGGGGGATCCGACCGTTGGATTTTTCCGAAACTTGAACCGTTGGATTCGTTTTGAAAAGACCTTTCTAATGATGTAAATTTTGTGAAGATCCAACAGCTAGATTTTTCAGATATGTGTAAATCAAATCTGAAGAAAAACAGCGCCACGGCCGCGTTATGGCCCGAAGCGTCGTTTTGAATAAATTGGCTATTTTAAAATAAATAAAAATAGCGATAAATCGTTATAAAATATCATAAACGATATAGAATGGAAATAAACTAAATTTGCTCGATTCATGTGGTATTTGATGGTTAAATGTGTTTGGTGTGAAAATTACATTAAAGAACAAAATTGGTGTTGTCGATTGATTTAACCATTGAAATAAATGGATTTGAAATTCTAAAAATACGTGAATTATTTGAAAAGGCCGAGTTAATTCTCATTTCAAATAATTGACCGACGATTGAAAGTCAAAGAAGAAGACGGTGGTCGAAGACCGGAGATCTTCACCTCGTTTGGATGGTAACCGAGGTCCTGATTGGGAGGCATCCCGAAATATGGATAATGAGTGGTGATCGTCCCGACGTACGTGGTGATCGATGGGTTTGCAAGGTATTTAGTGCCTCCGGTTTCGTTCAGACCCAGAACGGACTTGTAAATGGACTGTGTGTCTGACATTGGATTTTATTCTGTGTTGATTGATCTCTGTTAAATATACATCTGTTTGGCGGCGGAGAATTTATTCTTTTGCTTAACGCCCTTCTCTGAGATGCACGAGCTCAGAGATTGTATATCGGTGGACATCAGTCGCATGGCATGAATTGTTAGTGTGGCATGCCTAAGTGGCAAATGATCAGGGCTTCTGTTGAAAAGCAAAGTCTTGTGGTGATGATCAAAGCACCGCCTGTGTGGCGTAGCTTTGTGTATAATGTGGATTCGCGAGCCTCACACCCCGGTATGAACCAGAAACGGGAGAAGGACCTCAGGGAGGGCATGCGTTTCTTCCTAGCTAGGGTGGCGTCAGTGACCTACCAGCCCTGGCATTTATATACTTCTCACCTGTGTGGTTGTTGCTGTTGCGAGGCGCCTCGGGTTGATCGGACGATTCGGGTCCGATGGAGTCATTCGTTGGCTCGTTTACGCCCCAAAGGGCGGGGAAACGTATTGTTCATGCATTTTAATCCACATCGGTGGACCGGCCCTGTCGCTCCAAAGGCTTGACTGAGTACTTGCCTGAGACATGGGCTAGATTGTCTCGAATTCGGTAAGGACTATCTTTTTCCTTGGTTCATGACGGAAATCCAATTTCCAAATACGACATCGTGCGGTTTTGATTGTGTATATATATATATATATATATATGGCGACATGATATATAGTACCCATGCCGTCTATGATTGATAGTTATGATTTGAAATTGTTTTCAAAACGTATAAACACTAGCAATAGTATCAAATGCCTTTGTTTTATTCGTATCAAGCATATCTTGGCCGTTATAAGGTAAAAACTCTATCCTCCGGTTTGCGTTGCATTGTGTGATGGGAACTGAGTCTTATAATGGCTTCATTTTTATAAAATGCATTGCTTTGTTTAAAAGAAAGATTTGTTTTAAAGCACTGGCAATCCAATGGAGTAAACTCGTTCCACGAAAGTGGCGTGGTCCTGTGATTAGCCAAATTATATATGTGTTGTGTAGATTTCTCATACCAGTCCCATGACTGACTCGTAGTTTGTTTCACTTTCAAACTCGGGTGCCCCTTTTTCTACACGGGCAGCCTTGTATTCAGGTTTAGCTGGTTCTTTCTGGATAGCTGGAGCTGAAGATGGATTCTATCATTTACCTCTTTTTATGCTATTCAGCTCCTATTGTACATTATATTTGTTTTCCGCTATAGACATATATGTATAGTTGAACTGTATTTGTACTAAGTATGATCCTGTATACCGTGTAACTCTGATGATTATTCTTATATAGTATATTCTATTGTTTATTATCTGGTGTATTTATTTATTTCTGTTCTGCTATTATCTGTTTCTGTGTTATATTCCACGGATTACCCATGCCGCCGTCAGTACGGGGTTTGGGGTCGTCTCATTTGGTATCAGAGCTTTGGTTAAGCTTAGTTCTGGAATACAACATTTGAACGAACTCGTCAGAAATAGAACCAGTAGTGTTCTAAGACGGGTAACTCTATACAGATAGGATCAGTAATATCCTAGTATGAGTAAAGCAGAATGAAATTACACCTCGATAGACACATTTACATTTGAAGTATGTGTTTCTATATTTTAAAATACCTTTTCTGTGACCTAACACTTGATCTGCCATTTGCAGAAGTGCTAGAAAATGAGTGTCAGAAACAGAAGGAATGCAGAACCGGATATTGAGGCCCTATTAATCAAATATCGAAATATGGGTGGAATACCATTCTCTGGTGAAGAATCTATTATGAAGACACAGGCTTGGATTCGTTCGGCTGAAAAGATCTTTGATGGTTTAAAGCTGAGGGATGACCAGAAAAGATTACTAGCATCCTGGGCACTCAAAGATGAAGCCTTGTTCTGGTGGGATTCGGTTATAGAGAATAATCCAGAAGGTGATATCACCTGAGACAGATTCAAAGTGATTTTCACAGAAAGATTTACTCCTCCAGAAGCGACCGAGCGATTATGCGACGAATTTTCTTATCTGATACAAGGTGATATGACCATCCCAGAATATCATAAGAAATTCAATGAACTTTCTCACTTTGCTCCTCATCTGATTAAAGACCCAAAGAGGAAGAATCTTAGATTTATTCACGGACTTCAAAGAAAATATCAGAACAGTGTGATGAGGAATGTGAAGCTTCCTTTCTCAGAAATGATTTATATGACTTATCAGTATGAAGACTTCGATAGGAAAGGTATGTTGCGCAGCGAAGAGGAAGTCAGTTCTAACGATAAGGTTGAATCAGAAACTGATCGTCCTGAGGCCATTACGATGTCTGAGGTCAGTAAGGAGCCTAGAACCAATCAGAAAAGGGCCAAATCAGGAAAACAACCGGTAACGACCGCCATATGCAAAAATGCCATAAGCAAGGGCATTTGCAAGGAAATTGCAGATCTTTAAAGAAGCAAGGAAAGAGCGGATCCAAACCTACGAAGAGGCAAAATAACACACATGGCGAAAGGAAATGCCATAAGTGTCGTCAAGCAGGTCATATTGCACGGGAGTGTCAACTCTCAAAGAAATCCGAGGTAGTACATATAAATGAAGTAGCAGAAACTTCTGAGCCCTCGGATAAGCAAGGGAGGTCTGATGTTTTAGAAGGCACGCTCAATGTCAAGAACATTCCAGTTAAAGTACTGTTTGACACAGGCGCGTCACGAAGCTTTATTTCAAAGAGTGCAGTCAAGAAACTGGATTTGAATTTGAAGAAGCTCAAAGAGCCAATGACTGTCCAAAATCCAGTTGGGGGTTCCATCAATCTCAGTTGGATTTGTGCAGTACCTGTCTCTTTTTCTTGCTATAAATTCCCTATTATCTCTATCGCCATGAATTTTAACGAATTCGATCTTATTCTGGGATTGGATTGGCTAACCAAATATGAAGCAGAGGTTAGATGCGCCGAGAGAGTTGTTAAGGCAAAGGCACAATCGGGGAATTATATAACCATACCATGTGAAGGCCCGACATCAAATAGAAAGGACTTCTGGGCAGCTCTCGATGTTTCCCCTGCTCAAATGGAAAATGTCCCTAAAGTCACAGAGAATATTCCTGACCTCATCAAATATATTCCTGTCGTTAAAATCTATGCGGATGTGTTCGAAGAAGTTGTTCGCTTACCTCCGCAGAGAGAAATTGATTTCAAAATTGCTTTAATTCCCAATGCAAGGCCGGCAGTTCACGCTATTCGAAGAATGTCCTTGAAAGAGAAAGAGGAATTAGACAATCAAACATGACAGCTAGTATGGAAGGGTCTGATCAGGCCTAGTTTCTCTGATTGGGGTGCAGCAGTGGTGTTTGTCCCAAAATCTGACGGTACTCTACGGCTATGTGTGGATTATCGTGATTTGAACAAGCAGACCATAAAGAACAAATAACCATTGCCGCGAATAGATGATTTGTTGGATTGATTAAATGGCGCACAAGTATTTTCATGAATGGACCTAGCTACAGGCTTCCATCAACTTCGAATTGCCGAAGAGTGTGTCCCAATGACAACATTCAGAGGTCCCGACCTATTTTACGAGTGGTTAGTAATGTCGTTCGGCTTATGTAACGCTCCTGCTTACTTCGTCGATCTAATGAACAGAGTATTCAGAGGAGTCTTGAATAAATTTGTTCTGGTTTTCATTGACGATATTCTAATCTTCTCTAAATCAAAGGCCGAACATGAAAAGCATTTGGAACAGGTTCTAGAAATTCTGAGACGGAATGTATTAAAAGCCAAGTTTTCCAATTGTATATTCTGGCAAGATGAAGTGAAATTTCTGGGCCACGTAGTATCGAAAGAAGGAATTGTTGTGGATCCAAGCAAAATCACAGCTATTCAGAATTGGAAACAGCCCAGCACCCCTACCGAAGTCCGCAGTTTTCTCCGATTGGCTAGCTATTACCGGAAGTTCGTTAAAAACTTTTTGAAGATATCTGGTCGTTTAACGAAGCTTACAAAGAAGCACTCTAAATTCAAATGGACTCCAGAAAGTGAGGAGGCTATCGAAGAGCTAAAGTTAAGATTAACGACAGCTCCAGTGTTAACCATCATCGATGGCAATCAGGATTTGAAAGTCTGGACTGATGCTTCTAGAGAAGGCCTTGGCGCAGTGTTAATGCAGAGGGGCCAAGTGATTGCTTATGCTAGCCGTCAACTGAAGCCGCACGAGAAAAACTACGTCACTCATGATCTTGAGTTATTGGCTATAGTATTCGCTTTGAAAATTTGGAGACACTATCTTCTGGGTGAAAGATTTGAACTGTTTACAGATCATCAGTCGTTAAAGTATCTATTCACACAGAAGGACTTGAATCTGAGGCAGCAACGTTGGCTAGAGTTCCTTGCAGCATATGACTTTGAAATTATATACACACCAGGGAAAGCAAATGTGGTGGCCGATGCGTTAAGACGAAAGAATGAAATGATCGCCAGTTTTATTATCACGATTTCATTGCTAGATAAAATATCTGCTCTTCAGAGGGATGATTACTTCATTCAGAAGATCAGAGAGATAATTTAACAAGGCGAACCCTCGAGTTTTCAAGTGGATAATGATGGAATTCTAAGGCTCAAAGGTCAAATCTGTGTCCCTAACATTCCTGAGCTTCGAAAGGAAGTACTGGATGAATGCCACAAGTCAAAACTTAGTATCCATCCGGGAGTAAGCAAAATGTACAATGACATTAAACGCACTTTCTGGTGGAAGTCGATGAAGAGGGACATTTCTTTATATGTTAGCCGATGCCCTACTTGCCAGCTAGTCAAAAGCGACCAACAAAAATTGGCTGGATTGTTACAACCACTAGAAGTTCCTAGTTGGAAGTGGGAACATATTTCTATGGATTTCATTGATGGTCTGCCCAGAACCAGAAAAGGGAATGACAGTATTTGGGTGATCGTAGATCGCTTCACGAAGACCGCCCATTTCATACCTGTCAGATCAAACAGAGCTGCTCAGAGTCTGGCGCAGATTTACTTTAAAGAAATAGTTAGACTACATGGAGTGCCGCTCAGTATAGTCAGTGATAGAGATACAATATTCACTAGCAAATTCTGGGAGGCATTTCAAGTCAAACTGGGAACGAAGTTGAACTTAAGCACCACTTATCATCCTCAGACAGATGGTCAGACTGAGAGGGTGAATCGTATTTTAGAAGATCTATTGCGGGCTTGTGTTATAGATTTCGGTGGATCATGGGAAGACCATCTGCATTTGGCTGAATTCTCTTATAACAACAGCTACCAGGCGAGTCTGACAATGTCGCCATTCGAAGCATTGTATGGTATACCGTGCCGATCTCCTGCTTGTTGGGTCGAACCAGGTAATAGACTTGTGTTGGGTCCTGATATGATCCGAGAAGCCGCCGACAAAGTCGATTTAGTTAAGAAGCGATTACTCGCCGCTCAAAGCCGACAAAAGAGCTATGCCGATAGGAGAAGAAGAGATATATCCTTTGCTATTGGTGACTACGTATATTTGAAAGTATCACCGATGAGAGGAGTTATCCGGTTCGGTAAAACTGGAAAGTTGGCACCCAAATTCATTGGTCCGTTTCCTATTATGGAACGGATCGGGACTCTCGCTTATAGGGTCAAATTGCCTGATTGGTTGCTTGGAGTTCATGATGTATTTCACATATCTCAACTTCGAAAGCACGTTCATGATCCAGACTTGATCGTGGAAGAAGCAGCTCAGCAGGATATTGAAATTACTCCAGAATTAGCTGTGAGACGAGAGCCGCTAAAGATCATCGGCAAAGAAACCAAAGAGCTGAGGAACAAGAAGGTTCACTTAGTCAAAGTGCAATGGAGTGGAGATCCGTGAGATTGTACTTGGTAAACTGAGGAGAGCATACAGAAAGCTTATCCTAGATACCGAGTGGATATCTCTGATTGACTCTGGTGCAAGGTATATTTACCATACTTTGCATTACCATTTAATTCTCTACTCTGTTGTTATTTTCTTCCCATGGATGTGCACTTTTAATTCTACAGTCTGAATGATTTTAAAAGAGTATAGAAATTGATTAGTATATTTTTGAAAAGTTATAAACAATTTGATTCTTGTTTGTGTTGTGTGATGATAGATTAGATTAAATGATTGAAACGATAGTTAATATAATCAATAATGGTAGAATTTATTCATTTAAATCACACATTGAACTGATTAGAAAATAAATAGAAATATATATACATGTGTATTATATATGTTTGAACAGGTAAATGGATTAGCAGTTGATTAAAGATTTTATTTGCGTGCCCGACAAATAGGTAAACCTTAATGAGTTGGATGCGAAATATTATTATATCAACTCCTGTGAATGCCATTGGATGCGGAGTGCTGGTTTTTCTGTGTGAAATAATAAACGACGCCATAGGATAGTAACAATTAATTTTTGAACTATATTACATGGCATACTTCTGAAAATAGGCATACTTCATCATATACCACATACTCATTTGGAGCTTGTGTGACGAGGTGGAAGATTTACCATACGAGCGAGAGGCTTGTATGGCAATGACTATATTTTACAGGTTGAACTGATGACTGATATGGACTATTTAAATTGTAACGATTAAATTGCCAAATTAATAAAAACCCCACATGGGTCTGGAGTTGACAATAATCACGTATCTCTAGTTATTAGATACAACACATGGACTATTTATTCCCCACACGGGACAGGGTGACGAGAATTTATTCTCTGGAGTTATTATCAATACATGCTCCCCTATAAACACCAGAATATATCACTATAAATATGTGTATGCTTATTAGGATTTATTGGGTACCTAATACAACCCAATAAATTTCCAAACCCCTCCCCGTACAAAGGAGGTTATTGCGAAATTTTTCGAAAATTCCGGGTGTTAGCCAAATTTTTGAAGAATTTGAAAATTCTCAGAAACTGAAAAGTTAGAGAATTGAAGCCAGATCGAACGTAGAGTTGATTAATCAAACCACTTTTGACTTTGTTCCTTTTCGGGGACGAAAAGTTTTAAGTGGGGGAGATTGTAACGACCCAGAAAATCTGAACCAATTTAAAATTTTCAAATTAGCTAAAATAATGGTTTTTAAAATATTTAAAATAAATATTTTAAATAATAGCGATGAAAACTGAGTTTGAGTCGACAATTGAAAACGAATATAATTAATTATAATTATAAACAAGGCCTGAAAAGGCGCTGCAGTTTCAAAAATTGAATTCAAACTTTGTCGGACTGTACCGGGTGCAAAACAAAACGGATTTTAGTGAAACCAAAAATATTTAAATCTGTTAGTGAATACCTTTCTAACGAATCTGAAAAATCGAATTTTCATAACGGAAAGCAAAAGTTATGGCCAAATGAATTTTCAGAAAGGTCGCTATGGAATTTATATAGCCCGTGAAATTGGCCATTTTGCATACGACCTCGGAATTCGACGAAACCACTTTTGTTAGATCTGGGAATTGAAGCTAGGTTTCAAATTTCATAATTTTTGAAGCTAGTATGTGAGCATGGCAAAGGAAAATGTGTTTTGGTCAATTGCAGTTAAATTGGATCGACCAGAAATGGGCCTTTTTGCAAACGGTCTCAGAATTCGACGAAACTTGTTTTGTTGGGACTGTATCGTCAAAACATAGCTAGATTTATTTTTCTGGAATTTTTCGAATCAGTTTGTGGCCCTGGAAAATTGAAATGCACGTTCAAATCAAATATTGAATGTTTTATATTTTAATTTGAAGGAAAACTGACTGAAACAGTCGAATGGGCCTACGAAACATATCCCATTATGTTCGGAATGGGGGTAAAACGCTAGGGACGACAGTCGTTGGGTTTGAATTGGTGTTCGTCTATGTAAGGGGTATTTTTTGAAATTTTAAAAATGTATAAATTAAATGGAAAATTCTGATTGGCCACTCCACTCTCTCTCTCTCCCCGATCCTTCGTCGCGCGAGACGGAAATTGAATCCAAACTTCTCTCTTCTTTTTCTTCTAATCCACGCAACGAAACACCACCCCCCAGTTATGTTTTTCGTAGATCTAGGAAAGATCTACAAATCCATGTAAAGTTTGCTAATTATCGTTCAGTATTTGGAGAGTTACAAGCCCGGGAAGTCTGGGACTTTCGAGCTCCGCCGCGCCTACCTCGCCGCACCGAACGGTTTGGATGGTAACCGAGGTCCTAATTGGGAGGCATCCCGAAATATGGATAATGAGTGGTGATCGTCCCGACGTACGTGGTGATCGATGGGTTTGCGAGGTATTTAGTGCCTTCGGTTTCGTTCAGACCCAGAACGGACTTGTAAATGGACTGTGTGTCTGACATTGGATTTTATTCTGTGTTGATTGATCTCTGTTAAATATACATCTGTTTGGCGGAGGAGAATTTATTCTTTTGCTTAACGCCCTTCTTTGAGACGCACGAGCTCAGAGGTTGTATATCGGTGGACATCAGTCGCATGGCATGAATTGTTAGTGTGGCATGCCTAAGTGGCAAATGATCAGGGCTTCTATTGAAAAGCAAAGTCTTGTGGTGATGATCAAAGCACCGCCTGTGTGGCGTAGCTTTGTGTATAATGTGGATTCGCGAGCCTCACACCCCGGTATGAACCAGAAACAGGAGAAGGACCTCAGGGAGGGCATGCGTTTCTTGCTAGCTAGGGTGGTGTCAGTGACCTACCAGCCCTGACATTTATATACTTCTCACCTGTGTGGTTGTTGCTGTTGCGAGGCGCCTCGGTTTGATCGGACGATCCGGGTCCGATGGAGTCATTCGTTGGCTCGTTTACGCCCCAAAGGGCGGGAAAACGTATTGTTCAGGCATTTTAATCCACATCGGTGGACCGGCCATGTCGCTCCAAAGGCTTGACTGAGTACTTGCCTGAGACATGGGCTAGATTGTCTCGAATTCGGTAAGGACTATCTTTTGCCTTGGTTCATGACGGAAATCCAATTTCCAAATACGACATCGTGCGGTTTTGATTGTATATATATATATATATATATATATATATATATATATATATATATATATGGCGACATGATATATGGTACCCATGCCGTCTATGATTGATAGTTATGATTTGATATTGTTTTCAAAATGTATAAACACTAGCAATAATATCAAATGCCTTTTTTTATTCGTATCAAGCATATCTTGGCCGTTATAAGGTAAAAACTCTATCCTCCGGTTTGCGTTGCATTGTGTGATGGGAACTGAGTCTTATAATGGCTTCATTTTTATAAAATGCATTGCGTTGTTTAAAAGAAAGATTTGTTTTAAAGCATTGGCAATCCAATGGAGTAAACCCGTTCCATGAAAGTGGCGTGGTCCTGTGATTAGCCAAATTATATATGTATTGAGTAAATTTCTCATACCAGTCCCATAACTGACTCGTAGTTTGTTTCACTTTCAAACTCGGGTGCCCCATTTTCTACACGGGCAGCCTTGTATTCAGGTTTAGCTGGTTCTTTCTAGATAGCTGGAGCTGAATATGGATTCTATCATTTACCTCTTTTTATGTTTTTCAGCTCCTATTGTACATTATGTTTGTTTTCCGCTGTAGACATATATGTATAGTTGAACTTTATTTGTACTAAGTATGATCCTGTATACCATGTAACTCTGATGATTACTCTTATACAGTATATTCTATTGTTTATTATCTGGTGTATTTATTTATTTCTGTTCTGCTATTATCTGTTTCTGTGTTATATTCCACGGATTACCCTTGCCGCCGTCAGTACGGGGTTTGGGGTCGTCTCAAAGTCAAGGCGGAGCAGAAGAAGCATGGTGGTTTGCTTCATCCTCTAGAAGTTCAGCAATGGAAATAGGAAAGCATCTCGATGGACTTTGTTGATGGGTTGCCTAGGTCAAGAAGGGGCAATACCTGTATTTGGGTAATAGTGGATAGGCTCACGAAAAGCGCTCATTTTATACCTGTCAAAAGTAGGAGAACCGCCTCGTCTTTAGCCTCCATTTATCTTAAGGAGATAGTTCGACTCCATGGGATACCCTCCAGCATAGTGAGTGATCGAGACCCTATCTTTACAAGCGAGTTCTGGAGGAGTTTGCAAGAGACCGTAGGCGCACAGCCTATCACCCTCAAACCGATGGTCAGACGGAAAGAGTGAACAGAGTACTGGAAGATCTTTTGAGACTATGCATTCTTGACTTTGGAGGATCTTGGGAGGATCATCTCCCTTTGGTGGAATTCGCTTATAACAATAGCTACCAAGCCACTATAGGCATGGCACCCTTCGAAGCCTTATATGGCATGTTGATCACCAACTTATTGGTGGGAGCCCACAGATAAGCTTATACTTGGACCGGACATGAATAGAGAGACTTCAGAGAAAGTGGAATTGATACGAAGGAGAATGAAGACTGCCCAAGATAGATAGAAATCCTACGTAGACAAGAGAAGGACCGACCTTGAGTTTGAAGTTGGGGATAAGGTGTTCCTTAAAGTATCTCCTTTGAGGAATGTCATTCGCTTTGGGTCCGTAGGAAAGTTGGCACCACGATTCGTAGGACCATTTCCTATCATTGAAAGGATTGGGACGATGGCCTACAGAGTAGAGCTACCTGAAAGACTGGCTAGAGTTCATAATATTTTTCATGCCTCTCAGCTATGAAAGTGCTTACATGAGTCGGCAGAAGTTGTGGAGCCAAGCATACTAAAGGAAGTCAAAGTGGAACGAGAAGCGACTGTGAGGAGAGTTCCAACTCGTATCTTGGGGATGGAAGTCAAAAAGCTACGCAACCGTGAAGTTAAGCTTGTCAAAGTTCAATGGAGCAACACCGAGGAAGACGCGTCTTGGGAGACTGAGGCCAAAATACATGCAGCCTACCCTTTTCTTTTTGAGGGTACATCTTTGATCTCTTTTTCCTTAAGTTTAATCAAGCTTGTATCTACCTTTTTAGTGTATCTCTTCGGTCATATTCTTTATCCTTAGGTAGAGGCCAATGGATGTAAACATGTATTTGAAACATGTTATGATTGATGGATGCTAGTGGATGCAAGTGTTTGCTAATGGTTGCTCGTCGATGCATATACACACACATTAGGCACTAAATCGGTTCAATCACTTTCATACTGCATATAAATGTGTGCTTATTTAGATTAATGGATGTATAATGGTTGTGTTATCATATGGATGTTGCATTCGGATGAATGGTTGCGCACGCATGTAGAAATAATATGTATCATTAGGGATCTTTGCATACATAATGGACGCATGGCACTATCATAATTTTCATTAAGGAGGTCAAACGAATCAGCAGACTGCCTTATTTTGCATTAGATACGGACATGTACACACACCGTGCATATAAACATGAAAGCATTAGAAGTATTTTAAGGACAATGGATGCATGTGTTTGAGGGTTGAGTAGATGGACAATTGGATGATAGGATATGTATTCTTCGTAACTTGAAGATTTCGGGATCGAAATCCTTTAAGGAGGGGAGAATGTAATACCCCGTGTTTTCTGTTAACATAAACTAACGAATTGAGGAATAATTAATTTTAAATGTGAGAATCAAGAGAAACGGGTTACGCCATTATGTTCGTCTTGGAATTCTGGTTGAGATAGAGTCCGAGTTTGCGTAAATTGGACTTCGTACGAAGAAGTTATGGTTGTCGGAAGTTTCCAGAAAATTCAAACAGCTCGAAACCGGATTCAAAAATTCAAAACAGAAGTCAGAAGCGGGCTGGGCGGGAAAATTCCCACCCAGGACCCAGGTCGACCAGGGGGTCGACCCTAAAGTCGACCTCCCCCCTACAGGTCAACTTGGGGGTCGACCTGCCCCCCCCCGGTAGATCTAAAAGATGACGATTTTGTGACTCAGTGCCGAGTCATTAGGGCTGAGGTGTCACCCTATCTTGACTGGATGGTCTTGATTGATTTTAGGTTGATCGAATGGCCTAAATTAATCCTAAATTCTATATAAACACATGTAGACTCAAACCCTAAAACCTAATCAAAATTAGAACTATGGTCGTCATGCTATCACCTTGCAACCTAGAATAGCCGCCACCAACTAGAGGAAAAGTAAAGCTAATCAACTCAATTCAACTCAAGTCTATAACAACAACAACAACGAATTTGTCTACTTCAAAGGCGAGCTAAATCAATTTCAGAACTCAGATCCCAGAACTCAAGACCTTCTTTGAGTTGTGAGTTCAATTTCTTTAATAAGATAATTAACAAGTTAATTGGGTTGAGTTACAATTTGGGTTATATGGCTATGTTTGTGAAACATTGGAAAAATGTGATATTTTGTGAATATATGCTAGTTTTTCATAATGATAGTTTTGTTATGGATTCCTTTGTATATGCCCAATCACCTACGTTCAAATTGATTCATGTTTGACATCATTTTATATGCAAGTTTGGGTGTAGATTATATGCTAGTTTCTATGTGAATTGTACACAAGTTTACATGTGAACCAAATAAAGTGATTATATGCAAGTTTAGGTAGAAATTGGATTCACATATATGCAAGTTTACACCTTTAGATTTAGATCTATAGTTTTATGCAAGTTTGTGACTATGGCCTATACAAGTTTGAGTGAAAACTACGTTCATACCTACAAGTTCACATCTTTAGGCCTATGTTTAGATTCATGACAATACCAAGTTTATGCTAGATATGTTGTAATCCTTATTCGTAAGTTAAATCCATTTTGTGTGTTATGCAAATTTGTGATGTTTCTTCCCTTTTATGCCATTAGACTAATTGCTAGTCTAGTATATATATGTCATGATAAGCGAACGAACAACATGGGGACGATGGGGGTAATATTGAATATACACATATTGAGAATTGGCATGTATTGGCCTTAAAAGGCATACAATTAATTTGAGGCAATAATTGGTATAATTTATTTACTTGAAATAAATGGACATAATTTAGGTGACAATTATGGACATAAGTATATTTGGAATTTATTTACAAATTTGAATAGGGATATTAATCCAATTTGGGGTTAAATAAAGATGTGTAATAATAAATCGCCTAAGACACGAGGTTAGACTCTTTTGTGGTGTAAGACTGCCCGGACCCGCCCGGCAAATCTCGCAGCCACAAATGTCAGTCTAATGTGAGAGGTCGAAGGCATGAATTAAATGCGTAACAGTTGTAAAGATACGAGGTTAGGCTCGTTTATAGTGTAAGACTGCCTGGACCTGCCCGGCAAATCCAACAGCCACAAATGCCAGTCTAATGTGGGAGGTCTTTACAAGGTTACGGTGTAAAGGAATTAAGAAACACTTAACCAGATAAACATGTGGTGGGACATGGGGGGTTAAGTTGGTGCCTTGGGTGGCATGTGAAATTAAGATTAGACGCACTTAACCAAGATTGAAAAATGTAAGTAGACATGAATAAGAATGGGGTTAAGTGGGGAAAACCTTAGAGGGGACCAAGCATAGGTGAAAACTTGTGTCATGCATGGGGGCCCTTTTCAAACCAGTAACCCATTAAGTATCTTTGTGGGCTCGACCCAAGTCGAGGACGGGACACGCGTACTGGGTTTGATTGTAAGAGGTCAAAACGGGTTAGCGGTGGCAACGCAAATCCAAGGGGGTCATGTGCGTGTGTGGCCCCGGGCTGGTAGGTAAGACGTTGTTGCATCGCGTAGATATAAGCGGTGCATTTTTGGTGGTATCGGGTTGCCACTTTGGGGAGTGATACACCCCACTGCGGGGCCAACACGGGTATCTACGAGTTAGGGAGCCGATCGAATGGGCGTAGTGGGTACACCTAGTGGAGATAGGGGCAGACGACACCTATGAATGCAGCTAGGGGTACACGAAACTACCATTATCATTATTAAGTTTGGTAGGCGGGATCAACTTTTAGGGTGTTTGGTGTGGTGCAATGTAGTAATTATCTTATAGTGATTTGGTGCGCCTTTAATATTTTCTTTGTTCATCTTATTTCCTTTGTTTGCTCTGTCATGCCCAGTTGTTCACAGCCATTTCCTTATTTTCCAGCTTATGCCTTATCCTAGTTTCTTTAATGATTATATTGTTAAAGTTATTGCACTCGCCAGACTTTATGTCTGACCCCCTTTGTTTCCACCTCTTTTCTTCCTTCCCCCTAGGTGCTCAGGGTGGGACTTGTACTAGTGGAGCTTGATTTGGACAGCTTTGTCTCGTTCTTTTGGAAGTTGCTTGGATTGTTGAAGTAAAGTTCAGCGTATCTTATTTATGGCTATTTTATGTTGGGGTTATGTCTTTTATTTTATGTACTCAGAGCTTATTTGTCAAGATGGATAATAAGTGTATTTGGTTTTGTAGTTGGTTTTTAATGTGATGTAACCAAACTATTTCTCCACTGCAATAAAAGTGGTTTTTATTTTCCAAGTACCAATATATTTATCTATCTTGTTTACTTTTCTGTTCTATACACAATAAACGCTCCATCAAAATTAAGGCATTCCCTTTGTGAGTGACCTTAATGGAGATGGGGTGTCACAAAAACTATGGTTGATAAAGGATTTGCCACATTCCATATCCGTGGTTTGATGACATTTTCCCAATGTTACAGACCATGGCTACATGAAATTTAGCCACGACTTTTGGTAGAATCAGCCACGGGCTTTGACCGTGGCTGAAATTTAGCAATAGGTAAATTTGCCATGGCCCAAAGCCATGGAAAAACCCATTTTCCACGGTCCAAGATCATGGCAAAAATGCTTTTCTGGTGTAGTGAACACATGACTGATCACTCATTTCGCTTGAATGTACCGAGTATATTATAATCCGATCTAAAGAAAATTCAATTGCTTCATTTTCTATCGTTGTTGTATGTTTTCGGAAACGAATGTTGATCGATACCAACTATAAAGAATAAAAAGATAGGAGAAAAATAGAAATAACAACACAGAATATCACATCGCAGCAGAATAAAATATAGAATTCTATACCAATATACATACCATTATCATAGTACAACACGATATGTTACAACGGAAATAAATAGTAGATCTAACGCTGAAGACTCCTGTTCGAAGCTCATCTAAGTATATCTTAAAATAAATTAAATCACTTTTTCAAATCTAACATAAAATTTCCTATTTTCCTAAACCGTCGATTATTTCATAACTCAGTTATACATTTATTTACAACTCAATCTTCTATATTGGATTCCAATTTCCTTTTTAAATTCATTCTTGAATTTGTAATTCCGAATTATCCAATGATAATTATCCCACTTAATTTATAAACCACAATAACGGCCTGGGAGATTTTTGAACCTGAAAATCGACACAAATACGTCTCTGTATAACATGTCGACTATTCAAGTATCGAAAATAGCTGATCATTAATCGAAAGAAGTTAGAGGGTGAGATATAAAAAGAATGAAAAGTTAGAATTAAAAAAAAGATTGGGATATTAAAAAATCAGAGAAAACACAAATCTCACAATGGAATGAATAAAATATATTATATATATTTACATTTGGGAATATAAAACTATTTACATCATCAGAGTACAACACATATACGTTACAACAAAAATAACTCCACATTGCTAACATTGAATCCTCCTGCTCCAAGATCCTCCAAGTGTATTTGTAAAATCCTGAAACTACTTGACTTCCCGTATCAAATTTGCGCACCCAAGAGTTTAGGGAAAACATAGAAAAATAAACTCTTGGTCAGTCATGGGACCGGTGTGAGCAAACTACTTAAAACAGCTTAGGAAGTAAAGAGTGTCTCATAAGACCACATCGCACAAAAACACGAAACGGGTTTTTCCTTTATGTGAACCAAAACACTTTGCAAATCAAAATCAGATATTATGATAGTGTCTAGGGTTTTTAAACTAAATTAGAATCTAGATAAATGCTTGCATCTCACATTTCAGTCACTAATTTACAAACCAAAAACCACGAGCACTTAATGGAAAATGGATTCCAACTGTTGGAAGGGGTCTCTCTCTCTCTCTCTCTCTCTCTCTCTCTGTGTGTGTGTAAGAAACGCTTAATGACATCCCAAATAGTGGAGCATCCCTTTGGCCTCCTAATCTCCACTACATATTTCTCCCTCTCCTTCCACTTACTCTCTCATCTCCTACTAACTTAAATTAATACAAATGATTGGTGGAAAAAATGAAGATAAAGGGATGTTCCACTATTTGGGGTGTCATTGAAAGTTGTTTTTTTTAAAAAAATTGGTACGCTTTATTAATGATCAAAAGAGAACCTCCTTTATATGCCTCAACAATGAGAACGTATGAATTCAGTAAAATAAATACAACGTAAAAGCTTTCATTTCCCACATCACGGCCCAAGTCCCACACTTAAAACATCCCATACTCATCTTCAAAATCAGAAAAAAGTGGTCATCTAGCATCCAATAAATTGTTTCCCCATCGCTGCAATAACTCTTCATTCTTTGCATTCCATACGGTTATAGTGCCATTGTCTCTAATAAGGTAAGTAACCTCTTTTTTCATTCTTCTTGAGATTAGTTAGAGAATGTGTTTGTCTGTTTGAAAAGAATCTAGAATTTCATTCACCTAAATGTTGTATATAGCTGTAGTAAAAGACGCGCAAGCAATATCCTTACGTTGGTCCTTACGAGGGAATGTAGTAAGAAAATTGTGAATCTCGTCTTGGGTTATGGGAAGTATTATTCGAGGAAAACCAAGTTAAGTTTCAATAAAGACTAGATAAAGAAAGAATAGTTGAACTCGAAGAAAAATGATGACATGGTTCAAGTTGGTTTTCACAAAGCACACATATGATATCTGAGGAAATGCTATAACAGTTAAGTCGATCTCTAGTACTAGGCCTCCGTGATAGTGCAAGGTAGGTAATAAATGCCATACGCCTACTATTTGATCTATTCCAGATTACTGAGTAAATGGGGTTAGATTAAGAGTGTTCACGAATTTTATCCCATGCCTTATGAAAAGAGAATTTACCTCCATCACACCATTCATACCTGTCTTGTCGCAAGGAAGAATTAAGTGATTTGTTGTGTATCACATCGGCAAGCTCTCTACTAGCAGGATGCAAGGAAGCGACCAACTGGTTATTTCTAACAATACAACTCACCTTTTGTGAGGAAGAACCAATAACTTGCAATCTAGAATAGCCAAGTAGATTTACAAACAACCATTGTTCACCCAGGGTTCAAACCATAGAGAGGTGTTATCACCTTTAGCCATATTTTTTTGGAAATATTGCTTGAAGTTAGTTCTAAGACGAAGCATGCATTTCCACATTGATGAAGAGTTATTATCAATGGCTATGGACCATAAGTTTTTGTCGGAGCAATATCGTTCATCATCCAAATACTCCATAGGTTAGACTTATTTAAAATATTCCAAAGCAATTTAAGGCTAGCAACCTTTTTGAGATCAGAAAATTGTTTCAGACCAATTCCACCTTCGTCTTTGGTTTTGCATAGGGTAGTCCAGGAGACCTTTTGAATCGAGCCTCCCAAAAAAATCGGCATACAGGGTCTGAATTTTGTCAAGTGTTTGTTCGGAAGTTTGATAAACGAACAACTAGTATAACACTATGGGAGTAAGGGCAGTATTAATCAACTCCTCCCTCCCCGCAAAACTAAGTAGTCCCATCAACGCAACTTGTTATGTATTCTATGAATCAGAGACTGGCATTCTGCATCATGAAGATAAGTAGAAGAAATGGGAAAACCAAGGTAATTTATTGGAAAAGTACCACGGTCGAAGCCCAAAATATGAAGAATAGAGTGAGTGTTTATGTTGGAAGCAATGAAAAAAACTCAGTTTTTTGCAGTGTTAACATTCAACCATGTTTAAGTGCTCAACTTCTGGAAAATGTTGTGTAAAGTAACGATAGATTTTATATCTGATTTCCCAAATATCATGAGGTCATCAGCATAAAATATGTGTGTGATTGAGGGCTGAATTTGGAAGACTGGAGTGAACTGGTTGTTGTATGTTGATTCATCCATCAAGAACGTGAAATATTGCATCGCTATAGTAAACAAATAAGGCGAGAGTGGGTCTCCCTGCCGTACCCTTTATGTAGAATGAATAAAGCCATTAGGAACTCCATGGAATAACAAACACAAAGTGGTTGGGGACATACATTCGTAAATAAGATTAATGAAATGAGTCGAAAAACCTATCCTGGACATAATGAAGTGTATGAAGTCCTGATTCACCATATTGTAAGCCTTTTGAAGATCCACCTTTACGCGAAATTTGGCAACTCCCTTTTTCCTGAAATCCTTGAGTAGTTTATGCGCCAAAAGAATGTTTTCACCAATGTATCTTTTAGCTATGAGTCCACATTGGTTCTCTGAGATAAGATGGGGGAGGAGGACTTTTAACCTGCTACACAAAATCTTGGAGAACACGTTGTAATACATGTTACAACACGAGATGGGACGGTAGTGGGAAATATTTGTAGGCTTATCAATTTTAGAAATCAAAGTTATAAAAGTATGGTTCAAACCTTTTGGGAGCCTTGCTGACTGGAAAAATCATTGATGAATGCTAACAAATCGAACTTAATATCATCCAAATGCAACTTCATGAACTTGGCATTTATGCTGTTTGGGCCAGGACTCCAGTCGTCGTGCACAGAGAATACAATATCATAAACGTTTGGAATAGTGATCTGTTAAAGGTGGTAAGCTTGATCTTGTAGGTTGACGGTAGCAATAGGTTGAAAGCAGGGAAAATTGGTGCATGAAGCCTCATTGAACATGGCAGTGTAATAGTCGATGGCCTTTGTTTCAGTGTGCTCAGACTTGTATAATAATTCACCATATGGTAGTATCAAAACCCGAATGTTATTAAAAAATAATATGGACGTCATCTTTGGAATAAAAAACATAGATTTGGCGTCACCTCGTTGTAGCCAATTTATTTTAGATTGTTATTTCAATGCCCGCATATATATATATATATATATATATATATATATATATATATATAGATTAGTCCGAAACTCTTTCTTTGCTTGTAGGAAGTCATCGTACATGGTATCATTGTTTGGTTCAAGTCAACTACATGTTCAAGTTCAGATAGAAGCTCTTCTAACTCTTTCAGGTATAGATCATCCTTTACTCTAACTTTATTCCAAGCCCTTCAGTTCTTGTTTACATGCATGCATCTTATATTGAGACTGGTAGCTTGCAAATCCTCATGTGTGAGCATTTAAACCTTTTTGTATACATGAATAATACCCATCTGCTAGATGCCAATTGTTCCTACATATGCATGGGAACCTCTTAGTAGGCTGAGTGGGAATCAAATCCAGTAAAACGGGATAAGGTCACTTGATAATTGAGAGAGAAATAAGGCCTTTAGATTGGAGAAATACTAAAGATATTGGTTATTTCTAGGATCTTGTTAATGTGAGTTGTGATGCCTTTTCTATGCCATGTATACGAAAAACCTATAGGTCTAATTTAAGTCAATCCAGTCTGATGAAGGCAATTATGGAATTCCCGAAGGTGTTAAAAGGGAATAGGTAGCCCACCCTTATTATCCATAGCTAATGTAACACCCCGTATTTTCGTTCAATGTTGTAATAACAAATTAAAGAATACTTAATTATAAATGCGAGAATCAAGGGAAAACATGAAAATTTCTTGGCATAGATTGGTTCACGAAATGGTATATTTGGTATACCATTTATTGTGAGCATAATTAAAAGAATAATTATGGATGATTTAATTAAGATTAATTTACATATATAATTAGACATATATAGAAAATATGTGAATTTAGAAAAGACGAATTATGACTCACTACTGAGTCATTAGGGGCTGAGTTGGCTGTTCTAGATAACTCTATCTTGTCTTAATGGTCTTGATTTATTCTGAGATGATCTGACGGCTCCTATTCAATCTAATCTCTATAAAAGCAACCTAAAACCTCACCCCTAAATCATATTAAAAATTGAACCTAGAGTCGTCATGCTGCCATTAGACAACCTAGAGTAGCCGCCACTTGAAGCTAACATAGAGGCGAACCAGACTAAATCAAAACAACGATTGTCTACATCAAAGGCGAGCATTTCAACTCAGAATTCAGAAACCAGAAATCAAGACCTTCATTCGTTGTAAGCGCAGTTATATTTTAGACGTAAATAAATCTAAGACGTGATTTGATATAAAGTGAAATTAGAATTATACCATGTTAATTCATATCGATTTATTGTGACGATTTTATCATGAATTGGAATGATTGTGGATTATTGGATTTGGTATTGGATCTATTTGAAACTATCAATATCATATGCAATTTATGTGTTTCATGTAAAGATCTACATGTATATGTTTTTATGCAAGTTGTAAGTTTTATATTAGATCCAAGTCAAGATTTACATGTACGTATTCCTATGTTTTATGTTAGATCCTTATGCTACATGATTAGATCCATATGTTCATATGCAAGTTGCAAGTTTTATGTTAGATCCATATGTTCATATGTAAGTTGCAAGTTTTATGTTAGATCCATATGTTCATATGCAAGTTGCAAGTTTTATGTTAGATCCATATGTTCATATGCAAGTTGCAAGTTTTATGTTAGATCCGTATGTTCATATGTAAGTTGCAAGTTTTATGTTAGATCCACATGCCAATGTTCATATGTCCATATGCAAGCTACAAACTTTATGATTGGATCCATGTCAAGATCCATTTAGGTTCACATGATTAATGCAAATTTTATAATTTATGATAGATCCAAGCTACGATCTAATTATATATATATATATATATATATATATATGTCATATGCAAGTTACATATTAGATCCTAAACTAGACCCATATTTATATGCAAGTTTGTGAAGCGAATTTATGCAAGTTCACCTTATTAGATCTAGTTTACATCTATATGTTAATGTTATAATTATACATGTCTTCGAATTGGACATGTCATGATTATGTCACATGCTAGTTTATAACTAATGCTGATGCCAAATTACATGATATATGTTGATTGAACCAATGTTATGCATGTTCCCCCTTTATCTCTCGTTTATAGATTGGGCCAATTAGCGGGCCCAATGTCTTTATGTGATTAATGTGAACGAACAAACGGGGGTAACGTTGGGGTTAATTATTAAATCAAAACATGTAAATATGTAGGTGGGACCAAAACCATGTAATTGGTTAAGGCCATGAATGGTATAATTTATATACCATTAGTCTTGAATTAAAACATGTGACATGAAATACTTGTAGAAATTTGCATAAATAAAAATGTAAATCTAGAAAAGACGAATATGCCTAACCCGAGGTTAAACTGAGTTATGGTGTAAACCTGCCCGGAACCGACCGGCACATCCAGTAACAACAACAATTCCTGTCTAATGTGAGAGATTAGTGCATCAAGTCCAGAAAAGCCCGAGGTTAGACTGAGTTGTGGTGTAAACCTTCCTGGAACCGACCGGCACATCTAGTAACCGCAACAATACTTGTCTAATGTGAGTGATTGGTGCTTTAATTAATTAGTTAAAGCTCATGAACAATCAAGCTAGAAATGGTGAGGTTAAGTAATTAAGGAAACACTTAACCAACTTAACAAGACAAGAGTGGTGAGGTTAAGTAATTAAGAAAACACTTAACCAACTTAACATGTGAACAAGACAAGATTGGAGGGGTTAAGTAATTTAGAAAACACTTAGCCAAATCAACATGTTTACTAGGAAAGATTGATAGGGGTTAAGTCAAGTCAAGAACACTTAATGAATTTAACATGTTGACTAGAAAAACCCTAGTAACGGGGACCCGTTTCAACAGTAACCCGCATGAACGTATCAAGGTACCCTGAACTAGGCAGGGCAGGGCACGGTTACTGGACTGGGCACGGTTACTGGGTTGAGTATAAGCGGTCAAAACGGCGGCAGTTTGGTGCGTCAGTGTAGGTTCCGACGGAGTACGGGCGTGCACGGGCTTCGGAGTGGAAAAAGCAGGCACTGGGCACCAGGCGTACACTTGTGCATTTAGAATCGTGTCAGGGGTTTCCATTATAGGACTTGATACACCCTATAATGGAACCAGCACAAGTACTTTATAATCACGTGGGGCCGCATGACACCGTGAATACATGAATGCGAGTAGGAGCCGATCAATACATGAATAGGATCACTTTATCATGAATATACATTGCTAGTTAAACAAGTTCTTGGTGGGTGCAGAGAAGTAAAAGTGGGTGCGATAGCCAAATCTAGTTAAGTCTTACCTTATCTTGTTTTAGGACTACCCTATCCTTGTGGTATCATTCTAAGTTCAGTTTACTCATGTCACAGTCTTTTACTTGTTTACATGCTATTAAATAACTGGGCTTACCAGACTTATGTCTGACTCATTTTCCTTTCGGCTCTTTTCTTTTGGGCCCCCCCCGGTCCGCAGGGAGGGAACACTTCTGCTTGATCGGATCAAATCAAAGCTTGAAGACCGTAGATGTAAGGATTGGACTTTCATTTTTGAGCTATAGTTGTGGTCAAAGACATGTTGGGGATTTATGTCATTTTATTTTCAGTATTGCTTCTTTATGTTCTCAAGACAGATGTAATAATTTGGAAGATTGAAACTATTTGTTAAAATGTTGTATTGAACAAGTATTTATGGAATGAAGATTGGTTTCTTTTCTGCTGCTTTAATTATCCGCTGCTTTAATTATCTGTCTTGTAATTTATTAGTATCTTGTACCTTAAAATGCTCCACCGAAGTTAAGGCATTCTCTTTGAGAGTGACCTTAACGGAGGTGGGGTGTTACACTTGGTATCAGAGCTAAAGGTTACGAGATTGGATAAAAATTTTGAAACTATTTTATGAAAATAAGTCATAAAGAAGCATTTCAAGAAAAATGTTGTTTTAAATTTAAAAACGCATAATCCCCAAAGCCATATGCGCTGTCTTTCTATCCTTGATTTTGAATCTTTCCTTTTTTTCCGCATGTTTGGGGACTTTAACCTACCTGAGGGCGTGCTGTTGTCTGGTTGGTTTAGAAGGTACCTTGAAGCTAGGGCCAATGAAGCAGGCCCAGCAGGCGTTCCTCCGCCTCCCCCAGCTGCTGCTCCTCCTCCTCCCCCGAGAGGAAATGCTTTCTCAAAGATCTGTAGAGATTTTAGATCCATGGGTGGAAAAAACTTAAACGGTAGTGAATCTTTCATAGAAGCCAGAAACTGGCTCAAAGAAACTGAAGACTTATTCGTTATCTTTGAAGTAAATGAGAGGCAGAAACTACAGTTGGTGGTATGGTTGCTCAAAGATGAGGCCTCCTTCTGGTGGGAGGTCACTAATGCTGAAAGACCGATAGAGACTTGGGAGGACTTCAAGGCGAGATTTGAAATGAAGTTCCTCTCACAAGCTGAGCAAAGTCTGCAAATGGAGAAGTTCCTATCACTTAAGCCGGGCAACCTATCAGTCAAAGAATATGTCAATAAATTCAATCAGCTTGCCAGATTTGGACTGGATTTAGTCAACACTCCACACAAGAAGGCTCTCCGTTTTGCCAAAAGAATGAATGAGCCACTGCAAGGCCTGGCAATGTCCAATATACCCATGGGAGCAACTTATGAAAGGCTAGTGGACATGGCTCTATTGCAAGAGGAGAACAAAGATGGCAAGAAGGAGGTGAAGAAGGAAGAGTCTCAAAATAAGAAAGGAGAGGGATCTCAAAATAAGAAAGCGGACCCCAAGAAAGGCGGGAAGGATAATAAATCCCATAAGAAGCTGAAGTGCAATTACTGTGGCATACCTGGACATTTGGCTAGGGACTGCAGAAAGAAAAAGAGGAAGTTGGGCGCTTGTTTCCATTGTGGGGAAACATGACACTTGGCTAAGGACTGCCCCAAAAGGCAAGGGCAGGGACAGAGAACTAGAGCTTCTTTTGGAGGGCAGGTTCATGCTCTCGTAGCACCTCTGCAGGAACGAAGTAGTCATATTTCTGTTGAGAGTTTAGTTTACCTGTTTGATAATACTATTCGTACTCTCTTTGATTTTGGCGCATCACACTCTTTTATATCTACTGCTTTAGTTGAATCTCTGCACCTAGACACCCATATAGTAGAGGATCCCTTGGTTATTTCAAATCCAATTGGGGGCTTAGTTTATTTGTCAATGGTTTGTTTGGATTTGGAAATCTCTATTCTAAGTGTTGGGTTTAAATGTAATGCTTTTGTTTTGGGCTTCACGGGCTATGGGCTGATTCTAGGCATAGACTGGCTATCCAGTAATGGTGCCATCCTTGATTGTGAAAAGAGAGTGGTTAGACACATGACTCGCCTCGGTAACACTCTCGAAATCTCTTGTAATCCCATGAACTCTGTCATGCTTAGTTATCTTGAATCACTTGATGCGTCTGTTGAGAATTTGCAGTCCGTTAGAGTAGTCCGTGAATACTCAGATGTGTTTGAAGAGGTGAAGGGCTTACCTCCGAAGTGGGAGATAGACTTCCGCATAAACCTTGTTGATAATGCAAAGCCCGTTGCTTTACCCGTTAGGCACATGGCCCCAAGGGAGAGAAAGGAGCTTAACAAGCAAATTAAAGAGTTGCTTGAAAAGGAGTTCATAAGACGGAGTATTTCTGAATGGGGTGCTCCAGTAGTATTCGCGACCAAAGCTGATGGTTCACTCCGCCTATGCGTATATTATAGGGAGTTGAACAAGCTGACTAAGAAGAATAGGCACCCCTCCCAAGAATTGACGATCTGTTTGATCAACTCGTGGGTGCATCCGTTTTCTCCCAACTAGATCTGGCTACTGGGTTTCATCAGCTAAGAGTGGGTGAGGATAGCATTGACAAGACCGCATTTAGGACCCCGGATGGTTTCTTCGAGTGGCTTGTCATGCCTTTCGGCTTGACAAACGCACCTGCCTATTTTTTATACTTGATGAGCAGGGTGTTCTGGAAATTCCTCAATAAATTTGTAGTGGTCTTCATAGACGACATCTTAATCTTCTCAAAAAGCGAGGAAGAACATGTTGTGCATTTAAAGGAAGTGTTAGATATTGTTCGAGCACATCAGCTAAAAGCAAAATTCTTCAAATGCCACTTTTGGAGAGAAGAAGGTTTGTTGGACATGTGATGTCCAAAGAGGGGATAGCCATGGACCCCGCAAAAATAGTCACGGTGCAAGATTGGAAGATTCCACGAAATGTAACCGAAGTTCGAAGCTTTCTCGGGCTGGCGGGCTATTATCGAAAGTTCATTAAGGATTTTGCGAAGATCTCAGCTCTGCTGACAAGATTGACAAAGAAGAACTTGGCTTTTGCTTGGGATTTGGATTGCGACATTGCTTTCCAACGTTTAAAAAGGGCTCTGACAACAGCCCCAGTTCTGACATTGCCTGATGGAAGCAAGATGTTTACAGTATATACAGACGCATGCAGAACAATGTTGGGCATTATCCTAATGCAAGAAGGCAAAGTAGTTTGCTATAAAGGAAGGCAGTTGAAGGTTCATGAGAAGAATTACCCAACTCATGATTTAGCACTAGCTGCCATCGTTTTCGCCCTTAAATCATGGCGTAATTATCTGCTAGGAGAAAGGTTCGAATTATTTACTGATCATAAATCATTAAAATACCTTTTCTCTCAGAAAGATCTTAATTTGAGGCAGCAAAGGTGAATGGAATTTCTCACCTCAAATGATTTTGAGATTGCCTCTACCCCTAGTAAGGGCAATGTAGTGGCAGACGCCTTGAGTAGAAAGAAGCCGACTTTAAGCCCTCTCTTTGTGGAAAGTCAAAGATTGGTTCATAGCAAGCTTTAACTTCAGACCCTCCTCTGACTTTGTACCTGGCTTGCTAGCAACGTTAGCAGCGCGGCCAAATCTATTAGACTCAATCGGAGCCGCGCAAAGAGAAGACCCTCAGCTAGCCGATGTGATGGACAAGTTAATTAGGGGTGAGACTTCTAGTCACCTCAATAGATATTCCATTGATGCCAAGGGCTGGTTGAGACGAGATGAAAGTCTATGTGTCCCACAAGCAAGGGGTTTGATAAAGATGGTTCTAAAAGAGGCACACCATTCCAAGCTGACCATACACCTAGGCGGAGACAAAATGTATAAAGACATCAAAAGAGTTTTCTTTTGGAATGGCATGAAGAAAGACGTAGCTGAATTTGTTTCTAAGTGTTTAATACGCCAACAAGTCAAGGCGGAGCAGAAGAAGCCTGATGGTCTGCTCCATCCTCTAGAGGTTCCACAGTGGAAATGGGATAGCATCTCGATGGACTTTATAGATGGGTTGCCTAGGTCAAGAAGGGGCAATAACAACATTTGGGTAATAGTGGACAGGCTTACTAAAAGCGCTCACTTTATACCTGTCAAAAGTAGAAGGATTGTCTCATCTCTAGCATCCATATATCTTAAAGAGATAGTTCGACTCCATGGGATACCCTCCATCACAGTGAGTGATCGAGACCCTATCTTTACAAGCGAGTTCTGGAGGAGTTTGCAAGACGTTGTGGGAACACAACTATGCTTAAGCAAGACCTATCACCCACAAACTGATGGCTAGACGGAAAGGGTGAACATAGTACTAGAAGATCTCTTGAGACTGTGTATTCTTGACTATGCAGGTACATGGGAGGATCATCTTCCTTTAGTGGAGTTCGCTTACAACAAAAGTTACCAAGCCACCATAGGCATGGCACCCTTAGAGGCTTTGTATGGAAGACCATGCCGATCACCAACTTGTTGGTGGGAGTCTATAGATAAGCTCATACTTGGACCAGACATGATCAGAGAAACTTTAGAGAATGTAGACTTAATACGAAGGAGAATAAAGGCTGCCCAAGATAGACAGAAGTCCTACGCAGAAAAAAGAAGGACCGACCTTGAGTTTGAAGTTGGAGACAAGGTGTTTCTTAAAGTATCCCCTTTGAGGAATGTCGTTCGCTTTGGATCCACAGGAAAGTTAGCACCAAGATTTGTAGGGCCATTTCCTATCATTGAGAAGATTGGGAAGATGGCTTATAGAGTACAGCTTCCCGAAAGATTGGCTGGAGTTCATAATGTCTTTCATGTCTCTCACCTACGAAAGTGCTTACATGAGTATGCGAAAGTGGTAGAACCAAGCATGTTAGAGGAAGAAGAAGTTGAACGAGAAGCAACTGTAAGGAGGGTTCCAACTCGTATCTTGGGCACAGAAGTCAAAAAGCGATGCAACCGTGAAGTCAAGCTTGTCAAGGTTCAATGGAGCGACGCCGAGGAATACACAACTTGGAAACTGAGGACAGAATACGCACGGCCTACCCTTTTCTTTTTGAGGGTACATCCTTGATCTCTTTTTCCTTAAGTTTATGCTTGTACCTATCCTTTTGAGTATATCTTCTCGATCCTATCCTTTATCCTTAGGTAGAAACCCATTTGGATGAAAACATGTAATTGAAACATGTTATGGTTGATGGTTGCAAGTGGTTGCTAGTGGTTGCTCGTGGATGCATATACACACACGTTAGGAATTAGATCGGCTCGGTCACTTTCATATTGCATATGCATATATGTATTTGTATATGGATTGAAACTTGATGTGTTACCATATGGACGTTGCATTTGTATGAATGATCGTGCAATCTTGTAGAAATTTTGGATAGGAAAATTGCATATATAATGGACTCATGGCACTGACATAATTTGCATTAAGGAGGTCGACTGATCAATAGACCGCCTGATTTTGCATTAGGTATAATCATGAAGCATTAGAAGTCTTTTAAGGACAATGGACGCCTGTCTTTGATGGTTGAGTAGATGGCCGATTGGATGGTAAGATATACGTTCTTTTCGACTTGAAGATTTTGGGGACGAAATCCTTAAAGGAGGGGAGAATGTAACACCCCGTATTTTCTGTTAATATTGTAACAACAAATCAAAGAATACTTAATTATAAATGCGAGAATCAAGGGAAAACATGAAAATTTCTTGGCATAGATTGGTTCATGAAATGGTATATTTGGTATACCATTTATTGTGAGCATAATTAAAAGAATAATTATGGATGATTTAATTAAGATTAATTTACATATATAACTAGACATATATAGAAAATATGTGAATTTAGAAAAGACGAATTATGACTCACTGCTGAGTCATTAGGGGTTGAGTTGGTTGTTCTAGATAACTCTATCTTTTCTTAATGGTCTTGATTTATTCTGAGATGATCTGACGGCTCCTATTCAATCTAATCTCTATAAAAGCAACCTAATACCTCACCCCTAAATCATATTAAAAATTGCACCTAGAGCCGTCATGCTGCCATTAGACAACCTAGAGTAGCCTCCACTTGAATCTAACATAGAGACGAACCAAACTAAATCAAAACAACGATTGTCTACATCAAAGACGAGCATTTCAACTCCATAATTCAGAATCCAGAAATCAAGACCTTCGTTCGTTGTAAGCACAGTTATCTTTTAGACGTAAATAAATCTAAGACGTGATTTGATATAAAGTGAAATTAGAATTATACCATGTTAACTCATATCGATTTATTGTGATGATTTCATCATGAATTGGAATGATTGTGGATTATTGGATTTGGTATTGGATCTATTTGAAACTATCAATATCATATGCAAGTTATGTGTTTCATGTAAAGATATACATGTATATGTTTTTATGTAAGTTGTAAGTTTTATATTAGATCCAAGTCAAGATCTACATGTACATATTCCTATGTTTTATGTTTGATCCTTATGCTACATGATTAGATCCATATGTTCATATGCAAGTTGCAAGTTTTATATTAGATCCATATGCTCATATGTAAGTTGCAAGTTTTATGTTAGATCTAAATGTTCATATGCAAGTTGCAAGTTTTATGTTAGATCCATATGTTCATATGCAAGTTGCAAGTTTTATGTTAGATCCATATGTTCATATGTAAGTTGCAAGTATTATGTTAGATCCATATGCCTATGTTCATATGTCCATATGCAAGTTACAAACTTTATGATTGGATCCATGTCAAGATCCATTTAGGCTCACATGATTAATGCAAGTTATATAATTTATGATAGATCCAAGCTACGATCTAATTATATATATATATATATATATATATATGTGTGTGTGTGTGTGTGTGTGTGTGTGTGTGTGTGTCATATGCAAGTTACATGTTAGATCCTAAACTAGACCCATATTTATATGCAAGTTTGTGAAGCGAATTTATGCAAGTTCACCTTATTAGATCTAGTTTACACCTATATGTTAATGTTATAATTATACATGTCTTGGAATTGGACATATCATGATTATGTCACATGCTAGTCTATAACTGATGTTGTTGCCAAATTACATGATATATGTTGATTGAACCTATGTTACGCATGTTCCCCCTTTATCTCTTGTTTATAGGTTGGGCCAATTAGCGGGCCCAATGTCTTTATGTGGTTAGTAAACGAACAAACGGGGGTAACGTTGGGGTAATTATTAATCAAAACATGTAAATATGTATGTGGGCCCAAAACCATGTAATTGGTTAAGGCCATGAATGGTATAATTTATGTACCATTAGTCTTGAATTAAAACATGTGACATGAAATACTTGTAGAAATTTGCATATATAAAAATGTAAATCTAGAAAAGACGAATATGCCTAACCCGAAGTTAGACTGAGTTGTGGTGTAAACCTGCCCGGAATCGACCAGCACATCCAGTAACCACAACAATACCTGTCTAATGTGAGAGGTTAGTGCATCAATCCCAGAAAAGCCCGAGGTTAGACTGAGTTGTGGTGTGAACATGCCCGGAACCAACCGGCACTTCCAGTAACCACAACAATACCTGTCTAATGTGAGTGGTTGGTGCTTTAATTAATTAATTAGTTAAAGCTCATGAACAATCAAGCTAGAAATGGTGAGGTTAAGTAATTAAGGAAACACTTAACCAACTTAACAAGACAAGAGTGGTGAGGTTAAGTAATTAAGAAAACACTTAACCAACTTAACATGTGAACAAGACAAGATTGGTGGGGTTAAGTAATTTAGAAAACACTTAGCCAAATCAACATGTTAACTAGGCAAGATTGATAGGGGTTAAGTCAAGTCAAGAACACTTAACCAATTTAACATGTCGACTAGAAAAACCCTAGTAACGGGGACCCGTTTCAGCAGTAACCTGCATGAACGTATCAAGGTACCCTGAACTAGGCAGGGTGGGGCACGATTACTGGGTTGAACATAAGCAGTCAAAAGGGCGGCGGTTAGGTGCGTCAGTGTAGGTTCCGACGGAGTACGGGCTCCGGAGTGGAAAAAGCAGGCACTGGGCACTAGGCGTACACTTGTGCATCTAGAATCGTGTCAGGGGTTGCCATTATAGGACTTGATACACCCTATAATGGAACCAGCACAAGTACTTTATAATCACGTGTGGCCGCATGACACCGAGAATACATGAATGCGAGTAGGAGCTGATCAATACATGAATGGGATCACTTTATCATGAACATACATTGCTAGTTAAACAAGTTCTTGGTAGGTGCAGAGAACTAAAAGTGGGTGCGATAGCCAAATCTAGTTAAGTCTTACCTTATCTTGTTTTAGGACTACCCTATCCTTGTGGTATCATTCTAAGTTCAGTTTATTCATGTCACAGTCTTTTACTTGTTTACATGCTATTAAATAACTGGGCTTACCAGACTTATGTCTGACTCATTTTCCTTTCGGCTCTTTTCTTCCGTCCCCCCCCCCCAGGTCCGCAGGGAGGGAACACTTCTGCTTGACTGGATCAAATCAAAGCTTGAAGACCGTAGATGTAAGGATTAGACTTTCCCTTTTGAGCTATGGCTGTGGTCAAAGACATGTTGGGGATTTATGTCATTTTATTTTCAGTATTACTTCTTTATGTTTTCAAGACAGATGTAATAATTTGGAAGATTGAAACTATTTGTTGAAATGTTGTATTGAATAAGTATTTATGGAATGAAGATTGGTTTCTTTTCCGCTGCTTTAATTATCTGTCTTGTAATTTATTAGTATCTTGTACCTTAAAACGCTCCACCGAAGTTAAGGCATTCCCTTCGAGAGTGACCTTAACGGAGGTGGGGTGTTACAGCTGACAAGACATTATTGAATTCCCCTATAATAATCCATGATATGGAAATGGTAGTAGATTCGTGAATAAGCTATTGCCAAAGAATTTGCCTCTTTGTAAAACTGTTACAACGATATACCGTAGTAAATGCCATAGTGAAGCCTCCCTTATTTTTGGCTAACACTGTAATACGTTGATAAGAGGAATACAACAAATCCAGTGACCAATCATTCATGCCCCACAGTAATAAAATATGTCCTGATATTTCAGCATAATTGTTGGTTAAGTGATTCCAGGAAGTAGGAAGTTTTGCAATAAAAGAAGAGAGATCAGTTTCATTCAACTTGTTCTGTACTAATCCAACTGGTTCAGTAGTGTGTAGGTGTTTGAATACATCTGAAACTCGGGTAGATATATTCATACCCTTCACATTCCACGCCAATGTAGTCGTTTATTTGAGGATAGCTCCTCAAACTTCTTTTATGTGGAGCAGTTTTAGTTTGTTTCTTTGCATGAGGATACGAAGAGTTAACACCAGTTAAGCCTATTAAAAATGGTGTTTCTTTTTGTGCAGGTTGATCATGGATAACATCAGCTATGTTTTGTATTTAATCTGGAATAATGTTGGTGGGGAGAGAGTCGGTAATATCTGGATTTTGGCCTTTATGAAGTTGTGAGTCAGGTTGAGAGGGTATGACAGATGTAGATGAAGAGGAAACGTCTGAATTAGAAGTAGGAATCCATTTGGGTTCGGTTTGAACAGAGTGTACCGTGTCATTTAGTCTGAAAGCATTGCATTGCATGCATTTGGAAGGAACAAATTCATATTCTACCGGAATATGTATTTTAGTGCCATTATGAAGAGGGATAGGTATATTTTGTTTCAGATCAGTGTTAATATCGATTTCCATCTACACTCTGGCATATTTTGTGAATTTTTTCTCAGTAGCATTATCATCCATCATAATAGGCTTGGAAATGAAACTAGAAATCATATTAATATCATGCTTAGTCCACATCTCCATTGGAAGGTTATGTAAACATATCAATATTTGAATAGTAGATTGGTTTAACTTACTAAAATCATATCCAGGATTCCACACATTAATCATCAAGAGCCTTCCAAAATATGAATACACGTTGGACATTCCAGTATTTGTCATAGTCCTTTTTGCTTTCAAACTGAACGTACTGATAATCAGTGTTAATGTGTAGATGAAATGAACCTTCGGCCTTCCAAATTTTTTTGATATATTCCATAAACTTGATTGCCGACAAACTGAAATCAATAGGGTTAAGAATGATTGTATTAGTCTAGGAATTCTCTGATTTGTTGAATATGCTTTCGGCATACGTATTCACTTGCTGGTTGGACATATTCAAGTTTACGGCCATTTTCGGTGGGTGGGGTCGCAGAAATATTGCGGATAACGTCGGTAAATGAAGTGGAGAGTCAGACATCAGAGGTGGTTGCGGAGGAGGTTGGTTTGAGAAGTGGGGAAGTTGGTTGTGGACGTGGAAAACGTGGGGTAGTTGCATGAGATGATTTCGCCATTATTCAGAAGGAATTTGTCATTGAATATTGTTTTACACACATATAAGGAGCATTCCGGGGCACCCTTGTTTTGTAGCACCCCTTCAGCACCTCTACCCGTTCGTAAGATACGCTAATCCAAATCCAACAAAAAATTGTAGAAGTTCAATCCACATATATATTATCGGAACAAGCTCAAATTTTGAATAGATGATAATATATATGTGGATTGAACATCTATAAAAAATTTGGATTTGGACTGATGCAGTTCATAAACGGGTAGGGGTGATAAACGGATGCTACAAAATAGGGGAGGCTGCAAAGTTGATTTGACTGGACACTTGGTCCACCAAGTTAAAAAGGGGTTCCGACTCCACGCTCTATCAGTTGAGTATAAAATTCAGGCTCCAACTCCACGCTTGATCAATAAAGCATAAAATTCAGTCTTTGGCTCCACACTCGATCAGTCGAGCATAAATTTTAGGCTCAGGCTCCCCACCTGATCGGTCAAGTACATATACTTTGAACTTGGGTTCACCACTTTGGACTTCGGTCCATGACATTCCATAACTTGGGCTACTGGGTGTTAAGATTCTCTAAAGGGATTACCCAGGCATAAAAACTCCATGACTTGCTCCGCCAAGTACTGTAGTTCCTTACCGTAACCCTCCCGGCACGAGAATCTTAACAACCTGGCCCGTTAAGCGCATAGTGTCACATAACTTGGTCCATCAAGTATAAAACCCTTCTTACAGTACATACTTACTCCGGTAGGACTCAACAATCCTAGGGCTTCAAACTCTTTGGGTAACGTGCATCCCAACTCAAAAGTCTATCAAAATACGATCTCAGCAATCATTGAAGTTCTACTCTACTATGATCTCAATGATTGTCAGATTTCCATCATATTACGATCTCAGTGATCGTCAAATTTCTAATCTATTACGATGTTAGTGATCATTAGACTTCTCCTAGATCTCAGCTCACAGATTTATAGATTTCTGGACTACTTGCAAAATAAATCTTCCTTCAATCAAGAAAGACATGTTTTGGGAGGCAAAGTGTTGACGCGCCTTTTGGTCAAAGCAGTCACACGTCAGGTTCATGGTTCATGACACACTTGAATCTCGAGAATGTCATCAGAAAGCACAAAGCGATTTGATCAAAGTTGCGATGCCCTCAAAATCAAGTTAAAATATATTTCGTCGTTAGAATCAACATCGATTCGGTCATGTGCGACAAACGCTTGTCGATCACTCAATATGGCTTGAGCGCACCACGCCGATTAACTAAAATGGCTTGCGCGCAGCATTGGGTCAGCAACATTGGCAAATCCTTGGTTTGGCTTGGGAAAAACCCATGATCGGCACGGTGTGCTTAATCAAAACAGCTTGTACGACTCAGTGCGATCAAAGAAACTATCGGGTCGGCCGTCGGGAAAAGTGTCAAGTTCGACACTTCAAAAATACGTCATCAACATATGAAAATCACTCAAAAGCATATGTGCTCTTCTACTCCAGCACCATCCAAATTTAGCCAGAAAGCCTAGGAAACAATGGTTCAAGGAGACCGTATCCCCTGGGATACGTATTCATATACCTCTCGGGATACAAATTTGTATTCCATCTGAGATACGAAATTTGTATCCTTATGGGATACGAATTATCCCGACACAAAGCTTTCCCCGGCAAGTCCCCCGCCAGCTCGATTACACATTTTCACAAGATTTGAATGTGCTCTCTTCATTCGAAATTTGGTGATGTGGGTACGAATTTCGAGATTCAAAATCCCTTGAGCAGCATGGGTTGATCCGCCTTTTCCCTCTGATCGCATCGCATCATAGAATGTGAAATCTTGGCTTGGCAGAGAGATGCAAAATCCTAGATGTAAATTTGGCAACTCGATTGTAATGACCCGAAAATTCCCACCTTTCGAATTGACTATAAACTACACAAGTCTGATCCAAACGGCAAAAATCCTCAAGACATTAACTTTGGGCATACAACACACCATACAAAAACAAAAAACTGTTCATTAACATCATTAAAATGTTACATCAGAGTATAAGAATATCAGAGTATAATAAATTATACATTGCACGGCGGAAATATAAATACATAACTCGACTTACTTTGCTCTAGACACAACTCTAGCTTCAACCCAGAATCCCACTGTATGAAATATTTGCAAAACTAAAACTACTAGCTGCCCATATGAAAAATCATAGCACCTGACATTTAGGTGGGAAACAATAAACTCCGGACCAGTCATAGGACCAGTCTGAGAAACCAAACAGTTACCTATTTTATTTTAAAGTAAGGTAAATCATAGGACCACGCATATAACACGGAATGGCTTTTCTCCACGTGAATACCGATTAAAAACTCAAGACTAAAATGGTTTCATCTCCATATTTAGATTTATAAATCAAATCAACTACAAATCTTTTCATAATCCATTCACATTCATATTTGGATTTATAAATCAAATCAACTTTTTTTATTTACAAAATCCATTCTTTTGAAAATAATTTCTCAAACTTAAATCCCACTTTGATTTCAAATCATTGAAATACTAGATATTTCTTTCATATCAAATCATAATTTACTTCAGGATTTTAAAACAAATCATATTTGAAAACCTCAAATATCTATAATAAAAGCATATCTAAACATACGCAACTGATCGCTAGGTTTCTCCCGTCAACAAGGCAACTGGGTCCCAGCCTTTTCATCTCGTTAGCAATCTATGCATGTCCCTCAATTCTTAAGAGCGAACCATACAGTATATCCCTCTATAACCAGAGAGTCCCAACCCATTTGCCCATGTTTTTAGTTATAGGTTATCTGATTCATAGGTAACATATCAAATCATTTCAATCCGTAAGTGATAAATCCTTTCACAATAATAATCACAAGTACTTTCAATTTATACTATTGTTGCTTTCTAAATCATTCAAAAAATTAGGATTTATGCCTCTGAGGTTCCTTTTATTTTAAAAACAAATTTTCATAAATCATTCAAGGTTCTTCAAATTTCCATCCAAATCAATATTCTTAATTAAAAGATTTCACAAAATTCTTCTTTCCAATCCAATAAACTGAAAGGCGTTGCAAAAATGGCCTATTTTTAGTTAATAGGTTTTTATCATTCAAAACAACATATATTTGGCCCAAACCACTTATACGAATATTGGAATGGATTTTAAAGACAACCAGAATTTCCGGTATATGAATTGGAATGGATTTGGATCGAAATTATCCTCGGAATATTTCGATATTGGATTCCATGATTATACGAATATTGTGGAGGGATTTGGAAGATATATATCGTTATTCCAATACGATGTTTGTTAATTTCAGAATTTGATATTGAATGTAAGCCGATATATTTTCTATTCAGAGCCTCGTATTTAATATTAAATTGGATTTTGGGTTTATTGTGAATGGTGTTTTAAATAACACTTGTTCTTTAACCCGATTAACAATGGAATAAGATTTTGGGTTTTTCATGAATGGTATCTTTAATAGTAATGTTCTTAAACCCAATGGAGTTAAGAAAATTTGAAACTAACTGGAGATTAGCTAAGTTGAATGGTTTCCTGGGTATTGATCTGATGTTGGTTTCGGCCTTCGGGATTAATACTTAGGGAATTGTTCACTTACTAATTTACGGTTAGAGACTGAGTGAATGTGATTTTGGGTTTATCGTGAACCGTGTTTTTAAATGACATTGGTTCTATTACCCAGTTAAAGATAAGATTAATTAAATAAGCATTAATATTGATTTTTGGGAAGATTAAAATTAAATGGAGTTTTTATGAATCTTTGATTAGATTGAAAAGTGAATTTGATGACTAAAATTATCAAATCCAAGAAATGATCGAGAATGGAGTACCACCAGTTTTACTCCAGGCGATAGTTAAATCTTTAATCAGATTTGAACGTGAAATGGTAACTTAATTTGCGGATAACACTGTGGTGTTTGATATGAAATATCACCAGTTTTGCTTCATGGGATGAATAGGTTGGGATTGGGAAATTAAACAAATGATTACTTCGGTAAGGAGCGCTAATCCCGACTAGTTTGGATAAACCATAATTTGGCTTGAATTGATATCCAAAGGAAGATTAAAGAATAAATTTAAAGAATTTGTCTTTGATAAAATTAATGGGAACCTTTTCCAAAGTATAAGAATATTGAATAAAGGAATATTCTGGATTGGAATGAGGCGTATGTTGTGTTTTTATAGCACTTGTTTATTATATACGCGAGTTATTCAGAAAGACAGGGTTTATCCCATTCTGAATAACTGATTCGACGATAAGTCGAAGAAAAAGACGGTGGTTGAAGACCGGAGGTCTTCACATCGTTTGGATGATTACTAATGTCTTGATTGGGCTGTACACCCAAGACAAGGTGATAAGTGGTGATCGTCCAGACGTACATGGAGATCGACCAGGTATGCAAGGACCTCTCTCTTGTATTAGACATATGGGATGAGGAATAAGGTGCCTTCGGTTTCGTTCAGACCCAGAACGAACTTGTAAATGGATGTGTGTCTCATTTTGTGTGATTGATAGACATCAGTGGCATAGCGTGAATTGCCTGTGTGGCATGCGGAGATGCAAATGATTAAGGCTTCTGTTGAAAAGCAGAGTCTTGTGGTTGATGATCAAAGCACGGCTTTAATATAGCATAGCTTTGTGTAGCATTAATTTGCGAGCCTCACACCTCGGTGTGAGCTAGAAACGAGAGAGGACCTCAGGGAGGATATGCGTTTCCTTCTAGCTAGGAGTGGTGTCTGGGTTTTGCACGCCCAGGCGTTTTACTTATGTGGATGATGGATAGCGAGACGCCTCAGTTATTTAGGTCTTTGCGGAGCTGATGGATGGTCTTTATACATACCAGATTAATGCCCCATAGGGTGGGAAAACGTAGTGTTCAGGCAATTTAAACCACATCGAGTGGACCGGCCCTGACGATCCAAGGTGCAGTTGTGGCTATTCCTGAGACACGGGCTAGAGCATCTCGAATTAGCACATGATGATCCCTTTGCCTTGGTTCATAGGCGGAAATCCAACTTCCAATATGTGACATTTGCGGTTTTGATTGTAGAGCCTTGTATTGGCGACATGATATATGGTACCCAAGCCATCTAGGATTGATACATTTATATTTGGAGTTGTTTTATACACTATGCACTTATAATAGTATCAAACGATTTGTTTTAAAGTACCAGGCATGTTTGGCTATTATAAGGGAAAACCCTATCCTCCGGCTTGCATTGCATTGTATGATGGAACCTGGGTCATATAGTAGCCTCATTTTTCCAAAAAGCATTGCGTTGTTTTGTTATATGCACTGGTATTCTTGGGAGGAAACCCGTTCCGTGTTATACGGCGTGGTCCCTTGATATATCTGATTTAAAGTAAAGTTTTAAATAACTGTTCTAGTTCTCACACCAGTCACACGACTGACCTGGATTTTATTGTTTTAACCTAAACTCTGGGTGCCCCTATTTTCCACACGGGCAACTAGTAGTTTTGGTTTTGCAGATTTATATTCACAGGATCTTGGTTTACAGTTGGAATGATATTCGGAAAGCTTTGTATCCATATATTCCTTTCAGTTGTGTTTTGTATTATTTTCCGCTGCGTTGTAAATTGTAAATCTCTAAAAAAAAATGATGTATAATATTTATTTATACTCTGTATATTCTTGTACTCTGATGTAAATTGTTGTAATAAGCAATGAAATGTTCTTCTGTTTGTGTTCTGATTTGTCGTATTCTCAATTCAATCCGGGCTTTCTTCACGGGGAAGTTTGTGTCGTTTCATTTTGGTATCAGAGCTTTGGTTTACAGAGCTCAAGAACAAGACACGTTAGAACCAAACGAAAGAATTCGTCAGAGATTGAATTGGTAATATCTATTAAGGAGACTCGTTAGAGATGGGATCAATAGTATCCTAAAACGAGTGTGAAGAGTAGTGTTTTTAAAACAAATTTTGTTTTGAAAATTTAAACCATATTATTCGTATTTGAATATTTATTATATTGAATTTGGACAATCGAGTATATGAATATTTTGCGTATACATATCATGAACGTATATTCGAAGTCTCAAATATACGTGATAGATATAGAATCACGCACTAGTCGCCCGGAGATGATTCTGATGATCGCCATGGCATCACCAGCATTTATGTTCCAGTTTCAAAAGTGGGATATTTATATATTTCCAATTGACTGGTGTGAGAACCAAAACCAGATAGGGTTTATTGTTGTGACTTGACATCAAAAACATGATTTTCAGTATATTTATCAAAGTTATGAATTTGAAAGAATAATCAACTAATTGATTAATGATTGTGTTGTGTGATTATTCATTTAAACCAACATATAGATGTATGGTAAATTTGGGCCAAATTGTATCAAATATTGTACTGAATTGAAAATTGGTTGAAATGCATGCATGTACATATATATGTACGAACAGGTCATTGCAAGGAGGCTAGAGAAGAGGAATAAAATTGTATCCCGACAAATAGGTACATGTTTACAAATTTATTGGGTTTGGATGATTTTATGAGCCGATTGGCTTTTTTTTCTTTTTGAGATGAGAGGGCCTATGTGGCGGTTTGGGGATTTTCCTGTTGCTCCCCGCAAAAAGGAGGTTACGGCGAAATTTTTCAAAAATTTAGGGTGTTAGCCAAATTTTTGAAGAATTTGAAAATTCGTAGAAACTGAAAAGTTGAAGAATGAAAGCCAAACTGAAAGTTGAGTTGATTAGTAAAACTACTTTCACCTCCGTTCCTTTTCGAGGACGAAAAGATTATAAGTGGGAGAGATTGTAACAACCCGGAAAATCAGAACCATTTTTTCTTTTTTTTGGCAATTTTAATGAATTTTGGATATGTAAAATGATTTATTTTAAATAACAACGAATAGAAATTTATTTTGAATAGAATTAGAATGTATATATTTATTTGAATCGAAGTTAGAATATAAATATTAATTTTAATTATAAAAGGAATTGAAAATGGCGCAGTAGTTTGAAAATTCGATTTCAAACTTCAAATAATGTACAGGATTCAAAATAAACCAAATTTTAGCGAAATCAAAAATATTAGAATCTATTTGAAAATATCTTTCCAACGAATCCGAAAAATTGAAATTTCATAGCGGGAATAAAAAGTTGTCCCCAGTTGAAAATTCAGAATAGTCGCTATGGAATATAGCCCTTAAAATAGCGATTTTGCAAACGACCTTCGTTTTCGACGAGACCACTTTTTTTGGATCTAGAATGTCAAGTTATTGCTTGATTCCAATTTTCATAATTTTTGGAATCAATATGTAAGTGTGGCGAATTTAAATGTGTTTGGTAATTTCAATTTGAATTTAATCGACTGAAAAATGATCGTTTTTCAAACGATCTCCAAATTCGATGAAATTAGTTTTGTTAGGATCGTATCGTCAAAACATAACCAGATTTATTTTTCTGGAATTTTTGGAGTCTGTATGTGCCCCAGTAAATTAAAATGTACGTTAAAATTTAATATATTGGTTCATATTTTAATTTTGAGAAAAACTGATGGAAACAGTTGAATTGGCTTATGGAATATATCTCATTATGTCCGGAATACGCACTCTCATACCAAGTATATTTCATTCTTATACTATTAATAGTATATATATGCATAGCTTTTGAAAACCAAAGTATTCACAAATACGCACTCTCATATACGTACTATCTCTCCCTGGTGTCTTTCCCTATGTTAACTACGCAACCTAGGGCTCTGATTCCAAGTGTGACGGCCCGCCCCGCACCAACCGATATTCACTCCAAAGGTGCGCTGTACACATGTCCAGTTAGCACGGAACGGGTCGTCAGAAGGAAAGGAAAGAAAGAAATGAACATACAAAGAACCTGTAGAATGTCTCACAGCGCATAGAATAAAATATAATAATAACATACTTGACATAAAACAGGAGAGATAGTGCATAAGCTGAAAACCAGAACTAAACATCATAGCAGCGGAAATCCAAAATTCAGCTTATTACAACTTTTCAAACTGTCTCAATGCAAAAGTAAGATAAATGAGGCACATTACTAATGCCCAAGTAGCGACCACCAACGACACAGGGAGAATGTGTATATATATATCATACGTGGAAGCCTCCTGCCCGCCTCCGAATCAGCTACTCGCGCATCACCTGCTAACCTGTCTCTAGTCTGCTCGTGTGAGCACCCAGAGTAATAAGAGGAGACATAAAACTCTGGGTCAGACATAAAGCCTGGTATGAGCGATAAGCATCTAAAGTGAACAATAACAGGTAGACTAAAACATACCTGAACCTGCAACCAAAGAGTTAACATTATATACTATACAACACTCTAAGGTACCATATCAAACGGTGTAAAGATACGGAGGTGGGGGAGGTGTGCATGTCATAATGATGGAAAACAATCAAACATAGCATCCATTCTCACATCTCTCACTCAGTGCATAAAGCATACGATATTCACCACTTCGATCACCCAACATACCTTGCTACGATCACTCTGCCCCATGAAGTCATAAATGGCTTCACTGCACTGATAATGTAGCCACTAATCCTTTGCTATGTCCACTTTGCCCCATGGAGTCACAAGAACCCCACTGCACTGGCTCATAGCCTTACTAATCCTTACTATGTCCACTATGCCCCATGGAGTCACAAGAACCCCACTGCACTGGATCATAGTCTTACTACGCATCACCTTGCCCCTCAGGTCATAATGACCCTACTGCACTGATAACGTAGTCTTGCTACCATCACCTTGCCCCTCAGGTCATAATGACCCTACTGCACTGATAAGTAGCCATCCTTCATTTTAATGGTGAATCGAAGTTATGAACGTCGACAACTCCTTAGCACACGTCCCGCAGCAAAGTCCAACCATGAAGTGAACTCATTGATTCCCATCTGGATCCTGAGCTCTAACTTCCCATATTGGACTACCTTTGCATCTCGGGTTTTTGGTCAATACTGGGTCGGTTCGGATCAGAATGCTCCTTCTTCACTGGATCGGGTCGGGTCTCCAGCCTGCCACGGTTCGGATCGTCATCGCGGTCCTCTTTCTCTTTGCTTCGGATTGTGCTCCTCCCCTCGGTTCAGATTGGAATACCCCATACGGGTCGGATCGCGCTCCTCCAGTTCGTGGCTCCCCCCGGTTCGGATCGGCGTCTCGTTGTGCATCGGATCGTGGATGCTGCTTTCCTCTAGTCGGATCGTGATGCGAAGCACAAGTGGATCGGATCGGGTAGCAGTTCACGGTTGGTGTTCGTGGACCTTGCGCAGATGGTTCGGTTCGGAGGAGATGACTTGACTCGTGGTGATGTCCCACGATCCCATAGGGCGATCCGATCGACCCTCAATCCCCTATCCGATCCGAATCCCTACACCTTGTCCAGCGAGTTGTCTACGCCCCTCGACGGCGTTTTCGACCATTCCAACTATTCTAACTAATCACAAAGCATTTCAAACAGTCATAGCAACATGCATAATCAACCACAAACATCAAAACATCAATATGATAGGTAGAAATGGATCAAACATACCCAAAATCCCATATTTCCCCTTAAGCATATTTAGGTGAAACTAATGATAGGATTAACAAAACTTAACCAAATTAACCCAAATTCATATCAGAGGTCTAAAACATCTTTTAAGAATTTATGAACATTTTTCCCGAATTTTATCATGCTTAAATTCGCTAATTAACACTAATTACCCTTAACTAGCCATAATTAGTGTAAAACTATGCAAATCACTCACCTTAGCCACAAAATAAACTAAGATCAGAAATAAATCTATGATTTGATGTGAATCCCAATGCTAAACAGCAGCTCCAATGTTGCTTTGGTGTAGATCTTCCTTGATTAGAGGTTGCTAAGCCAAATTCTTGACCAAAAGGTGATTTGGCGGTGATTTAGAGGTTGAAGGCCATTTTTAGGGTTCCTTGATGATAAGTGGAGGCTAGAAAACTAAAATGGAATGACCCTCTATCACATTTCAGCCTCCCCATAACCCTAATCCCGAAATGGGTTATGGGCCTATCCACTAATCACCCGATTTGGCCCGGTTAAGCAGTTTTTCACCCTCCAAACCTTATTTCAGCCATATCTCCCAAACGGTAAGTCCGTTTGGCTAATATGACCACTCTACGGAAAGGTAAACCATCAAACGAATCTAATGGAAGTGGTTTCAGGTCAAAATTCCTTTCCAATCAAAAGTTATGGCCAAAACAGTACTAACTAAGGGCAAAATGGTCATTTAAAAATCGACAAAAATCATGAACATGGGAAATGACTCTAATGGATGTTTCCCAAAGTTACATGACCATACGACTTCATACGGGAAAGAAATAAATGTTCTACGATCTTATGATGTGTAGAATACGGGTCGTTACACTCTCCCCCCCTTAAGAAATTTCGCCCCCGAAATTCCCTAATCAAAACACACACAAAGGTCCCGCATTCCTATCAATCATAAAACAACAATCAAACATGCAAACAATCAAAACAAGCCTACCTTAGCATGCGGAAAATTAGATTGCAAAGTAAATCTTACCAGGCAAAGAGTTCTGAATATGCCTTCCTAATGCTCTCCTCTGTCTCCCAAGTACAATTATTCTCGTCCTCGCCCCACTGAACATTGACTAGCTTCACCGACTTCCTTCGAAGTTGCTTCGTATCGTGCCCCCACAATACGAATCGGCTTGCGGTTCCCGACCGCCTCGGCTTCTACTTCGAAGTCCTCTAACTAATCAGGTGAAATAGTCATATCTGAGTCGTGAACGAACTTTCCTTAATTGGGAAACATGAAATACATTGTGAACTCCCGCCATTTTCTCTGGTAAGCCAATTCTATAGGCCAAATTCCTGACTAGTTCAAGAACAGGGAATGGGCCAACAAATCTTGGTGCCAACTTGCCTCTCCTGCCAAATCGTATCATGCTCTTCAACGGAAAGATCTTGACAAACACCAAGTCACCAACGGAGAATTTCAAGTCTCTTCTCCTCTTATCAGCATAACTCTTCTGCCTATCTTGGGCAGCTTTCATTCGTTGCTGAATGATCTTAATCTTATCCGAAGTTTCTCTCACCACATCTGGTCCAAGCACAAAATTCTCGCCAGTCTCTATCCAACATGATGGTGAGTTGCACGGTCTTCCGTACAAAGCTTCATAAGGAGCCATACCGATACTGGATTGGTAGCTATTATTATATGCAAACTCTACTAGATGCAAATGGTCATCCCATGATCCACCAAAATCCAATATACATGCTCTCAAGAGATCTTCCAAAATACGATTCACCCTCTCCGTCTGACCGTCGGTCTGAGGATGATATGCGGTACTAAGATGTAATTCTGACCCTAGAACCTCTTGTAAGCTCTTCCAAAACCCACTAGTGAACAACGGGTCTCGGTCGCTCACAATGCTTTTAGGTACTCCATGAAATCTCACTACCCACTTCATATACAATTCTGCTAACTTAGTTGCCGTTCTGGTCGATTTGACTGGTATGAATCTTGCACTCTTAGTCAATCGATCCAAGATTACCCAAATGCTATCATATCCCGATCTAGTCCTTGTTAAACCATCGATGAAATCCATCGAGACTTGCTCCCATTTCCATTCGGGAATTTCTAATGGTTGCAACAACCCACTAGGCTTCTTTTGCTCGGCTTTAACGAGCTGGAAATTCATGCATTTGGATATAAACTTCCCAATGTTTCTTTTCATCCCTTCCCAGTAGTAAGTCTGTCTCATGTCTCGATACATCTTATTACCACCGGGATGTATAGTCAGTTTTGAGTGATGACATTCTCTATGCACTTCATCTCTCAAGCCATTCACGTTGGGCACAACTAGCCTCCCATTCTTCCGAAGCCATCCATCTCGATCAAGCCCATACACATTCATCTCCCCATCGATACCCATCTCTAACTTGGAGATGATTTCCAATAGGTTAGGATCGTCCCTCTGGCTGGAACCAATCCGCTCTATCAAAGTGGGTCTGATCGCCAAACTAGCTAGCATAACTGGATCCAATTCGCACTTTGGTCTGAAATCAAACCCCGCGATATACTCCAGTTGCTTCCACTCAAGAAACTTTGCCCCTAAGCTGGCATGTCTCCTACTCAAGGCATCGGCTACCGCATTACCTTTCCCAGGTGTGTATGCGATATCAAAATCATACGAAGCCAAGAACTCTAACCATCTTTGCTGACGGAGATTCAGATCTTTCTGGGAGAAGAGATACTTTAACGATTTATGATCAGTAAACAACTCAAATCTTTCTCCCAAGAGATAGTGTCTCCACATCTTCAGCGCAAATACAATTGCTGCCAATTCCAAATCATGGGTAGGATACTTCTTCTCATGCGGCTTTAGCTGTCGACTAGCATAAGCTACAACCCTACCTCTTTGCATCAATACAGCACCCAGTCTGGTACCACAAGCATCCGTGTATACCGTCATCTCTTCATTCCCTTTAGGAATGACTAACACTGGCGCACGCGTCAACTTCTCTTTTAGACTCTTGAACGCATCCTTACACAATCCGTCCCAGACGAAGGACTGATTCTTCTTAGTTAATTGAGTCAACGGTGCTGCTATCTTGGAGAAGTCCTGGATAAACTTACGATAATATCCAGCTAATCCCAAGAAACTTCTTACATCTGTTACATTCTTGGGTGTAGGCCAATCCTGTACCGTAGCCACCTTCGCAGGGTCCACGGCAATACCACTCTCTAAAACAACATGACCCAAGAATCTCACTTCCCTTCTCCAAAAATGACACTTAGAGAATTTTGCTTTCAATTGGTGTTTCCTCAACACCTCCATCACTATCCTCAAGTGTCCCTTGTGTTCCTCCTCTGTCCTTGAGTAAACAAGGATATCATCCACGAACACAAGAACAAATTTATTCAACTGATCTCTGAATACTCGATTCGTAAGATCCACAAAATAGGCTGGTGCACTGGTCAACCCAAACGGCATAACCAACCACTCATAAAATCCATACGGCGTCCTAAATGCTGTTTTCGAAACACTCTCATCCGCTACTTGTAGCTGATGAAATCCTGTCGCGAGGTCCAACTGGGAGAACACTCTAGCTCCTTCCAGCTGATCAAACAAATCATCTATCCGCGGTAGAGGATACTTATTCTTCCTCGTCACCTTATTCAACTCGCGATAGTCCACACACAAACGAAGGGAACCATCTGCCTTAGTGGCAAACACAACTGGTGCTCCCCACTCGGAGACACTCCTTCTAATAAATCCCTTCTTCAAAAGATTGCTGACTTGCACCCCGAGCTCTCGCTGCTCCCTTGGTGCCATACGACGAAGTGGCATCACTATAGGTCTGGCATCTTTCACTAAATCAATACGGAACTCAATCTCTCGGTGTGGTGGAAGCCCGGTCACCTCCTCGAAGACGTCCGGATACTGGCCAACCACGGGCACATCTAACAACTCATTCTGCGGGATTTCAAGGGAATTTACAAAACTAGCCATAACCCCATCACTAGGTAGACTACCAAACACTACCCTCCGCCCATCATCCGCCCTCACTGTCACCAAAAAGCCCTCATAGTCTACCACCACCCCGTATCTTTGGAGCCAATCGACTCCCAATATAATGCCATACCCAGTAAAGCCCAAAACAAAGCAATCACAAACAAACATACATCCATGACTCGATAAGACCAAATTCCTGCAAATCATACTAAGGCTAGTCGAACCACCAATCGGGTTCGTCACAACCAATGGTCTATCGACTATCTCGGGTTCCAGTCCCAACCTATCTACCAGGTCACTAGATATGAAGGAACGGGAAGCCCCAGTATCAAACAAAACTCGAACTGGTACATCATAAATAGAAAGCATACCTTGAATAACAACATTCTTTCCTTTCTCCACCGCAGTTGGGGCATTCGACGAAGAAGGAACAGCATCAATAGCATATGCTTTCACAATCTGCTTCTCCTTAAGAGGTTGCAGACACTTATCCTTACGATGTCCCACTTGACCACAGTTGTAGCACTTCCTTTCCGCTGGCTTGGCCCGACATTCTTTAGCATAATAGCCCTTCTTACCACAGCTAAAGCACTCAACCTCCTTCTTGTTCTTTTTTTGGCCACCTTTAGATTGGTCCTGCTTCCTCTTATTCTGAGAGTTATTCTTGCCTCCACCGCCTGCTTGCGGTTTTGGCCCTTCTGCAGATGCAGCCTCAGTCTTTGACTTAGGGTAAAGGCTCTCTGATCTCAAAGCCTTCCCCACAATCGATTCAAAAGTCACATCGATGTGGTTGATAAGCCTTTCCCCCAAGTATCCGTCCAAACCAGTAATGAACTTCTCATTCTTCTTTTCAGGAGTATCAATGAGAGACGGTCCATACTTCGACAAAGTGTTGAACTCAGCAATATAATCAGAAACTGCCCTCCCATTCTGCTTGAGTTCCAAGAACCTCTTGAACAACACTGACTTCTGGGCAGCTGGAATGAACTTCTCGCTAAAGCGAGCCTTGAACTGATCCCAAGTAACCTGATCCTCTGGAGTAGCTGTTCTAATGGCATTCCACCAATTCATCGCTCGCCCTTGCAGCTGACGAGACGCTAGCCTTCTCTTCATTGCATCCTCAAGACCCAAGTCATCGAAGATACGATCACAGCTATCCATCCAATCTTGAACATCTGTGGCCGACTCCGTCCCGTGGAACGGCTTCCCACCAAGGTTAGTGTAATCCTTGCACAACTTGGCGAAATCGACCCTAGGCGCCTGCACTACTGGGCCAACACCAACTCCGGGATTGGGAACTGCCCCTTGCACTTCTCTAAGCATATCTCTCATGAGGTTAGTAAACATCGCCCTCATGTCAGCGGCATTCCCCTGGTTGGTCCCTCTACCAGCACCTCTCGTGTCTCGGCTCATCGTCAATCTGAAAAAGGGAAACGATTAACGACCCCATAGTGGTGCTAGTGCAGTGTGACTTCATTCTTATACTATTAATAGTATATATATACATAGCTTTTGAAAACCAAAGTATTCACAAATACGCACTCTCATATACGTACTATCTCTCCCTGGTGTCTTTCCCTAGGTTAACTACGCAACCTAGAGCTCTGATACGAAGTGTGACGGCCCGCACCAACCGACATTCACTCCAAAGGTGCGCTGTACACATGTCCAGTTAGCACGGAACGGGTCGTCAGAAGGAAAGGAAAGAAAGAAACGAACATACAAAGAACATGTAGAATGTCTCACAGCGCATAGAATAAAATATAATAATAACATACTTGACATAAAACAGGAGAGACAGTGCATAAGCTGAAAACCAGAACTAAACATCATAGCAGCGGAAATCCAAAATTCAGCTTATTACAACTTTTCAAACTGTCTCAAAGCAAAAGTAAGATAAATGAGGTACACTACTAATGCCCAAGTAGCGACCACCAACGACGCAGGGAGAATGTGTATATATATATATATATCATACGTGGAAGCCTCCTGCCCGCCTCCGAATCAGCTACTTGCGCATCACCAGCTAACCTGTCTCTAGTCTGCTCGTGTGAGCACCCAGAGTAATAAGAGGAGACATAAAACTCTGGGTCAGACATAAAGCCTGGTATGAGCGATAAGCATCTAAAGTGAACAATAACAGGTAGACTAAAACATACCTGAACCTGGACCTGCAACCGAAGAGTTAGCACTACATACTGTACAACACTCTAAGGTACCATATCAAACGGTGTAAAGATACGGAGGTGGGGGAGGTGTGCATGTCATAATGATGGCAAACAATCAAACATAGCATCCATCCTCACATCTCTCACTCAGTGCATAAAGCATACGATATTCACCACTTCGATCACCCAACATACCTTGCTACGACCACTCTGCCCCCATGAAGTCATAAATGGCTTCACTGCACTGATAACGTAGCCACTAATCCTTTGCTATGTCCACTTTTCCCCATGGAGTCACAAGAATCCCACTGCACTGGCTCATAGCCTTACTAATCCTTACTATGTCCACTCTGCCCCATGGAGTCACAAGAACCCCACTGCACTGGCTCATAGTCTTACTACGCATCACCTTGCCCCTCAGGTCATAATGACCCTACTACACTGATAACGTAGTCTTGCTATCATCACCTTGCCCCTCAGGTCATAATGACCCTACTGCACTGATAAGTAGCCATCCTTCATTTTTAGTGGTGAATCGAAGTTATGAACGTCGACAACTCCTTAGCACACGTCCCGCAGCAAAGTCCAACCATGAAGTGAACTCATTGATTCCTATCTGGATCCTGAGCTCTAACTTCCCATATTGGACTACCTTTGCATCTCGGGTTTTTGGTCAATACAGGGTCGGTTCGGATCAGAATGCTCCTTCTTCACTGGATCGGGTAGGGTCTCCAGCTTACCACGGTTCGGATCGTCATCGCGGTCCTCTTTCTCTTTGCTTCGGATCATGCTCCTCTCCTCGGTTCGGATCGGAATACCCCATACGGGTCGGATCGCGCTCCTCCAGTTCGTGGCTCCCCCCGGTTCGGATCGGCATCTCGTTGTGCATCGGATCGTGGATGCTGCTTTCCTCTAGTCGGATCGTGATGCGAAGCACAAGTGGATCGGATCGGATAGCAGTTCACGGTTGGTGTTCGTGGACCTTGCGCAGATGGTTCGGTTCGGAGGAGATGACTTGACTCGTGGTGATGTCCCACGATCCCATAGGGCGATCCGATCGACCCTCAATCCCCTATCCGATCTGAATCCCTGCACCTTGTCCAGCGAGTTGTCTACGCCCCTCGACGACGTTTTTGACCATTCCAACTATTCTAACTAATCACAAAGCATTTCATACAGTCATAGAAACATGCATAATCAACCACAAACATCAAAACATCAATATGATAGGTAGAAATGGATCAAACATACCCAAAATCCCATATTTCCCCTTAAGCATATTTAGGTGAAACTAATGATAGGATTAACAAAACTTAACCAAATTAACCCAAATTCATATCAGAGGTCTAAAACATCATTTAAGAATTTATGAACATTTTCCCCAAATTTTATCATGCTTAAATTCGCTAATTAACACTAATTACCCTTAACTAGCCATAATTAGTGTAAAACTATGCAAATCACTCACCTTAGCCACAAAATAAACTAAAATCTAAAATAAATCTCTGATTTGATGTGAATCCCAATGCTAAACAGCAGCTCCAATGTTGCTTTGGTGTAGATCTTCCTTGATTAGAGGTTGCTAAGCCAAATCCTTGACCAAAAGGTGATTTGGAGGTGATTTAGAGGTTGGAGACCATTTTTAGGGTTCCTTGATGATAAGTGGAGGCTAGAAAACTGAAATGGAATGATCCTCTATCTCATTTCAGCCTCCCCATAACCCTAATCCCGAAATGGGTTATGGGCCTATCCACTAATCACCCGATTTGGCCCGGTTAAGCAGTTTTTCACCCTCCAAACCTTATTTCAGCCATATCTCCCAAACAGTAAGTCCGTTTGGCTATTATGACCACTCTACGGAAAGGTAAACCATCAAACGAATCTAATGGAAGTGGTTTCAAGTCAAAATTCCTTTCCAATCAAAAGTTATGGCCAAAACAGTACTAACTAAGGGCAAAATGGTCATTTAAAAATCGACAAAAATCATGAACATGGGAAATGACTCTAATGGATGTTTCCCAAAGTTACATGACCATACGACTTCATACGGGAAAGAAATAAATGTTCTACGATCCTATGATGTGTAGAATACGGGTCGTTACAGAAACTCTCAAACGGTGCTCTTCTGGCCAAAACTCCATAATACCAAAATCATATAGCACGATTTTCTCTTCGAATTGAGTATGCGGAAGTCATATTTTGGACTGTGGAGTTGTTCAGAAAACGCGTCCAAAGTCTGCTGTCCAAATACTGTCTTTTCGCGATTTCCGGCGAAATGGCACATTTTCGGAAGGAAGACCGCTTGGCGAAAGTTGTCCGGAATGGCACGTTTAAGCTAGATAAAAGATGGCGTGAAGATTGGAGCTCGTTTGCAAATTTTGGAACCATAACAACAAATCCGGACGATAGAAAATATGTGAGTTTTCTCCGCTTTAAAGCTTCTATGATTTTTATTTTAAACAAAGTTATGATTTTTATTTTAAACAAAGCTATGGTTTTTATTTTAAATAAAGATATGATTTTTAACGAAGTAAATATTGGATTTTTATATATAAAGTAGCGATATAAAGATATGATTTTCAGTATGAAGTGGTATTTTAAAAATGTGATTTTTATTTTTAGAAGTATCGGTTTAAAAATATGATTTTTATCTATTTGAATGAAGCGATAAAAATATGATTTTTATCATATGAGTAACGATATAAAAATATATAATTTTTATATATGAAGTGCCATTATAAAAATGTGATTTTTAAAATAAACATCATATTAAAAATGCGATTTTTACTATGAACAGCGGGAAAAGATCGCATTGGAATTTTGGGCAAATCCGAACCGTTCAAAAATAGAGAATGGAGGAGTGGAAACCCAAGGTGAGAACCTCCTCACTATAGTTTTCTTTATGCAGTTATTTATTTTATAACTGCATATATGAACTGTTCCCCGTCATCCGCAGACCATGGACGACTTGTTTGTTTGGTTGTGTGGTTGATTGGATTATTTGTTTGAATTTGGTTGTTTGGGTGAAATGAATTGATTAGAATTGATATGTATATGGCGCGAGCCAATACCAGGAGAGGGGTAATGCTATACATTACCCGATTTCAATATCGCGCCGTTATAATGCCGAAATTTTCTGAAATAAAATGTGTTAGTTAAAAATAACATTTTTATTGAATGTTTGAACTGTTAAAAATAGCAAAGTGTTGAAATAAATATTTTAACGTTAAAAATATAATTTTTAACGTATACATGAATCAACATTAAATTCTCCTGAAAAGAATTGAATATTCATTTACAAATCGGATGATTTGTTTATGTAGACACAATTATCTGACATTGATTGGGACGATAAAATTTTACACATCGCCCAACTACACAAATAAAATTTGTGCTTGATTGATTGAAACTCCACACAGGTATTGGGATGATATTTGACATATATTAGCCCCAGTTGCTTAGTAGTATGTCGATCGATTGGTTGACAGACTGTTGTAAGCGTTAATTATTTATTTTAAAGCATATGCAGTTGTGTAGTGCACTTTGGATGATGGTTGATTGTGTATCATTATTATTGTATACATGTATTGTATGAAATCCATATTATCAACATTATATGGTGATTGACTGTGTCTGATTCCAGTTCAGAAAGAATGAATATTTTAAAATAACGAATATTTAAAAATAATATTCAGTAAAGGATCAAAATATGATTTTGATGTCCGATTTTGGATGGACATGAAAATATTTAAATATATGAAGCCGTGTTAATTAGATTAGCGCCATTTTGACGTGAACGATATTTATATCGATTTGATTCATTTATATAATGAATATCGAAAAGGAAACGATTTCAAAATCCAATGTTTTGAAAATATTATCATTTATATATCGATGATATGGAATATTCAATTTTGACTTGAAATTGAATATGAAGTTGAAATCGTTTTGAAAACGAATTTGAAACGATTTATAAAATACGTTTTAAATGGAAATCGATGAAATATATGTAATATATATATTATATATGTATAATGGCCTGAATAGAACGCAGCGCGCCACGGCAGTTCGCGAATTTCGACCATTGACTTCGAATTGACGTTACGGGAGATCCGACCGTCGGATTCTCCTGAAACTGGGACCGTTGGGTTCGTATCGACAAGAGCTTTCCAAGGAAATACAAGATTTGAAATCTAACGGTTGTATTTGGAATTATGTCCAAATTAAATTTGAAAAGGTCGATGTAAGTGCAGTTCGATGACCGTTTATGAAAATCGACTGTACGGGCCTTGATAAAATTATTAAAAATATTAATAATTTGTGTAAAATCATAATAAATGATTTGAAAAGAATTCGGGTGAAAAATTCCATACTTTAAAATATAAAAATATATTTTTATCTAAATGAACTAGTTATGAACTAGAATTATAATCCAATACTTTTAAATAAACAAATTGGATTTGAAATGGTTTTAAAGATAATCAGAATTTCCAATATACGAATTGGAATGGATTTGGATCGAAATTATCTTCGGAATATTTCGATATTGGATTCCGTGATTATACGGATATTGTGGAGGAATTTGAAAGATATATATATCGTTATTCCAATACGATATTTGTTGATTTCATAATTTGATATTGAATGTAAGCCGATATATTTTCTATTCAGATGCTTGTATTTAATATTAAATTGGATTTTGGGTTTATCGTGAACAGTATTTTAAATAACACTTGTTCTTTAACCCGATTAACAATGGAATAAGATTTTGGGTTTGCCGTGAATGTTATCTTTAATAACACTGTTCTTAAACCCAATGGAGTTAAGAAAATTGAAACTAACTGGAGATTAGCTAAGTTGAATGGTTTCTTGGGTATTGATCTGATGTTGGTTTCGGCCTTCGGGATTAATACTTAGGGAATTGTTCTCTTACTAATTTACGGTTAGAGATTAAGTGAATGTGATTTTGGGTTTATCGTGAACCGTGTTTTTAAATGACATTGGTTCTTTAACCCAGTTAAAGATAAGATTAATTTCTTAGCTTTGAAAAATCAATAATATTGATTTTTGGGAAAATTTAAACTAAATGGAGTTTTAATGAATCTTTGATTATATTGAAAAGTGAATTTGATAACGAAAATTATCAAATCCAAGAAATGATCGAGAATAGAGTACCACCAGTTTTACTCCAGGCGATAGTTAAATCTTTAATTAGGTTTGAACGTGAAATGGTAATTTAATTTACCGATAACACCGTGGTGTTAAATATGAAGTATTACCTATTTTGCTTCATAGGATGAATAGGTTGGGATTCATAAATTAAACGAATGATTACTTCGGTAAGGAGCGCTAATCCCGACTAGTTTGGATAAACCATAATTTGGTTTGAACTGATATCCAAAGGAAGATTAAAGAATAAATTTAAAGAATTTGTCTTTGATAAAATTAATGGGAACCGTTCCCAAAGTATAAAAATATTTGAAGAAATGAATATTCTGGATTGGAATGAGGCGTATGTTGTGTTTTTATAGCACTTGTTTATTATATACGTGAGTTATTCAGAAAGACCGGGTTTATCCCATTCTGAATAACTAATTCGACGATAAGTCGAAGATGAAGACGGTGATTGAAGACCGGAGGTCTTCACATCGTTTAGATTATTACTGATGTCTTGATTGGGCTGTACACTCAAGACAAGGTAATAAGTGATGATCATCCAGACGTACTTGGAGATCGACCGGATATGCGAGGACCTCTCTCCTGTATTGGACATATGGGATGAGGAATAAGGTGCCTCCGGTTTCGTTCAGATCCAGGACGAACTTGTAAATGGATGTGTGTCTGACATTGGATTTCATTCTGTGTGATTGATAGACATCAGTTGCATAGCGTGAATTGCATGTGTGCCATGCTGAGATGTAAATGATCAAGGCTTCTGTTGAAAAGCAGAGTCTGGTGGTTGATGATCAAAGCACGGCTTTAATATATCATAGCTTTGTGTAGCGTTAATTCGCGAGCCTCGCACCTCGATGTGAACCAGAAACGGGGGAGGACCTCAGGGAGGACATGTGTTTCCTTCTAGCCAGGGTGGTGTCTGGGTTTTGCACGCCCAGGCGTTTTACTTATATGGATGATGGATAGCGAGGCGCCTCGGTTATTTCGATCTCTACGGAGCCGATGGATGGTCTTTATGCAGACCAGATTGACGCCCCATAGGGCGGGGAAACGTAGTGTTCAGACATTTTAATCCACATCAGTGGGCCGGCCCTGACGATCCAAGGTGCAGTTGCGGCTGTTCCTGAGACATGGGCTAGAGCGTCTCGAATTAGCATAGGATGATCCATTTGCCTTGGTTCATAGACGGAAATACAACTTCCAATATGTGACATTTACGGTTTTGATTGTAGAGCCTAGTATTAGCGACACGATATATGGTACCCATGCCGTCTAGGATTGATACATTTATATTTGAAGTTGTTTTATACAATATGCACTTATAATAGTATCAAATGATTTGTTTTAACGTACCAAGCATGTTTGACTATTATAAGGGAAAACCCTATCCTCCGGCTTGCGTTGCATTATGTGATGGGATTTGGGTCTTATAATAGCCTCATTTTTTCAAAAAGCATTGCGTTGTTTTATTATATGCACTGGTATTCTTGGGAGGAAACCCGTTTCATGTTATACGGCGTGGTCCCTTGATATATCTGATTTAAAGTAAAGTTTTAAATAACTGTTTTAGTTCTCACATCAGTCACATGACTGACCAGGTGTTTATTGTTTTAACCTAAACTCTGGGTGCCCCTATTTTCCACATGGGCAGCTAGTAGTTTTGGTTTTGTAGATTTATATTCACAGGATCCTGATTTACAGCTGGAATGATATTCGGAAAGCTCTGTATCCGTATATTCCTTTCAATTGTGTTCTGTATTATTTTCCGCTGCATTGTAAATTGTAAATATATGATACTTTTTTAATGTATAATATTTATTTATACTCTGTATATTCTTGTATCTGATGTAAATTGTTGTAATAAGCAATGAAATGTTCTTCTGTTTGTGTTCTGATTTGTCGTGTTCTCAATTCAATCCGGGCTTTCCTTCATGGAAAAGTTCGGGTCCTTTCAGGGAGAAAGCACACATGAAGGCATTAAGGGCTTGACACCTCAAAAGAAACAAAAATAGTAGATAACTAGTTTAAGGTGTGTACGCAAACTTAAGATACTTTAGTTTATTATGTGTCATTTACCCATGTGACCACAAACTGATTCCATTTTCAACAAAACTTAATATCCCATCATATTTTTCTGATACGGTTCCAACAAAACCGATTTCGTCGAATTCTGAGTCCGATTGCTCAAAATGTGCTCGTTCGAGGTCAATTCAAGTTCAAATTATTGATTGGTTTATGCTTAAATTTCGCCTGGTCACATACTAACTCTGTTTGACGCAATATTTGGAATCCTACCATATTTTGACGTTCTAGATCCAATAAGATTGGTTTGGTCAAATTCTGAGATCGTCTTAAAAATTTCTATTTTCTAGGCTATCAAAATAATATTAAAATATCGAATTTTAATATAATTAACTTTTTAAATTAATTTTGAAAGTTCTCTAACCTTATCTCAATTATTTATAAGTCATATTTAAATATTTATCTCAAAATTCAAAAAAAATTGGTGAATAGTGTTAAATTTTTATTTTTGACCAAAATTGTTTGAACTGATAAGTTGATAAAACTAATTTAAATAACTTATCTGATCATTATACTTTTTGAAATCGTATTTAAAAAAGAGTGTATGTATCTAGAATCGTGCGCAGTTATTTTAAATTCTTATAAACTCGAGTTTTCAAAATATCTGAAATTTTGGGTTGTTACATCGATTTCCTTGGATCGCATTGCATTTGAGGATGCGAATTCGCATCACGTCCCCGTGATACGAATTCACAAGGGACTTGGCAAACTCAGAAGTAACGTGCAGATCACTTGTTTTGGCTTGATCGACACACGTCGATCACTGTTTTTCAACTTACCAAATCACTATTTTTCAACTTACCAACCCGGGATGCAAATTTTACAAACAACATTGATTTTTGGATAAAATTTCGGGATGCGAATTTCTCTCGAGCGGAGCTCTAGGCGTATATGGTTGCTTCACAACAACAAGTGGTTGTACGCTCTGAATAATATACCATCGGGTAATCTGCCAATACCATAGATAATATTCCTCGTCCGACAAAGTGAACTACTCCTATTGCATACGCATATGTCGATGGTTCCATGTCTCAATGGCTATCTCGTACACCACGGCTACTGCTAAGTCAATCCTGTAATGTGGAACTACTTCTGGAAGGTGCTGTCTAAATCCAAACCGACGCATCATGAAGATGGTAAGCCACATCGTTGAAGCATACAACGAGCACACAAGCGGTCCATAGATTACCAGAAGCAGTATATAAGGCCGAAAGCTTCCCTTGATCATGTGCATACGGGGTCCATGTAACAACATCTGGACTGAGCACGTCCAACTCGTTGTGGTAGAATAGTAGATTACGCCTCGGAGTATGCAACGTGCTCTTCCTCCCAATCCACCTGCAACTGCAACGTAATAAGAGATATAGGAGCTGATTAAACAAACGAAAAGTAAATAAGTGATGAAAAAAATACCTAGACCCGTATGGCAAAGAAAAATCAATATTTGGTGACTTCATTTCGAGCCTACCAACAAGAAGATACATCCAAGATAATAGCTACAAACAAAATACGTCAAGAAACACTAATGCATATAGATATAAAATATACGATACTAAAATTCATATGAAAATAAATTACCTGTACTAAAGAAGGACAACATCTAAGTGAAGCATTCTCCATCAAAGCGACCCTGGTCAGTTCGGTGTATGTATGTTAATGTAACACTGCCCCAAGAATATGGCCGACATTCATCAAAATCCTACAGAAAATGCAATTATCCATCTTAGCCATACATGCGTCTTCGAATGATCACAAATCAATCACGAAGTAATGATATGAAGTATGATAGCTCTAGTACGCTGCTCTATTTACTCCTGCATGGCATACTCTGGAATGTCTGTTTGAAACTGTTGTCTACACCAAGTAGTGACATTTTGCTCATTTCCCCCACCACTAACCAACGGGAGGAGTGAGACATAGAAGCCTTTGACACATTTCCATATAGTCCCCTGTCTCCGGAGTCTTGGACGGAGCACCATCAATGGGCAAGCCAAGCAGGACCGCAACATCACCTAAAGTGATGGTCATCTCACCAACTCTTAAATGAAATGTGGATGTCTCTGGTCTCCATCTATCGACTAATGCAGTGATGAGATAGCGATCCAGCTGCATGTAACTCAACCTGTGTACTAATAAGAATCATGCACAATAAGTAAAGCTAAGACTCCTGGATGATTGGAGCTCACTAAGTCAACAGAGAACGTGTGATCTATGATGATAACTGGCTTTTTACGTTGTGAAAAATTAAAGCAACATGTGAGAAATACAATAAAATGTTGAAAAATAAAAAATACCTAAAAAACTAATAACGTAAAAACATACCAACATCATAACATTGTTGCTCGTTTTATGACGATCTTGCAAATATAGATTACTACCATCAATAGGTCCAGGTTGCATCTCAACATACTCTACACAAATCATATTTTCATTACATAGTGCCGAATTAATGTATCCAACAAAATTACATAAGTGCTGAAAACTATAGATTTCAACTACATTCATCATTCGAAGCCAAATACTCGTTATTCACAATTTTGTCCAATTATAAAACCCTAGATTTCTAAATATCAGCCAAAAGTTTGTGAATTTATACCTTCCGGAGTTTCTTGGGCTGACAAGCTAGCCATGGTATTGATTTCAAATAAAAAAACTGAAATTTGGATGTTGGGGGGTCGATTTAGGGTTTGGGGGATTGAGTTCGTTTGGCGTAAAGTTGGAAGAATGAGGAAGTGAGGAAGAAGAGAACTGGAGCTCTTTGTATATAGCGTGGGGGCGCTATTCGAGATCGCATTTGTGTGCGCCATCTCAAATAGCGCCCAGTGTATTTTGTTTTCAAAAACATTATAATTGTACTAGCGTTATTTGCAAATACAGGTGCTATCTCAAATAACGCCCAGTCCATTAGCAATTAAAATCGTCTGGGCACTATTTCAAAATGCGCCCGTTTGCACCTTCTCAAATAATGCTAGTATTAAATAACCGTCCCCTCCAACGTGGCCAAAACTAGGTTATATGTGTAATAAGTTTTAAAATTAGGCTAAATCCGTAGTTAGTTTTCAAAAGTAGGCTAAATCGGAAAAAATCCCAATAACATAGATAAGTCATTCATATTAGTTAGTTGCTTATTTGTTTAGGTTTCCAGGGTGTACCATAATGCTTAAGATAATATTAGAAATTTAGTTTGACATCGACTAAAGTAGGAATGGACATTTCCATTCAGTGTAGTTATTTTGTATTATCTGTCATACATAGACCAAATCATTCAACCATCCCAAATTATTGTTGAATCGTTTCTTCAACCTTTTGGCAAAGAATATGTCCTATTCATCCACACCATTTAATTATTTATGATTCTTATGGGTGCGTCATTGAGTTTACCGTATGTTACTCTATTGATGACTTAGGATGTTGCACTCATGTGTCTACTTGCTCAAGTTATCAAAATTATAGTTATATTATTGGTGTTGCTAAATTTGCAAGCAGCCATTTTGAAGATTCCAGTACGTTCATGGAAACTGATTTCTAGCCTTATGTTGCTTGCATAATGCAAGAAGTGGTATGGCAAAATCAATTATAATTAAATGAATTAAGCTAATTATTTGTTATGTTCTCAAGGGGACCGGCTTTTAGGTGTTAGGACAAAAAATAAAACATAAAATGAGACACGGTAAATATTGATCATTGGAACAAACATCCATGACACGGTAAATGAATTAAGTTAATATATCTTTCTGACATGACTCTCTAATTTCTTGTGGAATGCTAATGTACGTATTATATCATATATGCAAGGTCTTTACACACTTCTATGTGAAAATTTAAAATATTGTGACAATAACTGAGTATTTTTTAGCCAAATGATTTTGTAAATGTATTCCTGTTATATTTATAGCCATGCTTAAATTAAAAATCGTGGCTTGATACTTTTAACATTATACACGCCTAGCAGTGTTGATTAATATCAATGTTGTGTAATTTGAACCGCTTTGCAAACAAAACCGATGAGCTATTTATAGAAACAATGAAATGGTAATAGTAATTGTGCTACTTATCGAACTATTTGTTAAGAAGAGTTGCTTAGTTGTCGTTGTTCAAAATTAATTTTGCTCGAATTCAAAATCTTTTTTTATTGGAATTTTTTAATGTTCTTAGCAATTTAAATTATAATATCTAAAATTTCTCCAAAATATTCATTATATTCCATATTTATTTCACATCCACCATTAATATTTTATACCTACTACAATATACTTTGATGGATCTAAATCGGTTAATTTAAAAATGCAATAAATTCTTAAATCAATCATGCTATTATCGATTAATTTAAAAATATAATAATTTTTTAATAAAAATTACATAATTAATCAGTTAGTTTTTACACCGTTGTGCAGTTATATTAGTATATTCGGAGGTCTGATTGCATGTCCAAATGTTTGAACGTCTTTAGGAATAATTCCTTTAGTTTTCAGTTTCTCTAAATTCGGATGTTTGGCCCAATAATTCAAACATTTGAAATTCTTAAAAGTTAAACCGTAATTATCCAGGATTTTATGTGTAATTTCAACCATCCATCTCGTTGTTTATTTAAAACGTCTATTGGTTGTGTATTTTGGGTGTTCCGTTAGGTTTTCATATACAAGAGAATCGTTGGGATATAACTGGGCTGGGAACTACTGCGTGTGGGTTATAACCTTAACGGCTGAAGCTTCATGGTGTGCTGTATCGGGCGGCAGTTAGAAGGCCTGTGGGCCGGTGTCGGGGCTGTAACTGTAAGGCTAAAAAGTAGTACAATATATAGCAAGAAACAGATTAAGCATGAGCAAAAGAGCAAGAGTTGATAAAATATATTCACAATATATAAACTTATTTTCGATGTTTATTATAGAAACTTTCTTTTAAATCCATGAGTTATTTTCATTTACAACAAAATCAATTTCTTAACAAACTAATTAAAACGTTCATATTGAAGAAGTAACAGGGAAAACGTCAAATCCTGCCAGGACATAGACCAAGTTAGGTAGAAGGAAAATGAATCGCACTATAGCCCTCCCTGACTACTCCCAATATGCAAGTCACATTAGTCCGATGCTTTGAACAGTGAAATATGAAACTATAGATAAAGTAAATTATAAGTACCTGGAACAATAACAATGTATAATCAAACATGCCCAGGTCAGGTTATACTCCTCAAGAATTTTAGTCTGTCGACAGTAACTATTTGGAAATTTTTGCGAAAATACTTCGGTTGACTAAAGGGATTATTATTGTCACTCCAAATATTGTTAAGGGGAAGTCAATTTTTTTTTTTTTTTTAAATAACATTTGTTAAGGAAAGTACCAATGCAGAGAGCACCTCCTTAACAAATAAAATTTATTTGACCAAAATAGTCTGTTTTACAATAATCTTTTTTTTAGTTGTTAGTCAAAAAAATTAATACGGTATAGTAGTCAGATTGCACCAGAATTTTATATTAAATTATCAAGAATCTCATTTGTCGATATACATCAGATTAGAAGAAAAAATATCATTCGCAGGAAATCAATATACATATATCGAACAACTGTTTTTTTAATACAGTACCACGTTCTTCGTTCATACCATTATTTATCCTCAAACAACCGCTTTTTTTTTCAAATAATTTAGGGATCATATTTTTTTGCATTTGAAATTGATTGGGATTTGGAACGGTAACAAATGTTATTACCGGATGTTATTACGAGGGTAAAAGGGAATGTAAAAAAATTAAGTACGTGACCTCCCTAACATTATTTTTATGATTGCTATGTTTTTAAAATTTGACATCTCCTTAACAATATTTGGAGTGTCAATAAAAATTCCTTTGATTAATCTATGTTTTAGCAATAAACAATAATAATTCAATATTTAAATGTAAGTTATGACGATAAACTATGAACAAACACGTCCGCATTAATTTATTTAATGGGATGCAATCTTAATAAATAACATGCGTGTAACCCGTGCGTTGTACACGACAACACTACTAAAAGTAGTATTTATTATTTTGACGTTAAAATAAGAACTCCGTTATGTAATATATGATAAATTTTAATGTAAAATACATAAACTATTAATTAAAATTATTATTATTGTTTATATGCAATTTATATTTCATAGCTTACACAAACATTATGTATGCATATGTACTTGAGAATTTTTTTAATCATGTATGTGTGTCTATATATATTTGTGTGTGTATTGAAATTGATATATATTAGTGATTTATTTGATAAACTAGCAAATATTATTTAATAGAATTTGTTTAAATAAATTAAATTTAAATTTGCGAGCTTGTTAAACTGTGCATGCATATCATAAAATTTTGAAAAGAAAATTTGCAAATAAATAAATAAATTTGTTGTGGAGTTGTTGATGTTCAAAAGGAGTTCTATGATATAATATACGGCAAATTCCTGATATAAATGAATTTAGGAGTGAGCACAGTTCGATCTGGTGCGGTTTAGTGTCCAAAACCGCTTCCACACCGCATCAAACGATTGATCAAAAATACAAACCACTCTATTAAGCGTTCAAACGGTTCGGTTTCGGTTCGGTTTTGGTTTGGTCTGGTTTGAACCCATATTAAATATGAAATAAGAAATTTACTTCTATCAATAATCAATTTATGATTGTGTGATATTGTGTAATTTCAAGTTTAAAACACGGGGTGTTATCCAAAATAATGATATGAAAACTAATATACTGAAACTATACACTTTTCCTTTGAGATAATGATTATTTTTAATATAACAACAACATACGTTGAAAATGGAATATATATTGTAAAAATAAAAAATTTGATAGAAATTAGTTAATTTTTTATCATAACACTACCAATGTAGGTATGCGGTTCAGTCAGGTTTAATGCAGTTGAGTCAACAGTTCAAACCGCAACCGAACCGTATAATGAGAGTCGGTTCGATTTGAGGTATTCGCTTTAGAGAGAGAATTCAGTTTGTTTTACGTACCGTATTTGCGGTCTATTCTGGGCGGTTTCCGCATTACGGTGCGGTTTATGCCCATCCCTAAATGAATTCATTACAAGGAAAACTGTATATCCTGACATTCGTAACCGTCGGTATTTCGTCGGAAAAAGCAACCCCCAACAGAGTTACCGACGAAATAAAGACATCGTTATATTTAGCATTATTAGATTTTTCGATAAAATTTTCCAATGTTTTCCTTAAAAACGTCAAAACTTACCGATGTTTTTCTTTTTATTAACAAAAAGGGAAATTCTACGACGAATTTAGCGACTTCAAAGAGAAAAGTGATTCACGTAAAACGTGGATATATTTGTCAGAAAATACTGATGAATTAATGACCAAATCAGTAAAAAAAAAAATCGATGGATTTAGTGACGAATTGGGCATTTAAGTAATAATTAAATCACTGAAACATATATACCCACTAGTTGGAATAATTGGCATTTGGTGCGGTTTATGTGGTTTGCTGTGACTCAACATCTTTGAAATACTCTCTCTCTTTGTGTGTGTGTGTGTGTATATAGGCACACACACATACATATACATATACATACATGCACAAGTTATCACACTAGCACTCCCCATCGTTCTCAACAATATACTGTAAAAAAGCAACTCCATATAAAGCAATATGATTTCTAAAATTCACTACAACTCAGAGTTCATAGGCAATATGATCTACGCCATAGAAGTTTTACTACAACGAAAATCCAAGGTGTTGCTAACCACAATGTTGTCATAGCTATGCCGACTTTTGTCTATGGTAACGCACGCTTCAATGTGTTAGCATAGATTTCAACCACATGTTGCAGTAACCACGTGAATAAAAGTATACGTCCGCATCAACGCGATCCAACGGTCCAAGTGAGCGATCTATGTGAAATAATGTTTAAGGCAGGAAGCAAAAACAAAGCGGCAAAACACTTAGCAAAATATTGAAGGGTTTCAATCGAATTTTTAACAAAATACTCCACCGCTCAACCTCTCAAACACTCACTCACAGGTTCAATTAAGGCTAAAAGTTCAAGTTTACAAGCTTAATTGAGGTTCGATTAAGGCAAGTTCGAGTTCAAGTTCAATTAGGACTTTGGTGTTTCAATTAGGTCTTCAATTAGAGTTTGTTTGGGTTTCAAATTTCAGTTAGGGCATCGATTTAATCTGCTGCTTAAGGTATCACTCAATGTATATTTCATTTTTTTTGATTTGATTGTTGTGTTTCCTAATTTACTAGTTTGCTTGTGCATTCAGGTGTAATCGTATTTCTTATTTTATTATTATGTTTGTCTTTGTCCTTATAGTCATGGCTAAATGATATTTGTTTGTCAATTAGTGATAAATGACAAGGAAAAACTATGGGCAGAACTTCCTAAGTACAGTGAAAGATATACTGGTGGAGTGAAACTTTTTATTCCAAATACTTTTTCTAGATTCGCGGTGGGTGATCAAATTACAAGCCCTTGCAAAAAATGTCATAATCGCAAGTGGCATCGTCAAGAGGTAGTCTAGGACCATCTGAATTGAAATGGTCCATCTGAATGGTACGTGAAATGGATTTGTGAGGTTTCCTATTTAGATCTCGAAAGCACCTATAACGATATGGATTGTGAAGCAGAAATAAATTTTGAAGATAATCTCGATGAGATGTTGCATCGTACTTTTGGAAATATGTAGAACAATGAATTTGAATCTTCTGATGGATCAAATGGAATAGATGTTGATGCTTGAAAATTTCATCAACGTGTTAAGAGGGAAAGCAACCATTATATCCTGAGTGTACTAGATTTTCACGATTAAGTTTCATTGTCAGACTTTATTCTTTAAAATAGCTACATAGAGTCATCGAGTATGCATTCAACGATTTATTAAAGTTGATAAAAAAGCTTTTCCACATGCCCACATCCCTTTATCTTTCAATGCTACCAAAAATATCATTAAAGATTTAGACCTCGATTACCAAAGGATACATGCATGTCCAAATGATTGCATGCTATATTAGACAGGAAATGAAAAAGAAAATAACTGTAATACTTGTGGTTTTTCAAGGTGGGTTTTACTGGAAAAGAAAGCGGTTATTGACAATGATCCAAAGAAGAAGATTCACAAAGTACCAACAAAAGTGATGTTTTATTTTCCACTAAAACAAAGGCTGCAAAGGATGTTCATATCCAAGAAGTACGCAAATCTTATGTTATAACATGCAGTGGGACGAAAAAATGATGGCAGATTTCGACATCCAGCTGATGGCAAGGTTTGGAAGATGATGGATGCTAATTATCTTCATTTTTATCTGAAAACAGAAATATCAGGTTAGGAGTAGCATCTGATGGATTCAGTCTTTTTCGTACAATGACTACACAACACAATACATGGTCAATTATAACCTTCCACCTTGATTATGGATAAAGATAAAAAAATTGATACACTCTACCCTTATCCCTGGTCCAGAGTCTCCTAACAATTACAATGATGTCTACATGCAACATAAAAATGAATCTCCTTTTAAATAGAAGTCAATATTTTTTAATTTACCACATTGGAGTCAAAATGTTTGTCAACGTAAACTTGATGTTATGCACATAGATAAAAACATCTGTGATAACATACTTGGTACTTTACTAAATACTGATGGGAAGTCGAAAGACCATTTAAATGCTTGTTATGATTTACAAGATAGGCATCAGAGAGGTCCTTCATTCGGTTCTATCGACTGATGGGAATTACCTTGAGATGAGGGCAGCCATATTTGAAATGACGAACAAGGAGAAAGAAATATTTTGTTCAGTGTGGAAGATTGCTAAACTACTTTATGGTTGTGCAGCTAGTATCAGCCGGTATGTAAACAAGAAAGAGGGGTAAATTGCAGGGTATAAGAGACATGATGCTCATTTTCTTCTCCACCATTTGCTGCAGTTTACTGTGAAGAAATCTGTAAAAACTGAACTTGCAATACCTATGATAAGATTAGGTGCATTTCTAAGAAGTCTTTGGAGTAAAATTATCGATTTGGCTGATCTCAAGAGGCTACAAAAGGAAATTGTGGAAATTCTTTGTCAATTTAAGATGATATTTCCAAATGCTTTCTTCAATACAATGGTTCACTTGCTAGTTCATTTATGCAAAGAAATTGAATATGGTGGACATGCACATGTTTGTTGTATGTTTCCTATTGAGCGTTCTCTTTGTAAACTGAAATCATTTGTTCGCAACAAAAGTAAACCTGAGGCGTCCATTGCTGAAGGTTGTCTTGCAAAAGAATGTTTGATATTCTGTTCAAGGTTCTTAGGTCGCGAGGGAGCAGGAAAAATGCAATTTGAAATATGTCCATAGAATCTGGAATATCCTATTGGCACAAGAAGAAACAAAGATGGAAAAGCTATTCATCTTAAAGATTCTCAATGGAAGGAAACTGTTACATTCTATTCAATTGTGTTAACAAGGAAATAGAGAGTTTACTTGAGTAAGTTTTTAAGTTTTATTTTTATTTTAGTAAGTATTGAAGAATTAAAAAATTTATTTCTATCTTTTATTAACCAGATCTTTATTCTAGGGAACATCGAGCTTTAATTGATGGTCATGCATCATCAAAAAAATGTAAAAGAGAGAGAGAACACATTGAAGAATTTTGGAAGTGGTTAAAGGAAGAGGTTGGGAAAAAGGAGGATATTTCTAAAGAAGTACAACTGTTTGCCATGGGCCCTCTTCCAATAGCTAAGCAGTTTACTAGATATGTTATCAATGGATACAGATTTTACACAAGGTTCAAAGATGCCAAATGCACAGCACAAAATAGTGGTGTATTTTTCACAACCTTGACTACTAGCTTTGCAAGTTTGAAAGATCAAAATCCATTGGTTAGTGAAGTCTATTACCATGGATCAACTGAAGAAATATTAAAACTAGAATATTGAGGAGAATTTAGGGTGGTTTTATTTAAGTGTTGTTTATACCAAGAAGAGAAAGATTTATATGGGCTGACACGTGTCAATTTTAATCGATAGTGCCAGAAATCTGATCCTTATGTTATGGCTTCACAAGTACAACAGATGTTTTATATAGAAGATCCAATTGATAAGATGTGACACAACGTTATCAAGAAATTACCAAAAGACTGGTGTGAAATCGAAAGAGAATACGAAAATTAAGATTTGAATAATATCCAACCTGCTTATGGAATTGAAAATCAATATTTTGATGTTTGTTGGTGTAGACACTACGCCATAGATGGCATATTGCAACGAAAACCCATGGTGTTGCTAGCTACAATGTTGCCATTGCTATGATATTTTTTGTCTATTGCAACGCACACTTCAATGTGTTAGCATAGATATCAACATGTGTTGCAGTAGCCGCGTGAATAAAATTAGCAATCTGCGTCAACACGATCCAACGGTCCAGATTAGTGATCCGCATCTGTAATAACCCGGAAAATCTGGGCCAGTTTAAAAATTTTATTTTGGCAATTTTGGCGAATTTTGAATATTTAAAATAGATTATTTTAAATAATATCGACGAGAAATTTATTTTGAATATAATTCGAACGTATATATTTATACGCGTCGTCGTTATAATATAAATAATTATATATAATTATAAAAGGAATTGAAAATGGCGCGGTAGTTCGATAATTCGATTTCAAACTTCAATTGAATGTACCGGGTGCAAAACAATCCGGATTTTAGTGAAACCAAAAACATTAGGATCTAATTGATAATATCTTTCCAACGAATCCGAAAAATCAAAATTTCATAGCGGGAATCAAAAGATATGTCCAGTTGAAAATTCTGAATAGTCGCTATGGAATTCAGGCCCTTAAAAAGGGGAATTTTGCAAACGACCTTGGATTTCGACGAAACCAATTTTGTTGGATCCGTGATGTCAAATTATTGTTAGATTCCAAATTTCATAATTTTTCGAATCAATATGTTAGTGTGGCAAAGGAAAACGCGTTTGACCAGTTTCAGTTGATTTTAATCGACTGGAAAATGGCCATTTTTCCAACGGTCTCAGAATTCGACGAAACTAGTTTTGTTAGGACCGTATCGTCAATACGAAGCTAGAAAATATTTTTCTGGGATTTATAGAGTTAGTATGCGACCCCAGTAAATTGAAATGCGCGTTCAAAATCAATATATAGAGTTATATGTTGATTTTAACGGAAACTGATCGAAACAGCCGAATCAGCCTGCGATACATATCCCATTGTGTTCGAAATGGGGGTAAAACGCTATGGACGACAGGCGGTGAGCCTCGTTTAGAGGTCGTATGTAAAAGTCAACGTTTTGAATTTAAAATTAATAAAAAAATATAATAAACTTCCTTTCTCTCTCCCCCTTTAACTCTTCTGCCCCCCCCCCCCTTTCGAATTCATTCTGGAAAAAGAAAAAAAGAAAAACGATCGAAATCGGAGACCCCCCACCCCCAGGCGGCGGCGACCACCGCGAGAGCCCCCCTATTGGCGTGCGACGCGCTACCCCCCCCTTCCTGTCGCTGACCGACGCCTCCTCCCCCCCTCCGCCACAGCCGCAGTCCCTCCGATCCTCCTCCACAAACGCCATTGCGCCCAAACCCGAAGCCCTGCTGCCACCTACATTGACCCCCACCACCACGGCGACCCCACACCGACGCCTCAGACCGCCTGTGGGTCCCTTCACAGCCCCGAACCCGAAGAAAAACCACCGCCACCACCTCTCGACTTCGACGCAGCCCCTCCCCTTCTCAGTTCGACAGTAAACCCCCTCCTCACAGCGGTGAAAGGTAATTTTCGATTTTTAAAATCAATTTTTACATATAATAGTTTATTTTAAAAATGTGAATTTTTAATTTACATATGGCATGGAAAAAAAATGCGACCTTTATGTGTTAAACATCATAATAAAAACTTGATCTTTACTTTTTTTTAAACAAAAGGTCGGAGTTTCAGAATAGAAAGATAGAATTTTTATCGAAGTAAAAATTCGATTTTTATATATTGAATAGCGAAGTAAAAATTCGATTCTTATATATTGAATAGCGAAGTAAAAATTCGATTTTTATATATTGAATAGCGAAGTAAAAATTCGATTTTTATATATTGAATAGCGAAGTAAAAATTCGATTTTTATATATTGAATAGCGGAGTAAAAATTCAATTTTTATATATTGAATAGCAATATAAAAATACGATTTTTATATATGTAGTGACTACGTGCGACGAAAGTGACGAAAGGTGAGAACGACGAAAACTTCTAGAAAAGAAGAGTCAAGATGATTGGATAGCTATCGATGAGAACTTCTCACTCTTCAATTTCTTTTTCTAGTTATATATATATACTAGGATGCAGACGGTGTTTAGTAGCACCCGACACCCGTCATCCACAGACCATGGATGGCTTGTTTGTTTAATTGTTTGGTTGTGTAGTTGGTTAGATTATTTGGTTTGAATGGAATTGTTGTAATATACAATGAAATGTTCTTCCATCTACGTTCTAATTTGTCGTGTTCTCAAAACGATCAGGGTTTTCGAACGGTCTAGATCGGTTTAACGATCGATTCAGATCGAGCGAAATTCCTTGTCATCACATTTGGTATCAGAGCTTTGGTTTACAGAGCTCGAGAACAAGACATATTAGAACCATACGAAAGAATTCATCAGATATTGGGTTAGTAATATCCAATTAGAATGACTCGTTAGAGATAGGATCAGTAGTATCCTAGAACGAGTGTGAAGAGTATATTTTTCAAATTTAAACAATTCTGTTTTGAAAATTTAAACCATTTTATACGTATTTGAATATTTATTTATATTGAATGTGGACAATCCATTATATAAAGGTTTTGCATATACGCGTCATGAACGTATATTCGAAGCTTTAATATACTGGATAGATATAGAATCACACTCTAGTCGCCCGGACCTGATTCTGATGATTGACGCGTCATCATCAGTAATTATTTTCGTGTTTCGAAGGTATGATATCTATATATTTCCATTAAACTGGTGTGAGAACCAAAACTTATATAGATAGATTTTTTGTTGTGATTTGGCATCAAAAACATGATTTTTGTATATGTATCAAAATTATGAATTTGAAACTCTAATCCACTAATTGATTGATGTTTGTGTTGTTTGCCTATCTGTTTAATAATTTTGAACCATTTAGCCTAATAGAATCAAATATTGAATTATATTGAAAATTAGTCGCATTTGCTTGCATATATATGTACTTACATTGAACAGGTCATAGCAAGGAGGCTAGAGCCGAAGAATAAAATTTGTTTGCCCGACAAATAGGTACATGTTTACTATAATTTACTGTTTTGTTTGGGTGATGATGATTTTATGAGCCTATTGTCTAGCCGCTTGGCTTTTTCTTTTTCTTTTTGAGATCAGAAGGCCTATATGGCAATTTCGGGATTTTCCCGTGACTCCCGGTGCAGGGGAGGTTATGGTGAAATTTTTCGAAAATTCCGGGTGTTAGCCAAAATTTTTGAAAATTCTCAGAAACTGAAAAGTTGGAGAATGGAAGCCAGATCGAACGTAGAGTTGATTAATCAAACCACTTTCGACTTTGTTCCTTTTCGGGGACGAAAAGTTTTAAGTGGGGGAGATTGTAACAACCCAGAAAATCTGGGCCAGTTAAAATTTTTTATTTTGGCAATTTTGGCGAATTTTGAATATTTAAAATAGATTATGTAAAATAATATCGACGAGAAATTTATTTTGAATATAATTCGAACGTATATATTTATACGCGTCGTCGTTATAATATAAATAATTATATATAATTATAAAAGGAATTGAAAATGGCGCGGTAGTTCGATAATTCGATTTCAAACTTCAATTGAATGTATAGGGTGCAAAACAATCCGGATTTTAGTGAAACCAAAAACATTAGGATCTAGTTGATAATATCTTTCCAACGAATCCGAAAAATCAAAATTTCATAGCGGGAATCAAAAGGTATGTCCAGTTGAAAATTCTGAATAGTCGCTATGGAATTCAGGCCCTTAAAAAGGGGAATTTTGCAAACGACCTCGGATTTTGACGAAACCACTTTTGTTGGATCCGTGATGTCAAATTATTGCTAGATTCCAAATTTAATAATTTTTCGAATCAATATGTTAGCGTGGCAAAGAAAAACGCGTTTGACTAGTTTTAGTTGATTTTAATCGACTGGAAAATGGTCATTTTTCCAACGGTCTCAGAATTCGACGAAACTAGTTTTGTTAGGACCGTATTGTCAATACGAAGCTAGAAAATATTTTTCTGGGATTTATAGAGTTAGTATGCGACCCCAGTAAATTGAAATGCGCGTTCAAAATCAATATATAGAGTTATATGTTGATTTTAACGGAAACTGATCGAAACAGCCGAATCAGCCTGCGATACATATCCCATTGTGTTCGAAATGGGGGTAAAACGCTATGGACGACAGGCGGTGGGCCTCGTTTAGAGGTCGTATGTAAAAGTCAACTTTTTGAATTTAAAATTAATAAAAAAAATATTAAACTTCCTCTCTCTCTCTCCCCCTTTAACTCTTCTGCCCCCCCCCCCCTTTCGAATTCATTCTGAAAAAAAAAACGATCGAAATCAGAGACCCCCCCAGGCGGCGCCGACCACCGCGAGAGCCCCCCCTACTGGCGTGCGACGCGCTACCCCCCCCCCCCTTCCTGTTGCTGACCGACGCCTCCCCCCCCCCTCTCCGCCACAGCCGCAATCCCTCCGATCCTCCTCCACGAACGCCATCGCGCCCAAACCTGAAGCCCCGCTGCCACCTACATTAACCCCCACCACCACGGCAACCCCACACCAACGCCTCAGACCGCCTGTGGGTCCCTTCACAGCCCCGAACCCGAAGAAAAACCACCGCCACCACCTCTCGACTTCGACACAGCCCCTCCCCTTCTCAGTTCGACAGTAAACCCCCTCCTCTCAGCGGTGAAAGGTAATTTTCGATTTTTAAAATCAATTTTTACATATAATAGTTTATTTTAAAAATGTGAATTTTTAATTTACATATGGCATGGAAAAAAAATGCGACCTTTATGTGTTAAACATCATAATAAAAACTTGATCTTTACTTTTTTTTTTAAACAAAAGGTCAGAGTTTCAGAATAGAAAGATAGAATTTTTATCGAAGTAAAAATTTGATTTTAATATATTGAATAGCGAAGTAAAAATTCGATTTTTATATATTGAATAGCGAAGTAAAAATTCGATTTTTATATATTGAATAGCGAAGTAAAAATTCCATTTTTATATATTGAATAGCGAAGTAAAAATTCCATTTTTATATATTGAATAGCGAAGTAAAAATTCGATTTTTATATATTGAATAGCGGAGTAAAAATTCAATTTTTATATATTGAATAGCAATATAAAAATACGATTTTTATATATGTAGTGACTACGGGCGACGAAAGTGACGAAAGGCGAGAACGACGAAGACTTCTAGAAAAGAAGAGTCAAGATGATTGGATAGCTATCGGTGAGAACTTCTCACTCTTCAATTTCTTTTTCTAGTTATATATATATATATATATATATACTAGGATGCAGACGGTGTTTAGTAGCACCCGACACCCGTCATCCACAGACCATGGATGGCTTGTTTGTTTAATTGTTTGGTTGTGTAGTTGGTTAGATTATTTGGTTTGAGTGGAATTGTTGTAATATACAATGAAATGTTCTTTCGTCTGCGTTCTAATTTGTCGTGTTCTCAAAACGATCAGGGTTTTCGAACGGTCTAGATCGGTTTAACGATCGATTCGGATCGAGCGAAATTCCTTGTCGTCACAGCATCAATCTGATTTCCTTCAACACCGCAGCGATCTTTTACCCAAATTTTCATTTTCCCGCTGAAAAATAATTCTCGTTGTTTTCACTTGAGAAAATTATGACCGACTTTCTTTTCCCTAAATTTTCATTTTACCGCTGAAAAATAATAAAATAATTCTCGTATTTTTCACTTCTCCACTTTCAACCCTAAATCGTTCAAACCCTAAACTAAAATCTCAATTCTTATCGCAGGGAATCCCAATTCTTGTTGCCCTTCTTCTTCCTTAAATTCTCCTTCCTCTCAAAAAAACCTCTTCTTCCTTCTCCTATCATTTTAATTCTTACTGTAGCAAAATTCGATGAGGCAACCACTAATTACATTGCTCGCTACCAAATAAAGATCCGATTTTACACTAAATTGCTTCGCTGCTGATCTGCTTTCATTACCCTAAGGTAATGTAAATGAATTTTTTGATCTCAAATTACCTTTTTTCTATGATCCATAGTGTTGTACTTCGTCAGTCTGTACATTCATTTTTTAGGCTGATCTGTTTTAGGCTTAACATGAAGGTATTCCCTAGCCATTTAGGTCTTTTTTTCCTCAAACCTACATCGTTAAATATGTTGTTTCACAAAACTACTTCTTTGGGTTGTACCTATCATTCCAGCTTGTGAGCACAAGTAGAAATCGTAATTCTTTGGGTGGTAGATTTTGTTGTCCACCATAGTGCTAGGTGGGGCATTATCCGGAGAATGGAGGTAGAATGTGGCAAAGCTTGTGAGTCCAAAGTTCTCTGGATAATGTTCCACTAGGCAGTATGTGACAATAACAAATTCAGAGAGGCACTTTCGCTTCCAAGGCCCTATAGAAGTGAATTTTTTCGCTTGGGCAGGATCCAAAGCAAAATTTAGGTGATCCAGGAAGCCTTGTTTTGATCGGATCAGAATCATAATCATTCCTCTTTAAAGCCGAGCTTAACGCCCTTATTCTTTTTTGGGGTTTCTACCTTTAGTTCTCAACCAGTGAGGTCTCCTTCGATGCAGTAAGTGTGTGTTTATTTAGCCTTGTTAGATGTCATATAGTACACACTGCATTTATCATATCCGCATTTATGCAAATTTCAGGAATGTAATTGATGTTTCAACCTATAGTTTATGTTTATTCGGTATAAATATTATGGAATCTTTGTTGGTACTTATAAGAGCACACATTGTCACAAATTTGTTTTATGCTGATTTTTAGAGATAAAAACTCATAAAGAATGTCCGCTAATAGATTTTGGGAGGAAAACCATGACTTAAGTCTCGGACTGCGGACATCACTGAATATTGCATGATGCAGACATCAATTTATACTTCAGATTCGTCAACAGCGGCTGCGAGAAAGAACTGCCACCACAATATCCCAGCGAAGATGAGGACTGTGAAGGTAGGGTTGAATGCCGGGAAAAAGTTTTTTGGTTGCTCCATGTGGCCGGTAAGTATAAATTAGGTTTTTTTTTTGTTGCTCCATGTCGATTATCATATCTTTCATTGATGTTTTACTTGAGAATTTAATATATGTGCAGATTGGCGATTGCGGGTATTTTATGTGGCATGACGAAGTGTATGAAATCAACAACAATTCTGAGTTGGATGATACTACTGTTAACTTGATGGAAAAAGAAAAGACTATATTGCAATTGCTCGTGGAAAAGAAGACAACTGAAGAAAAGTTGCTGAAGCAAAAGAGGGCAAAAGCCGATGAATTTGTGGCAGATTTGAAGGAAGAGTTGACCCTAATGCGCATTGAATGTGGAAAACACGAGACAGGAGAAAAATTCTTTGGAAAAGCTTTAGCTATGCCTTGGATCGTGTTTGGAGTTCTTTTGTGTGTTGTTATGGCAATGTAGAGCAGTGAAGTAACATGAAATAGCATGCATGGGCAGTTTTTCAGGTATAATTTTAAGTTTTGCCACATTGTAGATTAGTGATATTTTTTGCCACATTGCAGGTCAGTATGCACTTGTATACACATTGTTTAGATTAGTATACACTACACCAAACAGGCCATTTTGTCACATTTTTTCGGGTCCTATTTGTAACGGTTATATGTGTTACGAATTTATAACGTTTATTAGTATTATATTGGGTTATAATAGTAATAACCGTTACAATATATAATAGTTTTGAACACAAGGGTTAACATGGTAATTTTACCTTCAGCCAAGCGTCTAACCCTACCTTTTGTTTTTCGTTATTACGCTTACACTTCCAATCCCCAAATTTCATCGTGCCTAGGTTTCCTCCACCTTCGCTTCTGACTAGTTTCGATCGCCTCTGCCATGCCGATCGGCTCTGCCACGCCCACGCCGATCGCTTCTTCCACGATTGCCTCTGCCACGCCGATAGCTTCTGGTATTATTACATCTTCAATTTTGTTTTAGGTTCTTGCTGTGGTAAATTAGTTTTTGTGAAGAAAGATCTTGTTTTAAAATCCTTCCATGTTTTGGTTGTCTTGTTTTAGAAGTTACTATTAGAATAAATAATCTGAATTCAAAAGTGTAATGTTGTTTGTCGGTCTATAGATCGCAGCGGCAATCTTGAATACTTCACCGAATCGATTCCTGAAGGTAATCTCAGATATCGAGCATCCCTCAACTGTAAGAAAATCACTCTACTGAGGCCTTGAGGTATTAACAGCAAATTTCTTTGTATAAATCCTTTGACTCGACGTTAACTAGTTTGTACATATTATGTTACAGCTTACTTACTTATCACTGCTTATGATTTATTACCCAGAGAAAGTTGTCTGTGTCACAGTGAATGATTAAATGTTGGTTTTGCAATATTCGCTTAGATCACCGTTGTTCAAAAGTTTAATAAATATAACGTTTTGTCCACCTTTGTATCATTGTGTTTGTTGTCTTTCATGAATTTATGAGTAACGATGCATTGGAATCCCAATGTTTGATTAACATTAATGTTCTAAATCGGTCAAAGTTAATGAGAGAGCATGGCAACTAAAATTGATGCATCCTTCACCACATCGCGCAAAGAACATCAATTATATGTTTTAAATTATAAAGTTGTTTAAATATCCAGTTTTAAATTATAATAGTTTTTTAAATATGCAGCTTTATAAAAGTGTGAAATTGATTTTAAAGTTATGTTATATGCAGTTTTTAATATGTGGTTTTTTAATACGTAGTTTTTAAAATTTGCAGTTGTTAAAATATTTTAAAAATGTAAAATTTCAATATGCAGTTTTTGAAATATGCAGTTCGCAAATTTTAGCTTACTTTAATTGTGTAAGTTAAAAATTGAATAAGAATTATAGAATTTGAATGTAAAATTTAATATGCAGTTTTTTTCCCCTAAAATGCAGTGTATGAAAATGAAATGCAGTTTTTGTGGGTATGAATTATGAAATGCAGTTTATAAAATTGAATGTAAAATTTAATATGCAGTGTATGAAATGTAGTTTTTTTTAAATCCGTTTTGAAAAGATGCAATTTTTTTGAAAAACAGTTTTGTAGGTGCAGTTTTTTTTAAAACAAAAACAGTGCATAATATGCAGTTTTTTTGAAAACATATTTTATATGGTTTATAGAATGCAATTTTTGTAAAATGCACTTTTTAAAACTGCAGTTTGGTCATCAATATTGCATTTATATGTACATAATCTATGTCAAAATTTGAATTTTCATGGTTTTTAAAGGTGCAGTGTCATACTGTCATGCGTAATATTTATATAGTTGGAAAACTTTAGAACTAAAAAGGCGAATCTGTTATATTTTGCAGCTTAAAAATTATCTCATATTGATATTTAAACAATGTTGTTTACAATCATAGTTATTTGGATTAATATGAAAGCCTGAAAGTCTGTCCAGTGTCCACAATATTTGGTCGGTCCTCTTCCTTTAGCTGCAAACGTTGGCAAACCACGGTTCATTGCCTCTGTACTGTTAGCCCACATTCCTCAAAGTGCAAGTTGTGGTGCAAACAGTAAATAAATAATCAATTAAGCAGTTGATTGATACCATTTATATTTTATTATTGTATAGGGTTCTTCAAAATTTAGAAACTGAACCCTTGTAAAAATTAGCACTTTAGCAATGTAATATTTTTTATGTTTGCAAATAGTATGGATGTTTAGCCAATGAGTAGTATAATTATATGGATAGTAATAATTATGCATAACAACCTGCACACATGCTACTTTGGTGTCTCTGATGTATAGATAGTTACAAGTGTTGCTTGTACAATTGAAAATGCATTAGCTACATAAGATCATCTGCAAAGCGAAAAGCTGTGTACCCAATGTTTGTATTGCGATTCAAATGTCTGTATTCCTAGTGAAGCTTACCCTCTGCATAAATCATATCACCTATCATCTCAAGTCGCCTTGAATACAAAGTCATAGTCGATTTATTTTTACCACTAAAAAAGGCATTTTACAGTTGATGATGCATATAATGCAACCATAATATTTGTAATGTATCATTTGAACTCGAGATAATAGATACATTCATGCTCGACGCCTTCTATCTAATGTTGTAAAAATCGCTAAGCAAATATTAGATGGTAAGCATGTTCTAGGTACCAAGTGCTCAAACTAAAATTAATCGAAAATTATCTAAAGCTACGCATTTATGATAAGCTCAAGCATTTTAAATAAATTCGAAAGAGGTCTGTGCAATCTATCAATGAATGAACGATGTTTTACCGATTGGAAATAAACTATTATAAATAAATTTTGATGCTTAACGAACTACATAACGTCTGAATGTGGCATTTAATTAAAAATATTTTACACTTCAATTAATTATTGATGTATTATAATGTTGTAAGAATTTTATTATTAGGCATTTCAGTCTTTTTTCTATTAAACTTTTTCCTAACATTTTCCCATGTTACAAATATTAAAACATTTTAAAATTAAGATATTATGAGTTGATTTTTAAATGAGATCGGTTGTCTTGACAATGCTAATCACTCTGTCTTTTCATAATTACAATTCAACATGTTCTCAAACATTGTTTTCAAAATATGTATAAACTATATCAAGAACTTTTTTTAATATTCTTTTACAATATACTTTACATTAAGTTGAAGCAATTGCTATCAAATTGGTTTGACTTTGGTCCTTCGGTGACAAATAATGTCCTACCATGTTCTATTTTATCGACTTATATGCCTTGCTTTCTTAAATATTAGAACGGGAACCCGACCATGCTTAGGTGTATCCTTTCTGATACTTTATTTCTAATCTGTTAAATGCAAATATGGACATTGGTTTAATTTTGTTTAAGTGTCTATGAATAACTATTGCCTTTCACAAACATCATGCAGAAAACAAGCTTATTGCTGTGTGCCATACCTTTCGTCCTGCTAATATTTTCTCATATGTTACTAAACATGTTGCCTTATACCATTCCATGTTTGTTGGATTTTAACCGCACATATGTAGCACTCCAGTATATTTGCAATGACTTACAACATTATTTTGCAATTAGTTAGTATGGAAATCATTAGAAAGTTATTGCATCCCAAGAATGCTTCTTGGACATCAGCAAGTGAATTAGTATACATAAATAAAAAAATTCAAGTGACTGTCGTATTGTTCACGTTTACGTATTGTACTTGACTTATGTTTGTGAATTGCTGGCAACACACTTAGATGTCTGATATCGAGAATTTGGTAGTGGCCCCAATGTCTAAAGCATCAGCACGATAGCTCAGTGTAACTGAGCCGAGTGGCTCAGGTTGCACTGAGCCTTGTAGGCTCAGGAAACTGAGCCACTCGACTCATGTTTACTGAGCCATAGGCTCAGGAAACTGAGCTTATGGCTCGGTAAACCTGAGCCGAGCGGCTCAGTTTACTGAGCCTTTTGTAGGCTCAGTAAACTGCTCAATTTACTGAGCCTACAATAGGCTTTGTAACTTGAGCCACTCGGATCAAGTTTACAAAGCCTATGGCTCAGTAAACCTGAGCCGAGTGGCTCAGTTTACTGAGCCACTCGGCTCAGTGCAACTGAGCCATAAGCTCAGTTTACACTGAGCCAGGCTCAGTAAACTTGAGCCGAGTAAAATGAATGTCAAACTTTCTTTGTTTGTTTTTAATCAAGCATCTTCAATTAAACTTTTTTTTTAATTAGGCATAGACTCATATCATTGTATTTGTTGAACATGTAGGCTTTGGTTGAAGCAGTGGAAGCAAGACAAAGATTAGGAGGTGGCGATGATGCTCTAAGTCTAGATAATTTTGATAAAGATCCCATTGCTGAAGTTTTTGGAGATGATAAAGGAAGAAGTTATTGTCGTGCTATCAGTTCTACATGCAATGCAAAGCAAGTAAAAATAACACAAGCTTCAAAATCAATTACCGCGACAAAAGAGAATGCAACTAAGCAACAGTTAGCTAAATTGGAGAACAACCAAAATCAAATGCATGAAGACATCAAATCAATGAACTCAACATTAGCTTACTTGCAACAATCTATAAAGCTTCTTATCAATCAACAAGGAGGGAATACGACACCACGAGAAGAAGTTGCTTCCGATGGAGGTAATAACAATCTATATACTACTTCTAATGATGCCATTGGATCATCCACGAGAGATAAACAGTCGGTAGTGTTATTGTCGTCAGCATTAAAGGAGGTAGCGAAGGGATATGTAGGAGTGCAAAAAGTTTGTCATCACAGAACTGTACTAGAAGGAGAGAAAGCCGTTTGGGTGGAGGAAGTTCTAGATCCGGATGCGCCAATTTTTGACGCACCCCAAAATGGTATGTATACACTATCTGATCTTGTCGATGGTGGATTTGTAATTTGGTCCGTTAATCCTTTACGTTTTGTGTAATGGTTGTATGTTGAATTATGATACTTAGATGTTATTTTGATATTTGTTATGGATGATGAATGATATTATGATTGTATGTTAAATTGTGATGTTGTTCGAAATAGAATTTTCTTTATGATATAAATTGTGATATGTTGTATTTGTTTTGAGATATTGTTATATTATATGTTGTATATTATTATTGGTGTATGCTGTATGAAATTACCTATTGCAGTCTTGATATAATATTCACATTAGTAACAGTTATAACTGTTAGTAAATTATTGTATGAAATAGTAAGTTTTATATTTGTAACAATTATTACTGTTATAAAAATATTGTTTATAACGGTAATACATGTTATAAAATTTTCAGTACTAACGGTAATAAGTGTTACAAATCACATATCTTATCACGGTATTAACCGTTACAATATGGACACATTATAACGGTTTTAACCGTTACAATATTCGTGACAACAGTTTGTCACTTATGTTGTTGTAACGGTAATAACTGTTACAAAATTCATTAGTAACAGTAACAACTGTTATAAAAAGCCTTTTCTTGTGTTGTGATACACTTATATACACATTGTTTAGATTAGTTATGTAACTCAGTTATGTTTAGATTTGTACACTTGTATCCACATTGTGCCTCTGTTATGTAACCCAGTTATGTAAATGAAACGCAAATGCAAATGAAACTCGGTTATGTTTAGATTAGTATACACTTGTATACACATTGTTTAGATCAGTTATGTAACTCACACATTGTTTAGATTAGTACACTTTTATACACATTGTTTAGATCAGTATACTATGTTATACTGATGTAAATGGAATTCAGTTATGAAACTCAGTTTGTGCTGAAAGGAAACTCAGTTATACTATGACCATAGTTTGTGCTGAAATGCAATTGAGGCATGTATACCACTTATTTTGTGCTAAAATGCAACTGATGTATGCAGGTGAAGGAGGCAGTGATGAGGATTTTCAAGAACTTGTTAATGAAGGCACAAGAGGTACACGATGCAGTAGAGGCATTGAACGCATTGAAGGCCTGCGCTATATTTTGAAACTGTTTTAGTTTTATGTAAACATGAATTTAGGACTTGCTATGTTTGTTTTTGAAATGTTTGTAAAATTGAATTTAGTGGCTAAGTTTTGTTATTTTGTAGTTGACTAAGTACTACTTGTGTTTGCTGGTTAATTTGAAATAAAAAGTTCTTTGTTAATTTCAGTTTGATGTTATGTTATGTAATGTTGCCATATATATGATACAATGTTGCAGTATGTGATGTTAAATGTTGCCTAACTATGATATAGTGTTGCCATTGGGTGGTAAAATTGTTGTCACAGATTTATGCATGTGGGCCCCACAACTGGATTCCGTGAACCCGGGCTACAGATTTTAGTGGCGATTCCGTAAACGGGGGTTACAGATTATAGAGGGTTCCACATTTTTTTAAATTTAGTACATGCGGCAACACCTGTGCTGATGTTGCCTTAGGATCGAAAGTGTGTTGTCTTTGACTCTAAGGCAACGCGGCAAAAGGCAACCCCAAAAAAGTGTTGCCACATATCATCTTTTTCCTACAACAACACTATTTGGTACCTACTGCGTCATTTCTGTAGGGTTGGTGTAGGCCATCTATGGCGTAGTGAGAGAAGATATCCCAATAATACGAATCCGCCTTTCACCTAGGAAAGTGAAAGACAATGCTTCTTAATTTCTGTGTATCACTATCATATTTATTTAAGTAACCGATGTACCAAATTTAAGTAAGAAAATGTTGTTCTGTCTAGATTATATTTTAGTGAAGCGACTGCTTTATTTTATATGTAACTGATGTATCATTTTCGTGGCTTCTTTTTGTAACTAATGTTATTCTAATGTTAATTCCTCCATTTTGTGTAGGCCGGACAAAATTTCACTTGAGGATTTCAAAGTACTCTTGATGTTTTGGGAAGATGAAAAAATTCAGTATAATTTTAAGTTTTATTACATTCAAATCAGGCAGATAGACAACTTTATTTCTTTTTTTTTTTTTGTTGTTGTTGTCCAAGGCCATTACAAATTCTGCAAATTAGAGAATGTATACAACACTGCTGGTATGTATTTTTCTTATTTTTATGGTTGGCTGGAGGTATACTTCAGTAATGAACTACAGAATTCTTACAATTTCCGCTTGTTGAAGCATCGGTCTAATTCTTACAATTCTGTAGTTCAATGCTTGTATGTACTGATTGTGTACAAGATTGATGCTTCAGCAATGAACTATAGAATTTTAAGAATTTTACTTTCTCTTCGATCAGTAATGATCGTGTCAGTTCGTAATTGAAGCAATGTTTGAGTTTGTACTTGAATCAGTCATGGCATGTCTAAATTTTTTTAAAGCAAAAAGTGGCATTGCATCAAATTGTATCACACTAAATCAGTGCCTCAGTTGTATTGTGGCATACTATTGCATTCCTTGATATCGTTCGTGCTTTGAACAAATTGAGTCATTGCATCAACTTGCAACTGAGGTATGCGGGCCATAGATTATGCTAAAATGCAACTCTGTGCTGAAATGGCACTCTGTGCTGAAATGCAACTCGGTTATACAATTGAAATGCAACTGAGGTATGCAGACCATAGATCGTGTTGGAATGCCTTTATGCCGAAATGCAACTCAGTTATACTATGGCGACAGTTTGTGCTGAAACGCAACTGGGACACGCCTCTCATTTTGTGTTGTAATGTAAACGAGGCATTGACTCAGTTTGTAATCGAGTCATGCATGACTTTGGTTGCATTGAAATAGTGTATTCTGTGTGAAAGCATTAGTTGTACTAAAGGCACTGCTAAAATGCATGACTTTTGAAACTGCTTTATTTTGCAGGTGAAGGAGGCAGTACTGAACTTATTCAAGAACTTGTTACTGAAGGCACTAGAGGTACTGGAGGCAGTAGAGGCACTGAATGCACTAAAGGCTCGCGCTATATTTTGAAACTGTTTTAGTTTGATGTAAACATGAATTTAGTACTAGTTGTGTTTGTAAGTACGCTGTAAAACTGCATTTATTGGCTATGTTTTGTTTTTTTGTAGTTGACTAAGTAGTACTTGTGTTGCTGGTTAATTTGAAATGAAAAGTCCTTTGTTAATTTCAGTGTGTGATGTTAATTGCTTTTATGTTGCAATATGTCATGTAATGTTGTCATAGCTATTATATAATGTTGCAGTATGTGATGTTTAATGTTGTCTTAGCTATGATATAGTGTTGTCATTGGATGGTTAAAGTGTTGCTATTGATTGATGGATGTGGGACCCAAAACAACACTACACCAAAACAGGTGATTCCCAACGAGTATAACCGTCGCAAACAATTTCCACAACGCTTATAAGCGTTGCTATGAGGGGGTGGCAATTTAGTACCAACGCTTATAAGCGTTGGTAGATTTTCTTTAACAACGCTTATAAGCGTTGATAGATTTTCTTTACCAACACTTATAAGCGTTGTAAGATTTTTGTGCGCAACGCTTATACATGTTGCAGTATATTTGTTTGCAATACCTATGCATGTTACAAAATTTTAATTCACAAGAAATACAAATTTTAATAATAACAGAAATTTGTATTCGCAACTCACATATTCTAACATTAATAGTCAATTAATAACCAACATGATGATAATATAGACGATATTTAATATGAATCAAAAACTAATATTAAACTCAATGCATACTAATAGATAACATTCATAATTACATAACGACATAGAATATCAGTTAACAATAAACAAACACAATACATAATTAAGATGTCAAATTCAATACATAACTAGTTTGCTAAAATTAACACATAAATGAGATTCTACAAATACTGAATAAGAAACTCTGGCCATATAACGAAGCCTCCATCTGAAAATTCACATAACTTGTACATTCCATTTTGAGGACCATCATAAATTAGTGTATTCGGTTCAAGAACTTCAACAACCCAAATTACTTTCTCTATATTCGATACCACTTTCCTAAAATGACAAATTGTTTGTGTTCCAAGATAACCTTTTGCTACCTCCGTCTCAAGATCATGTGACAATAGCATTACGTATTTCTTTTCCATTGTAGATGAATGAAGATCATTAAGTGAAACGTTTGGAGTAATGGTTACATTATTATTTATAGGAGGATCCCCTAAATTAGAAGCACCTTCTGTACGAGGAGTGGAAGGACTTGCAACAAGTTTTTCTTGCAAATTAGGTATAAATTTCATAAAAGTTGAAGTAACTGAATTGATGGCATTACTAACTTGAGTAGCTACTTGCCTTTCTATCTCCAATTTCCAAACGGACAAATCCACGGCTTGTTTTTTATCAGTTACAGCTTTTACAGCTCGAGCCACCTTTACTTGTTTTATAGAAGAAGTAGAACTAATTGCTCGGCAATAATTTTTCTTCCTGTCGGAACCAAAAATTTCTGCAATTGGATCATTATCAAGATCATCTACTGCACCATTAGAACTACCATCTAATTTTCTCTTTTCTTCCGCTACCTCTAGAAGTGCCTGCATTTAATAAATATCACATTAAATTGAAAATTTCGGTTTCTTGTTAAAAACGGGAAAACATGAATTTGCATCTCGCACAACAGAAAATTTCGGAGTGACTAAATAATGCCAAACGGCTACGGCTCAGTTTTTCTGAGCCATAAGGCTCAGCAAAACTGAGCCTTACGCCTCAGTTAACCTGAGCCATAGGCTCAGTTTTTCTGAGCTTATGGCTCAGCAAAACTGAGCGATATAGTTTGAGTTTTTCTGAGCCGATAAGCTCGGAAAAACTGAGCGCTATAGCTCAGTTTCGCTGAGCCTTGCGACTCAGAAAAACTGAGCCATAGGCTCAGTTTTGCCGATCCATAAGGCTCAGCAGAACTGAGCCTTATGGCTCAGCAAAACTGAGCCAATGGCTCAGTTTTTCTGAGCTGTAAAGGCTCGAAAAAACTATGGCTCAGTTTTGCGGAGCTTATGGCTCGGAAAAACTGAGCCTATGGCTCAGCTTTTTCCGAGCCGTAGGCTCAGCAAAACTGAGCCTATGGCTCAGTTTTTCCGAGCCGTAGGCTCAGCAAAACTGAGCCTATGGCTCAGTTTTTCCGAGTGTAAAGGCTCGGCAAAACTGAGCCTATGGCTCAGTTTTTCTGAGCGTTACGGCTCGGAAAATTTGAGCCATAGGCTCAGTTTTTCTGAGCGCTATAGGCTCAGTTTTCTGAGCCGATAAGCTCGGAAAAACTGAGCGCTATAGGCTCAGTTTTTCTGAGCTTATGGCTCGGAAAAACTGAGCGCTATAGGCTCAGTTTTTCTGAGGCGATAAGCTCCGAAAAACCGAGCGCTATAGGCTCAGTTTTGCTGAGCCATAAGGCTCAGCAAAACTGAGCCTTACGGCTCAGTTAACCTGAGCCATAGGCTCAGTTTTTCTGAGCTTAAGGCTCAACAAAACTGAGCGCTATAGGCTCAGTTTTTCTGAGCCTTACAAAACTGAGTTTTGAACATATATGCAAACCTACATATGTTTCAGCGGCACATGGTAGTACTTCTCCCGATTTTCCTTTATTTCCAGCCTTCCAAATCGTCATTCGTGAAATATTTGCTTCTGGATTGGCTAAGACCTACAATAATATGAGGATCTGAAATATTATTTTTTGTATGATTCATCCCCGAGTTATTGTTGCTCATCTCTCCATGGAAAAACCACCTATTATATGTTTTAATCATACCATGAATGATTAAGTGTTTCTCAACGTTTTCCAGTGAGAGCTTTTTAGAGTTCTTGTACTTAATACAAGGGCAGGTGCAAATTTCAACATCGCGGGATGAGTGATTCTTCACAAAACTACTGAAGTCTCGAATGCCTTTCTTGTATTCTACAGTATTTCTATATGGACTTTTAATCCACTCTCTTGAAGTTGAGTTAGACATAAATTTCAGATTTTACCTTTTGGACCTATCAAAGAAAAATATAGAATAAATACTTTAATTTGAGCTATGCATAAATACATAAAAAACTGCACTTTTTTTTCTACAAAAACTGCACTGTTTTTTCTACAAAAAACTGCATTGTTTTTTTAGAAAAACTGCAATGCACTTGTTAAAAAAAAAAAAAAACTGCACATATTTATAAAAAAAACTGCATTTGTTAAAAAACAAACACTGCACTTGTTCAAAAAAAATCTGCACTTGTTCAAAACAAAAAAAACTGCATTTGTTTTAAAAATTGCACTGTTTAAAAAAAAAATGCAATGCACCTGTTTTAAAAAAAACTGCACTTAATTTTACTAAAAAAACTGCATTTCTTCAAAAAAAAAGAACATTGCATTATCATAACTTATCTTAAATAATCATATGCAGCAGTCTATTAACACGTAGCCCGAAATGTATTCTATTTTCTCCACCATTTTATTAGCCTTTCTTACTAGCAAGGCATGCTGAAGTTCAGGCTAGATTTATGGCATCATAGTGGCAAGCTGCAATTAATACGATTGCATGCTGATTGCAAGGTAAGCTTTTTAATGTCTTTTACTCTTTCCTTACTTTATAATGTTAAAAAAAACCAACAAATAAGATAATTATCACAACAACTGATTGCATGCTAACTTAATATATTACGACCCCTCGGACTTTAGTGGGAAAAACGAAATTAGTTTTCACTCAAACAATTATCACTATAAATGTAAATTGTACTCTACACACTAATAAACCAATGAACAGGCGATCCAAGTATGATAACCAAACAATCAATACGCATGGCCAAACAATCACAAGTAGGAAAAATGCAATCAGTGTGCACCCTTGCATTCTGGCCAAACATCATATACACGCTGATTTCTGCACATACATATAGCAACCGAAGGCTTGAACTCTAATCCATGCAGCAGGTGTTACAGGTTTTCATAGCAACAAAATAACATCGTATACACGCTGATTTCTGAGTCTTAGGCTCAGTTTTTCTGAGCTTATGGCTCAGCAAAATTGAGCGCTATAGGCTCAGTTTTTCTGAGCCGATAAGCTCGGAAAAACTGAGCCCTATAGGCTCAGTTTTTCTGAGCCTTACGGCTCAGTTTTGCTGAGCCATAAGGCTCGGTTTTTCTGAGCTTATGGCTCAGCAAAACTGAGCGCTATAGGCTCAGTTTTTCTGAGCCGATAAGCTCGGAAAAAATGAGCGCTATAGGCTCAGTTTTTCTGAGCCTTATGGCTCAGCAAAACATCATATATGGCTCAGTTAACCTGAGCCATAGGCTCAGTTTTTCTGAGCTTATGGCTCAGCAAAACTGAGCGTTATAGGCTCAATTTTTCTGAGCCGATAAGCTCGGAAAAACTGAGCGCTATAGGCTTAGTTTTATAATGTGAATATACATGTGCCAATTTTTGTAACTATTAAATAAACTGTAAACCAGAGTATAATAAACTTGTGTTGTGGCCAGAAAAACTACATGCCTATAACAAATTTTATTATTGCCATAATAATAATACATGCCCCAAACTATATTTAATAGTAAAACCACTAATAAGGAAAAAAAATGAATTTGTATCGTAACAAGTGTTATTATAAAGTAACTATATTTAATAGTAAAACCACTAATAAGGAAAAAAATGAATTTGTGTGAGCCGCCTTGTATACAAGTTATACATGCCTTCTCAGTATTGTGCCAATTTTTTCGAATATCAACCAGGGAACCTCATTCAACTATGCATGTGATAAATATTTTCTTTAATACTTACAAAAGAAGTCAAATTTGTTTATTTACCTTTATTCATTATGTGAATATACATGTGCCAAAGTATATAAGACCTCGAATTTATTCTCTAATGTGCCCACTCATTTGTATCATAATTATTTTATATGACTAAAATGTTCGATAATATCAAATCATTTTAATCCGCAAGTGTTATTTAACTAGTTAGACAAATGGGAATATGTAAAACAGGAGATGCGAGATCTCATCTCAAGTAATAACTAGCGGAAAATTGAAGACTAACTTCAGTTAATACTTCAAGTCAGCCAATCCTCTTAATAAACAAAAAAAATGGAAGAACAATTAAATTCTGTTAGCATGCTTCACTAAAAGTTTAGTTATGTATGTGAGTATACAACGTTGGCATTGAAATATCGACAAAGTCTGGAAACAATGAACTGCAATCATTTCTTTCCCTTTTCTGGAAAGTATCTACCCCTATAATTGAATTCATCAGCAAACACTTATACCGGTTTCAATTATAATTCAATGTCAAACCTAGTCTCAGATTTACAACTAGTTGCATATGTTTAAGCTTTTGTGCAGATTTAAATCTAGAAATTAGGGTGTAGAGATACTTAACTCATGTATATCCAAATCGACAAAAGCACAAATGGAACAAAATTCACCAGAAGCGACAGAATGTGGTGAATTCCAGTTGAAAGCGAGCACAAATCGAACCCTAAAATTGAAAGCGAACACAAATCGAACCCTAAAATCGAACCCTAAAACAGTTTTTTAATTTCCGCCCATGCTGGACTTCTTGGATTTGGATTCGAGTTATTATTATTTATTTATTTTCCCTCGTTATGAAATTGTGGATTTGAGATTTCTGATTTTGGCGGCCGATTCTAGCAAAAGCGTTGGGCAACGATGGAGAAATGGGAAATAGGTTTAGCGGTGTAAGTTTACTTTTTTACCCCCAACAAGTCAGCCTTAACAACACAAATAAATGTTGGTAATAAAAAAATTGAAATAATGTATTTTTGGTAACACTTTTTGAACATTGCAACGCTTATTTTTGTTATTACACGGCAACACAAATAAGTGTTGACGATTGTAAAAAAAGGGTTACCAAATGACCATTATGGTGTAGTGCAAGATTCCGTGAACCCAGGCTATAGATTTTAGTGGGCCTTACAACAGGATTTCGTGAACCCGAGCGACAAATGTTGCCTTAGGGTAGCAATGATGTTGCCATTGACTCTACAAGCAACTCCAACAGAATTACCACTAGTAATGTTACGAGTCGTAATATTCAGCGGATGTTGGGCAGAATTGCCCAACAGTGGCGAGCCGGATTTATCGACGCGCCTTGAATTTATCAACGCGCGCCTATAAATTCAGCTCGCAAGCTCACGAGCCGATTAAATCGGCTCGGAGGTTAATATATTGAAAAATACATTTTTTTTAAAGATTGATATACAATGTTTGAATGCACGGAAACTAGTGGTTATGATCAAAATGATTCAACTAATATTTCGCATAACGATAAAACTAACAAGAAGCATACAGATACAACTGGTCATTAAAGATACAACAACTACTGATAGTAGATGCGAACTAAAACATCAAAGCAAACGTAGAAAGTAGTTACTTAAGCCAACTACATGTTATATGCTCAATCTTAAGGGAGTCTCATTATATTCAATCACAAATGTTTAATATCATTTTGGAGGCGTCTAATCTCTCGTTCGAGTTCTTTTGCATATGCTATTCCCCTTGGGCACAACGGTTCGTCTATCCACTCCGTGTAATTGCATCCATTTGGATAGAACGGACATTTCTGCATTCGCCGACCTATATCGTGGCCCTCTGCTCGAGCCACAGCTTCAACCGCGTAACCGTAGTAGCAACAAACCGGATAAGAATTAACTTCTTGTTCACACCGTGGAACTCGATACACCTCTACTTCTTGTTGTGACTGAGCGACCGCATGTTCATACGATAGTTGAACATGTGGTACTTAAGCTTTATGTGGAAGATGCACGTTCTCCTGTTCAAGCGGTGGTTCATCCTGAGGTCGTATTTGGTTTAGAAACTGGAATTCATCCTCGAGCTCTTATAGTCTCATCTGCTTGTATGCATGTTCATCGGAGTCTGTAGCTGATGGCCAAGAAGGCATTTTGAATGAGTGATAAAAGAAGGAGGTAGTACAAGAATGGGAACAAAGTTGTTTGAGTGAGGTAAATGTGAACAATTTGACAAAAATATATAACTGCATAGTGTACAAATCAATAAAATAAATAATAATGTTACCGGTCACTGTTACGACTACCAGCTTTTCATGTTGCCCGACACTATTCTGCATGAAGTAATACTGTAGGTAATCTACTTTTCATATTGTCATGATGTGAACGGTCATTGTTTCCACTTTGCTTTACGTGATGCGATTTCCAAAAGCATTTGCCAGGAATAACGCTTAAGTGGATGAGTGCAACCCTATTTTTTAACTCCTTTGTGTATTAAAACGTTTAATTTAAAGGGGAACGACCCGAGTTTTTAACTCATTTACGTTCATAAATACAAATAATATCTTTTGACGTGCGTACAATCTTCCTTCAATATAGCAAAATACAAGACACATGATATAGTGAATGATCGACCCAACATACGACTACGATAAAGTAAGACATAACGTGGAACACAATACAGGGAAATAAGACATAGTACGATATAGCTAGACCCTAGTTTCTAGACGCTCGGTGGAACTCATACAACATTTCAGCCTTTGCTGCAACATTCACCCTTTCCATGCGACTTACCTCTACTTGCATCTCTAGAGCGCACATGACACCCCTCTCCGTCGGTGGTGGATTGATCCATGAGAAAAAATTACAATGTTCCATCCCTTGTCGGTTAATTGCAGTAATATACGCTTTACAACCATAAAAGCAATGACCTACGTTGCTTTGGCTTTTAGAAACAATCACATTACATTCCACTCCGCAGTAGCAAAGTACTAAACTACCCGTCATGCTGGAGCTTGACCTATTTAAGCTCTCCCGAGCAATTACTTTCCTAAACCGAGCATGGTGGGTTTTCTGAAGAGGTCCAACACGTGGGACGACAATGTTCGGTTGCGTGGCACTGAAGAGCACGGACTCCACTTCCCTAGCTTCCACTTGATCTTCCAATTGCGTTTTGGGGCACAAAATCGACTTGTTGCTTATTTCTTTCATATTGCTCGTACATTTCGACCATGGATTCATCATCGTATCCCCAAGAAGACATATTGAACTACTTGAAAAGTGGTAGGTAGATAAAATGAATAATTTGACAAGCCTAAGAATTCGGAAGTGCTAGATTTAAAGGTAGAAGACTGAGTGGTTTAATTTGACAAGTCCGTTGACTTCGTGCTTTGCTTTATTAAAGCAGTGGACAAGTCATCTTTATTCAGTACGACTTGTCCAGTTATGTTGCTTGTATTCATCGGACAACCAATATCACTTTACCCGAGTGTTGCAGAGTGTAGTAACATCAACTGTTCTATGGCAGCGCCAGAGCAACTCAACTGTTGAGGACAAAGTGTAGTTGTGTCATATGTCTCTATTCTATAGTTCAACTAATGATGACAAAGCTTTATCAATAAGCATCCCCACTTATTTAAATAGTTCATACTTCGTCCCCCAACCATAACTATTATTTGTGCGTTCTACATCAACCACGACATTAAGGTGAGCAACAATTACTCTTTTTGCTTCTACGTGTTCAAGTACTTCTTTGTATAGATAATAAGTTTTTTGTTTCTGTGTAGCTTAATTGGACGATTGGGTAATCAGTGATGAACTAACGGATACAATGTTTGATGAGTACGAACAGAACAAGGAGAAGGAGAAGGAGGGTGGATTCGTTCCAGATACACAAGTAGAAGAGGCAAGTGAACCAGTTCAAAATGAAATTATTCGTGGTAATCAACAAGCAGTTGAAGTTCATAAACCGAAAGCACATCCATGGAAAAACGTAGCTAGGCAAATGGTTAACCATAATCGTCACAACCGAAGTAATGCTAGCTCCAGTGCTACTACAACAAAATTCTCTCCTAAGGACTTATACTCATGAAATCCTATATCAAAGTTGATAAAAGAGATTTGCTACTGATGCAAAATGAAAGAGGTCTAACCCATGAAGAATTTTGGTCCATGATAACAAGATTACATAACAGCCATCGTACATGCACTACTACACGATCGTCTGTTGAAATTCATAAGGCTCATCTGCGTTTCGTAGAAGCTTGTGAACGATACCAAAATATTATGCAGACAGCTGAAGCCGAAGATATATTTAAACTGACGAAGGTAACTTTTGATTCTCGTTACCTTGCAGAGTACGACACTGACTTTATTGGGCATGAAGCCTATAAACTACGTTATAGTTGGCTAACCCGATATGGTGTTGAATAGGCTAATTGTTTTGTTTACTAGTTGTTGAATATTTCGTTTATTTGATGATCCTACGTAAAATATGGAGTTCGCCTAATTTGATACTTTAGTAAACAATATAAAACTATCAGCTTAGGGAAGCAATAGCAATATAAAAAAAGCACACATTCCATTTATAAGAAAATCATTACTACAACAGGAATTATAGGATTACTACAACAACATAATACAAGCAACTAGTAATACAGATAGTGATGAACAATCAACTTATAACTGAGGAAACTGTGACGTTAGGATACGATGTTTCATTCCCATCCAAAATTCCTGTTCTAAAGGGAGGCATTCCAGTCAGATCTTTGTTCATGATATCATTCTCTTCTTGTTCTTTCTTAACCGCCACTTGCTCTTTCTTCAACATTAACTCCTCCACCTGAAGTTGTAGCTTCTTCTCTTCCAGTTCAGCAAACTTTTTCATAACTAATGTTCTTTCCTTGGCTTCAGCACGTCTTTCTTCAGCTTTACGGCTGTGTTCTTTGTGGCATGCGTTCACTTTTCCTTCAAGCTCAACCGATGTTTTATCCCTTCTTTTCGCTACTTTGGCTCCCTCGGGTCTAAAACCTTCGTCAATCATGGCATTGAACTCATCAAGCAGGTTTTCCCCTTCACATTGAGAATTTTTGGCAGTTAACTCGCTTGGACTGGAAGAATACCAGATCTAGAAGCTTTTTTCTTGCTCTTGCCAGCAATTTGAATATCACGAAGGCTCTTAGCAAGTCCTGAGTTCCATTTTGGTTGCCTAGTAAGCATATCATAACAATGCATAAACTGATAATATTGTGGTCTTTTCGTGTCATTTTCTCTAGGAAAAAGCTTCTTTAACTCCTCATTTGCCATTCGTTTCTTAAAAAAAAGGGAATATGAATCATAAAAACAATCTACTAACCACTAACGTAAGTAGTAAGAAAGTATACCGGATTTTTCTCTCTTCCTATGCCGCTTGGATTCGTCATCTTTATTTTGTACACTTGTGATTCAAAAAACGTTGTTTGACAGCTTATTTTGCCAAAACGGCCTTGAATCGCCGATAACGTTCGTAGTCATTCTGGATGCTTCTCAACGAAGGCATTCTTAATTTTTAACAAAAACATAGCGGTTGATTGGTCGTTCCCCGTTGTCGAATCATGCGAGAAATGACAATAGATGGTGCATAGATCGATGTCCTCTTCGTTTGTCTACGGAATGGTTATGTGTCTACTTGACGCAGTTCCCAAAAAATTGCCCGTGTTTCCTTGCGAAAATTGACTTCTGTCCATCGTCAGATGTGAAAAATCTCCAAATGGTGATGACATTATAGAGCAAGAGTTTATTTAGATTAAAGAGAAAAAAATGATTTGTGAATATGTTGTGATGTAGAATGGTAGAATAGAACCAATTTATAACTGAAAATATAGTCATTTGAAAAGTTCTAACTATTTTATAGCCGTTGGAGAAATACGACCGTTTTCTTATTCTTTAGTCAAAAAGAAAAAGGGATAAGGCGTTGGGAATTTGGGAAGATGGCGCGCCGAATTTATCAGTTCGTCATGTGGCGAGCTAATTTTTTCGGCGTGCGTCGAATAAATTGACTCGCCACATGACAAGCCGATAAATTCGGCATGCGAGATCAATTCAGTATCCTGAATTGATCTCGTAACATTTCCGTAATATTACATGATGTAATACCTATTGGGAACGAAAATGCCAACATACTCACAATTCAAGAGCTGAATTGTGAGTTGTTGGAGATGCTCCAAGACAATGCGGCAAAATGCAACACCAAGAAAGTGTTGTCACAGATCATTTTTGATCTATAACAACATTTTTTTTGCACTTCCTGCATCACTTCTCGGGTGTTCAGTAAGCAATCTATGACATAGTGTGAGTTCTATTCGGAATGTTTTCTTAGGTATAGTTTAACAGCAAGTTCCATTGAAAACAATTTGATACACTATTTCAGTTGTATACTTTTTTCATTTGACATGCTAAATGGCACATACATACAAGTTGCTACTTAGCCAATCCCACAAATCTCCAACTCTGGCAACCTATAGCTTTCCTACCAACAACCTCATCTGAACAGCACCACCTCTTCCTCTACCCTCTTCCAACTCATGATCACTTGCTCCTCAACAACAGAAACTCCACGCGCTACGTTCATCAATAGCCACTGTCCAACAAATAGCTCACTCAACAATTCCAGGAACTTCAAGTTGCATCAACAGACCACTAGACAGCAATAAACAACCACCCATATTCACATGCAACCATGCAATAAACAACAGAGTTTTCCATATCTAAAACAAAATTTGAGGTATTAATCAGGTGGAATGCTGCTTAAATATACTAATGATGAACCTAAGAAACTTGCACCAAACAATTAAATTTATAAACATCAAGCACAATACATCTATAAAGCTGTTTATGTGCAAATTCAACCCATCACCTGATGAGTTGTAATGACGATTTGTGGAGATATTAACAGTTGTTAAATTAATCATATTTCTGTTTTCAAATAGTCGAAAACAAAGTAAACTGCCAACATATGTCACTATATATATCAGAATTATACATAAAGGTAATGAAAAAAAATTGGATGCAACATATTACAATGTGTTTAACCACAAACAGAAGGCAAATTGTTTTTTCTTATGTTAATCAAACATGGGTGAACCAGTAAACACTGCCAAAGACATGGGCGAACCATAAACAGAAGGAATAGATTGATACACTGATTATGTTATTTGGCTCTAAAAGAATAAGATACAATGTTTAGTTTAGCAACGTAAACATGTAGAATAATCTTAAAATAATGCATATGACTCAACATATAATCACAGACTTCGTAATATAATACCCACCATATAGGCAGAATCATGTTTAAAAGCATTAAAAGACATAATAAAATAAATTTAAACTTAACTGACCTGCAAATTTGTTTTTTTATGGAAAATATCATAATCTTTTCAAGGACGAAAGCACACGCACGATAATTTGTAATGAGGTAAAAATCCCTGCATAGTAATTATCCATCTCGAGTCAATAAATGCCTTATGTATTACATAACAAGGGCGTCAAAAACAAAACAAGTTTACCTTGTTAGATCCAGTAGGTACTCTGATAATGTTTTTATAAGCATGCCTATATGAAACTCTGTGGTTCATTAAACTACACTTGATACTCGTAAATAATTCCAGATACTCAAAAGAACAACCAAAATTTGATCAAATTGGATCAACGTCTTTTGATATCTCCATCAATAAGAGCATGCCTTATCAACACAATCTCTTTCACAAGGTTTCTATATGTAAATGGTCGCACAATAGCTCTCAAAAATAACTCTGGTGGTACCTTACTTTTCTTAACCCTTCTTTTCAGACCATTGAATTCTTCTTTATCCCACTCCTCTCCTTCTTCTCCCACTGTTACTTCCTCTTTCATTAGCTACTAACCTTCATTAACATTTCCACCCATCCTTTTTCCAGTTCCTTCTCTGCACCAATCCGATCCTTGTAAATCTTATTAGGCACCTCCATGCTTTCATTAGTATCTTCTCCATGTCATCTGCATTGCTCACTGCCTTCTTCCATTGCTCATCCCAATATTCTGTAGTCTCTTCTGGATTTGATTCTTGTTCTTTACTCTAATTCTCTGCAACATCAACCACATCATCATCTTCACTCTCCTTTCCATCATCATCTTCTTCGCTCTACTCCTCATCTTCTTCTCCCCAATCCACAACATCACTCTCCTTCTCATTATCGCTCTCATCCGGCGCATCATATCCCAGCTCAAGCTCCTCCAAGTTTGCTTTCCACTCCAACGTGTATGGATGCAAAAGCTCCATAGGATGATTATTCAACAAAAACTCTGAACACTTCGACTTCCCATCATCACTCAACCTCTCGTAACCCTTCACCACGTCATCAACATATGCTTTTGGACTAATTTAAACGATCATACAAAACCTTCAAAAGTAACTACACATATCCACCCTCCCATCACCCAAATCCACCTCAAATATATACTCCTCTTCTGTCTCTGAATCTACTAATGGCATCGGTACATTAAAGAACCCGTCTTGGGGTTCGAACCTACACTGATAAACTGGATTTTTCACATAGATTATGTCTGGCCTCATCCAGGAAACACATTGTGTGATCATGGCACGTGCTTTGTTTCCAAACCTCCCCCATTAAGCTCCACTTGTCCAACCTCTCCTCCTTCCTTGCTTCCATGGCTAACTTCTGCTGTCAATGTCCACTGCTCCCATGGCAACTCGGTCGGCTTCCATTTCGGATGCCTGACAAAAACCCAATAGTACCTGAACCCCATCTACTTGTTCATACTTTTTAATCTGGGTGAAAAAACCTGCATCATTTCGAACTGCTCAATCTCCGCCTACTCCTCATGTGTTTCCACTTCACCGATGATGGATACACGCTCGTTTGAGAAACTGACCTGCAATTTGATCTTGTGAGCAGTGAGAAGTTCTAATGTAGCATGTAAAATTCGTCTAAAAGCTTCACTGGGAAACAGTTTCAAGAAGAGCAAGAAGTGATATTAGCCCCAAGCAACAAACTTTTATATCATGTTCCTTATAATGAGAATAACATATCCTAAGCAAGAGAAGAACATGTAATCTCGAAAAGTGCAGGTTTTATTATTTTAGTTACCTTTTGAAGTTTGCATGGATGCCGTTTGTTAACTTCTCCTAGCAATTGAGACCACAGATTGAAAAACTCTGTTGCTACACTCAGTTTATGAAGAATTCCAACTGTCAAAGAACAATTGTAGTAGAGCGCATTAGCGACCTGCAAAATCACAACGCCTTTATCATGTATTTTTGATAAATAAAAATAAAATAGACAAAAGGAAGAACTACATTTGACAAGAACAAGTATGAATACGCTCTGCTTTCTCCATATATCACTTGCACGGTTCCGTTTACATTAGAAAAATATTTGAAAACTGGACTAGGGATTGTAAAATATTTGACAAAAGAAGAATAGAATTGAATCAAAGTCATATACAAAAAGTTGGACATGGAAGGCTGGGTAAAACCATGGCAATTACAGTGAATCAGTAAAGCAAAATGAATAGAAAACAAGACAAAAATGGATGGAAATAAGACGTAATTAAGTTGATGTTTTATATATGTCACTCTTGATAATATAAATAATGCATTTGCAGTGTTTTTTTTATATATATATAACAATGAAAATACCTAGCTATAGCCTAATTCATCAAACTGTATTGTTCTACAACAAAAAGTTAAATAAGGGTTTTATATATTCCCACTCAATCCCCCTTTCTTCCTGCTTTCCTCATTTTCCAATGGTGCATAAAACAACTGTTCAGACCGTAGTGAATACAAGTAACAAGTAGGAAATGCTAATTACCTGATTTGCACGAGTATCAAATTAGTTTGTACGTGGAGCACACACATCTCAGTGTTCATAAATATACATGCACTGTAGTAAGTTATGAAGAAGCCAAATGCTAGCTAGTCCGACTTGTCGAGATATCTGCTTGAAACACCATGCAACAACTTTACAAAAATCCAGAAAGCTCAGCTTTCCATCGCTATACCTTATCCAAACATGAAGTACAATGTGCATTGCTATCGAAGGACCTAAACCTAGTTCTGAAGCTAGTCCATCTATCATCAATGCTCTGCTTCCATCCTTGTCGAAAAGTTCATTAGCACAACGAGCATGCTGCTGCCATATGTCCAACCCACAAAAGGCAGCAGCACATAATTCATCGAAGTCCATTCTCCTGTACTGAAGTGCGCCTAAAGGTTCTTTTGAAACATACTTTCATTACATCTGTTGAATTTCTCATCATTTCCATTCTAGTGTTATCAAGCGCAATGCAACCATTTTTGTTTGTCTCCAACAAAGCAAATTGTCCCTCTGAACACGTGAATTCATCAGCTGTTGATGTCTTTAAAAATGCCCTTAAAGCAGCTTTACACAAAGATAAAGAGCGTGAATATGTCTTCAACGGTTAAGTACCAGAATATGCAAGGGAACTTTAATATCAGTATAGCTTCGCATCCAAGGATGACTCAAAGTTTGCACTCCGCTCATTCTTCTTCGTGGATCTTTGTTAAGCAAGCATCAAACAAAATCTTTAGCTTCAGAGGATATAGATAGCCAAGGTAATTCATTGAGACTTGGATGAGCTTTAAGAACTGCTCGAAAAATACCATATTCGGTTCTATCCCTAAAATGATCGACTACAATATAATAGAATATATGCAATCACACCAATACTCCATACATTAGCTTCGATGCTATAACATCAGCAAGAACTTCTGGTGCAACGTAAAATGCATTACCAACAATGGCATTCGGTCTCTCATCTGGCTTCACATAATAAATGGTGATGATACTCTAATATTCAGAATGAAAATGGAAAAAAGTTAAACGGTGATGATAAAAACTGTAAACAAAGAACCAAGTGCAGCCAAATATTATCATCCATGTAACAAATACAGTGACTGCAATTTCACTTAAAAGACTAAAGTTACAATATAGCAGAATTTTTCTGAAATTGGAAAAACCAAACACCATGCTTGGAACTATTCAGAAAGAATATACTAATTCTCATATTATAAGGAATTTTAAATGTCTGCAAGTGGGGAACTAATCATTATAGGTACGTTTTTTTACACCAAGTCGTAGAGATGTTTTCTTGCATTTTGGAAGTATGACAATGGAGAAGATAATATCAATGATTGTAGTTGAGAACAAGTATAAACAAAGGAAAATTCTATTTCAACCCATAAATATGCTGAGTAGCCCCCGTTTTAACAAAAAAATACGAGGACGAAATTGCCCTTTCTATGTTATATTTTTTTTCTTGTTTTCTGAACATCTCATAATCTCTTTATGTGGTTCATCAGTGTACCTCGTAATAGCACTACGTGGTCTTTGAAAGAACCACGTAGAGCTGCTACGAGGTACACTGATGAACCACGTAGAGCTGTTACGAGGTACACTGATAAACCACGCATTCTCTCTACGTGGGAGGGTATTTTTGGATTTTTTTTAAATTAGTAGGGGGCTACTTAGCAAAATTGGGGGTATACCGGTTTTTTCGTGCTTTGGGGGGCTACTCAACATATTGCTGGGTTCGAATAGAATTTGTCATAAACAAATCCAAATAGATCGAACAAACAAGAGCAGTAAAAGGTGACATACCTGAAATCAATACAAAAGACATTATTCCACATTCTGAAGTGAAAAAAAACAAAAATCAAAACAATATATAAAGAAACCTAAAGTAATCAACCAATAATAAGAAAGATACAATTTAATAACTTACCTCAAATCAAAAGGATAGTTTCCTAGATCTGAAACAAATACAGATCAAATAATAAAATGATTAGAACCATGCCCAAGAATCACTCAGGAAAAGGATCTTCTATGCGCTATTACTCGCGCTTAGGAAATATGATCTGTGTTTAGGGTTGCAAAAATCGTCCGTATTTAGATTGTGTTTAGGGTACGATGAGGCATGATAACGAAATCATGATTAGGGTTTTGGTACTCTTGAATGAGAGAGAATTCGAATAGGAAATTTTGGAAGAAAGAGAGCCGAATAAGAAAGGGAATCGTGAGTGAATTCACGAAAATATTTATTTCAACCAACACAAACAAGGTACAAATTCTGTATGTTTAAGCCACAAATTTTTATTACTCTAATTTCATCCAAATTACATCAAAAATTATTGACATTTTGCTTTAGAAATTGGTACTTTTCTTTATCGAAGATATTAACTTGTATATATTTCATCAAAAATATATTTAAAAAGTTTTTAAACCAATCGGCATACACGTTAGTTTGCCTATTCGACAAAGTGATATACTTATCAAAGACACATTTATTTATATGTTAGTTTTAATAAATTAGTAATTGACCGGAGAAACGTCATGAATACCAACAGTTTTTGCGGTGCTTTTTCCCAATTTAGTTGAACAGTATTAACCATCGTTATTTCATCGGTGTTGCGTTGTGAATTCCAATGTTTTTTTTCGGTAGGCATTTGGGCGTCGCTATTAAAAATGTTTCTTGTAGTGATTATAATTAATTTACATATTAACTGTATCATTATTCTCGATATATATATATATATATATATATATATATATATATATATATATATATATATATAGGGCGGCTATTGGGACACAAACTTGGAGACACAAAGCCTCAACCGTCGGATCTTTTTGTCTTTATGTGGAGATGTGTAATTCATGAGGTGATCCTATGGTGGAGATTGGTTGTGTCACCAACTGTATATATATATAGTTCATGTTATGTGATTTATACAACTTTATGGTTACATGAAAAATATACCTTTTTAATATAAATATCCATAGTAAAATTGACGTATATTTTTAAGAGCTATTAGAAAAAAAGGCCAAATACTCTCTAAGATTATTAAAATAATTAGAATTTAAGATTCATGAGTAGTTTAAACATATGGATTGAAATATAAAATATCAAGTAAGAATTAAGGAGGTTCAACGAATAACTGGAGAAATGTTAAAATGCAGGTACTTAAAGTAGAAATTACGATAAATTTATTGAGATAAGTGTATAATATATTGAAATTTTTATTATTGTTTACATATATTATTTAAACCGTGTGACTTATTTAACTTTATATTTGAAAGGAAAACTAATTTTTCCATTTTTGTTGGTATAAATATGATGTACATTTTAAAACATCACTCTTAGCGTTAATTAAATGAATGAACAACAATTTATTGATTGAATTCATTTTTTAAATTCAAAATCACATAATTAATTTTAACATATTGAATTGAATGTACAATATTAAGTTATATTGCGTCATGTTTTATGAATAACTAATTAAAATTTAAAATGTAGCTGTTTGATAATAATATTATAATGCAATACACGGTAAATATATTAACGTAAATGATTTCAACTTTGAAGTTCTGATAGTGGTTTATGCATATAGTTTATGTTATGTGATTGATGTATTTATATATTTGATTTTTTTTTCATTCTTGTTAATATAAATATCTTTAATCTGAGTGTGATTTATAAGGGAAGCAATGAATAATAGTTTGCTAAAGTTATTTAAATAGTTTTAATATTGTGTAATTAATTGTAAAATATGGAACTAAATGTAAAATATTAAAAAAGAACCGAGAGAGGCTTAAATGATTATAAAAAAAATTAAGTGTAAATATTGGAAGCCAAAAAACTTAATTTGTCATTTTTAGTATTTAGAAGGATCATTAGTCCATTAAATTTATTTAAATTACTTATATTCTGTGTTTTGTAAATAATTTATATACGTGGACTTAAATATAAAATGTAAGAGCATACGATAAATAAATAATTGTGTAAACTTTGAATTATTCATATCAAAATGTAAAACGACAAAAGAAGTACAATAATGTGAAAGAAACAGTAAATAAGTGTAATGTGATAAACCAAATTTAAAAGTAAAATATTTAGGGAGAATTAAGGAGAACAGAGAAAAATCCTGAAATCAAGGAGAGAGCTTTAAAAGGTATATTTTACTATTATTTAATAGATTTATGTAAATTCACCATGAACGGATGCTTCAAACTACTATTGCAATAGACAATGTGATTATTATTCCTTTTCTTTTTAGTTATATTTTGAAAATAAATAAAAATTGGAAGATATATATGTAAACTCATGATTCAACCTAGTATTGTTGTGCAACTTGTTCTAAACGTGTAACATCATGCTTCAAACTTGTTCACAACAAAATGTGGTCATCATTAACACTCGATTCAATCCAAGTATCAACACAGGTAATAGGAATAATCTGGACCATAGAGCGCTTAACAAGTAAACCAACACGCAAATTTATATGGGTTCGACAATGTGCCTACATCCACTGTGAGATAATAGATTATTTATACTATGAGAACAGAATACATTCCTGATTTAGAGAAAAAATGAGTTAAAATTTAATAATGGCAGAGTCCCTGGTATTAGAGCAAAAAGATGTGAAAAAGACCCTCTAAATGAGCAACTAAGTCATGTCCTTATAGCTGGAAGAATGCTCGGATTATCCTAAAATCCAGGAGAGAAAGTAGCAACCAAAAGGTGACCAAGTCAGTAAAAAGCAAGTCGGACCGTCCATAAACATGACTTCGTATCGGCATCGATCCGGGCTTGATTCAATACTGACTCGATAAGACCAATCCAAAAACGGACGAACACCCATACCTTGTCTAAATGTCTAAATCCAAGTTGTGTGAGTTCAATTGCATTCATGAAATGTTCACATCGATCCTTAGTGTTGTAATTGTAGTTAATTCAAAGTTGTGGCCTTTAGCCAATACGAACCGGTGAGATAAAAGTATATAGCTAATCCAGGACCAAATGAGGTAGATCCGAAGTAATGCACTTGACCGATCTGAGTTCAAGTGCATCCAAGGTCCAAGTTATCTTCAATTCCTACTTAGTCCAAGCTTATCGAAGTTCATATGAGTTTGCATATTCATCCACATGCTCAAATCCCAAACAATCCAATGATTTGAAACCAAAACATGGTAGCCTTGTAAAAAGACGGGTCAACACCCAACTCGCAAAACATGTCTTTTGGTAGAATATGTGGTCTGTATAATCCAAAAATCTGAAGCCGTAAGTTGAGAGAAATTCATAAGAAAACCAAAATAAATCCATAATCGAAAATCGTAAATTCAGAAAGCCATGATCACGCCGGATTGTAAAATAAACCAAATCCATATTCGAAAGCCTCTAGAATTCTACGATCACGTCAGATCATAACTATAAGAGAAATCAAATCCAAAATCCATGATCTAAAAAATCCAAAATTTATGAAATCCAAATCCAATAATCAGAAAAACCAAAAAATCCGAGAAATCTAGAATATCCATAACCAGAATCCCAAATAGAAATCCAAAAATTGATGGCCTCTCCATGCCTAGCCAGCATGGGTATGCTCCATACTTGCAAAATCTGTTTGAGTGGCTTTTCCAAACCATGACAAAATGACTCGAACTTTCTCGAGTATAGTCCGTACTCAAGGACCGACAAAGCGACTTTGCCAAGTCCTGACAAGCCGGTCCGTTTTTCCCCACTTAGGGATGAGTTCCAATTTTCAATTCCACGCTTCATAAGCATAATCCATACAAATGAGATGATTTTATTGAAGTTCCAAAATCCTATTTTATTAAAAAATCTAAACGAAAAATAATAGTTTATTGTCAGGTACAGAGCATGCCTCGGAACTAAGTTCTAATTTCGTATTTGAATAAGTCTACTTAGCCATTTTCTATTACAATTTTATAAAAAACGGTTGGAAGATTCATCGTCGGGTATAAATCCTGCTTAGGGATTAAGTTCTAATCCCGTTCATGGAAGGGCCGACTTAGCCATCCAAAATCCAAATTAGTCGATGATCATCCCATGTGAGCTAGATCGTGACTCACTTCTATTCTGGGCGGTTGGTGGCTACTTCAGCACCACAACAATATTGTTCCTAATGTATCATGCTAGCTCCTCGTGTCTAACACATTCCTCGATCATATCTATAAGATGTCTACGCTTGTTTATATTATGACTATCCAAGTCATAGAACAAATAATGTTTACCATATTCCATTTCCTTTTCTGTAGGCTCCCTCCTGGTAGGCTTTCTAAATGGAGTAATATCCTAAGTATCCAAGTAAATCTCTTCTAGAGACGCATTAAGATACACATACAAAAGAATTTAAACTCTTTGTGTTGTCAATTATCCCGATTAAATCCATTTGAGGCTTTTCATTTGCCTGTATTCTTATCTTTTCCAAATCTGAACGGTCCTCCGTCATTAATTGAATTAACCTATACAGTTTCTCTGTCAGCTCCCACATCTTCTAGCCATAGAAATCCATTCACTTCATAATAAAACTCACCAAGATCCCTTGGGGGGTGCATTTCCCATGAGACCTTAACATCTAAATTATCCAAAATGATAGGAACAACAACCATAAGAACCATGGACAAGTCTAGTCGATCCACTAATGCTACTACCACATTGAAATGTTCTGAGAATTTCCGTAGAATCTCTTCGGCCGCCTGCTTGACTGTTGTAAGCATCGTCAAATTTTAGGATCAAGAGAGATGTGGACCCTAAACTACTCGATAAACCTTTGCACAAGAATATTCAAACTTCTTATAGATCTTGATTCAAGGTGCCGAAAACCACATGACAGTGATAACCAAAAGGAATAGCAGAAGCATCTTGTCATGTCCTCGTCTAATTCTCCTAGTACTTACATGTAACGCATATATCACATGAGATGAATGTATGATCTTCCTACCATCATAAGTTTCCAAAGCTGATAACTTGAAGTCAAGTGGATTCCTTGAATTCCAAATAGCTGAGGTGAAGGAACAACGACTGACATAATACATATCCAGTTGAGACAACCAGTCGTCAGAAAACTATCGAATTACAATCATAATTTGATTTCCATTATGCAGAAGTTGTTGACAATCACCCGAACCAACACCAGTGTCGCTATGTTGAGACCATCAGAAGTAGGATGTAGAACCATGACACCGATAATCAGATTCGTCCCAGTCCGAGGAGAAGGTTCGGATCTAACCTAATTTCTAGAAGTTAAGCGTACTCCTCCATGATCCAGTCTAATGCAGGCCTACTATCCATTTTCCAAGTCCAAAACACAAGATCAAAAAGCAATGTGAGCCATAACATGGCCTTTGGGGGTTGCCTCCGGTCTGAGCGGATTAGTACCGGTCTGAGAGGATTATTACCGGTCCAAGAGATGGTTCGGGAATTTCCTCTGAACCAACACTACAACAAAATGGGGATTTAATAGCGTTTGAGAAACGCTATTATATCTTAGCATAGCGTTTCAGAGAACGCCATGTAACGACATGCTATCTTAGGGCTCCTAGTTTAAATAGCACAAACTAAAACGCTATGAAAAACGAACTTTGTATAGCGTTTTTATTTGCTATCAAACAAAAACGCTATAAATATATACCATCAAATACTTGCTTTATATAGCGTTTCTGTGTAAGTTTTTATAGCGTTTCTGTGTAACTTTCTATAGCGTTTCCATGTAACTTTCTGTAGCGTTTCTGTGTAAGTTTCAATAGCGTTTATAGCATTCTCAGTGTTTGTTTCTATAGCGTTTTTGAAACGCTATCGCCTATATTATTAATTTATATATTTTATTTACAGCCGTTTCAGTTTTTTCCATATATACATACACATCTAAACATTTGTTATCTACGTATGAATGAACTAATTTTTCACAAACAATTATATAAATTACCACATAATATTTCATACATATCATTTTCTCACCTTTTCTATGTCCACACGTAATATGTCATACATTTTTGTATTAACAAGTTACTTACAAAACAAACAAACAATAGATTTAATCTTGTTTTGCTTCTGATATTTTCTCCTTAACATCAACAATAGTGGCCCTGTTAATGTCAAATAAACAATCAAGATGTTAGTAATTGTTATATCATATATTGACAAAGTAAAAGAAACCAAAAGAAATAAGAAAAAAAAATGCAACTAGAACAAAAAATATAGTTATGCAGGGGATTAATGGAATTGTGCATTCGAACATGCAACAATTTTCAAAATAAAAGCTAACTTATTAGTTTTAACTTATTAGTTTTAACTTATAAGTTTGCATATATCATATCGGCTGCCTTCTATTTTTATTGTGGAAAACACAACACTAAAACTCAGAGCAACTATATTCTGATTATCTGCATTTATAAAAAAAAAGGTTAATGCATAAGCAATCGGACATCCATTCTTCAAAGTTTTTTTGTAATTGGGGTTTATGTTCGGTTTAGCACTAGATTGCTCCAATCGAAATGCTACATATGCTAAAGTAAATACAAACTATTCTTTATGGAGATTTTGCAAATTTCACACTCGATAACTATCTAGAATTTAGAATTGAAATAAATATTCAGATTCATTTCAGATCAAACATACAAATGGAGGATTTGGCCTACATGTTATGTAAAAGTATCGTTTACCATTTCACAATAAAAATAAAAATGGAGACTGATCTTTTAGAGAAGAAATTTATAGCTATCACATATCAGTAGGTATTGCATACCAACAAAATAAAGAAACAATTTAACGAAAACCTTCCGAGTAGAATTCCAGATCAACAAATTTTCAGCATATATGGAGAGTGTGAATGGCATAATCTATTTAAAACAGATTAAACTTGATGCATATGATTCTAAAGAGCATATAACCAAACAGGTTTGTTGCAAATTAAGACTCACCTTGAAAGGAAACCAATGCCACGATTAAAGACATTTAAAAAATTGAATTTGTTCTTTCTATATAACTCAGGGAATGTTTTTGGACTCCTATACAAGTATGCATTGCTAAATTATGAATCTACAAAAGACCACCACCAACAAAAAAAAATAAAAAAAAAATTACATGCTCACATTGCATCAGACATAAAAATGACCTGCATTCGAATTGCTCTTCACCGGTTGTTCTCCCTTATTGTTCTGGAGAAAGATCCGTTGCTCCATCTATCAATGATTTCTTTATTTCAAATATAAACGTAAGATATGCTCCTCTAAGTAAACTATTAATTTACAAGGTAAGATTGAAGGATTTCTTCCCAAAATAAGAAGCAAACATATTCAGAAGCAAGAAAAATAAAGTTACCACATGACTACAAACAAGGGCGCATCCCACGAAGCTTCACCATTCATCACGAAGAACGATAACTGCATTGAAATCATGTTATGAATGTAGTTGTACAGAAGTAACAAGTATAAACGGAAGAAATAAAAGTAACTATACCCAGTAGTAACATTAATCTCTGTGAATTATAACAATAATATAGCAAGCAAAAAAAAGGAAGGTGGAGTTTCCTAGGCTTTCTGTTTAACAAGTAATGTCATCAGCTTATTAAATTGTTGTAAATGTGTACAATTATGTGTTAAACAAGCAACCAAATGCTTAGTGTTCAATAGGGAACAAAGTACTTACCACAACAAGTGGTTTAACTAAATACGTATTGAATATTTATGTAGAAAAATATGCTTCCTACTGTTTGTCATATTCTAAACACAATGATTAAGCAAAAATTCAAACAATTGATAAATCCATGAACATTATTAGCACATATTAAAAAACTCACTGTATTCAATAGCAAAAAGAAGCTCAGATTGTTCTTTTCCCAAAGGAATTCTTGACACAGCCAAAGACCCTCGACTTTCTTAACTAATTCTCAGATAGGGATTTTATCATCTGGCTCCTTCAATAATATTTGATTGTGCCATAATAATTAAGGAAATACGTGCGTGGAATAATAAAATACTTAAAAGTCAAAGAAAGATACGGAAGAGGTGGCACTGAACAGTAAATGTTGAATCACCTCAGGCATGCAGAAGTAGACAATCAGAACAAACAAAACTGAAGAAAAAAAAGGAGTTATTTATTACTTATCAGCAAAACAATAACTTATCACTGCACTCGCCACCAATAAAATAGTTACTTATAAACATATGCATACCATAGATTATTTACCTTGTGTTTGATGTTTCTTTAATTTGGTCTTCTTTCACCAAAATCATTTGCATCATCTTTGTCTCCAGTCCCATCTATGTTTTCATTATCAAGACTTGATTTGCTTCCTACAAACAATATAATGGAGATGAAATGCAGCTTGAAATGCTTAAGGTAAAAAGGAAGCACCAATGCTGAAGGTAAAAAGGAAGAACCAATGCTGAAGGTAAAAAAGAACAGTACAACAGAGTTCTAAAATATAATATGTTTACACTTTGTTTATTTTCTCAAAATGTATTATACTTGTAATTCATCTTTTACCAAGATAAACAAATGCTAATTTCAGATGGTAATTAGTAATTGTTAGAACTTGACTTTTTAATGCATTTAGTATAATAAAACATGTTTTGCCTTTTTTTACTTATTTTATAAAATTGAAATGCTAAATAGACATGAATATATATGAGATTCTAGTCAACTTTTTATTTCTTTCACAAACCTCAAATGATGGGAAAATATTGCATATTGCCTTTCTCAGTTTAATTAATTAACTTATGATATTAGTTTAGTATGATATACCCTTATCCGACATATTTAGTAAAACAACGTATAAATAAAGATTTTAAATTTGAATTCTAAAATACTATCAGGTTAATCCTAACAAAAGTTTGAGATATCAATTACATTCCTACTACTAAACTTGGATGTTACATGTGCAAGTACTATGTTTGCCTCAGTAACATCGTATTATATTTGGAAGCCCAATTCCACAATATTCTAAATCTTCTTTTGAGTACTCATAGTGCATTATTGCAGTAATATTCTATGCCAGTCAACATAATCTACATGTGTTTGTTTGTTCAAGTGCATAAAACTACAAATAAGAAATACAAGATTAAGGTTATTTCCATCTAAGATAATGTCTAAATACTCATAACTTGCAGTGTTTCGAGAAAGTCAAAGTGATAAAATGAAAGAAAGTATTCAACAATTATTTTATGTACTTCTCAAGGAATGAATCCATATTGTTCATATTTATTTACCTAATAAAGGCAGTTAGGTAAATTATTCGAAGTTCAAACCTTATAAAATTTACGTGTTCATCTTAATATCCTTCTTGTCTAATATGAATAATTTTGTGTAGCTGGTAAAGGGTAGTGAGTCTTATTTGATAGGAAAACGAATTTACAACATTGGTTCTATGTAACGTATGTAGATCCTAAATATTTGTAAGCAGTAGGTACAAGTTATATTTTTTGAAGATGCCAAGTTCTTAGGAATCAAAAAAAGCTTACATCCTAAGCTGATCAAAGCTGTTGTAATATATATATATATATATATATATATATATATGTTGTGAATATGCTTTTATTAGTTCTCTGTTTAGTCCCACATCATGGAAAAAGTTAAGCATCAGCTCCAAAGCCTATATATAAAGGAGCCAATGTAACAGAAAGAATTATACATCTGAATGAATAGAAATGTCTCTCTCCCTTATTTCTTCTGTTATGTGTTCGTTTTATAACACGTTATCAGCACGAAGTTCTATTAGAGATATTGTTTGAAATATTCTAGATCTATATTTATGGATCTATCATGTAAGTTATTTTTTTTATGTTTTGAAATCATATAAATCTACATATATGAACTTGTTGTGTCTTCTGCTTAGATGTGATCCATACTTCTAGATCACTTTTCTTTTTCAGTTTTTGTAGATCTACATTCTATTTTAGTGGATCTAACTTTTTAGATCTAATTATCTATTCTGATCCTAAATATGTGAAGATATATTCTTTCAATTCTTTGCGGATCTAATTTTGAGTTTCCAAATCCAAATGGAGATTTGATTATATATGTATTGTTTACATTATTGATGATGTAGAGGTAGATCTAGTTTTATCCTTTCCGATCTACTATTATTCTTCGTATGTGATTCTTTTCGATAGACTAAAGACAAAATATCTCTTGAAAAAAAAGATGATTTTTTTAATGTATATTCAACAAAATTATGGGTATAAAATATAATGGTATAGCATTTAAATTCAAGAGCAATATTTATTTATCACTGGAAGTGAGATTGAAAACTCATGATGTAAACCAATTAGGAACCTGAAGTTCATATGTAAATGACCTGAAGTTCATATGACATGAAGATCATATACAATTTTTTTAAATAAGGAACCTGAAGTTCATATGCAAGTAAGGAACCTGAAGTTCATATGCAAATGAGGAACCTGAAGTTCATATGCAAATAAAGAACCTGAAGTTCATATGCAAATGAGAAAGATGAAACAAAAGCCCGAAGCTTTCTTAAAAGTTGTGACATAAAAAGATTGTACTTCCAGAAAAAGTTAAAAGAGACACACACATTATAATATGTGACAAAAACATCAGATTCAATAGAAAATCTCTAAATATGTTTCATTCAACTGACATCTTTCATGTACAGTTTATATTAACTGAATATCCTGAAGATATAGTATACATATTAATCTCTTGAAGAGATGTTTTAGAGATTTAATTTTATATAGCAAATCCAACATCCTAGAAGAGTTGTTAATTTTTTTTTTGTTGCATTGCAATTACATAAGTAAAAGATATGTTCCCTGAAGGAATATCATACACTCCAGAAGTAGTGATTTCTTTTCTCTTGAATCTTATTTTTATTTAATGCACCTGATTTTGTTAATGCATTTAAGGTTTGAATGTATATTGATATGACATTTCAATAGTTTGTATATATTTATCTCTGGAAGAGATAAGTTCATCCCAGAAGTGATGATTACAAAATATCTTTAGAGGATATTTGTATATTTGGAAATGGTAAAATATCTCCAGAAGAGATCTGTTTATTTGAAAATAATAAAATGTCTCCAGAAGAGATTTCTACAATTAAAGGCGATAAATATTTGTAAAAAAAAAAGGTATTAAAACTGCATAAATGGTGTTTATGCAATATCCCAGAAGCGATATTATATTCTGATATGTCTATAAAAGAATTTGCATTGAAATATTTTCAAATATCAAAGTTGATGATGCAAATTTAATGACTAAAGAAAATATGCATCTCGAAGATCATATTAAGTTAAGATCTAAATATTGGTCTTAATTTTGCACACCGGAAGTGAATGCAAAAGTAATTTTTGTTATAAAAATGGAAAACTTAGAACCTGCAGTTTCTATGATGGTAAGAAGTAATTTTGATATAAAAAGAAAGATCTATATATGGACAGTATAATTTGAAACATGTAATTTTTTTTATGTTGTGAGTTTTATGCATAGAACTGCAAGTTTTCGAATCATTCATATTAAAGAATGCAAAATCCCGGTTCCATAATTATGCATTTGTACTCAATTCTGGATCAGATGTTATGCATGTACATGGTATTTAGAAAATATGATTATTGGGAATGCAACACAACTATAAGTTGTTTATTTCAGTTTTGATCAATACTGTAGCTAGATCCAAATTTTGTTATGTTGTTTTAAGTAAAATTTATTTATCTGATTCATATATTTACGCCGTATAATGGTTATTTCCGTTATTTTTATAATAAATGCATTATATGTACCGTTATGGTAATATATATTGTATTACCATATTATTATAAATGTATTAAAAGCATTGGCTATTGTAAGTTAATTGATGTATGTTTGTATTTGGAATAAGAATAAACATATGTGTTATTATTCGATGTATTTAGCTAGTAATAACTAATGTTATGGAAGAAAGGATAGAACCACACCCTGAAGTTGTGCAAAGAAAATATTTATACAGGAAATTGTATAACTCAAAGTCTTGGACCTGAAGTCTTGAATTATATATATATGTATATGTATTATATAAACATTTTTGATAAAGTATACAAGTTTGAAATCTTGTCAATGAACAAGAATGTAAAAGCTTCTAAAATAGAAGTATGTTAAAAGATTGAGAACCAGAAGTTCATCATAAATTTATAAAATTGATACGCATGTGTATGTGTATATATATGCATAGGAACTCGATGTTCCTCAATCAATGAATTTGAAATACTTGATAATTCAAAAGCCTGAAGCTTTATTGAAACAATGTGAAATAATAACATTAATAAAGTTGATATCCAAAGATTTCACAATTTTCAAAATGATTTGTATCTTGCTAATATATTTATATTTACATATTGTATTGAAGAATAAATTTTAACAACTCGAAGTTGTTATATATTTTATTTGAGCCAGAAGTTCAACACAGTGGAACCAAAAGTTCAATACAGTGGAACTAGAAGTTCAATACAGTGGAATCATAAGTTCAATATAGTGGAACCAGTAGTTCAATACAGTTGAACCAGAAGTTCAATATAGTTTAACAAACTTGAAATTGTTTATATATTATTTGAACTAGAAGTTCAATATGGATTAACAACTCGAAGTTGTTCATATATTTCATTTGAACCAGAAGTTCAATACAGTTCCAAATCAGTTATTTTGGATATTATGAAACGATCTTTAAGATTCACGTTGACATTGCTTGATAAGCAAATATTAATGATTGGAACATTATAAACAATTTGTTCTAAAATCAATAACTTGAATGAGAAAGAATATGCAAATTAATTACATATGTAATACGTGGACGCACGTATATATACATATATACGATATTTAATTAACAACCTAAAGTTGTTATGAACTCATATTATAATTTATGCAGTCGATTGACATCAATATTGAATGACCTGAAGTCATGTGCATATTCAAATGATAGAAAATTCCTCCAAGCCATTAGATCATTGAAAGGGAATAAGCAATACAATATGAATGCATCTTATCAACTAATAAGAGCATTATCCTCCTACAATTGAAATACATCTAATGTATTTGCTAGCTATGATGCTATAATGGATCGTAAATGAATCCAAAGTAGGTTTATTATTTAAAGTGACAATGTTTGTCAACATTGAGGGGAGGATAAATGAATCATCGATGTTAAATATTTGCAAACACATAGAATTATGCAAAGTGTTAGTAACTTGCATAAATTATCAATTATGTCCCTAATAGACTTTCTCCAATATACATTTGAATCCCCGAAGGATCAAAAGGTGTAAATCACAACTGAAAATGTGGTATAAAAGTTAGTTCAAAATATCTTTGGAGTAAGTCATAAAGATGCAAAATAAAGGAGGTGAGTGTTCCTGAAGAAACACTTAAGGGTACTTTGAAAGAAACCCATGACATGATTGTCAAAATAACCCAAGAAGTGGTTTAAGTACCTAAAGCATGATAAGTTTTGAGATCTCAATAAATTAAGAATAGAACTGACAAGAAATAATCATCGATGATAAATTAATAAATAATAAAGCGCTTATATTTATAAATGGATTAAAAATCTCATATTAGAGAGAAACATGATTGGCCATCATGAAATTCTCCTAAATAAGATATATGGACCTGTAGTTCATAAGATAAAAATAGAAATATATATAATAACTGAAGTACCATAGAGTGTCAACAACATATTAATGCCATGAGCATTGTATTTTCAGAGATAACTGAATTGATTAAAGTGGTAAAAGTGTTTAAAACACTTATAATACCCTGAAGGTATAAACAATGAAAGTATACAAATTCCAGAAGAATTTAAATAATTTTGGTAGTGATAAAGAGAAAGAAATGTAGATTACAACATTCTTTTAAGTATTGTTGTGATGAAAATCATGAAATAATTCATGATGAGTAGATCACTTCCTGCTTTCAAGAATTGTTGTAATAAAAGTCTTAATATTCATTGAAGTGGTAGTTGCGATATGCAAAACTTATTATAATATATAAGTTCCTGAAGAACATAAATAACATTTGTTATTATAAAGAATACCAAGAACATGGATGATAGATTGCAACATTCTTCTAAGTATTGTTGTATTGAAAATCTTGATATACTTCAAGATGAGTAGATTACTTCCTGCTTAGTAATGAAAGTTGTCTTATTCATCAAATATGTGTTGCAACATGCAAGTTCGATTGAAACAGAAAATTATAAGCACCTGAAGTGTACTCATAAATGAATATTAGTATCATACAAATCACAAAAGGGAGGCATTTTAAATAAGAAAGCATGCCTGAAGCATGAAAATGCACGTGAAATTTTAAAAGAAGAAAAAACTCCATTAAGATGTATTTGTAAGCAATTTGAGTTACTGAAAGAAGAATACAAATTCATAGGAAATTTGAAATTAGGGGGAGCATCCATAAGTATGATATAATGCACTCTTTTTCCTTAACTAAGTTTTTCCCCATTGGGTTTTCTTAGTAAGGTTTTAATGAGGCATGGGTCATGATCCAGAAGTATCAACCCAAAAGCAACATACAAAAATAAGTTATAACGTACTCTTTTTCCTTATTTAAGATTTTTTCCACTGGGTTTTTCTTAATAAGGTTTTAATGAGGCATAAAATTGATCTAGAAATATCATGCTACTTTTGACGTAGTAAATATAACATTGTATGTTGTACTCTTTTTCCTTCACTAAGATTTTTCCCATCGGGTTTTTCTTAGTAAGGTTTTGATGAGGCAACGCTTTGATCCAGAAGTATCAAACATATTTTGATGCAGTAAACTATTATTTATGAAGAAGACAAGGCAGTTTGCATGGCTCAGATTCAAGTGAATTATATCAAGTATGAAAGGATGGAGCACAATTCTTCTAAATTTCTCTCCACATATGCATGAAAGGATAACAAGAAAGAGGAGAAACAAATTCAGTTTCAAGAAAAGAGGGTAGATCCGTTCTCAAAAGCAATTTCCAAATCAACATTCCATAAGATGATATACACAATTGGCATGCGTCGACTACATCAATAGACTAATTGAATAATGAGTTATAAATAAGGGGGAGCATATAAAATTATGCTATAATGTACTCTTTTCCTTCACTAATATTTTTCCCACTGGGTTTTTGTTAGTAAGGTTTTTAATGAGGCATTGTCTTGATCCTGAAGTATTAACCCTTACGGTAACATTGTAAAACATGTTACCTAAAGAGGAAATAAATTTGCACTCTTTTCCTTGTTTATGATTTTTCCCACAGGGTTTTTCACAAAAAGGTTTTTAATGAGGCATTGTTTTGATCCTGAAGAATCAAACTCTTATAAGGAATATCATTTTAATATGATATTCATAATGTCAGACGTTGTACTCTTTTTCTCATTCAAGGTTTTTCCCATTGGGTTTTCCTGATAGAGTTTGAAGGCAACAGACAATAATTGTATCGACTGAACGGATATATGCAAGCAAGATAATAATAAGGGGGAGCAATCATCATATATGTTTAAAAGGGACAACTTCAAGTTAGCAGAGCATTCAAGCTTTTGAAGACGCATATTCAAGGGGGAGTGTTGTAATATATATATATATATATATATATATATATATATATATATATGTTGTGAATATGCTTTTATTAGTTCTCTGTTTAGTCCCACATCATGGAAAAAGTTAAGCATCAGCTCCAAAGCCTATATATAAAGGAGCCAATGTAACAGAAAGAATTATACATCTGAATGAATAGAAATGTCTCTCTCCCTTATTTCTTCTGTTCTGTGTTCGTTTTATAACAAAAGCCAATTATTTAGGCAAAAGTTGAATTCAAAACACGTCTTCTATGTGCAATCTTTTCCAGGAGACACAACGGTCAAACAAACATGTTCCATATCTAAATGATAACTGAAGGACACTAGAAAATCTTTTATGGATATGAATATTTTTGTTATGATTATGTTATCCTTTAGAACGCAAAAGAGTTTTCTGTTCAAAACCCAAGTAAACCAATTCGCGCTCTCGTTAGGATACGATCCTTGCATCTATAATCTATCATCTCAATGTTAATACAGTTATAATGTATACTGATAAATATACATAAAATTTTCAATGTTTCTTTTCCAAAAAAAAATTATTTGATACGTTATTCTGTTTATTGCATCATTCCTTAACCAATTCATTATACTGACTTCTCCCTTTCCATCTAAATATTAAGTAAAGGAATGAATAGTACCGAGTGGGCAATTAATATCTGAATGAATGCATGATAGTAATTTGTTACCCAAAATATATAATTGGCATGCTTGAAATTTGACGAAATAATAATATATGGTATCATATATGTGTGATTGAAACATATATAGATTTAAATTATCCAGCAGCATACATGATAAAAGAAGCTAGTATATGCACACATAGGGCAGTTTCGTCTGTTAATAAAGTAAATGGGGATCAATCTGCATGCAATAAAGCTAATTAAAAGAAAATAGGGTAAAATAAGCAAGTATCTACCAGTCTTAAGTAAAAGTACCAGCAATTAAATAATATATATGAATTAGAATCATTAGATGTACCTTACAGAAGAGGTTTCAAATTCCCAATGCATTAAATGACAGTTACGCATTTGAAGCACAATTTTGTGATTAATTTTGCGGTTGTTCAAATCTGAAGAGAGAAATGAATTTAAAAGCATTAAATGCATGAGCTATGAGTGCATGTAAGTATTATTTTGACAATTAGGTATGTTGCTTAAATATCTCTTTATTATGTCTTAGCAGCACGTTTTCATTACATTTCACAACAATAGTAGTAAAATAGAACCAATAGTGAACTAATGAAGAACGACTAAAAAACCTGAATTTTGATGACTGTTATTCAAGGTCTCATCTGTGCCTTTATCCTCTTATCTTTCATCCCCTCAAGTAGAAATTGATATCCATCACTCTTTTTCATCAACAAAATAATAATCTATACTGTGAAAGCTACTCCAATTACTGCTGCAAGAACAGACAAGCCTAGATACAAACAAAGCAATCCAATTTCCACAGCTGCTTTCTTTGGTGTCATCCGTAAGTAATGAATTTACAAAGAATAGTGTGCCACCATCTGTACATCCACATGCACGTTCAAGGTTCTTATAGCAACCCATTTTTGATATTTATCTGATGCTTTCTTGAAATCTCAAGTTTGAGAAACTTAATTCAAAAGTAAAAAAAAATAATGTTAAAATGTATTTATGATATTAATGTCTATGAAACCATGACTTACCATACTCTAAAACTAAATTTGTATAAAGTCTTCATGTCATCATCTTTAAACAGAGAACTAAGTAATTTACGAGACCAAATTGTTCCCATTCTTGAAATTCTTTTCCTTTGAAATCAATAAACTTGATTTGTTTTCTGAGACTAATATTGTTTGAAATCGGTTGTGTATTCTACAGTACCATTTTGAAGATTGAAAGAGCTACTTTTAAATCAAAAAAAAAAATCAAAAAAAGAAAAATTCGAATTTGTAAAATGATAGACTTTCTAAATCTTGTAAATTATTAAAATGGAACCGCTAACCTGATTTTGAAGCTATTTTGCCTTAACACGGATTTGACAAGTTCCCCGATCCTCAACTCACGAAAAACAACTCCCCACCTCTCACTAGCTCCATAGCCAAAAACATTTTCGATATTACCATGAAATGCTACGGCCCATTGGTTTACATTAAAGCAACAGGTTTAAATTTTCCTAGGCATATATAATAGTTAAGTTAAAAAATGATTCAAGATTAAACCAGGTACTGACTTGGTATATTTAATTTTTCTAGTCCTTTTAAACAAGTACAAAATTATATGATCTTTTGTGCATGTTCGCCTCTTAAATGTTGCCCATTATTGGGGAATTAATAATATCGATTGAGCATACTTCTGTAGAGTATTTAGAAGAATACATAAAAGGAGATGATACATAATTCCTAAAGTATATGCTGAACTTGATTTTACACATAAAAAATGAAAATTTAAAAGCCAAAAAAAAAAAAAAAAAAAAAAAAATGCTGGCCTAGGATGGTTCAAGTAAGCGCACTATGTTTCCTTCATATATGATGGTTACCTGCTTCAATGTTGCCCTGAGAAATTCAAGCAAAAGAACTAATGGTTTACGTTTTTGTTCATGTTTATATTTTATTCTACATGATGCATCATTGTATGTACTGCATAATTATGTATGTCGCTCTGTTTGAACCTTATCGAGTTACTGAGCTTCATGTCTTTAAGCCAGAGTTGTATGCTGGTTATTTCTGCAGACACATCACCATATAATTTGATGGATTACTAGTTTGGAGCTTTAAGGAAGTGCCCATTGTCAGTTTAGTTTGTATGGTTTTATAAAATGCCGAAAGATGCATCTTATTCGTAAGTTATTGGTGATGTTTTTATGTTATCAAAGTGATGATGTTTGTATAGTTTTATAATTTACTAGCAGCTAGAAGAACAACAACAACGACAATATGTAATAACCTTAGGAGGGCATAAAAGTAAATCAAATAAACCTGATTTTTTTTTCAAATTGAGAGATCAATTTGCAGGGAAGAAAAAACAATCTCAGACCAGGACAGAGAATTCGCCTTCATGGACCACACTCTGAATCACACATCAGAAGATTTCATCTGTGGAATGGTATAAGTATTTGCATACGGAATGGTTTGAGTATTTCCTTCTTCAAATCAAGATCCACGACGTCCCCATCTTCTCTACTGCAATCCCCCCCCCCCCCCCCCCCTCTTTTTTTTGTTGGGCTAAAATATTGGAAAAGTTAGTTTGAATGAAATGCAGAAAAATCAAGAACCATGGCGTGCATTCTTCTCAGACTGCTCCAAGTACCTGAAAACATCAATGGTACCGTCACTTTTATGTAGTTCTGAATTTATCACATCACAGTAAGCACTCAAATGGAATTGATACACATACTACGTTTGCTTTTCTCTACACCGCATTCAATTATTCTTTTTTTTTTTTTACATGCCAAATCATTTTCCAGTTTAAAAGTAAGCATGTTCATATCAAATGCTATGTGGGCTCCGGTATCAAACTCTCATAATAACAATAATAATAAGTTCAAATTTCACATGCAAAAACAAACATTTATGATAAAACCATTGATTTAGGAATTACCGTTACAGCTAATATGCATAGATAAAAAAGCAATCAAATATCATACCATACGATCCAAGTACAAGGAATAGCTTTTCTGACAACCACAGGGGATACCTTATGTGCGTCTTCCATGCAAAAAAATATGATCTTAATTCATAATTTTGAGGTTAAACTGTAAATGCCACGATCCATCCTAAACTGCAACTCTGAGCCTTTCGTCAACTTTGCTTCGACCTCTTTTCTAAGTTCGTTGCTGAAGCTTCTTTTACTACTAAATGCATTCTCCACTGGGTGCCTAGAATTGCAGGCCTCAAGAACAGCAGCAACAAGAGCTTTATCTTGTTCACTAAACAACTTGTCACTATTCCGGACTGACCAGCTCTAGCCGTGCGACCGATTTTGTGCAGAAAATCCACAACTGAGATTGCAAACTCTGCCTGAATAACATGTGATACATTTGGAAAGTCAAGACCACGAGCCACAACATCTGCGCAGACAAGCACACCACCATTTTCCCAGAATATGTTGACCGCTCCATGGGATACCAAAGGCCAAGTAGACAGAGTACTTCCTTTTGAATTTAGAAGTAAAGAATCCGTAGGCAACATCCTAGATAAGTTTGAAGCTAACAAGATTATGAAAAGGTGGGCCATTTTCTCTAACCCAATTGACACCATAAACCCACGCCCTTTACAGCAAACGCAATCCCTGCCTGCACCTTACTCCTTCAGCATGACCTTTACTGCAAGTTCAACCTACCCGAACCATCAACACCTCTCCAAATAATCCAACATCACCTACAATTTACATCTTCCTCCAAGCTTGTATATCATCCAAATTACATTTTTAACAATCTCTTCATTCACCTGCAAAACCAGCACTTTAGCAACCACCAAAACCATTTCGATGTAGGGTAGTACAAATTTATTGCTATTTGCAGTTAATTTTTTTTAACATCGATCCAAGCGATGTAGGGTAGTACAAATTTATTGCTATTTGCAGTTAATTTTTTTTTAACAGTCTCAAGTCCATTTCGAATATCGGCATTTTATATTTAGCTTTTTCTTTTTTTAACATATCATGGTTTGTTATATGAGAGCTTACACTATGCCATCGTTTTTACATGAGACTTTAGAAAAGTTCCTATAAAAAAGAACAGTTGTCTTTTTTTGTATGCATCTATCCTAGAAAGGTAATATATAATTCTGCATACGTTTTACGAATTGAAAGCTCTCATATGTCTGGTGTTTGACAAAGTGCAGCGCGCGCAAATTGCACGTACGCTAAAATTATATGAACTAAATGCATTAATTCCTTACTATAATACAATAAGCCTCTTTTTACTATGAAACATATCGGTATTCATTAGCCTGTGATGTTGGTTCCTGTTTTTAGCTATAGAAGACATTAACGTTCGAGCTAAGAAAAAAAATGATGGAAAATGGGCGTGTGGTCTTACATGTATTGAGTACACAGAGTTTGACAATTTCAATATCAAGGATGGGCCTACTTCACTGGGTAGGAACACGCTGGGCACGACAACCTTTATTTCCCCTTTAAAATGCACCTTACGTTTTCAATAAGAAACGGTATTATACATGAACATCTGATTTGTTAAGAAGCAGATCAGACTAAAAAAATAAATTAATTTATGTGAAGCTCATCACATTTGAAACAATAAAAAACAAGGGTGGTCACCCACTTGCATCCACCCAGATGTCATACTAGACTGCTTTATAAGAGACTGAAATACAGGAGCAAACAACTCAGTTCTTGCATCAATAAAGTCAAATATAATTTGACATACAAATTTCAATTACTGTCTTAGTCAAACTGCAGGGACTGATATATTGTTTCCTTGTTAATTTGTTGAAGAAATTAGTGCAGAAGGACGATTGTTAAATGCTTGTAGTATCCTATACATTTGAATGTGTATTTGGGCTTATTTCCAGATACACTGCTTTCATGTTGGGTGTGTGACCTAATGGTTGAATGTTCTGCCTTGACCTGCTACTAATAGGTTAACACTAAAGCTTATATTGAAGCAGGACTGGTCTTACAAATAATGCAATGAAATATTCGAATAGCACTACAACAAGCTTCAAACTTTCCAATTTCAAAATACAGCAATACAGTATTCAAATCAAAAAGTACAAAATATTTGTTTTACAAAAAATACAAATGTGAAATACTAGCCAAATAGAAAGACTCTGTCAGCTTTTATTTTCATAAACATGCAAACAGCGTTTGTGAAACTGAGTTCAAACTCAGCTACTACTCAAATTTGGAATCCAGTTGCAAGTGCAAACTTCGAGTTTGCAAACTCAGTTTGCACATTGAATAAATGAATAGTGCAACTACCCACACAGTAAAGTACAAAACTAAAGTTCAAAATTCTAACTTCATGTAAAAGTGTTGAAAAAAGAGGCATATGTGTTTTAAAGGAATTATGTAACTTATGATAGAGAAAGAAGGAAACATTTAATCAGAAATCAAGAGGGAAAAGCAAAAGAAAAATAAAATAGTCAAGCTTACCCAAATGGAATTTGCTTGATTGGCAATAATTCAGCATCCATCTACATATGAAAAGCGGGAATGTAACCAAATTATCTGATAATTTGATGCAATATAAAGTCCAAACCGAATGACAGAAAGTTAAACAAACAAAAAAAGTCCCCTTGAAAAAGAAAAAACGAAACTTAACAAGGGAATAGAAAAACCTTTTTGGACATTTCTCATTGGATTCCTGTTATTTTATACAATTATCCATGACATGTTTAATTAAGTTTTAACTAGGAGATAGTTTTCCACACAATGTTTGCAATTACGTCTTCAAAAATTTACTTGAGGTAAAGCTTAATATATCACTTTTTAAAACTTTTATATACAGACAATAAATTTGGTATATAATGGAGTTTTTGGTAAGTAGGATCACATGAATGAGTTTGTAATTACGTCACTAAATATCGACTTCTTGAGACCATGACACCTAATAAAATAAGCATACATGGGCAGAGTAAACTAGAAATGGCCCGTATTTTTTAGTATTCATTGCACTGATTGCAGAAATAATCATATTTAAATGTAGAATTTCAATTCATAACAAAAGCTAATGTAGATAGGATTGCACCAACTTTGACAGAGTGGATCCTTGTATAAATCATGAAAGCGATCATGTTTCCAAGCATTAACCCAATACTCATGCTTTCAGAAAGCCAATCCTTAAAATCACTGTATCTTTTCGGTTATTTTCAGATTCAATCATGAATTCTTTACGGTTTCTCATTGTTAGAAAAGCATATTTTCAAGACTTAATTTTCAACTTGGTAATTTTGAAATCACAAGGTTACTTAAGAGTATACTCACAAGGTGCTTGCAATCACATTGCCAATCAGAATGTAAGTGGAGCATACAATTGAAATCACTAAATATTTCAACATAAAATCACACGAATGTGTTTTCAACATTAATGCTCTTGATCAAACAAATGAAACAGAAGGCCTCATGCATGAAATAGGAACTCCATAAGAGGGAATGAGGTAAGAAAACATGACTTGGTAAGAACAATAATACAAAAGCCAGTGGACTAGTTTAGCTGATGGTGCTCTAAATAACCATTTTTTGGTGACAATTGATAATACATGACCAGGAAAGAACAAAGCACAGAAGCCAAAAATCTAAGTAGGTTTTTGTATTAAAAAAATTTATAATAAAGAGGCATCAAATAAATATGTTTTCACTTGAATTATTCTTTTGAAAGTTCACACACGCACACACATACACACACACCCCCACTTAATTGTTAGCACGGTAAACAAAAAGAAGCTCTAGTTGAAAAACCTTGCAACCGATTCAGTGGAGTGACTAGTATATTATTTTTTTCATAATCTAATCAACCTTTGATTTTAGTGTGTACTTGCTCAAAAGCTCAACTACATTTGATTATTATGTAAATGGACACCAAATTTTAATTTTAATAATATGGATGACTGGAAATATATTGACTAATATTATTGGTGTAAGCATATCTTCACTACATCGTTTTTCATAAAAGATAACATAATTACACTTAAGAAAACAATTGCGAATCTAATTTCAGTAACGGTTAGGATAGAATAATCTTTTAATTAATCTTATCAGCATACGAGTACGCATGTATAAAAGTCAACTTATTGCTCTTTACCCTATATTTATTAATTCAATTTATAACTAATCAATAGTAGTATTATTCTATATCTTGCCGCTGAATTATGAATCTTGCACATATTCGGTTGTTAATTGGAAAAACCCCAACAACATTCTAAATCATATTTATATTATTATATTTAATCAATCCAATCAACCTTTGATTATTATGTTTATGCTTGCTTATGTAACAATAAAATATATTTATTGCTTGCAGACCATCATAACATAAATTATTTGAATTCCTTACCTGAATGATAGGTGGACGATCATTGATGGAGGTCTTCAAGATACCCATTTTAGCTTTTGTTATTTTTCATATAAGCTGGGAGTATATTCATAATCAGCCTCTCTATTTTCCTGTAAAATGAGGGGATCAAAATCAAAAAATGATAAGGAAAAGAAAATTACTGAAGTATCAAAACATGAATTGATAACCAAATTGATAAACTGATAAGTAACCATTCAAAAAAAAATAAAGAATAGATTAGTCTACAAGCACTAATGAGTAGATTAAGAATCATGAGCATGAGTAGTGTAGAAAATATAATAGATCTTGTAGTACCTCTGACGGCCACCCAAATTGAGGCTCCTTTTATGGATTGAGATCGATTCTGCGACAGATTAAGACGCGAATTTGAGATCGAACGTTGACCGCGGTAATTTGGCATTTCGTGATTTTGGCTTGCGTTGGTTTAGGGATTCTACTATTCAGGATTTTAGGATTTTGGGTGTTAAGCGGAGCTGGTGAAGGGTAAGAGTCCATTTTCTGGAATGCGCGAAGGATAGTAAGCGCTTTTTATTTTAATTCACGCCCAAATGAAATTATTTTCCGCCTTTTCCAGTGTATAGCGTTCAACATGCAGTACTACTCCTTTATTAGCGTTCCTATATCCAACAGTACACGGGGTTTCCTGGAGTTAGACGGAAACGCTGTATGATGATGCTATCACTAACGTATATTCTTGTAGTGCAAGTCTGTTATCTTGTATGCCATTAGGTCATGCTTCAACAGTTGCATCTCAACCTCCTAACCTTCATCATTTCATTGTGTCTCTTGAGCAATCCTTCTTGTCGTTCCAAGCAAGATTCCAATTCTTTTACCACTTCATCCATCTCTTCCCAAGTGAGGTAGATTAAGAGGTTTCCAACGAGGGAAGCTTCCTGACCTTCCTTCCAGTATAGCAAATTAAGCTTGTGCATGAGGATCCATCTTCTTCCTCTTTACCATATCCAAATCCTTGAGCAATCCAAATTCAGTATCCAAAGGTAGCCCCATATCAAGTGCATCAAAATGTTAGCACTAAAACATGGTCATTGACACCTAATTCAGTCCATGTAGCAAATAATCAAGTATCTACATTGATAATAGTAATAATCTAGATCACAAATTGCATAAAAAGTAAACCTACATAGTCGTTCGGCAATTTTCCTATGTCCACTCAGAGGTGTTTTATTATTAATACTGTTAGATCACAATATATTGCTGATTTGATTACGTGAATGTAGAGAAAAAGGAGTTGGAGTGTGACAATGATAGGGTTCCTGTGTATTAAAGCCAAAAGATATGAAAAGAATCATTTAAACAAGCCATCAGGTCATGTATTTGTAGCTGGATGAATGCTCGACTCCACCTAAAACCCAAGGGTGAAAGTAAAATCCAAAAGTTAACCAAGTTAGTAAGGAGAAAGTCAGATCGACCATCAACATGGCTTCGGGTTGGTACTAATTCAGGGCTGAATCAGTACGATTGATCCAAAAATGGGTGTACACCCATGCCTTATCTAAATGTGTAACTACTTGCATTTTTTAAAATACAATTCGACAATAATCCATATATGTCGACTCAAACGAATCCAAAATAATGATAGTTATTAGGGAAAATATAAGAGAAAGAAAGAAGAAAAACAATCACAAAGTCTCACAATGGAAGGATAAAATATAATAAACAAATAACAGTTCATGAAGCTGCTAAAACATACATTTGATTATACTTTACATCAATTATAAGAGTATACATATCTAGACATAATACAATAATGCAGCGGGACAGAAATGATGTAAATGGAATACATGATAGATAATATACCAAAACTTTATCTTCATCCACCAATAAATGTGGTCTTTGCTAACTGGAAAACTCAGGTTGACCCGAGCATAAATGAGAAAATAAAAACATTTTGGTAAGAACTACAATATTCTCATATCAATCAAATCAAAACCGTGTAACAAAATGAGTGTCACTGTGTTGGAGATGCTCAAGGTAATTCACACCTCATATCCAATGGGTTCGTGAGTGCAGTAACTTAAGAAATATTACAGAAATTTCCATATCCTAAGGATCTATCAAACTAAATAGTATACAATATGATAAGATATTATAACGGTGTCTACGGTAAAAATACTAATGAAAATAGCATAACCTAGATTACAATTATTGCCCTTACACCGTTTATAACACCATAATCTATATAGATACCTTCACTCCACCGTAAACTAGTGGCAATCAGAGGGAACTCCATAGGTATGGTACAAATCAAAATCATAAGGGGTTCGATCAGAAAAATATGACAAAGCGCACGAGGAAATACCCAGGGTAGGAATTTATCAGTTGAATGTTAAAACTAGTGGTAACGTATAGCCGCGACTACTACCCACCTCGAACAACACTCCTAAAACTGAGGATGCGCATCAAATAGAATCAGACCGAGTAACTATAATAATCAAGGAAGAAGTGCTGGGGTAGCCAACCCACTTGGTCATGGTATAGCTCTTGTTTTAGTCATTTTAATTATGACCCGAAGGTCTATAGTATCAATTATTGTTCTCTTACTTCATTCCATTAGCATTTGCAAAACCATCCTACTTTATTCTGAATTCATCCACATTGACCCACTTTACAGTAAATTAGTCACATGTTAATTTTATGGTTATCATGCACTCAACACTCGAGTACGGATTCAGAAGGCACAAAGCAATTTGGTTGAAGTCATGAAATGTTTAGAAAAAGGATGGAAATATGGTCGATTCTCGAATCTGCAAAGTCCTTTAAGACTTCGGATATGAAATTATATTTCGTACTTGGTAAAATCTCACGTCAAGTCCAATCACCTTAGAATGCTTGATTACCTCGAGGGAATCAAGCAAAAATGGTGGATCACATCAACCATGGCAAAGACATTGGTTATGGAAAAACTGGAATTCGGCCCCTCGTAATCAGGTGATCACCTCAGCCAGATCACCAAAAAAGCAAGGACCTCATCAGGCCAGGATTTTGTATTTGGATATGGGATTCGGATCTGGGTGTAACAAGCCAAATTTTTAACAAATAATATCTAATTAACGGATTACATAATTAAGGAATAAAATGATAAAATAAATATTAATCAGAAAAACATTGAGAATTGAGTAAAATGACCTTTATCGTTGCGTTCGTTACGAAATTCTAGTTCAGACAGACTCTTGGTTTTTGCAAATCGGATAACGTACGAAGAAGTTATGGACTTAAGAAGGTTAAACCAAATTTATTATTCAACTAAATAAATAAACCCTGTAACCAATGGTAAGTGGCGACCCAGCCCGAACTTGGTCAAAACATAGGTCAACCCAGGTCTAAGGTAGGTCGACCCATGGGTCGACATAAGTCTAACATGGGTCGACCCACCTTAGAGAATTTTCTGAACCTGGGCTGCTTTTGAACCTGGACTATTATATATATATATATATATATATATATATATATATAATTCATATACTGATTCAGCCTTACGTGTACGGATGAATTTAAAAACCTAACATCTAACGATTTAAGATTGTCCTTGTCAGTCTATAAATAGGGTGGGTATCTCTCTCATTTTCCTATACACAAACATCTTTCATTTCTTTCTTCCTCCAAACTATGTTCTAAAATTAAATAAAAAATGAGGAGATGCTTCTAGAAGATAGATTAAAAAGGATAATTCAAGTTTTTCTTCTACAACAATTATTTTAGAGGATTTTCTAAGTCTACAACAAAATTAGGTGGGTGTTACTATGATTTACAGATTCCTTCTAAGTTATTGTTAAATAGATACAATAGTTGTTGTAGTAAGCTAAATGGAATGAACTTTTGACAGTAAAATATTCTGGATTTGAAAGTGCGAGTATTTATAAGTTTAAATATTATTTTAATTACTATCGATTACCTATTCATTTTCCGTTATTATATGTCTGTATGTACAACTCTCTTTCTTATCCTCTTTCTGTTGTTTGTTTTATTTGCAATATTACTATGCCTTTACCGTTTGAATTTCATAGGATTGGAAAAGTTTGAAATAACATTAAAAGGGGAAATTGGGCATATCAGAATATATACTGTAAAATTGGAATTATTAAATAGGAAGAATATGTAAACATAACTAGAAATTAGGTATTAGTGACAATGCACCTACTTACATTAGTTTCCAGGACAACCATTCAGAGAATTAAGTCTGCAGGACACTATTTCATCATCGTTCTCAACTGAGGGCCAAAATTCATTTTAATTAGTTTACAAGCCCATTTATAATTTTTGAAATTCCATAATTACCCTGATCTCTTTATATGAAGGAAATGGAACAAGAAGGCAAATTCTATTTAAACCCATAAATGTGCTGAGTATACCCATGAAACTCTAAAAAAATGGTTAAACCCAACGTTTTGCTGAGTTTACCCATACACAATTAAAAAAAAGACAATTTTGCTCTTTCACGTAAGAACCCTACGTGGTGCCATAAAGGCACCACGTAGAGCAACTACGTGGTGCCTTTAGGACACCTCGTTGAGCCCCTACGTGGTGCCTTCATGGTACCACGTAATGGTCCTACGTGGTGCCCTAAAGGCACCACGTACCTTTTCTACGAGGTGTGCTGAGAAACTTAAAAAAAAAAAAATTGCCGAACAGGGATAGTTTTGTCCTAAATTTTTTTATTAAAAAATGGGTGTACTCAGCAGCTTAAATAGAATTTGCCGAACAAGAAATAGTTATATTTTGCTGCTGCAATCCTTCCAAAATCGATCGCCTTCGCCTCGTTCTCCATTTTTCTCGCGTTTCTGCCTCTAGTGCTTCTCCTTCCTTTGAAATCCAAACAAGTAAGGATAATTTTCACTTTTACTTTATCATTTTAGTTAGATGACCTCTATTATGCTTTCATAATTTTAGAATTGTAGTTTGTTAATCTGATTTCGAGTATTGATTTCAGTGTGATATTGCGATCTGATGCAAGATCGATTTTGTGGCTCCTTTGTAGCACATCAATCAAGAAATTGAATCTTATTTTAAATGCATTTTAAATCGATCTTAAGTTGCGGTAGGTTTATGATTACATCAGCGATGCGCCTCTATGAAATTAACGTTAGACTGTTTAGGAGTAATCAAAAAACCAGATTATAGGCTAGGGATTAGTTGAAATTAGGTTAATTTTTTTTATAAAACTATTCGCCTCTGAGGTGCAGTGAGCATTCAAATGATACATAATCATACTGTTTATGCTCATTTTTTGGAAAGTGCAAACCCTATATTTCTCAAAAATTACATTAGGAATTGATGCCTATTCATAAGTTATTTTTTGTTGAAAACCTTTGCTGGCAAGTTGCATAACTAATTACATCTATTTTTATTTAACAAAAAAATATTGGTCACAGTTATGAGCTCTGTTCGTAGTTTGTTTATATGTTTTGCTAAACGTTTTATTTAATGATGAGTTCATTAGCCTAGAGAGTAAAGACCATGATATTTGTATTTGTTGATAAGATTATATTTTTTTAGCAAATGCTTGAAATTGTGATGCAGTTATCTTTTTGTTAAATATGCAATATGTGATGTAGGTGTAAATATCATATACTCATTTGAAATTTCGAATTTAAAAATATGCTAAGTTTCTCGTAGTGCAACACTGCAATATCTGACCATTGAAGTTCGCAATGTGCATGTGAAACTAAAGAGCTATTATATCAAGCATACCTAGATTATCAGTGAGCAAATCTGACAGCATACCATCCATTTTCTATGATGGTGATTAACATTTCCCCAATTTCTCTGGCAGATGGTGACAGCTGAAATATATACATGCATTTCCATTTTTCTTATTATATTCAGTTATGAAATATAAGATTACTAGAACATGAATCGCGGTGGGAATTTTATCACTCTTTACCTACTTATTTCATTAAATCGCTAACTAGTTCGTCATTGTTAATTTTTCCGTCAAGGATAAATTATGTTAGATCATTTGCCTTTGAATTTTAGTTTCATGATGCAAATTATTGTTCATATGACCCCCGAGTAATGTTAATTTTCTCTTGACCTTACAGAGGTTAGTGTTTGTTATGTCTGTAGAGCATCCCTCAAAGCATATACCAATCTAAAGTCTAAACTGCCTAACAAATTGAATGCATAAATTTAACATTTCTCACTAACTGATAACTTTCATGGTTAAAAAATGGCACTTCTTCCTGTATTTTATGTTTCTTTTTTGTGTTCCATTGATAAACTCATGATGATGGCACATTTGATGGTTCCATCTAATGTGGTTTACTCCGTACATAAGATCTTTTTCCTATTTCATATTTTAGTTTCATTCCTAATTTGTTTTGTATTAACAGAAACCAGTATTACCTTGCACCTTTCTTCGCGCTAGAGCCATTGGCCTAATGCCTATGATACCTTTAATTCTGTTACATGAGTTAGTCATTTGTGATAGTTTAGTGATTCTATGCATTTTTAAATAACTAATAATCAGAAAAAAAAAAAGCCTAAACTGATGCACTGTCACGTGATTTGCATGCATTAACACATGTTGGTGATAGGTTGTGGGTTCGTAGTGGATGTTTGGATGGTGGTGTCCAGGTTTAGTGAGTTTAGGTTAGAATCGATAAGATAGTGTTTATATGGTGTTTATGTTTGCATGCACCAATTTTAATTCAGCATTTAGCAAGTATTAAGTGGAGTTCATGTATGAATATGCATGCTTTTCAGCTAGAATAGTGCAACTTCTCAGCTAGAACACGTTCAGATTTGGCGTTACCACTGTACGATGGGTATCTGTTGGACTATGAGTCTATGATTAGCTTTGACAATGATATCTGGTCGGTAGCGTGGCATATTACTTGCGTAGCAAAGAGCTTGATTCCGATTAACTTTGGTTAGCACATTTTTTTACCAAGTAGCATTGCAGTAGACCACATAAATAAACAAACTTTTACATGCATTGGATTATGAATTTGCATTAGTTTAGGCAAATGAAAAGCCTGTCAAAATGTTGTAATTGTTCATCTTGGAATTCACAAAAGTCTTTTGGGGAATATTGTTTAGCTTGCCAACATGCTTCATTATTTTTAAGTTAACCAAAGTTCCTTTTTGCAACGAAATTGAGTTATGCGTTGAAATCTATGTATTTGATTGAACATGCAGTCAATGCAGTCAACTTCATTACTTGTTAATTTTTTGTTCAGGTTGTGCGGTTGGAGTGTAGTATTCTTCAGGATGTAGTAGGGGTACAGAAATATAAATATAGTGCGGTGTCAAGGGCACTGTAGTTTTTGCTAGGGATATCGTTGAAAGGACAGTGGTGTAATTTTTTAATTTTTGGTCCTTTAAACTTATTATAAGCAAAGGCGGTCCTGGAAACTAAAAGAGAAGAGGTAGTAAGCTCTTAAATTTAAATTTCCCCATTCTAGAATTGGAGGGATATGCTGAAGTGGAGGTCAACTTACAAGCTGGAAGACATTCGCTGGGTAGTGATTGCTCTTTGTGTTATGTCTCCAATTTCAAAAGGTGAATTAATTCATTAAAAATTATATGTTTCTTCAGAATGAAATTGCCCATGAAGGTGAAACCAGTAAAGCTTACAGAGCAAATTTCAAGGACTGGGAAGAAAGAACAGTTCTTGTGCTTAGACCAGGAAAACAGGTATGCTCAGGTTCATGTATTGCATCTTAACTTATAATTTTTAATATCATGCTTATTCTCTTAGGAAATTTACTTGATATATAATAAATGAAGTGAAATATTGCAATAATAGAATGATTATTATAGATATTGGTTCATCTCGTGAACGTGGACTGATTTTGTGACGTACATGGTACAAATTGTTTCAGAACCACGAAAATAATACTGTTCATCAAACTAGTTTTAGATGGAGAAATATTCAATTCTATAATATAGGATCTTCTATTAAAATGTATGCTTCACACAGTAATATCGCAGTACTTTTGGACTTGCAAGTTTTGCTGTGACATACAATACTGAATTTGATGCAGAACAAAAAATCTCGTGATAATCATCTACGCCATTTGGTGTGTCTAATAGAGAGTGATATAATCTATTTACCGGAAGGTCAAGAGAAAATGATTTGGCTAATCGAGTTCAGTAGCTGGTCAATAACCAACTCAGTGCTAATGAAAACTGCCAAAGAAACCGCAAATATCCTGCAAAACCGCTACCTGTGAGGCTTGCTTTTGCTTTCCTTTGAAACCCTCCAAGAATTTTTGAAGCTTTCTGGAAGGTTTGTTTTCTTTTGATCATCTCTGAATCTGAACATTTACCTGAATTTTACTAGCATTTTGCGAGGTTTCTTTGAGTATTAAATTTATGCTCTATAAGTTGTTTTGAAACCACTTAGCCTATTCATTCTCAAGGGTTGCTTCTCTGAAATGGATCAGTAAAGTCGTCTAACAATGTGATTTGCTGAATCAAAATTGGTTATACCTCCCAAACTTACTTGTCCGATTTTTGGGTGTTTATAAAGTTAACAATTAACAACCCAAAATTTTCTTAATATATACCCAAAAATGAAATAAACTGGTAGCATACGCCAGAAATTGTTCAGCATGTACCTTTTTTTGACAACATTAGCTGTGAATTCATCTTCCATTATCCTTTACTTCTAAACTAAACCGATTCACACAAAACCCTAACGATATCCAGTGCTAAATCTTATCAAATTAAACGTAGAATTGTTAACTTTTTTTATTTAGTTCAAGTTTTTTCTTTTTCAGCAAAAGTCAATATGTCTTCATAAAAACAGGTTAAATTAGATTGAAATTGAATGAGTCCAGTGTGAGTGTTGACTAAAATGATGTTTAGGATTTCTTTGTGGGGTTTTATTTTATAACACAAAACTTGTGAATTAGGCAGTTCTTTTAGAATATACAGGGTTCTATTTTAATGGAATGTGAAAATAACCATTAGCTATATAGTCAAAAAGTGGAACATGCTAGTTATAGATTTTGTAACAAAAAATGGGTATGTGTTAGCTAAACTTTTACTGAGCTTTACCAACGATTGCATATAGTATAAATGTTCCTTGACCCAGTAACATTCAAGAAGGTGAAGTTCATGTACCCAAAAAACGAAGGCAGCATGGAACTGATGCATAAGAATTAAACATGGAAATGCTCCCAGTTGAGTTTGGAGGAAAGAAACAGAGTACATCGAGTTTTCCGCGAGATCAAATTTAGCGATTCCAAAAAAATCTAACAAGAAGAAAAATCATGCAGTTGCCAGTGATTCAGCTGTGTTGATTGTGTGATATTATAGATATAAGTTCTATCAGTCTTTATTATATGCATGTATATAATGATAGTTTCTTTAAAAAAATGCATGTACATGATCGTATCTTGTTATAGAGATATGAGTTCTAATTGATTTAATAAATGATGATTTATGTGATACTGGAGCCTACAGTTTTCAACTGTAGTGGTGTAATTATACAGTGTTGATTGACACCTTTCTAAATAAGAATAGAATTATAGGATGTAATATTTTGTTTAATAAATCAACGTTTAAATTTGTGTGTATTTGAATTTGACTGCTCACATCCAGTAATATATCTTTGCTATGGATTGGTTTTCAGGACTGTTAGGTAATGGTAAATTTACGATGTCTTTTACAAAGATTTTATATTTTAAATATTTTGAATCAAAAACTGATGGCATACATTAATCAGAGTCAATTTAGAAACTTCTTAAAAGTATTTGTTGAAAATAACAAGGAGCGATTTCCACAAAAAACCAAAGATGTTAGATGATGTTCATTTAGAAACTTCTCACGAGTATTCAGTTATGACATTAGGCCTTGCGTTCGGATGTCTTTTACGTGTCATAAGTACCTGATTAGGCCTTGCGTTCGGATTTCTTTTACATGTCATATGTACCCGCTCGGTTAATTAATCCCTACTGTGTGTAGAATCATTGATGAAGTACCCGATTAGGCCTTGCGTCAGGATGTCTTTTACGTGTCATAGTTACCCGATTAGTCCTTGCGTCTGAATGTCTTTTACGTGTCATATTTACCTGATTAGTCCTTGCGTCCGAATGTTTTTAATGCGTCATAACTATTCACTTAATCCCTAAATGGTGTAGAATCGTTGACGAAGTACCCGATTAGGCTTTTCGTCCGGATGTCTTTACGTGTCATATGTACCCGACAAGGCCTTGCATCCGGATTTCTTTTATGTGTCATAGCCAAACCGTTAACCTAGCCTATAACCGAGCTCATAACCGAGCCAAAACCGAACCTATAACCGAGCTCTTAAACAAGCTTGTAATTGAATTTATAACTGAGCTCTTAATCAAGGTTATGATCTAGTTTGTAATCGAAATTAGTTAATTATATTTTATTCATATTTAATATTTTATATTTTCTAATTTAGCTTTTATTCCATAACCAATTCCAATAACCGAGCCTATAACAGAGCCCATAACCAAGATCTAAAACTAGTTCATAACTGAGATAATAACCGAGCTCATAACCACGATCATAATTTAGGTCATAGCCAAACCTTTAACCTAGCCCATAATTGAGACCATAACCGAGCCAAAACTAAACCCATAACTTATCCCATAACCTAGTCCATAAGCGAGCTTTTAAACAAGCTTGAAATTAGTTATTTATGTTTTATTCATATTATATATTATATATTATATATTTTATAGTTTATATTTTATTTTATACTTTATAATTTATATTATATTTTATATTTTATATATTTTATACTTTATATTTTCTAATTTAGCTTTTATATTTTCTAATTTAGCTTTTATTCCATAACCGATCCAATAGTCGAGCCCATAACCACGATCTAAACCTAGCTCATAACTGAGGTAATAACCGAGCACATAACCACAACCATAATTGAGGCAATAACCAAACATTTAATCTAGCCCATAACCGAGCTCGTAGCCAAGCACATAACGGAGCCAAAACCAAACCCATAACTGATTCTATAACCGAGCCTATAACCGAGCTCTTAAACAAGCTTGTAATTGAATTTATAACTGAGCTCTTAATCGAGGTTATGATATAGCTTGTAACCGCAATTAGTTATTTATATTTTATTCATATTTTATATTTTACATTTTATATTTTATATGTTATACTTTATACATTATATTTTATTTTATATTTTATAATTTATATTTTACATTTTATATTTTATATTTTATCTTTACTTTATATTTTATATTTTCTAATTTAGCTTTTATATTTTATATTTTCTAATTTAGCTTTTTTTCCATAACCAAGCTCATAACCGATATCTAAACTTAGCTCATGACTGGGGTAATAACTAAGCTCATAACCATGGACATAATTAAGGTCTTAACCAAACCTTTAACCTAGCCCATAACCGAGCCCATAGCTGGGAACATAACCGAGCCAAAACCAAACCCATAAGTGATCCCATAGCCGATCTTTTATACAAGCTTGTAATAGAATTAATAATTGAGCTCTTAATCGAGGTTATGATCCAGCTTGTAACTGTAATTAGTTATTTATATTTTATTCATATTTTATATTTTATACTTTATATTTTATTTTATATTTTATATTTTATTTTATATTTTATATTTCATAACAACTTACTACTAAGCCCATAACCGAGCTAATTACTAAGCCTATAACCGAGCATATAACAAAGTCATATGGTACATTGTACGCATAATAAAGCCAATAACCCAAACCACAACCAAGCCTATAACTGATACCATAACCGAGGTACTAATCGAGATCTATAATGTAACACGTAATTGAGGTGATAACCAAGCTCATAACCACGGTCATAATCGAGGTCATAACCGAGCCCATAACCGAGTCATAAATATACATTGTACGCATGATCAACCCAATAACCTAAACCAGACAATAATTAAGATATATAATGAAGCTCGTAATTGAGGTAATAATCGAGCTCATAACCATGGTCATAACCGAGCCCATAACCTAGCTCATAACCGATCACATAACCAAGCCCATAACCAAGCTCTAAACCTAGTTCGTAACCGGGGTAATTACCGAGCCCATAACCTAACTCATAATGTATACCATAACTGATTCCATAAGTGAGCTATTAAACCATCTTGTAACTGAAGTAATAACCGAGCACTTAATCGAGAACATAAACAAGACTGTAACCTAAATCTGTAATTGAAAATATTTCCCATAATCAAGCTCATAATTAAGGTCATAATCAAACCTTTAACCTAGCCCATAACCGAGCCAAACTAAACCCATAACTTATCACATAACCGAGCCCCAAACCAAGCTCTTAAACAAACTTGTAATTGAATATATAAGTGAGGTATTAATCAAGGTTATGATCTACCTTGTAACCGAAATTAGTTATATATATTTTAATCATATTTTATTATGTATATTTACTACTTTATATTTTTTATTTTATAATTTAGCTTTTATCTCATAATCGAGTCTACAACTAAGATCTAAATCTAGCATATAACCGAGCTCATAACCACGATCATAATTGAGATCATAACCAAACCTTTAACCTAGCCCATAACCGAGACCATAACCGAGCCAAAACTAAACCCAAAACCGACCTCATAACCGAGCTCTTAAACAAGTTTGATATTGAATTTATAATTGAGTTCTTAACCGAGGTTATGATCTACCTTGTAACCGAAATTAATTATTTATATTTTATTCATATTTTATATTTTATAATTTTTAATTTAGCTTTTATTCCATAACCGATCCAGTAACCGAGCTCATAACTGATATCTAAACTTAGCTCATGACTGAGGTAATAACCAAGCTCATAACCATGATCATAACCAAGCCTTTAACCTAGCCCATAATTGAGATCATAACCGAGCCAAACTAAACCCATAACTAACCTCATAACCGAGCTCTTAAACAAGCTTGTAATTGAACTTATAATTGAGCTCTTAATCGAGGTTATGATCTTACTTGTAACCGAAATTAGTTATTTATAATTTATTCATATTTTATATTTTCTAATTTAGCTTTTATTCCATAACGTTGTAACACCCCACATCCGTTAGTGTCACTCACAAAGGGAATGCACTAAGTTCTGTGGAGCATTTAGGGTAAAAGATGCAGATAAATTACAAGACAGACAAAAATTAAACAGCGAAAAATAAAACTTTGCTTTATTGATAAATAGTTTGTTCAATGATTTCTTTACAATATCAGAGTATCATCTGTCTTACAAAATAAAGAAGCATGAAAATACATTTATATTCCCCAAATTTAGCAAGAGCCAGCCATAGCATCTGAAAAGAGATTCCAAGCAAACTTCGACAAATCTTCAAGCTGGGAAAGGGTGACATTCCAACTTAATCTGAGCTATACTATTCCCTCCTCTACTACCTGGGGGGGGGGGGGGGGGGAACGGAAGAAAAGAAGACGAAAGAAAAACAGAGTCAGACATAAAGCCTGAGTAAGTTCAGTAACTTCTAGCATGTGAACATGGAAAAACAAAACGACATGAATTAACTGAATACAAGATTACACCATGACGATAGGGTCAACAAGATTGGACAAGGTAGTCACAAGATATGCTAAGATAAACTGGATACGCTCTAATACTTTCGCCGCTTCGCTATTTCCTAGTTATACAGGTTTCTATATCTCTGCACCGCCTATCTAGTGTCCCAACTAGTAACGATAACGTGATCCTAATCCCTGTATTTTCCATTGCCTTCCGGCATACATTCATTATTTATTACCTAGATCAAATCTAGAGTTTTCTATCAAGTGCTTTCTAGATTTAACTAGAGTTTTATGCTATCTGCTGAACGCTTCTCGAGTTCTGGGTTTATGCCACCTAGTCCAACTAGGGATTACGCTACCTGTCGAATGATGCGCCCAAGTCTAGGACACACTACCTAGAGTGGTATATGTTCCTATACTTCCCCACGCATGTATCGCGAATCGTTATCGCTTGTCTAGATGCACATGTCCTGCAATGTGCGGTCTGAGTCCTGTGACATGGCAAATCAAGGAATACAGAACTCGGTCGGGAGCTTTCAGATATCTGCCGATGTAGATGCTAAGGTCTGTTTTTATTCCAGTGGCTATGGTCCCACTTGACCCCTCCCTCAACTAATGAAAGGAACACCTTGTAAAATGAGAACTATACGCCGTCCCCCGGCGCCCCACTATCCTATGGCCATCCGCAACCATAACTAGATAGCAAGTATATGGTCTTTTGGAGTTCTCCGCCTTTCCGCTTCACGTATCTCGATTGACTCAAGATGGATGGTAGACGACGAGTTGCTATCACAGGGCTACCGTTTGCTCGCCGAATCACGCCGGTCCATCCTAGTCTTTAGGTTGCCATGTATTGCAACCAAGGCATACCCCTGGTTCTTCTACGCAGACCTTAACCTCTGTGGGCCCAGGCGGATCATCTGCAGCCTCACAGAGGGATACCAAGAGTACCCTCACGTCCCCTCGAAGCCTCGGGCTTCGTAACCCAATTCGTTGGAGCCTTCTCTCTATTCAGACGGACATTCGCTCCTTCCCGTGTTATACTAAGAATTACTACTTAGTTCCCTTTCCCGTCAATTTGGATTGGTTAAGTGTCATTAGTCAATTCAAGCCAACTTAACCCTCTTCATTCATCCTGTTATACTGGTTAAGTGTTATCAGTAATTCATGTTGACTTAACCCACCACAAACCAAGTTATATTGGTTAAGTATTTCTTATTACTTAACCTTACCCATTCACCCTGTATTGATTCAGTGTTCCTTTTTAACTTAACCTTGCCCGTCTGTTTTAACTAACCTGTTATTAACGGTTAAGTATTATCCCTTCATGTTTTAGACTTAACCCTATTCCTTTATCAAAATCTGATGGTTAAGTGTTCAAGTTTACTTAACCCTACGGTCTAGCCTAGCTAACATATCAAATTGGCTAAGTGTATTAAATCTTACTTAACCCCAACCTCTAGTCCAGTTAACATGTTAATTTGGATAAGTGTATTAACTTTACTTAACCCCACCTTCTAGTCTAGTTAACATGTTAATTTGGATAAGTGTTTTCTTAGTTACTTATCCCCTACAAATCTTGTCTTGTTACGATGTTAAGTTTGGTTAAGTGTCCCTATGGACTTAGCCCTCCCATTCTAGCTTAACCGTGTTAAGTTGGTTAAGTGTTCCTATGGACTTAACCCTCCCATTCTAGCTTAACTGTATGAACCTAACCCCACCTACCAGTCTTGTTATCATGTTGAGTTGGTTAAGTGTCTTAGTTAACTTAACCATAGCATTCTTGTCCTAGCTTTAACTAAATAAATTAAAGCCATGACCACTCACATTAGACAGATATTGTTGCGATTACTGGATGTGCCGGTTGGTTCCGGGCAGGTTTACATCGCAACTCAGTCTAACCTCGGGTTAGGCCTATTCGTGTTTTCTAGTTCAAAGGGTTTTGATTAATTTTCAAATCAGGTTTTGAAAGTAACCATCCCGTCCGTCGGATCAGTTAGGGATAGCCAGGGAGAGCAGGAAACTTGTATTTTCCAAACTCAAGCCTAGACACTATCCTCTCTGTCACCCTAGAACTTTCTGGTGTTTCATTAAAAGAGATGTCGTTAATAAATCTTTAATTTGTCTAGATCAATATTTCCTCATTTAGGGCAAATTCTATAAGTAAATTAATCCTAATTTACTTATTTCCCAATTTCTCTTTTAATGTAAATTGTCAACATTTATTCTTACGGCCCATTTTCCCCTCTATATCATGTTTATGCTTTTTGGTATGTAAAGCATACCAAATGAAGTGTCACTAACCATGATTCTGCTAATCCTGACAATTACCCCCAATTATGGCCAATTTCAAGTTTATGCCAATATACTTATCGAGCCAAATTAGCTAATCCAATTCTGATTTACATTCTGATTCACGTCAAACTAGACTTATTACTCTAGTTCACTATTCATGTAAATGCTAGATTTACACGTCAATACAAGATTCAAATTACACATCTTATAATTCATGTCAAATTTATCCAATTTGCATTTCTATGAACATGCCATAATACATGTTCCCAATTTATGCCAATTTCCAAGTTAAACTACGTTTTAGTAAATTTCATATTTTGCCCCAAATCGCATTCCCACCATTCGTAAAATCGTGCTTTAATCTAGATTATAGATAAATCTAGATTCGTAGCAAATTGGGAATGAACCAAAGATTTCTAGGAAAAGGATAGATATAACAACTGGCATAAAATGGTTTTGAACAACGACGTAGGTTCAAGAACATGGGTAGACCTAACTTAATAGGTAAATTCCCAAGGTCTAAAACCAAGAATAGACAGAGTAGGTTCAAGAACGTGGGTAGACCTAACTTAATAGGTAAATTCCCATAGTCTAAAACCAAAGAAAACCAAGGACAAGCAGAATAAATAATTGGGTTTAGCCCCAATCTCAAAATCACAGAACTTAAGCAACACTTTCCTAGTCATGAATCATGGAGGTTTAATCACAGATGTCCTTGTTATGTCATAGGCAATAGTTTATGTTAATCAAAGGCATAGGTTTTGTCAAGGAAGTAATCCTCATATTCATAGTCACAATCATAGGCAATGTTCATAGTCATAGGCAGTGTCCATAGTTTCATAGTCACGGTCTTATTTGTCTTTGAATCATGACAGTTCTTAATTAGGTCCAAAGAGATAGGCACAGATTCGAATAGAAAGAAAGAGAATTGGCATATTCTTTTATCCCTTTAATTTCATGTCATGAACAAAGAAAAATGTTCAAATCTAGAAATAACTGATTTACAGAGATTTAGATTAGAAAAGAAAGATGGCGTTGCTATGATTCGTAGAAAATCATTCGTTGAAGTCGTTTGAACCTCCTTTTGAATCCTAGCTTGAATCTCTTCTTCTTGAAAGTCTTTTGAGCAGCATCTCCTCGTCTTGTTTTATTTTATATATATTATTTATTTATTTATATATTTTAGAGGAGGAGAAGAAGCCATGTTCACTCAGAATCTTTGCAGCATAAGGGTAGAGAAGAATTGTGAACAGAGGAGGAGACTAGGGCTGTTTATATAGTTGCTCAAGACCTTATCGTACACGCAGCGCTGAGTCAGCATTGAACCTAGTTAAGAAAATAGTCCAGGTTCGCAGATGAATCTAGCCAAATCTTATCGTACATGCAGTGCTAAGTCAGCATTGGGTCCCACAAGCTGTTTTGGCGCAGAAATTTGAATTTTGAATGTTTGAATTTCTGGAATTTATTTAACTGTTTTATTCACATGAAATATTCTTATATGTATACAATTCCTTTAACGACCATTTTACGCGTATATATATATATATATATACGCACAACTTTCATTTTATTTTCAAAATTCAAACGATGTTGCACCGTTATTTAATTCTTGCCATATTTCATTTACTATAGCCTTATCTTAAATTTTATCTTTCGTATACATATATTTCTGCATATATATATATATATATATATATATATATATATATATATATATTCTCATGTATATACATATATTTTCTTTATTTCCTTATATGTACGTTCTTATCCTTTCAAAATTTGAATTTGTATATGTACATATATTTGCATGTTCAGTTGGCCCTCTTTAAAACAGAGATAAAAATTATGCTGCCGCCGGGGTTTGAACCCCTGACCTCCATGTTACAAATCCAATGCCTTAACCAACTGAGCTACAAAGTCTCTTGTTAATAAATCTTAGAACAATGATAATTATTGTTCTTTCCTTACTTCTCTTTTTCATGTTAGTTACAATACTTAAATTAAACCAATGCATGAATCTTTTTCTTTTAATGTTAATGCATTATGTTTGCAAATCAGTGCATGCAACATATTTACATCGCATGCAACCAATCCTTTCTTTCTTTCATATATTAATTAATTTTCATTATACATCACCATATTAATCTTATCTGTGGATATATATACATTTTTAATTACATTAAAAATACGGGGTGTTACATAACCGATCCAATAACCGAGCCCGTAACCGGGTTCTAAACCTAGCTCATAACTAAGGTAATAACCGAGCTCATAACCACAGTCATAATTGAGGTCATAACCAAACCTTTAACCTAGCCCATAACCGAGCCAAAACTAAACCCATAACTTATCCCATAACCGAGCTCTTAAACAAGCATGTAATTCAGCTTATAACCGAGGTCTTAATCGAGATTATGACCTATCTTGTGACCGAAAATGTTTATTTATATTTTAAATTTTATAATTCATCTTTTATCCCATAATCGAGCCCATAACCGAGATCTAAACCTAGTTTATAAGTGAAATAATAACCAAGCTCATAACCATGGTCAAAATTGAGGCAATAACCAAACCTTTAACCTATCCCATAACCGAGCTCATAACCGAGCACATAATCGAGCCAAAACCAAACCCGTAATTGATCGTATAACCGAGCTCTTAAACAAGTTTGTAATTGAATTTATAACGAGCTCTTAATCGAGGTTATGAGCTAGTTAGTAACCGAAATTAGTTATTTATATTTTATTCATATTTTATATTTTCTAATTTAGCTTTTATTCCATAATTGAGCCCATAACGGAGATCATAACCAAGATCTAAACCTATTTCATAACCGAGGTAATAACCGAGCTCATAACCATGGTCAAAATTGAGGTCATAACCGAATCTTTAACTTAGCCCATAATTGAGACCATAACCAAGCCAAAACTAAACCCATAACTCATCCCATAACCAAACCCATTACCAAGCTCTTAAACAAGCTTGTAATTGAATTTATAACCGATGTATTAATCAAGGTTATGATCTACGTAGTCCATAACTGAGTCCATAACCGAGATCTAAACCTTGCTCATAACTGAGGTAATAACCGAGCTCATAACCACGGTCATAATTGTGGTCATAACCAAACCTTTAAACTAGCCCATGACTGAGCCAAAACTAAACCCATAATTGATCCTATAACCAAGCTCTTATACGAGCTTGTAATTTAATTTATAACTGAGCTCTTAATTGAAGTTAAGATCTACCTTATAACTGAATTTATTTATTTATATTTTATATTTTATAATGTACCTTTTATTCCATAACCGATCTAATAACCTAGCCCAAAAACGAGATCTAAACCTAGCTCATAACTAGGGTAATAACCGAGGCCATAACCATGGTCATAATTGAGGTCATAGCCAAACCTTTAACCTTGCCCATAACCAAGCACATGCCCGAGCCAAAACCAAACCAATAACTGATCCTATAACCGAGCCCATAACCCAGTCAAGTTTGTAATTGAATTTATAAATGAGTTCTTGATCGAGGTTATGATGTAGCTTGTAACCGAAATTAGTTATTTATATTTTATTCATATTTTATATTTTATATTTTCTAATTTAGCTTTTATATTAGCTCATTACAGAGGTAAAAACCGAGCACATAACCACGGTCATAATTGAGGTTACAACCAAACCTTTAACCTAGCCCATAATCGATCTCATAACCGGGTACATAACCGAGCCAAAACCAAACCTATAACCGATCCCATAACTAAGCCTATAACCGAGCTCTTAAACAACAAGCTTGTAATTGAATTTATAATTGAGCTCTTAATCAAGGTTATGATCTATCTTGTAACTGAAAATAGTTCTTTATATTTTATTCATATTTTATATTTTGTATTTTATATTCTATATTTTATTTTTTATAATTTACATTTTATACTTTATAATTTATAATTTATTTATATTATATATTTTCTAATTTAGCTTTTATATTTTATAATTTCTAATATAGCTTTTGTATTTTATAATTTCTAGTTTAGCTTTTATTCCATAATCGAGCCCATAACCGAGGTCTGAACCTAGCTCATAACTGAGGTAATAACCGAGCACATAACCATGGTCATAATTAAGGTCATAACCAAACCTTTAATTTGGCCCATAACCGAGCCCATAACTGGGCACATAACCGAGTCCATACCAAACCCATAACCGATCCAATAACTAAGCCCATGACTGAGCCCTTAAACAAGCTTGTAAGTGAATTTATAACTAAGCTCTTAATCGAGGTTGTGATATAGCTTGTTACCGAAATTAGTTATTTATATTTTATTCATATTTTATATTTTACAATTAAGCTTTAACCTTGCCCATAACCAAACCTCTAACCTATCCCATAACCAAGCCAAAATTAAACGCATAACTTATCCCATAACCGAGCCCACAACCGAGAGCTTGTAACTAAATTTATAACCGAGGTCTTAATCGAGGTTATGATCTACCTTTTAACCGAAATTATTTATTTGTATTTTATTCATATTTTATATTTTAGGTCTTTTATTTTTATTTTTATAGTTACTCGATTAGGCCTTGCATCCGAATGTCTTTTATATGTCTTAGGTGCCTGCTCAGTTAATTAATCCCTACTGGGTGTAGTATTGTTGATAAAGTACCTGATTAGGGCTTGCGTTCAGATGTCTTTTACGTGTCATAGGTACCCAATGAGGCCTCGCGTCCGGATGTGTTTAACGTGTCATAGGTACCCGCTCGGTTAATTAATCCCTACTAGGTGTAGAATTGTTAATGAAGTACCCGGTTAGGCCTTACGTACAGATATCTTTTATGTGTCATAGGTATACGATTAGGCCTTATTTCCGAATGTCTTTTACGTATCGTTGGTACCCGCTCGGTTAACTAATCCCTACTGGGTGTAGAATCGTTGATGAAGTACCCGATTAGGCATTGCGTCCGGATATCTTTTACGTGTCATAGGTACTCGATTAGGCCTTGTGTCCGAATGTCTTTTGCGTGTCATTGGTACCCGCTCGGTTAACTAATACCTACTGGGTGTAGAATCGTTGATGAAGTACCCGATTAGGCCTTACGTCCAGATGTCTTTTACGTGTCAAAGGAACCCGATTAGGCCTTGCGTCTGAATGTTTTTAACGTTTCATAGGTACCCGCTTGCTTAATTATCCCAACGGGTGTAGAATCGTTGATAAAGTACCCGATTAGGCCTTGCTTCCGGATGTCTTTTATGTGTCATATATACCCGATTAGCCCTTGTGTCCAACTGTGTTTAACGTGTTATAAATACCCGCTCGGTTAATTAATCTCACTTGGTGTAGAATCGTTGATCAAGTCCCCGGTTAGGCCTTGCGTCTGGATGTCTTTTACGTGTCATGGCCACCCGATTAGGCCTTACGCTTAAATGTCTTTTGCGTGTCATAGGTACCCGATTAGGCTTTGCATCCGGATGTCTTTTACATGTCATAAGTGCCGCTCAGTTAATTAATCCCTACTGGGTGTAGAATCGTTAATTGATCCCTACTCGGTTCATATTTTATATTTTCTAATATAGCTTTGATTCTATAACCGATTCAATAACTGAGATCTAAACCTAGCTCATAATTGATGTAATAATCGAGCTCATAACCAAGGTAATAATTGATGTCATAACCAAACGTTTAACCTAGCTCATAACCAAGCCAAGACTAAACCCATAACTTATCCCACAACCGAGCTCTTAAACAAGCTTGTAATTGAATTTATAACTAAAGTCTTAATCGAGGTTACGATCTACCTTGTAACCAAAATTAGTTAATTATGTTTTATTTATTTTTTTATAATTAAGCTTTAACCTAGCCTATTACCAAACCTCTAACCTATCCCATAACCAAGCCAAAACTAAACCCATAACCGAGCTCATAACCGAGAGCTTATAGCTGAATTTATAACTGAGGTCTTAATTGAGGTTATGAATTACCTTGTAACCGAAATTAGTTATTTATATTTTATTTATGTTTTATATTTTAGGTCTTTTATTTTTATTTTTATAATTACCTGATTAGGCCTAGCGTCCGAATGTCTTTTACGTGTCATAGGTACCCGCTCGGTTAATTAATCTTTACTGGGTGTAGTATTGTTGATGAAGTACCCAATTAGGCCTTCCGTTCGGATGTCTTTTGCATGTCATAGGTACTCAATTAGGCCTTCTGCACGGATGTGCTTAACGTGTCATAGGTACCCATTCGGTTAATTAATCCCTATTGGGTATAGAATCGTTAATGAAGTGCCCGATTAGGTCTTGTGTAGGGACGTCTTTTATGTGTCATGGGAACCCGATTAGGCCAAGCGTCTGAATGTCCTTTACGTTTCATAAGTGCCCGCTTGGTTGACTAATCCCTATTGGGTGTAGAATCGTTGATGGAGTACCCGATTATGCCTTGCGTCTGGATGTCTTTTACATGTCATAGGTACTCGATTAGGCCTTGTGTCCGAATGTCTTTTAGGTGTCATAGGTACCCGCTCGGTTAATTAATCCCTACTTGGTGTAGAATCTTTGATGAAATACCCGATTAGGCCTTGTGTCCGAATGTGTTTAACGTGTCATAGGTACCCGCTCGGTTAATTAATCCCTGCTGGGTGTAGAATCGTTGATGAAGTACTCGATAAGGCCTTGCATCCGGATGTCTTTTATGTGTCATAGGTACCCGATTAGGCTTTACGTCTGAATGTGTTTAACGTGTCATAGGTACCCGTCCAGTTAATTAATGCCTACCAGATGTAGATTCGTTGATGAAGTACCCGATTAGGCTTTGCGTCTAAATGTTTTTTACGTGTCATGGGTACCCGATTAGGCCTTTCGCTTGGATGTCTTTTACGTGTCATAGGTACTCGATTAGTCTTTCATCCAGATGCCTTTAATGTGTCATAAGTAACCGCTCATTTAATTAATCCATACTGGGTGTAGAATCATTAATTAATCACTACTCAGATCATATTTTATATTTTCTAATTCAGCTTTTATTCCATAACCTATCCAATAATCGAGCCGATAACCGAGCTCATAACCGAACACATAATCGAGCCAAAATCGAGCCCATAACCGAGCTCTTAAACAAGCTTGTAATTGAATTTATAACGGATCTCTTAATCGAGGTTATGATCTAGTTTGTAACCGAACTTAGTTAATTATATTCTGTATTTTAGCTTTTATTCCATTACCGATCCAATAACCGAGCCCATAACCAAGATCTAAAACTAGTTCATAACTTTGGTAATAACCAAGCTCATAACCATGGTTATAATTGAGGTCATAACCAAACCATTAACCTAACCCATAATTGAGACAAAATTAAATCCATAACTTATCCCATAACCGAGTTCTTAAACAAGCTTGTAATTTAATTTATAACCGAGGTCTTAATTGAGCTTATGATCTACTTTGTAACCGAAATTAGTTATTTATATTTTATTCATATTTTAAATTTCATAATTTAGCTTTAATCTGGCCCATAACCAAATTTTTAACCTATCCCATAACCGTGCCAAAACTAAACCCATAACTTATACCATAACTGAGCCCATAATCGAGGTCTTAAACAAGCTTGTACTTGAATTTATAACTGAGGTCTTAGTCGTGGTTATGATCTACCTTGTAACCGAAATTATTTATTTATATTTTATAATTTATAATTTAGATCTTTTATTTTTATTTTTATTTTTATAATTACCCGATTAGGACTTGGGTTCGAATATCTTTTACGTGTCATAAGTACCCGCTCGGTTAATTGATCCCTACTTGGTGTAGTATTGTTGATGAAGTACCAGATTAGGCCTTGCGTCCGGATGTCTTTTATGTGTCATAGGACCCGATTAGGCCTTGCATCTGAATGTGTTTAACGTGTCATAGGTACCCGCTCGGTTAATTAATCCCGACTGGGTGTAGAATCATTGATGAAGTACCTGATTAGGCCTTGCGTCCGGATGTCTTTTACGTCTCATAGGTAACCAATTAGGCCTTGCGTCAGGATGTCTTTCACGTGTCATAGGTACCCGCTCGGTTAATTAATCTCTACTGGGTGTAGAATTATTGATTAAGTACTCGATTAGGCCTTACATCCAGATGTCTTTTACGAGTCAAAACCGACCTCATAACCCAGTGTTGGAATGACTCTAATTATGTGTCATAATTAATCATATTAATTAATCAATCATATTCTTTACGGTTGACAATGTTTTTTTTTCATTTCATCAAACATAGTCAAAACCAAACCTTTATGTGTCATAATTGAGGTCAAAACCAAACCTTTAACTTAGTCCATAACGTGAGCTCATAACCGAGCACATGACCGAGCCAAAACCAAACCCATAACTGATCTCATAATCCAGCCAATAACCGAGCTCTTAAACAAGCTTGTAATTGAATTTATAATTGAGCTCTTAATTGAGGTTATGATCTAGCTTGTAACTAAAATTAGTTATTCATATTTTATATTTTAAATCTTATAGTTAATATTTTATATTTCATATTTTATTTTATATTTTATACTTTATATTATATATATATTATTTTATATTTTAAATTTTATACTTTATATTTAATTTTAAATTTTATACTTTAAATTTTATATTTTATTTTATATTTTATACTATATATTTTATATTTTATATTTTATACTTTATGTGTCATCATTGAGGTCATAACCAAAACCTTTAACCTAGCCTATAACGTGAGCTCATAAACGAGCACATGACCGAGGCAAAACCAAAACCATAACTGATCCCATAATCCAGCTAATAACCGAGCTCTTAAACAAACTTGTAATTGAATTTATAATTGAGCTCTTAATTGAGGTTATGATCTAGATTTTAACTTAAATTATTTATTAATAGTTTATTCATATTTTATATTTTAGATTTTCTAATTTAGCTTTTATTCCATAACCGATCCAGTAACCGAGCCCATAAAGGAGATATAAACCTAGCTCATAACTGAGGTAATAATCGAGGTCATAACCACGGTCATAATTGAGGTCATAACCAAAACCTTTAACCTAACCCATAACGTGAGCTCATAACCGAGCACATGACTGAGCCAAAACCAAAACCATAACCGATCCCATAATCCAGCCGATAACCGAGCTCTTATACACGCTTGTAATTGAATTTATAATTGAGCCCCTAATTAAGTTTATGATCTAGCTTTTAACTGAAATTAGTTATTTATATTTTATTCATATTTTATATTTTATATTTTATACTTTATATTTTATTTTATATTCTATATTTTACGCTTTATATTTTCTAATTTACCTTTTATATTTTATATTTTATATTTTATAATTTAGCTTTTATTCCATAACCGATCCAATAGCCGAGCCCATAACCAAGATATAAATCTAGCTCATAGCTGCGGTAATAACCAAGCACATAACCACTGTCATAATAGAGGTAATAACCAAACCTTTAACCTAGCCCATAAACGAGCTCATAACCGAGCACATAACCGAGCCAAAACCGAACCCATAAATGATTCTATAACCGAGCTCTTAAACGAGCTTTGTAATTGAATTTATAATTGAGCTCTTAATCGAGGTTATGACATAGCTTGTAATCGAAACTAGTTATTTATATTTTATTCATATTTTATATTTTATATTTTATACGTTATACTTTATATTTTATATTTTATACTTATTTTATACTTTATACTTTATTTTAAATTTATATTTTATATTTTCCAATTTAGCTTTTATATTTATATTTCCTAATTTAGCTTTAATTCCGTAACCGATCCAATTACCAAGCCCATAACCGATATCTAAACCTAACTCATGACTAAGGTAATAACCAAGCTCGTAACCATGGTCATAATTAAGGTCATAACCAAACATTTAACCTAGCTCATAACCGAGCCCATAATCAGGCAAAAAACCGAACCAAAACCAAACCCATAACTGATCCCATAACCGAGCTTTTAAGCAAACTTATAATTGAATTTATGATTGAGCTCTTAATCGAGGTTATGATCTAACTTGCAACAGAAATTAGTTATTTATATTTTATGTTTTATATCTTATACTTTATATTTTATATTTAACTTTATATTTCATATTTCATAACAAATTACTACTATGCCTATAACCGAGCATATAACAAAGTCATATGGTACATTGTACGCATAATCAAGGCAATAACCTAAACCATAACCGAGCCTATAACTGATCCCATAACCGAGGCAATAACCGAGATCTATAATGTAACTCGCAATTGAGGTAATAATCGAGCTCATAACTTAGATATATAATGTAGCTCATAAATGAGGCAATAATCGAGCTCATAACCACGGTCATAACCAAGCCCATAACCGATCACAAAACCAAGCTCATAACCGAGCCCATAACCTAACCCATAATGTATCCCATAACTGAGCTATTAAACCATCTTGTAACTGAAGTAATAGCCGAGCTCTTAATCGAGAACATAAACAAAATCGTAACCTGAACCTGTAATTGAAAATATTTCCCATAATAAAGCTCATAACTAAGGTCATAACCAAACCTAAAGCTGAAGTAATAGCCCAGCCCATAACCGAGCCAAAACTAAACCCATAACTTGTCCCATAACCGAGCCCAAAACTGAGCTCTTAAACAAACTTGTAATTGAATTTATAACTGAGGTATTAATCACGGTTATGATCTACCTTGTAACCGAAATTAGTTATTTATATTTTATTCATATTTTATATTTTATATTTTGTAATTTAGCTTTTATCCCATAACCGAGCACATAACCGATATCTAAATCTAGCTTATAAATGAGGTAACAACCAAGCTCATAACCACGGTCATAATTGAGATCATAACCAAACCTTTAACCTAGCCCATAAGCGAGACCATAACCGAGCCAAACTAAACCCATAACCAACCTCATAACCGAGCTCTTAAACAAGCTTGTAATTGAACTTATAATTGAGCTCTTAATCGAGGTTATGATCTACCATGTAACCAAAATTAGTTATTTATATTTTATTCATATTTTATATTTTATATTCTATATTTTCTAATTTAGCTTTTATTCCATAACCGAGCCCATAACCAGGTTCTAAACCTAGCTCATAACTAAGGTAATAATCGAGCTCATAACCACAGTCATAATTGAGGTCATAACCAAACCTTTAACCTAGCCCATTACCGAGCCAAAACTAAACCCATAACTTATCCCATAACCGAGCTCTTAAACAAGCTTGTAATTGAATTTATAACTGAGGTCTTAATCGAGGTTATGATCTATCTTGTACCCGAAATTAGTTATTTATATTTTATAATTCAGCTTTTAACCCATAACCGAGCCCATAACTGAGATCTAGACCTAGTTTATAACTGAAATAATAACCAAGCTCATAATCAGGGTCATAATTGAGTTAATAACCAAACCTTTAACCTAGTCCATAATTGAGCTCATAACCAAGCACATAACTGAGCCAAAACCAAACCCACAATTGATCCTATAAGTAAGCCCATAATCGAGCTCTTAAACAAGCTTGTAATTGAATTTATAACTGGGCTCTTAATTGAGGTTATGAGATCTTAATTGGCCGCATATCTAAAAGTGTGAGTAGAATTGATTGTTGAGTGCACGCTAGTTTGAAGGTTCGGCTTGTGTTCTTGCACGATCGATGTCAGATTAAATAGCAATCCGTGCTGATTCATGATTTAAGATTAATGGATTACGATCGAGTTGGGCCACGAAAACACTCATAACAATGTGACATCGAATTATGTGTTTTTATATCTCTTTAATTATTTATTTGTCTTGCACCTGCAAAGTGTCAGCCAATGGATCTCGTTATTTTATGCTTTAACCTATTACCAAAGTTATAATCGATCCGTAACCAAGGTCATAATTTATCCTTTAACCAAGCCCTAAACGAAGTCATAATTGAGCTAATAACAAACCAATAATCAGACATTATACCAAACATTTCATATGGTTTAACTTTAAGAATCCGTGCTTCTGACGATTCTGCATAAACCATTCTGCTTGTATATAAACCCACTACTGGATTGTTTTTTTTCTTCTGATTTATTTTCATGGATGCCCAAACAAAAGTTTTTGTTTACCTTGTGTGTGCAAGTGTGTTTTTTTAGAGGAAAACTAAAGTTAGCATAGATTAATGTATCATCAACACAGAGGACTGACTACAAATAATTCACGGTCGTTGCCGAGCCCATAACCAACCTTATAGTTGAACAAAGTACCCATAATCAAGCTCTATAACAAGCTTCAACATGCCAATATTAAAAAAAGTTCAAAACTTTACCGGTTTCAATATAGAACAGACATGCCAGCTAACGTGATAATTTCAACATGCCACAATAGAAACAAACATGACACTATTCTTACGCAAATATGCTTCAGCATACCAACATGACATGGATATCAACAAAACATAATCTAATCTGTAGCATAGAAAATCATGACATAATTTATTCTAAATATAATACAAACAACATTAAACACATTTCAACAAAACAACATAACAAATAATATTCCAATAATCAAAATTAGTCAAAGTCAGCTAACATTACCGGTACCAAACTAATCAATGTAGCATTACAAGTTCCACAATATTCATTACATGACATAAAAAAATAGGACCAAACAGTAAGCTGACACCAAATAGAAAACTAACATCTAGCAATCTCTATGCAACTAAGCATCCTTTTTGATAAATCGAGCATATATCTTTCTTGCTTTGGTCAGAGCTTTGCAGATCCTACCAAGATGCGATATGTGTGAACTTTCCGGTTGCGATGAAGCTAAAATTGTTCCTCTATCAATCGCTTTATCAAATTCCTCATAACCCTGCAACTTGAAATTGTTAACATAATAATCTTAACCAAGCTAATATCGCTTTATCAGAGCTTTGTTGGATGATGTAGTTCTCAAGTCCCAGAAAATTCTTAGTGGGGATAGCTCTCCTCATAGTAAGAGCTTGAAATATTCTTTAACGATTCCTAGCGATCTGATGGATAGTTCTAGATGTAATGGTGTAAATTACAGACTTTATGAAGTATAATTTTTTCAATGAAAGTACAGTGTAATAATAAATAAAGGTGAAAATTATGATGTGCCTCTTAATTTTAATTTTGATACATGAATAACTCTTCTTAAAAACAGGTTTTGAATCACACCATCAAAATTATTTCTAATAGACCTTTTTCGAAAATCAAATTCTTTACTTAAGCGCGGGTTTTTATGACAAAAATTAGTTTTTTTTTATTTTGTTTTTTTGCAATGGTGCAAATAGCTGCATATTTCACTGCAAATATTTTCAGTTCAAGAAACTGCAATATTTGCAGTACGTGAAATTTAAAAATATGGCACAACTGTTATTGAAACTTAAATAGGAGTATTCCGCTAAAATTTCCAAAATAAAATATTAAAACATATCTAATAAACATGTATAAAAACAAAAGGGTAGGCACATGTTTTACTGGATTTGAACATTGTGACATGAAGAAGTATGTTTTTTTCTTAACATGCTAAGCATTATGAAATGGAAACACAAAAGTTAACTATGTGCATGTTACAAAACTTTAAAACTTAGTGCAGGCACATGTTAGATAAAAACAAGTCCACATTAAAGTTTCACAGTATTATGATATCATGAAGAAATACTATTGTGACATGAACAAAAGGTGGATCTGTCACATATGAATAGATGAATACATTAACTATTGTGCCTTAGCATCATAACTTCTATGGAAAATGAAGATTGAAATTTTGCAGAGTAGCATCAGCAACATGACTCACATGTATAACTTATTACTTGGTATCTCTTTGGGTTTCCAATATATAAAATATCACATTACTCATTATAACATGACAAAATGGGTAACTGCATACAAATTACCCTAGAAAATCCAGTGAAATTAGATAATGCCAATAGTTGTCTTGACGATGGAAATGAAAAAATCAAGATAGAAATCTAATTGAATCTTTTGTTAAAATAGTTGGAATTTTGGTTACCACGTTGAGACGGCCCGAAATCCCGTTCAGACGGAACCAGGGTTATCTTTGGAATATAACACAGAAACAGATAATAGAAGAACAGAATTAATTAAATACACCAGATAATGAAAAATAGAATATACTGGATAAAAGTAATCATCAGAGTTACACAGTATACAGGATCTTACTTAGTACAAATACAGTTCAGCTATACATAAATGTCTACAGCGGAAATAAACAAAATATGTACAATAGGAGCTGAACAACATAAAAAGAGATAAATGATAGAATCCATCTTCAGCTCCAGCTATCCAGAAAGAAAACCAGCTAAACCTGAATACAAGGCTTCCCGTGTAGAAAAAGGGGCACCCGAGTTTGAAAGTGAAACAAACTACGAGTCAGTCATGGGACTGGTATGAGAAATCCACTCAACACATATATAATTGGCTAATCACAGGACCACGCCACTTCCGTGGAACGGGTTTACTCCATTGGATTGCCAGTGCTTTAAAAACAAATCTTTCTTTTTGACATCGCTATGCTTTTTATAAAAATGAAGCCGTTATAAGACTCAGTTCCCATCACACAATGCAACGCAAACCGGAGGATAGAGTTTTTGCCTTATAACGGCCAAGATATGCTTGATACGAATAAAACAAAGGCATTTGATATTATTACTAGTGTTTATATGTTTTGAAAACAATTTCAAATCATAACTATCAATCATAGACGGCATGGGTACCATATATCATGTCGCCATATATATATACAATCAAAACCGCACGATGTCGTATTTGGAAATTGGATTTCCGTCATGAACCAAGGCAAAAGATAGTCCTTACCGAATTCGAGACGCTCTAGCCCGTGTCTCAGGATCAGAGCTCGAGTGACCCTAGGAGCGACAGGGCCGGTCCACCGATGTGGATTAAAATGCCTGAACAATACGTTTCCCCGCCCTTTGGGGCGTAAACGAGCCAACGAATGACTCCATCGGACCCGGATCGTCCGATCAAACCGAGGCGCCTCGCAACAGCAACAACCACATAGGTGAAAAGTATATAAATGTCAGGGCTGGTAGGTCACTGACACCACCCTAGCTAGAAGGAAACGCATGCCCTCCCTGAGGTCCTTCTCCCGTTTTAGGTTCGTACCGGGGTGTGAGGCTCGCGAATTTACGTTATACACAAAGCTGCGCCACACAGGCAGTGCTTTGATCATCACCACAAGACTTTGCTTTTCAACAGAAGCCCTGATCACTGCATCTTAGCATGCCACACAGGCAATTCATACCGTGCAACTGATGGCTATCAATCACACAGAACAAATTCCAATGTCGGACACACAGTCCATTTACAAGTCCGTTCTGGGTCTGAACGAAACCGGAGGCACTAAATACCTCGCAAACCCATCGATCACCACGTACGTCTGAACGATCACCACTCATTATCCATATTTCGGGATGTCTCCCAATCAGGACCTCGGTTACCATCCAAACGAGGTGAAGATCTCCGGTCTTCGACCGTCGTCTTCATCTTCGAATTTCAATCGTCGGTCAATTATTTGAAATGAGAATTTAACTCGGCCTTTTCAAATGATTCACGTATTTTTAGAATTTCAAATCAATTTATTTCAATGGTTAAATTATTCGACAACACCAATTGTGTTCTTTAATGTAATTTTCACACCAAACACATTCAACCATCAAATACAACATAAATCGAGCAAATTCAGTTTATTTCCATTCCATATCGCTTATGATATTTTATAACTATTTATCGCTATTTTTATTTATTTTAAAATAGCTAATTTATTCAAAACGACGCTTCGGGCCATAAAGCGGCCGTGGCGCTGTTTTTCTTTAGATTTGATTTACACATATCTGAAAATCTAACCGTTGGATCTTCACAAAATTTACATCATTAGAAAGGTCTTTTCAAAACGAATCCAACGGTTCCAGTTTCGGGAAAATCCGACGGTCGGATCTCCCGGTACAATCGTTTGAAATTTCGATTTCAAAATACGAACTGCAGCGTCGTTATTCGATTAAATATATAATTATATTTATATATATATATATAAATATAATCGCTTCTGGCGCTGTTTTTCTTCAGATTCGAATTAAACATTCCAGACAATCCAACCGTTGGATTTTTACAAGGTTGGTGCCGTTGGAAAGATTATTCCAAGGCGAACCCGAGGTTGAGGTTTCGGGAAAATCCAATGGTCGGGTTTCCCGTACTAGTTGTTTGAAATCACGGTTTCAAAATACGAACTGCACGGCCACGTTTCGTTTTAATTTTATTTATATTTATATAATTATATAAATATAGCTCATTCAATGATTTCAATATCGTTTTCACTTCAAATATTTCACTAACGCCTTAAATTTTTGGAAAATTTCGCCATAACCTCCCCTGCACCGGGAGCAACGGGAAATCGCAAATAGCTTTCCCGGTCCTTCTAATCTCAAAAAGAAAAAGAAAAAGCCAAGCGGCTAGCCAACAGGCTCATAAAATCATCACCCAAACAAAGCAGTAAATGTGTACCTATTTGTCGAGCACAAAATTTTATTCCTCTTCTCTAGCCCCTTTGCTATAACCTGTTCAATGAATATGCATGTACATATATATACAGTTCTTATCATTTATCATTTTCTATTCAACTTCATATTTGATTTCTATTTGGTTTAAATACACCATTCATTCTAATGTTACATAAATAGGTGCAAATCATTTCATTAGCTAATTAATGAATATTTCAACTCATATATGTTTATTTTGAACAAGTGGCTATTTTTAACACTTCACATTTCAACGATTTATGCATACAATAAAAATGTGATTTTTATTGTAAAATAATTCATTTCAAAACACTATTTTTCTATATAGTTCATATAGGTGACAAAAATAGGATTTTATATATATAGATAAAAGGTGATTTTTATTATCAAACAATTTATTTCAAAATATGAATACCATTCAACAAATGAATTTCTAATGAACGAATGAATATCAATTCAACACATGAATGTTTTCTATAGTTTCTATATATAGATAAAAATGGGATTTTTATTATCAAACAATTTATTTCAAAATATGAATACCATTCAACACATGAATTTCTAATCAACGAATGAATATCAATTCAACACATGAATGTTTTCTATAGTTTCTATATATAGATAAAAATGTGATTTTTATTATCAAACGATTTATTTCAAAATATGAATACCATTCAACACATGAATTTCTAATCAACGAATGAATATCAATTCAACACATGAATGTTTTCTATAGTTTCTATATATAGATAAAGATGTGATTTTTATTATCAAACGATTTATTTCATTTCCACAAAACTAATCCTATGTGGTTTCAACCAAATATTTTTCAACCACAAACGGGTATTTTTCAACCTCAATCAATCAATATCAATCACAAACAATCCCAAACAACCATTCACTATCAATCAATTTTCACACCAATTTCAATCAATAAATATCGTCCATGGTTTGTGGACGAGGGGCGTATATATATATATAGATATATATTTATATATATAGCAATTCACTTTTATTTCAACACATATATATATAGTAAAAGGAATTGAAGAGTGAGAAATTCTCACCAATAGCTATCCAACTTCACGACACTTCACTTAGATAAATCTTCGCCAATCTCGCCTTTTGTCGCTTTCGTTGCCCGTATTCTCTACATATGTTAAAATCGAATTTTTACTATGTTATTCAATATATAAAAATCGAATTTCAAAAATATAGATTCCGCCTTTTAAAAAATAAAGATTATATTTTTAATATTCCTATGATATAAAAATTATATTTTTATTACTTTAAAAATACAAAAATCATATCTTACTTCTTCTACTCAATAAAAATTCTGTCTTTTCTATTTTAAAAATATGATCTTTTCTATTCTAAAAATCTGATCTTTCTATCCCAGTTCAAACCTTTTCTTTTTAAAGTTCGAATCTTTTTCTTTTAAAAGTTTAAATCTTTTTCTTTTTAAAATTCAAACCTTTTTCTTTTTAAAATTCAAACCTTTTTCTTTTTAAAATTCAAACCTTTTTCTTTTTAAAGTTCGAATCTTTTTCTTTTAAAAGTTCAAACCTTTTTCTTTTTATATCCTTAAAAAAAAATCAGTTTTTAAATCCTTTAAAAATCAGTATTCCTTTTTCAAAAATCAGAATTTTCCTTTTAAAAAAAATCAGTTTTATAACCTTTTTAAAATAATCAGTTTTAAACCTAATTAAAATAAAAATAAAAACAAAATAAAATACTTACTTTGTCTGCGAAGAAGGGGGGGGGAACTGCTGCTGCTCTTGGCGGCGTCGGGGAGGTCGCGGTTGGAGGAGGGACAGGCGGAGGCGGGGTGGCTCGACGTCGGAGGTTCTAGGTTAGGGCGTCGGAGGTTCTAGGTTCGGGACTTCTATCTATGGAGGGGGGGACAGGCGGAGGCGGGGGTCTCTTCGATGAGGCGATGGCGGTCGGTTTCCGTCTTCGACGGGTTTTTTTTTTCCTGGTTATACGATTTCGGTAATGAATTACAGGGGGGGCCAAGGTATAGGAGGGGATTAAAATTAGTGAAAATTAGGCACACATCCCTAAAAGCAAACTTAATTAGGCTCACATCCTCCTATTTCAAAACATATAAATTACATCCCTAATTTCAAACAGCGGCTGGTATTTTTACAAAAGTGCCCTTTTTCTTAATTCACGCCGTATTTAGCTAGGTTGGATCTATTCATTACGTATTTACCTTTTTTTTCTTTTCCAGAAACCTAAAATTCATTCTTCATGGCGGCGGCGGCTCCAACGAAATTGATGGCCTCTAATCGGTGGTTGCTTCCTCCTTCAACCGAAACCCCTTAATCCCCAAAATTCTTATCGCGTTCAATTTTTGGTTCTAGCGAAGAGTCAGCAGCGATTCCAGTGATTCTGTCAGGCATCGCATCAAATCCAGTCAAGCGATTTGGATTTCAATTTGCATAGAAGGAGAGATTAGCAATCCAGGCAGACGGGCACGACAACGAAGTGATTTCAGCGAAAGGTATTCTTCTAGTCTTTTTGGGCGGCTAGTAATTCAATCATTTGACTATGTTTTAATTTTATTTGTATGTCACTATATTTATATTTTCTATCTGTAAAACTCATTCGACAACTCCCTGAAATGACAATTTGTAATGTGTGTTTTAATTGAGAGTGTATACAGTTTTAAAGTTTTCTTTTGCAACATGGTTGATTCTTGCTGAATTTCTGTTAAAAAGTTGCGGACAATTATGCATCTATTCTTAAATATATGCATATATGTATGCAATTTTTGATGAAAATGCAAACAGAAAAACATTCAAAATCGCGATCTGTAAGATGTAGGAAAATATCTTTGAATTTTGCTGAACTTCTGATGAAAAGTTGCGGACATATATGCAGCTATTCTTAATATTTGCATATATGTATGCAGTTTTTTATCAAACAAACAGAAGAACATATTATTTTACAAATATATTCATATTTCTATGCATATATCTGGAATACTTGCATATAAATATTTAGAAATTATTGTGTAAGATGTAGGAAAATATCTTTGAATTTTGCTGAACTTCTGATGAAAAGTTGCGGACATATATGCAGCTATTCTTAATATTTGCATATATGTATGCAGTTTTTTATCAAACAAACAAAAAAACATATTATTTTACAAATATATTCATATTTCTATGCATATATCTGGAACACTTGCATATAAATATTTAGAAATTATTGTGTAAGATGTAGGAAAATATCTGATTTTTGCAGAACTTCTGATAAAAAGTTGCGGACAAATATGCAGCTATTTTTAATATATGCATATATGTATGCAATTTTTTATCAAACAAACCGAAAAACATATTATTTTACAAATATATTCATATTTCTATGCATATATCTGGAATACTTGCATGTAAATATTCAGAAATTATTGTTATTTTGATGAATTGTACGCATGTATTTATATTATTCTGAAGCAATTTTTTTTAATTAGGTTACTGCACATTAAGCCTACTAAAGTTGATTTTCTTTTTTTATATAACAGTGTTCCGGCAGATATTGGTGTTATCGTGTTGTTGAAGATTGGTCGTCCATCCTTTTCCAAATGATTGAAATCTACATGTGTTTCTACAGAGACTACTAAATGTGGTTTGCGCAATAAGCTGGGTCTTAACAAAATTATTTGTTCTTCAAACGACCGTCATCTCTGCTTTGTAATTGTTTTGAAATTTTTGATGTAGTACATGTAAATGTGGTCTGTACTTATTTTTTGATGTAGTACATGTAAATGTTATGAAATTTTTCATGTAAGTATGCACATGTTTCTGTTATTTGCATATATATATATATATAAGCATCTTGTTATAATTATATGTTTTTACTTTTTTGTCATTTTTTTTGTTCCAGCAATTGCGCAGTACAGTTCTGTATATGTATGCAATTATTTCACTTAGCCACGCAAAACTAATAATTTATTTTCTGCATAATATTAATATATGCATGCAATTATTACACTTAGTTGCATAAATGTATGCAATTTTACGTAATATATGTATATAATTGTCTAGTTTTTTGAAGAAAAAAAAAAGTAATAAAAAAATCATTTTACGTAATATTTTTTTATATAGTTGTCTAGTTTTTCGTAAAAATAAAAAAAAAGTAATAAAAAAATTGCTGTTGGATTGAACGACTGTTTTCCAGAATTGTTGATTTAGGTTTATGGGCGAGATAATAGGAGCGATTGACTGAGTAAATGAGGACAAACAGTTGTTGGATAGTTTTTTAGGTGTATAAGGGTAGATCTGGAATTTTTTTAGCGGAAGTTCAAAAATAGGGATGTATTCTATATTATGTTTATCACCGGGTTTTTTTTATATTTTGAAACTTAATAGGGACCTGTAAAAAACGCACCCTTAAAATTATTTTTATTATTTTATTATTTAATTTTGCAAAAAAAGTTGACTTTTACATACGACCTCGAAACGAGGCCCACCGCCTGTCGTCCATAGCGTTTCACCCCCATTCCGAACACAATGGGACATGTATCGCAAGCTGATTTGCTCGTTACAATCAGTTTCCGTTGAATTTACATTTAAATCACTATATTGAATTTTAAACGTACATTTCAAATTACCGGGGTCACATACTAACTCTAAAAATTCCAAAAAAATATTTTCTAGCTTCGTATTGACGATACGGTCCTAACAAAACTAGTTTCGTCGAATTCTGAGACCGTTTGAAAAATGGCCAATTTCCAGTCGATTAAAATCAACTGAAACTGGTCAAACGCGTTTTCCTTTGCCACGCTCACATATTGATTCGAAAAATTATGAAATTTGAAACCTAGCAATAACATCACATCCCGGACCCAACAAAAGTGGTTTCGTCGAAATCCGAGGTCATTTGCAAAATGTCCATTTTTAAGGGCCTGAATTCCATATCGACTATTCAGAATTTTCAACTGGACATATCTTTTGATTCCCGCTATCAAATTTCGATTTGTCAGATTCGTTGGAAAGATATTATCAATTAGATTCCATTATTTTTGGTTTCACTAAAATCCGGATTGTTTTGCACCCGGTATAGTCCGACAACATTTGAATTCAATTTTTGAAACCGCCACGCCATTTCAGGCCTTGTTTATAATTATAATTAATTATATTCGTTTTCAATTGTTGATTCAAACTCAGTTTTCATCGCCATTATTGAAAATATTTATTTTAAATATTTAAAATCCATTATTTTAGCCAATTTAAAAATTTTAAATTGGTTCAGATTTTCTGGGTCGTTACATTAATATATATTAATCAATTGATCAATTGTTTGTTCCTTAGTGGTCCTATCACTACACCATGAAGTATCAATCCACTGATTGTAATATTATAACTAAAATATTAAGCGAATGCACAAAATAAAACCATCTAAGAATATTTGAAGTTCACATGGAGCAATGTACTTGTTGTTGTGAAAGGAATATAAGTGATTAATGTTTAATCTCAATCAGTAACGATTTAATTTTTGCGCCATTAATTGAATACGAAGAATAAAGTTAATAAAGTGATTTTTTATGAAGAAAATTTTAAAAAAATAGCATTAAATGCTGATGTTCAAATCCATTATCATATTGTAACATTGAAATTGTTTTGAAAGTCTTAAAAATCTTTAGAAACAAAACTGATATAGTAGATTAATTGATGATCAAATCCAAAAAAAAGGAAGATGACGCATAAACTATTATCTAAACAAAGAACTAATTGTTCAATGAATCAATCCGATCTAGAAGAACTAAGGTGCTGATTTATAAATTACAACTATTATATAGTCTTAACTATTACATGAGCAGTTAAATAAAAAAAGTTCCTCGAATAGTGGGAGTTGTGAGAAATCTTCAAATGAAGAGTTGGAATTGTGGAAAGAAAAGGAAGGCGAGGGTCAGAAAGAAACATAAATAATTTCAAGGGCCCCAATCGCATGCTTAAGTCGAACTCCGTACCCACAATTTAATTTAAGACTTACGAAAGGAAAACGGGAGATGAAAGCAAAACGGAAGACATATCTGTGTATTTGTGACAGTTCTTGATTTGAATAAACATGGCCTATTGCCATTGTCGGAGCTCACAGTTCCATAACCGATTTTAATGATATATTATAGGTATGTTCTCACATATAATAGACCAGTTGTCACAACCTACATATAACGAAGAAGCACTGAAGGCACGGTTCAAGCGACCATTAACCAAAGAAAAATAACATTTGTTATCTAGTTGAGCAGTGTACCAAACTTAAAAAAAGTAAGAGTAAAAGGGGACACACACAAAAAATGTAAGATTAAATACAGAAAAGTAAAGGACATATCGCATCCCTTTTTATAATAATAGTTGAAAACATTAATACATGAAGCCACATATTTTATGATTAACTATCTGCAATCTGCATGGATCTTATGTTGATTGTCTAATAGTGGCTCCTACATAATATTGCCAAATAAAAGCACTTTGAACTGACAGTATATATTTTCTAATGATAAAAATTCAAAACACTATAAATAAGGATTTGAACCTACTGTAGATAGGTTTTCAAGTAATCAAACCCTTTATGTTAGTTATGGATGCTTTGAAAGAGGATTTGTTGACATTATTGTAAGAAAGCTAGCCTCTTAAGACATAAAAATCTTTAAATGTAGGAAAGAACAGAATGCAAAAGTTCAGACTCAAAGAAAGTTCCAGATGTTCAAGGTTTTCACAACATTGACTAACTTCTCGTCACTAATTCTTCCTTGTACCTAAATAATATAAAAAGTAATAGCAATTGCTAAAAATGATTTTTGTTCAAGGTCCCAAAAATAAAATATACATATATATATATATATATATATAAAGGCTTAGCTGTATATATAATTTCTTGCAGTGTAGAGATACTATAATATTATGAGACATATACTTATCAGATTCAAAATGCATGTCTTGGAAGCAAAGTTTAGACTTTCTAATATATATGCCTAATGGAAAGTACAAAAACATAAAGGCGTCTAACAGAAAGGCAGGTAACCATATTCTCTTTAGTGGGAGCATACATATAAAAAAAATGCAAACTCATATATCAATGCATTAAAAAAAATCAATATTTAATGTTCAGGTACTCTTATAAATGGATGCACCAACTCCAAGGCCATGTCTCGCTTGTTAGACAAAACGTGAGACTGTTATTTCCTTTTTTAGGTTCTAGAAGCCAAGCATAATAATCACCACTTTGGTCACCTAGAAATGCTTAATTACAAATAAAAATTGTTAATACATATTTAATACCTGTATAGAACACATTTTTGTAATTGTTCTCTCTAGAATTGTTAAAGAAGAAAGAGTAAAAGTGTTGTTTTATTTGTATGTCGTCCCTATTGCAGTAGCCAAATTGTTAATACATATTTAATACCTGTATAAAACACATTTTTGTAATTGTTCTCTCTATAATTGTTAAAGAAGAAAGAGTAAAAGTGTTGTTTGATTTGTATGTTGTCCCTGTTGCAGTAGCCAAATTGTTAATACATATTTAATCCCATTTATATACAATAATTACAAAGGTTTCATTATTCATTTTCAAAGGAAACCCATTTCCAAAACTATCATTACTTACCCTTTAGATTAGGCAAATCAGTCCTTTCATTCTTAATAAAGCATATAAGAGGTTTTGACTCGAAAAACCCAGAAAAAACTTCTACATAGTTTTCAAAGATCACTGAAAACCTAATGTTTATCATTCAAGGAAAAATAGTTAAAACTATCTATGCTCACTGGAACCATTAAAACAATAATTGGAAAAGTCTACCTCAACTATGAGGCCATTGATTCACGAATCATGGCCAATTAGCCTCTTTATGAGATCTACGCTTGTTCAAATCATAAAAAAGGAAAATTGATTTCAAACAACTATTTTAGAGTTTTCTTCAATCATTTTAATCAGCCAAAAATCATTTTACAAGCAAATTTTCAAAGAAATGTATTTAGCCTTCTCCGAAATTACCTTCAAGAGGCAGGATCTTTATGCTTTTGACGTCCATTATGGAGCACCTTCTACAGTGAGTGTCCTTTCTCCTCTGACATCCACTCTAGATTAGCTCCTAGGAGGGTTTCTATCTTCATCCTCATCCACTAGAGTATCTCCTAAAAGGAGAGTTCCTATTTGCATCTCCTCTTCTATAATACCTCATAAAGAAGGAAAAATCCAACACTAGCTAAGATCATCAAAAGTACCCTTACGTACTTCCAGTAAGGTTTTAAAAAAAGGTTCTATATGTAAGGAAAAGGAACAAAGAAGCATCATCCTTTACAGTAATAAAGAATCAACTAAGATATAGACATGTATCCACTGCAATAGTGACAACATACAAATCAAGATCAACTCTACTAAATGGACTATAATAAAGAAAATTTGAGATATAATTAAATTGGATTGAAAAAAGGTGATTTGTTACCCAAGGGCAAGAAGGGACAAAGAAGTTCAAAATCTCAATAGAAGAATAAGAAGTAATCTTGCCTTAAAAAAAGATTGCAAAACCAACCAAGCATAGCTAATTCAATCATGGTTTAAGAACAATATTAGTCTTAAGGAAATTTTTAGAACTACTTTGCTAATAGTAGAATAAGCTAAACAACCAAACGGATCCACTCTATTAAACTGTTGAATGGTTGAACAACCAAACGGAACTACCCTATTGGACGGTCGGAAAGTTAAACAAAACCCTCCCCCGCCCTTCTTCTTATCGAACGGAAAAGTGTTTGAATTCCAGAATGGAAAAGAATGAAAAAAGAACAATATCTTTTTTATGATAAAAGTGGAAAAGAGTGAAGAACTTTCATTGAGAATGGGTGAATTTGGAGGAGACGAAGTGGAGTGGTTCTGTTTTTGGGGATTTGCTGAGAAATCAATAACATCAGTTCATTTTCATTGCGTTGAGAGAAGGGCAGCGAAGTAATTTTCCTTGTTTTTCCTCGAAACTAATTCAATTTTAACGGTGTTCTGGAAACTAATTAATTAACCTAAGTAAGCCCTTTACCCTAATTCCCCCTAAACATAAATAGGTTAAAATTAATATTAAGGAGAAATATCATTTGTAAACATTTACTTGACATTAATATGTAGACATATTAATATGGCATTGACTTGGTGAACTTATATTTGACATTAATTTATAAATATGACATTGAATAAGAAGAACATTGTATCTGATGTTGATGCATGAACATAACTTGGTAAACATGTTATTGATTGTAAACATGTTAATATGGTATTATTAGTAAAACGTGTAATTGACCTTAATTTGTATATGTGGTTATGCTAACTTGTCACTCATGTTAATTAACATTAAAAAGAATATGTTAGTTTGAGGAATATGGTAATTTATCACTTATTAACATTAAACAAGATATGTTAAATTGAGGACTATGGTAATTTGTCACTTATGTTAATTGACAATAAAGAGGATATGTTAATTTGAGGAATATGAAAATTTTCCATTCATGTTAATTAACATTAATTAGGGAGAAACATTCGACATTTATGTTCATTCATGTTAATTTGGGAAAACATGTAATTTAATGTCTATGTTAATTCATGTTAATTTGGGAAAACATATAATTAAATGTTTATGTTAATTTGGGGAAAACATGTTGATAAGAAATTCATGTTCATTTGATGTTAATTTGAAATTTATGTTCATCTGATGTTGATTAGACATTTATTGGGAAAGCAAGTTGTTTAACATCAATTTGTAAACATGTTAATTTGGCACCGATATTGGAAAACATGTTATTCAACGTTAAGTACCTTAATTGAACATTGATACAGAAAACACATTAATTATACTTAAATGACATTAAGTAATCTTTTTGGGAAAACATGTTAATCAGAATGAGGTATACTTAATATGACATTTAGTAATCAATATGGAGAAACATGTTAACTGGAATAAACGGTATTTAATTGGAAATTAACATGGAAATGGGGAATATGTGAATTATACTTAATGTTATATTAAGTAAATATGTCACGAGAAAATATGAGGATCAAATATCATTAAGTAAAACAAGTTACTATAATCTATATATATTTGAGCAGGTGCTTGTTATGGGGAGGGTTGTATACAGAATAACATTTATAGGAAATGTCATTTACAACCATGCTTATTAATAAACTTAAACCTGCTAAGTTAAACTTGTTTATTGATAAGCTAGGAGGTCCCATAGCTTGTTGTTGGTATCCGGTTTGGGTCTCTTAAATTCCAAGGGTGGGGGCACAAACTTAGGGGGTGGCTTGTGTCAATCACGTTATGTGAAACCCGTATCAGTCTGTATCCTTGTTAGTATCTTAGAGAGGGGCCTCGCACTAGGTTGGATCCAGGGCCTCTTTGCTGATCTAGATTGTAAGAGACTCAAGGTGGAAGGTGGGTATGAGTGCATTCCGGCGGAGTCATGAGCGTGCATGGGTCCGATTATGGAAAACTAAGACATTGTAACAACAAGAAATAGGTATGTATCTTATAAGTCATTGGGTTAGGGACTGATACACTCTACTATTGGGGCCGGCACAAGATATTTGTGTAGTAAGGAGCCGACCGCATGGGTAGTAATTAGGGTAACACCTAATCCTGATATTCTAGTAGAAGTGCAAAACAGTCAATCTACCTGATCAGATTTCTATTAACTGTTATCATCATTGTCTTTTTATAAGAATAGCTAGTCCTTATTATCAGTTCATATCAGCTATTGTTCACCTTTAGACATGTATAGACACCTACCATTTTATGATGCTAGAACCACCATTTATCTGTTTTACTTAACTTAGCAAGTCGAGCTGGTAATCGCAGCAGCTCACTAGGCTTTATGTCTGACCCTTTTCCCTTCTTCCTTTCTCTTTCTTTCCCCCTAGGCTTACAGGGAGAAAGTGTAAAGTTGTTCACATTTCTTTGTTAGCTTTGTCGTGATGGATCTCTATACGTTGGATTACTTCATGTTCTCTTTCCAAGGTTAGGTTGTATCTTTTTGACTATATTTGGGGGATAATATTGTTTACTCTGATGTTGTTTTCAACTGAGATTTTTGGACATGATAATTTGTAACTGTTTGGATAAATGAAACAAAGATGGTTTTATGTTTGTAAAATGAAAGTTTCTTCTTCCACTGTACGTTTATATTTTTATGTCTTTGAAATCTTAGTCTCTATGATGTTTTATGTCTTTATACTTACAATGCTCCAAACTTTCTTAATGAAATCCTCATATGAGTGATGTTAAGGAAAGTGGGGTGTTACATTTGGTATTAGAGCCTAAGGTTACCTAGATCATTAAAGTTTTGTTTTAAAAGAAAGATTTTTTGAAAGAAAACGTTTTTTTTTTCTAAATCAAAAGTTGCTTTCGAAAAAAAATATCCCTTGTAGTCAGTTACAACCTTCCTTTGACTTTTTCTAAATCGTTATCTTATAGTTGAGTTACAAGTCATTTTATCTTAGCTTTTCCTTTATAGGCTGAAAATTTGAATAATGGACAAACCCGTTTAGCTTAGTAATTGGGAAGGGTCAACGTTAAAAAGGAACTTGTTGCTACATTGATAATAAAAGGGTTAATCATGGATGGAACAACCTTATTAGTTTAGTAGTTAAAAAGTAAGAATAACCTAAATTGATAGGTTAAGAAAAAGGAATGTATTACCATAGTTTGGTTTGAAATTAACATAGAAAACATCATTGCAATAGTGAATGGGTTAGTGTGGAATAGGGGTTTTATTGTATTGCACACTAACTGCCAACTTAAAGATAATTAAAAAGAAATATCTTGCGATCATGGGTTTCTATAAAATGGATTTTCTGATACTACGGAAGTAGATATTTATACGTTTTCGGTAGTCAATTAATTAGAGAACTTCCAAAAAATGTGAATTTAAGGATGGCAAGTGAAACTTCAACTTGGGTAAACTAACAACAAAAGGATTATAGGGAACATATAATCAGTAACAAATTGGATATTAAGAGAAAAACAGTAGAAGGCAAGGATTGGTGGAAGAAAGAATGTTATCTATCTTTAGTTGGTGGCAAATATCCAGAAATAGTCTTTGAGAAAGTAATTGTTGTCTGCTATAAAAATATATGATATTAAGTGATCATAGGAAGATGTCCGCGCTTAATTTGGTTTTGGGGTATTAAGTGACTATTAGGACTTCCGCTCTATATGTTTGCCTTGTTTGTTTGTTTGTTACGAAGACATAACCTGGCATGTTTACAACTTCCAATTACAGGGAATAGTCTTCGTAATTTATTTGTATTCCATTCACCAGAACTTTATGTTCTGACCTCCCTCCTCTTAACATTAATAGGTCCATAGGTGAGACATGTGATTAAGGATGGAGGAGGAGCCTCTTGAAGATATAGTTATTATGGCTATTGCTAATTTACCACTATTGTTATGTAATTGGGAAGAATAATAATGATGTACCTTGTGGTTTGAGACATATTGTAATTCTGAATTATGGTTTTTAAATAATTGGTACATCTTATATTTATGTTGTTATATTTGGTCCCATCTCTGTGTGAGCTCTGATTTCTATTTTAGATTGCTTTGTATATCTGTTTGAGTTAATCCTTATAGGAACCAACGGTCCGCTTAGAGTGGCTATTAGTTCTGTTGGGCCTGATAGGCCTTTACTAGGCCGGAATTTAGGCCCATTCCTAGGTGGGTTATTACATTTGATATCAGAGCATAGATTATCCGATTACAAGGAAATATACATTTGAGAGACATATTTGTTAATTGAACAGGTTTTAAAACTATATATATTAGAAATATACCCCAAAACATGCGCAATCATACTAGGCAATCTTATCTTTCTTGTTGGGCCTTGATACTATCGTAGGAAGGCCACTGATGGTTTTTCCTTTTTCAGATAGTAAATATGGTTGACATTCAGCCCGAACAAGGAAACTAGGCAAGACTTCGTTACTTTTTAGAATGGTTCCAACAATGTCTTCGGACTGTGGAACTAGTCCATGTTTCTAATCCTATCCCAATGGAACCAGTCGCCCAACCCACTGACGAGGCACTAAATTTCCCTCACATTTATAAAGATTTTATAAGTTTAGGAGGCAAGAACTTTTCTGGAACATAGAACTTTGTGGATGCGAAATCTTGGATCTTGTAGTGTGAAAGGATTTTTGTGGTTACCTAATGGGAAGATGAACTAAAGCGTAGGATAATAGCTTGTCACTTGAAAGGGGAGGCTATGGAGTGGTGGAACCTAGTCTCTCAAGAGAATGTAGGTAAAGTGTTTATGTGGGCAGAGTTTAGGACTCGTTTCAAGAACAATTCCGAATTAATGCAGAGATGACCCTACAGCTAGAAAAGTTTATTTGTTTAAAACAAGGAGAAATGGAGTCGAAGGAGTATGTGGCAAAGTTTATCGAGTTGTCTAAGTTTGGCAAGGGATTGGTAGACAACCCAACTGATAAAGCCCTTAGGTTCGTAAAGGGGTTGAATTCACCGTTAAAGGTAATGCTTTTGGAACAAGTTACATTTTGATCTACATTTGAGGGTTTGTTAAGGAAACTATCCCATATTCCACTGAAAATGTTAAGGAAGTTAAGACAGCTAATAAAGGAGAAGGTACTTCTGGTGATGGAAAAAATAAGAAAAGAATTACTAGCTTAAGAATAAGAAGGGCAATAAATTTAAAAAGGAAGCCAAGACTTGTTCTAGTTCCCATAAGAAAGGGCACAAAGAGAAGGACTATAAAGTAAACTTGGCAAAGATAGGGTTTAAAGGGAAAAGATTCAACTTCCACGAAGAGGGACACTTAGTGAAGAACTTCCCAAAGCCAAGGAAGATTCAAGGAGACCAGAACTATGCACTAGAAGTTGAACCAATTTGTAGTCATCCCCTTAGGTATGTGGGGCAACCCGCACTGGAAGGTATAGTTTCTATTCTAGGGAATTCTTTGTGTACCCTATTTAAATCAGGAGCCACCCACTCCTTTATTTCTAGGAAGGTTTGTAGACTCTTTGAAACTTCTTTTATCCTTTGCTAGCCATCTGATAGAAGTCTAACCAGGGACTATGCATCTTCTTGTTATTTGTAAAGACCTAGTATTGGACATGGGTGATGTCGACTTGCTTTGCAATGCGTATTGCTTTATTTTAAGGGGTATGGTCTTACCTTGGGTATAGAATAGCTATCATTTTATGAGGTCGTCCTTAACTGCGATAGGAAAGTGGTTTGTTTAAGAAGCCGTGGAGGCCGCAACATAGAGATTCCTTGTAGGGCAAGGATAGGGGTTCAACCTTATTTTCTCTATCTTTTGATTTTGATGGACTATCTTCAGTACAGTTGTATGTGAGTTTCATGATGTTTTTGAGGAAGTCATAAGACTTCCACCCTACCGAGAGATATCTTTTAGAATAGACCTCGAAAAGGATGCAAGGCCAGTAGCATTGTGTTTAAGGCACATGGATCCTAAGGAAAGGAGAGATTTTGAGAAGCAAATCTTGGAATTATTGCAAAAAGGATTCATTCGTAGGAATACCTCAGCTTGGGGTTCCCCAATAGTATTTTCCACGAAGTCGGATGGATCTTTAAGGCCGTGTGCTGACTATATGGAACTTAATAAGCTGACCAAGAAAAATAGGTATCCCTTACCAAGAATTGATGACTCGTTTGGTCATTTGGGAGGAGCTTAAATATTTTCCCAGTTAGACTTAGCTACCGGATTTCACCAATTAAGGATTTCAGAAAAGAGTAAGTCCAAGACAACGTTTAGGACACCAGATGGACTATTCGAGTAGGATGTGATGCCTTTTGGATTTAGGAATGCCCCCATTTTCTTTGTAGACCTGATGAGTACTATGTTTCGGGGCATACTCAATAAGATCGTAGTAATGTTCATAGATGACATGCTTATCTTTTCCAAGAACCACAAGGAGCATGAAGTTACTTGAGAAGGGTCTTAGGAATCATATGAGAAAACCAGCTTAAAACCAAATTCTCAAAATGTCATTTTTGGAAGAAAGAGGTCAAGTTTCTAGGGACTATTGTCTTGGGGAAAGGATTAATAGTAGATCCTATTAAGGTTGAAGTTGTTCAAGAATGGATGATACCTCTAAATATAACTGAGGTTAGGAGCTTCACTGGGTTAGCTGGTTATTACAGAAAATTTACCAAGGACTTACCAAATATTGTTACTTCTCTAACCCAAGTAACAAAGAAGGGTTATAAGTTTATATGGATTGAGCAGTGTGGGAATGCCTTTGAGAGATTGAAGGAATATCTTACAAATGCACCTATTTTGATTATCTCGGACGGAGACAAGATGTTTACTATTTTCACTAATGCATGTAGGACAGGGTTAGGAGTAGTCCTCATGCAAGAGGGCAGGATAGTTTTGTATGCAAGCATACAACTCAAGGATTATGAGAAAAGATACCCGACCATGATTTGGAGTTAGCAGCAGTAGTTTTTGCTCTCAAGATGTGGAGGCACTAACTTCTAGGGGAGAAGTTTAAGTTATCAATAGAACATAAATCCTTTAGGTATTTGTTTTCCCATAAGGATCTGAACCTTCGGCAGCAGAGATGGATTGAATATCTTGCATCTTTTGATTTCATCATTCAGCATATCCTTAGGAAGGGTAATGTCATGGTTGATGCTTTAAGTCAAAAGCAAGTTGTCCTTAGTGCGATCACCGAGTGAAGGCAGTTAGAGTTTCCCTCTAGTTTTAATTTGCGACCACTATATGAGGCAGCTCAAGGGTTTCTTAGAGCGATGGAGATAAGACCAGTTTATTGGAAAGAATTAATGGTGAACAAGACCTTGATGACAAGTTGAGGGCGTTAAAGGAAAAAAAATTAGGCGAGAGTCATTCCTTCATTCTAGTAGATACTCCATTGATGGTAGTGATAGCTTGAGAAGAGATGGCTGAATTTGTTTCCTTAAGAGTTTTGATCTTAGGAAGGAGATTCCAGAGGAATGCCTAGGTCAAGGATGACCATTCACCTCGGAGGTGATTACATGTTTAAGGACATGAAGAGGAGTTTCTACCGGGAAGGAATGAAGAGAGATGTGGCAGAGTTTGTTTCTATATGCTTAACTAGACGGAGATTAAAGGCGGAACAGGGGAAGCCTGTAGGGCTTTTGTTACTACTAGAGGTTCCCTCTTGGAAAAAGAAGCACATTTCTATGGACTTTATTGTTGGGCTTACAAGCAACGATAAATTTAAGAACAAACTACCATCCACAGACAGATGGCCGGACATAAAGAGTTAATAAAGTTTTGAAGGATCTTCTTAGAACTTGCATAGTTGACTTTGGAGGAGCATGGGAGTAGCATTAACCTCTGGTCGAATTTCCTAATAATAATAGTTACCAAGAGACGATTGCAATGACCACATACGAACCCTTGTATGGGCAGCCGTACAAGTTTCCGATTTGTTGGTGGGAAACCACCAAAAAGGTTTTTCTCGGATCAGACCTAATCCGTGAGTCTACGAAGTTTATCTGTTTGATTCGATAGAGAATGAAGGCTGCCCAAGATCAGGAAAATTCGTATGTTGATAGGTGGCAGAGAGAATTGGAATTTGATATTGGGGATTTAGTCCTTGTCAAGGTTTCTCCTCTTAAGAAGAAAGATCGGTTCGGGAAAGCTGGGAAGTTGGCTTCCAGGTTTATTTGGCTTTTTTTGGATAGGATTGGGAAGATGACTTACTGAGTGGACCTTCCCAAGAGTTTGTCATGAGTCCACAACATTTTTCATGTTTTCCGACTTCGCAAATGCCTTCATGATTCAGCCAACAGACTCGAGCTTGAGGATACTAGGAACATAGGAAGACTCGAGTTGGAGTCTAGGGTGCCCCATTCCATCGCAAAGATCGTGGAGCACGGAATCAAACAACTCCACAAAAAAATCTATTCGAATTTAACGAGTTCAATGGGGGAGATAACCCTATGAAGAGCACATGGGAAACTGAGGAGAAGATGAGACTTACTCATCCAGAACTTTTCTCAATGTGATTATTTTCCCTTATTTTAACATTTTTGATTGCATCGTGGTTTGTAGATTGGATGGTAGAGCATGGATGTAACACGAATGCACTTACGTGCTAGGAGTGTGCTCGTTATTGAAAGTCTTCAAGTCATAATAACTATGATTTATGGATGTTTATCAATGTTTTAAAAATAACATGGGTGTACAACATGGTTGTTTAGAGCGAGTTGTGTTCCTCGTCCCTTCAAACCATTTCAGGATGAAATCTCTAATACGGGGGGAGAATGTAACACCCCATAAAATAAACTTGATTTAGACATAAATTAATTTAATTCAAAAATAAACAGTAATAATTAATAATATATTAAAAGGTCGAAAATGGAATTTTGGGCAATTAAGAATTGGGCCACGAAAGTATTATAATTTCTTTCATGGCGAGATTCTTATTCGTTTTCATATTTTATTTGCTGAAAACGGAGTCCTTATGCAAAAGTTATTAATTAATTAAGTTGTATGTATATATTAGTACACAAAGGTTTGAATTTCAAACAAATATATATACAAGTTGGGAATATATTAAATATGATAAGAATGAAAAGAATATTCTATTTCATTTCAAACTTATGTGTATATATTCACACACAGTTGGAGACAAGAAAAAATTAACTAAGGAAAGAAATTAAGAGAATTAATCAAGTAATGATAAAAAAGTAACATACATGATACAGTTATCTCTAGGATCGACCATAAGGGGTGTCGACTGCCCCTCTAGGTGGAGTCTCGACCGCTAGATAGATCTCCCTTCTACAGGGAAGCCCAGTGTGGTTTGTTTTATATAGGGGCTTGATTATAAATAATATCAGTCATACCACTTAGATTTAATCAATTAGATCCAACGGTCCGAAAACACGATAGCAACTATAAAAAAATCCCCGACCCCTCACTCCAAACCCTATCTCCATTCTCTTCTCTGCTTCCACCATGACTTTCTGCCATTGCTAAATCTTCGGAAAAGAAATAGGTTTTTCTTCTGTCTTCTTAATCTATCTTCATTTCTTCTATTCTATTCTATTTAGATTTATAATTAGAATTATTCCAAAATTTGGATTTATACATATAAGAATTCTAATATATGTGATTCTTATATATACATATTTGGAAGGTTGGAGCTTGTTCGTTCTCGAAGGCCAAATCCACGCTTTTGCCCACTCAATTCTATTGTTACTTCTTCTCGTAGTTTTGTGAGTGGACTCCAACTAAGTTACAATTTTAAATAAGTTGATAGTTATAGATTTGGATTGTTGTGCCTTAGGGGATTTGGGATATACAAAAAGAAAACATGATTAAACCCCTTAAATCCTTCTTTTATTTTATTGTTCATAGAAATGTTTTATCAAGTTATAATTGGGTTTTGGGTTGTGTAATAGTAAAAGGGGGACATAATTATTTTGTATGATTTTCTATATCGTTTGGATTTTCTATATTGAATTGATTCCTTTTTATTCTATTTTCTTGCAAATTCAGATGTTTGGTTTTTTGGGTAAAAGATTAAAATTTTAGATAGTTGTAAATTCAATAGGTTTGAATCTATATTCCTCGAAATAGAGAATTTGAATGTATTATTTACTATATATCTAAATATTAATGTTTTGCGAATAAACAAACATAAGAGGAGGAATCTATTCAAAACAGAAGCTATAAACACATATAGTTAACGATATGTTCATCTTTTGTTGTTGTAATAACCAAGTCAAAACATGGGTTGCAAGTTTATATGTTGTTGTGATAGTTTTTTCCATTTTGTTGTCATATGCACACTAATGTTATTGATTGAGGAAAATATGGGAAATTGACTGGTATACCTCAAGAATTTAGTAGGATTGACATTTCAAATATGTGGTAAGAACACTAATCTTGTTTTCTAATTTAACTTTTATATTTACATATATATCTGTATCTTATACAAATGCATGTTTAGTGAACTATAAATATGATTAAATTAGGAATATAATTTAAATGTCCCCATAGGATTTGAATGCTTGTATGTATGTGAGTTAATGGCGTAATTAGTATCAATGACACATAGACGTGAGGTTAACCAGTGCTTATAGTAGAAGTCTGGCCGGAACTGACCGACATATCCACCATATACATGTAAATCTGGTTAATGTAAGAGGACTAGGTTCCACGGGCTATTGTGATTAGTATGTTATGAGTTGAGGTTAGGACCAACTTGTAGTAGAAGTTTACTCGGAACCGCTCGACAAATCCAATATCTATAAGTGGTAGGCCTAATGTGAGATATTTAGTGTGTGTGTGTGTATATATATATATATTGTGTGTGTGCGAAGGAGGATTGCCTGAGAAAAAGGTATTAAGTGGCTGACCTATCTCTTATTGGGTATTAAGTGGTTAGAACTGGGTCATTTCCTAAGTTTCACTCCTTGGTTCAGGACCTAAGTCATTATGCCCGCCCTTTGAAAAGATCGTTGTTGGGTCCGCCTTTCTACTATAACATATTAAATGGTGCTAATAGGCGATAACGTGTATAGGGGTAGTGCTCCAAGTAATTTCCACTTCTTATCCAAGAGGCTAGTGAGGACTGACCTAGGGACGGATTATGTATACATGGCCCGAGGAACCATCGTCTAAGGGAAGTATCAGGTGGCTAGGAGTTCGCCCATAGGGATGGCTTGATAGTAACAAGAGGGTTCGCGAGGGGATTTCTTCCTATGAGAAGCCTTGTTCCTAACCCACAACCTAGTATTAAGTAGCAGTTACTTTTCTCTCCTTACAAGAGAGTTATCACTTATAACGTATTAACTTAGAACGGGGTCTTAAGGGGTCCGCCGTTGGGTACTAAGTGAATAAAGAGGTGTCCGCCTTAAACAAATAAGGTATTAAGTGATCGTAGGAAGATGTCCGCCCTTAATTTAGTTTTGGGGTGTTAAGTGACCGTTAGGACGTCTGCCCTATATGCTTGCCTTGTGTGTTTGTTACGAAGACATAACCTGAAAAGTTTACAACTGCCAATTATAGTGAATAGCTTTCTTAACTTATTTGTATTTCATTCACCTGAACTTTATGTTTTGACCTCCCTCCTTTTAACATTAACAGGGCCATAAGTGAGACAAGTGATTAAGGATGGAGGATGATCTCTTAGAGGAGGAGCCCATTGAAGATCTAGTTATTATGGTTATTGCTTGTTTACTACTATTGTTGTGTAATTGGGATGAATAATAATGATGTACCTTGCGGTTTGAGACATGTTTTAATTCTGAATTATGGTTTTTAAATAACTGTTACATCTTATATTTATGTTATTATATTTTTCCCATCCGTTGTATGAGCTCTGCTTTTCGTTTTAGATTGCTCTATATATCTGTTTATTTTAATCTTTATAGGAATCGACGATCTGTTTATAATGGCTCTAAATTCCGATGGGCCTTTTCTAGGTCGGAGCTTAGGCCCATTCCAGGAGGGTTGTTACACTTATCTTATCTACTTTTCTTTTTTTCTTAGTTTTTTTTCTTCCTCTAAGTCTTTCAGGGAGGAAGTACTTAGCTTGTACTGCTTAGTTGATTTTATCTTATAAGAGACTTGTAGAGATGTATTGTTTTAATTTTCTTTCCACGTTCTACATGTGCCTTTTTGGCTATTTGGGGATACAATTATTATTATACTCTGATATTTCTATTATGGCCGAGATTTAAGACATGGTATTTTTAGACAGTTTGGTTTGGGTGAAAAATGAAGATGGTTTTGTTATTTTATTATTACAAAATTGTCTTTTTCTTCCACTATGAATTTTATTTTAATGTCTTGTGAAATCTTAGTCTCTGTGATGATTATTTGTCTTTATACTTACAATGCTCCATATTTATTAGGGCTTTTAACTTAGTTAGCCTTGTTTGTAAAGAGTATTACACGGATAGCCTTGTTCTAAAAGTAATTACAGGAATAGACATGTTTGGACTTAACGAAGGCGGGTTTTCAAAACTCGCATGAAGGCGAGTTTTCAAAGGGCGCCTATATTCATTTTGGTATTAAGTTCCATAACGACTTTCTGGAAATTTGATTTGGATATAACTCAATATCTATAATATGAAATCTCCATTTTTTTATTCCATTTCTAAAATACATTTTTGTAGATTCAAACTTTTTTGTTTCAATGAAATTCGACGTATAAAGATTCCTATATATTCAATCAAAGTTCAAAACGTTAAACTACGAACTACCGCGACATCTAAATAGTATATATAGCTTAACCAAATAACATAAAACGAAGACCAAATTCTAATATTCAAATATAAGAGAGACACATAGTTCGATTAAGGACAAATAAATTCGAAACATAAGAAATACAGATACACGAAATGCAACACTGACATCGCATCAACAAACATACATCTCCATTTTAGGCTATTGAAGTACACCGCTTTCGGTTATGTCCCTGCGATCCACATTTGCTGCACCTGTTTGTTTTGGGTGTTTGATGCTTGTCCATAACATTTTTGAATCTCGTTTATTTAGATCGTCCAACTTATCTTCTTACACACGGAGCAAATATTCGTGGCCCGTTGTACAAGTCCCAGTATTTCTTATCGTGTATAGGATTAAACTCTGAGTCGTATGTAGCTCTATAATTTTGGATGGAGCACCATTCAGAAGAAAAATCGTGATGTGCTCTATTACTACCAAAATCTTGTGCTGAACAAGCCACATCACATGAGCACATGGTATTTTCTATAGAAGTGGGATTCTGCATGTACAGGTGACATTAGAACCCTCGATCTCAACATCAAATTCATCTCCGTAATAGTGAATCAGTTGCCATTTATATCGACCAAATCAAACAAGCCTACAACGCCTTGCTTCAATAGCACGAGCTTCAATTTTAGCTTCCCATTTTGGAGTAAGTTTTGAATTCAGACTCTCCCCTTTTCCCGCCTCTTATAGGAATATTCAACTGATCGGAAGAACGTTCTTGCAACCAATGCCTTTATAGGCAAGGATCTAGCACCTTTTAGTACACCATTAAAACTTTCAGATGCGTTGGTCGTTATAATATGGAAGCGGCCACCATCATCTCTGCAAAGAGCCTAGTTTTCTTCGCGATTCCCTAGACTTCGTTCAATCCAGGTATGCGCTTTCAGCTTAGTTGCTTTGATTTCTTCTCTAAGTTTAGCGTATTCAACCACTTTTGAAGCACATGCAGCAACATAAAACAAGCCCACAAGTTGCTTGTCTCGATGACCTGCAGCTTGAAAATTTGTTTTCAGATGCCTTGCACAGAACCTATGTTTGTGTGGTTCTTTCCATCTATCCTGCACAGCACTTGGGATCCCTTTCATTCTATCAGATATAAATGTAATGTGTCGATTTTGTACGCTATAAATGAATGCATGCATGCATGAAAAGAACTAGGCCCACCTATCATATGATTCAGATTCGACCACCCTATAAGCTAATGGGAAAAGGCAGTCATCCGCATCTATAGCGGTAGCTTGTCAATAGAGAGAACTGGACGGTAGTGTAGGAAACCTGCAATGGAAGGAACAAATGCCCAAAAAGCACGCTCAAATACCCCAACATCATCGTGTACTATATATCTTACTGAACCTGGATTGCTTCTTTTCATTTCCTCAAAATACAGAGGCAAGTAAGAATACGATTCAGCCTAGTCACCGTATATTTTTTCCAGTGCTTTATTCAATGTTCGCCAAGCTTTCATGTAACTGATTTTGACGAAGAGTTGCTCGTCGACAAGCACTTGCACCATCCCATCTGAGATATCCAAATTGGCCTTCACAAAAGACATGATTTTGGATACAAGAAACCCAAAAGTGGCTTGCTTGTGGTTGGAATTAATCGTAGGGTTGACATAGTTATGTTCATGAGGCAGCTTTCTGATTTCCCACCATCCAGTTTGTGATTTCTTCGATACTATAGAATGTATTCGCCACAGACAAGTAACATCAACATCACATACAGCGGTGTATATTGTTTTGTTTGACTTGATTGGATAGTACGAAACACCGTGTAGAATATACCATTCCATAAGTTGGTGGAGAAACCGTTCCTTGCTTTGGAATACCATCCCAACAGCAAAACCATTTTGTACGTAGATAGCAAGAATTTTTTGCTAGAAAACTCTAGATTAGCAGCTATGGATCTCGCCACCATTTGCGCTGTGCAGAGATCATCGTCCATGGGTACTTCCGTTTGAACTTCATCTTCATCTTCTTCGGGATCTACTATGTTTGGAAAGTCATAGTTTAGTGGTTCATTGTTGACTTCGGTCCAGCATGTGTCATCAACAGTTGTCATGGCAACCACCATGCTGTCAATTTGCTCGACCTGTTGTGAAGGACCTGGACCCCAGCCTTCTTCAGGTTCTACAGTCAATCTGTTAATAAATGCATTTCAGTTACATCTAACATTTCAATGAATATATATAAAACTAAAATGATGTGAAACACATACCTTTGGCTCATATCTAACAGTTCTGACTGATTAGTTTGTTGTTCTTCTTGTTGATGTTGTTGCTGCTGCTCAGCCATATTTGGTGGACAATACAGATTGGTGTACAAAGGAGAACTAAAGATTAGTGATGGATCATGAGTTTGCAACATATCTGTGAAATAACCTAAACCGCTACTAACTATAGGCGGTGTGATTATTTCTTCCACGATTTCTTTTGTTGTTTTTCCAACAAACAACTCAATCAATTTCTTAACAGCATAAAACATTACTTGCACATTCATCTTCTAAAAGTGCTACGGCTCTCGTCCCCGAATCAGTAGGCCAGTTGACCGACAACTCGATATCATATTCGAGAAGGTTAATTTTGGTGGCTTGGAAAACTTTTTCTTTCAAAGAATCAAGTGTGCAACTGTAACAACCCGCATTCTACGCATCGGAGGATCGTAGAATATTTATTTCTTTCCCATATGAAGTCGTATGGTCATATAACTTTGGGAAACAACCATTAGAGTCATTTCCCATGTTCGTGATTTTTGTCGATTTTTAAATGACCGTTTTGCCCCTAGCTGATCTTGTTTTGTCCATAACTTTTGATTGGAAAGGAATTTTGACCTGAAACCACTTCCATTAGATTCGTTTGATGGTTTACCTTTCCGTAGAGTGGTCGTATGTGAAAAACGGACTTAGCGTTTAGGAGATATAGCTGAAATAAGGTTTGGAAGGTGAAAAACTGCTTAACCGGGCCAAATAGGGTGATTAGTGAATGGGCCCATAACCCATTTCAGGATTAGGGTTATGGGGAGGCTGAAAGGAGTTAGAGATTCATTCCATTTCAGTTTTCTAGCCTCCACTTACCTCCAAGAAACCCTAAAAATGGCCTCCAACCTCTAAATCACCTCCAAATCATCTTCTAACCAAGGATTAAGCTTAGCAACATCAAATCAAGGGAGATCTACACCAAATCAACATTGGAGCTGCTGCTTAGCATTGGGATTCGCATCAAATCAGAGATTTATTTCAGATCTTAGTTTATTTGTGGCTAAGGTGAGTGATTTGCATAGTTCCTCACTAATTATGGCTAATTAAAGGTAATTAGTGTTAATTAGCGAATTTATACACTAATAAATTCTGGAAAAATATTTATAAAATTTGAAATGATGTTTTAGACCTCTGATATGGATTTGGGTTAATTTGGTTAAGTTTTGCTAATCACATCATTAGTTTCACCTAAACATGCTTAAGGGGAGATATGGGGTTTTGGGTATGTTTGATCCATTTTAACCTATCATATTGATGTTTTGGTGTTTGAGGTCACTTCTACTTGTTGCTATGACTGTATGGTATGTTTTGTGATTGATTAGAATAGGTAGAATGGTCGAAAACGCCGTCGAGTGGTGTAAATTGCTTGCTGGAAAGGTACAGAAAATAGGCCGATCCGGATCGAAACGGAGGGAGGACCCGATCCGCCCCTATACTTTACTCTTCGATCTATTCGCACTTCTCGTGGCATGTAACATCCGACCCGATCCGCCATGGCACCCCAACCCGAACCGATGTACTTCGACGAGGCTTGGAAAGAAGAAGCCGATCCGAACCATGGCAAATTGGAGGACCCCGACCCGAACCGGTGATGGCGACTGGACGTAGAGTCTCGATCCAATCCGCTGAGGTGAAGATGACCCGATCCGATCCAGAGAAGAAGGAGCACTCCGGTCCGAACCGAACTGATGACTAGGGGTAGATCCGAACCGATCCGGTGATGACCCATAACCCGAGATGCAAAGGTAGTCCAAATGGAAGTTAGAGCTCAGGATTCAGTTGGGAACCAATGAGTTCACTTCATGGTTGGGCTTTGCTGCGGGACGTGTGCTAAGGAGTTGTCGACATTCATAACTTCGATTCACCACTGAAAATAGATGATGGGCTACTTATCAGTGCAGTAGAGTCATTATGACTCGAGGGGCAAAGTGATGCGTAGTAAGACTATGAGCCAGTGCAGTGGGGTCATTGCGACTCCATGGGGCAGAGTGGACATAGTAAAGGATTAGTGAGGCTATGAGCCAGTGCAGTGGGGTCAATGCGACTCCATGGGGCAAAGTGAACATAGCAAAGGATTAGTGGCTATGTATCAGTGCAGTGAAGTCATTTATGACTTCATGGGGGCAAAGTGATCATAGCAAGGTATGGTGGGTGATCGAAGTGGTGAATATCGTATGCTTTATGCACTGAGTGAGAGTTGTGAGGATGGTTGCTATGTTTGATTGCTTGCCATCACTATGACATGCACACCCCCACCCCCGTTATCTTTACACCATTTGAAATGGCACCTTAGAGTGTTGTACAGTATGTAGTGCTAACTCTTTGGTTGCAGGTTCAGGTATGTTTTAGTCTACCTGTTATTGTTCTGTTTAGATGCTTATCGCTCATACCAGGCTTTTTATCTGACCCAGAGTTTTATGTCTCCTCTTATTACTTTGGGTGCTCACACGAGCAGACTAGAGACAGGTTAGCTGGTGATGCGCGAGTAGCTGATTCGGAGGCGAGCAGGAGGATTCCACGTATGATATATAGATATTCTCCCTGTGTCGGTTGTGGTCGCTACTTGGGCATTACTAGTGTACCTCCTTTATCTTGCTTTTGTTTTTGAGACAGTTTGAAAAGTTGTAATAATGTTTAACTTTAGATCATAAGCTGTACTTGGATTTTCCGCTGCTATGTTAGTTGTTTCAGCTTATGCACTGTCTCACCTGTTTTATGTCAAGTATGTTGCTATTATATTTTATTCCATGCGCTGTGCAGGTTCCTTGTTAGTTCATTTCCTTCTTCCTTTCCTTCTAACGACCGTCCCGTGCTAATTGGACATGTGTACAGCGCGCTTTTGGAGTAAATGTCGGTTGGTGCGGGGCGGGCCGTCACATTTGGTATCAGAGCTCTAGGTTGCGTAGTTAACCTAGGGAAAGACACTAGGGAGAGATAGTACGTATATGAGAGAGCGTATTTGTGATTACTTTGGTTTTCAAAAGCTATCTATATGTTTACACTATTAGTAGTATAAAGATAGTAGTACTGCACTAGCATCACTATGGGGTCGTTTATCGTTTCCTTTTATAGATTGACGATGAGCCGATATGCAAGAGGTGCTGGTAGGGGAGCCAATAATGGGAATGCTGCTGACATGAGGGCGATGTTTACTGACCTCATGAGAGACATGCTTAGGGAGGTGCAAGGGGCAGTTCCCAATCCCGGAATTGGTGGTGGTCCAGTAGTGCAGGCACCTAGGGTCGATTTCGCCAAGTTGTGCAAGGATTACACTAACCTTGGTGGGAAGTCGTTCCACGAAACGGAGTCGGCCACAGATGTTCAAGATTGGTTACATAGTTGTGATCGTATCTTCAACGACTTGGGTATCGAGGATGCGATGAAGAGAAGACTAGCGTCTCGTCAGCTGCAAGGGCGAGCGATGAATTAGTGGAACGCCATTAGAACAACTACTCCAGAAGATCAGGTTACTTAGGATCAGTTCAAGGCTCGCTTTAGCGAGAAGTTCATTCTAGCTGCCCAAAAGTCAGTGTTGTTTAAGAGATTCTTGGAACTCAAGCAGAATGGTAGGGCGGTCTCGGACTATATTGCTGAGTTCGACACTTTGTCGAAGTATGGACTATCTCTTATCGATACTCCTGAGAAGAAGAATGAGAAGTTCATTACTGGTTTAGATGGATACTTGGGGGAAAGGCTTATCAACCACATCGATGAGACTTTTGAATCGATTGTGGGGAAAGCTTTGAGATCGGAGATTCTTTACCTTAAGTCAAAGACTGAGGTTGCATCTGTAGAAGGGCTGAAGCCGCAAGCAGGCGGTGGAGGCAAGAATAACTCTCAGAATAAGAGGAAGCAGAGCCAATCTAAGGATGGCCAGAAAAAGAGCAAGAAAGATGTTGAGTGCTTCAGCTGTGGTAAGAAGGGCCATTATGCTAAAGAATGTCGGGCCAAGCCAGCGGATAGGAAATGCTATAACTGTGGCCAAGTTGGACATCATAAGGATAAGTGTCCGCAACCTCTTAAGGAGAAGCAGATTGTGAAAGCATATGCTATTGATGTTGTTCCTTCTTCGTCAAATGCCCCAACTACGGTGGAGAAAGGAAAGAATGTTGTTATTCAAGGTATGCTTTCTATTTATGATGTACCAGTTCGAGTTTTGTTTGATACTGGGGCTTCCCGTTCCTTCATATCTAGTGACCTGGTAGATAGGTTGGGACTGGAACCCGAGATAGTTGATAGACCATTGGTTGTGACGAACCCGATTGGTGGTTCGACTAGCCTTAGTATGATTTGCCGAAATGTGGTCTTATCGAGTCATGGATGTATGTTTGTTTTTGATTGCTTTGTTTTGGGCTTTACTGGGTATGGCATTATATTGGGGTTGATTGGCTCCAAAGATACAGGGTGGTGGTAGACTGTGAGGGCTTTTTGGTGATAGTTAGGGCGGACGATGGGCGGAGGGTAGTGTTTGGTAGTCTACTTAGTGATGGGGTAATGGCTAGTTTTATAAATTGCCTCGACATACCGCAGGATGAGTTGTCAGATGTGCCCGTGGTTGGCCAGTATCCGGACGTCTTCGAGGAGGTGACCGGGCTTCCACCACACCAAGAGATTGAGTTCCGTATTGATTTAGTGAAAGATGCCAGACCTATAGTGATGCCACTTCGTCGTATGGCACCAAGGGAGCAGCGAGAGCTCGGGGTGCAAGTCAGCAATCTTTTGAAGAAGGGATTTATTAGAAGAAGTGTCTCCGAGTGGGGTGCACTAGTTGTGTTTGCCACTAAGGCAGATGGTTCCCTTCGTTTGTGTGTGGACTATCGCGAGTTGAATAAGGTGACGAGGAAGAATAAGTATCCTCTACCGCAGATAGATGATTTGTTTGATCAACTAGAAGGAGCAAGAGTGTTCTCCCAGTTGGACCTCGCGACAGGATTTCATCAGCTCCGAGTAGCGGATGAGAGTGTTCCGAAAACGGCATTTAGGACGCCGTCTGGATTCTATGAGTGGTTGGTCATGCCGTTTGGGTTGACCAATGCACCAGCCTATTTTGTGGATCTTATGAATCGAGTATTCAGAGATCAGTTGAATAAGTTTGTTCTTGTGTTCGTAGACGATATCCTTGTTTACTCGAGAACGGAGGAGGAACACAAGGGACACTTGAGGATAGTGATGGAGGTTTTGAGGAAACACCAATTGAAAGCGAAATTCTCTAAGTGTCACTTTTGGAGAAGGGAAGTGAGATTTTTGGGCCATGTTGTTACAGAGAATGGTATTGCCGTGGACCCTGCGAAGGTGGCTACGGTACAGGATTGGCCTACTCCCAAGAATGTAACAGATGTAAGAAGTTTCTTGGGGTTAGCTGGATATTATCGTAAGTTTATCCAGGACTTCTCCAAGATAGCAGCACCGTTGACTCAGTTGACTAAGAAGAATCAGTCCTTTGTCTGGGACGGAGTGCGTGAGAATGCATTCAAGAGTCTAAAAGAAAAGTTGACGCGTGCGCCAGTATTAGTCATTCCTAAAGGGAATGAAGAGATGACGTTATACACGGATGCTTGTGGTACCAGACTAGGTGTTGTATTGATGCAAGGAAGTAGGGTTGTAGCTTATGCTAGTCGGCAACTAAAGCCGCATGAGAAGAAGTATCCTACCCATGATTTGGAACTGGCAGCGATTGTGTTCGCATTAAAGATGTGGAGACACTATCTCTTGGGAGAAAGATTTGAGTTGTTTACCGATCATAAATCGTTAAAGTATCTCTTCTCTCAGAAAGATCTAAATCTTCGTCAGCAGAGATGGTTAGAGTTCTTGGCTTCGTATGATTTTGATATCACATACACACCTGGGAAAGGTAATGCGGTTGCTGATGCCTTGAGTAGGGAACATGCCAGTTTGGGGGCTATGTTTCTTGAATGGAAGCAACTGGAGTATATCGTGGGATTTGATGTCAGAATAAAGTGCGAATTGGATTCAGTCATGCTAGCTAGTTTGGCGATCAGACCCACTTTGATAGAGTGTATTGGTTCCAGCCAGAGGGACGATCCTAATCTATTGGAAATCATCTCCAAGTTAGAGATGGACATCGACAGTGAGGAGATGAATTTGTATGGGCTTGATCGAGATGGATGGCTTAGAAAGAATGGAAGACTAGTTGTACCCAACGTGAATGGTTTGAGAGATGAAGTGCTTAGAGAATGTCATTACTCAAAATTGACTATACATCCCGGTGGTAATAAGATGTATCGAAACATGAGACATACTTACTACTGGGAAGGAATGAAAAGAGACGTTGGGAAGTTTATATCCAAATGCCTGAATTGCCAGCTAGTTAAAGCCGAGCAAAAGAAGCCTAGTGGGTTGTTGCAACCATTAGAAATTCCCGAATGGAAACGGGAGCAAGTCTCGATGGATTTCATCAATGGTTTACCCAGGACTAGATCGGGACATGATAGCATTTGGGTAATTGTGGATCGATTGACTAAGAGTGCAAGATTTATACCAGTCAAATCGACCAGAACGGCAACTAAGTTAGCAGAATTATATATGAAGTGGGTAGTGAGATTTCATGGAGTACCTAAAAGCATTGTGAGTGACCGAGACCCATTGTTCACTAGTGGGTTTTGGAAGAGCTTACAAGAGGCTCTAGGGTCAGAATTACATCTCAGTACCGCATATCATTCTCAGACCGATGGTCAGACGGAGAGGGTGAATCGTATATTGGAAGATCTCTTGAGAGCTTGTATATTGGATTTTGGTGGATCATGGGATGACCATTTGCATCTAGTAGAGTTTGCATATAATAATAGCTACCAATCCAGTATCGGTATGGCTCCATATGAAGCTTTGTACGGAAGACCGTGAAACTCACCATCATGTTGGATAGAGACTGGCGAGAAGTTTATGCTTGGACCAGATGTGGTGAGGGAAACTTCAGATAAGATTAAGATCATTCAACAACGAATTAAAGCTGCCCAAGATAGGCAGAAGAGTTATGCTGATAAAAGGAGAAGAGACTTAAAATTCTCCGTTGGTGACTTGGTGTTTGTCAAGATTTCTCCGTTGAAGAGCGTGATACGATTTGGCAGGAGAGGCAAGTTGGCACCAAGATTTGTTGGCCCATTCCCTGTTCTTGAACTAGTCGGGAATTTGGCATATAGAGTTGGCTTACCAGAGAAGATGGCGGGAGTTCACAACGTATTTTATGTTTCTCAACTAAGGAAGCTCGTACACGACCCCAATATGACTATTCCACCTGATCAGTTAGAGGACTTCGAAGTAGAACCCGAGGCGGTTGGGAACCGCAAGCCGATTCGTATTGTCGAGCACGATACGAAGCAACTTCGAAGGAAGGCGGTGAGGCTAGTCAAGGTTCTGTGGGGCGAGAACGAGAATGACTGTACTTGGGAGACAGAGGAGAGCATTAGGAAGACATATCCAGAACTCTTTGCCTGGTAAGATTTACTTTGTAATTTAGTTATTCCGCATGCTAGGATAGACTTGTTTTGATTGTTTTGCATGTTTGATTGTTGTTTTATGGTTGGTAGGCATGCGGGATCCTTATGTATGTTTTGGTTAAGGAATTTCGGGGGCGAAATTTCTTAAGGGGGGGGGGGGGGAGAATGTAACAACCCGCATTCTACGCATCGGAGGATCGTAGAATATTTATTTCTTTCCCATATGAAGTCGTATTGTCATGTAACTTTGGGAAACAACCATTAGAGTCATTTCCCATGTTCGTGATTTTTGTCGATTTTTAAATGACCGTTTTGCCCCTAGCTGGTCTTGTTTTGGCCATGACTTTTGATTGGAAAGGAATTTTGACCTGAAACGACTTCCATTAGATTCGTTTGATCGTTTACCTTTCCGTAGAGTAGTCACATGTGAAAAACGGACTTACCGTTTAGGAGATATAGCTGAAATAAGGTTTGGAAGGTGAAAAACTGCTTAACCGGGCCAAATAGGGTGATTAGTGAATGGGCCCATAACCCATTTCGGGATTAGGGTTATGGGGAGGCTGAAAGGAGTTAGAGATTCATTCCATTTCAGTTTTCTAGCCTCCACTTACCTCCAAGAAACCCTAAAAATGGCCTCCAACCTCTAAATCACCTCCAAATCATCTTCTAACCAAGGATTAAGCTTAGCAACATCAAATCAAGGGAGATCTACACCAAATCAACATTGGAGCTGCTGTTTAGCATTGGGATTCGCATCAAATCAGAGATTTATTTCAGATCTTAGTTTATTTGAGGCTAAGATGAGTGATTTGCATAGTTCCTCACAAATTATGGCTAATTAAGGGTAATTAGTGTTAATTAGCGAATTTATACACTAATAAATTCTGGAAAAATATTTATAAAATTCGAAATGACGTTTTAGACCTCTGATATGGATTTGGGTTAATTTGGTTAAGTTTTGCTAATCACATCATTAGTTTCACCTAAACATGCTTAAGGGGAGATATCGGGTTTTGGGTATGTTTGATCCATTTTAACCTATCATATTGATGTTTTGGTGTTTGAGGTCACTTCTACTTGTTTCTATGACTGTATGGTATGTTTTGTGATTGATTAGAATAGGTAGCATGGTCGAAAACGCCATCGAGTGGCGTAAATTGCTTGCTGGAAAGGTACAGAAAACAGGCCGATCCGGATCGGAACGGAGGGAGGACCCGATCTGCCCCTATACTTTACTCTTCGATCTATTCGCACTTCTCGTGGCATTTAACATCCGACCCGATCCGCCATGGCACCCCGACCCGAACCGATGTACTTCGACGAGGCTTGGAAAGAAGAAGCCGATCTGAACCGTGGCAAATTGGAGGACCCCGACCCGAATCGGTGATGGCGACTGGACGTGGAGTCTCGATCCGATCCGCTGAGGTGAAGATGACCCGATCCGATCCAGAGAAGAAGGAGCACTCTGATCCGAACTGAACTGATGCCTAGGGGTAGATCCGAACCGATCCGGTGATGACCCATAACCCGAGATGCAAAGGTAGTCCGAATGGAAGTTAGAGCTCAGGATCCAGTTGGGAACCAATGAGTTCACTTCATGGTTGGGATTTGCTGCGGGACGTGTGCTAAAGAGTTGTCGACGTTCATAACTTCGATTCACCACTGAAAATGGATGACGGGCTACTTATCAGTGCAGTAGAGTCATTATGACTCGAGGGGCATGGTGATGGTAGCAAGACTACGTTATCAGTGCAGTAGAGTCATTATGACTCGAGGGGCAAAGTGATGCATAGTAAGACTATGAGCCAGTGCAGTGGGGTCATTGCGACTCCATGGGGGCAGAGTGGACATAGTAAAGGATTAGTGAGGCTATGAGCCAGTGCAGTGGGGTCATTGTGACTCCATGGGGCAAAGTGGACATAGCAAATGATTAGTGGCTATGTATCAGTGCAGTAAAGTCATTTATGACTTCATGGGGCAAAGTGATCATAGCAAGGTATGGTGGGTGATCGAAGTGATGAATATCGTATGCTTTATGCACTGAGTGAGAGATGTGAGGATGGTTGCTATGTTTGATTGCTTGCCATCACTATGACATGCACACCCCCACCCCCGTTATCTTTACACCATTTGAAATGGCACCTTAGAGTGTTGTACAGTATGTAGTGCTAACTCTTTGGTTGCAGGTTCAGGTATGTTTTAGTCTACCTGTTATTGTTCTGTTTAGATGCTTATCGCTCATACCAGGCTTTATGTCTGACCCAGAGTTTTATGTCTCCTCTTATTACTCTGGGTGCTCACACGAGCAGACTAGAGATAGGTTAGCTGGTGATGCACGAGTAGCTGATTCGGAGGCGAGCAGGAGGCTTCCACATATGATATATAGATATTCTCCCTGTGTCGTTGGTGGTCGCTACTTGGGCATTAGTAGTGTACCTCCTTTATCTTGCTTTTGTTTTTGAGACAGTTTGAAAAGTTGTAATAATGTTTAACTTTGGATCATAAGATATACTGGGATTTTCCGCTGCTATGTTAGTTGTTTCAGCTTATGCACTGTCTCACCTGTTTTATGTCAAGTATGTTGCTATTATATTTTATTCCATGCACTGTGAGACATTTTACAGGTTCCTTGTTAGTTCATTTCCTTCTTCCTTTCCTTCTGACGACCGTCCCGTGCTAACAGGACATGTGTACAGCGCGCTTTTGGAGTAAATGTCGGTTGGTGTGGGGCGGGCCGTCACATCAACCCTTTGAACTCTCCCTGGTTTGTAAAATCCCCCCACATAACTTCCATTTTGGTGCTCATCCATGATCAATTCACTGTCGTAGTAGTAAAGTGCAGTAATAAAAGAAAGCACCATTGTTGAGTGAGTTTATTTTTCTTGAAGTTATTTGAAGACATGATTGAAGTGTATGAGAAATAACGTGCTGAAGAGCTATGAAATAAGGAAACCATCTAAGTAATGTCGCCGTCAAATCAACTTTAATCAACTCAATATGATCGTTGTCAAGTCAGAATTGGCAGAGCTTTAATCATGTCACCGATTTCAAAATAAAGTTGAATCAATTTCATTAAAAAAAACAAGCCTTGAATCAGAATTAGGACAGCTTTAATTGTATCATCAAATTCAAAATAAAGCATTGACATTCGTCCATACATTGGCTTTATCACAATGGACGAACATTGAGTCTGATTTGGCAGATGCTTGTCAACTCAACCATTTCGAAATATTGAACCAACTTTATCAGTGGCTAGTCAAATCACCTGATTATATCATCAAATATTTGGCATATCGTACTGTACATAAATAGACCGACCCAGCTTTTATTTGTGGCAACTAGTTGTCAATTCATCTTTTTATCATAATGTGTAGTGTACAAACCCGCAAACAGACAAAGCTTTAATTCAAACTTCAAAAACCTAAAATAAATGATTAGAAAAACACAAATATACGATACTTTGTATTAATCTTCCAAGTCCTACAAACCCACAAATAATAATTCAAACTAAACTTCAGAAACGCACAATGACAACGGATGATACGATAATTCAAAATAAACTTCAGAAACCAACAACAACGACGGATAATAGAAACACTAGTGGTTACGGTCAAATTGCAGGTCCGCTAGGTGTTTTTTGAGATGTCTAATTTCTTCTTCCAGCTCATTCGCATATGCTATGCCCTTGGGATAAAGCAGTTCGTCAATCCACTCTGAAAAATTGCATCCGTGGGGATAATTGGAACAAAGAAGTCTTCGACGACCAATGTTTTCTCCATCATCAGATACCCCAACTTCAGCCATATATCCATAGTGGCAACAAACTGGGTACGAGTTAACCTCTCGCTCCACCATTGTTTGAGAATTCATTTTGAAAATATATGGAGCTAAGAAGATGTGGTTGAGTATGTTTCGAATTATGAGAAGATTAGTGTAACGACCCGCATTCTACGCATCGCAGGATCGTAGAATATTTATTTCTTTCACACATGAAGTCGTATGGTCATGTAACTTTGGGAGACGACTATTGGGGTCATTTCCCATGTTCATGATTTTTCCCGATTTTTAAATGAACGTTTTGCCCCTAGCTAATACTGTTTTGGCCATAACTTTTGACTGGAAAGGAATTTTGACCTGAAGCTACTTCCATTAGATTTGTTTGATGGTTTACAATTCTATAGAGTGGTCATATTAGCCAAACGGACTCACCGTTTGGGAGATATGGCTAAAATAATTTTCAGATAGTGAAAAACAGCTTAGGGGCTGTTCTTTGGACTCAAAACGGTCCGTTGTCAAACGGACGCGTTGGACGCGTCGGACGCGTCCGTTGAACAACGGCTCGTTTTGAGTCGTTTTGCGGCTCAAAGTTGAGCTGTTGGCACTTTCCTCCCCAATCCCCAACCCTTATATATGATCTCCCCACTCTTCTACTTCCCACACACCTTCTTCCAACTCCCCTTCTTCCACTTTTTCTTACAATGGAGAATCCATTTCCAAGTGATGGTGATTCCGATTCAGACGCTTTAGAGGATATCGTCCTAATTGGAGCGTACTTACATGGTCGCCGAAACGAAGTAGGACGCCGGATTCATACGTCGACGTTTACCGGATTGATGTGGATAGACGACATACTTAACGGTCATCAGGCAAGATGTCAAAGGCAGTTTCGTATGAAACGGTTATGTTTTCTTTCGTTATGCGATAGGCTGGAACGTTGCGGATTGACCACCTCAGAAAATGTTACTGTTCGAGAAGCGGTTGGGATATTTTTATGGACTATTGCCACCGCTAATTCGAACAGACAAGTGGCTGAAAGATTTCAAAGGTCAGGGTGCACAATCTTTCATTATTTTCATGCTGTTTTGAATGCCATTCTAGTATTATCTACTGCTATTATAAAACCGGTTGATTCTCAATTTAACTCAATTCCTGCTGAAATTAGCAATGATAACCGTTACTATCCGTACTTTAAAAATTGTATTGGTGCAATAGACGGCACACATGTTATGGTGCACTTACCTCCAGATCATATTGTTCCGTATATCGGACGAAAAGGATACGCTACACAGAATATTTTGGCTGTATGCTCGTTCGATTTACTATTTACGTATGTTGTATCTAGATGGGAAGGTACTGCACACGACAGTTGAATTTTTAATTCCGTCGTGAATGACAGAAGTTTCGGATTTCCTCATCCTCCTCCTGGCCAGTATTATGTTGTGGATTCTGGTTTTCCACTTACAACTGGGTATGTACCACCATATCGAAATGTTAGATATCACATCCCCCAGTTTCGTATGACCACAAATCAACCAAAATCCCATAATGAAAATTTTAATTTCTACCATTCAAGTTTATGCATGGCAATTGAGAGGACATTCGGAATATGGAAAAAGAAATTTGTTATACTCCGAAATATGTCAACCTACAAGTTCCCATCTCAAACAAAAATTGTTGTTGCTACGATGGCTGTACACAATTATATACGCAAATACAATATGGGAGATCCTGATTTTATGGCGTATGACGATGATCCAAATAAAATTCCAGATGAGTACGAACAAGAATACAACGACGTGCGAAACATATGCAATAATGACCTAGCACCGGCTCAACGTTATCAAGGCAGCGCTGATATGGCAGTGCGTCGCGATCAGATAAGAGACGAGCTTGTTGCAGCAGGATTGCACTAATAGATTTCTGCAATGTATCACTTTATCTACTGTTTTATTTGTTCTGCAATGTATCACTTTATCTACTGTTTTCTTATTTCTGCAATGTATCCCTTTAGCTCTTTTATTTGTATTTCTGCAATGTATCACTTTCTGTACTGTTTTTATGTAACGAACTGTTATGTTTTGTTAACTGTGTATTTCTGCAATAATTATAATGTTATGTTTTAATCTGTAATTAGTTAAATTACAAATATAAATAAAATACTCCGCTTAAATTCTCCGCTTAAATACTCCGCTTAAACCGAAGAACACATCGTCCGCTAACTACTATTCTCCGCTATAATACTCCGCTCAAATTCTCCGCTTAAATACTCTGCTTAAACTTGCAAAGAACACACCCTTAATTGGGCTTAACCGGGTGATTAACAGCTAGGCCCATTTGGGGATTTTGGGATTAGAGGTATTTGAGGGCTGCTAGGGTTAGGATTTCGGTTTTTCACTCATTTTCCAGTCACCACAAACTCTCTCTTCAACCTAACAATGGCCTCCATCATCTAAAAACACCTTAAATCACTTCTTGATCAAGTTTTGGCCTAAACTACATCAAATCAAGGAAGATCTTCACCAAATCAGTAGTAGGGCTGCTGTGTTACATTGGTATTCACGCCCAAACAGTAGAGTTTCAGTTCTAAAGGTTTTATTTGTGCCCAAGGTGAGTGATTTGCATAGTTCCTCACTAATTACGGTTAATTAAGGGTAATTAGTGTTGATTAGCGAATTTATACACTAATAAATTCTGGAAAAATATTTATAAATTCTTAAATAATGTTGTAGACCTCTGTTAGAAATTTAGTTTAATTTGATTAAGTTTTGCTAATCATATCATTAGTTTTCCCTAAACATGCTTAAGGGAAAATATGGGATTTTGGGTAGGTTTGATCCAAATTACATGCTATGGTTGTTGTTTTGATGTCTATGGTTGATTCCTTATGTTGCTATGACTGTATGGTATGTTTTGTAATTGTTTAGAATAATTAGGTTGGTCGAAAACGCCGTCGTATGGCGTAAAACACCCGCTAGAAAAGTTGCAGGAAAATGTGCAGGGTTTCGGATCAGATCGGGATAAGGGACTCGGATCGGATGGTGAACTGAGCAGAGAAACCGAACCGGATCGGAACCTCGCACTAACAGAGAATTGGCAAGAAGGAAGGCCACTTGCTTAGGATTGGGGTTGGGCAGGGGATCAGACCGAAAGCAAGGGCGTAGGGGATCAGATCGGGAGAAAGGGCGTAGGGATCGGATCAGAAGCAAGAGTGTAGGGATCGGATCGGAGGACCAAGCTTGGAGTTGGGACCAGAGCGAAGCACCGGATCGGATCGGGACATCCAGGAGAGAGCAACCACCAAACCTAGGCGTGAGCTATGAGTACCGAACCAAATCAGATGAGAACACCCGAACCGAACCGATGTGGCATGCAGGACCCCATACACCGAACCGAATGACCAAATGTTTCTACTATCACGCGACGACTCTTTTGAAGACCAACTCCAATTCGACCAAAACCCGAGATGCAAAGGAAGTCCAAATGAGGAGCTTTGACTTAGGATCAAGTTGGGAACCAATGAGTGGGCTTCATGATTGGGCTTTGCTGCGGGACGTGTGCTAAGGGGTTGTCGGTGTCTGTAAATTTGAATCACTATGTGTAGGGAGTATGTGAACGGATTCAGGCCCACAGTGGCCTAGGTACGACTAAAGGGCTATAGACCAATGAAGTGGGGTCATTTGTAAAGATTGGTCATGACTCCATGTGGTAAGCTTGGTAGTAGCAGTAGTTGTACAAGTCGAACTCCGTCACTACTTCGATGGGTCTAGTGATTGACAGTGGTGGACATCGTATGCTTTACGCACTGAGTGAGAGATGTGAGGATGGTTGTTATGGTTGATTTGTTTGCCATCTTTATGACATGCACACCCCCACCCCGTCATCTTTACACCATTTTTTCAGTGACACCTTAGAGTATTGTACGGTATGTAGTGCTAACTCTTTGGTTGCAGGTCCAGGTTCAGGTATGGTTTAGTATACCTGTTATTGTTCTGTTTAGCTGCTTATCGCTCATACCAGACTTTTTGTCTGACCCAGAGTTTTATGTCTCTTCTTATTACTTTGGGTGCTCTCACGAGCAGACTAGAGACAAGTTTGTTGGGTATGCACGGGTAGCTGATCCGGAGACGAGCAGGAGGCTTTCACGTATGATACATATAGTATTCTCCCTGTGTTGTTGATGATCACTACTTGGGCATTAGTAGTGCATCTTCTACTTTAGCTTTATTTTGTTTTAGAGACAGTAATTTGGGAAGTTGTAATAAGCTGTATTTGGATTTCCGCTGCGATGTTGGTTTAGTTTTCAGCTTATGCACTGTCTCACCTGTTTTATGTCAAGATTATGCTATTATTATATTTTGTTCCATGCGCTGTGAGACATTCTACAGGTTCCTTGTTAGTTCATTCTCTTCCTTCCTTTCTTTGGCGACCGTTCCGTGCTAGTCGGGCATGTGTACAGCGCACCTTCGGAGGAAATGCAAGCTGGTGCGGGGCGGGTCGTCACATTTGGTATCAGAGCTCTAGGTTGCGTAGTTAACCTAGGAAAGTCATCAGGGGGAGATAGTATACGTATATAAGAGCGCGTATTTGTAATTATTTTGGTTTCAAAGCTATATATATATACTATTAGTATAGCTAAGGATGAAGTCGCACTGTACTAGCACCACTTTGGAGATGGTTAATCGTCTTCTCTTTACAGATTGAACGATGAGCCGAAACGCAAGAGGTGCTGGTAGAAGAGCCAATAATGGGAATGTTGCTGACATGAGGACGATGTTTATTGACCTCATGAGAGAGATTCTTAGGGATGTGCAGAGGGCAGCTCCCAATGCTGGTAATGGTGGTGGTCCAATAGTGCAGGCGCCTAGGACCGATTTTGCCAAGATGAACAAGGATTATACTAGTCTTGGTGGGAAGCCGTTCCACGGAACGGAGTCGGCCACGGATGTTCAGGATTGGTTGGATAGCTGTAAGCGTATCTTCGAAGATTTGGGTACCGAGGATGCGATGAAGAGAAGGCTAGCATCCCGTCAGCTGCAAGGACGGGCAATGAATTGGTGGAATGCTATAAAGGCAGCTACTCCCGAGGATCAGATTACTTGGGAGCAATTTAAGGCTCGCTTTAGTGAGAAGTTCATTCCAGCTGCTCAGAAATCAGTGTTGTTTAAGAAATTTTTGGAGCTCAAGCAGAATGGCAGAGCTGTCGCGGAGTATATTGCTGAATTCGACACTTTGTCGAAGTATGGGTTATCTCTTATTGATACTGCCGAGAAGAAGAATGAGAAGTTCATAACTGGTTTGGATCAGTACTTGGGGGAAAGGCTTATTAACCACATCGATGAGATGTTTGAATCGATTGTGGGGAAAGCATTGAGGTCAGAAAGTCTTTACCCTAAGTTAAAGATTGAGGTTGCATCCACAGAGGAGCCAGAACCACAAGCAAGTGGTGGAGGCAAGAGTGGTTCTCAGAATAAGAGGAAGCAAAACCAGAATAAGGATGGCCAAAAAAAGAATAAGGAAGAGGTTGAGTGCTTCAGCTGTGGTAAGAAGGGCCATTATGCTAGTAATTGTCAGGCCAAGCCAGCGGATAGGAAGTACTTCAACTGTGGCCAAGTGGGACATCACAAGGACAAGTGTCCGCAACCCCCTAAAGAAAAGCAGATAGTGAAAGCAAATGCTCTTAATGCTATTCCTTCTTCATCGAATGCCCCAACCACGGCGGAGAAGGGAAAGAATGTCGTCATTCAAGGTATGCTTTCTGTTTATGATGTTCCTGTTAGAGTTTTGTTTGATACCGGGGCTTCCAGTTCTTTCATATCTAGTGACCTGGTAGATAGGTTGGGATTGGAGCCCGAGATTGTCGATAGACCTTTAGTAGTGACGAACCCGATCGGTGGTTCAACTAACCTTAGTATGATTTGTCGTAATGTAGTCTTATCGAGTCATGGATGCATGTTTGTTTGTGATTGCTTTGTTTTGGGCTTTACTGGGTTTGGCATTATTTTGGGAGTCGATTGGCTCCAAAGATACGGGGTGGTGGTAGACTGTGAGTGCTTTTTGGTGACAGCTAGAGCGGATGATGGGCGGAGGGTAGTGTTTGGTGGTCTACCCGGTGATGGGGTAATGGCTAGTTTTCTAAATTCCCTCGACATCCCGCACAGTGAGTTGTCAGGTTTGCCCGTGGTTGGCCAATATCCGGACGTTTTTGAGGAAGTGACCGGGCTTCCACCACACCGAGAGATTGAGTTCCGTACTGATCTAGTGAAAGACGCCAGACCTATAGTGATGCCACTTCGTCGTATGGCACCAAGGGAGCAGCGAGAGCTCGGGGTGCAAGTCAGCGATCTTTTGAAGAAGGGATTTATCAGAAGGAGTGTTTCTGAATGGGGAGCACCAGTTGTGTTTGCTACCAAGGCGGATGGTTCCCTTCGTTTGTGTGTAGACTACCGCGAGTTGAATAAAGTGACAAGGAAGAACAAGTATCCTCTACCGCGGATAGACGATTTGTTTGATCAGTTGAGTGGGGCGAGAGTATTTTCTCAATTGGATCTCGCGACAGGTTTTCATCAGCTTAGAGTATAGCTAAAACGGCATTTCGGACACCGTCTGGATTTTATGAGTGGTTGGTCATGCCATTCGGACTGACCAATGCCCCAGCATATTTTGTGGATCTTATGAATAGAGTATTCATAGATCAGTTGAATAAGTTTGTCCTTTTGTTCGTGGATGATATTTTGGTCTATTCGAGGACAGAGGAAGAACACAAGGAACATTTAAGAATAGTGATGGAGGTGTTGAGAAAACACCAATTGAAGGCAAAGTTTTCTAAGTGTCACTTCTGGAGGAGGGAAGTGAGATTCTTGGGCCATGTTATTTCAGGGAATGGTATTGCCGTGGATCCTGCGAAGGTGGCTACGGTACAAGATTGGTCTACGCCCAAGAATGCAACAGACATAAGAAGTTTCTTGGGATTAGCTGGATATTATCGTAAGTTTATCCATGACTTCTCCAAGATAGCAGCACCATTGACTCGGTTAACTAAGAAGAATCAAGCTTTCGTCTGGGACGAAAAGTGCGAGAATGCATTTAAGAGTCTAAAGGAAAAGTTGACATGTGCACCAGTGCTAGTCATTCCTAAGGGGAATGAAGAGATGATGGTATATACGGACGCATGTGGCACAGGGCTAGGTGCTGTGTTGATGCAAGGAGGTAGGGTTGTAGCTTATGCAAGTCGGCAACTGAAACCGCATGAGAAAAGATACCCTACCCATGATTTGGAATTGGCAGCGATCGTGTTTGCACTGATGATGTGGAGACATTATCTCTTGGGAGAAAGATTCGAGTTGTTTACCGATCACAAATCATTAAAGTATCTCTTCTCTCAGAAGGATCCAAATCTCTGACAACAAAGATGGTTAGAATTCTCAGCTTCCTATGATTTCGACATCGCATATACATCAGGAAATGGCAATGCGGTGGCTGATGCATTGAGTAGAAGACATGCCAGTCTAGGGGCTATGTTTCTAGAATGGAAGCGACTGGAGTATATCACTGGGTATGATTTCAGACCAAGGTGCGAATTGGATCCAGAAATATAAGCAAGTTTGACGATCAGACCCACTTTGATTGAGCGGATTGGTTCCAGTCAGAGGGACGATCCTAACCTATTGGAAATCATCTCAAAGTTGGACATGGGAATCGACGGAGAGATGAAAAAGTATGGGCTTGATCGAGATGGATGGCTTAGAAAGAATGGAAGACTAGTTGTACCCAATGTCAATGGATTGAGAGATGAAGTGCTTAGAGAATGTCATCAGTCAAAATTGACTATACATCCCAGTTGTAACAAAATGTATCGAGACATGAAGCAGACCTACTACCGGGAAGGGATGAAAAGAGACATTGGGAATTTTATATCCAAATGCATGAATTTCCAGCTAGTTAAAGCCAAGCAAAAGAAGCCTAGTGGTTTGCTGCAACCATTAGAAATTCCCGAATGGAAATGGGAGCAAGTCTCGATGGATTTCATTGATGGTTTACCAAGGACTAAATCGGGACATGATAGCATTTGGGTAATTGTGGATCGATTGACTAAGAGTGCAAGGTTTATACCAGTCAAATCAACCAGAACGGTAGCTAAGTTAGCAGAACTGTATATGAACTGGGTAATGAAATTTCATGGAGTACCAAAAAGCATTGTGAGTGACCGAGACCCATTGTTTACTAGTTTGTTTTGGAAGAGCTTACAAGAGGCTCTAGGGTCGGAATTATATCTTAGTACCGCGTATCATCGTCAAACCGACGGTCAGACAGAGAGGGTGAATCGTATATTGGAAGATCTCTTGAGAGCTTGTATATTGGATTTTGGTGGATCATGGGATGACCATTTGCATCTAGTAGAGTTTGCATATAATAATAGCTACCAATCTAGTATCGGTATGGCTCCGTTTGAAGCTTTGTACGGAAGGTCGTACAACTCACCGTCATGTTGGTTAGAAACTGGTGAGAAGTTTGTGCTTGGACCAGATGAGATAAGAGAAACATCAGACAAGATTAAGGTCATTCAACAGCGGATGAAGGCTGCCCAAGATAGGAAGAAAAGTTATGCTGATAAAAGGAGAAGAGATTAAAAGTTCTCCGTTGGCAACTTGGTGTTTGTCAAGATTTCTCCGTTGAAGAGCGTGATACGATTTGGCTCGAGAGGCAAGTTAGCACCAAGAATTGTTGGTCCATTCCCAGTTCTTGAGCAAATTGGGAATTTGGCATATATAGTTGAATTACCAGAGAAGATGGCACGAGTTCACAACGTATTTCATGTTTCCCAGTTAAGGAAGTTCGTACACGACCCAGATGTGACTATTTCACCTGATCAGTTGGATGATAACGAAGTTGAACCCGAGGCGGTTGGGAACCGCAAGCCTATGCGTATTGTTGGGAATGATACGAAGCAACTTCGAAGGAAAGCGGTGAAGTTAGTCAAAGTTCAGTGGGGCGAGAATGAGAATGACTGTACTTGGGAGACAGAGGAGAGCATTAGGAAGACATGTCCAGAACTCTTCGCTGGTAAGATTTCAGTTTTGATTTAGTCTTTTCGCATGCTAGGATAGGTTGTTTTGTTGTTTTCATGTTTGATTGTTATATATATATGATTGGTAGGCATGCGGAATCCTTTGTATGTTTTGGGTTAAGGAATTTCGGGGACGGAATTTCTTAAGGAGGGGGAGAATGTAACGACCCGCATTCTACGCATCGCAGGATCGTAGAATATTTATTTCTTTCACACACGAAGTCGTATGGTCATGTAACTTTAGGATACGACTATTGGGGTCATTTCCCATGTTCATGATTTTTCCCGATTTTTAAATGACCGTTTTGCCCCTAGCTAATACTGTTTTGGCCATAACTTTAGATTGGAAATGAATTTTGACCTGAAACCACTTACATTAGATTTGTTTGATGGTTTACAATTCCGTAGAGTGGTCACATTAGCCAAACGGACTCACCGTTTGGGAGATATGGCCGAAACAGGTTTCAAATATTGAAAAACAGCTTAATTGGGCTTAACCGGGTGATTAACAGCTAGGCTCAATGGGGTTTTCGGGATTAGAGGTATTTGAGGGCTTCTAGGGTTAGGATTTCGGTTTTTCACTCATTTTCTAGCCGCCACAAACTCTCTCTTCAACTTAACAATGGCCTCCATCATCTAAAAACACCCTTAATCACTTCTTAATCAAGTTCTGGCCTAAACTACATTAAATCAAGGAAGATCTTCACTAAATCAGTAGTAGGGCTGCTGTGTTACATTGGTATTCACGCCCAAACAGTAGAGTTTCAGTTCTAAAGGTTTTATTTGTGCCCAAGGTGAGTGATTAGCATAGTTCCTCACTAATTACGGTTAATTAAGGGTAATTAGTGTTGATTAGCGAATTTATACACTAATAAATTCTGGAAAAATATTTATAAATTCTTAAATAATGTTGTAGACCTCTGTTAGAAATTTGATTTAATTTGATTAAGTTTTGCTAATCATATCATTAGTTTTGCCTAAACATGCTTAAGAGAAAATATGGGATTTTGGGTAGGTTTGATCCAAATTACATGCTATGGTTGTTTTTTTGATGTCTATGGTTGATTCCCTATGTTGCTATGACTGTATGGTATGTTTTGTAATTGTTTAGAATAACTAGGTTGGTCGAAAACGCCGTCGTATGGCGTAAAACAGCCGCTGGAAAAGTTGCAGGGTTTCGGATCGGATCGGGATAAGGGGCTCGGATCGGATGGTGAACTGAGCAGAGAAACCGAACCGGATCGGAACCTCGCACTAAAAGAGAATTGGCAAGAAGGAAGGCCACTTGCTTAGGATTGGGGTTGGGCAGGGGATCGGATCGGAAGCAAGTGCGCAAAGGATCGGATCGGGAGCAAGGGCGTAGGGATCGGATCAGAAGCAAGAGTGTAGGGATCGGATCGGAGGACCAAGCTTGGAGCTAGGATCGAAGCGAAGCACCGGATCGGATCGGGACGTCCAGGAGAGAGAAACCACCGAACCTAGGCATGAGCTATGAGCACCGAACCAAATCAGATGAGAACACCCGAACCGAACCGATGTGGCATGCATGACCCCATACACCGAACCGAACCGAATGACCAAATGTTTCTACGCGACGACTCTTTTGAAGACCAACTCCAATTCGACCAAAACCCGAGATGCAAAGGAAGTCCAGATGAGGAGCTTTGACTCAGGATTCAGTTGGAAACCAATGAGTGGGCTTCATGATTGGGTTTGGCTGCGAGACGTGTGCTAAGGGGTTGTCGGTGTCTGTAACTTTGAATCACTATGTGTAGGGAGTACGTGAACGGATTCAGGGCCACAGTGGCCTAGGTAAGACTAAAGGGCTATAGACCAACGAAGTGGGGTCATTTGTAAAGATTGGTCATGACTCCATGTGGTAAGCTTGGTAGTAGCAGTAGTTGTAAAAGTCGAACTCCGTCACTACTTCGATGGGTCTAGTGATTGACAGTGGTGGACATCGTATGCTTTACGCACTGAGTGAGAGATGTGAGGATGGTTGTTATGGTTGATTTGTTTGCCATCATTATGACATGCACACCCCCACCCCGTCATCTTTACACCATTTGTTCTGTGGCACCTTAGAGTATTATACGGTATGTAGTGCTAACTCTTTGGTTGCATGTCCAGGTTCAGGTATGGTTTAGTATACCTGCTATTGTTCTATTTAGCTGCTTATCACTCATACCAGACTTTTTATCTGACCTAGAGTTTTATGTCTCTTCTTATTACTCTGGGTGCTCTCACGAGCAGACTAGAGACAGGTTAGCTGGGTATGCACGGGTAGCTGATCCGGAGACGAGCAGGAGGCTTTCACGTATGATACATATAGTATTCTCCCTGTGTTGTTGAAGATCACTGCTTGGGCATTAGTAGTGCATCTTCTACTTTAGCTTTATTTTGTTTTAAAGACAGTAATTTGGGAAGTTGTAATAAGTTATATTTGGATTTCCACTGCTATGTTGGTTTAGTTTTCAGCTAATGCACTGTCTCGCCTGTTTTATGTCAAGATTATGCTATTATTATATTTTGTTCCATGTGCTGTGAGACATTCTACAGGTTCTTTGTTAGTTCATTCTCTTCTTTCCTTTCTTTGGCGACCGTTCCGTGCTAGTCGGGCATGTGTACAGTGCAGGAAATGCAAGCTGGTGCGGGGCGGGTCGTCACAATTAGTGAGTACATATAAAGTTTGGGAATGACCCAAATACACAGGCGAGCTTTTAGAACTTGCATACAGGCGAGTTTTCAAAAGGCGCCCAATATCCCTCCCCGAACAAAACATGCCTATATTTGTTTTTTTTTGAAACATAGCTAGTCATGTAATACTTTTTGTAAACAAGCCTACAAATGTGATATGTCCTATTTATTAACGAGATTATAAGTTAGGATAATGTTAAGAGACGCGGGGTGTTATGTAACCGGTGCAGCCTTACCGTTTGTGCTCCTCCATTGGCTATTGCATTGCATAAACTTATTGTTTTTTGATCAGATATGCTTTTATCGTCAACTTAATTCATGCATAAAAGGTATGCATTTTTTGTATAGAAACGTTTGTTACTTCATTTGTATGTTGTCTCATCTTTCTTAGGGTTGAGCATTATTTGGTTAAACCGAATAAACTAACCAAACCAATTTATTTTGGATGGTTTGGTTTTGGAATTAGATCGGTTTGTAATCGGTTCGGAAAAATGTTAAGTTTGGTTATCGGTTTAACCAAATTAACCAAACTTTTATTATATGTACAAATTTACTGATATTATAATAAATATTTTATGTTAGATTAGTTATCCAAGTAATTTTAATCATCACGTATGTGTTAAAATTACTTTTAGAAAGCATAAGAATCATTAATAATAATACTCTAATTATATATTTATGATTTATTTCAAATTATAGCTAATACTATGAACATAAGGTCTAAAATATTTTTAGGTTGGTTAAATCGGATAACCAACCGAACCAACCAAACTTGATTTGGTTGGTTTGGTTTTCTTTTTTATCGGTTTTAGTTTGCTTTGACAATTTTCATCATCGGATAAACCAAACCAACTAAACGCTCATCCCTAATTTTTCTAGATGCTCGTAAAATAGAGAAGTTAAAAAATATTTTAAACTAAGATAAATTTCTATTGATAATAAATGTTTAGTTACAGATGGGCATATAAATAGTGATTATGGAATAATCAATTACACTTCTTAATAATGACTTTGTAGTATATTTGCGACTATGCAAATAAATCATATTTTTTCCATAATTGATAACAAAATCGAAGCACGAGCTTGCCGAGTACAAACTTGAGAAACAAAAATTTGTGGAATGGGCAGTTATATGAAAAATATGCAAACAAAATAGTCGTAATCCGCTTTTAAAATAAATCCATCTTGGGAAAATAGATTATTGATGATCCATGCATGAGTGTTGCTTGAATATTTTTGTTTCCTATGTCATTCCTTATCACTTTTCCGAAGGCATAAATTTCATTTTATCTATGCCAAGTCAGACTTAGTATTATTCTCATGGTAAAAATCTTACCTTCTATATCATGTAAAAATTTAATATGTTTCGTATGATATTTAATAAATTGAGATTATGTTGCTGCGCTTTCTGACATAAATTAGCATGGTTTGACTCAACTAGAGGGGTTTAAATGTAGCTTATTATCATGGTTGCTTAATGCAGATTTCTTAAAACTGGTTTGAATGTTAGACATTGATAATAGAAAACATTATTTGGGTCTAACTCTTAGACTTTCAGTACATTGCAAGGCCAAATGCCGGATCTTATGTCATGTATCGATGATTAAATGATTCAAATTTTCTCTAATTGTAAAACTTACTTTCTGTAGTCATATTAAAATCAAATGAGTTTTCACTATGCTGTGCTACAACTGTCAATTAACATGATTAGAACATCCTTGCCACTTCCGTCTGTTCTAGACATTTTCGCACACAAAAAGCATAATCATCGTGTCTTCATTTTTAATTGAATGGTGCAATGTCAGCAGCACTTATGTATTTTTTTTGTAGTAGCAAATATATGAAAGTATTGCCGCTGGCTACTCATAATTGGGAGCTAAAATAGTAGTAATTCGCTTTGATGGTAATTTTGCAAGTCTATAGGCTGCATATACCATGTGACAATTTTTCTTCTTCTTTGGTCTCGCAATGTTTTACGTGAACAATATGAAGGAGATAAATTTACTTGCTTATCATATATAGATAGGTGCATAACTTTTTTCCCTCACTTTCTTGTTGGTTTCAAGAGTAGTTTTACTTTCAAGTGGGCTTGGGTAGTATATTTTTTCTTTAATTTTTTTGGTAATCCCGGTCACACAATGTTGTTGCAAAGAGTTGTGTATATATATATATATATATATATATATATATATATATATATATATATATATATATATATATATATATATATATATATATATATATATATATATTTCAGCATTCATATTCGCATTCAATATTTCTTATGCTGCTGCTATATTTGGTTTGACGGACTATAACAATCTCTTGCTCTTAAATACTTCATATAGCTGTATCAAGTTTCGACTTCTGATCTGAACTCACTGATTGAAACAGACTTGTACTCTTGAAGCAAAAGGGTGAAAGCTACTTTGGTGTATACATGGTGATGAAGGCTGGCTTGTGATAGAGGCGTGGAGATTTGATATAACTTAACTCCTTTGAAGTTGAAGTAATTAAAGGTCTTGTTATAAATGTTCGTAAGGATTGTTTCAAACAAACATGACAGAAATTAGGAATTGCACTGGTGCAAGTAGTTGAAATTAACATAAGTATAGTGTTAGTCATAGATTCAAGGATGAGTAACATTTAGCAACTTTGATCTCCCATATTTTCTCATCGAAATGATTTTTACAGATGATGTTCCTTGCTTGTAGTTGTAGGATACCTGGCTAGAGTTGGATGGTTTGCCTAAAGCCAATGACTGTCATCATCAACTAGACAAAAAAGTTAAGGAGGTAAGTTATCCTAAGCCAAATTGTTGCTAATGATACTGTCTGCTGCACGAATCAAGGTAATGCATTTGGATTTAATCTCCCTTGACTCTAATAGGGAGGCAAGGATTTAAACGTGTTATGGTTTATGGTTCTAAATCTGATAAAATTGATATACTATGCTCTTGATTAACTCCCTTTGGATTAGTACTATAGCGGGGGAAGTGAATTGAAAATAGATTTAGTTCAGAAGTTCTGCAAAAATAAGGGAAAAGAGATGCCATACTTCCATTTACAAGTTTATATGAATTTGTTACTGTAGTGGATGGATTATTTAATGTGCCCATTTGGCACACATCCCTATTAAGTTTCAAAATTAGGCTCACATCCAGTCCTAAACTTATTATAACTTAGGTCCATATTTTTTGAAAATAGATCAAAAAATAAAATAAAAATATAAAAAAATCCCGTAAATTCTTATTTAAACAAAACACATAATGTAAAAAAAATCAAATAAAAAACCACTGAAAAACACATTAAAATCCAAAAATATAGGAAAACAATGAACTGCAGTTAAATGCATAATAATATGCATATATTTGAATTTTCTTGCATATATCTATGCAAGTATTCCAGTCATGCATCTGTGTTGGTTTTCTTGCATACATGCATGCAAGTAAAGCAGAATCCTTGCATACAAGTGTGCAAAAATTCACATGCATGCAAATCAATTCACATTTATTTGCATTCAGGTGTGCAATAAAACAGAAAAGTTGCACACATGTGTGGAACAATCTGCAAGCAAAATTTTAGTTCAGTTTTACTTCACGCAATACTTGCATACATGTGTGCGAGTATTTCAAATAGTTGCACATATATATGCAAGTTTTGGTCCAAATTTTCAATGGAAACAGCTTCTGGAATAGTTGCGTACATGTATGCAACTTTTTTTTTGGCGTGGTCTCATGAGAATATTTGCAGGTTTTAGAAATTTTTTTTTTAATATAGTATAGCGCACATTTTTGTGTGAAAAACACGTAACCCCAGAAATAGGGACCCACTTTGAAATGTAAACATACGAGGGATGCCATTTATATTTTAAAACCGTTTAAGGACCAGACGCTTATTTTCACTTATTTAATACTATGATTTTGCACGGTTGAACATTTAGAAGACCTTCACTTTGGCTACTTAGGCTATCGTACTTACATAAGATTTGAGTAGTTGAAATATAGTACTTGATATATTTTACAGAACCTTCGCTTTGGTTGCTTAGGTGAGTCAAGAGGATCGGCTTTATGAATGAAAGGTAGATCAAGTTGCTGCAGGCTTATGATAATGTTACGTTACTGCCTTGCATGTTATTACCCTTTTTTTATTTTGGTTAGCTTATGATAATGTTACATTACTGCCTTGCATGTTATTACCCTTTTTTTATTTTGATTGCTAACCACGCTTAATTTTTTGTGGTCGCATTTCTCTTAGTCACTTCAGAGTAGCAACGTCTCAAATGGTAATAATAACAAAGTTTATAACCAGTCTAGAAAGTACAAATTATTAGGTTAGCAAAGGAATGTTATCCCAGAAGCAACAATTGCATGTAGCGATCCTACTATTTTAGTGCACCATGTGCCATCGAGAGCAGATGTTTGGAAGTTTTAGGTTGATGCAGTAGTGGATCCCGAAGTTATTTTATGCAGGCTTGTTTCACATACTTATACTATTGGACAAGCGGTTAGGGCTACTGTTGCTTGGCATATGAAGTTTAACTCTTTCGATTTGTAAATATATGCACTTTAATTGATATATGTTATAGGTCTAGTTATGTTTTATAATTATAAAGAACAAAATTTAGAGGCAAAACTGTTTTCTCTAATGTTATTCACTGTACAATGTAGTAATATATATATTTTACAAGTACAGATTCATTTGTATGCAGATCCTAACATATAGGGATATTATGCATAGGGATATTATGCGCATGCATTTATATTGTTGACTTGAACCGTTCCTGTAGATACTTTTACACCCTCCGGCAAAGCCAACGGCAGTGGCACGACATTGAGTTTGGATCGTAATTTGGCAAACTTGGCTCCAACAAGAGGCTTCGTCAATATATCAGCTGTTTGGTCTATTGTAGATATATATCGGACATCTGAATCCCGTCGAGCAACTTTATCACGTACAAAATGAAAATCAACTTCTACGTGTTTAGTTCTAGCATGAAAAATTAGATTAGCAGTCAGATATGTTGCACCAATTTTGTCACACCATAACCTGGGTGGTAAAGGAAGTTGAATGCCAAGTTCATAGAGCAGTGACTGCAGCCATGTAAGTTCAGCGGTTGCATTGGCTAAAGCTTTGTAATCGGCTTCCGTGGATGACCTTGCAACTGTTGCTTTCTTACGCGAACTCCATGAGATAAGAGAAGAGCCACAATATATTGCATAATCACTTGTAGATTTGCGATCATTAATATCTCCAGCCCAGTCCGCATCACTAAAAGCTTGAAGAATATTATGAGGTGATCACTACACCAGAAATGCCAATTAAGCAGTGCTCTGAGCCGTATCAAAATCGATTTGGCAGTGCTTTGAACCGTATCAAAAAATGGCGTCTTTGTTATTTGATACGGCCTTAAGCCGTATCAAATCTAAGGGATTGATACGGCTCAAAGCCGTATCAAATGCATGAATTGATACGGCTCAAAGCCGTATCAAATTCATGGATTGATAAGGCTTTGAGCTGTATCAATTCATGCATTTGATAAGGCTTTAAGCCGTATCAATCCCTCAAATTGATACGGCTCATAACCATATCTAATTAAAAATAAAAAAATTACATTGTCCTACAATTAAATACATTTAACAAAATATGAAAGAAAATTTAATACATTAAAATTCTGTCATTCACTATTACATTGTTACAATTACATTGTGTGTATTACATTGCATTTCATTCTAATACAAAACATAATTACAAAATGAAGTACTAGTACATGCATACCCTTTCCATTCTGGAACTTGATCTGCCATCAATTTCTTCCCAATATTAACCATTTTTGCTTTACTGAATTGTGCACAAATCTACAACAGACAAAACATAATAAGGATCGAACGTGAGCAATGAATATTGGAGCAAATACAAGTGGCATCTACTGAATTGTGCACAAATCTACAACAGACAAAACATAATAAGGATCAAACATGAGCAATGAATATTGGAGCAAATACAAATGGCATATACATGCAATAGTGCTCTTCACTGGTATGACACGCTAATTGAGTTTACAAACTCAGTCCGGAACTGAGTTTACAAACTAATGTACATGTTCACAAATGTGCAAGGTCGTCGCCAAAGTAATAGGATAGAAAATTTCGTAATCAAAAATATTATGAATAATAAATTAATCTGATTATTGGCCATGTCATCTAGGTTTTGCAGTACCAATGCAATGAATACTAAGGTATCTAATTTTAACAAATGAGAAAAAAATGCGACCTAGAAACAATGACCATCCCAGTTCAGCACAATTCAACAAATCACCATTAATTTAAGAATACATGGGACATGGAATGGAAAAGATAAATTCAAATGTTGCAAAAGCCTTACCATGAAAAATCGAACGATGAGAATACCTTATCTTCTTCATCAGAATCACTTTCTGAAGTGCTGCTGCTGCCACTAGATTCTACCTTTTTTGAAGTTGCTGGAGCTGGTTTTGCCTTGACAGGAACCTTTTTCTACACACATAGAGCTAAATAATTAAGATTCAGGATTTTCAAATTTAACAGTAAATGGTGGGAATAAATATATTTGATGCAGCAACTACTGCATTCCAAACACATCAAGAATGTCAGAGAGAACGATACGATTTTGTTAAACCCCAGTATTCAATGTTCGCACAGCCTTACCATCTTAACCGGCACATAAGTCAACATTTAAATATTTAAATGAATCCTATAACACTTTTTTTTCAATAAAACAACAGCATTTTACTTCCTTAAAACCGTTACATGCAATTTGCAAATGCATTTTAGAAAGAAAAAAAATAGCACAAAAAACAGAATAAACTCAAGGAAAAAATGCATTTTACTTCACTACCCCTTTCATCTTACCGAGCGGGGCCGAGCTTGCCGAACATCGGAACCACAAGGACACCCCACAAAATTTCTTCTGTAGAACTTCATGTGCGCACAACCTCTACAGACTATCAGACGGCTATCCCAATAGGAAGCCCACTTGGGACAGAATCCCAAAACGAGCAATAATAACCCCAAACCCTGCTATGCTTACCTTCCCCAAACAAATCTCACAGCTTCCTGCAGCTTTTTTGAGTCAATCCTCATCAGTCGGTTCGCTGATATCAGAAAAGTTTAAAACGGGAAGGGAAGTCGTTTCGTTTCATACATCACATGAGCAAACAACTTTCAGGGCAAAACACGACATAGTTTGGAGATGGTAGCACACCTCAACTTCTCATTCAGATGCACACATCCACGACCATGAAGAGGCTTGATGTATGAACCTAATGCATGTAAGAGCATACAACCAAAGGCCGCCTTGGGAAAGTTATTGTACAAGATATACAAGTCACCTGGCTCAAGCTCCTCTAAACCATCTAACAGCATTAAGGTCATCAGCCGATTTACCTTCTCCATGCTAGGCGCAAAGGCCTCTCCTACTTCATACAAAAAATCACTGACTTCTTTTTCTTGTTCTATTGTCATAGCCAAACTAATTATGTCTCCAGCCTTCATATAGCCAATCAGATAATCCGCATCCTTGTATCTCAGGATCCTTGGGTTATTTACAAACAACTCACGAAGCTCTCCTAGCTTGCTATCCAGATCTTTTCTTCTTCTTCTTCCTGTGTTCCATCATCTTCCGCTTCTCCTTCCGATTCACAGCCTAAGTTTCTACGGTCCACAGCTGCATTGCCTTTCACTTTCTCCCTTTTTGCCATACAGATATCCTTGCCATCGTTGATTCTTCTCTTTCCTGTTATGTCTTCACGACATTCGACAATCGCTTCTTGAGCCTTCGTTCCTGCCATACATTTAAACCTAGTCTCTTAAAAATTTCTCTATTAAGACTTCAAATTTAGAGATCTACGATTGGAGAAGAAAAATGCACCTGTTCAATTTCCTGAATCCTATAACACTTACTACTCATAGCCTACCAACTAAAAGTTATATATTACAATCCCCAGATACTGAAACTAACCACAACTGTACATGTAAAAGGAAGGTATATCATCTTTCCAAACTTTATATTGTTCAATCATATATAAATTTAAAAATAAAATATGCTCCTTACTGGTTCATCATCTGAGCTGCTATCTGAATCTGAGCTATCGCTAGATTCCTGCTTCTTCTTTTTCTTCACAACAGGAGTCACTGGAAGTTTCTTGGATGTTGGAGCCTTTTTAACAGGTTCCTGTGAATTTAAAAAAGAAAAAAAATCACAGTTCATTAAAGGGGTTTAAAGCATGGATCTGTAACAAAAATGCAACAAGGCTAGTCAGCGTAAAGAGTGAGCATGATGTGCATATGATGCTTGCACCTTTATTTTATTTAACAAAGCAATCCAATAGAACTTGTTCCTTCTGTATGCTTAACAGCCACAAAGAACATAGAATTCAAAACTTGCCTTGATTTCTACAAGCTACGATGGATTCTACATCACTATGATCCACTCATTTTCCGAGCAACTTCCTCAGACCAGTCTGATTTCAGTAAGCTCTTTATCTCTGATGGATATTAATGATATCGCATCAAGACTGAAAATGGTACAATAAAAGGATAATGAAGATAAAATATGCATAATATTTTTAACTAGATAAAACTACCACCAAAAAGTTTAATCCATCTAATAAACAGTCAATACAATTCTGAGCAATAACATAGGCATTTGCAAGTTTTTTTTTGAACTAGCATTTGCAAGTTTTTAAGAGTAAGAATGCTAGATGCGTAAACGCTTTGAATTCTTGACAATATTTCTCTTTGAATTTACCTTTAAAACAAGTATCAGTCGTCACCCAAAAGCAAATGTTGTAATTCAATGAGCTATCAAGAAACACAAATATTTAAAATACTTAATTGCACCTTTCACAAAAAAATTTACTGCAAGCAATGTGCCGAGTGCTAAAAAAGTGAAAGGAGATTGCACATTTTCGTTTCCTAAATTAAAAAAAAGGATAAGCTGCCCATTTCTCTTTGAGTTTTTCTTTGAAACAAGTATTAGTATCCACCCAAAAGTAAATGTTGCAATTCAATGAGCTATGCAAATATTTAGAATATTAAATTCCACCCTTCACAAAATTTTTACTGTAAGTAATGAGCCAAGTAAATTGCTAAAAATGTGAAAGGATATTACACATTTTCTTTTCCTAGAAAAAAAACAATGGATATGCCTAACTGAGTGACTAGGGCCTTTGCATCGGAGTGGCAGCTCTGGACAAGTATATCGTTACTTTAGCAACAATTTTCTGAATCGTTGACTGGTGATCTATCAAGTGACCAGTTCCTACTTGAGAGTCACTATAAAATGTTATGCAAACTATTTTTAAATTGTGGTAAGACATAACATATAATTTCTAATTATTGTGTATTGATTTGTATATTACAGAGCTATTGGAGTTATATTTCAAAGCAATATGACACTTAGGTTGGTAGGCTAACAGTATGCACATTAATTGGATTACAGAGCTATTGGAGTTATATCTCCAAAGCATCTTATTTTTACTTGGATTGGAAGAGACCTTTAAAAGATTTACAAAATACAAGAAAAAGTAAAAATATGTCCAAGGTCTCGCCATATTTATATATATTCAGTGGACACTAACTGATTCTCTACTATTTTCATCATAGTGTATTCTCTGTTTATCAACACATCTTCATGCACATTAATTCTTGCCGCTTGGCGGAAGTTTTCTTATATGCAGTCTATCAAAATTCACCACATGAGTTGTATACAAATTGAATTTAAATAAAAAGGAATATATAGTCCATATTTCTGAAATAAAATCCTATATTTGTTGCTTTTTGTATAGTTATTGTGAGTCATATTTGTTAATAAATAAATTGACTTAAAGATGAAATTAACAGAGAATTAACTATTTGTAAATATTAATGGATAACTTAAACACACTACTTCATTTTGACAGAAGTTCTCCATTAAAATATTCAACCCACTTACTTTAGTTGGTTTGGATTTGCAGTACAAAGATACATGTAACAAATTATTACACAAACAAATTTGAAAAAAAAATCAATATTATATATTAGAAATATTATAGCTGACCATCAAAAATCTTATAACAATAAATAAATTAAGCCTTAAGGAATCTTTAATGGGTTTGCATTGTAAAGTGACTTATTAAATATTAAGAATTGAAAATTATTTTTAATCTTTCATTTTCACATCAATATGAAAGCAACTATACACATCTTATTGCTAATATTGGTTTGGTCATTGAGTTAAAACAAAGGAACCTAATCTCGTGCAACATAATGCATATGAATTGCTAGTTGAGGATGCCAAGCTTCGTGTATCACCACATCAAATATATCTTCTCCATTTCAATGACACTTCAAAATATTTCAGAGAAGAATACAATAAGTCAACTCTGCTTATAGTCGCATAACAATGATAAAAATATTACAAGTTAGCATATAGCTTACCAAAGATATGGTATTGTTTAATATTTAAAATGATGTATATCATCGCCTCTAATAATTCACGAATTTTTCAGCATCCACAGCATGATTGTACTGAACTTTTTGACAATGGCTGGTACATTGGACAAAGATCACAAATTTCTAGTAGAAAGCTCATAATTTCTTATTGGTATTGGCACTTTTTTGTGACTATTCTCTTCTAAAGCAAAGAAACAGATGATTCCACTGAAATTTGACTTGTAACTCATAATAAACAAATAAAAGGCACTAACGGAACACTACAACATATAGATTTATGCCTTTTCAACCATAAATTTAAGACTTTATATAAAGCTATGTTTTGAGACTACCTTAAAAAGAAATATGGAATGTACAACTCAAAGTCCAAACCCTGTTCACAATGAATCTACAATAGACCTATTGTCAAATTTCAAAAGCCCCCGCACAAGTTCATGTATTATAAGAGAAAACTGCTGCAGATACCTGTCTAATGATATGAGCCGCAACCGAGGCGAGCAAACACAGGCGAGCAAATGGCGGAGAGTAGCGGGCTATGGTTTGCAAGAGGGTCTCGTCAATTTTAGCAATTCCGATCTAATTTCGTGGATGACAATGGAGCTAGGGTTTTGATTTAGGAGAAATATTGTGGCAATTTTATTTTACCCATGCATACAGCGAACGAAAGGAAAAGAAAAAGTAGCGGCCAAAAATATGGTGCACATTTGGTACGGTTGCAAACCATATCAAATGCAGTGATCCGAACCATTGAAGATGAACCGTTAGATTTAAGGTACTTGGTGTGGTGTGGATCGCCAAATTTAATTTGATACGGTCAAATTTAATTTGAGACGGCTATGAGCACAATCAAATTTGATACGGCTTAAAGCCGTATCAAATCTCCACATCCTGATGTGCCAAATTTGCTATTTTGGTGTAGTGGATTGACAAATTAATAAGCCATATCCTAAAGTATATTTGAGATATCGCAGGATATGCTTCACGACAACCCAATGCTCCATGTTGGTCGATGCATGAATCGACATACATGGCTAACTGCCAATGCTATGTCAGGCCGAGTTAATGTTGCATACTGTAATGCTCCAACAACGCTTCTATATAACATAGGATCTGCCATTGTTTTTGCGGATGTTATGCTTAATTTTGTTGTGAAAGCCATAGGAGACGATACAGGTTCAGCACCATCCATGCCTGTTTTAGTGAGAAGATCATGGAAATATTTCCTTTGTGTTAAGAACAGTCCTTTACTTCCCCGAATAGCCTCAACACCTAAGAAGAAATGCAAATCCCCCAATTCTTTAACTGCAAAGTCATGTCCGAGTTCTTTAATCAGATAGTTAATCATCTTCTGATCATTTCCTGTAACAATCATATCATCCAAATAAACTTATAAATATATTACAATGTTATGCTCACGAAAAATGAATAAAGAGCTATCAATTTTTGAAGACTAAAAATTTAGAGTTGGAAGTTTATCACTGAGACGTCGAAACCATGCACGTGGGGCTTGCTTCAATCCATACAATGACTTGTGAAGACGACATACATGATTAGGAAATGATGGATTTTTAAAACCCGGTGGTTGAGTCATGAACACTGTCTCATCAAGTTCACCATGCAAAAATGCATTAGATACATCAAGTTGCTTTATGCCCCAACTATGAGACACTGCTACAGCAAGAACAAGTCTAATTGTAGTAGATTTTATCACGGGGCTGAAAGTTTCATGATAATCAACTCCTTCTTGTTGCTTAAAACCTTTTGCTACTAGGCGAGCTTTATGCCGTTCAATTGTGCTGTCTTCTTTCCTTTTTGTTTTAAACACCCATTTGCAGTCAATGACATGCATATGCGGAAGACGTGGTACCAAAGTCCAAGTTCCATTTCAGATAAGAGCATTAAATTCCTCATTCATAGCATTCCGCCAATTCATTGACTTCGATGCTTGAGTGAAGCTTGATGGTTCAGTCATATCAAGTTTATGTAATAAGACACTACGTAATGGATATTTAGTGGAGGAAAAAATTCTTGGTTTTAAAGTTCCATCTTTGGATCCAGTTATCATGGGATGGCTATTGGAGTTAGTAGATGTGATGGGTAAAGAGGGCTGCTGCATGGTTTCCGAAGAGAGATCTTCATTGGTATCTATGTTTGTAGTAGCAATGTCATGTGAAGGATTCAGTTCATGTAAATGAGAATTACTCTCTGTCCCATGTCTTATTGAAGTAGATGGTGATGATTCTTGTTCGTTGTTTAAAATATTTAAACTAGGATCATATGCATTAGTCAATACTGGAGACATAACTGGTGCAAATTCATTTACATGTATGGGCACATGTACATCCTGATGGGGAAATGAAATATTTGAAACATTTGAAGTTTGATGTAAAGGCATAGATATATGAGAACCACTTGAACTCAAAAATGAACTTGATTCTTTTTCAGCAAAAGGAAATCTCGATTCATCAAACACTACATGACGATTAACATAAACTCGACCACTGTCTAAATGCAAGCACCGATATCCACGATGACTAGTGCTATAGCCAAGAAAGACACAAAGTGAAGAACGAGGTTCTAATTTGTCTTTGTTGTATGGACGGAGAAGAGGGAAACATGCACATCCAAATACACGAAGTTTCTCATAATCAGGTTTTTCACCAAACAAAGTTTCATAAGGAGATTTATTTTGGAGAAGACTTGTGGGCATTCGATTTATGAGATACACGGCAGTTGAAACCACATCATCCCAATATGATCGAGGATCAGAAAAGGTGGACATAAGAGTAAGAGCTGTTTCAATGATGTGACGATGTTTCCGCTCAGCTGAGCAATTTTGCTCATGTGTATGTGGACAAGACACTCGATGAGCAATGCCAGCCAAGTCCAAGGCCCGAGAAACATTTCGATATTCATCGCCCCAATCAGATTGTAAGGCTTTCCCCTTTTGCGATCCTTAACAATCAAAAAATCAGGGTGAAATTCCATAACGCATCATTATCTCGTGTAAACTGATGCACATACAACGAATTCTTTGATATGCTAGGCACGTGTAAAATGTTATTCAAATAAATAGGAGATGAACTTGTATGATATACTGAAGTTCCTATATTATGAATTTTCAAACCTGTGTCGTTACCCATTAGTACTTGATCTGCACCTTCGTAAGTATTGTAAATACTAAGATTTTGAAGATCTGCAGTAAGATGATATGTTGCGCCAGAGTTCGGATACCAAGATTGATCCAATGAAGATTGAGTATGTGCAAAGCTAGGCTAGAAAGCACGCTGTAACGAGGCACAGTTAATTGCTGGTGGATTATTTAATAGATTCGCAAAGCCACTTGACCGAGCATGAAATGCATTCTGTTGCTGATTTGGATGAAAGGAGTGATCAAAACGGCGATAACATGTTCCGGCCATATGTCCTGGGTGATTGCAAAGTTGGCAAAGAACACTGCTTCCACCACCTCGCCCGCGTCCTTGTCTACGTCCATTACGATTGCCTCTTTTTTGTGCATTTTGATCATCAAATGGAATATATGATTCAACAGAGTTATTACCATGACTTTTAGTAGCAACATGAACAAGAGGAAATGGAGATGAAGATCCATTTTGCTTTGCTTGTCGAGCTAACCACGCTTCATGTGCAAGAATATGTCCATGTAGTTCTTCTAATTTCATCGGGTTTTGATGGGTTGCTGCAGCAGGAACAAATGCTTGAAATTCTGCACCAAGCCCGCCAAGGACGTTATTAAGAAGTTCATGATCAACTATAGGCTGGCCGATTGCAGCTAAACTATCAGTGATTTGTTTAATATGCTGAAGATAATCAGTGATAGATTCTGATCCTTTGGAGATATTACGAAGTTCGGTGTGTAACTCGAGTGCTCGTGCTTGTGCTTATGAGGCAAAAGAAGCAGCAAGAGCATCCCATACTTGTTTAGATGTCTGAAGCCCAACAATAAGTGGAAAAAGCTCTTCAGACAGAGATGATAGCATCCAACTTAGAGCTAGTTGATCACGCTGAATACATTGTGTATAATCCAGATTTAAACTCGGTGACGGAGAAGCTTCAGTGGTTGTGCTTTCTATTGAAGTATGGCGGTTGGAGCTGCTAGTTTTTGGTGGGCAAGGTTCAGTACCTTCCACAATACCCAACATATCATGGCAAATAAGTAATGGAAGAAACTGTGCCTTCCACATTAAGTAATTATCTATTTTTAATTTTAATGGAAGGAAGTGAGATACATTCGAAGTTGGTAATGCAGTAGTAAAGTTAGTTGCTGCCATAGGATCTGAAGCTTTGAAGCAGTAAAGCTCTAATACCATATAAAGAACAAAAGTTAGAGGCAAAACTGTTTTCTCTTATATTATTCACTATACAGTGTAGTAATATATATTTTACAAGTACGAATTCATTTGTAATCAGATCCTAACATATAGGGATATTATGCGCATGCATTTAGATTACTAACTTGAACAGTTCCTGTAGATACTTTTACAATAATAGAGTCATGAATTCAAACATGATGTAAAGGTGAACTGTTCTCGATTATTACAAAGATAAAATGTTCGTATTATTTCTATTAACTAAATGATTGTGGTTATTATTAATGAAATATTGGTTTTTATTTTATAGTTAATAACAGTTGTGAAGAGCTGAATTATACAGCAGTTAAAATATTTACTGTAGTTGTCATTATTACTTGTAGTAGAACCTACCATAACTTTTACAAGCAATTGTAAATCATTAGCACAACTAACAAAAACATTTGTTAAAATGTCAATTGCAATAGTTACAAAAAGTAGTAAATAAGTCATTTGCAAGTGCTAAAAGCTTTTGTTAAAGGATCTTATAACAACAGTTAATTGCTGTTGCGATTATCTTAGCTATAAATGAAAATAGAAGTTGTAAATAATTCTTTTACAACTGCCATAAACAGCTATAAACGATGTTTTTTTACAAATGTCATAAAAAGATGTAAAATATTCTGCTCTCTTACAGCTGCAGATATGAAGACCGATAGACATCAGTTGTAATAGACGTATCACAACTATTTTTGGCAGTTGCAAAATGGATATTTAATTGTAATGAAATATTGATATAGGTAAGTATATTTCTACAAATGATGATAATGTCCTTACACCAACAAGGGTGAAACTTAGTCCTCACTAAAGAGTGACTAAGTTGATCACCGAGGTGTAAGAAATGCATAGTCAAATTATTGTAGAATGTATTATCCATAAAGAGAAGAGATTGATGATGGAGAAATTACTTCGCATCATGGTCATAATAAAGCAAGACCAAACATGAACATACAAATAGCTAAGAAATGCTAATGAAGAGCAAGTTGAGTTTATGAAGCCAAAGATGATGAAATCGTGAAAGTAAGAGTGAAGGATGGTTAAAAAAAAAATCTTTACTTACATTTAAGAACTGATGTATATGTACTCAATCCAAGCCAAGTAGTGTTGTCTTTCTTTCTCAAAAATGTTGTTATTATTTTAATCTAGTCTTACAAATTTAATCTAATTTTACATTAGGATTTTCAATAAATTTAAAGTCCGAATGTATTTTTAACTTCTATCCAATTTTTTTTCTTATTCAGACCATTTGAGCTATAAATTTATATCTATATAAAAAAAATTAATCTGTTAGGTTTTGGATCGATTCACTATAATAAAATATGTATTTTTCGAATGTTGAAAACCATCGGTGGACGTCGGCAACTATCAGAAGCCATCGGAAAATGCAGATGGAAATTAAGGCATCGGTGAAAAGATTTTCGGATGGCTTTCGACAACATTCGTCGTCTCAATTTCCGACGTCTTCCTATAGTTTTCTGCGGTTTCCAATAGCTTTCAACATGTGTCGGTATCCGTCAAAAGTCGTTGCTATCGAAAAACTTGAAAGCCGTCAGAAAACTTGCAGATTTTTTTTATAATTTCGGCTTCTATTCTGCCTTTCAACCACATTTCTCATGCGAACCACTATTCGCCAACTATATACAATCTTAGAATATCATACATCAACCAAATATCAAAATCAAACCAATCTAAACTCACCAAATCAAAAAATACATAAAATCAAGTCCTATTTCATCACCAAATCAGACGACTAATTATGCAATGCTTAAATATTTACATGCCCCGATATGACAACTTCCCATAACTTAAGCACTAAACTAAGGAAGAGTGCACTGTATGACATACCAGGCCAATATAACAGAAAATATACAACATGATATAGTAGTGAAGCATAGTAGAATAGTAAAACCAATCTCAATAACATCTCTGAGTCACCAGTACAAAACATTTGTATAAACGAATAACCCGTACATCAAGCCTCACTACATATCTCTCAAAATATAAGTAATCACCAACAAACATTGGAAATAAAAGAATATCCATATAGCATAGTAATAGTACGCCTGTCTCCTGCTCGTCATCGCACATCATCATTGGCACCAAAACCTATCATATACTGTTTAAGTCTACTCACCAATAATATTAATGATAAGCCTAAGGTAATGAGAGGAAAACATAAAATATTGAGTCAGACAATGGTCTTAGTGAGTGATAAAATAACTAACAATAGTTACACAGGATATATGAGTATAAATAGTTCAATCAACCGATCTATCTAGCAACTACAGAATTAGCACATGATAATCATCTATAATATGCTACTCCAAAGAATAGGAAAGAACATCCTCCAATTCCACTTCTCCTTGACGATCGATAGTGATAGCCTACTTAGAGAAAAACCGAGAAGTAAGCACACAATCAACCATAACACGCATAACATCCAATATCCTAGCTATCACTGACTAAAGCCTTGAATACGTCAATCATCAAGTGACCGACAATTATTGTCCATCAATGGCTAATGGACGATTCTAGTCAGACTACCATACATCATCAACCATATGTTTGCCTCAATCATCTAAGATAACTAGATCACTCCTATAGCTCGATCCAAGGTACACGATCCACCTTGATCCTAATGGGAGGCCCAACAATACACCTTCTTTGAGTCCGATAGAACCTTCGCTAATCAATGATCCCTTGGCACTTCAAATCTTCATGCCATCATCCTCGATAACTTCATCTTTAGTTCAAGCTACTTTTCGAACAATTCCATTATCATCCTCGATCGACCCCATTTCGAGTCTATCCATCATCAAACAGTATTGTGCATCGCCCCATGACCAACACCACATCAGTTCTACCTCAACCAATCCATCTTGATTCGCAATCGATGTAACCATCCGACTTGAGTTGCATCATGACCATCTGAAGTCCTTTTCCATCCAAACTCTACCAAACCACCTAAAGTAGCCACGCATGCTATCACACGCACCAAAACGGAGCATCTCACATGCTTCATCACAGATTGGTATCGATCCATCGAGAATGGATCAGTACCATTCCATCAAGTTAGCAGAATTTTGGTATGTGCTGGCCTTCGCTCCATCCTTGCTTTGAGATCCTCCTGCTGATCCATCGCTAAAGTGCAGTCTCCTACCAGTCCAAAGCATCGAAGCAAAATTTACTCCATCACATGTTTCCTGTTGATCCATCATCCAGCCTTCGTATAACTTGCTACCATTCCATATAAACCACTTGAAAATTTGCACAGCCTCGAATCCAACTCCCAACTCCACACACAAAGTTTTGAAACCATCAACCCTGTCATAATGGCCATGGACCAGTACCAGTCCATATATTTATAAGATTTCGAGATGAAATTTTCTTAATGCCATCTCGGTGTCCTCTAGAGTTCTTCTTCCAAGTTTCATTTGAATTTGATATCTGAACCTTAGATTTTCTTTGATCTTTAATCCTAAGTTCTATGGCAAACGATTCTAACAAACAACCAAAGAAATGCAATAAATTCAATCAAAACAAAATGTGATTCATCCAATTTTGATCATACAACATACACTTATCTTAAACGTACCGTAAACATATCATAAATTATGAATCTAACATGATTTCAACCTAAATTTTTGCAAGAATAGGACTAAACTAACAAATTGCAGTTTATGTGATAAATTAGGTCATATTATACAATCAAAAACTGATATGAACAATATGATGTGATCTAGGGTGAATTCAACATATTTGATAAGAATTAATATTAACCTAACTCATATAATCCATAGTTTCAATGTGAGAGATATCTATCACTCACCAGTTTCAAGATCCAATGCAATACTAATAACTCATATCTGGATGGCGATGAAAATCCTATAAATTGATGAAATATGATATAATCTACCCTTCCCTGATGATAATCTAGCCCCTTGATGCAATTGGTGATGAATTAAGATGGATAGAATAAAGAATTAAGGTTTAGGTTGAATTTGAAGAATCATAGACACAAGCCTAAATGTTTGAATGAAGAGAGAAACCTAAATTCTCTGCTCGAACCCCCTATTTATAGCTGTAGTTCATTAGCCTAATGGGCTTCTTTAATCACTCCATTAGCATATAATTAGTTTGCCAACATAAACTGAAACTTAAAACATCGATTTTTTCCAGACTGCTGCCGAATCCTTAATGTGGCCTCTCTAAGGAATCGCCAACTGCCATTACGATCAATGAGACCAATTTTAGCATCTAGTTCAATCCCTATCAAAAGTTATAGCTAAAACAATATTCAAAAGGGTTAAACTGTCATAATTAAGTTTGATAAAAATCATGGACATGTATCGCATCCCCAGGAAAAAAATATTAAAAAACTAGAATGATCAGACCAATAAGGAATTAAATATAATTATTTTATGATCTTCTGATACATAAAATACGGGCTATTACATTCTCCCAACCTTTAGGAATATCTCCCCTGAAATTCCAAGAAAACATGAGCAAACAAGGTAACCCGTATGACTATCATCCACTAGTAACGAATCTATCGTGCAATCTAGAATCTAGCAATCCATACGATCAAAATCCTATCCAAGCATGCGGAACTCTAATAGTGCATGACATAATGGTGCAAATAAGATACGATATATAGGACATACCACTTAAAGAGTTCTGAATGGTTCAACCTCATACTCTCTTCTGTTTTCCATGTGTAATTGTAACACCCCACGTCCATTAATGTCACTCACAAAGCGAATGCATTAACTTCTATGGAGCGTTTTAAGTGAGTATAGAACAGAAACTTAATAACAAGACAGATATAAACAGTACTTGAAAAATCAAAACTTTATTTGAATGCAGCGGAAAATACATAAGTTTGATTACATCTTCTTGCCGGTCCAAAAGTAAACTCGTCTCATGTCCATGTACATCTTGTCCCCGCCGGGATGGATGGTCATCTTCGAACGATGTGCATCATCAAGAATGGTCTTCCTTAGGTCCTCGTCTTTTGGTACATAAAGTCTACCGTCCCTATGTAACCAACCCTTATCATCTAGAGTATACCTACGGAGATGGCTCGATGACACCCCTCCTTTGAGCTTCTTTACTAACTCAACCAACTGTGGGTCATCTCGCTGTGCCTCACCAATCCGTCACAAAAGCATAGGTCTGACCTCCAAGGATGCTAGCAAGCCGGATACAAAGTCAACGGAAGGTTTAAAGTCAAACGTAGAGATGAACTCTAAGCTTCGCCGCTCAACAAACAACGGACTCAAGTACAACCATTTTCTACTTAAGGAGTCCGCCACCACGTTACCCTTGCCAGGGGTATATGTTATCTCGAAATCGTAGGATGCTAAGAATTCCATCCACATTTGCTGCCTTAAGTTCAAGTCCTTCTGAGAGAATAAGTATTTTAGCGACTTGTGGTCAGTGAACAATTAGAATTTCTCGCCAAGAAGATAATGACGCCAAGACTTAAGCGCAAAGACAATAGCGGCCAACTCTAGGTCATGTGTAGGGTAATTTCTCTCATGCACTCTCAACTGCCTTCCACCATAGGCTATTACCCTTCCCTCTTGCATTAAGAGTGCATCTAGTCATGTCCCACATGCATTAGTATAAACGGTAAAGGGCTTACTCCCATCTGGCAACACTAAGACTGGGGCTATGGTCAAAGCTCTCTTTAGACGTTGGAACGCATCATCACAATCTACGTCCCATGTGAAAACTAAGTTCTCCTTCGTCAAGCGTGTTAATGGGGCTGATATTTTTGCGAAGTCTTTGATAAACTTCCTATAGTAGCCAACCAACCCTAAGAAACTCCTCACCTCGGTAGCATTTTTAGGAACCTTCCAATCTTGGATGGCCACTACCTTTGCGGGATCCATGGCTATCCCTTCTTTGGAAACCACGTGCCCTAAGAACCGCACTTCCATCCTCCAAAAGTGACATTTAGAAAATTTAGCTTTAAGGTTATGCGCTCGAAGGGTCTCCAACGCTTCCCTAAGGTGTAGGGCATGCTCTTCCTCGCTTTTAGAAAAGATCAAGATGTCGTCCACAAAGACCACCACAAATTTATTAAGGTACTCCCTAAACACCCTACTCATCAAGTCAACAAAGTATGCAGGGGCGTTTGTCAAACCGAAGGGCATCACAAGCCACTCGAAGAAACCATCTGGAGTCCTAAAGGCAGTCTTGTCTATGCTATCCTTAGCCACTCTCAACTGATGGAAACCCGTGGCTAAGTCCAACTGCGAAAACACCGAGGCTCCAACTAACTGATTGAAGAGATCGTCAATCCTCGGCAGTGGGTGTCTATTATTCTTAGTAAGCTTATTAAGTTCTCTGTAGTCCACACAAAGTCTAAGGGACCATCTGCCTTCGTGGAAAATACTACCGGAGCACCCCACTCCGATATACTACGTCTGATGAACCCCTTCTCAAGCAATTCTTTCACTTGCTTACTGAGTTCTCTTCTTTCTCTCGGAGCCATGTGGCGCACTGGCAATGCAAATGGTTTTGCATTATCTACTAGATATATTCGAAAGTATATCTCACGTTTTGGGGGTAAACCCCTCACCTCATCGAAGACATCAACATATTCACGGACTATGTTAACAGAATGTAAATCATCATCGGATGCGTCAAGGGATTCTAGGTAGCTAAGCATTACTGGACCTCTAGGGTCACAAGAAATATCAAGGGTCTTTCCAAAACGGGTCAACATTCTAACTACCCTTCTTTCACAATCTAGGATGGCCCCATATCTAGTTAACCAATCCATACCTAGAATTAAACCGTAGCCCATGAAGCCAAGAACAAAGGCATTGCATTCGAACTCAACGCCCAAGATAAACACTCTCAAATCCCGACAAATCATAGAAAGATGAGCTGAACCACCATAGGATTTGAGACTACTAAGGGATCGGTAACAAGACTAGTATCTAGGTGCAGTGTTTCATCTAATGATGTAGAGATAAACGAATGTGATGCGCCAGAATCGAATAAAGTACGAACATGATGATCAAACAGAAAAACTAAACTTTCAACGGAAATTGCTCTACCTCGTTCTTGCAGCGGTGGGACCATGAGAGCCTGAACTTGTCCCCTTGCCTGCCCTGGTGCCATAAGATCCTGCACCTGTCCTCCCGAGGTAGACCCTGCCCTCTGCCCTTTCCTTGGGCAGTCCTTAATCAGATGTCCCGCTTCGTCACAGTGGAAACATCCAGTCTTCTTTTTCTTCCTACAATCTTTGCTTAGATGGCCTGGTGTCCCACAGTTAAAGCATCTCTTCTTCCCCTTAGCATTGTTGCCTTTACCACCTTTCTTGTTCTGTTGGTGCTGTTGCGGTTTCTTTTGATCCCCTTTATTCCCGGGTTCCTTATTAGCATTGGCGCCCTTCTCTTCTTCATGCATAAGCGCTATGTCAACTAGCCTCTCAAAGGTAGCCCCCATGGGGATGTGGGTCATAGCTAACCCATGAAGTGGCTCATTCAAACGCTTAACAAACCTCAGGGCCTTCTTTTCTAGTGTATTCACCAAGTCCAAGCCAAATCTTGCCAATTGATTGAATGTTGGCGTACTCTTTCACCGATAGATTCCCTTGCTTCAATGCTAGAAACCTTTCCATGTATAGATTCTCTTCAGCCTGTGAGAGAAATTTCGCCTCAAACCTCTGCCGAAAATCTGGCCATGTATCGACTGGACGTCCTCCATTAGTGACCTCCCACCAAAACGAGGCCTCATCCTTCATTAACCAGGCAGCTAACTGGACCTTTCTTCCATCATCCACTTCAAAGATTCCAAACAATTCTTCCACCTCCTTTAGCCAGTTTCGAGCTTCAACAAATGTCTCCGTCCCGTGAAAAGGGTTTTCCACCCATTGCCCGAAAGTCCTTACATATCTTAGCAAAAAGTATCGATGCGAGGAGGAGGAGGAGAAGCATTTGCTGGACCTGCGGTGGCGGCCCTAGCCTCGAGATATTGACGAAACCAACCGGGTATATGAACACCCTCTGGTATCTCAGATGCTTTAGACATGCTGAAACGAAAAAAGGAAAGATTCAATACAAAAGAACCGAAGGAAAGATATATGGCTCTTGGGTTTATGCTTTCTAAAATAAGCATTTCTCTTGAAAATACTTTCCTTAAAACATACTTTTGAAGGTACTTCTTTATGAAAATGGTTTTGAAAAACAACTTTTTAAAATTCATATCTGTTCTGGTAACCTTCAGCTCTGATACCACGTGTAACACCCCCACATCCATTAATGTCACTCACAAAGGGAATGCATTAACTTCTATGGAGCGTTTTAAGTGAGTATAGAACAGAAACTTAACAACAAGACAGATATAAATAGTACTTGAAAAATTAAAACTTTATTTCAACGCAGCGGAAAATACATAAGTTTGATTACATCGTCAAAACCAGAGTCAAAGTACATAATATCCATCTTGACCAACTCAAAGTACATAAATTGAAAGACATAATCCCCAATACAAAATAGCCATAAATAAAAGAGAGGCTGAACTTTACTTTAGCGATCCAAGCAATCTTCTAAAAGCAAGTGATACAGCTGTCCAAAATCAAGCTCCACTGGTGCTAGTCCCAACCTGAGCATATGGGAGGGGGGGGGGAGGAAGAAAAGAGGAGGAAACAAAGGGGGTCAGACATAAAGTCTGGCGAGTGAGATAACTTTAACAATATAATCACCAAAGTAACTAGGCTAAGGTATAAGTTGGAAAATCAGGAAATGACCATGAACCATTGAGTATGGCAGAGTAAACAAGGAAACAAGATGAACAACAATATCGTTGAAGCGCACCTAAACCCCTATAAGATAATTTCTAAACTACACCAAGACTATAAGATAATTGCTATACTGCACCACCACTAGTCACCCTAAGGTTGATCCTGCCTACATACTTAATAATGTTATTGGTAGTTTCGTGCACCCCTAGCTGCCTTCATAGGTGTCGCCTGCCCCCATCTCCACTAGGTGTACCCACTACCCCCAAGCGATCGGCTCCCTAACTCGTAGATACTCGTGCTGGCCCCACAGTGGGGTGTATCACTCCCCAAAGTGGCAACCCGATACCACAAATAATGCACGGCTTATACCTACACGAGGCAACAGCGTCTTACCTACCAGCCCGGGTCCACACACGCATATGAACCCGTTGGACTTGCGTTGCCACCGCTAACCCGGTTTGGCCTCTTACAGTCAAGCCCAGTATGCGTGTCCCGTCCTTGACTTGGGTCGAGCCCACAAAGATACGTATGGGTTACTGGTTGAAACGGGCCCCCATTACTTGACACAAGCTATCCACCTAAGCTTGGTCCCATCTAGTTCATCCCACTTAACCCACTTCTTATTCATGTTTACTTACATGTTTCAATTTTGGTTAAGTATTTCTAATCGTATTTCAAATGCCACCCAAGGCACCCACTAGATTCCACATGACACCCAAGGCACCCACTTAACCCCCTCATGTCCCACTACATGTTTATCTGGTTAAGTGTTTCTTAATTCATTAAGACCGTAACCTCATAAAGACCTCTCACATTAGACTGGCATTTGTGGCAGCTGGATTTGCCAGGCGGGTCCGGGCAGTCTTACAACACAAAAGAGCCTAACCTCGTGTCTTTACAATTGTTATGTATTTAATTTGTGCCTAAGACCTCCCACATTAGACTGTCATTTGTGGTAGCTGGATTTGCCAGGCGGGTCCGGGCAGTCTTACACCGCAAAAGAGCCTAACCTCGTGTTTTAGACGATTAATTACTCCTAATTAATCATTCCCCAATTTGAATTACTTTCCCTATTCAAATTATCAATTAATTCCAAATTTAACTATGGCCATAATTGACTCAATTATGTCCATCTATTTATGGTATGTAAAATCATACCAATTTTCATCACAATTTATTTTATGCCTTTTAAGGCATCTATGCCAATTAAATCTTTTAATATTATCCCTTTTTTACCCCACGTTGTACGTTCGTTCGTTTAACGTAAAATATACGTTAGACTCACGTAGTCTAACTCATGGAATAAAGAGAAAACATCACATTAAAACTAGATCTAAACATAAGGGGTGAACTTGCATGTGTGAACGATGTTCTACATCTAAAACTTGCATAGGCCAAAGTTACAACTTGCATAAAATTACATATCTCATAAATCCAAATCTAAAGGTGTGAACTTGCTTAGATAATGGTCACAAACTTGCATAAATCATGTATGTCATAGATCTACATCTAAAGGTGTAAACTTGCATAGGCAATAACCACAAACTTGCATAACATGATTCATATTCAAACACATGTATTCATATAAACTTGCATATGTGATTTATGCAACATAACCATAGTATAATCTTACATCTAAACATGTAAACAAACATGTAGAATTTGGCATATAACTCACACATGTCATAGCCTAACTTTAGATCTAAAATAGATGTCATGAAGCATATAAGGTTATACATATAATTTTCCCCAACTTGCATATGATTCATGTCTTAATAAAAATCTATACTTGCATACATACTTATGATTTATCATATGAATCAACATACCCAACTAGCATATGAATAACATGGTGATTCGATTATACATAAGTCAATCATAAAATTACAACATAGATGATCACAACTTTACAAGATAGCATCATAGAATTTACAACATAAACATCACAATTTTACTACAAGAATAATAACATGCGGTCAATAATTCACATCATATCCAAATAGTCCACATCATAACTCAATCCAATTAATTTGCTAATTATTTTATTAAAATTATCGAACTCACAATTCAGAGAAATGTCTTGAATTCTGAATTCTGAAGTTGTAATAGCTTTCCCTTGAAGAAAATTCATTGTTTAAAGTTGAAAAGAATTGATTTAGGCTAGCTTTCTTCCTTTCTAATTGGTGGAGGCTATGCTGAGTTGCTAGGTGACGGCATGGAGGCCATAAATCTAATTTTGTTTTGATTTTAGGGTTTGAGTCTAGAGGTGTTTTTATAGAGTTTAGGATTAGTTTAAGCCGTCCTATCAACCCAGAGTTAATCCCAGCCAACCAGAGCATATCAGAAACACTAATGAGTCAGCGTCTAGTCATTAACAGGTCATAATTCATATTTGCCCGGTGGGAAGAGGGGCAGGTCGACCCTATGGTCGGCCTGGTCAGGGCAGGTCGACCCCCAGGACGACCTGGCCCTGGCGGGAAAATTCCCGTCTAGCCCATCTGACTCCGAATTTTCAAATTTTGAAATCAGTTTTGAATTTTCTGAAACTTCCGATGGCCATAACTTCTTCATACAAAGTCCAATTTACGCAAACTCGGACTCTATCTCAACCAGAATTCCGAGACGAACACAATGGCATAACCCGTTTCCCTTAATTCTCACGTCTGAGATTAGTAATTATTTAATTTGTGAACATTAGTGTTAACAGAAATACGGGGTGTTACAGTAATCATCCTCGCTCCATTGTACTCGACTAGCTTGACAATCTTCCCTCTAAATTGTTTCGTGTTACTCCCTATTACATGAAGCGGCTTATGAGGCATAGAAACACTGGGCTTGACCTCTAAATTTTCGATCTGATCAAAATATACTACAACATTCGAGTCGTGCACAAATTTCTGTAGAAATGATACATGAAACACATTATGTACACCTGTCATCTTCTCAGGTAGATTCACTCTATAAGTGAGTTTCCCAATACGCTCGATAATCAGAAATGTCCAAAAAACCTTGGCGCTAACTTTCCTTTGCTTCCAAAACAAACAACATTCCATAGAGGTGAAATCTATACAAACAATGAATCCTCGACTAATAATTCCAAGTCTTTCCATTGCCTACCGGCATAACTCTTTCGACGATCTTGGGATGTGTTCATTCGTAGTCGAATGATCTCAATATTATCTGTCTTTTACCTTATCGTCTCAGGCCCAAGAACTAACTTTTCGCCAGTTTCAACTAACAGGATGGAGAATTACATGGTCTATCATACAATGCCGCATACGGTGTCATTCCAATGCTCGATTGGTAACTATTATTATAAGCCAACTCAACCAAATACAGATGGTCTTCCAATGATCCTTCAAAATCTAATACACATGCTCTAGGAAGATCCTCCAATACTCGATTAACCCTTTCAGTTTGACCATCTATCTACGGATGATAAGCCGTACTCATACATAACTCTATTCTCAATGTTTCTTGCAAACTCTTTCTGAATCCATTGGTAAATAATGGATCATGATCGTTAACAATGTTTTTTAGAATCCCGTGGAATCTATTAAAGACTGAGAAGTTAATGATGATGGTATTGATGACAACAACCTTGTTTCAACTATTATTATTATAAAATATACTAACACTTTTATCTATATGTATATGTGTATATATATATGAAGGAATTATCTAAATGTATTGATTTGAGGACGGTGCACTTTTAAAGATTAAAGATTTCGAAGAAGAAGAGTTCAAGATTGAAGACTCATGGGTGACAAGAGTTCAAGAGATCAAGAAAACAAGATAGGTTAAATGTAACAACCCGGAATTTTGGAACTAATTTAAAAAAATTATTTTAAGGAAATTTTGACAGAAAATGCGTCATAATTTAAAAATTCCAAAAAAAAAGAGAAAGAGTGAACTTTTAAATAAAATTACGATGTTATTTATAAATTATTTCTAATTTATTTCTAATAAACAATTATTTGTAATTAGATAAATAATGATTTATTACAATTGAAATTAGTATCAAGTTGTATATATATTTATTTATTTTATTTATTCTTGCATAAGCATTGAATAGGTTGATTTCAAATATTATATAGACTCTAAATAAATTATGATAAAGATGTCATTATGTAAACTCTTTTATTTTTGTAAATTCTATTGTTAACGTTTTGTAAATCCTTGTATCTTATTTTGTATTCTCATTTCTTAAATCTCCTTTCTCCATTTTGTTAAATATATGTGTTCTCTTATTTTTATATTATGTTGTTTATATTCTGGAGCAAACAAAATAAAATAATACCGTAAACTTTTAATTTTATCAATGTAATAACTCATGATATTTAATACTATATGTTTTGAAATTTGAAAAGTTGCAAATTACTTTCTAACAATCAGCATTAAATAGTAATCTAGCATTCATTTCTTCCTGTTTATTCTCTCTCTCCCATTGTTATTTACTTTTGAATGGAAAATAAATATTACACCATCATGTCTAGTCAGTGAATTTATTTCATTTGTAACCTGCTACATATGTAGCGACACACGTGAGGGATAAAATAAAATATATAACCAAATAAAAATATATGTATATATATTTTCGCTCCACTATATAACATCTTAAACTTATCTAAACCTATTCCTAATCACAAAACAACGGCAACCCCTTTCTCTTCTTTTTTTTTCCTAAACATAATTGCAAGCTTCTAAATTCAAAAAAGGAAAAAAAAAAAACAATTCAAGGAAAAATCTATAATTTGCAAAGCTGAGTTCTTTGAACTCATATGAGTATGAGCTTCGATTGGTATGAGTATGAAGCGATTCGGAGCCGAAAAGTGTCGGGAGGAAGAAGAGGAGACATTGGACTCATGGCATCATACACGGCATTCTAGAAGCAAGCAGGGTAATTTAGATCGATCGATAATTTCTGAGGAATTCCAAATCACAGTGAGATTTCTATTCTTATTAAATAATTAAAATTTAATTATTCTCTAGTTATTTGAAATTGATGTATGTATATAATCAAATCAGATCTGTAATTCACGATTGAAATTTGTTGATTGTTGTTGTGGTTGAATATGATGCTCTTGTTTGTTTATCTAAATCTGTGATGAATATTTATTCGCTAGGATCTATAGTTTGTCTAGACTTTGATTTGAAATAGAAATCATATTTTTATGATTGGGTCTAGGAATATATGTTTTTATAATAAAGTTGGTATCTTTTATGTAGATTCATGTTTATGGTTCGTGTTTATAAGAAAGATAAAAACCTTTATTTTAATACATGAACTATTGAATTAAATGGTGCGTATTCATGTCTTGTCAAAATTTGTGTATACAATATAAAAAAACATATTTTTATTGCATACATAGAAATAAAATATTCATGATTGTCAAAGTCTATTCGTACAATAAAAACATGTTCTTATTGTATATATATGAGAATAAGAAAAATGTTAAGGTTTTCGAAAGGAGTGTTTATACAACAAAAATCACATTTATGTTGCATTAAAAATTGACAAAATAGATATGTCATTTATGTTGTATTAAAATTGACAAATTAATCATGTCATTTTTATTGAAATTAGAATTGACAAAATAATCATGTCATTTTTGTTGTTCTTAGAATTGACATAACAAGATTATCACTTTATATGTTTTGTAGAATTAAAATTATCATCTTAGCTAGTAATGTCACCTTAGAAATAAAATTATCACCTTTGTTAGAAATGTTGCATTATTATAAAATTAACATTTTAGTTAAAAATTTTGCATTGGTATAAAATGGACATTTTAATTAAAAGTTTTGGATCAAAATTAAGTTGTCATTTTGATATAAAAAGTTATTATAGATAAAAAGATCATTTATGTTAAAAAGACATTTATGTTAAAAGTGTTACATAAGAATAGAAACCTCATTTATGTTAGAAACGTATATTAGAATAAAATTATCATTTTTATTATAGAATGTAATGTTAGGTAAAAATATCATTCTATTAGAAATGTTATGATTAGAATAGAAATGCCCCTTTTAGTAGAAATGATTTATTAGACTAATAAAAATATCACCTTGATTAGAAATGATGATTAAATCAAATTGACAATTTTGGTTAAGAAATTGGTTAGACAAACAAACAACATTTTTATATAAACGTCACATTAGTGAAAAAGAACAACATTCTTGTCAAGGCTTGATTAGTGAATTTAAATACTCATTTTGGGTTAATATGTTAGTGAGTTAGAAATGAACCTTTTTATTCATTGAAAGGGATTAATTGGAAAATGAACATTTTGATTTATTTAAAAATTGATAAACAAAAATCACTATTTTTATTTGCATTAAAAGTTAATAAACAAAATCACTATTTTTGTTTGAATCAAAAGTAAACTAACAAATTTTCATTTTTGTTTGTGTATTGAAAGTCAACATACAAGATTATCATTTTTATTCATATTAAAAGAATGAAATGAAAGAATATATTTTGTCATTTGAAAATAAAAGACAAGTTTTTAACTTTACTTTGTTTACAAAATAAAACACCAATTTTTACCTTTATTTTGTTTATAAAATAAAAAGCAAGTTTTAATCTTTTATTTTGTTTACAAAATAAAATGCTAATTTTAATCTTTAATTCTGTTTACAAAATAAAATACGAGCTTTACCTTTATTTTTGCGAACGTAATAAAATGCATATTTGAAATGTCATTTATGACAATTGACCTATTAGAATCACCACTTATGATAAAGCTCAAAAGATCATTTATGTTGAGTTATAATAACCATTTATGTTAGTATTCAAAATGACATTTATGTTGAGTTAAAAATACCACTTATGCTAGGATTCAAAATGTCTACTTTTATGTTTGTTCATAATCAAAATACCCTTTTTGTTTGAACAAAGTATAAAAAAAAATGTCAAAATCTAAATTAACAGTTGTCAATTTAATAAAAAGTTAATCTTTTGTTTACAATTTTTATGTAAACAAAAATGTCTAAATCAAAATTTACATTTGTTAATTATATAAAAGTTTATCTTTTGTTTACGTTTTACGATGTAAACATAAATGATTAAATAGATTTTATATTAAATAGGAAGATGTTAAAATAAGATTTTACATTAAAATAGACAAATGTGAAAATAGGAAAATGTACAAAAACATTAAAAATAGAATTTATGTAAAATAAAAAGGTTATGCTTTGTTTGCATTTTGCAATGCGAACAAAGATGTTAAAAATAGAATTTATGCAAAATAAAAAGATTATGTTTTGTTTGCATTTTACAATGCAAAAAAAAAAATGTTAACAATAGAATTTACAAAAATAAAAGAGTTTATATTTTGTTTGCATTCTCGATGCGAACAAAAGCGTCAAATTAGGATGTTACATTTAATAATAGGTTTTGTTTGTTTGCATTTTTCAATGCGAACAAAATAATAAATAGAAAGAAAAGAAATCAAAGACATTTATTTACACTTAGGTAAATAAATAAATAAATAAAGAATGCTTAACCCGAGGTTGGATTGAGTTGTGATGTAAACCTGCCCGGACCCGCCCGGCTGTCCAGTAATCACAACAATACCTATCCAATGTGGGAGGTTAAAGCATATTCATATTTTCTAAATTTACATTTTATAGGTAAATTACTACAAATATTTAGGGTAAATAAAACATAGAAAAAGGAAATACATTTATTTACCTTAGATAAATAAAAGATTAAATAAAATTGCATTTTATATGTAATTAAAGCATATGTTTTTACATTGTAAATAAAATTACATTTCTATGTAATAAAGATTATTTACATCTTCTTAAAAAGGATTAAAAGAATAATTATGTGAATATTATTTATTTACATTTTCTTATGTAAATAAAAAGGATTAAAAGAATAATTATGTGAATAGGATTTATCTACAATTTCTTATGTAAATAAATAAGATAAAAATAAAAGATACATTTATTTATAATTAGTGTAAATAAATATAGAAAAGGTAAAGGTAAATATTTATTTACAAATAGTGTAAATAAATAAGAATAAGAAATTAAAAACATTTATTTACATTTATGTAAATAAATAAGAAAAAGAGAATTAAATACATTTATTTACATTTAGGTAAATAAATAAGAAAAAGATAAGAATATATTTATTTACATTTAGGTAAATGAATAGGATGAGAAAAAGAGTTTAATTTTATTTACATTTAGTGTAAATAAATTAAAATATAGAAATAGTATAATTTATTTACATTTAGGTAAGTAAAGCAAAATATAGAAATAGTATAATTTATTTACATTTAGGTAAATAAAGAAAATCATAGAAAAAGGATAATTTTTACATTTAGTGTAAATAAAACCAAAAGATAGAATCGTTACATTTATTTACATTTAGAGTAAGTAAAACAAATGTTAGAAAAGAATAATTTATTTACATTTAGTGTGAATAAAACAGTGACATTAAAGGTGATATTTTTATCATCATTTTATATGCGATAAAAAGAATAAATTTTTTTATAATTAAAATCGCCAAATGATTTATAATTATATATATATAAATATAAATTATAAACTTAATGACACACGCGCGACAGTTCGCGTATCGACAAGCGTAACTTTAAATAGTTATACCGAAAGATCCGACCATCGGATTTTCCCAAAACTGGAACCGTTAGGACCGCTTTGGGAAGATCTTTCCAACGATATAAACTTCATCAAAATCCAACGGTTAGTTTTCGAGATAAGTGTAAATCAAATTTGGTTGAAAACAGCGTCAGGGTCGCCCATTGACCCGAAGCGTCGTTATATTAATTTAAGCTATTTTTATTTAAATAAAAATAGAAATAGGTCGTTATTAAATACCAATAACGATATGCAATGATTTCAAATTATATATATATATGCGAGAATCATTTGAAAAGTCCGAGTTCAATCTCATTTCAAATGATTAGACGACGATCTAAGTCGAAGAGTTGAAGACGGTAATTGAAGACCGACGATCTTCACATCGAATGGATGTGTTGCTACTGAGACCCATGAGAGGAGTAGCTACCTTGAAAGGGGTTCAGTGGTGGCCGTTCGGACGTAGTGTTGATTTGTACGGATTTGACTTTCGCTCAGACCCAGAGCATAAGTTTATAAATGGAATGTATGTCTGACGTTGTAGTCCTTTATACTACATTCGTTGATCTCTGTTAATATATATCTGTTTGGTGGTTAACGCCCTTCTCTGAGACGTACGAGCTTAGAGGTTATATATTGGTAGAAATCAATGGTGTGGTATGGATTGACAATGTGGCATGCCAAGATGCATGGATCAAGGCTTTGTTGAAAAGCAGGCCTTGTAGTTGATGATCGAAGCACGACCTGTTTAGGCACAGCTTTGTGTATAACGTGACTTCGCGAGCCTCACACCCCGGTATGAGTCAAAAACGGGATACGGACCGTAGGGAGTGCACACGTTTCTTTCTAGCTAGAGTGTTGTCAGGGACCTATCAGCGCTGACATTTTACTCATTGTGGATGATGGATTTTGAGGTACCTCATGTTTTATGGGCCGTTGGTGGTCATACTATAGGTCCAAAGGGACCGGGAAACGTGTGTTCAGGCATAACTAATCCATACACATATGTATGGACCGGCCCTACCGCTTCCAAGGGTTCACTGCGGGGGATCCTGAGGCATTTGCTAGAGTGTCTCGAATCGGAGAGGAGCTTGCCCCTAGCCTCGACTCATGATGGAATCCAAATTTCCAATACGACCTTGCGGTTTTGATTGTATAACTAGTATGGCAACATGATATATGGTACCCATGCCGTCTAGGATTGATACATTTACTTGGAATTGTTTTTAAAACATACACACACTAATAATAATATCGGTTTAACGTATTTATCATCTTTTGATCATTATAAGGAAAAACCCTATCCTCTGGTGTGCGTTGCATTGTGTGATGGGACTTGGGTCTTATAATGGTTTCATTTTCTAAAAAGGCATTGCGTTATTTCTCGATTTACTTTATTTTATGCACTGGCAATCCATAGGAGTAAACCCGTTCCGCAAAAGAGGCGTGATCCTTGGATTTGTCTTATTAGTTATATTAGTTTAGTATTCTCACACCAGTCCTGTAGTGACCCGGATTTTTGAGCGGCTTTGGTTATCGACGTAAGCTCGACGTCGATAACCAAAACATCGAAAAATCCCGGTAATTAATGAAAGAAATTAGAAGGTAAGAATAGATAAGATAGAAACTTAGAATAGAAGAAGAAGAAGAACACAACATCAGAGTAACACGAACCTCACACCGGAACGAATAACATATAATAGATAACATAACTTTGAAATATAACAGTTATGTATACAATAGCACTTATCAGAGTACAGCACTTACAACACAGCGGAAATAACTATAGCTATATTATCTTGAAGCCTCCTGCTCCACGCTCTTCCAGTATATCTGTAAATTCCTGACTACTTGACTGCCCGTACAAAATTAGGCACCCAAGAGTTTAGGGAAAACAAAACAAATAAACTCTGGGTCAGTCATGGGACTGGTATGAGTAAAACAGTTTAAACAGGTATATGAACAAGTAAACGATATCTCATAAGACCACGCCGCAGAACGGAACGGGTTTTTCCCTTATGAGAACCCAAAATATCTTTATATCAAAAACCTTTTGATATTATAATAATGTCTATATACAAATAGATATCAACTAGCAGAAACGCTTTCATCTCACGTTCTACATATATAGTATACAATCAAAATCGCAAGCACGTATTGGATTATTGGATTTCCAACTATGACAAGGTATGGAACCACCTTTCGATCAGTGTACTCTAGGAACGATACACTGGAGTTCAACAAGAACATCTTGCAACTCAGCCACACATGACCGACCACTCATTTCGCTTGAGTGTATCGAATGTACATCACCAACGGTTGGGATCAGCAATCGTTCCCGTATATATATATGGGACAGCATTGATAGATTTAAGAGACAAATGAATATTCACTAGATAGGTGATTATACACCCTACTTCGGTGCGACTGACTTAGCCATGCTGCCTGCTCGATTTCTGTCATTTACCGGATGTGAGGCTAGAAGCTACGCTTTATCATCACAATAGATTCACTTCGAATGCCACATTGTCAGATCCATCGAAAATCACTAACTGACGTCTACAACAATACATTACGTGTCAGCTAAAAGAAGTTTCCTTCTCCGCTTCCACTCTTGGTACGGTTGAAGAAATCAATGTACGTGACCTTTCTGGAAATACTCTATCAGACATCCATCTTCATTCACTTAGAAATGTCACATCGTCATACCCGCCAAATCACAAATTGACTTATCCAAAAATAACACGGGTATACAGCTAAGAGAAACGAATTCCTCCGCCACCAAACGTGAATACGTTTGAACAGATCAACTTACGCGATCCATTGGATATACTCTGTCAGACCTTCGTCCATACAAGTTGTCCTGGGACTGGACAAACCGAAGGCACTATTCTGTAAACAGGATAGCCCTTGCATTTTTCTCCGTCTTCAATTTTCTTTGGCATATATGATTCGCGACGCTTATGCCAATACAGAGTGGTTCTTTGGATAATAATCCAACCGGTCTCTCCATATTAACAACGTTAAAATGGTCAAAACTTCGATAGTCTGTGATTTAACCATCAAAGAAAACAAGTGTGCAAACAACGATATTATTTCCAAATGGAAATTATATCGAACAAACATCATTTAACATAAATCTCTTTAGTTCATTTATTTACTTATCTCCTGTTTCCCTATATTCTAAATTCTTATTTTCTTTTATCAGAAAACATTTCTGATTCTCGTTCGGAAAACATTTCCAAAACTCCTTTACGATCAAACCTTACCATTTCTTAGTTAAGAAGGAAGTCACTCAAGTTGGGGTATAATTACCTCTCAGACCTTAACTGAACAACGTTATAACTTCGAAATGGTCAAAGTTTATCTTTTAATCTTTAACAACTTCTTTACGCCTTTCTCGGATTCAATTTTACTAATCCACTTCTATATTTAAAACATTGGTTATAACGATAACGTTATAATCCCTACTTTCGAATTATCTAACTTTAATTATAACTTCTATTCTTATTAGTGAATAATTAACCTAACACTTATTTATTTATAAATAAATAAATCTCTATTTAGACACTGGAAAGTATAAGTACTTTCCCGAATTCGATATAATCGAATTTGTCGATTAACTCTCTTCGAGAAATCTCTATTTGATTAACTCTTCTTCGAATAACCTATATTCGATTAACTCCTTCTCGAATAAACGATATTCGATAATCTCTCTTCGAATAACTAATATTCGATAACTCTTCTTTTCAAATATCCCATATTTGAAAATCTCACTTCGATTAAATTATAATCGATAACCCCCTTCGATGAACTAACATCGATAACTCCTTTCGATGAAACTAACATCGATAACTCCTTTCGATGAAACTAACATCGATAACTCCTTTCGATGAAACTAACATCGATAACTTTAACTCGACGAACTTAACTCAACTAACTTAACTTGACTCGACTAACTCGACTTACTTGGTTCGACCAATTCGATTCGATTAACTAGGCTCGACTAACTTAACTCGATTAACTTGGTTCGACCGACCAGGTTTGACTAACCTGACCCATTTGGTTTGACTGACCAGGTTTGGCTAACCTGACCCATTTGGTTTGACTGACCATGTTTGGCTAACCTGACCCATTTGGTTTGACTGACCAGGTTTGGCTAACCTGACCCATTTGGTTTGACTGACCATGTTTGGCTAACCTGACCCATTTGGTTTGACCACTGGGCTTGACTACTTGGTTCGACCACTTGGTTTGACCATTTGGTTCGAATACCATATTCGACTAACTCCTCTCGAATCATTAAAACCGATTAACTCATCTCGATTGACTAAATCAATTAACTCCTATCGATTAACTAAATCGATAAACTCCTTTCGATTAACTAAGTTTGATTTACTCGACTCGACTGACCAGGTTCGACTAACTTGACCAGCTTGGTTGTGCTGACCAGGTTCGACTAACTTGACCAGCTTGACTCGATTGGTTCGACTCGACCATTTGGCTCGATTTGGTTCGACTCGACCATTTGGCTCGATTTGGTTCGACTCGACCATTTGGCTCGATTTGGTTCGACTAGCTTGACTAGTTTGGTTCGACTAGCTTGGTTTGACCACTTAACTAACTTGATTCGAATATTTATATCCGACTAACTAACTTTTCTTTTATCTCTATTTATTTTAACTTCTATTTATTTCCTAAATAGATTTCCTTTTGTATAATCTATTTATTTTCCTAAATAGATTTTCCTTTATAACTCTAATTATTTAATCCCTAATTAAATATCCTTTATTCTATTTATTTAATCTAAATAAACATTCCTTTATTTTATTTATTTATTTCTAAATAAATATCCTTTTATAAAATCCTTCGATTTTATAAATATATTCATTTTCAATATAAATATTGAAAATCCCTTTTTCTACATTTTCAGTGTTTTCTATTTGTTTTTAAACAACCAACTGTCAATGATCAATATCGTCCAAACATATACAATCAACAACAGATTATATATCACAGTATATATCACAATATACAAATAACAGTAAAATCAATGTTGAGGAATCCAGTCGGATTCCTCCAACCTGTTTCCCTGCATCCACCGATGTTAAACAACGTATATAACATCACTTGCATTTCTAATGAAATACACTGATAACAAAATCACCGTTTAATAACGATATATATATATATATATATATGTAGATATATATATATATCCATACTGTTTTCAATCAATTATTTAACAGTCCAATCTACAGTCCAATTTAACAATACAACTTAACAGTCCAAATTAACAGTACATAACTAGCAGTCAAATACAGAAATAAAATACAATTTACATTAAAATATAAATTGAGGAGAGTTAGTGAGTTTTTACTCACATTTGCGCGTTAGCCGTTAAATAACGGTTTGCGTTTATTTGACTGCGACGGACAATTTATTACGCCATAAATTGTAACGAGCTCCGATGGACTTCCAGTCAGTCTCATTGTGTTGCTCTCGTCCATACGGTCCTGTCAGATCTTGTTTCGCTGAGTTTCGATTTCGTATGAATAAGTTATTCAAGTTCGAAGTTGTACCTTATTTTATTTAAATAAAAACAAAATAAAAATAACTAAATGGGCTCACCCACTCTTAACCGGCCCAGATACCCCTTTTAAAGCCCGACGTCATCCCTTCTTCCCCGAATTCATTTCTGCTCCTCGTTTACTTCGAATCAAAACATGGTCGATTCTTCAAACACCAACTCCTCCTCCTTCTTCCCTTTTAAACTCGAACTAAAACCTCCTAACTCCATCTCGTTCAACCCTCTTTCTCGCTGACTCCTCCAGCTTGAACTCGAGCTTGGTTTTCCAGGTCGCGACGTAGCAACCTTCTACAGTGACACCGTCACTTTTCACCACCGTATCCCATCAGATCATCACCGCAAGTGCGGTTTTGCATTTCAAACCCAGAAACAATACTTAAAACACAAATCGAAGCCTCCATCCTGCTATTCCCCAAACCCTAGCTAAAACCCATAACCGACATTGAGTGAAAAATGGGTATCGAACCCTCTGAAAAGTATATACGAATGAAGAGGAACCTCCTATGAAGCTAATAAACTTGTTTGAGGAATTTAGGAATTTTTATAGAATTGTTTTGGATTTTTTTTTCTACTTTGCTTTTTACTGGAGAACACAAAAAAAAACGGCGGAAAAAAATATGTTGTTGACCAGAATGAAAATGAGTTTAGGGTTTAAGGGAAGTGTAGAGTATTTATAGAAATAGTTTTATTATTTTTTTATTCGAATATTTTATTTATTTATAAGCAACTGCTAATTTTATTCGTCCTCTAAAATTCCTGTGATCACATGCGATCCTCAAAAATCACGAAACTGGACATGCAGCTACAGCTCGACATTACGGTCCCAACGAAACTGGTTTCGTCGAATTCCGACTTCGTATGCTCTCACAGCGTATTTTTAACCGTCAAAATACTGACTGTTTTTCACTCTAAAAATCCGTACGGCCACACAGTGACTCTAAAAATCACGAAACTTCAGCTCTAACAATAATTTGATGTTGCGGATCCAACAAAATTAGTTTCGTCGAATTCTGAGGTCGTTTGCAAAACTGGCTATTTTTAAAGCTCTGAATGACCCATTTAAATATATAAATATATTTAAATATAAATAAATTTATATTATCGTGTATCTTCACATATGGTATCGTAAAGCTCCAGAATATCATATCAGAATTTATAGTTTGATATTTCAGATTTTAGATTATCTCGGTATTCAGTCCATATCGAAAATCCTTTTATAACGTATATAAAGCGTTACGAATTATGAAAGAATTCCACAGCGACTTTTCTGAAATTTGATTTGGACGCAAATCAAAATCTACACGACGAAATCCCGATTTTTCTCTTCCACTAGAAAGACATACTCCACCAGCTCCACACGTTTCTTGTTTCACAGAAATCCGGCTTAAAACGAAACCTGTATATTCAGTTGAAGTTCAAATCGCCAAATAGCGAACTGCAGTGCCATTTCGAGCTCGATTTTAATTATAATATAATTATACGTTCAAACTGACGTCGATTCAATATAATCATTATTATATTTCGAATCGAAACTCCACCAAATCTCGTATGCTATTCAATTCACACGATATTGTGAATTTTACTATTTCCGACTATTTCGACATTATAATATATATTATTATATTATAATTATTTATTAAATATTCAATATTATTTAATTCACGTTCTCGATATCGATAAATCGATATTTAATAATTAAATAAATAAATTGTTCAACAGCTAAAAATGCGGGTCACTACAATCTTTCCCCCTTAATTAAATTTCGTCCTCGAAATTGCTAAGCTAGGGGACGACCCTATCTACTGGGTAAAAATTTATCTGTTTACCTCTTATCTCCGGTTTCAACTGAACCAATTAATATCGACTAAAATATTAATTTATTCTGACTACTAAATTTTCAAAAATTCTGAAAATTTTCTAACACCTTAACTTTTCGAAATTTTTTGCCAGCACCTCCTTTGTACTGGTCAATATCTCAAACTCCAACTCGCCTCTCTGGGCCTTCTTTAACGCAAAAGAAAATCAAATAGCCAAGCGGCTTGCCAATTCGGCTCATAAATCTCATATCCATATATAATATAAACTGGTACCTTTTTGTCGGGAATATCAACTCTATCACTTCCATATGCTATCAACTCAGCATATACCAGTGTTATTTCCATCAAATTCCAATCAGTTCATATCCTCAAAACCAAATCGAATTTCATTCGAATCCGAATATCAAATTTCAAATTCTTAACTCATCAATCCAATTCCATAACAGATTATTCTCTAATCCAATTCAGTTCTATTTAACTCAGTTCAAGTTAATATTTCAATTTATTTCTACTATCTTATTCTATTTAACTTCATAAGTTAAAATTAAATTCCGAAACTTAATTTCCTGGGTCTATTTCAAATCAATTTGAAATTACAATGCCAATTCAAAACCTTTGAATTTCTAAACAACTTGTTTTCTCAAAACAATTCAAAAACAAAACCTTTGGTGGTAGTTCATCACTTAGAACTTGAAAATGAACATTGATGATCTCGCGATTCATCATCAGAATCTATTTTCCAGCTATCGAAGTGAGTTCAATACTATATCACCTTCAGTTTGAAAAACGTTTTCAAAATCTCCCAGGAACTTAAAATTTCCTTATTTTAATTCCAATCTGATTTAAATTCAGATTTTTCTTCATTTTATTTAATATACTTTACTTATATGAATTTTGATTAGTCATTTATAATCATTTTACCTTTTTATGATCTTACTCGATTATAATAACAACCAACACAACCAATATACTATATCAAATATATTCGGGTAAAATTATTCCATTTACCCTCTTTCAAAACATACCATGACGGTTCATCGTATTCGAGTGTTTAGTAACCCCCATCGATACAGTGGATCAAACCGATCGACCAGAATTCACAAACAACTCAACCAATAAAACTCCACAATATAAAATCATTTTATATTAACTAACAAATACGTTCACTCGTATATACACACTCAAACTCAGTCTAGGATATTACTAATCCCATCTCTATTGAATCATGCCACAGAGCCAAGGTAATAACTAAACCAATGCTCTGATACCAACTGTAGTGACCCGGATTTTTGATCGGCTTTGGTTATCGACGTAAGCTCGACGTCGATAACCAAAACATCGAAAAATCCCGGTAATTAATGAAAGAAATTAGAAGGTGAGAATAGATAAGATAGAAACTTAGAATAGAAGAAAAAGAAGAATACAACATCAGAGTAACACGAACCTCACAGCGGAACGAATAACATATAATAGATAACATAACTTTGAAATATAACAGTTATGTATACAATAGCACTTATCAGAGTACAGCACTTACAACACAGCGGAAATAACTATAGCTATATGATCTTGAAGCCTCCTGCTCCACGCTCTTCCAGTATATCTGTAAATTCCTGACTACTTGACTGCCCGTACAAAATTAGGCACCCAAGAGTTTAGGGAAAACAAAACAAATAAACTCCGGGTCAGTCATGGGACTGGTATGAGTAAAACAGTTTAAACAGGTATATGAACAAGTAAACGATATCTCATAAGACCACGCCGCAGAACGGAACGGGTTTTTCCCTTATGAGAACCCAAAATATCTTTATATCAAAAACCTTTTGATATTATAATAATGTCTATATACAAATAGATATCAACTAGCAGAAACGCTTTCATCTCATGTTCTACATATATAGTATACAATCAAAATCGCAAGCACGTATTGGATTATTGGATTTCCAACTATGACAAGGTATGGAACCACCTTCCGATCAGTGTACTCTAGGAACGATACACTGGAGTTCAACAAGAACATCTTGCAACTCAGCCACACATGACCGACCACTCATTTCGCTTGAGTGTATCGAATGTACATCACCAACGGTTGGGATCAGCAATCGTTCCCGTATATATATATATGGGACAGCATTGATAGATTTAAGAGACAAATGAATATTCACTAGATAGGTGATTATACACCCTACTTCGGTGCGACTGACTTAGCCATGCTGCCTGCCCGATTTCTGTCATTTACCGGATGTGAGGCAAGAAGCTACGCTTTATCATCACAATAGATTCACTTCGAATGCCACATTGTCAGATCCATCGAAAATCACTAACTGACGTCTATAACAATACATTACGTGTCAGCTAAAAGAAGTTTCCTTCTCCGCTTCCACTCTTGGTACGGTTGAAGAAATCAATGTACGTGACCTTTCTGGAAATACGCTGTCAGACATCCATCTTCATTCACTTAGAAATGTCACATCGTCATACCCGCCAAATCACAAATTGACTTATCCAAAAATAACACGGGTATACAGCTAAGAGAAACGAATTCCTCCGCCACCAAACGTGAATACGTTTGAACAGATCAACTTACGCGATCCATTGGATATACTCTGTCAGACCTTCGTCCATACAAGTTGTCCTGGGACTGGACAAACCGAAGGCACTATTCTGTAAACAGGATAGCCCTTGCATTTTTCTCCGTCTTCAATTTTCTTTGGAATATATGATTCGCGACGCTTATGCCAATACAGAGTGGTTCTTTGGATAATAATCCAACCGGTCTCTCCATATTAACAACGTTAAAATGGTCAAAACTTCGATAGTCTGTGATTTAACCATCAAAGAAAACAAGTGTGCAAACAACGATATTATTTCCAAATGGAAATTATATCGAACAAACATCATTTAACATAAATCTCTTTAGTCCATTTATTTACTTATCTCCTGTTTCCCTATATTCTAAATTCTTATTTTCTTTTATCAGAAAACATTTCTGATTCTCGTTCGGAAAACATTTCCAAAACTCCTTTACGATCAAACCTTACCATTTCTTAGTTAAGAAGGAAGTCACTCAAGTTGGGGTATAATTACCTCTCAGACCTTAACTGAACAACGTTATAACTTCGAAATGGTCAAAGTTTATCTTTTAATCTTTAACAACTTCTTTACGCCTTTCTCGGATTCAATTTTACTAATCCACTTCTATATTTAAAACATTGGTTATAACGATAACGTTATAATCCCTACTTTCGAATTATCTAACTTTAATTATAACTTCTATTCTTATTAGTGAATAATTAACCTAACACTTATTTATTTATAAATAAATAAATCTCTATTTAGACACTGGAAAGTATAAGTACTTTCCCGAATTCGATATAATCGAATTTGTCGATTAACTCTCTTCGAGAAATCTCTATTTGATTAACTCTTCTTCGAATAACCTATATTCGATTAACTCCTTCTCGAATAAACGATATTCGATAATCTCTCTTCGAATAACTAATATTCGATAACTCTTCTTTTCAAATATCCCATATTTGAAAATCTCACTTCGATTAAATTATAATCGATAACCCCCTTCGATGAACTAACATCGATAACTCCTTTCGATGAAACTAACATCGATAACTCCTTTCGATGAAACTAACATCGATAACTCCTTTCGATGAAACTAACATCGATAACTTTAACTCGACGAACTTAACTCAACTAACTTAACTTGACTCGACTAACTCGACTTACTTGGTTCGACCAATTCGATTCGATTAACTAGGCTCGACTAACTTAACTCGATTAACTTGGTTCGACCGACCAGGTTTGACTAACCTGACCCATTTGGTTTGACTGACCAGGTTTAGATAACCTGACCCATTTGGTTTGACTGACCATGTTTGGCTAACCTGACCCATTTGGTTTGACTGACCAGGTTTGGCTAACCTGACCCATTTGGTTTGACTGACCATGTTTGGCTAACCTGACCCATTTGGTTTGACCACTGGGCTTGACTACTTGGTTCGACCACTTGGTTTGACCATTTGGTTCGAATACCATATTCGACTAACTCCTCTCGAATCATTAAAACCGATTAACTCATCTCGATTGACTAAATCAATTAACTCCTATCGATTAACTAAATCGATAAACTCCTTTCGATTAACTAAGTTTGATTTACTCGACTTGACTGACCAGGTTCGACTAACTTGACCAGCTTGGTTGTACTGACCAGGTTCGACTAACTTGACCAGCTTGACTCGATTGGTTCGACTCGACCATTTGGCTCGATTTGGTTCGACTCGACCATTTGGCTCGATTTGGTTCGACTCGACCATTTGGCTCGATTTGGTTCGACTAGCTTGACTAGTTTGGTTCGACTAGCTTGGTTTGACCAATTAACTAACTTGATTCGAATATTTATATCCGACTAACTAACTTTTCTTTTATTTCTATTTATTTTAACTTCTATTTATTTCCTAAATAGATTTCCTTTTTTATAATCTATTTATTTTCCTAAATAGATTTTCCTTTATAACTCTAATTATTTAATCCCTAATTAAATATCCTTTATTCTATTTATTTAATCTAAATAAACATTCCTTTATTTTATTTATTTATTTCTAAATAAATATCCTTTTATAAAATCCTTCGATTTTATAAATATATTCATTTTCAATATAAATATTGAAAATCCCTTTTTCTACATTTTCAGTGTTTTCTATTTGTTTTTAAACAACCAACTGTCAATGATCAATATCATCCAAACATATACAATCAACAACAGATTATATATCACAGTATATATCACAATATACAAATAACAGTAAAATCAATGTTGAGGAATCCAGTCGGATTCTTCCAACCTGTTTCCCTGCATCCACCGATGTTAAACAACGTATATAACATCACTTGCATTTCTAATGAAATACACTGATAACAAAATCACTGTTTAATAACGATATATATATATATATGTAGATATATATATATATATCCATACTGTTTTCAATCAATTATTTAACAGTCCAATCTACAGTCCAATTTAACAATACAACTTAACAGTCCAAATTAACAGTACATAACTAGCAGTCAAATACAGAAATAAAATACAATTTACATTAAAATATAAATTGAGGAGAGTTAGTGAGTTTTTACTCACATTTGCACGTTATCCGTTAAATAACGGTTTGCGTTTATTTGACTGCGACGGACAATTTATTGCGCCATAAATTGTAACGAGCTCCGATGGACTTCCAGTCAGTCTCATTGTGTTGCTCTCGTCCATACGGTCCTGTCGGATCTTGTTTCGCTGAGTTTCGATTTCGTATGAATAAGTTATTCAAGTTCGAAGTTGTACCTTATTTTATTTAAATAAAAACAAAATAAAAATAACTAAATGGGCTCACCCACTCTTAACCGGCCCAGATACCCCTTTTAAAGCCCGACGTCATCCCTTCTTCCCCGAATTCATTTCTGCTCCTCGTTTACTTCGAATCAAAACATGGTCGATTCTTCAAACACCAACTCCTCCTCCTTCTTCCCTTTTAAACTCGAACTAAAACCTCCCAACTCCATCTCGTTCAACCCTCTTTCTCGCCGGCTCCTCCAGCTTGAACTCGAGCTTGGTTTTCCAGGTCGCGACGTAGCAACCTTCTATAGTGACACCGTCACTTTTCACCACCGCATCCCATCAGATCATCACCGCAGGTGCGGTTTTGCATTTCAAACCCAGAAACAATACTTAAAACACAAATCGAAGCCTCCATCCTGCTATTCCCCAAACCCTAGCTAAAACCCATAACCGACATTGAGTGAAAAATGGGTATCGAACCCTCTGAAAAGTATATACGAATGAAGAGGAACCTCCTATGAAGCTAATAAACTTGTTTGAGGAATTTAGGAATTTTTATAGAATTGTTTTGGATTTTTTTTTTCTACTTTGCTTTTTACTGGAGAACACAAAAAAAATGGCGGAAAAAAATATGTTGTTGACCAGAATGAAAATGAGTTTAGGGTTTAAGGGAAGTGTAGAGTATTTATAGAAATAGTTTTATTATTTTTTTATTCGAATATTTTATTTATTTATAAGCAACTGTTGATTTTATTCATCCTCTAAAATTCCTGTGATCACATGCGATCCTCAAAAATCACGAAACTGGACATGCAGCTACAGCTCGACATTACGTTCCCAACGAAACTGGTTTCGTCAAATTCCGACTTCGTTTGCTCACACAGCGTATTTTTAACCGTCAAAATACTGACTGTTTTTCACTCTAAAAATCCGTACGGCCACACAGTGACTCTAAAAATCACGAAACTTCAGCTCTAACAATAATTTGATGTTGCGGATCCAACAAAATTAGTTTCATCGAATTCTGAGGTCGTTTGCAAAACTGGCTATTTTTAAAGCTCTAAATGACCCATTTAAATATATAAATATATTTAAATATAATTAAATTAAATATAAATAAATTTATATTATCGTGTATCTTCACATATGGTATCGTAAAGCTCCAGAATATCATATCAGAATTTACAGTTTGATATTTCAGATTTTAGATTATCTCGGTATTCAGTCCATATCGAAAATCCTTTTATAACGTATATAAAGCGTTACGAATTATAAAAGAATTCCACAGCGACTTTTCTGAAATTTGATTTGGACGTAAATCAAAATCTACACGACGAAATCCCGATTTTTCTCTTCCACTAGAAAGATATACTCCACCAGCTCCACACGTTTCTTGTTTCACAGAAATCCGGCTTAAAACGAACCCTGTATATTCAGTTGAAGTTCAAATCGCCAAATAGCGAACTGCAGTGCCATTTCAAGCTTGATTTTAATTATAATATAATTATACGTTCAAACTGATGTCGGTTCAATATAATCATTATTATATTTCGAATCGAAACTCCACCAAATCTCGTATGCTATTCAATTCACACGATATTGTGAATTTTACTATTTCTGACTATTTCGACATTATAATATATATTATTATATTATAATTATTTATTAAATATTCAATATTATTTAATTCACGTTCTCGATATCGATAAATCGATATTTAATAATTAAATAAATAAATTGTTCAACAGCTAAAAATGCGGGTCACTACAAGTCCCATGACTGACTCGTAGTTTGTTTCACTTTGCAAACTCGGGTGCCCTCTTTTCTACACGGGCAGTCGTGTAGCCTTTTTGCAGATATCTATCTCTTTAGCAGGATTCTGGATCGAAGCCTAAAGCTGTGTCCAGAGCATAGAAGTCTTCCGCTGTTTAGTGTATTTAAATCTGTTGTAATTTATCTTCCGCTGTAGTTTACTTTATTTGTACTCTGATATTCTGTACTCTGATGTAACATTATTGTAATGTAACAAAAGTCTGATGTTATTGTTCTAATGTATTGTATTCCCAAAGTTAAAGTATTCGAAGATTTCCATCCTTTGGGTCAGACATGTGTGGTTTATGGTCGATTCAAGAGCGGGAATTTCCGGGTCTTTACATTAGAGCCTAGATTTTATTGTTAAAACTCTGTAATAGTACCGAATCCTTTTCAAACCTCTTATCATTTTTAAATTGTTTCAAATTTTCTTATTTTGAAATTTGATTTAAAAATTACTTTCTATTTAGAACAAATATATATATCTTCACTATTTCTTGGATTTTAAATTTAACCCCTAATTTAAATATTTCAAATTTTATTACTTATATTTTAAGTTTTAATTATATATGATTACTTAAGTTTTAATATTATAATTTTCTTATTTTGTAGGTTTATATATTATGTTTTTAAGTTTCTAGTTTATCTATAGTTTTGAATATTTAAATTTTTTATATTTATATTTGTAATTTTAAATTAACCTTTATATCACTTTTGTAATTATAATTAACTTTTTATTTATACTTTTACTCTATTATACTATATTATTATATAGAACAATAGTATGTTTGAACTCCAGAATTACCTTAATTTATTCCAATATCCTTTGCATTATGTTCAAAAGAATTTAAATTTCAAATTTTTTTCTAAGACATGTCGAAACGGGGTACTAAGGATTTTGACAAGGTTATCGTTATTTTCAAAATTTAAATTTCAAAAGTTGAGTCTATTGGTTTGAAACTTTTCCTGAAAGGTTATGATTGTTAGACAACTATAAATAGGCTTCTTAATTTGAATTTTTATAAATACTTTCATTACTTATCTTCTCTCCTTACTCCACTCAATTTCTACTCTTAATTCTCTAAATTCCATAATCAAACTCTACTGAATTTCAAAGAGAATCACATCAATTCTATTTTAAATTGATTCTCTATCAAACTCACCTAAGATTACAAGTGTTGTTCAGTGTTATAGGGATTTCTATAATCAAAGTTCGCATGATCAGGTCTTATCGAGTCTTCCTTCAAAAAACTGAGATTGAAACGGTATGGTGTAGCCTGTATAAATCAACTGGGTGTGATTGTAGCCGGAAATCAATTGAGTCTCATTGTACTCTAAAAATAAGTAGGGTGTACTTTGTGGCTTGTGAAATCGAGTATTGTATTTGAAGATTATTATTTAAAAGAAATCCTTATAAACCCAAAGTTGTGTGGGACTGGATGTGGGGTAACTCCACCAGTTTAAAAATCCTAGTGTGTTTTTTCCTTTTACTGCTTTTACGTTTTATTCTGCATATGTGTTTGATTATGTGATTGAAATATATTTGTGATTTGCATCTATTCTTGATTAATTCAAAAAGATTTCATAAAAAAATATAAGATTGCATTAAAAAACTATTCACCCCCTTTCTACTGTTTAGTTCGCTTTAAGATCCTTAATTCACATTTCCCAACAATTGGTATCAGAGCATTGGTTCTCAACATTTTCATAATTTGATTTTTGAAAAGTTTAAATGGCAATTTTCAAAAGTTATTTTAACACTAGTTTAAAAATATTCATTTCATCATTGTTTCATGAGTTTGCATTTAATTATTTTGAAAAATCAAGATATCTACCTAATTGGTGTGTTGTACAAAAATAGATGTTCTATATGGCTCTTGATGATTCAACACTCAATGGAAAGATAGTGCAAACCAAAAAGGATAAATAGATAATTTATAGTGGTTATTGAAGGCATTTGATGGGAAATCCAGAGATACTAAGTAATACACTTTATAAAGATGGAGTAATGGTAATTAATTATGGTGATAAGTCAAAGTGATATGTGATTTGCATCAATAGTGTCAGTAATTCTAAAACTCCTACTATTTCTGATGTTTTATTAATTAGAAATTTGAAACACAATTTCTTAGTATATGTCAATTATGGGATAAAGGTTATAAAATTAAATTCAAAAAAGATAAATATTACATCAAAGATAATAATTCAAATATAATCTTTAAAGGAATTAGAAAAAAATATTCATGTTTAAAGTTTGAAATTTCAAATGACAACTTATGTCGTTTGGCCAATACAAGTGATCCTTAGATTTGGCATAAAAAATTCGGGTATCTAAATTTTAGACTCCTTTCTAAGATTTCCAAATAAGATTTAATAAGAGGTCTGTCAAAAATGAATTTTAAATAAGATAGTATATGTGATGCCTGTCAATTAGGTAAATTAAAAAAAAGATTCATTTAAACCAAAATATGAAATTTATACAACAAAACCTTTAGAATTACTCCTTGTGGATTTATTTGGCCCATCTCAAATTCAGTAAATGAATAATAGTAAATACGTTTTCGCAACGGTCGATGATTACTCTAGATGTACCTGGACTTTTTTCTTAAGCATAAAAATGATCCTTTTTAATTATTTAAAACTTTTTCAAAGAGAATTCAAAATTTATTTTCTTAAAAAATTAAAATTAAACGGAGTGTCATAATGGAAAATTTGAAAATGAAAATTTTGATAAATTCTGTAATAAAAACGATTCAAGAGTGTGCGATAACGATGTTTTCTTATAGTGATTTACTAAGAATTTTTTGCGCTGAAGCAGTTATTTCAGCTTGTTACATCTTGAATAAAATTTTGATTAGACCATTAACAAATAAAACACCAAACAAACTTCTTTATAATAAGAAACCAAAAGTATATTATTTTAAAGTTTCAAAAAGTAAATGTTTTATATTAAATACTAAAGTAAATTTACATAGGTTTGACTCCAAATCAAATAAAGGAACTTTTATTGGATACTCGAATAGAGTAAAGCCTACATAGTTTTTAATTTATAAATTAACTCTATTGAAGAAGCTATGAATGTTTCATTTAATGATGACCTTAAAGATATGAGTCAAAATCATAACGAAGATGAATTTGATAATGAAAATGAATTAAATGAAAATAATAATGAAGGAGATCAAATTAATAATAAAATTAGACTTTTAAGAGATCGCCTTGTAGAAAATTTAGGAGATATTGAATCCGTAGTTAGAAATCAATTAACTAACATGAGTAACATAGCTTTTATATCAACTATCGAACCTAAAAATCTAAAGGAAGCTTCATTTGATGATTCATGGACACTTAGTTTGAAAGAAGAATCGAATCAATTTACCAGAAATAACGTATGCTAACTTGTTCATAGACCTAAGGATAGATATATAATAGGAGCTAAATGGATTTATAAAAATAAAATGAATGAACTTGGGGAGATTATTTAAAGTTCAATTAGTTGCACAAGGATATTATGAAGAAGAAGGGATAGATTACATAAAACTTTTGCCCCCGTAACAAGATTAGAAGCTTTTAGAATTCTTGCTTTCGCTAGTTAATATAATTTTAAGTTATTTCAAATGGATGTTAAAAGTTCCTTTTTGAATGATTTTGTTAAGGAAGATATTTACATTGAACAACCCCCGTTATTCGAAGATGAAATTTTTCTAAATCATGTTTATAAATTTGGTACGATAGATTAAGATGTTATTTATTACAATTAAACTTTGAAATAGGCAAAGTAGATGACACTCTTTTTATTAAAAAAACAATATTCAATTAGTACAAATTTACGTAGATGGTATTGATTTTGGATCAACAAATAATGAAACAAACCAAGAATTTATTGAAATTATGAAAAAAAGATTGAAATGAGTCATAATGGAGAACTGACTTTCTTTTTAGGATTACATATAAAACAATTAGATAATGGTATATTTATTAATCAAGAAAAATATGCTAGAGGCATAATTAATTTAATATCGCTAATACCAAAGGAAAACCTACATCTATGGCAACCAATAAAGCCCTAAGCAAAGATGACTCATCAAAAGTCATAGATCACAAATTATATAGGGATATGATAGGTTCTCTATTATATATAACTGCATGTTGACAAGATATTGTGCATAGCATTTGTCTTTGCGCAAGATATCAGTCTCAACCTAAGGTAAATTCATTCGATTTAATTTCATATTGCGATGCTGACTATGCCAATAGTAAATCTATCCGAAAAAGTACAATTGCAACTTGTCACTTTTTGGAACATTCTCGGTTTCCTGGTTTAGTAAAAAGCAACATACCGTTTCCTTGTCAACAACAGAAGCAGAATATATCTTTGCTGCTTTAGCTTGTTCCCAAGTAATTTATATGCAACAAACGTTAAAAGATTTTCGATTAAATATAAACAATCACTGACATACTACAATAATATTAGTGCAATAAATCTATCTAAAAATCCTACTCATCAATCTAGAACAAAATATATGGATATTGGAAATCATTTTCTAAGAGATAATATAAGTAAAAATATATTTCATTGGAATTCATTAAAACAGAGAATCAGCTTGCAGATATTTTAACTAAACCCTTGAATACACTAAATTAAGAAGAGAACTTGGTATTTTCTAATTAACCGAAATAGAATAATTGGATATATTAGTACAAATATATAATAAAATTTAGAAGAGATCAAAATTTTCAAAATACAAGAGGCATGTCGACATGTATTACCCCCTCCTCCTCATGTCGACCCATAATATTAAATTTTAGTAATAAATTTTCCCTTCAAAATAAGTTTTTATACTTATTTAAACTCTTAATTTCAAAAATTTCTACCTCTTCACTCATTCTTCTCTGTTATAAACTTCTAAAATTAAATAATAATGGCCTCCTCATCAAATACCGACCAAAACAACTTGTTTTGCTTCCCTACTTCTCCTCAAGGTCTGTTTCAACGTACTACGCTTGCTTGAGTAATCAAACTGAAAGAATCTATGAAGGGTACTTTGCAATTGCTCGCTGAAATCCAACAGATGCAACTACACATGGCAAGAGAACAAAAGTAATAAGGGAAAATCATTAGGAATTTCTAGAAATTTCGAATGGATAACCATTCTAACCCAATCGTTATGGAGGATGACTCAACTAATATTCAAATTCATAATCCTATGAAGGAAGAAGAAGAAGAAGAAGAAGAAGAAAAGGAAGAAGAAGAAGAAGAAAAGGAAGAAGAAAAGAAGATGTTTAAATGGACGAAGATGATCGAGTCATTTACGTTGGTGAGGTTTGCTTGATAAGGATGGAAATGTGTTAGGACAAGGTGGAGAATTTTGTTTGCATTATCCAAATTATCTAATTCATAAATCTTTGATTATCAAAAACACTAAATTGGTTTCGTGTATTCGTAAATATTCATTGTATAACTTAACTATGTAAACTCACTAATATTCGCTAATATTTGTTGTGCAGTTTAAAAATTCGTTATACAGTTACATGTATTATAAAATGTAACAAACATTATATTAAAATTTGCTATGCCAAAAAGACATTTTAATAAAATTTTATTTTGACTATAATATTGTGTTTTAGTAATAATAAAGGTTATTATTTAGTCCATGGTTATGTTATAGCTTCAAAGGGAGTGTTATAGGTCCTATCATATTTTTTAAAAAGTATATAGAATTGGCTCTTAGGCCAGATGTAATCTTGTATTAATTTAAGGGGGAGTCTGTAGTTTTTTTTGATGACAAAAGGGAAGAATTATAAGCTAGGTTTAGAGCAAGGTGGAGTTAGGCTTAGATTAAAGGTGGAGTTAACAGTTTCATAAGAAGTTATTGGAGTGAGGGGGGAGTAATCGAAATATCATGACATTAGGTGAGTATATTTTATAAACAAAGGTTGTCATCATCAAAAAAGGGAGGAGATTGTTAAGGACTGATATGTAAATGATGATGGTTTTGATGACAACTTTGTTTTAACTATTATTGTTATAAAATATACTAACACTTTTATCTAGAAATATATATATATATATATATATATGTGTGTGTGTGTGTATATACATGTAAGTGTATATGCAAGAATAATATACATGTATTGATTTGAAGACTGTATAGTTTTAAAGATAAAAGCTTTCAACGCAGAAGAGCTCTAGGTTGAAGAATCACGAGTAACAAGAGTTCAAGATATCAAGAAAATGAGATAAGTTATGGAGTCTAGATTTTATTACTAAAACTCAGTAATAACACTAAATCTCTTTCAAATCTCATCATTTTTAAATTATTTTACATCTTCCTATTTTCACATTTGATTTCAAAATTACATTCTATTTAAAACAAATATATATATATTTTAATATTTCTTAGATTTTAAATTTAACTCCTAATTTAAATATTTTAGATTTTATTACTTGTATTTTAAGTTCTAATTATATACAATTACTTAAGTTTAAATATTATTATTTTCTTATGTTTATACATTTATATATTTAATTTCTTATTTAACTATAGTTTTGAATATTTAGATTTAAATTTTTTATATTTATACTTGTAATTTTAATTTAACTTTTATATCACTTTTGTAAATTATAATTAAACATTCTTAATTTATATTTTAACTTTATTATACTATGTATTATATAGAACAATAGTATGTTTAAACTTCAAAATTACCTTACTTTATTTAAGCATCCTTCGCGTTATTTTCAAAAGAATTAAATTTCAATTTTTTTTCTAAGACATATCGACATGGAGTGCTAGAGATGTCGACATGGTTATCGTTATTATCAAATTTTAAATTTCAAAGTTATATCTGTTGGTCTGAAACTTTCCTGAAAGGTTATGATTATTGGAGGCTTTTAAATTTTTGTTTTTGTAACTACTTTCATTAATTTTCTTCTCTCCTTTCTCCTCTCCGTTTCTGCTCTTAATTTTCTAAGTTCCATAATCTAACTCTACAGAACTTCAAAGAGAATTACATCAATTCTATTCTAAATTGATTCTCTATCAAACTCGCTCAAGATTTTAAGTGTTATTCAGAGTTATATGGGTTTCCGTAATCAAAGATCACAAGATAATGTCTTATCGAGTCTTTCTTCAGAAGCAGTGATCGAAAAGATATGCTTATAGCCCATATAAATTAGTTGGGTGTAACTGAAGCTCGGAAATCAATCGAGTCTCACTGTACTCTGGAAACAGGTGGGGTGTACCTCGTGTCCTATGAAATCGAGGATTGTATTTGACGATTATTATTGAATAGAAATCTGTATCAATCCAAAATTGTGTGAGACTAGATGTAGGGTAACTCCAAACCAGTATAAAAAAAGTGGTGTGTTCTTTCCTTTTACTTCTTTTACTTTTTATTCTTTATCATTTGTTCAATCAGTGATTGCTATATATTTGTGATATGCATCTATTTCTGATTAATCCAAAAATATTTCATAAAAATATAAAATTCCATGAAAACACTATTCACCCCCTCTACCGTTTAGTTCGCTTTAAGATCCTTAATCTGCATTTGCCAGTAGAATTGAACTATCCACTTAAGATATGAATCAACCAAATTTGATTTCATCCTAGTCGATCTGACATAAATAAGCCTTACATTTTTGGTCAAGCGATCCACGATGACCCAAATACTATCATTTAATGCTCTTATTGTAGGTAATCCATCGACACTTGGTCCCTTTTTCGCATAGGAACTTCCAATGGTTGTAGCAATCCAATCGGCGTTTTCTTCTCGGCTTTAACCAACTAATAGTTAATACACTTTCAGATAAATTTCCCGACATCCCTCCTCATATCTTCCCAATATCAAACTCGCTTCATACGTCTATACATCTTATTACCATCAGGATGAATTGTCAATCCACGCCAATGGCATTCCGTTCGAATCTCATTTCCGATTCCATTTATATCTGGAACAACCAGTCGTGGATTCTTATGAAGCTAACCATCTCGATCGCCTTCAAATTTCTTAATTTCCTCAGGATCTAATCTCATCTCTAATCTCCGTTAAATCTCCATAAGCCTTTCGTCTCGCTTGTGGCTTTCGCGAATCCTTTCAATGAGGGCCGGCCTAATCGATAAGCTTGCCAATATATAAGGTTTTATTTCACATTGTGGTCAGAAATCAAATCCAAATAAATAATAGAAATGCTTCCATTACGTACGCATGATGCATCTTCTACTGTGTTACCTTTACTTATAGTATAGGCAATTCCAAAATCATACGATTCTAGAAACTCTAACCATCGTTGCTGGCGAAGATTCAAATCCTATTAGGAGAAAAGGTACATTGTAACACCCAGTACTTTTATAACACATTAAAATGATGAACTAAGGAATGCTTAATTAAATATTTGGAATTAAGTAAAATGGACTAAGCCATTGCGTTCGTCTCAGAATTCTTCTTAAGATAGACACCAAGTTTGCATAAAACGGACATCGTGTGAAGAAGTTATCAAGGTTATAAGTTTTTATATGCATAAGAGAAATACATGTAAATAAACCAAAATAAGAATTAAAAATAAATAAAAAATCTGAAGCGGGAAATAAAGTGGGAAATCCACCCGATAGGGGGTCGACCCCATTCAAGGGGTGTCGACCTATGGGTCAAACCTCGCACTGGGGTGTCGACACCAATGTCCACCCCCATGTCGACCACCCAGATCTGGGCAAAATTCAGTTTCTGAATGTAGACTGATTTCTTGACTAGATTCGTTGACCCTAGGCTATAAATAGGGCCTTAATCCCATTGTTTTATTCACCCAAATCAATGGCGACAACGAGATGCTGCCCTGACTCAGAGTAAAATAGCCTATTCTTCTTCAACAACAATGTAATCTTGACATGCCTATAAGTTTGGATCTATGTAATAACCCGGAAATTGTGAACCAGTTTAAAATTTTTAATTAGGTTATTACCAAGAAATTTGAATGATTAAAATAGCATATTTCAATAAAATATAGAATTTGGTATGATAGGGCAGTTTGAAATTTAGAATACAAACTTTGTCTGACTGTACCGGGTGGAAAGTATAACAGATTTTAACGAAACTAAAAATATTTAAATCTGTTTATCAATACCTTTCTAACGAATCTGAAAAATCGAAATTTCATAACGGAAATCAAAAGTTATGGCCAAATGAATTTTCAGAAAGGTCGCTATATTGTATATATAGCCCTTGAAAATTGAGATTTTGCATACGACCTCGGAATTCGACGAAACCACTTTTGTTGGGTCCGGGATGTCAAATTATTGCTAGGTTTCAAATTTCATAATTTTTGAAGCTAGTATGTGAGCGGGGCAAAAGATAACGTGTTTGGTCAAATTCTGTTAAAATGGGTCGACCTAAAAATGGCCGTTTTGCAAACGAGCTCAAAATTCGACGAAACTGGTTTTGTTAGGACCGTATCGTCAAAACAAAGCTAGATTTATTTTTCTGGAATTTTTCGATTCAGTTTGTGACCCTGGCAAATTGAAATGTACGTTTAAATTAAATATCGAATGTTTTATATTTTAAATTGAAGAATAACTGACTGTAACAGTCGAAATGGCCAACAAAACATATCCCATTGTGTCCGGAATGGGGGTATTTAGCTAGGGGCGATAGTCGTTGGGTTTAAAAAGGAGTCCGTTTGCAAAAACACTATTTAAAAATTTTTCTATAAATATCGACCAATAGGAAATTTTCTTTAAAAAAAAAAAAACCTAAAAACCCTAAGCCGCCAGACGAAACGAACGACGCTCGTCGTTCAAAACTTTCCGACGAAAATCCCGCCGCCACAGGCGACGCCAGCCAACGCCACCACCCTCAATCGACGCCGCCCACCTCCCTCTTCAAATCCGACCAACCCCCGCCCTTCCTCCCTTCGCCAGCGTTGAGAAAGACGCCCAGAAAGCCGCCGACTTCACGTCGACGCCACGACCGCCAGAGGCGATCGCACCTGCTCCTCCGACCACCGATAGGACCGTCTCGCTCCCCTCTTTCAAGTCCCACTCTCTGATCGGAGCATAGATTCACGGATTGTCTGAAAATCCGAACCCTAGTTTCGAAACCAAAAAGGGGTATACGGCTAAATTGATTTTTACACTTTAAAGCATTGCAAATTTGTAAAAATCATATCTTTTTGCTATGTTAACGAAATTCGATGAAACAGGAGACACCGTGACCGCAAGGAGGCTCTCTACATTCTAGAAGAAGCCGCGGATTTTTCTGACCTTCCTACGATTTTTAGCATCGCAAGAACCAATGTGAGGATTCTAAACTGTTTGTGTGAATGTAATCGCGTTGTATAAATTATATAAGCGAAGTGTAAATTATATACGCATTGTATACCTCATGTACATGTGTTGTATAAGTTATATTAGCAATGCATAAATTATACAAGCGTTGTTTGAAACATGTATGCTTTAAATTGTGATGAAATGCAAGTGAATTATTATATTATATATATATATATATATATATATATATATATACTCCCCTCGTCCACAGACCATGGACGATATTTATTGCTTGTGATTGACGTGATATCATATGGTTTGACGAATGGTTGGAAATAATTGTTTGTGGTTGATATTATGGTTGAAAAATACCTTTATGGTTGAAAAATACCTTTGTGGTTGAAAAATACCCTCTTGTGGTTGAAACAAAATAGAATAGGATTGTGGAATTGAAAATAAAACATGCCGCCTGCGTGCGAACTAGATGCATGATCCCCATTGTCAAAAACCGCGAGGTTTTAAGGTAGAGCGAGGAGCCGTACTAGGGACGGTCCCGGTTTTAACTACCCTGCCGTTATGCTGCCGAAATTTTCTGAAATATTTATGTGTTAGAATAATTTTCCTTCATCGAAATCATTTACATATGCTATATCGAATATTCATGTTTTGAGTTGCAATTCATTCGTTGAGTTGAAATTCATGTGTTGAATATTATTCGAATTTAAACAAATGGCTTTAGTAATAAAAATCACATTTTTATATATATACAAACTATATCGAATATTCATGTGTTGAGTTGCAATTCATTCGTTGAGTTGAAATTCATGTGTTGAATATTATTCGAATTTAAACAAATGGCTTTAGTAATAAAAATCACATTTTTATATATATACAAACTATATCGAATATTCATGTGTTGAGTTGCAATTCATTCGTTGAGTTGAAATTCATGTGTTGAATATTATTCGAATTTAAACAAATGGCTTTAGTAATAAAAATCACATTTTTATATATATACGAGCGGTATCGAATATTCATGTGTTGAGTTGCAATTCATTCGTTGAGTTGAAATTCATGTGTTGAATATTATTCGAATTTAAACAAATGGCTTTAGTAATAAAAATCACATTTTTATATATATACAAACTATATCGAATATTCATGTGTTGAGTTGCAATTCATTCGTTGAGTTGAAATTCATGTGTTGAATATTATTCGAATTTAAACAAATGGCTTTAGTAATAAAAATCACATTTTTATATATATACAAACTATATCGAATATTCATGTGTTGAGTTGCAATTCATTCGTTGAGTTGAAATTCATGTGTTGAATATTATTCGAATTTAAACAAATGGCTTTAGTAATAAAAATCACATTTTTATATATATACAAACTATATCGAATATTCATGTGTTGAGTTGCAATTCATCCGTTGAGTTGAAATTCATGTGTTGAATATTATTTGAATTTAAACAAATGGCTTTAGCGATAAAAATCACATTTTTATATATACAAACGATATAGGATATTCATGTGTTGAATTGCAATTTGTTCGTCGAGTTGAAATTCATGTGTTGAGTGTTATCGTCGTCTAAAAATAAAATGAATCGGCAATGAAAACTATATTTTTATAGTGAATATGAAGAGTTAAAAATACACATGTGTCGAATAAATATTTTTGATGATAAAAATATTCCTTTTATCATGTATACGCTTAGTAAAAAATACACACGTGTTGAAATAAATAATAGTTTGCTAGAAATATTATTATTAGCTTGTTCTGCATATATATACATGTGTTGAACAGGGAAAAATGGATTAGCTATTGAGTAAAGAAATTATTTGCGTGCCCGACAAATAGGTAAACCTTGATGAGTTGGCTGCGCAATTTTATTTATATATCAACTCCTGTGAATGCCATTGGATGCGGAGTGCTGGTTTTTCTGTGTGAAATAATAAACAACGCCATAGGATAGTAACAATTAATTTTGAACTACACTACATGGCATACTTCTTGACGATAGGCATAATTCATCATATTCCACATAAGCAATTGGAGCTTGTGTGACGAGGTGGAAGATTTACCATACCAGCAAGAGGCTTGTATGGCGATGACTAAGTACTACAGGTTGAACTGATGACTGATATGGACTATATAAATTATAATGATAAATTGCCAGATTAATAAAAACCCCACACGGGTCTAGAGTTGACAATAATCACGTCGCTCTAGTTATTAGGTACGGCACATGGACTATTTATTTCCACACGGAAACGGGGTGACGGGAATTTATTCTCTGGAGTGATTATCAGTACATGCTCCCCCGTAAACACCAAAATATATCACTAAAAATATGTGAATGCTTTTTAGGATTTATTGGGTACCTAATACGGCCCAATAAATTTCCAAACCCCTCCCCGCACAAAGGAGGTTATGGCGAAATTTTTCGAAATATTAAGGCGTTAGTGAAATATTTGAAGTGAAAACGAGTTGAAAATATAAAATCAACTATAGTTGAAATTATAGATTGAACTATATTTATATATATATATATAAATATAAATATAATTAAAAGGAATAGAGGCCGTGCAGTTCACGTTTCGGAATCGTAATTTGAAACGATTAGTATGAGAAATCTGACCATCGGATTTTCCCGAAACCGCAACCGCTGGGTTCGCCTTGGAAATACCTTTCCAACGGCACCAACCTTGTAAAAATCCAACGGTTGGATTGTCCGGAATGTTTAATTCAAATCTGAAGAAAAACAGCGCCAGTGCCACGGCACGACCTGAAACGTCGTTTAATTAAATATGGCCATTTTTAAATAAATAAAAATGGCGAAAAATCGCTATAAAATGTTATAAGCAACATAGGTTGCAAATAAACCAATTGTGCTTGAATTGTTTCATATTTGTTGGTTGTATGTGTATGACATGAAAATAACACTAAAGAACCGAAAGATGGATGTCGAATAATACAACCCTAAAATGAATCGATTTAAATTCTAATGACGTGAATTATTTGAAAAGGCCGAGCTAACCCTCATTTCAAATAATCTATCGAGCGATACGAATTGGAAAATGCAAAGACGATTCAAGACCGACGATCTTCGTATCGGTTGGATGGGCGCTACTGAGGTTCCTAACTGGAGTAGCTACCGGAAGGGGACGGAAGTAGTAGCCGTCTGAACGTATGTGTTGATTGTACGAATTTGCGAGGAATTTGACGCCTCTGGTTTCGTTCAGACCCAGGACGGACTTGTAAATGGACTGTGTGTCCGACATTGGATTTTGTTCTATACTGATTGATCTCTTTTAAATATATACCTGTTTGGCGGCGGAGAATTTATTCTTTTGCTTAACGCCCTTCTCTGAAACGTACGAGCTTAGAGGTTATATATTGATGGAAATCAATCGTATGGAGTGGACTGCCTATGTGGCATGCCAAGATGCTGTGATCAAGGCTTCTGTTGCAAAGCAAAGTCTTGTGGATGATGATCAAAGCAAGGTCTATGTGGCCTAGCATTGTGTATTTCGTAGATTCACGAACCTCACACCCCGGTATGAGTTAAAAACGGGATAAGGACCCAAGGAGAACATGACGTTTCTTTCTAGCTATGGTGGTGTCAGTGACCTACCAGCCCTGACATATATATCTACTTTTCACCTTTGTGGTTGTTGGAATGCGAGGCGCCTCGATTATAGGTCTGTAAGGACCGGGAAACGTGTGTTCAGGAATTGCCAATCCTCAAACGTAAGAGAGGACCGGCCTTGGAGGATCCAGGGGTTACCCATAGTGCGTAGTCCCGAGGCATTTGCTAGAGTGTCTCGAAGCGGAGAGGAGCTTACCCCTTGCCTCGACTCATGACGGAAATCCAATTTCCAATACGAGATAACGGATTTGATTGTAGAACTAGTATGGAGACATAGTAGATGGTAGCTATGCCGCCTATGATTGATATTTATGATGCTATTCGTTTTTGAAACATATATGCACTAGTAATAATATCAAATGATTTTGCTTTATACGTATCAAGCATATTTGGCTATTATAAGGTAAAACTCTATCCTCCGGCTTGCGTTGCATTGTGTGATGGGACCTGAGTCTTATAATGGCTTCATTCTTTCTAAAAGCATGGCGTTATTTTAAAAGGATTTACTTTGTTTTAAATGCACTAGCAATCACTGGAGTAAACCCATTCCGCGAAAGTGGCGTGGTCCTATGATTTGCTATTTACTGTTGTTTAACCGTTAAATAGATTCCTCATACCAGTCCCCATGACTGACTCATTGTTTGTTTCACTTTGCAAACGCGGGTGCCCTTATTTTCACACGGGCAACCTAGTACACAGGTGACAGGTGGTTTTTGGTTCTGCACTGCTGCATAGCGTGCACTTTTGGCTCATGGCGAGGCTGACTTCATAGAGATGACTTAGATATTTTCCGCCATTACTGTATTCATATTATGATTCCGCCTCTGGAGATGATGACTGATCACTTCACTTTTTTTTATTTACTAAGTATATCCCACGTTATGCTATTCTGATATTCCTACATGTTGTGATTCCGCTGTCATATCCATGTAAAAGTATTTTATTTATTGTTTCTGCTATTATCTGTACTCTGCTATGATGATTAATGTGTTATTTCCTTATGATTATCCTTAATACCGCCCCTCGGATTTTGGGATCGTCACAGTTGGTATCAGAGCTTTGGTTAACCTTAGTTCTGGGATCTAACACATTAAACACCTCGTCAGAATAGAATCAGTAGTGTTCTAATGCGAGTAGCTCATTAGAGATAGGATTAGCAATGTCCTAGAATGAGCTAAGCAGATTAGCAAAACAATTTGATCAGTACATCATCATTATCTTTCCTTGTATTCCCTTGCTTTATCATTTATGAAAATTATCAAATCTGTGAGCTTGACTCTTTTTCTTGCTTATACAGTACTCTTAGATGGCTACGCGTGGAGCAGCAGCTAGAGGAGGCCGTGGAGGCCGAGGAGATGCAGCAGAAGGACGGGGGAATATCCCCGTAGTAGTGGAAGGTCCTATTATTCCGCCACCAGCACCAGAAGACTTTGAGCTCGAAAAAGTAGCTAAGAGGTACAGAAATCTTGGAGGGAAACCTTTTACTGGCACTGGCACAGTGACCGAAGCTATCGCTTGGCTGAAAATCTGTGAGAAAATCTTCGAGGGAATGGGCATGGGAACTAACAACAAAGCCCGACTTGGCATTTGGCTCCTTCAGGAAGAGGCAGAGCTGTGGTGGGATGCCATTACCTCTGGGGATGCAGCTGGTACTATCCGGACTTGGGAGTAGTTCAGGACTTTATTCAATGAGAAGTTTGTACCGGAACAAGCTCTAGAGAGGATGCGGGAGCAATTTGCTAATCTCCAGCAGGGAGACCTCTCTATTCAAGACTATCTGAATAAGTTCACTCAGCTGTCGCGCTATGCTCCAGAGCTGGTTTTGACCGACAAAGCGAAGAATAAGTGATTCATATTTGGGCTGAAGCGCAAGTATCACGATAGAGCTATGAGCAACATCAAACTCTCTTTTACAGAACTAGTAGAGATGGCTTGCAACTACGAAGACATGGATGAGAGGCATGCTAGCCAAGACCGCGCTAAAAGCCAAGCAGGGAATAAGCGCAAAGCCTTAACAGACCAACCCGAATCTAGCATCACCGCGGCCGCTACTCAAAAACCCGCAAAGATCCCGAAAGGAAACTGCTACAATTGCGGGAAGCCCGGTCATTTCTCTAATGTATGCAAGGCCCCAAAGAAGCCAAAGGCCAATGACTCTGCCGAATGCTACAACTGCCACAAGAAGGGGCACTACAGCAGGAATTGTCCTTTGAAGAAGAGCGCACAAGTGGCCCATGTCTATGACGGGAATACCCCGCCAGCTATCACCGATGGATCAGGTAAACCCGATGTCTTGGGAGGTACCCTTACCATTAAAAATATTCCTGTTTCTGTACTTTTTGATACTGGTGCATCACGTAGCTTCATTTCTGGTAATACTGTTCATAAATTAAAATTGAAACGAAGAAAGCTTAAGGAACCAATTAAAGTCCGAAACCCGATAGGAAGTTCTGTTAGTCTCAATATATACTGTAGGGTGCCTATCTCTTACTCTTTCTACAAGTTCTCGTTTGATTCGATTGTTATGGACCTTTCCGAATTTGATATTATACTGGGGCTGGACTGGTTGACAAAATATAAGGCCGAAGTTCGATGTGCCGAAAGAATCGTTAAAGTCGAAACGAAGCTTGGACCTATATATATACCATGCCATGGCTCAGTAATAGATAGAACAGAATTTTGGTCTTCTTTTGAAGTTATTCCCCCTTCGATAGAAAAGATACCGGTCGTTAAAAACTATGCGGATGTGTTTGAAGAAGTAGAAAACTTACCACCGCAAAGAGAAATTGAATTTAGGATAGATCTAATTCCTAACGCCCGACCAGTAGTTCATCCAATAAGAAGAATGGCCCCGAAAGAAAAAGAAGAGCTAAGTAGTCAAACCCGAGAATTACTTTGGAAAGGTCTGATCAGACCGAGCTTTTCAGCATGGGGAGCCGCAGTAGTATTTGTCCCGAAATCAGACGGTACTCTAAGACTTTGCGTTGATTACCGAGATCTCAATAAGCAGACACTGAAGAACAAATATCCCTTGCCCCGGATAGATGATCTGTTAGATCAATTAAATGGAGCAACAGTATTTTCCAGGATGGACCTAGCTACAGGTTTCCACCAATTGCGTATAGCCGAAGACTGTGTTCCTTTGACAGCCTTCAGGGGTCCCGATTTATTCTACGAATGGTTAGTAATGCCGTTCGGCTTGTGTAACGCTCCGGCATACTTCGTTGATCTTATGAACAGGGTGTTCCGTGGTGTATTGAATAAATTTGTTCTAGTCTTCATCGATGACATTTTAATCTACTCTAAGTCGGAAGAAGAGCATGCAAAACATTTAGAACAAGTGTTGAAAATTCTGAGGAGAAACGTCTTAAAAGCTAAATTTTCTAAGTGTGTCTTCTGGCAGAATGAAGTTAAATTCCTAGGCCATGTCGTGTCAAAAGAAGGAATTGCTGTAGATCCAAGCAAAATTACAGCGATTCAAAACTGGAAACAACCTACTACCCCCACAGAAGTTCGAAGTTTCCTTGGATTAGCTAGTTACTATCGGAAATTCGTTCAGGATTTTTCAAAGATATCTGGTGTATTGACAAAGCTTACAAAGAAGCATGAGAAATTCAAATGGACACCCGAATGTGAAGAAGCTTTCCAAGAGCTAAAACTGAAGTTGACAACCGCGCCAGTATTGACCATTATAGAAGGCAACCAAGACTTGACTGTATGGACAGATGCTTCTATTAGAGGGCTAGGCGTAGTGTTAATGCAAAAAGGTCAAGTGATCGCTTACGCCAGCCGTCAACTAAAGCCGCATGAAAGAAACTATGCTACTCATGATCTTGAGTTATTAGCTATCGTGTTCGCTTTAAGAATATGGAGGCATTATTTATTGGGCGAGAAATTCGAACTGTTTACCGATCATCAATCCTTGAAATACCTGTTCACCCAGAAAGATTTAAACCTGAGGCAACAGCGTTGGTTAGAATTCCTTGCGGTATATGATTTTGAAATTCTATACACTCCAGGGAAAGCCAATGTTGTAGCCGATGCGCTCAGCAGGAAAAATGAAATCATTGCCAGTTTTATCATTACTTCTTCCTTGCAAGATAAGATTACTATTCTTCAGAAAGACGATGAATTTATTCAAAGAATCAGTCAAAGAATCAAAGGAGGTGAATCCACAAGTTTTCGACTCGATGACAAGGGAGTTCTAAGGTTAAAAGGTAGAATCTGCATCCCAAACCTTCCCGGGCTCAGAAGAGAAATACTTGATGAGTGCCACAAATCCAAGTTAAGTATCCATCCCGGTGTGAGCAAAATGTATAACGATATCAAACGCACATTCTGGTGGAGAGCTATGAAAAGAGATATCTCATTATATGTTAGCAGATGCCCCACTTGTCAGCTAGTTAAGAGTGATCAGCAGAAATTGGCTGGATTATTGCAACCATTAGAAATTCCAGGTTGGAAGTGGGAACAAATCTCGATGCATTTCATCGATGGCCTGCCTCGAACTAGAAAAGGAAACGACAGTATATGGGTAATCGTAGATCGCTTCACGAAGACTGCCCATTTCATACCTGTCCGATCCAACAGAACGGCTCAAAGTCTAGCACAGATATACTTCAGAGAGATAGTTAAACTTCATGGAGTACCGCTCAGTATAGTCAGCGATAGAGATCCCCTATTCACTAGCAAATTCTGGGAAGCATTCCAGACGGAATTGGGAACCAAATTGAATCTAAGCACCGCTTATCACCCTCAGACGGATGGCCAAACTGAGCGGGTGAATAGAGTTTTAGAAGATCTATTGCGGGCTTGCGTTATCGATTTTGGAGGCTCATGGGAAGATCACTTACATTTAGCTGAATTCTCTTACAACAATAGCTATCAAGCAAGTTTGGGAATGTCTCCATTTGAAGCATTATACGGTAGACCATGCAGATCTCCCGCATGTTGGGTAGAACCTGGCAACAGACTTGTGTTAGGGCCCGATATGATTCAAGAAGCATCGGATAAAGTCGATTTCATTAAGAAGCGATTAAAAACCGCGCAGAGCCGGCAGAAGAGTTATGCTGATGCGAGAAGAAGGGATATATCGTTTGCCGTTGGCGATTATGTTTATTTAAGAGTTTCTCCAATGCAAGGAGTAATCAGATTTGGCAAGACGGGGAAGTTGGCACCGAGATTTATTGGCCCCTTTCCTATACTTGAACGGATTGGAACTCTTGCATATAGGGTTTCATTACCTGATTGGTTGCCTAGTGTACATGATGTGTTCCACGTATCTCAGCTCAGAAAACATGTGCATGATCCAGATCTTGTTGTAGAAGAAGCAGCACAACAGGATATTGACATAACTCCAGAATTAGCACTCAAGAGGGATCCATTAAAGATAGTTGGCAAAGAAACTAGAGAGCTAAGGAGGAAAAAGATTCATTTAGTCAAAGTGCAGTGGAGTAGTGATCCTAGAGACTGTACTTGGGAGACTGAGGAAAGCATTAAACAAGCCTATCCCAAATGCAGAGTGGACATCTCTGACTAACTCCGGTGCAAGGTACCTTTACATACTTTGCATTTACATTTTACTTCCTGCTTAACTGTTATTTCCTTTTCGAGGACGAAAAGTTTTAAGTGGGGGAGATTTTAATAACCCGGAAATTGTGAACCCGTTTAAAATTTTTAATTAGGTTATTACCAAGAAATTTGAATGATTAAAATAGCATATTTCAATAAAATATAGAATTTGGTATGATAGGGTAGTTTGAAATTTAGAATACAAACTTTGTCTGACTGTACCGGGTGGAAAGTATAACAGATTTTAATGAAACTGAAAATATTTAAATCTGTTTATCAATACCTTTCTAACGAATCTGAAAAATCGAAATTTCATAACGGAAATCAAAAGTTATGGCCAAATGAATTTTCAGAAAGGTCGCTATATAGTATATATAGCCCTTGAAAATTGAGATTTTGCATACGACATCGGAATTCGACGAAACCACTTTTGTTGGGTCCGGGATGTCAAATTATTGCTAGGTTTCAAATTTCATAATTTTTGAAGCTAGTATGTGAGCGGGGCAAAAGATAACGTGGTTGGTCAAATTCTGTTAAAATGGGTCGACCTAAAAATGGCCGTTTTGCAAACGAGCTCAGAATTCGACGAAACTGGTTTTGTTAGGACCGTATCGTCAAAACAAAGCTAGATTTATTTTTCTGGAATTTTTCGATTCAGTTTGTGGCCCTGGCAAATTGAAATGTACGTTTAAATTAAATATCGAATGTTTTATATTTTAAATTGAAGAATAACTGACTGTAACAGTCGAAATGGCCAACGAAACATATCCCATTGTGTCCGGAATGGGGGTATTTAGCTAGGGGCGACAGTCGTTGGGTTTAAAACGGAGTTCGTTTGCAAAAACACTATTTAAAAATTTTTCTATAAATATCGACCGATAGGAAATTTTCTTTAAAATAAAAATAAAAAATAAAAACCTAAAAACCCTAAGCCGCCAGACGAAACGAACGACGCTCGTCGTTCAAAACTTTCCGACGAAAATCCCGCCGCCACAGGCGACGCCAGCCAACGCCACCACCCTCAATCGACGCCGCCCACCTCCCTCTTCAAATCCGACCAACCCCCGCCCTTTCTCCCTTCGCCAGCTTCGAGAAAGACGCCCAGAAAGCCGCCGACTTCACGTCGACGCCACGACCGCCAGAGGCGATCGCACCTGCTCCTCCGACCACCGATAGGACCGTCTCGCTCCCCTCTTTCAAGTCCCACTCTCTGATCGCAGCATAGATTCACGGATTGTTTGAAAATCCGAACCCTAGTTTCGAAACCAAAAAGGGGTATACGGCTAAATTGATTTTTACACTTTAAAGCGTTGCAAATTTGTAAAAATCATATCTTTTTGCTATGTTAACGAAATTCGATGAAACAGGAGACACCGTGACCGCAAGGAGGCTCTCTACATTCTAGAAGAAGCCGCGGATTTTTCTGACCTTCCTACGATTTTTAGCACCGCAAGAACCAATGTGAGGAATCTAAACTGTTTGTGTGAATGTAATCGCGTTGTATAAATTATATAAGCGAAGTGTAAATTATATACGCATTGTATACCTCATGTACATGTGTTGTATAAGTTATATTAGCAATGTATAAATTATACAAGCGTTGTTTGAAACATGTATGCTTTAAATTGTGATGAAATGCAAGTGAATTATTATATTATATTATATATATATATATATACTCCCCTCGTCCACAGACCATGGACGATATTTATTGCTTGTGATTGACGTGATATCATATGGTTTGACGAATGGTTGGAAATAATTGTTTGTGGTTGATATTATGGTTGAAAAATACCTTTATGGTTGAAAAATACCTTTGTGGTTGAAAAATACCCTCTTGTGGTTGAAACAAAATAGAATAGGATTGTGGAATTGAAAATAAAACATGTCGCCTGCGTGCGAACTAGATGCATGATCCCCATTGTCTAAAACCGCGAGGTTTTAAGGTAGAGCAAGGAGCCGTACTAGGGACGGTCCCGGTTTTAACTACCCTGCCGTTATGCTGCCGAAATTTTCTGAAATATTTATGTGTTAGAATAATTTTCCTTCATCGAAATCATTTACATATGCTATATCGAATATTCATGTGTTGAGTTGCAATTCATTCGTTGAGTTGAAATTCATGTGTTTAATATTATTCGAATTTAAACAAATGGCTTTAGTAATAAAAATCACATTTTTATATATATACAAACTATATCGAATATTCATGTGTTAAGTTGCAATTCATTCGTTGAGTTGAAATTCATGTGTTGAATATTATTCGAATTTAAACAAATGGCTTTAGTAATAAAAATCACATATATATATATAAACTAAATCGAATATTCATGTGTTGAGTTGCAATTCATTCGTTGAGTTGAAATTCATGTGTTGAATATTATTCGAATTTAAACAAATGGCTTTAGTAATAAAAATCACATTTTTATATATATACGAGCGGTATCGAATATTCATGTGTTGAGTTGCAATTCATTCGTTGAGTTGAAATTCATGTGTTGAATATTATTCGAATTTAAACAAATGGCTTTAGTAATAAAAATCACATTTTTATATATATACAAACTATATCGAATATTCATGTGTTGAGTTGCAATTCATTCGTTGAGTTGAAATTCATGTGTTGAATATTATTCGAATTTAAACAAATGGCTTTAGTAATAAAAATCACATTTTTATATATATACAAACTATATCGAATATTCATGTGTTGAGTTGCAATTCATTCGTTGAGTTGAAATTCATGTGTTGAATATTATTCGAATTTAAACAAATGGCTTTAGTAATAAAAATCACATTTTTATATATATATACAAACTATATCGAATATTCATGTGTTGAGTTGCAATTCATCCGTTGAGTTGAAATTCATGTGTTGAATATTATTTGAATTTAAACAAATGGCTTTAGCGATAAAAATCACATTTTTATATATACAAACGATATAGGATATTCATGTGTTGAATTGCAATTTGTTCGTCGAGTTGAAATTCATGTGTTGAGTGTTATCGTCGTCTAAAAATAAAATGAATCGGCAATGAAAACTATATTTTTATAGTGAATATGAAGAGTTAAAAATACACATGTGTCGAATAAATATTTTTGATGATAAAAATATTCCTTTTATCATGTATACGCTTAGTAAAAAATACACACGTGTTGAAATAAATAATAGTTTGCTAGAAATATTATTATTAGCTTGTTCTGCATATATATACATGTGTTGAACAGGGAAAAATGGATTAGCTATTGAGTAAAGAAATTATTTGCGTGCCCGACAAATAGGTAAACCTTGATGAGTTGGCTGCGCAATTTTATTTATATATCAACTCCTGTGAATGCCATTGGATGCGGAGTGCTGGTTTTTCTGTGTGAAATAATAAACAACGCCATATGATAGTAACAATTAATTTTGAACTACACTACATGGCATACTTCTTGACGATAGGCATACTTCATCATATTGCACATAAGCAATTGGGGCTTATGTGACGAGGTGGAAGATTTACCATACCAGCAAGAGGCTTGTATGGCGATGACTAAGTACTACAGGTTGAACTGATGACTGATATGGACTATATAAATTATAACGATAAATTGCCAGATTAATAAAAACCCCACACGGGTCTAGAGTTGACAATAATCACGTCGCTCTAGTTATTAGGTACGGCACATGGACTATTTATTTCCACACGGAAACGGGGTGACGGGAATTTATTCTCTGGAGTGATTATCAGTACATGCTCCCCCGTAAACACCAAAATATATCACTAAAAATATGTGAATGCTTTTTAGGATTTATTGGGTACCTAATACGGCCCAATAAATTTCCAAACCCCTCCCCGCACAAAGGAGGTTATGGCGAAATTTTTCGAAATATTAAGGCGTTAGTGAAATATTTGAAGTGAAAACGAAGTTGAAAATATAAAATCAACTATAGTTGAAATTATAGATTGAACTATATTTATATATATATATATAAATATAAATATAATTAAAAGGAATAGAGGCCGTGCAGTTCGCGTTTCGGAATCGTAATTTGAAACGATTAGTATGAGAAATCTGACCATCGGATTTTCCCGAAACTGCAACCGCTGGGTTCGCCTTGGAAATACCTTTCCAACGGCACCAACCTTGTAAAAATCCAATGGTTGGATTGTCCGGAATGTTTAATTCAAATCTGAAGAAAAACAGCGCCAGTGCCACGGCACGACCTGAAACGTTGTTTAATTAAATATGGCCATTTTTAAATAAATAAAAATGGCGAAAAATCGCTATAAAATGTTATAAGCAACATAGGTTGCAAATAAACCAATTGTGCTTGGATTGTTTGATATTTGTTGGTTGTATGTGTATGACATGAAAATAACACTAAAGAACCGAAAGATGGATGTCGAATAATACAACCCTAAAATGAATTGATTTAAATTCTAATGACGTGAATTATTTGAAAAGGCCAAGCTAACCCTCATTTCAAATAATCTATCGAGCGATACGAATTGGAAAATGCAAAGACGATTCAAGACCGACGATCTTCGTATCGGTTGGATGGGCGCTACTGAGGTTCCTAACTGGAGTAGCTACCGGAAGGGGACGAAAGTAGTAGCCGTCTGAACGTATGTGTTGATTGTACGGATTTGCGAGGAATTTGACGCCTCCGGTTTCGTTCAGACCCAGGACGGACTTGTAAATGGACTGTGTGTCCGACATTGGATTTTGTTCTATACTGATTGATCTCTTTTAAATATATATCTGTTTTGCGGCGGAGAATTTATTCTTTTGCTTAACGCCCGTCTCTGAGACGTACGAGCTTAGAGGTTATATATTGATGGAAATCAATCGTATGGAGTGGACTGCCTATGTGGCATGCCAAGATGCTGTGATCAAGGCTTCTGTTGCAAAGCAAAGTCTTGTGGATGATGATCAAAGCAAGGTCTATGTGGCCTAGCTTTGTGTATTTCGTAGATTCACGAACCTCACACCCCGGTATGAGTTAAAAACGGGATAAGGACCCAAGGAGAACATGACGTTTCTTTCTAGCTATGGTGGTGTCAGTGACCTACCAGCCCTGACATATATATCTACTTTTCACCTTTGTGGTTGTTGGAATGCGAGGCGCCTCGATTATAGGTCTGTAAGGACCGGGAAACGTGTGTTCAGGAATTGCCAATCCTCAAACGTAAGAGAGGACCGGCCTTGGAGGATCCAGGGGTTACCCAGAGTGCGTAGTCCCGAGGCATTTGCTAGAGTGTCTCGAAGCGGAGAGGAGCTTGCCCCTTGCCTCGACTCATGACGGAAATCCAATTTCCAATACGAGATAACGGATTTGATTGTAGAACTAGTATGGAGACATAGTAGATGGTAGCTATGCCGCCTATGATTGATATTTATGATGCTATTCGTTTTTGAAACATATATGCACTAGTAATAATATCAAATGATTTTGCTTTATACGTATCAAGCATATTTGGCTATTATAAGGTAAAACTCTATCCTCCGGCTTGCGTTGCATTGTGTGATGGGACCTGAGTCTTATAATGGCTTCATTCTTTCTAAAAGCATGGCGTTATTTTAAAAGGATTTACTTTGTTTTAAATGCACTAGCAATCACTGGAGTAAACCCGTTCCGCGAAAGTGGCGTGGTCCTATGATTTGCTATTTACTGTTGTTTAACCGTTAAATAGATTCCTCATACCAGTCCCCATGACTGACTCGTTGTTTGTTTCACTTTGCAAACGCGGGTGCCCTTATTTTCACACGGGCAGCCTAATACATAGGTGACAGGTGGTTTTTGGTTCTGCACTGCTGCATATCATGCACTTTTGGCTCATGGCGAGGCTGACTTCATAGAGATGACTTAGATATTTTCCGCCATTACTGTATTCATATTATGATTCCGCCTCTGGCGATGATGACTGATCACTTCACTTTTTTTATTTACTAAGTATATCCAATGTTATGCTATTCTGATATTCCTACATGTTGTGATTCTGCTGTCATATCCATGTAAAAGTATTTTATTTATTGTTTCTGCTATTATCTGTACTCTGCTATGATGATTAATGTGTTATTTCCTTATGATTATCCTTAATACCGCCCCTCGGATTTTGGGATCGTCACAATCTAAGTCTATGCCTATTAGTAATCTGAATCATAACAGATCTGTCATTATTTGTATACCTAATTCACTGCCTAGATCTCAGTATGCCTGATTATGATATCCCTATTTTGTTACTTTGCATAATCATGTCACCTTATGCCTATCATGGTAGTTTGTCTAATCATGTCACCTTATGCCTATTATGTTAGTTTGCCTAATTATGTCATCTTATTCCTGTTTATTTACTTTGCCTATTCTTGTTATCTTCTCTCCCTCTTTCCCTTTTTGTTTTTATAGCTAGGCTACCTTCGAGCCTAGGCATATTGCTGAAATAGGCTAATGCACGAAATTGGGAATGATTGGGAATTATAAATTTTGGGGCATAATTCATATTGAAACATGATTGGGAATTTCAGGCATAATTTGTACCTTGAACAAAAACTTGGGATCTGGGGGCATGATTTATATCTTGATCTAAAACCTTATTCTGGGGCATAACTTGCATCATAGATCAGACGGGGATTTGGGTCATAATAAACATGATAATTGGTTAATAATGAAATTTCCTAGGTTTACAGTAATTAGAAACTGTAACCGCGCTTAGACACAAAGTTAGATTACACTTGTGGTAGAAGTCTGCCCGGAATCGGCCGACATATCCGGCGTCAACAAGTGGTAAATCTAATGTGAGTGGTCTAAATGCCTAAGCATGTAAAGTGCTAAGACATGAGGTTAAGTCCGACTTGTGGAAGAAGTCTGCTCAGACCCAACCGACATATCCAACATCTACAAGTGACAGACTTAATGTGGGAGGTCTAGCACAGTAATAACCATTAATACTTAACTTGTTTGAATCCATAAGGATTACATGAACCTATTAACTTAAGTAGGGGTTAAGTAAACTTGCTTGAATCAGTGGGAGAGTTAAGTAAATATTGTGGCGGCGGGTAATATTTATATATATAGGCCCACAAACTGTTGGATTTCGCTATATAAATATTTTGACTGTGATAGCTATACATAAGCATATATATTATAAGCTAACTTTGTTTTACAGGAAAATATTAGACAAGCAGATTCAAGAAACCAAAATGAATATTGAATATGTTGTAAGAGTCTGTTAGTCCTAGATTTTCACATTAAAGTCTTTCTTGATGATTACACACACACACATATCATATATATATATATATATATATATATATATATATATGTATGTTTTCACATTTAAAAGAGGCAAGAATAAATTTTGCCCAGAAAACAGACGGCTGAATTAAATCAGACAGACGTCTGTTTGCTGAGACAAAATTAAATTTTCCATAATATTCAGATGTCTGTTCAGAATTTTTCAGACGTCTGAAACTGCAACGAAATGTACTATTTCCTTGTTGTTTCACTTTTTAAAACAAATAAACATCTGAATAATATCTTTAGACATCTGATTACGAAGAGTTGCAACCTATTATGAAGGGTCATAACATTCTAATTCATTTCTCTTGATGAAATCTCTTCAAGATCAGTTGTAACTCTTTGTATATTATAAATAGAGACTTGATTAACTGATCATTTCACTGAATCTTATTATAACTTATTATATCTTCCTTAAAGCTCTCTATTTCCAAAAGGCACACTATTTTCAATATTATCTTCCATAATCTTCCACAAGCTTCACGCTTATCATCAAGGAAAGACTATAGCAACGGTGTACTATATATCGACATATCCGTGTTAGCAAGAACACAAACAAGTCATCCATTGTTCTGTATTACAGAAGACCTCTTCAACAGTTGAGGCAAGAAATCTCGTTCGGCTGTTCAGGTATTTGTAAACCAATTCCTCTGGGTAAAATAAAGGTGTTAGTGATAGTGAAATACCAGAAGTGGGTCTGGGACTGGATGTAGGACAGTGTTCTGAACCAGTATAAATCGACTGTGTGATATCTACTTACTACTCACATATATATATATATATATATATATATATATATATATATATATCATTTTATACTCCATTCTACATGATCCTACTGCTGTATAGACTCTTTCAATTGGTATTAGAGACAGGTTATCCTATAACCGTAACACCGTTATTTGATACCTTGATAAAATGGAGAATAACCCAAGTACTAGCTCAACTACTTTTGCCGAAGGACAATCCACTCAAAGACCACCTCTATTCAATGGAATGCACTACAACTATTGGGCTACGAGAATGAGGATTTATATGCAAGGAAGTGGTTTTAGTGCATGGAATGCTACTCAAAAAGAATTTACGGCACCTACAACAGAATATTCAACTTGGACAACAGTTCAAAAAGAGAAGGCAAATGCAAATGCAAAAGCTATGAACATGCTATATTGTGATTTCGATAGAAAAAATTTCAATTGTGTAAGCATTTGTACTTCAGCTATCAAATTTGGGAAACACTCAAAACTATCCATGAAGGAAAAAACAAAGTCAAACAAACAAAAATTCCAATGCTCAAAAACCAGTTCTAGAACTTCAAGATGAAACAAAATGAAACCATCGATAAAATGTATTCAAGATTTCAATACATTTTACATGCATTGATAGAACTAGGAGAAAAATATAGGGACTTTGATATCATGTCAAAAATACTAAACTCTCTAACTGAAGACTGGGAAAGAAAAGTACCAGCCATTGAAGAAGCAAATGATCTCTCAGCTATGAAACCAGAAGAACTAATTGGAAATCTCGTATCTTATGAAGTAAACTTTCAAGCAAAAAGGGAATTATCTCAAGAAAAGAAAAATGTGGCCTTTCATGCTGAAAAAGGGGAATTTAAATCAGAAGACGAAGATCAAGCCTTTATTGCCAAAAAAATTAAGAAAAATTTAAAATATAGGAAAGGAAATTTCAAAAGAATACCTCAAACAGACCTTCATCCTCAAAATTGGAATGTTTCGGTTGTCATAAGAAGGGTCATATGGTAAAGGACTGTCCATAAATGAAAGAAAATCAGAAAAACTTCAACAACAAGAATAAGAAAGATAAATTCAAGAGAATGGGTTTTTCTGTTACATGGGATGACTTAGATTCAGATTCATCAGACAGTGATAATGAAAGTGAAAATGAACAAGCAAATGTGTGCTTCATGGCTCAAGAATCTGATGTAAGTAACTTATCTTATAAAGAATTAATAGATGTTAATGCTGAACTTCATAAAAACTTTAAAGAAAAAGCTTAAAGAAACTCGTGAAAATCAGAATAAAGTTGAATTTGAAAGAGATATGGTAAAAGATGAAAAAATAATTTTAGAAGAAGAACTTGAAAAAATTCAAAATACTCTTACAAATTCAGATAATTAGCCTTCTCTTTTGAGTCAAGAAATCAAAACTCAAAAGAAAAAGAATGATGAAATTATTTCTGAGAATCACATGTTGAAAACTAAAAAAAAGAATTAGAATTAGAAAATAAAAGTATTCGAACTAAGTTAGAAAGCATTACTAAGAATATTCTAACTTTAATAAGAGTAGAGAAAATTTATTAAGAATTATAGAAAGTTCTCAACCGTCTTCAAATAAACATGTTTAGGATTTATAAAAGAATCAAAAATTCCTCCTATAAAAAATACTAAACTAAAGAGGAAAATTGATTCAAAAATTAAAGACGAATCAAAACTCATTAATAAAATCAAAATATGGGTTCCAAAAACTAATAATAGTTTGATTAGAAACAAACATATTAACTCATTAATGGAATTTGTGCATAATAATAAAAATTATCTATCTGAAAGGGATACTAAACCCACTTAGGTTTAGCTTCTTAAGACCTAACTCTTAGGGCCCTATCAAAAAGTGGGTACTAATGTGCTTATTAATATTTTTTGTAGGTCCCACTCAAAAAGAGAAAATGGATCTTAGATAGTGGTTTCTCAAAAAACATGACCAGAGACAAAGGTATGCTAACCAATATTTCATACTTTTATGGTGGCTCAGTTACCTTCGAAGATAACTCAAAAGGTTTTATCATTGGCAAAGGAGATGTGTGCAACTATGGTATCTCAAATTTACCTCTTATTACTAATGTTTCCTTAGTTAAAACTATAAAGCATAATTTACTTAGTATTAGTCAATTATGTGACAAAGGTTTTAAAATAATGTTTTCTGAAAACAAATGCAGTATTTTTGACAAAGAACAAAATATTATTTTTGAAGGAAATCGAGATAGAAATATTTATGTTTTAAATATGAAAGTAAATAATAAAAAAGAAACGTGTTTGATTGCCAATAACAATGATTCTTGGTTATGGCACAAGCGTTTCTGTCATATAAATTTAAAAAATATACAAAGAATTTTGAAACATGAGTTAGTAAAAGTCTACCAAAAATAAATTTTAAAATAAACCATCTATTTGAAGATTGTCAAATAGGAAAATTAACCAAATCTTCTTTTAAATCGAAAAAGGTTATTTCAACTTTACAACCATTAGAACTATTCATATGGACTTGTTTGGTCCTACTCAAGTTCAAAAATCACAATCGTTATGTATTTGTAATAATTGATGATTTCTCAAGGTGTACTTGGACAATCTTTATGAAAAATAAAAGTGATACCTTTGGACACTTTAAAGATTTCATCAAAAAGATTCAAAATTCTAAAGACTTAAAAGTTAAAAACATTTGAAGTGATCACGGTTGAGAATTCGAGAATGAATCTTTTGAAAATTTTTGTAAAAAGAAAGAAATAAATCATAATTTTTCATTCCCTAGAACTCCACAACAAAATTGAGTTGTAGAAAGAAAGAAAAGAACTTTAAAAGAATATGCTAGAACTCTACTTAATGGAACTATTTTACCTAAACAATTTTGGGCAGAAGCTATAGCAACTGCTTGTTACGTATTAAATCGAATTTCTATTCACCTTTAACTAAAAATACTCCTTACGAGTTTTCTAATGGAAGGAAACCAAACATTTCATATTTTAAAGTTTTTGGTTTTAAATGTTTTATTCTTAATACTAAAGATCAGTTTGGAAAATTTGATGTAAAAGTTGATCACCGAATTTTTGTTGGATATTCAGAACGTAGTAAAGCTTATCGTATCTTCAACAAACGTACTAATGTTATAGAAGAATCTTTACATGTATCTTTTGATTAAAATTTTGATAAAAATATAATGAACAAAGATAATGATGAAAAAATTAAGAATACTAGTCTTGAAAATATGGAAAATAATTCCATAGAACCTATTAGATCACCTCCCAGAATTCTAAGAGCCCATCCTACACAAAACATTATTGGTGAAATCGACTCACACGTTTGAACAAGAAGTCAACTAAATCAAATGGGTCATGTAGCATTTCTCTCAACTATTGAACCCAAAAATCCAAAAGAAGCCTCTATATATGACTATTGGATTATAGCTATGCAAGAGGAATTGAATCAATTCAAATGTAATAATGTCTGAGAATTAGTACCTCGACCTAGCGATCAATCAGTTATTGGTACAAAATGGGTATATAAAAATAAGGCTGATGAACTTGGAAATATTACAAGAAATAAAGCCAGATTGGTAGCTCAATGGTATAATCAAGAAGAAGGTATTGATTATGAAGAGACTTTCGCACCCGTAGCAAGACTAGAAGCTATACGCATTCTCTTAGCATACGCAAGTTTTCATAATTTTAAACTTTATCAAATGGAAGTTAAAAGCACTTTCTTAAATGGTTTTATTAAAGAAAATGTTTATGTAGAACAACCACCTTTATTTGTACATGAAAAATATCCAGATTATGTATATAAACTTACAAAAGCTTTATATGGTTTAAAACAGGCACCTCGTGCTTGATATGATGGACTTAAAAGTTGTTTAATAAATTCTGGTTTTCGAATAGGAAAAGTAGATCAAACTTTATTTATTAAAAAAACAAATAAAGATATTTTAATTGTATAAATTTATGTATGTGATATAATTTTTGGTTCAACTAATGAAAATTTATGTAAAGAATTTTCTACAATAATGACAAATTTGAAATGTATCATATGGAAGAATTATCATATTTTCTAGGATAACAAATTAAACAAATTTCAAACGGTATTTTTATTTATCAAGAAAAATATTGTAATAATTTAATTAAATGTTTTGGTCTAGACAACACTTCGGGAAAGCCAACTCCAATGAGTATTTTTGTTCATCTTGAAAAAGAAGAAAAAGGAAAAAGTGTTGATCAAAAATTATATAGAAGTATGATTGGTTCATTAATTTACTTAACCGCAAGTTGTCCTGACATTATGATGAGTGTATGCTTGTGTGCATGATTTTAATCAGATCCAAAAGAGTCATATTTAAGAGCAGTGAAACAGATTTTAAGATATCTTAATAATACTAAGGATTTTGGTCTTTTTTATCCGAAATGATGTCCATTCAAATTAGTATCTTATAGTGATGTTGATTTTGGTGGATCCCGGATGGATAGCAAAAGTACAAGTGGTACATGCCATTTCATTGGAAAATCACTTGTATCTTGGTTTAGTAAGAATAAAACTGTGTATCACTCTCTACATGTGAAGCCAAATACATATCTGCTGCTTTAGCATGTGCATAAGTAATTTATATGCAACAAACACTCAAAGATTTTGGAGTAAATTTGACTAAATCAACAATATATTATGATAATACTAGTGCGATAAATTTATCTAAAAATCCAATAAATCACTCTAGAACTAAACATATAGATATCCGACATCACTTCTTACGTGACAACATAGAACAAGATATTATTAATTTAGAATACGTCTCAATTGAAAACCAGATTGCAGATATTTTCACTAAACCATTATTAGAATTTTTTTATTAAATTACGACGACAATTAGGGATTGTGTCAGTAGAAGATATATAAATTAGTATAATATTTTCTTTTCAAAAATAGGTACGTATTTGTGTTTTAACCTACTAATTATATTTAGTCAATTTCCCAAAAATCCTCACAATACTTAAGTTTTTTCTGGCTACAGACTTATGAAATTCTAACCACATGTTCCTTGGTTGTTTTTCCTTATATAAACCTATGTTTTCTTTTCTACAAATCTAAAAACACAAAATTCAAAACTAAAGAAACTCACCTAGATACACTATGTCATCCAATAACTCAAACTCTTCAATCAATATTACTTTCACATCGGATAGTTCTTCCGATTCTCCTCATTTTCCAACACCTACTCCTAGATATGAACCACAATATCATTGGAGAAACTATCACAGTGGATATACTCCTGAAGCAAAGAAGGCTAAAAAGAGCTCTCTTCTCATCACAAGGTACAAAACAAAAAATAGACGATCTTCATCACTATCAGACAGAACAAATATCTCCATAGAAAGAGTTATACTTCGAATAGAAAGTTACCGCAACTCGCTTAAGCCTTCTCGAAAAAATGATCTACAAATTTTGTGGTTTAAAAGAAAAGGATGTTACTTCATCGCTACCAATCCCGCCAAATCCTATTGATCCATCTTCCTCTTACTGAACTGAGAAAGACCCAGTGAATCCCACAATGAAATATTACACTTTCTCTCCTTAACGACCATCGTATAGTCCAAACTCGTGGGATAAGAATTTCCAAGATAATGAAGGAAAGAGTTCATCAACACTAAAGAAGACTCCACCTTCTAAAAATTAAACTTTCGTTCCATAATTTCATTTATATTTTTATTTTTTATTCACATTGTTTTTCTATCTTTTATATAAATAAAAGTAAATTTATTTTCGTAGAAATTTCCTAAATAGACGTCTAACCTAGAACAAACAGACGTCTGAATACACGACCGAATAAATTTTATCAATAAAACAGACGTCTAAACAAAAGAAACCAAACGTCTGTAATGGTACTAAAATGAACTATATTCTTGCAGATTAAAAATCGTTCCCAAACAGACGTCTGATCAAAAAATCCATACGTCTAATGCATGTATCAAAAATTTTCCTTCTCCCAGATTCAGATGTCTGACCTTAAAAATCCAAACGTTTGAAATGACCAAAAATTGAATTATTTCCTCTCGGATTAAACTTCAATACAAAATAGAAGTATGTTTTAAAAATTCCAGACGCCTGATTTGTAACTGACGTGTTTTTAAAAGGGTGTATGACTTTTCCCAACCAACATAACTCTTCATCTCAACATCTTTTCACTTTTACCTCTTCGTCTTTTTACCAACTATAAAAACCCTAGCCCCCAAAATCAAAACATTACCACAAAACTTCAACTTTTCATAACAAAATCATGGCAAATCGAGGCAAGAGGACAAGAGAAGGAGAATCAAATCCTCCTTCCGACGAATTAATCCAAATATGACTATGGGATTATACCTCTAAGGCAAGATACAAAGTAATGAAGGACTCCAAATTCTTCGAAGGTGCTTTTGTAAAGTTTGATGCTTTCTCAAATTATCGATTACAACAATATGCTAGACGCTTTCATTTCGAATCACTAGTTGAGTATAATAAAAATAATGTCAAAATTTATCCTCTCCTAGTGAATTTGTTCTTAGCAAATTTGAATCTTGACCATACTAAACCTCAAGTCAAAAAATAGAACGTTTGATCTTAGGTTTGTGGAAAACATGTGCTACTTTCAATGCAACGATTAGGCCAAATTTTATAATGTGCTTGGCAAGGTCTAGATATAGACACGATAGTAGATATGTCTATAAGGGATAAGACTTCACACAAATTTCTCTCTGATAATCTCATTAATATGCAAGAGCTTACTTCCACTCATCTTCGACCACATGCTCTCTCACTTAATCGCATATTTGTCCAAACCATTCAACCCGCAAAGGAAGTTACGAAAAAAGTCTACAAAAGAGATTTCCAAGCCCTTTACTCTCTCGACTCCAACAAGCAAATCAATTGGGCAAAGACCATCATGGATGAATGGACATATATCAAGCGCAAGTACAAGACTTTGCACTATGGTGCTTATATTACTCGGATCCTCACTGCTTGTGGAATAAACATCCCCGATACTCCTCCTTAAGCATCAAAGAAATTGGTCCGAAGACATTAAAACTTATGGATATTACTCCAAATCCCGCTACTTTAGAGTATATGTCTCTCGAAACTTGGACTGAACATGTAACGTAGCCCGAAGCAATCATACCAGAGCTTCTCATCGTCGTCAAGTTAGGGAAGAAGAAGAAGATGAAGACATTCAAATTATTTCACCCGAAACTTCTTCCAAACAAGCCTTAGTAATGCTATCCCAAAGCCAATCTAAAATTCATAAAGGATTAAGGCTCAAAATTAAACAAATAAGAAGTTTGACTCTATCAAAGGATTCTTGAACAAAATTTGGGAAAAAGTTTCTTGCACCGGCACTTCTTCGAGCCAAGCTCAAGATCCAGCTTCATTTCAATGGTCTTCAAGTTCCGGCGAAGAAGTTCCTGATTCCGAACAAGGCTCTCCCAAAGACGGTGGGACAACTATTGAGGCATCTACTTCAGGGCTGGTAAGCATGGTTGATGGTATGGTAGTCTACGTATTTTTCCTACAAACTCTTATATTATCTAAATGGTGTGTAATATTTTGGTACTTATATCCTTATGTTTAGCACAAAACTCTAGTACGTGCTGTAGTATGTTATGTCTGACGGTATGCTTGTTTAGATATTATGTTATGTCTATTTCTATATGTTTGTGTGTAATGCATATGTGCATAAAGTTTTTAATAAGTATTCCTTTTTGTCGGATGACAAAGGGGGAGAAACAAGTAATAATATATGCATATTGATGGGGGAAGCTTATATAGTTGTCATTAGTCCAAAAGGGGGAGAATGTTGGATTTCGCTATATAAATATTTTGCTATTACAATTATACATAAGCATATATATTATCGATTAATTTGTTTTACAGGAAGATATTTGATAAGCAGATTCAAGAAAACCAAAATGAAGATTGAATATGTTGTAAGAGTCTGTTAGTCCTAGATTTTCATGTTAAAGTCTTCCTTGATGAATACACACACATATCATATATATATATATATATATATATATATATATATATGTTTTCACATTTAAAAGAGGCAAGGAATAAGTTTTTCCCATAAAACAGATGTCTAAATTAAATCAGACAGACGTCTGTTTACTGAGACAAAATTAAAATTTCCATAATATTCAAACATCTGTTCTGAATTTTTCAGACATCTGAAACTGCTACGAAATGTACTATTTCCTTACTGTTTCACTTTTTAAAACAAAACAGACATCTAAATAATATTTTCAGACATCTGATTACGAAGAGTTGCAACCTACTACGAAGAGTCACAACTTTCTAATTCATTTCTCTTAATGAAATCTCTTCATGATCAGTTGTAACTTTTTGTATATTATAAATAGAGACTTGATTAACTGATCATTTCACCGAATCTTATTATAACTTATTCTATCTTATTTAAAGCTCTATATTTCCAAAATGCACACTATTTTCAATATTACCTTCCATAATCTTTCACAAGCTTCATGTTTATCATCAAGGAAAGACTAAAGGAAGGGTTTACTATATATCGACATATCCGCGTTAACAAGAACACAAACAAGTCATCAATTATTCTGTATTAAGGAAGACCTCTTCAGTAGTTGAGGCAAGAAATCCTGTTTGGCTGTTTGGGTATTTGTGAATCTATTCCTCCGGGTAAAGTGAGGGTGTTAGTGATAGTGAAATACCATAAGTGAGTCTGGGACTGGACGTAGGACAGTTGTCCGAACCAATATAAATCGACTATGTGATATCTACTTACTACTCAGCTATATATATATATATATATATTTCATCTTATACTCTATTCTACACGATTCTACTGCTGTTTAGACTCTTTCACACACTTCATCTGTGGGTTATGCAATCTTGTTAAACTGGTAGGCATAACCTGTTGAAATCCTAGTAGTGGGGATACAAGCCTAGGGGAAGCTTGTATCATCTAGTGTGGGACCCGTTTCAGTCAATAACCCATATTGGTATCAAACGGGGAACCCCAAACTAGGTCGGGGTCTAGGCACGCTTACTGAGCTGATTATAAGAGGTCACTTAAGGGACGGTGTGGGCGGCGTATTTCGAAAGGGTCATGTGCGTGCATGGGTCCGGTCCAGGGAGTTTAAGACGACATGACACCTATAGATATGGTTTGTGCACATCTTGTAAACAAAGGGTTGTCACTTTAGGAAGTGATACAACCTAGTGTGGAGCCAGCACAGGGTATCAACGAGCTAGGGAGCCAATCAATTGGGGGTAGTAGTTGGGATACATATAGTCTTTCTTGTTTAGGAGTCCGTTCTTGTCGTTGGGGGTTAACACCTGTCAGTTCTGTTGGGCTACCTGTTACTGTATGGGGTAAAACCTCTCATTAGAAGTACAATTAAGTCTACCATCTTGTACTTGTTGGGATCACGGTGTTCTTGATATACTAGTATTGGTGTGTAGAGAGAGAAAAAAAAGTATTAGAGAAGCGTAATACATGTTATGTTTTGTTTATCCTCTTTACCTTGCTATACCTACCTTATGAAACTGTTATCTCTCTTTAACTTATATGCCTTTCATGATGCTTTTACTTATTTATATGCTAAAAGTAACTGGACTCGCCAGGCTTTATATCTGACCCAATTTGTTTCCTCTTCTTTCTCTTCTGTTTCCCCCCTAGGTTCTCAAGGTGGGAATAATCAAGCCTGATCAGGATTCTTCTTTTCTTCTGCTTGGATCTGCTTAGATGTACTGCTTGATTTCATATCTTCTCTACTAAGGCTATATTTTGGGGATTATGCTCTTTTTATGTATTATTATACTCTGATAATGATTTTTGTACAAGGCAGAAGTTTTATGTTTTTAGTATTCCAGACTTATTATGTAGTTGAGCTTGAACCACGAAGCATTTCTATTAAATAAAGTTTTAATTCCACGGTTATTTTATATGTCTTGTAATGTTTCTGCTTCTGTTTGCCTATAACGCTTCATGAAACTTAATGCATTCTGATAAAGAGTGGCATTAACGGACATGGGGTGTCACACACTTCAATGACTTATGATTCGTAAATAATTCAAACCTAACTCCCAACAAATAATGCCTCCAAATCTTAAGAAAAAACACTTCCGCCGCAAACTCTAAATCACGAGTTGGGTAATTCCTTTCATGTAGCTTTAGTTGTCCACTTGCGTAAGCCATAACTCCGCGTTAGCACTGCTTCAAGACCAGTGCCACATACATCGGTATATACCACTGTTAGCCCTATTGTGAAAACTCGGATCAGAAAATAATACCTCAACTGTCTAATGAAGCAATTGGGTTGATAACACGTGAAGCATGTAACGTAAGATATATTCAAGATATCATTATAAAATCGGCCACTGTGATGTTAATTGATGACCCAAATTTCATGTATGATAAGTATTTGTACACCAAAAAGCATGGACAAACATGACATTACAACATTATTGGATCACCAGCCCATATTGTTTATATTTTTGAATATTTACAAAGTCATTGCATGATCCAAAAGATTAACATGTGAATTGGTACAACACTAGTTACTTGCATGGCACAATGTGGTCAGTTGTACAACTGTGAAGCTCCATTCCTGACATCAAGTCATGCCCACGACTTTAGTTATATCGTGTCATTAAGTTTAGTCATGTTGTGCTAATGACATTAGCTAAGTAATGTTGTTATTATTCACGTCAAGTTGGTTCGTTCCAACAAAGAAGCGGATGAAGCTTGGTTTGAGTTGGATTCCATTTATATATACTTGCACATGGTATGCAAATGGAAAAAAGCGCATTAGTTTCTCATGTAGCAAGAATAATAATGGCATGTATTAACCAACATGATGGGTTAATTTGCTAGAAAACCATGTGGCATTGATGTAGGCTATACATAATATACACACATGAGGTGTATATGGCAAGAGATATATGGGTGGGCATAATTAGATAATGCACATCATGAATGAAATGCCAATATAAATGAAACAATGGGCATATTATATACAAACGATATGTGCGCTCTTGTTCACGCCTTGGCATCCAAGTCGTTAGCATATCCATGTCGTGTACATTAACAATATTTAGGCTGTTGAGCTATATGCAGACCACTAGGCAGTGAACTTCATTAAAAAAAAAAAAGCAAACCAAGTCGTATGCTCCATCCAGGTCTTTGAAACCATGTCGCGAATATCATGTCGTGTATGCGACTTAGAAGCAAGTCGTTCACATTGTTCACAATGAGCAAATCATTGGCCAGGACAGCTCAGTCTTGGATTGTATTATATGCAGCAGGTGTATTTGGTCCATGCAAGTGTCACATGAAATATATAATGAAAGATTAAATTATGAGTGTAAAAGACACATAAAGGACAGCTGGGAACAGGTTGAATTTGAGTTGCTCATAAAGCAGGTCGTTCGCAACATAAAACCAAGTTATTTTCCTATTCTAAGTCATATTGTTCGCCAGCTCATAACCCTGCACACACTTAATTATAGAACTTCCACTACACTCTAACAACTCCTATAAATACTCCATCTCCACATACATTTTGGGGACCAATTTTTCTACCTTGAAGGGCCGCCATTTCCATTTCTCCACAATTCTAAACCTCTCCAACCTCCATTAATTCTCTCCAACCTCCATTATTTCTCTCTCAGGCCTTGATTAAACACAAAATCACTATGGAACTAATGAAGATCATCTAAGCGTTCAAGTGGTTGAAGATCTTCACAACGACTATCACCATTCAAGAGATCTCATCCATCCCTTCTTGAATTTTAGTGGATCAAGAGCCAAAAGAGAGAAAAAAGAGAGAAAAATGGAAGTAAAACAAGAGTTATGTACTTTGTAATTGTTGTGGTGATAATGAGAGCTTCTTTCATAGTGGACGTAGGTTATTTTTAAGCTGAACCACTCTAAAATTCTTTGTTCTCTACTTTCTATTTTTTATTTTGTGTTTGTGGCTCCATATACTCAAATCCTACCTTTTGGTGAAATGTTACATTAAACACCTTGGGTGTTGTGATTATTTTTGATTTCAACAGTTTGGCTCCCACCGTGGGGCTACGATCACATTCCCAAGTTTAAGTGTTTTGTGAAGTTGTTTAAGTTCTACGCCTTCTTCTACGATAGATTTTCCAAATCTAAGATCTAGGCCAATTGACGAATCCTCCTTAAATTTCAAAACCTTGTCCGAGATAATGGCAAAGTCAAAGAAGAGTACAAATAAAACTGTTGGAGGATCCTACAGTGTTGCTAATGAAGCTACGCCGCTTACTAACCACTTTGAAGTTGGCGAAAACTCGATAGGTAGAGCCGGAGTAACCAGTGTCGAACTAGATGTCATTGTTGCCAATTTAAATCAACAGATGGATACTTCAAATAAAGCTTTAATGGATGCTAATCAAGCTCTTATCAATAACATGAATGCTCTTCTGAACGCTCAAGCGAATCCGCTCCTCCTTAAAGAGTTCATGTCAACCTTGAGGATAATGCAAACTCGTCAGCTTCCGATCATCATCATAACGATAACATAGAAGGCCTTAATGAATAGGAAAGCGATAAGAATGATATTGATGTCAAAGACTCAAAGTTGAAGACTAAAAGTCATTCCAATCGAAATACCCGAAGAGTTGTTAGTCCCGCCAATGGAGTACCTCCACATAGTGGAGGTAAAAGACCTAGATCCACTAATCGCGATCGCTCGCCAAGACGAGCATCCGACAAAGAGATCGAAGTCCGCCCTATGGAACGACACTACTTGGAAGAGTATATCACATATATGATAAAGAAAATCATGAAAGATAACATGGTCCGCAATGACTATGAGAGGAAATGGGATTTCTCCTCCAACAAAAATCCATTCACTAAAAGGATTCGCAAAGCAGAATTCCCTAAAAAGTTCACTCATCCTACTCTGCCTCCATTCAATGGGATTGCTGATCCGAATCACTTCCTTTACAAATATGAATGGCATATGAATGCAGCCAAAGCAACATACGAGATCAAATGTCTATGCTTCCCTCTCTACTTAAAGGCGTGACATCGTTATGGTTTAGAAGCTGCCGCCCAAATCTGTTAATCAATTTATTGATTTGACTCTCAAATTCAAGGAGCAGTTTAGGCTACAAGCTATGGAGGCTAAGGATGTCGTTTCTCTAACATCAATGGAGCAGAATCCAGGAGAGTCTGTTAAATCTCTCCTTAAGATATTCAACGCTGCTTTGTCCGAGGTGGGGAATCCCGAGCCCCGTATGATTTTAATGTCTCTAATCAGTGTCATAGATAAGAAGAGCTAATTTGGTAGATGGATTAAAATGAAAGAACTAGACAAACTTGGGAAATTCTATAAAAAAAAACCAGTGTAGTACATGAGAGTGGATGAGGATCCTATGGCTCTTTAGATTATCGATGATAACAAACTTCTGGAAGCTCCCAAAAACGCTGCTACCCAATATAATCAGAAGAACCCCGGAGGTCAAAAGACAGGAAATGACAGGAAAGGTAATCGAGATGGCAAGAAGACTTGTTTCTTTAAACCAACTGAATTCACCCCTCTAAATAATACTCTAGAAAATATTTTCTTAACCGCCAAAGATACGAAACACTATCCAGAACCACAGTCGCTGGGTACTTCTAAGAGAGCCGCGAATTCTGGAAAATTCTATCGCTTTCACAATCAACCTGGGCGTGACACTAATGAATGCCGACACTTGAAGAACTTAATCGAGGAACTGATCAGGAATAACATGATGCAACAGTATGCGAAGAATCCACAAGCCTCAAATTCTGCTCCAGTGCTTCAGGGGCAAAGTGCACCCATAAATCAAACCGGTCCAAGTAATGAAACTCCAGCATGGAATAATATAAGACCGGCCATTAACTGATGACTGTTGATTAGCGCTCCAATTTCAATGGCACAGAATAAGAGATCATCATCATTACTGCTTTATTTCGTGCTTTACTTCATGTTGTATTTGAACTTCATATAAAAGTCTGTAATCTTTTACAAACATTGTACAGAACATTAGCTCTGTGACTAAGAGAATACCTGCCTGAATAAATCTCTTGCCTGCAAAAATTTATGTCAAATCAAAACTTACTTAAAAGATGATTTCATATTGCAGGCTATCCAACGAGCGCTTGCTCCTTTAAACTCGGACAAGACATCACGACCCCAACAACACCAGTTCAAGCACCGAGTGCCTTACACATCAATATGCACAAATGTAAAGATAAAGAGTACTGTTTTGAAAAGTGAATGGAAAGAGTCGTGAAAAGTCAAGCAAGGAACAAGTGTTGCAGTAAATGAATGCAAGGGTTGTAAATTTCACTAGGGCACCTCCCCAGGTGAGAGGTCCAAGGCTTTAGTTCCTTAACTAAGATAGCTTTTCAAGCCAAGTGTCCGATGAAGGAACTGACGTCTGCCCCATGAAACAATGAAACAATAAAAATCCTTCTCAAGCGAAGGCAGCCATCTCGATCAAAAATATAAGACCTCACCAAGTGGGGGTAATAAATATAAGACCTCCCCAAGCGGGGGCACTAAATATAAGACCTCCCTAAGCAGGGGCAGTAAATGTTAGACCTCCCCAAGCAGAGGCAGTAAATGTAAGACCTCCCCAAGAGGGGGCACCAAATATAAAACCTCCCACAGTAGGGACACAAAATATAAGTCCTCCCCAAGAGGGGGCACCAAATACAAAGACCTTCCTGAGAGGGGGAAAAAAGATATAAAAGCTTCACCAAGCAGAAGCACTAAACCAACTAGTAAAGTTGGAATTCCTATTGTGTTGACAAAGCTCAAAGTCTCCGCGTATGTGGCAAGCTTAAAAAGCTCTCGCTGACAAAGCGGAAACTTCTAGCGCATCAACTACAATCGAGGAAACCCATCAAGCTGATACCATACAACTTTTACGGCCTGTGATGACCCACGGTATGCAAACAATGTTTAACAAATTATAAACAGTTAAATAAAATAATTCTGCATATGCACGTTTTCTAGTCTCAGCCATAAGGTTAGTTATAGTTCAATTTTTAATGACTCACTAATCTGTTATTGATGCGGACGATCAATAACAAAAGTGTAAGTCCAGAATTGTGCAAGTGCTTGCATTGATTGCAGAATAGGTGGCACGAAGCATTTAAACTCAACTAACAAATTCTGGGAGTGGGTCAGTTGGAATCAACGAGTCAAGTAAGCATGCCCAACAGCTCATGTCGTTCAAACGATGCAAGAATTCAGGACGTTCAACTGACTCAAGAGATTAGGTCATTCTAACGACCCAAGGACTAAGGTCATCTAACGACCCAAAGTCCTAGGTAGGTCGTAAGAACTATTGAAAATTTGAGGCGTCCAACGACCCGGATTCCCAAGTTGTTAAAGCAACCCAAAGGCCCAATGTGTTCACAATCCGACCTAAAGCGCCAGATCATCTCACAAAAGATCAAAGTTTGATTTGCCATAGCAAACAAAACGCTATGAGTTCCCAAGTCGTTAAAGCGACTAGAAAAGCCCAATACGTTCACCGATCCGACCAAAAGCGCCAGATCATCTCACAAATGATCAAAGCATGATTTGACATAGCAAACAAAATGCTACGATTGAATTTCAACGTGCAACAAATTAAAATTCGAAGCATCCAAGTTTGAGATACAAATTGCAAGTGCTTGGCTGCATCAAGATATGAAAAATCCAGACTTGAACTATCTCACAAAATGGCCGACAATAATCCATAATACAAGTCGCCGTAAAGATCAAGCTGCCAAGTTGCAGTAGAACCCAAGTACAAACTGCGGCCTGACTGGATATGATTTCACACATGCCGATCAATTCACAAGCCTCACAACTCATGTGTTATTGATTAATGACAAATAGCATCACAACTGTTAAGATTTGGAAGCTCACAATTTTCGTAGATAAAAATTATAAGCTTCTAGGGGCAAATGTTGAACCCATTGTGAACACATGGTTCAGAAAATAATACGTCAACTGCCTAATGAAGCAATTGGTTTGAGAACACGTGAAGCATGTAACGTAAGATGTATGCAAGGCAACATTATAAAATCGGCCACTATGATGTTAATTGATGACCCAAACTTCACGTATGATAAGTATTTGCACACCAAAAAGCATGGACAAAACATGACATTACAACATTAATGGATCACCAGTCCATATTGTTTGTATTCTGGAATATTTACAAAGTCATTTGCATGATACAAAAGATTAACATGTGAATTGGTCCAACAATAATTAGTTGCATGGCACAATATGGTTAGTTGTACAACTGTGAAGCTCCATTCCTTACATAGAGTCATGCCAATGACTTTAGTTATGTCGTGCCAATAAGTTTAGTCATGTCTTGTAAATGACAATAGCTAAGTCATGGCGTTATTATTCATGTTAAGTTGGTCGTTCCAACAAAGAAGCGAATGAAGCTTGGTTCCAGTTGGATTCCATTTATATATACTTGCACGTGGTAATCAGATGGAAAAAACGCATTAGTTTCTCATGCAGCAAGAATAACAATGGCACATACTAACCAACATGATGGGTTAATTTGCTGAAAACCCACATGATAATGATGTAGGCTATACATAATATATACGCATGCGATGTATGTGGCAAGAGATATAGGGGTGGGCATAATTAGATAATGCACAACATGAATGAAATGCCAGTATAAATGAAACAATGGGCATATTATATACAAACATTATATACGCTCTTGTTCATGCCTTGGCATTCAAGTCGTTAGCGTACCCATGTCGTGTACATTAACAACATTCAGGTCGTTGAGCTTTATGCAAAGCATTTGGTCATGTACTTGATAAAGAAAAGCAAACCAAGTTGTCTGCTCCATTTAGGTCGTTGAAACCATGCCATGAATATCATGTCATGTACGCAAATTGGAAGCAGGTCATTCAGATTGTTCACAATGAGAAAATCATTGGCCAAGACAGCTTAGTCTAAGATTGTATTATATGCAGCAGGTGTGTTTGGTCCATGCAATGTCATGTGAAGTATATAATGAATGATTAAACTGTGAGCGCAGAAGAGACATAAAGGACAGCTGGCAACGAGTTGAATTCGAGTTGCTCATAAAGCAGGTCGTTCACCACATAAAACCAAGTCATTTTCCTATTCTTAGTCATATTGTTTTCCATCTCATAACCCTGCACACACTTAATTACAAAACAACCAATACACTCCAACAACTCCTATAAATACCCCATCTCCACAGACATTTTGGGGACCGATTTTTCTACACCGAATTGCCGCCATTTCCATTTCTCCACCACTATAAATCTCTCCAACCTCCATTATTTCTCTCCAACCTCCATTATTTCTCGCTCGAGGCTTGATTAAACACAAAATCACCATAGAAATAATGAAGATCATCTAAATGTTCAAGAGGTTGTAGTTCTACATAACGACCACCAGCATTCAAGAGATCTCATCCATTCCTTCGTGAATTCATGTGGATCAAGAGCCAAAGAAGAGGAAAAAAGAGAGAAATACTTATAAAAGAGAGAAAAATGAATGTAAAAACAAGAGTTATGTACCCTGTAATTGTTGTTATGATAATGAGAGCTTCTTTCATAGTGGACATAGGATATTTTTAAGCCGAACCACTATAAAATTCTTTGTTCTCTACTTTCTATTTTTTATTTTGTGTTTGTGGCTCCATATACTCAAACCCTACCGTTTGGTGAAGTGTTACATAACACACCATGGGTGTTGTGATCATTTTTGATTTCAATAACCATCATTTCTTCACTCACACTCGAAATAGTCAACACAGAAGCAATCTTCAGTCTCTCCTTCAAAATTCTGAAAGCTTGCTCATACTTTGCCTTCCATACGAAGATCTTATTCTTCTTTGTCAATCCGGTTATTGATGAAGCTATATTCTAGAAATCCTTGAGAAATCGTCAGTAATATCCAACTAAACAAAGGAAACTCCTAACATCCAACGCGTTCTTGGGTCGATCCAAATCCTAGATTACAACTACTTTAGCGAGATCCACCAGTATTCCTCGTCCTGATACGACATGACCCAAGAAACTTACTTCTTCATTCCAAGAAGTGACACTTTAAAACTTAGGCTTCAGATTATGTTTCTGTAAGATTTCCAAAACAATTCCTAAGTGCATTGTGTTTCCCTTCAATCGTAGAATAAACCAATATATCGCCCACGAACACAAGCACAAACCTATTCAACTGATGTATATAAATACGATTGATAAGATCCATAGAACATGTTGATGCGTTAGTCAATCCAAACGGCATCACAAGCTACTCATAAAATCCATATGGCATCCTAAAAGCAGTCCTTGGCATACTATCCGTAGCCACTCTTAATGAAATCCCTTGCCAGTTCTATTAGGTAAAACACCTCAGCTTTATGAAGTTGATAAAATAAATCATCTATTCTTGGTAATGGATACTTCTTCTTCTTTTTTGTTAACCTTTTTCAGCTCACGATAATCCACACGCAATCACAACAATCCATCGACCTTGGTCGTAAACGCAACTGGTGCACCCTACTCGGATATGCTTCTCCAAATGAATCCCTTACTCAAAAAATCGTTCACTTGCACCTATAACTCTCATTGTTTCTTAGGCGCCATCTGCCTAAGAGGCATAATAATAGGCTTGGCTCCTTCAATCAACTTGATCTGAAACTCGATCTCTCACTGCGACGGCAGTCCTTTGACCTTGGTAAAAACATTGAATACTCTCCAACGATTGGCACTGATGACAACCCATCTCATAGAATCACAACAGAATATAAAAAGCAGACCAAAAACACAATCCTCTAGTAAATAGCAAATCACCATCATTGGCCCTCCACATTTCCAATTGTCAACTTGAGCCTTTTGCAATTGACAAAATATGCATACCTCTTGAGTCAATCTATACCTTATATAACCCAAACCCATCGAAGTTAAAAACAAAAAAGTCACACACAAAAGAGCAAACATGACTCAATGAAACTTGACATGGACAAAGCATACAAAACTAGACAAACCCTCTATTGGGTTAGTCATAACAAACGATCCATCGATAATCTCATGTTCTAAAGTTAACTTGCACATAAACTCATTATAGATGAAAAAATGTGATGCTCCAGTATCAAACAAAATTCAAATAAAAACACCACTAAAAGAGAGCATACCTTGCACAACAACACTTTCCCCTTTTTCGTCTATAGCCGGACCCCAGAGAAAGATGACACAACATCTAGAGCATAAGCCTTCACAACTTGCTTATTTTTTAGTGGTTCCGAAAAATTCTTCTTCATATTCCCTGGATTATCACAATTATAACACTTCCTTTTCACCTTAAGATTCTTACAATCTTTGGAATAATGACCCTTCTATTGACAGTTATAGAAAGTAACTTCACCCTTCGGCTTCTTCTATCCATTCTTCCCTTGCTGTTGTTATTTTCATTTACCATTCATCTTTTTCTTATCACAACCACCTTGTTGTAATTTCGACTCCTCCTTACTCTCAACAATAGCCTCCATTTTCTATGGAAACAAACTATCCTTCCTTAAAGAGTTCACGATCAACTTCTCATAAGGCTCGTCAATATGATCTATTAGCTGTTTCCCTAGATTCACATCCAAACCCAATATAAACTTCTCGTTCTTCTTATAAGGAGTCATAATATATGAATGAGCATACTTCCATAAAACTTCGAACTCGGCCACATACCCAAACACTGGTCCACCTCCTTGCTTAAGCTCGACAAACCTCTTTAAAAGTATTCATTTCTAGACCATAGAAATCAACTTCTCCTCAAACTTAGTTCTAAACTGATCCCAAGTGACCTGGTCCTCTGGGGTCTCTAAAGTGATGGAGTTCCACCATTCCATTTCTCGTCGTTGTAGCTACCTCGATGCGAGTTTCCTCTTGGTCTCATAATATTCCCCAATCTTAGAAAATCTGAGCACACGTATCCAACTAATTCTGAATCTCAATGGTAGGTTCCGTTCTAGAAAACGACTTTTCACCTAGAGAAGTGTTGTCCTTGCTCAAATTAGCGAAATCAACCACCTAGGTGCTTGCATAGGAACACCACACTTTACTGCCGCTTCTGGAGCGGGCATCCTTATCGTGATCGCTACTATCATGACCTCGAACATACCAGGATAATCGGGCATAATAGCTACAGCTCTTGACTGACTACCTTCGCCTATCCCTCCTATAGCAGGCTCTTCACTAGTATCGTGTCTCAAAGTTCGACGACTCATTCTTACTTTGAAACGAAATAATTAGTCCACATCAAAGAAAGTTCGTAATAGTGTTCAGGTGCTAAGTAACCTACTGAACTATATAGTGTAATATAGTAATCATCCACTAGAAATTAACATACATCTCTCATACGTTTTTATGCCCATGGACTTTGGGTAAATTGATTAACCAAAACTCTGATACCAAATGTGATGACCGCCCCATAACTACCATATTAAACTAAGGAAGAGTTCATGTATGATGTGCTAGGCTGATATGGGACGATCATTAAGGAGGAATAACTTGATACCAAACCTGGAGTATAACTCACAGCGCATGGATAGCATATAATAGAAAATATATAAGAGGATATAGTAGTGAAACATTGTAAAACAGAAAACTCAACCTCAATAATGTAACGACCTGCCTTTTGACCGCTTCAAGTCGGTAATTAAACCAACTCAGAATGTCCAAAATGGCTGGTAGTTATTTAGTTTGAAAAGGTTTAAACAGAATATACACACATAATCACATAATGTAATGAACAACAAGATCTCATAGTTGAATTTTATTGCAAAAATATAAATTAGAGTTATACAAAAATTCATTTATACAGCAAAATATTTTACAATACATAAGATTTTAAATTGAATAAATTATAGAACGATGAACCAAAGCAAGTGCGTCCTCACGTGCTTTAAGCTTTGATAGTTGAAATCTTTAATCTGCAACACTCGGATCTGACCCGAGCATTCCATGCAAAACACAAAACACTCGAGTCGGGATTTATTTTATTCAATTAAATCAACTTAAATAAAACACAAAGATATAATAGTTAATCCAAACTTTTATATGCAGTTACTAAAATTTCGGAATATATCCAATTGTGCAATCCCTATATTAAAGCAGTAATTGCTCCAGTTTCGAACAAGGCATGTGTGCATGGACTAGATGTGAGTCTAGGGTATGCGTTTCCAGTTTAAACAAGGCTAAGTAGGGTAATGTTCATGGTCATGGTAAAGATAGGCAAAGTACCAAGTATTATAAATCACAGTCATGCCATACACATCAAACTAGAAATAGTGTAACAAAACGGTCATGCAGCAATTAATATACATTGGTCAGGTAAGACATTTTAGTTCAAAAAAAAAAATCAAATCATGGCGTACAACTCATGAACACAAGTTCGATTCAATAATTGGCATGGTTAACGAACATGTAAAATGGCACAACCGCATATTTTGATCAATGCAACATGCCAAATGTGCTCAGGTATGAAGATTATGGGACCATAGGCATACAACAGTGATAAAGGTACGACTAATGCTCATGTTTGGACCAGCAACCCCAAGTTGATGCACAAAAGCAAATTTCAAGTTCACTTATCACGACAAAGGTGTGTGTCTTAATATGTGTGTTGACAAAATAGAATAGTGAGGCATTATCCACATTTAGAAATAAGGAGTACTTTGAACCAGGACATTATATTTTCATATTCTAGTTTAACAAGGCATGAAATACAAGCGCAACATATAACTGCTATCAGGCATGCAAACTGGGAGTAAGGAAATTAATACTTTAAATTGACAAAGGCACCTACTTAAATATCAACCTAACTTGGGTAAGGGTAAGAGCACCTTTAAGACCATGACAGGTGCAAATCAGAGATATACACTTTCAGCCAACACAACAACAAAATGTGGTTAAGTATAACACAAATTTTCAACATTTCCACAAGTATAGTGCAACAGTGGAAGCATGAAGGGTTTTGCATAATGCATAGATTTATTTAGCACACTGAAGATTTTATTCCTATTACATAACGTATCATCCTACTACGTAAAAAAAATTATGTTCCCTGAACCGAACTTATATGTATATAATATATATTGTTCCTATTGACGCTTGGTGTCATCTTAATAACCATTCACATAACATATACTAAATCCTCATATGAACATGAAAAACTGGTATTTTTTCATAAAATTTACTGTATCATCCATGCTAAAATAAGCATTTATATAAAATGAAACGCTAGTCTCAAAATCATGGATATGTGAAAGGGTGCAAAAAATATGGCTACAACTATTGCAAGAGAAAACTCAAACATTAGGGAAGAGGAACTAGTATATGTATACACACTTAGAAAAAAAGACACATTTCCGAGTGCAAGTGCAAAAACGATACAAAACTGACACTACTGTTTCTGCGCATTTCGAGCACAAAATCATGACGATGAAGCAATGAACGTCTGAATTTCGCAAAACAAAAAATAGTATTATTCCTAGAATTCAATCTTGGATTTTTAGTTAAAATTCGCCCGAATTCCTGGCATATTTTATTTGCAGCAATTTATTAAATACTTAAATAATTAATGCGAATGGAACGAACTTGCGTATTTTTTGGTGAAATTTATTCCTCTGTCATGTCTAGTTGACGTATCTCAAATACCAAATATTGAAATTGTAACACCCCACTCCCGCTATGATCACTCACTAAGGGAATGCCATAGCATCGGTGGAGTATTTTAGTGAATATAGAACAGAAAAATTACAACAAGACAGATATAAATAGTACTTGAAATTTTAAAACATCATCTCATAACAGCGGAAGTAAAACATGTCTGGTTACATCATAAAACCACAATAAAGGTCAAGTACAATATCCATCAAAATAAAGAAGTACATAATCCCACTCTCATACAATAGCCAAACAAAAGAAAAGATAACTGGATAACTGGAGCTTTACATCTATCCAAGCTCCTAAAGACTGGAACAGCAATCCGATCAAGCTCCACTACTGCTACGATCCACCGTAGGACCCGAGGGTTGGGAAAAAGATAAAAACAACAGGGTCAGACATAAGTCTGAGCGAGTCCTATAACTTTAACAATACAATCGTTAAAGTAACCAGAGAAGACATAAACTGATATACGGTAACATATAGGGATGAATGGCTACCCTAAGCAGTCAACTAAACGAAGATAAAGGATAAAGACGCACCTACCCTCCCTAAGGTAAATTACTAAACTGCACCACATCAGTCGTTCCTAACTTAAAGGTTGATCCCACCCAAGGACTTATAAAATTTACTAATTAGTACCTGCGTACCCCTAGGTGACCAAGTAGGCGCCACGGGGCCCTACAATCCACTAGGTGTACACACTACTTCCCATTCGATCGGCTCCCTAACGTAGATACCCGTGCTGGCCCCACCGTGGGATGTATCATTCCCCAATGTGGCAACCTGATGGAACTAAAGGTGCACGGCTTATATCTACTCGATGCAACAACGGCTTACCTACCAGCCCGGGCCCACTCACGCATATGAAGCCCGTTGGACTTGCGTTGCCACCGCTAACCCGTTTGCCTCTTACAGTCAAGCCCAGTATGCGTGTCCCGTCCTCGACATGGGTCGAGCCCACAAAGATACGTATGGGTTACTGGTTGAAATGGGCCTCCACAAGCTACCCACCTAAGCTTGTCCCTTTTTCTAGTATATCCCACTTAACCCTTTAATCATGTTTTAATTACATGTTCCATTTTGGTTAAGTATTCTAATCGTATTTTCTATTGCCACCCAAGGCAACCACTAGATTTTCTCATGCCACCCGAGGCACCCACTTAACCCCTCATGTCCCTCTACATGCTAATATGGTTAAGTGTTTCTTAATTAATTAATTAAGAACGTAACCTTTGTAAAGACCTCTCACATTAGACTGTCTTTTATGACCGCTGGTTAAGCCGGTTGGGTCCGGGCAGCCTTATGTCATAACAGAGTCTAACCTCGTGTCTTTACATTAATTACGTATTTAGTTTGTGCCTAAGACCTCTCACATTGGGCTAACATTTGTAGCAACTGGTTAAGCCGGTTGGGTCCGGGCAGTTTTACGCTACAACTGAGTCCAACCTCGTGTCTTAGTCAATTAATTACACCTAATTAATCACCCTCATAATTTTATATTAATTATCCCTAATTAATCAAGTTTTCTTAACATGGGTAGACCTAACTTAATAGGTAAATTCCCATGGGGTAGACCTAACTCAATAGGTAAATTCCCAACACATAGTATGGGTACACCTAACCAAATAGGCAAATTCCCATACTATGTTTATTTATTTTGTGTTATGCATAATTATATTAATTTCACACAATCTTATTAACTTATGCATTTAATTACCCCATCGTTCCCACGTAATTTCGTTCATGATATAACACATATAAAAGGTGTCAACTTGCATATGAATGAACATGTTTCAAAGGTGCCATCTTGCATATTAACAAACACATAACTTGCATATGAACTTGCATAACATGTCACATAACTTGCATATAATATGTCACATAACTTACATATTCATTTTGCATAACAAACTTGCATATTAGCTTATAGACTTGCATAATGTGTCATCATGAACTTGCATATTAATAAACATGTAACTTGCATATTTACATACATGTAACTCGCATATTAACAAACATGTAACTTGCATATAAAGAAACATGTAACTTGCATATTTACATACATGTAACTTGCATATTAACAAACATGTAACTTGCATATTAACAAACATGTAACTTGCATATTTACATACATGTAACTTGCATATTAACAAACATGTAACTTGCATATTTACATACATGTAACTTGCATAGCATATTACCATGAACTTGCATAACATGCATATGATTACATAGCCCACAACTTGCATATTTAGCATCATGCAAACATAACATACATCATATTAAACTTGCATAAGCTTACATACTCAACATGCATAAACATAAGATTAATGCTAACATCATATCATATGATTCAAAGCTCATTAACCCACATACAAAACCATAAATCTCATCACATCTCATCTAATTAGTTTACCAAAAGATCATCAAAGTGATAGAAACTCACAACTAGCAACTTTGAACACCAAATGAAGAAGATTAAGATGCTAAGAAGGGATTAGAAGTTGATTAGAGAGTGATTAGTATGCAACCCTCTTCATAAAATTAGTGGAGGCCATGAGAGCTAGCATTTTGCCATAGTTTAGTCACTAGGTTTAATTATGAATGAATTAGGGTAGGTTAGGGTCTTATTTATAGATTAGGCAAGTGTTTTAGGCCATAGGATTAACCCTAGATTCAATCCAAGCCATCAAAGCATGTCTTGGGGAAGAAGTCAAGTGTAGGAACCATCTAGGGCCTTTAGATTAAAGATGGACCATGAGAACCATTCAAATGCAAAATCTGCACTTGAGCGAATCGGCCCACGGGTTGACAGCCAAACACCCTGGATTAACCCCTAGTCGACCCAGCAGGCTCGGGTCGACTTCAAAAATCGGCCGGTTCGGTTATTCCCCTCTCCCAATTCGCTGTTTTGAGCATTTTTGCATATTTATTTATTAAATTTTCAATTATATATATATATATATATCAATATATATATATATATATCTACACAACCCATTTCACTTAATTAAGTATACTTTAATTTGGGAATTTTCGTGAAACTTCGCGAGGCCATATCTTGGTCATACGGACTCCGATTTTCGAAAACTCGGACTCTATTTCGCGTATTTTTCCGAGACGAACGCAATGGCATAGCCCGTTTCCCTTGATTCCCATTTTAGAATTAAATTCTGCCTCGATTTATGTTATTACAGGTTATTGAAAATACGGGTTGTTACATTCTCCCCTCCTTAAAGGATTTCGTCCCCGAAATCTTCAAGTTAGGAAGAACGTATCCTACCATCCAATCATCCATCTACTCAAAGCATCATCCACGAGCAATCATTGTCCTTACAAGATTCTAAATGCTGGATGGATATATGCAAAAGTGTGTGTATATGTACTTACCTAATGCAAAAATCAGGCGGTTACTGATACAGTAAACCTCCTTAATGCAAACCATGATAGTGCCATGCATCCAATATGTATGCGAAACCCTATTGACACATACAAATTTCTACATGCGTGCACAACCATACACAAAAATGCATCATCCATATGATAACACAGCCATGATACATCCATCAATCTAACTACCACATCCATTTATGCAATATGCAACATGAAGTGACTGAGCCGATCTAGTGCCTAATGTGTGTGTATATGCATCCACGAGCAACCACTAGCAAACAATTGCATCCATATGCATCCATCAACCATAACATGTTTCAAACACATGTTTCAACCATAGGTTTTACCCTATCTAAAGGTCATAGGTATTAGCGAGAGGATATACTAAAGATAAGATAAGTACTAGACAAGCAATAAAGGAGAAGTTAAAAGACATACTCTCAAAAAGAAATGGATACAAAGAACGCATCTTTGCTTCCGTCTCCCAAGTAGCATTGCTTTCGTCATCTCCCCATTGCACTTTAACTAGCTGAACTTCTCTGTTCCTCAACTTCCTAGTTTCTGACCCAAGGATGCGAGTAGGAGCTCGTCGAATCGTCGCATCACGCTCTACCTCTACATCTCTAAGCAAGCTCGGCTCTACCACCTCCGCGGTCTCATGTAAGCACTTCCTCAAATGTGATACATGGAATACATCATGAACACCACTAAGTCTGTCGGGCAACTCCACCCTATATGCCATCCGTCCAATCCTTTCCTTAATAGGAAACGGCCCAACAAATCTCGGTGCTAACTTCCCTACGGACCCAAAGCGAACAACATTTCTCAATGGAGATACTTTGACAAAAACCATGTCCCCAACCTCAAACTCAAGATCCGTCCTTCTCCGATCCGCATAAGATTTCTGTCTATCTTGCGCTGCTTTCATCCTTTTTCGAATTAAATCAATCTTCTCTGAAGTCTCTCTAACCATATCCGGCCCAAGCAAGATCTTATCCGTAGATTCCCACCAACATGTAGGAGATCGACAAGGCCTTCCATAAAGAGCTTCGAAAGGAGCCATACCAATACTGGACTGAAAGCTGTTATTATATGCGAACTCCACCAAAGGAAGATGTTCTTCCCATGTACCTCCAAAATCCAAGATACAAAGCCTCAAAAGATCTTCTAAGATACGGTTCACCCTCTCAGTCTGACCGTCCGTCTGAGGATGATATGCGGTGCTCAAACACAACTGAGTCCCTACCGCCTCTTGCAAACTTCTCCAAAACTCACTAGTGAAAATAGGATCTCGATCACTCACAATGCTGGATGGTACGCCATGCAATCTAACAATCTCTCTAACATAGACTGAAGCAAGCCATGGAGCGGTCCTCTTACTCTTTACGGGTATAAAATGGGCACTCTTGGTAAGTCTGTCTACCACAACCCAAATTCCCGTATTGCCCTTCCTCGATCTCGGTAACCCGTCGATGAAATCCATCGAGACACTATCCCACTTCCACTGTGGAACTTCCAATGGGTGTAGCAACCCACCGGGTTTCCTTTGCTCCACTTTAACTTGTTGGCACACTAAGCATCTAGCCACATACTCGGCCACATCTTTCTTCATACCGGCCCAGAAGAAAACTCTCTTCATGTCTTGGTACATTTTGTCTCCACCGGGATGAATAGTCATTCTTGAACGATGTGCATCATCCAAAATAGCCTTCTTCAAACCCTCATCTTGCGGTACACAAAGTCTACCGTCTCTATGCAACCATCCCTTATCATCTATGGTGTATCTACCCAAATGGCTGGACGACTCCCCTCTTATAAGCTTCTCTACCAACACAACCAACTGTGGGTCGTCTCGCTGAGCCTCGCCAATCCGTCTCAAAAGAGTAGGTCTAACCTCCAAGGATGCCAACAAACCAGGTACAAAATGCACAGAAGGTCTGAAGTCAAACAAAGAAAGAAACTCCAAGCTTCGTCGTTCCACGAACAATGGACTCAAAGATAGCCTTTTTCTACTCAAGGCGTCTGCCACCACGTTACCCTTACCAGGGGTATACGCTATCTCGAAATCATAGGATGCTAAGAACTCCATCCACCTTTGCTGTCTTAAGTTTAAATCCTTCTGAGAGAATAAGTACTTCAATGATTTATGGTCGGTGAACAACTCGAATCTCTCACCAAGAAGATAATGGCGCCAAGACTTAAGTGCGAAAACAATCGCGGCCAACTCTAGATCATGGGTAGGGTAATTCTTCTCATGCACTCTCAATTGTCTCCCTCCATAGGCTATTACCCTTCCCTCCTGCATCAAGACTGCGCCTAATCCTGTTCCACAAGCATCGGTATAAACAACAAACGGCTTACTCCCATCCGGGAGCACTAAAACTGGAGCGGTGGTCAAAGCTCTCTTTAACCGTCGGAAAGCATCATCACAATCTACATCCCACGAGAAAACCAGATTCTTTTTCGTCAAGCGGGTTAATGGGGCTGATATCTTCGCGAAGTCTTTGATGAACTTCCTATAATATCCTGCCAACCCCAAGAAACTTCTTACCTCGGTAGCATTTCTAGGAACTTTCCAATCCTGGATAGATACTATCTTTGCGGGATCCACAGCTATCCCTTCCTTAGAGACCACATGCCCTAAGAATCGCACTTCTCTTCTCCAAAAATGGCATTTAGAGAATTTAGCTTTAAGACTATGCGCTCGAAGAGTCTCCAACACTTCCTTGAGATGTAAGGCATGCTCTTCTTCATTCTTGGAAAAGACCAAGATGTCATCCACAAAAACTACTACAAACTTATTCAGATACTCTCTGAACACTCTACTCATGAGATCAACAAAGTATGCGGGGGCGTTTGTCAACCCAAATGGCATCACTAGCCACTCATAAAAACCATCCGGAGTCCGGAAAGCAGTCTTCTCTATACTGTCCTCCGCCACTCTTAACTGATGAAACCCTGTAGCTAAGTCCATCTGCGAAAATACTGACGCGCCAACCAACTGATCAAAGAGATCATCTATCCTCGGTAATGGGTGTCTATTCTTCTTCGTGAGCTTATTAAGTTCTCTATAATCCACACAAAGTCTGAGGGACCCATCCGCCTTCGTGGCAAACACTACTGGAGCTCCCCACTCCGATATACTTCGCCTTATGAACCCCTTCTCAAGCAACTCCCCTACTTGCTTATGAAGTTCTCTTCTCTCACGAGGAGCCATGTGGCGTACTGGCAAAGACACTGGTTTGGCATTATCCACCAAATAAATTCGGAAATCTATCTCCCGCTTCGGAGGCAAACCCTTTACTTCTTCAAACACATCCGGATATTCCCGGACTACTCTGACAGAACACAAACTCTCGACCGAAGCATCGAGCGATTCAAGATAACTTAGCAAAACAGATTCCATGGGATTGCAAGAGATCTCGAGAGTGTTACCCAAGCGGGTCATGAGCCTGACAACTCTCCTTTCGCAATCAAGAACGGCACCATTACTGGATAACCAGTCCATGCCCAAGATCAACCCATAGCCCGTGAAGCCCAATACAAAAGCATCACATCTAAACTCAACGCTAAGTATAGAAATCTTCAAACCCAAACATATCATAGACAGATATATGGAGCCCCCAATTGGGTTTGAGACAACCAAGGGATCATCAACTAGACTGGTGTCTAAGTGCAGTGACTCAACTAACGATGATGAGATAAAAGAATGCGATGCGCCAGAGTCAAACAAAGTACGAACTGGATGATCAAACAGAAAAACCAGACTTTCAACGGAAATAGTTCTACCTCTCTGCTGAATCGGTGGAACTGAGAGAACCTGAACTTGCCCCCCTGACTGAGGTGGTGCTATAAGAGCTTGCACCTGGCCTCCTGAGGTAGACCCCGTCTTCTGCCCCTTCTTTGGGCAGTTTTTCACAAGATGCCCTGCTTCACCACAATGAAAGCAACCGGTTTTCTTCTTTTTGCGACAATCCTTACTAAGGTGTCCTGGTGTTCCACAATTGAAGCACTTCTTCTTCGTCTTCTTTTTGTCACCATTGCCTTTTCCGCCCTTGCCTTGTTGTTGCTGTTGCGGTTTCTTCTGATCCCCCTTTTTCTCTGGTGCCTTAGAATTCTTATCATCCTCATGCATAAGTGCCATGTAGACAAGCTTCTCAAAAGTGGCCCCCATAGGAATGTGAGTCATAGCTATTCCTTGCAATGGTTCGTTCAAGCCTCTAACGAACCTCAAAGCCTTCTTCTCCGGTGTATTCACCAACTCTATGCCAAACCTTGCTAATTGATTGAATTTGTTGACATATTCTTTCACCGTGAGATTCCCTTGCTTCAAATTCAAGAACTTCTCCATAAACAGATTCTCTTCCGCCCTTGAGAGAAACTTAGCCCCAAACCTTTGCTTAAAATCTGCCCAAGAGTCAACAGGGCGTTCTCCATTAGTGACCTCCCACCAGAATGAGGCCTCTCCCTTCATTAACCAAGCCGCCAACTTGACTTTCTTTCCCTCTTCCACTTCAAAGATATCTAGCAACTCTTCCACTTCCTTAAGCCAATCTCTAGCCTCTACGAAAGTCTCTGAACCAAGAAAAGGTTTTCCTCCTATAGCCTTGAACTCCTTGCAAACCTTAGCAAAATTATCCACTCTAGGCTGAGGAGGAGGAGCGGTTGTCTCTGGTGTAGTAGCATTGGCCGGACCCGCAGCCGCGGCCCTAGCCTCTTGCAACCTCCTATACCATAGTGGTATAACTAAACCCTCCGGGATGTTAAGATCTTCAGCCATGCTGAAACGAAAGAGGAAAGATTCAAAAAGGAGATTCCGAAAGATAAAGATATGGCTATTGGGGATTATGCTTTTCTTTTTCAAAAACTTTTTCTCTTAGAAGACATGCTTTTAAAAATCCTTTCTTCGAAAATACTCTTAGAAAGTAGTTTTTCTCAAAAAATTTATCTGTTCTGGTAACCTTAAGCTCTGATACCACGTGTAACACCCCACTCCCGCTATGATCACTCACTAAGGGAATGCCATAGCATCGGTGGAGTATTTTAGTGAATATAGAACAGAAAAATTACAACAAGACAGATATAAATAGTACTTGAAATTTTAAAACATCATCTCATAACAGCGGAAGTAAAACATGTCTGGTTACATCATAAAACCACAATAAAGGTCAAGTACAATATCCATCAAAATAAAGAAGTACATAATCCCACTCTCATACAATAGCCAAACAAAAGAAAAGATAACTGGATAACTGGAGCTTTACATCTATCCAAGCTCCTAAAGACTGGAACAGCAATCCGATCAAGCTCCACTACTGCTAGGATCCACCGTAGGACCTGAGGGTTGGGAAAAAGATAAAAACAACAGGGTCAGACATAAGTCTGAGCGAGTCCTATAACTTTAACAATACAATCGTTAAAGTAACCAGAGAAGACATAAACTGATATACGGTAACATATAGGGATGAATGGCTACCCTAAGCAGTCAACTAAACGAAGATAAAGGATAAAGACGCATCTACCCTCCCTAAGGTAAATTACTAAACTGCACCACATCAGTCGTTCCTAACTTAAAGGTTGATCCCACCCAAGGACTTATAAAATTTACTAATTAGAACCTGCGTACCCCTAGGTGACCAAGTAGGCGCCACGGGGCCCTACAATCCACTAGGTGTACACACTACTTCCCATTCGATCGGCTCCCTAACGTAGATACCCGTGCTGGCCCCACCGTGGGATGTATCATTCCCCAATGTGGCAACCTGATGGAACTAAAGGTGCACGGCTTATATCTACTCGATGCAACAACGGCTTACCTACCAGCCCGGGCCCACTCACGCATATGAAGCCCGTTGGACTTGCGTTGCCACCGCTAACCCGTTTGCCTCTTACAGTCAAGCCCAGTATGCGTGTCCCGTCCTCGACATGGGTCGAGCCCACAAAGATACGTATGGGTTACTGGTTGAAATGGGCCTCCACAAGCTACCCACCTAAGCTTGTCCCTTTTTCTAGTATATCCCACTTAACCCTTTAATCATGTTTTAATTACATGTTCCATTTTGGTTAAGTATTCTAATCGTATTTTCTATTGCCACCCAAGGCAACCACTAGATTTTCTCATGCCACCCGAGGCACCCACTTAACCCCTCATGTCCCTCTACATGCTAATATGGTTAAGTGTTTCTTAATTAATTAATTAAGAACGTAACCTTTGTAAAGACCTCTCACATTAGACTGTCTTTTATGACCGCTGGTTAAGCCGGTTGGGTCCGGGCAGCCTTATGTCATAACAGAGTCTAACCTCGTGTCTTTACATTAATTACGTATTTAGTTTGTGCCTAAGACCTCTCACATTGGGCTAACATTTGTAGCAACTGGTTAAGCCGGTTGGGTCCGGGCAGTTTTACGCTACAACTGAGTCCAACCTCGTGTCTTAGTCAATTAATTACACCTAATTAATCACCCTCATAATTTTATATTAATTATCCCTAATTAATCAAGTTTTCTTAACATGGGTAGACCTAACTTAATAGGTAAATTCCCATGGGGTAGACCTAACTCAATAGGTAAATTCCCAACACATAGTATGGGTACACCTAACCAAATAGGCAAATTCCCATACTATGTTTATTTATTTTGTGTTATGCATAATTATATTAATTTCACACAATCTTATTAACTTATGCATTTAATTACCCCATCGTTCCCACGTAATTTCGTTCATGATATAACACATATAAAAGGTGTCAACTTGCATATGAATGAACATGTTTCAAAGGTGCCATCTTGCATATTAACAAACACATAACTTGCATATGAACTTGCATAACATGTCACATAACTTGCATATAATATGTCACATAACTTACATATTCATTTTGCATAACAAACTTGCATATTAGCTTATAGACTTGCATAATGTGTCATCATGAACTTGCATATTAATAAACATGTAACTTGCATATTTACATACATGTAACTCGCATATTAACAAACATGTAACTTGCATATAAAGAAACATGTAACTTGCATATTTACATACATGTAACTTGCATATTAACAAACATGTAACTTGCATATTAACAAACATGTAACTTGCATATTTACATACATGTAACTTGCATATTAACAAACATGTAACTTGCATATTTACATACATGTAACTTGCATAGCATATTACCATGAACTTGCATAACATGCATATGATTACATAGCCCACAACTTGCATATTTAGCATCATGCAAACATAACATACATCATATTAAACTTGCATAAGCTTACATACTCAACATGCATAAACATAAGATTAATGCTAACATCATATCATATGATTCAAAGCTCATTAACCCACATACAAAACCATAAATCTCATCACATCTCATCTAATTAGTTTACCAAAAGATCATCAAAGTGATAGAAACTCACAACTAGCAACTTTGAACACCAAATGAAGAAGATTAAGATGCTAAGAAGGGATTAGAAGTTGATTAGAGAGTGATTAGTATGCAACCCTCTTCATAAAATTAGTGGAGGCCATGAGAGCTAGCATTTTGCCATAGTTTAGTCACTAGGTTTAATTATGAATGAATTAGGGTAGGTTAGGGTCTTATTTATAGATTAGGCAAGTGTTTTAGGCCATAGGATTAACCCTAGATTCAATCCAAGCCATCAAAGCATGTCTTGGGGAAGAAGTCAAGTGTAGGAACCATCTAGGGCCTTTAGATTAAAGATGGACCATGAGAACCATTCAAATGCAAAATCTGCACTTGAGCGAATCGGCCCACGGGTTGACAGCCAAACACCCTGGATTAACCCCTAGTCGACCCAGCAGGCTCGGGTCGACTTCAAAAATCGGCCGGTTCGGTTATTCCCCTCTCCCAATTCGCTGTTTTGAGCATTTTTGCATATTTATTTATTAAATTTTCAATTATATATATATATATATATCAATATATATATATATATATATATATCTACACAACCCATTTCACTTAATTAAGTATACTTTAATTTGGGAATTTTCGTGAAACTTCGCGAGGCCATATCTTGGTCATACGGACTCCGATTTTCGAAAACTCGGACTCTATTTCGCGTATTTTTCCGAGACGAACGCAATGGCATAGCCCGTTTCCCTTGATTCCCATTTTAGAATTAAATTCTGCCTCGATTTATGTTATTACAGGTTATTGAAAATACGGGTTGTTACAGAAATTTTATTATTATTTATAATATAAAAGTTGTCGCTACCGCAAATCGATCATCAAAAATCGATTAAATAGAGCGAGCGAACCTGCGTTTTCTTTATATAATTGTTTAGATCCCTTTCACATGATACTATATAATTTTAAACTTAAATATACAGACATATAAGTGCAATGTATATATTTCAAATACATATCTTAAGCTAAATTAAAATCAATCTAAAATAAAAATGAAAAATCTTTGAAGTTAAATTCAAAATTTATATTCCAAATTAACTTTCAGATATTCAACCACTATATTTCAATTAGTTTAAATGTTAATAATGTTTAATTTTAACAAATTTATACTTACAAGATTTATACAAAAGCCAACTTAAAATACACTAAATAAAAAATATAAATAAATTTCTTGTATAGACATAAATGTCAACATTAAATCTAAATTAGCTTCATATTTTTAAAAGCTAAAGATTTTCGTTCATTACAAATAACATTTCAGAGTCACCAGTACAAAACATCCGTATAAATGAGTAATTTGCACGTCAAGCCTCACTACAGACCTATGAGAGTATCAATAATCAACAACGAATAAAACAAACAAAAGAATATCTATATAGCATTGTAATAGTACGTCGGCCTCCTGCTCGTCATCGCACAACATCATTGGCACCAAATTTTGTCACCTGCTATATCAGTCTACTCACCAACAATATCATTGAGCAACCCAAGGTAATAAGAGGGAAACATAAGACCTTGAGTCAAGAAAAAATCTTAGTTAACAATAAAATAACTAACAACAGTTATATAGGATATATGAGTATAGACAATTCAATCATTTAATCTGTCCTGCAACTATAGAATTAACACATGATGATCATCTATAATATGCTACTCAAAGAATAGGAAAGGACATCCCTTAATTCTGCTTCTCCTCGACGGCCTACAGTGATAGCTCACCAGGAGAAAAACATTGAAGAAAGCACACAATTAACCATAACACATTTAATATCCAATATCCTAGCTATCACCGAATCATCGATGATGGGTTGTGCCGTAAATCAAGGGAAAATGGAAAACCCCAGTTCTAGTCAGACTGTCATACATCATTAACTGTATGTTTGCCTCAATTATCTAAGACAACTAGATCATTCCTAGAGCTTGATCCAGGGTATGCAATTCACCTTGGTCCTAATGGACGTCCCCACGACACCCTTGCATTGTGTCTGCTAGAACCTTCGATAACCAACGATTTCTTGACACTTCAAATCTTCAAGCCATCATCCTCGATGACTTCATCTTTAGTTCAAGCTATTTCTTGAAAAAATCCATTATCATCCTCGATCGACTCTCATTCTGAGTCAATCTATCCTTCAACTATATCGTGCATCATTCCACAACCAACATCACATCGATTCTAACCATTCCATCTTGAGTTCACAATCGTAGTAACCATCCTACTTGAGTGGCATCACAATCATCTGAAGTCTTTTTCCATCCAAACTTCACAAACATACTCAAATAGCCATGCAATCACACCCACCAAAAATGAGCATCTCACCATGCTTCATCATGGATCGATACCGATCCATCGAGCATTGATTGGTACCGATCCATCAACTTAGCAGAATTTTGCTAAGTGCTGGACTCCGGTCCACCCATTCTTCGAGATCCTTCTACCGATCCATTGTTGCAGTGTAGTCTCCTACCGGTCCATAGCATTGAAGGATAATTTACTCCATCATATGCTTCCTACCGGTCCATCATCCACTCTTCGAATAACTTGCCACCAACCCATTCAAACTACTTGAAAATTTGCATACGACCTCAAATCCAACTCCCAAATTCATAAAGGACGTTTCAAAGGCATCTAACCTATCCTGATGGATTGGTACCAATCCATCGGCCATGGACCAACATCGGTCCATACACTTAGAAGAATTAGAGAAGAAATATTTTGAGTACCATCCTGATGTCCTCCATGCCAAAGATCCTCCACTAAGTTTCGTCTGAACCCTATCATTTGAATTTTCGATTTGCTCTGATATTTAATCCTAAGTTCTACAACAAACGATTCTAACAAACAACTCAAGCAATGCAATCAATTCAGTCAAACCAAACAATGATTAATCCAATTTTGATCATAAAACATGCATCTATCATAAACATACCATAAACTTAACATAAAGGGTTCTAACATGATTTAAATCTAAACATTTGCAAGAAGGTGATTAAACTAACAAATTGTGGTTTATATGAGTAAATTAGGTCATATTATAACATCCAAAAATGATATGAACATACATGATGAGATCTTGGGTGAATTTAACATGTATGATAAGAATTATATGTTAATCAAACCCATAAAGTTTGTAGTTTCCATATAAGAGTTATCTATCACTCATCAATTTCAAGACCAATGCAATACTAATGAACTCAGATCTGGACAGCGATGCAAATCCCCAAAATTGATGAAATATGATATGATCTACCCTTTACATATGATAATCTAGCCTTTTAATGCAATAGGTGATAAATTATGATGAATAGATTGAAGAATTAGGGTTTAGATTGAATCAAGAGAATCATGGACACATGCTTAAATGTTTGAATAAAGAGAGAAACCTTAGCTCTCTCGCCAATCCCCTTTATTTATAGTTGTAGTTCATTATCATAATAGGCTTCTTTAATCAGTCCATTAGCAGCTAATTAGTTTGCCTAACAGAAATAGAAACTTAAAACAACAATTTATCTCAAACCGGTAAGTTAAATCCTTAATGTGACCACTCAACCGAATCTCCAATTGGCATTCCGGTCCAATGTGGCTAATTTCAGCACCTGATTTGATCCCTATCAAAATTTAAATAATATTCATAAGGGTAATACTATCACAATTAAGTTTGGTAAAAATCATGGAGATGTCTCACATCCCCAAGAACAACATATTAAAGTCTGAGAATGATCCGACCATTAAGGAATTTAATATAGTTATTTTACGTAAAATACGGGTTGTTATACTCAAAGTATTTCATCAAGTAGTAAAAATATAACAACTCATTAAGACTACATACATCAACCAAGTCCACGATATATACAAAACATCAAACCATCATGTCTAATCATCCATCAAGTCATGCTGAACAAAAAATATACATATTACAGCAGTCAGTCATCTTTAGAACCTCCAGAGCCAGCAAAAGAAGGAAAGCGACCACCATACTACAAGATGTATTTGCATACTTTCCATAATAATATTGGTTTTCTATATTGGATGATGATAAAATTTTGTGTTTTCGATTTGGGAATGGATGTCATATTGGTTTTTCTTATTAACTAGATATTGTTTGATGCATTGTGCAATACTCATATCAAAAGATTGTTAAATTGTAATTTCCTAATATATTATTGATTACCTCTTGAATGCCAAATCCATATCTTATATTCCAGGATGGCGGATCCATTATTGACTCAAATATAGCATCCTCCATATCCGTGATGAGAGGCTTTCGACCCGTATTAGCTAGGTATTTTGGCCCTATTCCATAAATTTTGCTTGCATGAGCAAATAAGAATGTAGATAAAATTAATATCATGACATATTATTCAATTATAATTTAACAATTAGAACAAATAATACTACTACATAAACTGGAGCATGCTTACATCACTTTTGCTGGATTTATCATCGTTCCATGTATAGGAGATTGTCCAGTTTGGATTTACAAGCTCGACAGCATGCGTACGGGTAAATACACCCATATATGACACTAAACCTAGCGCCTCAGCTACCTACATTTCATTGTTATATACAATTATTTTATATTCTAAATTATATAGCATAATATAACTATTTACATTCCGCATTTATTAAATTTACCAACTCCTGCTGATACTGCTGAAATAACTTTGACCCTCCTCGATGAGTGACAGGATTTATATTCATGTTCGCAAAGTTTCTTTCTGTCTCTGCCTGTACATTCAAATTTTGATAAATTATTTATCAGTCAAATACCTTTTGATATTTACTTATCAATTAGATATTCAAAAATAGTTTAGTACACTTATCTTCACCTCATCAGTATTCCAATATCACAGACACCCTTCCCACATACTTGCTCCCATCGAGTTCAGCTTCTACATTTTTTTATTGATGATATGGAATCCTTATAGTTTTTTCTCATCTTCTATATCCAGAAATATCGGGCCAACTGCAAGTCGTCTGTCGGTATATTAAGCTTGGTTTGTGTTTCACGATAAACAAACAACCAAACATTAGATAGTAAACGATGTACAATATATCAACCTTGAAAACAAATTACAAATGAAAAATAGACGAATATGCTTACAAGGACATCCGAATAAAGGCCAACAAGACGACATCTTAGCCCAGTACGCCGCATTTGAAAATCTAGAACAGTTTTTGATGGTTATAGGTCAAACCCCATGTGTTAAATATGATATATAGAAGTGCAAAGTTGGTAAAAAAAAAGTTTATTGTTTACCCCTCAGCTATAGGTACTAAACTAATGATAGTATGCTGAGACTGCTGTAATGGACCATTGCCATCACCTCCGGGTGAACGGGAAGAACGCCTGCCTCTCGAAGACATGTAACTACTTGTCACATACACATTGTTTTAAAAGACAACAATAATGATATTGATATATATTTAACAATCAAATAACATATGATATAAATTGCTAAATTAATGTTAGAATGGAATTGTGCATACTTGAGTTAGATTGGGGGTCATTTTCCAAGGATAAGCATATTACATTGTAGTTTTAATATAAATTGCTAAATACACAGAAATGCTAATGACATAAAATATGTAAATAATGATGACCAAATTTCTTAGTAAATCAAGAATTCAACATAGTTACATGAATTGTAGAATATACATCGTATATTACATAATCGCATTATAACTAATAAAATAATACTCATCATCTACATTAATTGTCATCGTCTTCTGATTCAGAGTCGGTCTTATGTTCTATGACATTTTCCTCCGTACTCTCGAGCACTTCTACCAAAACGTTTGATTCATCGATCAAAGGTCCAAGATCCGTATGATCGTCTGCAATTATTTTTTTGTTATTTTGCTCAGTATATGCTTGATATGCTTATTTGTCTGTAATATTCTTCCCATCGAACGTAAATATGGCCTTTGTTTTAAAAACTGCCAACCAGTCCACTTTATCTCCTTTTAGAGACAGATAAAGAGCGTAATAAACTTGCAATGCTTGTTTAGCTAGTACAAAATGATCATATTGTGATAATGTGATGTTTGCTTTATTTCGACAAGATTATAATCCTTATGCATATTTATTCCACAACGTAGAAAATTGCAAAATTAATTGTATCTAAATAGAAACACCTCCTTCACAGGTCGTGAGAAATATGCCAGTTGTAGAATTTATGTTAAAACACCATAAAAACCATTTACGTGATTTTCTACATCATCACTATCTTTAGCAAATATACCTGTATTATTAGTTAATTTTTCTATATTGTATTCTTTAGTGTTAAAGTCTTAAAAAAAACCTATGGTTCTGGTACATGGATTGCCAATTTCCAGGAGTGCATGGAAATTGGCAATCCATGTACTAGAACCATAGGTTTGTTTAAAGACTTTATTTCACGTTTACTGAACCTTTTTACTTTTTATTACTATTTTAGATTTTATTTCACTTTTATTGAACATTTTTACTTATTATTATTATTTAAAAAAACCTTTATCGGACGACTTTTTATTTGATTGGTTATTTTAAACCCTTTATATATATATATATATTATTATCATCATTATTAATTTTATTTTATTTTAATTTTGGGTTCCATATTTAGCCAACCCCAACTTGTTTGGGATATATGGCTTTGTTGTTGTTGTGTTGTATTCTTTAATGTTAAATTTATATCCATCGGTGAAATATTTTGGATATGTCTTGACCACTTTTTTTGGTCCAATCGCAAGACGTTTCGACCCCCCCGTCAACAACACAAATTTTTTTGCTCATAAATATAATTTGAAAACCAAGCGGAAAATTCTTTACTAAGATCTCGGTTCGGATGTTCACATTCATTGACAACTGTATTTAAAAATAAAATATTACATTAGATTCTACACTTAACCAACTTAACATGTTAACAAGACAAGATTGATAGGAGTTAAGTCAAACCAAGGACACTTAACCCATTTAGCATGTTCACTAGAAAAACCCTAGTAACGGGGACCTGTTTCAGCAGTAACCCATATGGATGTATCAAGGTACCCTGAACTTGGCAGGGTGAGGCACGATTACTGGGCTGAATATAAGCGGTCAAGAGGGCAGCGGTTAGGAGCGTCAGTGTAGGTTCCGACGGGGTACGGGCATGCACGGGCTTCGGACTGGAAAAAGCAAGCACTGGGCACCAGGCGTACACTTGTGCATCTTTGAATCGTGTCAGGGTTGCCATTATAGGACATGATACACCCTATACTGGAACCAACACAAGTACTTAAAAATTACGTAGAGCCGCATGACACCGGGAATACATGAATGCGAGTAATAGCCGATCAATACATGAATGGGATCACTTTATCATGAACATACATTACTAGTTAAACATCTCTTAGCGGGTGCAGAGAAGTAAAAGTGGGTGCGATATCCAAATCTAGTTAAATCTTACTTTACCTCATTTTAGGACTACCCTATCCTTGTAGTATCATTCTAAGTTCAGATTATTCATGTCATAGTCTTTTACTTGTTTACATGCTATTAAATAACTGGGCTTACCAGACTTACGTCTGACTCATTTTCCTTCCGCTTCTTTTCTTCCGTTTTCCCCCCCAGGTCCGCAGGGAGGAAATACTTCGCTTAGTCCAGGTTAGCCAAAGCTTGAAGACCGTAGATGTAAGGCTTGGACTTTCCTTTTTGAGCTATGGCTATGGTCAAGCACTTATTAGGGATTTATGTCATTTTATTTTCACTATTTCTTCTTTATATTTTCAAGACAGATGAAAAATTGTAATAATTTGGAAGGTTGAAACAGTTGTTGAATTGTTGTGTTGAACAAGTATTTATGAAATAATATTGATCTTTTTTCCGCTGCATAAATTTTTTTGTCTTGTAATTTATTAGTGTCTTGTACCTTAAAACGCTCCACCGAAGTTAAGGCATTCCCTTTGAGAGTGACCTTAACGGAGGTGGGGTGTTGCAGACATCGATTCCTTGTGTCAAATCGTCGAGACCAAGAATGACAACAGTAAGAAACACATATTGTGTTTTTATACACATCCATGGTGGTAAATTATACGGGGTGATGATAACGGGCCAGGATGATTATTTAAAACCCAATAGAGAAAATGGTGAAAAATCATCCGTAAATAATCATGGTCTAACATTACGACTCTCCGCTGCAAAATTGGGATAAGTTTTATTGAAATTCTTTCATGCTTCTCCATCGGTCATATGTAAGGACGTACCCTCTTCCGCCGCTCTAACACTGTCATGTCATATGAGATGTAGTCACAAAAGATGCATATAATCTTCGAAGCCTTGGAGTGATGGGTAAGTAATGCACACGCTTGTACGGAACCTTCTTTCGCTTCTTATTTCCTGATTTTTATCTTTCCTAATTACGTATATTAAAATTTCTAAGGTTTACATCTTCTTTCGAAACAACATGTAGGCATTTAAACATTTATCTATTTTCTGACAAGATAAACCAGAAGCCGACATAAGTTTTTTAACTTCATAGTGATTTTCTCACATTAAAAATTATTGAAAGGCCTATGTCTTTTTGCAGCTTGTATAATAGCTATAAACCCTGCTTCAGTGATGTTGTATTTTGACTTCATCGTAATGTATTATGCGATTACTAACAGTTGAGTATCGCTTTTACAACCATCCCAAATAGGTTCCTTAGCAGCATCCAGTAAATCATAAAAAAAATTGCTTCAATATTTGTTTCTTCAATATTCCATCACTGTCGTCAACTTTAACCACAGGAAACATTGATCATGCTGCATCTTCAACCATATTTTCTATATGGGTCATCGCAATAGTTTCATTAACAACACTGTCTAATTCAGACTCTGCAAAAATATTTACTACAATTTCTCCATGACGATCTCAAACACGATACTTAGGCACAAAACTGTTTTTGCATAAATAAAGTTTCACAATATCGAGTAATAAATACTTCAAATGTCTACATTTACTACAAGGACAACGAATTTCCAAATCATTTCCATTATTATTTAAAGAGAACTCAACAAATATATTTAAACCATTATAAAACACTTGTTTTATTGAGCCTTTTAGTCCTCTTATTTGATAAATCCATCTTCTTCGATCAACTAAATAATCAACCATTTTTCCTATTTGAGAATATGATCACAAGTTCAAAAATAAATATTTATTTTCAAGAATACAAATTCAAAAAACCATATTTTCATGGTCACAATACACATTTATAATATTTGGATTCAAACAACTACTTCTCAAATTTAAAAGTATTTTAAAATATGGCACATTTTATTTTTTAACGTATCGATACAAAAAGTTGTTAAAAAATTATTTTTTTCAATGGTAAGCCATCTTGCTTTTCATTACGAACACAGTAAACACTTACATTTCGTACATTATTTCGTTTCAAATGATTCAACAAAATTTCGGCAGCATTTCCATTTTGTTTCCTGCATTGTACACAAATGCATAAACGCATAAAACAAAATAGGGAAGTTACGATGAAATCTTGTGAACCATTTAGACGAAGTAATATGCCAAATTAGTTGCTTAATGTGTTTATAACAGTCCAAATACATGGACAAATCCAATAAGAATTGTACCAAATGAATATAAACGACCATTTGTTCACCAAAACGACGACCCAAACTCTCCCTTACGAGAAAGCCCGAATTGAGTTGAGAACACAACGCATCAGAACACCAATAGAAGAACATTTCATTGCTATTACAAAAATTACATTAGAGTACTAGAATATATAAGAGTATGAATAAATACTGCACATTGGAAATACAATATCAGAGATTAAAATTACATAGCAGTGGAAAAATAATACATAACACAAATGAAAGAGATACACGGATACAAAGATTTTCCGAATATAGCTCTAGATGTAGATCCAGTATTGAAAATAATATCTACAAAACCTAAACTACCGACTGCCCGTGTGGAAAATATGGGCACCCGGAGTTTAGGTAGAAATAATAAACTCCGAGTCAGTCATGGGACTGGTGTGAGAACTAAAACAGTTGTTAAAACTTTAACTTTAAAATAGAGTAAATCAAGGGGCCACGCCGTATAACATGGAATGGTTTGTTTCCCAAGAATACCAGTGCATAAAACAAACAGTGCAATGCTTTTTGTAAAAATGAAGCTATTATAAGACTCAGGTCCCATCACACAATGCAACGCAAGCCGAAGGATAGAATTTTCCCTTATAATAGCCAAATATGTTTGGTATGTTTAAAACAAATCATTTTGATATTACTATAAGTGTATAGTGATTCAAAAACAATTTCAACATAAATGTATCAATCCTAGATGGCATAGCTACCATATACTATGTCGCCATATATAGGAATACAACTAAAACCGAAAAGTCATGTACTGGAAATTGGATTTCCATCTATGAGTTGAGGCCAGGGATAGTCTCCTCACTGATTCAAATCACCTCTTGCCAGATGACACAAGATCCCCCGCAATGAACCCTTGGATCCTCCAAGGCCGGTACTCTCTTACATTTGAGGATTAGTTATTCCTGAACACACGTTTCCCGGTCCTATCGGACCTATCCATCGGCCCCGTAGGGACCAATATATCCAAGACGCCTCGCATTCCATCATCCACACAGGTAAAAATAAATAAATGTCTAGGCTCTATACCATGACACCACCCACGGCTAGAAAGAAATGTCGTGCACTCCTTGGGTCCCTTATACCGTTTTTGACTCATACCGAGGTGTGAGGCTTGCGAATTAATGCTATACATAAAGCTATGCTATTCAAAGCTGTGCTTTGATCATCAACCACAAGACTCTGCTTTTCAACAAAAGCTTTGATCCATGCCACTTAGCAAGCCGCACAGTCAATCCATACCGTACCACAGATTTTTGCCAATTTATAACGTTTAAGCTCATGCATCTCAGAGAAGGGTGTTAAGCAAGAGAATAAATTTTCCGCCACCAAACAAATATATATTTAGCAGAGATCAACGAAAACAGTATAAAGGAATACAATGTCAGACACACTATCCATTTACAAGTCCGTTCTGGGTTTGAACGAAACCGGAGGAACCTTATTCCTCATCCCATATGCCCAATATAGGCGAGAGCTCCTCGCATATAACGTCGATCTCTAAGTACATCTGGACGATCACCACCTATTACCTTGTCTTGGTTGTACATCTCAATCAAGACATCAGTAATCATCCAAACAATGTGAAAATCTCCGATCTTCAACCACCGTCTTCATCGTCGAATCAATTATTCAGAGTGGGTATAAACCCAGCCTTTTCGAATAATTCACGTATCTTATATTCAAGTACTATAAAAACACAACATACTCCTCATTCCAATCCAGAATATTCTTTTATTCAAATATTCTTTTCACAATTTAAACCAAATTAAGGTTTTCCAAACTAGTCGGGATTAGCGAACCTTATCGAAGTAATCATTTGTTTTATTTCCCAATCCCAACCTATTTATCCCATGGAGCAAAACTGATAATACTCCATATCTAACACCCTGGTGTTATCGGTAAAATTAATTACCATTCCACATTCAAATCTAATTAAAGATTCAACTATCGCCAGGAGTAAAACTGGTGATACTCCATTCTCGATCATTTCCCAAATTTGATAATTTAAATTATCACGTTCACATTTAAATCTAATTTAAAGATTCATTAAAACTCCACTTAGTTTTAATCTTCCAGCAATCATTATTTAATGATTATTCAACTTTGGAAACCCAAATATGCCACATCGACAGTTTACACCGTACCACTGATTTCTGCCAATACATAACCTCTAAGCTCGTACGTCTTAGAGAAGGGTGTTAAGCAAGAGAATAAATTCTCTGCCACCATACAGATATATATTTAGCAGAGATCAATAGTACAATTCGAAATACAATGTTAGACTTGTAATCCTGTCTTTAACTGGGTTAAAGAACCAATGTCATTTAAAACGCAGTTCACGATAAACCCAAAATCATATTCCATTAAATATGGAATCTTCACGGAAAACAGATCAATATATATAATTGATACAAATTTTCGTATCCGACTAATAATATAAATGGAATAACGACAAAGCCTTTTAAATTCCATATATGTTAACAGTCTTCCTACGCAGAAGCTCACTACGATTATTACCAAATCGAATTCCATTCAATTCCAATTTAATATATTAAATTGGAAAACTTTACTTCGGAAAATTTCAGTTAAACCTTAATAAAAGATTTATAAATTCCAAATCACATTTCACTGTTAATCGGGTTAAAGAATGAATGTCTTTTAAAACACAGTTCACAATAACACATTCCATTTTATTCCAATTACTATATATAATTGGAAACTCTAATTGTCTTAATTAAAAGATTTATTCTTTTCACACGGGGTTTAAGAATAGTGTTATTTAAGACACCATTCACGACAAACCCAAAATCCAATTTGATATTAAATATAAGGCTTTAAATAGAAATTATACCAGCTTACATTCAATATCAAATTCTGAAACCAACACATATCGTATGAGGAATAATGATATATATCTATCTTCCAAATTCCTCCGCAATATCCTTATAGTCAAAGAATTATCGAAATCTCCCGAAGACAATTTCTATTCAAATCCATCCTAATTCATACATTGGAAAATTTTGGCCAGATTAAAACCTTTCACAAATCCAATTTATTTATTTAAAAACATTGGATTATTTTTCTAGTTAATAATTAGTTCATTTTGATAAAATATATTTTTATCTTTACAAAATTGGATTTTTTTCATCCAAATTCTTTCCAAATCATTTATTTTGATTTTACACAAGTTATTAATAATTTTATCAAGGCCTGTACAGTCGGTTCCCAATAACGACCACCGAACTACATCGACAGTGACTTTTTTCCAAATTTGATTTGGATATAATTCCAGATCCAACCGTTCAAATTGAAATCTCTTGTATTCATTGGAAAGCTCTTTTCAATACGAACCCAACAATTCTGGTTTTAGAGAATCCGACGGTCGATCCTCCCGTAATGTCGATTCGAAGTCAATGGTCGAAATTCGCGAACAATCGCAGCATGGCGCATTCTATTCAAGCAATTAATATATATATATATATAATATTTTTTTCAAAACGTATTTTATAAATTCGTTTTAAAAACGATTCCCACTTTCATTTCAATTTTAAATCAAAATTGAGTACTCCTTATCATTATAATATTTAAATGGTAATATTTTCAAAATATCAGATTTTGAAATCATTTCCTTTTGTGATATTCATTATAATAATGAATAAAATCGATATAAATATCGTTCGCATTAAAATGACGCATGTCTAATCAATATGGCTTCACATAGTTCAATATTTTCGTGTCCATCCAAAATCGGACGTCAAATTCACATTTTGATCCTTTAATGAATATTATTTTAAAATATTCGTTATTTCTGAATTGTAGTCAGACCCAGTCCATTACCATATAATTTATTTATATGGATTTCATACAACACATGTACACAATAACAATGATAAACAATAATCCATTATTCATAGTGCATTACACAACTGCATGAGCATCAAATATAAATAATGAACGCTTACTACAGTTTGTCAACCAATCGATTGACATACAACTAAACAACTGGGATAAGTGTATGCCAAATATCATCCCAATACCCGTGTGGGGTTTCAACCAACAAATACTGAATATTATTTGTGCAGTTGGGCGATGTGTAAAATTTATCGTCCCAATCAATGTCAGTTGAATGGGTGTACATAAATAAGTCGTCCGATTTGTAAATGAATATTTATTTTCATTTCAATAGAATTTTATGCCTTTCATATATATGTTAAAAATTATATTTTTAACGATAAAATATTTATTTTAACAGTTGACTATTTTATAAAGTTCATATTCAATAAAAATGATATTTTTATTATCCAAACATTTTATTCAACACATGAATATTTTATATAGTTCATTTCAGAAAATTTCATACACATTTCAGTTTCAGAGAAATTCGGCATTATAACTGCGCAATATTAAAACCGGAGTAATGTCTAGCATTACCCCTCTCCTGATACTAGTTCGCGCTATACACAATTATCGCCATCAATCCAAACAATCCCACAATCAATTTTACAACCACAATCCAAATTTTCACAATACAATCCAAATAAACAACTACGGTTTGTACGATAAATAGTGTTGGGAGCTACTAAGCCCCGTCTGCAACCTAGAATATTTTTAATTGTAAAATAATTTGAGTGACAAGGCGTTCTCACATTGGGATCCACTCCGCCATGCTTTTCTGACGGTTTGGATTTAAATCTATCCTAAATTATAATTTGCTCCAAATTTGACACAGTTAGTCTTGTTGTGAAGCTCTCTACTCCATGATCGCAATGGATCCACTTTCGCGCTATATGGACCTCGTATGAAAAGGTTATACAATTTTAAAGATTTGATAATTAAATAGGTTGTTAATTAAAACAATTAACTAAAATAACGTTTATTAAGACGCTACCTCCCTCTAGAAATCTCGCTTTACCTTCGTTCAGAACTAGGTCACCAGAATTTTCCTCGACCGCCATGCCTGGGTCTGATCGGTCGCCACCACGAGGAGCACCTACATGAGGTGCATCTCCACCTGTAACCGCAATCAACTCGGTCAACCCATTGGCCCCCAAATCGAGGACGATGACCACCTCTTTGAGGCGCGATTTCTCCGTCCCCGTGCCACGAAAATTGATGAAACCCCCATGGATTTGAAGCTCTCCAAACGTTCTACCATTTTGCTTTAGGAATTATTTAATTTCATTGCGTAGATTAGTCGCAAAATGGATCCAAAGTTTTGAGCCAAAACCGCCATATATCGGCTTGAACGACGGCACAGAAATTAGGGTTTTTCTCAAATTTTGATTGGCCGGGCTATTTATAGAAATTATATTTATTTTATTTTAAATCCAGAAATACCTGTGTATTGATCAAATCAAACCCAACGACTATCATTCCTAGTGTAACACCTCTATTCCGGACACAATGGGATATGTTTCGTAAGCCAATTCAACTATATAGATCAGTTTTTCTTTAAATTAAAATATAAATCAATATATATTAAATTTAAACATACATTTTAATTTATCGGGGCCACATACTGACTCCAAAAATTCTAGAAAAATAAATCTAGCTATGTTTTGATATTACAGTCCTAACAAAACTAATTTCGTCAAATTTGGAGATCGTTTGCAAAATGGCCTTTTTAACTGGTTAATTAAATTTAAACTTAATTCAAAACACGTTTATATTTACCACACTCACATATTAATTTCAAAAATTATGAAGTTTGAAACTTAATAATAATTTGACATTATGGATCCAACAATGGTGGTTTTGTCGAAAATGGAGGTCATTTGCAAAATGGCTATTTTTATGGGCCATTTTTATATTAATTTATACATAAATTCTATAGCGATTATTTTAAATTTTAAACTGGACATAACTTTCAATTTGTATTATGAAATTTGGATTTTTCACATTCGTTAGAAAGATATAATTAAACAAATTCAAATGTTTTTGGTTTTACTGAAATCCAATTTATTTTGAATTATGTATATTCAATTGAAATTCAAAATCAAATTTTCAAACTACCACGCTATTTTAGGCTCGTTTTATAACTAAAATAAATTTATACGTTCTAACTTCAATTAAATTAAAATTTTAGTTGTTATTATTTAAAATAAATCATTTTAAATATTCAAAATCCATTAAATTAGCTAAAATAAAAAAATTAAATTGGTTATGAAATTCCAGGTTGTTACAATATCCTTCACTTAAAATCTTTTCGTCCTCGAAAAGGAACATAGCTGGAAGTTGTTTAACTAACCGAATCAACTTTCATTCTGGCTTTCATTCTTCAATTTTTTAGTTTCAAAGAATTTTCTAATTTCTCAAAATTTTGGCTAACACCCTAAATTTTCAAAAAAATTCGCCATAACCTCCTTTACACGGGCTGATCGGTAAAACCGCAACTTGCCTCACAGGGCCCTTATCAATCCAAAAGAAAAAGAAAAAGCCAATCGGCTCATAAAATCATCAAAAACCAAGAAATACAGTAAACATGTACTATTTGTTGGGAATACAATTTTATTCCTCTTCTTAGTTTCCACGCTATAACCTGTTCAATGCATATACATGTACGCATACGCAATTCAAATCAATTTTCAATTCAGTTCAAATTGGATTCTATTTGGCTAAATTTCACCTTTTGTTCTCTTATTGGCACAACAGTTCAATTAGTCAAACTAGTTATCATACAACACAACTAGCAATCAATTTGTGAATTAAATTTCCAAAACATATAGCTTTTTTGTATATATATATATATATATTCAAAAATCATTTTTTAGTGTCAAATCAGTAATACTTAGGTTCTCACACTAGTCAATTGGAAATATATAGATATCCCACTTTCGAAACTCGAACATAAATACTGATGATGCATCATCATCAGAATTATGCCCGGGCGACTAGAGTATGATTCTATATCCATCCAGTATATTCGAGGCTTCGTATACACGTTGATCAGATGTATATTAAAATCTGTATATACTCGATGGTCCAAAATCAGTTTAAAATAAAATACTAACATACGTATAATAAGGTTTAAATTTTCAAAAAAAATTATTTTCATTTTTAACAATCTTAGAACTCATTCTAGGATACTACTGATCCCATCCCAAACGAGTCATTCTTATTGAATATTACTAATCCAATCGCTGCTGAATTATTTTGTTCGGTTCTAATATGTCTTGTTCTCAAGCTCCGTAAACCAGAGCACTGATACCACGATGAAATGACCCAAACTCGCCCTTATGGGAAAGCCCGGATTGAGTCGAGAACACGACTCATCAGAATGCAAATAGAGGAACATTTCATTGCTATTACAACAATTACATCAGAGTACAAGAATAAACAAGAGTATGAATAAATATTACACATTGGAAATCCTATATCAGAGATTAAAATTACATAGCAATGGAAAAATAATACATAACACAACTGAAAGAGATACACGGATACAAAGCTTTTCGAATATATCTCCAGCTATAGATCCAGTATCCTAGGAAAATAATATCTGCAAAACTAAAACTACCGACTGTCTGTGTGGAAAATATGGGTACCTAGAGTTTAGATAGAAACAATTAACTCAGAGTCAGTCATGGGACTGGCATGAGAACTAAAACAATTATTAAAACTTTTACTTTAAAATAGAGTAAATCAAGGGGCCACGCCGTATAACACGGAACGGGTTTTCTCCCAATAATACCAATGCATAAAACAAACAACACAATTTTTTTGGAAAAATGAAGCTATTTTAAGACTCAGGTCCCATCACACAATGCAACGCAAGCCGGAGGATAGAATTTTCCCTTATAATAGCAACCTGTTTGGTACCTTTAAAACAAATCATTTTGATATTACTATAAGTGTATAGTGATTCAAAAACAATATCAACATAAATGTATCAATCCTAGACGGCATAGCCGCCATATACTATGTCACCACATATAAGCTTTCCACTAAAACCGAAAAGTTGCGTACTGGAAATTGGATTTCCATCTATGAGTTGAGGCTAGGGATGGTCTCCTCACCAATTCGAATCACCTCTAGCAAGATGACCCAGGACCCCCCGCAGTGAACCCTTGGATCCTCCAAGGTCGATCCTCCCTTACGTTTGAGATTAGTTATTCCTAAACACACGTTTCCCTGTCCTATCGAACCTATCCATCGGCCCCGTAGTGACCAATATATCTAAGGCGCCTCGCATTCCATCATCCACACAGGTAAAAATAAATAAACGTCTGGGCTCCATACCATGACATCACCGATAGCTAGAAAGAAACGTCGTGCATTCCTGGGCCCCTTATCCCGTTTTTGACTCATTCCGAGGTGTGAGGCTCGCGAATTAACACTATACACAAAGCTATGCTACTTAAAGTCGTGATTTGATCATCAACCACAAGACTTTGCTTTTCAACAAAAGCCTTGATCCATTCCACTCAGCATGCCACACAGTCAATCTATATCATACCACTGATTTCTGCCAATATATAACCTCTAAGCTTATGCGTCTCAGAGAAGGGTGTTAAACAAGGGAATAAATTCTCTGCTACCAAACATATATATATTTATCAGAGATCAATGAATATAGTATAAAGGAATACAATGTCAAACACATTATCCATTTACAAGTCCATTTTGGGTCTGAACGAAACCAGAGGTACCTTATCCCTTGCCCCGTATGTCCAATACAGGAGAGAGGTCCTCGCGTATCACGTCGATCTCCAACTATGTCTGGACGATCACAACTTATTACCTTGTCTTGTATGTACAGCCCAATCAAGACATCGTAAATCATCCAAATGATGTGAAAATCCCTTATCTTCAACCACCGTCTTCATCATCGACTTATCGTCGAATCAATTATTCAGAATGGGTATAAACCCAACCTTTTCGAATAATTCACGTATCTTATAACCAAGTGCTATAAAAACACAACATACGCTTCATTCCAATCCAGAATATTATTTTATTCAAATATTTTTTTCACAATTTAAACCAAATTAAGGTTTTCCAAACTAGTCGGGATTAGCGAACCTTATTGAAGCAATTATTTGTTCACTTTCCCAATCCCAACCTATTCATCCCATGGAGCAAAACTAGTAATACTCTATATCTAACACAACGGTGTTATTGGTAAAATTAATTACCATTTCACGTTCAAATCTAATTAAAGATTTAACTATCGCCTAGAGTAAAACTGGTGATACTCCATTCTCGATCATTTCCCAAATTTGATAATTTCAATTATCACATTCACATTTAAATCTAATTTAAAGATTCATTAAAACTCCACTTAGTTTTAATCTTCCAATAATCATTATTTAATGATTATTTAACTTTAGAAACCCAAACATGCCACATCGACAGTCTACACCGTACCACTGATTTCTGCTAATATATAACCTCTAAGTTCGTACGTCTCAGAGAAAGGTGTTAAGAAAGAGAATAAATTCTCCGCCACCAAACAGATATATATTTAGCAGAGATCAACAGTACAGTTCGAAATACAATGTTAGACATGTAATCCTGTCTATAACTTGGTTAAAGAACAAATGTCATTAAAAATACGGTTCATGATAAACCCAAAATCATATTCCATTAACTATGGAATCTTCACGGAAAACAGATCAATATATATAATCGATATAAATTTCCTTATCTGACTAATAATATAAACGGAATAACAACAAAGCCTTTTAAATTCCATATATATTAACAGTCTTCCTCAGCAGAAGCTCAGTACTATTATTACCAATTCGAATTCCATTCAATTCCAATAAAATATATTAAATTGGAAAACTTTACTTTTGAAAATTTCCATTAAACCTTAATAAAAGGTTTATAAATTCCGAATCACATTTCACTGTTAATCGGGTTAAAGAACGAGTGTCGTTAAAAACACAGTTCACAATAAACCCAATCCACATTCCATTTTATTCCAATTGTTAAATATAATTGGAAACTCTAATAATATTAATTAAAAGATTTATTCTTTTCACATAGGGTTTAAGAACAGTGTTATTTAAGACATCATTCATGACAAACCCAAAATCCAATTTGATATTAAATATAAGACTCTAAACAGAAATTATATCGGCTTACATTCAATATCAAATTCTGGAACCAACACATATCGTATGGGGAATAACAATATATATCTATCTTCCAAATTACTCCACAACATCCGTATAGTTACGAAATCCAATATCGAAATCTCCCGAAGATGAATTCTATTCAAATTGATCCCAATTCATACATTGGAAAATTTTGGTTAGCTCAAAACCATTTACAAATCCAATTTATTTATTTAAAAATGTTGGATTATTTTTCTAGTTATTAACTAGTTCATTTTGATAAAAATATATTTTTATCTCTACAAAATTGGAATTTTTCATCCAAATCATTTATTAATATTTTACACAAATTATTAATAATTTTATCTAGCTGTACAGTCGGTTTCCAATCACGGCCACCGAACTACATCCATACCGACTTTTTCCAAATTTGATTTGATTATACTTCCAAATCCAACCATTCAAATTTAAATCTCTTATATTCATTGGAAATATCTTTTCGATACGAACCCAGTGATTCTGATTTTAGGAAAATCCGACGGTCGGTTCTCCCGTAATGTCGATTCGAAATCAACGGTCGAAATTTGTGAATGGTCGCAGCGCGGCGTGTTCTATTCAAGCCATTAATATATATATATATATATAATATTTCAGTCAAAACGTATTTATAAATTCGTTTTAAAAACGATTCCCAATTTAGTTTCAATTTTAAATCAAAATTGAATACTCCTTATCATTGTAATATTTAAATGATAATAATTTTCAAAATATTAAATTTTGAAATCATTTCCTTTTCGATATTCATTATAAAAATGAATAAAATCGATATAAATATCGTTCATATTGGGATCTACTAAGCGTTGTCTACAACCTAGAATATGTTTAATTACAAAATAATTTGAGTGAGAAGGTGTTCTCACAATGGGATCCACTCCGCCATGCTTTTTTGATGGTTTGGATTTAAATCTACCCTAAATTCTAATTTGCTCCAAATTGGACCCAGTTAGTCTTTTTGCGAAGCTCTCCATTCCACGATCTCAATGGATTCAGTTTCGCTCGATTTGGACCTCGTATGAGAAAGTTATACAATTTTAAAGATTTGATAATTAAATAGGTTGTTAATTAAAACAATTAACTAAAATAACGTTTATTAAAACGCTAGCCCCCTCCAGAAATCACGCTCCACCTTCGTTCAAAACTAGGTTTCCAGAATTCACCTCGACCGCCACGCGTGGGTCTGATCGGTCGCCACCACGAAGAGCATTACACGAGGCCCACTCCACCCATAACCGCGGTCAACTCGGGCAACCCATTGGCCCCCAATTCGAGGACGATGGCTGCCTCTTTGAGGCACGATTTCTCCCTTCGCCTGCCACGAAAATTGATGAAACACCCATAGATTTGAAGCTCTCCAAATGTTATACCATTTTGCTTTAGGAATTATTTAATTTCATTGCGTAGATTTTTCGCAAAATGGATCCAAAGTTTTGAGCCTAAACCGACGTAGATCGACTTGAACGACGGTGCAGAAATTAGGGTTTTTCTCAAATTTTGATTAGCCCGGCTATTTATAGAAATTATATTTATTTTAATTCCAAAAATACCCATGTATTGATATGAACTCCAAATCAAACCCAACGACAGTCATTCTAGCGTAATACCCCTATTCATCGAATTTGGAGATCGTTTGCAAAATGTCCTTTTTAACTGGTCAATTAAATTTAAACGGAATTCAAAACACATTCAAATTTACCATACTCATATATTAATTTCAAAAATTATGAAATTTGAAACTTAACAATAATTTGACATTCCGGGTCAACCAATAGCGGTTTCGTCGAAAACGGAGGTCGTTTGCAAAATGGCTATTTTTAAGGGCCATTTATATATTAAAATATATATAAATTCTATAACGGCTATTTTAAATTTTAAACTGGACATAATTTTCAATTTATATTATGAAATCTAGATTTTTCACATTCGTAAGAAAGATATAATTAAACAAATTCAAATGTTTTTGGTTTTACTGAAATCCGATTTATTTTGAATTCTGTACATTCAACTGAAATTTGAAATCGAATTTTCAAACTACTGTGCCATTTCAGGCTCGTTTTATAATAAAAATAAATTTATACGTTCTAACTTTGATTAAAATAAAATTTTAGTCGTTATTGTTTAAAATAAATCATTTTAAATATTCAAAATCCATTAAATTAGCTAAAATAATTTTTTTAAAATTGGTTCTGAAATTCCGGGTTGTTACAATTTATATGATGATCATGTACAACACTCTCAGATGGGTCAAAATCTCTCTCAGAGACATAAGCCAAAATGTGATTTTATTTAGAAACATATATTTTAATTTATCATATTTACTCAGCATATTTCGTCGACTTAAGACTGTTTTAGTGTTGTTGTCATTTTCCAACGAACTCTACTCGCTTTTACACTCATGCATTCATCTTTGTTGCATAAGTCAAGATGAGTACGATGTAATATTTCTAACTCATGCATGTGTTTTATCTTATTAGAATTAAAATGTTACAATGGTAGCACCGACACATATATATAACGGTTTACAAATACACAAAAAAACTACAAAATGTACATACATGTATCAATTTGACAATATCATATGGAATATGCACACAATGAGATGTTATCAACCACTACACCACTATTGCAAACAATTGAAATCGCTGAATAACCTTAATTTAACAATGTAAGCATATGTATGTTTAGGATAATAATTTGATTTTTTTGAAAATTAGATATTATACCTAAAATAGATCGCTTTAGACGTTGATATTGAAACCGGGGAGGTTCCTAGATGAACAAAATGGCGTTTGGATGTAGAAAGCTCGAATTTAGCGTTTTTTGGGTTTTGGGTTAGTGTTGGAAAAAGTGGGAATTAGAGAAAAAGAATGGCTCGGTCAGCTCTATGTTTTGTTATTCTCTGTTGGTTTCCGACGACCGCCGACGGCTCATCGAAAGCCGTTGAAAATTAGACATTGGAAACCACCAGCTGCCCCCCCTTTTGGAGTACATGCCTTTTCTGATAGTGATTCTTAAACCTTACACTACAAGAATAAATGACTATTCCAATGGCTCATAGCCGTTGGCGGCCGTTTGAAGCCGTTGGAATAGAGTTCACAACTTCCAACGGATCCGACAGACAAATTCAAACGGCTATTTCAAAGGGTTCAAACGGTTTCAAGCCGTTGGGACCCATTTGGAAACAATGACCAAATAGTCGTTGGTAACTGTTGGAAAAACTGAGTTATTTTTTTATATAACAGCAAGCATATAACCTTCCAGCTACCTGGATTCCATTTCAATCCATTTCCAGTCCGATTCCAATTCAATTCCAATCAATTTCACATATATACAACCCATATATAGCAATAACAATATAAACAACCAAAATAAATCAAAGAAACATCAATATATACAAAACAAACTATCCAAACATCTAGAAACCAATACATACACGTTCATAAACCAAATACATCAAAGTTACATGTCCACAAACCATCAAAACATATCAAAAGTATCATCCTCGCCCACTTTGTGCCAAAACATACTACATTCAACAAAATGTCACCATCTTTAAGTCATAGCAAACACATACCTTAAGCATCACCTTCGGGATCACCAGATGACGAAAGAACACTATCATGATTGTGCACATACTTCATAAACTTTTGATTTATCTGCTCATCTGCATAGTCTAAAGACGACTTTGCTCATGTAGTTGCTCAATCATGATTCTAAGCTTTTTAATTTCTTCTTTGTATTGGGCCTCCTTAGTTTCTCGAGTCTGCAAATAGAATGAATTGCAAAAAGGTCATGTCAGCATACAAAAACACTATATATTTAAACATTAAATTATAGTATGTATGCAAAAGGATTCATTATTGTTAGGTTATCGAAGCCACTACTCTCATTGCTACGTCTTCGAGAGCTAGACATAATATACCTGCCACATTGATACATGTACAATTCATAATAATTATGATATGATGTAATATTAAAAAACTAATACATTCTACACATTTGCCATGTTGTGTGTGTGATTGTACACTTACTATTGTTAAAATTGGATAACTTGGATAAATGACGTATTAAACATAGGTAAATGTAATGTGAATAATTGTGAAAATTACCAGATTTTACTCAGTCTTCGACGTTTTCTTCGTCGTTTTCTAATTCAGATTCGGTTTCGTGTTCTTTGTCATTTTCCTCTACACTCTCAAATCATCGACTAATACATTTGCCTCACCATTTAACTGTCCAAAATCAGTTTGATCGTCTGCAATTGTTATTTCAACATTTCCCTCCAAATCTGCTTGATAGGCTTGTTCATCAGGAATATTCTGTCCATCAAACGTAAATCTTGCCTTGGTTTTAAAAACCGCAGACCGATCTGCTTTATCTCTTTTTAGAGACGAATAAGAGGCATAATAAGCTTGTAGGGCTTGTTTGGCTAGTAAAAATGGGTCGTACTTTTGATAACGTGAGTTACGTTTAATTTCTACAAGATTGTACTTTGGATGCACGTTAATACTAGAACCTGGAACATTGCTGAACCAGTTGCATCTGAACAAATAAACATCCTCTACGGGCCTTGTTAAATATGTCAATTGCAAAATCTGAGTTAACTTGCCATAAAAATCATTTATATGATTATTAGGATCGTCACTGCCTTTAACAAACACACTAGTATTGTTTGTTAATTTTTCAGCACTATATTCTTTGTTGTTGAATTTATACCCATTAACAAAAAAATATTGGATATGTTTTAAAATTTATTTTTGGTCCAAAGGCCAAATGTTTCAGTCCTTCGTCGAGTACCTGATTTATGGGATTATAAACGTAGTTCCTAAGCCAACTACTGAAATTTTGCTTAAAGCTCCGCTTGGATTTTGGGATTCAAAATTACTGCAAACACAAACATGATATATTACATTATTACTAATCATCTAATTTGAATTTAACAAAACTTGGAAAAAAATGATTACCTGACAAAAGGAGCAACTTCAGGACAATTAAGAAGAATATACGTGTGTGCTACATGGTAATCTTTATCATATAGCCATATTTCCACACACATTTTCCATCATGTTGGCCATGTTCTTTTAAAATAGATAATGTTAATTCAAAAGAAGAACCTTGTTCAACCCTATCATCAATAGAGAAACACTTCCAAATGATAAGTTCACATGATCATTAAATTAATGAGAGAAATAAAGAAGCTTTTTCTTCGATATATTTGCAAGTAGAACCTTCAACTCGAGCTTTTTATCTTACTTTTTTCTTTAAATGATTTAAGTACCTAATAAAAAATAATTCGGTTTAATATTAAGTTATGTTTATAATTAAATTAACATTTGAATACTTAGTATAATAACATACATTTCGAATGGATATATTCATCCATATTGCATAGGACCTCGAAGACGTGCTTCCTTTGGAAGATGAATAGGTAAATGCTCCATTACATTAAAGAAACACAGAGGAAATATTTTCTCTAGTTTGCAGGGCAGTACGTGGACGTCTTCTTCAAGTTTAAGTAGATGGTCAACTTTTAATGTAGTTGAACAAAGCTCCTTGTAAATAAGCTACATTCCAAACTTTTCCAGGTAACAATTCTTTGAATGCGATGGGTAATAAATTTTCCATCATTACGTGACAATCATGGCTATTCATTCCACTCAGCCTTCCGTTTTTATAGTCGACACGCCAACGAAGATTAGAGGAAATTTCATTGGGAAAACGTAATTCGTCCACCTATTCTAACATTACTTTAACTTGGTTGTTGCCTAGTTCATAGCATGCTTCGGGTTTTTTTACTGTCATTTTGCTTCATTTGAAGCTCAAGACGATTGCATACTTCCTCTATATCATGTCTAGATTTCATATCGTCCTTAGTCTTGCCCTTCACATTCAGAACTGTATTAAACACATTATCAAATATGTTTTTCTCATTATGCATCACATCAATGTTATAACGGATTATAAGAGGTTTTCAATAAGGCAATTCCCAGAATATATTCTGTTTGCACCATTTATGAATCGTTGATTTACCTTGAATATCAATTTGTTTTCCGGTTTTGTAACATCTCATAAAAATTCATAAGTATTAATAATAAATAAATAAATAAAAATAAGCAATTTAATAATATGGATGGAAAATGAGATTTTGCAGCTTTAGGAATTTGGCTACGAAATTCTTTTATTTGGATTCGTGGCGAAATTTTGAATTGTTTTCATATATAAAATGCTAAAAATGGTCAATGTATGAAGGAGTTATGAACAAATGATTTTGGACCGTAAAACGCATAATATAAATACATATCTAAATAGATTATATATATATATATCTGTGTGTGTGTCCAAAAGATAAATTCAAAATAAAGAGGGAGAATTTGAAATTTGACTTGAAGATAATATCATGGGGACAAAATATATTGTATATATGGTATAAGATTAAGGAACGTATTAATTAAAATAAACAACTCTGCAATGCTTCTTTATTGGGCGTTCCAGCCTCCAAGGGGTCGACCGTCCCCCTTACGGGGAGTAGACCGTCGGTCGACTGCATGTATCGACCACTTGGCGTCTGGATAGCCCAATAAATCTAGCTGGTTAGGTTTTTTTTAGAAGGATATATATGAATGAAAGGTCTAGATTAATTCTAGGTAATCCAACGGTCTATGCTCATACGGGAAACTATATATAGCCCCTCCTATCACACTATAAAAAACCCTAATCATTCAATAACCCTACCTCCATGCTGTCTCTCTGCCATTGCTAAATACCAGAGAAAAATAAAAGAAAAGGTTAAGGATTTCTTCAATTCCTCCAATCCTATTCTTAATCTCTCTCTATTCTAATTCAGATAAGTTTAGTATTCTGGAATTTGGTATAAAATATATCAATAAGATTCTAATACATGCCTCTTATATGTATATATATAATTAGGAGGACTATCGGAGCATATTTGACTGCAAAGAATTAGCACATATCTAGATCTACTACAAATTTCTCTCTATTCTGCCTAGATCTATGAGTGGAATACCGTTTACTTAAGGCATATGCATGTTTTAATTAGATTATCATGTTGAAAGATATGCCTAGGAGGATTTGGAAATTAGATAACAAAAATACTAAAATCTTTAAATCCTCCATTGTATATTTGCGTATGAATTGTCATGATTATTTGGGTTTTGTGGACTTTTGATTTTAATATTGGGTTAAAGATGAAAATGGGTGTTGCTACTTATGTTTCTATTTTGTATAATTCACCTTCATCAAACATTTGATTATAACCAAAAAGGGTTTAGATTTGGGTATTTCATGATTTGATTAGGTTTGGATTCTATTTTGAATCCAAACATATTCATACTTAAAGTATGAAAAATATAAATGTTTTTATGCGCATATTACCCAAAAAGGGTGAATTAGACAAAGAGGAAATTTTAAACAAACATGTGTAATTGTTTGTAATACTCTATTTTTAATCCAATATCGAAATTATTCCAACAAGCCTAGGTTGCAAGTTGAAAGTTTTATGAGTGTATACTTTAAATCCACTACTATATGTTATCTTATTATTATGCCATCATGCCTAAGTTGTAGCGGTAAAAGTATGGGAATAACTTGTAAGCCTTGATTTGGACAAACCGAAAATTGCCACCTAATTAGAACGTTCCTTCGTTTAGACGAATATTTAATATTGTTACGCGTTATTACTATATTATTAATATAGCGTGATCAACGTAGTTAATGTAATATTTACATAATAAGTACGGTTAAGATAAGGTTTGAATTCGAACTGTCCCCATAATAAATATGTATTTGTTTGCTTGTGTGTGCGTATATAGAATAACTTTAAATATATATTAATAGTGACTCATAAACCCGAGGTTAGTTGCCACTCGTTGTAGAAGTCAGCTCGGAACTAACCGGCAAATCAAGCAACCACAAGTAGACCCAACTAATGTGAGATGTCTAGGTGCTATAGGCCATTCAAAACTTAGTACACTGGACACAAGGTTAAACCAACTTGTAGTTGAAGTATGCCCAGTACCGACCGACACATCCAGCATCTGCAGGTATACGGTTTAATGTGAGAGGTCTAGTGTGTGTGTATACATATAAAAGTCTATTGCATGTGAAAATAAGTAGGCTTACTATACCTTGATAAGGTCTTAAGTGTTTGACTCTCTTTTTATCTAATTTGGGTTCTATATGGTTAGGACTAGGATCCCTCTGATGGTTTACTCTTTGGAGTGGGACCAAAGTCATGGCAGCAATTCCTATTAGATTTAAAGTAAGTCTTTGGGTCCTCCTTCTCTAAAATTGGTTACGCATAAATTGTAATATAATTGGGTAGTTCACGGGGATGTTCACTTCCTCTAGAAGCTTGTAAGGGGTCAACTAGAGACAGAATTGGTAAATAAAAGATATGTAGCCATTGCATGCTAACCAACTGTCTAAGGGAATTCTTAAACGACATAGGTGTCCTACTGTAATATTAGTTAAGTAGTAACATTCACAATGCTACTTTTCATATTACAGTTGAGAGTATAGACTTAAGAACATTAACGTATTATGGTAGGGTCTTAAGGGGCTAGGGGTCCACCTCAGGGTTATAAGAGATCATAAGAATCCACCTTTAATAGGGCCATAAGTGACCAAGAATGCCCACTACGTTGAGTCTTTAGACTAAAAGCACTAATGGAGGGACTGACTTGGATATCCATCCCATTGGTTAGATATCTTGTGTTTGTGTGAATCTTGTGTGTTGCGTAGACATACCTTGACATATGTAACCAGCTGAAAATATAGGGTATGGACATTAAATAACATCATATTTCAATCACATAGAACTTTATGTTCTAACCCTCCCCTTAACATATCCAACAGGTTAGTAGATGGGGTAAAATCCATAGATGAAGTCATGATTGAAACTAATGAAGAAGACAAAGTTGTTATGCTATTATTATTAGTTATTGATTTACTTCTTTTGGAATCTTGTGAGAATGAACTATTTGATGTATCCATGGAACAGATGTAACTATGACTGTTATATTTCTGTGATTTTTAAATAAATGGTACATTTTATTTCAGTATTATATTTTCTCTTTCCACTATGTGAGGTTTCATTCGAAGTATCTGTGTAAATATATTCTGTGCAAATGCAATCCTTACAAGAACCAATGACCCATTTAGAATGGCTCTAAGTTTCGATGAGCCTTTTCTGGGTCGAAATTTAGGCCCATTTCAAGTGGGTTGTTACATTTGTATCAAAGCATATGTTACCTGATTATAAGGGAAATATACGTATGAGAGGCGTATTTGTATATTGGAAAAGATTTTTAAAACTGTATATATATACCCTAATAATCATACGCATTCATACTAGGCATCTTTATCGTTTTCTTCCTTTTTCAGCTTAAATACTATCTCAGGAGTGTCCACTAAAAGGATTCTTCCTTTTCTTTTCAGATAGTAGAATGGTTGAAAATCCAACTAAGCAGGGTAACCTGGCAAGACCGCGCTACTTGCCAGAATGGTTTCAACAGTATCGTCGTACTATTGAACAAATACCTGTTGCGAATCCTACCCCAGCAGCTCCTGTAGCTCCTACTGCGGATATGGCCTTTGACTTTTCTCGATACTGTAAGACCTTTACGAATATTGGAGGGAAATGTATTTTTGGGAAGGAAAGTTTTACTAATGCCCGGTCTTGGCTAATGGACTGTGAAAGAATTTTCGAAGCTACTGGCTGGCCTGATGAGGTGAAGAGGAGAATTGTGGCCAGGCACTTGAAGGACGAGGCCCTTGAAATGGTGGAACATAGTATTGGTGGAGAACGAGGGCCGGATTTTTACATGGGACGAAATCAAGACCTATTTCGTAGCAAAGTTTTTGCCAATGGCAGAAATGACCACCCAGCTAAAGAAATTCATCCACCTCAAGCAAGGAAGCTTGGGCCAACAAGAGTATGTATCCAAATTTACTGAGCTACGTAAGTTTGGAAGAGTGTTGGTAGACACTCCCATAAACAAAGCCCTTAGATTTGTTAAAGGACTGAACTCCCGTTGAAGGAAACTCTATTAGTCTAAGTAACGTTCAGGGCAACTTTTGGAACCCTACTAGAGACAACTACCCTATGCACGGCCACTACAACAAAATGACCCTATTACAACGGTGGAACACCGTTGTAATATACATTTTACAACGGTGGGCAAACCATCGTGTATTAAGAAGTTGTAATAGACTCATATCTTTTACAACGTTTTTACACTGTTGCAGCACCGTTGTAATATGTATATTTTACAACTTTTTTCCACCGTTGTAGTAATACATATTACAACATTTTTGCACTGTTGTAGTAGTACATATTACAACTTTTTTTCACCGTTGTAGTAATTCCTGCAACAATTAATTATAACAATACGATTTTTGTTTCGTTATACATTACATTTCATATAAAAATAAATATTTATATTGAATAAAATGATACTACACTTAACTAAAGTAATAAATTAAATATTTTATTTCAATATTTGAATTAGTACAACTTTCTGATCCACTGTCGTACAACTCACTTTTACATAATACAGTCATAACAATACATACATTCCTCACTACAAACTGATCACTCAATACACTCAGTTACATACACACTTTCGTATAAATATACATACACACTGACACACACCGAGTCTTTATGCTCCAGCATCCAATCCAGTTACCTATCACAGAATTTTACACATGTTAATATAGGACGGTTGATCTTCATAAATTCGCTTCTTAACATCGCAATCCTCAGGTAAGAAGAGGGAGAACATATCATTATACCACGAAATTCCACTCAAAATATGGATTACATTGCAATTTATATACTTAAGTATATGTTACCAATTCCAACATATATTCTTTTATTCCAAAAGCGAACCCAACATAAAAATTGTTCAGTGGAAGTTTTAAAGCTAATGATAACATATATAAGATGAAATTCACAAATCATACAATAGGAATGTGCTTTGTGTTTAGCATGCATCGCTAATCTAGTGCATGATTTAAGATAACCATGTACAGACATTCTAATTCCAGCCAACTATACTCAATACAGTCCATAATGCAAGTCGTTCCAGTTTGATACTGGCTTCATGAACAGGTTACGAAGTTGCAAAATCTAAAGGCCAAAGGCCGAAACCAAAGGCTATTCTTCAGACTGTTGAACTAAGTCGAATACAGTTAGTTTTCTGTTGTTGAAAAGCTAGTCATTTAGTAATATTATCTATGACAATCAATGGGTATGATGACAATGTCACAATGAGAAATAACCAAAGAAAGGCCCATTTACACCAAGAAAAACAACATCCAGATTTTGTTACACAACTAACAATTATGAAGCAAATATTGCTATCAAAATTTGCTGAATGAAACATTTGAGCATCTCCACGAAAATTTGGAAAAAAAATTTGGGTTTAACAACCATGTGTCACAATAACAAATATTATGGGTGCAGACTTGTATCTTCAAGTGCCTAGAACTCAATCCGTAAAATTGAAAATAACCAAAGCTGACAACAAAGGGATGACAAACAACCACTCTCGACAAATTTGTACTCAGTGCACGGAAGTAACGAACTTGAAGTAAATTTAATCGTAAGGATTACTTACATTAAAGCGACGAAGGAAGGCAGAAACGAAATAGTGAACGAAAAATGGCGCCGCGGTGCTTCCATATGGCTGGAAGTTGGCAACTTGGTTTCGCTCACCGGAAATGGATGCTGCGCCGGACTAACTGGCGGAGGCGAAGCGAGGAGAGCAGCGGACTGGTGCCCGGCTTCGGTCTTGGTCAGGCCAGAAGGTTCTCGGTGGAAGACAGCGGCTACGGGGACCCACGATGGACACAGGGTTGCGGTTTTAGGGCTGGCAAGCGATGTCGAGATGGGGTGCTGCAGATTTGGATGAAGCGGTTTTTGGGATTTGGAAAACCAATTTTCGGTGGAGGAGTGGAGGCCATGATTTACGAATTTGGAAAGATAGGATTTTTCAGTGGACGATTTAGGGATTTTAGGATTTGGGATAATAGAGAAACGGCTGAAGAAGAAAATGAGTGGATAAAAAAAGTCAACGGAAGGGGGAAATTTCGGGAAGGAGCCAAAATTTTGAGGAATGGAGCCAAAATTTTGAAGGAATGGAATTTAAATTTGATTTTGGAGCCAAACGTAAATTTAAGGTTAGATATTGATTTAGGGAAAGTAGGTCGGTGCTAATTTTTCGGTTTCCCGCTTAAACTTGAAGTAGTTGAAGCCAATTTTTTTGGTTTTCCAATTAAAATTTGGATTGAACTATTAAACTGTCCCTAAAAATAGCTGCAGCGCGGAGCTATTACTTGTTTAATATATGTTTTTATCATTAATTTCAATTATTATTTTAGTTAATTATAAATTATTATTATTATTTACTACTGATTTTTAACTTACAATTGTTACTTAATTAACGATTGTTGTTAAATTTTGAGTAAGATTCAAATTCAACAGTACACAAAATGTACCGTTTCGGATGGGGCGCTGCCCCGCACCCCGCCGGGGGCGCTGCCCCGCACCCCGCCGGGTGCGCTGCCCCCTGGACCCCCGCAACCTGACCGGGCAGGTCGAACCCCGTTAGCGGGGGTGTTGCCCCCGCACCCTCACCTTGGGGGGTTGCCACCCCCCTTGGACCCCCCCTCCGTAGGGATCATATTTGACAAAAGATTTTGGAAAAACTTTCAACAACGATTACTTATTAAAAAATATTATATAGTAAATATTATTTACTACTAGTAGTCATGATTAATTATAAATTAAATATTTATTAATTGTTATTTATATATTGATTATTATTAAATAATTACTAATTGGTTGTTAATTAGTAATTATTAGTATGAATTATTTATTTATTGATGTATTTTTAATTAAATATTAAATATGTATTTATTGATTATTAATTAATAATTACTAATTGGTTGTCAATTACTAATTATTAGCATGAATTATTAATTTATTGAAGTATTTTTAATTAAATATTTAATATTAATATATAGGTTATTAATTAATAATTACTAATTAGTTGTAAATATTAATTATTAAAAATTATTTAATGAAAATAATTAATATTAAAATATAGTCATACATTACAACAGTCAAAAAATAAAAGTTGTGATAGGCTTTTATTACAACTGTCAAAATAACACAGTTGTTAAAAATAAATTTATTACAACTTTTCTGGAAAAAAGTTGTAAAAACATTTATTACAACAGTGCTTTAACCACCGTTGTAAAATTAAAGTTGTAATATGGTGTTTTTGTTGTAGTTACAACGGTGTTTATACCACCGTTGTAAAAAACCATTTATTACAACAGTGCTTTTACCACCGTTGTAAAAACCCATTTATTACAACGGTGTGTTTACCACCGTTGTAAAATTAAAGTTGTAATATGGTGTTTTTGTGGTAGTGGGCTGAAAGCTTTAAGGAGGATAAAGAAGGTCAGAAAGGAGAAAGCTCCAACAAAAATAAGAAGGAGTTGTGGAAAAACAAGAAGAAGAACAAATTCAAAAGAAGCAAAGACTTATACGAGGTCCAACCGCAAGGGCTACGAGGCCAAGGATTGTAGGGCATCGTTAGCAAAAAAGGAGTTCAAGGGAAAATGTTACAACTGCCATGAAAAAGGACACATGTCCAAAGACCTCCCGAAGCCCAAAGTTACCGAGAGTTACCAGAACTATGCAATAGAGGCATTACCAATTCAAAGCCGACCCCTAAGAGACCAAGGGCAGCTTGCACTTGAAGGTATAACCTTTGTTTTAGGAAATTCAGTTTACACCTTGTTCGATTTTAGAGTAACCCATCCTTTAATCTCCACACGATTAGTAAACTTGTTGAATCTTTCCATATTTATCTCGGATAATCCGATAGACGTGGCCAACCCTATCGGAGGATCTAAATATCTTGAGCTATTATGTAAAGACCCAATACTGGAGGTCGACAATGTTGAGTTCCCTTGTGAAGCGTATGCAATAGATTTTATGAGATATGACCTTATCCTAGGTATGGACTGACTATCATTTTATGGGGTCATCCTAGATTGCGATAAGAGACTTGTTCGTCTTAGGAGCCGAGGAGGACGTAGTTTCAATATTCCTTGCGAAGATAGACACAAGGATAATTTATTACATTCATTATCTCCTAGTTCTAAAGGACCATCTTCGATCCCTATAGTTTGTGAATTCTTGGATGTCTTCGAGGAAGTCACAGGACTTCTGCTCCACATAGAAATCTCTTTTCGTATTGACCTAGAGAAGGAGGCTAGACCTGTAGCACTGCCCTTGAGGCATATGGTGCCTAAGGAAAGAAGGGAATTAGAAAAGCAGATTTCAGGGTTGTAACAAAAATGTCTCATTCGACGTAGTACCTCAGAATGGGGTGCATCTGTTGTATTTTCCCCTAAAGCAGATAGATCTTTGAGACTTTGTGTGGACTATAGGGAACTCAATATTTTGACCAAGAAGAATAGGTACCCTTTACCAAGAATCGATGAGCTTTTTGACCACTTAGGAGGAGCCCGAGTGTAACACCCCGTAATTTTAACGATACTAAAAGAGGATAAATTAAATTATAATTAATTTAATATTCAGAACTAAGGAAAACGGACTGCGCCATTGCATCCGTCTCGAAATTTTGGTCAAGATAAACATTTGGTTTGCGCAAAACGGACACTGTATGAAGAAGTTATGAGGGTTTTAAGTTTGTATACACGTAGAAGAATTATATATATACACATGAGTCAGGGATGAGTCAGAATTTTATCCAAAACCGTTTGAATTTGAAAAAGAAAAAGTGGCGGCGGTTTTCCCGCTCTAGGGGGTCGACCCCCTGGAGGGTTGTCGACACTGGGGTCGACCCCCCTTAAGGGGTGTCGACCCACCCACAGGGGTGTCGACACCCCTAGCGTTGATATTGCAATCGGTTTCAGAGGGTCTGGCAGCTATATATACGTGGTCATTTCTCTTATTTTCTTCATTGATAATTTATGGCGGTTAAACTCTGCCGATATCTGAACTGACCTTGATCCGTTATCTTCTTCAACTAAAGCAAATCGATTGGCGATTCAAGAACCAATCTTTTCTAGTTCTATCTTCTTATCCAAACTCTGTGAGTCCCTAGTTTCTTTTAGATTTGAATATTTAAAACTAAATAGACGACTATGACTTGGATTTGTTCATATGCCTAGATTATATCAAATCCACTATAAATTGTGGTTATATGACATTCTGAATTGGTTAGGATTTGGATCCAAACCTCTATCTAGAAGGATCTATTGTAACTTCTATGACATGCCATGATGTGAATCTTAAACCTTAATTGTGTAGATCTACTTTTAAACTATTGGATCTAAATTGTGTGGACAATTAATTTGTTAATCAGATCTAGATTATCATCTTGTGCCTATTATGTTAGATCTGAATAGTTGGATGTCTAAATGATTAATTTAGATCTTATTATGCTCAGTATGACATCATGGCCATGTTAGAACTAGTAATTGCTACCAGTTCATCAGATTTATGCTAATATGTCCACCTTATCACCATGCTAGTTTATGTATATTCCAAGCTATGTTAAAACAATCACTTTGGTTATATATCACTACAAGAAAACACTGATTTAGCGTCAGAAATTTAGAAGCGGAAATTTCCGTCGCTAATTTGCGATGGATTTCCATGTGATCTGCAAGGGATGTTTTTTTTGTTTTTTTCAACTTTTTTCTTTTATTTATTACCGTCGTCTTTTGTCATCCCTCACTAAACCGTTGCAAATTGCGTCAAATTACCGACGAAAAATTTCTGTCTCTATTTTCCACTGCAAATTCAGGCAGAATACCGACGAATATTTATCAAAGCTGTTTTGCAGCAAAATTCCGACAGATTTGCAAGAGATGTTTATATTATTTTTCTAAGATATACTTTAGTGTTATTTTTAATAATTATTAACATGTTCAATAATTTATAATAATTTGTTCTAATTAATGATTTATAAATAATAATAAATAATAATTTATGTTCTACAATAAATAACTTATAATCAATGCTTATTTAGAATTAGCAAAATAATCTTTGCTCATAATCAATGTAATTACTAAATTCTAAATTAAGTTTTCTGCTTTTATCACAAACTTCAGTCAGTATGCTAGTATTTTATGCTTAATCCCAAAATATTAAATTGTTCTTTTATAGGTATTCCCCTAAATAATGAAAATATCAGTTTATTATACTAATTATTTAATAATTAATAATAAAATTTAATACTTATGAAATGATATCTAGTATTCAATAATTAATTTTAAATAATTGTATTTAATAATTACAGTTGATAATTATAGTTAATACTTATATTTTATAATTATAGTTGATAATTATATTTCAAAAAATTTAAAAATTTGAAATCATTTTGAATAAATAAGAAATAAATCATAAATTTTATATACCAATTATTGTTTGACACGAAATAATCAAAATTTCTACATGTCATGTCAATTGCAATAAAATCTCTTAGCATTTTCATCCTTATTACGTTTGCATATTACAACATACGCATCTAGAAATTACCTTTCATATGATGTTTCATATAATATATAATATATGTGTGTATATTTTTTTTTTATTCTTTGTCCTGACTAACGAAACATTTGGCTCCAATATCTGAAAATTTCCCTCTATTCCGCTAGTTTTTTGTTCAGCCCCATTCAAAAAAACATAATCCACTTCCGTCTTCAACAAAACAGAGCCACCACAAATGACTTTACCTTTTCTTCTTCAATTTTTTAATTTTAACCATTGTAGCAATAAATTAATCCTAAGCAAAAAAATTGTCGCTAGATCTGGAAGCACGATGCTGGAAGGAATCGGGTTGAAGGTCAGATTTGGAGTGGTTGTCGGTTCGATGGTAAATGGCATCATAGTAGGCACTACTATGTACTCCCCAGCTCCTTTGAGATCTACTAAGGTTCCACCATCTTCAGATTGGCGGCAGGTGCTCGCTCGTTCTAGGTTGCCATACCTTCCACATCGTGTTCTAGTTTTTTTAGATCCTAAATCACCGCGTTGTTAGCATTGCCTGATGGCTTTTCAGGTGCTTAGTTACAGAATTGGGCGCTCAACAGGGGTAAGATGTTACTTTTGCTGCAGTAGGTTTGTATTTTTATGTCTAGACTAATTTGAAGTTGTGGTACCATTTGCATTTGGATCTTTAAAAAATTTATGAGCTGTTTTGTAAATTGAAACAGTGAATTTCTTAGGTAGATTATTGCACCAATTTATCAAGAATTCATAGGTAGATTATTGCATCTTCTGATATGCAAAGAAATGCATCACACACCAATCAAAATGATTCTGAGTCGGTGGATTGATTATATTTGTTGTTACTTGGATAAGAGATCTAGACGACTGTGATCTATTTGATGTTTATAAAGTTCAACTTTGCAAAATATAAAACAAAAAAGATACAAGGCTAGTTTTTGCTGATTATATTTCTTCATTATCCTACAGTTTGATTGTGATATATCTAGACTTATTTCAAGCAGTCCTTGCTTTCTTACAACTAGTTTTGCAAGTCAAGATGAATAATCACCTATAAATTAACCTACTAGGTTTTGTTTCTTTGGAAACTGAGGTTGCAAGTAGTATTCATATACAATGGAGGAGGGAATTTGCAAAAGAGATACGGTATACTATTAGTTTAATAGTTCAAGCCCAGTGTGTTAAAAACTTACTATAAATCATGTGAAGTATGAAGTAGATGACACATTTGTTAGTTTAATCTTAAAAGATTGAATATATAATTTATACTGAACCCAAATCAGCTATTGTTATTCGTGAGATAAAATGTTGACAAGGCTATTGTGGAAACTTTGCTACATGTAGATGACCTGAACTCTAATTATTATCACATATTTAAAAGTGTGCTACTTTTTCCTTTTTTTCTTTCTTTTTGCAGCCTAGTACATCTGCATAGAGAAATCCAGCAAGAAATCCAAACATGCCATACTTCCTACGAGTAATAGACATAAGATATCTATACCCTTCCCACCCAGCAATGTATCTTCTTACTATGATTTTCTAATTTCTCCATAGAAATATTTTTTGTATAAGAGACATAATCTACAAATACGGAAGACTTTTAAGTTTATCTCCTAACAGGTTGTTATTGCCCTTCATAATATGTCAGCTTAATAACCAGCATTGATATCATTTTTTTTTTCTCACCATGCAGAAGAAGAAACCGATCCATATAAAATTCCAATCAAACACAATATAATGATGGCCTTATTTTGGCTGGTACAATGTCGTTAACTGGGAGACTCTTTAGTGTTTCACTATTCTGGTCATGGTTCTCAACAAAGGAGTTATGAAGAGGCAGATGGATTTGATGAAATTCTATGCCCGCTGGATTTTGAAACACCAGGAATGATTGTTGATGATGATATCGATGTAGCAATTGTCCGACCACTTCCTCGCTGAGTTAAGCTCCATGCATTTATGGATGCTTGCCATAGTGGTACTGTACTTGATCAACCATTTCTCTGCAGAATGAATAGGTATGCTTGTTTGTTGATGGTCGTTTATACTTTGACATTTTATAGTTGGCATCTTTGACATCGAGATGGCTTCTTCTTTTAATAGAAAGAAGATTCTCCACTCTTAAATAATTTTATCCTGCCACAATTTCAATTCATTGCTTTAGTAACAGTTTTACATTGAAAGTTGGCTACTAGTTATACCAAGTGATGTTGTCATTGTTGACACCTAATTGCCCAGAGTAGCAATCCACATTCATTTCTACAGTACAGTTCTACTTTAGCTAATATTTGAAGATGATTATGTTGAGTTTCAGGTAGACATTGCTCAACAGGGAGATGATTATGCTGAGTTTCATGTAGACATTGTTTAACTGGGAGAAAATATACCATGAGGATCCAGATGTTATTGAGGCACTACACCATTAAATTCTCATCGTTGTACATTAAAAGTATGAAACGGTTTATAACACTAAATATTAGTAATTACTTTTGTCCTTGTAGATACAGTAGATAAATCATTGGGTTACAACTCAGGTACATGAACACAACGAAAATCATGTCCACCATATTTTAATTTAGCATTGCTTAATTCCATGAACCACAACTTTAGGCTTGGATTCTAAGTCTTTGTGGAAAAGATTATTGAATTACAAGCAAAACTATTTCGGCTCAGTTATTGTTGAAACTGTCTTTTGTTTATCTTGGTGAATCCAGTAACATTATAGCCTAGGTATATTTTGTTTTCATTTTTTTTGTATTGGCTATTAATGTATGTTTAGAGAATATAATCCTAGACCTCTATCAACATATTAAGTGAAATATTTTGGTTGATTGTTCTTGAATTGTATAGTTTATCCTTAATAAGTTATACACAAGTTTAGACTATGCAAGCACATGCAAAAAAAAAAAAAAGATAAAGATGAGTAATTGTATGCATACGCAGTCATATATGGATCCTTATGAAAAGAGAATGAATGTGCAATTGTCGTGTTAGTGAATCTATAAATAATTATATATAAATTATGTATTGATCATTAATATGTATATGCAGATCCAGACCTAAATACTGATACTGGAGCCATGTCACCGTTTGAACATGGTGAAGTTTTTGTGTTAGATGGTGGAACTGAGGTAAGAAAACTATTTTTTCTTTTAAGTTTACCAGTATACTAAATTAAAATTCTGTTTGGAAATTATGATTTTTTGCAATCTTCTGATATGCTTAATAATTTGTTTCAGGTTATTAGTGTACTTCCGTAGGGTGTCCAATCTTTTGTGGACATAACTTCTATCTTTCATATGTACTTTTTGTGTTCTATTGATGTATGTATTTTGGAACGGCTATGTTTCTTCACTACACCATATCAGCCAATTTGGCACACCAGAATGCGGGCGTAAAATTGGGGTATAAGCCGTATCAAATTTGGCAGTGCTCAAATCCGTATCAAACAAAGTTTTGTGATCCGCACCACCCCAAACACCCTTAATCTGACCGTCCATCAACGAAGTCCTGGATTAGTTCATTTGATGCGGCTTTCGACCGTATGAAATTCGTATCAAATCCCCTTCTAGTACCTGTACATATGCACGATCGAGTTTTGCCTTATCAAAACTTTCAGTCGAATAATCCCTCTTTTTATTTTGCAACGGCGACCACCGAATACCCAAATTAGGGTTTTGGTACTCGACCGACTTCCTTTGTCAATAATCGATCCACCGCAGTCCATGAGTTATCATCATCTCGCGATGCCTTCAGCTGATCGGCGAAGCCTCACTCCATCGCTGTCCATCCTTCTCGTCGCCTCTGGAGGTGAATACAAGATCACTGTAAAAATTAAATATGAATTGGGTTTACTTTGAATTCGAATTGGGTTTAAATTAGGTTTAATATGCTGCTATTGTGTTTCAATTGGGTATTATCCCCAGTATTATAGTGCGGCAGTGTATTTGCTATCATTTACTTGTGCTGTATTTGTCTACCTTGAATTCAGACACTTTTGATTGTGCTTCCTTGCTCATTTGTGTGTATTATTGCACCATGTGCACTGATCCTTATAACTGATGTGAAGTTCATGTGTATGATTTGATTTGAGAACTAAAGCATACTAGTTCCGTTGACTGAGCTGCATGTATCTGGTAATTGATATTGGGAAATTTGTGTTATTGAGTAGAAAAGTCGGTGATGGATGCATGAATGAAAATGGAATGGCATTTATAGTTTGAGATTTAGTCAATTTGTTTGGTGTGTCATGTGTGTCACACTGCGTGTGAGTAAAGGCATAAAACTGCTTTTACATTTATGACTTGCAGCATTGAACCAAGTTGATTTGTGCTCATGTAACAAATCATTTTTGTTAGTCAACTTACGTGCAAAAATAGAAGCTGGCTATTAATATAACATGTGTGTGCAGCATGCAGCCTCCGCCATTTGGATGAAGCTAATAAGCATGGATGTGAGTTTGTTGATCTAAAATTCAGGTAATATCTCGCTTTTTCTTTGAAAATTTATCTGTAATGGTATAGATACATGAAAATTTATGTGCAAAAATACTTCGCTTGATATCTATAACCTTTGCGGCGAGATCAGTTCGATCACAAGATTTTGCAAGTGTACGTTTTGTTGCTGCAAACATGGCCTGAGTCCATTTTTGAGTGTCCATAACTCTTTCATATCAAGTCGGAATTCATTAATTCTTTTAGCCTCAAAGTCATAACCAAAAGCGATTTTAGATCATGTCAAAACTAGAGTATGAGTCCATATTTGAAGCTCTGAATAGGGCTGGTTAAGGGCGAATAGGGCTGGTTAAGGGCGACCACTCATAGAGTTTGCTAATGCAATGTTATATCTACATTCCAGCCAAGTGACAATAATGAGAATTATAATAATGTGGACATATCCTCTATATTACTCTTTAATTAGGCTATAACAACTGTCTTTAATCGAGACTCAGTCTCGATTGAACAAGTAAAAATGTTGTAGACTTGCAATATTCAGCTACTAATGAAAATAATAATGTGGACATATATCCTATCCTAAACTATGCAGTTTGCACTTTTTTACAGGTCTTTGTAGTGTACATGCTATATGCTATCCAAAATAACTTATTACAGGCCTTGGATAGAATAGTGTGTTGATCTTCCTGAAGGGTTCCTTCATGTCTTGGATAGAATGCCATGTTTTGGTGTATGTTCATCTTGAAGGAAGCATTGATTCAACAAGCTCACGACGCCGGTTAGGGTATTTATCACAGCTTATTGTAATGTAACATTATGTATCTTCTTTAGTGTAATGAAACAACGTGTACTTATTTATTGTAATGTAATCAAATAGCATGTATCATTATATATTGTAATGTAATGAAATATTTCATACAAATGTTCCGTTTACTGTTACAATTGTGAACTAGTGTATCCTGTGTTATATATGCTTTGTGTTACAAATAATATGTGCTGCAATGTCTGCTTTTATATATATGTGTGTGTATATATATATATATATATATATATAAGATACGGTTTTTAGCCGTATCTACATACACTTTAGATACAACTAATAGTCGTATGTTAATCCATTGAGATACAGGTTAAAGCCGTATCTAATAATTTAACACACCACTTTTTGATACAGCTATTTACCGTGCCCAACAGCTTTAGATACGGCTAAAAACATAGCCTAATCAACATATATGGTGTAGTGCTTGTTACGGTTTAATTGTTGTTGTGAATGACTAATTTAAATTATTTTGTGTTGTGAATGGCTATGTTTCTTGTTACGTTTTAATCGATGTATATATTTTGGAATGGATATGATTGGGGATGGAAATAAAAATAATTATAACCAATAACCTTGCTAAAATGTTAGCATTTGTGATGAATAACTAACAGATATCTAAGGTGAAGCAAAAGTTGAAATTATTCGTATTTGATCTCTTGTTGTTTAGCAAGGGATCTCCGGCGGATTTTATTAAATATAGTTGTTTACCAAGGGATATCCCACGGATTTTTTTTAAATATAAGTGTTTAGCAAGGGATCTCCGATGGATTTCATTTAAAATAAATATGTTTAGCAAGGGATCTCCGACGGATTTTTTTTTAATATATACTGAAGAAATGTATATTCGTCGGTAAAATGTCGATAAAAAATTTCAAAATTAAATTTAAATATATTGACAAATGACGGTAAAGTGTCAGAGAATAGACGTTAAATTCCGTCACAAAATGGTCACTAAAATACCGACGTGAAATTTACCGACCAGTGCTATCCGTCACAAATCCGTCGCTAATATATGTTTAGCGACGGATTTGCGACGGATTCGTCCGCTGCAAAATCAGTGTTTTCTTGTAGTGTATTCCTATTATTTTTCCCTTTTATCGTTTATGACTAGGCTATTATCTAGCCTAGGCATGCCGCCAATTTTGTGACTGCGCTAGTTAAGGAACGGGCGAAAAAGTTAATATTGAAATAATTTAAATATAAACATCATTGAACATATAATTCAATTGTTGGGTAAAATGGCCATTAACACCTATAAAGGCATAGGTTTAATTAATTGATTAATTAATAATGAATGCCTAGGATTACAATTAGAAATTGTAATGGCGCTTATGACACGAGGTTAGGTTGCATTAGTGGTGGAAGTCTGCCCAGACCGGACCGACATATCCAGCAACCACTAATGTTGAACCTAATGTGAGCGGTCTAAGTATGCAAATACGAATTGGGTTATGACACGAGGTTAGGCCCAACTTGTGGAATAAGACTGCCCAGACCCGACCGACATATCTAGCATCCACAAGTTGTAGGCCTAATGTGGGAGGTGTAACCCATTATAAAACTTAAATGGACACGGTAATAAATTGGACTACTTAACCTAATCTAATCCATAGGGATTGTATGATTGTGAACTAAAGTTACGGTTAAGTAAAATTGATTGGGTAGTGGATGGGTTAAGCAAATCTGAAGGGGGTGGGTAATATTTACATATAGGCCCACAAACTTAGCCCGATAAGGTAATGTAATTAAAGACACCTAATGGTATACATGACCGGTTGGAATAATAAAGTTATGTAATTAAAGACACCTTTTAGGGTAAACATAACTTGTAGAAATGACAGGGTTATGTAATTTGTGACAGCCCGCCCCGCACCAACCGACATTTACTCCAAAAGTGCGTTGTACACATGTCCAGTTAGCACGGAACGGGTCATGAGAAGGAAAGGGAAGAAGGAAATGAACATACAAGAACCTGTATAATGTCTCACAGCGCATAGAATAAAATATAATAATAACATACTTGACATAAAACAGGTGAGACAGTGCATAAGCTGAAAACCGGAACTAAATATCATAGCAGCGGAAATCCAAAATACAGCTTATTATAACTTTTCAAACTGTCTCTAAGCAAAAGTAAGATAAATGAAGTACACTAATAATGCCTAAGTAGCGACCACCAACGACACAGGGAGAATGTGTATATATATATATATATCATACGTGGAAGCCTCCTGCCCGCCTCCGAATCAGCTACTCGCGCATCACCAGCTAACCTGTCTCTAGTCTGCTCGTGTGAGCACCCAGAGTAATAAGAGGAAACATAAAACTCTGGGTCAGACATAAAGCCTGGTATGAGCGATAAGCATCTAAAGTGAACAATAACAGGTAGACTAGAAATATACCTGAACCTGGACCTGCAACCAAAGAGTTAGCACTACATACTGTACAACACTCTCGGTGCCATATCAAACGGTATAAAGATACGGAGGTGGGGGAGGTGTGTATGTCATAATGATGGCAAACAATCAAACATAGCATCCATCCTCACATCTCTCACTCAGTGCGTAAAGCATATGATATTCACCACTTCGATCACCCAACATACCTTGCTACGATCACTCTGCCCCATGAAGTCATAAATGGCTTCACTGCACTGATAACGTAGCCACAAATCCTTCGCTATGTCCACTTTGCCCCATGGAGTCACAAGAACCCCACTGCACTGGCTCATAGCCTTATTAATCCTTACTGTGTCCACTCTGCCCCATGGAGTCGCAATGACCCCACTGCACTGGCTCATAGTCTTACTACGCATCACCTTGCCCCTCGGGTCATAATGACCCTACTGCACTGATAACGTAGTCTTGCTACCATCACTTTTCCCCTCAGGTCATAATGACCCTACTGCACTGATAAGTAGCCCATCTTTCATTTTTAGTGGTGAATCGAAGTTATGAACGTCGACAACTCCTTAGCACACGTCCCGCAGCAAAGTCCAACCATGAAGTGAACTCGTCGGTTCCCAACTGGATCATGAGCTCTAACTTCCCATATTGGACTACCTTTGCATCTCGGGTTTTTATTCTTCTTCGGATCGGTCATCATTCGGTCCCTAGCTCCATGCTTCCATTCATGTCCATACTTCAGTTCAGATGTGCATGGTTCGTCATCTTCCCTCACGGTCGGGGTGTGCGGATCGTGGTCATTCCTCAAGCTTCAGGTGTGCGGATCGTGCTCCATCTTCACGCTCCAAGTGTGGGGATCGTGGTCCTTCCCCACGGACTGAGTGTGGGGATCGTGGTTCTACCCCACGGTCCGAGTGTGGGATCGTGGTCATACCCCACGGTCCAAGTGTGGGGATGCGATCCGATCCTAGGGGTCGTGGTTTGGGGATGCGATCCGATCCTAGGGGTCGTGGTGTGGGGATGCGATCCGATCCGGTCCAAATCCCTGCAACTTTTCCAGCGAGCTATTTACGCCATACGACGACGTTTTCGACCAATCTAACTTTTCTAAACAATCACAAAACATTCCAAACAGTCATAGCAACATATAAAATCGATCATAAACACCAAAACAGCAATATAACATGTCAAAATGGATCAAACATAGCCAAAACCCCATATTTTCCCTTAAGCATAATTAAGCAAAACTAATGATAAGATTAGCATAACTTAACCAAATTAACCCAAAATTCATATCAGAGGTCTAAAACATCATTTCGAATTTTATAAACATTTTTCCAGAATTTTATCATGTTTAAATTCGCTAATTAACACTAATCACCCCTAATTAGCCATAATTAGTGCAAAACTATGCAAATCACTCACCTTAGCCACAAATAAAACTAAGATCTGAAATAAATCTCTGATTTGACGTGAATCCCAATGCTAAACAGCAGCTCCAATATTGTTTTAGTGTAGATCTTCCTTGATTAGGGGTTGCTAAGCCAAATCCTTGACCAAAAGGTGATTTGGAGGTGATTTAGAGGTTGGAGGCCATTTTTAGGGTTCCTTGGTGATAAGTGGAGGCTAGAAAACTGAAATGGAATGATTCTCTACTTCATTTCAGCCTCCTCATAACCCTAATCCCGAAATGGGTTATGGGCCTATCCACTAATCACCCTATTTGGCCCGGTTAAGCAGTTTTTCACCCTCCAAACCTTATTTCAGCCATATCTCCCAAATGGTAAGTCCGTTTGGCTATTATGACCACTCTACGGAAAGGTAAACCATCAAACGAATCCAATGGAAGTGGTTTCAGGTAAAAATTCCTTTCCAATCAAAAGTTATGGCCAAAAAGTACCAACTAGGGGCAAAATGGTCATTTAAATATCAACAAAAATCATGGACATGGGAAATGACTCTAATAGATGTTTCCCAAAGTTACATGACCATACGACTTCACATGGGAAAGAAATAAATATTCTACGATCCTCCAATGTGTAGAATGCGGGTCATTACATAATTAAAGACACCTAGTGGTATACATAGCCAAAGAAAACCTAGTGGGGGATATAAGACAAAGGGGAGAGCTTGTATCATGTTGTGTGGTATCCGTTTCATCCAACAACCCGGAGTAGGTATCAAAACATATACTCTGTACTAGGACGGAGAATGGGGCACGCTAACTGGACTGATCGTAAGAGATCCAAACATGGAGGACGGTGCGGGCGGCGCAAACCAACCGGACCATGTGCGTGCATGAGCCGGACAGAAGGGAATAGGATGACCGTGACACCAGTAGATATGGAGCTGTGCATATCAGCGAGGAGTTGCCACTTTAGGACGCGATACATCCTACTGTGGGGTCGGCACATAGTATCTACAAAGTAGAGAGACAATCGATTAGGGTAGTAGTTAGGGTACATTTGGACGTATGCCTAAGTCTACTACCTTATAGTGAAAGGGATCATCTCATTCTGGTTATACTAGTAATAGTGCAGAGTAATCATTAGAGAAGCGTTTACACCTTATCCTGTCAACCTTGTCACACCTGCCATTTATGCACTGATCTCTCTTATCCACTTTATATGCATGTCATGCTACTTTTATTTATTTACTTGCTAAAAGTAACTAGACTCGCCAGACTTCACATCTGACCCTTTTGTTTCCTCTTCTTTCTTCCGTTCCCCCCCAAAGGTTCTCAGGGACGAAACACTCAGGCTTAGTCAGGACTCAGTTATCATCTTGCTAGAGCTGCTTTCAAAGTATGGCTCAAGTTCTTATCTCTACTATGGCTTAGGGAATTATGTTATGCGTTTATTATTTATATACTCTGATGGTACAAGACAGAAGTTATGTTATTGTAATGTTTTTTCTGACTTATGGTATTTTGGACCACGATGTATGATTTATGTTTGAAATAAAAATTTGAATTTCCGCTGCTATGTTTGTTTATCTATAACGCTTCACGAAACTTAATGCATTCCCTTTGTGAGTGACATTAACGGACGTGGGTGTCACACCGAGTATTTTCCCAATTATGCCTTACTACTGGGTTTCACCAGTTAAGAATTGCGATGGACAACAAGGACGAAACTGCGTTTAGGACGCCAGACGGATTACTCCAATGGGATGTTACGCCCTTCGGACTAACAAATTCACCTGCTATCTTTGTTGACCTCATAAGTAGGGTATTTAGGGAAATTCTAAATAAATTTATGGTGGTCTTCGTAGATGATATCCTTATATTTTCAAAAGATCGTGAAAAGCGCTTGAGATAAGTGTTAAGGATATTAAGAAAGAATCAATTGAAAGCCAAATTCTCGAAGTGCCATTTCTAGAGGGAAGAAGTAAGATTTTAGGACATATTGTGTCAAGTGAAGGCTTAATCGTAGATCCCACGAAGATCGAGGCAATCAAGGAGTGGAGGACCACTCGAAATGCTATGGAAGTAAGAAGCTTCCTTGGATTGGCCAGATATTATAGGGAATTCATTGAAGACTTTGCAAAGATTGCTACTCCATTAACCCAATTAACGAAAAAGAATTTGGTGTTCGCTTGGGGTAATAAATGTGATATAGCCTTTAAGAAATTCAAGAAAGTATTAACTAGTCCACCTATCCTAATCATACCTGACGGTTCAAAAAAATTCACCATTTACATCGACGCATGTGGAACCGGTTTAGGAGCAATCCTTATGCAAGAAGGAAGAGTAGTCGCCTATGCTAGTAGACAAGTCAAGGATCTAGAGAAAAGATACCCAGTTCATGACCTTGAGTTAGCCGTAGTGGTGTTCGCCCTTAAGATGTGGAGGCATTATCTTTTAGGGGAGAAATTTGAACTCAGTACTAACCATAAATCCTTAAGGTATTTATTTTCTCAATATGACTTAAACTTGAGACAACATCTATGGATGGAATATATTGCCTCATTTGACTTTACGATACAGTATACCCCGGCAAGGGGAATATTGTGGCAGACGCTTTAAGTAGGAAACATATGACTTTGAATGTAATCCTAGAATGGAAACAATTAGAGTTCCTCGCTAACTTTAATTTGCAACCTTCACCAACCACTTCTAGTGGTTTTCTTGGGGATATGATAATTAGACCTACCCTAAGAGAAAGGATCCAAAGCGCACAAGTCTTTGACGAGGAATTAAGAAACATAAAGGAGAAAGTGGGAAGAGAAAAAACCTTTCCCTATTCGATTATATATTCGATCGACGATGATTGAAGTTTACTTTGGGATAGATGACTTTACGTCCTTAGGGATGAAGGGTTGAGGAAAGAAATTCTAGAAGAGTGCCATAGGTCAAAATTGACCGTACACCCCGGTGAGGATAAAATGTAAAAGGAATCTCCATTGGGAAGGAATGAAGAAAGACGTAGCCGAGTTCGTGGCAAAGTGCTTAACATGCCAAAAAGTAAAATCGGAGTAAAGGAGGCCCGCATGACTGTTGTTACCTTTAGATATCCCCATATGGAAGTGGGAACATATTTCCATGGACTATATAGATGGACTTCCTAGAAGCCAAAAGGGGATGAGGCCATTTGGGTTGTAGTAGATCGTTTAACCAAAAGCACCCATTTTATACTAGTTAAGAAGACAAGGATTGCAGCCTCGTTATCCCAATTATATGTCAAAGTGATTGTTAGACTACATGGTATCCCATCGAGTATTATGAGTGATAGAGACCCCATTTCACAAGCGAATTTTGGAGAAGCCTACAAGCAATATTGGGAACGACCCTTAACTTAAGCACAACTTATCATCCGCAGACCAATAGATAGACAAAAAAGGTAAACTGAATCTTGGAAAACTTGCTCATAGCTTGCATTATCGACTTTGGAGGAGTTTGGGAACAACACCCACCGCTTGTGGAATTCACGTACAGTAATAGTTTCAAACGCCGATTGGTATGGCCCCTTTTGAAGCGCTATACGGGTGGCCATGCAAATTGCCAACTTGTTCATTGGAAACTACCGACAAGGTTCTACTTGGACCGGACTTCGTCCGTGATTCCATAGAGAAGATAACCTTGATTAGGCAGAGAATGAAGGCAGCCCAAGACCATCATGAATCATTTGCCGATAAGCGAAGGAGGGAACTTGAGTTTGATGTTGGAGACTCAGTAATCGTAAAAATAACCCCTCTTAAGAAGACTGTTTGGTTTGAGAAGATTGGGAAGTTAGCCTCTAGATTTATTGGGCCTTTTCGTGTCATCGAGAAGAGAGGATCCTTGGCTTATCAAGCGGATATCCCAGAATGTCTATTAGGAGTCCATAATGCTTTTCATGTATCTCATCTAAGAAAATGCCTTCTTGATTTTGCTATCAGACTCAAGCTTAATGAAAATGGGGACATAAGAAAACTCGAGTTGGAGCCAGGGTGTTCTGTGCCACTGCAAGGATTGCAGAGCATGGAATCAAAAGACTCCACAACAAAATCGTTCGCCTCGTCCGAGTACAATGGCGAAATGATCCAACGGAAAGCACATGGGAGACCGAGGACAAGATGGGTCAGAATCACCCAGAGCTTTTCGCTGGTTTATTATCCTCAAATTAACGTTTATGGACGCATCGTGATTGCTAGATTGGATGTTAGGAAATGTATGTGACACCATTGCACCGAGCCCTCATATATAAATATATGCATATTTAGGTTGTTTGCATACGTATTGCATCACTTATTACACCTACATGCTAGGGTAAAGCTCACTTTAGTAGGTCTGCAGTTCATAATCACTGTGAGTCATGGATGTTTATGGATGAATTATAAATAACATGGGTGTACAACATGTATATTTCAAGCGAGTTGTATTTTTGCCCTTAAACAGATTTCGGGACGGAATCTAATTTAAGGGGGAGTATTTTAAGGGGGGAAGAATGTAACGCCCATTAAAAATTCATAAGTATTAATAATAAATAAATAAAAATAAGCAATTATGTAATATGGCTGGAAAATGAGATTTTGCAGCTTTAGGAATTTGACTATGAAATTCTTTTATTTGGATTTGTGGCGAAATTCTGAATCGTTTTCATATATAATATGCTGAAAACAGTCAATGTATGAAGAAGTTATGAACAAATGAATTTGGGAAGAAGAATGCAGAATATATATATATATATAATTAAATAGTTAATATATATATATATATATATATATATATATATATATGTGTGTGTGTGTTGAAACACCCCACCTCCGTTAAGGTCTCTCACAAAGGAAATGCCTTAACTTCGGTGTAGCATTATAAGTAAAAGATACAGACAATTTACAAGATAGACATATAAACAGCGGAAAAACTAAATTTATTTCATAAGTACGTGGTTCAAATAAAACATTACAACAACTGTTTCAAACAAACTTCCAAATTATTACAACAAAATATCTGTCTTGAATTAAAACATGAAGAAGCATTAAAACAACAGTAAAGGAACATAAATCCCCAATAAGAGAGTATCCAAAGCCATAGCCCATGGAAAAGGATTCCAAGCAATACATCTACTTTCTTCAAGCTAGAAATGATCCAATCTAAGCTGAAGTATTCCCTCCCTACGGAGCTGGGGGGGGGGGGGGGGATGGAAGAAAAGTAGATGAAAGAAGATGGGTCAGACATGAGTCTGGTAAGTCCAGTAACTATTTAGTATGTAAAAAAGAAAAAACTGAATCCAGGACAACATCCTAGGAATAAGATAATAAGACTGAATATGCTATCGCACCCATTTACTTCTCTGCACCGCCTTAAAAGTGTTTCAATTAGCACCATGTTTTCAAGATAAATGATCCCCTTTTTATCGATCGGTTCCTGCTCGTATACGTTTACCACTTGTGTCATTTAGCCCTGCATGATTGTAGATACCTGTTTTGGTCCCACCATGGGGTGTATCAAGTCCTATGGTGGCAATCCGACACAATTCAAGGTGCACAGAGTATAACTATTGATGCCCAGTGCCTGCTTTTTCCACTGCGGAGTACGTGCACGACCGGACTCCGTCGGAACCTACATCGACGCACCACCCGCCGTTGTTTTGACCGCTTATAATCAGCCCAGTAATCGTGCCCCACCCTTCCTAGTTCAGGGTACCATGATACATATATGTGGGTTACTGCTGAAATGAGTCCCCTTTACTATGGTTTCCTAATCAACATGTTAAAATGGTTAAGTGTTTAAATTAACCTAACCCCACTCATCAGTTTAGTTAACATGTTTAATTGGTTAACTGTTGCCTTAATTAACTTAACCCTACCATTCTTGTCGTAGCTTCAATTCATTCATTAAAGCACCAACCACTCACATTAGATATGTACTGTTGCAGTTGCTGTATGTGCCGATCGGTTCCAGGTAGTCTTACACCGCAACTTAATCTAACCTCGGGTTCTTTTGGGCTTGATGCACTCTCCTCTCACATTAGATATATATATTGTTGCGGTTGCTGGATGTGCCGGGCGGTTCCGGGCAGTCTTACACCGTAACTCAATCTAACCTCGGATTAGGCATATTCGCCTTTTTCTTAATTTACATATTTATCATTTCAAATTTATATGTAAATTATTTGTCATTCAAGTCATGCCCCATTTACCCTCTAAATCATATTTTCAATTTTTGGTATATAAATTTATACCATTTTTATGCCACTAACCATTCATTTATTTATGGGCTAAATTATGCCAATAATAATTTCTAAGGTTTTCCCAACGTTACCCTCGTCATACGTTCGCAAAATTCACATAGAATGTTAGGCTCATAACTTAGCCTAACTTATATACGAAAGAGGAAAGAAGGGTGCATTTACCATTCACACAACATAAAATAATAAGGAACTAACTAAACATGTGTCATGTAAACGTGGCATAATATAGTGAACTTGCATTTTTTGGATCCAACTAACATGAGTCTTTAAGCATGTGAAATTACCTAAATCCAATTAGGCATATAAATGTAAACTTTTATTTTGGGTCCAATAAACATAGACCTTAAGCATATAGAATTACACAAGTTCAACTAGAAATGTGAATGAGAACTTACTAACTTGGATCTAATAAACATGAATCTTAAACATATGGAATTACACAGGTTCAACTAAACATGTAAATATGAACTTTTATTTTGGATCTAATTTTTATAGATCTAGATGTAGATCTAAACATAATACATGTCTTGGCCTAATAACTTGCATATAACATGAATAAGTCACCAATTTTACATGATTGGTTTACATCAACATAGTAACCACATAGGCTAACAACTTGCATGTAACATAACATGATTAAGTCACCAATTTTACATGATTGGTTTACATCGACATAATAACCTGTAAAGACCCGTAACTTCCTCGGTAAGGAAAGAATGGAATGCTTTGAGAACAAGTCACATCAGAACACAAACAGAAGAACATTTCATTACTTATTACAACAATTCATCAGAATACAAGAATATATAGAGTATAAATAAATATTACACATTCGATAAATATCAGAGATTTACAAATTACAATGCACCGGAAAAATAATACAAAACACAACTGAAAGTAATACATGGATACAGAGCTTTCCGAATATCATTCCAGCTGTAAACCAGGTTCCTATGAACATAAATCTGCAAAACCAAAACTTCTAGCTGCCGTGTGGAAATAGGGGCACCCAGAGTTTAGGTTAAAACAATAAACTCCAGGTCAGTCATGGGACTGGTGTGAGAACTAAAACAGTTATTAATCTTTATTTTAAAGTTAGGTAAATCAAGGAACCACGCCGTATAACACGGAACAGGTTTCCTCCCAAGAATATCAGTGCATAAAACAACAGCGCAATGCTAAATAAAGAACAATGAAGCTATTATAAGGCCCAGGTCCCATCACACAATACAACACAAGCCCGAGGATAGGGTTTTACCTTATAATAGCCAAAGAATGCTTGATACGCTAAATTTCATCTTTTATTATTACTATAAGTGTATAGTGTCAAAACAATTTCAATCATAAGTATCAATCATAGACGGCATAAGTGCTACATACCACTATGTCGCCATATATAGGTTTTACAATCAAAACCGCAAAGTCACGTATTGGAAGTTGGATTTCCATCTATGAACCGAGGCAAAAGATAGTCCTCACCGATTCGAGACAATCTAGCCTATGTCTCAGGACCTAGACACAGGGGAGCCCTTGGATCGTCAGGGTCGGTCCACCGATGTGGATTAAACTTAAACACTGGACACTGCGTTTCCTCGCCCTTTGGGGCGTAAATGAGTCAAATGACTCCATCGACTCCACACAGTCACCGATATATCCGAGGCGCCTCGCAATACAACAACCACATAAGTCAAACTCGTCAGGGCATGTAAAACCACTGATGCCACTTCTAGCTAGAAGGAAACGCATGCCCTCCCTGATGTCCTCTCCCGTTTCTGGTTCACAACCGGGGTGTGAGGCTCGCCAATCAATGCTACACAAAGCTATGCCACACAGGCCGTGCTTTGATCATCAACCACAAGACTCTGCTTTTCAACAAAAGCCTTGATCATTTGCCACTTAGGCATGCCACACAGGCAATTCACTCCATGCGATTGATACCCATCAATATATAACCTCTGAGCTTGTACGTCTCAGAGAAGGGCGTTAAGCAAGAGAATAAATTCTCCGCCGCCAAACAAATATATGTTTAATAGGAATCAATCACACAGAATAAAATCCAATGTCAGACACACAGTCCATTTACAAGTTCGTTCTGGGTCTAAACGAAACCGGAGGAACCTTATTCCTCGCATATCCATCGATCTCCAAGTACGTCTGGACGATCACCAACTGATTCCCTCCTCTTGGGTGTACAACCCAATCAAGATCATCAGTAATCACCCAAACGATGTGAAGACCTCCGGTCTTCGACCACCGTCTTCATCCTCCACACATAGTCGAATCAGTTATTCAGAATGGGATAAACCCTGTCTTTCTGAATAACTCGCGTATATAATAAACAAGTGTTACAAAAACACAACATACGCCTTATTCCAATTCAGAATATTCTTTTATTTAAATATTCTTATACTTTGGGAAAGGTTCCCATTAATTTTATCAAAGATGAATTCTCTAAATTTATTCTTTAATCTTCTTTTGAATATCAATTCAAACTAGTCGGGATTAGCGAACCACACCGAAGTAATCATTTAACCCCAACCTATTCATCCCATAAAGTAAAACTGGTCATGCTTCACATTTAACACCATAGTGTTATCGGTAAATTCAATTACCATTTCACGTTCAAATCTAATTATAGATTTAACTATTGCTTGGAGCAAAACTGGTGATACTCCATTCTCGATCATTTCAATCTAATTAAAGATTCATTAAAACTCCACTTGGTTTTAATCTTCCCAAAAATCACTATCAATGATTATTTAACTTGGGAAATCATATCCTATCTTTAACTGGGTTAAAGAACCAATGTCATTTAAACACGGTTCACAACAAGCCCAAAATCACATTCGATATTAAACACAAGGCTCTGAATAGAAAATATATCGGCTTATATTCAATATCAAATTCTACGACCAACAAATATCGTATTGGAAATAACGATATAAATATATCTTTCAAATTTCCATAACAATATCTGTAAAATCACGAAATCCAACATCGAAATATTCCAAAGACAATTTCGATTCAAATCCATTCCAATTCAATTATTAGAAATTCTGGTTACTTTTAAAACCCCTTTCAAATCCAATTTATTTTAAAAATAAATGGATTATAATTTTAGTTTAAAACTAGTTCATTTCAATAAAAAAACTATTTTTATCTTTTCAAATTTGAAATTTTTCATCTCAATTCTTCACAAATCATTTCTTATGATTTTACACAAATTATTAATATTTTTAATAATTTTATCAAGGCTCGTACAGTCGATTTCCATCAACGGCCATCGAACTACACTTACAACGACCTTTTCCAAATTTGATTTGGACATAATTCCAAATCCGACCGTTAGATTTCAAATCTCTAACATTCATTAGAAATCTCTTTTTGATACGAACCCAATGGTTCTGGTTTTAGGAGAATCCGACGGTCGGATCTCCCGTAATATCCATTCGAAGTCAATGGTCGAAATTCGCGAACTGCCGCGGTGCGGCGCGTTCTATTCAGGCCATTTAATATATTATATATATTTAATCGATTTCCTTTTAAAATGTATTTTATAAATCGTTTTAAATTCATGTTCGAAACGATTTCAACTTCATATTCAATTTCGAATCAAAATTGAATATTCCACGTCATCGGTATACAAATGATAATATTTTCAAAATATTATATTTTGAAATCACTTCTTTTCCTATAATCATTAAAAATGAATATAATCGATATAAATATCATTCGCGTCAAAATGGCGCATATCTAACCAACACGGCTTTATATATTTCAATAACTTCTTTATTCTATTCAACAAATGAATATTTTCTTCAAGACATGAATATATATTTTTATTCAACACATGAATATATATTTTATTCAACACATGAATATTTATTCTATTCAACATATGAATTTTTATTCTATTCAACACATGAATTTTTTTTCTATTCAACACATGAATTTTTCTTTCTATTCAACACATGAATTTTTTTTCGATTCAACACATGAGTTTTTATTCTATTCAACACATTTTTTTTATAATATTCCTTCTTTTTCAATTTGGAATGATGCCCAATCAATTACCATATAATGTTAATTATATGGATTCCCTACAACACATGTATATAATAGCAACGATAAATCATCAACCATCATGCAGAATGCACCAAATAACTGCATAAGCATTAAATATAAATAATTAACGCTTACACAGTCTGTCAACACATCGATTGACATACAACTAAACAATCGGGATTAGTGTATGTCAAATATCATCCCAATACCCGTGTGGGGTTTCAAATCAACAAACATAGATTTTTATTTGTGCAGTTGGGCGATGTGTAAAATTTATCGTCTCAATCAACATCAGTCAAATGGGTGTACATAAACAAACCGTCTGATTTGTTTATAAATATTTATTTTACTTCAACACATGAATATATATTTTATTTCAATACATGAATATATATTTTATTTCAACACATGAATATATATTTTATTTCAACACACCATCAATTTTCGCAAAACAACAAAAATCAAACAAGTCGTCCATGGTCTGTGGACGACGGGTGTCGGGTGCTACTATGCACCGTCTGCATCCTAGTATATATTTTAACTAGAAAATAAAAGTGAGGAGTTCTCACCTTTGGGTTCCACTCTGCCAGTTTTACTTCCGAACTTCTGAACCGTTTGGATTTGTTTGAAATTCCAGTGCAGTCCTTGCCACGCTGTTCATAATAAAAGTTATATTTTTATTGCTTCATTCCAATAAATAAAAATCACATTTTTATTTCTACTTCATATATTTTTATGACGCTCCTTTCTATATAAAAATTATATTTCTATATTCCTACTTCTTATATAAAGATCGAATTTTTATTTCGACGCTATAAAAATCACATTTTATCTCAACATATATATAATAAAAATCAGATTTTTATTTCGCTACATATATAAAAATCGTATTTTTATATTCTCTATCCTATAAAAATCATACTTTAATTACTCTACAAATATAAAAATCATATTTTAATATCGTTACTTCCTATATAAAAATTATATTTTAACAACAGTGTTTTCTATATAAAGATTATATTTTTATTTCAAAACCATATATATAAAAATCTCCTTTTTTAAAAAAAAAAAGTACAACCCTTTCTTTGCTACTTTATATTGTTAAGAATCGGATCCTCATGTTGTTAAAAAAAACGGATCTTTATGTTGAAAACAAATACTGAAGAGAAAATTAAAAAAAGCTTATAGTCTTTTTAGCGAGAGGAGGTGGATTGGTGGCTGTTGTGTCATCATCGGAGAGGGAAATCGATCAAGGGGCCGGTTTTCTGGTCAGTGGAGGGAGGAGGGCGTTCTTCGCCTGAGGCGCGGCGGTGTCAGGAACAAGGGGCGGCGAACCAGAGGGTGGGGGATCACTGGGGTCGGCGGTGAGCTGTGTTGCTCGGAGCTTGGCGGATTAGGGCAATGGGCTAGGGTTAGAGCGAGAAGGGGGCCGAGGAGGAAGGGACGACGTGGATGCAGGCGGAGGGGGTACGTTCGCCAACGGCGGTGGCGGCCAGGGGTGTGGCGACGCATTCAGCTGTGGCTGGAGGATCTCGTGACATTTTTATTATTATTTTATTTTCTCTTGTTTTAAATTGAGCGACGGGGGTAGAGAAGGGGATATAGGAGGTTGACTGTATTTTATATAATTATTTAATTCCTTTAATTTCTAAAAAGTAATTTTTTCATTCGAATCCCAAATCGAACCCACCGACTGTCGCCTCTAGCTAATTACCCCCATTCCGAACACAATGGGATATGTCCTGTTAGCCAATTCTATCACTTCGATTAGTTTCCATTTAAATTCACACTTAAATCCTTATATTGAATTTTTAACGTACATTTCAATTTACTGGGATCACATACAGACTCTAAAAATTCCCTAAAAATATTTTCTAGCTTCGTATTGATGATACGGTCCTAAAAAACTAATTTCATCAAATTCTGAGACTGTTTGAAAATTGGTCATTCACAGTCGATTAAAATCAACTAAAACTGGTCAAACGCGTTTTCCTTTGCCACGCTCACATATTGATTCAGAAAATTACGAATTTTGAAACCTAGCTATAACTTGACATCACGGATCCAACAAAAGTGGTTTCGTCGAAAAAGAGGTCGTTTGCATAATTTCCATTTTTAAGGGCCAGAATTCCATAACGACTATTCTGAATTTTCAGCTGGACATATCTTTTGATTCCCGCTATGAAATTTTGATTTATTGGATTCGTTGGAAAGATATTTTCAAATAGATTCTAATATTTTTGGTTTCACTAAAATCCGGCTTATTTTGAATCTTGTACATTCATTTGAACTTTGAAATCGAATTTTCAAACTACCGCACCATTTTCAATTCCTTTTATAATTAAAATAAAATATTTATTTTCTAATGATGATTCAAATAAATATATACGTTCTATTTCTATTCAAAATAAATTTCACTTTGTAATCGGCCAACCATCGTTAATGGCGTCATGACTTTTTCCCTTTCTTCAAATTTCTTCACTCCGCTCCTTAACTCTCCCCTATTACTCCCTTACCTCACATCCTCTTCCTCTACTCTGCTCTTCATCATGCTTACGCCACGCGTGATAGTTGTCGCCGATGACCTGTTTCCATCTTCCAGATCTAAGCTCTCACCATGAAATTTCAGTGTTCCATTTTCCCCATTTATCTTCAAACTCATCTCTAGCCCTCAGATCTTCTTGAATCCGTGCTGATTTCACTCCCATCCTCTATCACGTCTAATTCAGGTAACTACTAGTGTCACGGTGCCTGTTATTCAACTGTTGGACTTGGCGAAGTATGGGTTTCGACACTGATGTAGAGCCAATGGGTCAGCAGTAACTCCAATTTAATTAAGCTGTTTTCGCATCTCGATCCCTGATTTGTGATGGTACATTTATTAATTTGTTATTCAATGTTTTCTTCATTCCCGTCTTATTGGTAGTTCATGGAATCGGTGAGGATTTTTGGGAATTTTGTTGTGTCTTGAGGTGCGTGTTTTGTTTTCTTTGGATTTTGTAACTCTATTGAACGTGTTATGTGGATCTGCTCTCTGTACGAGATGTTACTGTCTATGAGTTTGCTTGTTATCTCGTGTTAGTTTGGATAGTTCATTGCTAGTGAACGACAACATAAAACGGGAGGCTTTGTCCCTGACCATGTTGTTGTTTTACTGGTGATGTATGCGACTGTCTGATCAGCATATACTGAATGATGAATAGCTTGCGGTTTCAGTTAAATTTGGGTGAGCAGTTTCCTATTTGTGGCAATTTCGGCTCTGTTGTGTGTTTCATGCTAAGGAACAATGCTTCGTCAACAGATCTGCAGCGATATAGGTGAAGCTATTAGCTCTCAGCATCACAGTTGCTTTGGGTGATTTTATTTTATTCCCTCTTAACCCACGAAGAAGTCTGTTTTGCCACTATGTCAGATTATCCCAGTGCTCTGGTCAGATTATCACAGTACTATTATGCATGAAATTTCTCCATACTTGGGTGTGGAGCTCAAGTAAGCTCAGCAGTCTATAGTATGGTGCAAACAGTGGCTTCCTGTTTTGTCAAGTCAATGCTCTGTTCTTGTCATGTAATGGTTAGACAGCTATGATTTATTTTCTAATAGTGTAGTACTGTACTCTTGTATCCAAATGTAACCCTCTATGAATTGTATTTCACTACTATTCTGTAGTATGGTAATGTTGTACTCTCTCCCTGCGTGGAGAGATAAGACATATGAAAATGTAATCTATACCAGTCTAGTGTCTGAACTAGCTCCTGTACTCTAATCTAGTATAGATAATGTGGACGGCCCACAATAAATGTCGTAGGCGGTGGACGGTCCATCTTAAAAACTAAACATAGTTGATATGTAGAAAGCATATCACCTGTACTTATATTTTTATTTTGAAATAAATAAAAAAGTGTTACGGAACAATATAAAAACCGGTCGGTCTTGCCAAAAAATAAATAAATAAATAAATAAATTTCTCGTCATTATTATTTAAAATAATTCATTTTAAATATTCAAAATTCACTAAAATTGCCAAAATAAAATTTTTAAATTGGCTCACATTTCCGAGTTATTACAATACCACATATCCTAACAATTTGCATGTAACATAACATGATTAAGTCACCAATTTTACATGATTGGTTTACATCGACATAATAACCACATAGCCTAACAACTTGCATGTAACATAACTTGAATAAATTACCGAACTTTAGATAATACATGATTGGTTTAACATCAACATAATAACCACAATAATCTCATAAGCATATACGATATAATCGTTACAAGAATAGGCATGAATCAACATCATCATTATCTTACAACTAGGAATAATGATAGTTTTCATTTTATTACAAATCATAACTTTCAATCGTTCACATCTAAATAATATCAGGACTTACAAAGAAAAGAAAGTCTTGTTTTATGGGATCTGTTTTCTGAATTTGAAAAGCAATCCCTTGAAGAAGACTATCAATTCTCTAAGTTAGTTTTTGATTCGAAGCTTTTGACTCGCTTTCTAATTGAAGAAGAAATGGTGGCTAGGCTAGAACAGTCATGGACAGCATGGTGGCTCCTTGGAATGAAATTTTGTCATTTAGGGTTTGAGGATTAGGGTTGCTTTTATTGAAGTTAAATCTTATGTGAGCTGTTAGATTATTTTAAGAGCAATCACAACCGTCCAGACTAGATAGAGTTATCCAGAATTGCCACCTAAGCCCTAGTGACCCAGCAACAGGTCAGAAAGGACTCAACAACTAGTCAAAATCGTCTCAGATTTGGATCTGGGCGAGGGGGGTAGGTCGACCCCCAGGTCGACCCCCTCGTCGGCCTATGCGACCAGGTCAACCCTCTAGTCGACCTGATCTCTGGGCGGGAAATTTCCCGCCCAGCCTGCTTCGGGGTTTGAATTTGAATTCTGAATTTTAATTTGAACTGTATAAATTTATTTAAATAAATTTCTGAAACTTCTGAGGGCCATAACTCCCTCATACGAGGTCTGATTAACGAAAACTTGGACTCTATTCCAAGCAGAATTTCGAGATGAACGCAATGGCGTAACCTGTTTCCCTTAATTCTCACTTTAAAAATTAAGTATTCTTTAATTCGTTATTTTAATAGACATAGAAAATTCAGGGTGTTACATGTGTCCTAAAGATAAATTCAAAATAAAGAGAGAGAATTTGAAATTTGAATTGAAGATAAGATCACGGGGACAAAATATATTGTATATATGAAGTAAGATTAAGAGATTAAAGAATGTATTAATTAAAATAAATAACTCAGCAACGCTTCTTTATTGGGCGTTCCAGCCCCCAAGAGGTCGACCGCCCCCTTAAGGGGGGTCGACCGCCTGTCGACCGCTAGGGTGGACCGCTGGTCGACCGCTAGGGTCGACTGCTTGGCGACTGGACAACCCAATAAATCTAGTCGGTTAGGTTTTTTAGAGGGATATATATATATACATATGATGAAAGGCCTGGATTAATTCTAAGTAATCCAACGGTCTATGCTCACATGGACAACTATAATAACCCCTACTATCACAGTATGAAAACCCTAATCACTCTCTTTCCCTGCCTCCGTGCTGCCTCTCAGCCATTACTAAATTCCAGAGAAAAATAAAAGAAAAGGTTAAGGACTTTTTCAATTCCTCCAATCCTATTCTTATCTCTCTATATTCTAATTCATATAAGTTTAGTATTCTCGAATTTGGCATAAGCATATATATATATAGGATTCTAATACATGTCTCTATTTTATACATATATAATTAGGAGGATTATCGGGGCACGTTTGATTGCAAAGAATTAGCGTAGATCTAGATCTACTACAGATATCTCTCTATTCTGCCTAGATCTGTGAGTGGAATATCGTTTACTTAAGGCATATTCATGTTTTTATCAGAATATCATGTTGAAAGATATGCTTAGGAGGATTTGGAAATTTGATAACAAAAATACTAAAATCCCCAAATCCTCCATTGTATGTTTGCGTATGAATTGTCATGATTATTTGGATTTTGATTTTAATATTGGGTTAAAAATGAAAATGGGTGTTGCTACTATTGTTTCTATTTTGTATAATTCACCTTTATCAAGTATTTGATTGTAACCTAAAAGGGTTTAGATTTGGGTATTTCATGATTTGATTATGTTTGGATTCTATTTTGAATCCAAACTCATTCATACTAGAAACATGACAAATATAAAAGTTTTTTGTGCATAACACCCAAAAAAGGGTGAATTAGACAAAGTGGAAATTTTAAACATACATGTGTAATTGTATGTAATACTCTATTTTTAACCTAGTATTGAAATTAATCCAACAAGCCTAGGATGCAAGTTGAAAGTTATATGTATGTATATTTTCCATCCACCACTATATGTTATCTTGTTATTATGCCATCATGCCTAAGTTGTAGCAATAAAAATATGGGAAAATTCGCTTGTATGCCTTGATTTGGACAAATTGACAATTTCCACCTAATTAGAACGTTTCCTCATTTATATGAATATTTAACGTTGTTACGAGTTATTACTATATTATTAATATAGCGTAATAAACATAGTTAACGTAATATTTACATAATAAGTGCGATTAGGACAAGTTTTGAATTCGAACTATCCCTACAATAAATATGCATTTGCTTGCTTGTGTGTGCGTATATAGAATGGCTTGAAATATATATTAATAGTGACACATAGACCCGAGGTTAGTTGCCACTTGTGGTAGAAGTCTACCCAGAACTGACCAGCAAATCCAGCAACCACAAGTAGGACGAACTAATGTGAGATGTCTAGGTGCCATGGTCCCTTCAAAACTTAGTACACTAGGCACGAGGTTAAACCAACTTGTAGTAAAAGTCTGTTCGGAACCGACCAGCACATCCAGCATCCATAGGTATATGGTTTAATGTGAGAGGTCTAGTGTGCATGTATATATATAACTGTATATAAGTCTATTGCATGTGAAAATAAGTAGGTTTGCTACACCTTGAGAAGGTCTTAAGTGGCTAACTCTCTTTTTATCTAATTTGGATCTTAAGTGGTTTAGACTAGGACCCCTCCGAAGGTTTACTCCTTGGAGTGGGACCAAACTCATGGGACCCACCATTATTAGATTTAAAGTAAGTCTTTGTCTTCTCCTTCTCTAAAAGTGGTTAGAAATAAACGGTAACAGAGTAGGGTAGTTCACGGGGATGTCCACTTCCTCTAGAAGCTTGTAAGGGCTCAACTAGGGGCAAATTTTGTAAATAAAAGATATGTGGCCATTGCATGCTAACCAACCGTCTAAGGGAAGTCTTAAGCGATATAGGTTTCCTACTGTAATATCAGTTAAACAGTAACGTTCAAAATACTAATTCTTATATTACAGTTGAGAGCACATACTTAAGAACGTTAGGGTATTAGGATGTGGTATTAAGGGGCTAGGGGTTCGCCTCAGGGTTATAAGAGATCACAAGAATCCACCTTTAATAGGGTCATAAGTGACCAAGAATGTCCACCTCATTGGGTCTTTACCCTAAAAACACTAATGAGCGATTGACTTAGATATTCACCCCATTGGTTAGATATTTAGTGTTTGTATGAATCTTGTATGATGCGTAGACATACCTTGACATATGAAACGAGCTAAAAATATAGGGTATGGACATTAAGTAACATCATATTTCAGTCACACCGAACTTTATGTTCTGACTCCTCTCCTTAACATATCCAACAGGTCAGTAGATGGGGTAAAAGCCATGGACGATGTCATGATTGGAGCCGATGAAGAACACGTAGTTGTTATGCGATTATTAGTAGTTATTGCTTTACTTCTTTTGGAATCTTGTGAGAATGAACTATTTGATGTACCCATTGAACAATGTGATTTTTAAACAAATGGTATGTCTTATTTCAGTATTATATTTTCTCGTTCGCTGTGTGAGGTTTCCAATCGAAATTTAGGCCCATTCCGGGCGGGTTGTTACAGATTTCATGTATCTTTGGATAATCTTTTACAAGTTCATATATTTCCTTGTTTGACTAAACCATTGGTGGTCGTAGTACCTCATGTCTATTAGACATGAAGTTTTTTTTGTATCATCTAAAAGTATGATTAATATAAAGACAATATTGATGACAATCAAACCATGAAATTTTCTTTTCATACGGTAAAGAAAATGCCCGTGTTCTTCCATGCAGTAAGGATAAGCAAAACGACCGGCTATACTCCAACCCGAAAGCATTGCATATGCAGAAAAATTACTAATGGTCCATAACAAATAAGAGAACATCTAGAAAAAAATTCTTTTTTATATGTTGTATGTTTCAACTCCTTCATACCATATTTTTTTCAATTCTTCGATTAACGGTTGTAAATAAACATCAATACCTTGTGTCCGATTATTAAGGCCAAAGACGACAACTGTGAGAAATATGTATGGAGTTTTCATACAAAACCACGGGGGTAGATTGTAAGATGTGATTATTATAGGCCAAGATGAATATTTAGAACCGAACTGATAAAACCGTGCGAAGCCATCTGTACATAGACCTAGTCTAACATTGCGGCTCTCCGCTGTGAAATCAGGATATTTCATATCAAAATGTTTTCATGCTTCTCCATCCGATATGTGTGTCAACGTGCCTTCTTGAGGTGTTCTCACATTATGTCATCTCATATAATGCGCTGTTACAGATGATGCATAAAATATTTGAAGTCTAAGGGTGATGGATAAAGAAGGCATACGCTTGTACAAAACTTCTTTTCCCTTCTTTTTCCTTGATTTGTATCTTTCTTGATTACAAAACTTACATTTTCTAAGATTGTTGTATTCTTTCTAATACAACATGCAACCCTTTAAACATGTATCTATTTTTTAATACGGCAAACCGAAAGATGACATAAGTTTTTTCACTTCATAATAATTTTCGCACAAAATTATTGGATGGCATATGGCGTTTAGCAGCTTGAACAACGGCCGTAAATCCAGCTTCCGTAAGGTTGTATTTTGATTTCAGTGCAATGTATTCTACAGTTACCGATAATTGAGTGCCGCTTTCACATCCATTCCAAAGGGGTTTTTTAGCATTATTCAATAAATCACATATTTTTTAGCTTCAACATTTGGTTCCTCTTCAACGTTAACATCGACGTTACCAATTTGAATGGTAGGGAACATTGATCGTGCAGTATCTTCGACCATATTTTCTATGAGATTTGTGCTAATTTCAACACTATTGACCTCCGTCGACTATTCTTGAGTATTAGGGGCTGCAATTTCTCCATGACGATCCCACAACAAATAATTGGGTAAGAAACCATATTGGCGCAAATGAATCTTAACCATATTCAGTATTAAATAGTTCTACAATTTGCACCTACTACATAGGCAATGAATTTATGTATTGTTTCTGATATTACTTATCGCAAATTCAATGAATACTTTTATCCTATTATCAAATGTTCACTTATTGCACCACTAATTTCCCTTCTTTGATACATCCAGCTCAAATCAATAAAATAATTGACAATTTTTCCAACTTTAAAACCTATGATGAAGTAAAAAATATTAATAGTTAATTTTATATATTGTTTAAATTTTATATACTGATATAGTAAACGTGTACTAATTAGTTTTTTTTACAAACTTTCACTACAAGAGAAACCAGGTTTTCCAACGGCTAGGGGTCGTTCGAGTCCATTGGAAACCCCGTTGGAAGTCGTTGGTCAAGCCGTTGATATATGTACCAACGGGTTCCAACGACTTCCAATGCAACCAACGCTTTCTTTCCAACGGCTTTCAACTGATGTAGTTTGCCACGTATCACTTCTTTCTGGCCAAAGGGCATTGGAAATTGTTGAAAACTGTTGGTAAATCGCAATTGGAAACCGTTGAATATGACGGACCTGTAAGCCGTTGATTTCCGTTGCTCACCGTTGGAAATCTGGGTGTTTTTTTTTTGAATTTCAGAATTGCCACTTGCAGCTACACACAACATATATAATCATCGAATCTGCTCCATTTCGAGCATATAACTCACAGTCTTAACCATATATACACCCAAACACAGTATAAAAGAAAAATCAAACACATAACAGTAACCAATATTTACATAACACAACAACCAAACGTTGCCAAAACAACATGAACATGTCCAAACCATCATAACCAACACCATGTCCAAACCATACCATCACCAAACCATCGTAACATCATGTCCAAACCATAATAACAAATATATAAAACCATAATCATGTAGCAAGCCTCACCAACTCTTAAAGCATAGATGTCATCAAAACAAGTTAATCTGATCCACTCGCCACCAGAAGATGAAGGTGGCATACCGTGCTGGGCAATGTACTCCATCAGCCGCTGTTTAAGCAGCTCCATCTGCTCTTCACGGCGATGATCATGCTCATGAAGCTTTGCAATCCGTGCTTTTAGCTGTGCGATTTCTTCCATGTCCTGAGCCCTCTAATACATCTGCTGAGATGATCTAATCTGTATATAATTTCAAATTTTCAATATTTCATAATAGCATTTCGAGTACATTTGAGTTTTGATTATAAATTTTAGTATTACATCTAGATTTCCAAATCCATATCGTCTGTTTCGGGCAGGTGGATCCATGATAGCATCAAATATCATGTCCTCATCGTCTTTAGTCAACTCACTCCTCCTACTAGATTCTAGTAACTGCGCCCTTTGTTCCTGAAATTTCTCATGTTAAACCAAAAGCAAAAAATGAATTTAGATAACACTATTTTAATTAAATTATAACTCTACCTTATTAACTATTTTATACTTACATATCTGCCACGCGCCTTATCATCACGGTCTCAACTGTACGAAACTGAGCCAGTATCGTCTGTGTGACTCAATGCATGTACTTGCTCGAAAACATCCAAGTATGACACATGAGGCATACGCGCTCTCTCTTGAAATAAGCATGCATGCTTAAAGTTAATTCAACTTTATATTTTAACAAGTTATAAATTAAAATTTTAAAATGTGCAATTACTAAATATACCAGATCCTCGCAATGGTGCTGAAACGACTTGGACCCACCTCGATGCGTAACCGAATTCTTGCTCTTGTTAGCTGAATTTCTCTCAGATTGGACCTATACATTTAAATTTATAAAAATGCATTATTCTAAATCACATATTAATTGAATAGAATAATTTAAATTAAATATGCATTAAATTTGCCAGAAACTCCTCATTATTATTCCAATAAGTATATAGCTCATCCCATACCATTTCGCCCATCCAAGATGGTCTTTTCCCACTTGATTTTAAAGTGCTCAATGTCTCTCTGTAATTTCTTGCCATTTTACTGTTCCAGTGGCGTTTGACTAGATCCAAATCCGTCTCCTAGAGATCCACCGAACCCTGCATTTTTTTTAAAATAGCACACATATGAATTTATCAAATAGGAGCATGATTACTTAACGTAATAAATGTTATATCGTACATATGTACCAGAAAATCTTGCCATATGGTCTGCTTAACAATGTCGGGTATCGACGTCCATGTGGGCCAACATGTAGTCGTGCCAGCCTGATAAGCGCGTTTTGATATCTTCAAGGCTGTGTTGGACGGCTCCAACTCAAAATCCCTGTGTTAAACAAAAAAAAACATGGCTACTAGAACAACAATTAAATAATTTATTGTACTTAAATTAAATTTATACTAAAAACTTAGTATTTACCCTTTATTGGCTTTTGGATTAAGCCAGACCACAGGACATATAGTATAAAGTTTAGTTAAGCAGATGAAAATCCGTTTTTTCAAATAGTTGAAAATACATTTTCTAAGTAGATAACCATTTTTATTATTTTTATAACATCAATAGTTGAAATAGATTCACAATTTTTGTGTCTGATAGCTAAATTATCAAAATTTGCATTGACATTTTGTTAAAACAATTTTAGTGCTGAATGCATGTTATGTTAATTGATCATTTACTGGTGCGTCATCCTACCTCTCATTACAAATACAATAACGTAATTAAATCGCATAAATCTTTTTAATTTAAACGATTCAACAAAATTTCGCCAGCACTTCCCTTTAGTTCCTTGAACAGTACACAATTGCGTGTACACAGGGAACAAAAAGGAAGTGCTTTCGAAATTTTGAGAACCATTTAAAATGAAATGATTTATGAGATTTAATTTCGTTATTGTGTTCATAACTTGTCCAATACAAACGACAAATCCAATAAATGTTGTATATGATGAATATAAATGTCCGTTTTGTTGATAAAACGAACATTCACATAACGATTATATGCAATACTTATCAGACGGGGGCAAAAAAAACTCTTTAAGGCTTTATGAATATAACATATGTGTTATTAGGATCTGGGTTTTTTTGTGATTTTAGGGGGTTTTTTCTAGTTCGATTTCGAAATTTCAACTTCAAAAATTCGTGAAATCGAAGTTGCGGGTTTATGATCTGTTGCTGTTTTTTTTTTTAAATATACATGTGGCGTATTTTTTTAAAAAGTCGCAGAAATAAGCCCCGGGCTCAAAAAAGCCCTAGGCTCAAGCCGTGAGCCTTAAAGCCTTAACTACTATGAATTGTACGTATATGAATTTTATCACATATAGTATATTTTCAACATTTAATCGAACTATATAATCGTACGTTATATACAGAATTAAATGTCGTTTTCACTAAATTTTTATAAAATATAAACTTCAATATTTCCATTTCCACTACACGTTTTCGACAAATTAAATATCGTTTTCAATGAATTGGGGCTTAACCAAAAACAAATACATAGATTGATTACCAACCATATATGCATATATACATATACAAATTGAACTAATTAAACCCTAGATTATCAACATAATCAAATATATCTATAAATACAAACTCATTAACAACAACAACAACCAATTAAACTAATTGAACCCTAGATTAACAACTAATTAATTTATAAATAAAACCCTGGATTAGAAACTTAAATTATTAAACCATACATTAGCAACTAATTAACAGCACTAGACACACAAACATACACTCTAATTATGCTTAAATAATTAAACTTAGGGTATTAAACAAAATTAGGGCTAATTCATACTTTGAAATCAAAGAGAATCAGAGGCTAGAGAGGAGGAGAGAGTGCCTCGAATGAGTTGGAGAGAGACTAGATGGTTGATGACGTGGTGTGGTTGATTTCAAAATTAAGGGGTGAAAGATTTGGCGGATTGGGGAAAATTTCTGTGGGTTTGAAGAATGAGAAAGGAGGAAGCAGCTTTGGCTGTTTTCTACTCTACCGTGTAACAGTTACCATCGGCTTCCAACGAGTTAATAATCAACGGCCTCCAACGGCGTATTTATTTACACCATAAGAAAATACCATCTTTTGGCTTCCGCTGGAAGCCGTTGGTCAACGTCGGTTGGAGGCTGTAACACTCCACCTCCGCCAATGCCACTCTTGCAAGGACACTAGCTTTGGAGGGGCGTTAAATGAGGTAAACATGCATGCAGATATCACAAGACAGAACATATAAGTAAAAACAGAGTAAATAAAGCAGCGGATAAAACTAGCATTTCAAAACCATAGTCAAGTTACATCAAAGTACTTGGTCATTATTTTCCACAAAACATAGTCTAGAAACATCAACTGAAAACTGGAAAGAAAATCATAAAGTAACTATCCCCAAGGTAGAATAAAGCCATAGCGTGCTCAAGTCCAAACCGTACATGAGCTATCCAGAAAATTATCTAAAGATCCAAGCTAAGTACCAGTTTTTCCACCCTGTAAACCTAGGGGGGGACGAAAGAAAAGAGGCAAAAGAAAACGGGTCAGTCAAAAAGACTGGTAAGTCCTATCTACTATTAGTATAAAAACTAGTAAAGTTAACTGAACATGTAAACAGAGATGAGATGTAGGGTGATAACTGGCATGGTGAAAGGTTAACAAGATAGATCAAGTGTGGCATCGCATATACAAGGTTAAGTTGCACCAGGTGTATACTAGTATTCCTATCCATGTCAAGTATAAACAAGAAATGATCCCTTGGCCCAAAGCTGGCCCACATCATGAGATGACCAAAATCGAGGTCCAACTACTCGGTCTAGTCGATCGGCTCCCTATCAGCCTAACTCGTCGTGTATCGGTGTCATACGGTCCAAACATGAAATGTAGTCGACTGTGCTAGGTCCACCCTAGGGTGTATCCGGCCCTAAGGTGTCAACCACTGACACGAAACAAGCACGCACAGTCAAAATCTACTGGTGCCCAAGTCTGTCTTTCATCCGCGGACAATGTACACGACCATGGTCCGTCGGAATCTACTATGGCGCACCTACTTTTTCCGTCTTTTGGGTCGCTTACACTCCAGCACGGTAATCGTGCCCCACCCTAGCCTAGTCCCTAGGGTATCCGATACTCCCTAGTGGGTTACTGCTGAGAAGGACCACGTAACTAGGGTTTTCTAGTGGGTTAAGTGTGGTTAACCCCATCCAATCAAGTATCAAGTTGGTTAAGTGTATCCAAGGTTCATGACCTAACCGCGTCAACCCATCATGTCTAATTGGTTAAGTATTCAAGTGGTCCATGACTTAACCCTACCATGTGGCATTAATTAGTTTAATGCACCCAACCTCTCACATTAGACCTTGTTGTGGTTACTAGTTAAGCCGGGCGGGTCCAGGTAGCTTTACACCACAACTTAGTCTAACCTTGGATTTCAAGTGTGACATGACCAACTTCTCACATTGGGTCCTATTGTTTGTAGCCACTAGTTAAGCCGGTCGGTTCCGGGTAGATTTATGCTACAAACTCAACCAAACCTCGAGTTGGCCACACTCATATTTTCTAAGTGTCATGTCCATCATTATGTTTACAAACATAATCACAAGTCAATGTTTATGTCATATTTTAAAACCATGTTTCATGTCATTAATATTACCCAACATATCGCATTCCCATCGCATGTACGTTTCGCATAACATAACATAGATCAAAAGAGGGAACTTGGTAAAAGCATGACTAAAGGGCATAAGGTAATAAGGTTGGCCACAAGTTAAACATGGTGGCATATAAGGCATAAATATATTCATAAGCTTGCATACTACATCATGGGCCTCAAAACATGCATAATATCAACTTAAGCAAATAGGTGAAACATAATCATAAATGATATAGGATGGTGGCTAGAAGTTCGCATATAACATTATATTCAAGTTATCATAAAGGTTATGAAGGTTCTCATGTTGCATAATGCAACATTTCAACATAAAGCTTATAGCTTTTAGCCCACAAGGTCAAGGTGATAGTTTTACAAACATGCATAGAATTAAACTTATGCATAACATGGTAGGATCAAAGCACATATCATACTTAGGCCCAAACTCAACTTGCAACATGTCATATTTAACTTCATAGTTAGAATCTAAGAGTAGTATAGGGCTTACAATGAGCGATTATGCGATCTAGATCAATATATATAAAGATTGAGACGAAGCCACAAGCAAAATCCACAAAGAAAATAATAAGCTCCACTTAAACGCCTTGAAACAAGAAGTAATAAGTCCAATGACAAAGAAAGAAGGCTCTTTTACTTAAGAAAGATGGCTCTTTTATGACATAGATTGATTTGAGACACTCATGCTTTCATGAAGAAGATGGAGGCCATGATTGGTGAATATTTGGAAAACATTTAGTTGTAGGAATGATTAATGAGGGTTTAGGCTTGGTCTAGGGGTCTTTTTATAGGTGATTAGGTTAATTTAGACTATAGGATTAACCCTAAATCGAATCTGAGCCATCAACTCCCGTCAGAAACTTCCAGAGCAAGACCTAACCTGTCAAAATGGTGCACCAGAAAAACTGGTCCGACCGGGGGGGTCGACCCCTGAGTCGACATGGGTGTCGACCCATGGGTCGACATGGGTGTCGACCCATTGGGGGGTGTCGACACTGGTGTCGACCCCTGTGTCGAGCCTGCCTGGGGCGGGAAAAATCCCGCCCATTCTGCCGTGGTTGCAATTCGAATCTGAATTTGAATTTGAACTGTTTTCGGGCTTGGAATTTTCTGAAAACTTCATTGGGCCATAACTTGGTCATACAGACTCCGTTTTTCAAAAACTCGAACTCTATTTCGCGTATTTTTCCGAGACGAACTCAATGGCACAACCCGTTTCCCTTGATTCAGATTTTAATTTTTAATTCTGCCTTGTTTTATGTTATAACATGTTATTCAAAATACGGGTTGTTACATTCTCCCCACCTTAAAGGATTTCGTCCCTGAAATCTTCAAGTTAGGAAGAACGTATCCTACCATCCATCATCTATCTACTCAACACATCATCTACGAGCATTCATTATCCTTAAAAGATTCTAAATGTTGTATGATCATATGCGAAAGGTGTGTGTATATGTACTTATCTAATGCAAAAATCAGGCGGTTACTGATTCAGTAAACCTCCTTAATGCAAAGTATGTTAGTGAAATGAGTCCATATGTGTGCAAATTCCTAACATAATTTATAATCTCTACATGAGTGCACATAACATTCATTCATATGAAACATCCATGTGATAGCACAACAAGTTTCATCCATGAATAAGTGTAAGCACTCATGCATATGCAACATGAAAGTGTGTGAGCCGATCTTAGTGCCTAATGTGTATCATGCATCCACGAGTATCCACTTGCAACCACTTGCAACCATCAAGCATAACATGTTTCAAATACATGTTTCATCCAAAGGGTTTCTACCTAAGGTTCCCACGACGAGGTTAACGAGATAACAAGATAAACCTGATAAACATGGATAGCAAAAAGGAAGACATGTAAAAGGAAAAGAGGTCGAGAATGTACCCTCAAAAAGGAATGGGTAAAGCCCACGCATCTTCTCCTCGGTTTCCCAAGTTGCATCTTCATCGGCTTCACTCCATTGAACTTTCACCAATTTGACTTCTCGATTCCTTAGCTTCTTGGTCTCTGTTCCCAAGATACGAATCGGAGCTCTCCTCAAGGTTGCCTCTTTTTCTACCTCCACTTCTTCAAGAATGCTTGGTTCAACCACCTCAGCGGACTCATGTAGGCACTTTCGGAGATGCGAGACATGAAAGACATTATGCACTCCGGCTAGCTTCTCAGGCAATTCCACCTTATAGGCCATCTTTCCAATTCTCTCTATGATAGGGAAGGGTCCTACGAACCTTGGTGCCAGCTTCCCAATTACTCCAAAACGTACCACATTACGCAAAGGAGAAACCTTCACGAAAACCATGTCTCCCACTTCGAATTCCAAATCTTCCCTTCGCTTGTCAGCATAGGATTTCTGTCTATCTTGGGCCGCTTTCATCCGTCTTCTCACCAATTCAACTTTCTCGGATGTGTCCCGTATCATATCGGGCCCAAGTATAAGCCTATCTGTTGTCTCCCACCAACAAGTTGGTGACCTACACGGCCTCCCATACAAAGCTTCAAATGGTGCCATCCCTATGCTGGCTTGATAGCTATTATTATAAGCAAACTCTACAAGAGGAAGGTGGTCTTCCCAAGTACCACCAAAGTCAAGAACACAAAGCCTCAAAAGATCTTCTAGCACTCTATTCACCCTTTCGGTTTGGCCATCCGTCTGGGGGTGATAGGTTGTACTCAGATTCAATCGCGTACCCATCGCTTCTTGCAAACTATTCCAGAACTGGCTAGTGAAAATTGGGTCACGATCGCTAACTATGCTAGAAGGAATTCCATGCAACCGCACTATCTCTCGAAGATAAATAGATGCTAGCCATGATGCGGTCCTCTTGCTCTTTATAGGAATGAAATGAGCACTCTTCTTAAGTCTATCAACTATGACCCATATGCTTGTATTCCCTTTCCTTGACCTAGGCAATCCATCCACAAAATCCATAGAAATACTCTCCCACTTCCATTGCGGGACCTCCAACGGATGTAATAGCCCACCTGGTTTCTTTGACTCGGCTTTCACTTGTTGGCACACCATGCACTTTGAAACATACTCTGCCACATCTTTCTTCATTCCGGCCCAAAAGAAAATGCGCTTCATATCTCTATACATCTTATCTCCTCCAGGATGTATAGTCATCTTCGAGTGATGTGCTTCTTCGAGAACTTTATGCACCAAGTCTCCTACTTGCGGAACGCATAGCCTTCCATCACGCCTTAGCCAACCTTTATCATCAATAGTATATCTAGCAAGGTGACTAGACGTCTCACCACGAATCAACTTATCGATGACCTTGACTATCTGTGGATCTTCCTTCTGTGAAGCCCCAACTTGATCAAGAAGTGTGGGTCTAAGCTCAAGGGATGCTAATGAACCCGTCATCGACTCAACAGTCGTTGTGAAATCAAAGTTTGCCAAGAACTCTAAGTTCTTCATCTCAATAAACAAGGGACTCAAAGTCAACCTCCTTCTGCTTAGTGCATCTGCCACAACATTACCCTTGCCAGGGGTATAAGCTATCTCGAAGTCATATGATGCCAAGAATTCCATCCACCTTTGCTGCCTTAAATTCAGATCTTTCTGCGAGAAGAGGTACTTGAGTGACTTGTGATCAGTATACAACTCAAACCTTTCGCCTAGAAGATAGTGGCGCCAGGATTTGAGTGCAAAGACGATCGCTGCCAACTCCAAATCATGAGTGGGATAGTTCTTCTCATGAACTTTAAGTTGCCTACCCCCATAACATATCACTCTACCCTCTTGCATTAGAATAGCACCTAACCCCGTGCCACATGCATCGGTGTACACGGTAAACATCTTACCACCATCGGGTAATGCCAAAACTGGAGCTGTGGTAAGGGCTCTCTTGAGCCTTTGAAAAGCAAGCTCACACTCCAAGTCCCATGCAAAGACTAAGTTCTTCTTCGTCAACTTAGTAAGAGGAGCTGAAATCTTAGCGAAGTCCTTGATGGACTTCCTATAAAACCCTGCAAGACCGAGAAAGCTTCTTACTTCGGTTGCGTTCCTAGGAGCTTTCCAGTCTTGAACTACAACCACTTTCGCGGGATCCACAGCTATACTTTGCTTAGGAACTATGTGTCCAAGAAACCGAACTTCCCTTCTCCAAAAATGACATTTGGAGAACTTGGCTTTCAACTGATGCGCCCTAAGCGTATCCATCACTTCCTTGAGATGTCTGGCATGTTCTTCCTCATCCTTTGAGAAGATCAGAATATCATCCATGAAGACAACCACGAACTTGTTAAGGAACTCCCTGAACACCCTACTCATCAAATCTACGAAGTAGGCGGGTGCATTAGTCAAACCGAATGGCATGACAAGCCATTCAAAGAATCCATCTGGAGTCCTAAACGCAGTCTTATCAATGCTATCCTCAGCCACTCTAAGCTGATGGAATCCAGTGGCTAGATCAAACTGAGAGAAAACAGAAGCACCAACAAGCTGGTCAAAGAGATCATCAATCCTCGGTAATGGGTGCCTATTCTTCTTTGTCAGCTTGTTCAATTCTCGATAATCAACACATAGACGAAGCGAACCATCCGCCTTAGTAGCGAATACCACAGGAGCACCCCATTCAGAAATGCTTTGCCTAATAAAATTCTTCTCAAGCAGCTCCTTGATTTACTTACTGAGCTCTCTTCTTTCACATGGGGCCATGTGCCTAACGGGCAATGATACTGGCTTGACATTATCGACTAGATAAATGCGGAAATCTATCTCTCGTTTAGGGAATAACCCCTTAACTTTTTCAAAGACATCAGGATAGTCTCGAACCACCCTTACAGATTGCAGATCATCGATGGACGAGTCAAGAGATTCAAGATAACATAACATGACGGGACCTCTAGGGTTACAAGAAATTTCTAGGGTATTACCGAGGCGAGTCATGAGCCTCACCACCCTATGCTCACAATCGAGAATGGCTCCATAACTGGACAACCAATCCATGCCCAAGATCAACCCGTATCCTGTGAACCCGAGAACATAAGCATTACACGTGAATTCTACAGTCAAGATAGAAATCTTCAAATCCACACAAATCATAGATAGATGGGCGGAACCCCCAATTGGATTTGAAACACTAACGGGATCCTCAACTAGACTAGTACTTAGGTGCAAACTTTCAACAATGTCATAAGAAATAAAACTATGCGATGCGCCAGAATCAAATAAGGTGCGAACAGGATAATCGGAAATATAAACAAGACTTTCTACAGAAATACTACCTCGGTCCTGAACTGGAGCAGCGTTGAGAGCATGCACTTGCCCTCCAGAAGGTCCTGCACGTTGATTCTGCCCTTGCCCTTGTCCTTGCTTCTTGGGGCAATCCTTGCTAAAGTGTCCAGTCTCTCCACAATGAAAGCATTCGCCCCGCTTCCTCTTCTTCTTTCTGCAATCCTTGGCTATGTGCCCAACAATCCCACAGAAGTTGCATTTTCTTGGGTCCTTTGCCTTGGCCTTGTTGCCCTTGTTGTTCTTGTTGTTTTGATTGCTCTGATTTCCTCCCCACTTGGAGTCCGTCTTCTTGGCTTGAGTCTCATTAGGCTTGACTTCCTTCTTGCCATTCTTATCATCTCCTTGAAGCAATGCCATGTCTACTAGGCCTTCAAAAGTGGCCCCCATGGGTATATGAGATAGGGCTAAACCTTGTAATGGCTCATTCAACCCTCGTGCAAAGCGTAAAGCCTTCTTCTGGGGGGTATTAACCATGTCCAAACCAAATCGAGCGAGCTGGTTAAACTTATTCACATACTCCCTCACTGCCATGTCCCCTTGCTTCAAAGATATAAACTTCTCCAATTGTAGATTTGCCTCAGCTGATGATAGAAACTTAAGCCCAAATCTCGTCCTAAAGTCTGCCCAAGTCTCTATAGGTCTAGTAGCATTGGTGACCTCCCACCAATAAGCAGCTTCTTCTTTTAACAGCCATGCTGCTAATAAAACCCTTCTATGGTCTTCCACATCAAAGATAGCGAAAAGATCTTCAGTTTCTTTCAACCAATTTCTCGCCTCCACGAAAGTCTCCATCCCAATAAAATTCTTGCCACCCATCGCCTTAAAGTCTTTGCAAACCTTAGCGAAATCTGCTTGTGGATTCTGAGGAGGAGGAGGAACCTCAGTTACGGTGGGGGTGGTTGCTGGGCCCACATTGTTGGCCCTAGCTTCCAAGTACCTCCGGAACCATCCAGGAATGGTCACTCCCTCGGGAAGGTTAAGATCGGCCATACTGAAAAAGGAAAAGATAGATTTAGAACAAGGAAACGAAAGATAGTGCTAATGGCTTTTGGGGAATAGCCTTTTAAAATAACTAGACTTTTCTTGGAAAATACTTAATGGGTTTTGAAATAGTTTTTCAAAAGGTAAGTTTTAAAAACATTTTGCTCAAATCTTGTAAACCTTATGCTCTGATACCAAATGGAACACCCCACTTCCGCCAATGCCACTCTTGCAAGGACACTGGCTTTGGAAGGGTGTTAAACGAGGTAAACATGCATGCAGATATCACAAGACAGAACATATAAGTAAAAACAGAGTAAATAAAGCAGTGGATAAAACTAGCATTTCAAAACCATAGTCAAGTTACATCAAAGTAATTGGTCATTATTTTCCACAAAACATAGTCTAGAAATATCAACTGAAAACTGGAAAGAAAATCATAAAGTAACTATCCCCAAGGTAGAAGAAAGTCATAGCTTGCTCAAGTCCAAACCGTACATGAGCTATCCAGAAAAGTAGCTAAAGATCCAAGCTAAGTACCAGTGTTTCCACCCTGTAAACCTGAGGGGGGGAAACGGAAGAAAAGAGGCGAAAGAAAACGGGTCAGTCAAAAAGACTGGTAAGTCCTATCTACTATTAGTATAAAAACTAGTAAAGTTAACTGAACATGTAAACAGAGATGTAGGGTGATAACTGGCATGGTGAAAGGTTAACAAGATAGATCAAGTGTGGCATCGCATATACAAGGTTAAGTTGCACCAGGTGTGTACTAGTATTCCTATCCATGTCAAGTATAAACAAGAAATGATCCCTTGGCCCAAAGCTGGCCCACATCATGAGATGACCTAAATCGAGGTCCAACTACTCGGTCTAGTCGATCGGCTCCCTATCAGCCTAACTCGTCGTGTATCGGTGTCATACGATCCAAACATGAAATGTAGTCGACTGTGCTAGGTCCACCCTAGGGTGTATCCGGCCCTAGGGTGTCAACCACTGACACGAAACAAGCACGCACAGTCAAAATCTACTGGTGCCCAAGTCTGTCTTTCATCCCCGGACAATGTGCACGACCATGGTCCGTCGGAATCGACTATGGCGCACCTACTTTTGCCGTCTTTTTGGTCGCTTACACTCCAGCCCAGTAATCGTGCCCCACCCTAGCCTAGTCCCTAGGGTATCCGATACTCCCTAGTGGGTTACTGATGAGAAGGACCACGTAACTAGGGTTTTCTAGTGGGTTAAGTGTGGTTAACCTCATCCAATCAAGTATCAAGTTGGTTAAGTGTATCCAAGGTTCATGACCTAACCGCGTCAACCCATCATGTCTAATTGGTTAAGTATTCAAGTGGTCCATGACTTAACCCTACCATGTGGCATTAATTAGTTTAATGCACCCAACCTCTCACATTAGACCTTGTTGTGGTTACTAGTTAAGCCGGGCGGGTCCGGGTAGCTTTACACCACAACTTAGTCTAACCTCGGGTTTCAAGTGCGACATGACCAACTTCTCACATTGGGTCCTATTGTTTGTAGCCACTAGTTAAGCCGGTCGGTTCCGGGTAGATTTATTCTCCAAACTCAACCCAACCTCGAGTTGGCCACACTCATATTTTCTAAGTGTCATGTCCATCATTATGTTTACAAACATAATCACAAGTCAATGTTTATGTCATATTTTAAAACCATGTTTCATGTCATTAATATTACCCAACCCATCGCATTCCCATCGCATGTACGTTTCTCATAACATAACATAGATCAAAAGAGGGAACTTGGTAAAAGCATGACAAAAGGGCATAAGGTAATAAGGTTGGCCACGAGTTAAACATGGTGGCATATGAGGCATAAATATGTTCATAAGCTTGCATACTACATCATGGGCCTCAAAACATGCATAATATCAACTTAAGCAAATAGGTGAAACATGATCATAAATGATATAGGATGGTGGCTAGAAGTTCGCATATAACATTGTATTCAAGTTATCATAAAGGTTATGAAGGTTCTCATGTTGCATAATGCAACATTTCAACATAAAGCTTATAGCTTTTAGCCCACAAGGTCAAGGTGATAGTTTTACAAACATGCATAGAACTAAACTTATGCATAACATGATAGGATTAAAGCACATATCATACTTAGGCCCAAACTCAACTTGCAACATGTCATATTTAACTTCATAGTTAGAATCTAAGAGTAGTATAGGGCTTACAATGAGCGGTTATGCGATCTAGATCAATATATATAAAGATTGAGACGAAGCCACAAGCAAAATCCGCAAAGAAAATAATAAGCTCCACTTAAACGCCTTGAAACAAGAAGTAATAACTCCAATGATTAGGTTAATTTAGACCATAGGATTAACCCTAAATCGAATCTGAGCCATCAACTCCCGTCAGAAACTTCCAGAGCAAGACCTAACCTGTCAAAATGGTGCACCAGAAAAACTGGTCCGACCGGGGGGGTCGACCCCTGGGTCGACATGGGTGTCGACCCATTGGGGGGGTCGACACTTGTGTCGACCCCTGTGTCGACCCTGCCTGGGGCGGGAAAAATCCCGCCCATTCTGCCTTGGTTGCAATTCGAATCTGAATTTGAATTTGAACTGTTTTCGGGCTTGAAATTTTCTGAAAACTTCATTGGGCCATAACTTGGTCATACGGACTCCGTTTTTCGAAAACTCGGACTCTATTTCGCGTATTTTTCCGAGACGAACACAATGGCACAGCCCGTTTCCCTTGATTCAGATTTTAATTTTTAATTCTGCCTTGTTTTATGTTATAACATGTTATTCAAAATACGGGTTGTTACAGAGGCCGTTGAAACCTTCCATTGCTATACTATAAAATTCTAGTAGTGTTTATATTAAATAAACTACTATTGGTTCATTGGCGCTTATGTGCCTACTTTGATGGTCGGTCATCCTACTTCCCATTACAAACACAATAATAATCATATTTCGTAAATCATATCATTTTAAACGATTTCAGAAAATTTCAGCAGCATTTCCCCCGTGTTCCTTGTTTCTTGCATACGTGCGTGTACACAAAGAATATAAAGAAAATACCGTCAAAATTTTGTGAATCGTTTAAAGTGATACGATCTATAAAATATATTTTATAGTGTTTATAACTTGTCCAATACAGGGACAAATCGGACAAATGATGTATTAGATGAATAGAGATGCCCGTTTTGCAGAAAAAACGAATATCCATATAACGATCATATACAACACTTGTGAGATGGAGCCAAATAATAACTAAGGGTTTAAATATTTTCTATATTAGATTTAAATATACAATTTGTTTATATTTTACCGTTTTATTAGAAGTGTACTAAATTATATATTTTTGGAATTTACTAAATTCAAACTATGACGATTTCTATTAAAATCATTTATACATCAAATCATTTCGCATAAGCACAAAACTCAAGTTCGCATAACTTATCCAAAGTTACAATCAGTCAACATAATATATAATTTGTATTCGCATAAATTATACTATTTGCAAACTCTATCACACACGTACGTTTAATACCAACCAAAACTACATAAACAAACACAATATACTAAATTAGGAAATTTTGATATTGTTAACAACTTGATCATTATGATGATACTAATAGCAATTAGGGGATAACATGACATAATATACATACACTAACAAGTAGGGATCAATCATAGTTTAAATTGATCCCTAAATAAAAAAACCATAAATCCTCGGGAAATTAGATTTGAAAAGGTATGAGGGTGGAGACGGGTCAGAGATGCTTCTAGAGGGCGTCGAAGGTGGTCGGCGGTCGTTTGAGGGTGGTGGCAGCGAAGTTGGAGGTTGGGAAAAAAATGATTTGGAGAAGAGACAATGAAAGCAGGTCGTGGGATAGGGGGAAATGCAGGAAATCTTCCAACGGCTACCATCGGCCGTCAACGGCTATTATTCTATCAGTTTCCAATGGCTTCCAACGGCTCTTTTATAACTGTTAGCGGTAGTTGGAAATCGGACGTCGGAATAACAGTCTTTTCTAGTTGTGTTAGGACGCTCAAAAAAGTTCTTGTTTATAAATTTGTAATATTGAGGATCTGCAATTCATCGGTTGTGGGTTGTAATACTAAGAATGAGCAATTTATGTACAAATTTCATTTATGTTCAGGATGGGGTTTTGTAGACATGTCAGATAAAGGTTTTTAAAGTTAGGGTTGTAACTACTATATTTGTATAGTTTTTCATTTCAAATTTTGAAAAACATTAGAAATTATCTAAACTTATCCAGTAGATCTGTGTTGTAATAAATTCCAAATTATAAGAGAGTTATATATGGATAATTCAATTCTACGTACTTTTTATAAAATTAAACCACAAAATATATTTTTTTCCTAAAAACAGAGTTATGAACTTACAAACTTACTTACCATCCAAGATTTTCCTTTAGGAAAAAATAAAAAACTAATTTTGTTCGTGATAGAATTGGAATTTCCTACACCTCTTCTTCTCAGGAGTATTTTTGCAAATATTAAACCTATAATTATGTTTCTATTCCAGCAATTAATAATGATAATTAATTAGAAGTTAGGATGAGACACTCATTGTGTGTATCAAAGTAAATAAAGAAAAACAAATACATAAATACATCCAGAGTATCTTAAAAATTGTATATATTTTGCATTCCAGTTTATAATTTTGTTCTTCATCGTATGATGTTGCTGTCAAAACGTAATAAATAGGCCTAATCGTTGGACCATAGAATTTTTTGACAGCTAAAAAGTGAGTGTATATTAGTGAAACAAGGAATTAAACTTTCACTGTGTATATATGACAATTGACTGCGTTGAAACTTATACACCTCCAGCATTATAGATTATGTTAATAATCAAGCATCAAGAATTATGTGTATCTTTCTCAAGAATTTCCAACAGTTTAAAGTAGAACGTGCATGCCAATTGAACGATATAAGGCATACGCACAATAGATGTTAAAAATATAAATATAAGCTACACATGTAGCTAGTTATTTATATTAAACAAGCATATAATGTCACTATACACTATACCAGTATATATAATTAGTTAATACTTTTTCGAAAAAAAAAAAGTGTTCGCTCATGCATTTTCATCATTTTTTGTAATCATTTTTTTTTTCTACTTAAAATATTTGTGTGGCTATAGCCTAGATTGATACCACAAATTATTTATATTATAGGAACAAAAATAAAAGTTACACTAACTTTATTGGTCCTGTTCATTTTTTTAAGAACTTTAGCTGGCCAAACAAAATATTTTATTTTCAACCAACTTTTATATGCAGTTCAAATCCACCAATCCTAGTCAGAAATGTAAAAATGGTGAGAAAATATGAACATCAATTAAAAAATAAATTATTAAAGGGAAAAAAAAAACTTTAAATAGCTAGATAATATGTATACAAAGATCGGTAGTAAAATGGTACACCCTTACATTACACACTAATGGTTTCTCAAATTACACTATTTGAAATAAATTTAAAATTTGAGTATATTGTGCTGTTGTATGGTCAACAGATCATGTGTTGCCAAAAACCTAGATTGTTTGGATAATTGTTTATCGTAAAATATATGTTCAAATAATTGACACAGCTAATATTTAACTTGACATTTCGAAAATATTACAATTCCTAAAATGATTTTAATTTTTTTTTTATACTGAGAATGTTTACAATGTAGATTAAACATCCTAAAAAGTTATCCATACTTGTTATTATGTTTAAACTGGCTATATAAATAAATGAAATACAAAAAAAAAAAAAAAAAAAAAAACAAAAAAAAAAAAACGGAGGAAAAAAAAAAGAGGGTTGAGCTAAACACATGATTCATGTTACTAAAAAACCACCAATGTATTTAAAAGTAGTGTAACATCCAACACTCCAATAGTGGCAACTGAAAGTATTTTGGGTTAACATCCAAAAAATTAAGGCTGATGTTGATATTTTTCGAAAATTGAGATGTTAAATGCTTGCATCTGAAATGTCCTTGTACCATTGAACAGAGTGAGTATCAAGTTATATACATATGTCAACAAGACCGAAAAATTCCAAGAAAAAAAAGAATATATAAGAAAAATAATTTCACCTCATGATTTTTTCTTTCCTTGTATTGAGGCAAAAGATAGGGGGCAGCTGAAGGTCACATCCATCCTTTCAAATCATTTCCCCCAACATATAATAGTGACTAAATGACAGTACAAAGTTACATAAAATATAGACAACATTTATACTGCTTAAATAATATAAAAGCATAAAGGGGCTGAATATGATAATGTAGAGGAGAAAATGGGAAGTTTTGACTTGTAGCTACAAACTTGTATGTATTTCTGTACTAGAAAATTGCCATGCATGGGCAATGTTTTAAGACTAAACATTCAGTTTTTTTGTTGGAGTTTCTGAAAAGTTCATCAGAAAACATGATAATAAACAAACATATCACTTGGATGATTTATAATGACAAGGTAAAAAAAAAAAAAAATCTTATCAAACTGTTTCAACTGGGAGAATCTTAGGCAAAAACATATATAATCTAGGGCTTATATTCAAAGAAACAATAATGCATGAACTAGCTCAATCATTAAGCAATGCAGCACTCGAATTTGCTTGAATGACACCATCAAGTCAAGTTACACTAAAATGCCACTAAATAAGAAACAAGAAATTAACTATCATCAATAATAAGAGTTAACTTTGCTACTAAATTCATGCCTAATAAGAAATCTTACCCTAAAATGCCCCTAATTTGGTGGTAATAAAATCAAGACCTTGGATCATGGTGAGGAAAGAACTGGGTACCCGCTATAAACGCATTCAACGGAGTCGGGTACACCGAACTCGGATCCACCATTACTCCAGAACCCGCTATACTTGAAGTCATTGCCTCAGAAGTAATGGCTGCCACTGTAGGCACAGCAGCTGCTGTAGATGACGCCTCTCCACGAATTACTTGTTCGGGACCTTGATCATACAATATTCCTCTAAACAAATGGCCTCCTATATTCACTGCCGTTTGGTAAGCATATTCATCTTCTCCTTCGTCCATCTGGCTCACTCTCACGCATCTGAAAACCGCCGGCGAGCTCACCTCCGGCGGAAAGCTCACTGCTTCCATCCCTGTCGCAAATATTTTTTAGGGTTTTGACAAATCCTATATGGAAAAGGCATGAAATTTACCTAATCCGGTGTTGGCCAAAGAGGTGCCGGCAAGGCGAGTAGTAATTTCTCGAGGTCTCTTTGATAAAATGTCTCTACTTTGCTGCTGCTGCTGCTGCTGCTGTTGATGCTGCTGATGATCATGGCTGGTGAGGGCAAGCTGCTGCTGGCGCTCACGGCGTCTAGAGGCAGGCACCCAAGTGCTCTTAACGTGAGTAGGGCAAGGAAAGCCACGGCTTTTACAGCAAGTTCTGCACCTCATATGTGCACAGTCTTTCTTGGCCTGGTTACCACAGTCTTGGCAGCTCATACCTCCGCTGGTAGAAGAGCTTCCCCTTCTGTTCACACCGGCGCCGCTGGGTCCGGCCATGTTATGCTGATGGTGGTCGTCGGAGGAGAAGGCGAGCATGGTGGGTGCAGAAGAGTAGAATTGGTGGTGCTGCCGGGCAATTTCTTGATGCTGCCATAGCTCGAAACCTCGGTTTGAAGAACTGGGGTTGGTGGACGAGCCGTAGATGAATAAGTTTTCTGGTGCGATTTGATCTTCTTCGTCGGTGTTTCTACGAGTGCTGCCGCCGCCGCCTAGAGAGAATCCCGCCATTTCAGATGATCCATTACCAGTGCACACAGATCTGTAGAGTGATTGGTGTTTAGCTGAATATATACAGATAATTAGGTTGAGGAATAATGAATGGATAATAATGGCAAAGATACCTCAGTTAGAGTTGTGATGAGAAACTTTGCTGAATTTGTAGAAACATGCTGATATTGGAATTGAAAAGCTCGGGTGTTATTTTAAGTAAGTTATGCAGAAAGAGGCGGCAGAAGCAGAAGTAGAAGCAGAAGGGAACAGTTGTCTGCTGCCTGCAATTGTTGCTTTCTTGCTTTCTCCTTTTATGGTGATTTTCTTATTTTCCTTTTATTCTCTTTCTGGTTTCTTGAATTGTTTTTCTGCTTGAGAATTTAGTTGTTTTTTTCTGAAGGGGTTGAAGTGGGAATTTAAGAGCTGGAATTAGAGCTTCTGCAACGCCGCCATGGTTTCTGCAAACATTGCTGACACTCCTTCAATTCCCATTTATTGCTCCTCCTTGCTTTCTTTCTTCCTTTTTATTAAAATAAATAAAATGGAAATCTGATTATTTTAATGATAATTGTTTTTTACACCCTTAATCCTTCGAGGATTACCAAACAGTTAGCATTGAATGATATAAGCTGAATAGCATCGTGGGTCCTTCAGAGTATTTGGAACACCTAGAATAGAATTGGATCTTCTACCCTAGTTCACAATCATTCAAAAGTAGGTTAGAGCATTTCATGCGGATTAACCCTCTCAATATTAAGAACCTTAAAACTAAAGATGCATAGCCGCAAATTAAACCTTAAAACTTATAAGTCTCAACGTTCATAAATTGCTGGTCCACATAGTTCTTCTTATTTCCAACTCTCATATTTTTTGTGAGGTGTTAAAGACATTGTCACACCATCGTCGACCATACAGTGTTTTGTCGGTGATAACTCGTCGAACACGGTTTAAAAGAAAATCGATTCGATGGTATCTCCTAGTATAAATTGCAATGTTTTTAGTACCACACTATTTTTAAGGTAAAAGCAACAGAATAACTTCATATTCAAGTAAAATCAACAACAACAAAACAACAATAATGATGATGATGATGATTGACAAATGATGAATTTGGTCCAACAAGTGTACTTGTTGCATACGAGATTCAACCTAAATACTTCCCTATAGATTATACTATTTTACAAAACCATGTAGGTATATTTTTAGAATAGTTGTTATTCAGCGTTTTTCCAGACATCTCAAGTGAATAAGACTATGAAATGATACGAGAATATATTATGGACTCAAAGGTGATCAAGTATCAAAACAAAAAGAAGAAATGAGGCGACAATGTCCAAGCCTATGGATCAGTACCAACCAAAGACATTTTCCTATCCAAAAATTGAAAAATAATGAAGACATCGAAGTAGGAAGAAAATTTAAACGGCTTAACAAAATCTATATTTTAACTCAAACATTATTTTATTTTTTTGAAACAATACGAATACTATAATTCTATGTTCATATGATTAATTGAGTGACTTAAATTATATATTTCTTTAATTTGTTTGATGATTTTACAAAATCTATAAATAAAATAAAATAAAATATTCTAAACTATAGAAACAAAATGTATGATTCAACTTAATTATATATTTGTTTAACTTATTGAGTGATTTAACTTATTTATTTGTTTAAATTATCTAGGTGATTTAACATGAAGTTTAGTTGAAATCAAATAACATTGTTTAGTTTACTAGGGAAAAAAGTATGATACAGCATATATATTCGCTTACTTTACTTGCTAATCTAAAAAATCTTTATTTAAACTATTTATGTTTGTTAAATTTATTAAAATGAAATAAATAATTTAACTTAAGTATATATCAATTTAGTTATGTTATTTCTTAAATTTAGATTATTTTTAACACAATGATTTATAAGACCTAATAGAAAATGTGATTAAGTTAAATAATCGTATACATACATTCACATTTGTTTATCTAAATATGTGAGTCTATGATTAACGCTTAATATACTACACACACACACATACACGCACACACACACACACACACACACACACACATACACACACACACACACACACACACACACACATATATATATATATATAATTATATATATATTTACAAGATTTTGTATACATATATTGCGACACTCCATGTCCCTTAATCTCGCATTAAGTTTTATGAAGCGCAATAGGTAAACAACAACTAAAATTACAAGGCATAATAGTCATTGCCATCTGTCTCATAACATAAAATATCAGTACAAAACTGTAAAATCATATCCCTCCTCAAAAGCCATAACAAGGTTGTTAACTCCTTAAAATCATGGATCGTGAGAAGCTAGGGATGTACGGATCACTGTTGGAACATCATCAGGGACTGTAAATAACATACTACATGGATCAATTCCTTCGTAAGACGCATATTGCCACCTGTGAAGTATGTAGGGCTGGCAATTAGAACCGAGAACCGAAAATCTGAACCGAAAAGACCCGAACCCGAACCGAACCCGATGGGTCTCGGGTCGGGTCTAGATGATGAAAAATACTATCAAGGCCCGATCAAACCCGACTAGCATAGACCCGACCCAAAAGACCCGACCAAAAAGCATTAAAATGTATGTATTTTTAGTGTTATTTTCAATCGGACCCGACCCAGACCAAAGCTCGGGTCGGGTCCAGATTTTTGAAATGTATAGTTTAGACCCGACAAAACCTGACCCGCCGGGTTGGGTCTGGGTCCATTGGATCAGGTCTAATTGCCACCCTTAGAAGTATGGATCACGCAGTTTATTGCCAAGATGGGTCGTTCCTGTTTCAGCTAGTGGGTCATTGCTTTATTATAATATATGGGTCGTTTGCTTATCGAGATAGGTAAAACAAAGTACATGAGGCACGTATGGATCGCTGCAATATATACTACATATGGTGGGTCGTACACTTCTTTGCATGGATCAGTAACATGACTTATAATATGGATCGGATATACTTTATTCAACATTGGACTGTTAACATGTGTAATATATAGCATGGGTTGGATGATGAGTATCCACGTGTTGCATACATCAGCAAGCCATTTTATCAATTCTGGTCATTCTTGCTAAAGCAAATACGTGGGCATAATTATGGATTGCTAGGTTACTTTTGTCCACGTCACCATGGACGCGCAACTTTGCAAACCATGGTTCGTGTGCAAGGTTAATATGGAGTGTGCACGATTGAAACAAGTTAGCAAGGGTGACCTAGTGGCAGACTCGTAAACATCATGGATCGACTTTGAATTGAAGTGCAGTGGCAATCACACAATAAAGGGAGTGGGCTGGATCAGTTGCAAATAGAAGGCGGTGGCACATATGTAATTTCGCTGGACTGCTGCAGCTCCATGCATGGACTGCTCAGCTTTAACTATGGATCGTCGGCTTCTCCAATGGATTGTTAACAAGATTCAATATAAATGGCTCTAGTTCGAAGTACATGGGTCTGTTGCACAGTGGCGTTGTTGTAATATTGTGGACCGGTTCATCACTCCTCACACCAAATTACATCATTGCCACTCCGCTCCAACCTCTCCAATAAATACCACACCTCCGCACACATTCGGAGGAGGGGAATTTTCCAACAATGAAGTGCTGCCCAATTTATTTCTCAATGACTCAAGATTAACTCCAACTATACTAAAGTTCACTCAAGCGAGATCAAAGTTTCTCCTACAACAATCAAATCCAGGAATCGTCAAAATCATTCACTGATCCTGATTATCGAAGGAATTCTTCAACAATCACCGATACTCGTGAAGATTGCACAATTCTACTTTGGAAGAGATTGATATTGAAGAAGTTAGAGAAATTTAAAGAAGAAGAAGAGTTTAATTGTAAAAAGAGAAAGATGTACAAAGTTAAAGTAAACATGTACCTTGCAATGGCAACCATGATAATGAAATTTCCTTTCATAGTGGACGTAGGTCGAAATTGAGACTGAACCACTCTAAATCGTCTTTACTTTACCTTTTTCCCGCATTTATTTGCTCTTTACTTTCTGTTTGATCAATTTTGAAGTGTTGATAAACTCCTTGGGGTGTTAGTTCTATTTTTTGGTTTAACATTTTTGGCGCCCACCATGGGGCACAAACCCACGACCACAAGGTTAAGAGCCTTGGTGGGGGTTTGCTAAAGTGTTTTATGAAAGTTTGCCTTCTACGATAGGCTCCAGAAGTCTAAAGAGTGGGCCCGTTGAAAGGTTTGCCTCTACGTTTAAGAAGTTGTCGGAAAATAATGGTTGCTTCGAAGAAGAATAACAAGTCTATTAGAACCTCTGTAAGTGTTAATTATGATGCGGCTACACCACATACATTGAATGAGGATGGTGGTCCATCCTAGAGGCCTACCATAACTTGTGAAGAATTGAATGTGGTTGTAGATGGATTGAACGAGAGAATGGGTGCTATAACCAAGATGATGATGGAAAAGCTTGATGCCCTGCTCAATGCTCAAGCTAACCCCCCCTAAAGGTTGTAGTTAATGTCGAAGAGAAAGAGGGTTCTTCTACCTCGGATCCCACTCATTCTCATTTAGAAGTTGAAGTCAACAATGAAGACGATGACAAAGAGGAAGATGAGGTTGAAGACTCCAAAGTTAAGATGAGATAACACGTTGAGAAGTAAGTTACTCGAAGCACTGCTAGTTCACCAAAAGGGCACCTTTTAAGAGAGGTCTAAAGCACATGGACTCAAGCCGTGATCGATCCGGCAAGAGTATTGGCGTTTGCTCCTTGGAACGAACCAGTGACGAGCAGTACATCTCACCCATGGTCAAGCGGATAATGAAAGAGAGTATGGCTCGTGAAGAGGACGAGAAGGAGTGGGAATTTTCGCCAAGTAAGAATTTGTTCGCAGAGAGAATCCATAAGGCGAAATTCCCTAAGAAAATTACACCTCCAACGATAGCAGCTTATGGGGGTACTGGAGACCTGAACATCTTTCTGTTCAAGTACATCAGCATATGAACGGTGCTAGATCTACCGATGAAGTAAAGTGCTTGTACTTCCCATTATGCTTGGAAGGTGTGGCTTCGTTATGGTTTACTAGACCGCCGCCAAAGTCTATGGACCAATTTGTTGATCTAGCAAAGAAATTAAAAGAAAAGTTCCGACGTTACTCTACGAGAGTGAAGGATGTGATGTCACTCAGTGAGATGGAGCAGGATCTTAGAGAGTCAATAAAAGCTTTCCTCACATGATTTCATGCTGCTACAGCAAAAGTTGCGGATCCGGAACCTCTGTTTGTATTGATGGCATTGAAGCATGCTATATAAAAAAAAAGAGTTCAAGAGTTGGGTCAAGATGAAGAACCCTAAGACTTTGGGGAAATTCTATAAAAAAAGCAGAGGAATTCATTAGTGTGGAGGATGGCCCTCCTCTTGTGCAAAATGTTGCGGAAAGTAGCGATGCTGGGGTAGGGACAAGTAGTGAAGTTCAAGCTGAGTAGAAAAATATTTCTGGCAGAAGAGTGGGAATGAAAGGAAAGACAATAAATCTTACAAGAAGATGTGATTCTTTAAGCCTTCAGAGTTGACCCTTCTGAATGAAACTCCAGAAAAGATCTACTTGCTATGAAGGACGCAGGTATTTTTCCCGAAGTGAAGCCATAGAGAATCACAGAGAAAAATGCTAATTATGGGAAGTTCTTTCGCTTCAATAATCAACCAGGACATAACACTATTGAGTGCAAGCACTTAAATAGTCTGATTGAAGAACTGATTAGGAAAAACCAACTTCAGCAGTATGTGAGAAATCAGCAAAATATTCAAGCTGCCTAGGGGCAGAATGCATCCGCAAATCAATCTGGATTAGGAGAGAAAGCTCGAGCACCCGTCAACTTGAGACCGGTTATCAATACCATCTCAGGAGGACCTCACCCGACCGGAAAATCTGGGGAGTCAATCAGAGATATGCTGGCGAGTTGAATAATGCTTCGAGAGACGAGAAATGCTTTGTTCTAAGTAATACATTTCCAGTGAAGATGCCAAAGACTTCGCATGAAGATGTGATGTTTAAAGACAGTGATTCCGACGGAGTGGTTATGCCAACGGTCGATCCTATGGTTGTCACAATTGGCATTGGTCCGGCAATAGTGAAGAGGGTGTATGTTGATTGTGGTGGTTCTGTCAATGTGCTCTTCAAAAATATGTTCAATAGAATGAAACTCTCCATGCCAGCTATGCGGGAATGCCAAAACAAAATACATGGGTTCACTGGTGAACCGAAGAAGCCAATTGGTGTGGTTGGCTTGCTTGTGGAGCTTGGGGATGGAGAGCAGAAAGTGGAAATGATGCAAACCTTCGTCTTGGTGGATGAGCTCTCGGATTATAATGCGTTCTTGGAAGGCCAGCTTTGGCAGGTTTTAAGATTGCATTTGCTCTGTGGTACCTGACCATGAAGTTCCCGATGGAAAATGGAGTAGGTGTAATCAAAGGTGACCAAGAGACAGTCAGGGAGTGCTGCATGACGGAGTTGCGTGGTGCTAGAAAGAAAGACTTGGGCAAGAATGTGGAGGTTCCCCTCCGCATTCATGATGCCGCCTTATTAGGGTGGGACCCCTGTACCGATGAGCATAGTGGAGCACAAAAGAAGGTGGATCCAGGAAAAGTCGGTACAGGGGAAGGAAGAGTGGCTCCAGCTGAGGTTACAATTCCCATTGCGGTTCATCTTAAAGATCCCGATCAACTGCTAAATATAGGATCTCAGTTGAGTCGCAAATTGCAGAGTGAATTGATTGTTTTCTTAAAAGAAAATTTAGGTCTGTTCGCGTGGAGCCACTCAGACATGTGCAGAACATCCCGTAAAGTTGAAATCCATAAGCTCAATACTGACCCGCAAGTTCCATCCGTGAAGCAAAAAAGGAGAATCCAAGGTCTGGAAAGATCGAGAGCTCTAAAAGAAGAAGTTGACAGAGTAATGGAGAATGGTTTCATTAGAGAATCTGCTTATCCGGATTGGGTCTCCAACTCTGTTGTTGTGAAGAAGTTGAATGGCAAGTGGTGTGTTCGTATAAACTACTCATATCTTAACAAAGCCTGTCCTAAAGATAACTTTCCTCTTCCTAGGACAGATCAACTTGTGGATTCTATAACTGGGCATGAGTTACTTTCATTTATGGATGCTTACTCAGGTCATAATCAGATTACGATGTATGCTCCAGATCAGGAAAATTCAAACTTCATCACGGATGTAGGCTCATATTGCTATAAGGTAATGTCGTTGGTCTTAAAGAACGCGGAAGCGACTTACCGGCAACTTGTTAATGCTATGTTTAAAGCTCAAATTGGCAAGACTATGAAAGTATATGTCGACGACATGTTTGTTAAGTCAAAAAGGGACACTGATCACTTAGAGAATTTGGCCAAGATGTTTGATATATTGCGCAAGTTTGGTATGAAATTGAATCCATTGAAGTGTTCATTTGGGATCACATCAGGGAAATATTTGGGGTTCATGATCAATGCAAGGGGCATAGAAGCCAGCCCAGCTCAAATTTCATCCCTAAGAGAGATACGCGCTTCTAGAACTAAGAGAGAGCTCCAATGCTTGAAAGGGAAGATTGCCGCTCTGAAGGGCAATTGACAGGTGTATTCCTTTTGTAACACCCCACTCCCGCTATGATCACTCACTAAGGGAATGCCATAGCATCGGTGGAGTATTTTAGTGAATATAGAACAGAAAAATTACAACAAGACAGATATAAATAGTACTTGAAATTTTAAAACATCATCTCATAACAGCGGAAGTAAAACATGTCTGGTTACATCATAAAACCACAATAAAGGTCAAGTACAATATCCATCAAAATAAAGAAGTACATAATCCCACTCTCATACAATAGCCAAACAAAAGAAAAGATAACTGGATAACTGGAGCTTTACATCTATCCAAGCTCCTAAAGACTGGAACAGCAATCCGATCAAGCTCCACTACTGCTAGGATCCACCGTAGGACCTGAGGGTTGGGAAAAAGATAAAAACAACAGGGTCAGACATAAGTCTGAGCGAGTCCTATAACTTTAACAATACAATCGTTAAAGTAACCAGAGAAGACATAAACTGATATACGGTAACATATAGGGATGAATGGCTACCCTAAGCAGTCAACTAAACGAAGATAAAGGATAAAGACGCATCTACCCTCCCTAAGGTAAATTACTAAACTGCACCACACCAGTCGTTCCTAACTTAAAGGTTGATCCCACCCAAGGACTTATAAAATTTACTAATTAGTACCTGCGTACCCCTAGGTGACCAAGTAGGCGCCACGGGGCCCTACAATCCACTAGGTGTACACACTACTTCCCATTCGATCGGCTCCCTAACGTAGATACCCGTGCTGGCCCCACCGTGGGATGTATCATTCCCCAATGTGGCAACCTGATGGAACTAAAGGTGCACGGCTTATATCTACTCGATGCAACAACGGCTTACCTACCAGCCCGGGCCCACTCACGCATATGAAGCCCGTTGGACTTGCGTTGCCACCGCTAACCCGTTTGCCTCTTACAGTCAAGCCCAGTATGCGTGTCCCGTCCTCGACATGGGTCGAGCCCACAAAGATACGTATGGGTTACTGGTTGAAATGGGCCTCCACAAGCTACCCACCTAAGCTTGTCCCTTTTTCTAGTATATCCCACTTAACCCTTTAATCATGTTTTAATTACATGTTCCATTTTGGTTAAGTATTCTAATCGTATTTTCTATTGCCACCCAAGGCAACCACTAGATTTTCTCATGCCACCCGAGGCACCCACTTAACCCCTCATGTCCCTCTACATGCTAATATGGTTAAGTGTTTCTTAATTAATTAATTAAGAACGTAACCTTTGTAAAGACCTCTCACATTAGACTGTCTTTTATGACCGCTGGTTAAGCCGGTTGGGTCCGGGCAGCCTTATGTCATAACAGAGTCTAACCTCGTGTCTTTACATTAATTACGTATTTAGTTTGTGCCTAAGACCTCTCACATTGGGCTAACATTTGTAGCAACTGGTTAAGCCGGTTGGGTCCGGGCAGTTTTACGCTACAACTGAGTCCAACCTCGTGTCTTAGTCAATTAATTACACCTAATTAATCACCCTCATAATTTTATATTAATTATCCCTAATTAATCAAGTTTTCTTAACATGGGTAGACCTAACTTAATAGGTAAATTCCCATGGGGTAGACCTAACTCAATAGGTAAATTCCCAACACATAGTATGGGTACACCTAACCAAATAGGCAAATTCCCATACTATGTTTATTTATTTTGTGTTATGCATAATTATATTAATTTCACACAATCTTATTAACTTATGCATTTAATTACCCCATCGTTCCCACGTAATTTCGTTCATGATATAACACATATAAAAGGTGTCAACTTGCATATGAATGAACATGTTTCAAAGGTGCCATCTTGCATATTAACAAACACATAACTTGCATATGAACTTGCATAACATGTCACATAACTTGCATATAATATGTCACATAACTTACATATTCATTTTGCATAACAAACTTGCATATTAGCTTATAGACTTGCATAATGTGTCATCATGAACTTGCATATTAATAAACATGTAACTTGCATATTTACATACATGTAACTCGCATATTAACAAACATGTAACTTGCATATAAAGAAACATGTAACTTGCATATTTACATACATGTAACTTGCATATTAACAAACATGTAACTTGCATATTAACAAACATGTAACTTGCATATTTACATACATGTAACTTGCATATTAACAAACATGTAACTTGCATATTTACATACATGTAACTTGCATAGCATATTACCATGAACTTGCATAACATGCATATGATTACATAGCCCACAACTTGCATATTTAGCATCATGCAAACATAACATACATCATATTAAACTTGCATAAGCTTACATACTCAACATGCATAAACATAAGATTAATGCTAACATCATATCATATGATTCAAAGCTCATTAACCCACATACAAAACCATAAATCTCATCACATCTCATCTAATTAGTTTACCAAAAGATCATCAAAGTGATAGAAACTCACAACTAGCAACTTTGAACACCAAATGAAGAAGATTAAGATGCTAAGAAGGGATTAGAAGTTGATTAGAGAGTGATTAGTATGCAACCCTCTTCATAAAATTAGTGGAGGCCATGAGAGCTAGCATTTTGCCATAGTTTAGTCACTAGGTTTAATTATGAATGAATTAGGGTAGGTTAGGGTCTTATTTATAGATTAGGCAAGTGTTTTAGGCCATAGGATTAACCCTAGATTCAATCCAAGCCATCAAAGCATGTCTTGGGGAAGAAGTCAAGTGTAGGAACCATCTAGGGCCTTTAGATTAAAGATGGACCATGAGAACCATTCAAATGCAAAATCTGCACTTGAGCGAATCGGCCCACGGGTTGACAGCCAAACACCCTGGATTAACCCCTAGTCGACCCAGCGGGCTCGGGTCGACTTCAAAAATCGGCCGGTTCGGTTATTCCCCTCTCCCAATTCGCTGTTTTGAGCATTTTTGCATATTTATTTATTAAATTTTCAATTATATATATATATATATCAATATATATATATATATATATATATATATATATCTACACAACCCATTTCACTTAATTAAGTATACTTTAATTTGGGAATTTTCGTGAAACTTCGCGAGGCCATATCTTGGTCATACGGACTCCGATTTTCGAAAACTCGGACTCTATTTCGCGTATTTTTCCGAGACGAACGCAATGGCATAGCCCGTTTCCCTTGATTCCCATTTTAGAATTAAATTCTGCCTCGATTTATGTTATTACAGGTTATTGAAAATACGGGTTGTTACATTCTCCCCTCCTTAAAGGATTTCGTCCCCGAAATCTTCAAGTTAGGAAGAACGTATCCTACCATCCAATCATCCATCTACTCAAAGCATCATCCACGAGCAATCATTGTCCTTACAAGATTCTAAATGCTGGATGGATATATGCAAAAGTGTGTGTATATGTACTTACCTAATGCAAAAATCAGGCGGTTACTGATACAGTAAACCTCCTTAATGCAAACCATGATAGTGCCATGCATCCAATATGTATGCGAAACCCTATTGACACATACAAATTTCTACATGCGTGCACAACCATACACAAAAATGCATCATCCATATGATAACACAGCCATGATACATCCATCAATCTAACTACCACATCCATTTATGCAATATGCAACATGAAGTGACTGAGCCGATCTAGTGCCTAATGTGTGTGTATATGCATCCACGAGCAACCACTAGCAAACAATTGCATCCATATGCATCCATCAACCATAACATGTTTCAAACACATGTTTCAACCATAGGTTTTACCCTATCTAAAGGTCATAGGTATTAGCGAGAGGATATACTAAAGATAAGATAAGTACTAGACAAGCAATAAAGGAGAAGTTAAAAGACATACTCTCAAAAAGAAATGGATACAAAGAACGCATCTTTGCTTCCGTCTCCCAAGTAGCATTGCTTTCGTCATCTCCCCATTGCACTTTAACTAGCTGAACTTCTATGTTCCTCAACTTCCTAGTTTCTGACCCAAGGATGCGAGTAGGAGCTCGTCGAATCGTCGCATCACGCTCTACCTCTACATCTCTAAGCAAGCTCGGCTCTACCACCTCCGCGGTCTCATGTAAGCACTTCCTCAAATGTGATACATGGAATACATCATGAACACCACTAAGTCTGTCGGGCAACTCCACCCTATATGCCATCCATCCAATCCTTTCCTTAATAGGAAACGGCCCAACAAATCTCGGTGCTAACTTCCCTACGGACCCAAAGCGAACAACATTTCTCAATGGAGATACTTTGACAAAAACCATGTCCCCAACCTCAAACTCAAGATCCGTCCTTCTCCGATCCGCATAAGATTTCTGTCTATCTTGCGCTGCTTTCATCCGTTTTCGAATTAAATCAATCTTCTCTGAAGTCTCTCTAACCATATCCGGCCCAAGCAAGATCTTATCCGTAGATTCCCACCAACATGTAGGAGATCGACAAGGCCTTCCATAAAGAGCTTCGAAAGGAGCCATACCAATACTGGACTGAAAGCTGTTATTATATGCGAACTCCACCAAAGGAAGATGTTCTTCCCATGTACCTCCAAAATCCAAGATACAAAGCCTCAAAAGATCTTCTAAGATACGGTTCACCCTCTCGGTCTGACCGTCCGTCTGAGGATGATATGCGGTGCTCAAACACAACTGAGTCCCTACCGCCTCTTGCAAACTTCTCCAAAACTCACTAGTGAAAATAGGATCTCGATCACTCACAATGCTGGATGGTACGCCATGCAATCTAACAATCTCTCTAACATAGACTGAAGCAAGCCATGGAGCGGTCCTCTTACTCTTTACGGGTATAAAATGGGCACTCTTTGTAAGTCTGTCTACCACAACCCAAATTCCCGTATTGCCCTTCCTCGATCTCGGTAACCCGTCGATGAAATCCATCGAGACACTATCCCACTTCCACTGTGGAACTTCCAATGGGTGTAGCAACCCACCGGGTTTCCTTTGCTCCACTTTAACTTGTTGGCACACTAAGCATCTAGCCACATACTCGGCCACATCTTTCTTCATACCGGCCCAGAAGAAAACTCTCTTCATGTCTTGGTACATTTTGTCTCCACCGGGATGAATAGTCATTCTTGAACGATGTGCATCATCCAAAATAGCCTTCTTCAAACCCTCATCTTGCGGTACACAAAGTCTACCGTCTCTATGCAACCATCCCTTATCATCTATGGTGTATCTACCCAAATGGCTGGACGACTCCCCTCTTATAAGCTTCTCTACCAACACAACCAACTGTGGGTCGTCTCGCTGAGCCTCGCCAATCCGTCTCAAAAGAGTAGGTCTAACCTCCAAGGATGCCAACAAACCAGGTACAAAATCAACAGAAGGTCTGAAGTCAAACAAAGAAAGAAACTCCAAGCTTCGTCGTTCCACGAACAATGGACTCAAAGATAGCCTTTTTCTACTTAAGGCGTCTGCCACCACGTTACCCTTACCAGGGGTATACGCTATCTCGAAATCATAGGATGCTAAGAACTCCATCCACCTTTGCTGTCTTAAGTTTAAATCCTTCTGAGAGAATAAGTACTTCAATGATTTATGGTCGGTGAACAACTCGAATCTCTCACCAAGAAGATAATGGCGCCAAGACTTAAGTGCGAAAACAATCGCGGCCAACTCTAGATCATGGGTAGGGTAATTCTTCTCATGCACTCTCAATTGTCTCCCTCCATAGGCTATTACCCTTCCCTCCTGCATCAAGACTGCGCCTAATCCTGTTCCACAAGCATCGGTATAAACAACAAACGGCTTACTCCCATCCGGGAGCACTAAAACTGGAGCGGTGGTCAAAGCTCTCTTTAACCGTCGGAAAGCATCATCACAATCTACATCCCACGAGAAAACCAGATTCTTTTTCGTCAAGCGGGTTAATGGGGCTGATATCTTCGCGAAGTCTTTGATGAACTTCCTATAATATCCTGCCAACCCCAAGAAACTTCTTACCTCGGTAGCATTTCTAGGAACTTTCCAATCCTGGATAGATACTATCTTTGCGGGATCCACAGCTATCCCTTCCTTAGAGACCACATGCCCTAAGAATCGCACTTCTCTTCTCCAAAAATGGCATTTAGAGAATTTAGCTTTAAGACTATGCGCTCGAAGAGTCTCCAACACTTCCTTGAGATGTAAGGCATGCTCTTCTTCATTCTTGGAAAAGACCAAGATGTCATCCACAAAAACTACTACAAACTTATTCAGATACTCTCTGAACACTCTACTCATGAGATCAACAAAGTATGCGGGGGCGTTTGTCAACCCAAATGGCATCACTAGCCACTCATAAAAACCATCCGGAGTCCGGAAAGCAGTCTTCTCTATACTGTCCTCCGCCACTCTTAACTGATGAAACCCTGTAGCTAAGTCCATCTGCGAAAATACTGACGCGCCAACCAACTGATCAAAGAGATCATCTATCCTCGGTAATGGGTGTCTATTCTTCTTCGTGAGCTTATTAAGTTCTCTATAATCCACACAAAGTCTGAGGGACCCATCCGCCTTCGTGGCAAACACTACTGGAGCTCCCCACTCCGATATACTTCGCCTTATGAACCCCTTCTCAAGCAACTCCCCTACTTGCTTATGAAGTTCTCTTCTCTCACGAGGAGCCATGTGGCGTACTGGCAAAGACACTGGTTTGGCATTATCAACCAAATAAATTCGGAAATCTATCTCCCGCTTCGGAGGCAAACCCTTTACTTCTTCAAACACATCCGGATATTCCCGGACTACTCTGACAGAACACAAACTCTCGACCGAAGCATCGAGCGATTCAAGATAACTTAGCAAAACAGATTCCATGGGATTGCAAGAGATCTCGAGAGTGTTACCCAAGCGGGTCATGAGCCTGACAACTCTCCTTTCGCAATCAAGAACGGCACCATTACTGGATAACCAGTCCATGCCCAAGATCAACCCATAGCCCGTGAAGCCCAATACAAAAGCATCACATCTAAACTCAACGCTAAGTATAGAAATCTTCAAACCCAAACATATCATAGACAGATATATGGAGCCCCCAATTGGGTTTGAGACAACCAAGGGATCATCAACTAGACTGGTGTCTAAGTGCAGTGACTCAACTAACGATGATGAGATAAAAGAATGCGATGCGCCAGAGTCAAACAAAGTACGAACTGGATGATCAAACAGAAAAACCAGACTTTCAACGGAAATAGTTCTACCTCTCTGCTGAATCGGTGGAACTGAGAGAACCTGAACTTGCCCCCCTGACTGAGGTGGTGCTATAAGAGCTTGCACCTGGCCTCCTGAGGTAGACCCCGTCTTCTGCCCCTTCTTTGGGCAGTTTTTCACAAGATGCCCTGCTTCACCACAATGAAAGCAACCGGTCTTCTTCTTTTTGCGACAATCCTTACTGAGGTGTCCTGGTGTTCCACAATTGAAGCACTTCTTCTTCGTCTTCTTTTTGTCACCATTGCCTTTTCCGCCCTTGCCTTGTTGTTGCTGTTGCGGTTTCTTCTGATCCCCCTTTTTCTCTGGTGCCTTAGAATTCTTATCATCCTCATGCATAAGTGCCATGTAGACAAGCTTCTCAAAAGTGGCCCCCATAGGAATGTGAGTCATAGCTATTCCTTGCAATGGTTCGTTCAAGCCTCTAACGAACCTCAAAGCCTTCTTCTCCGGTGTATTCACCAACTCTATGCCAAACCTTGCTAATTGATTGAATTTGTTGACATATTCTTTCACCGTGAGATTCCCTTGCTTCAAATTCAAGAACTTCTCCATAAACAGATTCTCTTCCGCCCTTGAGAGAAACTTAGCCCCAAACCTTTGCTTAAAATCTGCCCAAGAGTCAACAGGGCGTTCTCCATTAGTGACCTCCCACCAGAATGAGGCCTCTCCCTTCATTAACCAAGCCGCCAACTTGACTTTCTTTCCCTCTTCCACTTCAAAGATATCTAGCAACTCTTCCACTTCCTTAAGCCAATCTCTAGCCTCTACGAAAGTCTCTGAACCAAGAAAAGGTTTTCCTCCTATAGCCTTGAACTCCTTGCAAACCTTAGCAAAATTATCCACTCTAGGCTGAGGAGGAGGAGCGGTTGTCTCTGGTGTAGTAGCATTGGCCGGACCCGCAGCCGTGGCCCTAGCCTCTTGCAACCTCCTATACCATAGTGGTATAACTAAACCCTCCGGGATGTTAAGATCTTCAGCCATGCTGAAACGAAAGAGGAAAGATTCAAAAAGGAGATTCCGAAAGATAAAGATATGGCTATTGGGGATTATGCTTTTCTTTTTCAAAAACTTTTTCTCTTAGAAGACATGCTTTTAAAAATCCTTTCTTCGAAAATACTCTTAGAAAGTAGTTTTTCTCAAAAATTTTATCTGTCCTGGTAACCTTAAGCTCTGATACCACGTGTAACACCCCACTCCCGCTATGATCACTCACTAAGGGAATGCCATAGCATCGGTGGAGTATTTTAGTGAATATAGAACAGAAAAATTACAACAAGACAGATATAAATAGTACTTGAAATTTTAAAACATCATCTCATAACAGCGGAAGTAAAACATGTCTGGTTACATCATAAAACCACAATAAAGGTCAAGTACAATATCCATCAAAATAAAGAAGTACATAATCCCACTCTCATACAATAGCCAAACAAAAGAAAAGATAACTGGATAACTGGAGCTTTACATCTATCCAAGCTCCTAAAGACTGGAACAGCAATCCGATCAAGCTCCACTACTGCTAGGATCCACCGTAGGACCTGAGGGTTGGGAAAAAGATAAAAACAACAGGGTCAGACATAAGTCTGAGCGAGTCCTATAACTTTAACAATACAATCGTTAAAGTAACCAGAGAAGACATAAACTGATATACGGTAACATATAGGGATGAATGGCTACCCTAAGCAGTCAACTAAACGAAGATAAAGGATAAAGACGCATCTACCCTCCCTAAGGTAAATTACTAAACTGCACCACACCAGTCGTTCCTAACTTAAAGGTTGATCCCACCCAAGGACTTATAAAATTTACTAATTAGTACCTGCGTACCCCTAGGTGACCAAGTAGGCGCCACGGGGCCCTACAATCCACTAGGTGTACACACTACTTCCCATTCGATCGGCTCCCTAACGTAGATACCCGTGCTGGCCCCACCGTGGGATGTATCATTCCCCAATGTGGCAACCTGATGGAACTAAAGGTGCACGGCTTATATCTACTCGATGCAACAACGGCTTACCTACCAGCCCGGGCCCACTCACGCATATGAAGCCCGTTGGACTTGCGTTGCCACCGCTAACCCGTTTGCCTCTTACAGTCAAGCCCAGTATGCGTGTCCCGTCCTCGACATGGGTCGAGCCCACAAAGATACGTATGGGTTACTGGTTGAAATGGGCCTCCACAAGCTACCCACCTAAGCTTGTCCCTTTTTCTAGTATATCCCACTTAACCCTTTAATCATGTTTTAATTACATGTTCCATTTTGGTTAAGTATTCTAATCGTATTTTCTATTGCCACCCAAGGCAACCACTAGATTTTCTCATGCCACCCGAGGCACCCACTTAACCCCTCATGTCCCTCTACATGCTAATATGGTTAAGTGTTTCTTAATTAATTAATTAAGAACGTAACCTTTGTAAAGACCTCTCACATTAGACTGTCTTTTATGACCGCTGGTTAAGCCGGTTGGGTCCGGGCAGCCTTATGTCATAACAGAGTCTAACCTCGTGTCTTTACATTAATTACGTATTTAGTTTGTGCCTAAGACCTCTCACATTGGGCTAACATTTGTAGCAACTGGTTAAGCCGGTTGGGTCCGGGCAGTTTTACGCTACAACTGAGTCCAACCTCGTGTCTTAGTCAATTAATTACACCTAATTAATCACCCTCATAATTTTATATTAATTATCCCTAATTAATCAAGTTTTCTTAACATGGGTAGACCTAACTTAATAGGTAAATTCCCATGGGGTAGACCTAACTCAATAGGTAAATTCCCAACACATAGTATGGGTACACCTAACCAAATAGGCAAATTCCCATACTATGTTTATTTATTTTGTGTTATGCATAATTATATTAATTTCACACAATCTTATTAACTTATGCATTTAATTACCCCATCGTTCCCACGTAATTTCGTTCATGATATAACACATATAAAAGGTGTCAACTTGCATATGAATGAACATGTTTCAAAGGTGCCATCTTGCATATTAACAAACACATAACTTGCATATGAACTTGCATAACATGTCACATAACTTGCATATAATATGTCACATAACTTACATATTCATTTTGCATAACAAACTTGCATATTAGCTTATAGACTTGCATAATGTGTCATCATGAACTTGCATATTAATAAACATGTAACTTGCATATTTACATACATGTAACTCGCATATTAACAAACATGTAACTTGCATATAAAGAAACATGTAACTTGCATATTTACATACATGTAACTTGCATATTAACAAACATGTAACTTGCATATTAACAAACATGTAACTTGCATATTTACATACATGTAACTTGCATATTAACAAACATGTAACTTGCATATTTACATACATGTAACTTGCATAGCATATTACCATGAACTTGCATAACATGCATATGATTACATAGCCCACAACTTGCATATTTAGCATCATGCAAACATAACATACATCATATTAAACTTGCATAAGCTTACATACTCAACATGCATAAACATAAGATTAATGCTAACATCATATCATATGATTCAAAGCTCATTAACCCACATACAAAACCATAAATCTCATCACATCTCATCTAATTAGTTTACCAAAAGATCATCAAAGTGATAGAAACTCACAACTAGCAACTTTGAACACCAAATGAAGAAGATTAAGATGCTAAGAAGGGATTAGAAGTTGATTAGAGAGTGATTAGTATGCAACCCTCTTCATAAAATTAGTGGAGGCCATGAGAGCTAGCATTTTGCCATAGTTTAGTCACTAGGTTTAATTATGAATGAATTAGGGTAGGTTAGGGTCTTATTTATAGATTAGGCAAGTGTTTTAGGCCATAGGATTAACCCTAGATTCAATCCAAGCCATCAAAGCATGTCTTGGGGAAGAAGTCAAGTGTAGGAACCATCTAGGGCCTTTAGATTAAAGATGGACCATGAGAACCATTCAAATGCAAAATCTGCACTTGAGCGAATCGGCCCACGGGTTGACAGCCAAACACCCTGGATTAACCCCTAGTCGACCCAGCGGGCTCGGGTCGACTTCAAAAATCGGCCGGTTCGGTTATTCCCCTCTCCCAATTCGCTGTTTTGAGCATTTTTGCATATTTATTTATTAAATTTTCAATTATATATATATATATATATATATCAATATATATATATATATATATCTACACAACCCATTTCACTTAATTAAGTATACTTTAATTTGGGAATTTTCGTGAAACTTCGCGAGGCCATATCTTGGTCATACGGACTCCGATTTTCGAAAACTCGGACTCTATTTCGCGTATTTTTCCGAGACGAACGCAATGGCATAGCCCGTTTCCCTTGATTCCCATTTTAGAATTAAATTCTGCCTCGATTTATGTTATTACAGGTTATTGAAAATACGGGTTGTTACACCTTTCTTCGACGCTCTGAGAAAAAGGAAGAAATATTTTCTATGGACTCCTGAATGTCAGAGAACATTGGAGGTTCTAATCCAGCACATAGAAACACCCCCATGTTAGGGAATGTGGAAAGGATCGTTAAGGCAAAACAAACACTATAGGGGGGCGAATAGTGTTTTTAGGAATTTAAACTAAATCTAAAACTTATGTGAATTGGTAGATGAATCAAGCATCACAGAAACAATAATCAAACATAGATGCAAATTAAACAGAAATAAAAATGTAGAAAAGGAAATAACACACCGGATTTTATACTGGTTCGGAATACTCCTACGTCCATTCCCACGCAATGCTGGATTGCGCAGAGTTTTATTACTATATCAAAATCCAATTACAATCCTACTTGATTTCATGGCTACAAGGGATACTACAGATTCCGTCCTTGATTTTACGACTACAAGGGATATCACCGATTTCGTCCTTGATTTTACGGGTACAAGGGATAGCACCAATTCCTTTATTCAACCCAAATAAAATACAAACAGCCTTATAACTCTTCAGTAGCACTTAATTCAGAGAGTATAAAGTAAAGAGTGTAAAGGGAAGAAGTTTGATCAAAACGAAATTGAATTTGGCAGTGTATAAGTGTAGAAATCATAAAAATTATTAAGAAAAATGGTGTAGAGAAAGAGGATGGAGTTAGAGAAGAAGAGATGATAAAAAAAATCGAATTTAAGCCCTTTTTATAGAGTTTGAAAGGATGCCACGCTTCAGAACCGTCACAAATAATGAAAAGACACTTCCTTTCAAAATTGGATAAACGACAGTTATATGTCGACATATAGGTTTTTGTATGTCAACATACTTATAGTGTAAAATTAATTTTTGATCATTTTTCAAGTGTTTTGATATAAATATTATTCTGGAAATTCTTGAATTCAAATATAGTGTTATAAATTAATATTGTAAAGTAGGAAATCATATATAAACATAAATATAAACTATATAAATATTTATAAAAATATAAAGGTTAAAACTATATAAAAGGCACTACAAGAACTGATATTTTGTAGCGCCCAAAAAACGCCACCAATCATTTTTGGTGGCGTTTCGATAATTTTTACAAGAAAACATGCCATTAAAAATAAAATAAAAATGTTGCACTTTTAATAAAAGCCACCATAAATACTTTTATTGTAACGTTTTCAAACAACACCATAAATATTTCTATAGAGCTTTAAAAATGCCATAAAAAAGTTTTTTGATACTATTAATAAAATTTCCAATTTTATCCCTGATTTACGATTGCATTTACTCAACTCCACTACATGTATTTTTTGTAGCGTTTTCTAAAACGCTACTAAAAGTTATTAATTAATTTGTTTTATTTTTTCATGCAATTATTTCTTGTTAATAGTCTATTTTGTTTCTACAATATCAATCAATAATCATTCACATAATCATCATGTTCAAACAATTAAAAAAACAATTAACCATATAATCAAATAGAATATGCATAACTATTTCAATACAATAGTTTTCTGAATAAATGACCAAACTCGCATAGAAGAACCATTGATATACAAATTTACACATCTGGTACAAAGAAAATATTTTACCTAACTAGTACATACATGACGCTTGATTACCCATAATTCTTTGTTCTGTACATCGCCGTTAGTTTCCTTGATCCTGGATTTCTGTGAAATCCCACCATCATCCTCGAGCATTCCATATAAGTTTGAAACATAAAAATAAAACTTCCAAGTCTAAGTATCAACTGTCAATTTTGTTCTTCCCTTTCAGTAAATGTAACTTACAGAAGTTGATCTTCAGTGTACATGGTGTACTGCTCATAAGCCCTCGTCCAAAAATTGAATCCTTTGAGACTGCATTGAGCAGTGTATACAGCAGCAGCCAACTCGACATCTCCACCATTTGCCGTGTTACCCGTCGATGCTAAAACACTTTCAGTTGCTTAAGCAACAACAGCTTTGCTGCAAAGTCGACAATCAAGTTATCATTGATCTGATTCATAGATCCCTCATCTTACTTATACACATTACATCGAGTATGAACCGCATGAGCAATGTTGCCTCAGAATGGTAGTAGAAATAAACAATATAAACAAACTGGTATAAGAAAAGTTTCACATGGATGAGTACGTTCGATAGTAGGAAGACGAAATCCTTACCTAAGAATGGTAGAATACACATCCCAACGAATGCCACCTATGCAGTACATCAATATATTTGTATTCTCCTTATCTGTTCCAGCCAAGGGATATGAATCAGCAACCTGATTTGATTTAGACATGGCAAATTAGCATAATAGCTTAAAAGAAAATATAGCTTAATACAAGCGGATAAAAGAAAGATTGTGTCCCAATATTTTTGAATACTTAAATTGTGATATACATACACATACATGTATGCATTTACATACATACAGCTCCCTTAAAAAGTAAAAAAAAAAAAAAACAAGTAAATAAATAATACGCTAAAGTCTATAAAGGTTGCTTTGGCTCCCTCGGCACCCTCTTTGGAACTGCACCATCTACCAACAAAAACAATGATTTATTTCCATCCTAACTGTTTCAAGTGGTTTTCTTTTTTCTCAATTTGGATGATTTAGAAAAAATTTAAATTGTGATTAACCATGTTATCTCGCTTACACTACAGAAACAGGAAGGGGGTTTTAAGCCTTGTTCTATTTTGAAAGAAGAGGGCATACAAATACCAATTTAGGGTGCATCTGCAGACAATATAGGACATCCAATTAATTTTAAGACCCACAAACTCAAACCGATCCAACGAGACCCAAACATGAAGGGTTTCAGGTTGGGTCTAAGTAACGTAAAATACTGTAAAGATCCAATATAATCCGACTCACCTAAAAAGATCCAATAAAGAAAACAAATAAATATATAGTGTTATCATCCAAGCAAAGCCGAATCGATGCGAACCAAATCCCAAATCGGATATGGTATAGGTTTTAAAACGTATATTGTGAACCCAACAAAATCGACATAACTAAATTTGAGATTGACCAAGTTAGATACAAATCCGATCCAGCAGGTTTAATTGCCATCACATATCAAACTTAACCACATCTATCAGAATGAACCAAGAAATATAAGAACTGATTGTTTCTGAAAAGATTTCAATATCATATTAAAGTCCTAACCTATCCTTGATAAACATTGTCTCATTAACCATGCCATCTCATTTTCACAACAGAGTAAAGAGTGTAACTAAGTCACATGATTTAAAAAAAAACTATTTTATCAAAATAAAATTAGAAAATGATAAATACCTAGCCCAACCATTGTTTAGAAAAGCATCTCATTTAATGATATTATGTTGACTGATTACTATCAAGTCTGCCAAACAATAACTCCTGACTGTGAATACCAACTACAACTACCTGAAAGCAAGATTGATTGCTGAAATGTTTTGAGCAAAATTTTAATGAAGAATTTGTACAGTTTGACAGACCAAATAATGGAACTCCAATAAAATAGGTAACCTAGTGAAACAACTCTACCCACTGCATTTAATAGTGCAACTGATGTTCTGAATCATTAAGGGGCACATAAGCACAAAATTTCCTATGATTCAAAAGAAGAAAAGAAAATATATTCCACTTCTTTTGTATTCATAGGTCATTTCATACACTAGTAGTCCTTTGAGAGATACATCAACCAGTACTTCTCATTTTAATTTTGTTAGTATCATTCTAGCAAACACATCCAGTGTGAAACCTGCACAGGTTTGGCACAAAATCTTTCTGAGTGTAAATGTAAACCTGAGAGCTCCTGTATCTCTTTTCTTCTCCATGTGAAACTTGCACAGGTTTGGCGGAAAAAAAAATCTGAGTGCGCCATCTATATTTCCTCATCTACTCTATGCATCTCCAAGAATCTGAGACCTGGTAATCAACAAAAGAGGCCACAAGTAGGTTAAACTTCATGGATAGTCACAAGTTCATAGTTTTTATCCCACATTAAGTAAAAATAATATCAGAGTAACTTTTGTTTTTAGGGTACTCATTGATATTAGTGAAACTCCAACTAACTCGATTTCTAATTCCATCCAACAACAGCAACATAGTATCATGGAAACCAAGAAGGAAATGGAAAATGATTATAATGGGAAAGAGGCGGCTTGCATAGAGAAATGGTTGGATCTGGGTTAGATATTAAATAGGTTTTAAGTAAAAACGAAGACGGATTCGTAGCAGATGTGAAGAGACAACAAAAAGAAGTAAAGTAATAGGAAGGAAAAAAAATTAAAACCGATTTTACCTCTGAATTCGTCGGGTAGGCCGAGTAAGGGTTCGTCCGGTTCGGAAGGAGAAAAGGAGTAGCCGATCAGGGGGAAAAATGGAAGATAAAAGGTAGTTTTGAGCATGGATGTTTGCTTGTGGGGGGGAGAAGGAAGGGGTACTAGCAGATCTGAAGGAAGAAGAAAGCAAGAAAAGGAGTAGCCGATTTGGGAAATGGTGAGAAATAGTTGGTCACGTTTATATTGGACCATGCGAGACTTATTTTTACAAAGGCGGGAATAAGAAATATTTTTTGCAACGTTTATATTGTTAGTTAAAACACCTTTACTTGCATTTGCGAATAAACACCCCTAATTTTTGCAATAAAAAATCATTTTTCTTGTAGTGAAGTGAAAATATAAATATATGAAACTTATCAAACTTTGAGTTTGAAAACAAAATTAAAATAAGAAAAGAGAATAGAAAATAAAATAGAAAGAAAATAAAATAGAGAGGATTTGAAGATAGAATTTGAAAACAGAATTTGAGAAGCAGAATTTGAATTTGAACCTGGAGTGCTATTTAGAGTCTTACATAATCTAGACTCTATAACTATATTAATCCTGAACTCTTGAAATCTTGAATACACATGAGTCTTGAAATCTCTCTGAACTATGAATCTCTAATATCTTTAAACTGTATAGTCTTTAGTAATATTTCCTGCATATATGTGTATATATATTCTATGCAAAAGTGTTAGTATATATTTTATAATCAATTAATATTGAAACAAGGTTGTTGTCATCAAAACTCCATTCTCCAACAATCTCCACCTTTTTGATGATGACAACCTTAGTTTATAAAATTTTATATCATACCTATATATACTTGTTGATGATGATCCTCTTAAATGCTCCCTTTGTCTATATGAATTCTACTATATCTATATTTAATAATTTCTCCCCTTTTGGCATTATCAAAAAGAAATTCTAAAAGTACTCCCCCTAAATTATATAACTATCTAAATAGAACTTAAGTCACTGATTTAATATTCCTCCTTAATCTATAACTAATTCAAAGTAGAATACTCCCACTAAGTTTAATAACATATACTCCCCCTTAAACTTATATTCTTATGTTTATTATATCATAACTAATTATAACACTTATTGTAACAACCCAATAAATCAGAACCGATTTAAAAGTTTTATTTTGAGTAATTTTGTCAAAAAAATACGTTAGAATTTAAAAATTGGATTTTTAAATAACAATATAGCCCTTAAAAATAGTCATTTAACAGACGACCTCCAATTTTGACGAAACCACTTTGGTTAGATCTGGAATGTTAATTTATGGCTAGGTTTAAAATTCCATAATTTTTTGAATTAATATGTGAGCGTGGCAAAGGAAAACGTGTTTTGCAAATACAGTGCAAATTGGATCGACCAGAAAATGGCCATTTTTCAAATGGTCTTCAAATTTGACGAAATCAGTTTTGTTGGGACTGTATCGTCCAACATAGCTGGATTTATTTTTCGGGAATTTTTGGAATCAGTATGTGGGCCCAGTAAATTAAAATGTACGTTTAAATCCAATATCGAATGTTTTATATTCTAATTTAGAGAAAAACTAACTGAAACAGTCGAATGGGCTTACGAAACATATTCCATTATATCTGAAATGGGGGTACTTAGTTAGAGGCGATAGTCATTGGGTTTGATTTGGAGTTCGTATGGATTTAAGGGTATTTTTGGAATTAAACGAAAATAAAAATAATTATAAATATATAAACCAATTAAAAAATACACGTTGACCAATTCATTCTGAGAAAAACCGGATCCTCTCAAACCCGATGGCAGAAACAGCTTAATCCTTCTCTCCTTGATTTCTCGCGATTCTTGCAACAAAATCGAACGATCCTTTAGAGCATTTTGTAGAGATTTCTCCTAGCTTCAAATCCATACTAGTTTCGAATCCTATTGTTGAGTGTTGGAGGTGAATCGATGCCGAGAAGTTCACCTATTTAAACCGCCGTCGAGCCCTGTTGATGCCGTCGAACTGGACCCCACCACCGGCATTAGGTGCGCCTCTCCTTCCTCTCCGACGTGGCGCCAGCTGATCGTCCTCTCGTACATCGGTTGGCGTGAAAATTGGTGACCTAATTTTGGACCAAACGGAGAGGTAACATCTGTGTTAATTTAAATAGTTAATAACACTTAAAAGCGTTGCGAAGTTCAATTTATTTATAAAAATCATATCTTTTTCATATGTTGTCGAAATTCAGTGAAACAAGAGACATTGGGACCGTGACATCGTACACTACATTCTAGAAGAGACTAGGATGCATTTTGAGCTCTCTACAATTTAAGGAGTGGAACCCAATGTGAGATTTCTAAATTCAAATTGGAATGGAAAAACAATGTGTAAATTATATAAGCGATGTATAAATTATATACGCGTTGTATATCTCATATATGCGCGTTGTATAAATTATATAAGCAATGCATAAATTATACATACATTGTATAAATCATATATGCGTTGAATGAAATTGAAATGGAAATAAATACGTTTATATATATATATATATATATATATATATATGTATGTATGTATGTATGTATGTATGTATGTATGTATGTATGTATACTCCCCTCGTCCACAGACCATGGACGATATAAATTGATTGTGTTGTGGAAACTGATTGTGGTTGTGAATGATTGATTGTGGTTGCAACAAAATTAACTTGTTTGTGGTAAATTCATTATGTTGTGAAAATGAATGGTATTGTGGAAATTATGGAAATGAAATTATTGTAATGCTGCAAGGCCTAGGATAGCAGAGAAGCCATGCTGGACACGGTGCCAGTGCTAAATACCCTGCCGTTGTAATGCCGAAATTTTCTAAAATATTCATGTGTTTGAATAAATTGTGTGAACAACAAAAATCACATTTTTATCCTATGTATGAAGTATATAAAATATTCATGTTTGAAATAAATTGTTTGAACAATAAAAATAACATTTTTATCTTATGTATGAAGTATATAAAATATTCATGTTTGAAATAAATTATTTGAACGATAAAAATAACATTTTTATCTTATGTATGAAGTATATAAAAATATTCATGTTTGAAATAAATTGTTTGAACGACAAAAATATCATTTTTATCATGTATGTGAAGTAAAAAAAAATATTCATGTGTTGAATAAATTCTTTAAACGATAAAAATATTATTTTTAACATGTATATGATGTGTTAAAAATAGTCATGTGTTGAAAAATATTTTTGTTTGCCAAAAGTATCATTTTTATCATATGTATGAAGTGTTAAAAATAACCGTGTGTTGAAATAAATATTTGTTCATTGAAAATATTATTTCTAACGTGTATATGAAATGTTAAAAATAGTCATGTGTTGAAAAATATTTTTGTTCGCCAAAAAGATCATTTTTATCATATGTATGAAGTGTTAAAAATAACCGTGAGTTAAAATAAATATTTGTTCATTGAAAATATTATTTTTAACATGTACATGAAGTGTTAAAAGTAGTCATGTGTTGAAAAATATTTTTGTTCGCCAAAAATATCATTTTTATCATATGTATGAAGTGTTAAAAATAACCATGTATGGAAATAAATATTTGTTTGCTAAAAGTATTATTTTTAGCGTAGATATGCATATACACACACACACAAACACACACACACATATGTTGAACAGGAAAGTGGATTAACTATTGAGTAAAGAATTTATTTGCGTGCCCGACAAATAGGTAAGCCTTAATGAGTTGGCTGCGCAATTTTAGTTATTATATAAACTCCTGTGAATGTCATTGGATGCAGTGTGCTGCTTGTTCTGTGTGAGATTATAAACAACACCATAGAATAGCAACAATTAATTTTGAACTACACTGCATGGCATACTTCGTGAAGATAGCATACTCTATCATATACCACATAAGCACTTGAAGCTTATGTGACGAGGTTGGGATTACCATACAGGCATGACGCTCGTATGGCGATGACTGAATTACAAGTTGAACGGAGGACTGATATGGACTAAATAAAATATATCGGTAAATTGCCAGATTTAATAAAAACCCCACACGGGTCTGGAGTTGACAATAATCACGTCTCTCTAGTTATTAGATACGGCACATGGATTACTTATTTTCCAACACTGGACAAGGTGACGAGAATTTATTCTCTGGAGTTATGATTTTTATGCACTCCCTTGGGCTTAGAATAGGTCACTAAAAATTGTGTATGTTGTTTCTGGATTTATTGGGTGCCTAATACGGCCCAATAAATTTCCAAACCCCTCTCCGTACAAATGAGGCTATGGCGAAATTTTCCGAAATTTAAAGGCGTTAGCTAAAATTTTGAAGTGAAAATGGTTTGGAAATCATCGAAAGAATTATATATATATATAAATTAAAATAAAACGAATCGCGCTGTTGCAGTTCGCGTTTTGGAATCGTAACTTTAAACGATTATACAGAAAGATCCGACCGTCGGATTTTCTCGAAACTAGAACCATTGGGTTCGCTTTGGAAAGATCTTTCCAATGATATAAAGTTTGTTAAGATCCGATCGTTAGATTTTGAGAAATGTGTAAATTAAATCTGAAGAAAAATAGCACCAGGGCCGCGTAATGACCTGAAGCGTCGTTTAATTAATATGGGCTATTTTTAAATAAATAAAAATAGTGATAAATCATTATAAAATATTATAAATGATATGGAATGGAAATAAACCGATTTCACTTGGTTTGTTGGATATTTTGATGGTTATATGTATTTGACATGAAATTATTATATTGAATTAAAACGCAAATGTCAAATAATTTAACCATGAAATGAATTGATTTGAATTCTATGTATACACAAATTATTTGAAAAGGCCGAGTTAATTGTCATTTCAAATAATTAATTGACGATTAAAAGTCGAAGATATGAAGACGGTGCAAGACCGGTGATCTTCACATCGAATGGATTACTGCTGATGCCCTGGATCGGTTAGCTCCCATGAGGGGTTACAGTGGTAGTGGTCCAGACGTATTTGTTGATTGTCCGGATGTGCGAGGGCCTCTCTCATGTATTGGATATATGGGACAAGGATTAAGGTGCCTCCAGTTTCGTTCAGACCCAGAACGAACTAGTAAATGGATGTGTGTCTGACATTGGATTTTATTCTTTGCTGATTGACTTCTATTAAATATATATCTATTTGATGGCGGAGAATTTATTCTCTTGATTAACACCCTTCTCTAAGACGTACGAGCTTAGAGGTTATATATCCATAGACATCGGTCGCATGGCGTGGAATGTCAATGTGGCATGCTGAGATGCAAGTGATCAAGGCTTTTGCTGAAAAGCAGAGCCTTGTAGTTGATGATCAAAGCATGACTTTAAATAGCATAGCTTTGTGTATAGCGTTAATTCGCGAGCCTCACACCCCGGTATGAACCAGAAACAGGAGAGGACTACAGGGATAACGTGCGTTTCTTTCTAGCTTAAAGTGGTGTCATGTATGGAGCCCAGACATTTTTACTTATGTGGATGATAGAAAGCGAGGTGCCTCGGATATATCGGTCACTATGGGGTCGATGGATGAATATGGTCGACATACTGACCAGATTTACGCCCCATAGGGCGGGGAAACACATTGTTCAGGGATTATCAATCCACTTAGTGTGGACTGGCCCTGAAGATCCAAGGTGCAGTTGCGGTTGTATCCTGAGACACGGGCTAGAGCGTCTCAAATTCGGTAAGGACAATTCCTTGCCTTGGTTCATGATGGAAATCCAACTTCCAATATGACATTGTGTGGTATTGATTGTAAATCTATATATAGCGACATGACATATGGTACCCATGCCGTCTAGGATTGATACATTATGATTGAAATTGTTTTTGAAACATATATGTACTAGTAATAATATCAAATGATTTTGATTTATACGTATCAAGCATATTGTGGCCATTATAAGGTAAAACTCTATCCTCCGGCTTGCGTTGCATTGTGTGATGGGACCTGAGTCTTATAATGGCTTCATTTTCTATAAAAAGCATTGCATTGTTTAAATGACTTACTTTATTTATGGACTGGCAATCCAATGGAGTAAACCCGTTCCACATTAGCGGTGTGGTCCGATGATTAGCCTTATTATTAAATAAGTTAAGTAAATTTCTCATACCAGTCCCATGACTGACTCGTAGTTTGTTTCACTTTGCAAACTCAGGTGCCCCTATTTTCTACGCGGGAAGCCTTGTATTCAGGTTTTAGCAGGCTCATTCTGGATAGCTATGGAGCCGAGGAAGGATTTTATCATTTTTATTATGCTGTTCAGACTTCATTATGTATATTATGTTTGATTCCGCTGCAGACATTTTATATTATGATGAAACCGTATTCTGTACTAAGTATGATCCTGTTATGCTATGTAACTCTGATGTTGATAATATTTCCAGTGTAATTTGATGTACATTATCTGGTGTAATGATATATTTCTGTTCTGCTATTACTGTTTATGTGCTATATTCCAATTATTATCCTTTCTTTCGTGGCACTGGGGTTTGGGGTCACCACACTTATCTTACTAGTATAAACAAATTTTCATTAAACATGAGTTTGCACAAATTATGGTACACAAACAAACATGATTTATCGTAAGAACGCAAGGAAACGAAAACCTTAAACACTAATTATTTCTGATAAAGGGAGATTTATGAATTGGACAATTTGGATAATGGAGACAAAATTCTCCATTCTTTTCAATCACATTCCCATTTTGGTCGAATAAAACCTCTCCCACATATTCAACCTTATCATCTTTTTTCGTAATCATTGGTTGTGTCTCTTGTTGTTCTTCCTCTTCCATCATTTCTTCTTCCTCTTCTAGTTCTTCCTCAGGATATTCTTCTAGTTCTTCCTCCTTTTCCATGGCTTGATTATCATCATGAATGATAATTGGATTAGCCTGATTATCCATTATATATTTAAGTAGACTCCTTACTACTTTCCCTTGCCTGTTTTGCTCTTGATTCATCCTAATCTATAGTACTTGCATTTTAGCCATTATTTGCAGAACATACTCCATCTTTTCTTCGATTTTGATCACCCGAGATAGCGTAGATTATTGAAAAGGAGTCTCGGATGGTCCAGAGTCTGAATCAGAGTTGATTTGGGTGTTTAGATTGGTGGTGGCCATTGTATTTTTTAATTTAGAGTTTTTATAGAGAAGAGAAATGGAAACGAAGTTGAAAAATCGAAGTAGAAGATTTAAATACTTTAAATAATTAACTTTTGGTGGGAATTAAATTTGAAACTCTGACAGTTATATGTCGGCATATAAAAAGCTTTATGTCAACATACTTTAGTTTTAAATTTTATTTTTATATATTATAAAATATTTAATTATATTAACCCACTTAATGAACATGTGCCTAATTCTCTCCTAAATTTAGTGAATATTGCTTCATTTAATGGTTTTGTTAATATATCTGTTATTTTTTTATTAGTTTCTATAAATTTGAGTGAAATATTTTCTTTACTTACGTTATGTCTTAGAAAATAATGTCTCACATCGACATTTTTAGTTTTTGAATGATGAGTTGGATTTTTAGAAATATTTATAGCACTTGTATTGTCATAGTATATAGGTGATTTATTTATTTTTAAACCAAAATCATTTAAAGTTTGTTGCATATATATTACTTGTGAACAAGCTAAAGTAGAAGAGATATATTCTGCTTCAGTTGTTGACAAAGATACAATATTTTGCTTTTTACTGAACCATGAGACTAGTAAATGTCCTAAGAAGTGACGTATCCCACTAGTACTTTTACGATCAGATTTACATCTTGCGTTGTCAGCATCACAATTCGAAATTATTTCGAATGAATCATCTTTAGGGTAAAACAATCTGAAATCTGATGTATGCTTTGCATACCTTAGAATATGTTTTATAACTTTTAAATGTGTTTCCTTAGGTTGTGATTGATATCTTGCACAGAGACATACACTATGCAATATATCTGGTCATCTAGAGGTTATATACAATAATGATCCTATCATTCCTCTATATAGTTTTTGGTCAACATCTTTTGATGTATCATCCTTACTTAAAGATGTATTAGTTGCCATAGGTGTTGGTCTCCCATCTGTTGTTGTTAAGTTATATTTATTAATCAGGTCTCTTGCATATTTTTCTTAATTAATAAATATTCCAATTTTCAATTGATGAATTTGTAGTCCTAGAAAGAATGATAATTCTCCCATATGACTCATTTCAAATTCCTTAGTCATAATATCTGAAAATTCTTTATTCATTTTATCGTTTGTGACCCAAAGATTATATCATCAACATATATTTGTACTAATTGAATATCTTTATTATTTTTCTTAGTAAACAAAGTATTATCTAATTTTACTATTTCAAAATTTGATTGTAACAAATAATTTCTTAACCTATCATACCAAACCCTAGGAGTCTATTTTAATCCATATAACGCTTTTTTAGCTTATATACGTGATTTGGTAATTTTTCATCTTTAAATAGAGGTGGTTGTTCTAAATGTACGTCTTCCTTGACAAATCCATTAAGAAAAGCACTTTTGACATCCATTTGATATAATTTGAAATTAGTATGGTTTGCAAAATCTAGTAAAATCCTAACAGCTTCTAGTCTTGCTACGGGGGCAAAAGTTTCATCGTAATCCATTCCTTCTTCTTGAGTATATCCTTGGGCTACTAGTCGTGCTTTATTTCTTATGACCTCACTGTGTTCTTTAATTTTATTTTTATAGACCCATTTGTTTCATATTATAGTTTTATCTTCTGGTTTAGGAACAAGTTCCCATACATCATTCCGAGTAAATTGATTCAGTTCTTCTTACATAGCAAGTATCCATGAATCATCGGAAGATGCTTCCTTTGGATTCTTGGGTTCAATAGTTGAAATAAATGCAGTATTACTCATGTTATTTAATTGATTACGAGTTCTAACAACTAACTCAATATCTCCTAAAATATTTTCTACAGGATGATCTTTAAGTAATCTAATTCTTTTATTTGGTTGATTAGTCTCATTTTCACAATCATCTTCACTATTATGAATTATACTTTTATAGTTTTCGTCAAAAGATACATTTAGGGTTCTTATATGGTATTGGTTCGAGTATTAAAAACTCTATATGCCTTACTTCTATCAGAATATCCAATAAATATTCTTTTATCGAATTTCGAATCAAACTTGTCTAAATTATCCTTTGTATTTAGTATAAAACATTTACTTCCAAATATTTTAAAATATGATACCTATGGTTTCTTGGTATACAAAAGTTCATATGGAGTTTTTTGAGTTAAAGGTCTAATTGAAATTCTATTAATAATATAGCAAGCTGTTGCAGCTGCCTCTGCCCGAAAGTTCCTTGGTAAATTACTATCCGATAACATAGTTCTCGCATATTCTTTTATCATCCTATTTTTACGTTCAACTACTCCTTTTTGTTGAGGAGTTCTTTCAATCGAAAAATTATGAGTTATTCCCTTTTTATTATAATATTTTTCAAAATTTTCATTTTCGATTTCTCCGCCATGATCGCTACGTATTGTTTTAATTTTTAGTGATAATAAATTTTGAATTCTTTTAGAAAAGTTTTAAATTGATCAAAAGCATCACTTTTATTTTTAAGAAACAAAGTCCAAGTAAATCTAGAAAAACCATCGACTATTACGTAAACATATCTATTATTGTTTATTGATTGAACTTGAGATGGACCAAATAAATCCATGTGTATTAATTCTAATTGTTTTGATGTAGTGATTTCTTCTTTTTATTTAGATGAACTTTTCTTTAATTTTCCGAATTGACAAGCGCCGCATAAGTTATTGACTCTAAATTTCATTTTGGGTAGATTAGTTTAGAAATTCTAGAAATATGTTTGAAATTTATATAACCAAATCTCTTATGCCAAATCCAAGGGTCACTTGTATTGGCAATAAGACATATATTATCGCTGGAGATTTTCATACTCAATATATAGATACTTTTATTTCTATCTCCTTCGAATATAACTTTTGAATTCCTATCTTCTGTAAAACATTTATTCTTTTCAAAGTTTATTTTATAACCTTTATCACAAAGTTGACTTATACTTAACAAGTTGTGTTTTAAATTCCTAACTAATAAAACATTAGAAATATTAGGAGTTTTAGAATTACCGACATTGTTGATTCCAATAATGTATCCTTTAGAGTTATCTCCGAAGTTCACCATTCCACCTTCTTCATATTTCAGATTATTGAGTAGTTCTAGATTTCGAGTTATATGTCTTGAACATCCACTATCCAGTATCCATTTGTCCATTTTCATTTTCACCAATTGCTTTCTAGAATTTGAATTCTCAATAGCCATATAACATACCAGTTCGGGATTTGAATTTCCAACAGCCGCTTTACCCATCTTTTCAACTTTTGAATTTTCAAAAATCATAAAACACTTCTTTTTCTGAATTGAACAATATTTCAGTAGATCACATGCCTTTTCACCATGATTATATGCAGACTCTTCTAACATTGATACAATGCATGAATTAACACTAGTGTTAACAGAAATTCCAAAATTTTCCATTTAAATTTTTTCAAAAATCAGATTATGAACTTTTTGAAAGACCTTGCTCTGATACCAATTATTAGGGAATGTGTAAAGGATCGTTAAGGCAAAAAAATACTAGAGGAGGGTGAATAGTGTTTTTAAGAATTTAAACTAAATCTAAAACTTATGTGAATTGATAGGTGAATCAAACACCACAGAATCAATTAAAGACAAAGAATAAAACACAGATTGCAAACTAACCAGAAATAAAAATGCAGAAAAGGAAAGAACACACCGGATTTTATTCTGGTTCAGGTTACTCCTATGTCCAGTCCCACGCAACGCTGGATTGCATAGAGTTTTATTACAATATCAAAATTCAATTACAATCCTCCTTGATTTCACGGCTAGAAGGAATACCACCAATTGCGTCCTTGATTTTACGGCTATAAGCGATACAACTGACTCCGTCCTTTATTTTACGGCTACAAGGGATACCACCGATTCCATTATTCAACCCAAACAAATTACAGACAGCCCTATAACTCTTCAATAGCACTTTATTCAGAGAGTAGAAAGTATAGAGGGAAGAAGTTTGATCAAAACAGAATTGAATTTAGCAGTGTATAAGTGTAGAAATCATAAAAATGATTAAGAAAAATGGTGTAGAGAAAGAGGATGAAGTTAAAGAAGAAGAGATGATAAAAAAAATCGAATTTAAGCCCTTTTTATAGTTTGAAAGGATGCCACGCTTCAGAACCATCACAAATAATGAAAAGACTCTTCCTTTCAAAATTGAAAAAATGACAGTTATATGTCGAAATATAGGTTTTTGTACGTCAACATGCTTATAGTGTAAAATTAATTTTTGAGCATTTTTCAAGTGTTTTGATATAAATAATTCTGGAAGTTCTTGAATTCAAATGTAGTGTTATAAATTAATATTGTAAATAGGAAATCATATAAAAACATAAATATAAACTATATAAATATTTAAAAACCTATAAAGGTTAAAACTATATAAAAAGTGAAAATATAAATATATGAAACTTATCAAACTTTGAGTTTGAAAACAAAATTGAAATAAGAAAAGAGAATAGAAAGGATAGAAAATTAAATAGAAAGAAAATAAAATAGAGAAGATTTGAAGATAGAATTTGAAAACAGAATTTGAAAAGTAGAATTTGAATTTGAACTTGGAGTGCTATTTAGAGTCTTACATAATATAGACTCTATAACTATATTAATCTTGAACTTTTGAAATCTTGAATACTCATGAGTCTTGAAATCTCTCTGAACTCTGAATCTCTAATATCTTTAAATTGTATAGTCTTCAGTAATATTTCCTGTATATAAATCCTGCATATGTGTGTGTGTGTATTCTATGCAAAAGTGTTAGTATATATTTTATAATCAATTAATATTGAAATAAGGTTATTGTCATTAGAACTCCATTCTCCAACACCTCGATGCTATCCAATCTCATTCTTGTATCTCAAAGTGTCTGTTTATGCGCTAAGTGCTGCTTTGGTAAGGGAGGAATTGAAGGTTCAAAGTCCAGTGTACTATATTACTAAGAGATTGACCGAGGCAGAGTTGAACTACCCAAAGTTGGAAAATCTTGCTTATTGTCTATTCATAACCTTGAAGAAGCTCAGGCCATACTTTCAAGCACACTCTGTTAAAGTCCTTACCGATCAGCCGTTGAAGGAAGTTCCGTTCTGTCCGGAGATCTCAGGGAGATTGTTGTAGTGGAATATTGAGCTCAGTCAGTATGACATCACTTATCATCTTAGGAAAGCGATCAACGGAAAAGTACTTGCAGATTTTATTGCAGAGTTCATGGACCTATTAGAGGAGATGGAAGAACCTGTCAAAGCATTGATTCAATGGAAGTTGCTTGTTAATAGGTCATCAAACAATTATTGTTCTAGAGCAGGAGTGATTCTGGAAAATCCTGAAGGAAGATCAATTTGCTATGCGCTAAGGTTGGAATTCCCATCAACAAACAATGAAGCTGAGTATGAAGCCCACATTGCCAGATTGAGGTTGGAAAAAGAGTTACAGTTGAAGACTTTGCAAATATTCAGTGATTCGTAGTTAGTTGTATGTCAAGTTCGAAGAGAGTTTCAAGCTAAAGGAGGAAATCTGCTAGCTTATCTATCCAAGGATTGTGAACTACTCGACGACTTAGACTTTTAAACCATATCACACATTCCCAGAGAGGAAAACATGAAGGTGGATTCACTGGCAAAGTATGCTAGTATGGGAGATGCACAATTGCTGGGGTTAGTTCCAGTTGCAGTCCTTTCCAACCCTAGTACAGAGCAGATCGATGTAGATTGGATCATGGAAGTGGTCGAAGAACAGGACTCATAGATGATTCTAGTCAGAGAATATCTCCTCAGTGATGTTCTCCCAACAGATTCTAAGAAACGAAGAAAGATATTATGGAAGTCCCCCATGTATCTCATTCAGGATGGTAGACTATACATGCAAGGATTCTCTATGCCTCTGCTCCGGTGTGTCACAAAGGAGGAGTCAAAAGCGATACTGATGGAATTGTAAGAAGGTGAATGTGGATGTCATACTGGTGGTCAGACATTAGCCAAGAAAATTCTGCTATATTGCTACTTCTGGCCAGATGTGAATCGAGACTCCTTAGCATACACCAGAAAGTGTGATGGATGTCAGAGATTTGCGAAGATTCCAAGAGCGTCATCCACATTAATAACTCTAATGGCCAGTCCGTGGCCATTTTTTTGGGGCATCAATCTGATCGAGGCGCTACCCATGGCAAAATCCAGCTTCAGATATGCCATTATAGCCATTGATTACTTCACCAAATGGGCTGAAGCAGAGCTGTTGGCCACAATTACCTCAAAGAAAGTTTTCAACTTCGTCTTGAAGAACATCATTTTCCGCAGAAGATAATCATGGACAATGGGACCCAGTTTGAGAGTGAAAAATTCAAGAGCTTCTGTGTCGTGTATAAGATCTAGAAAAGCTTCACAACAGTAGCTCATCCGCAGGCAAACGGACAGATAGAAGCAGTGAACAAAACCATCAAGAAGCATTAGGAGAAGGCCAAAGGTGGTTGGGTGGATGAGCTTCTGCTTGCAATATAGGCATACTGTGACTGGGCACACTCGTTTATCTTTGGCTTTTGAAGCAATGATTCCTGTGGAGCTAGAGGTTCCCACCCACAGAAGGATTCACTTAAATCAAGAGGAAAACGAAAAGTTGTAGCTTGAAGGCCTCGATTAGCTCGAAGAGAAGAGAGACGAGGCAGAACTCAGGGTTGTTGCTCACCAAAGATGGGTAGCCAGGCATTTCAACTCAAAAGCCAGATAGAGGACCTTCGAGATTGTAGACCTTATGCCGAAGAAAGTGATGACTAGAATCGGAGTCTTTGGGCCAAATTGAGAAGAACCCTATGTTATAAGCCAAAAGCTCCAGATGGCACCTTCAGGTTATCAACGAAAGATGGAGTCCAGATCCCTAGATCTTGGAAGAGCGAGCATCTCCGCCGCTACTTTACATTATACTTTGTTCAAATTTGTTGTTGAAAGTTGTAAATAATTTCCAAGCATTGTAGTTGAACTCTGTACATATGAATGAAAAGTCTAATTGCTTGCCTGAAGCGTATGATTGCACTCTTGTTAAATAATTAAAAAGTTGCTAAAATCAACTTCTGATTGCAAGCTATATAAAGAACGCTAGATCATTTACAATCCAATGAGACCTTGAAGCTTTCTAACCATATCCCGATAGGGACAACTTAAGCATTGAGTGCCGAAAGTATCATATGAAATAAATGATATGATGTAGTGCTCCGCCTTGCAAATTGGGAAGAAAGAGCTATCCAGGGTCAAGTGATGAAAAGCGCTACAAATGGGCACAAAATCGAAAAGCTGCACGCTTCATCATAGGGGCGCTTCCCAAAATGAGAAGTGAAAGACACCAAATCTCCAGTTGCGATTGCTTGCCAAGATAAGCGTCCAATAGGAAAATTGGCATTAGCCCCGCGAAACAATGTAGAAGAGAAAGTATCCCAACCAAGCTGATGACCAAAAGGTTGTAAGTTCCATCGTAAGGGCACCTTCCCAAGTGCAAGGTCCAGGACATCAGTTCTCTAACCATGATAGCTTGCCAAGTCAACGCATAAGGCAGAAGAACTGGTGTCTGCTCTATGGAACGATACAATACAACAGAAAACCTTACTTGAAGGAGGCATCCGGTTTAGATCCATCAATGCCAATTCCATTTGGTAGGGAAGTGCATCAAACAACATATTCCTAGCCAGAAGGAGGTGTTTAGAGAAGTTCCTTCGAGGCCTGACTTAACAGGTCAGAGAAAAGCTCACCTTGGACTCAAGCTGGAAAGACTAGCACACACTGAAACCCTAGCTAGTAGGTGGTGCTCGGGCCAGTTCCTTTGAGGCTTGGCTTAGCAGGTAGGAGGAAATTTGAGTTTGAGCTCACAAGATAGGGGTGTCCGATTTAGTTTCGACGATGTTGGATCTATCCAGCAGGAGGAAAAACAAATAGCGGATTAAACTACTGGAAGGAACAGTAAACCCAAGCTGAAAGGACCAACAAAAACAGAAATCCCAGCCCGAAAGGGGGTATCCAATGCAGTCTCTACAAGTCCTGTTTCATCAGGTCGGACAAGACGGACATTGGATTGAATTGAAACTCAAGACCTTTCCGGGGGCATATGTTCAATCTAATCTCCAAAGGGCCTGGACTACCAGGTAGTGGGTCAAATAATTAAATGCATTATAAACATAAGACCTCCCAAGCGGAGGTACGAAATCCAAAGACCTCCCCAAACGGGGGCACAAGAACAAAAAAGCTTTTGCAGTTAAAAGTACAATGCCAATCAACGTAGCTGAATCCCTTGAAAGGGACTAAGGCAAGCTCAAAGGCTTCGACATAGTGGTAAACACAAAAAGTTGTTACCCACAGAATAGAAGCCCTGAGTGCCTCAGCTAAAATCAAACAAATTCAGTAGAGTTGGTCATGTAGACTCCAAGCAGCTCATGATGATCTATGGCATGTGGGCAACACAACCACACTGGAAGGACCGGTATTCACAAAACATACCACAAGCTCATTACGTCACTTGGCACTGCCACAATAAAAACCGGTAATCTAGAAAGAAGCAAACACACAGAGAAAATACGACAAAGCTGAAATAAAAGGCTAAAGTACATAATGTAGAAAACAGCTTCACGTCATCCAAACACAAGTCACAAATACAAGTTTCCACAAAATCACAAAACACATGTTCCCATCAAGTCATAGGCGAGGGCAAACACTCGCTTAAACATCCGGTTCAGATAAAAGGTATAAAGAAAAGCGAACAGCTAAAGAGGCATCAGTCAGTCCTTCTTCCCACTCTTACAGGAACTGCTGGATCGGATTGAAAGCTTCTCGGGCCTGGTAGAAGAAAGGTGGGTGTCTGACAAGCTGGCGTCTTTATCTTTATCCTTGTTCGCCTTGGTCGCAAAGGAAAGAGCAAGTGTCCTTTTATGAGCTATTTGCTTTCCTTTGCACTTAGTGGATGAAGGCTTGATCACTTTATCAGAAGAACCCTTTCCCCCTTTTAGTTGGGCTACCATCCAAAGTCTCATCGTCTTCGTCCGTGTCTCCGGACAAAGTGATTGCATCATCCCGGTCTCGGATAGCCTGAACCATTTCCGACTGAGACCCAGGTGTGAGGCAGAGACTGGAGTGGATATAAGAATAAGTGGAGAGTCAACCGATGGGGGAACAACAACTAAAGTATTCGAAGTCGTCATCACCAAAGTGTATGCAGTAGTGATATCTTCAATCCGGGTTGTAGCTGGAGAAGGCTTCAGCGTAATAGGGTCTAATGCATACGAATGATAAAAAAGGAAATCGTTGTACCTTTGTGGAGAGAATAAAGGACCAAAATCCAAGGTTAGCGATTCAGTCTTGGTTTTACTTGGGGAGACTGGAAGAGTAGGAGATTCAGTCCCATTTTTACCTGGAGTGGTTAGAGGGCTCCTGCTCCTTACAACATATCGGCTTGCATCATCTTCCTCGTCATCCTCATTCAAATACTCCTCAACAATGTCTTTTTCCTTCTCAAGAGGAATGGAAGGGTCAGTGGCAGGCGCTTTAGTAACCTTCGGGTCGAAAGTAGTAACGTCAGTAAGAGACGTGTCAATGGCAGTAGTAGTCCCTGTTTCTGGAGAAGAACCTCTAGAGGGTCCATCCCCAGAATATGAAGCAAGGTCTTTTCAGAGTTGTTCTTACCCTTGATAAGCTCCTCATGAAAATCATCGTCCAAAAGGGCATCCATAAGATCCCCTTCCTTCCAACCAAAACCGTCATATTTCTTAAGCACATTTTCCCAAACTTCAGCAAGTGTGATCGGGAATATATCTTGTAAAAAGCACAAGTTACCTCTATTTGCAACACCCAAAGAGTAAAAGTTAAATAAAAAGGCATTAAAGTGGGCTTCATCCTGAATTCGTGCAGCCTCAGTGGTGGTCTTAGCCAGTAGAGCGTTATCCATTTCCTTCCTAAGCCTAGCAATTTGAATTTCCAGTTAAGAAATCTTCAAGTGTTGAGCACTTTCCTCCCTTTGCAAACTGGCATTAGATTCTCTATAAGATACTATAGATTGCAGCTCTGTAGCCAACATAAGCGCAAAACTGTTTTTGAGCTGAATGTGCATCGTTCACCTGGGAATGAAGCAAGCCCTCTTTGGTTCTTGAAGCAGTAAGTTCATCCTTAAGACGCTGATTTTTCGCCGTAAGTTCGACATTCTGCTGAGAGAAGGATGCAATGTTGGCATCACGAGATTGAAATGTTCTTTCTAATTTAGCCTTATCATTTTCCATCATAAGCATGGCAGCATGACGGAATTGGTTAGCTTACTAAAGCTCATCACACAACTGTAACATTCGGCCATCTTCTAAGCCTCCTTTCTGGTTGCGTCCATCCGCTTGTTCATGTCGTCCTTCGCTGCGTCTATCTCCTTAAGTATACTGTCTTTGTCCGAGGTTTGGATGTCTACATTGAAACGAACCGCTCTGAAGCACCACTTATCACCAAAATCTCTCGGAAAGCTCCTTTGGACCAGATCCGGAAAAATAAGGGGGTCTCTTAATGATTGTCACAATGTCGGCAAGAGATGGGGGTATGGGGATTCAAGAGATAGGGTATGTGCAGAAGTAGAAGAAACAATAGCAGCTTCTTTGCCAGCTCTAGAACGCTTATCTTCGGTAATAACATTCATGTCGATTTTCGAATGCTTGTCTTCATCCATAGTGCCTTCATCACCTTTTGGGATGCTTACTTTCTTGCCTGTGATCTCTATCTTTATCAGCACCAGGCGTTTTCCCTTTGCGGTCATTTGCAGCGTGCTTCTCGCGGTCATACTTATCATAGTCATGGTGCCTCTCACGGTCATGCTTGTCATAGTCATGGTGCTTCTCACGATCACATTTATCATAATCATATTGCTTCTCACAATCATCCTTCTCATAGTCACACTTATCACACCTATACAAATCCACTCGAGTTTGCATGATCCGGTCATCCCGGTCTGGGTAATCATAATCCCTAGCTTCTTGCTCCCGCCTTTCCCTCTTTTGAGCTTCGGTCTCTTGGCGATAGCAACCAAGATTGCACCGTGGGTCAAAGTAACTTCAATAATGGTGGAGATCGCCTATATAGAGGTGTTGCATGGCTGGACACGGAAAAATGAAAAGCAAGAAGTTCAGTTTTCTAGAAACAGAAAGTGTTAGGACAGAACAATAAACACATGCACAATACGGGGATCCTTAGTGTGTGTAGTGTACAGTCTAGCATGACAAACCACTCGGTGTTATTGGAGATAGAGATGATTTGGTTTCGGTAACAGGCTTAATAGGTAGGGTCTGTGGAGTTCGGACAAGCTTAGAAGATGCTTGCGTGATCACAGGGGAAAAGGTTTTAGGAGGCAATACAAGTTAAAAGGTGTGTACATCCCTTGTGAACTCTTCACCCAAAGTCACGTTGGGATCACCGAAATTTGCAAATGTGTCAGAAATGGTATCGTCTGTAGCAGCGAAATGTATGGAGTCAACTTCAGCTATTTCAACATTAACACTGCCCCCAGTTGCAATCTCTCCTTTGTCAGGTTGTCCACTATTCTCAACTGGACCTTTATCCTCGCGATTCTCAGGTTCCTCTTCCTCAAGCAGAGGCTATTCGGGCCATCTAGATGTCCCAACACCGGTGGCAATATTCATTTCAAGCTGGTTAGATACACCAACTTCAGTACCGGTATCTAAGCACTTCTTTAAAGTAGTTTCCTCTGCAGAAGTTTTGTCAACTGTATCATCTTTAGCACTTGGGGAATCAGATGCTTCAATTGTTAAAGATGAAGCAAAAGGTCGGCCAGAAGTAAAAGATCTAGAAGGTACAAGCAAAGCAATTTGCGAAGGAACTCTTCAGTGACAAGAATCTTTTTGGTTCTCTTCTACTGATCTACAGCCTTTAAAGACTCAAGCATAGAACTACGAGCCCTAGAATCTTTGACAATCAGTGGGAATTCTTGAAAAGAAAAAGGAAGGTTTAATGGATGAATCTCGGAACAAACTGGGTATACAATTTAGAGTAAATGTTTTCTCCTCCTTCCATCCAAGCACTGTGAAAGCCCTCAGGACACCGAACATAAAAGAATTGGCTTACAAACCCGAAATACTCTCTAGCAAGCCAAATACTAGATTGTGGTTCTGAGCAGCTTCAATAAAGAAGATAGAGGGATATTCCTTTCTTGCCTTAAAAAAACACAGATAGAAAATATCTCAAAAGTAGGTACGCATTGTCTTTCCTTCATGAACAATTTATATAGCCCCAACAAAGTGACATATCCATTTGGGTTCAACTGAAAAGGAGCAATGGCTAAGCGATTGAGAATTGTCCGTAGAAAATCAATGAAAGGAGGGATGACCCCACATAGTAGAATCTGACGGTTAATACTTATGAACCCAGGAGCTGGTTGGTCAATATTATGGTCCTTTCCTAGTAAAATAGCATCAACTTCGGAGATGCCAAACTGCTTGCATGTTTGTTCATAAACATGTGGATTTATAGTTATAGAGCATCTTTCCAGAGGTGGCTTTCTCAAAGGTCGAGGATCGGGAAAAGGTTGGTCTTCCACTGGCTCAGGTTGCATAGCTTTGGTAGTCTTAGAGGCTTGTGGAGCAACTCTGGTTTGACTACAAGTTGTTATCTCTTTATCCTTTTGACAGCTCAATTTTCGAGGTGTCTCCATTCTATATAAACAATCTGGTTTACAAACACATCACAAATGCGCGTTTCCTATGTGCAAAGTGCAGTGCATGATTGTGCATATCACTGGAAAAGTGGGCTTGAAATCGACAACTAATATATTGACGATGCAGGAAATTGATAGCGAAATATGGAGCCCAAGTTTTGTGCAAGTGTTGTTGTATCACATGTGTTTGGTAGAGAAAGTAGTGCATCCAGGATTTTGAGTCAGGGATTTGGAACAGTCAAGGATGAGTTCCTCGAAGTTGATTCAATGTTGACCACTAAGGATTCATATGCTTTGGAATGTTCAAAGCTTTAATCTTCACTGTATGGAGGAGTCTTAATTCGGTTATTAATCGTTTACAAGTCATATATGGATAGCATATATGTATAATTATCCACAGAAGGATCATACACGATCCATGGGTCATTAACGGTCCATAAATGGGTCACTCAGGATCCATGGACCGCTAACGATCCATACAAGATCGTATATGATCCATGGATCGCTCGTAATTCGATGAAGGGCTGTGTATGTTTCCTGGACCGAGAGTATTCCATTGCTTGGCGGTCCATTGCTTGACTACAAGCACTTCATGAAAATGATTAAAAATAAAGTTATACTCCAAGGCAATGTGAACTTGCAATCAACATTGAACATCAAGCGCCAGCATTCGGTTCCTCAACCCTCCAGAACTTCGATAGAACTTTTGCATTAGGCAAGCACTCCATTTCTTCACCAAATCACATAACAATCTCGCAATTTTCGAAGATCAACAAGCCATCCACATGCACGATTGGCACTGCGTCATACAACATTGGCCGTGGTTCGAACTGATATTGTGGATCAATCACATAATATTAGGTTTTTGGTTCAAATCAAGGTTGCGGAGCAATCATGCAACATCCAAATACAGTCCAACATCATCACCAGTTGTAAAGTTTGCATACGAAGGCAACACTGGAAATCATGCACAGAATCACCAAGAATAATGCAAGAAATTTTGTGCAATCTCAATAACAATCAGGATTAATTCAGCTACAAATTATGGAATTTATGATTCAAACTAATATTGTGGAACGATCACAATGTCAAATCTCAAGTTCCAATTAAAGTTGCAGATCAATCACGTAGCTTCTCTACAATTCTATGCAAATTTGACAAAAAATCAAGTTATTTCAGTAGCCAAATTCATGATTATCACTGGAAATCTTGAACACGTCATACAAGTGCAGAATTAAGTTCAATCATGTAATATCAACATGAAGACATACGCAAGAATGATTCGAAATGAAAAATTCCAGGCTATTTTTGATTAAAAAGGGATTTTTTTACAGTAGACTAGTCATAAATTTCAGACTCAAATTAATATTTTTGATCAGTCACGTAACATCAAATGCAGTTCAGTAGAGAAACGTACACAAAGGAAGTTCAGAATTAAAAGACAAAAACTCTCGGTTGATCTTCGAAAAAATAGAAAATGCCAACGCAAAGTTTGTTGCAAACATCTAAATTCAAACCAAGGAATCATCAGAAAACAAGTTGTAATGTTGAATTTCCCAATGCATCACACAGATCTAAACTACCGGGTTCAACACAATGCAAAAATCGATTCTAAGCATCACATAAATTCAGGTCCAAACAACTGTTGTGACCAGTATCAACAGTTCGCACATCAAAATCATTCAGAAATGAAATCATATTCAACCACAAACCCTATAAATTAAATTAATATATAAAATTTAAAACTAATAATAGCTTACTGCTAGAAGGTTGGCTGATTTCTGAAAGTTGAGCGGTTGTAGAACTTTGACGACGACAGAGATCGAACAGATCTGAAAAGCTTGAAAATCGAGATTGGCTCGGATTAAAGGCTGTAATGACAGAGAAAAACTCTGGTGGATAGCGGCGATGGCAATGAACTCGGATGTACAATAATTGAAATCAGAATGAGATTTTAGCGCAAGTTGGCGCTCTTTGACGATCAATAGATCTCGAGCAAACGATTGAGTAATCTCCGATGAACCGGCAACAGTGATAACGAACTTTATTGGAGAGAGCACGGTGTAATTGGTTGCAAGGAATTTTCTCCTTAACAGATCTCGTCCACCATGAAATTTTCCTTCGAATTGAGAAAGATAAAGTAATGGATGAGATGGGGTTAAGAATATAAGGAGACGTAGGTGAAAGGGGCCGACTTGTCCGTGGAATTGGACCGGGTCAAAGCCCACATGAAATATGTGTGTATATAAAAAAAAGGGCAAGACTACTTCAACCATCTAGAATTCCAAGCGATCCATTACAAAGAGAATCAGAGCCGTTGATTTTTCGATGCCCATATTTTGCTAGAAAAATACGAACTCCGAGGGGCAAATGTTAACTCCTTAAAATCATGGATCGTGTGAAGCTAGAGATGTACGGATTGTTGTTAGAAGGTCATCAGGGACTGCAAATAACGTACTGCATGGATCAATTCCTTCGTAAGATGCATACTGCCACCTGTGAAGTATGTATTGTGCACTTTGTCGCCAAGATGGGTCGTTCCGGTTTCAGCTAGTGGGTCGTTGCTTTATTATAATATATGGGTCATTTGCTTATCGCGATAGGCCAAAACAAAGTAGCTGAGGCATGGATGGATCGCTGCAATATATACTGCATATGGTGGGTCATGCACTTCTTTGCATAGATCAGTATCATGACTTGCAGTGTGGATCAGATATGCTTTATTCAACATTGGATCGTTAACATGTGTTATACATGGCTTGGGTTAGATGATGAGTGTCCACGTGTTGCGTACATTAGCAAGCCATTTTATCAATTCAGGTCATTCGTGCTAGAGCAAATACGTGGGCATAATTGTGGATCGCTGGGTTACCTTTTCCCACGTCACCATGGACCGTGCAACTTTGTGGATCATGGATCGTGTGCAAGGTTAATACGGAGCATGCACGATTAAAACAAGCTAGTAAGGGTAACCTGGTGGCAGACTCGTAAACATCATGGATTGGCTTTCAATTGAAGTGCAGTGGCAATCACGTAATATAAAGGAGCGGGCTAGATTGACTGGAAATAGAATGCGGTGGCACATACGTAATTTCGATGGACCGCTACAGCTCCATGCATGGACCGCTTCAACTCTAGCTATGGACTGCCGACTTCTCCAACGGATCGTTAACGAGCTTCAAGATAGATGGCTCTAGTACGAAGTACATTGGTCAGTTGCATGGTGGCATTGTTGTAATATTGTGGACTAGTTCATCACTCCTCACACCAAATTACAACACTGCCACTCCGATCCAACCTCTCCTTTAAACACCACACCTCCACACACATTGGGGGAGGGGAATTTTCCGACAACGAAGTGCTTCCCAATTCATTTCCCGATGACTCAAGATTAATTCCAACTCCATTAAAGTTCATTCAAGCTTCTCCTACAACAATCAAATCCAGGAATCATCAAAGTCATTCACTGATCGTGGTTATCGAAGGAATTCTTCAACAATCACCGATACTCGTGAAGATCGCACGATTCTACTTTAGAAGAGATTGATATTGAAGATGTTAGAGAAATTTAAAGAAGAAGAAGAGTTTAATTGTAAAAAGAGAAAGATATGCAAAGTTAAAGTAAACATGTACCTTATAATGGCAAACATGATTATGAAATTTCCTTTCATAGTGGAAGTAGGTTCAAAACTGAGACCGAACTGCTCTAAATTTTCTTCACTTTACTTTTTTCCCGTATTTATTTGCTCTTAACTTTATATTTGATCAATTTTGAAGTGTTGATAAACACCTTGGGGTGTTAGTGCTAATTTTTGCATTAACAAAGGTAGAAAAAAGTCAAAGCAATACATAGAATCAGAAGAGATCCAAGTCCAAGAATAGAATCACGGTCACCGCTACTGTCCGCCACCACTCTGAGAACCTTAGGGGGGAAGGAAGAGAGGGAAGGAAAACAAAATAGGTCAGACATAAAGTCTGGCGAATTCCATTGATTTTCGGTAATAGGATAAGATAGAAAGTATTAAAATAGATAAATAATGTTGGGCATGAAACTACAGCAAAATAGACAACTACGAGGTAAACGGGGTAACGTGATAATGATATAACAAAATGAAAAATGTAACGACCCACATTTTACGTATCGGAGGATCGTAATTTTTTTTATTCTCCAATGGTCGGATCATTCTCATCTTTTGATATGTTGTTCATGGCGGTGTGAGACATAACCATGATTTTTACCAATTATGTTTGTGACCATTTTTCCCCTGTTGTTTTTGTTTAGGGCATAACTATTAATATGGATCGAATCAGGTGTTGAGATCGATTTCATTGGAACGGAAATGATGTTTCCAATTCTGTAGAGTGGTCACGTTAAAGATTTGGTTTAGCGGTTTGGGAGGAACCACTGTTTTAGAGCTACACAATTTATGGACAGACTAATTAGTCATTAGTGGGCTGTGTAGTGATGCCCATTAAGGCTAGGGTCTGTTGTCTAAAATAGGAGGGTAGAGGCAAGGAGAATTATTTAGTTTCTTCATTTCTCTATTTGGTTAGGGTTTGTGATCCTCCCTACTCCAATCAAATACCTCCCCACTTCATTTAATTCATAGATCTACATTAGAAGATTGAGGATCAACATCAAGGAAAGGTAGATCACATCAAACTGATTGATTCGAAGGCCATTCTTCACTATCCGGAATTAGAGATCATTGTTTTGAAGTTTTTTTGTGAATTTGATGAGTGATAAGAATATCTCACGCGGATTCATCAAATATATGGGTTGTTTGATCTTATTTTCATCATTTTCAAGTTGTTTTCACCTATATCTAATGGAGGTAAGTATATATTTAATTTGAATCACCATAAGATCTAATCTAGTAAGATTATAACGATAAATTTGTGTACTAGTTCTATGTTTATACAAGTTTAGATCCATATATTGATTCGTTTATCGTTTTATCGTGATTTGGTGAAATTCATATGATTGTATGATGATTATTGATGTTCTAATGATTGTTGATGGTTGATTTGGGGTGACATTGGTTGTTTGGACAAAATTGGTCGGTTTGGACGAGTTGTGTGCATAGATGTTTGTAGTTGACGATGAATAGGGAATGGATCACATGGATTGTTGGCCAAGAAGTGATGGATCACTCGAAGTAGGTCGGGTCGCTTGAAGTAGGTCGATTCACTCGAAGTAGGTGGATTGCTTAAAGAAGGTCAGGTCGATTGAAGTAGGTCAGGTTGCTTGAAGTAGTTCGGGTTGTTCGAAGTAGGTCAGGTCGCTCGAAGTGGTTCGGGTCACTCTAAGCTGGTCGGGTCGACTAAAGCGATGCAAAGCTTTTGGATGGATCGCCTGGAAAATGATGGATCACTCGGGAAATGATGGGCTACCCGAAAAATGATGGATCGCATGGATCAGCATAATATGGTGTTGATCAAATGAAGCTTGCTTTTGGCTCGACATTGGACGTGACTTCGACAGGAATTCAATCTGGAATGTTTGAAGCATTGTGAAGAGTTCGTTCATCGATTAAATGCAATGAATGTGAAACAAATCAAGGATACTTGAGTTCGTGGATAATGGTTGCTTAAGGATGTTTGAGTTCGTCAATAATGGTTGCTCAACGATGTTTGAGCGTATGAATGGCCGCCAATGATGGCGACTAGAGATATTGAAGGCTAAGGGATTTTTGCTAGTCGAAGGTTCTGGCAGACTCAAAGCAGGGGTATAATTGGGGCTCTCAAAAGACTAGAGGGGATCTAGTAGAATACCCTGGGTATTGTTGAAAGACCTAGTTGGCTTCGATAAATAAGGCAAACATACAAGTTGATAATGTATGGTGTTTTGTTAGAACAGGGTTACCACTAGCCCTTGATAGATGGCATGTCGTGGCCATTCATACAATTAACGATGGTTTCAAGGCAAGATTGGCGGTGATAGCCAGAGTTATGGATGTTGATTGCTTGTTTATCGTCTTATGTAGATTGTTCGACATCGAGGGAGACATCTTTTGGGTTCTCGTCTGATGTTGTTTTAGGCCTTCGGGGCTTGTGCTAGAGGGATGTTGAACTCGATTAGAATGGTCTACGCTTGATAACCTGTTGCTTTGAATGTACTGTTTTTTTCTATTCTAATTCTCTAGTAAAGACTATCACTGTAAGATGTAGAGGATACGAGTTTGGGTTTCTTCTATGTTGATGTTGGTAGATTAGATGGTTGATCTACATATTTTTTATATACTTTATTGTTATTAGATAGTTGTTTTATTGCTCATTAAGACTATTGTTTGACTCAAGGATTTATGTTTGCCTCTTATTACCTTGGGTTGTTCATCCGGTTTTGGGTGGGCAGACTAATTCGCAGGTAACAGGTGATAGATCTTGATAAGGACGACGATGCTGAGCGATGATGAGATGGAGGCTTGCGTATTATGTTCTACTATACATAGCTTGTTGTTTCCGCTATTATGATTGATATGCTACTCTGAGAGAACTTGTAATGAGGCTTCTTATACGTAATTTGATGTTGTTATCCAATGATGTATGGATATTCTTACTTGATGGTATGAAAGTTTGTGTTTCTATTCAATGACGATTCACCATTATTGCATGTAGTATATGTTCTATTATATTTTATTCATGCACTGTGAGTTATACGACAGGTTCCGCTTGTGTTGTTTTACCTTGATGATCTTCCATAACTGCCTGGAACGTCTTTAAGCGCATTGTTCCTCTTGTTAAGTGCAGGAGTTATGAGTGATCGTGACATTTGGTATTAGAGCTCTGGTTAATCGATTTTAGCCAAAAGTTCGAAGACGTAGTGACATATGAGAGACGTAATTGTAGATTTTTGATGGATGTATACTATATATTTGTGTATAGTATAATAGCGCTTGAACTCCATTGCAGTTTTTCTCGTGTGTGGACTAATCATTCTATTTTTCATATTTAGAATGAGTCGTCGAACGTCGATACATACTACTAGGGAGAAGACTGTTCCTGGATGGGGAGATGGCGTTATATCAGATTACCAAGTTATGTTCAAGGTCATGGTGGCAGCGATCATGAGGAGGGTACCCGCTTCATAGACATCCGTGGTAGATGTTGGGTTTAGGGTGCAGGTACCGAGGGTTGTGGACTTCACAAAGCTATGTAAGGACTTCACTTCTCTTGGTGGGAAGCCGTTCAAGGGGACAGAGCCGACTGTTGAGATCCAAGGGTGGCTAGATATATGTGCTCGGTTATTTTGAGACTTGGGTATTGAGGATGCGACAATGAGGAAGCTTGTATCAAGGCAACTACAAGGCAGATCTATGGATCAGTGGAACTCTGTCACTCTAGAGACTCCTGCAGATGAGATCACATGGGAACAGTTCTACATCATGTTTGAGACAAAGTTTATCTCTACCACCCAGAAGTCAGTTCTGTTCAAGAGGTTTGTGGAGCTGAAGAAAAATGGTTGACTTGTGTTGGATTATGTTTCGGATTTTGAAGCTTTGTCCAAGTATGCTCGTTCGTATATTGACACTCCTTATCAGAAGAATGAGAAGTTCGTCATGGGCTTGGATTCATATATTGGGAGGCCATTTGTTGAAAATTTTGGATGATCATATGAGAAGATCGTGGATAAAGCTTTGAGGCACGAGAGTCTATTTCCCAAGGAAGAAGTTATTGTTGTTGCGACCAAAGAGGATCCGAATCCCGTAGCAGGGTAGTAACAATATGGGAAATGGGAAAAGGAAGCAACAATAGCAGAAAGGAAAGAATGACCAGAAGAAACTGAAAAGCAAGGTGATTTTCATTAACTGCCAACAGAAAGGCCATTTTTCCAAGGATTGCAAAAATCCAAAAGCTGAAAAGAAGTGCTTTAAGTGCGGAAATCCTGGGCATGATAAGAAGGATTGTCTAGAAACAACTTAAGGTAAGCACATAGTGAAGTCATATTTTTAGAAGATGTGCCATCTTCTTCAAGAGCTCCTATGTAACAACCCGTATTTTTGAATAACATGTTATAACATAAATGGAGGCAGAATTAAACTGTAAAATCTGAATCAAGGGAAACGGGCTATGCCATTGCGTTCGTCTTGGAAAAATACGCGAAATAGAGTCCGAGTTTTCGAAAATCGGAGTCCGTATGACCAAGATATGGCCTCGCGAAGTTTCACGAAAAATTCACAAATTAAAGTATACTTAATTAAGTGAAATGGGTTGCGCAGAGAAATATATATATATATTGATATATATATATATATATAATTGAAAATTAAATAAATAAATATGCAAAAATGTTCAAAACAGCGAATTGGGAGAGGGGAATAACCGAACCGGCCGATTTTTGAGGTCGACCCGAGCTCGCTGGGTCGACTAGGGGTTAATCCAGGGTGTTTGGCTGTCAACCCGTGGGCCGATTAGCTCAAATGCAGATTTTGCATTTGAATGGTTCTCATGGTTCAGCTTTAATCTAAAGGCCCTAGATGGTTCCTACACTTGACTTCTTCCCCAAGACATGCTTTGATGGCTTGGATTGAATCTAGGGTTAATCCTATGGCTAATACTATCCTAATCCTCTATAAAAAGACCCCAAACCTAGCCTAAATCACCATTATTCAATCCTACAACTAAACTATGTCAAATTTGTTCCTCTCATGGCCTCCACTCTCATGCTAAAATTTCTAAGTTAATTTCTATGAGAGATTTTGAGTTCATACAAGTGTTTTCAAACTTGTATGAGTGTTCTTAGCTTGCATTCAAGTCAAGTTGCAACATTTCTATTTCAAAGCAAGGGTTTTTATTGAATTGGCTCAAGGGTTTTCATTTGGAGCTTGCATATTTGGGTTTTTGGTGCTTGCATAAGGGCTTCGTCTCAATCTTTATAATAAATATTTATTTGTGTCTTCATAGCATTGTAAGCCCTTTTCTACTTTTTTTCTTTGAACTCTAAAGTTAAATGAATGATGCAAGTTTGGGGTTGATCATTATATGCAAGTTTGGTTGATGATTATATGCAAGTTTGGTTGATCATTATATGCAAGTTTGGTTGATCATTATATGCAAGTTTGGTTGGTCATTATATGCAAGTTTGGTTGATCATTATATGCAAGTTTGGTTGATCATTATATGCAAGTTTGGATGATCATTATGCAAGTTGGTTTAATCATTATGTATGACACATGTTGCTATGTTATGCAAATTTGGGTTGATCATGTTATCATGTTATGCAAGTTAAACTTGAGGTTTTGAGCATAAAGCTCCAAGCTTTATATTAAAGGTTGCATTTTGGCAACATGAAAGTTATCATATCCCTTATGATAACTTGCATGTGAGGCAAAATGCGAACTTCTAGCAACTTCTACATGTTATTTATCACCATGTATCACTCATATGCTAAGTTTGGTTTTATGCATGCTTTTGAAGCCTAATAATGCAATATGCAAGTATATGAACATATGTACATTTCATATGCCACCATGTTAAACTTGTGGCTTCAACACCTATATGTCAAGGTTATGCCAAGTTCCCTATTTTATCCTTTATGCGTTGTTGCGATTATGTAAACGATGGGATTACGTTGGGGTTGGGTAACATAATGACATGAACATGATTTTTGTAACATGACGTGATATGTTAACTTGTAATTATGTTTTGGAAACATAATGGACATGACACTTAGAAAATATGAGTGTGGCCAACTCGAGGTTGGGTTGAGTTTGTAGCATAAATCTACCGGACCCGCCCGGCTTAACTAGTGGCTACAAACAATAGGACCCAATGTGAGAAGTTGGTCATGTTGTGCTCGAACCCGAGGTTAGACCTAGTTGTGGTGTAAAGCTACCCGGACCCGCCCGGCTTAACTAGTAACCACAACAAAGTCTAATGTGAGAGGTTAAAGCACATTAAGTTAATTAATGCCTCCTGATTAGGGTTAAGTCATGGTCCACTTAATACTTAACCAATTTGGGCTTGATGGGTTAATCGAGGTTAAGTCAGGAGCCTTGGGTACTCTTAACCGATTTAATCCACGTTTGGATCGGGTTAACCACATTTAACCCGTTAAGAAACCCTAGTTACGTGGTCCTTTTCAGCAGTAACCTTCTAGGTAGTATCATAAGACCCTAGGACTAGGCTAGGGTGGGGCACGATTACTGGGCTGATTGTTAGAGACCAAAAGAGACGGCTGAATGATGCCCCGGTTGTTCAGGCGGACCATGGTCGTGCACATCAAGTCCGGAGTTGAACACGGGCAACGGTAGGTTTGGACTGTGCATCATGGTATGGTGTCAGAGGGTTACACCATAGGGCCTGATACACCCTAGGGTGGACCCTGCACAGTCAACTACATTACATGATTAAGCCGCATGACACCGACACTTGACGAGTTAGGCTTATAGGGAGCCGATCGACTAGACCGAGTAGTTGGACCTTGATTTAGGTCATCTCATGATGTTGGGCCAAGCTTGGGCCATGGGATCAATTCTTGTTTTTACTTGACATGTTAGAATGCTAGTACACCCGTGGTGCAAAACTTAACCTTAATTATGCGATGACACCTTTATCTATCTTGTTAGTTAATCATCATGCCAGTATGTTGTTATCCTTATGTTCATCTCAGCTTATCATGCCAGTTAACTTTACTAGTTCATAGACAGATAGTAGTAGGGCTTACCAGTCTTTTTGACTGACCTGTTTTCTTTCGCCTCTTTTCTTCCGTTTCCCCCCACCCCCTCAGGTTCTCAGGGTGGGAACATTGGAGCTTAGCTTGGATCTTTACAGCTTGCTTACTGGATTTGCTCATGTACGGTTTTGGACATTGAGCTAGCTATGGTTTATCACTTCATTTTGGGGATAGTACTTTATGTATTTCAGTTTTTCAGTTTATGCTTTTATCTAGACTTTGTTGTTGGAAAATAATGACCAAGTACTTTGTTGTAACATGACTGTGGTTTTGAAGTGCTAAGTTTTATCCGCTGCTTTACTACTCTGTTTTACTTATATGTTCTGTCTTGTGATATCTGCATGCATGTTTACCTTGTTTAACGCCCCTCCAAAGCTAATGTCCACTTAATACTTAACCAATTTGGGCTTGATGGGTTAATCGAGGATAAGTCAGGAGCCTTGGGTACTCTTAACCGATTTAATCCACGTTTGGATCGGGTTAACCACATTTAACCCGTTAAGAAACCCTAGTTGCGTGGTCCTTTTCAGCAGTAACCTTCTAGGTAGTATCATAAGACCCTAGGACTAGGCTAGGGTGGGGCACGATTACTGGGCTGATTGTAAGAGACCAAAAGAGACGGCTGAATGATGCCCCGGTTGTTCAGGCGGACCATGGTCGTGCACATCAAGTCCGGAGTTGAACACGGGCAACGGTAGGTTTGGACTGTGCATCATGGTATGGTGTCAGAGGGTTACACCATAGGGCCTAATACACCCTAGGGTGGACCCTGCACAGTCAACTACATTACATGATTAAGCTGCATGACACCGACACTTGACGAGTTAGGCTTATAGGGAGCCGATCGACTAGACCGAGTAGTTGGACCTTGATTTAGGTCATCTAATGATGTTGGGCCAAGCTTGGGCCAAGGGATCAATTCTTGTTTTTACTTGACATGTTAGAACGCTAGTACACCCGTGGTGCAAAACTTAACCTTAATTATGCGATGACACCTTTATCTATCTTGTTAGTTAATCATCCTGCCAGTATGTTGTTATCCTTATGTTCATCTCAGCTTCTCATGCCAGTTAACTTTACTAGTTCATAGACAGATAGTAGTAGGGCTTACCAGTCTTTTTGACTGACCTGTTTTCTTTCGCCTCTTTTCTTCCGTTTCCCCCCCCCCTCAGGTTCTCAGGGTGGGAACATTGGAGCTTAGCTTGGATCTTTACAGCTTGCTTACTGGATTTGCTCATGTACGGTTTTGGACATTGAGCTAGCTATGGTTTATCACTTCATTTTGGGGGTAGTACTTTATGTATTTCAGTTTTTCAGTTTATGCTTTTATCTAGACTTTGTTGTTGGAAAATAATGACCAAGTACTTTGTTGTAACATGACTGTGGTTTTGAAATGCTAAGTTTTATCCTCTGCTTTACTACTATGTTTTACTTATATGTTCTGTCTTGTGATATCTGCATGCATATTTACCTTGTTTAACGCCCCTCCAAAGCTAATGTCCTTGCAAGAGTGGCATTGGCGGAGGTGGGGTGTTACATTTGGTATCAGAGCATAAGGTTTACAAGATTTGAGCAAAAGTGTTTTTGAAACTTACCTTTTGAAAAACTATTTTCAAAACCAATTAAGTATTTTCCAAGAAAAGTCTAGTTATTTAAAAAAAAAGGCTATTCCCCAAAAGCCATAGCACTATCCTTCGTTTCTTCGTTCTGAATCTGTCTTTTTCTTCGTTTTAGTATGGCCGATCGCTTTAACATCCCGGAAGGCGTACAAGTACCCGTCTGGTTCCGAAGATTTATGGAGGCAAGGGCGAATGAAGCCGGCCCCGCGAACATTCCTCCTCCTTTCCCCGTCACTAACATTTCTCCTCCTCCCGTAGCTGAGGTTCCTCCTCCCCCTCAGCATCCGCAAGAGGATTTCGCAAAGCTTTGCAAAGACTTAAAGGCGATGGGTTGCAAGAATTTTGTCGGAACGGAGACTCCCGTGGAGGCAAGAAACTGGTTAAAGGAAACTGAAGACCTCTTTGCTATCTTTGATGTGGAAGATCGTAGGAAAGTTCTATTGGCGGTATGGCTATTGAAAGGGGAAGCTGCTTATTGGTGGGTAGTCACCACCACTACTAGACCCATTGAGACTTGGGATGACTTTAGGGGAAGGTTTGGACTAAAGTTTCTATCATCGACAGAAGAGAACCTTCAGCTAGAGAGGTTCCTATCACTAAAGCAAGGGGACATGACCGTTAGAGAATACGTGGATAAGTTTAATCAACTTGCTCAGTTCGGTCTAGAATGGGTTAACACCGCTCGGAAGAAGGCCCTACGCTTTGCTCTAGGATTAAATGAGCCCTTGCGCAGTTTGGCCATATCTCATATACCCCTGGGGGCGACCTTTGAGAGTTTAGTGAATATGGCCCTGCTTCAAGAGGAAGATAAGAGTGGCAAGAAGGAGGTCAAGGCAAATGAGTCTCAAGGCGAGAAGGTAGATTCCGGAAAAGGAGGCAAGAACAACAATAGCAAGGACAACAAGTCAAGAGAAAGGAGGAAGTGCAACTTCTGTGGGATTACTGGGCACATAGTCAAAGACTGTAGGAAGAAGAAAAGGAAGCTGGGCGAATGCTTTCATTGTGGAGAGACTGGACATTTCAGTAAGGACTGCCCTAAGAAGCAAGGACAAGGGCAAGGACAAACTCAGCAAGTAAGACCCTCTGGAGGGCAATTGCAGGCTCTCCTCGCTCTTCCAGCTTTTGATCGAGGTAGAGTTTTTATAGAAATTCATGTTTACATTTCTGATTTTCCTGTTCGCACCTTATTTGATTCTGGCGCATCGCATAGCTTTATCTCTTCTGATATTGTTGAAAGTTTGCACCTAAGTACTAGCTTAGTTGAGGATCCCGTTTGTGTTTCAAATCCAAGTGGGGGTTCCGCCCATCTACCTGTGATTTGTGTGGATTTGAAAATCTCTATCTTGAGCATAGAATTCATGTGTAATGTTTAGGTTCTCGGGTTTATGGGATACAGGTTGATTTTGGAGGTGGATTGGTTGTCCAGTTATGGAGCCATTCTTGACTGTGAGCATAGGGTAGTGAGGCTCCTGACTCGCCTCGGTAATACCCTAGAAATTTCTTGTAACCCTAGAGGTCCCGTCATGTTATGTTATCTTGAATCTCTCGACTCGTCCATCGATGATCTGAAATCTGTAAGGGTGGTCTGAGACTATCCTGATGTCTTTGAAGAAGTTAGGGGGTTGCCTCCTAAACGAGAGATAAATTTCCACATTTATCTAGTCGATAATGCCAAGCCAGTATCATTGCCCGTTAGGCACATGGCCCCACGAGAAAGAAGGGAGCTCAGTAAGCAAATCAAGGAGTTGCTTGAGAAGAATTTTATTAGGCGAAGCATTTCTGAATCGGGTGCTCCGGTGGTATTTGCTACTAAGGCGGATGGTTCGCTTCGCCTTTGTGTTGATTATCGAGAGTTGAACAAACTGACAAAGAAGAATAGGCACCCTTTACCAAGGATTGATGATCTCTTTGATCAGCTGGTTGGTGCTTCTGTTTTCTCTCAGCTCGATCTAGCCACCGGATTCCATCATCTTAGAGTAGTTGAGGATAGTATTGATAAGACTGCGTTTAGGACTCCGGATGGATTCTTTGAATGGCTTGTCATGCCATTCGGTTTGACCAATGCACCCGCCTACTTCGTAGATTTGATGAGTAGGGTGTTCAGGGAGTTCCTTAACAAGTTCGTGGTTGTCTTCGTGGATGATATTCTGATCTTCTCAAAGGATGAGGAAGAGCATGCTAGGCATCTCAAGGAAGTGATGGATACGCTTAGAGCGCATCAGTTGAAAGCCAAGTTCTCCAAATGTCATTTTTGGAGAAGGGAAGTTCGGTTTCTTGGACATATAGTCTCTAAGCAAGGCATAGCGGTGGATCCCGCGAAAGTGGTTGTGGTTCAAGACTGGAAGACTCCTAGGAATGCAACCGAAGTAAGAAGCTTTCTTGGTCTGGAGGGCTACTATAGGAAGTTCATCAGGGACTTCACTAAGATTTCAGCCCCTCTTACTAAGTTGACGAAGAAGAACTTAGTCTTTGCATGGGACTTGGAGTGTGAGCTTGCTTTTCAAAGGCTCAAGAGCGCCCTTACCTCAGCTCCAGTTTGGCAACGTGGATTGGCACATGTTTTCAAGAGATAGTTTTCAGCGTGGGATACCGTATAGTATGTAAACGGGATCCAAGATTCACTAACGAATTTTGGAAAGCCTGCATGAAACCATGAGTATGCAGTTGGGTGGAAGCCAAGTATTTTAGGCAAAGGATAAGTGGAAGTGGAACGAGAAGCAACGGTGAAATGAGTTCTAACTCATATTTTGGGAACAAGAATTAAGAACTACGGAATTGCGAAGATAAAAGACGGTCAGGGCACGATGGGATTAAGCACAAGAAAATGCGGCTTAGAAGATTGAAGTCTAGATACACGCATTTAATCTCTTTCTAAGAGTATATCCTTGATCCCTATTATTCCGTAGAGCTTACTCGCATGCTACCTTTTAAGTATATCCTCTCAGTCCAATCCTCAATCTTAGTTCTGTTACGAACCCCCTAAGGAGTATGACTAGCCTATTTGTGATATATGGTTGGGGTGATGAAGTTCGCAACCAAACTATTTGGGCTTTATGGGATATGGGTAATAATTGATAGATTTACAAAGAGAGCCCATTTTATTCCGGTGGAAAGCAAGAGGACCGTATCATGGCTAGCGTTTGTTTATCTTCGGGAAATAGTGCGGTTGCATGGAGTTCCTTCTAGAATAGTTAGCGATCGCGACCCAATTTTCACTAGCCAGTTCTGGAACAGTTTGCAAGAAGCGATGGGTACGCGATTAAATCTGAGTACAGCCTATCACCCCCAGACGGATGGCCAAACCGAAAGGGTGAATAGGGTACTAGAAGATCTCTTGAGACTTTGTGTTCTTGACTTTGGTGGTACTTGGGAAGACCACCTGCCTCTTGTAGAGTTTGCTTATAATAATAGCTATCAAGCCAGCATAGGGATGGCACCATTTGAAGCTTTGTATGGGAGGCCGTGTAGGTCACCATCTTGTTGGTGGGAGACAACAGATAGACTTATACTTGGGCCCCATATGATACGGGACACATCCGAGAAAGTTGAATTAGTGAGAAGAAGGATGAAAGCGGCCCAAGATAGACAGAAATCCTATGCTGACAAGCGAAGGGCATATTTGGAATTCGAAGTGGGAGACATGGTTTTCGTGAAGGTTTCTCCTTTGCGTAATGTGGTACGTTTTGGAGCAGTTGGGAAGTTGGCACCAAGGTTCGTAGGACCCTTCCCTATCGTAGAGAGAATTGGAAAGATGGCCTATAAGGTGAAAGTTCAGTGGGGTGAAGCTGACGAAGATGCAACTTGGGAAACCGAGGAGAAGATGCGTGGGCTTTATCCATTCCTTTTTGAGGGTACATTCTCGATCTCTTTTCCTAATTAGCATATCTTTCTTTTTATCCATGTTTATCTTGTTATCTCGTTAAACTTGTCATGAGGACCTTAGGTAGAAACCCTTTGGATGAAACATGTATTTGAAACATGTTATGCTTGATGGTTGCAAGTGGTTGCAAGTGTTTGCACGTGGATACTCGTGGATGCATGATACACATTAGGCACTAAGATCGGCTCACACACTTTCATACCGCATATGCATGAGTGTTTATACTTATTCATGGATGAGACTTGTTTTGCTATCACGTGGATGTTGCATATGGATGAATGATATGTGCACTCATGTAGAGATTATAAATTATATTAGGACTTTGCATACATATGGACTCATTTCACTAACATATTTTGCATTAAGGAGGTTTACTGTATCAGTAACCGCCTGATTTTTGCATTAGATAAGTACATATACACACACCTTTGCATATGATCATACAACATTTAGAATCCTTTAAGGACAATGACTGCACGTGGATGATGTTTTGAGTAGATGGATGATGGATGGTAGGATACGTTCTTCCTAACTTGGAGATTTCGGGGACGAAATCCTTTAAGGAGGGGAGAATGTAACAACCCGAATTTTTGAATAACATGTTATAACATAAATGGAGGCAGAATTAAACTGTAAAATCTGAATCAAGGGAAACGGGCTGTGCCATTGCGTTCGTCTCGGAAAAATACGCGAAATAGAGTCCGAGTTTTCGAAAATCGGAGTCCGTATGACCAAGATATGGCCTCGCGAAGTTTCACGAAAAATTCACAAATTAAAGTATACTTAATTAAGTGAAATGGGTTGCGCAGAGAAATATATATATATATATATATTGATATATATATATATATATATATAATTGAAAATTAAATAAATAAATATGCAAAAATGTTCAAAACAGCGAATTGGGAGAGGGGAATAACCGAACCGGCCGATTTTTGAGGTCGACCCGAGCTCGCTGGGTCGACTAGGGGTTAATCCAGGGTGTTTGACTGTCAACACGTGGGCCGATTCGCTCAAATGCAGATTTTGCATTTGAATGGTTCTCATGGTTCAGCTTTAATCTAAAGGCCCTAGATGGTTCCTATACTTGACTTCTTCCCCAAGACATGCTTTGATGGCTTGGATTGAATCTAGGGTTAATCCTATGGCTAATACTATCCTAATCCTCTATAAAAAGACCCCAAACCTAGCCTAAATCCCCATTATTCAATCCTACAACTAAACTATGTCAAATTTGTTCCTCTCATGGCCTCCACTCTCATGCTAAAATTTCTAAGTTAATTTCTATGAGAGATTTTGAGTTCATACAAGTGTTTTCAAACTTGTATGAGTGTTCTTAGCTTGCATTCAAGTCAAGTTGCAACATTTCTATTTCAAAGCAATGATTTTTATTGAATTGGCTCAAGGGTTTTCATTTGGAGCTTGCATATTTGGGTTTTTGGTGCTTGCATAAGGGCTTCGTCTCAGTCTTTATAATAAATATTTATTTGTGTCTTCATAGCATTGTAAGCCCTTTTCTACTTTCTTTCTTTGAACTCTAAAGTTAAATGAATGATGCAAGTTTGGGGTTGATCATTATATGCAAGTTTGGTTGATCATTATATGCAAGTTTGGTTGATCATTATATGCAAGTTTGGTTGATCATTATATGCAAGTTTGGTTGGTCATTATATGCAAGTTTGGTTGATCATTATATGCAAGTTTGGTTGATCATTATATGCAAGTTTGGATGATCATTATGCAAGTTGGTTTAATCATTATGTATGACACATGTTGCTATGTTATGCAAGTTTGGGTTGATCATGTTATCATGTTATGCAAGTTAAACTTGAGGTTTTGAGCATAAAGCTCCAAGCTTTATATTAAAGGTTGCATTTTGGCAACATGAAAGTTATCATATCCCTTATGATAACTTGCATGTGAGGCAAAATGCGAACTTCTAGCAACTTCTACATGTTATTTATCACCATGTATCACTCATATGCTAAGTTTGGTTTTATGCATGCTTTTGAAGCCTAATAATGCAATATGCAAGTATATGAACATATGTACATTTCATATGCCACCATGTTAAACTTGTGGCTTCAACACCTATATGTCAAGGTTATGCCAAGTTCCCTATTTTATCCTTTATGCGTTGTTGCGATTATGTAAACGATGGGATTACGTTGGGGTTGGATAACATAATGACATGAACATGATTTTTGTAACATGACTTGATATGTTAACTTGTAATTATGTTTTGGAAACATAATGGACATGACACTTAGAAAATATGAGTGTGGCCAACTCGAGGTTGGGTTGAGTTTGTAGCATAAATCTACCCGGACCCGCCCGGCTTAACTAGTGGCTACAAACAATAGGACCCAATGTGAGAAGTTGGTCATGTTGTGCTCGAACCCGAGGTTAGACCTAGTTGTGGTGTAAAGCTACCCGGACCCGCCCGGCTTAACTAGTAACCACAACAAAGTCTAATGTGAGAGGTTAAAGCGCATTAAGTTAATTAATGCCGCCTGATTAGGGTTAAGTCATGGTCCACTTAATACTTAACCAATTTGGGCTTGATGGGTTAATCGAGGTTAAGTCAGGAGCCTTGGGTACTCTTAACCGATTTAATCCACGTTTGGATCGGGTTAACCACATTTAACCCGTTAAGAAACCCTAGTTGCGTGGTCCTTTTCAGCAGTAACCTTCTAGGTAGTATCATAAGACCCTAGGACTAGGCTAGGGTGGGGCACGATTACTGGGCTGATTGTAAGAGACCAAAAGAGACGGCTGAATGATGCCCCGGTTGTTCAGGCGGACCATGGTCGTGCACATCAAGTCCGGAGTTGAACACGGGCAACGGTAGGTTTGGACTGTGCATCATGGTATGGTGTCAGAGGGTTACACCATAGGGCCTGATACACCCTAGGGTGGACCCTGCACAGTCAACTACATTACATGATTAAGCCGCATGACACCGACACTTGACGAGTTAGGCTTATAGGGAGCCGATCGACTAGACCGAGTAGTTGGACCTTGATTTAGGTCATCTCATGATGTTGGGCCAAGCTTGGGCCAAGGGATCAATTCTTGTTTTTACTTGACATGTTAGAATGCTAGTACACCCGTTGTGCAAAACTTAACCTTAATTATGCGATGACACCTTTATCTATCTTGTTAGTTAATCATCATGCCAGTATGTTGTTATCCTTATGTTCATCTCAGCTTCTCATGCCAGTTAACTTTACTAGTTCATAGACAGATAGTAGTAGGGCTTACCAGTCTTTTTGACTGACCTGTTTTCTTTCGCCTCTTTTCTTCCGTTTCCCCCCCCCTCAGGTTCTCAGGGTGGGAACATTGGAGCTTAGCTTGGATCTTTACAGCTTGCTTACTGGATTTGCTCATGTACGGTTTTGGACATTGAGCTAGCTATGGTTTATCACTTCATTTTGGGGATAGTACTTTATGTATTTCAGTTTTTCAGTTTATGCTTTTATCTAGACTTTGTTGTTGGAAAATAATGACCAAGTACTTTGTTGTAACATGACTGTGGTTTTGAAATGCTAAGTTTTATCCGCTGCTTTACTACTCTGTTTTACTTATATGTTCTGTCTTGTGATATCTGCATGCATGTTTACCTTGTTTAACGCCCCTCTAAAGCTAATGTCCTTGCAAGAGTGGCATTGGCGGAGGTGGGGTATTACATCCTACAACGGAGGAGAAAGGGAAGAGTATTGTTGTTCGAGGTACGCTTTATATCAGGGATGTTTCATTTCGAGGTTTGTTTGATATTGTAGCATCACATTCATTTATTTGTAATGAGCTTGTGTGCCGCTTGGGTTTGGAACTTATGATTTGTGATAGACCTTTGGTTGTGACTAATCCAGTTGGGGGATCGTCCAGTTTGTGTATGCTTTGTCATGGACTAGTGTTATTGAGTCACGGCTGCTCTTTTGTGTGTGATTGCATTGTTTTGAACTTTGCTGGTTTTGAGATCATTTTGGGTATGGACTAGCTCAAGAGGTATATGGCTAAAGTGGATTGCAAGAAGCTCGAGGTAACAGTCGGGAATGTGGAAAGGCGAATGGCTGTGATTCGATGTAAGCCAGAAGACGGGGTCTTCATAATCTTCTTGTATTTGCTTGTAATTCCGTTGGAAGACTTGTCATCTGTGCCGATCGCTAGTGAGTTCGATGATGTCATTGGAGAGGTCAAATGTTTGTCGCCGCATCGCGAGATTGAGTTCAGGATCAATTTGGTCGAAGGTGCTATACCTATTGTTATGCCGCTTAGGCGGATGGCCCTAGAGCATAGCGAGAGTTAGAGGTGCAAGTTAGTGCCTTTTGGGAAAAGGATTCATTCAGAGGAGCGTGTCTGAATGGAGAGCACTAGTTATGTTTGCAACCAAAGCTGATGGATCTTTGAGTTTATGTGGGGATTATCGTGAGCTGAACAAGGTGACCAAGAAGAACAAGTATCTGTTGCTGAGGATGGATGACCTGTTTGATTAGCTTCATGAAGCCATGGTGTTTTCTCAGATGGATTTGGCAACGGGATTTCACCGTTTGAGAGTGGCGGAGAATAGTGAACCGAAGACAGCTTTTAGGACACCATCCGCTTTCATTGAGTGGCTGGTGATACCATTTGGATTGATTAATGCACCAACATATTTCATGGATCTTATGAATAGGGTTTTCAGTGATCAGTTGAACAAGTTGCACTTGTGTTCATGGATGATATTTTGGTTTAATCCTAGAACGAGGAAGAGAACAACACTCACTTGCGAGTTGCTTTGGAATTCCCGCAAAAGCGTTAGCTGAGAGCTAAGTTTTTGAAGTGTCACTTCTTGAAGAGTGATGTGAGGTTCTTAAGCCCTGTTGTTTCTGGAAATGGAATAGCGGCGGATCCCGCTAAAGTGGCAGCAATCAGGGACTGGGATAGAGCTAAGAATGCAACGGACGTAAGAAGTTTCCTTGGGTTGGTGGGATATTATCATAGGTTTATCAAGGACTTCTCCAAAATAGCTGCATCATTAACAGGATTGTCGAAGAAGAATTAAGTGTTCATATGGGATGCAAAGTGTGAGAAAGCTTTTAGAATCTTGAAAGAGGGACTGACGAGTTCTCCTGTTTTGTTTATTCCAAATGGAAATGAAGATATGGTAATATATACCGATAAATGTGGTACTGGACTTGGAACAACGCTGATGCAAAACGATAGAGTTGTGGCATATGCAAGTCGACAACTAAAGCCGCATAAGAGGAATTATCCGACTCATGATTTGGAGTTGGCAACGATTGTGCTTGCTCTGAAGATGTGGAGACATTACATGTTCGGAGTTCGATTCGAGTTGTTTACGGATCATAAGTCGTTGAAATATCTTTTCTCCCAGAAGGATTTGAATCTTCGGCAGAAACGATGGTTAGAGTTTCTAGCATCGTATGATTTTGGTATCGCCTATACTCTTGCTAGAGGTAACGCTGTTGGGGATGCATTGAGTCGAAGACATGCAGGATTGGAAGCGATGTTTTCAAAATGGAAGCACCCCGAGTACTTGGCAGGATTTGATTTTAGACCTCGGTGTGAGTTAGAGCCTGAAATGTTGGTAAGCTTATCAATAAGACCTACTCTCATCGAAAGGATTGGCGAGAGCCAAAAGCGCGATGTAAAGATTATCGAGATCATCTAGAAGTTGGAACCAAAAGATAAGGAATTCGACGTCGATCGAGAAGGTTGGCTTCGAAAGAAAGGACGACTAGTTGTTCCTCATATTGATAGACTGAGAGATGAGGTTATGAGAGAATATCATCACTCGAAGTTGACGATTTATCTTGTTGGTAATAAGATGTATCAGGACATGAAACGAACTTACTATTAGGAAGGAATGAAGAGGGATGTTGGAAAGTTTATATCCAAGTGTACGAACTGTAAATTGGTGAAAGTTGAACAGAAGAAGTCGAGTGGATTGCTTAAGCCATTAGAAGTTCCTACGTGGAAACGAGAGCAAGTATTGATGGATTTTATCGATGGACTACGTATAAAAAGGGAGGGAAATGAAGGGATTTGGGTCATAGTGTATTGCTTGACCAAAAGTGCAAGGTTTATTCCAGTCAGATCAACTAGGACAACATCGAAGTTGGCTGAACTTCATATAAAGTGGATAGTTCGATTCCATGGTATCCCGAAGAGTATAGTGAGTGATAGAGATTCATTGTTCATGAGTGGATTTTGTTAGAGTTTGCAAGAGATTTTGGGAACCGAGTTGCATTTGAGTACAGCTTATCGATCATCCCCAGACGGATGCTCAAACTGAGAGGGTTAACCGAGTTTTGGAAGATCTCCTCACAGCTTGTGTATTGGACTTCGGGGGATCGTGGGAAGACTATATGTGTAACAACCTACACCTTTCTATTCCCAAATTTCGACAAAAATCGAAACTCGAACACATACAAGCATGAAGCGTGTAAATCTGGTACCTACAAATAAATGAACATGAGCATAATCAGAGTACGTTAAGATAACTCACTGCAGAAATGAAATAGGATAGATTAGTATTAACTCAAGTAACTACCTTTTTAAAGTAAGTCACTTTGCCAGTATCGAGCATGAGTGAGAACGAGAACCGAAAGCCAAATTTAAATACCTGTGAGAACCCGACCTTCTCTAGAAAAATTGAGTGGTTGGGTGAACAGGAAATGTACAACATAGATGTATCCCGTTTGGTTCAACCCAAGATGTATTCCTACCAAGATTAGTGATTCTATCCTAACCTTGTAAATATTATTACGCACGACTCTAACTACCCTTCCCAAGGTAGTATACCTAAAATATGATACCGAGATAGAACGTTTACACATATATTTGTGAATCCTTTATACCAGAACATGGTTAGTTATTTAATCGAGGGTGAACCCCTAATTACGGAGTTTCTATATATATATATATATATCATTCGCTTATTATTTAATGCCTCACTATTAATGATAGATAAGGTGGATTATCCCCGATCGCTTTAGACCCTAGGCGGACTAATTGGTCACTTATTACTCCTCAATAATTTATTCAAAGTTAAATTAAACTAGAGGGCACTAGCTATGGGGCCCTACTAGTTAAGGCTTCCGTCATTCATGCATTAACCCATACCTCATGTAAGGTGATAGATTGTACTTTATTGCTTGCTATACCAACTAGCTGACCTTAATGGATAATCTTCTTAGTCGCTTACTATGTCCCGTAGGATAGGTAGCCATATCAAACGTTTTTAATTTCCAGGTTTGGGTAGTCCCTCCCCCCTCCCCCACACGGACACACAACATCTAAGACCCATAAAATGAAAGACCTACTCCCAGGTGGACGCCTCGACCCAAGCTACTTCAGACCAAAGGAAGCGAACTATACGCGAAAATTATTAAGTCCATACCCAATTAGCCTTTGATACCTCTTCTTATGAGAATGAAGTAGGATGCGTTATTTAGTCATTCCCGTTTAGTTTCACTCTACGAAAATACTATACGTACACGATTAATTATCGTCATGGGTTCCTATGGTTAATAATGTTTCACATAATTAACGTACTAAGCCCAGTCCTAACTTTTAATTATAAGTTCTATATTAACTAATATAAATAAGGAAAGTTATATTCTCCTTACCTTATGATATTTATATTTATTTATTTTCCCTAATTGGACTTAGCATTTGAAATGAAAATCAATACCTATTGTAACACCCCACGCCCGCTAGGGTCACTCACAAAGGGAATGCCATAGCATCGGTGGAGTATTTTAGTGAATATAGAACAGAAAAATTACAACAAGACAGATATAAATAGTACTTGAAATTTTAAAACATCATCTCATAACAGCGGAAATAAACATGTCTGGTTACATCATAAAACCACGATAAAAGTCAAGTACAATATCCATCAAAATAAAGAAGTACATAATCCCACTCTCTCATACAATAGCCGTAACAAAAGAAAAGATAACTGGATAACTGGAGCTTTACATCTACCCAAGCTCCTCAAGACTGGAACAGCAATCTGATCAAGCTCTACTACCACTAGGATCCACCGTAGGACCTGAGGGTTGGGAAAAAGATAAAAACAACGGGGTCAGACATAAGTCTGAGTGAGTCCTATAACTTTAACAATACAATCATTAAGGTAACCAGAGAAGACATAAACTTGACCTACGGTAATATCTGGGGATGAATGGCTACACTAAGCAGCTTGGTAGACCTGGGATAAACTAAGATAACCGTCAGGACGCATCTACCCACCCCAGGATAATTACTAACTGCACCACACCAGTCATTCCAACTTAAAGGTTGATCCCTTCCAAGGACTTAGAAAATTTCCCCAGTAGTTTCATGTACCCCTAGCCCACTACATAGGTGCCGTCTGCCCCTATCTCCACTAGGTGTACCCAGTAATTCTTACCTAGTAGTTTCGTGTACCCCTACATAGGTGCCGTCTGCCCCTATCTTCATTAGGTGTACCCACTACTCCCCAAGCGATCGGCTCCCTACCGTAGATACCCGTGCTGGTCCCACAGTGGGGTGTATCACTCCCCTAAAGTGGCTACCCAATTCTAACGGTGCACGACTTTATATCTACACGATGCAACAACGGCTTACCTACCAGCCCGGGCCCACACACGCATATGAAACCCGTTGGACTTGCGTTGCCACCGCTAACCCGTTTTGGCCTCTTATAATCAAGCCCAATATGCGTGTCCCGTCACTCGACATGGGTCGAGCCCACAAAGATACGTTTGGGATATTGGTTGAAATGGTCCCCCACAAGCTACCCACTTAAGCTTGTCAAATATCTAGTGTATCCCACTTAACCCTTTAATCATGTTTAATTACATGTTTCCACTTGGTTAAGTATTCTAATCGTATTTTCTATTGCCACCCAAGGCAACCCACTAGATTCCACATGCCACCCAAGGCAACCACCAAATTTCCTCATGCCACCCAAGGCACCCACTTAACCCCTCATGTCCCACTACATGCTATTATGGTTAAGTGTTTCTTAATTAATTAAGACCGTGATCTCCCGTAAAGACCTCCCACATTAGACTGGCTGTTATGACCGCCTGGTTAAGCCGGTAGAATCCGGGCAGTCTTACGTCATAACAGAGTCTAATCTCGTGTCTTTACCTTAATCACGTATTTAATTTATGGCTAAGACCTCTCACATTGGGCTGACATTTGTAGCAACTGGTTAAGCCGGTCGGGTCCGGGCAGTTTTACACTACAAATGAGTCCAACCTCGTGTCTTAGTCGATTAATTACACCTAATTAATCACCCCCATATTAATTATCCCTAATTAATATCAAGTTTTCCATAACATGGGTAGACCTAACTCAATAGGTAAATTCCCATGGGGTAGACCTAACTCAATAGGTAAATTCCCACTTATGGTAATTTATTTTTATGGTATGCTTAATCATACCCAATCATTCATTTATTAACATATTTACCAACCCCATCGTTCCCCACGTAAATCGTTCTCGTTACATGACATAATAAGGGGAAGATCATCACAAATATCATGGGTTTAGCATACAACTTTGTCATGGGTTAAGAGGATGTCAACTTGCATATATGAGTATATATTAACCCAACTACATATAACCCAAACTTGCATATTATCATACACATGATTTGCATAACATGTTGCATATGAGCTTGCATATTATCATACACATATCTTGCATAACATGTTGAACTTGCATATAGGCATTCTCATAACTTGCATAACATGTTAAACATGCATTTAAGCATACACATAACTTGCATAAGCATTCACATACTTGCATAAGCATTCACATACTTGCATAAACATGCATAACTTGCATATCATGTCATTTAAGCATATACATATCTTGCATAAGCATTCATATACTCGCATAAGCATGCATAAGTTGCATATCACTTAAATCTTGCATTTAAACATATACATGACTTGCATAAGCATCCATACACTTGCATAAGCATGCATAACTTGCATATCACTTTCAACTTGCATTTAAACATATACTTAACTTGCATATCACTTTCAACTTGCATAACTCACTTTGCTAAACATGCATAATTCCACTTATTAAATATGCATAAATCCACTTGTTAAACATGCATATATCAACTTGTTAAACATGCATAAATCAACTTATTAAGCATGCATAAACCAACTTAACAAATATGCATAAACATAGAACAACATAGAGTAACATATCATTATACATGATTCAAACTCACTAATCCGCATTTAAGACCATAAGTCTCATTACACCCAATCTACTTACTTTAACAATTGATGTTAAAGTGATAGAAACTCACCAAACTTAAGATTAGCAACCTTATGAAGTAGAATTAGTTGCAAACTATGAAGATAATGATGATTAGAGATTGATTAGAGAGGGATTAGCTTGCAACTTTCTTTATGAACTAGTGGAGGCCATGCTCAAATTTCATTTTGCCATAGTTTAGTTACAAGACTTAATTATGAATGAATTAGGGTAGGGTTGGGGTCTTATTTATAGGATTAGATGAGTGTTTTAGGCCCTTAGATTAACCCTAGATTAGATTAGGACCCTTAAATTTAGGAAATCTCTAGAACCAGCCCTCCTAGCCAGCCTGAAACCCAACCTGGTGCAACCTGGTGCACCCAGGTTCACAGAACGGTGCCACCCTGTCGACAGGCAAGTCGACAGGCATGTCGACACCCCTGTCGACAGCCCTGTCGACATGGGTTGGGCGGGAAGCTTCCCGCCTGACCCCGCCTGGCCCATTCCAAATCTGAATTTTTAAATTTTTAAATCTGTTTTAGTTTTGAATTTTCTGCAAACTTCATCGGGCCATAACTGGGCTATACGGACTCCGTTTTTCGAAAACTCGGACTCTATTTCGCGTATTTTTCCGAGACGAACGCAATAACGCAGCCCGTTACCCCCAATTCCCACGTCTGAGATTATTTATCCTGTAATTAGTGAATTTTAGTATTAACTAAAATTCGGGGTGTTACATTCTCCCCTCCTTAAAGGATTTCGTCCCCGAAATCTCTAAGCTAAGGAGAATGCATATCCTACCAACCAAACAACCATCTACTCAAATCATCAACCACGGGCATCCATTGTCCTTAAACAGTTTCTAATGATGTATAAGCATATGCAAACGGTGTGTGTATATGTTCCCTATCTAATGTATGAACATATGCAAACCATGATAGTGCCATGCATCCATTATGTATGCGAGAAAACCCTATCGACACATACAATATCTACATGAGTGCACAATCATTCACCAAAATGCATCATCCATGTGATAACACAACCATTATACATCCATAAATATATTTTCCCACACACAATTTTATGCAATATGCAACCTGAAGTGATTGAGCCGATCTAGTGCCTAGAGTGTGTGTATATGCATCCACGAGCAACCACTAGCAAACACTTGCATCCACTTGCATCCATCAACCATAACATGTCTCAAACACATGTTTCAACCATAGGTTTACCCTATCTAAAGGTCAAAGGTACTAACGAGAGGACATACCAAAGATAAGATAAGTACTAGACAAGCGATAAAGGAGAAAGTAAGGACATACCCTCAAAAAGAAATGGGTACAATGAACGCATCTTCGCTTCCGTCTCCCAAGTCGCGTTGCTCTCATCTTCTCCCCATTGCACTTTGACTAGCTGAACCTCTCGATTTCTCAATTTCCTAGTCTCTGACCCAAGGATGCGAGTAGGAGCTCGTCGAATCGTCGCATCACGCTCTACCTCTACATCTCTAAGCAAGCTTGGCTCTACCACCTCTGCGGTCTCATGTAAGCACTTCCTCAAATGGGACACATGGAATACATCATGGACACCACTAAGTCTGTCGGGCAACTCCACCCTATATGCCATCCGTCCAATCCTTTCCTTGATAGGATACGACCCAACAAACCTCGGTGCTAACTTCCCAACGGATCCGAAGCGAACAACATTTCTCAACGGAGATACCTTAACAAAAACCATATCTCCAACCTCAAACTCAAGATCCGTCCTTCTCTTGTCCGCATAAGATTTTTGCCTATCCTGCGCTGCTTTCATCCTTCTTCGAATCAAGTCAATCTTCTCAGAAGTCTCCCTAACCATATCGGGCCCAAGCAAGATCTTATCCGTAGATTCCCACCAACATGTAGGTGATCGACAAGGCCTTCCATAGAGAGCTTCGAAAGGAGCCATACCAATACTGGACTGAAAGCTGTTATTATATGCGAACTCCACCAATGGAAGATGCTCTTCCCATGTACCTCCAAAATCTAAGATACAAAGCCTCAAAAGGTCTTCTAGAACACGATTCACCCTCTCAGTCTGGCCGTCTGTCTGAGGATGATATGCGGTGCTCAGACACAATTGAGTCCCCACTGCTTCTTGCAAACTTCTCCAGAACTCGCTAGTGAAGATAGGATCTCGATCACTCACTATGCTAGAGGGTACCCCATGTAATCGAACTATCTCTCGAAGATATACTGAAGCTAGCCATGGAGCAGTCCTCTTACTCTTCACAGGTATGAAATGGGCGCTCTTAGTAAGTCTGTCTACCACCACCCAAATTCCTGTATTACCCTTTCTCGACCTGGGTAACCCGTCAATAAAATCCATCGAGACACTATCCCACTTCCATTGCGGAACCTCCAATGGGTGAAGCAACCCACCTGGTCTCCTTTGCTCCGCCTTCACTTACTGGCACACCAAACATCGAGCGACATACTCGGCCACATCTTTCTTCATACCGGCCCAGAAGAAAACCCTCTTCATGTCTTGGTACATCTTGTCCCCACCGGGATGAATGGTCATCCTAGAACGGTGTGCGTCATCAAGAATAGCCTTCCTCAAACCCTCGTCTTGCGGTACGCAAAGTCTACCGTCTCTACGCAAGCACCCCCTATCGTCTAGGGTGTACCTACTCAAATGGCTGGACGACTCCCCCCTTATGAGCTTCTCTACTAACTCAACCAACTGTGGGTCGCCCCTCTGTGCTTCTCCAATCCGCCCCAAAAGAGTAGGCCTAACTTCCAAGGAAGCTAGCAAACCGGGTACATAATCAATGGAGGGTCTGAAATCAAACATCGAGATAAATTCCAAGCTTCGTCGTTCCACGAACAATGGACTCAAGGACAACCTCTTCCTGCTCAAGGCGTCCGCCACCACGTTACCCTTGCCAGGGGTATACGCTATCTCGAAATCATAGGATGCTAAAAACTCCATCCACCTTTGCTGTCTTAAGTTTAAATCCTTCTGAGAGAACAAGTACTTCAATGATTTATGGTCAGTGAACAACTCGAATCTCTCACCAAGAAGATAATGGCGCCAAATCTTAAGCGCAAAAACAATAGCGGCCAGCTCTAGATCATGGATAGGGTAATTTTTCTCATGTGCCCTCAACTGCCTTCCACCATAGGCTATTACCCTTCCCTCTTGCATTAAGACTGCGCCAAGTCCTGTCCCACAGGCATCGGTATAGACAACAAATGGCTTGCTCCCATCTGGCAACACTAAAACTGGAGCGGTGGTTAAAGCTCTCTTTAACCGTCGGAACGCATCATCACAATCTACGTCCCATGTGAAAACAAGATTCTTCTTTGTTAAGCGGGTTAATGGGGCTGATATCTTCGCGAAGTCTTTAATAAACTTCCTATAATAACCCGCCAAGCCCAAGAAACTTCTTACTTCGGTAGCATTCTTCGGAACCTTCCAATCCTGAATTGATACTACCTTCGCGGGATCCACAGCTATCCCTTCCTTGGAGACCACGTGCCCCAAGAATCGTACTTCCTTCCTCCAGAAGTGACATTTAGAGAATTTAGCCTTAAGGCTATGCGCTCGAAGAGTCTTCAACACTTCCCCAAGATGTAGGGCATGCTCTTCTTCACTCTTAGAAAAAACTAAGATATCATCCACAAAGACCACCACGAATTTATTAAGGAACTCCCTGAACACCCTACTCATCAAATCAACAAAGTATGCTGGGGTGTTCGTCAACCCAAATGGCATCACTAGCCATTCATAGAAACCATCAGGAGTCCTAAAGGCAGTCTTGTCTATGCTATCCTCAGCCACCCTCAACTGATGAAACCCCGTGGCTAAGTCCAACTGAGAAAATACTGAAGCACCAACCAACTGATCGAAAAGATCATCAATCCTCGGCAATGGGTGTCTATTCTTCTTTGTGAGCTTGTTGAGTTCTCTATAGTCTACACAAAGTCTGAGGGACCCATCCGCCTTCGTAGCAAATACTACTGGAGCACCCCACTCCGATATGCTCCGTCTTATGAACCCCTTCTCAAGCAACTCCCCTACTTGCTTATGGAGTTCCCTCCTCTCACGAGGAGCCATGTGGCGCACTGGTAAAGATACCGGTTTAGCATTATCCACCAAATATATTCGGAAGTCAATCTCCCGCTTCGGAGGTAAGCCCTTCACCTTCTCAAACACATCCGGATATTCCCGGACCACTCTCATAGATTGCAAACTCTCGACCGAAGCGTCAAGCGATTCAAGATAACTTAGCATAACAGAGTCCATGGGATTACAAGAAATCTCGAGAGTGTTACCCAAACGGGTCATGAGCCTAACAACTCTCCTTTCGCAATCAAGAACGGCACCATTACTGGATAACCAGTCCATGCCCAAAATCAACCCATAGCCCGTGAAGCCCAATACAAAAGCATCACATCTAAACTCAATGCTAAGTATAGAAATCTTCAAACCCAAACATATCATGGACAAATAAGTGGAGCCCCCAATTGGGTTTGAAACAACCAAGGGATCATCTACCAGACTGGTGTCTAAGTGCAGTGACTCAACTAATGATGATGAGATAAACGAATGCGATGCGCCTGAATCAAACAATGTACGGACAGGATGGTCAAATAGAAAAACCAGACTTTCGACGGAAATAGTTCTACCTCTCTCCTGAATCGGTGGAACCGCGAGAGCCTGTACTTGCCCCCTAGCCTGACTCGGTGCCATAAGAGCTTGCACCTGTCCTCCTGAGGTAGATCCCGTCCTTTGCCCTTTCTTTGGGCAATCCTTCACTAAATGCCCTGCTTCGCCACAGTGAAAGCAGTCGGTCTTCTTCTTCTTGCGACAATCCTTGCTTAGGTGGCCAGGTGTCCCACAATTGAAACACTTCTTCTTCTTGCTCTTGCCACCGTTGCCTTTCCCACCTTTGCTTTGTTGTTGTTGCTGAGGTCTCTTTTGATCTCCCTTCTTCTCGGGTGCCTTATTAGCATTAGGACCCTTCTCTTCCTCATACATGAGTGCCATGTCAACTAGCTTCTCAAAGGTGGCCCCCATAGGGATATGAGTCATAGCCAACCCATGCATTGGTTCATTCAAGCCTTTCACGAACCGCAAAGCCTTCTTCTCCAGTGTATTCACCATGTCTAGGCCAAACCTTGCCAATTGATTAAACTTGTTAACATATTCCTTCACCGAAAGATTTCCTTGCTTTAGAGTCAAGAATCTTTCCATATACAAGTTTTCCTCCGCCCTTGAGAGAAACTTTGCCACAAATCTTTGCCTAAAATCCGCCCAAGAGTCAACGGGGCGTTCTCCATTAGTGACCTCCCACCAGAATGAGGCCTCTCCCTTCATTAACCAAGCAGCCAACTTGACTTTCTTCCCTTCTTCCATCTCAAAGATATCTATCAACTCTTCCACCTCCTTAAGCCAATCTCTAGCCTCCACAAAGGTTTCAGATCCTTGAAAAGGTTTCCCTCCCATAGCTTTAAATTCCTTGCAAGTCTTAGCAAAAGTATCCGTGCGAAGAGGAGGGGGAGGAGGAAGATCGGGTGCTACGGTTGGTGGAGGAATATTTGCTGGACCCGTAGTGGTGGCCCTAGCCTCCATCAATCTCCTATACCATACTGGTACCGTCACACCCTCCGGAAGATTAAGATTCTCGGTCATGCTGAAACGAAAAAGGCAAGATTCAAAACGGAGAATTCGAAGGATATAGATATGGCTATTGGGGATTATGCTTTTCTTTCAAAAACTTTTCTCTTAAAAGACATGTTTTTGAAAATATCTTTTCCAAAAATGTTTTTAGAAAAATAGTTTTCTAAAAAATTTTATCTGTTCCGGTAACCTTTGCTCTGATACCACGTGTAACACCCCACGCCCGCTAGGGTCACTCACAAAGGGAATGCCATAGCATCGGTGGAGTATTTTAGTGAATATAGAACAGAAAAATTACAACAAGACAGATATAAATAGTACTTGAAATTTTAAAACATCATCTCATAACAGCGGAAATAAACATGTCTGGTTACATCATAAAACCACGATAAAAGTCAAGTACAATATCCATCAAAATAAAGAAGTACATAATCCCACTCTCTCATACAATAGCCGTAACAAAAGAAAAGATAACTGGATAACTGGAGCTTTACATCTACCCAAGCTCCTCAAGACTGGAACAGCAATCCGATCAAGCTCTACTACCACTAGGATCCACCGTAGGACCTGAGGGTTGGGAAAAAGATAAAAACAACGGGGTCAGACATAAGTCTGAGTGAGTCCTATAACTTTAACAATACAATCATTAAGGTAACCAGAGAAGACATAAACTTGACCTACGGTAATATCTGGGGATGAATGGCTACACTAAGCAGCTTGGTAGACCTAGGATAAACTAAGATAACCGTCAGGACGCATCTACCCACCCCAGGATAATTACTAACTGCACCACACCAGTCATTCCTACTTAAAGGTTGATCCCTTCCAAGGACTTAGAAAATTTCCCCAGTAGTTTCATGTACCCCTAGCCCACTACATAGGTGCCGTCTGCCCCTATCTCCACTAGGTGTACCCAGTAATTCTTACCTAGTAGTTTCGTGTACCCCTACATAGGTGCCGTCTGCCCCTATCTTCATTAGGTGTACCCACTACTCCCCAAGCGATCGGCTCCCTACCGTAGATACCCGTGCTGGTCCCACAGTGGGGTGTATCACTCCCCTAAAGTGGCTACCCAATTCTAACGGTGCACGGCTTTATATCTACACGATGCAACAACGGCTTACCTACCAGCCCGGGCCCACACACGCATATGAAACCCGTTGGACTTGCGTTGCCACCGCTAACCCGTTTTGGCCTCTTATAATCAAGCCCAATATGCGTGTCCCGTCACTCGACATGGGTCGAGCCCACAAAGATACGTTTGAGATATTGGTTGAAATGGGCCCCCACAAGCTACCCACTTAAGCTTGTCAAATATCTAGTGTATCCCACTTAACCCTTTAATCATGTTTAATTACATGTTTCCACTTGGTTAAGTATTCTAATCGTATTTTCTATTGCCACCCAAGGCAACCCACTAGATTCCACATGCCACCCAAGGCAACCACCAAATTTCCTCATGCCACCCAAGGCACCCACTTAACCCCTCATGTCCCACTACATGCTATTATGGTTAAGTGTTTCTTAATTAATTAAGACCGTGATCTCCCGTAAAGACCTCCCACATTAGACTGGCTGTTATGACCGCCTGGTTAAGCCGGTAGAATCCGGGCAGTCTTACGTCATAACAGAGTCTAACCTCGTGTCTTTACCTTAATCACGTATTTAATTTATGGCTAAGACCTCTCACATTGGGCTGACATTTGTAGCAACTGGTTAAGCCGGTCGGGTTCGGGCAGTTTTACACTACAAATGAGTCCAACCTCGTGTCTTAGTCGATTAATTACACCTAATTAATCACCCCCATATTAATTATCCCTAATTAATATCAAGTTTTCCATAACATGGGTAGACCTAACTCAATAGGTAAATTCCCATGGGGTAGACCTAACTCAATAGGTAAATTCCCACTTATGGTAATTTATTTTTATGGTATGCTTAATCATACCCAATCATTCATTTATTAACATATTTACCAACCCCATCGTTCCCCACGTAAATCGTTCTCGTTACATGACATAATAAGGGGAAGATCATCACAAATATCATGGGTTTAGCATACAACTTTGTCATGGGTTAAGAGGATGTCAACTTGCATATATGAGTATATATTAACCCAACTACATATAACCCAAACTTGCATATTATCATACACATGATTTGCATAACATGTTGCATATGAGCTTGCATATTATCATACACATATCTTGCATAACATGTTGAACTTGCATATAGGCATTCTCATAACTTGCATAACATGTTAAACATGCATTTAAGCATACACATAACTTGCATAAGCATTCACATACTTGCATAAGCATTCACATACTTGCATAAACATGCATAACTTGCATATCATGTCATTTAAGCATATACATATCTTGCATAAGCATTCATATACTCGCATAAGCATGCATAACTTGCATATCACTTAAATCTTGCATTTAAACATATACATGACTTGCATAAGCATCCATACACTTGCATAAGCATGCATAACTTGCATATCACTTTCAACTTGCATTTAAACATATACTTAACTTGCATATCACTTTCAACTTGCATAACTCACTTTGCTAAACATGCATAATTCCACTTATTAAATATGCATAAATCCACTTGTTAAACATGCATATATCAACTTGTTAAACATGCATAAATCAACTTATTAAGCATGCATAAACCAACTTAACAAATATGCATAAACATAGAACAACATAGAGTAACATATCATTATACATGATTCAAACTCACTAATCCGCATTTAAGACCATAAGTCTCATTACACCCAATCTACTTACTTTAACAATTGATGTTAAAGTGATAGAAACTCACCAAACTTAAGATTAGCAACCTTATGAAGTAGAATTAGTTGCAAACTATGAAGATAATGATGATTAGAGATTGATTAGAGAGGGATTAGCTTGCAACTTTCTTTATGAACTAGTGGAGGCCATGCTCAAATTTCATTTTGCCATAGTTTAGTTACAAGACTTAATTATGAATGAATTAGGGTAGGGTTGGGGTCTTATTTATAGGATTAGATGAGTGTTTTAGGCCCTTAGATTAACCCTAGATTAGATTAGGACCCTTAAATTTAGGAAATCTCTAGAACCAGCCCTCCTAGCCAGCCTGAAACCCAACCTGGTGCAACCTGGTGCACCCAGGTTCACAGAACGGTGCCACCCTGTCGACAGGCAAGTCGACAGGCATGTCAACACCCCTGTCGACAGGCCTGTCGACAGCCCTGTCGACATGGGTTGGGCGGGAAGCTTCCCGCCTGACCCCGCCTGGCCCATTCCATATCTGAATTTTTAAATTTTTAAATCTGTTTTAGTTTTGAATTTTCTGCAAACTTCATCGGGCCATAACTGGGCTATACGGACTCCGTTTTTCGAAAACTCGGACTCTATTTCGCGTATTTTTCCGAGACGAACGCAATAACGCAGCCCGTTACCCCCAATTCCCACGTCTGAGATTATTTATCCTGTAATTAGTGAATTTTAGTATTAACTAAAATTCGGGGTGTTACACCTATTAATCCCATTTTTATTCCATTTACTTCTGTTCACAGATTAATTGCATTTATAACCAAAATGGTCATATTTTCCTAAGGCAACCACAAAATTCCTAATTTCCTTTTTATTACTATTGATTATAATTAATGTCATTTATGAGCCTAAAGGCCGTAATTTTCCTAAGGCATTAATTCATGGTGGATATCCTTATCTTATCAGTCCCGAATATATCTATTTGTTGTACCCCAACATACATTACTAATTTTGTTTTTTATTTATTTATTGTTTGTTATATACATACATACATACATATTTATGCACCGGACCTCTCACATTAAGATGACAACTTGTGGATGTTGGATTTGCCGGGCGGTTCCGGGCAAACTTACACACTAGACCCCTCACATTAAGTAAACCACCTGTGGATGCTGGATTTAATTTGTGGTTCCGGGCATACTTCTACCACAAGTTGAACTTAACCTCGTGCCTTAATGCGATTATAAATTAAATTCCCTAATTAGGTTTTACAACATTTATCCTAATCAATTTAAGAATTGTAACCATTTGACTTAATTTCCTTATTATGTTTACATTCCCCAAATTAGTGTTGGTTACAATTGTTATTTATTTATTTGTGGTCCTATTTATAGCAACCAATCATATTAATTGCTACAATGATCACAACAAATATATTAATTTAATATGGATTATATTAATTCCATAACTGAATATCGTTCAAACATTCAATACAATGTATATTTCGTCATTTATGTAGATTCAGACAAATAATGTGTGTGTGTGTATATATATATTTGTGCGGTCAACGTAGTTATCTTTCTTTATTGTTATTTATTGTTAAATTTAATATTTTGGTTCAATCAATATCCAAATATTCCTTTTTGCATTCAGTCTTGCCATAAGGTTCCAAATCTTATAAAAAGACCGTTAGCTATAGTTATTGTAAATTATGCATGATTATTGGAATTGACATATTTTCAAACCACAAGAAGTATATATGTTTATGTATATTATGGATTAGGTAATGCAAATTACGCACAAATATGTATATTTATATTTATGTGTACATTTGCACAAATTTTCCCTTTCTAAATCTTTTTGTCATATCTCCTGTGAATTCAAAATAATGTCTTTTTGTTTAAAGAGAGGTAAACGGCATATTTACAACAACTAAACCAAAACTAACACAAATAGGCATGTGTCTTTTAAATTAAAGTCACATAATTCACCGTGGTATCTTTTTAATCAAAATTACACAATTTGTTATTTAACATTAAAACTAGAGATTAAGCATAAAACTACATTTAAACAGTGGTTATGGGATTGATTTCCAATTCTACGATGTTTTGCAACAACCATAATATAATTTCCAACATAATTTTAGGCAATATGTATAAACAATTCAAGTGAACCTATAATTACTACTATTTTAAACTACAATTCACAATTTCCAATTTTGACAATATTCTTAGCAGGCTAGTTCAAATTCAATAATATTATAAACATATCTGATGATAATAGACACATATTTTGAGATCTAATTCAAACGAGATAAATAGGCTATTATAACTTTGTATGTAAATTTCCCACTCACCTAAAAGCATCCAAATCTGAAATCTGAATAACCTATTAGGCCTACAATTCCCAAAGTCTTACAGATCTACAATTATTCTGAAAAGGGTATACTTTCAGTTTTGTATATTTGCAAGAAAATAGGAAGAGAGGGAGAATATAATGTAGAACCTATTTAGTTGTTAATTCATACTCTTTTCCTTTAGATCTAATAATCCCTTTCAATTCTATACGATTTATATCTGATTGATTGTATATGAATATATTTTAGATTAAGAAACTGATTTGATGAGAAAGGGAAATGGCAGAACTTCGCTGTTGCCTATAGATTTGTGTGGAAAAGAATAAGGCCTTACGTCTTTATTTATAGGAGTGAAATTGGCCATGAACCGTTAGGTTTATTTAAATAAACATTCGTCTGTTTATATTATATACTATAACGAAAATTCCCTTCAAAACCGAGCCGTCACTGGGTAAATCTGGCTCGAAGCGGTCGACCCCTCTAGGCAAGGGTATCGACCGCCCTTGAGCAATTATTACCAGTGAAGGCAGGTAATAAAAGGAAAGATATATATTAATTATTATATTTATTTATTTCCATCCGTTTTTCGTATTTTGTTCGTAACCATTGGTTAGTTTTTTGACCAAGCCACCAAGGCTCACGCACAAGAAGGAAAAATTAAGCTTCACTCCTTCCAACCCCTGGAAACTCGATCGTGGTCACTCACCCATCCTCGGATTGCGAAGCCCTATTGGATTGTGACATCCTATCGGTTCGCAATGCCTTCTGCGATCCGATCCATCCTTGTTAGCTCGATCCGATCCGAGCTCCGGAAACCAGAAAATGAAGGCTATGACTAATTCAACCACGATCCGAGAATGCAGGATCTCACGACACCTGTCCACAACTGTCATATTGACTAATTCTCCATCAAGCTACGAACCAGTCCGAGATTCTCGAGATTTGTGCCACGTATGACCGCGATCCGCCTGAAGAAATCAGTTATAAATAGCCCAGAACTTGGCATTTTTGGGGATCTTTTGGCAATTGAGAGATCTGACTCCACCATTATCATATCTCCATTGTTTCTACTTAGAGTTATCCTAAAATTATTGAGAGAATCATAATTGTAAGAGGGAGATCGAGTGAAACTATAAATCTCGTGTTTTTTCTGCTTTTTCTTCATATTTTAGTTATAATTCTTCGTAGATCAGAACAACTTGGGTGTTAGACCCAATTTTGGATATAACATTTTGATGCTTTCATTGAGAGCGAATTTTTAGTACATTGGATTGTTGTTCCGTTGTTTGGATACTTAAGTCCGAAGAAAACAGTCCAAAACTCCACTGTTTCAGTTTTTGAAGATTCCAACGAAATTCAGATATCATGGCTGGAAAGAAGTCTAAGGAAGTACGAGCTTCGCAGGCGAATGAAGCTGAAAATGAAGCAATTGAAGAAAGTGTGCGCGAGCAGCCCGAGGAGGAGGTCACGGATCGCCGAGAGGAGGGGGCGAACCGATCCGTTGAGGGGATCGCGACCCAACCAGCTGAAGGAGTTGCCACACGCTCCCATGAACTCGTCGCGAACCATCCCCATATCACTTCCGTGATCCGATCCCAAGGGGCGCTCCGAGCCATCGAGGTAAGGATCCTGCGATCCAAAAAGACAAGCAGACTACGACCCGACCCGGAAAGGAGGTTATGGCTCGATCCTCCCGTGCTGGTACATTTGCTCGACCTGGCACAGGCTCTTTACGTATAAGAGAGAATGTTGGAGACCAATTTGACCCCTCTACCCCGGCTACTGAAGGGGATCTCTCTCGCATTATTGACACGTGGGAAAGATTATTTGACGAGTTAGCTGCTCAGCGGCAAGAGAGTTCAGTATTGCGATAGAATCTGACTGCTATGGACAGGCGAATTGACGACCTCATAAGGCAGAGGGTTTCCTCACCAACCCGTCTTCCTTCCCCGGAACACACATCCTCGTCTGAGGAGCCCCGAAGAAACCAACGTTGGCCTCCGCTAAAAAGAGCTGAGAACATAGAGCAACTTCGATCTCGGGAAGAAGAAGTGCTTAACCAGGGAACTAGCAATCGTAACTTGAATGAACCTACTTTACCGCTGAGGAATGGAAACGTGGTTGACCCTGCTCAGAATCGACCCAATCCCCCCGCTCGTCGCTTAGTTGACCTCGGCAACAGGGGGCAAGGAAACTCCGCCCGAATCCCAGACTTTGTAGCTGCACATCAAAGAAATGCTGAAGAAGCCCATCGGGCAAGAAGTGCCGATTTTGAGTCCACCTTGACCCGGGCAGATGTTGAAGCAATGATCAGGGAAAACATGATAGCTAGCCGAGGGTATAGGGATGAAGATTGGGGCATAGATCGCAGTCATACGCATTTTACCAATGATATATTGGAGGTCACATTCCCGAGACGTTTTAATATGCCGACAATGAATCGCTATGCAGGCAAATCTGACCCAATCCAGCATCTGATGCGATATTCCTGGTCCATGAATGCCACCACAGCTACAGACGAGATAAAGTGTAAGGCATTCCCTATATTTCTGGAAGATATGGCATTAGTGTGGTTTACCCGCTTTCTAGCTCGGTCGATATCCAGTTTCAAGGAATTGAGTGAGAAGTTCGTGAATCAATTCCGCCTTCACGCTCAGAGAACTAAGCATGTGATTGAGCTGTCTCTTATTAAGCAGCGACCGGACGAAAGCTTAAGGTCGTACTTGGATCGTTTTAATTTAGCAGTCACAGAAGTTAAAGATCCGCATGAGCAAACTGTGTTGATGGCCTTAATTGACGGTGTCGATAAGGATACCGAGTTTGGAAGATATCTGGCCGGCAAACCACCTCCGACCAGAGAAATATTTTATGAAAAAGCTAATGTCCGTTTACGACAGGAAGAGATATATGCTAATCGAAAAAGGAAGGCTACTGATAAGGAAGATATCTAGAGCAATGTGGCCATCAAGCAGATAGAGATAGCTCAGGAAAGGTTGAAGTCAATGTTGGGAATAAAAATCAAGGAAATGGTCGCCAACCGGGAAACAATAATAGCAATAATCGGAAGAGAAACCGAGGAAATGATTCTCAGAGAAGATCTCGACCCAGGCCATTTGAGAGTTTCACACCGTTAAATGATACATTGGAGAATATCTTCATGGATACCTATAATGTCCTTCCATACAAAAGGCCTCCCCCGAGAGAGTCGACAGACAAAGAGCGCGAAACCCAAAAGTTCTGTCTATTTTACCAAATCCATGGTCATTCCACAAATGAATGCCATCATCTGAGAGACTTGGTCGAGAGGCTACTCGGAGAAGGAAAACTCGATGAGTACAGGGTCACACCCAGAGACAGGGGGCGAGCCGCAGCAGCCCCAAACCAAAATCAAAACCAGAATCAGAATCAGAGCCAGCCTACTCCCCGGCTGACTGCTCAGCAAAAAAGGAAGAACCTCGTCATTAACACCACAGTAGGAGGGCTTCTTCTGGCCGGGCGCTTTAGGGCAATGGACCAGTATGTCAATGCAGCCAAACAACCCCTCATGGTAGGAGAATGTAGTAACCCTAAGGACATCGCTCCGGTCAAGCAGCAAAGAACGATGACTGATGACATCATATTTCATGACAGAGATAGCATTGGCGTTCACTCCCCAACCGAAGATCCATTAGTAATCACAGCCGCAATTGGTCCGGCCATAGTCCATAAACTTTTGGTAGATAACGGAAGCTCGGTCAACATTTTGTTCGAGAAATCATTCGACCAAATGAAACTTGAGCCGAAGGATTTAAAACCATGCGAAGGGTGGATACGTGGATTCAATGGGGCCTCAACTCCTCCAATGGGATATGTAGAGTTGTCGGTAACCCTTGGGGAAGGGGAGTGCCAAAGAGTAAGAATCCTTCCTTTTGTGGTTCTACACGTCGAATCCCCATACAACGCATTTTTAGGCCGACCGGCCCTAGCAAAGTTCAGAGTTTGTATAGCCCCTTGGTGTTTATTAATGAAGTTCCCGACTGAAGCTGGTATAGGTATAATAAGAGGAGATCAAGTCGTGGCCCGAGCATGCTACATTGCAGAGTTGAAGATGCTCCGCAAAGGAAAAGATGTAGAGACCGAAGGCGCTTCCTCCCCGGCAAGGGAGGAAACATTATAGCAACTAAAGAAAATAACTATGGGAGAGTTTCCCAGAGAACTGCCCGAGGACATAGATCCCAGAGAGGACGAAGAGCCTGGGGGCAGAATGGCGACTCCCAATGAAACAACTGTGGATATTCCAATCGATGATGGAGACCCAGAGAAGGTCCTGAAGATTGGATCCCAGTTAGACCCTATTCGAGCCAGAGAGCTAACAGATTTCTTGAAAGCCAATATAGTTGTATTTGCTTGGACCCACTCGGATATGTGTGGGATATCTCCTTCGATCATGAGTCATTCGCTAAGCATCAACCCGAAGCATCCTCCTTTCAAACAAAAAAGGCGAATGCTTGGCCCGGAGAGGTCAGCTGCTTTGAAAGAGGAAGTTGAAAAATTGAGAAGTAATGGGTTCACCAGAGACTCAACATACCCAGATTGGATTTCCAACCCGATCTTGGTAAAAAAGGCCAATGGAAAGTGGCGCACCTGGATTGACTTCTCGGACCTGAATAAAGCCTGCCCAAAGGACAGTTTCCCGTTGCCAAGAATTGACCAGCTGGTGGATTCGACAGCTGGCCACGAACTCCTCTCTTTCATGGATGCTTATTCGGGGTACAATCAGATCCCTATGCACGTCCAAGACCAAGAACACACAAGCTTCATTACAGATTTGGGATTGTATTGCTTTGTAGTGATGCCTTTTGGCTTAAAGAACGCCGGTGCTACATATCAACGATTAATCAATATGATGTTTTACAACCAGATTGGGAAGACGATGGAGGTGTACGTCGATGACATGTTAGTGAAGTCCAAACAATCATCCGACCATACTGCCAATTTAGCAGAAATGTTTGAAATTCTCTGGAAGTATGGAATGAAATTAAACCCTTTGAAATGTTCATTTAGGGTAGCATAGGGAATTTTTTTAGGATTTATCATCAATTCGCGTGGGATTGAGATTAATCCAGACTAGATTACAGCAATCCGGAATATTCAGAAACCTGAACAGATTAAACATGTGCAAAGCCTCGCAGGGAAAGTAGTGGCATTGAGTAGATTTATCTCCAAAGCTACAGATAAATGTATCCCGTTCTTCGAATTAATAAAGCGAGGAAAGCGCAACTTCGAATGGACCCCTGATTGTATTGAAGCATTCCAGAATCTCTTGAATCATTTAGAAAAAACCCCGATTTTGTCTAAACCCGTAGATCATGAAGAATTATTCGTATATTTAGCGGTGTCATCCAATGCGATCAGTTCGGCTTTGGTTAGAGAAGAAGATAAGGTGCAAAGACCAGTATATTATGTGAGTAAGAAGTTGGCGGCAGCTGAACGAAATTATCCAAGGATAGAAAAGCTTGCGTACAGTTTGTTGATTGCATCAAGGAAGCTTCGCCACTATTTTCAAGCTCACCCGATTACTATATACACTGATCACCCGTTAAAACAAGTTCTTCAAAGGCCAGAGGCTTCAGGAAGATTACTTAAGTGGAACATTGAACTAAGTCAGTTCGATTTGAATTTTCAACCCCGGCGATCAATAAGGGGGCAAGTGCTGGCAGACTTCATATCAGAGTTTCCCATCCTAGAAGATGACAAAATAAGCGAAGAAGTCGATCCGCCAAGGCTACTCCTCGATCCCAGTGCCTGGAAGTTGTTAACTGACGAAGCAAAGAATGATAGACGATCTGGTGTCGGAGTGGTGCTCGAAACTCCAGAAAAACAGCCGGTATACTATGATCTCCGATTGGAGTTCCGCGCCACTAACAACGACTCAAAATACGAAGTCCTAATTGCTGGTTTGAAACTCGCAAAGGAGTTGAAGATTACGAAGTTAGACATCTTTTGCAACTCCAAAATAGTTGCGAACCAGGCCATAGGAAAATTCCAGGCCAAAAGTCCTAGGCTGATATCATATTTAGAAAAAGTGAAAAAGTTGCTGGATGGTTTTGACCATCACACCATATCCCACATTCCTCGAGCAGAGAACCAAAAACCAGATAAATTGGCGAAAATGGCCAGTTCCAACAGTCCTGAAAATACAGAACTGGTCCCGATGGAAGTCTTACAGTCACCTAGTATAGATCAGATGGAAGTTGATCCGGTACTAGATGTTGAACCAGAAAGGGAGTCGTGGATGACTCCTTTGAAGAATTTCCTAATGTATGGAACGCTCCCTACGAAGAAAAGTGAGAGGCGTGCAATAATTCGGAAGGCCTCTCGGTATGTGTTGCAAGAGGGAGTCCTGTATAGACAAGGATTTTCAATGCCCCTCCTCTGGTGTATTGCCCACAGCGATATTCAGCGCGTATTGCAAGAAGTACATGAAGGCGAATGTGGAGATCACACGGGAGGCCAAACGTTGGCGAAGAAAATAATACGATATGGTTATTTCTGGCCAACCGTAAATAAGGATGCGGCCAAATACGCGCGACGTTGTGACGCCTGCTAGAGATTTTCTAAGATCCATAGGGACCCATCAAGCCAGCTGAAGATGGTGACGAGTCCGTGTCCCTTCGCTATGTGGGGAATTGATATCATTGGAAGCCTCCCCATAGCAAAGGGCGGAGCAAAATTCGCTATCGTAGCCTTGGATTATTTTACCAAATGGGTAGAAGCAGAGACATTAACCACAATAACAACCAAGCGAGTAATCAGCTTCGTTGTTAGAAACATCATATGCCGATTTGAGATCCCAAGAATCTTCATAACGGATAATGGAACTCAGTTTGACAGCACCGAGTTCAGAGATTTTTGCCGGAAATACCACATCGAGAAAAGGTACACCTCTGTGGCACATCCGCAAGTGAACGGCCAAGTGGAGGCAGCAAATAAAGCGATTAAATCCATCCTGGAAGTGAGCCAAGGCCATGTGGGTCGATGAATTTCCCTTGGCACTATGGGCCTATAGAACGACCTATAAATCGGCAACAGGCCATACACCATTTTCTCTCGCCTATGGAACTAAAGCGGTCATCCCGGTCGAGTTAGAAGTACCTTCTCACCGAGTCACCTATTACGACCCGATAACCAACAATGAGTTGCTCCTTGAATCCTTGGACACGATCGAAGAGAAGAGGGACGAAGCCGATTTATGTGCCTTAAGACATAAGCAGCAGATAGCTCGATATTACAGCAAGAAAGTCCGAGCACGAACCTTTGAACTCGGAGACTTGGTTCTAAAACGTGTCTTCCCATACTCAGTGCATATGGGTCCGAAATGGGAAGGACCATATTCCTTCCTGCGAAGACTTGATAATGGAACCATCAAGCTAGCAACCATAGATGGAGACGAAATCCCCAGAGTGCGGAATGCCCAGCATTTGCGGCCTTACCTGACGTGAAATCGTCAGTTTCATTCTTTTGTTTTTAGGACCATGTAAAAAGGCACGACTTGCCTAGAATAGTCTGGTTACTTGAACAAAAGATTATAAAGTGGACGTAGGTCATGATTCGACCGAACCACTATAAAAATATCGTGTGTCATTTACCTTTACTGCACCATTACCTATTTGCTTTATCTCGATTAATATAAATTATTGTTGTTTTTTTGAGTTTGTCACAGATTATGCAGCAATATTGGAACATCAGTGCCACAAGGTGAAAGAGGAACCATAATCGAGGACCACAAGGTGCGGCAAAGTAAATCAACCCACGATCAAACTCTAACTCCCCAGAATCAAGAGAGAGTATAAAGGATGCGAAGATGACGTCCGCAAGGCGTGAAGGTGCACCATGATAAAACCGCCTTGCCACCACTCTAACCCACTAAAGGATCGGGAGAGTATAAAGGCGCCAGAGATTTAGCACCCCCAGAATTTCTGCCCCGTTGAAGGATCAGAGAGCAGACCTGAAACGAGCTCGAACTCTAACCCGCTGAAGGATCGGGAGAGTATAAAATTGTTAGAAATTTAGCACCAAAAGAATCCTTTCCCCCCACCTTTAATAATAGTGGGGAACACACATGACTCTAATCAATCATTAATAAGCCCTGGCCAGGCATCATATTAAATGATTGAGTGGGGGCATACACACACACATCACATCTCTGCATAGAAATTTTAAAATTTTGCTAATGCGATTCACGATTTAATTTTCGATTAATTATGGTTTGAATATTTGTGGCTAATGCGATAAATTAAAATTGCAGGTTCGCAGGTTTAGTTCCCCTTTTTATGTGACTGATTTGTCTTGAAGGGAAACTCCTGTTCATATCACGACAAGGATGAAAGTCAAGGTCGACCAAGACGAATCATCCCCTCATGCCGTTATGTTGGCTACTCAGGAGGTTGCACAGAGATGCAAGGAACTTGGAATCACTGCATTGCATATTAAATTAAAGGCAACAAAAATCAATTTTCATTTACTAAGATGCAGGGATACAAGATAAGATAGCTAAACAAAAGTGAGGGCCATTCTCACAATTACATTTTTGGGCCAGTGGAAAGTCTAAAAATCCTAAGAACAAAATATGAACTAACATCTTCATCTTACTCATGCTTGGGGGGCTATTTTGGCTTCTTGTTCTTCTTCTGCTTCCCCGACTCCTCTTTGTCAACATCCGAACGATCACCTTTTTTCCTCTTCCTCTTATCAACAAGAGGCTCTGGCGAAGAACTAGAAGATTGAGAGGCGAGTTGTGAAGTTATTGATCGGGAGGAGAATCTTATGACCAACCTAGTTTTGGGATCGATTTCAGAGATAGGGGGCACGTATACTGGGTCCTGTTCCCCTTTCATAAGAAGCAACTGCTTCTCTTCCTTAGCCTGTTTATCAGCCAAGGTTTCATCACCATCGCCCTTGACTTCATCCGTAATGACAACATCATCCTCTTCATCCCCGTGACCACCATCCGTGTCCTTCAAACAGCAATAACCTCGGCATCTGGAGGAACATCAGTGCTGGGTACCACAGGTGCCACGGTTACCTTTTCACCACCCTCAGTTTTCTTTGAAATCTCAGAAATTTCAGCATCAGTGCCTGAGGGGATGTCAACTTTCTCTGCCTCCGCCTTCTTTTCTCCCCTTTTCCCGGTCAATGTGTCACCTGTAATATGAGAGGCACATGTTAGTAACTCAACGGGCTGCTCCGCAGAATGGCGAAAAGTCATAACTGCTTTGACAAATTGTGGAGAAAATATGGAAATACCTTCAGCTGACATTTCATCCAAGTTTACAGCAGAAGCTCCGACAGCCGGAGGAGTTGGATGCAAGGGAATTAATGGATCGTCAGGACTATACTCCTCAACTTCGGGAGCCTTGAGTTCTGCCGCTGAGCTCGAGCCCTCGTCAAGTTTGCTTTTGCCCTTGGCCTTGGTCTTCTCCTTCTCAACCTCTTCTTGGACTAGGCGTCTCCCCTCCTCCAAATCCTCAGGCTCTTTTCCTTTGAGGAGTCTCTGCATTAGCTAGCCTTCATCAATCTCATTGACCTTCAATCGCTGCTTCTCGTCCTCGACAAGTGCATCCCATATGTTGGCAAGAGTAACGTGATAGTCTGGGATCTAGGAAATGTCTCGAGTTTTGATGGCTTGGCCTAAGAAGTCGAATATCAACTCCCCAAAACCTTCTATTTCTTTTTCGGCTTCAGCAAGCTTGACAGCGGTAGTGGAAGCTGATTCAAGAATGTTGTTAGCGTTACTCTCAGCAAGAACCGCTCGCCCTTTAGCCTGAACAAGTTGGTCACTCAAGACCTCCTTTTCTTTCTCGGCAGCCGCAAGACTGTTTTTCTAGTCCGCTCTCTCCTTCTCCCAAGCAGCCTTCTCAGCATCAAAATGACTCTGCGCTGTCCTCAAACCAGCATTGGCCATTCTAAGATCCACTATTTCCTTTTTCAAAGATAATCGTTCTTGGCTGTTAGAATCTAGCTCGCTACGAAAACACTTCCTAGCTTCCTCCAATTCTGTCTTGTATTTCTCTGCGTCTCGCCGAGCTAAAGCCAGTTGGACCTGTGTATCCTCCAGTTCCTTTTCCATTTTGCTCCTGGCCCTGTCATTATTCTCAATTCTCACCTTGGATCTGGCCGCATCCGTTTCTAGGTGACGGATGGCATTTGAAAGGTTAACGACATGCTTTTTCATTACCTCGTACTGTTTGGCTACATGGCACACATATCCTATCACCTCAGTATCCCAGTCCCTGGGAACCGGCTCAAGATCCGGTACAAACATCATCCTCTCAAAGAAAATATCGGGGAATTCCTTGCGCAAGCACGCCAATTTAGCCTGATTTTTGGGGCCATGGATAGCATCTCGTGCAACGAGACTGTCGGAGTCGTGATCGTTAGGGGAGACCATAGCTTCTTTTCCTTTCTTCACGATCTTGCCCTCGTCTTTATTTTTGTCCTCTGACTCGCGCTGTTTCTTGGAAGATTGGACGTGAGAAGGCGTACTTTTTGGAGGGGTTAAGTCCCTAGGAAGCTGCTTACCCTCAGCTGGTGGCAGTGGACGGCTGTGAGGTTTCCCGGAACCATGCCTGGAAGGAGATCAGGATCGTGTAGAATAGGTTTGAGGAGGGTCACGAGGCCGATAACTATCCCTTCCCCGACTATCACTGTGAGCAGGATTTGGATTTGAATGAAGACTAGGTGTGCCTTCACGAAGGGAGCGATGAGAATAAGATCGTTTGTAAGTCATCTTACCCACAAAAGAAACAAGTACACATTAAAACCTTGAATACTGTTGGTATAAAAGTGTGGGGTCAGACAGTGCATGTGATTTGTGCATCCCATATAATTCCCCCAACAGACCAGGGCCCGAAGTTAGGCTCGTCTAGGTGGTTTCTCGTTCTTTAACCAGAGCATTTGTTTCCTCAGAGATAGGAAAAAATGGCTCCCCTTCAAAATCTTCCTGTGTATATACATCGTCGGGTATAGGAATCTTGTTCAATTCCTTGAATAACTGCTCCTCTGTTAAGTCATCAGGAGCGGCAGGCTCAACCAGTAGTGAGGCCCTTGATGGAGAACCATTCGAAGAGGCTGGGATTTCCTTAGGCGCCCCAGCCTGAGCCTCGTCTCCTCTATATACATTTAAATCTTCATCATCTTGGTCAATCATTGGTGAAGGGCTCCTATGAAGTCTGGTTGTCTCGGCTGCTTGAGATGTCCCTTCTCCTTCAGTCGGGGGCACATACTTGTAAGGTTTGCCACCCGCTCCAAGTCCAAATCTTATGTCCAGAAGGCGATGCCTATGAAGATTCTCGTCAGTAATGCATTTCCTGATCCTTAAGAAGTCAGATTTTCTTTTGAGAAGAAGGGATAGTCGATTACTATACACCGAGCCTTCCGTCTTTGGAAAGGTGTGATCTGCATAGAGAAAAGAAGCATGTTAGCGCTCCGATTTCTTAAACAGGTTATTCATTCAAAGGCTGGAAATTTACTTGATTTAAGCTATCTTCTCGCACACCCAGCCTGTCGCTTTCTATAAAACCAATCGGCCTTGGGATCTCCTATGTTGTTGTAACCATCAGACAAGACCTTCATGTTGGCTACCGACTCGAAGAAAGAAAAATTTGGGGTTGTTGTAGAACGATACTTGAAATGGTAGTAGAACTTCAAGTCTTTAAACGTGAGCTCAGTTTGCAGGATTTCTGCATACACAATGTATACGGTGTATAAAGCTGCGTAGGCATTGGGATGAAGCTGCATCGGAGCAATACCCAATCGTTTTAGGGTTTCAATGACGATTGGAGGAAACGGAGGAATGACGCCTACTCCACACATGAGTCGACTGACTGTCATATACCCTTTTGGAGCGAGATGAGGCCTATCTTCCCTTCAGGGTGCCTTCACATCATCCCAAGGGATCCCGTGTTTTAAGCAAATTTTCTTAAGTTTTATGTCGCCCAGTTTGGAAGCTAAAGAGTCATTGAATTTCTCAGTTTCTAGTGCACCAGGAATATCATCAGGAGCTCGGTCATCCACTTCGGACTCCTCATCAAGCGAGGTACTCTCAGATGAATCCGATTATGTTTCTGCTTCATATCCGGATTCAGAATCCTCACCCTCTGGATTAATTGGAAGAACCTAGGGGCTATGGTGCTCAGACATCTCGGGGTCTTTCTCTGTTTCAGATCTTGATGGAGAACGATTACCCGACATTACTGTTTAGGCGAGTAAACATAAGAGATTAGAATGCAATTACCCATCCCCCGTGTGTGCAAGTGCAAGTGTGTGCCTATGCATACATTAAAGAAAAGCGTAAAGTAAACAAGACAATCAATGTATCAGTAATTGTCCGCTCTCAAGTTAAGCCGTTGCTCAGTTTAGATTGCTTGTCTCAAAGGCTCTAACCTAACTGTCCATCGGAATATTGGAGTTAGGTTGCATTGTTTATTTAACAAGTTAAATGGATCGTTCATCATTCTGGATCGCATAGTAGGGTCCGGATCGCGGTTTATCTTCGGATCGTGAAGTAGACAGGATCGTGAAGAAGGGATCAGATCGTGGTATGTCTCTCGCGAACAACGGCTCCCTGTCCCCTCGTGAACCAATAACCCACTCACCACCACGATCCGACCCGCTCTCCAAATCCAACTCCTTTCACCTACCACCCTCATGAACTGCTGCCTCGCCGTTACCACGATCCGGCCCGGCCTGCTCCTTCTTTCTCCTTCTCTTTTCTCCTCTCCATCTCCAAACTCAAACCGCTGAACCCATCAACCAAGTCGCCTCCCAAGCCTCGAACACCACAAAACACCGTCGTCCTCTCCTCTCAAATCAGTGTAAACTCAAGACAAGCGAAGAAGAAATCACATGGAAACACTCCTAATGTAATTACCTCTTCGATTTGAGCAAAGAAATGATTTAATTCTTTGGAATTCATGGTGTAGGGTCTGGGTAGGAGAAGAAATAGGCGGCGACGGCGATAGCAAGAAAAATAAGGGAACGTATGGGGAGGGGGCCGATTTATATAGAGGAGGAGGTGACTCTTTGTCTCCCTTTCTTTGTCGCGACTCGATCTATGGAAGCCCACGGGCCGCGGTCGTTGGAAAAGGCCCATCGGGGCTAGCGATCCAATCCCTTCACTTGATCAGCACGTGGTATCCACTCTGGTAGCGAACCACGCGGAACCGAACTCGAAAACAACTATGAAACAAAAGAGGTGAAAATATGTGCAAGGATTTGAAAACATACTCGATAAGCTGATTTTTACTTCCTCTGAAATTCAAAAGATGGAAATCTCCCGATAAACAAAGAAATGATGGGTGATTTAATCTGATATTTGTACCGATCAAAGGGAACAACTTTCCGAAGCAACACGATATTTCAGACAGACGCAACCACTGATTTACATCTTTCTATGAAAAGATGTCTCTGCAATTTCGAAGCATGTTCCATCGTCGATAAAACATACTTCGAGGGGGCAAAATGTTGGCTAGCTTTTTGACCAAGCCACCAAGGCTCACACACAAGAAGGAAATATGGAGCTTCACTCCTTCCAACTCCTGGAAACTCGATCGTGGTCACTCGCCCATACTCGGATCGCGACGCCCTATTGGATCGTGACGTCCTATCTGTTCGCAATGCCTTCTGCGATCCGATCCATCCTTGTTAGCTCGATCTGATCCGAGCTCCGGAAACCAGAAAATGAAGGCTATGACTTATTCAACCACGATCCGAGAATGCAGGATCTCACGACACCTGTCCACAACTGTCATATTGATTAATTCTCCATCAAGCTACGAACCAGTCCGAGATTCTCGAGATTTGTGCCACGTATGACCGCGATCCGCTTGAAGAAATCAGCAATAAATAGCCCAGAACTTGGCATTTTTGAGGATCTTTTGGCAATTGAGAGATCTGACTCCACCATTATCATATCTCCATTGTTTCTACTTAGAGTTATCCTGAAATTATTGAGAGAATCATAATTGGAAGAGGGAGATCGAGTGAAACTAATGATTGTACTTGCATTCAACATATAATCAACTACGTATAAAGTGGACGTAGGCTCGTTAACGCCGAACCATTATAAATCCCGTGTTTTTTCTGCTTTTTCTTCATATTTCAGTTATAATTCTTCATAGATCAGAACAACTTGGGTGTTAGAACCAATTTTGGATCTAACAGTAACTTTTTCATATGGACTCCGATCGCGAAATTTCAAACATGAAAGTCAACCAGAATTCCGAGACGAACGCAGCGGTTAAAATTTTGTGGTCAAATTCCATTTTTTGCAGAAATTCCTATTATTGAGATTCTATTTAAATAACAAATTTATTGTCAAAACTTCGGGTTGTTACATTCTTCCCCACTTAAAAGGAGTTTCATCCCGAAATTCTGACACATAGTTATCCTATTCTACACAACCAATTTGTGTACATTCACTTTGCAACCATGTGTATATGTGCATAGTGTACATAGTGCATTTCATCCATAAAACATGCATGTAAGATGATTCTAAATCAGGCCCTCTATACGTATGCATTAAAAAAACACCTTTGAAAACATGATGCAAAACATCCTAAATATACTGGTAGTTCTATATGAATGCAAATTTTGGAAAACCTTTTTCATCCATAACATTCACATAATTACAAATAAAAGTGTGCAGCAATCAATTTTGCATCCAAACCCTACGATCCAAAACGTCGACACATCTAATCATTTCCTATTTAATTTCACATTAACCGGAAAAAGGAAATCAAAGCGAAGAATTTTATTGTTTTCTCCACTTACAAATATTCCATTTCCCACCCTACAGTGAAATTTTCACCTCAGTTACCTTAAATACTCCAAAAATTTCTATTAGTAGACTGTAAAGGAGGCTTAGAACAAGCTCTAAAACGTAAAATGAGTTAATTAATAGCTCGCATGCATCATTGACAAGGTATGTAAAAATTGTTTCCAAGGCTAAAACAGCCATTTCCTTGTTCTCGTAATCATTTTTATTGTATCGTCGGTCTTATTGCACCGCTATAACACGCACACAAACCATCCAAACATCTTTCTTATGCTGTTCATGTGACCAAAAATTGAAATTTTTCATAAAAATAATTTTTCGCTTGAAAACTTGCTATATTTATTTTGAAAATTTCTTTTCAATACCGTTTCACATTCCATATAAGATTCGTATGAAAAATCAAAATTTCGGTAACGTGCACTTTATGCCATTCAAATGATCCATTTTAATGAAAAACAGACGTTTAAATATGCACAAATTGCTTTATCAAAATTTTGTGTTTTCGTCCGAACTGAAATAAAGGAAGTATTTCAGTAAAAATTAAAAAGATAAAAGTTGTTTTTTAAACAATGATTTCCAAAAGTTTCAAAAACGAAATTTGCGGAAACTTAAATGATTCAAGTCACATGTTGGCAAAAGGGAAGTCAGTCACGCAAAAGTGCATAAAACTGAAATCACATACAAAAGACCAAAATAAATTTCAGCTTAACAAAGAATGGTGATTTATTTATTCTATACCCGTGATGAAAACAACACAAACCCGATACTTTGCTAAAATTTACCTAACACAGAATTATATTCTTTCCAGCTATTCTTTCCAGCTCTAGGACAACTGTTAGTTTAGATAAGAGAAATGAGATTTCATTCAAATAGGCATTCATAAATGACATAAACATTCCAAATCTCATTAACATAAGTCGGGTGATTTAAACAACACTAAAAGTTACAAGCAGGAATCACCACAAAGTCAAGAACCTGATGACGAAAAAGGAAAAAAGCAAAGACGGTAACAAAACAACAACAAAAGTGCTCCCAAAACAATGGCTATAAACAACGAGATGTCTTGCTCAATGAATTGAGCTCAAACATGTTTTTAGGATTTTTGATTAATCAAATCGTGGTAGAGAAATGCTCAACCTTGTGTTACAAACACTGTTGGTGTTATTGGAGGTTCCCACCTTACCACTTCTTCTAAGAGAGAATTTATGATGAGAAAAGAAACCTATCATGAAACATCTCCTCATGGAAATCCATCTAATATTGTCTAAGGACAAAATCGGATAGGTGAATTACAGAAAGCAACTCCATGAGGCAACACACAAGAATAACATGCTGAATCGAGTACAACGCGGCAGTAGATTATGGTTATGCCACCGATCAAAGGAAAGATTAATTTCCGCACCATGAGACCAATCTAGTCAACTTCCCATTTATAAAACGATGTGCTAAATGAGTCACACATCTACATAGACAGTTTAAGTATAGATTCCCGAACTCAAGAACCGATATTTAGAAAAAGAGGTTTGCTGCAAAATCTCCAAAGCTGGTCAAACAAAAGACCATTCAAGTCCGCGTAAAACATGGATTCCTCTAAAATCTCATCGAGATCTCCTCAGAATAACCATCCAAAGATAGCTTAATCTTCATCTCTAAAACGATGATCACCATCAAAAGAACCTGTTCCAACAAGGTATAAAAAGGTGAATGCCGTACTAACAACAAATCCTACTCAAAGATCTCGAAGCAATGGATCGTTGCAAGTCCAATAGCCATAACAGATTTTCTTAGTCCTAAAGTGGTGAGACATTTTTGCTTATTCTGATCCAACAAAATGACCTCTCCCTAAGGTGGAGACTTAAATTGTGTGAGTAAGATCGAATAGAGAAATTAGGTATCATGGACTAAGAAATGGTCGGAGAGAAGAAATTATATCTTAGAGTACAAGTGAGGCAAGATCTAATGCGCAAACTAGAGCAGAAAAAAGGAGGCGAGGCAGCAACAAAGATAGAGAAGAAGAATAAAGATATGGTTCGACTAAGTGAGGAAGGGACGAAAGAAGAAAGTTAAGGGGGTGATTTGGGCACAACTTTTATGGTTGAGTCCTAAGTTCCAGTTGCAACAAAACTCATCAACTATTTGACCATTCTTGCATAACGCTAGACGGTCAACTATTAGTTGGGTTTGGACAAAGATTGAACCTTGACCTTAATTAAGTCAGATTAAATTATTAATTGTCCTACATCATCTTTTAAGATTTGACACGATCCGAAAAATACTTAACCTCATCATGACAATATCAAAAAACTATAGTCAAACTCCAAACCAACTCCAAGGATTTTTAAGTCTCAACAACAATGTTGCGACCACACAACAAACGAATTTAAAACAAGAAATCAGCTAGAATTCTAAATAAAACTAAAACTAATTTTACCCTTACCTAGCTGACAACAAACAAACGATTCAAAACCAAATAGCCCAAAAATAAGGACGAAGGAATTTCTTTAGCCTTTTCGAAGAAAAATTTAAAACTTTTCCAAAAATGAAATTTATTATAAATTAACGGTTTCATATTTAATAACCCAATTTATTATTATTTATATTCCGGTTTATATTACATACCGAAAAACCTTTTCGTGTTCAAAAATGTTGGAGCTTGTATATATCAAAGATAAAATGTTATAATTTTAATAAATTGTCCGATATATATAAAAAAGAGAGGAATACAAAAAATCATAAGGAATGAATACTTATTATTTTTAACTTTAGTGGCATATTCCTTGTCATTTTTAATTAGTTCATTCCTACCAATCGGATTATATTTATTAAAATTACCCAAACGCCTAATAATTTTGAAACACGAATGGATAATTTAAAAATCATATCTTTATAAAGCTAGGTCGTTATAAAACCATTTCCTGAAACCGTATTTCAAAACTTACAAAGCCCATTTTTATTTTTTAAATTGTTTTTAAAAATAAATATCTTCGAATACAAGGTTGAGAACTCAAATGAATGTTTCGATAAAGGTAGATTCAGAAATTCAATGAAGTAACGAATGGATTTACCTCGTAATTATATTTCCGAAATGGATTCGACATACCAACGTGAACCTTTCCCATTTTGGATCAAGCAATGGTCTTAACCGGAACTACCAACGAAACCAAAAACTAGAAATCACAACTATCTCGGTTGTAGCTAGGATTTTTTTCCAGTCTCCAAACTCGTATCAACGGAATCCACCATATGTCGTCCTCATGCTCTTCACGACGACATCGCCAACGTACTATGGGGTAAGACATAATTAGCTATAAACCCGAACTCAACATATTTCAACTCTTAGCCGCTTAAAGCCCATTTTATATAAATAGGCCCACGACTAATTCACTGTCGAAAAAAAATTAAAGTCGAGAAAGAAAGATGAAAAAACCAAAAAAGAAAATGTAATTAAGTTCTCTCATGAGTTCTAATTTAACTAATTCCTCTTATCATTTAACCTATGCTCTGATACCAAATGTAACACCCCACACTTTTCTGTGCCCAAATTTCGACAAAAATCAAAACTCGAATACATCCAAGCATGGTGCGTGTAAATCTGGTATCTGCAAACAAATGAGCATGAGCATATCTAGAGTACGATAAGATAATTCACAGGGAAATGAAATAGGATAAACTAGTATTAACTCAAGTAACTACTTTTTTAAAGTAAGTAACTTTGCCAACGCCAAGCATGAGAGAGAACGAGACCGAAGCCAAACTCAAACACCTAAGAGAACCCGACCTTCTCTAGAAAACCGGGGTGGTTGTAATGAGGAGGGGGGCCAGAAGAACAAGATTCTAGTGAACATGAAATGTACAACATATATTATAATACATAGATGTATCCCGTTTGGTTCAACCCAAGATGTATGCCTACCAAGGTTAGTGATTCTAGCATAACCTTGTAAATATTGTTATGCACGACTCTAACTACCCTTCCCAAGGTAGTATACCCAAAATATGATATCGAGATAGAACGTTTATGCACATATTTGTGAAACCTTTGTACCAGAACATGGCTGGTTATTTAATTGAGGGTGGACCCCTAAATACGGAGTGTGTGTGTGTATATATATATATTCATTCGCTCATCCTTTATTATTTAGTGCCTCACTATTAGTGACAGATAGGGTGAATTCTCCCTGATCACTTAAGACCCTAGGCAGACCTATTGGTCACTTATTACTCCTCAATAATTTATTCAACTTTAGCATAAACTAGAGGGCACCAACTATGAGGACCTACTATTTAAGGATTTTGTCATTCACGCATTAACCCATACCCCATGTAAAGTAAGAGATGGTGCTTTATCGCTCGCAATACTGTCTAACTGACCTTATTGGATAATCTCTTTAGTCTCTTACTACGTCCCATAGGATAAGTATCCATATCTGACGTTTTTAGTTTTTAGGTTTGGGTAGGCACCACACACACACACCATTTAAGACCCCTAAACTGAAAGACCTACTCCCAGGTGAACTCCTCGATCTAAGGCACTTAAGACCCAACGAAGCGGACTATACGTGAAGATTATTAATTTCGTACCCAATTGGACTTTGATACCTCTTCTTATGAGAATGAAGTGGGCTGCGTTACTGAGTCATTCCCGTTTGGTTTCACTCTACGGTAATACTATACATACACGATTAATTATCGTCACAGGTTCCTATGGCCACATTATTAACCTACTAAGCCAATCCTAACTTTTGATTATAAGTTCTATATTAACTAGTTAGTATAAATAAGGAAAGTTGTTTCCTCCTTACCCTAGGATATTTATATTTATTTATTTTCCCTAATTGGACTTAGTATTTAAAACGACAATCAATACCCATTAATCCTCTTTTTATTCCATTTACTTTTGTTCATAGGTTAATTGCCATTTATAACCATAACGGTCATATCTTCCTAAGACAATCATAAAATTCCTAATTTTCTTTTCATTACCATTGATTATAATTATTTCCATTTATGAGCCTAACAACCTTAATTTTCCTAAGGCATTAATTCACAATGAATTTTCTTATCTTATCAGTCCCAAATATATCTATTTATTGTACCCCAACAAACATTACTAATTTTATTTATTATTTATTTTTGTCCGTTATATATATACATACATACATATATTTATTTATGCACTAGACCTCTCACATTAAGCTGACAACTTGTGGATGTTGGATTTGCCGGGCGGTTCCGGGTAGACTTCTACCACAAGTTGAACTTAACCTCGTGTCTCAGTACAATTATATTTACGCACTAGACCCCTCACATTAAGTTGACCACATGTGGATGCTGGATTTGTCGGGCGGTTCCGGGCAGACTTCTACCACAGGTTGAACTTAACCTCATGCCTTAATGCGATTATAAATTAAATTCCCTAATTCGGTTTTACAACATTTATCCTAATAAATTTAAGAATTGTAACCATTTGACTTGATTTCCTTATTAAGTTTACTTTCCCCAAATCAGAGTTGGTTACAATTGCTATTTATTTATTTATTTATTTATTTGTGGTCCTATTTATAGCAACCAATCATATTAATTACTACAACGGTCACCACAGATATATTAATTACATTAATTCCATAATTTAATACCATTCGAACATTCAAACATTCAGTGCAATGTATATTTCGTTGTTTATGTAGATTCAAATCGATAATATATATATATATATATATATATATATATATATATATATATATATGTGTGTGTGTATATATATTTTCGCGTGGTCAGCGTAGTTATCTTTCTTTATTATTATTTTCTGTTAAATTTGATATTTTGGTTTAGTTAGTATCCAAACATTCCCTTTTGCACTTAATCTTGCCATAAGGTTCCAAATCTTACAAAAAGACCATTAGCTACAGTTGTTGTAAATTATGCCTCATTGTTGGAATTGACATATTTTAAAACCATAAGAAGTATATATGTTTATGTATATTTTGGAGTAGTTGATGCAAGTTATGCACAAATATGTAAATTTATATTTATACATACATTTGCACAACTTTTCCCTTTCTAAATCTTTTTGTCATATCACTTGTGAATTCAAAATAATGTCTTTTTATTCAAAGAGAGGAAGATGACAATTTTACAACAACTAAACCAAAACCCTAACAACATTGAACACAAATAGGCATGTGTCTTTTAAATTAAATTCGCATAATTCACCATTGTATCTTTTTAATCAAAATTACACAATTTGTTATTTAACACTAAAACTAGAGATTTAGAATAAAATTACATCTAAATAGTGCTTATAGGAGTGATATCCAAATCTATAGTGTTTTTCAAAAAGCACAATATAATTTCAAACATAATTGAAGGCAATATGTATAAACAATTCAAATGAACCTACAATTACTACTATTCCTAAACACAATTCACAATTTCCAAGTTTTGACAATATTTCTTAGCAGATCAAATAGGTGCTAATTCTAAATTCAATAATATTATGAACAGATCTGATGATAATAGGCACATATTTTGAGATCTAATTCAAACGATATAAATAGGTTATTATAACTTTATATGTAAATTTCCCACTCACCTAAAAGCATCCAAATCCGAAATCTAAATAATTTATTAGGCCTACAATTCCCAAATTCTTACAGATCTACAATTATTCTAAAAAGGGGATACTTTCAGTTCTGTAGATTTGCAAGAAAATAGGAAGAGAGGGAGAATCTGATGTAGAACCGCTTTAGACATTAATTCATGCTCTTTTCTGTTGGATCTGATAATCTCTTTCAATTCTATACGATTTATATCTGATTGATTGTATATGAATATATTTTAGATTAAGAAACTGATTTAAAGAGAAAGGAAAATGACAGAGCTTCGCTGCCGCCTACAGATTTGTGTAGAAAAGAATAAGGCCATACTCCTTTATTTATAGGAGTGTAATTGGCCATGAGCCGTTAGATTTATTTAAATAAACATCCGTCCGTTTATATTATATAATATAACGAAAATGCACTTCAAAACCTAGCCATCACAGCGCAGATCTGGCTCAAAGCAGTCGACCGCTCTAGGCATGAGTATCGACCGCCCTTGAGCGATTTTTCGCAGTGAAGGCAGGTAATAAAAGGAAAGATTTGTATTAATTATTCTATTTATTTATTCCGTCCATTTTTCATATTTCGTCTGTAACTTTTTCATACAGACTCCGTTCGCGAAATTCCAAACACGAAATACGACCAAAATTCCGAGACGAACACATGTGGATGTTTGCATAAATTTCTATTTTTGAGAATCTAATTAGATAACTAGTTTATTGTCAAAATTTTGGGTTGTTACAATCTACATCTAGTTGAGTTCGCATGCAATAACAGTTACCAGTAGAGCATGTGGATGGCACCATACGAGGCATTGTATGGCAGGCCGTGTAATGCTCCGACATATTGGTTAGAGACCGAAGACAAGTTGATGCTTGGGCCCGAGATGATAATGGAAACATTGGATTGTATTAAGATCGTTCAGCAACGAATGATGGCTGCCTAAGATTGCCAGAAGAGTTACGCTGATAAACGTCGAAAGGATTTGGAATTCAAAATTGGTGATATGGTCCTCGTGAAGATTTCACCATTGAAGAATGTTGTCCGGTTCAAAAATAAAGGAAAGCTAGCTCCAAGGTTCGTTGGACCATTTCCGGTAATCGAGCAAATTGGAAAGCTCGTGTACAGATTGGATTTACCCGAGAAGATGTCGAGTGTGCATAATGTTTTCATGTTTCTTTTCTACAGAAGTGTGTGGACGATTTAAATGTTATGGTATCTCCGGATCAGTATGAAGACCTAGAAGTCGAGCCTGTTGTTTCGAAACCTCGTAACCACTTCGCGTTATGGGGAATGACACGAAAGAACTTAGGAGGAAGGTGGTTAAGCTAGTCAAGGTACAATGGAGTGAGGATGATGACGATTGTACGTAGGAAACAGAAGAGAGTATGAAAACGATCCATCCAGAACTCTTTGTTGGTATGACCCATTAATATCATGTCACCCTTACACCATTGTAGCTTGTACTATTTGTTAGAATTCCGCGTGCTAGGTTAAGGCTATGGATGCATGGCTTGATGGATGGATGGTAGATTGTCTGCTCGTGGATGATAGGCACGTAAAATAGTTTTCGTTGCTTGTGTTTGCTTGAAATTTCAATGGTGAAATTCCTAAGGGGAGGAGAATGTAACAATTTTCATCCATTACTTGTGTTAGGGTCGGGTCATTCTTATCTTTTGATATGTTGTTCATGGGGGTGTGAGACATGACCATGATTTTTACCAATTTTGTTCGTGACCATTTTGTCCATGTTGTTTTTGTTTTGGGCATAACTTTTAACTGGGAAAGAATCGGGTTCTGAGATCGATTTCATTGGAAAGGAAATGATGTTTTTATACCCGTAGAGTGGTCACATTAAAGATTTGGTTCAGTGGTTTGGGAGAAATCGTTGTTTTAGTGCTACATAATTTATGGATAGACTAATTACTCATTAGTGGGCTGAGTAGTGATACCCATAAAGGCCAGGGGCTGTTGTCTATAAATAGGAGGGTAGAGGCAAGTAGAATTGTTTAGTTTCTTCATTTCTCTATTTGGTTGGGATTTGTGATCCTCCTTACTCCAATCAAATACCTCTCCACTTCATTTAATTCGTAAATCTACATTAGAAGATTGAGGATCAACATCAAGGAAAGGTAGATTGCGTCAAATTGATTGATTCGAAGGTCGTTCTTCACTATGCGGAATTAGAGATCATTGTTTTGAATCTATTTTGTGGATTTGATGAGTGATGAGCATCTCTCACGCAGATTCAATCAAATATATGGGTTGTTTGATCTTATTTTCATCATTTTCAAGTTGTTTTCACCTTGATCTAATTGAGGTAAGTATATATTTGATTTGAATTACCATAGGATCTAATCTAGCAAGATTATAACGATAAATTCATATGCTAATGCTATGTTTATACAAGTTTAGATCATATATTGATTCGTTTACTGTTTTATCATGATTTGGTGAAATTCATATGATTGTATGATGACAATTGATGTGCTAATGATTGTTGATGGTTGGTTTGGGGTGACATTGATTACTTGGACGAAATTGGTCGATTTGGACGAGTTGTAAGCATAGATGTTCGTAGTTGATGGTGAATCGGGCATGTATCACTCGTATTAGCATGGGTCGCATGGATTGTTGGCCTAGAAATGATGGATCACTCAAAGTACTTCGGGTCGCTCGAAGTAGGTCGGGTCGCTCGAAGAAGTAGGTCGGGTCGCTCGAAGCGGGTCGGGTCAGCTAAAGCGGTATGAAGCTTTTGGTGAAGTTTTAAGATGAATCGCACGAAAAATGATGGATCACCCTGAAAATGATGGATCATCCGGAAAATGATGGATCACCCGAAAAATGATGGATCACATGGATTGGTGTAATATGATGTTGATCAAACGAAGTTTGTTTTTGGCTTGACATTGGATGTGACTTCGACAAGAATTCAAGGTGGAATGTTTGAAGCGTTGTGAAGTGTTCGTTGATCGATGAAATGCAATGAATGTGGAACGACTCAAGGATGTTTGATTTCGTAGGTAATGGTTGCTTAAGAATGTTTGAGTTTATGAATGGTCGTCGATGATGACGACTAGAGATATTAAAGACCGAGGGATTATCGTTAGTCGGAAGTTCTGGTAGACCCAAAGGAGGGATATAATAAGGACACCCAAAAGACTATAGGGGATCTAGTCGAGTACCCTGGGTATTGTTGAAAGGCCTAGTTGTCTTCGTTGAGTAAGTCAAACATACAAGTTTATAATGTACGGAGATTTGCTAGAACTGAGCTTACCATTAGCCCTTGATAAATGGCATGTCGTGGCCAGTCATACGATTAACGATGGTTTCAAGGCAAGATTGGCGGTGATAGCCAGAGTCATGGATGTTGATTGATTGTTCATCATCTTGTGTGGATTGTTCAATGTCAGGGGATACATCTCTTGGGTGCTCGTCTGATGTTGGTTTAGGCCTTTGGGGATTGTGCAGGAGGGATGTTGAACCCGATTAGGATGGCCTGTGTTTGATAACTGGTTTTTTTTGAATGTACAATTAGTTTCTTCTCTAATTCTTTGGTAATGGCTATCACTGTCAGATATGGAGGAGAGGGTTTGGGTTTCACCTCTGTTGATGTTGGTACATTAGATGGTTAATCTACCTATTTCTCATATGCTTTATTGTTGTTAGATAGATGTTTTATCGCTCACTAAGACTATTGTCTGACTCAAGACTTTATGTTTTCTCCTTATTACCTTGGGTTGCTCGTCCGATTTTGGGTGGGCAGACTAAGTCGTAGGTAACAGGTGATAGATCTTGATGAGGACGTTGTTGCTGAGCGACGACGAGCTGGAGGCTTGCATATTATGTTCTACTATACATACCTTGTTGTTTCCGCTTTTATGATTGATATGCTACTCTGAGAGAACTTGTAGTGAGGCTTATGTACAGAATTTGATGTTGTTATCCAATGATGTATGGATATTCTTTCTTGATGATATGAAAGTTTGTGTTTTTGATTAATGATGTTTCACCATTACTTCCTGATGTATATGTTCTATTATGTTTTATCCCTACACTGTGAGTTATTCGATAGGTTCCGCTTGTGTTGTTTTACCTTGATGATCGTCCATAGTTGCCTGGCACGTCTTTCAATGCAATATTCCTCTTGTTAAGTGCAGGAGTTATGAGTAGTCCTCACAACAAGGTAAGGTAAAGATCATGTACGCTTTTCATTGATATCCCAAGACCACACCACTAGTAGAATATCAAGATTAGGTGTTACCCTAATTACTACCCATGTGATCGGCTCAGTCCCTAACCTGTCAACTATATGACACATACCTATTCGCTGGTGTTACAATGTATTAGTTTTCCCCATCGGACCCATGCACTCTCATGACTCCATCGGAACACACCCGTGTCCACCTTCCACCTTTGAACCTCTTACAATCCAGATCAGTTAAGCGTGTCTTACCCTTAACTAGTGTGAGGCCCCTCTCTAAGATACTAATAGGGATACTGATTGATATGGGTTCCATACAACAAGATTTACACAAGCCACCCCTAGGCTTGTTCCCCCAAAATAGGATTTTAACAGTCCTAAAACCGGATACCAACAACAAGACGTGGGACCTCTTAGCTTAATAATTAACAAGTAATAACTTAGCAGGTTTAAGTCTATTAATAAGCATGGTTGTAAATGACATTTCCTATAAATGTTAATCTATGTACAACCCCTTCCCCAAATTAAGCACCTACCCAGATGTATATGTATATTAAGTTACCTATTTTACTTAATTACATCTGATACTCACAACATGTTCTACTTAATTATTAAATTAAGTTTAACCTATTTAGATTAACATGTTTTGCCTATTATCCCAATTATACAGTCATAGCATGTCATGTTCCAATATGCCTAATTCTCCTGTTTACTGTCATTTTCAGTTATTTCAATTTAACTTAATTACACAATTCTAACGTGCATAACCTAGGAATTTGATGTCTTGGATATAGAGCAAATAAAAAGGAAAAAGAGAAAATACAAATCCAATACATAAACTGAATAAATAGGCATAAGACTATAAATAAAACTAAGATAGAAAAGGGGATGATAAGGATGTAAATGTAACAAGTAGAACTGAAAAATGAATAGGGAATTGACAGTAAAACAATAACATCTAAACATATAATTACTATATAATCTCAGATTCAGATTTATTTACAGTCAGAATACTATTTAATTATGAAATCTGAAAATGACCAGAATTCATAGTGGTTGGATTGAAGTTCAGAAAAAATATCTCTTTCATATAGTTGTAGTTGAAGAAAGCCCTATTCAGATTTGTTGTTGTAGAAAAATTAGAATTGTCCACTTTAATCTATGTTTAGGCAGCACCTCGGCATCTTCACATTTTTATTTTGAATATAACTTGGAGGAAGAAGAAATAAAGAATGTTTGTGCGTAGAAAACAATAAGGCTTCCAACCTATTTGTAGATTACCTAGAATAATCCTAAATCATTAGATTTTAGGTTTATAAATCCATCCGTACACCCAATGCTAAATCAACGCGTGTACATGAAAAAGAAAATAGCCCCGATTCAATCTCAGGAACATGCCTCTGCATGCAAGTTGGTCTACCCACCTAACCACTGTGTCGACCCTAGGGTCGACCTAACTTAGACATGTGTCGACCCAGGGGTTGACCCAGTTATGGGCGGGTTATCGAGGTACCGTTGCTCTACTATGCAGATTATTTTATTTATAATATATATATATATATATATATATATATTAGTGCAATTTTCTTATATGCATAACTTCTTCATATTTAATCCGATTTATCCAAACTAAGGGCCTATCTGAATCAAAATTTCGTAACGCATGCAATGGTAAAGTCTGTTTTACATAGTTTTGAATATTTAATTTAATATTCATTTTATTATCTTTTTAGTATAATCACTGCGTATTAAAAGATGAGGTGTTAAATTCTCCCTCCTTAAAGGATTTCGTCCTCGAGAATTCTACGTTAAGAAGAATGATACTATTTAAAACGTACACATATCTACTCATCCATCATCTGCATACATCCATTGTCCTTTAAATTTCTAATGATTTGTGTGAACAAATGCAAAGGTGTTGTGCATATATCCCAAAACTAATGTGAAAATCAGGCGGTTGACTGATTCAGTTGACCTCCTTAATGCAATGTATGTCTTTTCCATGTATCCAATATGTATTCAAATAATCCTAATAATATTTATTAGTTCTATATGTGTGCACAACAATTCACCAAAATGCAATATACATGCGATGATTCAACCATTTTCATCCACTGAAAATTAAAAAAAAGTGCCCACATCATATGCAATACGTAAGTGCTTGAGCCATTCTAGTGCCTAATGTGTGTATATATGCATCCACTGGCATCCACTAGCAAACACCTGCATCCACTTGAAATCAACAAACATAACATGTCTCAAACACATGTTATCAACCATAGGTTTCTACCTAAGGATTGGTGATTCAAATGATAAGGATAAACAAATTCAAACTCAAAAGCTTAGAAAGAAATTAAGAACGTAGTCTCAAAGAGAAAAGGATAAGAAGCGCAAATATTGTCTTTGGGATCTCATGTTGCTTCGTCTCGATCTTCTCCCTACTGCACCTTCGCTAATTTGATCTCTTTGTTGCATAGCCTCTTAACTTCTGATTCAAGAATAAGGGTAGGAACTTTCCGAACCGATGCCACCTTCTCTACTTCAACATCCTCAAGCGTACTTGGCTCTACTACCGAGGCAAAACAAGAGACTTTTCCTCAAAAGGGAAACATGGAATACATCAGGAACTCCTGCCAGCCTCTTAATCTAACTCTATAGGCCATTTGACTTATCCTCTCAACTATGGGAAATGGCCCTATGAATCTTGGTGCCAACTTACCTACCGAGCCAATTCAAACTAGGTTCCTCAAAGGCTATACTTTGATGAAGACCATATCCTCTACCTTGAATTCCAAGTAAGTCCTCCTCTTATCGGCATATGACTTCTGCCTATATTGGGATGCTTTCGTCCTTCTTCGAATAAGGTCCATCTTCTCAAAAGTCTTTCTAACCATCTCTGGCCGAATTAGAAGTCTATCCGTAGACTCCCACAAACACGTCGGTGATCTGCATGGTAGTCCGTAAAGTGCCTCAAAGGGTGCCATACCAATGCTCGACTGATGCCTATTATTGTAGAAAGACTCAACTAATGGGAAATGCTCCTCCGAAGTCCCTCTGAAATCTAGGATACATAGTCTCAGTAGATCCTCGAGAGCTCTATTAACTCTCTCAGTTTGTCCATCAGTCTGAGGGTGATAATCTGTGCTTAGTCATAGCTGTGTACCTAGGGCTCCTTGCAACCAATTCTAAAACTTGCTAGTGAATATAGGGTATCAGTCACTAGCTATACAGGAAGGTACCCCATGAAGTCAGATAATCTTTCTAAGGTATACCGATGCTAGCCAAGTCATGTCCTCATGCTCTTGATCGGAATAAAGTGAGTGCGCTTAGTAAGCGTGTCCACTATCACCCAAATACTCGTGTTGACCTTCCTTGATCTGGGCAGTCCACAAATAAAGTCCATAGAGATGCTCTCCCATTTCCATTATGGGATATCCAAGGAATGAATTAATCCACTAGGTTTCCTTTGTTCAGCCTTAACTTGTTGACAAGTCAAACGTCGGGCCACGAACTCTGCTACATCTTTCTTCATGCCAATCCAATGAAATTTTTTGCTTCATGTCTCGGTACATCTTGTCACCACCCGGATGAATAGTCATCCGAGAGTAATGAGACTCCTCAAGTATTGATCTTCCCTAACTCTCGGGAAACACAACCATTCTTCTCGTCTTAGCCACCCCTTCTCGTCCATAGAATATATGGCTAGGTGACTAGAGGCCTCTCCTATACTGAGCCTATCCAAGATGTCCACCAACAACTGATCCTCTCATTGCATAGTCCCAATGCACTCCATAAGAGTAGGTCGCACCACCAATGATGCCAACAAACCAAATGTGAAATACGTTATGGGCCTAAAATCGGAAATCGGGATAAACTCCAAGCTTTGTCTTTCTATGAGTAGACGACTCAAGGTCATCCTCTGCCTACTCCATGCGTCCACCAGGAGTATAAGCTACCTCAAAATCGCCGGACGCAAGGGACTCCATCCATCATTGCTACCTTAAGTTAAGATCCTTCCCCGGGAATAAATATTTGAGCGACTTTTAATATATAGAGCTCAAATCTTTCTTATGTAGATAGTGTCGCCAAGACCTAAGTGCAAACACTATAGCAGCCAACTCCAAGTCCTAGGTGGGGTAGTTCTTCTTGTGAACTCTTAATTGCCTACTTCCATAGTAGTCTATCCTACCTTCTTACATTAACACAACACCTAATACCTTGCCATAAGCATCCACGTAGACCATAAACACCTTGTTGCCATCGGGAAGAGTCAGAACATAGGATGATGTCGGAGCCCTCTTCAATCTCTAAAATGTATCCTCGCAATCAATGCTCAAAGCGAAAGCCAAATTCTTCTTTTTTACACGGGTGAGCAGAGCTGGTATCCGTGCAAAGTCTGTAATGAAATTTCTATAGTAACTCGTTAATCCAAGGAAACTCCTTACCTCTGTCGCATTCTTAGGGGCTTTCCAATCTTGAACTATGACAACTTTAGCGGGGTCCACCGCTATTCCATCCTTGGAGACTACATGCCCTAGGAACCCTAGTTCCTTTCTCAAGAAATGACACTTAGAAAATTTAGCCTTAAGTCGATGTGATCTAAGAGTGCTAAGGACCTCCTCTAAGTGTCTGACATGATCTTCATCGCTCCTTGAATAAACCAGAATGTCATCCATGAAAATAACCATGAACTTGTTCAGATACTCCCTAAACATCCGACTCATTTAGTCCACGAAATATGCGGGTGCATTGGTCATCCCAAAAGGCATGACAAACCATAAAAGAATCGATCTGAAGTTCTTAAAGTCGTCTTGTCTACACTATCTTCTGCTACCCTAAGCTGATGAAATCCTGTGGCTAGATCCAACTTTGAGAAAATAGAAGCGCCTACTTGTTGGTCAAACAAGTCATCAATCCTCGGAAGTGGGTGCCTATTCTTCTTGATGAATTTATTCAACTCACTATAGTCCACGCATGGACAGAGAAAGCCGTCTGCCTTGGTTGAAAAGATGACTGGAGCTCCCCAATCATAAATACTCCGTTTAATGAATCCTTTCTCCAATAACTCACCTACTTGTTTGTTGAGCTCCCTCCTCTCCTTAGGATCCATGTGGCGCACTTGTAAAGCATCTGGCTTCACATTCTTTACCAAATAAATCCAAAAATTTATCCCTCTCCTCAGAGGTAATCTTCTAACCTCATCGAACACGTCCGTAAATACACTAACTATGGGTACTGATCGAAGATCGTTAACAGAAGCATTAAGATAATATAGGAAACCGATCATAACTGACCCTCATGAGTCGCGAGAAATTTCGAGAGTTCTACCATGGCACATTAGAAGTCTAACAGCTCTCCTTTCACAATCAAGAATGGCACCATACATGGCTAGCTAATCCATTTCTATAATTAATCCGTAATCCATAAAGCCAAGAACATATGTGTCACATTCAAATTCTACGCCTATAACAGAAATTCTCAAACCCCTACATATCATATGTAAATGAGTCGTTCCTCCTATTGGGTTTGAGACTACAACAGGATCGGAAACAATACTAGTATCTACGTGCAGATTATCTATCACGGAATTAGGTATGAATGAATGAGAAGTACCGTAATCAAAGAGAGTCCTAATAGGATAGTCAAAAAGAGAAATCAAACCTTCCATAGTGACATTCCTACCATGATCTGGTCCAATAGCCTCGAGAACCTAAACTTGTCCTTCAGATGATCCAACCTTATGCCCTTTCTTATTGGGGTATTACCTCATAAAATATTCCAACTTGCCCACAAGTGAAACAAGCATTCTTCGTGTTCTTACAATCTCTTACAAAGTGCCCCAGATTCCCACAACCATGATATTTAACCTCTGACTTGATCTGAGCCTTATCGGGCTTTCCTCTTTTATTAGCTATGCACGTCTTGGGCCACCACTTCTTTTTCTCAACCTTTTGTTTTTCCTCCTCGGTCTTAACTTCATTCTTTCCCTCTTTACCTTCCTCATGCATTCAAGACATATCAACAAGCCTCTCGAAAGTCGCTCCCATCTGTACATGTGTCAGCGCTAAATCTTGGAGCGGTTAGTTCAATCCTTTTGCAAACCTTAAAACCTTTTTTATGACTAGTGTTTACCAATTCCAACCTAAATCTCGCTAGTTGATTAAAGCTGCTAAAGTACTCATTTACTATCATGCTTCCTTGTTTCAAATTCAAGAACCTCTCCATTAGCATCCCTTCCTCCGTTTGCGATAAGAATCTCATTTCGAATATTGTCCTAAATTCATCCCAACTAGCCACCAACTGTCCGGCCTGAATCACCTCCCACCAATACGATGCTTCAACCTTCAATTGCTAGGCAGCTAACTAAATTTTTCTCCTATTATCAATCTCCAAAAAGTTAAATAATTTCTTTGTCCCCCTAAGCCAATTGCGCGCCTCCACAAAACTCTTAGTACCACAAAGCGGCTTGCCTCCCATCACGCAGAAGTTCTTACAAAGCTTAGAGAAGTTGATTACGGGAAGAGGTGGATCTACTATGGCCGCAGTTGGGGAAGGGAAATTTTCTTGCACTCCAACAAGTGTCATAACTTCTACATATCTACGAAACTATGTCGGAATGGGAATGCCGTCAGCAAAATTAAGATCCTCGGACATGCTGAAAAAGATGAAACAAGAATCTAGAAAGAGAACGAAGGATTATTATAAATGACTTGAGGGGATATATTTTTCAAAAATTGGTTTTTATTTAAAAATCCTTTGCTGTAAAAATGCTTTTTCACTCTGATACCAAATGTGACATCCGATGTCCCTTAATGTTACCCATATGAGGAAGCATTTAAGTTCTGTGAAGCGCAATAGGTAAATAGTAACTAAAATTCACAAGACATAATGTAAATATGCAATGAGAAACTTTTATTATTATAAAATCATCATTTCATTGTTACAATTTAAAATACGATAAATAATAGTCATTGTCATTTGTCTCATAATATAAAACATCAGAGTACAAAACTGTAAAATCATATCCATCCTCAAAAGCAATAACAAGGTAGAACAAAAGCCAAAGCAATATATAGAGTCAGAAGAGAACTAAGTCCAAGAATAGAATCACGGTCACAACTATTGTCCTCCACCACTTTGAGAACCTGGGGGGGGGGGGGGGGAGGAAGAGTGGGAAGGAAAACAAAATAGGTATGACATAAAGTCTGACGAATTCCAGTGATTTTCAGCAATAGGATAAGATAGAAAGTAACAAGACAGATAAATATTGCTGAATATGAAACTAAAGTAAAATAAACAAGTATGAGGTATATGAGATAACATGATAACAGTATAACAAGACAGCAAGGTATGGTAAAGATCATGTATGCTTCTCATTCATATCCCAAAAATCAAGTTACTTCACCAATAGTGGAATATCAAGATTAGGTGTTACCCTAATCACTACCTATGTGATCGGCTACCTACTACCCAAATATATTCTTCCAACTACAATAGAAGGAGGTATCAGTCCCTAACCCGTCAATTATAAGATACCGACCTATTCGCTGGTGTTACAGCGTCTTAGTTTCCTCCATCGGACCCATGCACGCTCATGATTCCGCCGGAACTCGCCCGTACCAACCTTCCACCTTTGAACCTCTTACAACCAGATCATCAAAGTATGCCCTGCCCCTTACCTAGTGCGATGCCCCTCTCTAAGATACTAACAGGGATACTGTCTGATGTGGGTTCCACAAAAAAAGATTGACACAAGCCACCCCAAGGCTTGTGCCCCCAAACTAGGATTTTAGGAGACCCAAAACTGGATACCAACAACATGATGTGGGACCTCTTAGCTTATTAATTAACAAGTAATAACTTAGCAGATTTAATTCTATTAATATGCATGGTTGTTAGTGACATTTCCTATAAATGTTAATCTGTGTACAACCCCTTCCGCAAAACAAGCACTTGCCCAGATGTATATGTATATTAAGTTACCTATTTCGCTTAATTACATTTGAAACTCACAACATGTTCTACTTAATTATTAAATTAAGTTTAACCTATTCAGATTAACATGTTTTGCCTATTATCCCACTTATACGGCCATAGGATTTCATGTTCCAATATGCATAATTCTCCTTTTTACTATCATTTTAAGTTATCTTAATTTAACCCAATTTACGCAATTCTAACGTGAATAGCCTGGGCATTTGATGGCCTAGTATAGCTCAAAACAAAAAGGAAAAAAGAGAAAAATACATACCCGATACATAAATTGAATAAATAGGCATAAGAATGTAAATAAAACTAAGATAGAAATGGGGATAATAAGGATGTATATGTAACAGGAAGAACTGCAAACAAAATAGGGATCTGGCAATAAAATAATAACATGTAAACATAAAATAATTGTATAATCTCAGATTTAGATATATTTACAGTCAGAATACTGTTTAATTATCAAATATGAAAATGACTAGAACTCACAGTGGTTGAATTGAAGTTCAAAAAAAAATATCTCTTTTATATTATTGTTGTTAAAGAAAGCCCTCTTTAGATTTGTTGTTTTAGAAAATTTAGAATTGTCCTCTTTAATCTATGCTCAGGCAGCACCTCAGCATCTTTATATTTTTATTTAGAATATAGTTTGGAGGAAGAAGAAATGAATAATGTTTGTGTGTAGAAAACAATGAGGCTGCTAGCCTATTTCTAGATTACCTAGGATAATCCAAAACCTTTAGATTTTAGGTTTATAAATACAACCGTACACCCAATGCTGAGTTAATGCACGTATATGATGAAAAAATAGTCCAGATTCGATCTCAGGAACCTGCCTCTGCATATGGGCGGGTCGCCCAGTTACTGTTACACTGCTTTGCTGTTTATTTTATTTATAATATATAATTTGTATATATTTTAGTGAAATCATCTTATATGCATTACTTCTTCATATTTAATCCTATTTACGCAAACTAAGAGTCCATGTGAATTTAAATTTCGTAACGGACGCAATGTTAAAGTCTATTTTACATAATTTTGAATATTTAATTTAACTAATATTCATTTTATTATCTTCTTAGTATAATTGATATGTATTAAAATATGTGGTATTACATATGTATGCTTAACAGTGGAAATTAGTTTGAAGTGAAATTTATTTCAGGGTAATAAGTTTTAAGGACATCACTTCTGAATAATTAATTATAAGGACAATTTACAGAAAAAAGATAAACTTATTTCTCATTTTAAGTTATACAGAAAAAAGATAAATTCTTTTATCCTTATTTATACATAACTGAAAATGATAAATTCTTTTACCTTTTTCCAATAAAATGTCCTTAAAACTAATTTTTAGAGGTGTTGCACTTGAAACATATTATCCTGAACAAATAAGTCATTTAAGTACATAAAAAATGTGGAAGTTATTACCTTTGTTACATTTCAGTTGTTGGGCTTACGATCTTCCATTTTGGCATTAGCCCTGCTAATTGTATTGAACACCTCTTCATCCACTTCTTTTGCTATCTTAATACTTTTTCTCTAAGTTCCTAAATCGTATCATCATTTTATGCTTATTTTACATTTTACTGATTTACTAGAATTTACACACACACACACACACACACACACATATATATATATATATATATAATTTTAATGACATTTATGGAAAACTAATATAGAAGCATAATCTACCCAATTATTAACGGTGGACCTATTCACCCAATCTTGATAGCCTTACAGTCAACTTGCCAGTAAACGGTAGCTATGTTGCTCTTTATACTAAAATTTAATCAACTTATCATGTAAGATTATTTTAATTTATTTAAACATCAAACTAATTTAACAAAATAATAGATTGTTGCTATGATCTATGTAGGGTCTGGAGCTATTGATATACTTGTAATTTTGGCATTTTATCTAGTTTTCCTTTTGAATTCCCCTATCTCCCAATAAATCAAGAACCACTCATTTATCTCTTAGGCCAGCGATGGATTATTTTCCCTTACTTGCACACATAACATGTTAATTCTCTAATTTTTCGGACATTACAGTTGCTCAAGCCCGTTTTACAATTCCTTCAAAATGTCATTTCTCAACAAAAATTTCCGTTGTAAATGCAGATTGAATATGTTATGAATGAATGAAATACATGTTATATAGTTTGTTGTCTAATAAAATTTGTTAGCGATAAAATTTGTTGACATCCAATACAATTTTCCCGGAATCCAAATTCAAAAGTATGGCTTTCAAATTACCATTCTTCAAGTTTGATTTACTATAAATTGATAAAACCGAGAGTCATTGACATCTACTTTGACATGATGCCATTCGGGGGAACCTTCGTCATTTCCATTTAAGAGAAATAAGTTGATTATTGTCGATAAATTTCTCCATTCATCCTGATATGATAAAAATATATTCTCAAGACCCTTTTTGCCTCCGAAGGATCTCATGACAAGTATTTATTTCAGGAAATGAGTCATAAAATATGGGAGCTAAAATTATGTCAAATAGGATATTAGGCCAACTAATATTGGTGATGATTATTTTTCTAATCCTTAGAATTAACACTCATAACCAAAGCTGACCATTTCTCTCTTTTTAATTGATTTATTGCGTAAATATATTGCAAAAAATGGGAAATCCCCAAATTGATTTCTGAATTAGTGTTTTTACACTTCGTAAATTTGATTAATAATTTTGAAAATGAAAAAATTCACTGAATTTGGACCCTTAAAGTTATATTTATAGGTGGAGGCTGATTCTATATCCACCTTCGGTCCTTCATAGCATTGTTTTATGTGGGCGTGGTATCGAAGGCTTTAGTAAAAGCGGTTTAGATGTTCTTGTCCTTATTACCTTTGATGTTGCCTTGAATTTTCCACTAATCCCTATGACAGCTCCTGATGTTTGCATTCAATTTTTCCTTCGTGCCTTTCGATGGGTGTTTTTGGGTTTAGGCAAAGGATACACATAAATTAAGGACTAATCTGCGAAGGCTTTTCTTTTTGTGTTCGAGTAGGTCTGCTTTCCCTCAAACAATGTTATTTCTTATGCGGTGGAAGTTCTTCTTTAGTTATTATGTTAACGGGGCCCTACTTCAGATAAACCGAGTGATGTGTTTAGGTCCGGATGGCACGGTTAGCCCCTTTTTGGCAAAGATTACCTCTTGTGTTGAGTGGGATTATGCTCGTCGACTCTTTGGAAAGGGCATATCCTCATAAGATGCGTTCCTTATTCTTTATATGCTTTGAAAGCATTCTTCTTCTCCATTTGTTTTCAACGTCTTTGCTTTGATATTGATTTTAGAAGCCTTCAATCTTAAGATTTGAATGATAATTCTCTTCAAACTAACCATATGTACCTTTAATCATCCTTCTTTCATAAAATCGGCCTATGAGGGATATTTTTAGGCTATCCTTCAACCACCAGCAATGAATTCTTTAGGGGGGAAAATCCATGCACTTTTCCTTCTTGTGAGAACTCTTAGCAATGTTAAGTGACTTAAAGACCTCTTTGCTGATTGTTAATTAGCCTAAGCCTGTTTTTCACACAAAAACTAGCTATTTTCTCATTAATTTTATTAGTTAATATATTTGAAGTTTTTATCCAGGCGAGCAAGTTCATTATCATGTAAAAAAAATTCTCTATAACTTAGTTAGTTGTCCTTAATTGTTGTCAATCCTTGCTTTTTATCCCGAAAGTATCAGAAACCCTCTATGGCTACAAGAATCCTGCAAAATATTATAATGATAATTATAAGTTTCTAAACATTTTTAATATGATTAGAAAATCCTAATTTTCAATTTGTTCATATCTGTTAAGGTCAGAAATCCTCTATTGGAGATAATAGAAGATCATCATCTTTTTAGAAATAGAAAACCTAAAACTTAGATTCAAGCATTTTAAGATAGTGTAAATCTGGAAGTTTCCATTTTTCAGAAATAATAGAGAAAGTTGCATTTTTTATCTTTAGAAGTTCCAAAGCTCCAATTTTTGTATGTTAAACAATCGAAGGCCAAAAATCCACTTTTGGAAATAATGAAGATCTGAAACCACTTTTGGTAATAGAAGTCCAGTAACCTGGTATTTAAAACAATAGAAGTCCAGAAATCCACATTTTTTAAAGAAAACTGTATTTATACCAAAAAGGAGAAATTAGCCTTTCTCCAACGGCTCACAAAAACGGATTTCGGCAAGCGAAACCGTGCACACATAGGCTTGTAAAATAAAAAAGACAATGCAAACACAGACAAAGAGAAAAAAAGGAAACACTACAAGCCATAGGTAGGATGGAGCGACTACCATAACCCACTGAACTGCAAAGCAAACCAAATCCCTCCACGCAGGACTTAGACTATCACAAAGGACTAGGTCTCGAAATGAGACATGGAGGGACGAACTAGAAGTACCCAAGCTGACTGCCTAGCAGTAATCCTCTTGCTCTGCCAAGATCCAGAGCCACTCTAGCATCACCATGGATCCTCAATAACCATCTGAATCTCACATCCAAGCAACTCCAGAACCTAAAAATGCGACCTGCAATTAGGAAACAATATTAGTCCTTGGGGGGGGGGAAGGGAAAAAGGGGAAAAGCAGCAAAACGAGCCAAAAGCAACGGAAGGCAAGAAAGCCAGAAGAACCAAAGAACACGGAAACAAGCACTCAACCAATGCCTACCCTTGGAGTGGCCCCCATCGACAGAACGTCGAATGCAACAGCTAACCTTCTAGAGCGGGTACTAATGACACCTCCGAATGGCCTACCATGGAAGGCAAGGAACACATCGTTCTTCACTTTCCGGATAATGGTAGGAGGATCCATCGGCACATCGTCAAAAATCGTCTTATTCCTGGCACACCAAATGTGCCAGCAAATAAGGCAAGGAACGAGGCGCAGAAGGATAGAACGAAAAGTCTTGCTTGAGACACCGGCCCACCATAATTGAAGTAATTATCCCGTCGAGTTGGCATTACGTCGGCATCCCGTAAGGTTCTCGAAGTAATTCCAAATAGCCCAGGCACAAGAGCCTGCTAATAAAAGATGAGAAGTGGATTCGGTACTTCCAGCGCTGCAGCACCTGCATCTGGACACAAGAGGGATACCGCTGGAGATTCTCGTATATTGTCAAACCTTCATGAAATTTTTTCCACATAAACAGAGATTCCTTCGGAGGGATACGGACATTCCTGACAGAGCTGAAAACTGGCAGACGTGGATTAGGTGTCCTAATCGAATTCCACGCCGCCTTCAGCGAGAAGGGGCTGCCGTCCCAAATGGTTCCACCCTCATGAGCATCCATAATGACTTTTACGAATTGCATCCATTTCCATGTCTCACTAGCGAAAGAAGGGATTCCGGAGTGATTCGCAGGAGCAAGCCTACAGTACTTGGCATGGAGAAATGTCGCCCAAAGGGAGTTGTTCGCTCCAAACCTTCCCATAGCTTGCAAGCAAAGGCCAAGCAAATGTCTTTAGGGTTACAGAGACCAAGACCTCCCTCACATTTGGGATGGCAAATGGTGTTCTAGGACACCCATGGTGACGCGAAGAGCCTTCTGTGCTTCCCCAGAAGAATGCGGAAACCAGGGATCGACAGGAGCAAAAGAAAGCGGCCGTGGGATTCATAGCAGCAAAGATACGGGATCCGATAGAGTCAAGGACAGACTGAATGAGGACAAGTTTTCCAGCCTGGGAAATGAGGGAAGCGTTCCACCGAATAGTCTTGCCCCTGACTCTATCAGTGAGGGGATCGAATATGGCTTTAATCTTCCTACCACGGTAAAGAACAATTCCCAGATATGGAAGAGGAAGGTTGGCAGCAATAAAGCTTGTGGTGGACTCAATCCAAGCGGACCTAACCGAAGAGAGATCTTTTGCGGCCACGAAGCAGCTTTTAGAAGAGTTTACGAGTTGCCCCGAGCTACTCTCATATTGACGAATAAAAGCAAGAAGGGACTGGAATGGACGACGAGAGCCATTCGTGAAAATGATAACGTCGTCCACGTAGGATAAGGAAGAGATAAGTGGGCAACCCCTAGGAATGCCGAACCTATGAATCTGGCCCGCAATCGTTAGGGAGTGAAGCCCTCGAGTGAATGCTTCGGCAGCGATGACGAAGAGGGATGGGGACAAGGGGTATCCCTGCCTCAGACCTCTTCCGGATCTGAAATAACCACAGGCAGAACGATTGATGAGGACGGAAAACCAACAGTTGGAGATGAGCCTCCAAACCACATCAATAAAGGGTTCAGGGAAAACCAAAAGCCCTAAGAACCTTGATGATAAAGAACCAAGACATGTGGTCGTAAGCTTTAGCCATATCAAGCTTAACCACCACATTAGAGCCATGAACCTTCTTATCTAACTGAGAGATCAGCTTCTGGGCAAGCAGAACGTTATCCATGATCAAACGTCCTTTCACAAATCCGGCCTGAGAGGAAGAAATAATGCGCTCAAGAAACGGTGCTAACCACGAGGTTAAGACCTTAGAAATGACCTTGTTAGAGAAGTTACAAAGACTAATCGGTCTGAAGTCCCCGCACAAGATAGGCTGATCGCATTTTGGAATAAGGACCAAGTTGGTCGAGGTCCAACCCGCGGGGAAATCAGCGCCAGCGAAAAAGGACTGAATAGCAAGACAAAGATCAGCCTGAATTATCGGCCACACACTCCTGTAGAAAACTCCGTTGAAACCGTCCGGCCCACTCGCACTGTCCTTACCCAGCGAAAATACGCAAGCGCTTATTTCTTCCGAGGTAGGCGGAGATGCTAGGTCGGCGTTATCTGACGGAAGAATGAGTCTAGGGATGTAGGCCAACAAGGACGGGTCAAATGTAGAAATAGACGGAGAGCTAAGGAAAGACTGGAAATGGGAAAGAATAGGTTCTTTAACATCAATCGGGGTTGATGCCAACGAGAGGTCAGATCTACCGATTTGGCGAATTTTAAGGAGACTGTTCTTCTTATGGATAGACGAATGAAAAAATTTGGAGTTCATATCTCCATCCACCACCCACTTGATCCTTGCCTTCTGGCGAAGATAATCATTTTCGATACGAAGTTCCGAAGAGAAGGCAAGCTGAGCCACCACCCAAGCCACCTTGTTGGCTGTAGTGGGAGCTTCATCAAAGGAAGCTTCTACAAGAATAAGGGTTTCTTCAGCCGCTCTAACGCGGTCGAAGATATTCTTAAAGACAAGGAGATTCCACGACTTCAGGCACGTCTTAAGGCGTTTCATCTTGCGAGAGAAAAGCACACAAGGGGAACCAGATATGAGAGAACTCCAAGATTCTTCGACCACTGAGTGGAAGGAGTGGTGTGATCTCCACATACTCTGAAATCTTAAGGAAGAAGGCCCGGAAAGGGAGAGGGGGGAACAACTAAGAATAGGGGGAGCATGGTCCGAAAAAGTGCGATGGAGGTGGGAAAGAGAGAAAGAGAAAGGAAGGGAAAACCACCCTTCGGTGGCAAACACGCGATCGAGTCTAGAGAGAATTCGGTTTGGCCCTTCTTGGTTGTTACTCCAAGTGAACGCAGAAATAATGAACGAAATTTCAGAAACGCCAGAGCTGATGATAAAAGAGTTGAAATCTGCAACCACCAATCGGTTAACAGCTTTTCCACCCCGCTACCGATCGAGTCTAGAAAGTCTCTCTATCTGATCACACTTAGCGTAGACCGTTGAGAATAGAAAGGAACAAGAGAGCGAGGGAAGCGAACAAGCTACCGAGAAGAGCTGACACGAATCGAAGATGGGACGGACGACAACGTCTTTGGACCACAAAATCCAAATCTTGTCAGATACGTTAGAAAGAGCACTACCAAAGCCAAGGGCTAAGACAGTAGAAGAGATTGCATCCGGGCCCATAAGAGGTTCCAGAAGCGCAATAAGGCAAGTAGAGTGCTTCCTAATGATGCGCTTAAGGCGAGCAACCGACGCATCATTCCCAATACTCCGCACGTTCCAGAACATAAAGTTCGCCATCAAGATCACAAGAAAAGAAACAGAAAAACAGACCGGGGGAAGGACACTGAAGAAACCACACGACACTCAAATACGATAGAGGGTGTGTCGAGTAGATCTGACGATCTGCTCAGACGCCGCTATAGAGTGTGTACGAATAGTGCGAGGGGTGCGAGGGGCCTCACATCCGCTACGACGATGAGCGCCGGTAAGCGAGGGCCTGGAAACAGGGTGACGACATAGGGACCTATAGCCAACGCGAGAAGGATAAGAGTCTTAGTAAGCCTAGATAGCCGATCATTGATGATCGCTATTTCGGCTTTACTAAGAAGAGGGTGCGAACCAGAGCCAGAAGACATAGAAGACGCAGGGTAAGAAGATCCATCAACGTCAGAAAACGGAATATGTGTGGAGTTGCTCAACAGAGCCAACCCCGGTTGCTGTGTGAGCTTTACCAAAGCCGATTTATCATCAACTTGATAGACCCGCCAAATAGGTAAAGTTCGAGCGATAGGGCTTTGGAAACCAGTCGAAAGCCTGAACAAGCATGAGAGGCCACTTCCACAGTAACCTGTATAATGTACCACATCCGTTTCCACTATACGCCTACATGAGAAAAGCCACCCATCCCATGAAGTCAAGACCTCGACTGGGTGCCAATGGGTGATCCGAAAACTAAAGAAACTGACTCGACACGAAAGGGTCACTAACTACACAGAAGAGGCCTCGTAGTGACTCACAAGGCAGAAGAAGCCCAACCAAAACGCTAAGGCCCACAAAAACCAATCCGGACTAATGATCTCAAACCAGTCCAGCCCTCCAACAAAGAAACCTCGCACAAGCTCGAGGGCGCACCAACCAATAGCCAAAACATGGCTACCCGTCCAGACCAACAAGAAACCTGCTGATCCGAACAGGTATGCACCGAAGAACCCAAACCCAACTAAGGTAGTAAAGATATAAGAGCAAGCTGGCAAACCAAGAAAAAAGGAGAACTACCCACAAAAACATGCCAGCAAACACACACATGACAAGGCATCTCAACATCAAAGATCGATGTAGTTATGCCAGGGAGAGAACATATGATAGGGTTAAATCACAAAGCATCACACACAAAGCCTAAAGCAACACAAAAAGAAAATGGACGAGCAACCGATAAGTTGCACAACACAGATTTTTGCAAAGACAGAACCGGATCAACATAAGCCCTGTAATCTGTGTTATGCAACACGGCTGCCAGGCCTGAAACAACCCGACCATCGCTACCCAAAGGGAACGAGGAAGAAATCAACAACTCCGCAAGCCCACAATGAGGGATTGAGAAAAAATAAGGACAAACCTCACCAGTAATAGGAGCTTCAAGGCTGAAGCGTCAATTACCTAATAAAACCGAAAGCAACCCAGCACCCACCAAAGCGAGAGAGCACTCGCTGAGCATAGAATTCACGCCAAAAGTCGGAGTCTGAGGCTACACCCGAAGCACCGACTTCCTCCTGACAAGCCGCTGAGGAGCAGATGGCGCAGAAGAAATGGCCATAGCACTACAAACAAGCCCATCAGAAAAGGCGACATAGGCAACCTCCGAATGGCCAACCGGCAGCTCGCTACCGGCCAGCCAGGAGAAAGGATTGGCCAAGACTAAAGCAGAGGCCTGGCTACCCATCAAGCAAGGCTCAACCTGACAACCAGCAAGCCCACTGAAACCGACATTCTGCTCCTTCCTACCCTTCCTTGACCGACGTGCATTTTGATGGCAACAAGGGGGCAGCAGGCCGAACAGGAAATTCACTGACTAAAAGATCCACCACAGTTCCCGATTCAAAACCCAAAGAAGGGGTGGTCACATCCCCAACGAAGATTTGATCTGGGGAAATTAAATTGCCAAAGTCAGGCCCAAACACTCCGCTACAAGCAACAGAGCCAACAAGAAACCCACGGTCAGCCAGTATCTGAGCCGCTGCCGATGCTCTGAAGGACAACGAAGGAACGAATTGGGTGATGAAATCCTCTTTCACACAATCGATTTCAGGGCGAAGGCAACACTCCTCAGCCTCCACAGTCAAGGGAACAACACCGCGGGGAGGCATAGAGCACACCAGCGATTCACGAAAGATCGGAACCAGCTCTAAAAACAAACCCTCCACATAGAGCCATTTATGGTGAAGGAGGTCAGCAAAAGCATCTAGAGAGAACAACCGAATTTCAATCGAGGAAGGGCCAGTGAACACCACTGACAAGGGAGCGGTCGCCACCTCTAAAATCGATTTGGCTATCAAATCGAAATTAGGGCTAGGACCAGCAAACGAGCCAGCGATAACATACATCCCCTCAGATTGGGATGAAACCATAATAGGAACTCAGCTAATAAGGAACACGATGAAGACAGCACCACGTAATAAGAGGAACGCGAACAGCCGAGTAAGATCGATTGAGGAGAGACTGGAGAAAGTTACAGAAAAATCGCCTTTGGAGATCAGTGAGAGGCCGCCATTTTTGTTACCGTTAGTTTTTAACTTAATGATTTTGGTGATTGTAGTATATAGCCAGAAATCCACTTTTGATAATAATGAAAGATACAAAATCACTATCGGAAATAGAAAGCCCGAAACCCAGTAGTAAAAGTCTAGAAATCCACTTCTAGAAATAATGAAAGATCTGAAACCACTTTAGGCAATATAGAGCCCAAAACCCAAATTAGGGTATTTAAAATAATAGAAGTCCAGAAATCCCTTTTGAGAATAATGAAAGATCTAAAACCACTTTTGGATTCATTAATTTCGACGCTCTTTTCAAGCAGTGCCCATTTCAAACTTTTTGATTTTCAATGTGCATTTCAGGCTTTTTCTTAAAGCAAAGGAAGGGCATATTCTTCTTTCGAACAGAGAAATAACGTGCTTTACGTACTCCCTTTCAGCTTTCGTTCCCTTCTGTAGAACGAGACATGATCAGAGGTAGGGCGTTCTCATCTTTAGAGCAGAGGCAGTGCATTCTTAATCGAACCAGAGGTAAGGTATATTCTTAAAAAGAATAGAGGCAGGGCGTACTTTATTTGGAACCTTAGCCAGGCCAATTTCGGGACAGGTGGCCACTTTCATGATGGGGCAAGTGATTACCCATCCTTCCTCTTGGGGTAGCTTTGAACATCTCATATTAGTGACGGTAAAAAGTGCTTATGTGTGTGCATCAACCAGGCCCTATAGGTGGGACTTCCCACTTGCCCCTCTACCCTATAGGAGGTTCCTTGACTATGCCATCTTGGCAACATCAAGGGTTTCGGAGGGTGTCAGACACGTCCTTAGAATTATTCATCTTCCCTTTGGCGAAGCGCACTAGTAAACGAAGGAATATTTCCAAAATGATGGAATATTATTCTGCAAACCATGTAGAATCTCTCGCCAAGTCTTATTTAGAACCCTTATTTAATTTTCTTAACCATGTTGGATCTGCTCACGAGTCTTCAAATTTTGAGTTGGATTCTCGTTTTGGTTATTAAGTAGAATTTCTTTATTTTTCGACTTACAATTGGTTTAATGATCCCGATGAACTGTCTCATCCAATCCATTATAGGGAAGTATGGTTTCATATTTCTGCATTCTAAGTTCTCTGTACCATATTACCCTCCAGCTAATACAAATGATAAGGTACAGGTAGAATTATTATGCGTATGATCAGGGATCCTTCTCAATTTGGTCCTAGTGGTCCATCCGCTGAATTTTTAGTGTTTTCCATTACTCTTCATAGTACTTGATCTCCTTCTCTAAAAGCTCTTGACTTTACTTTCTTATTTTGATACTTAGTCATTTTCCTTTGGTATTTTATCATTTATGTAGCAGCTTCATCTCTTAATCTAGGAATTATGTCCAAAGATTCCTTTCTTAGCTCTTGATTTGGGTCAAATGCATATGCAATTCTATGATGTGACGATATTTCAATCTTAACCAAAAGCATAGCTCGGTAGAAGTATAGTAGTCCTAAATTACCTATAGTGACTCTTCTATTCAATTTCCTTTAGCTCTATTTATTCACTTTTTTTTAACAAACTCTTTATAGTCTTGTCGGCATGCTCGATGTCTTCATTGGCTTTCGGATAAGCTAGAGAAGAAAAGCTTTTAATAATTCCATTGTTGTAGCAAAATTGTGTGAGAACTCCTCAGTTTCAAACTACGTTGCATTGTAAGAAATGATCTTATGAGATATTCCAAACCTTATGACAATATTCTCAATTATAGATCTTAATACTTTTCCTCATGTGATCTTCGGAAGGGGTTTTGATTTCACCCATTTAGTGAAGTAGTCGATATCTATTACTGCATAACTTGCCTCGCCCTAAGAGACCGACAAAGGGCTATTAAGGTTAATACCCCATACGTCAAAAAGCAATAGGCTTGTTATTAGAGTTAATTGAGTTAGGGGTAGTTGAGGAATCTTTGAGTACCTTTGATGCTTATCACACCTTTTTACTAATTCCATTGCTTGTTAGGTCATTTGTATAATGACCCGATTTTTCGGTCATTTGAATTTAGATATTTTAATTTGTTTTAAATATCATATTTGAAATATTAATGGATTTTTAATATAGAACTTGTTTATTAAACAAAGTTTGAACATATTGATTTATATTTAATTATAAACAAAATCGCAGTGTCGTAGTAGTTCATAATATTGATTGTTGAACTTCAATTGAATATACGTAATCTTTTATTAGTCGAAGTTTTTTGAAACAAGAAACATTTGAATCTATTTGGTTATAATTTTCTAATTAAAGATAAAAATAGATATTTTATCTTATAAATTATGAGTTATGTTCAAATCAATTTTTAGAAAGTCATTATGGGGTCGTTTTTAAACCATAACGTTTATTTGATAACTTGAAAAGGGTTTTCATATAAATTGGATATCGTTTAACTCGAAAATGTTATTGTTGAGTTATATTTCCATATTGGTTTATATTTGGAGTGTATATTATTCCATTTGCATATATACCACAATAATAATATATTATTATTAAATTAAATTGTTTTGGAATTAAATTAATATTTTATCGATATTATATAAGCCTTAAGAATAGACATTTTTCAAACGACCTCCATTTTCAACAAAACAAAATTTATTAAATTCATAATAGCTAACTACTGCTAGATTCAAAATTTAGGGCCAATCGGAGTTGTTTTGTGAGCGTGCAATATTTAAACGTGAACCGATCAATAAATTGAAATCAAAATAAAGTCATTTTTGCGAACGGAGACGGATTTCGACCAAACAAATTTCACTAGGTCCGTAACGTCAAGACATAGCAGTATGTCCATTTTCATTGCGTTTGGATTTCGTGTGTGATGGTACGAATATTAAATGTTTAACAATATATAGCGGTAGTTTAAAATATAATTAAAAATTCAATTACTTCACTTTGAAGCTAATAAACCTCAAATCTTCACTGGGAAGCTACCCAATTTCCATCACATGCACATTTCCGTCCTCCCCATGGTTCTTAACCCTATAAATAAGTGACCTTCCCTTTCATTGTTTTAGCTTGGCAAAAATGAAGCTTTCATCCAATAATAAATTTAAATCTCCTCAACTATTTAGAATTACGCCAAGGTCCCAACAAAGAAAGTGTAGAGGGGTTAGAATTATACCAACGCCAGAAGTATGGTGGTCGTTGACGAAATATGGTGGCGACGGTCTGAGTTGAACAGAAAATTGTATAGTTTTTTTTCTCTGCTTTTTCAGGGCGGATTGGTTGAGAAATGGAAGGAGTGGTTAATTGGAAAGTTGAAGGGTATAGTCAGGTGGAGATTCTTGTGAAGTTTGGTGGCGGTTTGTGCTCTATGATAGCCAGAATTGGGCCGCGTGTTGGTTAGGCGCTTAGTTTGAGTGACGATCAGTTTTGGATTTATTGTGATTAAATAGTGGAGAATCTGGCCGGGGAGTCAAAAGTGGAAAGGACTGCGAGGTTGAGGCGGAGCTATAGGAAGCTTATAGTGGTCGGACGGTGGCGCTAGTTAATGGCGAGCGAAAATAGGGAAGTTCTATGATTTGGGTTCGTGTGTGGTCTACATGGCATTATTGGAGGCAAGGCTGGTCGATGATGAAAGGGCAGTCTCTGGCGGTTCGGGCGATGGTCGGTGGTCGGGGACTGGTGACTTGGTGCGGCGGCGACGAAGGGACTTAGGTGGCATTGTTGTTCGTTTTTTAAGAGGAGAGGGATTGGGTTTTTAACCAGAGAAGATGGGGATTTCTGGCATGATTAACTCACGTTAATGACGTGATTAAGGCCTGATGACGTGGGTTAGTAATTAAGCAGGATTAAATATAAATTCAATTTTGTTTTAATTTAAATCGATGTTCTAATTTGTAATCGCGATAACTACTTCATACGTGATCCATTTTTGACGAAATGGAGTGCGTTGGAATTGCGGGAAAAAATGGCTATGTGACTGAGATGTGTTAGTTGGAATCAAAAGTAGTTGGAATTTTTAATTAAATCAAATGCATGTTGAATTTTATTAAAATGAATCGTTTTAACGACAAAATGAAATCAAAGTAAGTATAACTCACTCAGTTTGACCCACTTGTATCATATATGTCAGGATTTTTATTTTTATGCTATTTTTGTTATTTGCTTGATGGATGCTAAATATTTATATATTTACTGAATAAATCAGTTAAATTAAACGTTAATTTAAGTTAATTGAAACCCAATCGTTATTTTAACGATTATTACAGAATGAGGTAACTTACATTATTGGTTACGTTTATAATAATATAAATGTATTAAATTAAAAATTGGATGCTTGTATTGTTGTTATTAGTTGACCGTTATTAATTGTATTAATTTCATACTTATTGTAGCAGATAATAAATTCCCGTATTGAATGGATAATTTCATTTGAGGTAACCTATTTGGATGCAGGAAACAACAGGTTGGAGGGATCCAACTGGATTCTTTACCCGTAATTGTTAAATTTCATATATTATAATATATGTTGAATACTGAATTTGTGATGCATGAAATAATAGTTTGGAGGGATCCAACTGGACCACTCACTGATATTGATAACATTCATCAATATGATTGGATATGTTTGATGTAATGTAAAATTAGTTGATATTTCATGAGTTTGGCACTTAAGTAAACATTTGCCTCTTTAGTACCGTCGACAAAATTAAAGATTGTTGGAATCGATTTAGGTCGATTCTAAAATGTTTTCAAAACTATATTAAAATACGATGTGTGTTTTCAAAGTAAACAAATATTTATTTAATTTTATAAGTAATTATAGTATGATTTTATAAAGCAAATTCTTATGTTTCATAAGTAAGTAAGTAGAAATTAACCAAAGGGTTAAGAGTTTGATTAATTGTTTCCAAGAGACAGTTAAATGGGATTGTTTAAATTAATTATCTTATTAATTAATTCAAAGGCAAGGCTAATTGGAATTGATTAATCAGTTAACCATGTTTTGAGTTGACTATGTAAACCGCTGTAACTGGAATTGATTATTAAATTAGTTTGTTGTCAATTAGTTTTAATGAAAATAGTTAATGATGTAGTAAACCATTTTTATTTTTAATAATGTTGAATTGGATTATTATTTATTTAATAATAATCAAAGTGATTAAATTTCATTAATAGAGGTTTATAAAACCATAAGGCCCTATTTTTAGTTAAATGGATTTTAAGCAAATTTATATTAATATAAGTTAAGATTAAATTGAATTCTTTTTGGAATTCTATTTAATTGGATCTTATAAAATCCAAGTTGGACAAGTGATAAAGAACCCAAGTTTAATCGGATATGTTAAATTTCAACTATTGGAAAGAGCTATTAAATTTATGAACTCAAAAATGGCATGTGAATGGAATGAAAACTCAAAAGTATGAAATGGAAATCAAAACAGAAACCCAAATTGAAATAAAGTGGTTAGGTGAATTTAGTTATAAGAATTCGATCTAAATTGGCATATTTTAAGTAAGTGATGAAGTTTTATTGAGTTCTAACTAAATACGTTTGAAATAAATTTATAAGAAATTTTATAATGGATTCTATTTATATTAGAATCAAGGCTCGTATGTAACGTTTTAAAAGATAGTTAAAGTTAATATAAAAGATTTTAAACAATAGTTTACTTAATACTTAAATTAAGTAAACTTGTCTAAGATTGAAATAAGGTTTCCAAAGAGAGAGCATGGTGTTAAAAATCAGGTTTTAATCGAATAGTATATGGAATTTTGGTGATATTTACTAGAATAAAGTTTTGTTAATAAACTTCTATCTATTCAGAAGATAAGAATGTTGTTGACCCATGGTCTGGGAGATAAATTAAATACCCTAATTCGAACGACTTCATGATTATCCAAAGGATAATATTAATTTAGAAACGAGAGTAGTTTAGGGAAATAAAATTAGTATTTCAATGAATGAAATTATGAATTGAAATTCAAAATGTTTATAAGTTGAAATAATGATTTTCAGTATACTCTTTTTTTGAAACAAGAAGTTAAAAAATATATATTCCAAATACTGGAAGGTATAGAAGTTTTAATTAACGACTAGTTAATTAAAGATGCCAAATGATGCTGAGTATTGAATCAATGAATTAATTTTCTTTTTATGTATGAATGGTTGTTAATTTGATAATTAAATAACCGATTATCAAAACTGGCCTATACGATTGTCGGTATGGAAAGACCGGGATCAAATTTATATTCAAAAACCATTATGAACCAGCGAATACATAAACGTGGAAGATGCTGATCGAGGTAGAGCAATTGAAGACCGTGGATCTTCATAAAATTGAAGAACGTGTAACACCCCATGTCCATTAATGTCACTCTCAAAGGGAATGCATTAACTTTCAGGGAGTATCATTGGTGAATAGAACAAAATATAACAAGACAGATACATATATTGGTACTTGAAAATTTTCAAAACAACTTTTATTGCAGCGGAGAAATAGTTTGACTACAACAACATCATAAACCAACAGAAAAACCAAGTACACTGAGTAACAATCTTGACAAATTATTTTCTGAGTACATAAAGTAAAAAGCATAACCCCAACACAAGTAGCCATAAAAGAGATGAGCTGAACTTTACTTTCAGCAATCCAAGCACTTCCAAAAGAGAGAGAAAGATCCAGATCAAGCTCCACTAGTACTAGTCTTACCCTGAGAACCTAGGGGGGAGAGGGAAGAAAAGAGGCGAAAATAAAGGAGGTCAGACATAAAGTCTGGCGAGTACCATAACTTTAACGATAGAATTATTAAAGTAATTAGGATAGGGCATAAACTGGTAAAATAAGGAATGATTGTGACACAAGTGGGCAAGACAAAACAAACAAGAGGAATATTCTGGCTTTAATCTCGCTCCTAATCACTATAGGAGAATTACTATACTGCACAATTACTAGTCACTCTAAAAATCGATCCCGCCTACTGAACAAAATGATAATAATGGTAGTTTCGTGTACCCCGAGTTGTCTTCATAGGTGCCGCCTGCTCCTATCTCCACTAGTTGTACCCACTAACCTCCCCATTCTAATTACAATATTTATTCATAGTATGGTAGTTGGACTCCTAGCTGTCTTCATAGGTGCCGCCTGCTTCTATCTCCGCTAGTCGTGCCCACTACCTTTCCCATTCGATCGGCTCCCTAACTCGTAGATACCAGTGCTGGTCCCACAGTGGGGTGTATCACTCCCCAAAGTGGCAACCCGATACCACTAAAGATGCACGACTTATATCAACACATGCAACAACGTCTTACCTACCAGCCCGGGACCACGCACGCACATGACCCTGTTGGACTTGTGTTGCCACCGTTAACCCGTTTTGACCTCTTACGATCAAACCCAGTAAGCGTGTCCCGTCCTTGATCTAACTCGAGCTCCAAAGATACTTAATGTGTTACTGGTTTGAAATTGGTCCCCCATGCTTGACACAAGCTTTCCACCTATGCTTGGTCCCCACTAGAATTTTCCACTTAACCCCTTCTTATTCATGTCTTCTCACATGTTTCAATTTGGTTAAGTGTCTCTAATCGTATTTCACATGTCTCCCATTTCATCCACTTAACCCCCATGTTCCACCACATGTTTATCTTGGTTAATTGTTAATGATTATATCCCACATGTCACCCATGTTACCCACTTATCAAATCAACATGTGTTATTGGTTAAGCTTGTCTTAACCCTATCCACTTATCAGATCAATATATATATATATATATTTGGTTAAGCTGGTCTTAACCCTATCCACTTATATATTATTGGCTAAGTTGGTCTTAACCCCATCCACTTATTAGATCAATATGTATTATTGGTTAAGTTTGCCTTAACCCTATCCACTTATCAGATTAATATATATATTATTGGTTAAGCTATACTTAACCCAACCCACTTATCAAATATATATTATTAGTTAAGCTGGTCTAAACCCTACCTACTTATCAGATTATTGGTTAACCTGGTCTTAACCCTATCCATTTATATATTATTGGTTAAGCTGGTCTTAACCCTACATACTTATCACGTTATGTATCATATATATATATATATATACATATATATCATATATGTTTTACTTAATTTATGATTAAGTACAAATTAGTTCACAAATACATTGGTTAAGAGAATAACTCCCTAAGTATCAACCCTGAAGACCGAAATCAACATCAGATTGGTACTCAGAGAATTACTCCACTCAACCAAACTTCTGTTTTTCATTCATATTCGTCTTTGATCAGCATTAATTAATTATTAATGCATAGACCTCCCACATTTAGTCGATTGCTTGTGGTCGCTGGATATGTCGGGCGGTTCCGGGCAGACTTCCACCACAAGCCAGACTTAACCTCGTGTCTGAGCATCTTTTAATTATGCCTATGACCTCTTACATTAGACTACCGTTTGTGGTTGATGGATGTGCCGGGCGGGTCCGGGATGTCTTATACCACAAACGAGTCTAACCTCATGCCTTAGGCATTTATTACGCATTTAATTTATGCCTTTGACCTCTCACATTAGACTACCGTTTGTGGTTGCCGGATTTGCCGGGCGGGTCAGGGCAGTCTTACACCACAAACGAGTCTAACCTCGTGTCTTAGGCATTTATTATGCATTTAATTTATGTCTTTGACCTCTCACATTAGACTACCGTTTGTGGTTGCTGGATTTGCCAGGAGGGTCCGGGCAGTCTTACACCACAAACGAGTCTAACCTCGTGTCTTAGGCATTTATTATTACATATTATTATTCGACCCCAATTTAAATTAATATCTCCATTTCAAATTGTCAATAACTTCCAAATTAATGTATGTCCAATGTTGTCACCTAAATTATGTCCATAATTTCTATGCATATAAATTAGGCCAATTAATGTCTCAAATTTATTATATGCTTTTAAGCCATTTTTATGCCAATTCACAATATTGATATTTAATATTTTCCCATTGCCCCCACGTCGTTCGCACATTTAATATGAAATATGTTAAACCTGCAAATAATCTAACTCATAAAAAGAAAAGAAACATCACAACTTGCATAGCACATAAAAATAGATCTAACTTGCAAATAGGAATTATAACATAAATCCGCGTAGCCAATAGTTTGCATAGACAATGGTCATATAGAATCATATATTTGCATAAACTACCATGGATCTAAATATATATCTAAACATGAAATTGTGAACTTGCATATATAAATTATGGGTCTCACTTAACTTGCATATGTGAATATAATTTTCACCCAAAAATGTGAATATAGTTTTTCACCTAAACTTGCATATGTATTTCTACAACTTGCATATGAATTTACCACCTGTTTTTGCATATAAACTAGCTTATGTATATACTTGATTCACATATAAACTTGTGTACAATTCACATATAGACTTGCATAAGATTCATATTCAAACTAACATACAATTTAACACCCCAAACTTGGATAAAATTCACATATGAATTAACATCAAAACTTGCATAAGATTCAAATATGAATTAACATATGATTTATCATCCCAAACTTGCATAAGATTCACATATAAATTAACATATGATTTAACATCCCAAACTTGCATAAAATTCACATATGAATTAACATTTGATTTAACATCCCAAACTTGCATAAGATTCACATATGAATTAACATATGATTTAACATCCCAAACTTGCATAAGATTCACATATAAATTAACATATGATTTAACAACCCAAACTTGCATAAAATTCACATATAAAACGAATCAAGTTAAATATGAAATAGATATACCAACATAACAAAGTTAAACAACATCATGTGATTCAAAAGACATGTTCTCATTATCCAATTACAACCATCATAATTAATTTATTAATTATATTGTGAAAGAAATAGTACTCACAAAGATAGGTTTGAAAAGAGAATGATTTGTTCGTCCTTTGAGTTGGAATTCTGACTTGCTAAATCCTAAGCTTTAGGAAGGAGAACTATCCTAGCAGTAATATGGTGGTCATGAGACAAATTTTGTTTTGATTTAGGGTTTGAGTCTAGGCACTCTTTTTATAGAAGTTTAAATCAACCTAAGCTGTTAGATTATCATAGGAGCAATCCCAACCATTCATGACTAGATAGAGTTTTCTAGAACAACCACATCAGCCCTAGTGACTCAGCACTGAGTCAGAAATCGTCACATTTCAGATCTGCCCGGGGAGGTAGGTCGACCCCCATGTTGACCTGTATATAGGGAGGTCGACCCCCTGGTCGACCCCCGGTCGACCAAGCCTTGGGTAGGTCGACCCAAGGTCGACCTGCCATGGTATTTGATTTTATAAATTTTTTTATATAAATTTCTGAAAGTTCTGAGGGCCATAACTTCTTCATACGAAGTCCGATTTTCGAAAACTTGGACTCTATTCCAAGCAGAATTTCGAGACGAACGCTATGGCGTAACCCGTTTCCCTTAATTCTCACTTTAACAATTAAGTATTCTTAAATTTGTTAATTTTAATATTTAAAATTACCGGGGGTTACATTCTCCCCTCCTTAAAGGATTTCGCCCCCGAAATCTCCAAGTTAAGGAGAATATATATCCTACTATCCAATCATCCATCTACTCAACCATCAAACATAGGCATCCATTGTCCTTACAAGGTTTCTAATGCTGTATGAACATATGCAAAAAGCGTGTGTATATGTTCCTTATCCAATGCAAAATCAGGCGGTCTACTGATTCAGTTGACCTCCTTAATTCAAATCATGATAGTGCCATGCGTCCATTATGTATGCGAAAGAATCCTAATGATACATATTATTTCTACATGTGTGCACAACCGTTCATTAAAATGCAGCATCCATATGATAACACAACCATTATACATCCATTAATTAAATATGCACACATATTTATATGCAGTATGAAAGTGACTGAGCCGATCTAGTGCCTAATGTGTGTGTACATGCATCCACAAGCAACCACTAGCAACCACTTGCATCCATTTGCATCCACCAAACATAACATGTCTCAAACACATGTTTACAACCATAGGGTTTTTCCTAACTAAAGATCGAAGATATCATCGCAAAGACATACTAAATGATAGGACAAGTATCAACAAAGCGATAGAAAAAGGAGAAGTTAAATAATCTCGTCTTCCATTTCTCAAGTCGCGTCTCCTTGATCATCTCCCCATTCCACTTTGACCAATTTGGCCTCTCTGTTGCGTAGCTCTAATACCTTCATCCCAAGGATGCATGTAGGAGATCGTCTAATCGTGGCATCTCACTCTACTTCCACTTCTCTAAGCATGCTTGGCTCCACTGCTTCCGCGATATCTTGTAACACTTCCGCAAATGCGATACGTGAAACATGTCATGAACATCACTAAGCTCGTTGCCTCTTCTCACGTCCCTCCAAAATCTAGGATACATAACCTCAAAAGATCTTCAAGGATTCTATTCACCCCTCTCTGTCCGTCCATCCGTCTGTGGATGATAAGCGATACTCGTACTTGCCGCCTTTTGCATATCACCTTTTCCTCTTGCACCGAAAACTTCTCTAAGCCCTGTCCCGCAAGCACCAGTATACACTGTGAATGGATTACTCCCATCTGGCAAAACTAAAACTGGAGCTGTCGTCAAAATCCTCTTCAAACGTTGGAAAGCATCATCACAGCCAACATCCCAAGAAAAAGTCAAGTTCTTCTCCGTTAACCGAGTAAGTGGGGCTGATATCTTCGCGAAGTCCTTAATGAACTTCCTATAATAGCCCGCCAGTCCTAAAAAGCTTCTTACTTCTGTTGCGTTCTTAGGAATCTTCCAATCTTGGATTGCCACCACCTTTGCAGGATCCACAGCTATCCCCATTCCGAAACGCTCCTTCTTATGAACCCCTTCAAGCAACTCTCTCACTTGCTTACTGAGTTCTCCTCTCTCTCTCTCTCTCAGAGCCATGTGGCGTATGTAATGCAACTGGCTCTCCATTATCTATTAGGTATATATGAAAATCTATCTTGCGCCTCGGGGGTAAACCCCGAACTTCATCAAAGATGTCACCATATTCACGAACCACACGAACAAATTCCAAATCATCGTTGGACGCGTCAAGAGATTCTAGGTAGCTAAGCATCACCGGACCTCTAGGGTCACAAGAAATATCAAGGGTCTCTCCACAACGAGTCAACAATGTAACTACCTTTCTTTCACAGTGTAGGATGGCACCGTATCCGACTAGCCAATCCATGCCTAGAATCAAGCCATAGCCCAAGAAGCCAAGAACGAAGGCGTTGCATTCAAACCCAACGCCCAAGATATACACTCTCAAATCCCGACAATTCATCGAAAGATGAGCCGAACCACCAATAGGATTTGAGACTACTGTGGGATCCGTAACTAGACTAGTATTTAGGTGCAGTGTTTTCAACTGACAAAGCAGATACAAACGAGTGTGAAGTGCCTGAATTCAAACAAGGTTCGAACAGGATGATCAAAAAGAAAAACCAAACTTCCAACCAAGATATTTCTACCTCTATCAGGTATGCTAGACGTGAGGGAACACGTCTTCCATCCAGAAGATCCTGTACTTTGCCCTTACCTTTGCCTTTTGCTTCTTTGGACGTTCCTAATAAGATGTCCTGTTTCTCCATAACGATAACAACTAGTCTTCTTCTTCTTTCTAACGTCTTTATTTAAGTAGTCTGGTATTTCACAAGTGTGGCCCTTCCTTTTCTCTTGGCCCCTTGTTATCCTTACCGCCTTTCTTTGGATCTACTTTCTTATCGTGTGTACTATCCATGTCTCTCCTGCACATTCTCCATTCGTGACCTCTTACCAAAATGAGGTTTCGTCCTTCATTAACCGAGTGGCTAATTGAACCTTCCTCCCATCGTCCATCTTAAAGGTACCAACAAGTCCTCCTCTTTCTTCTAGCTTTGACAAACGTCCCAGTCCCATGAAGCGGTTTTCCGCCCATCGTACGGAAGTTCTTGCATATCTTAGAAAAAGTTTCTATACGTGGAGGAAGAAATTCAAAAAAGGAAAGAGTAAGAGATTCAAAACGGAGAATCGAAGGAAAGATATATGGCTCTTGGGGGTTATGTTTTTAAAACAAACTTTTCTCTTGAAAATACTCTCCTTAAAACATACTTTTTCAAAGTATTTCTTTATAAAATGCTTTTGAAAAATAGTTTTTCAAAATCTCTTATCTGTTACGTTAACCTTCAGTTCTGATACGACGTGTAACACCCCATGTCCATTAATGTCACTCTCAAAGGGAATGCGTTAACTTTCATGGAGTATCATTGGTGAATAGAACAGAATATAACAAGACAGATAGATATATTGGTACTTGAAAATTTTCAAAACAACCTTTATTGCAGTGGAGAAATCGTTTGATTACAACAACATCATAAACCAACAGAAAAACAAAGTACACTTAGTAACCATCTTGACAAAAATTTTTCTGAGTACATAAAGTAAAAAAGCATAACCCCAACACAAGTACCCATAAAAGAGATGAGCTGAACTTTACTTTCAGCAATCCAAGCACTTCCAAAAGAGAGAGAGAAAGATCCAGATCAAGCTCCACTAGTACTAGTCCTACCCTAAGAACCGGGGGGGGGGGGAGGGGAAGGGAAGAAAAGAGGAGAAAACAAAGGGGGTCAGACATAAAGTCTGGTGAGTACCATAACTTTAACGATATAATTATTAAAGTAATTAAGATAGGTCATAAACTGGTTAAATAAGGAATGAATGTGAAACAAGTAGGAAAGACAAAACAAACAAGAGGAATATTCTGGCGTTAATCTCACTCCTAATCACTATAGGATAATTACTATAGTGCACCATTACTAGTCACTCTAAAAATTCATCCCGCCTACTGAACAAAATAATAATAACGGTAGTTTAATGTACCCCTAGTTGTCTTCATAGGTGTCGCCTGCGCCTATCTCCACTAGTTGTACCCACTACCCTCCCCATTCTAATTACAACATTTATTCATAATATGGTAGTTGGACTCCTAGCTATCATCATAGGTGCCGCCTGCTCCTATCCCCGCTAGTCGTACCCACTACCTTCCCCATTCGATCGGCTCCTTAACTCGTAGATACCAATGCTGGTCCCACAGTGGGGTGTATCACTATCCAAAGTGGCAACCCGTTACCACTAAAGATGCACGACTTATATCTACACGATGCAACAACATCTTGCCTACCAGCCCGGTCCCATGCACGCACATAATCCCGTTGCACTTGCGTTGCCACCATTAACCCATTTTGACCTCTTACGATCGAACCCAGTAAGCGTGTCCCGTCCTCGATCTAAACCGAGCTCACAAAGATACTTAATGGGTTACTGGTTTGAAATGGGTCCACCATGCTTGACACAAGCTTTCCACCTATGCTAGGTCCCTCCTAGAATTTTCCACTTAACCCCTTCTTATTCATGTCTTCTCACATGTTTCAATTTGGTTAAGTGTCTCTAATCGTATTTCACATGTCTCCCATGTCATCCACTTAACCCCCATGTCCCACCACATGTTTATCTTGGTTAAGTGTTAATGATTATATCCCACATGTCACCCACGTTACCCACTTATCAAATCAACATGTGTTATTGGTTAAGCTATTCTTAACCCTATCCGCTTATCAGATCAATATATATATATATATATATATATATATATATATATATATATATATATATATATATATTTGGTCAAGCTGGTCTTAACCCTATCCACTTATATATTATTGGCTAAGTTGGTCTTAACCCCATCCACTTATCAGATCAATATGTATTATTGGTTAAGTTTGCCTTAACCCTATCCACTTATCAGATTAATATATATATATATATATATATATATTATTGGGTAAGCAAGACTTAACCTTACCCACTTATCCAATATATATTATTGGTTAAGCTGGTCTTAACCCTACCTACTTATCAGATTATTGGTTAAGCTGGCCTTAACCCTATCCACTTATATATTATTGGTTAAGCTGGTCTTAACCCTACCTACTTATCAGATTTTTGGTTAAGCCGGTCTTAAACTTATCCACTTATCAGATTATTAGTTAAGGTGGTCTTAACCCTATCCACTTATCATGTTATGTATCATATATATATATATATATATATATATATATATATATATATCAGATAACATGTTTTACTTAATTTACGATTAAGTACATCTCAGTTCAAAATACATTGGTTAAGAGAATAACTCCCTAAATATCAACCCCGAAGACTGAAATCAACATCAGATTGGTACTCAGGGAATTACTCCACTCAACCAAACTTCTGTTTTTCATTCATATTCGTCTTTGATCAGCATTAATTAATTATCAATGCATAGACCTCCCACATTAAGTCGATTGCTTGTGGCCGCTGGATATGCCGGGTGGTTCAGGGCAGACTTCCACCACAAGCCAGACTTAACCTCATGTCTAAGCATCTTTTAATTATGCCTTTGACCTCTTACATTAGACTACCATTTGTGGTTGCTGGATGTGTCGGGCGGGTCCGGGCAGTCTTATACCACAAACGAGTCTAACCTCGTGTCTTATGCTTTTTTACGCATTTAATTTATGCCTTTGACCTCTCACATTAGACTACCGTTTGTGGTTGTTGGATTTTCCGGGCGGGTCCGGGCAGTCTTACACCACAAATGAGTCTAACCTCGTGTCTTAGGCATTTATTATGCATTTAATCTATGCCTTTGACCTCTTACATTAGACTACCATTTGTGGTTACAGGATTTGTCGGGCGGGTCCGGACAGTCTTACACCACAAACGAGTCTAACCTCGTGCCTTAGGTATTTATTATTACATATTATTATTCGACCCCAATTTGAATTAATATCTTCATTTCAAATTGTCAATAACTTCCAAATTAATCTATGTCCATAATTGTCACCTAAATTATTTCCATAATTTCTATGCATATAAATTAGGCCAATTAATGTCTCAAATTTATTATATGCTTTTAAGCCATTTTTGTGCCAATTCACAATGTTAATATTTAATATTTTCCCGTTGCCCCCACGTCGTTTGCACGTTTAATATGAAATATGTTAGACTCGCAAATAGTCTAACTCATAATAAGAAAAGAAACATCACAACTTGCATAGCACATAAAAATAGATCAAACTTGCAAATAGGAATTATAACATGAATTCGCATAGTCGATAATTTGCATAGACAATGGTCATATAGAATCATATATTTGTATAAACTACCATGGATCTAAATATAGATCTAAACATGAAATTGTGAACTTGCATATATAAATTTTGGGTCTCACTTAACTTGCATATGTGAATATAATTTTCACCCAAAAATGTGAATATAGTTTTTCACCTAAACTTGCATATGGATTTCTACAACTTGCATATGAATTTACCACCTGTTTTTGCATATAAACTAGCATATGTATATACTTGATTCACATATAAACTTGTGTACAATTCACATATAGACTTGCATAAGATTCATATTCAAACTAACATACAATTTAACATCCCAAACTTGCATAAAATTCACATATGAATTAACATCAAAATTTGCATAAGATTCACATATGAATTAACATATGATTTACCTGTAGGATCAAGAATAACCCTAGAGGGGGGTGAATAGGGTTTTAACAAAAAAATTAAAAGAAACAAAGAGATATAAAGTATGCAGTAAAGGTGAATCACACACAGAAATACCCAGCTTCGGCAAACTGTGCCTACTGCTGCCTTTCTAAGATTTCTACTAGGAGATACAAACAGATCCCGCTTACAATCCTATGTAAACTTGCAACTCCTGCTCCTGTCTGACCCTAAGCTTAAAATCCTAGACTGGTCTATGAACCTTAGACCAGATTTTCCCAGACTACTATCCAGTAATCTGTGTCCTAGTTTTACAAGAAACTAGAGACAAGAAATCTTTTAAAGAGAAAAATACACCAAACAATTACAAAGGAAAATTAAAAAAAGGCAAATTAAAAGGACCCCCTTTATCAAAGACTTTGTTTAGCCTATGAGGCACTTGGCCAGCCACTTTAGTAATTGTTTCACTCGTTCCTTTTGGCTCAATCTCCTTTTACTGGGAATCAAAAATGGCGGCTCAACAGATAATTAGGGTTTCTGAAAACATGAATTTCTTCGAGTTGAAATTGATTGAAGACTCGAATTAGATGAATTTGTCCTCTGGTTTGGCTCTGCAAAGTTCTGTCTCTCAATCCGGCAAGTAAGACTTCTGATTTTTGGATTAGGGTTTTGATTTTGCCGTCGAATTTTCTTGGTGTTTTGTCGATGATGAAGAAGTGTGTTTATATAGGATTTTTGTGACCCTAATCTCTGATTTCGTCATAAAGACTTGCTCGATTTGATTTGGGAATATTCGAATTGAATTTTCTTTTTCCCTGAGATTTTGTTGTCCGATTTGAACCCTTCCTGTTTTTAGAAAATAATTTCTCTGCTATTTTGACAATGAATAAGTAGGTTTTTGATATTGCTATCAAAGCTTTCTTCATATGATCCGATTTAAAACATTTCCTAATTTTGAGAACAAACAATAACTTTGCTGAATAAATTTCTGCCTAGTCATCATACTAGAAAATGATTTAACCGAATATTGTTTTCCATTTTTGAATTACCAGAGATTCTAAGAAGGAAATCGAATTTCTAGGCATTTAAACCTTTCCAAAAAGAACATAGTTTTGCTAATTTTTAAAACAAATTCATGTTAGATTGGTTTTGCTCCATCACGTACATGAACTATAGCACCATGCTTATGCACACCCTTGTTTGAAATCTGAATTGCTCTGATTACTTACCCATACAGCTACAAGCATTATTGCACTCATTCTTGGTCCGATCAAGATTTCAGGAATGTTTTAGAAGACTTGCCAAAGATTGTTGAAATTGATTCTCTTGACTATTTTCATTTCTGGAAAGAATATTGCATGTTGATTTTCTTACATTGCTCATACACATACTACAGACATTCTGCATACAATTTGTGCACTTATTTCATAAATTTGCTTGTGTGTGCTGTTGCTTTCATGCATCACTTTAGCCAAGTCATTTTGCTATGTTGCCCTTGACTTAGTACTAGAGTTTTGCTTGTCCATTTCATACTGACATCATCCTTGTATATGATGTTTACCACATATCCATGCTTGTTGTGTTGATCTGCCTTGATCATTCATGAAACTGTTTTATATATTCTTGTGTATGTTCATATATTATCTTGTTGCATCATTTTGCTGTCGACATATATGCTGAGCTGCTTGGCCATTTTGCAATTTGACTTGTAACTTATGTTGATTCTTTGCTACTATCCTATGCATACCCATGTTGCATTATGTCTTGTGTTTATTTCCACTTGCTTGTCCATGCCTTGATCACATTTCTTCATTACGCTGAACCACCAATGTATGATGACTTGTGCTCGACAAAAATAGCTTGCTTTCATTGTTATTTGAGATTGCATCACCATCTTGAATCATTCTGTCTATTATTTACTTGAATCATTCTGTATACCATGCTGAGTTGTTTTCACACTGTTTTGAGTTTGCTGATGTATCCCTTTATTTCTCTTTTGATTTTTACCTTGTCATTTGACCCTGAAACAAAAGAAACAAAAAAAACAGCAGTCAAACTGTACTGTGTTGAGGCTGGTCAGAATTTGCTGATTCTGATCAGCAGACCAGTATGGTTATGGCGTGGTTGTTCAAGTCTGAAAAATGATGAGAAAAACACACAGAAAACTGAGACAAACAGAGAATCAACCAAACAGTAAAATTTTATTTGTCCAGTGATTATTTTAGTTCCAGGGTACTGTGTGTATCTTCTTTTGTGACAAGTTTCAGGATAATGCACCAGAAGCTTGGGACAGTCAAAGTGTGCACAAGAAGATTAATCCAGCAAAGAGATGTATATGTAGTGTAGACATTTGAATTGAGTTTATTTGTAATTGTGAATTGAAAAGCCATGTAATAAGTGGGAGTTAGATTGTATATAATTGTTTTTTTTTTGAAAATAAATTTTTTTATTGGAAGCCAAATACTTGTGTATATTTCCTGTATTTTGTGTAAAGCATCATCAACCAATAATAATAATTATACCAAACACATCAGTAAAAATCTATTTGTTATCATCAAACAAAAAATCATTATTCAACAAACTCCCCCTTTTGATGATGGCAAACAGACTTAAGATTTTTGAGGATAACGAGATGTGTTTGAGCAGAACTCCCCCTATACTTGTACTCCCCCTGTAACACAGCTCCCCCTACCAGTTGTAAACAGACACAAGTTAAGAATTTGGAATAAGAAGAAAATAATTAAATACTTAGCATTAGTGGAAAAAATAAAATCTATAGACGTTTGTAAACAACACAAAATCTTAACTTCTTCTCCCCCTTTGAAATCATCAAAAGATGAACAGGTCTGAACATTTGCACAAGACATGGACTGTAGTTAGAAATCAAGTCATTTTGACAGAATCAGAGCCGTAAACTCCAAGCAATAAAATAAAAATCATAATAATTCATAAAGTAGGAACACATTTCACAAATGCAGAGGATGGAATGGAAAGTTATTTGATATATATCAGGTAGGATTATATATAAGTATATATACTTCAAGAGCACACTAATCACTCATAACCAGAGCTTGGATTTTTAAATGGGATTAGTTGCAGCATGAAAAATAAGTAAACTCATAACCGTTCATGACCAAAGCTTGGATTTTTAAATGAGGTCAAAAAACTACTTATTATACATATACGTATATATATATATATATATATATATATATTTCTTTATAAAATCCCCTTAATATATATAAAACAAAGATGGATGGTAGAAGGGTGATAGTGACAGAGATGGTTTGAAAAAAAATTCCTAAATTACTCATATTATAAAATATATTCAATCACATCAGAGTTGCAGACAAACTTTCATCCATCTCATATTCTGAAATTTTGTACAGTCACAATTTTATCAAAAAAAATGTCCAAAAAAGAAAACTGTTCTTTTCTTGATGATTTGAAGTCTGGATTATTTGTCAGAAAATGGTATTGATAACAGAACATCTTAAGAGAAAATTTACCCAAAAATGCAAAGAGATTTAATTTATTTCTATAATTCCCAAATCTAATCGTAATCTGCAAAACCTATCTTCGGGAAGGGGTTTTGTGAAAATATCAGCAAGCTGAGATTCTGTTGGAATAAATTCAATACAAATGTCCTCATTAGCGATATGATATCTAAGAAAGTGGTGTCTCACATCAATGTGTTTGGTGCGTGAATGATGTACAGGATTATTTGATAAATCAATTGCACTTTTACTGTCACATTTTAAAGGAACTCGTTTATAGCAAAGCCCAAAATCAGATAGAGTCTGCATCATCCATAAAATCTGTGCACAACAACTTCCTAAAGCAATATATTCAGCCTCAGTGGTGGATAAAGCAACACAGTTTTGTTTACGACTTGACCATGAAATAAGTGAATGACCTAGCATGAAACAAGTTCCACTAGTACTCTTCCTATCAGTGAGTGAGCCAGCATTATCAGCATCGGTAAACCTAACTAAATTAAAGTTATCACAAGAAGGATACCATAGACCAAGATTTCGAGTGTGTACCAGATATCTCAAAATTCGTTTTGTGGCTTTTAAATGAGATTCTTTTGGATTAGATTGAAAACGAGCACACAAACAAACAGAAAACATAATATCGGGTCTAGAAGCAGAAAGATAAAGAAGTGAACCGATAATACCGCGATATTTTTTCTGATCAACAGCAACACCTTTTTCATCTCTGTTAAGTTTGATTGTTGGACTCATTGGTGTTTTCATCGGTTTTGCATCTTCAACTCCAAATTTCTTTAGTAACTCCATCACATACTTTGTTTGTGAGATAAAGATACCTTTGTTGCTCTGCTTGATTTGAAAGCCAAGAAAGTATTTCAGTTCTCCCACCAAGCTCATCTCAAATTTGTCCTGCATAACTTTTTCAAATTTTTCACACAAGACATTATTAGTAGCACCATATATGATATCATCAACATAGACTTGAACAATCAAAAAATCATCACCGTCATGTAATAGAAACAGAGTTGTGTCAGCACATCCCTTTTTAAAACCGTTTTCCAAAAGATAAGTACAGAGACAGTCATACCAAGCTCGAGGAGCATGTTTAAGGCCATACAATGCTTTTTCTAGTTTATACACATGATTTGGAAAATCGTGACTCTCAAAACCAGGGGGTTGTTCAACATAAACCTCTTCTTTTAGTTCTCCATTCAGAAAAGCACTTTTCACATCCATTTGTTTCAGTTTAAAACCTTTAAAACATGCAAAGCTCAACAAGATTCTAATTGCTTCTAACCCAGCAACTGGGGCGGACGTCTCATCAAAGTTAATGCCTTCGATCTGATTGTATCCCTTAGCAACCAACCTAGCTTTGTTTCTAATTACATTTCCAGACTCGTCTAGCTTATTTTTAAACACCCATTTGGTTCCAACTACTGGATAGTCTTTTGTCCTAGGCACCAAGTTCCAGACTCTGTTTCTCTCAAACTGATTAAGTTCTTCTTGCATAGCTAACAACCAAAATTCATCATTAAGAGCAATATCATAAGAACTTGGTTCTATTTTAGATACAAAAGCATTATGGATACAAAAAGTACAAACATCCTTATTGAGAGAGGAACGTGTACGAACACCAGCTGTTGGGCTTCCGATTACCAGATCTGGAGGATGATTGGGCTTGAATTTCAGTCTTTCAACATTTGATGCTGCTTCAGCGGCTTCTTTGTTGTTTGCTTTTACATCGTTGCTTTCTTGTTCAACTTCTTGCGCACCATCATCATCTTTGTCACCTTCAGAGATCATATCCGCATCAGATTCGTTGAACTTTACATTGACGGTTTCCACAATTGTTCTTGATTGTTTATTGAAGATTCTGTAAGCTTTACTTCTTGAGGAATAACCCATGAAAATCCCATCAATCGTTTTTGGCTCAAATTTCCCAAGCTGTTCTCCTGTGTTTAAAATAAAACAAGGACATCCAAACACTCTAAAGTATGAAATGTTAGGCTTTTTGTCAGACCAAAGTTCATATGCCGTTTTATTAAGTATTGGTCTAATCATAACTCTGTTCATTACATAGCATGAAGTATTTACTGCTTCAGCCCAGAAGGTTTGAGGCAAGTTATATTCACATAACATAGATCTACCCATTTCTTGTAATGTACGATTTTTCCTTTCAACCACCCCATTTTGTTGAGGTGTTCGAGGAGCGGAAAATTCATGTTTAAAGCCATTTTCTTCACAAAGTTTTTCAAAGTCTAAATTTTCAAATTCACCTCCATGATCACTTCTCAAAGTTTTAATTGAAAACCCTTTTTCATTTTGAACAAGTTTTGAAAACTTTGAAAAATAATCAAAAGCTTCAGACTTTTTGGCTAGAAAGTAAACCCATGTAAATCTAGAGTAATCATCAACCAATACATAAAAATAACGTTTACCATTTAAACTAGCAGTGTCAGTAGGTCCAAACAAATCCATATGAATCAACTCAAGCACGTGTGAAGTGCTAACAACATTTTTTGGACGAAAGGATGAACGACTAAGCTTTCCCATGGTACAAGCTTTACATACTTTGTTGTTCTTGAACTTCTGATGTGGTAAACCTTTGACAAGTTCATTTGTTTCCAGTCTTTCAAGAAGACCCATACTTGCATGTGCCAGCCTTCTGTGCCATAGAATTGCCTCCTCTTCTGTTGCTTCCAAGCACCTAGAAACAGTTACATCATCGAAGGAGAGTGTGTAGACATTTCCAATTCTTTTCCCTGTAAAAACAACCTTTCCAGAGGATGTTTCTATGATTTTGCAAACATTACTATCAAACACAACATTCATTCCTTTATCACAAAGTTGACTGATAGAGATAAGATTGTGAAATAGATTATCAACATATAAAACATCGGTTAAGGCAAAAATACTGTTATCTACTTTTCCTTTACCAATAATTTTACATTTGTTGTTATCACCTAAAGTCACATTCCCACCTTTATGTTTTTCAAGGCTAAGGAACAGTCTTTTGTCTCCTGTCATATGTCTGGAGCAACCTGAATCCAGATACCATTTCTGTTGCTCCTTAGCCCACCAACATACCTACACATACAGAGAAGAGGATGACCCAGAGAATCGTCTAGGTCCAAGCATATCAGTAGTAGAAAAATTATAATCATAAGACTCTTTTGGAACCCATATTTGATTATTCACCTTATTTGTGTTCCAATAATTGTGTGTCAAGTGTTTAGGAATCCATACCTTTTTGAACTTTTGAATCTTATTATCATTCTTGCAGTTTTTATGACTGTGACCAATTACTCCACATTTTACACATTTGGGAAAAATACCTCTACTTTTATCATTGTCAATCCTAATCGTTTTTTCTTGTATCTTTCCATAGCCAAGTCCTTTTCTATTATTTGCAAACAGTTGGTTTCCAAGTAACATTTTAAAAGATGTTTGACCAATCGAAAACTTGTTCAAAGTATCTTCAAGATCTAGAACTCTCGTTCTTAAGGTTGTGTTCTCATTAACAAGTGAAGTGCACCGTTTCATGTAATTCTTTCTTTTAGTGTCATCATCTTCTTTTAGGGTCAAGTTTACTTTTTTAAGATTCTCAATGGTGCAATTGAGTGTTGAGAGTTCTAGATTCATATCCTTACAAATTTCACGATCTAGATTATTGATTTTTGAAACATTTTCAAGTTCAGATTTCAACTTCTTATTATTGTGAACAAGGTCAAGGTTTTTTGCTTTCAGTTTCTCTGCTTCTGATTCTAATGTGTCAATAATTTCAGAAAGATGTTTACACATTAAAACTAGATTATTATAACTGTATACCTCAGTGGTTTCGTCGTTGGTATCTTCTAGATCTGATTCTGCCATAAAGCATAGATTGCTTTCTTCCTCACTGCTGTCTGAGTCTTCTTCTCCTTCCTCGTCATCCCAAGTTACGGCAAAAGCTTTCTTCTTCTTCTTGTTTCTTCTGCTTTGGAGAAGTGGACAATTTGGTTTCAGATGTCCAGGCTTCTGACAGTTGTATCAGAGTGGTTCGTCTTCTGAATTGTTTGGCTTTGGTTTATTTCTTCGAGGTTTGAACTTACTCCACTTTGTGAGTTGTCTGACAGCCATAGCAAGCTTCTCAATGGAATCTTCACCATCACTGGTGACAGTGTTGGACAGAGCTATTGACTTTTTCTTCTGATCTGAGTTGTTGCGATCTTCTCTTGCTTTTAGCTCTATTTCATATGTCATTAGATTTCCAATAAGCTCTTCCATGCTCAGCTTACTCAGATCTTTAGATTCTTAAATGGCTGTGACTTTTGCTTCAAAGTTCATTGGTAGAACACGCAGAATCTTCCTCACAAGCTCCACTTCTGTATAGATCTTTCCAAGATCTCTAGCATTGTAGACCAGTACTGAGAAGCGACCATACATGCCTTTGATGCTCTCATCTTTCTGCATGATGAAGTTTTCATATTCATTGCTGAACATGGCAAGACGAGATTCTTTAACCTGAGAAGTCCCTTCTTGTGTAACTTCCAGAGTATGCCAAATTTCCTGGGCTGTATTACAATGAGAGATTCTGTTATATTCAGTTTTATCAAGAGCGCAAATCAGAGCATTCATAGCTTTAGAATCTATAGAGTATAGTTTCTTATCATTCACATCCCACCTACTTTTTGGTTTAGGTGTTTCGGTTCCATTAACAATTTCAGTAGGGGTTTTATATCCAGTTTCAATGATATCCCAGACATCGTAATCGACAGACACAAGATAAATTTTCATCCAAGCTTTCCAATACGTGTAATCGCTACCATTGAACATGGGTGGTCTAGCAATAGATTGTCCTTCAAAAAAAGCATTATTCATTGAAGTCATGATTCTAGGGTTAAACACTGGCTCTGATACCACTTGTAGGATCAAGAATAATCCTAGAGGGGGGGTGAATAGGGTTTTAACAAAAAATTAAAAGAAACAAAGAGATATAAAGTATGCAGTAAAGGTGAATCACACACAGAAATACCCCAGCTTCGGCAAACTGTGCCTACTGCTGCCTTTCTAAGATTTCTACTAGGAGATACAAACAGATCCCGCTTACAATCCTATGTAAACTTGCAACTCCTGCTCCTGTCTGACCCTAAGCTTAAAATCCTAGACTGGTCCATGAACCTTAGACCAGATTTTCCTAGACTACTATCCAGTAATCTGTGTCCTAGTTTTACAAGAAACTAGAGACAAGAAATCTTTTAAATAGAAAAATACACCAAACAATTACAAAGGAAAATTAAAAAAAGGCAAATTAAAAGGACCCCCTTTATCAAAGACTTGGTTTAGCCTATGAGGCACTTGGCCGGCCACTTTAGTAATTGTTTCACTCGTTCCTTTTGGCTCAATCTCCTTTTACTGGGAATCAAAAATGGCGGCTCAACAGATAATTAGGGTTTCTGAAAACATGAATTTCTTCGAGTTGAAATTGATTGAAGACTCGAATTAGATGAATTTGTCCTCTGGTTTGGCTCTGCAAAGTTCTGTCTCTCAATCCGACAAGTAAGACTTCTGATTTTTGGATTAGGGTTTTGATTTTGCCGTCGAATTTTCTTGGTGTTTTGTCGATGATGAAGTGTGTTTATATAGGATTTTTGTGACCCTAATCTCTGATTTCGTCATAAAGACTTGCTCGATTTGATTTGGGAATATTCGAATTGAATTTTCTTTTTCCCTGAGATTTTGTTGTTCGATTTGAACCCTTCCTGTTTTTAGAAAATAATTTCTCTGCTAATTTGACAATGAATAAGTAGGTTTTTGATATTGCTATCAAAGCTTTCTTCATATGATCCGATTTAAAACATTTCCTAATTTTGAGAACAACCAATAACTTTGCTGAATAAATTTCTGCCTAGTCATCATACTAGAAAATGATTTAACCGAATATTGTTTTCCATTTTTGAATTACCAGAGATTCTAAGAAGGAAATCGAATTTCTAGGCATTTAAACCTTTCCAAAAAGAACATAGTTTTGTTAATTTTTAAAACAAATTCATGTTAGATTGGTTTTGCTCCATCACGTACATGAACTATAGCACCATGCTTATGCACACCCTTGTTTGAAATCTGAACTGCTCTGATTACTTACGCATACAGCTACAAGCATTATTGCACTCATTCATGGTCTGATCAAGATTTCAGGAAAGTTTTAGAAGACTTGCCAAAGATTGTTGAAATTGATTCTCTTGACTATTTTCATTTCTGGAAAGAATATTGCATGTTGATTTTCTTGCATTGCTCATACACATACTACAAACATTCTGCATACAATTTGTGCACTTATTTCATAAATTTGCTTGTGTGTGCTGTTGCTTTCATGCATCACTTTAGCCAAGTCATTTTTCTATGTTGCCCTTGACTTAGTACTAGAGTTTTGCTTGTCCATTTCATACTGACATCATCCTTGTATATGCTGTTTACCACATATCCATGCTTGTTGTGTTGATCTGTTTTGATCATTCATGAAACTGTTTTATATATTCTTGTGTATGTTCATATATTATCTTGTTGCATCATTTTGCTGTCGACATATATGCTGAGCTGCTTGGCCATTTTGCAGTTTGACTTGTAACTTATGTTGATTCTTTGCTACTGTCCTATGCATATCCATGTTGCATTATGTCTTGTGTTTATTTCCACTTGCTTGTCCATGCCTTGATCACATTTCTTCATTACGCTGAACCACCAATGTATGATGACTTGTGCTCGACAAAAATAGCTTGCTTTCATTGTTATTTGAGATTGCATCACCATCTTGAATCATTCTGTCTGTTATGTACTTGAATCATTCTGTATACCATGCTGAGTTGTTTTCACACTGTTTTGAGTTTGCTGATGTATCCCTTTATTTCTCTTTTGATTTTTACCTTGTCATTTGACCCTGAAACAAAAGAAACAAAAAAAAAACAGCAGTCAAACTGTACTGTGTTGAGGCTGGTCAGAATTTGCTGATTTTGATCAGCAGACCAGTATGGTTATGGCGTGGTTGTTCAAGTCTGAAAAATGATGAGAAAAACACACAGAAAACTGAGACAAACAGAGAATCAACCAAACAGTAAAATTTTATTTGTCCAGTGTTTATTTTAGTTCCAGGGTACTGTGTGTATCTTCTTTTGTGACAGGTTTCAGGATGATGCACCAGAAGCTTGGGACAGTCAAAGTGTGCACAAGAAGATTGAATTGAGATGTATATGTAGTGTAGACATTTGAATTGAGTTTATTTGTAATTGTGAATTGAAAAGCCATGTAATAAGTGGGAGTTAGATTGTATATAATTGTTTTTTTTTTTTTGAAAATAATTTTTTTTATTGGAAGCCAAATACTTGTGTATATTTCCTGTATTTTGTGTAAAGCATCATCAACCAATAATAATAATTATACCAAACACATCAGTAAAAATCTATTTGTTATCATCAAACAAAAAATCAGTATTCAACATTATCATCCCAAACTTGCATAAGATTCACATATAAATTAACATATGATTTAACATCCCAAACTTGCATAAAATTCACATATGAATTAACATTTGATTTAACATCCCAAACTTGCATAAGATTCACATATGAATTAACGTATGATTTAACATCCCAAACTTGCATAAGATTCACATATAAATTAACATATGATTTAACATCCCAAACTTGCATAAAATTCACATATAAAACGAATCAAGTTAAATATGAAATAGATATACCAACATAAGATAACAAAGTTAAACAACATCACGTGATTCAAAAGACATGTTCTCATTATCCAATTACAACCATCATAATTAATTTATTAATTATATTGTGAAAGAAATAGTACTCACAAAGATAGGTTTGAAAAGAGAATGATTTGTTCGTCCTTTGAGTTAGAATTCTGACTTGCTAAATCCTAAGCTTTAGGAAGGAGAACTATCCTAGCAGTAATATGGTGGCCATGAGACAAATTTTGTTTTGATTTAGGGTTTGAGTCTAGGCACTCTTTTTATATAAGTTTAAATCAACCTAAGCTGTTAGATTATCATAGGAACAATCCCAACCATTCATGACTAGATAGAGTTATCTAGAACAACCACATCAGCCCTAGTGACTCAGCACAGAGTCAGAAATCGTCACATTTCAGATCTGCCCGGGGAGGTAGGTCGACCCCCATGTTGACCTGTATATAGGGAGGTCGACCCCCTAGTCGACCCCCGGTCGACCAGGCCTTGGGTAGGTCGACCCCAGGTCGACCTGCCATGGTATTTAATTTTATAAATTTTTTTATATAAATTTATGAAAGTTCTGAGGGCCATAACTTCTTCATACGAAGTCCGATTTTCGAAAACTTGGACTCTATTCCAAGCAGAATTTCGAGACGAACGCTATGGCGTAACCCGTTACCCTTAATTCTCACTTTAACAATTAAGTATTCTTAAATTTGTTAATTTTAATATTTAAAATTACCGGATGTTACATTCTCCCCTCCTTAAAGGATTTCGCCCCCGAAATCTCCAAGTTAAGGATAATATATATCCTACCATCCAAAAATGAAATTATGAACTTGCATATATAAATTATGGGTCTCACTTAACTTGCATATGTGAATATAATTTTCCCCCAAAAATGTGAATATAGTTTTTCACCTAAACTTGCATATGAATTTGCCAGCTGTTTTTGTATATAAACTAGCATATGTATATACTTGAATCACATATAAACTTGTGTACAATTCACATATAGACTAGCATAAGATTCATATTCAAACTAACATACAATTTAACATCCCAAACTAGCATAAAATTCACATATGAATTAACATCTGATTTAACATCCAAACCTGCATAAGATTCACATATGAATTAACATATGATTTAACATCCCAAACTTGCATAAGATTCACATATAAATTAACATATGATTTAACATCCCAAACTTGCATAAAATTCATATATGAATTAACATATGATTTTACATACCAAACTTGCATAAGATCCACATATGAATTAATATATAATTTAACATCCCAAACTTGCATAAGATTCACATATAAATTAACATATTATTTAACATCCCAAACTTGCATAAAATCCACATATAAAATGAATCAAGTTAAATATGAAATAGATCTACCAACATAAGATAACAAAGTTAAACAACATCACGTGATTCAAAAGACATGTTCTCATAATCCAATTACAACCCATCGTAATTAATTTATTAATTATACTGTGAAAGAAATAGTACTCACAAAGATAGGTCAGAAAAGAGAATGATTTGTTCGTCTTTTGAGTTGGAATTCTGACTTGCTAAATCCTAAGCTTTAGGAAGGAGAAATATCCTAGCAGCAGCATGGTGGCCATGAGACAAATTTTGTATTGATTTAGGGTTTGAGTCTAGGCACTCTTTTTATAGAGTTTGAATCAACCTAAGCCGTTAGATTATCATAGGAACAATCCCAACCATCCATGACTAGATATAGTTATCTAGAACAGCCACATCAGCCCCAATGACTCAGCACAGAGCCAGAAATCATCACATTTCAGATCTACCCGGGGGGGGGGGGGGGTAGGTCGACCCCTAGGTTGACCTATATATAGGGAGGTCGACCCCCTGGTTGACCTGGCCCGGGGTAGGTCGACCCCCAGGTCGACCTGCCTTGGTATTTAATTTTCTGAATTGTTTTATTTAAATTTCTGAAAGTTCAGAGGGCCATAACTTCTTTATACGAAGTCCAATTTTCGAAAATTTGGACTCTATTGTAAGAAGAATTTCGAGACGAACGCAATGGCGTAACCCCTTTCCCTTAATTCTCACTTAACAATTAAGTATTCTTAAATTTGTTAATTTTAATATGCAAAATTACGGGGTGTTACAGAACAACTTAAAATCTGTAGTTTATTCCTAGAGATACATTGTGGTTATGTCGTGGTTGAAATCTATGGATTGAAAGGACTACTCGCTACTGGTCCATATGGTGATTCCTAAAATGTGGTAGGAGGGTGCCTGCGGTTTGTCCAGTCCTAGGACAACTTGTATGGATGGATGTTTGATGGACTATTTCCAAAGGGGTCATGTACGTTGATTTCTTCAAACGTACCAAGTTTGGTGGCGGAGAAGGCAACTTCTTTAGCTTAACATCCAAAGTATTTTTTTTGGAAATCAATTAGTGATTTTTGGCGGATCTGATGATGTGGTATTCAAAGTGAATGCAGGCCAGATGTTCTAAATAGGTAATTATAACTTCAAGCCTCATTAACCGGGAAATGGTATAAAACCAGGTCGGTCGCATGACTATGCAGGTCGCTCCTATTAGGGTGTATTGTCACCTAGTCCAGAGAAAATCCACTTGCTTCTTTATTCTATTGCTTCTGTATGTTTGGAAAGGGAGGTTTGAGCCCAACCATTGATGACAATATATTCAGTATACTCAAGCAAAAAGAGTGGCCGATTAAGTTTAGCCGGGTTACAAGATGTTGTTAGGTATTGCAGAATGGATTGTTAAGGCAAAACTAACACTAGAGGGGGTGGGGGTGAATCATTTTTTCGATAAATTTAACAAAATCTAAAACTAATATAATCTACTATATGAATCACACACCATAGAGATAATCATAGATGTGGAATCAAACACAAACACAAAGATAAACAAAAATAAAATGCAGAAAAGGAAAGAACACACCAGATTTTATACGGGTTCGGATTACTCCTACGTCCAGTCCCATGCAATGCTCGATTGCGTAGAGTTTTATTTCTGTATCAATATCCAAGTACAACACCCTTGATTTCACGGCTACAAGGTTAACACCGATTCCACCACCCTTGATTTCACGGTTACAAGGTTAACACCGCTCTAAACACCCTTGATCAAGTACAATCCCCTTGATTTCACGGCTACAAGGTTAATACCACTCCATTTTCTTGATTTCAGGGCTACAAGGAACACAGCCTTTCCCAAACACTTCCCAAATGATTATAACAGCCCTATAACTCTTCAATAGCACATCGATTCAGAGAGTATTGAGTAGAGAGTGAGAAGAGAAGAAGTTTTATATAAATAGAATTGAATTTGGCAGAGTATAAGTGTAGAAATCTTAAAAGTATGAAATATTAATGGTGTAAAGAAAGGGGATGAAGATGGAGAAGAAGAATGATAAAAAAAATCAAAATCAACTCCTATTTATAAGATTTGAAAGGTTGCAACGCTTCTGGAACATTACAAATGATGAAAAGGAACTTCCTTCCAATTTTGAAGATATGACGGTTATATGTCGACATACCCAAGTATGTATGTCGACATGTCAACTATATTTTCGATTTTTAAATCATTTTTTAAGTATTTAAACCAACATATATTCTGGAAATTCCGGAAACAAAACTAGTTGTTTAAACATTATTTTTCAAGTATAAAAACATAAGAAAATACTATTTAACATATAATTAAAAATGTTATGTACATGTGATATAAAAACAATATATAATATAATTATAAATGTATATAATATAATTATAAACATATATATATAGGAATTTATAAAAAATATATTTATAAACTATATAAACAAAAGGTTATATGTAAAATCAAATATAAACTTATTAAAATATATTAAATAAAACTATAAAAATAAGAATACTTATAAATTAGGAAATATATTTGAAATCATAAGTTTGAAATTCTTTAATCAAAGCTTAATAATATAAAAAATATTCTAAAGCGTAAAATCATATGAAATCATATACATATTTATAAAGTTATAAGGTTTAATACTATAAAACTATATAACTATATAAACTTATTGTTGACACACTTTTTGGTAATGTCACACTGAATATCTGGATAGCATCGCGCTCGGATATAGAGAACATCGTCAGAAGACAGACAGTGATTTGGTCAAAGTCGCATCACGAACAAAGAAAGGCCCGAAACTCCTATCAGACGACCTTTTTTGGGCTCGAAAACTGCAGTTACAAAGCTATGCTCCGTAATTCTTGTAGCTCTCTGAATCAGCTTCATTTTGAGCTTTGGTTTGGCTTAATCGGACTTACGATTTGAAAGTTATGCCCGTTTCCGTGAATGGGTGTAATATGGCAATCATTTGGATGAAGTGACGAAGCAACACCTCCTGGATCGGATCACCCCCATTGGCTCGTGGGCTCCTCCTTGGTTCGCACACACCGGATCGCTCCCATCAGCTCGTCCACGGTTGGATCGCCCCCCCCCCCGGTTCGCACTCCTGCATCACGATCCGACCCGCTCTGCGCCAGCACTTCACTCCAGCTCGTAACCAGACCCGGATCGTGATAGCCATATCACGATCCGACCCATGACCACGAACCGATCTCCAGACCTGCAGATACATGCACTGTTTTGACCTATTCTTAAGGCTACTCCTGCTCCTACTTTTCCGGATCGGGTGCCATGTACCCCATCACGAACCGGTCTTCCTAGAAGCTCTCCTACAGCTATAAATACACCATTTGAAGGCATTTTCAAGGATCTTTTGGCTCTGACTCCTCAGAGCTTCCACCATTGCTCCCGGCAAAGCATTTTCAGCAGCAAAGGAGCCAAATTCCAAATTATAACACAAGGATTTCATGTATAATCTTATGATTTCTTACCTCTTTTCATTGTAAACACGAGGATTTCGTGTATAAACCAAGAGAATTGTACTTGTAACTTCTTAGGATTTAAGAAGAGATAAAGTGGACGTAGGCTTGGTTTGAGCCAAACTACTATAAAAACTTCGTGTGTCTCCTCTTTATTTACTGTTTTTTGCATTCTGTGGTATGTGAACTGCATTTGGGTGTTAGGCCCAGATTTTGGTTTAACATTTTGGCGCGCCAGGAAGGGGGGCACACGACGACCTCAATTTCTAGCTTGAAAGGAGACTTAATGGCAAACAAAAGGAAGAAGACTGGAACTTCTAGTCTTGCCGATGATGTTGACGCTGAAGACGCAAGGAATGAGGAAAGCCCGGAAGCTTCCTCTCATGGAGATCCTTTTGCATACTTGACCAGAGACGAGATGGTTGGAGTTCTCACTGAACTGAGTGATCAGATGGCATGGCAAGATGATCTCCTCCAGAAACAACAGGAAATGATCAACCAATTCTTCGCTCGGATGGATGGAAGGCCGACCAATGCTCAAGTCACTGGAAATGAAGCCACTGAAGTGGCTCGTGCATCATCTGGACTCGAGGGCAACCCCTTACTCTTGGAAATGTTCAGGTTCAACCTACTTCAGCTCCAGTTCAAATGGAAACAAGGACGGAAGCTTTCACTCCTCAACCGCAATCGGCTCATGATGGAGATCCAGAAGTGGCTCGTGATAGGGCATCACGACCCTATCAAATCGGCCCCCCAGACTCACGAACCGTGCTCCACGATCCTGCCTCACGAGTTGACCTCCCTGGCTCACAATCGGGTCGGGTCGCCTCCCTCAATCCACGAACCGCGACCCATGACCCACTAACGATAGCTCACCAACAGTTTCCTTCTCTCGCGCTCAACGCTGGGGGCACCAGCCCTGATCATGGCAATTTACAACAATTTTTTGAAGGAAATCGGCTAGCAGAACTGATTGAATGCCTCTCGAAAGGTCGTACTTATCAGAATGACGTGGATGATGTCAACCACACTCCCTTCACTCAAGAAATCAGGAATTCTCGTAATCCCCCAGATTTCAAACTTCCGCAACTAGATCTCTACAATGGCAGGACGGATCCTACCGTGCATCTCATGCGCTACAAACGGCATATGGAAGTTCAATCGGCGTCGGAAAACGTCATAGCAAAGCGTTTTCCCCTCTTTCTGACTGACATAGCCGCTATATGGATTCAGCAGCTAGAAACGGAATCGATAAGCAATTGGAACATGTTGGTCGCACGCTTTATTGAACAATTTCGGGTTCACATCGCTCGGCCCAAGAACGTCATGTCACTTACTACAATCAAGCAGAGGCCTAGAGAAACTCTGTGTTCCTTTCTGGAAAGATTCAACGTTGCAGTAGCATCTTGACCGACCCGAACCATCAATGGTACTAATGGCAGCGGTATCCAGTGTCTTGGATAATATGGAATTCAAAAAATCTTTGTACCGAGATCCACCGTAAAATCTCGGCGAATTCTACCTTGAAGAAGATAGATTTCTGCGGGAAGAAGATGCAACCTCCGAGAAGAAAGTTCTTGATGTAAACATGCTTAAAGACTGAGAACCGCCTGATTCTGGAAATGGCAAAGGAAAAACCGATGTCAAGAATGACCGCAATCCTCAGCCCCGGAGAGGCCCAGATACGACAAGTACACTGAACTCAATGCCCCACTCTCAGACATCTATCTGGACACGAACGGTGCTATCTCCTACCCAAAGCCTTCTAGGAGGGAGCCATCACAAAGAGAACGCGATTCTGGAAAGCACTGCTTATTCCACAAAATGGATGGACATGACACAAATGAGTGCAGGCATCTTCGTGATTTGATTGAGGAACGGGTTAGACGTGGAGAGCTGCCCAAGTATGTGAAACTACCAACAACGCCTGCACCTGCGCTTCTACCTCCTGCTCCCCAGAGAGGGGATGACTCTGGATCGAGCTCTCGAGGGCTCATCATCAACTGATCTGGATGAGATCAACTTTCATTTTCTTCATTTCTTAGGCTTTAAGATTTGTTTTTGTTTTCATTGGGTTTTCCGATTGGTTGAATCGGAGTATACACGTACGGGGTTAGGATGTAGCCCCAAATCATGCTCTAGACTCAGTGTCAAACCAATCAAGATTTGCTTTGGTTTTGCATTTGGAATTGAATAAGGAATTTCCAAGCATGGATTATGTTTGGAGAATTTAAGTATCTTGTCAGGATGTGGCAGGATCCTCAACTTCGGTTAAAGTATGGCTTATACTTATTATGGAACTCTAGGTATGGATTATGCCTAGGGACGGACTATCTTGTCAGGCTGTGGCAAGCGTAGCTCTACTTCATGTCTGAGTATGGTTTATATTCACTTTAGAATCTTAAGTATGGATTATACTTAGGAACGACAAATGGTCTTGTCAAGATGTGACAAAAGAAATCGAGTATGGATTATACTCGGTTTGAACTCCAGGGTATGGATTATGCCCTGCAAACGGTCTTGTCAGGATGTGACAAAAGAAATCGGGTATGGATTATACTCGGTTTGAAATGCAGGGTACGGATTATGCCCTGCAAGCGGTCTTGTCAGAATGTAACAAAGGAAATCGGGTATGGTTTATACTCGATTTGGACTTCTGGGTATGGATTATGCCTGGAAATGTTGGCCCTTGCCAGGATTTGGCAGGATGACTCAAACGTCCGTTGAGTATGGTTTATGCTCATTAGATGCCGAAGCATGGTTTATGCTCAGAAAATTTGAACAATATCGCCAGGATTTGGCATGTTTGTTTTTCCTTTATCTCTTTACAGGTATGGATTATATCTGTAGCTGGCAGACCCGGCAAGGTCATGGCATTATCGAATTTCTATAGCTTATAGATTTCCTAGACTATCCAGAACACATCTTCCTTCAACCAGCAAGATATGTTCTGGGGGGCAAACTTGTTGACACACTTTTTGGTAAAAGCTGTCACACTGAATATCTGGATAGCATCGCGCTCGGATATGGAGAACATCGTCAGAAGACAGGCAGCGACTTGGTCAAAGTCGCATCACGAACAAAGAAAGGCCCGAAACTCCTATCAGACGACCTTTTTTGGGCCCGAAAACTGCAGTTACAGAGCTATGCTCCATGACTCTTGTAGCTCTCTGAATCAGCTTCTGTTTGAGCTTTGTTTTGGTTCAATCGGACTTACGGTTTGAAAGTTATACCCGTTTCCTTGAATGGGTATAATCTGGCAATCATTTGGATGAAGTGACGAAGCAACACTTCCCGGACCGGATCGCCCCCTTTGGCTCGTGGGCTTCTCCATGGTTCGCGCACACCGGATCGCTCCCATCAGCTCGCCCATGGTTGGATCGCCCCCACTCGGTTCACACTCCTTCATCACGACCCGACCCGCTCTTCGCCAGCACTTCACTCCAGCTCGCAACCAGACCCGGATCGTGATAGCCATATCACGATCCGACCCATGACCACAAACCGATCTCCAGACCTGCAGATACACACACTGTTTTGACCTATTCTTAAGGCTACTCCTGCTCCTACTTTTCCGGATCGGGTGCCACGTACCCCATCACGAACCGATCTTCCAAGAAGCTCTCCTACAGCTATAAATACACCATTTGAAGGCATTTTCAAGGATCTTTTGGCTCTAACTCCTCAGAGCTTCCACCATTGCTCTCGGCAAAGCATTTTCAGCGGCAAAGGAGCCAAATCCACATTATAACATGAGGGTTTCGTGTAATCTTATGATTTCTTACCTCTTTTCATTGTAAACACGAGGATTTCGTGTATAAACCAAAAGAATTGTACTTGTAACTTCTTAGGGTTTAAGAAGAGATAAAGTGGACGTAGGCTTGGTTTGAGCCGAACCACTATAAAAACTTCGTGTGTCTCCTCTTTATTTACTATTTTCTGCATTCTGTGGTCTGTGAACTGCAATTGGGTGTTAGGCCCAGATTTTTGTCTAACACTTATATAAACACATATACAATATAGATATATATATATATATTAAAACTTTAAAATTATATGTTTTAAGTCATAATTAAAATAATTTGAAATTAGAATTTCAAATTTTAAAATTTGGAATTTTAAATTTGAAAATATAAAAAAGAGAATTTGAAATTTGAAAAAGAGAATTTGAACCTGGAGTACTATTCAGAGTCTTACATATAACTAGACTCTATTACTATATTTGTATTGAACTCCTGCACTCTTGATAACTCATGAGTCTTGAATCTATCTTGAATTCTGAATTTCTTGAAACTCTAAAACTGTGCAATCTTCAATATTTAAGTCCTGTATACAAATCTTGCATATATATATATGTCTATATATTCTAGATAGAGATGTTAGTATATATTGTATACTCAATGATAATTGAGACAAGGTTGTTGCCATCAAAACTCCATTCTCCAACAATCTCCCCCTTTTTGATGTTGACAACCTTGGTTTATAAAATATTCATACTTGATAATCTGATTCTTCAATTACTCCCTCTTTCACCATGAATTCCTTCTAACTCCCCCTTAAACTATATTTTATAATGTCTCCCCCTTTGTCATTATCAAAAAGAAATTCTAAACATACCTCTCTAAATCTATAACCTATATTTATCTATATATTTTATGGTTATAGTACTTAATTCTATACTAAAGTACTAAAATACATAACTCCCCCTAAATTAATGCCTATATTATATCCTTATTCTATTATAACCATTCTAATATTAATCCCTAAATCTATGCTATAAATGACTACATAATATCTCCCTGAATTGAATAATCTTATATTTTCCTCTAAATCCATGATTATAAACCTTAAATATTATAACTCCCCCTAAAATTATGACTATGCTAGTCTAATAAACTAAATAAAAGGATAATAAGCTAAGCTAACAACTCAATTTCTATAATCAATTCAAACAAGTAAACCAATCTAAACAAGCAATTCAAACAAATAATTCAAACAAACAAGCAATTCAAACAAACAAGAAATTCAAACAATCAATCTAAACAACTAAATCAACCAAAGTATGCTAGAACCTTCAACTAATCCTTATAAACTCTAAAACTCCATTTTAATCTAATACACGACTAATCCTAGCCTATACTCTAACTTCCTTAAGACTTTAGTCTGGACTTAGAAATAAGATATCCTTAAAGCCATGATACAACTTAAATTAATATATTCAAGTAATGTTCAGCCAATATTCAAGCAATTTAATTCAAGCAATCAACCAAGTTAAGTTTTGTTGTCACAAAACATCAAAACATAAAGTCAAACATTTCTTGTAACTTATATTTTTGTTTTAAAAACCTATAAAGCTCCTATCAACTATAAATGCATAAGTATTTTTCTAACTAACCGATCAACCACTAATGAAATTTAACTATGTCAAGTAAGTCAGTCAAGTTATTCAAGCCAATAAAATCAAACAAACCAAACAAGTTAATCAATCCAATCAATTCAATCAAGCCAATCTATTCAATCAAGTTAATCAATTCAACCAAGACAAAAAAGTCAATCAAGTTAATCAAGACAAAGAAAATATGTTACGTATTTGATTAATAATCCTTTATTTCTAATTAGATAAAAACTCTCCATATTGTATACTTGTTATGTGTCGAGTTAAAGTTAACATGTAATGCAGTTTGTGCAGCGTGTTGGTTATTGTGTAGTATGTCATATGCAAAGCTATATGAAGTGATATATTGAATGAAATGCAACTTGTGATGTGAATGATTTTAGTTTGAGATGCATTGTAATTTATAATAATGATGTATGATATGAAATAAGATATGTAATGATAATATGCAAAATAATTTGGTGATGATATCTATTTTGGTAAAAGATATTCAAAGTACTATATAACTATTATGCATATACATATATATTATAAATTATTTTAATCAAATGAAAGTAATATATTAATTTCTAGACTTAGTTTAATGCAACTAATAAAAGAAATTAATAGTTTAACCAAAAATATATTCATGATAGGTGGTAAAATATTTAGAAAAAATTATGGGGTTAAATAATATTAGTATGGTGCTACTTTTAAAACAAAATAGTAAATATTGAAGATCGTTTTAAAGGGAATTTAAAATTGTTATCATGTAAAGTAAAAACATATATTCATAATTGTGTACATATATACATATAAACTAATTTTAAAAAGAAATTAAAATTTAATTTATTATGAAATATAAACCAATATTTTGATACAAATCAATTTTGAAATCAAACTTTTAGAAATCAAAATATATTAATTTGCTAAATAATCATTTGTATGTTAAAATTTTAAAAAGAAATCTATAGTCATAACAAAATTATGAAATCTGGATAAATTAAACTATAAAACTATAATTTCTTTTATTTAAACTACATAAGTAAGACATAAAATCATATATATATATATATATATATAATTTTTATACCAAACTATTAGGTTAAATATTCAAGCTTTTATAAATCTTAATAAAAATCATATGAATAATATAAAAGATAAATAAAAAGCTTATATTTTATAAAAATATAAAAGATAAAAAATCATTTGAAGAAAATAAGTAGACAGACAAATTTGATAACTAGAGTTTGAACTGGCATTATTTTATTTAAAAGATGGAGGGAAGTTTGAAAGTTTAAGCTTTTGAAACTCAAAATTTGAACTTCATTTTATAGGTCTTTATGTCGACATAAGGACATATGTATGTCGACATACATGCATAAATTTCAAAGAACATATTGTTTTGTGACTTTTGTTTTAAATTAATGGTTTATATTTCAAGTTTATCTATTTCCTAAAATAATATTAACCCTGACAAACATCCGAAACTTATTTTATTATTTTATTAATATTTTGAATTTCAAATTTCAAGTTTTAATTCTAAAGTTTTAAATTTCAAATTCAAAGCAAAGCAAACAAGCAAGACAATCAAAGCATCAATTCAACCAAAAAATTTAAAAATTAATTAAAATGTACCCGGTTTTTAGATCCATTTCTTCGATATTTTCTGAATTCTGAATTGCTGTGAAACACATATTTGAATTTCCGGTTTCTGGTTCTTTATCGCTTGATGATGAATATGAATCATCTGGATAAGGACACATCCTTTTTATATGGTCTGGTCAACTTTGAGTCAAAATTTTGAATATGAATTTTGAATGAATGGATGCTTCAACTACTATAAGCCCAAAAATCATATCCCTTCATAAACTCTTCTTTTGATGAACATTCATCTTGGTGTCTTTTGGCCAAAAATCATCAGATATAACTACTTTTCCTGCAAAACCACATACCTTTTCAAAGAATCAAGTTATTTTTCAAAATAACTAATTGTGATTTGACATAATAACATCATGATGATTATGTGATATATCCATTTAAAATTTTCAAGAAATCATACGATGATAACTTGATTTTTCATTAAAATTAAATGCAGACTCATCTAATAGTGGTGCAATACATGAATTTAAACTAGTGCTCAAATTTTGCCATTTAATATTTTCAAAAATTAGATTATGAACTTCTTTAAAAATCTTGATCTAATACCAATTGTTAGGGACTGTGGAATGGATCGTTAAGGCAAAACTATAACTAGGGGGTGAATAGTTTTTTTGAGAAATTCAACAAAATCTAAAACTTATATGATCAGCTATATGAATCACACACCACAGAGATAATCACAGACATAGAATCAAACACAAACACCGGGATAAACAAAAATAAAATGCAGAAAAGGAATGAATACACTGGATTTTATACTGGTTCGGATTACTCCTACGTCCAGTCTCACGCAACGCTGGATTGCACAGAGTTTTATTACTATATCAATATCCAAGTACAACACCCTTGATTTCACGGCTATAAGATTAACACCGATTCCACCACCCTTGATCTCATGGCTATAAGGTTAACACCAATTCCACCACGCTTGATTTCACAACTACAAGGTTAACACCGCCCCCAAACACCTTTAATCAAGTACAATCCCTTGATTTCACGGCTACAAGGTTAACTTCGCCCTGTTTCCTTGATTTTTGGGCTATAAGGAACACACCCTTTCCCAAACACTTCCCAAATGATTACAACAACACTATAACTTTTCAGTATCACTTCGATTCGGGGAGTAATGAGTAGAGAGTGAGAAGAGAAGAAGTTTTATATAAATAGAATTGAATTTGGCAGAGTATAAGTGTAGAAATCATAAAAATATGAAATATTAATGGTATAAAGAAAGGGGATGAAGTTGGAGAAGAAGAATGATTAAAAAATTCGAAATCAACCCCTCTTTATAAGATTTGAAAGGTTGCAACGCTTCTGAATGTTACAAATGGTAAAAAGACACTTCCTTTCAAATTTGAAAATATAACAGTTATATGTCGACGTACCCAAGTATGTATGCCGACATATCTACTATATTTTTGATATTTAAATCATTTTTTAAGTATTCAAACCAATATATATACTCTGGAAATTCCTGAAACAAAACTAGTTATTTAAACATTATTTTTCAAGTATAAAAGCATTAAAAAAATACTATTTAAACATATGATTAAAAACTTAATGTACATGTGATATAAAAACTATGTATAATATAATTATAAACATGTATAATATAATTATAAACATATATGTATAGGAATTTATAAATAAATATTTATAAACTTTATAAATAAAAGGTATATGAAAAATCAAATATAAACTAAATAAAATATATTTAATAATACTATAAAAATAAGAATACTTATAAATTAAGAAATATATTTGAGACCATAAGTTTGAAATTCTTTAATTAAAACTTAATAATATAAATAAATATTCTAAAGTGTAAAATCATATGAAATCATATACATATTTATAAAGTTATAAGGCTTAAAACTATAAAACTATATAACTATATAAACTTATATAAACACATATATATATATTAAAATTTTAAACTTATATGTTTGAAATCATAAGTAAAATAATTTGAAATTAGAATTTGAAAATCAGAAATTTGAAAATCGAAAATTTGAAATTTGAAAAAGAGAATTTGAATCTGGAGTGCTATTCAGAGTTTTCCATATAAACTAGACTCTATTACTATATTTGTCTTGAACTCTTGATAATCTTGGTAACTCGTGAATCTGGAATCTATCTTGAACTCTGAATTTCTTGAAACTCTAAAACTGTGCAGTCTTCAATTTTAAGTCATGTATACAAATCCTGCATATATATATATGTCTATATATTCTAGATAGTGATGTTAGTATATATATTTAATAATCAATGATAATTGAGACAAGGTTGTTGTCATCAAAACTCCATTCTCCAACAGATGTTCTCGCTGAACCAGTTTATTCCTCTTTAAAGATACACTATCGAAAGGTGGTCCCATACCTTGTCATATTTGTAATCCACTCTCCAATAAGCGCCCGCGGTTTTCGATTATATACTTTGTATGTGAGAATGAGATACAAGCGTTCCACCAGATGGTTATTTATTTCATTTAGACACATAATTGTTGATATCAAAAATGTTTTGGGTCATTGTAAGGTAAAAACTATCTGTATTTATGTGTGGACCGGTCTTACGATTATCCTTTTCTATCAAAAGAAGTTTTATCAAAGCAAAATCGGTTGGATGATACCTATAAACTTATTAAGTTTCCTCACGATGGTTCACCAGACTGATCCGTAGCATTAGCAATGCTAGGGTCAGACCGGGTTTTACGGGTTCAGGTTAGGATACGTTGAACTTCAGAAGACGAGTTGGAGGAGTTCAGACATATGATTCGTATTTAGTGTTTATTCCGCTGAGTGTTGTATATGCGGAGAAGATATTATAACTATCCAGATGTATTGAATGTCTGTTGTGCTATGATGATTTTAAGTTTTATTTTAAGCTCTCAATAAAGATTTATTTCTTTATTATATTTAATTCCACTGTGATGGGAGACTCTATATTGTGTAATTTAGGTTGGACGTGCAATTTGGGTTGGACGTGTATGGTATTAGTTGACCCAAAGGGTACTGTATTTGCGGGACCTTAACGTTGGTATCAAAGCTAATGGTTTAGTAATAACCTTGGCTCTGTGGCGTAACTCAACAGAGATGGGGTTAGTAATTGAAACAACCCGAACATTCCCATTAAGGAAAGCCCGGATTGTGTTGAGAACACGACGAATCAGAACACAACAGAAGAACATTTCATTGCTTATTACAACAATTCCATCAGAATACAAGAATATTACAGAGTATGAATGAATAAAATACATTTGATAAATATCAGAGATTTACAAATTACAATGCAGCGGAAAATAATACAAAAAACAACTAAAGGAATATGCGGATACAGATCTTTCCAAATATCATTCCAGTTGCAAACTAGGATCCTGTGAATATAAATCTGCAAAAACAAAACTACTAGCTGCCCGTGTGGAAATAGGGGCACCCAGAGTTTAGGTTAAAACAATAAAATCCAGGTCAGTATGTGACTTGTGTGAGAACTAAAACAGTTATTTAAAACTTTACTTTAAATCAGATATATCAAGGGACCACGCCGTATAACACGGAACCGGTTTCCTCCCAAAAATACCAGGCATATAACAAAACAGCGCAATGCTTTTTGGAGAAATGAAGCTATTATAAGACCCAAGTCCTATCACACAATGCAACGCAAGCCGGAGGATAGGGTTTTCCCTTATAATAGCCAAACATGCTTGGTACGTTAAAACAAATCATTTGATAATATTATAAGTGCATAGTGTATAAAACAACTTCAAATATAAATATATCAATCCTAGGCGGCATGGGTACCATATATCATGTTGCCAATACTAGGCTCTACAATCAAAACTGCAAAGTCACGTATTGGAAGTTGGATTTCCATCTGTGAACCAAGGCAAGGGATCGTCCTTACCGCTTCGGGACAATCTAGCCCATTTCTCAGGAACAGCCGCAACTCCACCTTGGATCTTCATGGCCGGTCCACACGGAGTGGATTAAAATGCCTGAACAATGCGTCTTCCCACCCTATGGGGCGTAAACTGGTCATATCCTGACCAAACTATCGGCCCCGGAACGACCGATATAAGCGAGACGCCTTGCTATCCATCATCCGCATAAGTAAAATGTTAGGGCTTGAAAAACACTTACACCACTCCTTGCTAGAATGAAACACAAGTCCTCCCTGCAGTCTTCTCCGGTTTCTGGTTCACACCGGGGTGTGAGGCTCGCGAATCAACGCTACACAAAGCTACGCTAAATCTAATTCATGCTTTGATCATCAACCACAAGACTCTGCTTTTCAACAGAAGCCTTGATTGTTTGCATCTCAGCATTCCATGCAGGCAATCCCCGCTTTGCAACCGATGTCTATCAATCACACAGAGTGAAATCCGATGTCAGATACACATCCATTTACAAGTTCGTTTTGGGTCTGAACGAAACTGGAGGCACCTTATTCCTCCCCCATATGTCCAATACAGGGGAGAGGCCCTCGCATATCCGGTCGATCTCCAAGTATGTCTGGACGGTCACCACTTATTACCTTATCTTAGGTGTATAGCCCAATCAAGACATCAGTAATCATCCAAACGATGTGAAGACCTCCGGTCTTCAACCACCATCTTCATCCTCGACATATCATCGAATCAGTTATTTAGAATGGGATAAAACTGGTCTTTCTGAATAACTCGCATATATAATATAACAAGTGATATAAAAACACAACATATGCCTCGTCCCAGTCCAGAATATTCCCTTATTCAAATATTTTTATACTTTAGGAAAGGTTCCCATTAATTTTATCAAAGATAAATTCTTTAAATTTATTCTTTAATCTTCCTTTGGATATCATTTCAATCTAATTAAAGATGCATTAAAACTCCACTTGGTTTTAATCTTCCTAAAAATCAATATTAATGATTGTTTAACTTGGGAAATCATATCTTGCCTTTAACTGGGTTAAAGAACCAATGTCATTTAAAACACGGTTCACGATAAACCCAAAATCACATTCCATTCCATCAGCCTTTAACCGTAAATTAGCAAGTGAACAATTCCCTAAGTATTAACCCCGAAGGCCGAAACAAACATTAGATCAATACCCAAGAAACCATTCAATTTAAATAATCTCCAGTTAGTTTCTGATTTTCTTAACTCCATTTGGTCTAAGAACATTATTATTAAAGATACCATTCACGACAACCCAAAATCTTATTCCTGTCTTCAACTGGGTTAAACCAATGTCCTTTAAAACACGGTTCACGATAAACCCAAAATCACATTCCATTCCGTCAGCCTTTAACCGTAAATTAGCAAGTGAACAATTCCCTAAGTATTAACCTCGAAGCCCGAAACCAACATCAGATCAATACCCAGAAAACCATTCAACTTAGTTAATCTCTAGTTAGTTTCTGATTTTTCTTAACTCCATTGGGTCTAAGAACGGTATTATTAAAGATACCATTCACAACCCAAAATCTTATTCCATTGTTAATCGGGTTAAAGAACAAGTGTTATTTAAAGCACCATTCACGATAAACCCAAAGACCAATTTCAATTCCATTCCAATTAAGTACCAATTAATTGGTGCCCTTCATTAAATCTAAATAAAAAGATTTAATCTTTTCTCAACTGGATTCAAGAACAGTGTTAACAAGACACCATTCATGACAAACCCAAAATCACATTTAATATTAAATACATGGCTATTAATAGAAAATATATCGGCTTATATTCAATATCAAATTCTGAAATCAACAAATACCGTATTGGAATAACGACATATATATCTTCCAAATTCCTACACAATATCCGTATAATCAAGGAATCCGATATCGAAATATTCCGAAGATAATTTTGATTCAAATCAATTCCAATTCATATATTGGAAATTCTGGTTATTTTTAAAACCATTTCAAAACCAGTTTGTTTATTTAAAAATATTGGATTATAATTCTAGTTAATAACTAGTTCATTTCGATAAAAATCTATTTTAATCTTTTCAAATATGAAATTTTTCATCCCAATTCTTTCCAAATCATTTATTATGATTTTACACAAATTATTGATATTTTTAATAATTTTATCAAGGCACGTACAGTCGATTTCCATAAACGGCCATCGAACTGCACTTACAACGACTTTTCCAAATTTGATTTGGACATATCAATCAGTCAAATCAGTGTACATAAACAAATCGTCCGATTTGTTTATGAATATTTATTTTATTCATATACACGTTAAAAATTATATCTTTAACTATAAAATATTTTATTCCATTCCACTTCACACAATCAATTTTCTCAACATAAACAAACAAAAAAACAAGTCGTCCATAGTCTGTGGACAACGGGTGTCGGGTGCTGCTAAGTACCGTCAACATCCTAGTACATATTTTAACTAGAAATAAAATTAAAGTGAGAAGTTCTCACATTTGGGTTCCCCTCCGCCGTGCTTTCATTCTGAACTGTTTGGATTTGTTTGAAATTCCAAAGCATCCTTTTCACGTTGTTCATATATAAAAATCATATTTTTATTTCTACTTCATATATTTAGAACACTTCTTTTTATATAAAAATTATATTTTTATCTCCATTCTACATATATAGAAATCGAATCTTTATACTATTACATACATACGATAAAATTTATATTTTTATTTAACTAAAAATAATATTTTCATATGGTTATGCATATTATAAAAAACATATTTTTATTATCTCTATAATATAAAAATCATGTTTTTATTATCATACATAAATAAAAATCATATTTTTATTGCTACTATATATGAACAAAAACCATATTTTTCTAATCATACGAATTATATTTTAAAATCTCATCTTTTACATCTTAAAAATGTAATCTTTCACTATAAAAATATAATCTTTCACTATAAAAATCTAGCTTTCACTATAAAAATCTAACTTTTAAATAAATAAAAATCATTATCGTATATATATATAAAAATCAAGACTTTATATAAGTAAATAAAGTAAAATCAGATTTTACAATGAGGTATTACATAAAAATAAACAAAAATAAATAAACAAAAATAAATAAAAAAACTTACACTCTAATTTGGGAGAGGGGAGGGCTGATCGAAGGGGTGGCGGCGGCTCACGGGGGCGCGACGGAGTTCGTCAGGTGGTGGGGGTTTTCAGGGGGCGGCGGTCTCGATTCTAGCGAGGGGGGTTCACGGTGGGTTCGAGAAGGGGGAAAAAGGGAGGAGAAGAGAGGGAGGAGGGGGAGAGGGTAGCCTGAATGGGTGCGCCAGCTCCGGCGGCGCGATGGGCGGCGGTTCCCCCCTCGATCTCCTTTCTTTTTTTAATTTTATCTCGTGTTGACTGAATGAAAGAGAGAGAGGAGAGAGGAATTTAAATATATTTAATTATTTAATATTATTTTATTCCATAAAAGTTGACTTTACATTTGAACTCCAAACGAGACCCAACGACTGTCATCCATAGCTAATTACCACCATTCCTAACACAATGGGACATGTATCGTAAGCCAGTTTGGCTGTTTCGATCGGTTTTCGTCAAAATCAAAATATAAATCTACATATTGAATTTGAACGCACATTTCAATTTCCCGGGGCCACATACGAACTCTAAAAATTCTCGAAAAATATTTTCTAGCTTCGGATTGACGATACGGTTCTAACAAAACTAATTTCGTCAAATTTGGAGACCATTTGAAAAATGTCATTTTCTAGTCGATCCAAATTGACAAAAACTATCAAAACACGTTTTACTTCGCCACGCTCACATAATAATCCCAAAAATTATGAATTTTGGAATCTAGCAATAATTTGACATCTCGGGTCCAACAAAAGTGGTTTCATCGAAAGTGGAGGTCATTTGCAAAATTTCCATTTTTAAGGGCTATATTTTCCATAGAGACTATTCTGAATTTTCAACTGGACATAACTTTTTATCCCCACTATGAAATTTCAATTTTTCGGATTCGTTGGAAAGATATTTTCAAATAAATTATAATATTTTTGGTTTCGCTAAAATCCGGTTTATTTTGAATCCTGTACATTCAATTGAAATTTGAAATCGAATTTTCAAACTACCGCCCCATTTTCAATTCCTTTTATAATTAAAAATAAATATTTATTTTCTAACGACGATTCAAATAAATATATACATTCTAATTCTATTCAAAATAAATTTCTCTTCTTTATTATTTAAAATAAATCATTTTAAATATTCAAAATTCACTAAAATAACCAAAATAAAAATTTTAAATTTGTTCTAATTTTCCGGGTTGTTACAATCTCCCCCACTTAAAATCTTTTCGTCCCCGAAAAGGAATGGAGCTGAAAGTTGTTTTACAAACCAACTCAACTTTCATCATTTTCATTATGGCTTAAGTTCTTCAACTTTTCAGTTTCTAAGAACCTTTCAAATTTTTCAAAAATTTGGCTAACACCCTAAATTTTCGAAAATTTTCACCATAAACTCCTTAGTACGGCAGCATCGGGAAATTCCCCAAACCACCACATAGGCCTCTCCAATCAAAAATAAAAAGAAACAGCCAAGCAGCTAGCCAATCGGCTCATAAAATCATCAAAAACCACAAGAAATGCAGTAATCATGTACCTATTTGTCGGGCAAACAATTTTATTCCTCTGCTAAGCTTCCTTGCTATGACCTGCTTAATGCATATGCATGTATATGCATGCATTTTCTATCAATTTTCAATTCAGTTGAACATTTGATACAATTTGGCTTGATGGTTCCAAATTATAATTAATCAAAACAATAATCAAACAACACAATCAACAATCAATTAGTTGATTAACGTTTCAAATTCATAATAAATATTTATATACTCAAAAATCATGTTTTTGATGCCAATTCACAACAATATATTCTAACTATATTTTGGTTCTCACACCAGTCAATTGGAAATATATAGATATCTCACTTTCGAAACACGAACATAAATTCTGATGATGTACGTACTATAGCGGTCATCAGAACCATCTCTGGGCGACTAGAGTGTGATCCTATATCCATCCCGTATATTTGAGGCTTCAATGCACCTGGATCTGACGTATATTAAAACCTCTATATACTCGATAGTCCAAATCGATTTAAAATAAATATTCAAATACGTAGAAACATGCATAAATTATCAAAACAAAATTCGTTTTCATTTCTTAAAAAAAAAATACACTCTTCACACTCGTTCTAGGATACAACTGATCCTATCTCTAATGAGTCATTCTCACTGGATATTACTAATCCAATCTCTGATAAATTCTTTCGTTTGTTTCTAATGTGTCTCGTTCTCCGAGCTCTGTAAACCAAAGCTCTGATACCAAAATGAAAAGACCTGAACTTCCCCATGAAGGGAAGCTTGGATTGAGTTGAGAACACGACGAATCAGAACAAAAACAGAAGAACATTTCATTGCTTATTACAACAATTCCATCAGAATACAAGAATATCACAGAGTATGAATGAGTAAAATACATTTGATAAATATCAGAGATTTACAAATTACAATGCAACGGAAAATAATACAAAACACAACTGAAAGGAATATACGGATACAGAGCTTTTCGAATATCATTCTAGCTGTAAACTAGGATCCTGTGAATATAAATCTGCAAAACCAAAACTAGCTGCCCGTGTGGAAATAGGGGCACCCAGAGTTTAGGTTAAAACAATAAACTCCAGGTCAGTCATGTGACTGGTGTGAGAACTAAAACAGTGATTTAAAACTGTACTTTAAATCAGATATATCAAGGGACCACGCCGTATAACACGGAACGGGTTTCCTCCCAAGAATACCAGTGCATATAACAAAATAGCGCAATGCTTTTTGAAAAAATGAAGCTATTATAAGACGTGGAAAATGGGCTGGAGGACAAAATTTTAAATTTTTTTAGCCCAAAAAACGCGGCTCAGATAATTTCACGTAAAGGCCAAACTTCAGCTTATTTTTAGACCTAAGTAAATAATGCTCTGTTTTTAATTTTTTCCTTCCCTCTTTCGATTTTCTTTCAATTCAAATGGAAACTCGAATCATTCATTGATTACGTGCATTTTACATCGTTAAGTGGATTATTTCGATTCTTTTATTAAGTCGATCTCAGCTGGTAATTTTACCATAATTTAGGTTTTTATTTCCGATCGATTCGATCTATTATTTACTATTTTTTTTGTTATGTTTTGTTGATCTTATTTTCTTATCAGTTTACAGGTTATTTGCGTCATGTCTGATTTGGTTTCAATCAGTTGAGAAGAACAAGGCTATGTATTTGGATACGATGTTATGATTTTTTTAGACTATAATGCTATGTGCATTTAGCATTTTCTTGCTGTTTAATATTTATTTTGAATGTACATGGTTTTTTGACATCTTATAATATCATTTGTCACTTATATCTGAATCTGTATAATTTTTGGCAGGAGAAGTCTTGGGAATAGCATTTTGGTTTTATTTTTACTTGATGAGTGTAGCTACTCTATTCGACTGGACATGAGTTGTTCTTTAATTGCTATTAAGAATAGCATATGTGAATATTGGACACATCTTACTCCTAGTTCTATTGAAATATCATATAATTTGGAAAGTAAGATTATCACAGTTGATACTGATTCGGATTTGCATACAATATTGTGCTTTCAAATTTATAAGAAGAGTCCTTTTTTTGTTTTCATTGTTAAGTTGTGCCGTCATGCTCTGGAGCTCAATGTTGACAGTGATTTTTCAGTTAATTCTAATCAGCAGAGTATTTCAGTTTGTTCTGGTTCTTATAACATCAAGTCTTGTGGTGAATCAAGTTCTTATTTGAAAGATATTATGAAGAAAGGGTGTCAATTGAATCTTATGGATTTTATTGGTTATTTTTTTAGTGGTGCTAAAGATTTTAGGGAGTTTCTAATGGCTTATCAAATAAAAGAAGGACATGAATTGATTTTTGTTAAAAACTGTCCTGAAAGAATATCTGTCATATGCTCTTGGAATAAGGAAGGTTGTAAATTCAATTTAAATGCTTCTTCGGATCCTAGACAGCCTCTTCGTTTCTTTATTAGAACTTATAACTTTGCACATTCATATGGGGCTGGATTAAGGGATGTTAAGAAAGTCCAAATTTCTAGTAAATTTATTAAATCATTGATTATTGATCAAATTAGAGATGCCCCTATGTAGAAGCCGAAAGATATTATCGCAGAATTTAGAAGAGAGTTTAATTTTGATCTTTTTTATTATTTTGCATACTCCGGAAAACAATTGGCTTTGAAGGAAATTTATGGAGATGATGCTATGTCATATAATGAATTAAATTAGTATTTGGAGACTTTGAAGAAAACTAATCCAGGAAGTTATGTAGCTTTGGATGTTGATCCGTCGAGTCAGCAATTTGACAGAGTTTGCATTGGATTTAATGCTTGCTTAGTTGGTTTTCGACATTCACGTCCTCTTATATTTCTAGATGCAGCATTTTTAAAGGGTAGACCAAGAGTTTTATTAGCAGCCACTGCAAAAAATGGAAACCAAGGTTTGAGTTTTGGTCTTTGTCTTTTATTTTTTTAAGTTGTTTAGTATTTTGTTTTTGAATTCTTTAGTATGCGATTTATGGTGAAGTTCATTTATTTTATGGGAATGTTGGTGAATTTCATGCTAGTGGATTCAGTTTTGATGATGTGTTGAATTAGATTTGATCAGCCCTGGCCTAATGTTCAAGTTTTTTTTTCAGAATTGAATCTTGTTTTATAGTTCAAATTTTCAAGTACCATTACATCATTGAAAAATATTGTTATTGACAAGTATTTGTTTACAAAAAAATTCTACTTGTTGCCTTTAGTTGATGATACATCTCTGTTTTCCCTTAGCTGCTCTGGAATTGAAAATAGGCTTATCATGCTATATAATAATACAACATTAGGTTTTTGCACTGTAATAGGTTTGGGTTTGTAACTAATTAATGCAAGTTGGCATGCATGCTACAATCCGGATTAGAGGCTGCCTTTATTTGGTGTAAGGTTGTCATACATGCTGTACATTTCTGGGCCAGGGTTACAAGCTAGTGTGACGGCCCAGGAGCCATTATATGTATAACATATTGCATATATTTATAACACTGAATATTGCTTTTTCATTTGCGTTATATTTGATAATGCCAATCTAATTAGCATTTTTTGTTCATAGTTTTACAAATTCCATTTGACAGACAGATGTTGAAATACCGCATGTTCTATTTTCTTATTTTACTACTGCATTTTTTGTTTGTTTAATACTATGGAATACATAATGCTGGTATTTTTTTCATTGTATTGTATATTATTGCTTTTTTTCCTATGCATTCATGAAATATATTATGACATTTTGTATTAGCATTTTAATCTTTGTTTCTTATAAGAGTGTATTTAAAAAAAAATCACAGCTGTGAATTTGAAGCACATTAAGTTTTTTTTTTTTTAGCATTTTTCCTCTGTGTATTATATTGCTTATTTTGTTTCCCTTTTGCTTTCTCTATTATTTTGTGCATCTGTGTTGTTCTTTTCTTTCTTTCTTTTTTTTTTGAGAGAGAGAGATTGACATAGAAGTATTATAAGACTGCTTTTTTCCTATTTATTTAATTGTTGCAATACTAAAGTACATGATACTCTTTTTCCTTTAGCAATTTTTTTTGTTTATCATATTGTTTCATTTTTTTTTCTATTTGCTTCATTAATTTGGTCATGAAATTCATTATGCTAGGTTACATTAGCATTTTTAAATCCTTGTGTATTGTAAGACTCCTGTGTATCATATGACTGCAATTTTATCATACTTGTTTCTTAGTTCTCATCCTAAGATACCTTATGCTTTTTTACTTTACCCTTTTTTGTTCTGCATCATATTGCTGCTTTTCTTTTTTATTTGTTTCAGTGATTTATTTATGGCATATATTATGATAGTTTACTTTAGCATTTTTTAATTACATATAGCATGGTATATGTAAGATATTGAATTGATTTATATTTTGTATATAGTTATGGTATATCAGTTTTTTTTATGTTAGCATTTTAAATTTGTAATGCATTTTTTCAGGTTTCTTTCCACTAGCTATGGGAGTCGTCTCACATGAAAATGAATCAAATTGGACTTGGTTTTTAGAGAATCTAAAAGAGATGTTTCATGAAGATCGTGAATTAGTTTTTATGTCTAATCGTCAATGGGGCTTGCTCTTAGGTGTTCCTAAAGTGTTTCCATCTTCTTTTCATAGATATTGCACATTTCATATGGAGCAAAATATCGGTTCTGTGGTTAAAGCTTGCAAGGGTGATACATCAATTGTTGATTTGTTTAAACTTATAACTCGAGCTTCCAATCTATTTGATTTTGAACGTTATATGTTAAAATTTAAAGAAATTGGAGGTGCTGCCGCAATCAACTTCCTTAAAGATAAACCTTTAGAACATTGGGCAGATTTGTTTTTTCAAGGTAGAAGATATGGAGAATATTCTTCTAATGTGGCTGAGAGCTTTAACTCTTGGATTGTGGATGATAGGTTTATGCCGATTACATCTTGTCTAGATGGAATTCGAGTGAAAGTAATGGAACAAATGGCAAAGCGGAGGGAAGAATGCCATAAGTGGACTACTGTTTTATGTCCAGTCATGGAGCAACGATTGTCAAAGTTAGTTGAAGATGGGTTTGGATGGAATGCATATAGGTCTGATGAAAATATTTTTGAAGTTAGATCTCCTATTTCACATCATGTTGAGCTTGAAAAAAGATTGTGTAGCTGTAATCAATGGAAAGTTACCGGTTTTCCATGTGCACCTGCTGTTAAGTGTATGAATAAATCAAGACTATCGGTATATGAATTTGTGGAATATTATTTTACAGCTAATGCTTTTAGAGCTAGTTATGCACATGCTATTAATCCAATTCCAACTGTCAGTAAGCCAATTGTTACTGAAGATGAAATTGTAATTAGACCGCCTAAAGAAATTCGAGGTGCTGGAAGACCTTCTACTAAAAGACATGGTGGCTTTTCTTATTCTCAGAATAAGTGGAATAAATGCAGCAAGTGTGATCAAGTTGGACATAACAAGAAGAATTGCCAAGCTTCAAAGAAGATTTAAATTTGAATTTTATATTTCAGTTTATTTTTCCATTGGATATGTTAGTATATACTTAGTATGTTGTTATTTTTTATTGGTTATTGGGACATGTTACATGCTGAGTTGTTATTTTTAATATAAATCTAACTTGTATTTCTGAATTTTATATTTCTGCTTTCATTTATTATATTTTGTGTGTGTTTTTTTAAAAAAATTATGAAGTGTTGTGTCTGTGGTTGCTGGCATTTTAACACCTGTTATTATTTACATCAAGTAAACTGTATAACGCTATATTAATTTAGCATTTTGTTGTGTATATTGTAAAAGTAATTGCCTGATCAGATTATTAGTTGTATAAAGTAAAAGTGGTTGGGTAACTTTATTAATATAAATTTAACTTGTATTTGTGAAACTTATGTGGTTGCTTTCATTTTTTTTGTGTGCATATTTTGTTTAAAATATGCACTGTTGTGTTTGTGACTGTTGGTATTTTATTATCTGCTATTTTCTGTGTCATTTAGAAAGACTAATGCCACATTTATGTGTTTACTTTCATTTATTTTGTTTTATGTATTTTATTTGTAAAGCATGCATAGTTATGTTTGTTGTTTGTGGCATGTTTTTACCAGCTATTTTCTACATTAATTCAACATACTAATGCTATATTGATTTAGTGTTTTGTTTTGTATGATGTTAAACTGATTGACCTATTTGATTAGTAGTTGTGCAATAATAAACTATATGGTGCTACTTTATGTGTTATTTGGGTAATGTCGTATGCTATTTCAATATAGCATTTTCTGCTAATTAATTTTTGAAATATAGTTAATTTCTAAAACAATTATAGTATGGTAATTGAAGCTAATGCATACAATTATGTACCCGATTAGGCCTTGTGTCTGAATGTCTTTTACGTATCATGGGTACCCGCTCGGTTAAATAATCCCTACTGGGTGCAGAATCATTGCTGGAGTCACGATTAAGCCTTGTATCTAGAAGTCTTTTACGTGTCATAGGTACCTGATTAGGCCTTGGGTGCGGATGTGTTTTATGTGTCATTGTACTCGCTTGGTTAAACAATCCATACTTGGTGCAGAATCATTGTTGAACGACCTGATTAGGCCTTGCGTCCGGAAGCTTTTTACATGTCATAGGTACCCGATTAGGCCTTGTATCTAAATGTCTTTTACGTGTCATGGGTACCCGCTCGGTTAAATAATCCCTACTGGGTGCAGAATCATTGCTGGAGTACCCGATTAAGCCTTGCATCCGTAAGTCTTTTACGTGTCATAGGTACCCAATTAGGCCTTGTGTGCGGATGTGTTTTACGTGTCATTGTACTTGCTTAGTTAAACAATCCATATTGGGTGCAAAATCGTTGCTGAACGACCCGATTAGGCCTTGTGTTCGGAAGCTTTTTACATGTTATAGGTACCCGATTAGGCCTTGTGTCTGAATGTCTTTTACGTATCATGGGTACCCACTCGGTTAAACAATCCCTACTGGGTGCATAATCATTGCTGAAGTGCCCGATTAAGTCTTGCATCCAGAAATCTTTTACATGTCATAGGTATCTGATTAGGCCTTGTGTCCGGATGTGTTTTACGTGTCATTGTACTCGCTCGGTTAAACAATCTTTATTGGGTGCAGAGTCATTGCTGAACGACCCGATTAGGCCTTGCGTTCAGAAGCTTTTTATGTGTCATAGGTACCCGATTAGACCTTGTGTCTAAATGTCTTTTACGTGTCATGGGTATCCGCTCGATTAAACAATCCCTACTGGGTGCAGAATCAATGATGGAGTCATGATTAAGCCTTGCATCTAGAAGTCTTTTACGTGTCATAGGTACCTGATTAGGCCTTGGGTGCGGATGTGTTTTATGTGTCATTGTGCTCACTCGGTTAAACAATCCATACTGGGTGCAGAATCGTTGCTGAACGACCTGATTAGGCCTTGCATCCGGAAGCTTTTACATGTCATAGGTACCCGATTAGGTCTTTGTTTAAATGTCTTTTACGTATCATGGGTAACCGCTCGGTTAAACAATCCCTACTGGGTGCAGAATCGTTGCTGGGGTTCCCGATTAAGCCTTGCATCCCGAAGTCATTTACATGTCATAGGTACCCGATTAATCCTTGTGTCCGGATGTTTTTTACGTGTCACTGGTACCTGCTTGGTTAAACAATTCTTACTGGGTGCATAATCGTTGCTAAACGACCTACTTTGAGTTTAGCCGTCCTTTGAGTTTTGAAAAGTACATGACCAAGCTTGAGTCTAGCCGAACTTTGAGTTTCATAAGTACCTGCTTAGGTTTAAATCTGAATGTCCTTTACAATCGTTTATATTGTTCGATTAACCATTATGTTCTCGGTATAAATTGGTTTTCAGAGGTTTTGGCTTAGGTATCAGTCCGGCCGTCCTTTACAATCATTTATATTGTTTGGTTAACCAATATGTTCCCGGTATAAATTGGTTTTTAAAGGTGCTTGTTTAGGGTTGAGTCCTGCTGTCATTCGAATCTCGTATGTACTCGGTTAGGTTTGAATTTGGTTGTCCTTTACAATCGTTTATATTGTTTGGTGTATATTTATTTGCATGGGTATCTGATTAGGTTTTGTATATTGTCTTCTTTTATATCCATATGTACCCGATTTAACTTGGAGTCTGAATTTGGTTTGCGCTTCTGGGTTTGGTCGGTTGAATGAAATATTTTGGTTATAGATTCATTTATGGTTATTTTTTTTAAATTATTTTTTTTATTTTAGATTGATATGCATAAACAATTAGTTATAAAAATGTTATTTGTTATAGCGTTTTTAAGGGTACAGTAGATTCATTTATGGTTATGTTGATTAAATAATTCATTTTTATTTTAGATTGGTATGCCTAAACAATTATTTATAATAGTGCTATTTGTTTATAGCACTTTAATTTATATATTTCATCACATAACATCAGACATAACCTAACCCATACACATAATGGTTAATCGAACAATAACACATAACAATAACTATCAAACCACAAGCATAACAGTAACCACCAAACCATCACATACACATAACAGTAACCACCAAACCATCACAAAGATCTTGAAAAGCCAAAAGATAACAAAGATCTCAAAAAGCCAAATGATCACAAAGATCTCAAAAAGCCAAATGATCACAAACATCTCAAAGACATAAGCATAACTCAGCACATACACATAACAGTAATCACCAATGCATTACAAAGATCTCAAAAAGCCAATATACAGTTGCCATAAAACATCAATTCTTCCAAAATTCTTATTGCACAAAAATATCAGACATAAGCCAATCCGAATAACAGGCTACAACCTGAATTTTCATTAAAACAGCAAGTCACAATCAATTCAGCCTCGAGTACTATGTCTGAAATTAAAATAGAGCAATTAACCACGTGTTGGTATGAAATTTGTACAGGTACAATTCTGTCCATACCACAATTTTTTAATCCAGGTTCAGCCGCTACTTTAACATTAATTCAAATTACAAAAACTCAATTACAATTAGCAACTATATGTGTAAACAACAAATTCAAATTGAATTAAAACAGGCGCTACATCAACAATTCAAGGTTTCCTTCGTTCATGTTCTTTCTTCTTCACAGCGTTTTCAATTTCTTCTGGGGACGAGTTTGCAAAGTAACTCATAATATCCCAACTTCTTGGTGGGTCATTCAGTATGTTGAACACTGTGTTAGCACGAAGAAGATTGATATCTTCCTTTTTATATTCCTCTGGTAGATTTTTGTCTCTGTCCAATTTTTCGTTGAATTTCATCACAAATAATGCACAGTCGGAACTGCAAAATAATAAATAAATAAATAAGGATTGGTATAGGTAATGCAATGTTTGATCATTTAGCTTTTGCCAACGGATTATTTGGCAAAAACCATGCATTGTGTTCTAATATTATCCAATTTCTAGGAAGGAACACATAATCGTTGAATATCCTTCAATTTCTCCGGTTTATATTTTATTTTCCTAGGATTTTATGGAATGAAACATTATTGCTTGGTACATCAACTTTCGCCACAAGTAAACTGTTGCATAATAGAATGAACTGATGATTTTATTTAGTTTGTCAGTCGCGGAATATGAGCTAATAAAGTTGTATCATAGTAACCTCAAAAACGCTATTCTCCCAAACGACCAAACCCAGAAACGCATGTAAAGGACAATATGAAGATGTTTTCACTGTATTATTGTAAAAGTCAGGCAGTAGCGGTACGAAGATATGAAAAATGCAAGGTGTTGTATGAATATTTAAATAATAATAAGTTTCCTACCTTAAGAATAAAACAAAAATGATATTACAGTTTAGCATTTATATTAACAGTTTATACAATATGAAGGTGTTTTTACTGTATTATGGTAAAAGGCAGTATTGGTACAAACATATAATGGTTTGAGCATTTAGTATCTATTAAAAAAACTGTTGATGTTTACTTACGAGTCGAAATCTTGTTGTGGGCATTGTGGTTGTTTCATCGGCTTTTGTAACGACTCGGAAATCCGAGCCAATTTAAACATTTTATTTTGGCAATTTTAGCGAATTTTGAATATTTAAAATAGATTATTTTAAATAATATCTATGAGAAATATATTTTGAATATAATTCGAACGTATATTTATATACGTCGTCGTTAGAATATAAATATTTATTATATTTATAAAAGGAATTGAAAATGGCGCAGTAGTTCGAAAATTCGATTTCAAACTTCAAATGAATGTACTAGGTGCAAAATAAACCAGATTTTAGCAAAACCAAAAATATTAGAATCTATTTGTGAATATCTTTCCAACGAATCCGAAAGATTGGAATTTCATAGCGGGAATCAAAAGATATGTCCAGTTGAAAATTCTGAATAGTCGTTATGGAATTCAAGCCCATAAAAATGGAAATTTTGCAAACGACCTCGGTTTCCGACGAAACCACTTTTGTTGGATCCGTGATGTCAAGTTATTGCTAGGTTTCAAAATTCGTAATTTTTCGAATCAATAGGTGAGCGTGGAAAAGGAAAATGCGTTTGACCAGTTTCATTTGATTTTAATCGACTGGAAAATGGCCATTTTCAAACGGTCTCAGAATTTGATGAAATTAGTTTTGTTAGGACAATATCGCCAATACGAAGCTAGAAAATATTTTTCGGGAATTTTTAGAGTTCGTATGTTACCCCAGTAAATTGAAATGTACGTTCAAATTCAATATATAGAGTTATATGTTGATTTTGACGAAATTTGATCGAAACGATCGAATCAGCCTACGATACATATCCCATTGTGTTCGGAATGGGGGTAATTAGCTATGGAGGACAGGCGGTGGGTTCGATTTTGGTTTCGAATAAAAAGGATGCTTTTTGGAGGAAAATAAAATAATAAATTAATTGAACTATATACATATGCCCCCCTCCCCCTATTATTCTCGTTGACCAAATCAAAAGGAAAAAAAAGAGGGGGGCGACTGTCGATCTCGCGCCGGGCCGCGCCGACCATCGCGCCGTTGAGCGCGCTTCCCCCCATCTCCGGCAACTCCTCCTCCGACCCCCCTATCTCGATCGACGTCCCCGCTTCCCCCCTCTCTTCTGATTTGAACCGTCATCCAATCCACCGTAAACCCTAGTCGCCCTGAAAACCCACCGCACCCCCCTGAGCCACCTTCGTCCGCCTTCCCTTCCTCTCGAGTTCAACTGTGAAGCCCCCTGACCGCTGAGATGCGCTGACCTCCCTCCTCTCAACGAGAACGCCCCCCTTCTTCGAACAAAGACTGTAAGTCTTTAATTATATTTTATTTAGTGATTTATTTTAATTTATTTAAAGTATTTATAATTAAAAGTGATAAAAAAATCAGTTTTCATATGAAATAAATTAGCAAGTCATGATTTTTAATTTAGAAAGACACGTTTTTATTTTGGTTAAAGATGTGATTTTTAGAAAATATAAAAAGATTTGATTTTTCTTAACAAAAAGATTTGATTTTTAATTTGAAATCAAGAGGTAATTTTTATATGAAATACATCATAATAAAAATGGGATTTTTTATTATATGAAAGACGTTGTGAAAAATGGATCTTTATATGTATGGAGCGTTCAGAAAGGTATGATTTTTATGAAAGTAAAGATTTGGTTTTTTAAACGATGATAAAGATTAGATTTATATGTATATATAGCGATGGTAAAAATCTGATTTTTAAATAAGTAGCAATATAAAATTTAATTTTTATATAGAAAATAGCGTATTAAAAATGTGATGTTTAAAAATATAAACATTGATTTAAAATATAAACATCATGATAAAAATGTGATTTCATAGCGTTGAAATAAACATATGATTTTTATATGATAGAGAATATAAAAATACAATTTTTATTCATGTGGCGAAATAAAAAGGTGATCTTTACAATACAAACATCATATTAAAATTTTGATTTTTAATACGAATAGCGTAAAGAAGACTGCGTTGGAATGTCTGGAAAATCTCGATTGTTCTGAAATTCAGAATTAAAGAATGGTGGAGTGGAACCCTCTGTGAGAACTCCTCACTTTTAATTTAATTTTCTAGTTAAAATATATTCTAGGATGCAGACGGTGTTTAGTAGCACCTGGCACCCGTCGTCCATAGACCATGGACGGCTTGTATGCTTGTTTGTTTGATTTTGATGTGTAGTTGATTCTGTGATGTGAAATGAAATAAAATATTTATATAGTTAAAATTATTTTATAAGTTGAAAATAGAATTTTTAACGTATAATTAAAATAAACAAATCGAAGGATTTGTTTATATACACACATTTGACTGATATTGATTGGGACGATAAATTTTACACATCGCCCAATTGCACAAATAAAATTTGTGTTTGATTGTTTGAAAACCCCGCACGGGTATTGGGATGGTATATGACATACACTAATCCCAATAATTAGTTGTATGTTGATCGATTGATTGACAGACTGTTATAAGCGTTAAATATTTATATTTAATGCTTATGCAGTTGTGTGGTGCACTCTGGATGATGGTTGATTATTTATCGTTGTTATTTTATACATGTATTGTAGAAAATCCATATTGTAACACCCCGCCTCCGCTAGGGTCACTCGCAAAGGAATGCACTAGCTTTAGAGGGGCATTATTGGTAAACATGCACAGAAATATCACAAGACAGAACATATAAAATAGCGGAAGTAAAAACAAACTTTCATAACATGAATAAATAAGGTCTAAAGCCTTTTACATCAGAGTACATCAAAACCTGTCTTGCAATAGTAAAGAAGCATAAAGACATTTTCATAAATTATTCCCCAAGTAAAACAGTAAAGTAGCCATAGCCAAGAAAAGTCCAAGCCATCCATGATGACCTTCAAGCAGAAGAAATCTGAACTAAGCAACAGTATTTCCTCCCTGTAACCTGGGGGGAAACGGAAGAAAAGAGGCGAAACAAAACGGGTCAGTCAAAAAGACTGAGTAAGCCCTATCTACTATTAGCATAAAAACTAGTAAAGTTAACTGACATGAGAAACTGAGATGAACATAAGCATGATGACGAGATAGATAAGCTAAATCAAAATAACAGGGTGAACTACTGAACTCAGATAAACTAAGGTGTCATGATAAATTACGATGTCAAGATAAAGCAAGGTATCCCATCGTCAGGGTCCTATCAAGTATAATATCCCCAAGATATCTATCACGTATAACATCCCATGGTATCTATCCTGTCTTTTAGCTCTGCACCTACCGTACTAGTATCCCCACCGTATCATGTGTTATCCATGAATGACCCTTACCCAAAAGTCGTATAATGGTCCATGTCAACCTAATATGCCGCATATATAGGTTACCCAACTCGTATGTTCCTTTTCGTGTATACGTTTAGTCCCTTGCCGTAGACCATACGGGCTTTCCCATGAGATTCTATATTACTTTAACATAGTTCCATGATCCTTAAGATCGGTTTGGACTGTTACCCTAAACCTAGCTAGGGTCTTCCAACATGAATTATCGTTTGTACAACTAGGACTTATGCTACCTAGGGCTACTAGGGATTACGCTTACCTATTGCACGTTTTCGTATCTCGGTTTGGGTTCAACCACCTAGGGCCACTAGGGATTACGCTAACCGCCAACCGCGCCCTTTTTCCCACGCATTCATCGTGAATCGCTTTTCCATGACTGTATGCACATGTATCACATCGTGCCATCCGAGTCCTGTCACAGGGCAAATCAAGAAATACAGGACTCGGTCGGGAGCTTTCGATTTATCTGCCGATGCAGATGCTAAGGTCTGTTTTTCTTATACGTGGCTATGGTCCCACGAGACCACTCCCTCAACTAGTGAAAGACAAGACAGGATAAATCCTGTATGAGAACACAACACTGGCCAACCCACATCCAAGCCTTACCGCAACCATAATTAGATAGCAATTATGGTCTATTGGGTGTTCTCTGCCTTTCCGTACGTACACGCTTGACCAAAGATGGTAGGTAGCCTGACGAAATGCTATCTAGGGTACGACCGTGTATCGTCGACTATCCCCTATCCATCCCCGTCTTTAGGTCGCTCGTATAGCAACCAAGGCATATTCTTGGTTCTTCTAACGCAGACCTTAACCTCTCATGAGCCTAGTATAATCACCTGGCAGCTCATAGAGGGATACCAAGAAACCCTCACGTTCCCCGAAGCCGCTGCTTCGTTACCCAGTTCGCTGGAGCCTTTATCCAAATCAGATACTTGCTCCTACTCGTGTACTTAAACGATGACCTACCGTATTAGGTTACTCATCTATCTATGAACTGGTCTAAATTTCCTTGACTAAGAACCATTACTTAGTTATTCCTCAACTAAGGTTTACCACTTAGCCTTATTCCCGTTATCCTTGTTAACGACGGTTATCCCCTATCCTCAGGACTAGGGTTTACATAATGGATTAAGTGTCACTTAAGTTCATGACTTAACCCGTCTACCAATCATGTCAAAATTGGCTAAGTATCCAAGTCCAAGACTTAAACCGTCTACAAACCATGTCAAAATTGGCTAAGTATCCAAGTCCAAGACTTAACCCTACAAACCATGTTCACGTTGGTTAAGTATGTATTAACTTGACCCTATCAAATTACTGAGTCAAATTGGTCAAGTGTATTCAAACGATTCGTGACTTAGCCTTTTCATGTTATCACGTTGGATTGGTTAAGTATTGGTTAATCTTAACCTCAATAAATTCACGAGTTAGATTGGTTAAGTATAGATCACTTAACCACATCAAATCATCATGTTAGATTAGTTAAGTGTTTAACTTAACCCCATTAAACTACCAAGTGGGATTAATTAAGTCTAGGCTAACTTAACCCCATCCGATTTCCATGTTTAGACTAGCTGAGTCTAATCTTAATCCCCATCCATTAACTGTATTTTTCGGTTAAGCGCCATTAAGAAAACTTACTTAACCTTACCAAGTTATCGGGTTGGATTGATTAAGTGTCGGTTAACTTAACCCCGTCCACTAGTCGTATAAAAATGGTTAAGTGTCATTAGGCAAATCAAGTTACTTAACCTACCCAACCTTGTCATGTTTTGTTAAGTATCATTAGCCTAATCGATTTACTTAACCCATTTGTCCATGTCATGTTTGGTTAAGAGTCATTAATCAAATTAACTTAACCCTATCATGTGGCATTAATTACTTAATGCACCTCAACCTCTCACATTAGACTTTGTTGTGGTTACTAGTTAAGCCGGTCGGTTCCGGGTAGCTTTACACCACAACTTGGTCTAACCTCGGGTTCAAGCACAACATGACCAACTTCTCACATTGGGTCCTATTGTTTGCAACTACTAGTTAGGCCGGTCGGTTCCGGGTAGTTTTACGTTGCAAACTCAACCTAACCTCGAGTTGGCCACACTTATATTATCTAAGTGTCATGTTCATCATGTTTCCAAAACATGTTACAAGTTTTCAAGCATTTGGGTAGACCTAACTTAATAGGTAAATTCCCAAAGGGTAGACCTAACTTAATAGGTAAATTCCCAAGCTTACGTTTTTATGCATACTTACATGTCAACTTCCATGTTATATTTTAAGTCATATTTTCAAGTTGTATACACATGTCATATTTAACGTTACATGTTGTCATGTTTTATACCCATTTACCCAAATCATGTTCATGTCATTATGTTTTCCCATAATGTGACCCCAACGCTTTTAAACTCGCATAATGGATTCAAAGAAGGAACTTGTCAAAGGCATGACAAAAATGGATATTAAGCCACAAGTTAATCATGGTGGCAAATGAGGCACAAATGTGTTCATTAACTTGCATGTTACATTCTTAAGCCTCAAAAACATGCATAAACCCAAACTTGGCACATAAGCGAATCATGTTGACAAAAGACATGGAGTGATGACTAGTAACTTGCATATATCATCATATAAGGGTTATGACTTCATATGCAAGTTGACATAAAGGTTATGAGGGTTCTCATGTTGCATAATGCAACATTTCAACATAAAGGTTGTAGCTTTTAGCTCATAAGATCAAGGTAATGACTTCATAAACTTGCATGACATGATAGCATGTATCATTCTCAATGATCAAACCCAAACTTGCAACATGAACATTTAGCTTCATAGTTAATATCTAAGAGTAGGGAAAGGGCTTACATTGCTATGAAGGCACAAATCGATTAGATTAAAGATTGTGATGAAGCCTATGCATGCCATCACCCAAAAACCCAAAGATGAACACTCCAAATCAATCAAAACCCCATCTTTATGAACAAAGATCAAAGCTTTAGCCTTGAAATCAACTTGAGAAGCTCTCATACAAACATAGAGACTCTCTAACACTCACATGATCATGAAACCTCTCATAGAAATGAAGATAGAAACTTTGGACAAGAGGGTGGAGGCTAGGGTTTGAGTGGAGGCCATGATCAATAGAAATTTTGGCATAGTTTAGTTGCATGAATGAATAATGAGGATTTTAGGACAGGTTAGGGTCTTATTTATAGATTAGGCAAGTGTTTTAGGCCATAAGATTAAACCTAGATTCAATCCAAGCCATCAAAGCATGTCTTGGGGAAGAAGTCAAGTGTAGGAACCATCTAGGGCCTTTAGATTAAAGATGAACCATGAGAACCATCCAAATGCAAAATCTGTATTTGAGTGAATCGGCCCACGGGTTGACAGCCAAACACCCTGGATTAACCCCTAGTCGACCCAGCGGGCTCGGGTCGACCTCAAAAATCGGCCGGTTCGGTTATTCCCCTCTCCCAATTCGCTGTTTTGAACATTTTTGCATATTTATTTATTTAATTTTCAATTATATATATATATATATATATCAATATATATATTTCTCTGCGCAACCCATTTCACTTAATTAAGTATACTTTAATTTGGGATTTTTTCGTGAAACTCCGCGAGGCCATATCTTGGTCATACGGACTCCGATTTTCGAAAACTCGGACTCTATTTCGCGTATTTTTCCGAGACGAACGCAATGGCATAGCCCGTTTCCCTTGATTCAGATTTTACAGTTTAATTCTGCCTCCATTTATGTTATAACAGGATATTGAAAATACGGGTTGTTACACATATAATTAACATTATATGGTAATTGATTGGGCCTCATTCCAGTTTTGAAATAGAAATATTTGAAAAATAAATATTTGAAATAGAAATATTTGAAAAAGAAATATTTGAAAAAGAAATATTTGGAATAGAATATTCGAAAATAGAAATATATGAAGCCGTGTTGATTAGATTGACGCCATTTTGACGCGAACGAGATTTATATCAATTTTATTCATTTTTTTCAATGAATATTGAAAAGAATTGAAATTCGAATTATATTGAAAAGAATTGAAATTCGAATTATATTGAAAACAATTGAAATTCAAATGAGATTGAATTGAATCGAATATAAAGCGAATTCGAATTGAATTGAATACAAAGTGAATTCGAATTGAATTGAATATACAATGAATTCGAATTGAATTGAATTGAAAAGAAAATGAATTCAAATCGAATTAAAATCGATTTGATTTGAAATCAATTTGAAAGGAATTTAAAACAAATTTGTAAGGGAAAATTCAATTTGATTTGAATTTGTAAAAGAAGTTGAAATCGTTTTGAAAACGAATTTGAAACGATTTATAAAATACGTTTTAGAAGGAAATCGACGAAGTATATATTATATATATTTTATATATAATATAATGGCCTGTATAGAACGCGCCGCGCCGCGGTAGTTCGCAAATTTCTACCATTGACTTCGAATGGATATTGCGGGAGATCCGACCGTCGGATTCTCCTAAAACCGGAACCGTTGGGTTCGTATCGAAAAGAGTTTTCTAACGAATATTAGAAATTTGAAATCCAATGGTTGGATTTGGAATTATGTCCAAATCAAATTTGGAAAAGGTCGCTGTAAGTGAAGTTCGATGGCCGTTGATGGAAATCGACTGTACGGGCCTTGATAAAATTATTAAAAATAGTAATAATTTGTGTAAAATCATAAGAAATGATTTGAAAAGAATTGGGATGAAAAATCCCATATTTGAAAAGATAAAAATAGATTTTTATCGAAATGAACTAGTTTTGAACTAGAATAATAATTTATTTATTTTTAAAATAAATAAATTGGATTTGAAAATAAGCAGAATTTCCAATAATTGCATTGGAATGGATTTGAATCGAAATTGTCTTCGGAATATTTCGATTTTGGATTTCGTAATTATACAGATGTTGTTATGGAAATTTGAAAGATATATATATATATATATATCGTTATTGCCAATACGATATTTGGTAGTCGTAGAATTTGATATTGAATATAAGCCGATATATTTTCTATTCAGAGCCTTGTATTTAATATCAAATGTGATTTGGGTTCGTCGTGAATGGTGTCTTCATTAACACTGTTCTTAAGCCCAGTTGAGAAAATGATTAAATCTTTTTATTTAGATTTAATGACGTGTACCAATTAAATAATATTTAATTGGAATTGAATTGGTGTTGATTTTTGGGTTTATCGTGAACAGTGTTTTAAATAACACTTGTTCTTTAACCCGATAATTAATGAAATGTGATTTTGGGTTGTCGTGAATGATATCTTCAATAATACTGTTCTTAGACCCAAAAAGAAGTTAAGAAAATCAGAAACTAACTGGAGGTTAGTTAAGTTGAATGGTTTTTGAGGTATTGATCTGATGTAGGTTTCGGCCTTCGGGGTTAATACTTAGGGAATTGCTCACTTGCTAATTTACGGTCAGGGACTGATTGAAATGTGATGTGATTTTGGAGTTTATCGTGAACCGTGTTTTAAATGACACTGATTCTTTAACTCAGTCAAAGATTAAAACTAAATGGAGTTTTAATGAATCTTTAATTAGATTGAAAAGATCGAGAATGGAGTATCACCAGTTTTACTCCAGGCGGTAGTTAAATATTTAATTAGATTTGAACGTGAAATGGTAATTGAATTTACCGATAACACCGTGGTGTTAGATATGAAGTATGACCAGTTTTACTTCATGTGATAAATAGGTTGGGGTTGGGAAATTCAATAAATAATTACTTCGGTGTGGTTCACTAATCCCGACTAGTTTGAAGTGATATTCAAAGGAAGATTAAAGAATAAATTTAAAAGAATTTATCTTTGATAAAATTAATGGGAACCTTTCCCTAAGAATGTGAAATGTAGAAACTAACTGTAGGTTAGCTAAGCAGAACGGTTTCCTGGGTATTGATCTGATGTTGGTTTCGGCCTTCGGGGTTAATATTTGGGGAATTATCCTCTGGTTAATTTATGGTTAGTGATTGATGAATTGGAATGATGCGTATGTTGTGTTTGTGTAACACTTATTTATTATATATGCGAGTTATTCGGGATGACCGGGTTTATCCCATTCTGAATAACTGATTCGACGATTAGTCGAAGATGAAGACGATGGTTGAAGACCGGAGGTCTTCACGTCGTTTGGATAATTACTGATGATCTGGATTGGGCCATACACCCAAGAGTAGGGAATCAGTTGGTGATCATCCAGACTTACTTGGAGATCGACGGATATGCGGGGTACTAGGTGCCTCCGGGTTTTTTCAGACCCAGAACGAATTTGTAAATGGACTGTGTGTCTGACATTGGATTTTAGTCTGTGTGATTGATTTCTATTAAATATATATCTGTTTGGCGGTAGAGAATTTACTCTCTTGCTTAGCTCCCTTCTCTGAGACGTACGAGCTCAAGGGTTATATATTGATGGATATCAAACGCATGGAGTGAATTGCCTGTGTGGCATGCCTAAGTGGCAATATGATCAAGGCTTCTGTTGAAAAGCAGAGTCTTGTGGTTGATGATCAAAGCACGGCCTGTGTGGCATAGCTTTTTGTAGCGTTGATTCACGAGCCTCACAACCCCGATTGTGAACCAAAAACGGGAGAAGGACCTCAGGGAGGACATGCGTTTCTTTCTAGCTAGAAGTGGCGTCAGTGGTTTTACACGCCCTGACGAGTTTAACTTATGTGGTTGTTGCTGTTGCGAGGCGCCTCGGATATATCGGTGACTATGTGAAGCTGATGGAGTCATTTGTTGGCTCATTTACACCCCAAAGGGTGGGGAAACACAGTGTTCAGGCACTTTAATCCACATCGGTGGACTGGCCCTGATGATCCAAAGGCTTGACTGAGTACTTGCCTGAGGCTCGGGCTAGACAGTCTCGAATCGGTAGAGGACTATCTTTTGCCTCGGTTCACAGACGGAAATCCAATTTCCAAATACGTGACATTTGCGGTTTTAATTGTAGAACTAGTATGGCGACATGATATATGGTACCCATGCCGTCTATGATTGATACTTATGATTTTAAGTTGTTTTATACACTATACACTTATAATAGTATCAAATGATTTGTTTTTTAAAACGTACTAAGCATGTTTGGCTATTATAAGGGAAAACCCTATCCCCCGGCTTGCGTTGGATTGTGTGATAGGACCTGGGTCTTATAATAGCTTCATTTTTCCAATAAGCATTGCGATGTTTTGTTATATGCACTGGTATTCTTGGGAGAAAACCCATTCCGTGTCATACGGCGTGGTCCCTTGATATATCTAATTCAAAATAAAGTTTTAAATAACTGTTTTGTTCTCACACCAGTCCCATGACTGAACTGGAGTTTATTGTTTTAACCTAAACTCTCGGTGCCCCTATTTTCGACACGGGCAGCTAGTAGTTTTGGTTTTGCAGATTTATATTCACAGGATCCTGATTTACAGCTGGAACGATGCTTAGAAAGCTCTGTATCTGTGTATTACTTTCAGTTGTGTTTTGTATTATTTTTCCGCTGCAATACTGTATTTAAATCTCTGATATTTATCTAATGTAATTTATTAATTTATACTCTATATATTCTTGTATTCTGATGGAATTGTCGTAAATAACAATGAAATGTTCTTCTGTCTGCGTTCTAATTTGTCGTGTTCCCAAAACAATCAGGCGTTTCGAACGGTCTTGGTCGTTTTAGCGACAGATTCAGATCGAACGAAATTCCTTTTTGTTACAGCTTTGTTCCAATATTTTTGTTTACAATGTTGTTTTCAGCCAATTTCTCATAGATGATCATTTCAATCTTTTTTCTCTGTATCAGGAAAAAAATACATAGCTTTTTTCCAATATACATCCAAATATATATTTATATATGATAATAACAATCTTACCATCTTCATCGCTTCCTTATAGTGTTTATTTGATACAGAGTTTGATCTTCTGGGCCTCAATGAATCATAGTGGTTCCGTTGCATTTTAACATAGTCCAAAGTTAGTAAAGTCCAATGGTTGATTAATGCAAGGGAAAGAATATGGTTTCTGCAACTTCGTCTTTGACAATTTTTTGGACCATTGGGTTAACCAATGTTTTAACAACATTTTCAACATCTGTTTGTATGGCATGCTGCAAATAAACATGAAAAATATTAATTTGTTTCTGATATTTACAATTTTAAAGTAAAAGTTTTGTTTACCATCATGATTTTACTTAATATGTAGTTGTTTTCGTATGTATTTGAAGTAAACCAGTCAATAACCTGCATTATAAAAATAATGTTAGCTTAGTATATTATTTTAACATGGAATTTGCTTCTATATAAATTTGTTACCAGGATGTTGCATTGTATATAAATAATGCTAGGGGAGATAGCATTTTATTACTAGTTTGTTGTTTGATTTAAAAAACATCATAATGCTATGATACTTTAGCATTTTATTAACAACAAATTTCTTAAATATAAAAATCAAAATGATAGAAGAGTTTATCATTTTTGTAATAGCACGTTGACTACCGAATTAAAAATCAAAATGTTGGTAGAAGCTAGCATTTTTTGAACAACATTTTGTATTATCATTAATTTTATTATAATGCTAGCAGAATTTAGTATTTTTCAATCACCATGTTATTAAAAAAAACATAATGCTAGGAGAATTAGCATTTCATGAACATTGTACTGTTTATTTAAAAGGTGATCATAATGGTAGCGGAAAAAAGTCTTTTTGGAACAACATAATGGTTTATAATTTTTTTTTTCCAAAATGCTAGTGAAGACTAGAATTTTAAAAAATGACAATCACAATGCTACAAGTTAGCATCTTAGGAACAGAATATTGCTTAATAATTAAAAAAACACCTATTACAATTTACATTTACCTGACCATCTGTAAATTCTTCAAATAGCAGTTCTTCTAGCATGGACTGTACAATTGTTATCCCTCCTCTTTCAGTATCATCATTTTGCCATGCTATCGTGCTATATTTATATTTTAATTTAAAAATATTAAAATATCACAGATTCATTTAAATAAATTCATATTTTAATGAGTACAAGAAACTTACTTTGTTTTGTCTGTACATGCAAAGAATGCCCTGATTATGTTTTGTTTGTGAGAATCTAGGAGTTGTAATATCAGACTCTTTAAAATATTTCTTTGGCAATATACTTTCTTTCTTGGAGAATATTTGTCAACATCCATAGGTTCTACATCTTGAGCTTCATCATCTGTTCTTGATTCTTCTTTCTCTTCTTCGACCGGTTCTTTTTCTTTTTCAGTTTCTTCGACTTTTGTATCACTTTCGTCACTTCCATCTTCATCCTCATCTTCATATTCATCCTCATCTTCATTGCTTGTATTTTCAATATCTACTTCACCATCAGTTACATCTTTTTTATTCTCCTCTTCTTCACCTTCATCTTCATTCTCTTCATCATGTGTTTTATCTTCTCTTTTATTATCTTCACTTTCTTCTTCATTCTCATTTTCTATTTCATCATTTTTTTTCCTCCACCATTCCACTGTCTTTTTCATCATATTTGGTTTTTTTGCGGTGTACTATTTTATACTGAAATTGAGAATCAACTTTTGGCTTCCTCTTTTTCCCTTTTAATCTTTCAATCATTGAACTTGGTGTTACATTTTTAAGCCGCTAGCTTCTTCTTCTCACATCCTTCTCTTCTTTGTTTTCCACTTTTTTGAACTTTTCCCGAGTCTCATTATCTGGTGTGCTTAGAAGGTCGAAAGAAGGAGGGGTAAGTTGCTCTATAAACTTCTGAATAATTAGATTTTTCTGTTCCTTATCAGATTCTTGGAGCACGGATTTTAGCATGCGTATTTCTTTTTCTTTCTGAACTAATTCTTCTTCTCTTTTTTTCCTTAGCTCTTTTCTTCCTCCAACTTTGTTTTCACATCCTTCAATTTATTGTCTAATTGTCTAATTTGAAAATTTTGCATTTCGATTTGTCTGTCTTTTTCATCAATTTCTAACCCTTCATCTTCGCCTTCACTTGTAATCTCTTTTATTTGCAAAATTGCTTTGTTCTTCGATTCATCAAGTAATATCTTCTCTTTAGATGTTATTTTCTTAATTCCAAGTGAAATCTGCAATCGGCAAGTATAAGAAGTTTTTCAGTCATAAATTCATTATTTCTAATATTTTGAAGTGCTACGATGTTCTAGCATATTAATATGTGCACATAAATAAATATAAAATTATTTACTGAATTACGATTACTATGTTTTGAGTGATAAAGGGATTGTTACAAAACCAAGTGCATTGTTGAAATGCTATCAGAATTTAGTGTTTTCCAATCACCATATTAATCACACACAAAAATTCATAATGTTAGGAGAATTAACATTTCACTTATAGTGTTTTGTTTACTTAAAATTTATTATAATGGTAGGATAGTTTAACATTTTATTAACAACAAATTGCTTAAAAAAAACTAAAGTGATAGGAGAGGTTAGCATTTTTTTAATAGCACGTCGACTAAAAACCAAAATGCTTTTTGAAGCTTAGTATTTTTGGAACAACGTTTTGTAATCAAAAAATAATAATAGAAAAATTCATAATGCTAGGAGAATTAGCAGTTCACTTACAGTGTTCTGTTTATTTTAAAAATTATTATAATGGTAGGATAGTTTAGCATTTTATTAACAGCAAATTGTTTAAATAAAAAAATCAAAATGATAGGAGAGGTTAGCATTTTTGTAATAGCATGTCGACTACTCGACTGAAAATCAAAATGCTTTTAGAAGGTAAGTATTTTTGGAACAACTTTTTGTAATAAAAAAAAAACAAAAGAAAAATTCATAATGATAGAAGAATTAGCATTTCACTTACAGTGTTCTGTTTATTTAAAAAATTATTATAATGGTAGGATAGTTTAGCATTGTATTAACAGCAAATTGCTTAAATTAAAAAATAAAAATGATAGGAGAGGTTAGCATTTTTGTAATAGCATGTCGACTACTCAACTAAAAATCAAAATGCTTTTAGAAGCTAAGTATTTTTGGAACAACTATTTGTAATCAAAAAAAACAAAAGAAAAATTCATAATGCTAGGAGAATTAGCATTTCACTTACAGTGTTCTGTTTATTTAAAAAATTATTATAATGGTAGGATAGTTTAGCATTTTATTAACAGCAAATTGCTTAAATAAATAAATCAAAATGATAGGAGAGGTTAGCAATTTTGTAATAGCATGTCGACTACTCGACTAAAAATAAAAATGGTTTTAGAAGCCAAGTATTTTTGGAACAACTTTTTGAAATAAAAAAAACAAAAGAAAAATTCATAATGATAGGAGAATTAGCATTTCACTTACAGTGTTCTGTTTATTTAAAAAATTATTATAATGGTAGGATAGTTTAGCATTTTATTAACAGCAAATTTCTTAAGTAAAAAAATCAAAATGATAGGAGAAATTAGCATTTTTGTAATAGCATGTCGACTATTCGACTAAAAATCAAAATGCTTTTAGAAGCTAAGTATTTTTGGAACAACTTTTTGTAATAAAAAAAAATTCATAATGATAGAAGAATTAGAATTTCACTTACAGTGTTCTGTTTATTTAAAAAATTACTATAATGGCGGGATAGTTTAGTATTTTATTAACAGCAAATTGCTTAAATTAAAAAATAAAAATGATAGGAGAGGTTAGCATTTTTGTAATAGCATGTCGACCACTTGACTAAAAATCAAAAATGCTTTTAGAAGCTAAGTATTTTTGGAACAACTTTTTGTAATAAAAAAACAAAAGAAAAATTCATATTGATAGGAGAATTAGCATTTCACTTATAGTGTTCTGTTTATTTAAAAAATTATTATAAAGGTAGGATAATTTAGCATTTTATTAACAGCAAATTGCTTAAATTAAAAAATAAAAATGATAGAAGAAGTTAGCATTTTTGTAATAGCATGTCGACTAATTGACTAAAAATCAAAATGCTTTTAGAAGCTAAGTATTTTTGGAACAACTTTTTGTAATAAAAAAAGAAAAAAGAAAAATTCATAATGCTGGGAGAATTAGCATTTCACTTACAGTGTTCTGTTTATTTAAAAAATTATTATAATGGTAGGATAGTTTAGCATTTTATTAACAGCAAATTGCTTAAGTAAAAAAATCAAAATGATAGGAGCATTTTTGTAATAGCATGTCGACTACTCAACTAAAAATCAAAATGCTTTTAGAAGCTAAGTATTTTTGGAACAACTATTTGTAATCAAAAAAAACAAAAGAAAAATTCATAATGCTAGGAGAATTAGCATTTCACTTACAGTGTTCTGTTTATTTAAAAAATTATTATAATGTTAGGATAGTTTAGCATTTTATTAACAGCAAATTGTTTAAATTAAAAAATAAAAATGATAGGAGAGTTTGGCATTTTTGTAATAGCATGTCGACTAATCAACTAAAAATCAAAATTCTTTTAGAAGATAAGCATTTTTTAAACATATTTTTGTAATCACAAAAAAAAATCATAATGCTAGGAGAATTAACATTTCAGTTACAGTGTGCTGTACAGATAAAATAATTTACATTAACCACTGTTAACTACTGTGTTTCCGGTATTAAACTGAAAATTACAAAAGCAATTACATTATTAAAATTTTAACAACATAAAATATTATCATACCTTTTTGTCATCCATATTGGCTAGGATCTCCTTTGACACAATGTTTTTCATTAAGTTTAGCGACCATTTTGCAAATCTTGGAGAGCCGCTTATCCACTCTTTTCTTGGCTTAAGTATATCAACATGTTCACACAGAAAATACTTAAAAAAGAACAAAATATTAGTTAGAATAAATTATCATACATCTTATCATACTATATTCAAATTTAATATTATGATGAAAAAATATTATTGATTTTTTCTTACCAGGGGAAGAATGGAATAGCCAGACATATTTCTTGGTTTATCATTGAATTTTTTTAATGATTTAGTTAAATGATAATGAATACTTAATGGCCAAGAAATTTGATTCATTTTTTTTGGATCAACGGTGTATTGAAGATAATCCCAGTTAAGCATTCTTTGATTGTCAAGGAAAAGAAATGTTATAAAGAGAAGAATAAGAATAAATCTTAGCAAATCATTTTCCTCATCTGGAATTTCTTTTTCAATTTCAATTTCTATTCTTTTAATAACAAGATCTTTGGTTATATGATCTATGTTAACAAAATTTCTTGCAACAAACCTTTGACAATTTTCAGGGGTGTATGATAAAGATACTTTAGGTAAGGGAAAAATATTTCTCCCATTCACAGGAAAACCAAAAATTAATGAAACATCTTTCGTTGATAATTTAAATTTTTTCCTCCCAATAGAAAAACATTTCTCCTTAATTGAATAACAACTGATTAAATCATCTAAAATTTTAGTAGATTTTCTAATTTGCTTTGGTCCAATGTTACTTGAAAAAAATGCATTTATAAATTCAAAGAAAGGAGTCTGTTTTAAAAAATTTAATTGATTAGTTGAAAAACCTTTTTTTTTATTTTTTTTCAAGAATTTTAACCAATGGTACTAGACTACATCGGTATTGGACAGTCTACCTTTTCTTTTTTTGGCTCCCAACTATTTTTCGTTTTTTGCTTTCTTTATTCTCAGGAGAAGACTCCGATATTTCCTGCAAGAAAGAGATAACAAATCAATATAAAATTGTATTAAAATATAGAACTGTATTATAATACAATATTAAAGAAATCATTTTGTGCAATATAATGTTAGATTAATCTAGCATTTTCATACATTATAATGCTAGGATGACCTGTCATTTACATATATCAGTTAATGGCTCGGCCATGCCATGTAATGACCGGTTATCCTAGCATTTTCGTGCAATTTTCAAGGGCACGACCACTCGCTGTAGTGCTAGGATAACCTGGCATTTACATATGTCGATTAACGACTTAGCCATGCCATGTAATGACAGGTTGTCCTAGCATTTTCGTGCAATTTTCAAGGGCGCGGCCACTCGCTGTAGTGCTAGGATAACCTGACATTTTCATATTCGGTTAACAGCTAGGCCATGCCATGTAATGACAGGTTATCGTAGCATTTTCATGCAATTTTCAAGAGCTTGGCCATTCGCTGTAGTGCTAGGATAACATGTCATTTACATATGTTGGTTAATGGCTTGGCCATGCCATGTAATGACAGGTTACTCTAGCATTTTTGTAAAATTTTCAAGGGCTCGGCCACTCGCTGTAGTGCTAGAATAACCTGTAATTTACATATGTCGGTTAACGGCTCGGCCAAGCCATGTAATGACAGGTTGTCCTAGAATTTTCGTGCAATTTTCAAGGGCTCGGCCACTCACTGAAGTGCTAGGATAACCTGACATTTTCATATGTCGGTTAATGGCTCGGCCATGGCATGTAATGACAGGTTGTTCTAGCATTTTCATGCAATTTTCAAGGGCGCGGCCACTCACTGTAGTGCTAGGATAACCTGACATTTTCATATGTCGGTTAATGGCTCGGCCATGTCATGTAATGACAGGTTACTCTAGCATTTTCGTAAAATTTTGAAGGGCTCAGCCACTCGCTATAGTGCTAGGATAACCTGTCATTTACATATGTCACGTAATGGCTCGGCCATGCCATGTAATGACAGGTTGTCCTAGCATTTACATGAAATTTTCAAGGGCTCGGCCACTCGCTGTAGTGCTAGGATAACCTGACATTTTCATATGTCGATTAACAGCTCGACCATGCCATATAATGACAGGTTATCCTAGCATTTTCATAAAATTTTCAAGGGCTCGGCCACTCGCTGTAGTGCTAGGATAATCTGACATTTTCGTATGACGGTTAACGGCTCGGCCATTCCATCTAATGACAGGTTATCCTAGCATTTTCGTGCAATTTTCAAGGGCTCGACCACTTTCTGTAGTGCTAGGATAACCTGTCATTTACATATGTCGCTTAATGGCTCGTCCATGTCATGTAATGACAGGTTATCCTAGCATTTTCATGCAATTTTCAAGGGCGCGACCACTCGCTGTAGTGCTAGGATAACCTGACATTTTCATATGTCGATTAACAGCTCGGCCATGCCATATAATGACAGGTTATCCTAGCATTTTCATAAAATTTCAAGGGCTCGGTCACTCACTGTAGTGCTAGGATAATCTGACATTTTCATATGTCAGTTAATGGCTCGGCCATGCCATGTAATGACAGGTTATCCTAGCATTTTCGTGCAATTTTCAAGGGCTCGACCACACGCTGTAGTGCTAGGATAACCTGTCATTTACATATGTCGGTTAACGGCTCGGCCATGCCATGTAATGATAGGTTACTCTAGCATTTTTGTAAAATTTTCAAGGGCTCGACCACTCGCTGTAGTGCTAGGATAACCTGACATTTTCATAACGGCTCGGCCATGCTATGTAATGACAGGTTGTCCTAGCATTTTTGTACAATTTTCAAGGGTTCGGCCACTCACTGTAGTGCTAGGATAACTTGACATTTTCATATGTCAATTAACGGCTCGGCCATGCCATGTAATGACAGGTTACTCTAGCATTTTCATAAAATTTTCAAGGGCTCTGCCACTCACTGTAGTGCTAGGATAACCAGACATTTTCATATGTCGTTTAACAGCTCGGCCATGCCATGTAATGACAGGTTGTCCTAGCATTTTTGTGCAATTTTCAAGGGCTCGGCCACTTGTTGTAGTGCTAGGATAACCTGTCATTTACATATGTCAGTTAACGGCTCGGCCATGCCATGTAATGACAGGTTACTCTAGCATTTTCGTAAAATTTTCAAGGGCTCAGCTACTTTGTTTAGTGCTAGGATAACCTGACATTTACATATGTCAGTTAATGGCTTGGCCATGCCATGTAATGACAGGTTGTCCTAGCATTTTCGTGCAATTTTCAAGGGCTCAGCCACTCGTAGTGCTAGGATAACCTGGCATTTTGTGTTTTAAACTTGTCTAGAATATTCTGCTCTTAATTAACCTAGCATATTTTGCACTACAAATCAATGCATAATTAATGAATCGTTTTATAATATATTTGTATTAATTTTGCCCAAATAAACAGCACAGAATTTAAAACTACATGTACAGTCAATTTAAGCATTTGTGTTTAATTTTGTCTATTATACCTGATCTCGTTTATCCTTCTCCTTCTCCATCGTCTTTTTCGCATTTATAGCTGATAGTGATAATCTCGAAGAAACAACCATATTTTCTGATTTTGGTGGCGAATTTGACGATGGTTCCGACGACGACGATGACCTTAAGCGACGAGTTTGCATCAGCGATTGATCTGATGACGATGACGATGACCTTAAGCAACGAGTTTCCATTATAGGAATACACTTGCTTTTGATTTACGTCTATCTCCTGTTTTCTCGATTTTAATTTGATGGAAAACCCTAAGTGAAGACGACTAAGTGAAAGAATAGATGGTAACGTGGGAGTTTTTGTTTTATTTTAGTTCGCGGGTCCTTCAGCCCAATTAATAAAAGTTGCGGTCCAGAGATTAAAATTTTAAATAAGTTTGTCCTTATACCTAATTTCCTCTTATAAGACCCAGGTCCTATCACACAATGCAACGCAAGCCAGAGGATAGGGTTTTCCCTTATAATAGCCAAACATGCTTGGTACGTTAAAACAAATCATTTGATAATATTATAAGTGCATAATGTATGAAACAACTTCAAATGTAAATGTATCAATCCTAGGCGGCATGGGTACCATATATCATGTCGCCAATACTAGGCTCTACAATCAAAACTGCAAAGTCACGTATTGGAAATTGGATTTCCATCTGGAAACCAAGGCAAGGGATCGTCCTTACCTCTTCGAGACAATCTAACCCATGTCTCAGGAACAGCTGCAACTGCACCTTGGATCTTCAGGGACGGTCCACAAGGAGTGGATTAAAATGCCTGAGCAATGCGTTTTCTCGCCCTGTGGGGCGTAAGCTGGTTATATCCCGACCAAAATATTGGCCCCGTAATGACCAATATAACCGAGGTGTCTCGCTATACATCATCCACATAAGTAAAATGTCAGGGCTTGCAAAACGCTGACACCACTCCTAGCTAGAAGGAAACGCATGTCCTCCCTGCAGTCCTCTCCTGTTTCTGGTTCACATCGGGGTGTGAGGCTCGCGAATCAACGCTACACAAAGCTACGCTATATCTAAGCCGTGCTTTGATCATCAACCACAAGACTCTGCTTTTCAACAGAAGCCTTGATCATTTGCATCTCAGCATGCTACACAGGCAATCCACGCTATGCAACTGATGTCTATCAATTACACAGAGTAAAATCCGATGTCAGACACACATCCATTTACAAGTTCGTTCTGGGTCTGAACGAAACCGGAGGCACCTTATTCCTTCCCTATATATCCAATACAGGGGAGATGTCCTCGCATATCCGGTTGATCTCCAAGTACGTCTGTACGATCACCACTTATTATCTTGCCTTGGGCGTACAGCCCAATCAAGACATCAGTAATCATCCAAACGATGTGAAAACCTCCGGTCTTCAACCACCATCTTTATCCTCGACATATCATCGAATCAATTATTCAGAATGGGATAAACCCGGTCTTTCGGAATAACTCGCGTATTTAATAAACAAGTACTATAAAAACACAACATATGCCTCATTCCTATCCAGAATATTCCTTTATTCAAATATTCTTATACTTTGGGAAAGGTTCCCATTGATTTTATCAAAGATAAATTCTTTAAATTTATTCTTTAATCTTCCTTTGGATATCATTTCAATCTAGTTAAAGATGCATTAAAACTCCACTTGATTTTAATCTTCCCAAAAATCAATATTAACGATTGTTTAACTTAGGAAATCATATCCTGCCTTTAACTGGGTTAAAGCCGGTTCACGATAAACCCAAAATCACATTCCATTCCATCAGCCTTTAAACGTAAATTAACAAGTGAACAATTCCCTAGGTATTAACCCCGAAGGCCGAAACCAATATCAGATCAATACCCAGGAAACCATTCAACTTAACTAATCTCCAGTTAGTTTCTGATTTTCTTAACTTCATTGGGTCTAAGAACAGTATTATTAAAGATACCATTCACGACAACCCAAAATCTTATTCCTTTCTTTAACTGGGTTAAAGAACCAATGTCCTTTAAAACACAGTTCACGATAAACCCAAAATCACATTCCATTCCATCCGCCTTTAACCGTAAATTAGCAAGTGAACAATTCCCTACGTATTAACCCCGAAGGTCAAAACCAACATCAAATCAATACCCAGGAAACCATTCAACTTAACTGATCTCCAGTTAGTTTCTGATTTTTCTTAACTCCATTGGGTCTAAGAATAGTATTATTAAAGATACCATTCACGACAACCCAAAATCTTATTCCATTGTTAATCGGGTTAAAGAACAAATGTTATTTAAAACACCGTTCATGATAAACCCAAAGACCAATTTCAATTCCATTCCAATTAAATATCAATTAATTGGTATCCTTTATTAAATCTAAATAAAAAGATTTAATCTTTTCTCAACTGGGTTCAAGAACAGTGTTAATGAAGACACCTATAACGACAAACCCAAAATCATATTTAATATTAAATACAAGGCTCTGAATAGAAAATAAATCGGCTTATATTCAATATCAAATTCTGAAATCAACAAATACCGTATTGGAACAACGATATATATATCTTCCAAATTCCTCCACAATATCCATATAATCATGGAATCCAATATCGAAATATTCTGAAGATAATTTTGATTCAAATCCATTCCATTTCATATATTGGAAATTCTGGTTATTTTTAAAACCATTTCAAATCCAATTTATTTATTTAAAAATATTTGATTATAATTCCAGTTAATAACTAGTTCATTTCGATAAATGTAACGACCTTGAAAATCTGAACCAATTTAAAAATTTTAAATTGGCTAAAATAATGGATTTTAAATATTTAAAATAAATATTTTAAATAATGGCAATGAAAAGTGAGTTTGAATCGACAATTGAAAACGAATATAATTAATTATAATTATAAACAAGGCCTGAAATGGCGCTGCAGTTTCAAAAATTGAATTCAAACTTTGTCGGACTGTACCGGGTGCAAAACAAAACGGATTTTAGTGAAACCAAAAATATTTAAATCTGTTAGTGAACACCTTTCTAACGAATCTGAAAAATCGAATTTTCATAGCGGAAAGCAAAAGTTATGGCCAAATGAATTTTCAGAATGGTCGCTATGGAATATATATAGCCCGTGAAATTGGCCATTTTGCATACGACCTCGGAATTCGACGAAACCACTTTTGTTGGATCCAGGATGTGAAGTTATTGCTAGGTTTCAAATTTCATAATTTTTGAAGCTAGTATGTGAGCGTGGCAAAGGAAAAGGTGTTCTGGTCAATTACAGTTAAATTGGATCGACCAGAAATGGGCCTTTTTGCAAACGGTCTCAGAATTCGACGAAACTAGTTTTGTTGGGACCGTATCGTCTAAACATAGCTAGATTTATTTTTCTGGAATTGTTCGAATCAATTTGTGGCCCTGGAAAATTGAAATGTACGTTCAAATTAAATATTGAATGTTTTATATTTTAATTTGAATGGAAACTGACTGAAACAGTCGAATGGGCCTTCGAAACATATCCCATTGTGTTCAGACTGGGGGTAAAACACTAGGGACGACAGTCGTTGGGTTTGAATTGGTGTTCGTGTGTGAAAGAGGGTATTTTCGGATTTTTAAAAATATATAAATAAACAAAAAATATCATTGGTCAGAAAATCTAATTTCTCTCTCCCCGAAGTTCGACTGAAGGCGGAAACACGCTCGAATCTTCCCATCCACTTTCCGACCAATCCACGCAAAATTAGCCCCTCCTCCAATTGAAGATTTTGTAGAGCTCCTCGAGATCTTCAAATCCATACCTAGTTTCGATTTTTTCATTTTGTATTTTGGGAGAACGGACGCCGAGAAGTCGCCGCCTTCACTTCGCCGCCCCGCCTGATTCCGACGACCGAGTTCGCCGCCGTTCAAGGCTTAGGCGCGCCTCTCCTAGCTCTTCGAGATGGAAAAGGCCGATCGTCATATAGTTGCACGGATTTGAAGAAAATTCAAAACCTAGTTTTGAAGAATTCAGAGAGGTATCGGCCAGATCTATTTTCAACAGTTTTAACACCTTTAAACCGTTGCAAACTTTGAAAAATCATATCTTTTTCGTGTGTTGACGAAATTCGATGAAACAGGAAACATCGTGACCGTGAGGACGCCTTCTACATTCTAGAAGAGACCGCATATTTTTCTGAGCCTTCTGCTATTTTTGGTGGAGTGGAACCCAATGTGAGATTTCTAATTTATAAACAATATGGAAAACGACGATGTATAAATTATATAGTCGATGTATGAGTTATATAAGCGTTGTACACCTCATGTATAAGCGTTGTATAAGTTGTACGTTCGATGTATAAGTTGTATATGCGTTGTAAAAATTATATATGTGTTGAAATAGAAGTGAATTGCTATATATAAATATATATATATATATATGTATGTATATATATATATATATATACGCCCCTCGTCCACAAACCATGGACGATATTTATTGGTTGTGATTGGTGTGAAAATTGATTGATAGCGAATGGTTGATTGGGATTGTTTGTGGTTGATATTGGTTGATTGTGGTTGAAAAATACCCATTTGTGGTTGAGAAATATTTGGTTGAAACCACATAGGATTAGTTCGTGGAAATGAAATAAATATATACATGCCGCCTGCGTGCGAACTAGATGCATGATCCCCATTGTCAAAAACCGCGAGGTTTTAAGGTAGAGCGAGGAGTCGTACTAGGGACGGTCCCGGTTTTAACTACCCTGCCGTTATGCTGCCGAAATTTTGAATAATATTCATGGGTTTGAATTATTTTCATTTGCTGAAACTATATTTATTCGTAGAATAGAAAAACTTCATGTGTTGAATCGATATTCATTCGTTGAATTGAAATTCATGTGTTGAATGGTATTCGTGTTTTAAATATAAAAATCACATTTTTATCTATATATATAAACTATAGAAAACCTTCATGTGTTGAATCGATATTCATTCGTGGAATTGAAATTCATGTGTTGAATGGTATTCATATTTTGAAATGAATTGTTTTACAATAAAAATCCTATTTTATCACCTACATAAACTATATAAAATAATAGTGTTTTGAAATGAATTGTTTTACAATAAAAATCACATCTTTATTATATACATGAATTGTTGAAATGTGAAGTGTTAAAAATAGCCACTCGTTCAAATAAATATGCATGAGTTGAAATATTCATTAATTAGCTAGTGATATGATTTTTTTTTTTGCCTATGCATGCAACATTAGAATGAATGGTGTTCTTAAAACAAATGGAATCAAATATGAAGTTGAATGGAAAATGATAAGTGATAAGAACTGTATATATGTACATGCATATTTATTGAACAGGTTATAGCAAAGGGGCTAGAGAAGAGGAATAAAATTTTGTGCCCGACAAATAGGTACACATTTACTGTTTTGTTTGGGTGATGATTTTATGAGCCTGTTGGCTAGCCGCTTGGCTTTTTCTTTTTCTTTTTGACATGAGACGCCCGTGTGGCTATTTGGGAATTTTTCCCAGCCCCTCTCGTACAAAGGAGGTTATGGTGAAATTTTCCAAAATTTAAAGGCGTTAGTGAAATATTAGAAGTGGAAACAATATAGGAATTTTTGAATGAACTATATTTATATAATTATATAAATATAAATAAAATTAAAACGAAACGTGGCCGTGCAGTTCCCATTTTGAAACCGTGATTTCAAACGATTATACCGGGGGATCCGACCATCGGATTTTCCTGAAATCGCAACCGTTGGGTTCGCTTTGGAAAAATCTTTCCAACGGCACCAACTTTGTAAAAATCCAACGGTTGGATTGTCTGGAATGTTTAATTCAAATCTGAAGAAAAACAGCGCCAGAATCGATTATATTTTTATATATATATATATATATATATATATATATATATATATAAATATATAAATATAATTATATTTAATCGAATAAAGACGCTGCAGTTCGTATTTTGAAATTGAAACTTCAAACGATTATACCGGGAGATCCGACCGTCGGATTTTCCCGAAACTGGAACCGTTGGATTCGTTTTGAAAAGATCTTTCTAATGATGTAAATTTTGTGAAGATCCAACGGTTAGATTTTCAGATATGTGTAAATCAAATCTGAAGAAAAACAGCGCCACGACCGCGTTATGGCCCGAAGCGTCGTTTTAAATAAATTGGCTATTTTAAAATAAATAAAAATAATGATAAATCATTTTAAAATATTATAAACGATATGGATGTGATTTAGAAATTAACTGAAGGTTGGCTAAGTCGAATGGTTTCCTGGATGTTGATCTGATGTTGGTTTCGGCCTTCGGGGTTAATAATTGGGAAATCTACTGATTGACGGTTAGTGACTAATGAATTGAAATGATGCGTGTATATGTTAGTGTTGCACTTGTTTATTATATACGCGAGTTGCTCAGAAAGACCGAGTTTTTCCCATTCTGAATAACTGAATCGACGATAAGAAATCGAAGATGAAGACGGTGGTCGAAGACCGGAGATCTTCACCTCGTTTGGATGGTAACCGAGGTCCTGATTAGGAGGCATCCCGAAATATGGATAATGAGTGGTGATCGTCCAGACGTACGTGGTGATCGATGGGTTTGCGAGGTATTTAGTGCCTCCGGTTTCGTTCAGACCCAGAACGGACTTGTAAATGGACTGTATGTCTGACATTGGATTTTATTCTGTGTTGATTGATCTCTATTAAATATACATCTGTTTGGCGGTGGAGAATTTATTCTTTTGCTTAACGCCCTTCTCTGAAACGCACAAGCTCAGAGGTTGTATATCGATGGACATCAGTCGCATGGCATGAATTGCTAGTGTGACATGCCTAAGTGGAAAATGAACAGGTCTTCTGTTGAAAAGCAAAGTCTTGTGGTGATGATCAAAGCACCGCCTGTGTGGCGTAGCTTTGTGTATAACGTGAAATCGCGAGCCTCACACCCCGGTATGAACCAGAAACGGGAGAAGGACCTCAGGGAGGGCATGCGTTTCTTTCTAGCTAGGGTGGTGTCAGTGACCTACCAGCCCTGACATTTATATATTTTTCACCTGTGTGGTTGTTGCTGTTGCGAGGCGCCTCGGTTAGATCGGACGATCCGGGTCCGATGGAGCCATTCGTTGGCTCATTTACACCCCAAAGGGTGGGGAAACGCATTGTTCAGGCATTTTAACCCACATCGGTGGACCGTCCCTGACGATCCAAGGGTCACTCGAGCTCTGATCCTATGGCTCGGGCTAGAGAGTCACGAATTCGGTAAGGACTATCTTTTGCCTTGGTTCATGATGGAAATCCAATTTCCAAATACGTGACTGTGCGGTTTTGATTGTATATATATATATGGCGACATGAAATATGGTACCCATGCCGTCTATGATTGATAGTTATGATTTGAAATTGCTTTCAAAACATATAAACCCTAGCAATAATATCAAATGCCTTTGTTTTATTCGTATCAAGCATGTTTTGGCCGTTATAAGGTAAAAACTCTATCCTCCGGTTTGCGTTGCATTGTGTGATGGGAACTGAGTCTTATAATGACTTCATTTTTATAAAAAGCATTGCGATGTTTAAAAGAATGATTTGTTTTAAAGCACTGGCAATCCAATGGAGTAAACCCATTCCACGAAAGTGGCGTGGTCGTGTGATTAGCCATATTATAAATGTGTTGAGTAGATTTCTCATACCAGTCCCATGACTGACTCGTAGTTTGTTTCACTTTCAAACTCGGGTGCCCCTTTTTCTACACGGGCAGCCTTGTATTCAGGTTTAGCTGGTTCTTTCTGGATAGCTGGAGCTGAAAATGGATTCTATTATTTATCTCTTTTTATGCTGTTCAGCTCCTATTGTACATATTTTGTTTATTTCCGTTGTAGACATTTATGTATAGTTGAACTGTATTTGTACTAAGTAAGATCCTATATACTGCGTAACTCTGATGATTACTTTTATCCAGTATATTTTGCGGTTCACTATCTGGTGTATTTATTTAATTCTGTTCTTCTATTATCTGTTTCTGTGTTATATTCCACGGATTACCCTTGCCACCGTCAGTACGGGGTTTGGGGCGTCTCAATAAAAGTCTATTTTTATCTTTTCAAATATGGATTTTTTCATCCCAATTCATTCCGAATCATTTGTTATGATTTTACACATATTAATGATATTTTTAATAATTTGATCAAGGCACGTACAGTCGATTTCCATAAACGGCCATCAAGCTGCACTTACATCGACCTTTTCAAAATTTGATTTCGATATAATTCCAAATCCAGCCGTTAGATTTCTAATTTCTTGTATTCTTTAGAAAGCTCTTTTCGATACGAACCCAACGGTTCTGGTTTTAGGAGAATCCGACAGTCGGATCTCCCGTAATGTCCATTCGAAGTCAATGGTCAAAATTCGCGAACTTCCGCAGCGCGGCGCGTTCTATTCAGGCCATTATATTATATATATATATAATATAATATATATAATATATATTTCGTTGATTTCCATTTAAAACGTATTTTATAAATCGTTTTAAATTCTTTTTCAAAACGATTTCAACTTCATATTCAATTTCAAATCAAAATTGAATATTCCATATCAATAATATATATAAATGATAGTATTTTCAAAACATTAGATTTTGAAATCAATTCCTTTTCGATGTTCATTATAAAAACTAATAAAATCGATATAAATATCGTTCCCTTCAAAATGGCGTTAATCTAATCAACACGGCTTTATATATTTAAATATATTCGTGTCCATCCCTAATCGGACATCAAAATCATATTTTGATCCTTTACTGAATATTACTTTAAAATATTCGTTATTTTTAAAATAATTGTTATTTTAAAATATTCAAACTTTCTGAACTAGAATCAGACACAGTCAATTACCATATAATTTGATTTATATGGATTTCATACACACATGTACACAACAACAACCAAACACAGTCAACCATCATCCAAGGTGCATTCTGCACTGCATAAGCATTTAATATAAATATTCAATGCTTACACAGCTTGTCAATTAATCGATTGACATACAACTAATTATTGGGACTAGTGTATGTCATATATCATCCCAATACCCATGTGGGTTTCAATCAACAAATAATGAATTTTATTTGTGCAGTTGGGCGATGTGTAAAATTTATCGTCCCAATCAATATCAGTCAAATCAGTGTACATAAACAAATCGTCCGATTTGTTTACGAATATTTATTTTATTCATATACACGTTAAAAATTATATTTTTAACTATAAAATATTTTTAACTATAAAATATTTTATTTTATTCCACATCTCACAATCAATTTTATCAACATAAACAAACAAACAAACAAGTCGTCCATGGTCTGTGGACAACGAGTGTCGGGTGCTGCTAAGCACCGTCTGCATCCGAGTATATATTTTAACTAGAAATAAAATTAAAGTGAGAAATTCTCACCTTTGGGTTCCGCTCCACCGTGCTTTCTTTCTGAACTGTTTCGATTTGTTCGAAATTACAACGCATCCTTTTCACGATGTTCATATATAAAAATCACATTTTTGTTTCTACTTCATATATTTACAACGCTTCTTTCTATATAAAAATTATATTTTTATTGCCATTCTACATATATAAAAATCGAATCTTTATACTACTACTTACATACGATAAAATTTATATTTTTGTCTAACTAAAAATAATATTTTCATATGGTTATTTATATTATAAAAATCATATTTTTATTATCTCTATAATATAAAAATCATGTTTTTATTATCATACATAAATAAAAATCATATTTTTATCGCTACTATATATGAACAAAAACCATACTTTTCTAATCATACAAATTATATTTTAAAATTCTCATCTTTTACATCTTAAAAATATAATCTTTTTACATATAAAATATAATATTTCATTATAAAAATATAATCATTCACTATAAAAATCTAACTTTCACTATAAAAATCTAACTTTTAAATAAAAAAATATATTATCTTATATATATAAAAATCAAGACTTTATATAAGTAAATAAAGTTAAATCAGATTTTAAAACGAGTTATTACATAAAAATAAATAAAAATAAAAAAAATATATAAATAAAAAACTTACAGTCTAATTTGGGAGAGGGGAGGGCTGATCGAAGGGGTGGTGGCGGCTCAGGGGGGCGCGGCGGAGTTCATCAGGTGGTGGGTTTTCTCAGGGGGCGGCGGTCTCGATTCTCGCGAGGGGGGGTTCACGGTGGGTTAGAGAAGGGGGAAAGGGGGAGGAGAAGAGAGGGAGGGGGGAGAGAGGGTGGCCTGAGGGGTGCGCCAGCTCCGGTGGCGTGATGGGCGGCGATTGCCCCCTCGATCTCCCTTCTTTTTCTTTTTTTATCTCGTGTTGACTGAATGGAAGTATTTAATATTATTTTATTCCATAAAAGTTGATTTTACGTTTGAACTCCAAACGAGACCCAACGACTATCATCCATAGCTAATTACTCCTATTCCGAACACAATAGGATATGTATCGTAAGCCATTTTGGTTGGTTTGATCGGTTTTCGTCAAAATCACAATATAAATCTACATATTGAATTTGAACGCACATTTCAATTTCCCGGGGCCACATATAGACTCTAAAAATTCCCCAAATTTTTTTTCTTGCTTCGTATTGGTGATACAGTTCTAACAAAACTAATTTCGTCAAATTTGGAGACCGTTTGAAAAATGGCCATTTTCTGGTCGATCCAAATTGACTGAAACTGTCAAAACACGTTTTACTTCGCCACGCTCATATATTACTCTCAAAAATTTTGAATATTGGAATCTAGAAATAATTTGACATCCCGGATCCAACAAAAGTGGTTTCGTCGAAAACAGAGGTCGTTTGCAAAATTTACATTTTTAAGGGCTATATTTTCCTTAGCGACTATTCTGAATTTTCAACTGGACATAACTTTTTATCCGCGCTATGAAATTTTATTTTTTCGGATTCGTTGGAAATATATTTTCAAATGGATTCTAATACTTTTGGTTTCGCTAAAATCCGATTTATTTTGAATCCTGTACATTCAATTGAAATTTGAAATCGAATTTTCAAACTACCACGCCATTTTCAATTCCTTTTATAACTAAAAATAAATATTTATTTTCTAACGATGATTCAAATAAATATATACGTTCTAATTCTATTCAAAATAAATTTCTCATCATTATTATTTAAAGTAAATCATTTTAAATATTTAAAATTCATTAAAATAACTAAAATAAAAATTATAAATTGGTTCTGATTTTCCGGGTTGTTACAGTAATACCCTAGATTGAGTATATGTATATACATAAGAGAGTGTATTTGTAGATTTTATATACAAATTTTTTGTATTGTGTTGTTTGATCGGTTCAAGTAGAACTAGCAATTGATACAATATTGTTTTGTAAAGAGGGCAAATGAAATAATTTTGCCCAAATTATATTTTTGTATAGAAAAGAAATAATTTTATTAAAATACCGAGATATTTATTGGGTGATTTGAACAAAATTCAAATGGAATTATGAATTTGAATGGTTCAATATAACCAAAAGAAGTTTTACATAAAATTTATGAGTAAGAATTTTAAATTTAACTTGAGTTAAGTAAGTCAAGTTAGTAAAAGGAATTGTTTGGATTGAAGATGAGACGACCCAAACTTCCCCTTACGAGAAAGCCCAGAATGAATTGAGAACACGATGCATCAGACACCAACAATAGAACATTTCATTGCTATTACAACAATTACATCAGAGTAGAAGATATCAGAGTATGAATAATCATACAACAGAAAAATATCGGAGGTTTAAAATACTAAGCAGTGGAAATTTAAATGTATAAATACAATGACTAACACAACTGAATGAAATACACGGATACAAAGATTTCCGAATATAGCTCCAGCTGTAATCCAGGATCCTAGGAGAAGAAATATCTGTGAAAACAAAAACTACTAGCTGCCCATGTGGAAAATATAGGCACCCGGAGTTTAGGTTAAAACAATAAACTCCAAGTCAGTCATGGGATTAGTGTGAGAACTAAAACAGTTATTAAAAACTTTACTTTAAAATAAGGTAAATAAAGGGACCATGCCGTATAACACGGAACGAGTTTACCTCCAAGAATACGAGTGCCTAAAACAAACAGCTCAATGCTAGTTAAAGAAAAATGAAGCTATTATAAGACTCAGGTCCCATCACACAATGCAACACAAGCCGGAGGATAGAGTTTTACCTTATAATAGCCAAATATTCTTGGTATGTTTTAAAACAAATCTTTTATTATTACTATAAGTGAAGAAATCAACTTCAAATATAAATGTATCAATCATAAATGGCATGAGCACCCCATCCCACTATGTCGCCATATATTGGTCTACAACTAAACCGAAAAATGTCATATTGGAAGTTTGGATTTCCATCATGATGGCTACTGATCCGAAAGAACGATCACGTAGTGCGATTCCCCATGGCTTACTTCCCAGGCATGAGAAAACATCGTAATACACATCTGCACTGTATCCTGTAATTCGAGTATCTCCACGACTTACGTCCCATGCATGAGAAAACGCCGCTTACTCTATCCAATATGGGAATCGGAGGGTGTGCCCCTATCCCTACCAGGTGTCTAGCTACCACACCCAGCCTATCTCAGTCGACTAAATACATCCACCTCGAAAGTATACTGATCTAACCATCAGTTCACCACCATACCGGGGTGCGAGGTTCGCGAATTAACGCTACACAAAGCTATGATAATTAAAGCTATGCTTTGATCATCATCCACTAAACTTTGCTTTTCAACAGAAGTTTGGATCACTGCATCTTAGCATGCCACACTATAAATCCATGTCATACCATTGATTTCTACCAATATGTAACCTTTAAGCTCGTACGTCTCAAAGAAGGGTGTTAAGCAAGAGAATAAATTCTCCGCTACCAAACAGATATTTATTTAGCAGAGATCAATGAATACAACATAATGGATTACAATGTCAGACACATCATCCATTTGCAAGTCCGTTCTGGGTCTAAACGAAATCGGGGGCAACTTATTCCTCGTCCCGTATGTCCAATACAGGAGAAAGGCCCTCACATATCCGAACGATCAACAAATACGTCTGGATGGCTACCACTGTAGCCCTTTCAAGGTAGCTACCCCAATTTTGGGCATCAGTAGCAACCCATCTATTCGATGTGAAGATCGCCAGTCTTGCACCGTCTTCAATCTCTTCGACTGTTAGTCGTCGTATTAATTATTCAGAATAGTTTAAACCCGGTCTTTCCGAATAACTCACGTATCTTATAATCAAGTGCTATAACAACACATTATCTGCCTCATTCCAATCCAGAATATTCTTTTATTCGTATTTGTTTATTCTGGAAAGGTTCTCATTAATCTTATCAAAGATTATCACTTTTAAACACACTGTTTAATACATTTCTTTGGAAATCATTTCAAAAGATTTTATAGTATCTTTTCACAGTTTAAACCAAATTAAGGTTTATCAAATTAGTCGGGATTAACGCCTTACCGAAGTAATCATTCATTTTATTATCCCATCCCAACCTATTCATCCCATGGAGCAAAACTGGATGTACTCCATATCTACCACCACTATGTTATTGGTAAATTCAATTACCATTTCACGTTCGAATCTAATTAAAGATTTAACTATCCCCTGGAGTAAAACTGGTGGTACTCCGTTCTCGAACACTTCTCAAATTTGGCAAATTTAATTACCACATTAACATTTTAATCTAATTAAAGATTCATTAAAACTCCACTTATTTTTAATCTCCAAAAGTCATTATTTAATGATTATTCAAATTTAGGAAATAAATCCTGTCTTTACTGGGTTAAAGAACCAATGTCATTTAAAACATCGTTCACGATAAACCCAAAATTATCTTCCATCAAAATGGAATCTACATGGAATCATAATAGTGTATAATCGATATAAATTTTCGTATCAAATCAATACTATAAATGGAATAACGACAAAACATTTTAAATTCCATATATAGTAACGGTCTTCCTTTACAGAAGCTCATCTCGATTGTTACCAAATTGAATTCCATTCAATTCCAATTTAATATATTAAATTGGAACTCTTAACTTTGGAAAATTCCATTAAAATCTTAATTAAAAGATTATAAATTCCAAATCATATTCTTCGCTATTAATTGGGTTAAAGAACAACTATTATTTAAAACACCATTCACGATAAACACAAATATCCAATTCTTTTCTCAACCGGGTTTAAGAACAGTGTTATTTCAGACACCGTTCACGACAAACCCAAAGTCCAATTTGATATCAAATACAATGCTCTGAATAGAAATTATATCGGCTTATATCCAATATCAAATTCTGAAACCAACGGATATCGTATTGGGAATAACGTTATTTGTATCTTTCAAATTCCTCAACAATATCCGTGTAATCGTGTAACACCCCATGTCTATTAATGTCACTCACAAAGGGAATGCATCAATGTCCATGGAGCGTTATTGTTGTATAGAACAGATAAATTACAAGAATGAATAAATAAAACAACACAGCGGAAGATAAAACTTATTTCATAGCATCATAACTCAAAACAAGCTTACATAAGTAGTTTCCAAAACCATTACAACAGGATCAATAGCCTTTTCCAAAAACTTCAAAGTACATAAAGAAGCAAATACTTAAATAACATAAATGCATAAATCCCCACTGAGCATAAGCAAAGCCATAAAGATGAGAGAGTCCAAAGCGATACATCTATCTTTTCAAGCAACTGAAAGAAATCGGCACTAAGCTGTAGTATTTCCTCGTTGCAAATCTGAGGGGGGGGGGAAGGAAAGAAAAGAGGTGGAAACAAATGGGTCAGACATAAAGTCCGGCGAGTCTAGTAATTTTAACAAATAATAGGCAAGGTAAATGATCAAGACATAAATAGGCATCATGATATGGCTGTAACTTAGATAAGGTAGATAAAAAGGATGGACAAGATGATTTCGTTCCTAAGTACTAAGACAATCCTACACCTTGGCTAAGCGAACAACCCTCCAAGTACTGACCCCGAAGACCCCAACATCATACTAGCATCCAAAGGACTATCCAACTCAACCAACATGTATTTCATTGCACCACACTTTTGCTAAGTTACTCCACATTACTTTATTACACCGCACATCTACTTGTCTCTTTTTACTAGAGGTTGATCCCTTCCCACTAACTGTACTCACATGACAAACTTGGTAGTTACTTGTACCTGGCTGCTATCGTAGGTGTCAGCTTGCTCCTACCACCGCTAATCTACCCATTCGATAGGCTCCCTAAACCCCGTAGGCACCCGTGCTGGCCCCACAGTGGGGTGTATCACTCCCCAAAGTGGCAACCCCGATACCAACATGAAATGCACAGCCATACCTACACGATGCAACAACGTCTTACCTACCAGCCCAGACCCATGCACGCACATGAACCCGTTGGACTTGCGTTGCCACCGCTATTCACGTTTTGACCTCTTATATTTAAGCCCAGTAAGCGTACCCCAACCTCGGCCTAGTACCGGGCCCAATTAGATACTCAAATGGGTTACTGGTCGAAACGGGTCCCTATCCGACATAAGCCTCCCACCTATGCTTTGTCCGCACTAGGTTTTTCTCCCGATTAACCATTTTAATTACACATGTTATGGTTAAGTCCAAACTTACATGTCATAATTTACATGTCCTATCTTATTCCGGTTAAGTCCATATTTACATGTCATAATTTACATGTCACCCCACTTAACCCTCTAACCATACCCATGTCTTATTATGGTTAGTATTCTTTAATTCATTCCTTATGACGAACGGTGCATGACCTCTCACATTAGACCGAACAATTTGTGGCCGCTGGATTTGTCGGGCGGTTCCGGGAAGTCTTACGCCACAAACCGGGTCTAACCTCGTGTCATTAACCGTTGCGCCTACAATTCATTCCATTGACCTCTCACATTAGACGTCCAATTGTGACCGCTCGATTTGCTGGGCGGTTCCGGTCAGTCTTACGTCACAATTGCGCCTAACCTCGTGTCAAAGGTTCATTAACATCGTATTTCACCCATACCCAATTTTCATGTCATATATATCCAATTAAACATATAATCATGTCTATAATATTGCCTATTCCAAATTGTCACTAATTACACATTAATTAGCCTCAATTACAAATTTACAATTTTAGGCAATTTCATCAATTCCATGTAATTCATACCCAAATATGCCAATTTCACATATTATCCAATTATCCAAAATATCCAATAATATCCAAATTTCCCACATTCCCAATATTCCACATCGTTCCCACGTATTCGCATTCGCGCGTATTTTCAATATAGGATCGAAGGTAGCCTAGATCCACAAATAAAAGGAATAGGGGTAAGAAGAGAGAATCAATTCATAGAAAATTGGAATAAAACATCATCATGAAATAAAGAGGCATGTAGACTGGCATAAAGGCATAATAAAAGATTCAACATGAATAAACTAATAAAAGGTATGAACTTTACAAAGAAACATAGGCATATGATGACATGAATCAAAAAGGTGAAGATTTGGTGAGATTTTCATTACAAACATATATATGAATCCTTTTTACAACTTTTCATGTTACTTTAATCCCATTAGATTTGTGAAAATAACTGTACTCACCTTTCGTGGCTTAAGAAAAGGATTAATGAATTTAAATTGGTGCAGAAACTTTGAATTGACGTTGATTAATCTTCTTTAATTGTTGTTGAAGCTCTAAACTTTGATTTGAATTGTGTATGAACACTTGAGATTTAATTTAGAGGCGGCGACTCTGGTTTAAGAGAGAGCTTGACAGCATAATGGTGTCATAGATAATATTTTATGAATTAGGGTTAGGTCTTAAGGTGTATATATAGATGTCTAGGATCGATTAGAGCTCTTAGATTAACCCAGAAATCATCAGGACCACTCAGATGCAACATCAGCCCTCAGCGCGAATCGGGCCACGGTTTGACAGCCAAACACCTTGGATCGACCCCTAGTCGACCCAGCGGGGCTGGGTCGACCCCAAAAATGGTGCGGTTCGGCTATTCCCCCTCCCGATTTGCTGTTTTGAACTTTTTTGAATATTTATTTATTTAATTTTTATGTATGTCTATATATATTTCTCTCATATGCATACAAACTTCAAGGCTTAATAACATCTTCATAAGGTATCCGTTTCGTGCAAACCAAATGTCTATCTTGACCCAAAATTTTGAGACGAACATAATAGCGCAACCCATTTCACTCAATTCTTCTTCTAAAAATCAAGTGTACTTTAATTTGTGAATTTTAATATTATAAAATTACGGGGTGTTACATTCTCCCCTCCTTAAAGGATTTCATCCCCGAAATCTCCAAGTTAAGAAGAATGTATCATACTTTCCAATCATCCATCCAATCAACCATCATCCACAAGCATCCATTGTCCTTAAAAGATTTCTAATGCTTTTCATGTACATATGCATAGTGTGTGTATATGTCCGTATACGAATGCAAAATTAGGTGGTCCACCGATTCAGTCGACCTCCTTAATGCAAATAATGATAGTGCCATGTATCCATCATGTATGCAAAGAACCCTATACATATCATTACTACATGTGTGCACAACCATTCATTTAAATGCAACATCCATATGATATACACATTCAATGTACATTCATTTTACTAGATACATCCATTTATATGCAATATGCAATATGAAAGTGACTTAGACGATCTAGTGCCTAAAGTGTGTGTATATGCATCCACGAGCAACCGCTAGCAAACACTTGCATCCACATGCATCCACCATACATAACATGTCTCAAACACATGTTTCAACCATAGGACTACCCTATCTAAAGGTCAAAGATACTAGCGAGAGTACATGCTAAAGATAGAACAAGTACAAGCTAAGCGATAAAGAAGAAATTAAAAGACACCCTCGAAAAGGAAAGGGTACAATTAACGCATCTTCTCTTCCGTCTCCCAAGTAGCGTCGCTCTCATCATCTCCCCATTACACTTTGACTAGCTTGACCTCTCGATTCCTCAACATCTTAATCTCCGACCTAAGAATGCATGTAGGAGCTCGTCGAATCGTCGCATCACGCTCTATCTCCACATCTCTAAGCAAGCTAGGCTCTACCACTTCCGCGGTCTCATGCAAGCACTTCCTCAAATGTGATACATGGAATACGTCGTGTACACCACTAAGTCTCTCGGGCAACTCCACTCTATACGCCATCTGTCCAATCCTCTTCTTAATAGGAAACGGCCCTACGAACCTTGGTGCTAACTTCCCAACGGACCCAAAGAGAACAACATTCCGTAATGGAGACACCATGATAAAGATCATGTCCCCAATATCAAACTCAAGATCTATCCTCCTCTTGTCCGCGTACGAATTCTGCCTATCTTGTGCCGTCTTCATCCTAATCAATCTTTTTCGAAGTCTCTCTAATCATATCGGGCCCACGCAAGATCTTATCCGTAGATTCCCATCAACATGTAGGTGAACGACACGGTCTTCCGTAAAGAGCCTCGAAAGGTGCCATGCCAATGCTAGACTAAAAACTATTATTATACGCGAACTCCACCAAAGGAAGATGCTCCTCCCATGTACCTCTGAAGTCTAAAACACATAGCCTCAAAAGGTCCTCTAGAATACGATTCACCCTCTCAGTCTGGCCGTCCGTCTAAGGATGATATGCGGTGCTCAAACATAACTGAGTCCCTACCACCTCTTGCAAGCTCTTCCAAAACTTGCTAGTAAAAATAGGATCGCGATCGTTCACTATGCTAGAAGGAACACCATGCAAACGAACTATCTCTCGAATGTATACGGAGGCTAACCATGGAGCAGTCCTCTTACTCTTCACGGAAATGAAAGGGGCGCTCTTAGTAAGTCTGTCTACCGCGACCCAAATCCTCGTATTACCCTTCCTCGATCTTGGTAACCCATCAACAAAGTCCATCGAGACACTCTCTCACTTCCATTGTGGGACCTCCAATGTGTGAAGCAACCCACCGGGCTTCTTTTGCTCTACTTTTACTTGTTGGCACACTAAGCATCTAGCGATAAACTCGGCCACATCCGTCTTCATACCGGCCCAAATGTAAACTCGTCTCATGTCCATGTACATCTTGTCCCCGCCGGGATGAATGATCATCTTCGAACGATGTGCATCATCAAGAATGGCCTTCTTCAAGTTCTCGTCTCGTGGTACACAAAGTCTATCGTCCCCTACGTAACCAACCCTTATCATCTAGGGTATACCTACTGAGATGGCTCGATGGCTCCCCCCTTATGAGCTTCTCTACTAACTCAACCAACTGTGGGTCATCTCGCTGTGCCTCACCAATCCGTCCTAAAAGCGTAGGTCTGACATCTAAGAATGCTAGCAAACCGGGTACAAAGTCAATGGAAGGTCTAAAGTCAAACGTAAAGATGAACTCTAAGCTTCGCCGCTCAACAAACAACGAACTCAAGGACAACCTTTTCCTACTTAAGGCGTTTGCCACCACGTTACTCTTGCCAGGGGTATATGCTATCTCGAAATCGTAGGACGCTAAGAATTCCATCCACCTTTGCTGCCTTAAGTTCAAGTCCTTCTGAGAGAACAAGTATTTTAGCGATTTGTGGTCTGTGAACAATTCGAATTTCTCACCAAGAAGATAATGGCACCAAGACTTAAGCGCGAAAACAATAGCGGCCAACTCTAGGTCATGTGTATGGTAATTCCTCTCATGCACTCTCAACTGCCTTCCTCCATTGGCTATTACCCTCTCCTCTTGCATTAAGACTGCGCCAAGTCCTGTCCCACAAGCATCGGTATAAACGGTAAATGGCTTACTCCCATCTGGCAAAACTAAGACTGGGGTTGTGGTCAAAGCTCTCTTTAAACGTTGGAACGTCATCACAATCTACGTCCCACGTGAAAACTAGGTTCTTCTTTGTCAAGCGTGTCAATGGGGCTGATATCTTTGCAAAGTCCTTGATAAACTTCTTATAGTAGCCCACCAACCCCAAGAAACTCCTCACCTCGGTAGCATTTTTAGGGACCTTCCAGTCTTGGATGGCCACCACCTTCGCGGGATCCACAGCTATACCTTCTTTGGAAACCACGTGCCCTAAGAATCACAATTCCTTCCTCCAAAAGTGACATTTAGAAAATTTAGATTTAAGGTTATGCGCTCGAAGGGTCTCCAACACTTCCCTAATATGTAGGGCATCCTCTTCCTCGCTCTTAGAAAAGATCAAGATGTCATCCACAAAGACGACCACGAATTTATTAAGGTACTCCCTAAACACCCTACTCATCAAGTCAACAAAATATGCGGGGGCGTTTGTCAAACCGAAGGGCATCACAAGCCACTCATAGAAACCGTCCGGAGTCCTAAAGACAGTCTTGTTTATGCTATCCTCAGCCACTCTCAATTGATGGAAACCAGTGGCTAAGTCCAACTGCGAAAACTCCGAGGCGCAAACTAACTGATCGAAGAGATCGTCAATCCTCAGTAGTGGGTGCCTATTCTTCTTAGTAAGCTTATTAAGTTCTCTATAGTCCACACAAAGTCTAAGGGGCCCATCCGCCTTCGTGGCAAATACTACTGGAGCACCCCCCCTCCGATATACTACGTCTTATGAACCCCTTCTCAAGCAACTCCCCTACTTGCTTATTGAGCTCCCTCCACTCACGAGGAGGCATGTGGCGTACTGGCAGAGATACGGGTTTTGCATTGTCTACAAGATAAATACGAAATTCTATCTCACGTTTTGGTGGTAGACCCCTCACCTCATCGAAGACATCAACATATTCACGGACTATACGAATAGAATGTAAATCATCATTGGATGCGTCAAGTGACTCAAGATAACTAAGCATCACCGATCCTCTAAGGTCACAAGAAATATCAAGGGTCTTTCCACTACGAGTCAACAATTTTACTACCCTTCGTTCACAATCTAGGATGGCACCATTTATGGCTAGCCAATCCATCCCTAGAATCAACCCATAGTCCATGAAACCAAGCACAAAAGCATTACATTCAAAACCAATGCCTAAGATAGACAATCTCAAATCCCTACAAACCATGGATAAATGAGCCGACCCACCAATAGGATTTGAGACTACAACGGGATCCACAACGAGACTAGTATTTAAGTGCAGTGTTTCAACTATTGATGTAGAGATAAACGAATGTGATGCGCCAGAATCGAATAAAGTACGGACAAGATGATTAAACAAGAAAATCAAACTTTCGACAGAAATTTTTCTACCTCCTTCCTGTCCCGGAGCCATGAGAGCATGAACCTGCCCTCCCGAAGTAGAACCTGCCCTCTGCCCTTGCTTCTTAGGAAGTCCTTGACAGCATGACCTGGATCACCACAATGATAACAAGCGAACTTCTTCTTCTTCCTATAGTCTTTCTTCAAATGGCCGGACATCCCACACTTGTGACACTTCCTCTTTTCTTTACCACCTTTCTTTTGTTGTTGGGCTTTCTTTGGATCCTCCTTCTTATCTTGCGGCCTAAAAGTACTTACACCCTTCTCTTCTTCATGCATGTATGCAATATTAACAAGCTTTTCATACATAGCCCCCATTGGAATGTGGGACATAGCCAAACTGTGAAGTAGTTCATTTAGGCCCTTTGCAAACCTCAAGGCCTTCTTGTGAGGCATATTCACCAACTCTATTCCAAATCTCGACAACTTATTAAATTCGGTCACATACTCCTTCACGGTCAAGTTTTTCTGCTTCAATGTCAAGAACCTCTCCATTTACATACTCTCCTCAACTCCATTAGTAACCTCCCACCAAAACGAAGCTTCATCCTTCATCAACCAAGCAGCCAATTGGACCTTCTTACAATCGTCCAAATCGAAAATGCCAAATAGATCCTCCACTTCTTTCACCCAATTTCTAGCTTCAACGAACATTTCAGACCCACTAAAAGGTTTTCCACCCATTGAATGAAAGTCTTTACATATCTTGGAGAAAGCATCTCCACGCGGAGGAATGACTGGAGCTGGGGGAGGAGGAGGAGGAACGTCGGCCGGACTCGCGGCAGCGGCCCTAGCCTCGAGATATTGACGAAACCAAACGGGTACATGAACACCCTCTAGTATCTCAGATGCTCCAGACATGCTGAAAAGAAAAAGAAAGAGTTTCAAAACAAGGGAAGCGAAAGAGAGATGTATGGCTTGCGGGGATTATGCTTTTTGAAGTAAACTTTCCTTGAAAATAGCTTCTTTAAAACAAGTTTTTGAAAATACTTTCTAGGAAAATAATACTTTTGAAAACACATTTCAAAACTTTTTATCTGTTCTTGTAACCATAGCTCTGATACCACGTGTAACACCCCATGTCTATTAATGTATCTCACAAAGGGAATGCATCAATGTCCATGGAGCGTTGTAGTTGTATAAAATAGATAAATTACAAGAATAAATAAATAAAACAACACAGCGGAAGATAAAACTTATTTCATAGCATCATAACTCAAAACAAGCTTACATAAGTAGTTTCCAAAACCATTACAACAGGATCAATAGTCTTTTCCAAAAACTTCAAAGTACATAAAGAAGCAAATACTTAAATAACATAAATGCATAAATCCCCACTGAGCATAAGCAAAGCCATAAAGATGAGTGAGTCCAAAGCGATACATCTATCTTTTCAAGCAACTGAAAGAAATCAGCACTAAGCTGTAGTATTCCCTCCTTGCAAACCTGAGGGGGGGAAAGGAAAGAAAAGAGGTGGAAACAAATAGGTCAGACATAAAGTCTGGCGAGTCCAGTAATTTTAATAAATAATAGGTAAGATAAATGATCAAGACATAAATAGGCATCATGATATGGCTGTAACTTAGATAAGGAAGATAAAAAGGATGGACAAGATGATTTAGTTCCTAAGTACTAAGACAATCCTACACCTTGGCTAAGCGAACAACCCTCCAAGTATTAATCCCGAAGACCCGCAACATCAGACTAGCACCCAAAGGACTATCCAACTTGTAACGGCCCGGGTTTCGCCCTACCCGATCGATCGCAAAATCGACCGTGACCGTTCAAAACCCGAATACGTTAACTCTGGGAATACAACACATTAGAACAACAACAACAGACTTTTATAAAACATCATAATAATGTTACATCAAAGTACAAAATAAAATTACAACGGAAGATGAATTACAGTAAATTAATACAATACACAGCGGAAGACTTTCTATGCTCTGGACACAGCTTTAGGCTTTGATCCAGAATCCTGCTCAAGAGATAAATATCTACAAAAAGCCACTCGACTGCCCGTGTGCAAAAGAGGGAACCCGAGTTTGCAAAGTGAAACAAACTATAGGTCAGTCATGGTACTGGTGTGAGAATTCTTAACTAATTTAACTAATAGTAATAAGGCAAATCCAAGGACCATGCCGCTAACGCGGAACGGGTTAACTCCATTGGATTGCCAGTGCATAAAAATAAAGTAAATCGTTAAACAACGCAATGCTTTTTAGAAAAATGAAAGCATTATAAGACTCAAGTCCCATCACACAATGCAACGCAAACCGGAGGATAGAGTTTTACCTTATAATGGTCAAAAATGCTTGGTACGATAAAATGGATTTGATATTATTGTTAGTGTATATATGTTTCAAAAACATTTCAATCATAATGTATCAATCATAGATGGCATAGTATCCCATCCTACTATGTCGCCATACTAGTTCTACAATCAAAACTGCATGGTGTCGTATTGGAAATTGGGTTTCCATCATGAGTCAAGGCTAGGGAGGAGCTCCTTAACGATTCGAGACACTCTAGCTAATGTCTCCGGATTCCCCGCAGTGAACCCTTGGATCCTGCTGGGCCGGTCCGCACATACGATTTTGCGGATTGGCAATTCCTGAACACACGTTTCCCGTCCTATAGGACCTATCATCCGAGGTGCCTCATTCCATCATCCACATAAGTAAAATGCCGGGCCATGTAAAACCCAAACACCACTTCTAGCTAGAAAGAAACGTGCTGCTCTCCCTGCGTTCCCTTCTCCCGTTTTAGACTCCAACCGGGGTGTGAGGCTCGCGAAGCTACGTAATACACAAAGCTATGCTTATTCAAGCTGTGCCTTGATCGTCACCATAAGGTTCTGCTTTTCAACAAGAAACCTTGATCATTGCATCTTGGTATGCCACACTGTCAATCCATATCATACTATTAATCCTTTGCCAAAATATACAAAAGGGTGTTAAGAAAGAGAATAAATTCTCCGCCACCAATCATTCATACATTCGGTAGAAAATTAATAAATACAATATAAAGGAGTACAATGTCGGACACACATTCCATTTATAAGCCCGTTCTGGGTCTGAACGAAACTATATTCAGTAGATCTCCAAGAACGTTTGGACAACTACAACCGAAACCCTTTCAAGGTAGCAAATCAATCGAGGGCATCAATAGCCGTCGTCCATTCGATGTCGAAGATTACCGGTCTTCAATCATCGTCTTCAACTCTTCGACTTAGGTCGACGTATAATCATTTGAAATGAGATTGAACTCAGACTTTTCAAATGATCCTCGCGTATATATATTTTAAAAACATTTCATATCGTTATTAGTATTTAATAACGCTCTATCGCTATTTTTTTTATTTATATAAAAATAGCAAAATTTAATTTAACGACGCTTCGGGTCAATGGGCAACCCTGACGCTGTTTTTACTCAAATTTGTTTTACATGTTCCTCTAAATCTCACCGTTGGATTTTAACATAATTCATATCGTTGGGAAAATCTTCCTAAGGCGAACCTAACGGTTTTAGTTTTGGGGAAAATCTGACGGTCGGATCTTTCGGTATAACCGATTAAAAGTACAATTCCAAAATGCGAACTACCACGCTCGGTTCGTTTGATTTTAATATATATATAATTATATATAATTCCGTCATCCATTACATTTACTATATTTTGCTAACATCGAATATCCCTATTTGTATATATAATGTCGAGGTATAACATGACACATAATTCTTTCTAATGAAAATCCATTTATTAAAATATAAATTTCTAATCCTTTTATTTACATTGAAAAATGTAATTTTCTATTTTATTTACATTGAGAAATGTAAACTTTGATTTCATTTTCTATTTACTTTGGAAAATGTAAATTTCTATATTTCTTTTGTTTACATTGAAAAATGTAACTTTATATATTCGTGTGTTTATTTGCAGCTAATTTACAAATGAAAATGTACCTCATTTTCTATGGGTTTTTATTTGCATATTAAAAAAGGCAAATAAAATGTACTTCTTAAATTTCATGTCTTTTATTCACATTTATAACGTGAATAATTTTTTTTTTAATTTCATGTTCTTATTCACAACTAAAATAAAATAATCCTTTCTATGCAAATAAAATGTACTTCTTAAATTTCATGTCTTTTATTCACGTTTATAATGTGAATAAAATAATATTTTTTTAAATACATGTTCTTATTCACAACTAAAATAAAATAATCCTTTCTAAATTCATCTTTTTATTTGCATCTACAATGCAAATAAAATGTAATTTTTTTTCTTTTGTAATCTTTTGTCTACATTGTAAAATGAAATCATTCATTTCACCTATAACTACATTGCAAAATGCAACTTTTATATTCTTTCTAATCTTAGTTTTATTTGCATCAAGAAATGCAATTAAAACTGCAACCCTTTTTACTGAATATAAAATGACAATAAAATGTGGTTTTAAAGAATCTATTCTTATAATTTATTCAATTTGGAAATAAAAACATAATTTCCAAATCCATACTTTTTATTGTATCCAAACTTATTAAGTAAAATAAAATTATACTAAGATGTAATCTTAAATTCCTATCTCTTTTTGTCGAAAACAATCCTACATTACAAATGCAAAATTTTAATCCCTAATCTTTTTAAATAAAGAAAATTACAACAAAATGTAATTCTATATTTCTATTATCTAATGTGACAAGATAAAATGTAAACACAATCTTTTACGTAAAATGGTATTACATAAAATATAATTTTAAATGTCCTTTCTTTTTATACTGAACAAATTTTCAAATAAAAGGTTAAATCTTTTTATTGACATTACAAATAAGATGATCTTTTTATTTAATATAACACTAGATGTATATCTTTAAGTATAAATTTATAATGACACTAAAACATTTCATTTGATTCTACAAAGTTACAACAAAAGAATAAGTTCTTTTATCATAAACTTTTATTCAAAACAGTACTACATAAAGATATAGCCTTTAATGTAAAATCTTTATATTTAAACAAAAGTATAAATAAACCAAAATCTTTAATGCCCATTCTTTTTATTGTAATGAATTTACAATAAAAATACTAAATTTCATTTCAGCTCTTTTATTTACAAATGAAATGTAAATAAAAGTGATTTTACAAATTTGCCTTTTTATTTACACAAAGGATATAAATAAAAATGTATAAAATAAGTTTATCTTTTTATTTACACATAAAATGTAAATAAAAATATGTTTTCTAAATTCACCTTTTTATTTACACATAAAATGTAAATAAAAATATATTTTCCAATTTTACCTTTTTATTAACACATTAAATGTAAATAAAAATATGGTTTTCAAATTTTGCTTTTTTTATTTACACCTAAATGTAAATAAAACATGGTTTACAAAAATGTCTTTTTAATTACACATAATATGAAAATAAAAATATGATTTTTTAATTCTGCCTTTTTATTTACATATAAAATGTAAATACAATAAGTTTTATAATTCTGACTTTTTAATTTGCAAATACAATGCAAAATAAAATACGATTTCTAACTCGTCCTTTTTATTTGCAAATACGATGCAAAATAAAATATGATTTCAACTCGTCTTTTTTATTTGCACATAGAAAAGCAAATAAAATATATATCAAGTCTTGTCCTTTTTATTAACAAATATAATAATGATAAAAGTGTATTTTCAAACTTGTTTCTTTTATTTGTACATGGAATGTAACTAAACATGTTAAAACAATTACGGTCTTTTTATTTAAACATAAATCCAAATAAAAGTGTGTTTCATAATCTTGTCTTTTTTTTACACATAGTATGTAAATAAAAATATGTTAAACAAGTTTGTCTATTTATTTACACATGGAATGTGAATAAACATATTATAATCAATTTCGTATTTTTATTCACATACGGAATGTGAACGAACATATAATAATCAATTTCGTATTTTTATTTACATATGGAATGTAAACAAAAATATAATTTAAAAAAAATGAATAAATAAATCTGACAACGAAATAATTTGTCTTGATTTGGCAAATTGATTACAACTCTGTACTCAACATGATATACAATTCTAATGTTAACATAATTTAACGATTCTTGATTTGCTAAACATGGCCATTTCAAATAAATGATATTTTAACAAATTCAATAACAAATCATAACAAATTTGATATTGTAAATTGGATTAAAAACCTAATCAAATTCACAAAACGAAACAATATTTTAATTTGATTAAAATTCCGGTTTAATCTAAATTACCAAATGCGACGTTTTATATCGGATCCATACAGATCTAAGTGATAAAATGACAGATCTACACAATACAATTCAATACAATCCATCAGAACAATCAACAAAATACATCACAGCACAGATCACACAAATAATTATTTAACGAAATAAATTAATTAAATAAATAAATTAAATTGTGAAAATCAGAGATTCTCACATCGGTTTGGTTGAAAATTCAACCGTCTCCGTTTCAGATCTGGTCACTTCATGTTGTAGTGTTCTTCAATACGATCGCAACGCATTTCATTTCGTTGATTTCTGTTTATGATTTGCAAAAGTTACAAAGGGTTGAACCTTGTATAAGAATAGTCACTTAAATAATTAATTAATTATTTTAATTATCACCTAATCATAATCAGGTCGCATTAATCCTCTCCCTCCTTCTGAACTACAAGCCATGATAAAACCCATAACCAACGCCTCCAAACCTCCCTGTCGCACCTCCTCTCGGACCACCAGGACTCGATCAGACCTCGCCACCTCGACCGCTATGACCTGCTCCACCATCGGCCGGATTAAAGCTCTCTGAATGCTCTTTAATTTGGCGTTGGAAACATTTGAAATGGTTTCGTGAATTAGGAGAATTTTAGAGATCAAAATGGGATGTTTTCGGCCATAGAAAAGAAGAGGGCGACGACTGTTAGAAAATAGAATTAGGGTTTGTTTTTAAAAAGTGTATATTTATATTAAAATATTATTTAATTGAACCCTTAAGTCCCTTTAGTTTGTATGTTACAAAGGAAAATGAATTGAATAATTGGAAAGGATTCATGTTTCCAAAATTGTACTTTTTATTTAAAACCATTTTAATTTCAATAGCTAAATTAAATTACGTACACTTAAATAATCGAAACAAACGGGATGTAAAAACAACAAATTTATATTCCATATTCTTCAAAATAGCTTAAATTAAAAACTAAAATTGGTTCTGAAATTTCGGATTGTTACACAACTCAACCAACATGTATTTCGTTGCACCGCACTTTTGCTAAGTTACACCACATTACTTAATTACACCGCACATCTACTAGTCTTCTTTTACTAGAGGTTGATCCCTACCCACTAAATGTACTCACATGACAAACTTGGTAGTTACTTGTACCTAGCTGCTATCGTAGGTGCCGTCTTGCTCCTACCACCGCTAAGGTACCCTTAATCTACCCATTCGATCAGCTCCCTAAACCCCGTAGGCACCCGTGCTGGCCCCACAGTGGGGTGTATCACTCCCCAAAGTGGCAACCCCGATACCAACATGAAATGCACAGCCATACCTACATGATGCAACAACGTATTACCTACCAGCTCGGACCCATGCACGCACATGAACCCGTTGGACTTGCATTGCCACCGCTATTCACGTTTTGACCTCTTATATTCAAGCCCAGTAAGCGTGCCCCAACCCCGGCCTAGTGCCGGGCCCAATTAGATACTCAAACGGGTTACTAGTTTAAACGGGTCCCCATCTGACACAAGCCTCCCACCTATGCTTGGTCACTACTAGGTTTTTCTCCCACTTAACCATTTTAATTTAAATGTCCATATCTTACACATGCTACGGTTAAGTCCATACTTACATGTCATAATCTACATGTCCTATCTTATTCCGGTTAAGTCCATATTTACATGTCATAATTTACATGTCACCCCACTTAACCCTCTAACCATACCCATGTCTTATTATGGTTAGTATTCTTTAATTCATTCCTTATGACGAACGATGCATGACCTCTCACATTAGACTGAACACTTTGTGGCCGCTGGATTTGCCGGGAGGTTCCGGGCAGTCTTACGCCACAAACGGGGTCTAACCTCATGTCATTAACCGTTACGCCTATAATTCATTCCTTTGACCTCTCACATTAGACGTCCAATTGTGACCGCTAGATTTGTCGGGCGGTTCCGGGCAGTCTTACATCACAATTGCGCCTAACCTCGTGTCAAAGGTTCATTAACATCGTATTTCACCCATACCCAATTTTCATGTCATATATATCCTATTAAACATATAATCATGTTTATAATATTTCCTATTCCAAATTGTCACTAATTACACATTAATTAGCCTCAATTACAAATTTAAAATTTTAGGCAATTTCATCAATTCCATGTAATTCATACCCAAATATGCCAATTTCACATATTATCCAATTATCCAAAATATCCAATAATATCCAATTTTCCAAATTTCCCATATTCCCAATATTCCACATCGTTCCCACGTATTCGCATTCACGCGTATTTTTAATATAGGCTCGAAGGTAGCCTAGATCCACAAATAAAAGGAATAGGGGTAAGAAGAGAGAATCAATTCATAGAAAATTGGAATAAAACATCATCATGAATTAAAGAGGCATATAGACTGGCATAGAGGCATAATAAAAGATTCAACATGAATAAACTGATAAAAGGTATGAACTTTACATAGAAACATAGGCATATGATGACATGAATCAAAAAGGTGAAGACTTGGTGAGATTTTCATTACAAACATATATGTGAATCCTTTTTACAACTTTTTCATGTTACTTTAATCCCATTAGATTTGTGAAAATAACTGTACTCACCTTTCGTGGCTTAAGAAAAGGATTAATGAATTGAAATTTGTGCAGAAACGTTGAATTGACGTTGATTAATCTTCTTTAATTGTTGTTGAAGCTCTAAGCTTTGATTTGAATTGTGTATGAACACTTGAGATTTAATTTAGAGGCGGCGGCTAGGGTTTAAGAGAGAGCTTGACAGCATAATGGTGTCATAGATAATATTTTATGAATTAGGGTTAGGTCTTAAGATGTATATATAGATGTCTAAGATCGATTAGAGCTCTTAGATTAACCCAGAAATCATCAGGACCACTCAGATGCAACATCAGCCCTCAGTGCGAATCGGGCCACGGGTTGACAGCCAAACACCCTGGATCGACCGCTAGTCGACCCAGCGGGGCTTGGTCGAATCCAAAAATGGTGCGGTTCGGCTATTCCCCCTCCCGATTTTCTGTTTTGAACTTTTTTGAATATTTATTTATTTAATTTTTATATATATCTATATATATATATATTTCTCTCATATGCATACATACTTCAAGGCTTAATAACATCTTCATAAGGTATCCGTTTCGTGCAAACCAAATGTCTATCTTGACCCAAAATTTTGAGACGAACATAATAGCGCAACCCATTTCACTTAATTCTTCTTCTAAAAATTAAGTATACTTTAATTTGTGAATTTTAATGTTATAAAATTACGATATGTTACAAATCACATAATCCAATATCGAAATATTCTGAAGATGATTTCCATTCCAAATCCATTCCAATTTATTCATGGGAAAATTCTGGTTATTTTAAAACCATTTTCAAATCCAATTTATTTATTTCTAAAAATATATTTGTATCTTTTCAAATACGGAATTTTTCAACCAAAATCTTTCCAAAACCTTTATTATGAATTTACATAATTTTTTCATATTTTTAATAATTTTAATATCGTTCGTACTGTCGGTTTTCAATATTGACTACCGAACTGCATCCGTTGCGACCTTTTCTGCAATTGATTTGGACATAATTTGAAATCCAACCAATCAAATTTAAATCTCTTATATTCATTGGAAAGATCTTTTCGATACGAATGCAACGGTTCCAGTTTTAGGAGAATCCGACGGTCGGGTCTCCAGTAACATCAATTCGAAGTTAATGGTTGAAATGTGTGAACCGTCGCTGTGCGGCGCGTTCTATTCAGGCCGTTATACATATATATATATATATATATATATATATATATATATATATATATCGTCGATTTCTATTTAAAACTTATTTATAAAATATTGATAAATTCATTTTAAAACGATTCCCACTTCTATTTCAATTTTAAATCAAAATTGAATATTCTATATCATTATAATATTAAAATGACAATATTTTCAAAATACCAGGTTTTGAAATCACTTTTTGATATTCGTTATAAAATGAATAAAATTAACAGAAAATCCCATTGGTGTTAAAATGGTGTTTAACTACTTAACACGGCTTCTCATTTCAATATTTTCGGGTCCATCCAAAATCGTACATCAAAATCACATTTTGATTATCCACTGAATATTATTTTAAAATATTCGCTCATTCTGAACTAGAATCGGACTCAATCAATTACACATAATTTCAGTTATATGGATTTCATACATTGCATGTATACAACAATAATGATAAACAATCATTAAAAATTCATACAACATCAAGAGTGCATTTTACAACTGTATAAGCATTAAAATAAATAAATAACACTTATACAGTCTGTCAACCCATCGATTGACATACAGCTAAATGGATTAGTGTATGTCAAATACCATTCCAATACCCAAGTGGGGTTTCAACCAACAAATACTGTTTATTATTTGTGCAGTTGGGCGATGTGTAAAATTTATTGTCCCAATTATTTTCAGTTAAATGGGTGTACATAAACAAGCCGTCCGACTTGTAAATGAATATGTATTTTAATTTTACTATTTAAATTATAAATGGATATTTATTATTTAATTTCAATGACCACAATAATATTAACATTATGTTCAATATGTTAAACATTCCAACATCACAAACAAAACACAATACAGTCAATTAAATCGTCCATGGTCTGTGGATGAGGGAGGTGAACCAATAGGCACTGCATACAATTTATAATGATTAAACTGATAAAAATCTACACTAGCGATTCTATATATTTATATACATGAATATAATAACATGATAAAATACAATTTTGTGAGAAGGAGTTCTCACTTTGGGTTCCACTCCGTCAGTCTTTATTTCTGAATTTTGTTACTGTTCGGATTTGAGTTTGCTTCAAATTCTAATATGCTCCGTTTTTGTTCAAGTCAATGTCACATTGTAATGTTCTTGAATACGATTCCAACGGTCCTGAAATTGTTCTATTCTGTGTTAGTTTGCTCGAAATATGGCAGATTTAATATTAACACAATTTAATTTATAATTAATTTTCTTGATCACTTAACTAAATTAATTACATGGTTTAAAAAATTACACTACCGGTTCCCAAAGTCTTCTTCCTTTGTTATACTTGTAGCTGCAAACCCAAAGACCTCGATCCAAATTAACACCGTCGCACGCCTGTACATCGACCGGAGGTCGATCACCCAACACCGCCGCGAGCGCCTTCGGCTCCCCATCCTACGCCGGTGGTGGCATCACCTTCGAACCCCTCTGCTGATCGGAAATTACCCCTAAACATGGCGCCTTTAAGCTGTAACTGCTCGCGAACCTCACCCCTAAAACTGATCTCATCCGTTGAATATATCGAGCTCGCCTATGTCTACGAATTTGTCGTCATGAATTTCTTGGATAGTTAAACGGGTAGAGAGAAAAGGGGGAGGGTGGATTGAAGAATATTCGCCATCGATTTTTTCTAGTGGCAGCACAGGAAATTTTTGTCGTGATTATGTGTTGACCAAGGGTTTTGACTAGGGCATTTATATTAAATTATTATTTTATTCTAATTTTACTAGTTTAACGCCATAAACTCTAAATCAAACCCAACAACTATCACCCCTAGCTAAATACCCTCATTCCGGACACAATGGAACGAATTTCGTAAGCCAATTCGACTGTTTCGATTAGTTTTCACCAAAATTAAAATATAAATCAATATGTATTAAATTTGAACGCAAATTTTAATTTATCGAGGCCACATACTGACTCCAAAAATTAAAAATAAATAAATCTAGCTATGTTTTAATCATCCGGTCCTAAAAAAACTAATTTCATCGAATTTGGAGACCGTTTGAAAAATGGTCATTTTCTGGTCGATCCAATTCAAACTGAAACTGTCAAAACATATTTAAATTTTCCACGCTCACATATTGATTCCGAAAATTATGGAATTTGAAATCTAGCAATAATTTGACATTCCGGATCCAACAAAAGTGGTTTCATCGAAAACAGAGGTCGTTTGCAAAATGGCTATTTTTAAGGGCTATATATAATATAAAGTATATATAAATTCCATAGCGACTGTTTTAAATTTTAAACTGGACATAAGTTTCAATTTATATTATGAAATCTAAAGTTTTCACATTCGTTAGAAAGACATTATTAAACAGATTCAAATATTTCTGGTTTTACTGAAATCCAATTTATTTTGAATTATGTATATTCATTTGAAATTAGAAATCGAATTTTCAAACTACCGCGCCATTTCAGGCTCGTTTTATAATTAAAATAAATTTATATGTTCTAACTACATCTAAAGTAAATTTTTAGTTGTTATTATTTAAAATAAATCATTTTAAATATTCAAAATCCAAATAGCTAAAATAAAAAAATTAAATTGGTTCAGAATTTCCAGGTTGTTACAGAAGATGTAACTAAGAAGAGTTAAATAGAATTAAACGAATCAGAATTTAACTTAAAACTAAGTTAATCGAAAACATAATGAATTATAATGGATGATTTATGAAATGAAATCAAATTTGGGATTTTGAAATGGAAGTGGAATTGTGGTCGTTAATGAAATTATGTGCTAGATGCTTGGAACGAATGAAAATGTGAAAATGATAACTGAGTAGAAATCAATTAGTTGTTATTAATGAATGTTGAACATAAACTGATATGGCTATGTTGATTATGCATTGTTGTTTATTGAATGATAAATTGGTTGAATAAAAATTTCATCAACAGTTTAATAGAGTTAAATAAATTGAAAGCTAAGGAAAAGAATTCCAATGTAATGAATTTGAATAAAATCGTTTATGAAATGAAAATAAATGATTTAACCCTGTATTTGTTACTTGCATTATAAGTTGAGTTAAGTGCAGGTTGGAAGAAGGAAGGGATGATTACTTTGCTTCGCAATTAGAGTATGGGTTTCCCAATAAATAGGTAAACCTTAACATTATTGACTGACTGATTGATTTTATACCCCTGAGTTGGGTAGCCACTTGGCTTTTGTTTTCTTTTGATCAATATGAGGCATGTAGTGGAAGTTGTAGTTGTTCACAACGAACCATACAAAGGAAGTGCCGGTGAATTTTTCATAAATTTCTTAGACTTTGAAATTTTTTGAGCAATAATTTTTTAAACCATAAACGAAATTTTAGGTTTGGAGCATTCTCCTTACATAATAATTTCTGGGACGAAATTCTTTTAAGAGGAAATAATGTAACAACCTGGATTTTTTAGTCATTTGATTTTGGATATTTAAAATTGTTTTAAATATTATATTTGAAATATTAATGGATTTTTAATATAGAATTCCTTTGTTAAACGAGGTTTGAATGTATTATGAACTCTAGCGTTGCGGTCGCTCATAATATTGAGTTTGAACTTCAACTTAATATTCAGAATCCGTTATAAGTTGGAATTCTTTGAAACAAGAAACGTTTGAATATATTTTATTATAATTTCTAACGAAAGGGGAAATGGAGATTTTATCTTATAAATTGTGAGTTATGTCCAAATCAAATTTTCAGAAAGTCGCTATGGAATCTTTTATAAACCACAACGTTTATTTAATAAATTAAAAAGGGTTTTCATATAATTTGGGTATCATTTAACTCAAAAATGTTAATATTAAGTTATAATTCCATATTGTTTTATATTTGGAGTGTATATTATTCTATTTAGATATATGCGACAATAATAATTTATTATTGTTAAATAGAATTGTTTTGGAATTAAATTAATATTTTATTGATATTATATATAAGCCTTAAGAATAACCATTTTAAAAACTACCTCCGTTTTCGATGAAACGAATTTTATTAAATTCATAATAGCTAATTATTGCTAGATTTAAAATTTAGGGCCAATTAGAGTTGATTTTTGAGCATGCGATATTTAAACGTGAACCGATCAATAAATTGAAATCAAAATAAAATCATTTTTACAACCGTAGTCGAATTCCAACCAAATAAATCTAATTGGGTCTGAAACATTAATACATGGTAGTGTGTCCATTTTCATCGCGCTTGAAGTTTGTTTGTGGTGGTATGAATATTAAACATTTAATGATATAGATCAGTAGTTTAAAATATAACTAAAAATTCAATTACTTCACTTTGAAGCTAATTTACCTCATACCTTCATTGGGAAGCTACCCAATTTCCTTCACATGCACATTTCTTTCCTCCCCACGGATCGTAACCGTATAAATAAGTGACCTTCCCTTTCATTGTTTCAGCTTGGTAAAAATGAAGCTTTCATCCAATAATAAATTTAAATCTCCACAACCGTTTAGTATTAGGCCGAGGCCCCAATAGATATAATGTAGATGGGGTAGAAATCTACCCATGCCTGAAGTTTGGTGGTCGTTGACGAATTTTGCGGCGGTAGTCCGAGTTGAACAGAAAATTGGACATTTTTTATATTTGATTTTTCATTGTGAAATGGTAGAGAATTGGAAGGAGTGATTAAATAGAAGGTTGGAGGGAATAGTCAGGTGGAGATTCTAGTGAAGTTTGGTGGCAGTTGGTGCACTATAATGGCCGGAATTTCAGCATGTTCTCATGATGGGTTCAGTTTGAGTGACAATCAATTTTAGATTTATTGTGATTAAATGATGGTGAATTTGGTCGGAGAGCCAACATAGGAAAGGTAGGCGAGGTTAGGCGGAGCTAGCGGTGGTGGAGCGACGACGTATAGTGGTCGAATGGTGGTGCTAGGTGATTTGGGTTCGTGTGGGGCCTACGTGGTGTTATTGGAGTCAAGGAAGGCCGACGATGAAAGGGCAACCACTGGCGGTTCGGGCGGTGGTCAGGGTCAGGTGACTTGGTGCGGTGCCGGCGAAGGGATTTAGGTGGCATTGTTGTTCGTATTTTGAAGAGGAGAGGGATCAAATTTTTAACCAGAGAAGAAGGGGATTTTTGGCATGATCAAGTCACGTTAATGACGTGATTAAGGCCTAATGACATGGATTAGTAATTAAGCAAGACTAAGGTATAAATTAATTTTTTTTTAATTCAAATCAATGTTCCAATTTATAATCGCAATAACTATTTCATACATGATCCGTTTTTGACAAATCGGGGTGCATTGGATTCGCATAAACGAAAGCAACGTGACTGAGCTATTTTGGTTGGAATTAGAAGCACTTGGAATTTTTGATTAAATTAAATGCATGCTTCATTTTATTAAAACGAATCGTTTTAACGATGAAATGAAATCAAGGTGAGTACAAATCACTCGGTTTGAGCCACTTATATTTCATATCAGTCATGAATTTTATTTTTAGTCTATGTTTGATAATTGTTTGATGGATGTTGAATATATATATGTGTATATATATATACTGAATGAATCGGTTAAATTAAACATTCATTTAATTTAATTATAACCCAATCGTTATTTTAACGATTATTACCAAATGAGATAACTTACCCTGTTGGTTACATTTGTAATAATAAAAACGTATTAAATTAAAAATTGGATGCTTATATTGTTGTTATTAGTTGACCGGTATTAGTTGAATTTATTATTCATGTTTATTGTAGTAGATATTAAATTACTGTTTTGAGTGGATGATGTTATTTGAGGAAACCTATTTGGATGAAGGAAATAACAGGTTAGAGGGATCCAACTGGATTCCTCACCATAATTGTTAAATTTCATATATTATAATATATGTTGAATACCGAATCTGTGGTGCAGGAAATAACTAATTGGCGGGACCTAACTGGATTCCTCACTGATATTGAGAATGTTTATCAATATGTTTGGATGTGTATGATGTAATGTGAAATTAGTTGATATTTCATGGGTTTGGTACTTTAGTAGACATTTGACTCTTTAGTACCGCTGACAAAATTAAAGATTGTAGGAATCGATTTAAGTTGATTCTGAAATGTTTTCAAAACTATATTAAAGTACGACGTGTCTTTTCAAAGTAAACAAATATTTATTTAATTTTATATGTAATTATAGAATGATTTTATTCAACAAATTCTTATGTTTCATATGCAAGTGAGCAGAAATTAACCTAAGGGTTAAGAGTTGGATTAATTGTTTACAAAAGACAATTAAATGGGATTATTTAAATTATCTTATTAATTAATTTAAAGGAAGGGATGATTGGAATTGATTAATGAGTTAACCACGTGCTGAGTTGACTAAGTCAACCGCTGTAATTAGAGTTGATTGTTAAATTAGTTTGTTGACATAGTCATTCCTTTCGGTCGACAATATTACTATCAGAACCTCGAGCTCCACAATAATGGACTCCATCCTTTCCTCTTTGTCGAAATCATCGAGCCCCTCAATACCTTTCGAATCCACCAGTTCCACCCTACCATTGTCAGATCCTCCACCATAGCCCATACCTCCTACCCCTGTACATTGGCCTCCCTCCTCTGCTCAACCACAACCCCCCGCTACAACCCAACCTACGTCGGTCATCTGCAAACAGAAATGGACTACCCTTTTTGAGAATAAACCAAAGAATGCTGGGATTTTCTCTCCACCATCGATCACATTACAATACTCAGGCAAAGCTCTGCTTCTATCAGAAGCTATTTACGAAGCAGGTAGAGAGGAGTGTAAAAACTACGTCGTAGGTTTCTTTTTGGATGCCCCGCTTTCCTTCATAGCCGTGACAACGTTCTTGCAAAAATATTGGAAGCCAAGAGGAGGTATCAAGATTAAATCGATGGGTAAAGTCTTCTTCTTTCTCTTTTCTGACCCTGAAGACAGGAAAAGGATCCTTAATTCCGACCCGGTTATTATTAGATCCAAAGTATTCATCATTAAACTATGGGATTGTAATGTCGTAGTAGTAGTATAAAAATTGTACCAGTCTGGCTCAAAGTAACCAATATTCCTCCTCTCTACACTTGGACGAAGGTTGGAATTAGTTAGCTTGCATCACATATTGGTAAGTTCTTATGTATGGACAGCTACAGAGTCTTTGAATAAGCTTATGTTTGCGAAATGTTTAGTCGAGGTAACCCCTTTGAGTTTACATCCGATTAAATTACTGGTTATGCTACCAGACAGGGCTGAGCAGCTTGTGTTCGTTGAATATTTTGGCAACCAGAAATATGTAGCAATTGTAGATGATTTGGACACACTACCTCTAAATTTGTTTTCATGGAACCCAGGAGAAATGCAGTAGTAAAGAGATGAATGTGGTTAATAATGGGGTTGTTAACAATGCTTCTAGTGGTGTACAAAATGGAGTTAAACTTGCTAAAGCAAATGTTAGAGGTAAATCTATTCTTACTGATCAGAACAAAGGGACATAGCAGATTGTAGTTAATAAGAAGAAGAGTTAGGATAAAGTTAATATTATTGGGCAACAGTCAAATGCGACAGGTGAAGTTGTGGGCAGTGGCAACAAGTTTGATTCCTTATCTAACAACATTGAGGTTGATAAGTTAAATGAGGTTGATCGAGAGCTTGAGGAAGTGGAGATTCAACGAATTGATGAATTGCTAACTAATGTTTTCAGCCCAAACTGAGAGGTTTCAAGCACTAATATGGCTGATATAAACTCTGTAACATGAGTAATGATGTTATGCATGTAACAAGTGGTAAAGATAAGGCTCCTGATAGTGTGCAGACTAGTGCAAGAGTGCATCTTTAAACTGAAGCTTTGGTTTCAACTACTAAAGAAAACTTTTCCTGCATCAAGCCTGGGTTTCTAAACAAGTCCCCATCGTGTACAAGTAAAGAAACTGCACTGCTTTCATCCCCCAAATCTCATGTCGTGCAATCGATTGTTGAAGTTGTCTTAGGAACTGGGAGGTTTCTTTTTGCTAGCGACAAAAGAGACATCAAAAGTAGACCAGTTAACCCTTATGCCAACATTCCACCACCACCTAGTCACAAAGAACCACCACCAAGGAATGCTCGCGATGTCAAACAAAATGTACACTCTCCTTCATATTCCTCACACCCTGGTTATATTACAAGGAGTAAGAAGAGTGTTATGGGGGTGGGGAGCCTGTTTGACAACGACCGAGCTGGTTGCTTGGGATGCTGCTCCTTCTGGAATCTTGCAGCATGAATGGCCAAAGGCTACGCTAATTTGTAATTTTTAATGTACTTCAAAATGTATTTCAATATGAATTCTATTTGTAAGGATTTTATCCCTACGTAGATGAAGCTAGCTAGTTGTTTTGGTATTTTGTTTAACACCTATTTAGTTGATAAATAAAAGAGTGTTATGAATAACTGTAAAAACAGGTCGGCCCTGCCAAAAAAAATTTAGTTTATTGTCAATTAGTTTTAATGAAAATAGTTAATGATGAAGTAAACCATTTTTATTTTTAATGCTGTTGAAATGGATTATTATTTATTTAGAAATAATCAAAGTGATTAAAATTCAGTAATGGAGGTTTTATAAACCATGACGCCCTATTTTTAGCTAAATGAATTTTAAGCAAATTTACATTAATATAATATAAGTTAAGTTCAAATTGAAGTCTAAATTGAATTCTTGTAGGAATTCTATTTAACTAGATCTTGTAAAATCCAAGTTGGACAAAATGATAAAGAACCCAAGTTCAATTGGATATGTTGTAAATTTCAACTATTGGAATGGGCTATTAATTTTATAAACTCAAAAATGGGCTATGAACGGAATGTAAACTCAGAAGTATGAAATGGAAATAGAAAAGAAATCCAAATTGAAATAAAGTGGTTAGGTGAATTCAATTATAAGGATTCGACCTGAATTGGCATATTTAAGTAAGAGATGAAGTTTTATTGAGATATAACTAAGAAAGTTTGAAATAAATTTATTAGAAGTTTTATAAAGGATTCTATTTGTATTAGAATCAAGGCTCGTATATAATGTTTTAAAAGATGGTTAAAGTTAATATTTTTTTTAAAAATAATAGTTTACTTTATACTTAAATTAAGTAAATGTGTTTATGATTGAAATAAGATTTCCAAAAAGAAAGTATGGTGTTAAAAACCATGTTTTAATTGTATAGTATATAGAATTTTTGTGACATTTATTGGAATAGTGTTTTTTTAATAAACTTCTACTTATTATGAAGATAAGAATGTTTTTTAATCAAGGTCTGAGAGGTAAATTAAATAGCCCAACTTGAACGACTTCATGATTATCTAAAGGAAGGTAAATTAAATACTCTAACTTGAATGACTTCATGATATCCAAAGGATGATATTAGTTTAGAGACGAGAGTAGTCGAGGGAAATAAAATTAATTTTTCGATGAATGATATTATGAGATGTAATTAAAAATGTTTATAAGTTGAATATAATGATTTTGAGTATACTCTTATTTTGAAATAAGAAGCAAAAAAGTTGTACTCCAAATATTGGAAGATATAGAAGTTTTAATTAACGACTAGTTAATTAAAGAGGCCAAATGATGATGAGTATTGAATTAGCGAATAAATTTTATTTTTATGGATGAATGGTCGTTTAGTTGATAGTTAAATAACCAACTATGAAATTTGGCCTATACGTTGTTGACACGGAAAGACCGAGATCAAATTTATATTCATCCGAACCAGTGACTACGTAACGTGGAATATGTTGACTCAGATGGGGTAGCTGAAGACTGTAGATCTTCATAAAATGGAAGAACGACTTAAAATCTCTAGTTTATCCCTAGAGATATACTATGGTTCTATCGTGGTTGAAATCTATAGATTGCAAGGACTACATGTTATCGGCCCATAGGGTGATTCCTAGGATGCGATAGAAGAGTTCCTTCGGTCCGTCCATTCCCAGAACAACTTCTATGGACAGATGTTAGACGGAGTATTTCCAAAGGGGTCATGTACATTGATTTCTTTGAACATACCAAATTTGGTGGCGAAGAAGGAAACTTCCTTAGCTTCACACCCAAAGTATTTTTATGGAAATCAATTAATGATTTATGGAGGATCTGACGATGTAGCATTCAAAGTGAATGGTGACCAGAATTTCTAAAGCCTCATTAACCGGAAAATGGTATAAAATCGGCTAGGTCGTGTGGGTATGCGGGTCGCTTCCATTCGGGTGAATTATCATCTGATCTAAAGAAAATCCAATTGCTTCTTCTGTATGCTTCCAAAACGGTGGTTTGAGCCCAATCGTTGTTGACAGTATATTCGGTACACTCAAGAGAAATGAGTCGTCGGTCATGTTTAGATGGGTTGCAAGATGTTCTTGTTGAACCCAGTGTATTCCTCTCTAGAGATACACTATCAGAATGTGGTCTCATACCTCGCCATAGTTGGAATCCGTTCTCCGATAAGCGTCTGTGGTTTTCGATTATATACTGTATATAGAGCGTGAGATGCAAGTGTTCTGCTAAACGGTTATTTAATTGATTTAGACACTATTATAATATCATAATAGTTGATATCAAAAATGCTTTGGGTTATCTTAAGGTAAAAACCATTCGTTTTTATGTGTGGACCGGTCTTACGATTATCCTTTTCTTTTGAAAGAAGTTTTCTACAAGTAAAATCAGTTGGATGTTACCTATAAACTTAGTAAGTTTTCTCACACTGGTTCACCAGACTGATCAGTGGCGTTTGCAATGCTTGGGTTAAATTGAATTTTACAGGTTCAGGTTAGGATACTATGAACTTCAGAAGACGAGCTGGAGGAGTTTAGACAAATGATTCGTATTTAGTATTTATTCCACTATTTGTTGTATATAGGGATAGGGTATTACAAATGTCTGGTTGTATTGAACGTCTGCTATATTCCGATGATTGTAAGTATTATTTCAAGCTCTCAATAAAGATTTATGTATGTATTATATTTTATTCCATTGCGATGTGAGACTCAGTGTTGTGTATTTAGTTTGCTTCTTCTTCTTTTCTTATATTATAATCTTTCTTTTTAATCTTCTTCTCAACCACTATTTTCTTTCTATTAAAGATTCATATTTCCGTGCAATTTGGGTTGGACGTGTATGGTACTAGTCGACTCAAAGGGTACCAGATTTGCAGGATTTTACAAATTGGGGCCAGAAGAACTTTATCATACCTTTTTTGGCCAATTTCATTTTGTTAGAATAGTCCCTTCAAAACCCTTTATGTGCCTCTCTTAATAATCTTAACCCATCCTCCAAATTTACGCGTCTTAAGCGTGGGTAGGTGTATCCTTTTATATACATAATTCCATTCGAGATCACAAAGTTCGAAGCATTGCTTTTGACTTTCATGATTGTCAATGTATCATTAATCAAATATTCCAAATAGGTGACACCAAACTATCTCCATGATGCCCTCTTATTATGAAAGTGTCTAATTGTATAAGCGGCACCTCTTGATCTATTTTTATTTTCTATTGAGCTCACACTTGTGATTGGGTTTAGTCCAATGATTCCTTTTCTCTTTTATCTGCTTTCTCTTTGATGCTAGGGCTTTCTTGGTTCGGATAGGAAAAATCCAGGTTTCAGGATCTCGTTCAAAACTTGCCAACTTAGCTAAAGAATCAGCCTGGAGTTTTCTCTCATAAGAACTTGGTGTATGGAAAAATATTCAGATGATGCCAACATTTATAAATTTTCTTTATATACCGAGACAACTTGGGATCTTCTGTATGATACATGTTCTTCAACTGATTTACCGTTGATTGTGAATAATTAAAGATTTGAATTCTTAGGATTTCAAAATGTATTTCTAAAGTCATTCCAACGATCATTGAGTCATATTCTCTATATTATTCATTTTTGAAAAATTTAATTTCATCGCATAATGCAAGTTATCCCCATCCAAGGTGATTATAACTAATTTCGTTCCTTGTTCATTAGACGCTTCCACAAAATGTTTCCATTTTAGCCCTGAATCCTTTTCTTCTATCGACTGTTGCTTGATGAGTCTCATATAGTCATTCACAAAATCAGCTAAAGCTTGTCCCTTTGTAGCCCCTCGCGGCTAGTACTCAATGTTGTATTGGTTTAGCTCTATTCCACATTTTACCAACATTCCTTAAGTTTCATGTTTACAAAATATCATTTTGAGAGGGAAATTGGTTAAATGCTAATAGGATGTCCTAGAAATTAAGATATGATCATTCGGGCAGATGAAGTCAACATATAGGCAAGATTTCCTGTGAAAGGGCATCAGATTCGACGTCCTTCAACCGTAAGCTAATGTATCTCGAATTAATAAAGCACTTACGACATGTTCCAAAGTTTCTATATATAAACATAGGTCTCTCTATACTTTGAACTGGATAATACATGTGGCCTTTCCAAATAACCCTTAAGTTCTTGTAATTCCTTTAGGTAATCTTCACCCCACTTGAAAATCTTTTTCTTCTTAATCACATATGTTTGTGACTTTTGAAATGAATCTATTTAGGATTACCACACTTCCATTTAAACTCATCCCATCCTTACTGGTTTTAGGCTCATCCATTTCCTTTATAACTTTTATTTATGCACTACAAGCTTCGATCCTGTAACACCCCATAAAGTTCATAAGTTTTAATAATAAATTAAATAATAAAAAACAAGCAATTAAATCATGTGGCCAGAAAATAAGATATTGCAGTTTTAAGAATTTGGCGACGAAATTCTATTATCTGCATTCGTGGCGAAATTCTGAATCGTTTTCATATATAATATGCTAAAAAGGTAAATGTATGAAGTTATTAACAAATGAATTTGGACAGTGTACACAAAAATTATATATATATATATATTGTCCAAATAATAATTTAAAATGAAAAGTGGGAAATTCAAATTTTTAATTTGAGATAAGATTTATGGGATATCGTATGTGAAATATATGGAAAAGAATGAAGCAAATCAAGAACGTAATAAATAAAATAAACAGCTTACCAAACGAACAAAATTGGGCATTCCAGCCCGAAGGGATCGACCATCCTCCCTAAGGGGTGTCAACCGGCGGTTGACTGCTAGGGGTCGAACCCGCCGACGGCTGGAACAACCCAATAAGGCTATGTGATTAGGGTTTTCTAAGAGGTTGTGTTTATATGTGCGGCCTAGATTGTTTTTTTAATTCGACGGCTCATGCTCACGCAAGCAAGTACAAATAACCCCTCTGACCCTGCACTGGAAACCCTAATTATTCTACCTCTCTGCCTCCATGCTGCTGAATTCCATAGCAAAATAAAGAGTAAAAGAGTGAAGATTTCTTCTACTTCTCTACCTCCATTCTATATCTCTATATTTCTATCTATATAAGTTTAGGAATTTGGAATATAGCACAAACAATATATATATATATATAAGAATCTAATTATATGTTTCTTATATTTATATTGTTAGGAGATCAACCAGAGCTCGCTTGAACGTTGAGAACCGTCGTAGAACTTGAGATTTCTATCATATCTCCACTTAATTTGTGAGTGAAATCTAGTTTTGCTTAAAGGCATATTCATATTATTATCAGTTTGCTATATGAATTGTTATGCCTATAAAGATTTGATCATGCGATAATAGAACATGAAAAATCCCCAAATCTTCTAGTTTGTAATCACGTAGGAAGTTGTCATGTTGAATTCGTTTTGTGGAATTGTGGTTTTTATATTGAATTAAAGGCAAACATGAGTGTTGTATTATTATTATTATTTTATATAATTCACTGTCATTTCATTTGATCTAATCCTAAAAAGGTTGGGATTTGAATTGTTTCATAGTTGAATTGGGTTTGGATCCTAAGTTGGGTGAAAATGCATTCATATATTCGAATAAGTCAAATGCGAACATTTTTGGGTGTATAACACCATAAAAAGGGTGGATTGGGTGAAATATGGATTGTAAACATACATGTGTGAATGTATGAAATAATCTACTTTTAATTTAATATTAAAACCTTTTTCTGCATGCCTAGGATACAAGTTGTAATTGTTATGTATGTGTATGTTTTCCATTACTGTTATTTGTTTTACATTCATTATGCCATCATGTTATGTTGTAACTGTAAAATATGGAATGACCTAAACTGTATGTCTTAATTTGGATAAATGACGATTGTCATCCCGATTAGAACGTTTCACCATTTATACGAATGTTAGGTTAACTAGGCGTTATTATTATATTACTTATTTAAATGTAATCAACGTTATATTAACGTAATAAATGCAATTAGGTTAAAGTTTGAATTTAAAATGTCCACTTAAAAAATATACATATATATATATATATATTTGTTTGCTTGTGTGTGCGTATATTTAGAATGGCTTAAATATATATAAACAATGACATATAGACACTAGGTTAGTTGCCATTTGTGGAAGAAGCCTGCCCGGAACCGACCAGCATATCCAGCAACCACAAGTGGGCCCAAGTAATGTAAGATGTCTAGGTGTCATGGGCCATTCATAAAGTTATTACACTAGAAACGAGGTTAAACCGACTTGTAGTAGAAGCCTGCCCGGAAACGACCGGCATATCCAGCATCAACAAGTATATGGGTTAATGTGAGAGGTCTAGTGTGTATATATATAGCTATATATATAATTCTGATGTGTGAAAACAAATAGGCTTACTAAGTGGCTTACTCACCTCTTTACCTAATTCGCGTCTTAAGTGATTAGGACTAGGATCCCTCCGAAGGTTTATTCCTTGGAGAGGAACCCAAGTCATGGGACCCACACTTATTAGTATTAAGGTAAGTCTTTGGATCCTCCTTCTTTAAAGTGGTTAGGCATAAAACAATTAATGGATTAGGGTAGTTCACTGGGTTGTCCACTTCCTCTAGAAGCTTGTAAGGGCTCAACTAAGGACAGGTTGGTAATTGAAGGATATGTGGCCATTACATGCCCACTAACTGTCAAAGGGAAGTCTTAAGTGACATAGGTGTCCTACCGGGTAATATCAGTTAGGTAGTAACGTTCGCAATACTACTTCTCATATTACAAATGAGAGAATAGACATAAGAACGTTGACGTACTAGGACGGGGTTCTTAAAGTGCTAGCGGTCCACCTTAGGGTTATAAGAGATTGTAGGAATCCACCTTTAATAGGGCCATAAGTGACCGAGAATGCCACCTCATTGGGTCTTTACCCTAAAAACACTAATGGGCGATTGACTTGGATATCCACCCCATTGGTTAGATATTTATGTTTGTGTGAAATCTTGAGTGCGGCATAGACATACCTTGACATATGTAACCTGCTGAAAATATAGGGTATGGACATTAAGTAACACTATATTCCAGTCACACAGAACTTTATGTTCTGACCCCCTCTCTTTAACATCTAACAGGTCAGTAGATTGGGGTAAAGCCATGGATGAAGTCATGATTGAAGCTGAGGAAGAATACAAAGTTATTATGATACTATTAGTTGTTATTGCTTTGCTTCTTTTGGAATCTTATGAGATTGACCAATTTGATGTACCTACTGAATAAATGTAATTACAACTATGTATTTCTGAGATTTTTGAAATAATGGTACGTCTTATTTGCATACTATATTTTCTCTTTCTGCTTTGTGGGATTTCCATTCGAAGTACATGTTAATGTTATATGTGCAAATGTAATCCTTGCAGAAACCAACAACCCATTTAGAATGACTCTAAGTTTCAATGGGCCTTTTCTGGGTCGAAATTTAGGCCCATTCCGGGCGGGTTGTTACATTTGGTAGCAAAGCCCAGGTTACCCGATTATAAGGGAAATATGCATATGAGAGGCACATTTGTGATTTGAAAAGGATTTTTAAACTATATATATAATATATATTTTCCCCAATAAGCATACACATTTACACTAGGCACCTTTATCATTTCTTCCCTTTTCAGCTTAAATATTATCTCAGGAGTATCGACTAAGGGATTCTTCCTTTTCTTTTCAGATAGTAGAATGGTTGAAAATCCTAATGAGCAGGGGAACCAAACAAGACCCCGCTACAAGCCAGAATGGTTCCAGCAGTACCTCTGTACTGTGGAGCAGGTCCCTATAGCTAATCCTGCCCAGGCGGCTCCCGCAGCTCCTGCCGCTGATGTGACCTTTGATTTTTCTCGCTTTTGTGAGGTCTTTACGAATTTTGGAGCGAAACCGTTTTCTGGAAAGGAATGTTTTTCTAGTGCCAAATCTTGGGTTATCGACCGTAAAAGAACCTTTGAGGCTACTGCCTGGCCCGATGAAATAATAAGAAGGATAATGGCCTGGCATTTGAAGGATGAAGCCTTAGAGTGGTGGAACTTAATATCAATGGAGAACGAGGGCCAGATCTTCACATGGGCCAAATTCAAAACCTATTTGTAGGCGAAATTTTTGCCAGGGGCAGAAATGACTATTCAACTAGAGAAATTCATCCACCTTATGCAAATAAGCTTGAATATGCAAGAATATAAATCCAAGTTCACCGATTTATGTAAGTTTAGTAGAGGGTTGGTAGACACCCCCATAAACAAAGCAGTTAGATTTGTGAATGGACTGAACTCCCCGTTGAAGGAAACCTTATTAGCCCAAGTAGCAGTTGGGGTGACTTTTGAGACTCTAGTTGAGACAGCAACCCTTTGCATGGCTGAAAGCTCCAAGGAGAATAAGTAGGGTAAGAATGGAGAAAGTTCCAACAAGAACAAGAAGAAAGAATGGTGGAAAAACAAGAAGAAGAACTTAAAAAAGGATGCAAATACTTGCACGAGGTGCAACCGCAAGGGCCATGAGGTCAAGTATTATAGGTTCTCATTGGCAAAGGAGTTCAAGGGAAAACGTTACAACTGCCACGAAGAAGGACACATGTCCAAATACTGCCCAAAGCTTCCAAAAGTGGCCATAACTATGCAATTGAAGCAGCCCCGATTCAAAGCCGACCCCGGAGAGATCAAGGACAGCTCACACTTGAAGGTATAATCTCTATTTTAGAAAATTCAGCATACACCTTGTTTGATCTGGGGCTACCCATTCTTTTATCTCCAAGCGATTAGTAAATCTGTTGAACCTTTCCATATCTATCTCGGATAGTCCGATTGGGGTGGCCAACCCTATCGGAGGATCTAAGTATCTTGATCTGTTGTGTAAAGACCTAGTATTGGAGGCCGACAACTTCGAGTTCCATTACAAAGCGTATGCATTGGATTTTATGGGGTATGACCTTATCTTAGGTATGGACTGGCTATCATTTTATGGGGTTGTCCTAGATTGTGATACGATACTCGTTCGTCTTAGGAGACGAGAAGGACACAACCTAAATATTCCTTGTAATGTTAGAAACAAGCCTAAATATTCCTAGTCGCGTAAAGAAGGTATTTGTAAAAAGAAGGTCGATCACTATATGAAGAGGAACTCAAAGGAACGACAATTAGTCAGAAGGCGCTTTGCACTTTCATCTGTATTTGCCTTACTGGTGTCGAATCCAAAGATTAATCTGGACTAGGCTCTAGCTTTCCCTCGAGAATGTTCTTTTGATCAAAAGCATGTTGAAAGATGACTTAGACGACACTTCCAGTATCTGCAAGAATTTTGATTACTACCGATAACCCAATTTGAGACATTATCATCAATGAATTAGTATGGAGGGGATAGATTCCCTTTGTAGCTTTTGAGGTGTCACCACTAAAGTGTATATTGGAAGGTCCTTTGGAGGGTTGTCATGCAGTGGCCTTTCTTTCATTAGAATATCACTCCTCCCGATTTTTTGATTTAGCAATTTTTACCCCCCCCCCCCCCCCGGTTATTTCCAAAAGTATGTGGGCCTTCGTGGATTGCATCAATGCGGTTAACAGGTGGACTCATACCTAGAGTATCTTCACCCTCCGCAACATTCACGGCTTGTCTACTTCAGGTGGTTTTTAATGTTCACCATTTTTTTTGTGCATTTTGGTTGTTTCGCACATAGTTCTACAATTTTCCTTCTTTGATGAGATTCTAGATGATTTCTTCAAGAACCTTGCATTCGTTTGTTCTATGTCCATTTGCCTTGTGATAGAAGTAGTAACTACCCCTTCTTTACTTCCGAATTAATTTTTGATTTGTATAAAATTAGAAAATGCACTTTTTCTTTTGTGTCTACATAAATGATAGATATCTGTTTATTTAGAGCTACCATATTGGTGTCAGTTTCTTCCCACTGCATTCTCTTATTATTCTGACCATAGTTAAGCCTTCAGTCATCATTCTTCACAGGGTTTTCTTCTTAGCATAATACATCTAGTCCATTCGAATGAATTTGTCCACTTGAAATTGGAATTCTTCCAATTCTTCACATTCATTCACAAAAAGGTCCTTCTGGAAAGGAATGTTCGTAAGGAGACCAAAATGGACAACAACCAATTTATTTTTTAACCTATTCTCTTTGCTTTTAATGCTTCATCATTGTACCTTTTCAAATAATCGCACAAAGTCTCCTCTATTGTTGCTTGTTGTTTTCTATGACAATATAATGGATAAAGGGATCCTTTCTTATGAAAATTTGGGCTGAGAATTAATAATAAAACCACTTCCAAGAATAAATGGCCCTCTCCTGATACTGATGGTACCATTTAACCGTAGCTCCTTGAAGCGTTACAAAAAACATCTTGCATTGTACTACTCTGGTCTCGGAGACATTTTATAAATCCATTTTTCCTATCGAAGGATATTAAATAATCATCTAGATCGATATTCCCTCGATACATATTGGTAGGTACTTTTACATGTAAAGGGATTACTGTTGTCTTATTTCATCAATAAAAGGAGCTACCTATTTGTTGCTTTTGACCCATTCATCAAGCGTTCCTTTCCCTTTTGTGTTAAGGTGATTTTTAATAGTCTATTCTGCCGAGTCTATGACAAATGCTTCTTCATTAGAAATTCTTCCTATTCGGGCCGTACCCTCTTGGTTATTAGCTACTAGATTGTTCTTCCCAGACCTTTAACCTTCCTTGATAATCAGCCTTGCTTATCATCTGCTCCAACTGCTCGGGTACTTCTAGAGGATTTTTGAGCGTGAACGTCATTAAGCAACCCTTACATTTATGCTATTTATTGGTCCAACCATTTGATTTTGTCATCGCTTGGCTCCAGTGGATCTACACCAGATGGTTCCCTAAGTGCCGCATTTTCTGGATTAAAGAATGGTATTATTCCCTCTTCCAGGGTGGAAGGATGTTTTATCCCTTCCTTATCATTCCAAATCTCTTTGTCTTTGGTTTCATGTTTGTACATGTTAAAAATCTAACTTAATTAATAGAAAATGTTAACCACAAGGTCAGAGGTTCAAGACCACCTTCTAGTTCCAAAATGTTACCCGATTTAATTTTCTAACACCTAGTGCCATGTTGACAGAAGCCAAGTTCGAAAGAATGGCATATGAATTGCCTTTCATTAAGTCCAACTTACTAGAAATTGGTAAAAATAAGATTTATTGACAACTCCTTTGACATGATGCCAGTGGGGGCTAATCATTTATCATTCCATTTTTGGAGGAATAACTTGGATAGTATTGGTCATTTCCCAAAAACTGATTTGCCTCTGAAGGACCTCTTGACTAGTCTTTATTTTAGGAATTGAATCAAAACAGATGGAAGCTCAAATCATGATCAATAGGATATTATACTATCTAATATCTGTGATGCCTGGTAATAGTCTTAATCAAGTTGATCAATTCCCCCCTTTTAATTAATTTATTGCTTATATACATTACAAGAATGAGAAATCCCCAAACTGATTTCAAATTTAGGATTTACACTCCATAAATTTGATTGCTATTTTTGCAATATAAAAGTTCCCCGAATTTGAGTCTCTGGAGTCGTATTTATAGATGTAGATTGACTTTTTCTCTGCTTCCATCCCTTTATGGTACTTTTTTACGTAGGAGTATTCTTAAGGTTTTAGCAAAAGAGACTTCAACATTCTTGTTGTTAGTGTCTCCGACATGGTCTTGACTTGTCTATTATTCCCTTTGATGATTTTTTATGTATGCCTTCAATTTTTCTTTCATTCCATTCGAAGGGTGTTTTTGGATCAAGATAAATGATACATGTAACAACCTGAATTTCGACAGACCGATTTTTTTTTTAAATCCAAGTCTATCGAAGCTCGAGTTGGTTTGTCTAGTATCCTGCATAAAGTCAAAGATAAATATATCAGAGCTCATAAAAAGAATCTCACAGTGGTAGGGAATAAAATATAATAGTAGGTAAACACTTACTAGTATAATGACACTATCTAACAAGTGTTTCTAAGCTGCAGAATCTCGACCACCTGTCTAACTTGTGGGTTTGTTACAAAGAGGGGGGTCAGAACAAAAATTCTTGTAAATGGATGAATTATACTTTCTAAAAATAACACTACATATACTGTTCTATCACTGGTTCATATTTATTAAGTTATTCAGGTTTATCTCATAATATTCTTCCAATTTTTCTGCATAAATTTTACCAATCTACTCCCCAGTAAGTTAACCTGATCAATAATATATATGTAGATATATACGTAATATATATCGAGGTACTCCTCGTAGTACTCTCCTCGATTGGTCTCCATTGTCGTACTATGAAAACATATTAGACCTCCATTTCCACGGTACAATAGCGTACTAGGTAACACTGCAAAAGTGAATAAGCCTCAACTGCTGCGCCACAAGGACGCCCTAATCCCTGAGTTCCTCCATGGAACTTAATCGAGGGCTTAACACATATCTGTAAAGGGCAGCCTCGTTAGGCCTACGATGCAGATATCCAAAGATAGGTCTATCTCTTCTGTTAGCTCTTCAAGGCCCTACCCAGCCTACCTATATCAATGAAAGACTATTCAAAGAGCTAAATGACTGCCATACCATCCGATCTAAACAAGCACATGATCCCTAATCCAATGGTCAGATATTAAAAGGTCATTGGCCTCTTGGCTCAGCCCCAATCTTTCCTACACATGCTCCGACTGACGATGACAATTATCTGATGACCTACTACCCTTTGTAAGGTCCCAACCATGAAACCTTCCCCCTAGAGGTAGCCATCAAATCATCCTAAGATCTGTTAAATCAATCTTTACGCTGCCTACCATCCAAGGTGCAGCCAATGCATACTCACCCGATGGAACCGTATAGACCATGCCTCTGTTGATGCAGCTTCATTAGTCCTACCACGGAGGGCCATCACAGAGTACCCTCATGTCCTGTAGAAGTCCCGCACTTCCTTCCGGACATGTCACGTACTAAGTTGGACATGCTCCTCTCATGCCTCCAGACACCCACGATGATCTGCCCCGCAGAGCTCTTCATCCTAAATACGTATGGACAAGTCCAAGCACATTTCATCATTACGTTATTAAACCTTATGTCCACCCTTCAACTACATGCTTGTTTTACTTACTACGTTGCAAATAAGCTAAAACATTAAATTATTTATTCTGCATTCATGTTATTTGTTTATTGGCTTTATTTGGTGGGTTATTTTCCCTAATCAGCTCTCACTACCAAAACAGATCATGTCTCATTCATTTTATTGACCACTTATTTTTTCTATTAAGCTTTCGTTGCCAGAACAGACTACCGCTTATTATTATATTCATTAAACTTAATTCCTCAATTACAAGTTTACTTATAATAAGCCTACTCTACTCTTTCCCATTTAATTATAACCTCGTGTTATAATATTACCACAACTATAATTGTGAGTTTGCTTATTAAACTTATTCCCTATTGTCTAAGTTTATTTATAATAAGCCTTTTACTTCCCATTTCATGTTTTAATTATAACATTTGTGTTATTATCTTACTTATCCCTATGATAAGTCTACCTATTATATTACATTCCTATATGATATAAATTATTATAATAGGTTACACACTTCACAGGTTTTTTATTAATTAGCATTAACCTTATAGTTATGACATTAACCAACTTACCATCTTTGTAAGTTTATACAATAAATTTTTTATATCTCGTTTTCTTTTCATAACCTCATTCAGTTATGTTACCCTTCTTTCTCATCTTTACAGTTCATTCTTTTTAGGAAGTTAGGCCTATTCCAAAATGATTAGTTACCAAAATAGTAATGAATCTAATTCCATAGTTTCAGGTAATTACTATAATACGAACCCCTGATTGCAGAACATTTATTTTCTTATTTTTGAAGGCATCATATTAGTGCACAATATAATCTCCCTATTCCACAATAGTCTCCATTTATTCATAATTTCAGTTTGCAATCATGTTTCCTATTTATTTTCCTTATTTACCAACTATGCAAATAAAATTTCCTTTTTCCTAACCAATCAATCTAGGCTATTCTCAACCTAATAGATGTATAGGTATATATGGATTCTTGTCTTTTTCATTTTATTATTACTAAATTTAAATTATTTTCTATACTTAACTAAGATTTAGACTTATACCATTTTCCCATCTCAGTACTTATTTCATTTTAAACCTGAAAGGTGATTCCTCTCAAATAGTATGTAAATTCTTAGTTCTTCCCATTAATTACAATATTAACACAATATGTTCTTTTATCCCCAAATGATTAGATTTCCTTCTTTTTGTTCATAATTTTAATTAATTTTCGAATAACCATGATTTCGTAAATTTGCACCTAAATAAAATTCAATTAATTTGTATACAACCACAATTCAATTATTCAAGTTTCGCGTAAAAACAATATTATTCATATTTTGCACATAACTAAAATTTAACATAAGCTGTGTATTCTAACGCAGAAGAAAGAGCCTATTGTAAATTTCAATAGGAATCAAATGGTTAAAGAACTATTATCGGATATTATAATTTAAATCCATTCACTTGAGATTTACGCTGTAATATTTTCAATCTTATTTGGATCCTGCGCCGCTTTCTTTTCAATTCAAATTTATTGATTTGTCTAGATAGAGGATTTTGCCATTTATATCTTAGACCTACAATCTTCTTCTCCAAATCTTGAATAAGAAATTTTAAAACCAATATATTTCTATTTTCAAAAAATTTGGAGGAGAAAAGAAATGTCAGAGCTCTGGCGCCCTCTCAGAAAATACGAGTTGGAGGCTAGTCCCTATAGGTTTATTTATAGGTACCCATAAGAACCTCGTCTGTTGGACTGAAATAAAATAAAACTAGAGCCATTTATAACGTTTAAACCACGCTGCCACGCCCAGAATTGGGTTGGCCCAAACACCAGGTAGGTCGACCTAGTCTCAAGGCGGATCAACCCCTCGGTCGACCCACTCGGTGCATGGGTCGACCCATGTATTCGGTCGTATATGTGATATATGCTCCTATTTAATCGTTACTTGAACGTTACATTCTGGCTTATTATTCTTCTCCCTATATTAATATCTTCCGTTTATAACACACATTTCAGATTTTAAATTTAAATTTGTACATATATATTCACCCACAATTCCATAAATTTTTAACCATTAATAACTGGTAATTTTTTATCGCTTAAACGTTATTATTAATGTTATCTATTCATTGATTCTTTCCATTTTTAATATACGTTCAAATTTCAAACGCAATTATTCTTGGAATTATTGCCCATTTATATCTATGTATAACGCCATTTATTTTCAAAATTCAAACATCGCTATCCCAACATTTAGTACCTACTTGTTTTGATTAATTGCATGTTACTTTCGAATTTCATGTCTATATATATACATACACACACTTACATATACACACAAACAATCACACACACATACACACACACACATATATATATATATATATATATATTATATATATAGAGATATGCATATACACGGACACACTCAACTATGCATAATCTTTCCTTATATGTACATGCATGTATACTTTTCTCTTAGAACATGCATTGTTTTGGTTGTACCACTTAAATTTTAAAAACTTGATGTTAGTAGGATTCGAACTCGCATGCTACAACTTGGGAAGCGAGTGCCTAACCACTGGACCACACTACGTTCTTGTTCACAAAATTAGAGCATTAAAAGCTGTTGGTCTTATGTGTGTATCTCTTATTTCTTCTTTTTCATTTTTGTTCTAAAACTCCATTTAATGATATCTTCTTCGTCTTAAGTCCATTTTGTTTGTAAACCATAGGTCTAAATTTATAAAACATTGCCATGGATGAAATGACACTAGTTCCATGACAATATTAAGAAAAAATTACAAATTTAGTTTTATTATTTAATTTAAAAATATGGGGTGTTAATTTCTCCCACCGATAGGAAATTTCATCCCGGAAATTTGGTAAGGTTAAAATTAAGTAATTTCTCGCATAATTTACAACTATCATGTGTACATCTAATTTTACAACCATTTGTGCACTTGTGCAAAGTATAAAACAACATAAAAATACATTAATGCAATGAATGTCTAAACGGTACCACCTATATAATGCAAATTTTCTTGAAAACCTTTTGAAAACAAGATGCACATATACTAAATATTCTAGAATTTCTATACGAATGCAATATTTTGAAAATCGAAATTACCTTTTCAACCAATTTTTCCATGCTCTTACAAAGTATGAATGCAGTTCGTCCAATTTTTTCATCCGAACCTTATCAACCAACTTTAAATTTGTGAATTTCAGAAAAATCTAATTTTTTGAATTCGATATCTCATGTTAGAAAAGGGTAGAAAATGGAAAATTCCATATTTTCCATCCACTTTTACGCACCTTTTTCCCCATACTTGGAAACCTTAATTTCTAATCTTACAATAATTATTATTTTCTATTCCAAGCATAGCTTAAATAAGAAAATTTTCTTCTCAGTTTTCTAATCTTACTTTGAAGAATTCATTTTCCTTTATTATTCTCACTTTTTTCAGTTTTCATATTTGTTTATTTTCCTTTTATTTGTTCATCTTTTACCTGCATTTTCAATTTGTTTGACCAAAAAATGGCACAAACACCCAAAGACTAGAATTTGTAGAGAAAATGAAGAAATATCAAACGAAAATAAGAAATATCAAACTATAAGAAATTACGATTGTGATTATTATAATCTTTATAAACTCTCAATACAATATGCTTGCTCTTGAAATTCTATGATTGGATTAGAAGAATGGTTTGAATTAGTGATAGTGCTTGCTGGTCTGAGTGTGCGTGAGGAGATGGAGTGACAAAAGTTCTTCAAATTGCCTCGAAACCATGTATTTATAGACATAGTTGTAGGGCATCTCCAGATCAAATACATGGCATACTACCTGGGTTTTTTGGAGTGAGTGGTGATGGTTAGAAGGTGGTTAAGGAAAGTCATACCATCCGGTTCAAGAAACGTGGGGTCAGCGTGGACACGTGGCAGCGCCACCGTATCTCTAGGAGAACATAGGGACACGTGGAAATACCACGGTATCTCTAGGAGAACATAGAAGAACATAGGGAGCGTGGACTGTTTCATTCGAGATGATCAGTTCGGTCTGAGGGCATTCGAGCCAAGGACAAGAGCTACATAAAGCATATTTATCAATCTAGTCTTCTTCGAACCGAGAGCTACTCTGCATCCAAGCATATATTTGGGGTTCTAGGACTCTTGATCATGAGTCTTTAGACCTTGGACGGCCTTGTCAAAGGGCACATTCACATTTTTCACCCCAAAGTACATCTTATCGTTGATGAGATGTGCTTTTAAATTGTTGAGCAATCCATTCCCAAGCAAACAATGGTTAACAGCTGTGTCTCTTTGTAAAGTCGTAACTCTTGATCTCTTGTGCTATGTATAAATCGATGACCATATTCATAATTGTCTTTGTCATAATCAACCTGTCAAAGTCCTTGACCGGAGAGGTGACAAGCGCATAGAAAAATATTTCAAACCATTGTCGAATTGAAAGGATAGAATCACCTTTTCATATCACATTGAATTGTTGGCTCTCGTATGTGACTATACACATACAAGTCTTTCCAAACAACATTTTATCCTGATCGTCGAGATCGAGTCAAATCAATGAATCCATCATGTTGCCAAAAGCCACGAACACGTTACATCGAAACCCAAACATGTAGACTTTTCATTGCTATTACAACAATATTCATCAGATTACAAGAATATCAGAGCACGAATAAATATTACCCATGGAAAAATACAATATCAGAGAATAAATTACATAACATCGGAAATACATCAACTAACACAAATGAAAGAAATACACGGATACAAAGATTTCCGAATATAGCTCTAGCTATAAAATGGGATGCTATTAAATAGAAATCTGGAAAACCAAAACAATTGACTTCCTATGTAGAAAATATGGGCACCCAGAGTTTAGGTAGAACCAACAAACTCTAGCTCAGTCATGGGACTGGTATGAGAACTAAAACAGTTATTGAATCTTTACTTTCAAAGAGGGTAAATCACGGGACTACGCCGTATGTCACGGAACGGGTTCGCTCCAATGAATACTCGAAAATAAAACAATTTATGAACAACGCAATGCTTTTTGGAAAAATGAGGCTATTATAAGACTCAGGTCCCATCACACAATGCAACGCAAGCCGAGGAATAGAGTTTTCCCTTATAATATCAAAACATGCTTGGTACGCTTTAAAACAAATCATTTTGATATTACTATAAGTGCATAGTGTCAAAACAACTTCAAATATAAATGTATCAATCATAGACGACATAGTAATCATATATTATGTCGCCATATGTGTTTACAACTAAAACAGAAATTCGCGTATTGGAACTTGGATTCCATCATGAGTCAAGGCAATGGATGGTCTCCTTACCGATTTGGATCACCTCTAGCAAGATGACCCAGGATCACACCTATGGGCAACCCTTGGATCCTGCAAGGCCGGTCTACACTTACTTTTGTGGATTGGTTATTCCTGAACATACGTTTCGCGGTCCTATCAGACCTATCACTCGAGCCTTTTAGTCGGCTCTATAGCTGAGGAGCCTCACAATCCTTCATCCACATAAGTAAAAATGTATGGGCTCCATACCAGGACACAAATTCTAGCTAGAAAGAAACGTATGCACTCCTTGCGTCCTTTATCCCATTTCTGACTCATACAGGGGTGTGAGGCTCGCGAATTAACGCTATCACAAAGCTGTGCTACTTAAAGTTGTGCTTTGATCATCATCCAAAAGACTTTGCTTTTAAATAAAAGGCTTGATCATTTGCATCTTAGCATGCCACATTGTCAATCCATGCAAAACCATTGATTTCTGCCAACATATAATCTCTAAGCTCGTACGTCTCGGAGAAGGGTGTTAAGCAAGAGAATAAATTCTCCGCCACCAAACAAATATATATTTAGCGGAGATCAACGAATACAACACATAATAAATGTCAGACACAATCCATTTACAAATTCGTTATGGGCCTGAACGAAACCGGAGGCACCTTATTGCTCGTCCCATATGTCCAATACAGGAGAGAGGTCCTCGCATATCCGGTCGATCTCCAAATGCGTTTGGATGATCACCACTTGTTACCTTGTCTCGGGGGATCAGCCCAATCAAAACATCATTAATCATCCATTCGATGTGAAGATCTTCGATCTTCAACCGCCATCTTCGTATCTTTGACTTTTAGTCGTCGTAACAATAATTCAGAATGGGTTAAACCCGGTCTTTCCGAATAACTCGCGCACCTTATAACCATGTGATATACAAAAATAACACACATCTCATTCCAATCCAGAATATTCTTTTATTCAAATATTCATATCTTTAGGGAAAGATTCCCACTAATTTTATCAAAGATGAATTCTTTTAAACTTATTGTTTAATCTTCCTTTGGATATCATTTTCAAAATATTCCATTTCATCGTTTCATAACATAAACCAAATTAAGGTTTATCAAACTAGTCGAGATTATCGAGCCTTACCAAAGTATCCTTTTATTTTAATATTCCCAATCCTAACTTATTCGTTCCACGGAGCAAAACTGATGGTACTCCATATTTAACACCCATAGTGTTATTGATAATTTTAATTACCATTTATCATTTCAAATCTAATTAAAGATTTAACTATCGCGTGAAGTAAAACTGGTAATACTCCATCTCGATCATTTCTCTTATTTGATAAATTTAATTCTATTTTTATGTTTAAATCTAATTAAAGATTCATTAAAACTCTAGTTTGGTTTTAATCCCAAAAATCATTATTTAACAATTTTTCAATTTCTGGAAATTTATCTGGTCTTTACTTGGGTCAAAGAACAAATGTCATTTAAAACACCACTCACAATAAACCCAAAATCATCTTCCATTAATATGGAATCTTCACGGAAACATGAAGAATTTATAATCGATATAAATTTCCATATCCGACCAAAACTATAAGTGGAATAACGGCAAGGCCGTTTAAATTCCATAAATAGTAAACGCTTTCCTTCATAGAAACTCATCTCGATTATTATTAATCGAATTCCATTCAATTCCAATTTAATTAAATAAATTGGAAAACTTTCTCCAAATCTTAATTAAAAGATTAATTCCATTCATAACTTGGTTTAAGAACGGTATAAATGAAGATACCATTCACAACAAACCCAAATCCAATTCAACATTTCTAAAAATCATTGGATTATTATTCTAGCTATTAACTAGCTCTTTTGGATAAAAATATCTTTTATCTTTTCAAATGTGGACCATTTCATCCAAAATCTTTCCAAATCATTTAATATGATTTTACATAGTTTATTTATATGTTTAACAATTTTATCAAGGCCCTTACAACCGGTTTCCAATATCGGCTACCGAACTGTATCCATAGCGATTTTTTCCAAAACTGATTTGGACATATTTTAAAATCTATTCGTTCAAGTTTAAATCTCATATATTCATTGGAAAGATCTTTTTGATACGAACCTAACGGTTCCAAATTTAGGAGAATCCGATGTCAGATCTCCTGTTATGTCCATTTCAAGTTAATGGTCGAAATTCGCGAGCGGTCACTGCGCCACGCGTACTATTCAAACCATTTTAATATATATATAATATATATCGTTGATTTCTATTCAAAATGTATTTTATAAAATGTTTATTAATTCATTTTAAAATGATTTCACTTTCATTACCAATTTAAATTAAACTTGAACAATGCATTTTATCATAATCTTAAAATGATAATATTATCCAAATGTAATAATTTGAAATTCCATCTTCTCGATATTCATTTAAAAATGAATAAAATCGATATAGAAATACGTTTAAGTTAAAATATCGTTTTTTTAATCGCCTAAAAAATTCATATGCACATTGAGTTACAAAGACTGGGCAAAGGATAAGAAACTTACATCATCAGGATCGGTCGTGCACAATCTTATCCGAGGCACTTAAATGACTCACAATGGATAGGACGCAGCCGTGTAGAGCGAGATCCAAACATCAAACCCAGGACAAGTCAATCGTCCAGTATGACCGAGAATAATGGCATGACATACTGTGAGTAGTGAGGCTCAATAAAGATAAAGGTCGTATATCATATAAAGGCCGCCCATAACGCGGAAGACACTTGGCTTGATGTCAAAGTTCGGTCGTACGTATTAAAGCGGGAAGTCAAGATCGCGTGTATATTTGACAAACCACACATGGGTGACAACTCCTGTCGCTCATGTGTCCTTACTAATCGAACACCAACACTTTGGTCAGATACCACCTACCGCTCGGTCATACGTCAGTTATTAGAAAGAGCATGCTTACATCTAAAAATGCAAGCCTTGGTCAGTCACCTCCAGGCTAAAAGGATCGTCGCCTACTTACTCCGTGTTTATCCGTCAAAAGACCGAGCCTGTGATAGAACTGCAAAACAAGCACCTGCGACATCTTAAATGACCATGTCTTTAACCAAAGTTGGACGCAAATCGTGATTCGGGCGCAGAAGTAAAGGTCAGTCATTCATACTGTAACAAAGCCGCTCAAATACCAAAATAAAGCAAGTCGCCCATTCGACATAGGCGGGAGCGACCTCACAACATAGCCATAAGGGTGAACGGCGCAATACAAGGGCGGCAGAAGGACGAACGCTCTCGAGCCAAGAAGGTCGGTCGCGCGGGGTACAAAGGAGAATTGATTCTAGTCCCGCATTCTGCTCTTATAAAGCTACCCAAAGTGTTTGCTCCTTTAAAGTCACCCTCTCAGCTATCTGAAGCACTCGCTCCTATGGAATCGCTTGCACACGATAACTGGATACAATTACGGACAGCCGGCTACAGATAGGCAGGGGCATGATTACAGTTAATGGGATGAGCAACCTGCAGCCTACATATACAGCTTTCAGATCATTTCCTGAGGGGAGCTCATCTATAAATACGTCATAGCTGCGAACGTAGAGAGGGGGGGCAATCTTTGAAACCACAAAGTGCTGCTAAATTCTGTCCTCAATGACTCCTTAAATATTCTAAAAAGAAATCATCATTTTCATGCCTCGAAGTTCCATCACTCATCTGGCCATGGCGTCAAGCACAATCTTATAATTTGGGGAAACGAAAACAACTACATTCTCAATCACTTACCCATCCTTCTCCTCTGCAGATTCTATCATTTTCTTGCAAAACTCTAAGGTTGAAATGTGTGATGAGAGTATGTTGGTTGGACATAAAGACGTATGAGAAGAGAGAGTTGATGTATTTTGTAATCCTCATTATAAGAATGCAAACTTTCTTTATAGTGGACGTAGGCCTAGTTTACGGCTGAACCACTCTAAATCTCGTCCTTGTTTTAACTTCTTCGAATTTTCATTATCAATTGTTGTAAAACACGGATCCATTTATTTCCTTACCACATTGGTGAAGTACAACTTTAGTACCTTGGGTGTTTAGACCAATTTTGGTGTAAACATTTTGGCGCCTACCGTAGGGCCGTGTTTGCTTCTTTCTCCATTCAAATTCGATAAGATTTTCTGAGAAAAACTGTGTTCGGAATCATGAACATGCTTACGGAAGTCACTGACAAAGTCAACAACCTTGACAATAGTATTAACACCATCACGCCATCTGCCACCCACTCCGTGGCAGGAGGGCCGCCTGAATTGAAGAAACTGTAACCAAGAAGGAATTGGAAGAAGCGATGACAGGATTGACGAGTCGAATAACAATTGCAAACACTACAGTCCTATAATGGGACAAGCGACGACAGGAATTCCAGAAACTCGAGTCAATACTCGCCATTCAAGCTGCCACCACAAAAGCCATGCTGAGTACCACTTGTTCCTCGCTAGCCCGAACTAACTGCGAGCTTGAACCAGAATTCTATGCTTCAAGCTCAAGACAGCAGGATTACATTCAAAGAGTTGCACGTCGCACCAATCTGAATTATGAAGAGGACAAAGCACCTGTGCACAGCTAGTTTGACAATGCAATCGCGAAACGGAAAGACAGCCCCACTGTCATAAGGGTGTCCTTTCCGAAAGAATGCCCAAATTCCTTGACTCCAGTTCACGAGGACACATCTAGATCAAAATTTAGTAACGAAGCAGGCGCTCAATCCATGGAACAGAGCAAGGAGCGGAAATACATCTTAGTGAAAGATGCTATGCAGCAGTATACGATCGTGTAGTATGGAGTATAGGATATAATGTATATGGTAGAGTAGTAAGCAGTAAATCACACAGTCGATTTATACTGGTTCGGACCACTGTCCTACGTCCAGTCCCAGACTCACTTCTGGAATTTCACTAACACTAAAACCCTCACTTCACCCGGAGGAATAGGTTCACAATTACCCGAACCACTGAACGGGATTTCTTGCCTCAACCACTGAAGAGGTCTTCACTAATACAGAATAATTGTTGACTCTTTTGTGTTATTGATAACACGGATTGTCGAATATTAAGTACACCCTTCCTATAGCCTTTCCTTGATGATAATCGTGAAGTGCGTGAAGGAATATGAAAGTTTAAAAGTCTCAAGTATGAAAGTAGATAGCTTTTTAGAATTTAGAGAGCTTTGAATAAGATAAAGAGAATTAGAATAAAATTCGGTTGTTAGATCATCTAAGCAATTCTCTATTTATAATATATAAAAAGTTACAACTAATCACGAAGAGATTTGATTAAGAGATATGAATTAGAAAGTTGTGACTTTTCATTTTAAATTGCATCTCTTCGTATTTAGATGTCTGAATAAAAATTTCAGATGTCTGTTTTGATTTAAAAATGAAACAGCAAGAAAATAGTGTAATTTGTTCCAGATTCAGATGTCTGAATTTTTTAATTCAGATGTCTGAATTAAAATTCAGATGTCTGAATTAAAAAATTCAGATGTTTGTTTTTGAACAAAACTCAAACAGCAAAGAAATAGGCTATTTTAGCCAATATTCAGATGTCTGAATATTTTAATTCAGATGTCTGAATTAAAATTCAGATGTCTGAATTAAAATATTCAGATGTCTGAATATTGTGGTAAGTTCATTTTTCTTTCAGCAGACAGACGTCTGATTTAAAAATTTTAGACGTCTGTTTTCTGCTTTATGCCTATGCCTTGTGTATGTCTTGTATAAAATCTTATAAATTGAAAACGTGCATGTGTGTGTATCACCAAGGAAGACTTTAACATATAAATCTAGGACTAACAGACTCTTACAACATATTTAATCTTCAATTATAGCTCTTGAATTTGTTGTTGAGTATCTTCCTGCAAGACAAAGTTAGTCGATAATAATATATATATACATGTATAGTTGTCATTATCAAAACGCCATATAGCGAGATCCAACATTCTCCCCCTTTTTGATAATGACAACTGTATATGTAACTCCACCTGTCAATCTGTCAATATGCATATATTATCATATATTTCTCTTTTTGATATCCATGTACCTACAGGTTAGCTTAGAGGTTTTTTGGTATAATTGTGTAGTTGTTGTCATCAAAATCCAACAATAGAGTTTCTAACATTCTCCCCCTTTTTGATGATGACAACTATACAATTTAAAAATATATTCTTTCTATAACATCTTCCTCTTATAATATCTTCCTCTATCAATATACACCTGAATTTCTCCCCCTTTGTCATTATCAAAAAGAATGAGGGAATGTAATAAATATCGTAGTCTTCTCTTTATTTTCTTCCCCTGAATGTGTGATATATGAAAATTTCTCCCCCTGAGTATGTGATTATTATATTTCCAGATTCCCTGATTTAACTTTAAGCTCAGTTTTTAAAGATATTAGAGATACTGAAATACCCTCCTTTTTTTGTTGTGGTGTACCTGCAACAAATATTATATAGATACTTTGGTACCCACTTTCTCTGTTAGGGTCCAGGGGTTAGAGAGGAGGTAACCATACCCACAAGGGTTTAATGGTACCTTTGAAAATAAAGTTTTTATTTTTAACTACTGAATCAAAATAATCATCAATGTATTTTTCTCGATTTTTCCAATTTATAGGAACCCAAATACTTAGATAATTTCTATTAATATTTCTTTTTGTACTTCTATTATAAATGTTTCTAGTCATAGAAGCATTTGAATTTCTATAGAAATTTGATCTTCGAGTTACACGTGCTTTAGTACTAGCAGTTAAACTTTTGTTATACATGAAAGCATATCTAGTACTAGTTCTATGATTAGTTTTATTATACCCTAAGCCACTTTTATCGTGTAAAGGTCTAGAGCAAGATAAAATATCATTTAAATCATTTTGACCTTTATTAAATTTTGTGAACTTATTTGTACATTTTTCAAATTTGATTCCAAAGTCGTGATTGAAATTTTCGAAAGAAGTCTTGCAATCTTTAAAACCAATTTTCTTATTTAATTCAGAATTCTCCCTTTTTAAATGACTATTCTCGTTTTCGAGACGACAAATTTGAGATCCTGAATTAATTAAAGAAGAGTGTAATTTTTCAAAATTTTCTTTCGAATCAGACGTTTCATTTTGCAAAGTATTATTATTAACCTTTAAAAACTCATATTCTTTAGATAATTCTAAATTCTTTTCAGTTAAAGCTCCATTCTCTATTTCAAGAGACGAAACTAAAGAACTATAATTATTTAAAGATTCTTCTAATGATTCATTTCTATTTTTCAAGAGATCGATTTCCTTTAAAAGAACATTGTTTTTATCTTCTAGTCGCTCATTTTCTTTTTGAAGGAAATCTTTTTGAAAAACAAGCTCTTCTAAGGTATTTTCAAAACATTTGGCTTGTTTGACTAAAAAATTGTTTTCTTCTTTTAATTTGGAATTTTCTTGCTCACAATTTTTAGACTTGGCTAAAATAATTGCATTAAGTTTACCCAAACTTTTAAAATCTTTTAATAATTTTTCGTGGTCTAATAAAAGATCTTTATATAATGAATCCTCACATACCGATTGTGATCTCACTTTAGCCATTAAACATTTGCTCTCTTGCTCTGTCGCTTCTGCTTTGTTGTTATTCCACTTTCTAATGCCTTTATTAGATTTCTTTATTGCCATTTATTCAAGGATGTTGTTACGATCTCTAGAATACCAAGCTCTGATACCAATTGAAAGATGCTATGCAGCAGTATACGATCGTGTAGTATGGAGTATAGGATATAATGTATATGGTAGAGTAGTAAGCAGTAAATCACACAGTCGATTTATACTGGTTCGGACCACTGTCCTACGTCCAGTCCTAGACTCACTTCTGGAATTTAACTAACATTAAAACCCTTACTTCACCCGGAGGAATAGGTTCACAATTACCCGAACCACTGAACGGGATTTCTTGCCTCAACCACTGAAGAGGTCTTCACTAATACAGAATAATTGTTGACTCTTTTGTGTTCTTGATAACACGGATTGTCAAATATTAAGTACACCCTTCCTATAGCCTTTCCTTGATGATAATCGTGAAGTGCGTGAAGGAATATGGAATTTTAAAAGTCTCAAGTATGAAAGTAGATAGCTTTTTAGAATTTAGAGAGCTTTGAATAAGATAAAGAGAATTAGAATAAAATTCGGTTGTTAGATCATCTAAGCAATTCTCTATTTATAATATATAAAAAGTTACAACTAATCACGAAGAGATTTGATTAAGAGATATGAATTAGAAAGTTGTGACTTTTCATTTTAAATTGCATCTCTTCGTATTCAGATGTCTGAATAAAAATTTCAGATGTCTGTTTTGATTTAAAAATGAAACAGCAAGAAAATAGTGTATTTTGGTCCAGATTCAGATGTCTGAATTTTTGAATTCAGATGTCTGAATTAAAATTCAGATGTCTGAATTAAAAAATTCAGATGTTTGTTTTTGAACAAAACTCAAACAGCAAAGAAATAGGCTATTTTAGCCAATATTCAGATGTCTGAATATTTTAATTCAGATGTCTGAATTAAAATTCAGATGTCTGAATTAAAATATTCAGATGTCTGAATTTTGTGGTAAGTTCATTTTTCTTTCAGCAAACAGACGTCTGATTTAAAAATTTTAGACGTCTGTTTTCTGCTTTATGCCTATGCCTTGTGTATGTCTTGTATAAAATCTTATAAATTGAAAACGTGCATGTGTGTGTATCACCAAGGAAGACTTTAACATATAAATCTAGGACTAACAGACTCTTACAACATATTTAATCTTCAATTATAGCTCTTGAATCTGTTGTTGAGTATCTTCCTGCAAGACAAAGTTAGTCGATAATAATATATATGTACATGTATAGTTGTCATTATCAAAACGCCATATAGCGAGATCCAACACTTAGGAATGGCATGAGCAATCATGAAGGAAAGCCTAAAGAAAAAGGATGATAAAAAAGAATGGGAATCCTTGCTGACAAAAGCTCCACTCACTAAAAGGGTTAAGAAGACTGTGTATCGACAAAAATTCGAACCTCCAACATTACAGTCCTATAATGGGACAAGCGACCCTAATATATTCCTGTGTAAGTATGACCAGTATATGAATGGGGCATGCGCTACTGATGAAATCAAGTGCTTACATTTACCAACTTATCTAGAAGGGGTGGCTTATCTGTGGTTCACAAAGCTGCCGCCACAGTCTGTAGACAATTTCGTGACCCTAGCTAAACTCTTCAACAAGAAGTTCAAATCCCAGGGTCTCAGAACTCGGGATGTTATGGAGCTATGTGAACTACAACAAAGACTAGGAGAGTCCAACAAAGCCTTTCTTACTCGCTTTGATTCGGCAGTAGCTAGAGTCAAGAATTTCGAACCCTGCCTAGTCTTAGTGGCTCTAAAGGGGGCATATGTAAATAAACTGAATTAGGGCAGTGGCTCAAGAAGAAGAAACCAAGTTCACTCGAATAATTACTCAACAAAGCTGGAAAATATGCAAGTATTGAAGAAAAATCGAAATATGGGCAGACAGAGACAAAAGGAAATGCGCAAAGTAGCTCTGATAGTCAAAAGAGGAGCAATGAAGGAAAAGACAGTCGAACAAAAAAGAAACTACTCTTTTCAAGAATTCTAAATTCACTCCCCTAAATGATACCGTTGGAAAAATCTTTATGGCAACTAAGAACACCAAGAGATATCCAGTCCTGAAACAAAGGTAGGTCAAAGATGTTGCTAAGAAGTCAGGAAGATTCTGTCAATTCCACTAACAACCAGGACATGATACCAACGACTACAGGCACTTGAAGTCAGTAATCGAGGGATTAATTAGAAAGAACCATTTGCAACAATATGTACAAGATCATGAATGTTATTCTGACTCTCCGCAAACAAGGGGCAACATGCCTTGAAGAAAAGGGCTAAACCGATCCAAAGCAGACGCTCACCTAAAAGACCGGCCACCGATGTCGTGATAATGGAACATTAAACTAAAATTCCCATTACCATGCTTTACTACCCTGGTTTTATCTTATTACTAAAATTGTTTTATCCTGTTTTGTTATTCACTATGTTCATGTTAAGCAATGGTTTACTTGCAAAAACTTTGAGCATCAAAAATTAATTATGTGTCTACCTAAGTAGCATGCTTGTTGGTCTATACTAAACAAACGATCTCTTGGAATGTAGGCATGGTGAAAGCAATCCATCATACAAAGTAGAACTATGATGAAAAGTCCCAGGACACACCTTAAACAAAGCAGCCTAGGAACCAAAAACATCGAGCAAGATCAAATAGGAGTGAATAGACACATCACCTTAAAAGAACAAGCTATTCTAAGGCAAACGACAAGTCGAAAGGATGCACCTCTAATTATGGAATTTGCTGAATTTGTAGCAAACACCCATTCAAGGGATTGGCGTCGGGCTTCATTGAAAATACAGGAATATTACCAAATTTGTCCCTCGGATAAAAATTGTTAGTCCCAAAGAGGCACCTTGTCAGGTGTAGGACACGAATTACTTAAAGCCGAAACTAAATTCGGTGACAAGGATTAGTGTCCACCTCCTAAGGGCAATACAATATAAAAACACCAGTCCTAGTGTCGGAAGGACCCATAAACATGCTGGAAAGACCAGCACAAACAGAAATCATAGCCACAAGGGGGTAACAGAAATCCTAGCCGAAAGGGGGCATCCATTCTAGAACCATTTTGAATAATTAAAACAATCCTATCAAACAGGGCTTAGAATAGATCGAAAATTTATAACCCAAGACCTCCCAGGGGGCATGTATTCAAAACCAGTCTCCGAAGGGCTTGGATTACCAGGTCAGTCAAGCGCGGGGTTGAATACAACTTAATAAAAGATATCAAACACGCTTATAATAATGCAGACACGTTGCAACCTTTGATAAATAACAAACTTAAGGGCTTGAGTAAATCTAAATCTTAAAAAAAAATCGGGCGTAGCCGTGCGATTAACAAAGCTCTTAACCAATTATATAAATCGAAAAATAAAGGCGCAGTATGCGATGCACTAACACAAAGATAACTGAGTTACATAACAAAAACCGCGGTACGTTAAGGTCCAAAGCAAGCCATAAAAAGTCACAAACGTAAGCGTACGATAGTAAGTGAGGCTGGCTCCCGCATACACAATCCAGGTTAAATGTATCATCCTAAATTAAAACCAAAAATAACAAAAGGGTAAATCATCAACAAGCCACAACATTCAGATGAGGTAGGCAATGATATTCTCTCTGGATTCAAGAGCCTTGACAAGTTCGAGCCTTTCCTTTTCTAGAGCATTAAGTCGATCAACATTTTCTTTATTTGCCTTCTGAAGATCTTCAACATGAGAATGCCAGGCACCTAATTGCTTTACAACATAATCTCTAACATTTATGATAAGGTCTACGACAAGACTCGGATGTGCCTCCAGCTAATTGAACTCAGCCAATATGCAATCCTTCATGGCATCCATTTTTCCTGCAATAATCCATCTATCAAATGGGTCTATGTACACATCAGAACGCGTGCTAGCTCGGCACCAACCCTCAAATTGCTCAGCAAGTTCAGGATGGCATGGGTTGGGAACACAAAGAGGTCTTTGAACGGTTTTAGGATCTAGAGTGATAGACGAAGAAGCCACAAGTGGACGACCAAGAGCAATCTGAACATCTAGGACAGGAAGTTCATTCAATGAACTATGACTTTGAGTATCAGTTGCACCATGGATCTTTTTACCCTGAAGCATCTTTTTGCTACCTGCCCTCCCCATCGACTTCTTCTTAAGCCTCCTGGACATGAAGAATTCCATCCTTGGACGACCTATTTCAAAGAAAGATCAATATGGGCTCAAACAACAACCATAAAAAACAAGCATGGCCCAGCCAGTCCTAGGCAAAAATGGAAGCATTTCAACCAGAGAATCATGGGGCATTTTATCAAACAACTTGCGAGCAATATCGGTATCAAGATTTCAAAAAACCATCAGACGGCTTGGGTTCCTAAAGAAAATTACAGAAACTCCAAGCTCACCTAAAATGATCATGGCGTCTCGGAGCCAAAAGGAAGTTTCTCAAAATAAATAGGTGTTACTGCAAACACTAGGCAAATAATAAGATAGGGAAGCCAAAACCTTCTGAAGAAAAGTCAAGGCAGAAACAACAAACAAGGATTACCTGGTAAAACCTTCGGGGAAGCACGACTACGATCGAAAAATTTCTCGAAGAAGATAAAAGTAGAATAAAGAAGGTTAAAATTAAATAAGAAGGAAGATTAAAAGGCGTATATTCAGAGCATTCTCGCCACGTCAGCTTAGTGCTCGATCGCACAAATAGGTGTCCCATCAAGTTCCAGCTGGCATCCCATAATTCAACTATGTGTACAGTAAAGAAAAGATACATCAAACTTCTCGCTCACAGAAAGGGACAATATCAGTCCACCACGATAGAACGATCCAAAGTTTCGCACAAATGACCCTTCGGCGAACCAAGGGAAACCTACCAAGCCACATTGCGATCAGCCATGTCAAAGCCAGTAAATCCTTGATAAAAGGAAATTACGAACTTCGAGGGGCAAGTGTTAATCCCCCAAAAAATCCATACGCACATTGAGTTACAAAGACCTGGTAAAGGATACAAAACGGACATCATCAGGATCGGTCGTGCACAATATTATCCGAAGCACTTAAACGACTCATAATGGATAGGACGCAACTGTGCAGAGCGGGATCCAAACATCAAGCCCAGGACAAGTCAATCATCCAGTATGACCGAGAATAATGGCACGACATATTATGAGTAGTGCGGCTCAATAAAGTTAACGGTTGTATATCATACAAAGGCCTCCCACAACGCGGAAGACACTTGGCTTGATGTCGAAGTTTGGCCATACATATCAAAGCGGGAAGTCAAGATCGTGCGTATATTTGACAAACCATGCATGGGTGACAACTCCTATCGCTCATGTGTCCTTACTAATCGAACACCAGCAATTTAGTCAGATACCACCTACCGCTCGGTCATACGTCAGTTATTAGAAAGAGCACGCTTACATCTAAAAATGCAAGCCTTGGTCAGTCACCTCCAGGTTAAAAGGATCGTCACCCGCTTACTCCGTGTTTATCCGTCAAAAAACTGAGCCTGGGATAGAACTGCAAAACAAGCACCCACGACATCTTAAATGACCATGTCTTTAACCAAAGTTAGATGCAAATCGTGATTCAGGCGCGGAAGCAAAGGTCAGTCGTTCATACAGGAACAAAGCCGCTCAAATACCAAAATAAAGCAAGTTGCTCATTCAACATAGGCGGGAGCGACCTCACAACATAGCCATAAGGGTGAACGGCGCCATACAAAGGCGGCAAAAGGATGAACGCTCTCGAGCCAAGAAGGTCGGTAGCGCGGGGTACAAAGGAGAATTGATTCTAGTCCCTCATTCTGCTCTTATAAAGCTACCCAAAGCGTTCACTCCTGTAAGTCGCCCGCTCAGCTATCCGAAGCAGTCGCTCCTGTGGAACCACTCGCACACGACAACTGGATACTGCTACTGACAACTGGCTACAGATAGGCAGGGGCATGATTGCAGTTAATAGGATGAGCAACCCGCAGCCTGCATATACAGATTTCAGATCATTTCCTGAGGGGAGCTCACCTATAAGTACGTCATAGCTACCAACATAGAGGGGGGGCCAATCTTTAAAACCATAAAGTGCTGCTAAATTCTTTCCTCGATGACTCCTTAAATATTCTGAAAACAAATCATCATTTCCATGCCTTGAAGTTCCATCACTCATCTGGCCATGGCGTCAAGCACAATCTTATAATCAGGGGAAATGAAAACATCTACATTCTCAATCACTTACCCATCCTTCTCCTCTGCAGATTATATCATTCTCTTGCAAAACTCTAAGGTTGAAAAGTGTGAATGAGAGTATGTTGGTTGGACATAAAGACGCATGAGAAGAGAGAGTTGATGTATTTTGTAATCCTCATTACGAGAATGCAAACTATCTTCATAGTGGACGTAGGCCTAGTTTAAAGCTGAACCACTCTAAATCTCGTTCCTGTTTTAACATCTTCATATTTTCATTTTCAATTGTTGTTAAACACGGATCCATTTATTTCCTTAACACATTGGTGAAGTACAACTTTAGTACCTTGGGTGTTTAGACCAATTTTTGTGTAAACAGTTTTCTACTTAACTCGGCTTCATATTTTTATATTTTCGTGTCCATCCATAATCGGACATCAAAATCAACTTCAAATTCTCATTGAATATTACATTATAAAAACATTCATGTTTATTCCGGATTGTAATAAAATCTCAACCAATATCCATATAAATAAATTTATATGGATTACATTAATCATTTACATCCAATGATAGTTGCAAATAACTATCAACATCCAAAATGACATCCAATGTGCATTTTATTTTTCATGTGAGCTTCAATCAAATAATTGATGCTTACATAAATATGTCAATCAACCGGTTAACTGAAATTTCACACAAGGGAGATGTGTGAGTCAAATATCATCCTAAGACCCGTGTGGGGTTTTCAACCAACAACAATAAATTTAAATCAATCAATGGCATACAATGCATACCCCAAAGTCATAAGTAAATAAATAAATACTCAACTACCAGATGCCATTTAATGCTGCCACAAGTGTCCATCCACGTCGTATGAAATGCGAGTGTCACATATTCACACAATGCTTCTAATGCAAGGGATTTGTGAATAGTTCAAGTGTCAAACTCCAAAAGGGGGTAATATAGCTACATGATGCAATTACTAACTTGAAACCCAAAATGCATATATTACAGTGAATGAAGAATAGGGTTACAACTGTAAATGGTTCAAACTGATAAGGTTCATGAAGTGTTTTCCTTAATAAAATAAGGAACATATATTATAGTGAATGAAGAATAATGGGTTACAACTGTAAATGATTTGAATGGGGAATGATAATAACCTATTATAAATAAATAACATTAGTGAGAATGTTGTATAATAGGTAGACTTGTCCTAGGGACAAGTGAAGATTATAACTTAGGCTATAATAAACTAGTAAGGAAATGCGACAACTGGTGAAATGAAATAAGTAGAACTTAGTTTTAAATTAAGTAATTAGTAAATGGGGAAAAATTAAACCAGTTGTTTGTAATAAATAGAGAAAAGGGGTAAGTTTATGAAATGCAAGAAGTTGTACTTAATTATAAATTAAGTAATTTGTAAACTTGGAAGTCTGAAACTCGCCGATAAGAATAAGTTGTTTAGACTTGTCTTAGGGGCCAGAGGAAATTATAACATAGGTTATAATAAATGGGTAGAGAAACTTATTAATGGGCCTTAGTTAAGAGAACTAAGTTAATAAGTAAACAACGATAAGTTGTAGTAATGGTGTAAAATGGAATTATGATTAAATGAGAGGGAATGAGGAAAACTTATGAAATAAGTTATATTTAATCATAAATAATGAATGACATGTTAAACAGGAAAACATGTGAATTGAGATATACTTAATTACATATTAAGTAGAACATGTTACTGTAACGATAAAATCAAACAAGAATATAAAGGGATTGTGGATTACAGACCTTGGGCCGCAATCTAGAGAATAACATGTTGTGGGCTTATTAATAAACTTAAATGGGTTAAGTTATATAACCGAAATTAATAACCAAGAGGAACTTGGTAATTGATTAAGAATTCAATATGAATGGGAATAATCAAGTTAAATGGAAAACTGATGAGGTAAGGCAAGCGCGTAAAAGAATGTTTAGACATAGGGTCTAACAACATATTAAAGTGAGGCACTTGGACCAGTCCGCATGTTTGAGGGTGAATAACCCAACGGGGTATATCATCGTGGTGTTATAAGGCACGAGGGGAGTGCACGTTCATCTGATTATGCTGTCATCTCCGAAGGATTGGAAGGGTAAGCACGCGGCTTCCTGAGATACGTAAGGTGCTCCTTGTAGTCCTCTGTGCGGTGTCATATTTTTAGGCTGTGCTCGTAGAGGTTGGGTCTGCACATAACTACTAGGTGGATGGGCCCTAACTGCAAAAGTAGCTTTACAGTCAGAATGCAGTGACGTGGTGACACCAGGGTGACTCGGCGGTCGCCTCAACTGGGAAGCGTAAGGGCATGACCAACAAAGATAGTACATCGTCGGATACCCATCATCGATAGCCAGTGGGATGCAAAAAGACTAGAGCTAAAACAAATAGACCATTCACCTTTCACTATCGAGGTATGGTGGTTGAGGGAAGATGCCAATTGGATGTTTAGATTGTTTGTTAGGAGCCAGTCGTTTAGCTCTTGTAGTCTTTACTGGTTGAGGGAGGGGCCGAGGTAGGGCCATAGCCACCGTGAAAACAGACCCTAGGAATATCTGTATATATAGGTTCTTAAAGACGGGCCTGTACAGATATGGAAAAGCTACCAACCAAGTTCCGTGTTTCTTATGTAGCCTCGCCACGGAACCCGGTGCACGTTAGAGGATGTGCGGTTAAGGCATCGAGCTACAATTGACGATACATATGTGGGACAGTATAGATACATGCATGTCAGCTCTAGGTGGTGTATCATAGACTTGAGGGCATTACTCTAGTATGAAACCAGATTCGATCGACGATGGCAGTCCATATGCCTACGTAGCGTAGTAATGACAGATATATGCGGAACATAATATTGTTATGTAGAGATCCGTACATCACTTCGGTGCAGAATGAGGGACTACGTTCATTTCTATGGCATTATGGTGGACACCGTGCGAGTGGGGTACTATGGGGTGTACCTCAGTATTGAGGGGTAGCTACATACACACACACACATATATATATACACATATTAGGTTAATCCACTGGGAAGTAAATAGGTATGACGTGTGTGTAAGCCTTTAGTGTTGTTAACCAATTAACCAAATAAATTAGAAAATGTGATTGAACGGTATATGTAGGATTATCCAGAGTGTAATTTAAATCCAGTCACCAGAACTTGTGTTCTGACCCCCTCCTCATCACATACTCGCAAGTTAGATTTGTGGCAGAGACATGATAGCCTTGGATACTGGTTAGGCAGTATTATTAATACGGCAAGGCTATATTTTGTTTATATTTTATTTTACCCATTCCGTTGTGGGATATTTTCTGAGCTCTGACATATTTTATGTCTCTGTCTTTTATGCAGGATACCAGAGAAAACCAACCCGAGTTTCGGTAGATTGGAATTTTGAAAAAAAATCGGTCTGTCGGAATTCGGGTCGTTACAAGCGGTGGGGGAGCCCTGACTGGCCAGAGGAAGGGCAGAGGTGGTGGCGGCGGCGGAGGAGGAGGTGGTTGGTGGCAGCTAGGTTTAGGGTTTTGCTAAATTAAGGAGAGGAGGAGAGAAAAGAGAGGAGGAACATGAGGAGGAAGGGAGCAGGAGGTGGTTGGAGGGGAGGAGCGACCGCGGGGTAGGGTGCGGCTGCCATGGGGTTAGGGGGGAGGAGCCATTAAAGAGGAAAATGAAGAAAAGAGAGGAAGGAGGAAAATGAAGAAAGAAAAGGAGGAAACATGATTTTATCTCTTTTTCCATCCGATCGCCCGACTGCAAACGATCTCCGTTTGCCTTGGATTTTGGACATGAAATAGTACACGTTAAGAGAAATCTAACGAATCAAGTTTCATCGAATTCCGAGCTCGTTTGACCTTCCCTTAAAATTCTCAAGGATGCTCAAATAAGCTTTAAAAACGCGATTTTGACGTACATTTTTTTCTTGTACACCCAAACTCTAACTCCAAAAATTATGCCCTTTTGGATTTAACCATTATTTGATGATACGAATCCAAAAAAAAACCGAATCGAATTCTGAGATCGTCTCAATAATGTTCCTTTGCAAAATGATCGTCAGTTTTACCCCGGACTATTTTATCGTGCACGACCACATACTGACTCCGTTCGGTGCGCATTTTGGAACTCAACAATGATTTGTCATTATGAATCCAAAAAAATTTATCTCGCTGAATTCTAAGCTTCGTAGCAAAATTTCACTTATTATGCGATGATTTTCAAAATCGAGTTTTTAAAATTTTCAAAAGCAAAGCTTACATATCAATTTAATAATTTTACTGAGTTTTCTTTAAGTTAAATAAAATATAAAAACTAGTTTTAAAATTATTCTCAAATTTTATTTAGCAAAAATAACCAATTTATATCCACAAATTCTTAAAATAACCTAAATTAAAAATTTAAGTTGGTTCTGAAAATCCGGGTTATTACAACCTCCCCTACTTAAAAAAATTTCGTTCTCGAAAAAGAATGGAGCTGAAAGTTGTTTAACTAACCAACTCAACTTTCATTCTGGCTTGATTCTTCAACTTTTCAGTTTCTAAGAACTTCCAAATTTCTCTGAAATTTGGCTAACACCCTAAATTTCTGAATTTTTTTGCCATATCCTTCTTTGTACTGGGAGGGTCTGAAAAATTTACTGGCCCGTATTAGACACCCAATCATTCCTTAACCCGGTGACGGGAATTAATCATAATTCATGAGTCGTATCTAAAACAAGAGAGGCGTGTACATTTTTGTCATCTCAAAGACCTATGTCAGGTTCGTTATTAAATCTTGCAATTTTCTTTTATATGTTATTACGTCCATAGTCAGTTCTCAGTACAACCTATAATTCTATCCTCGCCATGCAAGCATCTTGCTCGTATGGTAATCCAAACCTCGTCATATAAGCGCCAAATGCTTATATGGAATATAATATGCGATGTCATCTTCAGTAGCATGATATGCGGTGCAGTCCATAATTTATTTGTTACTATTCGATAGCATATGTTTTAATTTCACACAGAACAACCATCACAGTGCATCCAAATCACCCACAGTAGTTTTAATATAACAATAAAATTGTGCAGCCAACTCATTAAGGTGCACCTGTTTGTCGAGCACGCAATTTATTTCTCTACTCAACACTAAGCCATTAACCTGCTCAACATATATATATATACACATACATATACATACATACATACATATATATATATATATATATATATATATGTTTGTATATATATGCACACAATTCTAACTAATTTGCAATTCAGTTTAATTTAACTCAATCAAATTAAATAACAAGTGTGTTCACATATTCAATGTCAAAAATCGCCGAAGGTTTCTTCTAATTTATTTTTAAATCTAACGTCATAAGTAATCAAACAGAAAATAAAATAATCACACTTGATTATTTAACTTTCTAAACATATAATTTTTATACACTCAAAAATATATATTTTCCAAGATCGGATTATATATATAATCACAAATACGTTACTAACAAATGTGTCACTCTGAAATCACTCTAGGGCATTACTAACACCTTCTCTTATGAGTTTCTTTGATAGAATGTTATTTATTCTATCTCTGAGGAATTCTTTCGTTTGGTTCTAATGTGTCTTTTTCTCAAGCTTTGTGAACCAAAGCTCTAATACCACGCCTGACATGACCCGAAATCCCCGCCCGGCCTGGACCGAACTGGAATGCGGATTCAGTTGAGGACACGACACATCAGAACATAAACATGAGAAATTTTCATTGCTATTACAACAATATTCATCAGATTACAAGAATATCAGAGCATGAATAAATATTACCTAGCGGAAAAATACAATATCAGAGAATAAATTACATAACAGTGGAAATACATCAACTAACACAACTGAAAGAAATACACGGATACAAAGCTTTCCAAATGTAGCTCCAGCTGTAAACCAGGATCCTGTTAAATAGAAATCTGCAAAACCAAAACTACTGACTACCCGTGCGGTAAATATAGGCACCCAGAGTTTAGATAGAAACAATAAACTCCAGCTCAGTCATGGGACTGGTGTGAGAACTAAAACAGTTATTGAATCTTTACTTTAAAATAGGGTAAATCACGGGAACACGCCGTATGTCACGGAACGGATTCACTCCCATGAATACTCCAAAATAAAACAATTTATGAACAACACAATGCTTTTCGAAAAAATAAGGCTATTATAAGACTCAGGTTCCATCACACAATGCAACGCAAGCCGAAGGATAGATTTTTCCCTTATAATAGCAAAACATGCATGGTACACTTTAAAACAAATCATTTTGATATTACTATAAGTGCATAGTGTCAAAACAACTTCAAATATAAATGTATCAATCATAGACGACATAGTACCATAGATTATGTCGCCATATAGTTTACAACTAAAACCGGAATTCGCGCATTGGAACTTGGATTCCATCATGAGTCAAGGCAAGGGATGGTCTCCTTACCAATTCGGATCACCTCTAGCAAGATGACCCAGGATCACACCTATGGGTAACCCATGGATCCTGCAAGGCCGGTCCACACTTACTTTTGTGGATTGGTTATTCCTGAATATATGTTTCCCAATCCTATCAGACCTATCACTCAAGACTTTTAGTCGTCTCTATATCCGACGCGCCTCACAATTCATCACCACATAAGTAAAAATGTCTGGGCTCCATACCATGACACAACTTCTAGCTAGAAAGAAACGTATGCACTCTTTGCGTCCCATATCCCATTTCTGACTCATACCAGGGTGTGAGGCCCGCGAATTAACACTTTACACAAAGCTATACTACTTAAAGTTGTGCTTTGATCATCATTTACAAGACTTTGCTTTTCAAAAAAAGCCTTGATCATTTGCATCTTAGCATGCCACATTGTCAATCCATATCATACCATTAATTTCTGCCAACATATAATCTCTAAGCTCGTTCGTCTCAGAGAAGGGTGTTAAGGAAGAGAATAAATTCTCCACCACCAAACAAATATATATTTAGCGGAGATCATCGAATACAACACATAATACAATGTCAGACACAATCCGTTTACAAGTCCGTTCTTGTAACACCCCTCTCGAAATGCTAACACAAAGATCTTTTAGCACAAGTGTCTATTGCGTGGTGTTGCTTTCCGGAAGATCGGGGGTTCGAATCCCGTATGTGTCACATTTGGTATCAAAGCCTATACCTGGCCGGAATTGTGTGTGTAATGCTATGGATGTCAGTCGGTGTGGTACTGATGCGGGTTACATGCACAACGCCTAGGTTGTGAGTGATATGAGCCAACGAGGATGTTGGGCTCTTTAAGGGGGGTAGTGTATAACACCCCTCTTGAAAAGCTAACACCAAGATCTTTTATCACAAGTGGCTAGTGCGTGGTGTTGCTTTCTGGAAGGTCGGTGGTTCGAATCCCGCGGGTGTCACATTTGGTATCAGAGCATATACCCAGTCGGAATTGTGTGTGTGATGTTGTGGATGTCAGTCAGTGTGGTACTGATGCGGGTTACATGCACAACGCCTGTGTGGTGAGTGATATGAGCCAACGAGGACGTTGGGCTCTTTAAGGTGGGTAGTCTGTAACACCCCTCTCGAAAAGCTAACACAAAGATCTTTTAGCATAAGAAGTTAGTGCATGGTCTTGCTTTCCGGATGGTAAGGGGTTCAAATCCCGTGGGTGTCCCAGTTCTGGGTTTGAACGTAACCGAAGGCACCTTATTCCTCATCCCATATGCCCAATACAGGAGAGAGGTCCCCGCATATCTGGTCGATCTCCAAGTATGTTTAGATGATCACCACTTATTACCTTGTCTTGGGGGATCAGCCCAATAAAAACATCATTAATCATCCGTTCGATGTAAAGATCTCCGGTCTTCAACCGCCTTCTTCATATCTTTGACTTTTAGTCGTCGTAACAATTATTCAGAATGGGTTGAACCTGGTCTTTCCGAATAATTCGCGCATCTTATAACCATGTGATATACAAAAATAACACACATCTCATTCCAATCCAGAATATCTTTTTGTTCAAATATTCATATCTTTAGGGAAAGATTCCCATTAATTTTATCAAAGATAAATTCTTTTAAACTTATTATTTAATCTTCCTTTGGATATCATTTTCAAAATTATCATTTCATCTTTTCACAACGTAAACCAAATTAAGGTTTATCAAACTAGTCGGGATTATCGAGCCTTACCGATGTATCCATTTATTTTAATATTTCCAATCCCACCCTATCATCCCATGGAGCAAAATTGGTGGTACTCCATATTTAACAGCGGTAATGTTATTGATTATTTTAATTACCATTTATCGTTTCAAATCTAATCAAAGATTTAACTATCGCCTATAGTAAAACTGGTAATACTCCATCTTGATCATTTCTCTTGTTTGATAAATTTAATTATCTCTTTTTATATTTCAATCCATTTAAAGAATTATTAAAACTCTAGTTCGGTTTTAACTCCAAAAATCATTATTTAACGATTTTTTAATTTCTGGAAATTTATCTTGTGTTTACTTAGGTTAAAGAACAAATGTCATTTAAAACACCACTCACAATAAACCCAAAATCATCTTCTATCAATATAGAATCTTCACGGAATCCTGAAAAATTTATAATCGATATAAATTTCCATATCCGACCAATACTATAAGTAGAATAATGGCAAGGCCTTTTAAATTCCATAAATAGTAAACGCCTTCCTTCACAGAAATTCATCTCGATTATTATTAATCAAATTCCATTTAATTCCAATTTAATTAAATATATTGGAAACCTTTCTCCAAACCTTAATAGATTAATTCCATTTGTAACTGGTTTTAGGAACGGTATAAAAAAAGATACCATTCACAACAAATCTAATTCAACATTTCTAAAAATCATTGGATTATTATTCTAGTTATTAACTAGTTCATTCAGATAAAAATATCTTTCATCTTTTCAAATGTGGAATATTTCATCCAAAATCTTTCCAAATCATTTATTATGATTTTACATAATTTATTCATATGCTTAATAATTTTATCAAGACCCTTACAGCCGGTTTCCAATATCGGCCACCGAACTGCATCCATAGCGACCTTTTCCAAAACTGATTTGGACATATTTTAAAATCTAACCATTCAAATTTAAATCTCATATATTCATTGCAAAGATCTTTACGATACGAACCTAACGGTTCCAGATTTAGGAGAATCTGACGGTCAGATCTCCCGCTACGTCCATTTCAATTTAATAGTCGAAATTCACAAACGGTCGCTGCGCAATGCATACTATTCAAACCATTTAAATGTATATAATACATATCGTCGATTTCTATTCAAAATGTATTTTATAAAATGTTTATAAATTCATTTTAAAACGATTTCACTTTCATTACGAATTTAAATTAAACTTGAACAATGCATTTTATTATAATCTCAAGATGATAATATTATCAAAATGTAATAATTTAAAATTCCATCTTCTCGATATTCATTTTAAAAATGAATAAAATCGATATAGAAATTCGTTTGAGTTAAAATATCATTTTCTACTTAACTCGGCTTCATATTTTTATATTTTTGTGTCCATCCAAAATCGAACATCAAAATCAACTTCAAATTCTCATTGAATATTACATTATGAAAACATTCATGTTTATTCCGGATTAGAATAAAATCTCAACCAATATCCATATAAATAAATTTATATGGATTTCATTCTTCATTTACATCCAACGATAGTTGCCAACAACTATCAACATCCAAAATGACATCCGATGTGCATTTTATTTTTCATGTGAGCTTCAATCAAATAATTGATGCTTACACAAATCCGTCAATCAACCGATTAACTGAAATTCCACACAGGGGAAATGTGTGAGTCAAATATCATCCCAAGACCCATGTGGGGTTTTCAACCAACATCAATAAATTTAAATCTATCAATGGCATACAATGCATACCCCCAAAGTCATAAGTAAATAAATAAATACTCAACGGGCAAATGCCATTTAAGGCCGCCACAAGTGTTCATCCACATAGTATGAAATGCGAGAGTCACATATTCACACAACGCTTCTAATGCAAGGGATTTGTGAATAGTTGAAGTGTTGAACTCCAAAAGGGGGTAATATAGCTACATGATGCAATTTCTAACTTTCAACCTAGAATGCATAATTAACTAACTACTCTACTATACTAATTTAGCTTAGAGCTCTCACCCAAGCCAAACCAATCGTCATGACACTTCTAATATAGAAGTTCTTGTTGTGCACTCGCCATTTGTCGCTTTTCGCACTCGAATTCACTTCTCTTGCTCTAAAATTTGCAAATGACCACCAATCTTCACCAAAACCTGCCACTAGCACAAACTCGTCATTCTGGACAATTTTTGCCTAGTGGAGTTTCTTTCCAAAACGCTCCAATTTGCCAGAAATTGTGGATCTTCGCTCCAAAACTACAAACTACAAACGTGTTTTCTGAACAGCTACGAACTCCAAAATTCAATTGTGATATGTCAATTTCGTGTAGAAAAACGAGATATACAACTTTGGTTTTAAGGAGCCCCGACCAGAAATGCACGGATTGAAAGTTATTGGCTAAAGAAGAGGAGGGGATTATTTGCAAAATGGGATTTTTGTGAAAAGAGGGGATTTTGGCCTTGGTGTGGCTCACGGCCAAGGGGAGGGCCTGACTAGTGGTGTAACACCTCGCATTTTTAAGTTATTAAAATATAAGAATAACTTAATTAAATATTCAGAATTAAGTAAAATGGACTACGCCATTGCATCCGCCTCAGAATTCTGGTCAAAATAGACACCTGGTTTGCGTAAAATGTATAAGGTATGAAGAAGTTATGAGCATAAGAAGTTTGTATACATATAAGAAACTTATATGTATATATATTAAAAAAAAATATCTAGAAAATCAAAATTCTGAAGCGGGAAAATTCGGAGGGAAAATAGACCGTTGGAGGTCGACCCACCAATAGGGGGGTCGACCCATGGGTCACCGCACCGCAGATCTGGAATATTCTTCTGACGCGGTCGGTTTTGATCTTTTTAATTTAAATCCGAGGGACCGGCTTTCTCTGATACACCTATAAATAAGTCTGTAGAGCTAACCCTAAACTTCATATTTCTGAGGCTACGTTGAAGCTCTTCTATTCCTTTCCCTCTCCTCAAATCTATTCAGAAAATTAAGATTTTCAGTTTAGGAAAATTTTTGAATCCCGGTCTGAAGGAAAGGAACGTGTGTTTGTAAATAGATGTTCAGGTCTCATATCGAAGTGAGGTAATTTTCAAGATCTGGTCTATTTTAATTCTTTTTTCTTTCTCTCCTTTCTCTTTTAGTAAAAATTGAAGATCCATGGTTATTTGGTTCTGAATCCATTTAGGGGAAACCCATGAAATGATAGATCTGGACCAAATCCAGGATTTGGAAATCTTACGAGGTGAGTAGATTTAAGCTATATCATTTTAGATAATGAAATATTATCATTTAAACATTCCTCGCTATTATAGTCAATTTTCCAGAATAATTAAGAATTGTTGTTATAACAAGTTGAGATGTTAATATGAATAATTCATATGTTGAATCAGTTAAAGGGTTGGAATAGTTGCATGTTGAAAAACAAACTTGTTAGAATATGGGTAATGACTACTGTTATTATAATTACATGATTCACTTGTGGCATATTATTGAGTAAGCGACGTGTTAACCTGTTAGATTTGAACAATTACCCGATTAAAAGTTTACGTGTCAAAATAGAATTAAACACATGTTAAAAAGGACATGCGCCATAATATAGGCATAACTTGATGACATGCAAATTAGATTACAGTAAAAAGGATAACATGTCTAAAATTTATAGTAAATGAGAAACTATAACGCGCTTAGACACGAGGTTATATTACATTTGTGGTAGAAGTCTATCCGGACCCGCCGGGCATATCCAGCATCCACAAGTGGTAAATATAATGTGAGGGGTCTAAGTGCATAAATAAAACATGTAATGGTGCTAAGACACGAGGTTAAGTCAACTTGTGGTAGAAGTCTACCCGGACCCGCCCGGCAAATCCAGTGTCCACAAGTGTAGGCTTAATGTGAGAGGTCTAGTGCATATATGTATGTATGTATGTATGTATGTATGTATGTATGTACATATATCTATATATGTATACGTATATAACAAGATATGAATAAATGGAAATGATGGTAATTAAATGGCTGACTCAGATTACAAGAAAGGAAGGGATGTATTGATAAATTTATATGGATTACATTCATCATTTACATCCAACGATAGTTGCAAACAACTATCAACATCCAAAATGACACCCAATGTGCATTTTATTTTTCATGTGAGCTTCAATCAAATAATTGATGCTTACATAAATCCGTCAATCAACCGTTTAATTGAAATTTCACATAACGGAGATGTGTGAGTCAAATATCATCCCAAGACCCGTATGGAGTTTTCAACCAACAACAATAAATTTAAATCAATCACTGGCATAATGCATACCCCAAAGTCATAAATAAATAAATACTCAACTACCATATGCCATTTAAGGCCGCCACAAGTGTCCATCCACGTCGTATGAAATGCTAGTATCACATATTCATACAACTCTAATAATTCAAGGGACTTTCGAATAGTTCAAGTGTTGAGGAGGGGAGGAGGTGGCCAGAGGGGAGGACTGGAAGCAGGGGAGGGTGCGGCTACCATAGGATTGGGGGGGGGGGAGGAGCCATTAAAGAGGAAAATGAAGAAAAGAGAGGAAGGAGGAAAATGAAGAAAGAAAAGGCGAAAAAATGATTTTATCTCTTTTTTCATCCGATCTCCCGACCGTAAGCGATCTCCGTTTGCCACAGATTTCGGACACAAGATAGTACAAGTCAAGACGAATCTAACGAATCAAATTTCGTCGAATTCCGAGTTCGTTTGGCCTTCCGTTAAAATTCTCAAAGATGCTCAAATAAACTTCAAAAATGCGATTTTAGCGTACCTTTTCTTCTTGTACGCCCAAACGCTAACTCTAAAAATTATGGAATTTTGTATTTAACCATTATTTGACGATATGAATCTAGGAATTATATATAGTTAAGTACTTTTATACTTATATAGTTTTAAACTTTATAATTTTACTAATATGTTTATATAATTTATATTTATGATTTAATATGATTTTCTACTTTAAAATACTTATTTATATCACTATATTTTAATTCAAGAATTTCCAGAATTACATATGTATGGTGTAACAGTTGGAACAATATTCAAAATTCAAATTTTCAAAACATATATGCCGACATACATAGGAGAGGAAGTCAACATACAACTGTCATAGAGTGTTTTTCGGCCCCGTCTGATAAGTATTTTATATGATCGTTATGTGAATGTTCGTTTTGTTAATAGAACGGACATCTATATTCATCATATACAATATTTATTGGATTTGTCCTTGTATTGGACAAGTTATGAGAACAATAAAGAAATTAAATCTCGTAAAGGATTTCATTTTAATTCATTCTCAAAATTTCGAAAGTGTATCCTTTATATTCCCTGTGTACACGCAATTGTGTACTATTCAGGGAACTAAAGCGAAGTGCTATCGATATTTTGTTGAATCATTTAAATTGAAAAGATTAACGCTATTTAATTACGTTACTTTATTTGTAATGGGAGGTATGATGACCCAGATTTTGCAATTGACATATTTCACACGACCGTGGAAGAAGTATTTTTGTTTAAATACAACTGGTCAGCAATGTTTTAGGCTTTGGAATCAACGTGAAGCCAAAATATAATCTTATAGAAACAAAACATACTTCGCATTATCATAAGCACGATCCTTTTGTACTTGTCAAACAAGCTCTTCAAGTATATTACGCTCGTTATCCATCTCTAAGAAGAGATAGATTGGTCGGCTGTTTTTAAAACAAAGGCAAGGTTTACATTTGGCGGACGGAATATTCCCGACGAACAAGCTTATTAAGCAGATGTCGAGGAAAATAGAGGATAGTAATAACCAATGATCAAATAGATTTTGGACCTCTAAATGATGAATCAATTGCATTAATTAAAGCATGAGACTATAAATGAACAAAATATAGAGGAGGAAATAGAGTCGGGATCTGAAAGTAACGAGGACTAATCAATAGTCCTCATTTTAAAACGGTAATTTTATATTATTTAGCGTTACGCTATTTTCAATAAAATGATATGTTATGCTAATATGATAAGTATTGCATAGTCTTCTTATGTTATGTCATATTGTTTGTTTTACATAGTCATTTTATGTTATATTATAATGTTTGTCTGTAACAGGTACGACGTCACATAGACATACAACTTCTAGATCTCCTTCGGCTTCTCATCCTCTAATGGGTGGCGATGGTGGTGTCCCATCGCAGGAGCTATCACGTCATGCGGTTTGGCTTGAGCCAAAAGCCAATATAGGGTAAGTATTAAGTTTCAAGTATAAATTACATTTATGTACAATATATTATAAACAAATATATAACAGACATGAAATATTAAATGTTTTTTTTGTTTAACATATAGTGGTTTTGAGTTAGGGTCCTCTATTGAGGATAGGCATATCATTGGGGCGGGGCGGGGCGGGCACGGGTGGTACCCTCCCATCACCCATCCCGTTAAGAAACTTTTTACCCTGTGTCCGCCCCATACCCATACAGGTACCCATTAGACGGATTTTAAACAAGTTGCGGGTATTCGCGGGTATCCAACGGTATCCATGATATTTTATTCAATTTATTTTTTAATCTTGAAATTGTTTTAAAATTCATTCGGTAAAAAGACAAATAAGATCAGGCATGAACTTTGGCAACGCGTTGCTTGGATTTGGCAAAGTATTAAATAAACAAGTGAGGAGGAGTGAAGCAAAAACTTTAGCAGGATGTGTTAAATCTACTGAAGAGAGCATAAGCTTCGGAGGGAAGAAAAGACGTGTTGCTTGTTGGATAAACAATTAATGTGAAATTTGAGAATTTCTAACTAGGTATATATATGGTTTTAATTAGTAGCATGCACAGTTATTATAAACATTGATAGCCGCTTATAAATTGTTCATTAAAGGCATACACACAAATACCCAATAACCAATAGCAAAGATTCTTGCATTGGCAATAAATCACACTCAATATGGGCATGGGTACCTATGGATACGGATCTCTTACTATCCGTACCCGTCCCATTAATTAATGAATATTAAAAAAAAACTTTTTATTTACCCACAGGTACCTATTTAGTTACCCATTTCATGCACATGACGAATTTTATCCGCGGGTAATCGCAAGTCCAGGTTTTTTTGCCATCTCTACTTCGGGATATCAAAACAGACTTACATAAGTCGCATGACGTCATGTTGCCTTAAGTAGACGTTGGTATAAGACAATGTTAAAGAAACTATTTGGCAAGATTTTCTGGTATGTGTGATATATCACTTATTACGTTAAGCAGTCATATTCCTGTTTGATCAGTTCATGTTTGTGCTATTTTTAAAAAATGTAGGGTTCAATGTATATCCAAGAGGCAAATACTTCCCTCGTCCGCTGCCATTGGAATAGTAAAGGTGCTAAAAATTACATAAAAACACTAAATGACATAAAATCAGTTGGAAAAAACCCGAGTTGGATCGCTAAAGTATGAGATGATTTTCATACTTGGTGGAATAACGAGCGGTTTCAGATAAATTTACTGCATATTTAATTTAAATTGTTCTTCTCGATTAATATATAAATTAGAATTAAACATGTTTTATTTAATTTAAATTTATAGACCGAGTCTATGAGAAACTCGGCAAATAGGAGCAAGAACCCAGTTACACATCGCGGTGGTTCCAAGTCGTTCTAGCACCATCACGAGGACCTAGTATATTTATTAATTACACAGTTAAAGATTTTAAGTTCTAAGTTGTTAAAAGTTAGTTGATTTAAGTTTAAGTTCTAATTTACATATATGCATATTTCAGGGGAGACAACGTGGTGTTCCTATGTCATATTGGGATGTTCTGCACATACACATGCAACGAGTCAGGTCGATGGCACAAACTCAGTTTCCTACTCTTGGGACCACGATGTCAAAGCATGTGATGCATATGTAAGTATAACATAGTTAACTTAAAGTTATAATTTAATTAAAATAGTGGTATCTAAATTCAATTGTATTTTGTTTAATATGATAAATTTCAGTAACAAAGGGCACAGATTCTTGAGGAGACTGAGAAGACCGATTTTACTACCGAGGAAGCAGATTTTATTTTTGAGACTGTCATGGATCCACCAACCTGCAACAAACGCTATGGTTTTAGGAACCAAGCGTAATAGAAATAAAAATTTATAATAGAAACTGAAATTTACTTGAATGCTATTATGAAATACTAAAAATCAAAAATTATTTATACATTAGGACATCTCAATAGTCGTACCAGATGGCTCCGGACAAGGAGAAGATCGCAGAACTACGAGCTCAGATCGCAGAGCTTAATGAACGAGATCGCCGCCGTGAAGAGTAGATAGAACAGCTTAACCAGTATCTGCCGAAGTCATTGCACAGTACGGTACATCTCCTTCATCATTTGGTGGTTCCGAGGGAGATTGAGTTGAGGTTTGCTTTGTTTGTTGTTATATTTATGTACATATACGCTTTTAGAGTAGGTGAGGATTTTGTTTGATATGTTATGATTGTTTGTTTGTGTTGATGTTGTGTTGATGATGATGGTTTGGGCGTGTTGTTGGATGATTGTTCATTTTTTTTATGATGACGTTGGGTTGATGTATTTTATAAATATTGGTTTATGTTATGTGTTTTGCATGTTTTTGCTTGATTTGGGTATAATATTATGTTTGGTATATATGTGATTGTGATTGTGATGTATATGCTCGAAATGAAACTGTTTTGATGAATATGAGATTGTGTGGTGGTTGGAAGTAAGTAATTTAAAATCTATATGAAAAAAATTGCTCAGATTTCCAACGGCGCCCTACAGTTACCGATGGCTTACGGATCTATATTTTCATCGACAATCAACTGTTTTCAATGGCTTATTTCATCGGCCATCAATGGTTTCTAACGGATTATTTCATCGGCCATCAACGGTTTCCAATGGCTTATCGGTCTAGCACGTAACCCAGTTATAAAGTTGGAAGCCATTGGAGGCATTGAAAATCGTTGATGTGTATACCAAAGAATTCCAACGACCCTGCAATGGCCGCCAACGGCCTTTGGCCGTTGTAAATCTCTGTGTCTCTTGTACTTCCAATCCTCAAAGCTTTGATATGAGTTTAAAAAATGAGTATGACTCGGCCATTCATTCATTCTCACCTTTAATCTGCTGTGGAAAATATAAAAAAATTGAAATAGACACTATCCGACAAGGGTTTTTAACCATAAGGGCAAAGTCAACCAAAACTATACCTGTAAGGACAGTCAATCAAAACTTTAGCCTCAAGGAAAAATTTACACTAAACTTTGAATTCAGAGGTCCACTATCATTTCAAACTTTACACTACATTGTCCTTTTGGCTAATTTCTTTCCTTTTTGCCCTTATGGCATAATTTTCCTTTTTTTCTGTCCTTCACACTATTTTCTTGATTCGACAGTCCATTCCACAAGTCCACCTTTAGCTCCATTATGGCGTTACCACTAAATGATCGGAGAGTTTGAACGTTGTGGCTATCAATTTCAGCGATAGTCATAGTTAGGTGGATTAGTCGGTTCTCCCACTTTAAGTGCAATTTAGTGCGATGTGCTCAACGCACTCCTGCGAAATTCAAAATTATAAGATAGTCGACTACGAAGTTCAAAAGTTGGAATAAAGCCACCGTCATTTTTGGTTGCCCTAACCGACTACCACATCGATGAACTGTGCATATAAATTCATATTCAAGTTTAATACATTAACTTGTCAATACATCTGTACCGCCCATGCCAATAAACATGTAAATTTGAACATACATGTCCAGATACATAGGTTCCAAGTAGAATATAAGGAATGAACTGTGCGCCCAAGTTCACAAAGCCTGCAGGTCAATTCTTGCAAGCTCTCATATCCAAATTCACTTGTGCATCATTCAATAGTAAAACGCTCATTGCAAGTTACATGCATGCAAGAATGCAATCAGGATCAGTTCAGTAGTCCAGAGAAAATATCATGTTTATCCATACAAACTTACTGGATAAAACAAAAACAAAATTTATGAACGGGCTCGTAACTGATCCATTAGGCTGAGACATCGGATCCATCCATCCGCATCAACTCCTCCGACTTACCACTGACCAACTCAGCTTCAGCGTCAACCTCACCTCTTTCCCATGTCAATCCCTAACGACTCCTCCAACCCCTCTATTTCATTACCTGACTAGACCTCCACCTCCACACTATCTCATCTCGACCCCATGCATAACAAAATCTGGATCCATCTCTATACGAGCCACTACCAGATCAACGTCTCCATCATAACCAACTGGCCTCCTTACAAGCCGCAAGACCAACTAAACATTTGATCAAAAGTGCAAATTCGAAAGAGAAAGGGGTCGGCTGTGTTAATAAAGTGATGGAGAAACTGAAACAGAAATGAAAGCGTTCACTTGTCAATTGTAATAAGCGAGCCAAACTCCAAGAACATATCACATTCTATAAGAGAGAATTATAATCATAGTTCTCTACAACTTAGCAACAATATACCTACCATTAAACCTAATTTTTAGCCAACGACCAAAGTATACACATGAGCATAAGATCATGTATACACAATAAGCGTTCAATTTCTTGACTCGATAGGAATTGAATTACAAATTGAGATCTCTAAAAGGAACCAATCTTAATAACCGATGTTTGCTAGCCCAATTATTCATATCCACGGAATTAAGCATAGATAACTGCAAACAGACAACACTTCAGTACTTATATAGTTGACGTGGTGAATTGCCACTATTCGCGCACGCCAACGTCCAAACATATGTTTTGTATAAAAACAATAATTCAAATCCAATGTAATTAATGAAGTTTGAAGAGAGAACACAGTTTTTTATAGTGGTTCGGCACTAACGCCTAAGTCCACTCTATATTAATCATTTATCATATAATAGCTTATTATAAAAGTTGTACAAGTTCAAACAATTCTTGTGTGCACAGTTATATGATAGAACAACAAAATATTTGTTAATTCTAAACTTTGATCAAAATGTCCTTCTTCTTTTCCATTGAGCCCAAGTGTGAAACAATGTCCAAAAAGTAGCTTCAATGTTCAAGAAATTCTGAAGACATCCAAAAATGTCCAAAAGTAGTGTAAATGTCTAAAGAAATATCCAAATGGTGTACGAAAACGTTTGTGCAACGTTCAGAAATCCAAAAGAAGTCAAAAATCATAAAGATAATGAAGGCAACCATTAATGATGCTTGAAAGCTTCAATCCCATATGCCAAAGCGTAGGAAGAGTGCTAATGAGGCAACCGCTTTGAATGCCAAGCTTGTACGTATTTATAGGTGAGTTTTGGGAGTATCAACCCAAATTTCGTATACTTAGGGAATAAAAATTTATATCCCAAAAACGGAGTTGAAAAACAAAGGCCATGTCAAAAAATCGCATCCCTGAGCCCAAAATTTTCGGATCCCAAAAAATAGTGGAAAACACGTGTAGTTCAGGCCAAAATCGTTGATCCACATGGCAAAACGAGTTTGCCACGAAACCTGACACTTTGACACATTTTCGGATTTCATATCCCAAAAAGACTTGCCAAATACGGTGTGCTCAAGTAAAATCCGATGATCCGCATGGTAAATCCAGTGTGCCAAAATCGCTTGGCAAATGCCAATCTTCGAATCCGAGCCAGGATACCAAGTTTCAACTCCCCAATCTTGCGGTGCGGTGCTTGTCAAATTTCGAGTCTAACTGATGCGCTCAGTATGTTTCAAAGTGCCAAATTTCATATCCCTTCTTTGCCAAAATATCGCATCCCAAATCACGCGTGCCGAACTCAAGAAAGCCCTTTGTCGTGGCCAATACGTGGCACGGGATTTCGTATCCCAGATGGGGCACCAAATCTAAGATGCGAAATCCTGATTATGCCAAGCCAAAATCCATAACGTGATCTATCCTAGTCGGAACCGTGGTTTCCTCTATTTCCCGTGTTGATCACTGATTTTCCAAAGTGACAAGCCATGTGATCGACCATTTTACCAGATATGATCTGCCAAGCACGAAGATGTGGTTTTTTGACGGTTTTCACATGTCGATCACCTATTTTTGAACGTACAAAACCAGAATTTTGCCAAGTGCCAGATTTTGATGCCATGAATCGCGCAAACCATTTTTCGTGATTGTGCCACGCCGATCAGCTGTTTTTAAGTGCGCTACACTACTTTTTACCAAAATCCACCTATTTTTGAACGACGAGTTTTGCCCACGTGATCGGACCGACATGCTCAAGCAGTTTGAGCTGATCGGACCGAGTCGATCACGTATTTTTACCATGCCAGTTTTTCCAAGTCTATTAAAGTCGAATCGACGCTATTTCCAATTTTTTCTGAACACATCGCGACTTTGACCATATAGCTTTGTGTTTTCTGACGACACTCTTGAGATGTGAGCGCGTAGCTAACCAAAATCTTGACATGCGACAACGTTGACCAAAAAGCATGTCAACACTTTGCCCCCTAAAACATGTCTTGCTTAATCGAAAGAAAATGTGTTTTGCGAGAAAACCAGAAATCTAGAAACCAAAGCTAGGAGAAGTACGAAGCGAACTTCCATAACAAGAAAACCGATGAACAATATCGCGTCGAATCGTACCAACCATGAAACCAGGAAACTTGAGTATCTGAAAGCCTGAAATCTAATGAAAGCCGGCGATCACTCTAGATCGTTTAGAAATAACCTGAATGACCAGAATGCCAGAATAGCCAAGATAGCCAAAATAACTGAAGGACTGCAGGAGTCCAATAACCTGAAAACCTGGAGAATCCAAAGCCAAGAGTTCGTGAAAACCCAAAATCCATAAATTCGGAATAACAAATAATCAAATAGCCAGATTATAGGATGAATCGCCTTGCTAGGATGATCCAATAATCAAACGAGCAAGATCCACCGACCAGATATGTGAGATCCAAGGCTTGCCACGAATCAAGGGGGCCGTGCCAATGTAGGGAAAGACCATTGATAGCCATGAGTGAATAATCTTGTTGAGTCACTGACAAGTCCACCCGATGTAATAAAATATCCAGATGAGTCTCCTTGCAATGATGATCCAATATTCAATTCGAACACAATAACATTTAAAACTCCATTCCGAGTGATTCAATGCACCTATCGAACTTAACCATTCTATTTATGGTACTGTATATTCAATGGTTTCATTTGTGTCTCATTTCCAGCTATATAAACTATTCCATCATGTATTATGAGTGGTTGGGCTACGACATAGCATATAGTGCTTCAAAAATTGTGATTTCTAGATCGTTATAAATTTTAAATGAGTATCTTATATGATAATTTCCGAGCACTTTCGCACATTTCTATGTTAGAGTTAACTTTGACAACTATCTCTTTATAATGATAAATATATATACATTTTTTAGATAATACTCGAAAGAGGTTAAAGTTAGTGAAATACTTTATATTCCTAAGGTAATGACTCCAACAAAAGCAAGTGTGCATTTTATTTCGTATCATATAGGATTTTTATTTTCATTATGACTTAATATCGAGTAGAAAGTTTAAATATATATTTTTTTCTAAAAATTGGTATGCTTTATTTCTTTACAAGGAAAAAGAGTACGTACAATGCACGCTTGCATACAACATAAAATTTTGTACAGCTAGAAATGGAAATGAAATACGCATGAAATAAAATAGTGTAATCCCGCTGTTCAAATCCCGCCTCTCTCACCTTCTTATTCCAACATCAGCCTGTATTTATCAAATCAATCCCCCATCTACTCAGGAATTGGAAATAAGCTAAAGTTTGAATAATCTTGATGCCATCGTCTTGCACCAGGTATCTGATTTCTTTTTCGATAATCTTGAATTTTGATTCCCATCCCATTCGATGTTCGTTAATGTGACGGCCCGCACCAACCGACATTTACTCCAAAAGTGCGATGTACACATGTCCAGTTAGCACGGAACGGGTCGTGAGAAGGAAAGGGAAGAAGGAAATGAACATACAAAGAACCTGTAGAATGTCTCACAGCGCATAGAATAAAATATAATAATAACATACTTGACATAAAACAGGAGAGACAGTGCATAAGCTGAAAATCAGAACTAAACATCATAGCAGTGGAAATCCAAAATACAGCTTATTACAACTTTCAAACTGTCTTAAAGCAAAAGTAAGATAAGTGAGGTACACTACTAATGCCCAAGTAGCGACCACCAACGACACAGGGAGAATGTGTATATATATATATATATATATATATATATATATATATATATATATATATATCATACGTGTAAGCCTCCTCCCCGCCTCCGAATCAGCTACTCGCGCATCACCAGACCAGCTAACCTGTCTCTAGTCTGCTCGTGTGAGCACCCAGAGTAATAAGAGGAGACATAAAACTCTGGGTCAGACATAAAGCCTGGTATGAGCGATAAGCATCTAAAGTGAACAATAACAGGTAGACTAAAACATACCTGAACCTGGACCTGCAACCAAAGAGTTAGCACTACATACTGTACAACACTCTAAGGTACCATATCAAACAGTGTAAAGATACGGAGGTGGGGGAGGTGTGCATGTTATAATGATGGCAACAATCAAACATAGCATCCATCCTCACATCTCTCACTCAGTGCGTAAAGCATACGATATTCACCACTTCGATCACCCAACATGCCTTGCTACGATCACTCTGCCCCATGAAGTCATAAATGGCTTCACTGCACTGATAACGTAGCCACTAATTCCTCGCTATGTCCACTTGTCCCATGGAGTTATTCACCCCATCTGCGCTGGCTCATAGCCTTACTAATCCTTACTATGTCCACTTGCCCCATGGAGTTGTTCACCCCATCTGCGCTGGCTCATAGTCTTACTACGCATCACCTTGCCCCTCAGGTCATAGTGACCCTACTGCACTGATAACGTAGTCTTGCTACCATCACCTTGCCCCTCAGGTCATTATGACCCTACTGCACTGATAAGTAGCCATCCTTCATTTTTAGTGGTGAATCGAAGTTATGAACGTCGACAACTCCTTAGCACACGTCCCACAGCAAAGCCCAACCGTGAAGTGAACTCATTGGTTCCCAACTGGATCCTGAGCTCTAACTTCCCATATTGGACTACCTTTGCATCTCGGGTTATTGGTCAATACTGGATCGGGTCGGGTTCTCTTCAAGTTATTGGTTCGGGTCGGGTACACTCCATCGGTTCGGGTCGGGTCCTCTACTGGTACGGTTTGGGTCGAGTATTTCTCCTCGGGTCGGGTCGGGTGCCTCACTTCGGGTCGGGTCGGGTGCCTCTCCTCCAGTCCCTGCTTCCGATCCGCCTCGTCATCCTTCACGCGCTTCGATCTGATCCATCCTCCTCTATCCGCTCTGATCCCTCCACTTTGATCCGATCCGATCCCAGCTCAGTTAGCGTGGCCTTCCTTTTTGCCAATTTCTCAAGTGTCAGGCTCCGATCCGATCGGATTCCTTGCCCAGTTCAACATATCCGATCCGAGCCCCATATCCGATCCGATCCGAACCCTGCACTGTTTTCTGAAACTGTTCCAGCAAGTGTTTACGCCATTCGACGACGTTTTCGACCATTCTAACTATTGAAATCAATCACAAAGCATTTCATACAGTCATAGCAACATGCATAATCAACCACAAACATCAAAACATCAATATAATAGGTTAAAATGGACCAAACATACCCCAAAATCCCATATCTCCCCCTAAGCATGTTTAGGTGAAACTAATGATAGGTTAGCAAAACTTAACCAAATTAACCCAAATTCATATCAGAGGTATAAAACATCATTTAAGAATTTATGAACATTTTTCCCGAATTTTATCATGTTTAAATTCGCTAATTAACACTAATCAACCCTAATTAGCCATAATTAGTGCAAAACTATGCAAATCACTCACCTTAGCCACAAATAAACTAAGATCTGAGATAAATCTCTGATTTGATGTGAATCCCAATGCTAAACAGTAGCTCCAATGTGGGTTTGGTGTAGATCTTCCTTGATTAGGGGTTGTTAAGCCAAATCCTTGACCAAAAGGTGATTTGGAGGTGATTTAGAGGTTGGAGGCCATTTTTAGGGTTCCTTGGTGATAAGTGGAGGCTAGAAAACTGAAATGGAATGATCCTCTATCTCATTCAGCCTCCCCATAACCCTAATCCCGAAATGGGTTATGGGCCTACTCACTAATCACCCGATTTGGCCCTGTTAAGCAGTTTTTCACCTTCCAAACCTTATTTCAGCCATATCTCCCAAACGGTAAGTCCGTTTGGCTGTTATGACCACTCTACGGAAAGGTAAACCACCAAACGAATCCAATGGAAGTGGTTTCAGGTCAAAATTCTTTTCCAATCAAAAGTTATGGCTAAAACAGTACCAACTAAGGGCAAAATGGTCATTTAAAAATCGACAAAAATCATGAACATGGGAAATGACTCTAATGGATGTTTCCCAAAGTTACATGACCATACGACTTCATACGGGAAAGAAATAAATATTCAACAATCCTATGATGTGTAGAATACGGGTCGTTACACTCTCCCCACCTTAAGAAATTTCGCCCCCGAAATTTCCTAATCAAAACACACACAAAGGTTCCCGCATGCCTATCAATCATAAAATAACAATCAAACATGCAAACAAGCAAAACAAATCTACCCTAGCATGCGGAAAACTAAATCGCAAAGTAAATCTTACCAGGCAAAGAGTTCTGGATATGCCTTCCTAATGCTCTCCTCTGTCTCCCAAGTAAAATCATTCTCGTCCTCGCCCCACTGAACCTTGACTAGCTTCACCGACTTCCTTCGAAGTTGCTTCGTATCGTGCTCCACAATACGAATTGGATTGCGGTTCCCAACCGCCTCGGGTTCTACTTCGAAGTCCTCTAATTGATCAGGTGAAATAGTCATATCTGAGTCGTGAACGAACTTCCTCAGTTGGGAAACATGAAATACATTGTGAACTCCCGTCATTTTCTCTGGTAAGCCAACTCTATATGCCAAATTCCCGACTAGTTCAAGAACAGGGAATGGGCCAACAAATCTTGGTGCCAACTTGCCTCTCCTGCCAAATCGTATCACGCTCTTCAACGGAGAGATCTTGACAAACACCAAGTCACCAACGGAGAATTTCAAGTCTCTTCTCCTCTTATCGGCATAACTCTTCTGCCTATCTTGGGCAACTTTCATTCGTTGCTGAATGATCTTGATCTTATCGGAAGTTTCTCTCACCACATCTGGTCCAAGCACAAACTTCTCGCCAGTCTCTATCCAACATGATGGTGAGTTGCACGGTCTTCCGTACAAAGCTTCATATGGAGCCATACCGATACTGGATTGGTAGCTATTATTATATGCAAACTCTACTAGATGCAAATGGTCATCCCATGATCCACCAAAATCCAATATACACGCTCTCAAGAGATCTTCCAATATACGATTCACCCTCTCCGTCTGACCGTCGGTCTGAGGATGATATGCGGTACTGAGATGTAATCCTGACCCTAGAGCCTCTTGTAAGCTCTTCCAAAACCCACTAGTGAACAACGGGTCTCGGTCACTCACAATGCTTTTGGGTACTCCATGAAATCTCACTACCCACTTCATATACAATTCTGCCAACTTGGCTGCCGTTCTGGTTGATTTGACTGGTATAAATCTTGCACTCTTAGTCAATCGATCCACAATTACCAAAATGCTATCATATCCCGATCTAGTCCTTGGTAAACCATCGATGAAATTCATCGAGACTTGTTCCCATTTCCATTCGGGAATCTCTAATGGTTGCAACAACCCACTAGGCTTCTTTTGCTCGGCTTTAACTAGCTGGCAATTCATGCATTTGGATATAAACTTAAAAACGTCTCTTTCCATCCCTTCCCAGTAGTAAGTCTGCTTCATGTCTCGATACATCTTATTACCACCGGGATGTATAGTCAGTTTTGAGTGATGATGATAGACACGTAAATGTGTATATTTTATCCGCATATTTATCTTATTTTATCTTTTAAATAATTGATATTGTGTATTTATAGCTGTGTTTTCAGATTGATGACAAGAATCATGGTTTAGAGCATTTGATGAATAAAGCATGAAGAATTTGCTGAAAAAGAGTGAAGTTAAAATTACTAAAGCTTGAAGAGTTTAAAGCTTGAAGAACGGTTGCAAATAGAGTTCGGTTGGGTAGATTTGGCTCACTAAAGACTCATATTGTGTTCACATTGGCTCAATTGCAGACCATTTCACTCATGTAGCGTACACATTAGCTCCTTTGCAAGGCTTCTCATTCATGCACTGCACGCGTTCACACTGGCTCACTTACAAGGCCTCTTACTCTACAACCCCGTTCACACTAGCTTATGTGTTATTTGGGCTAATTATTTAGTCCCACATTATGGAATTTTCCAAGTAGCCTTTGTCATATCAGCTATAAATACACTCTATCTCATTCATTGTAAGACACACTTAGTTTTATTCTGTAATCCTTTGCTTGGAATAAAACTCTTCTTTCTCTCTTCTATTTAGTTTTTATTTGCATTTTATTTATGTTCATGTCTGTTATTTTCTTTTTATTTTCTTTTCTTTTAGCTATGTCTAGCTAATCCTCTTTGATTAGGGGGTGATGACGCTAATAGATATGATTCAATATGAATCGCATAGCCAAAAGATTTGAACTTCATGTATGTAGATCTAGATATGAACTAAGGGTTAGATCTGAACCTTCATACCCTGTGTCGTTTAAGAGCTGTGCTCCTTCACAGGGTATATTCGAGTTCGATTTAGATTTAGATTTAATATTTAGGGTTTTAGAAATAAAATAGTGAATCTGTCCTGATAGCCTATGGTTGTAGAGCTGAGCTCCTGCATAGGCTATGCTTGTCGTTATTTACATATTTGTTTCTAAAAACCTATTATCATTGATTCATGTTTGTGATAGAAACATGTATTAGATCTGGTTAATCTTTTAGCTATTGATGATTATGAATCTGATCTATGTCATAATCCCCTAATTGCTTTCACTTATTGTTAAAACTCTCTTTTATTTAATTTTTGCTATTTTCTTTGTTTTCAACCAATCAAAAGTTAGGGATAACTTGATTGGATTTATTAAATAAAATAGTTTGGTCCCATAGTTCGACACCCTCTACAACGATCCTTGTTGTTTAGGAAAGACGAACGAATTTTACAGTTGTATATAATTGTTTAATTTGTTCGCAAACAAATTTCGGTCCCCGGCAACGGCGCCAAAATTTGTTTGCGAACAAATTAAACAATTGTAAACAACTGTAAAATTCGTTCGTCTTTCCTAAACAACAAGGATCGTTGTAGAGGGTGTCGAACTCTGGGACCAAATTATTTTAATTAATAAATCCAATCAAGTTATCCCTAACTTTTGATTGGTTGAAAACAAAGAAAACTAAGGGACCAAAATTTTGGCGCCGTTGCCGGGGACCAAAATAATTTTTATTTTTGAATCCTTCGGGTTATAATTCTATTTTCCAATATTTTTCAAAAAAAAAAGCACAAAAACATTTTTATTTTATTTTCCCTTTTGTTTTCTAGCATAGATAGGATAAAAAAAAAATTCTTATTGGTTGATTTGGTATTTGATCTGTGATACCGTAATCTACCAAATAGGAGAAAAAAATATTCTTGCCAGATTTTGTTTCAGTTTCTTTCCATTTATTTCTTTCCTCTTCAATACAATTTTCTTTCTGCAAATCTTACAAATAAAAAAAAAATCTCTTGCCTTTTATTTTGATTCCCTTCTTTATTGTCTTTCCATTTTTCAATACAATTTCTTCCCCTCCTTTTCTTTATTTCTTTTCAATTTTCTATAAATCTCTTTCCTTGTTACAATTTTTACAAATAAAAAAAGATCCTTCTATAATTTTGTATCTACCTTGTTTCTCTTCTGCAAACCACCACTGTCATACCTGAAACAAAATAACAAATCACACCCTGCCACTGTCACAAAATCTCCTTCCAATTTCTTTCTATTCCTTTTCTACAAATTAAAAAAAAAAACTTGCCAATCTTCCTGTTTCTTTCCTCTCCTTTTCTTTTCTGTCTTCTATATATATATATATATATCTCTTTCTTCTTTTTATAAATTTAAAAAAAAAATCCTCTACAATTTTTGTCATTTGTTGGATCTTTCCTTCTTTGGGTGTTTACTGGCATTCCTTTTTCGATTTCTTTCCTACTCTTTTTACAATTTCTTTTCCAAATAAAAAAAAATCTTGTCTTTTTTGTTTCAGTCCTTTTATTGATTTCTTTCCTTTCATCTGTTTAAAATTTTACAAAGTAAAAAAAAAACAATTCCTTTTTCAATTCTTTCCAATTTTCTCTCTTTTGTTCTACATATACCCAACATCTCCAACCATCTTCCCCTTCACATCAACACAAACCAACACCCACGCCCACTGCCAACCAGCCTCAGCACCAAACCGAAACGCCAGAACCCCAAACCCATCTACTATCCATACGAACTCATCCACACAACATCACTCCCATCAGCCAAAATCCTTTCACCACTGTCAATAATCCCTTCACGTTCCCGTTGTAAAACCGATCAAACCACCCACTCAACAACTCCCCACTTTCACACAAAAAAAAAAAAATTGTTTTCTTTTGTTTGAAAAATTTTGGTTAAAAAAAAATCCATTTCCACTCATCTTGTTTTCTTGTATTTGTTTTTATTTTTACTTTTATTTTCACTCAACTTGTTTTCATTTTAGTTTTATTTTGTTTTTAGATTCATTTTTCTTTCTCTAAAAAAAATCAAGAGAAATCAAATTCACTCAAGATCAGAACAAGCAGAATTCAATCAACAAACAGGGATTTCAGAAGTCAAGCAAATTTGCAAGTAGAATTTGAATTGTTGGAGCGGTTGCACACCAAGTGGGGTGTGAACGCGCTAGCGCGACTCAATTGCACTGGATGGACCGCCGATCAAGGTGAGTATTTTCTAACTTTACAGGGACCGCTGCTGCAAATAAAAAAATATAGACATTGCTTGTAAAACTCTTCTGCAGGGCATCAGCTTGCTTGTAAAAAAAAAAAATTTATTTATCTCTGCAATTGACTGTTCTGTGACTGTTCTGAGACTGTTCATTCTGTGACTGAAAAAAAATATTGCATTCATCTTAGTTTTGTTTTTATTTTCTAAGGACTTCATTATATTTTGACAATTTGGTTTAGTTCTAACGGATTATTTCTCGGTGTCTAGACTATGGCAGAGTAATAACTGTTTATAAATATTACGGTGATTCGTAAATATTATATCGGTTGTTCCCCTGAAGGTACTTAAACCTTCGGCTGCATTGCTAGGGTGATTCCTGGTGCACCGATAACTCATGTCCGTTAATTGGCTGAGAAGTCTTTTGTTGAAATAAATCAAACCATCATTATATAATTCTAGAAATTGTAAATTGCATTACGTTCATTTTAAAAAAAACCTTTTGTGTCTAGTTCTTTTTCTCTAAAAAAAAAATTTAAAATAATTCTCGTTTTGTAAAAAAAAAAAAAAAAAGCGCTCAAATTTGTTTTTTTTCTCGTCTTCCCTTATTCTTCTCGCTAGTGCATGCGTCATTGGACTCGTGATCCTTCAGACAATCGTTTAGTCCGAACAAACATTTCTTTAACCATGGCCGAAGAAAATCCCCCTCGATCTCTTATGGATAGATACTTCCCCGATCGGGTTTCTATTCCTTCTTGCATCATATTGCCCGCCCCAACGGGTAACCACTTTGAAATTCATTCGAATCACATAAATACTCTTCCGAAGTTCGGCAATTTAGAATGTGATGATCCGTATATTTTTTTGACCAAATTTGAACAAGTTTGTGCAACCATGAAATTTCAACAATTAAGTGACGATGGAATCAAACTTAGGTTAATTCCATTTGCACTTACCGATTATGCTGAGAAATGGTTGTATAGCTTGCCTTCAAATACGATTGGAACTTGGGGTGAATTTGTAAACATTTTTCTAAAGAAATTTTACCCTTTGGAAAAAACATCCAAAATTCGAAATGAAATCGTCAATTTTCGTCAATTTGGGGTTGAATCCTATGCAAAATATTTTGAAAGATTTAAAGAGCTTCTAGTCAAATGTCCACATCACAATTTCGAAAAATGGACTCTTTGTCAAATTTTATACGATGGACTTGAAAATAACTCTCGAACCATGCTCGAATCAATGTGCCAAGGAAATTTTCTAGCCCAAGATAACAATGTCGCTTGGCAATTTCTCGAAAATTTGGCCGAAAAATCAGCTCAATGGGAAAGATCTAACGAGAAATCGATTTATTCCCGTTCTAACGCTCATTCGGTAGGATCATCAGTAACCTTAGAAGCAAAAATAGACGCGATAATATCCAAATTCGATAATGTCCTTTCATCAACTCAAATAAATCAAGCTCAAGCATCTCAGACCTCATGTTACAAATGTAATGATCCTAACCACATATCTGATCAATGCCCACATTCATTGGAACAACTCAACGCATTTAACAAAGCTAGGAATGACCCATTCTCCCCAACATACAATCCAGGTTGGAGAAACCATCCTAACTTCTCTTGGACCCAAAACAATGCAAATTTGAGTGCGGTTCGACCTCCTTTTCAATCATTTTCGAATAATCCTTCGAAACCTCCCTTTCAACAAACTCAATTCCAACATCCTGTGCCACCTTCTCAAAACCAAGCGCAACAATCTTTTGTTCCCCAAGACGATAAACGATTGACATCACTGGAGAAGACTCTCGAAGAATTGACTAAAGCGACAACTCAAAATCTCTAATCAAATACCAATCTTCAAAATTTATTGACTTCGCACATGCAAAACACGAGTCAATCGATCGCTAAACTTGAAATACAAATGAGTCAGTTAGCCACTTCGGTAAGCGAACGGGAAAGAGGCACTTTCCCGAGTCAACCCATTCCAAACCCCAACCGCCAAAATCCTAACTCCAACCAAATTCCCATCATTCAAGATTCAAACGTTAGTCACTTGAATGCGGTCACGACTCTTAGATCCGGCAAAAAGATTGACAACCATGTGGTCAACCCAAATGCTTTACCGAACGATCTTCCAAACCCTATCGAAAATTCGACCAACTCAGATCAAAACATTGAGCCAATTTCTGGCAAGGACCATCCTTAAACTCAAGTAGCCCAACCTACTGAGTTGTCTACTCCATTTCCTCATAGACTCCGACCTAGGAAAAAGACGGATCAGCTGGAAAAAATTCTTGAAATATTTAAGCAAGTTAAAGTGAACATTCCTCTTTTAGATATTATACAGCAAGTTCCACAATACGCAAAATTTCTAAAAGATATGTGCACTCAAAAACGTCATACACATGTACCTAAGAAAGTGTTTCTAGCGACAACTCTAAGCGAAGTCTTGTCCCAATCGATGCCAGTGAAATACAAAGATCCTGGCTGCCCCACAATATCATGTACTATTGGGGACAAGAAAATCGATAGATGCCTGCTAGACTTAGATGCTAGTGTTAACTTGCTTCCATATTCCGTCTATCGCCAATTAGGGCTAGGAGAACTGAAACCCACCAAGGTTACCCTTCAGCTTGCTGACCGTTCAATTAAGAAACCTATGGGCGAAATCGAGGATGTGTTGATCAAAATTGGCGAATTCATCTTTCCAGTTGATTTCATTGTCTTAGAAACTCAACAGGTTAGCAATCCTGCAAACCAGATCCCTTTGATTCTAGGACGACCCTTCTTAGCAACCTTTAATGCTCTCATCAACTGTAGAAATGGGTCTATGAAACTTTCTTTCGGTAACATGACTGTCGAGCTAAACATCTTCAGAACTGAAAACTCTCCTAACTCTTATGTGGACCAGTTTTCTGAAATCCATGTTGTCCACGATAATGAATCTGAGCTCGACCATCTGAATAACGAAATTGAATCAGATTACGAAACTTTGTTTCAAGATACTCCCGAAAATGTCTCTGATTCGATTCCTGTCGAGCCTCTCACAAATGAGTCTATCCCTCAACCAATTTCTTCGGTTGAGTCGCCCCCAAAATCTGACCTCAAAGTGCTGCCCAGTCATCTTAAGTACGCTTACTTAGGAGACAATGAAACTTTTCCTGTCATTATCGCTTCTGACCTTACTTCAGAGCAGGAACAATTGCTCCTTCCCATCCTTAAGAAAAATAAGGAAGCAATTGGTTGGTCCATGGCTGATATTAAGGGGATTAGTCCTTCGATTATCCAACATCGAATCCACCTTATAAATGATGCCAAACCAACTCGTGATCCCCAACGTCGACTAAACCCCATCATGAAAGAAGCAGTTCGGGCTGAGATCCTTAAATGCCTTGACAATGGAATCATTTACCCGATTTCTGATAGTCAATGGGTTAGTCTGATTCATGTTGTACCTAAGAAATCATGGATTACCGTGGTTCAAAATGAAGCTAACGAGCTTATCCCAACCCACACCCAGACTGGTTGGCGTGTTTGCATTGACTATAGGAAACTTAACGTTGTAACACGAAAGGATCATTTCCCTCTGCCATTTATCGATCAAATGTTAGAACGACTAGCCGGTCACGAGTACTATTGTTTCCTTGACAGGTACTCGGGATATAATCAAATCCCTATCGCTCCTGAGGACCAAGAGAAAACCACTTTCACGTGTCCATTTGGTACATTTGCGTACCGACGTATGCCTTTTGGTCTCTGTAATACACCCGCAACCTTTCAGAGGTGCATGATTAGCATTTTTCTGATATGATCGAGCGATTTTTGGATGTTTTCATGGACGATTTCTCCATCTTCGGGGATTCCTACACTGAGTGTTTACATCACCTGGATCTTGTTCTTAACCGTTGCAAAGATAAACACTTAATGCTTAATTGGGAAAAGTGTCACTTCATGGTTAAACATGGCATTGTTTTGGGACATGTCATCTCTAACAAAGGAATTGAAGTAGACAAAGCCAAAATCGAAGTTATCTCGAATCTTCCCATTCCCAAATTTGTTAAGGACATCCGATCCTTTTTAGGTCATGCTGGTTTTTACCGTCGCTTTATAAAAGATTTTGGCAAAATCACTCGACCTTTGACCAATCTTCTTGGTAAGGATGTTCCTTTCGACTTCAATTCTGATTGCATTTCATCTTTTGAGCGTCTTAAAAATGAACTTGTCTCTGCCCCGATCATTTGCTCTCCTAATTGGAAGTTGCCTTTTGAAATCATGTGTGATGCCTCGAATTTCGCTGTTGGCACTGTCCTAGGACAATGTATCGATAAGATTATTCACGTCATTTACTATGCGAGTAAGACTTTGAACGATGCCCAAATCAATTATACGACCACTGAAAAGGAACTTTTGGCAGTTGTTTTTGCTCTAGAAAAATTCAAGCCTTATCTAGTTGGCTCACACATCACGGTTTATACCAATCATTCCGCACTTAGCTATCATTTCTCTAAAAAGGATGCTAAGGCTCGTCTCATTCGTTGGATCCTTCTACTTCAAGAATTTGACCTTACCATTAAGGATAAAAAAGGATCTGACAACGTTATTGCGGACCACTTGTCTCGTCTTCCAAATGCCCCGTCTTCTTCTCTTCCGATCAACGAGAATTTCCCTGATGAACAGCTGTTTTCTCTATCCACTGATCCTTGGTTTGTTGACATTGTCAACTACTTAGTCACTAGGCAGACCCCTTCTTTTTGGTCTAAGCAGGATAAACACAAATTCTTTTCCCAAGTGAAACATTTTTATTGGGACGACCCCTATCTTTTCAAGTATTGTCCCGATCAAATCATTCGAAGGTGTGTTCCCGACACTGAAACTCACAGTGTCCTCTCTTTCTGTCATGACCAACCTGTGGTGGTCACTTCGGTCCCAAAAAGACAGCCGAAAAGGTTCTCCAATCGGGTTTCTACTGGCCCACCCTTTTCAAAGACGCGTACGAATTTTGCAAAACTTGTGATCCATGTCAATTCTTAGGGAAATTTTCTAAACGGAATATGATGCCCCTAAACCCCATTCTAGAGGTCGAAATTTTTGATGTGTGGGGTATAGACTTCATGGGACCCTTCCCTAATTCTTTTGGGAACCTTTACATTCTCTTAGCTGTTGATTATGTTTCCAAATGGGTCGAAGCTGTACCATGCAAAACAAACGATAACAAGGTTGTTGTGCGCTTCTTGAAAGAAAACATCTTTTCTAGGTTTGGCACACCTCGCACAATAATCAGTGATAATGGTACACACTTCTGTAATCGTTCTTTTGAAGCTCTCATGAGAAAGTATTCGATAACCCACAAGTTATCTACTCCTTACCATCCTCAAACTTGTGGGCAAGTTGAAATATCGAATAGGCAGATTAAACAAATTCTTGAGAAAACTGTGAATTGAAATCGTAAAGATTGGTCCCAAAAGTTAACCGACGCTCTTTGGGCTTACCGCACCGCTTTCAAAACCAACTTAGGTATGTCCCCTTATCGGTTGATTTTTGGTAAGCCATGTCACTTGCCAGTTGAACTAGAACATAGGGCGTTATGGGCAATAAAAACTTTGAATCTTGATTTAGAGCAAGCAGGAGAACATAGGAAGCTTCAACTTAATGAACTTGATGAAATTCGAAATGATGCCTATGAAAATGAACGAATTTACAAGGACAGAACAAAAGTTTTTCATGATAAATCAATTTTACGTAAAACTTTCATGCCAGGTCAAAAAGTTCTATTGTATGACTCAAAACTGCATTTATTTCCGGGTAAGTTAAAATCTAGATGGACAGGACCTTACACTGTACGGACTGTTTTTCCATATGGTGCGGTAGAAATTGAGAATCCAACCGATGGATCATCTTTTAAGGTCAATGGTCAACGCCTTAAACCTTACTTGGAACCAACACCCAACCAAGAGGAAGAGCTCATGGTCCTCCATGAGCCACATTACATTCGGTAAGACGCACTAACCCTCTTTTGTACATATGTAAATAGTCTCTTATTTTATTTTTCCTTTCACTAAGATATGTCTGATTAACGACTGTGAGGACACAGTCACACTCAAGTGTGGGGGAATTTACATTACATCAGCAATCAAATTTTATGAAGTAGGTCATTCATTGAACAAGGATTAACTTAAATTTCAAAAATAACACCTTGGTTCTTGTTTGATAAGTTGAATTGTAGGGTGATGGGAATGAACATTATTTATTCATTGAGTCGTAATGTGTCTTTTTAAGATGCTAGATTGAGACTGTGCAGATGTTATTCGTGTTCTGCAGTAAGCGTGTCAACCCTTGTTATACGTGTTAGAATGTGCAAGTAAAAATAATCAAAAAAAAAATCAAGAAATAAAAATGATTTTGCACCTACATTTGTTGGATTTTCTGAGTTCGTTTTCATGCATAATATTTTCTTTTCCACTCAAATTTTCAAAATCGTAAGTTCTAAAATCCACTTGGCCCAATTAAGGAGAAATGACTCATTGTAGCGTTCTTCTTCGATACCCCACATTATTCAAACCCAAGTTTTAGTCGATTTACATCCATGTTTCGACAAGTTTATCTTATATTGGTATACTCAAGAACCTTTGTTTAAAGGTCAAAAACGTCACTTTTTATACTAATATTACACCACCCACTCCATACTTGTTTTAAGGTAGGATAACCATATACCACATCTTATTTTATATGGGTTATCTATCTTACGAAAATTTGCTTATCATTCCTTTCAGCTTTTTGTATAACATCAATCCAGACTTGTGTGTTGAATTAAGGTTATAGAAGTAGAGTAACTAGGGCACAAAACTTTCCTTTCATGAAGTGTTGGTAGTAGAGGAGGAATCAAATGAAATCATGTACGTCATCATTCCATCTCCATTCATCATTCATCATGCAAAAGAAAAAAAAAAAAAAAAAAAAGAAGAAAAAAAAAGAAAAAAAAATTGAAATAAAGAGAGAGTCTCTCTGAATAAAATAGTCTTCATCATTCCTGACTATGAAGTATCCATTTCCATTCCATCCACATCCATCATACCGTACTTAGAAGCAAGGATTGTAGTTGAGGAGATGAAAGGAAACAAAATGTCCATATGTGCCTTAGTATTACTTTATCTTTTGTAGCTTGAAATTCAACTAATACACTTGCCCTATTATCTAGAATATTTTTAGAACTTACAAAAAATTTCCTTCATCTATGCATAACTCATATCCAATACATTACAGTTACATTAGTACAAAATTATTCAAAAAAAAAAAAGAAGAAGAGAAGAATAAAGAAATGATTGGGTGCACATTGTCGATGTGTAGAACTTTGGTTGACACCACGCTCTTAACCTTCAAGACAATTACAGTGTTATCAAGGAATTACGATTCAGCTTGAAAAATTTTGTTCATTTTTGCACTAATTATGGGATGGACAATTTGGGGCTAAACCGTTATTATTGAAGTTAGGTAAAATCCTTGGAATGTGAAAGACCTTAAATATATTGTTTGATTAATCCGCGTACATAAGACGCTTTGGATTTTGTGGGTAGTATCCACTGAAAACCCTCACGAGACAACACTCGTCCTACTGGGGACACCCAGAGGTTTAACGGCTTGTTGCATACGCTAAATGCAATCGTGTTTCCTACGAAAGTGTGACATATCTTAGTTTAGTTTATTCGAGGACGAATAAAAGGATAAGTGTGGGGGTATTTGATATACACGTAAATGTGTATATTTTATCCGCATATTTATCTTATTTTATCTTTTAAATAATTGATATTGTGTATTTATAGCTGTGTTTTCAGATTGATGACAAGAATCATGGTTTAGAGCATTTGATGAATAAAGCATGAAGAATTTGCTGGAAAAGAGTGAAGTTAAAATTACTAAAGCTTGAAGAGTTTAAAGCTTGAAGAACGGTTGCAAATAGAGTTCAGTTGGGTAGATTTGGCTCACTAAAGACTCATATTGTGTTCACATTGGCTCAATTGCAGACCATTTCACTCATGTAGCGTTCACATTAGCTCCTTTGCAAGGCTTCTCATTCATGCACTGCACGCGTTCACACTGGCTCACTTACAAGGCCTCTTACTCTACAACCCCATTCACACTAGCTTATGTGTTATTTGGGCTAATTCTTTAGTCCCACATTATGGAATTTGCCAAGTAGCCTTTGTCATATCAGCTATAAATACACTCTATCTCATTCATTGTAAGACACACTTAGTTTTATTCTGTAATCCTTTGCTTGGAATAAAACTCTTCTTTCTCTCTTCTATTTAGTTTTTATTTGCATTTTATTTATGTTCATGTCTGTTATTTTCTTTTTATTTTCTTTTCTTTTAGCTATGTCTAGCTAATCCTCTTTGATTAGGGGGTGATGACGCTAATAGATATGATTCAATATGAATCGCATAGCCAAAAGATTTGAACTTCATGTATGTAGATCTAGATATGAACTAAGGGTTAGATCTGAACCTTCATACCCTGTGTCGTTTAAGAGTTGTGCTCCTTCACAGGGTATATTCGAGTTCGATTTAGATTTAGATTTAATATTTAGGGTTTTAGAAATAAAATAGTGAATCTGTCCTGATAGCCTATGGTTGTAGAGCTGAGCTCCTGCATAGGCTATGCTTGTCGTTATTTACATATTTGTTTCTAAAAACCTATTAACGTTGATTCATGTTTGTGACAGAAACATGTATTAGATCTGGTTAGTCTTTTGGCTATTGATGATTATGAATTTGATCTATGTCATAATCCCCTAATTGCTTTCACTTATTGTTAAAACTCTCTTTTATTTAATTTCTGCTATTTTCTTTGTTTTCAACCAATCAAAAGTTAGGGATAACTTGATTGTATTTATTAAATAAAATAATTTGGTCCCAGAGTTCGACACCCTCTACAACGATTCTTGTTGTTTAGGAAAGATGAACGAATTTACAGTTGTTTACAATTGTTTAATTTGTTCGCAAACAGATGACATTCTCTAAGCACTTCATCTCTCAAACCATTCACGTTGGGCACAACTAGTCTTCCATTCTTTCGAAGCCATCCATCTCGATCAAGCCCATATACATTCATCTCCTCATCAATACCCATCTCTAACTTGGAGATGATTTCCAATAGGTTAGGATCGTCCCTCTGGCTGGAACCAATCCGCTCTATCAAAGTGGGTATGATCGTCAAACTAGCTAGCATGACTGGATCCAATTCGCACCTTGGTCTGAAATCAAACCCCGCGATATACTCCAGTTGCTTCCATTCAAGAAACATTGCCCCTAAACTGGCATGTCTCCTACTTAAGGCATCAGCTACCGCATTACCTTTCCCAGGTGTGTATGCGATATCAAAATCATACGAAGCCAAGAACTCTAACCATCTCTGCTGACGGAGATTCAGATCCTTCTGAGAGAAGAGATACCTTAACGATTTATGATCGGTAAACAACTCAAATCTTTCTCCCAAGAGATAGTGTCTCCACATCTTCAGCGCAAATACAATCGCTGCCAATTCCAAGTCATGGGTAGGATACTTCTTCTCATGCGACTTTAGCTGCCACAACCCTACCTCCTTGCATCAATACAACACCCAGTCCGGTACCACAAGCATCATTGTATACCGTCATCTCTTCATTCCCTTTAGGAATGAATAACACTGGCGCACGCGTCAACTTTTCCTTTAGACTCTTGAAGGCATCCTCACACACTCCGTCCCAGACGAAGGACTGATTCTTCTTTGTCAACTGAGTCAACGGTGCTGCTATCTTGGAGAAGTCCTGGATAAACTTACGATAATATCCAGCTAATCCCAAGAAACTTCTTACATCTGTTGCATTCTTGGGTGTAGGCCAATCCTGTACCGTAGCCACCTTCGCAGGGTCCACGGCAATACCACTCTCTTAAACAACATGACCCAAGAATCTCACTTCCCTTCTCCAAAAATGACACTTAGAGAATTTTGCTTTCAATTGGTGTTTCCTCAACACCTCCATCACTATCCTCAAGTGTCCCTTGTGTTCCTCCTCTGTCCTTGAGTAAACAAGGATATCATCCACGAACAAAAGAACAAACTTATTCAACTGATCTCTGAATACTCGATTCATGAGATCCACAAAGTAGGCTGGTGCATTGGTCAACCCAAATGGCATGACCAACCACTCATAAAATCCAGACGGCGTCCTAAATGCCGTTTTCGGAACACTCTCATCTGCTACTCGGAGCTGATGAAATCCTGTCGCGAGGTCCAACTGGGAGAACACTCTTGCTCCTTCCAGTTGATCAAACAAATCATCTATCCGCGGTAGAGGATATTTATTCTTCCTCGTCACCTTATTCAACTCGCGATAGTCCACACACAAACAAAGGGAACCATCTGCCTTAGTGGCAAACACGACTGGTGCTCCCCACTTGGAGACACTCCTTCTAATAAATCCCTTCTTCAAAAGATTGCTGACTTGCACCCTGAGCTCTCGCTGCTCCCTTGGTGCCATACGACGAAGTGGCATCACTATAGGTCTGGCATCTTTCACTAAATCAATACGGAACTCAATCTCTCGGTGTGGTGGAAGCCCGGTCACCTCCTCGAAGACGTCCGGATACTGGCCAACCACGGGCACATCTGACAACTCATCCTGCGGGATGTCGAGGGAATTTACAAAACTAGCCATAACCCCATCACTATGTAGACTACCAAACACTACCCTCCGCCCATCATCCGCCCTCACTGTCACCAAAAAGCCCTCACAGTCTACCACCACCCCGTATCTTTGAAGCCAATCGACTCCCAATATAATGCCATACCCAGTAAAGCCCAAAACAAAACAATCACATACAAACATACATCCATGACTCGATAAGACCAAATTCCTGCAAATCATACTAAGGCTAGTCGAACCGCCAATCGGGTTCGTCACAACCAATGGTCTATCGACTATCTCGGGTTCCAGTCCCAACCTATCTACCAGGTCACTTGATATGAAGGAACGAGAAGCCCCAGTATCAAACAAAACTCGAACTGGTACATCATAAATAGAAAGCATACCTTGAATAACAACGTTCTTTCCTTTCTCCGCCGCAGTTGGGGCATTCGACGAAGAAGGAACAACATCAATAGCATATGCTTTCACAATCTGCTTCTCCTTAAGAGGTTGCGGACACTTATCCTTAAAATGTCCCACTTGACCACAGTTAAAGCACTTCTTATCCGCTGGCTTGGCCCGACAATCTTTAGCATAATGGCCCTTCTTTCCACAGCCGAAGCACTCAATATCCTTCTTGCTCTTTTTCTGACCACCTTTAGATTGGTCCTGCTTCCTCTTATTCTGAGAGTTATTCTTGCCTCCACCGCCTGCTTGCGGCTTTGGCCCTTCTGCAGATGCAGCCTCAGTCTTTGGCTTAGGGTAAAGGCTCTCTGATCTCAATGCTTTCCCCACGATCGATTCAAAAGTCTCATCGATGTGATTGATAAGCCTTTCCCCCAAGTATCCATCCAAACCAGTAATGAACTTCTCATTCTTCTTCTCAGGAGTGTCAATGAGAGACAGTCCATACTTCGACAAAGTGTCGAACTCAGCAATATAATCAGAAACTGGCCTTCCGTTCTGCTTGAGTTCCAAGAACCTCTTGAACAACACTGACTTCTGGGCAGCTGGAATGAACTTCTCGCTAAAGCGAGCCTTGAACTGATCCCAAGTAACCTGGTCCTCTGGAGTAGCTGTTCTAATGGAATTCCAACAATTCATCGCTCGCCCTTGCAGCTGACGAGAAGCTAGCCTTCTCTTCATCGCATCCTCAAGACCCAAGTCATCGAAGATACGGTCACAGCTATCCATCCAATCTTGAACATCTATGGCTGACTCCGTTCCGTGGAACGGCTTTCCACTAAGATTAGTGTAATCCTTGCACAACTTGGCGAAATCGACCCTAGGTGCCTGCACTACTGGGCCAACACCAACTCCGGGATTGAGAACTGCCCCTTGCACTTCTCTAAGCATGTCTCCATGAGGTTAGTAAACATTGCCCTCATGTCAGCGGCATTCCCTTGGTTTGTCCCTCTACCAGCACCCCTCGTGTCTCGGCTCATCGTCAATCTGAAAAAGGGAAAAGATTAATGACCTCATAGTGGTGCTAGTGCAGTGCGACTTCATTCTTATACTATTTATAGTATATATATACATATAACTTTTGAAAACCAAAGTAATCAAAAATACGCGTGCTCATATACGTACTATCTCTCCCTAGTGTCTTTCCCTAGGTTAACTACGCAACCTAGAGCTCTGATACCAAGTGTGACGGCCCGCCCCGCACCAACCGACATTTACTCCAAAAGTGCGATGTACACATGTCCAGTTAGCACGGAACGGGTCATGAGAAGGAAAGGGAAGAAGGAAATGAACATACAAAGAACCTGTAGAATGTCTCACAGCGCATAGAATAAAATATAATAATAACATACTTGACATAAAACAGGAGAGACAGTGCATAAGCTGAAAATCAGAACTAAACATCATAGCAGCGGAAATCCAAAATACAGCTTATTACAACTTTCAAACTGTCTCAGAGCAAAAGTAAGATAAGTGAGGTACACTACTAATGCCCAAGTAGCGACCACCAACGACACAGGGAGAATGTGTGTGTGTGTATATATATATATATATATATATATATATATATATCATACGTGGAAGCCTCCTGCCCGCCTCCGAATCAGCTACTCGCGCATCACCAGCTAACATGTCTCTAGTCTGCTCGTGTGAGCACCCAGAGTAATAAGAGGAGACATAAAACTCTGGGTTAGACATAAAGCCTGGTATGAGCGATAAGCATCTAAAGTAAACAATAACAGGTAGACTAAAATATACCTGAACCTGGACCTGCAACCAAAGAGTTAGCACTACATACTGTACAACACTCTAAGGTACCATATCAAACAGTGTAAAGATACGGAGGTAGGGGAGGTGTGCATGTCATAATGATGGCAACAATCAAACATAGCATCCATCCTCACATCTCTCACTCAGTGCGTAAAGCATACGATATTCACCACTTCGATCACCCAACATGCCTTGTTACGATCACTCTGCCCCATGAAGTCATAAATGGCTTCATTGCACTGATAACGTAGCCACTAATTCCTCGCTATGTCCACTTGCCCCATGGAGTTATTCACGCCATCTGCGCTGGCTCATAGCCTTACTAATCCTTACTATGTCCACTTGCCCCATGGAGTTGTTCACCCCATCTGCGCTGGCTCATAGTCTTACTACGCATCACCTTGCCCCTCAGGTCATAGTGACCCTACTGCACTGATAACGTAGTCTTGCTACCATCACCTTGCCCCTCAGGTCATTATGACCCTACTGCACTGATAAGTAGCCATCCTTCATTTTTAGTGGTGAATCGAAGTTATGAACGTCGACAACTCCTTAGCACACGTCCCGCAGCAAAGCCCAACCGTGAAGTGAACTCATTGGTTCCCAACTGGATCCTGAGCTCTAACTTCCCATATTGGACTACCTTTGCATCTCGGGTTATTGGTCAATACTGGATCGGGTCGGGTTCTCTTCAAGTTATTGGTTCGGGTCGGGTACACTCCATCGGTTCGGGTCGGGTCCTCTACTGGTACGGTTTGGGTCGAGTATTTCTCCTCGGGTCGGGTCGGGTGCCTCACTTCGGGTCGGGTCGGGTCGGGTGCCTCTCCTCCAGTCCCTGCTTCCGATCCGCCTCGTCATCCTTCACGCGCTTCGATCCGATCCATCCTCCTCTATCCGCTCCGATCCCTCCTCTTTGATCCGATCCGATCCCAGTTCAGTTAGCGTGGCCTTCCTTTTTGCCAATTTCTGAAGTGTCAGGTTCCGATCCGATCGGATTCCTTGCCCAGTTCAACATATCCGATCCGAGCCCCATATCTGATTCGATCTGAACCCTGCACTGTTTTCTGAAACTGTTCCAGCAAGTGTTTACGCCACTCGACGACGTTTTCGACCATCCTAACTATTGAAATCAATCATAAAGCATTTCATACAGTCATAGCAACATGCATAATCAACCACAAACATCAAAACATCAATATAATAGGTTAAAATGGATCAAACATACCCCAAAATCCCATATCTCCCCCTAAGCATGTTTAGGTGAAACTAATGATAGGATTAGCAAAACTTAACCAAATTAACCCAAATTCATATCAGAGGTCTAAAACATCATTTAAGAATTTATGAACATTTTTCCCGAATTTTATCATGTTTAAATTCGCTAATTAACACTAATCAACCCTAATTAGCCATAATTAGTGCAAAACTATGCAAATCACTCACCTTAGCCACAAATAAACTAAGATCTGAGATAAATCTCTGATTTGATATGAATCCCAATGCTAAACAGCAGCTCCAATGTTGCTTTGGTGTAGATCTTCCTTGATTAGGGGTTGCTAAGCCAAATCCTTGACCAAAAGGTAATTTGGAGGTGATTTGGAGATTGGAGGCCATTTTTTGGGTTCCTTGGTGATAAGTGGAGGCTAGAAAACTGAAATGGAATGATCCTCTATCTCATTTCAGCCTCCCCATAACCCTAATCCCGAAATAGGTTATGGGCCTACTCACTAATCACCCGATTTGGCCTGGTTAAGCAGTTTTTCACCTTCCAAACCTTATTTCAGTCATATCTCCCAAACGATAAGTCCGTTTGGCTATTATGACCACTCTACGGAAAGGTAAACCATCAAACGAATCCAATGGAAGTGGTTTCGAGTCAAAATTCCTTTCCAATCAAAAGTTACGGCTAAAACAGTAACAATTAAGGGCAAAATGGTCATTTAAAAATCGACAAAAATCATGAACATGAGAAATGACTCTAATGGATGTTTCCCAAAGTTACATGACCATACGACTTCATACGGGAAAGAAATAAATATTCTACAATCCTATGATGTGTAGAATACGGGTCGTTACAGTTAAATATTTTGTTGTTGCATTCTTACTAGAGATTTTAAATAGATACGGTGAACGATGCAAAAGAAACATCCATTAATTGATCTTTAGTTTTAATTCTATGAATAATCCGACTTGCTTCATTCAAAATCGACCTGCAATTGATAATCGAAATATCTAGTTTAGCTTTTATTAGACTCCAAATTCGCATGGAGTATTCGTAATGAAAAAATAGATGGTTTGATGTTTCGGAAGAGTTTTCACACAGAATACATAGAGCATCATCGATTACCCCAACTCTGTACAACCTGTCTTTTGTATTTAATCAATCTTTAGCAGCCAAGTTGGAGATGAAAGACATTCTTCTTTAGTTTTTATTATGCTAGATCAATTTATAGATGTATTCTTTAGGTTACTTTTCTCTAGTTTTCTCCATGCCTTATGGAAGGAAAATCGCCGACCTTTACGCCATACATAATAATCTTGAAGCTGAGTTTGATGTAAAGTAATGTCTTGTAATTGTGGAAAGGCTCTAGTTGTTGGGTGTAAGCTTGGCACTAGTTTACCCTTCTGAAATATTGATGAAACTAACTCGTTTTCCCTTGTAATAACATGAAGTCTAGTGAGGTCTATAAAATCAACTAGGCAACGAAAATTAACCCCGGCCAAATCATAAGAGAGTGAATCTACTATTGGCTATAGCTTTGTTGAACAATTATTGTCCTTGTGTACGTAGTCACAACATTGCTTTCCAAGTACTAGATGAATTGTTATCGGTTGGAATTTCCCAAAAACTTTTTCCATTACAGTATTTATTTTCCATCAAATGACTCCAAATGGAAGTTTAAGTTAGGAATTTCCACAATAGTTTTACGCAAGCTGCTTTCTTTAGATCTGAAAATAACTTTAGACCAATACCTTTTTCTGCTTTTAGAGCACATAGAAACTTCTAGCTTACTTTATGTTTAGCACCTCCCCAAAAGAAATCAACACACATATATTGAATCTTATCTTTAATGTATTCAAGTAATAGGTATACAAACAGCCAATATAAAACAATAGGAGTAATAACTGTTTGTATTAATTCAGCTCGGCCTGCGTAGCTCAAAAATTTAGCATCCCATGATTCCACTCGTGACTAAACCTTATGAATCAAGCTTTGACCATCATTGTAATGAACGTAAGTGGAGGATATAGGAACGCCTAAATATTTAATAGGAAAATGAGCTGTAGAAATTCCTAAGATTTTTGCATGTTCTGAAGCTTTCGAAGCTACTGAGCTAAAATATAGTTTAGTTTTGAGAATGCTTATACTCAAATTTGAAAATATATTCAGCCTGGTAAAAATAGCTTTAAGAATGGTAGCACATACGGCAGTACTCTTCCCAAATATCATTAGATCATCCATGTAGAGTAAATGTGTAATGGTAGGCTGTACTCTGGTTGTTGGGATTAATGCACCCTGAACCATGAATTTATGCATACTATTGCTGAAATACTCCATTGTAGTTGCAAAAAGGTACAGTGATAAAGGATCACCCTATCGAAGACCTCTATTCAATTGTATGAACCCTTTTGGCACCTCTATATCAATATAGAAAAAGATGCAATAGAGATAGATTCGTTGAGAACGTTAATAAAATGAGTGGGGAATCCCATTAATTGAATTAAGTAACAAATGAACTACCTTTTGATCATGTCGTAGTAGGCTGCACAAAGTATGGGTTGGGCTGGTTTAGACCAAATACTTCATCCGATCCGCATAAATACTAGTTTAAGGTGGTTTATCCCGTATCCAACCTTATATGAGGTTGGATATGGTTTGGGTTGAAGTATGGGTTGGGTCGGGTTCAGTAGGGTTGGGTTGGGTTACTTCAATATAATAAAAAATGGAATATGATGGAGTTTTTAAAAATAATATTAAAATATTCAACATAATATATATAGGATTTTAGCTAGCATAATGCATTTAAAATAATTGATTCATTATAAGACATATTTTATTAAAACTTCATTGTAAAAAAAAACATTATATGTAATTAATTTACTACGTAGTAGAACAAGTGTTTCATTTTAAAATGTATTAAAATTCTCTTTAAAATATTTTTTTCAAATTCTATCTAGTTTGGATTAACATTAAATATGTTTTTTTGTATATTTACTATTGAATACGTAAGCATATTCTAATTTTAGGTGGAATGATATTAAATTAGTTTTTCAATATAGGGTTGGGTTAAAATAAGGTTGGGTTGAACAAAATATCAGGCCCGACCCGTATATAGTATGGGTTACAAATTTTAACTCATACTCGACCCAAACTAGGATTAGTTGGATTAGGTTTATGTGGGTTGGGTCAGGTTGGTAGGTTGGGCCGGATTGGATATCAATTTTGTGCAGCCCTATGTCGTAGGCTTTGTGCAAATCCACCTTTACGAAGAATTCTTTAATTCTTGGTTTCCTAAAATCCCTTAATAGTCCATGTGCTAGTAATACATTGCCTTCGATATATCTTCACACTATAAAAGCACATTGGTTTGGAGAAATTAGATGGAGAAAAAAGAATGTTTAATTTTATTACATAGAATTTTGTTGAACATCTTGTAATACACGTTACAACATGATATAGCTCGATAATGTGACATATTAGCTAGCCTATTAACTTTTGGATTCTGAGTGAGAAAAGAATGGTTTGACCCTTTAGGAAGTTTGGCTGATTCGAAGATGTCTTGCATTGCAAAAAATAGGTCACATTTTATCTCATTCCAATGAAGTTTGTAAAATTTGGAATTGAAGTCATCCGTTCGAAGAATTGAATCATCTTGTACTAGAAAAACTACCTTTTTAACATCGAGCATGGATATAGAATTAAGAAGTAGTTGTTGACCCTTGTTATTCACAAATGATATAACCAAAATTGTGGAAATTCGTGAAACACTTTGCTGTAAAATAGTGACGTAAAACAATTTACGACCTCTGGTTCTATATCTCCTTCTTCATACATTAACTCTTCTGAGCTTGTGATCAATGCTTTTATATGATTGTTATACCCGCGCATGGACCTTTTTAAGAAAAAAAAAATTGAGTCCATGTCCCTTTTTTGAAGGCTTAGAACATTTGATTTTTTTTTCATACTCCATTGTTTTATTTGCTTCTGCACTTGTACATTGTGTTTACCCTATAGCATCAGATCATATAATAGTAGATCTTTTGGATCTCCACAACTGCTGATTCCAACTCAGACAATTTATTTTCTGCTTCCAGTAATAGGGCATTATCTTTTGGTCTGAACTTATTCCATTTTTTGAGTTCCATTTTGCAAGCTTTCAGTTTATCCTGGAAGACGTAGCTTGGTTAATCCCACGTATAAGTTTGGAGCGTTTTATTGACACACTGCTGATAGTCAGGTTTCAAATGCCATTCATTTGAGTAACGAAATAGATATCCTTTGGAGTATGAAGTACAAATCAAATCCAACATCACCAGGTTATGATCACTTGTCATTTGAGGAAGGGGCGGAATCTTTAAATCTGCAAATCTTTGTAAGCATGTATGATTAACAAATATTTTGTCGACGTTATTTGCGATGCCACGTCTTCTCCATGTGTAATGGAATCCAATTGCTTTGATCTGATCAATCTTGATTGAGTTAAGCAATTGTTAAAAGCTCGAAGTTATTGAAAAGGAATTGGAAATACGTTTTCTTATTAAGTGGGGAAGTAGAGTTGCTAAAATCACCCATTAACAGCCAGACACAATTTATTGGCTTTGAATCTTTGATTAGCTTATGCCATAGAATAATCTATCTCTGTATGAATTACTGGCATAAACAACAGTGAAGTTCATTATAAAACCCATTTATTCGTTGCACATGCAATAAAAATCTAATCTCTGGAACTTCTATGAGCAAAGGTACTTAAATTTAATGAATTTAATTTATTTTCTACCAAACCAGCTAATTTTGGTTTATATTTTGCCAGGAGAGTGAATACTTCATGTGTACTAGTGGGAGTATTCATTCCCCAGGCTAGTTTTTTTTAGGAGGAGTTGATGTGGTTAGCTGTTGTTTGCCTTTGTCTTTGGTACGATAATCTTGGTTTTTGGGGATAAATTTTATTATGTACTATGTTCCTCTTTAAGACTATCTTCTCATAATATTTCTTTCACATGTTGCAGGTCATCTGGGATTATATTGGAAGGTAAATCAGGATTACGGAACTCTAACTGATCATTATCTGGTCGATTCACTAGTTTTGCTTGAGTAGTTTGAGTTGCCTGTTGATGTAGCATTTGATGTTCTACGCCCCCACTTTGGATTAACATCGTCATTATGAGTTGATGATTTATGTTTAATGTGTTTGCATTGCTCACACTTAGGTGGCATGAACTCATACTCTATCTATATCTCCTTCCTCGTACAATTATGCAATAGTATAGGAATTGAGGTGATTAATTCAGTTTTAAATTTAAAACCAACTAGGACTCTGGCATATCTATTGATCTTTTTGGTGGTTATGTTATTATCTATGTGAATTGAAATTCCAAAAAAAACTAACAATTATGGATAGAGCTTGAGTAGACCACATTTCCATATCTAAATTATTTAATTATATCCAGATCTGAACTTCTATTGAGTTGAAATGGTTAAAATCAAATCCTAAGTGCTATTTATGGATTAACAATAACCTCTCGAAACAAGAATAAAATGATGATTATAGTACATGACTAAAATCTGCCTCTAATTCAAATTGAACATTGTAATGGTGACCTAGTGCAATTTGTACTATGAACTGAAATGATCGTTTCCATACCTGTTGAATGTATTCTTCAACTTTGATACCGACAATTTGAAATCTACAGGTTAGAGCGCAATTGTGTGATGCAAAGATTGCTCTGAAGCTTTGAAAATGTGCTCGGGAAGAAATATGTAACCTTAGGGTTGCTTTACATATTGGAGAGAAGTAGGGTCGATTGCTTGAGTCGTTGTCTTTGTGCCACCTGCCACCTGAGCATGCATCGCCCGTGCAGTTACAGGCGGTGGTGAAGAAATATCTGGTTTGGGTCGAGAATTTGGCGGAATACGTGAAGTAGTGGAGGAGTGTGTTTCGTTATTGTCCGCCATTTTTGCATGCGTGATCAAATTTATTTATTTTGGTTGAAATACTGAAAGTCTAAGTATATTTATAAATGTTTATATATATAATCAATGCACACAAAAAATTGGTAGAGCCAACTGATACAAACACTTTTTTATTATAACTAATAATAAAAAATATAGTATAATGCAGGTGATTGTAGTTAGCAATCAGCTATTTCGGGTTTTAAGATGGACCATCCACCGCATATGGCATTTATTGTGGGACGTTTATACTATCTAAACAAGGTTACAACATAGGAGCAAGTTCAGACACTAGACTACTATAGGTTACATTTTCTTATGACATCTCCCCACACAGGGAGATAAATACAATATTACATACTACTAAAAAGTAGTGACTTTCATAAGAATACAAATAAAACAGTACTAGACTGTTTGGAATACAACATAGATATTCTTCGATTTCCATAAGAAGACAGAAGTATACACAAGAATACAGCATAGATATTCTTCAATTTATTGTGGAGAATTGGGCCGGCCTGTAAAATGAATGAAAGGAGGGGAAGAGACATAAACATTCGATCGAAAGTGCAAATTCAAAAGAGGAAGGGTCGGCTGTGTACTTGAATAAAAAACAAAAGAAAACGAAATGGGGGCAATAGGGGACAGTTGCTATAGAAAATGGTTGTAATAGAAAGGAGAAAGGGATTGGCTGTGTTAATAAAGTGATGGAGAAACAAAAATGAAATCGTTCACTTGTAAATTGTAATAAGCGAGCCAAACTCCAAGAATGTGTCACATTCTTTAAGGGAGATATATAATCATAGTTCTCTACAACTTAGCAACAATATACCTACCATTAAACCTAATTATTAGCCAACGACCAAAGTATACAATGAGCATAAGATCATGTAAGCGTTCAATTTCTTGACTCAATAGGCATTGAATTACAAGTTGAGATCTCTAAATGGTAAACCAATCTTAATAACCGATGATTTCTAGCCTAACTATTCATATCGACGGAATCAAGCATAGATAACTGCAAACAGACAACTCTTCGGTATTTATACAGTTGATGTGGTGAATTGCCACTATTCGCGCACGCCAACGTCCAAGCATATGTTTTGTAGAAAAATAATAATTCAAGTCCAAAGTATTGCAGTGCGAAGAGAGAATACAATTTTTTATAGTGGTTCGGCACTAACGCCTTAGTTCACTTTATAGTAGTCATTCATCATATAATAGCTTATTACAAAAGTTGTACAAGTTATGATAGAACAACAAATTATTTGTTAATTCTAAACTTTGACAAAAATGTCCTTCTTCTTTTCCATTGAGCCAAAGTGTGAAACAATGTCCAAAAAGTAGCTTCAATGTTCAAGAAATTCTAAAGACATGCAAAAATGTCCCAAAGTAGTGTAAATGTCTAAGGAAATATCCAAATGTTGTACGCAAACGTTTGTGAAAAGTTCAGAAGTCCAAAATCCATGAAGACAATGAAGGCGGCCATTAATGGTGCTTGAGTGCTTCAATCATGAATGATAAAGCATAGAAAGAGTGCAAATGAGTCAACCCCTTTGAATGCCAAGCTTGGAGGTATTTATAAGTGAGTTTTTGGAGTGTCAACCTAAAATGTCGTATACCTAGGGGATAAAAATTTATATCTCAAAAACGGAGTCGAAAAATCAAAGGCCATGTCAAAAAATCGCACCCCTAAGCTCAAAAATCTCGAATCCCAAAAAATAGTGGAAAACACCGGCAAATCGGGCCAAAATCATTGATCCGCATGGTAAAACGAATTTGCCACGAAACCTGGCACTTTGCCATGTTTCCAGATTTTGTATCCCAAAAAGACTTGCCAAATACGGTGTGCTCAAGCAAAATCCCATGATCTGCATGGTAAATCCAGTATACCAAAATCGCCTGGTAAATGCCGAACTTCGAATCCGAGCCAAGATACTAAGTTTTGACTCCCCGATCTTGCGGTGCAGTGCTCGTCAAATTTCAAGTCTCACCTATGCGCTCAGTATATTTCAAAGTGCCAAATTTCATATCCCTTCTTTGCCAAAATCTCGCATCCCGCATCACATGTTCCGAACTCAAGAAAGCCCTCTGCCGTGGCCAATACGTGACACGGGATTTCGTGTCCCAGATGCCAGATGGGACACCAAATCTAAGATGCGAAATCCTGATTATGCCTACCAAAATCCATAACGTGGTCTACCATAGTCGGAACCGTGGCATTCCTCTATTAACCCGTGTTGATCACTGATTTTCCAAAATGTCAAGCCATGTGATTGACGATTTTACCAGATATGATCAGCCAAGCACGAAGACGTGGTTCTTGATGATTTTCACATGTTGATCACCTATTTTTGAATGTACCAAACCAGAATTTTGCCAAGTGCCAGATTTTGATGTTATGAGTCGAGCAAACCATTTTTCGTGATTGTGCCACACCGGTCAGCTGTTTTAAAGTGCGCGACACTTCTTTTTACCAAAATCCATATATTTTTCAAAGATGAGTTTTGCCACGTGATTGGACCGACACGCTCACGCATTTTGAGCTAATCGGACCGAGTCGATCATGTATTTTTTCCATGCTAGTTTTTTCAAGTCTATGAATGTTGAATCGACGCTATTTCCAACTTTTTCTGAACACGTCACGACTTCGACCATACAGCTTTGTGTTTTTCGACGACGTTCTTGAGATGTGAGCTCGTCGCTAACCAAAATTTTGACATGCGACAACTTTGACCAAAAGGCAAGTCAACACTTTGCCCCCAAAACATGTCTTGCTTAATCGAAGGAAGAAGTGTTTTGCGAGAAAACTAGAAATTCAGAAATCCAGAAACCAAAGCTAGGAGAAGTACGAAGCGAACTACCATAACGAAAAAACCGATGAGCTATATCGAGTTGAATCGTACTAATCATGAAACCAGAAATCTTGAGAATCTGAAAGCCTAAAATTCAATGAAAGCTGGCTATCACTCCAGATCGTTAAGAAATAATCTGAATGACCAGAATACCGGAATAGCCAAGATAGCTAGAATAACCGAAGGATTGCAGGAGTCCAATGACCTGAAAAACTGGAGAATCCAAAACCAAGAGTTCGAGAAAACCCAAAATCCACAAATCCGGAATAACCAATAATCAAATAGCCAGATTACAGGATGAATCGCCTTGCTAAGATGATCCAATAACCAAACGAGCAAGGTCCACCGACCAGATGTGTGAGATCCGGGGCTTGCCACGAATCAAGGGGGTCTTGCCAAGGTAGGGAAAGATGATCGTTGATAGCCATGAGCGAATAATCTTGTTGCGTCACTGACAAGTTCACCCAATGTAATCGAATATCCAGATGAGTCGTCTTGCAATGATGATCCAACAACCAAACAAGCAGGATCCACCGACCAGATACGTGAGATCCAGGACTCCCCACGAGTCAAGGTGATCTTGCCAAGGTAGGGCAAGGCAAACATTGATAGCCATAAGTGAATAACCCTGTTGCATCACTGACAAGTCCACCCAATGTAAAAAAATATCCAGATGAATCGTCTCGACAGGACGATCCAATATCTAAACGAGCGGGATCCACTGACCATACGCACAAGATCTTACCTCGCCACAAATCAAGGCAATCCTGCCAAAGTAAGGCAAGATGACCATTGATAGTCAGATGCTTATTAAAGTTCGTAAACCAATTCTAGGCTTCAAACTTCGCAGAAAAGCTTTCCTAGTTTGCGAAGTAATTTTATTAAAATTATAATAGTTAGGGATTTTTTTAACAAAGCTATAAGAAAAACACAACGGTTCATCATCCATAAAGAGCATGCCTTGGGGGTTGGCCTACCCCCAATGCATGGGTATGCGGACTTGACCATTTTACGATTCCAAATTCATTTGTGAGGGAAAGTGAACTATTTGTCGTTCGCGAAGAATATGCCTAGGATCTTGTCGATTCCTGTCACATAAGTAAGCAAACTTAGGCATTCAAAATCCAAAAGCTAGGAAAGTAAACATTTTCAATAATAACCAGAGGGGTGATGGCGTATTGCAGAACAAAGAGCACACCTAAGGATTTCGTACATGGATATTTCGACTCAACCATCTTACAAGCCAAAATAACCAAAAAGGATATAACAAGAGGATTGAAGTCCTTGAAGCCAAAACCATGGACCGAACCCCTAATATCCAAGATCTAGAAAAGCCAAGAGAGACAAACCATTGGATCAAGAAATCTACAAGCCAAAAAACCAGAAGTGAGAAGGCCGTAAATGAGAAGCCCAATATCCAAGAACTGGAGAATCTAAGAGCTAAAAACAAAAAAAAGCAATATCCAAAGCCAAAGCACCAGAAGCTGGAGAACCACAAAGCCAAACCAGAGAATCCCCAAAGCCAAAAGATACTGGTTCCCCGGAGGCCTAAATCCGAGATACTAGATCTAATATTAAGATTAGTTGAAAGTTGAGCCGCGGGCGCTGGGCCCGGGCGTATCCTTAGCGGAAGTGGGAGTCATGTTTTTCCAAGTCTTACAAATCGTGCCAGCTCGCCGCACCTGACGCACTCCTCGATCATGTCCCAAAGATGCCGACACACGTTCACGTTTTCTCCATGGAGGCCATGAAATATACAATAGCGATCGTAATCGCTCTTTTCTAAATTAAGTATTAAGGAAGCTGAGATGTATAAACTTGAGTTACAAATGGTTGATGAAGAATTGCAAATCTGTACCAATTAGTAATGAATTTGGCCTCGAAATTTTGGACGAAGAATATATACTAATATACGAAAATACTAAAGAAATTTTGAGTGAAAATTTTAATTTTTCGAATTTATGTGATTTTTCAAATTGAGTATGTGCAAACTAAGATTTATAGGGGTCGGGCGTTACATTTTGGTATCAGAGCAGGTTCATGCCCTAGAGGTTGTTTGAATGGAGCGATAGGGTGAAGTTCCAAAAAGATTTGTTTTCAAGTGTATGAGTAAGTTCTGAATAAGCCAAGGGCTTGGATTTTGTAACAACCCGAAATTTTGACAATAAATAAACTATAATAAATATATATTTTATAACATATTTAACCGCCTTCACTAGGCGATTGGCCACCCAAGCGGTCGACCAACGGTCCACCCTTGCGTTCGACCTACTAGGTGTTAGAGCGCCCAATGATGGCTAAGGTTAATGGGTTTAGTAATTTTGTGTTAATAAACAAATGGACGAATATTAAATAAAATAAACTAATGGTTCATGTCCAATTCCACTTCTATAAATAAAGGGGTAAGGCCTCATTCTTTTCCACACAAATATATGGGCAGCAGCGAAGCTCTCTCATTTCCCTTTCTCTTTCAATCAATTTCTTAATTGAAAATATATTCATATGTAATCAATCAAATATAAATCATTCAAATTTGAAAGGGATAATCAATTTCAAATAGAAAAAGGTGTGAATTGAAGGCTAAGCTATTCTTCATCAGATTCCCCCTTCTTTTCCTATATTCTTGCAAATCTATAGATCTGAAAGTATCCCCTTTCCAGAATATTTGCATATCTCTATGAATTTAGGAATTGTAGGCCTAAAAGATTATTCATATCTAAGATTTGGATGCTTTCAGGCGAGTGGGAAATTTATATAGAAAGTTATAATAGCTTATTTATCTCATTTGAATTAGATCTTAAATATATACCTAATATTTGTTAGATTTTTTCATAGTATTGTTAAATCTAAATTGATGCCTATCAGATCTGCTTATGAATGTTGTCAAAAACCTAAAATAATTAATGTTTGTGGTCTGAATAATATTATTTGTAGGCATATTTAATTGTTTAAACCATTGCCTGCAACTGTGTTTGAAAATATATTGTGGTTATTGTAAAACACTGTGGATCTAAAAATAAGTCCCATAAACACTATTAAGATGCAGTCTTATTCCAGATCTCTAGTTTCAGTGTTAAGTGAAAAAAATATGTAATTCTGATTAAAAAGACATAAGTCTATTTGTGTTCAATTTTGTTGGGATTCTAACTTAGTTATTGTAAATATGTCTTTTTCCTCTTTTTAAACAAAAAGTCATTATTTAGAAACCAATTAGAAATACGGCAAAAGATTAAAAAGAGGAAAAGTTGTGTAATTTTACGTATAAATATAAATATACATATTTATGCACTGTTTGTATCAACTATTCCAAAATATACGTAACTTTCTTATGGTTTGAAAATATGTTTATTGCAATATTAAGGCATAGTTACAATAATTATAGTTGACGGTCTTTTTGTAAGATTTACAAACTTATTGCAAAACCGAATACAAAAAAGAATGCTTGGATATTAGTTGAACCAAATTATTAAACTTAACAATAATAATAATAATAAAAGAGATAACTACGTTAACTGCGCGAAAATAAAAATAAAAATGCATTATCCATCTGAATCCACGTAAATAATGAAATGACATATTAGTGGATGCTTTAATGGTATTCATTTTATGGAATTATACTTGTAAATGTAATCTATACTTAATTGAATACATTTGTGGTGGCCATTGTAGTGATCAGCATAATCGATTGCTATAATTAGGGCCATAAATAAATAAATAGCCATTGTAACCGACGTTGATTGGGGAAGTAAATTTAATTAGGTAATTAAACCTAATGGTTACAATTTCTAAATTGACTAAGATTAATGTTGTAGATGCCCAATTAGGGAATTTAAAATATAATTGCACTAAAACACAAGGTTAAGTTCAACTTATGGTAGAATTCTGCCCGGAACCACCCGACAAATTCAGCATCCACAAGTAATCAGCTTAACATGAGAGGTCTGGTGCACGAATATATACACACACACACTACAGACAATTTATATATAAAAATTAGTATTTTTTGTTGGGGTACAACAAATAGATACTTCGGCACTAATAAAATGAGGATACTCCGTTGTTAATTAATGTCTTAGGGAATCATGACCGTTAGGTTTATAAGTGGCATTAATTACAATCAATCGGAATAAAAAGGTATTAAAGATTAAATGTTGCCTTAGGAAAATACGACTGTTATGGTTATGAATGGCAATAAACCTATTGAAATACAAATAAATGAAATTAAAAGGGGATTAATGGGTATTGATTGTCACTTAAATATCAAATCCAATAAATAAGATAATTACATAAATATCCTAGGCTAAGAAGGATATAACTTTACCTATTTACACTAGTTAATCTAGAACTTATAATTAAAAGTTAGAGTTGGACTTGGTAGGTTAATGATATGAAGCATTATTAACCATACGGACCCGTGACGAAAATTAATCGCGTATGTATTGTATTTCCGTAAAGAGAAACTAAATGGGAATAACTCACTAACGTAGCCTTCTTTGGGATTAAGGTCTTAAGTGGTTAGATCCACCTATAAAAAGATATAAAGTGATCGCTTAGCCCATCTCTCCAAAATAAAAATATTAAAGGCTAATTGGGTACGAACGTGATAATGATCTTCACGAATAAGCCACTTCCTCGGGTCTTAAGTGGCTTGGGTCAAGGAGTCCACCTAGGAATAAGTCACTCAGTTAGGGGTCATAAATGGTGTACGAATCCTACCTAATCCTGGCTTAAAAACATCTGGTATGGTCATTCCATAGGGCTACCTATCCTACGGGAAGTATTAAGCATATAGGAGATTATCCATTAAGTTCAGCTAGATGGTACAACGAGATTCCACCAATAGAAGCTAGTGGTCTTAAGTGATGAGCTATCATCTCTCACCTTATATAGGGCATGGGTTTATATTTGTGAATGACGGAATCCTTAACTAGTAGGGCCCTTTAGCTAGTTCCCTCTAGTTTATAAAAAATCTTAGTAAATCATCGAGAGGTATTTGATGACCAAATCAGTTCGCCTAGGGTCATAAGCGATTGGAGGAATCCAGCCTATCCATCATTCGATGGTGAAGCGTTAAGTGGCTGCGTATATACTTATGAATAAATAGACTTTGTATTTGGGAGTTCAATTCTCGGTTTGATAATTAGTATAAATATCTTCATAAATGTATGTGTGAACGTTCTATCTCGGTATTGATATCCATATTTATTTGGGAATACTACCTTGGAAAGGGTAGTTAGAGTCGTGCGTAAATGTTCATAAGGTTAGGTTAGAATTACTAGCCTTGGTAGGCATATATCTTGGGTTGAACCAAACGGGTACATCCATGTATGACAATCTGTGTTGTACTTTTCTTGTTTACCAGAACTTGCTGTTGTGACCCTTTCCTCATTACATCCTCCCAGGTTATCTAGAGAAGGTCAAGTTCTTATAGGTGTTTAGGTTTGGCTTTTAGTTCTCGTTCTCTCTCATGCTCGGTATTGGCAAAGTGACTTACATTCAAAAAGGTGGTTACTTGAGTAAGTACTAGTCTAACCTATTTCTGTTCCCGCTATGAGTCATTTTGTGTTGCTCAGATTATGCGCATGCTCATTTATTTGCAGGTACCCGATTTACAAGGTTCATGCGTGGATGTGTTCGAGTTTCGATTTTTTTCGAAATTTAGGATTAGAAAAGTGTTGAGTGTTACAGATTTCTATATAGGCGCTGATCGGTTGTTCAAAGACTTGTCTATACTAGGAACTGTAACTTTAATATAGAAAACTTCTACTACCACACTTTTGTCGGGATTGAGGGTGCCCCTGAGTGTTGGGGGGGCGACACTGGTCCAGGGATCCACGCCGTCCCGCTGTAGAGTTTGCGAGGTTGCCCTTAAGTGCCGAGTTATGAACTATGGAACATAAGCATTTGTTTCGATGATGTATGCTAGGTCAGTTATCCTCCCAAAACCATGCAATCTACCATCAATCCGAGTGAGAAATGTATTCATAACCTCCGCTTACCGATCCAGATAAGGGATCAAGCATCTGACCAATTCCGCCAAATCCTCTTGAGTAACAAAGTCTGAGAGTTCCTCATTCGAAGATTGTTCTTGATTGCCTTTACTATACTCTGAGATTTAGAGGTAACGTCGAGCGTTTTCCGTTTAACCATGTTAAAAAGCGAGTGAACAAAGCCGAAGTTAAAGACCGAAGCCGAAGTCGAGAACCAAAACCAAAGTCGAAAATCAAAACTAAAGTTGATGTCGAAGTCGAAGCTGAAATCTGAGAACCAAATCCGAAACAGAAGTCGAAGTTGTGCTCCCCCTCTGGCATGCCAAAATGTTAACGTGGGAAATTGTGACCAATCACTCACTCGAACCATTTCAGTTAAAATAATTCTGACCAAACTACAATTTCCAGTTCAAAAATAATTCGGGTCAACCAAGTCATCTTGCCTCAGCAATTTCAAAGTCCATCTAAATCAACTTCTCGGAAACTCTGAAATTTTTCCATTAATTTGATAACATTGCAAATATAAATAGTAAAATACCGAAAGTCTAAAAATGGCTAAACTTTCAGAACCAACAAAGAATAGAAGAACAAATTTATGAGATTACTTCTGTATCAGCGTAAGTAGAAGCAATATAGTGGATTCCGTTTGGAGATGTTGTAAGCAAGCAGCTTTTTGTACATGCCATAAAATATTTTTTTAGTCTATTCCCTCTTAAATATGACATATAAAATACTCCTCATTCAAAGTCATCCAAAATAACACTTCCAGTTTTCCTTAAATCGGTTTCTACATTCCATACGCAAACTACTTATGCCATAATTTCCATGGTCTTTCTAAATAATTTATTTTAATTATTAAGAAACACTCAAATTCATTCCACTTTGTAGCATTTTCTTACTTTATTTACTACCCGTTTGATTTAGTATATATTCGCTTTGATTTGGTAGTTAAGAATTTCCTCTCTCAATAACTCGAAATTCATTAATGAAATTCCTTGTATAAATTTTTTATCCAAACAATTCCAATATATTATAGTTGAACACAATACATAGTTGTTTGGCCTAGGAAAAAACACAGAAATAGCAAGCATGTTCCAAAATTTACTCATAATGGAAAGCAAACCTACACAACATCCCTAGCTCTCTTCATTGGATCACCACTCTTGAATGTACCCATCCCAATAAACACACCATCGTATTCAAGCTGCGTAATGAGAACAACATCTACAGGCTTCACCACTCTATAACATTAATGAAAGAATTAGAACCAAATTTGAATTCATGTATTTAAGATCAAGTTGCTTTATTTAATTTTAGATCCAAGGATATTTTTGTTTGAGGTTGCATCTTTTTCTTAAAGTTACTTAATCGGCGTTGATCAATACAATTCCATTGTTGTCAATCCGCACACAAACGGAGATGATCACTACACTTTCATCACAAAACTTTAATCATTGACACGAAAGCATCCTCGTTGCCTATTCATCGCTGAAATCAGAGTTCAAACCTAGAAGGTAAAACACCTGCACTTACTAAAGATGAATATTACTAGTTCATGCATAGACTCATTGACATATATATGTACCCTCACATACTAAATTGAAACACATATGCATGAAGGGACACAGTCATGAACTCAATTTTATAAATTTATTTATTTTAGTTTATTATATTTTAGCATGTACACACACACACACAGATATATATATATATATATATATATATATATATAGAGAGAGAGAGAGAGAGAGAGAGAGAGAGGGAGAGAGAGAGAGAGAAACTAGTATGAATAAGCGGAAAACTGAATTCTGAACACTATAATATTTAACACTCCATTCCAAGTAATTCTATATCCCTATCGAACTTAACCATTCTATTTATGGTACTGTATATTCAGTGGTTTCATTTGTGTCTCATTTCCAACTATATAACTATTCCATCACATATTAAGAGTGACTGAGCTGCAACATAGCATATAGTGCTTGAAAAAATAGTGACTACTAGATCATTACAAGTTTTAAATGAGTATCTTATATGATAATTTTCGAGATCTTTCGCACATTTCTATGTTAGAGTTAACTTTAACAATTATCTCTTTATAATAATAAATATATAGGTAATACTTAAAAGAGGTTAAAGCTAGTGAAATACTTTATATTCCTAAGGTAATGACTCCAATAGAAGTAAGTGTGCATTTTAATTCATATCATATAGGCTTTTTATTTTCATTATGTCTTAATATCGCGTAGAAAGTTTAAATATATTTTTTTTTGGAAAATTGGTATGCTTTATTTTTGTACTAATAAAATGATGTATGTTATATGCCTCTCCAAAACCTTGTAACTCCCTAACCTTAGTGGGTACTTTACAAGGAAAAAGAGTACGTAAAATGCACTCTTATATACAACATAAAATTTTGTACGGTTAGAAATGGAAATGAAATACGTATGAAATAAAATAGTGTAATCCCGTTGTTCAAATCCTGCCTCTCTCACCTTCTTATTCCAATGTCATCCTATATCTATCAGATCAATCCCCCATCTACTCAAGAATAGGAAATAAGCTGAAGTTCGAATACTCTTGTTGCCATTGTCTCGCACTAGGTATTTGATTTCTTTTTCGATAATCTTGAATTTTGATTTCCATCTCATTCGATGTTCGTTAAATATTATGTTATTGCGTTCTTACCAGAGATTTTAAATAGATACGGTTAACGGTGCGAAAGCAACATCAATTAATTGATCTTTAGTTTTAAATCTATGAATAATCTGACTTGCTTCATCCAAAATCGACCTGCAATTGATAACCGAAATATTTAGTTTAGCTTTTATCAGACTCCAATTCGCATGGAGTATTTGCATTGAAAAAATAGATGGTTTGATGTTTCAGAAGAGTTTCCACATAGAACACATAGAGCATCATCGATTACCCTAAATCTGTACAACCTGTGTTTTGTATTTAATCTATCTTTAGCAGCCAAGTAGGAGATGAATGACATTCTTCCTGAGTTTTTATTATGCCAGATCAATTTGTTGATGTCTTCTTTTGTTTACTTTTCTCTAAGTTTCTCCATGCCTTATGGAAGGAAAATCGCCGAACTTTATGCCATACATAGTAATCTTGAGGTTGAGTTTGATGTAAAGTAATGCCTTGCAAATGTGGCAAGGCTTCTCTAGTTGCAGGGTGTAAGCTTACCGCTAGTTTATCCTTTTAAATCATTGATGAAACTAACTCGTTTTCCCTTGTAATAACATGAAGTCTTGCGAGGACTATAAAATCAACTAAGCAACGACAATTAACCGAGGGTCAAACCATAAGAAAGTGGATCTACCATTGGCTATAGCTTTGTTGAACAATTGTTGCCCTTGTGTATGTAGTCACAGCATTGCTTTCCTAGTACACAATGAATTGTTATTGGTCGGAATGGCCCAAAAACTTTTTCCATTACAGTATTTATTTTCCATCCAATGACTCCAAACGAAAATTTTAGTTAGGAATTTCCACAATAGTTTTACGCAAGTTGCTTCGTTTAGATATGAAAATAACTTGAGATCAATACCTTTTTCTTCTTTTGGAGCGCATAGAACCTTCCAGCTTACTTTATGTTTAGCACCTCCCCAAAAGAAATCAAGGCACATATGTTGAATCTTATCTATAGTGTATCCAGGTAATTGGTACACAAACAACCAATATAAAACAATAGGAGTAATAACCATTTGTATTAATTCAGCTCGGCCGGCAAAGCACAAAAATTTAACATCCTATGATTCCATTTGTGACTAAACCTTATGAAGCAATCTTTGACAATCATTGTAATGAACATAAGTGAAGGGTATAGGAACCCCTAAATACTTAATAGATAGAAATTCCTAAGATTTTTGCATATTTTGAAGCTTCCGAAGCTGCTGAGCTAAAATATAGTTTAGTTTTGAGAATGCTTACATTCAAACTTGAAAATGTATTCATCCTGGTAAAAATAGCTTCAAGAGCGGTAGCACATCTGGTAGTCTTCCCAGATATCACAAAATCATCTGTGTAGAGTAAATGTGTAATGATAGGCTGTACTCTGATTTTTGGGATTAAAGCACCCTGAACCCTGACTTTATGCATACTATAGCTGAAATACTCCATTGCAATTGCAAAAAGGTACAGTAATAAAGGATCGCCCTATCAAAGACCTCTATTCAATTGTATGAACCCTTTTGGCACCCCTGTATCAATATAGGAAAAGATGCAACAGAGATAGATTCGTTGAGAACATTAATAAAATTAGTAGGGAATCCCAATAATTGCATTAAGTAACAAATGAACTCCCTTTTGATCATGTCGTACTTGTAGACTTTGTGGAAATCCACCTTTACGAAGAATTTTTTAATTCTTGGTTTCCTAAAATCCCTCAATAGTCCGTGTGCTAGTAATATATTATCTTCGATATATCTTCCCGGTATAAAAGCACATTGGCTTGGGGAAATTAGATGGAGCAAAAAAAATGATTAATTTTATTACATAGAATTTTGTTGAATATCTTGTAATACATGTTACAACATGATATAGCTTGATAATGTGACATATTAGCAAGCCTATCAACTTTTGGATTCAAAGCGAGAAAAGTATGGTTTGACCCTTTAGGAAGTTTGTCTGAGTCGAAGATGTCTTGCATCACAAAAAATAGGTCAAATTTTATCTCATTCCAATGAAGTTTGTAAAATTTGGGGCTAAATTCGTCCACTCCAGGACTTGAATCATCTTGTACTGGAAACACTACCTTTCTAACTTCGAGCATTGACATAAAATTAAGAAGCAGTTGTTTACCCTTGTTATTCACAAATGATATTGCCGAAATTGTGGAAATTCGTGAGCCACCATGCCATTGAATAGTGAGGTAAAACAATTTACGACCTCTGGTTCTCTATCTCCTTCTTCGTACATTAACTCTTCTGAGCTTGTGATCAATGCTTTTATATGATTGTTATACCCGCGCATTGACATTTTTAAGTAAAAAAATTTGAGTTCATATCCCCTTCTTGAAGTCATAACACATTTGATTTTTGTTTCATACTCCATTGTTTTATTTGCTTCTGCACCTGTACATTGTGTTTACCCTATAGCATCAGATCATACAATAGCAGATCATCGGATCTCCATCAACTGCTGATTCCAATTCAAACAGTTTATTTTCTGCTTCCAGTAATAGGGCATTATCTTTTGGTCTGAACTTATTCCATTTTTTGAGTTCCATTTTGCAGGCTTTCAGTTTATCCTGGAAGACGTAGTATGGGTAACCCCACGTATGAGTTTGAAGTGCTTTACTAATGCACTGCTGATAGTTAGGTTTTAAACGCCATTCATTTGAGTAACGGAATGGATATCCTTTGGAGTATGAAGTAGAAATCAAATCCAACATCACCAAGTTCTGAACACTTGTCATTTAAGGAAGGGGTGGAACCTTTAAATCTGCAAATCTTTGTAAGCATGTATAGTTGACAAATATTTTGTTGACGTTATCTTCAATGCCACATCTTCCCCATGTGTAATGAACACAGTTGCTCTGATCTCAATCAATCATGATTGAGTTAGGCAATTGTTAAAAGCTCGAAGTTGTTGAAAAGGAATTGAAAATCCCCTTTCTTATCAAGTGGGGAAGTAGGGTTGCTAAAATCACCCATTAACAGGCAGACACAATTTATTTGCTCTGAATCTTTGATTAGCTTACGCCACAAAATAATCTATCTTTGTATGAATTACTGGCATAAACAACAGTGAAGTTCAATATAAAACCCCTTCATTCGTGGCACATGCAATTAAATGTTGGGAAGAGCGTGAAATTATGTCAATATTCAACAGTTTTTATTCCATAAGAGCAGAATATGACCTGAAAATTCCATCAGAGTATGAGGAATAAAGCTTCTAATCTCTGGAACTTCTATGAATAACGGTACTTAAATTTACTGAATTTAATTTATGTTCTACTAAACCAGCTACATTTGGTTTATATTTTGCTAGGAGAGTGAATACTTCATGTGTACAAGTAGGAGTATTCATTCCCCAGACATTCCAAGATATGAATGTCACTTGGATGAAGGGTTGCTGCTTAGTTTTCTTTTAGGAGGAGCTGATGTGGTTTCGTGTCGTTTGCTTTTGTCTTTGGTAGGATAATCTTTGTTTTTGGAGATAAATTTTGCCATGCACTATGTTCTTCTTTAGGACTATCTTCTCATAATTTTTCTTTCACATGTTACAGGTCATCTGGGATTATATTAGGATGTAAATCAGGATTAAGGAACTCTAACTGATCATCATCTGGCTGATTAACTAGTTTTGCTTGAGTACTTTGAGTTGCCTGCTAATGTAGCATTTGATGTTCTGGCCACCCATTTTGGATTAACATCTTCATCATGAATTGATGATTTATGTTTAATGTGTTGAAGCATTCATGGTTTGATTATCACCGTTGTTTTCTACATACCAATCATACTTTTAGAAGAGATAAAAAAACTTTAAAGCTAACAGCGGAATGACTGTGCAAGCACCCAAAATTTGGACAAGTGAAGAAATATACGATATTGTAAAGGATTATCCCAAGATCCATGAGACTGGAGAGCAGACAGAAATTCCGGGTAAATCTGGCATTCATAATTGGTGTAAACAAAGCATATTCTGGGAGCTACCTTATTGGAAAGATCTCAAACTTCGACATAATATCGACGTTATGCACAATGAAAAAAATGTATTTGATAACGTGTTTAATACTGTTTTGGATGTCAAAGGAAAAACAAAGGACGGTGTATATTCGAGACGTGACATAGAAGAATATGGTAAATGTCCAGAACTTCATATGAAGCCCAATGACAATAAAAAAACCCAAAGCGTGCTATGAACTAGACAACAACCAAATAAAACTTGTGCTGAAATGGGTTGAGGGACTGAAATGTCCGGATGGGATTTCGTCTAATCTTCGTAGATGTGTTGACTATAAAAACAATAAATTGAGTGGGATGAAAAGTCATGATTGTCATATCATGGTGGAATATTTATTACCAGTGGTGTTCGAAGAATTGTTGCCTGTAAAAGTGTGGGGTGTTTTAACAGAGTTAAGCTTATTCTATAAAAAGCTTTGTTCGGCAACGTTAAAAATTGATCGTCTCCGTAAACTTGAAGTAGAAATTCCGATATTGATTTGAAAATTAGAGAAAATCTTCCCTCCGGGATTTTTTAATATAATGGAGCATTTACCTATTCATCTTCCATCCGAAGCTATTCTTCGAGGTCCAGTGCAATATGGATGGATGTATCCTTTTGAAAGGTAAAATTTATGCTTATAATTCAAAGTGACATTAGTGCATACAAATTGAATTAATTTTATTTTAGGTATTTGAATCATCTGAAGAAAAAGGTACGACAAAAAGCACGAGTTGAAGGTTCGATTTGCAAATCTTATCTTGAAGAAGAAGCTTCGTTCTTTTTTCTCATTACTTTAGTGATCATGTGAACCTAGCGTTTGTAATGGTCCTCGTAATGATGAAACCGTGGAACCTAATTTTTGTCCGTTATCTGTTTTTAGACAACATAGACGATCTTCTGGAAAATGTGTAGAAATATGGTTAAATGATACAGATCACCATGTAACACACACATATGTTCTTCTAAATTATGCTGAAATTGCACCATTTGTTATGTACTAAATTTTTGACTTTATTACAGTTATGCGTACATCAATTGTTAGCTAGTAATAAAATCATTTATATTTGCAGTATTTACGAATCAGAAAATCAAAATGGCGATCTCAGTAAAGATTTTGCTAAATTGTTCTCGAAGTACACTTACGATCCAATAAACTGCATCAATGACGAGGGTTTGCACCATCTTGCGCTTGGACCAAAAAGAAATGTTAAGATGTATCCAATATTCTTCATTAATGGGTTTAAATTCAACACCAAAGAAATGTTGTGAACCTATGTGATGTGCTATGTTGTGAACTTATGTGATGTGATGTGCTATTTTGTGAACTTATATAATGTGCTACGGTTATCTATTATCTGGTTCTTCTTCTTTTATGTAAATGGATCTTGTAGTTGCATTTGATAATATATGTTATATGAGTTTATTTGATAATGAATGTGCATAATGATATATGAGTTATTATTATATATGTTTGTGACAGATATGCCTCCTAGACGCCGACCTACCCACAGTTCAAAGGCAGGTGCGAGCGGTACAGCACCGGATACACGTCCGGTCGTAGAGCTTGAGCCCAAGTCCGTAGGGTAGGTTTTTAATTTCATAAATGCTTAGTATTCATAAGTTATTAAATGCTAATATCGTACTTTCTGCAGGGGGTTTGATATTATTCCAGGAGAGATTGTTTTACGTGTGTCTAGAAATGCATATGTCGCTAGGTGGACAGAGGCATGGCCCCACTGGGACGATATTCCTATGTAGATTAGGAATGTCATCCTCGCGGAGGTTCTTATAAGTATAAATATATTTCTCATTTGCAAAATTATATAAAATATGTAATACAATTTGTTTGTTAATTTATAGTGTGTTGTATTGGTCCGGGAAGAAGATATGGATGTTTTCCTCACCGCATGGAACCAGAAGATGAGGAAAAATTATTCAGGCAATGTATACGAGGCAAAAAGCAGCGAAAAAGAGGCCTCAGTGGATGAGCGAGGAGGTCTACGCCGATTTCCAGAAATTGTGGGCCACAGAAGCTGCGAGGGTAAATTAATTAAGCTTATTATAATTTTTTATTTTTTATATCCATCAATTAATCATATAATTAAATATACAGGAGCTTTCAGAGCGAAACCGAGCAAACAGGCTCAAAAATCCTGCTTTGCATCAGGCTGGGTCTAAGTCCTTCTCCCAGCATCGTCATGAATTGGTACGAATGATAAATCACATTTACAAATAGTTCTAAACTTTTTAAATCGTACTGATAAATTTCAAATATATATTTTATCATTTTAGATGTCGACTCTCCAACGGGAGCCTACACTTGTTGAGGTGTTTACATAGACTCATGCCGTCGAGCGGACAGATGAGGAGGGTAACACCTCATATACATGGACGGACCCTAAGTCCTGTGAAACGATGGTTAGAATTTGTAATAATTTGTATTTCACATTGTTATTTTGAAATTGAGTATTTAATGTATTCCATAATTGTTTGCTATCGTAGAACAAATACAGGGCGGCCTTAGATGCTCGAGCGACGCAGTTAGGTCAAGAGCCGGACGTGGAGGAGTGCAATCGCATATGGAACAGAATCATCGACCCGCCTACCAGGGGTAGACGCTACGGCTTTGGAAACATAGAGGTAAAGCGTTTTATTAAAGGATTTAAACATATCCAAGTGTTATTACTTAATATCACTTAGGTACTTAATCCACGTAAACAAATATCACATATTAATTTATCTCTTACTGACATGAATAATTACTTTAAATTTATGTCATATTAATACCATTGAAATATTAATTTATCACATATTAATTACTGGCATGAATAATTACTACAAATTGGTTCCATCAATTGGTGTGCATTTTATATCGATAACTCTATTACAATAATTGTATAAAGCATGTATAGTATCCAAAAAAACTTTTAACAATGGTTTCTAACTATGTTAATATAATGTAAATTGCAATACCATTGGAATATTAATTTATCTTATACACGCTTATAATATGATAATTACAGATAGCGGGGAATCGGGCCTCTTATACGAGGCGTCAGGATGAGGAGGAGATCAACATGCTTCGACAACAGGTTGCAGCTTTAGAGGATTTTCAGAAGAACGAGCTCGAGACCGTGCTAGAGGCGCGGATTGCTGCATATCTTCAGGAGCATGGTGTGATGCCGCCGAGTGAACCCATGGAGGAGGACGAGGAGGATGAGCAGAACGGAGAGAATGAGGATGACGTGGATGAGTAGGTAGGTAGTTGTCTTTATTTTTATTTTTGACTTGTTTTGTAAATGCAAACTACTTGTTGGTGATGAACTTGAGATGTTTGTGGTGTTTTGTGGAGACAATGATGGTATTTTGAACTTGGTTTGTTTGATGTGGACGTGTTGATGGTTTTTGCATTGTTTATCGTTTATATTTATGATTTTTGGACGCGTTGATGGTATGAGTTGATTTATAGCATTTATGAGGTGATTGAATGTAAATTTGAGGTGACGGAAAGTCAAACTGATTGTATATGAGTTGCAGATGAACTGCGTTTTGAGTTTGTATGGTTTGATAGTTTGTTAACTGCTGAAATATAAAAAAAAAGTTATAGTTTGGCGATGGTTAGTGACGGGTTTCTGGTCACGGCTTGCGAAGGTTTTTAACCAGTTTTGCCACGAATAATGACGGTTGGCGACGGCTGTTTTGCAATCTTTTGCGATGACTGGCAAGGGCTGTATGGCGACGGCTAATGACGAGTTTTAACCGTTTGCAGAAAATATAACTGTTTGTCCACGTTGCAACTTTGCCGTCGCCAGCCGTCGCAAAATTGGTGTCCACAGTCGTCGCCATGGCCGACGCTATTTGCTTAGCGTCCACATAATTTGTGACGGCTTTTGGCGACGGCTAGTGGCGGCCGTCGACGGTTTCCTGTCATCACTATTTGAGTTGTTTCTTGTAGTGTATGTAGCAAAAGTTGTTTGTCCTTTGATCTTTTTTCTTTTCAAAATGTGTCCTTGAAACAAATATCCACTATCGAATAATAATACTAGGTTTCATGTAAAATTAAAATAACTGATAATCCATGTTAAGGAGACCCAACTCCATGACCTTTTGATCCAAGGTTTAGATATTTGCTACCATCTACTTTAGTATTATGTGGCAATGATCAGATTTGGATCTTTGTTAGTTATTGTAGTTCGTACCAAAATGCAGAATGGTTTAGTTCGCAGTTGGGGATCAAAGAGGCTCTTTGTGTGGTCGCTTTCTCCCTAGTAAAGTGGTCATTTAATTCTCTCAATTCAAAAGCGCTAGTTGTTAAGTATAATATGACACTTTCTGTTTGTTTCATGGTACCTTGCTCGAAACAAGCTGAACCAGTCAGCTATTCTATTGTCAACCCTAGCCATACCTTAACCATCTTCCTCACAGCAAAAAAAAACCCTAAGAATTTACTGCCAAAGATTCCATTATTAACTACTTCTTCTTCTTCTTCTTCTTCTTCTGCTCCTCCCCCTCCTCCTCCTTCTTCTTCTTCTTCTTTCTTCCAAATCTGCAATCATATGGAATAAAGACCAGTAAACAGCTCTCATTGTGAATTAAGTTCCAAATATAAAAACAGTTTGATATGTACAAATCCAAGCTTTAAAAGTTCAAAAGGGAAATAGTTAATGGAATAAAGAGGCAGCAAACATTCCAACCTTTTTTTTACGAAGTGTATGTTTGCAGTAACTTTTTATTAGGTAGTGGCACGTAATGAAATTGAATGCAAATGTATAGTCTGTACATGTGATGTTAACTTTTAAAGCATGGAAGACAAGTTAAAGAAATGGTACAAGTTCTCATTCTTTTTTACATTTAAAACGGTAGTGCCAGCTGTAGTACAATGATCGCGGGTTATCTGTTCACTTGTATGTATGGGCTATATACATACTTTGATTTTGCTTATTTCATTTCTTTTTCTTCTTCTTCCCTTTTTTTTTTTTTTCTAGAAGAATATATTCAGTGTAAAATTTAGAAACTATGAATCTATATCCTATATTATCTTTTGTTTGGAAATCAAATTTCCATGACATTTGTGTTCACGTTTTAAGATAATCTTAACTATTTATCTATTTATTAAATATCTACGGCATAACCGGAAGAAGAGTTCTTAGAGCATCTTTGATGGCTTACAAACCATAATGTTACAAAACGAAATATTCAATTTGAATCTTACGTTTATGACTCCATAGTAGGGCGCTGATTTAATTAATGTCCAAAGTAAAACGTATATATTACACGTCCATTCCTTTCCTCCATTCTCCATGCAATTTCTCTCTCTCTGTGTGTGTGTATATATATATATATATATGTATATATATATATATATATATATATATATATATATATATATATATATATGCATATATGTATATATATATATATATATATGAGAGAGAGAGAATGAAAGAGAGAGAGCTAGGTTCAATGGTACCCCAAAATTTGAGCAGCCTTATAGCACCCTACTTTTAAACCACTCATTTATATTAAAAAATGTTTGTGGAGGGAGAGAGAGAGAGATGAGAGAGAATGAGTAGAGGAGAGAGAAAAGAGATTATGTGGTAGAAAATAGGGAGGCTAAAGGGGTGCTCAAATTTTGGGGTTCGATAATTGGGGTGCTATCGAACCTAGCTCATATATATATATATATACACACATATATATACACACACACATATATATATACACACATATATATATATATATATATATATATATATATATACAGAGAGAGAGAGAGACTCGAATCAAAATGTCGTCATGTACAACTAAAATCATAAGACGTATCGTTCGATCGTAGACATAACAGATGACTAGTCCTGTGCACATCGCTCCTGCGTCCAACGTTACGATATTTGACTTACGAATTGTAAATGAGTTACCATACGTTTACAACTTTGGAGATTGTGGAGGTATGATTTCAAACTGTTATATAGTTAATACTAAAGCTCAAAATAAGAATCTAGCACATTATATATTATTGTCCTGTTGTTGTGAAATTTATAGTATATTAAACATGAACAAATGTTTGTTTATTAGTCCCACTACCGTAGTTTCGACGACAGTTAGGCCTGGTGATATCACAGTATCATCATAAACCACCTCAAACTTTATTAGACATACTGTGCTATATTCCATTCGCACAGTTCCTAAATATTAGACCTCCACAGTCGTTTGACTGTCCACCACTATTTGCTTAGTTAAGAGGTGGTGGCCTACTGCATATACATTTAGTTTTCCCGATTTTGATGTCGGTATCACCCCAGACGATTTATATATGCTTACTGAGATTGTGATAGGTGGTCCACGTAGATTGTCGTATCCATTAGAACGTATATATTATATAGATCACTGAAGTATATATTTTGAACAACGAGAAATTTATTTTGAACAGAATTAGAACAACGAGAAATTTATTTTAAACAGAATTAGAACGTATTTAAATAAAAACAACGAGAAATTTATTTTGAACAGAATTAGAACGTATATATTATATAGATCGTCGTTAGAATATAAATATTTATTTTAAATTACAAAAGGAATTGAAAATGCTACGGTAGTTTGAAATTTCGATTTCAAAGTTCAAATGAATGTACAGGATTCAAAATAAACTGGATTTTAGCGAAACAAAAAATATCCGAATCTAATTGGGCATATCTTTCCAACGAATCCGAGAAATCAGAATTTCATAGCGGGAATCAAAAGTTATGTCTAGTTGAAATTTCAGAATAGTCGCTATGGAATTCTGGCCCTTAAAAATGGGAATTTTGCAAACGACCTCAGAATTCGACGAAACCACTTTTATTGGATCTGTGATGTCAAGTTATTGCTAGATTCCATAATTCATAATTTTTAGAATCAATATGTGAGCGTGGCAAAGGAAAACGCGTTTGACCAGTTTTAGTTGATTTTAATCGACTGGAAAATGGCCATTTTTCAAACGGTCTCAGAATTTGACGAAATCAGTTTTGTTAGGACCGTATCGTCAATACGAAGTTAGAAAATATTTTTCGTGAATTTTTAGAGTTTGTATGTGGCCCTGGTAAATTGAAATGAGCATTCAAATTCAATATATAGAGTTATATTTTGATTTTGATGGAAACTAATCGAAATGATCAAATTAGCTTACGATACATATCCCATTGTGTTCGGAATGGGGTAATTAGCTATGGACGACGGTCGGTAGGTTCAATTCGGGATTCAAATGTAAAGGGTACTTTATATGGAAAATTAAATTAAATTATATAAATCCCTTCTCCTTTCCTTACCCCCCCTCCCCCCCGGTCGTTGACTTTAGTCAAAAGGGGGAAAAAAGAAACCTGATCCCTAATTTTTCCCGCCTCCCCCCTTCAGGCCGATGCCGCTGCCACCCTAACCCCCCTCTTTTCCTCCTCTTCCTATTTCTTTCCTCCCTCCTCGAATTAAACAACAGCCCGCCACCTACCCCCCCCCCCCCATTACCCAAACTGTCACGCCACCGTAGCTCCACAGCCCCGATCCGCCGCTCCAAACATCGTCCACCGCGACTGCAAGGCCAGCACCTCCTCTGACCCCCGACGACGCACAACAAACCCCCCCCCCTCTCAAATCGAAGCTGTCGTAGATCACCGCAAGCAAACCTAGGCGGCGAGTGGTCTTCGAGCTTCTTGAGACGATTTTGGTTAGGGAAGAAGGTCCAAATAAATTATACAGTGAGTGTTTATTTATTGATTTCAGTTTAACCAATTTAAACAACATTGCTTTATTTTATTTTTAGATTTTTGTTTTCAGTTTTTTTTTAATAAAAATACCATTATAAAAAAAATCTGATCTTGAAAATATATGGATGGCATAAGGTAAAGACATGATTTTTATATTACAAAAATATGATTTTTAGATTGTAAAAGCTAAGATTTTTTTTGTATGAATAACGTTTGAATAAAGTAGTGATTTTTAATTTGAACAAAGAAATGATTTTTATATATATGAAGCGAACAAAGATATGATTTTTATTTATAACGATTCGATTTTTAGTGTTATAAAGATTTGATTTTCAGTTTATAAGAACATGATTTTTAGTTATGTGAAAATATGATCTTTGATATATATTTAGTAAAATAAAAAGGTGAGATTTTTATTATATGAATGGCAAAATAAAAATGTGATATTTATTTTAAAAAGTAGCAGAATAAAAATATAATCTTTATATAGTGAGTAGCGTTTAAAAAAATATAATTTTTATATATGTAAGCATCGTTATAGAAAAATATGATTTTTCTTCATATAAAAGAAATATTTTTAGATTAGATAAAAATGGGATTTTTGTCGTATATATGAAATAACTTTTAATTCGATAAAAATATGATTTCCAGATAATATATGCGATGAATAAACACGGCGAATATGTCCTACATATGAAGAGTCGTGGTGTTTGGTTTAGCTAATCAGTGAGAACTCCTCACTTTTATTTTTAATTTCTAGTTGAAATATATACTAGGATGCAGACGGTGCTTAGTAGCACCCGACACCGGTTGTCCATATACCATGGATGACTTGGTTGTTTGATTGTTGTGTAGTGAAATTTGATTGTGTGATGGTGAATGAAATAAAATATTTTATAGTGGAAAATATTTTATAGTTAATAATATAATTTTTAACGTATATATAAAATAAATATTTATAAACAAATCGACGATTTGTTTATATACACTGATTTGACTAATATTGATTGGGACGATAAATTTTATACATCGCCCAACTGCACAAATAAAAATCTGTATTTGTTGATTTGAAACCCCACACGGGTATTGGGATGATATTTGGCGTACACTAATCCCGATTGTTTAGTTATATGTCAGTCGATGGGTTGACAGACTGTGTAAGCATTAATTATTTATATTTATTGCTTATGCAGTTGTGTGGTGCACTCTGGATAATGGTTGATTATTTATCGTTGCTATTATATACATGCGTTGTATGGAAATCCATATAATAAACGTTATATGGTAATTGATTGGGCTTCATTCCAATATAGAAAATAAATTCATGTGTTGAATAGAAAATAAATTCATGTGTTGAATAGAAAATAAATACATGTGTTGAATAAAAGCCGTGTTGATTAGATTGACGTCATTTTGACATGAACGATATTTATATCGATTTTATTTATTTTATAATGAATATCGAAAGTGATTTCAAAATCTGATATTTTGAAATGAAATGAAATTCGAATTAAACTGAATAGAATTGAAATCCGAATTAAATTGAAATAAATTGAAATTCGAATTAAACTGAATAGAATTGAAATTCGAATTAAATTGGAATAAACTGAAATTCGAATTAAATTAAAATAAATTGAAATTCGAATTAAATTGAAATAAATTGAAATTCGAATTAAATTGAAAAGAATTGAAATTCGAATTAAATTAAAAGAAATTGAAATTCGAATTAAACTGAAAAGAATTGAAATTCGAATTAAACTGAATAGAATTGAAATTCGAATTAAACTGAATAGAATTAAAATACGAATTAAATTGAAAAGAATTGAAATTTGAATTAAACTGAATAGAATTGAAATTCGAATTAAATTGAAATAAATTGAAATTCGAATTAAACTGAATAGAATTGAAATTCAAATTAAATTGAAATAAATAAAAATAAATTGAAATTGGAATTAAATAGAAAAGAATTGAAATTCGAATTAAATTGAAATAAACTGAAACTCGAATTAAATTGAAAAGAATTGAAATTCGAATTAGATTGAAATAGAATTGAAACCATTCTGAATTGAATTTAAAACGTATTGAAATTGAACTGAAATTGATTTGAATTGAAATTGATTTGAATTGAAATCGAGTTGAAATGAATTTAAAACGAATTTATATTGAAAAGATTCAATTTTGATTTGAATTTGAATATGAAGTTGAAATCGTTTTGAAAACGAATTTAAAACGATTTATAAAATACGTTTTAAAAGGAAATTGATGAAGTATGTATTACATATATTATATATATAATATAATGGCCTGAATAGAACACGCCACGCCGCGGCAGTTAGCGAATTTCAACCATTGATTTCGAACGGATATTACGGAAGATCCGACCGTCCGATTCTCCTAAAACCGGAATCGTTGGGTTCGTATCGAAAAGAGATTTCTAACGGATATTAAAAATTTGAAATCTAAAGGATGGATTTGGAATTATGTCCAAATCAAATTGGGAAAAGGTCATTGTAAGTGCAGTTCGATAGCCGTTGATGGAAACCGATTGTACGGGCCTTGATAAAATTATTAAAAATAGTAATAATTTGTGTAAAATCATAAGAAATGATTTGTGAAGAATTGGGATTAAAACTCCATATTTGAAAAGATAAAAATAGATTTGTATCGAAATGAACTAATTTTGAATTAGAATAATAATTTATTTATTTTTAAATAAATAAATTGGATTTTAAAATGTTTTAAAAGAAACCAAAATTTCCAATAATTGAATTGGAATGGATTTAAATCGAATTTGCCTTTGGAATATTTCGATGTTGGATTTCGTGATTATATAGATATTGTTATGGAAATTTGAAAGATATATATCGTTATTTCCAATACGATATTTGTTGGTCGTAGAATTTGATATTGAATATAAGCCGATATATTTTCTATTCAGAGCCTTGTATTTAATATCAAATGTGATTTGGGTTTGTCGTGAATGGTGTCTTCATTAACACTGTTCTTAAACCCACTTGAGGAAAAAATTAAATCTTTTTATTTAGATTTAATGAAGTGTACCAATTAAGTAATATTTAATTGGAATGGAATTGGGATTGACTTTTGGGTTTATCGTGAACTGTGTTTTAAATAACACTGGTTCTTTAACCCGATAATTAATGGAATGTGATTTTGGGTTGTCGTGAACGGTATCTTCAATAACGCTATTCTTAGACCCCAAGGAGTTAAGAAAATCAGAAATTAACTGGAGATTAGTTAAGTTGAATGGTTTCTTGGGTATTGATCTGATGTTGGTTTCGGCCTTCGGGGTTAATACTTAGGGAATTGCTCACTTGCTATTTTACGATTAAAGGATGATAGAATGGAATGTGATTTTGGGTTTATCACGAACCGTGTTTTAAATGACGTTGATTCTTTAACCCAGTTAATGATTAAAACTAAGTGGAGTTTTAATGAATCTTTAATTAGATTGAAAAAGATCGAGAATGGAGTATCATCAGTTTTTCTCCAGGCGATAGTTAAATCTTTAATTACATTTGAACGTGAAACGGTAATTGAATTTACTGATAACACCGTGGGGTTAGATATGATGTATGACCAGTTTTACTTCATGGGATGAATAGGTTGGGATTGGGAAATAAATTAAATGATTACTTCGGTGTGGTTCGCTAATCCCGACTAGTTTGAAGTGATATTCAAATGAATATAAAGAATAAATTTAAAAGAATTTATCTTTGATAAAATTAATGGGAACTTTTCGCTAAGATTGTGAAATTTAGAAACTAACTGTAGGTTAGCTAAGAAGAATGGTTTCCTGGGTATTGATCTGATGTTGATTTCGGCCTTCAGGGTTAATGTTTGGGGAATTATTCTCTTGCTAATTTGCGGTTAGTGACTGATGAATTGGAATGAGGCGTATGTTGTGTTTGTGTAACACTTGTTTATTATATACGCGAGTTATTCAGAATGACCGGGTTTATCCCATTCTGAATAACTGATTCGACGTGGTGTCGAAGATGAAGACGGTGGTTGAAGACCGGAGGTCTTCATGTCGTTTGGATAATTACTGATGATCTTGATTGGGCCGTACACCCAAGAGGAGGGAATCAGTTGGTGATTGTCCAGACGTACTTGGAGATCGATGGATATGAGAGGTACCAGGTGCCTCCGGTTTCGTTCAGACCCAAAACGGACTTGTAAATGGACTGTGTGTCTGACATTGGATTTCATTCTGAGTGATTGATGGATATCGGTTGCATGGAGTGGTTTGCCTGTGGAGCATGCTAAGATGCAAATGATCAAGGCTTATGTTTAAAAGCAGTGTCTTATGGTTGATGATCAAAGCACAGCCTGTGTGGCATAGCTTTGTGTAACGTTGATTCGCGAGCCTGACACCCCGGTTGTGAACCAGAAATGGGAGAGGACATCAGGGAGGGCATGCGATTCCTTCTAGTTAGAAGTGGCGTCAGTGGTTTTACACGCCCTGACGAGTTTGACTTATGTGGTTGTTGCTGTTGCGAGGCGCCTCAGATATATCGGTGACTACGTGAAGCCGATGGAGTCATTCGTTGGATCATTGACACCCCAAAGGGTAGGGAAACGCAGTGTTCAGGCTTTTTAATCCACATCGGTGGACCGGCCCTGACGATCCAAGGGCCCACCTGAGTCTGGGTCCTGAGACACGGGCTAGAGCATCTCGAATCGGTGAGGACTATCTTTTGCCTCGGTTCACAGAAGGAAACCCAATTACCAATACGTGACAATTGCGGTTTTGATTGTATACCTATATATGGCAACATAGTGGTATGGGACATTCATGCCGCCAATGATTGATATTTATGATTGTATATAAAATCAGAAACTAACTAGAAACGAGCTAAGATGGGTGGTTTCCTGGGTATTTGTCTGATGTTGATTTCGGCCTTCGAGGTTAATACTTAGGGAATCCTTCTCTTACTAATTTACGGTTGGATTCTGATTAAGAATCAAAAGATGAAATTTAGCGTATCAAGCATTCTTTGGCTATTATAAGGTAAAAACCCTATCCTCTGGCTTGCGTTGCATTGTGTGATGGGACCTGGGTCTTATAATAGCTTCATTTTTCTTTATTTAGCATTGCGCTGTTTGTTTTATGCACTGGTATTCTTGGGAGGTAACCCATTCCATGTTATACGGCGTGGTCCCTTGATTTACCTAACTTTAAAATAAAGATTAATAACTGTTTTAGTTCTCACACCAGTCACATGACTGACCTGGAGTTTATTGTTTTAACCTAAACTCTGGGTTCCCTTATTTTGACACGGGTAGCTAGTAGTTTTGGTTTTGCAGATTTATATTCGCAGGAACCTGGTTTACAGCTGGAATGATATCCGGAAAGCTCTGTATCCGTATATCTCTTCTAGTTGTGTATTGTATTAGTTTCCGCTGCTATGTAATGTATTGTAATCTCTGATAATTTGTGATGTATATTATTTATTCATACTTTGTATATTCTTGTATTCCGATGGAATTGTTGTAATAAGCAAAGAAATGTTCTTCTTTCTGCGTTCTTTTGTGTGTTGTTCTCAAAGTATCCGTGCTTTCCTTACCGGGGAAGTTACGGGTCTTCACGCATTTGGCTTAGTTACAAAGCGCCTTAGATTTACCCCAGTTCAAGGAGCATCATGTCACATGTGGAGTCGTTACTCTTACACATATAAAGGGGTATATATTAGCACATATTAGTACTCAGGCAATGAGAGATGCAGTATTTCAGACTTTTCTATTATATCCTTTTGTTTTGACTTTCTTTTCGAAGTAAAAGAACAAGGCACAACTAAGACGTTTAACAGCAGTACCTGAGCTAATTTAAAGCACATGTGTGTGTGTATATATATATAATAAGATTGAGTCCGTCTACATTGTGTAATTTGTACACAGCTCTAGATTCTTTGCTCTCAAGGAGGAGAGACAAATGTTTGAATTTTGATACATGTTGTCGTGCGGGTACCACGAGTACATGGCAAACATGCATTCCCACATTATTGACGTTACTCGTCATGCAGTTGATACGTATTTTCCAATCATGTGTCGATGGCAGAATATACAGTTTGTTTCACATACATCTACTAGTATTAAGCATGATTTGATAGAGGCTCGAACTCAAAAGGCCAATAATTTACGAGCACCGTTGGCTTCATATTGGATTACCCAGACAAAAGTTGGTTAGTTGTATAATAGTCACTCTCTCCCTATTGCATACCATTTGTGTTTTCGTAATATTCACTACAAGAAACTTTGTTATTTTCGACAGCATGCAACGACGGCTTTCGGCGGCCGTCGGAAACTATCGATTATAAACGCGTTATCATCCACCCTAGACCATTTCTGCTCCATTTCTCCATCCCATAACCCATTTTCCAGCATGATTTTTCAAACCCTACACCCCCAATTTGCGATTTCTGGCCTCCAAACACCCAAATTTTCACGGCCAATTGTCCAAGCCTTCCACTCAAGCCTCCAGCCAGAGCAATTTGAGGTATTATTTCGTTTTTTGCTTTAAAGTTCAATTTTTACCTAAACCTAACTTTGTTAAAATTAGCAAATTAGGGTTAATTGTTGATTGCTATTGGTTCCTACGGTGTTGTAGTAGGTTATGTCATCATATTATATGTGTGTTTCATATGCTACACTGAAATTGAAAAATTTATGTTCAATATTTGGTTATTTGTATATGTTACATTGAAAATTAGGCATGTTTTGGATAGATTGTTGTAGGTGGTCATAACAATGGTAAAAAGCTCGAGCAATTAAATATAATGCTTATAGCAAAATAGAAAAGAAGAAGCAAACCATATGTCAACTTTTAGAAATATAATATATATATATATATATATATATATATATATATATATATATATATATATACTGAAGTGATGATTTAAGTGTATTTACATGTCAAACTAAAAATGTATGTGCATGTGTATGTATGTGTGTGTATATGTTTCAATTTAGTTTGGTTTTTGTCGTTGTATAATTTAGGATATTTATGTACATGTGCGCCATTATGCGTTTGTCATTCGTGTTAGTTGACATACAAAAAATTGAATGGATTAACTAGGAATAATACATCGCGCAAATTTTGACTTATGAAAAAAAAAAAAGAATCATGAGTCTAAATTCTAGTTGTGCCTATTGAAACGACGATAATAGTAAATTGACTTAAATTGATTGAAATGTCAAGCAGATATGAGAAGATAAAATATTTTTATGTTGCAGTAAAATGTATTTCTATAGTAAAATGCGCACATCTAATTGACTAATATCCCCTAGAGTCTTTTCGGCTCCGTCCAACGGACGTTGCACATGATTGTTATATAAATAGTCTTTTTTGTCAAATTAAAAAACGACCGTTTATATTCATCTGGTACAATATTTGTTGGATTTGCCCTTGTATTGGGCAAGTTATAAATGCAGTAAGCATGTGCATTTTGTATACTACTTCATTTAAAAAAATTCACCAAATTTCAGTTTAATTTTTCTTTTTCTTTTTCCTGCATACATGTGTACAATGCAGGAAACAAAAGGGAAATGCTACCGAAATTTTGTTGAATCATTTGAGACGAAATAGTACAGAATTGTAAATGTTTACTTTGTTTATAATGATAAGTAGGATGCCTGACCATGTAAAAGAGTTGCAATAAAAAAAAGTGCCAAAGTAGAATTTTTTTAACTTAGTGAAAATGTTATTTTCTTTCAACCGTTATATATACGTGCGTTTTATGACCATAATTAAAAACAAGTTTTCTCGAATCTGAATTCTTGAAAATAAATACTAATTTTTGAACTTGTGACTAAATTTGTCTAATAGGAAAAATGATTGATTATTTTGTTGATCGGAGGAGTTGGATGTGCCAAAGAAGAGGACAGGGAGGTTCAATAAAAAGAAGATTTTTATAATGGTATAAATGTCTTTGTTGAATTCGCTTTAAGTAATAACGGATGAGATCCTGAAATTCGTTGCTCGTGTAGCAAGTGTAGACATATGAAATATTTGTTACCCGATGCTGTGAAAGTCCATTTGTGCAAAAATGGATTCATACCCGAGTATTATTTTTTGGGATTGTCATGGAGAAGTTGTATCAAATACTCCTGTAGAGACTGGGGTAGAAAGTGCTATTGATGAAAATATTAGCACGCCCCGTATTGGAAATATGGTCGAAGACGTAGTACGATCAATGTTTCCTATGAATGCAGTTAACGACGATGATGGAAATGATGAAGAGCTTAATATTGAATCTAAGAAAATTTTTGATTCGTCGGATAATGCTAAGGAACCTATTTGGGATGGTTGTAAAAGCGATACTCAGCTATTGATATTCGCAGAATACATTGCGATGAGGTCAAAATACGACATCACTGAAGCTGGGTGTACAACTATTGTACAAGCTACAAAAAGGCACATCGCCATTTGGTTTACCTTATCAAAAAATAGATACATGTTTAAAAGGATGCATGTTGTTTTGGAAAGAAGACGTAAACCTTAGAAATTGTAAAATATGTAATCAAGAAAAATATAAACCAAGAAAGAAAAAGGGAAAGGAAGTTCCATTCAAACGTATGCATTACTTACCCATTACTCCAAGGCTTCAATGATTATATGCATCTTCTGTAACTGCATGCAACACCTGTATTTTCGATGAACATCAGAGTAACAAATTAAAGTATACTTAATTTTTAAGAGAAGAATCAAGGGAAACAGGTTAAGCCATTGCGTTCATCTCGGAATTCTGCTTGGGGTAGAGTCTGAGTTTGCGTAAATCGGACTCCGTATGAAGAAGTTATGGCACTTAGAAGTTTCAGGAATTTAAAAATAAAAACCAGCCCGAATTCAAATTTAATGTTTCGAAATTCAAATCGCACACCCGGGCTAGGCAGGAAATTTCCCGCCCAAGACCCAGGTCGACCAGGTGGTTGACCTGGGTAGAACAGGTCGACCATAGGGTCGACCTGGGGGTCGACCTCCCCCCTTTTCCAGATCCGTGGATAGATTCGTTTTTCTGCATTTAGACGCCCGTTCTGACCAGATTCGTTGCTCCTAAGCTATTTAAACACCCCCAAACCTCACTTTCTCTCCACACAACTTCATTTTGCCTATACTCTACCCTAATTCAAATCAAAATAAATCTAAGACGGGGTTATGCTGCTCAAGTCCTTCATAGAAATCAAGTTTAGAATTCTTGTAGAGATTCAAAGGCTAATTCAACGACTTCAACAACTATTTCTAAGAATCAAATCAAATCTAAATTAGAAGAACAAATAGTCGATTTCAAGGGAGAGTTATTCAGTTTCAGGATACAGATCTCAGAATTCAAAACCCTTCTGTAATTTGTAAGTTCACGTTAGTTTCAGAAATAAATGTTAATTGTGATTCTGACATTGTAATAAATCTGGATCTAAGACTATGCCTGTCTTTCTATATCCTTTGGATCTATCTCATTGATAATATTATGTCCGTTATTTGTCTATTCTTTCCTTCTTCCCTTTTTGTTTTACAGCCAGGCTACTATGAGCCTGAGCCTGAGCCAGATCTCATAAGAGATGAACGTACGTTGGAAATAAAATTGGGTATAAAATATGACTTGGACATGACCAGTGCTAAAATTAGGGAAAAGAATTAAACTGTGTATAATTAGGCATAATTGAGTTGTAACTAATTTGAGGACATAACATATGTTATATTCAAAACATAAATTGTATCGAACATATGACTTGGGATTTGAGGCATAAAGTATTGGACATATGACTTGAGATTTGAGGCATAAAGTATTGGACATATGACTTGGGATTTGGGGCGTAAACTGAACTGTAAATATAAGGCATAGTACATGTTGTGGTCTAAGATCTAAAATTGGGCATATATATATATATATATATATATATATATATATATATATATATATATGATAGTTTATGATTTGGAAGAAGAAGATTAGGGTGTATAGTGATGTATGGCTTAGGCATGAAAACAAGATTTGCCTTTGTTTTGTAAGTCAGTTACTCTTTAGATTTGAACACCTAAATTTAATTGTGGTATGTAATAAAATGGATATGAGAATATACCTGATGTAAGCTATTCTTTCATTAAAATCTGTGCTTGATTATATATATCTTTGAGAATCATTTTTGACTTTGAAACTGGTCCAATCATATCTATCTTTGTCGTGTATCGGAATTGTAGTCCTTTTTAAGTTCATGATATAATTCTTATCATATCTATATGCCTGCGTTGTATTCCTTGCAAAACTTGTCTTTTTAGTACATCGGGTTTATTGGACCAGTAGTTCTTATCATCATATGACTATGCCTATCCTTACGATGTTCCATCTTGCTTCTCCCCTTATATTATGAATCTTGAGTTGAATCTCGAAATATGTACGTTATGAATGCGGGGGAATTTGAGTACAACATGAAATTGACATTATTTGGCATAATTTGGAACATGTAATATAGCATAACTATTAAGATGCAATTTGGGGTAATATGACATGAATTATGGAATATGTAATTTGACATATTGAACTTAGAATTGGCATGAACGACAAAGTACAAAGTTGGCATATAAATCAAGTTTTGTGCAAAATTATTATTGTTGCGAATTTGGGGTAACTTGAGCATTAAATCTAGATTGGGAATAAAATGTAACATGACTAGTTTTGGTGAATTTGGTAATTAGCATGTAAAATCTAGATTTGGGTATATAGGGTAAATGTGTAGATTAAAGATGAACTTGCTTAACCCGAGGTTAGATTGAGTTTTGGTGTAAAACTGCCGGGAACCGCCCAGCACATCCAGTAACCACAACAACACCTATCTAATGTGAGAGGTTAGTGCATCGTGCCCAAGAAAAACCCGAGGTTAGATTGAGTTGTGGTGTAAAACTGCCCGGAACCGCCCAGCACATCCAGTAACCACGACAACACATATCTAATGTGAGAGGTTGGTGCATTAATAAATCGATTAATGCTAATGAACAAGATGAATGAGTAGGGTTAAGCTCATAGGAACACTTAACCAATATAACATGAATGACTAGAGTTAAGTTAAGAGGAAACACTTAACCAGTATAGCATGATGAATGGGTAGGGTTAAGTAATAAGAAACACTTAACCAATATAACTTGATTTGTGGTAAGGTTAAGTTAAAAACAAGTAGGCAACACTTAACCAAAGTAATATGACAAGTAGGTGGGTTAACTTAACTTGAATTGATTGAAGATATTTAACCAATACAACATGATGAACACGTGGGGTTAAGTTAACAAGAAACACTTGACCAATATAACTTGATGAACGAATGGAGTTAATTTAATAGGAAACACTTAACCAACATGACACGATGAATGAGTGGGTTAAGTTAACATGAATGGACAACACTTAACCAATATGATATAATGTGCGGGAGGGTTAAGTACATATCGGGTTGGTGGGTAATATTAGTAAATATAGGCCCACAAACTTAACCGTTAAATAAACATGCTTGAATCGATGTAAGGGTTAAGTGCATCTTGTGTAGGTAGGTAATATTAATACATATAGGCCCACAAACTTAACCGTTAAATAAACATGCTTGAATCGATCGAAGGGTTAAGTGCATCTCGTGTAGATGGGTAATACATATAGGCCCACAAAATTAACCGTTAAGAAAGCATGCTAGAATCAGTGGGAGGGTTAAGTACATCTCATGTAGGCGGGTAATATTTGTATGTATAGGCCCACAAACTTAACCAACAGGAAACCCTAGTAACCGGGACCCATTTCAGCAGTAACCCACATAGATGTGTCATGGTACCTTGAAACTAGGTAGGGTGGGGCACGATTGCTGGGCTGATTGTAAGCGGTCAAAACAGCTGCAGGGGGTACGTCAGTGTAGGTTCCGACGGTTTACGGGCGTGCACGTACTCCGAAGTGGGAAAAAGCAGGCACTGGGTACTAGTAGTTATACACTGTGCATCTTGAATCATGTCAGGTTGCTATCATAAGGATTGATACAACTTATGGTGGGACCAGCACAGGGTATCTACACGCAAGAGAGGGCTGATTGACAAAGACACAAGCGAAACTAATACAAGTAGAGAGCCGATCGATAGGGTAGTAAGGGTACATTTAACATGTTCATGGCAATTAGGCAGATTGAGGTGGAATCCTCACGATAGATGTACACCTGAAGGCTACAACAATTGTGGGGATTGGGATAACGTTATCATTTTATACAAATTACTAGTTGGGACACTAGTTAGGTGGTGCAAAGGTAGATATAAAAATCAGAATAACAAAGTAATGGCAAAGCAGGGAAAGGGTAGAAGCACATTCAGTTTATCTTGCCTTATCATACCTTATGCTTACCCTATATTATCTTGTTATCCCTGTTATCATGGTATTGTCTTATATTCAGTTTATTCATGTCATGATGCTTTTGCCTATTTATATGCTGAAAGTCACTGGACTTACCAGACTTATGTCTAACCTAGTTTTGTTTCGTCTCTTTTCTTCCGTCCCCCCCCCCCCCTCCCAAGGTTCATGGGGAGGAAAAGTTATCACTTAGCTCAATTGTCTTTCCAAGCTCGAAGATAGTCGATGTATTGCTTTGGACTCTCTCTTCTACTGCTATGGCTGGTTCACGCTTTATTGGGGAATATCATTGTTATTTTTATGCTTCTTTTATATTTGGAAGTTTTTAAATCAAGACAGAAGGTCTATGTATTACTATGATTAAGACAACTGTTGTAAAAGCTTGACTGAAACATATTGTTTTATAAAATGACTTTATTTTCCACTGCTTTATTTGTGTGTCTTGTAATTTATCTGCATCTTTTACCTAAAAGGCTCCACCAAAGTTAAAGCATTCCCTTTGTGAGTGACCTTAACGTAGATGGGATGTTTCACTTGGTATCAGAGCTAAAGGTTATCGGATCAGATAAAAGATTTGAAAAATTATTTTCAAAATGGTTTTAAAAGAAGCATTTTCAAAAGAAATTTTTTGTTTTAAAGGCATATTCCACAAAGTCATATGCATTATCTTTTGATCCTCTATTTCCTTCTTTCCTAAGTCTCCGAGGCTCCTGTCTTTCTGGGAGGTAACCTCATCGGGGCATGGTTCCGTAGGCTCGACGAGACTATGACACTTGTCAAAGCGAAAATTAGTGCCCAACTTCCATCTATAGCCACAGTAGTTTCACCTACGGCTAATTTTCTTTCGAGCTTTGTAGGATTCTCCTTGCGATGGAGGCAGCTTTCGAGAGACTTGCCAACGTGTTATACAAGGATGGCAAACATGAGAATGAGGGAGTTTGGCTAAGGAGCACAACCCAAGGATGAAGAACTCATGGATATAGACTTGGTTCACAATGAAGGGGAGGAAAGAATAGTAAAACCTAAGACAAGAGGATGTATCTTTATTATGATATAACGGGTCGTATAATTAAGGGCAAGGGCAAGAACAAATGACAGGATTTTCAGGAGGGCAAATGCATGCTCTCACCGTCGGCGTACCTGAGAGAGAGGTAGTAAGGTATCTATTGAAAAAGTTTAGTTTTTTTTTTTATCATCCTGTTAGTACTCATTTGATTTTAGCGCTTCACAATCAGTTATATCTGCTTCCATAGTTGAGTCTCTGGACCCTAGAACTTGTATAGTAGAAGATCCCATTATTGTCTCAAATCCAATTTGTGGTTCGGCTCATTTATCTTTGGTTTGTAAGGATTTGAGACACTTATGTTTTTGGTTTCATGGGCTATGGGTTGATTCTAGGCATGGATTGGTTAGCTAGTAATTGTGAAAGGAGGGTAGTTAGACTTTCGACTTGCCTCGGGAATACCCTCGAAATTTCGTGCGATCCTAAGGGATCAGTTTGTCTTAGCTACCTAGAATCACTTTATGTATTTATCAACGATTTTCGATCCGTTGGAGTTGTTCATGAGTACGCAGATTTTTTTGATTAAGGTTAGGGGTTTGTCCCCTAAAACGTGAGGTAGACTTCCACATATATCTAGTTGACAATGCAAAGCCCGTTATGCGATCAACGATAGTTTTCGAGCAAGATTGGCGAAGATAGCCAGATTCAGTTAAGTGCTCAATTGTTTGATTGTTTTGCTAGTATCATCCCACATAAATCGTCCAAATTCGGAGGAGGTATTACTTGGGTGCTTGTCTGATATTGGTTTAAGCCTTTGGGGCTTGTACTTGAGGGATGTCAAGTTCGACTAGGATGGTTTGTGTGAGAGATATCGACCCTCAGATTTGTGACATGATGGATAAGCTAAGTAGAAGAGAGACCTCTAATCATCTTAGTATAAACACTTGGTATAATGGTTAACATCCGTTTATCTTAGAAAGATAGTTCGACAACATTGGATACCCTCCAGCATAGTAAGTGATCGAGGTCCTATCTTTACTAATGGGTTTTGGAAATGGAGGTCAAGAAGCTTCGCAATCGTGAAGTTAAATTAGTTAAGGTACAGTGGAATAAAGCTCAAGAAGATGCGACTTAGAAGACTCAAGACTAGATACGCGCATCATACTCTATTTGAGGGTATATCCTTGATTCCACTTTTTCTATAATATTTATTTTAGGTATATCCTCTCGTTCCTATCCTCGATCCTTAGGTAGAAGCCAATGGATGTAAACATGTGTTTAATACATGTTATGTTTGGTGGATGCAAGTGGTTGCAAGTGTTTGCTAGTGGTTGCTCGTGGATGCATATGCACACATTAGGCACTAGATCGGCTCAGTCACTTTGATATTGCATATGCATGAATGAATTTTTATATATATGAACTGAAACTTTATGTGTTATCATATGGATGTTGCATTTGTATGAATGATTGTGCACTCATGTAGAAATTATAAAATATGATTAGGAATAATCGCATACATGATGGACTCATGGCACGCTCATGAAAGGAGGTCAACTGGATCAGTAGACCGCCTGGTTTTTCATTAGATAGGAGACATATACACACACTCTGCATATGTTCATATGACATTAGAAACCTTTTAAGGGCAATGGATGCCTGTGATTGAATGGTTGAGTAGATGGACGTTGGATGTTAGGATATGCATTCTTCTCAACTTGAAAAATTCGGGGACGAAATCCTTTAAGGAGGGGAGAATGTAACACCCCGTATTTTCGGTGAATGTTAGAGTAACAAATTAAAGTATACTTAATTTTAAAGAGAAGAATCAAGGGAAACGAGTTAGGCCATTGCGTTCGTCTTGGAATTCTGCTTAAGATAGAATCTGAGTTTGCATAAATCGGACTCCGTATGAAGAAATTATGGCACTTAGAAGTTTCAGGAATTTAAAAATAAAAACCAGCCCGAATTCAAATTTAAAGTTTCGAAATTCAAATCACACACCCGAGCTGGGCGGGAAATTTCCCGCCCAGGACCCAGGTCGACCAAGGAGTCGACCTGGGTAGAACAGGTCGACCATGGGGTCGACCTCCCCCCATTTTCCAAATCCGTGGACAGATTCATTTTTCTGCATTTTAGATGCCCATTCTGACCAGATTCGTTGCTCCTAAGCTATTTAAACACCCCGAAACCTCACTTTCTCTCCACACAACTCCATTTTGCCTATACTCTACCCTAATACATATCAAAATAAATCTAAGACGGGGTTATGCTGCTCAAGTCCTTCGTAGAAATCAAGTTTAGAATTCTAGTAGAGATTCAAAGGCTAATTCAACGACTTCAATAACTATTTCTAAGAATCAAATCCAAATTAGAAGAAAAAATAGTCTACTTCAAGGGAGAGCTATTTAGTTTCAGAATACAGATCCCAGGATTCAAGACCCTTCTGTAATTTGTCAGCTTACGTTACTTTCAGAAATAAAAGTTAATTGTGATTCTGACATTGTAATAAATCTGGATTTGAGATTATGCCTGTCTTTCTATATCCTTTGGATCAATCCCAATTATAATATTATGTCTGTTCTTTGTCTCTTCTTTCCTTCTTCCTTTTTTGTTTTATAGCCAAGCTACTGCGAGCATGAGCCAGATCTGACAAGAGATGAACGTAGTTGGAAATAAAATTAAGCATAAAATATGATTTGGACATGACCAGCTCTAAAATTTTGGAAAAGAATTAAATTGTGTATAATTGGGCATAATTGAGTTGTAACTGATTTGAGGACATAAAACATGTTGTATTCAAAACATAAAGTGCATCGAACATATGACTTGGGATTTGAGGCATAAAGTATTGGACATATGACTTGAGATTTGAGGCATAAAGTATTGGACATATGACTTGAGATTTGAGGCATAAAGTATTGGACATATGACTTTGGATTTGGGGCGTAAATTGAACTGTAAATATAAGGCATAGTACATGTTGTGGTCTAAGATCTAAAATTGGGCACATATATATATATATATATATATATATATATATATATATATATATATATATATATATATATATATGATAGTTTATGATTTGGAAGAAGAATATTAGGGTGTATAGTGATGCATGGCTTAGGCATGAAAACAAGATTTGCCTTTGTTTTGTAAGTCAGTTATTTTTTAGATTTGAACACCTAAATCTAATTGTGGCATGAAATAAAATGGATACGAGAATATGCCTGATGTAAGCTATCCTTTCATTGAAATCTGTGCTTGAGTATATATATCTTTAGGAATCATTTTTGACTATGGAACTAGTCCAATCGTATCTATCCTTGTTGTACATCGGAATTGTAATTCATTTTAAGTTCTTGATATAATTCTTATCATATCTATATGCCTGCGATGTATTCTTATCATATCTTATCATAACTATTGGACCAGTAGTTCTTATCATCATATGACTATGCCTATCCTTACGATGTTCCATCTTGCTTCTCCCTTTATATTATGAATCTTGAGTTGAATCTTGAAATACGTACGTTATGAATGCGGGGAAAATTGAGTATAACATGAAATTGACATTATTTGGCATAATTTGGAGCATGTAATATGGCATAACTGTTAAGATGCAATTTGGTGTATTGACATATTGAACCTAGAATTGGCATGAACGACAAAGTATGAAGTTGGCATATAAATCAAGTTTTGGGCAAAATTGTTATTGTTGCAAATTTGGGGTAACTTGAGCATGAAATCTAGATTGGATGTAAAATTTAACATGACTAGTTTTTGTGAGTGTGGTAATTAACATGTAAAATCTTGATTTGGGTATATAGGGTAAATGTGTAGATTAAAGATGAGCATGCCTAACCCGAGGTTAGATTGAGTTGTGGTGTAAAACTGCTCGGAACCGCCGACACATCCAGTAACCACAATAACACCTATCTAATGTGCGAGGTTAGTGCATCATGCCCAGGAAAAACCCGAGGTTAGATTGAGTTATAGTGTAAAACTTCCCGGAACCTCACTACAACAAAAACACCATATTACAACTTTAATTTTACAACTGTGGTAAAAGCACCGTTGTAATAAATGTTTTTCACAACTTTTTTCCAGAAAAGTTGTAATAAACTTATTTATAACAATTGTGTTATATCGACAGTTGTAATAAAAGTCTATCACAACTTTTATTTTTTGACTATTGTAATATATGATCATATTTTAATAAAATTAACAACTAATAATTATTATTTAATACATTATATTGATTATTTATAATTAATAACTGATAATTACTATTAATAATCAATTAGGAAGTAATAATTAGTAATCAATCTGTAATATTTAATACTTAGCAATTAAGAAGAATAATTAAAAAAATATAGTTAATATTACATAATTACTATTAAATAGTTAATAATTAAAATATAACAATTAATGCTAATCATGAATAATCAAAGATTGCTATTAATAATTAAGAAGTAGAGATTAATAATTAAGAAGTAGTGATTAATAACTAAGATTATATTTAATAATTAATTTATAATAAAGAACGATTAATAAGAAATCTTTAATAATTAAAAAGTGATACTTATTATTAGTATTTATTATTTAATAATAATGGGTAATAATTATATTTAACATCTAATATTTAAAAAAAGTTTAAATTTTTTAAGACAAAACTTATAAAATGTTGAAATTTTCACAAATTAATAATAAAAAATTCAATGAACTCATACTTCTATAAAATATCCAAATTTTCGAAAAACTTGTTAGTTTTTCTCTGTTTATATGATAATTGAACCTTAATATCGAAATGAGTATTTAAATGACTTAACCAACATGTTGAAATTAGTTAACTGATTCATATGAGAAATGATATTATCGTATAGTGCTGAAAACAATTAAAATATAAGATGTCGTCACATTTGTAAGTACCCGTCAGGTAAATAGGAAAATAATTGTTTTCAGGTAAACGTGAAAAATTTAATTGTATGGAAAAGTGGCGCCAGCTTGAAAATTTTGGTGGTCAACCGTTATATTTTATCGAAGCTTCCTGAACCCTACCAATTTCAAGGCCGCCACAATTTTGGTACCCAAATTTCACTCGTCGTTTTAAGTTTCTTAACCCTAATTTCCGATTCTACGGTCCATTTCAAGCTCACCGAACTCTCCTCCCACTCCAACTTCGAATCAAGTTCAATTCCATCGACATCAGTGTTGTTACAGCTCTTTTAGACATCGACATCTCCAATGGCGGCGACGGCTGCTTCACCGACCTAAACTCCAGTTTCAGTTCCTACATCTCCGGCGAACTACGCCGGATTTCTTTGCTCCTTCAACAGTCCATTTTCCCTTCCAATCCTGGAATTGTTCCCGCTCACTTCGTCGACGATGGTGAAGGTGTCGTGGATCGGATGACTTTAGACCAGGTCGAACAGGTGGTCAGATCCTGTGTTGAAATAATGGAATCAGGCTTTGAGTACGAGAAATATAAGTGTAACGCAGTGAGAAAGATAAGGATGCTGGCAGCTTTGGTTTGTAAATCTGCTCTTTGTTCGTAGGATAGAAGTGGGCGGCATCCTGTGGCTATGGTTGATTCTAATGAAGCATGTAAAGGGATGAGATGGTCCGATCTTTTTGAACCGGGTGTTAGGAGTGCTTTGATTGTTGGAGTTAGGATTCAGATTATCCAGCAGGTAATTTCTCTACAGTGAATAGTTAATTGGTTTATACGTTTTTTTCATCATTCATAGATAGCTAGAAAACGTCAGTTTTAGAAAGTTGCGATCCTCTGCCCTTCCATTATCTTCTTCTAGTAATTTTATAGCAGCACTTGCTTGTTGTGCGAGTGTACTGGTGCTTGCTCTACCATTGGAACCTATTGTGGGACCTAATTCATGAAATAAAACCTGAATTGAGCCAATCACAAAGCAACTGTGTGCGTCCGCATTCAGAGTGCACTGGCAGCTCTTCATCAAATTTGACAATGTTGTTTACTAGAGCATAAATTCTCTACATGAAAAAAGTGAAAAAAGCGTTTATAATTTGTCTGCATCATTTAAATATGAAATCCAAATCAGTAGCATACTTCCAGCTAATGGGTTGTTCACTTTAGATGTAAAAATAACATGAAAATTTCCCTTTTTGACTATAACAGTTTTGTTTTTAAAAGCTGCTCTTTGTGACTTGCTTAACAATAGCTGTGATTCAAAATAGTAACATACTGAAACAGAAGATAGCTTCATAATTATTTATGGTTCTCTGTTGTTTAAGGTCAAAAAATTGCATTCTTGAAGCCTATGTTCCCAGGTATGAACAATTAACGGCCAAAATTCCGATGCTTATGTCTTTCAGTTCCATAATCAAATCAAATCAAATGCAACATTGTAGCCTATTAGCAATGAAAATTGGTTATTTTGCACTGTTTCAGTGTTTTATGTTAGAAAAAAACTCATGACTGTTTTTTGAAATATGCTTGGGATTGATTTATTCATGGTAGCAGACACAGACAAACTTTTTTCTTTTTCATATGAAGTTCTCATCTGCACTTTTGGATGTTATATATGCTCCAATCTTAGGAGACTTGCTGTTTGAATTTGGTGTATAAATTGCTATGCTATATTTTTGTTTGCAATTGTAAAAGTGGGTAACATGGCTGATAAATTTCTGGCCAAAAATGAATAAACTTATCATCAAAAGTGTAAGTTAGAAATAATAGTTTTTTCCCTGAAGATGTACTACGAAAGCATTCTACACATCTCATTCATCATCATTTCTCATTTTCTCATTAACATGTTCCTGAATCAACAAGGCATAGTTTATTAGCTCGTGCTCAATTCTAGGATGCGTAGTACATGAATAAAATTCATAAGACATTATGATTTCCTATTTCCATTTTTTTTAATATAACGCCCTCGTGATTCCTATTCTATCACCTAAAAAAGATTCAATCGCTAAAAATTTGTTTTTCTTAATACCATGAATGGAAATAGGAAGTGTAAAACTTAGTGCTTTTAGTATCACGTGGTAGTGCAGTGCTAAAAGCATCCAGTTTTACACTTCCTAATACCACTCATGTTATTAAGAAGAAGAAATTTGGTTGTTTTTAGCAATACACTTAACAATTCATTTATTGTACACAATTGACAACAAATCCATCACTTTCTTGCTTTTAAATTACATCCTCCAACAACTGGAGAACCTTTGGCATTATCAGGGCAATCGACTCGAATGTTGAATCACAAATGATTATCCATATCTATGAAACAAAGGACGATCTAATAGTAGAGAATGAGTACAAATTAAATTGCATATCTCCACCATGGAAAACCTTCAAATTCATAGTATTACTGTCAATATAAATGTACTTTTTAAACAACGAAATGTAACAATCTAAAGGTATGACCTATTTCCTATAGGCAAAACACCTAGACAAAAACATCTAATTACGTAAAAATTAGGTGTATATTACTGGAAGAAATGCTGCAATTGAGAATTGTTTCTAGATTTAGCTTTCACAAAAAAATGGCCATGTATTTGATGAAATAAAAGTTTTTATAATTTATGCAAGAGCCGGATTGGATAAGCAAAGGCTTACTAGAAGGTAATACGATTTATTGTTCAGATCATATAAAGCAAAGGTATGCATAATCAACATTAAAACCTACACAAATAGCTACAAAAAAGTCATGAAAACTTAATCTACAACTGCTTATACTACTGATATTATAGTCCTGTGTTGCTTCGATAATTCAAACAACTAAAAATACAAATTTGGATAATGTAAACAACTTAAGAAACAACAAAAAGCACTCTATAAGGCATTAAGTACAACAGAAACACTTTAGGCGATAGTGCAAAAAGGCTCAACATATCAACAAAAACAAATTATACTCCTACTAAGATATAAACAAGAATAAGATAGTTGTCGAAAGTGGATGTTTCGATATTAAAAATGTGTATTTGGGGGCATTTAACCATGCACTGCACGTAAGAGCAGTAGCTGCAAATAGACAAAATTGAAATGGATTCATAGGTCAAAATACACATATTGATATAGAGTTGTCACTGATAGTTATGGCATCAACTTTAGAATATGAGAAAATTAGTTGTTATAGCACAAATACTATAGATATTTCAGTTAACAAAAAATCACAGAACTATATGCTACAAACAACTTAACAAACAACAAAAAACACACCAAAATGCTAACTACAAAATATTCAGCTGTTAATGATGATTCAGATAAGCTCAATTTCGAGCAATCAAGAGAACCTCGATGGAATAATAAAATAACAATGAACTAAACTTCGCCAAGAAATACACGAGTAGCATTGACTGTTCAATGTGAATATTTACCAGCATAAAAAATATGTATCAGAGGCATTCAACCAAGCTGCTAGTAAAGAAGAGCAACAAAAACCTGATAAACGTGAAAATGATTCAAAGGTAAATATAACGCACTATAAAAATTATTAATTCATCTAGTAAAACTCTACTCTAATGAAATCGTGTGCACATACCTTTTTTGTGAAATATGGCGTACAGTGCCAATGGGGTTTTCATTCTAGGATATTTCAACAATTCAGATAGTTACCACCATGTACCAGTAGTTAATGAAATTATCATTATTATATCTTCACATCTCATGCAAAATAGGTTCTGATAGACCTTAAGAAGCTATTATTCCATATATTCCTACGCTATATGCTAAGCTTTTTGTTCTTTCTTTCCCATGTTTACAAAATAGGTTCTGGAAATGTTCCTTTGTTTGGGTCTATGTTCCTGTACTAAGTTTTCTGGTGCACTCATTTTTCAGTTTTTTGGGTCTATGTTTGAAATTTTTTATTTCAAGCATCAGTTTCTTGTTCTACTGAACTTGTTAAAATTACTTTTTTTTTTGCAGTTCCGCCATGGACCGTAAGGTTGGATAGTTTGGATTGATGTGGCGGTGGATCCAGAAGCTTTCTTGTTGAAGCCGAATTCCGAAATGACTACCATTGGAGAAGTTGTTGGATCAATTGTGGCTTGGATTAAAATTATGTTGCCTTCAGCTAAAGTGCTTTATAGGGTATGCTTATGTATCTTTTGTGGACAAAACTTCTATTTTTCTTATGTTTCTTTTGTGTTAGATCGATGTCTGTATTTTGAAATGGTCATATTTTTTGTGACGAGTTTAGTTGGTGATGTATTATGTGTATATGGATCGAATATTATGTTAATTAATATATATGAATGATTTCATGTAGTTATATTTGTTGCACTGAAATATGAATCACATTACTATTAATATATATGAATTCTTTATATTAGTTGTAAGTTACAACAACAACAAAAAGTTGTAATAAATAATTTTACAATGATGTGAAAGAGTTGTAATATTATGGATGTCACAACGGTAATCACCAGTTTTCATACTTATGATTTTAAGATATTTAAATGTCTACAACAAGGGGGAATAAAAGTTGTAATAAAATTTATTACAACAGTGAGTAAAAGTTGTTAAATATCCTATTTCACAACGGTGTTGCAACTGTGCAGGAAATTTGTAAAAGATATGTATATTACAACTTCTTAATACACGACGGTGGCTCCACCGTCGTAAAAACTTTTTACAACTTTTTTGCACCGTTGTAATATGGTATATTTGTTGTAGTGCCTCCCGGAACATCCAGTAACCACGACAACACATATCTAATGTGAGAGGTTGGTGCATTAATAAATCGATTAATGCTAATGAACAAGATGAATGAGTAGGGTTAAGTTCATAGGAACACTTAACCAATATAACATGGATGACTAGGGTTAAGTTAAGAGGAAACACTTAACCATTATAGCATGATGAATGGATAGGGTTAAGTAATAAGAAACAATTAACCAATATAACTTGATTTGTGGTAAGGTTAAGTTAAAAACAAGTAGGCAACACTTAACCAAAGTAATATGACAAGCAGGTGGGTTAAGTTAACTTGAATTGATTGAAATTACTTAACCAATACAACATGATGAACACGTGGGGTTAAGTCAACAAGAAACACTTAACCAATATAACTAGATGAACGAACGGGGTTAAGTTAATAGGAAACACTTAACCAACATGATCGATGAATGGGTGGGTTAAGTTAACATGAATGGACAATACTTAACCAATATGATATAATGTGTGGGAGGGTTAAGTACATATCGGGTTGGTGGGTAATATTAGTAAATATAGACCCACAAACTTAACCGTTAAATAAACATGCTTGAATCGATGGAAGGGTTAAGTGCATCTCGTATAGGTGGGTAATATTAATACATATAGGCCCACAAATTTAACCGTTAAATAAACATGCTTGAATCGATGGAAGGGTTAAGTGCATCTCGTGTAGGTGGGTAATATTAATACATATAGGCCCACAAACTTAACCGTTAAGAAAACATGCTAGAATTGGTAGGAGGGTTAAGTACATCTTGTGTAGGTGGGTAATATTTGTATATATAGGCCCACAAACTTAACCAGTAGGAAGCTTTAGTAATGGGGACCCATTTCAGCAGCAACCCACATAGATATATCATGGTACCCTGAAACTAGGCAGGGTGGGCACGATTACTGGGCTGATTGTGAGCGGTCAAAACAGATGCAGGGGGTACGTCAGTGTAGGTTCCGACAGTTTACAGGCGTGCATGTACTCCGAAGTGGGAAAAAGCAGGCACTGGGTACCAGTAGTTATACACTGTGCATCTTGAATCGTGCCGAGTTGCTATCATAAGGATTGATACACCTTATGGAGGGACCAGCACAGGGTATCTACATGCAAGAGAGGGCCGATTGACACAGACACAAGAGAAATTAATACAAGTACGGAGCCGATCGATAGGGTAGTAAGGGTACATCTAACATGTTCATGGCAATTAGGCAGATTGAGGTGGAATCCTCACGATAGATGTACACCTGAAGGCTACCACAATTGCGGGGATTGGGATAACGTTATCATTTTATACAGATCACTAGTTAGGACACTAGTTAGGTGGTGCAAAGATAGATATAAAAATCAGAATAACAAAGTAATGGCGAAGCAGGGAAAGGGTAGAAGCGCATTCAGTTTATCTTGCCTTATCATACCTTATGCTTACCCTATGTTATCTTGTTACTCCTGTTATCACGGTATTGTCTTATATTCAGTTTATTCATGTCATGATGCTTTTGCCTATTTGTATGCCGAAAGTCACTGGACTGACCAGACTTATGTCTAACCTAGTTTTGTTTCGCCTCTTTTCTTCCGTTTCCCACTCCCCCCCAGGTTCACAGGGAGGAAAATTATCGCTTAGCTCAGTTTTCTTTCCAGGCTCGAGGATAGTCAATGTATTGCTTTGGACTCTCTCTTCCACTGCTATGGCTGGTTCACGCTTTATTGGGGAATATCATTGTTATTTTTATTTTTATTTTATATTTGGTTTTAAATCAAGACAGAAGTTCTATGTATTACTATGATTAAGACAACAATTGTAAAAGCTTTACTGAAACATATTGTTTTATAAAATGACTTTATTTTCCGCTGCTTTATTTGTCTGTCTTGTAATTTATCTGCATCTTTTACCTAAAATGCTCCACCAAAGTTAAAGCATTCCCTTTGTGAGTGACCTTAACGGAGGTGGGGTGTTTCACTGCATCTCATATGAGATGACATATGGTGACATTGGAAGAAGAAGGTACGTTGACCCATCCGACAGATGGGGAAGCATGGAAGCATTTCGATAAAACTTATCCGAATTTACAGTGGAGAGTCGTAATGTCAGACTAGGATTATGTACGGATGGTTTTTCCCTATTTCCTCAATTTGGTTCTAAATAATCATCATGACCCATTATCATCACACCTTATAATTTACCTCCATGGATGTGTATGAAAACGCAATATATGTTTCTTACTGTTGTTGTTCCTGGCCCCGACGATCCGGCACAAGGAATTGATGTTTATTTACAACCATTAATTGAAGAATTAAAAACATTGTGGATTGGAGGAGTAGAAACATATTGTGTTTCGAAAAAGAAAAAATTTCGTATGTTTGCTTCTTTGTTGTGGACTATAAGTGATTTTCCTACCTATGCAATGCTTTCAGGATGGAGTACTGCTGGTCATCTATCATGTCCATATTGCATGGAAGAGACACGAGCGTTTTTCTTACCGCATTGTAAGAAAATTTCATGGTTTGACTGCCATTGATGTTTTCTCCATGTAAACCATCCTTTTAAAGTAGAAAAGAAAAACTTTTTGGCAAATAGAATAGAAACCAGACAACCTCCAACAATATGATCTAGTGAAGAAATATATGAAATAGTTGAAAATCATCCAAAGATATTTGAAACTGGAATTCAAATAAAAATTGAAGGCACATCGAATTATCACATTGGTGTAAACAGTCTATTTTTTGGGAGTTGCCATATTGGAAACATCTTCCGCTTTGTCAAAATAGTCATAATATTGATGTGATGCACAATGAGAAAAATGTATTTAACAATTTCTTTAACACGGTTTTGAATGTTAAAGAGAAAACTAAAGATGATTTGAAATCAAGGCGCGATATAGAAGAATTATGCAAACGTCCCGAGCTTCATATGAAATCAAATGAGAGTAAAAATCCCAAAGCATGTTATGAATTGGATAATAATCAGGTTAACGTTGTGTTAAAATGGGTTGAGGGGTCAAGATTTCCTGATGGCATTTCATCAAACCTTCATAGATGTGTTGACTTCAAAAATGGTAAATTGTGCAGAACGAAGAGTCACGATTATCACATAATGATGGAGCATTTATTTTCCGTTATGTTCGAAGAACTACTGCTGTTAAAATTGTGGAAGGTGTTAACGGAGCTTTGTTTGTTTTACAAAGAGCTTTGTTCGACTACTTTAAAAGTGGAAAATTTACGTAAATTCGAAGTAGATGTTCCAATATTGCCTTGCAAACTAGAGAAAATATTCCCATCGGGTTTTTTTAATGTAGTGGAGCATTTACCTGTTCACCTTCAAATTGAAGCACGACTTCGAGGTCCCGTCCAATATGGATGGATGTATCCATTTGACAGGTAAATATAAACATGTGACCCACTAATTTAATTGCACTTAAAAATATGGAATAATGTAAATTAATTTTGTATAGATATTTGAATCATTTGAAGAAAAAAGTGAAACAAAAAGCACGAGTTGAAGGCTCGATATGTAAATCTTACATCAAAGAAGAAGCTTTGTCCTTTTTCTCTCATTATTTCAGTGATCATGTGAATATATCATTTGAAAGGTTCCTCGAAATGACGAAGAAGACAAACAAGAATCATCTCAAACAGTTTTTTCTATTTTTAGACAACACGTCGACCTTCTGGGAAATGTACACGTATGGCTAGACGATAAAGATCTCCATGTAGCGCACACTTATATTCTTCTAAATTGTGCTAAAGTTGCACCGTTTGTTAGGTAATCTGAAATACCAATTAGTGCTTTATTCATTTCTACATTTTTGCTTACGTATGATAATGTAAAATTGTATTTCTACTTACTGCGTTTATGAAAGTGAACATCCAAATGGAGATATTGGTAAAGAATTTTTTGCTTGGTTTACAAATTACGTTTATGAACCCAAAAATTGTGTTGTTGATGAAGGGTTGAAATTTCTTGCGATGGTACCAGAAAGATTGGTCAATACATATCCAATATATTTTGTTAATGAATATAAATTTAACACCAAAGAATATAATGCTGAAAAATTAACGAACAACACAGGTGTATTCGTTAAAGGCAATGAAAATCCTTAAAATCACATTAATGATTTTTATGGCATTTTAGCACAAATTTTGCAACTGACATATTTCTCATGACCCACGGAGGAGGTGTTTCTATTTAAATGTGACTGGTTTAGCACTGTTCCAGGATCTGGGTTTAACACAAATCCTTTTGTACTAGCTAAACAAGCATTTCAAGTTTATTACGCTTCCTACACCTCTCTAAAAAGAGATAAAGCAGATTGGTCATCATTTTTTAAACAAAGACCAGATTTACGTTCGTCGGGAAGAATATTCCAAATTAAGGAGCCTATCAGGCAGAACTTGAATAGAATAATGAAATACTAATTGAAGACGATCATGCAGATTTTGGACCTCTGGTCGATGAGACAAATGTTTTAGTAAAAGCGTTTGAGAGTGCGGAGGAAGATACTGTAGAATCTGAGGCCGAATCTGAATAAGAAGAAGATAATAACTGATGTGGATCATGATGAGTATTATCAGTCTAGTTGTAGTGTAATTATGGAGTACATGGCATACATTCTGCAATTCATGTAACTCTATTTAATTTTCTAATACTATGACCATTTTTTTTACATCTTTTATGTCATATGTAATTCACGTAACTCTGTTTTTCCTGTTTATCTTAAATTTGTAATGTAATATGTTACTCCTTGGAATATGAAACCTAATAAAATACAGGTATAAACGATTTTATTATGTTTTATGTCGTTTATTTAGCAGCTTATATCGTTTGTGTAAGTTAGACGTGAAATAAATTTGAATATGATGTTACTGTTATCATTTAAAATGATTTGAATGTGACAGGTATATCATCTAGAGGGAATTCTTCGGGAGAGGGTTCTGGGTCGCAACCTTGTTTGCGCCCAGTCATCGCCTTGGTCCCTACGAGTACAGAGTAAAAATTAAACTTTATTTAGACTGTTAATTATTATTTTTTACTATAACTTATGTATATCATATTTAACGCAGGGTTTTTGATCTACAACCTTCGAAGGCTATTTTTTGATGTTTCGAGAGCTGCATATAGGGCTCGGCTGTCGAGATGTTGGCCTAAGTGGGATCTGATCCCACTTCACATACAGGAGGTCATTTGGCAGGATGCGCTAGTAAGTATTTTCTTATATACTTTTTGCATTTTAATTTCTTTTAATAGCTGATATACTGTATATATTTAGTAGTAATGTTTGTTTAACGTGAAATACAGGCTGAGGTAGATATAGAGATGCATGATTTACAGCTGGCTCGGACGTACTGGATGTAGAATGAGAAAAAAATATTAAGAAGGCATATCAACAATGAAGAAAAGCATGAAAAAACCTCAATGGATGGGAGCAGCCATTTGGGAAAGATTTCCAAAGTATTGGGTAAGTGATGAAGCAAAGGTTAGTGTGTTAAATTTTTTAAAAATATAAAAAATATTTACTCGATAAGCAATGTATCAAATTTTGAATGAACAGAGGGACTCAGAAATAAATAGTGCAAATCGGAATAAAAATCCAGTCACGCATCGAGGAGGATCGAAGTCCTTTCAGCAGTATCGGTAGGAATTGGTAATTTTTTTTAAATGCAACTTATGTAAAAACTAATATGCTATATAATTTTGAAAATGTAATAATTGCATGTAATAATCAAATTCAGGAGGCTGAGGGGAAGGGTCCAGTCTCATATATGAATTTGTTCACCCGTACGCATGTCATCGATCATCTCGATTCAGAAGGGAACATCATATACACATGACATGACGACAAGTCTAGGAAGAGTCACATAAGATTTCATTATATGTAGAAGTATTTGTAGTAATTGTTAAATTATAATAATATAATATATCATGATATCAATTTTAGATACATTATTATTTGGTCTTGCAGGAGAAGTTTATGACGCAACGTCAACAGCGTCTAGCTGAGGCTGGACAAGAGCAGCTCACTACTGACGAGGAGGACATCATCTTCCAGTCAGTAATGGATCCAGCGACGCGGAGTAGACGTTATGAATTTGGAAATCAATTGGTAAAGGCTATTTACCTTAATTTAATTTTCAGTTTAGAAATAAAATTCAGATTAGTGCAATGTTCCATCGAACGCCATTCTCCTCTTCATGTTGATATAGCTAAGTTGTATATACTTGTCAAAACGTGGGGAAACACTCGTTCCTAATAGTGCAATGTTCCATCAAACATTTAACAACTTGCACTAACAATAACCTATTAATCAACAATTAAAGTAATGGTTAATGCTCTTTGTTTTATAGATTTTGTGGGGTTCATTTGGTTTTACCTTAGTTTAATTTTCACTTGGTATTTAATAATTAGATCAAATATGAGTATTCCACTTTGACTATAGTTAAACCGTTATATGTTAATCATCAAGCCACCATAGTACATGATTAAAATATTTTTAAATGATTGTTACAGTCCACCAATCAGCAGGCACAGAGTAGATAGAGTGGAGCTGACACCGCAAAGATCGAGGAGCTGAGAGCTAGGGTGGCATAGCTTGAGAAGCAGATTCGTAGTCAAGCCATTGAGATGACTCGGCTTATAGATCGACGCTTAGCGGAGTTTGCGCAACAGCGTGGGCGCTTTCCCTCATTAGCCGAATCTGTTAAAGATGACGATGAAGAAGATGACGATCAGTGATGGCAAGATAGGTATGTTTTTAGTTGTTGGGGGCATATGTGCATATATGACTGGGTTGCTATGACTATGGTATGGGTATGACTTTGGTTTGTATGTATTATGATGTTAGACATGTTTTGGTGCGGTTGATGTTGTGGACTTGTTGTATGTTTTGTTAATGTGATGGTAGCTTATGTATTTTATACTTATTTATGTTTTTTTGTTTCTTATGATTTTTTGGTAGATATGTTGGGTTTTGCTTGAATTTTTGATTATTGGATTATAGACTGATGGTCTAGTATGATTATTTGAGATGAATGTGTGTTGGAAGGATAAATAGTACCAGAAATACAAAAAAAATATGTAGGATTTTTGACGGCTTCCAATGGTTTCTGGGTTCATGAATGTACAACGGTTTCCGACGGCAAGGTACGGCGTACTGGTTAATAATAGTAACTGTTTCCGACGGCTCTCGACGGTCGTCGGACACCGTCTAAAACCGTTACCAACGGATTCACGCCGTAGGAAACGTGAATGATGAGTTGTGTGGGTAGCCGTCAGAAAACCTGTTTACCGACGCCTTAATTTGCGATGGTGATTTCCGGTGGCTTCCGACAGCTGCCGACGGCTAACAGTTGTCGGAAATCCATATGTTCCTTATAGTGATGGTTTTGTATACAACGGCCTATCTTAATATTTGAAACTTGGTAGAGTGGTGTTGCTACCAGCCCACAAAAGAGCTATATGTACCTGAAGATCCACATTCTTGTGAAGATATATTATGCAAACATCAGACTGTAGGTTCGTCGTGCATACAGGGCCTTAGAAACACTAGACGGATAGATAAGCGTACCTTTTTCATACTAGGTGCAGATTTTGATGCATATTGGGTTGTGTTTGTCACACATGAATCCTTTAGTATTCCCTAATGAGTCATATGAAGTAATGTGGAGCATTGTAGATATAAAAAAATAAATCATAGGGACTAAGATTCACTACAACTTATTATTCCAAAGAAATACTTTAGACAAAATGACTCTTACATAATCTCATCCCAGATCAGAGTATAAGATAAAACATTTCCCTTTACAAGTACAAATTCAAACTATGACAGTAAGATGACATAAAGTGGAACGGTGCACATCAAATAGAAAGAAAATAAGATCTCTATATTTGGATCTTCCAAGTTGCTAGTATCAATTGACATTTGCACTGTGTGTCTAATTGGGGAATAAAAAGGGAAAAAGATGAGTGTATCTGGCATAAAATCTTGTGAATGAAGTGATTGCTAGCATCATTTAGCAAGATAATGGAAATAGAGTTAGCAAAAGTTCTAGTGTCATAAGTGAATGTGTGCATGCACAACTTAAAATAGATTCTGAGAAAATAAGGTTTTCAGTCTACTTCAAGTTAATACAATCAGCTGAGACTTTGCACTTTTCTGTAATTCTAAAAATCTGATTAGGATATGTTTTCCAATTCTACCCTTCAATCAGCTCTTCTTACTTACTACCTTGTGGCATCATGCCACCAGTAAGCATGCACCTACCAACAAAAGACATGAACTAGTGCATGGACAAAGTTGCGAATTAATTCCGACTTTGATTCCGCATGCCTGGTAATCGCCCGAGCATACTATCATATCGCCCTATCCTTTTGAGTTTTATTTACTTACTTCCGCATAAGCATGCCCGATCTTCCTAAGACCATCAGCCCTCAATTAAATGGAAATGTGGTTGGTATGGGTCCTAAAGAACATTATTTAATTTGCGTCCCAACCCATTCTTATTTTATTCCTTTAACCTCTTATTTACCTACTTTTGCATAAGCACGTCTTGATCTCCCTGAGATCATGAATTCTCGATGGAAACGGAATGCGGTAGGTACAAGTCATAACTAATTATCTTTATTCTCTTTTCCTTAGCCAACCCTAGATCTAAGCCCAACCTATTAACTCATTTCCTACCCGAGCGTATAATATTGTACTTTAATCATAATAGGTTATATTCTTCATTTTCTTTTATTATGATTCTCTAACATGTCAGTATAGCTCTTAATTATTATACTATCTCCTCATTTTCTGTTGCTTTTCAAATTACGATACATGTGATGATTTACTGCAAATTCCAATAAATTTGCCTAATTCTGTTTGATTCTTTTTTATTACAAATCAGTAATTTAAACCTATTATTACTGAAAATTTAGTTCTATTTTATTTAATTCGTATTTGCAAAGTTCTCATATTTTATTATATTTTTCACAAGTAAAAAGAGGATTAAATCTATGCGTATAAACTAACATTTGCAGTTCTATACATTTTAGAAACAGGTGTAAGTAATTGCAGAAAAAAGTAAATAACTAAATGGATTAAAATGACTGAGAAAACAAACTTATAAAATTTTACTAAAAGAAAATGTAAAAAAAGGATTATAAAATACTTGCAATAGTTAACTCATAGAAAAACTACTAAAAACTGTAAGAAAGTTGTAAAAGAAACTACAACTATTAATAACTCTATTTCTTTAAAATACTTAAAAGTCTAAATAATTACGACACTCACATGTAACCCTTAGCTCTTGCGCACGTTGCCTTCCTATATCATGTCCCTCGGTTGAGTATAAGTATTTTTATTATTTAATCTTCCCCAAAGAAAATACTTAAGTTTTGGGTCCGTCCCAATTAAAAGTTAACCTAGAAGGAGAAGATTTGTAGTCTGAATGAATTTCTAGCCCAAGGGTCTTATTTAGAGTAGAGCTAGAGGATCTCATGCTGCTAGATTAGTGGATTCAATTGATTCCATCAACGTCACTGTTTCAATTAAAACCTTCATATCTAGAAAAGAACACACCAGATTTCATTTAAATTATAATATGAAACTTTAGCAAGTATCTGGACAAAATCTCGTCCAGGCAACTACGTGGGTCAATCCCTAGCAGTCATGAGTAAACCTATAGGTCAACCATGTGAAAGGTCGAGTCGACCTTATAATATGTTTTTTTCTCCCTTTTTTTTGTTTATTAATTCTTGTATTATTTATGAATCTTATTTCTTTTATATCTTTTTCATACTAACTCGGATTTCGGTCGGGTATATATGTAAATTTCCCAGAAAATTGCCACGGACTCAATGGTGCAAACCTCGTAACCAATTTTTATAATTTCATAAACTAATCTTATTATTTAATTAATACCTATTTTTCAACAAATTCCATTTATGCTACTTTAATTCCTATTTTATGACATGTGTTAATTTTTTTAGTTCAAACCCTCTTGTTAACATTCGTGAATGAACTCTTCTATTAACTTCTAATGTTTTTCTTGTAATGGTTATCTCCAATTAACTTTCATTTATTCTTTTATAATGTTTTTGAATTAATTATATTTATTACTTTATAACATTATGATTACCTAATGTTAACTTTTAATATTTAAATTTTATAAGGACTTAATTAATTATTATTGCTAAAAATTTTGGGTTGTTATATTCTCCTCTCCTTAAAGGATATTGTCTTTGAAATGTCTTAGGATAGAAGAATGAAATACACAAACTCAACCAATGCCTATATACATCTACTCAAACATCATTCACTGCACCCGTTGTCCTTAAGTTTTTAAATGCAATTTATGTCATTATGCAATAGTATAATGCATATATCCCTAACTACCAAAAAATATTAGGCAAACTATTGTTTAAGTCGGCCTCCATTTTATGAAAATATTTTCGTGCCATGCATCAAAATATATGCAAATATTATAATGATGACAGATTTTTCTATATGTATGCTGTAATCATCATATATATTCAATATCCATATGATAATTATTCATTTATTGCAACCATAGAAAAGTAAAAATGCACACATACATCCATATATATATATATATATATATATATATATATATGCTTGTTTTCCTAGTTTGTGGCTATTTAAAGTGCCAAATGTATGTATATGTGCCCATTTGCATCCACTGGCAAACACTCACAACCATTTGCGTCCATCACACATAACATGTTCTATCATCATATTTGCAATCAATCCTAACATTCGCAGGTTCAATCCTAAGACCTACTCTCCCAATGGATACTAATAGAAGGAAGATCTTATTTGTGCGAAATTATAATGATAGTATATCTAAAGAATGTGTATCTAAAGAGTGCGAGTAAGAAAGTTGGATTCTCCTAAGGCACCTAACTTGTTATATCTAAAAGTTCTCTCCCTGAGATGAAGGATCTTATTGCATAATTTATTAGTGACTCATCATATGATGACTAACTAACAACTCGTACTTCTCCTCCAATTTACCCCACTGAATGGCTTCTTTTAAAATTGTTAGGCCATTCTGACTAAAACCACTTCTTTACCTTTACTATCTTACATTCCTCCATCCTTTCCACTTATACTATCCAAACCGTTAAGGATATGTTTCTTTTTTAATTCTCTATACTTTTTAGAATTTTGTTTTGTCCTTTTAAATCTTAGTTAAAAAATCTAAGTAAGAAAACTTGTTATTCATGGAGTTGAAATTTTTTCTTTTAGAAACATAAATAATTATTTCACGAAATTTCTATAAATGTTAATTCCATATTAAAGCATGCTATCCTTTAAAAAGAAAACTTCTATTGTTGAGATTATATAAATAGATATATGGGGTTAGGCACAAAGCAGGTCTCTAATTACCTTTTCGTTGATAAAATATTCTTCGACAAAATTCTTTTTGTGGAACACTAATATTAACCTTGACATTGTTCAAATTGAAATTTTTATTATATTCCTATCTAAAGCATATAATCATTTAACTATTAACATAGCCAAACTTGTTGCCTATTTCAAATCGGTGGTCAAAAGCGAATCTAACATTCTTTGGTTCTATCTGTCTGATTTTGATAATTAGATATCAAATTATCCCCATAAGTTATTTCTTTAAAAACAGAATTTCTAAGATCCTCGTCTCATGCCAAAATGGCATAACTTTAATGAATATCAAATCTAAAACATTAAACATAATTGATGGTGGAATTCATCCTAATATCCAACCATAATTCAAGGTATATTTCCAAACTAAATCTTTTGAGGTCCAAATTATAATGTTTATGAAACATCTCACACCCCTTATTATTCCTTAAACAGGTTATACTGAGTAATGTAGAGCATTGCAGGTGAAAAGAAACTAGTAACAGATACTAAGATTCATAAGACACAAAAAAAAAACAGCGGAAACATTTAATTTTCAACAATTTATTATTCCAAAACAATACCTTACATAGAATAAGTTTTAATTCAAAACATATGTCTTACAAAATATCAGCTCTAATCAAGGTATGCAATAGAACATTTCTCGTTTTAAGTACAAATCAGAATCATGAAAAATAAGATGTCATAAAATAGAATTAAGTGCACCAACACTACAAAAAAACTTCACATAGACATCGTCTAAAAAACGATGTCTTCATTTTTTGGGAGCGATGTCTTCGTCGGTGATGTCCAGAGTACAACTTTTTTACATCAGTTGAAAAGCGATGTCGAAGCAACATTAAGACATCATAAAATAATTAATTAACTGTTGTAATAATTATTTTACCATATCATCTTTTGACTGATGTCTATAATGGCTTGTTTATTCTCATCTCATATACAGAAATAAATATTTATTAAATGAAATAATATTGCACAAAATTTAATATTCAAACTATATTTTTATTTAATTAAATATTTTATTTCACATTTCTCATACACAATTCAATACATTATACAATCAGTTTTACATTGCCACCTCGCTACAACACTCAACATAATCAGTTATACATTACACAGAGCACCTCAATACGCACCTCCTCCAATTGGTCTACGGTATAACAATTTCGATTCTTCTTATAGATTTTGTACTCCAATCCAGTCCAGTCACCTGTATGCCTGTCATAGAAACACACACAGTAAACTAGAACAAAAATAGATTTTAAATACAAGCAAATATAAATTTATTTGCCTCAGAATTTTGGCGTGTTTCTCATCATTTTTATAGACTTGGTCTGATATATATACAATAGTTCTCACATATCATCCCCAATACAACTACATTGGTTTGCTGATCAGAACCAACAATTAGTTGATTATGAACATCCACAACTCGGATATAGTGGTCTACTGATAGAAAATTCATGTTTTCATTCAAACAGCAAATACAGTGGTTCAGAAAAATCAAAATAGCTATAGAGTGCAACAAAATTGTATACATGAATGGAACAACAAAACCAATTTAGGTCAATTCAAACAAGTGCAAGAATGGTCAAGTCACGCCACACAGCAAAGGCATGTACACACAACAGTGAACTCAACCATGTGCACATGTACATAATCAAGGCATGAAAATATAAGACACAACATGTGTATACAAAGATACAAACACATAAGCAACACTAGCAAAATGGTTTAGGATACGCTCAAACATAAATGACTACATGCATGAACAATCAACTACACAAATACAGTTACAAACTCACCCCAAGTTTCTACAAAACAAAACATACATGCACAGAAAAAGCTTCAACAACTCAACAAACTCTGGCCAAAAAACAATTTTAGTTTTTATGTCAAAACATGATGGTTCAGTGATCAAAAATGGGTGCTCCCATATACAGGCAGAATTATACATATACATTTGTATGTATACCAATATTGCAACATTGAAGTCAAGACAAAGATAGGAAACTCAGTGAGCACGAGTAAACGGGTTCAGGAGTCTGCAAATGTCGAGCCAGTTTCAAGCAGAATTGTATACAAACACAAGACAAACAAGTTCAAGCCAAAGTGATAATGCAGGACTCAAACTGTTAAATGGATTCATACACATGTACATAAACATAGTGATAATTCTCAGAGGTGCACAAGTAAATAATCGAGTGGAAAAATAGGATGTACCACTCAACATGTTCTAGGGATTGGAGGCAAGCAGATGCGTATATGTTCCGCAGAAACAAGTTTACATGCAGTAGAAATGAACAAGGCATTAAAAGATCCTATTTTTACTTTCAAATTCGAAGAAAGAAATGAAATTAATTTTTCTGCATGACTGAGTTATTGCTAATTTGGTAATTGAATATTATTTTTCAATTTACCAAGTTTACTGATGCCATAAAATCGACCAAGTGGCAATACAGCATACATCCATAAATTCAAAGTTTTTTTGGTGCTGGAATCAAATCAATTCACATTCAAATTTTTCCAGAAATGATCAACACGGCTTCAAAGGGGCAGCAAAACAAATAAATGTTTTCCAATTTTCCACGAATCGAAATCGGGCAAGCCAATTTTCAAAAATCAGAGATTAGGGTTTCCTAAATCCTAAAAATACACCATTCTCATCACTGGCAAATCTATCCCATTCGAAAACGAATCAAACATAAGTATTTGAGCAAGAATAAATCAAAGAGCTTACTTTTGTTGTTCGACTGAGAGATAGGGGATTCCAAGATCGTGAAGACCAGTAGCATAAAATCGAAGATAGCCTGAAACAGTCAAATCAATCCACCCGCGATCAGGAGAAATTTCTGAAAACCCTAAAGCCACAAAGTGAATCGTGATTTGGAATGGAAAAGAAAGGGATTTGGTCTGTGATGAGAGATAAAACGCGAAGGGGTGAAAAGTGAAGTGGGAGTGTTGAAGCATGAAGAGGGAAATTGCTGATGACGTGGAAGAGGCTGATTGGAGGGTTTTGATGGATGTGGTTAGAGAAGTGATCAATGGCTAGATATAGGAAATTATTGGGGGTGCGGATTGAAGCAAATTATGACTGCATTACGCATGAAGCTGATGCAAATTTTGGCCGATCTTTAACATTATGGGGGATCCGGGACGTCAGCCGTAATAGGAAACAGCTATTTTAATAATTTTTGGGTACAATCCATCTCAGCAATAATACATAATTTTACTGTACAATATAATTTTACTATAAAATACAATTAATAGATATTAACTATAATTAATAAATATTAACTATAATTACAAAAAAATATTAACTATAATTTACTAATTATAATATTAACGATAATTAATAAATATTAACTATAATTACTAAAAGAATATTAACTATAATTTACTAATTATAATATTAACTATAATTAATAAATATTAACTATAATTTACTAATTATAATATAATTAATAAATATTAACTATAATTAATAAATATTAACTGTAATTACTAAAAAATATTAACTATAAAATATAATTAATGTTAAAGCACATTTCAATTTATTTACTAATTTAAGATATAATTTTATTGTAAAATATAATTAATAGATATTAACAATAATTTACTGATTATAATATTAACTATAATTAATAAATATTAACTATAATTACTAAAAATATTAACTATAATTTAGTAATTATAATATAATTAATAAATATTAACTATAATTACTAAAAATTATTTACTACAAATATAATTAATAAATATTAACTATAATTTACTAATTATTAATCATTAACAATAGTACATTTAACAAGTGATGTAACAGACAACAACTATTTTAATAAGTGATGTAATAGCCAAGATTTTTGGAATGACCTAAGTCAAATTTTTAAAAGTGTATTTAAGACATCAATCGTTCAATAAATCGATGTTTGAGAAACCAACATCACTTTAAAAATTGCTGATGTTAAAAACCATTCTGCCATCGGATTAATTTGCGAGCGATGTTAAAACTGTGATGTCTATTCTACTTTTTCTTGTAGTGCAAATAAAAAAATTAGACCTCTGACATTAATTCCCCCAAGCTACTAGTATCAACCAATTGCAGACTTGTAAGCCTAATGGGGGAAATAAAATAGAAGAAATTGGAGTAGGTTAGACAAAAAGCCTAGTGAATAGAGTAATTACTAGCATGATAAGTAACTAAAAGGTAAGACTTAATAACAATTTAGCTTCCGTGCTCAAAAGAAATGATTACTAATAATAAGTATTTCAACTAAGATTCCTTCTTTGATTATTTGCACTTTTATTACTATGCTGAATTCTTCCGATTTGACTTTTTTTATTTTACCCTTCGATCAGCTCTTACCCTCTTCTATTGTCATCCTTATGGCCTCTAACATGCCACTAGTAAAACCTTCGTACTAGCGAAAAGACACGTAAACTAGCGCACGGACGAAATAGTGATCCCAGTTTCTATTTCACATGCTCGGTAATCATCGATTTCCCCTATCTGTCACCCTAACTCTTTGATCTATCAACTTCAGCATAAGTATTCCTGGTCTTCCAAAGACCATCAAGTCTTGTCTCAAAAGGGATGTTAATAGTATGGTCCTTAACAAACAAAAGTTCTAATTTTCACCGCAGCCCAATCTCATTATGATGACCTCTTACAACCTTTGTCCACCTAAGTATGCTTGATTTTCCTAAGACCATCAGATCTTGTCTAAAATGGGAGGTTGTCGAAATAGCTCCTAACTTACTAATCTGTTTTATCTCTTATTCTTAGCTTAATCAAGATCTGAACCCTGACCCAGTTCCTAATTGAGTAATAATATAATAGGTTTTATTATACTTCTCTTTACTTTGATTCTTATACTCTTTTATTATCAGAATAATCTAATAACTTTTCTACGTCTTATGAATTATAATATTAGTTACAATTCATTACAGGTTTCTGTAATTCTGCGTAATTTTATGCCAATCCCTTTTTATTATAATTCTATAACTTTTACATGTAATAGTGTAAATTTAGTTACTTTTTTATTTCAATCCTTATGTGTGCATCCTATGTAGTTATTATAATCCATGAGCAAAATAAAGATTAAAAACTATGTCTACAGAGTAACCTTACTGGTTAAGAAAATGTAAAAGATTGAAAAAGCCGATAAAAATAATTATTAAGCAAAAAAATTGAAAATAAAGAGAATTAATAGAAGAAAATAGAAAAGGAAGAACTTTCAAATTTTAAATAAATTAAAGAAACTATAATAAAATTAGTAAACTACTTACAGATTTTTTTACTAAAAACTACTAGAAAAACTTTAACTAAAACCGTAAATAGAACTATTAAAAACCATAAAGTTATAAGCTACTTAAAATCTATATAATTACTATGCTCACCCGTGTCCGTAGCTACTGCAGATTCACCTCTAATGGGATTATATAAATATTTTGTTTTGTGAACCCTTTCCCCAGAAAAAATTAGGTTCAATCCGTCTCAAAAAGAGAGAACCCTGTAGGAAAAATATTGTGTCGTGAGAAATTAGCTAGGTCTAAGTTCTATTATAGTTCAGCTTACGGACCTCAGATACTTGAATTTCTAGATTAAATCTTGGTCACTCATGTCACCTAACCAATCAGAATGTGCCATGCCTCAAACCACAAAAACATCCAATAGAAATCAGCCACGTCAGCCGAAAATAATAAACTTATCATTATTTCATAGTTGGACGAAATATCACCCAGTTGTTGTGGCGGGTTGACCCAACCCACGCTCAGGTCGATCTGGGGTCGACTTGACCATATTTTTTTTCCTTATCCTTTTCATGCGGTAACTTTTTTGTTTTGACTCGGATTCGAACAAACTATTTATGCAAATTGACCAGAAAATTGCCACGGACACAATGGTGTAAGTCCATAGCTAAATTTTGATAATTTGGTAAACTTATTGCTATATTAGTTAATCCTTTAATTAATTACAATGACTTGAAATTGGGATTGTTACATTCTCCCCCTTAATAGATTTCTTCCTCTAAATCTTTAAGGATGGAAGAACGAGATAAGTATTTTCATCCAAATACCTATGACCATCTACTCAAACATCATCCATTAGCATCCACTATCCTTAAGTTTACTAATGTAATATATGTAGCTATGCAATAATGTAGTGTTTATGTCTCTAACTAATGCAAAAGATTAGCTGGTCTATTGATTTAGTCGACCTAATTTTTTATGCAAATATGGTTTGTCATGTATCCAAATGTATGCATATGCTTAGTATCCTAGTTAGCCAATCTCTAATAGTGCATAGTGTGTGTTATGCCTCCATTGCATCCAATTGCAAACACTTGTAACCACTTGCGTATATCACTCACAACATGTTATATAATATGTATATAATCAATTCTACTATCCATTGGCTTAATCCTAAGATTTACCCTTATAATGGATATTTAGAAGAAATATCCTAATAAAAGGAAAAGGTTACTGATGAAATATCAAAAGAATGTTTGTTAAAAGTATGTGGGTAATAAAATGGAATTCCCTTAAGACACCAAAGTTGTTACATCTGAAAGTTCTCCTTGTGAGATGAAAGATCCAACGGTTAAAATTATTAATGCTTCATCACATGATGGCTCGCTAGTGGCTCATACTTTTTCTCCAAACTACCAAGTCGAATGGTTTCCCTTATAACGACTAAGTCTAACTAGCCATTCTACTACAGATTTTTAGCGTCTTACTCGTCTTTAATACTCTACAAAAAAATATTTTGTTTAAGTTGATTCACTTATCTCCAAAGTTTCCCATTTGCTTTTTTTTCCTTTACCCTTTTTGAATCTACTCTAAACTAGTTTAATATGGCTAAGTTGTTGCTCCAAATTGGTTTAAATTTTAGGGTCTACATTATCTTCTGAGTAGAGTTGCCTTCACCATATCCATATTAAAATTCCAAGTCTTTACATTTACGGTATTGTATTTCCCTATTTGTTCCATTTATATTGTCCAATCCCATAAGGACATGCTTCCCTTTAAACTTGATTTTTATCCTCTAAATATTTTTTGGAAGCTCTCGGTAATAAAACTGATTATTTATAGAGTTACAAAATGTTTTTTTAAAATATATATAGTTATTTTATGAAATTCTCAAAAATTCTAATTTCATACCAAAGCATATTAGCCTTTAAAGAAACTTCTATATTCTAAAACCATATATGTACATATGTAGGGTTTAGACTCAAAGTAACCTACAATTTTCTTATTTTGGAATAAATTACCATGTCATTAATCTGTTTGGGATCTGTGTATCTTTTTTGTTTAAAGCATATAAGCATTTAACTTTTTATTTACTAGCTAAACTTTATTGCTTACTCTAACTAGATGTTATATAAGATTTATTTAATCAATATGATTTTTATAAATAGGTATCAACTTAACTCCATAATTTATTTTTCTTCAAACGAATTTCTAAGATCTTCATCCCATGTCCAAATGGCATAACCTTGACGAACACCGAATCCTCGATCATTAAACATAACTAAAGATGAAATTCATCCTCATATCTAATCAAAAATTCAAGGTATACTACCAAGTTAAATCTTTTAAGGTTTGAATGCTACGCTTAGATTTAGTCTTTATTCTTCCTTATTCTTAGATATCTTACCAAAACACACTAGAAGGTATTTCCATAAAATTTACATATATATTTCCAATGCTTCTATCCCATGATTTTTTATGCGCAAAGCCAAGAATCTAACGTCAACTACATCTATACTTTTACACAAATCATAAGAAAAATCAAACATCATTAGACACTCAAACTACATTAATCTTTATTTTCTTAAGTTCCATGTCATACAGGGGACAACAGAACAACAATATATGGTCATTGAAATTAAAACCTTTCTCATAATAAGTAGCGCCCCTATGATCTAATTGAAAAACTGACGGTGGTCATTTTAAGATAACTACTCTCGTGGGTCCTCTTACTAATGCTACTAAGCAGAACTGATATTAAAGTATTAATCATAACTCTTTTTTATGTTTAAAAATAGCCACATACTTTATGTCCATAAAAGCTAAACATTTTTTAATAATCTACGAATCCAAGAAAGGCCTTACCTTATAAAAGTTATCCTTAGAAAACTTGGTTCTTGGGTCCATATGATAATAGGGTAATTAATTTCTTTACTCAACACTAAACTTATTCCTTACTATCATTTGATTAGACCAACATGTCATTTACATAGACCCTTACCAACTTATTCCAAAACCTAGCCAAACACCCTAACATATAAGTCAATAACTAGGCTTAGGCACAAGCTAGTCCAAAAGGTATGGCAACTTCTCTCAAGATCCACTTGGTATTTTACGAGTGGCTTTGCCTCAAATCCTTCCCACTATTAAATGGTGGAAATCACCAACTAAGAAATCTAACTATCGGAAAACCATGGCTCTTACTAAATAACCAAAAAACTATCTAGATGAGGCAAAGAATAACATTTCTTCTAAAACAACTTACTCACGCCTACTACAGAGTCAAAGGAACTATTCACCTTTGCAGCAAAGAAAGTGGAGCCTCTCATCCAAAAACACTTACTCTTGACAATCTTTTCCAAAAGCTCAACGGTTTGTTTTTTCCTAAAATCTTTGTGATGTGGTTCAAGTACAACGACCTCCGTAATATACATGGGGAAAGTCCCTGTCATGAGTACTGAACTCAATCTTCCAAAAAATGGATCTAAGGAGTAAATATTCGGTCTCAATTGCTCCTTCACAGTTCAATCCTATGGTATGCATACTATGCACATCCTTAAGTAATTATTCCCCTCTCAGCATTTTACATGATCCACCACATAGCTAACCTATCTGAACTCCCAATCCATCCACACCTAATAATGCTACAAGCATCACTCTGTATTTATAAAATCTTCTAACCGTAGGTTAGAAACTCAATTCTTTTCTTTCCATTGGACAATGTGCCATACAACCAATGCTACAGGTTTAACATTGTCATATATATGAATCTGAAATATCATCCCCTATTCTTGAAGGTAACTTTCCAATCTCTTCCACTAATCAAGATATCTAGAACCATGGGAACTTAATCGTTATTGCCTAGAGATGCAACAAGGGGATTATAGGAAACTCAATATGACAGACCATTCGAGTCACAAGTAATATCAAGAATTCATTTTCTGCATATCGTAGCCGGACTAATCTCCTCATCCAGCCAAAATAGCCTTATAAGTGGCTAGGTAATCAATCCCCTAAATTTTCCGATCTTGGAAATCCTATAAAATAAGCATACTATTTAAATTCTACTATTTGTGTTAAAATCCGAGATAACCAATTGTCCTTCAAACCTATCTTGACCCAAAACCAACTTTTATATGGAAATTCCCCAAGCATCCCCCATGTTAGAATCTCTAGTCTCAAATCTCGGCTCATCATAATTAACAATGTCGATCCTACTACAGGGTTAAAAACTACTATTGGACTTAGGAAAGTGTCTAAGTGCAAGCAATCAACTGATGCACAATCTATATGGAATATGGATTTAGTATATCTTAAAGGAAAGCTTTGTTAGTCCTACAATACAGATGCCTTACATAGTCTGTCTCATGTCAGCATGGCCACGACCTCGCGCAACCACCCCCAACTAGTGAACTAGAGATGATGGAACGAAATGTTCCTAAATCAGATTGGACAACTCTAATGAACTAGAGATAAATAACACCTCTTTCACCAACCTTAACCTATTTTCATTACTCAACCCTTTTGATTGAGACCATCCTTACAACACTCTAGGCATAGTACCCACATCGACTATTTCATTTTTAAGGCTAAAAATATCTTCTCAAATCCTTACGATAATACTTCTTAATTTATCTTGCAATCCTTGGCCTCTAAAGTTGCCTTATCCGTATTAAGCCCTAATATTTTCCAAGTAGGGAGCTAAACTCCTAATTCTTATTCCATAAAGAACTCATAAATATTGAGATAAATAAGTTGGGGGTTCGAATTCCGTTGTCATATCCTAAATTTGCCCAAAGTTAATTCTAAACAATTAATTTATGTGTATATTTTCAACTTTATCAAATTTACAATCTAACTACGCAAATGAACCTAATTAAAATATACCTAAGTTTAACAAAATAAATAAATTACTACCAATAATTATAAATTATACTAAATTAACAGGAATTAAACGATAATACATACCATTATTAAAAAGAACAATTTAAATCCACCTACACGTCGCCCTAAGCTTTAATCCTTGGTTGTTGAGAATCCTGCCTCCAAAATAAGATTATATAAATATTTAATATTATAAATCTCTTCCTTCAAATTTAAAATTTTGGGTTGAATGAAAGACTAGTCGGTCCTTCTCTAAAATAAGAAAATAAATCAAGGTAGTGAAAAGATTGTGTTGTGAAGAATTCTCTAGGCATAGGGTCCTATTTATAAAATAAGCTAAGGACCTCAGACCATTAGATTCCTACATTAATTATTGGCCAGCCACGTCGTTTAGCCAATAGGACTTTGCCACGTCAGCCTATATTTGAAAATAAGCCAATTAAATTAAGCCACACAAGCAATACAGTGTCAGATCTTCGTACCTGGACAAATTAATGTCCAGGATCATGGGTGTGTTAACATAAAAACGGTATGAGTCGACGTACTTAGTATAGTTATTTCAAAGAAATTAGTAGTGCAATGGTAAAGCGTGTGTTTTTTAAACTAAAGATCTTGGGGTTGAGTGACAGTAGCCACATGTTTTATCTCTTATTTCTTTTTTTCATGTTTGTTTTGAAACTTCATTCAAAGATATCTTCTGCATTTTAAGTCTATCTCTAGCAAATCATAGGTTTAAATTGATCAGGAAATCGTCATGGATGTAATGGTCCAATTCCTGTGACCAAATTCAGAAAATTTTATGAATCTTATTTATTATTTAATTTAAAATGCCGAGTGTTTAACTTTTTGTAAGAAACATGAATGTAAAGACACTTCACTATACTTGGAGATCCGTAATCAGAATATAACTCTACTCGAGGTAGCTCGTTGTTTGAGATTACCCATGGGTTTATCTAGAGGCTTTTGAATTGAAGCTTTATTGACTATAACTTATATTACCAATCGAATTATTTGCTTTTTCTTTGAAGAAAAAATTTCGTAGGAAAGGTACGTATAAACTGGTTTTCCATACATTTGGTAGTCTTGTGTTTAGTCAACATGGAAATGAAAAATTGGCAGCTAAATTGTATAAACGCATATTTTTGGGCTATAATGAAGACATCAAAAGTTATCGTATTTTGAACCCTTTCCAAAGGAAGATAGTCCTTTCTAGACATGTCACATTTAATGAGTTTGCTATGTTCAAGCCAAAAGAAAATCCACCTAGTTTAGTACATTTAGAGGATGAAAGGCCTAAGAAAATGGAAAATATTTTCATTTATCAACCTATTAGAGTCAGAGCTGCAAAATAAGTTAGAGTAATTGTTGTCATTGAAACATAACATGTAAGTCCATAAAATTTCTCTACTAATGATGGCGATGGTCATGAAGTTGGGGATGATTCAACTCAATGTTGAGTTGATAGAAGTTGAGGCAAAGTTACACCTACTTGGGCTAGCTCTAGAGTTAGAATGTCGTCAAATAGGTACGAATACCGAAATCATGCAAATATGAGCCAAGATGATCAATTGACCGCATACTACATAAGATGCAAGATGAGTAGAATCACTCTCTCTCAATTGTATCTTCTTATTCTTCTTCTTAGCCTCCACTATGAAACTTGTGAAACTCCTTTTCCTTAGAAGTAATAAAATCTCATCTCCCTAAATTGGATGTACTTATCTCATAATCGTGGAACTACTGTAAATTCATATGTTAACTCTCTATTTACTTTATTATGTGAATTGTTATTTTATTATTTTGTTCCTATTTTTTTATCGCATACAACATGATCTTATTGCTTTTGCATTGATTTAGGTTGTTTTTCACTTGTCTACTAAAATTTACCATAACAATTAGTAGCAAATTTTGGAACTTACAAAGTTAAACACGATTCAAGGGATAACATATGTGGTCCGAGGGAGATTGTTGGAACTTTTTAATATTTAGGTCACACATATATAACAAAATGTATTGTTATTTAATGAAAAATTTAACTAAAGTGATCTATTTTTTATATTAAAGCTAAAAGACTTAAAGTTCTAATTATCATGGGCTAAATATGTAAATAACAGGGCATTTTAATTTGTTGAAGTGTTAAATTATAAAAGGTCAACATTAAAATTAAAAAGATTTATGGTCCCCAAATTATACATGTTTAAACTATTAGGGAATAAGATGTTAATGATGATGGTTTTGATGAACCAACCTTGTTTCAAATATTATTTTTATAAAATATATAGTAACACTATTATCTAGAATATATATACGTACAGGAAATCTATGCAAGTATTGATTATTGAAGACCGTACAGTTTACAGAAAAAAATTCAAAGAAGAAGAGTTCAAGATATAAGACTCATGAGTATCAAGAGTTCAAGAAATAAAAAGTAATTGTGTTTAGATTGTATGTTAAAACTGTTGTTAGCACTAAATTCTTATTCAAACTTTTTCTCACTATTTTCAAATGATTTCAAAATTATTCCCTATTTTAAATCTATTTTCAAATGATTTCAAAAAAAATTCCTTTTTTTTTAATTCGTTTCTCTTTTAACTTTTGAAATTTATTTTAACTCTTTTTTTGAAATTATACTTTATTTTCTAATATGTTTTAACTCCTAATTCAAATGTTTCTTACGTATATATTTGATACTAATTTTATTATAATTACTTATGTTTTCAATTTCCTTACTTACATTTATTAAATTTTAAAGTATTTCCTATATTCATAGTTTATTTATTTTATATTTAGTTTTTAATAATTTTTAAATCATCTTAAATATATGTTTTAATATATATATTTACTTGAAAAATTCTATTTTAATATAAAGGAATATAGTTTGTTTTAAATTTAAGAATTGGCATAATTTATTTAATCATTATTTGCCTTAGTTCAAAAAAAAATATTTCTTAATTTTTCACTAAGGCATGTCGACATATATAAAATGATATGTCGATATATGTGCCGTTGATTTTAATTTCAAATTTTGAAAAGTAGTGTCTTTTGAATTCAAAACTATTCTGAAAGGATTTGACTGTTGGGAGAATATAAATAGACTTCTAAATTCGTTTCCTAACTAACTTTTCATTATCTTCTTCTTCCTTTACCCTCTCTCCATTATTCTTCTTAATTTCTTAAATTCCATACTTATACTCTGTCGATTATCAAACAGAATTATATTAACCTCTTTCTATTTCAATTCTCCATCACACTCTCTCTGAAATCTAAGTGCTACTCAAGAATTATAGGATTTTTGTAATCAAAATCCCAAGGTCAAGTTCTGTCGAGTCTATCCTATAAAACTGATACTGAGATAGGTATGGTTGTGTCCCATATAAATCAACTAGTCGTGATTGTGTCCTATAAATCATTTGGGTGTAGGTTATGGCCCGATAATCAACTGGGTCTCACTGTACTATGTAAATTAGTTGGGGTGTGCCTTTGTAGCCCTGAAATCAAGGATTATAATATTGGATGTTTGTTGAAAAGAAATCCACATTAACCCAACGTTGTATGGAACAAGATGTAGGGTAACTTCGAACCAATATAAAATCCCAGTGTGGTCTTTCTTTTTATTGCTTTTTATTATTATTATCTGTATTTGTGATTGATTCTATGATTACTAATATTTGTGATTATTGATAAACTTAAAATGATTTCAAGAAATTAATAAATCCATAAAACACTATTCACCCCACTCTAGTGTTTAATTTGTTTTAAGATCCTTAATTTGCATCCCTAATAATTGGTATTAGAGCATTGGTTTTCAAAGTTTTGATAATCTGAATTTTTGAAGTTTAAATGGCAATCAACACTGGATTGTCAGTACTAATAGTTCATTTGTATAAGGTCTATCCACTGTTATACTACACTATTCAATTGTTGTAATTATGCATGTTGGGCTTGTGGAATGAAAATTTATTTACAATCTATAGGATTAGACATTAGGAATATCATGCAAACTGAATATGTTAAACCTACTTTTAATTTTGCACAATGGACTAAAGATCAAAAAGCCACTGCACAAATTAATCCTAAAGGAATGAATATTTTATTCTGTGCATTACATAGAAATGAATTTAATAGGGTATCCGCAAGTAAATCTGCATATGAAATTTGGAAAACTTTGCAAGTGACTCTTGAAAGTACAACCCAAGTGAAATAGACCAAATTATATATGTTAACCAATCAATTTGAATTATTTAAAATGAATCAATATATTATCTCTTATATGTACTACAGGTTCCAGGAGATCGTGCATTCACTAATGGCTTTTGGAAAAACACATTCTAAGGAAGATCAAGTCAGAAAAATCCTAAATTCATAACTTCGGATTGGGATCAAAAGATTGTTGCAATTAAAGAGGCCAGTGACATCAGTGCAATGAAAATTGAAGAATTAATTGGAAATTTAATGTCATTTGAAGTCCAGATGCAAGGAAGGAAAGAAACTAAGTTATCTAAAAAAAATTGACGGCATTTAATGCAACAACTAATGATTCTAACTCCAACAACGATCGTGATAAAGAAATAACTTTAATGACAAGGAATTTTAAAAAGTTCCTTAGATATAGGAAAGGAAACAAATTCAAGAAGAATGGGAAAAGATATTTGTTGAAAAATAGTGAAGTCCCAAACAATGTTAGATGTTTTAACTACGACGACCCATGCCACTTGAAACTATTTTGTCCATATCCGAAGAAACAAAATTAATGTTCAGATGTCATCAAAGAAGAGAAAAGGAGCATACGTGGAAACTCTAGACGATTCTAGTTCATCTTCCAGCGATGAAGAGCAATAAATGAACAATTCGAATATATGCTTCATAGTAATTCACGAATTAGGATAAATGGTACAATGGAGCTTAAAGATTGGTACGCCTTTATAAAAATTATTTTGGTTAAATTGTTTGAATGGATTTTTGTTTGATTGCTTTGTTTGAAAAAATAAAATTTAAAACTCAAAATTCAAATTTTAAAATTTAAAATAATAGTTATTTAATAAAGTAATAATATAAAAAGTGTTTCTATAATAAATATTATCCTAGAAAATAATTAAATAAGAATATAAGACATAATAAAGTAATAATATAAAAAGTATTTTTATAATAAATATTATCCTAGGAAATAATTAAATAAGAATATAAGATGTAAATTAATCAAAAATTCAAAAACAGATGTCATTTGAAAATTTATAGAAGGTATGTCGACATATGTGTGAAAATTCAAAATTTTGATTTTTCCTCTACCTTTTCACTAAACCTAATGTTCTGGAAAGGTGTCTCATGACCAGAGAACATGTCCTTTGGTTATTTATTTAACTACCTATTACTATCATCTCTTTCTATCTTTAATTCAAAATTCAAACTTATCTTCATTATCCTGTACTCTTCAAAACAACACGCTAATGACTTCCTCAAGCCTACCAAGCACCATGAGGCCGACCAAGACCACTAAGGGCTTCCTTTACAATAACCAGATGCTATCAAAGATTACATAAGCTATGTAAACTTTGGTAAAGTCGATATGGGAAAACTTGCAATTTTTAGTGATTTCGCTTCTTACGATCTTCATTTTGTTTTTCATTAAAATGGAACTTTAACTTTAAATGATTCTCGGGAAAATGATAAAGTTTGCCACCCGAATCTTGTCAAAATGTTTAATGCAAACTTAAATCATGATTTTTATCAAGGAAATGAAAATGAAACGTGGAGTAGTGTAAAAGAAACTCAAATTCTTTTTGAATTGTGATGTTTTAGGTACTATTTTGGGTTGCAAAAATATTGGAATGGATATCACGGATTCTAAGATCAATGAAAATGATCTTGAGACCTTTCACCATATTTTTCAAAGTTAAGAACATTTGGAGTTCAAAAATCATGATTTTTGTCCCAAGGAAAGGATATTCGGAAAATTTCAAAACCCAAAATTGTAGTTTGCAAATCCCTTTTTGCTTTTTTCGGAAATTACGACATAAATTAGGCACAAGTGATTTTAAGTGAATTTCAACTAAAGGATTTATCATTAAAAGAAAATACGTTATATCATGGTGTTTATATTACTCGTATTTTCAAAAAAAAATAGAGTGGATTTCAAAGGCGAAGAGTTTGTTTCTAGAAAGGTTTTCAATTTCATAAATATATCTCTTGTGAAAATTACACTTGTGTTTAATCCATATGAAACATTTGCAGAAAATCAAGCTAGATTGGACCAAGAAGAAGAAGGTGAACAAATGAAAATCAAAGAAGAAGAAGAAGAAGAAGAAGATGATAATACTTCCTTAGAAAGTATAGAGTATCTTGCTAACACCAAAAATCCCTCCAAGAAAATCCTCCTTGAAAATCAAAAGATTTTAGCCAAAAACAAAAAGGCACTAAAGAGGTCATTTATTAAGAAGTTTGAAAAGATGTCTACTAAAATGACCAAGTTCTTTGGGAAAGTTGGTAGAAAAATTGGCTTGTCTTCATCCTCACCCTCCTCCGCTGAATTCGGGATTTTTTATCTTGTTGTATTAGGTTTTATTCCCATTTTCGTATTTCTGTTTCATGCTATGTATTAATTAAATATATTGTTATCATTAGTATGAATGAAGCATTATATTTCTATTAATTCTTCCTTAAATACCTCTGGATTAATAGTCAAAGTAATAAAAACAAGTATATATAAGTTAAAGCAAAGCATAAATCAAAAAATACTTCAAAATATAAAAATAACATGGATATGTCGACATACATTTTTGTATATCTCAACATATAACAGTTACATTTTCAAATTTGTATAAATTTTAAAAACTTCCTTAACAAACTAGTGTCTATTCGTTTCAAATGGATTCCAGTGCCTATGTATATATCTATTTCTTACAGAAAAATATACATTTTCATTCCTCCTTCATTTGCTATCATTATTCTTTTATATTATCAAATCCATGGCTTCCTAAATTCATAATTTGAGTGAAAATATTGAAGAAATACTTAATTCACTCAAAAACATTTTCTTTATTATCCTTTGAAACTAGCATAACTTAGAATTAGTTAAAATAAGGACAATTAATAAACAAGAGAAGCGTTTTGATGCATTTCGATGGATGGTTTCTTCTCTTTCCAAAAACGAAGGCAACAAGATCACAAGAGCAGCCCTCGCCAAAGACAACGAAGAATGGGATGCTATAAAGGCTAATCCAATCTTTGGGGGTGACGAATGGGTGGAGGTTCCTAGAAATATATGTATTTGTATCAAAAAATTATGTGATTTGATTGGATTTCTTTAATCTTAAATTTGTATTTGTAAATAACTACCTCTAAGATTGGTTTTGTTTGAATTTGATTGACTAATTGTTTAAATGTATGTATTAGTTTGAATGTATAATTATACTGATTTGTACACATTCAAGTTATTACTTAATTAGATATTACATCATGTCTTCATTCTAATTAGTTTAAGATATTAGGATCATATTAGTCTTAGTTTTACGGGGGCTATTATAGTCTAGCTAGGAATATCCAGTTTTTGTTGATGACAAAGGGGGAGAATTATAAAATAGGGCTCAAATTAAGGAGTTAGTAGTTTCAGAAGGAGTTAATGGAGTAAGGGGGAGTAACTGGAGAATCAAGACATCATGTACGAATATTTTATAAACCAAGGTTGTCATCATCAAAAAGTGCGAGATTACTAGGGAATGTGAAGTTGATGATGATGGTTTTGATGACAACAACCTTGTTTCAAATATAATTTTTATAAAATATATACTAACACTATTATCTAGAATATATATATGTATATACAGGAAATCTATGCAGGTATTGATTATTGAAGATTGTACATTTAGAGAATCAAGATTTGAAAGAAGAAGAGTTCAAAATACAAGACTCGTGAGTATTAAGAGTTTAAGAAATAAAAAGTAATTGTTTCTAGCTTTTTTATTAAAACCCGTGTTAGCACTGAATTCATATTTCAAACCTTTTTCGCTATTTTCAAATGATTTCAAAATTACTTCCTTGTTTTGAATCTATTTTCAAATGATTTCAAAGTTAGATCCTTATTTTAAATCTATAACTCTTTTAACTTCTGAAATTTAGAAATTATACTTCATTTCCTAGTATATTTTAACTCCTGATTCAAACGTTTCTTACTTACAAATTTAATATTAATTTTATTATAGTTACTTATCTCTTCAATTTCCTTACTTATATTTATTAAATTTAAAAATATTCTTGTATTCATAGTTATATATATATACTTTTATATCATCATATATTTAGTTATTAACCATTTTTGAATCATATTAAATATATGTTTTAATATATATTTTTACTTGAGAAACTTTATTTTAATATAAAGGGATATAGTTTGTATTAAGCTCAATAATTACCATAATTTGTTTAATCATTATTTACCTTAAATCAACAAAAGTTATTTTTTGATATTTCACTAAGGCTTGTCGACAGATATAAAACGATATGTCGATATATATGCCATGAATTTTAATTTCCAATCTTGAAAAGTTGTGTCTTTTGAATTCAAAACTATTCTAAAAAGATTTGACTGTTGGAAGACTGCAAATAGGCTTCTAAATTCAGTTTTCTAACTAATTTTTCATTAACTTTTTTTCTTTCTCCTCTCCCTGTTATTTTACTTAATTTCTTAAATTTCATACTTATACTTTGCCGATTTTCAAAAGAATTATATCAATCTCTTTCTATTTCAATTCTCCTTCGAACTATCTCTGAAACTCATGTGCTACTCAATAATTATAGGAATAATCAAAATTGCAAGATCAAGTTATATCGAATCTATCCTCCAAACCTGATATTCCAAACGTATGGTCATATCCCGTATAAATCGACTGGGTGTGATTATGCCTTGAAAATCAATTGGGTGTAAGTTGTGGCCTGGAAATCAACCGAGTCTCACTGTACTTCGGAAATCAATTGGGGTGTGCCTTTGTAGCTCTGAAATGAAGGATTGTGATATTGTATATTAGTTGGAAAAAAAATCCACATCAACCTAGCATTTTGTGGGTCTAGATGCACGGTAACCTAAACCAGTATAAAATCCCCGTGTGTTCTTTTTTTTTATATAGCTTTTTATTATTACTATCTGCATCTGTGATTGATTCTTCGATTATTGATTGATGTGATTATTGATAAACATAAATATAATTCAAGAAATTTCTAAAATCCATAAAACACTATTCACCCTCTAAGTGTTTATTTTGTCTTAGGATCCATAATCTGCTTTCTTAACATTAACGACTCTCTAGCTCTCTTTTATGGAGATGATATCAGATCTATAGTTTATATTAACTTGGAAAACTAAACCAAATTCCTCTTTTCATCAACAATCATCTACGATTCGCCAATTTATTTGTCAATCGTCCAACTTCTTACTAGTTAAATCATTGTAGGTAACTTATTAAATATAGATTTTAATGATTGATTGTTTTTATAATATACTGAAACCCTAACACTTGATTACGGTATTCATTTTCATATACGTAACTACTGGAGAATAGAATGTTGACAATGTTTTGATGACAACAACCATGTTTCAATCATGATCATTATTGATTATAAAATATATACATACTAGCACTTTTATCCAAAATATATATTATATGCAGGAAATAGATATTGAAGACCATACAGTTTAAGAGATTCAAAGATTTCAAAGGAGAATCAAGACTCATGAATATCAAGAGTTCAAGATTATCAGAGTAATAGAGTCTAGTTAGTATGTTAAACTATAAATAATACTCAAATTCTATTTTCAAATTATCTCTTTTTAAATTGATTTCAAACAATTTTCAAATTTGATTTCAAACTTTTCCCAACAATTATGTTTTAGGAATTTATGATTTCTGTAACACCTCGTATTTTCTATGAATATTAAAATTAAAAATCTAAGAACACTTAAATTTTTTAAAAGAAGAATTGGGTAAAATGGGTTACGCCATAATGTTCGTCTCAGAATTTTGCTTGAGATAGAGTCCGAGTTTGCGTGAATCGGACTCCGTATGAAGAAGTTATGGAGGTTAAAAGATTTCTAGTGTTAGCAAAAAATAAATTAAAAATAATAATTAAATAATCAATTCAGTTCGAAATTCAAAAACTCGGAAATTGGTTGAGCGGGAAATCTCTCACTCAGGGGTGTCGACATGGGAGTCGACCCCCCTATAGGGGTGTCGACATGGGTGTTGTCCCCCTCTATAGGAGTCGACCCCTGCCAACTGTGCTAGACAGTGACGATTTTCTGAGTCATAGGGCTACGTGGCGACTTCTGATTTGCCCGTTGACGCATTTTCTTGGACTAGACGGCTGTGTTGACTCCTATGTTAATCTAAAGGCCCATATTAATCCTAAACTTCTATATAATCACCCCAAACCTAAACCCTAGACCTCATAACCCTATTATATGAAGCCGTCATGCTGTACATGTCTAAGCTAGCCTAGCCTCCATCTTCTCCAAACTAGAAATCAAGTTAGAAAGCTCCAAACCAAATCCTCCCAATTTCATAATTTGAGTGAAAATATTGAAGAAATACTTAATTCATTCAAGAACATTTTCTTTATTATCCTTTGAAACCAACATAACTTAGAATTAATTTAAATACAGACGGTTAATAAACAAGAGAAGCATTTTGATGCAATTCGATGGATGATTTCTTCTCTTTCCAAAAAACGAAGGCGACAAGATCATAGGAGAAACCCTCGCCAAAGACAACAAAGAATGGGATGCTATAAAGGCTAATCCAATCTTTGGGGGTGATGAATGGGTGGAGGTTCCTAGAAATATATGTATTTGTATTAAAAAAATTATGTGATTTGATTGGGTTTCTTTAGTATTAAATTTGTATTTGTAAATAACTACCTTTAAGATTGGTTTGATTTGAATTTGATTGACTAATTGTTTGAATGTATGTATTAGTTTGAATGTATAATTATACTGATTTGTACACATACAATTTATTACTTAATTAGATATTACATCATGTTTTAATTCTAATTAGTTTAAGATATTAGAATCATATTAGTCTTAGTTTTAGGGGGGCTATTATAGTCTAGGTAGGAATATACAGTTTTTATTGAAGACAAAAGGGGAGAATTATAAAATAGGGCTCAAATTAAGAAGGAGTTAGTAGTTTCAGAAGGACTTAATGGAGTAAGGGGGAGTAACTGGAGAATCAAGACATCATGTACGAATATTTTATAAACCAAGGTTGTCATCATCAAAAAGTGCGAGATTACTAGGGAATGTGATGTTGATGAAGATGGTTTTGATGACAACAACCTTGTTTCAAATATAATTTTTATAAAATATATACTAACACTATTATCTAGAATATATATATGTATATACAGGAAATCTATGCAGGTATTGATTATTGAAGATTGTACGTTTAGAGAATCAAGATTTTAAAGAAGAAGAGTTCAAAATACAAGACTCGTGAGTATCAAGAGTTCAAGAAATAAAAAGTAATTGTATCTAGCTTGTTTATTAAAACCCATGTTAGCACTGAATTCGTATTTCAAATCTTTCTCGCTATTTTCAAATGATTTCAAAATTACTTCCTTGTTTTGAATCTATTTTCAAACGATTTCAGAGTTAGTTCCTTATTTTAAATCTATAACTCTTTTAACTTCCGAAATTTAGAAATTATACTTCATTTCGTAGTATATTTTAACTCCTGATTCAAATGTTTCTCACTTACAAATTTAATATTAATTTTATTATAATTACTTATTTTTCAATTTCCTTACTTATATTTATTAATTTTTAAAATATTTCTTGTATTCATAGTTTTATATATATATATATATACTTTTATATCATTATATATTTAGTTATTAACCATTTTTGAATCATATTAAATATATGTTTTAATATATATTTTTACTTAAGAAACTCTATTTTAATATAAAGGGATATAGTTTGTATTAAGCTCAATAATTATTTTGTTTAATCATTATTTACCTTAAATCAACAAAAAATATTTTTTGATATTTCATTAAGGCTTGTCGACAGATATAAAACGATAGTCAACATATATGCCGTTGATTTTAACTTCCAATCTTGAAAAGTTGTGTATTTTAAATTCAAAACTATTCTGAAAATATTTGACTTTTGGAAGTCTACAAATAGGCTTCTAAATTCAGTTTTCTAACTAATTTTTCATTATCTTTTTTTTCTTTCTCCTATCCCCATTATTCTACTTAATTTCTTAAATTTCATACTTATACTTTGCCGATTTTCAAAAGAATTATATCAATCTCTTTCTATTTAAATTCTCCTTCGAACTATCTCGGAAATTCATGTGCTACTCAAGAATCATAGAAATAATCAAAATCGCAAGATCAAGTTATATCGAGTCTATCCTCCAAACCTGATACTCCAAACGTATGGTCATATCCCGTATAAATCAACTGGATGTGATTATGCCTTGAAAATCATTTGGGTGTAAGTTGTGGCCTGGAAATCAACCGAGTTTCACTGTACTTCGGAAATCAATTGGGGTGTTCCCTTGTAGCTCTGAAATGAAGGATTGTGATATTGTATATTAGTTGGAAAAAAATCCACATCAACCTAGCATTTTGTGGGTCTAGATGTACGATAACCCGAACCAGTATAAAATCCCGGTGTGTTCTTTCTTTTTATAGCATTTTTATTATTACTATATGCATCTGCGATTGATTCTTTGATTATTGATTGATGTGATTATTGATAAACATAAAAAGAATTCAAGAAATTGCTAAAATCCATAAAAGACTATTCACCCTCCAAGTGTTTAGTTTGTCTTAGAATCCATAATCTGCATTCCTAACATTAACAACTTTCTAGCTCTCTTTTATGGAGATGGTATCAGATCTATAGTTTATATTAACTTGGAAAACTAAACCAAATTCCTCTTTTCATCAACAATCATCTACGATTCGCCAATTTATTTATCAATCGTCCAACTTCTTACTAGTTAAATCATCGTAGGTAACCTATTAAATATAGATTTAAATGATTGATTGTTTTTATAATATACTGAAATCCTAACACTTGATTCTGGTATTCGTTTTCATATACGTAATTATTGGAGAATGGAATGTTGACGATGTTTTGATGACAACAACCTTGTTTCAATCATGATCATTATTGACTACAAAATATATACATACTAGCACTTTTATCCAAAATATATATTATATGCAAGAAATAGATATTGAAGACCATACAGTTTAAGAGATTCAAAGATTTCAAAGGAGAATCAAGACTCATGAGTATCAAGAGTTCAAGATTATCAGAGTAATAGAGTCTAGTTAGTATGTAAAACTCTGAATAACACTCAAATTCTATTTTCAAATTATCTCTTTTTAAATTGATTTCAAACTGTTTTCAAAATTGATTTCAAACTTTTCCCAACAATTATTTTTTAGGAATTTATGATTTCTGTCACACCTCGTATTTTCTATGAATATTAAAATTAAAAATCTAAGAACACTTAATTTTTTTAAAAGAAGAATTGGGTAAAATGGGTTACGCCACTACGTTCGTCTCAGAATTCTGCTTGAGATAGAGTCTGAGTTTGCGTTAGTCGGACTCCGTATGAAGAAATTATGGAGGTTAGAAGATTTCTAGTGTAAGCAAAAAATAATGATTTGTGCTTATCCTTTTGTCAAATCTGAATCGCCTATGCCTATGAGACTATTGTGATTGACATAATGAAACCTATCATGTTTTATATCCTATGCCTATGAGACTATTGTGATTGATATGATGGAACCTATCATGTTGTACATCCTATGCCCATGAGACTATTGTGAATGATATAATGGAACTTGTCATGTTGTACATCAAAAATAGTGATTCTTTTAAGCCCAATTCTATCTAATCTTTATAACTATGGTGTGAATTGCTTAGCTTTCCCACACTTATTGTTAATATACAACATGCCTATTGGAAACATGATTCTTGAATTGGGTACACCTTTACATGCCTATTTTTCCTTATGTCAATTCTTATGCTCCTTCTCTATTCTTCCCCTTTTTATTTTCTTTTATGAATACTAGGTTCATTCGTAACTTAGGTTGAATCTCGATGTATGTGCGATTATAATGCCGGAAAAATTGGGTATAATTTAATTAAGTAAATTTTGAGCATAACAAGTGAATATGGCATAAAACTTGTACTTACTACACTTGGAGAATATTGATATAAAAAGACCTAAACTTGGACACATATGACAAATATGTAAATTGGATAAAGATGATCATGCCTAACTCGAGGTTAGATTGAGTTGCGGTGTAAGACTTCCCAGAACCGCCCGGCACATCCAACGACCGCAACAAAATAGATCTAATGTGATAGGTTAGCGCATTATGCCCAAAAACCCGAGGTTAGATTGAGTTGCAGTGTAAGGTTGCCCAGAACTGCCCGGCACATCCGGCGACCGCAACAATATAGATCTAATGTGAGAGTTGGTGCTCTAATGAATGAATTAAAGCTAAGGGACGGACAGGCTAAGAATGGTAGGGTTAAGTTAATTAAGGCAACACTTAACCAACACAACATGTTAATTAAACAGATGGATGGGGTTAGGTTAATTTGAGAACACTTAACTGTTATAGCATGTTGATTAGGAAACCCTAGTAACGGGGACCCGTTTCAGCAGTAATCCACATAGATGTATCATGGTACCCTGGATAGGAAGGTTGGGGCACGATTACTGGGCTGATGATAAGCGGTCAAAATAGCGGCGAATGGTGCAGCAGTGTAGGTTCCGACGGAGTATGGGCGTGCACGTACTCCAGAGTGGAAAAAGTAGGCACTGGGCATCAGTAGTATATACTGTGCAACTTGAATTTGTGTCGGGTTGCCACCATAGGAATTGATATACCCCATGGCGGGACCAGCACAGGTATCTACAATCAAGCGGGGCCGAATGACACAAGAAATAAATGCATGCGAGTAGAAGCCGATCGAAAAGGGGATCACTTTGTTATGAGCACATGATGGTAGTTGAAACATTCGTTAGTAGGTGCAGAGAAATAGAAATTAGTGCGATAGTATATTCAGTTTATCTGGCCTTATCTTGTGTTATCTTATTGTTATGGTATTGTACTATGTTCAGTTTATTCATTTCATGATCCTTTTACCTGTTTACATGCTGAATAATCACTGGACTTACCAGGCTTATGTCTGACCTGTTTTCTTTCGCCTTCTTTTCTTCCGTCCCCCCCCCCCCCCCCAAAGGTCCTCAGGGAGGGAATACTTCAGCTTAGTGCAGACCTTTTCCAACTTGAAGAGAGTAGATGTATTGCTTGGATTCTCTTTTCTTGGGCAATGGCTGTGGTAACACTTTTATTGGCAATTTATGTTGCTTTACTATTGTTTTATGCTTCGTTTTGTACTTGGAGTTTTAAATCAAGACAGATGTCTTATTGCAATAATTTAGAAGTTGGGTTTTGAGACAATGCTTGTAATGTTTTGACTGAGCCACGTTATTTATGAAATGATTTCGGTTTTCTGCTGTTTATATGTTTGTCTTGTAAATTATCTGTGCCTTTTACCTAAAATATTTCACCAAAGTTATTGAATTCCCTTTGTGAGTGACGTTAAAGGAGGTGGGGTGTTTCACTTGGTATCAGAGCAATGGTTTACCAGATCAGATAAAAGTTTTTGAAAACTATTTTCTAAAAAGAAGTTTAAAGAACCATTTTCAATAAAAGTGATGTTTTATTTTAAAGGCATAATCCCCAAAGCCATATGCACTATCTTTCTATCCTTTGTTTTGAACCTTTTCTTTTCATTTTAGCATGTTTTGAGATCTTAATTTATCAGAGGGCGTACCGATACCTGGCTGGTTCAGAAGGTATCTGGGGGCTGGGGCTAATGACGCAGGCCCAACAGACGTTCCTCTTCCCCAGCTGCAGCCGTTCCTCCTCTTCTTCCTCCTCTGCGTGTGAATGCTTTCTCGAAGATATGTAGAGACTTTCGAGCTATGGGTGGAAAGATCTTTAATGGGACAGAGTCATTTGTGGAAGCAAGAAACTAGCTCAAGGAAACAGAAGACTTGTTTGTTATCTTCGAAGTGGACGATAGGCAGAAGATACAATTGGTTGTATGGTCACTTAAGGACGAAGCCTCTTACTGGTGGAAAGTAAATAATGCTGAGAGACCGGTTGAAACTTAGGAGAATTTCAGAATGAGATTTGAAATGAAGTTCCTCTCGCAAGCTGAATGAAGCCTGCAGGTGGAGAAGTTCTTAGCACTCAAACAAAGAGGCCTATCGGTTAAGGGATACGTCAACCAATTCAATTAGCTGGCTAGATTCGGACCGTATTTAGTAAAAACTCCACATAAAAAGGCTCTCTGATTCGTTAAAGGGTTAAATGAGCCACTACACTACCTGGCTATGTCACATATACCTATGGGTGCGACTTTTGAGAGACTGGTGGACATGGCACTGTTACAGGAGGAAGACAAGGATAGCAAGAAAGAGGCGAAGGTGGAAGAACCTCTAGACAAGAAAGTGGAGGGATCGCAGAATAAGTAGACAGATTCCAAGAAAGGAGGGAAGAATAACAAACCCCATGACAAGAGGAAGTGTAAATTTTGTGGCATACCTGGACATCTAATTAAAGACTGCAGGAAGAAGAAGAGGAAGATGAGTGGTTGTTTTCAATGCGGCGAGACATGACATATGGCTAAGGATTGCCCAAGAAGGCAAGGGCAGGGGTAGAGGACTGGATCTACTTCTGGAAGGCAGATTCATGCTCTCATTGCACCTTCGCAAGAAAGAGGTAGAAATATTTCTATTGAGAATTTAGTTTATCTTTCTAATCATCCAGTTCATACTCTTTTTGATTTTGGCGCATCGCACTCTTTTATATCTACTGCTTTAGTTGAATCTCTGCACCTAGATACCAGTATAGTAGAGGATCACATGGTTATTTCAAATCCAACTGGGGGTTCGGCTTATTTTTCAATGATTTGTTTTGATTTAGAAATTTCTATACTAAGCGTTGGGTTTAGACGTAATGCTTAATTTTTGGGTTTCACGGGCTATGGGTTAATTCTAGGCATGAATTGGTTATACAGTAATAGTGCCATCCTTGATTGTGAAAGGAGAGTGGTTAGACTTATGACTCGCCTCGGTAATACTCTCGAAATCTCTTGTAATCCCATGAATTCTGTTATGCTTAGCTATCTAGAATCTCTTGATGCGTCTGTTGAAAACTTATAATCTGTTAGAGTAATCCATGAGTACTCGAATGTCTTTGAAGAGGTGAAGGGTTTACCTCCAAAGCGAGAAATAGACTTCCGCATATACCTTGTTGATAATCAAAACCTGTTGCTTTACTCGTTAGACACATGGCTCCAAAGGAAAGGAAAGAGCTCAGCAAGCAAGTTAAAGAGTTGCTTGAAAAGGGGTTCATAAGGTGGAGTATTTCTGAATGGGGTGCTCCAGTGGTGTTTGCAACCAAAGGGGATGGTTCACTTCGCCTATATGTGGACTATAGGGAGATAAACAAGCAGACCAAGAAGAATAGGCACCCACTTCCTAGAATAGACGATTTCGACCAGCTCGTAGGTGCCTCGGTTTTCTCCCAACTAGATCCGGCCACCGGATTTAATCAGCTAAGAATGGCTAAAGACAGCATAGATAAGACCGCGTTCAGGACCCCGGATGGTTTCTTCGAATGGCTTGTCATGCCTTTCGGCTTGACAAACGCACCCGCCTATTTCGTAGACTTGATGAGTAGGGAGTTCAGAGAGTTCCTTAATAAATTTGTAGTGGTTTTCGTGGACAACATTTTGGTTTTCTCAAAAACTGAGAAAGAACATGCTTTGCATTTAAGGGAAGTTATGGATACTCTTCGAGCACATCGGCTGAAAGCAAAATTCTCCAAATGCCATTTTTGGAGAGAAGAAGTAAGGTTTCTTAGACATGTGGTGTCCAAAGAGGGGATAGCTGTGGATCCTGCAAAAGTAGTTGCGGTGCAAGATTGGAAAATTCCATGGAATACAACCGAAGTATGAAGTTTTCTCGGGCTAGCGGGCTTTTACAGAAAGTTCATTAAGGACTTTGCGAAGATCTCAGCCCCACTTACTAGGTTGACAGAAGAACCTAACTTTTTCCTCGGATTTGGATTGTGATGTCGCTTCCCAACAACTGAAAAGGGCTCTGACAACGGCCCCAGTTCTGACATTGCCTGATGGGAGTAAGATGTTTACGGTATACATAGACGCATGCGGTACCGGACTAGGTGTTGCCTTGATGCAAGAAGGCAACGTAGTTTGTTATGGGGGAAGGCAGTTGAAGGTACATGAGAAGAACTACCCAACTCATGATTTAGAACTAGCTGCCATTGTTTTCGCTCTTAAGTCATGGCGTCATTACTGACCATAAATCATTAAAGTACCTTATTTCACATAAAGAACTTAACTTAAGACAACAAAGGTGGATGGAATTTCTTGCCTCATACAATTTTGAGATTGCTTAGACCTCCAACAAGGGCAATGTGGTAGCAGATTCCTTAAGTAGGAAAAAGATGACCTTAAGTCCTCTCTTTGTAGAAAGGCAAAGCTTGGAGTACATGGCAAACTTTGACTTTAGACCTTCCTTTGAATTTGTACCTGGTTTGTTAGCATCGCTAAAGGTGCGGCCTACTCTTTTGGACTCAATAGGAACTACGCAACGTGAAGACCCTCAGCTAGTTGATGTGATGGATAAGCTAATTAGAGGTGAGACTTCTAGTTACCTCAATAGATACTCCATTGATGACAAGGGTTGGTTGAGAAGGGACGGAAGGCTGTGCGTCCCACAAGTAAGGGATTTGGTGAAAACCATTCTTGAAGAAGCACATCATTCTAAGTTGACATACACCCAGGTGGGGACAAGATGTATAAAGACATAAAAAGGGTTTTCTTCTGGAATGGCATGAAGAAGGATGTAGCTGAGTTTGTCTCTAAATGCTTGATATGCCAGCAAGTCAAGGCAGAGCAGAAGAAGCCTGGTGGTCTGCTTCATCCTCTAGAGGTCCCACAGTGGAAATGGGATAGCATTTCGATGGACTTTATTAATGGGTTGCCTAGGTCAAGAAGGGGCAATACCAGTATTTGGGTAATAATGGACAGACTCACTAAAAGCGCTTACTTTATACCTGTTAAGAGTAGGAGAACTGCCTCATCGTTAGCATCCATTTATCTTAAAGAGGTGGTTCGACTGCATGGAATACCCTCTATTAAGGTAAGTGATTGAGATCCTATCTTTACGAGCGGGTTTTGGAAGAGTTTGCAAGAGGCTGTAGGCACATAGCTATGCTTAAGCTCTTCTTATCCCCTCAAACCGATGGTCAGACGGAAATGGTGAACAGAGTATTAGAAGATCTTTTGAGGTTGTGCATTCTTGATTTTGGAGGAACATGGGAGGATCATCTTCCTTTGGTGGAATTCGCCTACAACAATAGCTAACAAGCCACCATAGGCATGGCATCCTTTGAGGCTTTATATGGAAGACCATGCCGATCACCAACTTGTTGGTGGGAGTCTACAGACAAACTTGTATTTGGGACTGACATTATCAGAGAAACTTCAGAGAAGGTGGACTTGATACGAAGATGAATGAAGACCGCACAAGATAGACAGAAGGCCTACGCTGATAAAAGAAGGACCGAACTAGAGTTTGAGGTTGGAGATAGAATTTTTCTTAAAGTATCTCCTTTGAATAATGTCGTTCGCTTTGGGTTTGTAGGAAAATTGGCACCAAGGTTTGTAGGGCCATTTCCTATCAATGAGAGGATTGGGAAGATGGCTTATAAAGTAGAGTTGCCTGAAAGATTGGCTGGAGTTCATAATGCTTTTCATGTCTCTCATCTATGAAAGTGCTTACATGAGTCTGCGGAAGTTGTGGAGCCAAGCATACTAAAGGAAGTAGAATTGGAGCGAGAAGCGACGGTGAGAAGAGTTCCAACTCGTATCTTGGGTACAGAAGTTAAAAAGCTATGAAATCGTAAGGTCAAGCTAGTTAAAGTACAGTGGAATGACGCTGAAGGAGACACGACTTGGGAGACTGAAGACAAGATACGCGCATCCTACCCTTTTCTTTTTGAGGGTACATCTTAGATCTCTTTTTCCATAATGCTTTTATCTATCTTTTAAGTATATCTCCTCGGTCCTATTCTTAATCCTTAGATAGAAACCAATGGACGTAAACATGTATTTGAAACATGTTATGATTGATGGTTGCAAGTGGTTACTAGTGGCTGCTCGTGGATGCATATACAAACACATTAAGTACTAGATCGACTCAGTCACTTTCATATTGCATATGCATATATGTATTTGTATGTGGATTGAAACTTGATGTGCTATCATATGGATGTTGCATTTGTATGAACGATTGTGCACTCATGTAGAAGTTACAAAATACGATTAGGAATAACTGCATACATGATGGACTTATAGCACCGACATGATTCGCATCAAGGAGGTCAACTGAATCAGTAGACCACCTGATTTTGCATTAGATAAGAACATATACACTTACTATGCATATGATCATGAAAGCATTAGAAATCTTTTTAAGGACAATGGATGACTGTGATTGATGGTTGAGTAGATGGATGTTGGATGTTAGGATACATTCTTTTTAACTTAGAGATTTCAGGGACGAAATCCTTTAAGGAGGGGAGAATGTAACACCCCGTATTTTCTATGAATATTAAAATTAACAAATCTAAGAATTAAATTTTTTTAAAAGAAGAATTGGGTGAAACGGGTTATGCCATTGCATTCATCTCTGAATTCTGTTTGAGATAGAGTCCGAGTTTGCATGAATCAGACTCCGTATGAAGAAGTTATGGAGGTTAGAAGATTTCTAGTGTAAGTAGAAAATATATTAAAAATAATAATTAAATAATCAATTCAGTTCGAAATTCAAAAACTCAGAAATCGGCTGAACGGGAAATCTCCCACTCAGGGGTGTCGACCCCCAAGGGGTGTCGACGTGGGTGTCAACCCCCTGTAGGGGTCGACCCCTACTGTAACAACCCGTATTTTCAATAACCTATTATAACGTAAATCGAGGCAGAATTTAATTCAAAAATCTGAATCAAGGGAAACGGGCTATGCCATTGCGTTCGTCTCGGAAAAATACGTGGAATAGAGTCCGAGTTTTCGAAAATCGGAGTCCGTATGACCTGATTAAGGCCCAACGAAGTTTTCAGAAAATTCCAAAGTAGAAACAGATTTCAAATTCAAGTTTGAATTTGAAAATTAGGGTAAGATTGGGGCAGGCGGGAAAATTCCCGCCAGAGCACCCAAGTCGACAGCCCTGTCGACTTGGGAGTCGACTTGGTTGGACCCAAGTCGACAGCCCTGTCGACTTGGCTGTCGACTTGGTCCAGCCGGGCAGTTTTGCCTGGTGCACCATTTTGGGTTTGTGTTGAGTTTGGGGGCCAGATTCTGTTTTAAGGGCTGAGATTGGAACTAGGGTTTAATCCTAAGGCTAGAACTAATCCTAATCTCTATAAATAAGCCCCTAACCTAACCCTAAATCATATTAATCAACCTTACAACTAAACTATGGCAAAATCATTCCTCTCATGGCCTCCACTCTCTTCATAAAATTCCTAAATAAATTTCTATGAAATTTTCCATGCATATAAGTGTTTTCAAGCTTGTATGAGCATCATTAGCTTGCATTCAAGTCAAGTTTCCATATTTACATCATAAAGCAAGGGTTTTTAGTGATTTGGAGCTTGCATTTTGGGTTTATTTGATTGCATAAGGGCTTTTCTCAATCTTATATTTGCTTATACTCATTTGAGTCTTCATAAGCATTGTATGCCCTTTTCTACTTTCATATTTAAACTCTAAAGTTAATGAATGATGCAAGTTGTGTTTGATCATTATGATATGCAAGCTTACTATGATGTGTTATGCAAGTCTATCATGTTATGTATGCAAGTTAGCCATGTTATGATATGCAAGTTTATCATGTTATGTTATGCAAGTTTGATATGCAAGTTTGTCATATGATATGCAAGTTATGTTATGCAAGTTTGGGTTGATCCTTTTGTTCATGTTATCATGTTATGCAAGCTTATCTTGGGTTTATGAGCCTAAAGCTTCAAGCTTTATGCTAAAGGTTGCATTTTGGCAACATGTAGGTTATCATATCTCTTATGATAACTTGCATGTGAGGCTAAATGCGAACTTATGGCCATTTCTACATGTCATTTATCACCACGTATCACCAATATGCTAAGTTTGGTTTTATGCATGCTTTTGAGGCCTAAAAATGTAATATGCAAGTATATGAACATATGTACATTTCATATGCCACCATGTTAAACTTGTGGCTTCAACACCTTTATGTCATGATTATGCCAAGTTCCCTCTTTCTATCCTTTATGGGCTATTGCGATATATAAGCGATGGGATTGCGTTTGGGGTTGGGTAAACTTAAAAGACATAAAAACATAAGCTTGGGAATTTACCTATTAAGTTAGGTCTACCCTTTGGGAATTTACCTATTAAGTTAGGTCTACCCAAATGCTTGAAAACTTGTAACATGTTTTGGAAACATGATGGACATGACACTTAGAAAATATAAGTGTGACCAACTCGAGGTTGGGTTGAGTTTGTAGCGTAAACCTACCCGGAACCGACCGGCTTAACTAGTTGCTACAAACAATAGGACCCAATGTGAGAAGTTGGTCATGTTGTACCTTGAACCCGAGGTTAGACCAAGTTGTGGTGTAAAGCTACCCGGACCCGCCCGGCTTAACTAGTAACCGCAACAAAGTCTAATGTGAGAGGTTAAGGCGCATTAAATTAATTAATGCCTCATGATTAGGGTTAAGTCATGGTCCACTTAGTACTTAACCAATTTGGGCTCGGTAGATTAATCGGGGTTAAGTCGTGAACTCATCGTTACACTTAACCAAGTTAATCCATGATTAGCAAGAGGGTTAAACCGTACTTAACCCACTAGAAAAATCCTAGCAATGGGGGTCCACTCCAGCAGTAATCCCAAGTTTGTATCATTATGACCCTAGGGACTAGGCTAGGGAGGGGGCACGATTACTGGACTGGAGGTAAGTGACCAAAAGCGACGGCAGAGTGGTACGCCGGTGTAGTTCCGGGCGGACCATGGTCGTGCACTTAGTCCGAAGCCGGGGAAAACATGCACGGGTACCAGTAGATCGAGACTGTGCACTCATGTTTATGGTGTCCAGGGGTTGACACCCTAGGGCTTGATACACCCGACGGGAGACCCTGCACAGTCTGACTACAATTATGTTTGGGCCGCATTGACACCAACACGTGACGAGTTAGGCTTATAGGGAGCCGATCGACTAGACCGTTTGGTTGGACCGCGTATTAGGGTCACTTCATGTTATTGGGCCAAAGCTTGGGCCAAGGGATCAATACTTGTTTATTCAAGTCATGTTAGTTTGCTAGTACACCTGTGGTGCAAGAACCTTAAACCTGATTATGCGATGACACCTTTATCTACCTTGTTAGTTAATCATCATGCCAGTATGTAGTTATCCATATGTTCATCTCAGCTTTCATCATGCCAGTTAACTTTATCAGTTTACATTGATTGTAGTAGGGCTTACTCAGTCTTTTTGACTGACCTGTTTTTCTTTCGCCTCTTTTCTTCCGTCCCCCCCCCCCCCCCCCCCGGTTCTCAGGGAGGGAATATTGGAGCTTAGCTTGGATTTCTGATCGCTTGCTTGTGGGATTTTAGCTCATGTACGGTCTTGACATGAAGCTAGCTATGGTTATCACTTATTTTGGGGATGGTACTTATGTATTTCAGTCTTTCAGTAATGTTGTTTTTATCTAGACTTGTGTATTTGGAAAGTTGACATTATGTTGTACCAGACTTGTTTTGGAATGGTTTGAAATCTTCTGCTGTTTTATCTATGTTATTTACTCTGTTTACATATATACATATGTTCTTGTTCTGCCTTGATATATCATTATGCATGTTTACCTGATTCAAACGCCCCTCCAAAGTCAGAGTGCTTGCAAGAGCCACCCTGGCGGAGGTGGGGTGTTACATTTGGTATCAGAGCATATGGTTTACGAGAAGGAACAAAAAGGTTTTTTTAAAACTTTTGGAAAACTATTTTCAAAACCAAGTATAAAGTATTTTCCAAAGAAAAGTCTAGTTTATTTTAAAGGCTATTCCCCAAAAAGCCATTAGCAAAATTCCTTTGTTTTTCTCCATTCTGAATCTGTCTTTTTCTTCGTTTTCAGTATGGCCGATAACTTTGCTATTCCGGAGGGAGTACACGTACCTGTTTGGTATAGGAGACTTTTGGAGGCTAGGGCGACCGAAGCCGGCCCCGCAGATGTCCCTCCTCCTCCTCCTCCAGTAGTTAATGTTCCTCCTCCTCCTGTCGCTGAGGTTCCTCTTCCTCCTCCCCCTCAACATCCTCAAGCTAACTTCGCAAAGACTTGCAAAGATTTCAAAGCAATGGGTGGCAAGAACTTTCAAGGCACTGAGACTTTTGTAGAGGCCAGAAATTGGTTGAAAGAGACCGAGGATTTATTTGCTATCTTTGGGTTAGACGATCAGAGGAAGATCTTGTTGGCGGTTTGGCTTATGAAGGATGAAGCCGCTTATTGGTGGGAAGTCACCAATGGTACTAGGCCTGTTGAGACTTGGGCCGATCTCAGGGCAAGGTTCGTGCTTAAGTTTCTACCTTCTGCTGAGGAGAATCTACAAATGGAGAGGTTCATAACTTTGAAACAAGGAGATATGTCTGTCAAAGAATATGTGAACAAGTTCAATCAGTTAGCTCGTTTTGGCTTGGATATGGTTAATAATCCTCAGAAGAAGGCTCTTCGTTTTGCTAGAGGATTGAATGAGCCGTTGCAGGGATTGGCTATGTCACATATTCCCCATGGGGCCACGTTTGAGAGCTTGGTTGATATGGCGTTACTTCAGGGAGATGTCAAGAAAGAGATCAAGATGAATGATACTCAAGCCAAGAAGACTGATTCCCAGTGGAAAGGAAATCAGGGAAATCCAAGTGGTCAGAGCAGTCAAGGCAATCAGAACAAGAACAAGAGTCAAGGCAACAAGGGGAACAACAACAAGGGCAAGAACAACAAGGGGAAATGCCATTATTGCGGTTCAGTTGGGCATCTTATTAAGGATTGTAAGAAGAGGAAAAGGAAGAATGGTGAATGCTTTTTCTGCGGTGAGACTGGACATTTCAGTAAGGATTGCCCGAAGAAGCAAGGGCAAGGCCAGGGTCAGACTCAGCGTGCTGGACCTTCAGGAGGGCAAGTTCATGCTCTCAATACCGCTCCAGTTCCCGATCGAGGTAGTATTTCTGTTGAGAGCCTTGTATATATTTCCGATTTTCCAGTTCGTAACTTGTTTGATTCTGGTGCATCGCATAGCTTTATCTCATCTGATCTTGTTGATAGTTTGCACCTTAGTACTAGCTTGGTAGATGATCCCGTCTGTGTCTCAAGTCCTATTGGGGGTTCCGCCCATCTGTCTATGATATGTGGGGATTTGAGGATCTCTATACTGAGTGTAGAGTTCTTGTGTAGTGCTTATGTTCTTGGCTTTAGGGGATACAGATTGATATTGGACATGGATTGGTTGTCCAGATATGGAGCCATCCTTGATTGTGAACATAGGGTTGTGAGGCTCGTGACTCGCCTCGGAAACACCCTAGAAATTTCTTGTGATCCGAGAGGTCCCGTCATGTTGTGCTATCTTGAATCACTCGACTCGTCAATGGAAACTCTTCAGTCTATGAGAGTGGTTCGAGAGTATCCGGATGTTTTCGATGAAGTTAGGGGGTTGCCCCCTAAGCAAGAGATTGATTTCTGCATTTATCTGGTGGATAATGCAAAGCCGGTTTCTTTGCCCGTTCGGCACATGGCTCCGCGTGAAAGGCGGGAGCTAAGTAAGCAAGTGAAGGAGTTGCTTGAGAAGAACTTCATTAGATGAAGTATATCTGAATGGGGAGCGCCTGTGGTATTTGCTACCAAGGCAGATGGTTCTCTCCGACTTTGTGTTGACTATCGAGAGTTGAATAAGCTGACTAAGAAGAACAGACACCCGTTACCGAGGATTGATGATCTCTTTGACCAGCTGGTCGGTGCTTCTGTTTTCTCTCAGCTTGATCTTGCTACTGGATTCCATCAGCTCAGGGTAGCTGAAGATAGTATAGACAAGACTGCGTTCAGAACGCCAGATGGATTCTTCGAATGGCTTGTCATGCCGTTCGGCTTGACTAATGCACCCACATATTTCGTGTACTTGATGAGTAGGGTGTTCAGGGAGTTCTTGAACAAGTTTGTCGTGGTCTTCGTAGATGATATTCTGATCTTCTCTAAAGATGAGGAAGAGCACGCAAGGCATCTCGTGGAGGTGATGGATACGCTTAGAGCGCATCAGTTGAAGGCCAAGTTCTCCAAGTGTCACTTTTGGAGAAGGGAAGTTAGATTCCTTGGGCATATAGTATCTAAGCAAGGCTTAGCGGTGGATCCCGCTAAGGTAGTTGCAGTTCAGGATTGGAAGACTCCAAGGAATGCAACCGAAGTGAGAAGTTTTCTAGGTCTTGCAGGCTTTTACCGGAAGTTCATCAAGGACTTCGCGAAGATTTCCTCTCCTCTCACTAAATTGACGAAGAAGAATTTAGTTTTTGCTTGGAGCATAGAATGCGAGCTTTCTTTTCAGAAGCTCAAGAGAGCTCTCACATCAGCACTTGTTCTAGCTTTGCCCGATGGAGGGAAGTTATTTACAGTATACACCGATGCATGTGGCACGGGGTTAGGAGCTGTTCTGATGCAAGAAGGAAGAGTGATATGCTTTGGCGGTAGACAACTCAAAGTGCATGAGAAGAATTATCCCACTCATGACTTAGAGTTGGCAGCAATAGTATATGCACTCAAGGCTTGGCGCCATTATCTTCTGGGAGAAAGATTTGAGCTTTATACCGATCACAAGTCATTGAAGTATCTCTTTTCTCAGAAGGATCTGAATCTGAGGCAACAAAGATGGATGGAATTCTTGGCGTCCTACGATTTTGAGATAGCTTATACCCCTGGCAAGGGGAATGTGGTAGCAGATGCATTGAGTAGAAAAAGGTTGACTCTGAATCCTCTATTCGTTGAGATGAAGAATTTAGAGTATGTGGCAACCTTTGATTTCTCTTTGGCGATTGAGTCGATGACCAGTTCTTTAGCATCTCTAGAACTCAGACCTACCCTTCTTGATCAAGTTGGGGCTTCGCAGAGAGAAGACCCTCAGATAGTTGAGATTATGGATAAGCTGATTCGAGGAGAGGCGTCTAGTCATCTCGCTCGATATTCTATTGATGACAAGGGTTGGCTGAGGAGAGACGGAAGGTTATGTGTTCCAATGGTAGAAGACTTAGTAAGAAAAGTTCTTGAGGAAGCGCATCGCTCTAAGTTGACTATACATCCAGGCGGAGATAAGATGTATAAAGATATGAAGCGCATTTTATTTTGGCCTGGGATGAAGAAGGATGTGGCAGAGTTTGTCTCTAGATGTATCATTTGCCAGCAAGTTAAGGCCGAGTCGAAGAAGCCCGGTGGGCTATTGCATCCTCTAGACGTTCCACTATGGAAGTGGGAGAGTATTTCCATGGATTTTATCGATGGGCTACCAAGGTCAAGGAAAGGGAATACGAGCATTTGGGTTATTGTGGATAGACTTACGAAGAGTGCTCATTTCATTCCGGTGAAGAGCAAGAGGACCGCATCTTGGCAAGCGTCTGTATATCTTCGTGAGATTGTGAGACTACATGGAGTCCCTTCTAGCATAGTCAGTGACCGTGACCCAATCTTTACAAGTCAATTCTGGAATAGCTTGCAAGAAGCTATGGGCATAGGTTGAATCTAAGTACGGCTTATCACCCACAGACGGACGGTCAAACCGAAAGGGTGAATAGGGTACTCGAGGACCTGTTGAGGCTTTGTATCCTGGATTTTGGTGGTACTTGGGAAGACCATCTTCCTCTTGTTGGGTTTGCATATAATAACAGTTATCAGGCAAGCATAGGGATGGCACCATTTGAAGCTTTATATGGGAGGCCGTGCAAGTCGCCTACATGTTGGTGGGAGACTACAGATAAGCTTATACTTGGGCCTGATATGATCAGAGATACATCCGAGAAGGTCGAGTTGATTCGGAGACGGATGAAAGCGGCCCAAGACCGACAGAAATCCTATGCTGATAAGCGAAGAACTGATTTGGAGTTTGATGTTGGGGATATGGTTTTCGTGAAGGTTTCTCCTTTGCGGAATGTGGTCCGATTTGGAGCCGTTGGGAAGTTAGCACCGAGGTTTGTTGGACCATTCCCTATTATAGAGAGGATCGGGCAGATGGCTTATAGAGTGGAGTTGCCCGAGAAGCTTGCCGGAGTACACGATGTTTTTCATGTCTCGCATCTCCGGAAGTGTTTACATGAATCAGCAGAGGTTGTTGAGCCAAGTGTTCTGAAAGATGTGGAAGTGGAGAAAGAGGCTACCTTGAGGAGAGCTCCGATTCGTATCTTGGGGACGGAGACCAAGAAGCTAAGGAATCGAGAGGTCAAGTTGGTGAAGGTTCAATGGGGTGAAGCCGAAGAAGACGCAACTTGGGAAACCGAGGAGAAGATGCGTAGGCTTTATCCATTCCTTTTTGAGGGTACACTCTCAATCTCTTTTCTTTGTTAACATATCTTTCTCTTTGCTATCCATGTTTATCTAGTTTATCGTGTTAATCTTGCCATGAGAACCATAGGTAGAAACCCTTTGGATGAAACATGTGTTTGAAACATGTTATGCTTGATGGTTGCAAGTGGTTGCAAGTGTTTGCAAGTGGTTACTCGTGGATGCATTATACACATTAGGCGCTAGATCGGCTCACACACTCCTCATATTGCATATGCATGAGTGTTTATGCTTATTCATGGATGAAAATTTTTGTGTTATCACATGGATGTTGCATATGGATGTATGTTATGTGCACACATATAGATGTTATACATTATGTTAGGAATTGCATACATATGGATTCATTTCACTAACATAATTTGCATTGATGATATTTGCATTAGATAAGTACATATACACACACATTTGCATATGTTCATACAACATTTAGAATCTTGTAAGGACAATGATTGCTCGTGGATGATGTTTTGAGTAGATGGATGATTGGATGGTAGGATACGTTCTTCCCAACTTGAAGATTTCGGGGACGAAATCCTTTTAAGGAGGGGAGAATGTAACAACCCGTATTTTCAATAACCTGTTATAACGTAAATCGAGGCAGAATTTAATTCAAAAATCTGAATCAAGGGAAACGGGCTATGCCATTGCGTTCGTCTTGGAAAAATACGCGGAATAGAGTCCGAGTTTTCGAAAATCGGAGTCCGTATGACCCGATTAAGGCCCAACGAAGTTTTCAGAAAATTCCAAAGTAAAAACAGATTTCAAATTCAAGTTTGAATTTGAAAATTAGGGTAAGATTGGGGCAGGCGGGAAAATTCCCGCCAGAGCACCCAAGTCGACAGCCCTGTCGACTTGGGAGTCGACTTGGTTGGACCCAAGTCGACAGCCCTGTCGACTTGGCTGTCGACTTGGTCCAGCCGGGCAGTTTTGCCTGGTGCACCATTTTGGGTTTGTGTTGAGTTTGGGGGCCAGATTCGGTTTTAAGGGCTGAGATTGGAACTAGGGTTTAATCCTAAGGCTAGAACTAATCCTAATCTCTATAAATAAGCCCCTAACCTAACCCTAAATCATATTAATCAACCTTACAACTAAACTATGGCAAAATCATTCCTCTCATGGCCTCCACTCTCTTCATAAAATTCCTAAATAAATTTCTATGAAATTTTCCATGCATACAAGTGTTTTCAAGCTTGTATGAGCATCATTAGCTTGCATTCAAGTCAAGTTTCCATATTTACATCATAAAGCAAGGGTTTTTAGTGATTTGGAGCTTGCATTTTGGGTTTATTTGATTGCATAAGGGCTTTTCTCAATCTTATATTTGCTTATACTCATTTGAGTCTTCATAAGCATTGTAAGCCCTTTTCTACTTTCATATTTAAACTCTAAAGTTAATGAAGGATGCAAGTTGTGTTTAATCATTATGATATGCAAGCTTACTATGATGTGTTATGCAAGTCTATCATGTTATGTATGCAAGTTTGCCATGTTATGATATGCAAGTTTATCATGTTATGTTATGCAAGTTTGATATGCAAGTTTGTCATATGATATGCAAGTTATGTTATGCAAGTTTGGGTTGATCCTTTTGTTCATGTTATCATGTTATGCAAGCTTATCTTGGGTTTATGAGCCTAAAGCTTCAAGCTTTATGCTAAAGGTTGCATTTTGGCAACATGTAGGTTATCATATCTCTTATGATAACTTGCATGTGAGGCTAAATGCAAACTTATGGCCATTTCTACATGTCATTTATCACCACGTATCACCAATATGCTAAGTTTGGTTTTATGCATACTTTTGAGGCCTAAAAATGTAATATGCAAGTATATGAACATATGTACATTTCATATGCCACCATGTTAAACTTGTGGCTTCAACACCTTTATGTCATGATTATGCCAAGTTCCCTCTTTCTATCCTTTATGCGCTATTGCGATATATAAGCGATGGGATTGCGTTTGGGGTTGGGTAAACTTAAAAGACATAAAAACATAAGCTTGGGAATTTACCTATTAAGTTAGGTCTACCCTTTGGGAATTTACCTATTAAGTTAGGTCTACCCAAATGCTTGAAAACTTGTAACATGTTTTGGAAACATGATGGACATGACACTTAGAAAATATAAGTGTGACCAACTCGAGGTTGGGTTGAGTTTGTAGCGTAAACCTACCCGGAACCGACCGGCTTAACTAGTTGCTACAAACAATAGGACCAAATGTGAGAAGTTGGTCATGTTGTACCTTGAACCCGAGGTTAGACCAAGTTGTAGTGTAAAGCTACCCGGACCCGCCCGGCTTAACTAGTAACCGCAACAAAGTCTAATGTGAGAGGTTAAGGCGCATTAAATTAATTAATGCCTCATGATTAGGGTTAAGTCATGGTCCACTTAGTACTTAACCAATTTGGGCTCGGTAGATTAATCGGGGTTAAGTCGTGAACTCATCGTTACACTTAACCAAGTTAATCCATGATTAGCAAGAGGGTTAAACCGTACTTAACCCACTAGAAAAATCCTAGCAATGGGGGTCCACTCCAACAGTAATCCCAAGTTTGTATCATTATGACCCTAGGGACTAGGCTAGGGAGGGGGCACGATTACTGGACTGGAGGTAAGTGACCAAAAGCGACGGCAGAGTGGTACGCCGGTGTAGTTCCGGGCGGACCATGGTCGTGCACATAGTCCGAAGCCGGGGAAAACATGCACGGGTACCAGTAGATCGAGACTGTGCACTCATGTTTATGGTGTCCAGGGGTTGACACCCTAGGGCTTGATACACCCGACGGGAGACCCTGCACAGTCTGACTACAATTATGTTTGGGCCGCATTGACACCAACACGTGACGAGCTAGGCTTATAGGGAGCCGATCGACTAGACCGTTTGGTTGGACCGCGTATTAGGGTCACTTCATGTTATTGGGCCAAAGCTTGGGCCAAGGGATCAATACTTGTTTATTCAAGTCATGTTAGTTTGCTAGTACACCTGTGGTGCAAGAACCTTAAACCTGATTATGCGATGACACCTTTATCTACCTTGTTAGTTAATCATCATGCCAGTATGTAGTTATCCATATGTTCATCTCAGCTTTCATCATGCCAGTTAACTTTATCAGTTTACATTGATTGTAGTAGGGCTTACTCAGTCTTTTTAACTGACCTGTTTTTCTTTCGCCTCTTTTCTTCCGTTCCCCCCCCCCCCCCCCAGGTTCTCAGGGAGGGAATATTGGAGCTTAGCTTGGATTTCTGATCGCTTGCTTGTTGGATTTTAGCTCATGTACGGTCTTGACATGAAGCTAGCTATGGTTATCACTTATTTTGGGGATAGTACTTATGTATTTCAGTCTTTCAGTAATGTTGTTTTTATCTAGACTTGTGTATTTGGAAAGTTGACATTATGTTGTACCAGACTTGTTTTGGAATGGTTTGAAATCTTCCGCTGTTTTATCTATGTTATTTACTCTGTTTACATATATATATATATTTATATATATATATATATTCTTGTTCTGCCTTGATATATCATTATGCATGTTTACCTGATTCAAACGCCCCTCCAAAGTCAGAGTGCTTGCAAGAGCCACCATGGCGGAGGTGGGGTGTTACACCTACCAACTGTGCAGGACAGTGATGATTTTCTGAGTCATAGGGCTACGTGGTGACTTCTGATTTGCCTGATGGCGCATTTTCGTGGAATAGATGGCTCTGATGACTCCTAGGTTGATCTAAAGGCCCATATTGATCCGAAACTTCTATATAATCACCCAAACCTCAACCCTAGACCTCATAACCCTATCTATGAAGCCGTCATGTTGTCCATGTCTAAGCTAGCCTAGCCTCCATCTTCTCCAAACTAGAAATCAAGTTAGAAAGCTCCAAACCAAATCCAAACTAGAGAATCAAACATCTACATCAAGGGTTAAGCTTAACAAATTCAGAAATTAGAACACAGAATACAAAATCCATTCTTTTTCTGTAAGTTCAGTTATTATTCAGATTTGAACACCTAATAGAAATCATGACTGTAATAATTGGATCTAGAACTATGCCTAATTCTGATTCGTGCTTATCCTTTTGTCAAATCTGAATTGCCTATGCCTATGAGATTGTTGTGATTGACATAATGAAACAAATCATGTTGTATATCCTATGCCTATGAGACTATTGTGATTGATATGATGGAACCTATCATGTTGTACATCCTATGCCCATGAGACTATTGTGATTGATATAATGGAACTTATCATGCTGTACATCAAAATTAGTTATTCTCTTAAGTCCAATTCTATCTAATCTTTACACCTATGGTGTGAATTGCTTAGCTTGCCCACACTTATTGTTAATGTACAACGTGCCTATTGGAAACATGATTCTTGAATTGGGTACACCTTTACGTGCCTATTTTTCCTTATGTCAATTGTTATGCTCCTTCTCTATTCTTCCACTTTTTATTTTCTTTTATGAATACTAGGTTCATTCGGAACTTAGATTGAATCTCGTTGTAAGTGCGATTATATCGCGGGAATTTTTTTGTATAATTTAATTAAGTAAATTTTGGGCATAACAAGTGAATGTGGCATAAAACTTGTACTGACTGCACTTAGAGAATATTGATATAAAAAACCTAAACATGGACACATATGACAAATATGTAAATTGGCTAAAGATGATCATGCCTAACCGGAGGTTAGATTGAGTTGCGGTGTAAGACTGCCTGGAACCGCCCGGCACATCCAGCGACTGCAACAATATAGATCTAATGTAAGAGCTTAGCGCATTAAGCCCAAAAACCCGAGGTTTGATTGAGTTGCGGTGTAAGGCTGCCCGGAACCGCCCGGCACATCCAGCGACCGCAACAATATAGATCTAATGTGAGAGGTTGGTGCTTTAATGAATGAATTAAAGCTAAGGGACGGACAGACTAAGAATGGTAGGGTTAAGTTCATTAAGTCAACACTTAACCAATACAACTTGTTAATTAAACAGATGAGTGGGGCTAGGTTAATTTGATAACATTTAACCGTTATAACATGTTGATTAGGAAACCCTAGTAACGGGGACTCGTTTCAGCAGTAACCCACATAGATCTATCACGGTACCCAAAACTAGGCAGAGTGTGGCACAATTACTGGGCTGATTATAAGCGGTCAAAATAGCGGCTGGTGGTGCTGCAGTGTTGGTTCTGGCGGAGTATGGGCATGCACGTACTCCGGAGTGGAAAAAGCAGGCACTGGGCATTAGTAGTATATACTGTGCTTCTTGAATTTGTGTCGGGTTGCCACCATAGGAATTGATACACCCCATGGTGGGGCCAGCAAAGGTATCTACAATCAAGCAGGGCCGAATGACACAAGAAATAAATGCATGCAAGTAGAAGCCGATCGGAGAAGGGATCACTTTGTTATGAGCACATGATGGTAGTTGAAACATTCGTTTGTAGTTGCAGAGAAATGGAAATGAGTGCGATAGTATATTCAGTTTACCTTGACCTATCTTATGTTATCTTATTGATGTGGTATTGTCCTGTGTTCAGTTTATTCATGTCATGATCCTTTTACCTGTTTATATGCTGAATAATCACTGAACTAACCAGGCTTATGTCTGACCCCTTTTTTTCGCCTTCCTTTCTTCCGTCCCCCCCCCCCCAGGTTCTCAGGGAGGGAATACTTCATCTTAGTGCAAACATTTTCCAGCTTGAAGAGAGTAGATGTATTTCTTGGATTCCCTTTCTTGGGCTATGGCTGTGGTTACACTTTTATTAGGGATTTATGCTGCTTTACTACTGTTTTATGCTTCTTTATGTACTTGGAGTTTTAAATCAAGACAGATGTCTTATTGTAATGTTTTGACTAAATCACGCTATTTATGAAATGACTTCAGTTTTTCGCTGTTTATATGTTTGTCTTGTAAATTATATGTGCATTTTACCTAAAATGCTTCACCAAAGTTAATGCATTCCCTTTGTGAGTGACCTTAACGGAGGTGGGGTGTTTCAATTTCAAATATATATACTTTCTAAGTTTATGTTTATATATTATAAGTTTTATAATTATATAGTTTTATATCATTTATATATAGTATTTAAATCATATGTTTGAATTATATTTTATTATGTTATTATACTTGAAAAAATATGTTTTAAACAACTAGTTTTATCTCAGGAATTTCAATATATATATATATATTGATTTAAATACTTTAAAAATGATTTAAGATTTAAATATATATATATATATATGTATATGTATGTATGTATATATGTATGCTTCGGCATACATGTTTTTGCATGTCGAAATATAAACGCGACATTTTATTTAAATTCAAAAATTGTGTCTTTTCATTTTAAAACATTTCAGAAACGGTCGTGTCTCTTGGAAGTTGAAACACTATATAAAGTCCTCATTTTCGTTTTTTTCATAAATAATCATCTCCTTCTTCCATACTTTACATATCGCCATTATTCTTCTTAATTTTCTAAGGTTATATACGTATACTATGCTGATTCAATACAATTATATCATTCTTCTTCTATTTTCGGTCTCTATCAAATACTCTCTATTCAGAAGTGCTGCTCAAGAGTTCTAGAGCAATTGTAATCAAATATAGGAAGGGTGTGTTCCTTGAAATCAAGGAAAAGGATAGGGTGTGTTCCGTGTAGCTCTTAAATCAAGGAAAAGGAGCGGTGTTAACCTTATAGCCATGAAGTTAAGGGTATTGTAATTGGATACTGATATTAATAAAACTCTGCACAATCTAGCATCGTGCGGGACTGGACGTAGTATCCAAACTAGTATAAATTCCGATATGTTCTTTCCTTTTCTACATTTTACTTTTATTTGATCTACATCTGTGATTTTTTCTATTGTAATATTTATTCTGTGATTCATATAGTAGTTTGTGTAATTCATAATTGGTTAAGATTTCTATAAGTTCTTTAAAACACTATTCACCCCCCTCTAGTGTTATTTTTGCATTGAAATCCTTGATCCTCATCCCTAACAATTGGTACTAAAGTATAGGTTTTCAAAATTTCATCATCTGAATTTTTGGATATATTAAATGGCAACCAACACTGGAATTGCTAAAATAATAGTTCTTTTTAGAGGGTCGGTCCGCCCTTAGACCACCAATATTTAATGGTAGTAATTATTTTTATTGGGCATGTAGAATGAAAATATATTTACAATCTATAGGATTAGACACTAGGAGTATCACACAAAGTGAATATGTTGAACCCACTATTAATTTTGCACAACGAACCAAAAGGCCTCTACACAAAATAATTCTAAGGCTATGAATACGTTATTATGTTCATTAGATAGAAATGAATATAATGGAATATCAATTTGTAAATCTTCTTATGAAATATGAAAAACCTTGCAAGTTACTCTTGAAGGAACAATAAAGTTAAACAAACAAAGATATCAATGTTAACTAACTAATTTGAGTTATTTAAAATGAATCAAAATGAATCCGTCTCCGCTATGTACTGCAGGCTCCAGGAAATCGTGAATTTGGTCGATGGCTTTGGGAAAAACTTATTCTGAAGAAGGTCAAGTCAGAAAAATTCTTAATTCTCTAACTCTAGAATGGGATCAGAAAACACTGGCAATTGAAGAGGACAATAATATTAGTGAAATGAAGATTGAGGAGTTAATTGATATTTGATGTCATTCGAAGTACAATTACAGAAAAAAGGGGAATAAGTCGACAAAAAAGAAATCTATAGCGTTCAAAGCAATAACTGATGGTTTTATTCAAGCGGTGGGGACGATGAAGAAATTTCCTTGATGACAAGGAATTTCAGAAAAATTTTAAGATATAAAAGGAGAAGAAACTTTCAGAAAAATAATCAAGGAAGTTCGGGAAAAATACTAAGAACGATAGATGCTACAACTACAACAAACCAAGCTATATAAAAAGGATGTGTCCATATCCTGATAGATCAAATCAACAGACAAATGACAATTCGTCAAAGAAGAAGAAAAGAGCATATGCATCAACTTTAGATAACTCGGGTTCATCGTGAAGTGACGAAGAGCCAGAAACTGGAAATTCGAATATGTGCTTTACAACGATTAAGGAATCAGAAAATATCAAAGAAATGGATCTAAAAACCAAGTACGTCTTAATTAATAATTTTTGATTGAAATAATTAAATGGGTGCTTGTTTGCTTGCTTTGTTTGAAATTTGAATCCTAAAAATCAAATTCAAGTTTTGAAATTTGAAATTCAAAATAATAAATAAAAATTAATTTTAATTTTTTAAAAAAATTAATATCATCTTAGGAGATAACCAAATATAAAATATTAAAATAATATAACAAAAGTCAGAAGGAAACTTGAATTTTTGAAAAAACACATGTATGTTGACATACATGGATATACATCACTACACCATAACAGCCAATTTAGCACACTAGGATGCGGACGTAAAATATGGTTTATAGCCATATCATATTTGATACTACTCTGATCCGTATCAAACTACATTTTGCGATCCGCACCACCCCAAACACCCAAAATCTGATCGTCCATCAACGAAGCTCCGTATCAGTTAATTTGATATGGCTTTTGGCCAAATTGAATGTGTATCATATTGTGCACCCCATTAGGCACTCTAGATTAAAATTTTGGCCGCACCCTTTTCCCTCTGTTTCACTTTAATGGTGACCAAAAACCCAAATTAGGATTTTCGGTCACTAAATTGTGCCTCCGCCTTTCTCTGGAATCTCCCTAACTGACAGAGACGAACAACCCTCTCCTTCGACGCAGCAACCCTTAGTCCCTATCCCTTCGTTGACCGCAAGTATGTATTTCAAGTGAATTATGTTTTGCATGCCTGATAGTTGGGATTAGAGAACAAGTTGAAGTCTTTGTATGCTAGTTGATCCTTACTTTGTGTTTGTTTGTTAGCTGTTTCAAATGAATCGTGTTGTGCATGCCTGATTGCAAAGATTAGGGAACAAGTTGAAGTCTTTGTGTGTAAGCCGATTGCTACTTCGTGTTAGTGTGTTAGCTATTTCAATTGAATTGGTATATACTAGTGTACTAGCAGGTTGTTATACCCTGGAATCAGAGAAATCAAATTTGATTGCGTTATAATTTTAGATTGTGAGATATATATCCATGGAAGTATGAAACAAAGAAATAACAATGAGTTCGTCAAGCCGATTGCAACTAAAATGTAGTAACCACATCCATGTACAAGTTGTCGCTGATTTATAGTTTAACTATTTAGCAACTAAAAGTTGCCCATTTCTTAAACTGAGCAAATGGATAATTCTATAGTTCAATATTTAACCATGATTTCATCGTCATTTGATTATTTGTTTGTGCTTGAAATTTATTTTGTGTTGTCTTATAACAAGTTTACTCTGTTTTGATAAATAACAAGTTTACTGAAAATATAATAACAGGTTTGCTGAAACCTAGGACGATGGATGATTACTCGACTTTCTAGTTGATAATTTAATGGGCGATCCACAAGGTGGATGCATTTTAGCTGACGTGTAGAGTCGGGTATCCATGCTTATTAGCTTTATCCAAATGTCGGATGCTGTTGCACTTAACTTTAGTAAAAAGCTGCTTTCACTAGCAATTTTCCATACTTTGTAGCAGAGACTGTAGTGTAAGTTATCTTGCATTACATAGTTTGCTTCAAAGAAACTGAAAGTTGCAAGTGAAAGCAACTTTTTCCAAAGGTTAAGTGAAGCGGCATTCAACATTTGGATAAAACTAATTAGCATGGATTACTAACCCTGTGCGTGAGCTAAAATGCATCCACCTGGTGGATCGCTCAGTAAATTCTTAATTAGAAAGCCGAGTATGTGTGTCATCCAACGGTGATGATTCGATATCTTTAGACGTTGGAGCAGGTATATATTATTCTACATTTATCTCTACGTAGTATCTTACATAAGAATTGAATGAACATGTACTTGTGTGCCCATGCATCTAGAATATTCTTTTCGTTTATTTGTTCCTTGTTGTGTGTGTAGGAGGATGTTCTGTATGCTAGGGTATGAACTACCGGTGTTGCATATGGACTACACTTCAGGTGATTCTTCTTTTGGGTTTGCATTTTTAATGACTATCAACTAGGTTGTTGTATGAATTTAGGCCGCATAGAAATTAGTCGACTAATCGACTAGTCGATTCGATTAGATTGTTATTGGTTCGCAGTGAAGTATTTGTACACAAACACACTGATCGACTATGTACCATTAAATTACACAAACACACTGATCGTCACGATATGTCCTTCACTATTATTGGTGTCTAATGAAATTACACAAGTCCAAAATATTGAAATTATCATCTAATCCTTCACTGTTAGAACCATTGTTGTTATCACTTTTTCTACCGGAATTAGCATTCAATGGCGCATTCTAATCCTTTACCGTTATATCTGTATAAACATACACTTAGCTCTGTATTCATGTTTGCATCTCAGTCACCAAATGTTACAGTGTCAATCTACTGTCCAACTATGAAGTATTTGTAACTTGTTTCTTGTATTTTATAGGCAATTATGTTGGAGATTATGGTGCTTTGCTGGAACTCAAGCTGCAGGCTATATATCACGATTCAATTTTGATGCCAAATGAAACTTGAACTCCAGGCTGGCTATCGCTCAATCTTCCCGGCCTCGACTGGACTGTTTATCAGGCTGTCATCTTTTTACCTCATTTTTTTACTTTATAATGTGATGAAAATCTGATACAATTCCTTTTAATGTTTATGTTTGTATGTACATCGTGTTATGACAAACCTTGTAATGCTTTGAGTATATATATGTATAAATTGTGTGATTCCTGTGTATACTTTGTGGTATGTATACCCTAGGATATGAAAGATATGTGCTACAGTTTCTGGTTTTTTATATATACACATATATGATATATATATATACACACACACACATATATGTACACACACATATAATTAGACACGGTCAAAGACCGTGTCTGATTAGACTTTAGATACGGCTAGTAGCCGTTTATTAAAATAATGAGATACGGTTAGTAGTCGTATCTAATAATTTAACATGCGACTTTTTGATACGGCTATTTACCATGCCCAAGAGCTCTAGATACAGCTAAAAACACAGTCTAATTAGCATAGATGGTGTAGTGCATGTTGACATATGCAGAGAATTTGAAATTCAAACTTTTCAAATGTTTAAACTTTCAAACTTCCTGCCACCTTTTCACCAACTCCCAAGGTATGAAAAGGTGTTCTTCTATTTAGAGAAGATGTGTCCACTTGATCTCTATTTAATCAACTATTCAATACTACTCTTTCTACCTCTCATTCAAAATTCAAAAATATTTTCTTCATTCTATACTCTTCAAACTATTTTCTAATGGCTCCTCAAGTACTCTAAAGACTATGAGACTAATCAAGACTCTCAAAGGTCATCTCTACAACAACCCGTAGGCTATCCAAGTGTACATAGATTATGTTACGAATGTAAAAGTCTATACGGAAACATTTTCTCATTTTGAAGATTTTACATCCTATGATCTTCCTACTCTTTTTAATCAAAATGAAGTTATAGTTTGATTGATTCTCAGGATAACGATGAAGTATGTTACCAAATCTTGTCAAATTGTTTTATGTAAATTTAAATCGTGGATTTTTTGAAGGAAATGAAAATCAATTTTGGAGTAACGTAAAAGGCACTCAAATTATTTTAGATAGTGATATTTTGCGAACTATTTTGAATTGCAAGAAAACGGGTTCGGATTTTTCGGATTTGAAATTGACGAACATGAGTTGGAAACATTTCATCGTATTTTTTAAAGTGATGATCATATGAAATTCAAAAATTGTTTTTTCCTCCCAAAAGCTAGAATTGTCAACCTTCATCTTCAACACACTCTTACTCCCTGTTCCGGAACTATTAATAACCCTATTCTCATGTTCCAAAAAGCTCTTTTTGCCATCTTTGGCACTTATGATATTAATTAGGCCGAAGTGATTTTGAGAGAATTCAAACCAAAAGAGATGCTAACAAAAGAAAATACTCTTTACCACGTAATTTACCTTACCTGAATCTTTAAGTATTTTGGAGTGGATTTCAAATAAGAAGAATTTATTCCTAGAAAGGTCTTTAATTCGGGAAATATACCCCTTATGTGAATTCCAATCATTTTCAAACCTTACGAGTCGTATGCCGAAAAGCAAGGTCGAATAGAAAAGGAAGAAGTTCTAATGGAAATTAGGAAGATAAATCCTCAATGGAAAGCATAGAATTTCCTACTTCATCAAGAGCCATATCCAAAGAATCAATTTATCAAAATCAAGTCAAACTAGCCAAAAACCAAAAGAAAATCAAGAAGACACTCAACAAAATATCTTCCAAACTTAACAAGCTTTTCGAAAAATTAGAAGAAAACTTGGAGTATCGTCTTCCTCATCTTCATCCGCCAAAATATAAGTTTATTAGCTTGTGTTAACATTTCATATTAGTTTGTGTTCCCTTTTCGTATTTCTTGTTTCAGTATTTCATGTACCGTTTGAATGTAATCTCTCATTAGTAATAACGTACATTTTTTTTCTCTGTCAAATCCACCTTTAAACATCTGTAAAAACATTAGAATTAAACAAAATAATATAATGTAATAAGAAGTAATTCAAAACTGTATAAAATGTTCAAAATACCAAAAAATACATAGGTATGTCGACATACAAGAATGTGTATGTCGACATATAACTGCCAAAGATTAAAAATTTGTTCAAATGTGAACTTTTTTATTTTTTTATTTTTTGCAATGTTGACCAGTTTTTTACGTGATCTGTAACACTTTATTAAAAAAAAGATAAAAATAACGCAGGAGATATACCAGGCGTATGCGTACTCCAAAAACAAGTTCCCACGCAGGGGAAAATCATTACTACGTTGTTACAGTACATTTTAAATACATAAAAATACATTTTTTGTGCTTCCTTTGGAAAATGTGAATTTTCTAACAACCACCTTATGTATATTCAATTTCAAACGAATTTCGGACTATATATATCATTCTCTTCTAGAAAAATTCATTTTTACTTCTCTAATTCTTTCCTAATCACTCTCTTTCTATATAATCAAGTACATGGCTACTCCTTTTCACAATCTAAGTGAAATTCTTGAAGAAACTCTCAATTCTTTCAAGAATATTCTATATGTCATTCTCCGCAATCGATGTCTAGAATTAAGTCAGATAAAAATGATTGAACAATAAGAAAAACACTTTGATATTATCCGTTGGATGATCTCTTCTCTTTTCATAGATGAAGACAACAACATCATCGGTGCACCACTCTCTAAAGACAACGAAGATTAGGAAGTCATAAAAGCGAATCCAATCTTTGGTGGAGATGGATGGGTGGAAGTTCCAAGAAATGTATGAACTTGTTTGATTTGATTGGTATGCTTTGTGTGACGTGATTTGAATTTGAAATTAAAAACTTGCAAATAATTGACTTATTTTGTAAATACTGGTTGGATTGTTTGTTGGATTCGAAATTCACAATGATTGTAATAATTATACTCTTGTATAGTTTATTTATTAGAATTACAATAGTATTTCCATAGAGATAGGGGGAATTGTAGGAAAATTAAATATTTAGGGAAATTTATAATTTCAGGGGGAGTTACATATATACAGAATTAGTCTCTAGGATTATTCTAAGCATAAATAATTATTCTTTTTGTTGATGACAAAGGGAGACAAAATTATAAAATAAGTATAGAATAGGCATAGTTTAAGGGGGAGTTAGAAGGAATTCATGGTGAAAAGGGGAGTAACCGAAGAATCAGACTGATAGGTAATATCAGGTATGAATATATTATAAACCAAGGTTGTTATCATCAAAAAGGGGGAGATTGTTGGAGAATGGAATGTTGATGATATTTTGATGACAATAACCTTGTTTCAATCATTATCATTATTGATTATAAAATATATATACTAACACTTTTATCCAGAATATATATATATATATATACACATGATTTAAATGCAGGAAATAGAAATTGAAGACTGTACGATTTAAGAGATTCAAAGAATTCAAAGGAGAATCAAGACTCATGAGTATCAAGAGTTCAAGATTATCAGAGTAATAGTGTCTAGATAGTATGTAAGAATAACACTCAAATTCTGTTTTCAAATTATCTCCTTTTGAATTAATTTCAAACTGTTTTTAAAATTGATTTCAAACTTTTCTAAACAATGATTTTTTTTAAGGATTTATGATTTCAAATATATATACTTTCTAAGTTTATATATATATTATAAAGTTTTATAATTATATGTTTTTATAATTATATTATATAGTTTTATATTGTTTATATATATAGTTTTTAAATCATATGTTTAAATTATATTTTACTATGTTTTTATACTTGAAAAATTATACTTTAAACAATTAGTTTTATCTCAAGAATTTCTAGAATATATATTGGTTTAAATACTTTAAAAATGATTTAAATTTTAAAAATATATATATGTATGTATGTATGTATGTCGATATACATGTTTTTACATGTCGACATATAACCGTCACATTTTGTTTAAATTCAAAAGTCTTGTCTTTTCATTTTTAAACGTTTCAGAAATGGTTATGTCTCTTGGAACACTATTTAAAGGCCTTATTTTAGAATTTTTTTCATAACTAATCATCTCATTCTTCCCTACTTTACATATCACCATTACTCTTCTTAATTTTCTAAGATTTTACACCTATAATCTGCCGATTTCAATACAAATTATATCTTTCTTCTTCTATTTTCAATCTCTATCAAATACTCTCTGTTTGGAAGTGCTACTCAAGAGTCCTAGGGCAATTATAATCAAAGATAAGAAGGGTGTCTTCCTTGTAGCCATGAAATCAAGGAAAAGGATAGAATGTGTTCCTCCTAACCCGTACATCAAGGAAAAGGAGCGATGTTAACCTTGTAGCCATGAAATCAAGGGTGTTGTAATTGGATACCGATATAAATAAAACTCTGCATAATCCAACATTATGCAGGACTAGACGTAGGAGCAATCTAAACCAGTAAAGAATCTGGTGTGTTCTTTCCTTTTTGGCATTTTACTTTTATTTATATCTGCATCCAAGGTTTATAATCTCAGATATCGGTCGCGTTTCGTCCCGGCGATTTTAGAGACTTGATCCTATATCGGAGGAGATCCGCGTGAGATGAGTCTAACTTAGGTATTCATCTCGGATTTCCATCTTGGGTCTAAAAGTTAGTATTGGAACAATCTTGGGGTACATGATATGTTTAAAAATGATATTCTTACACCATGATTTTTATGAATGTTATTGTTCGACGACGGATATTTTATTAACTAGAAAACCATCGCGAAGTGTATAAAATCGTAAACGCACGTCGTGCACTTATAACACGTAGCGAATACAGGTCGATCCATGGGGAAAGAAATAATTCTAATTTTATTCAATCAAATTAAAATAATGTTAAGAGAAATATTAGCTACAACTACAACTAAAACAACAAACTAAAATTGATAAAAATTATGAGATTAAATAGCAACTTAGGAATAAATCCACTTTCTAGATCGTACAGTTCAACAAGCTATGAAATTATAATCTCTCTATTTTGGTCATAAGTGTTATTAGTTGATGTGTTTATCCTTAGCATGGCATATTTGTGCTACTAATTAGCCGAACATAAGCCATCAAACTTTAACACAACCACCAACCCACTTGTTTAAATATCATGAAAATGACAAAAAGATGGAAATTAAATTTGTTTTAAACATGACCTATTAACTATTATTTAGAAATATAGCCCATAAATTTCAATTCAAACAGTCACTTCTTTGCTATAATAATATCTCCATCAAGCACAAAAAAGAGAACATAAAATCAAATAATGTTGCAGCTAATGATTAGAGAGCTTCATTACGCCTAAGTTGAAGGGGTTTGGCTAATCCTACTAGTTACCATATAAACTAATCTAGCTTGCAACATTAAAAATAAAAGAAAACAAAATAACGAAAAATCTACTCTACTTGTAGAAAATAAATTATAATCTTCTTGCATGAAATGTAAATCTACACTACTAACATAGAAGAAAAAGAGCAAGAAACAAATAAAAAAACACTAATTAACTAGCATTAAAAAAGAAGAAGAAAGTTACAAGAAAAATGGCTAAGTAGTCATGGAAATAAAAGAGAGCTTAGATCCTCCTAAAACTAAACTAACAACAAGAGAGCATAAAAAAAGGATAAAAGAGATGATATTTACATGAACATATGTGAGATATTTATACATGTTCTAAACCCAAAAAACCTAATCACTTTTGTTAGAACTACCGAAAATACCCAATTTATGAAGCTTCCATTTGTCTTTAGCCGCTAATTAATCATGTAGAATGCATGAAACTATTTTTGTCTCATCCAATTAGTGCATATGTTAACTTCTAGTTGTTCCATTAAAGAAAGAGTGATAATGGGTAGGGTCCTCCACTAAGTTGTGTGTGAATTAATTCCATCTCTCCATTCTTTTGTATTTACTTTGTGCATGCATATCTTCATGTAAACTTCATGTGCATACTTCATTTTTACTCCTAAATTCCTACAAGACACATGGAAATGAACAAGTAAATTTTATCAAAAATAAATACATGCACAACTGACTGTTTTGCCCCAATATGAAGATGAATGCATGAGAATTTGAGAATTTTGAGTTTTTTTGTTAAAACATATAAAAATAGCCCACTTATGTTATTTATTTAACTGAAACAAGAATAAATGTGTTAATACAAATATGCATATTTACGTGCACATCAAATACTCTCACACTTATCTTTTTATTCGTCCTCGAATAAAAAAATAAAAAAAAGTAAGACAAAATTGTTTTCGTAGGGAGCACGATTGGTAAGTGAATGATTTACGTTCGGTACGTGAATGATTTGTATTCGGTAAATGAATGGTATGCAGTTGTTAACTGAATGGTTTGTATTTGATAGTTTGTTTTGGTGTCAGGTTCGGCTAGTTTCTCGGGAAGGGCACACATGCAAAGTGCGCCCTTGCTAATTTCCACTTACAAATTAGCAAGGGCACACTTTGCAGGTGCTCCCTTGCTAATTTGCACTTACAAATTAGCAAGGGCACACTTTGTAGGTGCTCCCTTCTCGGGACCCTACTTTACAATCCCAACTCCCCTCCTCACTTCCACCCAACTATTCTTTTTAAGTTAAAATCCCTAAAACTCAAAAATCCAAATACTTAAATTCTTAAATATTTCTTCATCAAATTAGTTAAAGAATGGAAGGATTATCATCTTCTTTCGAAATTAGATGTAAAATGTTAACAATATTTGCTCATTTTTGTTTGTGTTATATAGAATAATTTTGGCTTTAAAGTAGAAGTTATATGGACTAGATTAACTCAAAACTTGTTCATTTCAGTTCCTAGTACAAGTAAATGGTGTTTTAAAACCTAGTTCAACTCAAAACTTGTCTATGTTTTACTAAAATAATTTTTTTTTTCCTTGTAGAAAAGGCACCGGGTGATGTGAACATTAGTGTTTTATATCTTTAAAATGAGCATCGAAGCAATGATCCTGACTTGACGAAGGTATTTTCAATGTTTCTCATGGATGAACTCAATATTTTGTTCATTTCTCTTGCATTAGTTACTTACTTTCATCCCTTTTTGAATTTGTATTTTCAAAACTCCTACTATTCTTATTTCAAGTTACATGACTTGGTATTGGTTGATCACTCGAACATTCATTATCATATTGGACTCCTTACGAACGAGCACAAACCGCTCGTACACAGCTTGAGCAAAATGTTGTTAATTTTCAAAAAAAAAAAATTATTCGTTTACTTTGTTGACTTAAATTGTTCAATTAGTAAAATTAAGTTTCTAGATGCGATTAATAACACAACTTGTAGGTCAATGTACTAGAGACTGTAGTCAGAGGGTTGTAGGATATTGGATGTGGTCGGGTGCCGAGCAAGATGTCCAATCACGATTTCTTAACTTAAAGAAACTTGTTGATGCATTGCTCTTTAGAAATCGACTACAACGTCCAAGATAACCGGGCGAAGAACAAAAAAAATGCATGACCCTTCTTTAACTCCATTTCAACACAACCCAACTCAATCGTAGACGGGATGACCTTTTCAACCTCCACCCACTCAAGATTGAACAACTTCACATTAGTGTTATTTTTAAGTCTGGTATAAGTGTTTATTTGAAAACGGAAGTTGTTGTTAAGTAGCACTTTCGAATAAGACCGTATTTGATTAAACCGTGATATGCGGACATCCCTCTAATAAAATAAACCGATACAGCACGGAAGGCAAAGAAAAAAAGGATGTAAAAGCAGCATAACGTGTTGTGAAGCAGGAAACAGAAAGATGCACCGAGCCCCCCAAAACCAAAAAGGCAGAGAACGCGTTATATCATAAAAAAATGCAAAATAAATAGGAGTCACATGCAATGCAAAGCCCAAGGGGGGAGGGGGGGCGTAAATTTGTTAGCGTCGGGATTTGCGTTTCCTCAATTATTACCGCAGTAACTTCTCTTCTATTCTTCTCTCCGTGGGTAAGAATCTGCGCCTCGTTCCCGTTGCCAATATGACAGCCAATCTGAAATACAGCAAAACAGTCCATTAATTAATGATTTGATTAATTAAAGTGGGGGGATTAAAAATTAATACGTAAATGTACGGTGGGGGGGTAAAGTCAACCGCGTTAGGGGGCTGCACAGGGCTCGATGTCAATTATGTACAGTGCAGGGACACGTCTATTGGGAGCTGCACTTTTCATTTCATTCATTCCCCTTCCGGATCCCCTGCTCTGTTCGATCCGTCCTTTTTGAACGGGGGCCGTTGGATTTCGTTTGAAGGGTGTGGAGGTGATGGGAAAGGGAAAAGGGAATGATGAGTAGTTAAGGGACTACTGTGTGAGCATTCCCGTTTCTGTACGCTTTATTTTGCATTTCACGTCTTGTCATTCCTTTCTTTCTTTCTGTTCTTTGTTTATTTTTTGCTCTTTCCTTTCTTGTCCATGTTCTTCTACATTTTTGGTGATGGAACGTGCATTTATTAATGCATTTTGATTCGACGTATTCAAATTTTGTTAAGTAAACAATAATGTATCGAATAAAATCATCTTCTGTTTGTCTGTATTCAACCAAACAATAATATGATGTAGAACATTTGAAATTAAAGAGATCCAAGGAGACAAAAGTGGAGAGAATCAAATGAATTACATTGAAGAGATTTAAACAGATATGTTACATGTTCTTTGAGCTTCGAAAAATATTCATTTTGACCGAGGGACAGTAAGTAAAATTTCCTGACAATCAGTTTGATGATATATATAATTTATTTAGAACACTAAGCTAATCTTTAAAAAAAACTAAGGTGATTTTTAAAAATTTACAAAAATCAATGTCATTTGCTTAAATCAATAACCAATCTGAAGACTTTTAAGAGTAAAACATAAACCAATTTGTCTCATAACCAGAGCTAAACGACTGGATAAACTAGTTCGACTAGTTTATTTTGTTTAGCTAAAGAGTGCTTATTCTTATGAAATAATACTACATACAAACCGGGAATTGATACTAAAGTTGTTATGATAACAGTAAATTTACCATTATCATACCATTATTGGCTAATCGATAACTATTTTTGATTAGAATCGATATACCTGTTAAAACAGTATGACAACAGTTAATTTACCATTTTTAACGTTAAATTATCGGTAACAATTCTTCATTATCAGCGGTAACGGTAATTTTACCAATAAATTTAAAATATATGTATATTCATCTGACATGGTTTAGTACATGCATTTAGAACCAAATAAACGATTATATTTAGTTCAATGATCAGGTAAAATAATTCTAATTACACTTATTTTTTTCTCATTTATGTTTTTCATTAACTAGCATCACATATAGGATAGTAAAGATGCAATGTTACAAAAAACATGTCAAGATACATACTTTGATTGACAAACGTTTATTTATAATTACCAGTATAACAATTACCAGATTTTCAGAATACCAGTCTTCAGTATACCAGTTTATCGGTAACGGTAAACAATTCTGCCTTACAAGTAAAAACCAAGCCTGACCCTTTGCACGAGCTTAGGGCATCAATAATTTGGTGACAGCAAAGTTCGTACACGACCCCGATATGACTGTTTCACCGGATCTGTTTAATGACATCGAAGTAGAACCCGAGACGGTTGGGAACCGCAAGCCAATCCGTATTGTCGAGAGCGATACGAAGCGACTTCGAAGGAAGGCGGTGAAATCGGTCAAGGTTCAGTGGGGTGAGAATGATAGTGACTGTACTTGGGAAACAGAGGAGGGCATAAGGGAATCACATCTAGAACTCTTTGCCTGGTAAGATTTTAATAGTGATATTTTTTTTCCTTGTTAGTAAACTGCATGTTAGGGTAGGTTTGTTGTGCTTGTTGTGTATGTTTGATTATTTGTGAATGACTGATAAGCATGCGAAATACTTTTGTATGTTTTTGGTTAATGAATTTCGGGGGCGAAATTTCTTAAGGGGGGAGAGTGTAACGACCCACATTCTACGTATCGAAGAATCGTAGAATATTTATTTCTTTTTCAAATTAGGTCGTATGGTCGTGTAACTTTAGGGAACGACTGTTGCGGTCATTTCCCATATTCACGATTTTTTCCGATTTTTAAATGACCGTTTTGCCCCTCCCCCCCCCCCCCCCCCGCGAATCTTGTTTCACCTATAACTTTTGATTGGTATGGAGTTTTGACCTGAAAACACTTCCATTGGATTCGAGTGATGGTTTACCTTTCCAAAAGTGGTCATATGTGTCAAACGGACTTACCGTTTGGGAGATATGACTGAAATAAGGTTTGGAAGGTGAAAAACAGCTTAACCGAGCCTAATTAGGGTGATTAACAACTAGTCCCATAACCCATTTCAGGATTAGGGTTATGAGGAGGCTGAAATCAGGTAGGACAAGATTTTATTTCATTTTCTCAACCGCGTAAAACATTTCTTTAACCCTAACAATGACCTCCACCTTCTAAAATCATCCCAAATCATTTTCTAATCACTAATTAAGAAGATCTACATCAAATCAAGGCAAATCAACACCAAATCAGAGTTGGAGCTGCTGTATTACATAGGAAAAACACCCCAAAACAGTAGAGTTTCAGATCTAAAGTTTTATTTGTGGCTAAGGTGAGTATTTGCATTGTTTTTCACTAATTACGGCTAACTAGGGGTGATTAGTGATAATTAGCGAAATTATGGCTCAGAAAAATCTGGAAAAAATTGTAAAATTCTTAAATATTATTTTATGGCTCTGATAAAAATTTGAGTTAATTTTGATTAAGTATGTTAATCCTATTGTTAAAACACGTTTAAGGGGATTAAGGGAAAAATCATGCTTTTGGGGTATGTTTGATCTTAAATGACCTATATGCTTGATGTTTTGACCTTGCTGATTGATCTCATATGTTACTATTACTGTTTGGAATGTTATATGATTGTTTAGTGAAGTTAGAATGGTTAAAGAGTCATTGTATGGCGAAAATGGATGATATAAGCTCATTGGAAAATGTACAGCGTTTCGGATCGGATCGGGTTATAGGGCTCGGCTCAGATCAGTGGACCGGGCAAGGGGAATACGAACCGGACTTGAACTTTGCACAAGAGAATGTAAGGGCAATAAGGAAGGCCCCAATCGGATCGAATTGGGATGGGGCGTGGGGATCGGATCGGAGGACCAAACCAGGAGCTGGAGAACAAGAGGCGACGAACCGAACTGGACCAAGGCTATGAACACCGAACTACGACATGGAGGACCAAACCGAACCAAAGGGAGGAACTTGGATCCCATACACCGAACCAGATGATCGAACCAGAGGACTTTTGAGCCGAACCGAACCAAAGGATTTGAACACTATAAGACCGAACCGAACTAGCTACTTCTACTACGCGATGACTTTTCTAAAGACCAATACCAATTCGACCAAAACCCGAGATGCAAAGGAAGTCCAAGTGAGAAGTTAGAACTCAGGATCCAGATAGGAACCAACGAGTTAACTTCATGAGTTGGACTTTGCTGCGGGACATGTGCAAAAGGGTTATCGATGTCTATAGCTTTGACTCATCACTGATACAAATTAGTGGCTATGTATCAGTGCAGTGGGGTTGTTATGACCCCACGGGGCAAAGTGACCGTAGTAGGGCTATGAGCCAGTGCAGTGTAGTTGTTATGACTCCATGGGGCAGAGGGGACATAGCAAAGTATTAGTGGTTATGGATCAGTGCAGTGGAGTCGTCATGACTCCATGAGGCAGAGTGATCGTAACAAAGAATTGGGTGATTAAAGTGGTAGATATCATATACTTTACGCACTGAGTGAGAGATGTGAGGATGATTGCTATGTTTGATGTTTTGCTATCACCATGATATGCACACCCCCTCTCCATTATTTTCACACCATGTGTTAGTGTCACGTTAGAGTATTGTACGTCCTGTTGTGCCAACTCTTTGGTTGCAGGTCCAGGTTCAGGTATGGTTATGTATACGTGTTATTGTTCTGTTTTGCTGCTTATCGCTCGTACCAGACTTTTGTCTGACCCAGAGTTTTATGTCTCTTCTTATTACCCTGGGTGCTCTTAAACGGGCAGACTAAAGACAGATCAGATGATTATGCACGAGTAGCTGTACCGGAGACGAGCAGGAGGCTTCCACGTATGATATATATATATATATATATATATATATATAATCCCCCTGTGTTGTTGCTGGTCACTACTTTGGGCATTAGTAGTGTACCTCTTTTGCTTTAGAGACAGTATTTCAAAGTTGTAATAATGTTGGTGTGGATGATAAGCTGTATTTTGGATTTCCGCTACTATGATGGTTTAGTATTCAGCTTATGCACTGTCTCGCCTGTTTTATGTCAAAGTTATGTTATTATTATATTTTATCTCATGCGCTGTGAGACATTCTACAGGTTCCTTGTTAGTTCAAATTCCTTTCTTTTCCTTTCTTTGATGACCGTCCCGTGCTGATTGGACATCGGTACGGCGCATTTCTTTGGAAATGTCGGCTGGTGTTGGGCGGGTCGTCACAATATTACAGATATAGTTTTATTTTTTTGTATGCGCATTTTGAAAATGCAAATGTACATTTACTAAAAATATACGTACACGTTCTAAAAGTACACAAAATAAATTTGATAACCAGCGTAAATGGACACTCAATTATTATATGATAATGAGAGCAAATTAAATGTGATAATGAGTTCAAATTAAATATAATAGTGAATGCAAATTGATCTTTATGTTGCTTTAGGTTATAAATCAAGAGAAATACTAGGGACGGTCGCTTTCAAGCGATAGTCCATGCAACTCGTCATGTAGTTGGTTGTAGTTGTGATAGTGAGACCAATATACAACATAGAAAACTGCAAAAATAATAATTATACAGAAGCCTTGACCAATCATTGAGTAACATGGATAAATGCTCAAAAAATGACCGTCTCCAATATTATCATATGATAATGTTATCATATGATAATGACTGCAAATTAAATACGGTAACGAGTCCAAATTAAATTTGATAATAAATGCAAACTGATCCTTTTTTTTAAACACGTAAAAAATAATGTTCGGTCGATGGCCTATTAGCACACTATTAAGTGGCACAAAACAGAAAAAACACACCGACATACTAAACAACACTCTCATAACCCTAGCCGACATCAAAAGCTAGGGTTACTCTCTCCTTCAACAATAATGGCGACTTCAATTCAATTCTTAGATAGTCAGAAATATGAGAACAAATATGAGAGAAACCATCTACGGTGGTTTCCAACTGGTTAATCTGTCACTTTTGCCTTTTAAATTGCGATCGATTAGCTTGTTATGTTCAGAATATTTCAGATCTGCCTCATTTTTTGAAATTTCTGATTCTCGACTCTGAGATAAACTACAATCTCTCTTGCTTCAACAAGATAAGTGATAATCTTTGTTGTTGAGCTTATTGATGTAATGATTGTTTCCAATTCTTTGCTCTTCTATGACTTTAATGCTTGAATCTTCATGTTTTTCTACAGATCTACCTTTGGGAACACTGTTGGAGATCTTATCTTCATAACTGTTGCTATTTGTTTCAGTTTGCCTCCATAATTGAAAGTAGTTTATCTCTTTGTTACTATGTAGTCTGTTGTTTCTTTCTTTCCACAAAGAATATATGACAGTAGTTAAGACCACACAAGCTTCATTAAATTTCATCTTTTTGCCTTTAAAATGATGCATGAAATATTCAATGATGTCTCTGATATTTTGTAAAAGAACCTTTTGATCTAACTTGAGCTTATTCTTTAGCTATAAATCATATTTTCATAGAATATGAGCAGTTGAAATAAACATGGCTTATTCTTTCATCTTCTTCTTTGCAAAGCATGAATTTTGATATCTCTTTGTTGCTCCATTTGGAACATATGTCACATGTTGGTAGCTTGTTCATTATTGCAAAATATGAGCAAAAAGCCATTTTGGGACAATATGAGTTATTACAAATCATTTGATGCCAGTTGACTTCACTATCATTCTCTTTAATATAATTCCATGCATTCTTGAATCAAAATTTCTCTTTTATGGATAAATTCCATTTCCATCAATCTTCCTTAAGATTTTATCTATTTCTATTTTATTGATTGCTGACTTGTATATATGAACAGCTGGATGTATTTCTGTTTTCCAAATATTATTCTCTATGAAAGAGAAACATTTTTGTCTGCACCACCAAAAATACTGAGATTACTCCAGCCCAATAGGTCAATTAGAGATTGATTATTGATTCAAGGTTCAAATCATAAACTTTTTTTCCTCCCATCTTTAAACTTTTTGGTAGTCAACATTTTCCCCATATCTCTGCATTTTAAAACGCTTTTCCGTGTGTGTGAGAAATGATTTTAAATAGGCATGGTCCAAAAAAATTTATTTTTAACATATTTGGCTTTCATCCATTTTGCTCAAAATGACTTTCCATCAATAAATTTCCAAAATAGCTCGAGATTGCAGGCTTCGTTGATGTTTAAAATTTCTAAGCTCCAACCTTCCATATTCTTTAGGCTTTGTGATAACATTCCATGAAACCTTGTGATATTTTCAGTCCATATAAAATTAGCACATATCCTTTCTATTTTTTCAATTGTCTTGATAGGGATATTATGAGACTGCATCCAATACATAATTATAGCTATAATTACAGTATGAGTAAGTTTAATTCTTCCTGCTATAGATAGAAATTTGCTGGACCAATTGTTTATTTTTCTTTGTATAATCTCTTGCAGCTTAGAATACTCCTTGTCTTTAATCTGATTAGCACTTATAGGAAGCCCTAAATACTTGACTGGAAGTTTGCCTCTTGAAAATTAAGTAATTTTAAAATATTTTCCTTATTGTTGAAATAGATCTTGCTCTTTCTTTCATTGATTTGTAAACCAGCACAGTTTTCCAGATTTATGAAAAATGTTTATGATGGCATATGCATTCTTTATATTTGCATTAAGAAAAAAAATCATCAGGGTATAGCAGATTAGAAACACATGGATTTATTCTATTAATAGGTTTTATGTTCTTAGATAAAATTTCTATATTAATTTGATATGATAAATATTCCAATTCAAGGGTAAATAAGTAGCGGAATAATGGGTCCCCTTGACTAATGCCTCTATTACTCTTAATGAACCCCCTGGGTGATCCATTTATGAGTATAGAAAAGGTGACATTAGAAATACATTCTTCCACAAGTGCACAAAACCTGTTATCAAATCCAAACTGTTTCATAACATGAATAATAATTTTTCTATTAATTTTTTCAGAGGCTTTATGCAAATCAATTTTATACACATTTATTCTTAGCTCCTTGGTTGAACTTTCTAAGCATTTCATGAGCAAGAAGGGTGTTTTCACTAATTAACCTCCCAGGTATAAATGCACTTTGGTTTTCTGAAATAATATATTTCAGGAAAACTTTAATTATATTGCTTAAAATATTTGCAATAATTTTGTAAATAAAATTGCAACAAGCAATTGGCCTATAATCACTTAAAGAATTTGGAATTTTAATCTTTGGTATTAAAGTAATAAATTTGTGATTTAAATTCTTCAAAAAAATTCCAGAAGAAAAGAATTCATTTATAGCAAAAAATAATTTTTTTTAACATCATCCAAATGCATTTTATATAATTTGGCCCCAAATCCATTAGGGCCAAGACTTTTATCATCATTAGCATTTAATATAATATTTTTAATATCTTGCAAAATGGTTGGAGCAAAAAAAAAAAAAAAAAAAAAAAAAAAATTCAGAACTTCTAGCATGTAAAATAAATTTGGGGAAATTTCTAGGGAAAGTAACATGGTTATCCTCAAAGTTGTATAAATCACTAAAGTAATCGATGGCTTCCTTTTTTAGCTGAGCCACATCATTCAAAATTTCACTATTATTGTTTATGATTTTTCCTATATCATTTCTATGCTTTCTACTGGAAATTTTTGCGTAAAAGAATTTACTGCGCGTATCTCTATTCGAAAGCCAGTCAACGATAGATTTTTGTCTAAGACTGACTGTTTCTATATGAAGCTCATCATTAAGCTTTTTCTGCATATGGAAAAATTTATTAACAGCACCTCTATCAGAATTGTCAAAATCAATAATATTTTGAAGTTTTTCACATTCCATTTTAATAGCAGATATACCTGTTATGCAAAATTGCGCCTTTGCGGAAGCACAATAAACATGATCTAAATTTGCCAATTGAACACCAATCTAATCTGATAGCAATTATTCTATTACATCAAAAATAGTAAATAACTGTAATGAAGAAAAGAGACACAATATTTATACTGGTTCCACTATCATCGAGATAGTGTACGTCCAATCCAAAAGAGAGAGATTTTATTCCACATGAGAGAATCATAGGAGATTACAAAATAAGAGTTTAAATATCCAAGCCTCAAATAGGCTTAACAAGAAGAGACACCATTGGGGATCACTGGCTCCATGCCAGGATGGGTTTACAAAGAAGTCTACCCCCCTCAATATATAGGCAGTGCAAATCTATGTGAGTCATCAATTAAATTACCAACATATGGTAATAAATTATGGAGGAAAATTACAATGGCAACAAATGACTCAATAGCAAATATGGAAGAAAATAATCCATGCATCCATCTCATTCAAATGCAATCAATGCATTTATGCATTCCATATTGTATATACCTACCTTCCCATTTTGCATATTTGTTCCATTTAATTGTGATTTTGTATCACCTAAATTTAACACTCCACCTTGATGCAAAATCACATATCTTCAACACTCTATCTCCAGTCAAATTCTCTTCACATCATAAAACTCTTCAACATAATTCCACCTTAAATCAAAATCTCACAATGAGATAAGAAACAAAAATGAATATTTGCCAAATGGATTCCAACAAAGCTACCCCCCATCACATCATGTTAACAAGCTCAGACTACGTCCCCGCCCGCCAACAAAATATTGCAAATATCCAAAATCGAAAAAAAAGGCAGACCCTAAAATAATCTCAATACCACCAAGGCCACAAATAATTCTCTCAATTACCAATTAAAAAAACAGAGCCAAAATCCAAATCTCTGTATGCAACATAATTCTCTCTCCTTCCACATATCTGCACGTAGCACCTCCTTTAAGACGACATCACAAAATCGACATGTTTCACAGTGGCACCAAATCCGCCAAAATCAGCTCCATGAACTGAACTTTCCAATACGGCATCATAAGTCGATAAGCCTCAACAGCATCAAATCCGTCACCAAAATCAGCAGATATAATTTCTAAACCCAATGGTCCCTTCAACACATTAAACTCTTTATCTCTCATACAATGCGACCATTTCTCAACTGAACATGAAGTTATACAGCTCTCAAACACTTGGAAAGGTCGCTAACACCTCCAGCTGTTCGTCTTTGGTCGCTACCACCTCTAAGCAATTTCTCTAAGCTGTTTTCTACGAAGTTACTTTTCTACGGTTGGGCAGGCCGCATTCTAACATATAACTCCACCTTAATGAGAACCAAAAGCTCAAGCTACGTCAAAGTTCCAAGCCTGGAACACTCTTCTCTCTCAACATAATCTTCTCCACCAAAGTCTTCTTTTCTCCCAAAATAGTAATAGCATAATCACCACTGAATCTACCAACCTTTGTAGAAATAATTGGTGCACAATTTAAAACAAACCGCCTTGCTCTGATACCAATCTGTTATGCAAAATTGCGCCTTTGCGGAAGCACAATAAACAGGATCTAGATTTGCCAATTGAACACCAATCTAATCTGATAGCAATTATTCTATTACATCAAAAATAGTAAATAACTATAATGAAGAAAAGAGACAATATTTATACTGGTTCCACTATCATCGAGATAGTGTACGTCCAGTCCAAAAGAGAGAGATTTTATTCCACATGAGAGAATCACAAGAGATTACAAAATAAGAGTTTAAATATCTAAGCCTCAAATGGGCTTAACAAGAAGAGAGACCATTGGGGATCACTGGCTCCATGCCAGGATGGGTTTACAAAGAAGTCTACCCCCCTCAATATATAGGCAATGCAAATCTATGTGAGTCATCAATCAAATTACCAACATATGGTAATAAATTATGGAGGAAAATTACAATGGCAACAAATGACTCAATAGCAAATATGGAAGAAAATAATCCATGCATCCATCTCATTCAAATGCAATCAATGCATTTATGCATTCCATATTGAATATACTTACCTTCCCATTTTGCATATTTGTTCCATCTAATTGTGATTTTGTATCACCTAAATTTAACAATACCATTAAGCTTCTTACTATTATTCCAAAAATTTAACTTATCCATAGTACTAAAAAGCATATGTCTAAGCTTATATTGTGCAGCGCCAAAAACAGGGTTATTATTAAAAAATAGTTTTTAATAACTATTTTATATTCATCATCATAATCCCAGCCATTTTTAAACCTGAAAGGAAAATTATTTCTACCATGAAGTTTTTGTTCAAATATCAATTGAATGGGAGTATGATCACTAGTACTTTGAGGTAAAGTGTGACAAGCAAAATTAGGGAAATATTTTATAAACGAGTGATTCAATAAAACTCTATCTAGCTTACAATGATTGTTTCCATACTCTCCTGATTTACAGGTAAATTTACGCAATGACCAGGGTTTTGCCCGACCCGATCGATCGCAAAATCGACCAAGACTGTTCAAAACCGGAGTACGTTAACTTTGGGAATACAACCACATCAGAACAATAACAGCAGACTTTTATAAACATTACGGTAATGTTACATCAGAGTACAGAATATCAGAGTACATCGAATAAAATTACAGCGGAAGATAAATTACAATATTTTAATACATTGCAGCGGAAACAATAAAATAGATACAGCGGAAGACAGCTATGCTCTGGACACAGCTTTAAGCTTCGATCCAGAATCCTGCTCGAGATAAGAACCTGTATACAAACTATTCGACTGCCCATGTGGAAAAGAGGGCACCCGAGTTTGCAAAGGTGGAAACAAACAACGTGTCAGTCATGGGACTGGTATGAGAAATCTAACTTGACTAATCTAATAATAATAAGGCAAATCCAAGGACCACGCCGCTAACGCGGAACAGGTTTATTCCAATGGATTGTCGTGCATAACTTAAGGTGACTGAACAAATAAATAAGTAAATCGTAAAATAACGCAATTCTTTTTAGAAAAATGAAACCATTATAAGACTCAAGTCTCATCACACAATGGAACACAAACCGGAGGATAGAGTTTTACCTTATAATGGTAAAAATGCTTGATATGTTAAAAACGGATTTGATATTATTATTAGTGTATATATGTTTCAAAAAACATTTCAATCATAATGTATCAATCATAGACGGCATAGTACCCCATCCTACTATGTCTCCATACTAGTTCTACAATCAAAACCGCATGGTATCGTATTGGAAATTGGGTTTCCATCACGATTCAAGGATAAGGAGGAGCTCTTTACTGATTCTAGACACTCTAGCAAATGTCTCAGGATACCCGCAGTTAACCCTTGGATCCTGCAGGGTCGGTCCACACATACAGCTTTGTGGATTAGTTATTCCTGAACACACGTTTCCCGGTCCTATAGGACCTAACATCCGAGGCACCTCATTCCATCATCCACATAAGTAAAATGTCAGTCAGTTTAAGCACCGACACTACTTCTAGTTAGATAGAAACGTGCTTCTCTCCCTGCGTTCCCTTCTCCCGTTTTAGACTCCACCGGGTTGTGAGGCTCGTGAAGCTACGTAATACACAAAGCTATGCTTATTCAAGCTGTGCTTTGATCGTCACCACAATGTTCTGCTTTTCAACAAGAAACCTTGATTATTGCATCTTAGTATGCCACACTGTCACTCCATATCACACTACCAATCCTTTGCCGAAATATATGAAAGGGTGTTAAGCAAGAGAATAAATTCTCCGCCACCAAACATTCATACATTCGACAGAAAATCAATAAATACAATATAAAGGAGTACAATGTTGGACACACACTCCATTTATAAGCTTATGCTCTGGGTCTGAGCGAAAGCCAAATCCATACAGATCAACACTACGTCCGAATAACTACCATCTTAGCCACGTCTTGGGAGCAAATCAATCCAGGGCCTCAACACTAGTTACCCATTCGATGTGAAGATCGTCGGTCTTCAATCGCCGTCTTCAATTCTTCGAACGTCGTATCATTATTTGGAATGAGAGTAAACTCGGACTTTCCAAATAATTCTCGCATATATAAATTTTAAAATAATTTCATATCGTTATTTATATTTTATAACGATTTATTCCTATTTTTATTTCATTAAAAATAGCTTGTTTTATAAAAACGACGTTACAGGTCATATATGAGTATGGCGCTGTTTTTATGGAATTTTGAATTTCACATATCTCAAAATCTAACCGTTGAATCTTAACGTAGTTTATATCGTTGGAAAGATCTTTCCAAGACGGTCCTAATGTTTTCAGTTTTGGGAAAATCCGACGGTCGGATCTTTTGGTATAGTCGTTTTAAAAGTACAAGTCCAAAACGCGTACAACCGCGCTCGATTCGTTTAATTTTAATTATATTTATATGTAAATATATAAAACGTTCACCCATAATAACGTCATTCGATTTAACAATGAGCTAAACAACTACCGATCTCCATTTAGTTTTTAATTCATTTAACGATGAAGATAAGATTCCAATATTTAAAAATATTCTTCTATTCCTTTTATCCCTTTATTTACATTAAATTATAATTAAACGATGAATCCTTCCTTTTCTTTCTTTCCTTTACATAAAAATGTAAATTCTAATTCAACGTTACATTTCATTTTTTTTCTTCTTATATTTACAAGAAAAAAGTAAATTCTATTTCAATGTTGAATTCATTCTTGTTTTTTATTACATTGTAAATTATCCTTTCTAATTACATTAAAAATGTGATTAACAATACGGTGAAAATTCTATCTTTTTAATATTACAACAAAAATGTAATTTACATTACAACGTCAAATCCTTCTTTTTGATTACATTAAAAATGTAATTATCATTACATGAAAACTTCCGTCTTTCAACTACAGTGTAAAATCTCCTTTTTAATTACATTAAGAATGTAATTAACATTATAATGCAAAATTTCTCTTTTAATTACATAATAAAGATGTACTTTTTATTTACAATGCAAATTCTCATTCTTTAACTTTAATTTACATTAAAAATGTAAATTCCATTCCTCAAATTTCACTGTAAAATCCTCTTTGCAATTACATTAAAAATGTAATTAGCATTCCATGTTAAATTTTTTATCTTTTAATTTACCATGCAAAAATGTAATTTACATTCCAATGCAAAATTATTCTTTTTAATTACATGTAAATTCTTATCCTTTCTAAATTACATAAAAATGTAATTTTGATTCCAATGCCCAATTCTTCTTTTTAATTACATAAGAATGTAATTAACATAACGGTTAAAAAGAAGAATTGGGCATTGGAATCAAAATTACATTTTTATGTAATTTAGAAAGGATAAGAATTTACATGTAATTAAAAAGAATAATTTTGCATTGGAATGTAAATTACATTTTTGCATGGTAAATTAAAAGATAGAAAATTTAACATGGAATGCTAATTACATTTTAGTGTAATTACAAAGAGGATTTTACAGTGAAATTTGAGGAATGGAATTTAGATTTTTAATGTAAATTAAAGTTAAAGAATGAGAATTTGCATTGTAAATAAAAAGTACATCTTTATTATGTAATTAAAAAGAGAAATTTTGCATTATAATGTTAATTACATTTTTAATGTAATTAAAAAGGAGATTTTACACTGTAGTTGAAAGATAGAAGTTTTCATGTAATGATAATTACATTTTTAATGTAATCAAAAAGAAGGATTTGACGTTGTAATGTAAATTACATTTTTGTTGTAATATTAAAAAGATAGAATTTTTACCGTATTGTTAATCACATTTTTAATGTAATTAGAAAGGAGATTTTACAGTGTAATAAAAAAAAGAATGAATTCAACATTGAAATAGAATTTACTTTTTTCTTGTAAATATAAGAAGAAGGAAAAAATGAAATGTAACGTTGAATTAGAATTTACATTTTTATGTAAAGGAAAGAAAGAAAAGGAAGGATTCATCGTTGAATTATAATTTAATGTAAATAAAGGGATAAAAGGAATAGAAGAATATTTTTAAATGTTGGAATCATATCTTCATTTTTAAATGAATTAAAAATTGAATGGAGATCGGTAGTTGTTTAGCTCATTGTTAAATCGAATGACGTTATTATGGGTGAACGTTTTATATATTTACATATAAATATAATTAAAATTAAACGAATCGAGCGCGGTAGTTCGCGTTTTGGAATTGTACCTTTAAAACGACTATACCAAAAGATCCGACCGTCGGATTTTCCCAAAACTGAAAACAATAGGACCGTCTTGGAAAGATCTTTCCAACGATATAAACTACGTTAAGATCCAATGGTTAGATTTTGAGATATGTGAAATTCAAAATTCCATAAAAACAGCGCCATAACCATATATGACCTGTAACGTTGTTTTTATAAAACAAGCTATTTTTAATGAAATAAAAATAGGAATAAATCGTTATAAAATATAAATAACGATATGAAATTGTTTTCAAATTTATATATGCGAGAATTATTTGGAAAATCCGAGTTTACTCTCATTCCAAATAATGATACGACGTTCGAAGAATTGAAGACGACGATTGAAGACCGACGATCTTCACATCGAATGGGTAACTAGTGTTGAGGCCCTGGATTGATTTGCTCCCAAGACGTGGCTAAGATGGTAGTTATTCGGACATAGTGTTGATCTGTACGGATTTGGCTTTCGCTCAGACCCAGAGCATAAGCTTATAAATGGAATGTGTGTCCAACATTGTACTCCTTTATATTGTATTTATTGATTTTCAGTCGAATGTATGAATGTTTGGTGACGGAGAATTTATTCTCTTGCTTAACACCCTTTCATATATTTCGGCAAAGAATTGGTAGTGTGATATGGAGTGACAGTGTGGCATACTAAGATGCAATGATCAAGGTTTCTTGTTGAAAAGCAGAATCTTGTGGTGACGATCAAAGCACAACTTGAATAAGCATAGCTTTGTGTATTACGTAGCTTCACGAGCCTCACAACCCGGTGGAGTCTAAAACGGGAGAAGGGAACGCAGGGAGAGCAGCACGTTTCTTTCTAGCTAGAAATAGTGTCGGTGCTTAAACTGACTGACATTTTACTTATGTGGATGATGGAATGAGGCGCCTCGGATGTTAGGTCCTATAGGATCGGGAAACATGTGTTCAGGAATAACTAATCCACAAAGTTGTATGTGTGGACCGGCCCTGCATGATCCAAGGGTTAATTGCGGGGAATCATGAGACATTAGCTAAAGCGTCTTGAATCGGTAAGGAGCTCCTTCCTAGCCTTGACTCGTGACGGAAACCTAGTTTCCAATACGACACCATGCGGTTTTGATTGTAGAACTAGTATGACGACATAGTATGATGGGGTACTATGCCGTCTATGATTGATACATTATGATTGAAATGTTTTTTGAAACATATATACACTAATAATAATATCAAATATGTTTTTAATGTATCAAGCATTTTTGACCATTATAAGGTAAAACTCTATCCTCCGGTTTGCGTTGCATTGTGTGATGGGACTTGAGTCTTATAATGGTTTCATTTTTCTAAAAAGCATTGCGTTGTTTTACGATTTACTTATTTATTTGCTCAGTCACCTTAAGTTATGCACGACAATCCATTGGAATAAACCCGTTCCGCATTAGTGGCGTGGTCCTTGGATTTGCCTTATTATTATTAGATTAGTCAAGTTAAATTTCTCATACCAGTCCCATGACTGACCCGTTGTTTGTTTCCACCTTTGCAAACTCGGATGCCCTCTTTTCCACATGGGCAGTCGAGCAGTTTGTATACAGGTTCTTATCTCGAGCAGAATTCTGGATCAAAGCTTAAAGCTGTGTCCAAAGCATAGTTGTCTTCCGCTGTATCTATTTTATTGTTTCCGCTGCAATGTATTAAAATATTGTAATTTATCTTTCGCTGTAATTTTATTCGTTGTACTCTGATATTCTGTACTCTGATGTAACATTACCGTAATGTTTATAAAAGTCTGCTGTTATTGTTCTGATGTGGTTGTATTCCCAAAGTTAACGTACTCGGGTTTTGAACGGTCTTGGTCGATTTTGCGATCGATCGGGTCGGGCGAAACCCTGGTCATTACAGTTGGTATCAGAGCTCTGGTTAGCTCAAATATTTGGGGTACAACTCATTAGAACTGAAAAAAGACCCATCAGATATGGGATTAGTAATATCCAATAATAATACTCATTATAGATAGGATCAACAGTATCCTTGAATGAGAAAACTCAATAGAGATGGGGTTAGTAATGCCCTAGAATGAGTTGAGAGTAACAAGTTCACAATTAACGTATTTGTGATTATATATATAATCAATCTGTAGAAAATATGATTTTTGAATATATAAAGGTTATATATATTTTTAAAGTTAATCAACTAATAAAAATATTGACAATAATGAAATGAAAATTGAATTGGTTAATTAAATAATTTTTAGCTTCGTTCTTTTTCGAGGACGAAAAGATTTTAAGTGGGGGAGATTGTAACAACCTGGAATTTTAGAACGAAATTAAAATTTTAACTTAGGCTATTTTGAGGAATATGGAGTATAAAATTGGTTATTTTTATGAAATAAAAATTTGAAATAACTTTAAAATTAGTTTTTATATACTATTTGATTTAAAACAAACTCAGGAAAATTATTAAATTAAATTATTGAATATAAATTGGTACTAAATAAAATTTATGATATTATTAATGGGATTCATTAATTTTTGCTGAAAGATTGTTTGGAAATAATGTGTTCATTATTGAAGAAATAAATTCCAATACATACATTTATAAACGTTGTGCTGAATAAACGAGATTTACATGACCAACCGTTTTGAATTTTTAATGCTAAGATTCCTTTGTTGTTTAATGCGAACGTTATAGAAAGGCAAGAGTTGCTATCGTTATTAATCAAGAAATGAATTATTTTAATTTTGATTTGGTTTAAAAGGAAAGATGTATGGTTAATGTGAACATGGACTTTTATTTTTGAACATAACATTCTATTAAAAATGAGATGGCATTCAAACATTTTTACCAAGATCTAACGGTATTACAAGTTGAACCGTAACAATAAAAATAAGATAAACTTTGAATTAAAGAGAGTAGTATATAAAGAAGGATTTTTTTTTTCATTGGCAATTTCAAATTGAAGTTTAATATAAATAGTGATTAATATTGTTTTAAACAAACTGCTAAATTTATTTCGTGAAGATTGATTATTCCGTCTTTTCTACTTTTCTTAAATTCATCGCCTCCTTTCTCCCTCCTCCATTGTCCTCATTAATCACGCATCCATCCTTATTTTAACATGTATGCATGTGTTTCAATCTATCATTTATTTTCTTTCCCTAAACTCACTACCTCCAATCTCTCCACTTAAATTCTTCATTTATCATAACGCATTTATCTCTTTCCATCATCCTATTAATTTACTTCCTTTATTTCTATTAACTTATTTCTCTTCACTCTAATTTAACGTATCTTATTTACACGTTCTCATTTCTTATATTTCCATTCTCTTATTTTTTTTCTTTTTCCTTTCTTTTTTCCCCTTCATTTCTTTTTTCTCTCTTTTTATTCTTCAAAAATTAATGGACCTACGTATATATTTCTATTCTTTTTATTCATGTCTATGCAATTGAATACCTTCCCGCTTTGTCTTTTCTTGTTTTATTTTGAAATATGAATTGGAGATGACGGGCTCTTTCATGAATTAATGGACTAAATAATTTAATATTATAAATAAACAACATTTAGCAAACCCTGATTGCCCAACTTCAACAGCTGCCGCCCTCTTCTTTTTTATGGCCAAAAACATCCCATGCTCATCTCTAAAATTCTCCCAACCTACTTCGAATTAAAAACCTCAACCCAAAAAAAAAGCAACAAATCGAAGAGATTTGGGAGCACTATGGATTCAATGGCTATGATGGGCTGAATCAATTCCTGGTGATCGGAATTGGACAGCAAAGGGCGCGACTTTGGAGGGCTTTTCGAGTGCCATGACGAGGTCGAGTTCAACCATGTTGCTAGCGCCAGGTGGGGTTGCAAAGGGGTATGAGTTGATGGTCTTTGATCGGTGGATGGTGATGAGTGGAGGTGTATGGTGGAGTTGGTCTATGCGATGATGGGTTCGGTTCTTACTTCAGAGAGTACTGAAGAGGAAGGGGATTTACCCCTTAATCATGGTGATTAAAGAAAATAATTAGATTTATTATTTAAATTGTTTATAAATATAATCAAACCTTTAAACGATCATATCTTTTGCAATCGAAATCAGAAAATTGCAAACTGAAGTGCGTTGGAATCAGAAAATTTTCAGAACCGAGAGAACCGTAACATCGAATAGAACTTCTTGAAAGCAACTGGGACAAATTCTGAACACGTTTGAATTTCTAATACTGATCCAATCAAGGTGAGATTCTATTTTAAATAATTAAATTAATTTAATTATAATTTTTCCTTGTTATTTAAATAATTGAATGGTGAATGAAGTAGATCTGAGATGTGATAATATTCTGAATGTTTGCTTGGTTTATCTGTGTGTATAATTCCAGATCTGCTAGTTAAAAAATTTAGATCTGTATGCGATGGAAAATTTGAATAATCATTTTGTTTTATTTTGTCAAATTATGCTTCGTTGATATCCTTTGAATCATGTACATAGAAATATCACCTTGTTCATGTTTTTGAATTGAAATAGAAAATTTCAATTCAATACCACTTTGTTGTTACTTATGTTGACTAGACCTTTTTATTTCAAACATAATATTGATATGATGTTTGTAGAATGGAAATGTGACAATATAAAAGAAATTACATTTATATTTAATGTAAGTAGGACATGAATTTTTCACCGCTATAAAAATTACACTTGTAGGTGATAAATAAGAGTATGATTTTGCGATGTAAATAAAATTACATTTTTATATGTAATTAAGAATAGGATTTACTTGTAAAATATAAATTACATTTTTGTTATGTAAATAAAGATGAGAATTTACATTGCAAATTAAAAACATATTTTTGTTATGTAAATAAAGATGAGAATTTACATTGCAAATTAAAAACACATTTCTGTTATGTAAATAAAGATGAGAATTTACATTGCAAATTAAAAACACATTTGTATTATGTAAATAAAGATGAGAATTTACATTGCAAATTAAAAACACATTTTTGTTATGTAAATAAAGATGAGAAATTACATTGCAAATTAAAAACACATTTTTGTTATGTAAATAAAGATGAGAAATTACATTGCAAATTAAAAACACATTTTTGTTATGTAAATAAAGATGAGAATTTACATTGCAAATTAAAAACACTTTTTTGTTATGTAAAGAAAGATGAGAATTTACATTGCAAATTAAAAACACATTTTTGTTATGTAAATAAAGATGAGAATTTACATTGCAAATTTAAAGACAAGATTTGACGTGTAATATTAATTACATTTTTAATGTAATTAAAAAGTATGATTTTATATTGTAAATTAAGGAACAAATTAAAAGATAGGATTTTTTTTAATTACATGTAAATTCTTATCCTTTCTAAATTACATAAAAATTTCAATTAATGTAAAATTACATTTTTCTAAATTATGTAAATTACATTTTTAATGTAAAATTCCTATCTTTTAACTTGTCCCTTAATTTACAATATAAAATCATACTTTTTAATTACATTAAAAATGTAATTAATATTACACATCAAATCTTGTCTTTTAATTTGCAATGTAAATTTCTATACCTTAATTACATATAAAAATGAAATTTTATATGCTATGCAAATTCTTACTCTTTCATTACATATAAAATTGAAATTTTATTTTACATGTAAATTCTTAATCTTTAGTTACATATAAAGATGTCCTTTCCAATTTACAATGTAAATTCTATTCTTTAATTATACAATAAAATGTACTTTAATTTACAATGTAAATTCTCATCTTTATTTACATAACAAAAATGTGTTTTTAATTTGCAATGTAAATTCTCATCTTTATTTACATAACAAAAATGTGTTTTTAATTTGCAATGTAAATTCTCATCTTTATTTACATAACAAAAATGTGTTTTTAATTTGCAATGTAAATTCTCATCTTTATTTACATAACAAAAATGTAATTTATATTTTACAAGTAAATCCTATTCTTAATTACATATAAAAATGTTAGTTTATTTACATCGCAAAATCATACTCTTATTTATCACCTACAATTGTAATTTTTATAGCGGTGAAAAATTCATGTCCTAATTACATTAAATATAAATGTAATTTCTTTTATATCGTCACATTTCCATTCTACAAACATCATATCAATATTATGTTTGAAATAAAAAGGTCTAGTCAACATAAGTAACAACAAAGTGGTATTGAATTGAAATTTTCTATTTCAATTCAAAAACATGAACAAGGTGATATTTCTATATGTACATGATTCATAGGATATCAACAAAGCATAATTCGACAAAATAAAACAAAATGATTATTCAAATTTTCCATCGCATACAGATCTGAAATTTTTAACTAGCAGATCTGGAATTATAAACACAGATAAACCAAGCAAACATTCAGAATATTATCACATCTCAGATCTACTCCATTCACCATTCAATTATTTAAATAACAAGGAAAATTTATAATTAAATTAATTTAATTATTTAAAATAGAATCTCACCTTGATTGGATTAGTATTAGAAATTCAAACGTGTTCAGAATTTATCCCAGTTGCTTTCAAGAAGTTCTATTCGATGTTACGGTTCTCTCGGTTCTGAAAATTTTCTTATTCCAACGCACTTCAGCTTGCAATTTTCTGATTTCGATTGCAAAAGATATGATCATTTAAAGGTTTGATTATATTTATAAACAATTAAAATAATAAATCTAATTATTTTCTTTAATCACCATGATTAAGTGGTAAATCCCCTTCCTCTTCGTTACTCTCTGAAGTAAGAACCGAACCCATCATCGCATAGACCAACTCCACCATGCACCTCCACTCATCACCATCCACCGATCAAAGACCATCACCTTGTACCCCTTTGCAACCCCACCTGGCGCCAGCAACATGGTTGAACTCGGCCTCGTCATGGCACTCGAAAAGCCCTCCAAAGTCACGCCCTTTCTGTCCAATTCCGATCACCAGGAATTGATTCAGTCCATCATAGCCATTGAATCCATAGTGCTCCCAAATCTCTTCGATTTTTTTTTTTTTTTTTTTTTTGGGTTGAGGTTTTTGATTCGAAGTAGGTTGGGAGAATTTTAGAGATGACAATGGGATGTTTTCGTCCATAAAAAAGAAGAGGGAGGCAGTTGTTGAAGTTGGGCAATCAGGGTTTGCTAAATGTTGGTTATTTATAATATTAAATTATTTAGTCCATTAATTCAAGAAAGAGCCCGTCATCTCCTATTCAAATTTCAAAATAAAACAAGAAAAGACAAAACAGGAAGGTATTCAATTGCATAGACATGAATACAAAGAATAGGAATATACACATAGGTCCATTAGTTTTTGAAGAATAAAAAGAGAGAAAAAAGAAATGAAGGGAAAAAAAGAAAGGAAAAAGAAAAAAAATAAGAGAATGGAAATATAAGAAATGAGAACGTGTAAATAAGATACGTTAAATTAGAGTGAAGAGAAATAAGTTAATAGAAATAAAGGAAGTAAATTAGTAGGATGATGGAAAGAGATAAATGTGTTATTAAAGAAGAATTTAAGTGGAGAGATTGGAGGTATTGAGTTTAGGGAAAGAAAATAAATGATAGATTGAAACACATGCATACATGTTAAAATAAGGATGGATGCGTGATTAATGAGGACAATGGAGGAGGGAGAAAGGAGGCGATGAATTTGAGAAAAGTAGAAAAGATGGAATAATCAATCTTCATGAAATAAATTTAGCAGTTTGTTTAAAACAATATTAATCACTATTTATATTAAACTTCAATTTGAAATTGCCAATGAAAAAAAATTCCTTCTTAATATACTACTCTCTTTAATTCAGAGTTTATCTTATTTTTATTGTTACGGTTCAACTTGTAATACCGTTAGATCTTGGTAAAAATGTTTGAATGCCATCTCATTTTTAATAGAATGTTATGTTCAAAAATAAAAGTCCATGTTCACATTAACCATACATCTTTCCTTTTAAACCAAATCAAAATTAAAATAATTCATTTCTTGATTAATAACGGCCTTTCTATAACGTTCGTATTAAACAACAAAGGAATCTTAGCATTAAAAATCCAAAATGGTTGGTCGTGTAAATCTCGTTTATTCAGCACAACGTTTATAAATGTATGTATTGCAATTTATTTCTTCAATAATGAACACATTATTTCCAAACAATCTTTCAGCAAAAATTAATGAATCTCATTAATAATATCATAAATTTTATTTAGTACCAATTTATATTCAATAATTTAATTTAATAATTTTCCTGAGTTTGTTTTAAATCAAATAGTATATAAAAACTAATTTTAAAGTTATTTCAAATTTTTATTTCATAAAAATAACCAATTTTATACTCCATATTCCTCAAAATAGCCTAAATTAAAATTTAAATTTCGTTCTAAAATTCCGGGTTGTTACAATTTATTAACTTTTAAGACAGGTTCTATTAATCCAGTTTTATATAAGAAATTTGAAAAAAATTCTAATTTTTGAAGTGGGATGTGGTTACCACCTCTTTTTTCATAAGCTCTTATAATAGAACTAAAATCCCCTAAAAAATCCAAGGAGTGTTTATAGTTTTATTGAAAAGTTCAAGATGTTTCCAGAGGATATACCTTTCTTTTTCAATATTATAAGCATATATAAAAGTTATATTGATAAGAAAACCCCCTTTGTTATTAAATACACAATGAATATATTGGGGATCAACGAAATGTTTTAGGAGTGTCCTCTGAGTCATCATTAACTTCGATATGATTGAAAAAAATTATCCCCTTCTTTTTTCATTTTTTCCTGTTATGAATTTTCAGATGGTCTTCCCAATCAGAATTTTTAACAATATACCTTTCTTTAAATGATTTTTTAGGAGTGCTGTTTTCTGTATCCTTCCCCATAATTTCCTACATACTCTTTTTTTTTGTTGCTTATAGGAGAAGAGGATGAAGAATAAAGGAGTGCAACATCTTCAATGATCTTATCATTATTGCAGATAGAAGCCTGTTCAGCCCAATGTTTTCTAAACAAGCAGTTTTTGGATTTAGTGCTTCATTTTGAATAGAATTATCTGTAATTAAACTGGAATCATCCTCTAGAGGGGTTGATTTGAGAAATGTACATTATAATCCTCAGTTATTGATTGTCGTGCTAGGCATTTCAATGTTTACTTCACCAATTGACATAGATGGCACTACAGATACTGGTTTCTGCAGTGTTGAGTCATTGGCTAGATCAACTCAACTTATGGTTGAAGTTTTTTGGCATTCTCTATTTTTGCATCTTCGATGCTCTCAGAAATTTCTGCATTTCGCATGATTTCAACATTTCTGAACTTTTCGAGAAAACCAATTTTTTTTGGAAATGTTACCCCTTTCTTTATGGCTTACTTCAGATGATATATTTACCTTATCCTCTATTTGATGCGCATCTTCAGAATTGTTTTCTTTAAACTGCGCAGCATTTTCTTAAGGATTAGGGTTTGCTAAATGTTCAGAACTTTGATTATTTGGAACTGCATTTTTGGGCTGTTTTTCTTTCCGAATCTGTTTTGTAGGACACATTTCAGTGATATGCCCATGTTAACCCATAAAAATATGGTTCATACATGAATCTTTCATAAGGAAAAATGATGCACCATTCATATATGCGCAGGGCATAATTTGAGCTAGGTTGTAAACTCTAAGTCACTCTGATCTAGGTCGTTCCATCTCTAGGTCGCTCAAGGCTCTAGGTCGCTCAAGTGGATGAGCACAGCTAAGTCGCGGTTTGCTAAGTCATTGCATAGAAACTCCCTTAGATCGCTAGTGGTTAAGTCGCTTGTTGGAATCTCCCTGGATCGTTCCACTATTTAGATCATTCAACGACCTAAGAGGCCAGATCATGGCTCACAAGACCATTCAAAGGAAGTCTTTTGGATCGCTCGCATACACACGTCTTCAAATCATAAAGATCAACGACCTAGTTACGTCGTTCACTAGGAGTCAGGTCGTGTTGATTGCTTGGAGTCAGACTGTTGCACGTTGGATCGTTTCTTGAAGCTCAAGAAACGGTTCAGGTCGTAGGGCCGGTTACGACCTAGCACCTTAGGTCGGTTGGACGACCTAACCTTCTGCACACACCATTTCTGAAGCACACCACCTCATTTCCAATCCTATAAATACACCCACACTTCCTCCCTTAAAGGGATTGAATTTTCTCTCCATGAAGTGTTGCCCAACTCATTTCTAAACTTTGTTGTATCTAACAATTCTTTGATTTTTGTTTGATGATAACAAACATATACTTATTATTATAAATGTGTTTTTAATTGTACTGTTATACTACATCACAGACATAATATAATATTTATATTTAAATAAAATACTATTGCACAAGAATTAAAATATTCAAATAGTATTTTTTTAAATATAATATTTTATTTCAATATTTCAACAGTGCAAATTTATAACTCCACTATTTGTACATTTCATTGAAATATAATACATTCACATTCAGTTTCGTTTGTTACATTGTTCCTCCCTACATCACTCAGTTATATAGTCACTTATTCATATACACTGTTGCCCCACTACATTTCTCTCAATCACTCATACATTCATTGATACATACACTGACACCGTCACTTGTCTTTTGTCTGTCTTCTTCACTGTCAGTCCAGTCTTCTGCTTACTTGTCACAGAAGGAACACACAGTAAACTGGAACAAAAATATTTATATATTTCATAGAAGATATGAATTTTATTTTAAAAATTTATTTTCCTTAGAATTTTGGTGTATTTCTCATTATTTTTCATGACTTGCTCTGATTTTTATGGACATCCATCTGTGTCTATACAGCTTGTGATATTCGCAGTGATTCACTGTAAATACGACAAGGTAGACAAATGCTCTAGTGCTTACATATATATAACGCATGTGCACTATACATGTATACACATACATTGTATGTATATACACATATTTCTGTGCAGGGACAATTCAGTCAAACATCATGAATGGACATGAACCAAGAAATCCAGTACATATGCAGACATAAACATATATATATATATATATATATGCACACACAAATCTATGCATATATATATATATATGTATTTATGTACGTACATAGTAGGAACAATGGTTCAGCAACATCAATAGCACTTGAGCACATGGAAAAACCCGAATTAGAGTTGAATACACAGTGGCAAGTAACATATGCACAATGGACAAAGGAGACTCAAAGTGGACAAGACCACACAAGTGCACATGTCGACCCAGCAAATATATATGAAGTATCAAAGGCTAAGCAAAGCTCAGCATAAATTCAAAATGGCTCAAAGAAGAATATACAAGACTTTGCATACATGTACAATGCAGAGTACAAGAAACAAGCACCGAGTGCACACAAAATGGTCAAATCAGGGGCATCATATTCTAGCAACTACATACATCAAACCAAGAGTATAAACAAGCAAGTTCAGCAAGAGGGATAGTTTTTTTAAGGCAACTGCAAGTTCATGGTGGAAAATACCATGCCTTCAACTTACGTACACAAGCCTGAAAGAACACAAATGAAACAGCTAGCATTGACAACATACAAATGTGCAAGTGCAAGTGCACATGAATAAACATTCAAGCAAGACTGTGCAAATGTTCATGTATAAACATAAGACAAACAAGATCAAGCCAATGTGATGCAGCTATACTCAAACCGTTGCACGGGTTCATATACATGTAAATAAACACTATGATAATGCCCAGAGATGCGCAAGTAAACAATCCATTGGCAAAATAGGATATAACACTCAACAAGTTCAAGGGAATAGAAAAACAGATGAGTATATGTTTCTACAGCAACAAGTATTTATATGCAAGCAGGTCCAACCACCAAATACAGCAAGGCCAAGATGGCTCACAAACATGACAAGGTTCATAAATTGTTCAACAAAACGCAATGGCATGGTGTAAGGATTTTAATTGTGTAGAATCGCTACAGTAATGTAGTGATCTTTCTCGAAATTCTCATGAGCTAAATTTGGCTCAAAGACTATTTCCAGAAATGAACAGTCAATTAATATTTGGCAAGATTGCTTTCACGTGGCTAAATGAATTCTAGAAATTTTGACAAACTATCTTAGCAAGAAACAATTCAAATTCGACAAGAATATTTTAAAATTGATTCCAGTTTTTTTCAACAACATTTTGGGCAAGAAATCGAGATCCCAAAAACAGTCACTATATGACTGCCACAAAATCAATTCAGTTTTTCCAGAAATACACAATATACTTTACGTATGTAATCAATCCATTAACCATCAATTAAAACTCGGCAAGAAATTCACTGGGTCTAGTAGTCAATTCGCACTTTTGGCAAAGTCTTTATCAACGAAATCAAAGTTTTTTTAAGCAACAAATTCATTCATGTAAATCAATTTAGTGGGAAACCATACTAGAAAATCATGCAAAGGACTAAGGAAACGAATTATTTTGTTTCTAGAAATTCGATCAATCAAACAGAGGACTCACGACCATTCTTTTTTAGTCAATAATCATGCAACCAAGCAACAAAATCAGATCAATCAATTTTTGGAAATTAGAGTGTAATTAAGATTTTATAATCCTATATATATTCACCATTTTCATCATAAGTGAATGACTGAAAAAACCAAAAGCAACAATTCACAAAGGAAACAAACTGAAATCAGAATAACTCATATTTTACAATCGTGTGCTTCAGAATCATCAACCCAGAATAAACATCACTCGAAGATCATCAGAGGTTAATCTTTTCTAGAGATTGAAGTTTCAATTTGGAGATAAAAGCAAAACCCTAATTTTATTTTGGGTCGGCCGACAATTGAAGATAAAGGGAGCCAGAGTTGCTTAAAAAGAAAAGGAAGGCCAATTTTTTAAAGTGTTTATTAACTAGGGTTTTGAGTTTTGAACCTCTTTTATTGTATTGTTTGTTTTTATTTCTTTTGAAAATCGACCATCGGTTTTCTAGTGTTTGTAATAACTAGGGTTACTAGCTACGGGTTTGTAGCTAGTAGAAATCTGGTTTTGGAGATAGAAATTAGTTCTGGGTTTTGAGCGCAGGATTGAACAACTGTAGGTTTTGCGAGTGTACCAAACTGTATAGGCGGGCAGCGAAGGGTTCGTGAGTTTATAGGTTTTTGTATGTGGGTGTCTGTTTAATACCCAATAAAAATTTAGAGAATGCAGCCGTAAGCAGGGTTCGTCGAAGCTAGTTAAAATCTGTATTGTTTACTTTCTGCATTTATATTCTCTGCTGCAATCTGTGTTCTGATATTTTTAATATTATATAAAAATACAATAAACTATAGTAACCTAAAATTTTGACGATATAAATTAATTATTAGAATTTAAAAAAATATAGGAATTTCTGCAAATGATGGAATTTGGCCTCCACACTTTAATAGTTGCGCTCATCTCGGAATTCTGGTCAAGTTTCATGTTTGGAGTTTCGCGAATGGAGTCCATATGAAAAGTTATGGACGAAATAAGAATACGGATGGAAGATAAATAAACCAAATGTTTAATTAATAGTTTACCGTACATAACCCAGCCGACCTGGGCAGTTTGATAGCCAGGCAGTCGACATGGGGGTCGACCGGCAGTCGACCGCCCAGGTCGACCTACTGGGCATCAGACTGCCCAATGATGGTTAGGTTTTGGTGAGTTGTTTTATTATATTGTTTATAACGAATGGATGGATATAACTTAAAACTAATCCGACGGCTCTAGGCCATTTCCACCCTTATAAATAAAGGGCTAAAGCCTCACTCTAATTCCATTCAAATCTATGAAGGCAGCGGAACTCTGCCATTTTTCTTTCTCTTGTTACCTAATTTCTGAAAAAAAATATACTCATACATATACCAAATCAAATCAAATTCATATGGAATTGGGAATATTAATAGATTCAATGGAAGAGGGTTCTCAATGATAGATTTCTTCTCTCTTTTCACTTTTTCTTACATTTCTACAAATCTAGAATTTTCCTCTTTCTAGATAAACTATAGATTCATAAGAATTTGGGGATTGTAAGCCTAAAAAGTTTCAAAATTCAGAAATTGAAGGCTATAAGGTGAGTGGGAAATTTACTAATACAGATATAATGATTTATCTATTTCGTTTGAATCTCATCTATATTATATGCCTACCAGATCTGTTATTCAAATAACTGTAAATTGTGATAACCATCAGATTTGATTATGAATATGTTAAAAATTGGTAAATGATAAAGTTGTGATTATATATAAACATGAATTGTAGGATTTTTATATATATTCCCACATATTCCTACAAGTTATGTCATGAATTATGAAATATGTTGTACATGCCACATAGCACCGTGGATCTGGAAATCAGTCCCATTAAACAAAAATTTGTTGTATTTATGTTCTAGATTTTTAGTTCAGTGCTGAAATATGAAATATGTAAATTGGGGTAAAAAGATGAATTTGTGTATTATGTGATTGTATGAATAAAATAAATATTCCTTGTTTACATTCAATATTGTTAGGTTTTTGGCTTAAGTGTTATAAATTATGTCGTTTTCCTCATTTTTAAATAAAGAGGCATTATTTGAGAATCACAAGAACTATGACAAAAAGAATTAAATAGGGAAAAGTGGTGCAAAGGTGCATATAAAAATAAATACATGTTTTTGTATGTAATTTGCATCGGCTATTCCAAAATAAAAATATATTACATATATTTCTTGTGATTTGGAAACATGTCAATTCCACAAAATAGACATGATTTACAATGATTTGGCCAACGGTCCTTGTGAGACTTGAAATATTTCTAGAAAGGTTGAATATAAAAAGGGAACATTTGGTTAATTTATTTGACCAAATCATTGATTTAAAAATAAGGTAGAGAATACCTAAGGGCGCAAAACAACTCTTTCTAAGGAACTCGGCAAAATAGCCCCGTAACTTCGAAAGAAGGGGCACCTCCTCACAAATGGGGTCGCAGTGACAGGCCCGAGCGACCATTTACCAAAAACATAGGTCTCCGCAAAGTCGTAAGACCAGTATGGGGGCTGAAGCCTGCCCAGTGTCGGAAGGTCAAGGAAGTTGGTGACCTGTATTGCAAAATAATAAATAATAAATAAATATTAACAACTATGTTGACTGCACGAAAACATAAAAATGAATAGATACATATTATCCATCCAAATCAGCATAAAACGGTGAAATGTAAATTGTATGGAATATTTGAATGTTTAGATTAAGATTCAATTATGGAATTATGTGTAAATATAGCCCATTTTTAATTAATATATTTGCAGTGACCATTTGTAGCAATGAATATAATTAATTACCATAAATGAGATCGCAAATAAGGGGATAACCATTGTAACTAATATTGATTTGGGAAATAAATTGTTAATAGGAAAATGGTTACAATTCCTAAAATCAATTAGGATAATTGTTGTGGACCCCAATCAGGAAATTTAAATTATAACCGCATTTAGACACATGGTTAAACTCAACTTGTGTTGTAAGCCTGCCCGGAACCAATAGGCAAATCCAGCGACCACGAGTAGTCAGTTTAATGTGAGGGGTCTAATGCATAAATATAATCGTACTAAGACACAAGGTTAAGTTCACTTGTGGTAGAAGCCTGCCCAGAACCGACCAACATATCCAGCATCCACAGGTTGTCAACTTAATGTGAGAGACCTGGTATGTAAATATAAAACAGTCAACCAATAAATAAATAAATGTAGGAAATGTCCATTGGGGTACAACAAATATATAACCTGGGACTGATAAATAATTTTCTTAGGAAAATATGATAGTTAGAGTCATAAAGGGCAATAAAAAAGGAAATAAAAAGAAATGGGTGACAAAAAGTGGATTAATGGGTATTAATTATCGTTTAAATACCAAGTCCAAATTATGGAAGAAATCAAATAAATATCCATGAGAAAAAAGGGGTATAACCTTCCTTATTTATGTCAATAAAAATTATAATTAAAAATATAGTTGGAATTAATAGGTTAATAATCTAAGAAATAATTAACCATATAAACTTGTGACACGAATAAATGGTGTAAGTATAGTATTCCCGTATAAAAGAATTAAACGGGAATGATTTAATAACGTAGCCTACTTTATCCCAAAAAAGGAAAGGTGTTAAAGGCAAATGAAGGACGAACGAATAACCTTTGCGTATAGTCTGCTGCCTAGGTCCTAAAAGGCTAAGTGACTAGGGTTAAAGAGTTCACCTAGGAACAGGTTTTTCAGTATAGGGGTCTTAAACGGAAGGTGTGTGTTGGCCTACCCAAACTTGGAAATTAAAAGGGCCAGATATGGCCATCTATCCTACAGGAAGTAGTAAGTGACTAAGGAGGTTATCTAATAAGGTCAGCTAGAAGGTATAATGAGCGATAAAATACCTACTCTCACCTTATGAGGGGCAAGGGTATATGCGTGAAGGACAGAAGCCTTAACTACTAGGGCCCGTAGCCAGTGCCCTTCAGTTTTATGTTAACAATGAATATATTATCGAGGGTTTATAAGTGACCAACAGGTCCGCCTAGTGTCTTAAGTGATCAGGGAGAATCCACCCTATCTGTCATTATAGTGAGGTGTTAAATTATAAAGAATATTGAATGAGGATATAGATAGAAACCCCGAAATTAGGGGCCCACTCCCGATATAATTAACAAGTTAAACTCTGGTAAAAAAGCTTCACAAAAAAGTGTGTAAATGTCCTATCTCGGTAATGTAATTTGGAATACTACTTTGGGAAGAGTACTAGATTCGTGCGTAAACTTTAACAAGGTCAGTTTTGAATCAATAACCTTGTCAGGCATACAACTTGGGTTGAACCAAATGGGAGATAACAGTGTTATAGTCTATGTTGTACATTTCTTAGTCACCATAACTTGTTGTTCTGACCCCCTCCTCATTACACCCTCCCAAGTTCCATAGAGAAGGTCAGGTTCTCATAGAAGATTAAGTTTGGCTTTCGATTCTCGTTCTCTCTTGTAATGACCCAGGATTTTTCTAAATTTAAATTGAATTTCTATAACATATTTTGGGATTTTTTTGGTCTATATTGTAAATTAATAAGGTTTAAATATTGATAATTCTTTTTTATTTGTTTGAATAAATAATTTTACGTTACAAAAACTTATTATAAGGATATTTTAAAGATTTTATAAGTAATACTACTATCTAATTTTGATTTTAGTATAAAAATGTTATTTATATATCACAGAGGATTTTACAAGTATAAAGATGTTATAATATTATATAGACATTTCGGGTATTACGAATGATTATAGTGTAAGGATATGAATTTATAACTATTCAAAAATTTAGCTGCTTAACATTGGGTAAGATGTGTGTGTGTGTGTGTGTATATATATATATTAGTAATATTATTATGCAAAAAAATATTTTAATAACTTATGCTATTTATATGTAATTATATTTTGTAGGCATAAATTTTATTTTAGATTTACGAAATGCATTATTTTAATCATATGTATATATATTTTATTAAAATATGTTTTTGGGATTTATAAGTTATAAATATAATTTATTATAAAATAAATTTTGATATTTATATATTTTAGGTAGTAAGTTACATCCATATAGGCTATATATATATTTGTTACTAAAATTTAATTTTATAAATAAACAAAATTTCATTAGGGCCATACATGCATTGGGTAGAATTTTAAGTGACAAATATATACTCATGTGTCCTTATGCATTAGAACCAAGTGCCAAGTGTCCTAGTTTTAAAATTTGAAAATAAAATCTAAATATCAGGTAACACGCATATACCTCACTCCAGCCTTTCACTATTTAGAGTACATCATTATTGTCTCGGAAATATAAACCCACCTGGCTTCACGTAAAAGCTTCACCACCACTTTTCATTTTTGATTCCACCGCACTTAAACCTCCACACCTTTTCTTTGCATCGCTCCTCATTCCACATACAAGCTCTCCTCCCCGTTAATCTTTTCACCCCATCCACAGTTCCCCAAGAAAAACACTCAACTCGCTCCTATTTTAAAACTAGCGATACCCCCTCTCCCTTCCTACCCTTTTGAATGATTTCGCTATCTCCATTTTTCTAGTCACCGCAAACAAAAATCTGCTTACGTTATTATCTGTCAGCCTTTCCATGTCTGCTCCAGTCTGCCGCTCGCTTGCCTATGTTTGCCACTTCTGATCTCCGCCGCCACCTCATCTAAACCACCTCCAGTAGCTGCACCTGAACCACTCTCTCTTTCCAGTATCACGCCTCTCTCTCCCTAAGCTAACCGCTACCACGTCAGTCACCACATCCTCCAGTCCACCACTGCATACCACCGCGACCACCTGCAAGTCAGTCCGCCACCTCAGCCGTGAACCTACTCCCTTCTGTCTGCTCCAAAACAGTTCAGCACCCTACGCACCACCTTTCCCCTCTCATCTCGACTCCGTCAGTAGCCTCAGCTCTCCACCAAAGTCCAGTTCCGCCATACTTTCCCCTCCGTCTGTTCATCAGCTTCCCTTGCTACTATAATTAAGTATTAGTATATATTTATAAGTCGGGTTAATAAAAAGAAACGGTGCACGTTCATGAGACTTGAGTATGATCTTTGTAGACCGATTATCAGTTGATATGGGTTTAATGGTGAAAATGGGAAGAATGCAGGTGAGAGTTCCAATTTAAAACTATTTTTAAATTAGTTATTACGATTAATTACAATTAGTTGTTAATTTTAATTAATTGTTCATTGATGATCACTGGTTGATATGAATGATTGTTATTGGTTGTTTAAGCAGTTAGAGTACGCCATACACCAAGCGTTATTCACCGTAACGCTTTGTGCACCGTTAATTGGTTATATTAATTGCTATGATGATAATGGATGAATTCATGTTTGTTTATTGGTTATTTGGTTGATTCTGATTGCATGAAATCGCATACACCGTAGTGGTGGAATCGTATAGGTAATTTATTTAATTTTCCTTTCCATGTAAATAACAATTTTTTTTGAAATAAAATGGGGGATGTAGTTTAAATTTAAATTTAATAATCTGTTTTGGAAATTGAATATAATATTCATATGGAATGAAATGGGTTTGGAATTCGATCGCTTTGGAATTTGATCGCTTATGGGCTAGGTAAATATTAAATCAGGTTCTGAAAATTAGTTCGGAAAATGATTTGGAATATGTACCCAACGCTGATTTTGTATGAATAATCTTAATAGTTATTTTGAATAATTAACCGAGCTTTGGTAAAAATATTATCATTTCAATTTATTTTGAATTGAAAATTCAAATTTAAAGTAATGATTTTTGGAATAGTTATTTTAAAAATGTTGGATGAAGTTTGGAATATTATAATTAAATGTTCAATTTAATATGTTATGAAGAATTTGGAAAATGGAATACTGGATTTCATGCGTATTCTTTGTTCCATAAGGGTTTGAATAATAATAATTGAACAAGTTCAAAAAATATATTATTTTATTCAATTTGATTTGAAATGGAAATTTGGAATTTGAAATTATATTAGACTAAAGTTGGGAATATAAAAATATTATTTCGAGAAAAGAGATTTGGAATAAGGTTTTATTCTAAGTTATGGAAATGAAATTTATTTTGTGAAAAAGGAATTGGACGATTTATATTTAAAACAGCGTGAATCGAACGCGTCGCATAATGACAGTTCATTTATATCGATTTTAAATTTCAAAATGATTATAAATCTAACATTTTGAATCGGATAGACTTGAAACGGAAAATGACTGACTTATATTAACAATTGTTTTTGAACAAAAAAGGAATTTTCAAATCTCATCATGTGGTTTTCAAATTATGTATAAATTAAGATTTGAAAAAGTCGCTATAAGTGCAGTTCTGTGACCGTAATAGAAAATCAAATAAAATGGGATTTTAAAAATTATTTCAAAATCCAGAAAAAATACGATAAATCATATTTTATTATTTAAAAGTGACTTGCGTTAAAACATGTGATTTTGGATCTATTTGGTTAAATAACCATTTCTCAGCGCTTTCCGTAATGCTTTTACAGTTATTAAACCATTTCCTTAAAACGATTGAAAATTGGAAGAGGAGCTATTATAAAAAAGGATTTGTTAAATATGTTGGAAAAGTTTTAAAAGAGTTAAAATGTGTGATATGGAATTTTATTTAAATTAAATAAGATATGGGATGTGAATTAGAAAGGAAATGAGTTTGGATAGGGTTAGTTTTCAGATATTCGATATGGAATTCCAGGAGCGGACAAATACTTTCAGAAATATTAAAACATATTTGTATCCAGATTCTGATAGTGTTTGCTCGAGTTTGTGAATCAATATCAAATATAAGTCGGCTAAATTCTATTTAAAACTTATATTTATTAATTATTTGAATTGTCATAAATGGAAATTCAATTCCAAATAAGATTTGGTTGTTTCGGGATAACGACGAATAAATGGATTTTGGTTTTTGAAATAAAACGTTGGAAATGAACATTGAATTTCGAGAAAAGGGTTAAGATGATAAAGGGGGTAAGGAAACTGAACGAATCTAACCTTAATTTGAAAGGGATTGATAATTATTTGGAAAGGGAATGTGAATTGAGAGACATGTAAAGTCTATAGCTATTGTTTTAAAGTGCGCTTATTATTTGGAAAGCCCTGGATCGAATATATGTTCGAAAACCATTTCAAGTAATAATACGACATATAAAATTAGAAACTTGGGAACCGATAAGCGAAGACCGAGTATATTCAAATCGTTTGGGTTGATTGTTGATGTCTCAGATCGGGCCGTACACCTAATATGAGGTTATAAGTGGTACGAGATCTAAATATATTTGAATATTTTCGGGTTGTTGTTCCATTCTGACCCAGAGCGGACTTGTATGGATTGTGTGTTTGACATTGAAATTGACTGCATAGCCCTGATTTCCATTAATATATATAGAATATGTGGCAATATAATATCCTCATCTCTAAGACATATGAACTTAGAGGGTATGCATTGATTGAAATCGGTGATATGTCGTGAGCTGTCAATGTGGCATACCCGAGCAATGAAATGTGCTAGTGATGATCTAAGCATGGCTATTGAAGTGTAGCTTTGTGTATATAGTGACCTCGACAAACCTCACACCCTGGAGTGATGGTAAACTGGCGGTTAGGTTGTATCCATAATCTCTAGTGAAAATCAAAAGCTTCAACGGTAGATCTACTTCGAAACCTGAGGGAATAAAGTATAAACGGTGTCCGATGTATGGATATTAACCGGGATATATACTTTCGTGCTATGTATTCATTGTCCGCTGTCTGGACGTTAACCAAGAGATACTTAGCTTCGTGTCCCCGATTGATCTTTCGTGGCAGGAACCATCCTGTTGGAAAACCCGATAACCAATACGAGCCATTCGATTGGTTTGTAAACTATGTATGTATGTGGGTATAGTTACTATGCTCGCTAAGATTAACATATTTATTTGTGAAATAGTTTTCAACACTATGCATTGATTTTAGCTTTAAAAGAGTATTTTACGTTAAGATATTTTTGGTTATCATAAGATGAAACTCGCCCATCTGGTGTGCGCTTTCATCATGTGATATGGGTTGAGCTTATGATGGATTCATTTTCCAAAGTCATAACGAATTTCTGTGCACGGGAATTCACATGGAGTAAACCCGTTCCACTAGCGGCGTGGTCCGGTGAATTTCCCAACTTTAATATGAATCCTAAATAAGAACTGTTTTCAGATTCTCGCACCAGTCCCACGACAAACCTGGAGTTTATTGTACCCACATTATTGATACACTTTTTAGTCAAAGCGGTCACACATGGAATTTCTTATTAACAACGCACTCAAGCATTGAGAAGATCGTCAAAAGACATGATGCGATTTGTTAAAAGTCGCAACTCAAACTTAAAAGGAGCCGGAACTCCTATCAGATGAATGCTTTTGGGCCCGAAAACATCATTTATAGAGCTTTTCTCTATAACTCTTGTAGCCCACTGGATTAGCTTCGAGTAGAGCTTTTATTTGGGCAAAATTGACTTACGATTTGGAAGTTACGCCCGTTTCCGTGAACGCGCACAGAATGAGAACTTGAATTTTTGCATTGGCATAGCCCCAGATCAGATTAGGCACCCCGGGTCGGAGTGGAAGAGCCCTGACTCGAAAACTCGGCTTGGCTTCGAATGGGAATGGCATCGGATCAGTTCGGTTCGTGGGCATTGGTTCGGTTTGGATCGGAGGCACCGACCTGACCCGCCTAGGGTGAGTTCTGTACACAGCTATGTTGACCGATTCTCATGACATAACCGACTCCTATAAGTGCGGATCAAACTCCACTTGGCTTAGCACGATTTTAGGATGATTTTCCACTACTTTCCGAGATCGGCTCTGGTTGTGACTTATGGCATCCAACCCGGAGCTCCTTTAAAGCTATAAATGCACCACTACATGGCATTTTGAGAGGACTTTTGGTACTTGTTCTTCACAGCATCCACCATTGCCATAACGCAAGGACATAGTGCTTCTCTAATCTAATTAACACAAGGATTTCGTGTATAAATTCATTTTCCTTTCTCTTCTTCTTCATCAGATACAGGGATGTTGTATGTGAATGAGTCTTACAGACTGTAAGGAGAACTGTACCTGTAATTTCTTAGGACTTAAGGAATTATAAAGTGGACGTAGGCTTGGTTTGAGCCGAACCACTATAAAAACCTCATGTGTCTCGTTTTATTTTACTGTTTCTGCATTTTTTGACCTGTGATTTTTGATTATGAGGACTTCACACTGCATTTGGGTGTTAGAGCCAGATTTTGGTCTAACACACACCTAAACTCTGGGTGCCCATAATTTTCGACGAGCGCCTAGAAGTTTAGTTTGCAGGTCTAGATTTTAGAGATGGATTCAGATTTGAAGCTAGAGTTATGCGGGTATTTTCCGCTGGAGAGTTTATTTCCGCTGAGCATATATGGTACTCTGATATTCCTTGCAATCTCTAATGTAATAAATGAAATGAAATAAAAGTTCTGTTATTTTTGTGAAAATATGTAAGTACCCATAACAATCCATCTTTGTGAATGGTTTAAGTTGATTTAATTACTGGCGAAAACTGGTCAAAAAGGCGGCACGTTACAGAAGTGGTATCAGAGCCAGGTTTATACAAAGCTATGGAGTACGATATATTTGAACAAAAATAGGACTCATCATAGTTACAAAATCTCATTAGAGATAGGATTAGAAATGCCCTAGAATGAGATTCTGGAGTATTATGTTTGAGAAAGCGTATTTTGAAAACATAAATTTATTTTGAAACTGAATGAATCGTTTTGGAAAGCGTAATTATTTTGAAATATAATTTACTGTAAGTGTTTAAGTATTTATTGATGTCGAGGTTGGACTGTCAGATATGTACGGATTTTGAATATACGCCTAGCTAACATATACACGAAGTCTAATATATACTAGATAGATATAGAATCACACTCTAGTCGCCCGAGGATGATTCTGATGATTAATCGATCATCATCAGAAATTTATTTTCGAGTTTTGAAAGTGGGATGAGTGTATGGTTCCGATTTAAATATCGATAAATACTTGAAATCGTTTTAATAAATGCTTGAAAATGTTTTGATAAATTCTAATAAAATGTTTCGATAAGCTAATGAGAACTTGCATAGATGTAACACCCCGTATTTTCTGTGAACGTATAAGTAACAAATCAGAGGATAATTAATTTTTTAAAATAAGAATCAAGGGAAACGGGTTGCGCCATTGCGTTCGTCTCGGAATTCTGCTTGGAAACGAGTCCGAGTTTGCAAGAATCGGAGTCCGTATGAGGGAGATATGACCCTCCGAACTTTCAGGAATTTTCAGAATCGAAAACAGCTCGAAATTCGAATTCAAACCCAGAAGCGGGCTTGGCGGGAAATTTCCAGCCCAGGACCCAGGTCGACTGGGTAGTCGACCCCCGCCCCCCGACCAGGTCGACTGGGGAGTCGACCCCCTGACCAGGTTGACTGGGTAGTCGACCTGGGGGTCGACCTGCTCCCGAAATCCAGTTTTTGAACCTGGTTCGTTCTGATGTATTTAGTCACGTTTTCTGCCTTGGTTCATCTGCCTAACCCTATATAAACAACCCTCTAGCCTCATTCTCTCTACACCATTTCATTTTGCCTATACTCTGCCTCTGTTCTAATTAAATAAAATAATGGCGTCACTACTCTACTGAAATCTGAACTGGAACTAGGACTAAAGCATCTTCTTCCAAACTGAATAAAATTAAAAGAGAACAACTGAAACTCTTCTTCTTCTTTAAATCAATCAAGGCAAGTGCAGTTATTTTCCGACATAAACTTTAATCATAATTGTGACATGATTGTAAATCTGAATTTGAGATTGTGTATGTTATGTTCTGATCTATTTTATTCTGTATCTCTTCTTCTTTCTCTTCTATAGCCAGGCTACTACGAGCCTGCGCCAATCTCCTAAGAGATTAACGCACGAACGCTAAAATGTTTGGGACAAATAATGAATATGGCATAATTGGACATGGCTAATCTGTGACTGATTTAAGAAAAAGGACATAGGTTGTAAACTAGATTTAGATCTATGCATATTCTGTGAATCGGAAGAAGAGGAACCATGGTATGTTAACATGTGACTTGAGACATTGGACATAACACCTATTTTGAATTAAGATATGTTATAACTAGATTGTTGGGCATATTGTTTATATAACAATTCATGATTTGAAAGAGAATATGACTTAGGTGTGAAGATCTATATTAAGATTTGATAACTATCAAATGTGAATAACACCTAAGTAGGAGATTTTTGAATATATGACATGCATTGAAATCGATGGCTATATTTGGTATAATTTATATGTGAATCTTTTGTACTAGGCAAGTTGAACTAAATTGGGACATGTAAATTATGACCATAATCTGTGACATGTAAATTCAATGCAAACGTGGGGTAAGTGTGAATCATGACAACTATTTTGGCATGCAAACTTAGGCCAAATTTATAATTAGGCAAGATATGTTTGTGAAACTTTAAGGAATGATTAAATCTGTTATATTTGCCTAATTTGCTAGTTCTACTATATTTGCCTAATCTGCTAGTTCCGTTATATTGCCTAATCTGCTAGTTCTGTTATATTGCTTAATCTGCTAGTTCTGCTCTACTGCCTAGTCTGCAAGATCTGTTCATCTGCCAATTCTGTCATCTGCCGAGTCTGCTGAAAATGCCAAATCTGTTATATGCTAAATCTGCTAAATTACTTAATCTGCTAAATCCGTTAAGTCGCATAATCTGCGAAAATCCGTTATCTGCTATATCTGTTAAGTTGATATATTCAGTCTGTTGTTGACATAATCTGAATTAGCTATGAATAATTGAAATGTATATTAGGCGTGGGCATAAATGGTAAATTATTAATTAATTGGCCGCAAAGATAAACAAGACTAACTCGAGGTTAGAATGAGTTTGCGGCGTAATCCTGCCCGGAACCGCCCGACACATCCAGTGGTCGCAAACAATAGGTTCTAATGTGAGAGGTTAGTCATAACGTGCTTGAAACCTGAGGTTAGACCCAGTTTGTGGCAGAAACCTGCCCGGAACCAACCGGCCTAACCAGTAGCCGCAAACTGTCAGTCTAATGTGAGAGGTCTGGGCATTAATATTTAATTAATGAAAATCTGAGATAAATATGATGTCTAAAACGTGTTGGGCGGATAGGGTTAAACCCACTAGACTGATGAATTAAATAAATCCGTTCCGTGAATCTGTAGGCCTAATTACAAAGTTAGACAAATCTGTAAGTCTGTTAATCTGTAACTGATTAATCGGTAAGTCTGTTAAATCTGTATATCTGATCCGTTAGTCTGAAAACTTGTCTGTGAACTAGTTGATCTGAATTCTGTATGTCTGAACTTGTAAACAAGTTAATCTGAAATCTGTTAGTCTGGGGACACAAGGATAGGAAGAGGATCACTTGTGTCATCTGTTGTTTGGGACCCATATTAGTCAGTAACCCTTTCTGGTATCAAAACTTTGACCCAACAGTAGGTAGGGTCCGGGCACGCTTACTGAACTAATTATAAGCGGTTCATTCTGATAATGGCGAGGGGTGTTGATGGTGCGTTCCAACTGGGTCATGTGCGTGCATGGATCCCGGTCTGCCTCTGAGGATGTAAGACGCCGTGACATCTGTAAATAGGTCTGTGCCAATTGGTTGTCACTTTAGGGAGTGATACGCCCTACTGTAGGGCCGACACAGGGTATTTATGTATTAGGGAGCCGATCGCTTGGGGTAGGGTTTTAGGGTACACTTAGTTCTATCTGTTTATGTTGGTACCGTCTGTTTCTGTTGGGTGGTAACACCTATCTGTTTCTGCGTGGTACCGTCTGTTCGGGTGGTAAAGGCCCATTTACTAGTGTACACCTAATTCTACATTCTATTTCTATAGGGATTAATCTGTTTCTGTTTCTGTACCTTCTGTTGGGGGTGGTAAAGGCCCATTATTAGCATTCTGTTTCTGTCTGTTTCAGTTGGGGTGGTAAAGGCCCATTACTAGCATTCTCTTCTATGGAAATTATTCTGTACCTGTTTCTGTTTCAGTTTAGACATTAGGGTGACACCTAATCCTGTTACACTAGTATTAGTGTAGAGAAGTGTAAGGCAATAGCTTATATCATTCTGTTCTTCTGTTATATCTGCTACACCTGTTACAGTTATATCTCATCCAGTTTTATTTTCATGTCATGTTATTATTATCTGTTGAAAATCACTGGACTTGCCAGACTTTTTGTCTGACCCTTGTTGTTTCGCCACCTTTCTTTCATTTCCCCCTCCAGGTTTTGTAGAAGGGAAAACTCTAGCTTGATCCAGATTTCTTCTGCTTGAAGTGCTTAAAGTATGGCTTGTCTTCTTCTGTGGGGATTATGATTTTAAACTATGCATTCTGAAGGCTTTTGTACAAGACTGATATTTTGTACTTGAATTCTGATATTGTGATTTGAAAGGATGTAACCAAGCTTATTTCAGTTTCTGTTGTAATAAAGTTATAAAATTTTCAAGTACTGTTTTATCTGTCTTGTAAGTTTCTGTTCTGTTTACTAAAATGCTCCACCAAAGTTAAGGCATTCCCTTTGTGAGTGACCTTAACGGAGGTGGGGTGTTACAATAGATAAGCAAAATTTAAATAAAGTTGAACTTGAATAAGTTTTTGAAAAAATAATTTTGTCGCTTTTTGTGTTTGTTTAGCCTCGACCGACCGTTACCTTTAGCTTACCGGTTCGAACTGTTCGTTCTTTAATTCCTTTGAGCTGTCTGATCCTTATCTCTGAACCTTCTTTTTGCCTTGCTTTGAAAAAATTTATGGACAAGATAAATTTTGAGGTGAAATGGTTATTTGAGAATTTGGTTCCGAAATTTTTGAAATTGATTTCTAATATTTAGAATTTGTATTTGGAAAATTTGTTTGAAATAAGAATATACAGATCAAAGTAGTGCAGTGAAAGCGTGGAATTATTTCAAATAAATTGTTTAAAGAGATTTTCAACTATTTGAATAACGTATCTTTTTAGATAAGATTTAAATTTTTGAAATCGAAATGGATAAAATCTTATATTTGTGCAAATGACTTCGAAAGTAAATTCGAAAGGGAAATTTTCTTTGGGTCTCTTGAAAAATATTATCTTCTGTGTAGTTATTCGAAATCTCATTTCTTGAATGTTCAAAAATGATTTGAATTTAGTGGCATGACACTCGATATGGCTTATATATTGAAATGATTTGTAAAGGGTTAGTAAACATAGAAGTTCGACGACTTGAAATCCCGATATTTTGAAATGTTTGGAAACAACAATAATATGATTGGAAGTATTTGTAAATTATGATTTCGAAATGTTTTTAACTTCGGCATATGAAATGAAATAAAACGATTCGTACTAATATTCGAGTAACCCGTGACTAAAGAAAGGTATGACGTGGGGTGTAAACCCTTAATGATGGTCCTCTTTGGGGTCCGGAAAGACATCATTTATATATCGATACGTACATGGGCCGTGCCTGGTGGCTTTATCATTGGAGAAACCTCTCGACTTGGGACATGAATGTTCTGTGTCGTCTATCAAAAATTATTTGAAATGATTTTGGTTTTGAAATCCCGAAGCAAGTATGATTCGATATGAAAAGAAAATTTTAGGATTTCAAAAGATTTGAAAATAAGGTGGGATGCTAGGTCAAATAAATTATGTCCTATTCGATTTCAAGTTTTAGTATTTGCAATTTGAAAAAAATAGTTGATTTGTAGGAAGTTTCAAGTTTTAAATCATCTTATTTTTATTAAACCAAATTTAGTATTGGTAAATATTTTGTAATATATATATATATATATGATTTTAACAACCTCTCCTTTTCGAGGACGAAAAGCCTTAAGGAGGGGCGAATGTAACGACCTAGGATTTTTTTTTAAATTTAAATTGAATTTCTATAATATAATTTGGGATTTTTTTGTATATATTGTGAATATATAAGGTTTAAATATTCATAATTCTTGTTTGTTTGTTTGAATAAATAATTTTATGTTACAAAAACTTATTATAAGGATATTTTTAAGATTTTATAAGTACTACTATTATCTAATTTTGATTTTAGTATAAAAATGTTATTCATATATTACATAGGATTTTACAAGTATAAAGATGTTATAATATTATATAGACATTTCGGGTATTACGAATAATTATAGTGCAAGGATATGATTATATAACTATTCAAAAATTTTGTTGTTTAACATTGGGTAAGATATGTATGTACATACATATATATATAGTAATATTATTTTGCAAAAAATATATTTTAATAACTTATGATGTTTATATGTAATTTTATTTTGGAGACATAAATTTTATTTAAGATTTACAAAATGTATTATTTTAATCATATGTATGTATATTTTATTAAAAGGGGCATTTTACCATAAGGGCCTCCTTTCATCTGCTAATTAGTTTCTAGGACATGCCATTTCAACAATTATTTTTCAGGACAAATTTTTTTCCGGCTATTTGTTCTATCTTTTCTTCATTTCCGTAAGCATTATCAGAGCTCAAAAATACTCCAAATCGATTTCATATCCACTTTCTTCTTCATCTTTTACGTATCACTTTATCACCTTCGAATTAAAATGATTAGAACTCATTATTTTCTCATTTGGCTAACCTTTTCACTGAAAAGCTTTAACCATTTCACTGAAAAGGGTAAACCCTAAAGTTTTTCATGAATTAATCCACGCCACCTTTCTTCGGCTGATGTTAATCATCACACCTTTATTCAGCTGAACAAACTAAGATGCGATTAATATTAACTATTTGCAAGATACGATTACTAGTTGTTGAACAAGTAAGTACTTGTTTAACTTTGTTGTTTATTGTTCATCAGTTATTTTTATTTGCTATATATCAGTTGATTTTGTTAGCTGATGTAAGTAGTCATTCACTGATTGATTTTATTTGCTGTATATACGTATATATTTAGTAATAGATGTTATTTTGTTTGACAGCTTAAAAAGGTAAAGGTGTTTATCTTTATATTTGAATGATTTAATTACGTATTAAACATTAGTAATATTTTATAATTGCTAGTACATGTTAAGCATATTTGTTGTTTTGTTAATCATACGTAATACGAATCAATTTATAATGATGGTATAATATAATATGAAACTGTTTGGTTAATCATAAGTATATATTCAGTGGTAGATATTATTTTTGTGAAAACCCGTAACTTTCCCATGAAGGAAAGCGCGGATAGTTCGAGAACACGACAAAATAGAACGCAGACGGAAGAACATTTCATTGTATATTACAACAATTCATCAGAATACATGAATATACAGGGTACAAATGAACAAATATTACACAGAAATATCAGAGATTACTATACATTACATAGCAACGGAAAATAATACAATACACAACTAGAAGAGATACACGGATACAAAACTTTTCGGATATCATTCCAGCTGTAAACCAGGATCCTGTGAATATAAATCTGCAAAACCAAAACTACTAGCTGCCCGTGTCAAAATAAGGGCACCCAGAGTTTAGGTTAAAACAATAAACTCCAAGTCAGTCATGGGACAGGTGTGAGAACTAAAACAGTTATAAATCTTTATTTTAAAGTTAGGTAAATCAAGGGACCACGCCGTATAACACGGAACGGGTTTCCTCCCAAGAATACCAGTGCATAAAACAAACAGCGCAATGCTAAATAAAGAAAAATGAAGCTATTATAAGACCCAGTTCCCATCACAAAATGCAACGCAAGCCGAAGGATAGGGTTTTTACCTTATAATAGCCAAGAATGCTTGATACGTTTAAAACAAATCATTTGATACTATTATAAGTGCATAGTGTATAAAACAATTTCAAATCATAAGTATCAATCATAGGAGGCATAAGCGCCCCATCCCACTAAGTCGCCATAACGGGTTCTACAAATAAAACCGCAAATGTCACGTATTTGGAAATTGGATTTCCATCTATGAACCGAGGCTAGGGATCGTCCTCTACCGATTCGAGACTCTCTAGCCCGAGCCTCAGGTAAGCGCGCAGGGAAGCCTTGGAGCGACAGGGCCAGTCCGTCGATGTGGATTATTATGCCTGAACACTACATTTCCCCGTGCTTTTGGGCGTAAATGAGCCAACGAATGGCTCCATCGGACCCGGATCGTCCGATCTAACCGAGGCGCCTCGCAACAGCAGCAACCACACAGGTGAAAAGTATATAAATATCAGGGCTGGTAGGTCACTGACACCACCCTAGCTAGAAAGAAACGCATGTCCTCTCTGAGGTCCTCTCCCCTTTCTGGTTCACAACCGGGGTGTGAGGCTCGCGAATTCACGTTACACAAAGCTATGCCATATAGGCGGTGCTTTGATCATCAACCACAAGACTTTGCTTTTCAATAGAAGCCTTGATCATTTGCCACTTAGGCATGCCACACAGGCAATTCACTCTATGCTTTTGATATCCATCAGTATATAACCCCTGAGCTCGTACGTCTCAGAGAAGGGCGTTAAGCAAGAGAATAAATTCTCCGCCGCCAAACAGATATATATTTAATAGAAATCAACCACATAGACTAAAATCCAATGTCAGACACACAGTCCATTTACAAGTTCGTTCTGGGTCTGAACGAAACCGGAGGCACCTAGTACCCCGCATATCCATCGATCTCCAAGCACATCTGGACGACCACCGACTGATTCCCTCATCTTGGGTGTACAGCCCAATCAAGACCATCAGTAATTATCCAAACGACGTGAAGACTTCCGGTCTTCAACCACCGTCTTCATCTTCGACACCACGTCGAATCAGTTATTCAGAATGGGATAAACTCGGTCTTTCTGAATAACTCGCGTATATATTATAAAAGTGTTACACAAACACAACATACGCCTCATTCCACTTCAGAATATTCTTTTTATTCAAATATTCTTATATTTTGGGAAAGGTTCCCATTAATTTTATCAAAGATAAATTCTTTAAATTTATTCTTTAATCTCCTTTTTGAATATCAATTCAAACTAGTCGGGATTAGCGAACCACACCGGAGTAATCATTTATTTTATTCCCCAATCCCAACCTATTCATCCCATGAAGTAAAACTGGTAATACTTCATATCTAACACCACGGTGTTATCGGTAAATTCAATTACCATTTCACGTTCAAATCTAATTAAAGATTTAACTATCGTCTGGAGTAAAACTGGTGATACTCCATTCTCGATCTTTTCAATCTAATTAAAGATTCATTAAAACTCCACTTAGTTTTAATCGTTAACTGGGTTAAAGAATTAGTGTCATTTAAAACACGGTTTACGATAAACCCAAAATCACATTCCATTAATTATCGGGTTAAAGAACGAGTGTTATTTAAAACACTGTACACGATAAACCCAAAAATCAATGCCAGTTCAATTCCAATTAAATATCATTTAATTGTTACACTTCATTAAATCTAAATAAAAAGATTTAATCTTTTCTCAACTGGGTTCAAGAACAATGTTGATGAAGACACCATTCACGACAAACCCAAATCACATTTGATATTAAATACAAGGCTCTGAATAGAAAATATACCGGCTTATACTCAATATCAAATTCTACGACCAACAAATATCGTATTGGAAATAACGATATTAATATATCTTTCAAATTTCCCAAACAATATCTGTATATTCACGAAATCCAACACCGAAATATTCCAAAGACAATTTCGATTCAAATCCATTCCAATATAATTATTGGAAATTCTGGTTATTTTCAAAACCATTTCAAATCCAATTTATTTATTTTAAAAATAAATAAATTACTATTCTAGTTCAAACTAGTTCATTTTGATAAAAATCTATTTTTAACTTTTCAAATATGGAGTTTTTCATCCCAATTCTTCACAAACCATTTCTTATGATTTTACACAAATTATTACTATTTTTAATAATTTTATCAAGGCCCGTACAGTCGATTTCCATCAACGGCCATCGAACTGCACTTACAGTGACCTTTTTTCAAATTTGATTTGGACATAATTCCAAATCCAACGGTTAGATTTCAAATTTCCAATATCCATTGGAAAGCTCTTTTCGATACGAACCCAACGGTTCCGGTTTTAGGAGAATCCGACGGTCGGATCTCCCGCAACGTCAATTCGAAGTCAATGGTCGAAATTCACGAACTGCCGCAGCGCGGCGCGTTCTATTCAGGCCATTATATATATAATATATATATTATATATATTTCGTCGATTTCCTTTTCAAAACGATTTTTAATTCAATTTCAATTCGTTTTCAATTTAATTTGAATTTCAAATTAATTCAATTTCAATTCAAATTCATTTCTATTCGATTTCAATTCGAATTCATTTCAAAACGATTTCAATTCTATTTCAATTCTATTTTAATTCTATTCGAATTCATTTCAGTTCATTTCGAATTTCAAATCAATTCAATTAAATTCGAATTTCAATTCACTTTAATATTCACTTAAATTTGAATAAAATCGATATAAATATCGTTCACGTCAAAATGGCGTCAATCTATCAACGCGGCCTCATACATTTCTATTTTCAAATATTCTATTTCAAATATTCTATTTCAAATATTTCTTTTTCAAATATTTCTATTTCAAATATTTCTATTTCGAATATTTCTTTTTCAAATATTTCTATTTCGAATATTTCATTTTCAAAACTGGAATGAGGCCCAACCAATTACCATATAATGTTAATTATATGGATTTTCTACAACACATGTATACAATAACAACGATGAATAATCAACCATCATCCAAAGTGTATTCTACACTGCATAAGCATCAAATATAAATATTTAATGCTCATAACAGTCTGTCAATCAATCGATCGACATACAACTAACTATTGGGATTAGTGTATGTCATCTATCATCCCAATACCCGTGTGGGTTTTCAAACAATCAAACACAGATTTTATTTGTGCAGTTGGGCGATGTGTAAAATTTATCGTCCCAATCAATATTAGTCAAATGTGTGTATATAAATAAATCGTCCGATCTGTTTATTTTTATTTCATTTCATATACCCGTTAAAAATTCTATTTTCAACTATAAAATATTTTAACTATATAAATATTTTATTTCATTTCACATCACATCACACAATCAACTACACATCAAAATCAAACAACCAAGCATACAAGTCGTCCATGGTCTGTGGACGACGGGTGTCGGGTGCTACTAAACACCGTCTGCATCCTAGTATATATTTCAACTAGAAAATTAAATTAAAGAGTGAGAAATTCTCACAGAATTGCTAATCCAACGCCACGACTCTTCTTTGTAGGAATCTTCGTCGTTCTTGCCTCTTGTCAATTTTCACTGCCCGTATTCTCTACATATATAAAAATCACATTTTTACTTTGCTATTCAATATATAAAAATCGAATTTTTTACTTTCTCTTCAATATATAAAAATCGAATTTTTACTTCACTATTCAATATAGAAAAATCGAATTTTTACTTCGCTATTCAATATAGAAAAATCGAATTTTTAATTCACTATTCAATATAGAAAAATCGAATTTTTACTTCACTATTCAATATATAAAAATCATATTTTTACTTTGTTATTCAATATATAAAAATCGAATTTTTACTTTGTTATTCAATATATAAAAATCGAATTTTTATGTCGCTAACTTCATAATAAAAATCTAATTTTTCATAGGAATCAAAATCCAATTTTTATTTGGCTATTCATACAATAAAAATCTCCTCTTTACATAGTCGTCATACGAATAAAATCTCATCTTTTTTCAAGTAAAAATCACTTCTTTTTCATGATAAAAATTCAAACTTTATGTACGATAAAAATTTCAACTTTATAAATGATATAAATTCCAACTTTATATACAAAAAGAAAAGGTCTAACTTTATGTAAATAAATTTCTAAACTTCATATACTCATATATCGGATTTTATGTAAATAAAAAATCAGATTTTTATTTAAATAAAAATTACCAAAAACTTACATCGATTGGTGTTTTCCTAGGGTTTCTCGATCGCTGCGAATTTTCGATTGGAGGAGTGCTCGCGGTCCTCTGGTGGCACGCAGGTTGTTTCACCGAGGAGGAGGGCCATCAATCATCGACGGTGACGCTGGGGCGCAGGTGGGGTTGCGCGCATCTTTCAGGAGGAGGAGTTGAACGGCGGCAGCGCCGTTGGTGGGCGTGCAGGGGGGACTGGCGGTTTGATGGGCCACGGGGCGGCTTGAATAGATTCGGGGCTCAAATGGATCGAAGGGGGAGAGAGAAGATGGGAGGGAGGTGCGCTCGACGGCAGCGACCCCCACCCTGGCGGCGCGATGGAGGGTGGGGCGGCGCTCCGCCCCCCTTTCCCTTTTTTTTATTTCTAATTGAAAACTAACGGGTGCTGAGGGTAAGGAAGAGAGGGTTTTATTTCATTTATTTATTTGTCTAATTATTTAATTTCAAAAAGCAACTTTTAATTTCGACCTCAAAACCAAACCCACCGCCTGTCATCCATAGCTAATTACCCCCATTCCGAACACAATGGGATAGGTATCGTAAGCTGATTCGATAGTTTCGATCAGTTTTCGTTTAAATTCAAATATAACTCTATATATTGAATTTGAACGCACATTTCAATTTACCGGGGTCACATACGAACTCTAAAAATTCCATAAAAATATTTTCTAGCTTCGTATTGACGATATGGTCCTAACAAAACTAGTTTCGTCAAATTCTGAGACCATTTGAAAAATGGCTATTTTCCAGTCGATTAAAATCAACTGAAACTGGTCAAACACGTTTTCCTTTGCCACGCTCACATATTGATTCGAAAAATTATGAAATTTGGAATCTAGCAATAATATGACATCACGGATCCAACAAAAGTGGTTTCGTCAAAATCCGAGGTTGTTTGCAAAATTTCCATTTTTAAGGGCCCGAATTCCATAGCGACTATTCAGAATTTTCAACTGGTCATATCTTTTGATCCCCGCTATGAAATTTTGATTTTTCTGATTCGTTGGAAAGATATTATCAATTAGATTCAACTATTTTTGGTTTCACTAAAATCCGGTTTATTTTGCACCCGGTACATCCATTTGAAGTTTGAAATCGAATTATCGAACTACCGCGCCATTTTCCATTCCTTTTATAATTTAAAATAAATATTTATATTCTAACGACGAACTATATAAATATATACGTTCGAATTCTATTCAAAATAAATTTCTCGTCGATATTATTTAAAATAATTCATTTTAAATAATCAAAATTCGCTAAAATTGCCCAAAATAAAAATTTTAAATTGGCCCAGATTTCTGGGTTATTAAAATCTCCCCCACTTAAAACTTTTCGTCCCCGAAAAGGAACAAAGCCAAAAGTGGTTTGATTAATCAGCTCTACGTTCAATCTGGCTTCCATTCTCCAACTTTTCAGTTTCTGAGAATTTTCAAATTTTCAAAAATTTGGCTAACACCCTAAATTTTCAAAAAATTTCTCCATAACCTCCCCTGCACCGAGAGCCACGGGAAAATCCCGAAATTGCCATATAGGCCTTTTGATCTCAAAAAGAAAAAGAAAAGGCCAAGCGGCTAGCCAATCGGCTCATAAAATCATCATCACCCAAACAAAACAGTAAATTATATAGTAAACATGTACCTATTTGTCTGGCAAACAAATTTTATTCTCTGCTCTAGCCTCCTTGCTATGACCTGTTCAATGTAAGTACATGTATATGCAAGCAAATGCGACCAATTTTCAATACAATTCACTATTTGATTCAATTTGGCTATATGGTGCAAAATTATCAAACAAATAAACAAACAACACAAACATCAATCAATTAGTGGATTAACGTTTCGAATTCATAATTTTGATATATAGTCAAAAATCAGATTTTTGATGCCAAATCACAACAATAGGCCCTATCTAATTTTGGTTCTCACACCAGTCAATTGGAAATATATAAATATCACACCTTCGACACTCGAACACTATTTCTGATGATGTAGCTACAATCATCAGATTCATCTCCGGGCGACTAGAGTGTGAATCTATATCTATCCAGTATATTAAAACTTCGAATATACGTTTGCAAGGCGCATATGCAAAATCTTTATATACTGGACTGTCCAAATTCATTTAAAATAAATATTCAAATACGAATAATTGATTTTAAATTTTCAAAACAAATTTTGTTTTCATTTTCAAAAATATACTCTTCACACTCGTTCTAGGATACTACTGATCCCATCTCTAACGAGTCATTCTAATTGGATATTACTAATCCAATATCTGATGAATTCTTTCGTATGGTTCTAATGTGTCTTGTTCTCTGAGCTTTGTAAACCAAAGCTCTGATACCAACTATGAAAACCCGTAACTTCCCCGAGAAGGAAAGCGCGGATAGTTCGAGAACACGACAAAATAGAACGCAGACGGAAGAACATTTCATTGTATATTACAACAATTCATCAGAATACAGGAATATACAGAGTATAAATGAATAAATATTACACAGAAATATCAGAGATTACTATACATTACATAGCAGCGGAAAATAATACAATACACAATTAGAAGAGATACACGGATACAAAGCTTTCCAGATATCATTCCAGTTGTAAACCAGGATCCTATGAATATAAATCTGCAAAACCAAAACTACTAGCTGCCCGTGTCAAAATAAGGGCACCCAGAGTTTAGGTTAAAACAATAAACTCCAAATCAGTCATGGGACTGGTTTAAGAACTAAAACAGTTATAAATCTTTATTTTAAAGTTAGGTAAATCAAGGGACCACGCCGTATAACACGGAACGGGTTTCCTCCCAAGAATACCAGTGCATAAAACAAACAACGCAATGCTAAATAAAGAAAAATGAAGCTATTATAAGACCCAGTTCCCATCACATAATGCAACGCAAGCCGGAGGATAGGGTTTTTACCTTATAATAGCCAAGAATGCTTGATACGTTTAAAACAAATCATTTGATACCATTATAAGTGCATAGTGTATAAAACAATTTCAAATCATAAGTATCAATCATAGGCGGCATAAGCGCCCCATCCCACTATGTCGCCATACTAGGTTCTACAAATAAAACCGCAAATGTCACGTATTTGGAAATTGGATTTCCATCTATGAACCGAGGCTAGGGATCGTCCTCTACCGATTCGAGACTCTCTAGCCCAAGCCTCAGGCAAGCACGCAGGCAAGCCTTGGAGCGATAGGGCCGGTCCACCGATGTGGATTATTATGCCTGAACACTACATTTTCCCGCCCTTTGGGGCGTAAATGAGCCAACGAATGGCTCCATCGGACCCGGATCGTCCGATCTAACCGAGGCGCCTCGCAACAGCAGCAACCACACAGGTGAAAAGTATATAAATGTCTGGGCTGGTAGGTCACTGACACCACCCTAGCTAGAAAGAAACGCATGTCCTCCCTGAGGTCCTCTCCCGTTTCTGGTTCACAACCGGGGTGTGAGGCTCGCGAATTCACGTTACACAAAGCTATGCCACACAGGCGGTGCTTTGATCATCAACCACAAGACTTTGCTTTTCAACAGAAGCCTTGATCATTTGCCACTTAGGCATGCCACACAGGCAATTCACTCTATGCGTTTGATATCCATCAGTATATAACCCCTGAGCTCGTACGTCTCAGAAAAGGGCATTAAGCAAGAGAATAAATTCTCCGCCGCCAAACAGATATATATTTAATAGAAATCAACCACACAGACTAAAATCCAATGTCAGACACACAGTCCATTTACAAGTTCGTTCTGGGTCTGAACGAAACCGGAGGCACCTAGTACCCCGCATATCCATCGATCTCCAAGCACATCTGGACGACCACCGACTGATTCCCTCATCTTAGGTGTACAGCCCAATCAAGACCATCAGTAATTATCCAAACGACGTGAAGACTTCCGGTCTTCAACCGCTGTCTTCATCTTCGACACCACGTCGAATCAGTTATTCAGAATGGGATAAACCCGGTCTTTGTGAATAACTCGCGTATATATTATAAAAGTGTTACACAAACACAACATACACCTCATTCCACTTCAGAATATTCTTTTTATTCAAATATTCTTATATTTTGGGAAAGGTTCCCACTAATTTTATCAAAGATAAATTCTTTAAATTTATTCTTTAATCTCCTTTTTGAATATCAATTCAAACTAGTCGGGATTAGCGAACCACACCGGAGTAATCACTTATTTTATTCCCCAATCCCAACCTATTCATCCCATGAAGTAAAACTGGTAATACTTCATATCTAACACCACAGTGTTATCGGTAAATTCAATTACCATTTCACGTTCAAATCTAATTAAAGATTTAACTATCGTCTGGAGTAAAACTGGTGATACTCCATTCTCGATCTTTTCAATCTAATTAAAGATTCATTAAAACTCCACTTAGTTTTAATCGTCAACTGGGTTAAAGAATCAGTGTCATTTAAAACACGGTTCACGATAAACCCAAAATCACATTCCATTAATTATCGGGTTAAAGAACGAGTGTTATTTAAAACACTGTTCACGATAAACCCAAAAATCAATGCCAGTTCAATTCCAATTAAATATCATTTAATTGTTACACTTCATTAAATCTAAATAAAAAGATTTAATCTTTTCTCAACTGGGTTCAAGAACAGTGTTGATGAAGACACCATTCACAACAAACCCAAATCACATTTGATATTAAATACAAGGCTCTGAATAGAAAATATACCGGCTTATATTCAATATCAAATTCTACGACCAACAAATATCGTTTTGGAAATAAAGATATTAATATATCTTTCAAATTTCCCAAACAATATCTGTATAATCACGAAATCCAACACCGAAATATTCCAAAGACAATTTCGATTCAAATCCATTCCAATATAATTATTGGAAATTCTAGTTATTTTCAAAACCATTTCAAATCCAATTTATTTATTTTAAAAATAAATAAATTACTATTCTAGTTCAAAACTAGTTCATTTTGATAAAAATCTATTTTTATCTTTTCAAATATGGAGTTTTTCATCCCAATTCTTCACAAACCATTTCTTATGATTTTACACAAATTATTACTATTTTTAATAATTTTATCAAGGCCCGTACAGTCGATTTCCATCAACGGCCATCGAACTGCACTTACAACGACCTTTTTCAAATTTGATTTTTACATATTTCCAAATCCAACCGTTAGATTTCAAATTTCCAATATTCATTGGAAAGCTCTTTTCGATACGAACCCAACGGTTCCGGTTTTAGGAGAATCCGACGGTTGGATCTCCCGCAACGTCAATTCGAAGTCAATGGTCGAAATTCACGAACTGCCGCGGCGCAGCGCGTTCTATTCAGGCCATTATATATATAATATATATATATATTGTATATATTTCGTCGATTTCCTTTTCAAAACGATTTTTAATTAAATTTCAATTCGTTTTCAATTTAATTTGAATTTCAAATTAATTCAATTTCAATTCAAATTCATTTCTATTCGATTTCAATTCGAATTCATTTCAAAACGATTTCAATTCTATTTCAATTCTATTTTAATTCTATTCGAATTCATTTCAGTTCATTTCGAATTTCAAATCAATTCAATTAAATTCGAATTTCAATTCACTTTAATATTCACTTCAATTTGAATGAAATTGATATAAATATCGTTCATGTCAAAACGGCGTCAATCTATCAACGCGGCTTCATACATTTCTATTTTCAAATATTCTATTTCAAATATTTCTTTTTCAAATATTTCTATTTCAAATATTTCTATTTCGAATATTTCTTTTTCAAATATTTCTATTTCAAATATTTCTATTTCGAATATTTGTTTTTCAAAACTGGAATGAGGCCCAATCAATTACCATATAATGTTAATTATATGGATTTTCTACAACACATGTATACAATAACAACGATGAATAATCAACCATCATCCAAAGTGCATTCTACACTGCATAAGCATCAAATATAAATATTTAACGCTCGTAACAGTCTGTCAATCAATCGATCGACATACAACTAACTATTGGGATTAGTGTATGTCATCTATCATCCCAATACCCGTGTGGGGTTTCAAACAGTCAAACACAGATTTTATTTGTGCAGTTGGGCGATGTGTAAAATTTATCGTCCCAATAAATATCAGTCAAATGTGTGTATATAAACAAATCGTCCGATCTGTTTATTTTTATTTCATTTCATATACCCGTTAAAAATTCTATTTTCAACTATAAAATATTTTAACTATATAAATATTTTATTTCATTTCACATCACATCACACAATCAACTACACATCAAAATCAAACAACCAAGCATACAAGCCGTCCATGGTCTGTGGACGACGTGTGTCGGGTGCTACTAAACACCGTCTGCATCCTAGTATATATTTCAACTAGAAAATTAAATTAAAGAGTGAGAAATTCTCACAGAATTGCTAATCCAATGCCATGACTCTTCTTTGTAGAAATCTTCGCCGTTCTTGCCTCTTGTCAATTTTCACTGCCCGTATTCTCTACATATATAAAAATCATATTTTTACTTCGCTATTCAATATATAAAAATCGATTTTTTACTTTCTCTTCAATATATAAAAAATCGAATTTTAACTTCACTATTCAATATAGAAAAATCGAATTTTTACTTCGCTATTCAATATAGAAAAATCGAATTTTTACTTCACTATTCAATATAGAAAAATCGAATTTTTACTTCACTATTCAATATATAAAAATCATATTTTTACTTTGTTATTCAATATATAAAAATCGAAATTTTACTTTGTTATTCAATATTTAAAAATCGAATTTTTATGTCGCTAACTTCATAATAAAAATCTAATTTTTCATAGGAATCAAAATCCAATTTTTATTTCGCTATTCATACAATAAAAATCTCCTCTTTACATCGTCGTCATACGAATAAAAATCTCATCTTTTTTCAAGTAAAAATCACTTCTTTTTCATGATAAAAATTCAAACTTTATGTACGATAAAAATTTCAACTTTATAAATGATAAAAATTCCAACTTTATATACAAAAAGAAAAGATCTAACTTTATGTAAATAAATTTCTAAACTTCATATACTCATGTATCGGATTTTATGTAAATAAAAATCAGATTTTTATTTAAATAAAAATTACCAAAAACTTACATCGATTGGTGTTTTCCTAGGGTTTCTTGATCGCTGCGAATTTTCGATTGGAGGAGTGCTCGCGGTCCTCTGGTGGTACGCAGGTTGTTTCACCGAGGAGGAGGGCCATCAATCATCGACGGTGACGCTGGGGCGCAGGTGGGGTTGCGCGCATCTTTCAGGAGGAGGAGTTGAACGGCGGCAGCGCCGTTGGTGGGCGCGCAGGGGGGGACTGGCGGTTTGGTGGGCCACGGGGCAGCTTGAATCGATTCGGGGCTCAAATGGATCGAAGGGGGAGAGAGAAGAGGGGAGGGAGGTGCGCTCGACGGCAGCGACCCCCACCCTGGCGGTGCGATGGAGGGTGGGGCGGCGCTCCGCCCCCCTTTCCCTTTCACTTTTTTTTTATTTCTAATTGAGAAGTAACGGGTGCTGAGGGTAAGGAAGAGAGGGTTTTATTTCATTTATTTATTTATCTAATTATTTAATTTCAAAAAGTAACTTTTAATTTCGACCTCAAAACCAAACCCACCGCATGTCATCCATAGCTAATTACCCCCATTCCGAACACAATGGGATAGGTATCGTAAGCTGATTCGATCGTTTCGATCAGTTTTCGTTAAAATTCAAATATAACTCTATATATTGAATTTGAACGCATATTTCAATTTACCGGGGTCACATACGAAATCTAAAAATTCCAAAAAAATATTTTCTAGATTCGTATTGACGATACAGTCCTAACAAAACTAGTTTCATCAAATTCTGAGACCGTTTGAAAAATGGCTATTTTCCAGTCGATTAAAATCAACTAAAACTGGTCAAACACGTTTTCCTTTGCCACGCTCACATATTGATTCGAAAAATTATGAAATTTGGAATCTAGCAATAATATGACATCACGGATCCAACAAAAGTGGTTTCGTCGAAATCCGAGGTCGTTTGCAAAATTTCCATTTTTAAGGGCCCGAATTCCATAGCGACTATTCAGAATTTTCAACTGGTCTTATCTTTTGATCCCCGCTATGAAATTTTGATTTTTCAGATTCATTGGAAAGATACTATCAATTAGATTCAACTATTTTTGGTTTCACTAAAATCCGGTTTATTTTGCACCTGGTACATCCATTTGAAGTTTGAAATCGAATTATCGAACTACTGCGCCATTTTCCATTCCTTTTATAATTTAAAATAAATATTTATATTCTAACGACGAACTATATAAATATATACGTTCGAATTCTATTCAAAATAAATTTCTCGTCGATATTATTTAAAATAATTCATTTTAAATAATCAAAATTCGCTAAAATTGCCCAAAATAAAATTTTTAAATTGGCCCAGATTTCCGGGTTATTACAATTTAGTTTGACAGCCTAAAAAGATAAAGGTGGTTATCTTTTGATTTGGAGGACTTAATTACATATTAAACCTTATAAATATTTAATAATTACTGGTACATGTTAAACATATTTGTTGTTTTTCTTATGATTTGGATTTATTTGATAAAAGATTTTAATTTTTTTAATGTGCTCATAGTTTAATGTTATTCTATTCAACTGTTTAAGAAGAAAACTGCAACTCTTTTCTGTTTGTTATTCATTTAACAAGAAAAGTGCATTTATCTAAACTGTTTGTTATTTTTTACATTATGCTAACTTAAACTATAGTTAGAAAATATAAAAACATATATATTTTTACCTTTGACATCAACAATGTATTTGCAATGTTGTACGCTTGTTGCTCGAAATACACATTGGAGTCTCACTTGGTATATGTTATAACTTTTTAAATTAGTATGTGTGTATTGCAGTTCAAATTATTGTTAGATGCTTATCAGTTTAGACTTACATGAATTTTACATTTGGAATAATAATACAGTCAATTAGAATCGGATGGCTAAAATCTTTTTCTAATCTACAAATCCAATGTCTTACTTTAGATTACACTTGAAAAAAATAAATGCATCTAACTTTTTATGGAAGCACTTTATGTTTCTTAATTCTACTTACTTATACAAGCAGATAAACTGTTTTATGATTCCATGTTTTTAACCTTTTATTTGTTTCATTATATTTTAGATTATTACTTACATATAATTATACATGTTATTTTTGAAACAACATAAATATTGAAAACACGAATATCCCCTAGGTTGTTTACATAACATCCACTGTACATTTTCTTCATGAAGGAGGACATCAATGCATAAATTTCAGACATATATCAAGTCCATACTATGAAGATGCCAAAGAAGAATGCTATCAATAACTCCAATGGTAAAAAAGAATTGCTCTATTTTGTTTTCATAATTATAATACATATATATGTATTATAATACATTTCAATCATAACAATTTTCCATCACAAAATATTAATACCTCTATTTTATCTTTTTCAAAAACTATGAGCAGGATGTAAATAAAATTTTTAATAACATTATTAATTGTATATCGCACCTTAATTAACAATAAATTAGCAAAAAAAAAAAAAAACACTACATGAAAGATACATTATTAACCCATTATTCAAAAAAGATAAATCCATATATCTTTTTCACAGTTTCAAATGATATCAGCAACATTACTAGTTATATTCATTTAAGAAATAAATATGTACGAGAATCTTGTTTTACCTATGATTATATACGAAACAATTTTTAAAAAAATTCTAGAAGGAAAACATTTAAAGCTAAAGCTTGCACATGTAATGTCATTGAAGTTGTTTAAGCTCGTATAGTAGGTGATAACACATAGTTGTGTAAGCATTTATGTTTTTTACAGTACTATTTCATTCGCTTGAACATATGTCACTTTAAATATGAGCCAACATCAGCTCATACAAGAGTAAATATATATCATATGATCAGAGCTGTCCACTTGATTCAAATATTGCCTTTGGGATTCTAAGATGTTACATATTTTTTTCAATAAAAAGATAAAATAATTTATCTTTTTGTTCAAAAGGTAAATCATGTTCAATAATATTTTATAATTATTGAAACTTATTATGCATGTTAGTTAAATAGTGATACATGTTAAACATGCTTACTGTTTTAGTAATGATTTAAAATTATTACATAACATATGAACTAATTTAAAGCGTACTTGAAAAAGATAAATTCATTTATCTTTTTATACAGATAGTTAACAACATAATTAACTATAACTGAATTCTCTTAGTTATTGTTGAATATCTAAAGATATAATATCTAAATATGTAACAATGGTTTTCAATGAAGTGCAATAGCATGCAACTATTAGACAATCCAACAAAATTCTTATGCTCTCTTATACACTGAAGAAAAATAAAGAATAAGGTTAAATAAGATTTTGCCAAACAACAATTATCGGCTTAGTTGCATAAAAAGATAAGCTTATTTAGTTGCATAAAATGATATTGCCAGGCGTCAAATAAAGAATAATGTTCAAATTTTTAAATGTTTTGTAGAATATCTTAATTTATTTTAGATTTAAAAATGATAATTGCATCTATCTTTTCTAAACTAAACTTCAGATTAAAAAATAAAATGAACATATATGTCATGTGTTAATTGTTAGTTGCAAATATGCAATGTTAATGATAAAACCGAACTTTTGATTACAAAATTACATTTTTGTAGTTAACAATTTTTAAATGTTTAGTAGAATATCTTAATTTATTTTAGATTTAAAAAATATAGTTGCATCTACCTTTTCAAAAATGAACTTCAGAATTAAAATTAATAAATGAATGTATATGTCACATGTTAATTGGTAGTTGCAAATATGCAATGTTAATGATAAAACTGTACTTTTGATTAAACTGTACTTTTGATTACAAAATTGCACTTTTGTAATTACCAATTTTTAAATGTTTAGTAGAATATCTTAATTTATTTCAAATTTAAAAAAGATAGTTGCATCTATCTTTTCAAATCTGAACTTCATATTTAAAAAAGATAAATGAATATATATATATATATATATATGTCATTTGTTAATTTTTGGTTGGAAATATGCCATGTTAATGATAAAACTGAACTTTTGACTATAAAATTGCATTTTTATAATTAACAAATTTTAAATGTTTAGTAGAATATCTTAATTTATTTCTGACCAAAAAAAGATAGTTGCATCTATCTTTTCAAAACTGAACTTCAGATTTAAAAAGATAAATGAATATATATGTCATGTGTTAATTATTAGATGCAAATAGGCAGTGTTAATGATAAAACTGAACTTTTGATTACAAAATTGCATTTCCGTAATTAACAATTTTTAAATGTTTAGTAGAATATCTTATTTTATTTCAGATTTAAAAAAGATAGATGCATCTATCTTTTCAAAACTGAACTTCAGATTTTAAAAAGATAAATGAATATATATGTGATTGTTAATTGTTAGTTGCAAATATGCAATGTTAATGATAAAACTGAACTTTAATTACAAAATTGCATTTTTGTAATTAACAATTTTTATATATTTAGTAGAATATCTTATTTTATTTCAGATTTAAGAAAGATAGATGCATCTATCTTTTCAAAACTGAACTTCAGATTCAAAAAAGATAGATGAATATATATGTGATGGGTTAATTGTTAGTTGCAGATAAGCAATATTAATGACAAAACTAAACTTTTGATTACAAAATTGCATTTTTGTAATTAACAATTTTTAAATGTTTACTAGAATATCTTATTTTATTTTAGATTTAAAAAAGATAGATGCATCTATCTTTTCAAAACTGAACTTCAGATTTAAAAAAATAATTACATGTTTAGCTCTACTTATGTTTGAAAATAAATGATACATGTTAAACAAGTTTGATGTTTTAATCATTAATTACAATTATTACATACCATATGAACTTGATTTAAAGCTTGCATAAAAAAGATAAAAACATTTATGTTTCTGTACAAACAACTTAGTTACATAATATAAATTATAACGAAATGCTTTTAGCTGTTTATTAATATCAAAAGACATGCCAAAATTTAGTTACATAATAAATTACAACACTATAGCATATAACTTCAAGCTCATGGTACATGTTATCATTTTATCAATTACTTTTCTTTCTTTCTAATTTCATCCTTGCTGATACATATTCAAATTTCCTTTGTAGGAATTCGAGGATCAACAAGCATTATTTAATGGGTGCAACGATGTAGAGACTGATCTACCATGATAGTCGCTGTCGTATTGTTTATTGTTGTGCTTGTAAATAGAATGGCTATGAACTGGCAGAGTCATGTTTATTTGTTTTTTTGTTCTGGTGACCTTAGGTTTTTTTTGTTAATTGTTCTTTGTTGCGGAGTTAAAACAATAAATGAGCTATGCAAATTTGTGTATAAAGGAGCTGGAAAGAACAGTGGGAAGTTACATACTTGGCTATTCTTACTTTTTAATTATCTTTTTGTGTTAAAAACAATAGCGACGGCTTCTGCATTGTTTGCAATTTTAATTGTACCGTAGTACACAATATACATAATAAGTTCAAGTATGCCAATATGATTTAGATCATTATTGCAAGCTATTCTCCCTTTTCTAAAAAAGATAAAAGTATTTATATCTGAATAATATAAAAATATATACATGATAGACACTTAAAGCTAGTATTCCATTGTATCAAAAATATATACATGAGCAGACAATTTCACAGTTAAATCACATAAACCAACTAGTATTCTGTTTCATCATTATTGCAGGCGATTCTTCCTTCTTTGAAAAAGATAAAAGTATTTATCTTTATCTGAAAATATAAAAAGAAGTACATGAAACCAACTACATGAACATTATAACTATTAGTTACAAAACAGGAAATGCACCTGCATTCAATCCACACAAAATTATATTTTACATTGCACTAGCCGTATTGTTTTTACATCCTGTTCTAATTTTAATTTTTAAATTTGATTTCCATTTTCCTTCCACCTTCTCTCTATTTTGCATTTTTGTGCACTTTGAAACCAACCATCATCTGACACAACAATCCTCCTTCACTTCATCAACACATGACATAAAATGAAAAGCTTTTGAAAATCGATTGGTTCAATCGATTTGTTAATTCAAATCGTTCAATTGATTGTGGCTGTAGAAATAAAATCGAATCGTTCAATCAATTCGTTTGAAACATGAAAAGCTTTTGAAAATCTCCAATTTGATGAAGATTAACTAGGGTTTCAGATATGCAAAATAACGGTCATGACATTTTTTTGTCCTTGAAACTTATTCTTTAAAAGTCATGTCCTTTAAATAATGGGACCTGAAAAGTAAGCCCTTCACGCAAATTTCCACTTATTAAAATATATTTTAGGGATTTATAAGTTATCAATATAATTTATTATTATAACATAAATTTTGATATTTATATATATTTGGTAGTAAGTTACATTCATATAGGCTATATATATATATATTTATTACTAAAATTTAATTTTATAAATAAAAAAATTCATTAGTATCATACATGCATTGGGTAGAATTTTAAGTGACAAATGTATACTCATGTGTCCTTATGCATCAGAACTAAGTGCCAAGTGTCCTAGTTTTAAAATTTGAAAATAAAATTCAAATATCAGGTAACACGCATATATCTTACTCCATCCTTTCACTGTTTAGGATACATCATTATTGTCTCGGAAATATAAACCCACTTGGCTTCATGTAAAAGCTTCACCACCACTTTTTATTTCTGATTCCACCGCACTTAAACCTCACCACCTTTTCTTTGCATCACTCCTCATTCCACACACAAGCTCTTCTCCCCATTAATCTTTTCATCCCGTCGCATTTCAGTTCCCTAAGAAAAACACTCGACCCTCTCCTTTTCTGAAACTAGCGATTTCCCCCTCTCCCTTCCTACCCTTTTGAATGATTCTGTCGTCCCCATTTTTCAAGTCACCACAAATAAAAATCTGCTTACGAGATTATCTGTCAGCCTTCCCGTGTCTGCTCCAGTCCGTCGCTCGCTTGCCTACGTCCGCCACTTCTGATATCTACCGCCACCTCATCTAAACCATCTCCAACAGTCGCACGTGAACCCACTCGCTTTTCAGTATCACACCCTCTCTCCCTAAGCCATCCGCCACCACGTCAGTCTCCACATCCCCCAGTCCACCACTGCATACCGCAGCTGCCACCTGCAAGTCAGTCCACCACCTCAGTCGTGAACCTACTCGCTTCCGTCTTCTCCAAAATAGTTCGACGCCCCATGCAACACCTTTCCTCTCTCATCCCAAGTCCATTAGTAGTTTCAGCACTCCACCAAAGTCCAGTTCCGCTATACTTTCCCCTCCGTCTGTTCATCAGCTTCCCTTGCTACTATAATTAAGTATTAGTATATATTTATAAGTCGGGTTCGTAAAAAGAAATGGTGCACATTCATGAGGCTTGAGTATGAATGGTTGCAGACTGATTATCAGTTTATACGGGTTTAATGGTGAAAATGGGAAGCATGCAGGTGAGAGTTCTAATTTAAAATTATTTTTAAATTAGTTATAATGATTAATTATAATTAGTTGTTAATTATAATTAATAGTTCGCTGATGATCATGGGTTGATATGAATGGTTGTTATTGGTTGTTTAAGCAGTTATAGTACACCATACACCAAGCATTATTCACCATAACGCTTTGCGCACCGTTATTTGGTTATTTTAATTGCTATGATGATAATCGATGAATTCATGTTTGTTTATTAGTTATTTGGTTGATTCTGGTTGCATGAAATCACGTACACCGTAGTGGTGGAATTGTATGGGTAATTAATTTAAACCCCTTTCCATGTAAATAACGTTTTTTATTGAAATAAAATGGGGAATATAGTTTTAAATTTAAATTTAATAATCAGTTTTGGAAATTTAATTTAATATTCGTATGGAATGAAATGGGTTTGTAGTTCGATCACTTATGGGCTAGGTAAATACTGAATTAGGTTTTGAAAATTAGTTCAGAATATGATTTGGAATATGTACCCAGCGCTGATTTTGTGCGAATAATTTTAATAGTTATTTTGAATAATTAAGCGAGCTTTGATAAAAATATTATCATTTCAGTTTATTTTGAAATAAAAAATTAAATATAAAGTAATGATTTTGGGAATAGTTAGTTTGAAAATGTTTGAATGAACTTTGGAAATATTATAAATAAATGTTCAATTTAATGTGTTATGAAAAATTTGGAAAATTGGAATATTGGATTTTATGCGTATTCTCGGTTTCATAAGTGTTTGAATAATAAAAATTGAATGAGTTTAAAAAATATATTATTTTATTCAATTTGATTTGAAATGGAAATTTGGATTTTAAAATGATATTAGACTAAATTTGGGAATATAAAAATATTATTTGGGAAAAGTGATTTGGAATACGGTTTTATTCTAAGTTATGAAAATGAATTTTCTTTGTGAAAAGGAATTGGATGATTTATAGTTAAAACAACGTGAATTGAATGCGTTGCGTAACGGCAGTTCATCAATGTCGATTTTAAATTTCAAAATGATTATAACTCGAACATTTTGAATCAAATTGACTCGAAACGAAAAGCGACTGACTTATATTAACAATGGGAATTTTCAAATCCCATCATATGGTTTCAAGTTATGTTTAAATTAAAATTTGAAAAAAATCATTATAAGTGCAGTTCGACGACTGTAATAGAAAATCGAATAAAATGGGCTTTTAAAAATTATTTAAAAATAAAAAAATGTGATACATCACATTTTATTATTTAAAAGTTACTTGAGTTAAAATATGTGATTTTGGAATGATTTTGGATCTATTTGGTTAAACAACCATTTCTCAGCGCTTTCCGTAACGCTTTTACCATTACTACACCATTTCTTGAAAATGATTGAAGGTTGGAAGATGATAAAACATGAACTATTATAGAAAAGGATTTGTTAAATATGTTGAAAGATTTTTAAAAGAGTTTATAATGTATGATATGGAATTTATTTAAATTAAATAAGATATGGGATGTGAATTAGAGAGGATGTGAGTTTGGATAGAGTTAGTCTTCGGATATCCGACATGGAATTCCAGGAGCAGACAAATACTATCAGAAATATCAAAACATATTTGTACCCAGAATATGATAGTGTTTACGCGAGTTTGTGAATCAATATTAAATATATGTCAACTAAATTATATTTAATCTTATATTTATTAATTATTTGAGTTGTCATAAATGGAAATTCAAATCCAAATAAGATTTGGTAGTTTCAGGATAACGACGAATAAATGGATTTTGGTTTTTGAAATATAAGTTTGTTAATGAACATCGAATTTTGGGAAAATGGTTAAGATGATAAAGGAGGTAAGGAAATTGAATGAATCCAACCTTAATTTGAAATGAATTGATAACGATTTGGAAAGGGAATGTGAATTGAGAAACATGTAAAGTCCATAGCTATTATTTTAAAGTGCGCTTATTATTTGGAAAGTCCAGGATCAAATATATGTTCAAAAACCATTCCAAGTAATAATACGATGTATAAAACTAGAAACTTGGGAATCGATAAGCGAAGATCGAGTATATTCGAATCGTTTAGTTTGATTGCTGATGTCTCGGATCGGACCGTACACCAGATACGAGGTTATAAGTGGTATGAGATCTGAATATATTTGAACATTTTTGGGTTGTTGTTCCGTTCAGACCCAGAATGGACTTGTATCGATTGTGTGTCTGACATTGAAATTGACTACATAGCACTGATTTCTGTTAATATATATTGGATTTGTGGCAATATATTGTCCTCATATCTAAGTCGTATGAATTTAAAGGGTATGCATTAATTGAAATCAGTGATATGTCGTGAATTGTCAATGTGGTATACTCGAGTTATGAAATGAGCTAGTGATGATCAAAGCATGGCTATTGAAGCGTAGCTTTGTGTATGTAGTGACATCCACAAACCTCACACGCTGGAGTGATGATAAACCGGCGGTTAGGTTCTATCCATAATCTCTAGTGAAAATCGAAATTTTCGGCGGTAGATCTACTTCAAAACCAAAGGGAATAAAGTATATACGCTGTCCGATATCTGGATGTTTTTCGAGATATATACTTTCTACTATGTATTCGGTGTCCGTTGTCTGGATGTTAACCGGGAGATAATTAGCTTCGTGTCCTCGTTTGATCTTACGTGCCAGGAACCATCCTGTTGGAAAACCCAATAACCAATACGAGCCATTTGATTTGTTTGTAAACTATGTATGTGGGCACAGTTACTATTCTGGCTAAGATTCATATATTTATTTGTGAAATGGTTTTCAACACTATGCACTGATTTTAGTTTTGAAAGAGGATTTTATGTAATAAGACATTTTTGGTTATCATAAGACAAAACTCGCCCATCTGGTGTGCGCTCGCATTGTGTGATATGGGTTGAGCTTATGATAGCTTCATTTTCCAAAGTCATAACGAATTTTTGTGCATGGGAATTCACATGGAGTAAACCCGTTCCATGTTAGCGGCATGGTCCTGTGAATTTCCCAACTTTAAAATGAATCCTAAATAAGGACTGTTTTTGAATTCTTGCACCAGCCCCACGACTGACCTGGAGTTTATTGTTTCCACACCTAAACCTTTGGTGCCCACAATTTTGCACAAGCAGTTAGAAGTTTAGTTTGTAGGTTTATATTTTTGAGCTGGATTCAGATTTGAAGCTAGAGTTATGATTTGGATATTTTTCATTGGAGAGTTTATTTTCGCTGAGCATACATGGTACTTTGATATTCCTTGTAATTTTCTGATGTAATCAATGAAATGAAATAAAAGTTTTGTTACTTTTGTGTAAATATGTAAGTACCCATAACAATATGTCTTTACAAAACGGTTTAAGTTGTTTATTTACCGGCGAAAGCTGGTCAAAAAAGTGGGTCGTTACATCTCTCATGCTTAATATTGACAAAGTGACTCACTTTGAAAAAGGTAGTTACTTGAGTTAATACTTGTCATCCTATTTTGTTTCCACTGATTTTTCTTTATCGTACTCTGATTATGCTCGTGCTCATTTATTGTAGGTACCAGATTACATGCTCCATGGTTGGATGTGTTTGAGTTTCGATTTTTGTCGGAATTTGTGCGCAGAAAAGTGTCGGGTGTTACATAAACCCTATTCACCCCCTCTAGGGTTAATCTAGATCCAACAAATGGTACCAGATCAAGGTTTTTCATTAATTCTAGAGTCATGGTGTTTACTAGTTGTGAGTCCAGTGAGAATCAGTCCAGTCGTGTTCCAAATATTTTTAATGGCACAATTTTTTTTTTTTTAATTTGGAAATCAGAAATGTAATTCTATATAAAATATGGTCATATTAAAAATTGGGATATTATTATGAATGAAGGTAATGACGCAAATAGGAATGACACTACAATGCATATTATTTATTCTTACATTAATATCGATCAGTTTAGCCTTATTTCTCATTGCTCATCTACATAGGATATCTGGAAAACTCTCGATGCATTGTATGGAGGGGAAGACAACAACTCAAAACCTTGAAGTGTCGACTTTGATTCAAAATTGTGGTTAACAGGTCTTTCAGAAGAAAATTCAAATGGCTAAGACGATGGAGACTCAACAGACAATGAGACACAAAGTTTCTCATATGAAGATTTGGTTTATATGTATGCTGATTTGACTAAATTTGTTGATAAACTCAAACAGAAAAACAAATCTCTGAAATCTAAAAATCATGAGTTGACTAACAAAAACAACTATTTGGAATCAAAATTTTCAAATTTCATGAAACTAGAAAATTTTGATTGCGAAAATTGTTTGTAATTGAAATCTGTTCTCGTTCATCTCAATAAATACATTCAAAAGTTTAAAGAGGAAATTCTGATTTTAAAAGTAACGAGATTGAGCTAAAAAGTACAAATAGTTATTTGCAAAAGGAATTTAAATTTTTTAAGGCTATCAAAAATTCCAAACATGAGATTTTTGAAAAAGAAAATTTGCTGAAAACTGAATCTATTTTGACAAAGCTTGAAAAAGGGATTGAAAGATTCAAGCGCTTTGAAAAACAACAATTTGAAAAAGTATTTTCTTTAATCTGAGATTTTTGAGTCAAAGACCAAAATCAAAATGTGGGAAGAAGAAAACTTGTTTTGGAAACAAAATGATACCGAAAAGAGAAAGATCGGCATTAATCACTGCTCAAATCTAATGAAAGAAAATTTTGATCTTAAATACAAAATCAACGATCTTGAATTGAGTTTAAAATGTTTTTAAATCGGAGAAAAATCTATGAATATGCTGTTGAAAAATCAATTTCCTTCTGGTAATAGGAATGGTCTTGGTTTTGGGAAAATAAAAGATTTTGAAAAACTGAATTCTTGTGATTTTAAAATTCCCTCAAATTGCTTCAAGAAGGATCGTTTTGAAAATTTGAAATCTGAAAATTTCAAACGGTTTTTGAATCACAAACGAGATAAAAATTTGTTTGATAAAAATCCACTTAATCCATTTTGGACCCCAAAAAGAAATAAAGTGAATTCGTCTAAATTCAGACCGGTTTGGGTTCCTAAGGGCATAAAGATTGATTTGAATGGATTTATATATAAACCGGTTTGGGTACAGAAAGACGTGAACAAAACTGTGAGTGGTTTAACTAATTTTGTTAGACCAGTCGATCCTCTAAACTGTTAAGTACCAGAGGAGGCTGAGGAACTGATTTGCATAAAGAGAAATGTATTCAAACTGCTTCACATCATTGAATTATTCGGAGTTCCTTAGCCAATTTTGTTGAGCTGGAGATCCAACGTTTACTGTATATCTGGTATGATCTCTAAACTCATCCCTATTAATATTCTCTGTTTTTATTCTTCTTTTTTTATTCCTCATTTTACCCATTCTATTCTATTTTCATTTTTTTATTCTGATTTGATTTGACACTACCACAATAATTTCATCTTTGAGCTTTCTTAAATTCAAATTGTAGAATTCATGATTTTTTGAAAATTTGCTCCATTTGTATAAAACTCTTATGTTTTAACGGTTTCCAGAACTTGAATACAAATTTATAAATTTCTGCAATCATTTTGAAGCCTATTTTTTATTTGTGAATTCATAACGTTGCTAAAGCATTCTTATCATATCTTGAACACTGTTAATCCTAATTCTAAAATTTTGAAGATCTAAAAAATTAATGGAATTTCACGCATCCGTGATGTTTTGAGTTTCTTCTAATTCAGTTTTGAAAGGCTTGAAATATTATACTCATTACAATACACTACTATTTTTCAGTTATGATAATTTCATTTGTTTTTAGATTAACTTGAATATTTCGGAATTGAAAAACATTTGGCTTGAATCATTGTGTTACATCTTGAAATTCATTTTTATTCCTGATCATTTTGATGGGACATTTGTTTGTTTGAAATCATTTGAACTTTTTGATATTTTGGATCTCACAAACTTCTTAGATTTGAAATTATTAATCTTGTATGATTGATTCATTGTATCTCAAAATTTACATCCATTCAAGTGATTTCAAGTAAATTATTTTTGATTTTGGATCATGAATTATCTCTTATGCTTGATGTAAATATTCTAAAAATTTCTCTTGTGCTTGTTAGAAATAATAGTGAAAAATCTTTGAAATTCTGGTTTTGAAACTCACTTATTTCATGATCATTTGACTTGAATAATTGATTGATTGAAATCATTTGAAATTGTTGATTTCTTGAATCTCACACACATCTTGGATTTGAAATTTATAATTTGGCGTGATCGATTCATTGAATCTTGAGTTTTTCATATTCCCTCAGATGATTTCAAATAAACTGTATTTTGGATCGTGAATCGCCTTTTATGACTATGAGAAATATATGTGAAAAATTCTCTTGATAAGGCTGGTTTGAAATTGTTTATTGTGTTGCTCTAGAAATTGTTTTGCAAATGTTTTTAACGACTGCTTGTTTTGGTATCATTTGCTGCTCTGATAAAATGGTTTGAACTAAATCATGATTTGTCCTCTTGGACTTATTGATAATTATCTGAGAACTTTCTTGTGAAACTTATTCTGAATTTGTCTTGCTGCTCTGATAAATGGAACTAAACTGTTAAATTATTTGCATGGGCTTGGTTATTAGATATTGTCTGAGAAACCTTTGTTAGCCACTAGGATGGTATTAAAATTCTGATTAGTGGAGACAACAAGTGGTATCAGAAGTATTTAAAATATTCTCACTCATCTGTTTGATTCTTTATAAAAATAAATCATCTTGTATAGATTTCTTTAAATCCCCCTTGTCTTGTATAAATCTTTCTGATTCCCTCTTGTAATTGGTTTTTCAATTTTAAAATCATTTATTATTTATTTATTCAGAAATTGAAATTAATAACCAGAATGAACTGTATTTAGTATTCATCAAAATTATTATCAAAATTTTGAAATTGTAATGAATTGTGACTACAGTATATTTCACAATGAAAGGAATTTTTATTTAAATTTTCATGATGATTGAACAATTTTTATATTATCTTTGAATTGGTGGTTATTTCACAAACATCTTCTTAGTCTATCATCATTTTGCCATCCATCATGATTTTATATTATTATGGAGAGTTTAATATTTTTAAAATCATCATAAATAAACGGTAGGAATATTTATGATGGAATTGTGATTATATTATTTTACAGGATTAGTGGTAATTGAAACTTTTCAAGAATCATGGTACAGTTGAACATATTTCATAATATGATTAATTTAGAAATCTATGTCACAACCATTTCTGTACCTTCCACATTTTTATCATCCACATTGGTTTTATATACTAAGGAGTTTTTATTTTTGGAACAGAAAATAATTAAAATATAATATTCCTAAGTGTCTATCTAACCTCATTTAAAAATCTAAGCTCTGGTTATGCATGGTTATGAGATTACTTATTTTTAAGCTACAACTGACCTCATTTAAAAATCCAAGATATGGTTAAGCGTGGTTATTGTGCTCTTAAATAAAAAGGAAAGAAAAAGGGAATAATTTGCTATAAATAAAATATTTATATGAAATTCTCCTTTGATATGTGAAAAACTAGCATACAAGTCCATTTTTTATCTTGTGAAATGTATTAATATTTTATGATATATTATGATCTGTTGATTGATAGTGTGACGACCCCAAACCCCCGTTCCACGGTGGCAAGGGTAATCTTTGGAATATAACACATAAACAAATAACAATAGAACAGAAATATATAAATACACCAGATAGTGTACAACAGAATACACTGGATAAACATAATCATCAGAGTTACGCAGTATACAGGATCGTGCTTAGTACAAAATACGGTTCAGCTTTACATAAAATGTTTACAGCGGAATTAAAACATAATATGTACAACAGGAGCTGAACAACATAAAAAAAAGAAGTGATAGAATCCATCTTCAGCTCCATAGCTATCCAGATAGAGTCTGCTAAAAAACTGAATACAAGGCTGCCCGTGTAGAAAATAGGGCACCCGAGTTTGCAAGTGAAACAAACTATGAGTTAGTCATGGGACTGGTATGAGAAATCTACTTAACTTATTTGATAATAAGGCCAATCACAGGACCACGCCTCTAATGCGGAACAGGTTTACTCCATTGGATTGCCAGTGCTTAAAACAAGTAAATCATTTAAACAGCGCAATGCTTTTTACAAAAATGAAGCCATGATAAGACTCAGGTCCCATCACATAATGCAACGCAAGCCGGAGGATAGAGCTTTACCTTATAATGGACAAAATATGCTTGATGCGTATAAAACAAAAGCATTTGATATTATTACTAGTGTTTATATGTTTCAAAAACAATTTCAATCATATGTATCAATCATAGACGGCATGGGTTCCATATATCATGTCGCTATATATAGATTTACAATCAAAACCGCACGATGTCGTATTTGGAAATTGGATTTCCATCATGAACCAAAGCAAGGGATCGTCCTTACCGCTTCGAGACTCTCTAGCCCGAGCCTCAGTGCCCAGACTTAGGTGGGCCCTTGGATCGTCAAGGCCGGTCCACACGGAGTGGATTAAAATGCCTGAACACTGCATTTCCCCGCCCTATGGGGCGTAAACTGGTCATATCCCGACCAAACTATCGGCCCCGAAATGACCGATATAACCGAGGCGCCTCGCTTTTCATCATCCACATAAGTAAAACGTCAGGGTTGCAAAACGCTGACACCACTCCAAGCCAGAAAGAAACGCATGTCCTCCTTGATGTCTTCTCCCATTTCTGGCTTATACCGGGGTGTGAGGCCAGCGAATCAACGCCAAACACAAAGCTAGATATATTTAAAGCCCTGCTTTGATCATCAACCACAAGGTTATGCTTGTCAACTAAAGCCTTGATCACTGCATCTCAGCATGCCACACATGCAATTCACACCATGTAACTGACGTATATCAATCACACAGAATGAAATCCAATGTCAGACACACAGTCCATTTACAAGTCCGTTCTTGGTCTAAACGAAACCGGAGGAACCTTACTCCTCGTCCCATATGTGCAATACAGGAGAGAGGTCCTCGCACATCCGAACAATCAACAAGTACATCCTGACAACCACCGCTGTAACCCTTTCAGGGCAGCAACTCCCATCAAAGGCATCGGTTGCCATCCATTCGATGTGAAGATCATTGGTCTTGCACCGTCTTCATATCTTTGACTTCTAATTGTCGACCAATTATTTGAAATGAGATTTAACACGACCGTTTCAAATAATTCACGCATATTTAGAATTCAAATCAATTCAGTTCCATGGTTAAATTATTTGACATCCATAATTCAGTTCATTAATGTAATTTTCACATCAAACACATTCAACCATCAAATATCCAATAAATCGAGTAAATTCGGTTTATTTCCATTCCATATGTGTTATAATATTTCATAACGATTTATCGCTATTTTTATATATTTAAAATAGCCAATTTATTCAAACGATGCTTCAGGCCATAACGCGGCCGTGGCGCTGTTTTTTTTTTCAGATTTGATTTATACATATCTGAAAATCTAACCGTTGGATCTTTACAAATTTTACATCATTGGAAAGATGTTTTCAAAACGGATCCAACGGTTCCAGTTTTGGGAAAATCCGACGATCGGATCTCCCTGTACAATCGTTTAAAGTTACGAGTTCAAAATACGAACTGCAGCGTTGTTATTCAATTTATTTCAATTATATATATATATATATATATATATATATATATATATAATCCATTATGGAGCTGTTTTTATTTAGATTTGAATTAAACATTTCACACAATCTAACCACTGGATCTTTACAAATTTGGTATCGCTGGAAAGATATTTTCAAAGCGAACCCAACGGTTTCGTTTTCGGGAAAATCCGACGGTCGGATCTCCTGCAATAATCATTTAAAATCACGATTTCAAAACATGAACTGCAGCGTCCTTATTTGTTTTAGTTTAATTATATATATATATATAAATATAACCCGTTCTTCGATTTCCAAACCCTTTTCATTTCACATATTTGATAAAAAAAATATTTTACCCAGCAAATATTTATTTCATCACATGACTATTTTTAACACTTATATATAATAAAAATGTGATTTTTATTGTTAAAACAATTTATTTCAAACATGAATATTTTTAGCGATTCATATATATAATAAAAATGTGATTTTTATTGCTAAAAAAATTTATTTCAAACATGAATATTTTTAGTGATTCATATATATAAAGAAATTGTGATTTTTATTGTTAAACAATTTATTTCAAGCAAGAATATTTTATATACTTCATACACATGATAAAAATGTGATTTTTATCTTTCAAAAAAATTATTCGTCATATGAATATTTTTCCAGCACATGTATATATTTAAACACATGAATATAAATCGAACATATGAATATTTCAGAAATTTCGGCAGCATAACGGCAGGGGGTTTAAAACCAGCACCGTCCCGAGTACGACTCCTCGCACTACCTTATGCCTCGCAGCGTTCCCTAAGGGGCTTACCTTATAATTTAAATATTTCGATCATTTTTATATCACAATGGACTTTTCCACTAATAATTCCAATTTTGTTTCAACCACAAACAATCATTATCAACCATTCGCATTTATCAACCAAATTTCACGTCAACCAAAATCCAAACAATCACAATCAATATATATCGTCCATGGCCTGTGGACTAGGGGATTGTGTGTATGTATATATATATACACATATATAAATATATTTCCATTTAATTTCAATTTTAATTCAGTTCCATTCAACGCACATATGATTTTTACAATGCATATATAACTTATACATCACACATATAATTTATACAACGCTTATACATGAGGTGTACAACGCTTATATGACTTATACATCGATTATATAATTTATACATCGCCATTCCATATCGTTTTGAATTTAGAAGTCTCACATTGGGTTCCACTCCTCCAAAAATTGTAGGAAGCTCCAAAAATTCTCCGGTCTCTTCTAGAATGTAGAAGACATCCACATGAGTCCAATGTCTTTTGTTTCACTGAATTTCGACCACATAGCAAAAAGATATGATTTTTAGAAGTTAATCACAATTTGCGATGGTTTTAAACTGTTAAAATCAGTTTAAAATATATAAACCGCACCTTTCAGCAAACCGATCAAACCTAGGGCTTAGTTTTGCGATCAATCCGCGAAGCGGTTGGACGATCGGGCGGTGATGCGCCCTCGAGGAGGGAGAAACGCGTCGGTGGCAGCGCCCCTTTCGGTGGCCGGAATTTGTCACAGCGGCAGTCTAAAGTCATGAACTTCCCAGCGTCGATCCGACCTCTATACTCAACGAAAAATTCTGCAGTTGGTATGGATTTGAATCTCTCGTCGAGATCTACAAAACCTCAACTGGTGGAGTGATTTTAATGAGTGGATGAGGCGAAATCAAAGAGAGAAGGGGCTGGGCTATTTCCGTCGTTCGTGATGAGCTAACGGGGAGAGAGAAGATGAAGTGGAAAATTATGATTGGCCGGAGTTTATATTTAAATATTTATTTATTTTAAATCCGAAAATACCCTTCTGTCCACTTGAACTCCAATTCCAACCCAACGACTGTCGCGCCTAGCTAATTACCCCCATTCCAAACACAATGGAATATGTTTCGTAGGTCATTCGACTGTTTTAGTTAGTTTTTTCTTCAAATTAAAATATAAAACATTCAAATATGGATTTGAACGTATGTTTCAATTTGTTGGGGCCACACACTGATTCCAAAAATTCCAGAAAAATAAACGTAGCTATGTTTGGACGATACGTTCCCAACAAAACTTGTTTCATCAAATTTGGAGACTGTTTGAAAAGTGGCCATTTTCTGGTCGATCCAAATTGACTTAAACTTACCAAACACATTTTCTTTTGCCACGCTCACATATTAAATCCAAAAATTATTAAAGTTGAAACCTAGCAATAATTTGATATTCCGGATCCAACAAAATTGGTTTCATTGAAAACGGAGGTCCTTTGCAAAATGTCTATTTTCAAGAACTAAATTAACTCCATAGCGACCTTTCTGAAAATTCATTTAGCCATAACTTTTGATTCCCGTTATGAAATCTCAATTTTTCAGATTCATTAGAAAGATATTCTTAAATAGATTTAAATAATTTTGGTTTCACTAAAATCCATTTTATTTTGCATCCTGTACAATCAGTCAAAGTTCAAATTCAAAATTTCAAACTGCCATGCTATTTATTACTTTGTTTTAAAATTAAAATAAATATTTATTCACTATAACTTCGATCCAAAAGAATTTTTAGTTGTTATTATTTAAAATAATTTTTTGAAATATTCAAAATCCAATAAAATAGCCAAATTAAAAAAAAAAATTGTTTCTGATTTTCCGGGTTGTTACAATCTCTCCAACTTAAAATATTTTCATCCCCGAAAAGGAACGAAGCTGAAAATTGTTTAATTAACCAACTCAACTTTCATTCTGGCTTTCATTCTTTAACTTTTCAGTTTCTAAGAATTTTCTAATTCTTCAAAAATTAGGCTAACACCCTAAATTTTCGAAAATTTTTGCCCTAATCTCCTTTGTGCAGGGAGGGGTTTGGAAATTTATTGGGCCGTATTAGGCACCCAATAAATCCTAAAAAGCATATACATGTTTATAGTGATATATTCCGGTGTCCACACGGGAGGTTGTATAGATCATAACTCCAGAGAATAAATTCTCATCACCCTATAAATGGTTTTTGTGCCTTGATGACTAGAGAGACGTGTTTATTGTCATCTCAAGACCCGTGTGGTTTTTTTATTAATCTAGCAATTCACCGTTACATTTTATATAGTCTATATCAGTCTTCGGTTCAACCTGTAATATAGTCATCGCCATACAAGCCTCTTGCTTGTATGGTAAATCTTCAACCTCGTCACATAAGCTCCAAATGCTTATGTGGTATATGATGGGGTATGCTATCTTCAGGAAGTATGCCATGTAATGTAGTTCAAAATTAATTGTTACTATAATATGGTGACGTTTATTATTTCACACAGAACATACATCACTCTGCATCCAATGGCATTTATAGGAGTTGATATAATAAATAAAATTGTGCATCCAACTCATTAAGGTTTACCTATTTGTCGGGCACGCAAATAAATTCTTTACTCAACAGCCAATCCATTTACCTATTCAAACATATAAAACGTACATGCATGTATTTCAATCAATTTTAAAATTAGTTCAATATTTGATTCAATTTGCATAAATTTACCTTCGTTCTCTTATTGATTAGGTTAACTATGCTTCCAATATTTTGATTAATCAAATTCATAATCACACAACACAAACAACAATCAATTTGCAGATTAACTTTTCAAATATATACTAATTAATTCCTATAGCCTTTTAAAATCATACTTGTTGTTGTCAGATTATACTTAAAACTAATCATTCAAAAATGAAGGCAATAGAAAAGTAGGAAGTAATACGAAAATGCAAAATATGGTAAATGTACCTTGCACCAGAGTTAATCAGAGATATCCACCCTGCAACTAGGATAGGCTTTCTTAATGCTCTCTTCAGTTTCCCAAGTACAGTCCCGTGGATCTCCAGTCCATTGAACTTCGACTACGCGAACCTTCTTGCCTTCAGCTCTTTAGTCTCTTTGCCAATAATCTTTATCGGCTCTCTCCTTACTGCCTATTCTGGAGTAATTTCCAAATCTTGTTGCGCGCTTCTTCCACGACCAAGTCTGGATCATGCACATGCTTTCGAAGTTGAGATACGTGAAACACATCATGTACTCCAGGCAACCAATCAGGCAATTGAACTCTATAAGCGAGAGTTCCAATCCGTTCGAGCACAGGGAATGGACCAATAAATCTGGGCGCCAACTTCCCTGTTTTACAAAATCAGACTACTCCTCTCATTGGAGAAACCCTTACATACCATAGTCACCAACTGAAAAAGATAAATCTCTTCTTCTCGAATCTGCATAGCTCTTCTATCAGCTTTGAGCGGTTAGTAATCGTTTCTTAATGAAATCAACTTTATCCGCAGCTTCGCGAATCATATCTGGTCCTAATACAAGTCTATTGCCAGGTTCTACCTAACAAGCGGGGGATCTGCACAGTCTACCATACAGTGCTTCGAATGGTGACATTTTCAGGATCGCTTGGTAGCTGTTGTTGTATGATAACTCATCCAAATGTAAATGGTCTTCCCATGATCTGCCAAAATCAATAACACATGCCCACAATAAATCTTCTAGTATACGGTTCACCCTCTCAGTTTGGCCATCTGTTTGAGGATGATATGCGGTGCTCAGATTCAATTTTGTCCCGAATTCTGCTAGGAATGCATCCCAGAATTTACTGGAAAAAATTGGGCCACACAGGCAATTCACGCCATGTAACTGACGTATATCAATCACACAGAATGAAGTCCAATGTCGAACACACAGTCCATTTACAAGTTTGTTCTGGGTTTGATCGAAACCGGAGGCACCTTATTCCTCATCCCATATGTCCAATACAAGAGAGAGGTCCTCATACATCCGAACAATCAACAAGTACATCCGGACAACCACCGCTGTAACCCCTTCAGGGCAGCAACTCCCATCAAAGGCATCAGTAGCCATCCATTTGATGTGAAGATCATCGGTCTTGCACCGTCTTCATATCTTCGACTTCTAATTTTCAACCAATTATTTGAAATGAGATTTAACTCAGCCTTTTCAAATAATTCACGCATATTTATAATTCAGATCAATTCATTTCCATGGTTTAATTATTTGATATCCCTAATTCAGTTCATTAATGTAATTTTCACGTCAAATACATTCAACCATCAAATATCCAATAAATCGAGTAAATTCGGTTTATTTCCATTCCATATCGTTTATAATATTTTATAACGATTTATCGCTATTTTTATTTATTTAAAAATAGCCAATTTATTCAAACGACGCTTCAGGCCATAATGCGGTCGTGGCGTTGTTTTTCTTCAGATTTGATTTACACAAATCTAAAAATCTAACCGTTGGGTCTTTGCAAATTTTACATCATTGGAAAGATCTTTTCAAAACAGATCCAACGGCTCCAGTTTTGGGAAAATCCGACGGTCGGATATCCTGGTACAATCGTTTAAAATTATGTTTTCAAAATACGAACTGCAGCATCATTATTCGATTTATTTTAATTATATATATATACATAAATATAATCCATTCTGGCACTGGTTTTATTCAGATTTGAATTAAACATTTCACACAATCTAACTGTTGGAACTTTACAAATTTGGTACCGTTGGAAAAATATTTTCAAAGCGAACCCAACGGTTTCGGTTTCGGGAAAATACGACGGTCGGATCTTCCATAATAATCATTTAAAATTATGATTTCAAAACACGAACTGCAGCGTCGTTATTCGGTTTAATTTAATTATATATATATATATAATCCGTTCTTCGATTTTCAAACCATTTTCATTTCACATATTTGATAAAAATAATATTTTTACCCAACAAATATTTATTTCAACACATGACTATTTTTAACACTTCATATATATAATAAAAATGTGATTTTTATTGTTAATTTATTTCAAACATGAATATTTTTAGCGATTCATATATATAATAATAATGTGATTTTTATTGTTAAAACAATTTATTTCATACATGTTTAATTTTAGCGATTCATATGTATAATAAAAATGTGATTTTTATTGTTAAAACAATTTATTTCAAACATGAATAGTTTCTATACTTTATATACATGATAAAAATGTGATTTTTATCTTTCAAACAAATTATTCGTCATATGAATATTTTTCCAACACATGTATATATTTCAACACATGAATATAAATCAAACATATGAATATTTCAGAAAATTTGGTAGCATAACGGCAGGTGGTTTAAAACCGGCACCGTCCCAAGTACGGCTCCTCGCACTACCTTACGCCTCGCAGCATTCCCTAAGGAGCTTATCCTTATAATCTAAATATTTCGATCATTTTCATATCACAACGGATTTTTCCAAAACAATTCCAATTTTGTTTCAACTACAAACAATCATTATCAACCATTCACATTTATCAACCAAATTTCACGTCAGCCAAAATCCAAACAATCACAACCAATATATATCGTCCATGTCTATGGACGAGGGGAGTATATATATAGATATACGTATATAAATATATTTCCATTTCATTTCAATTTCATTTCAATTCCATTCAACGCTCATATGATTTTTACAATGCATATATAACTTATACATCGCACATATAATTTATACAACGCTTATACATGAGGTGTGCAACGCTTATTTAACTTGTACATTGATTATACAATTTATACGTCGCCATTCCATATCGTTTTGAATTTAGAAATCTCACATTGGGTTCCTCTCCTCCAAAAATTGTAGGAAGCTCCAAAAATTCTCTGGTCTCTTCTAGAATGTAGAAGACGTCCACATGAGTCCAAGTCTCTTGTTTCACTGAATTTCGACCATAGAGAAAAAAGATATGATTTTTAGAAGTTAATCACAATATGCTATGGTTTTAAACTGTTAAAATCAGTTTAAAATATATAAACCGCACCTTTCAGAAAATCATTCAAACCTAGGGCTTAGATTTGCAATCAATCCGCGAAGCGGTTGGGTGATCAGGCAGTGCTGCGTCCTCGAGAAGGGAGAGACACGTCGGAGGCAGGTGGTAGTGCCCAGTTCGGTGGCCGGAATTCGTCACGGCGGCGGTGTAACACCCCACCTCCGCTAGGGTCACTCACAAAGGGAATGCACTAGTTTTGGAGGAGCGTTATCGAGGTAAACAAACACATAAATATTACAAGGCAGAACATAGATAAAACAACGGAAGAATCAAAAGAAAATTTTCATTACTTTCAGGAAGAGTCTAAACCTTTTACATCAAATAGCCAAGGTCATTATTTTCCATTACAACAAATTATGTCTTGCATAAATAAAGAAGCATAAACTTAAAACATCAAAAGTAGCTTAATTCCCCAAAGGTAGCAGAAAATGCAGCCATAGCATAGCCCAAGATCAAACCGTATATGAGTTGAATCAAAAGCAAGCGAAATCCAAGCTAATGCTAGAGTTTCCTCCCTAAGAACTTTGGGGGGGGGGGGGGGAAGAAAGGAAAAGAGGCGAAAGAAAACAGGTCAGTCATAAAGACTGGTAAGTCTAAGTGACTTTCAGCATAAAAATAGGTAAAAGTAACGTGACACGTATAAGCTGAAAGTAAACATAAGGATGCTGTCATGGTTGGCCAGATAGGCTAAGATAACATGATAAATCAAGTATAAATCAAGTATAGCATCACATATTCAAGGTTTTCTGCATCGACTGTACTAGTATTCCAACCCATGTCAAATGTTAACCACGAAGTGATCCCTTGGCCCAATATCATGAAATGACCCATTACTGGGTCCAGTGGAACGATCCACTAATCGATTAGCTCCCTACAAGTTCTAGCTCGTCATGTGTCTATGTCATACGGCCCTGTCACGAATGTAGTCACCTGTGCTAGGTCCACCATAGGGTGTATCATGCCCTAGGGTGCCAACCACAGACACGAATCAAGCATGCACAGATAAACCTACTGATGCCCAATGATTGTTTTTTCAACTCCGGACCACGTGCACGACCATAGCCCGCCTGAACCTACACAGGCGCACCAACACAACCGTCGTTCTGGTCGCTTACAATCATCCCAGTAATCGTGCCCCACCCTGCCTAGTTCCAGGGTACCATGATACATCTAGTGGGTTAATGCTGAAATGGACCGCGTAACTAGGGTTTCTGTTTAATAGGTTAAGTATTTTAATTTAAATTCATGATTTAACCCGCCTACGTGTCATGTCAAATTGGCTAAGTGTTGTTGTTCAGGTTCATGACTTAGCCCTATGAATCAGGTGTCAAATTGGTTAAGTATTGTCTTTCATGTTCATGACTTAACCCAATCTTGTGGAATTTATTCATTAATGCACCCCAACCTCACACATTAGACCTGTTGTTGTGGTCACTGGATATGCCGGGCGGTTCCGGGCAGATTTACACCACAACTCAGTCTAACCTCGGGTTTCAAGCGCGATATGACCAACTACTCACATTGGATCTTATTGTTTGCAGTCACTGGATTTGTCGGGCGGTTCCGGGCAGATTTACACTGCAAACTCAACCCAACCTCGAGTTGGCCATTTTCAAGTTCATTCTAGTGTCATGTCCATGTTCAAGTTTTCATGTCAAGTTGGTGTCAAGTTTTCAAGGCAAGTTTCATGCCAAGTCTCCTATAATTTCCAATTTTTCCCAACGTTACAACATCTAAATATTAGGCTAACAATCTTAGCCTAATTATTCGTTCGCATGATTTTTGGCATATAATATTAGGCTAAAACTTAGCCTAATTTAACGTACGCAAAATTGGCATAAAGAAATTCATTAACATAAACACGATATAGGGGTAAACTAGGCATTTTTGGCATAGTCAATATGAACATCATATGTGTGAACTTGCACATAGGTGTGAACTTGCAACATAGACTAAATCAACATACATATATGTGAATTTGCAACGTAGACTAAATCAACTTACATATATGTGATCTTGCAAATCAATCACAAACATATAAATAAGTGTAAACTTGAAATATGACATAGGTTAACATATACACATAAACATGTTGATCTAACATTTGGTCATGATATGATTTTACAACCTAAAACTTGCATAACATGATAAACTACACAACTTGTCATAACAGGTTGTATTCCAAGTTCATATACATATGAATAGACTTACTCATTAATTCCCAATTCAATATGATAATAAAACCACAGGCACAGATCAATATCATTCAATTCCACATATAACATAATAAACATTGTCCTATTATCCATTTATTTCCAAGGCATGACATAACTGAATAAATTGATTAAAACATCGCAGACATATAGCTCTGATAACATTATGAATATGAAAAGGTTTGAATGATAATCTAGGTTCGAGAACATGGATAGATCTAACTTAAATAGAAAAATCCTAAAATCAAGAATAAAGAAAATAGGTCTAAATAGAAAGTCAAGCTTAGATCCAATTTCGTAGTCATAATCCTAGGCAATAACCTCATGGTTATGAATCTTAGGTGATCAGCCACAATTGTCCTTGTCATAGTCATAGGCAATATTCTTATGTTCACAGGCATAGGCATAGTCTGATGTTCACAATCATAGGCATAGGCATAGTCTTATGTTCACAGTCATAGGCGTAGGCATAGTCTTATGTCATTAACAATAGTTTCAACATCATAGGCAATATTCCCCATAGTCAAGATCCAAGAAGAAAACAAGAATAGATATGAATCATACATAAATCAATTCCAATTTATAATATGCCCATATTAAGTTTATAGTTTTTATCTAAAAGTAACTGGAACTTATAAATCATGGTCTAAGAAATTTAGATGTAAAAGTCAAGTCTAGAAATTTGTCGTTGAATTGTTGAATCGTTGAATCTTGCTTTGATTGTAGAAGCAAATCCCCAAATATGCGATTCCTAGCCGCAGTATTCAAGGAATAATCTTCGCGTTTTAATTTAATTTAATTTAGAGGAAGAAGAAGAAGCCATGATCGTCAAGAGTTTGAGCAACATAAGGTTAGAGAAGAATGGTGTAAAGAGAATGAGGCTGTTTATATAGGGTTTCAAGCTAATTAGAGCCGTCGATGAAGCTAGAGTTAATCAAGGCCATCCATCTCAAGAGAAGCCAATCAAAAAGTGACAAGTCAGCACTAGTGACACACCAGAGCTCAGAAATTCGACCAGAACCCGATCAGGCCAGCCAGGGCCTGACCAAGCAGGTTTTCTGCTCGGCCTGGGCGCACTTGCCAAGTGCGCCAGTGCAACTTTGCATTGGCGCACTTCCCAAGTGCACCAGTGCAATTTTGTTTCTGGCGCACTTCCCAAGTGCGCCAGTGCATTCTGGCGCGTTTCTGGTTTTCCTGCCTAACTTCGTTCGTCCATATCTTCTTCGTACGTTATCCATTTTACGCAAACTCGGACTCTATTTCAAGGAGAATTCCGAGACGAACGCAATGGCGTAACCCGTTTCCTTTGATTCTTTTTTTTTAAAAATAATTCTTCCTTGATTTATAGTTTTAACATGTTATTAAAATTCGGGTTGTTACAGGCGGTCTGAAGTCTTGAACTTCCCAGCATCGATCCGGCCTCTATACTCAACGAAAAATTCAGCAGCTGGTATGCATTTGAAGCTCTCGTCGAGCTCTACAAAAACCTCAACTGGGTGGAGTGATTTTAATGAGTGGATGAGGAAAAATTGAAGATAGAAGGGGCTGGGCTGTTTCCATCGTTCGTGAGGAGCTTACGGGAAGAGAGAAGATGAAGTGGAAAATTATGATTGGCCGGAGTTTATATTTAAATATTTATTTATTTTAAATTCGAAAATACCCTTCGGTCCATATGAACTCCAATTCCAACCCAACGACTGTCGCCCCTAGCTAATTACCCCCATTCCGAACATAATGGAATATGTTTCGTGGGCCTATTCGACTGTTTCAATCAGTTTTTCTTCGAATTAAAATATAAAACATTCAAATATGGATTTGAACGTACATTTCAATTTTCCGGTGCCACACACTGATTTAAAAAATACTAGAAAATTAAATCTAGCTATGTTTGGACGATACGGTCCCAACAAAACTAGTTTCGTCAAATTTGGAGACCGTTTGAAAAATGATCATTTTCTGGTCGATCCAAATTGATTGAAACTTACCAAACACATTTTCTTTTGCCAAGCTCACATATTAACTCCAAAAATTTTGTAATTTGAAAACAAGCAATAATTTGATATTCCATATCCAACAATAGTAGTATCATCGAAAACGGACGTCGTTTGCAAAATGTCTATTTTCAAAGGCTATATCAACTACATAGCGACCTTTCTGAAAATTCATTTAGCCATAACTTTTGATTCCCGCTATGAAATCTCGATTTTTCAGATTCATTAGAAAGATATTCTTAAACAGATTTAAATATTTTTGGTTTCACTAAAATCCATTTTATTTTGCATCCTGTACAGTCAGTCAAAGTTCAAATTCAAATTTTCAAACTGCCACTCTATTTCTAACTTTGTTTTAAAATTAAAATAAATATTTATTCGCTATAACTTCGATCCAAAAGAATTTTTAGTCATTATTATTTAAAATAAATTATTTTAAATATTCAAAATCCACTAAAACAGTCAAATTAAAATTTTTAAATTGGTTCTGATTTTCCGGGTTGTTGCACATAGCTATTGGGATTTGAGGTTATTTGATTTTTTTTCACTTAAGATGAATTTATAATTGTAGTCCGAATCCATCACTGTTTTGTGCTTCATTTTAATTTTTTATTGGAAAATAATTGGAATCATATTTTTTCGACTCTCTCGATTTTTATAAATTTCATCGTAAATCCATCATTCTATAATGTTAATTTTCGTACTAATTCTTATAACAGTATAATTTTTGTTTGATTAATTGAGATTTATGATGAATGTTCTTCCTCTTAAGCTGATATTATATTTTAGTCATTTTTCGTCACTGTTTTAATTTCTATATCCTTTTGATGATAACAAACAGGGGAGAATGGGTAAAATTTTTGATCGATGAGTGGATATTCTTTGAATATTTTAATACTGAAATTTTAATTATTGCTTTTCACTCATGTACGTATCTAGGCGGAGTTTTATTGTAAGGGGAGCATACAAATAGGGGGAGTTCAGTAATTCACTGTCAAAAACATTTATTGTAATACTATATTCAAAGACTTATTTTATGTTTGTCATCATCAAAAGGGGGAGATTGTTGTATTTAACAGTTCTACGATTTTTGTTTGATGATAACAAACATATATTTGTTATTATGAATGTGTTTGTTATTGTGCTATTATACTACATCACAAACAGAAAATAATTTTTATATTTAAATAGAATACTACTACACAAGAATTTAAATATTCAAACAATATTTTATTTAGATATAATATTTTATTTCAACAGTACAAATTTATAACTCCACTATTTGTACATTTCACAGAAATACAGTACATTCACATTCAGTTTCATTTGTTACATTGTTCCTCACTACATCACTCAGTTGTACAGTCATTCATTCATATACAATGTTGCCTCACTACATTTCCCTCAATCACTCATACATTCATTGATACATACACTAACACTGTCACTTGTCTTCTGTCTGTCTTCTTCACCGTTAGTCCAGTCTTCTGCTTATCTATCACAGAAGGAACACACAGTAAAGTGGAACAAAAATATTTTTATATTCTATCATATATAATTTTTAATTTAAAAATTTATTTGACTCATAATTTTGGTGTGTTTCTAATCATTTTTCATGACTTGGTCTAATTTTTATGGACATCCATCTGTGTCTATACAGCTTGTGATATTCACATTGATTCAATGTAAATACGACAAGGCAGACAAATCCTCTAGTGCTCATATATATATATATAAACACTGCATGTGCATTATACATGTATACACATGCATTATATGTATATACATATATTTCAGTGCAGGGACAGTTCAGTCAAACATCGTGAATGGACATGAACCAAGAAATCCAGTACATATACAGACACAAACACATATATATACACTACGTGTGTGTGTGTATATATGTTTGTGTGTACGTATGTATATACATAGCGGAACAATGCTTCAGCAAAATCAATGGCACTCGAGCACATGTACGGACATGAGTCACATGTGAATACATAGTGGCAAGTAACATATGCACAATGGATAGAGGAGACTCAAGGTGGATAAGAGCACACAAGTGCACGTGTCGAGCCAGAAAATATATGTGAAGTATCAAAGGCCAAGCAAAGCTCAACATAAATTCAAAATGGCTCAAAGAAGAATATGCAAGGCTGTGCATACATGTACAATGCAGAGTACAAGACACAAACAACAAGCATCAAGGGCACACAAAATGGTCAAATCAGGGGCAGCTTATTCTAACAACTACATACATCAAACCAAGAGTTCAAACAAGCAAGTGCAATAAGAGGGACAGTTTTTTAAGGAAACTACATGTTCATGGAAAAACAAGACCATGTCTTCAACTTAAGTACACAAGCCCAAAAGAACACAAATGAAACAACCAGTAGTGAGCACATACAAATGTGCAAGTGCAGTGCACATGAATAAACATTCAAGCAAGACTGTGCAAATGTTTATGTATACAAACACAAGACAAACAAGTTCAAGCCAATGTGATGCAGCTGGACTCAAACTGTTGCATGGGTTCATATACATGTAAATAAACACTGTGATAATGCTCAGAGATGTGCAAGTAAACAATCCATTGGCAAATTAGGATATAGCACTCAACAAATTCAAGGGATTCGTGACAAACAAATGAGCATATGTTCTACAGCAATAGGTATTTACAGCAAGGCCAAGATGGCTCACAAACATGACAAGGTTCATAAATTGTTCAACAAAAACACAGTGGCATGATGTGATTATTTTAATTGTGCAGAATCACTACATAAATGAATTAGTGCTATTTCTCCAAATTCTCACGAGCTAAATTCGGCTCAAAGATTATTTCCAGAAATGAACAATCAATTAATATTTGGGAAGGTTGCTTTCACATGGCTAAATGAATTCCAAAATTTTTGGCAAACTGTTTTGGCAAGTAACAATTCAAATTCGACAAGAATATTTTAATTATTTCTACTTTATGTCAACAACATTTTGGGCAAGAAACCACAAAACCAATTCAAATTTTCCAGAAATACACAGGAAAATCACGTAAGGTACCAAGGAAACGAATTATTTTGCTTCTAGAACTTCGATTAATCAAATAGGGGACTCATAACCATTTTTTCAAGTCAAAAATCATGCAACCAAGCAACAAAATCAGATCAATCAACTTTTGGAAATCAGAGTGTAATTTAGGATTTTATAATCCTATATATATTCATCATTTTCATCATAGGAAAATGGTAGAAAAAACCAAAAGTAACAATTCATAGAGGAAACAAATTGAAACCAGAATAACTCACATTTTTTCGATCGCGTGCTCCAAAATCTTCAAGCAAGAACGAACATCACTCAATGATCATCAGAGGTTAATCTTTTCCAGAGATTGAAGTGGCGATTTTGAGAAAAAAGCAAAAGCCTAATTTTATTTTAGGTCGGCCGACAATTGAAGATAAAGGAAGCCAGAGTTGTTTGAAAAGAAAATGGCGATTTTTGTATGTGTTTTTTAACTAGGGTTTTGAGTTTTGAACCTTTTTTATTGTATTGTTTTTTTTGCTTCTTTTGAAAATCGACTATTAGTTTTCTAGTGTTTGAAATAACTAGGGTTACTAGCTACGGGTTTGTAACTAGGGAAAAATTTGGTTTTGTGGACAAAAATCAGTTTAGGGTTTTGAGCGCATGATTAGAACAACATCAGGTTTTGCATGTGTACAAAACTGTATAGGCGGTTAGTAAGGGGTTCGCGAGTTTACAGGTTTTTGTATGCAGCTGTCTGTTTAATACCTAGTAAAAACTTTGGGGAATGCAACAATAGGCAGGGTTTGCCGAAGTTGGGTGAAATCTTCATTATTTACTTTCCGCATTTATATTCTCTACTGAAAAATGTGTTCTGATATTTTTAATATATCTTAAAAATCCAATAAGCCTTATTTGTCCCCCCTCTTGTGTTAATCTGGATCCAACAAACTCCTTCAAATCAATCAAACCTCCATTGATCCTCTTTCAAGCTTAGATTCAATATCTCAACCACCATGGATTTGCCAAAGATCGTCTAATTTCTCAAATTGTTGAAGATCTACTCCAACAACCATCACAATTTAAGAGATCTCATCACTTCCTTTATGAATTCAAGTGAATCAAAAGAAAAAAGAGAAGGAGTAGAGAGTATTGTTGTAAAAAGAGAGAAAATGAGTAAAGTAGTGGAAGTCATGTACCTTGTGGCCTTGATGATGATAACGAGAATTCTCTTCCAAGTGGACGTAGGCCAATTCTAGGCCGAGCCATAATGAATTTCCTGTCTTTTTACTTGCTTTTGTGTTTGTGGCTACCACTTTTTAGATCTTAATTGAGTGTCAAGTGTAAAATTACACCTTGGTATGTCAATGCCTTTTTTGCGTTAACATTTTTGGCGCTCATCGTAGGGCCGCATCCACATTCCATGTTAAGTGCTTTGTGGGGGCGTTGTTCAAAGTCTGTTTCTATAATAGATTCTAAAAGTCTAGGATCCAGGCTGGTTGAAAGATTCTCTTCGAAATTCAGAAGCTTGTCAAAGATTATGGAAAAGAAGAATAGTAAGTCTATAAGAGCTTCGGGCTTGGTGAATGCCGCGGACGATCCTATCACTCCGCAAGCAAATCAGCAGGAAGTGTGACACCCCACGTCTGTTAATGTCACTCATTAAGAGAATGCATTAAGTTTTGTGAAGCACTATAGGTAAACAGAAACATAAACATAAAAAACAAATATAAAATAGCAGCGAAATTTAAACTTTTATTGAGCAGAAAACATCGTGGTTCAAAACATAGTTACATCACAAGTCTGAAATGCATAAAACCCAGTACATCAATTTAAAACTTATGTCTTGTACTTAAATCATCAGAGTACAATAATAAAAGAAGCATAATCCCAAAAACATAGCCATAGTAGAGAGATATGAAATCAAGCAGTACATCTAAGCAGCTCCAAGTAGGATGAAAGCAGGATCCTGATCAAGCTTTAGTATTCCCACCCTGAGAACCTAAGGGGGAGGGAATGGAAGAGAAAGAAGAGGAAAAAAAATAGGTCAGACATAAAGTTTGGCGCGTCCAGTTACTTTTAGCATATAAATAAGTAAAAGTTTAATGACAGGAATATAAACTGGAGAGATAGATAACAACACAATAAGGCAAGTACGACAAGGTAAATAGGATAACATGATAGAATATATTGCGCTTCCCTAGTACTTTTTCTACACCAATACTAGTGTCGTATGAACAAGATGATCCCCAACAAGTAAAACATGGTAGACTTAGGGTACTACTAGTGAGAGGCTCTGCTCCATACAATAATAGGCAGCCCAACTAAACATACCGGAGTTACCCCTAAGGATAATAATGGGCTCCTAAACATACCAGAGTCTAGATGTACCCTAATTACTACCCCAATCGATCGGCTCCCTACTCCATAGACACCTTGTGCTGGCCCCATAATAGGATCTATCACTTCCTAAAGTGGCAAACCTTTATTTTCAGATGTTCAGAACCATATCTACTGATGTCATAGTGTTTTAGCTTCCTCTGCCGGATCCATGCGTGCACATGACCTCGTCGGAATGCGCCGACAACTCCATCCCCTACTTTTGGATTTCTTACAATCAGCCCAGTTAGCGTGCTGGACTCCGGCCTAGTTTGAAGTAGTCGTTTAATACCTAAATTTGGGTTAATGACTGAAACGGGTCCCACACACAAGATGATACAAGCTTCCCCCTGCACTTGCATCCCCACTTCTAGGTTTTCCATAGGTTATGTCATACCAGAGCAAAAAGATTGCATGCCATACCAGTGTAAAAGATTGCATAAACCCACAGGTTATGTTTGTGGGCATATATATAAACATTACCCACCGCCCCAAGATATATTTAACCCTCCCACTATTTCAACCAAGTTTACTTAACCCCTACTCAAGTTGACATGTTTATGTAATCCCTATTGATTCAACCAGGTTAAGTATTCAAGTTCATGAACATTTATTCATTTATGGTTAAAATGCGCTAGACCTCCCACATTAAGCCTACAACTTGTGGATGCTGGATATGCCGGGCAGGTCCGGACAGACTTCTTCCACAAGTCGAGCTTAACCTCATGTCTTAGCACGTTACACGTTTATGCACTTAGACCCCTCACATTAGATACCGGTGTAAAAGATTGCATAAACCCACAGGTTAAGTTTGTGGGCCTATATATAAATATTACCCACCGCCCCACGATATATTTAACCCTCCCACTATTTCAAGCAAGTTTACTTAACCCTTACTCAAGTTGACATGTTCATGTAATCCCTATAGATTCAACCAGGTTAAGTATTCAAGTTCATCACCATTTATTCATTTATGGTTAAAATGCGCTAGACCTCCCACATTAAGCCTACAACTTGTGGATGCTGGATATGCCGGGCGGGTCCGGGCAGACTTCTTCCACAAGTTGGGCTTAACCTCATGTCTTAGCACGTTACATGTTTATGCACTTAGACCCCTCACATTAGATTCACCACTTGTGGTCGCTGGATATGTCGGGCGGGTCCGAGCAGACTTCTACCATAAGTGAAATCTGACCTCGTGTCTAAGCGCGGTTACAGTTTCTAATTACTGTAATTCTAGGCATTTTCCTTCTTTAACAATTATCCCTATTTCATTATAGGTTTCTGTGCCCCTTTTCCAAGTCATAATTATCATGTACCATATGCCCCAAATTTAAGATCTAAATTACAATTTGATTTATGCCCCCAAATCCATATTCATTTATTTCATTCAATTTATGCCCATTTTCCCAATATAAGTTATGCCCCAATTTTAGTGTTTTCCCCTCATTCCCAATTTCACTCGTTCACATATTTAAGCGGTATGCCTAGGCTCGAAGGTAGCCTGGCTATAAAATAAAAAGCGAAAAGAAGAAGGTAAGAGAACAGAAATAATCATAATAACAAGATTGATATATGATGGCAAAAATAGGTATAGAAACTAATAAGCATACAATGACAAAATTGGGCATAGTGACAAGGTAGCCATATAAGGACAGATCTGAAGAACATGGGATAATAGAACTGATTAGGCAAAGCGTCATGATCATAAACAAGCATGATGAGATCTAACTAGTGAAATAGGTATACAAATAATAGCATATATGACTTGATTCAATAGTCATAGGCTTAGATCTAATTCATAATTATGTCAAAATAACTTTTAAGTATTTAGATCTAAAAATAACGTAAACTCACTGTGATTGAATCTAAGAAATAGAAGAGTAATTACAGATGTTAAATCACAGATCTCTAAACTTGAATGACATGTTTGTTAAAGAAGAAGAAGGCTAATTTAATCTGAGTTGGACCAGCATCTTACTGTCGCGATTGATTTAGATGAATAAAATAATGGGTATAGGGTCTTATTTATAGCCATCAGCTAACAAATCTAGACCAGAAATCAGTCCACGTATGGAACCAGAAATCTGCCCAGATCTTCGTGGGGTTGACCCCCCCTTGGCGTGTCGACCCAGGGGTCGACACCCCCTTGATGGGGTCGACCAATAGGTCGACACCCCCTTGATGGGTTCGACACCCATGGGCGGGTATTTTCCCACTCCCCTTCCACCGTTTGATTTTTAAATTTTGGAATTATTTTGTGTATATATATACTTCTTATGCGTAAACAAAACTTCAAACCTTAATATCTTCCTCATATGATGTTCGTTTTATGCAAACCAGGTGTCTATTTTGGCTAGAATTCCGAGATGAACGCAATGGTGCAGCTTGTTTCACTTAATTTTGAATATATAATTAAATATTCCTTAGTTTATCACCTTTAGTGTTGTTAAAATTACGGGGTGTTACATTCTCCCTTACTTAAAAGGATTTTGTCCTCGAAATCTTCAAGTTAAGGAGAATGTATATCCTAACATCCATCATACATCTACTCATACACCAATCACAGTCATCCATTGTCCTTAAAGACTTCTAGTGCTTATATAAAAGTATGCACAAGTGTGCCTATAGTCACTATACTAATGCGAAAGATCAGGTGGTTTACTGATTCAGTCGACCTCCTTAATGCAAGGTATGCTAGTGCCATGAATCCATCTTGTACGCAGATAATCCTATTATAACATGTATGTTCTATATGTGTGAACAATCATTCATCCAAATGCAACATCTATATGATGATACACCCGCTTTCATCCATTAAAAGAAGAAAAAAGCACACACACCCGTATGCAGTATGAGAGTGATTGAGCCGATCTAGTTCCTAATGTGTGTATGTATACATCCACGAGCAACCACTAGCAAAACACTTGCATCCACTTGCATCCATCAAACATAACATGTCTTAAACACATGTTTACATCCGTGGGATTCCTACCTAAAGGTCGAAGATTCAATTGATAAGATATACCTAAGTGATAGAAATAAGCATAAATAAAAGCTTTGGAAAAAGAAGTTAAGGACATACCCTTGAAAAGAAAAGGGTACGAAACGTGAATCTTGTATTTGGTCTCCCAAGTTGCATCCTCTTGGTTATCTCCCGATTGATTTTTTTTACCAACTTGACCTCTCGATTGTGTAGCTTCTTAACCTCTGATCCAAGAATATGGGTAGGAACTCGTCTAACTTTCGCCTCCCGTTCCACCTCTACTTCCTCAAGCATACTCGGCTTTACTACTTCTGCGGTATCATGCAAGAACTTCCGCAAGTGAGAAACGTGGGAAACATCATGAACACCGGATAATCTCTCTGGTAGCCTTACCTTATAGACCATTTGGCCAATCCTTTATGTTATGGGAAATGGCTTTACAAACCTTGGTGCCAATTTCCCTATAGATCCAAAGTGGACCACATTCCTTAAAGGCAACACCTTGATGAAAACCATGTCTCCCACCTCAAACTCAATGCCAGTCCTTCTTCTATCTATGTAGGATTTCTATCTGACTTGAGCGGTCTTCATTCGTCTACGAACAAGGTCAATCTTTTCTGAAGTTTCTCTAACCATATCTGGTCCAAGTAGAGGTCTTTCTGTAGACTCCCACTAACAAGTTGGTACTCAACAAAGTCATCCATACAATGCTTTGAAGAGTGCCATGCCAATACTAGCTTGATAACTATTGTTGTAGGCGAACTCTACTATAGGAAGATGCTCTTCCTAAGTCCCTCCGAAGTCTAGGATCCATAGTCTTAAAAGATCCTCAAAAACTCTATTCACCCTTTCCATATGTCCATCGGTCTGAGGGTGATAAGCTGTGCTTAAACTCAACTGTGTATCTAATGCTTCTTGCAAGCTCCTCTAAAATTCACTGGTGAAAATGGGGTCACGATCACTTACGATACTGGAAGGTACTCCATGAAGACAGACTATTTCACGAATGTAAATTGCTACCAGCCATGTTGTCGTCCTCTTACTCTTAACTTGAATGAAATGAGCGCTCTTAGTAAGTCTATCTATTATTACCCAAATACTGGTGTTGCCTTTCCTTCATCCAGGCAAACCATCGATGAAGTCCATAGAGATGCTCTCCCACTTCCACTATGGGACCTCCAAAGGATGAAATGAACCGTCGGGCTTCTTTAGCATAGCTTTGGCTTGCTAGCAAATTAAACATTGAGAACCAAACTCCGCCACATCTTTCTTCATCCCAGCCTAAAAGAAAACCCTCTTCATATCTCTATACATCTTGTCATCACCTGGATGAATAGTCATCTTAGAATGATGGGCTTCCTCAAGGATTGTCTTCAACAAATTCCCAACTTGGGGAACACAAATCCTTCCATCTCGTTGCAGCCACCCTCTATCGTCTGTGGAATATCTATTGAGATGACCAGAAGTCTCACCCTTACTGAGCATATCCAAGATTTCTATAATCTGTGGATCCTCTCGCTGTGAAGCTTCTATTTGATCCACAAGAGTGGGTCGCACTTCTAGTGATGCCAATAAACCAGGAAAAAATTCTGTGGAGGGTCTAAAGTCAAAAGTCGATATAAACTCCAAGCTTTTCCTCTCCACAAACAGAGGACTTAAGGCCATCCTCTACCTACTCAGTGCGCCCGCCACCACATTACCTGAGACGACCCCATACCCCGTACTGACGGTGGCAAGGGTAATCCGTGGAATATAACACAGAAACAGGTAATAGCAGAACAAAATTAAATAAATACACCAGATAATGAACAATAGAATATACTGGATAAAAGTAATCATCAGAGTTACGCAGTATACAGGATCATACTTAGTAAAAATACAGTTCAGCTATACATAAATGTCTACAGCGGAAAACAAACATAATATGTACAATAGGAGCTGAACAACATAAAAAGAGATAAATGGTAGAATCCATCTTCAGCTCCAGCTATCCAGAAAGAACCAGCTAAACCTGAATACAAGGCTGCCCATGTAGAAAAAGGGGCACCTGAGTTTGAAAGTGAAACAAACTACGAGTCAGTCATGGGACTGGTATGAGAAATCTACTCAACACATATATAATTTGGCTAATCACAGGACCACGCCACTTTCGTGGAACGGGTTTTCTCCATTGGATTGCCAGTGCTTTAAAACAAATCTTTCTTTTAAACAATGCAATGTATTTTATAAAAATGAAGCCATTATAAGACTCAGTTCCCATCACACAATGCAACGCAAACCGGAGGATAGAGTTTTTACCTTATAACGGCCAAGATATGCTTGATACGAATGAAACAAAGGCATTTGATATTATTGCTAGTGTTTATATGTTTTGAAAACAATTTCAAATCATAACTATCAATCATAGACGACATTAATGCCCCATACCACTATGTCGTCATATATAGGTATACAATCAAAACCGCACAGTCACGTATTTGGAAATTGGATTTCCGTCATGAACTAAGGAAAAAGATAGTCCTTACCGAATTCGAGATAATCTAGCCTACCATGTCTCAGGATCAGAGCTCGAGTGACCCTTGGATCGTCAGGGCCGGTCCACCGATGTGGATTAAAATGCCTGAGCAATACGTTTCCCCACCCTTTGGGGGCGCAAACGAGCTAAGGAATGACTCCATCAGACCCGGATCGTCCGATGAAACCGAGGCGCCTCACAACAGCAACAACCACACAGGTGAAAAGTATATAAATGTCAGGGCTGGTAGGTCACTGACACCACCCTAGCTAGAAAGAAACGCAAGCCCTCCCTGATGTCCTCTCCCGTTTCTGGTTCATACCAAGGTGTGAGGTTCGCGCATTCACGTTATACACAAAGTTATGCCACACAGGCGGTGCTTTGATCATCACCACAAGACTTTGCTTTGCAACAGAAGCCCTGATCACTGCATCTTAGCATGCCACATAGGCAATTCACGCCATGCGACTGATGTCCATCGATATACAACCTCTGAGCTCGCGCGTTTCAGAGAAGGGCGTTAAGCAAAAGAATAAATTCTTCGCCGCCAAACAGATGTATATTCAATAGAGATCAATCAACATAGAATAAAATCCAATGTCAGACACACGGTCCATTTACAAGTCCGTTCTGGGTCGGACCGAAGCCGGAGGCACTAAATACCTCGCAAACCCTTCGATCACCACGTACGTCTGGACGATCACCACTCATTATCCATATTTCGGGATGCCTCCCAATCAGGACCTCGGTTACCATCCAAGCGAGGTGAAGATCTCCGGTCTTCGACCACCGTCTTCATCTTCGACTTTCAATCGCCGATCAATTATTTGAAATGAGAATTAACTCGGCCTTTTCAAATAATTCACGTATTTTTAGAATTTCCAATCAATTTATTTCAATGGTTAAATCATTCGACAACACCGATTTTGTTCTTTAATGTAATTTTCACACCAAACACACTCAACCATCAAATACCATATAAATCGAGCAAATTCAGTTTATTTCCATTCCATATCGTTTATGATATTTTATAACGATTTATCGCTATTTTTATTTATTTTAAAATAGCCAATTTATTCAAAAACGACGCTTCGGGCCATAACGCGGCCGTGGCGCTGTTTTTCTTCAGGTTTGATTTACACATATCTGATAATCTAACCGTTGGATCTTCACAAAATTTACATCATTAGAAAGGTCATTTCAAAACGAATCCAACGGTTCTAGTTTCGGGAAAATCCGACGGTCGGATCACCTAGTACAATCGTTTGAAGTTTCGAATTCAAAATACGAACTTCAGCGTCGTTATTCGATTAAATATAATTATATTTATAAATATAAATAAATATAATCGTTTCTGGCGCTGTTTTTCTTCAGATTTGAATTAAACATTCCAGACAATCCAACTGTTGGATTTTTACAAAGTTGGTGCCGTTGGAAAGATTTTTCCAAGGCGAACCCAACGGTTGCGATTTCAGGAAAATCTGATGGTCGGATCTCCTGGTATAGTCGTTTGAAATCACGGTTTCAAATCACGAACTGCACGAACACGTTTCGTTTTAATTTTATTTATATTTATATATTTATATAAATATAGTTCATTCAACAATTTCAATATCGTTTTTACTTCAAATATTTCACTAACGCCTTTAAATTTTGGAAAATTTCGCCATAACCTCCTTTGTACGGGAGGGGCTGGGAAAATTCTCAAATAGCCACACGGGCGTCTCATGTCGAAAAGAAAAAGAAAAAGCCAAGCGGCTAGCCAACAGGCTCATAAAATCATCACCCAAACAAAACAGTAAATGTGTACCTATTTGTCGGGCACAAAATTTTATTCCTCTTCTCTAGCCCTTTTGCTATAACCTGTTCAATAAATATGCATGTACATATATACAGTTCTTATCATTTATCATTTTCCATTCAACTTCATATTTGATTTCATTTGGTTTTAAAAACACCATTCATTCTAATGTTGCATGCATAGGCAAAAATCATATCATTAGCTAATTAATGAATATTTCAACTCACGCATATTTATTTGAATGAGTTGCTATTTTTAACACTTCACACTTCAACAATTCATGTATATAATAAAAATGTGATTTTTTATTGTAAAACAATTCATTTCAAAACACTATTATTTTATATAGTTTATAGAGGTGATAAAAATAGGATTTTTATTATAAAACAATTTCTTTTAAAACGAGATTATTTTACATAGTCCATATAGATGATAAAAAGGTGATTTTTATTATAAAACAATTTATTTTAAAATAAGAATACCGTTCAACACATGAATTTCTAATCAACGGATGAATATCGATTCAATACATGAAGGTTTTCTATAGTTTCTATATATAGATAAAAATGTGATTATTATATTTGAAACACGAATACCATTCAACACATGAATTTCTAATCAACGAATGAATATCGATTCAACAATGAAGGTTTTCTATAGTTTCTATATATAGATAAAAAATGTGATTTTTATATTTGAAACGCGAATACCATTCAACACATGAATTTCTAATCAACGAATGAATATCGATTCAACACATGAAGGTTTTCTATTCAATGAATAAATATAGTTTCGGCAAATGAAAATAATTCAAACACATGAATATTATTCAAAATTTCGGCAGCATAACGGCAGGGTAGTTAAAACCGGGACCGTCCCTAGTACGGCTCCTCGCTCTACCTTAAAACCTCGTGGTTTTTGACAATGGGGATCATGCATCTAGTTCGCACGCAGGCGGCATGTTTTATTTATTTCATTTCCACAAACTAATCCTATGTGGTTTCAACCAAATATTTCTCAACCACAAATGGGTATCTTTCAACCACAATCAATCAATATCAAGCACAAACAATCCCAAACAACCATTCGCTATCAATCAATTTTCACACCAATCACAATCAATAAATATAGTCCATGGTTTGTGGACGAGGGGCGTATATATATATATATATATATTTATATTTATATTTATATATAGCAATTCACTTCTATTTCAACACATATATAATTTTTACAACGCATATATAACTTATACATCGGACATACAACTTATACAACGCTTATACAAGAGGTGTACAATGCTTATATAACTCATACATCGACTATATAATTTATACATCGTCGTTTTCCATATTGTTTATAAATTAGAAATCTAACATTGGGTTCCACTCCACCAAAAATAGCAGAAGGCTCAGAAAAACATGCGGTCTCTTCTAAAATGTAGAAGGCGTCCACACGGTCACGATGTTTCCTGTTTCATCGAATTTCGTTAACGTAGCAAAAAGATATGATTTTTCAAAGTTTGCAACACTTTAAAGTGTGAAAACAGTTGAAAATCAAACAAGCCGTATACCTGTTCAAAACTAGGTTTAGGGTTTTCGGCGAATCCTGGAAGCGAGAAGGCGATCGGGTTGTGCCACACGGAAGAGCTTCGAGAGGCACTCCAGGGGGTGGTGGTCGCAGCCTGTTCGGTGGTCGGAGGAGAGAGATCGACGTCAGTGAAGGTGCTGACTTCACGGGGCTCGTGCTCGTCGAGGCGGCGATGATGGAGGGTGGCGTGGGTCTTGATTTGAAGACGAAGGAGATGCGCTCCGTTTCCGGGTGGTGGCGCGACCTATCGTGGAGCGAGGCGGCGGCGATCTGGTCGGGAAGATTTGAAGAACCCTCGCCGTCGATATCGGCTGTTACGGGGGGGTTTTCGGATTTTTTTTTAATTTTTTTAATTAATGAATGAAAATTTACTATTGGCCGATAATTACATTTATTCGAAAATTAGGGTTTTCTCCCACGAACTCGAAATCAAACCCAACGACTGTCCTCCCTAGCGTTTTACCCCCATTCCGAACACAATGGGATATGTTTTGCAGGCCCATTCGACTGTTTCAGTCAGTTTTCCTTCAAATCAAAATATATAACATTCAATATTTAATTTGAACGTACATTTCAATTTGCCAGGGCCACTAACTGATTCGAAAAATTCCAGAAAAATAAATCTGGCTATGTTTTAACGATACGGTCCCAACAAAACTAGTTTCGTCGAATTCTGAGACCGTTTGCAAAAAGGCCCATTTCTGGTCGATCCAATTTAACTGTAATTGGCCAAAACACTTTTTCCTTTGCCACACTCACCTACTAGCTTCAAAAATTATGAAATTTGAAACCTAGCAATAACTTCACATCCCGGATCCAAAAAAAAGTGGTTTCGTCGAATTCCGAGGTCGTATGCAAAATGGCCAATTTCACGGGCTATATAAATTCCATAGCGACCTTTCTGAAAATTCATTCGGCCATAACTTTTGCTTTCCGCTATGAAAATTCGATTTTTCAGATTCGTTAGAAAGGTAGTCACTAACAGATTTAAATATTTTTGGTTTCACTAAAATCCATTTTGTTTTGCACCCGGTATAGTCCGACAAAGTTTGAATTCAATTTTTTGAAACTACAACGCCATTTCAGGCCTTGTTTATAATTAAGATTAATTATATTCGTTTTCAATTGTCGATTCAAACTCACTTTTCATTGCTATTATTTAAAATATTTATTTTAAATATTTAAAATCCATTATTTTAGCCAATTTAAAATTTTTAAATTGGTTCAGATTTTCTGGGTCGTTACAATACCCTTGCCAGGTGTATGAGTAATCTCAAAGTCGTAAGATGCTAGGAACTCCATTTACCTTTGTTGCCTTAAATTAAGATCCTTCTGTGAGTACAAGTACTTGAGAGAATTATGGTCGGTGTATAACTCGAACTTCTCTCCAAGCAAATAATGGTGCCAAGTCTTAAGCGCGAATTCTATGGAAGCTAGCTCTAAGTCATGGGTAGGGTAGTTCTTCTCATGAACCCTTAGCTGTCTACCTCTATAACATACTACCCTTCCCTTTTGCATCAGAGCCGCACCAAGCCCTGTACCACATGCATCAGTGTATACTATAAAAACTTTTTTTCCATTGAGAAAGGTCAACACTAGGGCTGTTGTCAGAGCCCTCTTCAATCGCTGGAAAACAACATCACAATCTATATCCCATGAAAACATCAAATTCTTGTTCGTCAGCCTGGTGAGTGGGGCTGATATCTTTGTGAAATCCTTAATGAATTTCCTATAATAGCCTGCTAACCCGAGAAAACTTCTCACCTCCATTACATTCTTTGGGATCTGCCAATCGTGAACTGCAACTACCTTTGTGGGGTCTACTGCTATCCCCTCTTTAGAGACCATATGACCTAGAAATCTCACTTCTTTTCTCTAAAAATAACATTTGGAGAAATTCACCTTAAGCTGATGGGCACGGAGAGTTTCAAAACATTCCTCAAATGTTAGGCATGCTCTTCCTCGCTCCTTGAGAAAATCAGGAGGTCATCAACAAAGGCCAGAACGAACTTATTTAGAAACTCCCGAAACACATTACTCATCAGATCAACAAAATAGAAGGGTGTATTCGTCAACCCAAAAGGCATAACGAGCCACTCAAAGAGACCATCTGGAGTTCTAAAAGCGGTCTTGTCTATACTATCCTCGACCACCCTTAACTGATGAAACCTCGTGGCTAAGTCTAACTGAGAGAAAACAGATGCACCAATAAGTTGGTCAAACAGATCTTGTATCCTCAGGATTGGGTGCTTGTTCTTCTTGGTGAATCTACTCAACTCTCTCTAGTCTATACATAAGCAAAGCGAACCATCCGCCTTAGTTGCAAACACCACCGGAGCACCCATTCATATATGCTTCGCCTAATAAACCCTTTCTCAAGTTGCACTCCTACATGCTTGCTGAGCTCCCTTCTTTCTCTTGGAGCCATATGGAGCACATGCAACACAACTGGCTTTGCATTGTTCACCAAGTATATACGAAAACCGATCTTGTACCTTAGAGGTAAGCCCCGAACCTCCTCAAAAACAACAACATACTCACAGACTACTGGTACAGATCGTAGATCATCGATAGATGCATCAAGTGACTATAGGAAACAAAGCGTGACAGACCCCTTTGGGTCACAAGAAACCTCGAGGGTCCTCCCGTGGCAAGTCAAAAGTCTAACGACCCTCCTTTCACAATCCAGAATGGCACCGTACATGGCTAGCCAATCCATCCCTAGAATCAAGCCATAGCCCATGAAACCAAGCACATATGTGTCACATTAAAATTCGACGCCTAACACAGATATTCTCAAACCCTGGCATATCATAGACAGATGAGGTGTACCCCAATGAGGTTTGAGGAATAAATGAGATCCAAAACCATACTAGTACTAAGGTGCAGAGACTCAACCACAGAATTGGATATAAAAGAATGTGAAGCGCTAGAATCAAAAAAGTTCTAACTAGATGATTGGACCGAGAATTCAAACCTTCGACAAAAACTTTCCTACCTCTATATGGAGCACTGGTCACGGGAGCATGCACCTTCCCTTTAGAAGCTCCTTCCCTTTGACCTTGTCCTTGCTTCTTCAGGCACTCCTTAGAAAAGTGTCCGATTTTTGCATAATTGAAACAAGCATTCATCCTTCTTTTGCAATCCTTGATCAAGTGACCCTTACATCCGCAATTACGACAATTCCTCCTATACTTAGCCTTGTCGTTCTTTTCGCCCTTCTTTTTTTGTTGTCCTTTCTTGGGCCACACTTTCTTGTTTTGTGTTTCCTCTACCTTAGCTTCTTTCTTTTCAGCTTTATCTTCCTCATGCATCAATGCCATATCAACGAGCCTTTCAAAAGTTGCTCCCATCGGAATATGAGACATAGCTAACCCATAAAGGGGTTCATTTAGTCCTTTAGAAAACAGGGTTCATTTAGTCCTTTAGAAAACCACAAAGCTTTCTTATGCGGATTATCCACTAGCTCCAAACCAAATGTCGCCAGTTGGTTTAATTTATTAACATACTCTTTGACAGTCATGCCTCCTTGCTTGAGTGCTAGAAACCTTTCCATTTGCAAATTTTTTTCAGTTTGAGAAAGAAACTTCATTTGAAACCTCTGCCGAAAATCATCCCAAGTCTCGACTGGATGCCCTGCTTGCGTCATTTCCCACCAGAATGAAGGCTCATCTTTCAATAGCCAAACGACCAACTAAATCTTCCTACGATCGTCAACTTCGAAAATTCCAAACAAAACCTCTGTCTCTTTAAGCCAATTCCTTGCCTCTACGAAAGTTTCAGTTCCTCGGAATGGCTTTCCACCCATCGCACAGAAATCTTTGCGGATCTTAGAGAAATTATCTGCTCGCAGAGGAGGAAGATGAGGAACAGCGGGTGCAGCTGGGGAAGAAACGTCTGCTTGGTCACCGGCGGGCGCCGTGGCCTCTTGATACCTACAAAACCAGCATGGTATCGTAACGCCCTCAGGAATATTAGGTTCCCCAGACATGCTGAAAAGAAAAGGAAAAGGGATTCAAATAAAGAATCGAAAGATATTACATATGGCTTTGAGGAATATGTTTTTCATAAAAGACTTTTCCTTTGAAAATGCTTTCTCTTAAATCCTTTTTGAAAATAATTTTCCAAAACCTTTTATCTAATCTGGTAACCTTCAGCTCTGATAACAAGTGTGACACCCCACGTACGTTAATGTCACTCGTTAAGAGAATGTAGTAAGTTTTGTGAAGCGTTATAGGTAAACAGAAATAGAAACATTACAAGACAGATATAAAATAGCAGCGGAATTAAAAACTTTTGTTGAGCAGAAAACATTGTGGTTCAAAATGTAGTTACATCACAAGTCTGAAATGCATAACATCAATTTAAAACTTCTATCTTGTACTCAAATCATCAAAGTACACTAATAATAGAAGCATAATCCCCAAAACATAGCCATTGTAGAGAGATATGAAATCAAACACTACATCTAAGCAGCTCCAAGCAGGATCCTGATCAAGCTAGAGTATTCCCACCCTGAGAACCTGGAGGGGGGAGGGGACAAAAGAGAAGGAAGAGGAAACAAAATAGGTCAGACATAAAGCCTGGCGGGTCTAGTTACTTTTACCATATAAATAAGTAAAAGTGTCACGACAGGCATATAAACTAGAGAGATAGATGACAACACAATAAGGCAGATATGATAAGGTAAACAAGATAAACATGATATAATATATTGCGCTTCTCTAGTACTTTCTCTGCACCAATACTAGTGTCATATGAACAAGATAATCCCCAACGAGTATAAGATGGTAGACTTAGGCGTACTTCTAGTGTGAGGTTTTACCCCATACAATAACATGCAGCCTAACTAAACATACCAGAGTTACCCCTAAGGATAATAACGGACTCCTAAACATAACAGAGTCTAGATGTATGCTAATTACAACCCCAATCGATCGGCTTCCTACTCCGTATATACCCTGTGCTGGCCCCACAGTAGGATGTACCACTTCCTAAAGTGGCAACCCTTTATTTTTAGGATGTGCACAACCATATCTATTGATGTCACGGCGTCTTAGCCTTCTCTGCCGGACCTATGCATGCACATGACCCCGTTGGAATGCGCCGCCCACACTGTCCCCACATTTGGTTCTCTTACAATTAGCCCAGTAAGCGTGCCTTGACTCCGACCTAGTTCAAAGTACTCGTTTGATACCTAAATATGGGTTACTGACTAAAACGGATCCCACACATAAGATGATACTCTCTTCGCCCTACCCTTGCATCCCGACTACTAGGTTTTCCATAGGTTATTCCATAACAGAGTAAAAAAGATTGCATGCCATACCAGAGTAAAAAGATTGCATGCCATACCAGTGTAAAAGATTGCATAACCCCACACGTTATGTTTGTGGGCCTATATATAAATATTACCCACCGCCCCAAGATATGCTTAACCCTCCCACTATTTCAAGCAAATTTACTTAACCCCTACTCAAGTTATCATGTTCATGTAATCCATATGGATTCAACTGGGTTAAGTATTCAAGTTCATCACCCTTCAGTTATGGTTATAATGCACTAGACCTCCCAATTAAGCCTACAACTTCTGGATGCTGGATATGCCGGGCGGGTCCGGGCAGACTTCTTCTACAAGTCGGGCTTAACCTCGTGTCTTAGCATGTTACACGTTTATGCACTTAGACCCCTCACATTAGATTCACCATTTGTGGTCGCTGGATATCCCGGGGGGTCCGAGCAGACTTCTACCACAAGTGCAATCTAACCTCGTGTCTAAGCGCGGTCACAGTTTCTAATTACTGTAATTCTAGACATTTTCCTTCTTTAACAATTATCCCTATTTCATTATAGGCTTTTGTGCCCTTTTCCAAGTCATAATATCATGTTCCATATACCCCAAGTTTAAGATTACAATTTGATTTAAGCCCCAAATTCATATTCATGTATTTCATTCAATTTATGCCCAAATTTCTCAGTACAAGTTATGCCTCAATTTTAATGTTTTCCCTTCGTTCCCAATTTCACGCTTTCGTATATTTCAGCAGTATGCCTAGGCTCGAAGGTAGCCTGACTATAAAATAAAAAGGGAAAAGAAGAAGGGAAGAGAATAGAAATAATCATAATAACAAGATCGACATATGAGAGCAAAAATAGGCATAGCAACTAATAATCATGCATTGATAAAATTGGGCACAGTGACAAGATAGGCATATTGGAATAGATCCAATGAAAATGTGATAATAGAATTGATTAGGCGTAGTGTCATGATCATAAACAGGCATGATGAGATCTAATCAGTGAATTCGGTATACAAATAATGGCAGATCTGACATGATTTAATAGTTACATGCTTAGATCTAATTCATGGTTATGTCAGAAATCTGCCCAGATCTGTGTGGGGGTTGACCCCCTTGGTGTGTCGACCCAGGGGTCGACACCCCCTTGGTGGAGTCGACACCCCCTTGGTAGGGTCGATATCCTTGAGCGGTAATTTTCCTGCTCCTCTTCCGCTGTTTGATTTTTGAATTCTGAACTTATTTTGTATATATATTCTTCTTATGCATATACAAAACTTCAAACCTTAATATCTTCTTCATACCGTGTCCGTTTTACGCAAACATGTGTCTATTTTGACCAGAATTCCGAGACGAACGCAATAGCGCATTCATTTTCACTTACTTCTGAATATTTAATTAATTATTCCTTAGTTTATCATCTTTAGTGTTGCTAAAATTACAGGGTGTTACAGGTTGTTGGCCAATCCTTGGCAGCAGGAGTTGGCGTAAATAGAAATAAATTGAACTGAATGAAGTCTTCACCAGTTTGACTCAGTAGATGGAGTCTCAAATAAGGCCAAAATGGCAACATTAGAGGCTCTCTTTGCTACCCAAGCCATCATAGTGAATGTTAAAGCTAATGTCACCCGTGTGGAGGATGCTAATTCTTCCTCTTCAAAACGAAATCATGATTGATCTGTTCAAGATATCGACAATTCAGACAATGTTGGACATGAAGAATCTAAACCTCCTGTTAGGAACCATTCTGAAAGAGTTACTTCTCGAAAAGAGAATAGACCCGCCAATGGGGTACATCCCTATGAGGAGGCCCATGGCCCCGGATCCCTAGCCGCAACTGTTTGCTTAGGCGAACATCCGGCGAAGGAGACGACGTCCTCCCCGCGGATCGGCAAAGCAAGGAGGAACAAATTGCAGAAATGGTTCGACATACTATGAAGGAAAGTATGGAACGAAATGATAATGAGAAGGGGTGGGAGTTTGCTCCTACTAAGACTCCACTGACTGAAAGGATTAAAATGACCAAGTTCCCAAGGAAGTTTTATCTGCCAATGATTCAAGCTTATAACGGGACTGGTGATCCTAATTTGTTCTTGTATAAGTACGATCAACACATGAATGGTGCACGAGCTACTGATGAAATCAAGTGTTTATACTTCCCAGTATATTTGGAGGGAGTAGCTTCACTTTGGTTCACCAAGCTACCACCAAGGTCTGTGGATAACTTTTTTACTTGGCTAAGAAATTCAGGGAGCATTTTAGGCTGCAGACCATAAAGGCTGAAGACGTAATGTCATTAAATGTCATGGAGCAGTAACGAACCGGAAAATTCAATGCTCGAATTTTCGACACAAATACACCCCATGGCCAAACACGAGTACCGAAAATCCATAAAATTAAAGAAAGAAGTTAGAGGATGAGATAAGAAAGAAATACTAGAATAGAAGGAAAAGAAGGGGAAGAACTGAACACAATACACAGAGTCTCACATCGCAGTGGAATAAAATATAATACAGAAATAGATTTTTGTTGAAAACTTGAAATAACACTTTTAATTTATCAGAGTGTAGCGGCCATTCAATCCATGTGGACAGTTATAACAGTCTGTCCTCATTTACAACACACAACGGAGTAATATCTACATATATATCATACATCAGAACTCCTTCAGCTTGACTCCTGAAGTCCGTATCATCTTATCCTGAACCTGTATAACTCGGTCTGACCGCACTCGGTCTGACCCGAGCATTACAAACGCACAGGCCAGTCTGGTGAACCAGCGTGAGAAAAACTCACTAAATTATTGGTATCATCCAACTTGATTTTTAAGTTAAAAATCACTTTGAAAGAGAAGGATAATCGTAAGACCAATCCACACATAAACACAGACAGTTTTTACCTTACGATAACCCAAATTTTTTTGAAATTCATATCTTTTCTGATATTATACAAATAAATATTAATCTAGCAAAACGCTTGCTTCTCACGCTGTACATATATAGTATACAAATCAAAACCGCGGGCACTTATTGGGGATTGGATTTCCAACTATGACAAGGTATGGGACCACCTACCGATAGTGTATCTCTAAAGGGTAATACATTGGGTTCAACAAGAACGTCTTGCAACCCGGCCTACACATGACGGACCACTTATTTCTCTTAAGTGTATTGAATATATTGTCACCTACGGTTGCTAGCAACATAACCATTCCCTGGAGATACAGAAGCGAAAAGAAGTAACAAATACGAATATTCTCTAGATGATGACAATACACCCTAATGGGGGCGACCCACGTAGCCATGCTGCCTGCCCGATTTATGTCATTTCCCGGTTGTGAGGCTTGAGGTTATAATAGTATTTCTAGAACATTTGGCCACCATTCACTTTGAATGCCACATCTCAAATCTATTGGAAAATCACTAGTTGATTTCCCCAAAAATACTCAGATTGTTAGGCTAAAGAAGTTTCCCTTCTTTGCCACCAACTTCGTACGTTTGGAGAAGTTAACATACGTAATCTCTTTGGAAATACTCTGTCAGACATTCATCCATACAAGTTGTCCTGGAACTGGACAAACCGAAGGCACTCTCCCGCTGCATCCTAGGAATCACCGTATTGGATCAGTAGCAAGTAGTCCTTGCCATCCGTCGATTTCAACCATGACAGGATCACCATCAAAATATCTAGAGGCGCGACTCCAGAGAATTCGACCAGTAGTCCTTTCGTTTATGAAGATCTACGGTCTTCACTGCTCCGTCTTCAATCCGTATATTCTACGTTTACGTATTAGTTAGTTCGGATGGTTTTCGAATAAATTCGATCTCGGTCTTTCCGTACTAACCATCGTATAGGTCAGATTTGATAGTCGGTTATTTAACTATTAAATAAAACAACCATTCGTCTATAACAGAAAATTGGCATTCACTCTTTTAATATTCTCCATCACTTTATCCTCTTTTTGATTAACTATTCGTTAATTCAAAACTTCTCCATTTTTCCAATAATTGGAATACTCATTTTTCTTCTTATATTTATATATGTAAGAATGTTCAAAAGCCCCATTTTATTTAAGAATCCTTTTAAGAACGTATTTCTCATTTCGGTTGTTAGCCTCGAAGCGTAAACTAGTAAAGGAATAATCCCCTAGGTATCAACCCCGAAGGCCGAAACCAACATCAGATCGATACTTAGAAAATCATTAAACTCACTAATTTCTAGTCAGTTTCTAATTCCCTTACCCCATTTCTTAACTTCTAACGAATAAAAATTCCAGTTATTCATTATCATTTTAAAACGCGATATAAATCTCAAATTTATCATCTTTCAAATATTTTACTTACAAATATGATTTTCCAATGTTTGCTACAACTATTATCGAATATTCATTTTTAAGATATGATTTGTAGAACACTTGCTAATATATATTTATTTCTAAAATTGAAACAAAGTACTTTTTATACAATATAATTCATTTACCAATTCAATTTTATTTTTAAACTTCGTAAAAATAAAGTCTTGATTTCAGAAAGCATCTTTATAGATTTGCTACAACTTATTCCAACTTTATTCCAATAACTACGTTCCTTATATATAATATTTGTATATCGATGTCATTGTAAATTCCTTACCATTGATATTTATTTTCCAAAGTCTTATATCATTATTATTATTATTTGAATTCAAATTCAATTAGAATTTATAACTTCAAAACCCTTCTTATCGAATCAACATATTTGCTTTAACACCTCTTTACATCACCCGTGAATGATATTTATCAATACAAGCTCATACATGACTTATTCAGTCATCCTTAATTCTTACTTGCAATTCAGGTTTAAATTATATTTAACTTTTATTTCATAATATCCTCTTTATATTTTCCCTTGTAATTGGAAAATTCTATCCATTTCAAATGTTAGTTTTCAAACCACATTTCCACTTCCTTTTATGTGTCCACCCTCAAATTATAAGTTTCTCAAAATACTTCCAATATATGGTTTTTACTTTTACAAATGCCACTTATAAAATCGAGTTCTCATCTTATTTGTTAAAACAACATTTACTTTTCAATTCTATTTAATTGGGTTTCTAAATAAACATTTCTATTTGGAAATAAATATTTTCTTTTAAGTTCTTTTTATATTTCAATTCTATTTTTAAATCCATATTTTCCAAATTCTCAAATGGTAATCATTCATTCCTTTTTAAACATTGCTTATAAAATCGCCACATTAACACATTTGTTTAAACAAATCTTTCCTTTAAATCGAATTTATAATTTGGATTTCAAATGAACATTTCTATTTAAAAATAGATATTTTCCCTTGAGACAATTTCAATTAATTTTAAAATAATGGTTTATTTTACGATTCCCATTTCTTTTCCAAATTCATACATACTTCACATTTTTCTCAAATTTCCAACTTCTTATAATATGTTTATAAAATCACTTCTTCACGATATTTTGAGACTTTTTTGTATTCCGATTTCTGTTTTGAAATCCATATATTATTATTCAGGATATTTAAAATATCGAAAATCAACCATCAGTGTTATTAACACATCCTAGTACACTATAAACTGTCACAACACATTATATAACAGCATACATATGATAAAAAAATAAATAAATGTGAGGAATCCAGCTGGATTCCTCCAACCTCTTTTTCCTGCATCCACAGATGTTAGTCAACAATAATAATACCCATCCTACTTTGAGACAAGATATCGCGGTATAGAAGGTCATCCACTATATATATTATGGGGTGCATAGGGAAATCATCCGCTAATGGTACTGCGGGAATTATCCAATCACCAATGTTATTATTATATACTATTATCACATTATATTAATCAATCATCATCCATCAAGCAACAAATAAATTTTGAACTATTAAAAATAGTTTCCAATAATTTAATTGAGTGAGTTTAACTCACCTCGATTTTATCGTCAAATATCTGATTAAATTCCATCTCGTCTCGACTACGCATTTACTTGAATTGTCTCGGATACCATTTAATTTTCACCTATGATATATTTTAATAATCGGTTAAATAATTATCAGTCTAAACTAACTATTTTCAATAATCATCCAATGTGTATTTATCAAATAATTATTTGATTATTTTAAATTAATTACCTAACAAATAAATAAATTTCCAATGTAATTTTAATTTCATAAAAACAATATACCTTGTTACTGAGATTACTCGACTCATTTACACTGAAAATCAACCCCTAATATTCTACTCACCCAACTTTGGCATTTCAGCGAACAACTAGCAGTTAATGATCCTCTCCTCTTCATTATTTACCTTCACTGTTTACTGTTGCACTCCCTCAAGTTTATCAGTTCCCTACCGTCCACAGCTTCCCCCACCGATCGCATTTCCATTCCCCATGCTATCTATCCTAAAATCCCAGACCATCTTCAGAATATTCGCACCATTCCTCTTCACTAACATTTATCAGTATCGAACTCCCTTGGAAAAATTCAGTTCACCACTTAGCTTCAGTACACAACTCAACATCACACCACCTCATTACACATAAACTCATCGCAATACCCATTCAAACCAGCTCTTGATCGATCTCTAGTCTTCCTCGACCATCGTACTCCCCAACATTATCCCATTCCTCACCGTTCAGTCCCGCAGCAACATCGAACTCTACTCAGTTGCTTCCCAAGCCAGTATCGACTTCCACACAACCGCACTCCAGTCATAACCATTATCAAATTCGCACTCCACTCCTATCCCTCCACGCATCGGTTTCCCCCCAAACTGCTGGCTCCTTTTCCATCGCATTGGAAACCCCTTTGACCCCATGACATCGACTCTCCATCGCACTATATTGCTATGCCACTTCTTTACATCGCGATCTCCTTTATTCTGCTGATTTCTTGATACAAATCGCAATTCCTATTGTCACACCCTAATCTATAATCGCCAGCGTTAAAGACAAGCTTCATAATTTCAATGCGATTTATATCGCGGTTTTTCAAATTTTGTATTTCGATCTTTTTTTTCATTTGGAGGATCGGTTGCGAATTACTGTAAGAGGGGAATGAAAAGAATTGGTTTGATTTTGTTTTCAGCGGGTCGATTTTAATTTAACTGTGAATGAAAAGAACAAAGCCAAAGGACTAAATTCATTTGTAAATTTCGAAATGAAGAAATACAATGGCAATGGCTTCAATTTATAGGCGGAGAATTTGGGGATAGAAACAACGTCAATATTAGTAGGATGTAGGTAGAGTTATGTTGCGATTCTAAAAGCTTAGGGAAGAAGGAGCGCAAATTAGGGGAGGAGATTGGTTTTAGCCTTACGGCTGCGATAGAAATAGGTCGTCCCATATTAATTTAATTTTATTTATTTTAACCGTGTACCTTAAATTAGAATATCGTGGGCTATCGAACCGCCATTTGAATGCAATGATCGACATTTGCAGGGTTTTACCACTATTCTGAACACACTGGAACAGTTTTCACGGTCTAATTTGACCATATACAAAAGATATTAAATTAAATTGATAATTTAACATTAATTTGATTTAATATAAACTGATTTAATAATAAAAAAATCTAGTGATTTATTATTTAAATACACACAACTGAATTCATATAAATTCCAAAATATACTAATTTAAATTTTAAACACGATATAAATTAAACTAATACTAAATTGATTTTGAAATCGATTTATTTTATCAAATAAACTCGTTATTGTTTACAAAGGATTTGACAGTGACTATTTCAAAATTTGATTTGGCCATAACTCTCAATATAAAATATAAAATACGAAATTCTGATTTTTCTCTTTCATTACAAAATTATAGTTTAACTGATTGGAATATTTCTTATTTTAGTGAATTCCGGCGTATAACGGATTCCGTATACTCAGCTGAAGTTCAAATCGTAAATTACGAACTACCACGCCATTTCGAGCTCGTTTTAATTATATATATATATATATACGTTTCAAACATTTCTTAATTAATATAAAATTCCGTTTGTATCACGAAATTCAGTATTTAAACTAATTTAAATATTCAAAATTGAAGCGATAAAAATACGGGACGTTATAGGAACAAAGATCGGTTGAGTTGGTGAAAGCCTTCCTTACACAATTTAATGCTGCTGCAGCAGAAGTTGGGGATCCAGAACCTTGACTAGTCTTGATGGCATTGAAGTTGGCTATAAATAAAAAATTGGAGTTCAGAAGGTGGATTAAAATGAAGAAGCCTGACACCTTGGAAAGGTTCTATACAAAAGCAGAAGAATACATCAGTGTGTATGATGATCCTTCTTTTGCTATGGATGTTGCTGAAGGTAGTTCGGTACTAGAGAAGAAAGATAATAGTGTTCAAAGCGAGCAGAAGAACAATGGAGGTCAAAAGCGAGGAAACAACGGAAAGGATAACCGAAATGGAAAGAAGTTACGCTTCTTTAAAGTCGTTGAATTAACCCCACTAACGGATACTCCAGAGAACATTTTATCGCAACCAAGGATACCGAAGACTATCCAAAACTAAAACTGTAGAAGGTGGGTGACAACCAAGCAAACTCTAGAAGGTTTTGCTGATTCCACAATCAACCAGGCCATAACATGAATGAGCGCAGGCATCTCAAAAATTTGATTGAGGAATTTATTAGAAAGAACCAGCTGCAACAATATGTGCAAAAGCCGCAATCCGCTAATCCTCCTCAAACCCCCCAAGGGAAAAATGTAACTAGATCGGGAGACAATGCCCCGACATAAGTTGGTCAGAGGCCCATGATTAACACTATTTCTAGGGGTCCTCCTCCAGGTAGGGGAATTTGGGGAGATATCGAAAGATATGCCAGTGCAATCAAGAATGTTTCAAAGAAAGAAAAGTGTTTAAATATGAATAATACCATGTCTGTAAAGTAATAGATGACTTCCTTTGGAGATGTCATGTTCAATGGAAAAGATATGGAAGGCGCAGTCACTCCAACTCAAGACCCTATGGTAGTAATGGTTGGGATAGGCCCGATCACTGTGAAAAGAGTGCTAGTAGATTGTGGTACCTCAGTAAATGTGCTATTCAAAACCACTTTCGATAAAATGAAGCTTTCTATGTCAGACGTGCGAGCCTGCTAGAAGAAAGTCCAAGGGTTCACAGGGGAACCAAAGCAGCCCATTGGGGTTATTGATTTGCTTGTGGAACATGGAGATAGAGAAAGGAAGGTTGCTCTGATGCAATCCTTTGTTCTTGCAGACGTGCGAGCTTGTTAGAAGAAAGTCTAGGGATTCACAGGGGAACTAAAGCTGCACATTGGGGTTAATGATTTGCTTATAAAACTTGGAGATGAAGAAAGGAAAGCTTCTCTGATGCAATTCTTTTTCTTGTAGATGTGTACAACGCTTTTCTGGTAGACCGACCCTGGTAGCTTTCAGGATTTTGCTATCCCCGTAGTGCTTGACGATGAAGTTTCAAACAGATAAGGGGGTCGATGTGGTTAAAGCATACAGGAGATTGCCACAGAATGCTACATTAATGAACTGAGAGAAGAAAGTAAAAAGGACAAAGGAGAGAATGTGGAGGTTCCACTCCGCATTCATGAAAATGCCTTATAGCAACTAGGCACGACTCCTGTACTGGCGAGCATAGCAGGGCCCAAAGGGAGATGGATCCGCGAAAGGCCAGTGCAGGGGAAGGGAGAGCGTTGCGAGCTGAGGTCACAATTTCAGTTCTAGTTCATGATAAAGATCCAGACAGAGTGTTGAAGAGAGGATCTCAGTTGGTCCAGAAGCAACAGAAAGACTCAATTGTTTTTATTGAAGGCTAATTTGGATGTGTTCGCTTGGAGCCATTCCGACGTATGCAACATTCTTCCTGATATAGCAGTTCATAAGTGCTTGCGAACAAATTAGAAAATTGAAAACAACTATTTAATCCGTTCGACATTCCTAAATAACAAGGGTTGTTGTAAAGGGTGTAGAAATCTAGGACCAAAAATATTTTAATAATAAATCCAATCTGTGGCAATCACGGGATTTGAACCCCCGACCTCCCTGAAAGCAACACCACGCACTAACCACTATGCTAAAAGATCTTTGTGTTAGATTTTTGAGAGGGGTGGTATAAACTACCCCACTTAAAGAGACCAACGTCCTCGTTGGCTCATATCAATCACCACCCAGGCGTTGTGCATGTAACCCACATCAGTACCAGAACGACTGACATCGGCAGCATTACATACACAGTTCCGGCTGGGTATTTACTCTGATACCAAATGTGACAATCACGGGATTCAAACCCCCGACCTCCCTGAAAGCAACACCATGCACTAACCATTGTGCTAAAAGATCTTTGGGTTAGCTTTTTGAGAGGGGTGTCACACAATCAAGTTATTCCAAATATTTGATTGGTTGAAAACACAGAAAATATATGAAAAATCGAGTTTTTAATAATAAAGGAAAGCAATTCGGGAGCAATGACATAGATTAAATTAACATGAATTAACATCCAAACAGATTAATCATATCCAATTCATGTTTCTGTCACAAACACGAATCAACGCTTATGAGGTTTATAGAAACAAATATGTGATTAATGACAAGAATAGCCTATGCAGGAGCTAAGCTCTTAAACAACCATAGGCTATCAGGATAGATTCACTATTATTTCTAAAACCTAAATGTTAGATATAAATCTGCTAAACATTGGATCGAACTCGAATATGCCCAATAAAGAGCATAACTCTTAAATGACATAGAGTATGAAGGTTCAGATTCAACCCTTGGTTCAGATCTAGATCTACATACATGAAGTTCTAATCTCCTTGGCTATATGAATCATATTGAATCTAATCCAGCGTTATCACCCCAAATTAAAGGAGATTAGCTGGAAATAACTAAAGAAGAAAAGAAAAATAAAATAAACAACATAAACAAAATAAATAAAAAGTAAAAAGAAAGGGAGAAGAATGATTTTATTCCAAGAGAAGGATTGCATAATAAACCCTAATGCAAATACAAATGAAAGGGATACAGTGTATTTATAGCAGATATGACAAAGACTAATTGGCTAATTACACAATGTGGGACTAAAGATTCAACCCAAGTAACACATAAGTCAGTGTGAACGCAGATGTAGAGTGAGAGGTCTTGCAAATGAGCCAATGTGAATGCAAAATGAGTCTTTAGTGAGCCAAATCTACCTAAATAAAATTTATTTGCAACCGTTCCTCAAGTTTTAAACTCTTCACGCTTTAGAAATTTCAAAACTTCACTCTTTTTAAGCAAATTCTTCATGCTTTATCCATCACATGCTCTAAACCACGCTTTTTTATCAACAATCTGAAAAAATAGATATAAATGCACAATATCAATTAATTTTAAAAGAAAACAAGATAAATAAGCGAATAAAATATACACATTTATGTGTATATCAAATACCCCCATACTTATCTTTTTATTCGTCCTCGAATAAACTAGACTAAGATATGTCACACTTTTGTAGGAAACACGATTGCATTTAGCGTATGCAACAAGCCGTTAAACCCCTAGGTGTACCTAGTATGACGAGTCTCTTCTCGTGAGGGTTTTCAGCAGATACTACCCACAAAATCCAAAGCGTCTTAAGTACGCGGATTAATCAAATGATATATTTAAGGTCTTTCATATTCCAAGGATTTCACCTAACTTCAATAATAACGGTTTAGCGCCAAATTGTCCATCCCATAATTGGTGCAAAAATGAATAAAAAATTTCAAGCTGAATCGTAACTCCTTGATAACATTGTAATTGTCTTGAAGGTTAAGAGCGTGGTGTCAACTAAAGTTCTACACATCGACAATGTGCACCCAATCGTTTATTCATTTTTTTTGAATAATTTTGCACCTAACTATAACGTATTGGATGTGAGTTATGCATAGATGAAGGAGAATTTTGTAAGTTCTAAAAATATTCTAGATAAGTGGGCAAGTGATTTGTTAAACTTCAAGCTACCAGAGATAAAGTAATACTAAGGCACACATGAACATTTTTGTTTCCTTTCATCTCCTCAACTACAATCCTCGCTTCTAAGTACGGTATAATGGATGTGGATGGAATGGAAATGAATTCTTTATAGTCAAGAATGATGGATGACTATTTTATTCTGAGAGATTTTCTCTTCATTGCATTTTTTTTGCATGATGAATGATGAATGGAGATGCAATGGAATGATACCGTATATTATTTCATTTGATTCCTCCTCTACTAAGCGAATCATAACCAACACTTCATGAAAGGAAAATTAGTGCCTAATTTACTCTACTTCTATAACCCTAATTCAGCACACAAGTCTAGACTGATGTAATATAAAAAAGATGAAAGGAAAGATAAGAAAAGTTTCATAAGATAGATAACCCATATAAAATAAGATGTGGTATATGGTTATCCTACCTTAAAACAAGTACGGAAAGGGTAGTGTAAAATTGGTATAAAAAATGACATTTATTAACTTTAAACGAAAGGTTCTTAAGTATACCAATATAAGAAAAACTTATCAAAACATGAATGTAAATCAACTAATAATTGGGTTTGAATAATGTGGGGGTATCGAAGAAGAACGCTACAATGAGTCATTTCTCCTTAATTGGGCCAAGTGGAATTTAGAACTTACAAGTTTGAAAATTTGAGTGAGAAAAATATTATGCATGAAAACAAACTCAGAAAATCCAACAAATGTAGGTGCAAAATCAATTTTTATTTGACAATTTTTTTTAATTATTTTTACTTGCACATTCTAACATGTATAACAAGGGTTGACACACATACTCCAGAACACGACTAATGTATGCACAGTCTCAAGCCAGCATCTTAAAAAAAAGACATTACGACTCAATGAATAAATAATGTTCATTCCCATCACCCAACAATTCAACTTATCAAACAAGAACCAAGGTGCTGTTTATGAATTTAGAGTTAGTCCTTGTTCAACAAATGATCTAGTTCATAAAATTTGATTGCTGATGTAATGTAAACCCCCCCACACTTGAGTGTGACCGTGTCCCCACAGTCGTTAATCAGACATATCTTAGTGAAAGGAAAATAAAATCAAAGGGTCAGCATGGCTTACTGGATATGCGTGCAGAAAATACGCAGTCATCGAGTAGATGAACCGGTCCACAGTGGACCAATGGATCAACCTCATTAAGATTATAAGACGCAGCTGAAGCACAGAAAACTAAATCAAAAAGGATTTTATATTACATGTCAGATTTGGAAAAACAAATTTTGATTTTCAAAAGTTTGATTTGCTAATTTTAAAAATTTGAGCTTACAATTGATCCTAAAATCGAATTGAATTTCCGTAGCAACTAAAGAGAGGTCATCGAGCTGGGTTTAGTAAAAGTTTCAAAAAAAAATTTGATTTGTTCAGACGATGTATAAATTAAAAGACTTGTGCGTCACTCTCACCCCTACACTTGTTTTGAGAAATTTTGTTTGGTTTTTCTTTAATATTTGAAAATTTGTTAACTAAAGGTTCATTCGTAAACCCAAAGTCCAAACTGAACAAATGAATTTTTAGTAAATTTTGAAATCGTGTTTTCACAAAAACAGTGTTATTCCAGAAAGATTTCATATACTGCAGAAATTTAACATTGAAAAACAAGTGATCACAGTGAGGTTTAGTTGAAACGATCAAGTCGCAAGGAGTTTCAATAGTTTCAGAAAAAATGTTATTATGTTTAAGAACCCAATCAATAGCCCCGTTGTTTTCAACCTTAAGAATTTCAAAAATTTCAAATGTTTCATTTTCAATTTCAGACCCAACAACATTATTGTCAATCAATTCAAGAAGTTTTTGTTGGATCTAGATTAACCCTAGAGGGAGGGGGTGAATAGGGTTTATTGCAAATTATCACGGAGTTCAAATATTACGGGATATTAAAACATTCAGAGATCACAGAATATAGCAGAAATAAAAATGCAGAAAATAAATGACACAAGATATACCTAGCTTCGGCAAAATCCTGCCTACTACTGCATTCCTAAGGTTTCTACTAGATGATAGAACAGATCCCGCATACAAGTCCGTGTACACTCGCAAACCCAGCTCCTATTCTAACTCTACGCTCAAAACCTTAGACTGATCTAATCCTCAGATCAGATTTACCCTAGTTTTACAGACTCTAGTAAACTGTCTAGTTTTATAGATGAAACCAGAAAACCACCTAGATTTTACAGACTCTAGCAACTGTTAGTTAACCACTGAGTGCCTTAGTATTTTACAGACACTAGAAACCGATTCGAACGATTTACAAAATGAATTAACAACAAACAATTCAAAATTTAAGAAAGAAACCCTAGATTTAAAACAATTTAAATATCCCTTTTTAAATAGTTAGCCTAGGCTAGGTTAGCCCACATTAACATGGCTCCGGTCCATTGCTTTATTCATTTGCCCGATCTCTCTCTTAAACAATGGCGGATAGAAAAATGGAAATTAGGGTTTCTTTGAAATACACACACATCGATTGCTTCTGGAAACGATTCTCCTTGTCTTCGATGATTGCTTTGATGCTTTGACTATATTCCTCAGTCAATTTGGAGCTGATCGAATCTCTAAAAAGATTGTGAGTTATCTGACTTTACTCTATGCTTGAAATTGTTGTCTATGGATTCGATTTTCGATTGAATTGTTTGTGGTTTTCCTCTACTTGCTGATGATGAATTGGTGTGAACTTATAGGCTAATTTTGAAACCCTAACGCGATTCTCTGATTTCAAAATATGATATAATCTGATTTTATTGCGGTTTCCTCTTTTGATTTTGTTGATAGAATCGGCTTGAATGAAATAAAAAAAATTGCCTTTGTTGTTGAAATGCTCAAAAAAGAATTGTAGCTTTGATGTGTTGGTGATACCCGAAATGTATTCTTGCCCAAAAAATTTCAATCTCTGACTTTCTGAAAAATAAATGATTTTCCTCTTGCCCAAAATAACACACACTGATTTTTGCCAAAAAATTGTGATTAACATTTGCCAAATATGTCCACTGCGATTTCTTGGGGATATTGAACCTTAGCTGATTTCGATTTTGATTGAGTTCTGAAAGTAATAATTTGCTGAGACTTGTTGCCTTGTATTCGTGAATGAAATTTATATTTGGCCCTTGCGTGATTTTTGCTCTTCCTCACACCATTGTAAAACAGGAAACAAATTTGCTACTCCTCGAAAATGAATTGCTGAATTTTGATTTCCTTGATTGAAGACTTGCCAAAGTAAATTGTGAATTCTGAAATGAATTACTTATTTGAACCATTTAGTTTGCACCCTTGCCTTATATTCATTACCATATATGTGCAGTTTTTCTTGGTCATTTCTGGGAATTGATTTCTGCAATGATTTTAATAAAAAAAATCAAATAAACTTGCATTTAAAACTTGTCTAAAAAGTCTTCCATGCTGTAGTTCGCACCATACACCCATGCATGATTACTTGCACCAGATTTCTTACTGAGTTGCACCAATTATTGGATTGATCACTTGCTTGTTCATACAGTTAGTACCATCCATGTATTTGAAAAAAACTCCCATGATCCCATTACACTCCTGAATTCATACCATGAATGCTGAATCCATTTGCTATGTGTATTGCCATACTGAAATGTAACCTTGATTGGCTTCTTGACTTGCTGCACTATACTTGTGAGTTGTGTATCCAGTTTGTTCCTGAGCTGCTATTTGCATTTTGGCTTGTACGAGTATACACTGATTTTTAATTTAAAACTGGCTTGTTCCATTCATGAAACATGTACAATGCTGATGCACTTTGGAACTTGACATGCTCGAGCCTCTTATGTCCATGCTGCTATGAACATTGCACTTGCATTCTTTGTATCATCTTTGCTGCTACTTAACTGATCTGCCATATGTAAAAACTGAACTGATCATCCATGATCTTGCTATAATCTTCACTTGAACTGATCTGCCATGATGTTTTGAGCTTGTGCATTTGTATGTTCCACCGTTCTTGTATATGCTGCTTGACACATAAAAAAGCTGATATGTTGGCCTGGTGCACCTGCTCCTTGTGCATGTGCCATGAGTCTACTTGCTGATTATCACGTATATCCATTTCATTATTTCAATTTTCCATCCTGTTACTTGTATTCATGCTAGTCTGAACTGTTTGACTTGTTCATGTTATGCTTCATGTATGTTTGGCTCGACCACTTTGGCTTGAAACACATTGTTTTTGGGTTGCCTCGACCATTTGTGTTTGAACATGGCTTTGTATTACTGTGTCCATGTCATCACTTGTTCACTTGCATTCTTGAGTTCGACATTATTTGCATTCACGTATAAATATATGTATATATGCACGTATGTGTGTGTATATTCGTGTGATTGTCCGAATGAAACTTTATCAGCAAACCGCTACACTGCATTGAGGCTGTTTAGAATCAGTTACTGGTTCTGATCAGCAAACCGGTGTAGTGTGTTGTGGCTGAACAGTGGGTACTAGAAATATATACATATCAGATCAAGTCATGAAAGATGATGAGAAACACATCAGAAAGCTGAGGCAATTAAAATTTATATTCGCTAGAATTTTGAAAGTTATTTCTGTCCATATACTGTGTGTGTGTTTCTGTATATGACATGTATGAAGATGACTGGACTAACAGTTAAGATGCCATGAAGACAGAAGACAGAAGACAGAAGACAAGAACAGAGTGTCATTGTGTGTTTGTATATGAATTGTGAATTGTAAAACTAAGTCACTGAGTGTATTTGTATAAATGAGAAAGTACTGAATGTATGAAAATTGTACTGGTAAGAAAAGTAACAGTGAAGTGTACAAATAGTGGAGTTGTACAAGTTGTACTGTTTGAATATTGAAATAAAACATTCTAATTAAATAAAATGCTATGTGAATATTTGTATTTGTGCACAGTAGTATTCTATTTAAATATAAATATTATATTTTTGTCTATGATGTGATATAACAGTACAATAACAAACACATTTAAAATAATATTTATTTGGTTGTTATCATCAAACAAAAATCATATAATTGTGTATACAACTACGTTATATTCAACAATCTCCCTCTTTTGATGATGACAAACAAATAAAAGATTTTGAGCACGATAAATGTGCTTGACAGTGAATATTGAACTCCCCCTATTTATTAGCTCCCCGTACAATAGATAACTCCCCCTAAAATTGTGCAGAGTCAATATGAATGAATTAAATAATATGAATTTTCAAAATTAAAAATATGTATAAAATATTCACTTATAAATCAAAATCTCTATCCATTCTCCCCCTTTTGTTATCATCAAAATGATTCAGAATTTAAAATATAGATGAGAAGTGAGCAATAAATATAATTTCAGCTTCAGAGGAAGAACAATTATCATAAATCACAATCAGTCAAACAAAAATCATAATATTCCGAGAACAGGTGACATATTTCACATTGTAGAGAATGGTGGATTTACGATGAATTTTATATGAAATGGGGAGAGTTAAAAAAATGAGTTCCAATTATTTTCCAAAGAATTTTTATAAAAACAAGGTTCAAAAACAGTGATGTGTTTTGGACTATAATTAATAATTCAATTTAAGTGACAAAATCAAATACTCTCAAATCCTAATAGCTCTCAAACAACAAATCATAATACGTCATAAAATATTAACACACTTCACAGATTAGAAAGACGGATTGATGGGCTGGTTTTTATACACCAAGGAAAATTTCAGATTAATTTCAATTTATAGCACAATATTTCTTTTTTCTTTTTATTTTATTTAAGAGCACACTGACCATGCATAACCAGAACTTGGATTTTTAAATGAAGTCAGTTGCAGCATAAATTATAAGTTGTCTCATAACCATGCATGACCAGAGCTTGAATTTTTAAATGAGGTTATATAGAGACACACAGTTATATATTAATTATATTTATTATTTTCAACATTTAATGGAAAAAAGAACTCCTCTGTATATAAAACCAATATATGAATGATTGAAATGTGGTAGGTACAGAAATGGACTGTGAAATAAATTTCTAAATTAATTATATTATGAAAGATGCTCGACAGTACCGGGATCATTGAAAATTTTCAATTATCACTAATTCAGAATAATAACATAGTCCCATTTCTATCACAAAAATTTTCACTGTTTTTTAAAAAAGATTTTAAAAACATATTAACTCTCCACATTAATATAAAATTATCATAGATGGCAGAATGATTATAGATAAAGGAGATGGTCGTGAAATAATTGCCAATTCAAAGATATTATAATAGATGTTCAACCATCATGAAAATCTAAATAAAAACTCCCCTTGTTGTGAGATATATTGCAGTCATAACCCATCACAATTTCAAAATATGATAATTATTTTGATGAATTATAAATACAGTTCAATTTTGATATTGATTTCAATTTCTAAATGAAGAATCAGTAAATAATTTTAAAATTGAAAATCAATTACAAGAGGAAATTGAAAGGTTCTATACATAGCAAGAGGGAATAAAAAAATATATACAAAAAAACAGCACTTCTGATACAACTTGGTGTCTCCATTAACGAGGATTGTAAAAAGGCACGGGAGACAAACCAGGATATCAGAAACAAACAGAAATTCAATCATATGGCCCAAGCTGACAAGACAAGCAAATTAATTTCATTTATCATAGCAGCAGTCAAAACCAAGCAGATTTTTGAAAATATTTTTCAAAAACAGTATCAATGTAGCACAGAAACCAATAGCACAGCAGACTTGTCAGAAGATGTTATTGATGGTTATATAAAATGATTCGTGATTCAAGATTAAAAATACTATTTATTTTAAATCATTTGAAGGAATATGAAAAATATCAGAATTTAATGAATCAAATACACTAGATTATAAATTTTTGATTCTAGATATGTGTGTGATTCAGTAAATCAATAGTTTCAAATGATTTTAAACAAACAAATATTTAAATCAAATAATCATGAAATAATAGAGATATTTAAGACAATTTTTTCAAAAAAATCCAAAATTATCTCTGAAAAGTATAAGAAATTTTCTAGAATATTTACATCAAGTTTGAAGACATATTCATGATAAAAAAATAAGAATTATTTATTTGAAATCACTTGAATGGATGTAAATCATGAGACACAATGAATCAATCACACGGAATTACTAATTTCAGATCTGAGAGGTGTGTGAGATTCAACATATCAGAAATTTCAAATGATAACAAACAAACAAAAAATTCAAAACAGATGATCATTAATTACAACGAATTTCAAGATGTACGCAATGATTCAAGACCAAACAAAATATCCAAGCCAATCTGAAATCAATGGAATTATCACAACCGATAAATAGTAGAATGCTTAATGAGTATATTATTTCAAACTTTTCTAAAATGAATTAGAAGGAACTCAAACAACAGATGTATGTGAAATTCCACAAAAACTTTCAGATCTTCAAAAAATTAGAATTCGAAGCAACAATGTTCAAGATATGACAAAAATACGTCAACACTGCTAGGAACTCAGAGAATCAGAAAGCAAACTTCAAAAAATTGTAGATATCTACAAGATTAAATTCAAGGTGTGGAAATAATTAACACATCAGAGTTCTATTCAACTAAAGCAAATTTCCAGAAAATATAAGTTCTGCAATTGGAAGTCAATGATGCCCAGTAGAAGCTACCATGATATGACAGTAACAAAACAGAAAACAGAAAAAGAGAGGGTAGAAGAAGAAATACACAAAAAAATATTTACAAAGATGAGTTTAGAGGTTATACCTGAAATCAATGTAAACAATAGAATCTCTAACTCATCAGATCTTGTCTAGAGGAACTGTAAATGATACATAATTATAGACCAGCTTGATTTCAAATTTCCTTTCAGTACAGCAGTTCCTTAGTCTCATTTGGTACCTAACAGTTTAAATGATTGAGTGGTCTGACAGAATTTGTAAAACCACTCTCAGTTATATTTGTACGTTTTGGTACCCAAACCTATTTGTAGAACAAACCATCAGAATTTACAAAAGTGCCTTTAGGGATCCAAATTTGTTCGAACTTAACGAAACCCGTTTTATTTCCTTTTGTGATTCAAGAATGTATAAATGATTTATTATAAAACAAATTTTCATTTCTATTATGATTTAAAAAACTTTTAGAATTTTCAAAATTTTCAGAATGACCCTTCTTGAAGCAATTTGAAGTATTTTTAAAATCACAAGAATTCAAATTTTCAAAAACATTTATTTTCCCAAAACCAAGACCTCGTTTATGTCCGGTTGAAAATTGGTTTTGTAACAGCATATTCAACGATTTTTCTCCATTAGAAAATTTGTCCAAAGTTGATTCTAATCGTTGAATTTTGGATTTAAGATCACTGTTTTCTTTTATTAAATCTGAATAGTGATTATCGGTAATCTTCCTTTCAGCATCATATTGTTTCAAAACCAAATTTTCAGATTCAAGTAATTTAATTTTGGTTTGGTATTCAATAATTTCAAAATCAAAATGTTTTCGACTTTCAAATTCAAATTTCTTGAATTTTTCAATCTCAATTTCTAGCTCATTCAGAATAGAATCAGTTTTCAACAAATTTTGTTTTTCAACAATAATAATTTTTGAATATTCAGTCATCTTAAAATTTTCCAATTCTTTTTGCAAACAATTGTTTGTGCTTTCAAGCTCTATCTTGTTTTCTTTTAAAATCAGGATTTCATTTTCAAATTTCTGAATATTTTTATTTTTATGGACAAGATCATTTTTCAAATTTAAACAATTTTTGCAATTAGAATTTGAAGACTTCTTAACGATTTTGAGTTTTGATTCCAAAAGATTATTTTTAAGATCAACTCAAGCTTCTCAGATTTCAGAAGTTTATTTTTAGATTTTAGATTCTCAACAAATTTAGTTAAACTATTTAAACGATGAATTAAATCTTTATAAGAAATATTTCCTGTTGAATCTCCAACTGGATTTCCATCTGTACAACCTGTTAAGCACAAATCTGAAACTGAGTTGACCTTCTGGGGTTTTGAGCTGTTATTGTCAATTTGTCCATACTTCGTATTCAGAGTATTCCAGATTTCCTGCGCAGTTAAACAATGGGCGATAAGGCTATACTGAACATCATCAATATGAGAATATAAAATATGAATAGCACGAGAATTAAACCCAATATCATTTCTACTAACCACATCAAATCCATTAATAACAGTATCCCAACATTTAACATCAATAGATTTTAAATATAACTCCATTTCTAATTTCCAATTTAAAAAATCTGTACCATTAAAAACAAATGGAATACGACTGGCTGACTCTCAGAGGACTAACACCTAGGGATCACCATAACTTTAGAGTTAACAGAATACCTGCTCTGATACCACTTGTTGGATCTAGATTAACCCTAGAGGGAGGGTGAATAGGGTTTATTGCAAATTATCGCGGAGTTCAAATATTATGGGATATTAAAACATTCACAGATCACAGAATATAGCAAAAATAGAAATGCAGAAAAGTAAATGACACAAGATATACCCAGCTTCGGATAAATCCTGCCTACTGCTGCATTCCTAAGGTTTCTACTAGATGATAGAATAGATCCCGCATACAAGACCATGTAGACTCGCAAACCCAGCTCCTATTCTAACTTTACGCTCAAAAACCTAGACTTATCTAATCGTCTAGATCAGATTTCCCCTAGTTTTACAGACTCTAGTAAACTGTCTAGTTTTACAGATGAAACCAGAAAACCACCTAGATTTTACATACTCTAGCAACTGTCCGTTAACCACTGAGTCCCCTAGTATTTTACAGACACTAGAAAGTGATTCGAACGCTTTACAAAACGAATTAACAACAAACAATTCAAAATAAAAGAAAGAAACCCTATATTTAAAACAATTTAAATCTCCCCTTTTAAATAATTAGCCTAGGCTAGGTTAGCCCACAATAACATGGCTCTGGTCCATTGCTTTATTCATTTGCCCGATTTCTCTCTTAAACAATGGCGGATAGAAAAATGGAATTTAGGGTTTCTTTGAAATACACCCACGTCGATTGCTTCTGGAAACGATTCTCCTTGTCTTCGATGATTGCTTTGATGTTTCGACTATATTCCTCAGTCAATTTGGCGCTGATCGAATCTCTATAAAGATTGTGAGTTATCTGACTTTACTCTATGCTTGAAATTGTTGTCTGTGGATTCGATTTTCGATTGAATTGTTTGTGGTTTTCCTCCACTTGCCGATGATGAATTGGTGTGAACTTATAGGGTAATTTTGAAACCCTAACATGATTCTCTTATTTCAAAATACGATACAATCTGATTTTATTACGGTTTCCTCTTTTGATTTTGTTGATAGAATCGGCTTGAGTGAAATAAAAAAATTGCCTTTGTTGTCGAAATGCTCGAAAACAAATTGTAGCTTGGATGTGTTGGTGATACCCAAAATGTATTCTTGCCCAAAAAATTTTGATCTCTGACTTTCTGAAAAATAAATGATTTTCCTCTTGCCCAAAATAACACACACTGATTTTTGCCAAAAAATTGTGATTAACATTGGCCAAATATATCCATGTGATTTCTTGGGGATATTGAACCTTAGCTGGTTACGATTTCGATTGAGCTCTGAAAGTAATAATTTGCTGAGACTTGTTGCCTTGTATTCGTGAATGAAATCTATATTTGGCCCTTGCGTGATTTTGCTCTTCCTCACACCATTGCAAAACAGGAAACAAATTTGCTATTGCTCGTAAATGAATTGCTGAATGTTGATTTAGTTGATTGAAGACTTGCCAAAGTAAATTGTGAATTCTGAAATGAATTACTTATTTGAACCATTTAGTTTGCAACCTTGCCTTATATTCATTACCATATATGTGCAGTTTTGCTTGGTCATTTCTCGGCTATTTCTGGGAATTGATTTCTGCAATGATTTTAAGAAAAACTTTGTCGAATAAACTTGCATTTAAAACTTGTCTAAAAAGTATTCCATTCTGTAGTTTGCACCATACTCCCATGCATGATTACTTGCACCAGATTTCTTACTGAGTTGTACCAATTCTTGGATTGATCACTTGCTTGTTCATATAGTTATTACCATCCATGTATTTGGAAAAAAACTCCCATACTCCCATTACACTCCTGCATACATACCTTGAATGTTGAATCCATTTGCTATGTGTATTTCCATACTGAAATGTAACCTTGATTGGCTTCTTGACTTGTTATACCATACTTGTGAGTTGTGTATCCAATTTGTTCCTGAGCTGCTATTTGCATTTTGGCTTGTACGAGTATACACTGAATTTTAATTTAAAACTGGCTTGTTCCATTCATGAAACATGTACAATGCTGATGCACTTTTGAACTTGACATGCTCGAGCCTCTTATGTCCATGCTGCTATGAACATTGCACTTGCATTCTTTGTATCATCTTTGCTGCTACTTAACTGATCTTCCATATGTAAAAACTGAACTGATCATCAATGATTTTGCTGTAATCTTGACTTGAACTGATCTGCCATGATGTTTTGAGCTTGTGCATTTGTATGTTCAACCATTCTTGTATATGCTGCTTGACACATAAAAAAGCTGATATGCTGGTCTGGGGCACCTGCTTCTTGTGCATGTGCCATGAGTCTACTTGCTGATTATCATGTATATCCATTTCATTATTTCTATTTTCCATCCTGTTACTTGTATTCATGCTAGTCTGAACTGGTTGACTTGTTCATGTTATGCTTCATGTATGTTTGGCTCGGCCACTTTGGCTTGAAACACATTGTTTTTTGGGTTGCCTCGACCATTTGTGTTTGAACATGGCTTTGTATTGCTGTGTCCATGTCATCACTTGTTCACTTACGTTCTTGAGCTCGACATTATTTGCAGTCACGTATACATATATGTATATTTGCACGTATGTGTGTGTATATTCGTGTGATTGTCCGAATGAAACTTTGTCAGCAAACCGCTACACTGTGTTGAGGCTGTTTAGAATCAGTTACTAGTTCAGATCAGCAAACTGGTGTAGTGTGTTGTGGCTGAACAATGGGTACTAGAAATATATACATATCAGATCGAGTCATGAAAGATGATGAGAAACACATTAGAAAGCTGAGGCAAATAAAATTTTAAAATTAAAATTTATATTCGCTAGAATTTTGAAAATTATTTCTGTTCCATATACTCTGTATGTGTTTCTGTATATGACAGGTATGAAGATGACTGGACTGACAATGAAGATGCTATGAAGACAGAAGACAAGAACAAAGTGTCAGTGTGTGTCTGCATATGAATTGTGAATTGTATAACTGAGTGACTGAGTGTATTTGTATAAACGAAAAAGTACTTAATGTATGAAAATTGTACTGGTATGAAAAGTAACAGTGAAGTGTACAAATAGTGGAGTTGTAAAAGTTGTACTGTTTGAATATTGAAATAAAATATTCTATTTAAATAAAATACTGTATGAATATTTGAATTTGCATATAGTAGTATTCTATTTAAATATAAATATTATATATTTGTCTGTGATGTGATATAACAGTACAATAACAAACACATTTAAAATAATATTTATTTGGTTGTTATCATCAAACGAAAATCATATAACTGTGTATACAACTACATTATATACAACAGTTTTCGCTCATCAAAGTCTTCTTCACCTAAACAGTTGTTACCAACTTCATCATTTCTTTCAAGTTGACAATCTAAAGTTGCAAAATTTTAAAGCATATGAGAGAGGAAGATCATATTGAAGGTTGACGTCTTTGTTTTCAAGGGAATTTAAATTCAAATCAATTACAGCGATTCCAACAACTTTATTAATATTTTCATCAATTTCAAAAGTTGTTAGTTAAAAATTTTCGATGTTCGTAAGAGTTGAATTTTCAGCAGAAGCGTATGTTTTGAGTTTGAATTTCAATTTCACAGAAATCAGTGTTTTGCACAAGATATTTTTCAAAATTTTCATTTTCATCAATAGTCATATCGTAAGAATCATCAATAATTTTTATGTGATGTTGTGATGAAGATAATGGATGATTATTGTTTTCAAAAGAAGCATTGGCAGAAACTTGTTTGTATCCAGATTGGGATTTAAAGTTGTACAAGTCCGTAACCCCGGCTATAAGAAGAGCAATTTGATAAATTTTCCTAGGAATTTCAGTGCAACTTAGTTTGTTATCGGTTATTTTTTTAGCTGGTTCTTCAAGGTAAGTCAAGCCAAGTTTCATGAAATTCTCAAATTCATCAACGTCAATATCAATTCCTTCCAGCAATTTATCTTTTAGATTTTGCCAAAGTTCAATAGTGTATCGAGCCAGTTGTTGAATGAGACACATGTTTTCGATATTTTTATTTTCAGAATCTTGTTTATCATCTAAAGTTCGCGCCCATTCCTTGATTTCCTCGCGACAAATCCAAATCTCATGCATTAATTGATCAATTTCACTCAAGCTTTCTTCAAGAAAATTGGTAGACACATTAGACTTCAAAATGTTTTCTTTTAGATTCATCCTTCCTATGTGTTCCTCACTAGTTGACCTTAAAAATTCATCCACCTCATCTCTTAGAAGTCATCCATTATTTTTTTCCACAACCAACATCGCCATAAATTTAGCTTATTCACAACACATTTTTCATATTCGATAACCAAAATTCTACCTCCACTCATATTACGAAAATCATTTTGGTTTTCAAAATTTTCGTTGAAACACGTGTTGAAATTGTTTTGAAAATCAGCACTTTGCTTAGCCATTTGCGCTAATAGTCAACTCACCTCAGATAAATTCACATTAGTAGTAGAATGGAAATTTTCATATTAGGGTACAATCGTTTTATGAGATTGGTGGAAATTATTCGAAAAATCTTCATCTTGAAATTAATTCTGATTTGAATTGAAACCAAAATCATTTAAATTTTGCAAAGAATTGCAATTTTGGTTGTACCTAGTGCAAGCGCGCATTGTAACAACCCGTATTTTCAATAATCTGTTATAACATAAATCGAGGCAGAATTTAATTCTAAAATCTGAATCAAGGGAAACGGGCTGCGCCATTGCGTTCGTCTCGGAAAAATACGCGAAATAGAGTCCGAGTTTTCGAAAATCGGAGTCCGTATGACCCGATTAAGGCCCAACGAAGTTTTCAGAAAATTTCTAAGTAAAAACAGATTTCAAGTCTGTTTTGAATTTGAAAATTTGGGCCAGTTTGGGCCAGGCGGGAGAATTCCCACCAGGATACCCAAGTCGACAGCCCTGTCGACTTGGGAGTCGACTTGGTTGGACCCAAGTCGACAGCCCTGTCGACTTGGCTGTCGACTTGGTCCAGCCGGCTGTTTAGCCTGGTACACCATTTTGAGATTGTGTTGAGCTTGGGGGCCAGATTCGGTTTTAAGGGCTGAGATTGCAACTAGGGTTTAATCCTATAGCCTAAAACACTTGCCTAATCTATAAATAAGACCCTAACCTACCCTAAATCATCATTAATCTATCCTACAACTAAACTATGGCAAAATCAATCCTCTCATGGCCTCCACTCTCTTCATAAAATTTCCTAAGTCATTTCTAAGTGATTTTCCATGCATACAAGTGTTTTTAAACTTGTATGAGCATCATTAGCTTGCATTCAAGTCAAGTTTCTATATTTGCATCATAAAGGAAGGGTTTTGATCATTTTGGCTTGCATTTTTGGGTTTAATTGATTTCATAAGGGCTTTGTCATATTTTTGTGACTTCTTAAGCATTGTAAGCCCTATTCTACTTTCATACTTAAACTCTAAAGTTAAATGTATGATATGCAACTTGGCCATAATATGCAAGTTTACTATGATGTGTTATGCAAGATCATCAAGTTATGTTATGCAAGTTTGATATGCAAGTTGTCATATGATATGCAAGTTATGTTATGCAAGTTTGATATGCAAGTTGTCATATGATATGCAAGTTATGCTATGCAAGTTTGGGTTGAACATTTTGTTCATGTTATCATGTTATGCAAGCTTATCTTGAGTATGTGAACATAAAGCTTCAAGCTTTATGCTAAAGGTTGCATTTTAGCAACATGTAAGTTATCATATCTCTTATGATAACTTGCATGTGAGGCTAAATGCGAACTTGTGGCCATTTCTACATGTCATTTAGTACCATGTATCACCAATATGACAAGTTTGGTTTTATGCATGCTTTTGAGGCCAAAATATGTAATATGCAAGTATATGAACACATGAACATTTCATATGCCACCATGTTAAACTTGTGGCTTCAACACCTTTGTGTCATGATTATGCCAAGTTCCCTCTTTCTATCCTTTATGCGCTATTGCGATATGTAAGCGATGGGATTGCGTTTGGGGTTGGGTAAACATAAAAGACATAAAACATAAGCTTGGGAATTTACCTATTAAGTTAGGTCTACCCATTGGGAATTTACCTATTAAGTTAGGTCTACCCAATTGCTTGAAAACTTGTAACATGTTTTGGAAACATGATGGACATGACACTTAGAAAAGATAAGTGTGGCCAACTCGAGGTTGGGTTGAGTTTGTAGCATAAACCTACCCGGAACCGACTGGCCTAACTAGTTGCTACAAACAATAGGACCCAAGGTGAGAAGTTGGCCATGTTGTACCTTGAACCCGAGGTTAGACCAAGTTGTGGTGTAAAGCTACCCGGACCCGCCCGGCTTAACTAGTAACCGCAACAAAGTCTAATGTGAGAGGTTAAGGCGCATTAAATTAATTAATGCTTCATGATTAGGGTTAAGTCATGGTCCACTTAGTACTTAACCAATTTGGGCTCGGTAGATTAATCGGGGTTAAGTCGTGAACTCATCGTTACACTTAACCAAGTTAATCCATGATTAGCAAGGGGGTTAAACCGTACTTAACCCATAAGAAAAATCCTAGCAATGGGGGCCCACTCCAGCAGTAATCCCAAGTTAGTATCATCATGACCCTAGGGACTAGGCTAGGGTGGGGGCACGATTACTGGGCTGGAGGTAAGCGACCAATAAACGACGGCAGGGTGGTACGCCGATGTAGTTCCGGACGGACTATGGTCGTGCACGTAGTCCGTATTTGGAGAAGTCAAGCATGGGTACCAGTAGATCGAGACTGTGCACTCATGTTTATGGTGTCCAGGGGTTGGCACCCTAAGGCTTGATACACCCGAAGGGTGGACCCGGCACAGTTCGACTACAATTATGTTTGGGTCGTATTGACACCAACACGTGACGAGTTAGGCTTAGGGAGCCGATCGACTAGACCGTTTAGTTGGACCTTGTATTAGGGTCATTTCATGTTATTGGGCCAAAGCTTGGGCCAAGGGATCAATACTTGTTTATTCAAGTCATGTTAGTTTGCTAGTACACCTGTGGTGCAAAACCTTAATCCTGATTATGCGATGACACCTTTATCTACCTTGTTAGTTAATCATCATGCTAGTATGTTGTTATCCTTATGTTCATCCCTGCTGCTCATGCCAGTTAACTTTATCCGTTTACATTGATTGTAGTAGGGCTTACTCAGTCTTTTTGACTGACCTGTTTTCTTTCGCCTCTTTTCTTCCGTCCCCCCCAGGTTCTCAGGGAGGGAATACTGGAGCTTAGCTTGGATTTCGGATTGCTTGCTTGTGGGATTTAGCTCATGTACGGTTTGACATGAAGCTAGCTATGGCTATCACTTCTTTTGGGGATTAGTACTTATGTATTTCAGTTTTTCAGTTGATGTTGTTTTATCTAGACTTGTTTATTTGGAAAGCTATGTTGTAACAGACTTGTTTTGAAATGTTTTGAAATCTTCCGCTGTTTTATCTATTCTGTTTACATATATACATATGTTCTGGTTCTGCCTTGATATATCATTATGCATGTTTACCTGATTCAAACGCCCATCCAAAGTCAGAGTGCTTGCAAGAGCCACCCTGGCGGAGGCGGGGTGTTACAATTTGGTATCAGAGCATATGGTTTACGAGAAGGAACAAAAAGGTTTTTAGAAAACTTTTGGAAAACTATTTTCAAAACCAAGTATAAAGTATTTTCCAAAGAAAAGTCTAGTTTATTTTAAAGGCTATTCCCCAAAAAGCCATTAGCAAAATTCCTTCATTTTTCTCCATTCTGAATCTGTCTTTTTCTTCATTTTCAGTATGGCCGATAACTTTGCTCTTCCGGAGGGAGTACACGTACCTGTGTGGTATAGGAGACTTTTGGAGGCTAGGGCGACCGAAGCCGGCCCCGCGGACGTTCCTCCTCCTCCTCCAGTAGTTAATGCTCCTCCTCCTCCGGTGGTTAATGTTCCTCCTCCTCCTGTCGCTGAGGTTCCTCTTCCTCCTCCCCCTCAACATCCTCAACCGGACTTCGCAAAGACTTGCAAAGATTTCAAAGCAATTGGTGGTAAGAATTTTCAAGGCACTGAGACTTTTGTAGAGGCCAGAAATTGGTTGAAAGAGACCGAGGATTTATTTGCTATCTTTGGGTTAGACGATCAGAGGAAGATCTTGTTGGCGGTTTGGCTTATGAAGGATGAAGCCGCTTATTGGTGGGAAGTCACCAATGGTACTAGGCCTGTTGAGACTTGGGCCGATTTCAGGGCAAGGTTCATGCTTAAGTTTCTATCTTCTGCTGAGGAGAATCTGCAAATGGAGAGGTTCATAACTTTGAAACAAGGAGATATGTCTGTTAAAGAATATGTGAACAAATTCAATCAGTTAGCTCGTTTTGGCTTGGATATGGTGAATACTCCTCAGAAGAAGGCTCTTCGTTTTGCTAGAGGATTGAATGAGCCGTTGCAGGGATTGGCTATGTCACATATTCCCCATGGGGCCACGTTTGAGAGCTTGGTTGATATGGCGTTACTTCAGGGAGATGTCAAGAAAAATGATACTCAAGCCAAGAAGACTGATTCCCAGGGAAAAGGAAATCAGGGTAATCCAGGTGGTCAAAGCAGTCAAGGCAATCAGAACAAGAACAAGAGTCAAGGCAGCAAGGGGAACAACAACAAGGGCAATAACAACAAGGGCAAGAACAACAAGGGGAAATGCCATTATTGCGGTTCAGTTGGGCATCTTATTAAGGATTGTAAGAAGAGAAAAAGGAAGAATGGTGAATGCTTTTTCTACGGTGAGACTGGGCATTTCAGTAAGGATTGCCCGAGGAAGCAAGGGCAAGGCCAGGGTCAGACTCAGCGTGTTGGACCTTCAGGAGGGCAAGTTCATGCTCTCAGTACCGCTCCAGTTCCCGATCGAGGTAGTATTTCTGTTGAGAGCCTTGTATATATTTCTGATTTTCCAGTTCGTACCTTGTTTGATTCTGGTGCATCGCATAGCTTTATCTCATCTGATCTTGTTGATAGTTTGCACCTTAGTACTAGCTTGGTAGATGATCCCGTCTGTGTCTCAAATCCTATTGGGGGTTCCGCCCATTTGTCCATGATATGTGGGGATTTGAGGATCTCTATACTGAGTGTAGAGTTCTTGTGTAGTGCTTATGTTCTTGGTTTCAGGGGATACGGATTGATATTGGGCATGGATTGGTTGTCCAGATATGGAGCCATCCTTGATTGTGAGCATAGGGTTGTGAGGCTCGTGACTCGCCTCGGAAACACCCTAGAGATTTCTTGTGATCCGAGAGGTCCCATCATGTTGTGCTATCTTGAATCACTTGACTCTTCAATGGAAACTCTTCAGTCTGTGAGAGTGGTTCGAGAGTATCCGGATGTTTTCGATGAAGTTAGGGGGTTGCCCCCTAAGCGAGAGATTGATTTCCGCATTTATCTTGTGGATAATGCAAAGCCGGTTTCTTTGCCCGTTCGGCACATGGCTCCGCGTGAAAGGCGGGAGCTAAGTAAGCAAGTAAAGGAGTTGCTTGAGAAGAACTTCATTAGACGAAGTATATCTGAATGGGGAGCGCCTGTGGTATTTGCTACCAAGGCAGATGGATCTCTCCGACTTTGTGTTGACTATCGAGAGTTGAATAAGCTGACTAAGAAGAACAGACACCCGTTACCGATGATTGATGATCTCTTTGACCAGCTTGTCGGTGCTTCTGTTTTCTCTCAGCTTGATCTTGCTATTGGATTCCATCAGCTCAGGGTAGCTGAAGATAGTATAGACAAGACTGCGTTCAGAACTCTAGATGGATTCTTCGAATGGCTTGTCATGTCGTTCGGCTTGACTAATGCACCCGCATATTTCATGGACTTGATGAGTAGGGTGTTCAGGGAGTTCTTGAACAAGTTTGTCGTGGTCTTCGTAGATGATATTCTAATCTTCTCTAAGGATGAAGAAGAACATGCTAGACATCTCAAGGAGGTGATGGATACGCTTAGAGCGCATCATGTAACAACCCGTATTTTCAATAACCTGTAATAACATAAATCGAGGCAGAATTTAATTCTAAAATGGGAATCAAGGGAAACGGGCTATGCCATTGTGTTCGTCTCGGAAAAATACGCGTAATAGAGTCCGAGTTTTCGAAAATCGGAGTCCGTATGACCAAGATATGGCCTCGCGAAGTTTCACGAAAATTCCCAAATTAAAGTATACTTAATTAAGTGAAATGGGTTGTGTAGATATATATATATATATATATATTGATATATATATATATATATATAATTGAAAATTTAATAAATAAATATGCAAAAATGCTCAAAACAGCGAATTGGGAGAGGGGAATAACCGAACCGGCCGATTTTTGAAGTCGACCCGAGCCCGCTGGGTCGACTAGGGGTTAATCCAGGGTGTTTGGCTGTCAACCCGTGGGCCGATTCGCTCAAGTGCAGATTTTGCATTTGAATGGTTCTCATGGTCCATCTTTAATCTAAAGGCCCTAGATGGTTCCTACACTTGACTTCTTCCCCAAGACATGCTTTGATGGCTTGGATTGAATCTAGGGTTAATCCTATGGCCTAAAACACTTGCCTAATCTATAAATAAGACCCTAACCTACCCTAATTCATTCATAATTAAACCTAGTGACTAAACTATGGCAAAATGCTAGCTCTCATGGCCTCCACTAATTTTATGAAGAGGGTTGCATACTAATCACTCTCTAATCAACTTCTAATCCCTTCTTAGCATCTTAATCTTCTTCATTTGGTGTTCAAAGTTGCTAGTTGTGAGTTTCTATCACTTTGATGATCTTTTGGTAAACTAATTAGATGAGATGTGATGAGATTTATGGTTTTGTATGTGGGTTAATGAGCTTTGAATCATATGATATGATGTTAGCATTAATCTTATGTTTATGCATGTTGAGTATGTAAGCTTATGCAAGTTTAATATGATGTATGTTATGTTTGCATGATGCTAAATATGCAAGTTGTGGGCTATGTAATCATATGCATGTTATGCAAGTTCATGGTAATATGCTATGCAAGTTACATGTTTGTTAATATGCAAGTTACATGTTTGTTAATATGCAAGTTACATGTATGTAAATATGCAAGTTACATGTTTGTTAATATGCAAGTTACATGTTTGTTAATATGCAAGTTACATGTTTCTTTATATGCAAGTTACATGTTTGTTAATATGCGAGTTACATGTATGTAAATATGCAAGTTACATGTTTATTAATATGCAAGTTCATGATGACACATTATGCAAGTCTATAAGCTAATATGCAAGTTTGTTATGCAAAATGAATATGTAAGTTATGTGACATATTATATGCAAGTTATGTGACATGTTATGCAAGTTCATATGCAAGTTATGTGTTTGTTAATATGCAAGATGGCACCTTTGAAGCATGTTCATTCATATGCAAGTTGACACCTTTTATATGTGTTATATCATGAACGAAATTACGTGGGAACGATGGGGTAATTAAATGCATAAGTTAATAAGATTGTGTGAAATTAATATAATTATGCATAACACAAAATAAATAAACATAGTATGGGAATTTGCCTATTTGGTTAGGTGTACCCATACTATGTGTTGGGAATTTACCTATTGAGTTAGGTCTACCCCATGGGAATTTACCTATTAAGTTAGGTCTACCCATGTTAAGAAAACTTGATTAATTAGGGATAATTAATATAAAATTATGAGGGTGATTAATTAGGTGTAATTAATTGACTAAGACACGAGGTTGGACTCAGTTGTAGCGTAAAACTGCCCGGACCCAACCGGCTTAACCAGTTGCTACAAATGTTAGCCCAATGTGAGAGGTCTTAGGCACAAACTAAATACGTAATTAATGTAAAGACACGAGGTTAGACTCTGTTATGACATAAGGCTGCCCGGACCCAACCGGCTTAACCAGCGGTCATAAAAGACAGTCTAATGTGAGAGGTCTTTACAAAGGTTACGTTCTTAATTAATTAATTAAGAAACACTTAACCACATTAGCATGTAGAGGGACATGAGGGGTTAAGTGGGTGCCTCGGGTGGCATGAGAAAATCTAGTGGTTGCCTTGGGTGGCAATAGAAAATACGATTAGAATACTTAACCAAAATAGAACATGTAATTAAAACATGATTAAAGGGTTAAGTGGGATATACTAGAAAAAGGGACAAGCTTAGGTGGGTAGCTTGTGGAGGCCCATTTCAACCAGTAACCCATACGTATCTTTGTGGGCTCGACCCATGTCGAGGACGGGACACGCATACTGGGCTTGACTGTAAGAGGCAAACGGGTTAGCGGTGGCAACGCAAGTCCAACGAGCTTCATATGCGTGAGTGGGCCCGGGCTGGTAGGTAAGCCGTTGTTGCATCGAGTAGATATAAGCCGTGCACCTTTAGTTTCATCAGGTTGCCACATTGGGGAATGATACATCCCACGGTGGGGCCAGCACGGGTATCTACGTTAGGGAGCCGATCGAATGGGAAGTAGTGTGTACACCTAGTGGATTGTAGGGCCCCGTGGCGCCTACTTGGTCACCTAGGGGTACGCAGGTACTAATTAGTAAATTTTATAAGTCCTTGGGTGGGATCAACCTTTAAGTTAGGAACGACTGGTGTGGTGCAGTTTAGTAATTTACCTTAGGGAGGGTAGATGCGTCTTTATCCTTTATCTTCGTTTAGTTGACTGCTTAGGGTAGCCATTCATCCCTATATGTTACCGTATATCAGTTTATGTCTTCTCTGGTTACTTTAACGATTGTATTGTTAAAGTTATAGGACTCGCTCAGACTTATGTCTGACCCTGTTGTTTTTATCTTTTTCCCAACCCTCAGGTCCTACGGTGGATCCTAGCAGTAGTGGAGCTTGATCGGATTGCTGTTCCAGTCTTTAGGAGCTTGGATAGATGTAAAGCTCCAGTTATCCAGTTATCTTCTCTTTTGTTTGGCTATTGTATGAGAGTGGGATTATGTACTTCTTTATTTTGATGGATATTGTACTTGACCTTTATTGTGGTTTTATGATGTAACCAGACATGTTTTACTTCCGCTGTTATGAGATGATGTTTTAAAATTTCAAGTACTATTTATATCTGTCTTGTTGTAATTTTTCTGTTCTATATTCACTAAAATACTCCACCGATGCTATGGCATTCCCTTAGTGAGTGATCATAGCGGGAGTGGGGTGTTACACGTGGTATCAGAGCTTAAGGTTACCAGAACAGATAAAATTTTTGAGAAAAACTACTTTCTAAGAGTATTTTCGAAGAAAGTATTTTTAAAAGCATGTCTTCTAAGAGAAAAAGTTTTTGAAAAAGAAAAGCATAATCCCCAATAGCCATATCTTTATCTTTCGGAATCTCCTTTTTGAATCTTTCCTCTTTCGTTTCAGCATGGCTGAAGATCTTAACATCCCGGAGGGTTTAGTTATACCACTATGGTATAGGAGGTTGCAAGAGGCTAGGGCCGCGGCTGCGGGTCCGGCCAATGCTACTACACCAGAGACAACCGCTCCTCCTCCTCAGCCTAGAGTGGATAATTTTGCTAAGGTTTGCAAGGAGTTCAAGGCTATAGGAGGAAAACCTTTTCTTGGTTCAGAGACTTTCGTAGAGGCTAGAGATTGGCTTAAGGAAGTGGAAGAGTTGCTAGATATCTTTGAAGTGGAAGAGGGAAAGAAAGTCAAGTTGGCGGCTTGGTTAATGAAGGGAGAGGCCTCATTCTGGTGGGAGGTCACTAATGGAGAACGCCCTGTTGACTCTTGGGCAGATTTTAAGCAAAGGTTTGGGGCTAAGTTTCTCTCAAGGGCGGAAGAGAATCTGTTTATGGAGAAGTTCTTGAATTTGAAGCAAGGGAATCTCACGGTGAAAGAATATGTCAACAAATTCAATCAATTAGCAAGGTTTGGCATAGAGTTGGTGAATACACCGGAGAAGAAGGCTTTGAGGTTCGTTAGAGGCTTGAACGAACCATTGCAAGGAATAGCTATGACTCACATTCCTATGGGGGCCACTTTTGAGAAGCTTGTCTACATGGCACTTATGCATGAGGATGATAAGAATTCTAAGGCACCAGAGAAAAAGGGGGATCAGAAGAAACCGCAACAGCAACAACAAGGCAAGGGCGGAAAAGGCAATGGTGACAAAAAGAAGACGAAGAAGAAGTGCTTCAATTGTGGAACACCAGGACACCTCAGTAAGGATTGTCGCAAAAAGAAGAAGACCGGTTGCTTTCATTGTGGTGAAGCAGGGCATCTTGTGAAAAACTGCCCAAAGAAGGGGCAGAAGACGGGGTCTACCTCAGGAGGCCAGGTGCAAGCTCTTATAGCACCACCTCAGTCAGGGGGGCAAGTTCAGGTTCTCTCAGTTCCACCGATTCAGCAGAGAGGTAGAACTATTTCCGTTGAAAGTCTGGTTTTTCTGTTTGATCATCCAGTTCGTACTTTGTTTGACTCTGGCGCATCGCATTCTTTTATCTCATCATCGTTAGTTGAGTCACTGCACTTAGACACCAGTCTAGTTGATGATCCCTTGGTTGTCTCAAACCCAATTGGGGGCTCCATATATCTGTCTATGATATGTTTGGGTTTGAAGATTTCTATACTTAGCGTTGAGTTTAGATGTGATGCTTTTGTATTGGGCTTCACGGGCTATGGGTTGATCTTGGGCATGGACTGGTTATCCAGTAATGGTGCCGTTCTTGATTGCGAAAGGAGAGTTGTCAGGCTCATGACCCGCTTGGGTAACACTCTCGAGATCTCTTGCAATCCCATGGAATCTGTTTTGCTAAGTTATCTTGAATCGCTCGATGCTTCGGTCGAAAGTTTGTGTTCTGTCAGAGTAGTCCGGGAATATCCGGATGTGTTTGAAGAAGTAAAGGGTTTGCCTCCGAAGCGGGAGATAGATTTCCGAATTTATTTGGTGGATAATGCCAAACCAGTGTCTTTGCCAGTACGCCACATGGCTCCTCGTGAGAGAAGAGAACTTCATAAGCAAGTAGGGGAGTTGCTTGAGAAGGGGTTCATAAGGCGAAGTATATCGGAGTGGGGAGCTCCAGTAGTGTTTGCCACGAAGGCGGATGGGTCCCTCAGACTTTGTGTGGATTATAGGGAACTTAATAAGCTCACGAAGAAGAATAGACACCCATTACCGAGGATAGATGATCTCTTTGATCAGTTGGTTGGCGCGTCAGTATTTTCGCAGATGGACTTAGCTACAGGGTTTCATCAGTTAAGAGTGGCGGAGGACAGTATAGAGAAGACTGCTTTCCGGACTCCGGATGGTTTTTATGAGTGGCTAGTGATGCCATTTGGGTTGACAAACGCCCCCGCATACTTTGTTGATCTCATGAGTAGAGTGTTCAGAGAGTATCTGAATAAGTTTGTAGTAGTTTTTGTGGATGACATCTTGGTCTTTTCCAAGAATGAAGAAGAGCATGCCTTACATCTCAAGGAAGTGTTGGAGACTCTTCGAGCGCATAGTCTTAAAGCTAAATTCTCTAAATGCCATTTTTGGAGAAGAGAAGTGCGATTCTTAGGGCATGTGGTCTCTAAGGAAGGGATAGCTGTGGATCCCGCAAAGATAGTATCTATCCAGGATTGGAAAGTTCCTAGAAATGCTACCGAGGTAAGAAGTTTCTTGGGGTTGGCAGGATATTATAGGAAGTTCATCAAAGACTTCGCGAAGATATCAGCCCCATTAACCCGCTTGACGAAGAAGAATCTGGTTTTCTCATGGGATGTAGATTGTGATGATGCTTTCCGACGGTTAAAGAGAGCTTTGACCACCGCTCCAGTTTTAGTGCTTCCAGATGGGAGTAAGCCGTTTGTTGTTTATACCGATGCTTGTGGAACAGGATTAGGCGCAGTCTTGATGCAGGAGGGAAGGGTAATAGCCTATGGAGGGAGACAATTGAGAGTGCATGAGAAGAATTACCCTACCCATGATCTAGAGTTGGCCGCGATTGTTTTCGCACTTAAGTCTTGGCGCCATTATCTTCTTGGTGAGAGATTCGAGTTGTTCACCGACCATAAATCATTGAAGTACTTATTCTCTCAGAAGGATTTAAACTTAAGACAGCAAAGGTGGATGGAGTTCTTAGCATCCTATGATTTCGAGATAGCGTATACCCCTGGTAAGGGTAACGTGGTGGCAGACGCCTTAAGTAGAAAAAGGCTATCTTTGAGTCCATTGTTCGTGGAACGACGAAGCTTGGAGTTTCTTTCTTTGTTTGACTTCAGACCTTCTGTTGATTTTGTACCTGGTTTGTTGGCATCCTTGGAGGTTAGACCTACTCTTTTGAGACGGATTGGCGAGGCTCAGCGAGACGACCCACAGTTGGTTGTGTTGGTAGAGAAGCTTATAAGAGGGGAGTCGTCCAGCCATTTGGGTAGATACACCATAGATGATAAGGGATGGTTGCATAGAGACGGTAGACTTTGTGTACCGCAAGATGAGGGTTTGAAGAAGGCTATTTTGGATGATGCACATCGTTCAAGAATGACTATTCATCCCGGTGGAGACAAAATGTACCAAGACATGAAGAGAGTTTTCTTCTGGGCCGGTATGAAGAAAGATGTGGCCGAGTATGTGGCTAGATGCTTAGTGTGCCAACAAGTTAAAGTGGAGCAAAGGAAACCCGGTGGGTTGCTACACCCATTGGAAGTTCCACAGTGGAAGTGGGATAGTGTCTCGATGGATTTCATCGACGGGTTACCGAGATCGAGGAAGGGCAATACGGGAATTTGGGTTGTGGTAGACAGACTTACAAAGAGTGCCCATTTTATACCCGTAAAGAGTAAGAGGACCGCTCCATGGCTTGCTTCAGTCTATGTTAGAGAGATTGTTAGATTGCATGGCGTACCATCCAGCATTGTGAGTGATCGAGATCCTATTTTCACTAGTGAGTTTTGGAGAAGTTTGCAAGAGGCGGTAGGGACTCAGTTGTGTTTGAGCACCGCATATCATCCTCAGACGGACGGTCAGACCGAGAGGGTGAACCGTATCTTAGAAGATCTTTTGAGGCTTTGTATCTTGGATTTTGGAGGTACATGGGAAGAACATCTTCCTTTGGTGGAGTTCGCATATAATAACAGCTTTCAGTCCAGTATTGGTATGGCTCCTTTCGAAGCTCTTTATGGAAGGCCTTGTCGATCTCCTACATGTTGGTGGGAATCTACGGATAAGATCTTGCTTGGGCCGGATATGGTTAGAGAGACTTCAGAGAAGATTGATTTAATTCGAAAAAGGATGAAAGCAGCGCAAGATAGACAGAAATCTTATGCGGATCGGAGAAGGACGGATCTTGAGTTTGAGGTTGGGGACATGGTTTTTGTCAAAGTATCTCCATTGAGAAATGTTGTTCGCTTTGGGTCCGTAGGGAAGTTAGCACCGAGATTTGTTGGGCCGTTTCCTATTAAGGAAAGGATTGGACGGATGGCATATAGGGTGGAGTTGCCCGACAGACTTAGTGGTGTTCATGATGTATTCCATGTATCACATTTGAGGAAGTGCTTACATGAGACCGCGGAGGTGGTAGAGCCGAGCTTGCTTAGAGATGTAGAGGTAGAGCGTGATGCGACGATTCGACGAGCTCCTACTCGCATCCTTGGGTCAGAAACTAGGAAGTTGAGGAACAGAGAAGTTCAGCTAGTTAAAGTGCAATGGGGAGATGACGAAAGCAATGCTACTTGGGAGACGGAAGCAAAGATGCGTTCTTTGTATCCATTTCTTTTTGAGAGTATGTCTTTTAACTTCTCCTTTATTGCTTGTCTAGTACTTATCTTATCTTTAGTATATCCTCTCGCTAATACCTATGACCTTTAGATAGGGTAAAACCTATGGTTGAGACATGTGTTTGAAACATGTTATGGTTGATGGATGCATATGGATGCAATTGTTTGCTAGTGGTTACTCGTGGATGCATATACACACACATTAGGCACTAGATCGGCTCAGTCACTTCATGTTGCATATTGCATAAATGGATGTGGTAGTTAGATTGATGGATGTATCATGGCTGTGTTATCATATGGATGATGCATTTTTGTGTATGGTTGTGCACGCATGTAGAAATTTGTATGTGTCAATAGGGTTTCGCATACATATTGGATGCATGGCACTATCATGGTTTGCATTAAGGAGGTTTACTGTATCAGTAACCGCCTGATTTTCGCATTAGGTAAGTACATATACACACACTTTTGCATATATCCATCCAGCATTTAGAATCTTGTAAGGACAATGATTGCTCGTGGATGATGCTTTGAGTAGATGGATGATTGGATGGTAGGATACGTTCCTCCTAACTTGAAGATTTCGGGGACGAAATCCTTTAAGGAGGGGAGAATGTAACAACCCGTATTTTCAATAACCTGTAATAACATAAATCGAGGCAGAATTTAATTCTAAAATGGGAATCAAGGGAAACGGGCTATGCCATTGTGTTCGTCTCGGAAAAATACGCGTAATAGAGTCCGAGTTTTCGAAAATCGGAGTCCGTATGACCAAGATATGGCCTCGCGAAGTTTCACGAAAATTCCCAAATTAAAGTATACTTAATTAAGTGAAATGGGTTGTGTAGATATATATATATATATATATATTGATATATATATATATATATATAATTGAAAATTTAATAAATAAATATGCAAAAATGCTCAAAACAGCGAATTGGGAGAGGGGAATAACCGAACCGGCCGATTTTTGAAGTCGACCCGAGCCCGCTGGGTCGACTAGGGGTTAATCCAGGGTGTTTGGCTGTCAACCCGTGGGCCGATTCGCTCAAGTGCAGATTTTGCATTTGAATGGTTCTCATGGTCCATCTTTAATCTAAAGGCCCTAGATGGTTCCTACACTTGACTTCTTCCCCAAGACATGCTTTGATGGCTTGGATTGAATCTAGGGTTAATCCTATGGCCTAAAACACTTGCCTAATCTATAAATAAGACCCTAACCTACCCTAATTCATTCATAATTAAACCTAGTGACTAAACTATGGCAAAATGCTAGCTCTCATGGCCTCCACTAATTTTATGAAGAGGGTTGCATACTAATCACTCTCTAATCAACTTCTAATCCCTTCTTAGCATCTTAATCTTCTTCATTTGGTGTTCAAAGTTGCTAGTTGTGAGTTTCTATCACTTTGATGATCTTTTGGTAAACTAATTAGATGAGATGTGATGAGATTTATGGTTTTGTATGTGGGTTAATGAGCTTTGAATCATATGATATGATGTTAGCATTAATCTTATGTTTATGCATGTTGAGTATGTAAGCTTATGCAAGTTTAATATGATGTATGTTATGTTTGCATGATGCTAAATATGCAAGTTGTGGGCTATGTAATCATATGCATGTTATGCAAGTTCATGGTAATATGCTATGCAAGTTACATGTTTGTTAATATGCAAGTTACATGTTTGTTAATATGCAAGTTACATGTATGTAAATATGCAAGTTACATGTTTGTTAATATGCAAGTTACATGTTTGTTAATATGCAAGTTACATGTATGTAAATATGCAAGTTACATGTTTCTTTATATGCAAGTTACATGTTTGTTAATATGCGAGTTACATGTATGTAAATATGCAAGTTACATGTTTATTAATATGCAAGTTCATGATGACACATTATGCAAGTCTATAAGCTAATATGCAAGTTTGTTATGCAAAATGAATATGTAAGTTATGTGACATATTATATGCAAGTTATGTGACATGTTATGCAAGTTCATATGCAAGTTATGTGTTTGTTAATATGCAAGATGGCACCTTTGAAGCATGTTCATTCATATGCAAGTTGACACCTTTTATATGTGTTATATCATGAACGAAATTACGTGGGAACGATGGGGTAATTAAATGCATAAGTTAATAAGATTGTGTGAAATTAATATAATTATGCATAACACAAAATAAATAAACATAGTATGGGAATTTGCCTATTTGGTTAGGTGTACCCATACTATGTGTTGGGAATTTACCTATTGAGTTAGGTCTACCCCATGGGAATTTACCTATTAAGTTAGGTCTACCCATGTTAAGAAAACTTGATTAATTAGGGATAATTAATATAAAATTATGAGGGTGATTAATTAGGTGTAATTAATTGACTAAGACACGAGGTTGGACTCAGTTGTAGCGTAAAACTGCCCGGACCCAACCGGCTTAACCAGTTGCTACAAATGTTAGCCCAATGTGAGAGGTCTTAGGCACAAACTAAATACGTAATTAATGTAAAGACACGAGGTTAGACTCTGTTATGACATAAGGCTGCCCGGACCCAACCGGCTTAACCAGCGGTCATAAAAGACAGTCTAATGTGAGAGGTCTTTACAAAGGTTACGTTCTTAATTAATTAATTAAGAAACACTTAACCACATTAGCATGTAGAGGGACATGAGGGGTTAAGTGGGTGCCTCGGGTGGCATGAGAAAATCTAGTGGTTGCCTTGGGTGGCAATAGAAAATACGATTAGAATACTTAACCAAAATAGAACATGTAATTAAAACATGATTAAAGGGTTAAGTGGGATATACTAGAAAAAGGGACAAGCTTAGGTGGGTAGCTTGTGGAGGCCCATTTCAACCAGTAACCCATACGTATCTTTGTGGGCTCGACCCATGTCGAGGACGGGACACGCATACTGGGCTTGACTGTAAGAGGCAAACGGGTTAGCGGTGGCAACGCAAGTCCAACGAGCTTCATATGCGTGAGTGGGCCCGGGCTGGTAGGTAAGCCGTTGTTGCATCGAGTAGATATAAGCCGTGCACCTTTAGTTTCATCAGGTTGCCACATTGGGGAATGATACATCCCACGGTGGGGCCAGCACGGGTATCTACGTTAGGGAGCCGATCGAATGGGAAGTAGTGTGTACACCTAGTGGATTGTAGGGCCCCGTGGCGCCTACTTGGTCACCTAGGGGTACGCAGGTACTAATTAGTAAATTTTATAAGTCCTTGGGTGGGATCAACCTTTAAGTTAGGAACGACTGGTGTGGTGCAGTTTAGTAATTTACCTTAGGGAGGGTAGATGCGTCTTTATCCTTTATCTTCGTTTAGTTGACTGCTTAGGGTAGCCATTCATCCCTATATGTTACCGTATATCAGTTTATGTCTTCTCTGGTTACTTTAACGATTGTATTGTTAAAGTTATAGGACTCGCTCAGACTTATGTCTGACCCTGTTGTTTTTATCTTTTTCCCAACCCTCAGGTCCTACGGTGGATCCTAGCAGTAGTGGAGCTTGATCGGATTGCTGTTCCAGTCTTTAGGAGCTTGGATAGATGTAAAGCTCCAGTTATCCAGTTATCTTCTCTTTTGTTTGGCTATTGTATGAGAGTGGGATTATGTACTTCTTTATTTTGATGGATATTGTACTTGACCTTTATTGTGGTTTTATGATGTAACCAGACATGTTTTACTTCCGCTGTTATGAGATGATGTTTTAAAATTTCAAGTACTATTTATATCTGTCTTGTTGTAATTTTTCTGTTCTATATTCACTAAAATACTCCACCGATGCTATGGCATTCCCTTAGTGAGTGATCATAGCGGGAGTGGGGTGTTACACATCAGTTGAAGGCCAAGTTCTCCAAGTGTCACTTTTGGAGAAGGGAAGTTAGATTCCTTGGGCATATAGTATCTAAGCAAGGCTTAGCGGTGGATCCCGCTAAGGTAGTTGCAGTTCAGGATTGGAAGACTTCGAGGAATGCAACCAAAGTGAGAAGTTTTCTAGGTCTTGCAGGTTTTTACCGGAAGTTCATCAAGGACTTCGCGAAGATTTCTGCTCCTCTCACTAAACTGACGAAGAAGAATTTAGTTTTTGCTTGGAGCATAGAATGCGAGCTTACTTTTCAGAAGCTCAAGAGAGCTCTCACATCAGCACCTGTTCTAGCTTTGCCCGATGGAGGGAAGTTATTTACAGTATACACCGATGCATGTGGCACGGGGTTAGGAGCTGTTCTGATGCAAGAAGGAAGAGTGATATGCTTTGGCGGTAGACAACTCAAAGTGCATGAGAAGAATTATCCCACTCATGACTTAGAGTTGGCAGCAATAGTATATGCACTCAAGGCTTGGCGCCATTATCTTCTGGGAGAAAGATTTGAGCTTTATACCTATCACAAGTCATTGAAGTATCTCTTTTCTCAGAAGGATCTGAATCTGAGGCAACAAAGATGGATGGAATTCTTGGCGTCCTATGATTTTGAGATAGCTTATACCCCTGGCAAGGGGAATGTGGTAGCTGATGCATTGAGTAGAAGAAGGTTGACCCTAAGTCCTCTATTCGTTGAGATGAAGAATTTAGAGTATGTGGCAACCTTTGATTTCTCTTTGGCGATTGAGTAGATGACCGGCTCTTTAGCATCTCTGGAACTCAGACCTACCCTTCTTGATCAAGTTGGGGCTTCGCAGAGAGAAGACCCTCAGATAGTTGAGATTATGGATAAGCTGATTCGAGGAGAGGCGTCTAGTCATCTCGCTCGATATTCTATTGATGTCAAGGGTTGGCTGAGAAGAGACGGAAGGTTATGTGTTCCGATGGTAGAAGATTTAGTAAGAAAAGTTCTTGAGGAAGCGCACCGCTCTAAGTTGACTATACATCCAGGCGGAGATAAGATGTATAAAGATATGAAGCGCATCTTCTTTTGGCCTAGGATGAAGAAGGATGTGGCAGAGTTTGTCTCTCGATGTATCATTTGCCAGCAAGTCAAGGCCGAGTCGAAGAAGCCCGGTGGGCTATTGCACCCTCTAGACGTTCCACTTTGGAAGTGGGAGAGTATTTCCATGGATTTTATCGATGGGCTACCAAGGTCAAGGAAAGGGAATACTAGCATTTGGGTTATTGTGGATAGACTTACGAAGAGTGCTCATTTCATTCCGGTGAAGAGCAAGAGGACCGCATCTTGGCTAGCGTCTGTATATCTTCGTGAGATTGTGAGACTACATGGAGTCCCTTCTAGTATAGTCAGTAACCGTGACCCAATCTTTACAAGTCAGTTCTGGAATAGCTTGCAAGAAGCCATGGGCACGAGGTTGAATCTAAGTACTGCTTATCACCCACAGACGGACGGTCAAACCGAAAGGGTGAATAGGGTACTCGAGGATGTGTTGAGGCTTTGTATTCTGGACTTTGGTGGTACTTGGGAAGACCATCTTCCTCTTGTTGAGTTTGCATATAATAACAGTTACCAGGCAAGCATAGGGATGGCACCATTTGAAGCTTTATATGGGAGGCCGTGCAAGTCGCCTACATGTTGGTGGGAGACTACAGATAAGCTTATACTTGGGCCTGATATGATCAGAGATACATCCGAGAAGATCGAGTTGATTCGGAGACGGATGAAAGCGGCCCAAGACCGATAGAAATCCTATGCTGATAAGCGAAGAACTGATTTGGAGTTTGATATAGGGGATATGGTTTTCGTGAAGGTTTCTCCTTTGCGGAATGTGGTCCGATTTAGAGCCGTTGGGAAGTTAGCACCGAGGTTTGTTGGACCATTCCCTATTATAGAGAGGATCGGGCAGATGGCTTATAGAGTGAAGTTGCCCGAGAAGCTTGCCGGAGTACACGATGTTTTTCATGTCTCGCATCTCCGGAAATGTTTACATGAATCAGCAGAGGTTGTTGAGCCAAGTGTTTTGAAAGATGTGGAAGTGGAGATAGAGGCTACCTTGAGGAGAGCTCCGATTCGTATCTTGGGGACGGAGACCAAGAAGCTAAGGAATCGAGAGGTCAAGTTGGTGAAGGTTCAATGGGGTGAAGCCGAAGAAGACGCAACTTGGGAAACCGAGGAGAAGATGCGTGGGCTTTATCCATTCCTTTTTGAGGGTACACTCTCAATCTCTTTCTTTGTTAGCATATCTTTCTCTTTGCTATCCATGTTTATCTAGTTTATCGTGTTAATCTTGTCATGAGAACCTTAGGTAGAAACCCTTTGGATGAAACATGTGTTTGAAACATGTTATGCTTGATGGTTGCAAGTGGTTGCAAGTGTTTGCAAGTGGTTACTCGTGGATGCATTTTACACGTTAGGCACTAGATCGGCTCACACACTCCTCATATTGCATATGCATGAGTGTTTACGCTTATTCATGGATGAAAATTTTTGTGTTATCACATGGATGTTGCATATGGATGTATGTCATGTGCACACATATAGATGTTATACATTATGATAGGAATTGCATACATATGGATTCATTTCACTAACATAATTTGCATTGATGATATTTGCATTAGATAAGTACATATACACACACCTTTGCATATGTTCATACAACATTTAGAATCTTGTAAGGACAATGATTGCTCGTGGATGATGTTTTGAGTAGATGGATGATTGGATGGTAGAATACGTTCTTCCTAACTTGAAGATTTCGGGGACGAAATCCTTTAAGGAGGGGAGAATGTAACAACCCGTATTTTCAATAATCTGTTATAACATAAATCGAGGCAGAATTTAATTCTAAAATCTGAATCAAGGGAAACGGGCTGTGCCATTGCGTTTGTTTCGGAAAAATACGCGAAATAGAGTCTGAGTTTTCGAAAATCGGAGTCCGTATGACCCGATTAAGGCCCAACGAAGTTTTCAGAAAATTTCTAAGTAAAAACAGATTTCAAGTCTGTTTTGAATTTGAAAATTTGGGCCAGTTTGGGCCATGCGGGAGAATTCCCGCCAGGACACCCAAGTCGACAGCCCTGTCGACTTGGGAGTCGACTTGGTTGGACCCAAGTCGACAGCCCTGTCGACTTGGCTGTCGACTTGGTCCAGCCGGCTGTTTTGCCTGGTACACCATTTTGAGATTGTGTTGAGCTTGGGGGCCAGATTCGGTTTTAAGGGCTGAGATTGCAACTAGGGTTTAATCCTATGGCCTAAAACACTTGCCTAATCTATAAATAAGACCCTAACCTACCCTAAATCATCATTAATCTATCCTACAACTAAACTATGGCAAAATCAATCCTCTCATGGCCTCCACTCCCTTCATAAAATTTCCTAAGTCATTTCTAAGTGATTTTCCATGCATACAAGTGTTTTTAAACTTGTATGAGCATCATTAGCTTGCATTCAAGTCAAGTTTCTATATTTGCATCATAAAGGAAGGGTTTTGATCATTTTGGCTTCCATTTTTGGGTTTAATTGATTTCATAAGGGCTTTGTCATATTTTTGTGACTTCTTAAGCATTGTAAGCCCTATTCTACTTTCATACTTAAACTCTAAAGTTAAATGTATGATATGCAAGTTGGCCATAATATGCAAGTTTACTATGATGTGTTATGCAAGATCATCAAGTTATGTTATGCAAGTTTGATATGCAAGTTGTCATATGATATGCAAGTTATGTTATGCAAGTTTGATATGCAAGTTGTCATATGATATGCAAGTTATGCTATGCAAGTTTGGGTTGAACATTTTGTTCATGTTATCATGTTATGCAAGCTTATCTTGAGTATGTGAACATAAAGCTTCAAGCTTTATGCTAAAGGTTGCATTTTAGCAACATGTAAGTTATCATATCTCTTATGATAACTTGCATGTGAGGCTAAATGCGAACTTGTGGCCATTTCTACATGTCATTTAGTACCATGTATCACCAATATGCCATGTTTGGTTTTATGCATGCTTTTGAGGCCAAAATATGTAATATGCAAGTATATGAACACATGAACATTTCATATGCCACCATGTTAAACTTGTGGCTTCAACACCTTTGTGTCATGATTATGCCAAGTTCCCTCTTTCTATCCTTTATGCGCTATTGCGATATGTAAGCGATGGGATTGCGTTTGGGGTTGGGTAAACATAAAAGACATAAAACATAAGCTTGGGAATTTACCTATTAAGTTAGGTCTACCCATTGGGAATTTACCTATTAAGTTAGGTGTACCCAATTGCTTGAAAACTTGTAACATGTTTTGGAAACATGATGGACATGACACTTAGAAAAGATAAGTGTGGCCAACTCGAGGTTGGGTTGAGTTTGTTGCGTAAACCTACCCCGAACCGACCGGCCTAACTAGTTGCTACAAACAATAAGACCCAATGTGAGAAGTTGGCCATGTTGTACCTTGAACCCGAGGTTAGACCAAGTTGTGGTGTAAAGCTACCCGGACCCGCCCGGCTTAACTAGTAACCGCAACAAAGTCTAATGTGAGATGTTAAGGCGCATTAAATTAATTAATGCTTCATGATTAGGGTTAAGTCATGGTCCACTTAGTACTTAACCAATTTGGGCTCGGTAGATTAATCGGGGTTAAGTCGTGAACTCATCGTTACACTTAACCAAGTTAATCCATGATTAGCAATGGGGTTAAACCGTACTTAACCCACTAGAAAAATCCTAGCAATGGGGGCCCACTCCAGCAGTAATCCCAAGTTAGTATCATCATGACCCTAGGGACTAGGCTAGGGTGGGGGCACGATTACTGGGCTGGAGGTAAGCGACCAATAAACGACGGCAGGGTGGTACGCCGATGTAGTTCCGGACGGACTATGGTGTCCAGGGGTTGGCACCCTAGGGCTTGATACACCCGAAGGGTGGACCCGGCACAGTTCGACTACAATTATGTTTGGGCCGTATTGACACCAACACGTGACGAGTTAGGCTTAGGGAGCCGATCGACTAGACCGTTTGGTTGGACCTTGTATTAGGGTCATTTCATGTTATTGGGCCAAAGCTTGGGCCAAAGGATCAATACTTGTTTATTCAAGTCATGTTAGTTTGCTAGTACACCTGTGGTGCAAAACCTTAATCCTGATTATGCGATGACACCTTTATCTACCTTGTTAGTTAATCATCATGCTAGTATGTTGTTATCCTTATGTTCATCCCTGCTGCTCATGCCAGTTAACTTTATCCGTTTACATTGATTGTAGTAGGGCTTACTCAGTCTTTTTGACTGACCTGTTTTCTTTCGCCTCTTTTCTTCCGTCCCCCCCCCCCCCCCCCCCAGGTTCTCAGGGAGGGAATACTGGAGCTTAGCTTGGATTTCGGATTGCTTGCTTGTGGGATTTAGCTCATGTACGGTTTGACATGAAGCTAGCTATGGCTATCACTTCTTTTGGGGATTAGTACTTATGTATTTCAGTTTTTCAGTTGATGTTGTTTTATCTAGACTTGTTTATTTGGAAAGCTATGTTGTAACAGACTTGTTTTGAAATGTTTTGAAATCTTCCGCTGTTTTATCTATGTTATTTACTCTATTTACATATATACATATGTTCTTGTTCTGTCTTGATATATCATTATGCATGTTTACCTGATTCAAACGCCCCTCTAAAGTCAGAGTGCTTGCAAGAGCCACCCTGGCGGAGGCGGGGTGTTACACGCATGTACTAGAAGAAGAGAGTTATTTGTCTAAAAATTAGCTGCAAAACTTGTGGCTCAAAAGAAGCTCTTAAAAAAACACGTTAAAATTAACAACTTCGTATTATATGAATACAAGTCCAGGCCAGGTTCGAACAGGGTTTATTAGAGTGCCACGAATCACTGTAGAAACACGACTGAAGGTTTAAGAGCCTATTTGAGTTCTAGACTCTACCGTTCCTTAGACACCTTAGAGAGTATCAATCCTAATTGCCAATTTAACGAATATTATGTCCTATGAGATTGGGAGAATTCTTAATTCAGTTTTAAAATCAAACTTTTCAATTAGTCCCTTGTTCATGTTAAAGTTTTAAACCACACATCATCAGGCAAAATATTCAGTCACAGAATAGTAACAGAATAATAAATTGTAGAAATAATAATCACAGAAATTAAAAGATTTTACAAGCAAACTGCCGCCCTTACAGAAGATTTTCAAGTAATTTCTATTTTTTAAGCAGTAGAAGAGCACCTGTAGAGTTAAGAAAATTTTCTCCTAGATCGGCATTCCGTCCAGTGCAACTGAGTAGCGCAAGCGCGTTCACACCCCACTTGGTGTGCAACAACTCCACCAATTCAAATTCTGCTTGCTTGATATGTTCTTTCACTTTGGTCTTTGTTTTGTTATTGGAGAAGTTTTTTTTATGATGAGAAAAATCTAAACTTTACAAGGTAAAATTGAAAACTAAAACACACACGTCAAGTACGTACATTCAAAGAATTCTAAAAACAAAGCTCAAAAAACAAAAAGGAAACCAATTTTTTCCTTTTCTTTTCGAAAACATTAAAGATTGATGGTCTAAAATAAATCAAGCTCAACTTAAGCTAACCGAAAAGACGGAAAACAAACCCGTAGAACGATTACAAACAAAAACAAACTAACGCGGAAGTAAAAGCAAGGCCAAAACGTAAATTGACAAATCTGTTTTGGGAATAAAAAGAAATGAACATGCCAAAAGCCTTCAACCACAAAAGCTTGCAAGCCCAAATAAAAATGTAGTTTTTTTTAAAGACAGAGATTCGGGCCCACACAAAAAAGGCCCAATACTTGGTCAAAGATGGCATTCCCTTAAGTCCAACAAAATAGCGCTCGCACTCCCAGAAGAAAACACAATGAAAATTAATTCCAATTTCCAAACGGTGGGATAGAATTCAAGAGTGAGAACAAAAAACAAAACAAAAAAAAGAATAATAAAAAGAAGGATTTGGTACTTGCGTTGCAGTTTTGTGGAGTTTTGAGATTTGTTTGGTTGATTGAACGGTGGGTGCGATGATTCAATTTAGGCGATAGCTATTTTTTTGCCGAAGACGTGATGATGACAAAGGGGGAGGTGCGGTTCTCTTTTGACTTGGTTAAGCAGTGAGGCTAGGCTTCGTTGGAGGAGTTTTGTGGTTAATGCTTGCGTGATTGGGGTTCCAGATCTTAAGGTGATCAGGTTGTGGAGAATACTTTGGTTACGGAAGTTTTGGTTCTGGGTTCAAACGGTGGCTCTCAGGTTGTTGAAAGAATTAACAATAGTGGTGTATGAACGTGGAAGTGGTTGTGTAGTGAATGGGTTTGTTTGCGATGAGGCTACGAAGTTGAATTTGTGTGAGACGGAAGGTAGTGTGAAGTGCTTTGAGTTGAAGTGGAGAAAGTTGTGGGTAGGGTTGTTTGGGATTTCGAACGTAAAGTGGGGTTTCGAGAAGGTTTCAGAAATTGTTTTGGAAGATAATATCGTGACTTGAGGTTGGACTTGTCGGAGAGAGTCATCGAGAGACCGTAGCTGTATTTTTTGGTGGTAGTCTTGGGTATTACAGTGCTGAAAGTCTGGTAGCGAATTGGAATTTGTTTGAATTGTAGGTGGTGAAGACGAGGTGATGGTTTTGTCGCTACTGTGCGTATGAGGACTGGAAAGTGTGGGTATGAACGAAAGTTTTTAACGGGTTAGCGGAGAGTTGGTGATGCTAAATTTGGGGCAATAGAAATGTGTGGTTTCAGGGAGGGATAGGGATGACGACTGTTGAGAATGTTAGCTTGAAGTGGAGTTTTTTCAGTGATGATTTGTTGCGAAGGCACAGGGATGGTTTGTGACTTGCTGAAGTATGATCAGGTGTGAATTGTTGGTGCAAATAGGTCGCATGATTTTTTCTTTTTGGCCAGGGTAGCATGGTGATATAGTTTGAGATTGGTTAGGCTTGTTTGATCTGTATATGAAGTGTATTGTATCTTGAAGTTGGTTTGAGGGGATGGTGTTGGAGCAGTTGTGGTACGTTTTAAGAAGTGGTGAACATGTATTTGTGCTGATCGGTTGTAGAAGGCAGAAAAGTAGTCAAAAAAAAGAAGAAAACAAAACAAAAAGAAATGTTTCCCTTTTTTTATTTAAACTTGTAGAAAACAAAATGTAAATATTGGAAAAAGGAAAGATATCTAAGAGAAAGAAGCAAGTTTTTTTTAAAGAACTGTTGAAAAATGAAAGGAGAAAGAAATCAAACACAAAATTGCAATTTTTTCCCTTAATTAGAAGATAGTTTCAATAATTTAATACCAAATTGTCTAAACAATTTTTTTTCTATATATTAAAAAAAAGCAAGAAATAAAATAAAAATATTTTTGTGTTTTTTTAAAATTAACCCGAGTGATCTACGAATACAATTATTTTGGTCCTTGGCAACGGCGCATAAATATGTTTGCGAACAAATTAAACAATTGAAAACAACTATTTAATCCATTCGGCTTTTCAAAACAACAAGGGTTGTTGTAAAGGGTGTCGAAATCTAGGACCAAAAATATTTTAATAATAAATTCAACCAAGTTATTCCAAAGATTTGATTGGTTGAAAACACAGAAAATATATGAAAAACCGAGTTTTTAATAACAAAAATAGCAATTAGGAAGCAATGACATAGATTAAATTAACATGAATTAATAACTAAACAGATTAATCAGATCTAATTCATGTTTCTATCACAAACATGAATCAACGCTTATGACGTTTCTGGAAAGAAATATGTGAATAATGATAAGTACAACCTATGTAGGAGTTAAGCTCTTAAACAATCATAGGCTATCAGGACAGATTCACTATTATTTCTAAAACCCCAAATTCTAGATATAAATCTAAAAAACGCTAGATCGAACTCGAGTATACCCTGTTAAGGAGCATAACTCTTAAACGACATAGAGTATGAAGGTTCAGTTCCAACCCTTGGTTCAGATCTAGACCTACATACATGAAGTTCTAATCTCTTTGGCTATGTGATTCATATTGAATCTAATCCAGCGTCATCACCCCCTAATTAAAGGAGATTAGCTGGACATAGCTAAATAAGAAAAGAAAATAAACAACATAATACAATAATAAGTAAAGAGAAAGGGAGAAGAATGATTTTATTCCAAGAGAAGGATTACGGTATAAAACCTAATGTGAATACAAATGAAGGGGATACAGTGCATTTATGGCTGATATGACACAGACTAATTGGCTAATTACACAATTTGGGACTAAAGATTTAGCCCAAGTAACACATAAGTCAGTATGAACACAGCTGTAGAATGAGAGGTCTTGCAAATGAGCCAATTTACATGCAACACGGGTCTTCAGTGAGCTAAATCTACCTAACTGAACTCTATTTGACAGCATTCTTCAAGCTTTATACTCTTCAGGCTTTAGAAATTTCAAATTTCAGTCTTTTTAAGCATATTCTTCATGCTTTATACATCACATGCTCTAAATCATGCTTTTTATCAACAATCCGAAAACACTGCTATAAATACACAATATCAATTATTTTTAAAAGAAAACAAGATAAATAAGCGAATAAGATATACACATTTATGTGTATATCAATAAGCTGAATATAGTTCCAAGCGTCATACCGGTGAAGCAGAAACGACGGATTCAAGGTCCCGAAAGATCTTGAGCTCTAAAAGAGGATGTGGATAGGCTATTGGAGAATGACTTCATACGGGAATCTAGATATCCAAATTGGGTATCTAATGCAGTGCTTGTGAAGAAATCCAATGACAAGTGGAGAGTGTGTGTCGATTATTCAGACCTCAACAAAGCATTCCCCAAGGATAGTTTTCCGCTACCCAGAATCAATCAGCTAGTCGATGCAATGACAGGTAATGAATTTCTATCATTCATGGATGCTTATTCGGGGTGTAATCAAATAACTATGCACAAAACAGACCAAGAGAACACAAGCTTTGTGATAGATGTGGGCTTATATTATTACAAGGTTATGCCGATTGGATTGATGAACGCAGGAGCGACTTACCAGTGTCTTGTGAATGCAATGTTTAAATCACAAATTGGCAAAACCATGGAGGTGCACGTCGATGATATGCTAGTGGAATCGAGAAGGGCTATCGATCACTTAGAAGATTTGGAGGAAATGTTCAATATTCTCAGGGAATATGGGATGAAATTGAATCCACTTAAATGCTCGTTTGGAGTCGCATTAGGAAAATTCCTTGGATTTATGGTCAATGCCGGGGGAATTGAAGCGAATCCCGCTCAAGTCTCAGCTTTGTTAGAGATGCGTACTCCTAAAACAAAGAAGGAACTTCAAAGCTTGAACGGGAAATTAGCTGCACTTAGTCGATTCATTTCGAAGGCAACAAATCAGTGTATTCCGCTTTTTGATGCATTGAGGAAGGGGAAGAAGGACTTCCAATGGACTCCTGAATGTCAAGTGACTTTTGAGGAGCTAATCAAGCACATGGAATCACCTCCGATGTTGTCAAAGCCCAAGGATGGAGAAGAGTTATTTCTGTATTTGGCAGTTTCTTCTCATGCCTTAAGTGCAACATTGGTTCGAGAAGATGCAAAGGTTCAACGGTCGATATACTATATTAGTAAAAGGCTTGCCGGGGCAGAGCTGAATTATCCCAATTTGGAGAAGCGTGCATATTGTTTGCTAGTCGCCTCAAAAAAGCGTAGGCCATATTTCCAAGCCCGCTCTATCAAAGTTCTTCCAGACCAACCTCTAAATCAAGTTACATTTCATCCAGAAACTTCGATAATACTGTTGAAGTGGAATATTGAACTCAGTCAATATGACGTCACCTACCATCCTTGAAGAGCTATCAATGGACATGCTTTAATGGATTTTATTGCTGAATTTATAGATAGAGGGGAGGAGAAGGAGGAACCCATTGAGGCAGTCGTTAGATGGAAGTTGTTCATTGATGGGTCCATGAATGATTTTTGCTCAGGGCCGGGAGTGGTTCTCGAAACTCATGAAGGGCGCTCCATGTTCTATGCTTTGAAGTTAGAGTTCCCGCCAACCAACAATGAAGATGAGTATGAATTTGAAAACTTAGCAGATTTTTAGTGACTCGCAGCTAGTGGTATGTCAAGTCCGAAGAGAGTTCCAAGCCAAAGGTGGAAAACTTCGAGCTTATTTATTTAAAACTTAGGAACTTCTAAATGACCTCGACTACTACACAATATCCCATGCCCCTAGAGAGGAGAATATGAAAGAAAATTCACTTGCTATAAATGCAGGTTCAGGAGATGCACAGTTACTGGGTTTAGTAACCGTCGAAGTCCTCTCAAATCCTAGTATTGAAGATGGTTATGTTGATTGGATCATGGAGGCCGTTTAAGAACAAGACTCATGGATGACCCCAGTTAAGGAGTATCTTCTTAATGGAACTCTCCCAGAAGAATTGAAAAAGCAAGGAAGGTTTTGCGAAAGGCTCCAATGTATCTTATCCAGGATGGTAGGTTATATATGCGAGGCTCTTTTATGCCTCTGCTTCGGTGTGTGACCAAAGAAGAATCAAAAGCAATTTTGGTAGAATTACACGAAGGTGAATGTGGAGGTCACACATGTGGACAGACATTGGCCAAGAAAATTCTGCGATACGGTTATTTCTGGCCTGGTGTGAACCTGGATTCTGCGACCTATACCAAGAAGCGTGATAGATGTCAGAGATTTGCGAAGATTCCAAGAGCATCGTCTACGAAATTGACTCAAATGGTCAGCCTATGGACATTTGTTGTTTGGGGCATTGTCTTGATTGGAGTACTACCAATAGCAAAGTCCAGCTTTAAATATGTTATTGTAGTTGTCAATCACTTCACCAAGTGGGCTGAAGCAGAGCCACTGACCACTATCACCTCAAAAAAAGTGATCAACTTCATGCTGAAGAACATAATTTGCATGTTTAGTGTGCCACAAAAGATAATCACAGACAATTGAACACAGTTTGAAAGCGATGAATTCAAAACCTTCTGTGCTAAGTGCAAGATTCAGAAGAGTTTCGTAGCAGTGGCTCATCGGAGGCCTACTGGAAAGTCTAAGAAGTGAACAAGATCATAAAGTCAACCATCTATAAGTGTCTTGAGAAATCCAAAGGTGGTTAAGTAGACGAGTTTCCACTTTCACTATGGGGGTACCGCACAACTCAAAAATCTGCGACCAGGCACACTCCGTTCTCTCTAGCATTTAGATCTAAAGCTATGATCCGAGTAGAGTTGGAAGTTTCCACTCACTATGGGATTCTCTTCAACCAAATAAAGAATGAAAAGCTATAGCTTGAAGAGCTTGACCAACTCGAAGAAAGGAGAAATGAAGCAGATCTCGGAGTTGCAGCTCATCAAAGAATGATTGCCAGACATTTCAATTCCAAAGTCATGCAAAGGACCTTTGAAATTGGAGATCTGGTATTGAAGAGAGTGGTGACCGAAACCAAAGTTTTTGGGCTTAATTGGGAAGAACCCTACATCATAAGCCAAAACCTCCTAGATGGCACCTTCAATTAAAGACGACGGATGAAATTCAATTCCCCATAGCTTGGAAGAATAATCGCCTCCGTCATTATTTACTTAATTTTTCATTCATATTTGCTGTAAAAAGGTTATAAACAGTTTGCAAGCATTGTAATTGAACTTCGTACATATGAATGAAAAAAGTTAATTTGCTTGCCTGAATCGTACACTTGCAAACTCTTATTTAATTATTCAAAATTTGCTAAAAGTCGATTTTGATCATAGGACATTTAAAGAACTTTCGTTCGCCTATAACCTGATAAGACCTGGTGATCTTTATAGCACATCTCGATGGGGAGAGCTCAAGTATCAAGTGCCACAAACATCTTTCGCAACAAATAAAAGGTGTAAAGCACCGCCTTGCAGATAAAAAAGGACACCAAGAGTCAAACGTGATAAGGTGCAATGAGCAAATTAAAGATAAAAGCTGCAAGTTTCACCAAAGGGACATCTCCCGAAATGAGAGATCCAGGGCCCTAGTTCTATCGCTAGGATAGCTTGTTAAGTCAACCGTCCGATAAAGGGACTGATGTCCGCCTCATGGAATGATGCAATAATAAAGCCTCTCACAGTGAATCTTATCAGAGGTAATAGGAGAAAGGGGGTATGAATTCAATCCAGTCTCCAAAGGGCCTAGATTACCGGTCTAGCGAGTTGCATGATTTATTAATAAGAAATACCCAGTCGAAAGGGGGACCTAGTAAGATTGTTAGTATGGGAATTACCTGACTCTATTACGAAAAATATTAGGGTAAAATAAATGACATCTTCGGAAGAGTCCATTAGCTCGGTTAGCGCTCGAGCATCTCAGGTTGCGACGATCAGTGGGCTTAAATGACCTCTTCAAAGGCGGTCCGATTAGTTCGTTAGAATCTGATTTTGTTGGATGCGGCGATCCATAGCCTTAAATGACCTCTTTGGAGGCGTCCAATTAATTCGGCTAGCGCCTGATTCATTCGGGCTGCGACGACTGTTGGGCTTTAACCAGAGACCTCTCAAGAGGGGGCCCAGAAGTCGGAAAACTTCTTCAACTAAAGGCATGAGTTCGATCAACCAAACTGGATTTCACGGTTAATTGGCAAGTTGAGAAGCTCTAAGCGCAATGGAAAAAAGTAAGAGACTTAGACGACAGAGCAGGAGCTTCCGATATTTTAGCCATAACCAAGGGTACCTGGTAGAGTTGATCGCATCTGTCCTAAGAAGATCATGATGACCTTTGGTACGGGGGCATCACTGCCGCATTAAGACAAACTAATATGCTTACAATACATACCACAAGCTTTTCACGACTTCACTCCAAACAAAAGACTTATAATATTTAAGGAGACAAGTGTACATACATAAAAGTACAACATAGCTAAAGTAATAGCTAATAGTTAGCAGCTAAAGTACAGAAACTATTATCTCTGGAGACTGGATACAAATGAAGTACAAAGATAATACAAATGAATAGTGAGCATGGAACGCAGTATACCCGGGTGAAGTACAAAGATAATCCAAGTCCAACACGACTCGGTTTGTAATACCTTGCATTTTATGACAATTAAATATTTAATTGGGCATATGTGTATATGTATGCATAGACATAAATTTATAAAAGAAGAATAAAATAAAGAAAATATATGATTGCATGAAATAAATACATGCACTGAAAAAGAAGAAAAAATTAATGAAAATAAGAATGCAATGCATACGTTAAAAGAAAGAAGAAATTGGTTGCATTCAGTTTAAATATGTTGCATGCAATGATTTACAAATATTATGCACTAATAATAAAAGAAAAAGATGCATGCAAAATGATAAATTTACATGCAATGGTTTAAATAAAATATTGTAACAAAACATGAAAAAGAGGAATAAGAAAAGAACAATGACCACCATTGTTCTAAGCATTGTTAACAAGTGTTGCGTGTATATATACGTGTAAAATAGGCACTGGAAGTTTTGTATACATATATATATATAATATTTAATTAAATTCTATAAATTCAAACGTTCAAAAATAAAACTTCTGCGCCAAAACAACTTGCGGGACCCGTATGAGGTCGACCTAGGGGACGACCCACATATAAGGGGGTCGACCCACCCCAAATCCGGTTAGATTCATTAATGAATCTGGACTGTTTTCTTAACCATGTTCGTTTCTGACTCAGCGCTGCGTGTACGATAAGATCTTGTACACCTATAAATAACCTAATAGAGCCTAGCCTAAATCTCACATTTTCTAAGAGGTTGCCTAAGCTCTGCCATTCTTCTTCCTACTCAAAGCTCTTCAGAAAAATAGAGTAATTGTTTAGGAAAATTCCGATTCAAGATCTGGAGGAAAAGGATGTAAATTAATAAAGAAGGTGTTCAGAATTCTATTCGATGTAAGGTAATTTCTTGGATCTGGTCTATTTGAATTTCTTCCCTTCTTCTTTTAGTTAAGAATTGTGGATCCATGATTGTTTAGGTTCTAAATCCAGTTAGTGGAACCATGGAATGCTAGATCTGGACCAGATTCAAGATTTTGAAAGCAAATTAGGTGAGTGGATTTAAAATATACCTTTTTGATAATGATAATTTATCATTTAAACATTCCCGGTAATATGCAATGTAAATCTGCTAGAATGATTGATATGTTTAAACATTAATATGTTAAAATGTTAATTTGATATGTTTAAACATAAAAATGTTGAGATGTTAATATGATTGAAGCGATAATAGGTTGAAATGTTAATATTGAAATGTAAACCTGTTAAAATATGTGTAACGATTGTTGTTATATATATATATGTATATGTATGTATGTATATATACACACACACATTCTAGTTACATGTTAACCTATGACATATTATATACTTGAGCCCTGAACTGTTGAAATTGGGATAATTACATGTCAAATTGTTAGATTAGAATAATTACATGATTGATAATTACATGTTACTATTTTAGAATGGAGCTAATTACATGTTCAGAAAAACGTGCGACATGATTATAAGTTAAAATGGAATTAACATAATATTAAGTGTGGCATGCAAAAATAGAATTACAGTAAAAATTTGGAAGAATGGACACACCTAAATTATGTGGAAAATTTACAATAAATAGAAAACTGTAACCGCATTTAGACACGAGGTTAAATTCAACCTGTGGTAGAAGTCTGCCCAGAACCGCCTGACAAATCCAGCATCCACAAGCTGTTAATTTAATGTTATAGGTCTAGTACATAAACATACATGTACGGTGCTAAGACACGAGGTTAAATTCAACTTGTTTTAAAAGTCTGTCCGGAACCACCCGGCAAATCAGCACCCACAACTTGTTAATTTAATGTGAGAGGTCTAATGCATAAACACACACACACACACACACACTCAAATATATATATATATATATATATATATATATATATATATATGTGTGTGTGTGTGTGTGTGTGTGTGTATAAAAGCATAGAAATAAATGGCATTAATTGTAATTAATGGGAACGAATGGAATTGAATGGAAGTTGTAACACCCCACCTCCACTAGGGTCACTCATAAAGGGAATGCACCAGTTTTGGAGGAGCGTTATCGAGGTAAACAAACACAGAAACATTACAAGATGGAACATAGATAAAACAGCGGAAGAATCAAAAGATAAATTTCATTACTTTCAAAAAGAGTCAAAACCTTTTACATCAAATAGCCATGGTCATTATTTTCCATTACAATAAATTTTGTCTTGCATAAATAAAGAAGCATAAATTTGAAACAACAAAAGGAGCTTAATTCCCCAAAGGTAGCAGAAATGCAGCCATAGCATAGCTCAAGATCAAACCGTACATGAGCTGAACCAAAAGCAAGTGAAATCCAAGCTAAGTGCTAGAGTTTCCTCCCTGAGAACCTGGGGGGAAACGGAAGAAAAAGAGGCGAAAGAAAACAGGTCAATCATAAAGACTGGTAAGTCCAAGTGACTTTCAACATAAAAACAGATAAAGGTAACATGACATGTATAAACCGAAAGTAATCATACGGATGATGACAAGATGGGCAAGATAGACTAAGATAACATGATAAATCAAGTATAAACCAAGTATAACATCACGTATTCAAGGTTCGCTGCATCAACTGTACTAGAATCCCAAACCCATGTCTTATATTAATCATGAAATGATTCCTTGGCCCAATATCAGGAAATGACCCATTTCTAGGTCCAACGGAACGATCCACTAGTCGATCGGCTCCCTACAAGTTCTAGCTCGTCGTGTGTCTATGTCATACGGCCCTATCACGAATGTAGTCACATGTGATAGGTCCACCATAGGGTGTATCAAGCCCTATGGTGCCAATCACCAACACGAATCAAGAATGCACAGATAAACCTACAGATGCCTAATGCCTGATTTTTGAACTCCGGACCACATGCACGGCCATAGCCCGCCTGAACCAAGACTGGCGCACCAACACAGCCGTTGTTCTGGTCGCTTACAACCAGCCCAGTAATCGTGCCCCCACCCTGCCTAGTTCCCGGGTACCATGATACATCTAGTGGGTTACTGCTGAAATGGACCGCGTAACTAGGGTTTCCGTCCAATAGGTTAAGTGTTGTCATTTAAATTCGAGACTTAACCCTTATCAGTCTAACATGTCAAATTGGCTAAGTGTTGTCATTTAAGTTCGTGACTTAGCCCTACAATTCACGTGTCAAGTTGGTTAGGTGTTGTCGTTCAAGTTCATGACCTAACCCTACCAATCATATCTCAAGTTGGTTAAGTGTTGTCTTTCATGTTCATGACTTAACCCTATCATGTGGCATTAATTCATTAATGCACCCCAACCTCCCATATTAGACCTGCTGTTGTAGTCACTGGATATGCCGGGCGGTTCCAGGCAGATTTACACCACAAATCAGTCTAACCTTGGGTTTCAAGCGCGATATGACCAACTACTCACATTGGATCCTATTGTTTGTAGTCACTGGATTTGCCGGCGGTTCCGGGCAGATTTACACTGCAAACTCAACCCAACCTCGAGTTGGCCATTTTCAAGTTCATTCTAGTGTCATGTCCATGTTCAAGTTTTCATGTCAAGTTCGTGTCAAGTTTTCAAGGCAAGTTTCATGCCAAGTCTCCTATAATTTCCAATTTTTCCCAACATTACCCCGTCTAAATGTTAGGCTAACAATCTTAGCCTAATTTTTCGTTTGCATGATTTTTGGCATATAATATTAGGCTAAAACTTAGAGCCTAATTTAACGTACGCAAAATTGGCATAAAGAGATTCATTAACATAAACACGACATAGGGTTAAACTTGGCATCTTTTTGGGATAGTCAATATGAACATCATAGGTATGTACTTGAAAAATAATCAACATGAATATCATAGGTGTGAACTTGCAACGTAGACTAAACCAACATACATATATGTGAATTTGCAACATAGACTAAATCAACTTACATATATGTGAACTTGCAAATCAATCACGAACATATGAATAAATGTGAACTTGAAATATGACATAGGTTTAACATATACACATAAACATGTAGATCTAACATTTGGTCACATATGTTGATATGATTTCACAACCTAAAACTTGCATAACATGATAAACTACTCAACTTGTCATAACATGTTATATTCCAAGTTCATATACATATGAATAGACTTACTCATTAATTCCTAATTCAACATGATAATAAAACCACATGCACAAATCAATATCATTCAATTCCACATATAACATAATAAACTTTGTCCTATTATCCATTTATTTCTAAGGCATGACATAACCGAATAAATTGATTAAAACATCGCAGGCATATAGCTCTGATAACATTTTGAACATGAAAAGGTTTGAATGATAATCTAGGTTCGAGAATATTGATAGATCTAACTTAAATAGAAAAATCCCAAAATCAAGAATAAAGAAAATAGGTCTGAATAGAAAGTCAAGCTTAGATCCAATTTCATAGTCATAATCCTAGGAAATAACCTCATAGGTGATTAGCCACAATTGTCCTTGTCATAGTTATAGGCAATAGTCTTATGTTCACAGTCATAGGCGTAGTCATAGTCTTATGTTCACAGTCATAGGCATAGTCTTATGCCATTAACAATAGTTTCAACGTCGTAGACAATATTCCCAACAGTCAAGATCCAAGAAGAAAACAAGAATAGATATGAATCATATATAAATCAATTCCAATTTAACATGCCCATATTAGATTTATAGTTTTTATCTAAAAGTAACTGGAACTTACAGATCGTGGTTTAAGAAATTTAGATGCAGAAGTCAAGTCCAGAAATTTGTCATTGAATTGTTGAATCGCTGAATCTTTCTTTGATTGTAGAAGCAAATCCCCAATTCCTAGCCGTAGTCTTCAAAAAATAATCTTCGCGTTTTAATTTAATTGATTTAATTTAGAGGAAGAAGAAGAAGCCATGACCATCAAGAGTTTGAGCAGCATAACGTTAGAGAAGAATGATGTAAAGAGAATGAGGCTAGGAGGCTGTTTATATAGGGTTTCAAACTAATTAGAGCCGTCGACGAAGCTAGAGTTAATCAAAGCCATCCATCTCGAGAGAAGCCAATCAGAAAGTGACAAGTTAGCCCTAGTGACACGGCAGAGCTCAGAAATTCGACCAGAACCCGACCAGACCAGTCAGGGTCAAACCAGCAAGCTATGCAGGCCTGCTGCTCGGCCTGGGCGCACCTGCCAAGTGCGCCAATGCAAAATTGCATGGGCGCACTTCCCAAGTGCGCCATTGCAATTTTGTTCTGGCGCACTTCCCAAGTGCGCCAGTGCATTCTGGCCGGTTTCTGGTTTTTCTACCTAACTTCGTTCGTCCATATCTTCTTCTTACGGAATCCGTTTTACGCAAACTCGGACTCTATTTCAAGAAGAATTCCGAGACGAACGCAATGGCATAACCCGTTTCCCTTGATTCTTATTTTAAAAATTAATTCTACCTTGATTTAGGGTTTTAACATGTTATAAAAATTCGGGTTGTTACATTTACAACAGTAAAAAGGATTGGAATGAATGGGGAATGATAATAACCTATTATAATTAATTACATTAATGAGAAATGGGAAAACTTGTCCTAGGGACAAGTGGAGATTATAACTTAGGTTATAAGAAACGATGAAGAAAATGGGATGACTTATGTAATGAAATAAGTTGTACTTAATTACAAATTAAGTAATATGTAAACGTGAGAATCCGAATTCTGCTGATAAGGATAACATGTTAAAGGCTTGTCCTAGGGATACGTGGAAATTATAACATAAGTTACAGTAAATGGAAAAGGGAACTTATTAGTAAACCTTAGTTAAGAGAACTAAGTTAATAAGTAAACAACAAGTTGTAGTGGCAGTACAAGATGAAAATATGGTTGAATGAGGAAGGATATGGTAAATTAATGGAATGAAATAAGACATATTTAATCATAAACCATAAGTGACATGTTAAACAGAAACCATGTGAATTTGGATATACTTTATAACATATTAAATAGAACATGTTATTGTAACTATGGAATCGAATAATGAATAATAGAAAAAGATTATAGAATACAAACCTTGGATTACAATCTAGAGAATAACATGTTATGGGCTTATTAATAAACTTAAATGGATTAAGTTATAACTAAAATTAATAAGTGTGAGGAACTTGGTAACTTGAATAAGAAGTCAATATGACTGGGAATAACCAAGTTGAATGGAAATCTGAAAGGGAAGAGCAAGCGCTGAATTTAATAATTAGACATAGGGTCTAATAACATGTTAACCTGAGGCGCTTGGACCATCCGTACGTCTGAAGGTGAATAACCCAATGGGGTACATCATCGTGGTGTCATGATACATGAGGGGAACGCATTTCCATCAGATTATCCTACTTGTTCTTCCTGTTGTTCTGTTGATATTCTGTTGGAACCGAAGGATTGGAAGGGGAAGCATGCGGCTTCCTAGTACGTGGAGGGTACTCCTGGTAGTCCTCTATGCTGTGACAACATCGTCCTATGCAAGCAGGGGTTAGGTCTGCGTGTTTTTACCGGCTGATTATGCTTTGACTGCCACGATAATGGGAATTCAAAAGACTGTAATGACCAAGAGATTTTTGTCTCTGAAAATCGACACAAATACCAATGTCGACTATTCAGACATCAGAAATACCGGATAGTTAATAGAAAGAAGTCAGAGGGTGAGAATAGATAAGTTAGAAAATTAGAATAGAAGAAGAAGAACATACAACATCAGAGTAAATACGAATCTCACAGTAGAACGAACAACATATAGTATCTAAATAACTTTGAAACACAAATATGTATTTGTATATTAGAGTACAACACTTACATCACAGCAAAAATAAACAATAGCTATAAAATGATGCTGAAGCCTCCTGCTCCAAGCTCCATCTAGTGTATCTGTAAATCCCGACTACTTAACTGTCCATATAAATTTGGGCACCCAAGAGTTTAGCGAAAACAAAATAAATAAACTTTGGGTCAGTCGTGGGACTGGTGTGAGTAAACTCCAACCACTTGGTTTAACATTTAAAAATCGTTTTCAAAAGAAATGATAATCGTAAGACCAATCCACACATAAATACGGATGGTTTTTACCTTACGATAACCCAAAACATTTTTGAAATTTAATAATATTCCGATATTATAATAATATCTAATCATAAATAATTAACAATCTAGCAACCTGGCCACACATGACCGACCACTCATTTCTCTTAAGTGTATCGAATATATTGTCACCTACGGTTGCTAGCAGCATAACCGTTCCCGGGAGATACAGAAGCGAAAAGAAGTAACAAATATGAATATTCTCTAGATGGTGACAATACACCATATTGAGGGCGACCCACTAAGCCATGCTACCTGCCCGATTTTTGTCATTTCCCGGTTGATGAGCCATGGTGACAATACATCGCAATGACAACTCAAACCATTACACTCATTAACTGAATTCACTTAACTAACCTTCACTAACGAACCTTAACCATTTCTAAGTTAAAAAAAAAGTCATCCAATTTGGGGTATAACTAACTCTCAGACCTTAACTGAACAACATTTCTAACCTCAAAATAGACAAGGTTCACCTTTTAAATCTTCAACAAACTTCCTTACGTAACTCACAGATTCTATTAACGAATCCATTTCTTTTATACAATTCATTTGATTATAATAATAGTGTTATAATCCCATACTTCCGATGTATATAATAACTTAAATATAACTATTATTTATTAATTTAAACAAATAACTAAATAACAATTTATTTATAAATAAATAAATCTTGATTAAAAATCGGAAAGTAAATAATACTTTCTTACATTCGATATAGTCGAATCCCAATGTATAATCGTCTCTCGAATAATCTCTATTCGATAATTCTCTTTCTTGAATAAACTATATTCGATTATTTCTCTTTTCTCGAAAACGATATATTCGATTATCTCTCCTTCGAATGGACAATATTCAACAATATCTCCTTCATCGAATAAACTATATTCGATAACTCTTTCCTTCGAATAAACTATATTTGATTACCTCTCTTCAAATAACTTACATTTGATTATCAAATATGCAATTTACTCTAATTCGAATAACTAATGTTCGATTAACAAATTTTGATTAACTTTAATTGATTAACTCTAATTCGATTAACTCTAATCGATTAACTAATATTCAATTAACTATAATTCGATTAACTCTATCTCATTCAAATTCCCATTTGAATTCCTATTCAGAACCCAATTTCTGTATAAATGTTTTAAATTATAAAATATTTATTTTAATCCATTGTTCACATCGAATGTGAATAATATTTCTTATATTTATATACTCCAATTCAGTTTGATTTCATATTTAAAAATAATATTCCATTTCCAAATTCTTTTTATACTTTTATTTGTATAATTATTTCTATGAATCCTCCTTTTAACCTCTTACAGTTAAAAAACCTCATTCAAATTCCCTTTTATAAATGTTGAATTCAAATTCTATTAACATATTGGTGTTAAAACCGATTTCTGCTTCTTTATATGAATTCAGATTTATATATTCAAATTATCCAATAATAAATATTTTTCTTAATTTATAAACATCATTAATAAATTAATCTTCTTAATTTATCTATTAAAAAAAGATTTCCATTTAATTATACTTTAAATTAATCTTTTCCACTTATTATCTTTCATAGAATTTTATTCATTTTATAAAATACTTCCTTTTATAATACACTAATTATTTCCAAAATATTTACTTTTCTAATTATCCTATTTATTTTCCAATATTTCCTTTTCAACTCTATTATAAATGTTTTACAAATATTTCCCTCTCAATTCCATTTGTAAATGTTTTACAAATATTTCCCTTTCAATTCTATTTGTAAATGTTTTACAAATATTTCTATTTCACTTCTATTTATTTTACAAATAATTCCTTTTATAAAATCCATTAATTTTATAAAATCCTAAAATTCAATATCCACTTTGAAATTCCTTTTTTTAATAAAGTCATTTGATTTTATATAAATATATTTCATTTTCAATATACACTTTGAAAATCCCGTTTCTATATTCCAGTATTCCTTATGGTATTTAACATACCATATAACGATGATCAATATCATCCAAACACACATAATCAACAACAGATTATATATCACATCATATATCACAATATTCGAAAATAGTAAAATAAATTATGAGGAATCCCGTTGGATCCATCCGACCGGTTTCCCTGCATCCACAGATGTTACACAGTATAATTCATATCAATTCCAGTTTAATATGACATATCCTGATGAATAAAATAAATGTTTGTTTAACGATATGTGTGTATATCGTTAACTGTAATTCCAACCAATCAAACAACAATTCAACCAAACAATCATCACAAAAAAATCATCATTTATCAGTACTAGATTATATTTATAAAAATATATTTAAATAGAGTTAGTGAGTTTTACTTACCTTGGTTGATTATCATTAAATAATGATATTCGATCATCGGATTGATTCAAGCGTTTTATTTCGCCATAAATTGGGACGAGCTCCAAATCACTCCAAACTAGTTCCAGAATGTAGCCCTCATCCATATGATCTCAACGTGTCTAGTTTCGTTGAATTTCATTCACGTATGACAAAGTTATGCAATTTAAAAGTTAACGCATATTTAAATTAAATTAAAAATCGGATTTTTAAATTTGAATGAGCTCAACCTTTATTTCCCGGCCCAATACCCGTTTCAAGCCCAAACCCACTTACTACCCTGTCTTCCCCAATGCCGTGAGCTCCAGGACCGCCTCCTCCACATTTGCTGCGCCTTCCAACACCAATTCCTCCTCCCATACACCACCGATCACCGCAAAACACCGCCGTTACACTCCTCTTCCAAATCTCAACGTCCCCATACCCCTGAATCTCAACTCGGTGCACCCCATCAAAATCCGTCGTATGCTCCTCGCCTTGTGACATAGTGTGTTGATCGACATCAATATGCACAGAAACACCCCAAAAATCCATATGAGGTGCTAAACTCCACCACAAACTCAAAAACGATATTAAAAACTTGCATCGATTCCTCGATTGATCGATAATCCCAATCGGACAAAAATATTGCCATGCTGTACAAAATTTGATCGATCAAAATCTCCATCGTACCCAACAATAAGCTTACCATATTGAAGAGATTCGAATGAGGATCACAAACAAATAAAGTTTGAAATTTATAGATTTTGTTTGGATTTGATTTGATTTTTGGAAGGAGGAGGTTTTACTGTGGAAATTATTTTCGGTGGCAGCGTGCTGTGATGACCAGAGAAATAAAAGTCTAGGTTTAGAATGATGTTAGAGGGTATTTATAGGATAGGTAAATTATTTTTTTATTAAATTCTTATATTTTATTTTAGCCAATTACTCATTTATTCGTCTTTTAAAAATCCGTGTGATTACATAAATATCCAGAAATCATGGAAATTGACATGCAGCTAGAGTTTGACATTATAGACCCAACGAAACTGGTTTCGTCGAATTCCGACTTTGTTTGTTCACACAACGCATTTTAAAAGGTCAAATTATCGACTATTTATCACATTAAAATCCCGTACGGTCACATATGACTTCAAAAATTATGAAAATTGAAATCTAACAATAATTTAATATTCCAGATCCAACAAAATTAGTTTCGTTGAAAATGGAGATCGTTTGCAAACTGGTTATTTTTAAAGCTCTAAATAAACCCATTTAAATATTAATATATTTAAAAATAATTAAATTTTATATTAATAAATTAATATTATCATATATATTCACATTAGAATATCACATTACTCCAAAATAAATATATCGGACTTTATAGCTCGATATTTCAAAGTTTCCAGTTATATCGATATTCGATTTATATTGGAAAATCCATTTATAATATAAATAAATCGCTATAAATTATAAAGGAATTCCATAATGACTTTTCGAATATTTGATTTGGACATAACTCAATATCTACACGGCGAAATCCCGATTTTTCTCTTCCATTAGCAAAATATACTTCACCAGTTGTGAACGTTTCTTATTTCACAGAAATTCGAGTTAAAACGGATTCTATGTATTCGTTTAAAGTTCGAATCACCAAATTATGAACTACCGCGCCATTTCATGCTCGTTTATAATTATAATATAATGTACACATTCAACTATCTTTTATAAATAAATTCGTTAATATAATTCAATTTCTAACTGAATTATATATTTTTAGATTGTCCAATAAACACAATATTGTCAATTCACTAATTTTGACTATTTCGGAATTTAAATATATTATTCTATTATTTATATTAATTAAATATTCACTATTATTTAATTCAACGACCATTTAAAACTCTATTTCACTATTTAAATAATTAAATAAGTTAATTATTATACCGAAAAAATACGGGACGTTACGTTCTTTCCCCCTTAAAATAATTTCGTCCTCGAAATTGCTAAGGTGGAAAACAACCCTATTGACTGCATTAAAAATATTTGTTTACTTCTTAACTTCAATTTCAACTGAATCGATTAATTTCAATTAATTATCGATTCATTCCAATTAACTAAAAATTTCCAAAATTCTGAAATTTTTCTAACACTCGCAATTTCCAAAAAAAATTCGCCAGCACCTCCTTTGTACGGCTCAATCGGTACAACTACAACTCGCCTATCTAGGCCTTCTCTAACCCAAAAGAAAATCAAATAGCCAAACGGCTTGCTAATTCGGCTCATCAAAATCTTATACCCATATAAATATAAAATGGTACCCTTTTGTCGGGCATATCAACTTTATCACTTTCACCTGCTATCAATTCAACATATATTAATGTCATCTCAACCAATTTTCCAATCAATTTCTGTTCAACAGAGCTATTCGCTTGTATTCAAACCAAATTTTATTTCAAACTCGATTTCCATTCTCGATTCCAATTCTTAACTTATCACTTCAACATAATTCTATATTCCTATCTCATAATCCAATCTTATTCGATATTTCCTATTTCAATTCAATTTTCCATTTGGCTTTAATTATATTTTCAATTTCTATTGGCTTTTACAAATTCTACTTTAATTTGTTTTAATTCAAATAATCTATTTCAGGGAGTTTTTAAACAGCTTAGCCTTTTCCAAAAATCAAAATATTCATTTTGGAAAATCAAAACAACTTGTTTTCTCAAAACAATTCAAAAACAAAAATTTTGGTGGTAATTCGTTACTTAGAAACACGAAAATGTACACTGATGATGGTTGACTTCATCATCGGAATCGGTTTTCCAGCTATCGAAGTGAGTTCAATACTATATCACTTTCAAAACCATTTCTAAACACTTTCATTTTGAAATCCATTTCAAAATATCCTTTTCAATGCTTGTAACAAATTTAAAATCTTCCAGGATTTTAAAATCCATGTATATTTAACCCATATTCATTTACAAACACTTGCCCAAATTTTAGGAATTTTAATTCCATTTCTGATTTAATTTCAGATTTAATTCATCTGATTTCACGTATTTCACTTATATGAATTCTTATTGGCTATTTACATAACCATTTCACATTTTATTATATTATTCAATTATAATCACAACCAACACATCCAATATACTATAATACTTCAAATATATGTACTTTATTTATACCAAAATATAATTTGGGTAAAATTATTTCATTTACCCTCTTTTCAAAACATACCGTGTCGGTCCATTGTATTCGAGTGTTTATAAACCCCTATCGATACAGTGGATCAAACTGATCGATCAGATCTCATAAACAACTCAACCAATAAATCTCCACAATATAAAACCATTTTTATATCAAATAACAAATACGCGCTCATATATATTCACTCAAACTCAGTCTAGGGTATTGCTAACCCCATATCTACTGAGTTACGCCACAGAGCCAAGGTAATTACTAAACCTTAAGCTCTGATACCACTACAACGAACCAGAGATTTTCGACTCCGAAAATCGACACAAATACCAATGTCCACTATTCAGACATCAAAAATATCGGATAGTTAATAGAAAGAACTTAGAGGGTGAGAATAGATAAGATAGAAAACTAGAATAGAAGAAGAATAACATACAACATCAGAGTAAATACGAATCTCACAGCGGAATGAACAACATATAGTATCTAAAATAACTTTGAAACACAAATCTGTATTTGTATATTAGAGTACAACACTTACATCACAGTGGAAATAAACAATAGCTATAAAATGCTACTGAAGCCTTCTGCTCCAAGCTCCATCTAGTGTATCTGTAAATCTCGACTACTTGACTGCCTGTATAAATTTGGGCACCCAAGAGTTTAGGGAAATCAAAACAAATAAACTCTGGGTTAGTTATGGGACTGGTGTGAGTAAACTCCAAACACTTGGTTTAACTTTTAAAAATCATTTTCAAAAGTAATGATAATCATGAGACCAATCCACACATAAACATGGTTGATTTTTACCTTATGACAATGCAAAATATTTTTGAAATTCAATAATATTCTGATATTATAATATTGTCTAATCACACATAATTAACAATCTAGCAAAACGCTTGCATCTCATGCTCCACACACATACATACATATATAGTATACAATCAAAACTGCAGGCGCTTATTGGAGATTGGATTCCAACTATGACAAGGTATGGAACCACCTGCCGATAGTGTATCTCTAGAGAGGAATACACCGGGTTCAACAAGAACGTCTTGCAACCCGGCCACACATGGCCGACCACTCATTTCTCTTGAGTGTATCGAATATATTGTCACCTACGGTTGCTAGCAACATAACCGTTCCCGGGAGATACAGAAGCAAAAAGAAGTAACAAATATGAATATTCTCTAGATGGTAACAATATACCCTAGTGGGGGGGACCCACTTAGCCATGCTGCATGCCCGATTTTTGTCATTTCCCAGTTGATGAAGCTTGAGGTCATAACGTATCTTTTGACAGATCATACATTCATTTACTTTGAATGTCACATCGTCATACCCGCCAAATCACAAATTGATTTCCACAAAAATATCACGGGTATAAAGCTAAGAGAAACGAATTTCTCTGCCACCAAACATGAATACGTTTGAAGCGATCAACTTACGTGATCCATTAGATATACTCTGTCAGACATTTGTCCATACACGTTGCCCTAGGACTAGACAAACCGAAGGCACTATTCTGTAAATAGGATAGCCCTTGCATAACACCGTCTTAAATTGTCTTCATCATATTTGATTGCAACATTAATGTCCATACAGAGTGGTTTTCAGATAATGAATCTGATCCCGGTCTCTCCGTATTGACAACGTAAAATGGTCAAAAACTTCGATAATCGGTGACTTAACGATCAAAGAAAAACATGTGCAAACAACGATATTATTTCCTATGGAAATTTTATCAAACAATCATCAATCAACATTTATTCCTTTGAATTAATTTATCATTAATTTATTCATTTCCCTATTTTCGTTTCCATATATTCGTGATTTCCTATTTTCAAAATTTAGAAATTATACGTTATAAATCAATGGAAAACATTTCCATATTTACTCTCATTTCTTATTTTTTATATTGGAAAACATTTTTGATTCTTTTTTGGAAAAAATTTCCAAAACACCTTCATTGGATTTAAACAGATGTTTAAATAAAACATCGCTATGCCAACTCAGACCATTACACTCGTTACCTGAATTCACTTAACCAACCTTCACTAACGAACCTTAGCCATTTCTTAGTTAAAGATAAAGTCAATCAAGTTAGGGTATAACTACCTCTCAGACCTTAACTGAACAACGTTTTTGAAATAGGGAAAGTTCGCCTTTTAAATCTTCAACAAACTTCCTTACGTAACTCTCGGATTTTATTTACGAATCCATTTCTTTTATATAATTCATTTGATTATAATAATAGTGTTATAATCCCATACTTCTGATATATATAATAACTTAAATATAACTTTTATTTATTAATTAAATTAATAACTAAATGACAACTTATTTATAAATAAATAAATCTTGATTAAAAATCGAAAAGTAAATAATACTTTCCTACATTCAATATAGTCGAATCCCAATGCATAATCCTCTATCAAATAATCTCTATTCTATAATTCTCGAATAGACTATATTCGATCATTTATCTTTTCTCGAATACGCTATATTCGATTATCTCTCCTTCGAATGGACAATATTCGATAATATCTCCTTCATCGAATAAACTATATTTGATAACTCTTTCCTTCAAATAAACTATATTCGATTACCTCTCTTCAAATAACTTATATTCGATAATCAAATAAGCAATTTACTCTAATTCGAATAACTAATGTTCGATTAACTAATTTTAATTAACTTTAATTGATTAACTCTAATTCGATTAACTCTAATCGATTAACTAATATTCAATTAACTCTAATTCGATTAACTCTATCTCATTCAAATTCCTATTTGAATTCCTATTCAGAACCCAATTTCTATATAAATGTTTTAAATTATAAAATATTTATTTTAATCTATTGTTCACATCGAATGTGAATAATATTTCTTATATATATACAAATTCAGTTTGATTTCATATTTAAAAATAATATTCTATTTCCAAATTCTGTTTATACTTTTATTTGTATAAATATTTATACAAATCCTCCTTTTAACTTCTAACAGTTAAAAACATCATTTAAATTCCCTTTTATAAATGTTGAATTGAAATTCTATTAACCTATTGGTGTTAAAACTAATTTCTACTTCTTTATATAAATTCAGATTTATATATTCAAATTATCCAATGATAAATATTTTTCTTAATTTATAATATAAATTAATCGTCTCAATTTTATCTGTTAAAAACAGATTTCCATTTAATTATACTTTAAATAAATCTTTTCCACTTATTCTCTTTTTTAGAATTTTATTCATTTTATAAAATACTTCCTTTTATAATACACTAATTATTTCCCAAGTGTTTACTTTCCTAATTATCCTATTTATTTTCCAATATTTCCTTTTCAATTCTATTGTAAATGTTTTACAAATATTTCCCTTTCAATCCCATTTGTAAATGTTTTACCAATATTTCCCTTTCAATTCTATTTGTAAATGTTTTACAAATATTTCTATTTCACTTCCATTAATTTTACAAATAATTTTGTTTACAAAATCCCTTGATTTTATAAAATCCTAAAATTCAATACCCACATTGAAATTCCTTTTTTTTATAAAATCATTTGATTTTATATAAATACATTTCACTTTCAATATACACTTTGAAAATCTTGTTTCTACATTCCAGTATTCCCTATGGTATTTAACATACCATATAACAATCATCAATATCATCCAAACACACATAATCAACAACAAATTATATACCACATCATATATCACAATATATGAAAACAGTAAAATAAATGTTGAGGAATCCAGTTGGATCCCTCCGACCTGTTTCTCTGCATCCACAGATGTTACACAGTATAATTCATATCAATTCCAATTCAATATGACATATTCTGATGAACATAATAAATGTTTGTTTAACATTATGTGTGTATTTCGTAAACTGTAAATCCAACCAATCAAACAACAATTCAACCAAACTGTCATCACATGAAAAAAAAAGAAAATCATCACTTATCAGTACTAGATTATATTTATAAAAATATAATTAAAACAGAGTTAGTGAGTTTTACTCACCTTGGTTGATTATCGTTAAATAACGATATTCGATCGTCGAATTGATTCAGGCGTTTTATTTCGCCATAAATTGGGATGAGTTCCATAATCACTCCAAACTAGTTCCAGAATTAGCCCTCGTCCATACGATCTCAATGTGACTAGTATCGCTGAATTTCATTCACGTTTGAAAATTTTATGCAATTTAGAAGTTAATGCATATTTAAATTAAATTAAAACTCGGATTTTTAAATTTAAATGAGCTCAACCTTTATTTCTCGGCCCAATCCCGTTTCAATCCTAAACCCACTTACTACCCTGTCTTCCATAATGCCGTGAGCTCCAGGACCGCCTCCTCCACCATTGTCGCGCCTTCCAACACCAATTCCTCTTCCCATACACCACTGATCACTGCAAAACCACCGCCATTACACTCCTCTTCCAAATATCTACCTCCCCATACCCCTAAATCTCAACTTGGTGCACCTCATCAAAATCCGTCGTCTGCTCCTCACCGTGTGATATAGTGTGTCGATTGGCACCAATATGCACAGAAACACCCCAAAAATCCATACGAGGTGCTAAACTCCACCACGAACTCAAAACGATATTAAAAAATTGCATCGATTCCTCGATTGATCGATAATCCTAATCCGACAAAAATATTGCTGCGTTGTACAAAATTTGATCGATCAAAATCTCCACCGTACCCAACAACAAGCATACCAGATTTAAGAGATTCGGATGAGGATAACAAATATATAAAGTTTGGAATTTATAGATTTTGTTTGGATTTGATTTGATTTTTGGAAGGAGGAGGTTTTACTTTGGAAATTATTTTAGGTGGCGACGTGCTGTGATGACCAGAGAAATAAAAGCCTAGGTTTAGAATGATGTTAGAGGGTATTTATAGGATAGGCAAATTATTTTTTTATTAAATTCGTATATTTTATTTTAGCCAATTACTCGTTTATTCGCCTTCTAAAAATCTGTGTGATTACATAAAATATCCAAAAATCATGGAAATTGATATGCAGCTAGAGTTTGACATTACGAACCCAACGAAACGGTTTAGTCGAATTCTGACTTTGTTTGTTCACACAGCGCATTTTTAAAGGTCAAATTATTGACTGTTTTTAACATTAAATCCCGTACGGCCATATACTGACTTCAAAAATTATGGTAATTGAAATCTAACAATAATTTAATATTCCGGATCCAACAAAATTAGTTTCGTCGAAAACGGAGATCGTTTGCAGAACTGGTTATTTTTAAAGCTCTAAATAAACCCATTTAAATATTAATATATTTAAAAATAATTAAATTTTATATTAATAAATTAATATTATCATATATATATTCACATTAGAATATCACACAACTCAAAAATACATATATTGGACTTTATAGCTCGATATTTCAACGTTCCCAATTATATCGATATTTGATTTATATTGGAAAATCCATTTATAATATAAATAAATCTCTATAAATTATAAAGGAATCCCATAGCGGCTTTTCGAAAATTTGATTTGGACATAACCCAAAATCTACAGGATGAAATCCCGATTTTTTTCTTCCATTAGCAAAATATACTTCGCCAGCTCTAAACGTTTCTTATTTCACAGAAATCCGACTTAAAACTAATTCTATATATTCGTTTAAAGTTCAAATCACCAAATTACGAACTACTGCTCCATTTCGAGCTCAATTATAATTATTATACAATTTACGCGTTCAACTGTCGTTGATAAATAAATTCGTTAATATAATTCAATTCTAAACTAAATTATATATTTTTAAATTGTCCAATAAACACAATATTGTCAATTCACTAATTTTGACTATTTCGAAATTTAAATATACTATTCTATTGTTTATATTAATTAAATATTCATTATTATTTAATTCAATGACCATTTAAAACTCTAATTCACTACTTAAATAATTAAATAAATTAATTATTATACCGAAAAAATACGGGACATTAGAAGACTATAGGGGGCATAGGTGATTCGACGATCTAAGTAGCCTCATGACTAGGATAGGTTACGACCACTCTTGAATAACTAACAAGTCTAACCTAGGTGATTAGCAAGTCATCGGGTACCCACCATCGACAATACGCTTGATATGTGATGCACGATGCAGAAAGGCGGAGAGCTAAACCAAAAGACCATAGACCTTTTGCTATCAAGGCTATGGGCGAGGAACTGGCCAATTAGGATTTGTTGTTTCCTCTTGGGCCAGATCAGTAGTTCTCAATCTTGTTTGCCTTTCACTAGTTGAGGGAGGGGTCAGGTGGGACCATAACAACTGAAAATGTAGACCTTAGTATAGAGTAGTATATTTACAATATTTTGTAAATATACTCCTTTCATTTGTTTATACAAATATCTGAAAAGCTACTGACCGAGTTTTGTGTTTCTTGTACAGCCCTGCCATGGGACTCGGTAGACAGTAGAGGTTATGTGCAGTTAAGGCATCGAGTACGATTGACGATACTATGTGGGAAAGTCTAGATACATGCATGTCTACTTTGGGTGGTGTATTGTAGACTCGTGTGGAATTACTCTGTAATCTGATTCGATCAAAGCTGGTTGTCCATGCGTTTACATAGCATGGCGATGGCAGATCTATTCGAAACATAGCATTGTTATATAAAGATCTATACGTCACTCCGGTGTAAGATGAGGGACTGCGTATATTTCTGTGGCGTTACGGCGGAGACCATGCGAGTGAGGTACTATGGGGTGTACCTTAATATTGGGTGTAACTACATATATACTGTATTAGGTTCATCCATTGGGAAGTTGATGGGTATGACATGTGTGTGAGTCTTGATTGCTATTCACTCGAGTATCCTAATAAACAAGAAAATGTAACAGAACAGTATATGTAGGATTATCCAAAATGTGTAGTTTAAATTCAGTCACCAAAACTTGTGTTCTGACCCCTCTGTAACACCCCGTAATTTTAAAACATGACATAAGAGATAATTAAAGAATACTTAATTTTTATAAGAAGAATTAAGGGAAGTGGGTTGCGCCATTTCGTTCGTCTCGGAATTCTTCTTGGGATAGAATCTGAGTTTGTGTAAATCGGATATCGTATGAAGAAGTTATGAAGCTTAGAAGATTTTAGTTTAAAGCAGAATTTATTTAAATAATAATTAAATAACAAAAACTGTTCAAAAATCAAAATTTGGACAAAGCGGGCCGAGCATGAAATTTCCCGCTCGTGGATGTCGACCCCCCCAGTGGGTGTCGACATGGGTGTCGATCCCCACATAGAGTGTCGACAGGGGGTGTCGACCACCCTATAGGGGTGTCGACCTCATCGGCCCAGATCTGGCCTGACGTGTTCTGTGGTGGATCTGGTGACACGTTCTTCTGGGATTGGCGGGATGACGTATTTTTCTGGTCTGGATGGTTCAGATTGATCCTAATCTAATCTAAGGGTCCTAATTCACCTAGAGCATCTATAAAATACCCCTAAACCTAACCCTAATCACATTGTTTTCATCCATGGCGCCTCCATGCTGCTCTAATCAAAATCAAATCTAGCCTGTCTTCTCCACCAAAGCAAATCAGAATAGGAGTATTCAAATTAAAAGATCAGATCTACAAACAATCAAAGTAGAGATTATTCAGGATCAGATTTACTACAACAACGCCTAATTTTCTTCTAAGAATCCTATCGCTGTGAGTCTATGTTACTTTCACATATAATTAAATTAAAAAGTAATTGTGATAGGATTGTAAATTGGATCTAATGTATATGCATGTGACTGAAATGAATCTTATCAAGCTTGTAAATCATTACCATTCATATTAATACCTATAAATCTGTCATATGCCTTTTTGATCCATTTTATCGTTATATGCCTGTTTATATTTCATATGCATGTTCTTATGTTTATGCCAGTTTGGATGTTTTGATTCTCTTCACTTTTTCCTTTTTTCTTTATGAGATTAGGCTAACTTCGAGCCTAACATGTTGCATTGAAATTTACGTACGAATAACGTTGGAACGATTGGGAAAAAGTTTGGCAAATATGCAATGAAATGAAATTTGGCATAAATTGTTGACAAATATGGAAAATTGGTTTCGGCATAATTGAGTATGACTTGTATACATGAGATTTGGCATAAATTGTTAATAACTAGGAAGATAGGTTTGGGCATAATTTGGCACATGAGAGTATAAACATAATTTAGATTGGAAATTATGGGTAAATTGGGACTTGAATCAAGAAGGTGATAATAAACGCCTAAGACACGAGGTTAGATTCAGATTTCGGTATAAGCCTGCCCGGAACCGCCCAGTATATCCAACAACCACAATTTGGTAATCTAATGTGAGAGCTCAAAGGCAAAAATTAGATGCGTAATAATGCAAAGACACGAGGTTAGATTCAGATTCCGGTATAAGCCTGCCCGGAACCGCCCGGCAAACCCAGCAACCGCAAAACGGTAATCTAATGTGGGAGGTCTTGCAAGATTACAATTATAATGAATTAATGAACACTTAACCAAGGTAAGACATGTGATTAGACATGTGGATAATAAAGGGTTAAGTGGGTAATATGGGTAGCATGTGAAACATAATAAAAGAACTTAACCAAGATGAGACATGTGATTATTAGACATGGGGATAAATAGGGGTTAAGTGGGAATTCCTAGTAAGGAACAAGCTTAGGAGGGAAGATTGTGTCAAGTGGGTGGACCTTTTTCAACCAGTAACCCATTTTAGTATCTGTATGAGCTCAAATAAGGTCGAGGACAGGGACATGCTTACTGAGGTTGATTGTAAGAGGTCAATAAAGAGTTAGCAATGGCAGTGCAAGTCCAATGGAGTCATGTGCGTATATGGGTCCGAGATGGTAGTAAGGCGTTGTTGCATCATGTAGGTATAAGCTGTGCATTTCAATAGTGTTGGGTTTGCCACCTTAGGGAGTGATACACGCTATTGTGGGACCAGCACAGGTATCTACGAGGTTAGGGAGCCAATCGAATGAGGAGGGTAGTGGGTACAACTACTGGTGGTAGGAGCAAGTGGGCACCTACGAGAGTAGATAGGAGTACACGAAGCTACCATTATTATGATTAGTAGAGAGGGATCATCTTTAGTATGTAACTAGTATGTGGTACGGTGCGGAGCATTTCTTGTAGTGGTTTGGTGTGCATCCGATGTTTTACCTTACTTACCTTGTTTACCTTGTCATATCTGCTTATGTTGCACTCATCTCTTATATCCAGTTTATGTTCTTATCCTGTTACATTATTGATTATATTGTTAAAGTCACTAGACACGACAGACTTATGTATGACCCCTTTTTGTTTTGCCTCTTTTCTTTCTTTTCCCCTCCAAGTCCTCATGGTGGGATTAGTGAAGCTTGACTTGGATTCCTTTCTTCTTGAAGTGCTTGGAAGTGTTGAAAGTAATGCTCAGCTTTATCTCTTTTCCATTATGGCTATTTGGAGTGGGATTATGGTTTTACTTTTATGTACTCTGATAATAATTTTGTACAAGATGGATATTTGTGTCCTTGGCTTTAGTATATGGTTTTGATGTTGTAACCAGATGTGTTTTGCTTTTCCGCTGCAATGAATAAATTTTTGAATGTTCTTAAGTACCATTTTATATATCTGTCTTGTGATATTCTGTTCAATGCTCTTATAATACTCCATGGAAGTTAATGCATTCCCTTAGTGAGTGACATTAATGGACGTTGGGTGTTACACGTGGTACCAGAACTGAAGGTTACCAGAACAGATAAAAGATTTTGAAAACGGTTTTAAAAAGCGTTTTTTTTAAGAAGTATTTTCAAAAACATGTTTTAAAGAAGGTGTTTTCAAGAGAAAAGTTTACTATGAAAAACATAATCCCCAAAAGTCATATATCTTTCTTTCGATTCTCTACTTGAATCTCTTTTTCCTTTCTTTTCACCATAGTTCCATAGGCAAGTTAAAACTACGGCACATGTCGAAAGGCAAAGAAGTGCCCAACCTCCGTCTGTAGCCGTAGTAGTTTCACCTGTGGCTAATCTTCTTTCAAGCTTCGTAGGGTTTTCTGTGCGATGGAGGCAACTTTCGAGAGATTTGTTAACATGTTACACAAGGATAGTAAAAATGAGAATGAGGGAGTTTAGGCTAAGGAGCACAACCCCAGGATAAGAAACTTGTTGATATGGATTTAATCCACGAAGAAGGTAAAGGTGAAAAGAAAGAGGTGAAAGTAGAAGAATCACAGAACAAGAAAGTAGAACCTAAGAAGGGTGGAAAGAATAATAAATATCGTGACAAGAGAATGTGTCTTTATTGTGGTATAATGGGCCATGTGATTAAGGATTGTAGGAAGAAGAAGAAGCATGGTTATTTTCATTGCGGTGAGGCAGGACATCTGATTAAAGACTGCCCGAGGAGGCAAGGACAAGGGCAAGGGCAGAGGACAGGGCCTACTTCTGGAGAGAAGGTTCATGCTCTCATGGCACCAGGACAATGAAGAGGAAGAAACATTTCTGTCAAAAATTTGATTTTTCTTTTTGATCACCCTGTTCGAACTTTGTTTGATTCTGGCGCTTCATATTCATTTATATCTACTTCTGTTGTTGAGTCTCTGCACCTAGATACTAGTATAGTAGTGGATCCTGCTGTTGTCTCAAATCCTATTGGGGGTACGGCTCATCTTTCTATGTTATGTCGGGATTTGATAATACATGTGTATGGCGTTGAGTTCGAATGCAACGCTTATGCGCTTGGCTTCACGGGCTATGGGTTGATTCTAGGGATGGATTGGCTAGCCAGGTATAATGCCATTTTCGACTGTGAAAAGAGGGTAGTTAGACCGTTGACTAGTTTGGGTAATACTCTCGATATCTCATGCAATCTTAAGGTTTCTGTTGTGCTTAGCTACCTAGAATCGCTTGACACATCTATTGATGATTTGCAATCTGTTCGAGTAGTCCGTGAGTATGCAGATGTCTTTTAGGAGGTTAGGGGCTTACCTCCAAACGCGAGATAGATTTCCGTATATATTTGGTGGACAATGCAAAGCCAGTTGCATTGCCTGTACCCCACATGGCTCCAAGAAAAAGGAGGGAGCTTAGTAAACAAGTGAAAGAGTTGCTTGAGAAAGAGCTCATAAGAAGAAGTATCTCGGAGTGGGGTGCTCCCGTTGTTTTTGCTACAAAGGCTGATGGTTTGCTTAGATTGTGCATGGACTATAGGGACCTGAATAAGCTCACGAATAAGAACAAATACCCATTGCCGAGGATAGAGATTTTTTGATCAGTTGGTTGGTGCTTCGGTGTTCTCGCGGTTGGACTTAGCTATGGGATTTCATCAGTTGAGGGTAACTGAGGATAGTATAGATAAAACTGCTTTTAGGACTCCCGATGGTTTCTTCAAATGGCTCGTCATGCCTTTTTGGTTTGATGAATGCACCCGCCTATTTCGTAGACTTGATAAGTAGGGTGTTTAAGGAGTTTCTAAACGAGTTCATGGTGGTCTTTGTGGATGATATCTTAATATTCTCTAGAAGCGAGGAAGAACATGCCCTGCATCTTAGGGAAGTCTTAGAGATCCTTCGAGCACATCAACTTAAAGCGGAGTTCTCCAAATGTCATTTTTGGAGAAAGGAAGTGAGGTTCTTAAGGCACATGGTCTCCAAGGAAGGGATAGCAGTAGATCACACGAAGGTGGTAGCAATCCAAGATTGGAAGGTTCCTAAGAATGCAACGGAAGTAAGTAATTTTCTTGGTTTGGAGGGCTATTACAGAAAGTTCGTCAAGGACTTTGCAAAGATATCAGCCCCACTTACATGGTTGATGAAAAAAAAATTGGCCTTATCTTGGGATGTTGACTGTGACGATGCTTCCCAACATTTGAAGAGGGCATTGACGATAGCTCCAGTTTTCGTTTTGCCGGATGATAGTAAACCATTCACAGTATATACCGATGCTTGCGGGACAGGGCTTGGCGTAGTTTTGATGCAAGATGGAAGGATGATATGGTATGGTGGAAGGCAGTTAAAGGTCCATGAGAAAAATTACCCTACCCACGACATAGAGTTAGCTGCCATAGTTTTTGCGCTTAAGTCTTGGCGTCACTATTTGCTTAGAGAGAGGTTTGAAGTTGTATACAGACCATAAGTAACTAAAATACTTGTTCTCTCAAAAAGATCTAAACTTAAGGCAACAGAGGTGGATGGAGTTTTTAGCATCCTACGATTTTGAGATTGCATATACCCCTGGCAAGGGTAACATTGTAGCCGATGCCTTGAGTAGAAAGAGGTTGACTTTGAGCCCTTTATTTGTCGAGTGGAAGAGTTTATAGTATATATCTACCTTTGACTTTAGACCCTCTATCGATTATGTACCCGGTTTGTTGGCATCCTTAGAGGTGCGATCTACGCTTTTGGGACAGATAGAGGCGGCACAACGAGATGACCAACAGTTGATAGGGATAGTAAACAAGATCATAAGAGGGGAGTCTTCGAGCCATCTAAGTAGGTATAATATAGATGACAAAGGTTGGTTGCGTAGAGATGGGAGACTTTGCGTATCACAAGACGAGGGTTTGAGGAGGACAATCCTTGAAGAAGCACATCGTTCTAAGATGACCATACATCCCGGTAGTGACAAGATGTATAAGGACATGAAGGGAGTTTTCTTTTGGGCCGGAATGAAGAAGGATGTAGCTGTGTTCATTTCTAAATTCTTAGTGTGCCAGCAAGTCAAGGCTGAGCAAAAGAAGCCTGGTGGTTTTCTTCACCCTTTAGAGGTTCCACGGTGCAAATGGTAAAGTGTTTCCATGGATTTCGTCGACGGATTGCCGAGGGCAAGGAAGGGTAACACAGGGATTTGGGTAGTAGTAGATAGACTTACCAAGAGCGCCCATTTCATTCTTGTTATGAGTAAAAGAACATCGGCATGGTTAACATCTGTTTATCTCCGAGAGATAGTTCGTCTACACAGCATACCTTCTAGTATCGTAAGCGATCGAGATCCCATTTTCACTAGTGAGTTTTGGAAGAGCTTACAGAAGGTGGTAGGAACGCAATTGCATTTGAGCACCACTTATCACCCTCAGACGGACGACCAAACAGAAAGAGTGAATCGGATTCTAGAGGATCTTTTGAGATTATTCATCTTGGACTTTAGAGGAACATGGGAGGAACATCTTCCATTAGTAGAGTTCTCCTACAACAACAGCTATCAGACTAGTATTGGCATGGCACCTTTTGAAGCTCTATATGGACGACCTTGCCGATCACTGACTTGTTGGTGGGAGTCTATGGATAAGATTTTGCTCGGGCCCGAAATGGTTAGGGAAACTTCAAAGAAGATAGGCTTGATACGAAGACGCATGAAGACGGCACAAGACCGGCAAAAGTCACACGCTGATAAGAGACGAACCGATCTTGAGTTCGATGCTGGAGACATGGTTTTTATTAAAGTGTCACCATTGAGGAATGCAGTTCGTTTTGGATCTATAGGGAAATTGGCACCATGGTTCGTAGGGCCATTCCCTATTACAGAAAGAATTGGACAGATGGCATACTGAGTGAAGTTGCCTGAGAATCTTAGTGGCATTCATGATGTATTTCATGTGTCGCATTTGAGGAAGTGTTTACACGATACCATTGAAGTCGTGGAGCCGAGCATTCTTAGAGAAGCGGAAGTTGAGCGAGATGCCACAATTAGATGAGTTCCTAGATGCATCCTTGGATCGAAGGTCAAGAAATTACGCAACCAAGAGGTCAAGTTGGTTAAAGTACAGTGGGGAGATGATCAAAGAGACGCGACTTTGGAGACTAAAGACAAGATATACCCTTTCCTTTTTGAGGGTATGTTCTTAACTTCTCCTTTTTCTACCACCTCGTTTGTACTTGTTCTATCGTTTAGTGTATCCTCTCGATTAAATCTTCGAACTTTAGGTAGAAAGTCCTATGGTTGTAAACATGTGTTTGAGGCATGTTATGTTTGGTGGATGCAAGTGGATGTAAGTGTTTACTAGTGGTTGCTCGTGGATACATTTACACACACATTAGGCACTAGATCGACTCGATCACTTTCATATTGCATATGAATGAGTGTGCATATTTAAGTTAATGGATGTATATTGAATGTGTTATCATATGATGCCACATTTGAAAGAATGGTTGTGCACTCATATAGAAACGATATGTATCATTAGGATTCTTTTGCATACATAATGGACGCATGGCACTTTCATGTTTTGCATTAAGGAGGCCAACTGAATCAGTAGACCACCTGATCTTTGCATTAGATAAGGGACATATACACACACTTTTGCATATGTTCATATAACACTAGAAATCTTTTAAGGACAATGGATGCTTATGGATGATGGATGAGTAGATGGATGATGGATGGTAGGATACATTCTTCTTAACTTGAAGATTTCGGGGATGAAATCCTTTAAGGAGGGGAGAATGTAAAACCACGTGATTTTAAAACATGACATAAGAGATAATAAAAGAATACGTAATTTTTATAAGAAGAATTAAGGGAAGCGGGATGCGCCATTTCATTCGTCTTAGAGTTTTTCTTGGAATATAGTCCTAGTTTTTGTAAATCGGATATCATATGAAGAAGTTAAGAAGCTTAGAAGGTTTTAGTTTAAAGAAGAATTTATTTAAATAATAATTAAATAATAAAATCTGTTCAAAAATCAAAATTTAGACAAAGCGGGCTGAGCGGGAAATTTCCCGCTCGTGCGTGTCGACCCCCCGGGGGGTGTCGACATGGGTGTCGACCCCCACATGGGGTGTCGACAAGGGTGTCGATCCCTCTATATGGGTATCGACCCCATCGGCCTAGATCTGGCATGACGTGTTCTGTGGTGGATCTGATGACGTGTTCTTCTGGGATTGGCGGGATGATTTGTTTTTCTGGTCTGGATGGTTCAGATGAATCCTAATCTAATCTGAGGGTCCTAATTCACCTAGAGCATCTATCAAATATCCTTAAACATAACCCTAATCTCATTGTTTTCATCCATGGCGCCTCCATGCTGCTCTAATCAAAATCAAATCTAGCCTCTCTTCTCCACCAAAGCAACTCAGAAAAGGAGTATTCAAATTAGAAGATCAGATCTACAAACAATCAAAGTAGAGATTATTCCAGATCAGATTTACTACAACAACGCCTAATTTTCTTCTAAGAATCCTATCGCCGTGAGTCTGTGTTACTTTCACATATAATTAAACTAAAAAGTAATTGTGATAGCATTGTAAATTGGATCTGATGTATACGCCTGTGACTGAAATGAATCTTATCAAGCTTGTAAATCATTATCTTTTAGATTCATACCTATAAATCTTTCATATGCCTTTCTGATCCATTTTATCGTTATATGCTTGTTTATATTTCATATGCATGTTCTTATGTTTGTGCTAGTTTTGATGTTTTGATTCTCTTCCCTTCTTCTTTTCCTTTTTTCTTTATGAGATTAGGCTAACTTCCAGCCTAACATATTGCGTTGAGATTTACATATGAATAATGTTGGAACGATTGGGAAAATTGTGGGAAATATGCAATGAAATGAAATTTGGCATAAATTGTTGATGAATATGGAAAATTGGTTTTGGTATAAACTGTTAATAACTATGAAGATGGGTTTGGGCATAATTTGGCACTTGAGAGTATAAACATAATTTAGATTGGAAATTATGGGTAAATTGGGACTTTAATCAAGAAGGTGATAATGAACACCTAAGACACGAGGTTTGATTTGGATTGCAGTATAAGCCTGCCCAGAACCGCCCAGCATATCCAGCAACCACAATTTGGTAATCTAATGTGAGAGGTCAAAGACAGAAATTAAATGGTAATAATGCAAAGACACGAGGTTAGATTCGGATTGCGGTATAAGCCTGCCCGGAACCGACCGACAAATCCAGCAACTGCAAAATGGTAATCTAATGTGGGAGGTCTTGCAAGATTACGGTTATAATGAATTAATGAACACTTATCCAAGATAAGTTATGTGATTAGACATGGGGATAATAAAGGGTTAAGTGGGTACATGGGTAGCAGGTGAAACATAATAAAAGCACTTAACCAAGATGAGACATGAGATTAGACATGGGGATAAATAGGGGTTAAGTGGGAATTCCTAGTGGGGACCAAGCTTAGGAGGGAAGCTTGTGTTAAGTGGGTGGACCCTTTTCAACTAATAACCCATTTTAGTATCTATAAGTAACGACCCGGGTTTTCAGCGATCTTGGTTATCCGACATAAACCCAATGTCGACTATTCAAGCATCGGAAAACACCGGATAGTCCATGAAGGAAATTAGAGGGTGAGGATAGATAAGATAGAAACTTATAATAGAAGAAGAACATACAACATCAGAGTAACACGAATCTCACAACGGAACGAACAATATGTAATAAATACATAACTTTGAAATAAAACTAGTACATGCATACAGTAACATTATCATAGTACAACACTTACGACACAACGGAAATAACTATAACTATATAATCCTGAAGCCTCCTGCTCCAAGCCCTCCAAGTATATCTGTAAAATCCTGACTACTTGACTGCCCGTACATAATTGGGCACCCAAGAGTTTAGGGAAAACAAAACAAAATAAACCCTGGGTCAGTCATGGGATTGGTGTGAGTAAAACAATTTAAAACAGTTTGAGTAATTAAACGATATCTCATAAGACCACGCCGTATAATAGAATGGGTTTTTCCTTTATGAGAATCCAAATCTATTCAATTTAACTTTCAAATAATTTTGAAAGAAATGATAATCTTTATATCAAAACTCTTTTGATATTATAATAATGTCTATCAACCACAATATAATAATCATCTAGAAGAAATGCTTTCATCTCACGTTCTACATGTACTGTATACAATCAAAACCGCGAGCACTTATTGGATAATGGATTACCAACTATAACAAGGTATGGAACCACCTTCCGATAGTGTACCTTTAGAGAGGAATACACTGGGTTCAACAAGAACATCTTGCCACCCGGCCACACATGACCGACCACTCATTTCGCTTGAGTGTATCGAATGTATATCACCAACGGTTGGGATCAACAACCGTTTCCCAAAAGGGACAGCTTCGAATAGATTAAAAAAGTAAATAAAACTCTAGATCAGGTGACAATACATCCTAATTGGAAGCAACCCACTTAGCCATGTTGCCTGCCCGATTTTTGTCATTTCCCGGTTTTGAGGCTAGAGGCCACACTTATCTCTGACAGATCACACAATTATTCACTTTGAATGTCACATCGTCATACCCACCAAATGACAAATTGATTTCCCCAAAAATAAAACGGGTATACAACTAAGAGAAACGAATTACTCCGTCACCAAACATACAAACGTTTGAAGAGATCAACTTACGTGATCCATTAAATATACTCTGTTAGACATTCTTCCATACAGGTTGTCCTGGGACTGGACAGACCGAAGGCACTATTATTTAAATCCATCTTAGGCAATTTCTACCTAGGATTGCCAGAACAGCCCTTGCATAACTCCATCTTCAATTATCTTTATCATATTTGATTCGCAATGCTAATGCCCATACAGAGTGGTTTTCGGATAATGAATCTAATCCTGGTCTCTCCGTATTGACGGCGGAAAAATGGTCAAAAACTTCGATAGTCGGTGAGTTAACTATCAAAGAAAAACACGTGTGCAAACAACGATATTATTTCCAGATGGAAATTCTATCGTTCAATCATCATTTAACATTTATCTCTTTAGTTCATTAATTTATTTATTTCCTATTTCCATATATTCAACATTCCTTATTTTCTAAATTTAGAAAATATGCATTATTAATCATTGGAAAACATTTCCATCTCTTTTGCACATATCACTGTCATTCCAGTATTTTTTATCATCAAACATTTCATTTTCTATGATTAGAAAATAACTTTGATTATATTTGGAAAAATGTTTCCAAAACTCATTCATTAGATTTAAACAGATGTTTAAATAAAACATTGCTATTCCAATTCAAACCATTATACTCGTTAACTAAATTCACTTAACCTACCTTCACTGTCGAACCTCAACTATTCCTTAGTTAAAAACGAAGTCAATCAAGTTGGGGTATAACTACCTCTCAGATCTTAACTGAACAACACTTCTAACTTTGAAATTGACAAAGTTCACCTTCTAAGTCTTTAACAAACTTCCCTACGTAACTCTCGGATTCAATTTACGAATCCACTTCTTTATTGAAAACATTGACTATACTATAGCGTTATAATCCCTAATTCTGAAATCTCTAACTTCATAAATATAACTTTTACTCCTTAATTTAACTAAGTAACTAAAAAGACAATTTATAACTAAATAAATAAATCTTGATTAAAACGGAAAGTGAATAATACTTTCCCGAATTCGATTTAATCGAATTTCAACGTATAACTCTATTTCGAATAATCTCTATTCGATAACTCCTTTTCAAATAAACCATATTCGGTTTAACTCCTTTTGAATAAACTATATTCGATTTAACTACTTTTGAATAAACTATATTCTATTTAACTCCTTTTCGAATAATCTATATTCGATTAACTCTAACTCTAACTGATTAACTGATATTCGACTAACTTTATTTGATTGACCCTAATTAATTAACTCTATCCAATTAACTGATATTCGATTAACTCTATTTGATTGACTCTAATTGATTAACTCTAATCAATTAATTATTTTATATAATGCATTAAGTTTGATTTCATATTTTAAAACAATATTCCATTTCTAAATTCTATATATACTTCTATTTATAGAATTATTCATACGAATTCTCGTTTCTATTTATAACACTTAAATCTCATTTAAAATTCCCTCTTTATAACTCTATTTATTTCATAAATAAATATTTCTTTTTATAACTCCATTTATTTTCTCAATAAATATTTCCATTTAAAATCTATTTGTAAATGTTTTACAAATATCACCTTTTCAATTCTATTTGTAAATGTTTTACAAATATCTCCTTTTCAATTCTATTTGTAAATGTTTTACAAATATCTCCTTTTCAATTCTATTTGTAAATGTTTTACAAATATTTCCTTTTCTATTCAATTTATCTAACAAATAAATATTTTCTTTTCAATTCTATTTATTTGACAAATAAATATTTCCTTTTCAATTCTATTTATTTAACAAATAAATATTTCTTTTTCAATTCTATTTATTTAACAAATAAATATTTCTTTTTATAAAATCTTTTGATTTTATAAATAATTCTTTTTAAATATAACATTAAAAAAAATCCTTTTTAACATTCCAGTATTTCTTATGGTATTTAACATACCATATAACAATCATCAGTATCATTCAAACATACAAAATCAGCAACAAATTTCACATCACATCATATAACACAATATATGAAAAAACAGTAAAAATAAATGTTGAGGAATCTAGTTGGATTCCTCCGACCTGTTTCCCTGCATCCACAGATGTTACACAATATAATTCATATCAACTTCATCTCAATATGAAATATTCTAATAAACAGAATCAATATTTGATTAACGATATACATAACTATATCGATATTTTCAACCAGTCAATTAGCAGTTCAACCAAATAGTCAACACACAGCAATCAATCATCATTTATCAGTTCTAAAAATATGAACTAATAGAGTTGGTGAGTTTTACTCACATTGTACGATCATCATTAAATAACGGTAATTGTCGTTGATTCGAACAGATAGTTTATTTTGTTATAAATTGTAACGAGCTCCAATTCACTCCTAGTCGGTTCCATTGCGTCATGCTCGTCCATCCGATCCTAACGGATCTTGTTTCGCCGAATTTCGATCTCGTATGATAAAGTTATACGTTACACAAGTTTATACTCTTATTTAAATTAAATAAAAACTAAATTCTATTCAAATTTGGGCTTTACCCGTTTTAACTTTGCCCATTCCCATTCGAATCCCATGACTGCAATACACCCTTTCTTCCTCCTGTATACTACCGCACGTGCTCCTCCTTCAGAGATTTTTACGCACCATTGCTCGATTTTCAAATCCAAACCGCACCTTTACCTCACCACTAAAAATCACAATAAAATCACCAAAATTCTTCCCTTCATCTCCTCTTTCCCTTCATATAGATACCACCCAACTTGCTGGCCATTCGAGAGCCGCGACTTCGTTGTCCCCAGAATTGACATCGACAAAATTTGTCTCGGGTTCCTTTCAAAAACTTCAACAAGGTGCTAATCGATCTCCTGAACCTGAATCCAGCATCCAATTGATGAATCTATGCTTCATACTCATGATTTTGCTAACCCTAGCTTCTCATACCTCCAATGTACGATATCGCAGACAAGAAACTAATGTCGAACTCGGTGAAACGCATAACAATTTGAAGAGGATGGTTTAACGAATCCATATATGTATCTATAATGACTTATAGATTTTATTTTGAATTTCCTTTGATTTTTCTTTTGATTTTCTCGTTTGAGCTTGGAGGATTTTTGGTAGCGGCGGAAAAAGAATTGACCAAAGGAATAAGGTTAGGGTTTAGGATGGGTAAGGGTATTATGTAGGATAGTTTTAATATTTCTTTATTCGAATATTTAATTTGTTTTTAAGCAAATGCTATATGTAATTATTGTTAAAAATTCCTATAATCACACATGATATCCAAAAATCATGAAAATGGACATACCACTAGAGTTTGACATTACCGACCAAACTAAACTGGTTTCGTCGATTTCCGACTTCGTTTGCCCACACAGCGTATTTTTAAAGGTCAAATTATCGGTTGTATTTCACATTAAAATCCCATACGACCACATACCGACTTCAAAAATCACAAAAATTGAAATCTAGCAATAATTTAATTTTGGCGAATCCAACAAAATTAGTTTCGTCGGAAACGGAGGTCATTTGCAAAAATGGCTATTTTTAAAGATCTAAATAAATCAATTTAAATATAAATACTTTTAAAATAATTAAATTAAATATGTATAAATAAATTTTATTGTATATATTCACAATAGAATTTCATACAGCTCCAGAATATTCCTATATGAATTTCTAACTCAATATTTCGGAGTTAGAGTTAACCGATATTAAATTAAAAATAGAAATCCTTTTATAAATCATTATAAATTATAAAGGAATTCCATAGCGACTATTTGAAAATTTGATTTGGACATAAATCAAAATCTACACGATGAAATCCTGATTTTTCTCTTCCATTAGAAAAATATACTCCACTAGCTCCGAACGTTTCCTGTTTCATAGAAATCCGATTTAAAACGGACCCTGTATATTCTGTTGAAGTTCAAATCACCAAATAACGAACTGCCGCGCCATTTCGAGCTCGATTATAATTATAATATAATTATAAGTTCAAACTGTCGTTATTTAAATGTATTCATTATTCTAATTCAATTATAAGCTGAATTAAATATTTTAAATTGTCCAATTCACATTATATTGTCAATTCACTAATTCCGACTATTTCGAAATTAAATATATTATTCTATTATTTATTTTAATTAAATATTCCATATAATTTAATTAAACAACCATTTAATTCTCTAAATCACGATTTAAATAATTAAATTAATTAATTATTATACTGAAAAAATACGGGACATTACACTATATGAGCTCGAACTAGGTCGAGGACAGGGACACCCTTACTGGGGTTGATTGTAAGAGGTCAATAGAGAGTTAGAGATGGCAGTGCAAGTCCAACGGAGTCATGTGCGTGCGTGGGTCCAGGCTGGTAGGTAAGACGCTGTTGTATCATGTAGGTATGAGCTGTGCATTTCAGTAGTATCGGGGTTGCCACCTTAGGGAGTGATACACCCTATTGTGGGTCCAACACAGGTATCTACAAGGTTAGGTAGCCGGTCGAATGGGGAGGGCAGTGGGTACAACTAGTGGTGGTAAGAGCAAGTGGGCACCTACGAGAGTACCTAGGAGTACACGAAGCTACCATTATTATGATTAGTAGAGAGGGATCATCTTTTAGTATGTAACTAGTATGTGGTATGGTGCAGAGCATATCTTATAGTGGTTAGGAGCCTATTCGCTGTTCTATCTTACTTACCTTGTCATATCTGCTTATGTTGCAGTCATCTCTTATATCCAGTTTATGTTCTTATCCTGTTACTTTACTGGTTATATTGTTAAAGTCACTAGACTCTCCAGACTTATGTTTGACCCCTTTTTTATTCGCCTCTTTTCTTTCTTCCCCCCAGGTTCTCAGGGTGGGATTAGTGAAGCTTGACTTGGATTCCTTTCTTCTTGAAGTGCTTGGAAGTGTTGAAAGTAATGCTCAGCTTTATCTCTTTTCCATTATGGCTATTTGGAGTGGGATTATGGTTTTACTTTTTTGTACTCTTATAATAATTTTTTACAAGATGGATATTTGTGTACTTGGCTTTAGTATATGGTTTTGATGTTGTAACCAGACATGTTTTGCTTTTCTGCTACAATGAATAAATTTTTGAATTTTCTTAGGTACCATTTTATATATCTGTCTTGTGATATTCTGTTCAATACTCTTATAATACTCCATGAAAGTTAATGCATTCCCTTAGCAAGTGGCATTAATGGACGTGGGGTGTTACACCCTTCCTCATAACATACTTACATGTTAGACTGTGTGGCAGAGATATGATAGCTTTAGATAGTGGTTAGGCATTATTATTACTAAGGTAAGGTTATATTTTGGTTATATTATATTTTATCCATTCCATTGTGAGATATTTCTTGAGCGTTGATATATTTTATGTCTCTGTCTTTTCTGTAGGATACCAAAGAAATCAACATGAGTTTCAATGGATTACAATTTAAAAAAAAAATCGACCTGTCGGAATTCTGGTTGTTTCATCTGGTACCATAGCCTAGGTGTAGAAATCCTGTATAGATAGTGAGTGAATGTATTTGTATTTTAAAATATAAATATATTATTTATACCTAGAACCATAGAGGAACCCACTAAATAGAAAGAGTAAAATATGGTATGAATTGTCATGTCTATTTTGTACACTAAAGGAATGAATTTGGAAATCTGAGACCCTTAGGGAATTTCGGTGGGAGTGTCTAAAATGTTTTGAAATAGAGAAAAGTAGATCCTATATGTTAATATTTCATATTAGTAGGTATGGCGGTAAAACCTTATATATTGGAAAAGGTTGAAAAGAGAAAATGGATTATGAATATATATTGTTGAGAGAATTGGCTTTGTGGGGGTGTCTCGGAAAGCCTAGTTAAGATTGGAGACCCGCTTGGAGTCTAACCCCATTGTTAACTTTTAAGAATTTTAAATCGTAAAAGTTTTGGGAAAATCGTTTATGGTGTTTTCAAGTTTTGATCTTAAAAGTTATAGTTTTAAAATTATGTAAAGAACATACTAGAAAAGTACATATTAAATTTTGGTGTGAAATGGGGTGTATTTTGGAAACAGTGATCTCTTGTGAAAATTTTGTCTAAAATAAAATTCTCTCTGTAAAAGGTGCTTATTATAGAGCATGTATAGCTCGCTAGTTTTCTTGTTTTACTGCATGAAAGGATTAATAAAAAACAAAACATAGAAAATGTTGCATTTTGATGCGACATTTTGTTGACAACTAAAATTTTCAATAAAGAAAGTATTGAAATCTCTATTGTTCTGACAATCATTTTTGATAAATTGCTTTAAAAAAGAAAATTTTGTTGGGTGGACAAAAATAAATTGTGGAAATTAAGAATAGAGTGGATATTTGCATCTTGTAATAAGTAGCTGAACCGACCTTATAAGCAAGAACAAGCGGTAAACTTGATTAAGAAATAGTTGTCCTTATGTGCCCCAGTTTTTGTGATTTGAAAAAAAAATAGATTTACATTTTTTATAAAATGACATGTTTTATGGTTTGGAAAAAGTAAATTTTGGTAAAGAAAAATAAAAAGGCCAAATCATGTTTTGAAAAGTACAGAGTAGGTGAGGATTAGTGCCTAGGAAAGACGGGAAAGTTTTAAGGCTATGAAGTAGATAACGAGAATTATCTTGAAATTATGGTAAGTTTCTGTAGAATGCGTAAGCATTTATAAGCCTAGGGTGTTGCTTAAAAATTTATGTTAGCACACAGCAAGGACTAGTGTTGACTGCTAGACTATAGAGGGCAAGTAAGTATTTACATTCTGCTGTTTGAATTTTTCTGTTTGAAGGGGATATAGTCCTGAGATTCTTGGCCCTTAGTAGTAGCTGTGTAGAGTGTATGTTTTCTTGTTTTAGTTGAAGGACTAGAAGGCTTATTTAAAATTAAACTTAGATCAGAGGATTAAGTTAAATAAGCCAAGGAAAGAGTAATGGCACAACTAAAAGGGAAACAACAAATTTATTAATGAACCAAGCATGACAGTTAAAGAAAGATGAAAATTTCCGAGAAAAGGTGTATACGAATAATTTTTTCCAAGATAAGTTGAATATAAAAATCTGTAGCAAAGAAAAAATTCTTATGTGGGTTGTGCTTGTATACGAAAATAGGAAATCTTTAAATAACAGTTACACAAAATCCAAGTAAAGATGAAAAAGGTACATAAAATATAATTGGAAGATGCAAAGTTTTCGATTTTCCACCTTTTTTATAACATAAGAAAACAAATTTATAAAATTAGATTTTCCTAAAATTCAAAAAATAAAGATTGGTTGGTAGGATTTTGGATGCAACGATTGGATGAATTGCGCTCTTGCTCCGCAAGAGTGCGGGAATTTTTTTGGATGAAAATGTATTTTTTTTTTTAAATATTACATTCATGTAGAATTGCCAGTATATTTAGAATGTGAGCATCATGTTTTTAAAGAAACTTTGAAAAATTTGCACACATATAGGTGGTACCACATAGGCATACATGTATGATTATGTTGTATTACACTTTGCACAAGTGCACAATGTTTGCAAAATTTGGATGCACACATGATGGATGGATATTATGCGAGGGATTATCTATTTTACCCATATAAATTTCGGGGACGAAATTTCTTAAGGGCGGAAGAATGTATCACCCCACATTTTTTGATAATTAAATATTTAATTATGCATATGTGTTTATGTATGCATAGAAAAACTTATAAAAGAAGAATAAAATAAAGATAATATATGGTTGCATGAAATAATACATGCATTGAAAAAGATGAAAAGATTAATGCAAAGCATATGTTAAAAGAAAGAAGAAATTGGTTGCATGTAGTATAAATATGTTGCATGCAATGATTTACAAATATTATGCATTAATAATAATAAAAAGATGCATGCAAAATGATAAAGTTACATGCAATAGTTTAAATAAAATATCGTAACAAAACATGAAAAAGAGGAACAAGAAAAGAACAATGTCCACCATTGTTCTAAGCATCGTTAACAAAAGCCTAAGTAGTCCAATTTGTTAGAACATGCGACTTTCAAGTGAAAGTTGCAAGGTTCGATACTCGTCGGACGCCATATTTTCATTTTAAGGGAATGACTAAAATAACACATGTTATAAAGAGAAAACATGTACAAACGCAGATATAAGGAAAAGTATACATATAAGGAAGTGTCGAAAAATATATGTATATTATAGTATATATGTGCAAATACATATACAAGAGAAAAGTTCAAGATGAAGTTTCCATCAAAGAAATATGGAAAGAATTAAATAACGGTATAACACCGTTTGAATTTTGAAATCAAAATAAAAGTTGTGCATATATATGCGTAAAATAGGCATTGGAAGTTTTGTATAAATATGAGGAGATTATATGTAAATATAATATTTAGATAAATTCTAGAAATTCAAACGTTCAAAAATAAAACTTCTACGCCAAAATGGCTCGCGGGACCTATAGGGGGGTTGTAACACCCCACGTCCGTTAATGTCACTCACTAAGGGAATGCATTAAGTTCCTTGAAGCATTATAGTCAAATAAGAACGTAATATCACAAGACAGACATGTAAAATAGTAGCAGAATTAAAAACTCTATTTAAATCAAAACATCATGGTCCTAAATACTGAGTTTACATTATAAGTTTGAAGTAACCAATTACATAAATAATCTGTCTTGCCAAAAATATCAGAGTACAAAAGCATAAAACCATATTTCCCATGTGAAACCATAAGAGAGTTAACCAGGGTCAAAGTGGTACATCCAAAATTCAAGCTAAGCTGAAAGAATTCAAATCAACTCTAAGCACGTCCACCCTGAGAACCGGGGGGGGGGGGGGGAGGGGGAGGGAATAGAAGAAAGAGAAAAGGAAACAAAAAGGGTCAGACATAAAGTCTTGTGAGTTCAGTTACTTTTAAATATAAATAAATAAAAGCATCATGGCAGGTATATAAAACTGGAAGAACAAGATAACAATAAGTATAACAAGTGTGAACTGAGCAAGATAAGATGAACAGAATATAGTGCTTCTTAAATACATTCCTATGCACCACACCGATACGAGTATATCAGAAATAGAATGATCCCTACCAATATCGTTCCATTTCATTTTCTTGATTATTAGGTTATTTGGGTTAGTAGAACTCAAGACTAATCTGCGCATTGTACCCATTTACTTTCCTATGTATTCACCTAATACAATATAGGTAGCTATATCTCAATATTAAGATACACCCCATGGTAACCCACTCGCACGGTCTCCACCGAAATGAACGCAGTCCCTCATCCCACGCCGGAGTGACGTACGGATCTATATATAACAATGTTTACGTTCCATATATATCTTCATTACTATGCTACGTAAGCGTACAGACTGCCACCATCGATAGAATCAGATTCCTTATCGGAATAATGTCCTCTAGTCTACGATAAACCATCCAGAGCAGATATACTGTATCTAGACTGTCCCACGTATGTACTGTAATTGTAGCTCGATGCCTTAATCACACGTCCTCTAATGTGCACCGAGTTCCATGGCAGCGCTAAACAAGAAACACGGAACTCGGCTGGTAGCTTTTCCATACCTGTACAGGCCCACCTTTAAGAGCCTCCAAATACAGATATTCCTCGGGTTTGTTTTCCATGGTGACTATGGCCCCACCTCGGCCCCTCCCTCAACTAGTAAAGACAACAAAATCTAAGAAACTGCCCCTAATGTAACGACCCGAAAATCCGGTAGAATTTTAGCTGACCAAAAACACAAGTCCAACCCCAAATATCACGGAAATTCGAACCATTAATAAAAAGAAGTTAGAGGGTGAGGATAGATAAGATAGAAACTTAGAATAGAAGAAGAAGAAGAACACAACAACAGAGTAACACGAATCTCACAGCGGAACGAATAACATATAATATATATAACATAACTTGAAATATACATCTGTACTTGAATATACATCAATATCAAAGTACATCACTTACAACACAGCAGAAATAACTATAGCTATATGATCCTGAAGCCTCCTGCTCCAAGCTCTTCCAGTATATCTGTAAATTCCCGACTACTTGACTGCCCGTACAAATTTAGGCACCCAAGAGTTTAGGGAAAACAACAAAGTAAACTCCGGGTCAGTCATGGGAATGGTATGAGTAAACAGTTTAAAACAGTTTCAGAAAAATAAATGATATCTCATAAAACCACGCCGTATAACACGGAGCGGGTTTTTCCCTTATGAGAATCCAAACACTTGATTTATCTTTATATCAAAACTCTTTTGATATTATAATAATGTCTAAGACAAGTAGATAACAATCTAGTGGAACGCTTGCATCTCACGTTCCACATATATAATATACAATCAAAACCGCAAGCACGTATTGGGTAATGGATGTCCAACTATGACAAGGTATGGAACCACCTTCCGATCAGTGTACTCTAGGAATGATACACTGGAGTTCAACAAGAACATCTTGCAACTCAGCCACACATGACCGACCACTCATTTCGCTTGAGTGTATCGAATGTATATCACCAACGGTTGGGATCAGCAACCGTTCCCGTATATATATATATGGGACAACATTGATAGATTAAATAAGCAAATGAATATTCTCTAGATAGGTGATTATACACCCTACTTCGGAGCGACCGACTTAGCCATGCTGCCTGCCCGATTTTTGTCATTTCCTGGTTGTTGAGGCCAGAGGTTACGCTGTATCATCACATCAGATTCACTTCGAATGCCACATTGTCAGATCCATCGAAAATCACTAATTGACGTCTACAACAGTACATTACATGTTAGCTAAAGAAGTGCCCTTCTCCGCTTCCACTCTTGGTACGGTTGAAGAAATCAATGTACGTGACCTTTCTGGAAATACTCTGTCAGACATTCATCCATACAAGTCATCCAGGAACAGGATGAACCGAAGGCACTATTTCTATTAATAGAAAAAGTCCTTGCACTCTACTCCGTCTTCGATTATCTTTATATAATCTGATTCGCACGCTACTGCCGATATGGAGTGGTTCTTCGGATAATAATCCAACCAGTCTCTCCATATTGACAACGATGGTCAAAACTTCGATAGTCTGTGATTTAACTATCGAATAAAGACAGGTGTTTCGATAGTCGATGATTTAACTATCGAATAAAACAAGTGTTTCGATAGTCGATGATTTAACTATCGAATAAAACAAGTGTTCATCCAAACATCCAACAATCACTGAACCTTTAATTAATATTTCATTAATTAAATCTCTTCTCTATTTCTTATCAATATTTGTTAACCAAATATTTTCAATAACCATATTGGCCTTATCTGTTATTTGGAAAACATTTCCATATATCGCCTTCCTTTATTTTCTAAACTTTTAGAAAATATCTTTTATTTATAGTTGGAAAATACTCCCATTTACTTATCTCTTTTCCGACTCGTTTATTTCTATACTTAGGAAACGTTCATTATTCTATTTCCAAGCTTTGCACATATTTGGGTTAAAACAGATGTTGTGTAAAACATCGTTACAACAACCCAAATACAATATTTAACTAATTCTTATTCCACATTGATCTTCGAGCCTGAATCTTGCTACTTATCGGTATATCATGAAATCAACCAAGTTGGGGTATAATTACCTCTCAGACCTTGACTGAATAACATTTAACGTCAAAACAGACAAGACTACTTACTCGAATAATCAATACTATACAACTGATTATTCACCTTTAAACACATATACATTTTCTCTTTCTAATCCTACTAGATTTTATTCTTATACTTCCTTTTTGATTATACTATTCTATTTCTAAGTTCGTTTTCATATCGACTTCTATATATTTCGATACGTTGATTTCTAACTATCAAATTATCTTAAAAACATTCTATCTCCTTAAATTCCCGGAAAAATTCGCCATAACCTCCTTTGTACCGGGAGCATCGGGAAATTTCAAATAGCTTTCCCGGTCCTTCTTATCTCAAAAAGAAAAAGAAAAAGCCAAGCGGCTTGCCGATACGGCGCATAAAATCTCATATGGAAATTAAATACGTACCTTTTTGTCGGGCATTCTATTTATTTCACTTTTATACTTTATTCCATACCTGTCTCCTGTACATTTATGCCTGTCCAATCTATTTTAACTATACCAATCGTTTTAACTCAATTTGTTAATTAAATCTGTTACTTAACTTTTCAGTCTATTTCACCTTCATATTTGAACATGACATGTTCAAATATATTTTAACTGCATATTAACAAATTCTAATTATACTCATACTCTCGTTCCCTTATCGACTTCTTATTCAAATTCTAATTCAATTCTATTTTAATTCTTTTTATTTAAACTTCATTTGAATTCTATTTTCAAATTCTATAGTTTAAAGTACATTTGAATTCTATATTCAAATTCTATAGTTTAAAGTACATTTGAATTTCTATATTCAAATCTAATAGTTTAAAGTCCATTTGAATTCTCTTTTCAAATCCAATAGTTTAAAGTCCATTTGAATTCTCTATTCAAAATCTATAGTTAAAGTCCATTTGAATTCTCTATTCAAAATCTATAGTTAAAGTCCATTTGAATTCTATATTCAAAATCTATAGTTTAAGTCCATTTGAATTCTATATTCAAAATCTATAGTTTAAGTCCATTTGAATTCTATATTCAAAATCTATAGTTTAAGTCCATTTGAATTCTATATTCAAAATCTATAGTTTAAAGTCCATTTGAATTCTCTGCATTATTTATAAACAACGTTTATAACTTTAATTCAAATCCCACCTTTCCATTTATAAACAACGTTATAAATTCAATTCAAATCCCATATTTTCATTTATAAACAAAGTTTATAAATTCGATTCAAATTCCATCTTTTCATTTATAAACAAAGTTTATAAATTCCATTCAAATCCCATATTTTCATTTATAAACAAAGTTTATAAATTCGATTCAAATCCCATATTTTCATTTATAAACAAAGTTTATAAATTCGATTCAAATCCCATCTTTCCATTTGTAAACAGAGTTTATAAATTCATACTTGTTTTGTATACTTTCAAACAAGTAAATATTTATCCATAGTTTTATTTAAAATTCAAATTCTATTTATAAAAATAGAATTCCCTTTTTAAAATCTCAAATACCCTTTTCGATATTTTTTATAAATCAATATTCAAGCCCCATTGATATTTTAAACAATCAAATCAACCAATTTTCAATCATTTGATTTTTAACACATCATATATGAATATATATGAAATTAAACAAACAACAACAAATAATATTTTTTTTTGAGGAATCCAGTTGGATTCCTCCAACCTGTTTTCCTGCATCCACAAACGTTAGTCAACATAGTAATACCCATCCTGCTTCGAGGCAGGATATCGCGGTATGAAGGTCATCCACTAATCAGAGCGTGGGGCGTATAGGGTAATCATCCGCTATGAAACTGCGGGCATCTGCTAATGAGACTGCGGGAATCCAACCAATCATCAACCCAATATATATATATATAATAGTCAACCAATCCTAAATAACTATATATATATTTTAAAAATAATCAGACAGCATTCAAACAAGCAACAACAATTATTATTAACACTAAAAATAATTCTAATTAAATGGTGAGTGAGATTTACTCACCAGGATTTTTCCCCTTTGCTGAATATCTATTTCAATTCCACCTTTCATGGTTAAGAATCGTCTTGACCGAACTTACTCAACACCTATGATTATTCATATTTATTTATCGATTAAACTTTGTTATTATAAATTTACTACTTACTAAATACATTCAAACTAGTTTAATTTAAATTAATTACCTATACGTAAATAAAATCTCAAATTTAACCTTAACCTTACTTAAACAATTAGTTCAGAATTTTATTTACTTACTAACAAATTTCTTTTACATAAACTAATTTTCTATTTTTAAATAATAGACCAATTATATAACAAATCTCTATTTAAATAAATGACTAATTATATAACTAAACTCCTAACACTTTATGGATTTTGAAACTAAATACATTTAACAATTTATTTAAAAATTGATTACCATACCTTAATCACGTTTTATATTCTTCTCCCTTTAACTCCTCCGACCACTGATTGTTGCCACCCTCATCGCCGTCATCTGAACAACACCATCCCAAAGCTACAGCCCCGAACTCCCATTAACTCCACTGTGGTAATTCATCGAACAACTGATGTGCATCTTTCTTCGCTGAGAATAAAACTCCCGTACCCTACCATACTCCTTCATTCAAACCCCATTGAGATTCTGATCCTACGCTCAACACCCCAGATTCCAAAAATTCGGCTTGACACCGCAAAGTAAATCAAGTTTTTACCATTCGCTGCCTTATTATGGTACAAACGGAAACGAGCACCGCTCCCTAGTCTTCATCACCCAACGACATCCAGGACACCGTGACCACTTCCTTCAGTCGATCTCGAGCTCCCCTTCGTTACTGTCTCGACGTCAGACGACTCACGTTATCGAACATTGACTGAATCACCACATCACCAACGAACGTTGATCCCCTGACCGCACCATTCTCGGGTGATCTGAGCCTTCGCCTGAGTCGCAGTTCAACAACCACGGCCCATTCTCCTCGTCGTTCACCTGGGTCATCGCGCTTCAGAGGATCCGAAATCGATTTCCCCTTTTCTATTCCTGAAGCTATCAAGTTTTTGAGGAAAGGGAAAATTAACAAAACAAGGGGGTTGCGGTGGTTTTATAAAGGAAGGGCGCTGGTTTGGTTTGATTTGTGGTAGAAGGCATGGCACCGTTTTGTTTTAGGCTGTGGGTATAGAGAAGAGAATGTGTCTTATAATTTTGCCTAAGATTTTGTGTAGAGGAAAAATGAATGAAGAAGTTTATTTAAATTTTATTTATATTTAAACCGGTACACTCTTATTTAAATTACTCTGTGATACCGAACTTCTTTCTAGACCCAACAACTATCAATTCTAGGGTAAAACTGCTATTCCGGACACACTGGGATAGGTCACGAAGTCTGATTCGATTGTCTGTGGAAGATATTTATTTAAATCAATATAAATTAATTTCAGGAAATTTATTCTTTGATAATAAATTAACATTATTCTTCTAATTCAAGCAGGAGTTTGAATTGATTTTCTGAACTGTTTCTAATTCAGTTTCAACTTCTCGAACTGACGTATTACGATAATTTAATATATTCGATATTAAATCGAAATTGGTTATTAAATTGATAACTTAATATAAAAATCCCATTTATATTTATCCACCCAATATTTAAAACTGTATTAAATATTCAAATCTAACCGACGGAATATCCGGGTCATTACATTCTTCCCCACTTAAAATAATTTCTTCCTCGAAATTGCTAAGGTAGAAAAGTGCTACAAACCCATTTATCTTTTCAAAACTTATTTATATTGATACTCAACATTTCATATTCCATTCATAACTCTCTTTCGAATAAATCTTTATTCGATAACTCCTCCCTTCGAATAACTATATTCGATAATCTCTCTTTCGAATAACTAGATTCGAAAACCTTTCTTCGAATAAATTATATTCGATTATCTCTCTTTCGAATAACTAGATTCGAAAACCTGTCTTCGAATAAATTATATTCGATTTACTCTATCAATTAACTCTATTGGATTTAACTCTTTTCGATTAACTCCATCGAATAACTAAATTCGATAACTCCTTCGAATAACCAATATTCTATAACTCACTTCGATTAAACTAATCGATAACTCTTTTCGATTAAACTATAATCGATAACTCATTTCGATTAACAAATAATCGATAACTCCTTCGATTTACTAATAATCGATAACTCTTTCGATTTACTAATAATCGATAACTCTTTTGACTCCATTCGCTTGACTCTAGATCGCAGCAATCACAATGGTTACGCCTGATTCCCTCAGGAAACATCCGACCGCCCTTCTGCAGCCCTGCGAATTACGCTAGCAGTCGTACGAAATGGCAACTTATCCTGAGTAACTATGTTTGACCAACTCTATCTCAATAACTATATTCGATCAACTTTAATTGAATAACAATCATTCAATTAAATCCAAATTCGATTCAATTAACTCTATCTGGTTAACTCTTACTCTAATCGATTTATCCTAACTTTAATCGACTTCTCCTATTCGAATAACTCCTTTTAACTTTTATTTATTTATAAAGATTTACTTTTAGTAACGGTTCTTCACTTTATAAATGTTCTCTTTTAATAACGTTACTTCACTTATACAAGTGTTGTGTACCCCTTCTATTTAAAACTATCGGTGTTAAAAAAACCAATATCCCTTCTCTATATAAGTTCAGACTTACATATTCCATTTATCGAATGATAAATATTCAATTTAATTTATAAACTGTTATTTATAAATTAATCTTTTCTATTTATCTGTTAAAAACAGATTTCCATTTTCTATTCATCTTCTAAATATTCCTTTGATTTAATTCCATTTATTTAACAAATAAATATCTCATTTATAACATTCTATTTATTTCCTATAAATAAATATTTCCATTTAATCTATTTGTAAATGTTTTACAAATATTCCCTTCTAAATTCTATTTGTAAATGTTTTTACAAATATTTCTCCTTCTATTTGTTTGCACATAACTTCCTTTGTATTTGTGTTACAAATATATTTCCTTTATTTACACCCAATTTATATTTCATTCACATTGATTTTACTCAATTTATCTATTTTGATCCATTTAACTTACTTAAGTTAAATTTAATTTCAATCATTCAAATTCCCATTAACTAGTTGTTAATTAACCGTTTTGCCTATTTCACCCTTTTTATTTGAATATCACTTGTTCAAATATATGTCAACTTAGTTATAAACTAATCTAATTATATTTTCAACTTGAGTTATATATTCGATTTCGAATATAAATTCTCAATCTCTTTCACTTATCCAAAAACCCAATTTCGATTCAAATTTCCTTTATCTAATTATTCTCTAATTTAGTTAATTCTATTTAACCATTTAAAATATGATTTTTGTCTTAAAAATCATTTCACTTACTTCACTGGAGTTCATATTTATTTTATATCTCCAGTCTGGATTTTTCTAATGCCAATTCGGATTTTATTTCCTAAAAATCCTTTTATTTATTTAATTAAACCGTTATGGTTTTCTAATGGTTCTGACGCTGCTTTTCTAAAAATTTTATTTTGATATAACTCAAAATCTATACGGCGAAATCCAGATTTTTCTCTTTCATTAGAAAACTATCGTTCAACCGGTACCGACGATTCTTGTTTCAAAGAATTCCGACTTCAATTGAGTTCTGTATACTAAATTGAAGTTCGAATCGCCAATTTACGAACTGCCGCGCTATGGCGAGCTCGTTTTAATTATATTTATAAATATAAACGTTTTAACTTTGTTTATAATAAATTCAACTCCATTTTGATATATTTTTAATATATATCCAATCCATTTTTCCATTTCAACATAATATTCCCAATCTATTTCTCTTCAAATATTCAAGTCCTCTACATCTACAATATTCAAATTCCATTTGAATTTCTTTATTTCAACTCATTTGAATTTCCTTCTATTCAATTTCTACTTCAATTCCTTATCTTCAAATTCTATTTGAATTTCTTGTCTTCAATTTCTATTTGAAATCCTTTATTCAAAACCCATTTCAAATCCCTTATTCAAATTCCATTTGAAATCCTTTATTCGATTTCTATTTAAATTCCTTCGTTCAATTTCTATTTGAAATCCTTTGAATTTAAATTCTATTTCAAACTCTATATTTTCTTGAATTCTAATATTCAACCTCCACTTTATATTTTCTTTGAAATTCTATTTAACCAAATTCCATTTGAATTCTAATATTCAAATCTCTATTTGATTTTTCTTTATTCAAATCTATTTGAATTCCTTTGAATTCAAATTCTATTTCACTTCTATTTGAATTATATATATATATATATATATATTCAAATTCCTTTATTTTACTTCTATTTGAAATCTATATTCCAATTCCTATTTCAAAATTCCCTTGAAGTAATATAAATATATACATATATTTATATCTACCTCAAATTCAAAACATCTGAATTTTCAAACAACTTGTTTCTTCCAAACAAATTTCCATCTAAACTTTTCTAAGGCAGCAATTCATCACTTAGAAACTCGAAAATGAACACTGATGATGTTGCGACCATCATCAGAATTATTTCCCAGCTACTGAATGAGTTCAGTGCTTTATTTCTTTCAAAACCCATTTAGAAAAAAATATTTTCCAAACTCCCAGGATTTTAAATTCTGAATTCTGGTTGGAATTCAAATTTCAATTTATCTCATTTGTATATTTGATTTCATATACAAATTCCATTGGTTATATATATAACTATTTATGTTTTATAATCTAATTCGATTATAATCCTAACAATCAACTTAACTATTTAAAAACAATATCGTGTCCAATCTTCTGTTCAAGCATTTATAAACTCCTATCGACATCGTGGCGTCCCATGATTCGACCAAAATTCATAAGCCACTCAACAGACTAGTCAACACAATATAAAACAGTTTTTATATCAAATAACAAATACGCTCTCTCGTATATATATATACACTCAACTCATTCTAGGATACTACTGATCCTATCTCTAATGAGCACATTCCAACAAGCCTAGGTATTCGCTAAACCAAAGCTCTGATACCAACTGTAAAGTCTCGGAAATTCAAGTAGGCTTTGCAACCATCCTCTCCTCCCCAAAGCAGCAAGGTAATACCCTACTTGGCTTACATTGGTACCCCAGCACCACATTTTACGGCCAGCCTTTCGACTTCGCACTAAGCAACCAACCCTACCAAAGGGACATGTAGGAGTAAGAGTCTCTCGTTCGCCACCTAAAGAAAAGCGAGAACAACCTATCATGCGACACATGCCTTAAAGCACGCAACATGGACTGGTATGAGTAAACAGTTTAAAACAGTTTTAGAAAACTAAATGATATCTCATAAGACCACGCCGTATAACACGGAACGGGTTTTTCCCTTATGAGAATCCAAACACTTGATTTATCTTTATATCAAAACTCTTTTGATATTATAATAATGTCTAAGTCAAGTAGATAACAATCTAGTGGAACGCTTGCATCTCACGTTCCACATATATAATATACAATCAAAACCGTAAGCACGTATTGGGTAATGGATGTCCAACTATGACAAGGTATGGAACCACCTTCCGATCAGTGTACTCTAGGAACGATACACTGGAGTTCAACAAGAACATCTTGCAACTTAGCCACACATGACCGACCACTCATTTCGCTTGAGTGTATCGAATGTATACCACCAACGGTTGGGATCAGCAACCGTTCCCGTATATATATATATGGGACAGCATTGATAGATTAAAGAAGCAAATGAATATTCTCTAGATAGGTGATTATACACCCTACTTCGGAGCGACCGACTTAGCCATGATGCCTGCCCGATTTTTGTCATTTCCTGGTTGTTGAGGCCAGAGGTTACGCTGTATCATCACATCAAATTCACTTCGAATGCCACATTGTCAGATCCATCGAAAATCACTAATTGACGTCTACAACAGTACATTACGTGTTAGCTAAAGAAGTGCCCTTCTCTGCTTCCACTCTTGGTACGGTTGAAGAAATCAATGTACGTGACCTTTCTGGAAATACTCTGTCAGACATTCATCCATACAAGTCATCCAGGAACAGGATGAACCGAAGGCACTATTTCTATTAATAGAAAAAGTCCTTGCACTCTACTCCGTCTTCGATTATCTTTATATAATCTGATTCGCACGCTACTGCCGATATGGAGTGGTTCTTCGGATAATAATCCAACCGGTCTCTCCATATTGACAACGATGGTCAAAACTTTGATAGTCTGTGATTTAACTATCGAATAAAAACAGGTGTTTCGATAGTCGATGATTTAACTATCGAATAAAACAAGTGTTTCGATAGTCGATGATTTAACTATCGAATAAAACAAGTGTTCATCCAAACATCCAACAATCACTGAACCTTTAATTAATATTCCATTAATTAAATCTCTTCTCTATTTCTTATCAATATTTGTTAACCAAATATTTTCAATAACCATATTGGCCTTATCCGTTATTTGGAAAACATTTCCATATATCGCCTTCCTTTATTTTCTAAACTTTTAGAAAATATCTTTTATTTATAATTGGAAAATACTCCCATTTACTTATCTCTTTTCCGACTCGTTTATTTCTATACTTAGGAAACGTTCATTATTCTATTTCCAAGCTTTGCACATATTTGGGTTAAAACAGATGTTGTGTAAAACATCGTTACGACAACCCAAATACAGTATTTAACTAATTCTTATTCCACATTGATCTTCGAGCCTGAATCTTGCTACTTATCGGTATATCATGAAATCAACCAAGTTGGGGTATAATTACCTCTCAGACCTTGACTGAATAACATTTAACGTCAAAACAGACAAGACTACTTACTCGAATAATCAATACTATACAACTGATTATTCACCTTTAAACACATATACATTTTCTCTTTCTAATCCTACTAGATTTTATTCTTATACTTCCTTTTTGATTATACTATTCTATTTCTAAGTTCGATTTCTTATCGACTTCTATATATTTCGATATGTTGATTTCTAACTATCAAATTATCTTAAAAACATTCTATCTCCTTAAATTCCCGGAAAAATTCGCCATAACCTCCTTTGTACCGGGAGCATCGGGAAATTTCAAATAGCTTTCCCGGTCCTTCTTATCTCAAAAAGAAAATGAAAAAGCCAAGCGGCTTGCCGATACGGCGCATAAAATCTCATATGGAAATTAAATACGTACCTTTTTGTCGGGCATTCTATTTATTTCACTTTTATACTTTATTCCATACCTGTCTCCTGTATATTTATGCCTGTCCAATCTATTTTAACTATACCAATCGTTTTAACTCAATTTGTTAATTAAATCTGTTACTTAACTTTTCAGTCTATTTCACCTTCATATTTGAACATGACATGTTCAAATATATTTTAACTGCATATTAACAAATTCTAATTATACTCATACTCTCGTTCCCTTATCGACTTCTTATTCAAATTCCAATTCAATTCTATTTGAATTCTTTTTATTTAAACTTCATTTGCATTCTATTTTCAAATTCTATAGTTTAAAGTACATTTGAATTCTATATTCAAATTCTATAGTTTAAAGTACATTTGAATTTCTATATTCAAATCTAATAGTTTAAAGTCCATTTGAATTCTCTTTTCAAATCCAATAGTTTAAAGTCCATTTGAATTCTCTATTCAAAATCTATAGTTAAAGTCCATTTGAATTCTCTATTCAAAATCTATAGTTAAAGTCCATTTGAATTCTATATTCAAAATCTATAGTTTAAGTCCATTTGAATTCTATATTCAAAATCTATAGTTTAAGTCCATTTGAATTCTATATTCAAAATCTATAGTTTAAAGTCCATTTGAATTCTCTGCATTATTTATATACAACGTTTATAACTTTAATTCAAATCCCACCTTTCCATTTATAAACAACGTTTATAAATTCAATTCAAATCCCATATTTTCATTTATAAACAAAGTTTATAAATTCGATTCAAATTCCATCTTTTCATTTATAAACAAAGTTTATAAATTCGATTCAAATCCCATATTTTCATTTATAAACAAAGTTTATAAATTCGATTCAAATCCCATATTTTCATTTATAAACAAAGTTTATAAATTCGATTCAAATCCCATCTTTCCATTTATAAACAGAGTTTATAAATTCATACTTGTTTTATATACCTTCAAACAAGTAAATATTTATCTATAGTTTTATTTAAAATTCAAATTCTATTTATAAAAATAGAATTCCCTTTTTAAAATCTCAAATACCCTTTTCGATATTTTTTATAAATCAATATTCAAGCCCCATTGATATTTTAAACAATCAAATCAACCAATTTTCAATCATTTGATTTTTAACACATCATATATGAATATATATGAAATTAAACAAACAACAACAAATAATATTTTTTTTTTGAGGAATCCAGTTGGATTCCTCCAACCTGTTTTCCTGCATCCACAAACGTTAGTCAACATAGTAATACCCATCCTGCTTCGAGGCAGGATATCGCGGTATGAAGGTCATCCACTAATCAGAGCGTGGGGCGTATAGGGTAATCATCCGCTATGAAACTGCGGGCATCCGCTAATGAGACTGCGGGAATCCAACCAATCATCAACCCAATATATATATATATAATAGTCAACCAATCCTAAATAACTATATATATATTTTAAAAATAATCAGACAGCATTCAAAAAAGCAACAACAATTATTTTTAACACTAAAAATAATTCTAATTAAATGGTGAGTGAGATTTACTCACCAGGATTTTTCCCCTTTGCTGAATATCTATTTCAATTCCACCTTTCATGGCTAAGAATCGTCTTGACCGAACTTACTCAACACCTATGATTATTCATATTTATTTATCGATTAAACTTTGTTATTATAAATTTACTACTTGCTAAATACATTCAAACTAGTTTAATTTAAATTAATTACCTATGCGTAAATAAAATCTCAAATTTAACCTTAACCTTACTTAAACAATTAGTTCAGAATTTTATTTACTTACTAACAAATTTCTTTTACATAAATTAATTTTCTATTTTTAAATAATAGACCAATTATATAACAAATCTCTATTTAAATAAATGACTAATTATATAACTAAACTCCTAATACTTTATGGATTTTGAAACTAAATACATTTAACAATTTATTTAAAAATTGATTACCATACCTTAATCACGTTTTATATTCTTCTCCCTTTAACTCCTCCGACCACCGATTGTTGCCACCCTCATCGCCGTCATCTGAACAACACCATCCCAAAGCTACAGCCCCGAACTCCCATTAACTCCACTGCGGTAATTCATCGAACAACTGATGTGCATCTTTCTTCGCTGAGAATAAAACTCCCGTACCCTACCATACTCCTTCATTCAAACCCCATTGAGATTCTGATCCTACGCTCAACACCCCTAGATTCCAAAAATTCGGCTCGACACCGCAAAGTAAATCAAGTTTTTACCATTCGCTGCCTTATCATGGTACAAACGGAAATGAGCACCGCTCCCTAGTCTTCATCACCCAACGACATCCAGGACACCGTGACCACTTCCTTCAGTCGATCTCGAGCTCCCCTTCGTTACTGTCTCGACGTCAGACGACTCACGTTATCGAACATCGACTGAATCACCACATCACCAACGAACGTTGATCCCCTGACCGCACCATTCTCGGGTGATCTGAGCCTTCGCCTGAGTCGCGGTTCAACAACAACGGCCCATTCTCCTCGTCGTTCACCTGGGTCATCGCGCTTCAGAGGATCCGAAATCGATTTCCCCTTTTCTATTCCTGAAGCTATCGAGTTTTTGAGGAAAGGGAAAATTAACAAAACAAGGGGGTTGCGGTGGTTTTATAAAGGAAGGGCGCTGGTTTGGTTTGATTTGTGGTAGAAGGCATGGCACCGTTTTGTTTTAGGCTGTGGGTATAGAGAAGAGAACGTGTCTTATAATTTTGCCTAAGATTTTGTGTGGAGGAAAAATGAATGAAGAAGTTTATTTAAATTTTATTTATATTTAAACCGGTACACTCTTATTTAAATTACTCTGTGATACCGAACTTCTTTCTAGACCCAACAACTATCAATTCTAGGGTAAAACTGCTATTCCGGACACACTGGGATAGGTCACGAAGTCTGATTCGATCGTCTGTGGAAGATATTTATTTAAATCAATATAAATTAATTTCAGGCAATTTATTCTTTGATAATAAATTAACATTATTCTTCTAATTCAAACAGGAGTTTGAATTAATTTTCTGAACTGTTTCTAATTCAGTTTCAACTTCTCGAACTGACGTATTACGATAATTTAATATATTCGATATTAAATCGAAATTGGTTATTAAATTGATAACTTAATATAAAAATCCCATTTATATTTATCCACTCAATATTTAAAACTATATTAAATATTCAAATCTAACCGATGGAATATCCGGGTCATTACATTCTTCCCCACTTAAAATAATTTCGTCCTCGAAATTGCTAAGGTAGAAAAGTGCTACAAACCCATTTATCTTTTCAAAACTTATTTATATTGATACTCAACATTTCATATTCCATTCATAACTCTCTGTCGAATAAATCTTTATTCGATAACTCCTCCCTTCGAATAACTATATTCGATAATCTCTCTTTCAAATAACTAGATTCGAAAACCTTTCTTCGAATAAATTGTATTCGATTATCTCTCTTTCGAATAACTAGATTCGAAAACCTGTCTTAGAATAAATTATATTCGATTTACTCTATCAATTAACTCTATTGGATTTAACTCTTTTCGATTAACTCCATCGAATAACTAAATTCGATAACTCCTTCGAATAACCAATATTCTATAACTCACTTCGATTAAACTAATCGATAACTCTTATCGATTAAACTATAATCGATTACTCATTACGATTAACAAATAATCGATAACTCCTTCGATTTACTAATAATCGATAACTATTTCGATTTACTAATAATCGATAACTCTTTTGACTCCATTCGCTTGACTCTAGATCACAGCAATCACAATGGTTACGCCTGATTCCCTCAGGAAACATCCGACCGCCCTAGGCTATCTGCAGCCCTGCGAATTACGCTAGCAGTCGTACGAAATGGCAACTTATCCTGAGTAACTATGTTTGACCAACTCTATCTCAATAACTATATTCGATCAACTTTAATTGAATAACTAATCATTCAATTAAATCCAAATTCGATTCAATTAACTCTATCTGGTTAACTCTTACTCTAATCGATTTATCCTAACTTTAATCGACTTCTCCTATTCGAATAACTCCTTTTAACTTTTATTCATTTATAAAGAGTTACTTTTAGTAACGGTTCTTCACTTTATAAATGTTCTCTTTTAATAACGTTACTTCACTTATACAAGTGTTGTGTACCCCTTCTATTTAAAACTATCGGTGTTAAAAAACCAATATCCCTTCTCTTCGCATTCCACTGGTTGCCGATGACGGGTATCCGACTGTCTAATATCCTTGTTGGTCGTGGCCCTCTGCTTCCTCATGAGGCAACCGCCGAACTACCCTACTGTCACCTCGTCACAGCATTCTGACTGCATAGCTACATCTGCAGTCAAGGCTCACGCACATAGTAGTTACGTGCAGACCCAACCTCTGCGAGCACAACCTAAGACATTTGTCACCGCATAGAGGAATACTAGGAGCACCTTACGTACCTCAGGAAGTCGCATGCTTCCCCTTCCAGTCCTTTGGAGTCGTCAAAAAATTAGATGAATGTGCGCTCCCCTCGTGCCTTATAACATCTCAATGAACTACCCTGTTGGGTTATTCACCCTTAACCGTACGAATTGGCCTAAGCGCGTTTAGCATGTTGTTAGACCCTATGTCTAAACATTCTCTTACGCGCTTGTCTCACCTCATCAGGTTTCCAGTTGACTTGGTTATTCCAATTCATATTGAATTCTTATTCAAATTACCATGCTTCTCTTGCTAATTAATTTCAGTCATACAACTTAATTCATTTAGGTTTATTAATAAGCTTACAACATGTTATTCTCTAGATTGATGCCAAGGTCTGTAATCCACAATCTATTTTATATTCTTACTTGGTTACATCATTACAATAACATGTTCTTACCTAATGTGAAATTAAGTACATCTCATTTTACATGTTTCCTTTTTTAACATGTCATTTACCTTTTATGATTAAATAACTCATATCATTAGTTTTCCTCATTCTTTCTCATTTAGTCATAATTCCACTTTACATTGTCAATACAACTTAGCATTGTTTACTTGTTAACTTAGTTCTATTAACTAAGGCCCATTAGCAAGTTTCTCAACTCATGAATTATAACCTATGTTATAATTTCCTCTTATCCCTAGGACAAGTCTAAACATGTTATTCACATCAAGGGTTCTAAACTTCTAGATTACTTAATTTATAATTAAGTACCTTTTTCATATTACACAAGTTGTCCCATTTCCTTACAAGATATGCTTACCCAAAACGGTGTCTTTAAATTACATAACTTTATTATTTCTACTGGTTACGTATACCACTAGGTGTCTTTAATTACATAACCTTATCAGGTTAAGTTTATGGGTCTATACGTAAATATTACCCACCCCCTCCTATTTTACTTAACCCACCCACTGTTCAACCAATTTTTACTTAACCCCATCTTTATTTTATTCATGCAGTCCCTATGGATTCAACTATGTTAAGTATTCAAGATTTATTACCATATTTTCACTTATGGTTATAGTATGCTAGACCTCCCACATTCAGCCTACCATTTGTGGATGCTGGATATGCCGGTCGGGTCCGGGCAGACTTATTCCATAAATTGGGTTTAACCTCGTGTCTGAGCACGTCTCGTATTTGCGCACTTAGACATATCATATTAGGTTCAACATCAGTGGCTGCTGGATATGCTGGTCGGGTCCAGGCAGACTTCCACCACTAATGCAACCTAACCTCGGGTCTAAGCGTTACTACGGTTTCATTATTTTAGGCATATTCAAATAAATTTCCCTACTCCAGATATAGACTTTCATGTCCCCTTTCAATTCATATTTACAATTTTTCTATCCAATTATAGGTTTCCATGCCCTAAATCAATATTCACATGTGTTCCAGCTTATGCCCCAAATTGAAATTTACATATGTCACAATCTATGCCTAATTTCATAATTACATATGTTCCAATTTACACCTAAATCATATTTTACATAATTTATGCCAAATCGTATTTTCCAATATTTGCCTAAATTCATATTCATGTTATACAACATGATATATGTCCCAAAATCCATATTTCTATATTTTCACATTTTATGCCCAAACTTATATTCATATCTTTCCAATATCAATTATGCCCCAAATTATATCTTTCCTAATCATTCCCAATTTCGCGCGTTCGCATTTTCAGTGTTGGGCCTATTCTCGAAGGTAGCCTTGCTATATGAAATAAAATGGGAAAAAAAAGGAGAGAAGAGAATCAAGAATAAGCATTATAATGAATCAATAATAAACTGATAGAAATAGGCATAAACTGAATAGGCATATTATGACAAGATTTAAAATGGTGACGATATGAACATATAAAAGCAGACCTGATAATTATGTCATAATAGAACTGATTAGGCATCGATTCATGATCCAATTTTTATATACATATCAGGGTTCTAATTAAATACTTAGATCTAAGAATAACTTGAACTCACAGTGAATAGATCTAAGGAAATGGACCCAAATTACTGTGAAGAACACGTTGAATTTGTTGTTGTAGCAGCCGTTGAATTTGTATAATGTTTACTGAATTAGATTTGGTGAAGATTAGGCCCTCCAATTTTTGTTGCAGCAGAGCTCCGCCATCACCGCCATTTTTAGATGAATAAAACCTAAGTCTAATGTCCTTTATATAAGAGTAGCGGAGCAACCAAGAACTTCAAATTAGACCAGAAGCCATTAGAAATGTCCACGTCAGAGAAGCTTCCAGATCCCCGGGTAGGTCGGCCCCGCTTCAGGTGGGTCGATCCCTAGGTCGGCCCTTCTTCAGGGGTGTCGACCCCTAGGTCGACCCCGGGGTCGAACCCATGAGCCTGGGTTGATCCAATCGGGTCTCGGGTCGACCTCAAACAGTCGACCCTTCCTTGATTTGCACGCCAGATTTCTGGTTTTGCTGATTTTTGAATATTTTTGAATTTATATGTATATATATCTTCCTTATATGCATACAAACGTCGAACCTTAATAACTTCTTTATATGATGTCTGATTTATGCAAACCAAATGTCTATCTTGACCAGAATTTCGAGACGGACGCAATGGCGTAGTCCGTTATACTTAATTCTAAATATTTAATTATGTTTTCCTTAATTCATTGTTAATAGTGTATTTCACACTAATTATTCTTTAATTCATCATCTTTAGTGTCGTTAAAATTCCGAGGTGTTACATTCTCCCCTACTCAAAGGAAATCGTCCCCAAAATCTCCAAGTAAACAAGAAAGTAAATCCTAGCATCCAACAATCATACATCCATCTAGCAATCAAAGGCATCCATTTTCCTTAAGGAATTTCTAATGCTTTTATGGACGTACGCAATAGTGTGTGTATATGTCCGTAAACTAATGCGAAAGATCAGGAGGTCTACTGATTTAGTTGACCTCCTTAATGCAATGTATGTTTGTGCCATGCAACCAAAATGTATGCAAATCGTCCTAATCCATGTAAGTTCTATATGTGTGCACAATCATCCATCCAAATGCAACATCAATGTAACAATACATCCATTTTCATCCATAAAAAATTAAAATGTACACATGTTCATATGCAATATGTAAGTGATCGAGCCGATCTAGTGCCTATTGTGTGTGTGTATGCATCCACGAGCAATCGCTAGCAACCACTTGCATGCATCAAACATAACATAACTCAAACACATGTTTACATTCATTAGTTTTCTACCTCAAGACTCGATTGATAGGAGATATTCAAACGATAAATACAAGTATTAATTCGAAGCTTGGAAAAAGAAGTTAAGGACATATTCTCAAAAAGGAAAGGATATGAAGTGCGAATCTTGTCTTCATTCTCCCAAGTAGAGTTCTTACGGTTTTCTCCCCATTTCACTCTTACTAGCTTCACTTCTTTGTTGCGCAATTTCTTAACCTCCAATCCAAGTACGCAAGTCAAAATTTGTCCAGTCATTGCTTCCTTCTCTACTTTCACTTCCCCTCGCAAGTTTGGCTCCACCTCCTCGAACTCTATACATTTGTCGCCTCTTGAATGAATAGTCATCTTAGAATGATGGGCTTCCTCAAGGGCTGTCTTCAATAGGTTTCCCATCTTGATATAATTCACCTATCAAACCTCTTCTCAAGTAGCTCCCCTACTTGCTTACAAAGTTCCCTCTTTTCTTTTAGGAGTCATATGTCGCATAGGCAATGCAACTGGCTTTGCATTGTCTACCAAAACCAATCTCGTGTCTCGGAAGTAAACCCCGAACCTCATCGAAACGTCAGGATACTTACAACTATTGGTACAAATCACAAATCATCGATAGATATATCAAGAGATTCTAGGAGACTAAGCATGACATACCCTTTTGGGGTCATAAGAAATCTGGAGAATCTTTCTGTGGCAAGTCAGAAGTCTAAAGACTCTCCTTTCACAATCTAGAATGGCTCCATATATGTAGTTAACTAATCCATCCCAAGAATCAAACCATATCTTATGAAATCAAGAACATATGTGTTGCAACCAAACTTGACACCTAACACATAAATTCTCAAACCCTGAAAAATCCTCCATAAATAAGTCGTAACTCCAATGGGGTTTGAGGCAATAATGGGATCCGAAACCATACTAGTATCTAGGTGCAGAGACTCAACTAAAGGATTAGATATAAAAGAATGCGAAGCGCTAGAAAAAGAACCCTAACAGGATGAACAGAAATAGAAATCAATCCTTTGATGGAAAATTTCCTACCCCTATCCTGTTCACCCACTATGAGAACATTAGCTTGCCCTTTAGAAGTTCCTGCCCTATGGCCTTGTCCTTGCCTCTTCGGGCACTCCTTAATGAGGTGTCTTGCCTTACCAAAGTTGTAACAAACGCCGCTCCTCTTGTTGCAATCCTTTTTCAGATGACCCACCATTCCGAAGTTATGGTATTTCCTCTTTTCTTCTTTTATTTATAATCATTTCTTAAGCCACAATTTTCTTTCATCTTTGGATTGTACTCCTTATCCCCAACTCACTTATTCTCCTTTTTACCATCCTTATGCAACATGCTAACAAGTTTCTTGGAAGCGGCCTCCATCGCACGGAAATCCTTTTGAGGCCTGAGAGAAAATAAGACGCACGTGAAACCACTGTGGCTAAAGATGGAGGTTGGGCACTTCTTTGCCCTTCGACATTTACCGTATTTTTCACATGCCTATGGAACCATGCCGAAATAGGGATACCCTTCCGGGATGAAATGATTCACCGAACAAAAAGGAAAAGGAATCAAGTGGAGAATCGAGAAGATATTTATGGCTTTGGGAAATATGCTTTTCAAAAATAGACTTTTTATTATAAAATACTTTGTTTTTGAGACTTTTTTGAAAACCATTCTCAAAATACTTTATCTGATCTTATAACCATATGCTCTGATACAAAATGTTACACCCCACGTCCATTAATGTCACTCACTAAGAGAATGCATTAAGTTCCATGAAGCGTTATAAGTAAATAAGAACATAATATCACAAGATGGACATGTAAAATAGCAGCGGAATTAAAAACTTTATATAAACCAAAACATCATGGTCTCAAATACTTAGTTTACATCATAAGTTTGAAGTAACCAGTTACGTAAATAATCTGTCTTGCCAAAAATATCAGAGTACAAAAGCATAAAACCATATTTCCCATGTGAAACCATAAGAGAGTTGACCAAAGGTCAAAGCAGTACATGCAAAATCCAAGCAAAGCTAAAAGAATCCAAATCAACTCTAAGCACTTTCACCCTGAGAACCTGGGGGGAAACGAAAGAGAGAGAAGAGGAAACAAAAAGGGACAGACGTAACGTCTGGCAAGTCCAGTTAATTTTAAATATAAATAAATAAAAGTATCATGGTAGGTATATAAAACTGGAAGAACAAGATAACAATAACAATAACTAGTGTGAACTGAGGCAGATAAGATGAAAAGGATATATAGCGCTTCTTAAATACATTTCTCTGCACCGCACTGATACTAGTATATCAAAAATATAATGATCCCTACAAATATCGTTCCATTTCATTTTCTTGATTATTAGGTTACTTGGGTTAGTAGAACTCAAGAATTATCCGTGCATCGTACCCATTTACATTACCATGGATTCACCTAATATAATATATATAGCTATCTCTCAATATTAATGTAACACCCTGAATTTTCTGTTAACATTAAATTAACAAATTAAAGTATACTTAATTCAAATGAAAGAATTAAGGGAAACGGGTTACGCTATTGTGCTCGTCTCGGAATTCTGCTTGAGATAGAGTCCGAGTTTGCGTAAATCGGACTCCGTATGAAGGAGTTATGACCTTCCGAAGTTTTAGAATTCAATTTAAAATTCAAACAGTTCAAAATTCAGTTCAAAATTCGAAAGCAGACCTAAATTGGGTTGGGCGGGAAAATTCCTGCCCAGGACCCAGGTCGACCAGGGGGTCGACCTGGGTACCCAGGTCGACCAGGGGATCGACCTGGGGGTCGACTTGGGGGTCGACTTGGGGGTCGACCTGGTCAGGTCTTGGCTGGCCTGGTCGGGTTCTGAGCGATTTTCTGAGTTCTGGTGTGTCACTAGGGTCGATTTGTCACTTTCTGATTGGCTTCTCTTGGTGTGTATGGGCTGGATTCACTCTATGATCATCTGACGGTTCAAATCAATCTGAAATTCTATAAATACAACCCAACACTCAACCTAAATTCACACAAATAAAATAGAGCTAGAGCCGTCATGCTGCCGGGAGGAAACTAAGAGTAGCCGTCAGTTGGAGAAATCTTAGAGACGAGCAAAACTAAAGTAAAAACAAGATTCAAACAACTTTTATCTACCCAAAGGAAAACATTGCAAATTCAAAACTCAGAAATCAGAAAATCAAGATCGTCGTTTGTTGTAAGTATAGTGATTTTTCCGATGAGAATAAGACTTGATTCGATGTAAAATGGAAATGGAATTTTACTATTGTATAACGACGATGATAATTCATATCTGTGTATTGAAATTATTGTATTGTGAATGGTATTGGGATGTTTGTGGTATAATTGAATTGATGTTGGTCCTATTGTACATTTAGAATGAAAGCAACACCATATACAAGTATATGGTTAATGTTGGAATTTACACCTATATGTTAATATGTTTAACATAGGTTGTATACATTTTTCTAAGTCAAAGTTAAGACTTATATACACATGTTTTATGTTAAGACCATTATGCCTACACGATTAAATCCCATGTATATGTTCTTATGTTCTTTGCAAGTTTGTGATTTGGTCCATGCCAAGTACCATTTAGTTTCACATGATTATTACAAGTTTCATGTTATAATAGGATACATGATTTGATCTAGTTCACGCTTTTGGGTTAATGTCAAAAATAGACATTTTTATTGACATGTAATAACTTTGTCACATGCTAGTTTGTGTTTGAAGTTATGCCTAGATAAAAATATGTTTAGGCTTATGTTTTATGCAAGTCTAAATTATGCCATTTCATGTGACACCTATTTAATTAGATTCTGATTTGAATGCAAGTTCACATGACAAGCTGAAACCCATGATTTATGTTAATTAGATCGCAAAATTGCAAGTTCATATGTCACACACCCTTTATGTTATTTAGAATATTTCATGTTCTTGGCTTTCCCTTCTATGTTTATAAGTTGGGCTTAAATATCTAGCCCAACATTCATTATAATCTTGCGAACGTTCAAACGGGGGAATATCATTGGGATTAAACATAAATATATGTGTTGACATGTTTGGCACATGCAAATAATTGGTGACATTTAAATGGTATAATTGCCATGCCAACAATAATAATAATAATAACAAAATTGGAAAATGGGCCATAACATTTACATATAACAAGTAAAAGAGACAAATATGTAAATTTAGAAAATACGAATATGCTTAACCCAAGGTTGGATTGAGTTGTGATCTAAACCCGCCCGGACCCGGCCGGCTATCCAGTAATCACAACAATACCTATCCACTGTGGGAGGTTAAGGCATTAAGCCCAATAAGGACCTGAGGTTAGACTGAGTTGTGATGTAAACCTGCCCGGAACCGAACGACTGTCCAGTAACCGCAACAATACCTATCTAATGTGAGTGGTTGGTGCTTTAATGAATAAATTAAAGCTAGAATAAGGATGGTAGGGTTAAGTTAACTAAAACAATTAACCAATTCAACATGTTAACTAAAATGATGGGTGGGGTTAGGTTAATACAGATGCTTAACCACTTAACATGTTTGACTAGAAAATCCTAGTAAAGGGGACCCATTTCAGCAGTAACCCAATTAGGTATCATGGTACCCTGAAACTAGGCAGGGTGGGGCACGATTACTGGGCTGATTGTAAGCGATCAAAAGCGACGGCGGTTGGTGCAGCAGTGTGGGTTCTACCGAAGTGCGGGCGTGCACACACTTCGGAGCAGACAAACAGGGCACTGGGCATCAGTAGTATCACCTATGCATTCTAGAATTGTGTTGGGCCGCCACCATGGGACTTGATACACCCCATGGTGGGACCAACATAGGTATCTACAATCATTGGGGGCCGTATGACACATATGATTTTAGGAGTAGGAGCCGATCTTTAAAAAGGGGATCACTTCATCCCGATCATGGGGCGCCAATCGGAACAATACAAGTAGGTGTAGAGATATAGTGTGGGCTATGATAGTATATTCGGTTCAAAACTGCCTTATCTTAGTTTACGATACTTTCCTGCTTCCAGTTTATACCTATCATGCCTTTTTTCTTATTCTCATACTGAAGAGTCACTAGACTTACCAGGCTTTACGTCTGACTCTATTTTTCTTTTGTCTTCTTTTCTTCCGTTTCCCCCCAAGTCCACAGGGAGGAAACAACACAACTTAGTCAGACTCTTTGCAAGCTTCAAGTTAGTAGATATGTGGTTTGGACTCTCTTTCCTTGGCTATGGCTTTTGGACACGTTCTATGGGGATTTATGCAGCTTTAATTATGTTTTATGCTTCTTAATTTAATAATCAAGACATAAATGTTGATGTAATGTTTTGGAAATTATTGTGAGACAATTATGGGAATGTTTTGTGTGAACACGTATTTATGAAATGAAAGTCCGTTTGTTTTCCGCTGCTTATATATATATATATATGTTTATATATATCTTGTGTTTTATCTATGACTTTTACTTATAAACCTCCACCGAAGTTAAGGCATTCCCTCTGTGAGTGACCTTAATGGAGGTGAGGTGTTTCAATTAAGATACACCCTATGGTAACCCACTCGCACGATCTCCACGAAATGAACGTAGTCCCTCATCCCACGCCGGAGTGATGTACGGACCTCTATATAACAATGTTTACGTTCTGCATATATATGCCATTACTATGCTATGTAAGCGTACGGACTGCCACCATCAATCGAATTAGATTCCATATCGAAATAATGCCCTCTAGTCTACGATACACCGTCCAGAGCAGATATACTCGTATCTAGACTGTCCCACGTATGTACTGTAATTGTAACTCGATGCATCAATCGCACGTCCTCTAATGTGCACCGATTCCAGGCAGGGTTAAACAAGAAACATGGAACTCAGCCGGGAGCTTTTCCATACCTGTACAGGCCTGCCTTTAGGAGCCTCCAAATACAGATATTCCTCGGGTCCGTTTTCAATGGTGGCTATGGCCCCACCTCCGCCCCTCCCTCAACTAGTAAAGGCTACAAAAGCTAAGTGACTGCCCCTAATTACAACCAATCTAAACATCCATGTGGCGTCTACCCTCAACCTCGTACCTCGATAGTGAAAAGTGAAATGGTATTTTGGGTTTATCTCTACTCTTTTCGCATCCCTCCGGCTGCCGATGACGGGCATCCGACGGTCTACTGTCCTTGTTTGTCGTGACCTTCCGCCTCCTCGTGAGGAAACCACCGAAATACTCTAGTGTCACCTCGTCACAACATTTTGACTGCATAGCTACATCTACAGTCAAGGCCCACCCACCTAGTAATTACGTGCAGACCCAACCTCTGCGAGCATAGCCTAAGATATCTATCACTGCACAAAGGACTACTAGGAGCACCTTACGTACCTCAGGAAGCCACTTTCTTCCCCTACCAGTTCTTTGGAGCCGTCAAATAATCAGATGAATGTGCGCTCCCCTAATGCCTTATAACACCTCGATGATCTACCACGTTGGGTTATTCACCCTTAACTGTACGGACTGGCCTAAACGCCTTACTTTAGCATGTTGTTAGACCCTATGTCTAAACATTCTTTTATGCGCTTGTCTCACCTCATTAGGTTTCCAGCTGACTTGGTTATTCCAAGTCATATTGAATTCTTATTCAAATTACCAAGCTTCTCTTGCTTATTAATTTCAGTCATACAACTTAATTCATTTAAGTTTATTAATAAGCTTACAACATGTTATTCTCTAGATTGTGGCCAAGGACTGTAATCCATAAGCTATTTTATATTCTTGCTTGGTTATATCGTTACAATAACATGTTCTTACCTAATGTGAAATTAAGTACATCTCATTTTACATGTTTCCTTTTTTAATATGTCATTTACCTTTTATGATTAAAGATAACTTATATCATTAGTTTTCCTCATTCTTTCTCATTTAATCATAATTCCATGTTACATTGTCAATACAACTTAGCATTGTTTACTTTTTAACTTAGTTCTATTAACTAAGGCCCATTAGAAAATTTCTCAACCCGTTAATTATATCCTATGTTATAATTTCCTCGTGTCCCTAGGACAAGCTAAAACATGTTATTCACATCAGCGGGTTCCAGACTTCTAGATTACTTAATTTACAATTAAGCACCTCTTATCATATTACACAAGTTGTCCCATTTCCTTACAAGTTATGCTTACCCTAAATGGTGTCTTTTAATTATGTAGTTTTATTATTTCTACCGGTTATGTATACCACTAGGTGTCTTTAATTACATAATCTTATCGGGTTAAGTTTATGGGTCTATATGTAAATATTACCCACCCCATCCTATTATACTTAACCCACCCACTGTTTAACCAGTTTTAACTTAACCCCATCTTTGTTTTATTCATACAATCCCTATAGATTCAACTAGGTTAAGTATTCAAAATTTATTACCATATTTTCACTTATGGTTATAGTATGCTAGACCTCCCACATTAAGCCTACCATTTGTGGATACTAGATATGCCGATTTGGTCCGGGCAGACTAATTCCAAAAATTGGGCTTAACCTCGTGTCTGAGCACGTCTCGTATTTCCATAAATTTATCGTGTTGTATAACATGCATATGAATTTAGGTAAACATTGGTGATAAATTTTGAATTTATACGTATACATATCTTCCTTATATGCATACAAACTTCAAAACGAAATAACTTCTTCATACGGTGTCTGATTTACACAAACCCAATTTCTATCTTGACCAGAATTTCGAGAAGGACGCGATGACATAGTCTGTTTTACTTAATTCTGAGTATTTAATTAAGTTCCCCTTAATTCATTGTTAACAGTGTATTTCATACTAATTATTGTTTAATTCATCATCTTTAGTGTCGTTAAAATTCGGGGTGTTATCGCTGTTGACCTAGGGGTTGACCCATCCCAGATCCGGCCAGATTCGTTAATGAATCTCAGTTGTTTTCTTAACAATATTTGTTGCTGACTCAGCAATGCGTCTACGATAAGATCCTGAACACCTTTAAATAGGCTAGCAGAGCCTAGCCTAAATCCCACATTTTCTGAGAGGCTGCCTAAGCTCTGCCATTCTTCTTCCTACTCAAACCTCTTCAGAAAAATAGAATAATTAGTTTAGGAAAATTTTGATTCAAGAACTATAGGAAAAGGATGTAAATTAATAAAGAAGGTGTTTAGAATTCTATTCAAAGTAAGGTAATTTCTTGGGTCTGGTCCATTTGAATTTCTCCTCTTTCTTCCCTTCTTCTTTTAGTTTAGAATTATGGATCCATGGTAGTTTAGGCACTAAATCCAGTTAGGGGAACCATGAAATGCTAGATCTGGACCAGATTCGGGATTTGGAAAGCAAATTAGGTGAGTGTACCTTTTTGATAATGGTATATTTATCGTTTAAACATTCCCCGTTAATATGCAACGTAAATCTGCTAGAATGATTGATATGTTTAAACATTAGTATGTTGAAATGTTAATTTAATATGTTTAAACATAAAAATGTTGAGATGTTAATATGGTTGAAATGACAATAGGTTGAAATGTTAATATGTTGAAATGTAAACCTGTTAAAATATGTGCAACAATTATTGTTGTGTGTGTATATATATGTGTATGTGTATGTTCTAGTTGCATGTTAACCTGTGATATATTATGCACTTGAACCCTTAACTATAGAAATTGGGATAATTACATGTCAAATTGTTAGATTAGAATAATTACATGATTGATAGTTACATGTTATTATTTTAGAATGGAGCTAATTGCATGTTAGGAAGAACATGCAGCATGATTATAAGTTAAAATGGAATTAACATGATATTAAGTGTGACACGTAAAAATAGAATTATAGTAAAAATTTGGAAGAATGGACACACCTAAATTATTTGGAAAATTTACTGTAAATAGAAAACTATAACCGCACTTAGACATGAGGTTAAATTCAACTTATGGTAGAAGTATGCCCAGTGCCGACCGGCAAATCCAACATCCAAAAGTTGTTAATTTAATGTGAGAGGTCTAGGACGTAAATATATATAACGATGCTTAGACATAAAGTTAAATTCATCGTGTGGTAGAAGTCTTTTCTGAACCGCCCGGCAAATCCAGCATCCACAAGTTGTTAATTTAATGTGAGAGGTCTAGTGCATAAACATACACACACACACACACACACACACACACACATATATATATATATATATATGAATATAAATATAAAAGGATAGAAATAAATGGCATTAATTGTAATTAATGGAAACGAATGGAATTGAATGGAAGTTACAATAGTAAAAAGGATTGAAATGAACGGGGAATGATAATAAACTATTATAATTAATTACATTAATGAGAATATTATATTATAGGTAGACTTGTCCTAGGGACAAGTGGAGACTATAACTTAAGTTAAAATAAACGATAAAGAAAATGGGATGACTGATGTAATGAAATAAGTTGTACTTAATTATTAATTGAGTAATATGTAACTTGAGAATATGAAATCTGCTGATAAGGATAATATATTAAAGGCTTGTCCTAGGGACAAGTGGAAATTATAACATAAGTTATAATAAATGGAAAAGGGAACTTATTAGTAAACCTTAGTTAAGAGAACTAAGTTAATAAGTAAACAAAAATAAGTTGTAGTGACAGTATAAGATGAAACTATGATTAAATGAGCAAGATTATGGTAAACATATGGAATGAAATAATTTATATTTAATCATAAACAATAAGTGACATGTTAACTATAAACCATGTGAATTGAGATATACTTAATTACATATTAAGTAGAGCATGTTATTGTGACTATGGAATCAGATAATGAATAATATAAAAAGATTGTAGATTACAGATCTTGGATTACAATTTTGAGATAACATGTTATGGGCTTACTAATAAACTTAAATGGATTAAGTTATAACTGAAATTAATAAGCGAGAGGAACTTGGTAACTTGAATAAGAAGTCAATATGACTGGGAATAACCAAGTTGAATGGAAATCTGAAAGGAAAGAGCAAGCGCGTAATTAAATGATTAGATGTAAGGTTTAATAACATGTTAACTTGAGGCGTTTGGACCAGTCCGTACGTCTGAAGGTGAATAACCCAATGGGGTAGAGCATCGTGGTGTCATGAGGCATGAGGGGAGCACACGTCCATCCGATTATCCTGCTTGTTCTGCCTTTTGTTATATTGATATTCTGCTGACTCCGAAGGACTGGAAGGTGAAGCACGCGACTTCCTAGGACGTGGAGGGTACTCTTAGTAGTCCTCTGTGCTGTGAGAGCATCCTCCTGTGCTCACAGAGGTTAGGTATGCGTGTTTCTACCCAGTGATTATGCCTTGATTTCCACGATAGTTGGCAATCGAAAGACTATAGGGTGGCATAGGTGATTCGACGATCCGAGTAGCCTTGTAACTAGGCTAGGTTATGACCACTCTTGAGTAACTGATAGGTCTAACCTAGGTGATAACAAGTCATCGGGTACCTACGATCGATAGTCAGTTTGGTACATGATGCGCGATGCGGAAAGGCGGAGAGCTAAATCAAAACACCACAGACCTTTTACTATCAAGGCTATGGGTGAGGAACAGGCCGAGTAGGATTTGTTGTTTGCTCTTGGGCCAGATCAGTAGTCTTCAGTCTTATTAGCCTTTCACTGGTTGAGGGAGGGGTCAGGTGGGAACATAGCCACTGAAAATGCAGACCTCAGCATCTGTTTATACAGATATCTGAAAAGCTCCTGGCCGAGTTCCGTGTTTCTTGTACAACACTGCCACGGGACTCAGTGCACAATAGAGGTTATGTATAGTTAAGGCATAAAGTACGATTGACGATACGTATATAGGAAAGTCTAGATACATGCATGTCTGCTCTGTGTGGTGTATCACAGACTAATGGGGCGTTACTCTGTGATCTGATTTGATCAAAGGTGGCAGTCCACACGTTTACGTATCATGGCGATGGAAGATCTATGCGGAATGTAGCATTGTTATATAAATATTCGTATGTCACTCAGATGTAGGATGAGGGACTGCGTATATTTCTGAGGCATTACGGTGGAGACCCTGCGAGTGGGGTACTATGGGGTATACCTTAATATTGGGGGTAACTACATATATACGGTATTAGGCTCTTCCATTGGAAAGTTGATGGGTACGACGTGTGTGTAAGTCTTGAGTGTTGTTAACCCAAGTAACCTAATAAACAAGAAAATGTAATTGAACGGTATATGTAGGATTATTCAAAATGTGTAGTTTAAATCCAGTCACTAGAAACTTGTGTTCTGACCCCCTCCTCACAACATACTTGTAGGTTAGACTTTGTGGCAGAGATATGATAGCTTTGGATACTAGTTAGGCAGTATTATTACTACGATAAGGCTATATTTTGGTTATATTTTATCCATTCCGCTGTGAGATATTTTCTGAGCTCTGATATATTTTATATCTCTGCTTTTCTGCAGGATACCAGAGCAACCAACACGAGTTTCGATGGATTAGAATTTTGAAAAAAAATTGGTCTGTCAGAATTTGTGTTGTTACACGGTCAATCTTGGTTTTACCTGCGACTAAAGGACTTATGTTCTCGACTTCATAGTTATCCGAGTTGTCTCATCTCCTTCGCCATTTCCTATACGCTCCTCAATGATATGCACCTCAATATTATGTTCCCCAGCAGTTGTGTCCTTTTATTCGTGAATGGCAGGAGAATCAGTGGGAGGCATAATTAGAGTCTGAGAACTGGAAACCTCAACATTAATAGAATCGGTGGGGGCATCGACAACAGCTATATCCAGGGCATGCTCACCGGAGGATTCAGCTTCGTCACCTAGTAATCCTTGCTCATTCATAAGAGCTTTCTTCCCCTTGGCCATAACCTTGAGGGATTCCTAGTCTAAGAGATTCTATAAGAGGTATTCTTTGTCACAAGTATCTCCAACCTACAGAAGCACTGATTCCTAGACTTGAGCCAGAGTCACTGAAAAATCAGGTCCCAAATAGCCCAAGCTGCCTTGGATCATGACATTGAAGACGTAAAATTGGAATAAAGTGGCATTGGCATCCGTCTTAGCATCAGTGAATGCTTTTTCAGTAGCTGCTTTACCAGCAAAGCCTGATCTCTCTCCTGCTCGAGAATTTCTGCCTTAGCTGTCAGCATAAAAATAGCCAATTTTTGAGCTGTGGTCCTCTCATGAAGACTAGCACTGTCTTGTCGATAAGTTGTAGAAGTTTTCTTTTCCACGTCCAGTTGGGTTTCAGCAGTGTGTTGAGCAGACTGAGCATCTTTAACTTGCAATATCAGCACAGTTTCTCTTAATTTAGCAGCAATGAGATTTTCTTAGAGCCGTTGATTCTCGGTCTCTAGCCCCTCTGCCTTTGTATTCCTTTGCGTAAGAGATGCAATGTCAGCACCGGAGACCCAAGAATCTTGGCCCACTCAACCTTGTCATAGAGATAGCTGTTTATTGGCTTGGCCCTTAACTACATCTAACTGCTTCTCCAGTTGGCTTTTGACCGTATCCATTTGTAACACCCCGCATTTTTAATTAAGTAAAATAAAATAAATTTTGAAGAGCTTCCATAATTTGGTCATGAGATTAGTGTCATTGCTTCCATGGCGTTTTTCTGGTCAATTTATACCTATGGATTGCAGAAAATGGATTTAAGATGAAATATATACCTTTAAATGAAATATTACAACAAACATGAAAAAAAAGTATAAGAAAAGAACAATGACCACCATTATTTTAGCCTTGTTAACAAAAGCCTATGTAGTACAATTGGTAAGAGCATATGACTTTCATGAGAGAGACGCAAGTTCGATTCTCACGGGCAACATATTTTTATTTTAGAAAAACAATTAAAATAATACATGTTTTAAGGGGAAAATATCTATAAACGCACATATAAGGAAATTTATACATATAAGGAATTACAAAAATATATGTATATATGCATATGTAAATATATGCAAACATATGTGCATATACATATATATATATATGTATATACGTGTATATTACACACACACACACATACACACACACATATGTGTGTGTGTATATATACACAGAAGAGAAATTCAAAATAAAACTGCAATCAATGAAAACAGGTAAGAATTAAATGACAGCATAGCGCCGTTTGAATTTTGAAAACAAAATAGAAGTTGTGCTTATGTATGTATGTATATATATATATATATATATATATATATATATATGCACAAATTCAAATGTTAAGATAAAATATTCATGCGATTTATAATAGGTATAAAATAAATCAAAGAAGATATAATGGGAATATTAATCAAACATTTAAATAAAAATGCTAAATACCATAGAGAATGCGCACCTGGATGCATATGGGTTGACCCTAGGGTTGACCCAATGGGTAGGTGGGTCAACCCACCCCTGATTTGGGCAGATCCATTCGACGAATCTGGACTGTTTTGAGGCTTTACTCATTGCTGACTCGGAAATGCGTGTACAAGATCATATCTACTTTCCTGAACACCTATAAATGAAGTAGAGCCTAGCCTAAATCCCGTATTTTCTGAGAGGTTGCCTAGAATCTACCATTCTCCTTCCTCCCCAAATCTCATAAGAAAATAGAATAATTAGTCTTAGAAAATTCTGATTCAAGATTTGGAGGAAAAGAATACATATATGGGTGTTCAAAATTCTGATCGAAGTGAGGTAAATTCTTGGATTTGAATAATTTAGATTTCTCTTCTTTTTCCCTTTTTCTTTTAGTTTCAAAATTGTGAATCCATGGTTATTTAGGTTCTAGATTCAGTTAGAAGAGACATGGAATGCTTGGTTTGGACAAGATTCATGCATTGGAAAGCTATTTGGTGAATGGATCTAAAGTATAGCATTTTAAATAGCGGTATATTTATTGTTCGTATTCCCCGTTATATGTACAAATTTGCTAAAATGTATAAATCTGCTGAAATGTATGAATCTGCGAAAATAAAATCAACTGAAATGTAAATCTGCTAAAATATAAAACTGCTGAAATGTGTTGATATTATTACTGTTGTATATAGAACAATCCTAAGAACCCATTAATTGAATGTTGTAAATCAAGTTATAATGAAATTGAGAATAACTATTGTAAATTGGGTTTAAATATGCTGAGCACATTTATATCATATAAGCCTGTTTCCATTAATCATCTACCTGAATTGGAATTTACTGTTGTTGACGGCAAAAAATGTCGTAAATACCCAAGATTCCAATTACTTAGGAATTATAGTTTCGGTCGTAAAAGTTAGTGCGGAAAGCAATATATAACATAAGAGATTTATAGTGGTTCGGCCTCGCGAGAGACCTACGTCCACTTTGGAAGTCATTGGAATATTATTGATTACCAAGAGTTACAAGGTTGAGAACATCTCATGACATCTCTTTACATACATCTCTAAGTTATAGGATGTCGTAATTATCATATATTAATATTTTGGAAAAAGATACTTTTGCCCTTCTTCTTCCTCAAAGTGGAGATGCCATTAAAGAGGCTATTTGGAGCTCTCCAGAGGTGTTAAATCACCAAATTCCAACCCCTTTGAAGTGTAAGGTCAAGGGGTATTTATAGTGGAGTGGTTAGGTGGGAGTAGTTAGGAGTAGGTAGAAGTAGGGGACCACACTATGAATTTTGTATCCCCTTGAGTCGGCCATCGAAATTCGTACACCACCACGCTCGTGCCCAAAAACTTCATACCCTCCCTGGGGTATGAATGTAGTACTCCTAGGGGTGCGAAATTCATGCTCCGAGGGGTACGTGGAAGTTTTGAACTAGGCTTAGGGGATCAAGGTCAATAGTTGAGGCCTTTCTGGGGTTCGAGGAACTAGTTTGGCAATGTTTAGAGGAGCGGTGAGGTTCTTGCTGGCATGATCCCTTCTTGGCTTGGTTCCTTCTCTCCTTGGCGACACTCTCGGCATTGGTCCCACGTGATTCGTTGTGTTGAGCGTGCCTTGCGTTATTTTGGTAATCAAACCGAAAGTCCGGTTAACCTTTGCCCCCCAAAGTACGTCTTTTCCTGACATGATGTGATTTGTGTTGGTTAAAGTAGTTGTCGATTCGTCGACTTTTCCTGTAAACTTAAGAAAAATAGACATTAGTTGCCAAGCTCGCTTACTGTAGGATCGTAAACGAGTCGTGGGGGACGCGATAGTGTATTTATGTCGCTAAGTACTTGTGTTGCTTCGTGTGTGTGTGCTTGTAGCTATTTGTATACGCATGCATGGAGTACGTACTTGCGGGTATATCGCCATTACTTTTCATATCCATTCATCGTCATTTTTTTGGGCGTACCCTGGTATGGGTACGAAATTTCATACCCCTGGTATAGGTACGAAATTTCATACCCCTGGAAGGTATAAAATTCCGTACCCTAGGGATACGAAAAGGCTGGAATTCAAGGGGACACTTCCCTTTTTCTTATAAATAGCCCCTCCTCGTTTCTTTTTTCTTTACTGATTTCTCTTGGCAGCCATTGATATCGAGCTCCAAGGTTTTATACTTAGAAATTTTTTGAATAGGTAGGATCGTAGGCTCGTGCACAAGAGTAGAGGAGAACAAGAAAGGGGAGAAGAGCGCCTTGCCGGCAATTGGAAGCAGGGAGGCTCCGGAGGAGCTCGTACCCCCGATCAGGTATGAAACCCATACCAGCGGGGTGCAAGATTCATACCCAGTAGGGTACGAATTTTGTACCCTTTTGTGGTACAAATTCCTATACTCCTGCCATGGTATGAAGACTCGTGCTTCTCCGGGAGCCTCGATCCTTGTCGTCGCATAGCGCGCATCCTCCAAAACCCTGAATTTTTGACTTCCTACTTTTGGGTGCACGTCTCTTTTGTTTTGCTTGGGAGGTTGCACTAATGCATAAACAAATGATCGCATGGAAAATAACTTGAGTTTTCACATAGGATAGCACATAAACTTGGACTATGACCGAAATGTTTGAAATTCTTTTGCGTATTTTGATTTTGCATAACATTGTATGCACATGTTAGCTTATACCAACACGAGGGGTACAGGCTATTCAACTACGATGTCTAAAGCTAGTGTGCTAAAGTATAGCTAGCGATGCATACAAGATCAATGACTGGAAAGACTTCGGAAGCCGAGACTTCCTTGCCGTCATCACATACTTCTGACTCTACTAGCAATGCTAGCTTGACAGTTAGCGAGCTTGAGACTACTGAAAGGTCCACCCCTTCTCAAATGACAAGTTTAACTTAGAGTGTCGGAGCATGGAGCGCAGATTGAAAGACAACACTCCCCAATTGCATATGAAGAGATAGAACATGTGGACATCGTCGAGGGGGAAGCATCGGTGGCTTCGGTGGCCCTGGATATGTTGCTTGACACAGTGATTCTTGAAAATCTGATAGATTCGGTGCCATCGCACATGGATGCTACGACAGTTAGGAAAATGGATTTGCGATTCAATATTCCAGTGGATCATGTCCGTGCAACAGGAGAGGGAGGTAGGGCTCATGCACCGCCTGAGGGTCTTACTGCTTGGAATAGACAATCTTGTGTTTCTGGGTGTGTGCCCCCAGCCAATGACTTTATTTTAGACATGTTGTTCTACTTCCGTATTGCGCCGTCGCAGCTGCACCCAAACGCATATGCTTTGCTCTTGGGCACATACGTTCTCTATCGAGAGTACTTGCATTTGGAAACTACCGGAGAGGACATTCGGTGATTTTTTCAACTCAAGAGAAGGTTTAATATATCGCCCTCCTAGTGGTTCCTAGAAGCATCGCCTGCCACTAAATTCTATGTCGGGACGTGGCCTAAGCCGTCTGTATTCAATCATGAGTGGTTCTTCGAGTGCTTTCATCCTGGATTTGCGAGGGGATGACTACAAGGAAGTAAGCTTTCCTGGACTTCACTTCTTACTATAAAATTTTTGGATACAATGTCTCATACTCAATTCTGTTCTAATCATGACAGGGAATCCTGAGGCGCCCACTGGCACCGAATACCAACAACGCCCTGATGTTGTACGAGCGAATCTGGTAGATTTTTACAAAAACGACATAGTTACGAGTCAAGAGCGCCTTCGTCGTGCAGGGATGCTGCCTGATGATTGGGCTATAATCAGGTCCGTTGTTGGAGGCAGTAGACTAAAAGAGAAGGCGACGGGAGACAAAGCGGCTCCCAGCCGGAAGAGAAAGATGCCCTCTGCTGAGTCCGAACCATAAAGGGTTTCCATGTCCCATGGAGATATTGGTGGATACGAGTCTAGCGGCGAGGAGGTAGTTGCTCGGGGAGAGGGTCTGTTAGATGCTCATGTCTCGCCTCCGGCATGAGAGGCGGGGGGAGAAGCGTCGGTCAGGACACAGTCCCCTGCGACTCCTTTCGAGACTACCCTTTCTCTCGAGGAGGAGGTTAATTTGTCAATCTTAATAAAATTCCCTTGGATTTGTCTCCTTGGCTTGTTATGACAAGTATAGAGGAGTTAGCTTTAGCTGCGGAGGTGTTGACTCCTTCGAGCGGACCACAATCTAGTCGGTTGAGAGTACACTTAGGGTATACACTCATAAACACTGCAACGCAGAGAGATTGTTTAGTTGCCAAGTGTCTGATACTGTGCTTTCTTATTTGGCAGGTGATATGACAAGAGGAAGCGGAGGATGAGGCTATGGGCATGGAATTCATTGCTATCAAAGGAATACTTTCCTTGATGGCTTTAGGAGAGGAACGAGCTTATATGGTAAGTTCCCACCTTCACAGAATCGTAGTAGTGAGAGTCGCCATCGAGATAGACCCTGCTGATCTCCGATTCCTCCTCCCTTTCCTCCTCCCCTTTCTCCTATCCAAGTATCTACGGGAGATTCCCGACTTGATTTAGGTGGATCGAGGCATTCGACATCGATAGCTCCCCCGCACATAATGCTTTTGACCTCCGTCTAGACAACTAAGGGGATATAACCATAACTCAGCCATTCGAGGCCGACGGGAACAACTTCAACGAGGAGGTAAGATATAGAAGAGCCTGAGAGGCAAGAGCTTTCCGTTGATGAAATGAAAGCATCGCTGAAGAAGAACTTCCCTCAACTTTTCTTTGTCGAGATGATGTTCCTTCCTGGTCTCAATCCGCCTCTACTAGGGATTATGGGGAGATATGGATGCATGTGAAGGCCATGTACCATCACGCTAACGAGCTAACTAGGTATGCCCACCATCCTTTGGAACTGATCACAAGGAAGAACTTGGAGCTCATCAATTAGAGGCTTACCGTCGATGGTGAGCGAACCACTATCGCCAACCTGGAGAAGGAAATAGGTAGGTTTGCTCCTTAAGTTGTAAGCATTTTCTCCTTCGCCTTTATACTTTTGGGTGATAATTTTTAGCTTTGTTGTTACAGTGGAGATGAAGCACACATATGAGATGCTGAAGAAGGAAGCTGCGCATGCCGACTCTGAAAAGTTGATGTATATGACTTAAGCAGGATCTTTATATGGATATAGAGGAAATGTAAATGATAAGCTGACTTGTAAGCAACAATAATTATGTAGGTAAAACTAAGCTACATATATATATCACAAATAAAATAAAGTGCAGTAAATAAAGAAACTAGGTATTTTATACTGGTTCAGACTTCCCGTCCTACGTCCAGTCTTGAAGCTCCCTTTCGAAATTCACTATCACGCCCTCTCTTAACCCGAAGGAATAGGTAACAATACACCCGAGCACCAACAAGGATGTCCACGCCTGAGCACTACACCGGACTTCACAAATTACAAGAGTTTTGACTTTTGAATGTGTTCTCTAATCAACATTGAATAGTCACGATGAAGTACACCCTTCCTATAATCTTATCCAAAAGTATTTGAAGTGTATGTGAAGATTGAAGGAAGTATGTTGCTTGTTAGATCAAGAGATTTGGAATAATATCAAAGATTCAACAAATAAATTGAATTTAAGAGAGCTTTAGAATGCAATGAGTATAGAAGTGCAAATCATAAATTAAAGAGAACATGTGAGAATCAGTTATTTGGAAAACATGTTTGTAGTGCTTATTTAATTGTAGAAGAGTAGATTCATGAGAAGTTTCAGCAAAGAGTTGCATCTATTTCTGTTCATAATTGAGGAGGAATCTCTTCATGAAAGAAGGTGACTCTTCATAAAATGACTATTAATCTCTAATCAGTCGATTGGTAGAAAAGTCACTACTCGACCTGTTAAGAATGGAATATATATATATATATATTTAAATATGCTCAATAACTAGCTGTTACTGGACTTCTGATATGTGCAGTCGATTGGTTTGTTTCCTACCAATCGTATGGTTACAGAACCAGTCCGGTATCATATAGTTCTTAGAGCATATATTTATATATATAACTAAAAATTCGTGTAATCGTTTTATATTTTGAGGTTAGATTTTGACATAAATCTAACACGATTCAATGCTTATATATATATATATATATAAAAACTTAGCTTCTTGACATGATTTCCATTGCTCTTCTCTTCATTTTCATCAAAAAATAAATTTCTCCCCTTGAATGTGTGTTTGTATACATATTTAGCTCCCCCTGAATCTCTGCAGCATTTTGTTAGTTCATAAATGTATAAACTTGCCGTTCGGATTCTTACAACAAAATGTTGGCGCATATATTCTTAATACATAACTAAGTAAATCCATCATTATGAGCATAGAAAATATAATATCCCCCTTTGTCATTGACTACAAAGCATTTAAACAGTATGATTGCAGAATAATCGAGTAAGTAGTATAAATTTTCATAGATCTTTAAAAGAAACAATTCTTAATTCTCTTCGCAGTTTTAAGAAATAATTCTCTAAAAGGGGTTTAGTAAACATGTCAGCAATTTGATTTTATGAGTTTATAAACTCTAAATTTATGATTTATTTTTCAATATTATCTCTCAAGAAATGATGTCTTATATTAATATGTTCAGTTCTAGAATGGTTTAGTGGATTTTTATTGCGCTTCTATCACAATATATTGTGGAATTAGATAAATTAACTATAATTTTTTTAGTGTTTGCTACATATATATTACTTGAGCACAAGCTAGAGCAGCAGATATATATATATATATATTCAGCTTCACATGTCGACAGTGAAACACAATTTTGTTTCTTGCTGAACGAAGATATAAGTGATTTACTGATAAAGTGACATGTTCCGCTTGTACTTTTACGACCCCTTCGTGATCCTCCAAAATCTGCGTTACTATATGAAACTAATTCGAAGGAGCAATCTTTCGGGTATAAAAGTCCATAATCTTTGGTACTGCTAAGATAATGTAATTTACGTTTTACTGCTCTGAAATGTGATTCTTTTGGATTAGCTTGAAAAAGAGCACATAAGAAAACACTCATCATAATATCTAGTCTACTAATAGTTAAATACAAAAGTGAATCTGTAATGCTTCAATATAACTTTTGATTGACACCTTTACCATTTTCATCTTTATCTAAGTGTGTCCTCGTACTCATTGATGTAGGTTTACTTGAAGTGTTTTTTGTTCTAAAACGTTTTATTAGAATAGCGCAAAAATTTTCTTGATTAATAAAAATTCCATCCGATGATTTTTTAATTTGTAAACAGAGAAAATATGATAATTATCCCATGTGAGACATTTCAAATTCACTTGTCATTATTTTTTAAAATTTTTGACATAATTTATCATTTGTAGATCCAAAAATAATGTCATCGACGTACATTTGTGCTACTAATATATCTTTATCATCTTTCTTAATAAAAAAGTTTGATTAACCTTTCCTATTTGAAATCCTGACTCTAATAAATAGTTTTTGAGGCATTCATACCAAGCACGGGGTACTTGTTTTAAGCCATATAAGGCCTTTTTTAATTTAAAAACATGATCAGGAAATTTCTCATAAGCAAATAATGGAGGTTGTTCGACATGTACTCGCTCTTTAATATAAACATTTAAGAAAGCACTTTTAACATCCATCTGACATAGTTTACAGTTTTGATAACATGCATATGCTAATAAAATTCAAATTGCTACTAGTTGTGAGCCTATGCCTTCTTCTTGATTGTAACCTTGTGCAATAAGTTTAGTTTTATTTCTAGTAATATTACTCAATTCATCTGCTTTATTTTTGTAAACCCATTTTGTTCCAATGATTGTTTGATCACTTTGTCTTGGAACTAATTCCTAGACTTCGTTACGTTCAAATTGGTTTAACTCTTCTTACATGGCGATTATCCAGTTTTCATCTGTAAAGGTTTCTTTAGGGTTTTAGGTTTGATATTAGATAAGAAAGCTACATTACTTACTAAATTTAGTTAGCTTCTTGTCCTTACATTTGAAATTATTTCTCAATAATATTTTGAGTTGAATGGTATCTAATATTATTAGTGGAGATGTAACTTCATTAACGAGAATATTTTGATTATCCATATTATCTTGAATTTTGTTAGTATTGTTCTCTATGTCATTATGAACAATGTTTTCATCTTCTCTATATCAGTATTATCGTCATGACAAAAATTATTTTTCATAATATCTGAATTAAAAGAATTTTGAATAAAATTTTCATCAAATGAAACATGAAGTGATTCTTTTATTTTACTGGTTCTCTTATTGAAAATATGATAAGCTTTGCTACATTTAGAATATCCTAAGAATATTCCTTCATCAGATTTGAATCAAATTTTCCAAGCTGTTCTTTCGTATTTAAAATAAAACAATTTGAACCAAATATTTTAAAATATGAGATATTCGGTTTTCTTCCAGTAAAAAGTTCATATAGAGTACTTTTAGTAAGAGGTCGAATGGAGACACGATTTAAAACATAACAGGCTGTAGCAACTGCCTCAGCCCAAAAATGTTTTGGTAGTGTACTTCTATTTAATAGCATTCTGGCACATTCTTGCAAAGTTCTATTTTTACGTTCTACAACTCCTTTTTGTTGTGGAGTTCTAGGAAAAGAGAAATTATGAAAAATTCCTTTCTTTTAACTAAATGAATAAAATTTCTCATTCTTAAATTCTTCTTCGTGATCACTTCGTATATTCTTTATTTTTAAATCAACTAAGTTTTGAATTTGTTTGGCAAAATTTTTAAAGATATCAAAAGTATCACTTTTATTCTTTAAAAACATAGTCCAAGTATATCTTGAAAAATCATCAACAAGTACAAACACATATGTACTATGATTTATGGACTGAACCTGAGTTGGTCCTAATAAATCCATGTGTAGTAATTCAAGCGGTTGTAGTGTTGATATAACCTTTTTAGATTTAAAAGAAGATTTAGTTAACTTTCCAGGTTAACAAGCATCACACAAGTTTTCAATTTTGAATTTTATTTTGGTTAATCCTCTGACATGATCATTCTTAGAATTCTTGTTTATCGTTTTAAAATTAATATGACAAAATCATTTGTGCTATAACCAAAGATCATTGTCTTTGGCTAATAAATACATACTAGGATTATTATTAACTGCCATACTCAAAATATAAATATTTTTATCTCGGTTTCCTTCAGAAATAAGATTTTGATTTGAATCTAATTTACTGCATTTATTTTCAGAAAATGATATTTTAAAACCTTTATCACATAATTGACTAATACTTAATAAATTATGTTTTAAGTTCTTAACTAATAAAACATCAAAAATAAGAGGTGAATTAGATAACCATAATTGCTCACATCGCCTTTATCGATGATATATCCTTTGGAATTATCTCCAAAAGTGACAGTTCCTTCTTTTGACTAAGTAATATTTTTTAACGTCTCTTTACCTCATGTCATGTGTTTTGAGCAGCCACTGTCAAGTATCCGTTTTCCTCTGTTTTTGTTGAGTGGAAACTGCAAAAAATAATTTAGAATTTTATTTGTACTCACTTCCTCTATTAGGGTCCTAAGTGTTAATTCTTAGGAAACCAAACACAAGAGGGTTCAAAGTCCTTTTTTGAAAATATAATTAATATTGTTGTGAACGGTATTTAAAAAATTCTAAATATATTTATTTCTAATAAGAACATTATTGGTTTTTGGAACCCATATGCTAATATTTCCCAAGCACTATTTCTTAATAGAAATATCTAATCTACTACTAGGAATTATTGGTTTAATATTAGATTTCTTAGAAATAGATCTTTTCTGAGAATTAACTTTCCGAAAATATCCTAGTCCTTTTTGCTAGAAGCTGGTTGAGAATTTTCTAATATCTTTGATAAATTTTCTCTACCTTTATTAAAATTATTAACATTCTTAGAAATACTATCCAGTTTAACTTTAAAGCTAGAATTTTCTAATTCTATAATTTTAACCTTACTATTTAATTCATGATCCTCATAAACTAATATGTCATTGTTATTCTTTTGAGTCACAATTTCTTGACTTAACATAGACATTTAAGAATTTGCTACAGATAGAGATTCTTGTAATTTTCTACTCTCATCTTCTAAATTCTTTTTTTTTATCTCTTAATAAGTCTCTTTAAAATTCTTGGGTTTTTCTATCTTCATTTGCTTGTTTATGCTTTCTTTTAAGTTATTTCTAGATCCTAAAACTTATGTATTAATTTCCATTTATTCATCATAAGTAAATTTACTAACCTCGGTATCCTTTGCCATAAAGCATACATTTGCTTGTTCGTTGTCACTATCGCTGTCATTATCGAAAGATGATGAATCTGAATTATCCCAAGTGACTGAGATTGCTTGTGTTTTTGATTTTTATTTTTGTTGCGATTCTTCTTTAATCTGGACAATTCTTTTGATAATGTCTAGTTTTGTGACAATTAAAGCATTCCACTAGGGCAGCGTCAGGCTCTTTTGATAAATTCTTTTGCACATTCTTGCTTTGTCCTTTTTTATATTTCAGAAATTTTCTAAAATTCTTTGCTACAAAAGCAATATCCTCTTCATCAAAATCTAAGCCTTCTTTTTTAGCATAGAAAGCTAAAATTTTCTTATCTTTTACATGTGCTTTCTTTGCCTGTAAATTTACTTCATAGGACATGAGATTACCAATTAACTCCTCAGGTTTCATAGCAGAAAGATCATTAGCCTATTCAATAGCTAACACCTTTCTTTCCCATTGATCCGTTAAAGAGTTTTATATTTTTTTAGATTATATCAAAATTAGAGTATTTTTCTCCTAATCCTAATAGAGAATGATAAATATTTTGAATTCGTGAGTACATGTCATTTATAGACTCATTCTCATTCATTTTGAAATTTTGAAACTGGTTTTTAAGCATGCATATCTCGCTTTGTTTGACCTTGTTTGTTCTTTCATGAGTTACTTTGAGTTTTCTCCAAATTCCATATGCTATGTTACACATACAAACCCGGTTAAACTCGTTTCTATCCAAGGCACAATGCAACATATTCATGGCTTTAGCATTGGCGGTAGCCTCTGCTTTTTAATTTGCATACCACTCAGTATATAGAGTAGTGGATTGTCTATACTCTTTTTATGTAATGTTCAAAGCATCAAAACTATTAGCTTGCATATATATTCTCATTCATGTAGCCGAGTTGCTATAATTCATGCCATTGAAAAAGGGTGGTCTTGCAGTAGATTGGACTTCGGTATATCCAGTATTAGTGCTAGTACTAGTGTTGTTATGCATATTTAATATGTACCAGATAACGGTATTACGGTTAAATGTTGGCCTTGCTCTGATACCAATTGAAAAGTCGATGTAAATGACTTAAGCAAGATCTTTATATGGATATAGAGGAAATGTAAATGATAAGTTAACTTGTAAGCTACAATAGTTATGCAGATAAAATTAAGTTATAGAGATATATCACAAATAAAAAAAGTGCAGAAATAAAGACACTAGGAATTTTATACTGGTTCAGACTTCCCATCCTACGTCCAGTCCCGAAGCCCCTCTTCGGAATTCACTATCACACCCTCTCTTAACCCAGAGGAATAGGTCACAATACACCCAAGCACCAACAAGGATGTACACGCCTGACACCCATATAGGACTTCACAAATTACAAGAGTTTTGACTTTAGAATATGTTCTCTAATCAACACTGAATAGTCACGATGAGGTACACCTTTCCTATAATCTTATCCTCAAGTATTTGAAGTGTGTTTGAAGATCGAAGGAAGAATGTTTCTTGTTGAATCAAGAGTTTTGAAACAATATCAAATATTCAACAAGTAACTTGAATTTAAGAGAGCTTTAGAATGCAATGAATAAAAGTGCAAATCAGAAATTATAGAGAATATGTGAGAACCGATGATTTGGAAAACGTGTTTGTAGTGCTTATATAATTGTAGAAGAGTAGCATTCTTTCATGAGAAGTTTCAGCAAAGAATTGAATCTATTTCTGTTCATAATTGAATAGGAATCTCTTCCTGAAAGAAGATGACTCTTTCATAAAAATGACTATTAATCTCTGATCAGTCGACTGGTAGAAAAGTCACTAGTCGACTAGTTAAGAATTAAATTCATATATACATATATATATATATATTTAAATATGCTCAAGAACTATCCATTACTGGACTTCTGGTCCATGACCAGTCAACTATTTTGTTTCCTGCCAGTCGACTGGTTACAGAACCAATCCAGTATCAGCTAGTTTTTAGAGTATATATATTATATGTATATGTATATATAAAACTAAAAATTCCTGCAATCGTTTATACTTTGAGGCTAGATTTTGGCATACATCGAACATGACTCGATACTTATATATATAAACTTGGCTTCTTCACATGATTTCTATTGCTCTTCTCTTCGTTGTCATTAACCGAAATTCTCGTGAATCAACAGACTCAATTTTTAAGGACACCGTGGCCTCTCTGACTACTGAAAATACATCTCTTAAAGAGAGATAAAGATGGTCTGGAGAAAGTGTACGCCGAGTTGGAAAAGGACTATGATCGTGTGACCAAGCTCCAAAATGACAACGACGCTTTGCGAGCGGAGAATGAGATGCTAAAGGCGGAGAATGCAGAGGTGGTCGAGCTGAGAAGGCAGCTTGAGGCATTGAAGAAGGCGAAGGAGAACGCCAAGGCTAGTAATAGGGACGTGTTGAGCTTGGCAGATGAATTAATGGTCGAGCATTTGAGAGAGGGTGAGCAATTGAGAGAGGAGCTTGAGGGTACTAATTCCGGGTGGAATCATCCTTGGTGGAACGCATCTGAAATATGTTTATCAAAGTTCTGAGGTTTTGCTGACTTTCATGGGCCGAGGATTATTCTCGAAAAATGGCTCGAACATGGGAGAGGTCAGTTCCGTATGAAGCTTATTTATGCTAACTGGATATGGGAACTTTGGATGAACGCCAGTCGATGACAGAGCTCCTGAATGACGAGGAGCGTGTGAAGTTAGAGAAAGACTATTGCAGAAGGATGCAAAAAGAGAGAAGATGGCGAGGATTACTGTTGAAATGGGGAAATCCGCCATGACTGAGAGTGTGGTGGTAGCGGAGACATTCAAAGGATGAAGCTCTTACCGGCCATTGGCCCCGGAACCTGCCATGACAAGTGATCCCGTAGCTTTGGCTCGGGGATCGACTGAGTATAATCCTGAATATCCGGGACTGGGAGAAACCAGATGCACTTTATCAACAACGAGGAGCACATTTCCTATCATCCCCATACCATCCCTGATTGGTGGTGAATTCCCGTTACCGTGTATCACCGATGATGTTGTTATAATTTGCAGACTAAAAGGTTGTGTGTTTACTATGCAGCCCTTTCTTGACCTACCATGACACCGGACTTTGCCCCCATGGTTCCACAAATGATAGAATCTACGCCAGGACCTGAGGGAATGCAATTTGGAGAAGGGGGAGGTCCGCTGGACACTTATTCAGATATCCGGCTTGGGTACAACATTTACAAGGGCCTTATCGAGAAAGGGGAGGTGGTGGATGGCCAGAGCGCCCATGCAAGGGTCCCCGTGGATGCTGACGTGCCCTCATTGCAGGCCATAGTGGATTCCGTGACGGTACGAATGATGGCAAAGTGCGAGAAGATAGAGGAGAAAGGTAGGCAAGACGAGGTTGTTAGTCAGGAGGCCTTAATGAAGGCCAGGCAGGGGCTGTGGAAAGGGCTACTTCCATAGTTGAGAAGAGGAAAGTCGATGATGAGGCGGAGAAGAAGAGAGCTGCCGATGAGGCCCAGAAGAAGGAGGATGACGAAGCTCAGTAGAGGGCCACCGAATCCCTTAAGAAGCTTAAATCCAATGATGCCTCGAAGTTTAAGTCCTAGTAGCCGGCTGATCGACAGGCTGCCGAGGAGGCGAAGGAGAAAGTGGGGCGGGAAGCCAAGGAGGTCCTGGGAAAGAGTGACGTTATGGGCCCTTATAGCGGGGAATGCACCCAGGCCATTACTGCACAATATTCCCACTAATATCACGGACATTTCGAGCAGTGATGGTGAGGGCAAGAGGTACCTCTCGATTTCTTATGAGTCGGCGACCCCTAAGACAGGCAGAGGAGGAAAGAGCGGGTCAGGAAAGGAAAGGCCTGGTACGGGTGGAGAGCCGTCTAGTGTAAATTCTGCAAAAAAGAAGAAGCACAAGAAAAAAGGCATGATTAGTGTTAGTAACTATAGGAGATATTACCGCTGTTTTGATTATCTAGGCTGATAGTTTACATGAGTACGACCCTTGCTTGTGGTTTTTTAAGACATGGTGTGGTTTTCATGTACACCCTGTCATTACAAAAGAAAGATGTTATACATGTAATTTGTTTAGTGTGAATATCGAAATGAATTATGAATTTGTAAAAATCGCATTTCGTACTAAGTGTTCGAATGTTCTTCTCATGTTGTCCAACGTCCTGTACTTGCACAAGCGTACTTATTGTTACATTGATAGAAATGCGATTGGAGATCACACTCTGGGTCGTTTCCAGATTTGTGAGATTAAGCGCTAGTTTCAGTAAGTTTCCTTCAGCTCAGGAAACCCGTAGTTGCAAAACCAGGCCAGTCTCCTTCTATCTTGGGCTGCCTGAAGTTAGTATCAAGTAGAGCGAATGCGTAGGACATTGAAATTCGTCTAGTAGGGGGCTCTCCCATCGTTCGTTTGGGATATGAGTGCAGGCATCGTTTATTCGCTGGGGAAAGCCCGGATCATCAGCTGGTAGGGTCTGATCCTGGGACTTGTGCATGGAACGATTTAGCCTCGGTCTCGGTGCAGAGCCGAGATTCAAATTAGTGGTTAATTATCCTTGGTCGCATCGCGGGTCGGGAGCTTAAGTAGCATTGGCGGCTCCCGTGCTCAGGGCATCGATCATTGCTAGTTTTGTTTGCCCTCGATGTTGGCTCGAGGTTTAGATGGAGGCATCAGCTCCCATGCTCGGGGTGTCGATGTGGCGATCGTATGTTTGTACACAAGATGATTTTCAGAGTTAATCAAACATGTCATGCACGGAGTGAACATGGAAGGGAGACAGGAAACTGAACATCATTTCTACTGATAAATTTGGCAGTAATAGCCTCTACAATGCCTTGAATTGCTAGGAAACAGAACATCTTGGAAATTATAAACAGTTGTACACTAAGTTATGTAAAGTAGCGGTGGAGGTATTCGATGTTATACACCCTTGGGAGTTTGGCTCCGTCCATGGCTATGAGTTTTGAAAGTTCCATCGCTGAGCTTCCATTATATAGAGTACGGGCCTTCCCAACGAAGGATCAAGGCATACTGGTGGAGGAAAGACCCTTTTAAGACGAGGTTGCCGATGTTGAGGTCCTTATGGCGGACTCAAGAGTTGAAATATCGGGCTACTCATTGTCGTTGGGCTACGGCCCTGAGGTCTACTTCGTTCCTCTTTTCTTCTAGTAAATCGAGCGGCTCCAAAAGTAGGTCTTGGTTCGTCTTTGGATCATAGTAAGTGACTCGATGAATTGAAGCTTTAGCTCAATGAGGATGACAGCTTCAGATCCATAAGCAAGGGCGAAGGGAGTGTGTCCAGTTGCTGACTTGTTGGTGGTTCGATAGGCCCATAGGGATAGAGGGAGTTCATCCGCCCACATGCCTCCGGCTTTTTCCAAACGCTTCTTGATGATGGATTTAATTACTTTGTTAGCAGCTTCGTCTTGCGCATTGGCTTGAGGATGAGCCACCGCTAAGAATATTTTTTCGATTTTGTGCCGCTAATAGAAGCCTTTGAATTTGGCGCTCTCGAACTGGGTGCCATTGTCGGAAATAATAGCTTGAGGGACCCCATAGCAGGTGATGATGTTGTGGATGATGAAACTGATCATTTTTTAGTGGTTATTGTGGTGAAAGCTTTGGCCTTGGCCCATTTGGTGAATTAATCAACTGCGACGACCGCATAGCGTGCCCCACCTATGGCCATTGGAAGAGTTCCAATGATATTGATTCCCCACATGGTGAACGTCCAAGGGCTGACCATCTGTGTCAATTCGGCAGTGGGGATCTTGGAATTTTCGAGAAGCGTTGGCACCTATCACACTTTCATGCTTAGTCTATGGCGTCTCGATCGATTATGGGCCAATAATAGCCATGCCTGGTGATCTTCCTTGCTAGGGTCTGCCCCCTTGTATGGTCGCCGCACTCGCCTCCATGCACTTCTATGAGTACACGATCAGCGTCGTCGAGGGCTACACATCGTATTAGTGGGACGTAGAAGCCTCTGCGGTAAAGTATTCCATCCAGGAGAAGGTAGCGAGTTGATTGGCAAGTGAGATCTGGTTTTTCCTGATAACGCCCAGGGAAGGCCTCGTGTCGCAGGTAGTTCTTTAATGGAGTCATCCAGGATGCGGTTTCGGTGCCCATGACCATATCAGCCTTTGTCTGGCCAATGCTTCGTGAGTAGAGTATCTTGACTGTGGCAGCCCCATAAGTTGTGCAACTTAGGAGCTTGCCAAATTAGCCAACGAAACTGCTTTTTCATTTTGTTCTTGGGGGATGAGTGTTATGACGAAGTGGTCAAAGTTGGTGAGCAATTCTCAGACCTGGGAGAGATATGGTGTGAGTAGTGCCCCCTTAGCTTGTAATTCTCCCTGTACCTGGCGCACGATGAGCTGAGAGTCAAAAAATACCTTGATGACTTTTAGATTAAGATGATTCCAATTTTTAGTCTGGCTATTAAGGCTTTGTACTCTACGTCGGTGTTAGTAGCAGGAAAGTTTAGCTTCAAAGTGTAACATATCGGGCGCACTTCTAGAGTGATGAGCACTACTCCAGCTCTGTAGGATTTACAGTTGGAAGATCCGTCTTTGAATAGTTTCCATTAGAGATTCGGGGCTTCGACCTCAGCATGGGGCATCTCCTCCAGAGCGGTGAACTCTGCTATGAAATCAGCGAGGGTCTGCCCAAAGATGGCGTGATGGAGGATGAAAGTTTTCTCAAACTTACTCAACTCTATGTTCCACTTCAATAGTCACCCTGATGCTTCAGGGCGTTGCAAGATTGGTCGCAGTGGTTGGTCAGTGAAGACTTTTATGGTGTGAGTCTAGAAGTAAGGCCGAAATTTCCGGGAAGAGATCAGTGGACAGTAGGCTAGTTTTTTAAGCTTTGGATAATTCTCTTCACCTCATCAATCTTTTGCTGATGCAGTAGACGGGTCGCTGGACATGGTCTTCGATGCGCGCCAGTGCTGAGCTGATTGCTTGCATGGAAATAGCCAAATAATCGTATAAGTCCTCATGGTCCATGGGTTTGGACAAGGTAGGTGGTCGCTCTAAGTGATTCAGAAGATCCTCGAAAGCAAAAACGCATTCTGGGAGTCCATTTGAAGTTGTGCTTCCCCCTTCGAAGAAAGAAATGCATTTGTCGGTAGCCTTGGAGATGAACCGACTAAAAGCGGAGACCTTCCTATTTAAACTTTGGACATATTTGATGTTCTGGGGGACATGAATATCCCGAATAATTTTGATCTTGTCGTGATTAGCTTCGGTGCCTTGGGAATTGACGATGAAACCCAAGAATTTTCTTGAGGGAACTCTGAAGGAGCACTATACGGGATTGAGTTGCATGACGTATTGGCGGAGGACATTGAACATTTCGGAGAGGTCGTGGACGTGATCACTTGATATTTTAGATTTCGCTAGCATATCGTCCACGTACACCTCTACGGATTTCCCAATTTGGTTTTTAAAGAGGCAATTAACCATTCACTGATAAGTGACTCCCGCATTCTTGAGACCGGAAGGCATTACATAATAGCAGTAGAGTCCAAGATTGGTTATGAAAGAGGTATGGTCTTGGTCTCGAAGACACATGGGAATCTGATTGTAGCCCGAATAGGAGTCCATGAAAGATAATTATTGATATCTGGTGGTTGAATCAACAAGCCAGTCAATTTTCGGAACCGAGAAGCTGCCCTTGGGACATGCCTTGTTTAAGTCGGCGAACTTAACACAAGTTCGCCATTTACCGTTGGCTTTTTTGACCAGAACTGGGTTGGAGACCCATTCGAGGTAATCGGCTTTGCGGATGAAGTTGTTGTTGAGTAGACGGTCCACCTCTTCCTCGAGTGCTTTGGACCTTTCAGGTCCAAGAAGCGGCGATTCTGCAAGACTGGAGGCAATATAGGATCAAGACTCAGATAGTCAACTGCGGAGTCGATTCCACTCATGTCAGTGTGAGTCCATGCGAACATGCCTAGGTTAGATTTTAAGAAATTCACAAGATCTTCTTTTAATTCGAGGTGGAGTTGCGATTTGATTTTTAGTACCCTTGATGGATCATTGGAGTTAACTGGAATGTCCACTGTAGGTTCAAATGGAGTAGCCCTTTCGTACTCGGGATCTTCGTCCTTCCTTGGATCAAGGACATCGTAAAAACAACAGTGGCGCCTGAGCCAGGGCCCTAACGCCGCTGATTTCAATGCGGAGATGGTCTTGGCGCAAGAATGTGTAGGCATAGCCTTTCCCTTGTAATTGTTGCGCGCATTCGTCCACTCTATTATGTAACATTCTCTGGCGTTTACTTGGTAACCTCTAACCTTATGATCCTGTTCTCCATTACGAATTTCATTAGGAGGGACCACGGTGACATGCAGGTTCGAAATTATGTGAGGAAGGGACATCCAAAGAAGACATAGTATAGGGTGACGATGTAGATAACACCAAGGTGAGGACCCGGACTCGGCTTCGATCCCCATCGCCGAGTTCAATAGATAGGTCGATCTTTCCTACTATATGACTGGAAGCTCCATTGAAGCCATGGATCGTGGAATAGTGTAACACCCAATATTTTAAAACATAATGTTAACAATAAATTGAGGAATACTTAAATAAATATTCGGGATTTAGTGAAACAGACTGTGCCATTGAGTTCATCTCAGAATTCTGTTCAAAATAGACACTTGCTTTACGTAAAACGGACATCACATGAAGAAGTATTAAGGTTAGTAGTTTGTATATGCATAAGAGAAATATATATAAAATTAATCCAAAAATTCAATTTAATTCAAAAATCAAACGAGGCGGGAGGACACGGGAAATCAGCCCGTTGGGGGTCGACCCCGTGCCCATAGGGTGTTGACCAATGGGTCGACTCCTCAACAGGGGTGTCGACCCTAGGGTCGACCCTCTGGGCGCACCTGGATGCTTTTCTGGCTTTGTTCGTCGACTGATGGCTATATAAAGGACCCTATACCTGTTGTTTTACTCATCTAAATCAATGGAGACAACGAGATGTTGCCCCAACTCAGATTAAATTAGCCTTTTCTTCAGCAACGACGATTCATATGTATTCAAAGATCACTAATTCAGCATCAACACACTTTTCACATTTTTCTTAGATCCATTCTCTATGAGTTTATGTTGCTTTTAGATATAAACACCAAAAATGTAATCTTGACATATATATGAATTTGGATCTAAAACTATGCCTAATCAGTTCTATTATCACATGTTCATCCGATATGTTCTTATATACCTATCTTGTCGTTATGCTCAATTCTATCACTGTATGCTTATTCAGTTGCTATGCTTATTTCTGCCATCATATGTCTATCTTGTTATTATGCTTACTTCTATTGTCTTCATTTCTTCTTATCCCTTTTTATTTTATAGCCAGTCTACCCTTGACCCTAGGCATACCGCAGAAATATGCGAATGCGTGCAATTGGGAACGAGGGGAAACGTTAAAATTGGGGCATAACTTGTATTGGGAAATTTGGTGCATAACTTGAATTGAAAACATGAATATGGATATGAGGCATTAACCAAACCGTGTTTAAAGATCTTAATTTGGGGCATATGGTATATGATGAATATGACTTAGGAAAGGGGCATGAAAACCTATAATGAAATAGGAATAATTGTTAAAGAATAAATATGCCAAGATTTATAGTAATTAGAAACTATAACCATCCTTAGACACTAAGTTAGATTACACTAGTAGTAGAAGCCTGCCCGGAACCGCCCAGCATATCCAGCATCCACAAGTGGTAAATCTAATGTGAGGGGTCTGAATGCATAAACACGTGATGGTGCTAAGACACGAGGTTAAGTTCGACTTGTGGAAGAAGTCTACTTAGATCCAACCGGCGTATCCAGTATCCACAAGTGGTAGATTTAATGTAGGAGGTCTAGCACATTATAACCATAAATATATGTATGGTAATGAACTTGTAATACTTAACCCGTTTGACTCTATAAGGATTGCATGAACCTGTAACTTGGGTAGGGGTTGAGTAGATTTTCTTGAATTAGTGGGAGGGTTAAGTTAATCATGTTGAATATATGGGGACAGGTTATACATATGAACCTGACAAACTTAATCAGTTGGGGTTATACGATCTTGTTAAACTAGTGGGCATAACTATTGAAATCCTAGTAACGGGGATGCAAGCCTAGGTGGAAGTTTTTATAATCTTCTGTGCGGGCCGTATCAGCCAGTAACCTATTTCCATATCAAACAGAGAACCACAAACTAGGTCAGGGCCAAGGGACGCTTACTGACCTGGTTATAAGAGGTCACTTGGGAGAAAGGTGTCTGATGGCGCGTTCCATCTGGCTCACGTGTGTGCAAGGGTCTGCTTGCTCGGGAAGATAAGATGTTGTGACATCAGTAGATATAGGTGTGCATCTTGGAAATGACGGGGTTGCCACTTTAGGAAGTGATACATCCTACTATGGGCCAGCCCAGGTATCTACGGGTTAGGGAGCCGATCGATTAGGGAAGTAATTAGGGTACATATAGTCTTGCCTATTTAGAAGCCTGTTATTATCGTTGGGGGTAACACCCGTCAGTTCTATTGGGCTACCTATTATTGTATGGGGTAAAACCTCTCACCAGAAGGACACCTTAGTCTACCATCTTGTAATTGTTGGGATCATCTTGTTCTGGTTATACTAGTATTGGTGTAGAGAAAGAAAAGTGTTAGGAAAGCGCTATTTATTCTATTATGTTTATCCAGTTTACCTTGTCATACCTGCCTTCTATGTTGTATCTCTCTTATCCAGTTTATATGCCTGTCATGATGCTTTTACTTATTTATATGCTAACAGTAACTGGACTTGCCAGACTTATGTCTGACCTATTTTGTTTCCTCTTCTTTCTCTTCCTTCCCCCCTCCCCCCTTGGTTCTCATGGTGGGAATACTCAGGCTTGATCAGGATTCTTCTTTCATTCTGCTTGGAGCTGCTTAGAAGTACTGCTTGATTTCGTATCTTCTCTACAATGGCCATGTTTTGGGGATTACGCTCTTTTTATATTTATTGTGCTTTGATGATTTCAGTTCAAGACAGAAGTTTTAAAATGATGTATTGGGTTTTATACATTTTAGACTCATGATGTAACTATGTTCTGAACCACGATGTTTTCCGCTTAATAAAGTTTTAAATTTTGCTATTATTTTATATCTGTATTGTAATGTTTATGTTCACCTATAATGCTTCATGAATCTTAATGTATTCTGATAAAGTGTGACATTAACAGACGTAGGGTGTCACGTTTGATATCAGAGCTGAAGGTTTCTAGATCGGGTAAAAGATTTTGAAAATTGTTTTCAAAAAGGTTTTAAAAGAAAGCATTTTCAAAAGAAAACTCTATTTTGAAAAACATATTCCCCAAAGCCATAGGAAATATCTTTCGATTCTCTGTTTTAATCCCTTTTCCTTTTCTTTTAAGCATGTCTGGGGAACCTAATATTCCGGAGGGCATTCAGATACCGGCTTGGTTTCGCATGTATCTGGAGGCTACGACAGTCGCTGAATGCCAAGCAGGCACCCCTCCCCTACATATAGTGGCTCCTCCTCCTTTCCCTCCGCGGGCAGACTATTTCTCTCATATATGTAAGGATTTATGAGCTATGGGTGGAAAGCCATTCCGAGGGACAAAGACTTTTGTAGAAGCAAGGAATTGGCTCAAGGAGACAGAGGATTTGTTTGGGATTATTAAGGTTGACGATCGTAGGAAGATTCAGTTAGCCGTCGGCAGCTGAAAGATTAGTCCTCGTTCTGGTAGGAAGTGACACAAGCAGGATGTCTAATGGAGACTTGGGATGATTTCCGTCAGAGATTCGAAATGAATTTTCTTTCTCAAGCCGAGCAAAGTATGGAAATGGAAAGATTTTTGGCGCTTAAGCAAGGAAGCATGTCTATGAAAGAGTATGTTAATAAATTCAATCAATTGGTGAGGTTTAGGTTGGAGCTAGTGAATACCCCACATAAGAAGGCTTTCAGGTTCGCTAGAGGATTGAATGAACCCCTACATGGGTTGGTTATGTCTCATATTCCGATGGGGGAAACTTTTGAGAAGCTCGTTGATGTGGCATTAATGCACGAAGAAGATAAAGGTGAAAAGAAAGATGCTAAGGTTGAGGAGACACAAAATAACAAAGTGTGGCCCAATATAGGACAACAACAACAAAAGACGGAAAGAACGACAAGGCTAAAGATAAGAGAAAACGTCATAATTGTGGACGTGTGGGTAATTTGGTCAAAGACTAAAAATGGAGGGAAAATGCTTGTTTCAATTGTGGAGAGGTCGGACATTTTTATAAAGAGTGCCCGAAGAAGCAGGGACAAGGTCAAAGGGCAGGAGCTTCGGGAGGGCAGTGCATGCTCTCGTGACCAGTGCACCGGACAGAGGTAGGAAAGATTCCGTTGAAGGTTTGATTTATCCTTCCAATCATCCTGTTAGAACTCTTTCTGATTCGGGCGCTTCACATTCATTTATATCAGATTCTATGGTTGAGTCTCTCCACCTTAGTACTAGTATTGTTTTGGATCTCATTGTTGTATCAAACACCATTGGGGGTACGACTCATCTGTATATGATTTTTCGGGGTTTGAGAATATCTGTGTTGGGCGTCGAGTTTGAATGCGACGCGTATGTGTTTGGTTTCATGGGCTATGGCTTGATTCTAGGGATGAATTGGCTAACCATGTATGGTGTCATTCTAGATTGTGAGAGGAGGGTCGTTAGACTTTTGACTTGCCATAGGAGGACCCTCGAGATGTCTTGTGACCCGAAACGGTCTGTCATGCTTAGTTTCCTAAAGTCACTTGGTGCATATATCGATGATCTGCGATATGTACCAGAGTACCCTAATGTTTTTGATGAGGTTCGGGGCTTACCTCCGAGGCATGAGATTTTTTTTCATATATACTTGGTGGACAATGCAAAGCCAGTTGCATTTCTTGTGCACCATATGGCTCCAAGGGAAAGGAGGGAGCTCAGCAAGCAAGTAGGAAAGCTACTTGACAAAGGATTTATTAGGCGAAGCATATCTTAATAGGGGTTTTCCAGTAGTATTCGCCACTAAGGAGGATGGTTCGCTTCTCTTATGTGTGGATTACAGGGAGTTGAATAAGCTCACTAAGAAAAATAGGCACCCACTTCCAAGGATAAATGATCTGTTTGACTAGCTTGTTGGTGCATCTGTTTTCTCCCATTTAGACTTGGCCACGGGGGTTCATCATTTGAGGGTGGCCGAGGATAGTATAGACAATAATGCTTTTAGAACTCCATATGATTTCTTTGAGTGGCTCGTCATGCCTTTTGGGTTGACGAATGCACATGCCTATTTTGTTGATCTGATGAGTAGGGTATTTCGGGAGTTTCTAAATAGGTTTGTTGTGGTCTTTGTTGATGATATCCTTATCTTCTCAAGGAACGAGGAAGAGCATACCCTGCATTTGAGGAAGGTTATGAAGACTCTCTGTGCACATCAGCTTAAGGCAAAATTTTCCAAATGCCATTTTTGGAGAAAAGAAGTGAGATTTTTAGGGAATGTTGTCTCTAGAGATGGGATAGCTGTAGATCTCGCAGAGGTAGTTGCAGTTCAAGATTAGCAGACCCCAAAGAATGCAACGGAGGTGAGGAGTTTTCTTGGTTAGCGGGTTATTATAGGAAGTTCATTAAGGACTTCGCAAAGATATCAACCCCACTCACCAGGCTGACGAAGAAGAATCTAGCATTTTATTGGGATATAGACTGTGAAGATGCTTTTCAGCGATTGAAGAGGGCTTTGACAATAGGACTAGTCTTGACTTTGCCAAGTGGGAACAAAGTATTCACAATATACACTGATGCATGTGACACAAGGCTTGGTGCGGTTCTGATGCAAGAGGGAAGGGTAGTATGCTTTGGCGGTAGACAGTTAAGAGTTCATGAGAACAACTACCCTACCCATGACTTAGAGTTAGCTGCCATAGTATTCGCGCTCAAGACTTGGCACCATTCTCTACTTGGAGAGAAGTTTGAGTTGTACACCGATCATAATTCTCTCATGTAATTGTTCTCGCAGAAAGATCTCAGTTTGAGGCAAAAAAGATGGATGTAGTTCCTAGCATCCTATGACTTTGAGATTGCTTATACCCCTGGTAAGGGTAATGTTGTGGAAGACGCATTGAGTAGGCAGAGGATGAAGTTTAGTCCTCTATTTGTGGAGAGGAATAGCTTGTAGTTCATATCGACTTTTGATTTTAGACCCTCCACTGAATTTACACCTGGTTTGTTAGCATCACTAGAGGTAAGACCTACTCTTTTGGATCATATAGGAACTTCATAGCGAGAGGATACACATATTTCATACATCTTGGATAGGCTCAGTAGAGGGGAGACTTCTAGTCACCTTAGTAGTTATTCCAGAGATGATAGAGAGTGGTTGCAATGAGATATAAGGCTTTGTGTTCCCCGTGTTGGGAGTTTGTTGAAGACGGTCCTTGAGGAAGCCCACCATTCCAAGATGACTATGAAGCGGTGATTAGATGCATAGAGATAAGAAGACGGTTTTCTTTTGGGCTGGGATTATGAAAGATGTGGCAGAGTTCGTTTCTCGATGTTTGATTTGCCAGCAAGTAAAAGCTAAGAAAAAGAACCTCGGTGATTTACTTCATCCTCTGTTGGTCCCACAGTGCAAGTAGGAGAGCGTCTCTATGGATTTCATTGATGGTTTGCCTTGATCAAGAAAAGGCAATACCAGTATTTGGGTTATAGTTGACAGGCTTATTAAGAGCGCTCATTACATTTCAGTTAAGCGTAAGAGAACGACGACATGGTTGGCATCGGTTTATCTTCGTGAAGTAGTTCATCTACATGGAGTACCTTCCAGCATAGTGAATGATCGAGATCCTATATTCACTATTGAGTTCTGGAAGAGTGTGCAAGAGGCAATTGGTACACAGTTATGTTTGAGCACTGCATATCATCTTATCGTCTTAAGATCGATGGACAGACGGAGAGGGTGAATAGAGTTCTAAAGGATCTTTTGAGGCTGTGTATCCTTGACTTCAGAGGGTCTTGGGTGGAGCATCTTCCATTGGTTGAGGTCGCCTACAACTATAGTTATCAGGCTAGTATTGGCATGGCACCCTTCGAGGCATTATACGAATGACCTTGTAGATCACCGACTTGTTGGTAGGAGTCTACGGACAAATATCTACTTGGACCTAAGACGATTAGAGAAACTTCAGATAAGGTTGATCTCATCCGCAGACGCATGAAGACAGCTCAGGTCTGGTGGAAATCCTACGCGGATAGAAGAAGTACTAATATTGGGTTTGAGGTGGGAGACATGGTTTTCATCAAAGTATCACCTTTGAGGAATGTGGTTCATTTTAGATCGATAGGGAAATTGGCACCGAGGTTTGTAGGACCATTTCCCATCGTGGAAAGGATAGGCCGGATGGCATATAGGTTGAGACTACCAGAGAGACTGGCCGATGTTCATGATGTTTTCCACATTTCTCATTTGTAGAAGTACTTGCAAGATATCGCAAAAGCGGTAGAGCCGAGCTTACTTGAGGAGGTAGAAGTAGAAAGGGAAGTGACAATTAGATGAGTACCTACCCGCATACTTGAATCGGAGGTTAAGAAACTACGCAAAAAGGAGGTTAATTTAGTAAAAGTGCAATGGGGAGAGGACCGCGAGAATGCAACTTGGGAGACTGAAGACAAGATTCGCGCTTCATATCCTTTCCATTTTGAGAGTACGTTCTTAACTTCTTTTTCCCAGCTTTCGTTAATACTTGTATCTATCGTATGAGTATATCCTATCGATCGAATCTCCTACCTTTCAGTAGAAAACTAATGGATGTAAACATGTGTTTGATACATGTTATGTTTTGTGTATGCAAGTGTTTGCTAGTGGTTGCTCGTGGATGAATATATACACATTAGGCACTAGATCGACTCAAGATTGCATATGGATATGTGTGCATTTTAAACTTTTATGGATGAAAATGGGTGTATCATCATATCGAACTTGCATTTGAATGGATGATTATGCACACATATAGAGCTTACCTGTTACATTAGGACTATTTGCATACATTTTGGATTCATGGCACTAACATACATTGCATTAAGGAGGTCAACTGAATCAGTAGACCGCCTGATCTTTCGCATTAGCATAGGGACATATACACACACTTTTTCATATGTTCATAACCATTAGAAATCTTTTAAGGACAATGGATGCTAGTTATTGGTGGATGAGTAGATGGATGATGGATGTTAGGATATACATTCTTCTTAACTTGGAGATTTCGGGAACAAAATCCTTTAAGTAGGGGAGAATGTAACAGCCTTTATTTTAAAACACACTATTAACAATAAATTAAGGAATACTTAAATAAATATTTAGAATTAAGTGAAACGAACTGCGCCATTGCATTCGTCTCGGAATTTTGGTCAAAATAGACATTTGGTTTGCATAAAACAAACATCATATGAAGAAGTTATTAAGGTTAGAAGTTTGTATATACATAAGAGAAATATATATAAACAAATTAATCTAGAAATTCAACTTAATTCGAAAATCAAATGAGGCGGGAGAACGCGGGAAATCGGCCCATTGGGGGTTGACACCGTGCCCTCAAGGTGCCGACCCCTCAAAAGGGGTGTTGACCCCAAGGTCGACCCCTTGGGCGCACCTGGACGCTTTTCTGGCTTTGTTTGTCGGCTGATGGCTATATAAAAGACTCAATACCCATTGTTTTATTCATCTAAGTCAATGGCGACAACGAGATGTTGCCCCAACTCAGATTAAATTAGCCTTTTCTTCAGCAATGACGATTCATACGTATTTAAAGATCGCTAATTCAACATCAGCATGCTTTCCTCAGTTTTCTAATATCCATTCTCTATGAGTTTATATTGATTTTAGATATAAACACCTAAAATGTAATCTTGACATATATATGAATTTGGATCTAAAACTATGCCTAATTGTTTCTATTATCACGTGTTCATCATATCTGTTCTTATATGCCTATCTTGCCATTATGCCCAATTCTGTCACTATATGCTTATTCAGTTGCTATGCCTATTTCTGCCATCATATGTCTATCTTGTTATTATGCTTACTTCTGTTCTCTTCCCTTCTTCTTTTCCCTTTTTGCTTTATAGCCAGGCCCCCTTCGAGCCTAGGCATACCGCTGAAATATGCGAACGCGTGAAATTGGGAACTAGGGGAAACATTAAAATTGGGGCATAACTTATTTTGGGAAATTTGGGGAATAACTTAAATTTAAAACATGAATATGGATTTGGGGAATAAACCAAATTACGATTAAAGATATTAACTTGGGGCATATGATACATGATGAATATGACCTGGGAAAGGGGCATGAAAACCTATAATGAAATAGGATTTGTTAAAGAATGAATATGCCAAGATTTACGGTAATTAGAAACTATAACCGTGCTTAGACACGAGGTTAGATTACACTTGTGGTAGAAGCCTGCCCGGAACCACCCGGTATATCCCGCATCCACAAGTGGTAAATCTAATGTGAGGGGCCTGAGTGCATAAACACGTGACAGTGCTAAGACACGAGGTTAAGTCCGACTTGTGGAAAAAGTCTGCCCGGACACAACTGACATATCCAGCATCCACAATTGGTAGACTTAATGTGGAAGGTCTAGCGCAATATAACCATAAATGAATGTATGGTAATGAACTTGTAATACTTAACCTATTGAATCCATAAGGATTGCATGAACCTGTTAACTTGAGTAGGCGTTAAGTAGATTTGCTTGAATAAGTAGAAGGGTGAAGTTAATCTTGTTAAATATGTTGGGATGGGTTATACATATGAACCCGACAAAGTTAACCAGTTGGGGTTATGCGATCTTGTTAAACTAGTGGGCATAAGCTGTTAAAATCCTAGTAGCGGGAATGCAAGCATAGGGGGAAGCTTGTATCATTTTGTGTGTGGGACCCCTATCAGTTAGTGACCTATATCGGTATCAAACGGAGAACCCCGAACTAGGTCGGGGTCAGGGCATGCTTTTTGAGCTAGTTATAAGAGGTTACTTGGGAGAAAGCTGTTTGACGGCGCGTTCCTTCGGGCTCATGTGCGTGCATGGGTCCGCCTGCTCGGTAAGATAAGACATTGTGACATCAGTAGATATGGTTGCGCATCTTGGAAATAACGAGGTTGCCACTTTAGGAAGTGGTACATCCTACTGTGGGGCTGACATGGGTATCTACGGGGTTAGGGAGCCGATCAATTAGGGTAGTAATTAGGGTACATCTAGTCTCGCATGTTTAGGAGACCGTTATTGTCGTTGGAGGTAACACCCGTCAGTTCTATTGGGTTACCTATTATTGTATGGGGTAAAACCTCTCACTAGACGTTCACCTAAGTCTACCATCTTGTGATTGTTGGGATTATCTTGTTCTGGTTATACTAGTATTGGTGCAGAGAAAGAAAAATGTTAGGGAAGCGCTATTTATTCTATTCTATTTATCCTATTTACCTTGTCATACATGCCTTCTGTGTTATATCTCTATTATCCAGTTTATATGCCTGTCATGATGCTTTTACTTATTTATATGTTAAAAGTAATTGGACTCGCCAGACTTATGTCTGACCTATTTTGTTTCCTCTTCTTTCTCTTCCGTTCCCTTCCCCCAAGTTTCTTAGGGTGGGAATACTCAGGCTTAATCAAAATTATTCTTTCATTCTTCTTGGAACTGCTTGATTTCATATCTTCTCTACTATGGCTATGTTTTGGGGATTATGCTCTTTTTATATTTATTATACTCTGATGATTTTAGTACAAGAAAAAAGTTTTAAATTGACGTACCGGGTTTTATGCATTTCAGACTTATGATGTAACTATGTTTTGAACCACAATGTTTTCTGCTTAATAATGTTTTAAATTCCGTTGTTATTCTATATCAATCTTGTAATATTTCTATTTCTGTTTACCTATAACACTTCACGAAACTTAATGCATTATGATAAAGAGTGGCATTAACGAACATGTGGTATCACACACGACACAGTTTTAAGTCCTTTGTTTCTAACTTCATTTCATCGTAGGCCGCTTTGAAAATGATGTTGACCATCCCAAATCAATCAATACTCTCCGGGCAGAAGCGACACCGGTTTGAGTTGTGATAACGAGAGGATCTTTAGTTGGGATCTCAATCCTCGTAGAATCTCTTTCGTGAAAGATGATGTGTCCCACATAGATTTCCTGTAACACCCTATGCCCATTAATGTCACTCACAAAGAGAATGCATTAACTTCTATGGAGCGTTTTAAATGAGTATAGAACAGAAACTTAACAACAAGACAGATATAAACAGTACTTGAAAAATTAAAAACTTATATTTCATTGCAGCGGAAAATACATATGTTTGATTACATCATCAAAACCAGAGCCAAGTACATAATATCCATCTTGACAAAATCAAAGTGCATAAATTGAAAGACATAATCCACAATACAAAATAGCCATAAATAAAAGAGAGGCTGAACTTTACTTCAGCGATCCAAGCAATCTTCTAAAAGCAAGAAGCATAGCTGTCCGAAATCAAGCTCCACTGGTGCTAGTTCCAACCTGAGCACCTTGGGGGAGGGGGAAGAAGAAAAGAGGAGGAAACAAAGGGGGTCAGACATAAAGTCTGGCAAGTGCGATAACTTTAACAATATAATCACCAAAGTAACTAGGCTAAGGCATAAGTTGGAAAATCAGGAAATGACCATGAACCATTGAGTATGGCAGAGTAAGCAAGGAAACAGGATGAACAACGATATCGTTAAAGCGCACCTAACCCACTGTAAGATAATTACTAAACTACACCAACACTATGAGATAATTGCTATACTGCACCACCACTAGTATACTGCACCACCACTAGTCACCCTAAGGTTAATCCTGCCTACTGAACATAAGTGAAAATAACAATGGTAGTTTCGTGTAACCCTAGCTGCTGTCATAGGTGCCGCCTGCTCCTATCTCCTCTAGTGGTACCCACTACCCTTCCCATTCTAATTACAATATTCATAATATAGTAGCTGTACTCCTAGCTACTGTCATAGGTGCCGGCTGCTCCTATCTCCACTAGTTGTACCCACTACCTTCCCCATTCGACCGGCTCCCTAACTCGTAGATACCCGTGCTGGTCCTACGGTGGGGTGTATCACTCCCCATAGTGGCAACCCAATACTACCAGAGATGCACGGCTTATACCTACACGATGCAACAACGTCTTACCTACCAGCCCGGGTCCACACACGCATATGAACCCGTTGAACTTGCATTTCCACCACTAACCCGGTTTTTCCTCTTACAGTCAAGCCCAGTATGCGTGTCCCGTCCTCGACTTGGATCGAGCCCACAAAGATACGTATGGGTTACTGGTTGAAATGGGCCCCCATGACTTGACACAAACTATCCACCTAAGCTTGGTCCCCTCTAGTATTTCCAACTTAACCCACTTCTTATTTATGTTTCAATTACATGTTTTAATTTTGGTTAAGTATTTCTAGTCGTATTTCAAATGCCACCCAAGGCACCCACTTAACCCCCTCATGTCCCACTACATGTTTATCTGGTTAAGTGTTTCTTAATTCATTAAGACTGTAACCTCATAAAGACCTCTCACATTAGACTGGCATTTGTGGCAGCTGGATTTGCCGGGCGGGTCTGGGCAGTCTTACACCACAAAAGAGCCTAACCTCGTGTCTTTACAATTGTTACGTATTTAATTTATGCCTAAGACCTCCCACATTAGACTGGCATTTGTGGCAGCTGGATTTACCAGGCGGGTCCGGGCAGTCTTACACCACAAAATAGCCTGACCTCGTGTCTTAGACGATTAATTACTCCTAATTAATCATTCCCCAATTTGAATTACTTTCCCTATTCAAATTATCAATCAATTCCAAATTTAACTATAGCCATAATTGACTCAATTATGTCCATCCATTTATAGTATGTAAAATCATACCAATTTCTTCACAAATTTATTTTATGCCTTTTAAGGCATTTATGCCAATTAAATCTTTTAATATTAACCCCTTTTACCCCACGTTGTACATTTGTTCGTTTAACGTAAAATATACGTTAGACTCGAATAATCAAATTCATGGAATAAAGAGAAAACATCACAACATACATATAATTAAAACTAGATCTAAACATAAGAGGTGAACTTGCATGTGTGAATGATGTTCTACATCTAAAACTTGCATAGGCAAAAGTTACAACTTGCATAAAATTACATATGTCATAAATCCAAATCTAAAGGTGTGACCTTGTTTAGGTAATGGTCACAAACTTGCATAAATCACGTATGTCATAGATCTACATCTAAAAGTGTACACTTGCATAGGAAGTAACCACAAACTTGCATAACATGATTCATTTTCAAACACATGTATTCATATAAACTTGCATATGTGATTTATGCAACATAACACTGGTATAAACTTACATCTAAACATGTAAACTAGCATGTAGAATTTGGCATATAACTCACACATGTCATAGCCTAACTTTAGATCTAAAATAGATTCCATGAAGCATATAAGGTTATACATATAATTTTCCCCAACTTGCATATGATTCATGTCTTAATAAAAAAATATATCTAAACTTGCATACATACTTATCATTTATCATATGAATCAACATACCCAAACTAACATATGAACAACATGGTGATTTGATTATACATAAGCCAATCATAAAATTACAACATAGATGATCACAACTTTACAAGATAGGATCATAGAATTTATAACATAAACTTCACAATTTTACTACATGAATAATAACATGCGGTCAATAATTCACATCATATCCAAATAGTCCACATCATAACTCAATCCAATTAATTTGCTAATTATTTTATTAAAATTATCGAACTCACAATTCAGAGAAGGTCTTGAATTCTGAATTCTGAGTTCTGAAGTTGTAATAGCTTTCCCTTGAAGAAGATTCGTTGTTAAAGTTGAAAAGGATTGATTTAGACTAGCTTTATTCCTCTTTAATTGGTGGCGGCTATGCTGTGTTGCTAGGTGACGGCATGGAGGCCATGAATCTAATTTTGTTTTGATTTTAGGGTTTGAGTCTAGAGGTGTTTTTATAGAGTTTAGGATTAATTTAGGCCATCCGATCAACCTAGAAGCAACCTGAACCATCCAACCAAGATAGGGTGACACCTCAGCCCTAATGACTCAGCACAGTGTATTAAATGTTCATTTTTTTCTATAATTTACATATTTCTTATTTATGACAAATTCCATATGTAAATTATTCCTATTTTAATTATGCCATAACTGTATTTTTAATTATGCTCACAATTAATGGTATACTAAATATACCATTTCATGAACCAATCTATGCCATGTAATTTTCATGTTTATCCTTCATATTTATATGTAAATTATAAATCTATTATTGTTAATTACATATTCTCCCTTTTACCATATACATTAATTACCCATATACAAATATCCATTTATACACGCATAAATCTTTCTTACCTTTAATTTGTCATAAAATCCAATCAAAGAAGGCCATATAAAAAAAACAATCATTGACAACCAAAAATGCGCCACGTACGCCACATGATGTGTACACGTCATATATATAAATATATATGTGTGTATATATATATTCTATCTATATATATCTATTTTCTTTTTATCTATCTTCCCAATTACCCATTTTCACACTAAACAACTTTTTGAACTGTGTTCACACTAAGCCATTTTAAGCCATTCCCCTAAAACAAAAATATGGCGCTGGCGGGGATCGAACTCCGTACCCCTTGTATGCAAGTCACGTGTTCCAACCAAATGAGCTACTAAGTCTTTTCCTTACAAACCTTAGAACAATGCTAAACATTTATTCTTTTCTCATTCTTTTTTTTTTTCATGTTTTGCTGTAATATTTAATTTAAATATATCTTTTTCATATGGAATCCAATTTATGCAAACTCGGACTCTATCTCAACCAGAATTCCGAGACGAGCACAATGGCGCAACCCGATTCCATTAATTCTCACATCTGAGATTAATTATTCTTTAATTTAGTTGATTCGATTATTCAAAAATTCAGGTGTTACATTCTCCCCTACTTAAAGGATTTCGTCCTCGAAATCTCTAAGCCAAGAAGAACGTATCCTACCATCCAAACAACCATCTACTCAACCATCAAACACAAGCATCCATTGTCCTTAAAATTTTCTAATGTTGTATGAACATATGCAAGAAGTGTGTGTATATGTTCCTTATCTAATTCAAAATCAGGCGGTCTACTGATTCAGTTGACCTCCTTAATGCAAACCATGATAGTGCCATGCGTCCAATATGTATGCGGAAGAATCCTATTGATACATATTATCTCTACATGCGTGCACAACCATTCACCAAAATGCCGCATCCATATGATAGCACAACCATTATACATCCATTAGCTTAAATATGCACACACATTTATATGCAATATGCAATATGCAATATGAAGTGACTGTGCCGATCTAGTGCCTAAAGTGTGTGTATATGCATCCACGAGCAACCACTAGCAAACACTTGCATCCACATGCATCCATCATAATAACATGTCTCAAACACATGTTTCAACCATAGGACTACCCAACCTAAAGGTCAAAGGTACTAACGAGAGGATATACTAAAGATAATATATATGGCCCTTGGGGTTATGCTTTCTAAAAATAACCTTTTTCTTGAAAATACTTTCCTTAAAACATACTTTTTTGAAGGTACTTCTTCATGAAATTGTTTTTGAAAAACAACTTTTCAAAATTCATATCTGTTCTGGTAACCTTCAGCTCTGATACCACGTGTAACACCCCACGTCCATTAATGTCACTCACAAAGGGAATGCATTAACCTCTATGGAGCATTTTAAGTGAGTATAGAACAGAAACTTAACAACAAGACAGATATAAACAGTACTTGAAAAATTAAAAACTTTATTTCATTGCAGCGGAAAATACATATGTTTGATTACATCATCAAAACCAGAGCCAAGTACATAATATCCATCTTGACTGAATCAAAGTACATAAATTGAAAGACATAATCCCCAATACAAAATAGCCATAAATAAAAGAGAGGCTGTACTTTACTTCAGTGATCCAAGCAATCTTCTAAAAGCAAGAAGCACAGCTGTCCGAAATCAAGCTCCACTGGTGCTAGTTCCAACCTGAGCACCTGGGGGAGGGGGGGAGGGAAGAAGAAAAGAGGGGGAAACAAAGGGGGTCAGTCATAAAGTCTGGCGAGTGCGATAACTTTAACAATATAATCACCAAAGTAACTAGGCTAAGGGATAAGTTGGAAAATCAGGAAATGACCATGAACCACTGAGTATGACAGAGTAAGCAAGGAAACAGGATGAACAACGGTATCGTTAAAGCGCACATAACCCACTGTAAGATAATTACTAAACTACACCAACACTATGAGATAATTGCTATACTACACCACCACTAGTATACTGCACCACCACTAGTCACCCTAAGGTTGATCCTGCCTACTGAACATAAGTGATAATAACAATAGTAGTTTCGTGTACCCCTAGCTGCTGTCATAGGTGCCGCCTGCTCCTATCTCCATTAGTGGTACCCACTACCCTCCCCATTCTAATTACAATATTCATAATATGGTAGTTGTACTCCTAGCTGTTGTCATAGGTGTCGCCTGCTCCTATCTCCACTAGTCGTACCCACTACCTTCCCCATTCGATTGGCTCCCTAACTCGTAGATACACGTGCTGGTCCCATAGTGGGGTGTATCACTCCCCAAAGTGGCAACCCAATACTACGAGAGATGCACGGCTTATACCTACACGATGCAACAACGTCTTACATACCAGACCGGGTCCACACACGCATATGAACCCGTTGGACTTGCGTTGCCACCGCTAACCCGGTTTGGCCTCTTACAGTCAAGCCCAATATGCGTGTCCCGTCCTCGACTTGGGTCGAGCCCACAAAGATACGTCTGGGTTATTGGTTGAAATGGGCCCCCATGACTTGACACAAGCTATCCACCTAAGCTTGGTCCCCTCTAGTATTTCCCACTTAACCCACTTCTTATTCATGTTTCAATTACATGTTTCAATTTTGGTTAAGTATTTCTATTCGTATTTCAAATGCCACCCAAGGCACCCACTAGATTCCACATGCCACCCAAGGCACCCACTTAATCCCCTCATGTCCCACTACATGTTTATCTGGTTAAGTGTTTCTTAATTCATTAAGACCGTAACCTCATAAAGACCTCTCACATTAGACTGGCATTTGTGGCAACTGGATTTGTCGGGTGGGTCCGGTCAGTCTTACACCACAAAAGAGCCTAACCTCGTGTCTTTACAATTGTTACATATTTAATTTATGCCTAAGACCTCCCACATTAGACTGGCATTTGTGGCAGCTGGATTTGCCGGGTGGGTCCGGGCAGTCTTACACCACAAAAGAGCCTAACCTCGTGTCTTAGACAATTAATTACTCCTAATTAATCATTCCCCAATTTGTATTACTTTCCCTATTCAAATTATTAATAAATTCCAAATTTAACTATGACCATAATTGACTCAATTATGTCCATCAATTTATAGTATGTAAAATCATACCAATTTCTTCACAAATTTATTTTATGCCTTTTAAGGCATTTATGCCAATTAAATCTTTTAATATTATCCCCTATTACCCCACATTGTACGTTTGTTCGTTTAACGTAAAATATACGTTAGACTCGAATAGTCTAACTCATGGAATAGAGAGAAAACATCACAACATACATATAATTAAAACTAGATCTAAACATAAGGGGTGAACTTGCATGTGAATGATGTTCTACATCTAAAACTTGCATAGGCCAAAGTTACAACTTGCATAAAACTACATATGTCATAAATCCAAATCTAAAGGTGTGAACTTGTTTAGGTAATGGTCACAAACTTGGATAAATCATATATGTCATAGATCTACAACTAAAGATGCAAACTTGCATAGGCAGTAACCACAAACTTGCATAACATGATTCATTTTCAAACACATGTATTCATATAAACGTGCATATGTGATTTATGCAACATAACAATGGTATAAACTTACATCTAAACATGTAAACTAGCATGTAGAATTTGCTATATTACTCACACATGTCATAGCCTAACTTTAGATCTAAAATAGATGCCATGAAGCATATAAGGTTATACATATAATTTTCCCCAACTTGCATATGATTCATGTCTTAATAAAAAAAAAATCTAAACTTGCATACATACTTATCATTTATCATATGAATCAACATACCCAAACTAACATATGAACAACATGGTGATTCGATTATACATAAGTCAATCATAAAATTACAACATAGATGATCACAACTTTACAAGATAGCATCATAGAATTTACAACATAAACATCACATTTTTACTACATGAATAATAACATGCGGTCAATAATTCACATCATGTCCAAATAGTCCACATCATAACTCAATCCAATTAATTTGTTAATTATTTTATTAAAATTATCGAACTCACAATTCAGAGAAGGTTTTGAATTCTGAATTCTGAGTTCTAAAGTTATAATAGCTTTCCCTTGAAGAAGATTCGTTGTTATAGTTGAAAAGGATTGACTTAGACTAGCTTTCTTCCTCTTTAATTGGTGGCGGCTATGCTGTGTTGCTAGGTGACGGCATGGAGGCCATGAATCTAATTTTGTTTTGATTTTAGGTTTTGAGTCTAGAGGTGTTTTTATAGAGTTTAGGATTAATTTAGGCCATCCGATCAATCTAGAAGCAACCTGAACCATCCAACCAAGATAGGGTGACACCTCAGCCCTAATGACTCAGCTTAGTGTATTAAATGTTCATTTTTTTCAATAATTTACATATTTCTTATTTATGACAAATTCCATATGTAAATTATTCCTATTTTAATTATGCCATAACTATATTTTTAATTATGCTCACAATTAATGGTATACTAAATATACCATTTCATGAACCAATCTATGCCATGTAATTTTCATGTTTATCCTTCATATTTATATGTAAATTATAAATCTATTATTGTTAATTACATATTCTCCCTTTTACCGTATACATTAATTACCCATATACAAATATCCATTTATACATGCATAAATCTTTCTTACCTTTAATTTGTCATAAAAGCCAATCAAAGAAGGCCACATAAAAAAACAATCATTGACAACCAAAAATGTGCCACGTACGCCACATGATGCATACACGTCATATATATATATATGTGTGTGTATATATATATTTTCTATATTTTTTTTTTCTTTTTATCTATCGTCCCAATTACCCATTTTCACACTAAACCACTTTTTGAACTGTGTTCACACTAAGCCATTTTAAGCCATTCCCCTAAAACAAAAATATGGCGCTCGCGGGGATCGAACTCCGTACCCCTTGTATGCAAGTCACGTGTTCTAACCAAATGAGCTACTAAGTCTTTTGCTTACAAACCTTAGAACAATGCTAAACGTTTATTATTTTCTCATTCTTTTTTTTTTAATGTTTTGCTGCAATATTTAATTTAAAGATATCTTTTTCATACGGAATCCAATTTACGCAAACTCGGACACTATCTCAACCAGAATTCCGAGACGAACACAATGGCGCAACCCGTTTCCCTTAATTCTCACATCTGAGATTAATTATTCTTTAATTTAGTTGATTCGACTATTCAAAAATTCAGGGTGTTACATTTCCGAATCTTGGCTAGAACAGATTCGTCTGGGGAGGAGCAGGCCTCATAGGTGGCGTGCTTTATAGAACTCGCATATTCTTCCATTTTTCGAAAGTTGTCATGCATGGGAATGGCCAGCCACAAAAAGTATTGATCACAGTCCCCGCTTTGGGTTAGATGAACCAGGAGCTGCTTTGGTGGGTGTTAGAGGTGTTGTCGCCGAAGGTTTTTATTTTACCTCAGAAGGAAAGGGTTCTGGGACATATTGCTCAAGGCGCTTCTTACAGATAAGCTTCTCAATTGCGTCCTTGAGCTGGCGACATTCGTTGGTATATGACCATACATGTCGTGTTATCAACAGTACCTGTTGGTGTTCTTCTCGAAGTCAGTGGATTCCCTGGGGTGTGGCTTTATGTACGGCAGTGTGTTACACATCTCCAAGTAGGTTGTCTCTATGTCTTCGTTCAGCGGGGTGTAGGTTTCGAAAGCACGGTAAGGGCAGGGTTTTCTTGGATCCATCGGGACCTGGTCGTTGTTTCGGCAACCTTGCCTACCATTATTCATCCTTTATCTGTAGAGACATGCCCGTTTATCCTTATCGAAGGGCTCTCCGAGTTGTTTCCCTTTGATGCTGTTGTTTGTGGTATCCATACGTAGATTGTTGGGGAGATCAGTTTTGGAGAGTCGGTTCCGTATCGCTTCTTCCTGGCACAAGTATTGCCCTGCCTTTTCTTAGAGAGCGTCGAGGCTTTTGGCTTGCTTCTGATTGATCCATGCCCCGAAATCAGAAGTAGGGAGTACACCTTTTTCTAACTAAAAAGTACGGTGCGAGGATCCGGGTCTTCAACCTCGGCGAGAGCGGTGTTGAACCGGGAAAGGTAGCTCTTAAGTGACTCGGCGGGTCCTTGATAGAGGCTAGAGAGAGTGAGGGCATTCTTTGGAGTCGGGATTTGTACTCTAAATTGCTTGATCAATTCCGTTGCTAGTTGGCCGAAGTTGTTGATGGAATCAAGTGGGAGACGAGAGAACAAAGTAAAGCTATCCCTGATAAGAAGATCGGGAAGCACTTGCATTTGACTGGGTTGTTGCCCCGATTGGAGTCCATTTTCCACTCGTATAGATTCAGGAAGGCGCAGGGATTTGTCACATGCCATCATAGAGTGGCATTTGCGGCATGGTGAAGCATCGTGGCCATTCAGCTTCGTTCACCCTTCTTGGGAAGGGGTTATGCCTAATATGGGCTTCCCATGGGTCATTTACATTCCCTTGCATTTCCCTTATAATCCTCCGGGCCATGTCAGGAAGATAAGTTGGATGGGGATCTGCCATTGGAATCCATGGATTTTGGCGAGGTTCTGGAGTTCTGTTGCGAGGGCATCTCCTATGATGAATGTCCGGGTCATCCTCTTCCATATCCTCAACATCTACGATCGGGTTTTGGTACAAGAGAAGAGGTTGAGAGGGTTGATGCGCATCTTGTTCTAGAAGAGCGTGGGCTATTGGAAGATTAGGCCCATTATCCTGGGCAGCGATTGTTTGGTTCTGTCGAGGAAGGGATTGGTTGTTTGGACTTGGTCCATCATTAATAATAAATGGGCAGCGATCTCGGTATTGTTCCCCCTCACTGTAAGTGACTATAGTTCAGTCGCAGTTGGCATAGCCATCGTCGTTGCTATTTTCCAGGGCATTGGTATGGCTACATTGTTGATGAGACTATATTGCCTTCTTTGATGTGGGTCCCTCGTCTCGAAAGAGGAAGTTTCCGATATAGTAGGTCGAGGTCGGGCATTGTTCCGAGCGAGCTAGAGTCGAGCGACGACGTGCTGACTTTCCTGAAATTGTCGCATAAGGTCGATGTTATTTCTTAATGCATAATTAAGTTCGATAGCTGTGTTCTCATAATTTTCACTAAGTGTGCGGATTTGCGCTTGTGTTGCGGGAGCTTCATGGTCCACAATGGGAGGGACGGCTTAAGTAGGGGCCAGGATATCCACCGGCTGAGCCCGTTGGGATATTCTGGCTTTGGCAATGGCAGAAGCGGCAATCATTGCTTTCACAACAACAAAATGACCCTATTACAACGGTGGAAAACCGTTGTAATATACATTTTACAACGGTGGACTAACCGTCGTGTATTAAGATGTTATAATAGACTTAAACCTTTTACAACTTTTTTATACCGTTGCAACACCGTTGTAATATGTATATTTTATAACTTTTTCCCACCGTTGTAATAAACTTTATTACAACAGTTATGCACCATTGTAATAATGTCTACTACAACTGTTATGCAGCGTTATGATTGATAGCTGTATTTTTTTTAAAAAGACCTTTTGGAACTGAAATGAACAATACACAAAATGTAGAAATACTCCATTAGAAAATCAGATATTACAATTATTTACAAACTAATTTATTAAGATATTCAAATTTTCAATATTACAAACAATAAGTTTACATTACGCGCATTATTACATACTTGACCGTTATAAAGCAACTTAGTACAAGCACAAGTTATCCACAAAAACTGCATATCCTATGGGAGTACACAAGTCGAAGACAATAAGATCTTTACGCCATTTATCTTTTTGCTGCAAGTTCACCACAGTGATCTGAAACCTGTTGCATAAGAATACGTCTGTTGTTAGAAAAATGAACATAAAGTGTTTTTTAAGCCAACAATATCAAATCTCTCTTTATCTTGTAAAGTTGGTGTAGCATGTATTCCAAAAGTGGACATCCCCTACTCTACAACACAATAACAACATAAAACTTGAAAATGAGAACAAATTCAAAGTTATAATGAAATGTAAATATACATGCTGGTTTATTCTAATTTACACTTGATCAAATTTTTCTAATGGCATCAATGAAACAGATACTGTAGCAAAGCATAAGTAGATAAACATTGTCCATATGCATGAATATTTACTAGGATATGAATACCTGAGGAGGATAATGATGTGGTTAGGAAGAAAAAAACATAAACCAGGAGGTCATCACACTATGACCAGGGGTTGATCTATGTATTATAATCAATGTACTGATTTTGTTATGAGTCCTACGACTAGTAGAAGTATCAAAATATAGGGAAAAAAGGTAAAAACTTGAAAGCTTTTTGTAAAGTAAAATTGGAGTTCCATACTTCCATTCAGTTGAAGTAGTAACGACTTCATATATTCCAGTTGTCATGTCTAACATTGAAGTATATTATCTTATTATTACCTCCAAATTCATCATCATTTGTTCCCCAAATGCATCATCTGGAAGGATCTGCATGAAATACAAATGGAAAACATACAACATACATTTGCAAACATAAACAGAAAATAGAGAAATTTTTGAAGTACCGTGAAACCAGATTAGAAAAAGTAAATTGATAACCTGTTCATATAAGAAAAACACTGCAGTCGAAAATGCCTTTGAGGCACATCCAACAATAGTATGAGTAGAATCAGGCTCCAGGTATATTAATACACACTCTGCAATAATAAATGTCGGCAGACTGTTGGTAAATAACATCAGATTGTTGTTCAATTTTCCTTCAACGCAAGCTTATAACTCAGGAAGTAAATAATCTGAATGAGAAATAACATGCCTATGACCTTTTTGAAGATCAGAAAAAATAATATCAAGGTTTAGTAAAGGGGTTAAATTTTCCAATAGTCCTTGAATATAGTGTTCCCTTTATTTTTCTTAAAACCAGCACCCTCTAATTCTTCCTATGTATAAACCACGATTAAACTTGCATTGAATAGTGACAAACTTTGATGCCTTGTGATTGAATCATAGTAAACAATACACTTATTAAATAAGTGAGAGGAAAAGCCAAACTGAAACCAAATTTACGAACTATTAGGAATACAGAACAGAAATACAAAAAACTATTAACAATCGCATCTTTTCAAATTTCTTGATGATTTTGGATTTTTTTTTGTGGTTAAAAGCAGCTCATATAAACAAGTGACACAAAATCTTATTGATAATTTTACGATGTTAGATGCAAACCTTCATTTGGGTTCTACGATTTTGAAACCAAAATTTTACTTTTCTCGGATCCAAATTAAGCAGTTTACTTAGATCATTTCTTTGTTTCTCATTCGGGTGAGGGCTTTCTTTGAAAATCCTGAATAATTATCAACATTTTCGTAGTTAATTAATAAATAATCCAAATTATATCAATCAAAAAAGTAAACAAAATAATTACTCTTCAAGCTCCTGAATCTGCTGAGGAGTGTGGCGGTGGTAACGCTTCTTTCTTTTTCGAGGCCTGATCAAGATCATCACCAAAAACTACATCTAAATTATCGCTCCCAGATTTACTCATCCCGTTTTCTACTCCTTCGTTATTTGTTCTCACCACTGAATCTAAATTTCCCATTATACGACTTAGTTTGTCATTCTTATGTGTCTGCTGCGAATTAAAAAATACATTAAATCCAATAAAAAGTAACCAAAATTTTATTTTTAGAAAAAAATCTATATGTAAAAAAGACAACAAGCAACGAAGAAGACGAACATGAGGAAATAAAGCGAAGGGAGAAGTGAAGAAGGGGGAGAGACGCCAGAAGCCATTAACGGGGAAAACAAAACCTCATTTTTTGTTCGGATTAAAAACTATTCTTTTAATGAACTGGAATACGATTATTGGAACGCAAAGGAAAAGAAACGGACAGAAGAAAAATAGATCTAGAGAGAAGGGCGAAGGAAGAAATTGGGGATTGATTTTGATTTAGGGAAGAGCAGAGGTCGGCCAACATAAAAGAAAGCAGAAATACAACACGTGAGATTGTTGGAGGCAAAATTTCGTCGCTCCCGCCTGAATTTCAGGTTAACACGGGCAATCAGTTTTTTTCCAAGGTAGCCATTGATTATAACGAAAATTTCACCTGAATTTATAAAGTCAAATATAATAAATTAGAATTAATAAGTAAAACTATCAAAAGCAGGAAAATCAAAAGTAATGCAAGGGACTACTTACAACGTTAAGTTCATATGCAAATAAAAAAAATCTATCAAAAGCACAAAAGAACGGTTGTTAACTGCTGAACAAACAAGTTGCCAAAATTATATTTATTAAAACTGCTAAAATAGTTACTACCAAATCAAATATTACTTATTAAAAATAGTTATTATTTAACTTTTAATTATTTCTACTTAGTTATAAGCGATTAATAATTATTAAAAGCGTTAACTATTAAAAAATAAATTACTACTTCTTAAATATTAATTATTTAATAATAATTAATAAATATAATTGATTCCTAAGTTTATTATTAATTATTGATTATTATTAAATATTAATATAATTAATTATTAAATATAGATATTGTAAACATGAAGTTTGGAATAGACATTTATTACAACTAACAAAATGAAAAGTTGTAAAAATATGTTTATTACAACTTTAGGTAAGCGACTGTTGTAAAAAAACCTTTATTACAACTGTGCTTTTCCCACAGTTGTAAAATTAAAGTTGTAATAGGTGTTTTTGTTGTAGTGTTTTTTTGGTCGTTTTACCATTGTAAGCGGACTCGGCGGCAGTTTTAGCAAAGGAACCTAAAGCTTGTCGAAGTCGAGATGATACGGTGCGACAAAGACGCAAATCTGAGTTTTATCAGTGAAATCACCAAAATGTTGATGGCAAAAAATGTCGTAAACACCCAGATTCCAATTACTTAGGAATTATAGTTTCGGTCGTAAAAGTAAGTGCGGAAAGCAATAAACAACACAAGAGATTTATAATGGTTTGGCCTCGTGAGAGACCTACGTCCACTTTGGAAGAGTAGTTGGATATTATTGATAACCAAGAGTTACAAAGTTGAGAACATCTCATGACATCTCTTTACATACATCTCTAACTTATATGAAGTCATAATTATCATATATTAATATTTTGGAAAAAAACACTTTTACCCTTCTTCTTCCTTAAAGTGGATATGCCATTAAAGAGGCTATTTGGAGTTCTTTTGAAGTGTGAGGTAAAGGGGTATTTATGGTGGAGTGGGTAGGTGGGAGTAAGTAGAAGTAGGGGACCACACCAGGAATTTTGTATTCCCTAAAGACGGCCACCGAAATTCGTACCCCACCATGCTCATGTCCATAAATTACATACCCCAAGGGGTACGAAGAAGTGTTGAACTTGGCTTAGGGATCAAGGTCGATACTTGAGGCCTTCCGAGGTTCGAGGTATGGATTTGGCAATGTTTAGAGGAGCGGTGAGGTTCTTGCTGGCACAATCCCTTCTCGTCTTGGTTCCCTCTCTCCTTGGCGACACTCTCGGCTTTAGTCCCACACGGTGCGTTGAGTCGAGCGTGCCTTGCGTTCTTTTGGGAACCGGACCAAAAGGCCGGTTAACAACTATAAGCGCTGTAATTATGGAATTTACAATAAACATGAACATTTGTTTAAGAATATTATTATGCCAAAAGATTGTAAATAGAATTACATTAGAAATTTGGAGAATGAATACGCCTAAATTGTATGAAAATTTACAGTAAATTGGAAATTGTAATCGCATTCAGACAAAAGGTTAAATTCAACTTATGGTAGAAGCCTGCCCGGAACTGCCCAGCAAATCCAGCATCCACAAGTGGTTAATTTAATGTGAGAGGCCTGGTGCATAAACCTAATTGTAAATAATGGTACTAAGACACAAGGTTAAGTTCAACTTATGGTAGAAGTCTGCCCGAAACCCCGACAAATCCAGCATCCACAATTGGTCGGCTTAATGTGAGAGGTTGGGTGCATAAACATATTTATGAATATATGTATATAGAAAGGAAAAAATAAATGAATGGCATTAATTGAATGGATGTTACAACTGTAAAAGTTTGGTCAGTATTAAAGAACCAAGGAAAATGTGATAAACAAGGAACATAACCTACTATAATCAATTTCATTATATATAATAGGTAGGCTTGTCATAGGGACAAGTGGAAATTATAACGTAGGTTATAATAAATGGAAAGAAACTAATTGATAAACCTTAGTTAAAGAGAACTAAGTAAATAAGTAAGTAACATGTTAACTAAAAATCTGTAAACTTGCTGATCAAGATCGTATTAACTTAATGACACATTAAGTAGAACATGTTATTGTAACATGTAAACCTGAAGAACCTGAAACCTACTATTTGTGATAAGAAAAATATGTTATTATAACTTGTAAATCTGAAGAACCTGAAACCTACTGACTGTGATAAGAAAAACATGTTATTGTTACCAGTAAGCCTGAGAACCTAAATCCTACTAATTGTGATAAGAAAGACAAGTTATTGTAACCTGTATACATGTAACTAAATGATGAATAACAGGATAATAATATAAGAAGATTGTAGATTTCAGATCTTGAATTACAATCTAGAGGATAACATGTTAAAGGCTTATTGATGAATTAAATGGGTTAAGTTATATAACTGAAATTATTAAGCGAGAAGGGTCCATTCCTTAGAGATATAAGGAGCTCGAAGAGAACATGGTAACATGAATAAGTAAATACAATAGGAAATAACCAAGTTAACTGGAAGTCTGACGAGGTAGGGCAATCTCGTAATTAAACGTTTTGACATAGGGTCTAATAACACGTTAACATGATGCGCTTGGACCAGTCTACACATCTGAAGGTGAAGAAACCAACAGGGTAGATCATAGTGATATTTTGAGAAACGAAGATGCGCACGTCCGTCTGATTATTCTTCCTGTTATTCTACTGATATCCTGCTTGCTGGCTCCAAGGGATTGGAAGGAAGCACGCGACATTCGAGGGATGTGGTAGGGTACTCTGTGGTGGTCCTCTATTGCGGAGCATGCTAAGCATTACCACCCAGTGAGTATACCTTGACTGCAACATAACTTGCAGTCAGAAGGCTGTAGTAGAATGAAGTTAGGTGATTCGACGATTTTGCCTAAGGATAGGTTGGGTCATGACCATCTGAAGGATAGTAATCGTCCGGTAACTGACATCGACAATTAGTGTGATTTGGAAAGACTAGAGCTGAAATCAAGAGGCCAATGATCTTCACTTTTGGGTCATTGGATGAGGGACCACATATATGTTTATATTGGTTGTCAGGACGGTCACTTAGCTCACATTTGTAGTCTTTCACTAGTTGAGGGAGAGGTCAGGTAGGACCATAGTCGCCATAGAAATGCAGACCATAATATCTGTAGTCTAGGCCGTTTAGTTGACCTATACAGATATAGAGATAGGATCTCGACCAAGTTACGTACATTAGACGCAACCTTATTACAGGACTTGGTGCATAGTAGATAGTATGTGATAGATACATGCATGCCACTCCTGGTGGTGTATCGTAGAGATTAAGGCATTGAGCATGGTTGACAATACATACGAGGGTCTAGATACACGCATGACTGCTCCGGGTGGTGCAACGTAGATGCAAGGGCATTAATCCATTTTGAGATCTGGTTCGAATAAATGATTCGAATATGGCAGTCCGTATGCTTATGTAGTTTGGCGATAACAGTTCTACGTGAATAGCGTTGTTATATGAGGACCTACACGTCGCTTTGGCATAAGATGAGTGGTTGCGTATGTTTGTGCGGCGTGGCGAAGGAGGCCGTGGGAGAGGGGTACCATGGGAGGTGCCCTTATATTGGGGTTAGCCACATATATGTTACATTGGGTTAACCTACTAGGAAATAGATGGGTACAACATGTGTGTAAATCCACGAGTGTTGTTAACCTAAGCAACCTAATAAAATAGTAACATGACTGAACGGTATATGTAGGGTTATTTCAAGTTGTGTAATTTAGTCCAGTCACTAGAACATGTGTTCTAACCCCCCCTCATAACACCCTCGCAGGTCAGGTTTATAGCAGGGATATAATGGCTCTGGATACTGACTAGGCATTATTATTACTACGGTAAGGTTATACTTGATTATATTATATTTTATCCATTCCGCCGTGAGATATTTTCTGAGCTCTGATATATTTTATAACCTTTTCTTTTCTGCAGGATACCAGACAAGCCATCTCAAGTTTTGGTAGATTGGGATTTTTGAAAAAAATTCGGTCTGTCGGAGTACGGATTGTTACACCATCTCGGTATTAATGTTGCTTTTCAGTGCATCCATCTCTTTATGTATATCATCTTGTCAGACAGATGGATGTCTAAATCTAAGTGCACATCTTTCAGACACCAATTCCTGAATCGTTCAGCAAGTGTGGTATGTGCTGGTTTAAGTCCACAGCGGGGCCTATGTACGATCTTCTGAATATCGGCATGGGGAAGAGTAATAGACGGTGCATCAAGGGGTAGGTAACCAGAAGTGGTCTGAATAGAAGGGATGGGAAGTATGTCTGATCATCTTTCCCAAAATCCCTGCTCTGATCATCTGTCTCCCTCTTCTTCCTTCGGCTCTCCATCTCTTCTTGTCTGCTCCGCTCATAACGATTTTCATATCGGCCGTCACGTTGATCATGATTACCATAAGATCCACGTTCTCGGTCTTCTTTTTCTTGCTGCTCCAAAGCCTCGTGCCCCCACTTCCTTTGTTCTTCAGTTTCTATGTTGCCATGAGGTTGTTGAGACTGATGAGAATATTGTGAGTGTTGGGAATATTGAGATTGCTGGGAGTATTGTGAGTGTTGTGAATGATGAGGCTGTATGAGATTCCTTGGGTTCTAACAGCCAGTTTGGTGCTTAAAGCTCTTCATAAATTGACGATTCATATCTGAACCTGAAATAAGGAAAAGCAGGAAATAAGTACTAAGATTAAAAGGTACTAGGGCAAAGTATAGGGTATGCGCAAAAGCAACAAGAGCTTAAAGTGCATGTGATGTGTGATCTAACGTGCATATAATAACGAACCGCTCTTCGGTGGTGAATCTAACGCAGACCCTGTATCAGAAAACGTTCTCCGCAAAGAAGTGGTTCGATCTAAAGCTATCCCAGTTCCTGTTTTTGTAACCATGGCTGCCAGTTCCGAAGTCACAGTCTCACTTGGGGAAAGATATTTCATAGTGTTGAGGTTACTCAAGCTCTTGAAAGTATATGTAGAACACTCTTTAAGGATATCCGGCATAGTGGGACCCTCACCAACTTCCTTAACATTTAAATCACCTTCGCGAATAGTCTCACCCCCATCGACCTGTTCGATTTCCTTCATAAGACCTGGGGTAATCTCACCCTTCTCGATCTGTTCTTGTTGTTTCATAAGACCTTTGCCTTCACGGTATGTAAATTCTTCCTCGTAGATCGTAGGCAATTGAGACTTAGAAAGTGTATTGCTACCGCCGGCGGGGTTTGAGCACTTCTTTAGCAAGGATTTGTCGGCTTTACTTTGTGATGCACCATCATCTCCAGAAGCACCAACATCTAATTCTATAGGCATAGACTTAGGTTTGGTGGGTGCTATTGTAGAAGGGTATTTCCTTGAATGGCGGATCAATCCATATGAAGAAACTCTTCTTTTATTAAGTACTTTCTGCCTCTATCTACTTCACCAACGGCTATTAGAGCTTCATAAACAACCTTGAAGGGATCAAAATCTTTATTGTCCTTAACCGGAGCTGGAACGACTGTAATCAAGTAAGAAAGTTTTAGTAATCGAGATTTAACATTAATTAAATGAAAAGAGATCTGTACAAATATGCTCAACTCCTTCCGTCCAGTTCCCATGAAAGTTCTCGGGACAGCGAATGAAGAAAAATTGCATCAAAAATCCCGAAGCACTTTTCGACAAATCTTGCATAAGCTTTTGGTTTCGTGCACCCTCCACATGTATGATAGACTGGGTGTCTTTCCTCCTTTTAAACGAGCGATGATAACAAATATCCAGAAATGTAGGCTCGTGCTCATCCACTTGCAAAAAAAGCACGTAAAGTCCTAATAAAATGATGTAATTATTTGGATGAAGATGAAAAAGAGCGATAGCCAAATGATTCAGGATTCTATAAAGGGACTGGAAGGGGGAATACCACGGCCTATTAACATCTGCCGGTTAACAGCTACATATCCACTCAGTCGCTGATCAACAAATACATTCTCCTTTATCAATATTGCATATGTCTTAGGAATGTCGCACCGACTTCACAACTTCTTGTAAACTTGCAATGTAAGCATGGTCGAGTATCTTTCTGATGGCAGAGTGCTAAGGGGACGAAGAGCAGGGAATGGCTGATCTAGTACTGGACTAGGGCTGTGGGTGTTTTAACCCTAGAGGCAGATGTAGAAACATTAACTTATACAGAAGAGGATACCCCTTCATTCTGAAGGCGAGCTTGCTGCCTAATAGTCATTCTACACAAACAATCTCGTTTGTAAACATATCATAGGCACACATTTCCTAAAAGTGAAGTTTTGTGCAGAAACTATACGAGTTATATGAAAGTGAGGCTTGAAATCACGATCTGGCCTATGGCGATTAGTTAATCTCAGGCGTCGCTACTAACTTAAATAAAAGTTTCATGTGTATACAAGAAGAGCTCAACAAGTTAAAAAATGATTATTGCATAATATAGTCTTGTATATATGCGTCATCTGGTTTAAGTACTGAAATTTATTATAATATGCTTTATTATCTAATCCACTATCGAAGTGGGCGATCAATGGCGACGTATAAGTCCAAAATATGCAAATGTTTATTGCTTTCGTAAGGCAGGGAACATGGTATAAAGGCATTCATTACTCAACTTATAACTATGAATTATCCAAAATCCCAGATGTTCGAATCAATAAGCTTCAAAAGCAAAAATGTTGAAGAATAGGTCACTCAACGATCTAACAGTTAGGTCGCTCAACGACCTAGAAGACAAGTTGGTCGATGACCCAAAGATGTCAGGTCATCCTCCTTCTTCAAGTGCTCATGGGTCGTATCAACGGTCTGGGGTGTGGGTTGTGTTCACGACCTAAAGAAGTTAGGTGGGTCAACCATTTTAAGAGAGCATAGGTCGTCTTAACGGTGCAAGGCTAGGTCGTCTCAATGGTCGGAAATCAGGTCGTTTCAGTGGTCTGAGGCCAGGTCGTCTCAATGGCCTGAAGCCAGGTTGTCTCAGCAATATGAAGGATCTAGGTCGTTCGGTTGTCGTTAACACTTAGGTTGTATTTTGTTAGAAGGGCAGGTCACTCAACGACTTGGGGAAGCTTCTCATTCAGCGACCTAAGGTCATAGGTCATTCTAGGACTTGTTGACACCGGAAACTTTTCAATCTACATCTTAAAGCTGTTCAACGACGACTTAAATGTTGCACATTTTCAGACTATGCTATGCTAGTGTGGTTAAATAGATTTCATGCATGAATCCCTAACTATAATTCACTAAATATGCAATGGTGAAGATATCATATGAAACAATAAAACAATCCAAAGATTCAAAGTAAACAAAGAACTTGTTCAACGTATCATTTATAGCATAGTTAGGTTTCAAATTCGAATCTAATTACAAGCAACTGCGAAAAAATAATTTGGTACAAGCTTTATGAGCAACAAGAAATATCTTTGAACTAATTTCATACATTAATCATCGACATTCCAGGGTAAATTATAGAAAGATTTCAATATGACAGGCCCCTAAATGTCGAATCGAATTCAATCACAAGTCAAATGATGTTGAAAATCAATGATACCGTATAATCCCAAATCAATCAATGTCTCCAAACGTTTCCACTATCAAATTACCTACTCATCAAAACTCAGATTCCACCTGAAAGCTAAAGCATCGTCATCAGTTAAGATCGACAATCTTAGTTTTGGAAAAAAAAATCCCCAAATTCATTTAAACCCTAAAATCGCAAAATGAATTCAACAAGAAAGTAAAAGAGGAAAAAAAACACCACTTACTGCTATCACTGATGATTAAACTTGATGGAGAAAGCTTTTGTGTGATTCGACTATTACAAGGCACCTTAGTTTTGGCCGATTCAGTTGTAATTTGGGTAGAAACTAATTACGTTTTATGCGGCAATCAATTTCCAGTAAAGGTCTGGAGCTTTGATTAATGTTGGCGATACAAACTTGACCGACATTGAAGTTGATCGTACTGTGGAAGCAAGTTTTGAAGCATGCTGGAGTCTCTAACAATCGACCGCCATAGATGAAGCTTTCTTTAGTAAGGGAAGATAATGAGACACAAACGATCTAAGTAAAGTTAAAAGAGGCGGGTGCAGATGGGCCATAATTTGATCTAATGAAAGGCCCAAAACGACCTAGTAGTTTATATATGATGGCAACCTAACAAAAATACGCCAAGGCAATGTTAAAACCCTGTGATTTAGAGCTCATATTATTCGTTAAGAATATAAACTTCAAGGGGCAAATGTTATCCCATAAAAATATGGTTCAGTTTCTGAAGGCAAAATGATGCACCATTCGCATATGCACGGGGAATAATTTGAGCTAGGTCGTAAACCCTAGGCCACTCTAATCTCGGTCATTCAATCTCTAGGTTTCTCAATGCTCTAGGTCACTCTGTCTCTAGGTCGCTCAACTGGATGAGCACAGCTAAGTCGCGGTTTGCTAAGTCGTTGCATAGAAACTCCCTTAGATCGCTATTGGTAAAGTCGCTTGTTGGAATCTCCCTAGATCACTACACTATTTAAATCGTTCAATGACATAAGTAGCCAGATCATGGCTCGCAAGACAATTCAAATGATGTCCTTTGGATCGCTTGCATATGCACGTCTTCAACTCATAAAGCTCAATGTCTTAGTCAGGTCGTTCACTGGGAGTCAGTTCGTGTTAATTTCTTGGTGTCAGACCATTGCACGCTTGATCGTTTCTTGAAGCTCAAGAAGCGGGTCAGGTCGTAAGGTCAGTTACGACCTAGCATCTTAGGTCGGCCCGATGACCTAACCTCCTGCACACACCATTTCTGAACCACACCACCTCATTTTCACTCCTACAAATACCCCCCCACACTTCCACCATTAAAGGGATGGAATTTTCTCTCCATGAATGCTTCCGAACTCATTTCTAAACTCCTCCAAATTAATCAAACCTCCATTAATCTTCTTTCAAGTTTAGATTCAATATCTCAACCACCATGAATTTGCCAAAGACCATATAATTGCTCAAATTCTTGAAGATCTACTCCAATAACCATCGCAGTCTAAGAGATCTCATCACTTCCTTAGTGAATTCGAGTGAATCAACAGCAAAAAGAGAAGAAGTAGAAAATATTGTTGTAAAAGGATAGAAAATGAGTAAATTAGTAGAAATCATGTACCTTGTAACCTTGATGATGATAACGATAATTCTCTTCAAAGTGGACGTATGCTAATTCTAGGCCGAACCACTATAAATTTCCTATCTTTTTACTTGCTTTTGTGTTTTTGGCTACCACTTTTTAGATCTTAATTGTATGTAAAGTTTAAAATTACATATTGGGTTGTTAGTGCCATTTTTTGCATTAACAACCCAAAACTTACACAACTCGAACGTCTTGCAGGTATCCATTCATGTGTAATTAGCTGAACGATTGATTCCCCATCATGAAGTGTAATGTGGGCTTCATTCAGCAGTATCAAATCTGCTTTGATTTCTACCAATATTTTGAATAACCGAGTCTTGTTTCTTTAGGTGCAGGCTCATCTAACTTTAAAGGAATACCTACCAAGCTAGCTATAGCACTAAATATTTCTTTATCCTAGAGTTAAAGATTCAACAATGGTAATTTTATCCAAATTGGAATGGTGGATATTACATCACGATCAAGAATCATTCTTTTTGGTCATGTTTTCAGGATGATTAGTTTTCCCCCAATAAAGTAAGGTCCATCCCTAATAACGTTTTCACAATCAAAGTGATTTGCAAATCTGATTATGAAAAATCCGTTATCCCTTGTTAAGATTTCGAAAGTACCTGTAGGGCTCCATGTTTTCTCCATGAAATTTCTGATATAATAATAATATAGCCTAGGTTCAAATACATAAGCTACAATCGAATTGCTCCATTTGCAATAGTTCTACTTTATCTCCTATAGTCAGAGGAGAAATATACTCAAGATCGAAATTAGATGATATGCCACCGTTCTTTACCATATTTTCCCATGTCGATGATGCTCTATTGACCCTTTGATCCAAAAAATTGCTGGATCCAGAATTGTTAATTGGTTTATTCCATAGAGGATTTCTAATTTGGCTTTGAGAATTATGATTCTTTCTATTTTGGGATTGAGCATTCCTATTTTTGCTAGAATTCATGGAAGATCTGATAGGGAAATTGACATGTCTATTAATTTTGGCAAAAGAGGGGTTTCTTTTTCTGGATTTGATAGTTTGAAACCCCTTTGAGTCAATATCAGGAGGTTTATCCTTGAAATTTTCAGAAGAGAGAAGAGGATTCAGGTTTGAATCATAGGGATGAGAAGAAGAAGCACTGAGATTCTTATCAGAAATGGAGGAAGCCATTAAAAAGTTTTCTTGGAGCTCTCAAGATATTAAAAATGATCTTTAAATTATTGTAGCTTATAAATCAAAATAGTGCAAATAAAATGTGGTAAATGAGTCCAAACTAAATTTGATAATGAATGCAAATTGATCTTTAAGTTGATGTAGCTTATAAATCAAATCATAATCCAAACTCAAAAGACACATTTTTATTATATGATAATGACTGCAAATAAATTTGGTAATTAGCCCAGATTAAATTTGATAATGAATGCAAATTAATTTTTAACTTGCTTTAGCTTATAAATCAAATCATAATCCAAATTTTGATTATTGAAGTGTTAATCAATGAATGTTTATGTAGAAGTTGTTTATAAACTAAAACAAAGAATATTTAATGCCTGTTTGGTCTCGATTCATATTTTGAATTTTATGTTTTCAACTTGTGCTAAGAAATACTTCCTTCGGTTCATAATATAAGATGTTTTAAGTTGTTTGATTTGTTTTAAAATGTACTATGTTTAAGTTTTTTATTCCTATTTATCTTTGATCCGTAATAAATGTTAGAGACTCAATGGTTACTTCGCGACCTTTTATACATGAAAATAAGAGTGATTATTTGCTTGTACATGAAAAGAGAACTTAATTTGTGGGATCTACTTAATCTAAGTACGGACTAAAGTTTCAATTAATTTTTTTCTTAATTTATATGTAAATTTCCAAAATGTCTTATATTATGAACCGGAGGGAGTATCAAGAAACATGATACGAATTGTACAATTGCTAGCAATTGCAATGATTAATGTACAATAATGGTGATGAATTGTTTTTCGCACCTCACTTATCTTCTAAAACATGAAGAAAAAAATAATTACCTGTTTTGAATGTTAGTTTCATTTTCCAAAATAGTTTCATTTCCCTAAATAATTTCTTTTTCAAGAGTACATACAATCGATACATATCCTCTAAAAAAACCACATAAAAATGACATACCAAATGACATCTACGTTTTTATATGGAAAGTGGAAATTTAAAGCAGTTTTTAGGTATTTAGTCATGCTGCACATTAAATAGCATACAATAATTAAAAGAAACACCTTTTAGTTATGGATTTCTACTGATATAATCGTCATATACTACGGAAAAGGTTTTGTACATTTTCAGTAACCAATGAATTAGGAAATAAACATAACTTCCTAAAAGATAAACTTAGAAAGATTGAAAGTTAAAAAATTACATAACGAAAAGACATATGTAAAGGAAAATGCTAAGAAGACAAGATGATGCGCACTAGACAGAAAAAAATCCAATTTATTATGATAATTGTGTGGACACATAAATGGATCATAATAAGACAAGTTGATCATATTGGCAAGTTGTGATAATTTCGGAGACACATAAATGGATGATAATAGGTGGTTTTATTATGTGTGTAAGTAAGATTATAACTTGAAAGTTATTATTAAAGATGAAATGAATTAAGGACTTATCATCAATAAACTTAAAATGTATAAATTAAGTTTAATAAGCATAATTCTATGGTTATGGTTCTATGGTGAAGGACAGACAATATTTTTTACATGAAAGATGTAATTAAAAATGAAATGAAACAAGAAAGGCTTATTATGAATAAACTTAAAGGTGTGATTTAAGTCTAATAAGCAAAAAATCTATGGTGACTTTGTAATTAGGAATTCTATTCTATGGTGTGTGACACCCCACGTTCGTTAACGTCACTCACTAAGGGAATGCATTAAGTCTCGTGAAGTGTTAAAGGTAAACAAAAAATAGAAATATTACAAGACAGATATAAAAGCAACAACGGAATTTAAAACTTTATTTATAATAAAGCATCGTGGTTCAAAAACAGCACATGTCTGGAATACACATAAACCATTACATCATAAACAATACTGTCTTGTACATTAAAACATCAGAGTACATAAAAAGCATAATTCCCAAATAAAGCATAGCCATAGTAGCAAGGATAAAAGCTTGAGTCATACGTCAAAGCAGCATCAACAATAGCAGAATCACAGTCAAGCCTGGTTATTCCCACCCTGAGAACCTTGGTGGGGGGGGGGGGGGGAGAAATAAGAGGAAAAAAGGGTCAAACATAAAGTTTGGCGAGTCCAGTTACTTTTAGCAAGAAAATAAATAAAAGTAGCATGACAGACATTTAAAGTGGATAAAAGAGAGATAACTACATAAAAGGCAAGCATGACAAGGTGAACGGGATAGGGTGTATACACTTCTAATGATAACTCTGCACTACTACTAGTATATCCAGAATGAGATTATCCCCAACATGTATGAAATGGTAGACTTAGGCGTACTTATAGTGACAACCCGAAATCCAACAGACCGACTTTTTTGTTAATATTCCAATCTGTTGAAACTCGGATTGGTTCGCTCTGGTATCTTGCAGAAAAGACAGGGACATAAAATATGTCAGAGCTTAGAAAAAATCTCACATCGGAATGAAAAAAATATGATGTAATCAAAATATAGCCTTACCGTATTAATAATACGACCTAACCAGTATCCAAGGCTACCATGTCCCTACCACAAATCTAACCTGCGAGTATGTTATGGGGAGGGGGTCAGAACACAAGTTCTGGTGACTGGATTTAAACTATGCACTTTGGATAATCCTATATATACCGTTCAAGCATATTTTCTTATTTATTAGATTACTTGGGTTAACAGCACTCAAGGCTTACACACCGTCGTACACATTTACGTCCATGTGAATTAACCTAATACAGTATATGTGTAGCTACCGCCAATATCGAGGTACACCCCATGGTACCCCACTCGCATGGTCTCCACTGTAATGCCATCGAAATGCTTGTAGTCCCTCATCCTACGCCGGAGTGACGTACATATCTCTATATAACAATGTTACGATCAGCATATATCTGCCATCACTACGCTACGTAAGCGTACAGACTGCCACTCTCGATCGAATCAGATCCCCAACTGGAGTAATGCCCTCAAGTCTACGATACACCACCCAGAGCAGATATGCATGTATCTAGACTGTCCCTCGTACATATTATTAATTGTAGCTCGATGCCTCAATCACATGTCCACTAATATGCACCGAGTTCCATAGCAAGGCGAAACAAGAAACCCGGAACTCGGTCAGGAGCTTTTCCATATCTGTATAAGCCCGTCTTTAAAGAGTCTCTATATACAGATATACCTCGGGTCTGTTTTCATGGTGGTTATGGCCCCACCTCGGCCCATCCCTCAACTAGTAAAGTATAACACCCCGTAATTTTAAATATTAAAATTAACAAATTTAAGAACACTTAATTTTTAAAAGAAGAATTAAAGGAAACGAGTTACGCCAATTCGTTCGTCTCGGAATTCTGCTTGAGATAGAGTCCAAGTTTGCATGAATCGGACTCCGTATGAAGAAATTATGGAGGTTAGAAGATTTCAAGCTTAAGCAAAAATTAAATTAAATAATAATTAAAAATCAGAAAACAGATTCAAAACTCAAAATTTTGAAAAGCAGCTGAGCGGGAAATTTCCCGCTCAGGTTTGTCAACCCCTCCCCCAAGGGGTGTTGACATTGGTGTCGACCCCCCTATAGGGGTGTCGACATAGGTGTCGACCCCCCTTGTAAGGGTCGACCCATGCTGACTGTTCTAGACAATGACGAATTCTAAGGTATTAGGGCTTATGTGTCACGCTATGTTTGGCTGGGTGATGCATCTCTTTGGTTTGGATGGCTCTGATGACTCCAAGGTTGATCTAAAGGCACAAATTAATCCTATACTTCTATATAATCACATCAAACCTAAACCCTAATCAAAACAAAATTGATTCTTGAGCCACCATGTTGCTGCATCCCAAACTAATCTAGCCTCCACCTTAACAAGTCAAATTCAAGGTTAAAGATAAAGATCAAAGCCTACATCAACGGATTAACTTATCAACTTCAAAAATCAGATTCCAGATCTTCTCTTCTTTTTTAATCTCTGTGAGTTCATGTAGCTTTCACAAGATAATTAAACTAAAGTAATTATGATAAGTTGTAAATTGTGATCATATGATTATGCCTATAATGGATCTTATCAAATTTGCAAGTTGTCATCTTTTTTGGTTCATAGCCTATGCTTTTCTGATCAATTCTATCAGTTCATGCCTGTTCATGCTCGTATATCTATGTCTATTTTGATACCATGATACTCTTCCCTCTTCCTTTTTCCTTTTTCTTTTTATGAGTTAGGCTAACTTCGAGCCTAACATATTATGCGAAATTTGCGCACGTATAACGCTTGAATGATATGGAAAAAGTTTGGAAAATGTTGAATAAATGAGATTTGTAAAAAGGCATAGATTGATGATGGCTATGATTTGGGAAAAATTGTATATAATAAGCAAACATGAGACTTGACACATGGGTTTGGGTGTAAACTTGTGATAATTTGGCAAGTTCAGTTATTTCTCAGTTGGAACATGTAATAGGAATCATGACTTGTAATGAATCGAAAATAGAACTATGCCTGATTGTAAGATAATCAATTTTGATTCATGCTTATCCTTTTGTCAAATCTGAATTACCTATGCCTACGAGACTGTTGTGATTGATACAATGGAACCTATCATGTTGTACACCAAATTGGTGATTCTTTTATGTTCAATTCTATCGAATCTTTATGCCTATGATGTAACTTGCTCAGTTTAGGCATACTTATTGTTAATGTACAACATGTCTATTGGAAACATGATTCTTGAGTTGGGTACACCTTTACATGCCTATTTTGCTCTTTATGTCAATTCTTGTGTTTCTTCTCTATCCCTCTCCGTTTTATTTTTGGACCTTGTTGTACGTGCGATTGAAACACGGGGAATTGCGCATAACTTTATTAAGTAATTTTGGGCATAATAAGTAAATGTGGCATAACTTGAATTGACCACACTTATGGATAATTTACATATAAATCTAGACTTGGACAGTAAATATGTAATTGGCTAATGCCTAAGACACGAGGTTAGACTTGATTTGCGGTATAAGACTGCCCAGAACCTCCCGGCATATCCACCAACCGCAAACAGCAGTCTAATGTGAGAGGTCAAAGGCATAAATTAGATACTTGGACACGAGGTTAAGTCTGGCTCGTGGTGGAAGTCTACCGGGAACCTCCCGGCATATCCAGCGGCCACAAGTGATCGACTTAATGTGAGAGGTTTGTGTATTAATAGTTAATTAACGCCAATCAAAGATGAATATGATACCTAAACGAGTTAGGTGGGTAGGGTTAAGTTAACATGGGTAAGAAGACAACCAATATTACTTGAACAAAGTGGATAGGGTTAAGGCAAGCTTAACCAATAATACATATGGACTTGATAAGTGGAAGGGTTAAGTAAATCTTGGGTAGGTGGGTAATATTAGTATATATAGGCCCACAACTTTACCGTTAAATAAACATGCGTGAATCAATGGAAAGGTTTAGTAACATATGAATAGGTGACACTTAACCAATACAACATGTTGGGGTTAGGTTAAATTGAGAACACTTAACCGTTATAACATGTTGATTAGGAAACCCTTGCAACGGGGACCCATTTCAGCAGTAACCCACATAGATGTATCATGGTACCCTGAACTAGGCAGGGTGGGGCACGATTACTGGGCTGATTATAAGCGGTCAAAATAGCAGCGGGTGGTGCGTCGGTGTAGGTTCCGACGGAGTACGGGCGTGCACGTGCTATGGAGTGGAAAAAGCAGGCACTGGGCATCAGTAGTTATATACTGTGCATCTTGAATTGTGTCGGGTTGCCATCATAGGGATTGATACACCCCATGGTGGGACCAACACAGGAATCTACAAACAGGCGGGGCCGAATGACACAAGTAATGTGGGGACATCTAGTATTTAGTAGGGCAAGTAAGGATTGTATGGGGTGGATAACTCTTACTATATGTTACGCCTGAGGACTACCGACAACAAGATAGGGATCAACTTTCGGTACAGGACTAGTAAGGGTGCGACGTAACTAGCATTGGTGCTGTGTAGGAACTATATTATAATGATTAGGAGCGCAATCAACGTTTATCTTATTCATCTTGCCTACCTTGTCATGCATGCTTATGCACAGTCATTTCTTACTTCCCAGTTTACGTTCTTATCCTTTTACTTTAATGATTATATTGTTAAAGTCACTGGACTCACCAGACTTATGTCTGACTTAGTTTATTTCGCCTCTTTTCTTTCCGTCCCCCCCCCCCCCAGGTTCTCAGGGTGGGCCTAGTGGAGCTTGATTTAGGTCTCTCTCTTTTGGAAGTGCTTGGACTGCTGAAAGTAAAATTCAGCTTATCTCTTTTTATGGCTATTTATGTTGGGATTATTCTTTTATTTTATGTACCCAGAAAATAATTTGTCCAAGATGGATATTAGTATACTTAGTGGTTTTGATGATGTAACCAAACTTTGTTTTGCTTTTCCGCTGCAATAAAGTTGTTTTAAATTTTGAAGTATCGTTTTATTTATATCTGTCTTGTGATTTCTGTTCTATACTCTTATAACGCTCCATGAAACTTAATGCATTCCCTTTGTGAGTGACATTAACGGATGTGGGGTGTTGCATAAATACTACAAGAGCTAAGAGACTTCCCCTACACAAACAATCTAAACATCCATGTGGCGTCTCCCCTCAACCCCTTACACTGATAGTGAAGGATGAATGGTATCTTGGGTTTAGCTCTAGTCTTTTCGCATCCCACTGGCCGTCGATGACGAGTATCCGATGATCTACTATCCTTATTGGTCGTGACCCTCCGCCTAGCTGCGAGGCAAACTCCGAATCACCCTGGTGTCACCGCGTCACAGCATTCTGACAACATAGGAACATCTGCAGTCAAGACCCACCCACCTAGTAGTTACGCGCAGACCCAACCTCTGCGAGCACAGCCTAAAACATCTGTCACTACACAGAGGACTAATAGGAGCACCTTACGTCCCTCAGGAAGCCGCACGCTTCCCTTTCCAGTCCTTCGGAGCCGTCAGAACAATCGGATGAATGTGCGCTCTCCTCATGCCTTATAACACCACGATGATCTACCACGTTGGGTTATTCACCCTCGAGCATATGGACTGGTTCAAGCGCCTCAATCTAATATGTTGTTAGACCCTACGTCTAATCATTCTTTTACGCGCTTACCTCACCTCATCAGGTTTCCAGTTTACTTGGTTATTCCCATTCATTTTGAATTCTTATTACCAAGTTTCTCTTGCTTAGTCATACAACTTAATCCATTTAAGTTTATTAATAAGCCCACAACATGTTATTCTCTAGATTGTGACCCAAGGTCTATAATCCACAATATCTTTTATATTCTTGTTTGATTTCATTAGGACAATAACATGTTTTACTTAATATGCAATTAAGTATATCCAATTCACATGTTTACTAATTAACATATCACTTACCTTTTATGATTAAATATAACTTATTTCATTTCATAAGTTTTCCTCGTCCTTTCTCATTTAATATAACTCCATTTTACATTGTCAATACAACTTATCGTTGTTTACTTATTAACTAGTTCAATTAACTAAGGTCCATTAATAAGTTTCTCTACCCATTTGTTATAACTTATTTTATAATTTCCTCTTGTCCCTAAGACAAGCTTAAACATTCTTATCAATGGGTTTCAGACTTCCAAGCTTACAGATTACTTAATTTATAATTAAATACAACTTCTTATGTTTCTTATATTTTCTCCCTTTTCTCAACTGATTTCCGGCTTTCCCCATTTACTACTTACTTAATTTACAATTATCCCTTAACTCATTTCACTTGTTATCCAATTTCCCTATTAGTTTATTATAACCAAAGTTATAATCCCCCTTGTCCCTAGGACAAGTCTACCTATTATACAACATTTTCATTAATGTTATTTATTTACAGTAGGTGATTATCATTACCCTATTAAACCATTTTCTTTTACTGTTGTAAACCGTTAATCTTCGTTTACTGTAATATATATTCCTTATTATATTAAGGAAAACACTTCATGCCCCTTATCAGTTTGATGGAAGGAATCAATGATTTATTTTCATAATGTATTTCCATATAAATTCATGGTAGCAAGTAATTTATTTACTTTTCTTTATTTACTATGGATTACTTGCAACAACGTTTTCAGAAATAAGTCATTTAGGGAAATACATCACTTTTCCTTCCTATCACACTAACTCAGTTCATTACATCCCTTCCTTTCTTATTTTCTAAGTTATACATTTAATTACCATCATTGCCATTTATTCATATCTTATTATATACATATATATATAAGCACTAGACCTCTCACATTAAGGATGCATTTGTGGATGCTTGATTTGCTGGACAGGTCCGGACAGACTTTTACCACAAGTTAAATTAACCTCGTGTCTTAGCACCATTACATGTTTTTAATTTTGCACTTAGGCCTCTCACATTAGTTCAACATTAGTGGCTGCTGGATAGGCCGGTCGGGTCCGGGCAAACTTAACCGCGTGCCATAAGCGCAGTTACAATTTCTAATTGTAATCCTAGGCATATCCATCTTCATTCAATCATTTATGTTCATATTAAATTGCTCTCCCAAATTAAAGTCTCAAAACATAATATATGTAATGTTCCAAAATCCCATTACAAATTATGCCTTAAATCCAAATATGTGTCGCATGTCTTTCTGAATGTAATTAACTTTATTTAAAATAAATTGTAATTCTCCAATAGTGTATCGTTTACCCAAAATCTCAATTATCCCAATTGACAAATTCAAAAAATAGATCTTTACACCAGTATTCATGTACATCTCAACATATTAACTAATTGAACATATTATCCATTTTAGCGCAATAATTCATTTCATCAAATTAAATCATTCAATATGTTCATTATGTATGTTAATGGGGAATGGCAAACGATAAATATACTATTATTAAAAAAACATTTTAAACCCACTTACCTAAAAGCCTTCCAAATTTTGAATCTGATCCAGATCGATTCTTCCATTGTTTTTCCCTTTTAATTTGATTTGAAACCTAACAACCATGGATTTATATTTTCATGAAAAGGGAAGGGAAAGAGAAATAATTTAAACAAGTTGGTCCTAGAAGTTTACCTTGCTTTCAGGATTCAATAATCTTTGTATTAACATTGATTCCCTCTCCCATATCTGAATTCATAATTTTCCTAGGTTGATATTTTAATTTTCAAAATAGATTTGAGAAGAAAGAGATGGAGTGTAATGGTAGAGCTCCAGCGTAGCTGCCAAATTATGAGGGTTAGGGTTAGGTCTAGGGTCTTATTTATAGGAGTATGGAGAAACCAGGACCCTCAGGTTTGCCCAAAAGCCATCAGAATCGTCAAAATATCAAAAACCCAAATCTGCCAAAATCTACCATAGGTGGGTAGACCCACCCTTGCGGGTACCGACCCCGGTGTCGACCCACCCTCGAGGGTGTCGCCCCACCTGGGCGGGAAATCTGCCGCCTTCCGACATTTTGTATTTCGAACCAATTTTCAGATTTTTGGACCCATTTTTGAATTTCTGAACCTAATATATATGTATATATATATATCCCTCCTGCACGTATTCAAATTTTGAACATCAATAACTTCTTCATACGATGTCCGAGTTACGCAAACCAGGTGTCTATTTTGACCAGAGTTCCAAGACAGACGCAATGGTGCAATCCGTTTTACTTAATTCGGAATATTTAATTAAGTTATTCTTATTTTATTATCTTAAGTTAAAAATGCGGGGTGTTACATTCTCCCACCCTTAGGAAATTTTGTCCCCGAAATTTGATAAGGGTAAAATCAATTAACCCCTCGCATAAAATACATCCATCATGTGTGCATCCAATTTTTGCAAACATTGTGCACATGTGCAAAGTGCAATACATCATACTAAGCATGTATGCCTAAGAGATACCTCCCATGTGCATGCAAATTTCTCAAAAAATCCTTTTAAAATATGATGCTCACATCCTAAATATACTGGCAGTTCTATATGAATGCAATATTTTGAAAATCAAAAAGCTATTTCATCCAAATTTCCCCACACTCTTACTGAGTAAGAGCATAGTTCATCCAATTGTTGCATCCATAATCCTACCAACCAAATTTATTTTTCGAATTTCAAAAAAAACTAATTTTCTAAATTTGATTTCTTATGTTACAAAAAGGTGAAAAACGGAAATTTCAACATCTCCCACTTTTCTTTTTCAACATTTTTCTAGCCGTACTCGGATTTTTCTGTAACTATTTATAAAGATTCCCTATTTTCCTATCCAAGCACAGCCCACATAAGAAAATTTTCTTTGTTACTGATTTTCTTTTTCATCTTATCTTGGAAAGTTTTATATTTATATGTCTTTTCTCATAATTTTTCCATTTTTGTTGCTTTACTAAATTTTCTGTTTCCCTTTAGTTGTACTATTTTCTTTTCTCTGCTTATTTAAGCATCTAATCATAGTTTAAATTTAAATAAGCCTCTAGTCTTTCAACTAAAACAGGAGTACAGACACCCTACACAGCTACTACTAAGGGGCTAAAAATCTTGGGACTATGTCCCCCCTCTGTCAGAAAAGTCCAAACTATGGGATCCTTGACAATTTCAGGTGTTACCCTATCTTCCAAACAAGAATAATATAATGGAATGATCCCAGCCGAAATGTAGTAACAGGTTTTTCCCCTAACCTAAAAATTAGTAACAGGGTCTAAGCATTTACTTGCCCTTTTTACTATCTAGTGGTCGGCACATATCCTAGCTGTGTAACAATAATTATTTCAAGCAACATCCTAGGCTTTCCAATGCTTATGCATTCTATGACAACTCATTATTATTCCAAGATAATTCTCGCTATTTACTTTATAGCCTCAAAACTTTTCCTGTCTTTCCTGTGCACTAATCCTTACCTACTCCATACTTTTTTAAAACATGGTTTGGCCCTTTTTCCTTCCAAGAATTAAGAGACAAAACTTTATTTTCCTCATGAAAACTTTCTTTTTCCAAACCATAAAAACACGTCATCTTAAAAATGTAAATTATCTTTTTTTTAAATCACAAAACTGGAGTAGATACAGACAACTATTTTCTCCATTGGGTTTATGACTTGTTCTCACCTATAAGGTCGGTTTAGTCTTTTACTACAAGGTACAAACATCCACTTTATTCTTAATTTCTATACTTATCATGTCCACCCAACAAAATTGTCTTGTCAAAAATAATTTATCCAAAAAGGATTGTCATAAGAATAGAGATTTCAAATCTTTCTTTATTAAAAACTCTTGTATGAAATATGACAAGAAAACTAGTGAGCTATACATGCTCTATAATATGCACCTTTTTCTGAGAGAATTTTTCTTTAAGACTCAATATGTGTACTTCTTTACATATTTTAAAATTATAACTTTTAAGACTAAAACTTGAAAACACCATAAACCATTTTCCCAAAAGTTTTATAATCTCAAGTTCTTAAAAGTTAATAATGGGGTTAGACTCAAAGCGGGTTTCCAATTTTCATCTAGGCTTTCCTAGACACCCCCAAGGTTAATTCTCTCAACTATATATATTCCTAATCCATTTTTCTCTTTTTAACCTTTTCCAATTTATAAGGTTTTCAAGCCCACTAACCCAAAAATACTAATCATATGGGATTCACTTTGCTTCCATACAGAGTACATTGTACACTATCCCCCAAACTTCCTAAGGGTCTCAAATTTCCGTATTTATTCCTTAAGTGTACATAACAAACATCCTATTCCTTACCTGTTATACTCCTTCTATTTAGTGGGTTCCTCTATGGATCTAGGTATATATATATTATATATTTATATTTTTAAAAATACAAATATGTTCACTCACTGTTTATATAGGAATCCTAAACCTAAGCTCTGATACCAGATGTGACAACCCGAATTCTGACAGACCGATTTTTTTCTTCAAAATTCCAGTCTATTGAAACTCTAATTGGTTCACTATGGTATCCTGCAGAAAAGACAGAGACATAACATATGTCAGAGCTCAGAAAATATCTCACAGCGAAATGGATAAAATATGATATAATCAAAATATAGCCTTACCGTATTAATAATACCGCTTAACCAGTATCCAAGGCTATCATATCCCTACCACAAATCTAACGTGCGAGTATGTTATGAGGAGGGGGTCAGAACACAAGTTCTGGTGACTGGATTTAAACTATACACTTTGGATAATCCTACATATACCGTTCAATCATATTTATTTATTTATTAGGTAACATGGGTTAACAGCACTCAAGGCTTACACACACGTCGTACCCATTTACTTCCTAATGAATTAACCTAATACATTATATGTGTAGCTACCCCCAACATCGAGGTATACCTCATGGTACCCCACTCGACGGTCTCTACCGAAATGCTCGCAGTCCCTCATCCTATGCTGGAGTGACGTACGTATTTCTATATAACAATGTTACGATCAGCATATATCTGCCATCACTACGCTATGTAAGTGTACGGACGACCACCCTCGATCGAATCAGATCTCCTACCGGAGTAATGCCCTCAAGTCTATGATACACCACCCAGAGCAGATATGTATGTATCTAGACTATGCCTCATACATACTATTAATTGTCGCTCGATGCCTCAATCGCACGTCCTCTAATGTGCACCGAGTTCCATAGCAATGCGATATAAGAAACACTGAACTCGGTGGGGAGCTTTTCTATATCTATAAAGGCCCATCTTTAAAGAGCCTCTATATACAGATATACCTAAGGTCTGTTTTCATGGTGGCTATAGCACACCTCGGCCCCTCCCTCAACTAGTAAAGACTACAAGAGCTAAGAGACTTCCCCTAGGCAAACAATCAAAACATCCATGTGGCTCTCGCCTCAACCCCTTGCCCTGATAGTGAAGGGTGAATGGTATCTTGGGTTTAGCTTTAGTCTTTTCGCATCCCACTGGTTGTCGATGACGGGTATCCGACAATCTACTATTCTTGTTGGTCGTGACCTTCCGCCTCCCCGTGAGGCAATTGCCGAATCACCCTGGTGTTACCGCGTCACAGCATTCTGACTGCATAGCTACATTTGTAGCCAAGGCCTACCCACCTAGTAGTTACGTGCAGACCCAACCTCTGCGAGCACAGCCTAAAACATCTGTCACCATACAGAGGACTACTAGGAGCACCTTACGTCCCTCAGAAGCGCGTGCTTCCCCCTTCCAGTCCTTCGGAGCTATCGGAACAATCGGGTGAATGTGCGCTCCCCTTGTGGCTTATAACACCACGATTGTAACACCCCATATTTTCTGAGAATATTGAAAAAAATGGTTAATTATGAAGAAGTTATTAAGCCTTGAAGTTTATATGCATATGAGAGAAATATATATAGATATATATATAAATTAAATAAATAAACATGCAAAAAAGGTTCAAAACAGCTAATTGGGAGGGGGAATAACCGAACTGGCCCATTTTTTAGGTCGACCCGAGCCTTGCTGGGTCGACTAGGGGTTAATCCAGGGTGTTTGGATGTCATCCCGTGGGCCGATTCGCTCAAATGCAGATTTTGCATTTGAATGGTTCACATGATTCAGGGTTAATCTAATGGTCCTAAATAACTTCCTACACCTATATATACATCCCTAACCTAAACCTAAATCTCATATACAATTCTCTAGCCCCATTGCTCTCTTCCTCTCTAAAAATAAATAAATCAATGGCGTCTCTACTCTGGTGAAACCTAAGCTAGGACTTGTGCTTCTTCTTCCTCTAATTCTGATTAGGATTAAAAGAGAACAGCTACAACACCTTTTTCTTTTAGAATCCAACCAAGGCAAGTGCAGTTATTTTCCGATATAAACTTTAATTATAATTGTGACATGATTGTAAATCTGAATTTGAGATTGCGTATGTTCTGTTCTGATCTATTTTATTCTATATCTCTTTCTTCTTTCTGTTCTATAGCCAGGCTACCCCGAGCCTGCGCCAAATCTCATAAGAGATTAACGCACGAACGTTAAACTTTGGGATAAATAATGAATGATGGCATAATTGGACATGGCTAATCTGTGACTAAAAAGACATAGGTTGTAAACTAGATTTAGATCTGTGCATATTCTGTGAATTGGAAGAAGAGGAACCATTGTATATTAACATGTGACTTGAGGCATTGGACATAGCGCATATTTTTGAATTAAAGATCTGTTATAATTTAAAGTTCTAGATTGTTGGGAATATTGTTTATATAGAAATTCATGATTTGGGATAAAAATGGAATATGACTTAGGTGTGAAGATTTATGTTAAGATTTGATAACTGTTAAATGTGAATAACACCTAAGTGGGAGAATTTTTAATATATGGCATGCATTGAAATCGATGGCTATATTTGGTATAATTTATATGTGAATCTTTTGTACTAGGCAAGTTTAACTAAATTTGAGACGTGTGTTATATGGTAAATTATGACCATAATCTGTGCCATGTAAATTCAATGCAAATGTGGGGTATATGATCATAATGTGAATCATGACAACTATTTAGGCATGCAAACTTAGGCCAAATTTATAATTAGGCAAGATATGTTTATGAAACTTTAAGGAATGATTAAATCTGTTATATTGCCTAATTTGCTAGTTCTGTTATATTGCCTAATCTGCTAATTCTGCTATAATCTGCTACATCTGTTCATATACCAAATCTGTCATCTGCTAAGTCTGCCGAAGATGCCTAAACTGTTATAAGCTAAATCTGCTAAACTGCTTAATCTGCTAAATCCGTTAAGTCGCCTAATCTGCTAAATCTGTTATCTGCCATATATGTTGAGTTGATATATTTAGTCTGTTATTGACATAATCTGAATTGGCTATAGTTATGAAAATTGACATGTATATTAGGCGTGGGCATAAATGGTAAATTAATAATTAATTGGCCGCAAAGATAAACATGGCTGACTCGAGGTTAGAATGAGTTTGCGGCGTAATCCTGCCCGGAACCGCCCGGCACATCCAGTGGCCGCAAACAATAGGTTCTAATGTGAGAAGTTAGTCATAATGTGCTTGAAACCCGAGGTTAGACTCAGTTTGCGATAGAAATCTGCTCGGATCCAACCGGCCTAACCAGTAGCCGCAAACTGTCAGTCTAATGTGAGAGGTCTGGGCATTAATATTTAATTAATGAAAATCTGAGATAAATATAATGTCTAAAACGTGTTGGGCGGATAGGGTTAAACCCACTAGACTGATGAGTTTAATAAATCTGTTCCGTGAATCGGTAGGCCCAATTACAAAGTTAGACAAATCTGTAAATCTGTTAAATCCGTATATCTGATCCGTTAGTCTAAAACTTGTCTGATCTGTGAACTAGTTGATCTGAATTCTGTATGTCTGAACTTGTTAATCTGAAATCTGTTAGTCTGGGGACACAAGGATAGGAGGGGAATTACTTGTGTCATCTGTTGTTTGGGACCCATATTAGTCAGTAACCATTTCTGGTATCAAAACTTTGAGCCAACAGTAGGTAGGGTCCGGGCACGCTTACTGAACTAATTATGAGCGGTTCATTCTGATAATGGCGAGGGGTGTTGATGGTACGTTCCAACCGGGTCATGTGCGTGCATGGATCCCAGTCTGCCTCTGAGGATGTAAGGCACCGTGACATCTGTAAATAGGTCTGTGTCATTCAAAGGTTGCCACTTTAGGGAATGATACACCCTTCGGTGGGGCTGGCACATGGTATTTATGTATTAGGGAGCCGATCGCGTGGGGTAGAACTTAGGGTACACTTAGCTCTGTCTGTTTCTTTGGGGTACCGTCTGTTTCTGTTGGGTGGTAACACCTGTCTGTTCCCGCGTGGTACCGTCTGTTGGGGTGGTAAAGGCCTATTTATTAGTGTATACCTAATTCTACATTCTGTTTCCATAGGAATTAATCTGTTTCTGTTTCTGTACCTTTTGTCGGGTGGTAAAAGCCCATTACTAGCATTCTGTTCTGTGGAAATCATTCTGTTTCCTTTCTGTTTTAGTTAAGACATTAGGGTAACACCTAATCCCATTATATTAGTATTAGTGCAGAGAAGTGTAAAGCAATAGCTTATATCATTCTGTTCTTCTAATATATCTGCTACATCTGTTACAGTTATCTCTCATCCAGTTTTATTTTCATGTCATGTTATTATTATCTGTTCATAACTGAAAATCACTGGACTTGCCAGTCTTTTGTCTGACCCTTGTTGTTTCACCTCCTTTCTTCCGTTTCCCCCTAGGTTTTGTAGAAGGGAATACTCTAGCTTGATCCAGTTTTCTTTCGCTTGCAGTGCTTAAAGTATGGCTTGTCTTCTTCTGTGGGGATTATGATTTTAAACTATGCATTCTGAAGGCTTTTGTACAAGACTGATATTTTGTACTTGAATTTTGATATTGTGATTTGAAAGGATGTAACCAAGCTTCTGTTTGAAATAAAGTTATAATTTTTCAAGTACTGTTTATCTGTCTTGTAGTATTCTGTTTCTGTTTACTAAAATGCTCCACCAAAGTTAAGGCATTCCCTTTGTGAGTGACCTTAATGGAGGTGGGGTGTTACACTTGGTATCAGAGCTTAAGGTTACCAGAACAGATAAAAATACTTTAGATTTTTTTTTTGAAGAAATGTTTTCAAAAACATGTTTTAATGAGAAATTTAAAGAGGAAGTTTTTAAGAAAAACATAATCCCCAAATAGCCATATATCTTTATCTTTCGAATTCTCCATTTTGAATCTTTCCTTTTTCATTTCAGCATGGCTGAAGATCTTAACCTACCTGACGGTGTAACGATACCAGGATGGTATAGGAGGCTGTTAGAGGCTAGGGCCGCTGCAGGTCCAGCCAATGTTCCACCACCAGTTGCACCCGCTCCTCCTCCTCCTCGCATTGATACTTTTGCAAAGACGTGCAAGGAATTTAAGGCTATGGGTGGAAAACCTTTTCAAGGGTCAGAAACGTTTGTGGAAGCTAGAGATTGGCTTAAGGAGGTGGAAGAATTGTTAGAAATCTTTGAAGTAGAAGAAGGGAGGAAAGTCAAATTAGCAGCTTGGTTAATGAAGGGAGAGGCCTCGTTTTGGTGGGAGGTCACTAATGGGGAGCGTCCTGTTGATTCTTGGGTGGATTTTAGACGTAGGTTTGAGGCAAAGTTTCTCTCAAGGGCAGAAGAGAATCTATATATGGAAAGGTTCTTGACACTAAAGCAAGGAAGCTCATCAGTGAAAGAGTACGTCAACAAATTTAATCAATTAGCAAGGTTTGGTTTGGACTTAGTGAACACGCCGGAGAAGAAGGCTCCGAGGTTCGTTAATGGCTTAATTGAGCCATTGCAGGGGTTGGCTATGACCCACATCCCTATGGGGGCCACCTTTTAGAAGCAAGTAAACATGGCACTCATGCACGAGGAGAAAGGCACTAAAGCTAATAAGGAACCCGAGAAGAAAGAGGCAAAGAAGGAAGAGCCACCGAACAAGAAGGCATGGCCCAAAAAGGAAACCCAAAAGAAAGATAAGGAGTTTGAAGATAAGAAGGAGAAAAAGTGTTTTACTTGTGGGAGCTCGACTCATCTGAACAAGGATTGCCGAAAAAGGAAGGGCACTTGCTTCAACTGTGGTGAGATGGGACACTTCACTAGGGACTGCCCGAAGAAACGAGGGCAAGGACAGAGGGCAGAACCCACTTCTGGTGGACAGGCGAATGGATAGGATAGAAATAAGAATATTTGAGTAGAAGGTTTAAGTTTCTTATCTGATTGTCGAGTTAGAACTCTTTCTGATTCTGGTATTTTGATTCTGTAATCGATACTTTGCAATTTAATACTAGTATTGTTTCTGATTCCGCTGTAGACTCAAACCCATAAGGGTTATGATTAATCTGTTTGTGATAGATTGGGGTTTGAGAGATATTTGTGTTAGGCGTCAAGTATGACGCATACATTCTGAGGTTTTGTGGGATATGATTTTATCATGCTTAGCTTCCTAAGAATCATTAGGGAACCTGATCTGTATCAGTAGTCTGTAAATATCTGAATAATTCTGATTTCCAGTTCTGACATTGTCTAAAGAGGGTAATCCTCTGGGTGTCAATCTGATGTTGATTTCGGTCTTCGGGGTTGATACTTAGGGGAATTATTTTCTCAACCAATGTCTAATGGGAACTAAGTCTTCGTTTTATCTGTACTCGCTTCCATCATTCGACTGTATCCTATCGATCGAATCTTCGAACTTTAGGTAGAAACTAATGGGTGTAAACATGTGTTTGAGACATGTTATGTTTGATGGTTGCAAGTGGATGCAAGTGGTTGCTAGTGGTTGCTCGTGGAAGCATATACACACACTAGGCACTAGATCGGCTCGAAAATACTCTCATACTGCATATGAATGTGTGAGCATTTTCAATTTTTGTGGATGCAAAATGATTGACTCAGCACATGGGTGTTGCATTTGGATGAATGGTTATGCACTCATATAGAAATGATGTGTATCAAATAGGATTTCTTGCTTACATATTTGGACTCATGACACTAACATGATTCGCATTAAGGAGGTCAACTGGATCAGTAGACCACCTGATTTTGCATTAGATAAGAAACATATACACACACTTTGCATATGTTCATACTACATTAGAAACCTTTTAAGGACAATGGATGCCTGTGATTGAATGGTTGAGTAGATGGATGTTGGATGTTAGGATACATTCTTCTTAACTTGAAGATTTCGTGGACGAAATCCTTTAAGGAGGGAAGAATGTAACACCCCGTATTTTCTGAGAATATTAAAAAAAATGGTTAATTATGAAGAAATTATTAAACCTTTAAGTTTATATGCATATGAGAGAAATATATATAGATATATATAAAAATTAAATAAATAAACATGCAAAAAAGGTTCAAAACAGCGAACTGGGTGGGGGAATAACCGAACCGGCCCATTTTTGAGGTCGACCCGAGCCTCGCTGGGTCGACTTGGGGTTAATCTAGGGTGTTTGGCTGTCTTCCCGTGGGCCGATTCGCTCAAATGTAGATTTTGCATTTGAATGGTTCTCATGATTCAGGGTTAATCTAATGGTCCTAAATAACTTCCTACACCTATATATACATCCCTAACCTAAACCTAAATCTCATATACAATTCTATAGCCTCCATTGCTCTCTTCCTCTCTAAAAATAAATAAATCAATGGCGTATCTACTCTGCTGAAACCTAAGCTAGGACTTGTGCTTTTTCTTCCTCCAATTCTGATTAGGATTAAAAGAGAACAGCTACAACACCTTTTTCTTTTAGAATCCAACCAAGGCAAGTGCAGTTATTTTCCGATATAAACTTTAATTATAATTGTGACATGATTGTAAATCTGAATTTGAGATTGCGTATATTCTGTTCTGATCTATTTTATTCTATATCTCTTTCTTCTTTCTGTTCTATAGCCAGGCTACCCCGAGCCTGCGCCAAATCTCATAAGAGATTGACGCACGAACGTTAAACTTTAGGATAAATAATGAATGATGGCATAATTGGACATGGCTAATCTATGTCTAAAAGGACATAGGTTGTAAACTAGAGTTAGATCTGTGCATATTCTGTGAATTGGAAGAAGAGGAACCATTGTATATTAACATGTGACTTGAGACCTTGGACATAACGCATATTTTTGAATTAAAGATCTGTTATAATTTAAAGTTCTAGATTGTTGGGCATATTGTTTATATAGAAATTCATGATTTGGGATAAAAAGGGAATATGACTTAGGTGTGAAGATTTATGTTAAGATTTGATAACTATTAAATGTGAATGACACCTAAGTGGGAGATTTTTGAATATATGACATGCATTGAAATCGATGGCTATATTTGGTATAATTTATATATGAATCTTTTGTACTAGGCAAGTTTAACTAAATTTGAGACGTGTGTTATATGGTAAATTATGACCATAATCTATGCCATGTAAATTCAATGCAAACGTGGGGTATATGATCATAATGTGAATCATGACAACTATTTAGGCATGCAAACTTAGGCCAAATTTATAATTAGGTAAGATATGTTTATGAAACTTTAAGGAATGATTAAATCTGTTATATTGCCTAATTTGCTAGTTCTGTTATATTGCCTAATCTGCTAGTTCTGCTATAATCTGCTATATCTGTTCATATACCAAATCTGTCATCTGCTAAGTCTGCTGAAGATGCCTAAACTGTTATATGCTAAATCTGCTAAACTGCTTAATCTGCTGAATCTGTTAAGTCGCCTAATCTGCTAAATCTGTTATCTGCCATATATGTTGAGTTGATATATTTAGTCTGTTATTGACATAATCTGAATTGGCTATAGTTATGAAAATTGACATGTATATTAGGCGTGGGCATAAATGGTAAATTAATAATTAATTGGCCGTAAAGGTAAACATGGCTGACTCGAGGTTAGAATGAGGTTGCGGCGTAATCCTGCCCGGAACCGCACGGCACATCCAGTAGCCGTAAACAATAGGTTCTAATGTGAGAAGTTAGTCATAACGTGCTTGAAACCCGAGGTTAGATTCAGTTTGCGGCAGAAATCTACCCGGAACCAACCGGCCTAACCAGTAGCCGCAAACTGTCAGTCTAATGTGAGAGGTCTGGGCATTAATATTTAATTAATGAAAATCTGAGATAAATATAATGTCTAAAATGTGTTGGGCGGATAGGGTTAAACCCACTAGACTGATGAGTTTAATAAATCTGTTCCGTGAATCGGTAGGCCCAATTACAAAGTTAGACAAATCTGTAAATCTGTTAAATCCGTATATCTGATCCGTTAGTCTAAAACTTGTCTGATCTATGAACTAGTTGATCTGAATCCTGTATGTCTGAACTTGTTAATCTGAAATCTGTTAGTCTGGGGACACAAGGATAGGAGGGGAATTACTTGTGTCATCTGTTATTTTGGACCCATATTAGTCAGTAACCCTTTCTGGTATCAAAACTTTGAGCCAACAGTAGGTAGGGTCCGGGCACGCTTACTGAACTAATTATAAGCGGTTCATTCTGATAATGGCGAGGGGTGTTGATGGTGCGTTCCAACCGGGTCATGTGCGTGCATGGATCCCAGTCTGCCTCTGAGGATGTAAGACGTCGTGACATCTGTAAATAGGTCTGTGTCATTCAAAGATTGCCACTTTAGGGAATGATACACCCTTCGGTGGGGCTGGCACAGGGTATTTATGTATTAGGGAGCCGATCGCGTGGGGTAGAACTTAGGGTACACTTAGCTCTGTCTGTTTCTGTGGGGTACCGTCTGTTTCTGTTGGGTGGTAACACCTGTCTGTTCCCGCGTGGTACCGTCTGTTGGGGTGGTAAAGGCCTATTTATTAGTGTATACCTAATTCTACATTCTGTTTCCATAGGGATTAATCTGTTTCTGTTTCTGTACCTTCTGTCTGGTGGTAAAAGCCCATTACTAGCATTCTGTTCTGTGGAAATCATTCTGTTTCCTTTCTGTTTTAGTTAAGACATTAGGGTAACACCTAATCCCATTATATTAGTATTAGTGCAGAGAAGTGTAAAGCAATAGCTTATATCATTCTGTTCTTCTGTTATATCTGCTACATCTGTTACAGTTATCTCTCATCCAGTTTTATTTTCATGTCATGTTATTATTATCTGTTCATAACTGAAAATCACCGGACTTGCCATACTTTTGTCTGACCCTTGTTGTTTCGCCTCCTTTCTTCCGTCCCCCCCCCCCCCCCCGGTTTTGTAGAAGGGAATGCTCTAGCTTGATCCAGATTTCTTCCGCTTGCAGTGCTTAAAGTATGGCTTGTCTTCTTCTGTGGGGATTATGATTTTAAACTATGCATTCTGAAGGCTTTTGTACAAGACTGATATTTTGTACTTGAATTCTGATATTGTGATTTGAAAGGATGTAACCAAGCTTCTGTTTGAAATAAAGTTATAATTTTTCAAGTACTGTTTATCTGTCTTGTAGTATTCTGTTTCTGTTTACTAAAATGCTCCACCAAAGTTAAGGCATTCCCTTTGTGAGTGACCTTAACGGAGGTGGGGTGTTACAACGATGATCTACCCCATTGGGTTATTCACCCTCGAACGTGTGGACTGGTTCAAGGACCACGATTTAATATGTTGTTAGACCCTATGTCTAATCATTCTTTTACACGCTTGCCTCATCTCATCAAGTTTCCAGTTAACTTGGTTATTCCTATTCATTTTGAATTCTTATTCAAATTACCAAGTTTCTATTGCCTAGCCATACAACTTAATCATTTATGATTACAAATAAGCCCACAACATGTTATTCTCTAAATTGTGTCCCAAGATCTTTAATCCACAATCTCTTTTATATTCTTGTTTGATTTCATCATTACAATAACATATTTTACTTAATATGTAATTAAGTATATTCACACGTTTTCTAATTAACATATCACTTACGATTTATGATTAAATATAACTTATTTCGTTTCATAAGTTTTCCTCATCCTTTCTCATTTAATCTTAAGTCCATTTTACATTATCAATACAACTTATCGTTGTTTACTTATTAACTTAGTTCTATTAACTAAGGTCCATTAACAAGTTTCTCTACCCGTTTATTATAACTTATGTCATAATTTCCTCTTGTCCCTAGGACAAGCCTAAACATTCTTATCAATGGGTTTCAGACTTCCAAGCTTACATATTACTTAATTTATAATTAAGTACAACTTCATATGTTCATATATTTTCCCCCTTTTCTCAACTGGTTTCCAGCTTTCCTAATTTACTACTTACTTAATGTACAATTATCCCTTAACTCATTTCAACAACTATCCAATTTCCCTATTAGTTTATTATAATTGAAGTTATAATCCCCACTTGTCCCTAGGACAAGTCTACCTTTTATACATCATTTTCATTAATGTTATTTATTTATAGTACATGTTTATCATTCCCTTTTAAACCATTTTCTTTTACTGTTGTAAACCATTATTCTTCGTTCACTATAATATATATTTCAAAACACTTCATGCCCCTTATCAGTTTGATGGAAGGAATCAATGATTTATTTTCATAACGTATTCCTATCTAAATCCATGGTAGCAAGTAATTTCTTTACTTTTCTTTATTTACTGTGGCTTACTTGCAACAACGTTTTCAGAAATAAGTCATTTAGGGAAATACATCACTTTTCCTTCTTATCACACTAACTCAGTTCATTACATCCCTTCCTTTATTATTTCTTGAGTTATACATTTAATTACCATCATTGCCATTTATTCATATCTTGTTATATACATATATTTTTATATATAAGCACTAAACCTCCCACATTAAGCCTACACTTGTGGACGCTGGATTTGTCGGGCGAGTCGCCACAAGTTGACTTAACCTCGTGTCTTAGAACCATTACATGTTTTTAATTTTGCACTTAGTCCTTTCACATTAGGTTCAACATTAATGGCTGCTGGATAGGCTGGTCGGGTCCGGGCAGACTTCCGCCACTAATGCTACTTAACCTTGTGCCATAAGCGCAGTTACAATTTCCAATCGTAATCCTAGGCATATTCATCTTCATTCAATCATTTATGTTCATATCAGATTGTGCTCCCAAATTAAAGTCTCAAAAAATAATATATGTTATGTTCCAAAATTCCATTACAAATTATGCCCCATATCCCAATATGTGTCGCATGTCTTTCTATATGTAATTAATTTTATCTAAAATAAATTGTAATTCTCCAATAGTGTATCAGTTACCCAAAATCTTAGTTATCCCAATTGACCAGTTCATAAAATAGATCTTTACAACAGTATTCGTGTACATCTCAATATATTAACTAATTGAACATACTATCCATTTTAGCGTAGTAATTCATTTCATCAAATTAAATCTTCCAATATGTTCATTGTGTATGTGAATGGGAAATGACAAACGATAAATATACTATTGTTCAAATAGTATATTTTAAACCCACTCACCTAAAAGCCTTCCAAATCTTGAATCTGATCCAGATCTATTCTTCCGTGGTTTTTCCCTTTTAATTTGATTTGAAACCTAACGACCACGGATTTATTATTTTCATGAAAAAAGAAGGGATAGAGAAATAATGTAAATAGATTGGTTTTAGAAGTTTACCTTGCTTTCATGATTCAATAATCCTTTTTATTAGCATTAATTCCCTCTTCCAGATCTGAATTCATAATTTTTCTAGGCTAATATTTTAATTTTCAGAATAGATTTGAGAAGAAAGAGAGGGAGATTAATGGAATAGCTCCAACGTAGCCGTCAAATTATGAGGGTTAGAACTAGGATCTTATTTGTAGGAGTATGGAGTAAACAGGACCCTCAAATTTGCCCAAAAGCCATCTGAATCGTCAAAATATCAAAAACCCTAATCTGCCAAAATCTGCCGCAGGTGGGTGGACCCACCCTTGAGGGGCTCGACCCCGGTGTCGAACCACCCTTGAGGGTGTTGACGCCGGTGTCGACCCACGTAGGTGGGAAATCTGCCGCCTTTTGAAATTTTGAACTGATTTTCAAATTTCTGGACACATTTTTGAATTTCTATACCTAATATATATATATATATATCCTTCCCGAGCATATACCAATTTCAAACCTCAATAACTTCTTCATACGGTGTCCGATTTACGCAAACCAGGTGTCTATATTGACCAAAATTTCGAGAAGGACACAATGGCACAATCCATTTTACTTAATTCTGAATATTTAATTAAGTTATTCTTATTTTATTATCTTAAGTTAAAAATGCAGGGTGTTACACTTCTAGTGAGAGGTTTTAACCCCATACAATCCACAGGCAGCCCCAATAACGGACTCCTAAACTTACCAGAGTCTCGATGTACCCGAACTACTACCCTAATCGATTGACTCCCTACTCCGTAGATACCATGTGCTGGCCCCACAGTAGGATGTATCACTTCCTAAAGTGGCAACCCTTCATTTTCAAGATGTGCACAACCATATTTACTGATGTCACAGCGTCTTAATTCCCATGGCAAGTCGGACCCAAGCACGCGCATGACTTTGTAGGTTTCCTGCGCTGTTGACACTGCCCCTTCATTTTGGATCTCTTGCAATCAGCCCATTAAGTGTGCCCTTACTCCGACCTAGTTCGGAGTACTCATTTGATACCTAGATGAGTTACTAACTAAAACAGGTCCCATACACCAGATGCTACAAGCTCCCCCTAGGCTTGCATTCCCGTTACTAGGATTTCAACTGGTTATGCTTAACAGTCCAACGTGTAAAACAGGTTAAGTTGTTGGGCCTATATATGTAAATATTACCCCACCACCATAAGATTTACTTAACCCTAACATATCCAAGCATGTTTACTTAACAACGTTGCATAACCCTAAATTAGAAAATAGGTGTAACACACCATATTTTTTGTGAATATTAAAGTAACGAATTAAAGAATACTTAATTTTAAAAGTGGGAATTAAGCGAAATGGGTTATGCCATTGCGTTCGTCCTGGAATTGTGCTTGAAATAGAGTCCGAGTTTGCGTAAATCAGACACTGTATGAAGAAGTTATAAGCCTTAGAAGTTTGTATACGTGTAGGGGAGAATATATATATATATATTGTGTTCAGTACTTCAGAAATAGGTCCAGAAAGTCAAAAATGGGTTCGAAATTCAAAATTAGCCAAAAACAGGTTGGGCGGGAAAATTCCCGCCAAAGGGCATCGACCCCCCATAGGGGTGTCAACCCCCCCCCCCCCCAATAGAGGTGTCGACCCCCCAGATCTGGGTGAAATACTTCGTTTTGTGTCCGGCTGACGAGGCAGTGACGAATTTCTGAGTCGTAGGGCTACATGGCGACTTCTTATTGGCCTGATGATGCATTCTCTTGGACTGGATGGTTTGGAGGACCCTATGTTAATGTAAAGGCTCTTAATAATCCTAGACATCTATATATACACTCATAACCCAACCCTAATTCTATAGCTCAAAGGCTATGGCACCGTCATGCTGTTCATCCCCAAACTAGCCTAACCGTCATTCTTCAACCTAAATTCAAGAAGAAAAGTTAGAGAGCCTCAAATCTAAATAGAAGACTAGTTTTTCAACAATAACAACGATTCAATTATCTTTTCTTAATCCTAGCAATGTAAGTTCACGTTATTTTCAGATTTAAATACCTGATTGTAATCTTGACATGTAATAAAATGAATCGAAGTCTATGCCTGATTGTATGATAATCTTTTCAGATTTATCCCTATCCTTCTATTGAATCTATGTCTTTACATGCTTTAGAGGTTATTTTTATTGATTAAATCAGGCCTACCTTTGTTGTACATCAGGTTTATAATCCTCTTTGGTTCATGATGTTATTCTTATGCCTGCGATAATGATTGTATCAGTTTATTCAAGAATCTATCTTTGTTGGATCTAAATCTCTTGTATTAGGTCTGTTGTTACATGCCTATTTTTATGCCTATTCTTATTTTATGCTCCTTCTCTCTCTCTCTCTCTCTTCCCCTAATTCCTTATTCTTTAATGAACCTGGGTTACCTTTGAACCTAGGCCGAAATCGCGAAATACGAACGATTGGAATACGGGGAATATTTTGGGTAAATATTGGGCACAATGTATTTGGTGAAATAATTGGGCATAACATATTCAGTGAAATTGTTGGACATAATTTTAACTTGTGATTTGGGGTATAAATGTTATTGTTGCGAACTTGGGGTAAATTGAAATATTAAATCTAAATTGGGCGGAAACTATAAATTGGAATATTAAATCTAGATTGGGCATAACTATTGGTTGGGACACCAAGCATAATGTATATTGCGATTTTGGGGCATGACTATTATCGCAAATTTGGGAAGATTGGGTGTAACCTATTTTGAGTAATAACTTGTAATTAAATTTGTTGGGTATAACTTGGGAATTGGAACATGACTAGTTTGGTGAATTTGGGATAATTAGCATATAAAATCTAGACATGGACATGTATAGTATATATGTAAATTGGCTAAAGATGAACGTGCCTATCTAGATTGAATTGCGGTGTAAGACTGCCCGGAACCGCCCGGCACATCCAGCGACCGCAACAGTATAGATCTAATGTGAGAGGTTAGCGCATTAAGCCCAAAACACGAGGTTATAATGAGTTTGTGGTAGAAGTCTGCCCGGAACCGCCCGGCATATCCAACAACCCCAAACAATAGTTATAATGTGAGAGGTTGAGGCACTAATGAATGAATTAATGCTAATGAACGGACATGCTAAGAATGGTAGGGTTAAGTTAATGCAAGAGGGTAACACTTAACCAATATAACATGATGTGTAATAGGGAAACACTTAACCAATGTAACATGACAAGTGGTAGGGTTAAGTTAACACAAGAGGGCAACCCTTAACCAATGTAACATGATGAACGTGCGGGGTTAAGTTAATGGGAAACACTTAACCAATATAACATGGTGAACGAATGGGGTTAAGCTAAGGGGAAACACTTAACCATATAATATGATGAATGAACATGGTTAAGTTAATAGAAAACATTTAACCAATTACAACACGATGAATGAGAATGGTTAAGTCAATAAGAAACACTTAATCAACAAGACATGACGTGTGGATGGGTTAAGTTAACCTGAATGGATGGATAACATTTAGCCAATTTGGGGGGTACACGAATAGACCCTAGGAAACCCTAGTAATGGGACCATTTCAGCAGTAACCCACATAGATGTATCACGGTACCCTGAACTAGGCAGGGTGGGGCACGATTACTGGGCTGATTATAAGCGGTCAAAATAGCTTCATGGGGTACGTCAGTGAAGGTTCCGACGGATTATGGGCGTGCACATACTCCGGAGTGGAAAAAGCAGGCACTGGGTACTAGTAGTTATACACTGTGCATCTTTAATCATGTCGAGTTGCTATCATTGGGGTTGATACACCTTATGGTGGGACCATCACAGGGTATCTACGCGCAAGAGAGGGTCGATTGACATGGACACAAGGAAAATTAGTACAAGTAGGGAGCCGATCGATAGGGTTGTAAGGGTACATCTAACATCTTCATGGCAATTAGGCTGATTGAGGTAAGATCCTCATACTAGATGTACACCTGAAGGCTACCACAATTGCGGGGTTGGGATCACCTTATTATATAACATAGGATACTAGCTGGGACACTAGTAGGGGATACAGATCCTTTTTCACAGGATACTAGTTAGGACACTAGTAGGGAATACGAATCGTTCTATAAAAGACACTAATTAGGACGCTAGTTAGGTGGTGCAGAGAAAATAGGAAATCAGAAAAATAAACAAAGCGCATTCAGTGTATCTTACCTTGTCATATCTAACAATCATCACTTGTTGTCTTGCTATGCATATTATCATGGTTATGACTGGTATCCAGTTTATTCATGTCATGGTGCTTTTCCTATTTACATGCTGAGAGTCACTGGACTTACTAGGCTTTATGTCTGACTCTATTTTGTTTCACTCTCTTTTATTTCGTTCCCTCCTAGGTTTACAGGGAGGGAATATTACCATTTAGCTCAGTTTTCTTTCCAAGCTCGAAGATAGACGATGTATTGCTTTGGATTCTCCTTTCCATAGCTATGGCTGGCTCATGCTTTATTGGGGAATATCATTGTCATTTCATGCTTCTTTATTTTGTTAAACAAGACAGATGCTTTGTTGTAATGGGTATTGGTGTTTTGGTGCTGGAAAATAATCTTTGTACAAGATGTTTTACCAAGTTGTTATTTTATCAATAAAGTAAAGTTTTATTTATTTTCCGATGTTTAAATTTTGTCTGTTTTGTAATTTATCTGTTCTATACACTTATGACGCTCCACTGAATTTAATGCATTCCCTTTGTGAGTGACCTCAACAGTGGTGGGGTGTTACACGTGGTATCAGAGCTAAAGGTTACCAGAACAGATAAAAGATTTTTCAAAAGCATATTTTAAAAGGGGTGTTTTCTTAAACATGTTTTAAAGAAGCGTTTTTCAAGAGAAAAGTATTGTTTTTAAAAGGCATATTCCCCAAAATCATATGCATATATTTCGATTCTCTATTTGAATCTCTTCTTCCTTTCTTTTCGCCATAGTTTCGTAGGCATACGACATATGTCGAGGGCGAAGTAGTGGCCAACCTCCATCTGTAGCCGCAGTAGTTTCACCTGCGGCTAATTTCCTTTCGAGCCTTGTAGATTGTCGTGCGATGGAGGTAGTTTCGAGAAACTAGACAGCAAGCTACACAAGGATAGTAAGGATGGGAATAAGGGAGTTTGGGCTAAGGAGCACAAGCCCAAGGATAAGAGGCTTGTTGATATGGCTTAATCCACGCAGAAGGAGAAAGGTGAAAAGAAAGAGACCAGAGTGGAATAATCACAAACAAAGGATTGGAATATAAGAAGGGTGGAAGTAATAACAAATCCCACGACAAGAGGAAGTGTCTTTTCTGTGGTATAGCGGGTCATTTAATTTTAGGAAGAAGAAGACAGGGGTTGTTTTCCGTATGTTGAAGCAGGGCATCTTATTAAGGATTTCTCGAAGCACAACGACAAGGGAAAGGATATAATCTTCTAGAGGGCAATTGCATGCTCTCACTGCTAGTGTACCTAAGAGAGGTAGGAACGTTTCTGTTGAAAGTTTAGTTTTTCTTTTCAATCATCCTGTTAGAACTTTGTTTGGTTCTGGCGCTTCACATTCTTTTCTATCTGCTTCCATTGTTGAGTCTCTGCACCTTAGTACTTGTATAGTAGAAGATCCCATTGTTGTCTCAAATCCTATTGGGGGTTCGGCTCATTCATCTATGATTTGTTTGGATTTGGGAATATCTATACTAAGCATTGAGTTTAGATGTAATGCTTACATTTTTGGTTTTATGGGCTATGGGTTGATTCTAGGGATGGATTGGTTATCTAGTAATGGTGCCATTCTCAGTTGTGAAAGGAGAGTGGTTTAGACTTATGACTCGCCTCGGTAACAATCTCGAAATCTCTTGTAATCCCATGAATTATGTTATGCTTAGCTACCTAGAATCTCTTGATGCATCTATTGAAAACTTGCAATCTGTTAGAGTAGTCCGTGAATACTCAGATGTCTTTGAAGAGGTAAAGGGTTTGCCTTCGAATCGCGAGATAGACTTCCGCATATACCTTGTTGATAATGCAAAACCTGTTGCTTTACCCGTTAGACACATGGCTCCAAGGGAAAGGAAAGAGCTCAGCAAGCAAGGTAAAGAGTTGCTTGAAAAGGGGTTAATAAGGCGGAGCATTTCTGAATGGGCTGGTCTAGTGGTGTTTGCAACCAAAGCGGATGGTTCACTTCACCTATGCGTGGATTATAGAGAATTAAACAAGCTTACTAAAGAAAATGGACACCCACTTCCAAGAATAGATGATTTGTTTGACCAGCTTGTAGGTGCGTCTGTCTTCTCCCAACTAGATTTTGCTATAGGTTTTCATCAGCTAAGAGTAGTTGAGGACATTATAGACAATACTAATTTTAGGACCCCTGACCGTTTCTTTGAGTGGCTCATCATGCCTTTCGGTTTGACGAATGCACCTGCTTATTTTGTTGACTTGATGAGTAAGGTGTTTAGGGAGTTCCTTAATAAGTTTGTAGTAGTCCTCGTGGGCGATATCTTGATTTTCTCAAAGAACGAGGAAGAACATTCTTTTCATTTAAGAGAATTCATGGATACACTTGCACATCAACTAAAGGCGAAGTTATCCAAAATGTCATTTTTGGAGGGAAGAAGTAAGGCTTCTAGGACATGTGGTGTCCAAAGAAGGGATAGTAGTAGATCCCGCAAAAGTAGTTGCAGTGCAAGACAGGAAGGTCCCAAGGAATGCAATAGAAGTAAAAAGCTTTCTTGGACTAGCGGGCTAATATAGGAAGTTCATTAAGAACTTTGTGAAGGTATTAGCCCCACTTACTGGATTAACGAAGAAGAATCTAACCTTTGCTCGGGGTATTGATTGTGATGTCTCTTTCCAACGATCGAAGAGGGCTCTTACAACGACCCAGTTTTGACTTTTACCTTACGATACTAAAAGGTTTACGGTATACACGGATGCATGCGCCACAGGACTATACGCCATTTTGATATAAGAAGGAAGGGTAAGGTCGTAGCGGATGCCTTAAGAAGAAAAAGATTAACTTCAAGTCCTCTTTATGTGAAAAGGAAAAGTTCAGAATATATATCAACCTTTGATTTTAAAACCTTCGTTTAAGTTAGTAGTTTGGCGTCGCTAGGAGTAAGACCTACGCTTTTCGATCAAATAGAGACTTCACAAAGAAAAGACTCTCAGATAGTTGACGCAATGGATAAGTTAAGTAGAGATGAGACCTCTAATCACCTTAATAACTAAACCTGGTAACATGGTTAGCATCTATTTATTTTTAAGAGATAGTTCTTCCATATGGAATACCCTCTAGTGAATTTTGGAACACCTTTTGGAAGACCTTTTTAGCATGACACAGTAGAAGTTGTAGAGAAGGAGAAGGGGTGGAACGAGAGGCGACAGTGAAATGAGTTCCAACTCATATTTTGGATACAGAAATTAAGAGGCTACGCAATCGTGAAGTTAAGATAGTCAGAGCACAATGGAGTGAAGCTCAAGAGGATGCGACTTAGAAGGTTGAAGACTAGATACGTGCATCATACCCTTTTTTAGGGTATATCCTTGATCTCTCTTTTTCTGTAAAGTTTATTTGCATGCTAGTCTTTATCTTTTAAGTATATCCTCTCGGTCCTATCCTCGATCCTTAGGTAGAAGCCAATGGATGTAAACATGTGTTTGAGACATGTTATGTTTGATGGATGCAAGTGGATGTAAGTGATTGCTAGTGGTTGCTCGTGGATGCATATACACACACATTAGGCACTAGATCGGCTCAGTCACTTTCATATTGCATATGCATATATGTATTTGTATATGGATTGAAACTTGATGTGTCATCATGTGGATGTTGCATTTGTATGAATGATTGGGCACTAATGTAGAAGTTATAAAATACGATTAGGAGTAATTGCATACATGATGGACTCAAAGCACTGACATAATTCGCATTAAGCATGTCAACTAAATCAGTAGACCACCTAATTTTGCATTAAATAAGGACATGCACACACACTATGCATATGATCATGAATGCATTACAAATCTTTTTAAGGACAATGGATGCATGTGATAGATGGTTAAGTAGATGGATGTTGGATATTAGGATACATTCTTCTTTACTTAGGGATTTGGGGATGAAATCCTTTAAAGGAGGGGAGAATGTAACACACCGTATTTTTTGTGAATATTAAAATAACGAATTAAAGAATATTTAATTTTAAAAGTGGGGATTAAGTGAAACGGGTTACGCCATTGCGTTCATCTCAGAATTCTACGTGAAATATAGTACGAGTTTACGTAAATCGGACGTTGTATGAAGAAGTTATAAGCCTTGGAAGTTTGTATACGTGTAGGGGAGAATATATATATATATATATATATATATATATATATATATATATATATATTGAGTTCAGTACTTCAGAAATAGGTCTAGAAAGTCAAAAATGGGTTCGAAATTCAGAATCAGCCAAAAACAGGCTGGGCAGGAAAATTCTCGCCAGAGGGTGTCGACCCCCCCCCCCCCCCCCCCCCGCGATCTAGATGAAATACTTCGTTTTGTATCTGGCTGACGAGGCATTGATGAATTTCTGAGTCCTAGGGCTACGTGGCGACTTCTGATTGGCCTGATGATGCATTCTCTTGGACTGGATGGTTTGGATGGATCCTATGTTGATCTAAAGGCTGTTAATAATCCTAGACTTCTATATATACACTCATAACCCAACCCTAATTCTATTACTCAAAGGCTATGGCGCCGTCATGTTGTTCATCCCCAAACTGGCCTAGCCGTCATTCTTCAACCTAAATTCAAGAAGAAAATTTAGAGAGCCTAAAAAAATTAGAAGACTAGTTAACAACAATGATTCAATTATCTTTTCTTAATCCTAACAATGTAAGTTCACGTTATTTTCAGATTTGAATACCTGATTGTAATCTTGACATGTAATAAAATGAATCGAAGTCTATGCCTGATTGTAAGATAATCTTTTCAGATTTATCCCTATCCTTCTATTGAATCTATGTCTTTACATGCCTTAGAGGTTATTTTTATTGATTAAATCAGGCTTATCTTTGTTGTACATCAGGTTTATAATCCCTTTTGTTCGTGATGTTATTCTTATGCCTGCGATAATGATTGTATCAGTTTATTCAAGTATCTATCTTTGTTGTATCTAAATCTCTTGTATTAGGTCTGTTGTTACATGGCTATTTTTGTGCTTATTCTTATTTTATGCTCCTTCTCTCTCTCTTCCCCTATTTCCTTTTTCTTTTATGAACCCGGGTTACCTTCGAACCTAGGCTGAAATCGCGAAATACGAACGATTGGAATACGGGGAATATTTTGGGTAAATATTGGGCACAATGTATTCGGTGAAATAAGTGGGCATAACATATTCGGTGAAATTGTTGGACATAATTTGTAACTTATGATTTGGGGTATAAATGTTATTGTTGCGAACTTGGGGGTAAATTGAAATATTAAATCTAGATTGGGCGGAAACTGTAAATTGGAATATTAAATCTAGATTGGGCATAACTATTGGTTGGGACGCCTAGCATAATGTATATTGCGATTTTGGGGCATGACTATTATTGCAAATTTGGGAAGATTGGGTGTAACCTATTTTGAGTAATTACTTGTAATTGAATTTGTTAGGCATAACCTGGGAATTGGAACATGACTAGTTTGGTGAATTTGCGATAATTAGCATATAAAATCTAGACTTGGACACGTATAGTATATATGTAAATTGGCTAAAGATGAACGTGCCTAACCCGAGGTTAGATTGAGTTGCGCTGTAAGACTGCCCGGCACATCCAGCAACCGCAACAATTTAGATATAATGTGAGGTTAGCGCATTAAGCCCAAAACCCGAGGTTAGAATGAGTTTGAGTTAGAAGTCTACCCGGAACTGCCCGGCGCATCCAACAACCGCAAACAACAGTTCTAATGTGAGAGGTTGAGGCATTAATGAATGAATTAATGCTAATGAACGGACATGCTAAGAATGGTAGGGTTAAGTTAACACAAGAGGGTAACACTTAACCAATATAACATGATGTGTGATAGGGCAACACTTAACCAATGTAACATGACAAGTGGTAGGGTTAAGTTAACACAAGAGGGCAACCCTTAACCAATGTAACATGATGATCGAGTGGGGTTAAGTTAATGGGAAACAATTAACTAATATAACACAGTGAATGAATGGGGTTAAGTTAAGGGAAACACTTAACCAATATAATATGATGAATGAACATGGTTAAGTTAACAGAAAACACTTAACCAATTACAACATGATGAATGAGAAGGGTTAAGTTAATAAGAAACATTTAACCAACATGACATGTGGATGGGTCAAATTAACCTGAATGGATGGATAACACTTACCCAATTTGGAGGGTATACAAATAGACCCTAGGAAACCCTAGTAACGGGGACCCATTTCAGCAGTAACCCACATAGATGTATCACGGTACCCTGAACTAGGCAGGGTGGGTCATGATTATTGGGCTGATTATAAGCGGTCAAAATAGCGGCAAGGGGTACGTCAGTGTAGGTTTTGACGGATTACGAGCGTGCACATACTCCGGAGTTGAAAAAGCAGGCACTGGGTACCAGTAGTTATACACTATGCATCTTGAATCATGTCGGATTGCTATCATAGGGATTGATACACCTTATGGTGGGACGAGCACAGGGTATCTACACGCAAGAGAGGGACGATTGACACAGACACAAGGAAAATTAATACAAGTAGGGAGCCGATCGATAGGGTAGTAAGGGTACATCTAACATCATCATGGCAATTAGGCTGATTGAGGTAAGATCCTCATACTAGATGTACACCTGAAGGCTACCACAATTGTGGGGTTGGGATCACCTTATTATATAACATAGGATACTAGTTGGGACACTAGTAGGGGATGCAAATCCTTTTTCACAGGATACTAGTTGGGACACTAGTAGGGAATACGAATCGTTCTATAAAAGACACTAGTTAGGACGCTAGATGGGTGGTGCAGAGAAAATAGGAAATCAGAGAAAGAACCGAAGTGCATTCAGTGTATCTTACCTTGTCATATCTAACGATCATCATTTATTGTCTTGCTATGCTTATTATCATGGTTATGACTGGTATCTAGTTTATTCATGTCATGGTGCTTTTACCTATTTACATGCTGAAAGTCACTGGACTTATCAGGCTTTATGTCTGACTCTGTTTTGTTTTGCTCTCTTTTCTTCCACCCCCCCCTCCAAGTTCACAGGGAGGGAATATTACCACTTAGCTCAGTTTTCTTTCCAAGCTCGAAGATAGACGATGTATTGCTTTGGACTCACCTTTCCACAACTATGGCTGGCTCATGCTTTATTAGGGAATATCATTGTCATTTCATTCTTCTTTATTTTGTTAAACAAGACAGATGCTTTGTTGTAATGGGTATTGTTGTTTGGTGCTGGAAAACAATCTTTGTACAAGCTGTTGTTTTATCAATAAAGTAAAGTTCTATTTATTTTTTGCTGTTTAAATTTTGTTTACTTTGTAATTTATCTGTTTTATACACTTATGACGCTCCACTGAAGTTAATGCATTCCCTTTGTGAGTGACCTTAACGGAGATGGGATGTTACAATATGTTAAATTTGTGGGCCTATATATATAAATATTACCCACCGCCACAAGATTTACTTAACCCACCCACTGTTACACCAAGTTTACTTAACCCCTATTCAAGTTAACATGTTCATACAATCCCTATGGATTCATCTAGGTTAAGTATTCCAATTCGTTACCAAGTCCATTTATGATTATAATGGGCTAGAACTCCCACATTAGGCCTAAAACTTGTGGATGCTGGATATGCCGGTCGGGTCCGAGTAGATTTCTTCCATGAGTTGGGCCTAACCTCGTGTCTTAACCCGTCTCGTATTTGTGAACTTAGACACCTCATATTAGATTCAACATTTGCGGTTGCTGGATATGCCGGTTGGGTCCGGGCAGACTTCCACCACAAATGCAATCTAACCTTGTGTCATAAGTGCCACTACAGTTTTCTAATTACTGTAATCCTAGGCACTTTAATTATTAACCAATTAATTATACATATGTCTTTATAGGTGTTCATGCCTATTTACCCAATTATATGCATAATGGATTATATGTCAAAATTCATACTTGTCGTTCAACTTATGCCAATTCTAATGTTTTCCCCTGTTCCCTAACTAACGCACTCGCATATATTTGGCGTCATGTCTAGGTTATAAAATAGCCGAGGCATAAACAATAAAAGGGAAAGATGGTAATAGTGATTGTTTTAACAAAAGTGGCATAAACATGTAATTGGAATAGTGATAAGGTGGACATATAAAAACAGTTCTAGTGAGCATGTGATAATAAAACTAGATCTAACATACCAAGGATGTCATAATAGGCATGAATAAATAAGGATTCATATTTTCAATTAATGATAGATCTAAATTAATAACCACATGATAATTAAAGTTTAAGATCCATAAGGTGACATGATTAATCAACCACAAGCGAATTAGATCTATAAAGGTAGATCTAGCATGACATGATAAATTAACCACAAACGAATTAGATCTATAAAGATAGATCTAGCATGACATGATGAATTAACACAAGCAAATTAGATCTAAAAAGATCTAGCATGACATGATAAATTAACCACAAGCGAATTAGATCTATAAAGGTAGATCTAGTATGACGTGATAAATTAACCACAAGCGAATTAGATCTAAAAAGGTAGATCTAGCAGGATAATAATTTAAGATTCACAATTGTGACATGACAAATTAACCATAAGCGAATTAGATCTAAAAAGGTAGATCTAGTATGACATGATAAGTTCTAGGCTCCAAGAATATTATAAATTCACAAATTATGATAGATCCAATATGATTCAGTCACACGCACGTATATATCCAAGTCACAGTCATATCACAAATTACTTTTAATTATTTAAATCTAAAAGTAAATAACTCACGGTGTTTGGATTAAGAAGAGAGGACTAGAAAAGAAGCTTGTTGGGTTGTAGATTTATGGTTGAATCTCTAATTGATTTGCTTAAGTTGACAGTTGTAGAAGAAAACGGATCCAGATCAGTTCAAACATCGGCAGTGTTTGGCCTCCATTGAATTCCATTGAAGAAAACAAGAGAAATGTACCCGTATATATAGCTTCTAGCCTCCAGAAGCCGACTTCCACGTCAGCCCTAGGGGTGTCAACACCCCTGTAAGGGGGTCGACACCGGTGTCGACACCCCCCTGGGGGGTCGACCCCCTAGAGCGGGAAATTTGCCGTCTTATGAAGTTTTCATTTTTGAACCCTTTTTGGATAAGTTCTGATTCATATCTGACTCATATGTATATATATAATTCTTCTGCATATATACAAACTTTAAAACTCTCATATCTTCTTCATACGGTGTCCGTTTTACGCAAACCAAATGTCTATCTTGACCAGAATTTCGAGACGAACGCAGTGCAGTCTGTTTCCTTTAATTCTAAATTATAAATTAATTATTATTTAATTTAACCTTTTTAGTCTTGTTAAAAATACAGGGTGTTATATTCTCCCCTACTCAAAGGATTTCGTCCCCGAAATCTCTTAGTTAAGAAGAATGCATATCCTACCATCCATCATTCATCAACTCATCCATCAATCAATGGCATCCATTGTCCTTAAAGACTTCTAATGCTCATATGAATATATGGAAAGGTGTGTGTATATGTCCCAATACTAATGCGAAGATCAAGCGGTCTACTGATTCAATTGACCTCCTTAATGCAATGTATGTTAGTGCCATGTATCCAATATGTATGCAAATAATCCTATTATAACTTGTGAGTTCTATATGTTGCACACTCATTCGTCCAAATGCAACATCCATATGCTAATACATCCATTTCCATCCATAGAAGAAAAGAAAATGCACACATATCCATATGCAATATGAGAGCGATTGAGCCGATCTAGTGCCTGATGTGTGTATATGCATCCACAAGCACCCACTGGAAAATACTTGCATCCACTTGCATCCATCAAACATAACATGTCTCAAACACATGTTTACATCCATGGGTTCCCTACCTAAAGGTCGAAAATTCGATCGATAGGATATAGATGAATGATAGAAACAAGTGCTAATAAAAGCTTTGGAAAAAGAAGTTAAGAACATAGTCCCAAAAAGGAAAGAGTATGAAGTGTGATCTTTGTCTTCAGTCTCCCAATTTGCATCCTCGTTGTCTTCTCCTCATTGCACATTTATTTGCCTAACCGCTCGGTTGCGCAGTTTCTGAACCTCTGATCCAAGTACATAGGTAGGAACTTGTCTAATTATCACCTCTCGTTCTACCTCTACTTCCTCAGGCATGTTCACCTAAACTACCTTTGTTGTATCGTGTAGACACTTCAATATAAAAGAAATGAGGAAAAACATCATGAATATCTACACATATGTGAAGCGAGTTGTATGCCTTAGTTGCAAATACCACCAGAGCACCCCATTCGGATATGCTTCACCTAATAAACCCTTTCTCAAGCAGCTCTCCTACTTTCTCGCTAAGCTTCCTCCTTTCTTGTAGAGCCATGTGGCGCACGGGTTATGCAACTGGCTTTGCATTGTCTACCAAATATATACAAAAATCGATATCGTGCCTTAGAGATAAACCCCGAACCTCCTCAAAAACATATGGATACTCACGGACTACCACTACAGACCGTAGATCATCGATAGATGCGTCAAGAGATTCTAGGAAACTAAGCATGACAGACCCTTTTGGGTCACAAGAAATCTCGGGGGTCATCCTATCGAAGGTCAAAAGTCTAACGACCCTCCCCTCACAATCGAGAATGGCACCGTACATAGCTAGCCATCCTATCCCTAGAATCAAACCATAGCCCATAAAACCGAGCACATACGTGTCACACTCGGCGCCCTAATATTGATATTCTCAAACCCCGACAAATCATGGATAAATGAGTTGAACCACCAATGGAGTTTGAGACAACAACGGGATCCACTACCATACCAGTATTTAAGTGTAGATATTCAGCCACAGAACTAGATATAAATGAATGTGAAGCGCTAGAATAAAAAACAGTTCTTGTTGATTAATTGGAAAGAGAAATCAAATCTTGCACAAAAACTTTCTATAAGATCCAAAAAAGGCTCTAACACCCAAAATAGTAACAATTTCTAATGAAATGAAATTAAAAATGAAGAAAACACACAATTTATAGTGGTTCGGCGTTAAATAGCCAACGTCCACTCTTTGAATTGATGACTTGAATGTTGATACAACAATAATTCTCACTCTCTTTCACTCATACGATGCATAGATTCACTCAATCTTCTCTGAAATGTACTTTTAAAAGATGATTGTAACATGACAATGGTGATGGAATTCGGTTCTCAAAGGGGTTTAAACTCTGAAAATGCCAAAAGATCCCTTCAAATGGCTTCAGCTCGGATCCACGTGGCGCTCATCCCTTGAATGTCGGGTTCGGATCTCTTCTGGTGAAGACAGCGCATCAAGTTAGTTGGTAAACGTGGGGTGATGGGCTCGCAACCGCTCCGAACATTTAGGGAACGTGGGCTATAACTGTCACATATTATGGCCCGGATCGGATATGCTTAGGATCAAAGGGACGGGTCGGGTCGACCTCGAACCGATCTGGTTCAGCCTGCGCTTCTTCCTTCTCTTCTCTGCTTTGTCCTGCCTTGACCAAGTAATACCGATCCAATCCGGTCGTTGAGGTGGGAATTCTTCTAGTGAATATCCTTCATAATTGATCTTCTAACTTTATGTAGCCTAGTTCACAAAGTAGGCTAACATTTTGCCCCCTCGAAGTACGCTTCTATTGAAAATAGAGTGTGCTTCGAAATTGTCTATCCATTGGTCTTGGAATTTAAATCGTTGAATAGTCGCTTCCATTCACTTGTAAAGTTGTGTTGCTCCATCAAGTTGCACCCCTTGGTGTCTACATATACATCAAAGAGCGCACACATTGCTTTCGTTACTTCAAATAACTTTGAGAATTTTTCTTGATGTCTAGTCGCTCCTCCAGGTAAACTTAACGACGCATATTTATTAGATTGCCACTTCTTTTTCTGGGTCATTCTAACACACTGGGTTGAGCTTCAGATTTTGTATGTCTATCCTATCCGATCCAGTTGTCACTGCGATGTATCATAAGGCTGCACTGATGTGGGCCTTTCTCTCAACGGGTCGAGTCAGGCATTGGGGGCCCACGAAGAAAACAAAAAGGCCCTATCCTTGTATATATCTGCACAAATATTCCTCCTCCTCTTCACGTTATTCTGCCTTCCTCCTTGTCGCTCAGCACAAACTCTAACCCTAGTTCGTAAACCACGAAGAAAAAATCCTCAGTCCTTCGAAATAAATCCATAGGTAAAGCTTTAATTAGTTGTTTAACTGATTCTAACTCAGAATTTAAGAGCGATTCGAATAATTTTGCCTATTATTGTGTAAACTTCGACGCGATGCTGAGTGCTCCTTCGCCATCGACGTTGGTGGTCTCGTCGCCACTTCGAGATGGTTGCGGAGGAAGCTGGAGCCATTGCTGGACATATAAATCCGTGGGTACTCCATTGGGATGGAGTTCGTGAAAAGTGGATAAGCTTTGGAGAGGAGGCAGGTTTGGTGCTAATAAAGAAATGGAGAAGATAGAAAAGTGGGAGAGGAATGGGATTGGTTTGAAGCGGAAGGCACAAGGGGGAGGAGAAATAAATTCATCCAACCAGGTCGGGTCGGAAGGTGAAGCATGATTACGGGAAAAATAAGCTTAAGGACATAAGGATGGTTCGGTTTGCGTCGATCGACCCATTTGTAGCTACCTTCTTCTAAATCCATCTGATTCGATCCGTTCTGGTGAACCATTCAAAATTACCTTTTGATGACTTGTGCACCTGAACCGATCCCATACCACCCAGGGCTAACGAACCGATCTGGTCATGATATAAGAGAAGGAACTTAAACTAATCTAATCATAGCATGCACATCCGAACCGATCCCATACCACCTAGGGCTAACGAACCGATATGAAGCGACTTTGTTAAAAGCAACTCAACTAACTTAATCAATGTTGGTCGTGGTGTATGACTTTATGGACAGTTAGGATAGAGCCTTATGATCATGACTGAAATTCCAAGATTATTCTGAACACATTACAACTTCGTCAAACTTTTGCATTGCACCTTTATGCATTTACTTTGAATCTCTTGCACACACTTTATACACTTTAGTTCGCACACATTTGTAGCTACCTTCTTCTAAATCCATCTGATTCGATCCGTTCTGGTGAACCATTCAAAATTACCTTTTGATGACTTGTGCACCTGAACCGATCCCATACCACCCAGGGCTAACGAACCGATCTGGTCATGATATAAGAGAAGGAACTTAAACTAATCTAATCATAGCATGCACATCCGAACCGATCCCATACCACCTAGGGCTAACGAATCGATCTGAAGCGACTTTGTTAAAAGCAACTCAACTAACTTAATCAATGTTGGCCGTGGTGTATGACTTTATGGACAGTTAGGATAGAGCCTTATGATCATGACTGAAATTCCAAGATTATCCTGAACACATTACAACTTCGTCAAACTTTTGCATTGCACCTTTATGCATTTACTTTGAATCTCTTGCACACACTTTATACACTTTAGTTCACACACATGCACGGGGGGATATAGGCAACTTTACTCTAACTTCTGTTCTTGCTTCTTCAATAGCTTAGTGATCATGGCAGAAAGACGCTCGTCTAGATTGGCAAAAAGGGGAGATGTTGCAAAGTCATCTGATAATCCATCTCTCAAGGATGTATCTTCCACCTCAGACTCAAGATGGAATAGTGAAGGTACCAACTACGAGATGGAAGTTCATAACAGTGAACCCGGTGAAGAAGAAGAAGGAAGGGTAGGAGATACCGTGCTCCCGACGAATTCAGGGATGCATTTATCCTGGAATCGCCAAAAGATTCAGTTGAGTCGACAATTGATAACGATATACTAATACGGATACGCCTCAAGCATGGGATTCTTCAAGGAGAAACCCTTTTAACTCAAAAACTGATCGTCCCCATAATCCACTAGAAGGATGTATGGCTATTTCCAGATTAATGTGTCTTGTTGGAGCGATACCTCCATTTCCACCATTCATCATTGATTTCCTAAGACAGTTGAGGATTGCCCCTATGCAGCTTCTTCCCAATTCTTACGCATATTTATATACCCTTTACATAGCCTATAGAGAAATTCTGGTGAAGAGTTTACTTTTGAAGATGTTCGTTTCTTTTACAACCTCAAACATCGAACCAATGACACTCCGTCCTTTGTATATTTCGAATATGTGGCAAAAAGAAAGATTATCACCGTTCCGCTTAGTAGTAATGCTGAGGATCCAAAGCCTGAATGGTTTTACATTAGACAGCAGCCGGGGGTGCGCTAGAAGGTGGCTCAAGTCAAGTAAAGACATCATTGTTTTAAATTTTAGACCTTGAAAACATATTAACATCGCTTGTCTTTTCTTACAGTTCCTAATCCGCCGCAAGAAAAACAGCCTATATAATTCGGTCGCTTGAATCGGCTACTCAACGGTGACCAGAAATTCTTGACCATCAAAGAGTGTTTGGTGGATGACTATCTTCATAGGCATCGTCTTGTTGCTATAACTCGTAGCATAGGGCATGGCGAGGGACCTTATGTGTATATACCTCCTGTTGAAGGGCCAACTAGGGCCTCACAGGGCATGGAGGTAGCCCGAAGGATCCTCCGGTGCCTCAAAAGATTCCTTCTCCTTCATCTTATACAACTCAAGATGACATATTAGCGAATATTTCTGCCGATGACAGGGACAAAAATATTACTCCTGATGATGCGGCCACTCCTGAGGGGCCAATTTCTCTATAGAGGTTGCCGTCAGTTATTCCTTTAGGATACACTCCCATAGCCGATGAATCTACATTTTGGGGCTTGGGTGATCTTCCCCTGCCTGAAACTTTTTATTCTTCTGAGGATTTCCTAACAAATCCTCTCACTTTTACTTTCGAGGAAGAGAGCACTCCTTTAAAGGCCGGGGAGACTATCAATCCGGGCACTGGTCTGTTTGGGGGGAAGCATCACTTAGGATACACATGACACTCTAACACTGCACGTCACAACACTTGAGCTTTATGCTAATATTGATCTTAGTATTATTTCATTTCTTTTTTGCAGGACAAATGGGGAGACAAAGATATCATATGCGAGATGTTCGTTCGAGCATGCCCCCAATAGGTCCTGACGATAAACACGATCGGTATGAGAGCAAGGGTAGAGACGACATGAGGAATCAACTTCCAAAGTCTTATCGACCCTCCCGTTCTCGATCCCCACATCATAGAGGCTCAAAGAAACACAAGAGTCATCCTTCAGATCATGAGAAAGACAAGCACAGTGGCAAGCCTCCTGTTCCATCTAAGGGCACGATTCCTCAAGATGATAGTTTACAAAAGGTTTCTGATCCCAAAGGGAAACAACCAGAATCGGGGAAAGATTCCGGGAAGAAACGACCCACCACGAAGCTATCTTGTCGCACTATTGACATAACTACCACAAGACTGGTCATTCTCAATGACGAGAACCAGGCTAGACTAGAAGTTCTAAGGTAGCAATTTCCCGAACACCATTTCGGGCATATGCACTTTGTCCTAAGACTCCAACCGATAAAATCTGATTGGGCCAACGATGTCAAGGCTACTATAGATTTCGTTGATGAACAATATAAAGAGATGAAGAAGTATGCCAAGAGTCTTTCTAAAATCATTAGTGATCTGATGGCAGACATAAAATCCTTGGCCGACGCTGCTGAGTATGATACCAGGGCCATTGAAAACTCTAAGAAAGATCTAGAGGATTCCCAAGCTAAGCTTGCTCTTGTACAATGCAATGCAGGTAACTATAAGAAGCAGCTTGAGGAATTACAAAAGCGTTATCATTCCAAGCTTGAATCCCATAGTCAGGAGCGAATAGATTTAAAGAAGCAGACCGAGGATGCCAAATCTGAGAATGTTCGTCTTGCTCAACAAAAGGCAGATTTAGCCAAAAAGAATACAGAGCTTGAGACTAAATTATTGGATGCTGAAACGAGGGCAGCTCTTGCTGAAGGAAATGTAAATACTGCTTTGCAGCAAGTTGAGGAGGTCAACGAACAGCTGAAAGATGCTCAAAGGGAGGTTGACAAGAGTGGTGAAACCATAGTCGGATTTTTTACTCAAGTGATTCATCACCGAAACCTTGCATGGCTGAAGAACTATCCTACTCCCCTTGTGTATGCATGGGACCAGCTAGTCGAGTGGGAGAAAGAAGAACTTGGAGTAGATTCGATTGACGAAAATAAGATTATAGAGACATTCCTTAGAGGTGAGGAACCATTGCATTTGGTTGAAGGGCGTAAACTTATCGTTGATGCTGTGGAGGAAGAGAAGCGTCAAGCCAAAGGAAAAAATATCATCGAAGCCGGCTCCTCTTCTGCTACAGCTGAGATCACTGGAGTAGAGGGATATGACCCAAAAAGGCCAGGAATTCCTGAGGCTTCTCTTTTGTCTCCTATAACCGGGTCTACCTCCAACTTTACTGCCGCTCAAATCGAAAAGTCTGCTGAAGGTATTTCTACCTTTTTGCCTCAATTCATCAAATCTATCCCAACCTTTGGTTATATTATCGGACAGACTATTGAAGACCCCATGTTTTCTCCTGAATTAATAACAGCTGCTTCTCTCTCTGCAGGTACTAAGCCGGTTGAAAAGGCTGACGATTTGCAAAGGACCTCTCCGGGTAAAAGGTCTACTGAAGAGACTCTGGAGAAACAAGATAAGATCGCTACTACAGAACCTGGGAAAGACGACAAGGGCAAGAGAAGGGAGGTTGTCGATAAAGCTCCCGTACCACCTAATGTCGAAACTCCTCATGATGATGAAACAATAGCTGCTTTGAAAGATGATGGTGGTAATGACGGGCATGATGAAGACCCCGATGTTACTATAACTGGGATTACATGAAATGTTGATGATCTAACTTTGGCCGAGATGAAGGCCAAGCAAGATAAATGCATGCAATTGAAAGTTGAGGAGACAAATCCTGAAATTCTTAAACCATTTGCGATAGTACATCCTGGGTCAAGGTTAGTCGTTAAACTTTCAACTAGATTGATTACTGAGGAACTTGCTAAAAAATCTTCTATTGATCCCACTGTCACTGTTCTGGAGAAAAAGAAACCAAAGCGTATTGTCACTGAGACTGAGAAAGAGGAGAAGGAAAAGCTCAAGGATGCCAAGAAGGAAAAGTCTACTCCGAAGTCCAAGTGAAAACGCATTATGCCTTTTGTTTTGATATTTCACTAGCCTGTTATTGTTGTAGTGGGTGCAGCCCTCACATCTTTTGCTTTGTCTTTCTGTATAAACTCACGTATTTATGAATAAAGTAGTTTGTTCCCTGCAATGTAAAATATTTCTGAATCTATTATTTAAATAAAAATGCAGATAAACAGCATATCGTATCACAGTTATAAATAAAGTCATGATAAAGGAACATGTGTATGTATATGCCCCTAATCAATCTTGAATAGACTGATTAATTAAGACTTATGCGAGATTGATTAAATTCAACATCCATTTGCCCTCGACTCTCTAGCGGGGCTAAATTTCTTTTGTCGTTGATGCTTATTCTTCTGGCATCTTTATACTCTCCTGTCTCATAATCAGGTTAGAGTATTATTGAGGCGGTCTCTTATCGGGGTGCACCTTCACGCCTCACGGGACGTCGTCTTCCCGTCCTTTATACTCCCTCTCGATTCATGAGAGTTAGAGTTAGGAATGTCGTCTTCCCATTCCTTCTATCTTATTATGCAAACGGTCATTTCGTTCGCTCCTGCACATAGATTATCTCCAATTTATAAAATCTAATTTAATGTTGTGTTTCATAGTCATGATAGAATAATAGTTGAAGATAGGAATAATGCAGGAAAGTAAATGACACACGATATTTTTATAGTGGTTCAGCTAAGTCGTAGCCTACATCCACTTTATAATCCTTTATTCATACAAACAGACTTTTTGAGGTAAGTCATGCCTTTTTACATAGTTTATAAAAACAAAAGGAAAAGATTGCACTTTTATCCCAGATATCGTGGCAAGTGCTGAGCATTCCAGGCTCTGGGAATCCCCTCACCATCCACGGTCGTTATCTTGAAGGCTCCTTTATCAAGCTTCCGTTGGATGGCATATGGTCCTTCCCAATTTGGACCCAATTGGGTTGAAGGCGGGAAGATTCGTTTTAACACTAAGTCCCCTGGTTTGAAAGTCCTAAAGTGAACTTTTCGGTCATAATAACATGCTACTTGGTGTAGATGTCTTGAGGCACACTGGTCAGCTTCGTCTCTTTTTTCTTCAACCATGTTGAGAGACTCAAGGAGGAGTGATCTATTTGTCATAGGGTCATAGTATGTCACCCTATGAGAGGGGACTTCGAGCTCCACCGGGATTACTGCGTCCGATCCAAAGGAGAGTGAAAAGGGAGTATGGCCAGTTGCCATCTTAAAGGTTGTCCTGTAGGCCCACAAAGCTAGTGGTAGCTCATCCACCCACTTGGTTTTGGCTCGTTCTAACCGCTTCTTAAGAATGGATTTAATAACTTGGTTTATTACCTCAACTTGCCCATTTGTTTGTGGGTGAGCTACAGTGGTATACCTCTTATCGATCTTGTATTTCTGACAAAAGTTTCTGAATTCGACGCTGTCGAACTATGTCCCATTACCAGTTATAATAGTCTTCGGTATCCCAAATCGGCAGATAATGTTTCTGACCACAAAACTTATCACCTTCCTTGCCGTGATCGTGGTTAAGGGTTTGGCTTCCACTCACTTCGTGAAATAATCCACGGCGACGATCGCGTACTTTGCCCCTCCTTTGGTGATAGGTAACACTCCAATAATGTCAGTTCCCCACATGGCAAACGGCTACGGGTTATCATTGACTTAAGCTGGGTCGGAGGTGATCTGGGAACTTTGGCGAATCTTTGACATTTATCACAGTGTCGTGAGTAGTCAGCCGCGTCTTTATTCACGGTAGACCAAAAATATCCGTACTGCAATACCTTCTTTGGTAGGGTTTGGCCCTCGGTGTGATCTCCACACTCACCTTCATGTACTTCCTGTAGTACACATTTGATGTCGTCGTGTGCGATACATCGTAGTAAGGGCATGGAAAACCCTTGGCGATAAAGGACTTCATCCTGTAGCACGTATCTCGTAGCCTTACGTGTTACATCTCGTCTTTCGCTTTTCTTCAAAGGGAGAATTCCGCTCTTGAGGAAGTTCTTTATTGGTGTCATCCATGACTCCCTCTCTGGCTCGATTTCTAAGGCTGGTTCCACTTCCATTAGGTCGAAACTTGGTGACTCCAATATCTCTATTGGGACCATTTCTGTTTCTTCAGGGTTGTCAGAACTCGTTAATTTTTCCAATCGGTCTACTTTCTAATTCTCTGCTCTTGGAATGTGTGTTATGGTGTAATGCTCCAAATTGTCCAATAACTCCTTTACTTTTCTAAGATAAGTAACAAGCCGAGGTCCTTTGGTACCAAACTCCTCCCGTACCAGGCAGACAACTATCTTGGAGTCACAGCATATATCCAGTGTCTTCACTCCTAGTTCTTTGGCGAGCTTCAGCCCAGCAATCAGGGCTTCATACTTGGAATCGTTATTGGTAGCAGAAAATTCTAATCGCAAAGCGTAGTAAATAGATCGCCCTTTAGGAGTGATTAAAACAAATCCGTTGCTGGACCTTCGATCATTCTTGGCCCCGTCCGTATATAGCCTCCACAGACTGCGCTCTAGCTCTTATTCTGAAGTAACCACTTTGTCACCCACTGTTTCCTCTTCGAGAATCATGAATTCTACTATGAAGTCGGCCATGGCCTGCCCCCTTATTGATCTCCGTGGTTGAAAATTCAAATCGAATTGACTCAACTCGATATTCCATTTAAGTAACTGCCCCATTGCTTCAGGTTTTGCAAACTTTCCTTAAAGGTTGATCGGTGTATACAACTATTGGGTCAGCCTGAAAGTAATGACGAAGTTTGCTGGAAGCAATCAGGAGGCTATAAGCAAGCTTTTCTATTTTTGGATAATTACGTTTTGCAACGGCTAGCTTCTTGCTTACGTAGTATATAGGCCTCTGGACATTATCTTCTTCACGTACCAACGCTATACTGACGGCATGAGACGATACTGCTAGGTAGACAAACAAATCCTCATGTCCCACGGTTTTGACAATATTGGAGGCTTCTCTAATAAGTCTAATAGATTCTGGAAAGCCTCCACACAATCAAGAGTCCATTCAAAATTTTGTTTCCCTCGTTGTATCGGATCGAAGAAAGGTAGACACTTATCTGTGGCTTTGGAGATAAACCTGCTCAATGCAGCAACTTTTCCGGCTAGGCTATGAACATCCTTAATCTTTCATGGTTCTTCAATATTCCTTATTGTTGCTATCCGACTAAGATTTATCTCAATCCCTCGAGTGCTCACGATAAACCAGAGGAATTTCCCAGATGTGACCACAAACGAACATTTTAGGGGGTTTAACTTCATCCCATACCATCAAAGAATGCCGAACATTTTGGCTAAGTCTTTTGTATGGTCGGAAGATTGTCTAGACTTCACAAGCATGTTGTCCACATAAACCTCCATGGTTTTTCCGGTTTGATTATAGAACATGCGGTTGACCAAGCACTGATATGTGGCTCCTGCATTCTTTAATCCAAATGGCATTACCACATAACAAAATAACCCCAGTATGTGATGAAATTTGTGTGCTCCTGATCTTGTATGTGCATGGGAATTTGATTGTATCCCGAATAGGCATCCATAAAGGATAAGAGCTCATGCCCGGTCGTCGAGTCCACTAGTTGATCAATCCTGGGAAGAGGAAGACTATCTTTCAGACAAGCCTTGTTCAAGTCAGAGAAGTCAATAAACGCACGCCACTTCCCGTTAGATTTTTTGACTAGGACAGGATTTGATATCCAGTCGGGATATTTCGAGTCCTTAATGAGTCCATTATCCTTCAATTTCTCTACCTCTTCCTTCAAAGCTGCTAACCGGTCTAGGCCTAACATCCGTCTCTTCTGCTTAACCGGCGGTTGTTTTGGATTGATGCTTAAAGAGTGGCTCATAATAGCAGGCGAAATCCCACACATGTCAGCGTGAGTCCAGGCAAACACATCTAAATTTCCCTTTAAAAAATCAGCCAACTCTTTCGCTCGAATTGGATCTAGCTGCGATTCGATCTTCAGTACTTTTGTCGAATCCGCATCATCAATGGATATATCGACTATCGTCTCATTGGGCGCCGCCTTTCTATCCTCAGGTTCTCTATCCTCTCTAGGATCTATATCCTCGAGCACATCTAATGGTGACTCTCCTGGGGCTGAACCGCTTAATTGCTATGCTGAGTTTTCCTTCGAAGGTGGAGAATCGTCCTTAGGTTCTATATTCAACCCCTTCATTAGCATCTTCAACTCTGTCATGTAACAAGCTCACCCCGTAGCTTGGTCACCTCTCATCACCCCTGCTCCTGCGTTAGTCGGGAATTTAAGCAGTATGCACCAAGGTGCAATACATGCCCTAAACTCTGCGAGGGCCGGTCGGCCTAGGAAAGCATTGTAGGGTGACTCAACCTCCAAAACTACAAATGGCATAATTCTCACTCTCTGGCGATCTCCTTGTCCTAACGTCACTGGTAATTCTACATAGCCCAATAGAGCCATTGATGCCCCATTGAAGCCCCGTATCCATCCTTCGAAGGGCTTTAAATCTTTTGCTTCGTGTCTCATTTGTTCAAAAGCTTTCCTGAAGAGGATATTAACTGAGCTTTCGTTGTCCACCAACACCTTATGGACTAAGGCGGGGCCGATGGCCGTGGTAATTACCAGTGGGTCTTCAGTTTGTGACTGAATTCTGCTATCATCTCTACCATGGAATATGACATCATCTGACATCATCTTTTGTTGTTTCACTGGGGTAATATCTTCGAGGTTATTGCATTCTCCTATCTCAATGTGCTTGGCGGCATTAACGTACTGATCCATTGCTTTGAAACTATGGCTAGCTAGACGGGGTCCACCTATAATGGTATTGATAATGATCCCTTTACCTTTATGCTGGGTTGTGGGTTTAGAAGTAGGCTGGTTTTGGTTCGGGGCTTGCCCTCTGTCCCGTGGGGCAACCTTGTACTCGTCTAACTTCCCTTCCCGTAGCAATTTTTCAACCGCATCTCTCAAATAATGGCATTCATTGGTAGAATGACTGTGGGTTCCATGGAACAAACAAAACTTTCCCGCAGCGATCTCTTTTTAAGTTGAGTCTCTAGGTGGCGGCTTTTTATATTGCAATATGTTGTATGTGTCCAAATAAATGTTTTCCAATGTGTCATTCAACGGCGAATAGTTCTCAAAAGTTTGGAATCGAGGTCTTTTGCTAGAATTGTTCCCTCGGTTCCTATTCCTCCTATTGTCATTTCCATTCCTGTTGTTATTACCTCCGTTCTAGTTGTTGACGTTCACCTCAACCTTCCCCGAAATGTCACCGGATTGCTTCACAGCAACATTACTTTGGACACCTTCCCTCGAGACCCCTCCAGACTTTCTCTTTCTATTTGCATGAGCTTCTTCTCGCCTTAAGTGGATATAGGCCTTTTCGTAGAACAATTCCCTAGTAGGGGGTGGTTTCCCGGATAGATAATCCCCGAATTCTGTGTCCGGGTCAACTCCTTCTATTAAGGCCATCAGAATAGTGGGCTTATGAGGGTCACTGACTTCGGTGACAGCCAGGTTTAAGCGGTCTAAATATGATTTCAAAGATTCACCTAGAGCCTGCTTAATCCTTGACAACTCTATGACGCTTTTAGATTTTCGAGCGTGAAGTTGAAACTGCTTCATAAAGCATTCACTAAATTCTGTGAAATTTGATATCGACCGTGGAGGGAGTCGGGTGAACCACATTAATGCCACGTCTTCTAAATAAATTGGGAAGGCCTTGCATTTTACAACATCTAGAGCTGCTGCGGCAATCATGAACCATGCATACCTCATCTGATGTTGTCCTGGGTCGGTTCTCCCTGAATACTGATCCATCTATGGCAAGTTGAACCGCCGAGGGAACTTGAATACCAATATATCATGTGTGAAGGGGGTATGACTTTGCTCAATGCCCCAGTCCTCATTAGTGTATCGTCCGCTTTCGGACATGATTTGACGCACCATTGCCATAAATCGACATTTGTTAATGTTTGCACAGGTTCTCCAGGTCTGATATTCAGATTACCCCTGTGTTCCTGATTAGGGGATAACCTCTTGTTTCTGGCGGCAGCTGCTCTACACTGTTCCCTTTGCTCCCGGTCGATCTCGGGAGGAAGCGGTTGGAGAAGTTGTTGTTGCGTAGGATTAGTAATATTAGGATCCTTGGGTAGAACATGGGATCCACCCATGGGCAGCAACATAGGTTCTTTCAGGCTCGGGTCATCAGGTCCTAACACACGAGCAGCATCTTCATGGGATCCTAAAGATCCAAAGGTCAACTGATCAAGATTTTTAGGTCAATCAAGCGGCCTTCTTTCACGAGGACGTCCTTCATCCGAAGAAGATGAATAGTCTGCAGCAAGGCGGCGTGTTGGGGAAGGTGTCTTTTGCCTCCGGAGCTCATTGAGTTTCATACTCATGGTGATCATGTTCTCTTGCATGCGAAAACTGTCACGTTTATGTGCTTCCAACGCATTTCTAGTACTTTCAAGCATGTCAAGAAAACGCGAAAAATCCTGGTGCATGATGGGTGCAGATGGAGCAGGTTGATACCCAGTCATCGCGGCCGGCATCAGAGCATTTGTGGGTGCTCGAGCAGATGTACCAGCTTCAGTCTCATTCGGTTCAGATCGGAGTAAGGTGCCGGAGTCGGATCGGTTCGAAGGGGGGTCTGAGCAGCTCCAGCGCTTCCTGGTCAGTTCGGATTCTCCAGATCAGCTTGGTTCGGAACATCCGGTTCAGATCGGATTTGTCCAGAGCTTAGTCCCCACGACCTCGCCAATACGATGGCTTGTTGATCTTCTCTAGCACCGTTCTCCCTAGCTCCTTGCACATCTTTTCCTTTAGCCATAATGTCCAATCCTTCAGTAATTAATCAGCAAATGCTTGAAAGTTTCAGAAATAGAGGACTAACTTTTTTGAACTTGAAGGTCCAAATAGTAGAAGGATAATCCCAAAAAGCAAAGAATTCAAAGATTTCACAGTGAAAGCACCAAAATGTTAGATCCAAAAATGGCTCTAATACCCAAACCAGTAACAATTTCTAATGGAATGAAATTAAAAATAAAGAAAACACACAATTTACAGTGGTTCGGTGTTAAATAGCCTACGTCCACTTTCCATTCTTTGAATTGATGGCTTGAATGTAGATACAACAATAATTCTCACTCACTTTCACTAATACAATGCATAGATTCACTCAATCTTCTCTAAAATGTACTTTTAGAAGATGATTGTAATATGAAAATGGTGACGGAATTCGGTTCTCAAAGGGGTCAACTCTGGAAATGCCAGAAGATCCCTTCAAATGAGCCTTGGAGGCGTATTTATAGGTGGAAAATATATATGGGATGGCTTCGGTTCGGATCCACGTGGCGCTCATCCCTTGAGTGTTAGGTTCATATCACTTCTGGTGAAGACATCGCATCAAGTTAGTGGGTGAACATAGGTGATCGGCTCGCAACCGCTCCGAACTTTCAAGGAACGTGGGCTATAACTTTCACAGATTATGGCTCGGATCGGATATGCTTAGGATCAGAGGGACGGGTCGGGTCGACCTCAAACTGATCCGGTTCAGCCTGCGCTTCTTCCTTCTCTTCTCTGCTTTGTTCTGCCTTGACCAAGTAATACCAATCCGATCCGATCGTTGAGGTGGGAATTCTTCTGGTGAACATCCTTCATACTTGACCTTCTAACTTTGTGTAGCCTAGTTCACAAAGTAGACTAACACTTTCCTACCTCGATCTAAAGCATCGATCGCAAGAGCATGCACTTGCCCTCTAGGAGCTCCTGCCCTTTGACTTTGTTCTTGTTTCTTCGGGCAATCCTTAATAATATGCCCGACCTCTCCACAATGGAAACAAGCGTTCTTCCTTTATCTTCAATCTTTGCTTACATGACCCACGTCTCCATAATTAAAACATTTCCTCTTGTCTCGAGATTTTTCATTCTTTCCTCCCTTCTTTTGTGTCTACTCAACCTTAACTTCTTTCTTTTCAGCTTTATCTTCCTCATGCATTAATGCCATATCAACGAGTCTTTCAAAAGTAGCTCCCATTGGAATATGGGACATAGCTAACCCATCAAGGGGTTCATTTAGCCTTCTTATGCAGAGTGTATACCAGTTCCAGTCCAAATCTTACCAGCTGGTTAAATTTTTTCACATACTCTTTAACTGTAGGTTCCCTTGTTTGAGTCCTAAGAACCTCTCCATCTGCATGCTCTTCTCAGCTTGGGAAAGGAATTTCATCTCAAACCTCTGTCTAAAGTCATCCCAAGTTTCCACTGAACGCCCCGCTTTATTACTTCCCAATAAAGCGAAGCTTCATACTTCAGTGGCTAGGTAGCCAATTGAATTTTCCTTCGATCTTCTACACCAAAGATTACAAACAAGTCCTCAGTCTCCCTGAGCTAGATACTCTCTTCCACAAACATCTCGGTTCCATGGAATGGCTTCCCTCCCATAGCACGAAAATCTTTGCAGATCTTTGAGAAGTTGTCTGCATGCGAAGGGAGAGGAGGAGCAATGGGTGCAGCAGGGGGAGGAACGTTTTCTTGGCCTTCGGCAGGCGTTGCGGCCTCCAGATACCTACGGAACCATCCTAGTATCGTAACGCCCTCTGGAATGTTAGGTTCCCCAGACATGCTAAAAAAAGATAACGAAAGAGATTCAGACAAGCGATCGAAAGATATTACTTATCGCTTTTTGGGGAATGTTTTTCAGAACAGACTTTTTTTTTTGAAAATACTTTCTTTTAAAACCTTTTTGAAAATAACTTTCAAAAACTTTTGTTTAATCTGTTAACCTTTAGCTTTGATACCAAGTGTGACACCCCATGTCCGTTAATGTTACTCACTAAGGGAATGCATTAAGTTTCTGAATCATTATAGGTAAACAGAAACAGAAATATTACAAGACATATATAAAAGCAACAGCGGAATTTAAAACTTTGTTTATAATAAAGCACTGTGGTTCAAAAACAGCACATGTCTGAAATACACATAAACCATTACATCAAAAAAAACTACTGTCTTGTACTTTAAAACATGAGAGTACATAAAAAGCATAATCCCCCAAATAAAGCATAGCCATAGTAGTAAGGATAAAAGCTTGAGCCATATGTCAAAGCAGCTCCAACAAAAGTAAGTAGAATCACGGTCAAGCCTAAGTATTCCCGCCGTTTGAACCCGAGGGGGTGGGGAAAAGAAGAAAGAAGAGGAAACCAAAAGGGTCAGACATAAAGTCTGGTGAGTCCAAATACTTTTAGGAAGTAAATAAATAAAAGTAGCATGAGAGGAACATAAAGTGGATAAGAGGGAGATAACTACATAAAAGGCAAGTATGACAAGGTAAACAGGATAGGGTGTATACGCTTCTAATGATTACTCTGCACTACTACTAGCATATCCAGAATGAAATGATCCCCAACATGTATGAAATGGTAGACATAGGCATACTTCTGTTAAGAGGTTTTAACTCCATACAATCCACAGGCAAACCTAATGACGGACTCCTAAACTTACCAGAGTCTAGATGTACCCTAACTACTACCCTAATCGATCGGCTCCCTACTACGTAGGTACACTATGCTGGCCCTACAGTAGGATGTATCACTTCCTAAAGTGGAAACCATTCATTTTCAAGATGTGCACAACCATATCTACTGATGTCATAGCGTCTTAATTCCCATGGCAAGCCGGACCCATGCACGCACATGACTCTGTTGGTTTCCTGCGCTGTTGATTCCGCCCCTTCATTTTGGATCTCTTATAATCAGCCCAGTAAGCATGCTCCTACTCCGACCTAGTTCGGAGTACTCGTTTGATACCTAGATGTGTTACTGACTAAAATGAGTCCCACATACAATATAATACAAGCTCCTCATAGGCTAGCATCCCCAGTACTAGGATTTCAACTGGTTATGCCTAACATTCCAACATGTAAAACAAGTTATGTTGTCGGGCCTATATATGTAAATATTACCCCACTGCCACACAATTTACTTAACCCTCACTGACCTAAGAAAGTTTACTTAACAAAGTTTCATAACCCCAAAGTATAAAATTGGTTAGGTTTGTGGGCTATATATATAAATATTATCCACCGCCACAAGATTTACTTAACCCATCCACTGTTTCAACCAAGTTTACTTGACCCCTATTCAAGTTAACATGTTCATACAATCCCTATGGATTCATCTAGGTTAAGTATTCCAATTCGTTACCAAGTCCATTTATGGTTATAATGGGCTAGACCTCCCACATTAGGCCTACAACTTGTGGACGCTAGATATGTCGGTCAGGTCCAGGCAGACCTCTTCCACAAGGTGAGCCTAACCTCGTGTCTTAGCCCATCTCGTATTTGTGCACTTAGCCCCCTCACATTAGATTCAACATTTGCAGTTGCTGGATATGTCGGTCGGGTCCGCGAAGACTTCCACTACAAATGCAATCTAACCTCGTGTCATAAGTGTCATTATAGTTTTCTAATTACTGTAATACTAGACATTTAAATTGTTAACCAATTAATTATACCTATATCTTTATAAGTGTTCATGCCCATTTACCCAATTATATTCATAATGGATTATATGTCCAAATTCATACTTGTCATTCAAGTTATGTCAATTTTAATGTTTTCCCCCATTCCCTAACTAATGCATTCACATATATTTGGTGTTATGTCTAGGCTAGAAAGTAGCCTAGCCATAAACAATAAAAGCGAAAGATGACAATAGTGATTATTTTAACAAAAGTGACATAAACATGTAATTGGCATAGTGATAAGGTGGACATATAAAAATAAATCTGGTGAGCATGTGATAATAAAACTAGATCTAACATACCAAGGATGTCATAATAGGCATGAATAAATAAGGATTCATATTTCCAATTAATGATAGATCTAAATTAATCACCACATGATAAGTAAAGTTTAAGATCCACAATGTGACATGATAAATTAACCATGAGCGAATTAGATTTATAAAGGTAGATCTAGCATGACACGATAAAATTAACCATAAACAAATTAGATCTATAAAGGTAGATCTAGCATTGCATGATAAATTAACTACAAGCGAATTAGATCTTGATAGATCTAGCATGACATGATAAATTAACCACAAGAGAATTAGACCTATAAAGGTAGATCTAGCATGACATGAAAAATTAACCACAAGTGAATTAGATCTAGCAGGATAATAATTTAAGATCCACAATTGTGACATTATAAATTAACCACAAGCGAATTAGATCTAAAAAGATAGATCTAGGATGACATGATAAGGTCTAGGCTCCAAGAATATTATATATTCACAAAATATGATAGATCCAATATGTTTCAGTCACAGGCATGTATATATCCAAATCACAGTCATATTACAAATTACTTTTAATTATTTAAATCCAAAAGTTACTAACTCACGGTGTTTGGATTAAGAAGAGAGAACTAGAAAAGAAGCTTGTTGGGTTGTAGATCTACGCTTGCATCCCTAATTGATTTTCTTAAGTCAATAGTTGTAGACGATAACGAATCCAGTTTAGTTCAGACACCGACAGCGTTTGGCCTCCATTGAATTCCAGTGAAGAAAACAAGAGAAATGGACCCATATATATAGCTGCCAGCGTCCAGAAACCGACTGCCACGTCAGCCCTAGCGGTGTTAATACTCCTGTAGGGGGGTCAATCCTGGTGTCAACACCCCAGGGGTCGACCCTGGTGTCGACACCCCCTTAGGGGGGCTGACCTCCTAGAGCGGGAAATTTGCTACCTTACGAAATTTTGATTTTTGAACCCTTTTCTGGATAAGTTCTGACTCATATGTGTATATATATATAATTCTTCTGCGCGTATACAAACTTTAAACTCTCATATCTTCTTCATACGGTGTCCGTTTTATGCAAACCAAATGTTATCTTGACTAAAATTTCGAGATAGGCGCAATAGTGGTATCTGTTTCCTTTAATTTCGAATATTAAATTAATTGTTATTTAATTTATCCTCTTTTTGTATTGTTAAAATACGGGATGTTACATGATGGCCTTGCGATTAGACATTCTATTCAACGACGGCCTTGCGATTAAGCATTATATTCTATAATGACCTTGTGATTGGCATTCTATGGTTATTTGATGGTTCCATAGTCGCTAATAAAATTGATAAAAAAAATTTAAAGTTCTAATATTATGAACTGAACAATAATGTTAATTAGCAAAAAGAAAAGTGCGGTAAACACATAATGACAGATTAGACATAAGGTTTAATAAAATAGCGAGATGAGTTTGGACCAATCCAAAGGAATTCTGAATGAAGATCCCAATGGGAAGGATCATAATATATGTCTGGAGACATGGTGGAAGCATATCCAACATAATATTTGATGGAACTAGAGAAATACCTCTGGAGAAGCCCATGGACGGCTGAGCCCAGAGGCAGGAAATTCGAGAATGGCATGACTGTACTATGAGATGACCCTCTAGGGATTCCATGGCTAGCTACCCTAGAGCTTGGTCTGTACGGTTCCATCTATAGAGTGCCTTATATGCAGTTATGTTGAGGGCGATAAGAGCACTATGATTTTTAGAATTCGGCGGCTGCCTCGGCTCCAAAATCAGGCTTCATGGTCAGGACCCAATAAGGATTGTAAGTTGTTAGATACCTGTCATCGTCAGTCAGAGAGAGTACATTAAACATTATAGCTTAACTAACAGGCCAATGGTCTTCCACTATTGAGACATTAGATGAGGTGCAACACCAATTGAGTATTTAGACTTTTTGTTAGGGGAACGGTCACTTAACTCTTGAAATGGGTTTTCATTAGTTAAGGGGGCCGAGTAGGGCCATGGCCACTTAGAAAAGAGACATACTAAATAAATGGATATCTTTTTGTATGCTTAACATAGCTGCCCTTTACAGATGTATAAATCCCCCCGACCGAGTTCTATTGTAGAACTTAGATAGTAGATAATACGCTTTCGTAGCATGATGATAGAGGCTTAGTACACTTTCCTAGCATGGAGGCGGAGACTTATTGCGCTTTCATAGCGTGGTCTAGTGCGCTTTCGTAACATGACGACGAAGGTTTAGTTCGTTTTCGCATTGCGGCGATGGAGACCACTTGAGAAGGGTACTATGGGGAGTGCCTTGAGATGAGGGGCGTATAGCTGCATATATATGAATTATTAGGTTAATATACTTAAGAATAGATAGGTACCATTTATGCAAAAAAAGAAGTGTAATATGCAATAAACCCAAATGGCTTAATGAAAGTAGTCCAATGATAGAACGGTATATGTAGTATTATTTATAAAAGTATAATTTGTCCATTCATCTGGACTTTTATTCTGACCTCCTTCTCTTAATAGACCCGTCGGTCGGTTAGACAGGTGGCAGAGATTTTATAGCCTAGATACATTTGCAAGATTATGTCATTATTATGGTAAGTATTTATTTACTATTAATTTTTATTTGTTCAGATGTGAGATATTTTATTATGAACTATGTTATATATATATATTTGTCTTTTTAAAGGATACCAAAAATACCAATTCGGGTTTTATTGGACTTGGATTTTTGCATTTTACAAAAAATTCGGGTCAGCTGAAAGTTGGTTGTTACATTTGATATTAGATCTTAGGTTCATGATCCCTATATAGATAGTGTGTGAGCATATTTATATTACTAAAATAAAAATATTAAATATAGGTCAAATTTTCAAAAGAGGCTAGTTTTTAATGCTAATAGCTCAAATAGGCTAGTTCAAAAACTATTTGCAAATATAAGCTGGTTTTGACTAGCTCAGCGATGTGCAAGCTTGAGAAAAAGAATAATACGGGATGCACCTGCCAAGTGCGCCCCTTTATATTAAAAAAATTCCCATATGTCTAGCCTCTTTTGAATAGTAACAATGTCGAAAACATGAAAGAAATTTTATATGTGAATATCTGATGTTACCTATACTCTCCAATCTAATTTTTACTTGCTTTCTTGAACTCGTAGTCCCTTGACTACATGATCATAATCACTTCATAATAACTTCATAACACCTTAAGCATTCAGTTGTCTTATATGCAACCGACAACCATATTTACATTTCAAGCTCATTTATGTTTATGCATATTCATATAAATACATAGAAAACGTAATTTTTTTAGTAGGATGCCTAGTTAACATCTTCTGCTCTCTTCTAACCTGTCTTCATTGTTTCACCCAACTAAGCCCTATCCATTGCATAGTTCCTCCCAAATTGTTGCACTTCTTTGCTCTTTAGAGCATTTCAAGATTGGTCACCATGCACTTCTGGGTTATTGTTTACATACAAGTTTACTGGAATACTTGCTTTGTTCTTTTAGATTGCTTACTGTCTGGATAATCTCCCATTCTATATTTTGTTAATTTATACACAACTTCCAACACCTATCTAAAGCTAACGATCCTGTTTTGCAACTCCCAATCGTTATCAAACACCTCTTGTCTCAGCCCTAGGATTGGTTCCGGTTAGGCTGTAATATAATGTTTTATAACTGGCATTTGCAGAGGCTTTACATTGGTTAATGGTGGAGAATGGAATTTTGATGACAACGACCTTTTTTCAATTTTCATTATTAATTGATTATAAAATATATACTAACATCTTTATCTAGAATATATATATATATATTTGAAAATATCTAGAATATATATATGTATATATATATATGCAAGGTTTGTATACAGGATTTAAATACCGAAGACTGTACAGTTTTAGAGTTCCAAGAGTTTCGGGATTCAGAGATTCAGGACTCATGAGTAATAAGGTATTAAGATTTCAAAGAGCCCAGGAAAATATAGTAATTGAGTCTAGTTTATATATAAGACTCTAAATAGAAGTCCATTTTCAAATTCTGTTTTTCAAATTTCAAACTCTTTTTTCAAAATTCAAAATCTGATTTCAAGTTATTTCAAACCACATTTCTAAATGATTCAAAATTATTATGATTTCAAATATATATATATACTAACAGTTTATAAACTTTTGTAATAATTGTTAGGGATTACAGAAAGGATCATTAAGGCAAAACAAACTCTAGATGGGGGTGAATAGTGTTTGTGAGAATTTAAACAAAAGCAAAAACTTATGTGAGTAACAGAATGAATCAAATAGTACAAACACAATTACAAACACAGATTCAAACGCAGATGCTAAATATATATCAATTTTGTACATTTAGAAAATGGTTATGGAATTTGAGAACATTAGTCCCATGAATGACCATAATATGAACTGTACAAAGATGTTTTGTAATAAAAAGGAGAATTACTTATGTTAATATTCGAAATTCTAGCATTTCAGATTTGTTTGTTGATTAGTAGAACGTTCTAAATTGAGATAGAGTAAGAGGGAAAATAGATTAGGAACTTATATATACATTTGATGCAAAAAACGGTATTAGGCACAAAAGCTTCAAAAATCGGTGAGATTGTAAATGGCGACAGGGAGGAATTTCACTCTTTCTCCTCTTTCTTCATTCTCCGCTTAAATCTCCATCACTTTATCTTCTCATTCTCTTCTTGCCCTGATTTCTCCACGCGTAGTCCTTTACCATTTTTCGTGTTACGTATTTCCAGATATAGCTTTTCAAGAGTAGATATGAGTTCTGTTTTGCCTAATTTCTCTAGCCTCAATTGCTTTCAGCTCGCAACTCCACTTTTCCTTCACTGTTTAATGTTCCTCATGACTACACAGTACTATTTCAGGTAACGATCTCCCTAGTGGTAATTATTCAACTGATAGCTACTGTTTTTGATGTGGAATTTGGCACCGATATGGAGTATCTCAGTGAGCAACAACTCCCAGTCTGCTGGATGATTTTTGTGTCTCGGCTATAAGTTAGTGATGGTACCTTTCGCTTATTGGGTACTCAATGTTTACTGTGATTTCATCTAGTTGGTAGTTCAATTTAAACAGTCTTGTGAAATTGTGGGTTTCCATATTATTTGTGGTGTTTAGCTCCTTTTCACTGGAAACTGAACTCAGATCTATGCTCTGGAACTTTGGTTCTATGAAATGTTCTGTTCTTATTTGTTACATGTCTGTTCTTTGGATTTCTATAGTTGGTTTTTCTGTGAAAACATAGTCAAAACACGAGATGCGTTAAGCACCAATCATTGCCTTTGTTTTTGAACGGATGTTACAACTTATGACTAACTGTGCAATCCATAATCAGTATGTCACAAATATAGATTGCGGATTTTATGTGTAACGGCTCATATGTGATCTATGGGGGGGAGTTGTTCTTGTATCTGTGGGGTTCTGTTCATTGGGCATCAATGAAGCTTCTGCTCTATCATCCTCATTCAAGTCTACTCTTCCCCTATGTGATGGACTAAATGCTCAACGCTACCATGGCTATGGAGCTTCAAGTCTATGTTTCGGTTAACGCGTCTATTTCCTGTTGCTTTAGTTCTTTTCAACAACAGTATGTCAAAGTGCCTTTTGGTTGGCACGTGAAGCCGTGCCCTTGTGTAGCTCGAGAACCATGTTATTTGTTGTTTCTTTGACTCTTGGAAACATGCATGTGATGATGTTTACAACATTTCATTACAAAATGTTAATTAAGTTATTTACTGTTATTTCAATATGTATATACTCCCTGTGTAGAGTCATTTATAGTAGTCTAGTAACTTATACTAGCTCCTGGTCTGTAATCTAGATTAGATCCAGTGGACGACCCACTATAAATGTCGTAGACGGTGGACGATCCACCTTAAAAACAACTGAATTACCAGACTGCTAACTACAGTCACCTGTACTATATTGTAATTTTATTATTAGTAATAATAAAAGAGTGTTACGGAATGCTATAAAAACCGGTCGGCTATGCCAAAAAAAATGGTATCAGGCACAAATTCCAGTTTAGATATAGCTTTGGAAGAATTAGTGTGAACAAGAATTTGGATATATAAAAAATAATTTCACGCAAAGGATTTGAAAATGCAAAATTAAGAAACCACTTTATACTTAGTCCCACAATTAAACTTTTGAAATAACTTAACAAAAAATATTTCTAGAATAGTGTTCATGTTTCAAATTTAAAAGTTTACAGTTTTCATAAATTTACTTGATACTAATATTAAGAGTTGCATTAAATTAATTTTTGAGAAAAATTATACAAATTTGCTTTATGGTCGTAGACATGAACTCCTCCCTTTGGATGACATGATATATACCTGTCGTAGACACATCATTTTAAAATAGAACAATAACATGATAATCAACTATCTTTTATAGTTAAATGACATAAACAGTATAAAGTACATAGAGTGCAAAATATACTTAATTTAGATTAGGTCTCATATTCCAAGGGTAAGCATAAATTGCTAAATAGACGATAGATATGGAAACGACATAAAAAAATGTAAACAATGACAAACAAATTTGGTTTCATAGTTATATAAGTTTCATAATACACCAAGAATTCAACAAAGTTGCATTGTTAGCCTACTTTGTGAACTAGGCAACACAAAGTCAAGATATCAGACATTTAAGAGCATTTCTAATTAGAAGACTTCGGTTCGGATCGGAGAAGACACTACAGCCTAGATCGGACAGCTGCAATCGTTTGGATCGGGTCAAAGCAACGTATCGGTTCGGAGCGGATAAAATCTCCTGTTCGGATCGGTGAGCTATTGCTTTTGAAGACGGAGAGCGCGTGTTCGGATCAGAGGGCAGTCTTCTTCAAGATGGATCGGAAAGCCACCCAATTGCTACAGAGATAGGTCGAAGCGGAGCGGAGCAGATTAAAAAAAGAGAGAGCGTTGCATCTAAGCCAATCCGGGTCGGATCGGGTATCCCGATCCGAACCCCTTATATGTGTGTCTCCGACCCGAGCCCATTTTCCATATCATTCTCCAGCAAAAGCGCCTGGATATCCGGATCGGCTATGACAAGTTCCTACCCATAACGTTCATTACTCTGATGCGTTGTCAACACAATAATTCATCCGAACCCGAGGCTAATGGGATGGACGACACGTGGCTCCGATCCGGATCGGGTTTTGAGCAAATTCACACCTATAAATACCCCGTCTGGAGACAAAGAAAAGGATCTTTTTTCTGGCACTTCGAGAATTCAGCCACCTCCATAGTCCGAACTCCAATACTCCCGGAGAATCCAAATCATCTTTCATTATTTGTTTTAGTCAATTGAGTGAATATAAGTGAGTTTTGAGTGGAATCAAGTGAATCTTACATTGTATTTGCAACTGAATCATTGAATATAGTAAAAGATAAGTGGACGTAGGCATTTCTTCGCCGAACCACTATAAATCCTGTGTGTTCATTTTTATTTTTATCTCATTTCATTTTGCTTTTAATCAATTTGGGTGTTAGAACCACTTTTGGGTCTAACATTTTGGTGCTTTCACTGAGAATCCTCATCTAAATTCTTTATTTTCCGGGATTTCTTTCTACTTTTTGGACCGTTGATTTCAAAGAAGTTAATCCTTAAGTTTCTCCGCTCTTTTATATTTGTTGAAGTGATTGTCAAAGAATCATGGCCAAAGGAAAAGGCAAAGAAGTTCAATCTGGTCGAGGAAATGGAGCTGGCGAAGATCAGCAAAATGCGGTTGTAACAAGGTCTCGGGGGCAAAGTTCAGCAGCAGGAAGAACCAATGCAGGAAATCCGAGCCGCCAGCAGGGGGAGAGCTCCGATCCGATCCGGGTAGGAGATTCTGAAGTAGTGCATTCCCCCAATCTGAACCGACCCGAGTAGCTTGCCACGTACCGATCCGACCAGGCCCCCCAGCTCCGAACCGACCTCCTACCTCCGATCCGACCCGATGCTTGGTGAAGCTGGAACCTCTACTCGAGTCCCTACGAATGCTCCAATTCCAGCCACCAGGGTTAGTGATCAGGTCAATCCATCTGCGCCCATCACTCAAGGAGATTTCTCGCGCTTACTTGACATGCTTGAGAGCACAAGGGAGGCTATGAAAGTTCACGAGCGCACTAATCTCATGATGCAGGAAAATATGAGGCTCATGAGTCGGGAGATTAGTGAACTCCGTCGACAGAGAACTCCATCACCGGTTCGTCACACACCAGTGGATCAATCTTCATCTTCCGAGGAAGAGCGGCCCCGTGAACGAAGGCCGCTCGAACGACCTCAGAACGTGGAGCAGCTGACATTTGGATCTTTGGGATCTCGTGAGGATATTGCACGAGCTCTAGGAAACAATGACCCCACTCGAGGGCAAAGACTCCAATCCCCTCCTCCCGAGATCGACTGGGAGCGTAGGGAACGGAATCGAGCAGAGGCAGCTCGAAGAAGAAGGGCATCTCCTGAGCAAGAGCCCAGAAGGAACTCGGATACTAGGGCCAGGGAACCTGAGCGGCCCCTAACTAATGCTGATGTGCAGGCAATGGTTCGCCAGATCATGTCCGAGAGCCGGAACTATACAAATGAAGATTATGGCATCGAACGAAGTCATACTCCCTTCACCGATGATATCCTCGACTTCCAATTTCCCCGACGCTTTAACTTGCCATAGATGGACAAATACAACGGAAGGACTGATCCGGGACAGCATTTAATGTGATACTCGTGGCTCATGAATGCTGCTGCTGCCCCTGATGAAGTGAAGTGCAAAGCATTCCCAATCTACTTAGAAGATGTGGCGCTGTTCTGGTTTACCCGACTTCCTCCTCGTTCGATCTCGAATTACAAGGAACTAAGCGAGCGTTTCATGAACCAGTTCCGACTTCATGCCCGAAAGTCCAAAAGTGTTATTGAATTATCGAGAATCAAACAGGCACCAGGAGAGTCTTTGAGGGCATATCTTGACCGTTTTAACCAAGCTGTGACTGAGGTCAGTGACCCGCATGAGCCCACTATTCTGATGGCATTGAAGGAAGGAGTCGATCCTGAATCTGAGTTTGGAGACTACCTTTCTGGGAAAACAACCTCCACAAGGGAGATATTCTACGAAAAAGCCGATATTTATCTAAGGCGAGAGGAGGCCAGGGCAAACCGAAAGAGAAAGTCTGAGACGGCTTCAAAGGAGAATGTGCAGAGTAATATCGCCGTGAAGCAGTCTGGGGAAAGTTCTAGCAAGGTTGAAGTAAATGTAGGAAACAAGGGTGGAAACAGCAATGCTGGAAGCGGGGGTAACAACAACAATAACCGTAATCCGAACGGTAACAGAAGAAACAGAAATAGGGGAAGTGATCCTAACAAAAGACCCCGATTCCAGAACTACGAGAATTATACACCATTGAACGACACCCTGGAAAATATTTACCTGGATACGTACAATGTGTTACAGTACAAAAGACCGCCACCTCGTGATTCGACGGAGAAAGAAATGGCGACAGGGAAATTTTGTTTGTTTCATGGAACTCACGGGCATTCAACCAATGAATGTCGGCATTTGAGGGATGTGATTGAGAAGCTGCTGCGTGAAGGGAAGTTGGATGAATACAAGGTTGCCCCGAGGGACAGGGGGCAAGGAGAACAGGCTCCAAAACAGATTCTACCTGCTCCCAAGCCTACAGCGCAGCAGAAAGGTAAAGGAATTGTTATCAACTCCATAGTAGGCGGACCTCACCCGGCAATCCGACGTTTCAGATCAATGGATCAATATGTGAATGCTGCCAAGCATCTAGACGTGAATGAAAGTGATGATTTGGAAGATATCACCCCCATAAAACAACAGAAGACCATGTTTGACGACGTGGTATTTCGCAGCCGAGACAATACTGGGATCCAATCACCCACTGAAGATCCGTTGGTTATTACTACCACCATTGGGCCGGCCTTGGTCCATAAGGTATTAGTAGACAACGGAAGTTCTATTAATATTTTGTTCAAGAAGTCATTTGATCAGATGAAGCTTGAATCTGAAGATTTGAAGCCATGTGAAGGATGGATCAGAGGTTTCAACGGGGCGTCGACAGCTCCCATGGGATACATAGAATTGCCCGTGACCCTGGGGCAAGGAGAACGTAGAAGAGTGCGGATGCTTCAGTTCGTAATATTGGACGTAGATTCGCCTTATAATGCATTTTTGGGGAGACCTGCCCTTGCTGAATTCAGAGTTTGTATCGCCCCTTGGTGCTTGTTACTTAAGTTCCCAACCGAAGCCGGAACTGGAGTAATGAGAGGGGATCAAGTTTCCGGACGGGCCTGCTACGTGGCCGAATTAAAGATGTTGATGAAAGGACTTAACGTTGACAGTAAAGATGCCTCGTCTCCCTCAATGGGGGGCTCGGCATAGGAATTAGAGAAATTGACCCCGAAGGAGTTGCCCAAAGGAACGCCCGAAGACCTGGATCCCAGAAAAGACGAGGAACCAGAGGCTAGGAATGCAACTCCTAATGAAGAGACAGTGGAAATTCCCATTGATAAAGCTGATCCGACAAAATTTTTGAAAATTGGTTCTCAATTGGATCCATGTCGAGCTAAAGAACTAACGGACTTCTTGAAGGCAAACTTAGACGTGTTTGCCTGGACTCATGCTGACATGTGTGGGATATCGCCATCCATTATAAGTCACAAATTGAATGTAAATCTGAAGCATCCGCCTGTGAAGCAAAAGAGACGCATGCTGGGCCCAGAGAGGTCGGTTGCTCTCAAAGAGGAAGTAGAGAAGTTGAAGCAAAATGGATTTATTCGAGATTCGACATATCCCGACTGGATATCGAATCCTGTCTTGGTAAAGAAGCCAAACGGAAAGTGGCGGACTTGCATTGACTTTTCAGATTTAAACAAAGCTTGCCCAAAAGATAGTTTCCCACTTCCCAGGATTGACCAGCTTGTAGACTCGACAGCAGGTCATGAACTTCCCTCTTTCATGGACGCATATTCTGGATACAACCAAATTCCTATGCACGTACCAGACCAAGAACATACGAGCTTCATTACGAATTTGGGATTATATTGTTATGTTGTAATGCCATTCGGATTGAAAAACGCTGGAGCTACTTATCAGCGCTTGGTGAACAGAATGTTTTATAATCAAATAGGAAAAACTATGGAGGTTTATGTGGATGATATGCTTGTCAAATCGAAACAGTCCTCCAGCCATACGCAAGACTTGGCGGAAATGTTCGGTATCCTGCGAAAGTATCGGATGAAATTGAATCCTCTGAAGTGCTCATTTGGAGTGGCATCGGGAAAGTTCCTTGGCTTCATTGTAAGCTCCCGAGGAATTGAAATCAACCCTAGCCAGATAGCAGCAATTAGAAATATCGAAGAGCCGAGGAGAATTAAAGACGTCCAAAGTCTTGCAGGGAAAGTAGCGGCGCTGAGTAGATTCATCTCCAAAGCCACAGACAAATGCGTTCCGTTTTTTGATTTGATTAAAAGAGGAAAGAAGAACTTTGAGTGGACTCCGGACTGTGTTGAGGCCTTTCGTAATTTATTGGAACTACTAGAGAAACCGCCGATTTTATCAAAGCCCGTAGATCACGAAGAATTGTTTGTTTACTTGGCAGTCTCAACTCACGCCGTCAGCACAGCCCTGGTTCGAGAAGAAGACAAAATACAAAGGCCAGTGTATTATGTAAGCAAGAAATTAGCAGCGGCAGAGCGCAACTACCCAAGAATTGAGAAGCTCGCTTACAGCCTCCTGATCGCATCCCGAAAACTTCGTCACTATTTCCAAGCTCATCCAATAACCATTTACACCGACCAGCCCTTAAGGCAGGTGTTGCAGAGACCCGAAGCATCGGGAAGGTTGATCAAATGGAACATAGAACTAAGTCAGTTTGATTTGAATTTTCAACCACGAAAGTCGATCAGGGGGCAAGCTCTAGCAGACTTTATTGCGGAGTTCACCATTCCAGAGGAGGAAGTAGTCGATGATAGAGTGGTTAAGTCCGAGGATGAGTTAAAGATAGATCCTTGGAAACTATATATAGATGGAGCCAAGAACGACCGAAGGTCCGGAGCTGGAATCGTCTTAGTCACTCCCGAAGGACGGTCGTTATATTACGCCCTGCGATTAGAATTTTCGGCGACTAACAATGACTCCGAATATGAAGCCCTGATTGCCGGGCTGAAGCTTGCTAAAGACCTCGGAGTAAAAATGTTAGATATATTATGTGATTCTAAAATTGTTGTTTGCCAAGTGCGAGAGGAGTTTGCGGCTCGAGGACCTCGACTTATCGCCTACCTCAAGAAAGTGAGAGAGCTATTGAATAGCTTAGAGCGGTACAACATAACACACATTCCCAGAGTTGAAAACCAGAAAGCGGATAGACTGGCAAAGCTGGCTAGTTCCGACAATCCAGAAGAGACTGAAATAATTCCAATTGAAACGTTGGAATCGCCAAGCTTTGAGTCAATGGAAATTGAATTCGCTTTTGAAGCGGAACCAGAGAAGGAGTCGTGGATGACCCCAATTAAGAATTTCCTTAAGAATGGGACACTCCCATCAAAGAAGAGTGAGAAAAGAGCTGTAGTTTGCAAAGCTACCAGATATGTCATACAAGATGATACTCTTTATAGGCAAGGATTTTCTATGCCCCTGTTACGATGTATAGCACACGACGACATCAAGCGTGTACTAAGAGAAGTACACGAAGGTGAGTGTGGAGATCATACAGGAGGTCAAACTTTAGCAAAGAAAATATTGCGGTACGGATACTTCTGGCCTACGATCAATAAAGATGCAGCTGATTATTCACGACGCTGCGATAAGTGCCAGAGATTCGCCAAAATTCCCAGGGCACCGTCGACCCAACTTAAATCAATGGTGAGTCCTTGGCCATTTGCCACGTGGGGAATTGATATCCTTGGAGTTCTACCAATTGCTAAAGGAGGAGCTAAGTATGCAATAGTGGCCGTGGACTATTTTACGAAGTGGGTGGAAGCTGAGCCCTTGACCAAGATCACGGCAAGAAAGGTGATAAGTTTTGTGGTCAGAAATATCATATGCCGGTTCGGGATCCCAAGGACGATTATAAATGACAACGGAACCCAATTTGATAGTACTGAATTCAGAAATTTCTGCCAGAAGTATAAGATAGACAAACGATATACTGCAGTTGCCTATCCGCAATCGAATGGGCAAGTAGAGGCAATAAAAAAAGTAATAAAATCCATCCTCAAGAAACGATTAGAGCGTGCAAAGGCAAAATGGGTTGATGAATTGCCCCTAGCTTTGTGGGCATATCGAACAACATTTAAAACGGCCACCGGTCATACCCCTTTCTCTCTCTCCTTTGACTCAAAAGCTGTAATTCCAGTTGAACTAGAAGTTCCTTCCCACAGGGTGACATATTATGACCCGATGACAAATCGGGCACTTTTACTTGAGTCTCTTGATGAAGTCGAAGAGAAAAGGGACGAAGCAGATTTGCGTGCGGCAAGACATCGGCGTCAGATGGCACACTATTATGACAAAAAAGTTCGCCTCAGGACTTTTGAACCAGGAGATTTGGTGCTAAAGAGAGTCTTTCCATCCCTTCCTCACCTTGGTCCAAAATGGGAAGGACCCTTTGTCGTTCAACGGAAACTTGAAAAAGGAACCTTCAAGTTAACGACCGTGGATGGCGAAGAAGTCCCCAGAGCATGGAATGCCCAACACTTAATGCGATATTTGGATTAGAAATGCTGTACTTTGTGTTATTTTTCTTATGAACTCTGTAATAAGGCACGACTTGCCTTGGGAAAATCTGACGATATGAATGAAGAACTATAAAGTGGATGTAGGCTACGACTTAGCCGAACCACTATAAAAATACTGTGTGTTATTTACTTTTATGCATTACATATATACATTTATCAGTTATTCTGTTGTGATTATAAGATACAGGATAACTCACAGCCTAAAAAGGTTGAAAACAGTTTAGACATAGAAAGAAGCACAACGACTATTTGTGCGATAAGACATAAAAGAATGAGAAAACGACATTCTTAACCCTAACTCTCCAGAGAGAGAGAGAGTATAAAAGCGTCTCCGACTGAGCGCTGAAAAAGAAATTCTCCTCCTAACTCTAACTTTCCAGAGAGAAAGAGAGTATAAAAGCGTCTCCGACTGAGCGCTGAAAAAGAAATTCTCCTCCTAACTCTAACTTTCCAGAGAGAAAGAGAGTATAAAGGCATCTCCGACTGAGCGTCGAGAAAGAAATCTTTCCCTGTTGAAAGACCGGGGAATAAATAAATGACTGAGCTCGAACTCTAACTCTCAAGAGAAAGTGAGAGAGAGTATAAAAGAAATGCCAGAAAAAACGACAGGTACTGACGACATAGGAAGTGCTATCCCGTCAGAGAATCGGGAGCATTCAGACTGCTTGATTAAGCATTAAATAATTTGTGGGAATTGACTGGGGACACGTATGTATACGCATATTTCCCCCCTCCACAACTTCGTTTCATAACTATAGACATGCATTCTTACATAAGTGCAGAACTACTAACAAACAAACATTGCAAAAAATGAGTTATTTTTATTTACAAATGAATGAATTTGTACAGGAAAATAGCTAAAAAAGAAAGTGCAGGAGCTACTTTTGTAGCAGCAATTATTGGTTCACTAAATGCTAAAACGATACAAGGCAGTCCACTATTTAGATTTTGAATGAGCTTTGGATTTCTTGGCGGCTTTCTCCGCGTCCTTGGCTTCTTTCTCAGCCTCCGTCAAGATTCGTTTTGACTTCTTTTTTCCTGAAGATGCGGTGCTGGAGCCAGTAGACTTCTTCCCGGAGGGCGGGGCGCTGGAATCAAGAGAAGATTTTTTAGCGAGTTCCTCTGTAATAGATCTAGTTGAGAGCTTAACAACTAACCTTGATCCCGCATCCACGACTGCGAGGGGTTTGAGGACTTCGGGGTCTAGCTCTTCAGCCTTTAATTGCAAGCGTTTGTCTTGATCAGCTTTCATTGCAGCCAAGGTAACATCATCAGCATTTTTTGACTCCCCGACTATTGCAACTTCTGGTTCCTCTTCATGCCCCCCGTCTCCGCCATCATCCTTTAAAGCTGCTATCATTTCTTCATCCTGGGGAGTGGCGACCTTAGTCGGCTCACTTCCTTCTTCCAAGTCTATAGGAGCAGCATTGTCTTCCCCTTTTTTGGCCTTTTCTGCGGGCTTTGTTCCAGCGGTGGCTCCCTGAGTCACATCTGTCTTTACGGATGATTCAACACCTACAGAATGAGAAGCAACAGTTATCAACTCAGGCGAAAACAATGGGTCTTTCATCGATTGTTCAATCACGTGGCGAAAGGTAGAAATAGCCTTGGCAAATTGAGGAGAAAAGGTAGGGATACCTTCCGAAGACTTTTCTGCGGGGGTGGCTACTACCTCTGGTGTTGTTTCAGGAATAGGGGATAGCAGAGTTGTTCGGGGAATTCCCGGATTTTCAGGATCATACCCCTCTACTTCAGAAGTTGCAGGGGCAGAAGAAGAGGAACCAGCTTCGAGAACAGTTTTTTGTATAGACTTCCGTCTCTCTTCTTCCATGGCCTCAGCAATAAGACGACGCCCTTCAGCTAGGCGCTCCGGTTCATCATCCCTCAAGTATTTCTCCATTAGTTTATCTTCATCGAGGGAATCGACCTTAAGTTCCTCTTTTTCCCACTCGACGATCTGATTCCATACTTGAACTAGAGTGGATGGATAGTCCTCGATCCAAGAAATGTTTCGGCGACGAATAATATGTGCGAAAAATTCAATCATTAGTTCGCCGAAACCCTGAATATCAGCCTCCGCCTCTGATAGTTGCTTGCGGGCTTCCTCCGCAGATTTAATAGCACACTCCACATTGCCCTCGGCCAGGGCAGCCCTGTTCTCTGTCTCCAACAGCTTTGAAGCCAAGTCGGCATTCTTCTTTTCTAATTCAGCACTCCTCTTTGCTAACTCGGCGTTTTTCCGTTCAAGCTCAGCATAAGCAAGGCGTGTCTTAGCAGCTTCTGATTTGGCCTCGTCAGCTTGCTTTTTTAATTCAGAACGCTCCTGAGTGTGAGATTCAAGCAAGTCGTGATAACGCTTTTGCATGTCCTCGAATTGTTGTTTGAAATTAGAAGCGTCCCTTTGAGCGACCGCTAGCTGAGCTTGAGTGTCTTCCAAATCTTTTCCTAGAGCTTTTAAGGCCTTAGCATCCTCCTCCGCGGTCTTTTGCATTGAATCAATATTTGTGATTAGAGTGCGGATGATTCTAGAAAGATTGCGTGAATATTTAAACATCTCAGTATATTGTTTTTCCACCGCATCAATATTTGCTTTGGCCTCATCTGCCCACTTAGAAGAAATAGGTTCAAGAGCAGGTAAGAAAGTCAAAGTCTCGAAGTAGTGCTCGGGAAATTGCTCCACCAAATATGCCCGCTTTACTGCAGTTTCCGCATCTAGTGGGGGAGGAGCGGGGATCGATAATTCGGTGTCCCTGTGTGAAGAGGATTCGGTAGTCTCTTTGTCTATCCTAGGTCGTTTAGTAGCAGGGACCTTGTGCTTGCTTCGAGACCCAATTTCTTTTGGAGGAGTTCTCTCTCTGCTGAGCTTTTCATGGGAAGAAGTGGAGTCTTTAGATGGTGGTATGTCCTCTTCCCTGCGGCTTTGATAGCCCTTATATTTCTCTTGTTCCGGTCGAACGGGTGAGCGGGAACGTGAGGGTCGAGAACGATAGGGATCATAAGGTCTTCTCTCCTCCCTACCACGATCATCCCGGCGATCATACTCGACATCCTGAGGAGGATTGGACATGCTGCGACGAAGCTTTCTTATATCGTAGTAGGATCGAGACATCGTACCTGCACGATAAAACGAACGAAATTTAGAATTAATGGATTCACGGGGAAAGAGGTGCAATGAATGCTAATGCCGTTATATAAAGTGTATCCTAAGTGGTGTGTTTCCCCCCAACCAACCCGAGTCTGAAGCTAGACTAGTACGGGCAGGCTCTTTGGCCTTAGCGGGTGTTAGCCTACTTTGTGAACTAGGCAACACAAAGTCAAGAAACCAACCGTTGAAGAGTATTTCAAGTTATGCGACTCCGGTTCGGATCGGAAGGAAACTCCACAATTCAGATTGATAGCAGCGTATCGGTTCGGATCGGGTAAGATTCTCTGTTCGGATCGGATATCTCTTACTGGATAAATTGGCAAAGCATACCTGATCGGATCGGAAGGCCAATGAATCTCAGGTGGATCGGAAAGCCGTCTGCTTGCCACGACTTCGGAGCGGAGCGGAGTATGATTAGAGAAGAAGAGACGTCCAAGCTACTCCGGTTCGGGTCGGGTATTCCGATCCGAGCCCCCAACCTGCACGTCTCCGACCCGCACCCGTGATCCAGGAAAATCTCCTATAAAGTCGCCTGGAGAACCGGACCGGATGTGACCAAGTCCTACCCCTAACGTCCATCTCATTGATGCGTTGTCAGCTTGATAGCCCATCCGAACCCGAAGAGAGTGCGATGGATGACACGTGTTCCGACCCGGATTGCATCTCAGGCAAATTCACACCTATAAATACCCCATCTAGAGACAAAGAGAAGGATCTTTTTCAGCACTTTAAAGAATCCAAGTACCTCCATCGTCCGAATTCCTTTACTCCCGGAAAATCCAAACCCTCTTTCATTTCTTGTTTTTATCATTTTGAATGAATAAAAGTGAGTTGTGAGCGAATCTTACACTGTATTTGTAGCTGAATTACTGAATATAGTGAAAACTAAGTGGACGTAGGCATTTCTTCGCCGAACCACTATAAACCTTGTGTGTTCTTTTTTATTTCTGCTTTACTTTATCTTGTTTCCAATCAATTTGGGTGTTAGAACCACATTTGGGTCTAACATTTTGGTGCTTTCACTGAGAATCCTCATCTAAAATTCTTTATTTTCCGGGATCTCTTTCTACTTTTTGGACCGTTGAGTTCAAAGAAGTGAATCCTTAAGCTTCTCCACTTTCTTACATTCGTTGAAGTAATTGTCAAAGACTCATGGCCAGAGGAAAAGGCAAGGAAGTCCAGTCTGTTCAAGGAAATGGAGCTGGTGAAGATCAGCAACATGCTGTTGTAACAAGGTCTAGGGGGCAGAGTTCAGCAGCAGGGAGAATTAATGCAGGAAATCCGAACCGACAACAAGGGGAAAGTTCCGATCCGATCCGGGTTGGAGACTCCGAAGCAGTGCACTCCCCCAGTCTGAACCGACCCGACTTGCTCGCTGCACACCGATCCGACCAGGCACCCCAGCTCCGATCCGACCCGACTTCCTACCTCCGATCCGACCCGATGCTTGGTGAAGCTGGAACATCTACTCGAGTCCCCGCGAATGCTCCAATTCCAGCTGCCAGGGTTGGAGACCAGGCCAATCCATCTGCTCCCATCACTCAAGGAGATTTCTCGCGCTTGCTTGATATGCTTGAGAGCACGAGGGAAGCTATGAGAGTTCATGAGCGCACCAATCTCATGATGCAGGAAAATATGAGGCTCATGAGTCGGGAAATCAATGAGCTCCGCCGGCAAAGAACTCCGTCACCAGTTCGTCATACACCAGTAGATCAATCTTCATCTTCTGAGGAAGAGAGGCCCCGTGAACGAAGGCCACTCGAACGACCTCAGAACGTGGAGCAGCTAACGTTTGGATCTTTGGGATCTCGCGAGGATATCGCGCGAGCATTAGGAAACGATAGCCCCTCTCGGGGGCAAAGACTCCAGTCCCCTCTTCCCGAGATCGACCGGGAACGCAGGGAAAGGAATCGAGCAGAGACAGCTCGAAGAAGAAGGGCGTCTCCTGAGCAAGAGCCCCGAAGGAACTCGGACACTAGGGCCAGGGAACCTGAGCAACCCCTAACTAGTGCCGATGTACAGGCAATGGTTCGCCGAATTATGTCCGAGAGCCGGAATTATACAAATGAAGACTATGGCATCGAACGAAGCCATACCCCGTTCACTGACGATATTCTAGACTTCCAGTTTCCCCGACGCTTTAACTTGCCACAGATGGACAAGTATAACGGAAGGACTGATCCAGGACAGCACTTGATGCGGTATTCGTGGCTTATGAATGCCGCTGCTGCCCCCGATGAAGTAAAGTGCAAAGCGTTCCCAATCTACCTAGAAGATGTGGCTTTATTTTGGTTTACCCGACTTCCTCCTCGTTCAATTTCTAATTACAAAGAACTAAGCGAGCGTTTCATGAACCAGTTTCGACTACATGCCCGCAAGTCCAAGAGTGTTATTGAATTGTCGAGGATCAAACAGGCACCCGGAGAGTCTTTAAGGGCATATTTAGATCGTTTTAACCAAGCTGCAACTGAGGTCAGTGACCCGCATGAGCCCACTATTCTGATGGCATTAAAGGAAGGAGTCGATCCTGAATCTGAGTTTGGAGACTACCTTTCTGGGAAGACACTCCCCACAAGGGCGATATTCTACGAAAAAGCCGATATTTATCTGAGACGAGAGGAGGCCCGGGCAAACCGGAAGAGAAAGTCTGAGACAGCTTCAAAGGAGAATGTGCAGAGTAATATTGCAGTGAAGCAGTCTGGGGAAAGTTCTGGCAAGGTTGAAGTAAATGTAGGAAACAAGGGTGGAAACAGCAATACTGGAAGCGGGGGAAACAACAACAACCGTAATTCGAACGGTAACAGGAGAAACAGAAATAGGGGAAGCGACCCAAACAAAAGGCCCCGATTCCAGAACTACGAGAACTACACACCATTGAATGACACATTGGAAAATATTTACCTGGACACGTATAATGTGTTGCAGTACAAAAGACCGCCACCTCGTGATTCGACCGAGAAAGAAATGGCGACAGGGAAATTTTGCTTGTTTCACGGAACACATGGACATTCGACCAATGAGTGTCGACATTTGAGGGATGTAATTGAAAAGCTGCTGCGTGAAGGAAAGTTGGATGAGTACAAAGTTGCCCCGAGGGACAGGGGGCAAGGAGAGCAGGCTCCAAAGCAAATCCTACCTGCTCCTAAGCCTACCGCGCAGCAGAAAGGTAAAGGGATCGTCATCAACTCCATAGTAGGCGGACCTCACCCGGCAATCCGAAGCTTTAGGTCAATGGACCAATATGTGAATGCGGCCAAGCATCTAGATGTGAATGAAGGTGACGATTTGGAAGATGTTACCCCCATCAAACAACAAAAAACCATGTTCGATGATGTGGTGTTTCGCAGCCGAGACAACACGGGAATACAATCTCCCACCAATGATCCGTTGGTTATTACTACCACTATTGGGCCGGCTTTGGTCCATAAGGTATTAGTGGACAACGGAAGTTCCGTTAATATTTTGTTCAAGAAGTCATTTGATCAGATGAAGCTTGAGCCCGAAGATCTGAAACCTTGTGAAGGATGGATTAGAGGTTTCAACGGAGCGACGACAGCTCCTATGGGATATATAGAGTTGCCTGTGACCCTAGGGCAAGGAGAACGTAGAAGAGTGCGAATGCTTCAGTTTGTAGTACTGGACGTAGATTCGCCATATAACGCATTTTTAGGGAGGCCTGCCCTCGCTGAGTTTAGAATTTGTATCGCCCCTTGGTGCTTGTTACTAAAGTTCCCAACCGAAGCCGGGACTGGAGTAATAAGAGGGGATCAGGTTTCTGGACGGGCCTGCTATGTGGCCGAACTGAAGATGTTGATGAAAGGAGTTAATGCTGAGAATAAGGATGCCTCATCTCCCTCAAAGGGGGGCTCGGCATAGCAATTAGAGAGGTTGAACCCAAGGGAGTTGCGAAAAGGAACGCCTGAAGACCTGGATCCTAGAAAAGACGAGGAACCAGAGGCTAGGAATGCAACTCCTAATGAAGCAACAGTGGAAATTCCTGTTGATAAAGCTGATCCGACGAAAGTTTTGAAGATTGGTTCCCAATTGGATCCACGTCGTGCTGAAGAGCTGACGAACTTCTTGAAGGCGAACTTAGATGTGTTCGCCTGGACCCATGCTGACATGTGTGGGATATCGCCTTCCGTTATCAGTCACAAATTGAATGTAAATCCGAAGCATCCGCCTGTGAAGCAAAAGAGACGCATGCTGGGCCCAGAGAGGTCGGTTGCTCTCAAAGAAGAAGTAGAGAAATTGAAGCAAAATGGATTTGTTCGAGATTCGACTTATCCCGACTGGATATCGAATCCTGTCTTGGTAAAGAAGCCAAACGGAAAGTGGCGAACTTGTATTGACTTTTCAGATTTAAACAAGGCTTGCCCAAAGGAAAGTTTCCCACTTCCCAGAATTGACCAGCTTGTAGACTCGACAGCAGGTCATGAACTTCTCTCTTTCATGGATGCGTATTCTGGATACAATCAAATTCCTATGCATGTGCCAGACCAAGAGCATACGAGTTTCATTACGAATTTGGGATTATATTGTTATGTTGTAATGCCGTTCGGATTAAAAAACGCTGGAGCTACTTATCAGCGATTGGTAAATAGAATGTTTTACGATCAGATAGGAAAAACTATGGAAGTTTATGTGGATGATATGCTGGTTAAATCAAAGCAGTCCTCCAGTCATACGCAAGACTTAGCAGAAATGTTTGGTATCTTGCGAAAATACCATATGAAATTGAATCCTTTAAAATGTTCATTTGGAGTGGCGTCGGGAAAGTTCCTTGGCTTCATTGTGAGTTCCCGAGGAATTGAGATCAACCCTAGCCAGATAGCGGCGATTAGAAATATCAAAGAACCAAGGAAAATTAAAGACGTCCAAAGTCTGGCAGGGAAGGTAGCGGCGCTAAGTAGATTCATCTCCAAAGCCACCGATAAATGTGTTCCATTTTTTGATTTGATAAAAAGGGGAAAGAAGAACTTCCAGTGGACTCCCGATTATGTCGAGGCTTTTCAAAATCTGTTAGAACTGTTAGAAAAACCGCCAATCTTATCAAAGCCCGTAGACCATGAAGAACTATTTGTTTATCTAGCAGTCTCGGCTCACGCTGTCAGCACAGTTCTGGTTCGAGAAGAAGACAAAGTACAAAGGCCAGTATACTATGTGAGTAAGAAATTAGCAGCGGCAGAGCGCAACTACCCAAAGATCGAGAAGCTTGCTTATAGCCTCCTGATTGCATCCCGAAAGCTTCGTCACTACTTCCAAGCCCATCCAATAACCATATACACCGATCAGCCGTTAAGACAAGTGCTGCAGAGAACCGAAGCGTCGGGAAGGTTGATTAAATGGAACATAGAACTAAGCCAGTTTGATTTGAATTTTCAACCACGAAAGTCAATCAGGGGGCAAGCTCTAGCAGACTTTATTGCGGAGTTCACCATTCCAGAAGAAGAAATAATCAATGACCAAGTGGTCAAATCTGAGGATAAGCTAGAGATGAATCCGTGGAGACTATATACAGATGGAGCTAAAAATGACCGAAGATCCGGAGCTGGAATTGTCTTAGTCACTCCGGAGGGACGGTCGTTATATTACGCCCTGCGATTAGAATTTTCGGCAACAAACAACGACTCTGAGTATGAAGCCCTGATTGCCGGGCTGAAACTCGCTAAAGACCTCGGAGTAAAAGTGATGGATATATTTTGTGACTCTAAGATTGTTGTTTGTCAAGTGCGAGAGGAGTTCGCGGCTCGAGGACCTCGACTTGTTGCTTACCTTAAGAAAGTGAAAGAGCTATTAAGTAGCTTAGGGCGGTACAACATAACACATATTCCCAGAGAAGAAAACCAGAAAGCGGATAGACTAGCAAAATTAGCTAGTTCTGACAATCCAGAAGGGACTGAGGTAATTCCAATTGAAACGTTGGAGTCGCCAAGCTTTGAGTCAACGGAAATGGAATTCGTTCTTGAAGCGGAACCAGAGAAGGAATCATGGATGACTCCAATCAAGAATTTTCTTAAGAATGGGACACTCCCATTAAAGAAGAGTGAAAAGAGAGCTGTAGTGCGCAGAGCTACCAGATATGTTATACAAGACGATATTCTCTATAGACAAGGATTTTCTATGCCCCTGTTACGATGTATCGCACACGACGACATCAAGCGTGTACTGAGAGAAGTGCACGAAGGTGAGTGTGGAGATCATACAGGAGGTCAAACTTTAGCGAAGAAAATATTGCGATACGGATACTTCTGGCCTACGATCAACAAAGATGCAGCTGATTATTCACGACGCTGCGATAAGTGCCAGAGATTCGCCAAAATCCCCAGGGCACCGTCAACCCAGCTTAAATCGATGGTGAGTCCTTGGCCATTTGCCACATGGGGAATCGATATCATTGGAGTTTTACCGATCGCTAAAGGAGGGGCTAAGTATGCCATAGTAGCCGTGGATTATTTTACAAAGTGGGTGGAAGCTGAACCCTTGACTAAGATCACCACAAGAAAGGTGATAAGTTTTGTGGTCAGAAATATTATATGCCGATTCGGGATCCCAAGGACGATTATTACCGATAACGGGACCCAATTTGATAGCACTGAATTCAGAAACTTTTGCCAGAAATATAAGATAGACAAACGATATACTGCAGTTGCCTATCCACAATCTAATGGGCAAGTAGAGGCAATAAACAAGGTAATAAAATCCATCCTCAAAAAGCGATTAGAGCATGCAAAGGCAAAATGGGTTGATGAATTGCCCCTAGCTTTGTGGGCATATCGAACAACGTTTAAAACGGCTACCGGTCATACCCCTTTCTCCCTCTCCTTTGGCTCAGAAGCAGTAATTCCAGTTGAACTGGAAGTTCCTTCCCACAGGGTGACATATTATGACCCGATGACGAATCGGGCACTTTTACTTGAGTCTCTTGATGAAGTCGAAGAGAAAAGAGACGAAGCAGACTTGCGTGCAGCAAGACATCGGCATCAGATGGCACACTATTATGACAAAAAAGTTCGCCTCAGAACTTTTGAACCAGGAGATTTGGTGTTAAAGAGAGTTTTTCCATCTCTTCCTCACCTCGGCCCAAAATGGGAAGGACCCTTTGTCATCCAACGGAAACTTGATAAAGGAACATTCAAGTTAACGACCGTAGATGGCGAAGAAGTCCCTCGAGCATGGAATGCCCAACACTTAATGCGATATTTGGATTAGAAATGCTATACTTTTTGCTGTTCTTCCTGTAAACTCTGTAATAAGGCACGACTTACCTTTGGAAAATATGACGATATGAATAAAGGACTATAAAGTGGACGTAGGCTATGACTTAGCTGAACCACTATAAAATATTGTGTGTTATTTACTCTTATGCATTTACATTCGTTAGTTATTCTATTGTGATTATAAAATACAGCACAACTTAGAGCCTAAAAAGGTTGAAACAGTTTGGGCATAAAAAGAAGCACAATGATTATTTGTGCAATAAGACATAAAAGAATGAGAAAACGACATTCTGAACTCTAACTCTCCAGAGAAAGAGAGAGAGTATAAAAGCGTCTCAGACTGAGCGCTGAAAAAGAAATTCTATTCTGAACTCTAACTCTCCAGAGAAAGAGAGAGAGTATAAAAGCGTCTCCGACTGAGCGCTGAGAAAGAGGTTCAACTCCGAACTCTAACTTTCCAGAGAGAAAGAGAGTATAAAGGCGTCTCCGACCGAGCGCCGAGAAAGAAATCTTTTCCCGTTGAACGACCGGGGGATAAACAAATAACTGAACTCGAACTCTAACTCTCAAGAGAGTGAGAAAGAGTATAAAAGAAATGCCAGGAAAAACAACAGATATTGATGATACAGGAAATGCTATCCCGTTAGAGAATCGGGAGCATCCAGATTGCATAGTTAGGCACTGAATAACTTACGGAGATTGACTGGGGACGCATACCCATACACATATCTCCCCTCTTCACTACTTTGTTTCATAACTATAGATATGCATTTTTACATAAGTGCAGAACTGCTAACAAATAAACATTGCAGAAAGTGAATTATTTTTATTTACGAATGAATGAATTTGTACAGGGAAATAACTGAAAAAGAAAGTGCGAAAGCTGCTGGTGTAGCAGCACTTATTGATTTACAAAGATGCTAAAAGGACACAGAAGAACCCACTATTTGGGCTTGGAATGAGCCTTTGATTTCTTGACAGCTTTTTCTGCATCTTTTGCTTCCTTCTCGGCTTCAGTCAAGATCCGCTTTGGTTTCTTTTTCCCTGAAGATGTAGTACTGGGGCCAGCAGACTTTTTCCCGGAGGGCGGGGCACTGGAATCGAGAGAAGATTTTTTAGCAAGTTCTTCGGTAATAGATCTAGTGGAAAGCTTAACAACTAACCTTGAACCTGCATCCACAACTGCGAGGGGCTTGAGGACCTCAGGGTCTAATTCTTCAGCCTTTAATTGCAAGCGCTTGTCTTGATCAGCCTTCATGGCAGCCAAGGTAATGTCCTCAGCGCTTTTCGACTCCCCGGTTATTGTAACTTCTGGTTCCTCATCATGCCCCCCGTCTCCTCCGTCGTCTTTTAACGCTGCAATCATTTCTTCGTCATGGGGAGTAGTCACCTTAGTTGATTCACTCCTTTCCCCTAAGTCTGTGGAAGCAGCCTTGTCTTCTCCTTCTTTGACCCTATCAGCGGGCTTTGTCCCAGTGGTAGCTCCTTGAACTACATCTGTCCTCGCGGAGGATTCAACGCCTACAAAATGAGAAACATCGGTTATCAACTCAGGCGAGAGCAAAGGATTTCTCATCGAACGTTCAATCATGTAGCCAAAGGTAGTAGTAGCCTTGACAAGTTGAGGAGAAAAGACAGGGATACCTTCTGAAGACTTCTCAGCGGGGGTGACTACTACCTCTGGAGTTATTTCAGGAATGGGAGATAGTAAAGTTGATCGGGGAATTCCCGGGTTTTCGGGATCATACCCTTCCACTTCAGGAGTTACAGGAGCAGAAGAAGAGGAGCCAGCTTCAGGAATGGTTTTCTGTTTAGACTTCCGCCTCTCTTCTTCCATGGCCTCAGCAATTAGACGGCGACCTTCAGCTAGGCGCTCCGGTTCGTCGTCTCTCAAGTACTTCTCCATCAACTTATCTTCATCGAGGGAATCGACCTTAAGCTCTTCTTTTTCCCACTCGACGATTTGATTCCACACATGAACCAAAGTGGATGGATAGTCCTCGATCCAGGAAATGTTTCGACGACGAATAATGTGCGCAAAGAATTCGATCATTAGCTCCCCGAAGCCCTGAATATCGGCCTCCGCCTCTGATAGCTGTTTGCGGGTTACCTCCGCAGATTTAATAGCGCATTCAACGTTGCCCTCAGCCAGAGCAGCCCTGTTTTCCGCCTCTAACAATTTTGAAGCCAAATCAGCGTTTTTCTTTTCTAACTCAGCGCTCCTTTTCGCTAACTCGGCGTTTTTCTGCTCAAGCTCAACATAAGCAAGACGTGCCTTCGTAGCCTCTGATTTGGCTTCGTCAGCTTGCTTCTTTAACTCGGAACGTTCCTGAGTATGGGATTCTAGTAAATCATGATAGCGCTTTTGCATGTCCTCAAACTGTTGTTTGAAGTTAGAAGCGTTCTTCTGAGCGATAGCTAGTTGAGCTTGAGTATCTTCTAAATTTTTTCCTAAGGTTTTTAGGGCTTTAGCATCTTCCTCTGCAGTTTTGTGCATTGAGTCAGCATTTGTCAGTAGCGTGCGAATGATTCTAGAAAGAGTGCGGGAATACTTGAACATTTCGGTATATTGTTTTTCCACCAAATCAATCTTTGCTCTGGCCTCCTCTGCCCAATTAGAAGAAATAGGTTCAAGGGAAGGTAGAAAGGTCAGAGTCTCGAAGTAGTGCTCGGGAAATTGCTCCTTTAAGTATGCCAGCCTTACGGCGGTTCCCGCATCTGGTGGAGGAGGGGCTAGGATTGTTAGTTCAGCGTCCCTTCCCGAAGAAGATTCTGTAGAACCCTTGTCTGTTCGAGGTCGCTTGGTAGCAGGGACTTTTTGCTTACTTCTAGACCCAGTTTCCTTTGGAGGTGTTTTCTCTCTGCTTCGCTTTTCATGGGAGGAAGTGGAATCCCTAGATTGTGGTCTATCCTCCTCCCTACGACCTTGATAGCTTTTGTATTTTTCCTGTTCCGGTCGAACTGGTGAGCGGGAGCGTGAGGATCGAGATCGATAGGGATCATAGGGTCTCCTTTCCTCCCTGCCGCGGTCATCCCGGCGGTTATATTCGGCATCCTGGGGAGGATTAGACATGCTGCGGCGAAGCTTTCTTATGTCATAAGAGGATCGAGACATTGTACCTGCACGATAAGTTAAACGAAGTTTAGAATCAGCGGATCCATGGAAAAAGAAGTGCGATGAATGCTAGTGCTACGGTGCAAAGTGCATCCTATGTAGTGTATGTGTCCCCCCAACCAACCCGAGTCTGAAGCTAAAGTGGTGCGGGCAGGCTCTTTGGCCTTAGCAGGAGTAGTCTCTTCAGAAGAAGTGAAGACTAGAGGGTCCTTTCTGAAATCTTCCGAAGTGTATATAGTCTCGGGTAAAGGGAGATCCCCCAAACCCTGAAATATGTGCTCGTCGGCGCTAGGAACATCCCCTTCGGAAGCGTGAAGTGGCGACCCTTGGGGAGATTTTGATTTGTCTACCGAGGTAGTTTCCTCGGGGGCAATATATCCTTCACGATGTTTTTTGGCCAGATTAGCCAGTTCATCATCTTGAGTGGAAGAGGGAGAGGGTGAAGTTTGAAGAGAAGCTGCAGGAATTCCCGAGCCTTCTCCTGTTTCTGGAACTGTTTCCACTGGAGGAATATATGCATAAGGGACTGTCCCATGACCAATGCTACGGTAGACGGATAGCAGCCCATGAAAATGAAGGTACTCATCTTTAAGAACCTCGTCAATAGTAAGGAATTTTTGGTCGCCATTGAGGAGACGGTGCATTCGATCAAAGAACACTTGGTCTGATACCTGTTTGGGATTATCGACTGCAAATAAAAAGGAAAAACAGGTCAGGATGATGATTCAAGTGTATAGAGTCCAGGGTCAGAAAATCAGTGCTTTACTTGATTTTGTCCATCTTCTGGCGCATCCAGACTGTTGCTTTATATAGAACCACTCCAGTCTGGAATCTCCAGCCTTGCTGCTAAACGGTGTAGAGATTATCTTCCTCTTTGGGACCGACTCAAAGTAACAGAAAGAAGGGGTTTCCCTAGTCCGATGTTTGAAATTATAGAAGAAATGAACATCGTCAAACGTAAGCTCCACGCCTAGAATTTCACGATATGCTATGAATAAGGTATGCAGATAGGCATATGAATTGGGATGCAGCTGCATGGGGGCAATCCGCATTTGTCTTAAGAAGTCGACGATGAAAGGCGAGAAAGGAGGAATGGCGCCAACCATGCACATCAGACGAGTGACCGTCATATATCCTTCTGGAGGGTTATGTGGACGGTCAGAACGTGAGGGCACTAGAGTGTCTCTCTTCATTATTCCGTACTTCAAGCAAATTCTCACGAGTCGGTCATTGTCAATTGTTGATTCTACGGAATCTGGAGGTGATTCCAATATAATGGCTGAGTCAAATTCATCGGGTGCTCGGTTGTCACCAATCCCTCCTTCCTCCTCAAAGCCTAGGGAAACTTCATTTTCTGAAGACATTTCATCGCTTTCCCGATGACCAACTCCGTAATCCGGACCCTCGCTGTCCCATTCTGGGTCAGATGAAGAAGATATATCCTCGAGAGTGGTTTTGTTGGAAGTTTCTGGAGCTTCTTTCCTTTCAGCTAAACGAGAAGAACGTCTGGGCCTCATTGTCATGGAACTATTGAAGAAGCAATAGCACGGATTAGAGTGAATTATCCCGTGTCCCCCTTTTTTTGTGTATGTGTGTGAACTAAAGTGTATGCAACAAATGTGGGAAGTGCAAAATAAGAGTACAGCAATGTAAGACGAAGCTTTAAAGAGAAGGTGATAGTCAGAATTGTTCTTAATTCTCGTTTATGTTTACAAGGCACTATCCTAACTGTCCGCGAGGCATATTCGTCTAGAATAAGTGTTAGTTGAATTAGTTGAGTGGTCTTTATGTGTCAAGTTCAATATGTTCGGGTCGGTTCGGATATGCATATGATGACTAGCTCGACGCAGGCAAAGATAACAGTCGGTTCGGGTGCCTCACTAAAGCATGGTCAGTTCAAGACAAGGGAAGCAACGGGTTCGGAAGCAGGACTGATCCGTTCGGATCGGGTAGCCCGATCCGAACCGAACCAGCACCACCTAACCGATCCGTTTACTTCAGCCTCTTATCCCATTCACTTTTCCGACCCGAACCGACTTTTCCTTTCCTTTCCATCTTTCCAAAGAACGAAACCCGAGCCGATTCCCTTTCCCTCCTTTTCCTTTTTGCTCCTTCGTCGTCTACCCGAATCAACTCCAGCTTGTCACCCCACTCTTCATCTCTTTCCTCTTTTCCCATCTACCCACAGACGAGTCCGCTTTATCACCGAAGCCGCCGTTAAGAACAAATATTCGCCCTATTCAGCCTCGCAACTCCTCGAAGCAATGGCGCATCCACCAGCAGCGGCGGAGGGTTCGAGTGATGCTTATGGCCAAACCATCCTAATCCAACGCTAATTGAAATCGAGAACGGTTGCAACAAAAGCATTTGAGATTAGAAAAGCTACCTATATGTTTGATTCGGGAAATCTACAGGAAATTGTTTTAGAATTTTCGAGTTTCTGACGTTTTCAATATTAAGGTCGGGAGCGGCAGCAAAAACGAAGAAGGAAGGGATGAAGGCAGTAACGAGTTTATAAAGGGAATGTTGTTGACTCCTCGTCTTCCTGTTTTGTCTCACCCGCTCGGACCGGAATGAAGGCCCAGAAGCACAACTCCCTCTGAAGGCCCAACGTCCAAGAACTTAACTCACGAAGACGCTTCGGATCGGAATCCGAACCGAGCGGAAATCTCACGCGATTGATTTAACGTCCGACTCGAATTGAAGAGAAGGGAAGTAAAGGAGGAGCATACCTGCAAGAAGCATTACACGGCGAGAAGAGTTCCCAAATTTGCTCAGAAATAAAGAAAAGGCACTCGGATCGGACGCCGAACCGAATAGAAATCAATGCATTACTCTTGACAATTCTGGTTAAACGACATCAAAGGACACTTTGTACAACGAAAGCATCCTTTGAGGGGGCAAAATGTTAGCCTACTTTGTGAACTAGGCAACACAAAGTCAAGAAACCAACCGTTGAAGAGTATTTCAAGTTATGCGACTCCGGTTCGGATCGGAAGGAAACTCCACAATTCAGATTGATAGCAGCGTATCGGTTCGGATCGGGTAAGATTCTCTGTTCGGATCGGATATCTCTTACTGGATAAATTGGCAAAGCATACCTGATCGGATCGGAAGGCCAATGAATCTCAGGTGGATCGGAAAGCCGTCTGCTTGCCACGACTTCGGAGCGGAGCGGAGTATGATTAGAGAAGAAGAGACGTCCAAGCTACTCCGGTTCGGGTCGGGTATTCCGATCCGAGCCCCCAACCTGCACGTCTCCGACCCGCACCCGTGATCCAGGAAAATCTCCTATAAAGTCGCCTGGAGAACCGGACCGGATGTGACCAAGTCCTACCCCTAACGTCCATCTCATTGATGCGTTGTCAGCTTGATAGCCCATCCGAACCCGAAGAGAGTGCGATGGATGACACGTGTTCCGACCCGGATTGCATCTCAGGCAAATTCACACCTATAAATACCCCATCTAGAGACAAAGAGAAGGATCTTTTTCAGCACTTTAAAGAATCCAAGTACCTCCATCGTCCGAATTCCTTTACTCCCGGAAAATCCAAACCCTCTTTCATTTCTTGTTTTTATCATTTTGAATGAATAAAAGTGAGTTGTGAGCGAATCTTACACTGTATTTGTAGCTGAATTACTGAATATAGTGAAAACTAAGTGGACGTAGGCATTTCTTCGCCGAACCACTATAAACCTTGTGTGTTCTTTTTTATTTCTGCTTTACTTTATCTTGTTTCCAATCAATTTGGGTGTTAGAACCACATTTGGGTCTAACAGCGGGAGTGGTCTCTTCAGAAGAGGTGAAGACTAAAGGATCCTTCCTGAAATCCTCTGAAGTGTATATAGTCCCAGGTAAGGGGAGATCCCCCAAACCCTGAAATATTTGCTCATCAGTACTAGGGACATCCCCCTCGAAAGCATGAAGTGGCGACTCCTGGGAGGATTTTGACTTTTCTAGAGAAGTAGTTTCCTCGGGGGCAATATATCCTTCACGATGCTTTTCGGTCAGATTAGCCAATTCATCATCTTGTGTAGAAGATGGAGAAGGTGAAGTTTGAAGAGGCGCTGTAGGAACTCCTGAGCCTTCTCCTGTCTCTGGGACTACCTCCACTGGAGGAATGTATGCGTATGGAACCGTCCCATGACCAATGCTACGAAAAACAAATAACAGCCCATGAAAGTGAAGGTATTCGTCTTTAAGGGCTTCGTCGATAGTCAAGAATTTCTGATCGCCATTAAGAAGTCGGTGCATCCGATCGAAGAACACCTGGTCTGACATCTGTTTGGGATTGTCGACTGCAAATAAAAAGGAAAACAAGTCAAGGTGATGATTCAAGTGTATAGAGCCCGGATTTAGAAAATCAGTGCTTTACTTGATTTTGTCCACCTCCTGGCGCATCCAGGTTGTCGCTTCACGTAGAACCATTCTAGTCTGGAATCTCCAGCTTTACTGCTAAATGGTGCAGAGATTATCTTCCTTTTTGGAACTGATTCAAAGTAGCAGAAAGATGGAGTCTCTCGAGTTCGATGCTTGAAATTATAGAAGAAGTGAACGTCATCGAACGTGAGCTCTATGCCTAAGATTTCACGATATGCTATGTACAAGGTGTGCAAATAGGCATATGAATTGGGATGCAACTGCATGGGGGCAATCCGCATTTGTCTTAAAAAGTCAACGATGAAGGGAGAGAATGGAGGAATGGCGCCGACCATGCACATCAATCGAGTGACCGCCATATATCCTTCTGGAGGGTTGTGGGGACGGTCAGAGCGTGAAGGTACTAGAGTGTCCCTTTTCATTATCCCGTACTTTAAGCAAATTCGGATAAGTCGATCGTTGTCGATTGTTGATTCAACGGAGTCTGGAGGTGATTCCAATATAATGGCCGATTCAAATTCGTCAGGGGCTCGATCGTCACCAATCCCTCCTTCCTCCTCGAAACCTAGAGAAACTTCATTCTCTGAAGACACCTCGTTGCTTTCTCGACTTCCAACCCCGTAGTCTGGACCCTCGCTGTCCCATTCTGGATCCGAAGGAGAAGATATATCCTCAAGAGTGATTTTGTTAGAGGTTTCCGGGGCTTCTTTCCTCTCAGCTAGTCTGGAAGAGCGTCTGGATCTCATTGTCATAGAACTATTGAAGAAGCAATAGCATGGATTAGAGTAAATTAGCCCGTACCCCCCTGTGCGTGTGTGTAAACTAAAATGCGTGCAGCAAATGTGAGAAATGCAAAGTAAAAGTGCAACAATGTAAGAAGAAACTTCGAAGAGAAAGTGATAGTCAGAGTAGTTCTTAATGTTCATTTATGTCCGCAAGGCATTATCTTAACTGTTCATGAAGTTAGAAGTAATATCTTTTAATAGTTGGACGAAAGTTTGTGTTTTGGATTGAATAGTTTTCGGTTCGGATGCAGACACCAGGATCGGATCGGATAAGCAAAGGCTCACACTCAGAGAGATATATCCGGATCGGTTCGGGGATCGACTTTCGGGGCGGGTCGGATTAACCTGGATAACCATACTACTATTCTCTCTTTTGTTTCACAACCCGGTCCGACCCGAGCGCATAAGTCTTGACCTCCATTTTTATTCATAGATCCGACCCGACTCGGTCAAACAAAGTAAGTCCCATTTCTTTGCCCTATTGCTCCGACCCGGTCCAGCTCTGTGAATTTCTCTCTTTCCCTTTTTCTCCTACTGCTCCCCCACCCGAACCGATCTCCTTCAATTTCCTTCCTCTTCCTCCTCTTAAGTAGTGAACCCAACTCGATATCCCAAGCCTTAATTAAAATCAGGTAAGTAAGCACTCAAGTATTCAACAACGAGTCTCAGTACCCTCCTCCAACGCCTCGAAATGGCGTCGATGCCATTAACGACGAAGGCGGAGGATAAAGGAAGCCTTGGCGATGGAGTTAGTCAATTACCTTGCTAGAATCATTTATCTTAACTGCGGATATAAATTAAAAACAATTATGGCAACGAGATTCAAGATTACAAGGCTACCTATGTATTTGATTCAAAGATTGAAGCGAGAATTTTGGAATTTCTTGGAAAGACTAAAGTTTCGATGTGGAATCGGTTCGGATGAGCAGGAACAGTGAATGAAAGAAAGGAAGAAAAGTGAAGTAAATTTATATAAAAAACAAGCTGACTATTCGTATTCCCGATCGGACCGGTTCGAAAAGCCCAATGACGCAGCTTGGCCCACTAATCCAATGCAGGGAATAGGAAGAAGGAGATCCGTTCGGGTCGGAACCCAAACCAGAAATCTGTTCGGGTCGGAATCCGAACCGAACAGGATGCAGTACGACAGCTTGGCATGCGTATTCAAAAGGAAGGATGAAGGTGTTGTGCAACAACAATCAAAGCATGCTCCATTTCCAACAGAAGCATCCTTTGAGGGGGCAAAGTGTTAGCCTACTTTGTGAACTAGGCAACACAAAGTCAAGATATCAGACATTGAAGAGCATTTCTAATTAGAAGACTTCGGTTCAGATCGGAGAAGACACTACAGCCTAGATCGGACAGCTGCAATCGTTCGGATCGGGTCAAAGCAACGTATCGGTTCGGAGCGGATAAAATCTCCTGTTCGGATCGGTGAGCTATTGCTTTTGAAGACAGAGAGCGCGTGTTCGGATCGGAGGGCAGTCTTCTTCAAGATGGATCGGAAAGCCACCCAATTGCTACAGAGATAGGTCGGAGCGGAGCGAAGCAGATTAAAAAAAGAGAGAGCGTTGCATCTAAGCCAATCCGGGTCGGATCGGGTATCCCGATCCGAACCCCTTATATGTGTGTCTCCGACCCGAGCCCATTTTCCATATCATTCTCCAGCAAAAGCGCCTGGATATCCGGATCGGCTATGACAAGTTCCTACCCATAACGTTCATTACTCTGATGCGTTGTCAACACAATAATTCATCCGAACCCGAGGCTAATGGGATGGACGACACGTGGCTCCGATCCGGATCGGGTTTTGAGCAAATTCACACCTATAAATACCCCGTCTGGAGACAAAGAAAAGGATCTTTTTTCTGGCACTTCGAGAATTCAACCACCTCCATAGTTCGAACTCCAATACTCCCGGAGAATCCAAATCATCTTTCATTATTTGTTTTAGTCAATTGAGTGAATATAAGTGAGTTGTGACTGGAATCAAGTGAATCTTACATTGTATTTGCAACTGAATCATTGAATATAGTAAAAGATAAGTGGACGTAGGCATTTCTTCGCCGAACCACTATAAATCCTGTGTGTTCATTTTTATTTTTATCTCATTTCATTTTGCTTTTAATCAATTTGGGTGTTAGAACCACTTTTGGGTCTAAAATGCATCAATTGCATAATATATGCCGTATTGCATAATTACATAACTACCAAAATAAAGCTCATCATTTACATCAATTATCATCATATTTTGTTCATATTCGGTCTCATATTCAATGATATTTTCTGTTGTACGCTCGAATGCTTCTACCAAAAAGTTTGATTGATTGTTTGAAGTTCCAAAATTTGTATGATCGTCTGTTGTTATTATTCCATTGATTTACTAAAGACCTGCCCGATATGTTTGTTTATTTCGAGTATTCTTCCCATCAAATGTAAATCTGGCATTTTTTTTTAAAAACGGTCGTCCAATATGCTTTATCTCCTTTTAGAGACAGATAAGATGCATAATAAATTTTCAATGCTTGTTTGGCTAGTACAAAATGATCGTACTTAAGAATACAATATAGAAGTGTTGATTTATGATTTTCTTTTTTTTTTCATGGTTAGTCACCCTACTTCCCATTACAAACACAATAAACACTTGCATTTCGTACATTATTTCATTTGAACCAATTCAACAAAATTTCAGCAGCACTTCCATTTTGTTTCCTGTAATGTTCACGAATGCCTATAAATAAATAATAAAAGAAAAGTTACAGTGAAATTTTATTAACTTTTTGAAACGAAGTAATATGCAAAATGTTTGTAATTGCTTATTGTGTTTATAACGTGTCCAATAAAGGGATAAATCCAACAAGCATTGTATAATATAAATATAAATGGCCGTTCTATGACCAAAACGACTATTTATATAATGATCATGTACAATACTCGTTGGGCAGGGTCAAAAACTCTCAAAGACACATAAGGCAAAACGTGCACATTTTACATTTTTTTTTTTTACTAATTTTATGCATTTCAAAAAAAGTATATTAAAATTTATCACATTTTTCCGGCGTATTTCATTGACTTAATACTGCTTTAATATTGTTGTTATTTTCGAAAACAGTCAAATTGCTTTTAGACTCGTGCATTCATTTTTGTTGCATAAGTGAACATGTGCACAATATAATATTTTTAACTTGTGCATTCATTATATTATCCCAATTAACACAATATAGTAATGGAAATGATGCATATATACAACGATCTACATATACAAAAACAACCTTAAATTATACATACATTTCATAATGTCACGATAACATATGAAATACGATTACAAGGGGATCATATAAACCATTATTACGCTATTGGAAACAATTGCTACCTGAGGGGGACATAGTCCCGAGATTCTTGGCCCTTAGTAGCAGCTGTATAGAGTGCCTGTTTTCCTGTTTTAATATTTGAAATTAAACTTAGATCAGATGATTAAATAAGCTAAGCAAAGAGAAATGGCATAACTAAAAAGGAAACAACAAATTCAGTAAAGCAACAAACTTGACAAACTATGAGAAAAGATGAATAAGAGTTTAATTTTCCAAGATAAAATGAAAAAGAAAATCAGTAACAATGAAAATTTTCTTATGTAGGTTGTGCTTGGATAGAAAAAAATAGTGAATCTTTATAAATAGTTGCATAAAATCCAAGTATGGTTGCAAAAAGATACATAAAAGAAAAATGGAAGATGTGAAATTTTTCGTTTTCCACCTTTTTGTAAAATAAGAAATCAAATTTAGAAAATTAAATTTTTCTAAAATTCGAAAAATAAAGTTGGTTGGTAGGATTTTGGATGCAACAATTAGATGAACTATGCTCTTACTCTTCAAGAATGGGGGAAATTTTAGATGAAAATGTATTTTGATTTTAAAAATATTGCATTCATGTAGAACTACCAGTATAGTTAGGATGTAAGCATCATGTTTTTAAAAGAATTTTTGAAAAATTTGCATACACATAAGAGGTACCGCTTAGACGTACATGTATTATTATGTTGTATTTCATTTTACACAAGTGCACATTGTTTGTAGAAATTGGATGCATACGTGATGGATGAATATTATGCGAGGGGTTAATTAATTTTTACCCTTATCAAATTTCGGGGATGAAATTTCCTAAGGGCGGGAGAATGTAACACCCCGCATTTTATGGAAATTTAATAATAAAATAAGAATAACTTAACTAAATATTCAGAATTAAGTAAAATGAATTGTACCATTGCGTTTGTCTGGAAATTCTGACTCAGGTAGATTTCGAGTTTGCGTAAACGAATAACATATGAAGAAGTTACGGACTGTAGAAGTTTGACGAAGAAAGCAGGAAGCAGGCCAGAACAACTGGCGCACTTGGTAAGTGCACCAAGGTATTTTTGCATTGGCGCACTTGTGAAGTTCGCTCTTGTTAATTTTCGGCATCCGAACCCATAGGGGTCGACCCCTTCAAGGGGTGTTGACCCATGGGTCGACCCCATAAGGGGGGTGTCGACCCATGGGTCGACCCCAGCGTCGACCCCCATCAGATATGGGCAGATTATTTGACAAATCTAGATTTTTTTTTCTTAAACCAAGTTCGAATGCTGACTCAACGCTGCGTGTAAGATAAGATCCTGAACACCTATAAATAGACTAGTAGAGCCTAGCCTAAATCTCATATTTTTGAGACGATGTCTATACTTTATCATTCGTCTTCCTCCTCAAATCTCTTTAGAAAAAAATAAAATAATTAGTTTAGGAAAATTCTAAATCAAGATCTGGAGGAAAAGAATGAAGGTGTGGAGGAAAAGAATGAATATTAATAAGAAGGTGTTCAGAATCATATTCGAAATATGGTAATTTCTTAGAACTGGTCTATTTCAATTTTCTCTTTTTCTTCCTTTTTCTTTTAGTAAGAATTGTGGATCCATGGTTGCTAGGTTCAAAATTCAGTTAGGAAGACCATGAAATACTAGATTTGGACCAGTTCAGGATGTGGAAAGCAAATTAGGTGAGTGGATTTAAGTTATATCATTTTTGATAGTGATATATTATCGTTTGACATTCTCCGTTAATCTGTAATGTAAATCTGCTAGAATAATTAAAAGTGTTGAAATGCTAATATGACATGTTGAGATATTAATATGTTAAAATATTAATATGTTGGAAATTCATATGTTGAAACGTTTAATGTGCTGAAATGTTCATATGTTGAAATGTAAACTTGTTAAAATATGTGAGGCGATTACTGTTGTTTTAATTTCATGTTAACTTGTGACATTTATGTACTTGAACCCTTAATTGTAGAAATTGGAATGATTACATGTTAAATTAGAATAATTACATGACTTGACGATGACATGTTATTTTGAGATGTAATTAATTACATGTTAGGAAGAACATGCGACATAAAATGGGCTTAATATGATGACATGAAAAATATAGATTATAGTAAAAATTTAAAAGAATGGACACACCTAAATTATATAGGAAATTTACATTAAATAGAAAATTGTAACCGCACTTAGACACAAGGTTAAATTCAACTTATGGTAGAAGTCTGCCTGGAACCGCCCGGCAAATCCAGCATCCACAAGTTGTTAATTTAATGTAAGGGTTCTGGTGCGTAAATAAAACATGTAACGGTACTAAGACACGAGGTTAAGTCAACTTGTGGAAGAAGTCTGCCCGCAACCGCCCGGGAAATTCAGCATCCACAAGTGGTAGGCTTAGTATGAGAGGTCTATTACATAAGCATATATATATATATATGTATATAAAGGATAGAGATAAATGGCCCAAATTGTGATTAATGGAAATGAATAAGGAAATGAATGGAAGTTACAACTGTAAAAGAAGTGAATGAGTGGGGAATGATAATAACCTATTATAATTAATTACATTAATGAGAATGTTATATAATAGGTAGACTTGTCCTAGGCCCAAGTGGAGATTATAGCTTAGGTGATAATAAACCAGTAAGAAAATGAGATAACATGTGTAATGAGATAAGTGGTACTTAATTGTAAATTAAATAATCAGTAAATGAGGAAAACTGAAACCAGTTATTTGTAATAAGTAGAGAAAAGGTGGGAAATTTATGAAATGTAAGAAGTTGTACTTAATTATAAATTAAGTAATCTGTAAACTTGAAAATCTGAAATCCGCTGATAAGAATAACATGTTAAGGCTTGTCCTAGGGACAAGTGGAAATTATAATATAGGTTATAATAAATGGAAGGAGACTTATTAGTGAACCTTAATTAAGAGAACTAAATTAATAAGTAAACAATGATAAGTTGTAGTGGCAGTGTAAGATGGAATTATGATTAAACAGGAAAGAGTGAGGCAAACTTATGAAATGAAATAAGTTATATTTAATCATAAATAATGACTGACATGTTAAACAGAAAACATGTGAATTGAGGTATATTTAATTACATAATAAGTAGAACATGTTATTGTAACTACGAAATCAAACAAGAATATAAAGGGATTGTGGATTACAGACGTTGAATCACAATCTAGAGAATAACTTGTTGTGGGCTTATCAATAGGCTTAAATGGGTTAAGTCATATGAATGAAATTAATAAGCAAAAGGAACTTGGTAAATTGAATAAGAAGTCAATGTGAATGGGAATAACCAAGTCAAATTGAGGAAAGAATGTTTAGACACAGGGTCGAATAACATATTAAAATGGGGCGCTTGGACCAATCCGCACATTTGAGGGTGAATAGCCCAACGTGGTAGATCATCGTGGTGTCATGAGACACGTAGGGAGCACACGTTCATCTGATTATTATGTTAGCTCCGAAGGATTGGAAGGGGAAGCACGCGGCTTTCTAAGAAACGTAAGGTGTTTTTGGTTGTCCTCTGTGCGGTGGCAGACGTTTAGGCTGTGCTCGCAGAGGTTAGGTCAGCGCGTTAGTACCAGGTGGGTGGGCCTTGACTGCAAAAGTAGCTTTGTAGTTAGAATGTTGTGACGAGATGACACTAGCGTGATTCAGTGATCGTCTCAACAGGAGGCGAGGTCAGGGCCAACAAGGATACAAGATCGTCGGGTACCCATCATCGACCGCCAATGGGATGCGAAAAGACAAGAGCTAAACCAAGACGACATCCACCTTTCACTATCGAGGCATGATGGTTGAGGGTTGATGCCAAATAGATGTTTAGATTGTTTGCTAGGGGGGATTCGCTTAGCTCTTGTAGTCTTTACTAGTTGAGGGAGGGGCTGAGGTAGGGCCATAACCACCATGAAAAACAGACTTGAGGGATATCTATATTTTTAGGCCCTTAAAGGCGGGCTTGTACAAATATGGAAAAGCTTCCAACCGAATTCCGTGTTTTTTGTACAACCTTGCCACGGAACCCGGTGCACATTAGTGGTTATGTGTGGTTAAGGCATCAAGTACAGTTGATGACACGTACGTGGTAAAAGTATAGATACATGCATGTCTACTCTGTGTGGTGTATCGTAGACTTTGGGGCATTACTCTGCGATCTGGTTCGATTAATGGTGGCAGTCCATACGCTTACATAGCGTGGCGATAACGGTTATATGCGGAATGTAGCATTGTTATATAGGATCCATACATCACTCCGGCATAGGATAAGGGCTGCGTATATTCCTATGGCGTTACGGCGGAGACCGTGCAAGTGGAGCTGTGACTCCCCACGTCCGTTAATGTCACTTTTTTTTCAGAATGCAAGAGGTTTCTTGAAGCGTTATAGGTAAATAGAAGTAGAAACATTACAAGATAGACATAAAATAACCGCGGAATTAAAAACTTTATTTAATAGAAAAGCTTCGTGGTTCAAACCCAATTACATAATAAGTCTGGAATACTAAAAACATAAAACTTCTGCCTTGTACGTAAATCATCACCAGATTACAATAATACATAAAAAGAGCATAATCCCCAAAATATAGCCATGGCAGAGAATATACGAAATCAAGCAGTACATCTAAACAGCTCTAAGCAGAAAAGAAGAATCCTGATCAAGCTTGAGTATTATAACATGTACGCAAATAATCCAACATGTACGCAAATAATCCAACATGTACGCAAATAATCCTATTATAACATGTAAGTTCTATATGTGTGCGCAATCATTCATCCAAATGCAACATCCATATGATAATACATCTACTTTCATCCATTAAAAGAAGAAGAAAATGCACACACATCCATATGCAGTATGAGAGTGACTGAGCCGATCTAGTGCCTAATGTGTGTGTGTATGCATCCACAAGCAACTACCAACCACTTGCATCCACCAAACATAACATGTCCCAAACACATGTTTACATCCATGGGATTTCTACCTAAAGGTCGAAGATCGATAGGATATACTTAGACTATAGAAACAAGCATGAATAAAAGTTTTGGAAAGGAAGTTAAGAACATACCCTTGAAAAGAAAATGGTACGAAGCGCGAATCCTGTCTTCAGTCTCCTAAGTTGCATCCTCTTGGTTATTTCCCCACTGAACTTTCATCAACTTGACTTCTTGGTTGCATAACTTCTTAACCTCTGATGCTAGAATACAGGTAGGAACACGTCCATTGTCGCCTCCCGTTCCACCTCTACTTCCTCAAGCATACTTGACTCAACTACTTCTGTTGTATCATGCAAACATTTTCGCAAATGAACATCTGCTAATTTCTCTTGTAGCTTTAACCTCTAATCCATTTGACCTATTCTTTCCATTATGAGAAACGGTCCTACAAAACTTGGTGCCAGTTTCCCTACAGATCCAAAACGAACCGCATCCCTCCGAAGTGATACTTTAATAAAACCATGTCTCCCACCTCAAACTCAATATCAGTTCTTCTCTTATCCGCATATGACTTCTTCATATCCTGAACTGTCTTCATGTGTCATGGGATAAGATCAATCTTTTCTGAAGTTTCTCTGATCATCTCAGGTCCAGGTAGAAGCCTACCTCTAATGTCTCAATTTGAGGTCCTTCTGCGAGAACAGATAATTGTGCGACTTATGGTCCCTATGTAACTCGAACCTCACTCTAAGAAGATACTGCCCCCAAGCCTTAAGCGCGGATAGTATAGCAGCCAATTCAAAAACATGGGTAGGATAGTTCTTCTCGTGAACTCTCAAATGTCTACCATCGTAACAAACTACCCTTCCTTTCTGAATTATAATTACTTTCGTAGGATCTACAGCCATCCCATCCTTCGAAACCACGTGCTCTAGAAATATCACTTACTTTCTCCAAAAATGAAATTTGGAGAATTTTATCTTCAGCCAATGTGCTCGGAGAGTTTTCAAAACCTCCCTTAAATGTGGGGCATGTTCTTCCTCGCTCTTCAAGAAAATAAAGACGTCATCAACAAAAACCACAAAGAACTTATTTAAAAACTCTTGAAACACTATACTCATCAGATCCGCAAAATAAGCAGGTGCATTCACCAACCTAAAAGGCATGACGAGCAACTCAAAGAAACCACCTTGAGTCCTAAAGGCAGTCATGTCGATACTGTCCTCGGCCACCTTCAACTGATGAAACCCCATGGCTATGTCTAACTGAGAGAAAATAGATGCACCAACAAGCTGGTCAAACAGATCATCTATCATTGGAAGTGGGTTCCTATTCTTCTTGGTGAGTTTATTCAACTCTCTATAGACCACACATAAGCGAAGCGAACCATCCGCATTAGTTGCGAATACTACTGGAGCACCCCATTCAGATATGCTTCACCTAATAAACCCTTTCTCAAGTAGCTCCCCTAGTTTCTTGCTAAGCTCCCTTCTTTCTCTTGGAGCCATATGGCGCACATGCAATGCAACTGCCTTTGCATTGTCCACCAAGTATATACGGAAATCAATCTTGCGCCTCGGAGGTAAACCCCCAAAAGCTCCTTAAAAACATTAGGATACTCACAAACTACAGATCATAAATCATCGATAGATGCATCAAGAAACTCTAGGAAAATAAGCATGACAGACCCTTTTGGGTCACAAGAAATCTAGAAGGTCCTCTCATGGCAAGTCAAAAATCTAACGGCCTTCCTCTCACAATCCGGAATGGCACCATGCATGGCTAGCCAATCCATCTCTAGAGTCAAACCATAACCCATGAAACCAAGCACGTATGTGTCGTACTCAAACTCGACGCTTAACATAGATATTCTCAAACCCCAACAAATCATAGACAGATGAGTCCAACCCCCAATGCGGTTTGAGACAACAACGGGATCCAAAACCATACTAGTACTAATGTGTAGAGACTCAACCACAGAATCAGATATAAAAGAATGTGAAGTGCCAGAATCAAAAAGAGTTCTAACTGGATAATTGGAAAGAGAAGTCAAACCTTCAACAAAAACTTTCCTACCTTTATCTGGTACAATGGCCACGAGAGCATACACCTGCCCTCCAAAAGATCCTCCCCTTTGGCCCTGTCCTTGCATCTTTGGGCATTCCCTGTTATAGTGTCCAACTTCGTCACAGCCGAAGCAAGCGTTCTTCCTTTTTTGGCAGTCTTTGATGACCCAAGATCTTACAACTATGACATTTCTTAGAGGAGTTACCACCTCGTGATGGTGGAGGAATAACAGCTGCAGTTGGGAAAGGGACGTCTCCTTTGCTCCTGGTAAGTATCGTAGCCTTAAGATACTAACGGAACCAATCCAGTACTTGAACGCCCTCGGAATATTCGGTTCCTTAGACATCTTGAAACGAAAAGGAAGAACGGACTCAAACAGAGAATCGAGAGATAATTTATATGGCTTTGGGGAATATGTTTTCCAAAACAGACTTTTCTTTTGAAAATGCTTTCTTTTTAAAACCTTTTTGAAAACAATTTTCAAAATCTTTTATCTAATCTAGTAACCTTCAGCTTTGATACCAAATGTGACACCCCACGTTCGTTAATGTCAATCTTTGTCAGAATGCATTAAGTTTGGTGAAGATTTATAGGTAAACAGAAACAGAAACGTTACAAGACAAACATAAAATAACATCGGAATTAAAAACTTTATTCAATAGAAGAGCTTCGTGGTTCAAACTCAATTACATAATAAGTTTGGAATACTGAAAACATAAAACTTCTGCCTTATACATAAATCATCACCAGAGTACAGTAATACATAAAAAGAGCATAATCCCCAAAATATAGCCATAGCAAAGAAGATACGAAATCAAGCAGTACATCTTAGCAGCTCTAAGCAGAAAAGAAGAATCTTGATCAAGCTTGAGTATTCCCACATGAGAACCTAGGGGGAAAACGAAAGCGAAAGAAGCGGAAACGAATTGGGTCAAACATAAAATCTAGTGAGTTCAGTTACTTTTAGCATATAAACAAGTAAAAGCATCATAACATGCATATAAACTGGAGAGATAGATAATAGTGTTATAAGGCAGGTATAACAAGGTAAACATGATGAATATATTGCGCTTCTTTGGTACTTTTCTATACACCAACACTAATTTAACAAGAACAAGATGGTCCCATCAAGTACGGGATGGTTGACTTAGACGTACTTCTAGTGAGAGGTTTTTATCCCATACAATAACTGGTAGCCCAACAGAACTGACAGGTGCTAACCCCCAATTACAATAACGGGCTCCTAAACAAGCAAGACAAGGTGTACACTAAATATTACACCCCAATCGTTTGGCTCCCTAACTCGTAGATACCAAGTGTTGGCCCCATAGTAGGATGTGTCACTTCCTAAAGTGGCAACCCTTTGTTCAAAAGATGTGCACAAACCATATCTATAGGTGTCACGACATCTTAACCTCCCTGGTCCTGACCCAAGCACGCACATGAACCCGTCAGAATGCGCCGCCCACACCGTCCCTGTAATAACCCGGAAATTCTGAGCCAGTTTAAAAATTTTATTTTTGGCAATTTTAGCGAATTTTCTACATTTAAAATAGACTATTTTAAATAATATCAACGAGAAATTTATTTTGAATATAATTCGAACGTATATATTATATACATCGTCGTTAGAATATAAATAATTATATATATAATTTTAAAAGGAATTGAAAATGGCGCGGTAGTTCGATAATTCGATTTCAAACTTCAATTGAACATACCGGGTGCAAAATAAACCAGATTTTAGCGAAACGAAAAATAATAGGATCTATTTGTGAATATCTTTCCAACGAACCCGAAAAATTGAAATTTCATAGCGGGAATCAAAAGATATGTCCAGTTGAAAATTCTGAATAGTGGCTATGGAATTCAGGCCCTTAAAAATGGAAATTTTGCAAACGACCTCGGATTTCGACGAAACCACTTTTGTTGGGTCCATGATGTCAAGTTATTGCTAGATTCCAAATTTCATAATTTTTCGAATCAATATGTGAGCGTGGAAAAGGAAACCGCGTTTGACCAGTTTTAGTTGATTTTAATCGACTGGAAAATGGCCATTTTTCCAACGGTCTCGGAATTCGACAAAACTAGTTTTGTTAGGACCGTATCGCCAATACAAAGCTAGAAAATATTTTTCTGGAATTTTTCTAGTTAGTATTTGACCCCGGTAAATTGAAATGCGTGTTCAAATTCAATATATAGAAGTATATGTTGATTTTGACGAAAAATGATTGTAACGACCGAATCAGCCTACGAAACATATCCCATTGTGTTCGGAATGGGGGTAAAACGCTAGGGACGACAGTCGGTGGATTTGATTTTGAGTTGGTTATAAAAAGTTACTTTAGGAGAATATGAATTAAAATTAAATATTAAAATTATAAACACCCCCTCCTTTACCTCTCCTCTAAGTCAACTACCACCCCTGTTCCTCTTCGTTGTTCAAACCAAATTAGAAAAAGAAAGAAAAAAAAACAAATCGCAGCCACCGCCGCCTAGGGCGTGACGTCGCCCACCGCCGAGCTCGCCATCGTCGGAGCGACGCAACAGGGGATCGCCGAACCCCCTCCCAACCGACGCTCTCCCCTCCGCTAGTTCTCCTCCTTCTCCGCGTCGATCTCCTCCCTCAGCAACCCCTTTCTTCCTCCGCAACCTCTCCTCCTCTCTAAACCCGACGCCGACTCCCACAACCGAACCCGCAACCCCCCCCCCCTGTTGAGATCCGCCGCCTCCAGCACCTCCATAGCCCAGTCCGCCCCCTTTAGCGCAGTAAACCCCCTCCGCCGCCAAAGCCAAGGTCAGCCACCGCCAGATCTTCTTCCTCGACCCCCTGCGCTTCCATCCATCATCGGCATCTCCTCCTTCGACCAAAACAGTGAGTGGTTATAACTTTTAATCTATATAAAATCTGATTTTGCTTCTTGTTAATTAAAAGGGCTATGGTTTTTAATCTGAAAAGCTGTGATTTCAATTTGAAAGAGCTATAAATTTTAAGAGATGAAAAGATTACTTTTTATATATGTAAAGGGGAGGCTTTAAGCGTATAAAAATACGATTTTCATATAGAAACTAGCACTAGAAAGACGCGATTTTTATTTATAAAAAGAATGTGATTTTTACATAAATGAATTTGAAGTTAAAAATATAATTTTTACTATAAGTATGAAGTTAAAAATATGATTTTTATATGATGTAAATAATAAAAATATAATTTTTATATAAGGAGGTGGTTAAAAGTATAATTTTTATAATATAGAAAAGTAAAAAATATAATTTTTATAGAGGTGGAAGATTAAAAATATAAACTTTATATTTGAAAGGGCGAAATCTTTATATAGAAAATAGCGATGTAAAAATAGAATTTTTATCTATACAGTAGCGATGTAAAAATAGAATTTTTATCTATACAGTAGCAATGTAAAAATAGAATTTTTATCTATACAGTAGCGAAGTAAAAATAGAATTTTTATCTATACAGTAGCAAAGTAAAAATAGAATTTTTATCTATATAGTAGCGTTGTAAAAATGGAATTTTTATCTAAATAGCAAAGTAAAAATTCAATTTTTATATATTGAATAGCAAGGTAAAAATTCGATTTTTATATATTGAATAGCAAGGTAAAAATTCGATTTTTATATATTGAATAGCAAAGTAAAAATTCGATTTTTATATATTGAATAGCAAAGTAAAAATTCGATTTTTATATATTGAATAGCGAAGTAAAAATTCGATTTTTATATATTGAATAGCGAAGTAAAGATTCGATTTTTATATATTGAATAGCAAAGTAAAAATTCGATTTTTACATATGTAGTGGCTACGGGCAGCGAAAGTGACAAAAGGCGAGAACAACGAAGATTTTTATAAATGAAGAGTCGTGGAGTTGGGATAGCTTTGGTGAGAACTTCTCACTCAAAATTTCTTTTTCTAGTTATATATATATATATACTAGGATGCAGACGGTGTTTAGTAGCACCTGACACCACTGTCCACAGACCATGGACTTGTTTGTTTGGTTGTGTAGTTGGTTAGATTATTTGATTTGAACTTGATTGGTTGGTGAAATGGAATGATTTGATTGATATGTGTATGGTGTGGGCCATCACTAGACCGGGGATAAGGCTAGGCCTCGTCCCGTTTCTAGTATCGTGCCGTTATGCTGCCGAAATTTCCTAAAATAAGTTAGAAAAATAAAGATATCATTTTGAATTGAATCGAATAGAAAACGAATTTGAATTGAATCGAATAGAAAACCAATTTGAATTGAATCGAATAGAAAACCAATTTGAATTGAATCGAATAGAAAACCAATTTGAATTGAATCGAATAGAAAACCAATTTGAATTGAATCGAATAGAAAACGAATTTGAATTGAATTAAATAGAAAACGAATTTGAATTGAATTAAATAGAAAACGAATTCGAATTTGAATTGAATAGAAAACGAATTTGATTTGAATTGAATTAAATAGAAAACGAATTCGAATTGAATTGAATAGAAAACGAATTCGAATTGAATTGAATAGAAAACGAATTTGAATTGAATTGAATAGAAAACGAATTCGAATTGAATTGAATATATAACGAATTCGAATTGAATTGAATATACAATGAATTCAAATTGAATTGAAATTTGAATTGAATAGAAATGAATTTTAAAACGAATTTATAAGGAAGAATTCAATTTTGATTTGAATTGAAATGGAAGTTGAAATTGTTTTTGAAACGAATTTAAAACTATTTATAAAATTCGTTTTAAAACATAAATCGACGAAATATATGTTATATATATAATATAATGGCCTGAATAGAACGCGCCGTGCCGCGGCAGTTCTTGAATTTCGACCATTTATTTCAAACGGACATTACGGGAGATCCGACCGTCGGATTCTCCTAAAACCGGAACCGTTGGGTTCGTATCGAAAAGAGCTTTCTAACGAATATTATAAATTTGAAATCTAACGGTTGGATTTGGAGATACGTCCAAATTAAATTTGGAAAAGGTCGGTGTAAGTGCAGTTCGATGGCCGTCGATGGAAATCGACTGTACGTGTCTTGATAAAATTATTAAAAATATCAATAATTTGTGTAAAATCATAAGAAATGATTTGGGAAAAATTGGGATGAAAAACTCCATATTTGAAAAGATAAAAATAGTTTTTTATCGAAATAAACTAGTTTTGAACTGAAATTAAAACCCATTTATTTTTAAATAAATAAATTGGATTTGAAATGGGTTTTAAATAGAATTGATTTGTGGGTTTATCGTGAACAGTGTTTTAAATAACATTTGTTCTTTAACCCGATAGTAAATAGAATGTGATTTGGGTTTGCCGTGAACTGTGTTTTAAATGACATTAGTTCTTTAACCCAGTAAAAGAAGATTTAATGAATCTGCAATTAGATTGAAATGTGAATTGATAATCTAAATTATCTAATTTAGAAATTGAGCGAGAATGGAGTATCACCAGTTTTACTCCAAAGCGATAGTTAAATCTTTAATTAGATTTGAATGTGAAATGGTAATTAATTTTACCGATAACACCGTGGTATTAGATATGGAGTATTACCAGTTTTGCTTCATGGGATGAATAAGTTGGGATTGGAAAATAAAATAAATAATTACTTCGGTGCGGTTCGCTAATCTCGACTAGTTTGGAAAACCATAATTTGGTTTGATATGACATCCAATGGAAGATTAAAGAATAAATTTTAAAGAATTTATCTTTGATAAAATTAATGGGAACCTTTCCCTAAGAATAAGAAATTTAGAAACTAGCTGTAGGTTAGTTAAGAAGAATGGTTTCCTGGATATTGATATGATGTTGGTTTCGGCCTTCGGGGTTAATATTTGGGGAATTGCCCTCTTACTGATTTATGGTTAGTGACCGATGAATTGGAATGAGGCGTATGTTGTGTTTGTGTAACATTTGTTTTTAATATACGCGGGTTGTTCGGAAAGGCTGGGTTTATACCCATTCTGAATAACCGATTCGACGATAAGTCGAAGATGATGAAGGTGGTCGAAGACCGGAAGTCTTCACATCGTTTGGATAATTACTGATGATCCTGATTGGGTTGTACACCCAAGAGGATGGAAATTGTTGGTGGTCGTCCAGATGTACTTGGAGATCGATGGATATGAGAGGAAAGTGCCTCCGGTTTCGTTCAGACCCAGAACGGACTTGTAAATGGATTGTGTGTCTGACATTGGATTTTATTCTGTGTTGATTGATTTCTGTTAAATATATATCTGTTTGGCGGCGGAGAATTTATTCTCTTGCTTAACGCTCTTCTCTGAGATGTACGAGCTTAGAGGTTATATATCGATAGATATCAATCGCATGGCATGAATTGCCTGTGTGGCACGCTGAGTTGCATGGATCAAGGCTTCTGTTGAAAAGCAAAGTCTTGTGGTTGATGATCAAAGCACGGCCTACGTGGCAGCTTTGTGTATAACGTGAATTCGCGAGCCTCACACCTCGGTATGAGTTAAAAACAGGATAAGGACTGCAGGGAGAGCACGACGTTTCTTTCTAGTTTGGTGGTGTCAGTGACTTACCAGCCCTGACATTTATATACTTTTCACCTATGTGGTTGTTGGATGAGGCGCCTTGATTTTAGGTCTGTAAGGACCGGGAAACGTGTGTTCAGGCATAACTAATCCTCAAACGTAAGAGATGACCGGCCCTGAAGCATCCAGGGGTTACCCAGAGTGTGTAGTCCCGAGGCATTTGCTAGAGTGTCTCGAAGCGGAGAGGAGCTTGCCCCTTGCCTCGACTCATGACGGAAATCCAATTTCCAATACGTGTATTTCGGTTTTATTTATAGAGCCTAGTATGGCGACATGATAGATGGTACCCATGTCGCCTAGGATTGATATTTATGATTGAAAATGTTTTGACACTATACACTTATAATAGTATCAAATGATTTGTTTTAAACGTACCAAGCATGTTTGGCTATTATAAGGGAAAACCCTATCCTCCGGCTTGCGTTGCATTATGTGATGGGACCTGGGTCTTATAATAGCTTCATTTTTCGAAAAAGCATTGCGTTGTTTATTGATATGCACTGGTATTCTTGGGAGGAAACCCGTTCTGTGTTATACGGCGTGGTCCCTTGAATTACTCTCTTTTAAAGTAAAGTTTTAAATAACTGTTTTAGTTCTCACACATGACTGACCTGGAGTTTATTGTTTTAACCTAAACTCTGGGTGCCCTTATTTTCGACACGGGCAGCTAGTAGTTTTGGTTTTGCAGATTTATATTCATAGGATCCTGGTTTACAGCTGGAATGATATCCGGAAAGCTCTGTATCCGTATATCACCTTCAGTTGTGCTTTGTATTATTTTCCGCTGCTATGTAATTTATTGTAATCCCTGATATTTATCGAATGTAATTTATTCATTTATACTCTGTATATTCTTGTATCTGATGGAATTGTTGTAATAACAATGAAATGTTCTTCCGTCTGCGTTCTGATTTGTCTTGTACTCAACGTTATCCGCGCTTTCCTTCACGGGGAAGTTCGGGTCGTGTCAGTCCCTTCCTTTGGACCTCTTACAACCAACTCAGTAAGCGTGCCCTAACCAAGTTCAAGGTACTCTGTTTGATACTGATATAGGTTACTTACTGATATGGGTCCCACACACTAGATGATACAAGCTCCCCCAGGCTTGCATCCCCACTACTAGGATTTCAACAGGTTATGCCTACCAGTTTAACAAGATTGCATAACCCTAATAGGTTATGTTTGTGGTCCTATATATATAAATATTACCCAACCCCACAATATTTACTTAACCCCTCCTTTGGTTCAAACAAGTTTACTTAACCCGCACTTAAGTTGATAGGTTCATGTAGCCCCTACAGATTTAAACAGGCTAAGTATTACAGATTAACAGGTTATCCCCATTCACATTGACTTCTTTTCAAGTTATCAAGTTCCGCTTGCTTATTAATTTCATATATATATATATATATATATATATATATAACTTAATCCATTTAAGTTTACTAATTAGCCCATCACATGTTATTCTCTAGATTGTAATTAACGAAAGTAATCTACAATCCCTTTATATTATTCATTGTCTGATTCCATAGTTACAATAACATGTTTTACTTAATATGTAATTAAGTATACTTCATCTCAGTTCACCTGTTTTCTGTTTACCAAGTCACTATAGCTTGTCGTTGTTTACTTATTAACTTAGTTCTTTTAACTAAGGTTCACTAATAAGTTTCCTTCCCTTTTATTATAACCTATGTTATAATTTCCACTTGTCCCTAGGAAAAGCTTACCTATTATATAGCATTTTCATTAATGTAATTAATTATAATAGGTTATTATCATTCTCTGTTTGTTCCAATTCATTCCATTAATCACAATTAGTGCCATATATTTCTTTCCTTTTATATACATACATTCATGTATTTGTTTATGCACTAGACCTCTCACATTAAGCCGACCGCTTGTTGATGCTAGATTTGCCGGTGGTTCCGGCAGACATCTGCCACAAGCTGGACTTAACCTCATGTCTTAGCACCATTACATGTATATTTACACACTCGACCCCTCACATTAGATTAACCACTTGTGGATGCTGGATTTGTCGGGCGGTTACGGGCATAGTTCTACCCCAAGTGTAATCTAACCTCGTGTCTAAGTGCTGTTACGGCTTCTAATTACTATAAATCAATGCATATTCATTCTCAAAATAATATTCATTTTCATCCTAGGCTTTTCAATTACATTATCCAATTTCAACAGATTTGTCATTTAACAGATTAAACATCTCCGCCAGTTACAACAGGTTACTCACAATTTTATTATCATGTTATGCTAAATCTTAAATTAAGCCTACATATTTATATACCCCTAATTACATTCATAATTCAAAATATAGCATTTGCGCCAAGTTTTAGTCAAATTGCACAGTACAGGTTACGCCCCCAAAGAAAGCCCTAACCATGATTCATAATACGAGTTATGCCCAAATTATTGCTTTAGATCAATGTATAGATTATGCCCCCAAAATGCCAATACAAGTTATGCCCCGATTTAGATCAAGATATAGATTATGCCCCAATTTTATAATTCCTAACCGTTCCCAATTTCGTGCATTCGCGTATTTCAGTGATAGGCCTAGGCTCGAAGGTAGCTGCCTATAAAAACACAAAGGGAAAGAGGGAGAGAAGAGAGCAAGAATAGGCATGGCAAATAAAACTGGCATAAGATGATAGAATTGATCGTACTAACATAATAGGCATAGTGACATGATTAGGCAAACTAACATAATAGGCATATGGTGACATGATTATTAAAAATTAGCAAAATAGGGATATCATAAACAGGCATGATGAGATCTAAACAGTTAATTAGACATACAATAATGGTAGATCTATTATGATTTCAAATTACTAATAGGCATAGGCTTAGATCCAGACTTATAGGCAGGTCAAGATTACATTTTAGGTATTTATATCTAAAAATAACATAGACTCATTGTGATTGGATCTAAAGAACAGAGAATTGACTGAAGCACATATCTTTGAATATGAATAACTTATTGTTGAAGAAGAAGAGGCTAGATCAGACTGAATTGGGGCAGCACCTCATTATCTCCATTGATTTAGATGAATAAAACAATGGGATAAAGGTCCTTTATATAGCCTAGGGTTCACGAATCTAGTCAGAAAACAAGTCCACGTATAAAGGAATGAATTTGGTTTGGATCTAAGGGGTATCGACACCCCTGTTGTGGTGTCGACCCATGGGTCGACACCACTTGGGTGGGGTCGACCCTCAACGGTCCGAACTCCCACCCTAGCCCGCATCTTCTGATTTTTAATTGTTTTGATTTCTGGAATAGATATGTAACACCCCATGGCCATTAATGTCACTCACAAAGGGAATGCATTAATGTCATGAAGCGTTATAGTAGTATAGAACAGATAAATTACAAGAGTAAATAAATAAAACACAGCGGAAGATAAAATTTATTTCATAGCATCATAACTTCAAAACAAGCTTACATAAGTAGTCTCCAAAACCATTACAATAGGATCAATTGTCTTTTCCAAAAACTTCAAAGTACATAAAGAAGCAAATACTTAAATAACATAAATGCATAAATCCCCATTGAGCATAGGCAAAGCCATAAAGATGAGAGAGTCCAAAGCGATACATCTACTCTTTTCAAGCAACTGAAAGAAATCGGCATTAAGCTGTAGTATTCCCTCCTTGCAAACCTAAGGGGTGGGGAAAAGGAAAGAAAAGAGGTGGAAACAAAATGGGTCAGACATAAAGTCTGGCGAGTCCAGTAATTTTAACAAATAATAGGTATGGCAAATGATCAAGACATAAATAGGCATCATGATATGGCTATAACGTAGATAAGGTGGATAAAAAGGATGGACAAGATGATTCCGTTCCTAAGTACTAAGACAATCCTACACCTTGGCTAAGCGAACAACCCACCAAGTACTAACCCCGAAGACCGAAGTCAACATCAGACTAGCACCAAAGGACTATCCGACTCAACCAACATGTATTTTGTTACACCGCACTTTTGCTAAGTTACACCACATTACTTAATTACACCGCACATCAACTAGTCTCTATTTACTAAAGGTTGATCCCTTCCCACTAACTGTACCCACATGACAAACTTGGTAGTTACTTGTACCTAGCTGCTATCGTAGGTGCCGGCTTGCTCCTACCACCGCTAAGGTACCCTTACCCTACCCATTCGAACGGCTCCTTAAACCCCATCGGCACCCATGCTGGCCCCACAGTGGGGTGTATCACTCCCCAAAGTGGCAACCCGATACCAACATAAAATGAACGACCATACCTACACTATAACACCCCACGTCCATTAATGTCACTCACAAAGGGAATGCATTAACTTCTATGGAGCATTTTAAGTAAGTATAGAACAGAAACTTAACAACAAGACAGATATAAATAGTACTCAAAGACTTAAAACTTTATTTCAGTGCAGTGGAAAAAACATATGTTTGCTTACATCATCAAAAACCAGAGTCAAAGTACATAATATCCATCTTGACTATCAAAAGTACATAAACTGAAAGACATAATCCCTAATACAAAATAGCCATAAATAAAAGAGAAGTTGAACTTTACTTCAGCGATCCATGTAATCTTCTAAAAGCAGAGAAACAACAGTCCAAGATCAAACTCCACTGGTGCTAGTCCCAACCTGAGCACCTGGGGGGGAAGCAAGAAAAGAGGAGGAAACAAAGGGGTCAGACATAAAGTCTGGCGAGTGCGATAATTTTAACAATATAATTAACAAAGTAACTAGGCTAAGGCATAAGTTGGAAAATAAGGAAATGACCATGAACCATTGAATATGCCAGAGTAAATAAGGAAACAAGATGAACGATGATATCGTTAAAGCGCACCTAACCCACTGTAAGATAATTACCAAACTACGCCAACACTGTAGGATAACTGCTATACTGCACCACCACTAGTCACCCTAAGGTTGATCCCGCCTACAGAACTTAACAATGATATTGGTAGTTTCGTGCACCCCTAGCTGCCTACATAGGTGCCGCCTGCCCCTATCTCCACTAGGTGTACCCACTACCCCCAAGAAATCGGCTCCCTAACTCGTAGATACCCGTGCTAGCCCCACAATGGGGTGTATCACTCCCCAAAGTGGCAACCCGATACAACCAACAATGCACGGCTTATACCTACACGATGCAACAACGTCTTACCTACCAGCCCGGGTCCACATACTCATATGAACCTGTTGGACTTGCGTTGCCACCGCTAACCCGGTTTGGCCTCTTACAATCAAGCTCAGTATGCGTGTCACGTCCTCGACTTGGGTCGAGCCTACAAAGATACGTATGGGTTACTGGTTGAAACGGGCCCCCATTACTTGACACAAGCTATCCACCTAAGCTTGGTCCCCTCTAGAACATCCCACTTTACCCACTTCTTATTCATGTTTCAACTACATGTTTCAATTTTGGTTAAGTGTTTTTATCGTATTTCCATATGCCACCCAAGGCATCCACTAGATTCCACATGCCACCCAAGGCATCCACTTAACCCCCTCATGTCCACTACATGTTTATCTGCTTAAGTGTTTCTTAATTCATTAAGACCGTAACCTCATAAAGACCTCTCACATTAGACTGGCATTTGTGGCAGCTGGATTTGCTGGGCGGGTCCGGGCAGTCTTACACCACAAAAGAGCATAACCTTGTGTCTTTACAATTGTTACGTATTTAATTTATGCCTAAGACCTCTCACATTAGACTGGCATTTGTGGCAGCTGGATTTGTCGGGCGGGTCCGGGCAGTCTTACACCACAAAAGAGCCTAACCTCGTGTCTTAGACGATTAATTACTCCTAATTAATCATTCCCCAATTTGAATTACTTTCCCAATTCAAATTATCAATCAATTCCAAATTTAACGATGTCCATAATTGACTCAATTATGTCCATCCATTTATTGTATGTAAAATCATACCAATTTTCACCACAACTTATTTTATGGCTTTTAAGGCATTTATACCAATTAAATCTTTTAATATTATCCCCTTTACCCCACGTTGTACATTTGTTCGTTTGACGTAAAATATACGTTAGACTCGAATAGTCTAACTCATGGAATAAAGAGAAAACATCACAATATACACATAATGAAAACATAGATCTAAACATTGGGATGAACTTGCATATGTGAATGATGTTCTACATCTAAAACTTGCATAGGCCAAAGTTACAACTTGCGTAAACTACATATGTCATGGATCCAAATCTGAAGGTGCGAACTTGCATAAATCATGTATGTCATAGACCTACATCTAAAGGTGTAAACTTGCATAGGAAATAACCCTAAACTTGCATAACATGATTCATATCCCAAACTCATATATTTATATAAACTTGCATATGTGATTTATGCATCATAACAATGGTGTAAACTTGCATCTAACATGTAAAATATCATGTAGAATTTAACATATACTTCACACATGTCATAGCCTATCCTTCAATCAAATTTTCACATGAACTAGATGTCATAACCATGTAAGGTCACATATAATTTTACCCAACTTGTATATGATCCATGTTTACATAAAAATCTAAACTTGCATACATATGATTTATCATATGAATCAACATAACCAAACTTATCATATGTATAACATGATGATTCAACTAGACATAGACTAATCATAGAATTACAATATGGGTGATAGCATCATAACTTTACATCGTAAATGATAGCATCATAACATAACGTCATAGAGATTTCAGCACAATTCTACAACATAATTACAACATACGATCAATAATTCACATCACATCCATACAATCCGCTTCATAACTTAATCTAATTAAATTACTAATTATTTTATTAAAACTATCGAACTCACAACTCAAAAGCGGTCTTGAGTTCTGAATTCTGATTTCTGAAGTTGTATTAGCTCTCCTTTGAAGAAGATTCGCTGTTAGGGTTGAGTAAAGCTGATTTGATTTGCTGTTCTTCCTCTCTAATTGGTGGCGGCTACTCTACGGTTCAAGACGACAGCATGACGGCCATAGTTTTAGTTTTAATTCTGATTTAGGGTTTGAGTCTATGGGTCTTTTTATAGAGCTTTGAATTAATTTAAGTTGTCGGATGATCTTAGGGTTAATCAAAACCATTCAGTCGGAATAGGGTGACACCACAGCCCTAATGACTCAGCAAGGAGTCAGAAAGGACTCAGCAATATGGGTCAGCCTGAACCAGAAACTGTGCAGGCCTGCTGCCTCGGCCTGGGTGCACTCGGCAGGTGCGCTTGTGCAAATTTTTACTGGCGCACTTCCCAAGTGCGCCAGTGCAATATTTTTTTTCTTTTCTGTTTTGCCACCAAACTTCGTTCGTCCATAACTCCTTCATCCGGTACCCGTTTCCCGCAAACTCGGACTCTATTTCAACCAGAATTCCGAGACGAACACAATGGCGCAACCCCATTCCCTTAATTCTCACGTCTGAGATTAATTATTCTTTAATTTAGTTATTTCGATTATTCAAAAACCCGGGGTGTTACGTTCTCCCCTCCTTAAAGGATTTCGCCCCCGAAATCTCCAAGTTAAGGATAATGCTTATCCTACCATCCGAACAACCATCTACTCAACCATCAAACACGAGCATCCATTGTCCTTATAAAATTTCTAATGCTGTATGAACATATGCAAGAAGTGTGTGTATATGTTCCTTATCTAATGCAAAATTAGGTGGTCTACTGATTCAGTTGACCATTTTAATGCAAACCATTATAGTGCTATGCGTCCATTATGTATGCGAAAGAATCCTATCGATGCATATTATTTCTACATGTGTGCACAACCATTCACCAAAATGCAACATCCATATGATGGTACAACCATTATACATCCATTACTTAAATATGCACACACATTTATATTCAATATGCAATATGAAGTGACTGAGCCGATCTAGTGCCTAAAGTGTGTGTATATGCATCCACGAGCAACCACGAGCAAACACTTGCATCCACATGCATCCATCATACATAACATGTCTCAAACACATGTTTCAACCATAGGACTATCCTACCTAAAGGTCAAAGATACTAGCGAGAGGACATACTAAAGATAAGATAAGTACAAGATAAGCGATAAAGGAGAAATTAAAAGACATACCCTCGAAAAGAAAAGGGTATAATGAACGCGTCTTCGCTTCCGTCTCCCAAGTAGCGCTGCTCTCATCATCTCCCCATTGCACTTTGACTTGTTTGACCTCTCGATTCCTCAACTTCTTAATCTCTAACCCAAGAATGCACGTAGGAGCTCGTCGAATCGTCATATCATGCTCTATCTCCACCTCTCTAAGCAAGCTCGGCTCTACCATTTCCGCGGTCTCGTGCAAGCACTTCCTCAAATGTGATACATGGAATACGTCGTGTACACCACTAAGTCTCTCGGGCAACTCCACTTTATACGCCATCTTCCCAATCCTTTCCTTAATAGGAAACGACCCTACGAACCTTGGTGCTAACTTCCCAACGGACCCAAAGTGAATGACGTTCCGTAATGGAGACACCTTGACAAAGACCATGTCCCCAATATCAAATGCAAGATCTGTCCTCCTCTAGTCTGCATAAGATTTCTGCCTATCTTGCGCCATCTTCATCCTCCTTCGAATCAAATCGACCTTTTCCGAAGTCTCTCTAATCATATCGGGCCCAAGTAAGATCTTGCCTGTAGACTCCCACCAACATGTAGGCGAACGACACGGCCATCCATAAAGGGCCTCGAACGGTGCCATGCCAATGCTAGACTGAAAGTTGTTATTATATGCGAACTCCACCAACGGAAGATGTTCCTCCCATGTACCTCCGAAATCTAAGACACACAACCTCAATAAGTCCTCTAGAATATGATTCATCCTCTCAGTCTGGCCGTCCATCTAAGGATGATATGCGGTGCTTAAACATAACTGAGTCCCTACCGCCTCTTGCAAGCTCTTTCAAAACTCGCTAGTAAAGATAGGATCGCGGTCGCTCACTATGCTAGAAGGAACACCGTGCAAACGAACTATTTCTCAAATGTATACAGAGGCTAACCATGGAGCAGTCCTCTTACCCTTCACGGGAATGAAATGGGTGCTCTTAGTAAGTCTGTCTACCATGACCCAAATCCCCGTATTACCCTTCCTCGATCTTGGTAATCCGTCAACAAAGTCCATCGAAACACTTTCCCACTTCCATTGTGGGACCTCTAATGGGTGAAGCAATCCACCAGGCTTCTTTTGCTCTGCTTTTACTTGTTGGCACACCAAGCATCTAGCAACAAACTCTGCCACGTCCTTCTTCATACCGACCCAAAAGTAAACTCGTCTCATGTCCATGTACATCTTGTCCCCGTCGGGATGGATGGTCATCTTCGAACGATGTGCATCATCAAGAATGGTCTTCCTCAAGTTCTCGTCCTGTGGTACACAAAGTCTACCGTCCCTACGTAACCAACCCTTATCATCTAGGGTATACCTACGAAGATGGCTCGATGACTCCCCTCTTTTGAGCTTTTCTACTATCTCAACCAACCGTGGGTCGTCTCACTGTGCCTCGCCAATCCATCCCAAAAGCGTAGGTCTGGTCTCTATGGATGCAAGCAAACTGGGTAAAAGTCAATAGAAGGTTTAAAATCAAACGTAGAGATGAACTCTAAGCTTCGCCGTTCAACAAACAACGGACTTAAGGACAACCTTTTTCTACTTAAGGCGTCTGCCACCACGTTACCCTTGCCAGGGGTATATGCTATCTCGAAGTCGTAGGATGCTAAAAATTCCATCCACATTTGCTGCCTTAAGTTCAAGTCCTTCTGAGAGAATAAGTATTTTAACGATTTGTGGTCAGTGAATAATTCGAATTTTTCGCCAAGAAGATAATGACGCCAAGACTTAATCGCGAAGACAATAGCAGCCAACTCCAGGTCATGTGTAGGGTAATTTCTCTCATGTACTCTCAATTGCCTTCCACCATAGGCTATTACCCTTCCCTCTTGCATTAAGACTGCGCCTAGTCCTGTCCCACAAGCATCGGTATAAACGGCAAATGGGTTACTCCCATCTGGCAACACTAAGATTGGGGCTGTGGTCAAAGCTCTCTTTAAACGTTGGAACGCATCATCATAATCTACGTCCCACATGAAAACTAAGTTCTTCTTCGTCAAGTGTGTTAATGGGGCTGATATTTTTGCGAAGTCTTTGATGAACTTCCTATAGTAGCCAGCCAACCCTAAGAAACTCCTCACCTCGGTAGCATTTTTAGGAACCTTCCAATCTTGGATGGCCACTATCTTCGCGAGATCAACAGCTATCCCTTCTTTGGAAACCACATGCCCTAAGAATCGCACTTCCTTCCTCCAAAAGTGACACTTAGAAAATTTAGCTTTAAGGCTATGTGCTCGAAGAGTCTCCAACACTTCCCTAAGATGTAGGGCATGCTCTTCCTCGCTTTTAGAAAAGATCAAGATGTCGTCCACAAAGACTACCGCGAATCTATTAGGGTACTCCCTAAACACCCTACTCATTAAGTCAACAAAGTATGCGGGGGCGTTTGTCAAACCAAAGGGCATCACAAGCCACTCGAAGAAACCGTCTAGAGTCCTAAATGCAGTATTGTCTATGCTATCCTCAGCAACTCTCAACTGATGGAAACCAGTGGCTAAGTCCAACTGTGAAAACACTGAGGCACCCACCAACTGATCGAAGAGATCGCCAATCCTCGGCAGTGGGTGTCTATTCTTCTTAGTAAGCTTATTAAGCTCTCTATGGTCCACACAAAGTCTAAGGGACCCATCAGCCTTCGTGGAAAATACTATTGGAGCACCCCACTCCGATATACTACGTCTGATGAACCCCTTCTCAAGCAATTCCTTTACTTGCTTGCTGAGTTTTCTTCTCTCTATTGGAGCCAGGTGGCGCATTGGTAATGCAACTGGCTTTGCATTATCTACTAGATATATCCGAAAGTCTATCTCACGTTTTGGGGGTAAACCTCTCACCTCATTGAAGACATCAGCATATTCACGGACTATGGGAACAGAATGTAAATCATCATCAGATGCGTTAAGGGATTCTAGGTAGCTAAGCATTACTGGACCCCTAGGATCACAAGAAATATCAAGGGTCTTTCCAAAATGAGTCAACAATCTAACTACCCTTCTTTCACAATCTAGGATGGCCCCATATCTAGTTAGCCAATCCATACCTTGAATTAAACCGTAGCCTATGTAGCCAAGAACAAAAGCGTTGCACTTAAACTCAACGCCCAAGATAAACACTCTCAAATCCCGACAAATCATAGAAAGATGAGCCGAACCACCGATAGGATTTGAGACTACTAAGGGATCAATAACTAGACTAGTATCAAGGTGCAGTGTTTCAACTAATGAGGTAGAAATAAACGAATGTGATGCGCCAGAATCGAATAATGTATGGACATGATGATCAAACAGAAAAACTAAACTTTCAACGAAAATTGCTCTACCTCGTTCTTGCAGCGGTGGGACCATGAGAGCCTGAACTTGTCCCCTTGCCTGCCCTAGTGCCATAAGAGCTTGCACCTGTCCTCCCGAGGTAGACCCTGCCCTCTTCCCTTTCTTTGGGCAGTCCTTAATAAGATGTCCCGCCTCGCCACAGTGGAAACAACCAGTCTTCTTTTTCTTCCTACAATCTTTGCTTAGATGGCCGGGTATCCCACAATTAAAGCATCTGTTCTTTCCCTTAGCATTGTTGCCTTTGCCACCTTTCTTGTTCTGTTGTTTCTGTTGCGGCTTCTTTTGATCCTCTTTTTTCTCGGGTACCTTATTTGCATTGGTGCCCTTCTCCTCTTCATGCATGAGTGCCATGTCAACTAGTCTCTCGAAGGTAGCCCCCATGGGAATGTGGGTCATAGCTAACCCATGAAGCGGCTCGTTTAAACCCTTCACAAATCTTAGAGCCTTCTTTTCTGGAGTATTCATCAAGTCCAAGCCAAATCTTGTCAATTGGTTGAATTTGTTGACGTACTCTTTCACCGATAGATTCCCTTGCTTCAACGCCAAAGACCTTTCCATGTATAGATTCTCTTCAGCCCGCGAGAGAAACTTCGCCTCAAACCTCTGCCTAAAATCTAGCCATGTATCGACTAGACGTCCCCCCATTAGTGACCTCCTACCAAAACGAGGCCTTATCCTTCATTAGCCAGACAGATAGCTGGATTTTTCTTTCATCATCCACTTCAAAGATTCTAAACAATTCTTCCACCTCCTTTATTCAGTTACGAGCTTCAACAAATGTCTCCGTCCCGTGAAAAGGTTTTCCACCCATTGCTCTAAAGTCCTTACATATCTTAGCAAAAGTATCGACGCAAGGAGGAGGGGGAGGAGGAGGAGGAGGAGGAGGAGCATTTTTTGGACCTGTGGTGGCAGCCCTAGCCTCGAGATATTGACGAAACCAACTGGGTACATGAACACCCTCTGGTATCTCAGATGCTTCAGACATGCTGAAGCAAAAAAGGAAAGATTCAATATAAAAGAACCGAAGGAAAGATATATGGCCCTTGGGGTTATGCTTTCTAAAATAAGCTTTTCTCTTGAAAATACTTTCCTTAAAACATACTTTTGAAGGTACTTCTTTATAAAAATTGTTTTGAAAAATAGTCTTTTCAAAATTCATATCTATTCTGGTAACCTTCAGCTCTGATACCATGTGTAACACCGCATGTCCATTAATGTCACTCACAAAGGGAATGCATTAACTTCTAGGGAGCGTTTTAAGTAAGTATAGAACAGAAATTTAACAACAAGACAAACATAAATAGTACTCAAAGATTTAAAACTATATTTCAGTGCAGCAGAAAACACATATGTTTGCTTACATCATCAAAAACCAGAGTCAAAGTACATAATATCCATCTTGACTATCAAAAGTACATAAACTGAAAGACATAATCCCCAATACAAAATAGCCATAAATAAAAGAGAAAATGAACTTTACTTCAACGATCCAAGTAATCTTCTAAAAGCAGAGAAACAGCAGTCCAAGATCAAGCTCCAGTGGTGCTAGTCCTAACCTGAGCACCTGGGGGGGGAGGAAGAAAAGAGGAGGAAACAAAGGGGGTCAGACATAAAGTCTGGCGAGTGCGATAATTTTAACAATATAATTAACAAAGTAACTAGGCTAAGGCATAAGTTGGAAAATAAGGAAATGACCATGAACCATTGAATATGCCAGAGTAAATAAGGAAACAAGATGAACGACGATATCGTTAAAGCACACCTGACCCATTGTAAGACAATTACCCAACTACATCAACACTATAGGATAATTGCTATACTGCACCACCACTAGTCACCATAAGGTTGATCCCGCCTATAGAACTTAATAGTGATATTGGTAGTTTCGTGCACCCCTAGCTGCCTTCATAGGTACCGCCCCCTATCTCCACTAGGTGTACCCACTACCCCCAAGCGATTGGCTCCCTGACTCGTAGATACCCGTGCTGGACCCACAGTGGGGTGTATCACTCCCCAAAGTGGAAACCCGATACAACCAACAATGCACGACTTATACCTACACGATGCAACAACGTCTTACCTACCAGCCCGGGTCCACACACGCATATGAACCCGTTGGACTTGCGTTGCCACAACTAACCCGGTTTTCCCTCTTACAATCAAGCCCAGTATGTGTGTCCCGTCCTCGACTTGGGTCGAGCCTACAAAGACACGTATGGGTTACTGGTTGAAATGGGCCCCCATTACTTGACACAAGCTATCCACCAAAGTTTGTTCCCCTCTAGTACATCCCACTTTACCCACTTCTTATTCATGTTTCAACTACATGTTTCAATTTTGGTTAAGTGTTTCTAATCGTATTTCCAAATGCCACCCAAGGCACCCACTTAACCCCCTCATGTCCACTCATGTTTATCTGGTTAAGTGTTTCTTAATTCATTAATACCGTAACCTCATAAAGACCTCTCACATTAGACTGACATTTGTGGCAGCTGGATTTGCCAGGCGGATCCGGGCAGTCTTACACCACAAAAGAGTCTAACATCGTGTCTTTACAATTGTTACGTATTTAATTTATGCCTAAGACCTCTCACATTAAACTGGCATTTGTGGCAGCTGGATTTGTCGGGCGGGTCCGGGCAGTCTTACACCACAAAAGAGCCTAACCTCATGTCTTAGACGATTAATTACTCCTAATTAATCATTCCCCAATTTGAATTACTTTCCCAATTCAAATTATCATTCAATTCCAAATTTAACGATGTCCATAATTGACTCAATTATGTCCATCCATTTATGGTATGTAAAATCATACCAATTTTCACCATAACTTATTTTATGGCTTTTAAGGCATTTATACCAATTAAATCTTTTAATATTATCCCCTTTACCCCCACGTTGTATGTTTGTTCGTTTAACGTAAAATATACGTTAGACTCGAATACTCTAACTCATGGAATAAAGAGAAAACATCACAATATACACATAATGAAAACATAGATCTAAACATTGGGATGAACTTGCATATGTGAATGATGCTCTACATCTAAAACTTGCATAGGCCAAAGTTACAACTTGCTAAAAAACATATGTCATGGATCCAAATCTAAAGGTGTGAACTTGCATAAATCATGTATGTCATAGATCTACATCTAAAGGTGTAAACTTGCATAGGCAATAATCCTAAACTTGCTTAACATGATTCATATCCCAAACTCATATATATATATAAACTTGCATATGTGATTTATGCATCATAACAATGGTGTATACTTGCATCTAACATGTAAAATATAATGTAGAATTTAGCATATACCTCACACATGTCATAGCCTATCTTTTAATCAAATTTTCACATAAACTAGATGTCATAACCATGTAAGGTCATATATGATTTTACCCAACTTGTATATGATTCATGTTTACATAAAAATCTAAACTTGCGTACATATGATTTATCATATGAATCAACATAACCAAACTTAGCATATGTACAACATGATGATTCAACTAGACATAGGTTAATCATAGAATTACAATATGGGTGATAGCATCATAACTTTACATCGTAAATGATAGCATCATAACATAACGTCATAGAGATTTCAACACAATTCTACAACATAATTACAACATACGATCAATAATTCGCATCACATCCATACAATTCGCATCATAACTTAATCCAATTAAATTACTAATTATTTTATTAAAACTATCGAACTCACAGCTCAAAAGCGGTCTTGAGTTCTGAATTCTGATTTCTGAAGTTGTATCAGCTCTCCTTTGAAGAAGATTCGCTGTTAAGGTTGAATAAAGCTGATTTGATTTGCTATTCTTCCTCTTTAATTGGTGGCGGCTACTCTAGGGTTCAAGACGACAGCATGACGACCATAGTTTTAGTTTTAATTCTGATTTAGGGTTTGAGTCTATGGGTCTTTTTATAGAGTTTTGAATTAATTTAAGCCGTCGGATCATCTTAGGGTTAATCAAAACCATTCAGTCGGAATAGGGTGACACCTCAGCCCTAATGACTCAGCAAGGAGTCAGAAAGGACTCAGTAACATGGGTTAGCCTGAACCAGAAAGCTGTGCAGGCCAACTGCCTCGGCCTGGGCGCCCTTGGCAGGTGCGCCAATGCAAATTTGTACTGGCGCACTACCCAAGTGCGCCAGTGCAATATTTTTTTCTGTTTTGCCACCAAACTTCGTTCGTCCATAACTCCTTCATCCAGTACCCGTTTCCCGCAAACTCGGACACTATTTCATCCAGAATTCCGAGATGAACACAATGGCGCAACCCCATTCTCTTAATTTTCACGTCTGAGATTAGTTATTCTTTAATTTAGTTAATTCGATTATTCAAAAATCTGGGGTGTTACATACACGATGCAACAACGTCTTACCTACCAGCCTGGACCCATGTACGAACATAAACCCGTTGGACTTGCGTTGCCACCGCTATTCACGTTTTGACCTCTTGCATTCAAGTCCAATAAGCGTGCTCCAACCCCGGCCTAGTACCGCGCCCAATTAGATACTCAAACGGGTTACTGGTTGAAACGAGTCCCCATCCGACACAAGCCTCCCACCTATGCTTGGTCCCCACTAGGTTTTTCTCCTACTTAACCATTTTAATTTAAATGTCCATGTCTTACACATGCTACGGTTAAGTCCATACTTACATGTCATAATTTACATGTCTTATCTTATTCCGGTTAAGTCCATATTTACGTGTCACCCCACTTAACCCTTTAACCATACCCATGTCTTATTATGGTTAGTATTCCTTAATTCATTCCTTATGACGAACGGTGCATGACCTCCCACATTAGACCGAACACTTTGTGGCCGCTGGATTTGCTGGGCGGTTCCGGGCAGTCTTACACCACAAACCGGGTCTAACCTCGTGTCATTAACCGTTACGCCTACAATTCATTCCTTTGACCTCTCACATTAGACGTCCAATTGTGGCAGCTGGATTTGCCGGGCGGTTCCGGGCAGTCTTATGCCATAATTGCGCCTAACCTCGTGTCAAATGTTTATTAATTAATCGTATTTCACCCATACCCAATTTCTCTTTTTCAAATAAATTATTCTTTAATTTGTTATTTTAATATTCTCAAAAAATACGGGGTGTTATAATCTCCCCTACTTAAAGGATTTCGTCCTCGAAATCTCTAAGTTATGAGGAACGTATCCTACCATCCAATCATCCAATCATCCATCTACTTAACCATCAACCACTAGCAACCATGGTCCTTAAAAGATTTCTAATGCTTTTCATGTATATATACATAGTGTGTGTGTATGTCTGTATACTAATGCAAAATCAGGAGGTCCACTGATTCAGTCGACATCCTTAATGCAAATAATGATAGTGCTATGTATCCATCATGTATGCAAAGAACCCTATACATATCATTACTACATGTGTGCACAACCATTCATTTAAATGCAACATCCATATGATACACACATTCAACGTACATTCATTTTACTAAATACATCCATTTATATGAAATATGCAATATGAATGTGACTGAGCCGATCTAGTGCCTAAAGTGTGTGTATATGCATCCACGAGCAACCACTAGCAAATACTTGCATCCACATGCATCCACCAATCATAACATGTCTCAAACATATGTTTCAACCATAGGAATACCCTATCTAAAGGTCAAAGATACTAGTGAGAGGACATACTAAAGATAGAACAAGTACAAGCTAAGCGATAAAGGAGAAATTAAAAGACATACCCTCGAAAAGAAAAGCGTACAATGAACGCATCTTCTCTTCCACCTCCCAAGTAGCGTCGCTCTCATCATCTCCCTATTGCACTTTGGCTAGCTTGACCTTTCGATTCCTCAACTTCTTAATCTGCAACCCAAGAGTGCATGTAGGAGCTCGTCACATCATGCTCTATTTCCACCTCTCTAAGCAAGCTCTTCCAAAACTCGCTAGTAAAGATAGGATCACGATCACTCACTATGCTAGAAGGAATACCACGCAAACGAACTATCTCTCGAATGTATACGGAGGCTAACCATGGAGCAGTCCTCTTACTCTTTACGGGAATGAAATGGGCGCTCTTAGTAAGTCTGTCTACCACGACCCAAATCCCGGTATTACCCTTCCTCGATCTTTGTAACCCATCAACAAGGTCCATCGAGACACTCTCCTACTTCCATAGTGGGACCTCCAATGGGTGAAGCAACCCACCGGGCTTCTTTTGCTCTGCTTTTACTTGTTGGCACACCAAGCATCTAGCAACAAACTCGGCCACATCCCTCTTCATACTGGCCTAAAAGTAAACTCTCTCATGTCCATGTACATCTTGTCCCCGCCGGGATGAATGGTCATCTTCGAACGATGTGCATAATCAAGAATGGTCTTCCTCAAGTTCTCGTCTCATGGTACACAAAGTCTACCGTCCCTACGTAACCAACCCTTATCATCTAGGGTATACCTACTGAGATGGCTCGATGACTCCCCTCTTATGAGCTTCTCTACTAACTCAACCAACTGTGGGTCATCTCGCTGTGCCTCACCAATCCGTCCCAAAAACGTAGGTCTGACCTCTAAGGATGCTAGCAAACCGGGTACAAAGTTAATGGAAGGTCTAAAGTCAAACGTAGAGACAAACTCTAAGCTTCGCCGCTCAACAAACAACGGACTCAAGGACAACCTTTTCCTACTTAAGGCATCTTCCACCACGTTACCCTTGCTAGGGGTATATGTTATCTTGAAATCGTAGGATGCTTAGAATTCCATCCACTTTTGCTGCCTTAAGTTCAAGTCCTTCTGAGAGAACAAGTATTTTAGCGATTTGTGGTCTGTGAACAATTCGAATTTCTCGCCAAGAAGATAATGGCGCCAAGACTTAAGCACGAAAACAATAGCGGACAACTCTAGGTCATGTGTAGGGTAATTTCTCTTATGCACTATCAACTGCCTTCCTCCATAGGCTATTACCCTCCCCTCTTGCATTAAGACTGCACCTAGTCCTGTCCCATAAACATCGATATAAACGGTAAATGGCTTACTCCCATCTGGAAACACTAAGACTGGGGTTGTGGTCAAAGCTCTCTTTAAACGTTGGAACGCATCATCACAATCTACGTCCTACGTGAAAACTAGGTTCTTCTTCGTCAAGCGTGTCAATGGAGCTGATATCTTTGCGAAGTCCTTGATAAACTTCTTATAGTAGCCAGCCAACCCTAAGAAACTTCTCACCTTTGTAGCATTTTTAGGGACCTTCCAATCTTAGATGGCCACCACCTACGCGGGATCCACAGCTATCCCTTCTTTGGAAACCACGTGCCCTAAGAATCGCACTTCCTTCCTCCAAAAGTGACATTTAGAAAATTTAGCTTTAAGGTTATACACTCGAAGGATCTCCAACATTTCCCTAAGATGTAGGGCATGCTCTTCCTCGTTCTTAGAAAAGATCAAGATGTCATCCACCAAGACCACCACGAATTTATTAAGGTACTCCCTAAAAAACCTACTCATCAAGTCAACAAAATATGCAGGGGCGTTTGACAAACCGAAGGGCACCACAAGCCACTCATAGGAACCGTCCGGAGTCCTAAAGGCAGTCTTGTATATGCTATCCTCGGCCACTTTCAACCGATGGAAACCAGTGGCTAAGTCCAACTGCGAAAACACTGAGGCGCCAACTAACTGATCGAAGAGTTCATCAATCCTCGGCAGTGGGTGCCTATTCTTCTTAGTAAGCTTATTAAGTTCTCTATAGTCCACACAAAGTCTAAGGGACCCATCCGCCTTCGTGGAAAATACTAGTGGAGCACCCCACTCCGATATACTACGTCTTATGAACAACTTCTCAAGCAACTCCCCTACTTGCTTATTGAGCTCCCTCCTCTCACGAGGAGCCATGTGGCGTACTGGCAGAGATACGGGTCTTGCGTTGTCTACAAGATAAATACGAAAGTCTATCTCACGTTTTGGGGGTAGACCCCTCACCTCATCAAAGACATCAACATATTCACAGACTATACGAACAGAATGTAAATCATCATTGGATGCGTCAAGTGACTCAAGATAACTAAGCATCACCGATTCTCTAGGGTCACAAGAAATATCAAGGGTCTTTCCACTACGAGTCAACAATTTTACTACCCTTCGTTCACAATCTAGGATGGCACCATGTCTGGCTAGCCAATCCATCCCTAGAATCAACCCATAGCCCATGAAACCAAGCACAAAAACATTACATTCAAAACCAACGACTAAGACAGACAATCTCAAATCCCTACAAACCATGGATAAATGAGCCGACCCACCAATAGGATTTGAGACTATAATGGGATCCACAATGAGACTAGTATTTAAGTGCAGTGTTTCAACTAATGATGTAGAGATAAATGAATGTGATGCGCCAGAATCGAATAAAGTACAGACATGATGATCAAACAAGAAAATCAAACTTTCGACAGAAATTTTTCTACCTTCTTCCTGCCCCGGAGCCATGAGAGCATGAACCTGCCCTCCCGAAGTACAACCTGCCCTCTTCCCTTGCTTCTTAGGACAGTCCTTGACAGCATGACCTGGATCACCACAATGATAACAAGCGAACTTCTTATTCTTCCTACAGTCTTTCTTCAAATGGTCAGGTATCCTACAGTTGTGATACTTCCTCTTTTCTTTACCACCTTTATTTTGTTGTTGTGCTTTCTTTGGATCCTCCTTCTTTATCTTGCGGCCTAAAAGTACTTACACCCTTCTCTTCTTCATGCATGTATGACATATCAACAAGCTTTTCATACGTAGCCCCCATTGGAATGTGGGACATAGCCAAACTGTGAAGCGGTTCACTTAGGCTCTTTGCAAACCTCAAGGCCTTCTTGTGAGGCGTATTCACCAACTCTAGTCAAAATCTCGCCAACTTATTAAATTCGGTCACATTCTCCTTTATGGTCAAGTTTTTCTGCTTCAATGTCAAGAATCTCTCCATGTACATACTCTTCTCAGCTTGAGAAAGGAATTTCAACTCAAACCTTCCCCTAAAATATGCCACGTCTCTACAGCATGCTCTCCATTAGTAACCTCCCACCAAAACGAAGCTTCGTCCTTCATTAACCAAGCAGCCAATTGGACCTTCTTACAATCGTCCAAATCAAAAATGCCAAACAGATCCTCCACTTCTTTCAACCAATTTCTAGCTTCAACGAACGTTTCAGACCCACTAAAAGGTTTTCCACCCATCGAACGAAAGTCTTTATATATCTTGGAGAAAGCATCTCCGCACGGAGGAATGACTGAAGCTAGGGGAGGAGGAGGAGGAACGTCGGCCGGACCCACGGCAGCGGCCCTAGCCTCGAGATATTGATGAAACCAACCGGGTACATGAACACCCTCTGGTATCTCAGATGCTCCAGACATGCTGAAAAGAAAAGGAAAGAGTTTCCAAACAAGGGAAGTGAAAGAGAGATGTATGGCTTGCGGGGATTATGCTCTCTAAAGTAAACTTTCCTTGAAAATAGCTTCTTTAAAACAAATTTTTGAAAATAGTTTCTATGAAAATAATACTTTTGAAAGCACTTTTCAAAACTTTTTATCTGTTCTTGTAAACATAGCTTTGATACCACGTGTAACACCCCATGGCCATTAATGTCACTCACAAAGGGAATGCATTAATGTCATGAAGCGTTATAGTAGTATAGAACAGATAAATTACAAGAGTAAATAAATAAAACACAGCGGAAGATAAAACTTATTTCAAAGCATCATATCTTCAAAACAAGCTTACATAAGTAGTCTCCAAAACCATTACAACAGGATCAATTGTCTTTTCCAAAAACTTCAAAGTACATAAAGAAGAAAATACTTAAATAACATAAATGCATAAATCCCCACTGAGCATAAGCAAAGCCATAAAGATGAGAGAGTCCAAAGCGATACATATACTCTTTTCAAGCAACTGAAAGAAATTGGCACAAAGCTATAGTATTCCCTCCTTGCAAACCTGAGGGGGGAAAAGGAAAGAAAAGAGGTGGAAACAAAACGGGTCAGACATAAAGTCTGGTGAGTCCGGTAATTTTAACAAATAATAGGTAAGGTAACTGATCAAGACATAAATAGGCATCATGATATGGCTGTAACGTCAATAAGGTAGATAAAAAGGATGGAAAAGATGATTCCGTTCCGAAGCACTAAGACAATCCTACACCTTGGCTAAGCGAACAACCCTCCAAGTACTAACCCTGAAGACCGAAGTCAACATCAGACTAGCACCCAAAGGACTATCCGACTCAACCAACATTTTCGTTACACCGCACTTTTTCTAAGTTACACCACATTACTTAATTACACCACACATCTATTAGTCTCTATTTACTAAAGGTTGATCCCTCCCCACTAACTGTACCCACATGACAAACTTGGTAGTTACTTGTACCTAGCTGCTATTGTAGGTGCCGGCTTGCTCCTACCATCACTAAGGTACCCTTAACCTACCCATTCGATCGGCTCCCTAAACCCCGTACGCACCCGTGCTGGCCCCAAAGTAGGGTGTATCACTCCCTAAAGTGGCAACCCCGATACCAACATAAAATGCACGGCCATACCTACACGATGCAACAACGTCTCACCTACCAGCCCGGACCCATGCACGCACATGAACCCGTTGGAATTGCGTTGCCACCGCTATTCACGTTTTGACCTCTTACATTCAAGTCCAGTAAGCGTGCCCCAACCTCAGCCTAGTACTAGGCCCAATTAGATACTCAAACGGGTTACTGGTTGAAACGGGTCCCCGTCCGACACAAGCCTCCCACCTATGCTTGGTCCCCACTAGGTTTTTCTCCTACTTAACCATTTTAATTTAAATGTCCATGTCTTACACATGCTACGGTTAAGTCCATACTTACATGTCATAATTTACATGTCTTATCTTATTCCGGTTAAGTCCATATTTACATGTCATAATTTACATGTCACCCCACATAACCCTCTAATCATACCAATGTCTTATTATGCTTAGTATTCCTTAATTCATTCCTTATGACGAACGGTGCATGACCTCCCACATTAGACCGAACACTTTGTGGCCGCTGGATTTGTCGGGCGGTTCCGGGCAGTCTTACGCCACAAACCGGGTCTAACCTCGTGTCATTAACTGTTACGCCTACAATTTGTTCCTTTGACCTCTCACATTAGACGTCCAATTGTGGCAGCTGGATTTGCCGGGTGGTTTCGGGTAGTCTTTCGCCACAATTGCGCCTAACCTCGTGTTAAAGGTTTATTAATAATCGTATTTCACCCATACCCAATTTTCTTGTCATGTATATCCAATTGAACATGTAATCATGTTTATAATATTGCCTATTCCAAATTGTCACTAATTACATATTAATTAGCCTCAATTACAAATTTACAATTATAGGCAATTCCATCAATTCCATATAATTCATACCCAAATATGCCAATTTCACATATTATCCAATTATCCTAAATATCCAATAATATCCAATTTTCCATATTTCACATATTCCCCTCGTTCCCACGTATTCGCATTCACGCGTATTTTTAACATAGGCTCGACGGTAGCCTAGATCCAAAAATAAAAGGAATAGGGATAAGAAGAGAGAATCAAATCACAGAAAATTGGAGTTAACACAACATCATGAAATAAAGTAGAATATAAACTGGCATAGAGGCATAATGACAGATTCAACATGAATAAACTGATAAAGGTATGAACTTTACATAGAAACATAGGCATACGATGACATGAATAAAAAAGGTGAAGACATGGATGAGATTTAAATTACATACATACATATGAATCCTCTTTACAACTTCATCATGTTACTTTTAATCCCATTATATTGTGAAAATCACCATACTCACCTTTCATGGTTAAAGAATAGAATTATGCACTGAAATTGGTGTAGAAACATTGCCGTGTTGCTGATTTATCTTCTTGAATTGTTGTAGAAGGTCTAATCTTTAATTTGAGTTGAAGTTGAACACTTAAGATTTGATTTAGAGGCGACGGCTAGGGTTTAAGAGAGAATTTGATAGCATAATGGTGTCATAGATAATATTTATGAATTAGGGTTAGGTCTTAGGGTGTATATATAGGTGTAGGAAGTTATTTAGGCCATAGGGTTAACCCTAGAACTGATCTGGACCACTCAAAAGCCATATCAGCCCTTAGGGCAAATCGGGCCACAGGTTGGCAGCCAAACACCCTGGATTGACCTCTAGTCGACCCAGCAGGGCTCGGGTCGACTCCAAAAATGTTGCGGTTCGGCTATTCCCCCTCCCGATTCGCTGTTTTGAACTTTTTTGAGTATTTATTTATTTAATTTATATATATATATATCTCATATGCATACAAACTTCATGGCTTAATAACTTCTTTATAATTAACCATTTTCACACTAAACCACTTTTTGAACTGCGTTCACACTAAGCCACTTTTTAGTCATTCCCCTAAAACAAAAATATGGCGCTGGCGGGGATCGAACTCTGTACCTCTTGTATGCAAGTCACATGTTCTAACCAAATGAGCTACTAAGTCTTTTGCTTACAAATCTTAGAACAATGCTAAACATCATTCTTTTCTCATTCCTCTTTTTCAAATAAATTATTCTTTAATTTGTTATTTTAATATTCTCAGAAAATACGGGGTGTTACAAGATATATTTATATATAGAATCCTTATATGTTTATAAACTTCAAACCTTAATATCTTCTTCATACGATGTCTGTTTTACGCAAATTCGGAGTTATTTTAAGAAGAATTCCGAGACGAACACAATGGCGCAGTCCATTTCACTTAATTCCAAATATTTAATTAAGTATTATTCAGTTTTTCATTTTAATGTGTTATAAAATTATGGGGTGTTACAGGGGTACCATGGGGTGTACCTTAATTTGGGGGTAGCTACATATATACCTTATTAGGCTAATCCTCTGGGGAGTAAATGGTCACGACGTCTTGTGTGTAAGGCATGAATGTTGTTAACCCAAGTAACATAATAAATAAGAAAATGTGATTGAACGGTATATATAGGGTTATCCAAAATATATAGTTTAAATCCAGTCATCAGAACTTGTGTTCTGACCCCCTCCTCATAACATACTCGTAGGTTTGATTGGTGGTAGCGATATGATTCTTTGGATACTGCTCAGACAATATTATTAATACTGTAAGGCTATACTTTGATTATATTATACTTTACCCTTTTTGCTGTGAGGTATTTTTTGAGTCTGATGTATTTTATATCTTTGTCTTTTCTACAGGATACCAGAGCAACCAACACGGGTTTCGATGGATTAGAATTTTAAAAAAATCGGTCTGTCGGAATTCGGGTTGTTACATCTGGTATCAGTGCTTAGGTTTAGGATTCCTGTATAGATGTGAATGAACATATTTCTATTTTTAAAAAATAAAAATATTATATATATACCTAGATCCATAGAGGTACCCACTAAATAGAAAGAAGATAATATGATAAGAAATGGGATGTTTGTTTTGTACACTTAAGGAAAGAATATGGAAATCTGAGACCCTTAGGTAATTTGGGTGGAAAGGGTACAATGTAATATGTATGGAAGGAAGATTTATCCCAAATGATTAGTACTTTGGGTTAGTGGATTTGGTAGTAAAACCTTATAAATTGGAAAAAGGGTAACAAGAGAAAAAAAATGGATTAGGAATATATATAGTTGAGAGAATTGACTGTGTGGGAGTGTCTAGGTAAGCCTAGAAAATTGGAAACCAGTTTTGAGTCAAGCCCCATTGTTAACTTTTAAGAACTTGAAATTTAAAAAGCTTTTGGGAGATGGTTTATGGTGTTTTCAAGTTTTAATCTTAAAAGTTACAGTTTTAAAATATGTAAAGAAGTACATATTGGGTTTTAAAGTAAAATAGGTTATATTTTGGAAGCAATGATTTCCCATGAAAATTTTGTCTAAAATAAAATTATCTTAGTAAAAGATGCATATTATAGAGCGTGTATAACTCGCTAGTTTTCTTGTTATGTTGCATGAAAGGATTAAAAAGCAAAACTTAGAAAAAGTTGCATTTTGTTGAAGAGTGTAATTTTCAGTAAAGAAAGTTTTAAAATCTCTATTCTTTTGACAATAATTTTTGATAAATTGTTTTAAAAGAGAAAATTTTGTTGGGTGGGGAAAAACAGTTGTAGAAATTAAGAATAGAGTAGACATTTGCACCTTATCTACTCTAGTTTTTGTGATTTGGAAAAAAATGATTTACATTTTTTTATATATAAAATGACATGTTTTATTGTTTGGCAAAAGTAAGTTTTCATGAGAAAAATAAAATTTTTGACACTTTTAATTTCTGGAATAAGATTTAAATGAAAAGGGCCAAACCGTGTTTTAAAAGTATGGATTAGATAAGGATTAGTGCCTAGGGAAGACGGGAAAAGTTTTCAGGCTATAAAGTAAATAGCGAGAATTATCTTGGAATAATGTTAAGTTCTCGTAGAATGCGTAAACATTGAAAAGCCTAGGGTATTGCTTAAAATAATTGTTGGCACACAGCTAGGACTAGTGGTGACTACTAGATAGCAAAGGGAAAGTAAGTATTTAGATCCTGTTGCTAATGTTCGTGTTAGGGGTACAACCTGTTACTGCATTTATATTGGGATCGTTCTGTTATTTTTCCCATTGGGTAGTTAGGGTAACATCTAAACCTGTCATTGATCCCGTCGTTCAAGCTTGCTACCTGAGAGGACATAATCCCGAGATTCTTGGCCCTTAGTAGCAGCTGTATAGAGTGTCTGTTTTCCTGTTTTAATATTTGAAATTAAACTTAGATAAGATGATTAAATAAGCTAAGCAAAGAGAAATGGCATAACTAAAAAGGAAACAACAAATTCAGTAAAGCAACAAACTTGACAAACTATGAGAAAAGATGAATAAGAGTTTAATTTTCCAAGATAAAATGAAAAAGAAAATCAGTAACAATGAAAATTTTCTTATGTGGGTTGTGCTTGGATAGAAAAAATAGTGAATCTTTATAAATAGTTACATAAAATCCAAGTATGGTTGGAAAAAGATACATAAAAGAAAAACGGAAGATGTGAAATTTTTCGTTTTCCACCTTTTTGTAAAATAAGAAATCAAATTTAGAAAATTAGATTTTTCTAATATTCGAAAAATAAAGTTGGTTGGTAGGATTTTGGATGCAACAATTAGATGAACTACGCTCTTGCTCTTCAAGAATGTGGGAAATTTTAGATGAAAATGTATTTTGATTTTAAAAATATTGCATTCATGTAGAACTACCATGATAGTTAGGATGTAAGCATCATGTTTTTAAAAGAATTTTTGAAAAATTTGCATACACATAAGAGGTACCGCTTAGACATACATGTATTATTTTGTTGTATTTCATTTTACACAAGTGCACATTGTTTGTAGAAATTGGATGCATACATGATGGATGAATATTATACGAGGGGTTAATTGATTTTTACCCTTATCAAATTTCGGGGATGAAATTTCCTAAGGGCGGGAGAATGTAACACCCTGCATTTTATGACAATTTAATAATAAAATAAGAATAACTTAACTAAATATTCAGAATTAAGTAAAATGAATTGTACCATTGCGTTCGTCTTGAAATTCTGACTAAGGTAGATTTCGAGTTTGCATAAACGAATAACATATGAAGAAGTTACGGACTGTAGAAGTTTGACAAAGAAAGCAGGAAGCAGGCCAGAACAACTGGCGCACTTGGTAAGTGCACCAAGGTATTTTTGCATTGGCGCACTTGTGAAGTTCGCTCTTGTTAATTTTCAGCATCCGAACCCATAGGGGTCGACCCCTTCAAGGGGTGTTGACGCATGGGTCGACCCCATAAGGGGGTGTCGACCCAGGGGTCGACCCAAGCGTCGACCCCATCAGATATGGGCAGATTATTTGACAAATCTGGACTTTTTTCTTAAACCAAGTTCGAATGCTGACTCAACGCTGCGTGTACGATAAGATCCTGAACACCTATAAATAGACTAGTAAAGCCTAGCCTAAATCTCATATTTCTGAGACGACGTCTATACTTTATCATTCGTCTTACTCCTCAAATCTCTTTAGAAAAAAATAAAATAATTAGTTTAGGAAAATTCTAGATCAAGATCTGGAGGAAAAGAATGAAGGTGTGGAGGAAAAGAATGAATATTAATAAGAAGGTGTTCAGAATCATATTCGAAATATGGTAATTTCTTAGATCTGGTCTATTTCAATTTTCTCTTTTTCTTCCCTTTTTCTTTTAGTAAGAATTGTGGATCCATGGTTGCTAGGTTCAAAATTCAGTTAGGAAGACCATGAAATACTAGATCTGGACCAGTTCAGGATGTGGAAAGCAAATTAGGTGAGTGGATTTAAGTTATATCATTTTTGATAGTGATATATTATCGTTTGACATTCTCCGTTAATCTGTAATGTAAATCTGCTAGAATAATTAAAAGTGTTGAAATGCTAATATGACATGTTGAGATATTAATATGTTAAAATATTAATATGTTGGAAATTCATATGTTGAAATGTTTAATGTGCTGAAATGTTCATATGTTGAAATGTAAACTTCTTAAAATATGTGAGGCGATTACTGTTGTTTTAATCTCATGTTAACTTGTGACATTTATGTACTTGAACCCTTAATTGTTGAAATTGGAATGATTACATGTTAAATTAGAATAATTACATGACTTGACGATCACATGTTATTTTGAGATGTAATTAATTACATGTTAGGAAGAACATGCGACATAAAATGGGCTTAATATGATGACATGAAAAATATAGATTATAATAAAAATTTAAAAGAATGGACACACCTAAATTATATAGGAAATTTACATTAAATAGAAAATTGTAACTGCACTTAGACACAAGGTTAAATTCAACTTGTGGAAGAAGTCTGCCCGGAACCGCCCGACAAATCTAGCATCCACAAGTTGTTAATTTAATGTGAGGGGTCTAGTGCGTAAATAAAACATTTAACGATGTTAAGACACGAGGTTAAGTCAACTTGTGGAAGAAGTCTGCCCGGAACCGCTCGACAAATCCAGCATCCACAAGTGGTAGACTTAATGTGAAAGGTCTAATAAATAAGCATATATATAAATATATGTATATAAAAGGATAGAGATAAATGGCACAAATTGTGATTAATGGAAATCAATAAGGAAATGAATGGAAGGTACAACAATAAAGGAAGTGAATGAAGGGGGAATGATAATAACCTATTATAATTAGTTACATTAATGAGAATGTAATATAATAGGTAGACTTGTCCTAGAGACAAGTGGAGATTATAACGTAGGTTATAATAAACTAGTAAGAAAATGAGATAACTTGTGTAATGAGATAAGTGGTACTTAATTATAAATTAAGTAATCCGTAACTGGGAAAAACTAAAACCAGTTGTTTGTAATAAGTAGAGGAAAGTAGGAAAATTTATGAAATGTAAGAAGTTGTACTTTATTATAAATTAAGTAATCTGTAAACTTGAAAATCTGAAATCTTCTGATAAGAATAACATGTTAAGGCTTGTCCTAGGGACAAGTGGAAATTATAACATAGGTTATAATAAATGGAAGAAGTCTACTAGTGAACCTCAGTTGAGAGAACTAAATTAATAAGTAAACAACGATAAGTTGTAGTGGCAGTGTAAGATGGAATTGTGATTAAATAGGAAGGAGTAAGGCAAACTTATGAAATGAAATAAGTTGTTTTTAATCATAAATAATGACTGACATGTTAAACAGAAAACATGCGAATTGAGATATACTTAATTACATATTAAGTAGAACATGTTATTTTAACTATGAAATCAAAAAAGAATACAAAGGGATTATGGATTACAGACGTTGGATCACAATCTAGAGAATAACATGTTGTGGGCTTATTAATAAGCTTAAATGGTTAAGTTATATGACTGAAATTAATAGGCAAAAGGAACCTGGTAACTTGAATAAGAAGTCAATGTAAATGGGGATAACCAAGTTAAATGGAAATCTGATCAGGTAAAGCAAGCGCATAAAAGAATGTTTACACATAGGGTCTAATAACATATTAAAATGGGGAGCTTGGACCAGTCCGCACATTTGAGAGTGAATAACCCAACAGGGTAGATCATCTTGGTGTCATGAGACACGAGGGGAGCGCACGTTCATATGATTATTATATTAGCTCCGATGGACTGGAAGGATAAGAACGCGGCTTCCTGAGATACGTAAGGTGCTCCTCGTAGTCCTCTGTGCGGTGGTAGATGTTTAGGTTGTGCTAGCAGAGGTTGGGTCTGCGCATTACAACCAGATGGGTGGACCTTGACTATAAAAGTAGCTTTGCAGCCAGAATGCTGTGACGAGGTGACACTAGGGTGATTCGACGATCGTCTCAACTGGAGGCGAGGTCAGTACCAATAAGGATAGTAGATTGTCGGATACCCGTCATCGGCAACCTGTGGGGTGCGAAAAGACTAGAGCTAAACCCAAGACGCCATCCACCATTTACAATCGAGGCATGGTGGTTGAGGGTAGATGCCAACTAGATGTTTAGAATGTTTGTTAGGAGCAAGTCGCTTAGCTCTTGTAGTCTTACTAGTTGAGGGAGGGGCCAAGGTGGGGCCATAGCCACCATGAAAAACAGATCCGAGGGATATCTGTATTTTTAGGCCCTTAAAGGCGGGCATGTACGGATATGGAAAAACTCCCGACTGTGTTCCGTGTTTCTTGTCCAGTCATGCCATGGAACCCGGTGCACATTAGAGGTTATGTGCGGTTAAGGTATCGAGTACGATTGATGATACGTACGTGAGAAAAGTCTAGATACATGCATGTCTGCTTTGGATGGTGTATCGTAGACTCTGGGGCATTACTCTATGATCTGATTCGATCAAAGTGGGCAGTCCGTACACTTACGTAGCATGGCGGTTCTACGGGGAACGTAACATTATTATATAGGATTCATACATCAATCCGCCGTAGGATGATGGACTGCGTATATTTCTGTGGCGTTACGGCGGAGACCGTGCGAGTGGGGTATCATGTGGTGTACCTTAATTTGGGGGTAGCTACATATATGCTTTATTAGGCTAATCCACTAGGGAGTAAATGGGTACGACGTCATGTAAGGCTTGAGCGTTGTTAACCCAAGTGACCTAACATATAAGAAACTGTGATTGAACGGTATATGTAGGGTTATTCAAAATGTATAGTTTAAATTCAGTCACCAGAACTTGTGTTCTGACCCCCTTCTCATAACATACTCGCAGGTTCGATTGGTGGCTGAGATATGATAGCGTTGGATACTGCTTAGGCAGTATTGTTAATACGGTAAGACTATACTTTGATTATATTATACTTTACCCTTTTCGTTGTGAGATTATTTTTGAGATCTGATATATTTTATATCTGTCTTTTCTGCAGGATACCAGAGCAACCAACACGGGTTTCGATGGATTAGAATTTAAAAAAAAAATCGGTTTGTCGAAATTCGGGTTGTTACAAATAAGGAAGAAGAAGGCTTTGGTGTTACAATTATTTGCAAACTTCCATCGGCTTCCGACGACCTGTTGAAAGTCATCGAAAATAAGTTGTTAGAAGTTATTGCTTCTTATTGTCGGAATAACATGAATTTCTAGTTGTGATCCAATTTTTAAGCGATATTATGATCGAATAACTTTTCCTTTAGAGTTTAGATTTGAAAACCATTTACTTGAAAGCAAAACTATTTTTGACGGAATGTTTGAGAACATTTTCAAAACTTGCGAGAAGTCCATAGAACAATCTTCGAGAATGCACAACTAGGTAGAAAGAGGGAACGATATTAAAAGATACAAAGCCTATGGATTTGAATAAACTGATAATGGTTTAGTAAGGTACCGTTTGATGTTCGAACTTCTCAGTTCACATTCGCGTCTGCATCAGATGCGTCGACGTAGGACCCAACAAATTGCCTTTTCCAAACGAAAGCTACAAATTCTTACTTTCAGTTTCCCCGTTCGATTTTATATTTATTTTACACTCATTTGCCCCTTTTGTGTGCTCCTTTCATCAATTTTTCTCTTCTCTAACGCCTCCAAATATCTCTTTTTGTTAAGAATCGAACGCACCATAAGTGATAGATTGTTTCTTTAGGCCAGTAGAGAAATGGTCCTAAGGTTGTATATAATCACTAGAGTGCCAAGAAGACAATCACAAAGATTTAATGTTATATAGCTAATTAAATACGTCTAGCACGTCTCAACCTGCATACTGTGATTTTCCTTTATTGTACCATTGTCTAATATTCAACTGATTTGAAAGACTAAAAATGACAAAACAAAAGGAAAAGGAGAGTTGCAAGTTGAGAAAGCACATGGCTTTGCGCACAAGAGACTTGTTAGGGTATGAAGATTTGGGACCATGACCCCTCCCCACCTATATATACACATACATTGATCATACATGTGGATTCCCTAAACCAAGCTAGCTACCCTAACCCACAATCGACTACATCACTCACTCCCTCAACATTGTCCTATGGTGATGACAAAAAGAAGAAAAAAAGTGTCATGATGAAGCTATATATTGAACTTGTTTAGAAGGAAGCCGACACCTAGTCCGATCCGCGACCGCGAGCACCACGTAAGTGGTTGATCTTAACGTATGCGCATCAGAGCCGGCCCTGGGCCTGGGCTGTCTGGGCGACCGCCCAGGCCCAGGTCAGGAGGAGGGCCCATTAAAGATGCAAGTTTTTACAATATAGTTTGTAACATGAAAACTGAACAAGGGTAAGTTTGGATGAGTGGTAATGCATATGGCTGGTAAACATGAGGTGCCCAGTTCGAGCTCTACATGCTACATGTTGATCTTTGGTTGATTTTTGTACCTTAAAGCTTGTTTGCCTTACAGTTTAGTTGTTGTTAGTTTTTCCCAGAGCCTTATATTTAGTTGGACCGGGCCTGATGCACATAATAAGCTCTTAGCATATACCACTGTTACCATGGTAAGCTCTTAGCAGATGTACAACGCATTGGGTTAATAAGAACAGGAATGGAGAAGATTGATCAAGTGACTAGGAGGAAGGAGGTAGCTGCAGAGTCTACAGAAAGCATGCATATGCTTTGGTCCACAAAATCCACTTACAAATCTCTTCCACTGATAAAGGTACTATGTATACATTATATGGTTATCCTTCTGTCCCCGCTGTAGGCTAGCATATACGTAGCTGAGTTGATACAGGCACTGAGATGAGGATCAAAAGTTTTTAGCCTAGATGCAAAACTTATTATAGCGACATAATTAGTCCCCCTCTCATGGCATGTGTGTACTAAACAGCCCAAACTGGTGCGCAATAATATCTTCAGATAAAGTCAGCTCCTAGTCCTTGAAATATATGCACTTTTCTTCTTGAACTGCAATGCAGGAATACAACTATCATAACTGAACTGCAGGAAACTGTATATATATTTACATATGCAGGACAGATGGAACACCAAATGACGTAAAAGTTGATGATTTGACTGAAAGGTGTTGCTTTAGTGCTTAGTAGGTCAACATGTCAAATACTTTCAAGTACTGTAAATTCAAATTAGCGGAAATTTTAACTGTTTAATCGAACTAGCTAGAGTTTTGAATAGGGTTGGAATGTTCTTCATGTAAAAACCGGTAATTTTACACTAAAGATAGTAAATCTTTTTAGTTGAATTAAAAGACTTATCGAACGAATGAATCAAAAAATGAACTTTTAGATATGGTTATATTATAATTCGAGATCTATTTGTTGCAGTCATCACTAATGTCGTTTACATATGATTTATTTTTTTAAAATAAATACATATAATTTGTCAGATAAGGTGACATAATCAAACGAAAAGAAGAGACAAAAATATTGGTAATTTGACCCATAACAAAACTCTCCCCCTTCATTTTTCATTTTTCATCTTCTTAAAGAAAAAAAAAACAGAGAGGAAGAAAGAAGAAAAGGTTTCTTAACTTCTAATCAACATTAGAATAATTGCAACTCTTTTAATACTCGCTGAGAGAATCTCTAAGAATCCAGCTCTTCAGTTTTACATTTTGAAGAAGATTAAAGCCTGGTTTTTTAAAAAAAAAAAGGCTTCAAAGTTTGGATTGAATTGTAACTACCAGTTTACAGCGTTTGGTAAATGTAATAGTTCACTCCTTAGTGAGCACATGTTTTGTTCTTATCGTAGTCACATTCTTTCATGGCCAATGCATGAGGTTTTGTTCCTCAAAAGACATCAACCTAGAAATGTGAACGCCGGACTATTAGGGAATAAAACGAAGTGCTTTACCCGACTTTTCTTCACACTGCTTTCATTCACCCAAGTTGGTTTACCGCCTATAACAGGCCGAAGCCCATTATCTTTTATTATTTAATTGTAATGCTAAAAATAAAGACTCGTGTACATTGTTTATATCATTCTACTATCCAAAAAATCTCGTTACAAACTCATTAGCAATTATTACAATATCATTTCTTCCACTACAAGAAATTACTGATTTGGCGTCAGATATTTAAAAGCTGAATTTTCCGTCGCTAATTTACGACGAATTTCCATGTGATCTGCAAGTGATAGTTTTTTTTCTTTCAATTTTTTCTTTTATTTATTACCGTCGTTTTCTGTCATTCGTCACTAAGTCATCGCAAATTGCGTCAAATTACCGACAGAAAATTTCTACCGCTATTTTCCGCTGCAAATTCAGGCAGAACACCGACGAATATTTATTGAAGCTATTTTGCAATAGAATTCCAACAGATTTGCAAGAGATGAAAATATCAGTTTATTATAATAATTATTTAATAATTAATAATAAAATTTAATACTTATGAAATGATATCTAGTATTTAATAAATAATTTTAAATAATTGTATTTAATAATTACAAATGATAATTATAGTTGATACTTATATTTTATACTTATAGTTGATAATTATATTTTATATTTCAAAAAATTTAAAAATTTGAAATCATCTTGAATATACTAATAGATGTTCTAACAGTGTATTCAACGATATTTATCAAATATTGTGAACTCAAATTCAAGCAAAAACAAAAAGGAATATTTGTAAATTCCATATATTTATATTACAACATTCACTATTTATATTTAAGATCGTATTTATTTACTAATTTTTACCTATGTATATTTAATAACTTTTGGCTTTGCTAATTCTGTATTTGAACAATGTATTGTTAGCATTGTCACAAGTATTTTTTATTACTTCTGTATGGTGTTAATTGAGGCCAAAATAAAGACTACAAACTGTAAACATAACAAAAAACAGTGTATTCAACTACTGTAATGTTGTAATTTTGATATTCTACGCCATTGTATTTGAAGCTAACGATCCGTGTCATGTAATAAAAAGAATGAAAGAACATAACATGATAGCTACTTTGAACCGTTAGATTATATAATATAAACGGTAGATATGAGCTCTTCATTAACGGGATGGATCCCTATTTGTGTGGAGGATTTAAAAAAACAGAGGTTCTATCCCATGCTTTTTTCGCTTCCTCTTACTTCTTTCCCAAAGAGCAAGAACCCTAATTTAAATTTCAACTTCTTAATCAGTTTTAGTCCACCTCGAACGAATTTTCCCACAGACGATTGAAGTCTTCTACCAATTAAATGTTTGATTGTCACAGGCGCAGCGCGTGGACTTATTCAGATCTGACCACAAATACATAGGGGCGGAGGAGTCACAATGAGTTGAAGGGAGTTTAAGGGGAGAAGCCGAATCTAATTTCACCAGTAGATGGCTTTGTGGATGGCAGATAATGGAGGAACTGAGGTCGACTGTAAAAAATACCGTAAATATAAAAGCTTTTTTGAATTAATTTTTTATTTGTTTCACTCATTGCCATATTTGCCTATAGAACAGGACATCAAAAATAAAAAAATACATCTTAGTAATTATCTGTTTCACTCATTGCCATATTTTCCTACAGAACATGACATCTATGGAAAGAAAGACATCAAAATGCCCTGATCTGAAGGCTATTTCACTGGTATTGTGCTTACAATCTTTCCCTTAGTTCGTTACAATGTGTTAAAGATAATCTCAACCAGTGCATGGGTTGATCATTCATTGTAAAGTCTTCAACGGATGCTTGTTCATAGCTGAAACATTCTCAAATGAGTTATGTAAGCACTAATGTTCATCAACGATGTTAGCATTATGATAAGCTAATAGGGGATGCCAGTGGATACGCGGAAAATACCAAATCCGCCTGCATCCGAAAAGTGGATGAATTTCCAATATCCGAACATCGGATGCGGATACAAAGACATCCGCATCCGAAAATTAATTGTTCATTTTTTCTTTCAAAATTATAGTCTAAAATATGTGTATTTTAGTACAACAAGAGATATTGATTTTTTATTTTTATATTAGAAGTTTATATTATACGCAAGTAATGCATATTAAGTGCTCAAAAACACTTATTATAATAATATTTGTTGATTCTTAACACATCAATTATTAATTGAACTGAAAAAGTTAATTTATACTGAACTAATAATTTTCATTTATGTTTGTTGATTTATCGATCGTTGACGGATAGAATAATTATACATTATCCATCAGTATCTGCAGATTCATATATCCGATATCCGAAAATTATTTCGGATGCGGCTACAGATATGACACTATCTGTATTCGAAAGTATCCGTTGAAAGCCCTAAAGCTACATTTGAGGGAAACGTTGTAATATATAATGTAAGTTTGGATGAACTGGTTATAAAGAAACCACATGTTGAAGTACATGCTTGTATCGAATTTGTGGAGTGATATTATTGGTTATAGCTTCCGCCTTTTTGAAAGTTTAGAAATAAATGATATAGTTGAAATTAAATTAAAATAAAATATTATTATGCTTTGTTTCAAATTTCAACCTGTGTATAATTGTTAGACTGACCATTAAGCGTTTCTCACGTTATGATTACATGTGATTGATACGTGAATTATTTTTCTATAAATTGTTTATTTAACATATTCAAGGTAATTATTCATACAAAATTTAGCTATATTTTTGTGTTTGAAGTTCCATGAAGTTGGTTTAAATTTTGAATTCTATTTTGTGTCATCTACTTCTTTTAGTTTGAATTTTTACTTCTACTATAAACTAATAAATTCTTTTTAAAGAAAATTTATTTATTAGTTCTTATTTTTGAGCTATATTCATAGAGTGACGTTTGAACTTGTAAAAGGAGTGTAATATTATTGTTAGATCATACTTTTAAATGATATTAAGATTTGAAAATATTTGTAAATGAAGCTTTTTTATTGGATCATATGTTAAAGAAGATTCGATAATATCTATATAGGAGCATTTTTGGTAGTTCATATTGATAGCAAAAAAAATGTGACATTAAAGGTATTAAAACTATTAATAAAGATACAAGGTTTAAAAAAAGAAAGATAAATTTATGGTTAAAAAAAAACTGCCCGCTAATTTACAGTATGTGGATACATTTTAATATAGTCTTGTGCTAAAAAAGTAATCAGGAAATTCAAGTCAAAACTAGGGAAAGAAGGCTGACTGCAGTTATTAGTAGAATTAGGCACTAATATTGTATTTGATGTGCATATGTTTCATATTCATCAATTTTCAGCATGAATCTATATCACAAAGAACACCTTTAATATCAAATATTAATCTTGTTAGTATTTTGATGACATATTTTCCCGTAGCGATCGAACATATATGACTATTTGAGTATGATGAGAAACCATTCCAGTAACATATGATTTATTTTTTTCTACTTTATCCCATAGATGCAAACCAATAATCAAGTTTTGTATCCAATTAAAGCGATTGGCAGCCTTCCAGGTTAGTTTACCGTATATAATTTGTGTGTTTTAAATTACCCATTTAAACCAGACTTAATTTCAGATGTTACGATGTTCTCTTTTGTCTAGGAATTGAAGTCGGAGACCTGTTTTTCTCATGCGCTGAAATGTGCATGCTTGGTTTGCACCATCACTGGCTAAATGGCATTGATTATATGGGATCGCCATTTTCTAAATTGGTATGGGTCAATTAAAAATTAGTCACATGTACCACACCTTTATAACGCTTTAATGTTCTCAAAATGAGTTACTGATTATAGATCGTAAAGTTCAAACTTGAAACTGGATTTAAGTCTTATATCGTTTATTAAAAACAATTCATATGCTGTTGTGCCAACAAATTAACTGCATAATTGAATTGTTGTGCCAAACTTCCGATTATGCTGGAAAACATTTCAAGTTTGCTCATTATTTACGGGTGAGTGATTAAATATGTGAGGAGAGTGATTTACCATTTACCTTCCTTCTCCAACCCGCAATATTCTATGCTCGCTGCAATAAAGGAATATTTGAAGGTGCAAAGCAAACGATTTGATGTAATATAATAGCTGCAAAGAAAATGGAATATGCATCAACTTGCAATGAATTGAGCTGCCTGCATTCATGGAATTGCACTGAAATGCTGAACTGCAGTCAGATGCATGCACTGATGTGCATAGAAAATGTAAAGGAGAAGGTTATGCTGACTGTTGTCGGATGATGATCAGATGGAACATGCATTAATTTAATTTGCATATATATGTAGGTTCGTGAGGAAAACGTGATAGCAAGATAAGTTACTTTATGGAACATGAGCCTATCTGCAATTGCCGGCATCAATATCAGAGTGGACTCCAGCGAGCAACTATGTGGTCGATGTGGATGACAGTGGAGAATCCTCAATCTACTATCCAGTTTAGATACTTGGAAAAACCACTACTGTGCTCCATATAGGATGTAAGACTTTATTATATGTTTATATTATTTTATGCATTTAATAAACTACCTATACAGGATATAGATGAATTAAAATTGTCATGGCTTTGATGTTAATATATCCATCCATATTGGTGAATCAGAAAAGGCATATTTTATTTGTATAAATAAATGCCTATTATATTAAAAGCTTAAAACCCAGGATTTGCATAATGTATTTATGTTGATATACCAATATAAAAAATGTGAGCATGGAGCCAATTGGATTAAAATTGCCTAATATTTGTCGGATATAACATCTGTTTTGACTTTCATGTCAGTGAGAACTTTATCAGTAAAACATGGTTGCATGTTATAAAGCTTTGAAAAATTGTTAGTTTTATGCAGGAGATTGTACATTATATTTTCCCACGTCAATGTACTAACTGATATATCTTAATACTCAAAGCACTACTTTTAGCTAACCTCGGATTTCAGCTGTATTATATTGCTAATACCATGTGTTATTCAATATTTGATGCTCAGTTTGTGCATAATACGTGCAGGCCACACAATATGAAAAAGGAAGAAATTAATCGGCTGATGTACTTTGCAAACAGGCAATGCATGTCAATGCTTTAATTTTTGTTAATCCAGGTTACTACACTTTATTTTACTTAAACTTTAATATTTATTTCCTTTATCGCGCCAGGTCTGATTTTAACAGTTAATCTAACAAGTTTTTCAGTCAAGTGTAGCTGACATGGTCAATACTGGAGCTCGACAACATGGTTCTATCACTGCTGCACTTTTCTTGAAACAAGTACTCATGTTGTTTGGTTTGTACATACTTTTTTTCCCCAATTCATAACTGCCATTTAAAGAATATATCATTACACATAGGTAAATGCATTGATTTCCATTTGATTTATCATTTGTTTTTTGGAGACGGGTTCAATAGTGGCCATGGATGTTGTAAACATATGTACCATAGACTTTAATTTATTTTCATTTTAGGATGATTAAACTGTAAACAGACTTTCTTTGATTGTTGTGCCTTAGAATAATCGTTAATGAATTCATAGTTTGATGATGGAAGGGGTAGACTAGTCTTGGTTTTACTATGAAGCTTTGAGGTGTCAAATCAAAACAAAGTGGTTGTTATCTTTGGATTGACCATTTAAGAAGATGCTAATAAACCCACGCTTTTCAAGAAGAATTGGTTCAAATGAAGGGTTTCAGCTGGCTATAAAGGTATGAACTCCCATTCTACAGTGAAATACTAAGACCTTATAACATGAAATTTTTGCAATAAAATAGTCAACTGTTTTTTTAGCAAATTTGTTACAGGCTGTTTGAATGTTTCTTCTTGTTTGAGCATGACCATCTTCATGCAATTCTTCTCTTGTGGCTGCATTTGTCTTCTCATTGATGTTCTTATTTCTTGCAGTTTATAGGAAGTCTATCAAAGTTGATTTGCTGGCTGGGTGTAATACTTTGATCATATTAAAAAACATTTTTTTAGTTTCAATAGTTGAGACCAACTACTTATCATTATTATTATTTTTCTTCCATTATTTCATAGCTTGCTAAATTAACAATAGTTGTTCATGGTTTGCTAAATTAACTTGCAATCTCCATTTGCAACAGTCATTTTCTAATTCCATGTCTCCAAACTGTCTATATTACTACTACAACATATTGTACACATCGTTTAACTGTCTTGCATGCATTGTTTATATTTTGGAATTATTTGTTAATGCTAGCTAGCAGTTATAATGATAAATGTGCTTGCTATGTATAGTTGACTACTTTTTATTCATAAAACTTATTGTGGTGTTATGTTACAAACTTACGGTTCCAAGATCAAGGAGTATATTAGAGGACAAGCATTCAAGCCCTATCAAGATAGATCCTGTAGAAAATGAGAAGTTTTTTTATATATATGTGCGGGTTATTCTTTTTTTTTTTTTTTTTTGAACTTCAGACATTATGATACATAGATCCATCAACTATGTAATTTATGTTTAGATTTTTATTTATGTGACATTAGTTTTAAGTTGTACCAGATAATGTTATGAATGTTGGGTGTTATGTGAATATTTTATCAATTATTATACCATTTTTTATTGTTATATAATGTTTTGTGACATTAATTTTTCTAGTTGACATATATGTATTTATGTTTCAATGCACGATGAGTATTGAATGTTGAGTATTGTTGAAATGAATGTATTTGATGTCTAGATTGATGGTTAGAAATGCTGCAAAATGTTTATAATATATTTATGTTGGTAATCCGTCGCTATATAACTAGGATTTACCGACGGACAACTGGAAATGTAAAATATTTGTTATATATTTCCGTGCTAAATAGCGTGCATTTAGCAACGGAAAAATATTTACTGATTTTATTATGTTTTATGTATACGTCGGTAAAACGTCGGTGAAATATTTTAAAATGAAATGATAATATAACAGAAAACGAAGGTGCAGTGACGGAGATTCGACGTTAATTTCCGTCGCAAAATTGTGTTTAATATACCAACGTGTTTTTTAGCGACAACCTTTTTCTACTGCAAATCCATCGCTAACAGGCCTTTAGCGAGGGTTTAGCGACGGATTTTTCCTCTTCAAAATCAGTGTTTTCTTGTAGTGTTCTTTCTTTCTTTAATTTAAATTCCCAAAATACAAATTATATCAAACTTCAATTTGGTATCAGAGCTCTATTGCCTAGCGGTATATTTCATTAAGATACTGCAATATTGTGAATTTTACTTATCAGAAAGTTCTCATTGTTTGAGTAATTGCCATCGGAGTTAGTTACGCTCATCAGTGAGAATATCTTACCAATTTGTGCCTCGTCTAAAATCAAGTTTTTGATCAAGATCAGTCTGCATCCAAGGGAGAAATTAAGGGTGGGCTCAGCCGGGTTGTAGCCCAGTGTAGAAAAAATGTAACACCCCGCCTCCGCTAGGGTCACTCACAAAGGAATGCACTAGCTTTAGAGGGGCATTATTGGTAAACATGCACAGAAATATCACAAGAAAGAACATATAAAATAGCGGAAGTAAAATCGAACTTTCATAAACATTTATAATTAAGGTCTAAAGCCTTTTACATCAGAGTACATCAAAACCTGTCTTGCAATAGTAAAGAAGCATAAAGACTTTTTCATAAATTATTCCCCAAATAAAGACAGTAAAGTAGCCATAGCCAAGAAAAGTCCAAGCCATCCATGATGACCTTCAAGCAGAAGAAGTCCAAACTAAACAGCAGTATTTCCTCCCTGTAACCTGGGGGGGAAACGGAAGAAAAGAGGCGAAACAAAACGGGTCAGTCAAAAAGACTGAGTAAGCCCTATCTACTATTAGTATAAAAACTAGTAAAGTTAACTGACATGAGAAGCTGAGATGAACATAAGCATGATAACAAGATAGATAAGCTAAATCAAAATAACAGGATGAACTACTGAACTCAGGTGAACTAAGGTGTCATGATAAATTACGATGTCAAGATAAAACAAGGTATCACATCGTCAGGTTTCTATCAAGTATAATATCCCAAGATATCTATCACGTATAACGTCCCATGGTATATATCCTGTACATCTGCTCTGCACCTACCGTACTAGTATCCCAACTGTATTACGTGTTATCCGTGAATGACCCTTACTCAAAAGTCGTGTAATGGTCCCTGTCAACCTAATATGCCGCATATATAGGTTACTCAACTCATATGTTTCTTTCCATGTATAAGTTCAGTTCTTTACCGTAGGCTGTACGGGCTTTCCCATGTAAACGGTTTATCCTTGAAGTTGTTTTGGACTGCAACCCTTGATCTAGTTGTGTTTCCTTACCATGAACTATCGCGCGTCCACTTAGGATTTATGCCACCTAGGACCGCTAGGGATTATGCTACCTAATGAACGTTTCCGTGTCTCGGTTTGGGTTTTGGCCACCTAGGACCACTAGGGATTACGCCACCCGTCAACCGCGCCCTTGATCCCACGTATGTATCGTGAATCGTTTTCCATGTCTAGATGCACATGTTCCCCAATGTGCCATCCGAGTTCCGTGCCAGGGCAAATCAAGAAATACGGAACTCGGTCGGGAGCTTTAACTTGTCTGCCGATGCAGATATCAAGGTCTGTTTTTGTACCCGTGGCTATGGTCCCACGTGACCCCTCCCTCAACTACTGAAAGGCAATCCAAGAAATATCATGTATAAGAACCACTCCACGGCCCCACTATAGCCCACTTTCCTACGGGCCAACCTCACCCATGACTCGATAGCAAGCACATGGTCTGTTGGGGGTTCCCTGCCTTTCCGCACGTACACGATTGACTAAAGATGGTAGGTAGTCGGCGATGCGCTATCCAGGGCAAAAACAAGAATCGTCGACTCCACGCTAATCCATCCCAGTCTTTAGGTTGCTCGCATAGCAACCAAGGCATACTCTTGGTCCTTCTAACGCAGACCTTAACCTCTCATGGGCCTAGTATAATTACCTGGCAGCCCACAGAGGGATCCCAATAATATCCTCACGTCCCCCAAAGCTTCCACTTCGGCACCCAGTGCGCTGGAGCTTTTATCCAAGTCAGATAACTTGCTCCCCCTCGTATACTAAGCGATGACCTACCGTATCAGGTTACTCATCGTTTTGAGAATTAGTCCTATGTCCTTAGCTAAGAATTATTACTTAGTTACCCTTAACTAAGGTTTACCACTTAGCTTCCTTTCCCGTTATCCTTGATTAACCACGGTTTTCTACCTAGTTCTTCTAGCTAGGGTTTGTCTATTGGGTTAAGTGTTATCATTCAAGTCCATGACTTAACCCGCCCACGAATCACGTCAAAGATTGGCTAAGTATTTAAGTTCAAGACTTAGTCCCACAAGTTGGTTAAGTGTACCCAGAGGCTCATGACTTAACCTTATCAAGTCAAATTGGTCAAGTACTAGCTTACCTTAATCCTATCGGATTATCTTGCTAGATCGATTAAGCATAGATTATCTTAATCCCATCAAATTATCGAGTCGGGTTGGTTAAGTATAGGTTGGCTTAACCCCATCCTCTAATCGTACTATAATGGTTAAGTATATTCTAAAAAGGTCTTGTGACTTAACCTTATCAGGTCCGCGTATTAGATTGGTTAAGTGTAAGTTACTTAACCCCATCAAATCATCATGTATAATTGGTTAAGTATAAGTTGCTTAACCCCATTAAATTATCACGTTAAGTTGGTTAAGTATTGGTTACTTAACCTCATTGAATTACCGAGTTTAAATTGGTTAAGTGTTTAACTTAACCCCATCGAATTACCGTGTTTAGATTAGTTAAGTGTGGATTACTTAACCCCATCTAATTACCGTGTCGGATTAGTTAGGTGCAAATTACTTAACCCCATCCCCTGATCATCTTGTATGGTTAAGTGTCATTAAGAAAACTTACTTAACCTTGCCAAATTATCATGTTGGATTGATTAAGTGTTGGTTAACTTAATCCCCGTCCACTAGTCGTATAAAAATGGTTAAGCGTCATTAGGCAAATCAAATCACTTAACCTACCCAACCTTGTCATGTTTTGTTAAGTATCATTAGCCTAACCAATTTACTTAACCCATTTACCCATGTCATATTTGGTTAAGAGTCATTAATCAAATTAACTTAACCCTATCATGTGGCATTAATTACTTAATGCACCCCAACCTCTCACATTAGACTTTGTTGTGGTTACTAGTTAAGCCGGTCGGTTCCGGGTAGCTTTACACCACAACTTGGTCTAACCTCGGGTTCAAGCACAACATGACCAACTTCTCACATTAGGTCCTATTGTTTGCAACTACTAGTTAGGCCGGTCGGTTCCGGGTAGTTTTACGTTGCAAACTCAACCCAACCTCGAGTTGGCCACACTTATATTATCTAAGTGTCATGTCCATCATGTTTCCAAAACATGTTACAAGTTTTTCAAGCATTTGGGTAGACCTAACTTAATAGGTAAATTCCCAAAGGGTAGACCTAACTTAATAGGTAAATTCCCAAGCTTATGTTTTTATGCATACTTACATGTCATCTTCCATGTTATATTTCAAGCCATGTTTTCAAGTTGTATTTTCATGTCATTAGAAATTACCCATAACATAACCCAATGCTTTTAAACTCGCATATACGTTCGCAACAACGTAATGGATTAAAAGAAGAGACTTGGCAAAGGAATGACAAAAATGGATATTAAGCCACAAGTTAATCATGGTGGCAAATGAGGCACAAATGTGTTCATTAGCTTGCATGTTACATTCTTAAGCCTCAAAATCATGCATAAACCCAAACTTGGCACATAAACGAATCATGGTGACAAAAGACATGGAATGATGACTAGAAACTCGCATGTATCATCATATAAGGGTTATGACTTCATATGCAAGTTGACATAAAGATTATGAAGGTTCTCATGTTGCATAATGCAACATTTCAACATAAAGGTTGTAGCTTTTAGCTCATAAGATCAAGATAATGACTTCATAAGCTTGCATAACATGATAGCATGCATCATTCTAATTAATCAAACCCAAACTTTCAACATGAACATTTAACTTCATAGTTAATATCTAAGAGTAGGGAAGGGCTTACATTGCTTTGAAGGCCTAAATCGATTAAACTAAAGCTTGTGAGGAAGCCTATGCATGCCATCACCCAAAAACCCAAAGATGGATGCCCCAAATCAACAAAAACACCATCTTTATGAACAAAGATCAAAGCTTTTGCCTTGAAATCAACTTGAGAGGCTCTCATACTAGCATAGGGACTCTCTAACACTCTCATGATCATGAAACCTTTCATAGAAATGAAGTGGAGGCTAGGATAGTTGAGTGGAGGCCATGAGAGTAGAAATTTTGCCATAGTTTAGTTGCATGAATGAATAATGAGGATTTAGGATAGGTTAGGGTCTTATTTATAGATTAGGCAAGTGTTTTAGGCCATAGGATTAAACCTAGATTCAATCCAAGCCATCAAAGCATGTCTTGGGGAAGAAGTCAAGTGTAGGAACCATCTAGGGCCTTTAGATTAAAGATGAATCATGAGAACCATCCAAATGCAAAATCTGCATTTGAGCGAATCGGCCCACGGGTTGACAGCCAAACACCCTGGATTAACCCCTAGTCGACCCAGCGAGCTCGGGTCGACCTCAAAAATCGGCCGGTTCGGTTATTCCCCTATCCCAATTCGCTGTTTTGAACATTTTTGCATATTTATTTATTTAATTTTCAATTATATATATATATATATCAATATATATATATATATATATATATTTCTCTGCGCAACCCATTTCACTTAATTAAGTATACTTTAATTTGGGAATTTTTCGTGAAACTTCGCGAGGCCATATCTTGGTCATACGGACTCCGATTTTCGAAAACTCGGACTCTATTTCGCGTGTTTTTTCGAGACGAACGCAATGGCATAGCCCGTTTCACTTGATTCAGAATATAAAATTAAATTCTGCCTTGATTCTCGTCTTTAATCATGTTATCGAAATACGGGTAGGTCGACTGGCAGGTCGACACCCAGGTCGACACTATGGTCGACCTAGGGTGACCACGTCGACACCATGGTCGACCTAGTCCCTGGGCGGGAATTTTCCCGCCCAACCCAGTTTGAACCTGTTTTTCGAATTTTGAACTTGAAACCGAGCTGTTTGAATTTTAAATTTTATTCTGAAACTTCCAAAGGTCATAACTTCTTCATACGGAGTCCGATTCATGCAAACTCGGACTCTATCTCAAGCAGAATTCCGAGATGAACGTAATGGCGTAACCCATTTCCCTTAATTCTTTCATTTAGAATTAATTACCCTTTAATTTGTGAAGCTTAATGTTATAGAATTCACGAGGTGTTACATTCCCCCCCCCCCCCCCTTAAAAGGATTTCATCCCCGAAATCTTTAAGTTAGGAAGAATGTATATCCTACCATCCAATCGTCCATCTACTCAACCAACAAACACAGGCGTCCACTGTCCTTAAAAGACTTCTAATGCTTCATGATCATATGCATTGTGTGTGTACATGTCCTTATCTAATGCAGAAATCAAGCGGTCTACTGATTCAATTGACCTCCTTAATGCAAATCATTTAAGTGTCATGAATCCATTATGTATGCAAATTTTTCCTACTTATAATTCTATATGAGTGCACAACTATTCATACAAATGCGACAACCATATGACAGCATATCAAGTTTCAACCATATACAAATGAGAATACATATATGCATATGCAATATGAAGTGACTGAGCCGATCCAAAACCTAGGGTGGGTGTATATATGCATCCACGAGCAACCACTAGCAATCACTAGCAACCATTTGCAGCCATCATCCACAACATGTTTTCAAATACATGTTTGCATCCATTTATTTTCTACCTAAGGAGTTAGGAAAAGGACCGAGGAGATATACCTAAAAAGATAGATAAAGCATAACTTAAGGAAAAAGAGAGATCAAAGATGTACCCTCAAAAGGAAAAGGGTAGGCAACGCGTATTCTGTCCTCAGTTTCCCAAGTCGCGTCTTCTTCGACATTGCTCCACTGAACTTTAACGAGTTTGACTTCGCGGTTGCGTAGTTTTTCACTTCAGGTCCTAAGATGCAGGTTGGAACTCTCCTCACAGTTGCTTCACGTTCCACTTCGGCTTCTTCTAGAATGCTAGTTTCCACCACTTCCGCAGACTCATGCAAACACTACCGGAGGTGAGAAACATGAAAGACGTTGTGAACTCCGGCCAGTCTCTCGGGTAGCTCTAATCTATAGGCCATCTTCCCAACCTTCTCGATGATAGGAAACGGCCCTAAAAATCTTGGTGCTAACTTTCTTGTGGATCCAAAGCGAACGACGTTCCTTAAAGGAGATACCTTAAGGAAAACCCTGTCCCCAACCTCAAACTCAAGGTCGGTCCTTCTTTTGTCGGCGTAGGATTTTTGTCTGTCTTGGGTTGTCTTCATCCTTCTCCGTATCAAGTCCACTTTCTCTGAAGTCTCTCGAATCATGTCCGACCCAAGTATAAGTTTATCTGTAGACTCCCACCAACAAGTTGGTGATCTTCACGGTCTTCCATACAGAGCTTCAAAGGGCGCCATACCGATGGTAGCTTGGTAGCTGTTGTTGTAGGCAAATTCTACTAAAGGAAGGTGATCCACCCATGTCCCTCCAAAGTCAAGAACGTAAAGTCTCAAAAGATCCTCTAAAACTCTATTCACCCTTTCCGTCTGGCCATCGGTTTGAGAGTGATAGGTCGTGCTCAAACATAACTATGTGCCTACAGCTTCTTGCAGACTCTGCCAAAACACGCTTGTGAAGATAGGGTCTCAGTCACTAACAATGCTGGAAGGTATCCCATGGAGTCGAACTATTTCCTTGAGATAAAGATATGCTAGAGATGAGGCAGTACTTCTACTTTTAACGGGTATAAAGTGGGCGCTTTTAGTAAGCCTATCCACTATTACCCAAATGCTAGTATTGCCTCTTCTCGACCTAGGCAGCCCATCAACGAAGTCTATTGAAATGCTATCCCACTTCCACTGTGGGACCTCTAAAGGATGAAGTAGTACTCCAGGCTTCTTCTGTTCCGCCTTGACCTGTTGGCAGGTCATGCACTTAGAAACGAAATCTGCCGCGTCCTGCTTCATGCCGCTCCAAAAGAAAGTTCTTTTTATATCCTTGTACATCTTATTACCGCCAGGGTGTATAGTCATCTTGGAATGATGCGCTTCCTCGAGAACCTTCTTTGTCAACTCCCTTGATTTTGGGATGCATAATCTCCCATCTCGCCTCAGCCAACCCTTATCATCGATGGTGTATCTATTGAGGTGACTAGAAGTCTCACCCCTAATAAGTTTATCAATCACATCAACAAGCTGAGGGTCTTCACATTGTGCAGCCCCTATTGAGTCCAAGAGAGTAGGGCATACTTCGAGGGATGCTAACAAACCCAGTAAAAAATCAGAGGAGGGCCTAAAGTTAAAACTGGCTATATACTCCAAGCTTTGCCTTTCTACAAAGAGCGGGCTTAAGGTCAGTTTCTTTCGGCTCAACGCGTCTGCTACTACGTTGCCTTGGCCGAGAGTATAGGAAATTTCAAAATCATACGAGGAAAGAAACTCCATCCACCTTTGCTGCCTCAAGTTAAGATCCTTCTGTGAGAAGAAATATTTCAATGATTTACGGTCATTGTATAATTCGAACTTCTCACCTAGGAAATAATGGCGCCAAGACTTAAGTGCAAAGACGATGGCGGCCAACTCAAGATCGTGGGTTGGGTAGTTCTTTTCATGAACTTTCAATTGTCTTCCACCATAAGCTAATACCCTTCCTTCTTGCATTAGAACAGCGTCTAGTCCCGTTCCACATGCATCTGTGTACACTGTGAACAATTTGCTTCCGTCAGGCAGAGTTAGAACTGGAGCTGTTGTAAGAGCCCTTTTTAGGCGTTGGAAAGCAATGTCACAGTCCAAATCCCAAGCAAATACAAGATTCTTCTTTGTTAGCCTTGTGAGTGGAGCTGAGATTTTCGCGAAATCCCTAATGAATTTTTGGTAAAAACCGGCTAGCCCAAGAAAGCTTTAGACTTCTGTTGCATTTCTTGGTGTCTTCCAATCTTGCACTACCACCACTTTCGCGGGGTCCACCGCCAACCCTTCTTTGGAACCTATATGTCCAAGAAATCCTACTTCTTCTCTCCAGAAGCGGCACTTGGAGAATTCGGCTTTTAGCTGATGAACTCGAAGAGTTTCCATGATTTCTTTCAGATGCTGAGCATGCTCTTCCTCATTCTTTGAGAAGATCAAGGTATCATCTATGAAGACAACCAAAAATTTGTTGAGGACTGAACACTCTGCTCATTAGGTCTACGAAATAAGCGGGTGTGTTTGTCAAACCAAAAGGCATGACAAGCCACTCGAAGAAACCGTCTGGGGTTCTGAACGTCGTTTTATCAATGTTATCTTCAGCTACTCTTAGCTGATGGAACCCAGTTGCCAGATCAAGTTGGGAGAAGACCGACGCACCTACAAGCTGATCAAACAAATCGTCGATTCGGGGAAGAGGGTGCCTATTTTTCTTGGTCAATTTGTTTAACTCCCTATAGTCGACGCAAAGGTGAAGCGAACCGTCCGCTTTGGTTGCGAACACCACTGGAGCACCCCACTCTGAAATGCTCCATCTAATGAACCCCTTTTCGAGAAGTTCTTTAACCTGCTTACTGAGCTCCTTTCTCTCCTTTGGAGCCATGTGTCTGACAGGTAAAGCTACAGGCTTTGCATTATCCACAAGATATATGTGGAAGTCTATTTCCCGCCTCGGAGGTAAGCCCTTCACCTCCTCAAAGACATCCGGATATTCCCGGACTACTCTAACTGACTGCAAATTCTCATCAGAAGCATCAAGCGACTCTAGATAACTAAGCATAACAGCATTCAAGGGATTACAAGAAATTTCTAGAGTGTTACCAAGTCGAGTCAAGAGTCTAACTACTCTTTTCTCATAATCAAGAATGGCACCATTGCTGGATAACCAGTCCATGCCTAAGATCAAACCATATCCCGAGAAGCCCAAAACAAAGGCATTACAACTAAACTCAACGCTGAGAATAGAGATTTTCAAACCCAAACAAACCATTGACAAGTAAGCGGAGTCCCCAATTGGATTTGAAACTACTAAGGGATCCTCTACCATGCTAGTGTCTAGATGCAGAGATTCTGCTAAGGCAGATGAAATAAAGGAGTGTGATGCACCAGAATCAAAGAGAGTGCGAACTAGATGATCATACAGATAAACTAAGTTTTCTACAGAAATATTTCTATCTAAAGTTGTCAAGATAGAATTGAGAAAATAAGAAGGATAAAACAAAGCATCTAGGAGAAGAAATTAAAGAGGTACCCCCAGAAGGTCCTGCTTGCGGGCCTTGCCCTTGCTTCTTAGGGCAGTCCTTAGCCATGTGTCCAGCCTCACCGCAATGGAAGCAAGTAGCACTCATCTTCCTCTTCTTCTTTCTGTAGTCGTTCACCACATGTCCAACTGTAATGACCCGGAAAATGTGAACCAATTTAAAATTTTTAAAATTGGTTATTGTCAAAGAATTTAAACAATTGAAATAGCATATTTCAACAAAGTAATGAATTGGAGATAGTAAGGCAGTTTGAAAATTTGAATACAAACTTTGTCTGACTGTACCGAGTGGAAAGGATAAAGGATTTTAGTGAAACCAAAAATATTTAAATCTATTTATGAATACCTTTCTAACGAATCTGAAAAATCGAAGTTTCATAATAGGAATCAAAAGTTATGGCCAAATGAATTTTCAGAAAGGTCGCTATATAGAATATATAGCCCTTGAAAATAGATATTTTGCATACAACCTCGGAATTCGACAAAACCACTTTTGTTGGATCCGGGATGTCAAACTATTGCTAGGTTTCAAATTTCATAATTTTTGAAGCTAGTATGTGAGCGGGGCAAAAGAAAATGTGATTGGTCAATTTTTATTAAAATGGGTCGACCTGAAAATGGGCATTTTGCATACGATCTCAGAATTCGACGAAATGGGTTTTGTTGGGACCGTATAGTCAAAACAAAGCTAGATTTATTTTTCTGGAATTTTTTCGATTCAGTTTGTGGCCCTGGCAAATTGAAATGTACGTTCAAATTGGATATTAAATGTTTTATACTTTAATTTGAAAAATAACTGACTATAACAGTCGAATTACCAACGAAACATATCCCATTATGTCCGGAATGGGGGTATTTAGCTAGGGGAGATAGTCGTTGGGTTGAAATTGGTGTACGTTGGTTAAAAGGGGATATTTTGGGAATTTAAAATTAAATATAATAGAAAATATCTTCATTTTCTCTCTCATTTGAAAACTGGTCAACCCTCGCACGAACGAACGGCGAAACCCGCTCGAATCTTCCAAGCCTGATCACCGCCGCCACAGGCGTTTTCGCCACCGCCTCCAGTTGGCTTTTCCGATCGCCTTTCTCCCCTCTTTCAATCCAACCAAGCCTCGTCTGAAACCATCGAGTATCGACGTCGAAATTCACCCAGGAAGTCTTCACCTTTGGAGCGCCGCCGATCATCACTGGAGCCGTCGAGTTCGCTACCACCAAAGGCGCTGGGAAGCCTGTTCGAAGCTCTTCGACGTCGTAGCATCCGATCGAGAAGAAACAGCACAGATTGATCGATAATTAAAAACCTAGTTTTGAGGGTTTGAAAAGTTATCTGCTTGAAATTTCTGAATTGAAAATAACACTTTTCAGTGTTGAAAAACTTTGAAAAATCATATCTTTTTAGTGTGTTAACGAAATTTGATGAAACAGGAAACATCGGGACCGCAGGGAGGCTCTCTACCATCTAGCAGAAGCCGCGGATTTTTCTGATCTACATACGATTTTTAGCACTTCAAAAACCAATGTGAGGAATCTAAATTAAATTGGGTGAATGGAATCGTGTTGTATAAATTATATAAGCGAAGTATAAATTATATACGCATTGTATACCTCATGTACATGTGTTGTATAAGTTATATTAGCGATGTATAAATTATACAAGCGTTGTATGAAACATATATGCTTTGAATTGTGATGAAATGCAAGTGGATTATAGAAATTATATATATATACATATATATATATATATATATATATATATATACACTCCCCTTGTCCACAGGCCATGGACGATATTTATTGCTTGTGATTGGCGTGATATTATATGCTATGACGAATGGTTGGAAATAATTGTTTGTGGTTGATATTGTGGTTGAAATATACCTTTGTGGTTGAAATATGCCCTCTTGTAGTTGAAACAAATTAGAATAGGATTGTGGAAATGAAAATAAAACATGCCGCCTGCGTGCGAACTAGATGCATGATCCCCATTGTCAAAAACCGCGAGGTTTTAAGGTAGAGCGAGGAGTCGTACTAGGGATGGTCCCAGTTTTAACTACCCTGCCGTTATGCTACCGAAATTTTCTGAAATATTCATGTGTTAGAATAATTTTCATTTGTTGAAATTAATTACATATGTTGAAACCAATATTCATGTGTTGAATTGAAATTCATTCGTTGAGTGGAAATTCATGTGTTGAATATTATTCGAATTTTAAACAAATAGATTTAACGATAAAAATCACATTTTTATATATATACAAACTATAGAGAATATTCATGTGTTGAATTGAAATTCATTCGTTGAGTGGAAATTCATGTGTCGAATATTATTCGAATTTTAAACAAATAGATTTAACGATAAAAATCACATTTATATATATATATATATATATACAAACTATAGAGAATATTCACGTGTTGAATTGAAATTCATTCGTTCAGTGGAAATTCATGTGCTGAATATTATTTGAATTTTAAACAAATAGATTTAACGATAAAAATCACATTTATATATATATACAAACTATAGAGAATATTCATGTGTTGAATTGAAATTCATTCGTTGAGTGGAAATTCATGTGTTGAATATTATTCGAATTTTAAACAAATAGATTTAACGATAAAAATCACATTTATATATATATATATATATATATATATACACACAAACTATAGAGAATATTCACGTGTTGAATTGAAATTCATTCGTTGAGTGGAAATTCATGTGTTGGATATTATTCGAATTTTAAAAAAATAGATTTAACGATAAAAATCACATTTTTATATATATACAAACTATGGAGAATATTCATGTGTTGAATTGAAATTCATTCGTTGAATCGAAATTCATGTGTTGAATGTTATTCGTATTTTAAAATAAATTGAATAGACAATAAAAACTACATTTTTATTGTGAATATGAAGTGTTAAAAACATTCACGTGTTGAATAAATATTTTTGATGATAAAAATATTTCTTTTATCATGTATACGCTTTGATAAAAATACACACGTGTTGAAATAAATATTAGTTTGCTAGAATTATTATTATTCGCTTTGTTCTGCATGTATATACATGTGTTGAACAGAGAAAATGGATTAGCTGTAGAGTAAAGAAATTATTTGTGTGCCCGACAATTAGGTAAGCCTTGATGAGTTGGCTGCGCAATTTTATTTTTATATCAACTCCTGTGAATGCCATTGGATGCGGAGTGTTGGTTATTCTGTGTGAAATAATAAACATCGCCATAGGATAGTAACAACTAATTTTGAACTACACTACATGGCATACTCCTTGATGATATGCATACTTCATCATATTCCACATAAGCATTTGGAGCTTGTGTGATGAGGTGGAAGATTTACCATACGAGCGAGAGGCTTGTATGGCGATGATTATATACTACAGGTTGAACTGATGACTGATATGGACTATATAAAATATAACGATAAATTGCCAGATTAATGAAAACCCCACATGGGTCTGGAGTTGACAATAATCACGTCTCTCTAGTCATTAGATACGGCACATGGACTATTTATTCCCACACGGGACGAGGTGACGAGGATTTATCCTCTGGAGTAATTAAAAATACACGCTCCCTCAGGCTTGACAAGGTGATAAGAATTTATTCTCTGGAGTTATTATCTACACACGCTCCCCTGTAAACACCAGAATATATCACTATAAATATGTGGATGCTTTATAGGATTTATTGGGTACCTAACACGGCCCAATAAATTTCCAAACCCCTTCTCGTACAAAGGAGGTTATGGCGAAATTTTTCGAAATATAAAGGCGTTAGTTAAATATTTGAAGTGAAAACAATGTTAAAATATTTGAAGTAAAAATGATGCTGAAATTAAAGAAGTGAAAACGATGTTGAAATTAAAGAAGTGAAAACGATGTTGAATTTAAGGAATGAACTATATATATATATATATATATATATATATATATATATATATAAATAGAATGGAAAGGTATCGAAGCCGTGCAGTTCTTGTTTTGAAATTGTAATTTATATCGATTAGTACGAGAAATCCGACCATCGGATTTTCCCGAAACCGCAACCGCTGGGTTCGCCTTGGAAATATCTTTCCAACGGCACCAACCTTGTAAAAATCCAACGGTTGGATTGTCTGGAATGTTTAATTCAAATCTGAAGAAAAACAACGCCAAAATCGTTTATATTTATATATAAATATAAATATAATTAAATTAAATCGAATAACGACGCTGCAGTTCGAATTTTGAAACCGTAACTTCAAACGACTAGTGTGGAAGATCCGACCGTCGGATTTTCACGAAACTAAAACCGTTGGGTTCGCTTTGGGAATATCTTCCCAGTGGTATAGACTTTGTAGAAATCCAACAGTTAGATTTTTCGATATGTGTAAAACAAATTAGGCGAAAAACAGTGCCACGGCACGACCTGAAACGTCATTTAATTAAATATGGCCATTTTTAAATAAATAAAAATGTCAAAAATATTTATAAAATATTATAAGCAACATGGATTGGGAATAAACCAGTTTGGCTTGATCTGCTTGATATTTGATGATCGTATGTGTTTGACACGAAAATTATACTAAAGAACTGGAATATGAATGTCGAATAATATAACCATGGAAAGAATTGATTTGAATTCTAATTACGTGAATTATTTGAAATGGCCGAGCTAACCCTCATTTCAAATAATTGATCGAACGATTCGAATTGGAAAATACAAAAGACGATACAAGACCGACGATCTTCGTATCGGTTGGATGGGCGCTGCTGAGGTTCCTGATTGGAGTAGTTACCGTGAAGGAACGGAAGTAGTAGCCGTTTGGACGTATGTGTTGATTGTACGGATATACGAGGAATTGACGCCACCGGTTTCGTTCAGACCCAGAACGGACTTGTAAATGGACCGTGTGTCTGACATTGGATTTTGTTCTGTACTGATTGATCTCTATTAAATATATATCTGTTTGGCGGCGGAGAATTTATTCTTTTGCTTAACGCCCTTCTCTAAGTCGTACGAGCTCAGAGGTTATATATCGATAGAAATCAGTCGTATGGAGTGGATTGCCTATGTGGCATGCCAAGATGCTGTGATCAAGGCTTCTGTTGCAAAGCAAAGTCTTGTGTTCGATGATCAAAGCACAGCCTACGTGGCCTGGCTTTGTGTATAGCGTGGATTCGCGAGCCTCACACCTCGGTATGAGTTAAAAACGGGATAAGGACTGCAGGGAGAGCACAACGTTTCTTTCTAGCTATGGTGGTGTCAGTGACCTACCAGCCCTGACATTTATATCTACTTTTCACCTATGTGGTTGTTGGAATGTGAGGCGCCTCGATTTTAGGTCTGTAAGGACCGGGAAACGTGTGTTCAGGAATTGCCAATCCTCAAACGTAAGAGAGGACCGGCCCTAAAGCATCCAGGGGTTACCCAGAGTGCGTAGTCCTAAGGCATTTGCTAGAGTGTCTCGAAGCCGAGAGGAGCTTTCCCCTTGCCTCGATTCATGATGGAAATCCAATTTCCAATACGAAATAACGGATTCGATTGTAGAACTAGTATGGAGACATAGTGGTATGGGGCACTTATGCCGTCTACGATTGATATTTATGATGCTATTCGTTTTTGAAACAAATATGCACTAGTAATAATATCAAATGATTTTGCTTTACACGTATTAAGCATATTTGGCCATTATCAGGTAAAACTCTATCCTCCGGCTTGCGTTGCATTGTATGATGGGACTTGAGTCTTATAACGACTTCATTCTTTTTAAAAACATTGCGTTGTTTTAAAGAATTTACTTTATTTTAAATGCACCAGCAATCACTGGAGTAAACCCATTCCGCGAAAGTGGAGTGGTCCTATGATTTGCTTATGCTGTTGTTTAAACTGTTAAGTAGATTTCTCATACCAGTCCCCATGACTGACTCGTTGTTTGTTTCACTTTGCAAACGCGGGTGCTCTTATTTTCACACGGGCAGCCTAGTTCACAGGTGACAGGTTGTTTTGGCTCAGCACTGTAGTATGGAGTGCATTTTTGGCTCATGGCGAGGCTGACTTCACCGAGACGACTTTGACATTTTCCGCCATTATTGTATCTATATTATGATTCCGCCACAGGCGATGCAGACTGGTTTACTTCCAGAACTTATTATCGTATGTATATGTACCGCCTTCGGCGATGTAGACTGATACCCTTATTATGTCTCACTGTATGTATATATTCCGCCTATGGCGAAGGTGACTGATCATTTCCCTTTTATTTACTAAGTTATATCCTACGTTGTGCTATTCTAATGTTTTTACATGTCATGATTCCGCTGTCTTATCTATGTAAAATTATCCTTTTTACTGTTTTTGTTATTATCTGTACTCTGCTATGATGATTGATGTGTTATATTCCAATGATTATCCTTAATACCATCACAAGGATTTTGGGATCGTCACAGTTGGTATCAGAGCTTTGGTTAACCTTAGTTCCGGAGTCTAACACATTAAACACCTCGTCAGAATAGAATCAGTAGTGTTCTAAGGCGAGTAGCTCATTAGAGATAGGATTAGCGATGTCCTAGAATGAGCTAAGCAGATTAGAAAAACAATTTGATCAGTACATCATTATCTTTCCTTATGTTCCCCTTCTTTATCATATATGAAAGTTATCATTTCTATGAGCTTGACTCTTTTCTTGCTTATACAGTACTCTATCTGATGGCTACACGAGCAGCAGCAGCCAGAGGTGGTCGTGGAGGCCGAGCAGGCACAGCAGGAGGACGGGGGAATATCCCCGTAGCTGAGGAGGGCCCTATTATACAGCCACCAGCACCCCAGGACTTTGAGCTAGACAGATTAGCAAAGAGATATAGGAATCTGGGGGAAACCCTTTTCTGGCCTTGGTACAGTGACAGAGGCTATTGCTTGGTTGAAGACCTGTGAAAAGATTTTTGAGGGCATGGGATTGGGGACCAACAACAAAGCACGTCTAGGTATTTGGCTCTTACAGGAAGAAGCAGAGTTGTGGTGGGATGCCATCACCTCAGAAGATGTGGCAGGTATTGTTAGGACTTGGGAGCAATTCAAGACCATGTTCAACGAGAAGTTCGTACCTGAGCAGGCCTTAGAGCGGATGCGAGAGCAGTTTGCTAATCTCCAGCAAGGAGACCTCTCTATCCAAGATTACCTCAATAAATTCACTCAGCTGTCGCGCTATGCCCCAGAGCTTATTATGACCACCAAAGTTAAGAACAAGAGGTTTATATTTGGGCTACGGCGCAAGTACCATGACAGAGCCATGAGCAACATCAAACTCTCATTCTCAGAATTAGTAGAAATGGCATGCAATTATGAAGATATGGATGAAAGACACTCCAACCAAGACCGCGCCAAAAGCCAAGCTGGAAATAAGCGCAAAGCTTCAGTAGATTAGCCAGAGTCCAGCATTGCAGCGGCCGCTACTCAGCATCTGGGAAGATACCCAAGGAAAGCTGCTACAACTATGGTAAGACAGGACATTTTTCTAATGTGTGCAAAGCCCCGAAGAAGCTAAAGGCAAATCCAGACCGCAGCTCAGCCGAATGCTACAACTTCCATAAGAAAGGGCACTATAGCAGGAATTGTCCTCTGAAGCAGAATGCACAAGTGGCTCATGTGTATGACGGGGAGACCCCGCCAGCTATCACCGATGGATCAGGTAAACCCAATGTCTTGGGAGGTACCCTTACCATTAAAAATATTCCTGTTTCTGTACTTTTTGATACTGGTGCATCACGTAGCTTCATTTCTGGTAACACTGTTCACATGTTAAAATTGAAACAAAGAAAGCTTAAAGAACCAATTAAAGTTCAAAACCCGATAGGAGGTTATGTTAGTCTCAGTTCATATTGTAGAGTGCCTGTCTCATATTTTTGCTACAAGTTCTCTTTTGATTTGATCATCATAGACCTTTTCGAATTTGATATTATACTGGGGCTGGACTGGTTGAAAAAATATAAGGCGGAAGTTAGATGTGCCGAAAGAATCGTTAAAGTCGAAACGAAGCTTGGACATATATATATATATACCATGCCATGGCTCAGAAATTAATAGAAAAGAATTTTGGTCTTCTTTAGAAGTTACTCCCACTTCATTAGAAAAGATACCGGTTGTTAAAAACTATGCGGATGTGTTTGAAGAAGTCGAAAACTTACCTCCGCAAAGAGAAATTAAATTTAGAATAGATCTAATTCCTAACGCCAGACCAGTTGTACATCCAATTAGAAGAATGGCCCCGAAAGAAAAAGAAGAGTTAGGTAGTCAAACTCGAGAATTGCTTTGGAAAGGCCTGATCAGACCGAGCTTCTCAGCTTGGGGAGCAGCAGTAGTATTTATCCCGAAATCAGACGGTACTCTAAGACTTTGTGTTGATTACCCGATCTCAATAAGCAGACACTGAAGAACAAATATCCCTTGCCACGTATAGATGATCTGTTAGATCAATTAAATGGGGCAACAGTATTCTCCAGAATGGACCTAGCTACAGGTTTCCACCAATTACGCATAGCCGAAGACTGTGTTCCTTGGACAGCCTTCAGGGGTCCCGATTTATTCTACGAATGGTTAGTAATGCCGTTTGGCTTGTGTAATGCTCCGGCATACTTCATCGATCTTATGAACAGAGTATTCCGTGGTGTATTGAATAAATTTGTTCTAGTCTTCATCGATGACATTTTAATCTACTCCAAGTCAGAAGGCGAGCATGCAAAACATTTAGAACAAGTGTTGATAATTCTAAGGAGAAATGTTTTGAAAGCTAAATTTTCTAAGTGTGTCTTCTGGCAGGATGAAGTTAAGTTCCTTGGCCATGTCGTATCAAAGGAAGGGATTGCTGTAGATCCAAGCAAAATTACAGCGATTCAGAACTGGAAACAGCCTACTACCCCCACAGAAGTTCGGAGATTCCTTGGATTGGCTAGTTACTATCGGAAATTCATTCAGGATTTTTCAAAGATATCTGGTGTATTGACAAAGCTTACAAAGAAGCATGAGAAATTCAAATGGAATCCCGAATGTGAAGAAGCTTTCCAGGAGCTGAAACTGAAATTGACAACTGCTCCAGTATTGACCATTATAGAAGGCAACCAGGACTACTGTATGGACAGATGCTTCTATTAGAGGGCTAGGCGGAGTATTAATACAAAAGGGCCATGTGGTCGCTTATGCCAGCCGTCAGCTGAAGTCGCATGAAAGAAACTATGCAACTCATGATCTTGAGTTATTAGCTATCGTGTTTGCTTTGAGAATCTGGAGGCATTATTTATTGGGTGAGAAATTCGAACTTTTTACCGATCATCAATCATTGAAATATCTATTCACTCAGAAAGATCTAAACTTGAGACAACATCGTTGGTTAGAATTCCTTGCAGCATACGATTTTGAGATTATGTACACTCCAGGAAAAGCCAATGTTGTAGCAGATGCACTCAGCAGAAAGAATGAAATCATCGCCAGTTTTATCATCACGTCTTCATTAATTGACAGGATCTCGACCCTTCAAAAAGAAGATAATTTTGCTAAAGAGATGGTCAAAAGAATCAAAGAAGGCATAGACTCCAGCTTCCAAGTGGATAGTGAGGGAGTTCTGAGATTAAAAGGAAGAATTTGTGTTCCTGACATCTCCGAGCTAAAGAGGGAAGTGCTTGATGAATGTCACAGGTCCAAACTCAGTATCCATCCCGTTGTGAGCAAAATGTATAACGACCTCAAACGCACCTTTTGGTGGAAGGCGATGAAAAGAGATATTTCATTATATGTTAGTAGATGCTCCACTTGTCAACTAGTTAAGAGCGATCAACAGAAATTGGCTGGATTATTACAACCATTAGAAATTCCAGGATGGAAGTGGGAGCAAATTTCGATGGACTTCATTGATGGTTTACCTCGAACTAAGAAGGGAAACGACAATATATGGGTGATCGTAGATCGCTTCACGAAGACTGCCCATTTTATACCTGTCCGATCCAACAGAACGGCTCAAAGTTTATCATAGATTTACTTCAAAGAAATAGTTAAACTGCATGGAGTGCCGCTCAATATAGTCAGTGATAGAGATCACCTATTTACTAGCAAATTCTGGGAAGCATTCCAGAGAGAATTGGGAACCAAATTGAATCTAAGCACCGCTTATCACCCTCAGACAGACGGCCAAACTGAGCGGGTGAATAGAATTCTAGAAGATTTACTACGGGCTTGCATTATTGATTTTGGCGGGGCATGGGAAGATCACTTACATTTGGCAGAATTCTCTTATAACAATAGCTATCAAGCAAGTTTGGGAATGTCTCCATTTGAAGCATTATACGGTAGACCGTGCAGATCTCCCGCATGTTGGGTAGAACCTGGCAATAGACTTGTGTTAGGGCCCGACATGATTCGAGAAGCATCTGACAGAAAAGTTATGCTGATGCGAGAAGAAGAGACTTATCATTTGCCATTGGTGACTATGGTTATTTAAGCGTTTCTCCGATGAGGGGAGTAATCAGATTTGGCAAAACTGGTTGGCACCGATATTCATTGGTCCCTTTCCTATACTTGAACGGATTGGAACTCTTGCATATAGGGTTTCATTACCTGATTGGTTGCCTTGTGTGCATGATGTGTTCCACGTGTCTCAACTCAGAAAACATGTACATGATCCGGATCTTGTTGTAGAAGAAGCAGCACAACTGGACTTTGAAATAACTCCAGAATTAGCAGTCAGAAGAGAGCCATTGAAGATCATTGGCAAAGAAACTAGAGAGCTAAGGAGCAAAAAGATTCATTTAGTTAAAGTGCAGTGGAGTAGTGATCCTAGAGACTATACTTGGGAGACTGGGAAAAGCATTAAACAAGCCCACCCCAAATGCAGAGTGGACATCTCTGACAAACTCCGATGCAAGGTACCTTTACAATACTTTGCATTTACATTTTGTTTCCTACTTTGCTGTTGTTTCCTTTTCGAGGACGAAAAGTTTTAAGTGGGGGAGATTGTAATGACCCGGAAAATGTGAACCAATTAAAATTTTTTAAAATTGGTTATTGTCAAAGAATTTAAACAATTGAAATAGCATATTTCAATAAAGTAATGAATTGGAGATAGTGAGGCAGTTTGAAAATTTGAATACAAACTTTGTCTAACTGTACCGAGTGGAAAGGAAAACGGATTTTAGTGAAACCAGAAATATTTAAATCTGTTTATGAATACCTTTCTAACGAATCTGAAAAATCGAAGTTTCATAACAGGAATCAAAAGTTATGGCCAAATGAATTTTCAGAAAGGTCGCTATATAAAATATATAGCCCTTGAAAATTGATATTTTGCATACGACCTCGGAATTCGACGAAACCACATTTGTTGGATCCGGGATGTCAAACTATTGCTAGGTTTCAAATTTCATAATTTTTGAAGCTAGTATGTGAGTGGGGCAAAAGAAAATGTGATTGGTCAATTTCTATTAAAATGGATCGACCTGAAAATGGACCTTTTTCATACGATCTCAGAATTCGACGAAACTGGTTTTGTTGGGGCCGTATCGTCAAAACAAAGCTAGATTTATTTTTCTGGAATATTTTCGATTCAGTTTGTGGCCCTGGAAAATTGAAATGTACGTTCAAATTGGATATTAAATGTTTTATACTTTAATTTGAAAAATAACTGACTGTAACAGTCGAATTGGCCTACGAAACATATCCCATTGTGTCCAGAATGGGGGTATTTAGCTAGGGGCGACAGTCGTTGGGTTGAAATTGGTGTACGTTGGTTAAAATGGGATATTTTGGGAATTTAAAATTAAATATAACAGAAAATATCTTCATTTTCTCTCTCATTTGAAAACTGGTCAACCCTCGCACGAACGAACGGCGAAACCCGCTCGAATCTTCCAAGCCTGATCGCCGCCGCCACCGGCGTTTTCGCCACTGCCTCCAGTTGCCTTTTCCGATCGCCTTTCTCCCCTCTTTCAATCCAACCAAGCCTCGTCTGAAACCATCGAGTATCGACGTCGAATTTCACCCAGGAAGTCTTCACCTTTGGAGCGCCACCGATCATCACTGGAGCCGTCGAGTTCGCTGCCACCACAGGCGCTGGGAAGCCTGTTCGAAGCTCTTCAATGTCGCAGCATCCGATCGAGACGAAACAACACGGATTGATCGAAAATTAAAAACCTAGTTTTGAAGGTTTGAAAAGTTATCTGCTTGAAATTACTGAATTGAAAATAACACTTTGAAGTGTTGCAAAACTTTGAAAAATCATATCTTTTTAGTGTGTTAACGAAATTTGATAAAACAGGAAACAACGGGACCGCAGGGAGGCTCTCTACCATCTAGCAGAAGCCGCGGATTTTTCTGATCTACATACGATTTTTAGCACTTCAAAAACCAATGTGAGGAATCTAAATTAAATTGTGTGAATGGAATCGTGTTGTATAAATTATATAAGCGAAGTATAAATTATACACGCATTGTATACCTCATGTACATGTGTTGTATAAGTTATATTAGCGATGTATAAATTATATAAGCGTTGTATGAAACATATATGCTTTGAATTGTGATGAAATGCAAGTGAATTATAGAAATAATATATATATATACTCCCCTCGTCCACAGACCATGGACGATATTTATTGCTTGTGATTGGCGTGATATTATATGGTATGACGAATGGTTGGAAATAATTGTTTGTGGTTGATATTGTGGTTGAAATATACCTTTGTGGTTGAAATATACCCTCTTGTGGTTGAAACAAATTAGAATAGGATTGTGGAAATGAAAATAAAACATGCCGCCTGCGTACGAACTAGATGCATGATCCCCATTGTCAAAAACCGCGAGGTTTTAAGGTAGAGCGAGGAGCCATACTAGGGACGGTCCCGGTTTTAACTACCCTGCCGTTATGCTGCCGAAATTTTCTGAAATATTCATGTGTTAGAATAATTTTCATTTGTTGAAACCAATATTCATGTGTTGAATTGAAATTCATTCGTTGAGTGGAAATTCATGTGTGGAATATTATTAGAATTTTAAACAAATAGATTTAACGATAAAAATCACATTTATATATATACAAACTATAAAGAATATTCATGTGTTGAATTGAAATTCATTCGTTGAGTGGAAATTCATGTGTTGAATATTATTCGAATTTTAAACGAATAGATTTAACGATAAAAATCACATTTTTATATATATACAAACTATAGAGAATATTCATGTGTTGAATTGAAATTCATTCGTTATGTGGAAATTCATGTGTTGAATATTATTCGAATTTTAAACAAATAGATTTAACGATAAAAATCACATTTTTATATATATACAAACTATATAGAATATTCATGTGTTGAATTGAAATTCGTTCGTTGAGTGTAAATTCATGTGTTGAATATTATTCGAATTTTAAATAAATAGATTCAACGATAAAAATCACATTTATATATATATACAAACTATAGAGAATATTCATGTGTTGAATTGAAATTCATTCGTTGAGTGGAAATTCATGTGTTGAATATTATTCGAATTTTAAACAAATAGATTTAACGATAAAAATCACATTTTTATATATATACAAACTATGGAGAATATTCACGTGTTGAATTGAAATTCGTTCGTTGAATCGAAATTCATGTGTTGAATGTTATTCGTATTTTAAAATAAATTGAATAGACAATAAAAACTACATTTTTATTGTGAATATGAAGTGTTAAAACATTCACGTGTTGAATAAATATTTTTGATGATAAAAATATTTCTTTTATCATGTATACGCTTTGATAAAAATACACACGTGTTGAAATAAATATTAGTTTGCTAGAAATATTATTATTCGCTTTGTTCTGCATATATATACATGTGTTGAACAGGGAAAATGGATTAGCTGTAGAGTAAAGAAATTATTTGTGTGCCCGACAAATAGGTAAGCCTTGATGAGTTGGCTGCGCAATTTTATTTTTATATCAACTCCTGTGAATGCCATTGGATGCGGAGTGCTGGTTATTCTGTGTGAAATAATAAACATCAGCATATGATAGTAACAATTAATTTTGAACTACACTACATGGCAAACTCCTTGATGATAGGCATACTTCATCATATTCCACATAAGCATTTGGAGCTTGTGTGACGAGGTGGAATATTTACCATACGAGCGAGAGGCTGTATGGCGATGATTATATACTACAGGTTGAACTGATGATTGATATGGACTATATAAAATATAACGATAAATTGCCAGATTAATGAAAACCCACACTGGTCTGGAGTTGACAATAATCACGTCTCTCTAGTCATTAGATACGGCACATGGACTATTTATTCCCACACGGGACGAGGTGACGAGGATTTATCCTCTGGAGTAATTAAAAATACACGCTCCCTCAGGCTTGACAGGGTGACGAGAATTTATTCTCTGGAGTTATTATCTATACATGCTCCCCTGTAAACACCAGAATATATCACTATAAATATGTGGATGCTTTATAGGATTTATTGGGTACCTAACACGGCCCAATAAATTTCCAAACCCCTTCCCGTACAAAGGAGGTTATGGCGAAATTTTTCGAAATATAAAGGCGTTAGTGAAATATAGCGTTAGTGAAATATTTGAAGTGAAAACGATGTTAAAATATTCGAAGTAAAAACGATGTTGAAATTAAAGAAGTGAAAACGATGTTGAATTTAAGGAATAAACTATATATATATATATATACAAATAGAATGGAAAGGAATCGAAGCCGTGCAGTTCGTGTTTTGAAATCGTAATTTGAATCGATTAGTACGAGAAATCCGACCATCGGATTTTCCCGAAACCGCAACCTCTGGGTTCGCCTTGGAAATATCTTTCCAACGGCACCAACCTTGTAAAAATCCAACGGTTGGATTGTCTGGAATGTTTAATTCAAATCTGAAGAAAAACAGCGCCGGAATCGTTTATATTTATATATAAATATAAATATAATTAAATTAAATCGAATAACGACGCTGCAGTTCGAATTTTGAAACCGTAACTTCAAACGACTAGTGTGGAAGATCCGACCGTCGGATTTTCACGAAACTGGAACCGTTGGGTTCGCTTTGGGAATATCTTCCCAGTGGTATAGACTTTGTAGAAATCCAACGGTTAGATTTTCTGATATGTGTAAAAAAAAATTAGGGGAAAAACAGCGCCAGTGCCACGGCACGACCTGAAACATCGTTTAATTAAATATGGCCATTTTTAAATAAATAAAAATGGCGAAAAATCATTATAAAATATTATAAGCCACATGGATTGGGAATAAACCAGTTTGGATTGATCTGCTTGATATTTGATGGTCGTATGTGTTTGACACGAAAATTATACTAAAGAACTGGAATATGAATGTCGAATAATATAACCATGGAAAGAATTGATTTGAATTCTAATTACGTGAATTATTTGAAAAGGCCGAGCTAACCCTCATTTCAAATAATTGATCGAACGATTCGAATTGGAAAATACAAAGACGATTCAAGACCGACGATCTTCGTATCGGTTGGATGGGCACTGCTGAGGTTCCTTATTGGAGTAGCTACCGTGAAGGAACAGAAGTAGTAGCCGTCTCGACGTATGTGTTGATTGTACGGATATACGAGGAATTGATGCCTCCGGTTTCGTTCAGACCCAGAACGGACTTGTAAATGGACTGTGTGTCTGACATTGGATTTTGTTCTATACTGATATATCTCTGTTAAATATATATCTGTTTTGCGGCGGAGAATTTATTCTTTTGCTTAACGCCCTTCTCTGAGACTTACGAGCTCAGAGGTTATATATCGATAGAAATCAGTCGTATGGAGTGGATTGCCTATGTGGCATGCCAAGATGCTGTGATCAAGGCTTCTGTTGCAAAGCAAAGTCTTGTGTTCGATGATCAAAGCACGGCCTACGTGGCCTGGCTTTGTGTATAGCGTGGATTCGCGAGCCTCACACCTCGGTATGAGTTAAAAACGGGATAAGGACTGCAAGGAGAGAACAACGTTTCTTTCTAGCTATGGTGGTGTCAGTGACCTACCAGCCCTGACATTTATATCTACTTTTCCCCTATGTGGTTGTTGGAATGCGAGGCGCCTCGATTTTAGGTCTGTAAGGACCGGGAAACGTGTGTTCAGGAATTGCCAATCCTCAAACGTAAGAGAGGACCGGCCCTGAAGCATCCAGGGGTTACCCAAAGTGCGTAGTCCTTAGGCATTTGCTAGAGTGTCTCGAAGCGGAGAGGAGCTTGCCCCTTGCCTCGACTCATGACGGAAATCCAATTTCCAATACGAAATAACGGATTCGATTGTAGAACTAGTATGGCGACATAATGGTATGGGGCACTTATGCCGTCTATGATTGATATTTATGATGCTATTCGTTTTTGAAACATATATGCACTAGTAATAATATCAAATGATTTTGCTTTACACGTATTAAGCATATTTGGCCATTATAAGGTAAAACTCTATCCTCCGGCTTGCGTTGCATTGTATGATGGAACTTGAGTCTTATAACGGCTTCATTCTTTTTAAAGACACTGCGTTGTTTTAAAGAATTTACTTTGTTTTAAATGCACCAGCAATCACTGGAGTAAACCCGTTCCGCGAAAGTGGAGTGGTCCTATGATTTGCTTATGATTGTTGTTTAAACTGTTAAGTAGATTTCTCACACCAGTCCCCATGACTGGCTCGTTGTTTGTTTCACTTTGCAAACGCGGGTGCTCTTATTTTCACACGGGCAGCCTAGTTCATAGGTGACAGGTTGTTTTGGCTCAGCACTGTAGTATGGAGTGCATTTTTGGCTCATGGCGAGGCTGACTTCACCAAGACGACTTTGACATTTTCCGCCATTATTGTATCTATATTATGATTCCGCCACAGGCGATGCAGACTGGTTTACTTCCAGTACTTATTATCGTATGTATATGTACCGCCTTCGTCGATGTAGACTGATACCCTTATTATGTCTCACTGTATGTATATATTCCGCCTATGGCGATGGTGACTGATCATTTCCCTTTTATTTACTAAGTTATATCCTACGTTGTGCTATTCTGATGTTGTTACATGTCATGATTCCGCTGTCTTATCTATGTAAAATTATCCTTTTTACTGTTTTTGTTATTATCTGTACTCTGCTATGATGATTGATGTGTTATATTCCAATGATTATCCTTAATTCCATCACACAGATTTTGGGATCGTCACACCAACCATGCCACAGAAATAACATTTCCTTTTCTCATGTGTCTTGTTATTATTGTTGTGGTCCTTTCCTCCTTGACTATTACACTTCTTCTTGTTCGGCGATTCTTCCGTTTGCTGGTTCACGTAGAGGAGGAGGAGGAGTTAAAGCATCTGTAGCTGGGGAGTAAGGTCCCCAGACATGCTGAAACAGAAAGGAAAGATTCAAAATGAAGGATAGAGAGAGATAGTGCATATGGCTTTGGGATGCCTTTTTTAGAATATAACACTTTTTCTTGAAAAATGCTTCTTTAAACTTTCCTTTGAAAACAATTTCAAAAACCTTTATCTTATCTGGTAAACCTATGCTCTGATACCAAGTGAAACACCCCACCTCCGTTAAGGTCACTCACGAAGGGAATGCCTTAACTTTGGTGGAGGTTTATAAGTAAAAGTCACAGATAAACACAAGACAGATATAAATACACATATTTTAAACAGCGGAAACCAAACATACTTTTATTTCATCAATATGTGTTCAAACAAAACATTTCCATAATTGTCTCAAAATACTTCCAACATTACAACCTCATTACTGTCTTGATTATTAAAGAAGCATAAAACATAAATAAAGTAACAAAAATCCCCAGAGTGATATCCAAAGCTATAGCCCGAGCAAAAGAGATCCAAACCATACATCTACGGTCTTGAAGCTTGCAAAGAGTCTGACTAAGCTGGGTTGTTTCCTCCTTGTGGACCTAGGGGGGAACGAAAGAAAAGAAGACAAAATGAAAATAGAGTCAAAAAAAAGCCTGAGTAAATCTAGTGACTCTTCAGTATGTGAATAAGAAAAACAGCATGATAGATATAAACTGAAAACAGTAAAGTTTCACAAGCTAAGGAAGTGTAGTTTAGAATCGAATGTACTATCGCACCCACACTATATCTCTGCACCTACTTGAGCTTATTCTAACTAGCACCCCATGCTGAGGGTGAAGTGATCCCCATTTCCTAAAGATCGGCTCCTACTCGCATAAACATATGTGTTATACGGCCCCCAAGAACTGTAGATACCTATGCTCGTCCCACCATGGGGTGTATCAAGACCCATGGTGGCGGCCCCGACACAAACCTTAGAATACATAGGTTATACTACTGGTGCCCCAGTGCCCTGTTTGTCTGCTCCGAAGTGTGTGCACGTCCGCACCCCGTTAGAACGCACACTGTGCACACACCGCCGTCGTTTTGACCGCTTACGATCAGCCCAGTAATCGTGCCCCACCCTGCCTAGTTTCAGGGTACCATGATACCTAACTTGGGTTGCTGCTGAAACAGGTCCCTCGTTAATAGGGTTTTCTAGTCAAACATGTTAAGTGGTTAAGTGTCTGTATTTACCTAACCTCACCCATCAATTCTTGTTAACATGTTGAATTTGGTTAAGTGTTTTTAGTAGACTTAACCCTACCATCTGTCCTTAGCATCTTAAAGCACCTGACCACTCACATTAGACAGATATTGCTACGGTTACTGGATGTGCCGGTCGGTTCCGGACAGGTTCACACCGTAGCTCAGTCTAACCTCGGGTCCTTATTGGGCTTAATGCTTAACCACCCACATTGGATAGGTATAGTTGTGACTACTGGACAGCCGGGCGGGTCCGGGCAGGTTTACGTCACAACTCAATCCAACCTCGGGTTAAGCATACCGTGTTTTCTAAATTTACATATTTTATCACTTCTCAATTATATGTAAATGTCATGTCCTTTATTCTTGGTTATAACAATTCATACCGCTTAAATGTCATTGTCGTTGGCATGTGCCAACCATGCCAACATATAATTTTCATGTTATACACCCAACATTATTACCCCCGTTTGTACGTTCGCAACATTATAACAAATGTTGGGCTCGACACAATTCAGCCCAACTTTTTAAACGTGAGAAAAGGGGAAATCAAGAACATGTATTATTTTACAATACATAAAGGTGTGTGGCACATGAACTTGTAATTTAGCGATTCAACTAACATAAATTATGGGTCATGTGAACTTGCATTCAAATCAGAGTATAACTAAGTAGGTGACATATGAAATGGCATAGTTTAGGCTTATACAAACTTGGGTTCAAACATGTTTAACTTGGCATAATGTCAACCACAAAACTAACATGTTGTATATTCACCAAAATTTCCAATTTTAACATCCAATCATATAGCCTATTTCAACATGAACTTGCATATTTTATATAACCCAAACGATACTTAACATGGATCCAACTATACTTGCAAATAAACATAAGAATATGTTCATAGGTTTTGGGTCATGTAGGCATAAAAGGTCTCAAATCTAGAACATGTTTACATAAGCCTTAATTTTGACTTAGAGAATGTATATAGTCCATGCCATAGACATAAACATAAAGGGATCAAATTCTAGTTTTTGCCACAAACTTGCAAGTGCCATTATTTTCATATACAATTGTCCAATAGGCTTGCATTAATCAATTTAGGTCGCAAATATCAATACACAAGTCATAACAGAATCATTACAACACACAGAATTTATATCATTATTATACAATAACACAATTCTATTTTCATTTACATCGAATCACGTCACAGTTTTATTCATATTCTAAAAGGTCATTATACTTACAACGAATGCAGAATCTTGAATTCTGGATTCTGAATTCTGAAATTTGAGGTGTGTTCCTTTGGATAGATTAATGTTGCGTTGATTAATTTGATTAAGCTTTAGTCTTCTTCTTAATTTGATTCATCTCTAAGCTCCTCTCTCTTGACGGCTACGCTTAATTCCTTCCTGGCAGCATGACGACTCCAATCTTATTTTTTTTTTTGTGAATTTTAGTTGAGACCTAGGGTGTATATATAGATTTTTAAATTGTTTTGAGCTGTCGGATGAAGACATGAGGAATCTAGACCACACAAAGTTCAAAGAGCCAATCAAGAGGTGATATGTCAGCCCTAATGACACACCGAGCTACAGAAATTCGAGCCAGAGCCAAACCCAGCCAGCCAGGTCGACCAGGTAGGTCGACTGGCAGGTAGACACCCAGGTCGACACTATGGTCGACTTGGGGTGACCAGGTCGACACCATGGTCGACCTGGTCCCTGGGCGGGAATTTTCCCGCCCAGCCCAGTTTGAACCTGTTTTTCGAATTTTGAAATTGAAACCAAGCTGTTTGAATTTTAAATTTTATTCTGAAACTTCAGAAGGTCATAACTCCTTCATACGTAGTCCGATTCACGCAAACTCGGACTCTATCTCAAGCAGAATTCCGAGACGAACGTAATGGCGTAACCCATTTCCCTTAATTCTTTCATTTAGAATTAATTACACTTTAATTTGTGAAGCTTAATGTTATAGAATTCACGGGGTGTTACAACTATGGTTTGATTCTAGGGATGGATTGGCTGGCTAGGTATGGTGCCATTCTAGATTGTGAGAGAAGGGTCGTTAGACTTTTGGCTTACTATGAGAGGACCCTCGAGATTTCTTGTGACCCTAAGGGGTTTGTCATACTTAGTTTCATAAAGTCTCTGGATGCATCTATCGATGATTTGTAATCTGTACCAGTAGACCGTGAGTATTCTAATGTTTTTGAGGAGGTTCAGGGCTTATCTCCGAGGCATGAGATTGATTTTCGTATATACTTGGTAGACAATGCTAAGCCAGTTGCATTACCTATGCGCTATATGGATCCAAGAGAAAGGAGGGATCTTATTAAGAAAGTAGGGGAGCTACTTGAGAAATGGTTTGTTAGGCTAAGCATATACGAATGGGATGCTCCGGTGGTATTAATAACTAAGGCGGATGGTTCGCTTCGCTTATGTGTGGATTATAGAGAGTTGAACAAACTCACAAAGAAGAATAGGCATCCACTCCCAAGGATAGATGATCTATTTGACCAGCTCGTTAGAGCATTAGTTTTCTCTCAGTAAGATTTGGCTATGGGACTTCATCAATTGAGGGTTGCCGAGGAAAGTATAGACAATACCGCTTTTAGGACTCCAGATGGTTTCTTTGAATGACTCGTTATGCCTTTTGGGTTGGCGAACACACCTGCCTACTTTGTTGATCTGATGAGTAGGGTGTTTCGGGGGTTTCTAAATAAATTTGTTGTGGTCTTTGTTGATGATATCTTGATCTTCTCAAAGAGCGAGGAAGAGCATGCCCAACATTTAAGAGAGGTTTTGAAAACTCTGCGTGCACATCAACTTAAGGCGAAATTCTTCAAATGCCATTTTTAGAGAAAAGAGGTTTGATTTCTAGGGCATGCGGTCTCTAAAGATGGGATAGCAGTAGATCCCGCAAAGGTAGTTGCAGTTCAAGATTGGCAAATCCCTAAGAATGCAACGTAAATGAGAAGTTTTCTTGGATTGGAAGGCTATTATAGGAAGTTCATTAAGGACTTCGCAAATATATCAACCCCGCTCACCAGGATGACAAAGAAGAATCTGACGTTTTCATGGGATATAGATTGTGATGTTGCTTTCCAACGATTGAAGAGGGCTCTGACAACAGCCCCAGTCTTGACCTTTCCCGATGGAAATAAAGTGTTCATAATTTACACTGATGCGTGTGGTACCGGGCTTGGTGCTGTTCAGATGCAAGAGGGAAGGGTGGTATGTTATGGGGGTAGACAACTAAGGGTTCATGAGAAGAATTACCCTACCCATGACTTAAAGCTTGCTGCCATAGTATTCGCGCTTAAGACGTGGCGTCATTATTTGCTTGGAGAGAAGTTCGAGTTGTACATCGATCATAAATCTCTCAAGTACTTTTTTTGGGAAAGGAAATGCTTGAAATTTGTATCAACTTTTGACTTTAGACCCTCCACCTAGTTTTTGTCTGGCTTATTTGCATCACTGGAAGTGCGACCTACTCTTATAGATCAGATAGGAGCTTCACAGCAAAAGGGTCCACTGATTTTAGACATCTTGGGTAGGCTCAGTAAAGAGGAGACTTCTAATCACCTCAGTAGATATTCCATAGACAATAAAGGTTGGTTGCGATGAGATGGGAGGCTTTGTGTTCCCCAAACTAGGAGTCTTTTGAATACATCCTAGAGGAAGCCCGTCATTCAAAGATGACTATTCATCCAGGTGGCGATAAGATGTATAGGGATATGAAGAGGGTTTTTTTTTGGGTCGGGATGAAGAAAGATGTGGCAGAGTTTGTTTTTTAATGTTTGATTTGCTAACAAGTTAAATCCGAGCAAAAGAAGCCAGGTGTTTACTTCACCCTTTGGAGGTCCCGCAGTGGAAGTAGGAAAGCATCTCGATGGATTTCATAGATGGTTTGCCTAGATCAAAAAAAGGCAACATCAGTATTTGGGTTATAGTAGACAGACTTATTAAGAGCGTTCATTTCATTCCAGCTAAGAGTAAGAGGACGGTAGCATGGTTGGCAGTAGTTTACGTTCGTGAGATAGTCCATCTTCATGGAGTACCTTCCAACATCATAAGTGACCGTGACCCCATTTTCACTAGTGAATTTTGGAGGAGCTTGTAAGAAGTATTAGGTACACAGTTGTGTTTAAGCACCGCTTATCACCATCAGGTCGATGGACAAACAGAAAGGGTGAATTGAGTTCTTGAGGATCTTTTAAGGCTGTGTATCCTAGACTTAGGAGGGACTTGGGAAGAGCATCTTCCTTTAGTGGAGTTCTCCTACAACAACGATTATCACGCTAGCATTGGCATGGCACCCTTCGAAGCATTGTACGGACAACCATGTAGGTAACCGACTTGTTGGTGGGAATCTACAGAAAGACTACTACTTGGACTAGATATGGTTAGAGAGACATCCAAAAAGATTGATCTTATTAGATGGCGAATGAAGACAGCTCAATATAAGCACAAGTCCTACGCAGATAAGAGAAGGACTGACATCGAGTTTGAGGTAGGAGACATGGTTTTCATTAAGGTGTCACCTTTGAGGAATGTGGTTCACTTTGGATCTATAGGAAAATTGGCACCAAGATTCGTAGGACCATTTCCCATAACAGAAAGGATTGGCCAAATGGACTATAGATTAAAGCTACCAGAGAGACTGTCCCGTGTTCATTATGTTTTCCACGTTTATCATTTGCGGAAGTGCTTGCACAATACTGCAGAAGTAGTTGAGCCGAGTATATTGGAAGAAGTATAGGTGGAACGGGAGGCGACAGTTATGCGAGTTTCTACCCGTGTTCTTGGATCAGAAGTTAAGACCTATGCAACTGAGAAGTCAGGTTAATGAAGGTTCAGTGGGGGGATAACACAAAAGATGCAACTTGGGAGATTGAAGACAAGATTCGTGCTTCATACCCTTTTCTTTACGAGGGTATGTTCTTAACTTCCTTTCCAAAGCTTTTATTTATACTTGTTTCTATCATTTGAGTATATCCTATTGATCGAATCTTCGACCTTTAGGTAGGAATCCCATGGAAGTAAACATGTGTTTGAAAACATGTTATGTTTGATGGATACAAGCGGGTGTAAGTGTTTGCAAGTGGTTGCTTGTGGATGCATATACACACACATTAGGCACTAGATCGTCTCAATCACTCTCATACTTCATATGGATGTGCATTTTTTTCCTTTTATGGAAGAAAATGGATGTATCATCATATGGACATTGCATTTGGGCGGATGGTTGTGCACACATGTAGAACATACAAGTCATAATAGGATTATTTGCATACAAATTGGATTCATGACACTAACATATATTGCATTAAGGAGGTCAACTAAATCAGTAGACCACCTGATCTCCACATTAGTATTGGTACATACACCCACCTTTGCATATGTTCATATAAGCATTAGAAGTCATTTAAGGACAACAAATACCCGTGTTAGGTGGATGAGTAAATGGATGTGGATGTTCGGATATACATTCTTCTTAACTCAGAGATTTTGGGGACGAAATCCTTTGAGTAGGGGAGAATGTAACACCTTGTATTTTAACCAAACTAAAAGACGATAAATTAAAGAATGATTAATTTAATATCCAGAATTAAGTGAAATGGATATCGCCATTGCATTCGTCTTAGAATTCTGGTCAAAATAGACACCTGTTTTGCGTAAAACGGACATCGTATGAAGAAATTATTAAGGTTCGAAGTTTGTATACGCACAAGAAAAATATATATATAATTAAATCCAAAATTCAAAAATCAGTTCAAAAATAAAATAAAAGAGGTGAGCGGGAAATCTCCTGCCCTGGGGTGTCGACCCCTCAAGGGGGTGTCGACTCCTCAAGGGGTGTGTCGACCCATGGGTCGACCCATAAAGGGGAGGTCGACCCCCCGCGATAGATTTGGGCAGATTATTTTGGATGAAAGTGGACTCCTTTCTTGAGCTGGTTCGTTGGCTTTAGGCTATAAATAATACCCCATTTCTCTTGTTTCTCCACACTAAAAATAATGGAGGACTAGATGTTATCTTTGCCCAGATTGAATCAAACCTTTTCTTCTTCAGTAGTCAACTAGAGTTTAGAAATCTGTGATTCAACATCTACAACCTTTCTTCTATTTTTCTAGATCCAAACACTATGAATTGTGTTAATTTTACATCTAAATAATTAAAAAATAAATGCTGGCATGACTATAATTTGAATCTTTGCCTATGACTATGTGAATCATATTAGATCTGCTATAACCTGTTTATCCAAGTTATTCTGACATGACAATGAAAATAGATCTGAACCTATACCTATTTATCATGTTAGATCTACCTTTGTTTATACACCTAATTCACTGTCTAGATTACCTCATGCCTGTTTCTATTATGTTTGTGGCTAAATCAGATCTGTTACTAGTTGGATATTCATTGTTTAGATCTCATCATGCCTATTTATGATGTCCCTATTATGTTAGAATCAGTTCTATGGCCACATGTTTATCAGATCTGTTCCTATATGCATATCTTGTCATTATGCCTCTATATGCTTATGCCTATTTCAGCCATTATATGTTCACCTTGTTAGTATGATCAATTCTGTCCTCTTCCCTCTATTTTTCCCTTTTTATTTTTATATAGATAGGCAACCTTCGAGCTTAGGCATGCTGCTGGAATATGCAAACACATTAAATTGGGAATGAGGGGGAAATGATAAAGTTGGGGCATAACTTGTAATTAGAATTTTAGGTACAACTTGAATGAAATATATGAACATGAATTTGGGGACATAAATCAACCTGTGATTAAAGACCTTAATTTGGGGTATATGTTCATTATGAACGTAACTTGGAGAAGGGGCATGAAAACCTATAACGACATAAGAATATTTGGTTAATAATTGAAATGCCTAGAATTACAGTAATTAGAAACTGTAACTGTGCTTAGACACGAGGTTAGATTACACTTGTGGTGAAAGTCTGCCCGGAACCGACCCGCATATCTAGCGACCACAAGTGGTGAATCTAATGTGAGGGGTCTAAGTGCATAAACACGAGACGTGCCAAGACACGAAGCTAAGTCCGACTTGTGGAAGAAGTCTGCCCGGAACCAACCGGCATATCCAGCATCCACAAGTGATAGGCTTAATGTGGGAGGTCTAGCACATTATAATCATAAATGAATATGGTAATGAATTGGAATACTTAACCTAGTTGAAACCATAGGGATTAACATATAATTTGAGTAGGGTTAAGTAATCTTGTTTGGAACAGTGGGTGGGTTAAGTAAATCTTGGGTGGGTGGGTAATATATATATATATATATATATATATATATATATATATATATATAGCCCCCAAACTTAACCTGTGGGGTTATGCAATCTTTTACTCTGGTATGGCATAACCTGTGGAAAACCTAGTGGGGATGCAAGCGTAGGGGAAGCTTGTATCATCTTGTGTGTGGGACCCGTTTCAGTCAGTAACCTACATATATGTATCAAACGAGTATTCCACGCTAGTTTGGAGTCGGGGCATGCTTACTGAGATGATTGTAAGAGTTCCAAACGTGGGGAATGGTGTGGGCAGCGCATTCCGATGGGGTCATGTGCGTGCATGGGTCCGGCAGAGGAGGTTTAGAAGCCGTGAACCTATAGATATGGTTGTGTACATCCTGAAAACGAAGGGTTGCCACTTTAGGGAGTGATACACCCTACTGTAGGGTCATCACAGGGTATCTACGGAGTAGGGAGCCGATCGATTATGGTAGTAATTAGGGTAAATCTAGACTCTGGTATGTTGGGGAGCCCGTTAATACCCTTAGGGGTAACTCCGGTATGTTGGGCTACTTGTTGATTGTATGGGGTGAAAACCTCTCACTGGAAGTACATCTAAGTCTACTATCTTATACTTGTTGGGGATCATCTTGTTAATAAGACACTAGTATTGGTGTAGAGAAATCATTAGAGAAGCGGAGTATAATCCATCATGTGTGTCCTGTTTACCTTGTCATACCTGCCTATTATGATGTTATCTCTCTTGTCATTTTATATGCCTATCATGATAATTTTACTTATTTATATGCTAAAAGTAACTGGACTCACCAAACTTTATGTCTGACCCATTTTCCTCTTCTTTCTCTTCTATTGCACCCCCCTCCCCCAAGGTTCTCAGGGTGGGAATACTCAAGCTTGAGCAGGATTCTTCCTTCATTCGCTTGGAGCTGCTTAGATGTATTGCTCGAGCTCTTATCCTTTCTACTATGGTTATGTTTTTGTTTGGGGAATAATGCTTCTTTATTTATTGTACTCTGATATTTTAAGTACAAGACAGAAATGTTTAAGATGATGTATTGGGTTTATGCATTTTCAGACTCATGATGTTTTGAACCACGAAGTTATGCTTTATGATTAATAAAAGTTTTTAATCCCGCTGCTATTTTATACCTATCTTGTAGTGTTTCTGTCTACCTATAACGCTTTACAAAACTTAATGCATTCTCTTAATGAGTGACATTAACGGACATGGGGTGTCACTCAAACGTTGCATGTTGAATGAAAATTTTGCTTTCTTATGGCATAAAAGACAAGTTCACATATCTAAAGTAGTGAAATTTTGCTTTCTTATGGCACAAAAGTAGTGAAATTTTGTCAAATTTGGACATTAGTGATCTACAATTATGTGTGGATTGTTTTAAAGGTAAACAAACCAAACATAATAAGAAAGGAGCCACTAGAAGCAGCCAGCTCCTTGAGATGATCCACATTGATGTTTGCGGACCTATGGACACTCCAGCCTTTAGTGGAGAAAAGTATTTCAATACTTTTATTGACGATTTTTCCCATTATGGTTATGTCTATTTGATTCACGAAAAATCTCAATATGTGAATGTCCTTGGGACGTTTACAAAGGAAGTTGAGAGGCAATTAGATAAAAAGGTGAAAATCATAAGGTTTGATAGAGGTGGTGAATATTATGGCAAACATAATGAGTTAGGCCAGTGTCCAGGTCCATTTGCCAAATGCCTCAAAAGTCATGGTATATGTGCGCAATACACAATGCTAGGTACACCACAACAAAATGGCGTAGTGGAAAGGCACAATAGGAAGTTAATAGATATGATTTGGAGTACGATGTCAGATTCTACACTACTTAAGAATTTGTGGTCGTATGCTCTCAAAACCGCTAATTATTTGTTGAATAGGGTTCCTAGTAAAGCTGTTCAAAAGACTCCTTTTGAATTGTGGACTAACATGAAACCTAGCTTAAGACACCTGCATGTTTGGGGTTGTCCAGCGGAAGCAAGAATTTGTAATCCTCATGAAAAGAAATTAGAATCTAGATAGTGGGTACTTCTTAGGCTACCCCTGAAAAATCTAAAGGTTATGTGTTTTAGTGTCCTAATCATAGTCCAAGAATTGTAAAAATTGGTAATGCTAGATTCATTGAGATTGGTGAAGTCAGTGGTAGTACTAGAAGAGAAATAGTAGAAATAAAGGAAACAGGGGGAAATGTTACACTGCCTAGAATATTTCCTCCATCTACTATATTACTCCAAATGTTGTTCAATTGTTGAAAAACAGCATGTTGATGCAACATATAAATGGAAAAGTAATCCATGAAGGAAATGACTTACATTATGCTGATATGCATGAACCACAACAAGTAGCATTAAGAAGATCTCAAAGAGATCATAGGTCAACTATTTCTAATGATTATGTGGTTTATATGCAAGAATCAGATTATGATATAGGAATTAATAAGGACCCAGTTTCGTTTTCACATGCTATAGAAAGTAAAAAGTTAAAGGAATGGATTAATGCCATGAAAGAAGAATTGGAATCCATACATCAGAATGAAGTTTGGGACCTCGTTGAGTTACCACATGGGTGTAAAAGAGTCGAATGCAAGTGGGTTTTAAAACCTAACACAAGTCTATTGGTAATATTGGACGGTATAAAGCTAGACTTGTTGCTGAGGGTTACACTCAGAAAGATGGTGTTGACTACAAGGAGACATTTTCCCCTGTTTCGAAAAAGGACTCACTAAGAATTATAATAGCATTAGTAGCTCATTATGATCTGGAATTGCATCAAATGGATGTGAAAACTTCCTTTCTGAATGGATATCTTGATGAGGAAGTTTACATGGATCAACATGAGGGTTTTTCTGCAGAAGGTAGAGAACAATTAATGTATAAACTTAAGAAGTCAATATATGGACTTAAAAAAGCATCCCGGCAATGGTACAGTAAGTTCAATACCAGTATTACGTCTTTTGGTTTTAAGGAAAATATGGTTGATCACCGTTTATACCAAAAGGTCAGTGAGAGGAAGTTTATTTATCTAGTCCTTTATGTTGATGACATATTGGTTGCTGCAAATAATTTAAGCATATTGCATGAGACTAAGAAATTTCTCTTAATGAACTTTGAAATGAAAGATATGGGAGAGGCATCCTATGTGATTGGAATAGAAATATTTCGTGATCAATCACAAAAAATATTGGGATTGTCTCAGAAAGGATATATTGAAAGGATTCTAGAGAGATTTGGAATGATTAAATGTCCGCCTGTGAAAGTTCCTGTACAGAAAGATGATAAATTCAATCTCATTCATTGTCTTAAGAATGGCGTTGAACAAAAGGAAATGGAATCAATTCCATATGCATCTTTATTTGGTAGCCTAATGTATGCTCAAACCTGCACTAGACTGGAAATATAACTATTTAATAATATATGTCATGGTCAGTGAATGTAAAATGTACTAGTAACAAGCCCTGCACAAATTGTTGGACTCCAATCTATGGCATAGCCTTCATCTTTATGCCCACCAAAATTCATTAAAGAAGCCTTATTTTGAATGTAATTTCCTCCTTTGTTGGTATCAGCTTCAGATTCAGTAAAAGCATTCAAAATGGAACTAAAATCCCATATCTGTAGTTACAAGCTGTTTAGTAACTATGGATGATTATTAGAACATTGAAAATCATTATGAGATATATGTATCATTGCATTGTAAACTACAATTCTTCAATGGTTTTTACACTCTCCACCACTTTTCAAAGTAATAGTATCTATTATCATCGTCTTCTAGCTGAATGTCATGTTATACTTATTGAGTTGAAATGTCGACATAGTTACGTGATAGGAAGTAACGACTACATTTGAGTACTTTAGAACAACTATTAAAATTTTGACTAAAACAAAAAAGAAAGGAATGAGCCCACTAGGTGTATTACAATGACATGCATATAGATTAATTTTATTAGAATGCACGACAATGCGCATGAACCAGAGAATATGAGTTACCTGAACATGACCAGCATCACTCCATGCAATATATATATGTGGCTTTTGAGTCATTGAGCATATTCGATTAATACATTCGATGTGGGCGACTTTGCATACCTATAAATAATCAAGTTAGCAATAGATGGAATTAGGATAATTAAATCAAGGTATAAAATAAAATTATATAAAGAACAAATTAGGAAGTCCACTGAACCTGCAAAATTGGTTGGGAAGATCGATCCTCCTCTTCATCTTCATCACTACTATCTTCACTATCCATATCTTCATCATTATCAGAAAATTCAGGTAGTACCTCACATTTCTTTCAAGATATATCGGAAAGCTTGAAAATTCCAGTAAAATTAGATGATGCATTTTGCGCCGTGAGAAAAGAGAAAAAAAATTAAGAGGAGGAAAAATATAGCAACACTACATACTAAATCAAGGTTTTCCCTCTAATTGCTTTGCAAACAGTGGTGTACTTCTTAACACAAATATCACAATGTACTTAACGTGAAAGAAAATAGTGGTGAACAATCATGTCAACTTATAATGTACTTAATCAACATTTGCATTGAAGTGATGTTTCAATTAGCTCTTTAACCTCTATGCATTCGTGCATTTCCAATAAAAATATGATGATTTGTGAAAGCCTTGCACACCTCAAAAGAACACTGAGAACTTGAATACCAGAGTTCCAGCAATACCATAGACAATATGGGGAAGAACCATAGCCAGTAATGGCCTCAAAAAGACCATAGCCAGTAATGCATGTAAACCAATGTATATGTTTACGACATCAGCTGCACAAACTCCCGTTCCAAGCAGCCAATGCAAGATGTACCGTACGATTCTTGCTTTTGATTCCCTATATTGATAAAGCAATGAACAATCCAATCATATTACGTATGTAATATGTCTCTTTAAAATTTGATATTGCATGTAGCTTTAAGGTCTAAAAAAGCCGAAGAATGGTTGAAGCCACAAAAGAAGATAGACATCCAAACCAAGTCTTTGATGAGAGTTGTTGAAGGATTTTTGGAAATTCTTCAAAGAAAGAGATGCAGCAATAGCGGAAAGCAAGACTGAAACAATCTGCAAATGTGCACATCCTGCTCGGTAAAAGAAGATACAAGCAACGACTCAATACGAAATGGCAATTGCCTACTGTTGAATCTCGCTATATAGCATTTTGACTATGACAACTATACATAAGCATATATATTATATCAACTAACTCTGTTTTGCAGGAAGATATTCTACAGCAGATTCAAGAACACAAATAAAGACTATATATGTTGTAAGAGTCTGTTGGTCTTAGATTTATTTTTTAAGTCTTTCTTGATGATTACACACATACCCATTATATACATATATATATATATATATATATATATATATATATATATATATATATTCACAATAAAATAGGCAAGGAATAAGTCTGCTTTAGAAAACCGACGTTCGAATTTTTTTAGATAGACGCATGTTTGCTGAAAGAAAATTCAAATTCACATAATATTCGGACGTCTGGTCTGATAAATTCAGACATCTGAATCTATTCCAAGTTAGCCTATTTCCTTACTATTTTTATTTTAAATCAAAATAGACATCTGAATACAAAGGGATGCAACTTATAATGAAGTGTCACAGCTTTCTATTTTATATCTCTTGATCAAATCTCTTCATGATTGGTTGCAACTCTTTGTATATTATAAATAGAGGATTTATTAAGTGAACCAATCACTGAATTTTATTATAATTCTTTCTATCTTACTAAAAGCTCTCTAAATCTCTAAAAGCAATCTATTTACAAATACTTGAGATTTAAATTTTCCATATTCTTTCACAAGCTACACGTTTATCATCAAGGAAAGACTATAGGAAGGGTGTACTTCAAATTGACATATTCGTGTTATCAAGAACACAAATAGTCATCAGTTATTATGCATTGTGAAAGTCCTCTTCGGCAGTTGAGGCAAGAAATCTCGTTCGGCTATTCGGGTAATTGTGAACCTATTCCTCCAGGTGAAGTGAGAGTTTTTTGTGTTAGTGAATACTAGAAGGGAGTCTGGGACTGGACGTAGGATAGTGGTCCAAACCAGTACAAAATTGATTGTGTGATTTTACTTACTATACTATTTTGCTATATGCATTCTATCGTACTCATAATCCATTATATACGATCCTACCGCTGCTTAGACTATTTCACCTGCAAAGCGTCATGAGCATAGAAAAGAATTTTGAGCTTTTTACCGCATTTAACTATTTGTGATATTCTGACAATCAGTAGGCCAGTGGTTATGCTTAAATCATCATAGTTATTTCAATTGAACAAATATGCCTGTATGATGAGAAAAAATGTTTGTTCCACAAAACAAGTCAAACTTGCATCATCTAACTGGCCTTAAAATGCAATTTATTGATTACGAGGTTGAGCTTACAAACTAGGAGTACATACATCATGTATTCTGACATTAAAGATATCCTATACAAGCCAAAATTGCAATTGATTCGAATGTCATTTCTCCCATTAGGATATATTATCATCATTTGGGAGTTTAAGACTGTTTCACTATAGAATTCAAGTGCCATGCAAAAGAACTTCTATAAGTTCTTGACTGTACATAGAATTCCAAAAATAAATCAGTTGTGGAAATCAAAGTCACCAATATAGGATTCAAAACTTCTGCACTCAAGAAATCAGAAACAAGTCGGAGCCTTCTCAAATTCAATTCAGAAATTACCTTTCATCAAGAATTGGTCGCTATTGACCTCTTATATATCACATTTCTTAGAGAAATAAGTTTAGTACCTGTAGGCACCTCCTTTTCCCTGTTATTTTGCTAATTTTTCAAAGTTTTAGATTCAGTATCTTTCGACAGTGGAAGGATACAGAACCTCACCAACCTCTACTTCAAGCTGCACCAACACAGAACTCGGTTAGCCAAAACTGCTAAGTGGTAATAATCAGTCTGCGACTCTTGAACCTAAGAGGTGTAATAATCAGTCTGCGACTACTGAGAAATATAACACTACTTGTAATATAAAGCATCCAGTTTCAACAAATTAATTATCTCAGCCCTACAGAAACAAGCATATTACTTAAGTTGCACGAGAAGCCGTAAATCACAAATTTGGAGTTGGAATTTGTTACCCATGTTATCCATATGAGAAAACAACGTCATAATCAACTGGTCACCAAATTATCACAACAGCTACAGCAGATGAAGAGAGCATGAGTCAGTGTAGTGGATAAGGAAGCAAACGGTAAGGGAAGATGATCTGGAGAGAAAATGTTGGTAGTCGACAATTGTGGAGGAAGAAAAAAAATAGAAGTAAACGAATTTAGTGAAAATTGTTAATCTGGAAAAATTATTAATCAGTGCCATGAAATTTCTATGGCAGAGCGACTTGGGGAAAAGAACAAGGGCTAAAAAATGTAAGTACGAGGGGAGAGGAATAGAAAATAGGTGGTCACATTTATTTTGGACCATGTAGACTAACTTTTCTTAGACAGGAAAGTGAAATATTTTTTACCATGTTTATATTGTGAGTGAAAACACCTTTGCTTGCATTTGCGAATAAGCGCCACTGATTTTTGCAACAAAAAATCAATTTTCTTGTAGTGGGTTTAATAGATGAGATATATCCATCACATGGTGGTGTTGGGGGAATTCGAGGAAGTTATGGTGGTGTTTCCCTCTGTATTTGATGGATCTGGTTGCACTCTATTTTAGGCTGCTGGAGAGTGGTTGTATAAGAATGTGGAGTTAGCTAGTGGAAAAGTTTATAAGCAAGTTTTGGGTCCATATCTCTCGGCCTAAGATGTGATGACTCTACCAGCCATGAAGCAGAAGACTAGAGAGTCCCTCAGAAGTTTCCTTATAAGATTTAATGTAACGGCTTTCATGGTCGACATGCTAGATTCATTAGTGGTTCTTGTGGAGGCAGTTACCCTGACTTTCTTCTTAATACTTGCATGGGATCACTCACTTCATTCTAGTTGAACAAAAGTTTATGTTATCAATACCGATAAGTACAAAAAAACAAACGCACAAGTGAAAACTGCTTCGATTTTCTTGGAATTGCTGATAAGGAAGATTTCAAAGTTTCACTGAATAAAATCTACCATTAGATATCATGGGATTTTATCATCAAGCTGAACGGTTTATGCGATAGGAGGACACTAAAGCCGATAAAAAAGAGATTAATGTTGTGAAGACGAAGGATCATTTGGAGAAGAAACTAGTAAAAATGAAGGAAACTCAAAGATGGATGATGGATATGGTGGTTCAAAGCGGCGAAGGAGGGAACCAAAATTCTTTTCTTATACTGACTTGAATGAGACGTCAGAAATGATTTATGGATACCAAAAAGCAGACACCCTTGAGGAGCATGCCGGGGATAACGAACCACAGCAGCACGTGAGGCACTGGGATGCGATGATGGAATGGGAGCAGCCATCACCCATGGCAAAAGGAGGTGTCCTTGGATCGAGGTCATGATTTGTCATCTCTTAAATATAATGGCATAAGAAATATAGTTTTTGTACTTCATTTCCCCTTCAAATAAACAAACTCAATATTGTAGTCAAGATGCTTACGCATGTATGGGATCTCGATCGGTCCTTGGCACACTTTGAGTGTATGCTAGACTACAACGTCCAGAGAGGCACGAATAATAACTCTATACTTAATGGTATTTTAATATGAGTTTCAAACCAATAAATTGATTCTTGGTTATTTATAGTTTCAAAATACAAATCTCCTAGGAGAGAGGGTCGATGAACTTATATGGCATTGATTACATCAAGTCCTAATTGGAGAGTTAGGATTGAAGAGAAAGGAGTAAGCTTCTTTATCGGAGAGCGACATGATCATCTTAAAATCACTAAGTCTCTTCATTGAAGAGTGATTAGATTAAGCCCGACAAGCACAACTATTTGTTCTTCTATAGTGCTAGGGCCAAAGTATAAGAGGTTCGTTTGAAAGCGATATGATGAGCTTAAGTATTGTTGTGCCTTCATCATCGGAGAGTCAGAAGATGAGGTCCAGAAAGGGTCCAAGGAAACCATTAGCGATCCAAGGAGATCATGACATCGCTACATGTCCTGTCGAAGCTTTGGGGTTAAAGTGCAAGGCAGTAGTTTGCTTCATTAGAGAGTAACAGGATCGGTTTACTCATCATTATGTCTCCTTACCGAAAAGCGAGCAGATTGGGCTTAGCAAGGTCTAGAGAGATCATTTATCGACTCAAAGAGGTCATTGGCAACTTATCACTCCAGAGACTATGATATCGACCTTAGGTCCGGAGTGACCATGGATTTGATTAACCATCTAGCGAGATCGTTAATTTAGCTATTACCTTTGAGCAACTATGGATTTGGTAAATGACCCAAAGAGATAATGAACTCGGTTATCGAATTGGAACAGTTGTAGGATTCAACCGATGGTCTGGAGAGATCAAGGTTTCGACATGCTATCACTTATCGTCGGATGAACATGGGATAATTCATAATAGACCGATCATATATTGGCATATACATTCAACTGTATATGACTTTGGAATTGATTTTACACAACATGCTTCCATTCCTAAGACATGCTTTAGCAGCAAATGTCCACCGAACTTTTTGCGAGGTGGTAACACCACTGATTTGGCTGATCAGATATTGAAATTACCATGGCAAGAATCTCAGAAAGATATCACGAAGCTTGAAAATTCAAACATGAACCGAGGTCACAAAACCAATACAGGGCAAGGAAGGAAAAAAAAAACTCAAAGGAGCTTCAATTCCTTACACTACTCTTTCATTAAACCTACATCTCACTTCCATATTTTTTGTTAGATTGCACATTCTAAGAACTTCGAAACCATTCACTTGGAACATTGGAATCAATCTCTACCCCACTGCTCAAATCAAAAAACACCTATGCAACTTCACAAAACAACTTAGGAAATGCAACATCAACATCAAAATGCACCACCATTATTACTCGCCGACACAAATTCATCAAAAAGGGGGATTGGTCCCAGATTAAGCCCAATTCTTGTAGTGATTGTTACCAATCCCAAAGAATGATGAGTTTGGGGTCAAGATTGGTAAGTTTATCTTTGTCTCAAGTTTCTGTATGTAAACTTTTAACTGGATATTCGCGCATCTTTGGGATCTTCTTTTTGGCTTTGGTTTCTTGTTCATTATTACCTTGGGCTTTCATATAACAGAAAAGCTAAGCACACTCGCGTTTTGCGCGAGTGTGCTGTACTCGCGGGCCCCACTACAGAAAGTAGTGGGGCGCGCTAAAAAATAAAAATAAAAAAAGACATGGGCCCCCCTGAATTACTGTGGGGGGCTCTGCGAGTGATTGGTCACTCGCTTTGCGTGAGTGACCATAGAATTGCTCTTCATATAAATTGTAATTATAATCCTACGGTATAATAAAAAATTGTGTGTGCAGTGGACATAGGTTGAAGTACGCTAAACCACAATGGTAAGTGTTCTTTTCTTACTGTTTTTAGCTTTTGTTCATTCTATTTATTTCTCTACTTCATACATGTGCATTCAATGCCACATTATACACTGTAGCGAATTTCTATTGTCATGATTTTCACAAATGGCCTCAAAAGTAACGTTTTTATTTTAAGGTCCGTTATGTTCTACTATTCCTAGTATATCATGTTATATGCATCATAAAAATTGTGATGTTGGCTTTTTTAATTGAATTTCTTGACATATAATTAAAAAAAAAATACTCTAACATTTTATTACATTACATTAAATTAAAATGTACGTTTGTTTATGTATATTTACACATGATTTTATTTAAGATAAATTGATAAGAATAATCTGAAGTTTGACGTGTCTTCCCATATTAACCCGAAGTTTGGATTATTTTTAATTAATTCCAAGTTTGGGGGTCCCTTCCCATATTGATCCCGATGACTTATTAACTTGTTGTCGTCGGTTATCAAACTTAAATTCGTCCTCCCCTAATTAGTTTCTCACTCCAGAAAAATTGTTTTGGGAAGATGAACTTAAGTTTGATAACCGGCTACAACAAGTTGATAAGTCATCGGGATCAATATGGGAAGGGACCCCATAAAATTGGGATTATTTAAAAATAATCCAAACTTCAGATTAATATAGGAAGATATGTCAAACTTCGGATTATTTCTGCCAATAAAATTAAGAATGTACTAATTATGGAATGCTAAATTTTAATTTAGGTATTGTTCGTATATTTGTAAAAATATTAAGTACGAATATTATATGTTGTTTTATATTCATCAAATATATCCTCGCACTTCATTTTACTTCCACTTTGTTTTTTTGCACGTCTACCGCACTGAATTCATTGAACGCTTTGATTGAACAGCTTCATAACATTATTTTTACTATCAATATCGTTTAATCATTTTTTATTTACTAATAGTATCGATGAAGTAAAGAAGATTTTTGAATCGGCATCCTTATCGCAATAGCCTACGCTATCCGTCGTCACTCATCCGATACTTTGATCTCACTGTACGTTGAGTTTGATATATAACACAGTCGCATGTACTATTGTCATTTGTGAAAAAGGAAACATGAACGAACACGACACAAACATAAAAACAACACACGTTGGTTTGATTTGAAATAAACACTAGCTATGACTATTCTCTGAGAACAAGTTGGCAGAGAGTGAACATATAAAAAAAAAGAGCCGCACGTTCAGACAGTTTGTTGGTAGCATGATCCAAAAGCAGGGATAAACAGTAAAAAAGGATGGCATGATATATATAATCATGCTAAAGCAAAAATTAGGCACATAAACAAGGAACATTATGCGGTAGCTGCATGTGTTGCTGTAGTAGCAAAAGACTGATGAAAGAGAATTGCGGTAACAAGACAACACTAGGGTATGCCTCTTGCAAGCAGGCAGACATAATCATGGACTAATTAATCCCCCCATTTATTGCCATTTGCCTTATATTTTATGGTCCGTCTACTTTGGGTACGGTCCCACTTTCCTTTTAATCCGCGGTGCTTTGTCACCCTATCTGCTTCTAATGCATGGACCGACTTTGAATGTGCAGTTTTGGGTGGGCTGGTAATGGGCCTTACCGAGAAATAAATAGATAATATATAATGGCTAAATAATTTGAAGAGAAACACAATAAAAAATAATGGTAAATTTTCCACACCTATTGAAGATGTTAACTAGGCCTTTTATAGAGTTAACTGCTTCATATCAAAGTAAACTTGACATCCAAATTATCTTCATATATGTGAAAAAACTATTTAGATAAGCACCAAATAATCTTTGTCTTAAATATAGCAACAAATCTCTCTACAAAATCTGCATAGATAATTTGTTGCCCACAATTGTGATTTGAGTATCACAAGTTTCAGCACTATGATACTACTGAATTGTATCAGTTTTTTATTTACTTAATTTTAAAAAGACAAGAATAAAAAGTCTATATTTCAGTTTGTAGTTGAACAATTAACATTACCATGTGGTATTTTCCGGTTAAATGATACAACCTAGTAGCACCTTGTATGTTTTATGTTTTTAACATCATTTTCTTGGATACGGATACTCCTCATTATACATGTTGCTAATTAGGACTTGATTTTGTGTTAACAACCATTGAAAGTGGAAGCTAGGGAGGCAACGATCTACTAAATACTAGTGAAGCAGAGAAATTTCTTTCTCTCTCCTTGGTTCTAATAGTTCTGTCCCTTATGTTTAATTCTCTTTTAATATTTAATATCTGAATCTTTTAATTTATCAATTAAATTATTTAACCAAACTCGCTTTATTTTACAGTATCACACACACACACACACACACACACACACACACACACACACACACACACACACATATATATATATATGTGTGTGTGTGTGTGTGTGTGTGTGTGTGTGTGTGTACGTATGTATATGTATACATGCATTTAAAATTTGCATAATTATTTACAAACAATTCAACCATTATCTTTTAATAGTTTATATTCAACTCTATATATTTATATATTACTAATACAAAATTTAAACTATTTATATAAATTTATTCAACTAATACTTAATAATATTTTTAGCAGATACGTAAGAACCATAATTATATATATATATATATATATATATATATATATATATGTATATGTATATATGATTATTGTACTAATAAAAATGATAAAATTAATTTTTATTCGGTTATGATTTATAAATCGCATAAAACAACTATAAGACATTTAATGATTTTTACTTGTTTACCGTTTTACTTAAAATACCTGTATTTAAGATGATAAAATACATTTATTATTATAAAATACCACGTTTAACCTAAGAAACATATATTTAAAATTGTCGCGATTATTTACAAAACTCACCTCACTTTTTCCAATATTTTACATTTTAGTCCATATGTTTAAATTGGTTATACAACTTTTAGTTTAAAGTAATAAGATAAATGTAAGTAAGTGATATTCGTTTGTTCAATCACTAATGACAAATTTTCAATTATATATATCATACCCATATCTATAAAATCTGGTAAAATTTTATTTTCATTAAAGTAAAATACATAATCAAATGATATACAGATTAACAGAAACAATAAAGAACTTTTGCAAAACACACTATACGAATTTTGAGATACACAAATGTTCTTTCTCAAAAGCAAGTTTAAAAAGTACTATTGCTTTTAGATCGAGCCAATCTGCAATATTTGCAGTAAAAACAAAAAAATATTTTTGATTTTGCCAAAAAAAATATTGCACTTCAGCAATGAAAATTAGAAAAATTGTTTATAGAAATGTCAAATTAATTACAAATTTAATTTTTGATATAAAATAAGAAATGATAGCAAAACAAATCTGAAAATTTCTCAATAAATTCGTCGTGCATTTCAAAATTGTGCTTTTTTATACAACAAATTTAATATTCATATTCCCATATCTTTTTGTCGTACTATCTCGGTTTCTTTTTTATATTTTATATTTAACTTCATATTATTAGCATTAATCAAAAATTTAAAACTGTAATTAAATTTAGTAAACCATTGGTCATCGATATGTGAAATAAATCATAAAAATATGAAAATTTCAATATTTGCTTGATATTCATATTAACAAAAAGACTATAGAATGGATTTGGATAAACATAATATAATTATGTACATAAGAAATAATTGCAAAAATAAATTATGATTCATTGAGATCGATAAATTAATGCTTTACATTATAAAATTCTTATTTTAACTGAAATACCTACATTTTGAAATTTCTGCGGTTGTTTAATAAACCCACCTCAATATCACATAATTTTGTACATTTACATTATATTTATAATTAATTATGTGAACTTGGTTCTAATATATTTGAATAAATTTATTTAATAAATATTCATTAATTTATCTAATAAATTTTTAAATGTGACAATTTCAGTATGTAAATAATCTTCATACTAAAAATGGTAGTCAAATAGATTTTTCATTTAAATAAAAGGTATATGATGCAAATGTGAATAACACTAACGAAACTAATTTATTATTCATTATCTCGATAAATTTATCTGCATTGTAGATTTCTATTTTTAACCTCAAATATCCAAATTTTGGCATTTCTATAGTTATGTACAAATTCATCAACTATCTGCTAATCTTTCATATTTGGATGTATGTATTTAAATTGCTTATGAAATCCCAAATTTAATGTATATTAATAATTTATATATTAGTCGTATATGTATATACACTTACTAATGAAAACCACAACAAAAATTTGTGTTTGACTATAAAGATCTTACACATAAATTTACGTACATAAATAATAATAACAAAGTTAATTTGTGAATTAAATATAATCATTTCTGTACATAAACGATAATTTTATAATACATTACATTAAAAAAAAATTGTTTTTAACTTCAAATAACTCTGCATTAAGATATTTATAATTTTTTACAAAATTCTTCTCAATTTATTTATCTAGTATATTTTAACTAATTACATAATTTAAAATTTATCATATTTAAAAGAAATAAATTAAATAATATTGGTTAATTCATCTAAAATAATTAAAATATGCCAATTTTACCATGAATACTGGTTTATATAATAGGAACAATAAAATTATAGTTTTACTTCAAAGAAATATAAGTTACATGACACGTATCATATATAAATAACAACAACAACAATAATAACTTATATTATATTTATTTTGCCGAAATCACCATTGTTGTAAGGAAAGTTCCAAATATAAAATTAAAAATTCAAATATTATATCTAATGATATTATTGTGTGCAATGCGCGGGTTTGACACTAGTTCCGAGTAGCGCGAAAGCGCAATGAAGGCTAACGAGGGGGTGCTATAACATGGATGCGATATTGTTTGCGCAAACACATGAAAGTAGCTACATGCCATTATGATTAAATTTTAAAAATTGATCTTTGAACTAAGTTCAAATACAAATTTATCCCAACATCTAAGACTTTTCTATTATCAAATAAAAATATAAACATCAAAACCTTAGCGTGCACCTACTGATAAATGTTAAGGTTGTGGTCGATTGATATTTTTTGTTTTGAGTTCTTCTCCATATAAAAATATGCACAACACATTTATACCATGGAAATCGATCGATTTAAAAAATGAAATTAACATATGAAACTGTAAAAAGTTTTACTTTTTTTTGTCGAAAAAAAGCTGGTTACTATGTAAAACCTCCGCAATTCTCCCTTCGACATTAACGACATCTGTGAAAGCTTCTTTCTCTTCTTCTTCCACCTCATTCGCCTTCGACACAGCCTTCCCATGGTTCCCACCTCTCCCCTCACGCAATTCTCCACCTATTCTCCCTGATCCATCCCCTGCTGGTGTTAACTCATCCTCAGCTAAACCCTCTGATGCAAATCTTGGTTCTAAATCTTTTTTCCCAAATCCAAGAAATTCATCGTTCAGATCTAATAATTCCAGTGAGTTCCCTCCTGATGCTAATTGTGCTAATGTCAATTCAGCAAACTTTCCTTTCTCTGCTAATCATAATTCGTCAAAAGCTTCTTTTCCCTCTTTTACAAAAATGGACTATGCATTCCTCTTTAATTCGCTTTCTCGGAATGCTGATATATTCAAACCACAATATTTTGATTTCCCTAAGAATGGTGTGCCGAAATAGATACCCGATATAGTCTAGACTGAAGGCTTGAAGTACTAGAGTAATTTTTTGGTAGGATTCTTCTTGGATGACACTTATTATCGTCCTTCAGTGGTAAATTTCTTAAATCGTTTTTGGAAATTAGAAGGTGAACTCAGTATAAAATCAGATGGAGTTCATTTCTATTTCAATTTTTCAAATGTATCGGACAGAGAAAGAATTTTAAAATCTGATCCAATCTTTATAAGAGGGTGTATGTTCATTATAACTAGATGGGATCCTTCTATAGTAAATTCACAAGCTCAGATTAAAAAAGTACCAATTTGGGTTCATTTTTATAGAATTTCGATCATTCTTTGGACTTCATTAGGAATAAAATGGCTTGTTTGTCATATTGGGAGATTAATATGTTTTGATAGTAGTACAGAAAAATTACAGAGATTTAGATACACAAAGGCCTTGATAAAGATTTCATATGAGTTTGATCTTCCTGATAAAACAGTGGTACATGGTTTAGGTAAAGATTGTCCTTCAGTTAGGTTATCCTATGATTTGAGACATAAAATTTGTACCATTTGTAAGATTTTTGGTCATGATACTTGTATTTGTGAATTTAATAATAAGGCAGACTTGGATTATGAGGACCATGAAGAGGTTTTTGTTAGTAATACTCATGTAAATGATCAAGCTGGTCAGTAAAGCCCTTTTCAAATGCCAATACTGTCAATCCAAAAACGAAGAAGATCAGGAGAAAGAAGGGTGAGAATATTAACAAGGTTAATGATGTTGTTGATACTGATATGCCTAATGTTGAAGTTAATCCTTTTGATGTATTAGCAACTTAGTATAATGAAAACTGTTATGCAGATAAGGAAATTGGTTCTACTGAAGGAATAAATGCTGAGGTCAGTGTAAAACATAATATACAAGTTAATAGTAAAGAGGTTGATCAAATTAATGTAGTCATTTTTGGTGATGTTTCTGGTCTAGCTCCACCTTCAAATGTTTCTAGTTCTGGACTGACATTTCCCATAGTGAAAACTACTTCGGCCTTTTTACCTTTTGCTGCGTCTTCTAGCTCTATATCATCGTCTACATCTAAGAGCACCAAATTAAAAGGAAATTTTTGGGAAGATTTACATGAGGTAGCGAGTACAATCAAGAGGATGTGCAACCTTTAGGTAGAAGATTGAAATCAACCAAAAGACATACGAGAAGGAACCCTTCACCATTGTTTGATCCTTTCTTTACATGATGTGATGTGATGTTCTGCTCCGACACTGTTTTCTAATTAGCAATTGTTTTCTAGTTTGTTTTATTCTGTTCAATCTTGTTTGGTGATCGACTACGTGACTTCTATGTTGTTTTTCAAATTTGAGGTTTCTGCATAGTTTTTGTGTTGAAGCATATGCATTGAAGCATTTGGCTTTGTTTTGATTCCGCATTGATGCATCATATTCAGGAATAGTTAAATCTATTTTTGGAGATTTTGTGGTCGTAAATATGGTCTGTACATGTTGCATGAATACTGTTTTGTGGTAATTCCTGTTTTTGAAATATGTATGTCTTTCTTATTAGTTTGTAGTGAGTAATAATCGCGTTAAGTGTTGTATGCACGTTGACGTATGTAGGGGTGTTTATATTGAAATAATTTTGTTGAGTAATAAAATTTTTTTGCGCTGCCTTTCAAAAAAGTGTTTTTTTTTTCTGTTTTGGAAAATAACAAAAGCGCGAGAAATAATTCACCCTTCATCGTTTTTTCATCCTCTCTGTAGTTCCGTTCATTTTTCTTCTGCCTCATCCGCTGCACCTCTACTCATATCATATTTTGTAATTAATGTAAAAAAAACTTTAGGCAAATTTTATATACATTTGCCTTACCTTGTATTCAATCCACCCTAATTTTTAGTTGCTACCTACATTTATTGGTTTTTTATTTTCAAAATTGATTAATTAATCCACACACCGTCCCATTTTTTTACTCCGCATTATTGCCAGGCAGGTCACTTTACACCATGGAAACATCATCAATACACAATGGGCCCTTGCAGTTTGTGGTTGATGAAAATTAAATGTAAGTACATCATTCCATATTATTCGCCAATTCAAATCATCATATATGAGGAAAGATCAAAATGGATGGTTGAATTTATCTATGGATTGAAAAAGACAATTAGATAATCCTTACTACTACGAGTTTACAAACATTATCTCAGTTAATGATAAAAGAAAACTTGTTGCCAAGATTGGTAGATTGCTTCACAAAATACATTCCAAAAAATATCACTATGTATTAAGTTATTTATTTATTTTATTTCTTATAATGTGTTTTTTCCTCTATCGACTCTGTTATGTAATGACGGTTGAAACAAAGTCCCCCTTCCACAGAGGTTGCATGCATATGAGTTGGCACACGCATCCTTGTAACAAGAGGAATCCCTATAGTACAAGAAAACACCGATTTAGCGTCAGATTTTTAGAAGCGGAAATTTCCGTCGCTAATTTGCAACGGATTTCCATGTGATCTGCAAGGGATAGTTTTTTGTTACAACTTTTTTTCTTTTATTTATAGTGTTGTTATTGACACTCCAACTATTGCTAAGGGGGGTCATTTTTTAAAAACACTCCATTCTTTGAAAAATTGTTAAGGGCTACACAAACATATTATTTCACACTACTCAATGTTCCCGGATTACCCCTTCAAATTAGATTAAAAAAAACTTATTCAACAAGGAAAACCAAATTAAAATAAGCAGTTTGTCGCTACTGCACCGAATGCAGCACGTAATCAATTATGTATGTATTCGATAGTGATATGTCGAAAATTAATAATCATTTTGGTGCATTGCATTCGTAATTATAAAATTCGACATGTTTATGTTGACCAAAATTAATAATTAGTTTGATCTTATTCCTCCAAAAACGCTTATCCTTTAGGGTTTAAAAAAAATCGATATACGCGAATTGAAAAAAAATTAATATGGCCCTTACAATATTTGTCAATGTAAAATTATCTTCATTTATTAAGAGGCTAAATGGATAATAAGGTAAAATTACCTTTATTTGTTAACGGGTTACTTTCCTCATTGGTACTCCCCTTAACAATTTTTGAAAAAAATGAAAAATTGCCTCCCCCCAACCATATTTGTAGTGTCAATAACAATGCCCTTTATTTATTAGCGTTGTCTTCTGTCATCCCTCAGTAAGCCGTCGCAAATTGCGTCAAATTACCGACAGAAAATATATGCCGTTATTTCCCGCAGCAAATCTAGGTAGAATACCGACGAATATTTATCGAAGCTATTTTGCAGCAGAATTCCAGAGTATTTGCAAGAGATGAAAATATCAGTTTATTATAATAATTATTTAATAATTAATAATAAAATTTAATGCTCATGAAATGATATCTAGTATTCATTAATTAATTTTAAAAATTTGTATTTAATAATTACAATTGATAATTATAGTTGATACTTATATTTTATAATTATAGTTGATAATCATATTTTATACTCTGAAAAATTTAAAAATTTGAGATCATCTTGAGTTCAATATTCAATAATTATGAAGTGATATCTTGTATTCAATAATTCAATTCATAGTTAATTATTAATAATTAGTAAATTACATTTAGTATATTAATTAAATTCAATAATTAATAAATATAATTAATAACTCATATTAAATAATTAATAATAAATATTATTAAATAACTAATGATTAGTAATAAAATTTTAATGATATATTCATACCCTTATGCATTTATTAAACATGTTTTTTTTGATTGGTAAAGAACCAATGAGTGATGTAGAAAATGAAAGTCATTTATCGCTAAAATGAAATAGGTAAACGTATTGGAAAATAAAAATAATATGCATTAGTAATACATAATAAATAAATAATAATCAAAAGATAAATTTATAATTAATAAATAAACAATAAGTGGTTAATAATTACTAGTAAAGAGTAATTAACAATTAACAATAATTTTTTTCATAAATTAATTTATAATGTTTGAAAGAGGAATTTTTATGAATAAATTAATTATTTGTTATTATAAATTGATAACTAAGACAAATAACTTTAACTTAATCAAGATGAATATATAATAACTCATAATTAACAAACAATATTAATAACTTATTTTCTCCAAACAACGGCTTTTGCTTTTCTCCGAACTTATTTTCTTTTTAAATTTACAACATGTGCGTTTCGACACCCATCTCCCCAATCTTTTTTAATCAAACGGCTTCTCTTAACCTACCAGATTTCCCTAATCTCCTCCGTTTTCTCAACACTTCATCCGCACTAAGGTCTCCTTCCTCCGATCTCCTCACTTCGTTGAGATCTTCACTCCACCCGGGTCTGCTTGTCATGGAAGCACTGTAAATATGACAAATCCCTTTTATACTTTCGATAATTTAATCCCTCAACATCACGTTTCGAATCTTCCAATACAGCATGCAACATCTCCATGATAGCTAAATTGGGGAAGGTAAATTCTTATTACCCTAACTACTCTATGGATCCCCTAAATCCCCAATTACAATTCGACGGTCCGATATATGAATAAGGGCTTATGATGATTCTCTACCAGAACCTTCGTATTTGTCTAATGATGTTCCATTTCGTATCGTGATCGAAATCGTCCAATTTGTGCCCCAATCATCGGTTGATATCGGTCTGTAGTGCTAATGACAATGCGCACCCAATTAATATTCTCCCACCTAACTATGTTTCTATTCTCTGAATGACTGTCTACTATATCGTTGGTTAGTTCTTCAACCCAAATAACCACTCTGGTATATTGAAGCAACATACTCTACCACTATGCCTGCCGTAAAGATGGTTAGGTCAGATTATGGTTTCCAACCACCATTTCAGATTTTTTCAAATTAATTTAATTGACTTTTGTACCTACTGCTGGTTTGATGTTATCAAAGAGTTTAGTACACCTAATTTACCATATACTTGGAAGTATGACTATTTTTATCCCTTTTATACTCTAGGTTTGTATCTTTATCACTTTCCCATATAGTTGGAAGTATGACTATTTTTTTCCAGCGCATGTTGGATCGTATTGAATATCATATATGTAAATGAAAACAAATTTAAGTATGACTCTTACTGCATGTTATAATACAATCCTACTTGAAAGGTTGACTTGGACGAAACATTCAATTTAAAACAATGAAGTTCAATATCATCATATACCGAGCAAATGCTATTTCTTTCATTTAGGATCGTCACCTTGTATTACGACTCATCTTAACTCAACAACACTGATATTACAAGTTATTCAACAATGGTATGATACCATAGTCACTATTTTATAACTAGGAATGCATAGGATAAAATTTTTAATTTGTAACATAAATATTGGCTTACAAAATGAAAAATTAACAAATTAACCTACTACAAAGTTCTTCCTACCTACTAAAATTCGTTCCTCGGATCTCTAATTTATATTCAAACAGGTACCACCAGATTTGATATTTTATAATACTCCAATATACCAAGTCGCATTTATTCTATATTAATCGACGCTTTCAAAGAAATAGAAAAGCGCAATTATTGTAATAATTTACTACAAGCGCACGTACGTGTAGTATGCAAGTCGAACATATGGAGGAAAATTAAATCAAATTATTTATATAATTTCTTGGGCGAGTTAGACGAAATTTGGGGGTTGGGTTGAAACAATAAAACTGAAACTGCAAATAAAACTGTTGACACACTTTTTGGTAAAAGCTGTCACACTGAATATCTGGATAGCATCGCGCTCGGATATGGAGAACAACATCAGAAGATAGGCAGCGATTTGGTCAAAGTCGCATCACGAACAATGAAAGGCCCAAAACTCCTATCAGACGACCTTTTTTGGGCCCGAAAATAGCAATTACAGAGCTGAGCTCTATAATTCTTGTAGATCTATGAATTAGCTTCAGTTTGAGCTTTAATTTGGCTCAATCGGACTTACGGTTTGAAAGTTACGCTCGTTTCTGTGAATGGGTGTAATCTGGCAATTTCCTGGATAAAGCGACGAAGCATCACATGATCGGAGTACGGCTCGTGCATCCTCTCTGGCTCATGGTGCACCCTCGGTTCGCCCTTCAACGGATCGCCCCCCTCGGATCGTGGCGCACCCTCAGACCATGACCCGTTCGTGGTACACCTCCTGATCACGACCCGCTCGTGACACACCAGCTTCACCATACAGCTCACGATCAGACCTCGGTTCGTAGAGCCCATATCACGATCTGATCCCATGACCACGAACCGACCCCTGCACCTGTTGATACACGCACTGTTTTGACCTGTTCTCATGCCACATCTTGCTCCAACTTTTCCGGATCGGGTGCCACGTACCCCATCACAAACCGGTCTTCCCAAAAGCTCTCCTACAGCTATAAATACACCTCTATATGGAATTTTAAGGGGAATCTCTCTGACTTTTTGGCTGAGACTTTCTCCTACATCTAGACAGCCTCTGCCATTACTGATTGCAAGGACTTTGCACCTTTCTACACATAAATTCTCCTCTTGTAATCTCAGTTAACACACGGATTGTGTGTCTGTATATAACTGATTCTTGTAATCTGTCAGTATAACAATAAGATTATAAAGTGGACGTAGGCTACATCTACAACCGAACCACTATAAAAACTTCGTGTATCTCCTCTTATTTATCATTTTCTGCATTCTGTGATCTATGATCTGCATTTGGGTGCTAGGCCCAGATTTTGGTCTAAAAAAAACTATTACTAAATTGAATCAGATCTGAATCTAATCAAATCTATATTCAATCCAATATGATCTAGAAAAGCAATTAAAAAGCAGAAGTTAAAAGTGCATAAATTAAATAACAAACAAAAATAAAATTAGGATTACCGCTGAATCTAATCAGACGGTCAATCACTAATGAAAATAAGTGCAAAAGACAACTAGTACTCTACCGAACCTAATTGTGTAGATGACACTAGTTGCTAATAAAATAAAATAAAAGCAGAAAAGAAGAAAAATAAACTAGATTAATGTTAGAAGAATTACAGAAGAAAAAAGACAAATGTTTACAGTGGGTATACATGTGCGTTTATAACTAAGTTGCAAGCCCTACTTATCTAAATGGGCCTCCTCATTTAAGATTGTGGTATGATTTTCAACTTATCCCTCTTCGCCATGTGTCCATTAGAAGATTTTCAAAGATCTTTTCTTTCTGTCTCTTTCAAAAGCAAATATGCTAGCCCAATGTGAACACAATTTGCCTCCAATGACAACTCTCTATGCAATTCTTCATGTGTATGGCATATATTCTTCACTTTTAAGGTTGTATAAGGCTTGAACAACTCAACTGTAAAAATAACAAAATAATAACCAACATAATATTTATTTATATACAAAATAATAAATTATAGGTGCATAAAATAACATATTTGTATGCTGATCAAATACCCCCACACTTATCTTTTACTCGTCCTCGAGTAAAAAATATATATAAAAAAATGAAAAACTAAACTAGATAGGTCACGCTTTAGCAAACACGATTGCATTGAGCGTATGCAACAAGTCGTTAAACCTCTAGGTGTCCCTAGTAGAACAAGTGGTGTGTCGTGAAGATTTTTAGCGGATACTACCCACAAAATCCAAATGCGGTATGTTGTGGTTCTAATGCAACTACATGAGTGCCATGGATAAATGCAAATGAAATCAAAAATAAAAACACGACTTGTTATAGAAAAGTGGTACAACAAGGTAAATTAACAATTTCTAGTCAGTTGATTTTATTTTAGATACCTCAACTTATCACAAATTTTCAATATAATTCAAGTTTTTTAATGTTATGTTCTAGTTTGGCCAGTTGGTTCGGTTGATAACATAGTGCAGCCACGAAATAAATTCTTAGTTTGCTTGTCACAGTTCGCAAAGTGGTATTCTAATTTCCTTGTGTATGATTAGTCAAATCAATAAGGTCAGAAAGTGCTTGCGCATCATCGCTTATTCTCCATCTCTGTGAAAATTAAAATTTATGATTAACTACATACACCTAACTTAAAAGACTAAGGTATACCACCCATGACGATGGAACGGAGCTTGATGGATTGTGCAGACCGACGCCGACTTTGTCAACAATATGTTGGTAATCCTTAGGTGTCCAACTCATAAAATGAGACCAAGATATACCGAAGCTGACTTTGTCAACAACATGTCGGATAGAGCTTGGCGAGTTTACAAACCGACGCTAGATTTACAAGCAATGTTGGATACCCTTGGATTACAGTTATTATTATTATTGAAAATATAAGAACAATAGAGAGTTACCCGAATTCAGTTTAACACAACTTAGTTTTAAGATTCGAAAAGCCAATATATGTATTTTAAGTCCTCCACTCATTAAATAAATACTACAATTTAGAATAGACTACATGGCCATCATCTACGAATCTCCATATGTACCGGTTACACTATTATCCCTCAAAATTCAACTTATCATTATATTTCTTACTCGATCTTAGTTGAGAGAAAAAAATACTATAAATTGACTAACAAATAACTTATTTTTTTGCATCAATCTAAAATGAATCATATTTCAAAAAATAAATAAAAAATTGATATGTTACTATGACCTAAAATGCATGATGGTCCTATCTAAATACATAAAAATGAAAAGAAGAAAATAATAAAAAGGATGCAATGCAAACTCCCCCGACACTTGGTCAAAACAGTGTCCACACTGTAAACACGTTTCCTAAATTTGAAAGATAATAGCCAAAGGTGGATTAAATGGAGGATGATTTGTAAAATGAAATGCAATTTAGCAACTATATGCGAATGAAAATTGTATGCAGAATGAAATCTACAATGATGATGCATGTCATATGAAAAATGGAATTTCCTTTTCCCCCCACACTTGCCTCTATCTAAAATGATGTATGACGATTTCGTATCTGAATTTTGAGATACAAGAGGCATGCCAATTTCTCTCGATGAAATGGGCTTAAGATTATCTTTGAGACGTTCTATATATTAATTCTCGTCATTTAAAAGTTTGAGTTCGCCTTCCAAAAGCACTTCAAAAGATATAGTAGATACGTCTAGTGAAGTGCGAGAGGCTTTCTGAATTAGTAACTCTATCTAGTCATCAACAACGGTTTCTATCATGTCGACTTGTCCTGTTTGGGAATCTTGGTCATTCGAAGAAGAAGATGTTGACAAGGGGAGTGAAGGAAGTAAAGGTATAGAAGACGAGGTGTTAGGGTTGCCAATATTAGAGGAAGATATATTATCGGGGCTGCCGACATCAGAAGAAGAGATGTTGGGATTGCCAACATAAGAAGATGGAGATTTGAAAGATTCGGAATAATTAGCCTTGGGTGCCAACGGAAGAGTGTCAAGCTTTTCGATTGGGGTCTAAATCGAAGGATTGTCGGGATTTCCAACATTGTTGTAAATTAATTGTCCTGACCTAAGGATGGTGACAACATTAACCGAATTATTTCCCTCCCCACAAGAATTCACAAAATTATATTTTGGGTTCACCTCGGGGTTACTAGGCAGTTTCTCATTATTTTTCATTAACTCCTTCATCATATCCATCATTTGTTCGATTTTTGCATCTTGATAATTTATTTGTTTCTCAAGTCAAATAATTTCCTTTGAAGCTTCAGAAGATGAAGGTGACTGAGTTGACGATTGAAAGTTAGAATGCCTACATGTTTGATTTGAAGGCTTGGATTGAGGTGAAACTTGGTAAGTTTGAGGACTAGAAGAAAATGGAGCCTGGTAATTCGAATTTGGTACCATATGAGACATATTCGTAACATTATTGGGATTAGACCATGAGAAATTTGGATGATTTCTCCAACTAGGGCTGTATAAGGATAAGTATGGACTGTTTTGAGCTATGACATTGGCTTGGTCTTGAGGATAATAGTGGGGTTGTCATTCCATGATTTGAGGAGTTTGAGTTTCTAAGGGAGTATGAGCTGGATCTATGACGTGCACTCCTCTAGTAGAAGTATGAACAGGAACACGAACTGATTCCCATTGCATGTTCTTTTCTGAATAATCTTCTAAGAATTTTCAAGCTTAATCAGCCATTTTAGACATAAATTCTCCTCCACACATTGATTCGAGTTGTGTGCGGGTTTGAAAGTTTAGCCCTTCATATGCAATTTGGAATAAATGATGTTTGGGAATTGCATGATGAGGACAACATATAGAAGTTGGTTGAATCTTTCAAAGTAGTTCGAAAATGTTTCCCACTCGTTTTGAGAAAACTGATTTATTTCTGTTTGGATCTTTAGAGTTTGATGGAAGGGGAAAAACTTCTTCAAGAATATAGTGATAAATTCATCCCAACTTCTTATGGAATGTTTTGGAAGAGAATTTAGCCATCGTTTAGCGCTTGCAAGTAGTGCGAATGGAATTAGCCTTAGCTTGATTGATTCATTAGATAATTGTTGCCATCTAGTTGTGGATGAATACAATTCAAATTCACTTAGAAATTCATAAGCATTTTCAGAACCAGTAAATTTTGGTATCTCTTGAATAAAAGAATGTTTAAGCTCAAAATTTCCTTCGATTGGTGGAAATATGATAATAGAAGGTTGAACAATCCTAGTTGGGTAAAATTCGATCTCGAAGTGACATGGATTTATCCTTTCAACATTAAGACTTTGAAAATTATGATTAATTCTATTTTGATCCATCTCATTTGGAAAATTTTGATTTACTTGAGAACCCCTAGGAGAATTATGGTGGCTAACACTTTTCTCACTCATTGTTATCAAATGCAAACAAAGAAAATCTTAGACTTGAGGTTGAAAAAATGAGCTTCTATTCAAAATGAATAACGTACTCAAGTATATCTTATTAGTTGATAATCTTGATTTGAAGGGGGAAGAGGGTCTTATGGTCGTTCACGTATAGTTAAATACCAAGGGATACGGCCAATGTTTTGCCGGTAGAATGCAACCTCTTTTGCTAGAAGTTCAATAAATTGAACTAATATATATCAGTGATCAAACCCTTTAGAGAATCAATTTCATAAAATAGACTCTTGTAGTTAATTCCATTGCAAATCAAGTCAAGTTTTATAATTGAAAATCGATGAGAGTGACTAGTTTTGGAAATTCGTTCCTCACCGAATTAATTCAGAAATTTCAGTCATAGAACAGCTACAGAATAATAAATTGCAGAAATAATTTTTTTTACAAGCGAGCCGCGGCACCTGCAGGAAATCTTTATAAGCAATTTCTATATATTTTCCAAGCAGCAGCAGACCCTGTAGAGTTTAGTTTTTTTTTTTACAGTGGAGTATAGCTGTCCATCTAGAGTGATTGAGTAGTGCTAGCTATTCAACTCCACTGTCTGATTCGTTCAATAAATTTGTTCCTTCACTTTGATAGTTGAATTTTATTTTTAAAGTTTCACCTTTTTTTTCTTCTGCGAGCAATAAAAAAAACAACAAAAATGAAAATACTGAATAGGAATTAAAAAAAACTAAACTCTAAAAAAAAACTACACTAAGACTAAGCTTAAAGGAAGAAAAGAAAAACAAGCACTGAATCTAATACAAGCAGAAACGCAGAATAGGAGTTTGTTGACACCACTTTTTGTGGTATCAACGTGACACTATCCACCCATTAGCAGATATCAGAGGACCCCATACGGGGCCCCCTGATTTCCACCAATGGAAGCCGAGTGTCGGGTGACACCATAAATTGTGGTGTCAACAAACTCGGTCTCAGAAACGCATGCCACATTTGGAAAATAATCCCAAACCTAGGCACCAAAATCCCAAGTTCCCAGAATAAAAAATAAAACTCACACCCCTTTTATTCTCAACAACTCAAAATCAAACGCTAAAAGAACTCAAGAACTCATGCCCCCAAAAGAAATTCAGACAAAAATAAATGGAAAGAAGAAGTGACCACTTTTCTCTCTCTGTTTTTTTAATCGATTCGAAATTGTGGATTGGGGATATGGTTGTACGGAGTTGGAACCCTAAATCGAACCTGAAACAAAAGAATTGAAACAGATATGGTGTTCAAGGATCACGAATTGGGTTTCAGATGTTCGTAATTTGGGGTATGCTTGTTTTGAATTCGGTGCAAATGGGTATGGTTTGTAGGTGAACTAATGTGGGATGGTGGTGTTTGAGTGGTGATGATGACCGGAGGATGCGGTTTGGATAGAGAGTACTAGAGGGTTGCATTGTGATTTTTGGCTTGGTGGTGATCAAATTTATGAATGTTTTAGAAGAAATGGGAATAGGGGAATTGGTGATTTTGGGTCCGGTTGTTTGGTTGAAGAGCAGTTTGTATTTGGAGTTTGAATTAATGCACTTAGGTAAGTTGTGAATTGGGTTGATGGATTTGTTGTTAGTGTCTGGAAGTGGAGTTGGACTTGTGGTACAAACTGGAGACGTGTGGAGTTTGATGAAGTTTGCGATAACTATTAAAGTATGGAAGTGGATGAATGATGGTTGTTGGGTTTTTGATTGTGGACGTGCGATTTGTTGAGGAGAATGATCGAAGTATGGGTGTGGATGTGAGGTCTTGACATCAGTAATGGTGTGTTGATGGACTCGTGGTTTTGGGTTGAAAGGGGTGAATATGGATTGGTGATGGCTGATTTGTATTGTATGTAATGAAGGTGATTGAGGTGTTAGACTTGAAAATTGGTGATGAATGATTTAGAGAAGAGAAGCAACAAGCAAATACAAGGCAGAAAAATTAAGAAAGGATTTTTTTTAGACATGTATAAAAAGAAAAGGAAAGAAAGCTATGTACCGGGAAATGGAAAGAAAGTGAAAAAAAGAAAGAAATAAAGAAAAAGTTGGTAAGTTCGTTTTCTCTTGCTTAGAAGATTATAGTATCAATCATTAATACCAAATCAACCAATCAAGACTTATATATATATATATATATATATATATATATATATATATATATGTACAAGAAAACAAAAGGAAACAAATAAAAGAAAAAATAACACAAATAGGAAATTAAATAAATAATAAAATCTAATTGTTACATCCCCGACAACGGCGCCGAAAACTTGATCGACGCTTTCTAAGAAATATAAAAGCGCAATTATTGTAATAATTTACTGCAAACACACAGGTATGTGGTACGCAGGTCAAACACAGGGTGGAAAATTAAACCAAATCATTTATATAATTTCTTGGGTGAGCCAGACGAAATTTGGGGGTTGGGTTGAAACAGTAAAAATTGAAACAACAAATAAAACTATTATTGAATTGAATCAGATCTGAATCTAATCAAATCTGTGTTCAATCCAATATGACCTAGGAAAGCAACTAAAAAGCAAAAAAAATTAAAATTGCAGAAATTAGATAACAAACAAAAATAAAATTAGGATTACTGCTGAATCTAATCAGACAGTCAATCACCAATGAAAATAAGTGCAAAAGATAACTAGTACTCTACCAAACCTAATTGTGTAGATGGCACTAGTTGCTAATAAAATAAAATAAAAAGCAGAAAAGAAGAAAACTTAACTAGATTAACGGTAGCAGAATTACAGAAGAAAAAGGACAAATGTTTACAATGGGTATATATGTGTATTTATAACTAAGTTGCAAACTCTAATTATCTAAATGGGCCTCCACATCAAAGATTGTGGTATGATTCTCAACTTATCCCTCTTCACCATGTGTCCATTAGAAGATTTTCAAAGATCTTTTCTTTCAGTCTCTTTCAAAAGCAAATATGCTAGCCCTATGTGAACACAATTAGCCTCCAATGACAGCTCCTTATGCAACTCTTCATGTATATGGCGTATATTCTTCACTTTTAAGGTTGTATAAGGCTTGAATAACTCATATGTAAAAACAGCAAAATAATAACCAACGTAATATATATATATATATATATATATATATATATATATATATATATAAACACACAAAAAGATAAAATATGGATGCATAAAATAACATATTTCTATGTTGATCATATATGTTTATAATTCTGATAGAACTTGCGTTTTGCAGTTCTTCTCTTGCTAACATCCTATTTCCTGGTTAACGATTTTACTTCTTACTTCACTACAAGTTATCATTGAACAAGCAGGTTTGTATTTTTCAGTTTTCCAAGTACCTGCAAGTTCAATTCTTTTTCCGCCACAAGCAATCATGAATTACTTTGCTTCCAAAATTCAGAACATGAAATTTTAGACTGCAAGGTGTTCACTGTTTGTACCAGCAGCAAATTGTATACTCATATTTGTCTATAGTTTACCTATTTTAAGTCGATAGGCCAAATCGTAAACCGTTAATAGATCATGTACAACATATTTGCAGTACACGATTGTTTCGGCTGTTCATAGACTACTTCCCCTTATTTTTGTTTTGTCATACCATGGCGCATGCATTTTGTAACTTTATATTTCTGACACAAATTATGTTTTGCAGTTGTTTTATTCCTCCCACAATTATCTACTTTGGTAAACGCTTTTACTGTCTACTTCACCAGCAGTTTTCATTAACCATTCAGGTTTATATCTTTATCACTTTTCTGTATACTTGCAAGTTTTTCTATTTTTCCAACAAATATCAGATCTTAATGAATATTGCATGTGTAAATGGAAATTAATTTAACTAAGAGTCTTATTGTATGTTGTAATACCAATTTTAGCTAAAAGGTTGTATTGGATAAAACTATCAATTTAAACAATAAATTCCAATATCAGTATATACCAAGCTAATGTTGTTTCCATCATTAACGATCCTCACCTTGTAGTTCGACTCACCGAAAGTCAAATATATTGACATAACTGTTAAATTTGGTGATACAAAATCACAAACTGATTGGAGCAAATTTGCAAAGAATGGAAAGTAAATATTTTTATAATGGGAATGCATTGATTACATTTGATGAGATGGCAGAGAAATAAATGAAGAGATTAATTTCTTCCATCTATGCTAAAGAAACAGGTTGATTTACTTCCTATGTTTGCACATTTGTTGTTATGGTAATTTGCCTCCATTATATTATTACCATATGTTGGTAATTTAATTGATGACTCACACAGATTTGCACTGGCTATATATTGAGGGGTAGACTTTAGTGTAAACCCATCCTGGCTTGGAGCCAGTGATCCCCAATGGTGTCTCTTCTTGTTAAACCTGATTGAGGTTTGGATATGTAAACTCTTATTTTATAATCTCTTATAGTTCTCTCATGTGGAATAAAATCTCTCTCTGTTAGACTGGGCGTACCCTATGATGATAGTGGAACCAGTATAAATATTGTGCGTCTCTTTATTTCTCTGTTATAGTTATTTACTATTTTGTTGATGTAATAGAATAATTGCTATCAGATTAGATTGGTGTTCAATTGGCAAATCCAGATCCTATTAATTGCGCTTCCGCATATGGTCAATTTTGCATAACAGATTGGTCTCAGAGCAAGGCGATTTGTTTTAAATTGTGCATCAATTATTTCTACAAAGGTTGGTAGATTCAGTGGTGATTATGCTATTCCTATTTTGGGAGAAACGGAAGACTTTGGTGGAGGAGATTATGTTGAGAGTAAAGATTGTTCCAATCTAGGAACTTTGACGTGATATGGAGTTTACTGTGTTGAAGGGGCTATTGGATTTAGGAAGTTCTGATCATGTTTCTGACAGGGGTCTTCATGTTGATGATGCTCGAGGGATCCAAGATGATCAGTAAAGACGCTCAGGTCAAGTGATAGACGGGTGTCGAGACAGAGATCATTGTGGTTTAGACCGGGGTCTTCACGTTGATGATGCTCGAGGGATCCAGAGTGATCGAGGAAGGAGCTCAGATCAAGTGGTAAACAGGTGTCGATGTGTATTGCAAGCACTTCTAGACCATTGGTTTATGCGTGGTTCAGCTCATGGTGGTAGATGCGTCTTTTGCAGGCGGTGGGTGAAGCTTGTAGTGGTTTTGATTAAGTGGCAAGAGAGAGATTTTTTGGCGATTGAGAGAATTATTTTTTGGTCTTGGCGGTGTTGAGATTACTTTGGTGTCTGCCTTCTTTGTTATTTTGGATATTTGCAACATTTGTTGGTGGGCGGGGACGTAGTCTGAGCTCGTTAACAATTATGTGATGGGGGGTGGCTTTGCTGGAACCCATTTGGTAAATATTCATTTTTTGGTGTATCTTGTTGTGAGATTTTGATTGAAGGTGGAGTTCTGTTGAAGAGTTTTATGTTGTGAAGAAAATTTGATTGGAGATGGGGTGTTGCAGATATGTGATTTTGCATCAAGGTGGAGTGTTAAATTTGATGATACAAAATCACAAATTGATTGGAGCAAATTTGCAAAGAATGGAAAATAAATATTTTTATAATGGGAATGCATTGATTGCATTTGATGAGATGGCAGAGAAATAAATGAAGAGATTAATTTCTTCCATCTATGCTAAAGAAACATATTGATTTACTTCCTATGTTTGCACATTTGTTGTTATGGTAATTTGCCTCCATTATATTATTACCATATGTTGGTAATTTAATTGATGACTCACATAGATTTGCACTGGCTATATATTGAGGGGAAGACTTTAGTGTAAACCCATCCTGGCTTAGAGCCAGTGATCCCCAATGGTGTCTCTTCTTGTTAAACCTGATTGAGGTTTGGATATGTAAACTCTTATTTTATAATATCTTGTAGTTCTATCATGTGGAATAAAATCTCTCTCTGTTAGACTGGACATACACTATGATGATAGTGGAACCAGTATAAATATTGTGCGTCTCTTTATTTCTCTGTTATAGTTATTTACTATTTTGTTGATGTAATAGAATAATTGCTATCAGATTAGATTGGTGTTCAATTGGAAAATCCAGATCCTATTTATTGCGCTTCCGCATATGCTCAATTTTGCATAACAGATTGGTATCAGAGCGAGACGATTTGTTTTAAATTGTGCATCAATTATTTCTACAAAGGTTGGTAGATTCAGTGGTGATTATGCTATTACTATTTTGGGAGAAACGGAAGACTTTGGTGGAGGAGATTATGTTGAGAGTGAAGAGTGTTCCAATCTAGGAACTTTGACGTGATATGGAGTTTACTGTGTTGAAGGGGCTATTGGATTTGGGAAGTTCTGATCATGTTTCTGACAGGGGTCTTCATGTTGATGATGCTCGAGGGATCCAAGATGATTAGTAAAGAAGCTCAGGTCAAGTGATAGACGGGTGTCGAGACAGAGATCATTGTGGTTTAGACAGAGGTCTTCACGTTGATGATGCTCGAGGGATCCATAGTGATCGAGGAAGGAGCTCAGATCAAGTGGTAAACAGGTGTCGATGTGTATTGCAAGCACTTTTAGACCATTAGTTTATGCGTGGTGCAGCTCATGGTGGTAGATGCGTCTTTTGCAGGCGGTGGGTGAAGCTTGTAATGGTTTTGATTAAGTGGCAGGAGAGAGATTTTTTGGCGATTGAGAGAATTATTTTTTGGTCTTGGCGGTGTTGAGATTACTTTGGTGTCTGCCTTCTTTGTTATTTTGGATATTTGCAACATTTGTTGGCAGGCGGGGACGTAGTCTGAGCTCGTTAACAATTGTGTGATGGGGGGTGGCTTTGCTGGAACCCATTTGGTAAATATTCATTTTTTGGTGTATCTCGTTGTGAGATTTTGATTGAAGGTGGAGTTCTACTGAAGAGTTTTATGTTGTGAAGAGAATTTGATTGGAGATGGGGTGTTGCAGATATGTGATTTTGCATCAAGGTGGAGTGTTAAATTTGGTGATACAAAATCACAAATTGATTGGAGCAAATTTGTAAAGAATGGAAAGTAAATATTTTTATAATGGGAATGCATTAATTGCATTTGAGATGGCAGAGAAATAAATGAAGAGATTAATTTCTTCCATCTATGCTAAAGAAACAGATTGATTTACTTCCTATGTTTGCACATTTGTTGTTATGGTAATTTGCCTCCATTATATTATTACCATATGTTGGTAATTTAATTGATGACTCACATGTATTTGCACTGGCTATATATTGAGGGGTAGACTTTAGTGTAAACCCATCCTGGCTCGGAGCCAGTGATCCCCAATGGTGTCTCTTCTTATTAAACCCGATTGAGGTTTGGATTGTAAACTCTTATTTTATAATCTCTTGTAGTTCTCTCATGTGGAATAAAATCTCTCTCTGTTAGACTGGACATACACTATGATGATAGTGGAACCAGTATAAATATTGTGCTTCTCTTTATTTCTTTGTTATAGCTATTTACTATTTTGTTGATGTAATAGAATAATTGCTATCAGATTAGATTGGTGTTCAATTGGCAAATCTAGATCCTGCTTATTCATTATTCTTCCGCAAAGGCGCAATTTTCATAACAATAACAAGTTATTCGTCAAAAATATGACTACATATTCTCTAATATACAACTAGGACTGCATGATATAAAACTTATACATCCGTTATACATACAAAAGGAATTTATCCCTATTCCTTTGTCTTCGTGTCTGCTAAATGACACATAAGTTTATTCGCTAAACACCTAGCCACAAGCACGATACACACATTATATATACAAATGAATTTTTCCCTATTCCTTCCGACTCTGTTAAATGATATATACATGTATACTATTTTTCTTTTCTTTCACGTTTGCTATATACACAACTAAGCCGCCGTAAATTTCAACATATACTACTTTTTCTGGGTTCGATCACGATGCATCTGCAATAGTGTAGTCCACTGTTAGCTTATTTCATCGTTAAATAAAATGTCAGGGAACACCTGTATGCATCGTATTTCACCGCTCCTCTTGCAAGTTATCCGATAGAGACATTTTCGGATTTTTTACTTCCCAATTTTTAATATTCAAATTATATTACACTTTGTGCATGTATTCAAACATGTATCTTTTCATACTATTTATGGCTCAAAGTCCAGCGGTTTTATTGAAGAAACCAGGTATTAATAGAAGTGGTAGAAGTAAAAAAATAATAAGAAGTTGGCGGTAATCACATTAAAAATATACTCTGGTCTGGTGCTTATGCATTATGACAGTGATGGTTAGTCCGGTGAAATTTTCTGTGTTGGGTCATTTATTATATGGCTGCTTTCAAACAAATGCTTAGTTACATTGGCAGTTCGTTAAAAATGGAAGGTGCTAACATTAGAAGTGCAAGACTGAACTTAGAAGATATACTATGAATCTTGTTTTAAAATTTATGTATGGTAATGACGGTATAGAACTTGCGGTATACTTCAACATATTTACTAATACCTCTCTGCATTAAGTTGTTGCAAGAAATTTTGTACTATTTAATATTGACCAAGTTAATTATTGGGAAGTTCCATAATAGTTGATTACACCTTGTAAAATTAGTTATGTTCAAGTAACTTAATGTCAACAATTTTTTGTGAAATAGATATTGCAGTCACACCAAGGAGTAGTTCGATATCTCAAGTTCTCATAATAGAAGATACCTTGCATCATCATCAGAGGATATATCTTCAATCACACGAGAGGTAATTATATTCTGGTTTGTCTTTGTTCCAGTTCTGATAAGTGCTTTGTTTGCCCACTCATATTTTGTGCAAACAATCCAATCATCTGATTAATTTTTGGCATCTTGGGGTCTTATTAGTATCTTTGTCCTAGAATGCATGCTGCGCTTGTGCAGGGACTTTGGATGCTATAGTTGTAGTCCCGTGCTAGTTTTTTCTCTCATACAGATGGTCTCTGTATTAAACATTTTAAGCCAACCCGCTATTATTTATTGCTAAATGTAGAAACAAAAACTGAAAAGTTACTTATCAAAAAATTTATATAGAAAGTAAATGGTTTTCTAAATATGTACACAATTTCATACAGATTAAATAAATCAACTAAACTTTAGAAAAAATTAACGAAGTTAACAAATTTTTATAAAAATTAACTAAAATTTCAAAAGCTGGCCTAAATTAACTAAATTAACAAAGTCTGTAAAATCTAACTTGATTTTATAAAATTTAATTAAGTTAACCAAGCTTTTTAAAGGTTAAATGATTTTTAAATAATTAACCAAGTTTTATAAAAATTAAACCAAATAATAAAAATTAAACAAAATTATAAAAATTAATTTATAATTATTTAACAAGTAAACCAAGTTTTATTTAAATTTAATGAATTTCTAAATATTAACAGAAATTTATAAAAATTAAATAAACTAAAATAAAAATTAGCAAAATTTTTAGTAATAACCTAATTTGGTAAAGCTTGCTAATTTTTATATGAGTTAACGTAGTTTTGTAAAAAAATCTAATAAGAACATAAAAAATTAAGTAAATTATCCAAGTTTCTAAAGAATTTATTAGCTAAATTTAACTAAGATGAAGCTTCCTATGAAAATTCATTTAAAAAGAACTACTAGTAGTAGTACCAGCAATAAAAGCAACCACATTAGTTCTAGCCAGTCTCCTGTATTTCTTTTAATTTCTTGCAACCTACAGGTTGCACTAGCAACAAACCCTTATTATATGGATAATCAATCACTATTTCAAGTTTAAAGATCAAACAATCAACTCAACTTTGTAACTAATGCAGGCTGCAACTATAATACATATCTGAACGAAGAACGAACCAGGAAAATAGTGTGAAGGACAAAGTGAACAAAATTTTTATCCATAAGGACAAGGGGCAAAAAATTTAACCATAAGGACAAACTTTAGTATGAAGTATGAAATCATAGTGGGCCCCTGAATTCCTCCCTTTACACCGAAAATTGTCCTTGTGGTTAAAATATTTGCCTCTTGTCCTTAAGGATAAAAGTTTTGTTGGGTTTGTCCTTGTGGCTAAAAACCCCTATCTGAACAACGACTAAACTTAAAAATATAAAATTACGTTATGTTAAAGTCTGTCATATAATATACCAAAGTTTTTCTCCTTCATCCAAAACACATTAGTATAATAAAAGATGGATGAAACTGACTCATTTTGTCCTATTGTGATGCCATCGATTCATACAGAGTAACATTTTGTCCTTTTGTTGCCCTCTTTCTCGTGTATTTCCTTTGTTCCCATGCATAGTTTATGCTACCTTTGGCTTTTATCCCTTGGTTTTTCCAGAATTTATGCTGCAATTTTTGCAGAATCATGTTTAGTGTTTAGTGATTGCATCTTTCTTTGACGAATGTAAAGTATTTTTGAGCCATTATCGTTCTTGCAAACCTGCTTATTGATGTTAAATCACATATTATCATGTGTTGATGGTACATGACGAACTGTTTTCAATTGCAAGGAATTGTTTGGATGAATCAAACAACAAGTTATTGCTGAGAAGCTCCGCTTGGAGGTTAACCTTTCTTCTACACTTCCAACAAGTAAGAAATTATTTTGGTTTCTTTATTCTTATATTTTGTATTGATACCGAATCAATTCTGAATCATCAAATTTTCCAGCTTTTTTTTCCTATTTGAAATCTGTACTTTCAATAAAATAGTTTTGGTCTTTGATTGATGCAACGTTTATTACCATATTGCATCTTTTTGATGACTACTTTTTTTTTTCCTGTCTGAAATTTGTACTTTTAACAAAATAGTTTTGGTTTCTTTATATAGCATATGTATCTCAATATATATAGACACTATAAGAAAAATACCCTATTGCAACTAGGTATTTGCAACAGGCGAGATATGACAGTTGCAGTAAATGATATTTAGCAACAGACCTATTATAGCCATTGCAATAAACGAGATTTAGCAACAGGCCTTTTTTCTGTTGCGTAAATAATATTTTTAGCAACTGCGCTTCTCTTCCAGTTGCAAAAACATAAATTTAGCAACTATACTTCCATAACAGTTGCAACAAGCATATTATTTGCAACAACACTTCCAAGCCAGTTGCGAATAAATATCTTTAGCAACTGTTCTCGCCACTTGCACTAACTGTAATTTTTACAACTGGTAAAACCAGTTGCAAAAACGTACTATTAAAAATAAGTATCAACTTTTCATGATTAGCTTTTAATAATTAATTTTAAATAGTTACTATTAAATGATTAACTACTAGTAAATATATAATAACGAAGATTAATATTTAGTATAATAAAAAAATTAAGTATTATAAAGTGATATTTATAACAGAGAATTAAATAATAATAACTAACATTTAAAAATAAATAAATAAATAAATATTAAATAATAATAATAAATTAATAATAAAAAACTAATGGATAATAATGAATAATTAACTTGAAATATGAATATGTTTAAATATTAAATAATTAATTCAGTTGATGTCTAAAAATGGTCATAAGACATATCTTTTGCAACTGTGCTTCTCTAACAGTTGCGAAAAATATATATTTAGCAACCGCTCTTATCTACCAGTTGACAAAAACATATCTTTAGCAACTGCTCTTCTCTTATGAAAAACAAATAATTAAAATTAATGTCTAGTAATAAATATATACTTAATTTAATAAGTTAATATTTAATATTTTAGTAATTAATATTTATCATAGTTTAATAATTAATTTACTAGTTAATGAATAATTTTAATCAGTAATTATTAATAAAAAAGTTATAAACACTATTTATAATTTATAAACAATGTATAATTAGTAATAAATGACTTATAACCACTAATTATAATCCTTGAATATGATAAGTATTAACAAATAATATTATATACTGGTGGCATATGTCAGTTGCAAAAAACGAATTTTTTGCAATCATCCTTTTTTGCCAAATGAAATAAACATATTTTTAACAACTATATTTTCGTATTGGTTGCAATAATCATATTTTTAACTTAATAATTATAATTGGTGATTATATTCAGTTTTTGGAATTTTAAAAAATAAATACTGTTAAATAGTTTATAATTAATGCTAGTTTAATGTTTATTAACTAATGTTTATTATTCATTATTAATTAGATTTATTTAATAACTTTCCTTAAATGTTCTTTTGAAATATTATTTTATAACCTTAATTTTTAGTTGCTTAGCCAAAGCCAAGTCCAAGGGACAAATTTTCAAAACCACTTCGCATAATGTAAATGAAATGGCGGGCTCCGAAAACGAAAAGGCGGGCACTCCAGAAATTTCGTTACCGCTTCACATTTACCTCGTACCCGCTTCGCTTGATATTTCCAATTCCTCATTCTAAATCTAGCAAGCCATCGGTTCTCACCCGATTATCAGAAATGGCGAAAGAAGACGTCTTTTTCTTCCTTTATTCAGTCTACCTCTTCGATAACTTCCACTCTTCAATTCCTTTCTCCATCAAGGTCGATTTAAGTTCTACCCTCCCTCTCACCTGACTGGCTTCCGGCAGATCGAGGGTTAGGTACGTTATTTGGTGTTGGGTTTTGGGTGTATCTCCTGTGTCTGACTATGAGTTTGCCATGTGTTGAATTTGCGTCTTATCGTTTTGTTGAGTTGTGGAGTGAGGTTATTTCGAGGGAATTTTATTTATTCTAGAATATCGTCTTATCATCTGTGATTGACTATGAGTTTGCATCCAGTATTATTGACATTGTTAATTGCAGGTTTGTTTCGGTGTTAACTTGGGTTTGAATGAACTTTCTAAGCTTGGTAGATGGTAAATGGGGAGGACGGAACTGCAAGTGGTAAACTGGTAATGCAAATGAACCCTGTGCTAAAATATGTTGTTTTTGAGGCATCATAAAAAGCTAAAATGCTACACAATACATCTAATTTTAACAAACACAAAAATTATTCTGTTGTGTTACCAATGAAAAATTCTAAATTCGTTTTAATATTATACAAATGTAGATGTATCTTGCTTATCACAAGTTGTAACTGGTATGAGCATGTTTTTTCAGTTAAAATTGTAAATAAATAAACAATAAAAAAATGTATTCTGGCACATGGGGTGATTATTTGAATACAAAATGTTAGATTTTATTAGTATGAAACTGATTGGATGCTCCCGAACGATGGCTTCACTTGAAAAGTTGCCAGGCCTTGCAAATCGTAGTTTGAAAGACTGTTGTTTTCACTTGAAAAGTTGCCAGGCTCTTGAACGATGGCTTCACTTGAAATAGGCAGGACTAATACAAGATTCTGAAGATTAATTTTATGTTTTCTCTAAATGGTATACAGTTGGATCAACATAGAAGGTAAGTTAATTATCACTAATGTGTATGTATTTGTTATGATACTACTGTGCATCTTCTTCACTAGCTAGCAGTGATTAATTAACTGTTAACCTATTCATTTTCAGGTCATTTAGCGTAATATCTTCTGGTGACATGATGAGTTTCGGTGATGATGAGCCAATTAGTTCCATGGACGACTTGAAAGGTTTATGCTTATTCCATTTACCCATTTCGATTTCTAAGAAGATGAATAGAACCAGAAGGAAAAAAATAGTGAATGAGCAGGTACTTGATTTTATTTGGACAGGGTAACCTAAGTATTTGTGGAGGAAAAACGATGTAACCTGTAAACTTGGAGTTTATGCAAGCTCGTTAACCTGAATTGATGCGCTCAGTTGAATACTCCCTTGCACCGTTTTTCTGCAGAAAGTAGCATAATCAGTTAGAAAGTAAGAGTTTTTGGAAGCATATATTTATGTATTTACAGTTTCCAAAGGCATGATAACTACGCAAAGAAGGGAGATTGAAATAAATAGTGGATTCAAGTCTAGAAGGATATCCGGAAGAAGTATTAAGATATAAAAAAGTTGCGCTCTTCTGTGCACAAGCAGCAGCTCAAAGAAGACCCTCAATGACCCAAGTTTATTCTCTTGTTATAGTATATGTATGATATAGTAGAAATATGAGTAGAAAATACTCTATTCGGAAAAAAAAGTGTTGTGTGAGAGAAGAAATTGTTATACATGAATGGTGTATGAAAATTGTAGAAACTTTTATTGTAATTGTCTGTACTATTAAAACTTTGTTAAAACAAATTTTTATTTGTTTATTTCATTATGTGATATACATTATTATTAAAACAAATACATTTAATATAGTATCTATATGTTGTAATATTTTTTTTATAGATTTATGGATCTATTACAACGGGCATACACTGTTGCAAAATGGTCTGTTGCAACAGCAAAAGCCTGTTGCAAAAAGGATACCGCAACATTCTATTGCAACAGGCAAAAAATATTGCGGACTTTTTGCAACTTCGGCTATACCAACAAGCGCAGGCCTGTTGCAATAGGTCTACTGAAATAGATATCGCCTGTTGCGAAAAGTGTTTTTTGTTGTAGTGAGAAGAAATGTTATTTTGCATGTTGAAAATGGTATTCACTGTAGCAAGTAAAAACCTTTGGACATTAGGGTCTTGAAAATATTACATTTCGTTTGCTTACAAGCAATAAAAGCACACGATGAAGAATGAAAAAAAAAGTATGCAATAATTGTAGCATGAAACAATACGTCGGTTATTACCAGGATTTTGTTATTCAGATGTTATCTTTTATATATATATTTATCATTGACAATTACTATTCTCAATTTGTTTCCATGCAGGTCATTGTGAAGAAGATGCAACACACCATTTAGTTTGTAATATATTGGTACAATATAGTTTTTCTGATATTTGTGGAATTTGTGATAATTGGTATAGGTTTTGTATGATGTTTTGTTATAAGGGTTATTCCATAATTGTTATAAAAGTATTGATTATGTATTGAATTTAGCAACTTAATTATGTATTGTGCTTGTATGTTAATTGATATTCTCTAATTATGAATGGTGTTATTTTTGAGTTTATATTAACTAAGTATCTTAATTAACATTGGCGTTTGTCAGTTGTAAATTAGTATTTTATTGTAGTAACATTCACCGATGGAATATAAAGGGAATACGAGTGGTTTTGCAGATATGCGTGTGATTGCCAATGGAAATAAAAACAATTGCCACCAATAACCTTGTTAAAATGTTGGCATTTGTGACGAATTACCAACATATATCTAACGTGAAGCAAATGTTGAAATTATCCGTTTCTAATCCCTTATTGTTTAGCAAGGGATCTCCGACGAAATTTAAAACAAAAAAATATTAAAGAAATATATATCCGTCGGTAAAATATTGGTAAATTTCTTAAAAATTAAATTTAAATATATTGACAAATGACGGTAAAGTGTTAGAGAAATGACGTTAAATTCCATCGCAAAATGGTCATTAAAATACCAACGTGAAATATACTAACAATGTTATCCGTCATAAATTCGTCGCTAATCCATGTTTAGCGACAGATTTGCAATGGATTCGTTCGCTGCAAAATCAGTGTTTTCTTGTAGTAGTAGTAGTTACGTGCCGATCATCTCATATTTGAACTCTACTCCTTCAATTTATTCTGTAATGTGGGACTATTATTCAAATTTCCATTCCTACCTTAACAACATACGAGACAATCCGAGCAGTATCTTTTGAAAGCACTGTCTTGTCTACATGACTCAGTCTATAACTTTCATCTTTGATACCACTATTATGTGATGATGACGGTCGGAACAAAGCCTTCCTTCCTTCCTAAGGCGCACACATATGAGTTGGCGCACACCTCATTGTAACAAAAAGAATCCCTATTGTTACGTGCCTACCAACTCATATTTGTACTATACTCCTTCAATTCATTCCGTGACGAGGGACTATTATTCAAATCGTCTTCCCTACCTAAAAAACTTGGGAGAAAATCCTGACAAACACTTGTAGGGACTATTATGGTTTTTGCAAGCTTGGTGTGATTGCCTTGACATCCGTACTCTTCATATTCTTCTTCGTTTCAGAGACAAGGGATCGCCTCTTAAGGAAACCGAGGCCAAGATTTTGTAAAACTGGATTGTTATAGATAAGCTATGGTTCAAACAAATCATGTATACTTATGGTTAGAACCCTTCCGAAGTTTTAGTATAAAATAATATATTATGAAAAGCTAACATGATTATTATACATGTATATAATAAGCGATATGGTTATTGAATTTAAAATTGAATAGTTGTTATCATAAACACAAATTGCATTAACCCAAGAAAAAGGGGAAAAAGTAAGGAGAAAAACACTAATGCCACTAATACTCCTCCAAACCCAAAAGACAACGATAGCGTGTTCCACTCCTTGGACTCCATGTAGAAGCCAGTTGAACACAATAATCTATTAAACTCCCAGTTGCATCGAAGCGACTTTCTTTAACTAAAAGACCATATTTCAGGATATGTCTCAGAGTAGCCATTTTTTCCATGTATAGAGCGATACTCTTCTAAATTTCCATCTCCACAACATCCTTCTGCTAAGGCATTAAAAGTGAAAGTGTATGGTTTAGGTCCAACTGTTTTATTTTGTCGATGATTTCCAGCACCTCTGATGTCTTCCCTTCGGAAACTAGACCACGCATTTTTGTGTTGAAGATTTACTTATCGGGTTTGATCTAACTGATTTCCATTCTTTTCCTGGCTTTATCCACTTTGGAAAAGCGACCATTAGAATAAAATGCATATAAAAGAGTGTTGTAAGAGTCAAGTTTACTGTAATAAGATTGATTATCAGTAAGTTAATCCAATATTTATTATATAGTTAACCCACGGTGAATCAACTTATAAATATACAAACAAATATACCAATGGATTAACTTACTAAGGTCAAATACGACGATGAACTAATAAAACTAGTGGATATAAGTAAAAATTCCTTAAAAGCACACAATAATAATAACGAAGTTTATTTGTAAAATTAGTGAAATTTATGTTTAACTATAAAGATCTTATACATAAATTTACGTACTTAAACAATAATAACAAAGTTAATTTGTGGATTAAATATAATCATTTATGTACATAAACGATAAGTTCATCATAGATTACGTTAAAATGTTCCGTTTTTAACTTCAAGCAACTCTGCATTAAGATATTCATAATTTTTCTACAAAATTCTTCTTCTCAATTTATTTATCAATATATTTTAACTAATTACATAATTTCAAGTGTGTCATATTTAAAACAAATAAATTGAATAAAATTGGTTAATTCATCCACTACAACAAAAAACACTTTTCGCAACAGGCAAAATCTGTTGCAGTAGGCTTATTGCAACGGGCCAGCGCCCGTTTGTATAGCCCAAGTTGCTAAAGGTCTGCAACAGTTTTTGCCCGTTGCAATAAGATGTTGCGGTATCTTTTTTGCAACAGGCTTTTGCTGTTGCAACAGATCATTTTGCAACGGTATATGCCTGTTGCAATAGATCCACAAATCTGTAAAAAAAAATTTTTTACAGCTTATATATATATATTACATATTAAATGTATTCTTTTTAGTAATAGTGTATATCACAAAATAAAATAAACAAATAAAAATTTTATTTTCACAAAGTTTTAATATTACAAACAATTACAACAAAAAATTCTATAATTTTCATATACCACTCATGTATAACAATTTCTCTCATACAACACATTTTTTTCGAATAGAATATTTTCTAATCATATTTCTACTCTATCATCTAGTGTATATCTGAGACATCAGCAAAAGGCTCTCAGCTTGTTTCACCGTACTGGCTAGGTCCATACTTTAGGCTGCTCTTTGAGTAATCTCCTGACATTTTTCCCTGCAACATGCGAAGCATAAATAACGTCATTCATTTGAAATGAATTAATGCAGTTTTTTGTTAAACCAACCAAAGAAAAAAGATTAAAGAAATGAAATAAAAGATAATTAAAACCTCTATCAGGGTTAAATAGCACACAGCTCACATGACTGTCACGTTGATTCCACAATTATATTTAGTTATGTTGTGAATTTTGGAACTCTATGTCTTTGTCAAATTGTATTTTGTAGGACTATAAAAATTGAGGTGGTCGAAAAGGTTGGTGGAGAAGAATTCAGCAAGCTAACATGGTATATAATTTTATAGTTGAACTTGGACATGGTGATTGTATTCAAGGGAAACTGTAAATAATAAAAGAACATGATCATTTTATAGTTGAACCAAACCAAAAATCTGTACATCTATAAGCTGACATATCCTACCAGAAGAGGGGAAACATTGAACATACCCAGCATGCTTTTTTCACTTTATCAGAGCATAAGAAAATCAAATGAAGCAGAAAAATCATAAATTAAAATTCAACATCGAAAAGGGAAATAAAACCTTGAGTAACCCGCATACGGAGAATGCGGTTAATCGGTCAGAATAAAGGCCAGAGGACGGTGACGAAAAGAGGTGAACTTGGATAGATAAATGTGCATAATCTAACATGGTATATAATTTGCGTTTAAACAAATAAATATGATTAAAAAATGAGTTGTAAATGGTAGAAGTGCTAGTGATATTTGATTAGAAATAGGAGTACCTTTAATCCAACTGCTGATAATCTGTCACAAGCTCCTCCATCTGGCTACCTGACATCTTGGAATTTTCGTACCTAAGAAGAGACATATAGTGTTTTTTTCCCTAAAAAAAAGTTCAAAGACATGAGCTGCCAGTGATAGCAAATTTAACATTCCTGTGGAGACACAACAAGCTTATACCCATGATAGTTATATGAAATATGCTTCATCCATGAAATAAAAGCTGGCATTTTCTTTGCAAAGAACCCACCTAGAAGCATGCACAGAAGTTGAATAATCGCTGCAAGTGTGGTTGCTGCTTTTAAGTCCATGACAAGTGCACCAATTGCTAATCCAAGCCCTTGCGCTACAAGTACTTGTAGTAAAACAGTACCCAGAGTTAAGAAGAAGGCAGTACCACTGTTCCTCAACCCTACTGTCCAGTATGTGATTAACATAAAAATGGTAGGAAGTAAAAGCTCCATCGGCAAGTCGACTACCATTGCAGAACAGACGTATGTAGATAGACGGTACATGCATGATGAGCGCTCCTTTGTTAACATCGTTCGCTCCTGTGGAAATGTTTGTACTGCTTTGACTAATGGGATGTAACCCCAGAAGCTCAGCATGTAGTAAAGAAATCCAACCTGCCATACGTTATTAGTTATTACTGAAGATTTATTAAAGAGTAATATTATTTTCTGCAATACTAGCAACACATTGATTTTGTATTGCAACACATTGATTTTGCATGTGTTACACTGTATAAAATTACTAATTTTTTGGAACATGTTGAACCAATGCAGATTGCCAGAGCATACGGTTTGCTTTTGTTTACTGAATATGAACGGTTTTTCTAATAAGTGTCGTGTAAAATCTGATCTGAAATAAGTGAATCTTTCATGCGTCAAAATACTCGGAAACAATGAACGTAAAAGAAATAACATTAAAAAAAAACCTGATCCTGGATTCTTTCTTGCGATTTCCACCAGTAAACACAAATGATGACCGTGATGGCAAAAGGCTAGCATAGTTCTAACAGCTAACTCAGAAGAAAAAAAAGTGACATGAGCTGCCAGTGATAGCAAATTTTATCTAGTGAGATATGTATGTCACATAATTTTTATGATGTTCACGTTGTTATAAACGGACGCTTTTCTCATAAAAAAGGTCAAGCTTGCGAACTGCATTCAATTATCAAACTTGTCTGCAAATTCATATATCTCAAACTGATTTGAACCTAATAAAAATCATCCATAATATAGTAACCTTCAGTCAAAAATTGTAATAGAAAAACAACATTTAAGTAGCTTAAAGTCTAGACCTTCCATTCACCTTTCTGTTTCAGTTTTCTAGCAATTCCAGGGAAGATCTGATTTCGCCCCTTTTCCATGTCCCCATGAATTCTCAAGATGTAAATAAATGTATCTAATAGCCCCATGTTATTTAGATTTCTATCGGTTAATAATACCATTTGGGCATCAAAATTAGTGGGTAAGGTAGTACTAAATTTAGAATAGCTATATGAAAGAAGACGAGGGAGTCTTTCTGCCAGGGCATGCTAAATATCAAAGCACTTCTTGTCAATTTTCTTTAAGTTTACTGTCTCATTTTGCACTTCTTTTCTTCCAGTGCATAAATACCAGCATTACTATTTCACGGACTTGCCCACAAATAATAAGCCCATCTGCCAGCCTTAAAAAATGGCAAACAATGCCCTTTTGAGAATTGCATTTATCTTGCACTTTTATTTCAAAGTCCGCAGGCAATTCCAACCTCTGATGATAATTTTGTAGCTGATTGACAATTTTGCATTGTACAATCACAATTCTGTAACTACCACCGCTTTAAAAAATAGGGACCCTTTGCACATAATTATTGAATTTAACTTTTGCATACGTCATTACTTCAATGAATGTTCATTTTGAAAATGTTCCACTGGGTATTCAGTAGGCTTAATTCAGTCAAACCCATGGTTTCTTTTAATATGTTGTAATCTACTATCACCAGACACATGATAAAGTGTACACAGTATAATCCTATGATTCTGCCTGTGACGTGATAAACAAAATAATAAGAAGTAGGATCCAGGATGAGTAATACCTGTCATCCATGCTAGTGATATTTACAGTGTTTCCAAAAGCAGCATTATATCGTGTAACCTCCGGCAGATGAAACCGTGCAAAAGACCACTCGGAACTAAAGTACTTCGGTAACACACCTGTCAATGAAGCACGAAATTGCAACTAACATCATTAATAATGATGCAACTCTTCAAAGTAATGTCATCAATAGTAATAAAAATGATGACAATAACCTCTACAATTCACTATTTATAATATATAAAATATATATGTCATCAACTATATAACATGAACCTGATTCTGATTTAACGGATATATCAGATGAGCAGCCATGGCTTATCTCCGTTGCATTTACGAAAACAAACAAGTTCTGGAAAATCCTGACGAGACCCACTTCAGCGATGCTAACCCTGCATTCGTCGCGTTTGTCGGTCTTGCACTGATACGATCATCACCGTCCGTTGTCATCAAATCCAAAGGATCGGCTTTTAGTTTCGCAAACCATGGATCAGGAGATACATGTACGGGGTTTTTCAATAATGAAATCGGTGCAAATAAAATTGTTTTCTCAATAGTAGAATTTGGCGCTATGGGGGATGAAAAAACTTTGAATACCGAGGCTTTTAGGAAGGCTGTGGCAAAGGCTCATGAACTTAAAATTGAGAGGTGGGGCGCAGGTTAATGTGCCGACTAGAAGGTGGCTGACAGGAAGCTTTAATCTGACTAGTAATTTTACTTTGTTTTTAGAAAAGGGAGCAGTTTTTTTGGGATTACACGACCTAAAGGATTGGCCAATAATAATCCACTCGTTCTTTTCTCCCAGTCGTAGTTCACCTACCCATGACTTATCTCCCACCACCTACCCTCGCAACCTCCGACTTGCCTCTGTCTACCCTAGCTCTAACCACTCTCCTTCTTCCTCCCGTTCTAACAAAAACCAAGCCTACCACGAAGAAAAAACATGAACTGTCCCTCGCCTGCAGCAACAACACCACCCATCCCTTTCACTACCAGCGAACTCCGACGATCTCTGCCCAGATCCACCATCTTCCATCGGCATATTCCCCTCCTTTGGAAACAGGAGCCTAATTTTTATAAGAACTAGAGAAAAATGGCAGTGAGAACTCGCAGACCGATTCACGAGCTTTAAGATGGTTTCTTGATTTGTGGTTTTGTTGGTATTTGGGTTTAGGATTTTGGGTTTAGGGTTTTGGGGAGATCTGGATTTCGAGTGCTGATGGTTCCTTGACGCGGAAGTGATTAGGCGGCGAGGGAAGGAAAAGGGAGAAGGAATAGGAGAAGGCGGAGTATGGAGATAATGGCGAAGAGGTAGGTGGTGAATGTAGATGAATGGTTTTAAGGATTTTGCAACAATGAGTTTTTTGATTTAGGTTTAATGAGGAAGAGGTAGGCGGTGAAACTTCAGCGGGATCTGAAATTTTAGGATGCCGCCTCTTTTTACTTTAACCCTAAACATGTTTGTTTTCCCAACCTGTAAAACGCTGGATAAATCCAGATTGTGAATGGTTCATGTTTAATAACGTTTTATGTTTTCTAAATTTTGAAACGAAGGTTGTAAAACACAAGTAAAACGCAGATTTGGATGTTTTCGTAACTTTGAACAAAAAACATAAAATTATTAATTATAATTATTAAATACTAAGTAATAAAAATATATACTAATATTAATTATCCAATTTAATGACATTTAATTACTAGTCGTTTTACTTCTTATTTATAATTGAATATTACTTGTTAAATACAATATATAAAGAATATTTATTAATTATTTAATATTTGCTGTTAATTAGAATTATTAATTATTAAATGTAATTAATAATTGTTAAATATAATTTACACACTATTAATAACTAACCATGATAAATTATTGAATTATTAATTCATTTCTATTAATTATTATTTCTTAATATGTATCAAGTTATAACTAAATATTACCTATTATTTCGTACTTTTGTATTTAATAGTAATTACGCTTACCAAAGATGGAGAAAAATAATATTTAAAAGTCTATTTTTCGCAACTGGCTTTACCAATTGTTAAAAAAAACAAAAATTATTGATTATTAATAATTAAATATAATATTAGAAATATAAAAGTAATTATTAATGATAAGCATAAAGTATTAATTAATTCATAAAAATACCTCTATCAAAAAATTATAAATTAACTCATACAACAAATTATTATTTACTATCAATTACTCCTTAATAGTATTTATTGTTTATTAATTAATTATTGCAAGTGGTGAAAACACTTGCTAATGATAACTTTTTACAACAGGTCTGGAAGAGCAATTACAAATTATATATATATATATATGTATATGTTTGTGTGTATACATGTATATATATGTATATGTGTATATATATATGTGTGTGTGTGTGTATATATATTAACTATTATGCTTATACTTCTTATATTATAATCAAATATTACTTGGGGAAAAATAATTTTTAAAAGTGTGTTTTTTGCAAGTGGCTTTTCCTGTTGTAAAAAAATTACAGTTATCGCAACCGGTGAAAACAGTTGCTAAATATATATTTTTTGCAACTGGTTTGAATGTAGTTGCAAATAATATGTCTATTGCAACAGGGATGAAAGAGTAGTTGCTAAAAGTATGTTTTCGCAACAGGCATGGAAGCGCTGTTGCGAAAAATATACTTTTCGCAACAGGAAGGAAAAGCCTGTTGTTAAATCTTATCTATTGCAACAACTACGAAAGGTCTGTTGCTAAATATCATTTACTGCAACTGACATTTGAGGCCTGTTGCAAATAGCTAGTTGCAATAGGGTATTTTTCTTGTAGTGATCTAAAATACTTAAAATATGTCAGTTTCAATATGAATATTGGCTTATAATCAAAACAAAAAAATTGTAGTTTTACTTCGAACAAATATAAGCTACATGACCCATATCATATATAAATAGCAACCACAACAATGGTAACAACTTATAGTATATATATTGCTGAATTCACCATATTTTTTACAGCAAAAGTTCCAATTTTAACACTAAATTTTTAAATATTATATTCACTAATATTATAATGTGTAACGCACGGATTAGGCACTAGTTGTGAGTAGTGCAAAAGCGCAATGAAGGCCGGTGAGGGTGCCACTACATGGATGCGATATTGTTTGCAAAAACACATGAAAATATCTGCTTGCCATTGTGACTAAAAGTTGTAGGCATTGTCCAAGCTAAAAAACTATATTCAAATTTGATCTTAGTTCAAATACAAATTTATCCCAACATCGACAACTTGTCCGTTATCAAATAAAAATATAGATATAAAAAACGTGACATGCACCTACTGCTAAATATTAAGGTTGCAGCTGGTTTGTATTTTTATCCATATAAAAATATGCACATCACATTTATACCATGGAAATAGATCAATTTAAAAAATGAAATTAACATACGAAACTGAAAATAGCTGTTTTTTTTTTTTTGGAAAAATAGCAGAAGCAATAATTCATCCTTCATCGTTTTTTCATCCCCTTGGACATTCCTTCCATTCTTCTTCCATCTCATTTGCTACACCCATACTCACATCATATTATTTAACTAATGTAAATAAAACTTAGGCAAATTTTGTAAACATCTGCCTCACCTAGTAGTTTATCCAACCTAATTTTTAGTTTACTACCCACTTTTATGTTTTTTTTTTTTTTTAAAAAAAAAATTGATTGGTTAATCCACATATCCGTCTCATTTTCTTAATCCACGTTATCGCCAAGCAGCTCATTGTACACCATGGAAACAACATTAATACATAATGGGCCCTTACAGCTTGCGGTTGATGAAAATTAAATGTAAATACATCATTTCATATTATTTGCAAATCCAAAACATCAAATATGAGGAAAGATCGAACTGGATGGTTGAAGTAATACAGTCTTTGGATTGATCTTGGTTAATGATGAAAGAAAACTTGTGTTAAGATTGGTAGCTTGCTTGACAAAATTTATTCCGAAAAAACATCAATATGTATTAAATTATTTATTTATTTATTTTAGTTCTTATAATGTGTTTTTTCCTCTGTCGGCACTTGTAGGGATTGCCATGTTTTTCGCAGGTGGCGTGATTGCCTTGACATCCCTCCTCTTAATATTCTTCTTCATTTCGGAGACTTTGAGGGAATTCCTCTTGAAGAAAGTGTTGAAGTTACACAAGAACTAAGTAAATAAAACACACTAGTTCCACATTACTAATATGAAAGAAAGTTTCCTTGAACATATATCATACCCTCAATTCCTATATTGGTCCTTAGGATTAGATAATTTTGCACAAGTGAGAGGATGTATATCTCATGAACCAACCGCACACATGCGCGTACCGCCCGCCTGTCCTTAACCGGAATGGGTTCGGATATAAATGCTGTCTTATTTTTACCTAGCAAAACGCAGCTCTTTTTTATGGAGAGGTGCGTTTTCGCGTTCGGACAACAGTGGGAAAATGAACATGTGCAGTCTGTTCGAGAGCGGGCGTTGTGGTCTGAAGAGGTGTGACCACTAGAAGCGAACGCGGTTTTTGACGAACAATAACGATGAGCAGTATGACCCATTAATGCAGCAACGACGAAAAATAGCGAGCGAGCAAGACAACAGGAGGCATGTGCGACCTGCCAGACGGATGTGACTGTTCGAAAGAGATGCGGAAGAAAATATAAATATGAGAGAATGTTGATCACATTCTCCATCCAAATTTTTATGCTTTTTTCCTTCTCTTTTCTCTGCTGCTCTAATATAGATCACAGAGTCGACATACTTATTACAATCTCATGCAAAAATATACTGTTGTATCTTGGGAACTTTGCAAATAAAAGTTTTAAGGAAATTGCTAAGGCAAGCCCCTAAATCTCATTTCTTTAGTTTGTTTCGACGAATCACTATGATTTGTTCATTACTATACTGCATATTTTAATCCTTTCATTTATATTGTTCCCCTATCTAACAATGTTAAAACTTTTCGAAAATTCGGGGAATTATCAAGAAACCAGAAAGTTGTGGACTTTCTGACTGCGCTTTGTTTGTTGCTAGGTATTTGTTATTTCAAATTCATATTTCCTAACTCGTTTAATACAATAAGAAATGAATGCAGTGTCATGAAAAATCTACAAAACAAAAATCCACGGCTCGATCTATTATTAAACCAAAGTTCACCGCTTTAGATAAAGCAGGCAAAGAAGCTGAATGACTTCGTCATTTTTTAGAAAATATCCCGTTTTGGCCTAAATGTGTGTCAGCCATATGTATAGACTGTGATAACCAAGCAGCATTATGTAGAGCGCAAAACTTTGTGCAAAATGGAGAGTCACGACACATTTGTATACTTCATAACACAGTTAGGCAGTTACTCTCAAATGGAACTATTTCCATAGATTATGCGAGAACAAATGATAACATAGTGGCTCCATTTACTAAAGGTTTATAAGAGAGAAAAATTGAATGCACATTGTGGGAATGAGTTTCAAAGCCTAAACAAACAAGAGTTACCTTATAGTAACCCTATCCTAGTGACTGGAGATCCCACGGGATAGGATCAGTAGGCAAACCAGTTCTGAATAACTCAAGATGTAATACATTTATTTGGACATAATCGTACTCCATTCGCAATATAAATGCATGCTTATAGATATATCATGATTAAAACTATGTTTTTTTTAATGATGATCATATTTTGAAAATAACAAGTGGGGTATACGTAGAATACTCTTAACGGTTGCGATGACTATGTTAGTGTGCGCTAGGTCAGTTCTATGAGGATATCAAAGGCTTAAATTTTCTATAATGCTCACAGAACCAAAAAGCGTTTAGGACCAAAATAAACGCAACCAAGAGATTAGATGAGAAGAGAATCAATGCTTCGTAAAACTTATTGTCTGGATATACTATAAAGACCGACGGTCAAGATGAAATATTTCACTGATTAGCCAAGTAAATCCGATAAGTTTGAACTAGGGAAAGTTCAAAGTGAAATATCTACTTATCCACGATAAATCATTATTTCATATGTACTATGTGATATTCCACTTTGTATGAGGGAAAATATGTTACTATTCACGTGGGGGATTGTTGAAGTTACACATGAACTAAGTGAATAAAATACACTGGTTCCATATCGCCAACATAAAAGAAAGTTTCCTTAAATATATATCATCCCCTCCACTCCTTTATTAGCCCATAGGGTTAGGTAATTTTGTGTGAGGTGAAGAAAGCATATCTCATGGACCAACTACATGCGTGCGCGCCGCTCTCCCGTCTCGAACCGAGCCAAGTTCGGGTCTAAAATGATGTCTTAATTTAGGTAGAAAAACATGCTCTTTTCAATTAAGAGACGCGAAGTTTTTGGATTTAGACAGCAGTGGGAAAAGGACCAATTGGGGTCTGTTCGAGAGCGGAAGCGACGGTCTGAAAGGTGCGACCTCCATAAGTGAACGCGGTTTTTGGTGAACGACATTGACAAGCGGGTTTGATCCATTAATGCAGTAATGATGAAAAATAGTGAGTGGGTGCGACGACAGGCGGTGCGACTGTTCAAAGGGGTGCGGAAGAAAATATAAATAGGGGAGAATATTGATTACATATTCCATCCGATTTTTTCAACTTTCTTCCTTCTCTCTTCTCTGCTTCCTTCCTTGCCTCTTCTCTGCTATCGCTTCTGCTCTAATATAAATCGTAGAGTTGACATACTCGTTACAGTCTCATGCAAAAATATTTTGTTGTATCCTGGAGAACTAAGCAAATAAAGTTCTAAGGAAATTGCGAAGGTAAGCCTCAGATTCCCGTTTCTTTAGTTTGTTTCGACTAGTCACTACGATTTGTTTGTTGTTGTATTGTAGGTTTTAGTACTTGCAATTATATCGATCCTTGAAACACCACACCTCTGTTAAGTTCACTCACAAAGGGAATGCCTTAACTTTGATGGAGCATTATAGGTAAAATATGCAGATAAATTACAAGACAGACAGATAAAGCAGCGGAAAATGAAACTTTACTTTGTTTATAAAATAGTTTGTACAAAGATTGCCTACAATACCAAAATATCTATCTTGTTTAACAAAATAAAGAAGCATAAATGACGATAATATTCCCTAATAGAGCAGGAGCCAGCCATAGCAGTGGAAAAGAAAGTCCAGAGCAATACATCGACTAATCTTCAATTCTTGCAAAGAGAAACGGTCCAAACTAAGTTGAGTTATTTCCTCCCTGACTACCTGAGGGGGGACGAAAGAAAAGAAGACGAAAGAAAGTGGGTCAGACAATAAGTCTGGTAAGTTCAGTGATTACTAGCATTTAAACAGGAAAAGAATCATGAAATGAGATAAGCTGAACATAGGACAATACTCTACAGTAAGACAACAAGGGTAACAAGATAACATAAATTTAACACAAGATATGATAAGGCAAAAAAGAATATGCTTCTACTCTTTCTCTTCTTCGCTACTACCCTGTTATTCTGATTTCTATATCTCTGCACCACCTAACTAGTGTCCCAACTAGTAATCTATATAAAAGGATAATATTACAACGTGATCCCAATCCCCGCAATTGTGGTAGCCTTCAGATGTACATCTATTATGAGGATTCCACCTCAGTCAGCCTAATTTCCATAAAGATGTTAGATGTACCCATACTACCCTATCGATCGGCTCCCTACTTGTTCAAATGTTCCATGTGTCTGTGTCAATTGGCCCCCTCTTGCGTGTAGACAACCTGCGTTGGTCCCACCATAAGGTGCATCAATCCTTATGATAGCGACCCAACATGAGTCAAGATGCACAGTGTATAACTACTGGTACCCAGTGCCTGCTTTTTCCCACTCCGGAGTATGTGCATGCCCGTAAACCGTCGGAACCTACACTGACGTACCCCCTGCTATTGTTTTGACCGCTTATAATCAGCCCAGTAATCGTGCCCCACCCTGCCTAGCTCAGGGTACCGTGATACACCTATGTGGGTTAATGCTGAAATGAGTCCCTGTTACTAAGGTTTCCTACTGGTTAAGTTTGTGGGCCTATATTTACTAATATTACCCACCAGCCCGATATGTACTTAAACTTCCCACGGATTCAAGCATGTTTATATAATGGTTAAGTTCTGTGGGCCTATATTTACTAATATTACCCACCAACCCGATGTATACTTAATCTTCCCACGGATTCAAGCATGTTTATATAATGGTTATGTTTTGTGAGCCTATATTAACTAATATTACCCACCAACCCGACGTATACTTAACCCTCCTACTCGTCATGCCATGTTGGTTAAGTGGTTATTAACTTAACCTTTCTCACTTATCATGTTGGATTGGTTAAATGTGATTTATTGACTTAACCTGTTCATTCATCAGGTTATATTGGTTAAGTATTTCCCATTTAACTTAACCCCATTCGTTCATCAAGTTATATTGGTCAAGTGTCATTAATCAATTCAAGTTAACATAACCCACCCACTCGTCTTGTCATGTTGGTTAAGTGTTTCCTTCTGGTGTTAAATTGACCCTACCTCAAATCATGTTATATTGGTTAAGTGTTTCCCTCTCGTGTGAACTTAACCCTTCCCATACATCGTGATATATAATTGGTTAAGTGTTTTCCTCTTGTATTACTTAACCCTACCGCATGTCATTATATATTGGTTAAGTGTATCCTCTTGTTTTACTTAACCCTACCACAAGTCATTATATATTTTGGTTAAGTGTTACTTTAGTTAACTTAACCCTATCATCTGCTTAATTAACATGTTATAACGGTTAAGTGATGCCTTAGTTAACTTAACTCTACCATCCGTTTGGTTTACATGTTATAACGGTTAAGTGTTCCCTTAGTTAACTTAACCCTACCCTATATCATGTCTTGTTGGTTAGGTGTCCTTGGTCCATTCATGTTTAACTTAGCCCACCAATATGTCATATTGGTTAAGTATCAATTAACCTAACCCTCCCATACTTAACATGTGTCAATAGCATTAATTCATTCATTAAAGCACCAACCACTCACATTAGACATGTATTGTTGCGGTCACTGGATGTGCCGGTCGGTTCCAGGCAGTTTTACACCACAACTCAGTCTAACCTCGGGTTCTTATTGGGCTCAATGCCCTAACCTTCCACATTATACATGTATTGTTGTGGTTACTGGACAGCCGGGCGGTTCCGGGCAGTTTTACACCACAACTCAATCTAACCTCGGGTTAGGCATATTCATCTTTCCTACAATTTACATATTTCTTATTTATGACAAATTCCATGTGTAAATTATTCCCAATTTAATTACGCCATAATTATCCTTTTAATTATGCTCACAATTAATGGTATACTAAATATACCATTTCATGAACCAATCTATGCCATGTAATTTTCATGTTTATCCTACATATTTATATGTAAATTATAAATCAATTATTGTCATAACCCACTTTCCTTCTAAATCATGTTCATAATCTTTGGTATATAAATTATACCGTTACATGCCATAAACCATTTACATGGTTATGAGCCAAATATGTCAATTACATGAAATTTCAAGTTTTCCCCCCAATGTTATCCCCGTTAAACGTTCGCATAAATTACATAGAATGTTTAGGCTTTACAATTTAGCCTACCTCAAAGTCAAAATGGGAAAAAGAAGAGTCATGTAGCATTCAACAAACATAATATGGGTCCAACATATGTCACATAATATTTGGTATAGAATAATGAACTTGCATTTTTAGATCCAATTTAATATGAAACATAAGCATATGAATTTACATAGAACTACACAAATTAAACTTGGCATGTAAAGGTGAACTTGCAATGAATTGGATCTAATTAACCTAGATCTAAAACATATAAGGTTGTAGATCTAAACATGTAGGCATTTGTGAACATTATTCTGCATAAAGCTTGCATGTACATAATAAGATAGAATCACCAAGCTTGCATATAACATGATAGTTTTTACACCAACCAGTCTCATAAACATGATGGATTCCATTATGTCAAACAAATCAGTTTCATAGGCATAACGGGTTATTTTATGTCAATCACCACAATCTTATAACTCACAATAGGCATGATCAATCGCAATAGTTTCAGAATTATTGGTAACTCAAAACGGACAAGAATCATATTTCATTTGTCTTATATATGAACATCGTTCTAGATTCAAGTTACAACATGTCATGATTTCATTTAAGAAACAAGTGCATACCCGTGCTTCGCACACGGGTTTAGCTAAATTAGAAATTAGATAGAATGCATAAAATTTACTTTAAATTATGAAAATAAAATTTAACTAAAGAAACAATGAGAAATTTATTAGATGTTTGAGTTAAAGAATAACAATAAATACAAATAGAAGAGACATTTGTTTATCACTTTGTACATTATTATGAGCCAGTGTCCTTAGGATGAACGATAAAAAAAAATCATGATGGAATAAAGTTGTGCAATGCATGAAACTAGATAACTGGTACGTATTTTTTCTGTTGATAAACTTATCAATTCCAACTATTGACAAAAATAAGATCACTCGACATTTAAGAACTGTAACTGGGTGAAGGATACATCGTTATTTGGGAAAATTATGCCGTTGAGACTGAAAGAACAAATTTACAACCTACGTAAATGGCTAAAACGCAGGATGCATAAAATATGTCAAAATCCAGAAACAATGATGAGTCATACCTATAAACTTTGTGATAGTTGTTTTGGTATTCAGAAATGTATTGCAGAATTTTATTACTGACTTGAATAATAATGTACAGCAGTATACAAGTGTTTATATAATACACGGAAGCACAAAATGGGCCAAAAAGAAAATACGAGCCCATAGACTATAAGCCCAGCGGAAATATAAGTTATGTTTTGTATTTATGCTGTATACTTTTCACTCCCCCTCAAAACGAACTTAGGGTTTCTCTTGCTTCTTTTCACCGCCGCCATGAATACGCAATATCCGGATGTTGATCTTCGATCATCTGGATCATTCACCCAATCTGCATCACTGTAAGTATTAAGATTAATGTCTTTACTAACTTTCATGATTAAACCATGCTCTTTTGTGCCTTGTAAGTAACGTAAAATACGCTTCCCTGCACGCCAATGTTCAGATGATGGATTTGCCATGAATTGACAAACTTTATTTACACTGAAACTGATTTCTGGCCTAGTTATAGTTAGGTATTGTAGAGCTCCCACGATGCTTCTGTACTGTTTTACATTTTCTATGTAATCACCATCATGTTTAGACAAGCGTAGGCTGCTAGTCATAGGAGTGGGTAGAGGTTTTGCATTGCTCGTGCTTGCTCTAGCTAGAATCTCTGATACATATTTCTTTTGAGAGAGAAAAAACTCAGATCTTGATCTTCTTTGAATTTGTATGCCAAGGAAATAATCTACTTCCCCAATGTCCTTTATCCCAAAAGTTTTATCAAGTTCTGTGATGATTTTATTGATCTCACTGCTGTCATTTCCAGTCATCAACATATCATCCACATATACAAGTATATACACTGCACACTGATTGTTGTTTTTCACATATAAGGAGTCGTCTGACCTTGTTGCTTTGTATCCAAACTTTTCCAGTGTGTGTTTCAATTTTATGTACCATGCTCTTGAAGCTTGTTTTAAACCATATATTGCTTTGTGAAGTTTACACACATGGTCTTCCTTGCCTTTACACACATAGCCTCTTGGCTGTTGCATGTACACCTCTTCACTTAAGTCTCCATTTAGGAATGCATTGCACACATCTAGTTGTCTTACATTCCAGTTATTATGTAATGCCATGGATAATATAACTCTGATAGTAGATGGCTTAACTATTGGAGAAAAAGTCTCATTAAAGTCAAAGCCATACTGTTGTGTAAAACCTCTTGCAACCAGCCTTGCCTTGTACTTGGTTATGTTACCATTTGCATCTTTCTTTAGCTTATAGGTCCACTTACAGGTTACTATATTTTTGTCTTTTGGAATTGACACCAAACTCCATGTCTGATTTCTGGTCAATGCCTCATATTCTTCATCCATAGCCTTGCACCATTGTTTATGCTTGACTGCTTGGTCATATGTTTCTGGTTCAATTGTTTACCTGTTGTCATTTTGTAATGCAACATAGACTTTAGGCTTGAAAATTCCACTTTTTCCTCTGGTTGTCATATGATGTCCTGTCTGTGGTTCCTGTACTGGTGTTTCACAACTTGTGTCCTCTGATGTGTTGTCTGCATTGCTGTTATTCTGATTATCAGTTTCTTCCAAGCTATCATCTTGGTGTTGATCATCTTCATCCATTTGTTCACTTGAACTATATCCAGACCTGGTACTGGATATAGTTGGAGTTGGAGTGGCAACTGTATCATGAATTTGTTCCTGTTCCTCTGTGTCTGTCTTCCACTCCGATGGCTTGGGAATAGGCCCCATATATGTTTTTCCATGATTAGTCTCTTGATTGTTTGCATTTCCTTTCTCTGCAAAAGGAAATATAAGTTCATCAAAAATAACATGTCTAGAAATAATGATTTTCCCTTTCTTGTCCATGCATATGTACCCCTTTTGATTATTTGCAAAGCCTAAGAAAGTGCATGGGCTGGATCTAAAAGAAAGCTTGTGATTGTTGTATGGTCTGAGACATGGATAACACATGCATCCAAAAATCTTCAGATTGTTATAATCTGGTTTGTTTCCATATAACATCTCATGTGGACTTTTGTATTGTAGAGTTTTTGTTGGCATTCTATTTATTAGATATACTGCCGTGTTAAAAGCCTCATACCAATATTTCATAGGTAGAAATGCCTTAGATAGCAATGTTAGTCCTGTTTCAACAATATGTCGATGTTTTCTTTCTACAATGCCATTCTGTTCAGAAGTGTAAGGGCAAGTGGTCCTATGTATGATCCCTTTACTTGCTAGAAGCCCTTTTAAAAAGAAAAATTCACTGCCCCCATCAGTTTGTATAATTTTGATGTTATGATTATGTTGTCTTTCAGCAAAATTAATGAATTGTGTCATAACATTATTAGTATCAGATTTTGCCTTAAGAAAAAATATCCAGGTGTATCTTGTATAAGCATCAACAATGGATAGATAGTACCTGTAGCCTTGCCTTGAGCATATATGTGCAGGACCCCATAGGTCTGCTGTCACCAATTCAAATGGTCTTGTGTAAACAGTTTCAGATCTGCTAAAAGGTAATTTGTGGCTTTTGCCAACACAACAATGTGTACATGTGCTAGAAACAGGTAACTGATTATAAGGAATTTTGTTGTCTTTTAATATTCTCATGACAATTTCATAACTAGGATGTCCTAATTTACAGTGCCAAAGATTCAAATCATTTTTGACTTCATTACAATCATTATTGTCATGTTCATTCTCATTAGAGACATCACTAAATTGTATACTAGCATTACAGCACCAAGATCTATCATTTTTCAATCTTGATTGAGTATTGCTGAACTTGTATAGACCATTGTCCAATTTACCCTGTAATAACACATCTTTGTTTAGTATATCCCTGATTAAACAATGATTAGGGTGAAACTCAAAATATACCTTGTTGTCTCTTGCGAATTGTGATACACTAATAAGATTCTTTTTAACATCTGGAACTCTAAGTAGATTGTTAAGGATGAGATTTCTCTTACCTTTAACAATGCCAGTCCCAACATGAGATATATTCATAGTTTCACCATTGCATGTCTGAATTACTTGTGTACCTGAGTAGTTCCTATTTCCAAGGTTGAGGTTTTGCAAGTTGTTGGTGATGTGATTGGTTGCTCCTGAATCTGGGAACCAATCCTCACTGTTTATGTCATCAACCTTGCTGGAATCGTCATGAGCAGTTGTAGAAGTTTCTCCACTTAATTTGCCTTGTTGGTTGGCCTGTGCCATATTAACATTGGGTCCCCTTTGTCCTGTTTGACCTTGTTGAGAATTGTTGACATTTATGTTGTATCTGAAATAACATTTGTTCGCTGTATGCCCAGGTTTATCACAGATTTGACATTGAACACGATTTGCATTGTTGGATCTTCCTCTACCCCTTCCTCTTTGATTTGAATTTCCTCTTTGGCCAGGATTGTTGCCTCTTCCATAGCCAGGTAAGTTTCTTGCCTAACTGTTGTTTATATTTCTTGAATTTGATGCAAGGTTTATGCTGTAATCAATTTGAGATGCCTTCTTTTGTTCCACCCTGCCTTCATGCGCTAACAGTGCAGAATATACAGTCTGAATATCAGGTAAAACAGGTTGAGTGGCAATGAAGGTAACTAATGATTCATATTCCTCATCTAGTCCATTTGTCAGCGTGAGTATTTGTTCACTGTCTGAAATATAGTGTCCCACTGCCTTTAATTTGTCACAAAGTGTTTTAACCTTTGCTATATACTCTCTCATAGTCAATTCTACTTTTCTTGCATTCTGAAACTCCCTTCTATAATGCATGATGCGAGCAGATGACTGTGAATTGAAGATCTGTTGTATAGTGGTCCATATCTCATGTGATGAATTGCATCCTATAACTTGGGACAACAAATTCGTATTGATTGATGAAAGTAACCATGAGGATAATAGATTGTCCTGTTTTTGATGATGTATATACGCTGGATTACTGATCGTTTGTCCATCTTTATCCAGGATCATGGCTGGGGGAATGGATCTTGTTCCTTTGACATAATCTTGAAGGTCGTATCCCTTCAAGGCTGTCTCGATTTGGAACTTCCACAAGAGGAAATTCTCTTCATCAAGAGGGGTAGTTATCACTTGAGTCTTGGGTTTTACAAGAATTTGAGTGCTGCCAGGAGGATCAACAGTGTCCGTTCTTGATGTGGCTGATGAATTGTCATCACCTGGTCCAGCCATGGTGATGTTGCAGTTCAAAGAATGGCGTGGCTTCCTACGTAAGTGGGTAGCAGCCTATGCAGGAAAAACAAAGGTAATGGAGGCGGTTCTTGTTTCTTTGAAGATTCAAGAACTGGTACTCTTCGATCAAGAAAGCGTCAAATGTTGAGATCCAAGATCTCAGATGACCAAAAAAGAATCGTAGTAGCCGCTGCGAGTGTAAACTCCGGCTTGGCACGCATGACTTGATAAGAACAGTCGCTACAAGATCAGAGAGGTTGCTCTCCGATGATGAATTCTAAACTGAGGAGACTAAAAGAAAAACCAGCACTCCTCTCAACTTGTTCAGCGAGAGAGGTAAAGGACGAGCTGCCGTTAGGCTTTATTAAGCTCTGATACCATATAAACTTTGTGATAGTTGTTTTGGTATTCAGAAATGTATTGCAGAATTTTATTACTGACTTGAATAATAATGTACAGCAGTATACAAGTGTTTATATAATACACGGAAGCACAAAATGGGCCAAAAAGGAAATACGAGCCCATAGATTATAAGCCCAGCGGAAATATAAGTTCTGTTTTGTATTTATGCTGTATACTTTTCAATACCACTGGGTTATATTGCTCAAATTTGGTACTATGTTGTCTGAATCATGTAATGAATAAAAATTGTAAGAATATTGTTCATCCCTTACATTTTGTAGTCTTAATAAGATCAAACAAAAAAACACGTACCATGTGGAGCTAGTAGACAGTTTTCACTTTGACAGTCTTAAGTTACACAATTTTAACATAAACCATGTATGACCATGTGGAGCTTTACTGTCCAAGAAGGGCACAAATACATTTATCTTTTCTTTGAGCGTGTCACCATTGCAGGGATAACTTGCACTCGGTGTTCTTTATTGCTTGCACTTGGAATGAGTAAAATTTCTCAAGATTTAATCCTAAAGTTAACGAGCAGTAATAAAGATGTTAAACCTTGATAGTCAAATTATAAGAAGAATTATGTCTACACTTGTGTGGACTAATAAATAAATAAATATGATGGTGTCAATAGCTCATTATAACACTATCAATAGTTTTGGCTAGCATGGGTTGGCCATTCTACAACAGCCTAAAGGTTGGAGAATGATAGATTATGCATGAGCCTGAGAAAACACATAAAATCCAGAGGAAATGAAACACATGCATACCACCCAAGTACCTAAATTTAACCCTCAAGCTCAGTTTCTCCAAAAGAAAAGTTCTATCATTTTGCAATTACTGAAACATTGGAGAACATCATTTGCAATAGATCATAGAAGTAACAGAAAACTACTCTTTTTAGAACATTGAAACTGCTTAATTTTGTTGTAACCTTGGCCAAAAAAATTCATGGAATGAAGAAGATTCCTGGAACATTTTTATCATATGAAATGAACAACCATGGAACCCAAACATAAAAATCTGGTTTAGTCAGAAAAAAAAGTTCCGGATCAGATTGAAATATTGAGTTTCAAGTCGATGTACGGAGATAAATTTTTCTCATTTACCCATTTACGTTAATCAATTATGCGTAAAATTAAAGGACCATTTGATTAATAATTCCAACTATTATTTATAATGTAGTACCTCCATTTTTATGACACATACTACATCCTGTGTATTAAAAATCAATGTGAACAAAAAAAGTACTATTCTTGCATTTTATAATATAATCTGATATATACCTCGCTCAGCATGAGCAATATTTTTACGACTTCTGTTGCATATGATGCAAGTATGCAACATATTTATTGAAATGATCACAGTTGTATGTCATTCTTTTTTTTTTAAATAATCAATATGGATGAATCATTTTTTACTTTAGAAAAAAGAATCAATATGGATTAATCATTTTTTTATATATATTTGTAAAATGGACCCTTATTCTTTTTTTTTTTTTGCAACCAAATACTGTAAGAACAATGTTTTATCAAACTTCAAAATAGATCAGAGTTGATGTGTATTGACTTGGTTCTACTTGACATCACAACGGTTAGAAGCCAGCGATCCCAAGTGAAAAACCAAGAGAAGGCTAGATAAAAATATAAAACGTTAGATACGTGAACAAAACCTAATGGTATTTTATCCTTTCTGTAATATATATATATATACATACATACATACATATATATATATATATGCGCTTTTGTGTGTAATGTGACTTTCATTTGGTGTTGGCACGCGCTTCGCGCGTGGTGTTGGCACGCGCTTCGCGCGTGGTGTTGGCACGCGCTTCGCGCGTGAAACTCAACTTTGGCCGTCCATATTGGCTCAATGAAGGTTATTTCAGTGGTGCACATGTTTGCACCCGTGTCAGCTCTATCCTCAATCTGGAAAAAAATGTATAATGATATTTTGAGTAGAAGTAGTTTACAAACTACTTGGTTTACCTGTAAGATTAACACTTCACTTGTTTTGTTTATTAGGATAATTTTGTACGTATTAGGAACCTGAAGTTTCGGCCAACCTCCAGAAAAGTATAGTTGAAGTCAGAGATGAAGGATTTTGATGAGTTTGCTACTTTAGGTGTTCGTGTACCGATTGACAGAAATATGTACTCGTATGCATAATACGAAAATAAACATGTATCATATGTTAAAAACAAAGTTCATGCCATGATTTGTATATAAAGTCCACATAGATGTTGTGTGAGAAGTTTTTACATTCGTACTTGTGGTGCCATTCTACATGAGTCGGCGATCTTAGTATTGCATAATATCATTCAAGTATGTTCAGTTGTACTAACAAATACGTGCAGTAGAATCAGAGTAGCGTAAATATACTTTAGTAGTAAGACGCAATCGAACAGGGGATAAAATATAAATGAATGAGATTTAAATGCAAATCAGTGTTTAGCGTTATAACACATCAGACAGTAGAATGTAGAAAAAACACAATTTTATTGTCTGTACCTACCTCCAAGTGTTTAGGTCGTATCTTCCAATAGTCGTAAGTCATAATTTAGATAATTGGGTCGTGTATCAAATGACTTGACATTTCAACATAATGAAGTGATAAGGAATGTGTATTAAACAGGTACATGCCTTTTAAGCCTGAGCTAATACTTAGGTAAAAGACCATCAAGTGGTGCTGCTCCCAGTACATTTTCGTTGTGAAAGTAAATGAAATTTTTCTTCATGCATAATGTATTATACATGAATTGTTGGATGTTTAGTGAGACATATGAAAGTGGCATATAGGTAGATCAGTTTCACAATCATGAATCATGGTATAAAAAGTGAAATACTTAGGCTTCAAAAAAAAATAAAATTGAAACACGGTTACAGTTAGCCAACGAACTATGCAAATTCAACCGTTCATCATACATCAGAAATTATTGGAAGATAAAAGGACAATGAATTGTAGAAACGAAGGAAGAAAAAAAGGACAATGTGGATAGGTAATGCGTTGAGTTGAGTTGGCGCCTTGGTGCAGGTAAATACACGCGAATGGTTTGTCCATCCAAGTCATAGCCATGGAAAGAAGAAATAGCAGTGTTAGGCTATGCAGCAATGTTGTAAGTTAAAAATTAGAATCCCCAACGTTTGCCGGTATCTGTATTTGACCGCAAATATTTTGTTCCCCTCAGTTGACCATTCCAGTAAAAAAGTGCCGGAAGATAAGAGTTTTATTTTCACCTGAAAATAACATATATTTAATATGTCAAATGGGGCATGACACTAATGCTATGTTAGGCAAGTGTAAAGGAAAGACAATTATATGCAATGTTGAAAGGTTTGTTTGCTGGTAAATTAGTTTAGGCACACTGGGTGTAGTAGAAATAAATGAATTGAGAAAGTATATATGGTAATGTGCATAGATGACAGTCTAAGCAAACGTGGAGTGGAAAACCGCTAATGGAGTGGGTAGTTAGGGTAGTAACAGAGTTGGACGACATTGATTTGTTGTTATGAGTAGTGAATACAGTAAGACAAATGAAGCTTGTGAATGATTAATAGACAGGTCCCAAAACTTTTGTAGTCCGTGTTATAGTGGTGAAAAAAAAAGAATTAAAGAGAACACACTCACATACACGTTGAACGGATCGACAATTGAATTGACAGCAGCAAAAGTAGTGATTGCCGGAAATCCGAAACATTTGCAGCTTTCTGTTTGTGCATCATAAAGTATCTACAACAATGCAGAGTTGAACTTAGGAGGAATGAAGCAGCAAAGTAACAGTAGTAATAGTAACCATTATAACGTACAGTAAAAAAGCTACGTTGTTGGAAGGAAGAAAATATCAGTAAAGTTGAACTGGTTAAAGAGTGTAGTTAACTGATACTCATTCCAGAATATGTGCAAAGTTAAAATGTTGAGACCCAATAAAGGTATTATGAAAATACCTAAGTCGTACAATTTCTTTGATGGCTTCGCTTGTGATATGGACAGTCAAATGGGTCTGCCATTTAAGTCCTGCATTTTTTGTTAAGAAGATAAGTATATAATTTGAGAAATTATCATAGTACTGGAAAAAAAGTGGTATGTGAAAGGGTAGAAATGTATGCTTACCTTCAAAGGTGTCCTTTTCAACTGTTGCAGTTAAGTCCCAGCAGGTATTACAAATTGTCTTTAAATGCGATAGATAAATTTGCATTTCATCGGAGTAGTTCAGTAATTGTTCTTCGTCGCTTATTATTCGGGGGTATGACATCGGCAATAGTTTGCAGTGGTTGACAAATTATTAAAGTTGTACCGGAAAAAAAACGAAGAACAAAAGATTTAAAAATGGAAAAAGTGCGGGAGAAATGAAAAAAATTGCGGTATAGTTAACCAAGTTCATGGTTACATGTTAACAATACATCCTTATATACCACGTTTCTAGTATATGTACCTTTCCTATTTCGGATTTTCCCATTTTTTACTAAGACTGATGTTGTTTTTTTTTGCAACTCCTCTAGATAAAGCAACATATAGCTGACCATGGCTAAAAACATGCTCCGGAAGATAAATACCGACGTGAGGGATGGTCTGTCCTTGTGATTTATTAATTGTTAAAGAAAATGCTAATTTAACAGGAAATTGTTTGCGTGTAAGGTTGAAAAGCATGTTGACATTCTCGTTAGGCTTAAGTGGTATACGTGGAATAAATACTCTTGTCCCTCGAAAATGTCCAACAGTAATTTCAGCATCAATGAGATTTCTGTGAAAGACACGACATATTAACCTAGTGCCGTTACATAACCCAATTCTAGGATCAATATTCCTAAGCAACATGATTGGAGATCCTATTTTCAGTGTTAACTTATGTGGCGGTAAACCACCAGGAGTAAGGGAATTTAAGAATTCTAGCTGATAAAGGTTATTTGTATCTTCATCAACTTTGTCAAATGAATAGTATGTGTATTCCTCACCAGGAAAAATTTGTATGATTTTATTATTAATGTCATCCACCGTTTCATTTGTTGGGGCTAATATTGCTCTGTTCATGATATATTCATTATCACAAATTCTATCATTAAGTTCGGGAAATACTTCATGAATCAAAGTGAAAATAGAATCAGGATTGGTCCAAGGCAGAACGATATCTTCTGGAAGTTGTATAATATCATCTTCAACATAGACCTCGTCTCCATTTCCAACTCGCAAAAGAAACTGTGAAAATGATATATGATGTCGTGCACGCATATTTTGTGTTAGATGTATAACGTGAACATTATCCCATAAGTATGACCGTACAATGCATGCATCAATTGTTTGACACCTAGTGCCATTTACAACAATGGGTAAAACTTGACGGAAATCTCCTCCTAAAATAACAATCTTCCCGCCGAAAGGTTCGTCTAAATTTGTTAAATCTCTTAATGTTCTATCTAGGGCCTCAAACGCATGACGATGAGCCATGGTAGCCTCATCCCAAAGTAATACGGTAGCAAGGGACAAAAGTTTTGATAGCTCTGATTGTTTTGGAATATGGCATGTAGACGACGAATCTAAATTGATTGGTATTTTAAATCGGGAATGTGCAGTTCGACCTCCTGGAAGAGCAAGAGAAGCTATTCCAGAAGTTGCGACTGCGATTGCAATATTGCCTTCAAGACGTAACCTTGCTAAGATTGCTCTGTATAAGTATGTTTTCCTAGTACCTCCTGGGCCGTCAATAAAATAGATAGCGGTATTTTGATTTGTAACGGAAGTCATGATCATGTTGAACGCATCCTGCTGTTGTTGGTTTAAGTTATTTATGGAATAAATATCAGTACTGGGTATTTCTATAGATTGTTCTTCTAAAATAAGAGAGGAATTACTGATAGGAACAAAAGAACTGAAATTATGGTGTGGAATATCGTAATCCATAACTGATTTGTTGTATTGTTTGAGTAGTTTGTCTAAATCAGACAAACATTGGACCAGTAAAAATGAATGGTGTGTAGTAGAAGTAGAAGATGAAGGATAATCTTCAATCAAAAATGGTGAAAACTCTTCCTACAATTCACGCACATGACACGGTTCACAGTACGCTAAAATGGTGAACAATAGTCGTCTCAAAGATGCAGGCATATGCGTGTTTGAAGCATCTCTTAAACAGTCTCTTAAGCTATCATCATTTTCAAGTAAACCTCTATGTTGTGCTACATCTTTGAATGTATTGTACCGTGTTCCAGTAATTGTTAGTAAATCAGTGAAAGACGTAGGACCTCTAACATGTGTTAATAATAAGCGCAAATAGTAACGTTCACCTTCAGTTGGAGATACGGTATAAAGTCTACCTATTGCCCTACGATTATTTCGTCTACGATTCCATTGTTTAGACGAAGAGTCCCACCAGTATTTTTCAGGAAACTCATGATATAAATATTGACGTGCATGCTCATCAGTAACATTTTTGGTGAAAAATTCAGTAAGCATTGTTTTAGACCGTTGTTGATCATCTAAAATAGTTTGTAAGTGCTCCTCTGCACGAAAAAGCAATTGTTGTCTATTTGATAAATGGACTTGTAAGCCAGTAACAGAAGGAAATATGCTGCTTAAATAAAATTTGTATATTCGCCATAGAGCTTCTGGGGCACAAACCCATCTAGCGTTAACAAAGTTCGAAATTTCATCGTTGTCAGCAGGTGCAGTGGATAACCCGACGGAAACACGGTCGGAACCTTTGTAAACATATTTGTAAAGGTATTTAACAGATTTAATGCTGGAGCAAATCTCAACATTAATATGACAGTCGTATTTCAAAAGGAGGTACGGATTATATGGTACGATCCAACGGTTATCAATTAATTGGCTTCCTACTTGATATTGTTGTCCAGTGTCACGTCTTTTGTAAATAGGGTAAGAGTCATTTCCTTGTAAAGTTGATGGGGAAAAAGATTTTGGGAAACCTCTCTTACATTGGTCGTTTTTCATACACGTGGCATTTGGGTTAAAACGTCCGCATGGGTAATGAACCATATGCTTAATTACTATGTTATGTAGGTCGGGTTCTAAATCTTTACATGGAATTTCAGCCCTAACTAAACCGTCATAATCATCGGGACTATTGACCTTATCATTATCATCAAAAATCATCAACATATGACAATGCGGTAATCCTCTTTTTTGAAATTCAATAACATGGACATGAGCAATAACTTTACCTAAAACGAACGTGTCAAACAAATCGATTTTTAGTTGTTCTAATTTTGCACGAAAAATTCGAGTTGTCAAATCTGGCCTATCTTGAGGTTGTTGACCAGGAAGTAATTCTTGTGTAATTTTGACCCAGTTAGTATTACATGTCATAGTAAGAAATAAATCGGGCTTTCCATACCGTCGCACTAATGCCATTGCATCTTGATACCGTTGATGCATATCTCGAGGACTACCGGTATGAGAGGAACGAAGAATTTTTTTAACACCAATATTACCTAGGAATAGAAAAGTTGTACAGTTAATTATTACATAATTGTGTGGTTAGTAAGTGTGTAGAATTGTGTATTGATAGTAATAAAATTGAGTAGAAAAGGTAAAGAAACAAACTGGTGGATGTCTCTCCAGCAGTCAACGCATCTTGTAAACCTTGATATAGCTCCGCTCGGATTGTATGTTGATTATTGCGAAGAAACCTTAGGCGCATAGCTTCTATTTTTACATACATATCAACGACATATTGTTGAAATAAACGGCCACCAAGTAATATAAGAGATGTTTCTGACGGTCGTATCTAGAAGTCACATGTGAATTAATATTAGTATACGTGATAAAGTAAAGAAAGTTGATGGTTTGGAGTGTGTGTGAAAAAAAAATTGAGAATGTAAAATAGATCATATGTACCTGTAAAACATGAGAGTAGTATGATGTGCAACTTATTGATGTATTTCCATTCTCGTGGATGTTCAAGTCCCATCCATGTTGACCGTATGGAAGTAAGAGCGGATATTGTAATGGATCATAAAAGCCCGTAGTATCAGGAATTCTGTGTAGACTCCCACTTCTTGTCTCAACGATGATATCTCTTCCTTGCAAATTATCTGGTTCATCTCCAATAATTATGCCTGCTACTTGCGATGCGGTTGGCAACTCGTGAAGATGTCGATTTACGGTGATTTCTTTAATCTTGATTCTACAATTTTGGACGTCGACTTGTTGCCCCAACTGTCTTAATACAGAAACATACGGATTATGATTATCTAGAATTTGTTTTAGAGTCAAAATGATCTCTGCTCTCATTGCTTCACTATCTCGAAGTCGATTTTCAATCTCATGGTCGGTGTCATATATGTATAACTGCAAATATCTTGGTCTGCTTCCAGGCATGGGTAGAATGCTGCCGATACTGTGATATATTGTTCCTTGTGCACGGTATGTGTAAACTCCATCTCTACCGCTGGCTAGGTTTTGATCAATTGACGCACCCATGGATGTGAAGGAAAATGCATTGTTATAAGATCGGATGTTTGTTCAGAAATGATCGCCGACCTCCCTTGGTCTAAAAATAAGCTGAGTAACTGTGGTGGTATTGTCGTAGGACGATGAATATCAATCGAACCACTGGAACAACAACTCTGTAAGCTTTCATGAAAAAATATTTTTGCGTTGCAGGAATCACAGTATGTTGGCTGCTGTTAGCCTGCTTTGTGACCAGGCTACCCAAAGCAAAGATCATGTTGACACACCTCTGGGTAAATGTTGTCTCATATGGAGTCTCTGGATAACATCGCTCTCTGGCATTGGAAGCATCGTCAGAAGACACAAGGCAGTTTGGTCAAAATCACAACATCAGTATAAACTGGACCGAAACCCCTATTAAATGACCTCATTTGGATCTACTTACCTCATACACTTGTAGCCCTTTGAATTAGCTTCAGTTTGAGCTTTGGTTTGGCTCAATCGGCCTTACGATTTGAAAGTTATGCTCGTTTCCGTGAATGGGTGTAATCTAGCATCGAAGACTCATGCCATCGCATCGGATCGCTTCCATCAGCTCGCCCTCGATCGGATCGCCCCCCTCGGATCGCCCCTCACGCGTCACGATCCGACTCGTCACCACCCTGCTCGCTCCCTCCGACCACGACCCATTCGTGGTGCGTACCGTGACCACGATCCAATCCCATTACCACGATCCGACCACCGAACCTGCAGATAAGCGCACTGTTTTGACCTATTCTTAAGGCTATTCCTGCTCCTACTTTCATGGATCGCCTGCCACGTGTCCTACCACGACCCAGTCCTCCCAGGAGCTTTCCTACAGCTATAAATACACCTTCAGATGGCATTTTCAGGGGACTTTTGGCATCTCCTCATCCATGGCTGCCATGGCCAACACTTCTCCATGAATAACCACTATCTTCCTCAATAAATTCAATGGATTCAGAGAGAGTTATTCATTGAATTCAAGTGATTGAAAGACAATATTCATTGTAATTGTAATCTATGAGTGAGATGAGAAAATATGAAGTGGACGTAGGCTCGTTAACGCCGAACCACTATAAAAATCTCGTTATCTTGCTTTTTTCTCTATTTTTCAGTTATTTCTTCATATCCTATGCTCAAAATACGACGATTTGGGTGTTAGGACCATTTTTTGGTCTAACATTTTGGTGCTTTCACTGAGAAACGAATGAGGATTATAAAGAAAATGCACAGGAGCAGGTTAGAGCAGGTGGCCGGTTCTCGGTTCGCAGCTCGCGGATCACAGGAGCCATCACGATCCGATTCGCGGTTCGCGGAACGACCTCCACGAACGGAGCCCAAAGAGCCATCACGATCTGATTCGCGGTTCGCGGAACGACCTCCACGAACGGAGCCCAAAGAGCCATCACAATCCGATTCGTAGTTCGCGGAACGACCTCCACGACCCGGGCCCAGAGTGACCTTCACGACCCGACCTGGTGTAGGATCCGCGATCCGATCCGAAGACGTTGATTAATTGACGATCTGAGCCACGAACCAGACGACAGTAGCGAACCGCGACCCAGAAAAGTGGTGACGAACAAGGGTCGCGATCCGACCCAAAAAAGTGACATTTTTTGGAAAAAATGTAATTTTCAGATCATTTCAGAAAAGGCTCTATCTTCCATAATCGAGAAAATCGTGCGGTGCCCACATTTCCGACCCAAAAAAGGTCGATCGCCGCCGGGACTGCGGGGCCCCGGACCCGCTGACGGCCTCGCCTTCGGCTCGGAGCACAGCTCGCCTTCGGCTCGGAGTACATTCTGACCCACAATTATCACAAATGCTTATCGACCAAGATTCGGTAGGTATTCTAAGGATTCTTTCCAGAAGCCATGACCTCTATCTACCGATGTTATTGAATGTGAGGAGTTGTTGAAAAGATTCGACACGCTGGCTTTGGCAGTATACAAAATAATGATGGTCTCATAACAACCTCCTCTTCCAGAGCTCCAATGGTGTGCATATTTCCCAAATGCAACTGATGATGCTCCTGAGCGAATAGTGATCACCTAGTTTATGTGACTTAAACTTGTCCTACAGGCGAAATCCCAGATGACATTGACATAGAGCAATCCGGATACTATTCTGAGGATGACTCAAAAGATCCCAATGACCATGATTCTCAATAATGGGATACCCGACGGCAAGTAAGGACCCTAGCACTACAAAGTTACCCTTCGCTTGAATGGCATGGTGAAAAACGTATGTCCTACGGTTCACCTATTTGTCGTCAACCGCATCGAGATAGATTGATTTCCACGTGTCCAAGGGTTAGATCGATGTACTTTGGTCCCCAGAGTTAGGAACCAATTGAACCTCCGCAGGCCGTGATTGGATATATGGATCATTGCTGGGATGATAACAACTTGACTGCTCACCAGCCACCTTATGACATTGGTCAAGAAAGGAGAACTTGAGATCAACGCAAATATGAATCAACCATTAGCTCTCCACTTCATACAACAGTTGTGATAGGATATACGAACCTTACTTTAAGCCTTGCAAGCCATGCTATTGCATTCAAGCTTATCTGATCGTGGTCTCAACCAACCAGGTCTAGCGGAATTCAGAGCTTCCATAGCATCTTGGTGTTAACCGTTAAATATCCCTACCAAAGACGGAGTGAGACTGGTCTATGGTGACCAGGTTATTGGAGAAGCCGACTGATTAGGACGGATGGAATATGCTACGCAACAGAGATTGCGTGAAACCCAAAGACGCTTCCCCTCCAGATGAAATGGAGTGTGAAGGAGGTGTCAATATTGCGAATGATGGGAGCATCGCAAAAGGAATTGCCAAACGACCTGCCCGAAGACATAGATTTCAGAGAGGATGGTGATTCGGGATGAAGAAGGGTGACATCTAATAACGCAACTGCACGTGTTCCGACTGGTGACGCCGACCTGACTAAGGTCTTCACATCGGATCTCCTTTAGACCTCTTCCGAACGAGAGAACTTATATGCTTTATGTAGGCGAGCCTGGATGTGTTCGTTTGGACCAGTGCTAATATTTGCGGGATTTAATCCCAAATTATGAGTCATTTCTTGAGTATAAACCTGAAGTGTTCTCCTGTCAAGCAAATAAGACGTATGCAGTAAGTTCACTATCGCGGGATTTTATATGGAGTTGCCATTCGAAATGAAAGATGAAATCAAGCACTTGGAAGTTGTATACAGACGGTGCAAGAAATGATCGGCAACCCAACGCTGAAGTTTTGCAGATAACCCCCGAAGGACGACTCGAAAGGAATTCCAGTCGGAGAAACCACAACTTGCAGCTTACCTAGAATGGGCAGAAGAGTTATTGGATGGATTGGAACGTTACAACATACCTCATATTTCATACACAAAAGATCTAAAGTCGAATCATCTGGTCGAATAAGAAAGTTCCGATAATCCAGAAAAGATAGAGATGATCCCCATCAAGACACTATGAAATACAACCATTGATAAAATGGAAGTTGATCCAACGTTGGAGACCAAACCCGGAAGAGAGTCATGGTTAACTCCATGATAAACTTCCTACAGCACAAAATGCATCTAACAAGGTGAAGTGAAAGGCGTGCAATCGTTCTTTATGCCTCGAGGTATGACATGCAATTCGACATTGCCTATTTCTCTTGGAAGGTTGTCCCAAAACAAACACCAACGAATGCAATTGCCAAATTCACCGCCCTAAATGATTCGACCAAATCACCAGTCAGCCACCCATTAGATGGGAGATGTACATGAATGAAACTTCTGGCCAACGGCGTTCTGAAGTTAGAAAGTGAAGACTCATACTTCCACTCTTTTCATCGATTATCTGCCAAGTGACTCACTCCCCTAAGGCTGGGGGCAACTACAGATTTGAGCATAAATTGCTCGAGATTACATCATCTAATTCGGAGCTGATACATCAAGAATTTGCCTGGCCAATTGACTTAGTCTTGCCTGAAAGTTAGCGAGTCGAAGATCTAGAATGCTTACGCATGAATGCTGGTTGATTGTCGGCGCACCAACCCTTGTCCCCGATATGGGATCGAGGGTATATCAGCAAATTTATGTGATATGATTATCCCACCAGCAGTAATATCCTATTTCCTAGCATGGAAAGTGCAAAAATTTCTATAAGCATGAATCCATTGTTCACATGCTAATTTACAACCTAACACCAATGCAAAGATGTGCTACCATTAGCAATCCAGTCATGACTTCCTGACACTCTATCCTTACCCTCAGCACGGGGGCAAAAAGGCGATTTGAAGGAGATGCGACCTCATCACTCGCTTATAGTACCTACCTAGCCTCCTTTGCCATGTCAAGACCCCGATCAAGCCCTTTATTGACAGAGATAGGACGAAGCAAAATGGACCTGCAATGAATATGCAACGCCATTTTTCACTCAGAATGATACTCATTCCTTTAACAGGATTATTCTATAACCATGACTCTTATATTTGCATGATTTATGAGTTATTGATGTAATTAACTCAGATGAATTAATATGTGGATGGTGTAGGTACCCAGGATTTGCTACCGATCAAACTTGTAACACCCGCATATAGAGCCATAGAGCAATACTATAACGAGCTCGACTGAACTGCTCGTTTACAAAGCCACGCTCTTCGTCTAAAGAATGTTGTATAGCTCAAGGTGGATCCGGGATGACCATCCAATCCTTGGCTCACACGTGGCAGACCACAAGACAATTGAACATAAATCATTGAGTTACAAAGTCATAGTCCGACTCCAGATGGACGCGGTGTGACCACCTACATGGCTCGATCCTATGCTCGACGCCACCAAATTACATGAATTCAAATAAAGGAGGCAACACTGCCTCTTAATTTGCTTACTTTTCAATCATAAAATTTGCTTTCACATGCTTTCCGAGTTATTGACGTGACTAATTCGTGCGGTGTGAATAATGCAGGTACCCGAAGTCTGGTGCCAACCATTCCTCCCGTAGACTGTTCGGAGGAACTCAAAGCTTTAGCAAATGCTCCAACTGCTTGTCCGACTGGTTTTAATCCTCGGAACTTGGATTAAAATCTAAACCTAGGACGAGTTTGATGAGCGTGCATGATTGCAGACCGCTTGATCCGTGACTCTAACTCTCCAGAGCTGAGAGAAAGTATAAAGGACGCAAAGATGACGTCCACAAGGCATGGCGGTGTACCATGATCGGAGCCGCCTGAGCAAAAGTCTAACCTTGGCGACCGCCAGGAGAATATAAAAGCGTCCATGGTTTGGTGCTGAGAAAGGACTCTTACCCCGCTGAAGGATCGGGGAGCGATGGAACAGCTGAGTCCCAACTCTAACTCTCCAGAGTCGAGAGAGAGTATAAAAGCGTCCATGATTTGGCGCTGAGAAAGGACTCTTACCCCGCTGAAGGATCGGGGAGCGATGGAACAACTGAGTCCCAACTCTAACTCTCCAGAGTCGAGAGAGAGTATAAAAGCGTCTATGATTTAGCGCTGAGAACTTCTGCTCCGCTGAAGGATCGTTGAGCAGATCATGAACCGAGCTCGAACTCTAACCCGCTGAAGGATCGGGAGAGTATAAAAGCGCTAGAGATTCAGCGCCCCAGCAACTCTAACCCGCTGAAGGATCGGGAGAGTATAAAAGCGCTAGAGACTTAGCGCCTCGGGAAAATTCCTCCCCCGTTAAAGGATCGGGGGGGGGGGGGCAGGATGGAAGCTGATCCCAAATCCTCCATGTCCTGACATGGGGGCAACACAGTTATGGTCCTAATCAATCCTCAACAAGACCTGGCCAGGCACAAAGTTAATGATTGATTGGGGGCATGCCTATACATACATACTACTTTACTGCACTTTCACTTATAAGTTGCACTGATAACTTATAATGTTTCATGACTTGTTTGCTTATTTGCGTTTCAAATGTTTAAATGCATAACTAATTATGGAATGCTCGCAGGTACAGGATAATGCGAAAGGACTCTCACCCCGCTGAAGGATCGGGGAGCGACTGAACAGCTGAGTCTGAACTCTAACCTTGGCGAATGCCAGGAGAGTATAAAAGCGTCTCCGATTGAGCGCTGAGAAAGAACTCTTACCCCGCTGAAGGATCGGGGAGCGACAGAACAACTGAGTTCGAACTCTAACCTTGGCGACCGCCAGGAGAGTATAAAAGCGTCTATGATTAAGCGCTGAGAAAGGTGCTGGAGACTCAGCACCCCCCATAATTTCTGCTCCGCTGAAGGATCAGGAGAGTATAAATGCATGACGACATATGCCACTCAAGGGATCCTATCCCGTCACACGACTGGGACCAAGAATGAAAATGGAGCTCGAACCACTCGTTTCCGGGAATGGGGGGCAGCACACGAACACAACAGTACAAAAAGAAATGGAATTTCATTCACTAAGTACAGGCTCACAAAACAAAGCTGGACAAAATGCGAGATCCGAACTCGTACACCAACAGCAGACCAGTAGGAAATAACTAAAGGGCCGCGTCCAGAAGGATGACATAGGCGTATAATTCTAAGCTGCCTGTGCGACTCACGGCGATGACAAAAAAAGAAGCCTGGATAGTGAATTATTCAGCGACATGTTATACAACTTCATACTCGCAACTGGAAGGACCTGGCGAGGCCCTGAGATTTTTTGATGTCTACCCTACCTTAGTACGATCTTGAGCGATCATTGATTCCTTGGCCTTAATACGATTCGACGTAATCGTGGAATTCTAGACATTTATGAATTACAGGCTTCTTTTACCGTCCCAAACACGTCCTACTCCATGCTTGGATAGTATGATCGCTTGAATTCTGAAAGTGACTTCCTCTTCTCATGTATACATGTCTGAATTCGAAAGGGAAGTGATCCGACCGCATGTCTTTCGCACTTACCCTATAACTGGGGCCATGGCTATTGAAAATATTTACAAACGGCATAACTTAAGTGCCTATGTTTAACTTGTGTTGTGATCCTAACAGGCCCCCTTGAGGACCAAGAAACAAATGCAAAGAGAATGTCCATCTGCTGATCCCAACCGACTTCTAGAATGGGAAGCTCATATAAGGCTGGATATATCCCACACAACAATTGGATAAGATGTAGCTATTTCGCCTCCAACCTCTCCCTTCATGCATAAAGCAAGTGGGAACACCCGACATGAACGCGAACCAATCAGCAGTCACACAACGTGCAGCTTCGATTCAGAACGTCGTAGATGGAAACATGGGCGGTGGAACGGCTACCTGCAACTTCCTAGATGAGAATGCAAGAATCACAATGAACTCAGATCATGCACAACCAGTTTATCATGCACAACCAGTTTTAACTCCAACTCGAATGAATACTCGAGCGACATTTCATACTCAGCTCCGAGAAAGAACGCAACAATTCGAAAAATAGGAACCCGGTCAGGTCAAATGACTTGAACCATGACCTGGGGACAATATCGACGTGGAAACAAGGAATCAGCAAAGACCCCCTTTGTAATCTCAGATTCGATGCTGGGGGCACCAGCCAGGATCTTGATAATGTGCAATAATTCTTTGATGGTGATCTGCTCGCCAGTTTAATTCGGCACCTCTCGAGGAGCGGTAACCCTCTAGTTGATGTGGATAACGACAATCACAGCCCTCACACGTGGGACGTCAGGATCCCCTGTTATTCCCCCGAACTTTAAATTTTCTCTATAACAAGACTTTCTCAGAGATTTTGATGAATTCAACCATGAAGTCGATAGACTTTCATGACAAAAAGGTGTTAGCGTCTAGACGAATGACCTAGATGCCTTCCTGACTAAAGAATGGGGTACCTTCTAATTCCTGAAACGATAAGGACAAAGGAAAAGCCCTGGAAAACAATGACAAGAATGTGCAATTCCAAAGAGAATCTATACCACTTATCGAGCCCATGATCTTATTTGTCAAGCACAATTGAACCGAGCATGAGAAAGAGACTCAATAAGACTGTGATAACCATTTCGGACTATGCTGAAGCATAAACGGTGGGGCCCAACTAACTTCATAACGACATTTATTCACTCACATTCAACAACCTTACTTGACTCCGCAATTGATCTGATAAGAGTTTCCGAAGTCGCTGATGCCCGATAAGGCAATCCTCACTATCTGACTAAAGAGAAGAGACGATATCAAAGAAAATGTGATTCGACCATTCGCATGTACAACTCGAACTCTTGCTGACTCAAGAAGAGCACAGGACAACTTGGGTCAACTAGAATAGCTGAACTTGCAACTCAGCTACGGCCTGAATCAACTGCAGAGAGTATAAGAGCTTAAAGACCGTATGCCCCAATAACTTAGCTCACCCCCACCGACGCTGGGGGCATAAGCATTAACTTCGCTTGTCCTCCAGTGGCCCTCATAGCATGAATGCCGATTCGCAAGCTGACATTGAATATGACCCTGGCCTGGCACATGACCCGAAATGTATACACTATATCTTCAGAATGTGACAGAATGCATCTTGCCCGTTCAAATGAGTCAGTTTACGGGTCAAGTGTGACTTCAAAGGTTTAAATCGCTGCTACACCGGATGGAAGGTGTGACAAATTCCTCCATTGTCTTATGATAGTGACGATCGCACGAGCACTGGTTCACATGGTATCAACTACGTCTCTTACTGACTTGCATATGATTATTGAATTGTGAAGCAATCCAAAGCGATCGCGGATTCCTTTGACCACGATCAAGAGTGATCATGGCCTTCAGATTCCCTACTGTTACGATTCAATGCGATTCTAAGATCCTGGATCAATACCAAGATATCAAGATAATCCAAACTTGAATACAAATAACAAATTCATACGTTGATTCTGATATGCTTCGTCCTAATAGTCCAGCTATTAGCTCAGATCCCAAAGATTCTTACATTGCCCCATGATTTGGTTGGCTACTTCATACATTGGCTCACATGAAAAAAGAAAGTCCAACCCTACCACGCGCTTGGCTTGCATAGAATAATGTTGTTGTTTGGCAACGACCTGTGTGTGTAGAATCACGCTCGGGAGCCAACGATTTAGCATGACATCTGACGGATGAATTAGATCCTTTGATCCGACAAGTAGTTGGATGAAGCCTTCTCAAGGATGAATGATGTTCCAGAGAGATTTAGCTCAACATATTCAAAGCACATCTCATCTTCGATAAGATGTACTTTGGGGGGCAAAATGTTAGCCTGCTTTGTGACCAGGCTACCCAAAGCAAAGATCATGTTGACACACCTCTGGGTAAATGTTGTCTCATATGGAGTCTCTGGATAACATCGCTCTCTGGCATTGGAAGCATCGTCAGAAGACACAAGGCAGTTTGGTCAAAATCACAACATCAGTATAAACTGGACCGAAACCCCTATTAAATGACCTCATTTGGATCTACTTACCTCATACACTTGTAGCCCTTTGAATTAGCTTCAGTTTGAGCTTTGGTTTGGCTCAATCGGCCTTACGATTTGAAAGTTATGCTCGTTTCCGTGAATGGGTGTAATCTAGCATCGAAGACTCAGGCCATCGCATCGGATCGCTCCCATCAGCTCGCCCTCGATCGGATCGCCCCCCTCGGATCGCCCCTCACGCGTCACGATCCGACTCGTCACCACCCTGCTCGCTCCCTCCGACCACGACCCATTCGTGGTGCGTACCGTGACCATGATCCAATCCCATTACCACGATCCGACCACCGAACCTGCAGATAAGCGCACTGTTTTGACCTATTCTTAAGGCTATTCCTGCTCCTACTTTCATGGATCGCCTGCCACGTGTCCTACCACGACCCAGTCTTCCCAGGAGCTTTCCTACAGCTATAAATACACCTTCAGATGGCATTTTCAGGGGACTTTTGGCATCTCCTCATCCATGGCTGCCATGGCCAACACTTCTCCATGAATAACCACTATCTTCCTCAATAAATTCAATGGATTCAGAGAGAGTTATTCATTGAATTCAAGTGATTGAAAGACAATATTCATTGTAATTGTAATCTATGAGTGAGATGAGAAAATATGAAGTGGACGTAGGCTCGTTAACGCCGAACCACTATAAAAATCTCGTTATCTTGCTTTTTTCTCTATTTTTCAGTTATTTCTTCATATCCTATGCTCAAAATACGACGATTTGGGTGTTAGGACCATTTTTTGGTCTAACAGCTGCGGAAGTTGATGCTTGCGGTAAATTGTGCTTGCTATAAAATTTCGTCCACGATTATGGCCAGTAATCAGTGCTGGTAGAGGTGTTAAATTTTGTTCCTCCGCTGTTGTTGCAGTACCTATAATGATGTATGCAAACAGAAGCGGTTATTATGACGGACAAAATAAAAAATATCGTAACCGCTGTAGTAATAATTGCTTACGGGTTGCTTCATGAACAAAAGTCAAGTACAGTGCTTGCGTCTTTATAACTAAAGTTGTTTTGTGTAAATAATCTTCCAATATATCTTGTATTATAGTTTAAAAACGAATCAAAGTAATGTGGAGCAATGTCATAAATATTACAGTCTCAATGGTAATTGCAGTCATGTAGATGAACAATTATTTGCTTATAGCGATTTCATCTAATTTCATAATCCGTAATGCATGGCCTGTCCATATTTGAATCTGTTATTGCATGGAGTAGTAATGATAATGTTGAAATGAGCAACCATAGGAGGTACTACATAAATAAATAAAATTAATATATAAATGCTTAATATACCTAAACTTTGAGGAGGATGCAGAAGTAGGTTTGTTTGGTCGTTTGTCACCAGTTGTCGATTGCCGATTGTTGTATCTCTTGCTTGGAGACGTCTAGCATGTTGTGCACGACGTCGTCTTTCTCTTTGTTGTGCGTCCATTACTGTTAAATTTGATGAAGAAGCTGGCGTTGAAACACGTAATTTGATGGAGTAAGAAAATATAATTTTGTGTTCATGGTATTATGGAAGATGGGTAGTGGTAGCCGTATATGACTGGTTCACATTTGCTAGAAATGTGCAAGGAATTCTGGACCTAAAATGAAGGGATATTTGAGTAGATGGTTTCAAAGAAAGGTAACGTGCCTTTTTTCTTTTTCGTTATAAACTTTAGTGAGAAAACGGGAATAAAAGTGGTTGTAAATTATAAACCCGTAATAACGAATACAGGGGGCATAATTAGTTTATTTTGCAACTGAATTATCATTTTGTATGGGTGAAATTATATTAGTTATTCTGTTTATGTCAACCGTCCTTTTTTGCGTGATATGAGTATGTTAACTATAGGGTACTGAGATTTGTATTGTTGCCGCATGTGTAAAATATTTTGGTTTAAACAATAGTCGTTCATGTTTAATTTCATTAATGTTTGGTGGTGGAACCGTACATGCTACATATATATAGATAAATGCAGAATGTCCATATTCCAGAAATTTGAGGATGGTAACCATTTACCATATCTTTTATTCCTTAGTGTCAAGAAAATGATATAATATCAGTGTTCCATTAAAACTGGTATGGAGATGCATAAGATCTGATTCTTATTTTCATAATTCGATTTGTACACTTTTATGACATAACATAACAATTATTGCCCACCCACATTAAAGTATCATATGACAATATGCATGCATGAACTAACAGTGCACGTATAAAAATGAAAGTAGTGGAATGGTGTAAAGTGCAAAGTGGATGTTATTCATGCGTAGAATAATAGTAATATATATGTACGTACGGCATTATACTCCATTACAATCATAATAATAAATCAAAGAAATTAGCACAAAAATATACATAAAAGGCTCAATGCTGCAACTTTATTCATAGAACGCTTTATTCATACAACGGACTGAAGAAGTTGAAAAAACATGTTCAGCATACAAATTTATTTTGATTGATAACATAACGAACGAAAGGAAAGTTCAGAAACAAATTATTCATGCTTAGAACTGCAGTTAACGTCTATGATTTGCCAGATATTCAGCAGCTTGTCTATCGCACTCTGCAATCTGCAGTATAGAAAAAGTTGGTTAAAATAAATATACTTTTAAATATACTTATGTGTATAAACAAATAATTTGTAGCATACCACATCATCAGTAAAATAAGCAATCCAGTCGTCAATCTCTTCATTGTCGTTGTCTACGGACTGTTGTGGATCATTGTTAATGCTCATACTACTTGACTCAGCAGCGAATGCGGACTGTTGTGGATCATTGGTAATGGTCATACTACTTGACTCAGTTGGGAATGCGGACGGTTGTGGATCATTGGTAATGCTCATACTACTTGACTCGGTTGGGAATGATGGATTTTGAACTACGTGTTCAATGTGCCCAAGAGTAAGTTGTGAACCAACATTTACAGCATCAGAGTGTTCAGGTGGAGTTGATTGAGTTTGCTTTGTTGAACGTGTGCTTTTACGTTTGAACTTCTCTGGCGGAGGAGGTAGCAACGCCTTTTTATCGTTTGCTGAGCTTTTGTTCTGCAAGGTAGGAAATATTTACTATATCGGAATAAGACGACATATTTAGTGTACGCATATGTCCTATATTGTGTAAGAAAAGCGAACAGTGAAATAAATGCAGCGTATGTTATATTGTGAGAAAAATGAAATAGGTAAAAATTAAGAATTACCTTTGTCATTGTAGCTGGAGAGAGTATTAAAATTTGTATGTGAAGTAGTGTGGAATTGTGTAGCATTTATAGATGGAAGAGGAACCTATGTGGCAAAGTAACGTGTGAAAAAAATGAGGAGAATGAGCCACCCACTTGCCAAATACGAAGGAAATATTTGAGGAGTTGAAATAGACAAAGTGGTTAATTTGTTATGTTGGATCAGCAATGTAGATCATGTTTAATAAGTTGGTATGGAGAGACCATTTCTAAAGTGGCTAAGAGGAGCACGTGTCACAGAATACTATTTCTTGTTGGATTAGCATCATTGTTGGTAAAACTGTTGTGGTCTGTGCTTAATAATATGTCTTTGTAGACGATATATGTAAATTATTTTTACATTTACCGTAACCATGTATTTTATACATTACAGACATTGCATTTTGTATTATACGCATAGTTGATAATGGACTAAAAAACAAAGGCACTTATTTCAGATCAAAAAAAATAGTAAAGGAAAAGCATCATATGTTTATTAAGCTTATAGGGAAGGCCAACCTCTAACAAACTGATCTTTTTAGTAATAAATAGATACTCGTAATAATAAGTAGACATAATAAATCATGGAGGGATAACGTTTTAAGATGGTAAATACCTAGAAATCAAATACGTTTTACAGCAGGCCACCACTGAAGTCGAGTGCAGAAGCTGTAAATTGTTGGTGGATATATGAAGTGAAATGAAATGTATCATATTTCATGCAAACATAAAATTCAATACTACATGGAGAAGAAATGAGTATAACTAATTGGAGAATAAATAGTTAAAGATATTTTCAAATAAAACTGTCAACTAAGTATCAGGTGAATGAATACGGTGGGGTATTTTGAAGGGAGCTAAGCACTCTCAGTCACGATTGATGCAGGACATAGTGTCGAATGTATGGTGACCAAGTTGAAATAATATTACTTGGTTATGAAAAAATTATGTGATATGAAGCATAGTCAGAGTGAAGTGAACAAATACATGTTTATTTACGTTAAAGATGTACATGAGTATAATTGCACTGAAGTGAAATAATACATGTTTGCTTGCCGTAAGATGTACATGACTATAATTGCAGTGAAGTAAACGACTGTAATTCTTAGATAAGGAAATAACAGTTTCCAATGAAGTCAAATGCTATCATCTTCAAAACCAACTTACTTATGTACGATTATATTAAATATGGTGCATCCCGATTTTCCATTGTGTTTCTGGCCTAAACCTGTTTCTCGAGGGAAAACTAATTCCATAAAGATTTTGATTACGTAATGGTACAAAAACCATGTAGTGAAATTTTGATTATATACTATGGTTTATCGAGGGAAACTGTTTATCAAGGGCACAAATCGGTTAGACCTCATTCCAACTATATTTGTATTTCGTCAATTATATATATATATATATATATATATATATATATATATATATATCTCCACCAAACCCCTGTGTGGCTGGCGGTTAACCGCCGACCGAAGGGCACCACGGTAGCCCCTAGCAGAAACCGCGGTGCCCTTAGCAACACACTAATTTAAATATGTACCTTTATGCTGAACCAAAATGCCTCGTATCACATACGATGTACCCTTACGCATTCCAGTAAATATAATAAACTGCAAAAGAAATAATTGAGACGGAAATAAAAAAGTATATACAGAGTGAAAGAATAGGAGGATTTTTACGGATTATATAACGGCAGTGAGCATCAAAATATACATAGCACAATGGTCAACAATAATACCATCTTATGCGTAATGCACATTATTTTAAGTCAACATTCCAAGCTTGGACAGTGGAATTGCATGTTCTTGCAACAATATTAAAACAAAATAGGTTAGAGAGAATATAGATCTAGAAAAGCAAACAGGTATTTGAAACTGGAAAAGCTATACCTTTCATTTCATACCTTCCAATTCTTAAGTTAATGCAGAGAGAGCCTATACCTTCCAGCTCACCATTGGCGTCTTCATTGATTGAACAGCAGCATATTATTAGAGTTTGTTGGAAATGCAATTGACCCTTTTTTACCTGCGTCCATATATAATTTACATAAATAGCTCCATGTTTTAGTCATCAATTATAGTTATATATGCAGTCATGCCAAGGGTGTGCACGTATAGTTGTAACTATTACTATTTTGGAATCCAAGTAAATTAATCACAGTTGTAAGTGAAATGTAAAGCAACTTAGTATTGAGTACCAGGAAAGAGCCAAAAAGTAAAGAGTCATAAACTTAGTCATTGAAAGGGATGATTGCCGGAGGTGTCCCTAAATAGCACATAAACTGCTACTTTTATACACTTTATAAAATAATGGTTGGTTGCGCCACAAATTCAAATATGGTAGGAACTATCGACAAATAGGTTATAGGTGACATTCAATTTTCATCCAACAAAAGCAATAAGTTGATTGATTTATAGCAGATAAACTTCAAAGCCGTCAAATTCTCTAGCATGTGCATATTATTACTATTATCGTGAAAAAACAAATAACTTTGATAAATACTCGAGGAAGCTGAATAAAACAGCATACAATATAATTAGCGACTGTAAGCTGTTGAAACATGCCTAAAGCAAATTGATGAAGAAATCAATGTTGTCGTATCAAAGTTACTTGAAAAAACAATAAATTGCATTGAAGATTACAGATGAATATATCATAAACTCTTAAATATACTAAATAGCAGTGAATGCTTCGCTTACACAAACCATATTAAAGCTTCAAACCGAACTCTTTTCCACAGCAGCCAAAAGATCAAGACATTAAACTGCTTGTGAAACTGTGAAGTATTGACGCAACAAACTCCTTGAAATAATCTGTAAATCTCAGTACTTGCAACCTTCATAATTTCCGTGCAGACGAATAGCAGACAAATTAAATGAAAAGTCTTGAAGATTCTGTTCAAATTTGTTTAATGCAGAGAGAGCCTATACCTTCCAGCTCACCATTGGCGTCTTCATTGATTGAACAGCAGCATATTATTAGAGTTTGTTGGAAATGTAATTGACCCTTTTTTACCTGCGTCCATATATAATTTACATAAATAGCTCCATGTTTTAGTCATCAATTATAGTTATATATGCAGTCATGCCAAGGGTGAGCACGTATAGTTGTAACTATTACTATTATGGAATCCAAGTAAATTAATCACAGTCATAAGTGAAATGTAAAGCAACTTAGTATTGAGTACCAGGAAAGAGCCAAAAAGTAAAGAGTCATAAACTTAGTCATTGAAAGGGATGATTGCCGGAGGTGTCCCTAAATAGCACATAAACTTCTACTTTTATACACTTTATAAAATAATGGTTGGTTGCGCCACAAATTCAAATATGGTAGGAACTATCGACAAATAGGTTATAGGTGACATTCAATTTTCATCCAACAAAAGCAATAAGTTGATTGATTTATAGCAGATAAACTTCGAAGCTGTCAAATTCTCTAGCATGTGCATATTATTACTATTATCGTGAAAAAACAATTAACTTTGATAAATACTCGAGGAAGCTGAATAAAACAGCATACAATATAATTAGCGACTGTAAGCTGTTGAAACATGCCTAAAGCAAATTGATGAAGAAATCAATGTTGTCGTATCAAAGTTACTTGAAAAAACAATAAATTGCATTGAAGATTAGAGATGAATATATCATAAACTCTTAAATATACTAAATAGCAATGAATGCTTCGCTTACACAAACCATATTAAAGCTTAAAACCGAACTCTTTTCCACAGCAGCCAAAAGATCAAGACATTAAACTGCTTGTGAAACTGTGAAGTATTGACGCAACAAACTCCTTGAAATAATCTGTAAATCTCAGTACTTTCAACCTTCATAATTTCCGTGCAGACGAATAGCAGACAAATTAAATGAAAAGTCTTGAAGATTCTGTTCAAATTTGTTTTTACTCACGGTATCATCCAAAAGATGCGATGGATCGTATCAGCAGCCTCTTCCTATTTTCGGTTGCCGAAAGTCTAAACATAAGTGGTAGAACAAATCAACCTCTTTTCATCATCACAGGTTCCTAAAACAAACCAAATAAATAGCATAATAAACCAAAATAAAAAAGACATTCGATCCATGTCTAATAGATCCATATCATAATTGAAAACTCAAAACATTGTCTGGACAGCTTTTTTGCATTCCATATAAATTTCAGAATATTAACATGTAACAGCGGATCTGATTATATGCTAGTAATTTTAAAGTCACATGAACTTCAAACATCAGTCGTTTCAATACATAAAAATATATGCAAATCCCATTGGGAAAAGCTTCCTAATGCAACTTGGAAAAGGAAAGCTTTGTTTTTCATTCATGATATGGTTAATTTATCTTTTGTATAAGAATAAGGCACAAAATTGCATCAATGCCGAGTTAGTTTATGTACCAAATACTTTACACCAAATCAAACACTCGCCTGTAATGTGAAAGGGGCCTTAAAACTAATAATCTAAACACATGAGTTATGCTGATAAAATAAAGAGAAACCACAATGCAATAAATTTGCAGTAGTGAGAAAGTTAAACCTGGATCTTGCTGAATTCAAAAATCAAAGGTACAGAATTTTTGTGTATTTAATACAGCTGTAGACTGTTTATCTTATAGTTTTCGATTTAGGCATGTAGTTTAGCGATCTGATTTCATCTGTATAAACCTGATGAGAAGGGAAGTAGATCAGAATGATTTAGAACAAAAAATATAAATAATAGCGGAAAAAACTCTTAGCTGTTGGAAGCTTAAATGAAAAGCCAAATTTCAGCCAATTGATCTTCTTGCATGCCTTCAAAATACAGATTATGGAATCATGAAAAGTAGTATATGTCTCTGCTTTGATCTATTGACTTGTATATGTCTCTGCTTTCATGATTCTTCAGTTCGTTCTACCTTTCAGTTTTCAAATGCTAAAACTTACGATTAGAGCAGGGTATTAACAATGATTCTTTTCATTTTTAGGGATACAGATAACGCAAGATACTCAATTTAAGGGTAAGCAAGGTTCAACCAACAACACTGGAAAAATATGAATGAAATCATGACTAATGTATGATAAAAATAATTTCTGAGAAAAAAATAGTACCTTGTAATCCATTCCACAAACTAATGCGAAAATCTGACATATGCTGCGACCTAAGGTTTCAGTAGAGCAACCTTCTTCTTTGATTAAAACATGGTAAATAGCAAGGAAGCCAAAACCAATTTTAGACTTGACAATCAACAATCACCATGATAATATGTGATTAGGTGATAACTTTTAGTTAATGATGCCTAGGTGATAACTATATTTGTATTTCGTCAATTATAACCAACTATGTATATGAATATTGTAATGCATGATAGCAAGCATTAATTACCTGCATTAAAGAGCCAACACTATTGTTATTCCTAATAGGCAACAAAAATCCAATAACAATACCATGAAGTAAAAATCAGATTAATAAAATAATGCAAGCAGCTAAAACTAAAAACTTTCTACCACAACTACAATACATAAATAATGATTTTAAAAAGATGAGTAAAAATAAGATCTTCAATATAAAATTACAAACCTGTGGATTGTTCTTTTGTATCAACTTTTAGATCTTCAGTTCGTTTTTCATTTGCTATGTTGGTATGCCTTACGAATACCTGAACCCGGAGAAGCATGAAAAGGAGTAGTTATGTCGAAGTTAACATAAACGAAATAAAGAGGAATTAATATTCGGAAATAAAAAATTATGTTAATTCATACCTTCCGATGGAGCAGTATGTAAAATCACTTGGTTGCATACGTAACTGGAATTAAAAGGTAACTGAATTGACATCGAAAAAAAAGAGTGTACAAACGTGTGGATGGTTCGATTTGGAGAAGCAAGTTTTAGATCTTCAGTTGGTTTTACAGCTGATGTTATGGTCCTGTGCAGTTGAACAAAGAAGGTAATAAATTGAACAAATGTTCCCCAAAAAAAAAAAAAGATAATTTCATACCTTGGCCTACGGCACAGTCGGCAATTGCAGAAGGTGAGAAATCAAGATATGGAAGTTGTGAAGAAATTCACGCCTGATTTTGGTATGCTGAAACATGAAGATGAGGAAATGAGGAAACGTGGGAGGAAGATGGGAAGAACTGTCGGTGGAAGTGGGATAGAAAAGAGGAGAATGCGGGTTGTAAACGTGCTAGGACGAAAAGACAAAATAGACCGGTCTGATAGATGTCGTTGTCGGTGTAGAAAAGGGTAGTTTGGACCGTACGAAAAAGGCTTCAAAAGGGGAAGTATTTGCTTTATATACAAGATATATATATATATATATATATATATATATATATATGCGCTTTTGTGTGTAATGTGACTTTCATTACAGTTAGAGTAGTTACAATTCTTGGTTGAATAATATTGTGTTATTTTTTTGCATTTATTGTATGTGGTATGCCTAAAGTCAAAATTGTATGAGTTACAACATTTATTATAATATGTTAATTAAAATTATGGTGAATAATATTTTGATATATTCAATTTCATGTATAACGATCGGATATTTAAATGCTCGCTTTAATGTCAATCAATCAAATTATCTCATCCGCTGTTTTTTTGATGTAAAAATATAAACTATAACAACAATACCTCTAGATAAAATAATGATTATTTGTTTTAAATATGATCAGTATACCAATTAGAAGAATAATAAAATACATATAAGATACAAAATCAGCCGGAAACAAAAAGTAGGTGTAAACGTTAACTATTTCTCTTTCACCTTTTATAAGTGTGTGTTTAGTGTAAGTTCTAAATCTTTCCAAACATATATCAATATAGGAAAATGTACAAAAGATTCAGCTAAACTCGTAAGTAACAATAATGTGTTTCTTTGTAATGGTTTGGGGGAAATTCTGGAAAATGGTGTTTTAAAATTAAATTGATACAGATAAGCTACATAATATTAGAAAACTGATTATGGCATAATAATATACAAAAAACACACACTTTTTTTTTTTACAAAATCCATTATGCAAATTCTTATATCATTTATCGAATACCGAAAACACACACATTTTACTTTTTTGCAAAATTCTCTATGCATATTTTTATACCTTTCAATCAACTTCATCCTTCGTTACACGCTTGTAATGTCAAACCATTATCTTGTATATTTAGTACAAAGTTTTAAATATTGTTTTATTTTTAGATCTGCAATGGATATCAAATTTTGTTTTTGCACAAAAAAATAGGTAAACATGCGCACAAAAAAAGAAGAAGAAGAAGAGAATCTACTTCTTAAGAACACCACTTAATGAAAATAATTGCAGAAAACAATGATGAATGCCTAGAAGTATACCATGTGCCGTGAATGTTCATTACGTGGAAGAAAGAGAAAACCAATCTCATATTAGAAGCATGTTGCATGTTCTTCGATAGGGATACAACAAAATATTACCTAATATCATATTGCAAACATTGGGATTCCATGATATGTATAAGTGGTATAACATAGCATAAATAATTCGATAAATCTTGTCAAAAACATGCATAAAAGTGTGCACCTGAATTCTTGTCTATACGTAGGCATTACTTTGAAAATTTCAAAGTTAAAGAACAAAAAACTAAAGCTTACTTTATTGCAACAAGCGACTCCGTATTGACATATTTGGAGTCTTGGCAGCTATTGCAATTGGCATTTGTTAATATATTCGTAGGTCTTTACGTAGGTGATATTAACCGACCTTTGCTCCACGGCATTCTGCAATCAAGTAGTCATGCTGTGTATTGAATTAATATAAGTTGAACATGCATTGCACTTGATGAAGAACATTAGATTTTATTATATATACACGTTCTAAAAATCTAATTTTTTCCTCAATACATTATTTTGAATTAATTAACAAAAATGAAGCAAAATTATGTAGATTTAATTGACATCATTTGACTTTTCAATCAAATACGTAATGCAGGATATAATTAACACATCTAAAATGTGAACAAAATTATTTAAAATAAATCTAATTAGAAACTAAATCTATATAATTCCGAAATAGAGAGACATCTAAGATTAAAGAATCGTATGACATTTTAACTTATTTATATCCGTATATAAGAAAACTATCCTTATAAAATGTCTCTTTTTAATTATAAGATTGTAGAATGTGCGTACAACGTCATGTCTTCAAACATCAATGATATTTCAAGGAAAACAAATCAAAGAGAACATGATGTGGTGTAAATAACAGATGTATAGAAAGTAATGTATGCAACAACGCGAAGTATACGATCTTATATCACATATTAAAATGCATATATTGGCAACAAATATAAGAGGAATAATAACCATGGGGTTACCTCAATTAATGACTAATGCAGTACCTTCCATCATGGTGCCTCTTGCATTGCCATATGTTGCACATAAAGGCAAGATAGGATGCCAACTTTTTATTATTCAGTCTTTATACACTCAACCTGTAATTATAATGAAATCCAAATTAGAATTTCAAAGTGTTTATCTCAAGATGTAATTTTTTTATCAGTATAGAACAGGAATTAGTTTTTTTTTTTTTTTTTTTGTGAGACGCAGATTCAGATATTCAAATAATTTAGATACTTAAGTATTTAAACAGTTATATGTTCTCCATATGTATTTCAGAAATATAAACCTTACATACATATTTGTGAAGAAAGATCTTGCTATGAGAAAGTGAGTTTTTTTTAAATCAAATTAGTTCTAATTAATAAAAATATGGGATATAATAGTCTGAGAAATTAATTTGCACGTTCTATTGGAAAAGGATTACCACATCCAGCCATAATGAATAAATTAAAAAAAGTCACAAAAATAAATAAATAGAAAAACTTTTAGTTTTTATTAATCAAAATCGTTTTCAACTAAAACAAATGAAAAAACTTATATTATGCATGTCTTACTATCTACATAATGTTTATGTATGTCCCACTCAGGATTATCCATGATTGGCATGGATTTTTATATTATAGATTAAAAAAAAGTTTGAATTTTTTTAACTATAGAACTCAATTGCAATGTTTTCTGAAAACCTCTATACAGAAATTTTATTTCTCTCTGAAATTTTGTATCATTTCTGCTAGACTATTGAAAAGGAAATAGTATGTGAGCTTTTTGGTCAATAGAAAAATAAATACAACACAACCTAGTATTTTCCATTTACCATAAAGTATATATTCCAATTTTTTCACTTAGCCAACGATGCTCTCGATCCAATTTATTTATCCTTTCCTAATCCTTAGAATATGTTAATTTTTCAAGCTTTGTCAAATTTGCACATAACGCAAACCTTTGTCATAACAAATCCGTTGGTAGTGCTTACATGGTCTCAAATTATTTCTAAAATATAATGATAATATGGATCCAAATATTTACCTTTTAGTGTGCAAGCTGTACATAAGTTGTAAGAGTTAAAGAAAATTCAATAAGAAAGAAGAAAAAGTTGTACATCTTTAGATGTGATGTGGTTTAAGCTCCTAATGATGTCGAAATTGAAGTAACAAAAGTAAACATATTAAAATCTAATTGCTAATGAAGATATTATATAAATCTCACAAAGCCAATAAACTTATTCTAAGGAGAATGATTTTCAAAAATCAACTCTAAATTCAAGAAAATCGAAAGTATTAAAATAAATTATCTGAAGAAATTTCTTCGAGTTGACCAATGGACAATGGTTTACAATGACTGAATAAACCATGGATTCAAGCAAAAAACGTAAATTAAATTCAAGTGAAACTGCAGTATTGAGTACTTCTAGCCTAATAAAATAAAATACTAAATTAAATTATGTTAGTAAATTGGCAACAAATATCACAATTACACAAAAAATAATTTTAATTTGGATGTCGAAGTAATATTGAATAAGATAGATAACAATTTTCAGGTGTATATCTAATATAAAGGCAACAATGTTATAAGTACACTATTCACTTGTACATCAGTTATAAATATAGTACCTTGAATCTCTTAGATGCACACTTTAAAAATGATTTCCATTGGCCAACCTGTAAACATAGTAACAATTGTCCAGATAAATCACCTTCAGAGAATAACTTACAGTGGCAAATATAGGAATAGACAAAATATAGTAAATTCAAGACTACTTTTAAAAATAATAATGTAACGGATAAAATGAAGAAAATATGGTTAAAATAATCAATAAGTAACTAATGACACTTAATATCATAAATGAATGGAACAACTATATAATTTTATACACCTGCTCATACTAAGTCAATTGTGATCAAAATAAAGATTCCAAATATCATGAGATACCATAGGAGGAGAAAAAAAGTAGATAATTACACGATGAACCATGCAGTGTATTTTTGACTTAATTTATATGATGTTATCCAGACTGTTAACATCAACATTTTCACTTTGTAATATTACTCGGGTTCTCTCAATCATTATTCATGTCCATACTGAAATTATCATAATATAGCTATTTCATTCAAATTTATCTAAGAATGTAATAATTATAATTTCATTCAAATTAAATTCAAAGAAGATAGACAGTGAGGGAGGGTTTATGCATTCTAAGATCCAAAATACACATATGACATAGTAATTATAGTTTCCATAGTGAAACACATATTTTCTTCACATAAAGACTCATGTGTGTAAACCAATACTGCTTACTATTTTTTTTACCACATAATTGTATGTATGCGTTGATAGCTCGATTGGTAAAGAAACAATTGTCAAGTTCTATAACCTCGTAATATGGATCCATCCATATGTTTTGAAGCAAAACTCATGTAACTTTTATTTTCATAGCATCAAAAACACGTTATAAGAAAATTTAATAAGTTGTGATCTGATCGAAGCCATGATTATCATCGTTATGCTGGTTTAATAATGTCATAAATGAAACAATGCACCCAGTTAAAAGCCTAAAATTTTAGTAAAACAATTCTATGTCTTATCATTCATTGTAACTATCGAAAAGAACCATAACTGATGTTTGTAGCATACTGAATGTAAATAATGTTGTTTTTCGGTAATACAATATACAGTTTTGTTATTAACTATTCAACATAGGAATTGTCCACTGATCCTATCGAAGCCATGATTATCATCGTTATGCTGGTTTAATAATGTCATAAATGAAACAATGCACCTAGTTAAAAGCCTAAAATTTTAGTAAAACAATTCTATGTCTTATCATTAATAGTAACTATCGAAAAGAATCATAACTGATGTTTGTAGCATACTGAATGTAAATAATATTGTTTTTCAGTAATACAATATACAGCTTTGTTATTAACTATTCAACATAAGAATTGTCCACTGTTACGATATCAGAAGACTGGATTAAAATAGAAGTAATCACCCCTTGAGAGTTCTTTTTTAATTTTTCTCCTTTTGCTCGCATCTTCTACCACTCTAGCTTTCTTCTCCTTCCCTGGTGACCATTTGGATCTTCTATTGCTATTGCTCAGTCAAAGAGCCAGGCAACAAAATATAATATAAAATTTTGTGCAAGCAATATATGCTATATTGACAAAGTTTATTATTTTGAGTTATCCACTCTTTTCCATACTATGCAACACGTCGCCACATCTATGAACCATGTAAAGGCATGAAAAAAGTTGACAAAACAAATATTATTAAACGACACAAATGACATGCAAAAAACAAATGAATACCAAAGCAACGAATAATTTAAATAGCTTAAAACTGAGAAATTGGAACATAACAGAATATTTAAGATCCACTTAGTGTTCAGTAACCAAATTATTTCCCGTAACATGACGACGTCAGTCGGGGAAAAATAATCAACTGTCTTTCTGAAATTGGATAATGAGAACTTCAAATAATAAATTATCCATTGAAAGTTCATTAACCATTGAGAAGATTATTAATAACGAAAACAATAAATATCTGTTGGGCTATTCTCAAGCTTTGATTCCACTTCATCCTAAAAAAGTAGAATAAAAGCTACAAATGAAAAACTCAAAATCATCTCAGATGTACTATGACTGCAAGTACAGATTAATAACCACACAATTATTGAATGAGTGTTACTTATTTTCATTGCAATCTCATCTTGGAAAGCTGCAAACCAATCTTTCCGGGCTATATTCTTTATAGAGTAATAACATTTGTACACCATTAAGCTACAGTTGCAATATCATTTATTTACAGTTATCCATATCCAATATATTGGAAATTAAGTATTATTATTTTATATAATGACCAGTCTGTTAAAAGCACATGAATAACCTGTACGCGAATTGATATTTCAACTTGTTAAGTGCCTACAACCACATAACCAACAAACCTTCTATCTTAATGTGGAAACTTATATAAGTTAGACATGCTTGCAGCTAAAATAACAAAGTTAGAATGGACGAACGAACTAAATGTTGGGTTTTTACCTGCAATCGAACAGGGAGATGCCAAATCTTAAAACAAAAGAGCGTAAGCAAATCAGCATGAGGGAAAAAAGAAGAGGCAGAAGAAAAATCAATGGGAGTTTGATTCGGAACAACCGAGGTTAAATTAACTGCTGGTGATTGAGGGTGCGTCGTTCGCCCGGTCCAAGACGATCTGATTCACAACAATTTAATTTAGGGTTAGTCGAGGAGAAGAATCTGGACTGAGGAGGATCGGAGAGATGTTGGAGAATGGAACAGTTAACGCCAATCGGTTATTGGATATATTTGACCATCGACGCCATGTGAATATAACTATATAGGAGAATGGATGATGATAAGAGCGAAAGGGGGAGAATAAGTAAATATTGGCGATGCGTAAAAGAAAAGGAAAAAAGAGACGGTTCAGTTTTATATTGACGTGGCATGGCTCAGAGTAAAGTAAATCGAACTCAGTAATTATAATATAGTATAGATTCGTTTATATCTAAGTAATAACCAACTTACAAACAAAAGAGAAATCTTGAGTTCTGAAGTCTGTTTTCTGAAACTGAATTGCTCGCCTTTGATGTAGACTAATCGTTGTTCTAATTAGATATGATTTGATGTTCTTCTTAATCGATTACTAGTTTGGATTTGATTTTATAGTTTGGAGAGAATGAATGGAGGCTTAGGCTAGCTTGTAGACAAACATCATGACGACACCATAGTTTTAGGGTTATGATGTTAGGGTTTAGGTTTAGCTACGTATATACAGATGTCTAGGATTATTTAGAGCCCTTAGATGAACTAGGAGTCCATCACAGCCACCCAGCTCAAATACACATCATCTGGCCACTCAGAAGAAGACACGTCATCACAGAACACTCCTGAATTCTGTGCTGGATTAGTATGGGCGCACTTGGCAGGTGCGCCAGTGCATTTTTGTACTGGCGCACTTGTGAAGTGTGCAAGTGCATTCTGGTCGACTTTCGGTTTTTCTGCCTAACTTCGTTCGTCCATATCTTCTTCATACGATATCCGTTTTATGCAAACTCGGACTCTATCTCAAGCAGAATTCCGAGACGAACGCAATGGCGTAACCCATTTCATTTAATTCTTCTTTTAATAATTAGTTATTCTTTAATTATCTCTTATATCTTGTTTTAAAATTACGGGGTGTTACATTCCCCCCTACTTAAAGGATTTCGTCCCCGAAATCTTCAAGTTAAGAAGAATGTATATCCTACCATCTAACATTCATCTACTCAACCATTCAATCACAAACATCCATTGTCCTTAAAAAGGTTTCTAATGTTTTTCATGAACATATGCATAGTGTGTGTATATGTCCTTACCCAAATGCAAAATCAGGTAGTCTACTAATTCAGTTGACCTCCTTAATGCGAATCATGTCAGTGCCATGAGTCCATCATGTATGCAATTATTCCTAATCATACTTTATAACTTCTACATGGGTGCACAATTATTCATACAAATGCAACATCCATATGATAACACATCAAGTTTCAATTCATATGTTTAAAATTTCACTAATGCACATGCAATATGAAAGTGACTGAGCCGATCTAGTGCCTAGTGTGTGTGTATGCATCCACGAGCAACCACTAGCAAACACTTGCAACCACTTGCATCCACTAAACATAACATGTCTCAAACACATGTTTACATCCATTGGCTTCAACCTAAGGATCGAGGATAGGACCGAGAGGATATACTTAAAAGATAAAGACAAGCATGCAAATAAACTTTATAGAAAAAGAGGAATTAAGGATATACCCTCAAAAAGGGTATGATGCGCGTATCTAGTCTTCAGTCTTCGAAGTTGCATCTTCTTGAGGTTCAATCCACCGTACCTTAACTAATATAACTTTACGATTGCGAAGCTTCTTGACCTCCATTTCCAAATCCCACTAGTAGAGATAGGACCTCGATCACTTACTATGCTAGAGGGTATCTAATATAGTCGAACTATCTTTCCGAGAAAAACAGATGTTAATCATGATACCAAGTGTATATACTTAAGATGATTAGAAGTCTATCCTCTACTTAGCTTATCCGTCATGTTACAAATCTGAGGGTCTAAAGCTAAAGGTTGCTATGTACTTTTTACCTCTCTTGAGGTCAGTCTTTTTTTTCTGCTTAGGGCGCCTGCCACCACCATTTATTTTTCACGCAAACCATCCTAGTCGAACTCGTCATCCCTCAAGTACAAGTCCCAAAGGCCTAAACCAGTATTAGACAAGCACCCAAGGAATACTTCCTCCGAATTTGGACGATTTACATGAGATGATACTAGAAAAACAACTAAACAATTGAGCACTTAACCGACTCTGGCTATCCTTGCCAATCTTGCTCCAAAACTATCGTTGATCACACAACTGGCTTTGCATTGTCAACTAGATATATGCAGAAGTCTATCTTGAGTTTTAGGGGACAACCCCTAAACTAATCAAAACATCTGCGTATTCATGGAATGCTGTAACGGATCGCAAATCGTCGATAGATGCATCAAGCGATTCTAGGTAGTTAAGCCTAACTAATCCCCTTAGGATCGCACGAAATCTCGAGGGTGTTCCCGAGGCAAGTAAAAGGTCTAACTACCCTCCTTACTAGCTAACCAACCCATGCCTAGAATCAACCTATAGCCCATGAAACTAAAAACATAAGCATTACGCTTAAACCCAATACTTACGATAAATATCCTAAAATCCTTACAAACCAAAGATAAATGAGCCGAACCACTAATTGGATTTGAGACAATAATGGGATCTTCTAATATACAGGTACTAAGGTGCAGAGACTCAATTATGGAAGCAGATATAAACAAATGTGAGGCGCTAAAGTCAAGGAGAGTACTAACAGGGGGATCGGAAAGATAAACTAAGCTCTACCTCTCTCTCAGGTACGCTGGCGGTGAGAGCATGCACTTGCCCTCCTAAAAATCATGTCCTTTGTTCTTGCCCTTGTCCTTAATTATATGACCCATTATACCATAATAAAGACACTTCCTCTTGTCTTAGGTTTTTCTATTTTTTCCTTCCTTCTTGTCCTGATTCTTCCACTTACACCACTTTCTTTTTACCTTCGTTGCGAACTAAGTCCATATCCATGAGTTACTCATCCTTGGGTTGTGCTCCTTAGCCAAACTCCCTCATTACCATCCTTATGTAACATGTTGACAATTCTCTCGAAAGCTGCCTCCATCGCACGGAAAACCCTACAAAGCTCGAAAGAAAAATAGCCATAGGCAAAACTACTGCAGCTATAGATGGAAGTTGGGCGCTTATTTGCCCTTTGTCAGGTGTCGTAGTCTCATCAAACCTACGGAACCATGCCGCGATGAGGTTACCTCCTAGAAAGCCAGGAGCCCTGGAGACTAAGGAAAGAAGGAGACAAGGATTCAAATGGAGGATCAAAAGATAGTGCATATGTCTTTGGGGAATTTGCCTTTAAAACAAAAACTTTTCTTTTGAAAATGCTTCTTTTAAAACCGTTGAAAATAATTTCTCAAATATTTTATCTGATCCGGTAACCTTCATCTCTGATACTAAGTGAACACCCCACCTCTGTTAAGGTCACTCACAAAGGGAATGACTTAATTTTGATGGAGCATTATAGGTAAAAGATGTAGATAAATTACAAGACAGACAGATAAAGCAGCGGAAAATGAAACTTTATTTATAAAATGGCTTGTACAAAGATTGTCTACAATACCAAAGTATCTATCTTGTTTAACAAAATAAAGAAGCATAAATGACGATAATATTCCCCAATAGAGCAGGAGGCAGCCATAGCAGTGGAAAAGAAAGTCCAGAGCAATACATCAACTAATCTTCAATTCTTGCAAAGAAAAACGATCCAAACTATGTTGAGCTATTTAATCCCTGACTACTTGGGGGGCACGGAAGAAAAGAAGACGAAAGAATGTGGGTCAGACAATAAGTCTGGAAAGTTCAGTGATTACTAGCATTTAAACAGGAATAGAATCATGACATGAGATAAGCTGAACATAGGACAATACTCTATAGTAAGACAACAAGGGTAACAAGATAACATAAGTTTAGCACAAGAGATGTTAAGGCAAAAATGAATGTGCTTCTACTCTTTCTCTACTTCGCTACTACACTGTTATTCTGATTTCTATATCTCTGCACCACCTAACTAGTGTCCCAACTAGTAATCTATATAAAAGGATAATATTACAACGTGATCCGAATCCCCGCAATTGTGGTTGCCTTCAGGTGTACATCTATTAAGAGGATTCCACCTCAGTCAGCCTAATTGCCATAAAAATGTTAGATGTACCCTTACTACCCTATCGATCGGCTCCCTACTTGTACAAATGTTCCATGTGTCTGTGTCAATCGGCCCCCTCTTGCGTGTAGATACCCTGCGCTGGTCCAACCATAAGGTGTATCGATCCTTATGATAGCGAACCGACACAAGTCAAGATGTACAGTGTATAACTACTGGCACCCAGTGCGTGCTTTTTCCCACTCCGGAGTACGTGCACGCCCGTAAACCGTTGGAACCTACACTGACGTACCCCCTGCCGTTGTTTTGACCGCTTATAATCAGCCTAGTAATCGTGCCCCACCCTGCCTAACTTAGGGTACCATGATACATCTATGTGGGTTACTGCTGAAATGGGTCCCCGTTACTAAGGTTTCCTATTGGTTAAGTTTGTGGGCCTATATTTACTAATATTACTCACCAGCCTGATATGTACTTAACCTTCCCACGGATTCAAGCATGTTTATATAATGGTTAAGTTTTGTGGGCCTATATTTACGAATATTACCCACCAACCCGACGTATACTTAACCTTCCCACGGATTCAAGCATGTTTATATAATGGCTAAGTTATGTGGGCCTATATTACTAATATTACCCACCAACCCGACGTATACTTAACCCTCTTACTCGTCATGCCATATTGGTTAAGTGGATATTAACTTAACCATTCTCACTTATCATGTTGGATTGGTTAAGTGTGATTTATTGACTTATCCCTGTTCATTCATCAGGTTATATTGGTTAAGTATTTCCCATTTAACTTAACCCCATTCGTTCATCAAGTTATATTGGTCAAGTTTCATTAATCAATTCAAGTTAACTTAACCCACCCACTCGTCTTGTCATGTTGGTTAAGTGTTTCCTTCTAGTGTTAACTTGACCCTACCTCAAATCATGTCATATTGGTTAAGTGTTTCCCTCTCGTGTTAACTTAACCCTTCCCATAAATCGTGTTATATAATTGGTTAAGTGTTTTCCTCTTGTACTACTTAACCCCACCATATGTCATTATATATTGGTTAAGTGTATCCTCTTGTGTTACTTAACCCTACCACAAGACATTATATATTTTGGTTAAGTGTTACTTTAGTTAACTTAACCCTATCATCTGCTTAATTAACATGTTATAATGGTTAAGTGTTGCCTTAGTTAACTTAACCCTACCATCTGTTTAGTTAACATGCTATAACGGTTAAGTGTTCACTTAGTTAACTTAACCCTGCCCTATATCATGTCTTGTTGGTTAGGTGTCCTTTGTCCATTCATGTTTAACTTAACCCACCCATATGTAATATTGGTCAAGTATCAATTAACCTAACCCAACCATACTTAGCATGTGTCAATAGCATTAATTCATTCATATAAGCACCAACCACTCACATTAGACAGGTATTGTTGCTGTCACTGGATGTGCCGGTCAGTTCTGGGCAGTTTTACACCGCAACTCAGTCTAATCTCGGGTTCTTATTGGGCTCATTGCCCTAACCTCCCACATTAGATATGTGTTGTTGTGGTTACTGGACAGCCGGGCGGTTCCGGGCAATTTTACACCACAACTCAATCTAACCTCGGATTAGGCATATTCATCTTTCCTACAATTTACATATTTCTTATTTATGACAAATTCCATGTGTAAATTATTCCCAATTTAATTATGACATAATTATCCTTTTAATTATGCTCACAATTAATGGTATACTAAATATACCATTTCATGAACCAATCTATGCCATGTAATTTTCATGTTTATCCTACATATTTATATGTAAATTATAAATCAATTATTGTCATGGCCCACTTTCCTTCTAAATCATGTTCATAATCTTTGGTATATAAATTATACCGTTACACGCCATAAACCATTTACATGGTTATGAGCCAAATATGTCAATTACATGAAATTTCATGTTTTCCTCCCAACGTTATCCCCGTTAAACGTTCGCATAAATTACGTAGAATGTTTAGGCTTCGCAATTTAGCTACCTCAAAGTCAAAAGGGGAAAAAGAAGAAACATGTAGCATTCAACAAACATAATATGGGTCCAACATATGTCACATAATATTTGTCATAGAATAATGAACTTGCATTTTTAGATCCAATTTAATATGAAGCATAAGCAAATGAATTTACATAGAACTACACAAATTAAACTTGGCATGTAAAGGTGAACTTGCAATGAATTGGATCTAATTAACCTAGATCTAAAACATATAAGGTTGTAGATCTAAACATGTAGGCATATGTGAACATTATTCTGCCTAAAGCTTGCATGTACATAATAAGATAGAATCACCAAGCTTGCATATAACATGATAGTTTTAACACCAACCAGTCTCATAAACATGATGGATTCCATTATGTCAAACAAATCAGTTTCATAGGCATAACGAGCTATTTTATGTCAATCACCACAATCTTATAACTCACAATAGGCATGATCAATCACAATAGTTTCATAATTATTGGTAATTCAAAATGGACAAGAATCAGATTTCATTTGTCTTAAATATGAACATCGTTCTAGATTCAAGTTGCAACATGTCATGATTTCATTTAAGAAATTCGTTTAAATCTAAGTAATAACCAACTTACAAACAAAAGAGAAATCTTGAGTTCTGAAATCTGTTTTCTGAAACTGAATTGCTCGCCTTTGATGTAGACTAATCTTTGTTCTAATTAGATATGATTTAATGTTCTTCTTAATCGATTACTAGTTTGGATTTGATTTTATAGTTTGGAGAGAATGAATGGAGGCTTAGGCTAGCTTGTAGACAAACAACATGACGGCACCATAGATTTAGGGTTATGATGTTAGGGTTTAGGTTTAGCTACATATATATAGATGTCTAGGACTATTTAGAGCCCTTAGATGAACTAGGAGTCCATCAGAACCACCCAGCTCAAATACACATCATCCGGCCACTCAGAAGAAGACATATCATCACAGCACACTCCAGAATTCTGTGCTGGATTAGTATGGGCGCACTTGATAGTGCGCCAGTGCATTTTTGTACTGGCGCACTTGTGAAGTGCGCCAGTGCATTCTGGTCGACTTTCGGTTTTTCTGCCTAACTTCGTTCGTCCATATCTTCTTCATACGTTATCCGTTTTACGCAAACTCGGACTCTATCTCAAGCAGAATTCCGAGATGAACGCAATGGCATAACCCTTATCATTTAATTATTTTTTAATAATTAGTTATTCTTTAATTATCTCTTATGTCCTGTTTTAAAATTACGGGGTGTTACAATCCTCGTATATAGCGATCTTATATTATTATTTTTTTGAAAATTTGGGGAATTTTTTTAATACTGGAACGTTGCGAACTTTCTGACTCCGCTTTGTTCGCATCCAAGTACTTGTTATTTTAAATTCGTACTTCTTAACTTATTTTATACAACAGGAAATGACAGAAGTATCATGGAAATCTACAAAACAAACATGCTTAGCTCAATCCACTATGGAATTAAAGTTCATCGCTTTAGATAAAGCAGGCGAAGAAGCAGAATGGCTTCGTCAATTTCTAGAGGTTATTCCGTTTTGGTCCTTACCTGTGTCGACTATATATATACACTGTGATAACCAAGCAGGGTTTAGTAAAGCATAAACTTTGTGTATAATGGAAATTCACGACAATATTTGTAGACGCCGTAACACAGTTAGAATAGTTACTCTCAAATAAAACTATATTTGGGAACAAATCTTAACCTAGTGGATCCATTTACTAAAGATTTATCAAGAGAGAAATCTATTGTGCATTGAGGGGAATGTATTTAAAATCCTAAACCAACAAGATTTATCTTATACGGAAACCTATCCTAGCGACTGAAGATCCTACAGACTAGGATCAATAAGGCAAACCAATTATGAATAACTCAACACATAATGCATTTGTTTGGACATAGTCCTACTTCATTCCTATTGTGCGTAATATAAATGCATGCCTATAGAAGTATTACAAGGTTAAAACTTTGTTTTTTTAATGATGACCATATCTTGGAATAACAAGCGGAGTATATGTTGGATACTCCTAATGGTTGCGATCACCTATGTTAGTATGAGCTGGGTCAACACTACGACGATAAGCTTAAATTCTCTATAACTCTTGCTGAACCAATAAGTGTTTAGGACCAACATGAACACAACCAAGAGATTGGATGAGAAGGGAATCAATGCTTCATAAAGCGTATTGTCTAGATATACAATAAATACCGGCCAGTCATGATGAAATATTTTACCCATTAGCAAAGTAAATCTGATAAGTTTTAACTAAGGAAAGTTCAAAGTGAACATCTACTTATCCACGATAAAGCATTATTTCATATGTACTCTGTGATATTCCACTTTGTGTGGGGAAATGTATATTATTATTCATGTGGGGGATTGATGAAGTTACACAAGAACTAAGAGAATAAATTACACTAGTCCTATATCGCCAACATAAAAGAAAGTTTCCTTGAATTTATATCATCCCCTCAACTCCAATGTTGGCCCTTAGACTTAGTTAATTTTGTGCGAGCGGGAGGATGTATATCTCTTGAATAAAACATACATGCGTTTGCAACGATATCCCGTGTTGAATCGGGTCAGGTTCAGGTCTAAAATGATGGCTTATTTATACCCAGAATAACCCGGCTCTTTTCTATGAAGAGATGCACCATTTTCGGATTTGGATAGATGCAAGGAAAGGAACATGTGAGGTCTGTTCGGGAGCAGGTGCAACGTTCTGAAGAGGTACGACCTTTAGAAGTAGGCGCGGTTTTTGGCGAATGATAGTGATGAGCGGGTGCGACCAGTTAATGCAGCAATGACGAAAACTAGCAAGCGAACGCCACAACAGGCAACGGGTGTGACCTATCAAGCAGACACCACAGTTCGAAGGGGTGAAGAAGAAAATATAAATATGGGAGAATACTAATCACATTCTTCATTCGGTGTTTTCTGTTTTCTTCCTTCTCTCTTCTCTTCTATCGCTGCTGCTCTAATATAAGTCATATAGTTGATATACACATTACAATCTCCTTCAAAAATATTATGTTGTATCCTAGAAACTTTACAAATAGAAGTTTTTAGAAGTTGCTAAGAAAAGCCTCAAAATCCCATTTCTTTAGTTTGTTTCAGTGAGTCATTCGATTTGTTCGTTACTGTATTATAGGTTTAAATACTTGTAGTTATATTATCTTTCATATTTATCAATCTTAAAACTTCTAGAAAATTCGAGGAATTTTTGTGAAACCAAAAAGTTGTTAACTTTCTGATCGCGCTTTGTTCATTGCCAGGTATTTGTTATTTCAAATTCGTATTTCCTAACATGTTTTATACAACAAGAAATGACAGCAGTGTCATGAAAATCTATTAAACAAACATGCATAGCTCGATCCACTATGGAGCCAAATCTCATCGCTTTAGATAAAGCAAGCAAAGAAGAAGATGTCTTCTTCATTTATTAGAAGTTATTCAGTTTTGTCCTATAACTATATCAAACTTATGTATACATTATGATAACCAAGCAGCGTTAAGTAGAGCGCAAAACTTTATTTATAATTGAAAGTCACGACACATTCATAAACACCATAATACAGTTTGGCAGTTACTCTCAAATGGAACTATTTATATAGATTATATGAGAACAAATAATAACCTAGCTGATCTATTTACTAAAAGTTAATCAAGAGAAAAAACTGACTGTGCATCGAGGGGAATGGGTTTAGAACCCTAAACCAACAAGAGTTATCATATACGGAAACCTATCCTAGTGACTGGAGATCCAACAGACGAGGATCAATAGGCAAACCGGTTCTGAATAACTCAAGACGTAATACATTTGTTTGGACAAAGTCCTACTCCATTCCTATGGTGCACAATATAGATGTATGCCTACAGAAGTATTACATGGTTAAAAGTATATTTTTAATGATTAACATATCTTGAAATAACAAGTGCAATATATATAGGATACTCTTAATGGTTACGGTCACCTATGTTGACGTGAGCTGGGTCGGCTCTATGAGGATGTTAAAGGCTTAAATTCTCTATAACACTCGCAGATTCAAAAAGTGTTCAGACCAAAATGAACACAACCACGAGATTGTATGAGAAGGAAATCAAGCTTCGTATAGCTTGATAAAGATGAAATATTTCATCGATTATCCAAGTAGATCTAGTAAGTTTAAACTAGGAAACGTTCAAAGTGAAATATCTACTTATCCCCGATAAACCATTATTTCATATGTACTCTGTTATATTTCACTTTATGTGGGGGAAAAGTATATTATCATACATGTGGGGAATTGTTGAAGTTACACAAAACTAAGTGAATAAATACACTAGTCCCACATTGCCAACATAAAAGAAAGTTTCCTTGAATATATATTATTCGTCCACTCCCATATTGGCCCTTAATGTCGGGTAATTTGTATAAGGGGGAGGACATATATCTCAATAATCAACCACGCACACACACACACACACACACACACACTGCACACCCGTCCCAAACCGAGCCGTGTTTGGGTTCCAGTCTAAAATGATGTCTTCCCCCCCCCCAAAAAACGCGTCTCTTTTCTATAAAGAGACATGACATTTTCGAATTCAGACAGCAGCGAGAAAAGGAACAAGTGCAGTATGTTCGAGAGCGGGCGCGACAGTTTGAGGAGGTGCGACCTCCAGAAGTGAGCATAGGTTTTTTTGAATGGCAGAGATGAGTTGGTGCGACTCGTTAATGCAACAACGATGAAAAATAGCAAGCGAGCGCGATAATAGGTGGAAAGTGTGACCTGTTAGGTGGACACAACTATTCGAAGGGGTGTGGAAGATAATATAAATAGAGGAGAATACTGATCATATTCTCCATCCGATTTTTTCTTCTTTCTTCCTTCTCTGCTATTGTTGTTGCTTTAATATAAATCACAGAGCTGGCATACTCATTACAATCACATGAAAAATATATTTTGTTGTATCTTGGGAAACATTGCAAATAAAAGTTCTGAGGAAATTGCTAAGGCAAAGCCTCGGAATCCCATTTCTTTAGTTTGTTTCAACAAATCACTGCCATTTGTTTGTTACTGTACTATAGGGTTTAATACTTGAAGTTATATTGTGTCTTATATCTAACTATCTTAAAATCTTTTGAAAATTCGAGAATTTTTCATAAAACTGGAAAGCTGCGAACTTTTTGGCCACGCTTTGTTCGTTGTCAGGTATTTGTTATTTAAAAATGATATTTCCTAGCTTGTTTTATACAATAGGAAATAATAATGGTGTCATGGAAATCTATCAAATAAACATTCATAGCTCGATCCATTATGGAACTAGAGTTCATCGCTTTAGATAATGCAGGCGAAAAGCAGAGTAGCTTAAACCTGTATTGCACTATGATAACCAAGCAACGTTAAATTGAGTACAAAAATTTATGTATAATGGAAAGTCACGACACATTCGTAGATGCCACAACACAGTTAGGTAGTTACAGTCAAATGGAACTATTTCCGTAGATTATGTGAGAATAAACGATAATATAGCGGATCCATTTACTAAAGGTTTATCAAGACGGAAAATTGATTATGCATCGAGAGAATGGGTTTCAAAGCGTAAACCAACAAGAATTATTTTATATAGAAACCTGTCCTAGTGACTGGAGATCCCACGGACTATGATCAGTAGGCAAGCCAATTTTGAATAACTAAATACGTAATGAATTTGTTTGGACATAGTCCTACTACATTCCTATGGTGCACAATATAAATACATGCGTACAAAAGTATTACAAGGTTAAAAATATTTTTTTTAATGATGACCATATCTTGAAAATAACAAGTAGGGTATATGTAGGATACTTTTACTTGTTGCGATCACCTATGTTAATGTGAGCTAGGTCGGCTCTATGAGGATATTAAAGGCTTCAATTATCTATAACACTCGCTGAACCAAAAAGGTTTCAAGACAAAAATGAACATAACCAAGAGATTAGATGAGAAGTGAATCAATGCTTCGTAAAGCTTATTATCTAGACATACAATAAGTCTGACGGTTCTAAATGAAATGTTTCATTGATTAGATGATTAAATTCGATAAGTTTTAACAAGGGAAATTTAAAGTGAAATATCCACTTATTCATGTTAAAGCATTATTTCTTATGTACTCTGTGATATTCCACTTTGTGTGGGGCAAAAGTATATTATTATTCATGTTGGGAATTGTTGAAGTTACACACAAACTAAGCAAATAAAAATACACTAGTCCCACATTGCTAACATAAAAGAAAGTTTCGCTGAACATATATCATCCTCTCCACTCCTATATTGGTCCCTAGGGTCGAGTAATTTTGTGTGAGGGACGTATATCTCATGAATCAAGCACACATACACGTGTCGTCCTTACGTCTTGAACTGGGCGTGTTCAGATTCGGGTCTATAATGATGTCTTATTTTTACCCGGAAAAACGCGGCTGTTTTCTATGAAGATATGCGATATTCTCATATTCAGACAGCAATGGGAAAATAAACAGTTATGGTCTGCTCGATAGCGGATGCGACGATAAAAAGAGGTACGATCTCCAGAAGCTGGCGCGGTTTTTGGCAAACGGCAGTAACGACCGGGTGCGACCCGTTAGTGCAGCAACGATGAAAAATAGCGACCGAGTGCTTTCTTCCTTCTCTCTTCTCTACTATCGCTACTGCTCTAATATAAATCACAGAGTTGACATTTTTATTACAATCTTGTGCAAAAATATTCTGTTGTATGCTGGGAAACTTTGCAAATAAAAGTTTTAAGGAAATTGCTAATGAAAGCCTCATAATCTCATTCCTTTAGTTTGTTTCGACGAATCACCTTGATTGTTTCGTTGTTGTAGTGAAGGTTTTGATACTTGCAGTTATATTAATCTGTATCTAACAATCTTAGAAAATTTCAAAAATTTAGGAAATTTTTGCCAAATCGAACAGTTGCGACCTTTAGTCTGTGCCCATAATATCTCTCATTATAGAATCTTGTCTGCTTCTTTCTTTTTCGACTTGCTCTTCGAAATATAGTTCTTGGGCCATTGTTCCTATTGGACCAACATTCAGACCGTCTAGAAACCATTGTACTTTGATGATTCTGTCTGAAGATGGTTCGAACTCAGACAAATAGTCGAACAATAGAACTTTCTTTCCTTCTGTGACAAAATGTACCCCAATTTCTTCTTTATTTATTGCTTTAGAGAAGAATTCCTCGACTGCTTTGATTCTTTCTTCTGCTTCATTGAAATCCTTTCTACATAATTTGATGGAATCGTGTTGTGGGTTATCTATAAGCCTATGGATTTCCCATAGTTAAACGGAAGAAAATAGACGAATATACTGCCTTTCTTCCCAAATGCTCCATATACAGAATATGAACATAGTAATAAATCTGCTAGAATACTTAGCAAGCTTCTCTTTGCAAATACCTGGAATACAATCTGCATAATCTTTAGGATGGCTTGTGTTGACATAGATTTCGTGAACCAGTCCCTTTCTAATATGTTTTTTTTTATTTTTGAATATATGAAAAGCATGCAAGCAATCTTGGCCTTCTGTTATTGTTAAGTATTAACTCTTATTTTTTAAAAGAGTTATTAGTTCGGTGTCCTCTAGTTGTTTGAAGAACAGAAGAAATTGGCTTTCTTCAATTAGATGTTGTTGGTACAAAGATATCATGTCTTGTACTGTCATTTCATCCTCTAGTTCCTTAATTTTTGTATTATTAATCCCATAGAGTTTAAGCAATTCAAGAAAATCTTGAATTCTTAAATTCACAAGATATGAAGTTTGCATTTGTGCAAATATGGTTTTTAACTCACTTTAAGCAGCTGTATTGTCGGTAAACTATTCTGCTTCCTTTAAATTAGTGCTTCTGCTCTGGAAGTACTAGAGTTTAAAGATAGTCTTTGCATTATACTTTGTGTATCTTGGATTTTTTTTAATCCTTTTGGGATATAGTATTTTTTAATCAAAAATACTTTTTTTCCAGTTGTGTTAACCGGAAATTTGCAGCTCTATGGTCAGATGATTGTATTGCTTTAAAGTAACCATTAAAGTTTTCATACAAATCCGGATTAGATTCTCTCATTTCTTGATTATACCGGTCCTTTATGATAGCGGAGGTATATGCTTTTGGTACTCCTGTAGGAGCAAGAGCTTTCTCTTTGTTCATTGGAACAAATTTTTGGACTCCGGTGGAAGTCATAGCTTTGGCTTTGTCTGTTGCCATTGGTTTAGTCTGTTGTACTTTTTCGTTGTCTTCTCTATTGGGAGAGATTGTTTGAGAAGAAGAAGCTTCTCCTGATTTGGCTTTTTTAGAAGATTTGATTTGCTAAAAAAATTCTTGTCTTTTCATGTTTTGTAGCAAAACCTGGTAAGAAGATCAGCTGCAACATTAGTATAGCCAGGAATGTATTTAACATCATAATTATAGATTCTAAATACATTTCTAGTCTTATTCTTCTAAGGTTTTCTTTAGGTTATCAACAGTTTTTTTTTTTAAAAACCGAGCAACAGATTTATTATCGGCTTCGATTATAAATTGTCTATGCAAAAGGTAAATTTTTGAACTTTTGATTGTTATCTTGATAGCTAATAATTCTTTGTCATAAGTTGCATATTTGAGTTAAGTTCTATTAAATTTTCCAGAAGAGTATGCAATAACCTCCTTCTGTTTTGCAATTAATACCCCTGCCCAATAATTATCAGAAGCATCAGTTTGAAGTGTAAGAAGCTCTTCTTTTAAAGGAAAATAAAGGATTTTTTGATCCTTAATTAGTTCTTTTATTTTCTTTTTTTCCTCTTCTTCTTTAGAGTGTAAGGAAATACAAATTTTATCTGTATTCTATCTTCTTGGTTGTTCTCCACTTTGTTGTTTATATTTAGCTTGTTCTTCGGTAAGTTTTTTTTGTGTGCAAATTTTGTGTTATTGCTGAGAGATTAGGAATAACTTTTTTACCATAGTTTAATAATCCTAAAAAAATTGAAGTTCTTTTAATGTTTTAAAAGTATTAGGAAAATCTTTTATCTTAGTGTAGATATGTTGTTGAAGTTCAATTTGGCCATTTTTAATTTTCTTCCCAAGAAAATCAGTTTCTTTTTTAAATAATTCTATTTTTTTTAGGACTAAGAATTACACCATTTTGTAATAAGATTTGGACTACTGCTAAAAGGTGTTCTTTATTCTTCAGAAGTATTAGAAAAAATTTAAATGTCATTTATATATACAAGCTTAAAAGGTAAATGTCCAAACATAGAATTCATCTATTTTTGAAATACTTGAGGTGCATTTTTTAATTCAAAAGGCATTATTAGCCATTCAAAATGTCCTTAAGGGCAACTAAACGCAGTTAACTCGATAGATTGTTTATCAAAAAGTTTTAATTGTCAAATTCCGGATTTAGCATCAAATTTACTATAATATTTAGCTCCTTGGATTTGTTTAGTTAAATGTTCAGCAGATGGAATAAAATACCCATCAAATTTGGCATGACTATTAAGTTTTCTGTAATTTATTACCATTCTTGCTTTTCCTCTTTTTATCTCAGCATGATTTCTAACTAAAAATGCTGGAGATGAATGAGTACTAAAACTTTTTTGCACAAGTTTTAAATCTAAAAGATCCTTTATTTGTTTTGCAAATTCTTCTTTATTCGTAGGTGAAACCATAATGCTATTCACTCGAATTTTGACATCTTTATATCGTTCCATTAATTCTATTTTGCAATACCTTGGTGCTTTATCAAACCATTTTAATGGATTTTCTGAATACAAAGGTTCATGCATATTATGAATTAATATCTCAAATTCATTAGATGTCTTTATGTTGTAAGTGCAAACTTTTGTCTATACTAATGTTGGAATTTTTATATTTTCTATCAGAGCTATAGGGTTATCACCACATTGTGCTGTTGGTGAATAATGGGATGCAATTGTTGTAGGTGAAGTAACTCTTGGAATTAAAGCTCCATCAAATCCAAAGTAGTGTTTATCAAATGGAGGAAAACGACGAAGAATGTCCATTCCAAGAATACAATTAACACCAAATTCTTTTGGGAAGTAAAGCGAAATCAAAATTGTAAATTTTGTTGTTTCCATATATATCAGGTATTTGTACCTTAAGTTTTTTGACTTTGTGATTTACAGGAACTTGTCTTCCCACAAAATTCGTTTAGCATTCCTTTTTGTCTAAAGATACCCAAATTGTTGGGGAATAAATATCTCTTGAAATAGACTAGCTTCTGCACCAGAATCTAATAAAGCATGTATTGTGAATTCCTGATAATCAGGAATACATATTGTTAATGGAAGATATATATGTAATTGAGCTTTCTTTTTAAGATCAAGATGTCTAACCATAATTTTTTATATTTTCTGAGGGAACCATCATCGACATTCAGTTAGGTTCTTGTTCTTTTTGCTTATCAAGTACCCGTATGGTTTTTCTTCCATTGGATCAAATTCTCTAAAACTTATATTGTAACGACCCAAACTTCCCCGGTCTCCGAAGAGGAGAGAAATGACAGATTGTCTGAGAATGCGACAAATCAGAACACAAATAGAAGAACATTTCATTACTTATTACAACAATTTACATCAGAGTACAAGAATTACAGAGTATGAATAAATATTATACATTTGATAAATATCAGAGATTTACAAATTACAATGCAATGGAAAATAATACCAAACACAATTGAAAGAGATAAAAGGATACAGAGCTTTCTAAATATCGTTCCAGCTGTAAACCAGGATCCTGTGATTATAAATCTGCAAAACCAAAACTACTAGCTGCCCGTGTGGAAAATAGGGGCACCCATAGTTTAGGTTAAAATAATAAACTCTAGGTCATTCATGTGACTGGTGTGAGAACTAAAACTGTTATTTAAAACTTTACTTTAAAATCAGATATATCAAGGGACCGCGCCGTATAACATGGAATGGGTTTCCTCCCAAGAATACCAGTGCATATAACAAAACATCGCAGTGCTTTTTGGAAAAATGTAACAACCTGGAAATCCGAGCCAATTTAAAATTTTTATTTGGGCAATTTTAGCGAATTTTGATTATTTAAAATGAAATATTTTAAATAATATCGATGAGAAATTTATTTTGAATAGAATTAAAACGTATATATTTATATAGCTCGACGATAGAATATAAATAATTATTTATAATTATAAAAGGAATTGAAAATGGCGCGGTAGTTCGATAATTCGATTTCAAAATTCAAATGAATGTACCGGGTGCAAAATAAACCGAATTTTAGTGAAACGAAAAATATTAGAATCTATTTGTGGATATCTTTCCAACGAATCCGAAAAATTGAAATTTCATAGTGGGGATAAAAAGATACTTCCAGTTGAAAATTCAGAATAGTCGCTATGGAATTCTGACCCTTAAAAATGGAAATTTTGCAAACGACCTCGGTTTTCGACGAAACCACTTTTATTGGATCCATGATGTCAAGTTATTGCTAGGTTTCAAAATTCATAATTTGTCGAATCAATATGTGAGCATGGCAAAGGAAAACGCGTTTTACCAGTTTTAGTTGATTTTAATCGACTGGAAAATGGCCATTTTTCAAACGGTCTCAGAATCTGACGAAATTAGTTTTGTTAGGACCGTATCATTAATGCGAAGCTAGAAAATATTTTTTGGGAATTTTTCTAGTTAGTATGTGACCCCGGTAAATTAAAATGTGCATTCAAATTGAATATATATAGATTTATATTTTAATTTGAACAGAAACTGATTGTAATGATCGAATCAGCTTACGATACATATCCCATTGTGTTCGGAATGGAGGTAATTAGTTATGGACGACAATCGGTGGGTTTGATTTCGAGGTCAAAATAAAAATGTACCTTTTTGAAATGAAATAAAATAATAATAAAAAAAAAGAGAGAGAGACCTCTCTCTCTTCTTCTGTTTACAGATCCCCCCGTTCATTTTAAAGAAATCAAAAGAAAAAAAACCTAGTTCGACATCGTAGCCCCCCCATCGTGGAACGCGCCGCCACGCCAGGAGCACCCCACCGCCGCCCTCACGATCGACACCCTCTCCCCCTCTACATCGAAGACCGTAGCCCCTCCCCCATGCATCGATTTCTGTGCCTCCTCCTCGAACTGCGAACCCCCTCCTCCGCCTCCTTCCTCCAGAGATCCGAAAGCCAGAAGAAAACCTCACCCCCTTTTTTTCTTGGATCGAACACTACAGCACCCTGCTCAGGACCAGCGAGAAACCTTCGATTCCAAACTGAAAACTGTGAGCTTTTCTATTTATTCCTTTCTATATTTTTTTGCTAAGAAGAAAAAGATTACATTTTTGCTAAGAAGAAAAAGATCGAATTTTTAGAAGTAGAAAGATCGAATTTTTAGAAGTGAAAAGATCGAATTTTTAGAAGTGGAAAGATCGAATTTTAAGAAGTGGAAAGATCGAATTTTTAGAAGTGGAAAGATCGAATTTTTAGAAGTGAAAAGATCGGATTTTTAGAAGTATAGAGGATTGTTTTTCTGAATTAGATAAAAATGTGATTTTTATTCTATGTATAAAATATTTTCAGTTGATACAAAAATATAATCTTTACAATGTATAGAGCGATATAAAAATATAATTTTTATATAGTAGAGATAATAAAAATGTGATCTTTATATATGTAGTGAATACATAGACGAAAGACAAAAGGAGAGAACGGCGAAGGTTTCCTACATATGAAGAGTCGCGGCGTTTGGTTTAGCTAATCGGTGAGAACTCCTCACCTTTAATTTTCTTTTTCTAGTTAAAAAGAAATACTAGGATGCAGACGGTGTTTAGTAGCACCCGACACCCGTCGTCCACAGACCATGGACGGCTTGTATGCTTGTTTGTTTGATTTTGATGTGAAGTTGATTGTGTGATGTGATGTGAAATGAAATAAAATATTTATATAGTTAAAAATATTTTATAGTTGAAAATAGAATTTTTAACGTGTATTTAAAATGAAATAAATATAAACAAATCGACGATTTGTTTATATACACACATTTGACTGATATTGATTGGGACGATAAATATTACACATCACCCAACTGCACAAATAAAATATGTGTTTGATTGTTTGAAACCCCACACGGGTATTGGGATGATATATGACATACACTAATCCCAATAATTAGTTGTATGTCGATCGATTGATCGACAGACTGTTATGAGCGTTAAATATTTATATTTGATGCTTATACAGTGTAGAATGTACTTTAGATGATGGTTGATTATTTGTCATTGTTGATATATACATGCGTTGTACGGAAATCCATAGAAATAAAATCTATGGTAATTGATTGGGCCTCATTCCAGTTTTGAAATAGAATATTTGAAGAGAAATATTTGAATAAAATATTTGAGAAGAAACATTTGAAACGAAATATTTGAATAGAATAATCGAAATAGAAATATATTAAGCCGTGTTGATTAGATATGCGCTATTTTGACGCGAACGATATTTATATCGATTGTAATCATTTTTATAATGAATATTGAAAAGTGATTTCAAAATCGAATATTTTGAAATGGAATTCGAATTAAATTGAAAAGAATTGAAATTCGAATTAAACTGAATAGAATTGAAATTCGAATTAAATTGAAAAGAATTGAAATTCGAATTAAACTGAATAGAATTGAAATTCGAATTAAATTGAAAAGAATTGGAATTCGAATTAGATTGAAGTAGAATTGAAATCGTTTTGAATTGAATTTAAAACTTATTGAAATTGAACTGAAATCAATTTGAATTGAAACCGATTTGAATTGAAATTGATTTGACTTGAAATCGGGTTGAAATGAATTTAAAACGAATTTATATTGGAAAATTCAATTTTGATTTGAATTTGAAATGGAAGTTGAAATTGTTTTTGAAACGAATTTAAAACGATTTATAAAATTCGTTTTAAATGGAAATCGACGGAATATATATAATAAATATATTATATATATATAATGGCCTGAATAGAACGCGCCGCGCTGCGGCAGTTCGCGAATTTCGACCACTAACTTCGAACGGATATTACAGGAGATCCGACCGTCGGATTCTCCTAAAACAGGAACCGTTGGGTTCGTATCGAAAAGAGCTTTCTAACGAATATGAGAAATTTGAAATCTAACGTTGGATTTGGAATTAAGTCCAAATCAAATTTAGAAAAGGTCGTTGTAAGTGCAGTTCGATGGCCGTTGATGGAAATCGGCTGTACGGGCCTTGATAAAATTATTAAAATTAGTAATAATTTGTGTAAAATCATAAGAAATGATTTGTGAAGAATTGGGATGAAAAACTCCATATTTGAAAAGATAAAAATAGATTTTTATTGAAATGAACTAGTTTTGAACTAGAATAATAATTTTTTTTATATAAATAAATTGGATTTGAAATGGTTTTAAAAGTAACCAGAATTTCCAATATATGAATTGGAATGGATTTGAATCGAAATTGTCTCTGGAATATTTCGATGTTGGATTTCGTGATGAAACATATATCATTATGGGAATTTGAAAGATATATTTATATCGTTATTTCCAATATGATATTTGTTGGTCGTAGAATTTGATATTGAATATAAGCCGGTATATTTTCAATTCAGAGCCTTGTATTTAATATCAAATGGGATTTGGGTTTGTCGTGAATGGTGTCTTCATTAACACTATTCTTAAACCCAGTTGAGAAAAAGATTAAATCTTTTTATTTAGATTTACTGAAGTGTACCAATTAAATGGTAGTTAATTGGGATTGAATTTGAATTGATTTTTGGGTTTATCGTGAATGGTGTTTCAAATAACACTTTTTCTTTAACCCGATAATTAATGGAATGTGATTTTGGGTTGTCATGAACGGTATCTTCAATAATGTTGTTCTTAGACCCAACGGAGTTAAGAAAATCAGAAACTAACTGGAGATTAGTCAGTTGAATATGACTGATTGAAATATGATGGGATTTTTGGGATTATCGTGAACCGTGTTTTAAACGACATCGGTTCTTTAACCCAGTTAAACATTAAAACTAAGTGTAGTTTTAATGAATCTTTAATTAGATTGGAAAGATCGAGAAAGGAGTATCACCAGTTTTGCTCCAGGCGATAGTTAAATCTTTAATTTGATTTGAACATGAAATGGTAATTGAATTTACCGATAACACCGTGGTGTTAGATATGAAGTATTACCATTTTTACTTCATGGGATGAATAGGTTGGGATTGGGAAATAAAATAAATGATTACTTCGGTGTGGTTCGCTAATCCCGACTAGTTTGATTTGATATTCAAAAGAAGATTAAAGAATAAATTTAAAGAATTTATCTTTGATAAAATTAATGGGAACCTTTCCCTAAGAATATGAAATTTAGAAGCTGACTGTAGGTTAGTTAAGAAGAATGGTTTCCTGTGTATTGATCTGATGTTGGTTTCGGCCTTCAGGGTTGATATTTGGGGAATTGTTCTCTTACTAATTTACAGTTAGCGACTGATGAATTGGAATAAGGCGTATGTTGTGTTTGTGTAACACTTGTTTATTATATACGCGAGTTATTCAGATAGACCGGGTTTATCCCATTCTGAATAACTGATTCGACGTGAGTCGAAGATGAAGACGGTGGTTGAAGACCAGAGGTATTCACGTCGTTTGGATAATTACTGATGATCTTGATTGGGCCGTACACCCAAGAGGAGGGAATCAGTTAGTGGTCGTCCAGACGTACTTGGAGATCGATGGATATGCGAGGTACTAGGTGCCTCCGGTTTCGTTCAGACCCAGAACGAACTTGTAAATGGACTGTGTGTCTGACATTGGATTTTAGTCTGTGTGATTGATTTCTATTAAATATATATCTATTTGGCGGCGGAGAATTTATTCTCTTGCTTAACGCCCTTCTCTGAGACGTACGAGCTCAGGGGTTATATATTGATGGATATCAATCGCAAGGAGTGAATTGCCTGTGTGGCATGCCTAAGTGGCAAATGATCAAGGCTTCTGTTGAAAAGCAAAGTATTGTGGTTTATGATCAAAGCACGACCTTTATGGCAACGCTTTGTGTAGCGTGAATTCGCGAGCCTCACACCCCAGTTGTGAACCAGAAACGGGAGAGGACCTCAGGGAGGGCATGCGTTTTTTCTAGTTAGAAGTGGCGTCAGTGGTTTTACACGCCCTGACGAGTTTGAATTATGTGGTTGTTGTTGTTGTGAGGCGCCTCAGATATATCGGTGACTATGTTAAGCCGATGGAGTCATTCGTTGGCTCATTTACGCCCCAAAGGGCGGGGAAACGCAGTGTTCAGGCATTTTAATCCACATCGGTGGACCGGCCCTGACGATCCAAGGGCCCACCTGAGTCTAGGTCCTGAGGCTCGGGCTAGACAGTCACGAATCGGTAGAGGACTATCTTTTGCCTCAGTTCACAGATGGAAATCCAATTTCCAAATACGTGACTTTGCGGTTTTATTTGTAGAGCCTAGTATTGGCGACATGATATATGGTACCCATGCCGCCTAGGATTGATACTTATGATTTGAAATTGTTTTGACACTATACACTTATAATAGTATCAAATGATTTGTTTTAAAACGTACCAAGCATGTTTGGCTATTATAAGGGAAAACCCTATCCCCCGGCTTGCGTTGTATTGTGTGTTGTCCTTATAAAAAATGAAGCTATTTTAAGACCTTGATTTGTTTTAAAACGTTCCAAGCATGTTTGGCTATTATAAGGGAAAACCCTATCCCCCGGCTTGTGTTGCATTGTGTGTTGTCCTTATAAAAAATGAAGCTATTTTAAGACCCAGGTCCCATCACACAATGAAACGCAAGCCGGAGGATAGGGTTTTCCCTTATAATAGCCAAACATGCTTGGTACGTTAAAAGAAATCATTTTACACTATTATAAGGTCATAGTGTATTAAACAACTTGAAATATAAAGGTATCAATCATAAACAGCACGGGTACCATATATCATGTCGCCATACTAGTTCTACAATTAAAACTGCAAACTCACGTATTGGAAGTTGGATTTCCATCAGTGAACCAAGGCAATGGATCGTCCTTCCCGCTTCGAGACACTCTAGCCCATCCCTTAGGAATAGCCGCAACTGCACCTAAGAGCCATAGGGTCGGTCCACACGAAGTGGATTAAAATGCCTGAACCATGCGTTTCCCCGCCTTATGGGGCGTAAAATGGTCATATATTGACCAAACCATCCATCGGCATTGTAGTGACCGATATAACTGAGGTGCCTCGCTATTCATCATCCACATAAGTAAAATGTCAGGGCTTGCAAAACCCTGACACCACTCCTAGTTAGAAGGAAACACATGTCCTCCCTGGATATTTCTCCCGTTTCAGGTTCACACCGGGGTGTGAGGCTCGCGAATTAACATTATACACAAAGCTATGCTATATTAAAGCCATGCTTTGATCATCAACCACAAGACTCTGCTTTTCAATAAAAGCCTTAATTATTTGCCACTCAGGCATGCCACACAAGCAATTCCCGCCATGCGACTGATTTCTATCGATATACAACCTCTAAGCTCGTACGTCTCAGAGAAGGGTGTTAAGTAAGAGAATAAATTCTCCGCCACCAAACAAATGTATATTAGATAGAGATCAACACAGAGCAAAATCCAATGTTAGACACACGGTCCATTTTCAAGTTCATTCTGGGTCTGAACGAAACCAGAGGCACCTTATTCCTCGTCCCATATGTCCAATACAGGAGAGAGGCCCTTGCATATCCGTCGATCTCCAAGTACGTCTGGACGATCACCACTTATTACCTCGTATTGAGTGTACAACCCAATTAAGACATCAGTAATCATCCAAACGATGTGAAGACCTTCGGTCTTCAACCACCGTCTTCATCGCCGATTCAGCTCATCGGAATGGGATAAGCCCGGTCTTTCCGAATAACTCGAGTATATAATAAACAAGTGCTATAAAAACACGACATACGCCTCATTCAAATTCTGAATATTCTTTTATTCAAAAATTCATATCCTTTGGAAAAGGTTCTCATTAATTTTATCAAAGAGAAATTCTTTAAATTTTTTCTTTAATCTTCCTTTGGATATCAATCCAAACCGAATTAAGGTTTATCCGGCCTAGTCGGGATTAACGCACCTTACCGAAGTAACCATTTGTTTAATTTCCCAATCCCAACCTATTCATCCCATGAAGAAAAACTGGTAATACTTCATATCTAACACCACGGTATTATCGGTAAAATCAATTAATATTTCACTTTTAAATCTAATTAAAGATTTAACTATCGCTTGGAGCAAAACTGGTGATACTCCATTCTTGATCATTTTAATCTAATTAAAAATTCATTAAAACTCCATTTAGTTTTAATCTTCCCAAAAATCAATATTAATGATTATATAACTTGGGAAATCATATCCTATCTTTAACTGGGTTAAAGAACCAATGCCATTTAAAACACAATTCACGATAAACCCAAAATCACATTCCATTTTATTCCAATTACTAAATATAACTGGAAATTCTAATAATCTTAATTAAAAGATTTATTCTTTTCACACGAGGTTTAAGAACAGTGTTACCGAAGACATCATTCCATCAGTCTCTAACTGTAAATTAGTAAGAGAACAATTCCCTAAGTATTGATCCCGAAGGCCAAAACCAACATCAGATCAATACCCTAGAAACTATTCAACTTAGCTAATCTCCGATTAGTTTCTAATTTCCTTAACTTCATTGGGTTTAAGAACAATATTATTAAAGATACCACTCACGACAAACCCAAAATCTCATTCCATTGTTATTCGGGTTAAAGAACAAGTGTTATTTAAAACACCGTTCACGATAAACCCAAAATCCAGATTCAATTTAATTCCAATTAAATGTTAATTAATTGGTAAACTTCATTAAATTTTAATAAAAAGATTTATATCTTTTCTCAACTGGTTTTAAGAATAGTGTTACTGAAGACGCCGTTCGCGACAAACCCAAAATCCAATTTGATATTAAATACAAGGCTCTGAATAAAAAATATATCGGCTTATATCCAATATTAAATTCTGAAACCAACAAATATCGTATTGGGAATAAAGATATATATATATATCTTCCAAATTCCTCCACAATGTCTGTATAATCATGAAATCCAATGTCGAAATATTCCGAAGATAATTTCGATTTAAATCCATTCCAATTCATATATTGGAAATTCTGGTTATATTAAAGCCCCTCTCAATCCAATATATTTATTTAAAAATATTTGGATTATAATTCTATTAAATAACTAATTCATTTCGATAAAAGTATATTTTTATCTTTTAAAATATGGAATTTTCATCCCAATTCTTTCCAAATCATTTATTATGTTTTTACACAAATAATTGAAATTTTTAATAATTTTATCAAGGCCCTTTCAGTCGATTTCCATAAACGGTCATCGAACTGCACTTACAACAACCATTTCCAAATTTTATTTGGACATAATTCCAAATCCAACCATTAGTTTTCAAATCTCTTATATTCTTGGAAAGCTCTTTTCGATACGAACCCAACGGTTCCGGTTTTAGGAGAATCCGACGGTTGGATCTCTCGTAACGTCAATTCGAAGTCAATGGTCGAAATTCGCGAACGGTCGCTGCGCGACGCGTTCTATTCAGGCCATTATAATATATATAATATATACATATATATATTATATATTTCGTCAATTTTCATTTAAAAAGAATTTTATAAATTGTTTTAAATTCATTTTAAAAACGATTTTCACTTCAATTTCAATTTCAAATCAAAACTGAATTTTTCCTTTTAAATTCGTTTCAAATTCATTTTTAAAACGATTTCAATTCCATTTTCAAATACAAATCAAAATTGAATTTTTCCTTTTAAATTTGTTTCAAATTCATTTTAAAATGATTTCAATTCCATTTTCAAATTCAAATCAAAATTGAATTTTTCCTTTTAAATTCGTTTCAAATTCATTTTAAAACGATTTCAATTTCAATTTCAAATTCAAATCAATATTGAATATTCTTTATAAGTTCGTTTTAAATTCATTTTAAAATGATTTCAAATTCAAATTCAAATTCAAATCAAAATTTAATATTTTTGTAACTTCGTTTTAAATTCATTTTAAAACGATTTCTATTTCATTTTCAAATTCAAATCAAAATTGAATATTTCATATCATTATAATAATAAAATGATAAGATTTTCAAAATATCAGATTTTGAAATCACTTTTCGATATTCATTATAAAATGAATAGAATTGACAGAAAATCCCGTTCATGTTAAAATGGCGTTTAACTACTTAACACGGCTTCACATTTCAATAATTACTGAATATTATTATTTTTTGAAGGAAAAGGTAGTGAATCAGCATGATTCATGCCTAAATATATTAAGTACCATAAAGTAGCAAGTCGTGTATTTACATCATATTTACAACAAAAAGCAGGCAATCGCGACTTAGCAGCGATTAATACTTACATATACAGCCTGACAACAAAATAGCATAGACTTCATTACATTACATTACATTACATTACATACTGCTGAAAGCAAAAGACAGTAAATCCAGCAGTCATCATCGTCAAGCATCAGGTCCGGTGATGTGCCTCACACGCTTGCGCACCCTGTCAGCGATGCTCTCAATAGCCTCTTCCTAGCCATGCCTACCCAGTCAAAAACAAAATTTAAGATGGAGTAAATGATACTGTTAGGAGCTTTCATCTTACATTTAAATTTCCTGGAGTTACGCTCATGCCATAGAATCCAAATGTATGCAAAGTTTAGTAATGCAAAGAGATAACTATTATGTGAACCATCTAAAGCCGGGTAAATGTTTTGCCAAAAGTTATATTGGTCTAAGATGAAATCTCCCCAATGCAAGTCCAGGAAAAAGAAAATTAAACACTTCGTCCAGACGTAAAACGCAAAGTCACACTCCTAGAAAAGGTGATGGTAATCCTCCTCATCATGACTACAAAACACACAGCCACTCACTATGGTCACAGCTCTTTGTCTTAGCCTACTAACTGTATTTAATCTTCCTTGCATCACGATCCACATATGAATTTTAACTTTATCAGGAACTTTGAATCGCCACATATGTTCAAACCCCAACCTCCTAATCCCAGCGAAATGGATCAACTTGTAAATGCTGCGAACACTGAACATTTTCCTCTCTCCCTCCAACAGCCAAACAATTTCATCTTTATCATTGGTCAAACTGACCTTGTCAAGCAAATCAAAAATACAACACAGCTGAACCAACGCATTACCAGCCACCAATCTGGAGAATGTTAGCTTCCACTTGAAGCTTGGAGCATCAAAATCATACATCTCACTAACTGTGTAGTTTTTATTACATGCTATTGCAAAGAGATCCACAAACTCCACACACAAAGGGATGGGGAAAGCCAATTATCAAAAACAAAATGAGGTGTTATGGCCATTTTTCATCACAATCTTAGTACCCAGCTTCAACCAATGAGCATTAAGCATAACATTACGCCAAAACACTGAACACATAGAGGTATCTGAATGCCAATCAAAGTTTCCATTGTAACATGTACTGATTATGCATTCTTTCCAAAGTGCTTGCTTATCATTAATCATAAACCATATCCACTTACGCAAAATTCATGTTCTTCAAGTTAAAGGCACCAAGGTCCCCTTGCTCTTTAGACTTACAAACATGTTCCCATGAAATCAAACAGCTAAGCTTTTTCGTCTCCTTACAGCCAGTCCAGAAAAAGTTTCTACGAATTGCATAAATTTTCTCCAGCACCCAACCAGGAAAATTATAGAAGGACATCCAATACAATGGAATTGATGACAGAAAAAAATTCACAAGTACAAGTCTACCAGCCCTTGACAAAGAGTTTCCTTTCCACCTCGCCAGCCTTGTGTCAACCTTTTCAATCAAATGTTGCCAATCTTTCTTCGTTAGCTTCTTGGGACGAATGCACATACCCAGATAATTCAAGGGGAAAACTTCAGCCTTGCAATTAAAGAGTTCAACACATGACCTATGTAAATCTGCACTACAACCCAGCGTGTAAACACTGCTCTTATGGAAGTTAATTTTTAAACCAGACAGGCTTTCAAAAGCATAAAGAATGAATTTAACTGCCGCAAGATATTTACAATTAGATTTACTAAAAATGATAGTATCATCTGCTTATTGTAAAGAGTTAATACCCCCTACCACATGATCGCTACCAAAGCCGCTAATAATGCCCTCCGCACACCCAAATTTCAGAATTTTTGAAAAATCATCTGCCGCCAAATCAAAGAGAAGAGGAGAAAGGGGGTCATCCTGTCGCAAACCTCTCTTAGAGTGTATAGTGGAGCCAGCAACGCCATTAACACAAATATTTGATCTACTAGATGAGAGAATCAAATAGATCCATTCAATCCATTTATTGGGAAAGCCTCTTTCCTTCAACACATCAATCATAAACCTCCAATCCACTATATCAAAAGCTTTGGCAAAATCCAACTTAATTATAGCACAAGGAACATTAAACTTATCACAATGAGAAATAACTTCCCCGACCAACGCCGCACCATTAGTATGTTTCTACCTTTGATAAAAGCAGTTTGGGATTTATCAATTAGCATATCCATTTTAGTTGTTAGTCTGTTAGCAAGCACTTTTGTTATTAATTTGAAGCTGGTGTTAAGAAGGCTGATCGGTCTGAAATCCGCTGCAGTAACGTTGCCTTCTTTTTTGGGGATTAAAACCACATTAGCATAGCTAATTAAATCTAGTCTTAAGGCACCATTATAAAATTCTTCAAATAGACGAAAAACATCTTTCTTAACCAAATCCCAATACTTCTTGAAGAAAAAATTAGGAAAACCATCAGGTCTAGGAGTCTTATCCCCAGGCATCTCCTTTAAAGCATTCATAATTTCCTCTTTAGAAAATTCATTTCCAATGTTTGAAAGATCCCAAACATCGGGGTAAAGTTTGAGCCAATCAATATAAATGCGGTTCTCAATACGTTCTCCAAAAATGCCTTTATAATACTCAGTAAAAGTGTCACTCAAGTCTTGTTGATCACAAATCTCCTCTCCATCCTTCCAAATACTATGAATAAAATTTGTTTTCTTCTACCATTAGCAACTCTTTGAAAGCAGGTAGTGTTTCTATCTCCTTCCTCCAGTCTCTCAGATCTGGATCTCTGTCTCCAAAAAATTTCTTCTTGATCCATAACTTTATTGAGTTTTCTCTCTTTCTGATCGAGCAACTCCCTTTCATCAGTGTCTAAACATATCTCTTCATCTAGAACATTAAGTTCAAAAATCTCCTTTTCAATCCTCTCCTTTTTAAGTTTGATATGGCGAAACACCTCAACATTCCACTTTGTCAGAAATTTCCTCAAAAGCTTAAATTTTGTACTAAGAGTCCTCGCCGCATCACCATAATCCCCAAACTCAGACCATTTGTTGTACAACATAACATCAAAATTATCTTCAAGGCACCACATTTTTTCAAATCTAAAGAAAGGTTTCTTCCTTGTTGCATCACTAGTATCCAACACCACAGGGCAGTTATTCGAGATTATCGAAGATAAACCTTTCTGAGAAGTTAAAGGGTGGCAATCCTCAAAAGGAAAGTTAATAACGAAATGATCAAGTTTGACTAAAGTTGGTGGAGTTCTACCATCAGACCAAGTATATTTCCTATTTGCCAGAGGTAGATCAATTAATTCACATTCACCTACAAACTCACTGAAATCTACCATGTCACCACAGTAATTTGCACTTTGGTTGCTTCTTTCAAAACAAAATCATGTAACATTGAAATCACCACCAATAACCCATGGTCCATACATCAAACTATGAAATTCCACCCCTTCTTTCCACAAAATTTTCCTTTCAGTTCTTGTGTTTGGACCATAGACATTTGAGAAAAAATACAACCTCTTACTCATAACACATTCCAACGCCACATGCAAACAATAACTATGCATGATCTCTTGTTTGAAATTCCACAAATTTCTATTCCAACCAGTAAATAAACTACCCACACAATCCACAGCTGGTATGTATCTTTATTCATCAACAACCCCCCATCCCAGTCTTTTAAAAATATATATATATATCAGGATTGTCAAGCTTAGTTTCTTGAAGCAAAACAATGTCGGGTTTAACAGATTTAAGGTAATTTTTGACTCTAAGAGATTTATCAAAATTACCAAGGCCCATAACATTCCAAGTTACAACAATCATTGGGATAAGTCAGCCCTGTCTAACTTTTTACTTTTGATGTCACTCATAACATTATCATTTAACATAAAACTGGAACTACTAGCAAGTGCATGCATTTGATCAGAGGACATAGTATTAAGAATAGCAAGGATAAAAACAATACCTTCCATTGGATGTGGAAGGCCACGTGCGCTCCTCCTTTGTATGACCACTCCTGAATCCATGGGCTTCTTGCCTTTCCTTCTGCCCATTGCACATGAACGTTCATCAAAGTCAGATATAGCCAATGCATTATCTCCACCAAGATCAACATCATTATCGTCACCACCAAGATCAAAGTCATCACCCTCGTCAAACATAAACCTGTCTCCAGCATCATCACTACCCTCCAACCCAATATCAACATCATCATTTTCGCCACCTGCTGCAAAGTCACCACTTTGAACCCCTACAACTTCCTTTGCAGCAGTCACAACATTCTGACCCACTGCATCGACCTCTTCTTCAACCGAAATAGGAGCAAAAGAATTGTTGTCCGAAACCACATTAACATTGGGGACACTCCAACACCTAGCTCTCAAAATCTTCATTCTACCATTATCTCCTCTGGAAAATGCAGTTTTTCGAAGCCCCCTTCTGTCCACTTCATTAGATGACTCTTCGTCCACCGTCGATATCAACACATTATGAAAGAAACCTTCAACAGGAAAATGAAAGATGGTGGAAGCACCATTTCCTCATCAATTACAACAACGCCCTTAAAGAAGAAAAATCAGTTGCATTCAATACTCCACGTTGGAGTCTGGTCACTTCACTCAAATCACCTAACGTCGTCTTAAGGGTAGCTAAGCTTCTACAAACTAAAGGCACATTCTTGAGAGCAACCCAAACATAGATACTTTTCTTAGCCGTGCTTCCAAACTGCGGACTCCACCTTTTTAAATTTACCACACCATTTGGATCAAAAAGAGAATAGTAAAAAGTCTCCGTCAGTAACGAAGGGGGGAATTTCACGATAAAGCCTTCTCTAAATCTCCGCACAGTCCAAATCCAACAAGGTGCCCCTCTACCGAAATGAGATCCCAAGAGATTCTCCAGTTTATTGATATAGAAAGCACCACCGACAATGGAGATAAGTACCATCAATCTAGCCCACCTAAAATTATCAGGATAATTAGCTGCTGAAAGAGGAGGAAGAGATTTAGGGTTCGCCATAATTTTGGGGTTTTTGAGATTAAGTTTGCAATTAAATCCTTTATGCCCAGTTTTATTGCAACGGAAACATACAATAGGATTTCGATAGCTCCTTGCCCAGTGATTTGAAGATCCACATCTGAAGCATCCATTACCGGATTTGATGGATTTTATTTTTTCAAAATAATGGTTCGTATTCCGAGGCAGCTGATGAGAAAAAGGATTTTTTTTTAAATTAAAATTCGAACGATTATCTCGAGGAAAAGCATTACGCTTTACACCTGGCTTCAGCAAAATCTCTTTGTACGAAGGAAGTACACCCTTGTCGTTATCCTACCTGTCCTCTAGTGAAGAAGAAACGTGATTAGAGAAAGATAATGCAAGATTGTTAATCGCGTTTTTTGAATTCACCATTAGGGTTTTGAACGTCACCATTTTATTTATTTCCCAGATCTTTATAACTGCATATATAAACTATTACTGAATATTATTTTATTTATTTGTTAATCCTGAACTGGAATCAAACTCAATCCATTACCATATAATTTAATTTATATGGATTTCAACTTCACACCTATACCACAACAACGATAAACAATCATTAAAAATTCATACAACATCCAGAGTGCATTTTACAACTGTATAAGCATTAAAATAAATAAATAACACTCATACAGTCTGTCAACCCATCGGTTGACATACCACTAATTATTGGGATCAGTGTATGTTAGATATTAACCCAAAACCTGTGTGGGGTTTCAATCAACAAACACTGAATATTATTTGTGCAGTTGGGCGATGTATAAAATTTATTGTCCCAATCAATATACTAGTCAAATGAGCGTACATAAACAAACCGTCCGGTTTGTAAATGAATATTTACTTTATTTCATGATAATTATATACATATATATTTATATTTTATATAAATAATTTCATACATACAACAATACAATCAATTACAATCCCAATCACAATCCACACAAACAATACAATCAAATAAGTCGTCCATGATCTGTGGGCGACAGGGAGCAGTTTATATTTGCAGTTATAAAATAAATTAAATAACTGTACAAAAATAATAGTGAGAAGTTCTCACCTTTGGGATCCACTCGTCTATTCTATATTTCTGAACGACTCAGATTTTGGATTTATTTCCCACCAGTTCCATCACAATCCTTTTCACGCTGTTCATAGTAAAAATAATATTTTTAATATGTCGTTCATATATTTAAAAAAATCGCATTTTTATATTGTTATACATATATATAAATCATATTTTTAATATTGCTTAAAATCTTATTTTTCTATATCTAAAAATCTTATTTTTATTCTAATAAAAATCCTATCTTTATCGTCATTAAAATCATAACTTTATTCTAATAAGGATCATAACTTTCATATGGATTAAAAATCAAACTTACATAGCTTAAAAATCAAATCTTCCATAGCTTAAAAAAAAAATCATTTTTACATTCATAAAAAAATCAAATCTTCTCAAATTAAAAATCTTAGCTTTTCGCTCATATCAAAAATCATAGCTTTCCCATAAACTAAATCATATTAAAAATTGGAAAACTTACAGTCCATTTAGGTTTTCGGATTGGCGAGATTGACGGTGGTGTGCAGTGGAGGATATGCTGGCGGTTGCGCCAATGATCGATGGTGGTTGAACTGCGGTGGCGAGTGCGGGTTTCCAGGGGGATCGGTGATTTGCCAGGTGCGAGGTTCAGGGGGGCTCGTCAATCGCGGGGGGGGGGGGGGGGGGGGGGCTGAAGGAAAGGAAGCGCCGGAGGGAGGGGGGTCGCGGTCAGGCGTGCGGTGGTGGAGCGCCTGGAGCTTTGTTTTCTCTTTTATTTGATTGAGGGGTTTTGAAAGATGAATTGGAGGCTGGGGGAGGTTGACCGCGTGGAGAGTATGGTTAGGGTTTGACCATGGAGAGAATATATATATTTATATATTATATTATAATTAATTCTAATAATGTTTGTTTATCAACCTGAACTCCAAATCAAACCCAACGGCTGTTGCCTTTAGCTAATTACCCCCATTCCGAACACAATGGGATATGTTTCGTAACCCAATTTGACTGCTACGTTTAGTTTTTGTTGAATTTAAAATATAATTCAATATATTTTAAATTCAAACGCACATTTTAATTTATCGGGGCCACATACGGATTTTAAAAATTCCATAAAAATAATTTTGGCTATGTTTTGACGATACGGTCCTAACAAAACTAATTTCGTCAAATTTGGAGACCGTTTGAAAAACGGTCATTTTCCAGTCGATTAAATTCAAACTGAAATTACCAAACGTGTTTAAATCCACCACACTCACATATTAATTCCAAAAATTATGAAAATTGGAATCCAGCAATAATTTAACATTCCGGATCCAACAAAAGTGGCCTCATCGAAAATGGAGGTCCTTTGTAAAATCGCTATTTTTAAGGGTTATATTTCTATAGCGACTATTCTGAATCTTCAAGTGGACAAAACTTTTTATTCCCGCTATGAAATTTCAATTTTTCAGATTCGTTGGAAAGATATTTTCAAACAAGTTCAAATATTTCCGGTTTCACTAAAATCCGGTTTATTTTGAATCCAGTACATTCATTTAACTTTGAAATCTAATTTTCAAACTACCGCGCATTTCCAATTCCTTATATAATTAAAATAAATATTTATATTCTAATTTCGATTCAAATAAATATATACGTTCTAATTCTATTCAACATAAATTTCTAGTCATTATAATTTAAAATAAATCATTTCAAAAATCCAAAATTCATTAAAATAGCCAAAATAAAATTTTTAAATTAGTTCTGATTTTCCAGGTTGTTACAATCTCCCCCACTTAAAATCTTTTCGTCCTCGAAAAGGAACGGAGTTGAAAGTTGTTTTACTAATCAACTCAACTTTCAGTTTGGGCTTCATTCTTTAACTTTTCAATTTCTAAGAATTTTCCAATTCTTCTAAAATTTGGCTAACACCCTAAATTTTCGAAAAATTTAACCATAACCTCCTTTGTACAGGGAGACATTTAAAACTGCAACTAGCCTCACGGAGCCCTCATCTATCCAAAGGAAAAAGAAAATGCCAAGCGGCCAGCCTTAGGCTCATAAACATTTTAAAAGAAAAGAAAAGTTGCCAAGCGGCCAGCCTTAGGCTCATAACATTTTAAAAGAAAAGAAAAGTTGCCAAGCGGCCAGCCATAGGCTCATAGCCATTTTAAAAGAAATGAAAAGTTGCCAAGCGGCCAGCCTTAGGCTCATAAACATTTCAAAAGAAAAGAAAATTGGTAAACACGTACCTATTTGTCGGGCATAAAATTTTATTTCTCTTCTTAGCAGTTTATCCATAACATGTTCAACAATGTGTATATATGCATGTACACATTTCTAAACAATTTCCAACTGAGTACAATATTTGATTCAATTTAGCTTAATGGTTCAAAATTTTAATAAATCAACCAATAATCAAACAACACAACCAGCAATCAATTAGTTGATTATCGTTTCAAATTCATAATTTTATATATAAAAAAAATCCATTTTTGATACCAAGTCACAATAGTAGACCCTATCTAGTTTTGGTTCTCACACCAGTCAATTGAAAATATACAGAAATCCCACTTTCGAAACTCGAACATAGAATCTGATGATGATATATCAATCATCAGAACCATCTCCGGGCGACTAAATTGTGATTCTATATCTATCCAGTATATTTGAGGCTTCGTATACACGTTTGCAAGGCATATATGCATAGATTTTCCAAATTCAATATAAAATAAATAATCAAATACGTATAAAATGGTTTAAATCTTCAAAACAAAAGTCATTTGCATTTTTATTTTAAAAAAACTACTCTTTCCACTTGTTCTAGGATACTACTGATCCTATCTCTAACGAGTCATTTTCATTAGATATTACTAGTCCAATCTCTGATGAATTCTTTCGTTTGGTTCTAACATGCCTTGTTCTCCGAGCTCTGTAAACCAAAGCTCCGATACCACGTGTAACGACCCAAACTTCCTCGGTCTCCGAAGAGGAGAGAAAGGATAGATTGTCTGAGAACAAGACAAATAAGAACACAAACAGAAGAACATTTCATTGCTTATTACATCAATTTACATCAAAGTACAAGAATTACAGAGTATGAATAAATATTATACATTTGATAAATATCAGAGATTTACAAATTACAATGCAGTGGAAAATAATACAAAACACAACTGTAAGAGATAAACGGATACAGAGCTTTCCGAATATCGTTCCAGCTGTAATTCGGGTTCCTATGAATATAAATTTGCAAAACCAAAACTACTAGCTGCCCATGCGGAAAATAGGGGCACCTAGAGTTTAGGTTAAAACAATAAACTCCAGGTCAGTCATGTGACTGGTGTGAGAACTAAAACAGTTATTTAAAACTTTACTTTAAAATCAGATATATCAAGGGACCACGCCGTATAACACAGAACGGGTTTCCTCCCAAGAATACTAGTGCATGTAACAAAACATCGCAACGCTTTTTGAAAAAATGAATCTATTATAAGACCCAGGTCCCATCACACAATGCAACGCAAGTCGGAGGATAGGGTTTTCCCGTATAATAGCCAAACATGCTTGGTATGTTAAAACAAATCATTTTATACTATTATAAGTGCATAGTGTATAAAACAACTTCAAATATAATGGTATCAATCATAGACGCCATGGGTACCATATATCATGTCACCATACTAGTTCTACAACTAAAACCGCAAAGTCACGTATTGGAAGTTGGATTTCCATCAGTGAACCAAGGCAAGGGACCGTCCTTCCCGCTTCGAGACACAGGGTCGGTCCACACGAAGTGAACTAAAATGCCTGAACCATGCGTTTCCCCACTATATGGGACGTAAACGGGTCATATATCGACCAAATCATCCAGCGGCACCGTAGTGACTGATATAACCGAGGCGCCTCGCTATCCATCATCCACATAAGTAAAACGTCAGGGCTTGCAAAACCCTAACACCACTCCTAGCTAGAAGGAAACGCATGTCCTCCCTGGATCCTTCTCCCGTTTCTGGTTCACAGCGGGGTGTGAGGCTTGCGAATTAACGCTATACACAAAGCTATACTATATTAAAGTTGTGCTTTGATCATCAACCACAAGACTCGTCTTTTCAACAGAAGTCTTGATCATTTGCCACTCAGGCATGCCACACAGGCAATTCACGCCATGTGACTGATGTCTATCGATATACAACCTCTAAGCTCATACGTCTCAGAGAAGGGTGTTAAGAAAGAGAATAAATTCTCCACCACCAAACAGATGTATATTAGATAGAGATCAATCAACACAGAGCAAAATCCAATGTCAGACACATAGTCCATTTTCAAGTTCGTTCTGGGTCTGAACGAAACCGAAGGCACCTTATTCCTCGTCCCATATGTCCAATACAGGAGAGAGGCCCGCGCATATCCATCGATCTCCAAGTACATCTGGACGATCACCACTTATTACCTCGTCTTGGGTGTACAGTCCAATCAAGATATCAGTAATCATCCAAATGATGTGAAGACCTCTAGTCTTCAACCACCGTCTTCATCGTCGACTCATCGTCTATTCAGCTATTCATAATGGGATAAACCCGGTCTTTCCAAATAACTCGCGTATATAATAAACAAGTGCTATAAAAACACAACATACGCCTCATTCCAATTCTGAATATTCTTTTATTTAAATATTCACATCCTTTGGGAAAGGTTCTCATTAATTTTATCAAAGATCAATTCTTTAAATTTATTCTTTAATCTTCCTTTGGATATCAATCCAAACCGAATCAAGGTTTATCCAACCTAGTCAGGATTAGCGCACCTTACCGAAGTAATCATTTGTTGAATTTCCCAATCCCAACCTATTCCTTCCATGAAGTAAAACCGGTAATACTTCATATCTAACACCACGGTGTTATCGGTAAAATCAATTACCATTTCACATTCAAATCTAATTAAAGATTTAACTATTGCTTAGAGCAAACTTGTGATACTCCATTCTCAATCATTTCAATCTAATTAAAGATTCATTAAAACTCCACTTAGTTTTAATCTTCCCAAAAATCAATATTAATGATTATATAACTTAGGAAATTATATACTGTCTTTAACTGGGTTAAAGAACCAATGTCATTTAAAACACGGTTCATGATAAACCCAAAATCACATTCCATTTTATTCCAGTTACTAAATATAACTGGAAATTCTAATAATCTTAATTAAAAGATTTATTCTTTTCACATGTGGTTTAAGAACAGTGTTATTGAAGACACCATTCCATCAGTCCCTAACCGTAAATTAGTAAGAGAACAATTCCCTAAGTATTATTCCCGAAGGCCGAAACCAACATCCGATCAATACCCAGGAAATCATTCAACTTAGCTAATCTCTAATTAAGTTCTAATTTCCTTAACTCCATTGGGTTTAAGAACAGTATTATTAAAGATACCATTCACGACAAACCCAAAATCTCATTCCATTGTTAATCGGGTTAAAGAACAAGTGTTATTTAAAACGCCGTTCACGATAAACCCAAAATCCAGTTTCAAGTTAATTCGAATTAAATGTTAATCAATTGGTAAAGTTCATTAAATCTTAATAAAAAGATTTATATCTTTTCTCAACTAGGTTTAAGAATAGTGTTACTGAGGACATCGTTCGCGACAAACCCAAAATCCAATTTGATATTAAATACAAAGCTCTGAATAGAAAATATATCAGCTTATATTCAATATCAAATTCTGAAACCAACAAACATCATATTGGGAAAAATGTATATATATATAAGCATATATATATATATATCTTCCAAATTCGTCCACAATGTCCGTATAATCACAGAATCCAATATTGAAATATTCCAAAGATAATTTCGATTATAATCCATTCCAATTCATATATTGGAAACTCTGGTTATATTAAAACCCTCTCAATCCAATTTATTTATTTAAAAATATTTAGATTATAATTCTAGTTAATAACTAGTTCATTTCGATAAAAATATATTTTTATCTTTTCAAATATGGAATTTTTCATCCCAATTCTTTCCAAATCATTTATTATGATTTTACACAAATTATTGATATTTTTAATAATTTTATCAAGGCCCTTTCGGTCGATTTCCATAAACGGTCATCGAACAACACTTACAATGACCTTTTCCAATTTGATTTGGACATAATTCCAAATCCAACAGCTAGTTTTCAAATCTATTATATTCGTTGGAAAGCTATTTTTTACACGAACCCAACAGTTCCGGTTTTAGGAGAATCCGACAGTTGAATCTCCCGTAACGTCAATTCGAAGTCAATGGTCGAAATTCGCAAACGATCACCGCGCGGCGCGTTCTATTCAGGCCATTATAATATAATATATATATATATATTGTATTTAGTCGATTTCCATTTAAAATGAATTTTATAAATTGTTTTAAATTCGTTTTAAAAATGATTTCCACTTCCATTTCAATTTCAAATCAAAATTGAATTTTTCCTTTTAAACTCGTTTCTAATTCATTTTTAAAACGATTTCAATTCCATTTTCAAATTCAAATCAAAATTGATTTTTTTCCTTTTAAATTCGTTTCAAATTCATTTTAAAACGATTTCAATTTCAATTTCAAATCAAAATGGGATATTCTTTATAACTTCATTTTAAATTCATTTTAAAATGATTTCAATTTCAAATTCAAATCAAAATTTAATATTCTTTATAACTTCGTTTTAAATTCATTTTAAAATAATTTCTATTTCATTTTCAAATTCAAATTAAAATTGAATATTTCATATCATTATAATATTAAAATGATAATATTTTCAAAATATCATATTTTGAAATCACTTTTCGATATTCATTATAAAATGAATAGAATCGACAGAAAATCCTGTTCGTGTTAAAATAACATTTAACTACTTAATACGGCTTCACACTTCAATAATTATGGAATATTTATTTACTTATTCGTTAATCCTGAACTGGAATCAGACTCAGTTAGTCCATTACCATATAATTTTAGTTTTATGGATTTCAACATAACACATATACCACAATAATGATAAACAATCATTAAAAATTCATACAACATCCAGAGTGCATTTTACAATTGTATAAGCATTAAAATAAATAAATAAATACAGTCTATTAACCCATCGATTGAAATACCATTAATTATTGGGATCAGTGTATGTCAGATATTATCCCAATACCTGTGTGGGGTTTCAATCAACAAACACTGAATATTATTTGTGTAGTTGTGTGATATGTAAAATTTAGCGTCCCAATCAATACCAGTCAAATGAGTCTACATAAACAAACCTTCCGGTTTGTAAATGAATATTTATTGTATTTCATGATAATTTATTTATATATTTTGTATAATTAATTTCATATATACAACAATACAATCAATTACAATCCCAATCACAATCCACACAAACAATACGATCAAACAAGTCGTCCATGGTCTGTGGACGACGAGGAGCAGTTTATATTTGCAGTTATAAAACAAATTAAATAACTTTACAAAAATAATTGTGAGAAGTTCTCACCTTTGGGACCCACTCCTCCATTCTATATTTCTGAACGGTTCACATTTTGATTTGTTTTCCACCAGTTCCATCACAATTCTTTTCACGCTGTTCATAGTAAAAATCATACTTTTACTATGACATTCATATATTGAAAAAAAATCGCATTTTTATATCGCTAGACATACATATAAAAATCATATTTTTAATATTGCTTAAAAATCTTATTTTTCTATATCTAAAAATCGTATTTTTATTCGACTAAAAATCATATTTTTATTCTAATAAAAATCCTATCTTTATCGTCATAAAAATCATAACTTTATTCTAATAAGGATCATAACATTCATATGGATTAAAAATCAGACTTACATACCTTGAAAATCAAATCTCCCATAGCTTAAGAATCATATTTTACATTCATAAAAAAATCAAATCTTCCTAAAAAAAAAATCTTAGCTTTTCTCTCATATAAAAAATCATAGCTTTCCCATAAACTAAATCATATTAAAAATTAAAAAACTTACAGTCCATTTAGGGTTTCAGATTGGCGAGAATGACGATGATGTGCGGTGGAGGATATGCTGGCGGTGGCGTCACTGATCAACGGTGGTTGGACTACAGCGGTGGGTGCGGGTTTCCAGGGAGATCGGTAATTTGCCAAGCGCGGGGTTTGGGGGAGCTCGTCGATCCCGAGGGGCTGAGGGAAAGGGAGCGTCGGGGGGAGGTGGGTCGCGGTCAGGCGCGCGGCGGTGGAGCGCCTCCGGCGTGGCGGTGTCGGCTTAGGGAAAGGGGGGGTGACAAAGTCTGAAGCTTTTTTTCTCTTTTATTTGATTGACCGGTTTTGAATGATGAATTGGGGGCTGGGGGAGGTTGACCACGTGGAGAGTATGGTTAGGGTTTTACCATGGAGAGAATATATATATATATATATATATATTATAATTAATTCTAATAATGTTTGTTTATCAACCTGAACTCCAAATCAAAACCAAGGACTGCCGCCCGCAGCTAATTACCCCCATTCCGAACACAATGGGATAAATTTCATAACCCAATTCGGTTGTTACATTTAGTTTTCGTTGAATTTAAAATATAAATCAATATATTTTAAATTCAAACGCACATTTTAATTTATCGGGGCCACATACAGATTCTAAAAATTCCAAAAAAATAAATCTTGCTATGTTTTGATGATACGGTCCTAACAAAACTAATTTCATCAAATTTGGAGACCGTTTGAAAAACGGTCATTTTCCAGTCGATTAAATTCAAACTTAAATTACCAAACGCGTTTAAATCCACTACACTCACATATTGATTCCAAAAAATTTGAAAATTGGAATCCAACAATAATTTGACATTCCGGATCCAGCAAAAGTGGTCTCATCGAAAACGGAGGTCGTTTGCAAAATCGCTATTTTTAAGGGCTATATTTCTATAGCGACTATTATGAATCTTCAACTGGACATAACCTTTTATTCCCGCTATGAAATTTCAATTTTTCAGATTTGTTGGAAAGATATTTTCAAACAGATTCAAATATTTCTGGTTCCACCAAAATCCGGTTTATTTTGAATCCTGTACATTCATTTAAAATTTGAAATCTAATTTTCAAACTACCGTGCCATTTCCAATTCCTTATATTATTAAAATAAATATTTATATTCTAATCCCGATTTAAATAAATATATATATGTTCTAATTCTATTCAACATAAATTTCTAGTCGTTATTATTTAAAATAAATCATTTTAAATATCCAAAATTCATTAAAATTACCAAAATAAATTTTTTAAATTGATTCTGATTTTCCAGGTTGTTACACATATGATTATTTATTCCTCTTATGTTAGTTCAACTTCAGATAAAGATAGAGATCTTTTTGGTTTATCTGTTATTGAAACTTCTTCATTCTTTTTTACTATTGTGGAAATAGTATTTCCTGAAGCAACAAAATACTCTGTAGCTATTTGTACTTTTGGTCAAAGAGATTTTATGAAAACTTGAATTTCATTATCAAATTTCAAGTGTCTCATAACTACTAATTTAGGTTGAATTGTTTTTCCCAATCCAACCTCGAATAATTTTACGAATTTTTTCGGAGTAATTAATTAAAATGTGGCTATATCATTTAAAGCCATACATTGTTCCCATTGAATTCCTAGAACCTTAGACCCTGTTAATAACTCATTATTCTGTAAATTTTCTAATAAAGTACATTTTCTCGATGTTTTTATCTTTAAGTCTTATACAAAAACCAGGATGTAGATTTACTCCAAATAATCTATTTGCTATATTAGATTTAGCTCCTCCTATAATACCATTTAGAGGATTGTTAATTATTCATTCATCCATATATACTATCCTAATAGGAGTATCTATTCCAGATCTAAAAAGAGCTGTAATCTTTAATTGTGTTAATCCTATATGTGAAAATCTCATTTTTGGATATCTAGCTTTTAATTTTTCTATTATGTTTTTATTTAGAAGACTTATAGAAGTAAAGTCTTCATCTCCTTTTAGCTCAACATTTCCTTGCATTCGTTGAAATACATAAGTATGTTGATTAAGGAATTGATATTTAAGGGTTATAGGTTTATAAATTTCCCTTTTATCTGATCTTGGAATTGCACCGTTAATTATTCTTTCATCTATATACACTATCATATAGGAGTATCTATTCCAGATCTAAAAAGAGCTATAATCTTTAATTGTATTAATCCTATATGTAAACATCTCATTTTTGGATAACAAGCTTTTAATTTTTCTATTTTGTTTTAATTTAGAAGACTTATAGAAGTAAAGTCTTCATCTCCTTTTAGCTCAACATTTCCTTGCATTCGTTCAAATACATAAGTACGTTGATTAAGGAATCAAGATTTAAGGGTTATAGGTTTATAAAATTCCCTTTTATCTGATCTTGGAATTGCCTTTTTTAATTTTTCAAGATCTTAATATGTAATAATAAATTGTTCTCCTTCGCAATCTTGAATTTGTGAATTCGAATATTCTCCAAATAAAATTGTATTCATGTATATTCTATATTCACGGCATATTTCAGTTTCACTGTTCCGTGAAGAATGAGATGTAGAACCACCCATTGGGGTGAATGTATCACAATCATATATTTCTTCCTTTATAATTAGAAGATCTTCATATTTATGAATAATCAGAAGTCCAATTTGGTCTCCTTGTTCTGTAATATAATCTTTGTTTTCCATACTAGCAATTTTTAGAAGTATAGTTGCATTGCTTTTAGAAAGAGATTCTATTAATCCATGTGTTATAAATAAATTTTCCTTTGCATGTCTAGGAATACTATATATTTTTCCATAATATCCTAATGGAATTTTTATTAATAAATCCAAAAACACTTTTGTAGTACAATATCTTCTTAAAGCAATATTTTTGGCTGCATATAAAGTATATCCAGGAGAGTTTATTCTCTCTTTTTTTGGGAGGATTGCGTATATAGTTAACATTATTATTTTTATTTGATTATGTGTTTGATTTATAGTTATCATGTTGAGTATGATGTTGCCAAAAACATAAATGTCATTTTAATTTGGACTCTGAATTATATGAACATATAATTCATATACCTACTCATGAGAATCCTAAAAATGGTATTCAAAATTTAATTGTCGGTTTACTTCAAGAAATAAAAAAGACGTTAAAGAGTTAAAACACAAATTGTACAAACAAACTCATAAAGATTTTCCTAGTACTTTTAAAATATCAAAAGAACTTCAAAGTTTTTTAGGATTATTAAACTATGGTAGAAAATTTATTCCTAATCTATCAGCAATAACACAAAATTTGCAAAAAGAGCTTACCCAAGAACAAGCTAAATATAAATGAAAAAGTGGAGAAAAACCAAGAAGATGGAATACAAATAAAATTTGTATTTGCTTACACTCAAAAAAAGAAGAGGAAATAAAGAAAATAAAAGAACAAATTGAGGTTCAAAAAAATCTTTTGTTTTCCTTTAAAAGAAGAACTTCTCACACTTCAAACTGATGCTTTTGACAATTATTGGGCTAATTGCAAAACAGAAGGAGGTTGTAGCATACTCTTCTGGAAAATTTAACAGAACTTAACTCAAATATGCCACTTCTGACAAAGAATTATTAGCTATCAAGATAACAATCAAAAGTTTAAAATTTTACCTTTTGCATAGACAATTTATAATCGAAGCTGATAATAAATCTCTTGCTCAGTTTTTAAAAATAAAAACTGTTGATAACCCTAAAGAAAACCTTAGAAGAATAAGAATAACAGTGTATTTAGAAATCTATAATTATGATGTTAAATACATTCCCGGCTATACTAATTTTGCAGCCTATCTTCTTATAAGTTTATGAGATGGATGAAGAAGACCTTAAAAGGGTAAAAGAATTGCTACAAAACATGGAAAGACAAGAAAATTTTCAACAAATCAAATCTTCTAAAAAAGCCAAATCAGGAGAAGCTTCTTCTTCTCAAATGATCTCTCCCAATGGAGAAGACAATGAAAAAGTCCGACAGACTAAACCAATGGCAACAGACAAAAGCCAAAGCTATGACTTCCACCGGAGTCCCAAAATTTGTTCCAATGAACAAAGGGAAAGCTCCTGCTCCTACAGGAGTACCAAAACGTTATACCTCTACTATCATAAAGGACTGGTATAATCAAGAAATGAGAGAATCTAACCCAAGTTTGTATGAAAATTTTAATGGTTGCTTTAAAGCAATACAATCATTTGACCATAGAGTTGCAAATTTCTGGTTAACATAAGTGGAAAAAAAGTATTTGGGATTAAAAATACTATATCCCAAAAGGATTAAAAAAAATCCAAGATACACAAAGGATAGTGCAAAGACTATCTTTATACTCTAGTACCACCAGATCAGAAGCGCTAAATTTAAAGGAAGCAGAATTTTTTACCGACAATACAACTGCTCAAAGTGAGTTAAAAACCATATTTGCACAAATGCAAACTTCATATTTTGTGAATTTAAGAATTCAATATTTTCTTGAATTGCTTAAACTCTATGGGATTGATAATACAAAAATTAAAGAACTAGAGGCTGAAATGACAGTATAAGACATAATATCTTTGTAACATCTAATTGAAGAAAGCCAATTTCTTCTGTTCTTCAAATAACTAGAGGTCACCGAACTAATAACTCTTTTAGAAAAAGAAGAGTTAATACTTAACAATAATAGAAGACCAAGACTGCTTGCATGCTTTTCAAATATTCAAAAATACAAAAAAGCATATTAGAAAGGAGTTGTTTCATGAAATCTACGTCAACACAAGCCATCCTGAAGATTATGCAGATTGTATTCCAGATATTTGCAAAGAGAAGCTTGCTAATTATTCTAGCAAATTTTTTCCTATGTTCATATTCCGTATATGGAGCATTTGGGAAGAAGGGCAGTGTATTCGTCTATTCCCTTCCGTTCAATTATGAGAAATCCATAGGGTTATAGATAACCCACAATACGATTCCATCAAATTTTGCAGAAAGGATTTTAATAAAGCAGAAGAAAGAGTCAAAGCAGCCGAGGAATTCTTCACTGAACCAATAAATAAAGGAGAAATTGGAGCACATTCTGTCACAGAAGGAAGGACAGTTCTAGTGTTTGACTATTTGATTGAGTTCGAACCATCTTCAGATAAAATTATCAAAGTACAACGGTTTCTAGATAGTATGAAAGTTGGTCCAATAGGAACAATGTCCCAAGGACTATATTTTGAAGAGCAAGTGAAAAAAGAAAGAAGCATACAAGATTCAATAATGAGAGATATTTTGGGCACAGACCCGTTTGATGATGAATCACTGGCCAATTTGGACCCTCAAGACTAATCAGAAGCATGGTGGACCGAAAACCACTTTTTCTCAAACGATTACCCAACTCTACCGACACACTATAATAGCTACCGACACATTAAATTGGACATGTCATACTGTCCTACTATTCCACATTTGGACGCATACCCAAAAGCATTATCCTACTATTCCCATATTCGGACACATACTCAAATGCCATTCATAATTGAATACAAATCATCACTTAATATTAGACAAATGCACCCTACAACATGAGACGTGTTAAACCTATGATGGGAAAGGAGCTGAAAATGCAAGTATAAAAGAAGTAGAAAAATATTCACTACTTCTCTTAAATAATTATCTTGTAATAATCTGAGTGCTTTGTAATATTAAGTTGTATTCTATAAGTTTGTATTAATATTAAGTTGAAGTTTAGTTTCTTATTTTTCTACATCAATCTGGTATCAGAGTCTGGAAGCTACTAGGTATGATTCATTGATTTTATTTTTATATTAAGTAGTTTCATATCTGTTACTATTCACTTCTAAAAAAATTAATTTAATTTAAAAAGTTACTATTTGCTATTGTACGAACTTTGCTACAGTGTTTTCTGAACATTTTTCAGATTTGTCAACTTAAATATATTCTTTAGAACATAACTAGGTTACGTAACGACCCAGAAAATCCGAACCAATTTAAATTTTTTATTTTGAATTATTTGGTGGAAAAATGAGGCAGAAATTAAAATTTTCATTTTTAAATAATATTAAAGCCAGTGAAAATAGTCAATTTTCAAACGATCTCTGTTTTCGACGAAACCACTTTTGTTGGAACCGGAATGTTGAATTATTGCTAGGTTTCAATTTTTAGAATTTTTCGAATTAATATGTGAGCGTGGCGAAGGAAAATGTCTTTGGTCGATTACAATCAAATTTAATCGACTGGAAAATAGCCATTTTTCAAACAGTCTCGGAATTCGACGAAATTAGTTCTGTTAGGACCATATCGTCATAACATAGACAAATATATTTTTTCTGGATTTTTCTAAGCCTGTATGTGGCCTCAGTAAATTTATTTGTGCGAACGAATTAATTTAATAAAGGAATTAAATATTAAATTAAATAATACAGGCCACAGACAGCCGTTTGGGTTGACGGGACCTGTCCCATTGGATCCGAAATATGGGCTATTGGCTAGGGGCACCTTCTGTTGGACTGAAATTGAACCGGTTTGTAAGATATGGATTTAATTGTAAAAATACATTAAAATATATTATAAATATAGGAATTTGAAAACCCTAAAAGCTACTATTCATCGTCTCTACCGCCGCCACCTTAAATCCATGGCCTAAACATGTCGAAACTTCCTCCACAAATTCCCATCGATCTACTCAGTAAATCCCACCACTTCAGTTCAATATTTTGAAGAGATTTTCACCACCTCCACATCCGTACGGTCATCACCCTCCATCGTCGCCTGTAGCGACCGCTCCGAGCCCCCAAAGTCCGCCATTTCGCCGCCGAACCCCAGCCAAAATCCACCACCGAGTTCGACGAGGCAGGGGGGTCTGGCGCGCCTCTCGGAGTGCTGGAGCGTGGCGTCTTCTGATCGGCAGCTCGATTCCTGTAGTGGCCGCAAAAGCTAACCCTAAGTTCGAAGGAAATAGAAAACCCATCGGCCATTTTGCTGGAGGAAGAAGAGAGGTTATTTCTTAACTGACTTATTAATTAAATAATTTAAATTGTTTTAAAACTTCATTTAACCATAACTGATTCGTTTCAACTCAGAATTTGACGATTTCGGAAGCGTTGGAATCGTAACAGCGAATAGAACGTGTTGAGACTGAAACGGGACCATTCTGAACAGTTTGAATTTTGGCCAAAATCTGCAATGACTGTGAGATTTCTAGATTTTAATAATTAAATAATTTAATTATATTTGTTATGTGAATCATTGTATGTTATTTTTGATCTGTGATGTGGTGATGGTTGTATGGTTGATTTATATTCGTTGTGATATCATGATGTAGCATGTCAGTTTAGATCTACAAAATTCTGATGTAATCTCTATAAAGTTCTCATCTTTATTGGTTTTATTTTTATTTGATTTCTATTTTTTTATTTTATCTCTTAATAGGAATATAAAAATTGAATCTTGTTTGTTTCACAAACAAAAATGAAATTTTGAATCTTTATTTTGTTTTTACGAAATAAAATGAAAAATTGAATCTTTGTATGTTTTACAACAAACATAAAAAGTTAAATCTTTATTTTTGGTTCAACACATAAAATGAAAAGTTGAGTTTTTGTTTTGATTAACAAAATAAATGAAAGGTAAATTTTATTTTGATTTGTAAAATAATAGCATAAGGTAAATTTCTTTTTTGATTTGCAAAATAAAACAAAGGTTTGATCTTTATTTTTGATTTACAAAATAAAACAAAAGTTAAATTTCTATTTTTGATTTGCAAAATAAAACCAAAATTTAATCTTTATTTTTTATTTGCAAAATAATAACAAAGATGGAATCTTTATTTTGATTTACATAAAATGAACAAAAGATTGAATCTTTATTTTGTTTATGGTTTATAAAATAAAGAAAGTTTAAATCTTTTAAATTTTAATTAAAGGATAAATTAAGATTAGATACTTTATTTTGATTTACAATATAAAATAAAGATTAGATGTTTTATTTGATTTACAAATAAAACTAAGATGAGACCTTTTATTGTGATTCATCGAATGTATACACCAAATCATATATTGTGTTGTATGTGTGGACATTGAAATGACGATGTTGGGTAAATAGAAATGGTTAGACAAAAACCATTATTTTTTGTTATCATATTTTGACACCAAATTTGAGTTGAGTTAGATAGAAAATACCCCCTATAGGAAAAATGTGCATTAGGATGATGATTAGGAGAAATTTACATTTTTCTATTGTAATAAAGAGAAATAGAAAATTTATATTTTTCTATTGTAATAAAGAGAAATAGAAAATTTACATTTTTCTATTGTAATAAAGAGTAGTAGAAAATTTACATTTTTCTATTGTAATAAAGAGAAATAGAAAATTTATAATTTTCTATTGTAATAAAGAGTAATAGGAAATTTACAATTTTCTATTGTAATGAAGAGAGATAGAAAATTTACATTTTTCTACGTTAAAATATAAGATTTACATTTTCCTGTGTGAAGATGAAAGATTTACATTTTTTTTCTATGTAATAATGAAAGGTTGACATTTTTCAATGTAAAAGAATTTACATTTTTCTTTGTAAAAGAAAAGAGATAAAATATTTATATTTTATAAAAACATACAAAGTACATCTTTATGTTATAAAAATGAATTACATTTAAAAAGTACATTTTTGTGTATTTAAAAATGAATTGGACAAAGTTCATTTCTACATTATAAAAATGAATTAGACAAAGTACATTTTTATGTTATAAAAATGAATTGGAGGAAAAGAATATTTTTATATAATTAAAGAAAGAGCACATTTTAAACATCATTTTTGTCGCATTAGAATTGGCGAACAAAAATGTCATTTTTTTTGAAAGTAAAAATATACAATGTTAAAAACATCATTTTTGTCGCATTAGAATTGGCGAACAAAAATGTCATTTTTATTGAACATAAAATATACAATGTCGAAAACATCATTTTTGTCGCATTAGAGTTGGCGAACAAAAATGTCATTTTTATTGAAAGTAAAATATACAATGTTAAAAACACCATTTTTGTCGCATTAGAATTAGCGAATAAAAATATTGTTTTTGTAGAATAAAGGAGTGAATTTTAATAAAGGGAATCGCTAAGTGGGTTATATATATAAATATAAATATAAAATTTAACGAAACGAGAGCGGCAGTTCGCGTATCGACAATCGTAACTTCAAACGATTATATAGAAAGATCCGATTGTTGGATTTTTCCCAAAACTGGAACAGTTAGGACCGCTTTGGGAAGAGCTTTCCAACGATATAAATTTCATCAAAATCCGACGGTTAGATTTTAATATATGTGTAAATTAAATTTTGGTGAAAACAGCGCCAGGGCCGCCCATTGACCCGAAACATCGTTGATTTATTTCGAGCTATTTTAAATAAATAATAATAGCGATAAATAGTTATAAATATATATGAAATGTTTTAAACTATAATTATGCGAAATTATTTGAAAAGACCGAGTTTAACTCATTTCAAATAATTGAACGGCGATTAAATCAAAGATGTAACAAGACGGTGTAGAAGACCGACGATCTTCACATCGAATGGACGACGACTACTGATGCCTTGGACTGATTTGCTCCTAGGACAGGGTTGAAGCAATAATTGTCCGGACGTGTGTGTTGGTCGTTCGGATAAGCGAGAACCTCTTTGGTGTCTCCGGTTTCGTTCAGACCCAGAACGGACTTGTAAATGGATGTGTGTCTGACGTTGGAGTTCATCCAATGTAATTCAATCGATTTGTATTAATATATGTTTGTTTGGTGGTGGTGAATCTATTCTCTGCTTAACACCCGGATATATAGTAATAGTTATCGATCGCATGGCGTGAATTGTCAATGTGGCACGCCAAGATGCAATGATCAAGGCTTTGTTGAAAAGCAGGCCTTGTGGTCGATGATCAAAGTATAGCCTGTTTAGGCATAGCTTTGTGTATAGCGTGACTTCGCGAGCCTCACACCCCGGTATGAGTCAAAAACGGGATATGGACCGTAGGGAGTGCATATGTTTCTTTCTAGCTAGAAGTGGGGTTTGGGCTTTAACACGGCCTGGCATTTTACTATGTGGATTATGGATTGAGGTACCTCGTTTTTTTATAGGCCGGAAGTGGTCATATTATAGGTCCAAAAGGGTCGGGAAACGTATGTTCAGGAATTGCCAATCCACTACCGTTAGGTGGGGACCGGCCCTACCGTTCCAAGGGTTGCCCATAGGTGTGATCCTGAGGCATTTGCTAGAGTGTCTTGAATCGGAAAAGGACGATCCCTAGCCTCGATTTCGTGACAGAAAACCAATTCTCAATACGACGACATCTCGGTTTTGATTGTAAACTTATATACGGCGACATAGTATATGGTACCTATGCCGTCTGGGATTGATATATTTATTTTGAAGTATTTTAATATTGCCTAGACACTAATAATAATATTAAAATATTACTTTTCACGTATTAAGCATATTTGATCATCATAAGGGAAAACTCTATCCTCTTGTGTGAGTTGCATTGTGTGATAGGACTTGAGTCTTATGTCGATTTCGTTTTTTTCCAAAAGTCATTTCGCTGTTTTATATAGAGTAAACCCGTTCCACGTTAGCGGCGTGGTCCTGTGATTCGCCATATTGATAGATAATTTAGTTAAGAATTCTCACACCAGCACCATGACTGACTCGTAGTTTGTTTCACTTTGTCAAACTCGGGTGCCCTCTTTCCACACGGGCAGCCAATTGACAGGTTCAGGAGATACATTCTGATTGGAGCTTGCTTGGACGAAAGAAGAAGAAGACCTTTTCTCTAGTTTTTACTTCTGCTTGAGACATTTTACCTTTTTAGCTTTGATGTATGTGATGAAGTTTGAGACTTGTTTCTTTCCATTTGAAAACTTATTTCCCTTTTTGTTGAGACTCCTTATTTGGCTAAGTTGTATCCTGTACTGCGTACTCTGATGTATTGGATATTATGATGCTGATGACATTTATTTCCGCTGCAATGGTTTATGTGTTATGATAATTATCTGAGATCTGTTTTTATTGTAAATATGTTGTATTCCAATATGATTATCCTTACTTTCGGTCTACGGAAGTTTGGGGTTATCACAGTTGGTATCAGAGCCTAAGGTTAACCTTAGCTTTGGAATATAACATATTTAGAACAATTCGTCTAGACAGAATCCACATTATTCTAAGACGAGTAGCTCATTAGAGATAGGACTAGTAATGTCCTAGATTGAGCACAGCAGAATAGCACATATTTGTCAGCCATTACATCATCATCTTTTCACCTTGTCCTTATCTTATCTTTCCTCAAAAATTCTCATTTTTGTTGTTCTGACTCTTTCCTTGATGGTACAGACTGATTTAAATGGATACTAGAGCAAGAACAGCCCGAGGTGGAGCCCGAGGTGGAGCTCGAGGCGGGGCTAGAGGAGGTGCCTGAGTAGGAGCTGGAGGGCAAGCTAGAGACGAGACCCCCATCACTCAGGAACAACATACTTCAGAGGTCGTAGCCGAACCACCTCCACCTTCACAGCCCTTCGATTTGGAGAGAATGTCAAAGAAATTCAAAAACCTTGGAGGTGTACCTTTCATGGGGCGAGACTCTGCGATTCAGGCAGAAGCATGGCTTAAAGATTGCGAAAAGATCCTAGAGGGCTTGGAACTGGAAGATCAGCGAAAGCGTTACCTGGCAGTTTGGCAACTAAAAGAGGAAGCAGGGCATTGGTGGGATATGATAAAAATCTGCAATGACATGGCCAATATGTCTTGGGCCAGATTTAAGGAACTTTTCAATGAGAAGTATATACCCCCACAAGCTAGAGAGCGCCTGCGCGAGCAGTTCGTTAACCTACAGCAAGGGAATATGACAGTTTCTGAGTATGTGAGGAAGTTTGATGAGCTTTCACGATATGCTCCTAGTTTGATTCAAGATCTGGTAGAGAGGAATAAAAAGATTTATCAAGGGTCTGTCAAAAAAATATTTGAACCGAGTCACTTCCCATATCAAGCTTCCTTTCAATGAAGTAGTAGAGATGGCGTGCCGCTATGAGGAAAATGACGAGTCTGGACTGCTGGATAGAGGGAGAAGTCAAGGCAACAACCAGAAGGAACAGGCTAATAAGAAACAGGAAGCGAGCAATTCTTCTACAGCTAAACCCCAAGGGAAGAAGAGGGATAGGAGCAAGGTGACCTGCTATAACTACGGCAAGATTGGGCATTTTGATTACGAGTGTAGAGCACCTAAAAGGTCAAGAGAAATGATTCAGGCCCTAGTCAGAACCGTGGTCAGAATTCCCAGAACCGTGGTCAGAATTCTCAGAATCGTGGTCAAAACCCCAGGAACACCCAGGATTGCTATAACTGCCATAAGCCGGGGCACTTTGCCAGAAACTGTCCCCTGTTGAAGAAAACCGAAGTGGCACATGTTTATGAGGGAGCAGTTGCACCAGCTTCGACTGAGGGGCCTGATAAACCCGATGTCTTAGGAGGTACGCTTAATATTAAGAACATCCCTATTACTGTCTTATTTGATACTGGTGCTACACGAAGCTTTATTTCTAATGATGCAATTAAAAAGTTGAAACTGAAACCAAGGAAACTCAAAAATTTGATTAGAGCTAATAGCCCGATAGGAGGTTCTCTTATTCTTGATCAGTATTGTAGAGTACCTGTTTCTTATTCTCGCTGCAAATTTCCCTTTGACTTGATCGTTATGAGTTTCTCCGGCTATGATGTCATTCTTGGGATGGATTGGCTAGCAAAATATGAGGCCGAAGTCAAATGTGCCTAAAGAATTGTCAAAGTTAAAACTAATCTCGGCAATGTATGTATCCCCTGCCATGGCTCAGCCACCGACAGGAAAACATTCTGGTCTTCTCTAGAAGTTACCCCTACTTCTATTGAGGATATCCTTGTCGTCGAAGATTACGCTGATGTATTCAAAGAAGTTGAGGGCCTACCTCCGCATAGAGAAATCAGCTTCCGAATTGATTTAGCTCCGAATGCAAGGCCTGTCGTGCATCCCATTCGGAGAATGTCGCAAAAAGAAAGAGAGGAGCTGAAAAATCAAACCAAGCAGCTTTTGTGGAAGGGTCTGATCAGGCCCAGCTTCTCAGAATGGGGAGCAGCAGTGGTGTTCGTCCCAAAATCAGACGGTACTCTCAGGCTATGTGTAGACTACCGTGATCTTAACAAACAAACTCTGAAGAACAAATACCCACTGCCTCATATTGATGACTTGCTTGACCGCTTGCATGGGGCACGAGTATTCTCTAGGATGGACCTAGCTACAGGCTTCCATCAACTTCGCATTGCAGAAGAGTGTGTGCCTTTAACTGCTTTCAAAGGATCGGATATCTTTTATGAATGGCTAGTAATGCCCTTCGGTCTATGTAATGCTCCAGCATATTTTGTTGATCTGATGAATAGAGTATTCAGAGATGTTTTAAATAAATTTGTGCTCGTGTTCATCGATGACATCCTCATCTTTTCTAAATCCACTGCTGAGCACGAACAACATTTGAGAGAAGTCTTAGAAATTTTGCGAAGAAATGTGTTGAAAGCAAAATTTTCTAAATGCATATTCTGGCAAGAAGAGGTGAAATTCCTCGGCCATGTTGTATCAAAGGAAGGCATCTCAGTAGATCTAGGAAAGATCTCTGCCATCCAAGAATGGAAGCAGCCTAGAACTCCCACGGAGGTCAGAAGTTTCTTGGGACTAACTGGCTATTATCGGAAATTTGTCAAAGATTTTTCGAAGGTAGCTTGTCCATTGACAAACCTGACCAAGAAACATACAAAATTCAAGTGGACATCGGAATGCGAGACAGCTTTCCAAGAGCTAAAGAAGTGGTTGACCAATGCTCCTGTGTTGACCATCATTGATGGCAATCAGGATTTGAAGGTATGGACCGACGCTTCTAAGCAAGGTTGTTTCTTTTATAAATTAACATGTTAGAGATAACCTTTTTCCTTTAATGTCAAATCTCATTTTAACATGTTATCCCGTATTTATTTAAGGTATTGGTGCGGTGCTGATGCAAAGAGGCAGAGTAGTCGCATATGCTAGCCGTCAGCTGAAACCGCATGAGAAGAATTACGTCACACATGACCTTGAGCTAATGGCCATTGTGTTTGCTCTTAAAATATGGAGGCATTATCTTTTGGGTGAGAAGTTTGAAATTTACATGGATCACAAATCCTTGAAACATCTTTTTACCCAAAAAGATTTGAATATGAGGCAGCAACGCTGGGTCGAATTTTTTGCATCATATGACCTGGATATCCTATATACTCCGGGAAAAGCCAACGTTGTAGCCGATGCGCTCAGTAGAAAGAATGTAGAATGCAACAATCTCATTATCGTCAATCTCATTATCACTCCTACGCTGATTGATAAAGTCTCTGCTCTTCAGAAGAATGATAAATTTATTCAGAGGATTATCAAAAGAATTCAGGATGGCGAAACCACGAGTTTTCAAATTGACGACAAAGGGGTTTTGAGGCTATTAGGCCGAATCTGTGTCCCATATGACTCTAAGCTCAGAAGGGAGGTTATGGATGAATGTCATAAATCTAAGCTTAGTGTTCACCCTGGAGTGAGCAAGATGTATCACGACCTCAAGCGCACATTTTGGTGGAGGTCGATGAAGAGAGATATTTCTATTTATGTTGCTAGATGTCCCACTTGTCAACAAGTTAAAAGTGATCAACAAAAGTTGGTCGGTTTGTTGCAACCACTGGGAGTTCCAGGTTGGAAGTGGGAGGAAATTTCTATGGACTTTATAGATGGATTGCCCCGAAGCAGAAAAGGGAAAGATAGCATATGGGTGATTGTGGATCGCTTAACAAAATCTGCCCATTTCATCCCTGTTCGGTCCAATAGAACAGCTCGTAGTTTGGCATAGCTTTATCTTAAAGAGATAGTCAGACTGCATGGGGTTCCCAAAAGCATTATCAGTGATCGGGATCCATTATTTACTAGCAAATTCTGGGAAGCTTTTCAAGAAGAGCTTGGGACCAAGTTAAATCTGAGCTCTGCCTATCACCCTCAGACAGATGGCCAGACTGAGAGGGTGAATCGTGTTTTGGAAGACTTGTTGCGTGCTTACATCCTTGATTATGGCGGTTCATGGGAGGACCACTTGCACTTGGTGGAGTTCTCCTATAATAATAGTTACCAAGCAAGCTTGAAGATGACATCGTTTGAATTACTTTATGGCAGGCCATGCAGATCTCCGGCATGTTGGGTGGAGTCAGGCAATCGACTAGTCTTGGGCCCCGACATGGTTCGTGAAGCATCGGATAAGGGTGACTTGATTAAGAAGCGCTTGTTTACTGCTCAGAGTCGACAGAAGAGCTATACGGACCAGCGAAGAAGAAATCTAGAATTCTCTATGGGTGATCGAGTATACTTGAAGGTTTCTCCTTTGAGATGCGTGATTCGTTTTGGGAAGACGGGAAAGTTGGCACCGAGGTTCATTGGTCCATTCCCTATCCTCGAAAGGATTGGTACTCTCGCTTATAGAGTGCAGTTGCCTGACTGGTTGCCAGGGGTGCATGATGTATTTCATGTGTCTCAACTCCGCAAGCATGTTCATGATCCAGATCTGATAGAGGATGAATTAAATCAACAAGTCCTAGATATTGCTCCAAATCTGATAGTGAGAAAGGACCCGATTAAGATCATTGGCAAAGAAACCAAAATTTTGAGGAACAAGAGGATCAACCTAGTCAAGGTTCAATGGAGTGGGGATCCTAGAGACTGTACTTGGGAGACAGAGGGTAGCATCAAAAAGGCTTACCCCAAGTGCAGAGTGGATATCTCCGAGTAACTCTTGTGCTGAGGTACGTTTATACCAATTTACATTTTCCACCTTGTTTCCTACTTTACTTTGTTTCCTTTTCGAGGACGAAAATTCTTAAGTGGGGGAGATTGTAACGACCCGGAAAATCCGAACCAATTTAAAAATTTTATTTTGAATTATTTGGTGGAAAAATGTGGCAGAAATTAAAATTTTCATTTTTAAATAATATTAAAGCCAGTGAAAATAGTCAATTTTCAAACGATCTCTGTTTTCGACGAGACCACTTTTGTTGGAACCGGAATGTTGAATTATTGCTAGGTTTCAATTTTTAAAATTTTTCGAATTAATATGTGAGCGTGGCGAAGGAAAATGTCTTTGGTCGATTACAGTCAAATTTAATCGTTTGGAAAATAGCCATTTTTCAAACAGTCTCAGAATTCGACGAAATTAGTTTTGTTAGGACCGTATCGTCATAACATAGACAAATATATTTTTTCTGGATTTTTCTGAGCCCGTATGTGGCCTCAGTAAATTTATTTGTGCGAACGAATTAATTTAATAAAGGAATCGAATATTAAATTAAATAATACAGGCCACAGACAGCCGTTTGGGCTGACGGGACCTGTCCCATTGGATCCGGAATATGGGCTATTGGCTGGGGGCACCTTCTGCTGGACTGAAATTGAACCGGTTTGTAAGATATGGATTTAATTGTAAAAATACATTAAAATATATTATAAATATAGGAATTTGAAAACCCTAAAAGATACTATTCATCGTCTCTGTCGCCGCCGCCTTAAATCCATGGCCTAAACACGTCGAAACTTCCTCCACAAATTCCCATCGTCTAGTCAGTAAATCCCACCACTCCAGTTCAATATTTTGAAGAGATTTTCACCACCTCTACATCCGTACGGTCATCACCCCCCATCGTCGCCTGTAGCGACCGCTCCGAGCCCCCAAAGCCCGTCGTTTCGACGCCGAACCCCAGCCAAAATCCACCATCGAGTTCGACGAGGCAGGGGGGTCTGGCGCGCCTCTCGGAGTGCTGGAGCGTGGCGTCTTCTGATCGGCAGCTCGATTCCTTTAGTGGCTGCAAAAGCTAACCCTAAGTTCGAAGGAAATAGAAAACCCATCGGCCGTTTTACTGGAGGAAGAAGAGAGGTTATTTCTTAACTAATTTATTAATTAATTAATTTAAATTGTTTTAAAACTTCATTTAACCATAACTGATTCGTTTCAACTCAGAATTTGACGAGTTCGGAAGCGTTGGAATCGTAACAGCGAATAGAACGTGTTGAGACTGAAACGGGACCATTCTGAACAGTTTGAATTTTGTCCAAAATTTGCAACGACTGTGAGATTTCTAGATTTTAATAATTAAATAATTTAATTATATTTGTTATGTGAATCATTGTATGTTATTTCTGATATGTGATGTGGTGATGGTTGTATGGTTGATTTATATTCGTTGTGATATCATGATGTAGCATGTCAGTTTAGATCTATAAAATTCTGATGTAATCTCTATAAAGTTCTCATCTTTATTGGTTTTATTTTTATTTGATTTCTATTTTTTTATTTTATCTCTTTATAGGAATATAAAAATTGAATCTTGTTTGTTTCACAAACAAAAATGAAATTTTGAATCTTTATTTTGTTTTTACAAAATAAAATGAAAAATTGAATCTTTGTATGTTTTACAACAAACATAAAAAGTTAAATCTTTATTTTTGGTTCAACACATAAAATGAAAAGTTGAGTTTTTGTTTTGATTAACAAAATAAATGAAAGGTAAATTTTATTTTGATTTGTAAAATAATAGCATAAGGTAAATTTTTATTTTGATTTGCAAAATAAAACAAAGGTTTGATCTTTATTTTTGATTTACAAAATAAAACAAAAGTTAAATTTCTATTTTTGATTTGCAAAATAAAACAAAAATTTAATCTTTATTTTTGATTTGCAAAATAATAACAAAGGTGGAATCTTTATTTTGATTTACATAAAATGATCAAAAGATTGAATCTTTATTTTGTTTATGGTTTATAAAATAAAGAAAGTTTAAATCTTTTAAATTTTAATTAAAGGATAAATTAAGATTAGATACTTTATTTTGATTTACAATATAAAATAAAGATTAGATATTTTATTTGATTTACAAATAAAACAAAGATGAGACCTTTTATTGTGATTCATCGAATGTATACACCAAATCATATATTGTGTTGTATGTGTGGACATTGAAATGATGATGTTGGGTAAATAGAAATGGTTAGACAAAAACCATTATTTTTTGTTATCATATTTTGACACCAAATTTGAGTCGAGTTAAATAGGAAATACCCCCTATAGGAAAAATGTGCATTAAGATGACGATTAGGAGAAATTTACATTTTTCTATTGTAATAAAGAGAAATAGAAAATTTACATTTTTCTATTGTAATAAAGAGAAATAGAAAATTTACATTTTTCTATTGTAATAAAAGTAATAGAAAATTTACATTTTTCTATTATAATAAAGAGAAATAGACAATTTACATTTTTCTATTGTAATAAAGAGTAATAGAAAATTTACATTTTTCTATTGTAATAAAGAGTAATAGGAAATTTACATTTTTCTATTGTAATGAAGAGAGATAGAAAATTTACATTTTTCTACGTTAAAATATAAGATTTACATTTTCCTGTGTGAAGATGAAAGATTTACATTTTTTTTTCTATGTAGTAATGAAAGGTTCACATTTTTCAATGTAAAAGAATTTACATTTTTCTTTGTAAAAGAAAAGAGATAAAATATTTATATTTTATAAAAACATACAAAGTACATCTTTATGTTATAAAAATGAATTACATTTATAAAGTACATTTTTATGTATTTAAAAATGAATTGGACAAAGTACATTTCTACGTTATAAAAATGAATTAGACAAAGTACATTTTTATGTTATAAAAATGAATTGGAGGAAAAGAATAATTTTATATAATTAAAGAAAGAGTACATTTTAAACATCATTTTTGTCGCATTAGAATTGGCAAACAAAAATGTCATTTTTATTGAAAGTAAAAATATACAATGTTAAAAACATCATTTTTGTCGCATTAGAATTGGCGAACAAAAATGTCATTTTTATTGAACATAAAATATACAATGTCGAAAATATCATTTTTGTCGCATTAGAGTTGGCGAATAAAAATGTCATTTTTATTGAAAGTAAAATATACAATGTTCAAAACACCATTTTTGTCGCATTAGAATTGCGAACAAAAATATTGTTTTTGTAGAATAAAGGAATGAATTTTAATAAAGGGAACCGCTAAGTGGGTTATATATATAAATATAAATATAAAATTTAACGAAACGAGAGCGGCAGTTCGCGTATCGACAATCGTAACTTCAAATGATTATATAGAAAGATCCGACCGTTTGATTTACCCAAAACTGGAACCGCTAGGACCGCTTTGGGAAGAGCTTTCCAACGATATAAATTTCATCAAAATCCGACGGTTAGATTTTAAGATATGTGTAAATTAAATTTTGGTGAAAACAGCGCCAGGGCCGCCCATTGACCCGAAACGTCGTTGATTTATTTCGAGCTATTTTAAATAAATAAAAATAGCGATAAATAGTTATAAATATATATATGAAATGTTTTAAACTATAATTATGCGACAATTATTTGAAAAGACCGAGTTTAACTCATTTCAAATAATTGAACGGCGATTAAATCAAAGATGTAACAAGACGGTGTAGAAGACCGGAGATCTTCACATCGAATGGACGACGACTACTGATGCCTTGGACTGATTTGCTCCTAGGACAAGGTTGAAGCAGTAATTGTCCGGACGTGTGTGTTGGTCGTGCGGATAAGCGAGAACCTCTTTGGTGTCTCCGGTTTCGTTCCGACCCAGAACGGACTTGTAAATGGATGCGTGTCTGACGTTGGAGTTCACCCATGTAATTCAATCGATTTGTATTAATATATGTCTGTTTGGTGGTGGAGAATCTATTCTCTGCTTAACACCCGGATATATAGTAATAGTTATCGATCGCACGGCATGAATTGTCAATGTGTCACGCCAAGATGCAATGATCAAGGCTTTGTTGAAAAGCAGGCCTTGTGGTCGATGATCAAAGCATAGCCTGTTTAGGCATAGCTTTGTGTATAGCGTGACTTCGCGAGCCTCACACCCCGGTATGAGTCAAAAACGGGATATGGACCGTAGGGAGTGCATACGTTTCTTTCTAGCTAGAAGTGGGGTTTGGGCTTTAACACGGCCTGGCATTTTACTATGTGGATTATGGATTGAGGTACCTCGTTTTTTTTATAGGCCGGAAGTGGTCATATTATAGGTCCAAAAGGGTCGGGAAACGTATGTTCAGGAATTGCCAATCCACTACCGTTAGGTGGGGACCGGCCCTACCGTTCCAAGGGTTGCCCATAGGTGTGATCTTGAGGCATTTGCTAGAGTGTCTCGAATCGGAAAAGGACGATCCCTAGCCTCGATTTCATGACAGAAAACCAATTCCCAATACGACGACATCTCGGTTTTGATTGTAAACTTATATACGGCGACATAATATATGGTACCTATGCCGTCTAGGATTGATATATTTATTTTGAAGTATTTTAATATTGCCTAGACACTAATAATAATATTGAAATATTACTTTTCACGTATTAAGCATATTTGATCATCATAAGGGAAAACTCTATCCTCTTGTGTGCGTTGCATTGTGTGATAGGACTTGAGTCTTATGATGATTTCATTTTTTTCTAAAAGTCATTTCGCTGTTTTATATAAACTTTATAAAATTATGCACTAGCAATCCAATGGAGTAAACCCGTTCCGCGTTAGCGGCGTGGTCCTGTGATTCGCCATATTGATAGTTAATTTAGTTAAGAATTCTCACACCAGCCCCATGACTGACTCGTAGTTTGTTTCACTTTTGGGAACTCGGGTGCCCTCTTTCCACACGGGTAGCCAATTGACAGGTTCAGGAGATACATTCTGATTGGAGCTTTCTTGGACAAAAGAAGAAGAAGACCTTTTCTCAAGTTTTTACTTCTGCTTGAGACATTTTACCTTTTTAGCTTTGATGTATGTGATGAAGTTTGAGACTTGTTTCTTTCCATTTGAAAACTTATTTCCCTTTTTGTTGAGACTCCTTATTTGGCTAAGTTGTATCCTGTACTGCGTACTCTGATGTATTGGATATTATGATGTTGATGACATTTATTTCCGCTGCAATGGTTTATGTGTTATGATAATTATCTGAGATCTGTTTTTGCTGTAAATATGTTGTATTCCAATATGATTATCCTTACTTTAGGTCTATGGAAGTTTGGGGTCATCACAGGTTATGAGTTTAATTTTTTCTATATAAATATTTCTTTGAAAATTATAAATCATAATCCGAACCTTCTAGTAAAATTATTATGCAAGGTGTAGGAAACGAACCACTGTTGTGCTCTAATTAGGTGAAGCGACGATATAAGATTTTGATTATCTTAATTCGAGGCTTAACCCAACCAAAAATCCATGCTTTGTTATAAAATAGAATTGGGGTATCGTGTCTAGCCGGTTATTTAGGGTCAAAACTAAATTTGCTAAAAGTAAGGATTAAGCTTTTATTATTACAAAGATTTTATATAGGAAATTCTGAAAGCTTAAAACTCAATTTTGTTCGAAAGGCTTTTCTAAATGGATAAAAATATGCTTATTGTTCCTGATAAACACAAATGTCATTTCAATTTGGACTATGAATTATACGAAAATATAATTCATATACCTACTCATGAGAATCTCGAAAATGGTATTCAAAATTTAATTGTCGATTTACTTCAAGAAATAGAAACAGACATTAAAGAGTTAAAACACAAATTGTACTAACAAACTCTTAATGGAGGGTTTTGGAAAAATATGTCAAAAATTTATTGGTTAAATAGAATTAGGATGGTAAAATACACATCAGAAGAGAAAAATAAAATTGATGTTAATAAAATAAATTAGACTTACTACCAGGATTTTCTCAAACTTCAAGAAAAGGAATTAATTGGAGAAATAGAAAGTGCTGAAATTTATTCATATTATGAATACCATTCAACTGCAATAAATTATTTCAAGAAAAAAGAAGAGACCTCTTCTTATGGAGAATCTAAACATGAATCTGAAGACTCCATAGAGTCATATGATTTATTTGACACATCAGATAAAATTGTTTCCAAAACAAACACAATTGGAGCGGAATCCAGTAGATCAACAATGATGCTTCCTACACCAGAAGGAGCGTCTAGGGTTGATGTACCAAATCTAGATACAGTAATGGGAGAACAGGATGAAAATACAAATGAATATACGACTGATGATCTCTATCCACAAATACTAAGACATGGTACTAGATCTGATTGGATTAAGTATCATTCTTCTCGCAAACGCTTAAAAACTTTTATAATGATCAACCAAAAGATACTCTTACTTTCAATATCGATAAAATTTCCCATAAAAACATTCGAAAGTTTATACTAACTTGGCTTCAACATATTTCCGAAACTATATATTCATTACCTCCCCAATTAAATGTTCCAAAAATTTTAAACTATGCAACAAGCTATTGGGAAGGAGATGCTTTAGCATGGTTAATAAATCTTGAACAAATGCAACACACTCAATTACAGGCTATTAAAATAGTCAAAATAAGCAAGATGCTCTTGGAGATATATTTAAGTTATTATTTGCAGATTTTATTGGAGAAACTTTTCTCGATGATATTGATTGCGAAAAACAATTACTAAAAATAATACTATGCGATATTTGTATGTTAGAAGAATTTACAGCCAAATACATTGGATTACTTTTTCACTTAAAAAATAATGAACAAAAGCTCTTTTGGATAAAAGGCTTTTTTTTATGAAAATACCATATACGTGGAATAATATTATCCAAGAAAGATGTAACATTCTAAAACAAAGTAATACTGACGAAAATCATGCCGTAGGCCTCTTTAAAAAGACATGCATAGATACAATGGAAAGAGTTTGCGAATAGACTAGTGCTAAAAAAGAAATGAAAAATAAAATCAAACATTCTAAATTAGGATTTAATTGCTGTACAAAATACTCAAAGGACATAAACGCATAGTTTGGATGTCTACCTAGATATGAAAAGCAGTTTAATAACTTTAATAGGAAAAGGAAGCCTAAATACAAAATTACTCGAAGAAAATGGAAACCTGAGTATAAGAAAAAATTCCATAGAAACAATAACTTTTCAAAAAAAAAATTATAAAAAAGAAAAACTTAAAAAAGGGTTGTAAATGTTTCAAATGCAATCAAGAAGGACATTATGCTAATGAATGCCCTTCAAATTTTAAAAATATTATAATATCAAATATTGAAGAATACGGTATTCATGTTGGACTATTAAGGATATATAAAGTGATGATAATTCTCCTATATAAGAAATTGAATTAATTTATTCATATACTTCCAAAGAGATTGATGATGTCATTGATGATTTTGACAACTTCAAAGTCAACATGATAACTATAAATCAAACGCATAATCAAATAAAAATAATACGGTTAACCATATACGCAATCCTCCCTAAAAAAGAGAGAATAAACTATACAAGATATACTTTATATGTAGCAAAAAATATTGCTTTAAGAAGACATTGTACTACAAAAATATTTTTGGATTTATTAATAAAAATTCCATTTGGATATTATGGAAAAATATACAATATTCCTAGACATCCAAAGGAAAATATATTTATAACACATGGATTAATAGAACCTCTTTCCGAAAATAATGCAACTATACTATTTAGAAGTACTAGTATGGAAATCAAAGATTATATTATATAATAAAGAGACCCAATTGGACTTCTAATTATTCATAAATATGAAGATCTTCCAATTATAAAGGAAGAAGTATATGATTGTGATACATTCACCCCAAATGGGTGGATCTAGATCTCATTCTTCATAGAACAATGAAACTGAAATATGTCGTGAATATAGAATATACATGAATACAATTTCATCCGGAGAATCTTCGGATTCACAAATTCAGGATTGCAAAGGGGAATAATTTATTATTACAAATGAAGATCTTGAAAAATTGAAAGAGGCAATTCCAAGATTAGATAAAAGGGAAATTTATAAACCTAAAACCCTTAAATCTAGATTCCTTAATCAACATACTTATGTATTTGAACGAATGCAAGGAAATGTTGAGCTAAAAGGAGATGAAGACTTTACTTCTATAATTCTTCTAAATAAAAACAAAATAGAAAAATTAAAAGCTAGATATCCCAAAATGAGATATTTACATATAGGATTAATATAATTAAAAATTACAGCTCTTTTCAGATCAGGAATAGATACTCCTATTTTGATAGTATGTACGGATGAAAGATAATTAACATTCCTCTATATAGTGTTATTGGAGGAGCTAAATCTAATTTAGAAAATAGATTATTTGGAGTAAATACACATCCTGATTTTTGTATAAGCCTTGAAGATAAAAACATTGAGAAAGCATGTACTTTATCAGTAAATTTACAGAATATTAAGTTATTAATAGAGTCTAAGGTTCTAGGAATTCAATGGGAACATTGCATGGCATTAAATGATACAACCACATTTAAATCTATTACTCCGAAACAATTCGTAAAATTATTCGAGGTGGAAATGGGAAAAACAATTCAACCTAAATTAGTAGATATGAGACACTTGAAATTTGATAATGAAATTCAAGTTTTCATAAAATCTCTTAGACCAAAAGTACAAATACCTACAGAGTATTTTGTTGCATCAGGAAATACTATTTCCACTACAGTAAAAAAGAATGAAGAAGATTCAATATCAGATAAACCAAGATGATCGCTACCATTATCTGAAGTTGAACTAACATCTGACATTCTCAGAGGAATAAATAATCATATGAGTTTTAGACAATCTGATCTAATGGAAGGAAAAACCATACGGGTACTTGAAGAACCTAACTGAATGGTGATAAAGGTTCCCTCATAAAATGTAACAACCCGGAAATTCTGCACCAATTTAAAATTTTTATTTTAACAATTTTTATGGTTTTTAATATCAATGTAACGATTAAAAATTTATTTTTAATCGAAGTTAAAATGTAATAATTTAATTTAAATATAAAAGGAGTTTAAAATGGCAGTTCAAAAATTCGATTTCAAATTTCAATTGACTGTACATGATTCAAAATAAAACAGATTTCAGTAAAACTAGAAATATTAGAATCTGTTTAACTATATCTTTCTAACGAATGTGAAAAATCGAAATTTCATAACATGAATAAAAAGTTATGTCCAGTTTAAAATTCAGAAAAGTCGCTATAGAATTTATATATTTTTAATATAATATATATCCCTTGAAAATAGCCATTTTGCAAACGACCTCCGTTTTCGACGAAACCACTTTTGTTGGATTTGGAATGTCATATTATTGCTAGATTTCAATTTTCATAATTTTTAGAATTAAATTGTGAGCGTGGAAAAAGAAAATGTGATTTAACAGTTTCAATCAAATTTAATTGACTTGAAAATGGCCATTTTTCCAAATAGTCTCCAAATTCGATGAAATTTGTTTTGTTAGGACCGTATCGTTAAAACATAACTAGAAATAATTTTTCTGTAATTTTTAGAGTTAGTATGTGGCCCCGGTAAATTAAAATGCATGATTAAATTAAATAATTAAATATTTTATAATAATGAAAAATGGACTGAGACGATCATACGGGCTAACAGGTCCTAGTCCAGTGTGTTCGGAAGGGGGTATTTGGCTAGGGACAACATCAGTTGGGCTAAATTTGGAGCGGGTTGGAATTAACGGGTTATTTTAGTGAATTAAAGAATTAAATAATATATTACATTATAAATACATTAGAAAATACCTAAACCCTAATGCAAATGGCACAGCCGCCGCCGCATGCTTCTCCAATGGCTGAAATCATTCTAATTTGTTTCTTCAAATTCTCCCAATCTATTTCAAATTACTATGTAGTTCCAAAGACAAAATTAAAGAGCAATTCGAGCTCTATATAATGAACGGACAAGATCGATTTTTTACTTCATATTTTTGTCAAATTCGAGGCTCAAAGCCTGGATGTTCGAACATGGATTCCCATGTCTAGGGGGCTGCGAGCTCGACCCAACTCTAGGCGCTGGAAGGTGGTGCCATGGCCTTTAATGTCGTCACCTTGGATCGAGGACCGGTGCCTCATACGGCGTGCGAGGAGGAACCCTACGTATTGGACCATGGGTTTGATGCTTCATCGGCTTACAGAAGGAAAAGGGAAGAGGATCGGCCTTTGTAAATGTAACTAGTTGTTTAATTATAATATTATTAAATTAATAATGTTTAAAATTGTATTAACTTTGAACTCTCGTATCTTATTCAATACGTATCATAAATTGGCGAAACTGAATCTGTTAGAACCGTATTGACGAGATCTACACTCCATTTCTGAGCCGATCAAAATTTGGCCAAAATTTCATATCTGAACCATTCAGATTTAAACGACTATGAGAAATCTATTTTTTTTTTCAAATAATTAGAAATAATTCTGATTTTATTGTTACCAATCTACAGTTAATTCCTAGTTGTTATTATCCATGATTTGTTCTTTGCTGAATGTGATGTATAGATCTGTTTGTTTGGTGATGTTACATGGTGATATAATTGTTAAAACATATAGATCCATTTGTGGTGATAAATTGGGTAAAATAAAAATATATAATTTTTGTTTAGATAAAATGATCAGATATAAGAAACACCAATTTTATCTATTTGTTAAATTAGAATTTTCAACAATTACTAAAACATCAATTTGGTCTATTTGTTGAATTAGAATTTTCAACAAATATGAAAACATCAATTTGGTCTATTTGTTGAATTAGAATTTTCAACAAATATGAAAACATCAATTTGGTCTATCTGTTGAATTAGAATTTCCAACAAATATGAAACACCAATTTTTGTCTATTTATTGAATTAGAATTTTCAATAAATAAGAAAACACCAACTTTTGTCAATTTGTGAAATTAGAAATTTCAACAAATATGAAACATCAATTTGCGTCATTTGTTGAACTAGAGTTTTCAACAAAAATAAAATATACATTGTCATTTTGTTGAACTAGAGCTTTCAACAAAAATGATGTATCAAATTTACCATTGTGTTGAACAAGAAGATTTACCAAAAATGAAATATCACTTTTGTCATTTGACTAAATTAGAATTTTTAATCAAAATGAAATATCACTTTTGTCATTTGATTAAATTAGAATTTTCAATCAAAATGAAATATCACCTTTGCCATTTTGGATTGAATTAGAATTCCCAACAAAAAGGAAATATAAATTTCTATCATTCTATAGAATTAATATAAAAATAGAAATGTTCATGTTTTAAAAATAAGAATATGATTACATTAAAAAGTTCACATTTTTAATGTAATATTAGAACATAGAAAAGATTAATGTTTTAAAAATAAAACATGTTTTACATTAAAAAAATAATCACTTTTAATGTAATAATAGAATTTAGATAAAGATTAATGTTTTAAAAAGAAACATGTCTTACATTAAAAACTCACTTTTTAATGCAATAATAGAACTATAGAAAATATTCGTGTTTTAAAATGAAAACATGTCTTACATTAAAAACTCACTTTTTAATGTAATAATAGAATGTAGACAAATATTCATGTTTTAAATTGAAAACATGTTTTACATTAAAAATTCATTTTTAATTTAATAATAGAAATATAGAAAAAAATTCATGTTTTAAAATGAAAACATGTGTTATATTAAAAATTCACTTTTTAATGTGAAGATAAAAGTTGGACAAACATGCATGTTTTAAAATAAAACATGCTTACATTAAAAACTTTGTTTTTAATAAAATGAATGAATCACTAGAAAATATCCATTTTTAAAACAAAAGCATGTTAACATTAAAAATATCATTTTTATAAAAGAATGATTCATATGCAAATTGTTCACATTTTAATAAAAGTGTCGAAAACATTAAAATCATATTTTAATGTAAAGTTTGATTCGTTGGAAATATTGACGGTTTGAATAAAAATGTTACGTTAGATTAAAATATCATTTTTGTTAGAAAATGTTACGACAGATTAATAAAATTTTATTTTATTAGAATCATGTCATGTTAATTAAAAATACCATTTTATTTGAATCATGTCATGTTAACATAAAAACATCATTTGTTTAGGAATGTCATGATTAACATAAAAACATCATTTGTTTAGGAATGTTATGATAATATAAAAACATCATTTGTTTATGAATGTTATGATTATATAAAAACATCATTTGTTTGGAAATGTTATGTTAATATAAAAACATTACTCTTATTAGAAATGTTTATTTAAAATAAATATGTCATTTTAGTTAGTAATGTCATTTATGAAAATATCATTTATGTCAAAGTGTAAAATGTCATTTATGTCAAACATAATAAAATGTCATTTTATTGAATTAGAAATGTTAACGATAAAAATAACATTTTTGTTATAAATGTTATATTAGATTAAAAATAACATTTTTGTTATAAATGTTATATTAGATTAAAAATAACATTTTGTTAGGAATGTTATATTAGACTAAAAATAACATTTTTGTTAAGAAATGTCATTACATTAGAAAATATCATTCATATAAAAATGTCATTTATTTAGTAATGTCAGTTATATAAAAATGTCATGTTAATAGAAATGTCATGTTAATAAAAATGTCATTTTGTTAGGAATGTTATGATGAAGATAAAATATGCAAATGATAAGATTACATTTTTATAGTACATATAGAAATGATTAAAATGACCATTAGTTGGAAATACAAAATTCGCTAGATTAAAACATTATCATTATTATGATTAGCGATATTGGAAATAATTCAAACTGAATTAGAATTGGTTAAATTTATTAACCAATGATTTAGTTAAATAAATTGTTGTTGTTGTTTGAAAACCCCACATGGGTGTTGGGACGATATTTGGCCTACATTAGTCCCAATATTTAGCTGTATGTCAATCGATGGATTGACAGTCTACGACAAGCATTATTATTTATTTTAATGCTCATACAGTTACAAATCTCACTCTGGATGTGAATGGATTGTTTATTGATTATTTCTCATTATTGTTATATACATGTGATGTATGAAATCCATATAACTGAAATTATATGGTAATTGATTGAGTCGCATTCAGATTCAGAATATCTTTTAAATAAACAATATTTGAAAATAGAGAACATTTTTATAAAAAGAATATTTTAAATTAATGAATCTTTTGAATAAAGAACAAATCTTTAAGTTAAGATTTAATGAAGTTTTTCAATGAATTAATATTTAATTGGAATTAAATATAAAAGAATTGAGTTTTGGGTTGTCGTGAATGGTGTCTTCAATAACGCTGTTCTTAAACCCAGTTGAGAAAAGAATAAATCTTTAATTAAGATTATTAGAGTTTCCAATTGTATTTAGTAATTGGAATAAAATGAAATGTGAATTGGGTTTATTGTGAACTGTGTTTTAAACGACATTTGTTCTTTAACCCGATTTCCAGTGAAAATATGATTTGGAATTTATAAATCTTTTTATTTAGATTTAATGGAAACTTTTCCAAAGTAAAGTTTTCCAATTTAATACATTAAATTGGGATTGAATGGAATTCGATTTAATAATAATCGAGATAAGCTTCTGTAAAAGAAGTCCGATACTATATATGGAATTTAAGAGGCTTTGCCGTTATTCCATTTTTATTATTGGTCTGATACAGAAATTTATGTCGATTATATATTGATTTGATTTCTATGAAAATTTCATATTTAATGGAATACGATTTTGGGTTTATCGTGAACTGTGTTTTAAATGACATTAGTTCTTTAACCCAGTTAAAGATAAGACAAGATTAATCTCTTAAATTTAAATAATCATTAAATAATGATTTCTGATATTTAAAACCAAATTGGAGTTTTAATAAATCTTTTAAAGAAAGATTTAAGATTAACTTTAAAGAATTTATCTTTGATAAGATAATGTGAATATTTTATTGAAAAAATATTCTGAATTGGAATGAGGCCTTTGATATGTTTTTATAACACTTGATTTTTGATTATAAAATACGCGAGTTATTCGGGAAGACCGGGTTTAACCCATTCTCAATAATTACTGCGACGATTAAAAGTCGAACATGAAGACGGTGGTTGAAGACCAGCGATCTTCGTATCGAATGGATGACTATTGATGCCTTTGATAGGAGTTGCTGCATTGAAAGGATTAAAGTGGTAGTTGTCCAGACGTACTTGTTGATTTTCCGGATATGCGAGCACCCCTCTTCTGTATTGGACATACGGGACGAGGAATAAGTTGACTCCGGTTTCGTTCAGACCCAAAACGGACTTGTAAATGGATGTGTGTCTGACATTGTATTTCATTTCATGTAAATTAAATTGATTTCTATTTAATATATATCTGTGGTGGCGGAGAATTTATTTTCAGTCTTAACACCCTTCTCTGAGACGCACGAGCTCAGAGGTTACATATTGGTAGTTATCGATCGCATGGCGTGAATTATCAATGTGGCATGCCAAGATGCAAATGATCAAGTCTTTTGTTGAAAAGTAGAGCCTTGTGGGATGATCAAAGTATAGCCTATTTCGGCTTAGCTTTGTGTATAACGTTACCTCACGAGCCTTACACCCTGATAAGAGTCAGAAATGGAACAAGGGAACACAGGGAGTGCACACGTTTCTTTCTAGCTAGAAGTGGTGTCAGGGTTTTTACAAGGCTCGACAATTTTTTTACTTATGTGGTTGATGGATTATGAGGCGCCTCGGATTTATTGGTCAATTGTGACCATTTTATAGGTCCAATAGGATCGGGAAGCGTGTGTTCAGGCATAACTAATCCACTAACGTTATTTGTGGACCGTCCCTGGATCCAAGGGTTGCCCGTAGGTACCTGAGACATTGCTAGAGTGTCTTGAATCGGTAAGGAGATCGTTCCTAGCCTTGACTCATGATGGAAATCCAACTTCCAATACGACATCATGCGGTTTTGATTGTAGAACTAGTTTGGCGACATAGTAGGATGGGGTACTTTGCTATCTATGATTGATACATTATGATTGAAATTGTTTCTGAAAAAAAATATACACTAATAATAATATCAAATCCGTTTTATACGTATCAAGCATTTTTGACCATTATAAGGTAAAACTCTATCCTCCAGTTTGCGTTGCATTGTGTGATGGGACTTGAGTCTTATAATGGCTTCATTTTTCCAAAAGGCTTTACGTTGTTTAACGATTTACTTTATTTATGCATTGGCAATCCAATGGAGTAAACCCGTTTCGCGTTAGCGGCGTGGTCCTGTGATTAGCCTTATTATTAAATAGATTAAGTAGATTTCTCACACCAGTCCCATGACTGACCTGTAGTTTGTTTCACTTGCAAACTCGGGTGCTCATATTTTCCACATGGGCAGTCGAGTAGCTTATTTTGCAGATATATTGAGTAGGATTCTGGATCGAAGCTTAAAGCTGTGTCCACAACACTGATAGCCTTCCGATGTGATTAGTTTATTTGTTCTGTTGCGCTGTATTAAATCTATTGTAAATTTATTTTCCTCTGTATTATATTCGATATACTCTGATATATTATGTACTCTGATGTAATATTATTATAATGTTTATAAAAGTCTTCTGTTATTTGTTCTGATGTGTTGTATGCCCAAAGTTATCGTATTCGGGTTTTCGAACGGTCTTAGTCGATTTTGCGATTGATTAGGTCTGGCGAAATCTGAGTCATTACAGTTGGTATCAGAGCACTGGTTAGCTCAAATCTTTGGGGTACAACTCGATTAGAACTGAACAAAAGACTCATCAGAGGTAGGATTAGTAATTTCCTATAAAAGAATACTCATTAGAGAAAGGATCAATAACATCCTAGAACTAGAAATCTCGTTAGAAAAAAGGTTAGAAATGCCCTAGAATGCGTTGAGAGTGACAAGTTTATAATTAACGTATTTGTGATTATATATATAATCTGATCTTTGGAAATATGATTTTTGAATATATAAAAGTTATATATTTGAAAAGCTAATCAACTAATTGATTGATGATTGTGTTGTTTGACTATTAATTCAACTAAATAAAAATTATTGAAACCAATAAAAGAAAGAAAATTGAGTTGGTTAATTAAAACAACTTTTAGCTATGTTCCTTTTCGAGGATGAAAAGATTTTAAGTGAGGGAGATTGTAACAACCTGAAAATTCTGTACCAGTTTAAAAATTTTATTTTAACAATTTTAATGGTTTTTTAATATTTAAAAATGGTTTATTTTAAATAATAACGACCAAAAATTTATTTTCAAATCAAGTTAAAACATAATAATTTAATTTAATTATAAAAGGAGTTTAAAATGGCAGTTCGAAAATTCAATTTCAAATTTCAATTGACTGTGTAGGATTCAAAATAAATCGGATTTCAGGCAAACCAGAAATATTAGAATCTGTTTAACAATATCTTTCTAACAAATGTGAAAAATCCAAATTTCATAATAGGATATGTCCAGTTTAAAATTCAGAAAAGTCGCTATAGAATTTATATATATTTTAATATAATATATAGCCCTTAAAAATAGCCATCTTGCAAACGACTTCCGTTTTTGACGAAACCACTTTTGTTGGATTCAGAATGTCAAATTATTGCTAGGTTTCAATTTTCATAATTTTTAGACTTAATATGTGAGCGTGGCAAAAGAAAATGTGATTTAACAGTTTAAGTCAAATTTAATCGACTTGAAAATGACCATTTTTCAAACAGTCTCCAAATTTGACAAAATTAGCTTTGTTAGGACCGTATCATCAAAACATAACTAGAAATATTTTTTATGTAATTTTTATAGTTAGTATGTGGCCCCGGTAAATTAAAATGTACGATTAAATTAAATAATCAAATATTTTATATTTTAAAATAAAGAAAAGTGAGCTGAGACGATCAAACGGGCTAACGAGTCCTAGTCCAGTGTGTCCGGAAGGGTGGTATTTGGCTAGGGACAATATTAGTTGGGCTAAATTTGGAGCGGGTTGGAATTAACGAGTTATTTTGGTGAATTAAAGAATTAAATGATATATTATATTATAAATACATTAGAAAATACCCAAACCCTAATGCAAATGGTACAGCCTCCATCGTATGCTTCCCCAATGGATGAAATCATCCTAATTTGTTTCTTCAAATTCTCCCAATCTATTTCAAATTACTATATAGTTAAGACAAAATTAAAGAGCAATTCGAGCTATATACAATGAACGGACAAGATCGATTTTTACTTCATATTTTTGTCAAATTCGAGGCTCAAAGCCTGGATGTTCGAACACGAATTCCCGTGCCTAAGGGGCTACAAGCTCGGCCCATCTCTCGGCGCTGGAAGGTGGTGCCATGGCCTTTGATGTCGTCACCTTGAATCGAGGACTGGTGCCTCATACGGCGTGCGAGGAGGAACCCTACGTATTGGATATTGGGCTTGATGCTTCATCGGCTTACAGAAGGAAAAGGGAAGAGGATCGGCCTTTGTAAATGTAATTAGTTGTTTAATTATAATATTATTAAATTAATAATGTTTAAAATTGTATTAACTTTAAACTCTCGTATCTTATTCAATACGTATCAGAAATTGATGAAACTAAATCCGTTAGAACCGTATTGACGAGATCTACACTCCAGGACTGACTAGAACCATTTATGAGCTGATCAAATTTTGGTCAAAATTGAACACGTATAGCATTTAACTAGTGGTTAAGAAATGCACAACACTCATGTTTACTTTGTGGTTAAATAAGGACTGACGTGTTTCATTTACACGTACAAAGTCTTCGGCTGAAATTCATTTAGTGTAATATAAGCTTGTGAATAATAATATTTCTTTCTTTGCAAGGGTACTTTGTTATGTGAAATTCTGCTTGCGTACAGACAGAAATAATAATACCGTTGTATCGAGCTCGGTGCCACAATCCCAAAAATATAATAACATTGGTAGGTTAACTCATATTGTGAAACCCTAAAATATCGATATAGGGTGCAAAATACTCCAAATTAAAAGTCGCGTATTTAATTAATTAAAAATTACAGTAAAATTCTAAAAATTAAATTATCACTATGTCTCAAAAGAACCCTATCTAAATTCAAACCCGATATTCAAATATTTTTAAATAACTGTTATGGCCACGGAAGAATATACCGCTGTTTTTCTGAATATTTAATTTGGACATAACTAAAAATCTACACGACGAAATCCCTATTTTTCTCTTCCATTAGACAAATATACTTTACCTGCTCCTAATGTTTCTTGTTTCACAGAAATCCGATTTAAAACGGCTTCTGTATAATCGTTTAAAGTTCGAATCGCCAATTCGTGAACTGCCGCGCCATTTCGAGCTCGATTATATATAGAATATAATTTATATGTTCAACCAACGTTAATTAAATATATTCGTTATCGTAATTCAATTCTAAATTGAATTATATATTTTGAATTGCCCAATTCACACCATATCGCCATTTCAGCCAATTCTGATTATTTCAGAATTTAATATATTATTTAATTATTATTTTAATTAAATATTCACTATTATTTTATCCAACAACCATTTGAATTCTAAACCACCATTTATATAATTAAATAAGTTAATTATATATCGTAGAAAATACTGGTCGTTACAAAGATACTGAAAAACTAAAAGTGTCAATTCCAAGATCAGATAAAAGGGAATTTTACAAACCTATAACCTTTAAATTTTGATTCCTTAATCAACATACTTATGTATTTGAACGAATGCAAGGAAATGTTGAGCTAAAAGGAGATGAAGACTTTACTTTTGTAAGTTTTCTAAATAAAACAAAATACAAAAAAATTAAAAGTTATATCCAAAAATGACATATTTACATATAGGATTAATACAATTAAAAATTACAGCTCTTTTTAAATCTGGAATAGATAACCCTATTATGATAGTATGTATGTCTGAAAGAATAATTAATAGTCCTCAAAATAGTAGTATAGGACGAGCTAAATCTAATATAGCAAATATATTATTTGGAGTAAATATACATCCTGATTTTTCTATAAGCCTTGAAGATAAAAACATTGAGAAAGCATGTACTTTATCAATAAATTTACATAATATTGAGTTATTAACAGGGTCTAAGGTTCTAGGAATTCAATGGGAATATTGTATGTCTTTAAATGATACAACTACACTTAAATCTTTACTCCGAAACAATTCGTAAAATTGTTCGAGGTTGGAATGGGAAAAACAATTCAACCTAAATTAGTATATATGAGACAATTGAAATTTGATAATGAAATTCAAGTCTTCATAAAATCTCTTAGACCAAAAGTACAAATACCTACATAGTATTTTGTTGCTACAGGAGATACTATTTCCACTTTAGTAAAAAAGAATGAAGAAGATTCAATATCTGATAAACCAAGATGATCGCTATCTTTATCTGAATTTGAATTAACATCTGACATTCTAAGAGGAATTAATAATCGTTTGAGTTTTAGAAAATCGAATCCAATGGAAGGAAAAACCTTACGGGTACTTGATAAGAAAAAAAGAACAACAACAAGCTTACCGAAGAACAAGCTAAATATAAACAATAAAGTGGAGAACAACCAAGAAATGAAATATAGAAGAAAAAAAATTCCTTACACTCTATAGAAGAAAAGAAAATAAAAGAACTAATTAAGGATCAAAAAATCATTTATTTTCCTTTAGAAAGAACTTCTTAAAATTCAAACTGATGCTTCTGACAATTATTGGGTAGGAGTATTGTAACGAACGCGATTTTTCGACCTTGAAAATTGACATATAACACCATATCTACTATTCGAATATCAAAAATACCGGAACTTCAATAGAAAGAAGTTAGAGGGTGAGAATAGATAAGATAGAAAATTAGAATAGAAGGAGAGGAACAAAAACAGAATCAGAGTAACACGAACCTCACAGCGGAACGAATAAAATATACTATATAACATAACTTTGAAAAACAAATATGTACTTGAATATACATATCATTATCAAGGTAAAACACTTGCAACACAACGGAAATAAACAATTGCTATAAAATCATGAAGCCTCCTGCTCCAAGCTCTCAGTATATCTGTAAAATCCCAACTACTTAACTGCCCATACAAAATTGGGCACCCAATAGTTTAGGGAAAACAAAACAAAATAAACTCTGGGTCAGTTATGGGACTGGTATGTTTTAATAATTTAAAACGGTTTGAGAAAATAAACGATATCTCATAAGACCACGTCGTATAACATGGAACGGGTTTTTTTCCTTATGAGAATCCAAAACACTTGATTTAATATTCAAAATCTTTTTGAAAGAAACGATGTTCTTTATATCAAAACTCTTTTGATATTATAATAGTGCCTATCAACCACAACTAGATAATCATCTAGCAGAACGCGTTCATCTCACGTTCCACTTACATAATATATAATCAAAAATCGAGGGCGCTTAATGGGTAATGAATTCCAACTGGCAAGGTACGGGACCACCTTCCGACGGTGTATCTCAAGAGAGGAATACACCGGGTTCAACAAGAACATCTTATAACCCAGGCTAAACATGACTGGATACTCATTTCGCTTGAGTATATCGAATGTATTATCACCAACGGTTGGGATCAGCAACCGTTTCCTAAAAGGGACAACATCGAAATAGTTTAAAGAAGAAAATGGATTTTCTCTAGATCAGGTGACAATACATCATAATTGGCAGCTAACCACTTAGCCATGTGACCTACTAGATTTTTACTGTCCCCTAGTTTTGAGGCTTGAGGTCATAATGTACAGATCACGCCTTTATTTACTTTGAATTTCACATCGTCATACTCGCCAAATCACAAATTGATTTCCCCAAAAATACCATGGGTATACAAGTAAGAGAAACGAATTCCTATGCCACCAGACGTAAATACGATTGAAGAGATCAACATGCGTGATCTATTAAATATACTCTATCAGACATTCTTCCATACAGGTTGTCCTGGGACTGGACAATCCGAAGGCACTATTCTATAAACCCATCTTAGGCAATTTCTACCTAGAATTACCAGAACAACACTTGCATAAACTCCATCTTCAATTATCTCATATTTGAATCTTAACGCTAATGCCCATACAGAGTGGTTTTCAAATAATAAATCTGATCCCGGTCTCTTCGTATTGACGAGGAAAAACGGTCAAAACTTTGATAGTCATTTATTTAACTATCAAGGTAAAAAAAATCCATACACACAACGGTCTTATTTCCAAATAGAAATTTTATCAATGAATTATCAATAAACATTTTTCCCTTTTAACTTAATTTATCATTAATTTGTTCATTTCCACATTTTCACATATTCGTAAATTCTTATTTTCTAAGTTTAGAAAATATATGTTATTGACATTGGAAAACGATTCCATTTCTTATCCACGCATCACTATCCTCTCACATTTATTAGTCTCCAACTGTAAACTAGTAAGAGAACAATTCCCTAAATATCAACCTCGAAGGCCGAAACCAACATCAAATCGATACTCAGGAAGTCATTCAACTTAGCTAATCTCCGGTCAGTTCCAAAGTTCCATAACTTTGTTTCTTAACTACTTATCAAATCATTGCTTACGCAACTCTCGGATTCAGTTTACGGTTCTACTTCTTTTTTAAAACATTTGTTATAATGATAACTTTATAATCCCAACTTTCGAAATATCTAACTTCAAATATAACTTTTATTCACTAATTTTAATAAATAATAATTAATAAATTTATTAAATAAATAATTCTTTCCTTAAAAACCAAAAAGTAAATATTACTTTCCTACATTCGATATAGTCAAATTCCAATGTATAATTTTCTCTCGAAAAATCTCTATTCGATTGCTCTCTTTCGAATAACTATATTCGATAACTCTCTTCGAATAACCTATATTCGATTAACTCTCTTCGAATAATTTTTGTTCGATTAACTCTGTTAGAATAATTTATATTCGATTAACTCTCTTCGAATAACCTATATTCGATTAACTCTCTCCGAATAACCTACATTCGATTAATTCTCTACGAATAAACCATATTCGATTAACTCTCTTCGAATAAACTATATTCGATTAACTCTTTTTGAATAAACTATATTCGATTAACTCTTTTCGAAAAAACTATATTCGATTAACTCTTTTCGAATAAACTATATTCGATTAACTCTCGTCAAATAAACTATATTCAGTTAATTTTCTTCGAATTAACCATATTTGATTAACTCTCTTCGAATAACCTATATTCGATTAGTTCTTTTTTCGAATAAAATATATTCGATTAACTCTTTACGAATAAACTATATTCGATGAACTCTTTTCAACCAATCTATTCTCCCAAAATAGAATCCACTATTTTATTTGATCGCCATTTCCTATCTCATTCAAATTCCAATTTGAATTCCTATTTCTAAATCCAATTTTCTTTAAAAATGTTTTAATTTATAAAATAGCTATTTTAATCCATTATTCACATCGAATGTGAATAATATTTCTTTTATATATCAATTCAGTTGAATAAGAAATCCCCTTTTTACTTCTAACACTTAAATATCATTTAAAATCCCCTTTAGAATTGCTATATTCAAATCCTATTAAATTTATCAGTGTTAAAACCGATTTCTACCCCTCTATATGAATTCAGACTTATATATTCAATTTATCCCATGATAAATTATTTTACTTAATTTATAAAACATTATTTATAGATTAATCTTCTTCATTTTATCTGTTAAAACAGATTTCTGTTTACAATCTACTATTTTGTAATTCAATTTATTTCCCAAATATTTCCTTTTCAATTCTATTTTTTTTACGAATATTTCCTTTTTCAAAATATCCTATTTATTCATATAAATATTTCCTTTTCAAAATATCCTATTTATTTCACAAAGTTCTCTATTTACTTCTTATTATTTCTATTAAGTATTTTAACCAAAAATGGTCTTTTAGACTTCCATATAACTGTTAATAAATTTTATACAGAAATTCCTTATTTAAATTTCAAATATCTCCTTTTATACAATCCATTTGATTTTATGAAATTCCAAAATTTCAATATCCACTACATAAATTCCTTTTTATAAAATCCTTTGATTTTATATAAATATTTTGTTTCAATATACAGTTTGAAATTTCCCTTTTTACATTCCACTATTTCTTTTGGTATTTAAAAGTACGAAATAACAAGACTAGTGTCATTATAATTAATCACAGATTATATATCACATCATATATCATAATATATGAAAACAAACAGTATTATAAATATTGAGTAATCCTGTTGGACCCCTCCAACCTGTTTCTATGCATCCACAGATGTTAAACAATATAATTAACATCAAATTTCATTTCAATATAAAATATTCTGATAAATAGAATCAATATTTGATTAGCGATATATATATATATATAAATCTAAATTGATATTTCAACCAATTAATTAGCAAATAAATCCAAACAATCAACACACAACAATCAATCATCATTTATCAATTTTGAAAATACGTTATAAAAATATAACTGTGCAAAGTTAGTGAGATTTACTCACATTGGTTGGTTATCGTCAAATAACGATAAGTGATCGTTGATTCAGATCAGAAAATTTATTTCGCTATAAATTGTAACTAGCTCCATTTCACTCCTAGTCAGCTCCATTGTGTAGACACCGTCCATACGATCCCAATGGATCTTGTTTCTTTGAATTTCGATCAAGTATGACAAAGTTATACATTACACAAGTTTATACTCTTATTTAAATCAAATTTAAACTTAATCAATAAAATTTATTGGGCTTTAACCTTATGATCCGACTCGCTAACCCAAACCCGCGTCATTGATCCTTCTTCCCTAGATATACGCTGAAACCTGCTCCTCCATTACTTGCCATTGTCGATTTCTTTTTCCCTCCATAACTCCTTCTTTATTCAGCGAAATTCAACACAACAACCTCCATTGCACTTCTCGTCGATCCCTCTTCATACCCACTCCCTCAAAGAAGAACTCGGATCTCCTTCCTGTGTCACGACAGTCACCCTCCCCCTTAACGGTATCAAATTGTTCCACGACTGAAATGCACCAAATTTTGGCGACTGAAGCCATTCGATCCCACAAACACAAAACTCAACTCGAATTCTTGATTTAAAGCTCACACCCTCTATTAACCTCAACCCTATCTTACGCCTAATACATGAAAGCGAAGAACAACAGATTCGAAGGCCTCAAAACTGATACTAAAATGAAGAGAATCATCTCATGAGCTCATATATATATATATATATATATATATATATTTGTGAGTTTATAGATTTTTATACGAGTTTATATGAATTTATGAAAATCAAAACGTTTTACTAGAAGTAGGAACCTGCGGCGGAAAATGGTTTGACCATAGAAATGGAAATATTAGGGTTAGAGAGAGTTCAAGTGTATTTATAGAAAAGGCTTGGCTTGTTTTAGAAACTTCATTCATTTTTAAATTAATTTACGTAGTTACCGCTATACATATTTTCCTTCTAAAAATCCGCATGATGACACACGATATCCAAAAATCACAAAAATGAGCATGCAGTTATAGTCGACATTACAGACAGAACGAAACTTGTTTCGTCGAATTCCGAGTCCGTCCGCTCACACAACATATTTTTAAAGTCAAATTATTGACTATTTTTCACATTAAAATTCTGCACGACCACATACTAACTCCAAAAATCACGAAAATTAAAATCTAGCAATAATTTGATATTCCAGATCCAACGAAATTAGTTTCATCGAAAACGGAGATCATTTGTAAAAATGGCTATTTTCTAAAGCTCTAAATAGACCAATTAAATATTTATACATTTAAAAATAGTTAAATTAAATATTAATAAATTAATATTTACGTATATATTCACATAGAATATCATTTAGCTCCAAAATAAATATATCGGGATTTATAACTCGATATTTGGAAGTTCCCAATTATATCGATATTCGATTTATATTAAAAATCCTTTTATAATATAAATAAATCGTTATAAATTATAAAGGCATTCCATAGCGACTATTTTAAAATTTGATTTGGACATAACTCACCATCTACATGAAGAAATCTTGATTTTTCTCTTTCATTGGAAAAATATAGCTCAACAGATTTAAACGTTTCTTGTTTCACAGAAATCTGATTTAAAACGGATTCTGTATATTCAATTAAAGTTCGAAACTCCTTATTGCGAACTACCTTGCCATTACAAACTCGATTTAATTTATATAATAATTATACGTTCAAACTTCATTTAAATAATAAATTCGTTATTATAATTCAATTCTAAACTGAATTGAATCAGTTAAATGATTCAATTCACACAATATTGTGAATTCAGCTATTTCCGACTACTTCGGAAATAAATATATTATATTATTATTTATATTAATTAAATATTTCATATAATTTAACTAAACAACCATTTAATTCCTTAAATAACTAGTTAAATAATTAAATAAATTAATTAATATATCGTAAAAATATGGGACGTTACATTCTTCCCCCCTTAAAATAATTTCATCCCCGAAATTGCTAAGTTAGAAAACAAACCCTATTAACTGGGTTAAAATTTATTTGCTTATCTATTGTCTTCAGTTTCGACTGAACCAATCGATTTCAATTAAAATATTAGTTCATTCCGGATAACCACAATTTTCAAACATTCTGAAAATTTTCTAACACCTTAAATTTTCGGAAAATTTCGCCAGCACCTCCTTTGTATGGCTCGATCGGTACAACTACAACTCGCCTCTCTAGGCCTTCTCCATCCCAAAAAAAAATAAATTAAATAGCCAAGCGTCTTTCCAAATAGGCTCATAAATCTCATGCTTATACAAAATATAAACTTGTACCTTTTTGTCGGGCATATCATTATATCCTTTCCATCTGTTACCAATTCTGCATATACCAATTTCATCCCAATCAAACTCCAAATCAGTTTTTATCCTCAAACCCAATCATTCACTTATAACCAAGTCAAATTCCATTTCAAATTCGAGTTCCATTCTCGATTTCAAATTCGAGTTCCAATACCTTTTCAGATTCCTTTCTCACAATTCAAATTTTGATCCTACTTGATATATTATATTCCAATTCAATTTCCAGTTAATTGGTTTCAATTCAATTCATATTTGCTTTCACAAATTCTATTTAATTTCCACTTCTGGCTTTAATTTAATTTCAATTTTCTTTTGCAAATTTTCTTTAAATTTGTTTTTGATTCAAAACAAACTTCCTGGGAGTTTTAAACAACTTACCTTTTTCAAACATCCAATATTCCTTTTCGGAAATCAAAACAACTTGCTTTTCTCAAAAAAAAATTCAAAAATTACCTCTTTGGTAGTAATCCAACACTAACACACTCGAAAATGAACACTAATGATGTGGCCATCATCATCAGAATTATTTTCCAGTGATAAAAGTGAGTTCAATACTATATCACTTTTCAAAACCCATTTCTTAATCATTTTCATTTTGAAATATCAATGCTTGTAAAACAATTTAAAATCTCCCAGGATTTTAAAATTCTCATATATTTAATCCAAGTCCATTTTTACAAACACTTTTCCACATTTCCGGAGTTTTAATTCTAATTCTGATTTTAAATTCAGATTTCAACCATTTGATTTCATATATTACACTTATATGAATCCTGATTGGCTATTTACATAACAATTTTACTTTTATAATCTCATTTGATTATAATAACAACCAACACATCCTATATATTATAATAATTCCAATATAAATTGTAACAATCCGGATTTTCAGAACCAATTTAAATTTTTTATTTTAGCTATTTTAATGGATTTTGAATATTTAAAATGATGTATTTCAAATAATAATGACAAAAATTTTATTTAAATCGAAGTTAGAACTTATAAATTTATTTTAATTATAAAACGAACCAGAAATGGTGCGGTAGTTTGAAAATTCAATTTTAAACTTTAACCTAATGTACATGATTCAAAATAAATCGGAATTTAGTAAAACCAGAAACATTTGAATCTGTTTAATTACATCTTTCTAACGAATGTGAAAAAACTAGATTTCATAATGTAAATTGAAAGTTATGCCTAGTTTAAAATTTAAAATAGTCGTTGTGGCATTTATATATATTTTATATAATATACAGCCCTTAAAAATAGCCATTTTGCAAACGACCTCCGTTTTCGATGAAACCACTTTTGTTAGATCCGAAATATCAAATTATTGCTAGATTCCAATTTTCATAATTTTTGGAATTAATATGTGGGCGTGGTGAATTTAAACGCATTTGGTACTTTTAGTTTGAATTTAATTAACTCAAAAATGACCATTTTTCAAAACGGTCTCCAAATTCGACAAGATTAGTTTTGTTAGGACCTAGCTAGACTTATTTTTCTGGAATTTTTGGGGTCAGTATGTGGTCCCAGTAAATTAAATTGTACGTTTAAATGTAATATATATTGATTTATATTTTAATTTAAATGAAATATGATCAAAACAATCGAATTGGCTTACGGCACATATCCCATTATGTCCGGAATGAGGGTGTTTAGCTAGGGGCGATGGTAATTGGGTTTGATTTGGAGTTCGGATATGAAAACCACTTTTAGGAAATAATTACAATTAAATAATTAATAAAGTAATTATTATATAAGGGTTAAATCTGAAATGCTATTCCCCATCTAACAGAACGCGCCGCCAGTTCAAAACCAAAGGCCCGAAACATCCCAATTTTGATCCTTAATTATTCTCAAATCATTCAATATTATTTCGTCAATCCAAAATGAAATTTGCAGAGAAATTTACAAGCTTTCGATTCGTATGGGGTTGATCGAGTATGGCTGAATAATTCGAACAAATTCAAGGCTCAAACAGCCATCGTTCGATGTGCTTTTCAAGGAGGATGGAGCCACCGAGTTTCTCCAGGCTCTCGGTGGTGGTGGAGCACTTGAAGGTCAATGTCATGGGGTAGTTGGATCTGGAGTCAGTGCAACGTATGGAGGGCGGTTTTGAACCCTAGTAGCTGATGGATGGGGTTCGATGTTCCTGCGTGTTCCAGTATTGATCGGGGAAGATGAGGAGGGGCCTAATTTTTTTCTAGGTTAAGGTTAACTAAACCTTAATTACTTTAGTTAATAATATGGTTAAATTATTTAGAAGTTTAAATGGCCATAACGTTTGCAAATAGAAATGGATTTGAATGAAACCAAAAGCGTTGGGACCATAAATTCAAGCTCTACAACATGGAACAGAGTTGGAGCAAATGATAGTTTTTGGTTAAATTAAACACACTGTTTAATTTAATCAGAACAATCGTTATTTAACGTTTTCAAAACTGATCAGTGTGAGAATTCTCTCACTAAAATTTTGTATAGTTATTTAATTTATTTATAACTGTAAATATTTAGAATTGCTAGTGTAGATTTTTATCAGCTTTAATCATTATAAATTGTATACAGTGCCTGTTAGCTCACCTCCCTCGTCCACAAACCATGGATGATTTAATTGGCTGTATTGTGTTGTGATTGCGATGTGAAAAATAAATATATATGCGATGTAAAAAATATATCGTATTTATGTGTTGTATAAATTATATATATGTGTTGTATAAATTATATATGGGACATAGAAAATGGAATAATTGTTGGATTGTTAAAAATATAATTTTTAACATATATATGCACTGTATAAAATTATCATGTAATGGAATATTCAATTTTGATTTTAAAATTGAAATGGAAGCAGAAATCATTTTCAAAACGAATTTATAAACTATTTATAAAATACGTTTTTATTGGAAATCGACGAAATATAGTGTGTGTGTGTGTGTGTGTGTGTATGTATGTATATATGTGTATATATATACACACATTATAATGGCCTGAATAGAACGCGCCGCACAGCGACCGTTCGCGAATTTCGACCATTAACTTCAAATTGATGTAACGGGAGATCCGGCCGTTGAATTCTCCTAAAACTGGAACCGTTGGTTCATGTAGAAAAGAGCTTCCCAATGGATATAAGAGATTTAATTTTGAATGGATAGATTTGGAAATATTTCCAAATCAAATTCAGAAAAGGTCGTTATGGAACAGTTCGGTGGCCGTTATTGGAAACCGACTGTACGTGCCTTAATTAAATTATTAATAGTATAGAAAAATTGTGTAAAATCATAATAAATGATCTGGAAAGATCTAGGATGAAAAATTCCAAATTTGAAGGGATAAAATATATTTTTTATCGAAATGAACTAGTTATTTACTAGAATAATAATCCAACGTGTTTAAATAAATAAATCGGATTTGAAAAAGGAGTTTTCAAATAACCAGGATTTTCCAATGAATAAATTGGAATGAATTTGAATGGAAATTATCCTCGGATATTTTCGATATTGGATTCCGTGATTATAAGAATATTTTTGAGGAATTTGGAAGATATATATATATATATCGTTATTCCCAATACGATATTTGTTGATTTCAAAATTTGATATTGAATATAAGCCGATATAATTTCTATTCAGAGCCTTGTATTTAATATCAAATTGGATTTTGGGTTTGTCGTGAATGGTTTATTTATTAACACTGTTCTTAAACCCCAATGAGAAAAGAATGAATCTTTTAAATAAGATTTAGTGAAATGTACCAATTAATTAATATTTAATTGGAATTGAAATGAAATTGGATTTTTGGGTTTATCGTGAATGGTGTTTTAAATAACACTTGTTCTTTATCATGAATGGCGTTTTAAATAACAATTGTTCTTTAACCCAATTAACAGTGAAGAGATGATTTGGAGTTGATATTATTTCTATTCAGAGCGTTATATTTAATGTCAAATTGGATTTTGGGGTTTATAGTAATAAAAATCGTTCTTTAACCCAATTAACAGTGAAGATATGATTTGGAATTTATAAATCTTTTTATTAAAATTTAATGGAAATTTTCCAAAGTGAAGTTTTCCAATTTAAAATATTAAATTGGAATTGAGTGGAATTCGACTTGATAATCGAGGTGGGCTTCCGTCAAGGAAGACTGTTACTATATGTGGAATTTAAAGGGTCTAGCCGTTGTTCTGTTTATAGTATTAGTTTGATACAGAAATTTATATCGATTATATGCTATTGGATTTTCGTGAAGATTCCATATAATGGAAGATGATTTTAGGGTTTATTGTGAACGGTGTTTTAAATAACATTTGTTCGTTAACCCGAGTAAAAGCAGGATTAATTTCCAGTAAGTTGAACAATCATTAAGTATGATTTTTGAGATTAAAACTAAGTGGAGTTTTAATAAATCTTTAATTAGATTTGGAATGAAACGAAAAATTTACCAAAACACGAGAAGTGGTATAAAGCCAAATACACTTGGTTGCTGATATTGATTGGGATTGATTGATTGTTTGGATTGTGCTTGACCAGTTTATATGCAAAATATACTTTTATATTTAGCATTGGGTTGGGTAGAAATATTTGTATGCCAACATCTTGTGAAACACTTCACAATTTGACTATGAGATGTGTAGCGATGTTGTTGAGTTCATTTCAAATTTAATGAATGATTTTGAAATGATATTTTCTTAAGTGAAAAGAAATGTATTCCCGATTTTGGACAGGGAATGTTTTATAAAACAGAAAGGATTTTGAGGGCAAAACCGATATTGTTGAAATGATTTTAAAAAATATTATGTGTTTGACATTGTGGTTCAACATATAACCGATTAGTTGCTATTGATGATGTATTTGTTTGGTGGCGGAGAATTTATTCTCTTGCTTAACACCCTTCTTTGAGACGTACGAGCTCAAAGGTTATGTGATTAATAGTGAATGATCATATATGTGAATTGCTAATGTAAAGTACTATATTTTGGAAAGTAGTTGTGATTATTATGTTGTGAAATGATTTTCCCTACTTCGAGATATGAAATGATTTAGTATGTGGCTAAAGATTCGGGTAACCCAGGGACCAAAAGTATGGGTGGGATGGCGGTGTAGTTCCCCAAAGTATGGAATGGAGCATCGTCAGTGTAGCCGACTCCATTGTGGGAGGTGCACATATATATCGAGTTGCTTAGGTACGTACCCTTTGCTTTGTCGACGGGGAGCACGATGTTTGGTTGCATACTTGTTTGTATGCGGTGTGATGTTTTGGAATTCATATTTTCAAAGGTTTTGGTTTGAGATCCCGCTGTGAAATCTACTTTGATATAAAAGCTAGATATGTATTTCAAATGATTTGAAATAAGAAATCGGAAACAAAGTCCAAAGGAATAATTTCTGTAACTGAATTGGATTTCAAAAATCTAAGTTTGGGGTTTAAGCCTAAACGAGTAGATTGGAAATTTGCATGTTGTGCGAAGCATTGTAGATCCATACGTCTGTTATTAGTTTTTGTTTATGCATTGGTATTCATGGCGGTAAGCCTGTTCCGTATTATATGACGTGGTCCCGTGATTTGCCTTATTTTAAAGTAAAAGTTTAATAACTGTTTTTAGTTCTCACACCAGTCCCATGACTGACTCGGAGTTTATTGTTTCTACCCAAACTTTGGGTGCCTATATTTTCCACACGGGAAGCTAGTAGTTTTGGTTTTCGCGGATATTTCTTTTCCCAGGATCCTGAATTACGCCTGGAGCTATATTCGGAAAGCTTTGTATCTGTATATTTCTTTCAGTTGTTTCAGTTGTTATTTTCTGCTACGCATTGTACTTATATATTAATTTCCACTGCTTTGTATTTTAAATCTCTGATATTTTACTGTGTAATATTTATTCATACTCTGATGTATTCTTTTACTCTAATGTAATTATTGTAATAAGCAATGAAATGTTCTTATGTTTGTGTTCTGATTTGTCGTGTTCTCAATTCAATACAGGCTTTCCCGTAAGGGCGAGTTTGGGTCGGTTCATCGTGGTATCAGAGCTCTGGTTTACAGAGCCCGAGAACAAGGCACATTAGAACCAAACGAAAGAATTCATCAGAGATTGGATTAGTAATATCCAATAAGAATGACTTGTTAGAGGTAGGATCAGTAGTATTCTAGAACGAGTTCTAAGAGTGTTATTTATAGAAATAAAAATGAAAACAAATTTAGTTTTGAAAATTTAATCTAATTATACGTATCTGAGTATTTTATTTTATATTGAATTTGGATAATCGAGTATATATAAAGATTTTGCATATACGCGTCATGAACGTATATTCGAAGTCTCAAATATACTGGATAGATATAGAATCGCACTCTAGTTGCCCAGAGATGGTTCTGATGATCGGTATACCATCATCAGCATCTATGTTCGAGTTTCGAAAGTGTGATATCTATATATTTCCAATTGACTGGTGTGAGAACCAAAACTTAGATAGGATTTATTGTTGTGATTTGGCATTAAAAATATGATTTTGAGTATATATTAAAGATATATGATTGAAAAGCTATTCAACTAATTGATTGTTGGTTGTGTTGTATGATAATTAGCTTGAATAATTAAAAAGTTGGAACAATAAAACCAATACGTAAATAAGAGGTAAATTTAGCCAAATCGAATCAAATATTGAACTGAATTGAAAATTGATTGAAATTGCATATATGTACATGTATATACATTGAATAGGTCATAGCATGGAAGCTAAGAAAAGGACTAAAATTTTATGCCCGACAAATAGGTACAAGTTTATTGTATTTATTGGGTTTTGATGATTTTATGAGCCGATTGGCAAGCCTCTTGGAGTTTTCTTTTTCTTTTTGGATTGATGAGGGCCTTGTGAGGCAAGTTGCGGTTTTAAAGGTCTCCCCGTACAAAGGAGGTTATGGCGAAAATTTTCAAAAATTTAGGGTGTTAGCCCAACTTTTGGGAAATTAGAAAATTCTTAGAAACTGAAAAGTTGAAGAATGAAAGCCAGAATGAAAGTTGAGTTCGTTAGTTAGACCACTTTCAGCTCCGTTCCTTTTCGAGGATGAAAAGATTTTAAGTGGCGGAGATTGTAACAACCCGAATTTTCTAAAAAAATTATTTTAGCTATTTTAATGGATTTTGATTATTTAAAATGATGTATTTTAAATAATAACGACAAAAAATTTATTAAATCGAAGTTAGAATTTATAAATTTATTTTAATTATAAAACAAACTAGAAATAGCTGGAAGTTTGAAAATTCGATTTTAAACTTTAACTGAATGTACATGATTCAAAATAAATCGGATTTCAGTAAAACCAGAAATATTTGAATCTGTTTAATTATATCTTTCTAACGAATGTGAAAAATCCAGATTTCATAATGTAAAGTGAAAGTTATTTCCAGTTTAAAATTTAAAATAGTCTCTGTGGAATTTATATATATTTTATATAATATATAGCCCATTTTGCAAACAACCTCCATTTTCGACGAAACCACTTTTGTTGGATCCGGAATGTCAAATTATTACTAGATTCCAATTTTCATAATTTTTGGAATTAATATGTGAGCGTGGTGAATTTAAACGCGTTTGGTACTTTTAATTTGAATTTTAATCAACTGGAAAATGACCATTTTTCAAACGGTCTCCAAATTCAACAAAATTTGTTTTGTTAGGACCATATCATCAAAACATAGTTAGACTTAATTTTCTGGAATTTTTGGAGTCAGTATGTGGCCCCGGTAAATTAAAATGTATGTTTAAATGTAATATATATTGAGTTATATTTTAATTTAAAAGAAATCTGATCGAAACGATCGAATTAGCTTACGGGACATATCACATTATGTACGGAATAAGGTATTTATCTGGGGACGACGGTCGTTGGGTTTTATTTGGAGTTCGAATGCGACATTCACTTTTAGGAAATAATTAGAATTAAATCATTAATAAAATAATTATTATATAAGGGTTAAATCCGAAACCCTATTCCCCATTTAACAGAACGTGCCACCGGTTCAAAACCAAAGGCCCAAAACCTCCCAATTTCGATCCTTAATTATTCTTAAATCATTCAATATTATTTCGTCAATCCAAAACGAAATTTGCAGAGAAATTTACAAGCTTTCGATTCGTATGGGGTTGATCGAGTATGGCTAAGTAATTCGAACAAATTCAAGGCTCAAACAGCTACCATTCAATGCACTTTTCAAGTAGGATGGAGCCACCGAGTTTCTCCAGGCTATCGGCTATGGTGGAGCACGTGAAAGTCAACGTCGTGGGGTAGTTGGATATGGAGTCAATGCAACGCATGGAGGGCAGTTTTGAACCCTAGTAGCTGATGGATGGGGTTCGATGTTTCTGCGTGTTCCAGTATTGATTGCGGAAGATGAGGAGCGGCCTAATTTTTTTCTGGGTTAAGGTTAACTAAACCTTAATTACTTTAGTTAATAATATGGTTAAATTATTTATAAGTTTAAATGGCCATAAAGTCTGCAAACAGAAACGGATTTGAATGAAACTAAAAACTTTGGGACCATAAATTCGAGCTCTACAACATGGAACAGACTGGAACAGATTTGGAGCAAGTGACAGTTTTAGTTAAATTGCACATATTGTATAATTTAATTAGAACAACCGTTATTTAACAATTTCAAAACCAATCATTGTGAGAATTCTTTCACTAAAATTTTGTATAATTATTTAATTTATTTTATAACTGTAAATATAGAATTGCCAGTGTAGATTTTTATCTTTTTAATCATTATAAATTGTATACGGTGCCTGTTAGCTCACCTCCCTCGTCCATAAACCATGGACGATTTAATTAACTGTATTGTGTTGTGATTGTGATGTGAAAAATAAATATATATGCGATGTGAAAAATAAATCATATGTATGCGTTATATAAATTATACGTATGCGTGGTATAAATTATATATGAGATATATAAAATGGAATAATTATTGGATTGTTAAAAATACAATTTTTAATATATATATATGCACTGTATAAAATTGTCATGTAATGGAATATTGAATTTTGATTTTAAAATTGAAATGGAAGTAGAAATCATTTTTGAAACGAATTTATAAACGATTTATAAAATACGTTTTAAATGGAAATCGAAAATATATATATATATATATATATATATATATTATAATGGCCTGAATAGAATGCGTCGCGCAACGGCCATTCGCGAATTTCGACCATTAACTTCAAACTGATGTAACGAGAGATTCGACCATCGGATTCTCCTAAAACCGGAACAGTTGGGTTCGTATCGAAAAGAGATTTCCAACGAATATAAGAGATTTAAATTTGAATAGTTAGATTTGGAAATATGTCCAAATCAAATTCAAAAAAGGTTGTTATGGATGCAGTTCGGTGGCCGTTATTGGAAACCGACTATACGGACCTTAATAATAATTATTAAAAATATGGAAAAATTATGGAAAATCATAATAAATGATTTAAAAAGATCTAGGATAAAAAATTCCATATTTGACAGGATAAAATATATATTATCGAAATGAACTAGTTATTTACTAGAATAATAATCTAATGTGCTTAAATAAATAAATTGGATTTAAAAAAAGGTTTTAAAATAACTAGAATTTTCCATGAATAAATTGGAATGGATTTGAATGGAAATTATCTTCGGATATTTTCGATATTGGATTCCGTGATTATACGATATTGTTGAGTAATTTGGAAGATATATATCGTTATTCCCAATACGATATTTGTTGATTTAAGAATTTGATATTGAATATAAGCCAATGCAGTTTCTATTCAGAGCCATGTATTTTATTTCAAATTGGATTTTGGGTTTGTCGTGAATGGTGTATTTATTAACACTGTTCTTAAACCCCGATGAGAAAAGAATGAATCTTTTAAATAAGATTTAGTTAAATGTACCAATTAATTAATATTTAATTGGAATTGAAATGGAATTGGATTTTTGGGTTTATCGTGAATGGTGTTTTAAATAACACTTGTTATTTAACCCAATTATTAGTGAAGAGATGATTTGGAATTGATATTATTTCTATTCAGAGACTTATATTTAATGTCAAATTGGACTTTGGGGTTTATAGTGAATAATGTTTTAAATAACAGTCGTTCTTTAACCCGATTAACAGTGAAGATATGATTTGGAATTTATAAATCTTTTTATTAAGATTTAATGGAAATTTTCCAAAGTAAAGTTTTCCAATTTAAAATATTAAATTGGAATTAAATGGAATTCGATTTGATAACCAATATGGGCTTCCATCAAGGAAGACCGTTGCTATATATGGAATTTAAAGGGCTTTGCTGTTATTCCGTTTATAGTATTAGTTTGACATGGAAATTTATATTGATTATATGCTGTTGGATTTCCGTGAAGATTCCATATAAAATGGAAGATGATTTTGGGGTTTATTGTGAACGGTGTTTTAAATAACATCTGATCTTTAACCCGAGTAAAACCAGGATTAATTTCAAGAAAGTTGAGTAATCATTAAATATGATTTTTGAGATTTAAGCTAAGCGAGTTTCAATAAATCTTTAATTAGATTTGGAATGAAACAAAATTTTTGCCAAAACACGAGAAGTGGTATGAAACTAAATACACTTGATTGCTGATATTGATTGCAACTGATTGATTGTTTGGATTGTGCTCGACCAGTTTTGAGCAAAATATGCTTTTATTTTAGCATTGGGTTGGGTAGAAATATTTGTATGCTAACATCTTATGAAACACTTCACGATTTGACTATGAGATGTGTAGCGATGTTGTTGAGTTCACTTCAAATTTAATGAATGATATTTTCTTAAGTGAAAAGAAATGTATTCCCGATTTTGGACTGGGAATGTTTTATAAAACAAAAAGCATTTCGAGGGCTAAACCCAATATCGTCGAAATGATTTCGAAAAATATTATGTGTTGGCATTGTGGTTCAACACATAACCGATTAGTTTCAATTGATGATGTATTTGTTTTGTGGTGGAGAATTTATTCTCTTTCTTAACACCCTTCTTTGAGACGTACGAGCTCAAAGATTATGTGATTAATAGTGACGGATCTTATGTGTGAATTGCTAATGTAAAGTACTATATTTTGGAAAGTACTTATGACTATTATGTTTCAAAATGATTTTCCCTACTTCGGGATATGAAATGATTTAGTATGTGGCTAAAGATTCGGTAATCCAGGGACTAAAAGTATAGGTGGGATGGTGGTGTAGTTCCCAATAGTGTGGAATGGAGCATCGTCAGTGTAGCCTGCTCCATAGTGGGAGGTGCGCATATATATATATATATATATATATATATATCGAGTTGCTTAGGTACGCATCCTTTGCCTTGTCGACGGGGAGCATGATATTTGGTTGCATACTTGTTTGTATGTAGTGTTCTATTTTGGAATTCATATTTCCAAAGATTTTGGTTTGAGATGCCGAAGTGAAATCTACTTTGATATAAAAGATAGATATATATTTCAAATGATTTGAAATAAGAAATCGGGAATAAAGTCCAAAGGATTAATTTCTGTAAAGTGAATTGGATTTCAAAAATCTAAGCTTAGGGTTTAAGCCTAAACAGGTAGATTGGAAATTTGCATGTTGTGTGATGCATTGTAAATCCAAACGTTTATTATTAGTTGTTGTTTATGCACTGGTATTCATGGGGGTATGCCCGTTCTGTGTTATACGGCGTGATCCCGTGATTTACCCTATTTTAAAGTAAAATTTTAATAACTGTTTTTAGTTCTCACACCAGTCCCATGACTGACTCGGAGTTTATTGTTTCAACCTGAACTCTGGGTTCCCATATTTTCCACACAGGCAGCTAGTAGTTTTGGTTTTCGCATATATTTCTTTTTCCAGGATCCTGGATTATAGCTGGAGCTATATTCGGAAAGCTTTATATCTGTATGTTTCTTTCAGTTGTGTCGGTTGTTATTTTCCGCTATGCATTGTATTTATGTATTAATTTCCGCTGCTTTGTATTTTAAATCTCTGATATGTTTATGTGTAATATTTATTCATACTCTGATATATTCTTGTACTATGATGTAATTGTTGTAATAAGCAATGAAATGTTCTTATGTTTGTGTTCTGATTTGTCGTGTTCTCAATTCAATCCGGGCTTTCCCATAAGGGCGAGTTTGGGTCGTCTCATAAATCCATTATGCATCAAACAGGTAAAATTATTCATTTACCCTATTTCAATGCATATTATGTCGGTTCATCGTATTCGAGTTTTTGGAAACTCCTACCGATACAGTGGATAAAACTGATCAACCATAACTCATAAACAACTCAACCAATAAATCTCCACAATATTTTTTTTATAAAATCTACAAATACGTTCTATAGTATATATGCACTCAGACCCAATTTAGGGTATTACTAACCCCATCTTTGCTGAGTCGCGCCACAGAGCCAAGTTAATTCACTTAACCTTCATCTTTGGTACCACTGTAACGAACGAGGTTTTTCGACCTTAAAAATCGACATACAACACCATATCGATTATTCGAATATCGAAAATACCGGAACGTCAATAGAAAGAAGTTAGACGGTGAGAACATATAAGATAGAAAACTAGAATAGAATAAGGAGAGGAACAACAATAGAATCAGAGTAACACGAACCTCACAGCGGAACGAATAAAATATACTATATAACATAACTTTGAAATACTAATATGTACTTGAATATACATATCATTATCAAAGTACATCACTTACAACGCAGCGAAAATAAACAATTGCTATAAAATCCTAAAGCCTCCTGCTCCAAGCTCTCAGTATATCTGTAAAATCCCGACTACTTGACTGCCCGTACAAAATTGGGCACCCAAGAGCTTAGGGAAAACAAAACAAAATAAACTCTGGTCCAGTCATGGGACTGGTATGAGTAAATAATTTAAAACAATTTGACAAAATAAACGTTATCTCTTAAGACCATGCCGTATAACACGGAACGGGTTTTTTCCCCTTATGAGAATCCGAAACACTTGACTTAACATTCAAAATCTTTTTGGAAGAAATGATGATCTTTATATCAAAACTATTTTGATATTATAATAGTGTCTATCAACGAAAACTAAATAATCATCTAGCAGAACGCTTTCATCTCACGTTCCGCATACATAATATATAATCAAAAATCGAGGGCGCTTATTGGGTAATGATTTCCAGTTGGTAAGGTATGGGACCACTATCTGATAGTGTATCTCTAGAGAGGAATACACTAGGTTCAACAAGAACATCTTGTAATCCAGGCTAAACATACCGGTTACTCATTTCGCTTGAGTATACCGAATGTATTATCACCAACGGTTGGGATCATCAACTGTTTCACGAAAGGGACAACATCGAAATAGTTTAAAGAAGAAAATGGATTTTCTCTAGATCAGGTGACAAGACACCCTAATTGGCAGCTAACCACTTAGCCATGCGACCTACCCAATTTTTACCATCTCCTAGTCGTGAGTCTTGAGGTCATAACGTACAGATCACACCTTTATTTATTTTGAATGTCACATCGTCATATCCTCCAAATCACAAATTGATTTCCCCAAAAATACCATGGGTATACAGCTAAGAGAAACGAATTCCTCCACCACCAAATGTAAATACATTTGAAGAGATCAACTTACGTGGTCTATTAAATATACTCTGTAAGATATTCTTCCTTATAGGTTATTCTGGGACTGGACAAACCGAAGGCATTATTCTATAACCCATCTTATGCAATTTCTACCTAGGATTGCTAGAACATCCCTTGCATAAACTCCATCTTTAATTATCTCAGTCAGATTTGATTCGCAATGCTAATGCTCATACGAAGTGGTTTTCAGATAATAAATTTGATCCCGGTTTCTTCGTGTTGACGACAGAAAAACGGTCAAAATGTTGATAGTCGGTTATTTAACTATCAAAGGAAAACATCCATACACACAATGATCTTATTTCCAAATGAAAATTTTATCGATGAATCATCAATCAACATTTTCCCTTTTAAATTTATTTATCATTAATTTATTCATTTCCACATTTTCATATATTCATGAATACTTAGTTTCTATGTTCAGAAAATATATGTTATTAACATTGGAAAACGTTTCCATTTTTATCCACGCATCACTATCCTCTCACATCTGTTAGTCTTTAACTATAAACCAGTAAGAGAACAGTTCCCTGAATATCAACCCCGAAGGCCGAAATCAACATCAGATCGATACTCAGGAAGTCATTCAACTTAACTAATCTCCAGTCATTTTCAAATTTCCTTAACTCCGCTTCTTAACTTCTTATCAAATCATTGCTTACGCAACACTCAGATTCAGTTTACAGTTCCAATTCTTTTATAAAAACATTGGTTATAACAATAACGTTATAATCCCTATTTTCGAAATATCTAACTTCAAATATAACTTTTATTCATTAATTTGAATAAATAATAATTAATATATTTATTAAATAAATAAACTTTATTTAAAAACCAAAAATTAAATATTACTTTCCTACATTCGATATAGTCGAATTCTAATGTATAATTCTCCCTCGAAAAATCTCTATTCGATAACTCGCTTTCGAAAAACTATATTCGATAACTCTCTTCGAATAACCTACATTCGATTAACTCTCTTCGAAAAATTTATATTCGATTAACTCTCTTTGAATAGCCTATATTCGATTAACTCTCTTCGAACAACCTATATTCGATTAACTCTCTTCGAATAAACCATATTCGATTAACTCTCTTCAAATAAACGATATTCGATTAACTCTCTTCGAATAAACTATATTCGATTAACTCTTTTCTAATAAACTATATTAAATTAACTCTTTTCGAATAAACTACATTCGATTAACTCTCTTCGAATAACCTATATTCGAATAAACCATATTCGATTAACTCTCTTCGAATAACCTACATTCGATTAATTCTCTTTTCGAATAAACTATATTTGATTAACTCTTTACGAATAAACTATATTCAGTGAACTCTTTTTAACCAATCTATTCTCCCAAAAGAGAATCCACTATTTTATTTGATCGCCATTTCCCTTCTCATTCAAATTCCTATTCGAATTCCTATTTCAAAATCCAATTTTCTTTATAAATGTTTTAATTTATAAAACAGCTATTTTAACCCATTATTCACATCGAATGTGAATAATATTTCTTTTATATATCAATTCAGTTTGATTTCATATTTAAAAATAATATCCCATTTCCAAATTCTATTTATACTTTTATTTATAGAATTATTCATAGGAAATCCCATTTTTACTTCTAACACTTAAATCTCATTTAAAGTCCACTTTATAATTGCTATGTTCAAATCCTATTAAATTTATCGGTGCTAAAAACCGATTTCTACTCCTCTATATAAATTCAGACTTAAATATTCATTTTATCCGGTGATAAATTATTTTACTTAATTAATAGAACATTATTTATAAATTAATCTTCTCCGTTTTATCTGTTAAAACAGATTTCTATTTACAATCTACTATTTTATATTTCTATTTATTTCCTAAATATTTCCTTTTCAATTTTTTTAGTTTTACAAATATTTCCTTTTTCAAAATATCCTATTTATTTCATATAAATATTTCCTTTTCAAAATATCCTATTTATTTCATATAAATACTTCCTTTTATAATTCTATTTATTTCATGTAAATATTTCCTTTTCAAAATATCATATTTATTTCATAAAGTTCTCTATTTACTTCTTATTATTTCTATCAAGTATTTTAACCAAAAACGGTCCTTTACACTTCCATATAACTGTTAATAAATTTTATACAGAAGTTCCTTATTTAATTTTCAAATATCTCCTTTTATAAAATCCATTTGATTTTATAAAATTCCAAAATTTCAATATCCACTTCATAAATTCCTTTTTATAAAATCCTTTGATTTTTTATAAATATTTTGTTTCAATATACAGTTTGAAATTTCCCTTTTTACATTCCAGTATTTCTTTTGGTATTTAAAAGTACCAAATAATAAGACCAGTGCCATTATAATCAATCACAGATTATATATCACATAATATATCAAAATAAATGAAAACAAATAGTGTTATAAATTTTGAGGAATCCTGTTGGATCCCTCAAACCTATTTCCCTGCATCCACAGATGTTAAACAATATAATTAACATCAAATTTCATTTCGATATGAAATATTCTGATAAACAGAATCAATATTTGATTAAAAATATATATATCTATATTGACATTTCAACCAATTAGTTAGTAAATAAATCAAACAATCAACACACAGCAATCAACCATCGTTTATCAATTCTGAAAATACGTTATAAAAATATAATTGTGCAGAGTTAGTGAGATTTACTCACATTGGTCAGTTATTGTTAAACAACGATAAGCGATCGTTGATTCAGATCAAACAATTTATTTTGCTATAAATTGTAACGAGCTCCAATTCACTCCCAGTCAGTTCCATTGTGTAGCCACCGTCCATACAATCCCAATGGATTTTGTTTCACTGAATTTCGATCACATATGATAAAGTTATACATTACACAAGTTTATAATCTTTTTTAATTAAATTTAAACTTAATCAATAAAATTTATTGGGCTTTAACCTTATGATCCGGCCCGCTAACCCAAACCCGCGTCATTGATCCTTCTTCCCAAGATATACGCTGAAAACTACTCCTCCATTACTTGCCATTGTCAGTTTCTTTTTCCATCCATAATTCCTTCTTTATTCAACGAAATTCAACATTACAATCTCCATTACACTTCTCGTCAATCTCTCTTCATAACCACTCCCTCACAGAAGAACTCGGATCTCCTTCCTATGTCACAACAGTCACCCTCCCCCTTAACAGTATCGAACTGTTCCGTGATCGAAATGCAACCAATTTTGGCAACTGAAGCCATTTGATCACACAAACACAAAACTCAACTCGAATTCTTGATTTAAAGCTCACATCTTCTACTAACCTCAACCCTAGCTTGCGCCTAATACACGACAGCGAACAACAGATGATTCGAAGGCCTCAAAACTAATACCAAAATGAAGAGAATCATCTCGCGAGCTCATATATATATACATATATATGTTTGTGAATTTATAGATTTTTATATAAATTTATATGAATTTATGAAAATCAAAACATTTTACTGGAAGTAGGAACCTGCGGCGGAAAATGGTTTGACCATAGAAATGGAAATATTAGGGTTAGAGAGAGTTTAGGTGTATTTATAGAAAAGGTTTGGCTTGTTTTAGAAGCTTCATTCATTTTTAAATTAATTTATATAGTTACCGCTATACGTATTTGCCTTCTAAAAATCCGCATGACCACACATGATATCCAAAAATCACAAAAATGGGCATGCAGCTACATTTCGACATTACGGACCCAATGAAACTTGTTTCATCGAATTCTGAGTCCGTCTGCTCACACAACGTATTTTTAAAGTCAATTTATTGACTATTTTTCACATTGAAATTCCGCATGGCCACATACTAACTTGATAAATCACGAAAATTGAAATCTAGCAATAATTTAATATTCCAGATCCAACAAAATTAGTTTCATCAAAAACGGAAATCATTTTTAAAAATGGCTATTTTCTAAAGCTCTAAATAGACCAATTAAATATTTACATATTTAAAAATAATTAAATTAAATATTAATAAATTAATATTTATGTATATATTCACATAGAATATCATTTAGCTCCAAAATAAATATATCTGGATTTATAACTCGATATTTCAAAGTTCCCAGTTATATCGATATTCGATTTATATTAAAAATCCTTTTATAATACTAATAAATCGTTATAAGTTATAAAGGAATTCCATTGCGGCTATTTTAAAATTTGATTTGGACATAACTCGCCATCTACACAACGAAATCTCAATTTTTCTCTTTCATTAGAAAAATATAGCTCAACAGATTCGAACGTTTCTTGTTTCACAGAAATCCGATTTAAAACGGATTCAGTATATTCAATTGAAGTTCGAAACTCCTTACTGCAAACAACCATGCCATTACAAGCCCAATTTAAATTATATTTTAATTATACGTTTAAACTTCATTTAAATAATAAATTCGTTATTATAATTCAATTCTAAACTAAATTAAATCAGTTAAATGATTCAATTCACACAATATTGTGAATTCAGCTATTCCCGCCTATTTCGGAAATAAATATATTATTCTATTATTTATACTAATTAAATATTCCATAAAATTTAATTAAACAACCATTTAATTCCCTAAGTCACTATTTAAATAATTAAATAAATAAATAAATAAATTATTATATCGTAAAAATACGGGATGTTACAAGTATTAATTGCAAAACAGAAGGAGGTTGTAGCATACTCTTTTGGGAAATTTAACAGTATTCAACTCAAATATGCTACTTATGACAAAGAATTATTAGATATCTAGATAGCAATCAAAAGTTTAAAAAATTTGCCTTTTGCATAGACAATTTATAATCGATATTGATAATAAATCTGTTGCTCAGTTTTTAAAAAGAAAAATTGTTAATAACCCTGAAGAAAACCTTAGAAGAATAAGACTAGCAATGTATTTAGAAATCTATAATTATGATGTTAAATACATTCCTAGCTATACTAATTTTGCAGCCGATCTTCTTACCAGGTTATGAGACAGATGAAGAAGACCTTAAAAGGACAAAAAATTGCTAAAAACATGAAAAGACAAGAAAATTTCCAGCAAATAAAATCTTCTAAAAATGCCAAATCAGGAGAAGCTTCTTCTCAAACAATCTCTCCCAATGGAGAAGACAATGAAAAAGTCCAACGGACTATACCAATGGCAATAGACAAAGCCAAAGCTACGACTTCCACTGTGCTCCTACAGAAGTACCAAAACCTTATACCTCTGCTATTATAAAGGATTGGTATAATCAAGAAATGCGAGAATATAATCCAAGTTTGTATGAAAACTTTATTGGTTTCGTTAAAGTAATGCAATCATCTGACCATAGAGCCGCAAATTTCTGGTTAACACAACCGGAAAAAAGTATTTGGGATTAAAAAAATACTATATCCCAAAAGGATAAAAAAATCCAAGATACACAAAGGATAGTGCAAAGACTATCTTTATTCTCTAGTACTTCCAGACCAGAAGCGCTAAATTTAAAGGAAATAGAATTGTTTATCGAAAATACAGTTGCTCAAAGTGAGTTAAAAACCAAATTTGCACAAATGCAAACATCAGATCCTGTCAATTTAAGAATTCAAGATTTTCTTGAATTGCTTAAACTCTATGGGATTGATAATACAAAAATTAAAGAACTAGAGGCTGAAATGACAGTACAAGACATGATATCTTTGTATCAAAAACATCTAATTAAAGAAAGCCAATTTCTTCTGTTATTCAAACAACTAGAGGACACCGGACTAATAACTCTTTTAGAAAAAGAAGAGTTAATAATTAACAATAACAGAAGACCAAGATTGCTTGCATGCTTTTCTGATATTCAAAAATACAAAATGCAAGTTAGAAAGGGAATGGTTCAAGAAATCTATGTCAACATAAGCCATCCTAAAGATTATGCATATTGTATTCTAGATATTTGCAAAGAGAAGCTTGCTAAGTATTCTATCATATTTTTTACTATGTTCATGTTCTATATATGGAGCATTTGGGAAGAAAGGCTATATATTCATCTATTCCCTTTCGTTCAATTATAGGAAATCCATAGAGTTATAAATAATTCACAAAATGATTCCATCAAATTCTGTAGAAAGGATTTCAATGAAGTAGAAGAAAAAATCAAAGCAGTCGAGGAATTCTTCACTGAAGAAACAAATAAAGAAGAAATTGGAGCACATTCTGTCATAGAAGGAAAGACAGTTCTAGTGTTTGATTATTTGTTTGAGTTTGAAGCATCTTCAGACAGAATCATCAAAGTACAAGGGTTTCTAGGCAGTCTGAATGTTGGTCCAATAGGAACAATGGCCCAAGAAATATTCTTCGAAGAGCAAGTTGAAAAAGAAAGAAGCAGACAATATTCTATAATGAAATATACTTTGGGCACAGACCCGTTTGGTGACGAATCACAGGCCATTCTGGACCTTCAAGACTAATCAGAAGCATGGTGGACCTAAAACCACTTTTTCTCAAACAATTACCCAACTCTACCGACACACTATAATAGCTATCGACACATTAAATTGGACACCACATATTATCCTACTATTCCACATTTGGATGCATACCCAAAAGCATTATCCTACTATTGTCATATTCGGACACATACCCAAATGCCATTCATACTTGAATACAGATCATCACCTAATATTGGATGGATGCACCCTACAACATGAGACGTGTTAAACCTACGATGGGAAATGAGCTTAAAACGCAAGTATAAAAGAAGCAAAAAAATCATTTGAAGGCATCAGAAAAATATTCACTAGTTCTCTTAAATAATTATCTTGTAATAATCTGAGTGCTTAGTAATATTAAGTTGTATTCTATAAGTTTGTATTAATATTAAGTTGAAGTTTGGTTTCTTATCTTGCTGCGTCAATCTAGTATCAGAGCCTGCAAGCTACTAGGTATGATTCATTGATTTTATTTTTCTATTAATTAGTTTCATATCTGTTATTATTTACTTCTAAAAAATATAATTAAAAAAAGTTACTATTTGCTACCGTACGAACTTTGCTACAGTGTTTTCTGAACTTTCCCTGATATGTCAGCTTGAACATATTCTTTTAAACATAACTAGGTTATGAGTATAAGTTTTTCTATATAAATATTTCTTTGAAAATTATAAATCATTATCCAAACTTTCTAGTAAAATTATTACGCAAGGTGTAGGAAACGAACCATTGTTGTGCTCTAATTAGGTGAAGCGACGATATAAGCTTATGGTTATCTTAATTAAAGGCTTTACCCAGCCATAAATCCAAGGTTTGTTATAAAACAAAATTGGGGTATCGTGTCTAGCCGCTTAATTTAGGGTTAAAACTAATTTTGCTAAAAGTAAGGATTAAGCATTTATTATTACAAAGATTTTATATAGAAAATTATGAAAGCTTATAACTCAATTATGTTCGAGAGGCTTTTCTAAATGGAAAAAATATGCTTATTGTTCCTGATAAACGTAAATGTAATTTCAATTTGGACTCTGAATTATATGAACATATAATACAAAAACCTACTCATCGGAATCCCGAAAAGGGTATTCAAAATTTAATTTTCGATTTACTTTGAGAAATAAAAACAGATAATAAAGAGTTAAAACATAAATTGTACAAACAATCCCTTAATGGAGGGTTTGAGCAAAATATGTCAAAAATTCATTGGTTAAATAGAATAAGTATGGTAAAATATACATAATAAAAAAAATTGATGTTAATAAAATAAATCAAACTTACTATTAGGATTTTCTTAAACTTCAAGAAAAGGAATTAAACGGAGAAATAGAAAGTGCTGAACTTTACTCATATTATGAACAACATTCAACTGCAATAAGTTATTTCAAGAAAAAACAAGAGACCTCTTCTTGTGAAGATTTTGAACATGAATCTGAAGACTCCATAGAGTCATATGATTTATCTGACACATCAGGTAAAACTTTTTTCAAAATAAACACAAATGGAGCTGAATCCAGTAGATCAACAATGATGCTTCCTACACCGGAAGGAGCGTCTAGGGTCGATGTACAAAATCCAGATATAGTAATGGGAGAACATGATGAAAATACAAATGAATATACGACTGATGATCCCTATCCACAAAAGCTAAGACATGGTAGATCTAATTGGATTAAGTATCATTTTTCTTGCAAACGCTTAAAAAACTTTTATAATGATCAACCAAAAGATAATCTTACTTCCAATATCGATAAAATTCCCCACAAAAAGATTCGAAAGTATATATTGACTTTGCTTCAACATATTTTTGTAACTATATATTTATTACCTCCCCAATTGTTAACCGACCTTTTGGTCCGGTTACCAAAAGTACTTAAGACACGCTCGCCTTAACTCATCCCGTGAAGACAGGGCCAAGGGCAAAGCTCAGGAAGTGCAGGAGGAAGACCGAAGAGAGATCGCGCCAATGAGCCTCGACTACATCCCTCACCAAACATACTTCGCACCAAGCCATGTGCGAAATTTAGTACCTGGCAGGTGCGAAATTCTGCACCTACCAGGTGCGAAATTTCGCACCTTGCAGATACGCAATTTGGAACCAGGCAGGTGCGAAATTTCGCACCAAGCAGTTGCGAAATTTCGCACCTAGCAGGTGCAAAATTTTGCACCTCTGTCCAGGCACGAATTTATAGTGGCCGAAAGCTGGAGGCGCGAATTTCCTGTAGAAGGTCCCCATTTCTACCTACTCCTACCTAACCACTTCTTATAAATACCCCATGGCCTCACACTTCAAAAGGGTTGGATTCTTGAGCTTGGAAACCTCCATGGAGCTTCATTAATGGCATCTCCTCTTTGAGGAAGAAGAAGGACAAAATTGTCTTTTTCCTTATTTATTCAATATATGATGATTATGACATCATATATCATGAAAAATGAATGTAATGAGATATCATGAGATAGTCTCAACCTTGTAATCTTCCAAGTGATCAATAAAATTCCAACGACTCTTCAAAGTGGACGTAGGCCCTCACTGAGGGCCGAACCACTATTAATTCCTTGTGTTATTTACTGCTTATGTTCTATATTATGTTCTTGTCAATGCGACCATATTTATAATTCCTAGTAATTAGGAATCTTTGGTGTTTATGACATTTTTTTGCCGTCAACATTTGGTGCTTTCACTGAGAAAACTCAGATATTACGTCTTTCTCACATATTACCATCTCGACTTCACCGAGCTTAAGGTTCACTACTTAACCTGCCATTGAGTCCGCTTACGATGGTAAAAAAGTCAAAGAAAGCAATGATCGGCTCTTCAGCCGCAGCCGAGGCAGGTAAATATCAACAACCTCGATCGATGGACATCCCGGCCACTAATGAAAGTGAACCTCCGGTTGCGGATCCCGAAGTGCCTGCAACCCAAGCGCAAGTCCGCGCGCTTAGTGAAAAGTATGAAAATACAGCTGTCGAGCTTAACCAAGCACTAAGGAATAACATCAACCTTATGCGGCAACTCCAAGAAAGTCAGCGCGTCGGCGCTCGGCTACAACTAGCTCGAAACAATGCTCGACCTCTACCACCAACATCGGAAAATTCCTCTTTCGAGTCTAGGGGCCCGCACCAAAGAAGAAGATTTAGTCTCACCAACAACGTCATCGTCTAAACAAACGCCCTCGACAATGGCCATGACAATGTGTATGCCAATGGCAATGGCGCCCAGACCACGGTTACCTATAGCGAGGGTGCCCAATATCGGGACCGTTCTCACTTAGTCATCAATGAAGGACCCGCTCCTACTAACCAACCTCCTCCTCGACAAGACTCAACTGCCGCCCATCGAGACAATGAACCTATTATTTTGACGGCCCGTGCCTTTCTGGAACCAGATCCACATGACCTTGCTCCACATCATCACGCACACCAGGATCCCGTTATATATGTCGAGGACATGGAAGAAGAAGATCCAGACATCCACCCTAGAAGACGCCCTCGCGCCAGAACTCTGGAACCTCGCCAAAACCCATGGGTCTTGATGGCGGACCCCCATCCGACCTATCTTCCCGACATAGTCTGAAGAATCATGGGGGAGATGCGAGGGAATGTGCATGATTCATGGGAAGCGCACACTAGGCACAACCCTTTCACTCGAAGAGTCAATGAAGTTGAATGGCCGCGACGCTTCAGCATGCCGTAGATGCTGCTCTATGATGGCACCACTGACCCTTGTGCTTTCCTGAACCATTATGAATGGCAAATGGACTCAAGCAGAGGCGACTATCCTGTTAATTGCAAATGCTTTCCAGTCTTCCTATCAGGGATGGCTCTATTATGGTTCTCTCGCTTTCCGCTTAACTCCATCAACAACTTTGGCCAATTAGCGACATAATTGGTTAAGCAGTTCATGATGCGTATCCCGACTCCGAAGAATGCCCTCAACCTTTAAAACCTATACCAAGGGCCTTCAGAGTCAATCAAAAGCTACCTTTCCAGGTTCAACATCGCCCTCGCCAAGGTCGAGGATCCGGATCCACGCACCGTACTCTTCCAGCTAGCTAAAGGCATCATTCCGACTTCTGAATTTGGGGCATGGATCGACCGGAAACAACCAAAGAGCCTCGGTGCTTTTTATGAGAAAGCGGGGCAGTTCTTATGACAAGAAGAAGCAAGACGAAACTGCATCTCCGAGACCATTCGCCCCAATATCCCTCGAGCGGACACCGCCAATAACCGTCCTAGGGGGCAAGAAGCGGGAGGACCCTCCAATCCGAACACGGGGGCAGGACCACCTAGGCAAAGACCAAACATTGGGGGGGCAAGGTGGTCAAAGCAACAATCAGGTCCAGACAGAGCCGAGGAAGCCCGGCCCTTACCAAGCCTACGAGCCATACACTCCGCTAAACGAAGATCCAGAAACTATCTACTTAGAGATATGTAACACCTTGCCGTACAAGAAACCCCGCGTTAGGGAATCAACCGATGCCGAAAAGAACTCGGGGAGGTACTGCCGATATCGTGATACGTATGGACACAATACGAATGAATGTCGCCAGCTAAGGGATGCAATTGAAAAGCTTATCCGAGAAAAGCGACTTGAACAATACATCCAAGAGCCCTTTCCCTCTGAAACCAATCCAAAACCTCCAGCGCCAACTCCTCATACAGCCGCCAGGACAGCCCCAGGACCGTCTAAATCGATACAAGGAATCATAATCAACACTATATGCGGTGGGCCTGGCCCCATGCATGACAACTTTCGAAAGATGGAGGAATATGTGGGCTCCATTAAGCATGCAACTTACGAGTCTTGCTCTGCTCCTGATGAGTCTGTCCCGACCAAGCTCCGAAAAACCATGCAGGGTGACACTATCTTCAACGGAAGGGAGTCCACGGGAATTGAAATCCCGACCACCGATTCTTTGGTCGTCAATGCCCAAATTGGACTTGCAACTGTTCGAAAAATATTGGTCGATTCAGGAAGCTCGGTCAACATCATTTTCAAAGCCGCCTATGACCAGATGAAATTAGAGGCAAGAGATCTCAAACCATGCCATTCCACGATCCACGGTTTTAATGGGGCATCCAGCTGTCCGGTAGGAGCCATCGACCTACCCGTCGAACTCGGTACGGGGGATCAGAGCCGAGTCCGAATCCTCACCTTCGTGGTTATCAACATCATCTCGCCATATAACATCTTCTTTGGGTGTCCATTCCTCACAGAATTTTGCGTCTGCCTATCACCATGGTCCCTCTTGATGAAGTTTCCAATAGAAAACGGGATTGGAACGATCAGAGGTGACCAAGTCAATGCTAGAGAATGTTATGCAATAGAATGAAAGAACGCGCGCAATAAGGACAAGAGCGAGGCAGCACCCATAGCGTTTTGCGCCAAGACCGCCTCCGCATAGCAATCAACGGCGTCTGGGCCATGGCTCAGATGCCATTCTTGTCTTTCCGATGACCCCGATCCAAGGAAAGACGAAGAGCTCGAGTACGAGAGACCTACTCCTGTCGAGCCCACAGTAGATGTACCCGTCCGTCTCGATGATCCATCGCAAGTATTAAAGATAGGATCACACCTTCACCCAGCAATCAATGATGATCTTGTGGATTTCCAAAGTCTAATCTGGACGTATTCGCATGGATTCATTCCGACATGAAAGGCATAGACCCGGCAATCGCCTGCCACTCCCTATGCATAGATCCTACGATGCCTCCAGTAAAACAAAAGCACCGCTTCTTGGGACCCGAGAGATCCAAGGCACTTGAGGAAGAGGTAGATTGCCTGCTAAACAACAGCTTCATCCATGAAGCCGATTACCCGGAATGTGTCTCCAATCCGGTCTTAGTCAAAAAGGCCAATGGAAAATGGCGAACATGTATCGACTTTTCTGATTTAAACAAAGAATGTCCCAAGGACAGCTTCCCGCTCCCAAAGATCGATCGGCTAGTCGATTCAACTGTTGGATACCAATTGCTATCTTTCATGGATTCCTACTCCGGTTACAACCAGATCCCAATGAATCTCCGCGATCAGGACCATATCTCCTTCATAACCGACCTCGGACTTTATTGCTATCGCGTCATGCCTTTCGGCCTCAAGAACGCCGGCGCCACGTATCAGCGGATGGTTAATCGACTCTTCAAAAATCAAATCGGGAAATCCATGGAGGTGTACGTGGACGACATGCTAGTTAAATCAAAAGTGTCTAGCAACCATGTCCACTACCTCTCCGAAATGTTCAATGTCCTCTGTCAATACGGCATGAAACCCAACCCTTTGAAATGTTCCTTTGGCATCGCTTCAGGAAAGTTTCTGGGTTTCATCGTCAACGCCCGAGGCATTGAAGGTAACCCTGAGAAAACCCAAGCCATTCGGGACATCCAAGTCCCTGAAAACATCAAAGATGTTCAAAGTTTAAATGGAAAGGTCGTCGCTTTAAGTCGATTCATCTCAAAGGCCATCGACAAGCGCATCCCTTTCTTCGATTTGCTTCGAAAAAGGAAGCATAACTTCAAGTGGACGTCTGATTGTGTATCCGCATTCAAGGAACTCCAGGACCACTTAGAGCGACCACCTATCTTGTCCAAGCCTGTAGACCATGAAGATTTATATGTTTATTTGGTTGTTTCTGCGCAGGCAATCAGCTAAGCATTAATACAGCTTGAAGATCGCATTCAACGACCTGTCTACTACATAAGCAAGCGATTGACGGGGGCGGAAAAGAACTACCCAAAGCTCAAAAAACTGGCATTTTGCTTACTAATCTCCTCCCGGAAGCTTCGGCCATATTTGCAGGCTCATCACATAAAAGTCTTCACCGACCAGCCGCTGCGTCCAGTTCTACAACGACCTGAGGCATCCGGTCGACTGCTAAAGTGGAGCATGGAACTAAGTCAGTTAAAGATAACATTCATCCCCCGTCGAGCCACCCTCGGACAAGCCCTCGCTGACTTCATAGTAGAGTTCACGACCCGCGAGGAAACTTCAACAGAAAACGTTGAGGCCCCCGATAGTAGGTGGAAGTTGTTTATGGACGGGTCCTCCAGCAACAAGTGCTTGGGAGTCGGCCTCGTGCTCATCACTCCCGAGTGGCGCTCGATACACTACACGTTAAAGCTAAATTTCCCCCAACCAGCAACGATGCAGAATATGAGGCATTGATAGCCGGACTAAGGATCGCGATCGAATTAAATCTAAAGATTATTCAAATTTTCTCCGATTCACAGCTCATCGTGCGCCAGGTGAAGGAAGAATTCCAAACTAAGGGGGAAAGACTTGTTCTATACCTAGCTCAAGTACAGAAACTACTCACTCACTTTGACTACTTCATTATCAATCACATTCCGCGAGAGCGAAATGAAAGGGCCGACTCACTGGCCAGATTAGAAAGTTCCGAGGATTCATAGCTGTTGGGGTTCGCCCCCGTCGAGGTGCTCAATATCCCTAGTACCAAGCCAACACCAACTAGTACGGCCATGGACGCCGAACCCGAGCCGGAATCTTGGATGACACCGATCAAAAACTACCTGCGACAGGGGATCCTCCCAGAAAGCCACAAAGAAAGGAGAGTGCTCACCCGTCAGTCAACCCGTTATCTCCTTTTGGATGGGGTACTCTATCGAAGAGGCTTCTCTGTCCCCTTACTCAGATGTGTGGCCTATGAGGACACCATCAAGGTTCTAGTCAACGTACATGAAGGATAATGCGGTGACCACACCGGGGGGCAAACCCTGGCTAGGAAGATACTCCGACATGACTACTACTGGCCCATACTCGACCAGGATGCCACCGATTACGCTTGCAAGTGCGACAGATGCCAACGCTTCTCAAAGATCCCGAGAGCCCCGCCTACGGAACTGACACAAATGACCAGCCCATGGTCATTCGGCATGTGGAGAATCGACATCATTGGGACTCTTCCCATGGCCAGAGGCAGGGTACGATACGCTGTCAATTATTTTACCAAATGGGCAAAGGCCAAAACCGAAGCCCTCGCCACAATCACTACCAAGAAAATGATCAACTTCGTGGTATGCAACATCATCACCCAATACGAGGTCCCCCAGGCCATCATTTCAGACAATGGCACTCGGTTCGAAAGCGCAGAGTTCAAATCCTTTTGTTAACAGCACGACATCGAAAAAAGGTTCTCAGCCGTAGCACACCCCCAGGCTATCGGACAAGTTGAGGCAGTTAGCAAAGTTATCAAGTCCATCATCAAGAAGCGCGTCGAGAAGGCCAGGGGCATGTGGGCAGATGAACTTCCTTTAGCCCTATGGGCCTACCGGGCAACTCACAAGACAGCGACCGGGCACACTCCCTTTGCCCTCGCCTACGGGTCCGAAGCCGTCATCCCCATCGAGCTCGAGCTTTAGTCTCATCGAGTCACCTATTTTGATCCAAAGATGAACCAAGGTTTACTCATGGGATCACTCGACCTGCTTGAAGAAAAGAGGAACGAAGCCGACCTCCGAGCTGCTGCCCAACGACAATGAGTCGCCCGGTACTTCAACTCTCGAGTCCGCCACAAGGACCTCAAAATTGGCAACCTCGTCCTAAAACGGGTATTCCCTCCGCCAACATGCCTCTCTCCTCGTTAGAAAGGCCCGTACTCTATCCTACGAAGGCTCAGCGATGGAACTTTCAAGCTAGCGAACCTGGACGGAGCTGAACTGCCAAGGGCTTGGAACAGTGAACATCTCCGCCGCTGCTTCACATAACTTAGTACAAGGTTGTTTATGCTTTCCAGCGATGTTTTGTAGCAATTCAAGGTGTTGTAAAGGCTATTCATGCCAAAAGTTATTAGTGGAAATGATGTTTGTAACGACCCAGGGAATTTTCGGCCTCGAAAATCGATATAAATACCTTTACCGTATCTTATACCGATCCTCCAACACCGAAAACACTGGAGCGTCTAGAAAGAATTTAGAGGGTGAGGTAAGAAAGAAAGAAAGTTAGAATAGAAGAAGAAGAAGAAGTATCAACACAACACAGAGTCTCACATCGCAGCGGAACAAAATATAATACAGAATTAAATATTTATTGAGAGCTTTAAAATACTTACAATATCAGAGTACAACACACAGTTGGACAGTTTTGGAAACCTGTTCTCATATATATAATCACACAGCGGAATATCATTCATCTGAACATCTTCAGCTTGTCTCTGGACTTCTCAGTGCCTAATAACCTGAACCTGTACACCTCGGTCTAACCCGAGCATTTACAAAACACCGGGTCAGTCTGGTGGACCAGAGTGAGAAAACTCGCACAGCATTTAGAGTATCATACCACTTGATTTTAAAGTTAAAAATCCTTTCGAAATAAAAAGATAATCGTAAGACCAATCCACACATAAACACGGACGGTTTTTATCTTATGATAACCCAAAACAGTTTTCGAAATCAATATCTTTCCTGATATTATAATAGTGTCTAAATACAAGTAAATATCAATCTAGTAGAATGCTTGCATCTCACGCTCTACGTATATATATACAATCGGAATCCGCGGGCGCTTATTGGAGATTGGATTCCAACCATGACAAGGTATGGGACCACCTGCCGCTCGTGTATCTCTAGAGGCGAATACACTGGGTTCGACAAGAACGTCTTGCAACCCGGCCCTCACATGACCGACCACTCATTTCGCTTGAGTGTATCGAATGTATATCACAGACGGTTGGACTCAAACCACCGTCTCCCGATAAGGGACAGCATCGAACATAGATTAAGAAGCAATAGGAATTTCTCTAGATAGGTGATCATACATCCTAATGGGAGCGACCCACATAGCCATGCTGCCTGCCCGATTTTTGTCATTTCCCGGTTGATGAGGCTTGAAGTCAGAGCACATCTGATCATCATACACTTTGAATGCCACATCGTCAGATCCGCCAGATCACACTTGATTGACGTCAACAAACATACTATAGCTATCTGGCAAGAGAATAACCATTTCTCCGCCATCAACTATAGTACGTTTGGAGAAATCAACGCGTATAAACCCCTTTGGAAATACTCTGTCAGACATCCGTCCATACAAGTTATCCAGGAACAGGATAAACCGAAGGAACTCTCCTACTGCATCCAATATAGGAATCACCCCATGGATCAGTAGCGATAGCCTTTGCAATCCACAGATCCCAACCACGACAGAACCCCAGTATATCTCTGGCGCGAATCAGAGATTGTAAGTGGTCCTTCCGCTTAATGAAGATCTATGGTCTTCAATGCTCCATCTCGATCATCTTCGATCTCTTCACGTATTTGTTGGTCAGAATGGTTTTCGAATATAATTCGATCCCGGTCTTTCCATACCAACAATCGTATTGGCCAATTTCGATAGTCGGTGATTTAACTATCGAATAACAATAGTGTGAATACAACACTTGACACAACTCGACCACTTTAAAATATACTTAACGATATAAAACAACTTTTCTCTGATTAACTCTGCTTGAATTACTTTGATTGGTTAACTCTACTTAACTAACTCGATTTATTTAACTCGATTAACTTGACTTGATTACTCCTATCGATTAATTTAAATTTGACTTAACTCCATTCGCTCGACTCTAGATCGCAGCGATCACAATGGTTACGCCTGATTCCCTCAGGAAACATCCGACCGCTGTAGGCTATCTACAGCCCTGCAAATTACGCTAACAGTCGTACGCAATGGAAACTTCCCTAGATAACTTTGTTTGGCTATTTCTAACTATATTTGATCAGTTCTAATTGACTAACCGATGTTACTATAATTTGAAAACAACATGCTTATTTCCTTTGAACCCATATCATATATTATTTAATTTCCAAACCCTTGCATCAGAGTTTGATATTCTAGTATAGGATAAAACCAATTTCAACACTTCACTCGATCTAAACTAATACTATTCCTTGATAATAGTAAAGCCAACCGAGTTGGGGTATTTTAGTTACCTCTCAGACCTTGATTGACCCGTTCTTACCTCAGAATAACATTAGTTCGTCCACTAATCTCAAAAAGCCCGTTTGCCCTTTGGGTTTCAATTTGGTTTTTAAACCCATCCCTTATATTTGAAACTTCGTTCAAGATCTTTTACTTAATTCTTTATTTAAGTAAACATCCTTTTAAAACACCACTTAATCTTCGGATATTCTTTCATTTATAAACCCTTGACTTATCATGTCAAACCCTCGCCAAATGATTTTATTCCATCTACTTGGACATTCTATAATAAATCCTTATCGCCTCTTTGGCTAAAACTCACCGTTAGTTAATCACTTGTTAATTTGATTCCCATTTACCAAATCTTGTTGAAAAACCTGGATTTACAAATCCCTTTTTATAAAATTCTTACTTAGGTTTGATCGACTTAGCTATGCTCGACCATTTCTTAATTAAATATCCATTTAAAATCATTTCTCTAATATTATTAATCTAGATAATAATCTTTAACCTTAACTATATTAAAATAGTTAACTCTGCTATTAACCAAAAATAGGATAACTATTACCTTTATATCATTTTAAAGAATAATTCATCTTATTATTGCTAACAATCTGATAATCACTTTAACTTATAGTTAACCCAAAGTTAACCAGCCTCAACACCCTTTGTTAACCATGACTGATAGTTAGAGAGCCCACCGAATCAAATTAATCCCATCATCGGCCTTGGTCTAAAACAGTTGGGTTTTGTCGACCCTACATCTCAGTTAACTATTAACTGAATTCCAATTGTCATTTCCCCTTTCTTAAATTAATTAATTAACTTAATTAATTAAAGTCACTTTTTAATTGTTTGAAATATATTTATTTCCTTTTTAATAACTTGATTTAAAGCAACAGTTTCAAAGCTTATTCCAGTTATACAACATATTTATAACCTCGACTCTATTGACCTACAGTCGAGAAAAAAAATCATATTTAAAAATCGATTTCTTTCTTGACCAGGTGGTGCTAATTACCCCACCCACATCATCCATTTGTTATTATCAGAACCATTGTTGAAATAAGGTTCAAAAATAATAATCAACCGTTTGATTTCTAAATTTCTATGACAACCATCCATCCATCAACAACTAATTCCAACCGTCCAAACCATTCAAGCAATAAATGTGACCAGTCAAGGGAATTACTTTGTGTGGGTCAACCCCAAACAGTGGGTATTTCTAAAATTAAATGACCAATGAATCACAGTATATATATACATAACAGTCAACCACTAACAATTAGAACACGCAAAATAAAAATACCCAGTTTATATAAAATATAAACGGGAAGGCTGAGTGAGTTTAACTCACCTGGATTCAAAATCCGTCGATGAACAGTTTGTTTTTGATCAGATTTAACTGACGTTTTAACTCGAATAAAATTCCAGCTACTTCTGATCTGGACTGGACCTGCTCATCTCGACGTGCTCGCCTCCACGGTCCCAACGCACCTGACCGCGTCGAAATCTGATAACGTACGAGCCAGAAATCATTAAAACAAGTTTTATAGCTAATTTAATTATTTAAACTTAAAATTAAAAAAAACAACTTGGGCCTTTACCTTAATCAGCCGGCCCAACCATCTCATACCCGACCCGCCTCCCTTATAACCCTAAAGCTCCGTCCCTTTTTCATTTTATCAGAGCCGCCACCAAATTTCCCATAACCAAAATCAACGAAAACCCTAAGCCAATCAAATCCCTTCGGTCTTCAGCTGGCGTCGCACCCCCTTCGACCTCCATTACAGCTCCGTAGTCCACCACTCAGCCTCCCAGACCACGACGAACGAGCTGAACCGATCCTCTCCGTCCTAAGCTAAGTTTCTTTTTTCCCTTTTCTTGATTTTTATTTGTTGTACTACCTTGTTATGGCTTTCGTATGGTTATCGAATGGGTTTTTGTTCATGGTGTTGGTTTGTTCGGTTTTGGACTGAGTGCACCATTCATATTTATAGTTGCGGTTGATTTGAGATGGGATGAACATCATCCACGAATTGTTCTTTCAATCCATATTCGAATCTGTACTAGGATTTTGTTCGGATTTAGGGTATATGATTTCAGATTGGTTTGATATGGATTGTAATTGATCTTGGATAGGTTTTTGGGTAGCTGCTATGTTAGGTTCTGTCCTTAGATTTGTGCTCATATTTTCAAATGTATGAAAATAGACCTGTTATGCAACTGTATACATGAATACATATATAAGCTGTCCTATTGTCTATATGGATCGGATATTTAAAGATATGCATATCTGTTTCCTGTACATTGTTCATCTCTTAGTTGTTCACAGATTTATTTCTTTAGCTGTAGTCTATTTATTTATAGCTGCTCATTCTCCTTTTTAGCTGTTTATTTTATTTTTCACTGTCCATTATAAAATCTGAAGTACATTGATTTGGTGAGGCTTACTGAATTATTTATTCAATGTAGAGATTTGCTGTAGATCCTGTATTTGATTTCTATATATACGGTAGCAGCTTTTGTATAGATTTGATCTAGCTGTCCATGTTGATATGTTTTTAGCTGCCTATATGAATATAGTAGCTGTGCCTCCTCTGTCTATCAACTGTTCATTTATGGTTTTTCTTGGATGGACAAAGCATGTCGTACCTACAATTGAAAAGGATACATTCCTTTGCTGTTTTCCTTTAATTATGTATTGCCTTGTCTTTTCTAGCCGTATAGATTTGATGATATCATTTTTTTCTTTTTTTCCTTTCTTTCCTTATGAATTGTCTTGTTTTAGCTGTTTTTATTGTACTGTTTTCCTTTTCAAATCTTGAAACTGTTCATGATTTATGTATCCATATATATGCACATGGATGTGTGTATACTGATCTATATATTCTCTCTTTTTCTGTTTAGTCATTTTTATTGTTATTATTTCTCTTTCTTCTTTGCTTGCCGTTCATAGCTGTCATTAAGTCACCCTTTTAATGGGTTTTCTTCTTTCTTCTTTACAGCTGTGTCTGGATACATGATCGAGCTGTATCGTACTAGGAGGAAGACTTGGATGGCCACTTCGCTTAGCAGAAAAATATGAATGATTTTGTGTTGATTTGGTGTACCAAACCTGCTCAGACCTACATGAGCTGATCTAACTATTTGTATTGTTTAATTCTGTCAAGATCTATTGTTATAAATGTGAATTGTGGATTTCAATTTGCTGTGTACCTGAATATTTTATATTTTTTTCTTATGACTGTATGTTAAGACTAATATGTTTTATCTTGACACCATATATGAATCCTGTAGTATCTCTTATGATTCTATCCTTGAGTGTATATCTCGCTTAGTATGATGCTTTGCTTTGTATCGTACCATGATGTTCATGCTTACGGGAGTTCATGAGTTATTATACTCAAATCACGAATATATTGTTGGAATTTAAATTAAGTAAATAACTAAATGTACTTAAAATGACATATATAATATAGAATTGGATGGGTTTTCAGCTTCAAAATTTACTTGTGTATATACGTTCAATCAAGTTTTGCCCAAAACTTGGTTTTGGCTTGTCTTGCCTAGTTGTACTAGTCAAACCTAATTAAACATAGATAAGCATATACATATTCAAATAGCCAAATTAACGAAAATAAATATTCTCGTATACTTAAAACAAATAGGTTTCAATCTCAATCAGTAAATAATTCACACCAAAAATCCTGGTTTATGATGATATTACATTTATAAAAAAATCCTTTAATATAAATAAATTCGATAAAAACCCATTATAATTCAAATAAAATATATAACCGATTAAATATTCTATTTTAAATGGCCAAAAATGCAGGATGTTACAATGTTCATCTTTTTGTCTCTTTATTTCTGTGTTTACTCCTAGCGTGACATGTTTGATTAATCCTGTCAGCTAGCTTTAGTGTAAACTACCGACCGCTGTGTCGACCTCTAGTATAGGGGTCGATCGTCGTCCGGGCCACGAGCCAACCTCGCGGCCTAATCACATTGGCACCGACCGTCACCCTGAGCACGGGAGCCGGTAACGCTACTCGAGTCGCCGACCCGCGGCGCGACCGAGTATAAATAACCTTTAACTTGGACCTAGGCCCAAGGCCGAAGTCGAGGATAAACCATTCGCCCAAGTCCCACGCGACTTGGGGCCACCCAATAGCCAGACGGGGCGATACAAACTCCCCCTGAACTACGGGTGATGGTCGAATCTTGGCGCAGCACTGAGACCGACCCTTAAATCGTTACTTTCCCGAAGCTCTCAAAGCTAAGGGGTGGCCCACGGCCACGATCGGACCCTACGGACCGATGATCCGTGCTTTTTTTCCCAGGCTAACAGAGACGCCTACAGGCTCGCCTCAACTCGATGAATGACGGGAGAGCCTACACCAGGTGGACCGCACAATGCGACGTCATACGCCTTTGCTACACTTGGGATTAACCTCGGGCAATCCAAATAAAGCAGGGCACTTAGCCTGGCTTCACAAACTATAGGTTTCCTGAGCTAAGGGAAACTTACTAGAAGCCTGTGCACTACCACTCCTCCCTGGAACCGCCAATCCAGGGCACAACACTCACAATCGCTTTTTTGTTAAGTGTAACGATAAGTAGGCCTATGCAAGTACGGGACGCCCGAAAACATGTGAAGAACATCCAAACATTTAACATAAAATGTGATCTTTACTAATTCATATTTCGTTACAACACACACACACATTACAACCAACTACATAGCTAATATCTTTCTTTCTAATGACAGGGTGTACATAAGAACCACACCATGTCTTGAAAAACCAAAAGCGAGGGTCGAACTCACGTAAATTACCAGCCTACACTACCAAAATGAGCACTAAACCTACACTTAAGCAACTAATGCTAGCCGAGCTTCTTCTTCTTGTCTTTATGCTTTTTCTTTACAGATTCGGCACTCGACGGTTCATCCTTGAAGCTAGGCTTTCTCTTGCCAGACCCGCCTTTTCCCCTTCGGCTCCTTTGGGAGGTGGTCGACTTGTGAGAAGCTGGGAGACGCCTCTCGTCTGCTCCGTCACTGCTAGAAATATTAGTGATGTCAGCAAGGGTAACATGCGGCGGAGATCGGGGGGCACCCCCGGCAGCAGAACCTATCACTGTGACACTCGTCTCTGGGATAGTTTTCCCTTCTCGTCTTGCTTTCTCCCTGGCTTCTTTAGCAACCTGTCGCTCAATAAGCTTTTGGGACTTATGCTCTTGATCGCTGCCCTGGTTTTCTCCCGAGTCTTGAGGGCCCTCCGCCGAGCCTCCTCATCCTCTCTCTTCTCCTGAGACTCGTCCGCCGCCCTCTTCTTCTTTGCCTCATCATCGGCCTTCCTCTGAGCAACAGTCGCGGCGGCCCTCTTTTCGGCATCCTCCTTAGTCTTGGCTATGACCTCCCTTCGGGTAACTTTATCTTGCCTCCACTTTTCCTCCACTTCCTCACTTTTGGCCACCATCTTGGCTTTCTGCGCACTCATCCTGGCGGCCATCGAGGACACATCGGCCTCCACCGGACCTGGGGCAGTCGCACTCCGCCCATCTACCTCCTCTTCTTAATCAACAAGGCTGTCGTAGAGACTGGGAGTTACCCTTATCGCCGCAAGGGTGTCAAGATGATCTCCGATCACTCCAAACCGAACCCCCTCAAGTCCGGGCCCAGATTCAGTCACTTCGGGAATCACGGGGGTAGGATTCAATGCTGTGGTCGATTCAGCAGGGACTACACAATGAAAACACAATTTTTTAGTTTGCAAACTCGGTAATCACGTCATCATCGAGGTTGAAATGTAAAGGAACTTTACCTCCGGCCAAGGGTGGTGTAGGAAGCGCGGAAAGGGCATCCGGCATAACGGGCAGCGTAAATCCAATCTCTCCTGGCTCCAGATGCATAGGATCATGCTCAGTCGAAACCCGAGTCAGAGCTATCGGGTCAATCGCCGTGATCGATTTAGGAACGGATGACCGTTAAGAGCTTCCCTCCGCAGGATCCTCCGCTACCACAACGCTTCCAACGACGACAAACTTCCCTTTTTCGGTAGTAAGCCTTTCCAAACTCTCTCTCTCTGCATCCTCAAGCAGCAACTTCCTACCCTCCTCCAACTTCTTGCGCTCCTCCTTGGTTAAGAGACCAATCATAAGTTGTCGTTCATCCAAGGTCCCAACATCCACTTCGCGCAGGAAGGCCTCATACGGAACCATCCTTTCCCAGGTTCGAGCTAGCTCACGAGAGTAGTCATCCATCCAAGAAATTCCACGGAATTTTAGGACCTTGACGAGCATGTCCTTAATGTCTTCCTCCACAGATGATTATGTCCGGTACTCTGCATCCGCTAACTCGTCTTTTAATTGCTCCACCTCTCTCTGGGATTCGGCTTTCGATCCTTCTATGGTGCCCAACACATCCCGATTGCTGGCTTCCGCGTCCTCCTTCGCCGCATCAAGCTCCCTCTTTAGGCGGTCATTCTCCGCTTGTAAAGCTTTGTTGTCCTCCTGAAGTTGGAAGACCCTGGCATTTTCCCTCTCTAATTCAATACAAGCATGGTCTACCTCAGTATTTTCCTTCTTCAAGGCCATGTTATGGGTGGTTAAGTCGGCTATAGTCTCTGTGAACACAAAGCGAGAGTCATCGGCCTCCTTTTTTAGTGCCTCGTACCCTTGCTTCAGCTCCGCTAAAAGACCACGAGACCAGTAAGCCAGTGTTTAAAGATACAAGAACAAAAGACTTCTAATAAACAGGAAAGGAGGAAAACAAGGAAGACCTACCGATTTCGGTATTCAAGTTAGCAGCAGATGTCTTCTCAGTATCAATGATTAGTTGGTGGTTCAGGAGGTGTAGGTTCTTCTGCCTAATTAGGTCCGATAGGTGGTGAGAGTATTTGGTAAGTTCATTGACCTGGTGATACGCGGCCTCCACGTGCATCCATATCTCTCTGGATGCCCTATCAGGAGCTGGACGAAGATCAGGGAGAGATGGCAGCTCGTCGAAGTAAAGACGAGGGAAGTGATGCTTCAAGAATGCCATCTTCTTCTCTTGGGAAAGCTCTTTGACTTGGGGTTTTGTCAAATTCTGTGTTTCTATGACAGTCGCCTTATCCGATCTCGGTTGGGCTAGCGGCGGCTCTTTCCCCTTCGAAGTCTGACCGGGAGACAATGGAGCAGTGATGAGCGGAGTTGTTAACGACGTATGACTCGACCCTCCTAGATCAAGCCATGAATCTCCCTTGGGCACCCGAATCGAAGGAGGAGGGGGAGGAGTAGTGAAAGACTGAGGCCTATCCTGGTGATGACTCCCACTGCCGCGACCCCGTAGGGGCGTAACATTGCCATATAAACTAGCTCCCTTCCTGAAGGAGCTGATAAAAGCACTTTCGGGGCGATGGCGGTCTCCGCTACCTCGTCCTCCACTTCCTCTGGCCATGTCACCTATAAAAAAAACGAAGCGAAATCAGTCAGGCAACACGAACAGGCACTCTTCTATGCACTGTGGTGTGTATAAGTGTATGCCCTAAGTGTTCTCTCAGCAGACCAGATGTTCCCCAATTGAGGGAGGTAGCCCCTCCGCGGCACAATCTAGATCCTCCATACTAGCTGCGCTCGGCCACAGAGACAAGTCCATAGGGACGGTACCCAGACCAGCAAACTGGTCCACATTTTCGTGGGAAGCGGTAGCACCTAGTGAGGTCAAAGGAGAATGAGGGCTGGTCAATGCTTCTTCTCCCGTCCCTCCCGTCGGGGGCAGGACAGAAGCGTCAAATAGACCTCATCCCGAGCAGCCGTCTCCGCGCTACCAACTTTGCTACCTCCAACATCTTCTTGGTACTTAAAGGCCTTTTTTGGTCCATTCCCAGTATAAGCTATTTTCCTCTTCAAACCAGAAACAGTGGGGCCTTCCGTCGTTTTCCCTTTCAATGCACCACTCGCCATGGCAGGCCTAATTATGTCCCGGTTGGCCGGAAGCAACCCATCACGCCGAAGGCGGTCCTGATCTACCACAGCATCCGTCTTGTGAGAGCCTTCAGGAATAACACGCAGAGCATCGAGACGTTGCTTATACTCATCACCAGTAGGCGCCTCGAGATTTCCTACCATAATCACAAAACAGTGAGACACGGAACCCGACAACGTTATCAAACGAGATCGAAGGTACCCACTCCCTTGTATCCACCACCTCGAAAACCCGGGAGGACATCTAACAAAGAACCAATCGTACTTGATCACGGACTGCCTGGGCCGCTTTCCAACAAAGAATCTGGTAGTGGGAGGAGCTTCCAAGAACCATTGGGAGGATGATCCACCAGTTGATCGCCTAAACTAAAAGAGATACCGAATATCATCTCCGGTAGGATCCCGGTGTAAAAATTATTGATAAAGAAAACAAGTACCCAAGAGCGAAGAATAAGCGTTCGGGTGTAGCTGTGAAGGGGCAAGGCGGAAGTATAATAACATTTCCCGAATAAAGTCATTGGCCGGGGGCACGCACCCCATAAAGCAAGTATGTCGATTCCAAGCAGTAAAGGCCTCTGGTGGTGCATGGGTCCTTTCGCTCGGTCCAGGGGCATGAGCATCTCCGTCCGGGATGCTAAACCGCAATGCCAACTTCCTAACTGTCGTGGCATCCAAACATGACAACACTGAGTCCGGTGGATTATCCAAAATAACTACGTCAGGTAGCATGTCCGGAGCTACTGGGGCAGGCGGCTCGCCACTGTCCATAATATCCACATTCTCCATCTCGGCATGTACGACTGGAGAATGTAGCCTCTCAACATGTCCCCCGTGCTCCGACACCTCAGGAGAGCTCCCCGATTGGGAAGGAACTGACTCTTCGATAGTCTCAAGCTCGCTGCATCCGGAGCTGGCATTGTTCGTAGAATCAGAAGTGTGAGACGATGGCAGGGAAGACTCGGCTTCCAAAAGTTTCCCGGTCCTCGATCTTGTTTTCATGGTTCACTATACTTTAATACGCCAGTATTAGACATCATGGTGACATAACTTGTACCCCTCGCGCTGGTGAAAATTAACAAGTGTGTCCGGTGTCATGCAAGAATAAGAATGTACATAGAAACTTCAATGACCCTAGCAGTTCGGTTACAGTCTAGATATATGCTCTATCCTATGTGAAAGATTCGAGTCCCTGTCCGTACAGTTATCTATGTGCACCTTGGTACATTCATGCAATCAAACAGGAAGTATATAAGTTCAAGGATAGGCAGTCCGGAAATCGAAGTTCGAAGCGGCAAATACCTACATACAGCCAAGGCAATACCAACAAGCCTCCCCCCCCGGGCTTCAAAATTCGAACTGCTTAGGTCCGAAGACCCGAGCCTAGGTGGCTCGAAAATTCGAACCACTCTGGGATCGAAAATTCAAAACTAGGTGGCTCGAAAATTCGAACCCCTCGGTTCGAACTTTTGGGCTCTTGGGGTTTGGAATTTCGAGGCCTTAGGTTCGAAGTATCGAGGCCCAGTGCTCGAAAAATCTTGGGCGTAGGGTATCGGAAATTCGAGCCCAAGGCTCGAAATTTCAAACCATATAGGGTTCGAAAAATCAAGCCCCATCAGGTTCAAATTTGCGAACCTCCTCTGCTAGGCTCAAAATCTCGAGCCTCCTCTGACCACCGTACTTCGACCTCCCTTCTTCCTTCCCTCCTTTAACCAAGTCCAATACCTAATTTTTTTCCGAAAGGGTCAAGTAACGAAGCTTTCAGAATAGTGGCAGCTGATGGCGTAAAAATGAAGAAGGAAGAGAAATGAAGGGGGAGGGGTCTATTTATAATAAAAGGGAAAAAGTCCCTTTGCATTCCGACCCGAGGCTCGAAACTTCGAACCTGCGGGCTCGAAATTTCGAACCTCCAGGGCTCGAATTCCAAGCCTTGCGGTTCGAAGTTTCAAACCACCACGGTTCGGAATTTCGAACCTATACGATTCGAAATTTCAAGCCCCGGTGGTTCGGAATTTCGTACCCAAAAAAAAAAAAGAGAGAGTAGGTACATATATACCCTCTCTGCCCTCACGCTCACATACGCATATTCCACTCAAGTGTCAAATCGCCTAAAAACATGCGACGATGACGTTATGCGAATACCCAGCGATGCAAATGTGGCACCGACAGCGGCTCAGTCACGATTCCCCAGGGAGTAAGCCCGCTAGATAACATGTCTTTTCCTATAACTTGCAAAATAAACCCACAACCCAACTAGTATCCCAAATTTCATTCCAAAGCACATCACGTCAAGACAAGACATGCTTTGGGGGGCAAATGTTAACCGGCCTTTTGGTCTGGTTACCAAAAGTACTCAAGACATGATCGACTCAACTCATCGCGTGAAGACAGGGCCAAGGGCGAAGCTCAGGAAGTGCGGGAGGAAGACCGAAGAGAGATCGCGCCAACGAGCCTCGACCACATCCCTCACCAAACATACTTCGCACCAAGCCAGGTGCGAAATTCCGCACCTGGTAGGTGCGAAATTCCGCACCTACCAGGTGCGAAATTTCGCGCCTTACAGATGCGAAATTTCGCACCAAGCAGTTGCGAAAATTCGCACCTAGTAGGTGCGAAATTTCGTACCTAGCAGGTGCGAAATTTCGTACCTCTGTCCTGGTATGAATTTCCAGTGGGGGACAGCTAGAGGCGCGAATTTCCTGTAGATGGTCCCCATTTCTACCTATTCCTACCTAACCACCTCCTATAAATACCCCATGGCCTCACACTTCAAAAAGTTAGGATTCTTGATCTTGGAAACCTCTATAAAGCTTCATTAATGGCATCCCCTCTTTGAGGAAGAAGAAGGACAAAATTGTCTTTTTCCTTATTTATTCAATATATGATGATTATGACATCATATATCATGAAAAGTGAATGCAATGAGATAACATGTGATAGTCTTAACCTTGTAATCTTCCAAGTGATCAATAAAATTCCAACGACTCTTCAAAGTGGACGTAGGCCCTCACTGAGGCCGAACCACTATAAATTCCTTGTGTTGTTTACTGCTTATGTTCCATTTTATGTTCTCGTCTATGCGACCATATTTATAATTCCTAGTAATTGGGAATCTTTGGTGTTTACGACATTTTTTGCCGTCAACACCAATTAAATGTACTAGAATTTTTAAACTATGCAACAAGCTATTGGGAAGGAGATGCTTTCTCATGGTTAATAAATCTTGAAAAAATGCAACACACTCAATAACAGGCTATTAAAAATAGTCAAAACAAGCAAGATGCTCTTGGAGATATGTGTAAATTATTACTTGCAGATTTTATTGGAGAAACTTTTCCCAATGATATTGATTATGAAAAATAATTACTAAAAATAATACTATACGATATTTTTATGTTAGAAGAATTTACAGCCAAATACATTGGATTACTTTTTCATCTAAAAAATAATGAACACAAGCTCTTTCGGATAAAGGCTTTTTTACAAATATACCACATCCGTAGAATAATATTATCCAAGAAAGATATAACATTCTAAGACAAAGTAATACTGACGAAAAACATGCCACAGGCCTCTTAAAAAAGGCATGCATGGATACAATGGAAAGAGTTTGCAAACAGACTAGTGCTAAAAAAGAAATGAAAAATAAAATCAAACATTTTAACTAGGATTTAATTATTGTGCAAAATACTCAGAGGACATAAATGCACATTTTGGATGTCCACCTAGATATGAAAAGAGTTTAATAACTTTAATAGGAAAAGGAAGCCTAAATACAAAATTACTTGAAGAAAACGGAAACCTGAGTACAAGAAAAAATTCCATGGAAATAATAAATTTTCAAAGAAAAAATTTATAAAAAAGAAAATTTTAAAAAGGGCCATAAATGTTTCAAATGCAATCAAGAGGGACATTATGCTAATGAATGCCGCGCAAATGTTAAAAATATTATAATATCAAATATTGAAGAATACGGTGTTCATGTTGATACTACTGAGGATATATCAAGTGATGCTAATTCTTCTATATATGAAATTGAATCTATTTATTCAGATACTACTGAAGAGATTAATGATGTCATTGATGATTTTGACAACTTCAAAGTCAACATGATAACCATAAATCAAACACATAATCAAATAAAAATAATACCGTTATGTATATACGCAATCCTCCCTAAAAAGAGAGAATAAACTCTCCTGGATATTATTTATATGGAACAAAAAATATTGCTTTAAGAAGATATTATACTATAGAAGTATTTTTGGATTTATCAATAAAAATTCCATTAGGATATTATGGAAAAATATATAATATTCCTAGGCATGCAAAGGAAAATATATTTATAACACATAGCTTAACAGAACCTCTTTCCAAATACAATGCAACTATACCATTTAAAGGTACTAGTATGGAAAACAAAGATTATATTATAGAACAAGGAGACCCAATTGGACTTCTGGTTATTCATAAATATAAAGATCTTCCAATTATAAAGGAAGGAATATATGATTGTGATACATTCACCCCAATGGGTGGTTCTACATCTCATTCTTCATGGAACAATGAAACTGAAATATGCCGTGAATATGGAATATACATGAATAAAATTTCATCCGAAGAATCTTCGGATTCACAAATTCAAGATTGTGAAGGAGAACAATTTATTATTACAGAAGAAGATATTGAAAAATTAAAAGAGGCAATTCCAAGATCAGATAAAAGGGAAATTTATAAACCTATAACCCTTAAATCTAGATTCCTTACTTAACATACTTATGTATTTGAACGAATGCAAGGAAATGTTGAGCTAAAAGGAGATGAAGAATTTACTTCTATAAGTCTTCTAAATAAAAACAAAATCAAAAAATTAAAAGCTAAATATCCAAAAATGAGATATTTACATATAGGATTAATACAATTAAAAATTACAGCTCTTTTTAGATCTGGAATAGATACTCCTATTATGATAGTATGTATGGATGAAAGAATAATTAATAGTCCATTAAATAGTATTATAAGAGGAGCTAATCCTAATTTAGCAAATAGATTATTTGGAGTAAATAAACATCTTGATTTTTGTATAAGCCTTGAAGATAAAAAAAATTGAGAAATCATGTACTTTATCAGTAATTTTACAGAATATTGAGTTATTAACAAGGTCTAAGGTTATAGGAATTCAATGGGAACATTGTATGGCTTTAACTGAGTCAGCTGCATTTAAATCTATTACTCCAAATCAATTCGTAAAATTATTCGAGGTTAGAATGAGAAAAATAGTTCAACCTAAATTAGCAGATATGAGACACTTGAAATTTGATAATGAAATTCAAGTTTTCATAAAATATATTAGAACAAAAGTACAAATACCTACAAAGTATTTTGTTGCTTCAGGAAATACTATTTCCGCTATAGTAAAAAAGAATGAAGAAGATTCAATATCAGATAAACCAAGAAGATCGCTATCTTTATCTGAAGTTGACATCTGACATTCTAAGAGGAATAAATAATCGTATGACTTCTAGACAATCTGATCCGGTGGAAGGAAAAACCATACGGGTACTTGATAAGCAAAAAGAACAAGAATCTAACCGAATGGTGATAAAGGTTCCCTCAGAAAATATAAAACACTATGATTAGACATCCTGATCTTAAAATGAAAGCTCAATTACATATATATCTTCCATTAACAATATTTATTCCAGATTATCAGGAATTCCCAACACATGCTCTAGATTCAAGTGCAGAAGCCAGTCTATTACAAGAGATATTTGTTTCCCCACAATTTTGGGTACCTATAAACAAAAAAGGAATGCTAAATTATTTTATGGGAAGACATGTTCCTGTAAATCACAAAGTCAAAAAACTTAAGGTACAAATACCTGATAAACATGGAAACAACAAAATTTATAATTTTGATTTTGCTTTACTTCCAAAATAATTTGGTGTTGATTGTATTCTTGGAATGGACAATCTTCGTTGTTTCCCTCCATTTGATAAACACTACTTTGAATTTGATGGAGCCTTAATTCCAAGAGTTCCTTTTGCTGCAGCAATTGCAGCCTATTATTCACCAGCAGCACAGCGTGGTGATAACCCTATAAGTCTGACAAAAATATAATAATTCCAACATTAGTACAGCCAAAAGTTTTCACTTAAAGCATAAAGACATTAAAATGGTTTGATAAAGCACCAAGTTGTTGCAAAATAGAATTAATGGAACAATATAAAGATGTCAAAATTCGAGTGAACACCATTATTGTTTCACCTACGGATAAAGAAGAATTTGCAAAACAAACAAAGGATCTTTTAGATTTAAAACTTATACAAAAAAATTTCAATACTCATTCATCTCCAACATTTTTAGTTAGAAATCATGCTAAGATAAAAAGAGGAAAAGCAAGAATGATAATAAATTATAGAAAACTAAATAGTCATACCAAATTTGATGGGTATTTTATTCCGTCTGCTGAACTTTAACTAAAAAATCCAAAAAGCTAAATATTATAGTAAATTCGATGCTAAATCTTGATTTTGGTAATTAAAACTTGTTGATAAACAATCTATCGAGTTAACTGCGTTCAGTTGCCCTCAAGGACATTTTGAATGGTCAACAATGCCTTTTGGATTAAAAAATGCACCTCAAGTATTTCAAAAATGGATGAATTCTATGTTTGGACATTTACCTTTTACGCTTGTATATATAGATGACATTTTAGATTTTTCTAATACTGCTAAAGAACATAAAGAACACCTTTTAGCAGCTGTCCAAATCTTAATACAAAATGGTGTAATTCTTAGTGCTAAGAAAATAGAATTATTTAAAAAAAGAAATTGATTTTCTTGGGAAGAAAATTAAAAATGGCCAAATTGAACTTCAGCAACATATCTGCACTAAGATAAAAGATTTTTCTAATACTTTTAAAATATTAAAAGAAATTCAAAGTTTTTTAGGATTATTAAACTAAGTTAGAAAATTTATTCCTAATCTATCAGCAATAACACAAAATTTGCAAAAAAAGCTTACCGAAGAATAAGCTAAATATAAACAACAAAGTGGAGAACAGCCAAGATGATGGAATACAGATAAAATTTGTATTTCCTTACACTCCAAAGAAGAAGAGGAAATAAAGAAAATAAAAGAACTAATTAAGGATCAAAAATCCTTTATTTTCCTTTGAAAGAAGTACTTCTTACACTTCAAACTAATGCTTCTGACAATTATTGGACATGAGTACTAATTGCAAAACAGAAGGAGGTTGTAGCATACTCTTCTGGAAAATGTAACAGAATTCAACTCAAATATGCTACTTATGACAAAGAATTATTATCCATCAAGATAACAATCAAAAGTTTAAAATTTTACCTTTTTGCATAGACAATTTATAATCGAAACTAATAATAAATCTGTTGCTCAGTTTTAAAAAAGAAAAACTGTTAATAATCCTGAAGAAAACCTTAGAAGAATAGGACTAGAAATGTATTTAGAAATCTATAATTATGATGTTAAATACATTCCTGGCTATACTAATTTAGCAACCGATCTTCTTACCTGGTTATGGGATGGATGAAGAAGACCTTAAAAGGGTAAAAGAATTGCTAGAAAACATGAAAAGACAAGAAAATTTTCAGCAAATCAAATCTTCTAAAAAATCCAAATCTGGAGAAGGTTCTTCTTCTCAAACAATCTCTCCCAATGGAGAAGACAATGAAAAACTACGACAGACTAAACCAATGGCAACAGAAAAAACCAAAGCTACGACTTCCACTGGAGTCCAAAAATTTATTCCAATGAACAAAGGGAAAGCTCCTACTCCTACAGGAGTACCAAAACCTTATACTTCTGCTACCATAAAGGATTGATGTAATCAAGAAATGAGAGAATCTAATCTAGGTTTGCCATAAAGGATTGATGTAATCAAGAAATGAGAGAATCTAATCTAGGTTTGTATGAAAACTTTCACGGTTGATTTAAAGCAATACAATCATCTGACCATAGAGCCGCAAATTTCTGGTTAACACAATTGAAAAAAAAAGTAGTTAGGATTAAAAAATACTATATCCCAAAAGGATAAAAAAATCCAAGATACACAATGGATAGTGCAAAGACTATTTTTATACTCTAGTACTTCCAGGTCAGAAGCGCTAAATTTAAAGGAAGCAGAATTGTTTACCGACAATACAACTGCTCAAAGTGAGTTAAAAACCATATTTGCACAAATGCAAACTTCAGATCTTGTGAATTTAAGGATTCAAGATTTTCTTGAATTGCTTAAACTCTATGGGATTGATAATACAACAATTAAAGAACTAGAGGCTAAAATGATGGTATAAGACATGACATCTTTATACCAACAACATCTAATTGAAGAAAGCTAATTTCTTTTATTCTTCAAACAACTAGAGGACCCGAACTAATAACTCTTTTAGAAAAAGAAGAGTTAATACTTAACAATAATAGAAGACCAAAATTTTTTGCATGATTTTTAGATATTCAAAAATACAAAAAGCATATTAGAAAGGGATTGGTTCATGAAATCTATGTCAACACGAGCCATCCTGAAGATTATGCAAATTGCATTCCAGATATTTGCAAAGAGAAGCTTGCTAAGTATACTAGCAGATTTTTAACTATGTTCATGTTTCGTATATGGAGCATTTGGGAAGAAAGGCGGTATATTCGTTTATTCCCTTCCGTTCAACTATGGAAATCCATAGGGTTATAGGTAACCCACAACACGATTCCATCAAATTCTGCAGAAAGGATTTCATTGAAGCAGAAGAAAGAATCAAAGCAGTCAAGGAATTCTTCACTGAAGCAATAAATAAAGGAGAAATTGGAGCACATTCTGCCACAAAAGGAAAGATAGTTGTAGTGTTTGACTATTTACCTGAGTTTGAACCATCTTCAGATATATTCATCAAAGTACAACAGTTTCTAGAAAGTTTGAATGTTGGTCCAATAGGAACAATGGCCGAAGAACTATATTTCAAAGAGCAAGTCGAAAAAGAAAGAAGCATATAAGATTGTATAACGAGAGATACTTTGTGCACATACCCATTTGATGACGAATCACTGGCCAATCTGGACCATCAAGACTAATCAAAAGCATGGTGGACCTAAAACCACTTTTTCTCTAACAATTACCCAACTCTACCGACACACTATAATAGCCACCGACACATTAACACATACCCAAAAGAATTATCCTACTATTCCCATATTCGGACACATACCCAAATGCCATTCATAATTGAATACAGATCATCACCTAATATTGGACAGATGGACCCTACAACATGAAACGTGTTAAACCTTTGATGGGAAAGGAGCTGAAAACGCAAGTATAAAAGAAGCAGAAAAAATCATTTGAAGGCATCAAAAAAATATTCACTAGTTCTCTTAAATAATTATCTTGTAATAATCTGAGTGCTTTGTAATATTAAGTTGTATTCTATAAGTTTGTATTAATATTAAGTTGAAGTTTGGTTTCTTAACTTGCTGCATCAATCTGAATATTTTCAGATTTGGACATCAACGGGAAAATAAACAGTTGCGGTCTATGCAATAGCGGATGCGACGATCAAAAGAGGTACGATCTCCAAAAGCTGTTGGGTTTTTGGAAAATGGCAGCGATGAGCGGGTGCGACTCGTTAATGCAGCAACGACAAAAAATAGCGACTAGGTCTTTCTTCCTTCTCTCTTCTCTACTATCTCTGCTGCTCTAGTATAAATCACAAAGTTTATATTTTCATTACAATCTCGTGCAAAAATATTCTGTTGTATGCTGGGAAACTTTGCAAATAAAAGTTTTAAGGAAATTGCTAATGAAAGCCCAGAATCTCATTTCTTTAGTTTTTTTTGACGAATCACCTCGATTGTTTCATTCTTGTTGTGAAGGTTTTGATACTTGCAGTTATATTGTTCTCTGTATCTAACAATCTTTAAAAAATTGAAAATTCAGGGAATTGTTGCCAAATCGAATATTTGCGACCTTTCTGACTGCACTTTGTTCATTGCCCTATTTGTTATTTCAAATTCATATTTCCTAACTTGTTTTATACAACATGAAATGACACCAATGTCATGGAAATATACTAAATAAACATGTATGGATCGATCCACTATAGAACCAAAGTTCATCGCTTTAGATGAAGCAGACGAAGAAGCAGAATGACTTCATCATGTTTAGAAGTTATTCCGTTTTGGCCTAAACCTGTATCGGCCATATGTATGCACTATGATAACTAAGCAACATTAAGTAGAGCGCAAATCTTTATGTATAAAGTAAAGTCATGATGCATTCGTAGATGCCATAATACAGTTAGACATTTGCTCTCAAATGGAACCATTTCCTAGACTATGTTGGAACGAATGATAACCTAGCGGATCCATTTACTAAAGGTTTATTAAGTGAAAAAAATTGACTGCGCATCGAGGCAATTGAGTTTAAAAGCCTAAACCAACAAGATTTATCATATACAGAAACCTATCCTAGAGAGTGGAGATCCCACGGACTAGGATCAATAGACAAACCATTTTTGAATAACTCAAGACGTAATGCATTGGTTTGGACATAGTCCTACTCTATTCCTATGGAAAGTATTACAAGGTTAAAGGTATGTTTTTTAATGATGACAATATCTTGGAAATAACAATTGTGTTCTATGTACGATATTCTTAGTGGTTGCAATCACTTATGTTAGTGTGAGCTGGGTTGGCTCTATGAGGATATTAAAGGCTTAAATTCTCTATAACACTCAAAGAACAAAAAAGTGTTCAGACTAAAATGAATACAACCAAGAGATTGGATGAAAAGAGAATCAAGCTTCGTAAAGCTTATTGTTTGGACATACAATGAAAACTGATGGTTCAAAATGAAAATTTTCACCAATTAGCCAAGTAAATACGACAATTCTGAACTAGGGAAAGTTCATAGTGAAATATCTAGTTATTCTCGATAAAGCATTATTTCATATATACTATGTGATGTTCCACTTTATGTAGGGAAAAGTATATTATTATTCATGTGAGGGGTCGTCTTCCTATATTGACCCTTAGGGTATAGTATTTTTTCTATGTGCAATGCACTTGTTTGGGCATAGTCCTACTGCATTCCAACGGTACAAAATATAAATCCATGCCTAAAGAAGTATTACAAGGTTAAAACTATGTTTTCTAAAGCTGATCATATCTTGAAAATAACAAGTGGGATATATGTAGGATACACTTAGTGCTTGCGATCACTTATGTTAGTGTGAGCTGGATCGGCTCTATGACGATATTAAAGGCCAAAATTCTCTATAACACCCATAGAACAAAAAAGTGTTTAGGACCAAAATGAACACAACTAAGAGATTGGACGAGAAGGGAATCAATGATTCATAAGGCTTATTGTCTGGATATGCAATAAAGGTTGACGGTTCAAGATGAAATGTTTCACCCATTAGCCAAATAAATCTGTTATGTTTTAACAGGGGAAAGTTTGAAGTGAAATATCTGCATATCCATGATAAATCATTATTTATATGCATTCTATGATATTCCACTTTATGTGGGGGGAATCATATAATTATTCATATGGAGGATTGTTGAAGTTACATATGAACTAAGTGAATAAAATACACTAGTCCTACATCGCCAACATAAAGGAAAGTTTCCTTAAATACATATCATCCCCTCCACTCCAATATCAGCTCTTAGGATCAAGTAATTTTGTACGAGGGGGAGGAAGTATATCTCATGAACCAAACACATGTGTGTACTCCGTTGTCCATTCCCGTACCGAACCGAGTCGGGCTGGGTAATGAGAACAGCAGGAAAAGGAACACGTGGGGTCTGTTCGAGAGCGGCTGCGATCTCCAGAAGTGGATGCGGTTTTTAGCTAACGGCAACGATGAGTGGGTCTGGCTCGTTATGTAGCAAAGACAAAAAATAGCGAGTAGACGTGACAACATGCTGCGGGTGCGACTTGTCAAGCGGGCATGACTTTTCGAAGGGGTACAAAAGAAATTATAAATATGGTTGAATACTAATTACATTCCCCATCCGGTTTTTTCCGCTTTCTTCTTTCTCTCTTCTCTACGATCACTGCTACTTTAATATAAATCACAGAGTTTACATACTCATTACAATCTCGGACAAAAACATTCTATCGTATCCTAGGAAACTTTGCAAATATATTTTTTAACGAAATTGCTAAGGCAAACCTCATAATCTCATTTCTTTAGTTTGTTTATACGAATCACTGCGATTTGTTCATTATTGTACTATAGGTTTTAATGCTTATGGTTATATTGTTCCCCTTATCTAACATAAATTGAGCCCAATATTTTGTAAAATTGGGTTTTTAGAGATAAGCTATGGTTCAAACAAATCATGTATACTTATGGTTAGAACCCTACTAAAGTTTTAGTGTAAAATGGTATGTTATGAAAAGATAACATGATAATTATACATGTATGTAATAAGCTATTAGGTTACTGAATATAAAATTGAATTGTTATAATTAGAAACATAAATTGCATTAACCAAAAAAAAGGAAAAAAAAGACAGAGAGAAAGGGAAAGAAAAACACTAATGCCCCTAACACTTCTCCTCCAGATCCAAAAGACAACGACGGTGTGTTTCGCTCATTGGACTCAATGCAGATGCCAGTTGAACACAATAATCTATCATACTCCCAGTTGCATGAAAACAACTTTCTTCAACTAAATAACCAGATTTCAGGATCTAAGAAAGCTAATTGGGTGACATTCCAAGCATTTTTCTTAGAATGATCCTTTTTCTCTATGGATAGAGCAATAAACTTTCTAGGTTCATCTATGCTCACAACATCTTGTACAATCTTTGCTTCCATTCACTTCCTCCTACTAATATATTTACTGCATAAAGTTACAAGAAGATCGAGCTCTCCTACCTCATAGAGAGAAGGGACCAAAATACGAAAGATTATTCTATTATGAGCATACTTATTTGTAACCAAGTTTTCATATGTCCTTTTTACAAATTCTAAGTTTCCATCTCTACCTCGTCCTTATACTAGGGCATTAAAAGTGAGTGTCTGGTTAAGCTCCAATTGTTTTATTTCATCTATGATTTTCTAGCGCTTCCGGCGTCTTCCCTTTGGAAACTAGGTCATTCATCTTTGCATTTATGTTTAGCATATTGAGTTTGATCTGAATGATTCCTATTCATTTCCAGGTTTTATCGATTTCGGGAAAGCCACTGTTTGCATAAAACACATATAAAAGATATTGAAAAATTAGTTAAACTATAAGAATTAAGTTTACTGTAAAAATATTGATTATTGGAAAGCTAATCCAATATTTATAATTTAATCCATAGTATATTAACATATAAATAAACTTACAAATAAATTGACGGGTTAACTTACTAAAGTACAATATGATGATGAACTAATAAAATTAGTCGATACAAATAAAAATTACCTAAAAATATATAATCAACCAACCAAATCCTAATATTTTTGCACACACAAAAGTTCAATGAAAGATTGATTTTTCATTTTTAGTTAATCTTAAGCAATATATGTAATAACGTTATTATAGTGAATTGAAACGCTCCTCTACAATATTGATATTAATTAAAAAATATGATCTATAATTAAACTTCACCTACAAATTCTGTAACACCTCGCATTTTTAATTAAATAAAATTTTAAAAGCTTTCAGAATTTGGTCGCGGAGTTAGCATCTTTGCGGCCGTGGAGATTTTCTGATCAACTTAGACCTATGGATTGCATAAAACGGAGTTAAGATGAGAAAGATTCCTTTAAATGAAATATTACGACAAACATGAAAAGCATGTATAAGGAAAGAACAATGACCACCATTGTTTTTCGTCTTGTTAACAAAAGCCTATGTAGTTCAGTTGGTAAGAGCATGGGATTTTTAAGAGAGTGACGCAAGTTTGACTCCCGCTAGCGCCATATTTTTATTTTAGAAGAACAACTAAAATAATACATGTTTAAGAGGAAAATATATATAAATGGACATATAACGAAAATTATACATAAATGTGAGTATAAAAATATATGTATACATGCATATGCGAATATATGCGTATTAGTGTGTAAAAATATATACATATGAAAGAGAAATCCAAAATAAGCCTGCAATCAATGAAAATAAGTAAGAATTAAATGATGGCATTACGCCACTTGAATTTTGAAAATGAAATAAAAGTTGCACGTATATACGTACATATAAATTTGAAATTCAAACTAAGCAATGGTGTATAAAAGGCATAAGATAATAAGTTAGGAATAACTTGATTAAATATTCAGAATTAAGCGAAACGGGTATTACCGTTGCGTTTGTCTTGAAATTCTGGTTTAGATAGACCCCAAGTTTGTGTAAAACGGACAACGTATGAAGAAGTTATGGGCATTAGAAATTTGTATAGATATAAGGAGTTTATATGTAAATATAATATTTAAATAATTCCAAAAATTCAAACAAATGAAGCGGGAAACAGGCCTATCAACCCACGCTCAGCCTAGGTCGACCCAAAGGTTGACCCAAGGGGGCTAGGTCGACCCACCCCAGATCTAGGAGGATTTGTCCGCCGAACCTAGACTGTTTTATGGGTTTATTCGTTGCTGACTCAACATTACATGTACGATTAAGCTAAGACTTTCTTGAACACCTATAAATAGGCTAGTAGAGCCTAGCCTAAATCTCATATTTTCTGAGAGACAGCCTAGAGTCGGCCATTCTTCTTCCTCCTCAAATCCCTTTAGAAAACAGAATAATTAGCTTTGGAAATTCTGCTTAAAGATATGGAGAAGAATATATATATATATATATAATTGGGTGTTTAAAATTATGATCAGCGTGAGGTGTGTCCTTGGATCTGGTTTACATAGGTTTTCTTTCCTTTTTCCTTCTTCTTTAGTAACAGATTTGTGAATCCATGGATATTTTTGAACAAAGATTCAGTTAGTGATGCCACGGAACAACAAATCTGGATCAGATTCATGGATTGAAAAGCTATTAGGTAAGTGGATCTAAATTATACCATTATAAACAACAGTATATTTATCGTTTATATTCCCTGTTATAACTAATCTACTAAATGGTTTATATTTGTGGAAAATTGTGTATTAAAACTGTTTAGGACATGTTAAAAAGATTACTGTTATATATAGAACCATCCCAATAACCTATTAATTGGCATGTTATGTATGTGAATCCTTGACTGTAAGAATTGGGATAATTACATGTTAATCTACTAGATTGTAATAATTACATGATTGGATAATTACATGTTATTCCTTTAAAGTTGGGTTAACTTCATGTTAGGAAGGACATGCGACATGATAATTTTTTAAAATGGACTTAATATGATATTAAGTATGACATATAAAAATAGAATTACATTGAAATTTAGGATTAATGATAAACGATAAATAAGCCTAGTCTGTATGAAAATTTACAGTAATTAAATTGTAACTACACTGAGACACGAGGTTAAATTCAACTTGTGGTAGAAGTTTGCCTTGAACCACCCGGTAAATCCAGCATCCACAAGTGGTCAATTTAATATGAGAGGCCCAGTGCATAAACATACATGTAATTGTGAATAACGGTACTAAGACACGAGTTTAAGTTCAAATTTTGGTAGAAGTCTGTCTAGAACCACTCGACAAATCCAGCATCCACAAGTGGTCGGCTTAATGTGAGAGGTTTGGTGCATAAACTTACATATATGAATATATGTATATAACGGGAAATAAATGAATGGCATTAATTGAATGGATGTTACAACAGTAAAAGTTCGGTTAACGTTAAAGAACCAAGGAAAATGCGATGAACGTGGAATATTACCTATTATAAGTGATAATATTAATGAGAATGGAATATAATAGGTAGGCTTGTCCTAGGGACAAGTGGAAATTATAACACATGTTATAATAAATGAAAAGAAACTTATTGATAAACCTTAGTTAAGAGAACTAAGTAAATAAGTAAAGAAACAACAAGAGGTTGTAATAAACTAGGTCATGGTTAATAAAAAAGGAATGAAGTAGGATTATTATTGGTAGATTTATAAAAGAGAATTATGAAGTCTAATAAAAGAAATTAATAATAAGCGGAAGCCCGCTCAGGCGGCATAAGACCGAACGAAGTAAGAAGACTAATGGAACGACATAAGTTATACTTAATTATAAATTAAGTAAATGTTAAATGGAGACCTACTGATTGTGATAGAATTTTCTTAATCACACATTAAGTAGAACATATTATTGAAACCTGTAAACACTGAAATTACATAATGATTGACAGGATAATAATGATTGTAGATTACAAACCTTAAATTACAATCCAGAGAATAACAAGTTATGGGCTTATTAGTGGACTTAAAGGGTTAAGTTATATAAATGAAATTAATAAGCAGAGGGGTCCATTCCTTAGAGATATAAGGGGATCGGAGAGAACTTAGTAACTTGAATAAGAAGCTAATATGATTGGAAATAACCAAGGTGACTGGAAATCGAATGAAAGAGAAAGCGCATAATTAAACATTTAGACATAAGGTCTAACAACACGTTAACGTAATGCACATGGACACGTCTGCACATCTGAAGGTGAAGAACACAACGTAATAGATCATCGTGGTATCTAGAGGAACGAGAGCAGAACGTCTATCTGATTACTCTGATGATATTTTGCTATCTGGCTCTAAGGGACCGGAAGGAATTAACCAGCTTCCGATGGACGTGGTAGGGTACTCCATGATGGTCCTCCATTGCAGTGCATGCTCAGGTTGTACTCGCAGAGGTTGGGTCTGTGCGTTACCACCTAGTGAGTGTACCTTGACTGCAACAATAGTTTGGCAGTCAGAAGGCTATGTCGGTATGACATTGGGGTGATTCGACGATTTGCATATAAAGAGGCTGGTCAGGACCAAATAAAGGATAGTAATTGTCAGGTACCTGTCATCGACAGTCAGCGTGACGCGGAAAGACTAGAGCTAAACCTACAAACCATCGATCTTTCACTGTCAAGACTTTGGTTGCGGGATGCGCCAATTTGTATGTAGATTGTTTGCTAGGGGAACATCACTTAGCTCTTGATGTAGTCTTTCACTAGTTGAGGGAGGGGTCGTGATGCGGCCATAGCCACTGCAAAAATGTAGGCCATAGTTTATATTTCTATATTTTAGGCCTCTTTAGAAGACCTAAAACAGATATGGTAAATCTCTCGACCAAATTCCATGCATTCAGATGTAGCCCTATTACGGAACTTGGGGGTATAATAGACAGTACGTACGTGAGAGGATCCGGATACATGCACGCCACACCGGGTTGTGTATCGTAGACCCTAGGGCATTACTTCATGTTAAGACCGAGATCGACCGAGAAGTTTGGATATGGAAATTCGAACATCCCTCCAGCATAGAATAAGAGTTGCATACGTGGCGAAGTTTTATGGAAATCCATACGTCGCTTTGGCATAGGATAAGAGTTGCATACGAGGTGTAGTTTTATGGATATTTGGATGTCGCTCCGATGTAGGATAAGAGTTGCATACGTGGCTTTTTTTATGAAAATATGTACATCGTTTCGTCGTTGGATGATATTTTGGACGCTTCCGTGGCATGATGGTGGGGACCATGCAAGGAGGGTACCATTGGAAGTACCTTGATATTGGGGGTAGCTACATATACTATATTAGATTATTCTACTGGGAGGTAGATGGGTACTAGGTGTGTGTAAATCCTTGAGTGGTATTAACCCAAAACACATAATAAATAAGTAATATAATTGAACGATATATTTAGGGTCATTTCAGATTGTGTAATTTAGTCCATTCACTAGAACTTGTGTTCTGGCCCTCTGCTCATAATATACCCGTATGTTAGGTTTTTGGCAGAGATATGATAGCTTTGGATACTGGTTAGGTAGTATTATTACTTTGGTAATTTGATTATATTATATTTTATTCCATTTCACTGTGAGATGTTTTCTAAGCTCTGACATATTTTATATCTTTGTCTTTTCTGCAGGATACCAGACAAGCCAATTCGAGTTTCAATAGATAGCGATTTTTGAAAAAAAATTGGTCTATCAGAATTCGGGTTGTTACATCTGTTACCGGAGCCCAGATTTAGGATTCCGATATAGATAGTGACTGAACGTATTTGTATTTGTATTTTTATCATATATTATATATATACACCAAGATCCATTGAGGAACCCACTAAATAGGAAAAGAATAATACGGAAAAATGTGGGAAGTCAGTTATGTACACTAAAGGAATGAAAATGGAAATTTGAGACCCTTAGGTGGTTTAGGTGAAAAGTATACAATATTCTTTGTATTGGGGAATGATATATCCCATATGTTAGTGCCTAAAATGTTAGCATTTCAGATTAGTGGGTTTGGCAGTAGTGCCTAATAAATTTGAAAAAAAGGGATTAGGAATATATATATATATATATATATATATATGTGTGTGTGTGTGTGTGTGTGTGTGTGTGTGTGTGTATGTATTTGAGAGAACAGACTTTGTACTGATATCTAGGAAAGTCTAGGTAAGTTGGAAACCCACTTTGAGTCTATCCCCATTATTAACTTTTGACAATTTGAAATTATGAAAGCTTTTGAGTGATAGTTTATGGGGTTTTTCGAGTTTTGACCTTAAAAGTTTACAAATTTGAAATATGTACTAGCTAAATTGTGTAGAAACAATCTTTTAAAGAAAAGAAGCATTTTTTATGTTTGAAAAAAATATGTTAGCAACATATTTGAAAAGTACATATTGAGTTTTGATATAAAATGGGGTACATTATGAAAAAAGTGATTTCTTGTGAAGTTTTTGTCTAAAATGAATTCTCTCACAAAAAGTTGCACATTATAGAGCATGTATAGCTCGCTAGTTTTCGAGTTATGATGCATGAAAGGATTAAAAAGCAAAGCATAGAAAAGATTGCATTTTGGTAACAACAAACATTTTCAATAAAGAAAATTTTGAAATCTCTATTCTTTTGACAATCAGTTTTGATGATTGTTTTAACATAAAATTTTGTTAGGTAGACAAAATAAGTTGTAGAAATTAGTAATATAGTAAATGTTTGCTTCTAGTTGTAAGTAACTGAACTGACATTGTAAGCAAGAATAGTTATGAATCTGATTGAGAAATAGTTGTCCTTGTCCACTCAAATTTTTATGATTTGTGGAAAAACGTGTTTTGCTTATTTATGAGATGGCATGTTTTTATGGTTTGACAAAAATAAGTTTTCGTGAGGAAAATAAAGTTTTGACACTTTAACTTTTGGAAGAAAAATGAAACAAGAAGGCCAAACCTTGTTTTTAAAATCATGAAGCAGGCCAGGATTAGTACCTAGGGAAGCGGGAATATTTTGAGGCTATGAAGTAAATAGCAAGGACTGCATTGGAGTAATGGTAAGTTTCCTTAGAATGCGTAAGCATAATGAAGCCTATGTTGTTGCTTGGAAAAGACCGTTAGTACACAACAAGGACTAGTGGTGACTACTAGATTGAAAAAAGGATAAGTAAGTTTTTAGATCCTTTGGTTTGGACTTTTCCTTGTCGGAGGGGACATGATCCTAAGATACTTAGCCCTTGGTAATAGCTTTGTAGAGTGCTTGTTTTCCTGTTTTAGCAGAATATCTAGAAGGCTTATTTGAAAACTAAACTTAGATCGGAGGATTAAGTTAAATAAGCTAATAAGAGAGTAATGACATAACTAAAAAGGTGATAACAAATTCAGTAAAGCAACACACATGACAGTTAAGAAAAAATGGAAAAGTTATGAGTAACGTGGATAAAAATGAGTTTTTCCTAAGTAAGCTAGGAAAATTTTAGAAACAGAGGAAACTTTCTCATGTGAATTATGCTGGGATAAGAAGATAAGGAATCTTTATATAACAATAGTATGAAAATCCAAGTATGGATAGAAAAGGTGCATAAAAGAAAAATGGAAGATGTCAAGTTTTACGTTTTCCACATTTTTGTAACATAAGAAATCGAGTTTAGAAAAATAGATTTTTCTGAAATTCGAAAATTAATGTTTCTTAGTAGGGTTTTTTTATGCAAAAATTGGATGAACAACGCTCTTGCTCAGCAAAAGTGTGGGAAAAATTGGATTAAAAAGTATATTGACTTTCAAAATATTGCATTCATATAGAAATTGCCAGTATATTTAGGATGTGTGGATCATGTCTTCAAAAAGATTTTCAAGAAAAATTTGCATTCATATAGGAGGTACCCCTTAGGCATTTATTTCACTCATGTATTATTATGTTGAATTGCAATTTGCACAAGTGCACAAATGGTTCCAAAAGTTGGATGCACACATGATGGTTGTGAATTATGCGAGAGATTAATTAATTTAACCCTTACCAAATTTCGGGGAAAAAATTTCCTAAGGGTGGGAGAATGTAACACCCCGCATTTTTAATTAAATTATAATTTAAATTTTAAAAGCTTTCATAATTTGGTTGCGGAGTTAGCGTCATTGTGTCCGTGACGGTTTTCTAATCAATTTAGACCTATGGATTGTAGATAGCGGAGTTAAGATGAGAAAGATATCTTTAAATCAAATATTACAACAAACATGAAAAGAAGGAATAAGGAAAGAATAATGACCACCAGTCTTTTTAGTCTTCTTAACAAAAGCCTATGTAGTCCAGTTGGTAAGAACATGTGACTTCCAAGAGAGTGGCACAAGTTCGATTCCCTCCGGCGCCATATTTTTATTTTAGAAGAACGACTAAAATAATACATGTTCTAAGAGAAAAATATGTATAAATGCAGATATAAGGAAAATTATACATAAACGTGAGTATAAAAATATATGTATACATGCATATGCGAATATATGTGTATGTGTGTGTAAGAATATATACATATGAAAGAGAAATCCAAAATAAGCCTGCAATCGATGAAAATAGGTAAGACATTACACCACTTGAATTTTGAAAATGAAATAAAAGTTGTGCATATATATATATATATATATATATTCGTATAAATTTGAAATTCAAACTTAGCAATGGTGTATAAAGGGCATAAGGCAATAAGTTGGGAATAACTTAATTAAATATTCAGAATTACGTAAAACCGGTTGTTAACGATATTTTTAGTCAACATCAGAGATAGGTTTATAGAAGTGGACCTAAGGGGAAAATAGGGTTATTTAGCTTTCACGAGTTTGAGCTAGTTCACCATTTCATAGATATCAAGGTTTAGAGCCAAAAAGATTAGTTACTCTTCCCAAGGTTGGGTTAGCATCACGCTTAGGCAACTATGAAACCAATAGTTATCATGGGACAAATGCTCCTTAAGCACAACCCTCAATCAAAAGACTAAATGGCTTGTAGGAAGGGGCTCTGCAAGAACTCTATGTAAGGGTCTAAGCTTGAGTAGGAACTCGTAGCCGTGTAGAAAGTCTGTAATAGGTTGTGTAGGAAATAGCTAAGAAACCACATAAGAAGCTCATAAGAAAATATAAGTGTCTATCCGCACATTATTGATCTTTGATTTAGAGTACATGAATGATTACAATCGAAATCCCCAAATTGATTTAGAAATTAGGGTTTACTCTAGAGGAAAAGATTATAAGAATGAGAAATGAGAAATCAGTCCAAAAATGAGACTCCTGGGTCTTATTTATAGAAAATTGGGTCCCATTTTGCTAAAGGGCCAGCAGAAGCCTATGTCGGTCACTTTTCCCTTTGTTTCCGAAAGCTTTGACTCTCGGCCGCATTTTAGGGTTTGCTTGTTGCTCTTTAAGGTGTCAGCTTTGGCTCTCGGATGAATGGTTCCAGTCTCTGGAACTCCTTTTTGATTGTCATGTTTGTCTTCACTATATAACCACCAAGCCTATCGTTGTGGAAGCTTTAGGAAGACTTCAGGCTTCCGAATGTAAGCTTCCAGATATGGGCTTTCGGTCATGAGCTTTCGGATATGGGATTCCGACTTCACTATCGGTTCTTTGTGGTACTTGCCTTTATGGTTCAAGTGAATGGTTGTCGGGTCCTCCACCTCTGTCGATATCAACACTAAGCAGATTAGTGTAGATAGCTTGTCTCTCTTTGGGGTTCCGACTTGCCTTTTGGTAGATTCCTGAAGTGTATCCAAGCTTTCCGGGAGGTTGCTTCCGGTGCTTTGTTAGTTAGTTATTACAGTAACCTCTCGGTGGCCATCTAATGTGGGTCTTGGTAGTTGGTACTGGGATAATCTCCATATGCCTCGATCTTTATATCTTTGATGCTCTCGTCCCCTAATGTATCGGTATTAAGTAAGTTAATACCGATCACTACAACAAAAATACCATATTACAAATTTAATTTTACAACTGTCACAAAATGACAATTGTAATAACGGTTTTTCACAACTGTGGCTTCCTAAAAGCTGTAATAAACATATTTTTTACAACTTTTTAATTTTACAAGTTGTAATATATGCCTATTACAACCTTTCTTTTATGAAAGTTGCAATACATACCTATTTTTAACAACTCTTATATTAGCATTTAAGAACAATAATTAATATTCAGTAATTATTTATAAATTAATAATAATTATTAATTACTACTAAATAATTAATAAATCAAAGTTATTTTTAAATTATTACTATTAAGTATTTAATCGTTAATATCTAGTAACATATACATAATAATTAATATTCAATAATAACGAAGAAGTAATAAGTGATAATTAATAATAACTATTGTTGGTAAGTAATATTTAGTATTTTAAGAAAAAATTACTGCTCAAGAAATCAAGTTAAATTTAACATAAATATTTACTAATTAAAACTTATAATACTTAATTTTCTAGATTTTGATTTTAACCTATGAAAACTTGCGGTAACGTGCTTTACCAAAAAAAAGCGGTAACATTACTGCAAGAGCATAAATTTAGGCGCAAAAAGTGAAAATCTAGCTCCAAAGCAACCCGCATCTTTATATTTTAGTCGTACTGCGAACCGACCACTCGTGCTCTTTCCAATATCAAAATCGTTCCCCACTTCTTCTGTCCTAAAAAAAACTTATCTCAACAAACTTGAATCACTACTTAGTTTGGATTCAAAAAAAAAATCGATTGGGGGAAAATTTGTTTCCTTGGGGATTGGAATCAGAAGGTGATTCGAAAGTGAAGGTAAGTTTTAAGGGTTTTCGATTTGGCGGTTTTTAAAGTTGATTCGATTCAATTTATGGGTTTTCGATTTGGGGTATTCGAAGTTGATTCGATTTGATTTAAGGGTTTTTGATTTGGGGTAATGAAGGTAATATAGGGAAGGTGAAGGAGGCTATCTGAGGTAGTGGTTTTTGGTTGAAGCAGTGAATGATTTTGTTTTTATCCTTTTTCTTGAGCACAACGTTGACTGTAGTTGCGAGTTGCGTGGGTAGTTGAGGCAATGGAACCAGGAGGTGGTCAGTGGTTTGTCTGACTGGAGGAAGTTGGAAATTGTAGGGATGGAAGGGGTCATTACTATAGCAGAGGGTAGTGAACGAGCAGGAAGAGATTATGGCAAATTCTTTTTAGATCTGATAATTGCTACTACACTAGTTCGTCCCAATTGTTTATGCTTACCTCAATACTATTATTTTTGTCCCTTTCATATAATTAATTTTGAGATGTTTCATTTCTGTTAGTTTAATCTCTCAGTTGTTATAAGTTATTTTAATCTTTCGCTAAATGAAATTGATTCCTGGTAATTGTTTTGTAAGTTACCAACAACCTTGCAATTAACGAACTAGAAAGTAGTCATGAATCTTGATGCTTATGTATAGTACTTAATTTTCTGCATATAAATGAACATTTACATTGGTTTTGAGATTTCTGTTTACTATTTCGTGTTACATCTAATGTACTTTTCAAAGGAAACAACACACCCTTTGTGCTTTTATGTTCGCAAATAACTAGTTTGGTATCAACTATTAAACACAGGTTATTAAACCTGGTTTCTTACTGTATTTAGTTCTTGCTAATATAAGCGATGTTACATGTATTTTTAGTAGTTTAAAAGGCCTTGACTGGATTTCAGTTTACTTCTTATAGTTTAGTGTCAGTTCATGCATTATTGCATAGACTGTCATTGTTTTGTATGCTATTGTTATATCATTAAAACCATCTGGGTGTCATTTATTCTTCTCTAGTTATGGTTCATTGATTGACTAGAAAAGATTATAACATGTGGGCAAACTTCCTGAAACAAACTTCCACCTCCAGTCGCCTATTGTTGGATTGGCTTATTTATTGTTTCCGATCTTGTTTCCAAATTCAAAGGCTAAACAGGTATGATGGTTCTCTATTTATATATGCGATCCATATTGGATTTACATACTAAAATTTAATGGGGACAAATGTTTTGTAAATTGATGCAAGCTTCTTTTCCTTTTCATTAACAACATTGAATGCCCCAAATCTATTAAATAAATCTGATGCAATTTTTCATTAACTAGAATTGTATATCACTATATTTCAGCTCCTATTTTCCTTTTTTTAATTTTCTTTTCTTACTATTTTTGCATTTTTTTGTGCATTCACACCTGTTAGAGAATATTGCACTCTGCACTTTGAAATTTTATTTCATTCTAGATAATCATCAATTATTCATTTTATAACATTACACTAAGATGTAATGATATTTGCATAGTATTCCTGTTTTCTTGTCATTAGCATGTATGTTTTCAATTCTTACGCAATTCATTATGTTAAATTACTATTATATAAGTATATTTCATCTTATATAAGTGGTTAATTTTTGTTTTCTTTTGATGATAGTGTGGTCCTAATATGAATCAAAATCCATATAAAAAGATTGTTAGGCATACCTGTTACAACTGTTAGAATCATTAGTATAATAATAGCCAAAATGTGAGGGGGAGAAGTAAAAAAAAATAAGGTTACAATAATCTGAATAGCTATTACTAAATTGCATTACTTTAGTGGATTACGAGCTCCTGCTGTTGAATTCAACATGTTGAATTTTATTTCAACTTTGGTTCAACTAATAAGTTATTTTTCTTGTTTAACGTGTGCAATCAGACGAAATAGTCATACATCTGTACCACCATTTTTCAGTACATTGAAATTTAGTAAATAATACCATATTTGGTTGCATCATGTATAAATTTCCCTTTGTTTGTCCATATCTACATTATAATTTCACGAAATATAAAATATGATATTGTTTGGATATCATTTTTATGACTTATTCAAAACCAAGGCCTACATCGAGTTGTTGCCGCCTAACCACCTGTTATACTACCAAATGTCGTTGCAGGTTGACAGGGTAGTTGACCGAACAATGCTTAAGCAAGGAATAGTGAGATTGCTATAAGTGGTTGAGGAAGTTTCTAGAATGAACGAAGATGGAGACAACAATGCTTTTGCTATGTAAGTTGTTGTGTAATAGGAGTTGCTGCAAGGATGACGGAGGTTAGTAATTATACTATAATTTACACATACTTCAATTCTTGTCGAAATAAAGGTTAACTAATTTTATATTTAGTACCATATCAAAGAGCCGTTTCATACCATTTTTGATGAGTAATGGGAAGGGTGAAGATTACTGGTTTAGTAATAAAAGAAAACTGTTAGGAAGCAGCAAAGAGTATATGTTATGAAAATTTTCAGTATGGAGAATAATGCAACTGGTTTTTGGGCTCCATCTATAACATGAAAAGAGTATATATTGTACGTGTTCTTCCCTATCCTCCTATAAGTGTTATGCAATTTTGTTTCTGAATTCACTATCTTGTACAAAATGTTCATGTGCAGGACAGAATTCATCCTGGTCCTGATGATCTACTAGGTAATCTACTTATAGAGGATCTTTTTCCTCTTCACTTCAACTAATTACTTTAAACCTAATTCTAGTACTTCTATTTATTTCTACATGTTTCTTTCCTTTATTATAAGGGTTATTTCAATCATTGTGGTCATTTTTGTAGTTATTATCATTATTTTTGTTAACCACCGAGCATGGAATTTGCAGGATAAAATTATGATACGAGCTAGCATGTGCAGACTGGTATTATGCTGAACGTGCGCATTAAGATATGATGTGAGTCAGATTCATCGTCGATGGTTGAAGTGGTGTCGGCTGTCTATTTGATTTAGATTTGAATTGGTGTCGTTTAACCGACATTAGCTATAGAATGGTTATGTTTTTTGTAAGGTTTAGTTGGTGATGTGAATGACTACTTTGGATTGTTTTGTTGGGTATGTGTTATGTTTTGTCAGCGAATTATGTAAAAAGCGATGAGAGTTTGAAAAAACTAATATATTGTCTTGGTTCATGTTTTAAGTTTAATATCTTCAGATTTGTAGATAATATGTTTTAGAATGAATTCTTTTATTAGTAATATGTATATAATTTGTGGATATATTAAAATTGTAAAATAGTAGCTGCAATAAAATATATCGCAAAGGTTATAAACAGTTGTAAAAATTATAACAACAACGGTGAAAAACAGTTGTAAAGTATATATATCACAACGGTGTCGCAATGGTACAACACAGTTATAAAAGATTTTAGTCTATTGCAACTTCTTAATATACGACGGTTACCCCACCATTGTAAAAAAGTATTTTACAACGGTTTTCCACCGTTGTAATATGGTCAATTTGTTGTAATGGATAGCCCTTTCATCCTTCTAGGTCCCGGTTTGTAGGATTCTTGGTCTCTCTCCATTGACTTCGGGTTTTGGATGACCTTCCGATGTTTACCCATCGTGCCGGATCCTCCCAACCGGTATCCTTTCTTAGTATAGATTTTGAGCTTTTTCTTCAATGATGGTGTCGGTGGCACAGATCTCGGATTGCTCCCTTATGCTTTCGGCTTTACCATGTGCTTGGATTTTGCTTATGGAAAATTTTTGTATCCTTGTGGCGGTCCGTTACCCCTTCATCGCCAACCTGTTTTGGTGCTTTATTTTGGTAGTAACATTTGCCCCTAGTGAAGGGGTATTTTGGACTTGTCAAGTTAAACTTTCAAATGGATCAATTGCTTCTTTCTTCATGTATATATACTATTGACATGCTTTTTGGTCAAAGCCATCAGACGTGAAATCTCTAGTTAACAATACGCTTAAGTATCGGGGACATCGTCAGAAGACAAGAAGCGATTTGGTTGAAGTCGCATCACAAACATAAAGTGGTCTAGAAATCCTAGTAGATGACCTCTTTTGCACCCGAAAACATCACTTATAGGTATTTTCTCTGTAACTCTTGTATCCCTTTGAATTAGCTTCAGGTAGAGCTTTCGTTTGGGTAAAACGGACTTATGGTTTGGAAGTTACGCCCATTTTCGTGAATGCGCACAGAACCGAAAACTTGGATTTTGGAATTAGCACAACCCTTTCGGGTCGGATCGGTATGTCGGTTCGGATCAGATGTGAGGCAACCGAAACCAATTTTGGCAAAGCACTGGTTCGGTCCGGGTAGAGATAGTGGACTCGATCCGCCTTAACACCAAATGCACGGAAGTGCACACCACCGGTTCAGATCAGAGACACCGGTTCGGCTCGGGCTAGGCCGATCCGACCCAACTGGAGCGAGTTCTTCATAGTTGTGTTGACCGATTCCTATGCCATAACAACCTCCTATTTACCCGGATCTAATTCCACTTGGCAAAGCACGAACTGGAACCCGGATCTAACTCCACCTGGAAAAGCACGAACTGGAAAGGATTTCTCCACCTTTTCCACTTCGTTTCGAAATTAAGGGGATGCCCGCCACGTGGCATCCGAACCGGAACCTGCCTACGGCTATAAATACACCACTACATGCCATTTTGAAGGGAGTTTTGGCTCTCTTTCCTCCTGGCTTACACCATAGCTCCATGCAAGGCAATTGCGCAACATAAAAGCCGAATTCCACATTATAACACGAGGATTTCGTGTATAATCTTTTTATTTCTTACCTCTTTTAATTGTAAACATAAGGATTTCATGTATAAATCAAACGAGTTGTACTTGTAACTTCTTAGGATTTAAAAAGAGATAAAATGGACATAGGCTTGGTTTGAGCCATACCACTATAAAAACTTCGTATGTCTCCTCTTATTTTATTGTTTCTGCATTCTGTGATCTGTGATTTTGAGGACTTCACATTGCATTTGTGTGTTAGTACCAAAATTTGGTCTAACATATACCCTCCTTATTTCGCTTTATTAGCTCTTTCTCCTCCTCATCATTTCCTGAAAAATATATCTTGGAAAAGCATTAGCAATCTTTAAACAAGTATCTTGACAAATATATCTTGGAAAAGCATTAGCAATCTTTAAACAAGTATCTTGAAAAATATATCTTGGAAAAGCATTAGCAATCTTTAAACAAGTATCTTCCCAAAAAGCCAAAGGATTTGGTGGGTCCATCTTTTTGTTTCGATGCGGTTTCTGATGTCTCGGAGATCACTTCTCCAAAGAAGGCCCCCTGTTCGAACATTCGTCTTACTGGGTCTTCCGAAGTGTCTAATGAATTGCATTATGCGATGGGATTTTCTTCTTCATCCGAGGACATTACCCTCATGCCTTTGTCAATCCTCCTTGTGGCGATAGCTTTAATGAATTAATCGGGTAAATTATTTCTTTCTCTACCTTTTCTAATGCTGATTTTTCATTTGACTTCCCCGGTGGTTGTCAAGCTTTAGTCGAACAGCTCCTGCTGGTATGAAATTTTACCTTTCTTTTTTTCCTTCCTCTCTTCAATTGCCTTATCTATGTTAATTGTGTTCTTTATAGGTTATGAAGCGATGGTTTTTGACACAAGATAACTATTTCGAGCTTCCTTCATAGTTGTGGAGGTTTAAAGGAGAAAACATGTCTTTGAGGAAGGAAAATTCCCTTATCCTTGCTAAAGAAGGTTTGGTTTCAGGGGGAACAAAGTCGAAGTCAATTCTGGCTGAGGTGAAAAGTTCAACTATCGTGGAAAAGGAATCCCACTTGGCCATGGCTGAAGAAGTTAGGGCTATAAAGGGGACTTTGGAAAAATATAAAGTAGACATTGTCGTGCTTGATTCTCGTTGTTTCTCTTTACAAAAACATAATTCACTCTTAGAAAAATAATGATTCTCTCAAGATCAAGCTTGGAAGGAAGGATGCTTTATTGTCCAAGTACATCAGAGTGGTGAACGATGCTAAACAGCAGATCTCTTGTTTTCTCCAAACTACCTTAGACGAAATCACCGATAATTGTTTTAAGGACGCTTTCCTTCTTCTTCATGTAGACAATATGGATAAATGTTCAGATTTAAACTTTCCTTCTCTTGATCCGTCTTTGGTGGAAAGATTTATGTCTAAGATATGTTGTATGAGGAAATGAGAGGAAGTTCCTGTGAGGGAGGAGACTGACGTAGCCGAACTTTTGTTTATTGAAGATATCCCCTTTGAGGAGCCACATGCTGATGATGAAAGATATCTCATTGAGGTACCACAGGTTGTTGATGCTAACGATGATAATACCAAGTTCAAAGATACTGATGAGGGTGAAGATGGTGGCTTTTCTGGTGTTGGTTGCTCCTTCTAATCCCTTGATGGTTGAGATGAGACGTGCGAGAAGGATACCGAAATTGCAGAACGTGATCTTGTTTTGGTTGAGTCTCCCAATCCTTCTAGAGTGCGGAAGTTAGGGAAAGAACCAAGCTTCAAGGGTGCTTCCTTGGTTGAGACTTTCCAAGTCTCTACTCTTGTTTTTGAGGTATGATAGTCTTTATGATATATACACCTTTTATTTCTTATCAATAATTGATCTCTTCCCCTTTTTGCTTAGGCGAAAAGGAGAAAATTAGGTTCTACGTATTCCATTCTTAAAAAGCTCAGTCGGAAGTGATTGGCCTTACTAGAGAGCTGAACTAACAAATAAATGAATATAATATCTTGTCCAATAGATACCACCTCCTTGATAGAAGTGCCACAAAACTATTAACATTATAAGAGAAAGAAGCTTCCCTAGGTTGAGAATTGCCCGATTACGATGCGAGGGACCTCTAAAAGAAAATGCCAAGCTCATGACTTTGTTCTGGATGTTAATTGAGGACATGGACACATTAATAGACTTTTTGTATCAAATATACAGTAGAAATGAAACAGTGGATTTTTCTTTTTAGGTAATCATAGCGGAGGCTTGCTTAGACGTTTCCACAGAAGGTGCCTAGATGAACGTGGTGTGGACCTTCACCCGGGTTAATGCTGGAACCTTCCCCAAGTTACTTTTATTCCCAGAGAATTGCCTTTAGACAGATTTAAGTTTAACATGCATCAATTTATATCCGAGACCTTTAAGAGATCTGTCTTGTATGACCAAGAGGATTATTTGTAATGAATGTACTTGTTTAACTTATGATGTAATGAATTGCCTTTCTTTTAATCCCTTTAATATTTTCTTTAGAGTCTGTCTCCTACTTCAGATTCAGATTCAGGTATTTGTAATGAATGAAATCTGCTTCTGGTAGTAATGGAAGTCTGGTTCCCAGCCAGATTCAGATTATTAAGAAGGTCAAATATCTCTTCCTGATAATAGTTAACTTCCGAACCAACCCAGATTCAGGTATTTATGATAGGGCCAGAAACCTACTTTCGGCAATAATTGAGATCCGAATTAACCCAGATTCAGGAGTTAAGATAGGAACAGAAATCCACTTCCGGCAATAATCGACATCTGAACCAACCCAAATTTGGGTATTTACTAGAATTTCCGAACTAATCCAGATTCGGGCATTTAATAGGAGACAAGAAACCCATTCCTAGTAATTAGTTTTATTTCCCCCTTTGGGTTTGATTTTAGAATTAGAGGATGTACCTACTTCCAAAGCCACTCTCTGGGATTTTATCGTCAAAGCAGAGGTTGTACATGCTTTGTTGGCCACTCTCTGGGCCTATGCATCCAGTGCGCTTGGCTAGCTTATCCACAAGCAGGGCCCAAGGACTTACCCAACCTCTTTCTAGGAGGCTCCTTATCCTGACCATTGTAGGCGATGATAAGGTCTGAGATGCTTAAACCGGGGCATCGTAGACATGAAATTAAGGCTTACTCTTTTGATGCTCTACTCTGGCCATTGTAGGCGGTGATAGAGGCTTACACTCCACCCCCTCCAAGGGGTGCCCTATCCTAATCATCGTAGGTGATGATATGGGTTTGCATTCCCTTCTGCGATAATGCAGAACATAAGCAAAGATAGGATGTGCTCTAAGCGATCAGAGGTAGGACGTGCTTAGTTCATAGTATAGGCAGGGCGTACTCTTCTACGAGTAGAGGAAGGGCATGCTAATTAGAAGCTCCGTCACGACCATTTCTGGTGTGGGTTGGACGTTTATGCTTTCGATTCTTTATTCTGGCCTTTTCTGATTTGCGCACGGAGAAAGGCTTACGCCACCCTCCTCCTAGGGGTGCCTTGCCTTGGCCAACTCGGCAGTGATAAGGGTTTTTATCCCGTTTTGATTTAACCCACCTTGGATTATTTAGAGTTCTGGAGAGGGTTTCCATACCCTTGGTTGTGTAGATAATCCTTTTCCTGAGGATTTATTAAACTCGATTTGATCCTTTTACAAGTTCTTATAATTGGCCTTGATTGAGGAGTTTGATGATCATCCCTTCGAGGATTCTACAGTGGTTAGTTTCATGTCCATTCATCATGTGATAATGATAGTAAGGCCCTCCGAATTTCCTTTCGTACTTAGGCTTCTTCTTTGTAGAAAACCAATAATTGAGTTCATGTTTGGTTAGGAAATAGATATTTTCCATTGAAATGCTAAGGCAGTGTCCTTCGGGTACTCTTGGTGTAAACCTCCTTTCTTACTGTTGGAACTTAGCCCTTCTGTTACCGAACCTCATTGCTTCACCTATGTCCTTGTTTCCTCTTTCCAAGATAGGCTGAGATTAGGGTGCTACCCTTTTAGACCATTTGGGAGAAAAGTGATTGAAATCGTCTATTATTTCCTGTTCGAACACCATTCCTTTGTCTAGCTCACAGTTAGCTTCTTTTATATGAGAGAAGGGGTTATATTCCTTTGGTGTAGAGTCATTTGGAGTGAATATTGATGTTTGTCCCACGTAGAAAGGGTTATCGTTCCAACAATCAAAATCATATTGTTCTACTTTCTTTTTCCACTTGATTATTCAGAGATCTTCCATTCTTAACCTTCGTTCCTCTGTCACTCTTAAGTCAGTAGTACCTGACATAGCCATTTGAGATCCAGAACACTCTTGTTGGGACCTTTTGTCCATAATCTTGCTTCTTCAAAGCTTAGTCCAACCTCGGCCAGAATAATACATTTAGATATGTGGCTGTTAACTACAAGATCAAAGGTTCAAGCCCTCCTTCTAGCGCCAAAATGTTAACTATATTTTTCGTCAACACCGGAGATAGGTCTACGGAAGTGGACCTAAGGGGAAAATGGGGTTATTTAACTTTCGCGAGTTTGAGCTAGTTTACCATTTCCTAGATATCAAGGTTTAGAGCACAAAAGATTAGTTACTCTTCCCACAATGGGGTGAGCATCACGCTTAAGCGACTCTAAAACCAACAGTTATCTTGGGACAAAGGATCCTTAAGCACAACACTCAATCAAAAGACTAAATTGCTTCTAGGAAGAGGTTCTGTGGAAGGGTCTAAACCTGAGTAGGAACTCATAATCGTGTCGAAAGTCTGTAATAGGTTGTGTAGGAACTAAAAAACCACATAAGAAACTCATAAGAAAATATGATGAGTGCTGATCCGCACTTTATTGGTCATTGATTTAGAAACATGAATGATTATAATAGAAATTACCAAATTTATTTAGAAATTAGGGTTTACCCTAGAGGAAAAGAGTACAAGAATGAGAAATGAGAAATCAGTCCGAAAATGAGACCCCTGGGGTCTTATATATAGACAAATTGGGCCCCCTTTTGCTGCCAGCAAAATCCCCTGTTAGCCGCTTTCACCGTTATTTCTGGAAGCTTTGGCTCTCGGCCGCATTTTAGGCTTTGCTTGATACTCTTTAAAGTGCCAGTTCTGGCTCTTGGATGGATGGTTCCGGTCTTTGGAACTCCTTTTTGATTGTCATGTTTGTCTTCTTTGTATCAGCACCAAGCCTGTTAGTGTGGATAGTTTTAGAAGGCTTCAGGCTTTCTGACATAAGCTTCTAGATATGGGCTTCCGTTCATGAGCTTTCGGATATGGGTTTCCAACTTCACTATTGGTTCTTCGTGGTACTTGACTTCACGATTCAAGTGAATGGTTGTCAGGTTCGCCACCCCCTTCGGTATCGACACTAAGTAGATTAGTGTGGATAGCTTGTCTATCTTCGGGGTTTCGACTTGCCTTTCGGTAGATTCCCAAAGTGTATCCTAGCTTTTGGGGGAGGTTGCTTCTGATGCTTTGTTAGTTACTTATTAAAGTAACCTCTCAGTGACCATCTAATAAGGGTCATGGTAGCTGGTTCCCGGATAATCTCCATATGCCTCCATCTCTATATCTTTTGATGCTCTCGTCCCCTGGTGTATCGATATTAAGAAAGTTAATACCGAGAGCCCTTTCATCCTTCTAGGTCCCGGTTTGAAGGATTCTTGGTCTATCTCTCCACTGGCTTTAGGTTTTGGGTGACCTTCCGTTGTTTACCCATTGTGACGAATCAACCCTATTGATATCCTTTCTTAGTATAAATTTTGAGCTCTTTTCTTTAATGATGGTGTCGGTGGCACAGCTCTCGGATTGCTCCCTTATGCTTTCGGCTTTACTTTGTGCTTGGCTTTTGCTTATGGAAAATTCCTTTATGCTTATGGCGGTCCGCTACCCCTTTACCACAGCATGTTTCGGTGCTTTATTTTGGTAGTAACACCAGTATCACCATTGCGTTCGTCCTGGAATTCTGGTTCAGATAAACCCCAAGTTTGTGTAAAACGGACAACGTATGAAGAAGTTATGGGCATTGGAAGTTTGTATACATATAAGGAATTTATATGTAAATATAATATTTAAATAATTCTAGGAATTCAAACGAACGAAGCAGGAAACGGGCCCATTGGGAGCCCACCCACGCTCAGCCCAGGTCCACCTATAGGTCGAGCAAAGGGGGATGGGTCAACCCACCCCAGATCTAGGCGGATTCGTCCGCCGAGCCTAGACTGTTTTGTGGCTTTATTCGTTGCTGACTCGACACTGCGTGTACGATTAAGATAAAACTTTATTGAACACCTATAAAAAGGGTAATAGAGCCTAGCCTAAATCTCATATTTTCTGAGAGGCTACCTAGACTCTACCATTCTTTTGCTCCACAGATCTCTTCAGAAAATTTAATAATTAACCTTAGGAAGTTCTGACTAAAGATATGGAAGAAAAGAATATATATATCTACAATTAGGTGTTCAGAATTCTGATCAGCGTGAGGTATGTCCTTGGATTTGGTTTATGCTGGTTTTCTTTCCTTTTTTCCCTTCTTTAGTAATAGGTTTGTGAATCCATGGATATTTTTGAACATAGATTCAGTTGATATGCCACATAACAATAAATCTGGATCAGATTCATGGATTGTAAAGCTATTAGGCGAGTGGATCTAAATTATACCATTTTAAATAACAATATATTTATCATTTATATACCCTGTTATAATTAATCTGCTAAACGGTTGATATTTTTGTGGAAAATTGTGTATTAAAACTGTTTAGGACATGTTAAAAAGATTATTGTTGTATGTTGAACCATCCTAAGAACCCATTAATTGGCATGTTATGTATGTGAATTCTTGACTTAAGAATTGAGATAATTGCATGTTAATCTATTAGATTGGAATAATTACATGATTGGATAATAACATGTTATTCTTTTAAAGTCGGGTTAATTACATGTTAGGAAGAACATGTAACATGATAATCAGTTAAAATGGACTTAGTATGATATTAAGTATGACATGTAAAAATAAAATTACAGTGAAATTTAGGATTAATGAGACAGGACAACCTAGTTTGTATGAAAATTTATAGTAATTAAATTGTAACTGCACTGACACACGAGGTAAAATTCAATTTGTGGTAGAAGTCTGCCTAGAACCGCCCGACATATCCAGCATCCACAAGTGGTCAGTTTAATGTAAGGGGCCTGTTGCATAAACATGCATGTAATTGTGGATAACGATACTAAGACACGAGGCTAAGTTCAACTTGTGGTAGAAGTCTGCCCGGAACCGCCCGGCAAATACAACATCCATGGTCGGCTTAATGTGAGAGGTCTAGTGCATAAACTTACATATATGAATATATGTATATAACATGAAATAAATGAATGGCATTAACTGAATGGTTTTACAATAATAAAAGTTTTGTTAACGTTAAAGAACCAAGGAAAATGTGATGAACGGGGAATATTACCTATTATAAGTGATAATATTAATGAGAATAGAATATAATAAGTAGGCTTGTCCTAGGGACAAGTGGAAATTATAACATAGGTTATGATAAATGGAAAGAAACTTATTGATAAACCTTAGTTAAGAGAACTATGTAAGTAAGTAAAGAACAACAAGAGGTTGTAATAAACCAAGTCATGGTTACTAAAAAAGGAATGAAGTAGGCTTATTATTGGTAGATTTATAAAAGAGAATTATGAAGTCTAATAAAGGAAATTAATAATAAGTGGAAGCCCGCTCTTGTGGCATAAGATTGAATGAAGTAAGAAGACTTATGGAACAACATAATTTATACTTAATTATAAATTAAGTACATGTTAAATGGAAACCTGGTGATTGTGATAGAATTTACTTAATGACACATTAAGTAGAGCATGTTATTGTAACTTGTAAACACTGAAGTTAGACAATAAATGACAGGATAATAATGATTGTAGGTTACAGGACCTTGAATTACAATCTAGAGAATAACATGTTGTGGGCTTGTAAATGGACTTAAATGGGTTAAGTTATATAACTTAAATTAATAAGCGAGAGGGGTCTATTCCTTAGAGACATAAGGGGCTCTTGGTAACTTGAATAAGAAGCTAATATGATATTGGAAATAACCAAGTTACCTGGAAATCGGACGAGGTAGAGAAAGCGTGCAATTAAACATTTAGACATAAGGTCTAATAACATGTTAACGTAATGCGCTTGGACCAGTCCATATCTGAAGGTGAAGAACCCTACGGTGTAGATTATCGTGGTGTCTAGAGGCACGAGAAGAGCACGTCCATTTGATTATTCTGATGATATTCTGCCTACTGGCTCTGCGGGACCGGAAGGAAGCAAGCGGCTTCCGAGGGATGTGGTAGGGTACTATGACACCCCACGTCTGTTAATGTCACTAAATAAGGGAATGCATTAAGTTTCGGAAGCGTTATAGGTAAACAGACACAGAATAATTACAAAACATATATAAATAAGATAGCAGCGAAAATTTAAATTTTTATTTCAAACATAAATCATAATGTTATGGTCCATAATACCATAAGTAATAAAAACCATTACAATAAAAAAACTTCTGTCTTGCATCATCAGAGTACATATGAATATGAAAAAACATAATTCCCCAATTGAAAGAGTTAAGCCATAGCATAGACAAGAACTTGAGCCATACATCAGAAGTAGCTTCTAACAAGATGATATCTGAGTCTTGACTAAGCTTGAGTGTTTCCTCCCTGAGAACCTGGGGGAAACAGAAGAAGGAAGGATAAACAAAAGGGTCAGACATAAATTCTAGCGAGCCCAGTTACTTTTAGCTAGCAAATAAATAGAAGTAACATGATAGGCATAAAAAGTGGATAAGAGAGATCACTACATAAATGGTAGGTGTGACAAGGTAGATAAGTTAAGGTGTATACACTTCTCTAATGATTACTCTGGACTATTACTAGTATAACCGAAATGAGATGATCCCTTCTACTATAAGGCGGTAGACTTAGGGCATATGTCCAAATATACCATAACCACTACCCTAATCGATCGACTCCCTACTCCGTAAATACTCGGTGTCGGGCCCATGGTAGGATGTATCATGTCCAACAGTGGCAACCCATCACTGATATGCACAACCCAATATCTACTTGTGTCATGGTCGTCTTATCCCCCTCTGCCCGGCTCATGCACGCACATGGCCTGGTCGGTTTGCGCCGCCCACACCGTCCTCCACGTTTGGATCTTTTACAATCAGTCAGTAAGTGTGTCCCTTCTTCGCGGAGTGTTTTATTTGATACCTACTCCGGGTTACTGACTGAAATGGGTCCCACAATATATTATACAAGCTCTCCCCTTTTGTCTTATTTCCCCCACTAGGTTTTTCACTGACTATGTATAACACTATGTGTATTTAATTACATAGCCCTATACCAGTTATGCTTACCCTAAAAGGTGTTTTTAATTGCATAACATTTATACTTTCCTCCGGTTATGTATACCACTGGGTGTCTTTAATTACATAACATTATCGGGTTAAGTTTGTGGGTCTATATGTAAATATTACCCACCCCTTCCAGATTTGCTTAACCTATCCATTATCCAATCAATTTACTTAACCCAAACTTTATTTTATAATCATACAATCCCTATGGATTAGATTTAGTTAAGTAGTCCAATTCATTACCATGTCCATTTATGGTTTATAATGGGCTAGACCTCCCACATTAGGCCTATAACGTGTGGATGCTGGATATGTCTGTTGGGTCCGGGCAGACTTATTCCACAGTTGGGCCTAACCTCGTGTCTTAGCCCGATTCGTATTTTTGTACTTAGACCCCCCACATTAGGTTCAACATTAGTGGCTGCTGAATATGCCAGTCTGGTCCGGGCAGACTTCCACCACTAATGCAACCTAACCTCGTGTCATAAGTACAATTACATTCCTAATTGTAATTACTAGACATTCCATTTTCAATTAACTAATCAATTAATTAATCCTTTCCCTTTCTAGGTGTTAATCCCCATTTTACCCAATAATTTGAATTATATGTCCAAAAATGTTCATATTCAAATTAACCCTTTTTCTCCCGTTTCCTAACTAGCGCACGCATAAACTGGTGGAATGCCTAGGCTAGTCAAGAGCCTAGTTATGAACGATAATAGGAAAATAATGGGAATATAACCAAAGTGATCATCTTGGCATAAACATAAACTAGCATGATGATAAGGTGAACATACATACTGGCATGGACATGTAATTAACATCATAATAAGGTGGACATAAAACTAATGAAAAGGTGGCAGTCAATATAAGTACGATGTCACAATAAGCACAGTAAGATCTAAATTAGCAGTTTAGATGTCCAATTGGTTTAGATCTAACGTGATAACACAAGGTGATAAATTAGATCACATAATTCAGATCTAAGGGTTAAAATAGATCTATCATTTTTAGAATGACATAATAGCATGTTTAGATCTAAATATGGGTTCACATGTCCAACTTACAACATATCTAAGTTAATCACAATATGACAAGTGAAAGGTGATTTACATAAAGAGTTAAATCTAACGAATATTGCAACTGTCCAAATTAGCAGATTTACATTCACCATAACATAGTTACAAGTCAAGATCCACATAGGTAACATGATAGAATAACCACAATTGCATTGGATCTACAGATGTAGATCCATCATGACATAGTATAAGATTTTACAATAGCATAGATTCATAGTTTACAACATATACAATTCAAAGTCTTTCATAATTCACTTTTATTTATCTAAACCTAAAAGCAACTAGAAACTCACAATGTTAGGTTTAAAGAATAGAGAAAGAATGGATCTTGAATTTTTGGATTTGATTTGCAAAGTTGAATGTTGTTGAAGAAAATGAATTTGTCTCAGTTCGCACACCGGTAGCATATGGCTCCCATAGTTTCCAATGAAGAAATAGGAGAATTGAACACATATTTATAGCTGCAGAACCCTCTGAAATCGACTGCCACCTCAACCCTAGGGGTGTCGACACCCCTGTGGGTGGGTCGGCTCATAGGTCGATCCCCCGACCCCTAGAGCGGGAATTTTTCCGCCTTGACGAATTTTTGATTTTTGAACTATTCTGGATAGGGTCTGACTCATACGTGGCTCATATGTGTATATATGTTCTTTCAGCGCGTATACAGACTAAAAACCCTCATAACTTCTTCATACGGTGTCCATTTTGGGCAAACCAAATGTCTATCTTGACTAAAATTTTGAGATGGACACGATGGCGCGATCTGTTTTCCTTAATTTTGAATATTAAATTAATTATTATTTAATTTATCCCCCTTTTTAGTGTCGTTAAAAATTCGAGGTGTTGCACTCTCCCCTACTCAAAGGATTTGTCCTCGAAATCTCTAAGTTGAGAAGAATGCATATTCTACCATCCATCACCCATCTACTCTTCCAACAACCACTGGCATCCATTGTCCTTAAAGACTTCTAATGTTTATATGAATATATGCAATGGTGTGTGTATATGTCCCAGAACTAATGCGAAAAATCAGGCGGTATACTGATTCATTTGACCTCCTTAATGCAATGTATGTTAGTGCCATGAATTCAATATGTATGCAAATTATCCTATTATAACATGTAAACTCTATATGTGTGCACACTCATTCGTCAAAATGCAACATCCATATGCTAATACATCCATTTCCATCCATAAAAGAAAAGAAAATGAACATACATCCATATGCAGTATGAAAGTGATTGAGCCGCTCTTAGTGCCTAATGTGTGCATGTATATGCATCCACAGGCAACCACTAGCAAACACTTGCATCCACTTGCATCCATCAAACATAACATGTCTCAAACACATGTTTACATCCATAGGATTCCTATCTAAAGGTCGAAAAATACTACGGATAAGATATACTCAAATGATAGAAACAAGCACTGATAAAACTTTGGAAAAAGGAGTTAACATACCCTCGAAAAAGAAAGGGTACGAAGCGCGAATTTTGTCTTCGGTTTCCTAACTCGCATCCTCTAGGTAATCTCCCCGTTGTACCTTTAGCAACTTGGTCTCTTTATTGCGTAGCTTCTTAACTTCTGATCCCGGAATACGGGTAGGAACTCGCCAGACTGTTGCCTCCTGTTCTACTTCGACTTCTTCCAACACACTCGGCTCAACAATCTACGGTGTCATGCAGGCACTTCCGCATATGAGAAACGTGGAAAACATCATGAACGCCAGATAGATTTTGTGGGAGCTTTATTATGTAGGCCATTTGGCCAATCCTCTCGATTATGGGAAATGGTCCCATAAACCTAGGTGTCAACTTCCCTATCGATCCAAAGCGAACCACATTCCTCAGACGTGACACTTTGATAAAAACTAAGTCTCCCACTTCAAATTCGATGTCAGTCCTTCTCTTGTCTGCATAGGATTTCTGCCCATCTTAAGCTGACTACATCCGCTGTCGAATAAGGTCAATCTTTTGGACGTTTCTCTAACCATATCTGGTCCAAGTAATAATCTTTCTGTAGATTCCCACCAACAAATTAGTGATCTACAGGGTCGTCCGTACAATGCTTCGAAGGGTGCCATGCTAATGTTAGCATGATAACTGTTATTATAGGCAAACTCTACTAAAGGAAGATGCTCTTCCCAAGTCCCTTCGAAGTCTAGGATACATAGCCTCAAAAGATCTTCAAGAATCCTGTTCACCCTCTCAGTCTATCCATCGGTCTGAAGATGATAAGCAGTGCTTAAACACAACTGTGTACCTAGTGTTTCTTGTAAGCTCCTCCAAAATTAGCTGGTAAAGATGGGGTCCCGATCGCTCACGATGATGGAAGGTACTCCATGAAGACGAACTATATCACGAACATAAATTGCTGCCAACCACGGTGCTGTCCTCTGAATCTTAACTGGAATAAAGTGAGCGCTCTTAGTGAGTCTATCCACCACAACCCAGATACTGGTGTTGCCTTTCTTCGATCTAGGAAAACCATCCATGAAATCCATAGAGACGCTCTCCCATTTCCACCGTGGAACCTTCAACGGATGAAGTAATCCACCGGGCTTCTTTTACTCAGCTTTGACTTGCTGGCAAACTAAGCATTGAGAAACAAATTTGGCCACATCTTTCTTTATCCCAGCCCAAAAGAAAATCCTCTTCATATCTCTGTACATCTTATCACCACCTGGATGAATGGTCATCTTAGAATGGTGGGCTTCTTCTAGGACTACCTTTATCAAACTTCCAGCTCGAGGAACACAAACTCTTCCATCTCGTCATGACCACCTCTTTTCATTTATGGCATATCCACCGAGGTGACTAGAAGTCTTGTAACACCCCGAATTTCGGTTAATGCTAAAATTCACAAATTAAAGAATAACTAATCCCAGATGTGGGAATTAGGGGAAACGGCCTGCGTCATTGCGTTCGTCTCGGAAAAATACGCGAAATAGAGTCCGAGTTTGCGTAAAACGGGTACCGTATGAAAGAGATATGGACGAACGAAGTTAGGCAGAAAAACCCGAAACAGGCCAGAAATGCACTGGCGCACTTGTGAAGTGCGCCAGTACAAAAATGCACTGGCGCACTTGTGAAGTGCGCCAGTACAAAAATACACTGGCGCACTTGGGAAGTGCGCCCGTGCCGAGCCAGGAAACCTGCACAGTTTCTAGAGAGTTCTGTGGTTGGGTGCACCAGTTTGGGGTTTGGGTTGGTCTTAGGGCTGGTTTCTGGAAGGTGCCGAGATCTAAGGGTCCTAATCTAATTTAGGGTTAATCTAATGGCCTAAAACACTCACCTAATCTATAAATACACCCTAATACTACCCTAATTCATACTAAAAATAGAAATGATGCCACCATGCCGCCAAAATCAAACTTGAGAGGAGCCTCCACTAGTTTATGAAGAATCAACCTCTAATCATCATCTTCCTCTTGTATAGCAACTAGTTCTACTACATAAGTTTGCTAATCTTGGTTTTGGTGAGTTTCTATAGCCTTAATAATCAATTGTTAAATTGATTATGATAGGATATGATAAGATATGGCTATGTTTGTGGATAAATGTGCTTATGCAAGTTTAGTATAGTGTATGTTGTGTGTTTTGCAAGTTTTATGCTATATGCAAGTTTAATGCTATGTTTTATGATGCTCACTATGCAAAACACTATGTTGAACATTTATGCATATGTAACATGTTATGCAAACTATATGTGAGATTATATGCAAGTTATATGTAACATGTTATGCATGTTATGTATTTGGTTTTATGCATGCTAAGTATTTGGTTTTGTGCATGCTAAGTATTTGGTTTTATGCAAGTTATGATGCAAGTTCATATGCAAGTTTGTCTCTTTTTATGATATGCATAATATATGCAAGTTTGCCTCTAAGTATGGCATGTTATGCAAGTTCATATGCAAGTTATGATGCAAGTTCATATGCAAGTTATGATGCAAGTTCACATGCCAGTTATGATGCAAGTTCATATGCAAGTTATGATGCAAGTTCATATGCATGTTTGCCTCTATGTATGACATAAGTACATGTGCAAGTTCATCCCTTTTAGACCTATGACATGTATGCAAGTTGACACCTTTATGATAGGTCTATGACATGAACATTTAAGCAAGTTACCATCTTTATGACATATGTGATTCATGCAAGTTTGGGTTGGTTATTTATGCAAGTTGGGTTTATGGTCATATATACAAGTTGACACCTTTTAAACCCATGATAATGCTAATGATATGCTAAGTTGAACCCATTGTGTGTATGATGAATCTCCTCTTTTGAAGTATGTCATGCTAACGTATTTACGTGGGGACGATGGGGTAAAAATTAATGAACACATAAAATTGTGTGAAGTGGGTATGATTAAACATACCGTAAAGTAAATGGACATAATTGGGAATTTACCTATTAAGTTAGGTCTACCCATATTATGGAATTGGGAATTTACCTATTGAGTTAGGTCTACCCATATTCTTAAATATTTGTAATTAATTAGGGATAATTAATACAAATTATGGGGGTGATTAATTAGGTGTAATTAATCTACTAAGACACGAGGTTGGACCCTTTTGTAGCATAAGACTGCCCGGAACCGACCGGCAAATCCAGCGGCTACAAATGATTGGCCCAATGTGAGAGGTCTTAGTCATAAACTAAATACGTGACAAGTGTAAAGACACGAGGTTAGACTCTGTTATGGTGTAAGGCTGCCCGGAACCAACCGGCATATCCAGCTGCCATAAAAGACAGTCTAATGTGAGAGGTCTTTACAAAGGTTACGATCTTAATTAATTAAGAAACACTTAACCAAATTAGCATGTAGAGGGGCATGAAGGGTTAAGTGGGTGCCTTGGGTGGCATGTAGTAACTAGTGGGGGTGCCTTGGGTGGCATGGGGAAACTAGTGGGTTGCCTTGGGGGGCAATAGAAAATACGATTAGAATACTTAACCAAAGTGGAACATGTAATTAAACATGATTAAAGGGTTAAGTCAGTGCCTTGGGTGGCATGTGGGAATTAAGTAAGTGCCTTGGGTGGTATGAGGGAATCAAGTAAGTGCCTTGGGTGGCATGCGGAAATCTAGTGGGGGCCTTAAGTGGCAATTGAAATATAATTAAATGACAAGCTTAAGTAGTAGCTTGTGGGGGCCTTAAGTGGCAATTGAAATATAATTAAATGACAAGCTTAAGTAGTAGCTTGTGGGGGCCTTAAGTGGCAATTGAAATATAATTAAATGACAAGCTTAAGTAGTAGCTTGTGGGGGCCTTAAGTGGCAATTGAAATATGATTAGATGACTTAACCAAACCTTAACATGTAAGTGGGCATGATTATAAAAGGGGTTAAGTGGGACGCACTAGATAAAATGGCAAGCTTAAGTAGTAGCTTGTGGGGGCCCATTTCAACCAATATCCCCAAACGTATCTTTGTGGGCTCGACCCAAGTCGAGGACGGGACACGCATATTGGGCTTGACTATAAGAGGCCAAAACGGGGTAGCGGTGGCAACGCGAGTCCAACGGGTTTCATATGCGTGTGTGGACCCGGGCTGGTGGGTAAGACGTTGTTGCATCGTGTAGGTATAAGCCGTGCACCATTGATTATCGGGTTGCCACTTTGGGGAGTGATACACCCCACTGTGGGGCCAGCACGAGTATCTACGGTAGGGAGCCGATCGCTTGGGGGTAGTGGGTACACCTAGTGGAGATAGGGGCAGACGGCACCTATGTAGTCAGCTAGGGGTACAAGAAACTACTGGGTAAAATTACTAAGTACACTTAGTGGGATCAACCTTTAAGTAGGAATTACCCTTGGGTGGGTAGAACTGGTGTGGTGCAGTGTAGGAATTACCCTTGGGTGGGTAGATCTGGGGTGGTGCAATCTAGTAATTATCCTTGGGTGGATAAATGCGTCTTTTCGGTTATCTTAGTACATCCTGTGTTTAGTTGGCTACTTAAGGGTAGTCATTATCCCCAGAGGTACCGTACCTTATTTATATCATACCCTAATTACTTTAATAATTGTATTGTTAGGGTTATAGGACTCACTCAGACTTATGTCTGACCCCGTTGTTTCTTTATCTTTTTCCCAACCCTCAGGTTTTCAGAGTGGGCCTAGCACTAGTTGGCTTTGATCAGACTGCTTTATCTATCTTTTGGAGCTTGGACCGTGGATGTAAAGCTCGGTTTATCTTTTCTATTATGGCTATTAGGTTATGTAGTGGGATTATGTACTTTCGTTTTTATCAGGATGGATATTATGTACTTGACTCTTATTTATGGTTTTGGTGTAACCAAACATGTTTTACTTTCCGCTGAAATGAAATGATGTTTTAAATTCTCAAGTATTACTTATATCTGTCTTGTTGTAACTTTTTTGTTCTATATTCACTTAAAATACTCCACCAATGTTATGGCATTCCCTTAGTGAGTGACCGTAGCGGGTGTGGGGTGTTACACATGGTATCAGAGCTTAAGGTTACCAGAACAGATAAAATTTTTAGAAAAACTATTTTCTAAGAATATTTTTGAAAGGAGTATTTTCAAAAACATGTCTTTTAAGAGAAAAGTTTTTGAAAGAAAAGCATAATCCCCAATAGCCATATCTATATCTTTCGAATTCTCCGTTTTGAATTTCTTCCTCTCTCGTTTTGAGTTTCCCTTCCGCGTATAGATGACCTTTCTAAGATAGATAAGAACGGAAAACCACTTTAAGGGACTTAGACGTTAGTCAGATTAGAAGTTGGTTCAAGAAGGAGGAGGACTGGTAGGTATCTATTGGATAGACGAAGGGAGGAAGGCTCAAATAGTTGTTTGGTTAATGAAGAATGAAACCTCATTGGTGGGAGGTTACGTGTGGAGAATGGGAAGAAGAAGGCGAGTAGTTATCCTTTTGAGAGGAATTGGACACCTTATTAGGATTGTCCAAAGAGGCATGGGCAAGGTATGGAATCTCCTGGAGGGTAGTTGTATTCCCTCGCGGCTAGTGTACCAGATGGGGATAGGACCGTTTAGGTTGGAATTAGGATTTCTTTATTATATGGTTCGAACTTTATTTGATTCTGACGCATCGAGTTCGTTTATCTCATCATTGTTAGTTGAGTCACTGCACTTAGACACCAGTTTGGTAGATGATCCCTTAGTTGTTTCAAACCCAATTGGGGCTCCATGAAGTGTTTGGGTTTGAAAGTTGCTATACTTAGCATTGAGAGTAGATGTGATGCTTTTTGGGCTTCACGAGCTATGGGTTAGTTTGGGCATGGACTGGTTATCCAGTAGGGGTGCCGTTCTTGATTTTGAAGGGAGAGTTGTTAGGCTTATGACCCGCTTGGGTAACACTCTCGAGATCTCTTGTAATCCCATGGAATCTGTTATGCTAAGTTATCTAGAATCGCTTGACACGTCGGTCGAGAGGTTGCGATCTGTTAGAGTGGTCCGGGAATACTCGGATGTGTTTGAGGGGGTGAAGGGCTTACCTCCAGAGCGGGAGATTGACTTCTGAATATATCTGGTAGACAATGCCAAACCAGTATCTTGGCCAGTGTGCCACATGGCTCCTCATGAGAGGAGGGAACTCCATAAGCAAGTAGGCGATTTGCTTGAGAAGGGGTTCATAAGACGAAGTATATCGGAGTGGGGTGCTCCAGTAGTTTTTGCCACGAAGGCGGATGGGTCCCTCAGACTTTGTGTAGGCTAAAGAGAACTAAATAAACTCACAAAGAAGAATAGACACCCATTGCCGAGGATGGATGATCTCTTTGATCAGTTGGTTGGCGCCTCAGTATTTTCGCAAGTTGGACTCAGCCACGGGGTTTCGTCAGTCGAAGGTGGCTGGGGATAGTATAGAGAAGATTGCCTTTAGGACTCCGGATGGTTTTATGAGTGGCTGGTGATGCCATTTGGTTAGACGAACGCCCCCGCATACTTTGTTGATTTGATGAGAAGGGTGTTCAAGGAGTACCTAAATAAGTTCGTGATGGTCTTTGTAATTGACATCTTGGTCTTTTCTAGGAGCGAAATAAGTTTTCGTATGTGCTCAATAGGTTGAGCAAAGCCAGTTATGGGATAAACGGTGGTTTTAGAGCGAGACTGGCGAGGACATCCAGAGTTGGACAAGGGCTTAATTATTTAGCCGTTTTTACTAGTATCATCTCACATAGGTCGTCTGAATTCGAAGGAGGTATCCCTTGGGTGTTTGTCTGATATTGGTTTAGGCCTTTGGGGCTTGCATTTGGGGGATGTCGAGTTCGACTAGGGTGGTCTGCGTGAGAGATGGACAGTTGTGATGATTTTGGATGGGGTAATATCCCGGTTTTCTCTAAAAGTGGAGAAGTGCATGCCCTACATCTTAGGGAAGTGTTGGAGACTCTTCGAGTGCATAGTCTTAGGACAGCAAAAGTGGATGGGATTCTTAGCATCCTATGAGTCTGAGATAGCATATACCCCTGGCAAGGGTAACATGGTAGCGGACGCCTTAAGTAGAAGAAGGTTGTCCTTGAGTTCATTGTTCGTTGAACGACGGAGCTTAGAGTTTATTTCTATGTTTGACTTTAGACCTTCCGTTGACTTTGTACTCGGTTTGCTAGCCTCCTTGGAGGTTAGGCCTACTCTTTTGGGGCGTATTGGCGGAGCACAGCGGGACGACCCACAGTAGGTTGAGTTAGTAGAGAAGCTCATGAGGAGGGGGAGTCGTCCAGCCATTTGAGTAGGTACACCCTAGATGGTAAGGGGTGGTTGCGTAGAGACGGTAGACTTTGTGTACCGCAAGACAAGGGTTTGAGGAAGGCTATACTTGATGATGCACATCGATCGAAGATGACCATTCATCCCGATAGGGACAAGATGTACCAAGACATGAAGCGAGTTTTCTTTTGGGCCGGTATGAAGAAAGATGTGGCCAAGTATGTCGCTCGATGCTTGGTGTGCCAACAGGAGAAAGCGAAGCAAAAGAAACCAGGTGGGTTGCTTCACCCATTGGGAGTTCCGCAATGAAAGTGGGATAGCGTCTCGATGGATTTTATTGACGGGTTACCGAGATCGAGGAAAGGTAATACGGGAATTTGGGTTGTGGTAGATAGACTTACCAAGAGTGCCCATTTCATACCCGTAAGAGGACTGTTCCATGTTTAGCTTCAGTTTATATTCGAGAGATAGTTCGGTTGCATAGGGAACATGACATATCCCATGTGTCATATTTGAGGAAGTGCCTACATGAGACCGCAGAGGCGGTAGAGCCGAGCTTGCTTAAAGAAGTAAAGGTAGAGCGTGATGTGATTATTCGACGAGCTCCTACCCGCATCCTTGGGTCAGAGATTTGGAAGTTGAGAAACAGAGAGGTTCGACTAGTCAAAGTGAAAAGGGGAGAAAGTGAGAGCAATGCTACTGGGGAGACAGAAGCGAAGATGCGTTCGTTATACCCATTCCTTTTGAGGGTATGTCCTTTAAACGTCTCCTTTATCGTTTGTCTAGTGCTTATCTTATCTTTAGTATGTCCTCTCATTAGTACCTTTGACCTTTAGATAGGGTAAACCTATGGTTGAAACATGTGTTTGAGACATGTTATGTTTGATGGATGCGTGTGGATGCAAGTGGTTGCTAGTGGTTGCTCGTGGATGCATATACACACACTCTAGACACTAGATCGGCTCAATCACTTCATATTGCATATAATTGTGTGTAGGTAGCTATATTTATGGATGTATAATGATTGTGTTATCATATGGATGATGCATTTTGGTGAATGATTGTGCACTCATGTAGATATTGTATGTGTCGATAGGGTTCTCTCGCATACATAATGGATGCATGGCACTATCATGGTTTGCATATGTTCATACATTAGATAGGGAATATATACACACACTTTTTGCATATGCTCATACATTATTAGAAACTGTTTTAAGGACAATGGATGCCCATGTTTGATGGATTGAGTAGATGGTTGTTTGGATGGTAGGATATGCATTCTCCTTAGCTTAGAGATTTCGGGGACGAAATCCTTTAAGGAGGGGAGAATGTAACACCCCGAATTTCGGTTAATGCTAAAATTCACAAATTAAAGAATAACTAATCCCAGATGTGGGAATTAGGGGAAACGGGCTGCGTCATTGCGTTCGTCTCGGAAAAATACGCGAAATAGAGTCCGAGTTTGCGTAAAACGGGTACCGTATGAAAGAGATATGGACGAACGAAGTTAGGCAGAAAAACCCGAAACAGGCCAGAAATGCACTGGCGCACTTGTGAAGTGCGCCAGTACAAAAATGCATTGGCGCACTTGTGAAGTGCGCCAGTACAAAAATACACTGGCGCACTTGGGAAGTGCGCCCGTGCCGAGCCAGGAAACCTGCACAGTTTCTAGAGAGTTCTGTGGTTGGGTGCACCAGTTTGGGGTTTGGGCATGGTCTTAGGGCTGGTTTCTGGAAGGTGCCGAGATCTAAGGGTCCTAATCTAATTTAGGGTTAATCTAATGGCCTAAAACACTCACCTAATCTATAAATACACCCTAATACTACCTTAATTCATACTAAAAATAGAAATGATGCCACCATGCCTCCAAAATCAAACTTGAGAGGAGCCTCCACTAGTTTATGAAGAATCAACCTCTAATCATCATCTTCCTCTTGTATAGCAACTAGTTCTACTACGTAAGTTTGCTAATCTTGGTTTTGGTGAGTTTCTATAGCCTTAATAATCAATTGTTAAATTGATTATGATAGGATATGATAAGATATGGCTATGTTTGTGGATAAATGTGCTTATGCAAGTTTAGTATAGTGTATGTTGTGTGTTTTGCAAGTTTTATGCTATATGCAAGTTTAATGCTATGTTTTATGATGCTCACTATGCAAAACACTATGTTGAACATTTATGCATATGTAACATGTTATGCAAACTATATGTGAGATTATATGCAAGTTATATGTAACATGTTATGCATGTTATGTATTTGGTTTTATGCATGCTAAGTATTTGGTTTTGTGCATGCTAAGTATTTGGTTTTATGCAAGTTATGATGCAAGTTCATATGCAAGTTTGTCTCTTTTTATGACATGCATAATATATGCAAGTTTGCCTCTAAGTATGGCATGTTATGCAAGTTCATATGCAAGTTATGATGCAAGTTCATATGCAAGTTATGATGCAAGTTCACATGCCAGTTATGATGCAAGTTCATATGCAAGTTATGATGCAAGTTCATATGCAAGTTTGCCTCTATGTATGACATAAGTACATGTGCAAGTTCATCCCTTTTAGACCTATGACATGTATGCAAGTTGACACCTTTATGATAGGTCTATGACATGAACATTTAAGCAAGTTACCATCTTTATGACATATGTGATTCATGCAAGTTTGGGTTGGTTATTTATGCAAGTTGGGTTTATGGTCATATATACAAGTTGACACCTTTTAAACCCATGATAATGCTAATGATATGCTAAGTTGAACCCATTGTGTGTATGATGAATCTCCTCTTTTGAAGTATGTCATGCTAACGTATTTACGTGGGGACGATGGGGTAAAAATTAATGAACACATAAAATTGTGTGAAGTGGGTATGATTAAACATACCGTAAAGTAAATGGACATAATTGGGAATTTACCTATTAAGTTAGGTCTACCCATATTATGGAATTGGGAATTTACCTATTGAGTTAGGTCTACCCATATTCTTAAATATTTGTAATTAATTAGGGATAATTAATACAAATTATGGGGGTGATTAATTAGGTGTAATTAATCTACTAAGACACGAGGTTGGACCCTTTTGTAGCATAAGACTGCCCGGAACCGACCGGCAAATCCAGCGGCTACAAATGATTGGCCCAATGTGAGAGGTCTTAGTCATAAACTAAATACGTGACAAGTGTAAAGACACGAGGTTAGACTCTGTTATGGTGTAAGGCTGCCCGGAACCAACCGGCATATCCAGCTGCCATAAAAGACAGCCTAATGTGAGAGGTCTTTACAAAGGTTACGATCTTAATTAATTAAGAAACACTTAACCAAATTAGCATGTAGAGGGGCATGAAGGGTTAAGTGGGTGCCTTGGGTGGCATGTAGTAACTAGTGGGGGTGCCTTGGGTGGCATGAGGAAACTAGTGGGTTGCCTTGGGGGGCAATAAAAAATACGATTAGAATACTTAACCAAAGTGGAACATGTAATTAAACATGATTAAAGGGTTAAGTCAGTGCCTTGGGTGGCATGTGGGAATTAAGTAAGTGCCTTGGGTGGCATGAGGGAATCAAGTAAGTGCCTTGGGTGGCATGCGGAAATCTAGTGGGGGCCTTAAGTGGCAATTGAAATATAATTAAATGACAAGCTTAAGTAGTAGCTTGTGGGGGCCTTAAGTGGCAATTGAAATATAATTAAATGACAAGCTTAAGTAGTAGCTTGTGGGGGCCTTAAGTGGCAATTGAAATATAATTAAATGACAAGCTTAAGTAGTAGCTTGTGGGGGCCTTAAGTGGCAATTGAAATATAATTAAATGACAAGCTTAAGTAGTAGCTTGTGGGGGCCTTAAGTGGCAATTGAAATATGATTAGATGACTTAACCAAACCTTAACATGTAAGTGGGCATGATTATAAAAGGGGTTAAGTGGGACGCACTAGATAAAATGGCAAGCTTAAGTAGTAGCTTGTGGGGCCCATTTCAACCAATATCCCCAAACGTATCTTTGTGGGCTCGACCCAAGTCGAGGACGGGACACGCATATTGGGCTTGACTATAAGAGGCCAAAACGGGGTAGCGGTGGCAACGCGAGTCCAACGGGTTTCATATGCGTGTGTGGACCCGGGCTGGTGGGTAAGACGTTGTTGCATCGTGTAGGTATAAGCCGTGCACCATTGATTATCGGGTTGCCACTTTGGGGAGTGATACACCCCACTGTGGGGCCAGCACGAGTATCTACGGTAGGGAGCCGATCGCTTGGGGGTAGTGGGTACACCTAGTGGAGATAGGGGCAGACGACACCTATGTAGTCAGCTAGGGGTACAAGAAACTACTGGGTAAAATTACTAAGTACACTTAGTGGGATCAACCTTTAAGTAGGAATTACCCTTGGGTGGGTAGAACTGGTGTGGTGCAGTGTAGGAATTACCCTTGGGTGGGTAGATCTGGGGTGGTGCAATCTAGTAATTATCCTTGCGTGGATAAATGCGTCTTTTCGGTTATCTTAGTACATCCTGTGTTTAGTTGGCTACTTAAGGGTAGTCATTATCCCCAGAGGTACCGTACCTTGTTTATATCATACCCTAATTACTTTAATAATTGTATTGTTAGGGTTATAGGACTCACTCAGACTTATGTCTGACCCCGTTGTTTCTTTATCTTTTTCCCAACCCTCAGGTTTTCAGAGTGGGCCTAGCACTAGTGGGCTTTGATCAGACTGCTTTATCTATCTTTTGGAGCTTGGACCGTGGATGTAAAGCTCAGTTTATCTTTTCTATTATGGCTATTAGGTTATGTAGTGGGATTATGTACTTTCGTTTTTATCAGGATGGATATTATGTACTTGACTCTTATTTATGGTTTTGGTGTAACCAAACATGTTTTACTTTCCGCTGAAATGAAATGATGTTTTAAATTCTCAAGTATTACTTATATCTGTCTTGTTGTAATTTTTCTGTTCTATATTCACTTAAAATACTCCACCAATGTTATGGCATTCCCTTAGTGAGTGACCGTAGCGGGTGTGGGGTGTTACAAGTCTCGACACTTCTGAGCTTATCCATGTTGTCTAGAATCTATGGGTCACCTTGTTGCGAAGCTCCTATCTGGTCCATAAGAATCGGTCGTATCTCCAAGGATGCAAACCATTTAGGCAAAATCTCGATGGAGGGTCTAAAATCAAAAGCTAATATGAACTCCAAGTTTTTTCTTTCCACAAACAGAGGACTCAGGGCTACCCTCTGCCTACTTAGTGCGTCTGCCACCACATTACCCTTACCAGGGGTATAAGAAATCTCAAAATCATAAGAAACTAGAAACTCCATCCACCGTTGTTGCCTTAAATTGAGATCCTTCTACGAGAACAAATACTTGAGAGATTTATGATCGGTGTATAACTCGAACTTCTCTCCAAGTAAATAATGACGCCACGTCTTTAACGCAAACACTATGGCAGCTAGCTCTAGATCATGGGTGGGGTAGTTATTTCCATGAACTCTCAACTGTCTACCCCATAACACACTACTTCCCTCTTTGCACTAAAACCGCACCAAGCCATGTACCACACGCATCAGTGTAAACAGTAAACACATTATTCCCGTCAGGCAAGGTCAAGATTGGGGTTGTTTTCATAGCCCTATTTATTCATTGGAAAGCAACGTCATAGTCTATATCCCACAAAAATGCCAAGTTCTTCTTTGTCAGCGTAGTGAGTGGGGCTGATATCTTTGCGAAGTCCTTAATGAACTTCCTATAGTATCCTGCTAACCCAAGAAAGATTCTCACCTCGGTTGGATTTTTAGGAATCTGCCAATCTTGCTCTGCAACTACCTTCGCGGGATCTACAACTGTCCCTTCTTTGGAGACCACATGCCCTAAGAATCTCATCTCTTTCCTCCAAAAATGGCATTTGGAGAATTTTGCTTTAAGCTGATGGTCATAGAGAGTTTTCAAAACTTCTCTCAAATGTTGGGCATGCTCTTCTTCGCTTTTGGAGAAGATCAAAATATCATCGACAAAGACTACAACAAATGTATTTAGGAACTCCCGAAACACCCTACTCATCAGATCGACAAAATAGGCGGTGCATTCGTCAGCCCAAAAGGCATAACTAGCTATTCCAAGAAACCGTCCGGAGTCCTAAAGGAAATCTTATCTATGCTGTCCTCGGCCACCCTCAACTGATGGAACCCCGTGGCCAAATATAACTGGGAAAATACCGAGGCACCAACAAGCTGATCAAATAAATCATCAATCCTCGGAAGCGGGTGCCTATTCTTCTTAGTGAGTATATTTATCTCTCTATAATCAACACACAAACGAAGTGAACCATCTGCCTTAGTTGCGAATATTACTGGAGCGCCCCATTTATATATGCTTCATCTGATAAACCCCTTCTCGAGTAGCTCCCCTACTTGCTTACTCAGCACCCTTATTTCCCTCGGAGCCATGTGGCGCACTGGCAATGCAACTGGCTTTGCATTGTCCACAAAATATATACGAAAGTCAATCTTGTGCCTCGGAGGTAAACCCCGAACCTCATCAAAAACATCGGAAAAATCCCGGACTACTGGAATAGATTGCAGATCATCGATAGATGCATCAAGAGACTCTAGGAAACTAAGCATAACCGACTCTTGTGGGTCACACGAAATCTCGAGGGTTCTCCCATGACAAGTCAGAAGCCTAACAACCCTATTCTCATAATCTAGAATGGCACCATACGTGGTAAGCCAATCCATTCCTAGAATCATCCCATAGCCCATAAACCTGAGCACATACGCGTCGCATTCAAACTCGACGCCTAACACACATATTTTCGAACCCCAACAAATCATAGATAAATTAGTCGAACCACCAATAGGGTTTGAAACAACTACGGGATCCACTAACATATTAGTAATTAAATGCAGAGATTCAACTACAGGACTAGATATAAATGAATGTGAGGCACCAAAATCAAAAAGAGTTCTAATAGGATGGTTTGAAAGAAAAATTAAACCTTCCACAGAAATTTTGCTACATCTATCAAGAGCACAGATTGTGAAAGCATGCACCTGCCCTCCCGAAGTCCCTGTCCTTTGACCCTGTCCCTGAGATTCCTGTTTCTTTGGGCACACTTTAGCAAAATGTCCAGCCTCTCCACAGTGGTAGCAAGAGTTCTTCCTTCGCTTACAATCTTTAACGAGATGACCTTGCTTCCCACAATGGTGACATTTTCTCTTACCCTTGCCTTTATCACTTTTCCCTCTTTTCTTCTGTTGTTGCTGCTGTTACTGTTGCCCCTTCTTGGGCCACACCTTCCTATTTTGCGATGTCTCCTCAGCCTTCTTTTCTCCCTTGTCTTCCTCATGCATTAGGGCCATATCGACAAGCTTTTCAAAACTGGCCTCCATTAGAATATGGGGCATGGCTAAACCATGCAGAGGCTCATTCAGCCCTTTAGCAAACCGCAAAGCCCTTTTATGCGGCGTATCCACCAACTCTAAACCGAACCTTGCTAGCTAGTTGAATTTATTCACATACTCTGTCTGCTGCTTTCGGCTTGGGAAAGAAATTTCATTTCGAACCTCTGTATTAAATCTCCCCAAGTTTCCACCAGACGTCCAGCTTGAGTGACTTCCCACAAAAATGAGGCTTCGTCCTTCAGTAGCAAAGCGGCTAATTGGACCTTCATTCTATCCTCTACTTCAAAGATTATAAATAAGTCCTCGGTCTCCTTGAGCCAATTATGGGCTTTTACGAATGTCTCGTTCCCATGGAATGGCTTCCCCCCCTAGCATGGAAGTCCTTGCAGATCTTGGTGAATTTATCTGCTCTTGGAGGGGGAGGAGGAGTAATGACTGGTGCAGCTAGGGGAGGAAAATTTCCTTGGCCTTCAGCAGGCACCGTGGACTCCAAATATCTAGGGAACCATCCGGGTATTGTGACGCCCTCTGGGATATCAGGAATGTTTTGTTCCCCAGACATGCTGTAAAAGGAAAAAAGAAGAAATTTATATAAAGGACCGAAGGATACTAGATATGGATTTTTGAGGAATGTTTTTCAAAACAGAATTTTCTTTATGAGAATGCTTTCTTTTAATAACTTTTTTTTGAAAATAATTTTTCAAAAACTTTATCTAATATGATAACCTTCAGCTCTTATACCAAATGTGACACCCCACGTCCGTTAATGTCACTCACTAAGGGAACGCATTAAGTTTCGTGAAGCGTTATAGGTAAACAGACACAGAATAATTACAAGATAGATATAACTAAGATAGCAGCAGAAATTTAAATTTTTATTTCAAACATAAATCAAAATGTCGTGGTCCACAATACCATAAGTTACAAGAACCATTACAACAAAATAACTTCTGTCTTGCATTATCAGAGTACATAAGAATATGAAAAACATAATTCCCCAATTGATAGAGTTAAGCCATAGCAGAGACAAGAACTTGAGCCATACTTCAGAAGTAGCTCCTAGCAAGATGATATCTGGGTCCTAACTAAGCCTGAGTGTTTCCTCCCTGAGAACCTGGGAGGGGGGGGACGGAAGAAGGAAGGAGAAACAAAAGGGTCAGACATAAATTCTGGTGAGTCTAATTACTTTCAGCCAGTAAATAAATAGAAGTAACATGATAGGCATAAAGAGTGGATAAGAGATATCTCTACATAAATGGAAGGTGTGACAAGGTAGACATGGTAAGGTGTATACACTTCTCTAATGATTACTCTGGACTATTACTAGTATAACCGAAATGAGATGATCCCTTCCACTATAAGGAGGTAGACTTAGGGCATATGTCCAAATATATCCTAACCACTACCCTAATCGATGGACTTCCTACTCCATAGGTACTCTATGTTGGCCCCACGGTAGGATGTATCACGTCCAACAGTGGCAACCCATTACTAATATGCATAGCCCAATATCTATTGGTGTCACGATCATCTTATCCCCCTCTGCCCGGCTCATGCACGCACATAGCTCGGTCGGTTTGCGCCGCCCACACCGTCCTCCACGTTTGAATCTTTTACAATCAGTCAGTAAGTGTGTCCCCTCTCCGCCTAGTACGGAGTGTTTTATTTGATACCTACTCCGGGTTACTGACTGAAATGGGTCCCACAATATATTATACAAGCTCTCCCCTTTTGTCTTGTTTCCCCCACTAGGTTTTTCACTGGCTATGTATAACACTATGTGTCTTTAATTAAATAGCCCTATACCAGTTATGCTTACCCAAAAAGGTGTCTTTAATTACATAACTTTGTTCCTCTGGTTATGTATACCACTAGGTGTCTTTAATTACATAACATTATCGGGTTAAGTTTGCGCGCCTATATGTAAATATTACCCACCGCTTCCAGATTTGCTTAACCCATCTGCTATCTAATCAATTTACTTGACCCTAACTTTATTTTATAATCATAAAATCCCTATGGATTAGATTTGGTTAAGTAGTCATATTATTGCCATGTCCATTTATGGTTTATAATGGGCTAGACCTCCCACATTAGGCCTACAACGTGTGGATGCTGGATATGCCGGTCGTGTCCGGGCAGACTTATTCCAAAGTTGGGCCTAACCTCGTCTCTTAGCCCAATCCGTATTTGCGTACTTAGACCTCCCACATTTGGTTCAACATTAGTGGCTGCTGGATATGGCGGTCGGGTCTGGGCAGACTTCTACCACTAATGCAACCTAACCTCGTGTCAAAAGTACAATTATAATTCCTAATTGTAATTACTAGACATTCCATTTTCAATTAACTAATCAATTAATTAATCCTTTCCATTTCTAGGTGTTAATGCCCATTTTACCCAATAATTTGAATTATATGTCCAAAAAGGTTCATATTCAAATTAACCCTTTTTCTCCCGTTTCCTAACTAGCGCACTCATAAACTGATGGCATGCCTAGGCTAGTCAATAGCCTAGTTATGAACGATAATAGGAAAATAATGGGAATATAACCAAAGTGATCATCTTGGCATAAACATAAACTAGCATGATGATAAGGTGAATATACATACTGGCATGGACATGTAATTAACATCATAATAAGGTGGGCATAAAACTGATGAAAAGGTGGCAGTCAATATAAGTACGATGTCACAATAAGCATAGTAAGATCTAAATTAGCAGTTTAGATGTCCAATCGGTTTAGATCTAACATGATAACACAAGGTGATAAATTAGATCACATAATTCAGATCTAGGGGTTAAAATAGATCTAACATTATTAAAATGACATAATAACATGTTTAGATCTAAATATGGGTTCACATGTCCAACTTACAACATATCTAAGTTGATTGCAATATGACAAGTGAAAGGTGATTTACATAAAGAATTAGATCTAACCAATGTTGTAGCTGTCCAAATTAACAGATTTACATTCACCACAACATAGTTTCAAGTCAATATCCACATAGGTAACATAATAGAATAACCACAATTGCATTGGATCTAAAGATGCAGATCCATCATGACATAGTATAAGATTTTACAATAGCATAGATTCATAGTTTACAACATATCCAATTCACAGTCTTTCATAATTCACTTTCATTTATCTAAACCTAAAAGCAACTAGAAACTTACAGTATTAGGTTTAGAGAATTGAGAGAGAATGGATTTTGAATTTGATTTGCAAAGTTGAATGTTGTTGAAGAAAATGAATCCATCTCAGTTCGCACACCGGCAGTAAATGGCTCCCATAGTTTCCAATGAAGAAATAGGAGAATTGAGCACATGTTTATAGCTGTAGAACCCTCTGAAACCAACTGCCACCTCAGCCCTAGGGGTGTCGATACCCCTGTGGGTGGGTTGACCCATAGGTCGACACTCCATAAGGGGGTCGACCCCGGTGTCGACACCCCTCTAGGGGTGTCGACTCCCTAGAGCGGGAATTTTGCCGCCTTAACGAATTTTTGATTTTCGAACTGTTCTGAATAGGGTCTGACTCATATGTGTATATATGTTCTTTCTGCGCGTATACAAACTAAAAACCCTTATGACTTCTTCATACGCTGTCCGTTTTATGAAAACCAAATGTTTATCTTGACCAGAATTTCGGGATGGACGCGATGGCGCAGTACGTTTTCCTTAATTCTGAATATTAAATTAATTATTATTTAATTTATCCCCTTTTTTAGTGTCGTTAAAAATTCGTGGTGTTACAGGTACTCTGTGGTGGTCCTCTGTTGCGGTGTATGCTCAGGCTGTACTCGCAGAGGTTGGGTCTGCATGTTACTACCCAATGAGTATACCTTGACTGCAAGTGTAGTTTGTTAGTCAGAAGGCTGTAGTAGTATGACATTGGGATGATTCGATGATTTGCCTACATAGAGGCTGGTCAGGACCAAATAAAGGATAGTAATCCTCGGGTACCTGTCATCAGTAATCAGTGTGAAAAGGAAAGACTAGAGCTAAGCCAAACCTATAGACCATCGATCTTTTAGTATCGATACTTTGGTTGCGAGACACGCCAATTTGGATGTAGACTGTTTGCTAGGGACATGTCATTTAGCTCTTGATGTAGTCTTTCACTAGCTGAGGGAGGGGTCGTGGTGGGACCATAGCCACCATATAAATGCAGACCATAGTTTAGATAAGTGTATTTTAGGCCTCTTTAGCAGACCTATACAGATGCGGAAAAGCTCTCGACTGAGTTCCGTGCATTCAGATGAAACCCTATTATGGAACTCGGGGTATAGTAGATAGTACTTATGTGTGAGGATCCGGATACATGTATACCGCACCGGGTGGTGTATCGTAGATGCTAGGGCATTACTTCGTGTTAAGACCAAGATTGGCCGAGAAGTTTGGATATGGAAATCCGTACGTCGCTCCGGCATAGGATAAAAGTTGCATACATGACGTAGTTTTATGGAAATACATACGTTGCTCTGGCATATGATAAGAGTTGCATACGAGTTGTAGTTTTATGGAAATCTATAAGTTGCTCCAGCGTATGATAAGAGTAGCATACATGGCATAGTTCTATGGAGATCCGTACGTTGCTCCGGCGTAGAATGAGATTTGCGGATGCATCCATGGCGTGACGGTGGAAACCATGCGAGGAGGGTACCATGGGAAGTAACTTAATATTGGGGGTGGCTACATATAATATATTAAGTTAATCTACTAGGAGGTAGATGGGTACGACGTGTGTGTAAAACCTTAAGTGCTATTAACCCAAAACACCTAATAAATAACATAAATGAACGGTATATGTAGGGTTATTTCAGATTGTGTAATTTAGTCCAGTCACCTGAACTTGTATTCTGACCCCCTCCTCATAACATACCCGCAAGTTAGGCTTTTGGCAGAGATATGATTGCTTTGGATACTGGTTAGGTAGTATTATTACTTTGGTAAGGCAATATTTGATTATATTATATTTTATTCCATTCCACTGTGAGATGTTTTGTAACACCCCACGTCCATTAATGTCACTCACAAAGGGAGTGCATTAACTTCTATGGAGCGTTTTAAGTGTGTATAGAATAGAAACTTAACAACAAGATAGATATAAACAGCACTTAAAAATTTAAAATTTTATTCATTGCAGCGGTAAACACATATGTTTGATTACATCATCAAAAACCAGAGTCAAAGTACATAATATCCTTCTTGACTAAATCAGAGTACATAAATTGAAAGACATAACCCTAACACAAAATAGCCATAAATAAGATAGGCTGAACTTTTACTTCAGCGATCCAAGCAACTTCAAAAAGCAAGAGATACAGTTGTCCAAAATCAAGCTCCACTGGTGCTAGTTCCACCCTGAGCACCTGGGAAGAAAAGGAAGAAAAGAGGTGGAAACAAAGGGGGTCAGACATAAAGTCTGGCGAGTGCGATAACTTTAACAATATAATTACCAAAATAACTAGGCTAAGGCATAAGTTGGAAAATAAGGAAATGACTGTGAACAATTGGGTATGACAGAGTAAACAAGGAAATAAGATGAACAAAGATAACGTTAAAGGCGCACCTAAACCACTATAAGATAGTTACTATACTTCATCACCACTAGTCACCCTAAAGGTTGATCCCGCCTACAGAACTTAATAATGATAATGGCAGTTTCGTGCACCCCTAGTTGCCTTCATAGGTGCCGCATGCCCCTATCTCCACTAGGTGTACCCACTACCCCATGCAATCGGCTCCCTAACTCGTAGATACCCATGCTGGCCCCATAGTGGGGTGTATCACTCCCCAAAGTGGCAACCCGATACCGCCAACAATGCACGGCTTATAACTACACAATGCAACAACGTCTTACCTACCAGCCCAGGCCCACACACGCATATGAACCCGTTGGACTTGCGTTGCCACCGCTAACCCGTTTTGGCCTCTTATAGTCAAGCCCAGTATGTGTGTCATGTCCTCGACTTGGGTCGAGCCCACAAAGATACTTATGGGTTACTGGTTGAAACGGGCCCCCATTACTTGACACAAGTTATCCACCTAAGCTTGGTCCCCTCTAGTACATCCCACTTAACCCTCTTCTTATTCATGTTCACTTACATGTTTCAAATTTTGGTTAAGTGTTTCTAATCGTATTTCACAAGACACCCAAGGTACCCACTTGACCCCCATGTCCCACCACATGTTTATCTCGTTAAGTGTTTCTTAATTCGTTAACACCGTAACCTTGTAAAGACCTCCCACATTAGACTGGCATTTGTGGCAGCTGGATTTGTCGGGCGGGTCCGGGCAGTCTTACACCACAAACGAGCCTAACCTCATGTCTTTACAACTGTTACGCATTTAATTTATGCCTAAGACCTCCCACATTAGACTGACATTTGTGGCAGCTGAATTTGTCGGGCGGGTCCGGGCAGTCTTACACCACAAAAGAGCCTAACCTCGTGCCTTAGATGATTAATTAAACAAAATTAATTATTCCCCAATTTGAATTAATTTCCCTATATAAATTATCAATCAATTCCAAATTTAACTATGTCCATAATTGACTCAATTATGTCCATCTATTTATGGTATGCAAAATTATACCAATTATCATCACAAATTTATTTTTTGCCATTTAAGGCATTTATGCCAATTCTTAATATTAAATCTTTTAATATTATCCCATTGCCCCACGTTGTACGTTCGTTCGATTAACGTAAAATATACGTTAGACTCGAATAGTCTAACTTATGGAATAAATAGAAAACATCACAACATACATAGAAATAAAACTAGGTCTAAACATAAGGGGTGAACTTGCATGTGTGAATGAGGTTCTTCATCTAAAACTTGCATAGGCCAAAGTCACAAACTTGCATAAAACTACATATGTCATAGATCTAAATCTAAAGGTGTAAACTTGTTTAGGTAATAGTCACATACTTGCATAAACCATGTATGTCATAGATCTAATCATAAGGTGTAAACTTGCATAAGCAATAACCACAAACTTACATTACATGATTCATACTCCAAACATATATATATATATATATATATATATATATATATATATATATATACTTGCATATGTGATTTATGCAACATAACGATGGTGTAAATTTACATCTGAACATGTAAACTAGCATGTAGAATTTTGTATACTAGCATATAACTCACACATGTCATAGCCTAACTTTAGGTCCAATTTACACATAAAATAGATGTCATGAAACATGTAAGGTTGTATATGATTTTCACTAACTTGCATATGATTCATATCTAAATTAACATCTAAACTTGCATACATACATATGATTTATCATATGAATTAGTTCCAACAACATACCCAACTAGCATATGAAACATCATTATGAATTGATTATACATAAGCCAATCATAGAATTACAGTATAGATGATAACATCACAACTTTACAACATAGATGATAACATCATAGAACTTACAACATAGATACTAACATATGGTTAATGATTCACAACATAACCATATAATCCAAATCATAGCTCAATCCAATTAAATTGTTAATTATCTTATTAAAGAAATCGAACTCACAACTCAAAGAAGGTCTTAAGTTCTGAAATCTGAGTTCTGAAATTGATTTAGCTTTCCTTTGAAGAAGACAATTTGTTGCGGTTTAGATTAGAATTGAATTTGATTAGCTTTTCTTCCTCTCTAATTGGTGGCGGCTATTCTAGGTTACAAGGTGACAACATGGAGGCCATGATTCTAATTTTTATTTGATTTTAGGGTTTGAGTCTACATGTGTTTTTATAGAGTTTAGAATTAATTTAGGCCATCCGATCAACCCAGAATAAACCCCAGCCATTCAGACCAGATCAGAAACCCTAATGACTCAGCATACAGTCATTAAAAGGTCATCAAACAAATCTGCCCCGAGGGGGGGGAGGGGAGCAGGTCGACCCCCTGGTCGACCTGGCCCTGGCGGGAAATTTCCCGCCTGGCCCAATCTGACTCTGAAATTCGAATTTTTGAAATCTGTTTAAATTTTAGTGAAACTTCCGATTGCCATAACTTCTTCATACGAAGTCCAATTCATGCAAACTCGGACTCTATCTCAACCAGAATTCCGAGACGAATACAATGGCGGAACCCATTTCCCTTAATTCTCACATCTATGATTAGTTGTTCTTTAATTTGAGAACATTAATATTGAAAATTACGAGGTGTTACATTCTCCACTCCTTAAAGGATTTCGCCCCCGAAATCTCCAAGTTAAGGAGAATGCATATCCTAACATCCAAACAACCATCTACTCAACCATCAAACACAGGCATCCATTGTCCTTATAAAATTCCTAATGCTGTATGAACATATGAAAGAAGTGTGTGTATATGTTCTTTATCTAATGCAAAATCAGGTGGTCTACTGATTCAGTTGACCTCCTTAATGCAAATCATGATAGTGCCATGAGTCCATTATGTATGCGAAAGAATCCTATCGATACATATTATTTCTATATGTGTGCACAACCATTCACCAAAATGCAGCATCCATATGATAGTACAACCAATATGCATCCATTAACTTAAATATGTACACACATTTGTATGCAACATGCAATATGAAGTGATTGAGCCGATCTAGTGCCTAAAGTGTGTGTATATGCATCCATGAGCAACCACTAGTGAACACTTGCATCCACATGCATCCATCATACATAACATGTCTCAAACACATGTTTCAACCATAGGACTACCCTATCTAAAGGTCAAAGATACTAGCGAGAGGACATACTAAAGATAAAACAAGTACAAGCTAAGCGATAAAGAAGAAATTAAAAGACATACCCTCGAAAAGAAAAGGGTACAATGAACGCATCTTCTCTTCCGTCTCCCAAGTAGCGTTGCTCTCATCATCTCCCCATTGCACTTTGACTAGCTTGACCTCTCGATTCCTCAACTTCTTAATCTCTGACCCAAGAATGCACGTAGGAGCTCGTCGAATCGTCGCATCACGCTCTATCTCCACCACTCTAAGCAAGCTCGGCTCTACCACTTCTGCGGTCTCATGCAAGCACTTCCTCAAATGCGATACATGGAATAGACCGTGTACACCACTAAGTCTCTCGGGCAACTCCACTCTATACGTCATCTGTCTAATCCTCTCCATAATAGGAAACGACCCTACGAACCTTGGTGCTAACTTCCCAAAGGACCCAAAGCGAACAACATTCCGTAATGGAGACACCTTGACAAAGACCATGTCCCTAATATCAAACTCAGGATTTGTTCTCCTCTTGTCCGCATAAGATTTCTGCCTATCTTGTGCCATCTTCATCCTCCTTCGAATCAAATCGATCTTTTCTGAAGTCTCTCTAATCATATCGGGCCCAAACAAGATCTTATCTGTAGATTCCCACCAGCATGTAGGCAAACGACACGGCCGTCCATAAAGAGCCTCGAACGGTGCCATGCCAATGCTAGACTGAAAGCTATTATTATATGCGAACTCCACCAACGGAAGATGTTCCTCCCATGTACCTCCGAAGTCTAAGACACACAACCTCAATAGGTCCTCTAGAATACGATTCACCCTCTCGGTCTGGCCGTCCGTCTGAGGATGATATGCGGTGCTCAAACATAACTGAGTCCCTACCGCCTCTTGCAAGCTCTTCCAAAACTCGCTAGTAAAGATAGGATCGCGGTCGCTTACTATGCTTGAAGGAACACCGTACAAACGAACTATCTCTCGAATGTATACGGAGGCTAACCATGGAGCAGTCCTCTTACTCTTCACGGGAATGAAATGGGCGCTCTTAGTCAGTCTGTCTACCACGACCCAAATCCCCGTATTACCCTTCCTCGATCTCGGTAACCCATCAATAAAGTCCATCGAGACATTTTCCCACTTCCATTGTGGGACCTCCAATGGGTAAAGCAACCTACTGGGCTTCTTTTGCTTTGCTTTTACTTGTTGGCACACCAAGCATCTAGCGACAGACTCAGCCACATCCCTCTTCATGCCGGCCCAAAAGTAAACTCGTCTCATGTCCATGTACATCTTGTCCCTGCCGAGATGGATGGTCATCTTCGAACGATGTGCATCATCAAGAATGGTTTTCCTCAAATTCTCGTCCTGTGGTACACAAAGTCTACCGTCCCTATGTAACTAACCCTTATCATCTAGGGTATACCTACTGAGATGGCTCGATGACTCCCCCCTTTTGAGCTTCTCCACTAACTAGACCAACTGTGGGTCATCTCGCTGTGCCTCACCAATCCGTCCCAAAAGCGTAGGTCTGACCTCTAAGGATGCTAGCAAACCGGGTACAAAGTCAGTGGAAGGTCTAAAGTCAAACGTAGAGATGAACTCTAAGCTTCGCCGCTCAACAAACAACGGACTCAAGGACAACCTTTTCCTACTTAGGGCGTCTGTCACCACGTTACCCTTGCCAGGGGTATATGCTATCTCGAAATCGTAGGACGCTAAGAATTCCATCCACCTTTGCTGCCTTAAGTTCAAGCCCTTTTGAGAGATCAAGTATTTTAGCGATTTGTTGTCAGTGAACAATTCGAATTTCTCGCCAAGAAGATAATGGCGCCAAGACTTAAGCGCGAAAACAATAGCGGCCAACTCTAGGTCATGTGTAGAGTAATTTTTCTCATGCACTCTCAACTGCCTTCCTCCATAGGCTATTACCCTTCCCTCTTGCATTAAGACTGCGCCTAGTCTTGTCCCACTAGCATTAGTATAAATGGTAAATGGCTTACTCCCATATGGCAACACTAAGACTGGGTATGTGGTAAAAGCTCTCTTTAAACGTTGGAACGCATCATCACAATCTACGTCCCATGTGAAAACTTGGTTCTTCTTCGTCAAGCGTGTTAATGAGGCTGATATTTTTGCGAAGTCTTTGATAAACTTCCTATAGTAGCCAGCCAACCCTAAGAAACTCCTCACCTCGGTAGCATTTTTAGGGAACTTCCAATCTTGGATGGCCACTACCTTTGCAGGATCCACCACTATCCCTTCTTTGGAAACCACATGCCCTAAGAATCGCACTTCCTTCCTCCAAAAGTGACATTTAGAAAATTTAGCATTAAGGCTATGCGCTCGAAGGGTCTCGAACACTTCCCTAAGATGTAGGGCATGCTCTTCCTCTCTCTTAGAAAAGATCAAGATGTCGTCCACAAAGACTACCACGAATTTATTAAGGTACTCCCTAAACACCCTACTCATCAAGTCAACAAAGTATGCGGGGGCATTTGTCAAACCGAAGGGCATCACAAGCCACTCGAAGAAGCCGTCCGGAGTCCTAAAGGCAGTCTTGTCTAGGCTATCCTCAGCCATTCTCAACTGATGGAAACCCGTGGCTAAGTCCAACTGCAGAAACACTAAGGCGCCAACTAACTAATCGAAGAGATCGTCAATCCTCGGCAGTGGGTGCCTATTCTTCTTAGTAAGCTTATTAAGTTCTCTATACTCCACACAAAGTCTAAGGGACCCATCCGCCTGCGTCGCAAATACTACTGGAGCACCCCACTCTGATATACTACGTCTTATGAACCCCTTCTCAAGAAGTTCTTTCACTTACTTACCGAGTTCTCTTCTCTATCTGGGAGCCGTGTGGCGCACAAGTAATGCAACTGGCTTCGCATTATCTACTAGATATATTCGGAAGTCTATCTCGCGTTTTGGGGGTAAACCCCTCACCTCATCGAAGACATCGACATATTCACGGACTATACGAACAGAATGTAAGTCATCGTCGGATGCGTCAAGGGATTCTAGATAGCTAAGCATTACTGGACCTCTAGGGTCACAAGAAATATCAAGGGTCTTTCCACAATGAGTCAACAATCTAACTACCCTTCTTTCACAATCTAGGATGGCCCCGTATCTAGTTAGCCAATCCATACCTAGAATCAAGCCGTAGCCCATGAAGCCAAGAACAAAGGCGTTGCATTCAAACCGAACGCCCAAAATAGACACTCTCAAATCCCGACAGATCATAGAAAGATGAGTCGAACCACCAATAGGATTTGAGACTACTAAGGGATCTGTAACTAAACTAGTATTTACGTGTAGTGTTTCAACTGATGATGTAGAGATAAACGAATGTGATGCGCTGGAATCGAATAAAGTATGGACAGGATGATCAATGTAACAACCCTGAATTTTGGGGTAAAATTTAAAATTTATTTTAAGTAATTTTAATGAGTTTTTGATATTTAGAATAATTTATTTAAAATAATAATGATTAAAAATTGATTTAAATCAAAGTTAGAATGAATAATTTAATTTTAATCATAAAAGGAGTTAGAAATAGCGCGGTAGTTTGAAAAGTCAAACTTGAACTTTGACTGACCGTACAGGATGCAAAATTTAACGTATTTTAGTGAAAGCAAAAATATTAGGATCTATTTAAAAATATCTTTCTAACGAATCTGAAAAATTGAAATTTCATAGCGGGAATCAAAAGTTATGCCCAAATTAAAATTTAGAAAGGTTACTATGAAATATATAAAGGTCAAAAATGCCACTTTTTGCATACGAAGGAATTTGAACTCGAAACGACTTCCATTGAGTTCAGAATGATGTTTCTGCATTTAAAAAGTACAAACACTTATATATTTCGAGTTTCAGAAATTATTTGTTTAAAAATGTATTTTTAATATTTAATATATACGCCTGGAAAATAGTTTTCAAATGACCTCTGTTTTCAACGAAACCACTTTTGTTGGATCCGGAATGTCAAAATATGGCTAAGTTTAATTTTTCATAATTTTTAGAATTAATTTGTGGCCGTGGCAATAAGATTTCAGTTTTGTCAATTTCGGTCAATTTTAATCGACTTGAAAATAGTCATTTTTCAAACGGACTCAAAATTGAATGAAATTAATTTTCCTAGGTCCGCAGCGTCAAAACATAGCTAAATATATTTTTAGGGAATTTTTGAAATTAATTTGTGAACCCGGTGAATTTTTCCGTACGATTGAATTAAAAATAAAAGAAAATATTTTAAATTAAAGAAAACTGGGTCAAGACAGTCGTTTGGGCCTGCGGTACATATCTAGATGAGTCCGGAATGGGGGTTAATGAGTAAGAACGACAGTCGTTGGGCCTAATTCTGAGTTCGGGTCAAATCGGGCCTTAATGGGCTAATTAACTAATTAAATAATATAAATTAACCTCAACCCTAATCCTTCCCTACCAAAACACAGTCGCCACCTACATTTTCCATGGCCTAGGATGGCCGAAACTTTCCTCCTCAATATCTCCCAATCCGCTCAATGAAATTCAACATATTATATACCAAATCGAAGCTCTTGGAGAGATCTACAGATCCATACGGTTATGATCGACCAAAAGTGCACGGATTTCGAGGGAAAGCACCCCAAACCTGCGCCCAACTCAGCCCCGCCGCGCCCACCATGGCCCACCACAACCCCTACCATTTCCGGCGCACGTAGCCCTCTCCTCCCTCTTCGATTTGCCACCTTCCGATCGACTTCTAACCTCACCAATCCCGAGATAGGTGGAGACCTAGTTTTGAACCTAATGGGTTCAATGATAATGAAAGTAACGGCCTTGAAACGTGATGGAGGGAGAAGGAGGAAGGTTGACTTTTTCAACCTTTGATTATTTAATTAATTTAATTCAATTTTTACCAATCTTGTTTTAACCATATCTTGCTCGTACGGACTCGAAATCGAACGATTTCAGGTGTGCCACGATCGTGAGACCGAGATCTACACGATGACACTAACTGGAACTGATTCTGAGCAAGTTGAATTTTGGCCAATTTTTGGATCTGAACAGCTCAGAAATTCAAAACGATGTGAGATTTCTATTTTAAAAATTAAAATTAGTTATTTTATTGAGTAATATATATATATATATTCAGTATGAGATTCATGTTGTATGTATTTATTTATTTCAATGTTGATTGTGTTGCGATTGTGATGAACGATTAATTGTGATTGTGTTTGTGTATTTGTGATTGTTAGGATTTTGTGTATACGATAAAATCATATATTATTGTATATATAGAATATTTTATATTCATGTGTGTTAAAGTTTGAAGTATAAAATAAAAACAATATTTTTATTTTCATGTTTGATTTAAATAAATAAAAAGATTAGAATAAATTGTCATTTTGTTTTAACATATCATATTAGAGTAGAAACATACATTAAGATAGAAATCACTTTTTTTTGAATGAAATGTTTCATTAAAATAGAGATTGTAAACAAATAAAATTATCCTTTTTATTTGTTAAGATTAGAGATGTAGAACTTGTTTTACAAATAAAATCACTCTTTAATTGTCATTAAAGTTTATTCTTTATTTGCATTTACGAATGCAAATATGCATTGAAAATAGGATTTGTTCTTTTACTTGCATTTCTTGTTTCAAATAAAACTTAGAAATAAGAGCTCACCTTTTTATTTGCATTTGACAATGCAAATATGACATAAAAATAAAAGTGCATCTTTTTATTTGTGTCCTCTAATGTAAATACGAATTAAGAAAAGTTTACATTTTCTTACTGTAAATAAGAATTAAGAGAAGTCTACATTTTTCTTACTGAAAATAAGAATAAGAGAAAAGTTCCATTTTTACATTGTTTTATTATTAATATTGATTTTTAATATTAATTGAATTAAAATATGTTAATAATGATTTTTTTTATTATTAATGAAAGGAAATCATTTTTGATTTATAATGAAAAGAATCACTTTTGTTTGAAAAGAAAAGAATGACATTAACATTGATTTTAGTTGAAATAATAAAAATTACATTTTTCACTGATTTTAGTTGAAATAATTACAAGACATCATTTTGGTTAGTGAATAAAAAGAGACCTCATTTAGTTGAATTAGAAGTAACATTATTTACACTGTTATGTGTTAAATTTGTAATGAACATTATTTGCACCGTCATGTGTTAGATAAGAAAAATAGACATTATTTACTTTGCCATTTTGTTAGAAATGGAAAATAGACATTATTTACTTTGCCATTTTGTTAGAAATGAAAAAAAAAATCTTGAATGAATGTTTATAAATCAAGTTGTTATGTTTAAGATGGAAATTTGCTGTTGTGATGTTTATATTTGTAGATCTAAGTCTACAATTAAAATTTCTGAAACAAGGATGCATTGATTTGTTTAGATTTGGTTGTAGGATAAAATTTAGATTATATTGTTGTTTCATGTAATATGAAATTGATATGTTAGTTCGCACCAAACATTGGATTAGAATGTCCAAATCAATAAAAATAATCACTTTGCTGTATTATTTATTTGGATTAGAAATTTGGTAAAACGAAAATCCCTATTTTTGTTCATTAATTATGTGACATTAAATTGGACATTTTTGTGATATTAGACAATGGTTAAACAAAAACAATTATATTTGTTCTTTGAGAATATGACACAAACTTGACATTTGTTTAAAATGGAAATTGGTTTAGTAAAATAAAAAGAGTAGTACTTTTTGCATTCCTTGAAGCGAACAAAATGTTGAAAGAATAACATTAAAATGAAAGAGTTACATTTAAATAAAAATTAACATTTTTATTAATGTAATTAAAGTAGAGTAATAACTTGCATTTTTCAATGTAAAAGAATAGGAGGAAAAATCACATATTTATGTTAAAAAAGGAATTCATTAAAATTTTCAAGTTAGAATGGAATTGTGTTAACATAGAAATGAATCATTAAAGTATATAAGGAAGACTGAAATTTTGTTAACATAAGAATTTGCATTTTTAATGTAAATGAAATATGAGTCATAAATAAAAAAGGGGATGCTTGTTTGACAAATATGGTAATATTAAAAGTACATTTTTATATGTAAAATAAGAATGAAAATTTGCATTGAAAAGAAAAATTACATTTCTATATGTAATCAAAAGACATGAAATTTATACCGCATAGAAAATTTCATTTTTATATATAATTAGAGAAATAGAACTTACATGTAACATAAAACTACATTTTTATATGTAAATTAGAGAGTGAGAATTTGCATTGTAAATTTAATTACATTTTTAATGTAAATAAAGTAGGAATATACATTGCAAATTAAAGAGCAAGATTTGACATGTAATTAAAGTTACATTTTATTATGTAATTTAGAATAGAATATATTATTATAATTATAAAGTACATTTTCCTTATGTAATTAAAAAGAGAAACTTGACATTATAATGTTAATTACATTTTTAATGTAATTAAAAAGGAGATTTTACACTGTAGTTGAAAGAAATTTTTCATGTAATGATAATTACATTTTTAATGTAATCAAAAAGAAGGATTTGACGTTGTAATGTAAATTACATTTTTATTGTAATATTAAAAAGATAGAATTTTCACTGTATTGTTAATTACATTTTAATGTAATTACAAAGAGGATTTTACAGTGTAATAAAAAGAATGAATTCTACATTGAAATAGAATTTACATTTTTATGTAAAAAATGAAATGTAATGTTGAATTAGAATTTACATTTTTATGTGAAGGCAAGAAAGAAAAGGAATGATTCATCGCTAAATTATTATTTAATGTAAATAAAGGGATAAATGGAATAGAAGTTATACTTTTAAAGAATTTACATTTTTCAATGTGAATAAAGGAAATAAAGGAATGATTAGGAATTTACATTTCCCAATGTAAATAGAATATGAAATAAAAGTTAAATTTTCAATATAATAATATATTGAAGTATAAATTTACATTTCTCAATGTAAATAAGATAGGAATAGAAATTTACATTTTTCAATGTAAATAATAAGATTAGAAATTTACATTTCTAAGGAATAGATTTTCATTAGGAAAAAAATAATGAAACCAAATATACATTTTGTGTAAATTGAAGGATGGAAGAAGAAAATATACATTGTTATGTTTAGGATGTGTATGTAAAGTAAAAATAGCGATAGATCGTTATAAATTATTAACAACGATATGAAATGGTTTTCAAATTTATATATGCGAGAGTTATTTGGAAAGTCCGAATTTACTCTCATTCCAAATAATGATATGACGTTCGAAGAATTGAAGACGACGATTGAAGACCGACGATCTTCACATCGAATGGGTAACTAGCGCTGAGGCCCTTGATTGATTTGCTCCCAAGATGGGGCTAGGATGGTAGTTGTCCGGACGTAGTGCTGATTTGTACGGATTTGGCTTTCGCTCAGACCCAGAGCATAAGCTTATAAATGGAACGTGTCTCTGACATTGTACTCCTTTATATTGTATTTATTGATTTTCTGTTGAATGCATGCATGTTTGGTGGCGGAGAATTTATTCTCTTGCTTAACACCCTTTCATATATTTCGGCAAAGGATTGGTAGTGTGATATGGAGTGACAGTGTGGCATACTAAGATGCAATGATCAAGATTTCTTGTTGAAAAGCAGAACCTTGTGGTTGATGATCAAAGCACGGCCTGTTTAGGCGTAGCTTAGTGTATGGCGTGACTTCGCAAGCCTCACAACCCAGTGGGAGTCTAAAACGGGAGAAGGGAACGCAGGGAGAGCAACACGTTTCTTTCTAGCTAGAAGTAGTGTCGGTACTTAAACTGGCTGATATTTTACTTATGTGGATGATGGAATGAGGCGCCTCGGATGTTAGGTCCTATAGGACCGGGAAACGTGTGTTCAGGAATAACTAATCCACAAACCGCAAGTGTGGACCGGCCCTGCAGCTATCCAAGGGGGCTCTGCGGGGGATCCTGAGACATTAGCTAGAGTGTCTCGAATCGGCAAGGAGCTCCTCCCTAGCCTTGACTCATGTTGGAAACCCAATTTCCAATACGATCTCATACGGTTTTGATTGTATTACTAGTATGGAGGCATAGTATATGGTAGTTATGCTTCCTAGGATTGATACATTTACTTTGAAATGTTTTTGAAACATATATACACTAATAATAATATCAAATCCGTTTTATCGTATCAAGCATTTTTGACCATTATAAGGTAAAACTCTATCCTCCGGTTTGCGTTGCATTGTGTGATGGGACTTGAGTCTTATGATGGTTTCATTTTTCTAAAAAGCATTGCGTTGTTTAACGATTTACTTTAATTTATGCACAACAATCCATTGGAGTAAACCCGCTCCGCATTAGCGGCATGTTCCTTGGATTTGTCTTATTGTTATTAGTGAAATTAGTTATGAATTCTCACACCAGTCCCATGACTGACCCATTGTTTGTTTCCACCTTTACAAACTCGGGTGCCCTCTTTCCACACGAGCAGTCGAGTAGTTTATCTACAGGTTCTTATCTCGAGCAGGATTCTAGATTGAAGCCTAAAGCTGTGTCCGGAGCATAGTTGTCTTCCGCTGCCTTAGTTATTTTATTTCCGCTGCAATGTATTAAAATATTGTAATTTATCTTCCGCTGTAATTTTATTCGATGTACTCTAATATTTTGTACTCTGATGTAACATTATTATGATATTTATAAAAGTCTACTGTTGTTGTTCTGATGTGTTGTAGCCCAATGTTAGCGTATCCGGCGATTTCCCGCAAGGGCGATTTTCGGGTCGTTTCAATCAAACAGAAAAACTAAAATTTCAACAGAAATCGTTCTACCTCGTTCTTGCAGCGGTGGGACCACGAGAGCCTGAACTTGCCCCCTTGCCTGCCCAGGTGCCATAAGAGCCTGCACCTGTCCTCCCGAGGTAGACCCTGCCCTCTGACCTTTCCTTGGGCAATCCTTAATCAGATGTCCCGCTTCGCCGTAGTGGAAACAGCCAGTCTTCTTTTTCTTCCTACAATCTTTTCTTAGATAGCCTAGTGTCCCATAGTTAAAGCATCTTTTCTTTCCCTTACCATTGTTGCCTTTACCACTTTTCTTGTTCTGTTGTTGCTGTTGCGGTTTCTTTTGATCCCCTTTCTTCTTGGGTGCCTTATTAGCATTGGCACCTTTCTCCTCTTCATTCATAAGTGCCATGTCAACTAGTCTCTCAAAGGTAGCCCTCATGGGGATGTGGGTTATAACTAACCCATGAAGCGGCTCATTCAAACCCTTAACAAATCTCAAGGCCTTCTTTTCTGGTGTATTCACCAAGTCCAAGCCAAATCTCGCCAACTGATTGAACTTATTGACGTATTCTTTCACTGATAGATTCCCCTATTTCAATGCCAAAAAACCTTTCCATGTATAGATTCTCTTCGGCTCGTGAGAGAAACTTTGCCTCAAACCTACGCCTGAAATCTTGCCATGTATCAACTGGACGCTCTCCATTAGTGACCTCCCACCAAAATGAGGCCTCATCCTTCATTAGCCAGGCAACTAACTGGACCTTTCTTCCGTCTTCCACTTCAAAGATCCCAAACAATTCTTCCACCTCTTTTAGCCAATTTCGAGCTTCAACAAATGTCTCCGTCCCGTGAAAAGGTTTTCCACCCATTACCCGAAAGTCCTTACATATCTTTGCAAAAGTATTGACACGAGGAGGAGCGTTTGCTGGACCTGCGGTGGTGGCCCTAGTCTCCAAATACCTCTTAAACCATCCTGGTATCGGTTAACCCTCGGGTATCTCGGGAATTCCAGATATGCTGAAACGAAAAAGGAAAGATTCAATACAAAAGAACCGAAGGAAAGATATATGGCTCTCAGGGTTAAGCTTTCTAAAATAAGATTTTCTCTTGAAATTCTTTCCTTAAAACATACTTTTGAAGGTACTTCTTTATAAAAGTGTTTTTGAAAAACAGTTTTCAAAATTCATATCTATTCTGGTAACCTTCAGCTCTGATACCACGTGTAACACCCCACGTCCATTAATGTCACTCACAAAGGGAATGCATTAACTTCTATGGAGCGTTTTAAGTGTGTATAGAACAGAAACTTAACAACAAGACAGATATAAACAGTACTTAAAAATTTAATTTTATTCATTGCAGTGGTAAACACATAGGTTTGATTACATCATCAAAAACCAGAGTCAAAGTACATAATATCCATCTTGACTAAATCAGAGTACATAAATTGAAAGACATAACCCCAACATAAAATAGCCATAAATAAGATAGGCTGAACTTTTACTTCAGCGATCCAAGCAACTTCTAAAAGCAAGAGATACAGCTGTCCAAAATCAAGCTCCACTGGTGCTAGTTCCACCCTGAGCACCTGGGGGGAAAAGGAAGAAAAGAGGTGGAAACAAAGGGGATCATACATAAAGTCTGGCGAGTGCGATAACATTAACAATATAATTACCAAAATAACTAGGCTAAGGCATAAGTTGGAAAATAAGGAAATGACTGTGAACAATTGGGTATGACAGAGTAAACAAGGAAATAAGATGAACAATGATAACGTTAAAGGCGCACCTAAACCACTATAAGATAGTTACTATAATGCACCACCGCTAGTCACCCTAAAGGTTGATCCCGCCTACACAATTTAATAATGATAATGGTAGTTTCATGCACCCCTAGTTGCCTTCATAGGTGTCGCCTGCCCCTATCTCCACTAGGTGTACCCACTACCCCCATGTGATCGGCTCCTTAACTCGTAGATACCCGTGCTGGCCCCAAAGTGGGGTGTATCTCTCCCCAAAGTGGCAACCCGATACCACCAACAATGCACGGCTTATACCTACACGATGCAACAACGTCTTGTCTACCAGCCCGGGCCCACACACGCACATGAACCCGTTGGACTTGCGTTGCCACCGCTAACCCGTTTTGGCCTCTTACAGTCAAGCCCAGTATGCGTGTCCCGTCCTCGACTTGGGTCGAGCCCACAAAGATACTTATGGGTTACTGGTTGAAATGGCCCCCAATTACTTGACATAAGCTATCCACCTAAGCTTGGTCCCCTCTAGTACATCCCACTTAACCCTCTTCTTATTCATGTTCACTTACATGTTTCAAATTTTGGTTAAGTGTTTCTAATCGTATTTCACAAGCCACCCAAGGCACCCACTTAACCCCCATGTCGCACCACATGTTTATCTGGTTAAGTGTTTCTTAATTCATTAACACCGTAACCTTGTAAAGACCTTCCACATTAGACTGGCATTTGTGGTAGCTGGATTTGCTGGGCGGGTCCGGGTAGTCTTACACCACAAACGAGTCTAACCTCGTGTCTTTACAACTGTTACGCATTTAATTTATGCCTAAGACCTCCCACATTAGACTGGCATTTGTGGCAGCAGGATTTGCCGGGCAAGTCCGGGCGGTCTTACACCACAAAAGAGCCTAACCTCGTGTCTTAGACGATTAATTACACAAAATTAATTATTCCCCAATTTGAATTAATTTCCCTATTCGAATTATCAATCAATTCCAAATTTAACTATTTCCGTAATTGACTCAATTATGTCCATCTATTTATGGTATGCAAAATTATACCAATTATCATCACAAAATTATTTTATGTCATTTAAGGCATTTATGCCACTTCTCAATATTAAATCTTTTAATATTATCCCATTGCCCCACGTTGTACGTTCGTTCGATTAACGTAAAATATACGTTAGACTCGAATAGTCTAACTTATGGAATAAAGAGAAAACATCACAACATACATAAAAATAAAACTAGATCTAAACATCAGGGGGGAACTTGCATGTGTGAATGAGGTTCTTCATCTAAAACTTGCATAGGCCAAAGTCGCAAACTTGCATAAAACTACATATGTCATAGATCTAAATCTAAAGGTGTAAACTAGTTTAGGTAATAGTCACAAAATTGAATAAACCATGTATGTCATAGATCTAATCATAAGATGTAAACTTGCATAGGCAATAACCACAAACTTACATTACATGATTCATACTCAATATATATATATATATACACACACACACTTGCATATGTGATTTATGCAACATAACGATGGTGTAAACTTACATCTAAACATGTAAACTAGCATGTAGAATTTTGTATACTAGCATATAACTCACACATGTCATAGCCTAACTTTAGATCTAATTTACACATAAAATAGATGTCATGAAACATGTAAGGTTGTATATGATTTTCACTAACTTGCATATGATTCATATCTAAATTGACATCTAAACTTGCATACATACATATGATTTATCATATGAATTAGTTCCAACAACATAACCAACTAGCATATGAAACATCATTATGAATTGATTATACATAAGCCAATCATAGAATTACAACATAGATGATAACATCACAACTTTACAACATAGATGATAACATCATAGAACTTACAACTTAGATAATAACATATGGTCAATTATTCACAACATAACCATATAATCCAAATCATAGCTCAATCCAATTAAATTGTTAATTATCTTATTAAAGAAATCGAACTCACAACTCAAAGAAGGTCTTGAGTTCTGAAATCTGAGTTCTGAAATTGATTTAGCTTTCCTTTGAAGAAGACAATTTGTTGCGGTTTAGATTAGAATTGAATTTGATTAGCTTTTCTTCCTCTCTAATTAGTGGCGGCTATTCTAGGTTGCAAGGTGACAGCATGGAGGCCATGATTCTAATTTTTATTTGATTTTAGGGTTTGAGTCTACATGTTTTATAGAGTTTAGGATTAATTTAGGCAATACGATCAACCCATAATTAACCCCAGCCATTCAGAGCAGATCAGAAACCCTAGGACTCAGCATACAGTCATTAAAAGGTCATCAAACAAATCTACCGGGGGGGTGGGGGGGCAGGTCGACCCCTTGGTCGACCTATGTGGGTAGGTCGACCCCCAGGTCGACCTGGCCCTGACAGGAAATTTTCTGCCTAGCCCAATCAGACTCTGAAATTCGAATTTTTGAAATCTGTTTAAATTTTAGTGAAACTTCCGATGGCCATAACTTCTTCATACGAAGTCCAATTCACGCAAACTCGAACTCTATCTCAACCAGAATTCCAAGCCGAACACAATGGCACAACCAGTTTCCCTTAATTATTACATCTGAGATTAGTTATTCTTTAATTTGAGAACATTAATATTGAAAATTACGGGGTGTTACATGTTTTCTGGGCTTTGATATTGTAACACTCCACGTCCGTTAATGTCACTCACAAAGGGAATGCATTAAGTTTCGTTGAGCTTTATGAGAAAACAGAACAAAATATTACAAGACAGATACATAAAGTAGTACTCGATAATTTTATAACTTTATTTCAGCGGAAAAAAAAATAAAGTTGGGTTACATCTTCAAATATTGAAACCAAGTACATAATATCCATCATGACAAATTGCTTTCTGAGTACATAAAGTAAAAAGCATAACCCCAACATGGGTAGCCGTAAAAGAGATAAGCTGAACTTTAATTTCAGCAATCCAAGCACTTCCAAAAGAGGGAGAAAGAGATCCAAATCAAGCTCCACTAGCCTAGTCCCACCCTGAGAACCTGGGGGGAGGGGGGAAGGAAGAAAATAGGCGAAAACAAAGGGGGTCAGACATAAAGTCTGGCGAGTCCAATAACTTTAACAATATAATTATTAAGTAATTAGGATTAGGCATAAACTGGTAAAACAAGGAATGACTGTGAAACAAATGGGCATAACAAAGCAAACAAGAGGAATATGGTGGCATTAATCGCGCTCCTAATTACTATAGGATAATTACTATACTGCATCAATACTGGTCACCCTAAAAGTTGATCCCACCTACTGAACAAAATAATAATAATGGTAGTTTCGTGTACCCCTAGCTGTCTTCATAGGAGCCGCCTGCTCCTGTCCCCACTAGCTGTACCCGCTACCCTCCCCATTCTAATTACAACATTTATTCATAATATGATAGTTGGACACCTAGCTGTCTTCACAGGTGCCGCCTACTTCTATCTCCGCTAGTCGTAACCACTACCTTCCCCATTTGATCAGCTCCCTAACTCGTAGATACCCGTGTTGGTCCCACAGTGGGATGTATCACTTCCCAAAATGGCAACCCGATACCACTAAAGATGCATGGCTTATACCTACACGATGCAACAACGTCTTACCTACCAGCCCGGGCCTATGCACGCACATGACCCCGTTGGACTTGCATTGCCACCGCTAACCCGTTTTGACCTCTTACAATCAAACCCAGTAAGTGTGTCCCGTCCTCGATCTAGATCGAGCTCACTTAGATACTAAATGGGTTACTGGTTGAAAAGGGTCCTCACACTTGACACAAGCTTTCCTCCTATGCTTGGTCCCCACTAGGATTTCCCACTTAACCCCCTTTTATTCATGTCTTCTTACATGTTTCAACTTGGTTAAGTATTTGTAATTATATCCCACATGTCACCCATGTTACCCACTTATCAAATCAACATGTGTTATTGGTTAAGTTTGTCTTAACCCTATCCGCTAATCAAATCAATATATATATATATATATATATATATATATATATTACTGGTTAAGCTGGTCTTAACCCTATCCACTTATATATTATTGGTTAAGTTTGTCTTAACCCTACCTACTTATCAGATTATGGGTTAAGTTGGTCTTAACCCTATCCACTGATCATGTTTTATGTATCATATATATATATATATATATATATATATATATATATCGTATAACATGTTTTACTTAATTTATGATTAACTACATCTTAGTTTACAGATACATTGGTTAAGAGAATAACTTCCTAAGTATCAACCCCGAAGACCGAAATCAACATCAGATTGGTACTCAAAGAATTACTCAACTCAACCAAACTTCTGTTTGTCACTCATATTCGTCTTTGATCAGCAGTAATTAATTATTAATGCATAGACCTCTCACATTAAGTCGATTGCTTGTGGCCGCTGGATGTGCCAGGCGGTTCCGGGCATACTTCCACCACAAGCCAGACATAAACTCGTGTTTAAGCATCGTTCAATTTATGCCTTTGACCTCTCACATCAGACTACCGTTTGTGGTTGCTAGATTTGCCTGGCGGGTCCGGGCAGTCTTATACCACAAACGAGTCTAACCTCATGTCTAAGGCCTTTATTATTACACATTATTATTCAACCCCAATTTGAATTAACATCCCTATTTCAAATTGTCAATAACTTCCAGATTAATCTATGTCCATAATTGTCACCTAAATTATGTCCATAATTTCTATGCATATAAATTAGGCCAATTAATGTCTCAAATTAATTATATGCTTTTAAGCCATTTTATGCCAATTTTCACAATATAAATATTTAATATTTTTCCCAACGTCCCCACGTCGTTCGTACGTGTAATACATATAATACGTAGGCTAGCAAATAGTCTAACTCATAAAAATATCACAACTTGCATAACACGTAAAATAGATCTAACTTGCAAATAAGAATAGGCTAGCATGGATCAAAACTTGCATGATTATATTTTATATAATCATAAATTTGCATAACCAATAACTTGCATATGCAATAGGCATAATTTGCATAAACTACAAACTGGCATAGATCAAATTATATAAGATATGATTTGCATAGATCTGTACACATAAAGGTGAACTTGCATATATGAACATGGTTTTTGCATAAACTTGCATATGATCTACATACAAATTTGTATTAAACTTGCATATGCAATTTAGACATGTAAACTAAGACTTACATATGATTCGCATACAGTCTTACATATAAACTAGCATATGATTCACATCCAAACTTATATATAAACTTGCATATATAATTGAGGCATGTAAATTAAGATTTACATTTACACTTGCATATGATTTAGACATGTAAATTAATGTCACAAAACGAATCAAATCTAGCATATATGTTTAGATATATGAACCAACATCATGAATTTAAACATGTAAACTAATATCACACATTTTACATATAAACTCGCATGTATATGTATATGTATATGTATGCGTATATATATATATACACTTGATTCACATATAAACTAGTGTATAATTCGCATATAGACTTGCATATAAACTGATGTCATAAAATGAATCAAGTTAAACATATGTGATTGAACATATGAAGTAGACCTACTAACATAAGTAAACAAAACTGTCATATGTTCACAAACAGACGATAACAAAATTAAATAACATCACATGTTTCAACAGGCATGTTCTCATAATCCCAATTATAACTCATCATAATTAATTTATTAATTATTTTGTTAAATAAATTGTACTCACAAAGACGGATTAGAGAAGAGAATAATTCGTTCGTCGTTTGTATAAGAATTCCGACTTGCAATTCCTAAGCTTTAAGAAGAAGGTGAATTATTCCAACAGCAGCATGGTGGCTAAGAGACTAATTTAGTTTAGGTTTAGAGCTTAAGTCTATGTATGCTTATATAGAAGTTTAGATTAATTCTAGCCTTTAGGTATTAGGTTTTTAATCCGCATCGTACACCTAGTCCTGAGTCAGCAAATGTATTTTATATATATTAATAACCTTCTATTTTTCTTCCCTTAAATTAATATGAATTGAACTTAAACATCTAATTGCATGATTTCTTCGATTAGTGTATTCTTCTTAATTGATGTCAATTAACATTGAATAACAATTTTGCTATATTCCTCAAATTAACATATTCTACTTAATGTTATTTGACAGAAGTGACAAATTAGCATAAGCATTTATACAAATTAAGATAATTACATGGTTTCCAAACAATACCCTATTAACATGTTTACAATTTGATGTCAAATAACATGCTTTTACAAATGAACATAAATGCCCAACTAACATATTTTCTTTAATTAATATCAATTAATATGAATGACAAATTAGCACAACACATATATAAACTAAGGTCAATTACATGTTTTTCAATCAATGCCATATTAACACACATCTACAAATTAATTTCAATCTATTCATGTTTACACATTCTTCCTTTACTGTATACATTAATTGCCCATATATATATATATATATATATATATATATATATATATATATATATACACACACGCACCTATTCATAAATTCTAATATAGAAAACTAATGCAAATTGATTGCTTACCTATTTTAAAAAGTGGAAATCAAGTATATAATTTAATTCCCCTTTTCTTTCTACTTTCCTCGTAATATACAAAGTCAATGCATAATGAAGTTACCTACATACATATATATCTATTTATACATGCATAAATCTTTCCTTCCCAAATAAATTGACTGTATTTATCTTCTTCTTCTTTTCTTTTTACTACATGCATCCATACATTTCCTTCGACTTTTTGTATTAATTGCATTAATTTTTCTTTTATTGCAGCCTAATTAATTCGGGTGCATTTTTTTCAAGCACATTTTTAAACTTGTACCTTCTTAACATAATTGTATATATATATTCCTTTTTTATTTTTCTTCATTAATTAATTAATCCTTTAATTAATTATCTTTACGGTATAGTATATCTAATTTCGGGGTGTTACATTCTCCCCTACTTAAAGGATTTCGTCCCCGAAATCTTCAAGTTAAGAATAATGTTATCATCCTACTAACCACAACCATCTACTCATCCATTATACACAAGCATCCATTGTCCTTAGAAGAATTCTAATGCCTGTATGAACATATGCATAAGTGTGTGTATATGTTCCTATATCCTAATGCATAAATCAGGCGATCCACTAATTCAGTTGACCTCCTTAATGCAATATATGTCTGTGCCATGTATCCAATATGTATGCAAAATAATCCTAATGATACATATAAATTCTATATGTGTGCACAACCACCACCAATATGCAACATCCATGTGATGAGCTAACCATATTGCATCTATAAAAAAAATTGCACACATCCATATGCAATATGTAAGTGATTGAGCCAATCTAGTGCCTAATGTGTGTGTAAATGCATTCACGAGCAACCACTAGCAAATACTTGCATCCACTTGCATCCATTAAACATAACATGTCTCAAACACATGTTTACAACCATAGGATTTTTCCTAACTAAAGATCGAAGATATAATGGAGAGGAAATACTAAACGATATAACAAGTATAAACAAAGCGACTGAAAAAGGAGAAGTTAAGAATATACCCTCCAAAAGGAAAGGGTAAAGCGCACACATCTTGTCTTCCGTCTTCCAAGTCGCATCTCCTTGATCATCTTCCCAATGGAATTTAACCGCTTGATCTCTCGGTCGCGTAACTTCTTGACCTTCGATCCAAGGATGCATGTAGGAGCTCGTCTAATCGTGGCATCTTGCTCCACTTCCACTTCTCTAAGCGTGCTCAGCTCCACTACTTCCGTCGTATCATGTAAACACTTCCTCAAATGTGGCACATGAAACACGTCATGAACATTACTAAGATAGTTGCCTCTTCTCATGTCCCTCCAAAATCTAGGATACATAACCTCAAAAGATCTTCAAGGACTCTATTCACCCCTTCCTATCCGTCCATCCGTTTGTGGACAATAAGCGATGCTCGTACTTACCGCCTTTTGCATATCACCTTTTCCTCTTGCATCGAAAACTGCTCCAAGCTCTGTCCCGCAAGCACCGATATATACTGTAAATGGTTTGCTCCCATCTAGCAAATTCAAAACTAGAGCTATCGTCAAAGCACTCTTTAAATGTTGGAAAGCATCGTCACAGTCAACATCCCAAGCAAAAGTCAAGTTCTTCTTCGATAACCGAGTAAGTGGGACTGATATCTTCGCGAAGTCCTTAATGAACTTCCTATAATAGCCCGTTAGCCCTAGAAAGCTTCTTACTTCCATTGCATTTCTAGGATCCTTCCAATCTTGGATTGGCACCACCTTTGCGGGATCCACAACTATCCCTTCCTTAGAGACCATGTGTCCAAAGGACCTCACTTCTCTTCTCCCTCTCGGAGCCATGTGTCGTACTGGTAATGCAACTGGCTTTGCATTATCTACTAGGTATATACGAAAGTCTATCTCACGCCTCGGGGGTAAACTCTGAACTTCATCTAAGACATCACCATACTCACGAACCACACGAATAGATTCCAAATCATCGTTGGACGCATCAAGAGATTCTTGGTAGCTAAGCGTCACTGAACCCCTAGGGTCACAAGAAATATCAAGGGTCTTTCCACAACGAGTCAACGATCTAACTATCCTTCTTACACAGTCTAGAATGGCACCGTATTTGGCTAGCCAATCCATGCCTAGAATCAAGCCATAGCCTATGAAGTCAAGAACGTAGGCGTTGCATTCAAACCCAACGCCCAAGATAGACACTCTCAAATCCCGACACATCATAAATAAATGAGTCAAACCACCAATAGGATTTGAGACTACAATGGGATCCCTTAACTAGACTAGTATTTAGGTGCAGTGTTTCAACTAACGAAGCAGATACAAACTAATATGAAGCGCCAAAATCAAAAAAAGTTTGAACAGGAAGATCAAAAAGGAAAACCAAATTTCAACCGAGATGTTTCTACCTCCATCGGGTATACCAGCCGTGAGGGAACGCATCTGCCCTCCAGAAGATCTTGTACTTTGTCCTTACCCTTGCCCTTGCCTCTTTGGACAATCCTAATAAGATGTTCTGTCTCTCTGTAATGATAACAACTAGTCTTCTTCTTCTTTAAGTAGTCAGGTATTTCACAAGTGTGGCACTTCCTTTTCTTTTGTCCCCCTTGTTATCCTTACCGGCTTTCTTTGGATCTACTTTCTTATCGTGTGTCCTATCCATGTCTCTCCTGCACATTCTCCATTCGTAACCTTCCACCAATATGAAGCTTCACCATTCGTTAACCAAGCAGCTGGTTGAACCTTCCTCCCATCGTCTACCTCAAAGGTACCAACAAGTCCTCCACTTCCTTCTAGCTTTGACAAACGTCTCAGTCTCATGAAGCGGTTTTTCGCCCATCGTACGGAAGTTCATACATATCTTATAAAAAGCGTCTATACGCGGAGGAAGAGATTCAAAAAGGAAAAAGGAAGAGATCCAAAACGGAGAATCGGAAGGAAGATATATGGCTCTTGGGGGTTATGTTTCTCAAAATAAACTTTTCTCTTAAAAATACTCTCCTTAAAACATATTTTTGAAAGTATTTCTTTATAAAAATGCTTTTGAAAGCAGTTTTTCAAAATCTCTTATCAGTTCTGGTAACCTTCAGCTCTGATACCAAGTGTAACACCCCACGTCCGTTAATGTCACTCACAAAGGGAATGCATTAGGTTTCGTGGAGCTTTATGAGAAAACAGAACAGAATATTACAAGACAGATAAATAAAGTAGTACTTGAAAATTTTATAACTTTATTGAAGCGGAAACAAAAATAAAGTTGGGTTACATCTTCAAATATCAAAACCAAGTACATAATATCTATCTTGACAAATTGCTTTCTGAGTACATAAAGTAAAAAAGCATAACCCCAACATAGGTAGCCGTAAAAGAGATAAGCTGAACTTAACTTTCAGCAATCCAAGCACTTCCATAAGAGGGAGAAAGAGATCCAAATCAAGCTCCACTAGCAGTAGTCCCACCCTGAGAACCTGGGGGGGGGGGGGGAGGAAGAAAAGAGGCGAAAACAAAGGGGATTAGACATAAAGTTTGGCGAGTCCAATAACTTTAACAATATAATTATAAAGTAATTAGGATAAGGGATAAACTGGTAAAACAAGGAATGACTGTGAAACAAATGGGCATGACAAAGCAAACAAGAGGAATATGCTGGCGTTAGTCACGCTCCTAATCACTATAGGATAATTACTATACTGCACCAATACTAGTCACCCTAAAAGTTGATCCCGCCTACTGAACAAAATAATAATGATGGTAGTTTCGTGTACCCCTAGCTGTCTTCATAGGAGACGCTTGCTCCTATCTCCAGTAGTTGTACCCACTATCCTCCCCATTCTAATTACAACATTTATTCATAATATGGTAGTTGGACACCTAACTGTCTTCATAGGTTCCGCTCCTATCTCTCATAGTCGTACCCACTACCTTCCCCATTCGATCGGCTCCCTAACTCATAGATACCTGCGCTGGTCCCATAGTGGGATGTATCACTTCCCAAAATGGCAACCCGATACCACTTAAGATGCACGGCTTATACCTACATGATGCAACAACGTCTTACCTACCAGCCCGGGCCCACGCACGCATATGACCCCATTGGACTTACGTTGCCACCGCTAACCCGTTTTGACCTCTTACAATCAAACCTGGTAACTGTGTCCCATCCTCGATCTAGATCGAGCTCACTTAGATACTAAATGGGTTACTGGTTGAAAAGTGTCCCCACCCTTGACACAAGCTTTCCTCCTATGCTTGGTCCCCACTAGGATTTCCCACTTAACCGCCTCTTATTCATGTCTTCTTACATGTTTCAACTTGGTTAAGTGTTTATAGTTATATCCCACATGTCACCCATGTTACCCACTTACAAATCAACATGTGTTATTGGTCAAGCTTGTCTTAACCCTATCCGCTTATCATATCAATATATATATATTATTGGTTAAGCTGGTCTTAACCCTATCCACTTATATATTATTGGTTAAGTTTGTCTTATCCTTACCTACTTATCAGATTATGGGTTAAGCTGGTCCTTACCCTATCCACTGATCATGTTTTATGTATCATATATATATATATATATATATATATATCATATAACATGTTTTACTTAATTTATGATTAAGTACATCTCAGTTCACATATACATTGGTTAAGAGAATAACTACCTAAGTATAAACCCCGAAGACCGAAATCAACATCAGATTGGTACTCAAAGAATTACTCAACTCAACCAAACTTCTGTTTGTCACTCATATTCATTTTTTATCAGCATTAATTAATTATTAATGCACAGATCTCTCACATTAAGTCGATTACTTGTGGCCGCTGGATATGCCGGGTGGTTCCGGGCAGACCTCCACCACAAGCCGGACTTAACCTCGTGTCTAAGCATCGTTTAATTTATGCCTTTGACATCTCACATTAGACTATCGTTTGTGGTTGCTGGATTTGCCGGGCGGGCCCGGCCAGTCTTATACCACAAACGAGTCTAACCTCGTGTCTTAGGCCTTTATTATTACACATTATTATTCAACCCCAATTTGAATTAACATCCCTATTTCAAATTGTCAATAACTTCCAAATTAATCTATGTCCATAATTGTCACCTAAATTATGTCCATGATTTCTATGCATATAAATTAGGCCAATTAATGTCTCAAATTAATTATATGCTTTTAAGCCATTTTATGCCAATTTTCAAAATATAAATATTTAATATTTTTCCCAACATCCCCACATCGTTCGTACGTGTAATACATATAATACGTAGGCTAGCAAATAGTCTAACTCATAAAAACATCACAACTTGCATAACACGTAAAATAGATCTAACTTGCAAATAAGAACAGGCTAGCATGGATCAAAACTTGCATGATTATATTTTATATAATCATAAATTTGCATAACCAATAACTTGCATAGGCAATAGGCATAATTTGCATAAACTACAAACTGGCATGGATCAAATTATATAAGATATGATTTGCATAGATCTATACACATAAAGATGAACTTGCATATATGTACATGGTTTTTGCATAAACTTGCATATGATCTACATACAAACTTGTATTAAACTTGCATATGAAATTTAGACATGTAAACTAAGACTTACATATGATTCGCATACAGTCTTACATATAAACTAGCATATGATTCACATCCAAACTTATATATAAACTTGCATATATGATTGAGGCATGTAAATTAAGATTTACATTTACACTTGCATATGATTTAGACATGTAAATTAATGTCACAAAACGAATCAAATATAGCATATATGTTTAGATATATGAACCAACATCATGAATTTAAACATGTAAACTAATATCACACGTTTTACATATAAACTCGCATGTATATGTATATGTATGTATGTATATATATATATACTTGATTCACATTTAAACTTGTGTATAATTCGCATACAAACTTGCATATAAACTGATGTCATAAAATGAATCAAGTTAAACATATGTGATTGGACATATGAAGTAGATCTACTAACATAAGTTAACAAAACTGTCATATGTTCACAAACAGACGATAACAAAATTAAGTAATGTCACATGATTCAACAGGCATGTTCTCATAATCCCAATTATAACTCATCATAATAAATTTATTAATTATTTTGTGAAAGAAATTGTATTCACAAAGGTGGATAAGAGAAGAGAATAATTTATTCGTCGTTTGTATATGAATTCTGAATTGCAATTCTTAAGCTTTAAGAAGAAGGTGAATTATTCCAACAGCAGCATGGTGGCTAAGAGACTAATTTAGTTTAGGTTTAGAGCTTGAGTCTATGTATGCTTATATAGAAGTTTAGATTTATTATAGCCTTTAGATATTAGGTTTTTAATCCGCATCGTACACCTAGTGCTGAGCCAGCAAATGTATTTTTTATGTATTAATAACCTTCTATTTTTCTTCCCTTAAATTAATATGAATTGAACTTAAACATCTAATTGCATGTTTTATTCAATTAGCGTATTCTTCTTAATTGATGTCAATTAACATTGAATAACAATTTTACTATGTTCCTCAAATTAACATATTATACTTAGTGTTAATTGACATAAGTGACAAATTAGCATAAGCATTTATACAAATTAAGATAATTACATGGTTTCCTAACAGTACCCTATTAACATGTTTACAATTTGATGTCAAATAACATGCTTTTACAAATGAACATAAATGCCCAATTAACATATTTTCTTTAATTAATATCAATTAATATGAATGACAAATTAGCACAACACATATATAAACTAAGGTCAATTACATGTTCTTCAATCAATGTCATATTAACACACATCTACAAATTAATTTCAATCTATTCATGTTTACACATTCTTCCTTTACTTTATACATTAATTGCCCATATATATAAATATATATATATATATATTTATATATATATATATATATACACACGCACCTATTCATAAATTCTAATATTGACAACTAATGCAAATTGATTGCTTACCTATTATAAAAAGTGGAAATTGAGTGTATAATTTAATTCCCCTTTTTTTCTACTTTCCTCGTAACATACAAAGTCAATGCATAATGAAGTTACCTACATACATATACATCTATTTATACATGTATAAATCTTTCCTTCCCAAATAAACTGACTATATTTATCTTCTTCTTCTTTTCTTTTTACTGCATGCATCCACACATTTCCTTCGGATTTTTGTATTAATTGCATTAATTTTTCTTTTATTGTAGCCTAATTAATTCGCATGCATTTTTTTCAATCCACATTTTTAAACTTGTACCTTCTTAACATAATTGCATATATATATATATATTCATTTTTTTTATTTTTTTCATTAATTAATTAATTATCTTTACGGTATAGTATATCTAATTTCAAGGTGTTACAGATATATTTTATATCTTTGTCTTTTCTGTAGGATACCAGACAAGCGGTTAAATGTACTTTCTTTACAAATTCGTTTTGTGTCAATTAGTGACATAAAATAAAGTAATTAAAACTAAATTAAATGTGCCAACTTTGAAACAATAATCCTAATTAATGATACATTATCCAAACATAAATATGACTACTATTTGGGTAAAACATTTTCTCTAGATGTGTTAGATATATTTAGTTTTTAAAAACGTAGTTGCACGGAAAGGTTGCCAAAATAAGATTTACTCTGGATGCATGATTAAGAGAAAATGATACTAATATTTCAGCCATCTTTGTTCTATCTTTTATGGAGAAGACACCACTATCATATTTCGTTTCTTCATTGTCTTGTTTTAAACAATTAAAAAAGGGGGAAATCCCTTTTAGATTGTTTCTTTAACTCAAGAAGTGCATTTAGCACATCATCGGTTCTATTAAAATTGGCTTAAAACTAAAATTTGTTTAACTTACAATGTAATTTCGTATTTTCTTTGTCACAAAAAAGGCCAAAGGTATGAAAATTCTTAGCTTTTTACACCAAAATATAAAACCAACATTGAAACGAAATGCGGAAGGGTGAGATATGTTTATTTGTTTCAGAAAATGAAAATCAAGTAACAAATAATTTTCAACTTTACACATTAATATCATTTTTTATTTTATATTTCAAAATCATTTTTTGACTTAAATATTTTACCCATCTTCGCACTTTACTATACATTTTGAAATACATTAGTGGAAAGATGAAATACAAAACTTATTTTCAAACTAAGGAAAACAATTAAAATATATATGGGCCTATAAACATAGGAAATTATATTTCATTAATATTACATTAGAAAATGAGACTTTTGCTTTTATTTTCCTTTCATATCTATTGAATAATAGTAAAGTAGAATAATTTGAAGTTCTCTCATCAATTATAGGAGTTTTCTCTCTTCTCCTTAATTCTCACTTTATATTTTTATATTTTCAAATTAGTTTATCATTTTACACGTATCTACAGATTCTCTTCCATTGTTTTACATCTTCCATCAATATATAGTTTGGGTTGGATATTTTAAAGTATATACAATTATTTACATATAATTTAAAAGTTTGCAACTAATATATTGTATTTTTGTCCATAAATTTAAACTAATTGCATAACCCAAAGTTTAAGTAATTTAAATAAATTTAACACAAATTGATGACACAAAAATAAATACACAAATTGTGCACCGTTGGATTTGTTTATATTTACATGAGAAGTGGAATTCAGAGGGAGATTTATTGGTCCACAATTTGTAAGTCAAGCTTTGCGTCATTAGTTTGTGTCCAAATAGACTTTCCCGTATATATACTAAAAAAATGACAAAATTATGTTTTTTTTCAAATACATAAACTTTAAATTTTTATATCATTTAAGCGCTTCTCGATTATTTTCTAATATTTTTACATCTAATGCGATATATTATAATTAATTACATAATATTAAAACTGTTAGCACTAAAATTTACACTGGCCAAATATAAAGAAGCAGAGATTCCAAAGCTAAAACAACAAAGGGTTCCGGGTAGAGAAACCAGAGATACTTAGAGAAAGGTGTGAATATGAGCCAGGAAGCAACCACAAACCAGGTCCAAGAGCTAACGCCAATACCGAAAATATAGAGGAAGGAACAACAATAACATTAAAGTAGAAGAAGAAAAGAGAGCAAAGGGATGGTGCGGATACGGAAGGGGAATACAGGCAGGGTAATACTATTACCTAAGGAAAATAGCATGAATACAACTTCGAAAGCATAATACTTAAAATCGTAAGCGAACAGAAGTGGGTAACCGAAATCTTAAGGCCAACAAAGGGAAGCGCTATACCAGACAAGAGAAGGTAGAGGGCTGCCGGCGCTACTTAGTTCAGTATCGACACTAAAATTAGAAGACAATTTATAAGTCATCCGAAAGAGGTCACGGGTGAGGTTATTGTGAGATCAAGACCGAAATCATGTGTTGTTGGAAGAAGAAAGGAGATATGCACTCTTACATGCTTAGTTCCAATACATATACTGACAAGCAAAGGCTACAAAGACGAAGCCACGCTAAGAGGAAGCAAAAGGTTATCGAAACTGTCACCACGAAACAACTTTAAAGTCATCGAGAGGTATACTAAAGGCATGATGTCACAAAGTCAAGCTCTCAAACACTGGAAGCTGAGCACGAAAGAAGATGACAAATCTACCTTCAAGGCATATAATAAAGCTGAAGATACCGAAACCGAAAGGTATGGATGCGGACCGAGACCCGTGGTCCCAAAACCGAGAGCCGTCAAAGTTAATCTCATTAGAACTGAGACTGATGTTCTGCAATCTAGGAAGACCTAATGACGGTGAAAAGTATAAAGGTGGTCGAAGCCATGATTCTGCATCCGAAAGGGGCTTATGCTGAGTTGATGTCAAAAGGGGGGGCAATTTGCCTATAAATAAGACCCCATGGGTCTCATTTATGCGACTTTTTCTCATTCCACAATCTTACTCTTATTTCCTAGAGAGAAAACCCTAATTTGTAAATCGGTTTGGGGATTTCCTATGTAACCTCCTCTATGAATAAAATCATCAAACCCTTAAAGTGGACGTAGGTTCAATTTGAACCAAACACTATAAATTATTGTGTTCTTTACTATTTTGCATATTATATTGCATTTTGTTGTGCTTGTACTGATTCACTTTTTTCCATTCAACCTTCCCAATGACTACCTAACAACCTTATGTTCTCCTCACAACAAAAGCCTTTTCACACCAACCTTACTCTTAACCTTAAATCATTAAGAAACTCTACCGCACGCCGTTTAACTTCCTAATTTGTAACGAGCTTACGAAACCCTTATCCTAAGGTAACTGTTAGTCCTCAAGTATTGTAAGCGTGATACTCACCCCGTGAGGGAAGAGTAACTAATCTTCGGGCTTGAGACCTTGATATCTAGGAAATGGTTTACTAACTCAAGCTTATGGGAACTGAATAATCCAACATTTTGCTTTAGGTCCATTTCCTTAGACCTATCTCTGGTGTTAACGAAAAATATTGTTAACATTTTTTCGCTAGAAGAAGGGCCTGAACCTCCGTCCCCATTCCTACCTTTAACGTTTCGGATAACTTACCACATTTTTAACTGTGTTGTTCTGTCCTGGGTTGGACTAAGCTTTGAAGAAGAAAGATTATAGATAGTCTCGACAAGGAGCTTCTGAATACCGAAGGGATACTTCAACATCATTGATCTAAGCTATTTGAAGAATATTATAACTTTAAACCCACGACTTCATTTCTCATACTTCCTCCCTTGTGGTCAACCCTTAATTCTCCTACCTTCCGTACTTATTTTTAAACTTCTGACCTTATTTCTCATTTCTTTGTAACAAGATACTATAAAAATCAATTAAAGGATGATTCAATTGGGGAAGAGTGATAAAGAAGGATCCAACACGTCATCCATTCCTGAAAACAACATCAACATAGCCAAACTAGAAACTGGAGGACCTTCAACTTTAACAAAAGACGAGTTGGAAATATTACACTTGGTTACACAAATTGATACAGCTAGGAGATTTATTGAAGAAGACTTGGTCCAAAGATCTTCTGAACTAGAACGCTACAACGCGGAATCAAAATTAATAGCACCTATAAAGCTTTATAACCAAAGTGAGCCTTTATCATTGTTAGGTTTTCAAGATCTAATCGTGTTACCCATTTTTGATGATTTAACGATCTTAAATCAAGGATCTATGCAAAAATTAAAATCAAAATCTAATTTAGGTCAGAATATATACCTAACGATGCAAAACACCAAAAGTAAATCGATCCAACCTTGAATTGTTCGAGCTTGGGAGAATCGAATCATAGTACGCCAACCGCCGTACCTCTAGAGAAGTCCACAAACGCTATTTCGATTTCATCAGAGAGAATCGAGTGAAGAGGGATCCCGGTACTAGCCGATGGAGGACATTCTTTTTCAATTTCTAGGGTTTTCTAAACTTTTCTTATTTGATCTAATCTAATTTTTATAGAAAAAGGGTCGGCTTGCCCTTTAAAAGAAAATTGAAACCCTTTTTAATTGGAACCTTAAAATCCTCCTTTTACCATTTCAAACAAAATTAAATATCAACTTTTGATATAGTTATCTTAATATTTGCTTAATAATGATTCTCCCTTTCATAGCGTTCTAGTTGTGTGACCCTTTAGGATAAAATAACGTTGGCAATAATTTTAAATTGTATTTAAAATTATAAACAGTGAGCGGCATCTAGTAATACATCACTGCTACCCAAGTTATAATAATATTGACGATTCGATACAACCTGTTCTATGACCAGTGTCTCAATGTAATATGATTTTTTTAAACAATATATCCAGGATTAAACTAGAGGCATGGATCGTATCATCCTCATTATAATTTAATCCGTTTTCTTGATCGATGAGTAGACTGTTTAAAACAAATCAATATTTGAGCACGGCCATGCATTTCACAGTCTCACTCAATCAAGAGGCCCATGGATATCACTACGAGTATATCGTAGGGTTAAATTCCATCTAGATCATTCATAATTTTCATTCGGTTCGAGATGTATCCAATAATCACCGTTATCGTTACTCTGTTACGAATAACTTTAGATGATATCAAAATACAAATATCCTCGAATAAAATTATAATGATTTTAGGTCTGAGGACCATTACATCACTGTCACTATGAGAATAACTTATGATACTGTTATTTATATTCCATGGAGTTATCTCATGGTGGGTCAGCCCAATACGATATTCTCTAATACGTACTTATGTTTTGACATTAATATCACGTATATTAATGATCAATGAGATGTGATCATCAGTCAATTAACATACTAGTCTCAATGCTTTATTGTTGTCCTATATAAACAATAAAACTTGACTAGGGACATTTAAGAATTATAATACTTATCACATTATATAATCTCAAGTTCAGTCTTAATCGAACTATATAATTCTGTATTATTATTCTAAGGACTTCTAATATATTATTATTTATATTACACAGTAAATACAATATAATAGAATAATATTTTATTCCAAATAAAATAATAACATCAACAGTGTTATCAATCTCATCAAATGAATTGCCTCTAGGGCACAAACTCTAACAATCTCCCACTTGCACTAGAGTCAATCATTTACGTATCGTATACTTATGAAACTAGTGTGACTATTAAACTTCTGCTGCGACAAAGTTTAATTCAGTAGGTCTACAACATTACAACTTTTGTAACTTTGCAGATATGTTTATTTCTTCTGTGAACAAATTCACATAAGAATTATATTTCTTAAAATATATGTTTGGATTGACGATGAGTTTAATGTTTTAGGCCTGAGCAACAGCCATATTGTTATCGCAATGTATATCATTCGATCAACAATGAATTAAGTTCAATCATGAATTCTTAATCCAAACATTTTCTTTCTTAGAATCAGTATTTATTTCTTGTTTTTGAACTAACATTATTTGCAATAATTAATGTGTTATCAAATAACATTTGAATTATTGTATCACTCCCACTCAATTTCTTGTCTATACAAGATTCAGTGGCATTTTGTGGTTGCGAAACGTTTCGAATTCCATTTCATTCTCACTGGTATCTTAGAGACTGGCTCTCCTTTATTAAGGATACCAATTCGAGTAATAAACTTTTATTCTCAGAGGATATATAGAAATAATATCCATTTGTTTCTTTTGGATATTCCACAAAATAGTTATATGATTTGGGTCTAATCTTATCAGAGGAAGGACGTTCAATTAACGACTTACATTCCAAATCTCTATATTAGACATACTAGGACATTTCCTAGTCCATATCTTATATGGCGTCTTTAAAATCATTTTAATAGGATTAAATGTAATTGTTCAAAATTTAATTTATTGGAAGATCTATATGACTTATCTTGGATGTACCATATCTTATAAGATGTGATTACTCCTTTCAAACACACTATTTTCAATATGGTATTCTAGGTGGAGTGAATCGTGAAACAATTTCAAGCTCATCTGGATAGTCATTAAATAATTGGCTTAAATATTCTCTTTGATCCTTTCAAAGAGAATTTATTTTCTATCAAAATTGGTTTCTAACTTCACTTTGAATTATTTGAACTTTTCAAAGGATTCTGGTATGTGTTTCATAAGATACACAAATCTGTATCTACTGATATCATTAGTAAATATAATGAAGTAATAAAACCCGCCTCTAGTTTATGTATTCATTGCTCCATATACATCATCATGTACGAGACCCAATACTTATCATTCAGTCATTGTGTCAAGTGATAGTGGATCCAGTTATTTTTCCTAATAAACAAGATTTGTATTCTTCGTACAATTCAAAATCAAATGGTCTCAAAATTCCATCATTATGGAGTTTTGATATACGCTCTTATTTACTGGACTAACTGGCAATAATAAAGGTATATTGGATTTAAATCACTAAATTTAATCCAATCATTATTAATGTCAAGTACATTATAGTTAATTATTTACAAATATCATTAACTATCTGTGAAATTCCATATGATATTTCATTGAATAATATGAATAACAATTATTCTTTTATTACAAACGAAATTCAAATTTGTCTAACAAGTTATATTCTAACATTTATTTTAAGTGGAATTTCGTAATAGCAATTATTTTGTTTATTTAATTAAGCCAGTATATCCAACAAGAATCAACTTACAATGAATAGTCTATCAACATTTGCTTCGTTTCCAATTGTAAGTCCATTTGTTCTTTTATTAAATTTCTACTTATTCTACAATTTCTGTAAATCAACATACATTTATGTGATTTGTATCTAGTATCCAATACTAGAAATGTATAAGTAGATTATTATAACATTTATATTTTATTCAGTTGAAGTCATACTTTAACTTTTGATTTAGATCCTCTATATTTATTAGAACAATTATGTTTTAATTTGTTTGAGGACAATCCTCAAATTTGAATGTCAGTCGAGAAATTTGATTTAATTCAATTTATCCTTCTTAAGGATTAATTATCGTAGTTATTTTGTAATTTAATATCTACAGTAGATAATAAATAATAACTGATTCTTTAATATTTATTTAATATAAATATCGATAACCAAAATTTATATTAGCATAAATGTATATATTTTAAACTAAAATATGCTCCCACTCAAATTAACATCCCTTCATTTATGTACATATATCAGTACATATATATATAATGGTGTTCCAAGATCCATGTCTAATCATGTTTTGACTATGCTTTGGCAAATCCCCAAAACACAACCTTTTGGTAGATATCTTATGTCAATTATATCATGTATATAATTCCTGGATCGCATGATGAACATTTTGTTCAACATTATTCGTTTTCTCAAATATATAATAATTCACGCTATTGTCTCTAAGGCCATAATCCTATTATGCAGCCTTAGTTAAATCAGACCCAATAATACAGTCGAAGCACCACAGTTACTCCTACCGCATATAACCAATATCAGAGGATGCACAACGCTTTGGCGTTACCTACACCCAATGAGATTGGACATTGATGGGTGTACTATTGGAAGACTTCACCATGATTTAATATAACAATTAAAAAAAATTGCTTTAAAGAGAATTTATAATTCGTAGTGGAGAACATTATTAGAGTTATTTACACATATCATAATATGTGTGTTTTTATATTCATAATATAAGTACTACTTAAATAATATATGAAACACATACATGTATTTAAATCCGTTATGATATAAGAACCAAGTTTAATTTATTTGAACATTTCAAATAAATTAAATTGGTTAACTTAAAGCTTCTATGTTGAATATTAAATTTCAAACAATCAATTTTATTTCTAGATTCATACATCATTCAAGCCCAAACAACTTAAGGCCCAACTATGTATAAAAGATGTTGGGTGAGTTTATTAAATTATGTTGTTCTGAAAACCAAAAACTCATTTATCATATAACCCAAAGTGATTTCCAAAAAAAAAAATATAGACCAATTGGGAAACTAGATCAACAGCTAAACATGAATATCTATTCAGCTCTCTACAATGCATCTCATACATCCAAATTTATACATATATTCAGACTCATATACGATTATCCATATTAAAACCAAGCAAAAGGATACATTAACCAATGCAAAAGGCACATAACACAGTAGTGCATATACATCTCTACATACAACTTAAAACCAATATTACATATCAACATGTTGATGTACTGTCTACTGTCTTATACACTTTTGGTAAAACAAAATTCATACAGCATGATATCAATATATACATACACATGAAACATTAAAAAAATGAAAAATATATATCAATGCATTGATACAATGTCTTATACACTTTTGTTCAAAACAAAATTCATACAGCAATACATTAATATACACATATACATGATACATTTTGAGGTTGAAAAACAAGTCATACTCGTTTAATTCTCAAAACTATAACACCAGTAGAGGCTACTTTTGACCCATCCTTTTGAGTTTCCCTTCTTTTTTTTAATCCTGAAACAGTTTCAGGTTAAATATCAGGCAGCAAACACTGATGCTCCCCTGTACAAAACAGTTTTGATCACAGGGTTAGACTACTATAATATATATCAAATATACATTATATGTTGAGTTTAAGTCAAATACATCAAATGTCTATTGACTTAACGAAGCGTTGTCAACAACGACATGAATCAAACATTCATGTGTATATATATATAATTATCAGTATAAACATATATATATATATATATGTATATATATATAAACAATAGATAAATATTAACAAAACTTGCTGTATATCATTCTTATGTATTTGGCTCAGATGATTCATTTTGATGTCATACTAACCATGATTTAATTGTTTATAATAGAACTGACATACAATTTTCAATATTGGTATAGGGTCAAGACCCAGTTCAAATTGAAACTGTATTTAGGAACATGATATTTGATAGTATAAGCATCAAGATGCTTAAGAATTAAATATCAGAATATGTTTCAAAACATGCTGATTTAAGGAATGTGACATTTTCTTTGATGAATCATATTCATCACTTGATTACAATTAATTTGACATAAGCACTAAGGTCAAAAATCACATGTGTGCTGGAAGAATTGTACTTTGACATATTATCAAAATAAACTTCATATTGAATACCGTATAGATGATTTATATCTCTAGTCATAGCAAGTAATAACTAAAATTGTAAATACACATGATCGAGTTAATATCATATATTAACTCTGAATCGATAACACAAAAGGAATCCATCTCACAATCGTCTATTTATCATATTACAGATCCTATTTCCAAACTTACGAGTTTGGTTTTTAAAAGGTACTGACCTTGTAGACGGTTATCTGTTAAATACACATAATACAACTAATAAGGAGTGTTGCTTTAATTAAACATTTTAAAATTATTTCTTACCTGAGGAATTATTTTAAGTCTGAACATTTAAAACAATTCACCCAAAGATGAACACGAAATTAGATTCCAGAATACATATTGTCAACTATGACAAATTAAACTGGAATCATGATGAAGACAGTATCATATATTACTTCACTATTGTATTTGTATTCAGATACTAATAACAAATCAGATTTTATTTATTGTGTATCCATTTCATGCCAGAATCAAATCCTTGTAACTTTCACATCCCTTTTATGATTAGAATCATTATTCATACTACCGATGTATCATCCAAAGCCTATTCAAACAATTTGAATCCTTTCTTAGTACTATTATCACACACTGCATATATATATACAGTTCAGATTTAAGTATTTAAATCTTAAGTTAGCAGAGTAACACAAAAAAAAAATGATAGTCCATGGCTTTCATACACAGTATTATGAAATATATGAATATATCTAAACCCATAATTGAAGCATACAGGGGTCAGTGTTCAAAAGTGATATACTTCTATTCAACCATGTACCTATAATTTTAGGTGACCTATGGTCCTATGGATCAGTTTATTGTATTGATTCTACCATTTACTAACAGTATTAAAACCAAAACAGAAACTCAGATTTTCTATAATGTTAAAACAGATCTCAAAATATAGGTATAAAAGATCAAAGTCCATATGCATTTTACATATGTATCAAATACATATATATATGATATATAATTATCAAATTACATCATAGGTTAATATTGTACAATGAAAATTCATGATAAGATTGCATTTTAATGTAAATGCACAACCATGTAAAGATAGCATGGAGTTCTAACTCCTGTTTTATGATAAAACAGACTATTCTGTAGATGGAATTAATCTCAAGTGTTATGATGCATACCTAAATGTATGGATGAAAACATAAAACACTATCCTGACTAAATCAAACAAATTTGATTTTATTTGCAAGTATTAAGAACAACTCTGAAAATTGGTTTTAACAAATTTTGATTTAACTGATTTCATTAAATCAAAATAATCCGAAAAACATTTTATTGATATGCTATCCAGTAAAATATTTTAATCAGAACACATCTATATTTGTTTTACAGAATTAATAATCATAATACATTTACTATGATTTGAAGATATTCCTTACACTATATTTATATATAATGTAAATATTGAACTATATGACTTATGCAAGAATATCATAATTCCTACAGCAATTAGATTATAGTTCATATTATAACCAAAAGGACCCGAATCATAATATTTTGTCTTAACAAATACTTGATTTCAGTAAATCAAGATAAAAAAATATTTGATTCAGCAATCAGTAAGAAGCTGTTTTTAAAAATGAGAAGTACATTTATGATAAGTCTTCAAGTGTGTTTATCTATCAAACAATTTGATGATAATTGTAATACTGTTCACTCATAAACAAATCAGTAATTAGTCTCAAACAAATCAAGGTTTCTCCAGATTTAATTTCTCAAAATCCAGAAAAATTCAGACAGATTAAATACGAAATGTCAACTCGTATTTTAAGAAAACACGTATTATCCTAGAAACGAAATCCATTTTAATATTCCCAATTAATCAAATTAGAATCAAATTCATAAATTTTTATAAGAAATAGTATCGACAAACAAAATAAACCTAAATCAGAAATCAAATTTCAATTTAATGCAAACCTTGCTCTGATACCACTGTTAGGTTTTCAAGATCTAATCGTGTTACCCATTTTTGATGATTTAACGATCTTAAATCAAGGATCTATGCAAAAATTGAAATCAAAATCTAATTTAGGTCAGAATATATACCTGACGATGCAAAACCCCAAAAGTAAATCGATCCAACCTTGAATTGTTCGAGCTTGGGAGAATCGAATCATAGTACGCCAAGCGCCGTACCTCTAGAGAAGTCCACAAACGCTATTTCGATTTCATCAGAGAGAATCGAGTGAAGAAGGATCCCAGTACTAGCCGATGGAGGACATTCTTTTTCAATTTCTAGGGTTTTCTAAACTTTTCTTATTTGATCTAATCTAATTTTTATAGAAAAAGGGTCGGCTTGCCCTTTAAAAGAAAATTGAAACCCTTTTTAATTGGAACCTTAAAATCCTCCTTTTACCATTTCAAACAAAATTAAATATCAACTTTTGATATAGTTATCTTAATATTTGCTTAATAATGATTCTCCCTTTCATAGCGTTCTAGTTGTGTGACCCTTTAGGATAAAATAACGTTGGCAATAATTTTAAATCGTATTTAAAATTATAAACAGTGAGCGGCATCTAGTAATACATCATTGCTACCCAAGTTATAATAATATTGACGATTCGATACAACCTGTTCTATGACCAGTTTCTCAATGTAATATAATCCTTTTAAACAATATATCCAGGATTAAACTAGAGGCATGGATTGTATCATCCTCATTATAATTTAATCCGTTTTCTTGATCGATGAGTAGACTGTTTAAAACAAACCAATATTTGAGCACGACCATGCATTTCACAGTCTCACTCAATCAAGAGGCCCATGGATATCACTACGAGTATATCGTAGGGTTAAATTCCATCTAGATCATTCATAATTTTCATTCGATTCGAGATGTATCCAATAATCACTGTTATCGTTAATTTATTACGAATAACTTTAGATGATATCAAAACACAAATATCCTCGAATAAAATTATAATGATTCCAGGTCTGAGGACCATTACATCACTGTCACTATGAGAATAACTTATGATACTGTTATTTATATTCCATGGAGTTATCTCACAGTGGGTCAGCCCAATACGATATTCTCCAATACGTACTTATGTTTTGACATTAATATCACGTATATTAATGGTCAATGAGATGTGATCATCAGTCAATCAACATACTAGTCTCAACGCTTTATTGTTGTCCTATATAAACAATAAAACTTGACTAGGGACATTTAAGAATTATAATACTTATCACATTATATAATCTCAAGTTCAGTCTTACTCGAACTATAAAATTCCGTATTATTATTCTAAGGACTTCTAATATATTATTATTTATATTACATAGTAAATACAATATAATAGAATAATATTTTATTCCAAATAAAATAATAACATCAACAGTGTTATCAATCTCATCAAATGAATTGCCTCTAGGGCACAAACTCTAACAATCATATTTACAGAGCAGTCCAGTTTCATGGAGAAACACCAAGCATCAAAAGAGGTGGTCAGCTCATAAGAAAACGAAGGCCTAACATGGATAGAAGACAGGAAGTTGCAGGGAATCCCCTTCTCCAAAGAGAAAATGATGGTAAAGGTTCCATCTGAAATAAAAGAGTACAAACTCACATATGACTAGACTACAGACCCTGTAGAATACCTTGCCATGTTCGAGAATTAGATGGATACATGCAATGCTTCTAAAGCCCTTCGATGCAAGGTCTTCTAAACAACTCTCCGTGGAATAGCTCTTAAATGGCGCAAACATTATCATGGCCCGGTCACTACAACTTAAAAATGATTGTCCATCGCATTTAACACACAATTCCATATGAAAAAGGATTCGTCAAATGGCATTTATGATTTAGCTTAACCCAAACAAAGACTAGAGGAGTAACTTAACTACTATCTAAAGAGGTTTTACAATAAGTCGCTCAAAAATGAAAGGGCCAACGGATAGAGAGAAGCTAAGAGCTGTACGTTCAGGGTTGCTTGTACCATCCCCTTTTTGGAAGGATCTTATCTTAATTGAATGCGAAAGCTTGAATGATTTGTATTCCAGAGCTGAAAAATTCATTCTTATGGAATAAATACTTAATACAAGGAAAAGCTTAAAGCAAACAGAACGAATAAGGGCTTGGTTCCAATCCCCTTGCAGAAGGTTCTACAAAATCAAACAAATGGAAATATTATTGCCCTTATCGCAAGACAGAAGGACACAAAACCAGACATATTGGAGTTGATAAAAAGAAATCAAGCCAAAAAGAAAGAAAGCTCATTTGAGAAATTCGAAGTAAAAACCAGACCCTATTCAAGCTTATGCATACAACAAAAGCTCGAAGGGAGCACCTTCTTCTTATGTCTCATCCCGCGGAAGGGAACGAAAGTTCAAATGCGAGCACTTAAAGAACGCAATGCATGAATAAATGCACAACAAAGTTATCAATCAATGGAAAGCTTTGATGGAAGCCGCCCAAAGGAATATGCAACAAAAAAACAATTAAACGCCAATCATTGTCTGGCTTGAATGGGATTGCTCGAAACCTTATCTCCTTTATCTAAAAATTTCATAAATTATCCTTATTAAACATGTTATACTGACATGCACGAAAGCTTCTATGAAAGGTGTGAAACATACAACCAACAAATCCTTTGGGGGAAAAGACACAACAAACAAAGCTTCAAGAGAATGAGGCCACATCAAATAAATGATGCCAGAGAGTGAAGCCAAAACAAATAGAGCTTCCCGGGTGTGCAGCATGATCAAATAAAGCTTCTTGGAAGAGAAACAACAACAAACAAAACCTCCCAGAAGAGAAGCGTCAAACAAAGCTTTGAGAGGAGAAGCAACAACAAATAAAGCCTTCAAGAATGAAGGCCAAAAAGTTACATCTCCACCTAGTGGAGTTACCTATTAAGTGGGTGCTAACAAACAAAGTTATATCTCCACCTATTGGAATTGCCTCCTAAGTGGGGCTAACAAACAAAGTTACATCTCTACCTTATGGAGTTGCTTCCTAAGTGAGGCTAACACACCCTACAAATTATAGTACCCTTAAGATGGGGCTAATAATAATAATTACATCTTCCCACATAAAGGGAAACGTGTCACTCTCTTAGAGAGTAATCATTCATATGCATATCCTATGGGTTAGTAGTAAGACTAGACATTAGATACCCAATGGCTAGAACGCTGAGCGAAACCCTCGCTAAACAATTAATCATTGCAGGGTAGGGTTAATTTATTTTGAAAGAAATCCTCTACATACGCATCCGAGAAAGTTACTTCTTAGAATATGTAAGATTCTTTTGTCCACGTGTTTTCTCTGTTGGGATTTTGAGAAAGCCGCCAATAATTCTTAATTATTTGATCACTTTCAATGATGTTTGAGTTGTTTAACATTGTTTGCATGATTAACCTTTGGATGTTATTTAATTCTCCTATTGGATGACTTTTAATAATATTTGATGATTCTCTTGTGCTTTCATTAAGGTGATTTGTTTAACCATGTTGTTTCTTTGTATCTCCCAGTTAGGTGTGATTTGTTGATGTAATTTTTGGCTTTCTGCTTACTCAAGTGTGAGTCTTGGGGTTTCTATATGATTTTTTTCTTTTCTTTATACCCGAGTGTGAGTCTCGGGGCTTTTATATGATTTTTGGCTTTCTATTTACCCGAGTGTGAGTCTCATAATTTCTACATGATTTCTAGCTTTCTGCTTACCCGAGTGTGAGTCTCAGGGTTTCTATATTTTTTCTGGCTTTTTGTATACCTGAGTGTTAGTCTCAGGGTTTCTATAATATTTCAGGCTTTCTTCTTACCCAAGTGTGAGTCTCGGTGTTTCTATATGATTTCTGGTTGTCTGCTTACCCGAGTGTGAGTCCCGGGGTTTCTATATGATTTCTGGCTTTTTCTAACCCGAGTGTGAGTCTCCGGGTTTTTATATGAATTTTGTCTTTCTACTTACCTGAGTGTGACTCCCGGGGTTTCTATATGATTTTTATCTTTCTGCTTACGCGAGTATGAGTCTCGAGGTTTTTATATGATTTTTAGCTTTATGGTTTCCCGAGTGTGGGTCTCGGGGTTTGTGTATGATTCTGACTTTCTGCTTACCCGAGTGTGAGTCTCAGGGTTTCAATATGATATTTTGTTTTCTCTAACCCAAATGTGAATCTTAGGGTTTCCATATGATTTCCTTATTTTGCTAACTCGAGTGTGAGTCTCGTGGTTCTATATGGTTTCTGGTTTTTATTAACCCAAGTGTGAGTCTCGGGGTTTCTATATGATTTTTGGTTTTTACTAACTCGAGTGTGAATCTCGGGGTTTCTCTATGATTTCTAATTTCTACTTACCCAAGTGTGAGTCTCACGGTCTTTATGTGATTTCTGGTTTTCACTAACCCGAGTGTGAATCTTGGGGTTTCGATATGATTTATGGTTTTTACTAACTCGAGTGTGAGTTTCGGAGTTTCCATATGATTTCTGGTTTTACTAACCTGAGTGTGAGTCTCGGGGTTTCTATATAATTTCTGGTTTCCACTTACCCGCGGGTGAGTCTTGGGATTTCTACAAATTGCAAATGTGATTTTTTTGATATTAGATTTTCTATCTATAAGTTTTCATTTTCCTATCACGTTCAAGATTTTGAATTCTTGCTACATGAGTTCAACTTTGAGCCTTATACCTCTTTCCTTGGTACTTCCAAATGAGTATTCTAGATTACAATATTTTCAGAAGACAAATCCTTAGACCCATTTCCTTCCAACAATCAAGTTTAATTATGAATTTTATATGTTAATTTCCAAAGAGAATGTTAGATTCCCTCTGCCATACTCGCATATGGGGCTCGAATATACCATTGTCGTTACAAGATAAAGGTTCCTAAGTCAGTACACAAGCAGGTACCACAGAGCTCCCGTCTGAAGCCTTCCAATAGGGGTTATGATCTCACAACGCTTCGTATAGGGAAGTTTTCTAAGCTCATGACATATTTACCTCTAATGTTTGCTACTATGGATTATGGTAAAAATTATGTTAGCCACATCATAAATAGATGTCAAACGCTACGCAGGTCATGTCACCTTTACTGACACATTATTATTCATAACTAGATTCATGACCCGAAGTCTATATACTCAAGCTTTATTCATATAGAAAGTTTATGCTCCCCTTTTTGCATCACTATTATGGGTTATACGCAACTAACAGTAAAATCTTTCTAATATTTCTTAAGTTATAGGAAAAAGGTACAGGAACAGCAGAATTTTTCCTAAAGAACAAAAGCTTCTTTTTACTAGAGGGGCTAAATGTTAACACCAAAATTTACAGTGGCCAAATATAAAGAAGCAAAGATTCCAGAGAAGAAACGGTAAAGGGTTCCGAGTAACGAAACCAGAACTACTTAGAGAAAGGTCTGAACGAAAGCCAGGGAGCTACCACAAACCAGGTACGAGAGCCAGTGTAACAACCCGCATATTTGACGATAATGTATTTAAATAATTTATTTAAATATAACGTCGTTAATCCTTAATCGTGTGTATGACCAAAAAGTCACATTTTTCATATGGATGGATTTGGACTTGAAACCACTTCCATTGAGTCTGGATCATCGTTTATGAACTTTTTGACTATAAGTTTCGGTATATTTCGAGTACGTAAAAAATTTGGACTTTGGACTTGAGTTAGGGTTAGCGAACCTAGCTCACCCTTAAAGCTCCAACAACCCCACATCCTTCATTCATTTTCCTCATTCTCCACAAAATAGAAAATGGGGAGAGGGAAAGGTAAATTAAAATTCCCTATGCCCTATTTTAATCATAGGAATCCTATTCTTGTGGAAATCGTGTGCAAATCCATGGAGAAGCTTAGGTAAGCTCCATCTTCATCTTCTCTGTCTCAATTCCACTTCAATTCATCAAATTTCCTATGACCTAATTCTTAGCATGCATGTTCATAAGATCATAGGTTGATGGTTCTTGTGTTTTGGTTGAAGAGAGAGTGTTCTTGCCTTGTCTAAGAGCCTCTCATTCATTTTCAAGCTCAAAGATCCTTCATTTATCCAATAATGAGCCAAAGGTGAGTTCCTATGAACTCACATCTATGCCTCAAGCATTCATGCTTGTCTAGTGTGCTCTTGACATGTATATGTTGCTTATGAATTGTGAAATTGGTTGTGACGATTGATTTGTGTGTTGACATTTCCAATTTATGAAGCTTGGTTTCATTTTCATTGATTTCCATTGTGATATATATATATATATATATATATATATATATATATAACATCATAGGTCTTACGGACATGTTTCTAGGCAAAAATATAAAAAAATTGGGGTTTAACAGTCTGTTCGGTCATTAATGGCCGTGGGAGTGGCTCCTGGTCGGCCATTAATGGCCGAACAATGATTTTTTTTAAATCTTTAAACGACCATAACTTTTTCATACAACTCGAAATTGAGCGAAATCAGGTACTTGGAACCGTCTCGACAAGAGTTTTCAAATGAAACCAATTTGGAGTGATTTGGAGCTTATAGGAATTTTGGTGGAGGAAAACTTCCAATGAAAATAACCGAACAGTGAAAAACAAAGGGTGAAATAATTAGTTTACTTTAAAACGATCATAACTTTTTCATACAAACTCGAAATTTAGCGAAACAAGATGCATTGGAACCGTATCGATGAGTGCTTCAAAATGAATCTAATTTTGGAGTAATTTACACTTTACTTGATCGATTATGATCTTTTTGAGATTTTAGACTAGCTTTATGCGATGTCTCTGAGTTATGGAATTTATTCCATATTTTTATTGATCTCCGAATCATTTCGAGGAACTTCGGTTCATTTTATGGAATTGCATTACTTTGATCGCACTACACCATAACAACCAATTTGGCATACAACACTGCAGAGATAAAATACGGGTTATAGTCGTATCATATTTGATAGTGCTTAGATCCGTGTCAAACTACATTTTGCGATCCACACCACCCTAAGAACCCTAAATCTGACCGTCCATCAAGAACGCTCCGGATCAGTTAATTTGACACGGCCTTTGGCCAAATCTAATGCGTATCATATTGTGCACCCCTTTAGGCACTCCAAACACAAATTTTGGCTGCTTCCTTTTTCTTTTATTTTACTTTAATGGTGATCGAAAACCCAAATTAGGGATTTCGGTCACCAAATCGTGCCCCCACCTTCCACTACAATCTCCTCCTCCGGTAGAGATGAACAACCCTCTCTAGCTTTGCACTAGTTAGATGATGATTAGGGTCCCCTAATTATGGTCTCCAGCTTTGCACTAGTTAGATGATGATTAAAGTTCCCAAATTAGGGTTTCTGAAGATGATGATTCGATTTGTGTGTCTCGAGCTTTGCACTAGTTAGATCATTGGCATCATTCCAATGTGCTAATCAACCTTTATCCAAGACTTAGGTATAATTATAAGTAGCCGTGTTTTGCCTAATTCAGCTATAAAGTGGAATTTGATTTGCCATTGTAAATGTAAATGATGCCAATGATCTACTAGCACAAAGCAAGATTTGCCAAATTTGAGTTGATATTGTAGACTTTGGTGTGACACACTTCAAAAATGGTATGAGTCATGAAAAAGATCAACTTATTCTTAATTTGTATTGTTACATGTAGGTAATTCTTTTTACTTGTTCGTATTCTCTTAATGTCACTCTAGCTTTTGATTTTGTTACTTGTTCATATCTCAACATACTTACAGAGGTTTCTAGTTCGATGCTTAATGTGATACTTCCATTCATGTAGTAATGATGCTAGGATATATGCATGCTTATTAGAAAACTTTTACATATTACTTATGCTTTATATGGCTTTTTGTTGAACCTGTGGGGTGATGAGATGAGAGTGCAATGCCATATGGTAAGGAGTCGAAGGAGGAATTGGTAGAATTAGTGGAAGGAAAGAGGCTCACGGTTAATATCTATGGCAGCGATCAATATGGTCATTTTGTTGGCGATGTCTATTTCAATAACATTTTTATTCTGGTAATTCTGTCATGGTACAACCCTTCATGTAATACGAGTAGTTGTTAGTGTTTTGAACCGTATAGGTTATGACTATGCAGTAAAACCATAATTGTGTAGGGTCTGCTGGATTGGGATTTCTGTCATGGTACTTAATAGGAAAAATCAGAGCATTTTTGACATAAACTTCAGGTAATATCTCGCTTTTTTCCATCCCCTCATCTCGGATACGCTAAATTAGATAAGGGTGATAGAATAGAAAGGGCAAGGCTATAGCAATGTTATATCTACATTGCAACCAAGTGACAAGGAGAATTATAATAAGTTTGTGGTTTAATACTTTTAGAGTGAATTAGTGAGTCATTACGTGAAAATCATGTTTGCGGAGATTTTGGAGAATGAAAAATAGGCTGGTTCAAAGCAAAGGAACTGTTTTGGAGAATGAAATCATGTCAGTAGCATTACATAAACATGTTATACATATAATTGAAAAATATGCATACACGAATACAAAGACACGATATGCCCTTCACTATTATCAGTACGAACACAAAGACACGATATTTTGTTTGCAATCAGGAATAAAATTACTTCTTTTATATTGTAGATTTTGGTGCTTTTGTGCTGCTGGAACTCAAGATGGCTATCATAATTCAGTTTTACTGCCAATCATCAGGTTGGCCTTTTAAGCTTTTGTTTTAAACTGTGTACATATATAAATATTTATGCTGTTATATAAAAAACTTTATGATCAGCATCATGAGCTAGCATATTCTCATACTGCTTTGATTCACAGCAAACACATGGATTTCATCGGCATGATCAGCACGTACGCTCAATCTTCCAGGCCTTGACTGGAGTTATATCAGGCTGATCATATGTTTTTAAATTTTTTTGTTAGTTCGTACTATTATGTAAATCTTTGACAGTTTCCTTTGTATATATATATATATATATGTTTGTATATTATACATTGCGTTCGTGTTATGAAAAATCTTGCAATGCTTTGAGTATATATATATATATATATATATATTGTGTTATTTTTGTGTATAAATTGTGGTATATATGCTGTGTTTTTATAAATTTATGCACAGCTTCTGTGTTTATATATATACATATAAAAACATATTTATATATATATGTGCATACACAGATATAATTAGATATGGTCAAAGGCCGTGTCTGAATATAGTTTACATACGGCTATAAAGCCGTATGTTATCAAAGTGAGATACAGTTTATAGCTATATCCAAAAGTTTAACACGCCCTTTTTTGATACGGCTTTTTGCCGTGTTTAAGAGCTTTAGATACGGCTAAAAACACAGCTTAATTAGCGTATATGGAGTAGTGTCAATTGTGATCTTTTCATTTATTTTATGCATTTTGATGACCTTTGGGCCATCTCGAGGAACTTCGGTTCAATTTGGAGCGGGGTCACGACCTGCGGACTTCGGACCATTCGAGGAGCTTCGGCTCAACATTATAGGCTAGCTACCAAGAGATCGCGTCTCATTCAAGACATACATGTTGGTTGCGTCTTCGGACTCCCATTTTGAGAAGGCCTTACCCCCCTCCTTTTGTGATTTTCTGGATTTCAAATTTATTGATTTCTAAAATTTGGAGTTTTATTGATACTATGTTATCAATTTGAGATTTATTGATATTGAGTTATCAAATTTTGAGTTGATTTGATATGAGTTATCATTTCTTATGAGTAGCTATATAATTTTGAATGAGATATTCTTTTATAGCTCTGATATAGATTTGAGATATATCGTAGATATTTCTGGGCTTCACATTTATAGATAACATTGTTATTATCGTATTTATGTCTACATTTATTTATATCTCTTATTATATTCTAGTTTGTGAGATAAGTACAGCCAGACTAATCCATTTATTTTTTATCTTTATGTAAATAATACTCGGGTCAGACCGAGGTATTTTCAGGTGACGCTTCTTAATCCCGGCAAGGGCTATCCTCCAATTTTGGGCTAACTATTTTAGGATTGCACTTTTTGGGTTATATATATATATATATGAGACTCCTTTGTATATATATTATTTTGAGTAGCCATGTACCTTTTATTTTGTTGTATAGTGGATCGACTATGACCACTATCTTGTATGTACACTCATGTGTCATATTCATATCTATTTCCGCCTTAGTGATGTGAATATTGTATCTGACTCTGATTATTTGTTATGTATTTTATATTGCTTTCCGAATGAAATTTAGCTGCTATGTAGCAATTTTGAATCTCAATTAGATGTGTCGGATTTCCTCATGAGATTTTAAAAGTAAGACCACATTATTGGATACGTTTAACACTCGTTCAAAGCTATTATACAGATAGTCGCTCCTAAACGGACTAACTCTTTGGGTTATTTGACACCGTTGCTTGCAACGACCTTGGCTAACGCGAGTATAGAGGTAGAGCATTAGTGTTGGTATTAGACCTGAGTTCGGAACAATATAAGATATTATGGCGAGGATGGTCGTCCTAAGTTTCTTAGGGAATCGTGTTTAGGATTTTATTCGAGTCTTAGGACCCGTCATATCCTATCTTATATCTTGATCCTTGTTTAACCAATCAAATTTATTTGGCTTCATCTTTGTGAAATGTTGGCCTAGACAAACCTAGAGTCATGTCCCTTTCCTTGTGTAGGAATTCATATTATTTCCAGTTTTTGGGTTGAATTAACTTTTGGGACTTAGTTTTGAAAATTTCTAATTTATTTTATAAAATGGTTTTATAAAATAATTTTGGCTAAGTAAAATACTACTCCGCTTGAGATTAGCTTTGCGAGGCAAAAAAATAAATAAATTATTTTCGCTATGCACTGTGAAATGTTTTCGTTTATTTATTTATGATTAAAAATTTAGTTCATAAATAAATGGTTGCACCCCTGGTTATTTATTTATAAATTTGCACACCTATTTGGACGTAATTTATTTTATCATGTTGAGTTTTGCCCATGGAGTATGTTAGGAGTTCTAATTGAGAAGTGGGACGCCACGATATCAATAGGAGTTTCTGAACACTTCAATGAGATGACTCTGAAACAATCCTTATATTAAATATCAATGATGTGTATCGCCATTGAACCTTAGCACTAGAAGTTTGATATAAATAAATGGTGAGGAAAATCATTAGTATTGATTTTTAATTTGCAATCGTAGGGATTTTAATAAAATAATAATTTGAGAGTGGGGTATATATGACCATCGTATATATCCTTTATACCCTTCGTGGTTTGAATTTTTAATTATGAATTTGAGATATCTTAATCTTGGTAAGGAAACTAGTGCATATAAGGGTATTATCCTTTTTATCTTTTATGATGATGATTACTGTGATCATCTCATTTGATTTCTTTTGAAGTGTGACCATATACCCTTTTTGTGTCAAATGAACTTAAGGACACCATGTCCTTTGGAGTTAGTGGGTGCTTGCTTTATATTTAAGCATGTTGATTTTCCAAACCTATGTTTTGTGAAAATTCTTACATGCTACCTTGAGTTGTCATTACCCATTTATTTTTCTATTAATATTATTTTAGTTTTCTTCAGGTAATGATTACGTATTCTCTTTTACATATTTGTGTTACTTGTTTCAAACAAGTAATTTTGCCTTTTTGATTGAATAAGGAATTTAATTAAACGACTAGGTAAAAACGAGTGGGTCGACACACTTGCGTTGACTTTGCCAGTTAATTTATGGACTTGGTCAATTGAATTTCAATTTCATTATTGGACGTCAAACTCGATATTTTTAAAGAAAATAATGTTGGTGATGACTGCAGCATCATCGAGATTTATTTTTATATTTCTAAGTTAGAATTGTTTGAATTTGTTTCCGTTCTTTTTATGATCGTTATGATGACCATTTATATGTTTTCTTGAGTAACCTTTGGTTTATGCCTTTTTGCAGTTATGCTTTGATCATTTTTGCATTTTATACTGGAATTTATAATTTGTTCGTGAATACTTGAGTTAAGTAAGTGGTTATGGGACATTTGGGTAAACTCGCCTATTTACTAGCTTAATGTAAATTACGCTTTCTTTGTTGATCATTGATTATTACTTTGTGGTTTTTTTCTTTTAATCATTTGTGGAGAATTTAAGTTTTCCAATCTTGTGGCAGACGAAATTGCTTTTGGGAGGTGTCAGGGACCTTGTCGAGGCCATTGTAGTCAATTTAGATCCACTTCATATTATTTGTGTGTTTATGTATTATTCATGATTTCACCATTCTTGAGATGACTACTATATATATATATATATATATTGCTTTGAAGACATCGAAGTATTTGTGATTATATGGTGATTTCAGTAACTCAATGGTTCTCTTTATTTATTTATGACACGAATTTCTTACGTGATGGAGCTATGTCCCCGTTTATGTTTTTATGGACTTTTTTGTCTCCATTTTTGTGTTATGCGAACCATTCTTTTTAATAACATTCTGAATTATGGATTCATACGTTCGCACTTTTGTGGTTTGAGTGTCTATCCATTTTATATTTTTCTAGATATCCTTGAGCGATTTCTAGAACTTAGGTGATTCGAGCTTTAATTGAAAATTATCTCGGATCTTCTTTTGAAAAGCAATAAGTTATGTTTTTCTTGTTGTTCTTGGTCTCTTAGTTCTGGATTTCAATTTACGATCTCCGGGTTTTTGTAATTGGGGATCTTGCATGAATTCCCGCCTTTTGTCTTTTGTATACTAAATTTGGTTTAGTGTTTCAATAAATCAACTTTACAAAAAGTTGATAATCCTTTGTGAATTACCTTTGAGGCTAACTTAGGTTGATTTTAAGAAAATCATATTTTTATGGATAATTAACTTTCCTTTATGCGGTTATTCTTTCCATGCTTATTTGCATGTCCTGTTTGTTTTAGTCTCATGGTGATTATCAGGATAGATTGACCTATCCGTTCTGAGGTCCGCATATTATTTTCTGAGAATATTGTCCATCTTCGACATCCTATATCTGTGATACAGATTTTTGTTGTTCTTAACGATTGTAATTTAGATTCGTTGGCTTCCTTATATTTTTAAATTCACATAGTAATGAGTATTACCCTAAAGAAGACATATTTTTGTATTTCACATTATTCGAGAATTTTTTGGGATCCTTGCACCCATTTTAGATGATACCTTAAAGGTAGTTGAGTATGAAAATTTATTTTTCATTTTTGGCTCGATTTATTTATTTGATTGTTTCCTTAGTGACCGACCACTAAGGATAAAGAGGAGCTATTTGTGGAGAAATTCGATGGAATATTTTAGTTTTGCGACCATGACAAGCTTAGTAAATTCCTTATTTCGGATTGATGATCAATTCGGTAAGTTAGTTGTGCTATATAGTCATTTCACTTTTAGACTCAGCGATTGATTTTCACCAACCCTTTATTTTGAGCTTGTATTGTTATTGTGGCTAACAAATATTCCAGTTTTATTTGTCACCCATTAATGATACGAATTTTTGAGGTCATAACTCGACGCGTTTAACCTCATCTTGGCTGGTGTATTTTTGTGTATTTGAAAACCAAAAGTTTTCAAGCTTGATGAAATTCTTCCAACTTCTACCATTTTTCATGTTTGCATGATTTAGACGTTGTTCGTGAAATATTAGAGGACGCGCTAATATTTCAAATTTGAGAATTTTTGGGTTTATTTGAAACCTAAAAGTTCCAATTTATTTATTTTTGAAATATTAGAGAAGTGCTAATATTTCCTATTTAGGGTGTATAATCCGGATTTTTATTTCTGGATCATGTTTCCCCAACGAAATCACTTATCTTTGTGAATGGGATATATATGACCAATATATACATCCTATTCAATGTAAGAAAATTTTGTAAGCTAGAGTACTTCTAAGAAATTTTATAAGGGATAAAAAGTTTCTAGTTAGAAGGTGATAAGGAATGTTCGACGATTTTGGATAGTCGATATTTCCAACTTTCTAATTAGAGTGATTAATTAGTTTGTGTTTAAAACGTAAGAGTATAGGTTTATAATTTATAAGCTTATTGAAAATCAAACGAATTAATTAAATTTTGTTAAAATGATTTTGCCGTGTAATGGTAGTTCATAAATTTTGATTTAAATTTCAAATGAGTATACAAAATCCAATACAAGTCGGAATTCTTTGAAACGAGAATTATCCGGATCTATTGGATTATAGTTTTCTAGTGAAAGAAAAATAAGTTAGTTTCTCTTATATGTTTGTGACTTTTATTTGAACATTATACGTGCATAAACTTAAGTTATATAGTGTGATATAATTCAAAGTTAAAATTTTATTCGAAAATGAATTTTTGAGCTAATCTATTTTTATGTAGATCTTTGAATGCTGGGTTGTTATTTATATTGAGTTTTTCCTTAAATAATTACGTGGACGCAATTTCTTTAAGAGGTGAAGTCTGTAACAACCCGTATATTTGACGATAATGTATTTAAATATAACATCGTTAATGCTTAATCGAGTGTATGACTAAAAAGTCACATTTTGCATATGGATGAATTTGGACTCGAAACCACTTCCATTGAATCCGGATCATTGTTTGCGACTTTTTTGACTACAAGCTTCGATATATTTCGAGTACATCAAAAAATTGGACTTTAGACTTGAGTTTGGGTTAGCCAACCTAGCTCACCCTTAAAGCTCCAACAACCCCTCCTCCTCTATTCGTTTTCCTCATTCTCCACAAAATAGAAAATGGGGAGAGGCAAAGGAAAGTTAAAATTCCCTAAGCCCTATTTTAATCTTAGGAATCCTATTCTTGTGGAAATCGTGTGCAAATCAATGGAGAAGCTTAGGTAAGCTCCATCTTCATCTTCTCCATCTCAATTCCACTTCAATTCATCAAATTTCCTATGGCCTAATTCTTAGCATGCATGTTCATATGATCATAGGTTGATGATTCTTGTGTTTTGGTTGAAGAGAGAGTATTCTTGCCTTGTCTAAGAGCCTCTCATTCATTTTCAAGCTCAAAGATCCTTCATTTATCCACCAATGAGCCAAAGGTGAGCTCCTATGAACTTACATCTATGCCTCAAACATTTATGCTTGTCTAGTCTGATCTTGGCACGTACATGTTGCTTATGAATTGTGAATTTGGTTGTGATGATTGATTTGTGTGTTGACATTTTCAATTTATAAAGCTTGGTTTCATTTTTATTGATTTCCATTTTGATTCTTGGTGTGCATGTAAATTTTGGGTGCTATAAGTTGTTTCGGCAAGCCTTAGAAGCTTCATTTGCATGTATATAACATCATAGGCCTTCCGGACATGTTTCTAGGCAAAAATATAAAAAAAATTGGGATTTAACAGTCCGTTTGGCCATTAATGGCCGTGGGATTGGCTCCTGTCGGCAGCTAATGGCTGAACAGTAAAAAAAAAAAAATCTTTAAACGACCATAACTTTTTCATACGAATTCGGAATTGAACGAAATCAGGTGCATTGGAACCGTCTCGACGAGAGCTTTCAATGAAACTAATTTGGAGTGATTTGGAGCTTATAAGAACCATTGTGGAGGAAAAAATCCAATGAAAATAACCGAACAGTGAAAAACAAAGGGTGAAATAATTAGTTTACTTTAAAACAATCATAACCTTTTCATACGAACTCGGAATTCAGTGAAACAAGATGCGTTGGAACCCTATAGACGAGGGCTTCGAAATGAATCTAATTTTGGAGTAATTTACACTTTCCTTGATCAATTATGATCTTTTTGAAATTTTTGACTAGCTTTATGCGATGTCTCCTAGTTATGGAATTTATTCCATATTTTTATTGATCTCCGGATCATTTCGAGGAACTTTGGTTCATTATATGGAATTGCATTACTTTGATCGATTATGATATTTTCATTTATTTTATGCATTTTGATGACGTTTAGCCATCTCGAGGAACTTCGGTTCAATTTGGAGCGGGGTTGCGACCTGCGACCTTCATACCATTCGAGGAGCTTCGGCTCAACATTATAGGATAGCTACCTAGAGATCGCGTCTCATTCGAGATATACGTGTTGGCTGAGTCTTCAGACTTCCATTTTGAGAAGGCCTTACCCCCCTCCTTTTGTGATTTTCTGGATTTCTAATTTATTGATTTCTGAATGTTGGAGTTTTATTGATACTATGTTATCAATTTGAGATTTATTGATATTGAGTTATCAAATTTTGAGTTGATTTGATATGAGTTATCATTTCCTATGAGTAGCTATATAATTTTGAATGAGATATTCTTTTATAGCTCTGATACTGATTTGAGATATACTGTAGACATTTCTAGGCTTCATATTTATAGAAAACATTGTTATTATCATATTTATTTCTACATTTATTTATATCTCTTATTGTATCTCATTTTATGAGATAAGTACAGCTAGACTGATGCATTTATTGTTTATCTTTGTGTAAATAATACTCGAGTCAGACCGAGGTATATTCAGGTGATTCTTCTTGATCTCGGCATGGGCTATCCTCCAATTTTGGGCTAACTGCTTTAGGGCTGTACTTTTTGGGTTATATGTATAAGAGACTCCTTTGTATACATATTATTTTGAGTAGCCATGTACCTATTCTTTTGTTGTATAGTGGATCGATTATGACCACTATCTTGTATTTACACTCATGTGTTATATTAATATATATTTCCGCCTTAGTGATGTGAATATCTGTGTCTGACTCTGATTATTTGTTATGTATTTTATATTGCTTTTCGAATGAAATTTAGCCGTTGTGTAGTAGTTTTAAACCTGAATTAGACGTGTCGGATTTCCTCATGAGATTTTAAAAGTAAGACCACATTATCCGATACGTTTAACACTTGTTCAAAGCTATTATATAGATGGTCGCTCCTAAACAACCTTATTCTTCGGGTTAGTTGACACCATTGCTTGCAATGGCCTTGGCTAATGCGAGTATAGAGGTAAGGCGTTATAGCCAGCACCGATATCTAAAAGATAGAGGAAGGAACAACATAACGTTAAAGCAGAAGAAGAAAAGATAACAAAGGGATGTATTGATACGGAAGGGGAATACAAGCAGTGTCATACCGTTACCTGAGGTAAATAATAAGAATACAACTTCGAAAGCATAATACTTAAAACCGTAAGCAAATATAAGTAGGAAACCGAAAGCTTAAGGCCACTGAAGGGAAGCGCTACACGAAACAAGAGAAGGCAAAGGGCTGCCGACGCAACTTAGTTCAGTACAGGAACTAACATTGGAAGACAATTTGTAAGTCATCCGAAAGGGGTCACGGGTGAGGTTATTTTGAGATCAAGACTGAAACCATGGGTTGTCGAAAGAAGAAAGGAGACATCCTATCTAACATGCTTAGTTCCAATACTTATACTGACAAGCGAAGGCTACAGATTCGGAAGCCAAGCTAAGAGGAAGTAAAGGGTTATCGAAACTGTCACCCGGAAACAACTTTAAAGTCACCGAGAGGCATATCGAAGGCATGATGTCACAAATTCAAGCTCTCATATACCGAAACCCGAGCATGAAAAAAGGAAGATGACAAATCCAGCTTTAAGGTATATAATAAAGCTGAAGATACCGAAACCGAAATGTCTGGATGCAGACCGAGACCAGTGGTCCCAAAACCAAGAATCGTCATAGTTAATCTCATTAGAACCGAGACCGACGTTCCACAAGCTAGGAAGACCCGATGATAGTGAAAAGTATAAAGGCGGACGAAACCATGTTGCTGCATCTGAAAAGGGCTTCTGCTGAGTTAATGTCAAAAGGAGGACCAATTTGCCTATAAATAATACCCCAGAGGTCTCATTTATGAGATTTTTTTCTCATTCCACAATCTTGTTCTCATTTCCCAGGGAGCAAACTCTAATTTGTAAGTCAATTTAGGTATTTCCTATGTAACCTCCTCTATGAATAAAATTATCAAACCCCTTAAAGTGCACGTAGGTTCAATCCGAACTAAACCACTATAAATTGCTATGTTCTTTACTATTTTGCATATTATATTGTATATTATTGTGCTTGTACCGATTCACTTTTCTCCATTCAACCTTCCCAATGACTACTTAGCAGCCTAATGTTTCTCTCACAACAAAAGCCTTTCCGCACCAACCTTACCCTTAACCTTAAATTGTTAAGAAACCTTACCGCAAGTCATTTAGCTTCCTAACTTCTAACGAACTTACGAAACCATTATCCAAAGGTAACTGTTGGTCTTCAAGTCTTGTAAGCATGATACTCACCCATTGAGGGAAGAGTAACTAATCTTTGGGCTTGAGACCTTGATATCCAGGAAATGGTGAACTAACTCAAGCTTGTGGGAACTGAATAATCTCATTTTTTCCCTTAGGTCCATTTCCCTAGACCTATCTCCGGTGTTGACGAAAAATATCATTAACAAAAACTATTTTAATAATTTTAGTAAATTGTCATTCATTGTCATCCAATAAATTACATCAAGACACCATATTTATATTACTGAAAATAAGGAGAAAATCATTCATATATAGACAAATATTTCACTTACATAACTACGTGCACATAAGTAGTAGTCACAGTTCAATTCATCTATATTAACATCTTTACCCCGTATTGCATTGTAATTTAAGCACCTATATTTCAAAATTTATTTAGTTATTTATAAAACACTCTACAATATCACTTAACATTGTACATTTAAGTTAATATGTTTAAATTTATTATATGATTTTAAATTTACTAAATACATTCAATTAGTAAATTATTTTTAGTTCATCTAATTAATGCTAAATATGATGTTTTAAATGTATGCTATATTCATATCAACAAAAGCGATAAAAAATGGTTTTCATCCAAATTTAGAGTTAAATAACCACACAATCTATAAATAATAGTAAAACAGAACCTTTTAAAGCTCTCTTCTTAGTTGTTGGTTTTTTTTCCTTTTCTCCTTCATTCTTTCTATCCTCTGCAGATATATTATTTTTAAATTAGTTTATCATTTTACACTTATTTACTATCTCTCCCATGTTATTTTACCTCTTTTGTTATTTTACATTTTGATATAGACATTTTAAAGCTTACTCGATTATTTATTAATAGTTAGCTCCTAATATTTTATATTTAAGTTTACGTATTTAAATTAACTACAAAATCCAAAATTTAAGTAATTTAAACAAATTTAGTTAACTTATTAAAGAATGACAAAATTAAGTTTTTTTTTTGCCCTAAATACCTACACTTCGAATTTTTAATAATCATTTAAGTCCCTCTCAATTCTTTTCTAAAATTTTATATTTAATACCATATTTTACAGTTAATCACATAATACTAAAACTATTTAAATTATTTTAGAGAACTACTACTATTCATTTATTTTCCTAATAAATCGCATCAAGATTAACAATATTCAAATTAACAAAAAAAATCAAATATATAAAAATGTCAATCACATAACATAAATTATACACATAAGTAACAATGATCAGGTCAAAGTTTAATTCATTACATCAATGTATTTACCGTGTATTGCATTGTAGTATTAACGTCAAACGCCCCATTTTAAAATACATCAAATCGACCGTTAGGGAGGTTTGCTTATTATGAATGACCAAAATCAATTTCTCTGAAGCCAAAACAATACTCCTGCTGTTTCTCCCGTGTTATGCAATTATCTTCCATTTCCTTCTCTTCCTCCTCCTTTCTCTCGTCTATGACCCATGATTCTCTTCTATTTTCGAAATATCCCACATTTCTCATTTTACTTTTTATCAAAACCTAAACCTCCATCCCTAAAATCAATAACCGCCGTCGCTCATCCTAAACCTAGAGCCTTAATACCAAAAGCTGCGACTAGCCTTCCGCCTTCACCATAATAAAACCCACGAACCTGCCTTAGTCATAATGAAAACCATTTTTTAATAGGTTTATTTGGATCTCATAGCTGGCTATACCGAAAAGGTGAAAGAAATATGTGAACGCTACTCCCTTGAAGGTTTTGAAGAAATTTCTGGTATGCTTTCTCAATAGTCTTCATTCACTAATGATTAGTCTTAATTGTTTTCTTCTAATTTATACAACATATCATATATTATACTGACTGAAATAATCTTGTTAGATATAATGGATGTACTTGATGACCAACTGAGCAATTAATTAAATATAGACATAACAGTCTGTTATTACAACTTTATGAATAATATCAATAATGAAGTTTTGAATTCGATTTGTTTCTCTTCCGATTCGTTTAAGATATTGTATATTATACTGATTGAAGTAATCATCTTGAATAAACGTGGATGTTCTTGATGACCTACTAAGTGGGCAATAAAATACTGACTTTATGAACAGTGTGAGTTTGTAGTCCACGGTCGTCGGTCCTAATTCATAGATAATTTTTTTCTTTTATTTTAGGTATTAGTTTATATCTAACTATTGTTGTAATCAACCTCATAAATATGATATGCGGGCAGCCTGACTCTGCCTCATAGTGGTATTTACCTAAATTAAAATTTGGCAGATATCTTTCAACTTTTCAAAAGGTAGATTAAGTTGTAAATGGTCTGAACTTTATTTTAACTTCACTTGCAATATTCAGTATAGCTTGTGCTTTGAAAAGGAGTCTGTACTTCTCGAAGTTCTTAATTTTCATTACCTTACTTGTAGAAACATGGAACAACTACTACTCTATGACTTGGTTTACACCGATCAACGAACTCATCACATCACTTTGCTTTATCAAAGCTAGATTTAGAAAGTAAGCCTTGTCAACAAGGTACTAAGGCGATAGCTTCAAGTACTTTTAAATCATTAGAGGCTGCGCAGTTAAAGCGCTCAGCGGATCCAATGCGGCGGGGGTGCAAAAAGTTGTAGCGGGGATAAAGCGAGAAATAGCGGGATACAGCAGAAGAACCTATAATAGCATATAAAACTTATATTTAATGCTTTTACAAATTCGTAAATGATAAATAAATGGAAAATTAACATTCAACTTAATTATAATTAGTACATTCTTAATATTAAATAAAAGCATAGGCAAATATATGTAAATAAATGTAAACTTTTATTTAGCTTGACTAAATTTAATATAATATTATACTATTTTATATTTTGAAAAATATATTTCAAAAATTTATATATAAATAATTTTATAATGCATAATAATTCATTTGTCTTATAGAAGATATAGTGGAAATAATGGAATATAGATGAAATAATGGGATATATTGGGAATATCGGAATATAGCGGGTCGTAAAGCAGAAAGGCTATTTCAGAGGCTATTTTGGAAAAAGCGCGGCGTTAGAAACACGTTACACGATATAGCGGGGATATGGTTGGGTAATAGCGGGGCATAAACTGCACAGACTAGAGGTGATAAGCCTCCTACTTATCCTTTAGAAAAAATGTCTTATCAATTATGTATAATGGGGACACACCCATGTATAAAGGCGATAAGCTCTGGTGGAGCAGTAGCATTTAAAACATAAATATGCAGGCAATATGACCACTTCGACACGGCAAGTCTGAATACTTTTTATACTATGTTTCATGGTATTTCAAGCATTAAGTGCTTCCCCATCGTGGCGACACGATGGTGTCAGCATGTTCTTGCTGATTGGTTAATGGGTCTGGTAGTAAATAAAGTGAAAACTGTATTTTGGTACTTAAAATAATTATTTTTACCTATTGCACTATATTTATCAAAGGTTATTGGAGGATAAAAAAAATTACTGAGCCAAAATTCAAACTTTCCAGATTTAGATCTAAACAATTAAGAAACCATTAGTTACTTTTGTTAATGTCTTAATGGCTAGTCTATCCAACTTAGGAAATTCATAAGAAATCATACAAATAAGGGAAAAGTTCAAAAAATTCACATTAATCATATAGTAACTTTCTCTATCATATACAAAATTTAAGATCTATATAAAACGTCTAATTATTTTTAATAACTAAATTATAATTATTTTTAGTAACTAAATTTCGTAATTAGCACAGATTTAACTATATAAAACTCAGACTAAATTCCTAAGTGTTTGAAACAAATATGAAAATCAACACCTATCTCCGAAATTATGTTATAAACAACATATAAAAAAATTCATAGTAATTGAAGATGCTAGATTATAGTTTTTTGTCTAAACCCTAACCAAATCTTATGTAAATAAGCATATACGATTAAAGAAAACCATTACTTTATCCAAACAATGTTAAAGCATTAAAATACATATAATATATAATCATAAATCCAATTCGAATATAAACATTATTTGAATTTAAACAAGGGTTGGAAGTACTCTTCGCCTTAGCTTTGGATGAAAAGTGGATACTTGTTTATGTTGGTTCCTACTTGAGTTTCCTTATCTTTTCCTTAAGTTTTTCTCTTCTTCTTCCTTGATTCAATGGTATTCCTCCATCTCCAGTCCTAGGGTTTATGTTTTTAAAAGGAGAAGTGAAAATGGAACGATGGTAGAAGGTTATGTTTATATGTGAGACTGTGTGTTTCCCACTTTGCCCCCCATAAAACTCTTCCTTCTCTTTACTGGCAATTATCTTCAAAGCACAAACTTTTGGTCCGACCATGAACTTCCAAAATTACCCTCTAAGTACATTTCTTTGAACAGTTGACATCCCAAAAGGTAGCATTTAAATGAAAGAGCATTAATTTTTTAAAAATGTTAACATTGCTTAAAAGTAGAATCTAATAGATTTTTTTACAAGTTCACAATGCTTTTTTCACATATATTACCAAACTTAATATCACTTATATATAGGATCCTACAAATAAATTTCATACATATTTAATAACAATTTAAAAATTCTAACTAATAAAAAAATGTTGCAACTTTGAGAATGAAATTCAAACTAAATACAAATGATCCAAATGCAACAACATAGATAAATATTTGTGAAAATTATTTCTTTTAAATATGTAAAATATGTATGTTTTCATTTTAAAAATTCCAATGGAGCATGTGCTATCATCACGCTCGAAACGCATGTCATGGCCATCATGTTACATAAACAGTTGGTAAAGTTTTAATTTACACGCGAAGCGCATGCCGTAACACTCGTGTTTCGTAATCTAATTAGTTGCTAGGGCAGAACCATTATTGCCAATTACAAATCTCATCCCATCATCCAGCTATATTATTCCTATTCAATTTATCTGATTAAATACCTGAATAATGTTCCATGGATGCTCTTCCTTGTCCTTCTTATCTTCTTCCATTTGGCCATCACCACTGATTTTGGCCGCCTCAATCCTAACATCAACACCATTACATCCACCTAGCCTTCACCGACACCGCAATTACAAGTGAAATTGAATGAAAAATTGATTGGCTTACCTCTTTTTGAAGTAACTTGAAATGGCGATGATGGTGATGGATTTAGGCTTCAAACGAATGATGTTAAACAACCATACTTGGATTTTCTGATGAGGCAAGGTTGAACTGTGACTGGAAGTTGGGGTCTTAGGTAATGGCTTTAGTTCAAAGTAAAAAGATAAAGTGAGTGGAGGAGGAAATTTAAGTGTACATATAGATTACTTCGGTTCAGCTCGACCCTTCTTCTCCTTCGATTTTAAGAGAAGATGCCAAATAGATAGCGATCCAGGGCTAACCTTCTAAAACCCGAATCATGGGCTATCTGAAACATTCAAAAAGCAAAGAAAAAAGGAGGAGCAAAACCAAATGCGTTCATGTATGATCTTGTGTATAGATTGATATGAATCACTCTACCCCAACAATGATATAAATGCGTTCTAATGTAGTTAGGAGCCAATGATTTAAAGTGTATGTATAAAATGCACGAGCGCATGTATACATTGGATATTTAATTTCTTGGCTCGACAAAGATTAAACAATTACATGTGGACTCCAAAAAGAGACCCAATTCAAATTTCTAGAGACATTGGCTCAAATCACTCGGCTTAATGGAACCGAGTAAAGATAATGACAAATGGGATATATTTAAATGTTTATGCCAAACAAAACTGACTGAACATCACAAAAATTCAAAGAAATATGAGTTTTATCTAAGGGAACTCCTTAGAAGGCAGTTGTTATTCTAAATATAGGATATCATCTTTTTAGACGACAAAGCTCGATCCAATTCAAATCATGCCTTGTTTACTATAAAACATACTTTAATGAGCAAATGTTACCTGGCTTTTTGGCTTGGCTACTTCAGACTATCCGAACAAGTATGGCTTGATGATTATTAAGCAAATGATTTAGAATGATGATGTAAAGGCTCAAATGTTAAGCCTAAACAAAGCCGTAGGACAATAGTCAGACGAGCTTAGAAGAGCGGTGTGATGAGGTGTTTTAAATTAAGTTTATAGGTGCATGAAATCTGAGTCGGTACTGATCCGCATTGGACCATGAGCGACCAAGTTCGAAGCTCAAAATCATCATAAAGACACCGAATCTGGGTACGGCCCGAGGCAAGAGCACCAACAAGATTCGGAGGAAATGCAGATGCAGTTGCTAGAACCGACCCAGATCGTTCAATCGTTGAGAAAGGATCCAAATCGGTATCAATCCAATTTTATGCAACTTGGTCGGTTGCCAACGAACCTAGATCGTGATATGTGCTTGGCAAGAATCATACCCAGATCTCCCACCAAGAAGGCACACACGCCTACCAACCAAGCCAAGCATGCTTTTATGCAACTTTTGTACAGGCGAGCTTTGAAAACTCGCACAAAGGCGAGTTTTCAAAACTCGCCTATTTACTCATCTGGACAAAACAGGTCTACATTTGTAATAATTTTTGAAACATGGTTAAATATGTTATAAGTTTCAAAAAGAGGTACACACACGTGAATTATCCAAAAATAAATATAGAATGGTAAATGCAACTGAATTATAAAATTTTGATTTCCTCCTTGCTTATATCATAGGAGAGCACATGACATTTATTCGAAATGACAGTCAAATTTGTGTACAAAAAAGAATGTCTGTTTTCTAAGAAATCTGGAAAGCGATTTTGCAGATCACAGTCCAACTGGATCATTACTTCTAGCGAGTTTCTTCATAGGTAGTAGGAAGCAAAGAAACATCGAACAGCCCACTCCCTTGACCCGACCCGCTATCATACCTATCCCGCTCCGCGAAATGGAGCACAAACCCGTCATCTTCAGGATCTGAATCTTCTTTCATACCATGGCTTCTCCAATTTCTTCCTCATCCATCATCAACTTCCTGCTCTTCGAATCTTCCTTCAGACGTAACATCACTGTGGTAGCTTCCATGGTGCTGCTGCCCAAAAGAGGAAGGAGGTTCAAGAAAGCTCACTTGAGGCCCAGCTGAGTTGGGCCTGGAGCGGTCCCGCGGGTGATCCACATCATGTGCATTATGCAGAGGGTCGTGCTCCTATTTCAAAAACGGGTTCGATGTAGATGCTTCTAGATGAGGCTGTGCTCTCCCGTCTATGCTTCTAGATGCCTCAGGTGGGGTTTTGACTATTACCGTTTCTTCAAGGAAGGGAGAGGAAGGTTCTAGAGAAGCGATGTTCATACCATGAAATGTTGAATGATGAGTGTAGTACCAATCTATGATGGTAATGGTGGTACATTCTTTGATCGGGTAAGTTATTGATATCAAGGATGATGTCCCTTGAAGGGAACCTATGAATGATTTCGCTTCGTCCTCCGAAGATAGAAGATAGTTGCCATGGATGATGAGTTGGTGGTGATTGGTAAGTTGAATGCATGCTGTGGCGCAATCGTTGCTCTTCAAAAGTGTAGAGATCTGACAGGAACTGGTGACCATGGGTGCTTAGCTCCCATGAAGGATATGCACTTTGGAAGATGAAAATTGTTGTGGTGGTTTAATATACATGCCAAAAAATTAATCCTCGTTCATTTTTGTTCTACAGTGCACAAGGTTCCCCACTTACGCAAGATTTAGGGTAAGTTGTAAGCAGTCTTAAACCTCATTACGGGAGAGACCGCTTTTAAAACTTGATCATCAAAACAAGCACCCCATAGATTCCCAATCCCACAATGCGTTAAATGATTTTCACACAATGTTTACTATTCAATTGTGTTGCACATAACTTGCCTGTAAAATTAGTAATTGAACCTCCAAGAGGCAACCCATTCGGCAAAAAACATTCAAGTGGACGACGAAAATATGTAGTGTTAGGCCCATCAGTGGGGGTTCTTGTTTGGAGTTTTTTAATATTTAAAGCGGGGGTTGGGATTATTATTTTTGTACACACATGGCTGGGATTTTGATCTGATGACTCAAATGAGGAGAGACTCTCCCCCTTAATCTTCTACCAAAGTAGAAGATCTCCATTTTTTATCCACTAAACATAACAGGTATGAATGCAGATTCCCCATTCACAGTAAGGCAAATCCTCTTCATCTACCGCTTCGACAAAAATCCTCCAACACTTTGTAATATGTAAAACTTAAATATAAAGGTGGAGTAAGATAAGAAAACGCGATTTCATATATATATATATATATATATATATATATATATATATATATGCAGGTTCGAGGGCACCCGTAACAGCGCAGCACTCCAAATGCCCCTCATTCTCCACCAAATATTTCTTCTTCTCTCTCCTTCCACTAATTCTCTCACTTCCCACTCACTTTCTTTAATATAAATCAGTGGTAGATATCAGGGGGCATTTGGGGTGCTGCCGATCCCTTGCCATATGTGTGTGTGTATATATATATATATGTGTGTGTGTGTGTGTGTATGTATGTATATATATATACATATATATATATGTGTGCGTGTGTGTGTGTGTGTATGTGTGTATGTGTTTGTGCGTATATATATAAATATATATTTGCGTGTGTGTATATATATGAAAAATCTATTTGAACACAAAAAATAGACACAAACGGGAAGAAACAAAATCTCCACCATCAGATTGTCTTTTGATTTTCACCTCTCATATATAGACAAACTAATCCAACGATTCAGATTTTGTCCCCTATCTATTTTGTGACTAGTTTTGTATCTTTATTGACGCCCCTATTATGTATGTATGTAAGTAAGTAAGTATATGTAAGACCCCAAGAAGGATTTCTACATTTTTCCTTGCGAACTCCTTGTGTTTTTTACCGCAGCACATGGTGAACCATAATTTCTATTTCCATGGCTTCCAAGTTGAAGGCGCTGAAGCTATAAAAAAAAGATGATTATGAGTTGTTCAGTCATGTTAATTGTTAACACCAAAAATTGGTACAATACTCAAAGACTAAGTTTGGTAGAGAACAAACGAAGACAAGTAAAATGAAAAATGCAGGAAAATGCAATCATACACGAGTTTATAGTGGTTCGGCATTAACAAGCCTACGTCCACTTTCGTTAAGGGTCTCGTAAACCGAAGTTGTCCTATCGAATGCCTTGGAAATCTACACTGGCTCAGGTAATGATGAGGCTCTGCTGCCATTTGTCTATTTGGTTAAACTTGGCTTGTCGCTGGGTTGACACATCAGCTAAGTCTGAACCAGGGGTCATTTCATTTGCATACGAAGAGTCTCCCCATTGTATTATAAAAGGACGTCCCACTTTAATTTTTTAACTTCTACTTTTTATCACAACTTGATTTACTGTTCTCTAGGAAAAAATTGAGGAATTCTCTTCGTCTGCTATCATGATCATTTCTTTCGTTGTTTTTATAGGTATGAATCGATTTCTCCTTCTCCAATGCATTTCAATGTAACTTTCATACATAAATCCTTTTTTTTTTTTTTGCCTTTTGGTCATAATTTGTGCTCCACATAGTCTATTGCCGGAATCATCAGCGTCGAGTCACCGGAGTCGGCGGCGACTCGGTTGTCGGTGGTGATTTTGACACTCTCGTGGCAAACCCCAAAGGTATTGGAACTACCATCTTGAAATGGTACAAAGAAGAAGATGTATCCCACCTTTTCAAAACGTCTTGTGTTTCAAGGCATTAAAAATTCCTTGGACACGTGGCCATGTTTTAAAAGGTGACCATAAGGGCATGTGCAGGTAATGATGACGATTTTTATAGTCTTGCATATAAGGACAAAAAATGATTTTGTGATTGTCGTCTATCGAAATAGCACTATAAGGTAGAATTACTTCTGAAACAATCTTTGATTCTAATTCAATAAGATTTTCAGTCGATTTTATTTATCCCTTAAGAGGTTAATTATCATCAATTCTTGCATATTTTTGGCTGACGATTCTCTCGTGAATAGGCCACTTACAATGGTCGGAAAACGAGGTGTTCGCAGACAAGGGCCTGGTAAAGGCAAAAGAATTATCCATTCCGATTCCAGTAAATAGCACTCCTGAGTCTTTGACCAATTCTAAATCTGACTCGGACATAGATACCCAAAATTGATCGACACACTCATCCCCTCCTCCTGGGCTAATAGTCAAGTCGAGCAAAAAAGTAGCTATATCGGCAATATCCGACACACTTCCAAGCGCACCGATTCTGAGAAGTTCCCTTGGATGTTGGGGAAAGCACAATGACCCTTAAACAACTGCAGAACATAATCACTAAGCACAACATCCCTTGGGGAAATGTCTGTCTCCCAAAAAAACACGATCGTCCTCACAGTCCTCCGGAAGGTTACGTGGCGTTGTCTCGTCCTATGTATATTGTTGGAGTCATCCCCCTTCCTTTATTTATCTTCAATTCTTATGACGAATGAACTTGGCTCTGATCCAGTTTCATCCAATCATTTATGGCAACCTACTATCGCTACATTTTCTGTATATAAAGCATCTGGGTTACACTCTGACCTTTGATGATGTAGTCTTCTTTTTCAGTTTCAAACATAAGGGGAAGAACTCTCCTTCCTATCTTTATTTCGAGGTTGCCCGCTGCTGGAAAGTTATTGAGAAAATCCCGAGCAAAGTGCGAGATATAAAGCATGACTGGTTTTACACTAAACAGCAACCGGGATGTGCTCGTCATTGGCTTCAATGCAGTAAGTTTTCCACTTTACCTGACATGTCTATAATGGAATTTCTTATATCGAAGGTTTCTTTTGCAGGGGAAGAGCCAAAAAGGCCCGAGGGAAGAGCATTTGAGGAACACTATAACAAACTGATTGAGTTTACGCTTAAGCAGCGAATGTTTTGAAAGTATCTGACCGATGTCCATTTACATCAGCACGTCACTCTTGATAAGAGTAGAACACTAGGGCCTCGGAAAGAGGGATCTTCTTCAACGACCCTTAGCCGGGGTGAGGTGCCCCAACCAAGAGAACATCCAGCAATACACAGGTAGCGCCCCTAGTCAGGGGATCTTCTGTCCATCTCTCGCCCGAAGGGAAAGAGAAATCTCGCCCACCCTGTAAAAAGGCCTACCCATAAAAGACTATTGCAGGAGGTCGACCATCCGAAGAGACAAAAAGGTCCTGCCGTGTAAATTCTGGAGGAGGTTCAAGAGGCGTAAACTAAGGAAGACCCTGTTGAACATCATTCGAAAGATTCTAAGGCTAGGGAAGATACTTCTCATGTCCGTGGCTCGCAGAGGAGGAGACGACATCCCTGTTTCATGGCTTAAAGAATTTGAAGATGCCCGACACCATCATCTCTTCACAAAATTTGGATTCGGACAACTTCTTCGCCACCAAGTCCGAGGAAGTTTCTGCCCTGGCCGAGCCTATAGACGCTGGTGGTATGAGTCAAACTCCATTATAGGGTCGATATAAACGGACTCTCGCATAACACCGGCACCGCACATCACAACACCATTTTCTCTTGTGTAAATTGAGTATTAACTGTATTTATTTTGATAATATTTTGCAGGGTTAATGAACACCGAATGTTATCATGGACTTTTCTTCTCCTTATCTGCAGACGGCGGGTCAGTCGAATCGACCGTGCAACAAGTTGGGCAAGGCGACGAAGAGGAGGACGACAATCACAAGAGGAAAAAGAGAGAACAGAAAGAAAAAGACAAAAAAGTCGAGAGAGAACAACCAAGGGAAGGAGATCAGGGAAAACATAAGCGGATACACGAGGAGGGAGAGGAAGATGGGAGTAAGCCCAAAAGAAGAAAAGAGCATAGGCCTCACGAGAACTGATCTTCTTCTTGTACTCAGGGTAGAATCCCCAGGGGAAGTAACAAAGCCGAACACTCTTGGGCTATCCTAAGTCGTTCCAAGCTTCCGATTGATCCCAAAAAGCGTCGTCAAGAGTCGTCCTCTCCAGATTTGGAGAGGGGATTCATCGACTGGATTAGAGAGTTAGAAGGAGCTTTTCCTGACCTTGTATTAACTGAAATTGAGCCTGCCCTCGAGGTGCAACCGTTCCCACCGAGCTTCTGTCATCAGATCCGAACTAACGGTGACTATGGTTTATCCCAATATGATGCAGTGTATGCATATGCCAAGTAAGTATGCGGGGTAGTAAAGAACAAGTTGATAGAGAATGTTGGTCTAAGGAGGGAACTTGAACGCGACAAAAAGACTTTCAGGTGGCTCGAGAAAAGAGTGGGACAGTGTGAATCGCAAGTAGTGTCCACTAAGGAAGAATGTAAAAATGCTTCCAAGGATCTAAAGACTCGCCTTTAGTCAAAGAGCCAAGAATATGATTCTTTAAAGGTTGAAGTTGAAAATTTGAAGAGTGAGAAAGGTCGAATGGACCTGGAAGTGCAGAACTTCAGGGCTCGCCTGGACTTGTCTGAGTTTGATAGAAAACAGGCCGAAGAAAACATTGTGGTTGCAATCGAGTCAGCCAACAACGTTCAGCCTCAACATGACATTGATGTTCAGTCAATCAAAGTCGAACATGCCTTAGAGATGACTAATACAAAGAAAAGGCTTGCAGGCCAAGTTCTAATAGGCTTTAATGACCCAGTTTACGCATGAGGACGAACAAGCAGTGTTAGATGAAGGGAAGAAAATGGAGAAAGAAGTAGCAGATGCCGAGCGATATAAGGCAAAGGGGACGTCGGTCCCCGAAGGAGATGTTAGTGCTAGTCGGACAAAGACATCCCTTCCTTCTTCTTCTACGAAAATGGAGGCAGGTTCAACTTCTGTCTTCCCCCCAAACCCATCTGGGGCTGTGGAGGAACACCCAACCAAGTACGATATCGGAGGTAAAAAAATTCATTTTCTCTTTAATTCCATGTTCACCCATTCGAGCATAACTCATATTTTTCCCGTCACGGACACTTCATTGACAAAGGAGAATATTGAGGCAGAAACTGTGGTGTTGGAGAAAGATAGCGCTGGGGGGACGGCTAGTGTCCCAAAGGAGAGTGTGGATGGCAAAGATCCATCAGAGGACAATGATGTTGAGTTTATAGGTGAAGTCAAGGGAGGCGATCATCCTTCCATTGCTGACAAGAAGGCTAGAGATGAGAACGATATTCTATCTCTAAAGCTCGAGCCATCTGATGAACCCCTGAGTATCCCTTCCCTCGAATCTATTCCTTTGAGCATCATTTCATCGGTCAACGTTCCTCCCTTTGTAGACTCGATCAGCCCGAGTAAAAGGAAACAAGATGCAACATCAATTCCTGATCGTTCTAGTTCTTTTAGCAATATGCTAAAGGGATCGAAGTCGAGGTGGACCACCGAGGAGGCAGAGGAGATGGTTAGGCGAAAGGAGTTGGAAGATATGGTCTGGCATGTGGGTATACCACCTCCATCTTAGAATCCTTATGTTGAAATTTTCACTTTAGGCCCTTTGGAAGTTTTATGCGGGTGCGGCCCTCGTGTTTTTGCCATCGTCAAGTCTTGTACTTTTATGAGCGATGTTTATTTGTTCCTGTATGCAACAATATTTTGTAAGCACGTTATGTTAATATCAATCGAAGTCTGTATGCTTTTAAATATTTGTTAATAATATGTTGAGATAGGAGTAACGTTAGTATTCCCAATTGTTCTATCCTTCGAGTGTTATTTAGACATGGCCCTCGTTCGGGTTATAGGCCGACCCTCTTGCCCCATGTCATGGGGAATTAACTTGGTTATCAAGTCCTCCAGTTGCACTTAGGATTGGCTCCGTCCTGACCGGGAGTGACATGTCCCTAAGTAGGAGTACTTTTAGTCTTTAATACTCTTACTCTAGTCGTTAAGGGTTAGAGTTTCAAGGATTGAGCGGTCTTTTGTCGAGGTGCATGTTTCACAATCGCTTATAATTTTATACTCCTCAAGTCATGAGGGTCAGAGTCCTTTTAAACAGAGAGTCATACTATTTAAGTCAGAACCGTCTCTCTTTGATTTTACAAGGTGTGAACCGAAATTGGAAAGTCTATATCAAATCCATAACTAATCAACCCACGTCGTTCTTTAGTCTCGAGCTAGATTGGCTCGTAAAACATGGGTCAAATAGTATGATTGGAGAATAGACATTATCCCTTTATACGGTTGCGACCCCTGTTGGTCGAGTCACAACATATGGTCTTAGTCTTATGAATAACAAAGCAGAGCAGGAGAGGGGCTTTTACTCATAATCAACAGTGGGTGGTAAAACACACCTTATTATAATGCTCAAATAAAGAAATAACTAAAAAAATGAAAGTTCTAAGAAAAATAACGTCTCAAATGCTCAACATTTCATGCTTTGATATGGTTCGCCAGCAACAGTCGACAGCCTGAATGTTCAGTATCAAGCTTTTGTTGAATGACGTACGACCCTTCCCACTTGGGGCCTATATAAACAGGGGTTGGAAAGACCTGTTTTAAGATGAGGTCGCCGATGTCGAAGGCTTTCGGTCTAACCTTCTTGTTATAGTATCGAGCGAGTCTTTGCTTATGAGCTTCAGAGCGGAAATTTGCTTATTCCCTTTTCTCGTCAATCATGTCTAATGATTCCAAGAGACGAGCTTTATTAGTCAATGGATCATAACATGTCGTCCGATGGGAAGGGACTTCAAGTTCTATCGGAAGGACAACTTTCGAGCCATAAGACAGGGTGAAAGGAGTATGGCATGTGGCTATCTTGTTAGTAGTACGATATGCCCAAAGGGCTAAAGGTAATTCGTCGACCCATTTACCCTTAGCTCGCTCCAATCGCTTCTTCAAGATGGTTTTAATAATTTTGTTGACAGCCTCAACTTCTCCATTAGACAGTGGATGCGCAACCGCGGTACATTTCTTTTCGATACGATATCGCTCGCAAAAGTCTCTGAACTCCGAGCGGTCAAACTGTGTTTCGTTGTCAGTGATAATTGTCCGGGGCACACCATAACGACATATAATATTTCTAACAATAAAGTTAATGACACGCTTTGTGGTGATTGTGGTTAACTACTCGACCTCTGCCCACTTTGTGAAATAGTCTAGCGCCACAATCACATACTTTGCACCCCCTTGAAAATAGGCAGACTCCCAATGATGTCTATTCCCCTAACGGCGAATGGCCAAGGTTGACCATTTGAGTACGCTCGATTGGTGGGGATCGTGGAATCTATGCAAACCTCTGGCATTTATCGCATCGTCTGCATAATTAGCTGCATATTTACTGACAGTCGGAAAGAAGTACCCATATCGTAGTATTTTTTTGGCCAGAGTTTGCCCTTCGGTGTGTGCACCTCATTCCCCTTCATGCACCTCTTTCAGTATTCTTTTGATATCATCTTGGCTACACACTGAAACATGGGCACTAAAAACCCCTCCTATAAAGTTAACCATACTGGATGACATACCTAGAAACATATCGTACAATAGCTCATCTTTCGTTCCTTTTTTCAGGAAAAGTGCCATGTAGGAGAAAATTCTTAATGGGAGTCATCCAAGACTCTCTTTCAGGCCCGGCTTCTGCTTGGTCGACTTCCATTTGATCGATACTAGGAATGCCCAGAGTTTCTACAGGGACCAACTCTGTTTCATTCGGGTTGTCCAAACTAGCGAGTTTTGCCAACCTATCTACCTTTTGATTTTCTTGTGGGAATGTGGGAGATACTATATATGTCGAAGCCGTGCAATAATTTCACGGCCTGCTTAAGATAGGCGAAAAGTCGAACTGCTTTGATCTGATATTATTTTCGGACTTGAAATACAATAAGTTGTGAGTCACAAAAAATTTCAGGCAATGTTATTCTTAAGTCCCTCACGATCTTGATCCCGACAATCAAGGCTTCATACTCGGAGTCATTGTTTGTTTCCAAGAAATCCAGTTCCAGGGCGTAATAGATCGATCGCCCCTCGGGAGATAACAATATTATGCCAGTACCAGAGTGCCAGTCATTACGAGCTCCATATGTGTATAGCTTCCAAGTGTTTGATCTCGACTTTGAATTTGGGAGTTCGTTACGTTCTTCCAAGTTTTCATCCTCCGGGGCAGTAAACTCGGATATGAAATCGGCTAATGCTTTCCCCGGATGGATTTCCGCGGATCAGGTCGAACTGACTTAACTCAATGTTCCATTTAAGTAGTCTTCCGCTTGCCTCGGGTCGTTGTGGAACTTACCGAAGAGGTTGGTCGGTGAATATTTTGACAGGGTAAGCCCGGGAGTAACGCTGAAGCTTCCGTGATGCAATCAGCAAACTATAGGTGAGCTCCTCAATCTTCAGATAGTTGCGCTCATCCCTCATCAATTTCTTGCTCACATAATAAACTGGCCTTCGTATCTGGTCTTTTTCATGGATTAGGACCGATCTGATTGCATGTGCGGACACAACCAAATATACAAACAAACCTTCATGGTTGATTAGTTTGGATAAAATAGGAGGTTTCTCCAAGTGGTCGAGCAAGTTTTGGAAGGCCTCGACATAGTCAGGCGTCCAAGCGAAGTTTTGCTTCCCTCTTTTGATCTACTTAAAGAAGAGTAAGCAATTATTGGTTGCCTTGGATATGAATCGACCCATTGTTGCAACTTTTCCTGTCAGGCTCTACATATTTTTGATTATCCTAGGTTCCTAAATTCCTTTAATGGCCAAAATCTGGTCGGGATTGATCTTGATCCCTCGAGTGCTAACTATGAAACCCAGATACTTTCCCGATGCTACTCTGAAAGAACACTTCAAAGGGTTTAGTTTCATTTCATACCTGCTGAGAATGCTGAACATCTCTGATAAGTATTTAACATGGTTGGATGATTGTCTTGACTTAACTAACATGTCATCTGCCTACACCTCCATCGTTTTTCCTATCTGGTCGTGAAATGTTCGATTGGCCAAACACTGATATGTGGCATCAGCATTTCTAAGCCGAATGGCACGACTACATAACAGTACAACCCGAGTTCTGTTACGAAGCTAGTGTGCACTTGGTCTGGGACATGCTTGGCAATCTGATTGTAACCGGAATAAGCATTCATAAACGAAAGGAGTTCATGACCTGCAATTGAGTCGACCAGCTGATCAATCCTAGGTAATGGAAAGCTATCCTTAGAGCATGCTTTATTTAAATTGAAGAAGTCGATGCAAGTCCGCCACCTCCCGTTAGCCTTTTTTACAAGTACTGGGTTGGCCGTCCAGTCGGGATAGGCCGGGTCTCGAATAAACCCATTAGCTTGTAGCTTTCTAACTTCTTCTTTTAGGGCCGTAGATCTTTTGGGATCGAGCATTCGCCTCTTCTGCTTTATAGGGGTGTACTTCAGATCAATACTGAGTGAGTTATGATGGAGGGTGAAATCTCACACATATCAGCATGGGTCCATGCAAACACGTCAAGGTTTGCATGGAGTAATTCAGTCAACTCTCTCATCCGGAGGGAGTCGAGATGACAACCAATCTTCATGACCCTAGTGGGGTCGTCTTCATCGATTGAAATCTCAATGATAGCCTCATTCAGGGATGCCTTTCTACATCCTGGTTCTTCGTCCTCTTTTAGATCAATATCCTCGATTTCACAGACGGGCGGTCCTTGCTGGGATGTCTTCTGCAATTGTTATGCTTCCTCCCCATCCACGGGGGGAGAAGCATCTTCAGACTCCTTGCTACTTTTACTTCGTAGTTCTTTACATTATGCCAAGTAGCAGGCTTGCCCTATTATTTGATCTCCTCGTACTGTCCCAATTCCACCATCAGTCGGGAATTTCAAAAGCAAACACCAGGGAGCTATACAAACTCTGAACTCATCTAGGGTCGGTCGCCCTAAAAATGCATTATATTGGGAGTTTATGTTCATTACGACAAATGGTAGAATTCTAACTCTCATGCGGTCTCCATCTCCCAGTTTTACTGATAGCTTGATCTGGTTGACTGGTTTAGTGGACGCTTTGTTGAAACTGCGTATTTGGCCGGTGCATGGCTCTAAGTCCTTCAATTCTAGCTTCATCTGATCATAGGCCTATTTGAATAATATATTCACCTATCTTCCATTGTTGATCAGGACCTTCTACACAGTAGTTGGACCTATAATGGCTGTTATTACTAGTGGATCGACGGTCTGGGCCTCTACGCCGATCGACTCTCGATCGTAGAAGATGATGTCATCGGTCATCATCCTTCTTTGCTTGATAGGACCTGCAGTTTCAGGGATACTTATGTCTGCAAGATCTAGATGCTTTTCAGAACTTACATAACACTCCCTAGATCGAATGTTATGTTCTATCGGATGCGGTCCTCCAATAATGGCATTGATCACTATCCCCTTTCTCTTTTCCTGGGTTGTAGCTCTAGGCGTCGCCTGACACTGTTTAGATGCTGAAGTCTCTTGCTCTGTCTCTCGGGGAAACTTTGTATTCATCGGGTTTCCCTTCTCAAATCAACTTCTCGAAGGTGTTGGCATTCGTTGGTTGTATGCCCATAAATCTCGTGGAATAAGAAAATTTTCCCAGTCGCTCGTTCTTTCTCAGTGGGTTCATGCAAGGGAGGCTTCTTGTATTGAACCGTGCTTCATGTGTCGAGATAAATATTTTCCAGCATGTCATTCAACGCTGTGTAAGTTTCAAAAACATAGAACCGGGGTCGTTTTCTGGAATTTCCGCTTTGTCTAGAGTTTCCATTAGATTCCTTTGACCCGTCACCGTTTCACTTGCCACGTTTTCCAACATTCACTTCTACCTTTCCTGAATTATCCCTGGACTGCTTAACAGCTACATTACTCTGAACAGACCTAGTTCGTACATCTCTCAGTCCATCCTCCTAATCTAGTTGCGCATCTGTTGTATATAACGGTGTTGTATACACAATTATATGATTTTTGTTTGATGATAACAACCAAATAAATATTATTTAAATTGGAGCAAGTAGCAAAACATGGGTGTGTTGCATGTTAAGCTTAAATATGTCGAGTACAAACCAGAAATACATTTAAAGTTCCAGAAATTGTTGAGCCAGCGCAGCATGCACATGAAGCATGAATCACATGACAAGAAAGAAGTTCAAGTGGATCTACATATGTGAATAGCAATGTCAACAATGAGACAACATGAAACAATGAACAAGTGCATGTGCTTCAATTACTGGAACAATAGCATGAATCAAGACAAAGTCAACATGTTCATTTCAGGAACTACAATGGTGATCAAGTATTCAAGACAAGCTAGTGTGTGTGTGTGTGTGCAAAATAAGTTAATATACATACACAAATCTGCAAGTGAAACAATGCCATGATTGACTCAGCATCTCAAAGCATATTTGACAAGTGCTAATCACAATATTCTGGCAAGAATCATGCAAGTATTTAAAGAATGGATTCAAAGCAACTTTAAATTGTTTCCGGAGATTCACAATTATTTTTCGGAAAGTATTGATCATGTTTTCAACTGGAAATGGATTCAAATAACGTGGAAAATGAGTAATGGACATAAACTGGCATGAATGCGCTAAGGAAATCAAATACGTTTTTTTTTAATTTGCCAAAGTTCAAATTGGTTAAGATTATCATTTATGAAATTCACACAAGCTTTTATTTTTTACAAATTCGATAATAGTGTTTTGGGAACAAATCTTTCTACTTTCGAAAATTTCCTGAAATGCTGATCAAATAATTTATTTCCCAAAATTTCCTAAATCTTATTTGGCAAGCTAATAATTTTTCCAGTTTTGTTTCAAGGTCAATTCGAAGGGGTGCAAATTCACATATGTGGACAAAGAGAAAAATTGCAAATTTGTTTATTTATTTCCTGAAATGTTCATGGCCGAGATTCATGTCCAGTTTTAAAATTAAAATTGAAGATTCACAATCATGTGTTATGGCCGAGAACAATACCAGGTTCATCAATTCAAATTCATACAAGAGCCAAATCATTTAAGCCGAGGAACCAAAAGAGGAAACCACAAAATCAGGCCAAGCCATATCATTGAAATCAGGGAGATGTAAGGATTTTATAATCCTATTTATACCATTCATCACAGAAAAATCATTGCATCGAAAACAAACACCAAAAATTCGAAGAGCAGAGATCTAATTCAGAAAACTCACAAAGGATTTTCGATCGCAATCCAAGACAGTGTATCGATCGAGAGCATCATCAACTTCTTCAAGCTTGAGAGTTCATTTTTCCAGAATAACCTCATCAATCGATCGTTTTGGGGATTAAAAGAGAAAACCCTAAAAAAAATCTCCAAAGCCAGCCGCCATTTTCAAGAGGCATTGTGAACGAGAATAAATGAAATGGAGGGTGCACCAATTTTGAAAGAGGCCGACCAACCTGAAGTCAACTATTGTGAAGGAGAGAATTAATTTGATTTATATTCATTAGGGTTTTCAAATTTGTTTATTTCTGTTGTACTTTTATTTTTTATTTAATCTAGGGGAAACCAGTTACGGTGTTAACTGGCAGTTTACTAGAATCTCTAAAATCTAGGGTTACGGATTACGGGTTTGTAATTCGGGAAAATCTGGTCGAGGGGATATCGGTCAGTCTAGGGTTTTGAGCGTAAGATTAGAATAGGAGCGAGGGGTTCGCGAGTGTACATGGTCTTGTATGCGGGATCTGTTCTTATAACTAGTAGAAACCTTAGGAATGCAACATTAGGCAAGATTTGCCGAAGCTGGGTATCTTTGTGAGTTATTTACTTTCCGTATTTACTTACTCTACTTTATCTATGTTGCAATTAATTGTTAATTATTCGATAAACCGTAATAAACTCTATTCCCCCTAGGGTTAATCTAGATCCAACAGCATCCTCTTGCCTTAATCGGATATTAGCCTTTTCATAAAACATCTCAATCGACATAGACAACTACCCAATTAAATATTTTCCGAACTTCGTCCTCTTATCAATGCCATTGACCATGGCCATCAAAATGGTCTCATGATTAGGGTTGCTTACTTCGGTTGTAGCTCGGTTGAACCAATTAAGATAGGTCCTAAAAGACTCGCCTCTTCCTTGTTTGACCGTGGAAAGACCCATGGCATGCTTCGACTTAAAGGCATGAAGACGTAACTGGTTCATGAATTTCTCGCTTAAGTCTTTGAAGCTTGGGACTGACCTCAGGGGTAAATGGGTAAACCACATGAGTGCTACCCCGCTCAGGAAAATTGGGAAAGTTTTGCATTTGATGATGTCGGGAGCTACTGCTACCTCCATATGCCACGAGTACCTCATGAAATGTTGTTGCGACTCGGTGTTTCCATCATAATGGTTCATCTGAGGAATATTGAACATTCTGGGGAATTCTACCTGTAGGATGTCATCAGTGAAAGGCGTATGGCTCCAATCGATTCTCCGGTCTTCAATTTTGTAGCCCATACTATCATTCATAATCTGACGAACCATAGCAATTAGATTCGGAGGGATAATTGTGCACCGGTCGACCTCCTCAACTGGACGACCTCTCCTTGCTCTTTCCATAGGCAACGTTTCCTGACTTGCTGTTTGGGAAGTCCTTCCTCCTCCCTGGGCATCTTGGTCAATCACAAGATTTCGGTGAGGATGAAAAGGGGATCGATCTACCTAAGCAGTATTCTGATGAGTAGGCAGAGATGCACTTCGGTTTTGTCGGGCTGTGGGATCGACGACTTCTGTCTCGGCCAGGTCGTCCTGAGTCTGACCCCCGCCCCCAGTCCGTCCGAACGTCCTTCGAGATGTAATTGACGAATATTTTCAGCTCTTTCTAATGGACGACGAGGTTGACGTTGGCTTTTACTTCCCTCGGATGATGATCAGCTTGCTGAGTCTGATCTAGCCGATGAGGGACGGGTTGATTACTTCTAAATTCTTCCAATTGCCTCGTCATTCATTTCATATCCTATCTCATTGTAGCATTCTCCCGGGCATGAGCATTCAAGGCCTCCGTGGTCTCTCAGAGCTAATTCAATACATTCATGAATTCATTACGGGTGGAAAAAGTTGAGAGGGAAGCTGGATCTGCTGAAGGAGGTTGTTCTGAAAGTGGTAGAGCAGGTCGGTCCGCATTGGGGTCTGGAGTGGTCGAACCTCCAGCCACATATGCTGGCATAGCAACCATAGGCTGCTTTTCGGTGGAATGCATTGACGATTTCGCAAGTATGATTCAACAATGCTGGAGAAACAAACAGAGGATCCCGTCTTGGACTTAGCAATCCGAAAGTAGAGCAAAATCCTTCAAACACTGAGAATACCGATTCTCAGTAAAAGCACCAAGGTGTTAACACCAAAAATTGGTACAACACTAAAAGACTGAGTTTTGTAGAGAATAAATGATGACAAGAATGAAAAATGTAATCACACACGGGTTTATAGTGGTTCGGCGTTAACAAGCCTACATCCACTTTATAACCTCTTATATATTTAATGATCTATTACAGGCAGAATAATCGCAGTTGACAGTACAATAAGAGATTGATGAGGATCAAAAGTTGGAAAATCCGAAGATGCCAAAAGTCCCTTCTTCAAAGTCCAAAAGGTATATTTTAGTTGATTCAATTTTTGAGCTAGTAGGGATACGTGTAATTTGAACCCAGTTAATCAAAAAGCATGAAGAGGCGTTTTAGTCCCAGAGAATCAGCATGATTTAAACAGGTATTGGCAAGTGGCAGTTGACCCGATCTATTCAGACTAGGGCTGTCAATTTCCTACACGACCCGAAACCTGCACAGAAATAAGCAGGTTAACCCGACCCGTTTAGTCGGCGGGTCATTCTTGGATCAACCCAAATTTGACCCCTTTATAAACGGGTGGGTTTACGGTTGACCCAGTAACCTGAATTTGACCCGTCAAACCCGATTATATGTTGTATCTCTTCCATGATGTTAGTCTTTTATGTAAGTTGTTAGTGTTAGTCTTTTATGTATGCAGTAATCAGTATGCTCATATATTCTTGTGTAAGCTGTTATATTTTACTAATTTATTCTTGTATGTTGTTAGTTATACTTTTCTTAAAGCAACTGTCTCTCTTTCAAACTGTTAATTTTTATTTATGCAGTAAGCTCATATATTCTTATGTATGGAGAATGATTTTTGGATATGGTGATTCATGCTTTATGTATGTGTTGGTTCCTTATTGTTGATTTTATAACTTGTTACATGTTGGTGATTTGGTTCTTTTGCAATTTATATTAGTGGGCAATATTTGCTAATAGGTCAAACGGTTAAATCCAACCTGACACGACTCGACCCGTTCAGTTAAACGGGTTATGCGGGTCGGATCGGGTCAACCCGTTTATAAATAGGTCGAGTTTGGGTTGGGAGAAAATGACCCGTTTAATAAATGGGTTGACTTGACCCGTTTATAAATTAACCCGAACCCAATTTGATCCGACCCGAACCCGACCCGACACGACCCATTGATAGCCCTAATTCGTACGGCTTGGAATGATTAACTCTGAGCATGAGCTATTCTTGAGACTTGAGCAGATATTCTGTTTTGGATCAGGCTTGACCTGAATCAGCCGGTCTGATTATTGCGGGGTCTAGCTAGGATTTCTTTGATACAAGTCCATGACTCCGATGGATCTTGATGATCATGCCAAAGGGCCCATCAACACTAATGCATGCATGGAAGGAGGAGAAGGAAAGAAACAAGAAATAATGTTTGGGAAAGGAGAGAAGAAGCTATAGAAAGAGGATAGAAAGAAGACGAGAAGAAACAAATCTTTCGGGAGACATTCCTGGATTATGCCTCGAATGATTGTTTTCTTAATTTACACTGGCGCAATCTGTAATTGCGCCAGTGTTAATGTCTCAGCTCACCAACGCTTACGTGGCCAAAAGAGGGCTATATTTGCAAAACAAGGCTAAAAGTGGAAAAAATATAGGGCCACAAATGAAAAATGCTCGATTCTATTTGCGTACTATTCATTTGGAGTCTATTTACAATTGCTTAATGCTTAGGCAATTACCTGTACGGCAAATTGAGATAGTGGGGTGATTATGCCGCTGACGTGATAGTACGGCAAATTGGTAAGTTGTCCATTACAAATACTGTAGATAAACCATATTTCTTTACTAATGAGTTTTGATTTAATTTGTTTACATTTTATTTCCCTCTTTATTTTTAGCATATGACTAAGTTACTAACTATTAGGTTATTTAGAAATATACAAACGTACTGTTGACGTTATGATCACCGTTTGGTAAACAATGTTTAATTTTAAATTTTAAATGGATTAAAATTGGTAGTGGTTTCGTTTTCTCTAATTTATGTGTTCCCAAAGTATAAGACATTGGTATGCCATTTTGCTTGATATATTTTCTTTTTTTTCCTTTTTACATACCTTTCCAATCTTCCATTCCTTAACATAAACCCCTTTTAATCATGCTTATCCATCTATTATATTAGTAAGTATTTTTAATTTAAGCACCCAAAGTGAGTTGCATAGAATACTAAGTAGTCTCTGAATTACTTTTTGCAAGGATATTTGAGGTAAGATCTGGGAAGGGTAATCTGGGAAGCTGGCATAATTTTTTAGGCATATGTAACTATTGGCAGTCATGTGTTTTCTTTTGCCATAGAGATGCAATGCAGTTTGGATGCTCAACCATGACATGGAACACCACACTTATCAAGTTGGGAAGCGACTGCAGGACCTGAGTTTCCTAGTCAAATTAATATTAGGCCACTCACCCATATATTTTTCCTAGAAAAGAAATTCAAGTTGTTGTACCTTTGGTTGAATTGGTTTAGAGTTGGATAATTAAATAGACGTGCAGCCTTTTGTGAGCAGTTGGTTTTTGGCTCTTGGATTTTACTAAGATTTCTTTCAGCCCATTAACAAAAAAGCTGATGAATGATACAAATAAATCAGAGGAAATGACTAGTTGTGTATTTGATAATTTGACATTTATTCAACACTATGTAATTTGCTTATTATAATGTTCGTTTACAGTTCAATGACTGATTTTATATGGGCTACCATCAATTTTTAGTTGTTGAAAAAAATAAATTGTTTAATTACGTGCTATTTTTCTACATTATTTACATATGCAAAAGCATACCGTCACATACATTTTAATCATTTTTTTTTCAAAAGTTAGGGGCCGTTTGGATGGGTTTATAAAAGTTGCTTTTTAGCTTTTTAAAATCCAAAGCAATAAAGTCCATATGGTTATATAGATAATTTGGGCTTTTAGAAGTAATTTTTTTTCTTATTCCATTAGCCAAAATTTCTTGCTTTTGGCTTCTCCAATAAACGACTTCTTGACCGCATGATTTCGAATTAAGGATCGGGAGAAAATCGCACACTTCATCTTCTCTTTAAAATTCTTCATCAAGGTAATATTTTTCTTCTCTTATTTGCCTTCAATCCTTCCGATCTATTCTCAGATCATGAACTTGTTCTATAGTTTTCAGAATTTTTTTGTTTGTTTGCTTATAATCCTTGAAACCCTAATCTATTCGTGTTTAAGCCGTATTCTATTTCGATCTATTTCGCTGTTGGTTGTGTTGTGTTGTATTTCAATGTTGGGTATTTCATGAATTTAGACATTTCATTGTTCGATCTATTACACTGTTGGTGGTATTTCATTGTTGGAGGCTGCTGATTGATCAGCGTGTCAAAAAAGCGATAGTAAACTAGTATTCTCCTGTAGTGCTATTTGACTAACCTACTTACCAACAATTCTAATGCATGTTGAAATCTTAATCACTTGATTGGCACTTTTTTCCTTTTTTTTCCAAACAAAAATATAATATAATAAAAATGGAGAATCAAGCCATTCTCCAACGGCTCACAAAAACGGTTTCCGCTGACAGCTGAAGCCGTGCACACACAAGACTAGAAGACAATACTGAAGCCACCGAAATGCCAATGAAGTCTGAGAAGATGGACAACACTGCATCGGTAGGAAGGACCTTCCAGGAAGGCTCCTCTGCAAATCTCGACGAAGAAGTGGTAAAAAGATCCCGATCATCTCGGTGGAAAAAGCAGTCGGTGAAGCCCAGAAGAAATCCAAGTTCTCTAATAGCTACCATAGCCCCAATTGATCCTGTGGTCCTTCCTCTGGAGGAGAGCAACAGGCAGCACCTTGCGCCAAACAGTTCCAATCCAGAAACCTATACTCCGAGACCTGAATATCTAGCAAACAATGTCAGTAGCGGGGGGAGGGGGTAAGGTGTAGAGACAAGAATCAGAAAAACCACAAAGACCCAAAATCATACGAACCACAAAAAACTTGAATCAACCAATATCTTGTATTGGAGTGACTGTTAGCGTTGAAACATCAAATGCAACAGCCATCCTCCTTGACTTGGAACCGATAACACCCCTAAATGGCCTACCTCGAAAAGCTAGGAATACATCATTCCTAATTTTCCGGATAATGGTCGGAGGGTCCATAGCCACTTCGTCAAAGATTGCCTTGTTCCGCGTGCACCAAATGTGCCAACATATCAAACAAGGAATCAGACGAAAAGGCTCACGCGTAGACTTTTACCTGAGATACTTGTCCATCAGAATCTCAGGAAGTCTTCTAACGAGTTTGCATTACATCGACAACCTAAAAGGTTCCCGAAGTAATTCCAAACAAACCTAGCACAAACCCCAGAGAACAACAAATGAAAAGAAGATTCGGTGCTCCCAACACTACAGCACCTGCACTTGGAAACGAGAGGGATACCGATTCTCTGAAGGTTCTCATCAAATGGTAAACCATGATGCATGGTTTTCCACATAAAAAGAGACACATTCGGAGGAATACGAACATTCCAGATGAAGGAGAATAGAGGAAGTTCAGTCGTAGGATTCCGCACAAAATTCGATGTAGTAGAAAGCGAGAAGGGATTGCCGTCCTAAGAGGTACCACCTCCATGGGCATCTGACAAGGCCTTCACGGATTGCATCCGTTTCCACGTCTCACTAGCGTAAGATGGGATACCGGTGTAATGCGTATTTGCTAGCCTTCGGTATTTGGCATGGAGGAACGTAGCCCAAAGGGAATTGTTCTCTTCAAACCTTACCCAAAGCTTGCAAGGATAGGCTACACAGACGCCCTGAGGGTTACGGAGGCCCAGGCCTCCCTCACCTTTCGGACAACAAATGACGCTCCAGTAGATCCAATGATGACGAGAAGTGTTTTTCCTTGGATCCCCAAAAAAAGGAAGACGCTAGGGAGCTGTACGAGTGGAAAAAGGAAGCTGTGGGAGTCATTGCATCAAAAATATGCGATCCTAAGGAGTCAAGGACAGCCTTGATGAGAACAAGCCTATTAGCTTGAGAAAGAAGGGTAGCATTCCATCTAAGGATCTTGCCCCTAACTTTGTCAGTTATGGGGTTGAATATGGCGTTGAGCTTCCTTCGTCGATATAATACAATACCTAGGTAAGGAAGCGGAAGCGAGGACGCCCTGAAGCCAGAATAAGACTCAATCCAAGCAGATGTAACGGCCATAAGATCTTTCGCGGGAACGAAGCAGCTTTTGGAAGATTTAACAAGTTGCCCCGAGCACCTTTCATACTGCCGAATAAGACCCAAGAGTCCTTGGAACGACTGACGACTGCCATTAGTGAAAATGGTGAAGTCGTCAGCAAAGGATAAGGAAGAGATAAGAGGGCATCCCCTGGGGATGCCGAATCTGTGAATCTGCCCTACAGTCATAAGAGAGTGCAATCCACGAACAAAAGCCTCAGCAGCAAGGACGAATAGAGTGGGAGTGAGGGGGTCACCCTGACAAAGTCCTCTCCTGGATCTGAAATAACTAGTGGCTGATCCGTTGAAGATAACGGAGAACGGACAGTTGGAAATAAGCCTCCAAACAATATTAATTAAGGCCTTTGGAAAATCGAAAGCCCGAAGAATCTTAATGATGAAGAACCATGACATGCGATCGTAAGCCTTAGCCATATCAAGCTTAACTACCACATTAGATCCGGGGACCTTCCTATCGATCTGCGAAATAAGTTCCTACGCTAAAAGGACATTATCGGTGATTAAACGTCCTTTTACAAACCCAGCCTAAGAGGAAGAGATAAGACGCTCAAGAAATGGAGCTAACCTAGAAGTTAGAACCTTAGAAATGACTTTGTTAGTGAAATTACACAAACTGATAGGTCGGAAATCAGCATAAGAAGAAGGGTGGTCACATTTGGGGATAAGGATCAAATTGGTAGAAGTCCACCCCGTAGGGAGCTCTTCACCATAAAAAAGGATTGATTGGCAAGACATAAGTCTTGCTGGCCAAACACTTCTGTAGAAAATCCCGTTGTAATCATCAGGCCCCGGCGCACTGTCCTTGCTCAGAGAAAATATGCAAGCACGTATCTCTGCTGAGGTAGGATGAGCGGCCAGGTCATAGCTATCAGATGGGAGGATCGGACGAGGAATGAAGGCAAGAAGGGATGGATCGGACGCAGAAACCGACGGGGTGCTAAGGGAGGACTGGAAATGGGATAAAATAGTGCCTTTGACCTCTGCAGGAGAAGAGGTCAAGGAAAAATCTGGGCGGAGAATATGAGAAATGGTAAGATGCCTATTCTTCTTACGAATAGAAGAGTGAAAAAAACTGGAGTTCGAATCGCCTTCAATAATCCATTTGATTTTGGATTTCTAACGCAAATGATCTTGCTCAATACGTAGCTCAGACGAGTTAGGCAAGTTGGGCTACCGCCCACGCCTCCTTATTGGCTGAAGAGGGAAAATCATCAAAAGCCACTTTAGCAAGAACAAGGGTTTCTTCAGCAGCTCTGACATGATCAAAAAATATTCTTGAAAACAAGCTGAGTCCATGTCTTAAGACAAGTCTTGAGACGCTTCAGCTTGAGAGAAAACACAACACAGGGGGGGACCGCTCAACAGAGAGATCCAGGATTCTTCAATAATGTTGTGGAAGGTGTGATGAGATCTCCACATGCTCTGAAACCTAAAGGAAGATGGGCCAGACAGAGAACTGGAGCATCAGGAAAGAAGCTTAGGGGCATGGTCGGAGAAGGTGTGATGAAGGTGAGCGACAAAGTAGGAGAAAGGAAGACCGAACCAACCTTCCGACGCGAAAACCCTATCAAGCCTAAAGAGGATCCGGTCAGGACCTTCTTGGTTGTTACACCAAGTGAAAGCCGAACTGCTAAAGGCACTTCAGCTAGACCTGAACTAAAAACGAAAGCATTGAAATCCGCTATCGCAAGGCGGTTGACAACATTTCCTCCATGTTTCTCTGCTTGGCTAGGGACTATGTTGAAGTCGCCACCCAAAACAGATACAGAGAACCCTAAATCGGATAGAGAGAGATAGTCAACCCAAAGGGATTGTCTCTCGATCTTGTCGCACTTAGCATAAACCGCCGAGAACACAAAAGAACAAGAGAAGGGGGAAACCGAAACAGCAACCGAGAGAAGCTGGTCCGAATCGAATAGAGGCTGAACAATAAGGTCTTTGGACCATAAGATACAAATCTTGTCAGAAACATTGGCTTTAGCACCGCAGAAGCCAAGGGACAACATCGACTTAGTCAAGTGCTACCAAACAAACAAAATGCTTCTTGATAATGCGTCTGAGTCTCGCCAGAGACTCATCATTGCCAATACCCCTAACATTCCAGAACAAAAAGTTAGCCATCAAAACCCCGACCGAACAAGAAGAGGCCAACAGAGGGGAGTGGGACTACACCCACCACCTGTCTCAACTAAAATAAAGAGTGTGTCAAGAAGATCTAACGATCTGCTGGGACGCTGCCATAGAGCGTGTGCGAATGGTGCGAGGGATTGGGGGCCGACAACGCCTAGAGGAACGGGAGGACGGTCTAGGCGATGGAACACCTGACGTGCGGGGGACAACAACAGACGAGGACAAACAAGGTCTAGGAGGATAAAAATTCTTAGTGAGATCAGATAGATGATCCTAGGAGGTGACAACAAAGGACCAGAGAAAACAGCAGAAGAAGAGGAGGCTGTGGAGTTGCTCGGAAGAGACAACACCGGTAGTTGTAAGAACTGTACCGATGCCGAACTGTCATGAGGCTGACTGTCCGGACAAAAAGGTAGAGTTCTGAAGCCTACCAATCCCGACCAAAAAAACGAGCCAACCTAAAGAGACAAAGGAATGGACACATAGAAAACGAAAGCGAATATGAAGAGGTACAAGTAGTATCCATATTGCTGGACACTGATGTGCTCGCTAGATCGTAACTACGTATACCTAACCTAAAGAAACGATAACGAACAAAGTGGGACCCAGAAGCTGACGAACAAGCGAAAGAAACTGAAGAATCAAACACAAACAGACTACTGACAAGTCTGCTGTGTTCCAAACCCAGCCCAACCCTCAGGAACACCACCGGCCGACAACTAGAAAATAGCCACCCAAGCATGGCTAAAATCCAAAGCACGCAAAAGCATCCAGCATGGGATGAAAGAGGAAAGGAGAAAACCGAAATAAGGCTACCAAAAAACTCAAAAGGGGCAACAAAAGAGAGGCAACCATCTGCCAAAAAGAGAAGAAGAGAAAATACACAATAGCCATCTACGATTAGAAAAACTGAAAGCGTAACGAGGAGAGGCTCAGAACAGCAAAAACGGACAAGCAAGCTAACCCACAAACAACACACACATGACCCTTGCTACAAATATCCATAGAGGAAAATGAAGCTAAGAGGAGCACACACGAACGTGCGGAAGCGCTCAAACAAGGAAGCATCGCACCATCCCAAAAGAAAAAAGAAAAACCCAAAGACAAGCACAAAACGCATAACACAAAAGAGAAACGCTTTGACATAGCAGACTCGGACAAGACTGAAAAGACATCAGTATAAGGCAAAGTGCTAAGCAAAGGAGCAAGAGAAAGTGCTATAGCCAAATCGTCAACTCTAAAAGATAGAAAGTGAGGGGACCATACCTCGGCGGCAATCGAAACATCAAGGCTAATGCTTCTCATGCCAAAAACAATCACTATACCAGAGGAATAAGGAACAACCACAGCAATGTTAGAAGGCAAACAAGAGCCCAAAGCCTTCACCAAGAAACCACTTGAAACTGACCGGCTTGCCCTCGAGTTCGCCAATGGTGGACTGGTATGAGCCTTACTGGGCATCGGTGCCTCGCCTAAGACCAAAGGTCCTGGCTGCAAACGCTGAGCATCAAGCCCGCACTTGCGCCATTGACGATAACTAGCTCCCCTAAGCCAAGACTTCGAGGCACTACAAACTCTTGAAAGACCAAAAACAACCAAATTCAATAAGGAATCAACACGCGGGGCACTATCCAGGCAACAAACCACATCAGCTTCATCTACCAAGACCGACAAAACCTCAAAGCCGTTAGAAAGAGCAAGAGGGGCTGCTGGTTTAGCAAATGCCGCTGGAGAAACTGAAAACTCTGAAGACACTAATGGGGAAGACAACTTCACATTTTTTGAGCGCCTATGGCGTCTAGGATGAGAAGATGCCTTTCCAGTAAAACTAGGATAGCTAACCGAAACAACACCGTGCATGGTTGGCCTACTAGCAACCCCATAACCCCCACACGAGTCACCACGAACCGCAACAACAGAATGAAAACCTATACGTCCTTCTCCATTGCCGGTTGGGGTGACCAGATCCCTAGACCCAGCAAGCTCCGGAGAGTGAAGCATACACCCATTTGGACTGAAAAAGCCCCCACACGCAACTAAACCAACCATAAACCTGGACATAGCTCGGCAATAGTAGCCTATTGAACCCCTAAACCTCAAAGCAGGGACAAAGGAGGTGGTGAAATCCTCCTCTACTCATTTTATTTCAGAAGCTGGCCTTACCACCATAGCCGCCGCGGAGATCTGAGATCTCAACGACCCAGAAGAAGCTAAAGACGAAGCAAGAGAGCCAGTGTAGAAAGGCAGCAATTACAAGAAAAAGACTTCAACAGGAAGAAACCTGTATCTCACCAGGATAACGAAGGATGACATCGAATGCAGCCTAATAATAAAAGATGTAGAGCCCAATAAAATAACTGTGAACAGATCATCAATAACTTCCTTAATTTTAGTACATATAGCTACGATCGGAGGGCAAGAGAAGGTATAGGACCCGTGCACCTCGAACGCACCACCAGAAACTGCCATGACGAGAAACCCCCAAAAACGCGAACCTAAGAAAGGTTCAGAGAGAGATTAAAGCTCGAGCGATATCTACAGCGGATACGCTAGTAAAGATTTGCAATAGAGGACAGAGCAGGAGAGAAGGAACAACAGATATCGATAGAAGATAGCAGAGGAGAAAGCGAAATAGGAAGAATTTTAGATCGCCATTGCAGAAAAAAAGAGTCTTTTGTGTTCAAAACCCTTCAATTGGCATTTTTTCCATTTATTTTTTTCCTTTATAAGTTGTGCAATGTAGTGCTCAGTGACATAAAAACTATTAACAAGTTTCTAGTTTTACTTTGTTATGCTATTGCAACGTTGATGGGTATAATGTTGCATGTCTGATTGATATGCTTACATTTTTGTATTATTGGTCATCCTCTTATCGAGAGTAGTTCACCAGGAATACTAGTGTAAATTTAATTAGGAATACGAGCACTCATCATCCTTGAAAATTATAAAGTTGCATTGAAAATGTAACAACCAGTGGGATTTAGCAAAATAGCAAGTGTTGCAAGGGGACGAGGCTTAATTTTTACAAGTAATGAACTCGTAGTATGGTAAAAATAAGCACATGCAACGAACCATCTCAACGACCATTTAAAATTGAGAAACATGCCCAGTTGTGCTAAGAACGTGTCAAACTTGATGCTCGAGCAGTGGGATGAGCTCTAGGCTTTACTTTGAATTCCCCTGTATTGGCCAAAAGAAGCCACCTTCTTATAGTGCTGCTCTCTAGGCTTTACTTTGAATTCCCTTGTATTGGCCAAAAGAAGCGACCTTCTCATAGTGCTGCTCTCTAGGCTTTACTTTGAATTCCCCTGTATTGGCCAAAAGACGCCACCCTCCTGTAGTGCTGCTCTCTAGGTTTTACTTTGAATTAAGTATCGTTTGTTCTTTCTATATAGGCAAGTGGCAATATATAATCTAGGAAAGAATTAGCTCATTAATTTAATTATTTTGACTGATAAACCTATGTTGATCATTGAGCTGTGAGGGCTTCTTGCTTACATTTAATATCTTTGTACTTGCATATTAAATAAACTTTTGTTAACTTGAACTTGTATACTTGAAGAATAATATCTGACATGAATATCATATCAGTTAAAGTGTCGGCCTTTGAAGAACAATGATACAAGTGGCTTAAAATGGTTTTACTCTTAAAGAACTATTTTCTCTTAAAGAGTTTGGTTGATTTACTTGATTGCTTCTAAAGTGTTTTGTTGATTTTTTTATCATAAAACTTATTATACTATTATGTTTTGAATGTATATTTGAAATAGTGTAAACTAGATCCCTGAGGTTGTATTTTGTTTTTGTATGCGAACAAAAATATCCCATAATGGTTTGCCATCACCATGTTTGGAGCAAAGTTTGTATACCAAAAACGTTCACTTACACATTTTTTGCTTTAACTAACAAGCTTAACAAATTAGATAGATTTAGCTACTATAAAAGATGGATGCTGAAATAAGAGATCACATGTTGCTTGAATGAGATTATTCTAGCAGAATATAAGAAGTCAAAAAAAATCATATGGAGACACAAACAAATTAGTCAAACAACATCGTCAAAATAATTGAAATCTTGTTAGACAAGTAGTTTGCAGTTGCTTTCCAAAGCGGATTTACTTATTGGGCTATAAGTTATGGCATGACACTTTTGGAATGAAAGTAAGACATGGTGCTTTACTAGTGGTGTGAGATTAGTGTCAATCAAGATTTATTGTCAAACTATGATAGGAAAACCGAAAAGTCAGCCAAACACTTTAGAACCAATATAAAACTTCAATGTTTGCTCGTAATGGGAGAAGTTTATGTTATATGGGTTTTTGTAGTCGTTTTTTTTTTCTTCTTTCCAAGCTTCGAAGAGAAGATAACAGCTTATGTTTTATTCAAAATTAAAAGTGAACCGGGCCTATATTTTGAAGAATTATAATTCATGTTGTTGATCCCTTAAAAAATCCACGCGCACATTGAGTTTCAAAAAACTAAGCGGAAGATACGGAATGGACACCATCAGGGTCGGTCGTGCGCAATGTTATCTGAGGCACTTAAACGGCTTACGAAAGATAGGAAGTAACTATGTAGAACAAGATTCAAACATCAAATCTAAAACAAGTCAATTGCCCAGCACGATCGGGAATGATGGCACAATATATTATGAGTAATGCAACTCAATAAAGATAAAGGTCATATATCCTATAGAAGTCGCCCACAACAATGGAAGACGCTTGACTGAATATCATAATTTCGGTCGTATGTGCCAGAGAAAGGGCCAAGGTCACGCGTACATTTGACAACCGCTTATGGATTGCAACTCCTATCGCTCGTATGTTTTTACTAATTGAACATCAACACTTCGATCAGACATCACCTACCAATCAGTCATACACCAGCTCTTAGAAAGAGCACATTTACATCTCAAATCGCAAGCCTTGGTCAGTCATCTCCAGACTAAAAAGATCATCGCATGCTCACTTAGGTTCAGACATAGCCGCATCAAGGAACTATGATCGTCCGCCCACCTATCCAAGACGTTCATTCTTTCGCTCGCATATGACAACTGGATGCAGCTGTTAACAGCTGGCTACAGCTAGGCAATGGCATGTTTGTAATTAATGGGATGAACGACCCATAGTCTGCATATACAGACTTTAGATCGTTTCCTCAAGAGAGCTCACCTATAAATACGCCATGGCTACCAGTGTAAAGGCGATTGAATCTTTTCAACCATGAAGTGCTGCTAAATTCTATCCTCAGTCACTCCTTAAGCACTTGGAAGGAACGATCATCTTCTCCACTCAGTTCCATCACCCATTTGGCCATGACGTTAAGTACAACCTTGTAATTAGGGGAAACAAAGACAGCCTCCTTCTCATTCATTCACCCATCCTTCTCCTCCTCAAACTCTACCATTCTCTCATAAAATCCCAGGATTGAAATGTATGAATGAGAGTATATTGAGTGGATATAGAGATGTATGAAAAAAGGGAGTTTATGTATTTTGTAATCCCCGTTATAAGAATGCAAGTTATCTTCATAGTGGACACTAAAATAAGGCTGAGCCACTCTAAATCTTGTTTCTATTTTATCTTCCTTGCATTTTCATTTTTAATTGTTATCAAGTACGGCACCATTTATTTCCCTACCATATTGGTGAAGTACAATTTTAGTTCCTTTGGTGTTTAAGCCATATTTTGGTGAAAACATTTCGGCGCCCACCGTGGGGCCGTGTTCATAATTTCTTGCCTCGCACTTTCTTTCAGAGCTGAGCAACTTAAAAATCCAAAATCGCTTTCTCCCTTGAAAGCCATGGCCGGATCGAATAAAAGCAGCAAGTCTACTAAAGCTACCACTATCAGTGAGGATAGTAATGAAACTGTACCACAAACTCTGAACCAAGGGGCTAAGGAAACTCCTAGGCCATCTGTAACGCGAGATGAGTTGAATGTGGTTGTAACCGACCTGAATGAAAAAATGGATGCTACGACAAAGATGATGATGGAAAGGTTTGATGTCCTGACTAATGCTCAAACCAATTTACTGCAACCAAATGTTATAAATAACGCTAGTGAAAAAGAAGACTCATCAGCGTCAGACCCTGGTCGATCTCACTATTTAGTGGGAGGCAAGGGAGAGGCCGGCGTTGAGGATTATAAGGCTAGATCTCCACAGCTTAAAGAAAAACATGCGACTTAGGCTGTCGCGAGTCCCACCAACATAACATCTCACAAAAAGGTGCAAGGTGTCGAAGCTCAAATCGTGGTCACTCTGATAAAAACATCAATGCCGATCCCGATGAGCAAGCGAGTGAAGAGAGACGCATCGCAGACATGATCCAGCGAATAATGGAAGAGAAAGCGACCCGAGAAGATGAAGAGAGAGAGTGGGAGTTTTCACCCAGCAAAAATCCATTCACAGAGAAAATCCGTCAAGCAAAGTTCCCAAAGAAATTCATGCCCTAAACGATAAAACCTTATGGCGTAGTTGGAGATCCGAACATTTTACTGTTCAAGTACGACCAACACATGAATGGGGCTAGGGCTACCGATGAAATAAAGTGCTTATACTTTCCCGTGTGTCTAGAAGGTGTGGCCTCACTATGGTTCACCAGACTTCCACCTAGATGTACTGATCAGTTCACTGACTTGGCAAGGAGATTTCAAGATCAATTCCGACTACAAACCACCAAGGCAAGGGATGTGATGTCACTCAGCGAGATGGAACAAATTCCTGGGGAAACCATCAAAGCTTTCCTTACAAGCTTCCATGCTGCAGCAGCAGAGGTCATAGAACCAGAGCCTTGGTACTTATTGGCAGCCCTGATAGGGGCTATCGATAAGAAGTCAGAATTCGGGAAGTGACTCAAGATGAAGAAACCAAAGACTCTAAAGATGTTCTACAAGAAAGCCGAAGAATACATGAGTGTGGAAAATGATACCCTAGATATTCAGAAGGATACGAAAAGTAACGAATCTCAAATAATTCAGAAGGATGACTTTGGGCATAAGAGAAGGTTTGATGAAAGAGACAGTAAAATACACAAGAAGTCAAGATTTTTTATGCAAATAGAATTGAATCTCTTAAATGAAACCCCAGATAAAATCTACTCTGCCACGAAGGACTCAGGTATATTCCATCAGGTGAAACCACAAAGAATTACGGAACAGCAGGCCAATTCCGGGAAGTTTTATCGGTTTCACAATCAACCCGGGCACAACACGAATGAATGTCGACAATCAAGAAATTTAATTGAGGAGCTCATCCGAAAAAATCAACTGCAACAATATGTCAAGAATCCTCAAAATGTGTCAGAAAGTCAGAGGCAAGATAAGGTTGCCAGTCAGCCCAGGTCACATGAGATAACCCAAGCACCCGAAGACCTACGGTCGATCATCGACTGATAACCACCAGTCGCAATTCAACATCCAGAACTAGAGATGCATGACCCCCATTGTCTTTATTTTACTATTTCCATACTCTGTTTTACCCCTAGCTGTGTTTCCATGAAATGATCTATGATTCACCCGTACTGTGTTAAACAAAAACTGTACAAGTTAAAAGATAAATGCTCACAGAACATAATCTCATGTAAGACAAAAATTGTTTGCGTGCTAATGCTAAAAATCGGTCTCTTAAATATAGAAAAAAAAATGATGAGCGACTGCTTAGACGCGGCCCGACTGTAACCGAAAGCCTCCCAAAAGCATCCAGACCAGGGCAATTCAAGTATCAAGCGCCAAAAGCATTGGTCAAACCGGGCAGATAATCAATCCCATCATCTTGCAAAACTCAAAAGGAAAGAATCATTCCAAATCAAGTCATAGAGAGCTCACCAAATCAAGAAGCTGCACTCTCTGTTACAAAATAAAATGTCCAATTCAGAAATCCTAGCTGAAAGGGGGTAACAGAAATCCTAGCCGAAAGGGGGTAACAAAAATCCTAGCCGGAAGGGGGTAACAGAAATCCAAGCCAAAAGGGGTATCCAATTTAGGTCTCTTTTTGATCATAATAAGCCGGATCAAATAGGATCAAAATTGGGTCGAAAACTTAAAACCCAAGTCCTCCCATGGGGGCACGTGCTCAAAACCAGTCTCCGAAGCGCTCGGGTCACTGAGTTAGTGAGATATGGGGTTGAGTACATACAAAAAAACAACATATTTTATATATGAAGATGCATTTAATCGAGTCTCTGAAGGACTTGGGACGCCAAGTCAATGAGGAACACGATTAAATGTACAATAGGATACCTGCACTTTTCAAAAAAGCACATTCGAATATAAGCCTTAAAGGTTTAGACTACCCGACCGTGAAAGAATACGAACATATACGTAATAAGAACTAGGCCCCTCGAAGAAAGGGCAAAAGATGGAAAATGATATTCTAAAATCAAAACAAACTAGCGATACTGACGTTGCATGTCGTAAAAACGTAACCATTGCACAACCAATAAAGCGTAACACGATGCAAATAAAAACTGTGACAAAAATTACAACATACCAACGCCAACGAGAAATAATAAACCAAAACACAAATTCATCACAAAGATGCAAGGTCATAAAATTGGTACCACAAACATAAAATAACAAGCGAGGACTGACACTCGCACACACAACCAGTCTGAGAATCCCCATTTTTCTTCACCATCCAGTACATCATTTGACAATGTCTTCAGGAGCAGCGTGCTCATCAGCAGAATGAACCTCAGGGTTACCTTCATTAACAACAGAAGATTCTGTCAGGAAAACTTGGGATCATAAAGCTCCATCACTCACAGGACCAAGGGCATGAGCGGGAACAACGTTCTGAACCTCTTTCTCAAGAGGTTGAGCTCGTTCATCCGCCAGTATTCTCCTACCTTTCTCTAAAGCATCACGATCGCTTGCCTCAAGGAGGGCCTCTTGAAGAACACTATCTTCCTTATCCATGGAATATTTAAGCACATGCTCCCAGAGGAGAGCTAATGTACGAGGGAAATCCTTGTTTAGATAACTCAAGCTTCCGCGGGTTATAACACTAAGGGTGTAAAATCGAAACAGGGTCTCATCAGTCTTAATTCTGGCTTGCTCAAGATCACTGGTTAACCTCGCTTTTTCTTCTTCCAAGGTTTCAAGAATCTTACTTTGGGAAGTAAGTTTACCTTCGAGTACTTCCTTCTCCTGCCGACAAGAAACCACAGCCTGTTGTACAGATGTCAACTGAGATTCAGCAAACTCGCTGTTGGTTTGAGCCTTATAAAGTTGTTTTTTGATAGCTTCAATCTCTTCCTGGAGTTTTCCCGTTGTCAGTCTCCAAGCTGCTCACCCTGCCGTTCCCATCCTTGAAGGATGCAATTTCGGCTGCTTGACTTTCGATTACACGGATCAATTCTACCTTATCATTCTCAAGAAGCTCGATGTGCTCAAGATGTTGAGTATTCAACCTCTGGAATTCGGAGCAAAATCTGTTCCAAGACTCAAATCGATCTTTGGTAGTATCTTTGGCCTCATCTAGTTGAGCTTCAAGTTGATCCTTAACACTGGCGAGTTGGGTGATTATGTAATTTTTTATGGCGCTCAGCTCCCCGACGGTACTCTGGTCATCATAGGGAAACAGATCTAAGTCGAGATTCATTCCTCTTATGTCCCAATCTCCAAACTGATCCTTCAATTTTGGATTACCAGGGGCAATTTCATAAGAAGGCCTATCGAGAATCGCTTGAATCTGGCAGAGTGCGGACACATTAGGCGTGGAGGATGTAAGCGATGGTTCCAGAGGAACCGAAGAACTGGGACATAAAAGTTCGGCCGATTTAAGAGATCCACCGAGCACATCCTTATCTTTTTTATTATTGTCTTCTCTCCTCTCAGCATCCTGGGCTTCTCTTTCAGATACTTGAGAATGATCATACTTCCTCTTTCGTAAACTCGCCAACTGTGCTTTGAGAGAATGTTGAGTTAGGAGATCTGAAGATGATCGGGGACACTTGGAGCAACGAGAAAGACTGGACTGTAAAATATTCCACGGGTCGATAAAGGCAACTTGCTAGAAAAAAATGTCTGATAAAGATGATCTCATTCCCGAATCTAAGAGGAAAAAGAAAGTCTTAGCACCTGAATCATAGAATACTAAGAAAGAAAACGAGAAGAGGAGATACACTGAATGCATAAAGAAGACCTAAAGCAGTTCCAGGCTTTGTAAGATATCCCTTTGGCCCAAAAACAAGGTTTTTTTTGTAAATTCTTACGTTAAGGGTTCAGAAAATAAATGTTCGAGTAACAATGTTACCTTGAATAAGGTCTTTAGCTAACTCAAGGGGATCAGGACCTCTAAAAGTTTCCGAACCACCTTCTTCTTGATTATCCTTAGTAGGAAAACTTTCACCAACCCTCAGAGCTTCTTTAGAAGTCACTGAAGTTTCATCAGGCTGCTCCTCTTCTCGCACTTGATCCGAGGTGGTTTTCGAAGAAGTCACATTTGCATTTCCATGGAAAACTTCCTCTAAAAAAGGCCCTTCCTTTTCAGACAAGACCGCCGAAATCACAGGACCTTTGTGCTTTGGACGCTTAGATACTACCTTTTTGGCGGAAACCAGTTTGCTTTTGAAAGATGTCTTGCTGCTCCCTACGGGGCTGGAGCACTCCTTTCTCGAAGACTTCTTGACAGGGGATTTGTTGGTAGCATCTTTTTTACCAGAAGTATCCACCGCGGAGATGCACAAAGAAGGAACCAGATCATACTGCCGTAGAAACCCCAGTAATCAGGAATTTCCTATCTCTCTGGCTCTCATCAATAACTAATAGTGAATTGCATAAATCTTGGTCAAAGGGAATGCTTTGATCAGGAAGCGCTGCAGTACAACCAAAAGATTTATTTATTTATTTTTAAAAGGGGAGAGGGCAAGAGGAAGTCTAAAGAATAAAAATGCTCACCGCCTTCCATCCAAAAGCTACAGAAATTATTGGGACATCAGACAAAGAAATAATGATTGGGAAATCCTCGTACACTGTCAACTAAGCCAATGATTATTTTCGAACCCCGACTTTCCACAATGATAAACGAAGGGTGCTGGTTCCTTTTCCTAAAAGCATATAATGAGCATATGTCCTTAAATGAAGGAGCCCGATGTTTTTCCCTCATAAAAAGGATATAAAGGCTTATCAAAATCGCATAACCATTAGGATGTAACTGGTACGGGGCAATAGCCAGGCTCCGAAGAATCATTTCTAGATAAGGATTTAAAGGAGGAATCGCTCCGCTTATCAGCATGCCATGATTAACAGCAACATATCCTTTGGGAGGAATATCTGCAAAATCCTTCTCTCCAGGCAGTTTGGCCTCTTCTTTTTTCGAAATTCCGAATTGATTGCACAATTGTTGGAACGAACTGAAAGAAAGCTCTGTCTTGTGCCGCTCACAAGGTACACTAGAAAGTACACAAGGCTATGGGAAATACTGGGCAACACCTGTTAAAGAGGCAATATTTGGCATAGATACAACTCGATTAGAACTTCCCTCTTGATTAGACCCTATAGCTTGGTCAGACATAGTTCGATTCCTGAAATTATGGGTCTATAGGACAAAGGAGAACATTTTGTTCAAGCTCGTATAAATTTAAGAAGGACTATTGAAAAAAGAGAAAAGAAAATCCTACTTGGAAACCCTGCAACAACTTGGTTAAGATTGTGAGAACCTTTAAGAGATTCACAAAGGTCAATCTCGTTTAACACTTAGAAATCCCAAAACTACATTCAGAATAATCAAATTCATACTTCAAATTGGGCCAAGGTAAGATCAAAAGAAGAATTTACTTATGGACGAGCAAGTAGTCTCAAATCCAGGCGAACAGGATGGCCAAACCAATCTCGAGATTGTGGAGGCCTTGATAGGAGTACTGCGCATGGGTGCAAATCAGAGCAACGAAAGAGCCGAAGTAATCAAAAGTTATGAAAAGAATCAGAACAATGAAGAGGATTGCTCAGAACAATGCCTCCATTTAAAAGTTTCTCTTGGGGAAAGAAGAAAATATGAAAACAATATATAAGGGAATGCCAAAAGGGTTAGCAAACCAAAATAGTATGTCTGTCCGGTTGCTCATACATGATAATACAGACAAGCGATCCTATGTTTAGGCTGCTGAACTCGGCATTCGAGCAATTGGGGGGTCATTCAAACGAGTGCATATAGGTGGGCCTTGTAAGAACACTACCGCCATATGGAATTTGAGTTGAACCATCAAATCTTTTCGAAGTCCCATGTACCAGTTTACAGATGTACATGATAAACCAGTCAATTGCGTACAGATGAGAAAATAAGAGGGAAGATTAAAAGGCATGCATCCATAGCGTTCTCACCATGTCAACTTAGTACTCGATTACACAAATAAGTGTCCCGTCAAATTCCAGCTGGCATCCGACAATTCGACCGTCCGTGTACTAATGATAAGACACATCAGACTTCCCACTCACAGAAAGGGACAATACCAGTCCACCATAATGGAACAATCTTAAACTTTGCACGAACGACCCTTGATGAGTCCGATTAGACCTACCAAACAATGATGTGATCAATCATGTGGAAGCCAGTAATTCTTTGCTAAAAGAAATTACGGACTTCGAGGGGCAAGTGTTGATCCCTTAAAAAATCCATGCACACATTGAGTTACAAAAAACTAAGCAGAAGATACAGAACGGACACCATCAGGGTCGGTCGTGCGCAATGTTATCCGAGGCACTTAAACGACTTAGGAAAGATAGGAAGCAACTGTGCAGAACAAGATTCAAACATCAAATCCAAGACAAGTCAATTGCCCAGCGCGATCGGGAATAATGGCACAATATATTATGAGTAGTGCAATTCAATAAAGATAAAGGTCGTATATCCTATAAAAGTCGCCCACAACAATGGAAGATGCTTGACCGAATATCAAAAGTTCAGTCGTACGTGTCAGAGCAAGGGTCAAGGTCACGTGTACATTTGACAATCGCTCATGGATTGCAACTCCTATCGCTCGTATGTTTTTACTAGTCGAACATCAACACTTTGATCAGACATCACCGACCGATCAGTCGTACACTAGCTCTTAGAAAGAGCACATTTACATCTCAAATCGCAAGCCTTGGTCAGTCATCTCCAGACTAAAAAGATCATCACTTTCTCACTCAGGTTCAGACATAGCTGCATCAGGGAACTATGATCGTCCGCCCGCCTATCCAAGACGTTCATTCTTTTGCTCGCATATGACAGCCGGATGCAGCTGTCAACAACTGGCTATAGCTAGGCGATGGCATGTTTGTAATTAATGGGATGAAGGACCCATAGCCTGTATATACAGACTTCAGATTATTTCCTCAAGAGAGACCTATAAATACGCCATAGCTGCCAGCGTAAAGGGGATCAAATCATTTCAACCACGAAGTGCTGCTAAATTCTATCCTCGGTCACTCCTTAAGCACTTGGAAGGAATGATCATCTTCTCCACTCGATGTCCCATCACCCATTTGGCCATGGCGTTAAGTACAACCTTGTAATTAGGAGAAACAAAGACATCCTCCTTCTCAATCATTCACCCATCCTTGTCCTACTCAAACTCTACCATTCTCTCATAAAATCCCAGGATTGAAATGTATAGATGAGAGTATATTGAGTGGATATAGAGATGTATGAAAAAAGAGAGTTTATGTATTTTGTAATCCCCGTTATAAGAATGCAAGCTATCTTCATAGTGGACGTAGGCCTAATATAAGGCTGAACCACTCTAAATCTTATTTCTATTTTATCTTCCTCGCATTTTCATTTTCAGTTGTTATCAAGTACGGCTCCATTTATTTCCCTACCATATTGGTGAAGTACAATTTTAATACCTTTAGTGTTTAAGACTTTTTTTAGTGAAAACACATGTCCACCCATGCTGAATCAAGTTCAACCTAAGAAGGTAAAAAGCTAGCTTTTCTGTTTGTTTGTTGTGTGCTTCTAAGTTGTTTTGTCATGTTTCAAATTGCAGCATCTTGTTTCTTACACCTTTTATAAGAGCAAAATATATTTGAATGCTACAAAGAAAATGAGTGCATTTATTTCATATGCTTTTGTATCCCGACTGAAAAATGGCCATGCAAGTACCTGGTATTAAGTTATGAAAATGAGGTATAAATAATGTAATTGCAACATAAATACAAATGGTTTTAATGCATTCAAACTTGATAATAATTGGAAACAACGGTTAAGCATAAAGCAGCAAATTTGTTTGCTTTTGAGCAATCATTCAAACTAAGTTCCATTGCTTTGTATAAAGTGACAACAATATATCCAATTGCAAGTGGTTCTGGAAGAAATTCTATTGTCCGCCAATGCTGTTCTTTCTGGAAATATAATGTGCTTAGGCATAACTTTGAGTAATGGCGTGTCCTTTTCTATAGGTGAAAATTTAATTTTGTCATCACATATATGTAAAAATTACAGCAAATTAAGTTTTATTTTCTCTTGCAAAATTTGATTTTTGTCATCACATATATGGTAAATCTTTTCTTTGAAAAGAAAACAATTGATGTTTAGCATAGATTCAGTTGCAAAAGGTATATTAAATACATTTAAGTCTGTATGTCTCATTCCGCTTTTAGAAGATTATAGATAACCACCATTTTCAAGCGAACCAACAACTTATGCATAACCACTCAAAATTAAATTATCCGGCCAATGACTTATTAGTTATTACTGTTAAATAGCTCCATTTTCCCTTAAATAAGGTTATGATGCTAACGTTTATATTTCTGTTTGAACTAGGCCATCAATAATAGAGAGCGTTCAATTTTGGCTAGATCAAAGGAAAAGAAATGGAAGAGTTAATATATGGATAAATTTGAATTCATATAGCTTGGATTAACATATAAGTAATGACCTTCATATACATTATTTCCATTGCTAATAGATCTTCTTCCATTTCAAAAACATTGAAGTTTTTTTTAAATGATTTGCTTCTTTTGTTAAATTTCCTTAGAAGAAATCTAAGCACAAAACACATCGTAAATCATTTGCAGTCACTAATAAAACATGTGTGTGTGTGTTTTGATTGTTTTCGGATAGTAGTTTGTTCTTTACAATTCTATTATTGTTCTGGTCCCAATAATGTAATGTGAAGACCATCTCACTTACCTTCTCAAAGCGATAAATAAAGAATGCTGAGAGAAAGCAAAGGTCCTTGGATGCCATTCTTATATACTTGTTATTGTCTAGGTGTTAAGATTTTTTTATCTGAAGCAACTATTTTAGTTTCAGGTTTTGTAGGCATTTATTTTACTACTGGTCTTCTCATCTTTCAAAAGGGTTACAAATAACATCATTTCTTAGTAACAGTTTACTCCGCCACACCACAATGTCTTTGGCTACCTGGCATTCACTTGTTTATCTTGCTCTAAGTGTATATAGGCACCTACAAGTAAGTCCTTATGCTATTTATAACTATACTATTTGTGTTTCATATGACAGTTTAAATTACATATATTCTATTTGTTTATATGACGCCAGCGAACCCTGCTATATCATACAGTGGTGATTTTCTGAAAGTTGTTTTAATTGAGTTTGTTATGTTTGGGCTAGTTCTGTTCTTTTTCTGATCTTGTGGTTTTGGATTTCATGGTATTGATTATAGTATTCTTTTTAAACAGAACAAATCTAAACTGAAATGATGCATAATTCAAATCATTCCAATTTAAATCATTCATATTTGTTATAAGCAAATAATTGTATTGTAAACCAATTCAAATTGTCATTGAATTTGTTTGGATGGAACAGCCTCCTACAAATCAAAGAGTGCATTTTTTTTCTTTCATTTTTATGTTGTAGATAATTCAGTAACATTAGTTAAAAAAAGAGTTTACTGTAAATGACAAATTCAATTTGTAGAAATAATTGATAGCATGAGAGCTTATACATCAATGTTGATACTGATTTCAATCCTTTATTCTATTTTTTGATACATCAGTTTTGGAACTAATCAAAGTTTGGTTGTAATGCTTCAAAATTTGGTTGGAGTGGATTCAACTCAAGGAAGGCAAGATTTCAACAACAAAAGAGAAGAAATCCGACGAAGCATGGCCGCGTTTTATCATCTGCCTTTAGATTCCGTATGATTTTTGAAGTTTTTAATATTTTGATTGTAATAATGCTTCAAAATTTGTGTAAAAGATCAACTTTTATCTATTATGTGGTTTCTTGTATGATTTTGTAAGTTAAAATGGACTTAGCTGCTTGGATTATGTGTGAATAACATGCAAGTTTTTATGTCATGTTTGCATTCAATATCTTATGATTTATATTTGGCATTTTTAGTTAACTAGTTGTAATATATACTTTTAGAAATCTAAATGATCTTACATTTTATTTCAATATTCTTATGCAATAGCCAAAAAGTTATTACGAAATAAAAATTCTATCCATATTGACTTTTCATCTTTTTGACTTATAAGTCGTTTCCATGCCAAACAAGCTTTTTGAATATTTTACTTTTTAGAAGTAAAAGCACTTTTCAAATAAGCATAAGTACTTCTACTTTGAGTTGCCAAATAGGCTCTTAACTTCGATTGTTAATTGCTTTCACTATTCTACAAACTCGGTGTAAATCTTGCAGGTGCCTATTTAAGCTACTGACAGTAAGAGGTCAAGATTACATTACTGCACAGTTGTTCTAAACTAAAAAAGAAATCCATAACTACACATGTTCCTGCATGATTGCACCTACATACATTTCAACTTACTACGATGGCTCACATAGATTTATATTGAAAATAGAATCAAACCAAAATCACACTAATGCATTGATAATTAAATTATTAAATCAATTAAAATTACAGCTATCCAAATAGAGCTTATGCCCTATCTTATTTTTTGCAGTTTCTTTACTCATTATATTTTACATGCAATTAGCCACTCCTAAAACTAACTTTTTTTCCAATATAAAATTTCTGGCATGCCTCATATTACCTTATGGTTCTATCACTGTATCATCTCTATCGTGATAATTTATGAAGTAAAGCGTGAATTATATAAATTTACGTTAAAATATATTGATTTGATGATGGGATATTGCAAATATTTGCTTTTGATTGTTTATTTTCATATACACTTAAACTCACTCAAAAGTTTCTTAACATGTTGAATTATTAAATAAGATATATTACTGTTGCTGATCACATATCTTCAACTTACTACAACCAGCTACACGATAACTATGCTTGCATGACTAGTTTGTGCACGTAACTATCAACTACCCAACTGACCATGTCAACCTTTACATTTCAATGTCCTACAACGTACATTATGCGAAGCACGGACCTCCTTGAAAGATTTGTTGCAGAGAAAGTATTGAAATGAAGAACTGAGGTTTGTTATTATTAATGTAATAATAGATACAGGTAATTCAATTATAGGCAAATGTAAATAACTGTTGGGCTTTAGCCCAGCCCATGTGTTGAGAATAATAAAGATACACCGTATGCTTTCAGATGCTCATTTCATATCTCCCCACAAATGAAAGCTAGGGTTTCAAGTCTCCGCCGCCATAACTTGTAATCATAATATCTGAGAGAAATCTTCAAATGTGAGTTTGGATCAGCTTCGATTTCACTGGAATAGCAATCGACGGCGAGGATTTGGACCTATGAGGGCTCGTACTTGCTTGTTTGAATGGCATCTGCTTCTGAGTTTTCTCGATTCCTGGGATGCGAGATGCTGATCTGCTTGCAAGCTTTGATTCTTCGGTACTTAGATTAGCAACGCACTTTGGCCCCCATCTAAGGTTTTCAGGCATTACAGTTTTCAGATATGAACATGTGTGCTTTGCTTTCTCTCCAAGGTTTGATCTTTCAATTACTTTGAGTTCAGATCTAAGCCTGGTAAAACTTTTACTTGATAATGGCTTTGTAAGTATGTCTTCTATCTGGTAATTTGATGGAACGTAATTTATTGCAGTTTACCCTTGATTACTTGTTCATCAATTTCCATGTGCTTAGTTCTAGAATGCAATATAGGGTTAGATGACAGTGACACTGCACTTAAGTTGTCACTCCATAGTGTTGGTGGCTTTTGAATTGTAACTTTGAGTTCACTGAGAAGTGACTGTACCCACATAATTTCAGCAGTAGCGTTAGCAATGCTTCTGAATTCAGCTGCTGTGTTAGACCTTGAAACTGTAGGTTGTTTCTTAGCACACCAAGATATAGGATTATTCCCCAAATTGATACAGTAACCTGATGTTGATCTTCTGTCATCAGGGTCAGTTGCCCAGTCTGCATCACTATATCCAATAATATTGAGTTGATTGCTTTGTGCAAAATGTAAACCATAGTCCACAGTTCCCTTTAGATATCTTAGCACTCTCTTTATTGCCTTCCAGTGATCCTCTTTTGGTTCCTGCATGAATTGTGAAATTTTGTTAACACAGTAGGTTATTTCAGGTCTAGTAATGGTAGCATATTGTAATGCTCAAACTAGACTTCTATATTGTCTAATATTGACTATGTTTTCTCCCGTGTTTGGAAAATTGATGACTTGTTATCATTGGTGTTGGCAGAGCATTAACAGCCTCCATATTTGCCTTTACAAGAATTTCACTGATGTACTTCTTTTGGTTTAGAAATAACTCTGATTTGGATGTTTTTGTTACTTCAATGCCTAGGAAATAGTTGAGTTCCCCCAAGTCTTTAATTGAAAACTGCTTGTCCAAGATATGAATGAGTCTTCAGATTTCAGTTTCACTGTTTCTTGTAATGATTAGGTCATCCACATATATCAAGATAAAAATAGTTATGTTATCAGAAAATTTGACAAACAGTGAATGATCTGATTTGGTAGATTAAAACTTTAGCTTTGTTAAAATAAGTTTCAATTTATCAAACCAAACCCTAGGAGCTTGCTTAAGCCCATAAATAGCTTTATTTAGTTTACAAAAAGCTCTTTGTTCTTTTGATATCCTTGGGGTTGACTCATATATACTTCTTCCTTTAGATCACTGCTCAGGAATGCATTGTTGACATCCAATTGTTGTATTTTCCAGTTGTTATGTAGAGCTATAGTGAGAATTATTCTTTTGGTTGTTGGTTTGACAGCTGGAGAAAATGTCTCTTCAAAATCAAAACCATATTGTTGTGTGAAACCCCTTGCAACAAGTCTGGCCTTGTGTCTTTGTATTGATCCATCAGCATTCTTTTTTAACTTGTATGTCCACTTGCTATCTATTATATTCTTGTCTGCTGGAGCTTTAACAAGTGTCCATGTTTTGTTTTTTATCAATGATTGGTACTCATTATCCATAGCTTGTTTCCAGTTTCGATTGTTAATGGCTTCATTATAATTTACTTGTTCATCAAGGTCACTTATGACATTATAGACTTTGGGCTTGAAAATACCCCTTTTTGATGTAGTGATCATTGGGTGACCTGTTTGAACTTATTCACTCTGTTGTTCATGAGTTTCAATATTGTCATTTTTGGTATTTGATTGATTACTTCTTACTTCTGAACTTGAGTCATGCTATAGATATTCATGTTGTTGCTGATTGTTACTGGGCTAATTGGAGGGCTCAGATGGCTCATTGCTTAATGATGATATAGGCTTTTGAGAAGAATCTGAGCTACCATCACCGATATCTTCAGTAAGACTGTCAGAGTAGAGAGGTATTCCTGGTATTGATTTCCTTGGATTGTATACTTTTTGTGTGATAGCAATATCTTTACTGCTGAAAGGGAATACCTTTTCATTAAATACAACATGTCTGCTAATATAGACTTTAACCTTTTCATCAAGACACTTGTAACCTTTCTGATCACCGGCATACCCTATAAATGTACATGCTGAGGATCTAAAATTTAACTTATGAGCATTATATGGCCCCATAGACATCCAAAAACTTTGAGTCTATCATAATCAGGTTTAACATTATACAAAGTTTCTAGAGGATTTTTATTATTTAAAGTCTTAGTAGGCAGTCTATTTATTAAATATACAGAAGTATTAAAAGCATTAGGCCAAAACTTCATAGTTAAATTACTCCGAGCTAATAAAGTAAGACCACACTCCACAATATGTTTGTGTTTTCTTTCAACTAAACCATTTTGCTCAGAGGTGTATGGACAACTTAATCTATGAATTATACCTTTCTTTTGAAGGAATTCACTTAGAGGTTTGAACTCTGTACCTCCAACAGTTTGTAAGATTTTTAAGTTCTCACCTGTCTGTTTTTCAGCTAGATTAATGAAATGAATAACAACTTTGCTAGTTTCAGACTTGGATCTCAGAAAATATATCCATGTATATCTTGAATAGGAATCAACAAAGGAAATATAATAGTTAAATCCATAATCAGAATTTGTTGAAGTAGGACTATGACGGCCCGCCCCGCACCAACTGACATTTACTCCAAAGGTGCGCTGTACACATGTCCAGTTAGCACGGAACGGGTCGTCAGAAGGAAAAGGAAGAAGGAAATGAACATACAAAGAACCTGTAGAACGTCTCACAGCGCATAGAACAAAATATAATAATAACATACTTGACATAAAACAGGAGAGACAGTGCATAAGCTGAAAATCAGAACTAAACATCATAGCAGCAGAAATCCAAAATATAGCTTATTACAACTTTCAAACTGTCTCAAAGCAAAAGTAAGATAAAGGAGGTACACTACTAATGCCCAAGTAGCGACCACCAACGAAACAGGGAGAATGTGTATATATATATATATATATATATATATATCATACGTGGAAGCCTCCTACCCGCCTCTGAATCAGCTACTCGCGCATCACCAGCTAACCTGTCTCTAGTCTGCTCGTGTGAGCACCTAGAGTAATAAGAGGAGACATAAAACTCTGGGTCAGACATAAAGCCTGGTATGAGCGATAAGCATCTAAAGTGAACAATAAAAGGTAGACTAAAACATACCTGAACCTGGACCTGCAACCAAAGAGTTAGCACTACATACTGTACAACACTCTAAGGTACCATATCAAACAGTGTAAAGATACGGAGGTGGGGGAGGTGTGCATGTCATAGGGATGGCACACAATCAAACATAGCATCCATCCTCACGTCTCTCACTCAGTGCGTAAAGCATACGATATTCACCACTTCGATCACCCAACATACCTTGCTACGATCACTCTGCCCCCATGAAGTCATAAATGGCTTCACTGTACTGATAACGTAGCCACTAATCCTTTGCTATGTCCACTTTGCCCCATGGAGTCACAAGAACCCCACTGCACTGGCTCATAGCCTTACCAATCCTTACTATGTCCACTTGCCCCATGGAGTTATTCACCCTATCTGCGCTGGCTCATAGTCTTACTACGCATCACCTTGCCCCTCAGGTCATAATGACCCTACTGCACTGATAACGTAGTCTTGCTACCATCACCTTGCCCCTCAGGTCATAATGACCCTACTGCACTGATAAGTTGCCCATCATTCATTCTTAGTGGTGAATCGAAGTTATGAACGTCGACAACTCCTTAGCACACGTCCCGTAGCAAAGTCCAACCATGAAGTGAACTCATCGGTTCCCAACTGGATCCTGAGCTCTAACTTCCCATATTGGACTACCTTTGCATCTCGGGTTATTGGTCAATACTGGGTCGGGTCGGGTTCCTTCTCAAGCCATCGGTTCGGGTCGGATATCCTCCATCTGTTCGGGTCGGGTCTCCTTCTGGTGCGGTTCGGGTCGGGTGCCACTCCATCGGTTCGGGTCGGGCGTTTCTCCTCGGTTCGGGTCGGGTGTCACTCCCCCTCCAGTTCATGCTTCCGCTCCGATCCACCTCCTCATCCTTTACGTGCTTCGATCCGACCCATCCTCCTCTATCCGCTCCGATCCCTACTCCCTAATCCGATCCGATCCCAGTTCAGCTAGCGTGGCCTTCATTTTTTCCATTTTTCCCAAGTGTTGGGTTCCGATCCGATCGAATTCCTTGCTCATTTCAACATATCCGATCCGAGCCCCATATCCGATCCGATCCGAACCCTGCACTGTTTTCTGAAACTGTTCCAGCAAGTGTTTACGCCATTCGACGACGTTTTCGACTATTCTAACTATTGAAATCAATCACAAAGCATTTCATACAGTCATAGCAACATGCATAATCAACCACAAACATCAAAACATCAACATGATAGGTTAAAATGGATCAAACATACCCAAAACCCCATATTTCCCCTTAAGCATGTTTAGGTGAAACTAATGATAGGATTAGCAAAATTTAACCAAATTAACCCAAATTCATATCAGAGGTCTAAAACATCATTCCGAATTTTATAAACATTTTTCCCGAATTTTATCATGTTTACATTCGCTAATTAACGCTAATCAAACCTAATTATCGATAATTTGTGCAAAACTATGCAAATCACTCACCTTAGCCACAAATAAGCTAAGATCTGAAATAAATCTCTGATTTGATGTGAATCTCTATGCTAAACAGCAGCTCCAATGTTGATTTGGTGTAGATCTTCCTTGATTAGGGGTTGCTAAGCCAAATCCTTGACCAAAAGGTGATTTGGAGGTGATTCAGAGGTTGGAGGCCATTTTTAGGGTTCCTTGGTGATAAGTGGAGGCTAGAAAACTGAAATGGAATGATCCTCTATCTCATTTCAGCCTCCCCATAACCCTAATTCCGAAATGGGTTATGGGCCTACTCACTAATCACCCGATTTGGCCCGGTTAAGCAGTTTTTCACCCTCCAAACCTTATTTCAGCCATATCTCCCAAACGATAAGTCCGTTTGGCTATTATGACCACTCTACAGAAAGGTATACCATCAAACGAATCCGATGGAAGTTGTTTCAGGTCAAAATTCCTTTCCAATCAAAAGTTATGGCCAAAACAGTACTAACTAAGGGCAAAATGGTCATTTTAAAAATCGACAAAAATCATGAACATGGGAAATGACTCTAATGGATATTTCCCAAAGTTACATGACCATACAACTTCATACGGGAAAGAAATAAATATTCTACAATCCTATGATGTGTAGAATACGGGTCATTACAAGGACCCCACAGGTCTACAGCAACAAGCTCAAGTGGTTTTGTATAGTTAGTTAGGGAATTTGTGAAAGATAACTTGTGACTTTTGCCCATTTGGCAGGAGGTACAGACATATGGCATAGGAATATTATTTTTGCCCATTTGGCAGGAGGTACAGACATATGGCATAGGAATATTATCATACGAGATATTATTAGTAGCTAAAACTTTCTTGACAACATCCACATTAGCATGACCAAGTTTTATATGCCATAGATCAAATACACTGATTTTATCATTAATTTCTGATAGGTAGCAACTATTTTCCTCTTGATCATTATTTGCAGAATTCACAGCATTGAATTTGTACAGTCCTTTGCATGTTTTCTGCAAATTGATTTCATTAGTCAATAAATCTTCAACCAGACAATGATAAGGATGGAAACCAAAGTACACATTATTGTCTTTAGCAAACTGTGATACACTGAGTAAATTCTTTTTTATATGAGGAACCATAAGTAGATTGTTGAGGTATAGTTGCTTTTTACCTTTTATGCTGCCAAAGCCAATATGTGTAATATTTACACTATCACCATTACCCATGAGTAAAGAATTCATACCTTTGTACTCTCTTTGGCCTAGATTGAGATTATTTGTGATATGATTGGTAGCACCTGTATCTGGATACCGATTATCATCACCAATATCATCAGTTTGGTTGTTTCTTGAAATGTTGCTTTGACTATAAGTTTTAATATTTGCTAGATTTGCTGTAGGATTTGATTTTCTTTGACTGTTTTGTGTCTGACCAGCGACATAGTTGTTATTAAATCTGAAATAACACTTCACAGCAGTATGACCCATTTTTTCACAAATTTGACACTTAGGTCTGTTATTATTATTGCTCCATCTTCCTCTTCCTCTGCCTCTGCTGGAGGAACCTCCTCTTTGGTTAAAAGAATCCAATTCTTGTTTTTGGTTTCAGCAACATTAGCAGATAATTCGTTTAACTGTGACCTTTTTGTTTCAATTCTTGCTTCATGAGCAAGAAGAATAGAGTGTACATCTTCCATAGAACTAGTCACCTTTTGGGATGTAATAACTGCTACAATAGCCTCATATTCCTCACCCAGTTCATTTAAAATTGATAAAATGTGCTCAGAATCATTAATTTTTTGACCTGCTACCTCAAGATGATCACATATACCTTTAAATTTTGTTAAGTATTCTCTCATGGACAAATTATCTTTTCTGGCAGTCTGTAGTTGATCTTTATAGAACATTGTCTTAGCTGATGATTGGGTATTAAAAGATTTTTCTATGGTTGTCCAAATATCATTGGCTATTTTGCATCCAATTACTTAAGATAAAAAAAATTCACTTATAGATGACAATAACCATGCACAAATCAGTCTATCTTGCCTATGATATTTGACATAATCATCATTGCTAACTACCACATTATTAACATCAGTTATGAACTTAGGTGGGATAGCAATCGTACCAAGAATATACCCATCGAGACCATAACCTTGAATGGCTGTCTCTACTTGCAGTTTCCATAGCAAGTAGTTATTCTCTTCAAGATGGATGGTGATTAGTTGGGTTTGTGGATTTACACCTGTTTTAACAAGAGATTCTGCACTGGACATGTTTTGATTCACTGGTGTTATCTAGTTTTGATTTGCAGATGAATTTCCAGGGGGAATTGGTTGATTTTCAGGAGGAATTATTGAAGAATTGTGATCATCCACCATGATGATGACAAGGTAACAAACACTGATTCTTGAAGCTTTAAAATTGAGGAATTCTTGAAAAGATTATGCAGCTGGTGATGTTGCAACCTGAAGAGCTTCAAATGATGATTGTTACACCTTTGAGTAATTACTTTCTGATGAAGCATTCTGATATGGCACTTTATTATAGCTATTTTTCTTTTCTTAGATTTCTTGATCGGTTTCAAAGATTTCAGAATTTTTCTCGGCAAGACTTGTTATGGTAGTTTGATGCGGCCTACTTAAAACAGTATGGTGAGGCACAAACTATTGTAATTGAGTAGCAACTCCTAAATGATGAGACATAAATTCTGTCTCTAATAGGAGGGATTCGAACGATGAAATTAAACTGACGAGTCTCTGTTTTAAAAACAGAATCGTAGCTACTCTGATGTGTTTAATCAGAATTCTTGATTGCTGTTAAGCTTTGTTAGCTCTGATACCATATAAGATTTGTTGTAGAGAAATTATTGAAATGAAGAGCCGAGGTTTGTTATTAGTGATGTAATAATAGACACGGAAATATACAGTTTAACCTTGTATATATAAGCACGGTAATTCAATTACAGGCAAATGTAAATAACTGTTGGGCTTTAGCCCAGCCCATGTGTTGAGAATAATAGAGATACACTGTATGCTTTTAGATGATCATTTCATACTCCTACTAGCGCAATGAGTAAATGATGGTAATAATAATAAAATAAAAATCATAAAAGAATTGTTGGTTAAGAAAACAAGAATAAAGAAGCTGGATAGATTCGCATAGCTACACCTGAAACAAGCTTTCAAATTCCTTCCGGACAGAGTCATTGTTCTCTTTACCCCTCCATTTTTTGGGCATATAATCTGTCTGTTGAACAGTAAGCCACATTGTACTTGCAGATCAAAAACTTGAAGCTCATCTGCAACCATTGCCCTGCTTAGAGCTGTCATTGTCCCAAACATAGCAGCATACCAGAACGAAATTCCAACCAAATATCTACAAAAATAAATTAAAATGCAAATTTAGGCATGTGCAACTAGTTTACATTGGTACATTCAGTAGTTGCATGCATTACAAGGTTATCAAAACGAGAGCCAGAACGTAAATTTAAGTTCATATTTTGAATTTAAACGGACAAATCATAGATTCAAAAGGTTCATATCTTCAAGTTTGTACACACTTTGATTATGTTGTTTTGAACTTTTACATCCGAATTTAGAAATTAGTTTTTCCTCTTGTTTCATTTTTATTTTGTTTAGAAAACACTGAAATTAAAACTTAACTATGGACTCAAATAAGCACACTGAATGTATAGAACAAATTTTTTTTCCAAATGTAGGGTTCAGAATGTAAATCGAATCGGAACAATACAGATCCGAAACAAGGCTTAAATCATAAGATTTTTTTAATAACAGTGGCATGAAAAAAAAGAGAAGCAGCATGAACATAAGAGGGTTGTGGTTTTACATGTCCCTCGAGCAGGAACACGCTATACAACACATAAGTCCTCTAGTGTTTTTTCTGTCTCAATGTAGCTTCTGCCTCCAATTATTTTGGAAGAGATTTTACTTCTATTCAAGATCTCTCATTGGTGTTTACTAAGAAATTAACAGAAAATAGCAATTTTACTTAAGCCTCAGAAGCTTAAAGGAAATTTCTATAGGGCAGCAATCAGGCCTGCAACGTTATATGGTGTAGAATGTTAGCCTACTAAGAGGCAACACATCCAGAAGATAAGCGTAGCAGAGATGCGGATGCTGCGTTGGAGCTGTAGGCATACCAGACGAGATCGGATTAGAAATGAGGATAATCGTGAAAAACTTGGAGTTGCACCTATTGAAGAGAAGTTAGTCCAATACCGCTTGAGATGGTTTGGACATATCCAACGTAGACCATACGATGCACCTGTACGCATTGGAATTCTAGGCCGCGCTGAAGGCCCAAAGAGAGGTAGAGGTCGACCTAAAATGACATGGGAGGAGATAGTAAAGAGAGATTTAAGTAACTGGAGTTTATCGGAAGAGCTGGTAGTTGATAGGAGTGCATGGAAATTGGCAATCCATGTACCAGAACCTTAGGTTTTTTTTTGACTTTATTTCACATTTACTGAACCTTTTTTTACTTTTTATTACTCTTTTAGATTTTATTTCACTTTTATTGAACCTTTTTACTGATTATTATTATTATTTTAAAAAAAATCTTTATCGGACGACTTTTTATTTGTTTGGTTATTTTAAACCCTTTATATATATATTATTATCATCATTATTAATTTAATTTAATTTTAATTTTGGGTTCCATATCCAGCCAACCCCAACTTGTTTGGGATATATGGCTTTGTTGTTGTTGTCTTAGATGCAGTCAACTGTATTCCTCGATACATTCAGAATGCATTAAAGGTGTTGGTGCTTATAACAGAATGGTTGCAACCACAATTGCAAAAATTGTTGGATGCTTGAACCAATGATTAATTGTGAATGCGGTGATATATGTTTCAAAAAAATTACTTGAAGTATATTTCTACAAACGTTTTTGCTTAGAAAATATACGCCTCCCATCTTGCGGTGCTTTTACCTTTTTTTACACATCAGGAGTTAGGTAGTCAAGTCTGTGTTTTTTAGGGAATCCCAGGGCCGGCCCTGAGGTATGGAAGGCCCTAGGCAAAAAAAACTTTTTTTGAGGCCCTCGCATATATAAACAATGAAAAAATTATAAACAATAATATTCTATTAATACAAAATGATAGTTATGATTATACAAAAGTGGAACAAAAGACTTTTACATTATATTTGATCTTCTCACATTTTGAGTGGTCAATTAACTAAGCATAATACTTAAATCAAGTGATTCTAAAATTTTATTCTCGATAGATATTATGGTCAATCCATTCAATCTTTCTTGCGACATAGTTGTCCGAAGAAAATATTTAATTATCTTCAGTTTTGAAAAGCTTCTTTCCGCTGAGGCGACGGTAACAAGAATAGTCAGCAATATTCTATAAGCAACCCATGCATTAACATAAAGGCAACCCATCCCCTTAATATAATTTAATACATCAATAGCTCATTTTGCAATTGTTGGCAATGCCTCTTTTAGATTTGCAATTCCGCAAATAACTCTGCTCCATTAATATCAGAAATCATCTCATGCTTCAAATAATTCTCAAAGTTGTGACATGAAGACTTCAAGCTATCATACTAAGCATGTTTCAGTCTTTTTAGTTCATACAAAAATCCGAATATCTCGTCATATTTTTTAATTTGTTCAAATTTACTTTCAAATGATGACAAACTTTGATCCATAATATACAAAAAGTGATTCACTCTAAAAGATTCTTTTGACGATTGTGTAGTCTTTTCATTATCATTTTCACCAAATTGTTTCTTTCTACATATTACGCGCCTTTCAATAAATAAATGTTCAATCCCCAAATCAATTGCAATTTTTTCTGCTTCAACTATAGAGGATTCAAATCCATTTTCTCAAAAAAAAATTGAAAAAACAAATTAAACCCTTTAGATGATCCGTCGCAATGTCAATATGCATATCTTCCACTTGTAGCTCTTTACTTACTCTATCTATTATAATAACGAAGTTCTTAATGATGTGAAAATCAAAAAAAATGCAAAGAAAAATTAAACCAAGAAACATAAAAGCTATAGTCTAGTTATTTGTAATGAATAATAAATTAAACAAAAAACATTCCAACAAAACCAGTATAGAAACCAATATCCTCTATTCTTTCAGCAATGTGCAAATCTCGTATAACGCCCAAAAAATGTTTTAATAATCTGCAATGTACAAAACCGGCATAGAAACCAAATTTCTTAGGTATTGAATAATCTGAAAATTGCAATGACAAATCTTTAAGCTTAACAAATTATATAGTCACAGCAATGAAACTAATATTGTAATATAAAAAATGTCAATTAACTAACGCCCAAAACTATGAAGAATAATAAAATTATCCAATTTTTTACAAATCCTTTACCGATTGAACCCTAACCTGCTGCAGCGCTGCTTTTCTGTGTTAACTGAAACCAAGCTGATAGGCCCTTTACTGATTGAAACTAAAGCGATTGAAAGTAAATCGATGTCATTAACATTGTAACACCCCGAATTTTCTATTAACAGTAAATTAACAAATTAAAGTATAATTAATTCTAAATGATAGAATTAACGGAAATGGGTTACGCCATTGCGTTCGTCTCGAAATTCTGCTTGAGATAGAGTCCGAGTTTGCGTAAATCGGACTCCGTATGAAGGAGTTATGACCTCCGGAAGTTTCAGAATTCGATTTAAAATTCAAACAGCCCGAAAACAAGTTCAAAATTCAAAACTGGACTAGAACTGAGCTGGGCGGGAATTTTCCCGCCCAGGACCCAGGTCGACCTGCAAGTCGACCTGGGTACCCAGGTCAACCATGTAGTCGACCTGGGGGTCGACCTGCTTGGTCGACCTGACCTGCTTGGTCTGGTCCTGGCTCGGTTTCTGGGGCTTGGCTATGTCACTAGGGCTGATTTGTCACTTTCTGATTGGCTTCTCTTGAGATGGATGGCCTTGATTAACTCTAGCTTCATCGACGGCTCTAATTAGTTTGAAATCCTATATAAACAGCCCCCTAGCCCCATTCTCTTTACACCATTCTTCTTCACTTATGCTGCCTCTAACATAATAGAAATAAATAAATAAAATAATAGCGTCGCTACTCTGCTGGGATCAAAACTAGAACTAGTGCATCTTCATCCAAATCTGAATAAGATTAAAAGAGAACTACAGCAACTCTTCTTCTATAATCCAATCAAGGCAAGTGCAGTTATTTTCCGATATGAAATTTAATCATGATCTTGACATAATTATAATTTTGAATCTGAGATTATGCCCTTTTTCTATTTATCAAATATGTTCCTTTGTTTTATCATTTTGTTTGTTCTGTATTTCTTCATCCTTTCTTTTTGTTTCATAGCCAGGCTACCACGAGCCTGAGCCAGATCTCATAAGAGATGAACGCATAAACGCAAAATTTGGGAATAATATTGAATGAGGCATATTTGGGCAAAATCAATTTGTAACTAATTTGAGGGTACAACGCATGTTGTAATTCTGGACATAAATTTGTGGCATATTGCATAAGACGATCAATGACTTGGAAGGAGATGATTATTGTGACTTAGAACATAAATCCGAGACATATAATTGGGCATGTTGTATTTAAAACATAAGGTGTATTTAACATATGTCTTGAGTTTTGAGGCATAAAGAATATTGGACATATGACTTGGGATTTGTGGCGTAAAGTTTAATTGTGAACATGTAACTGATTTGGATGCATAGTACAAGTTGTAATTCAAGATCTAGATCTGGACATACTATATATATTATAGTCTGAAATTTGGAAAAAAAAAGAGAATTAATTTGCATTTAACTTTGGTGTAAAGATCCATATTAAGATTGGATAATTATTAAGTGTGAATACACATAAGTAAGGGTTTTTTTTTATTTGGATATGTGACATGCATTGTAATCAATGGCTATATTTGGCATAATTTATATGTAAGGTTTTTGGAGAATATTCTGAACTATGCAAGTTTAACTAAAAATTGGGACATATGTTATATGGTGGATTATGACCATAATTTGGGCATATAAGTTTAGGCTTACCTTATGAATTAGGCAAGATATGTGAATAGGACTTTAAGGAATGTTTAAATCGGCTAAAACTGTTATCTGCTTATTATGTTAAATTTGCCTAATCTGCTAAAGTTGTTACCTGTTTAATCCGTTGAATTGCCTAAACTGTTACATATGTTGAATCGCCTAATCGGCTAATTTTTCCTAATCTGCTAAATCTATTGAGTTGCCTAATCTGCTAAATCTGTTGAACTGCCTGAGCTGCTAAATCTGTTAAATCTGTTGAAAAGCTGAATGATTGTAACTTGTGTATGAAAATCTGTAGGCTCGACCTAAGATTGAGTAAAACATGTTAATTCAGTTAATCTCATGTGACTTGAAAAGAAGTCAAATCTGTTAAATTGACATTATTAGTCTGATATTTATATAATTTGTAATGGAATAAACTAGTTATAATAAAAATGCTGAGACACGAGGTTAGACTCATATTTGCGGTAGCAGCCTGCCCGGACCCAACCGGCTTAACCAGCAACCGCAAACTGTTAGTCTAATGTGAGAGGTCGTAGGCACAACTAAAATATGCTTAGACACGAGGTTAGGTCTGGCTTGTGGCAGAAGTCTGCCTGGAACCGCCCGGCTTATCCAGCAACCACAAGCTACCGACATAATGTGAGAGGTCTGCGCATTAAAATTTAATTAATGCAAATCTGAGATAAATATGATGTCTAAAATGTGTTGGGTGGATAGGGCTAAACCAACTGGACTGATGAATTAATAAACCTGTTTCGTGAATCTGTAGGCCCAATACAAAGTTAGACAATCTGTAAGTCTGTTAAAACTATACATCTGATCCGTTAGTCTGAAAACCTGTTGACTGATTTTCTGATCTATGAACTAGTTGATCTGAACTCTGTAGGTCTGAAAACTTGTAAACAAGTTAATCTGAAATCCATTAGTCTGTGAACACAAGGTTAGTAGGGAAAATACTCGTGTCATCTATTGTTTGGGACCCATATTAGTCAGTAACCCTTTCTGGTATCAAAACTATGACCCAACAGTAGGTAGGGTCCGGGCACGCTTACTGAACTAATTATAAGCGGATCATTCTGATAATGGCGAGGGGTGTTGATGGCGCGTTCCAACCGGGTCATGTGCATGCATGGATCCCGGTCTGCCTCTGAGGATGTAAGACGCTGTGACATCTGTAAATAGGTCTGTGTCATTCAAAGGTTGCCACTTTAGGGAGTGATACACCCTTCTGTGGGGCTGGCACATGGTATTTATGTATTAGGGAGCCGATCGCTTGGGGTAGATTTAGGGTACCCTTAGTTCTGTCTATTTCCGTTGGGGTACCGTCTGTTTCTGTTGGGTGGTAACACCTGTCTGTTTCTGCATGGTACCGTCTGTTGGGGTGGTAAAGGCCCATTTACTAGTGTACACCCAATTCTAACATTCTATTTCCGTAGGATTATTCTGTTTCCATCTCTGATTTCGTTTATGTACCTTCTGTCTGCTGGATGGTAAAGGCCCATTACTGGCATTCTGTTTCTGTATAGATTATTCTGTTCCGTTTTTGTTTCAGTTTAGACATTAGGGTTACACCTAATCCTGTTATACTAGTATTAGTGCAGAGAAGTAAGGTCTAAGTAAGAAGCATAACTTGGGCTATATCATTCTGTTTCTTCTATTTAGCTTAAGTATACCGGTTACTCCTGTTGCTGTGGTCTCTTATCCAGCTTTATTTTCATGTCATGATATTATTATCTGTTCATATGCTGAAAGTCACTGGACTTGCCAGACTTTATGTCTGACCTTGCTTGTTTTCGCCCCTTTTCTTTCGTCCCCCCCCCCCACCCCCCAGGTTTTTAGGGTGGAAATATAGGAGTTTGATTCGAATTTTCTTTGCTTGAAGTACCGCTTGGCCTTGGCTCTATCTTTCCATGGCAGTTTATGTTGGGGATTATGATTTTAAAAACTATGCATTCTGAAGGCTTTTGTACAAGACTGATATTTTGTATTTGAATTCTGATATTCTGATTTGAAAAGATGTAACCAAATTATTCGGTTTCTGTTGTAATAAAGTTATTAATTTTTCAAGTACTGTTTTATCTGTCTTGTAAATTTCTGTTCTGTCTACTAAAATGCTCCATCAAAGTTAAGGCATTCCCTTTGTGAGTGACCTTAACGGAGATGGGGTGTTACACTTGGTATCAGAGCTGAAGGTTACCAGATTTGATAAAAAAATTTGGAAAACTATTTACAAAAAGGTTTTTAAAAATGGAAGTATTTTCAAAAGTAGAGTTTATCTTGAAAAACATAATCCCCAAAGCGATATCCTATCTTTCTATCCTTTGTTTTGAATCTTTCCTTTTTTCTTTCATTTCAGCATGTCTGGGGATCTTAACCTTCCGGAGGGCGTACCGATACCTGGCTGGTTCAGGAGGTACCTAGAAGCTAGGGCTAATGATGCGGGCCCAACGAATGTCCCTCCTCCCCCAGGTGCAGCGGTTCCTCCTCCTCCTCCACGCGTGAATACTTTCCCAAAGATATGTAGAGACTTTCGATCCATAGGTGGGAATAACTTTAATGGAACTGAATCCTTCGTGGAAGCAAGGAACTGGCTCAAAGAAAATGAGGATTTGTTCGTTATCTTCGAGGTGGACGATAGGAAAAAGGTACAGTTGGCGGTATGGTTGCTTAAGGACGAAGCTTCTTTTTGGTGGGAGGTCACAAATGGAGAGCGTCCGGTAGAGAGATGGATGGATTTCAGGCATAGGTTCGAGATGAAATTTCTCTCACGAGCGGAAGAGAGTCTATACGTAGAAAGATTCTTGGCGTTGAAGCAGGGAAATTTATCAGTAAGAGAGTACGTCAATAAGTTTAATCAATTGGCAAGATTCGGCTTAGAATTGGTAAATACACCACATAAGAAGGCACTAAGGTTTGCTAAAGGTTTGAATGAGCCGCTACACGGATTGGCGATGTCCCACATTCCTATGGGGGCAACCTTCGAAAAATTGGTGGACATGGCGTTAATGCATGAAGAGGAAGCTGAAAGTAAAAAGAAAGAGGAAAAGCTTGAAAGACCACAGAACAAGAAGGCAGGGCCCAAAAAGGAAACACAAAAGAAGGATGAGAAGACTGAAGATAAGAAGGAGAAGAAGTGCTTTACTTGTGGAAGCTCAACTCATCTGAACAAGGATTGCAGAAAAAGGAAGGGCACTTGCTTCAACTGTGGAGAATTGGGGCACTTCACAAGGGACTGCACAAAGAAACGGGGACAAGGGCAGAGGGTAGAACCCACTTCTGGAGGACAGGCGAATGCTCAAGTGACTGGTAGATAGGGTAGAAATAAGAAAATTTATGTAGAAGGTTTAATTTCCTTATCTAATTGAGGAGTCAAAAACTCTTTCTGATTCTGGCATTTTTGATTTTGTAATTGAAACTCTGCACTTTAATACTAGTCTTGTTTCTGGTTTCGTTATAGTCTCAGACCCCATGAGGGTTACGACTCATCTGTTTTTGATAAGTTGGGGTTTGAGGGCATCTGTGTTGAGCATTAAGTTGACCATGACACATACATTCTGAGTTTTTATCATGCTTGGTTTCCTAAGAATCATTTGGTAATCTGATCTGTAACAGTAGTCTGTAGGTTTCTGAAAAGGATAGGGGTTTTATTCAAAGTGTGAAATAGATTTCCAGTTGGGCATTTGTTTAATGGGAGTGATTCTCTGAGTGTTAATCTGATGTTGATTTCGGTCTTCCGGGTTGATACTTAGGGAGTTATTCTCTTAAACCGATGTCTAATGGGAACCTAGCTTTAGTTTTAATTATACTTGCTTCTATCACTCGACTTTATCCTTCGACCTTTAGGTAGAAACTAATGGGTGTAAACATGTGTTTGAGACATGTTATGTTTGATGGTTACAAGTGGATGCAAGTGGTTGCTAGTGATTGCTCGTGGATGCATATACACGGACTAGGCACTAGATCGGCTCAAAAACACTCTTATATTGCATATGGATGTGTGTGCATTTTTTTTTAAGTTTTATGGATGCAAAATGATTGACTCAGAACATGGATGTTGCATATGAATGAACGGTTGTGCACTCATATAGAAATAATATGTATCAAATAGGAAAATTGCATACATGTTGGACTCATGGCATTGACATAATTTGCATTAAGGAGGTCAACTGAATTAGTGGACCGCCTAATCTTTGCATCAGATAAGTACATATATACACACTCTTGCATAAGTACATACAGCATTAGAAATCTTTTAAGGACAATGGTTGCTTGTGGATGATGGTTGAGTAGATGGATGATTGGATGATAGGATGCATTCTTCTTAACATGAAAATTTCGGGGACGAAATCCTTTAAGGAGGGGTGAATGTAACACCCCGAATTTTCTGTTAACAGCAAATTAACAAATTAAAGTATAATTAATTATAAATGATGGAATTAAGGGAAACAGGTTACGCCATTGCGTTCGTCTCAGAATTCTGCTTGAGATAGAGTCCGAGTTTACGTAAATCGGACTCCGTATGAATGAGTTATGACCTCCGGAAGTTTCATAATTCGATTTAAAATTCAAACAGCCCAAAAACAAGTTCAAAATTCAAAAAAAAAGAGGAGACTCATAAATAAGAGGAAGCTGAATGTCCCTGGGCAATTTTCTCTTCTTTTGTCGTTGCCAATTATGTTTTGTTGCATGTTATGTTAAAAAAATCTAGTGTGTTACTAGATTAATTACCCTGTTACAAAATTAATTACATACAATATGATGTTATAATACCATGCATTCTTTATTCTGCGAATTAAAGGGGAGAAGAATAACTGCTATTGTTCTGTACATTAAAAGAAAAGACAAATTCGCAGCTGCGCACTGTTTTTGTTTGGCTTTTTAATTGTATTGATTTGTGTTTTTAAAATGCTTTATATTTCAAACACTTCATATTTGCAATTTTTGGATTCAGCGTTTAAACGCTTATGGTTGATTGTATTTTGGTGAGAATTGGAGGCTGACCTGCTACGAATTGGAGGCTTCCTGGATTGCCTGCTGCTCTCATGCGCATACAACCTCTGTTATTTTTTCTTTTTTTCTTGAGGCCCTAGTCAATGGCCGATTGTGCCTAGGGTGAAGGCCGGGCCTGGGTAACCCTTATCAGTTTTAGCCTATTCATAGAAGATTGTTACCCATTTCAACTAAAAAAATAGAGAAGCAAGGCATAACAGATAAACTTTCTTTTCTTTTAAATTGAAGCATGATCTTTGAAATTAATCAAGAATCTTGATTGATTCTGAAAATAGATTAAGGATTCCGTCGACTTGGAATCAAGTAGGATCTCCTAATCGATTCCAAATGGAATCACTTGCTCAATTCTTTTAAAGGAGAAGATTCATAAATAGGAGGAAAAATGAATATGCCTGGGCAATTTTCTCTTCTTCTGTTGTTGCCGATTATGTTTTGCTGCATGTTATGTTAAAAAATCTAATGTGTTACAAAATAAATTACCGTGTTACAAAATTAATTACATACAATATGATGTTATAATACCATGCATTCTTTATTCCGCGAATTAAAGGAGAAAAATAACTGCTAATATTTTGTGCATTAAAAGAAAAAAAAATCGCAGCTACGCACTATTTTTATTTGTGTTTTTAAAACGCTTTACATTTCAAACACTTCATATTTGCAATTTTTGGATTTGGCTTTTAAACACTTATGGTTGATTGTATTTCGTTCGGATGACTTCAAATTCTTTAAGCTGTAGAAAGGTTATGTGTGGTCTTTGGAAAAGAAGAGGGCCCTAAAAAAGAATGTTACCCTTGTCGAGGATATACACGATGATGTTGTGACTATTGTCAGAGCATGCGATGTTGAAACCTGTTATTTTTCCATTAACATATAACTATATCAAGAGTCGGTTTTGAGCCCCTATTTGTTTGCCTTAGTGGACGGTGGATGAGGTCAGGAAAGGGTATACAAGGTGAGATTCCTTGGTGTATGCTCTTTGCCAACGATATTGTGCTGATTGATGGAAGTAGAATAACAATTATTAGACAATTGAAGTTGTGGAGGCATACTTTAGAATCAAAGAGTTTCAAGTTTAGCAGAACTAATACATAATATTCGAATCGTGAGCGAAGCAGTGTTAGGTTAGAGGAGGAAGATGTTACCCTGGCCGGGCAAGTGCCCAAGAAAGAATCATTTAGATATTTAGAATATATACAACATGTATTAATAGTGAAGCAGAAAACGCTAGACTTTCATAACAACTAGAAAGTAATACCCATAGACTTGAGTTACAACAATAGTGTTTGTACAAATTGCCTCACTACAGCCCTCAGAGAATAACAAACAGCGGAAATCCAAATACTATATAGTAAAAAGATAGTACGCCAGCATCCTGCTTGTCTTCGAACAGCTACATCATCCTCACTAAGCAATCATCTGTCACATGACTCCTAGTCTGTCCATCCACAACCGGATGAACAACCCAAGGTAATAAGAGGGAAACATAAAACCTTGAGTCAGACAACAGTCTTAGTGAGCGATAAAATGGCTAACAAAATTCATCAGTAAAGTATATAAGAATAGGTAGATTTACAAACCTATCTACCAAACACCAAAGAAGAACTCAACTCCCATCTTCCCCACATCGGACATTGATAGCCTTGACATTAAACAATTCAACCACTCGTCCATGGAAACCAAAACACACATTCAATCATAGTAAAGCACTCATGACATCCAGATTATGTATCCCATGTAAACCATCTTAATCGAATTCAACATCCCTCAAGCACAAGCCGTAGAGGCCTAAATCAATATCAGACAAGCGCCCAAGTAATATCTCCTTTGATGTTAGACAATCTACATGTGACGATACAAATAGAGCATATAAACAATCAAACATCTATGACTAACTCTGGCTATCACTGTCAATCCTGCTTTGAAACCATCGTTAATCGTATGACAACCAACCTTGCCACATGTCAAGGGCTAATGGTAACTCCAGTTCTAGCATAAACTCCATACGCCTTTCAACGATACGTATGTATGTCCAACCTTGACAACTAAGGCTTTCAACGGTACCTAGGGTACTTGTAACGACCCAGATTTTTAGCCATTTAATTTTATCTAAATTGTTTTAAATGTTATATTGGGAGTATACTTGGAAATTTATATGGAATTTATTTATTAGAACGAAGTTGTCTGTAACAGCGTATCGTTAACTTCATTTTTTTTAACATCTAAAAGGGCTTGCATGCACGTTCCTAAGAATCTTCTACTCTGCACACGTCTTTATGAAAAGTTTTCATTAGTCTTGACATGCTATGTGGGTCATGTGTTATAAACTATCATTTAAAAAGGGCACAACAGATATTTATTGAATCATTAGAAGTTCACATTTTAAATGGCACAAAATTTTTTTTTTGAAGAACTTTAACATTAGTTATTTATTATTTGCTAGCTTGGACGTGCTATCATCCATAATACACCGTGTGCTTATAAAATCGGTTTTATAATAACGGTGTTGACATATTAAGATTTGGGGCAAGCGTTTAACTAAAAGTTCTGGCTTGCCAAGTTTATTCTGAGGTTAACTAAAAAATCGATAATAATAGAACAACTAGAATTCTTATTACAGTTGATCTTCTAAACAGCTTAAAATTCATCCGCTCTAAGTTCTACTGAAACAGTAATAATAGAAGTTTTGAAAGGTAAAAACCATATAACTGAAGAAAACTACAAACCTACACTATTTCATACACCGTGTGCTCCACGCTTTTGTTCCATGCTTTCTAAGTTTTATTTCGTGTATGCCAATCCATTTAATACCGTGTATACCAAGCCTTACAACTGTGCCTACCACGCATCTCTATTTATAAATATTGTACATCTCTTTCATTCATAGGAACAAAGCTAAACCGCAAATAATAAATCAAACAAAAGAGAAAAAATAAAATACTTCGCCAAATCTCATGTTTTCGGATTTGCTGAGACTATAGAATAGGAGATCGCTGCTGTTATATTTATGTTTGTGAGGTTCGGTCGCCATACTGGGGTGGTCTGCGTTGGATTTTGGGGAGGCTGGAGGGGAGAAAATCGAGTAAGAATGAAGTTTTAATTCATGAAATCAGTATTATATTTGGATTCATTGGTTCAACCCGCACATAGCAGGAAATTTTTAGTGGATTTAGTGACTAAAATTTTCGCAAGTTTTCTGCTAGGCTTTTGGATAGCCGACGAATGCAACAGCAGTATGGGGAGTCTTGAACATCCTTGTTGTAAGGTGGAGGTACTGTGTGCAAAATTATAGGGGGATGCGGACTGGTTTTCATAGTGATGACTTCACTGTAAATCATGGATTGGTGTGTGATGAGCTGAGAGGAATGATGCGAGTTACATGGAGGAAGTTGATGGGTATAGGGGGAGGAGTTGGCGGGAGGAGCCACGGTAGTGACCTTGAAATTAGTAGGTAGTGGATACATCGGAATGGAGGAAGAAAGATTATATAGTCCAAACGTGATTAATGAATCAATGAAATAATCAAGTATAAGGGGGAAATAAGGATGTTGCAGAATTTGGTTCATAGCAGCAATATATTTCGTTTAACTGGAAAGGGAGAGGAGGACAATCAGTCGTGATTCAGTTAATTTAAGAAAGGTAAGTGATTAAGTTAATTTAACAACAGTAGTTAATTAAGTAAAGGTTAATCAAGAAATTAAATTATTAATTAAAATTGTGAATGGTTATAATTGTGTAACTTGGCCATGTGTTAGCAGAATTTGACGGAAACAGTCACGTTGGAATCGAAACGAAGAAATCTACGTGATGGAACTATCTCCGTTGAGAACAAGGCTATTGGAATTTCATAGAAATAATTAAATGCCTGTTTCATTTTAAATGAAACAAAAGCGAAATCATCACTTGCAAAACAAGGTGAGTAAACTCATTCTGGTTCGTTTATATTTTTATATAAATGAGTTTTAAATTTATTTATAGTTATTTTATACTGTGATGGTTGTTTGGATGAATAGTTGATAAAATTGGCTGATATGGTTGATATGATTACATCGTTGGTCAATTATTAGTTCTAATATTTCTTATTGATGTGAAATAATATTATTGATGTTTATTAACATATGTGGATGCAGGGAAACAGGTTGGAGGGATCCAACTGGATTCCTCAACATTTATATTACTGTTTTTCACTGATTGTGATATATGAAGTGTTATATAATCTATGATTGGATATGTTGTGTTTGAATTACCCTGGCCCTAGAAATTTGGTATTTTTAATACCGTAAAATATTTTCGAGTGTGGGGAAGGAAATTGAGATTTAAAAATAGAATTTATTTTAGAAATAGAAATTAAATTTCGACTGTAGTTGAAATTAGAAACTTGTTTTAAATAAACAACCAAGCAGTTGAATTTAAACAATTTTATAGTTTTGATAAAATATTTATCTTAGGATAAATAAGAATATGGAAACCGGTTTCGAAATCGATAGGTGAAATTGGATTTGAATTTAGCGATCTTAAAGGAAATTATAAGGAGTTTTAAATTAGAAGGAATGGAAATAAGATTTTATGAATGATTTTACCATTAGAAGATAATAAAGAGAATTTGTATTTTAAGGTATAAAGCCAAACGAATTGATCATATAGAAGAAATATTATTCACGTTCGAAGTGAACAATGGTTTAAAGCCTATATTTGACAATTATAAATTAAATGAGAAAGGGGAAATGAAAACAATGGGTTTTATCTTAAAGTTCAGAATATAAAATAAATTGAAATATAAATTCAAATTTGAATTTATATGAAAAAGTGGAAATCAGTTTTGAAATCAATATTTGAAATGAGATTTGAACTTAGCAAATTATAATCGAAACTAAAACGAGATTATAAATGTTTGAAATTAATAATGAGATTTTCTATGAAAAAATTGTAAATATAAATTATAAATGAACTCGGATTTGATATGGTAAAATCAAATGGATTTGATTATGTAAAAAGAAATATTATTCACAATTAAAGCGAATAATTGTTTAGAGCATATATTTTGCAAATGAAAGCATCTATAAAAGAAATCTAGATTGGAAATGTGAATTCAAATAGAAATTTGAATGATAATGAAATGGAAATCGTTTTCGAAAGGAAACGTTGGATTTTATTCCAAAGTTAGGAATACAAAACAAATTGAAATAAAATCCAAGGGATTTATAATTATACTCTGATTAGGTTGGATTTTATTATAATGGTTTAGTTCAGGAAGGGTATTTGAATTTTATTTAGTGTAAAAATATAATTTAAATGAAATATATTAAGAAGTGAATATTTCAATATTTACAGCTATGGAAATACAATTCCATGTTTTGAAATAGTTTAAGATTTATGTTAAATTAGAATTATTAAACAAGTCTAGATTCCTATTAAGGAAAGATACTAATATTTGAAAATGAATAACGATAGAAAGCGAATGTTTTGTGAATGGAAATAATCATAAGGAAAATTTAGTTAATCAGGAATGACAAGATTTATTCCGAAGTTCAGAATATTAATCGAAAATAGAATATTCGAATGAGAGTTATTTATTGGAATCCGATTATATCGAATTTAGGTAAGTAGTTATTTTTACTTTCCATTTTGAATCAACTTTAATTATTTAATTATTTATTTACTTATTAATTGAATTAATAAGTACAAGTTATATAAACCAAATATTTGGAAACATCGATTATAACGCTGCTGCTATAATAAATGTTTTGTAAATCTAAACAGCGATTTTAATGCTATTGTAATAATAAATGTTTTGTAAATCTAAACAGCGATTATAACGCTACCGTTAAAATAAATGTTTTATAAATCAAATATTTGGAAACAGCGATTATACTGCTACAGTTATAATCAACATTTGGGTAAAAGAAGTGGATTCTTAGATTGAATTTGAGAATCACGTAAGCAATGTTTTGTTAGAAAGTTGTGAGCTTTGACTATTTCAAAGTTGAGAATGTTGTTCAATTAAGGTCAGAGAGGTAATTATACCCCAACTTGATTGACTTCATGATTGATGGTGGAATGGTTAAGGTTCGATAGTTAAGATTGGTTATAAATATGGTTAGTTAATAAATGATTAATGGTTTGAGTTATAATAAAGATGTTTTGTAACAACGCGTTAAATTTAAAGGATTTTGAAATGGTTTTCCCCAAATAAAATGAGAGATATTTCCTACACATAGAAAATGAAATGAATTGGTCAACAAGGAATTTAGAAAGGGAATATGGAAATATTTTCCGATATTAATAAGGCATATTTTCTGAAAATATAAAATGAGGATTTGTGAATATTTAGAAATGTTTTCTAACTAGAATAAGAGATATTTTCTCGAACAAAGAAATTAGGATATTGGAAATGTTTTTTCGTGAATCGAGAGAGAAAATAGAGCTTTGAAAGCATACAAAAATAGGAAACAGGAATCGGAAATGATAATAGAATAAGGAATTAATTTAAAAGGGGCCAGTGTTGCTTGATTGTTAATCGATAGAGTTTCCATTTGGGAATAGGATCGTTGATTGTATGGATGTCCTTTGATAGTTAAATCACCGGCTATCAAAATTTTAGTTTATTTTATACCTCTGTTGTCAATAGGGAGAGATCGAGATTAGATTTAATGTCTGAAAACCACTTCGTATTGGCATCAGCATTACGAATCAACTTATGCTGAAGATAATTGAAGACGGAGTAAAGTGCAAGGGCTGTTCCGTTAACCCTAGGTTGAAATTATCTAAGATGGATTGATAGAACGGTGCCTTTGGTTTTTCCAGTCCCAAGACAACGTATATTGACGAGTGTCGGACAATGTGACATTCAAAGTAAATGATGGCAATATGTGCGGAAAGGTAATCGTGACCTCATGCTTCATCACCTGGGAAATGATAGAAATCGGGCAAGCATCATGGCCATGTGGGTCATTCCCATTAGGGGTATTATCACATGATCCAAAGAAATTTCATTTGCTTCTTATTCTATTCACTACTGTATGCTTTCGGTAACGGTTGCTGATCACAACCGTTGGTGATAATATGCTCGATACACTCAAGTTAAATGAGTGGTCAGCCATGTGTGGGCTGGGTTGCAAGATGTTCTTGTTGAACCCTGTGTATTCCCCTCTAGAGATACACTATCGGAAGGTGGTTCCATACCTTGTCATGTTGGAAATCCAATCTCCAATAAGCACCCTGCAGTTTTCGTTTTTATATTATATATGGAGTGTGAGATGCAAGCGTTTTGCTAGATTGCTATTTATTTGATTTAGACACTATTATAATATTACCAGATTTGATATCAAGAATATTTTTGGTTATCGTAAGCTAAAAACCATCCGTGTTTATTGTGGATCGGTCTTACAATTATTATTTCTTTCGAAAGGATCTTTGAAAGTTAAACAATTGGTTGGAGTTTACTCACACCAGTCCCATGACTGACCCAGAGTTTATTTTGTTTTGTTTTTCCTTAAACTCTTGGGTGCCCAAATTTGTATGGGCAGTCAAGTAGTCGGGATTTTACAGATTCACTTGGAGGAGCTTGAAGCAGGAGGCTTCAACTATTAGCTATAGACTATCACGTTTTCCGTTGTGTACTATGTTGTATCTGGAAACAGGTGTTGTAACTGTTCCAGGAATAACTATTGCGCTCTGATGATGGTATGTATATACAGTTACTGATTTGTATTTCAAAGTTTATGTTATATAATATATTTTATGCGTTCCGCTGTGAGATTTGTGTTCTTCGTTTACTTCTATTCTAACTTTTCTTTCTTTCTATGTCTCATCCTCTAATTTCTTTCTTCTAATGATTCGTATTTCTGTGAAATTTGGGTTGGACGTGTAGTGTTATTAGTCGACTCAAAGGGTACGGAAACTCGGGCCATTACATTTGGTATCAGAGCAGAAGGTTAAGTAATAACCTTGGCTCTGTGGCGTAGCTCAATAGAGATGGGGTTAGTAATACCCTAGGTTGAGTTTGAGTATATATACGAGAGAGCGTATTTGTAGATTCGATATAAAATTGTTTTATATTGTATTAATCGATTTGTTGAATGGTTTATGAATTCTGGTCGATACAAGATGTACAACTGTATCGATAGGTGTTTCTAAACTCTCGAACAAAGCTATTCGATGCAGTATTGTTTTAAAATGGGTAAATGAAATAATTTTGCTCAAAAATTATTTTGATATTTGTAGGAATAATTCGTGAAATATTATAGTATATGGATTTGTTGAATGTTATTATAATTAAATGAAACTATAAAATATGAAATGGTTATATAAAACCAAAATGAATTTGTATAAGAATGGAATATACAAATAAACTGAATTACACTTAGATTTAGACCAGAATTTGGAATTTAGGTCCCGAATGTTTAGAAATATTTCCTGAAGTATTTCGAAAGCGATATAATGTTACTTTTAGGGATTTTAAATAATAATGGTTTTAAATGAATTTTAAAAGTGATTAAGCACTGAAATCACTTCAATGGCAAGAAAATAATTCTGATAATGGATCGCGACATTATCGGTATTCATTTTCAAGTTTCTGAGTGACGGATTGCTACCATAGTAATGTGGGGAATGAAAAATTTGTTTGAAAAGGACAAGATGTTTTAAAAATTCAAATGTTTTGAATTGAGTTGATTATAAATATATGTATATAAATATATATGATTTCAGACTAATTTGAAATAAAACCCAGGAAATTGAATTCTAAAATTAAAATTTGACTTGTATAAGTTGAATAGATTGAAATGGTAAAATGTATCAAATGAATTAACTTAAGTTAACAAAATTGGATTGGATTAGAAATAATTACGAATGAAATTAAATAAAGAGAAATGTTGAGATTCGAATTATTAATATGAATTCGACTTATGAATAAGAAAGTTGAATATATATTGGATGTTGTTAATTGAAATTAAATTGTGATAAATTTGGATTTAAGTATAATAAGTAGATTGACTTAAATAGAAATCAGATTTGAATTGATAGAATGGAAGTGAACTAATCAGAAGTTGGTTAGATAGTTAAAAAATGGAAGTTGGATTGAATTGAAACCAACTGGAAATGGATATATGTATGCTGAGCAGATATTGAATGGAAGCAAATGCAAAGATAGAATTATTCCCGGCAAAAAGGTACATGTTTACAATATTACTTGGATTTGATGGTTTTATGAGCCTATGGGGCAAGCCTCTTGGCTTTTTGATTTTCTTTCGGATTAGAGAAGGCGTAGGAAGGCGAGTTGTGGTTGTACCGATAGAGCCGCGCAAAGGAGATGCTGGTGAAATTTTTCAAAAATTTAAAGAGTTAGAAAATTTTCAAGGATTTTTTTTGATAATTTAAAATCGAGTTGTTAATTGTAATTGACATGAGAAAACCAAAATTGATTAACAAAATTTCAGGTGGAATAATGAATTGATAAATGGACTTAAATCGATTGGAATGGGTGTGAATATGCAAAGAACATATGGATTGAAGGCAATAATGTGATGATGAATTGTCCATAAATGATGGACATATCATTTGGAAAGGATTATGAATGGTCGAGTATTAGTATGAGAATTCGAAGGTCGGGTAAGAACTAGGTTATGAAAATATGGAATGTAAGACTTCAACTAACTAGGTTATGAGGAGTTAGAGTTACAACATTACTGCTTAGCAATTTCAAGGATGAAATTATTTTAAGGGGGAAGGAATGTAACGACCCAGATTTTTAGCCATTTAATTTTAAACATCTAAATTGTTTTAAATGTTATATTAGGAGTATACTTGGAAATTTATATGGAATTTATTAATTAGAACGAAGTTGTCTGTAACAGCGTATCGTTAACTTCATTTTTTTAACATATAAAAGGGCTTGCATGCACGTTCCTAAGAATTTTTTACTCTGAACACGTCTTTATGATAAGTTTTCACTAGTCTTGACATGCTGTGTGGGTCATGTGTTATAAACTATCATTTAAAAAGGAAAAAACAGATATTTATTGAATCATTAGAAGTTCACATTTTAAATGGCACAACGTTTTTTTTTTTGAAGAACTTTAACATTAGTCATTTATTATTTACTAGCTTGGATGTGCTGTCATCCATAATACACCGTGTGCTTATAAAATCGGTTTCATAATAACGGTGTTGACATATTAAGAATTGGGGCAAGCGTTTAACTAGACGTTCTGGCTTGCCAAGTTTATTCCGAGGTAAAATAATAAATCGATAATAATATAACAGCTAGAATTCTTATTACAATTGATCTTCTAAACAGATTAAAATTCATCCGCTCTAAGTTCTACTGAAACAGTAATAATAGAAGTTTTGCAAGGTAAAAACCGTATAACTTAAGAAAACTACAGACCTACACTATTTCATACACCGTGTGCTCCATGCTTTTGTTCCGTACTTGCCAAGTTTTATTTCGTGCGTGCCAATCCATTTAATACCATGTATACCAAGCCTTACAACCGTGCCTACCACGCATCTCTGTTTATAAATACTGTACATCTCTTTCATTCATAGGAACAAAGCTAAACCGCAAATAAGAAATCAAACAAAGGAGAAAAAATAAAATACTTTGCCAAGTCTCGTGTTTTCGGATTCGCTGGGACTATAGAATAGGAGAGCTGCTGTTCTATTTATATTTTGTGAGGTGCGGTCGCCATATTGGGGTGGTCTGCGTTGGATTTTGGGGAGGCTGGAGGGGAGCAAATCGAGTAAGATTGAAGTTTTAATTCATGAAATCAGTATTATATTTGGATTCATTGGTTCAGACCGCACCTAGCATGAAATTTTTAGTGGATTTAGTGACTAAAATTTTCAAAAGTTTTCTGCTAGGCTTTCGGATAGCCGACAATAGCAGTATGGGGAGTCTCGAACATCCTTGCTTTAAGGTGGAGGTACTATGTGCGAAATTATAGGGGGATGCGGACTGGTTTTCATAGTGATAAATTCATTGAAAATCACGGATTGGTGCACAATGAGCTGAGAGGAATGATGCGAGTTACATGGAGGAAGTTGATGGGTATAGGGGGAGGAGTTGGCGGGAGGAGCAACGGTAGTGACCTTGAAATTAGCAGGCAGTGGATACATCGGAATGGAGGAAGAAAGATTATATAGTCCAAACGTGATTAATGAATCAATGAAATAGTCAAGTATAAGGAGGAAATATGGATGTTGCAGAATTTGGTTCATAGCAGCAAGATATTTCGTTTAACTGGAATGGGAGAGGAGGACAATCAGCCGTGATTCAGTTAATTCAAGAAAGGTAAGTGATTAAGTTAATTTAAGAAAAATAATTAATTAAGTAAAGGTTAATCAAGAAATTAAATTATTAAATTATTAATTAAAATTGTGAATGGTTATAATTATGTAACTTGGCTATGTGTTAGCAGAATTTGACGAAACAGTCACGTTGGAATCGAAACGAAGAAATCTACGTGATGGAACTATCTCCGCTGAGAACAAGGCTATTGGAATTTCACAGAAAAAATTAAACGCTTGTTTCATTTTAAATGAAATAAAAGCAAAATCATCACCTAAAAAACAAGGTGAGTAAAATCACTCTGGTTCGTTTATATTTTTATATAAACGAGTTTTAAATTTATTTATAGTTATTTTATACTGTGATGGTTGTTTGGATGAATAGTTGATAAAATTGGTTGATATGATTACGTCGTTGGTCAATAATTAGTTCTAATATTTCTTATTGATGTGAAATAATATTATTGATGTTGATTAACATATGTGGATGCAGGGAAACAAGTTGGAGGGATCCAACTGGATTCCTCAACATTTATATTATTGTTTTTCACTGATTGTGATATATGAAGTGTTATATAATCTATGATTGGATATATTGTGTTTGAATTACCCTGGCCCTAGAAATTTGGTATTTTAAATACCATAAAATATTTTTGAGTGTGGGGAAGGAAATTGAGATTTAAAAATAGAATTTATTTTCAAAATAGAAATTAAATTTCGATTGTAGTTGAAATTAGAAACTTGTTTTAAATAAACAACCAAGCAGTTGAATTTAAATGTAACAACCCGTATTCTACGCATTGGAGGATCGTAGAATATTTATTTCTTTCCGTATGAAGTCGTATGGTCATGTAACTTTGGGAGACAACCATTAGATCCATTTCCTATGTTCATGATTTTTGTCGATTTTTAAATGACCATTTTGCCCCTTGCTGATCTTGTTTTGACCATAACTTTTGACTGGAAAGGAATATTGACCTGAAACTACTTCCATTAGATTCGTTTGATGGTTTACCTTTCCGTAGAGTGGTCATAATAGCCAAACGGATTCACCGTTTGGGAGATATGGCTGAAATAAGGTTTGGAAGGTGAAAAACTGCTTAACCGGGCCAAATAGGGTGATTAGTGAATGGGCCCATAACCCATTTCGGGATTAGGGTTATGGAGAGGCTGAAATGAGTTAGGGTTTCATTTCAGTTTTCTAGCCTCCACTTACCTCTTAGAAACCCTAAAAATGGCCTCCAACCTCTAAATCATCTTTTAATCAAGGATTAAGCTTAGCAACATCAAATCAAGGAAGATCTACACCAAATCAACGTTAGAGCTGCTGTTTAGCATTGAGATTCGCACCTAATCAGAGATTTATTTCAGATCTAAGTTTTATTTGTGGCTAAGGTGAGTGATTTGCATAGTTCCTCACTAATTAGGGCTAATTAAGGGTAATTAGTGTTAATTAGCAAATTTAAACATGATAAAATTCTGGAAAAATATTTATGAAATTCGAAATGATGTTTTAGACCTCTAATATGAATTTGGGTTAATTTTGTTAAGTTTTGCTAATCATATCATAAGTTTCACCTAAACATGCTTAAGGGAAAATATGGGATTTTGGCTATGTTTGATCCATTTTAACCTATCATATTGATGTTTTGGTGTTTGAGGTCATTTCTACTTGTTGCTATGACTGTATGGTATGCTTTGTGATTGATTAGAATAGTTAGAATGGTTGAAAACGCCGTCGAATGGCGTAAAACAGTTGCTTGAAGAGTTGCAGGAACTTGTACAGAACCCGGATCGAATCGCCACCCCGACCCGATCGTGATGAACCCCCTCCGTTCCGAACCCTTCACCACGAACTGACCCATTCGTGACCCCTATCCGAACCGTCACGTGGAGACTCCAAGATGATGCACCTGAAGCACGATCCGACGCACCACGATCTGATGCACCACGAGCTGATCCGATGTGATGACGCCGATCCGAACCAGGAGGATAAAGGAGCTCACGATGCGATGGGTACCAGGGTGCCACGACCCGACCCGACAGGGGTGCCACGAACTGATGAAGCACGATCCAATGATGGCGACCCGGCCTGGAGCTTGACCACGAGCTGGTGACTGTGAACCGAACCAGGAGGCTATGAACTGAATGAAGACCGATCCGGTTAATACCAATAACCCGAGATGCAAAGGTAGTCCAAATGGAAGTTAGAGCTCAGGATCCAGTTGGGAACCAATGAGTTCACTTCATGGTTGGGCTTTGCTGCGGGACGTGTGCCAAGGAGTTGTCGAAGTTCATAACTTCGATTCACCACTGAAAATGGATGATGGGCTACTTATCAGTGCAATAGAGTCATTATGACTCGAGGGGCAAGGTGATGGTAGCAAGACTACGTTATTAGTGCAGTAGAGTCATTATGACTCGAGGGGTAAAGTGATGCGTAGTAAGACTATGAGCTAGTGCAGTGGGGTCATTGTGACTCCATGGGGCAGAGTGGACATAGTAAAGGATTAGTGAGGCTATGAGCCAGTGCAGTGGGGTCATTGCGACTCCATGGGGCAAAGTGGACATAGCAAAGGATTAGTGGCTATGTATCAGTGCAGTGAAGCCATTTATGACTTCATGGGGGCAAAGTGATCATAGCAAGGTATGTTGGGTGATCGAAGTGGTGAATATCGTATGCTTTATGCACTGAGTGAGAGATGTGAGGATGGTTGTTATGCTTGATTGTTTGCCATCACTATGACATGCACACCCCCACCCCCGTTACCTTTACACCAATTGAAATGGCACCTTAGAGTGTTGTACAGTATGTAGTGCTAACTCTTTGGTTGCAGGTCCAGGTTCAGGTATGTTTTAGTCTACCTGTTATTGTTCTGTTTAGATGCTTATCGCTCATACTAGGCTTTATGTCTGACCCAGAGTTTTATGTCTCTTCTTATTACTCTGGGTGCTCACACGAGCAGACTAGAGACAGGTTAGCTGGTGATGCGCGAGTAGATGATTCAGAGGCGAGCAGGAGGCTTCCACGTATGATATATAGATATTCTCCCTGTGTCGTTGGTGGTCGCTACTTGGGCATTAGTAGCATACCTCCCTTATCTTGCTTTGCTTTTTGAGACAGTTTGAAAAGTTGTAATAATGTTAACTTTGGATCATAAGCTATACTTGGATTTTCCGTTGCTATGTTAGTTGTTTTCAGCTTATGCATTGTTTAACCTGTTTTATGTCAAGTATGTTGTTATTATATTTTATTCCATGCGCTGTGAGACATTCTACAGGTTCCTTGTTAGTTCATTTCCTTCTTCCTTTTTCCTCTGACGATCCGTCCTGTGCTAACTGGACATGTGTACAACGCACTTTTGGAGTAAATGTCGGTTGGTGCGGGGCGGGCCGTCACATTTGGTATCAGAGCTCTAGGTTGCGTAGTTAACCTAGGGAAAGACACTAGGGAGAGATAGTACGTATATGAGAGCTCGTATTTGTGATTACTTTGGTTTTCAAAAGCTATATATATACACACTATTAGTAGTATAAGAATGAAGTCGTACTGCACTAGCACCACTATGGGGTCGTTAATCGTTTCCCCTTTTACAGATTGAAGATGAGCCGATATGCAAGAGGTGCTGGTAGGGGAGCCAATAACGGGAATGCTGCTGACATGAGGGCGATGTTTACAGACCTCATAAGAGACATGCTTAGGGATGTTCAAGGGGCAGTTCCCAATCCCGGAAATGGTGGTGGTCCAGTAGTACATGCGCCTAGGGTCGATTTCGCCTAGTTGTGCAAGGATTATATTAACCTTGGTGGGAAGCCGTTCCACGGAACGGAGTCGGCCACAGATGTTCAGGATTGGTTGGATAGCTGTGATCGTATCTTCGACGACTTAGGTATCGAGGATGCGATGAAGAGAAGGCTAGCGTCTCGTCAGCTGCAAGGGCGAGCGATGAATTGGTGGAATGCCATTAGAACAGCTACTCCAGAAGATCAGGTTACTTGGGATCAATTCAAGGCTCGCTTTAGCGAGAAGTTCATTCCAGCTGCCCAGAAGTTAGTGTTGTTTAAGAGATTCTTGGAACTCAAGCAGAATGGTAGGGTAGTCTCTGACTATATTGCTGAATTCGACACTTTGTCGAAGTATGGACTATCTCTTATCGATACTCCAGAGAAGAAGAATGAGAAGTTCATTACTGGGTTGGATGGATACTTGGGGGAAAGGCTTATCAACCACATCGATGTGACTTTTGAATTGATTGTGGGGAAAGCTTTGAGATCAGAGTGTCTTTACCCTAAGCCAAAGACTGAGGCTGCATCTGCAGAAGGGCTGAAGCCGCAAGCAGGCGGTGGAGGCAAGAATAACTCTCATAATAAGAGGAAGCAGAACCAATCTAAGGATGGCCAGAAAAAGAACAAGAAAGATGTTGAGTGCTTCAGCTGTGGTAAGAAGGGCCATTATGCTAAAGAATGTCGGGCCAAGCCAGCGGATAGGAAGTGCTACAACTATGGCCAAGTGGGACATCATAAGGATAAGTGTCCACAGCCTCTTAAAGAGAAACAGATTGTGAAAGCATATGCTATCGATGTTGTTCCTTCTTCGTCGAATGCCCCAACTGCGGCGGAGAAAGGAAAGAATGTTGTTATTCAAGGTATGCTTTCTATTTATGATGTACTAGTTCGAGTTTTGTTTGATACTGGGGCTTCCCGTTCCTTCATATCTAGTGACCTGGTAGATAGGTTGGGACTGGAACCCGAGATAGTCAATAGACCATTGGTTGTGACGAACCCGATTGGTGGTTCAACTAATCTTAGTATGATTTGCCGAAATTTGGTCTAATCGAGTCATGGATGTATGTTTGTTTGTGATTGCTTTGTTTTGGGCTTTACTGGGTATGGCATTATATTGGGGGTCGATTGGCTCCAAAGATACGGGGTGGTGGTAGACTGTGAGGGTTTTTTGGTGACAGTTAGGGTGGATGATGGGCGGAGGGTAGTGTTTGGTAGTCTACCTAGTGATAGGGTAATGGCTAGTTTTATAAATTCCCTCGACATCCCGCATGATGAGTTGTCAGATGTGCCCGTGGTTGGCCAGTATCCGGACGTCTTCGAGGAGGTGACCGGGCTTCCACCACACCGAGAGATTGAGTTCCGTATTGATTTAATGAAAGATGCCAGACCTATAGTGATGCCACTTCGTCGTATGGCACCAAGGGAGCAGCGAGAGCTCAGGGTGCAAGTCAGCAATCTTTTGAAGAAGGGATTTATTAGAAGAAGTGTCTCCGAGTGGGGAGCACCAGTTGTGTTTGCCACTAAGGCAGATGGTTCCCTTCGTTTGTGTGTGGACTATCGCGAGTTGAATACGGTAACGAGGAAGAATAAGTATCCTCTACCGCGGATAGATGATTTGTTTGATCAACTGGAAGGAGCAAGAGTGTTCTCCCAGTTGGACCTCACGACAGGATTTCATCAGCTACGAGTAGCGGATGAGAGTGTTCCGAAAACGGCATTTAGGACGCCGTCTGGATTTTATGAGTGGTTGGTCATGCCATTTGGGTTGACCAATGCACCAGCCTACTTTGTGGATCTTATGAATCGAGTATTCAGAGATCAGTTGAATAAGTTTGTTCTTGTGTTCGCAGACGATATCCTTGTTTACTCGAGGACAGAGGAGGAATACAAGGGACACTTGAGGATAGTGATGGAGGTGTTGAGGAAACACCAATTGAAAGCGAAATTCTCTAAGTGTCACTTTTGGAGAAGGGAAGTGAGATTCTTGGGCCATGTTGTTTCAGAGAATGGTATTGTCGTGGACCCTGCGAAGGTGGCTACGGTGCAGGATTGGCCTACGCCCAAGAATGCAACAGATGTAAGACGTTTCTTGGGGTTAGCTGGATATTATCGTAAGTTTATCTAGGACTTCTCCAAGATAGCAGCACCATTGACTCAGTTGACTAAGAAGAATCAGGCCTTCGTCTGGGACGGAGTGTGTGAGAATGCATTCAAGAGTCTAAAGGAAAGGTTGATGCGTGTGCCATTGTTAGTCATTCCTAAAGGGAATGAAGAGATGACGGTATACACGGATGCTTGTGGTACCGGACTAGGTGTTGTATTGATGCAAGGAGGTAGGGTTGTAGCTTATGCTAGTCGGCAACTAAAGCCACATGAGAAAAGGTACCCTACCCATGATTTGGAATTGGCAGCGATCGTGTTTGCGCTGAAGATGTGGAGACATTATATCTTGGGAGAAAGATTCGAGTTGTTTACCAATCATAAATCGTTAAAGTATCTCTTCTCCCAGAAGGATCTAAATCTCCGTCAGCAGAGATGGTTAGAGTTCTTGGCTTCGTATGATTTTGATATCGCATACACACCTGGGAAAGGTAATGCGGTAGCCGATGCCTTGAGTAGGAGACATGCCAGTTTAGGGGCTATGTTTATTGAATGGAAGCAACTGGAGTATATCGCAGGGTTTGATTTCTGACCAAAGTGCGAATTGGACCCAGAAGTGCTAGCTAGTTTAGCGATCAAACCCACTTTGATAGAGCGGATTGGTTCCGGCTAGAGGGACGATCCTAATCTATTGGAAATCATCTCCAAGTTAGAGATGGACATTGACGGTGGGGAGATGAGTTTGTATGGGCTTGATCGGGATGGATGGCTTAGAAAGAATGGAAGACTAGTTGTGCCCAACGTAAATGGGTTGAGAGATGAAGTGCTTAGAGAATGTCATCACTCAAAACTGACTATACATCCCGGTGGTAATAAGATGTATCGAGACATGAAGCAGACTTACTACTGGGAAGGGATGAAAAAGACGTTGGGAAGTTTATATCCAAATGCATGAATTGCCAGCTAGTTAAAGCCGAGCAAAGGAAGCCTAGTGGTTTGTTGCAACCATTAGAAATTCCCAAATGGAAATGGGAGCAAGTCTCGATGGATTTCATCGATGGTTTACCGAGGACTAGATCGGGATATGATAGCATTTGGGTAATTGTGGATCGATTGACTAAGAGTGCAAGATTTATACCAGTCAAATCGACCAGAACGGCAGCTAAGTTAGCAGAATTGTATATGAAGTGGGTAGTGAGATTTCATGGAGTACCTAAAAGCATTGTGAGTGACCGAGACCCGTTGTTTACTAGTGGGTTTTGGAAGAGTTTACAAGAGGCTCTAGGGTCAGAATTACATCTCAGTACCTCATATCATCCTCAGAACGACGGTCAGACGGAGAGGGTGAATCGTATATTGGAAGATCTCTTGAGAGCATGTATATTGGATTTTGGTGGATCATGGGATGACCATTTGCATCTAGTAGAGTTTGCATATAATAATAGCTACCAATCCAGTATCGGTATGGCTCCATATGAAGCTTTGTACGGAAGACCGTGCAACTCACCATCATGTGGATAGAGACTGGCGAGAAGTTTATGCTTGGACCAGATGTGGTGAGGGAAACTTCAGATAAGATTAGGACCATTCAACAACGAATGAAAGCTGCCCAAGATAGGTAGAAGAGTTATGCTGATAAAAGGAGAAGAGATTTAAAATTCTCCGTTGGTGTCTTGGTGTTTGTCAAGGTTTCTCCATTGAAGAGCGTGATACGATTTGGCAGGAGAGGCAAGTTGGCACCAAGATTTGTTGGCCCATTCCCAGTTCTTGAACTAGTTGGGAATTTGGCGTATAGAGTTGACTTACCAGAGAAGATGGCGGGAGTTCACAACATATTTCATGTTTCCCAACTAAGGAAGTTCGTTCACGACTCAGATATGACTATTTCACCTGATCAGTTAGAGGACTTCGAAGTAGAACCCGAGGCGGTTAGGAACCGCAAGCCGATTCGTATTGTCGAGCACGATACGAAGCAACTTCGAAGGAAGGCGGTGAAGCTAGTCAAGGTTCAGTGGGGCGAGAACGAGAATGACAGTACTTGGGAGACAGAGGAGAGCATTAGGAAGACGTATCCAGAACTCTTTGCCTGGTAAGATTTACTTTGCAATTTAGTTATTCAGCATGCTAGGATAGACTTGTTTTGCTTGTTTTGCATGTTTGATTGTTGTTTTATGGTTGATAGGCATGCGGGACCCTTTGTGTGTTTTGGTAAGGGAATTTCGGGGGCGAAATTTCTTAAGGGGGGAGAATGTAACAACCTGTATTCTACGCATTAGAGGATCGTAGAATATTTATTTCTTTCCCATATGAAGTCGTATGGTCATGTAACTTTCGGAAACAACAATTAGAGTCATTTCCAATGTTCATGATTTTTGTCGATTTTTAAATGACCGTTTTGCCCCTAGCTGATCTTGTTTTGGCCATAACTTTTGACTGAAAAGGAATTTTGACCTGTAACCACTTCCATTAGATTCGTTTGATGGTTTACCTTTCCGTAGAGTGGTCATAATAGCCAAACGGACTCACCGTTTGGGAGATATGGCTGAAATAAGGTTTGGAAGGTGAAAAACTACTTAACTGGGCCAAATAGGGTGATTAGTGAATGGGCCCATAACCCATTTCGGGATTAGGGTTATGGGGAGGCTGAAATATGTTAGAGTTTCATTTCATTTCAGTTTTCTAGCCTCCACTAACCTCTTAGAAACCCTAAAAATGGCCTCCAACCTCTAAATCACCTCCAAATCATCTTTAAATCAAGGATTAAGCTTAGCAACATCAAATCAAGGAAGATCTACACCAAATCAACGATAGAGCTGTTTTTTAGCATTGAGATTCGCACCAAATCAGAGATTTATTTCAGCTCTAAGTTTTATTTGTGGCTAAGGTGAGTGATTTGCATAGTTCCTCACTAATCAGGGCTAATTAAGGGTAATTAGTGTTAATTAGCAAATTTAAACATGATAAAATTCTGGAAAAATATTTATAAAATTCGAAATGATGTTTTAGACCTCTGATATGAATTTGGGTTAATTTGGTTAAGTTTTTCTAATCATATCATAAGTTTCACCTAAACATGCTTAAGGGAAAATATGGGGTTTTGGCTATATTTGATCCATTTTAACCTATCATATTGATGTTTTGGTGTTTGAGGTCATTTCTACTTGTTGCTATGACTGTATGGTATGCTTTGTGATTGATTAGAATAGTAAGAATGGTTGAAAACGCCGTCGAATGGCGTAAAACAGTCGTTGGAAGAGTTGCAGGAATTTGTACAGAACCCGGATCGAATCGCCCTATCGCCACCCCCGACCCGATCGTGATGAACCCCCTCCGTTCCGAACCCTTCACCACGAACCAACCCATTCGTGACCCCTATCCGAACCGTCACGGGGAGACTCCAAGCTGATGCACCTGAAGCACGATCCGACGCACCACGATCTGATGCACCACGAGCTGATCCGATGTGATGACGCCGATCCGAACCAGGAGGATGAAGGAGCTCACGATGCGATGGGTACCAGGGTGCCACGACCCGACCGGACAGGGGTGCCACGAACTGATGAAGCATAATCCGATGATGGCGACCCGACCTAGAGCTTGACCACGAGCTGGTGACTGTGAACCGAACCAGGAGGCTATGAACTGAATGAAGACCGATCCGGTGATGACCAATAACCCGAGATGCAAAGGTAGTCTAAATGGAAGTTAGAGCTCATGATCCAGTTGGGAACCAACGAGTTCACTTCATGGTTGGGCTTTGCTGCGGGACGTGTGCTAAGGAGTTGTCGACGTTCATAACTTCGATTCACCACTGAAAATGAATGATGGGCTACTTATCAGTGCAGTAGAGTCATTATGACTCGAGGGGCAAGGTGATGGTAGCAAGACTACGTTATCAGTGCAGTAGAGTCATTATGACTCGAGGGGCAAAGTGATGCGTAGTAAGACTATGAGCCAGTGCAGTGGGGTCATTGTGACTCCATGGGGCAGAGTGGACATAGTAAAGGATTAGTGAGGCTATGAGCCAGTGCAGTGGGGTCATTGCGACTCCATGGGGGCAAAGTGGACATAGCAAAGGATTAGTGGCTATGTATCAGTGCAGTGAAGCCATTTATGACTTCATGGGGGCAAAGTGATCATAGCAAGGTATGTTGGGTGATCGAAGTGGTGAATATCGTATGCTTTATGCACTGAGTGAGAGATGTAAGGATGGTTGTTATGCTTGATTGTTTGCCATCACTATGACATGCACACCCCCACCCCCGTTACCTTTACACCAATTGAAATGGCACCTTAGAGTGTTGTACAGTATGTAGTGCTAACTCTTTGGTTGCAGGTCCAGGTTCAGGTATGTTTTAGTCTACCTGTTATTGTTCTGTTTAGATTCTTATCGCTCATACCAGGCTTTATGTCTGACCCAGAGTTTTATGTCTCTTCTTATTACTCTGGGTGCTCACACGAGCAGACTAGAGACAGGTTAGCTGGTGATGCGCGAGTAGCTGATTCGGAGGCGAGCAGGAGGCTTCCACGTATGATATATAGATATTCTCCCTGTGTCGTTGGTGGTCGCTACTTGGGCATTAGTAGCGTACCTCCCTTATCTTGCTTTGCTTTTTGAGACAGTTTGAAAAGTTGTAATAATGTTAACTTTGGATCATAAGCTGTACTTGGATTTTCCGCTGCTATGTTAGTTGTTTTCAGCTTCTGCACTGTTTCACCTGTTTTATGTCAAGTATGCTGTTATTATATTTTATTCCATGCGCTGTGAGACATTCTACAGGTCCTTGTTAGTTCATTTCCTTCTTCCTTTTTCCTCTGACGATCCGTCCCGTGCTAACTGGACATGTGTATAGCGCACTTTTGGAGTAAATGTCGGTTGGTGCAGAGCGGGCCGTCACATTAAACATTTTTATAGTTTTGATAAAATATTTATCTTAGGATAAATAAGAATATGGAAACTGGTTTTGAAATTGATAGGTGAAATTGGATTTGAATTTAGCGATCTTAAAGAAAATTATAAGGAGTTTTAAATTAGAAGGAATGGAAATAAGATTTTATGAATGATTTTACCATTAGAATATAATAAAGAGAATTTGGATTTTAAGGTATAAAGCCAAACGAATTGATTATATAGAAGAAATATTATACACGTTTGAAGTGAACAATGGTTTAGAGCCTATATTTGACAATTAGAAATTAAATGAGAAAGGGGAAATGAAAACAATGGGTTTTATCTTAAAGTTCAGAATATAAAATAAATTGAAATATAAATTCAAATTTGAATTTATATGAAAAAGTGGAAATCGGTTTTGAAATCAATTTTTGAAATGAGATTTGAACTTAGCAAATTGTAAAGGAAACTAAAACGAGATTATAAATGTTTGAAATTAATAATGAGATTTTCCATGAAAAAATTGTAAATAGAAATTATAAACGAACTCGGTTTGATATGGTCAAATCAAATGGATTTGATTATGTAAAAAGAAATATTATTCACAATTAAAGTGAATAATTGTTTAGAGCATATATTTTGTAAATGAAAACATCTATAAAGAAATCTAGATTGGAAATGTGAATTCAAATAGAAATTTGAATGATAAGGGAAATGGAAATCGTTTTCGAAAGGAAACGTTGGATTTTATTCCAAAGTTAGGAATACAAAACAAATTGAAATAAAATCCAAGGGATTTATAATTATACTCTGATTAGGTTGGATTTTATTATAATGGTTTAGTTCAGGAAGGGTATTTGAATTTTATTTAGTGTAAAAAAATAATTTAAATGAAATATATTAAGAAGTGAATATTTCAATATTTATAGCTATGGAAATACAATTCCATGTTTCGAAATAGTTTAACATTTATGTTAAATTAGAATTATTAAACAAGTCTAGATTTCTGTTAAGGAAAGATACTGATATTTGAAAATGAATAACGATAGAAAGTAAATGTTTTGTAAATGGAAATAATCATAAGGGAAATTTAGTTAACCTGGAATGATAAGATTTATTCCGAGGTTCGGAATATTAATCGAATATAGAATATTCGAATGAGAGTTATTTATTGGAATCTGATTATATCGAATTTAGGTAAGTAGTTATTTTTACTTTCTGTTTTGAATCAAATTTAATTATTTAATTATTTATTTACTTATTAATTGAATTAATAAGTACAAGTTATATAAACCAAATATTTGAAAGCATCGATTATAACGTTGTTGTTATAAATGTTTTGTAAATCTAAACAACAATTATAGTGCTGCTGTTATAATAAATGTTTTGTAAATCTAAACAGCGATTATAACACTACCATTAAAATAAATGTTTTATAAATCAAATATTTGGAAACAGCGATTATACTGCTACAGTTATAATCAACATTTGGGCAATAGAAGTGGATTCTTAGATTGAATCTGAGAAACACGTAAGCAATGTTTTGTTAGAAGTTGTGAGCTTTGACTATTTCAAAGTTGAGAATGTTGTTCAATTAAGGTCTGAGAGGTAATTATAACCCAACATGATTGACTTCATGATTGATGGAGGAATGGTTAAGGTTTGATAGTTAATATTGGTTATAAATATGGTTAGTTTATAAATGATTAATGGTTTGAGTTATAATAACGATGTTTTATAACATTGCGTTAAATTTAAAGGATTTTGAAATGGTTTTCCCCAAATAAAATGAGAGATATTTCCTACACATAGAAAACGAAATGAATTGGTCAACAAGGAATTTAGAAAGGGAATATGGAAATATTTTCCGATATAAATAAGGTGTATTTTCTTAAACTTTAAATTGAGGATTTGTGAATATTTAGAAATGTTTTCTAACTAGAATAAGAGATATTTTCTCGAACAAAGAAATTAGGATATTGGAAATATTTTTCCACGAATCAAGAGAGAAAATAGAGCTTTGAAAGGATACAAAAGATAGGAAACGGGAATCTGAAATGATAATAGAATAAGGAATTAATTTAAAAGGGGCCAGCGTTGCTAGTTTATTAATCGATAGAATTTCCATTTGGGAATAGGATCGTTGATTATATGGATGTCCTTTGATAGTTAAATCACTGGCTATCAAAGTTTTAGTTTATTTTATACCTCCGTTGTCAATACGGAGAGACCGAGATCAGATTTAATGTCTGCAAACCCCTCCGTATTGGCATCAGCATTACGAATCAACTTATGCTGAAGATAATTGAAGACGGAGTAAAGTGCAAGGGCTGTTCCGTTAATTCTAGGCAGAAATTTCCTAAGATGGATTGACAGAACGGTGCCTTCAGTTTGTCCAGTCCCAGGACGATGTTTATTGACGAGTGTCGGACGATGTGACATTCAAAGTAAATGGTGGCAAGATGCGCTGAAAGATAATCGTGACCTCATGCTTCATCACCTGGGAAATGACAGAAATCGGGCAGGCAGCATGGCCATGTGGGTCATTCCCATTAGGGGTATTATCACCTAATCTAGAGAAATTTCATTTGCTACTTATTCTATTCGTTGCTGTATGCTTTCGGTAACGATTGCTGATCACAACCGTTGGTGATAATATGCTCGATACACTCAAGTTAAATGAGCGGTCAACTATGTATGGGCTGGGTTGTAAGATGTTATTGTGAACCCAGTGTATTCCCCTCTAGAGATACACTATCGGAAGGTGGTTCCATACCTTGTCGTATTGGAAATCCAATCTGAAACACCCCACCCTCCATTAAGGTCACTCACAAAGGGACTGCCTTAACTTTGGTGGCGGTTTGTAAGTAACAGTCACGGATAAACACGAGACAGATATAAACATATATATATATATAAGCAGCGGAAAAACAACAGACTTTTTATTTCATAAAAATACTTGTTCATACAAAAACACTTCCATAACGGTCACATAATACTTCCAAAACATTACATCATCATTTATGTCTTGGTTATTGAATAAAGAAGCATAAAACATAATTAAAACTGCATAAATCCCCATGATTGTATCCAACAGCCATAGCCAAAGCAAGAGAGTCCAAACCATACGTCTACTATCTTGAAGCTTTGTAAAGAATCTGACTAAGCGGAGTTGTTTCCTCCCAGTGGACCTGGGGGGGAACGGAAGAAAAGAAGACGAAAGAAAATAGGGTCAGACATAAAGCCGGGTAAGTCTAGTGACTCTTCAGTATGTGAATAAGAATAAGGGCATGATAGGTATAAATTAGAAATAGGAAAGTATCATAAACTAAGATAAAACAGTTTGAATCGAGTATCCTATCGCACCCCACACTATATCTCACACCTACATGTATTAGTTCTGAACTGGCACCCCGGGCTAAGGGTAAAGTGATCCCCTTTTTCTAAAGATCGGCTACTACTCGCATAATCATCTGTGTCTTACGGCCCCCAATGATTGTAGATACATATGCTGGTCCCACCATGGTGTGTATCAAGATCCATGGTGGCAGCCCGACACAATCCTTATAATACATAGGTAATACAACTGATGCGCCAGTGCCCTATTTGTCTGCTCCGAAGTGTGTGCACGCCCGCACTCTGTTAGAACTCACACTGTGCACCAACCGCCATCGCTTTTGACCGCTTACCATCAGCCCAGTAATCGTGCCCCACCGTGCCTAGTTTCAGGGTACCGTGATACCTAATTTGGGTTACTGCTGAAACGAGTCCCTCGTTACTAGGGTTTTCTAGTCAAACATGTTAAGTGGTTAAGTGTCTGAAGTTACCTAACCCCACCCATCAGTTTATTAAACATGTTGAATTGGTTAAGTGTTTTAGTTAACTTAACCCTATCTTCTGTCCTTAGCTCCTTAAAGCACTGACCACTCACATTAGACAGATATTGTTACGGTTACTGGATGTGCCGGTCGGTTCCAGGCAGATTTACACCGTAACTCAGTCTAACCTCGGGTCCCTGTTGGGCTCCAAGCTTAACCACCCACATTGGATAGGTATTGTTGTAACTACTGGACAGCCGGGCGGGTCCGGGCAGGTTTACATCACAACTCAATCCAACCTCGTGTTAAGCACATTCGTATTTTCTAAATTTACATATTTGTCTTTATTACCTGTTATATGTAAGTTTGCTAACCATTAAAGGTTACGGCCCACATTCCAAGTTTAACATTTTTGGTATAAGAATTTATACCGTTTAAATGTCACAAATTTTTGGCATGTGACAAACATGCCAATTTCATATATTTTTATGCCAAGTTTTCCTACCCATTTTACCCAACGTTACCCCGTCTAAATATTAGGCTAACAACTCTTAGCCTAATTTTCATTCGCATGATTTTAACATATGATATTAGGCTAAAAACGTAGCCTAATTTAACGCACAAAGTTTGCATAAAGGAATCTATCTACATAATATGTCATAGGTGTAAACTTATGCATAATAGGGGTGAACTTGCAAAATGACTAAATCTAAATAGGTGTCGCATAAAATGGCATAATCTTGACTTGCTTAAACATAGGCCTAACCATATTTATCTAGGCATAACTTCAAACACGAAACTAGCATGTGACAAGGTTATTACATGTTCATAAAAATGTCAAATTTTGGTATTTACACAAAGATGTGAACTAACTCAAATCATGTAGCCTATTTCAACATGAAACTTGTATTAATTGCGTAATCCAAATGGATCCAATTACCACTTGAAATGAGCATAAGAATATATATACAAGGATTTTAATCATGTTGGCATAACGGTCTTAACATAGAACATGTGTATATAAGTCTTAACTTGGACTTAGCAAAATGTATACAATCCATGTTGAACATAAAGGTGTAAATTCTAATATTAACCACAAACTTGCAAGTGATGTTGTTTTCAATTACAAACGTTAAACAGGTCTACATCACATCAATTTATACCACAAACACCCCAATTCCATTCACAATAAAAATCATCGCAATGTATATACATTGTTAACATTATACAACATAAACATTATATAACATAATGTGATTCCAATTTCCAATTCATATCAAATCACGTTCTTTTTCAATTCACATCTCAAATGTAACTAGACTTACAACGATCGATGAACTTGAATTCTGGATTCTGAGTTCTTAAATTGAGAAGCGTTCCTTTGGGTAGACTAACGTTGATTTGATTCGTGTTTTAACTCTAACTTGGCTCGTCTCTAAGCTTTTCTATAAGTGGAGGCTCCTCTCAATTTCCTATCGACAGCATGGCGGCTCCGTCTCTAATTTCTTATGTTAATTTAGGTTGGAGTCTTAGGTTGTATTTATAGAATTTCAGATTGATATTAGCCGTCAGATGATCATAGACGAATCTAGACCATTCACTTCGAAAGGAGCCAACCAAAATGCGACATGTCAGCCCTAGTGACACAGCCAAGCCTCAGAAATCGACCAGAACCCGACCAGGCCAGCCAGGGCCAAACCAGGTCGACAGGGAAGGTCGACCCTATGGTCGACCTGGTCACCCAGGTCGACCCCCAGATCGACCCCCTGGTCGACCTGGTGCCTGGGCGGGAAAATTCCGGCCCAGCCCAGTTTGGGTCTGATTTTGAATTTTGAACTTCTTTTTGAACTGTTTGAATTTTAATTTGAATTCTGAAACTTCCAGAGGTCATAACTCCTTCATACGAAGTCCGATACACGCAAACTCGGACTCCATCTAAAGCAGAATTCCGAGACGATCAAAGGATGAAACCCGTTTCCCTTAATTCTTTCATTTAAAATTAATTATACTTAAATTTGTTATTATACAGTTAACAGAAAATTTGGGGTGTTACATTCTCCCCTCCTTTTAGGATTTCGTCCCCGAAATCTTCAAGTCTGGAAGAACGTAAGTCCTAACATCCAATCGTCCATCTACTCAACCATCAAAAACAGGCGTCCATTGTCCTTAAAAGACTTCTAATTCTTTATGATCATATGCGCAATGTGTGTGTACATGTCCTTATCTAATGCAAAATCAGGCGGTCTACTGATTCAGTTGACCTCCTTAATGAAAATCATGTAAGTGCCATGAATCCATTATGTATGCAAAAAAATTTCCTTACTCATAACTCTATATGAGTGTGCAACCATTTATACAAATGCGACATCCATATGACGACATATCAAGTTTCAACCACATACAAATATGAATACATATATGCATATGCAGTATGAAGTGACTGAGCCGATCTAAAACCTAGGTTGTGTGTGTATATGCATCCACGAGCAACTACTAGCAACCACTTGCAGCCATCAACCATAACATGTTTCAAATACATGTTTACATCCAAAAGGGGTTTCTACCTAAGGATAAAGGATTATATCGAGGAGATATACCTAAAAAGATAGATATAAGCACAAATTATGGAAAAAGAGAGGTCAAAGATGTACCCTCAAAAAGAAAAGGGTAGGCCGCGCGTATTCTATCCTCAGTTTCCCAAGTCGCGTCTTCCTCGGCGTCGCTCCACTGAACCTTAACGAGCTTCACTTCGCGGTTGCATAGCTTTTTTATTTCAGTTCCCACGATTCGAGTTGGAACTCTCCTCACAGTTGCTTCGCGTTCCACTTCGGCTTCTTCTATAATGCTTTGCTCCACCACTTCCGCTGATTCATGTAGACATTTCCGGAGATGAGAAACGTGAAAGACGTTGTAAATTCCAGCCAATCTTTCAGGCAGCTCTACTCTATAAGACATTTTCCCAACCTTCTCGATGATAGGGAACGGTCCTACAAATCTTGGTGCTAGCTTTCCTGCGGATCCAAAGCGAACGACGTTCCTTAAAGGAGATACCTTAAGGAAAACCCTATCCCCAACCTCAAACTCAAGGTCGGTCCTTCTTTTGTCGGCATAGGATTTCTGTCTGTCTTGGGCTGTCTTCATCCTTCTCCGTATCAAATCCACTTTTTCTGAAGTCTCTCTAATCATGTTTGGCCCAAGCATAATCTTGTCAATGGACTCCCACCAACAAGTTGGTGATCGGCAAGGTTTTCCATACAAAGCTTCGAAGGGCGCCATACCGATGGTGGCTTGGTAACTGTTGTTATAGGCGAATTCCACTAAAGGAAGGTGATCCTCCCAAGTCCCTCCAAAGTCAAGAACGCACAGTCTTAGAAGATCTTCTAGTACTCTATTCACCCTTTCTGTCTGACCATCAGTTTGGGGGTGATAGGCCGTGCTCAAGCATAACTGTGTGCCAACAGCTTCTTGCAGACTCTGCCAAAATTCGCTCGTGAAGATGGGGTCTCTGTCACTCACTATGCTAGAGGGTATTCCATGGAATCGAACTATTTCCTTGAGATAAAGAGAAGCTAGAAACGAAGCAGTCCTTCTACTCTTGATAGGTAAAATGTGGGCGCTTTTAGTAAGCATGTCCACTATCACCCAAATGCTAGTATTGCCTCTTCTTGACCTAGGAAACCCGTCAATGAAGTCCATTGAAATGCTATCACACTTCCACTGTGGGACCTCTAAAGGATGAAGTAGTCCTCCAGGCTTCTTCTGTTCTGCCTTGACCTGTTGGCAGGTCATGCACTTAGAAACGAAATCTGCCACATCCTTCTTCATGCCGCTCCAAGAGAAAGTTCTTTTGATATCCTTGTACATCTTATCACCGCCAGGGTGTATAGTCATCTTGGAATGATGCGCTTCCTCGAGAACCTTCTTTGTCAACTCCCTTGCTTGTGGGACGCATAATCTTCCATCTCGCCTCAGCCAACCCTTATCATCGATGGTGCATCTATTGAGGTGACTAGAAGTCTCACCCCTAATAAGTTTATAAATCACATCAACAAGCTGAGGGTCTTCACGTTGTGCAGCCCCTATTGAGTCAAAGAGAGTAGTGCGTACTTCGAGAGATGCTAACAAACCCGGTACAAAATCTGAGGAGGGCCTAAAGTTAAAACTGGCTATATACTCCAAGCTTTGCCTTTCCACAAAGAGAGGGCTTAGGGCCAGTTTCTTTCGGCTCAACGCATCTGCTACTACGTTGCCTTTGCTGAAAGTATAGGAAATTTCAAAATCATACGAGGCAAGGAACTATATCCACCTTTGCTGCCTCAAGTTAAGATCTTTCTGCGAGAAAAGATATTTCAACGATTTATGGTCAGTATATAATTCGAACTTCTCACCTAGAAGATAATGGCGCCAAGACGATGGCGGCCAACTCAAGATCGTGGGTTGGGTAGTTCTTTTCATGAACTTTCAATTGTCTTCCACCATAAGCTACTACCCTTCCTTCTTGTATTAGAATAGCGCCTAGTCCTGTTCCACATGCATCTGTATATACTGTGAACATTTTGCTTCCATCCGGCAAAGTCAGAACGGGGGTTGTTGTGAGAGCCCTTTTAATCGTTGGAAAGAAAACTCGCAATCCAAATCCCAAGTGAACGCTAGATTCTTCTTTGTTACCCTTGTGAGTGGAGCTGAGATTTTCGCGAAATCCCTAATGAACTTTCGGTAAAAACCAGCTAGCCCTAGAAAGCTTCGGACTTCGGTTGAATTTCTTGGTGTCTTCCAATCTTGCACTGCCACCACTTTCGCGGGGTCCACAGCCAACCCCTCTTTGGACACTATATGCCTCAGAAATCTTACTTCTTTTCTCCAAAAGTGGCACTTGGAGAATTTGGCTTTTAGCTGATGTGCACGGAGAGTATCCATGATCTCTTTCAGATGCTGAGCATGTTCTTCCTCATTCTTTGAGAAGATCAAAATATCGTCTATGAAGACCACCACGAACTTATTGAGGAATTCTCTGAACACCATGCTCATTAGGTCTATGAAATAAGCGGGTGCGTTTGTCAAACCGAAAGGCATGACAAGCCACTCGAAGAAACCATCTGGGGTTCTGAACGTCGTTTTATCAATGCTATCTTCATCTACCCTTAGCTGATGGAACCCAGTAGCCAGATCAAGTTGGGAGAAGACCGACGCACCTACAAGCTGATCAAACAAATCGTCTATTCGGGGAAGCGGGTGTCTATTCTTTTTAGTCAGCTTGTTTAGCTCCCTTTAGTCCACACAAAGATGTAGTGAACCATTTTTTTTGGTGGCGAACACCACTGGAGCACCCCATTTCGAGATATTCCTTCTTATAAACCCTTTCTCGAGAAGCTCCTTAACTTGCTTACTGAGCTCCTTTCTCTCTTTTGGAGCCATGTGTCTAACAGGCAGAGCTACGGGCTTTGCATTATCAACAAGATATATGCGGAAGTCTATTTCCCGCTTCGGAGGTAAGGCTTTCACCTCTTCAAAGACATCCGGATATTCCCGGACTATCCTAACCGACTGCAAATTCTCAACAGAAGCGTCAAGCGACTCTAGATAACTAAGCATAACAGCATTCAAGGGATTACAAGAAATTTCTAGAGTGTTACCGAGCCGAGTCAAGAGCCTAACCACTCTTTTCTCATAATCAAGAATGGCACCATTACTGGATAACCAGTCCATGCCTAAGATCAGTCCATATCCCGAGAAGCCCGAAACAAAGGCACTACATCTAAATTCAACACTTAGAATAAAGATTTTCAAATCCAAGCAAACCATCGACAAATAAGCCGAGCCCCCAATTGGATTTGAAACAACCAAGGGATCTTCTACCAGTCTAGGTGCAAAGATTCTACTGAAGCAGATGAAATAAAGGAGTGTGATGCACCAGAATCAAAGAGAGTACGAACTTGATGATCATACAGATAAACTAAGCTTTCTACAGAAATATTTCTACCTCGTTCCTGTGGAGGTGCCACCAGCGCGTGGACTTGTCCGCCTGAGGTGGATCCAGTCCTCTGTTCCTGCCCCGCTTCTTTGGGCAGTCCTTAGCCAAGTGTCCAGTCTCGCCACAACTGAAGCAACCACCATTCATCTTTGCCTTCTTCTTTCTGCAGTCTTTTTCTATATGTACCACAATGCCACAGAAATTGCACTTTCTCTTTTCACGGGATTTGTTGTTCTTCCCGCCTTTCTTGAAGTCTGTTTTCTTAGCCTGTAGACCCTCCTTCTTTTCTTGAGGCACTTCTGCCTTTGCCTCTTTCTTGCCTTTATCTTCCTCGTGTAGCAATGCCATATCCACTAAGCTTTCATAAGTCGCTCCCGTGGATACATGAGTCATAGAAAGGCTGTGTAGAGGCTCATTCAAACCTTTGACGAAGCGGAGCGCCTTCTTCTGTTGGGTGTTTACTAAGTCCAACCAAAATCTGGCCAGCTGATTAAACTAATTAACGTACTCCCTGATTGTCATACTTCCCTGTTTCAGAGTTAGGAACTTCTCCATTTGCAGGCTTCTTTCAGCTTGGGAGAGGAATTTCATCTCAAATCTCGTCCTGAAATCTTCCCATGTTTCCACTGGCCTCTCAGCATTGGTGATCTCCCACCAATAAGATGCTTCATCTTTAAGCAACCACACTGCTAGCTGTATCTTTTGCATGTAGTCAACTTCGAAGATGAAAAACAGATCCTCGGTCTCCTTTAGCCAGTTTCTTGCTACTACAAAGGATTCAGTTCCATAAAAGTCCTTTCCACCCATAGCCTTGAAGTCTCTACATGTCTTTGCAAAAGCATTTCCACGAGGAGGAGGCGGAGGAGGAGGAGGAGGAACCGCCGCCACTGGAGGAGGAATGTCTGTTGGGCCCGCGCCATTGGCCCTAGCGTCCAGGTACCTCCTAAACCAGCTGGGTACAGGTACTCCTTCCGGAAGGTTAAGGTCTCCAGACATGCTGAAACAAAAAGGAAAGGCTCAAAACGAAGGATAGATAGATAGTGCATATGGCTTTTAAGGGATTATGCCTTTTAAAATATCAAAACTTTTCTTGAAAATGCTTCTTTAAACTTCTCTTTTGAAAATAGTTTCAAAACTTTTATCTTATCTGGTAAACCTATGCTCTGATACCAAGTGAAACACACCACCCTCCATTAAGGTCACTCACAGAGGGACTGCCTTATCTTTGGTGGAGGTTTGTAAGTAATAGTCACGGATAAACACAAGACAGATATAAACATATATATATAAGCAGTGGAAAAACAACAGACTTTTTATTTAATAAAAATACTTGTTCATACAAAAACACTTCCATAACTGTCACATAACACTTCCAAAACATTACATAATCATTTGTGTCTTGTTTAGTAAATAAAGAAGCATAAAACATAATTAAAACTACATAAATCCCCATGATTGTATCCAACGGCCATAGCCAAAGCAAGAGAGTCCAAACCGTACATCTGCTATCTTGAAGCTTTGCAAAGTGTCTGACTAAGCTGAGTTGTTTCCTCCCTGTGGACCTGGGGGGGAAACGGAAGAAAAGAAGATGAAAGAAAATAGGGTCAGACATAAAGCCTGGTAAGTTTAGTGACTCTTCAGTATGTGAATAAGAATAAGGGCATGACAAGTATAAACTGGAAATAGGAAAGTATCATAAACTAAGATAAAGCAGTTTGAATCGAGTATCCTATCGCACCCCCACACTATATCTCTGCACCTACATGTATTAGTTCTGAACTGGCACCCCGTGCTGAGGGTAAAGTGATCCCCTTTTTCTAAAGATCGGCTCCTACTCGCAAATCGTCTATGTCTTACGGCCCCCAATGATCGTAGATACCTATGCTGGTCCCACCATAGAGTGTATCAAGATCCATGGTGGAGGTCCGACACAATCCTTAGAATACATAGGTTATACTACTTATGCGCCAGTGCCCTATTTGTCTGCTCCGAAGTGTGTGCACGCCCGCACTCCGTTAGAACCCACACTATGCACCAACCGCCGTCACTTTTGACCGCTTACAATCAGCCCAGTAATCGTGCCCCACCCTGCCTAGTTTCAGGGTACCGTGATACCTAATTTGGGTTACTGCTGAAACGGGTCCCTCGTTACTAGGGTTTTCTAGTCAAACATGTTAAGTGGTTAAGTGTCTGATGTTACCTAACCCCACCCATCAGTTTACTTAACATGTTGAATTGGTTAAGTGTTTTAGTTAACTTAACCCTATCTTCTGTCCTTAACCTCTTAAAGCACCGACCACTCACATTAGACAGATATTGTTACGGTTACTGGATGTGCCGGTCGGTTCCGGGCAGATTTACACCGTAACTCTGTCTAACCTCGGGTCCTTGTGGGTCTCCATGCTTAACCACCCACATTGGATAGGTACTGTTGTGACTATTGGACAGCCGGGCGGGACCGGGCAGGTTTACATCACAACTCAATCCAACCTCGTGTTAAGCACATTCGTATTTTCTAAATTTACATATTTGTCTTTATTACCTGTTATATGTAAGTTTGTTAACCATTAAAGGTTACGGCCCACATTCCAAGTTTAACATTTTTGGTATAAGAATTTATATCGTTTAAATGTCACAAATTTTTGGCATGTGACAAACATGCCAATTTCATATATTTTTATGCCAAGTTTTCCTACCCATTTTACCCAACGTTACCCCGTCTAAATATTAGGCTAACAACTCTTAGCCTAATTTTCGTTCGCATGATTTTAACATATGATATTAGGCTAAAAACTTAGCCTAGTTTAACGCACAAAGTTTGCATAAAGGAATCTATCTACATAACATGTCATAGGTGTAAACTTATGTATAATAGGGTTGAACTTGCAAAATGACTAAATCTAAATAGATGTCACATAAAATGGCATAATCTTGACTTGCATAAACATAGGCCTAACCATATTTATCTAGGCATTACTTCAAACACGAAACTAGCATGTGATAAGGTTATTACATGTTCATAAAATGTCAAATTTTGGTATTTACACAAAGGTGTGAACTAACTCAAATCATGTAGCCTATTTCAACATGAAACCTGTATTAATTGTGTAACCCAAATGGATCCAATTACAACTTGAAATGAGCATAAGAATATATATACAAGGATTTTAATCATGTCGGCATAACGGTCTTAACATAGAACATGTGTATATAAGTCTTAACTTGGACTTAGCAAAATGTATACAATCCATGTTAAACATAAAGGTGTAAATTCTAATATTAACCACAAACTTGCAAGTGATGTTGTTTTCAATTATAAATGTTAAAAAGGTCCACATCACATCAATTTATACCACAAACACCCCAATTCCATTCACAATAAAAATTATCGCAACGTATATACATTATTAACATTATACAACATAAACATTATATAACATAATGTGATTCCAATTTCCAATTTATATCAAATCACGTACCTCCGCCACTGGAGGAGGAATGTCTGTTGGGCCCGCGCCATTGGCCCTAGCGTCCAAGTACCTCCTAAACCAGCTGGGTACAGGTACTCCTTCCGGAAGGTTAAGGTCTCCAGACATGCTGAAACAAAAAGGAAAGGCTCAAAACGAAGGATAGATAGATAGTGCATATGGCTTTTAAGGGATTATGCCTTTTAAAATATCAAAACTTTTCTTGAAAATGCTTCTTTAAACTTCTCTTTTGAAAATAGTTTCAAAACTTTTATCTTATCTGGTAAACCTATGCTCTGATACCAAGTGAAACACACCACCCTCCATTAAGGTCACTCACAGAGGGACTGCCTTATCTTTGGTGGAAGTTTGTAAGTAATAGTCACGGATAAACACAAGACAGATATAAACATATATATATAAGCAGCGGAAAAACAACAGACTTTTTATTTCATAAAAATACTTGTTCATACAAAAACACTTCCATAACTGTCACATAACACTTCCAAAACATTACATAGTCATTTGTGTCTTGTTTATTAAATAAAGAAGCATAAAACATAATTAAAACTACATAAATCCCCATGATTGTATCCAACGGCCATAGCCAAAGCAAGAGAGTCCAAACCGTACATCTGCTATCTTGAAGCTTTGCAAAGTGTCTGACTAAGTTGAGTTGTTTCCTCCCTGTGGACCTGGGGGGAAACGGAAGAAAAGAAGATGAAAGAAAATAGGGTCAGACATAAAGCCTGGTAAGTTTAGTGACTCTTCAGTATGTGAATAAGAATAAGGGCATGACAAGTATAAACTGGAAATAGGAAAGTATCATAAACTAAGATAAAGCAGTTTGAATCGAGTATCCTATCGCACCCCCACACTATATCTCTACACCTACATGTATTAGTTCTGAACTGGCACCCCGTGCTGAGGGTAAAGTGATCCCCTTTTTCTAAAGATCGGCTCCTACTCGCATGATCATCTATGTCTTACGGCCCCCAATGATCGTAGATACCTATGCTGGTCCCACCATAGAGTGTATCAAGATCCATGGTGGAGGTCCGACACAATCCTTAGAATACATAGGTTATACTACTTATGCGCCAGTGCCCTATTTGTCTGCTCCGAAGTGTGTGCACGCCCGCACTCCGTTAGAACCCACACTATGCACCAACCGTCGTCACTTTTGTCCGCTTACAATCAGCCCAGTAATCGTGCCCCACCCTGCCTAGTTTCAGGGTACCGTGATACCTAATTTGGGTTACTGCTGAAACGGGTCCCTCGTTACTAGGGTTTTCTAGTCAAACATGTTAAGTGGTTAAGTGTCTGATGTTACCTAACCCCACCCATCAGTTTACTTAACATGTTGAATTGGTTAAGTGTTTTAGTTAACTTAACCCTATCTTCTGTCCTTAACCTCTTAAAGCACCGACCACTCACATTAGACAGATATTGTTACGGTTACTGGATGTGCCGGTCGGTTCCGGGCAGATTTACACCGTAACTCTGTCTAAGCTCGGGTCCTTGTGGGTCTCCATGCTTAACCACCCACATTGGATAGGTACTGTTGTGACTATTGGACAGCCGGGCGGGACCGGGCAGGTTTACATCACAACTCAATCCAACCTCGTGTTAAGCACATTCGTATTTTCTAAATTTACATATTTGTCTTTATTACCTGTTATATGTAAGTTTGTTAACCATTAAAGGTTACGGCCCACATTCCAAGTTTAACATTTTTGGTATAAGAATTTATATCGTTTAAATGTCACAAATTTTTGGCATGTGACAAACATGCCAATTTCATATATTTTTATGCCAAGTTTTCCTACCCATTTTACCCAACGTTACCCCGTCTAAATATTAGGCTAACAACTCTTAGCCTAATTTTCGTTCGCATGATTTTAACATATGATATTAGGCTAAAAACTTAGCCTAGTTTAATGCACAAAGTTTGCATAAAGGAATCTATCTACATAACATGTCATAGGTGTAAACTTATGTATAATAGGGTTGAACTTGCAAAATGACTAAATCTAAATAGATGTCACATAAAATGGCATAATCTTGACTTGCATAAACATAGGCCTAACCATATTTATCTAGGCATTACTTCAAACACGAAACTAGCATGTGATAAGGTTATTACATGTTCATAAAATGTCAAATTTTGGTATTTACACAAAGATGTGAACTAACTCAAATCATGTAGCCTATTTCAACATGAAACCTGTATTAATTGTGTAACCCAAATGGATCCAATTACAACTTGAAATGAGCATAAGAATATATATACAAGGATTTTAATCATGTCGGCATAACGGTCTTAACATAGAACATGTGTATATAAGTCTTAACTTGGACTTAGCAAAATGTCTACAATCCATGTTAAACATAAAGGTGTAAATTCTAATATTAACCACAAACTTGCAAGTGATGTTGTTTTCAATTATAAATGTTAAACAGGTCCACATCACATCAATTTATACCACAAACACCCAAATTCCATTCACAATAAAAATCATCGCAACGTATATACATTATTAACATTATACAACATAAACATTATATAACATAATGTGATTCCAATTTCCAATTTATATCAAATCACGTACCTCCGCCACTGGAGGAGGAATGTCTGTTGGGCCCGCGCCATTGGCCCTAGCGTCCAAGTACCTCCTAAACCAGCTGGGTACAGGTACTCCTTCCGTAAGGTTAAGGTCTCTAGACATGCTGAAACAAAAAGGAAAGGCTCAAAACGAAGGATAGATAGATAGTGCATATGGCTTTTAAGGGATTATGCCTTTTAAAATATCAAAACTTTTCTTGAAAATGCTTCTTTAAACTTCTCTTTTGAAAATAGTTTCAAAACTTTTATCTTATCTGGTAAACCTATGCTCTGATACCAAGTGAAACACACCACACTCCATTAAGGTCACTCACAGAGGGACTGCCTTATCTTTGGTGGAGGTTTGTAAGTAATAGTCACGGATAAACACAAGACAGATATAAACATATATATATATATAAGCAGCGGAAAAACAACAGACTTTTTATTTCATAAAAATACTTGTTCATACAAAAACACTTCCATAACTGTCACATAACACTTCCAAAACATTACATAATCATTTGTGTCTTGTTTATTAAATAAAGAAGCATAAAACATAATTAAAACTACATAAATCCCCATGATTGTATCCAACGGCCATAGTCAAAGCAAGAGAGTCCAAACCGTACATCTGCTATCTTGAAGCTTTGCAAAGTGTCTGACTAAGCTGAGTTGTTTCCTCCCTGTGGACCTGGGGGGGAAACGGAAGAAAAGAAGATGAAAGAAAATAGGGTCAGACATAAAGCCTGGTAAGTTTAGTGACTCTTCAGTATGTGAATAAGAATAAGGGCATGACAAGTATAAACTGGAAATAGGAAAGTATCATAAACTAAGATAAAGCAGTTTGAATCGAGTATCCTATCGCACCCCCACACTATATCTCTGCACCTACATGTATTAGTTCTGAACTGGCACCCCGTGCTGAGGGTAAAGTGATCCCCTTTTTCTAAAGATCGGCTCCTACTCGCATGATCATCTATGTCTTACGGCCCCCAATGATCGTAGATACCTATGCTGGTCCCACCATAGAGTGTATCAAGATCCATGGTGGAGGTCCGACACAATCCTTAGAATACATAGGTTATACTACTTATGCGCCAGTGCCCTATTTGTCTGCTCCGAAGTGTGTGCACGCCCGCACTCCGTTAGAACCCACACTATGCACCAACCGCCGTCACTTTTGACCGCTTACAATCAGCCCAGTAATCGTGCCCCACCCTGCCTAGTTTCAGGGTACCGTGATACCTAATTTGGGTTACTGCTGAAACGGGTCCCTCGTTACTAGGGTTTTCTAGTCAAACATGTTAAGTGGTTAAGTGTCTGATGTTACCTAACCCCACCCATCAGTTTACTTAACATGTTGAATTGGTTAAGTGTTTTAGTTAACTTAACCCTATCTTCTGTCCTTAACCTCTTAAAGCACCGACCACTCACATTAGACAGATATTGTAACGGTTACTGGATGTGTCGGTCGGTTCCTGGCAGATTTACACTGTAACTCTGTCTAACCTCGGGTCCTTGTGGGTCTCCATGCTTAACCACCCACATTGGATAGGTACTGTTGTGACTATTGGACAGCCGGGCGGGACCGGGCAGGTTTACATCACAACTCAATCCAACCTCGTGTTAAGCACATTCGTATTTTCTAAATTTACATATTTGTCTTTATTATCTGTTATATGTAAGTTTGTTAACCATTAAAGGTTACGGCCCACATTCCAAGTTTAACATTTTTGGTATAAGAATTTATATCGTTTAAATGTCACAAATTTTTGGCATGTGACAAACATGCCAATTTCATATATTTTTATGCCAAGTTTTCCTACCCATTTTACCTAACGTTACCCCGTCTAAATATTAGGCTAACAACTCCTAGCCTAATTTTCGTTCGCATGATTTTAACATATGATATTAGGGTAAAAACTTAGCCTAGTTTAACGCACAAAGTTTGCATAAAGGAATCTATCTACATAACATGTCATAGGTGTAAACTTATGTATAATAGGGTTGAACTTGCAAAATGACTAAATCTAAATTGATGTCACATAAAATGGCATAATCTTGACTTGCATAAACATAGGCCTAACCATATTTATCTAGGCATTACTTCAAACACGAAACTAGCATGTGATAAGGTTATTACATGTTCATAAAATGTCAAATTTTGGTATTTACACAAAGATGTGAACTAACTCAAATCATGTAGCCTATTTCAACATGAAACTTGTATTAATTGTGTAACCCAAATGGATCCAATTACAACTTGAAATGAGCATAAGAATATATATACAAGGATTATAATCATGTCGGCATAACGGTCTTAACATAGAACATGTGTATATAAGTCTTAACTTGGACTTAGCAAAATGTATACAATCCATGTTAAACATAAAGGTGTAAATTCTAATATTAACCACAAACTTGCAAGTGATGTTGTTTTCAATTATAAATGTTAAACAGGTCCACATCACATCAATTTATACCACAAGCACCCCAATTTCATTCACAATAAAAATCATCGCAAGGTATATACATTATTAACATTATACAACATAAACATTATATAACATAATGTGATTCCAATTTCCAATTTATATCAAATCACGTTCTTTTTCAATTCATATCTCAAACGTAACTAGACTTACAACGATCGATGAACTTGAATTCTGGATTCTGAGTTCTGAAATTGAGATGCGTTCCTTTTGGTAGACTAACGTTGATTTGATTCGTGTTTTAACTCTAACATGGCTCGTCTTTAAGCTTTTCTACAAGTGGAGGCTCCTCTCAATTTCCTACCGACAGCATGGCGGCTCCGTCTCTAATTTCTTATGTTAATTTAGGTTGGAGTCTTAGGTTGTATTTATAGAATTTCAGATTGATTTGAGCCGTCAGATGATCATAGACGAATCTAGACCATTAAATTCGAAAGGAGCCAACCAAAATGCGACATGTCAGCCCTAGTGACACAGCCAAGCCTCAGAAATCGACCAGAACCCGACCAGGCCAGCCAGGGCCAAACCAGGTCGATAGGGCAGGTCTTCCCCCAGGTCGACCCCCTGGTCGACCTAGTGTCTGGGCGGGAAAATCCCGCCCAGCCCAGTTTGGGTTTGATTTTGAATTTTGAACTTCTTTTTGAACTGTTTGAATTTTAATTTGAATTCTGAAACTTCCGGAGGTCATAACTCCTTTATACGGAGTCCGATTCACGCAAACTCGGACTTCATCTCAAGCAGAATTCCGAGACAATCGCAACGGTGAAACCCGTTTCCCTTAATTCTTTCATTTAGAATTAATTATACTTAAATTTGTTATTATACAGTTAACAGAAAATTTGGGGTGTTACACAATCTCCAATAAGCACCATGCGGTTTTCGATTTTATATTATATATGGAGCGTGAGATGCAAGCGTTCTGCTAGATTGCTATTTATTTGATTTAGACACTATTATAATATTACCAGATTTGATATCAAGAATATTTTTGGTTATCGTAAGGTAAAAACCATCTGTGTTTATTTGTGGATCGGTCTTACAATTATCATTTCTTTCGAAAGGATCTTTGAAAGTTAAACAAGTGGTTGGGGTTTACTCACACCAGACCCATGACTGACCCAGAGTTTATTTTGTTTTGTTTTTCCCTAAACACTTGGGTGCCTAAATTTGTATGGGCAGTCAAGTAGTCGGGATTTTATAGATTCACTTGGAGGAGCTTAAAGCAGGAGGCTTCAACTATTAGCTATAGACTATCACATTTTCCGCTGTATACTATGTTGTATCTGGAAACAGGTGTTATAACTGTTCCAGGAATAACTGTTGTGCTCTGATGATGGTATGTATATACAGTTACTGATTTGTATTTCAAAGTTTATGTTATATAATATATTTTATTCATTCCGCTGTGAGATTTTTGTTCTTCGTTTCCTTCTATTCTAACTTTTATTTCTTTCTATTTCTCATCCTCTAACTTCTTTCTTCTAATGATACGTATTTCTGTGCAATTTGGGTTGGATGTGTAGTGTTATTAGTCGACTCGAAGGGTACGGAAATTCGGGCCATTACAGTACTCGACCTACAAGCGGTTTTTTAGGTGCCCCAATCGTACCCCTGCTTTGAGCCTGCTAGAACTTACGAAAACGATAATCTGTCGGCCTTCGCCTCTCTAATCATCCAACCCGACGACTTTTCATAGATCAAGCGACCATTATTCACCAACTCACGACCTTTGAGTTGTCACCTCATTCGTTGTTCTACACCGATCAACGAACACATTCAAACACTTCAAACCTTCCTCCTAGAATTCACTTCAAAGTCACACCATCACCAAGCCAAATTACATCAATGTGCTACGGGTAATTGCCCCCGAAAAATATATTTTTTTCCAGATCTTTATGTTCAAATCTGAGTCGTACATGAAAAATAAATTTTTCAGAAATGGCCTTGTTATACACGACCGACCAAATCATGCTCGACCCCTATGAGCATGACCGACCATATGTTGCTCAACCCCAATTCTTAAACCAAAAGCCATCCTGCATGATTGAGCCTCATGAACGATAGAACATGCTTGACCGACCACAAGCCATGCTCGACCCAACCATGCTCGGGCCAACACTGCCGGACTAGACTTCCTTCCACCATATCCATGCTCGACCGCCCTAGCTTGCTTGATCAGAACTTCTGCTCGACCCTGGCACGCTTTACCCTGACCAAGTCCTGCTCGAGCCAAAGCTCGCTTGACCCCTAGCCCGCTCGACCCAACCATATTTTGCATGACCCCGTGCATTTCTGTTAGATCGACTCGGTGCCTCTTGCTCAAACGAACCATGTTGGTTCGACCCTACTATGTGCGACCGACCCTGTGACTTGTTCTCCAAGACAACACTACGATCGACTGACCTTGGATGGTCACGAATGACCCAAAACCTACACTCCTCCATTTCCACTCCGATTTCAACCAAAACTTCGCCAAACGATAGATTCGACGAAACCAACTTGTCAAATCCGTCAAATATGACCACGAACATGATATAAATCCATTAACAACATGAAAACGAGGATTATCACTAAAAAATATGCAAATCACTCCAATATCATGATGATTGAGCATATACACAAAATTATAGATCTAACCAACATAATCATATAAAATGGCATAGGAATTACCAATTTAAACTTGCTAAAATAGATCATAGGGTGATTCATATGAAAATGGACTTGTCACGTTATAGATCTATGGTTAAATACTTGAATTTGAAGAAAAACATGATCAAACATTCATATACTTCGTTGAATCAATGTGAGAGATGCAAATCACTCACTGATTCTCCCAAACAAGCTAAATTCAATGCAATAAGATTCCGGACAGCAACCAATTCGAATGAAACCTATTGATCCGATGAATTCTCACTCCAAAGGATGTAAATCTACCTCCAATGGATTAGATCTTCGATTTGCTTCCTTAGATTTTGATATTTAATGGTGGAAAGGTGTTAGATAAAGGAAGAACATATGCCACAAAATTAGAGAATAGAGAAACTAAACCATTTCTCATACCTCCCACCCCGTATTTATATCCTTCCACTATCCCACTAATGGGTCTTCCCAAATCAGCCCATTTCGGCTCTCCAAGCCTGAACAGCCAATTGAAAAATATAAAACAGCGATTCCTCTCAAACTGCTAAGCCAAATCTTTAACGTAACCACTCTACAGATAGGAAATCATCATTTCATTTCCCATGGCACAAGTCCCACCACATGATTCGACCTGAGTCAAAAGTTATGCCATGTACAAGACTAACAAGGGAAAAATGGTCATAAATAAAATAGGTAAAAATTATGGACATATCTCGCATCCTCATAAGAAACATATTAAAATATGAGAATGATCCAACCCTCCTAGAATAAAATAAAAATAATTTACGATCTTCCGATACATAAAATGCGGGCTGTTACATTATTCATCCTTAAGAATTTCGCCCTCGAAACTCCAAAAAACCACAATAATTCTGCATGCCTATCTTCCTTGAGAAGCCAATTCTATCTTCCAAACTAGCAACCATCAAGTCATGCATCCACAGCCTTATCCTAGCATGCAAAATTCTATTAAACAATCAACAAGATACAATGTAACACCCTGCATTTTTAATATAATTAAAAATGAGATATATGTATATATGCATAGATATATTTAAAGGAAAGATTAAATAATATTAATGTAATTGCATGTAAGAAGTTTATGCAGTGAAATAAAGAAAAAGATTAATAAAGAAATTGCATGCAATATTTGAAATAAGAAGAAATACAGTGAAATGTGAAGAAATACATGCGAACACTTAAAAAGAAATAAAAAGGAGAATTTGAAGAGACTCTAGAATTTGGTCATGAAATTAGCGTCATTACGTTCGTGGCGATTTTCTGGTCAATCTAGACCTATAGTTTGTAGAAAACTGATTTAAAACAAAGAAGTTATCCTTAATTTAAGAAATGCAACAAAACATGAAAAAGAGCAATGGGAAAGGAATAATATGTAGCTTGGTCCTAAGTCCTGTTAACAAAAGACTTAGTAGCTCATTTGGTTAATACATGAGACTTGTACATAATAGGTTGTGAGTTCAATCCCCACTAGTGCCATATTTTTTGTTTTTGTTTTAAGGAGCGGCTAAATAGTGGCTTAGCAAATTGGTTCCCTTCGAAAGGGGATAAGTTAATTGGAGGTTTAATTGAAAGAATCGAAATAAATCATTAATTGATTAAGGAAGATAATTTCCAAATAAAATAGACAATTGTTCGCTTAGTATATGCATAAGAGATGGATGCGTATGAGCATGATTCAAATTTGAAGTTGCACGCGAACATAGAGACAAACAAAAAGGTGGCATATATGTATACATTTTATTTGAAATTAATGCAATAAGGGAAAGAGGATATGTGAAATTATTTCATTAAATAAATGGATGATGCATGAACCTGAATAAAAATAAATTAATGTGATGCAAATAAAAGAAAGAGAATATGGAATGCAAAACATGTCAAATGTGCAATTAAAGCATGCATAGAAAAAGGTTGTAAACATTAAAATGGAGCAATTAAATGTGAAGGGGATCAACTTTTGAAATTTAAACGTTTAAAAATTAAACTAATAAGGCCATAAGCAAGCCACAATTGGAGGAAGGTTAATGTTATTAAATAACATTCAAATCAGAGACGCATGCACATGTGATTAGATGTAAATAAATAAAAGAAAATGGTTTAAGGACATGCGGTTTCTTTTCAAAAAGAGTAGACAAAAAGAGAAAGAAATCAATTATTTGATTAGGAGAAGAATATAGCAAATAAAGGTTCACGTATAAGTGCAAATAAATAAATAAATAAATAATTGAATGCATGAAGGAAAGAGGTTGCTATACATTAAAAATAGTATGTAATGCATTAATTAGAAAGAAATAAAGCGATTTCTTTTGTTTATTTTATTTAAAGGAACACTAAGTGTGAAAAGGGTTGTTCTGGATGGTTCTTTTCTACGGTGAGGTGGACGGTTTAGATGAGTTTTTATTTAATCCTAAGGTCCTAGTTGCTCTAACCCACTTATAAAAGAATACCTAACCTAACCCTAAAATCATTCTATCTCTTACAAGACTCCTCCATGCCACCAAACTTCAACCCAACATAGCCGCTACCTCTAAACTCAAAATTAAATTGCAAGTTCTTCATCAATTTTGGAGTTTAATCAAATCAAGAAGCAAGTTTCTTCAACAACAACTCACGTTCTGCGTCAATAATCAAATAAGAAGCCTAAACCAACGTTCTATCTCAACAACTAATTGTTTATTTCTCCAATCCAGTCAAGGTGAGTGGTTTAAAATATAGTTGTTGTATAATTGTACTTCTATCGTTTGTCATTCCCCATAATGAGTATGATGATAATTTAATAAGATCAGTTATTTCATTTATGCTTATGATTGAGTTCTCTCCTTTTTATTCTTTCCCCTTTTTATTTTCATAGCTAGGCTATCTCGAGCCTACATCTATCATGAATTTATGCGTTGTAAACGAGAACGAGAAACTAAAAAGGAATAAAGGGGTTGTTTGGGCATAATATGGGTTGGAAGGATTTATGTATGATTTGAATAGAATTATGGACATAATTGTATGGTAATTTTAAATTTATGTAGTTTGGCATGATTGAAATTGGATATGGAATAAGTACGATTTAATATTAACAACATGTAATTGGATATCATGAATTGGTGAAATTTATTGGTAAGATAAACCTAAAAGGTGATTTAGATTATATGTATGAACATGGGAACGTTGGGAAATATATTGGAAAAATATTGATTTTATGAACTTGAGTATTATTGGATATTTTGGATAATTGGAATATAAAAGAAATTGGCATATTGGGTATGGACTACATGGAATTGATGAAACTGCCTATAATTTGATATTTGTAATTAAGGCTAATTAATATGTAATTAGTGACAAGTTGGAATAGGCAAAATTGTAAATATGACTATATGTTGAATTGGAAACACATAACATGAAAATTGGGATTTGGGTGAAATACGATGTTAATGAACCTTTGACACGAGGTTAGGCGCAATTGTGGTGTAAGACTGCTCGGAACCGCCAATCTAGCTGCCACAATTGGACGTCTAATGTGAGAGGTCAAAGGCATGAATTGTAGGCGTAACGGTTGGTGACGCGAGGTTAGACCCGCTTTGTGGTGTAAGACTGCCCGGAACCGCTCGGCAAATCCAGCAGCCACAAAGTGTTCGGTCTAATGTGGGAGGTCATGCACCGTTCGTCATAATGAATGAATTAAGGAATACTAACTATAATAAGACATGTGGGTGACATAGGTATGGTTAGAGGGTTAAGTGAGTGACATGTAAAATATGACATGTAAATATGGACTTAACCGTAGTAAGACAAGACATATACATGTAAATATGGACTTAACCGTAGTAAGACAAGACATGTAAAACATGTAAATGTGGACTTAACTGTAGTAAGATACGTGAAGTAAAACATGACTAAGGTGGACTTAACCGTAGTAAAGCATGTGTAAGACATGAAAATAATAATAAAAGAGGTTAAGTGGGACATGGGAGACATGTAAGACATAAATAAATAATGCTTAACCAAAGGGGACCCGTTATGGCATCACAAATTAATTGAATTGGGTAAAGTTTAGGTAACGGGTTAAATAAATGGAAAGGGTTAAGTAAATCTAAATTAATGACAAAAGCGGGGAATGGTAAATAACCTAGTATGAATGAATTTGAATAAGAAAAGGAAGGATAATAGGTTAGGCATGTCCTAGGGACAAGTGGAAAGTATAACTTATGGGATAAGGTAAGTTATAAGAAACGATAGAGGAAAATAAGGTAACTTATATGTGAAGATATACTTAATTATAAATTAAGTAGTTTGGGAAGGAGAAGTGTGAAATTTAAGATGTTATAAGTTATATGAATGGAAAAGAAGTAAATTAGAATCATATATGTTGGTTGGGTTGAGTAATTCTCTAGGTGCCAGTCTAATGTTGATTTCGGTCTTCGGGGCTGGTGTTTAGGGGATTATTCTCCTAATCAGTATATATATGGATAAGACATACTTAACTATGAATTATGTATAACATGTTGTTGTAACCCTAAAAGGGAATAATTTATGAAGTTGGAAAACAACTTGTTGTGGTCTTATTAATGGACTTAAATGGGTTAAGTATAAATTGAATTAATAAGCAAGGGTAACTTGGTAAACTTGAAAAGAAAGTCAATATGAATAAGAATAACTAAGTTAAATAAGAAAAACTGACGAGGTAACACAAGCGCGTAAGAATTGATTAGACGTAGGGTCTAATGACATATAAAATCAAGGTGCTTGGGGCAATCTGTACGTTGTAGGATGAATAACCCAACAAACTAAATCATCACGGTGTCATAAGACACAAGGGGAGCACACATTCGTTATTTTGGCGACTCCAATGGACCGGAAAGGGAAGCACGCGGCTTCCTGAGACATTAAAGGTGCTCCTAGTAGTCCTCTGTGTGGTGGCAGATGTTTCAGGCTGTGCCCACAGAGGTTGGGTCTGCGCGTAACTACTAGGCCGGTGGGCCTTGACTGCAAGAATAGTCGGGCAGTCAGAATGCTGTTCGCGGTGACGGAAAAGGTGATTCGACGGTTGCCTCAACGGAGGTGGAGGGTCAGGACCAACAAGGATAGTAAGTCGTTGAGTGCCTGTTACCACAACAAGTAGGAAGTGGAAAGACTAGAGTTAGACCCAATATACCATTAACCATTCACTATCGTGGGACGGTGGTTGAGGGGAGATGCCACATAGATGTTTAGATTGGTTGCTTAGGGGCTTGTCGCTTAGCTCTCGTAGTCTATATTAGTTATGGGAGGGGCTGAGGTGGGGCCATAGCCACAATAGAAAACAGACCCTAGGGATATTTGTGTGGGAGGCTCTTAAAGGCAGGCCTTGCACAAATATAAGGAAAGCCCCGACCGAGTTTCGTGCTTCTTGTGTAGTCCTGCCACGGAACTCGGGCATGCACACACGATGGGTGTGCGGGTTAGATATCGAATACGATAGAGAATACGTACATGGAAGAGTCTAGATATAACCATGTCTGCTCTGGGGGGTGTATCGTAGACTGGAGGGCATTATTCGATAATGGCAGTCAAATTAGAGTGATCCTATATGGGCGTAGTGTTGTATTATATATAAAAGAGGAATATACATTACTATGACATAGGACGAGGGACTGCATATATCACTGCGAGGATACGGTGGGGGCCATGCGAGTGGGGTACCACGGGGTGTACCTCAGTTTGGCGGTAGCTACATATACATTATATTAGGTTAATCTACTGGGAGTAGATGGGTGCGACGTGTGTGTAAGCCTTGAGCGCTAACGACACAAACAACCTAATAAACAATAAAATGTAATTGAACGGTATATGTAGGATTATTCAAGAAGTGTAGTTTAAACTCATTCACACAAAACTTATATTCTGACCCCCTCCTCATAACATTCGCAGGTTAGATTCATGACAGAGACTTATAGCTTTGGAGATACTGATTTAGCAGTATTGTAATTAAGGTAAAGCTATGTTTATATATATATATATATTATATTTTATTCCTTCCACTGTGAGGTGTTTTCCGAACTCTGACATATTTCTTGTCTCTGTCTTCCAACTCGGGTTTTGATGGATTGGGTTTTTGAAAAAAAATCGGTCCGTCGGAATTCGGGTTGTTATATACAATGATATAATGACAATAGATATCATAAGGTCCTACCGACAAAGAGCTCTGGATGAGTTGCCCTCATGCTCTCTTCCGTCGCCAATGTACAATCGTCGCCGTCTTCACTCCATTGTATCTTGACTAGCTTAACCGTCTCCCTCCTAAGCTGTTTCATGTCATCCCCACAACACGAAGCGGTTTACGAGATTTTGCAACTGCAGTCTCTACTTCTAGGTCTTCGTACTGCTCTGGAGATACCATCACATTCGAATTATGCACGAACTTCCATAGGAATGATACATGGAAAACGTTATGCACACTCGACATTTCTCGGGTACCTCCAATCTATATGTGAGCTTTCCAATTCGCTCAACTATCGGAAATGGTCCAACGAACCTTGGAGCTAACTTTCCTTTACTTTCGAATCGAACCACATGCTTTAATGCTGAAATCTTCACGAAAACCATATCGTCAACATCGAATTCCAAATCTTTTCGACATTTATAAGCATAACTTTTCTCATGATCTTGGGTCGCCTTCATTCGTTGTCGAACGATCTTGATACAATCCGAGGTCTCTCTAATCATCTCTGGCCCAAGTACCAACTTATCTCCAATTTTGTTAGACCAAATTATGGCGCTAACACCCAAATTGTCTATAATTGCATATTATAATAACTATAAATGAAGAAAAGTGCAACAAACACACCAAATTTATAGTGGTTCGGCATTAACGAGCCTACGTCCATTTCAAATGATTTTGGTTATATGTTTGAATGCAAATACAATCAATGATTTCTCTCTATCTCCCTTTTACAATGATGATTCACTCAATGATTTCAAGATAATATTGATAAGAAATAATGGAGGAAAAGTAATGGTGGAAACAATACTCAGAATTGCCAAAAAGTTCCTGAAAAATGCCAAGTATGAGGCTATTTATAGGTGTTATCTACAGGCGGTTCGTGAAGACACATGGCAAGGATCCCGAGGATCTCGGACTGGTTTGTGGCTTGATGGAGAAGTAGTCAAATGGTGGTTATGGACAGATGTCATTAAATCATGAGCTTGCAGCTCGTGGAAGACTTGGTCATATCCATCATGTTCTGGGTTCGTGGTCGGGTCGCGATGGTTGATTGCGAGCGGATCGTGGTGGTCATACACGATCGGGTCAGGGCAGACTGGCAAGAGCAGGTCGAGGATCTGGCTCACCAGCGGGTCGTGACAGGTATGGCGAGTCGAGGGAGGAGTGTGCATCACGAGCCAGTGGGAACTGCTAAATGGATAACGAATCGGTTTTGTCCAGTGTGAGCATCCTTGTTCACCAAATGCAAGTCTTCATACCCTTAGTGGCTTGGTTCAAAAACTAGCCAACATTTCGCCCCCTCGAAGTATGTTTTATTAGGGATGGAACATGCTTTGAAATTGTTGAAGTACCTTTTTTCGGAAGGATGTGAATCAATGATTGCATCTGCTCGTATGGTTGCAATGTTTTGAATAGTCGTGTCCTTTGACAAGTATAGATATCAGGCTGGGTTTCAAATTATTGTTCCGTTTATCGATTGACCTTAGTCTTTTGAATTTAGAAGTACATCGCGAGCTATCGTCCAGGTAAGCCTCAAAATTTCTAGACTTCCATAGTTAGTTTTTCTTAAATCCATTCCCCCATGATCCATATTATGGGACCTGCATCATGATCAGGCAACATATCGGGCCCTCACATGAGAAAGGGTGGGCTCGTTCAGGCCTTCACGGTCCATTGGACCAGGTCGACCCTTGTGAGAAAAAAAGGGGAAGTGCAAGAGCCTTTGTTTATGTTATATAAACCGTTCCTTCTTTCTCTCTTACTCTTTCTCTCCTCTTTTACTTTTTCTGCCGCCGCCTAGTCTTTTTCGGATCAAAACCCTAGTTCGAGCAATCCTCTGAAATCAACACCACTTGGAAACCCAATTTAAATAGGTAATGGTGCTAGATCATTCCCAATTTTGATTATCATTCATTGGCTCGGAGTTTCATGTCGTTCCTTTCTCATTCACCTTCGATTCCGATGAATTTACTGCCGATCTTGAGGCCATTGCTAGCGGTTAGCTGCTATGGAGGTGGAGTTGACCTGAGAGAGGGGGTGATGTATTGGGTAGCTATGAATAGAGGAATGGGAGCTTGGGTTCGGTTCAGATAGGAGGAGTGGTTTTTGCAAGTGGAAGAAGGAGTTGACTGGAAGGGGTGCTTCAGCAGATCGATTCGTGAGTGAGACTGTGAGGCGGGTCGTGACAATGATGAGAAGGAGTTATCAACTTGGACTGCGAGTCATGACAACGGGTTCGCCCATAGAGGGGAAGGCGGTATCGAGTCATGAATGGGGTGAATTGGGTAGGTTCATGGAAGTAGCTCACGAGCCCCTCATTCACGAGTCGAGGGGTTTATGATCTTAACCCTCGACCTGAGCTTGGATCATGACCTGGACCTCCATCTCACGGGTTGCATGTGTTCACGAGCCACATTATAATCGCGAACCGAACCCTATCTCACGAGCCGCTCCATAGGGCTTTAATGAGTCAGTCTAACCAGTGAACCGACCCACATTTTGATTGAGATTATATACAACTTTAACATATCAGCGAAGAGTTAAGACAGAGCCTTCAAAATGAACCTTCAAACTTGGATGACCACATTACTTAGTGATGTACAACAACTACTCTTACACTTATCTGTTTAACTTTATGCTTTTTCTTTCAGCGATGCACACACTGACACACTTTGACACTTGCACGCACGAGGTTCACGGGTAATTTTATTCTAATCTCTTATGTTTGTTCGCCAACACAACCAACATGTCCGGTAGACGCTCAATGAGGATATCAGAAAAGCGTGTGGATCCAGAGTCATTAAGTTATTATAACCCTGATATACTCCCTTCTGACCCAGAATGGGAGAAATCTGGATCCGATTACGAAACAGACACAGAAACAGAATTAACATCTTCTGAAAGTACATCACTTGAGGAAGAGGAAGATGGTCGAGCTCCTGATGAGATTCCAGGTGTTAAAGAAGTAGAGAAAGAGAAGCCGAGTGATTTTATAGTCTCCAAATTAGATGACATAAAACTTAAGAGGTTATGCTTAAGGCATGGGATTCCCTGGGTTGATGTGAAAACTCCAGAGAAAGGAGACAGACCCATGCCGCCCCGGAGGGGTACATGGCTATTAGTAGAGTCATGTTCTTGGTGGATGCCATTCCTCCATTTCCTCCAATTGTCGTCGATCCTCTAAGACGACTACGCATTGCTCCTATGCAGCTCCATCCCAATGCTTATGCAGCTTTGTACACATTGTATATCGCTTCTGCAGAGATTTAAGAGACCGAGCTTACATTAAAAGAATTAAACTTCTATTGTTATTTCAAGGATCGCTCCACGGGGACACCGAACTTCATTTTCTTTGAATCAATCCCTTCCAAGAAGGTATTGTCGAACGGACATAGTAATTTAGTAGAAGCTAAGTCTGACTGGTTTTACATAAAACATCAAGTTGGATGTGCGAGGAAGTGGCTACAGTCAAGTAGGTTCTGAATACTTCATTGCATGTTCCAATTATATGATTAAAGTGCTAATATTTCTCTTTCTCTGTACAGCTTATAATTTCTAAAAGACAGAAGGCTCAGTGTACAAGGACCGATTGTCTCGTCTTTTAAAAAGCAAGTCAGAGCTCTGTAAAATTAAGAAATGCATAACCGACGAGAACCTACACAAACCCACCTTCTGGACGTAAGATACGGGCTTGGCCCGGGTGGTAAGCCTTACAAGTACATGCCCCTTACTCAGAAAATTGAGGAATCTAGTAGCAAGCCCTCGGCCGAGGGAGAAGTGACCACGAAAGCTACAAAGACGACCGAACTTCATAAGTGTCCTTGGCCAATGATCGACCATGATGATGAGGATTTGAATGTATACAAAGGAGATGAAATCCGCACTGATGAGCCAAAGGAGGTTTTAGTGCCCAAGGGGCAGTCTTCCCCAAGGACTTCACCATCTGTAGAGCCTATCACCCATGATACATTGACAGAGGAGCAGATATTTGGGGAGTTAGGAAAAATCCCCCTGCCAGATAACATCTACACACCTGAGGACTTTTGTGGGGAACCATTCTTCCCTATCTCTAAGGAAGAAACCACTTCCACCGAAGAGAAAGATATTGTACAGACGAGCCTAGCTCCAGGCCCTGGTCTGTTAGGGGGGATTACATGAGATACACAAATCACATGCACCACTTGCCACATCACTCATGTTCTATTTGTATTCATGGGTCTTATACTTTTTCGTCGTTCTTTGCAGGAAAAATGTCTCATCGCAACTCATATTCTCATCGTGAACTTCGTGGTTGTACTCCTAGAGTCAATCCCATATCTGAACATGACCGCAGTGACAGTCGGGGAGAGACAGTCAACGACACCATGATTCTTATCAGTCTCACTCTACACGGTCTCGCTCTCCTTCGAAGTAGGATCCTGGGAAGTACCATATTCGTCAATTGCCATAGGCGGGAGGAAAGCAACTTCCCAAAGCTCTAACTCTTCCTAAGAGTACACTGTCTTGGGGCAAATCTTCCAAGAAGCATCATGAATCCAAAGACCCAAGCAAAAGTTTGGAGAAAGAGAAAGAGGCTCTTGTTCCTTCTATTCAGCACCACCTGGGCAATACCACCGTACAGGAGGTGGCCCTTACCTCTGATAATAAGCAAAGTTGGAGCGCTTGCAAAAAGAATTCCCCGATATCTATTTTGAGAGGATGCATTTTGTTCCGGATCTTGAGCTAGTTCCTGATGAATGGGATGTAGAGGTTGTAGGCCAAATTGATCACGTGGCTAAACAATATAGAGCAATGAAAAAGCACTCCAAGAATCTGTCAGATGTACCGGCGTCTAGAAGTAAATGCTACCAGGGTTAGGGTGAAAATCGATCACGATGCTAAGGCCAGGAGCAAGGCAGAGAAAGAACTTGAGGATGCGTAAGCTTAGCTTGATTTAGCTCGGCGGGATGCTGAAAACTAAAAAATTGAATTAGACAATGCCAAGAAACGTTTCCATCTTGAGCTCAATTCAAACAGCCAAGAGCGGGTGGCTCTAAAGAAAGAGATAGAGGATCTCAAGATGGTTAATACTGAGCTAAAGGCATCGTAGGATCATTTTGCTGCAGAGAAGGTTGCTTGGGAGAAGGAAAAGGCAAGCTTAAAGGATAGCCTTGCTCATGCTGAGGAACGGGCAGCTCTTGCCGAAGGCGATGCTAATGTGGCTCTCGAGTCTGCCTCCACTGCTATTGCCAAACTTACTATGGACGAGAAGGAGATGGAGGAGTTTGATGAGTTGCTAATGGGATTTTTTGTTCAAGTCATTCAGACTCGAGATATCTCTTGGATCAGTAACTATCCCATCACCTTGGTTAATGTATGGGAATAGATTGTTGAAAGTGAGAAGCAATGCTTGAAGGTTGAGAAAATCGACGAGGACCAACTCATGTAGACTTTTCTCAGGGGTAGAGAGCCTGAGGCTTTAGTAAAGAGTAAGCGTCAAATTCAAGATGCCATGGAGAAAGAGAGGCTTGAACTCAAGGTTAAGAACAAAATTGATGAAGGTTCAAGCTCAGCACCGGAGCCCAAGACTTCTGAGGTTGAGGAGCATAATCCGGACGATCCCTTGATCTCTGGGATCCCTGTTCCTCTAGATGTTGGGGTTTCTACTGCGGCTTCGGGTGAGGAGTCAGCTGAAGGTATCTCCATATTCTCTCGACAATTTGTCAAAGCTATTGTAACTTGTGGTCGCATTGTGGAGCAAACAATTGAGAAGACCACATTATCTCCCAAACTAATAACAGTTGCTTCTCATAATATAGGTGTCAAGCCAACAGAGAAGGATGCAGCAAGACAAGCAGAGGTTGAGGAAGTCGGTGTACCCCTAATGTTGAAGTTCATGAGGTCCCAAGGAAAACTGAGGGCATAACAATCGAAAAGGCCATTGTGGTATCAAGCACCGATGTTCCTAAGGATGCTGAAATCATTGAGGCTTTACAGGATATCGATGATGGTCATGGAGACGAGGAAGAGGAGGTCACCATCATGGGAGGGACAAAGGATGAAGACAGCATGACTCTGGCCGACTTGAAGGCCAAGAAGGATGAACAACTGGTCTTAAAAATAGAGGAGAAAGAGCCTCTAAATTTGCCACCTATGTCTGTAGCTGATCCTAAATCTGGTTTAATTATAAAGCTGTCCAATAAATTGATAACTACGCAGCTTGCATCCTAATCTTCTGACACTCCACAGGATCCTCTTTCAGATAAGAGGAAGAGGAAAAAGCAGGATAAATCTGATGTAGATAAGGAGGAGCTGGAGAATCAGAAGAAGGAGAAAAGGCCATGGTCATCCCGAAGCCCAAGTAAATCCAGTTTGTTTATGTCTTTTCTCTTTTTAGTTGTTCCACTGGCCTTATGATGTAATTGCGAGTACGGCCCTCGTATTTTGTCTGGCCTTGTCTTGTAAATATACACTTAGTAAATGAAAATATGTTTCTTTTGCATCAATGCGTACCTGCAAGTTTATCATTCTCAGTCACAAACATCTGAATCATAACTAAGTTAGAATCATGTGCAATAAAAATTAAGAAATTCCTGCACTATGCATAAGTGTGTATGAATATGCCCCCAATCAATTATTAATATTATTCCTGGCCATGGCTTATTGAGGGTTGATTAGAGTCATATATGTGCTGCCCCCTCCCCTCATGCCCGGAAATGAGGGGATTGGGCTCAACTTTCATTCTTGTTCCCGATTCTACAGCGGGATAGGAACCCTTTCATGACATTTAATCAAAACGCCTTTATACTCTTATGTCATATGCTCAGGATAGAGTTCGAACTCAGCTTTCAATCTACGCCCCCCCTTCCTTCAGCGGGGTAGAAGTTCTTTTATGATGCTTAGTCTCTGGCATCTTTATACTCTCCCATCAAATGTCAAGGGTAGAGTGCAGTCAAGATGGTCTTTATAATCACGGTGCACCTTTACGTTTCGTGGACAATCCATTTCCTTGTCCTTTGTACTCATTCTCAGGTCATGAGAAGTAAAGTGTCGGTAGTTGTGTCGTTTACTTCACTGCACCCTCGATGTTCTGCACACTATTGACCTTCTGATTAGATAGAAGGCACTTTGAATTATGTGCTCCGAGATTGTTGCGAGGCTCATAGAAAATTTAAAATATCATAATGATTCATGTGAATAAAGAAAGACAGAGTAAACAAGAAATGGTGCGGTAAAAGTAAATGACACATGATATTTTATAGTGGTTCAGTCGAATCATGACCTACATCCACTTTATAATCTTTTGCTTATATAACCGGACTATTCTAGGCAAGTTGTGCCTATTTACATGGTTCTAAAAACAAAAGAGTAAAAATGACAATTTCAAGTAGTGCCACAAATGCTGGGCATTCCACACTCTGGGGATTTCTTTTCCATCCACAATCGCTAGCTTGAAAGATTCATTATCAAGCCTCTGAAGGATGGCATAGGGTCCTTCCCATTTTGGGCCCAAATGTACTGGGTTGGAAAGACACGCTTCAGAACCAAGTCTCCGGGTTCAAAGGTTCTAGCTCGGATCTTCTGTTGTAATACCGAGCGACCTGCTGTTTGTGCCTCAAGGCATGTAGATCTGCTTTGTCCCTTTTCTCTTCTACCATATCCACGGATTCGAGGAGCAGTTCATTGTTAGTCATTGGGTCGTAGTAAGTGACCCTGTGAGATGGTACTTCTAACTCAACCGGGATGACTGCTTCAGATCCGAAAGCAAGGGAAAAGGGTGTATGCCCAGTGGCTGATTTGAAGGTTGTTCTGTAGGCCTACAATGCCAAAGGTAGCTCGTCGACCCACATGGCTTTGGCCCGTTTCAATCGCTTCTTCAAAATGTACTTTATTACTTTGTTCGCTTCCTCTACTTGCCCATTTGATTGCGGATGCGCCACAGCTGTGAATCTCTTCTCGATATGATATCTCTGGAAGAAATCCCGGAACTCGGTACTGTCAAATTAGGTCCCATTATATGTTATGATAACTTTCGGAATCCCAAATCAACATATGATGTTTCCGACGATGAAGTTTATCACTCGCTTGGTTGTGATCGTGGTTAATAGTTCAGCTTCGACCCACTTAGTAAAGTAATCCACAGCTACAATGGCGAATTTCGCTCCATGCTTCGCTATGGGGAGGCTTCCAATAATGTCAATTCCCCACACAACGAAGGGCCACGGACTCATCATCGTCTTCAACTGGCTAGGAGGTGCCCTGGGAATCTTTGAAAATTTCTGGCATGCGTCGCAACGTCGTGCATACTTAGCTGCATCTTTGTTCACAGTAAGCCAGAAATAGCTGTATCACAGTATCTTCTTCGCCAGTGTTTGTCCTCCAGTGTGGTCGCCACACTCACCTTCGTGAACTTCTCTCAACACTCTTTCTATGTCGTCGTAGGCAATACACCGAAGGGGCGGCATTGAGAACCCTTGTCGGTATAAAACCTCGCCTTGCATGACATATCTGGAGGCTTTGCGAATGACAACACGCCTTTCGCTCTTTTTGGTGGGAAGTGCCCCATTTATCAGGAAGTTTTTCAAGGGTGTCATCCATGACTCCCTTTCCGACTCAGTCTCTAGTACATGATCAATTTCCATCTGATCGATACTCGGAGACTGTAGTACCTCTATTGGAACCATCTCTGTGACCTTAGGGTTGTCAAAACTAGCCATCTTGGTCAACTTATCTGCTCTCTGGTTCTCTGATTGAGGGATATGTGTTATGCTGTAGTGGTCAAAGCCGTCCAGCATTTTTGTCACTTCCTTTAAGTATGATACCAGTCTTGGCCCTTTGGCCTGAAATTCTTCGCTGACCTGGTTTACAGCTACCTTTAAATCGCAAAAGATATCTAGCTTTTTTATCCCTAACTCCTTTGCAAGCCTAAGCCTGACAATCAGGACTTCATACTTCGAGTCGTTGTTTGTGGCGTGGAACTATAATCTCAAAGCATAATATATCGACCGTTCTTTGGGAGTTACAAGTACCACTCCAACACCAAATCGTCTGTCATTCCTGGCCCCCGTCAGTATACAGTTTCTAGGCGTTGGGGTCAACAAGTGACTTTGAGATATCAGCTTCTTCATTCACTACATCGTCCTCCGGGATAGTAAATTCTGCTATAAATTCTGCCAATACTTGCCCCCTTATCGATCTTCGGGGCTGAAAGTTCTGGTCAAACTGACTCAACTCGATGTTCCATTTGAGTAACCTTCCCGATGCCTCTGGTCTTTGTAACACTTGTCGGGGCGGATGGTCAGTGTATACAGTGATGGGATGAGCCTGAAAATAGTAGCGAAGCTTTCTAAATGCGATCAGCAAGCTATACGCAAGCTTTTCTATCTTTGGGTAGTTCCGCTCTGTCGTCGCTAGCTTCTTACTTACGTAGTAAACTGGTCTCTAGTCTTTATCTTCCTCCCTTACCAGGGCTGAACTTATTGCATGGGACGATGCCGCCAGGTACACGAATAAGTCCTCGTGTTCTACAGGCTTGGACAATATTGGAGGTTTTTCCAGATGACTCAGGAGGTTCTGGAATGCTTCTACACAATCAGGAGTCCATTTGAAATTGCACTTCCCTCGCTTTATCAAATCAAAAAATGGAATGCACTTATCTGTAGCTTTGGAGATGAACCTACTTAGCGCGGCTACTTTCCCAGCAAGGCTTTGCACATCTTTGATTTGTTTTGGTTCCCGAATATTCCTGATTGACGCGATCTGGTCTGGGTTGATTTCAATTCCACGTGAGCTAACGATAAATCCCAAGAATTTTCCAGAGGCAACTCCAAACGAAAACTTCAGAGGGTTAAGCTTCATCCCGTATCGCCTAAGGATGTCAAAAATTTCTGCTAAATCGGTAGTATGGTTGGATTATTGTCTGGATTTCACAAGCATATCATCAACATACACTTATATCGTCTTCCCAATCTGATTGTAGAACATTCGGTTTACTAGTCATTGATATGTAGCTCCAGCGTTCTTTAAGCCAAAAGGCATCACTACGTAGCAGTACGATCCCTAATCTGTGATGAAGCCAGTATGCTCCTGGTCCGAAACATGCATAGGAATTTGGTTATATCTGGAATATGCATCCATGAAGGAGAGGAGTTCATGACCCGCCATTAAATCCACCAATTGATCAATTCTAGGAAGTGTAAAACTATCTTTCAGACAAGACTTGTTCAAATCTGAAAAATCGACATAGGTGCACCATTTTCCGTTGGCCTTCTTTACGAAAATAGGATTTGAAATCCATTTTGGGTAAGTTGAGTCTCTAATGAATCTGTTACTGCTCAACTTATCAACTTCCTCCTTTAAGGCAGTTGACTTCTCTGAGCCGAGCATTCTCCTTTTCTCCTTAATAGCTGGGTGTTTCGGGTTGATGCTCAACGAGTGGCGCATAATTGATGGGGATATCCCACACATATCAGCATGGGTCCATGCAAACACATCCAGGTTGGCCTTCAGGAAGTCGGTCAATTCTTTTGCATGAAGAGGGTCTAACTGGGATTCGATCTTCAAGACCTTCACTGGATCAATATCGTCGATCGAAATATCCCCAGTCGTCTCGTTAGGAGTCTCCATTTTGCCCCCGGGTTCATTGTCCTCTCTGGGATTTATATCCTCAGGCAGTTCTCTGGGCGGCTTCTTTGGGACCGCCTTTAATTGCTATGTTGAATCCTCCTTTGCGGTGGAGGAGTGCCCTTTGGTTCTATGTTTAATCCTTTGAGCAACAACTTCAACTCTGCTATGTAGCAGGCTCGCCATGCGACTTGGTCACCTCTGACTACTCCAACTCCTGCGTCTGTTGGGAACTTTAACAATAGGCACCAGGGTGCAATACAAGCTCTAAATTCTGCTAGGGCCGGTCGGCCCAAGAAGGCGTTATAAGGTGACTCGATATTCAATACCACAAATGGAAGAATTCTCACACTCTGTCGATCTCCTTCTCCCAAAATTACTGACAATTCCACATATCTGATCGGGGATGTCGAGGCTCCATTGAAGCCACATACCCATCCATCACAGGGCTTCAAATCTTTCGCCTCAAGCTTCATTTGATCAAATGCTTTCTCCTCAAGCTTCATTTGATCAAATGCTTTCTTAAACAAAATGTTTACTGAACTTCCATTGTTCACCAACACCTTGTGGACCAGAGCAGGCCCGATAGTCGTCGTGATCACTAAATGGTCCTCAGTGGGGGCGTGAACTCCAATACAATCTCTATCACGAAAGATAACATTGTCGGACATTTTTTTGTGCTGCTCTATCGGAGCTGCAATCTCAGGATTACTGCATTCCCCTACTTCGAGGTGTTTGGTCGTATTCACATATTGATCCATTGCCCTAAAGCTGTGTCCAGCAAGATGAGGTCCTCCTACTATAGTGTTATTTCCTTTCTTCTGAGTAGTAGGCCTAGTAGTAGGTTGGTTTTGATTCGGGGCCTGGCCAGCTTGACCCTCTCTCTCGGAGCAACCTTGTATTCATCCAACTTTCCTTCACGAAGTAGCTTCTCGACGACGTCTCTCAAATGATGGCATTCATTGGTAGAATAACCATGGATCTAATGGAAAAGGAAGAACTTTCCTGTCTCACGTTCTTTCTCTATCGAATCTCTCGGTGGAGGTCTTTTATACTGAAGGACGTTGTAGGTATCTAGGAAAATATTTTCTAATGTATCATTCAACGGTGTGAAGTTTTCAAAAGCCTTGAACCGAGGTCTCTTCTAAGAACCGTTTCCCCGATTCTTCTTTTGAATATTTTTTCCAGATTGGCGGCCATTGCCCTGATTCTTATTTCCAACGTTGACCTCCACCTTTCCCGAACTACCGCCAGATTGTTTGATGGCCACGTTACTCTGTTGTATATAACGTTGTTGTATACACAATTATATGATTTTTGTTTGATGATAACAACCAAATATATATTATTATAAATGTGTTTTTTATTGTACTGTTTCATATATACATCATATACATGAATATAATATATATATTTAAATAGAATACGACTGTACAGAAATTCAAATATTTACATAGTATTCTATTTAAATATAAAATTTTATCTCAAACAGTACAACTTTTACAACTCCACTATTTGTACAAATTCACAAATATTCTTCACATGATATTGTACTTGTATATAAACTGAATACGATAGACAAATTTGTTTGAGCACAATAAAATAATATTTTATTTCAATCAAATTTGTTTATTACAAATATCAGTACAATTTTTCTCATTCTGTACATTTGTTCCTCACTACAACGCTCATCACTCTAGTATACAATCATTGCATCGCTACAGTATTTCACTCATTCACATTGCAATTATGGAACACAAAAAAAGGAGGAACAACATTTTCTTTGTCCAAGTAGCGCACAAAGATACAAATACAAATCAGCATGCCAAAGAACAAAGCAAGAAACCAGGTATGCAAGCAGATGATGTTCACAAGTGTACAACAGTGAAAAAGGGCATGTTTCAATTCATTTTGTTTGAACATGTGAAAATTTGGCAACTACAAATCAATCTTCATTTCAAGCAAGATGTTCAAAAAAAAGGCCAAAAGCAACAGTGTACAACATGCAAGACTCAAGTGAACTAATTTGATGAAAATATACATGCAGAGGTTCAGTTGAGCAGCAAAGAATTGTTTTCATGTTCAATAGTAGGAAAGAGATGGCAAATGTAAAATTTGGCAAGAAAAGATTTGGATATTTTTTTTATCATGCATGTATTCATAATTGCATGGTGCAATAATACACAATCAAGAAGAAGTTTCCTGGTTTGAAAAATCCAGCACATGCAGAATTTAACTTAGAAAGCATTTTTATTTTTTCAAGAACATACAAAGAGGGTGACACAAAGCATGTACAAGGGTGGTGAAAAATTCAGTGGCAAATGCAACACACATGGTGCAACAGAAATTGAAGCATGTGGGAACATGAAAATGCTCGTACTCAAATAACACAACATGGTAGATTACTTGAAACTGCATATGCATGCACATGCATACACAAGGGAAGTTACAAGTCAGACAAGATCCTTTATGAAATAAACCAATTTAAGGAAATACCTTTCTATTCAAGGAATTCATTTTAGGCAAGAACATTTTTTGAATGTTTCCAGAAATACCAGGAGAATGTCTTATGAAGGAAAATTATTTCGTGTTTCAAATTCTTTCCAAATATCATCAAGTTTTTTCTCATAATAAATCATGGTCTTTAACAGACATTCAATCACACTTTTGGAAATCATTTTTGGCATGAATTAACTTTAATTGGACAAGAGCAATCAAAGTGTTTCCAGGAAATCACAGTATGATTTTATATATATATGGTATGTTTATCCAACATAAATGAGTGACAGGAAATTCAAGTACTTCCAGAATCAAATATCCATTCAACACAAATTCGAGGGTAAACAAATATGTATAGCAACAGGTAATTGTGCAAGGATATTTCCAGTTTTATCATTTCATATTTGGCAAGTCAAATCTTTTCTGGGAAGAAAAATCAATCACATAAGGGGACCATATCATGTATCATTATTTTAAATAAAGTTATTCGAAATTCATTTCTTTCTAGAATTGACAGAAACAGTTTTTGTCCAGAGGAATCATTCAAAGCAAATTTTAATCCAGGCAAAAAACAAATTTCAAGGTGACAAATTATAATGTCCAGATTCACTGGGGGTTCAAACATTAAGTCTCGATTCATCAGGGAAATCACGCAAGCCATTTAAATCGAGCAAACCAAAAAGGGAAACACACAATATCAGGACCAAGTCATATTTGAAATCACAGAATGGTTAAGGGATTTTAAAATCCTATAACTACACACAATTCCTCACAGGAAAATTTATCCAACTCACGAAAAACATCAATCAATTTCTCAAGTAAAATCAAAAGTCTTACAGAGTTGGAGCAAGGAAGATCAAGCTTCGAATTCGAGCATGAGGCCAACATCGAACAACTAAAGGAGCGACAGATTTCTTGAAACAATCTTAAAGCCAATTCGAAGCAGAAGAAAAATCCTAGGTAGCCGCCATAGAAGAACAAAGTTTAGACCAATATTGTTTTGAAGAAGCACAAAGGGGTTGGCCATGTTTTTGAGTCAAAGCTAAAAGTGGTTTTTCTAATTTGGTTTTTATTTTGTTGTATTTTAATTTCACTTGTAACCGTCTATTGGTTTTCTAGTTTCGCTTGTAAAACTAGACAGTTTCTAGAGTTTGTAAAATCTAGGGGTTTACTAGTTTCGTTTGTAAAACTAGGCAGTTTACTAGAGTCTGTAAAACTAGGGAAAATCTGACCTAGGGGATATAGGTCAATCTACGGTTTTGAGCGTAGTATTAGAACAGAAGTGAGGAGTTCGCGAATTTACATGGTTTTGTAAGCAGGATCTGTTCTATTACCTAGCATAACCCTTAGGAATGCAGCAGTAGGCAAGATTTTGCCGAAGCTGGGTATACCTTGTGTCATTTACTTTTCTGCTTTTATTTTTTGCTGCATTCTATGATCTGATTTTTTATATATATCGCTTAATATTTAATAAATCCTATTCAATCCCCCCCTCTAGGGTTAATCTAGTTCCAACAAGTGGTATCAGAGGAGGTTGTATTGTTAACTCTAGAGATGGTGTTCCCTAGTCGTCAGTATAGCGAGAGTCGGCCCAATGATATTCCAATAATTTTCAATGGAACAGATTTTTTAATATGGAAATCAAAATACAAATTATATTTAAAATCTGCTAACTTTGAATATTGGAATATTATTGACAATATCGGAGATATGTTAGATAAGAAAAATAAAGTTGTCAATGCACGTATTATGCATATTCTCTATTCTTATCTCAGTAATAATCAGCTTGATCTTATCTCTCACTATTTGACTGCGCAGGAAGTTTGGAGAACTCTCAACAAGCTGTATGGAAAATCTGACAACAGCTCAAAACCCCAGGATGACAACTCAGATTCAGATCTATGCTTAACAAGTCTTGTAGATGAAACTTCAGATGGATCAGATGATGGAGAATCAACAAATGCTGAAACAGAAAATTTCTCATATGACGATCTGGTTTACATATGTCTTGATTTAACAAAATCTGGTGATAAACTCCAACTAAAAAATAAGTCTCTGAAATCTAAGAATTTTGAGTTGACCAGCAAAATTGATGATTTGGAATCACAACTTGAATATGTTAAAAATTCTTTAAATTCTGTTTGGAAAAATTGTTTGGAATTGAAAACCAATCTTGTTCATCTCAATAAAAATATTCAAAAGTTTGAAAATGAAATTCTGATCTTAAATGAGAACAAGACTGAGTTATCAAATCTGAATAGCCTTATGCAAAAGGAATTTGAAAATTTTAAAACAGATATAAATTCCAAATTTGAAATTGCTGAAAAGGAGAACTTGTTGAAATCCAATTTGATTTTAGAAGAATTTGAAAATGGGATTGAAAAATCCAAGAAATTTGAGTCTGAAAAACAAAAACGATTTGAATCTGAAATCATGGAATCCCAAGCTAGAATTAAAATTCTTAAAGATGAAAATTTGGTTTTAAAATCTGATTTTGAAAGATGTAAGATCACTAAAAATCATTGTTCGGATTTAATGAAAGAGAACCGTGATCTTAAAACTAAAATTCAACAGCTTGAGTTAACTTTGACTTAATTTTCTAACGGTGACAAATCTCTGAATATGCTGTTGAAAAATCAATTTTCAACTCGTAATAAAAGTGGTCTCGGCTTTGAGAAAAATAACGTTTTTGAAAATCAGAACTCAAATGATTTTAAAATCCTTTAAACTGCTTTGGAAAGAATCGATGTGAAAATTCAAACTCTGATAATCGCAAAGGATTTTTGATTGATAAACGTGATGTGAATTTGTTTTATAATAATCCAATTGAAAAATTCTGGATCCCAAAAAGAAATAAAACAAACTTCATTAAATTCAAACAGATTTGGGTTCCAAAGGGTATGAAGATAGATTCGAATGGATTAATATACAAATAGGTTTGGGTACCAAAACGTACGAATATAATTGTGAGTGGTTTTACTGTTTTTGTTAGACCATTCAATTCTCTAAACAGTTAGGTACCAAGGATGGCTGAGGAACTACTTTACTAAAGAGAGTTTGAATTCAAGTTGCTTCATATTTCTGTATCATTCAGAGTTCCTTAGACCAAGATTGTGTGGACTTAAAGATTCTGATTTACATTGGATTCTGGTATGATCTCTAAACTCACCATTGTAAATATTCTCTGTTTATTTCTCCTTCTATCCCTTCTGTTTATTTTTCTTTATTTTATTTGTTATGATTTGTCACCGTCATATCTTTGTAACTTTTTAGGCTTCATTAACTTCCAATTGTAGAACTCATTTTTTCTGGAAATTCTCTTTAGTTGAATAGAACTCTGATGTTTTAATTATTTCTAGATCTTGAATTTAATCTTGTAAATATCTGCAATTGTTTTGGAGTTTATCTTTCTGATTTCTGAATTCATAACAGTGTTGATGTATTCTTGTCACATCTTGAACACTGTTAATTTGAATTCTAAAATTTTGAAGATCTGAAAGTTTAATGGAATTTCACACACCTCTGCTGTTTTGAGTTTCTTCTAATTTAGTTTGGAAGGACTTGAAAATTTATACTCATTACAGCACTTTGTTATTTATCAGTTGTGATAATTTCAGAAATTTTCAGATTGGCTTGAATATTTTAAATTGTCTTGAATCAGTGATACATCTAAAATTCATCTTTATTTGTGATTATTATGGTTGAAATTAGTTTTGTTTGAAATCATCTAAAATTCTTGATATTTTGAATATCACACACCACATAAATTTGAAATTATCAATCTTGTGTGAATTATTCAATATTTCTCAAACTTGACATTGATTCAAGTGATTTTAAATAAATTATTTTAATTATTGGGATCATGAATACCTCTCAAACTTGATGTAAATGATCTGATATTTCTCTTATACTTGTCAGAGATAATTTTGAAAATCCTTTGAAAAAATGGTCTTAAATCTCTCTATTATTTCATGGTTATTTGATTTAAATATTTGTGTGTTTAAAATCATTTGAAATTATTGAATTACTGAATCATGCACATATCTCAAATTAAAAAAAATTATAATTTGGTGTGATTGATTCATTAAATTCTTATATTCTCATATTCTTTCAAATGATTTAAAATAAACAATATTTTTAAATCTAGGAACATGAATTATCTTTTGTGACCATCTGAAACCTCTGTGAAACATTTTCTGACAAGTCTGATTCACGACTGATTTCTTGTGCTACTTTGATATTGTTTTGAAAATATGTTGGAAATTGCATGTTTATGATCAGATTGATGCTCTAATACTGTTCTTCAAATAACTTCTTGTTCTTGTCAACGGCTCTGATAAATGCGCCAAATTTTTTGAGCTTGTCTGGTTGGGCTTTGTGATTAAAATTTGTTAATAAGGACACCAATTGGTATCAGATGTGCTGAATTTTTTTCCCGCTTGTCATGTATAGATCTTTATATTCCTCTTGTAATTTATTTTCAATTGTAAAATTATTTATTGATTGTTCATTCAGAAATTGAAATCAATATCCAAATTGAACTGTATTTATAATTCATCAAAATTATTAACAGATTTTGAAATTGTGATGAATTGTGACTGCAGTATATTTCACAACAAGAGGAGATTTTATTTAGATTTTCATGATGGTTGAACAGTTATTATAATATCTTTGAACTGGCAATTATTTCACGACCATCTTCATTATCTTTCATTTGTCTGCCATCCATCGTGATTTTATAATAATGTGGAGAGTATTTTGTAAAAATCATCTTAAATAAAATATAGAAATATTTGTGATAGAAATAGGACTATGTTATTTTTCAGAATTAGTGACAATTGAAAATTCTCAATGATCTCGGTACTGATCATATTTCATAATATGATTAATTTAGAAATTTATTTCACAAACCATTTCTGTACCTATCACATTTCTATCATCCATATTAGTTTTATATACTGAGGATTTTTTTCATTTTGAAACTGAAATAATAAAAATATAATATTCATAAGTGTTTCTCTAACCTCATTTAAAAATCCAAGCTCTGGTTATGCATGGTTATGAGATTACCTATATTTAAGCTGCAACTGATCTCATTTAAAAATCCAAGATCTGGTTATGCACGGTCAGTGTGCTCTTAAATTAGAGAAAAAGAAAATAATTTGCTAATTGAAATTTATCTGAAATTCTCTTTGGTGTATAAAAACCAGCCTATCAATCCATCTTTCTAATCTGTGAAGTGCGTTAATATTTTATGATGTATTGTGATTTGTTGATTGATAGCTATTGGGATTTTAGAGTATTTGATTTTGTCACTTAAATTAAATTATTAATTATAGTCCAAATCAGTCACTGTTTTTTTACTTCATTTTTATAAAATTCTTTTGAGATAATTGGAAATATATGTTTTTAAAACTCTCCATTTTATATAAAATTCATCGTAAATCCGTCAGTTTCTACAATGTGAAATAAGCCACTAGTTCTCAGTTTATTATGATTTTGTTTGACTAATTGAGATTCATGATGACCGTTCTTCCTCTTAAGTTGATACTGTATTTGTTAGTCATTTTTCATCTATATTTTAAATTCTGTATCCTTTTGGTGATAAAAAAAGGGGGAGAATGGATTGAGATTTTGATTTATGAGTGAATATTTTATAAATATTTTAATATTGAAAATTCCATTCTGTTTTTTTCATTGTTTTCACTCATGCACAGTTATAGGGGGAGTTTCTGTTGTAGGGGAGCATTCAAATAGGGCAAGTTCAGTTCTTCACTATGAAACACATTTATTATATTCAAAATCTTAATATTTGTTTGTCATCATCAAAAGGGGGTGATTGTTGTATATAACGTTGTTGTATACACAATTATATGGTTTTTATTTGATGATAACAACCAAATATATATTATTATAAATGTGTTTGTTATTGTACTATTTCATATATACATCACATACATGAATATAATATATATATTTAAATAGAATACGACTGTATAGAAATTCAAATATTTACACAGTATTTTATTTAAATATAAAATTTTATCTCAAACAGTACAACTTTTACAACTCCACTATTTGTACAAATTCACAGATATTCTTCACATGATATTGTACTTGTATATAAACTGAATACGATCGACAAATTTGTCTGAACACAATAAAATAATATTTTATTTCAATCAAATTTGTTTATTACAAATATCAGTACAATTTATCTCATTTTGTACATTTGTTCCTCACTACAACGCTCATCACTCTAGTACACAATCATTGTATCACTACAGCATTTCACTCATTCACATTGCAATTATGGAACAAAAAAAAAAGGAGGAACAACATTTTTTTGTCCAAGTAGCATGCAAAGATACTAATACAAATCAGCATGCCAAAGAACAAAGCAAGAAACCAGGTATGCAAGTAGGTGATGTTCACAAGTGTACAACAATGAAAAAGGGCATGTTTCAATTCATTTTGTTTGAACATGAGAAAATTTGGCAACTAAAAAGAAATCTTCATTTCAAGCAAGATGTTCAAAAAAAAAGGCCAAAAGCAACAGTGTACAACATGCAAGACTCAAGTGAACTAATTTGATGAAAATATACATGCAGAGGTTCAATTGAGCAGCAAAGAATTGTTTTCATGTTCAAAAGCAGGAAAGAAATTAAACTTGCAATCTTGGCAAATGTAAAATTTGGCAAGAAAAGATTTGGATAAAAAAAATTATCATGCATGTATTCATAATTCCATGGTGCAATAATACATAATCAAGAAGCAGTTTCCTGGTTTGGAAAATCCAGCACATGCAGAATTTAACTTAGAAAGCATTTTTATTTTTTCAGGAACATACAAAGAGGATGACACAAATCATGTACAAGGGTGATGAAAAATTCAGCGGCAAATGCAACACACATGGTGCAACAGAAATTGAAGCAAGTAGCATGAATGGTAACATGAAAATGCTCACACTCAAATAACACAACATGGCAGATTACTTGAAACTGCATATGCATGCACATGCATACACAAGGGAAGTTACAAGTCAGACAAGATCCTTTATGAAATAAACCAATTTAGCATGAATGTCAAAATGAAGAAAGATTCAAATCTGGACAGTATTAATGATGGCAAGTGCAATATTTACCTAGCACACATCAGCAAATTCTTATGGCAACAAATCAATGCAGGTCAAATTGTGGCAACAGGTTAATTGTAAAAGCAGAAGATTTTGCAAGTATTCATTTTTACATATAAGGCAACTTGAATATTATTTCAGGGAATAAAGACAGAATGAAAGTTTTCGCAGGTAATGTTTTCAGAAGAAAAATTCCACAATTCTTTTTGGCAACACTTTTAAAATGATTTCAGAAATACCTTTCTATTCAAGGAATTCATTTGGGCAAGAACATTTTTTGAATGTTTCCAGAAATACAAGGAGAATGTCTTATGAAGGAAAATTATTTCGTGTTTCAAATTCTTTCCAAATATCATCAAGTTTTTTCTTGTAATAAATCATGGTCTTTAATAGACATTCAATCACACTTTTGGAAATCATTTTTGGCATGAATTAACTTTAATTGGACAAGAGCAATCAGAGTGTTTCCAGGAAATCATAGTATGATTTTACATGTATATGGTATGTTTATCCAACATAAATGAGTGACAGGAAATTCAAGTACTTCCAGTTTTGAATCAAATATCCATTTAACACAAATTCGAGGGTAAACAAATATGTATAGCAACAGGTTAATTGTGCAAGGATATTTCCAGTTTTATCATTTCATATTTGGCAAGCCAAATCTTTTCTGGGAAAAAAAATCACTCACATAAGGGGACCATATCATGTATCATTATTTTAAAAAAAAGTTATTCGAAATTCATTTCTTTCCAGAATTGACAGAATCAGTTTTTGTCCAGAGGAATCATTCAAAGCAAATTTTAATCCAGGCAAAAAACAAATTTCAAGGTGACAAATTATAATGTCCAGATTCTCTGGGTTCAAACATTAAGTCTCGATTCATCAAGGAAATCACGGAAGCCATTTAAATCGAGGAAACCATAAAGGGAAACACACAATATCAGGACCAAGTCATATTTGAAATCACAGAATTGTTAAGGGATTTTAAAATCCTATAACTACACACGATTCCTCACTAGAAAATTTATCCAACTCACGAAAAACATCAATCAATTTCTCAAGTAAAATCAAAAGTCTTACAGAGTTGGAGCAAGGAAGATCAAGCTTCGAATATGAGCATGAAGCAAACATCGAACAACTAAAGGAGCGACAGATTTCTTGAATCAATCTTAAAGCCAATTCGAAGCAGAAGAAAAATCTTAGGGAGCCGCCATTGAAGAACAAAGTTTAGACCAATATTGTTTTGAAGAAGCACAAAGGGGCCGGCCATGTTTTTGAGTCAAAGCTAAAAGTGGTTTTTCTAATTTGGTTTTTATTTTGTTGTATTTTAATTTCACTTGTAACCGTCCATTGGTTTTCTAGTTTCGTTTGTAAAACTAGACAGTTTCCAGAGTCTGTAAAATCTAGGGGTTTCCTGGTTTCGTTTGTAAAACTAGGCAGTTTACTAGAGTCTGTAAAACTAGGGAAAATCTGACCTAGGGGATATAGGTCAGTCTACGGTTTTGAGCGTAGGATTAGAATAGGAGCGAGGAGTTCGCGAGTTTGCATGGTCTTGTAAGCGTGATCTGTTCTATTACCTAGTAGAAACCTTAGGAATGCAGCAATAGGCAAGATTTTGCCGAAGCTGGGTATACCTTGTGTCATTTACTTTTTTGCTTTTATTTTCTGCTACATTCTGTGATCTGATTTTATATATATATATATCTTAATTTTTAATAAATCCTATCCCCCCCCCCCCCTCTATGGTTAATCTTGTTCCAACATACTCTGTCTGTCTTCTTTATCGGTGGCCTTTCTCTTCCGATTGGTATACATCTCTTCTTGACGTAGGCAGATGTTAGCTTTTTCATAGAATATTTATCTATTCAGCGGTGGCTTGCCGGCTAAATATCTTCCAAACTCAATATCTTTGTCCACTCCGTAAATTAAGGCCATCAAGACAGTCTGTTCTTGAGGATCTCTAACCTCCATGACTATTAAGTTAAAACAATCTAAGTAGGACCTCAAGTTCCATTAGGGCGTTGTTTAATAAGAGATAATTCAATGACGTTTTTAGACCTCTGAGCATGAAGCTGGAATTGGTTTACGAATTGCTCACTCAATTCCCTGAAACTGGATTTAGATCGTGCTGGCAAGCGGGTGAACCACATTAATGCCACATCCTCCAGGAATATTAGGAATGCCTTACATTTTACTGCGTTAGGAGCAGCAGCGGAGTTCATGTACCACGAATACCTCATTAGATGCTGAACTGGGTCCGTCCTTCTTGAATAGCGGTTCATAGTTGGCATGTTGAATTTCCTCGGGAATCGGATGTCTAATATGTCATCAGTAAAGGGCGTATGACTACGGCCTATACCCAATCCTCGTTCCTCTATCCACGACTATCCATCATGATTTGCCTAACCATTGCTTCAACATCAGCATGGGTCAATATAGACTCAGGATCAACACTCATTGCCCTACGAGGCCCTCCAACGTCTCTTCGATGTGTTGTCGGAAGTCTGGGGCCTGAGCAGAACTTCTTTTCCCCTGTTGCCATGGTCAATCATGCGGCGAGAGGGTGGTAATGGTTGATTCTGAACAGGGTCAACAGTACCTCCATTCCTAGGTAACGGAGCGGGATCATTCAAGTTACGATTATCAAGTCCCAGATTGAGGGCCGCCTCTGGTCGAGAAGGAAGGGATCCAAATCGAAGCTTCTCCACATTTTCCACCCTTTCCAATGGTTGTCGTGGAGGTCTTGGAGGCTCCACCGACGAGGATGAGTACTCTGGAGTTGGAGGATAAGCCGGCGGAGGTGTCCTCTGCCTTTGGAGGTCATCAATTTGTCTGTCAAGTGTAGTAATGTTTCGTCGTAACAAGGAACTCTCTTGCCTTTGGGCTGCCAACTCATCATTCATCCTATCCAACATATCAAGCACACGAGAGAGATCTCCTTCAGTTACCGGAGTAGAGACATGTAACTGATCATTATCATTAGCTCTTGGACGCAAAGTACTTGAACTAGGTCGAGAAGAAGCACTAGCACAAGTAGGACGGGCCATAATTTCCTTTTCGGGACGAGTCGTGGTCCTGTGGTGAGGGCAGTTCGTGATCCCCTCTTCAGGTTCCTGGCTTGTGATGTCCTCCTGAAAACGTCTCGTGGTGGCTCCTTGAAGACGGCTCGTGGTGGCTCCATGAGGTTGACTCGTGACCTGCAGCTGAGGGTCGTTCATGATGGCATCCTACGATCGGGTTGCGACCCCTTCCACGGGTCAGACCGCCCCTACGAGCCACGAGCTAGGGACTCCACTTCAGCCGGCTCGCGAACACTTTCTTCATTAGCATTGTTTGCTCGCAAAGCTCGCAGATCCTTGGACTTCTTTCCATCCATAATGTCTAGAATTTTGCTGAAATCTTCAAAAACCAAAACAGTGGAAGTTCGGACTACTCTCTTCGGACTTGAATATCCAAATAGTAGAGCAATAATCTGATACGCCGAGACTTCGATTCTCAGTGTAAGCACCAAAATGTTAGACCAAATTATGGCTCTAACACCCAAATTGTCTAGAATTGCATATCATAATAACTAGAAATAAAGAAAAATGCAATAAACACACCAAATTTATAGTGGTTTGGCGTTAATGAGCCTACGTCCACTTTATATGATTCTGGTTATATGTTTGAATGCAAATACAATCAATGATTTCTTTCCATCTCCCTTTTACAATGATGATTCACTCAATGATTTCAAGATAACACTGATAAGTAATAATGGAGGAACAATAATGGTGGAAACAATACTCAGAATTGCCAAAAAGATCCTAAAAAATGCCAAGTATGGGGCTATTTATAGGTGATGTCTGCAGGCGGTTCGTGAAGACACATGGCACGGATCTCGAGGATTTCGTACTGGTTTGTGGCTTGATGGAGAAATAGTCAAAATGGCGGTTATAGATAGATGTCATTAAATTATGAGCTTGCGGCTTGCGGAAGACTTGGTCATGTCCATCATGTTCTGGGTTCGTGGTCGGGCCATGATGGTTGATTGCGAGCGGATCGTGGTGGTCATACACGACTGGGTCAGGGAAGACTGGCAAGAGCGGGTCGAGGATCTGGGTCACAAGCGGGTCGTGACAGGTATGGCGGGTCGAGGGAGGAGTGTGCGTCACGAGCCGGTGGGAACTGCTAAGTGGATCACGAATCGGTTTTGTCCAAGTGTGAGCATCCTTGTTCACCAAATGCAAGTATTAATACTCTTGGTGGCTTGGTTCAAAAACTAGCCAACAAATTTCTAACCAACATGCTGGAGAATTGCATGGTCTCCCATACAACGCCTCGTATGGTGTCATCCCAATGCTAGACCGGTAGCTATTATTATATGCAAACTCAACTAGATGCAGATGGTCTTCCCATGATCCCCCAAAATCCAACACACAAGCTCTTAGGAGATTTCCAAAACTCGGTTGACCCTCTCGATTTGACCATCAATTTGGGGATGGTAAGCCGTACTTAAACACAACTCGGTTCCCAAAGCTTCTTGCAAACTCTTCCAAAATCCACTCGTAAATAATGGATCTCGGTCACTCACTATACTCTTTGGGATACTGTGGAATCGAACTATCTATTTCACATACAGTTCAGCCAATTTCGATGTCATCCTAGTCGACTTGACAAGAATGAACCTTGCACTTTTGGTCAAGCGATCCACAATGACCCAAATTCCTTCGTTTCCTGCCCTGGTTTTGGGGAGTCCATCGATACTTGCTCCCACTTCCATGTAGGAACTTCCAATGGCTGAAGCAAACTACTCGGCTTCTTCTGTTCAGTTTTCACCAACTGACAGTTCATACACTTGGAAATGGACTTTCCAATATCCTGCTTCATCCCCTCCCAGTAGTAGACTCAGTTCTTGTCCTGATACATCTTATTGCCATCGGGATGATTGTCAACTTTGAGTGATGACATTCTCTCAGAACCTCATCTCTCAATCTGTCGATATCATGAACAACTAACTGCTCTTGCTTTAGAAGCCAACCTTCTCGATCAACCTCGAACTCTTTATCCTTTGGTTCCAACTTCTAGATAAACTCGACAAGTTTTGCATCTTTCTTTTGGCTCTCGCCAATCCTTTCGATAAGAGTAGGTCTTATCGGTAAGCTTCCCAACATTTCAGGTTCCAACTCACATCTTGGCCTGAAATCGAACCCCGCTAAGTACTCGAGGCTCTTCCATTCTGAAAACATCGCTTCCAAACTTGTGTGTCTTCGACTCAACATATCTGCAACTGCGATACCTTTGCCAGAATTATAGGCTATACCAAAATCATATGACGCCAGAAAATCTAACCATCGTTGCTGCTGAAGATTCAAATCATTTTGGGAGAAAAGACACTTCAATGACTTGAGATTCGTAAATAACTCGAATCGAGCTCCGAATAGGTAATGTCTCTATATCTTCAAAGAAAACACAATCGCCGCCAACTCCAAATCATGAGTTGGGTGATTCTTCTCATGCAGCTTTAGCTGTCGACTCGCGTAGACCTCAACCTTACCATTTTGCATCACTACCGCTCAAAGTCTAGTACTACATGCATCGATATATACCACCATCTCTTCATTCCCACTTGGAATGGTCAACACAGGAGCACTCGTTAGTCTCTCCTTCAGGATTCCAAAAGCTTGCTCACACTTTGCATCCCATGTGAACACTTGGTTCTTCTTTGTCAATCCTGTCAATGGTGTAGCTAACTTGAGAAATCCTTGATAAACCGTCGGTAATAACCAACCAACCCAAGGAAACTTCTCACATCCGTCACATTCTTAGGTCTATCCCAGCCCTGGATTGCTGCTACATCAGTGGGGTCAACCGCTACTCCATTTCCAGAAACTACATGGCCTAAGAACCTCACTTCACTCTTCCAGAAGTGACACTTTGTGTTAGCACCGTTAATATAACGAAAGTCAAGGATCGATCACAGTGGGTCGAACACTGAACGGTCGCGCACTATGACCCAGTCGCATGCTCTAGTTCATTCACACACTGCATTGTTATTATTCATAGATCGATCATTTACTTCATTAACAATGGGTCTACCATTATGTGAAGACAAGTATAGATCGGCTCGGAATGGAGAACTCCACGTCAACATGGAGAATGACCATGATTTGTGCCCACAAATGTATGTGAAGTCTGGACTACTTACAAAAAGCGTGGACTAGTCATTTTAATGAGTATCGACATACATATAAGCAAGGATCTAGGAACAACTTAATTTGGCTATCATATCCTATATACATTGTATGAAGTACAAAGAAAAGTGGTAGTATATTATACAAAGCTACAGGCAGTCGCATATGGTATTAAAATACATGAATGCAACAATTATTTAAAATGTTGGATCAACAATGCAATGTACCGAATTGCATAAAACAAGAAACACCATCAGATACCAACAAGGGTCAAGTAGTAACTAACTGTCATTGGGATTTAGTCGAATACAAAGCCAACGTGAATCGTTCGTGAACATCTCGCATGAAGCATACCAAACACGACATATGAAACCAACACAGGACTTGCTAATCTAACTTATTAAAGAGATAAACTGTGTTTCATAGATCCAACTAATCACATATTCACTACACAAGCTTCAACTAGAGTTAAAGTGCAAAGAGACTAAACGAGTTAAAATGCATGGAATCCTACATAGAGTACCATCACCATGGATCGAATACTGTCTACCAGAGCTCCAAGGTAGTGTCGAGCAGTGGCATCGTACACGTGGAGTGCGTCGAGCGCTTCATGTTTCTAGGAAATCACGTATCAAGGAAGCTGCTTCGGTCGAGCAGGCCATTCAAGAAGGATCGAGCACTGTGCTACCGCACAGTTTAGTCGAGTAGCTTTATCTGCCACATGGATCGAGCAAGGATGATCGTACAACACTCCAGGGTCGAACATTGCTTACATGAATGGTCGAGCATAAGCAATATTAAGCAAGAGAATTTATATATGAGAAAGGGAGGGAGCAACGACATTTTGGAAATTATTGTTCCCACATTTCTACAGTACAATACAAAAGAAATAACCGTGGAACAGATGTAACTTTTGAACCTTTTTCACAATGAAACAACACGTGATGGCAAGTATAGTTAAACAAGGGTCGGTCACTTTGTTTTGTCTGGGTCGAGCATCATGTCCACGTTAAGGGTCGTGCATTTAGGCTCATGCACTGTGGGTCGGTCAACAAAGAACATTTTGGGTCGGTCATATTCAAATGCGGTGGCAGAACTGTAATTATGGGCCAAGATTGTTGTATACAACTGTAAAGTGAACTAGTGCCATTTTCGTGAATACCCATATGTTCGACTCAGACCCTTTTCACCATAATTACAACTTTGTCGCCTGGTCCAAACTCTTCTTATAGATACCCCATTTCACTACTCTTCAAAGGACCGATTCCTCTACCCGGAAGGGCTGCTAAATTCATTTCTCACCATTCTCAAGCTCCATTAATGGCTTCCTAAGCTTGCTCCATCTTCCTCCAACAACATGAAGATCAAACCACATCTTTTCTCGGTCCGAATTGGCTCAAAGTCAATTCTAGTGCTATCCAACCGCTATTAATCTCTTCTAAAAGCTCAGATTTGACATAAACTTCATCAGGGGATCAAGGAAAAGCATCTACACGCCAAAGTGATTGAAGATCTACAAGATAACTTTCACAATCTGCGAGATCTACTCCATTTCTCTACGAATTCAAGTGATATCTAAAGCTAAAGGAGAGCGAAAATGGAGAATCATTGTAAAGAGAATGAGCGAATGATATAAATGAAATGTATGAGATGGTAAACTTTGTAAATCTCTCCATGATAGTGAAATTATTGCAAAAGTGGATGTAAATCTATCATAGATCAAACCACTATAAAAACCCCTTGTCTCTCATTTTCTTTTTCCTGCTATTTGCTCACATTTGCGTTTGTGGTCCTGTTTTCATTTTTGCTTAATGATTGGTTAATTATGATTTCACACCTTTGGTGTTTTAATCCAATTTTGGTTTTAACATTTGGCGCCCACCGTGGGGCGGCGTTCGCATCTCCTTCCTTCACACTTGTCTCAAGTCTGAGAGCCTTGCATTGAAGTTTTAAACCGCCTCCTTATCTAACATAATGGTGAAATCTAAGAAGACCATAAGTAAACATGTCGGAAATGCCGATAATATTGCTAATGAAGAAACACTGCTTGCTAACCATTTCGATGTTGGTGAAAACTCGGTAAGTGGAACCGGTGTGACTAGAAATGAATTAAATGCCACTATTGCCAACATAAATCAAAGGGTGGATGCTTCTACTAAAGCAATGATGGAGAAACTTGACGCCATCCTTAATGCTTGATGAAATCCAGCCCCTCCGAAGTCCATGTTGATCTCGAAGAAAACTACAAATCACTCGCTTCCGATCATAACGGCAACGACAACATGGAAGACGATTATGATAGGCTGAGTGACAAGGACGATGCTAACATTGAAGAATTGAAATCAAAGGCTAATAATCATTCTGAGATGAACGTTCAAAATGCTACCAATCTTTCCATGGGGGCACATCCTTGTTGAGAAAGCAAAGGACTTAACTTTATAATCAAGACCGCTTGCCTAGGCGAACGTTTGGTAAAGAGCTTAGCTTCGCAGAGCGTCATAACACTGAAGAATACATCTCGGATATGATAGAACAAATCATGAAAAATAATCAAGTTGGCAAAGACGATGAAAGATAATGGGACTTCTCTCTCGATAGGACTCCATTTACCGAAATAATCCTTGAAGCAGAGTGTCCAAAGAAGTTCAATCCTCCAACCCTGCCTCCGTATAATGGCCTTGTTGATCCTATCTACTTCCTATTCAAATATGAATGGCATATGAGTGCAGCTAAGGAGACTGATGAGATGAGATGCACATATTTTCCTCTTTACTTAAAAGGCGCTGCATCATTATGGTTCACGAAGCTACCACCTAAATCTATCGATCGGTTCTCTGACCTAACCAAAAAGTTCAAAGAGCAGTTCCGCTTGTATGCTACCAAAGCCAAGGATGCTCTTACGCTCTTGGAAATGAAGCAAAAGCCAGGGGAAACTGTCAATGCCTTCCTCATTCGATTCAATATTGCTTTGTCTAAAGTAAGGAATCCAGAGCCATGTATAATTCTCTTGGCTTTACTCGACGCTATAGAAAAAACAAGTGAATTCGGGAAATGGATAAAGATGAAGGAGCCAAATATGCTTGACAAGTTCTACAAGAAGGCGGAGTACATGAGAGTGAACGATAATCCTATACCTCTTAAGATCATTGGTGGTAACCAACTTCTTAAAGCTCCTAAAAGTGCAGCTACTCAATCTAATCAGAAGAATACTAAGGGGCAGAAGCGAGCTAATAATAGAAACGACAACAAAGCTAATAAAAAAATTTTGTCTTCTTCACTTGTCTGTGTTAATTCCTTTGAATGACACTCCTGAGAACATCGCCCTTACCACAAAGGATGCAGAAGATTACCCGGAGCCTCAGACAATGATAATGAATGACCATCTAACCAAATCTGGAAAGTTCTGCAGGTTCCACAATCAGCCATGCCACAATACCAATGAACGTAGGCATCTGAAATCGTTGATTGAAGAGCTGATTAGGAAGAACCGTCTACAACAATATGTGAAGAATTCCCAAAATGCAAATCCTTCTGCAACTCCCCAGAGGCAAGGGGCATCAAATGACCAATCCGGTCCAAGCAACATAGCTCATGCTCAAGCTATTCCAAGGCTGATAATCAACTGACCACCATTGATAATGATCTAATATCTATATCTTAGAATAAGCAATCACTATCGCCTTTACTTTACTCTTTGTTATGTTCTACTTTCTTGTAAAAAGTCTGTAATGATTTACATGCATCATACCGAACAAACAGTTTATGAATGAAATGTTATCTGCTTGTATAAATCTCTGATTTGCAAAATATACAAAATTTACTAAAGATGATTTTCTCACTGCAGGTTGTTTCATAGGCGTTCGCTTCCTCAAATTCTGGCCAAGTGAGATTGTCTTAATGACACCAATTCAAATGTCAAAGTGCCATAACCATCGATACGCATAATGCAAGGATGAAAATGCTACTTTGAAAAGTGAATAAGGAAAGTCCTAATGAGTCAAACGACAAAGAGAGAAGCGAGCAGCCATGGATCTGAAATCCCAAAGGTTCGCTAGAATTCGTTGAGCGAAACGAAGTGCTGGAGTTCACTATAAGTGAAACGAAGCATGGGAATTTGTGGCATGAAGCGATGCAACCCACCAAAGGTTCGTTGGAATTCATTGCGCAAAACGAAGCGCTGGAGTTCACTCTAAGTAAACGAAGCGTGGGAGTTTGTAGCGCGAAGCGATGCAACCCTCCAAAGGTTCGTTGGTATTCGCTGTGCGAAACGAAGTGCCAGAGTTCACTATAAGTGAAACGAAGCGTGGTAGTTCGTGGCACGAAACGATGCAACCCACCAAAGATTCGCTGGAATTAGTTGCGCTAAACGAAGCGCTGGATTTCACTATAAGTGAAACGAAGCATGGGAATTCGTAGCGTAAAGCGATGCAACCCACCAAAGGTTCACTGGAATTCGTTGCGCGAACTGAAGCACTGGAGTTCACTATAAGTTAAACGAAGCATGGGAGTTCGTGGCGCGAAGCGATGCAACCCACTAAAGGTTCGCTGGAATTCGCTGCACGAAACAAAGCGCTGGAATTCACTACAAGTGAAATGAAGCGTAGGAGTTCGTGGCGCGAAGCAATGCAACCCACCAAAGTTTCGCTGGAATTCATTGCGCGAAACGAAGTGCTGGAGTTCACTATAAGTGAAACGAAGTGTGGGAGTTCGTGGCGCGAAGCGATGCAACCCGCCAAAGATTCGCTGGAATACGTTACGTGAAATGAAGCGCTGGAGTTCACTATAAGTGAAAAGAAGCATGGGAGTTTGTGGCGCGAAGCAATGCAATGCACCAAAGGTTCGCTGGAATTCATTGCATGAAATGAAGCGCTGGATTTCACTATAAGTGAAACGAACCATGGGAGTTCACGGTGCGAAGCGATGCAACCCACCAAAGGTTCGCTGGAATTCATTGTGCAAGTGATGAAGTTCACAATAAGTGAAAAGAAGCGTGGGAGTTCGTGGTGCGAAGCGATGCAACCCACCAAAAGTTCGCTAGAATTCGTCGCGCAAAACAAAGAGCTGGAGTTCACTCTAAGTGAAAGAAGCGTGGGAGTTCGTGGCGTGAAGCGATGCAACCCACCAAAGGTTCGCTGGAATACGTTGCGCGAAACGAAGCGCTGGAGTACATTATAGGTGAAACGAAGCGTGAGGGTTCGTGGTGCGAAGCGATGCAACCCACCAATGGTTCGCTGGAATTTGTTGCATGAAACGAAGAGTTGGAGTTCACTATAAGTGAAACAAAGCATGGGAGTTCGTGGTGCGAAGTGATGCAACCCACCAAAGGTTCATTGGAATTCATTGCGCGAAACGAAGTATTGGAGTTCACTATAAGTGAAACGAAGCGTGGGAGTTCGTGTTGCGAAGCAATGCAACCCTCAAACGTCGCTAGATTTCGCACTGCGAAACGATGCGACAACCAAAATTCGTCTCCATAGAGAAAGCAATTCCTCCATGGGAGAAATTAGCAATGATCAATGAGCTCTATAGTGTTGATTTAATCCACAAAAGAAGATAAATGTTGGATTAAAACGACTTCTTTGAAACATAGGGAATCCAACGGAGACTCCGACGTCAAAAACTGATCAATAAAGTAAGAAAACATCGAGTAGTAAAATTTCTTCCTATAGAGAAGACTAATAATGACCTCCTAATCAAGGGGCATGAACCTCAAAGCTTCTCAAAGAGGAAGAAGAAAACAAATTACAAATACATATTTCTCAAATGTGAAATATTATATACCATCATATAAGTCACAAAACGATAATGTTTGAAATCCACAGTCGACTTAGTTGGTTAGTCAATTTTAAGCGTTAACGTGAATTCAAATTTGGATATTGTATTTGCATAGATGATATTCAATGGGTTTTAAACCATTGAATAAAACAGTTATGTACAAGCACTTTATTCAATTCAGAATAAAATTCGCTATAAGTCATTTTTAATGATTAAACTAATCTGTTATTGATGTGGACGATCAATGACAAAGTATAAGTCCAAAATTGTGCAAATACTTTTTTTAATGATAGAATAGGTGACATGAAGCATGCAAATTCAAAGTATGGTCTGCCGTAGCAAACAAAAAGCTGTAACTGGATCTCAATGCAAAATATATCAGCAACAATGTTCATTTCGAAGCCCGCATTTCTCGCAAGCAAGAAATACAGGCTTCGAGGGGTAAATGTTAACATCGTTAATATAACGAACGTCCAGGATCGATCACAGTGGGTCAAACCCCATGGATTGAACACTAAACGGTTGCGCACTCCGACCTAGTCACATGCTATAGTTTGTTCACACATGCACTGTTATTATTTGTGGATCGATCAGTTACTTCATTAACGATGGGTCAACCACTATGTTAAGACAAGTACGGATCGGCTCGGAATGGAGAACTCCACGTCAACATGGAGAGTGACCATGATTGGTGCCCACAAATGTATGTGAAGTCTGGAATATTTGCAACGTGTGGACTAGTCATTTTAATGAGTATCGACATACATATAAGCAAGGCCCCAGGAACAGCTTGATTTGGCTATTATATCCTATAAACATTGTATGGACGTACAAAAAAAAGTGGCATTATATTATACGAAGCTATAGGCAGTCACATATGGTATTAAAATACATGAATGCAGCAATTATTTAAAATGTTGGATCAACAATGCAATGTACCGAATTGCATAAAAACAAGCAACACCATCAGATACCAACCAAGGTCAAGTAGTAAAGAACTATCATTGGCATTTAGTCGAATACAAAGCCTACATGAATCGTTCGCGAACATCTCACATGAAGCGTACCAAATACGGCATATGAAACCAACACAGGACTTGCTAATCTAACTTATTAAAGAGATATAGATCCAACTGATCACATATTCACAACGCAAACTTCAGCTAGAGTTAAAGTGCAAAGAGACTAAACGAGTTAAAATGCATGGAATCCCACATAGAGTACCATCACCATGGCTCGAACACTGTCTACCAGAGCTCCAAGGTAGGGTCGAACAGTGGCATCGTATACGTGGAGTGGCTCGAGCGCTTCATGTTTCTGGGAAATCGCATATCAAGGAAGCTGCTTAGGTCGATCAGGCCATTCAAGAAGGGTCGAGCACTGTGCTACCGCGCAGTTTGGTTGAGCAACTTTATCTACCACGTGGATCGAGCAAGGCTGATCGTGTAGCACTCCAGGGTCGAACATCGCTTACAGGAATGGTTGAGCACGAGCAGTATTGAGCAAGCGAATTTATATATGAGAAAGGGAGGGAGCAATGGCATTTTGGAAATTATTGTTCCCACATTTCTACAGTACAATACAAAAGAAATAACCGTGGCACAGATGTGATTTCTGAACACCTTTTCACAATGAAACAACACGTGATGGCAAGTATAATTAAATAAGGGTCGGTCATTTTATTTTGTCTGGTTCAAGCATCACGTCCATGTTAAGGGTCATGCATTTACGCTCATGCAGTGTGGGTCGGTCAGCAAAAGATTTTTTGGGTTGGTCATATTCAAATGTAGCGACAGAACTGTAATTTATTGGCCAAGACAGCTGTATACAACTGTAAAGTGAACCACTGACATTTTCGTAAATACCCATATGTTCGACTCATACCCTTTTCACCATAATTACGACTTTGCCACCTGGTCCAAACTCCTCTTATAAATGCCCTATTTCACCACTCTTCAAAGGACCAATTCCTCTACCCGGAAGGGCTGCCGAATTCATTCTCACCATTCTCAAGCTCCTTAAACCTCCATTAATGGATTCCTAAGCTTGCTCCATCTTCCTCCAACAATATGAAGATCAAATCACATCTTTTCTCCATTCGAATTGGCTCAAACTCAATTTTGTTGCTCTCCAACTGCCATTAATCATCTCTAAAAGCTTGGATCTAACATAAACTTCGTCGCGGGATCAAGGAAAAGCACTACGCGCCAAAGTGATTGAAGATCTACAAGATAACTTTCACAATCCGCGAGATCTACTCCATTTCTCTATGAATTCAAGTAAGTTCTAAAGCTAAAGGAGGGCGAAAATGGAGAATCATTGTAAAGAGAATGAGCGAATGATATAAATGAAATGTATGAGATGGTGAACTTTGTAAATCTATCCATGATAGTGAAATTCTTGCAAAAGTGGATGTAGATCTATCATAGATCGAACCACTATAAAAACCCCTTGTCTCTTACTTACTTTTTCCCGCTATTTGATCGCATTTGCGTTTGTGGTCCCATTTTCATTTTTGCATACCAATTGGTGAAGTGTGATTTCACATCTTTGGTGTTTTAATCCAATTTGGGTTTTAACACTTTGAAAACTTAGCTATCAGCTGATGCTTTCGTAGGATTTCCAACATTGCTCTCAAGTGTGTCTTGTGTTCTTCCTCATTCAGAGAGTAAACCAGAATGTCGTCTACGAACACAAGTACGAACTTGTTCAACTGATCTCTGAAAACTTTATTCATAAGGTCCACAAAATATGTTGATGCGTTAGTCAACCCGAATGGCATCACCAACCATTCGAAGAAACCGGATGGTGTCCTAAAATCGGTCTTTGGCACACTATCCTTTGCCACCCTCAATTGGTGAAACCCCATTGTCAAATCCATCTGAGAAAACACTTTGGCCTCGTGAAGCTGATCGAACAAGTAATCAATCCTTGGCAACGGATATTTGTTCTTTTTAGTCACCTCGTTCAGCTCACGATAGTCCACACACCATCTTAACGAGCCATCTGCCTTGGTTGCAAACACGACCGGCGCACCCCATTCAAAAACACTTCTCCGAATGAATCTGTTTCCTAGAAGGTTATGAACTTGCACCTCCAACTCTCGCTATTCCTTGGGCGTCATCCACCTAAGAGGCATAACGATTGGTCTAGCACCCTCGACCAAATCGATCCTAAACTCGATCTCACGATGCGGCGGCAACCCTTTAACCTCGCCAAAGACATCCTCATACTCATTAGCGATCAGCACAAAGGACAAGTCTTCCTGTGGAATCCCAAGCGAACATATATAGCTCACACAGACACCCCATTCGCGCTTACATCTAATCAACACCTTTCGCCCTTTCACATCCCCGACTCTCACCTCTAGCATCTCGCAACTCACCCTTGCCGCATACTTCTTGAGCCAATCCATGCCCAAGATGATCCCAAATCCAGCGAAGATAAGAACAAAGCAGTCACACACAAAAGAGCAACCATGACTTGACAACACTAGAACACGGGAAATCATGCAAAGATTGGACGAACCCCCAACTGGATTAGTTACTATGAAAGGTCTATCACAAATCTCGGGTTCCAAACCCAAGCGGCACACAAGCTCATTGCAAATGAAAGAATGTGATGCTTCAATATCGAACAAAACTCAAACTGAAACACCTCGGACAAAAAGAGTACCTTGCACGACGACACCCTTTCCCTTTTCCTCTGTACTAGGAGCTCTTGAAGAAGTTGGTACGACTTCCAAAGAATATGCCTTCACAACCTGCTTGCCCTTAGCTGATTCTGGATAGTCTTTCTTCTCATACCCAGGCTTCCCACACTTGAAGCACTTTTTCCCAGCTTTGGGATTCTTGCACTCATTAGCAAAATGGCCTTTCTATTGACAGTTACAGCAAACCACCTCATTCTTACGCTTCTTCTGGTCATCCCTTCCTTTCTGTTGTTGTAGCTTCCTCTTCTTATTATTATGACCCTAGTGTGGTTTCTAAACCTATTTGGTTGTAGTGACAACATTTGCTTCCTTAGGAAATAAGCTCTCATGGCGAATAGATTTTTCCACAATCTTCTCGAATGAATCGTCAAGATGTTCCACCAACGACCTTCCAATATTGGTATCCAGACCCATAAATAACTTCTCATTCTTCTGATAAGGTGTATCAATGTATGAACGAGCGTATTTAGACAAGCCTCGAAATTAGAAACATAATCAAGCATAAAACGACCATTCTGTTTCAGCTCCACGAACTTCTTGAACAAACTGGCTTTTGAGCAGTGGAGATAAACTTTGCTTCAAACTTAGCCTGGAATTTCTCCCATGAAATTTCTTCCTCTGGAGTCTCAAGCGTGACTGAATTCCACCATTCCATGGCCCTGCCTTGCACCATCCAAACTCAAGTCTCCAAAGATACGAACACAAGAATCCATCCACCTTTGAACCTCTTCATCTGGCTCAGATCCTTTGAATGGTTTTAATCCTAGAGATGTACAATCTTTGCATAGCTTCGCAAAGTCCACAACTCTAGGCAACTGAACTCCTACATCTACCGTAGCTGCCACTGGAGCGGGGACCCTTCGCATGAATGCCTCCATCATGGATTAAAAGATGGTAGGGTAGTCTGGTTCACTACCATTTCCTCCTCCAGCAGCGTGTCTTGATGGTCGTCTACTTGTACTAAATCGGCAATTTAGAATAATTAGCCACTTCCAAGAAAAATTGCTAAAGGAATACAACCGCTAATACTGTATATGCTAATATATATATATATATAGTAAGCATTCAACTAAAATCCACAAGTGCATCTCTCATACGTAATTACGTCTTAAAATTTTGGCTAAAATCATAAACCAAAGCTCTGATACCAAATGTGATGACCGCCCACAACCCCTACACTAAACAAGAGGAATAATGCGCTAAAAGGTGTGTCAGGCAGCTATGGGCGATCATCAAGGTAGGTAAATATCATCGGAACCTGTCGTAAATCTCATAGTGCAAGGATAAAATATAATAGAATATATATAATAGGTATTAATAGTGAAGCAGAAAACACTAGACTTTCATAACGACTAGAAAGTAATACACATAGACTTGAGTTACAACAATAGAGTTTGTACAAATTGCCTCACTACAGCCCTCAGAGAATAACAAACGGCGGAAATCCAAATGCTGCATAGTAAAAAGATAGTACGCCAACCTCCTGCTCGTCTTCGAATAGCTATATCATCCTCACTAAGCAATCACATATCATCTAGTCTGGCCATCCACAACCGGATGAACAATCCAAGGTAATAAGAGGAAAACATAAAATCTTAAGTCAGACAACAATCTTAGTGAGCGATAAAACAGCTAACAAAATTCATCAATAAAGTATATAAGAATAGGTAGATTAAAAAACCAATCTGCCAAACACCAGAGAAGAACTCAACTCCCGTCTTTCCCACATCAGACAGTGATAGCCTTTACATTAAATAATCCAACCATTCATTCATGGAAACCAGAACACCCATTCAATCATGGTAAAGCACTCATGACATCCATATTATGTATCTCATGTAAACCATCCTAATCGAATTCAACATCCCTCAAGCACAAGCCCCAGAGGCCTAAACCAATATCAGACAAGCGCCCAAGAAACATCTCCTTCGACGTTGGACAATCTACATGAGACAGTACAAACAGAGCATCCAAACAACCAAACATCCATGACTGACTCTGGCTATCACCGCAATCGTGCTTTGAAACCATCGTTAATCGTATGGCGGCCAACCTTGCCACATATCAAGGGTTAATGGTAACCCCGGTTCTAGCATAAACTCCGTATGCCTTTCAACGATACATATGTATGTCCAACCTTGACAATTAGGCCTTTCAACGATACTTAGGGTACTCGACCTACAATCGGTCTTTTAGGTGCCCCTATCGTACCCCTGCTTTGAGCCTGCTATAACTTATGACAATGATAATCTCTCAGCCTTCGCATCTCTAGTCATCCAACTCGATGACTTTTCATAGCTCAAGCAACCTTCTCAAGTAACCATTATTCACTAACTAACGACCTTTGAGTTGTCACCTCCTCATTTATTGTTCTACACCGATTAACGAACATATTCCGACACTTCGAACCTTCCTTATTGAATTCACATTGAAGTCACACCATCACCAAGCCAAATTACATCACTACGCTGTGGCTAGTTGCCCCCGAAAAATAATTTTTTTTAGACCTTTATGTTCAAATCTGAGTCGTACCCGAAAAACAAATTTTTCAGAAATGACCCTGTTATGCACGACCGACCAGATCATGCTCGACCCCTATGAGCATGACCGTCCAGATGTTGCTCAACCCCAATCCTTCAACTAAAAGCCATCCTGCACGACTAAGACTCCTAAACGACCGAACATGCTCGACCGACCCCAGTCCATGCTCGATCCAACCATGCTCGAGCCAACACTGCCCGACCAGACTTCCTTCCACCACAACCATGCTCGAGCGCATTCTTGACTGACCCTAGCTTGCTCAATCAGAATTGCTGCTCAACCCTGACACGCTTGACCCTAACCAAGTCCTACTCGAGCGTAGGCCCGCTCGACCCGAAGCCCGCTCGACCCGAAGCCCGCTCGACCCGAAGCCCGCTCGACCCGACCATAACTTGCCCGACCTCGTGCTTTTCTGCTAGATCGACCCGATTCCTCTTGCTCGAACGACCCCTGTTGTTTCGACCCTACTACGTGTGACCGACCTTGTGACTTGTTCTCCAAGACAACTCTACGACCGACTGACCCTGGATGGTTACGAACGACCCAAAACCTGCACTTCTCCATTTCCACTCCGATTTCGACCAAAATTTCGCCAAACGATAGATTCGATGAAACCAACTTGTCAAATACATCAAATATGACCACGAACATGATATGAATTCATTAACAACATGAAAACGATGATTATCACTAAACATTATGCAAATCACTTCAATATCATGATGATTGATCATATGCACAAAATTATAGATTTAACTTACATAATTATATAAAATGGCATAGGAATTACTAATTTAAACTTGTTAAAATAGATCATAGGGTGATTCATATGAAAATGGACTTGTCATGGTATAGATCTATGGTTAAACACCTGAATTTGAAGAAAAACATGATCAAACATTCATATACTTCATTGAATCCATGTAAGAGATGAAAATCACTCACCGATTCTCCCAAACAAGCTAAAATCAATGCAATAAGATTCCAGACATCAAGCAATTCAAACGAAACCCCTTGATTCGATGAATTCTCACTCTAAATGATGGAGATCTAGCCTCCAATAGTGTAGATCTTCAATTTGCTTCCTTAGATTTTTGATTTTTAATGGTGGAAAGGTGTTAGAGGAAGGAGGAACATAGGCCACCAAATGAGAGAATAGAGAAACTAAACCATTTCTCATAACTCCCACCCCCTATTTATACCCTTCCACTAACCCACAAATGGACCTTCCCAAATCAGCCCATTATGGCTCTCCAAACCTGAACAGTCAACTGAAAAAAACTTAAAACAGCGATTCCTCCCAAACCGCTACACCAAATCATTAATGTACCACTCTACGGAAAGTCAATCATCATTTCCTTTCCAATGGCACAGGTCTCACCACCTGATTCGGCCTAAGTCAAAAGTTATTCCCTATACAAGACTGACAGGGGCAACATGGTCACAAACAAAATCGGTAAAAATTATGGACATATCTCACATCCCCATAAGCAACATATTAAAATATGAGAATGATCCAAACCTTCGGAAATAAAACAAAAATATTTTATGATCTTCTGATACGTAAAATGCGGGCTGTTACAGGAAGTAATAAAAAAATACCTTAAGAAATTGGAATGCCCGAAAAATTGGTGTCGAACAAGAGCGAATGAAAGTTAGAGAGACATGTATCAAAACCGTGAATTTACGGTTAGTTTATGGAGAGTGTTATATGTTTTAGATTATATAACCAATGAATAGGGGCATAAGACATTGTGTTGGTCTTTGGTATCTTTTACTACTAGTGCCAACATCATCTTGAGTTTTTATTTTATTTTACTCATGATTATTTGGTCAATTATTTTACTTTATTTTTATCTTTATTTATGTTTAAATCTTTTGTTATTTTTATTATCTTTAAGTTGACTTTGTCACTTGGTTTCAGGTTGCTTCTCTAGCCAATCCCATCTTGTTTTGTGATCAATGACTTAGTTTAGTATTATTGTTTCTTCAGATGCTTTGTATTTCATATTTAACACTAGATATCTAGCGTTATTCTATGATTCTCTTTGTGTAATTTCTTTATATGTGATGCAATTTTTTTGTTAACCTAAAAAACTAATGCCTCAACACCTTGTCTCATGGGCACCAAAACGCCTTGCATACGCTTTTGCATTTTAAAACATCAGCGGAGACTAATCAAATTTTGTACCAAATCATGTATTTGGATAACATTTTAATATTTGCTTAGGAAATAACTGATCCAAATTGAAAATTTGGGGTTTGATGCGGTTGGGAGCAACTAAGGAGACAAGACGATGTAAAACTAACATGTTTATGCTAGATAACAAGCCTTAATTACAGTGGAAGTTCCTACATATCTATTTAGATGTTTAGATGAGATAAAAGCCTAACCTAAGCAGATCCTGGAGGATGGTTAGGCGTTAAGCCTCGCCTAGTGCCCAGGTGGAGACCTAAAAGGATGTTTACAATAGAGTACTGCGCAGTGTATTCATACCATATTTATTTACCAATATTAACCACACATTTTTACTTTGCACCTTAACTTAAGTCGTTCACTTGTTATGACCTCATTTTTATGAACAATTAAAGCCTTTTCAAGATTAAAGCTTCTATTTAAAACATTTGATAAAGGCAAATTCTATTCAAACCTACAAAATAGCTGAGCTGCACCCCCCCCCCCTTTTAATTTAAAATTTCGCTGGACAGAAATACCCTTCATTGAATATATTTTTTTATACGTTTTCGTCAACCACGCAGTGCGGGTGTGGGGATTGTGGTCCAACCACGCAGTAGGCCTACGAGGTTGGTATTATTACCTCGTAGGAGCCCTACGAGGTTAGCAACATTACCTTGTAGAGTCTCTACAAGGTAAGCTACATAACCTCGTAGTGACTCTACGAGGTAAAGGGTATTTTGGTCATGTTAATTTTTTTTAAAAAAGAGGGGGCAACTCAGCTATTTTTTCGGTCTGAATAGAATTTGCCTTTGATAAATATCACCTAGCCTGCTTATTTGATTTGTTGCTTGCTGCTCATGAGATAGCAGATAAAGTTCTTAGGATTTCAATTGCTTAGCATGTTTGCCCTTATTATAGTCCCATTAAGTTATTTTAATTTGTTAAATGTTTGTAACCCAATCAATTAACGATCATTATCACTGCTTGGTGATACAAATTTTGCTATGTTATACTTGGTTTCTAACAAAATAAACGAAGGCAAACTAAATTTTACTACAACCTTCCATTTGGCTTTAAAAAAATAACAACTGAGAAGTGGCTTAATAACTTGTGAAAGGAGTTACATACATATGTGTAAACTTATATATATATATATAAGGCAGGTTCGAGAGCACCCCAAACAATGCAGCACCCCAAATGCCCCTCAATCTACACCAAGTATTTCTCCTTCTCTCTCCTTCCACTCACTCTCTCACTTCCCACTCACATTCTTTAATATAAACGGGTGGTGGAAATCAGGGGACATTTGGGGTGCTCTATTTTTGGGGTGCAACCGAACGCTTGCCTATATATATATATATATATATATATATATATATATATATATATATATATATATATATATATATATATATATATATTCTATATGTATCCAAACTTCAGCGTTTCAAATAAGGCTCATGCATACCAAACAATGCTTCCCATTTTAACTTTAAGACAAAAGTTCTAAGTTGGCAAGGCATGCAGGCAAGTGAGTATACATGTAGTAAATTAAAAGGAATCAAAATAGCAAATGACAGAGGATAGCATATTCCAGATTTTCACATATAAACCATATTCATGGCCAAGTATATCAATTTATATGTATTTGCATTTCTATTGGGGTATAGAAAAATGCTCAAATCATTCATGAAATAATCACTCAAATGCATAGGTCTAAAGGGAATAACAACACCAGCCAGTGGAGTATGGCAAGAGGTCAATAACATGGCAGTGGCAAATGGACAATGCATCAAGAAAATAAATATGTGCAGTAGTACATGTCGAGGCAGTTTTAAAAATGTACAGGCAAAAACAAGTGGTTCAACTCAAAGGAAAATGCACACTGGCAACATGGCAAAATTGGGGTGTCCAAGTCACATAGCAAAGGGTTCCCAGAAATTCGCAAACAGTATTGGGCAAGAAAAAAATATTTGTTTCCAGAAAACATATCTTTGGGATAAAATCAATTTAATGATTTCCAAAAATACACAGTGAAATTTCAAGCGCCATAAAATTAAATCAATGTGTTTCCAGAATTCATTTACACAGTCACGGCAAGGGATCAACCATGTAACAAAATCAAACCAAGGCATTTCATTTAATGAAATCGAAGATGCTAGGGGTTTTTCTACACCTTATACAAACCAATTCATCATCGGCATTCATGGGCAAAAACAGACAACCGCACACAATACCAAAAATAACCATTATATTCATATTTAATAGTGTCGAGATACTTGAAGTGAGAAAAAACGCGAGTTTAATACTCACCTGTAGCGGTGACAAACGGGTGCGGGTGGAAGCGGCGATTGGTAGTGATGGCTCGACTTCAATTTGTGATGACGGCGGTGCTTCAGGCGACTTCAACTGAGAAGGAGGTGGTTGCATCGGCCTCGAGTAGCGCAAAGAGGGGAACGAGAGAGGGTTTGTGGTTGTTAATGGAGGTGACGAAAGGGGTCGATTTGATTTTGATTTAGGGAGGAAATTGATTCGACTGCCATTAAAATGAAAAAGGGGAAAATTTGATTTTTCAGTTTGCTAAAGGAATCGGGGGAGGCGCTGATTTATAATAAGCAAAAGAAGATAAGAACGAAGTAACATTAGGGGAGCGGCGTGTCTCAGAAGTAGGCCTACACGAAACAATCTGAAGAAGGCTATATTCGAAATTAATTAAATATTAAATTTTTCCGCAAACTATCATCGAACGCTAAACATCTGTACCGTTAATACAATCTCCAAATGCGACAAAATTTATACATACCTCTTCGTCTTCGTGTTTTGAATGCAATAAAATTAGTCTGGTTGTAATCCGAATCCGTTTGTATACAACGTTATTTTAATTACGATTTATTTATCAGTTTACCGATTTTATTCCGTTTGTCCACCAACAACTCTGTTCGATCCCATATTTGAAACGCTAAGTTCCAATTTCTTTTTATATATAAATACGCACATAAGCTAATTTTCCATATATTTTAACAATAGAATTTCCAATTCGTTCAACGCCAACTACGTTTATTTTTAAATTCAACCATTATATTTTCACTCGAATTTCAAATCCAATTCAAATATCCAATCAAATTCCATTCAAATACACAACAATAAATATTTGATTCCCAACCAACCATTCTGAATTAAATATTGAGTTCAATTCATACTCAAGTATTAATATAAAATTGATTTGTAATTGTTAAATCTTTAATTAGTTCCATATTCCAGTTGTCGAAATTTTTGGGACATTACATTTTATTTACCCAACATTTTCACCAACACCTTGCTATGTGAGTAACTTCCCTTTTTCCATGGCCATCCCTCATTGTATAAATCCCAGTTTTTATATCATAACTTGTATACATTTCATACAAAAATCTCAGTATACAACAGATGTAAGCATTTGGCAACAACACATATTCATTTATTTAACATAACAATATATATTCAAGCAAACATTTAATATAGTAATGGTTTAAATCATCCATTCTTTGAACTAACTTATAATAATACCTTCTATAATCTCTAATTTAACAGCTTAGATGTCATTTGTATACTGGAAAGGCTGTACTAACTCTACATCATGATTTACATGCATATGTTGCAATGTAAATATGGTTAGAGTGTTAATAGGATACCTCTTAACCCTTAGTTTCTCCCCAATAAATTCATCATATTAATATGCGAATTTAGCTCAGAAAATTTGGTAAGAGCAAATAGATCAGCACACGAAACTTTCATTGCTCCACTTGTCTTTTATATAAGAATAAACATAAGCATAAATCTTTTATTTATGTTGATTATTCATATATAATCAACCCTACTACACAACAATGCAATAATATTTTAACAATCATTTTCATCAAATCTACAGGGTCTTAATTCATAAAAAATATCAATATCTATTTATCATTATCATGGAAATATTTATTTAAAACCAGATCTTGCAATCTCATATGTATATCAAAATACAATTGTATTAGTAGTGTCTGCTTCTTATAGGTCTTATCACCATAAAAATGAATCTTACTCGCCTTTCTCCTAAATTTTCCAGTTTATTTCTTGCTTAAGGTACTGCTCCATTATTGCTCGATGCTTCAAAGAAAACGAGGATGTTATCTTTTGCCCGAAATCATACTAAACTAATTTATATGTATTAGCCTACTAGGATTTTATCCCTATAAAATACCTATTCTATCCTTAATGTAATTGTCAATCATGCATTTGAGTTTGTTTATTATTATTACCAGTGGTCCAGACTAACAGATTTTGATTCCATATGTCCTCTTTTGTTTTACCCAACATACTTCTTTCTATTTCTAGAAATAGAATCGACACACTATTTGCATGAAAAGTAACCTTTTCTTGTATATGAGAAAATACATATACACAACCTTTATTTAAGTAAAACTTATATTACATTTTAAATTATTTCCTAGTTCCCATTTAGATCATCCATATATTTAAATTGTCTTAAAATTTTACTCCATCCCAGGTCATGTTTTTAATTATAAATTACATGTAAACTGATTCATACTAACATACTTTATACTTAAAACCCATGCAAACATTTTATTCCTTAGTTAGTCCATGTATCAAACATGCACAAAACATTCATGTGCGCACACACACACAACATCATTACTTACTCATTTATTCCATGTTTATACTGAGAGAATTTAATTAAAATAAATATAAAATAGGGTTGTAATCTTGGGTCAATCTGTATAAAAAACAAGGTTAAGAAAATAGCTTTGTCGACAAAGTACCGAAGCGATAGCCTCAAGTTCTTTTAATACATTAGAGGTGATGAGCCTCCTACCTATCCTTTAGAAAAATTGTCTTATCAATTATGTACAATGGAGACTCGTCCATGTACAAAGGTGATAAGCTCTGGTGGAGCGTTAGGATTTAGAACATAAGTATGCAAGTGTAGGACCCCATCAACCTGACAAGCTTTAGGTTTCATGGTATCTCAAGCTTCAAGTGCTTCCCAATGGTGGCGATACGATGGTGTCGACATATTCTTACTGATTGGTTAATGGGCCTGGTAGTAAATAAAGTGAAAATTGTACTTTAGCAACTTATTTTTTTATCTATTCCGCTATATTTGTCAAAATGTTATTGGAGAATAAAAAAAATTACTAAGCCAAATCCCGAACTTGCTAGATTTTAAATCTAAAACAGTAAGAAACCATTGATTACTTTAGTTAATGTCTTAATCACTAAATCCATCCAACTTAGGAAATTCATAAAAAATCATATAATTATGGGAAAAGTTACAAAAATTCATATTAATCATAGAGTAACTTTCACTCTCTTATATAAAATTTAAGATCTATTTACTATATCTAATTATTTTAATAATTAAATTTCGTAATTCAACCTTAAAATACTCAGACTAAATTCCTAAGTGTTTAAAAAATACGAAACTCAAAGCTTATCTTTGAAATCATGGTATAGCCAACGTATAAAAAATTTCAAAGTAATTAGGGATGTTAAACTATAGCTTCTGATCTAAAACATAACTAAATCTTATGCAAACAAGCATATACGATCAAAGCAAATCATTGTTTTATCCGAACAATGTCAAACATCAAACTACATATGATACATAATTATAAATCCAGTTCGAGTATAGACATTATTCGAATTTAAACAAGGGTTAGAATTACTATTCGCCTTATTTCCGAATGAAAAGTAGATATTTGTTTATGTTTGTTCCTACTTTGGTTTCCTTATCTTTTCCTTAGGTTTATGTTTTGAAAACGAGAAGTGAAAATGAAAAGATGGTAAATTAAAATAATTTGTTGATATATGAGACTACTTGTTTCCCACTATGCCCTTCCTATAAAACTTCTTGTTTTTATTAATAATTATCTTAGAAGCGGAAACTTTTGGTCTGGTTGTGGGCTCACAAGATTATCATTTATGTAAAGCACTTCACACAACTGGCATCCCAAAAGGTAGCATTTTAGTGAAAGAGCATTAGTTTTTATAAATGTTAACATCGCTTAAAATTAGAATCTAATAATTTTTTTTTACAAGTTCACAATGCTTTTTTCACATATATTACCAAACTCAATATCACTCAAAAATAGGATCTTACAAATAAACTACATATATATTTAATAAAACTAATAAAAAAAATGTTGCAACTTCGAGATTAAATTTCAAACTAACTACAAATGATTAAATTTTCATATATATTTATGAAAATTATTTCTTTTGATTATGTAAAATACATATATTTTCTTTGGAAAAAAAAATTCCAATGGAGTATGTGCTCACATCACGCTCGAAGCGCATGTCGTAACCCTCATGTTACATAAACAATTTGTAAAAGTTTTTATTCACATGCAAAGCGCATGCCGTAATGCTCGTGTTTCATTAATCTAATTAGTTACTAAAGCCAAACCATTATTGTCAATTACAAAGCACATCCACCATCCAACTATATTATTCCTATTCAATTTATCCAATTAAATACCTGAATAATGTTAACTAAAAATTAGGGATGTTACATAATCCACGGATGCTCTTCCTCCTCCTTCCTATCTTCTTCCATTTGGCCATCTCCACTCATTCTGGCCGCCTCAATCCCAACATTGACACCATTACGTCCTCATATCCCTCACTGACACCGCAATTACAAGCGAAATTAAACCTAGAAAAAACTATTGGCCTACCTCTTGCCTCTTTTTGAAGTACCTTGAAACGGCGATGCTGGTGATGGATTTAGGCTTGAAACGGACGATGCTAAACAACCGTAGTTGGATTTTCTAGTAAGGCAAGGTTGAACTATGACTGGAAGTTGAGATCTTAGGTAATGGCTTCAGTTCGGAGTAAGAAGATAGAAGAGTGGAGGAGGAAATTTAAGTGTATATATAGAGTACTTTGGTTCAACCCGACCCTTCTTCTCCTCGGATTTCAAGAGTAGAAGTCGGATAGGTACCGATCCAGGGCTTAACTTCCTAAACTCGGGTCATGACCGATTTCGAACATTAGAAAAAGGAAAAAAGGGAACAAAACCAAAATGATTTCATGTATGATTGTGTGTACAGATATAAATCACTCTACCTTACAATGACATAAATGTGTTCTAATGTACTTAGGAGCCAATGATTTAAAGTGTATGCATAAACGCATGAGTGCTTTTATACCCTAGACGTTCAATTTCTTAGCTCGACGAAGATTGAATAGTTACATGTGGATTTCAAAGAGAGACCCAAATCAAATTACCAAAGACCATTGGCTCAAATCACTCTGCTCAATCGAACCGAGAGAAGACAATGGCAAATGAGATACATTTAAATGTTTATGCTAATCAAAGCCGGCTAAACGTCGCAACAATTCAAAGAGACGTGAATTTTCTCTAAGGCAACTCCCTATAAGGCAGTTGTTATTCCAAAGATAGGATAACATCTTTTTAGACGGTAACGCTATATCCAATTCAGAGCACGTCTTGTTCACAATAAAACATACTTTAATGAGCAACTGTTATCCGGTTTTTTGTCTCGGCTACTTCAGACTGTTCAAAAAGTATGGCCTGATGATTACCAAGCGAATTATCCAGAATGATGATCTAAACACACAAATTTAAGCCCAAACAAAGCCGTAAGACAATAGTCGGGCGAGTTTAGAAGAGCAGCGTGATAAAGTGTTTGAAATCAAGATTATAGATGCATGAAATCTGAACCGGTACCGATCCGGATTGGACCATGAGACGCCAAGTTCGAAGCCTAAAATCATCATAAAGACACCGGACCAGGGTACGGCCCGAGGCAAGAGCATCAAGGCAATTCGACAGGAGTGCAGAAGCAGTTGCCGGAACAGATTCAAATCGCTCATCCATTGAGCACGGATCTGAATCGATATCGATCCAGATTGCCTCAGATCAGTATCAATCCAAAAGCCCAATCATGAGCAGCCTAGGACACATTCTATAGACTTGGTCGCATGACTTCCTTCGACTTCTTTTATTTTCGACCGATCCGAACTTGCATCTCTATCACTTACCATGGAGAGTTCTGAGACTTTTTGGCTTTTTGTAATTTAGACTATTTAATTGTACTTCAAACCTTCATCAATCTAAACCTTTTGTAAGCTCCAAACTACCGAATAAAAAGCTAGAATCATCAAAGTACAAAAATGGATGTCGCAGCTGCGCAGTCCAAAAAGTACAAAAATGGATATCATTCAAATAAACACATTTTCAGAAAATCATCTTGCAGGTGACAATTGATAAATAAATAGGTTCACATGTTAATACTCTCTCATCAAAAATCATTGATTTTGCAGCTAAATCTACAAGGTTTTAAAATATATAACCATCATACATGAACAATCATGCCAAAACAATTGACTCAACGGCCACCGGTAACTGTGAGATGTAACAAAAGACTTTGAAACTACCTGATGATCTAAAATTCACATAGAACAAAAACCATTAACATGAAACAAGATATACAAAAACTAATATAAAATGGTAAATGCAATTGAATCATAAAATTTTCATTTTCCCCTTGCTTATATTACAGGAGAGCACATTACATTTTTCCAAACGGCAGTCAAATTTATGTACAACAAAAGAATGTTTGCTTTCTAAGAAATCTCAAAAGAGATTTTGCATATCACAGTCCAACTGGATCATTGCTGCTAGGTAGTTTCTTCACAGATAGAGGAAGCAAAGAAGCACCAAATAGCCCACTCCCTTGACCCGACCCGTTACCATACCTATCCTCCTCCGCGAAGTGGAGCCCAAACCCATCATCTTCAGGATCCAAATCAACCATATGTACAGTTCTCGACATCATACCATGACTTCTCCAATCTCTTCCTCGTCCATCATCAACTTCTTGCTCTTCGTATCTTCTTTCGGATATAACATCACTGTGGAAGCTTCCATGATGCTGCTGCTGCCCAAAAGAGGAAGGAGGTTCAAGAAAGCTCACTTGAGGCCCAGCTGAGTTGGGCCTGGAGCGGTCCCACCAGTGATCCATATCATGTGCATTATGCAGAGGGTCGTGCTCGTATTTCAAAAAGGGGTTTGATGTAGATGCTTCTAGATGAGGCTGTGCTCTTTCGTCTATGCTTCTTACTCCCCAAGAGTCGACTTCCTTTGTTCCTTCAAGTGGGTTTTCGACCACTACCGTCTCTTCAAGGAAGGGAGAAGAAGTTTCTAGAATTGTTGAATGATGAGTGTAGTACCAATCTATGATGTAAGGGTGGTACATCCTTTGATCGGGTAAGTTACTGATATCAAGGATGATGTCCCTTGAAGGAAACCTATGAATGATTTCGCTTCGTCCTCTGAAACTAGAAGATAGTTGCCATGGATGATGAGCTGGTGATCGGTAAGTTGAATGCATGTTGTGGCGCAATTGTTGCTCTTTGAAAGTGTAGAGATTTGAGAGGAATTGGTGACCATGGGTGCTTGGCTCCCATGAAGGATATGCACTTTGGAAGCTGAAAAATGTTGTGGTAGTTTAATATACATGCCAAAAAATTAGTCTTCGTTCATTGTCATTCTACAGTGCACAAGGTTCCCACTTACACAAGATTTAGGGTAAGTTATAAGCAGTCTTTACCCTCATTACGGGAGAGACCGCTTCTAAAACTTGATCATCAAAACAAGCACCCCATAGATTCCAAATCCAACGATGCGATAAATGATTTTCACACTACGTTTACATATTCAAAAACAATTGTGTTGCGCATAACATGCCAATAAAATTAGTAATTGAGCCTCCAAGAGGCAACCCATTTGGCCAAAAAAACATTCTAATCGATGAAAATACGTAGTGTCAGGACCACCGGTGTTTTTTTTTGGGTGGTGTGTGTGTGTGTCGTTTGGGGGGGGGGGGGGGGGTCTGATGATTCAAACGGAGAGAGAGTCTCGAACCTGATTTTGTCCCATTTTTATCTACTAAACACAACAGGTATGAATGCAGATTCAGCATTCACGGGTAAGGCCAATCCCTCTTCATCTACCGCTTCGACATAAATTATGATTCAAAATAGCATATAATTCATATTTCTGCAAACCCTAATCATCCACCAACACTTTGGAATATGTAAAATTTAAATATAAAGGTGGAGTAAGATAAGAAAACACAATTTCATATATATATATATATATATATATATATATATATATATATATATATATATATATATAGGGGAAAGTCTATTTAAACACAAAACTTAAACACAATTGATTTGCACCATTGGATTACCCCATGAATTCCACTCCTCCGCCACCTTTATATATATATATATATATAAAGAGAGAGGGAGGTTTAATGGCACCCCAAACAGTGGAGCACCACAATAGCCTCCCTCTTTTCCACCATATATTTCTCCTCTCTCCTTCCACTAACTCTCCCACCTCCCACTAACTTAAACTAATATAAAAGGAAGGTGGAAACTTGAGGACTATTGAGGTGCTCCATTTTTGGGGTGTCATTGAACGCTCGCCTATATATGTATATATATATGTATACATATATGTATGTGTGTGTATGTGTATGTATATGTATATATATATATATGTATGTGTGTGTGTGTGTTTGTATGTATATGTATATGTATGTGTGTGTGTTTGTATGTATATGTGTGTAATACCCCAAGAAGGATTTCTCCATTTTTCCTTGCGAACTCCTTGTGTTTTTTGCTGCAGCACATGGTGAACCATAATTTCTATTTCCGTGACTTTCAAAGTTGAAGGCGCTGAAGCTATAAAAAGAAGATGATTATGAGCTGTTCAGTCATGCTACTGCATGCATGGGTTTTGGCTGAAAGTTATAATACCAAAATGTAAATAACCTGCAAACATGGCCGACACCTTCCACATCTACAGTGAAATCAGAGATAAAGCGCACAATATCATCCACACGCTGTAAAATCATTGAAATTGGAAAGGTGCAAAGTCCCGATAAGATACACATTACATTCTTAATTATTGATATAGAGTACATGTTCAAATCTAACCTTTGGCACACCAAATATGAGCAGGTACGGAGTAATGAGAATAGATGCCATTTCTTCCAAGAGCATCATTCCAGTATACTGCAACAAAATGAAATTAAGATCGTCATTTTAAGTCATGCAGACTTTTATTTATGTCGATTAAGAACAGAAAGCACAATAAACACATATTATGATTTATTATAGCTTTAACTAACGTACCATAAATGTCAAACACATGCAATGAGTAAATGACGGTAATAATAAAAAAATAAAATAAAAAGCATAAAAGAATTGCTGGTTAAGAAAACAAAATTAAAGAAGCTGGATAGATTTACATAGCTACACCTGAAAAAGGCTTTCAAATTCCTTCCGGACAGAGTCATTGTTCTCTTTACCCCTCCATTTTTTGGGCATGTAATGTGTCTGTTGAACAGTAAGCGACATTGTACCTTGTGGATCAAGAACTTGAAGCTCATCTGCAACCATTGCCCTACTTAGAGCTGTCATTGTCCCAAACACAGCAGCATACCAGAACAAATTCCGACCAAATATCTACAAAAATAAATTAAAATGCAAATTTAGGCATGTGCAACTAGTTTACATTGGTACATTGAGTAGCTACATGCATTACAAGGTTATCAGAACAAGATCCCAAACGTAAATTGTAAGTTCAAAATTTGAATTTAGATGGACAAACCATCTTCAAGTTTGTACACACTTTGAGTATGTTGTTTTGAACTTTTACGTCCGAACTTAGAAATTAGTTTTTCCTCTTGTTTCATTTTTGTTTTGTTTAGAAATACACAAACTAAAACTAAACTTTGGATTCAAATTAAAAAAAAAAAACAAAAAAAAAAAAAACAACAACTGCAGGTTTCGGAATGTAAATCGAATCGGAACAATACAGATCCGAAACAAGGCTTAAATCATAAGACTTTTTATAACAGTGGCATGCAAAAAAAGAGAAGCAGAATGACCATAAGAGGGTTGTGGTTTTACATGTCCCTCGAGCAGAGATTCGTCCAAAAGTGCAATGATGATTAATATGGCGGCAAATCCGCCAAATACAAAAGATGTGAACTTGGCGACAATGGAGATAAGAGGTGCTGGAAACTGCTTTAAATAATCCAAGGCAGGTATCACACTATTGTTCATTCGATGCCTGAATAAATGATCAACCTGAATGAAATGAAACACATAAGATGAGAGAATCAGTTACAGCAGTTGTGTACAGCGACTGTGATACTAGCCTGTCCACAAGTTTGAACATCCTAAAGTTAGAAAAACTAGGGGAATGTATATGAGGCAGGTTCAATGGCACCCCAAAAATGGAGCACCTCTTCCACCACACATTTCCTCCCTCTCTTCTTCCACTAACTCTTTCACCTCCCACTAACTTTAATTAATATAAATGTGAGGTGGAAAACAGGAAGGTCAAAGGGGTGCTCCATTTTTGAGATGCCATTGAACACTCGCATATACATATATACATATTATATATATATATATATATATATATATATATATATATATATATAATGGCAAGAGGCCGGCATCAATTAAGGCCAATGGCAAAATAGACAAATTGATTCAATTAAGTTTAGGTGGCAACAAAAAGCGTGAACTGTTTAATATTCATTATGAGAGATGCACTTCTCAGAGAAAAATATATTATTGATCCATGTTGTTGAGATATTACAAACACATCAAAACATATACCCTAAAATCTGCCTGAGAACCTTGTTCAGGCATTGTACTACACAATTTTATATATCATTGAACAACTTGCACTGCTATGTGCTGCAAGACGATAAAAAGCTGAAATGAAGGAAAATCACTACTTTTCAAGCTACTACAAGACTACATATGGTAATATCACCATTAATCATCAGCAAATATAGTGTCAGGGTGTTCAGGTCACATCTTTATCATTCTTTTAATACTGTATATATTACAATGAATTTTTTAAACAGATGGTATTGGTTAAGCTAACAGTTGGTTATCGTCATGACAACTTAACCTTTTTAAAAACCAAAAATGAAGCAGTAAAGTAATACAGGTAAAAAGAATGCATCATCCTACAGTCACCTCATTAAATTCTCTGAAAATCCACTTGGATAAGTTAGACCACCTTCTAGAAGATGCTGTGCTTGGATGGTTGTAGAATTGTTCAGCGTGTCTTAGAAAAAGATACACCAACATAAATATAACAAGGCACGGTGATATCAGAAACATTCCTATACCTACGATCACCAGTCTCTTTTTAAGCAATGAAGGGTGAGTGATGAAATCCCTCTGGATACAGAATTTGCTGCCAAAAAATAACAGTATGAGCCAAGATTATAGACAAGTCACAGTGCGATGTAATACCTAACAGGCTACCAAATTGTGAATATGAAAGATTTGAATGAAAGTGGAGTTACTGCAGTATAGTTCAGAGTTCCAATGTGGTTGACTCAAGACATATCATTATGCGTTCATTGCAGGTCATTGTCTATATATCCATCCATTTAGAGTTTTGAGCTCTACAGACATTCCCAAATGTTATGACAGTTGAAAAAAAAAATGTTACATGGTAAACAATTAGCTAATAGCTACCATGCAGTGGTTTTATTGCCACAAATACTAATTTTACCGTAATCGCAAAATTATTTATGACCAAATGGAAGAAAAAACACAAGTTTAGACCTTCGGTTGATTCCCTACGATGTTTAAAATGACAAGCAACCGGGTTAAAGGTAGAAAATAGAAAATATTTGTAATATTATTAAGCAAAACATGACAAAGTTAAAGCAATATCAGTCTTTATAAAAACAATCTGGGAACAAAACTAGCACGGACAGTAGATGAATTACACAAAATCAATTCTCAACAGACAATTTTAATTATTTCAAAATGAGTGAACATACAAATAAATAACCAAATGTTATATATATTTGAAGTTGGTACTTATATACAGTTTTAGGTAGTATGCGACATACTGCATGCTAATATAAGTTCGAATCACGCTATGCAAGTTTCGAACCTGCAACCTCTTGCATCAGAGTGGAAATGTCCAACCACTGGAACAATGGTGTTGGTCTAAAAACACAATTTTGAAGAAATACGAGCATACCTATCGAACATGCTCTGAAATATACACCAATTTAGAGTCCATTCAAGGGTTTTTGGCAATATTAAATAATTTTTCCTTCCATTTGCCTTGGCATTTACAGCTGGACCAGCTCCAAGAATCCAATTGGGGATAGGAAAAGCCAAAATACCCTTATTAAGCATCCCAATCAAATAATTTTCCTTCCGCATTATTCGCATCACAATTTCATGAGCAGAGAGGTCTTTCACCACGCATAGTTTGTGAGTCTTCTGTAACAGAACAACTTTTTCTAAGACCACTGGCCACGATGTTGTTTGAATCTCTCTATCCGTGACATTAAGGCTGATGCAAAGCAAAAGCATAAAATTAAATCAGAATTTAATTCTTAAATTATTCAAACCATAATTGGTCATAAGAAAACGCCTCAATATTAAAGCATGTTCTACAAAAATAGCTTTCCTTTGATCTGTTAACATAAGTTTGCAAAACTAGCACTCACTGATGACACATCAATGCACATACCAGAGTTCATGGCAAAATAATGAATAATACCCAAAATAATGATTAAACAGTGTATAGAGTTCTCAACAAAATAAGAATTTGGATTCACCAAAAAGTAATGAAAGTGAATTTTAAAAATATTTAGGGTTCTCACTAAAATAAATTTGAAACTAAGCAAATAATTTGTTTACACCAATCTGCATGGAACGAAATAGAAACATCCATACCTGTGGTAATAAAACTGACGGGTCTTCAAAGTATTTCTCAGTTGCACAAAGAATTTCAAGAAATTGAAAAGCCCGTATATAAATAATATAATCATGGACCCAACAATGACTACTTTAGGAAAAGTTAGAGGATCTAATGGGTGCTGTTTGATTGCTTCCTTAATTAAATCACAAGGCTTTTGTCCCGATCCAACTGCATCAATACCGCACTTTATATTGCGTAGAGCATGCCAGTCAACAACCAACAAGAAAAACCAAATAAATCCAATCACAAAACTGACAGTTAACAGCTCAACCATCCAATTAACCACAATGCACAGTAGTCCTTTTTCACGGTAATAATTATAGAGCCTTTCGAAAAACAAATCTAAGTCAGCAATTGGTTCAGCTTTTATTGTTTCATCGTCAAGTAAGTTAGATGGGCTTTCACTACCAGCATTTGATAGCCTTCTATAATCAGATAATTCAATCTCAGGAGAGTAGCTGTTGAGAAACCGATCAGTTAATGATGAGTTGTTTGACCATGGCCATCTAAAAAATGTGCTGTGAGCATTGGTACCATTTGGAACGCTAAACATCATTCATGAATACCTGGTTCTAGTAAAAGTAACCGGCCCTTCATTAATCATTCACCTGATTACGCAAGCAGAAAGTAAATGTGGAATCAGCGCATCAATAGAGATAAAATAAAATTATAAGACAGTGTGAAGAGTGAAAAAGTCGACCTGTTGAACACTACTCTAAAATTGATAACGATTACAAGATGGTAAATTATCCTCGATTGATAGATTATGATCAAAACTACCAAGTAGCTGACTTATTAGATGCACTTAAATTTTAACGCATGCACTATGTGGACATGCAAATTTCAGCAGTGAGAATAACAAAAATGAAATGGGTAGAAGAAACAGAATAACTACGAGCAAGATTTTGGAAGCATAAATCAAATTGTAAATCGTAGAAATTTAAATTTTAAATCAAAATTGGATTTGAATACTAAATCAAATATTTCATATTTTAACGTGTGCATATTCGTATGCTACAAATTTTGCTTTGTATAAAATCCATAAACGACATTTGAGTATGGAAAAACATTGATTCTTCCTTCCATATATATGTATTCCTGAAGTCGATTTTGATGTTTCAGATTTCACATTTAAACTTTTAACTTTATTTTCTCCATTGTTCCATCTTTATTTTGTTTCAAAATCAACAGAGAGGTACATTTAATTAAATATCTAGATAATTTATATTTCAATACGGATGAATGATTTTCCTCGATTTTGTCAAAATTTAGTTTTGGACTAGAATTTGAGAATTGAACCATAACCGGCGAGAATCAATTTGAGAGGGATTCAAATTGTATGATTTAAATATTTTTGACAATAACGGCTACAAACACGCAATTTCGATTTTCAACCACATCGAAAAGAAGGGAAAAAAAACCCACTCAGATGGGATGTCCTTCAAAGTATGTCATTTCAATTCTAAACACCTAAAGAAAAACAAAAGGTAGAAGTAAGCAAAGTAACAGCACTCAGAAACTCCAATTACAAAACGATGTTCGACGCTCTTCAGAATTGGAAAAGGACAAATTTTGAAGGCCTACATGAACATAAGCACCCAAAGGGAAGGTTGTAGTAAAATTTAGTTGCCTTCGTTTATTTTGTTAGAAACCAAGTATAACGTAGCAAAATTTGTATCAACAAGCAGTGATAAGGATCGTTAATTGATTAGGTTACGAACACTTGATAAATTAAAATAACTTAATGGGACTAAAATAAGGGCAAACATGCTAATCAATTGAAATCCTAGCAACTTTATATATCTGCTATCTGAGCGGCAAGCAGCAAATCAAATAAGCAGACTAGGTGATATTTATCAAATGTTTTAAATAGAATCTTTAATCTAGAAGAAAAGGCTTTAATTGTTCATAAGAATGAGGTCATAACAAGTGAACAACTTAAGTTCAGGTACAAGGTAAAAATATGTGGTCAATATTGGTAAATAAATATGGTATGAATACATTGCGCAGTAAACTCCATTGTAAACATCCTTTTAGGCCTCCACCTGGGCACTAGGCGAGGGTTAACGCCTAACCATCCTCCATGATCTGCTTAGGTCAGGCTTCTGTCTCATCTAAACATCTAAATAGATATGTAGGAACTTCCACCGTAATTAAGGCTAGTTACATAGCATAAACATGTTAATTTTACATCGTCTTGTCTCCTAAGTTGCTCCCAACCGCATCCAAACCCCAAATTTTCAATTTGGATCAGTTATTACCAAAGCAAATATTAAAATGTTATCCAAATACATGATTTGATACAAAACATCTAATTTTGATTAGTCTCCTCGGACGTTTTAAAATGCAAAATCGTATGCAAGGCGTTTTGGTGCTCGTGAGACAAGGTGTTGAGGCATTAGTTTTTTAGGTTAACAAAACAATTGCATCACATATAAAGAAATTACACAAAGAAATCATAGAATAATGCTACATATCTAGTATTAAATATGAAATACAAAGCATCTGAAGAAACAATAATACTAAACTAAGTCATTAATCACAAAACAAGTTGGGATTGGCTAGAGATGCAACCTGAAACCAAGTGAACAAAGTCAATTTAAAGATAATAAAAATAACAAAAGATTTAAACATAAATAAGGATAAAAAATAAAGTAAAATAATAGACCAGATAATAATGAGTAAAATGAAATAAAAACTCAAGATGATGTTGGTACTAGTAGTAAAAGATACCGAAGACCAACACGATGTCTTATGCCCATATTCATTAGTTATATGATTTAAAACTTATAACATTCTCCTTAAACTTACCTTAAATTCACGATTCTGATACATGGCTCTCTAACTTCCATTCGCTCTTGTTCGACAACATCTTTTCGCATCTTCCAATTTCGCAAGGTGTTTTTTTATTTCTTCCTCTCATGTCATCCTTGATCGGCTTCTTTCTTTGGGTCTCTATAGCGACCTATAATTCTAATGCGCACAAGTGCTCGTGAGGTCTCCGTTGGACATCTTAAACGGCGTTGAACTAGCCTCTCTTCAATTGGCGCAGCTCCAAGTCATTGCAGGCCTGATTATTGTTCCATAAAAAATTTCTTTAAGCTTAGTGCCATTTTCCTATCACGGGTGATACCAAATTCTAGTCATCATTTCATTCATCCTGTTTGAATTCTAAAGCTAACATTTTCATCAATCTCACCGTCAAACTGTAACGTAGATTCTAAATATCTGAACGATTCCTTCTTGGGCACTTGCCCAGCCAGGGTAACATCTTCCTCCTCTAACCTAACACTACTTGGCTCACAATTCGTATATTATGTATTAGTTCTGCTAAACTTGAAACTTTCGATTCTAAAGTATGCCTCCACAACTTCAATTTTCTAATAATTGCTATCCTACATCCATCAATCAGCACAATATCATTGGCAAAGAGCATACACCAAGGAATCTCACCTTGTATACACTTTCATGACCTCATACACCGCCCACTAAGGCAAACAAATAGGGGCTCAAAACCGACTCTTGGTATAATTCTATGTTAATGGAAAAATCACTGGTTTCACCATCGCATGCTCTGACACTAGTCACAACATTATCGTGCATATACCTGACAAGGGTAACGTACTTTTTTGGGACCCTCTTCTTTTCCAAAGCCCACACATAACCTTTCCACGGCTCAAAGCATTCGAACAAAATACAATCAACCATAAGCGTTTAAACGCAAAATCCACAAACTGCAAATATGAAGTGTTTGAAATATAAAGCGTTTTAAAAACACAAATCAATACAAGTAAAAAAAACAAATAAAAACATTGCACAGCTGTGATTCTTTTTTATTTCTTTTAATGTACAGAATAGTAGCAGTTAGTTTTTTCCCTTTAATTCGCAGAATAAAGGATGCAGGGTATTATAGCAGCATATTGTATGTAATTAATTTTGTAACACGGTAATTAATTTTGTAACGTAGTAGATTTTTTGAACATAACATGCAGCAAAACATAATTGGCAACGGCAGGAGAAGAGAAAATTGTCCAGGCACATTCATTTTTCCTCCTATTTATGATTCTCCTCTCTTTTTTTCCTTTAAAAGAATTGAACAAGTGATTCCACTTGGAATCAATTAGGAAATCCTAATCGATTCCAAGTCGATGGAATCCTTAATCTATTTTCAGAATCGATCAAGATTCTTGATTAATTTCAAAGATTGTGCTTTTAAAAGAAAAGAAAGTTCTGCCTTTATTCTCTATTTTTGTAGTTGAAACGGGTAACAAGCTTCTGTGAACAGGCAAAAACTGATAAGGGTTTACCTAAAAAACACATGCCTTGACTACCTAACTCCTGAGGTGTAAAAAAAGGTAAAAGCACCGCAAGATCTTTAAGTCATTTTGGCCACTGCCTAGCCATGAGGCACATCTCACGATCGTTTTTTTAAAACATATGTCACCGCATTCACAATTAATCATTGGTTCATACTTGCCATCTAGCATCCAACAATTTTTGCAACTATGGTTGCAACCATTCTATTATAAGCAACAACACCTTTAATGCCTTCTGCATCAGAAGGCATTAAAGGTGTTGTTGCAGAAGGCATTAAAGGTGTTGTTGCTTATAATAGAATGGTTGCAACCATAGTTGCAAAAATTGTTGGATGCTAGGTGGCAAGTATGAACGTGAACCAATGATTAATTGTGAATGCGGTGACATATGTTTTAAAAAAAAACGATCGTGAGACGTGCCTCATGGCGAGGCAGTGGCCAAAATGACTTAAAGTGTATTTCTACAAACGTTTTTGCTCATAAAATGTACGCCTCTCGTCTTGCGGTGGTTTTACCTTTTTTTACACCTCAGGAGTTAGGTAGTCAAGGCCTGTGTTTTTTAACTAAACCCAGGGCCGGCCCTGAGGTATGGAAGAACCTAGGCCAAAAAAAAAAAAATTGAGGCCCTCGCATATAGAAAACAATGAAAAAATTATAAACAATAACATCCCATTAATACAAAATGATAGTTATGATTATACAAAAGTGGAACAAAGGACTTCTACATAATATTTGATTTTCTCACATTTTGAGTGGTAAATTTGCTAAGCATAATACTTAAATCAAGTGATTCTAAAATCTTATTCTCGATAGATATTGTGCCCAATCCATTCAATCTTTCTCGCGACATAGTTGTCTGAAGAAAAAATTTAATTAGCTTCTTTCCGTTGAGGCGACGGTCACATAAATAGTCGGTAATATTTAAGCAACCCATGCATTAACACAAAGACAACCCATCCTCTTAATATAATTTAATACATCAATAGTTCTTTTTGCATTTGTTGGCAATGCCTCTTTTATGATTTGCAATTCCGCAAATAACTCCGGTTCATTAATATCAAAAATCATATCATGTTTCAATTAATTCTCAAGGTTGTGACATGAAGACTTCAAGCTATCATACTAAGCATGTTTCAGTTTTTCTAGTTCATACAAAAATCCGAATATCTCGTCATACTTTTTAATTTGTTCAAATTTACTTTCAAGTTATGACAAACTTTGATCCATAATATACAAAAAGTAATTCACTCTAAAAGATTCTTTTGACGTTGTGTAGTCTCTTCACTATCATTTTCATCAAATTGTTTCTTTCTGCGTACTACATGTCTTTCAATAAATAAAGGTTCAATCCCCAAATCAATTGCAATTTTTTCCGCTTCAACTATATAGGATTCAAATCCATTTTCTCAAAAAACAATGAAAAACAAATTAAACCCTTTAGATGATCCATCGCAATGTCAATCTGCATATCTTCCACTTCTAGCTCTTTGCTTACTCTATCATTATAATAACGAAGTTCTTAATGATGTGAAATCAAAACAAATGCAAAGAAAAATTAAACCAAGAAACATAAAACCTGTTGTCTACTTATTTGTAATGAATAATAAATTAAACCAAAAAACATACCAACAAAACCAGCGTAGAAACCGATATCCTCTACTCTTTCAGCAACGTGCAAATCTCCTATAACGCCTAAAAAATGTTGTAATAATCTGCAATGTACAAAACCAGCATAGAAACCAAATTTTTTAGGTATTAAATAATTTGCAAATTGCAATGACAAATCTTTAAGCTTAACAAATTATACAGGCACAGCAATGAAACTAAGATTGTAATATAAAAAATGTCAATTAACTAAAGCCCAAAACTATGAAGAATAATGAAATTATCAAAAAAAATTACAAATCCTTTACCGATTGAACCCTAACCTGCTGCAGCGCTGCTTTTCCGTGTTAACTGAAACCTAGCTGAGAGCCCCTTTACCGATTGAAACTAAAGCAACTGAAAGTAAATCGATGTCATTAACATGGTTTTCTTCTTTAACATGGTTTTCTTCTTCCGTAAGCCGTAGGTAGCGTGATTCTTTTTTTCTTTTTGGTGAGAATTGGAGGCTAACCTACTGCGAATTGGAGAACTCCTGGATGGCCTGCTGCTCTCATGCGTATACAACTTCCGTTCTTTTTTCTTTTTTTTCCGTGAGGCCGCTAATATTTTGAGGCCCAAGTCAATGGCCTGGTGTGCCCAGGGTCAAGGCCGGACCTGGTCAAAACCTTATCAGTTTTTGCTTGTTCTTGTTCAGAGAAGTTTGTTACTCGTTTCAACTAAAAAATTAAAGAAGCAAGGCAGAAGAGATAAACGTTCATTTCTTTTAAATTGAAGCATAATCTTTGAAATTAATCAAGAATCTTGATCGACTCTGAAAATAGATTAAGGATTCCATCGACTTGGAACCAATTAGTAGTTCCTAATGGATTCCAAGTGGAATCACTTGTTCAATTCTTTTAAGGAAAAAAAAAAGATAGGAGAACCATAAATATGAGGAAAAACGAATGTGCCTGAGCAATTTTCTACTCTTTTGCCGTTGCCAATTATGTTTTGCTGCATGTTATGTTAAAAAAATCTACGGTGTTACAAAATTAATTACATACAATATGGTGCTATTATACCATGCATTCTTTATTCTGCGAATTAATGGGGAAAAAATAAATGCTACTATTTTGTACATTAAAAGAAAGAAAAAAAGCACTGCTTTTATTTGGTTTTTCTTTTTCTTTTTCTTTTTTACTTGTATTGATTTGTGTTAAACACTTTATATTTCAAACACTTCATATTTGCAATTTGTGGATTTAGCGTTTAAACGCTTATGCTTGATTGTATTTTGTTCGAATGCTTTGAGCCGTGGAAAGGTTATGTGTGGGCTTTGGAAAAGAAGAGGGTCCCAGAAAAGTAGGTTACCCTTATCAAAGATATGCACGATAATGTTGTGACTAGTGTCAGAGCATGCGATGGTGAAACCAGTGATTTTCCCATTAACATAGAATTATATCAAGAGTCGGTTTTGAGCCCCTGTTTGTTTGCCTTAGTGGGCGGTGGAGGTCACGAAAAGCTATACAAGGTGAGATTCCTTGGTGTATGCTCTTTGCTAATGATATTGTGCTGATTGATGAAAGTATAATAGCAGTTATTAGATAATTGAAGTTGTGGAGGCATACTTTAGAATCGATGAGTTTCAAGTTTAGCAGAACTAATACATAATATACGAATTGAGCCAAACAGTGTTAGGTTAGAGGAGGAAGATGTTACCATGGCTAGGCAAGTGCCCGAAAAAGAATCATTCAGATATTTAGAATCTACGTTACAGTTTGATGGTGAGAATGATGAAAATGTTGGCCTTAGAATTCAAGCAGGATGAATGAAATGATGACTAGCATTTGGTATCATCCATGATAGGAAAATACCACTGAGCTTAAAGAAATTTTTTATGGAACAATAATCAGGCCTGCGATGCTGTAAGATGCTCAATGTTCGTCTATTAAAAAACAACACGTTCAGACGATTACATGTAGCAGAGATGTGTACGCTGCGATGGAGTTATAGGCATACAAAACGTGGTCAAATTAGAAATGATGATATTCGGGATAAATTTGGAGTTGCACCAATTGAAGAGAAACTTATTCAACGCCGTTTCAGATGCCCAACGGAGACCTCACGAGTACTTGTGCGCATTAGACGCTATAGAGACCCAAAGAAAGAAGCTGATCAAGGTTGACATGAGAGGAAGTAATAAAAAAACCTTAAGAAATTGGAATGCCCGAAAAGATGGTGTCGAACAAGAGCGAATGGAAGTTAGAGAGTCATGTATCAGAATCGTGAATTTAGGGTTAGTTTAATGAGAGTGTTATAAGTTTTAGATTATATAACTAATGAATAGGGGCATAAGACATCGTGTTGGTCTTCGGCATCTTTTACTACTAGTACCAACATCATCTTGTGATTTTATTTTATTTTACTCATTATTATCTGGTTTAATATTTTACTTTATTTTTATCTTTATTTATGTTTAAATCTTTTGTTATTTTTATTATCTTTAAGTTGACTTTGTCACTTGGTTTCAGGTTGCATCTCTAGCCAATCCAAACTTGTTTTATGATTAATGACCTAGTTTAGTATTATTGTTTCTTCAGATGCTTTGTATTTCATATTTAATACTAGATATCTAGCATTATTCTACAATTCTCTTTGTGTAATTTCATTATATGCGATGCAATTTTTTTGTTAACCAAAAAAACTAATGCCTCAATAGCCTCCTTCTTTAAAAAAAATCTACCGTGTTACAAAATTAATTACATACGATATGCTGTTATGATACCATGCATTCTTTATTCTGTGAATTAAAGGGGAAAAAATAAATGCTACTATTCTGTACGTTAAAAGAAAAAAAAAATCGCAGTTGTGCACTGTTTTTTTTTTTTTCTTTTATTGATTTGTGTTTTTAAAATACTTTATATTTCAAACACTTCATATTTGCAATTTGTGGATTTAGCGTTTAAATGCTTATGATTGATTGTATTTTGTTCGAATGACTTCGATGCTTTGAGCAGTGGAAATGTTATGTGTGGGCTTTGGAAAAAAAGAGGGTCCCAAAAAAGTACGTTACCCTTGTCAACGATATGCACGATAATGTTGTGACTAGTGTCAGAGCATGCGATAGTGAAACCAGTGATTTTCCCATTAACAAAGAATTATATTAAGAGTCGGTTTGGATCTCCTATTTTCTTGCCTTAGTGGGCGGTGGATGAGGTCACGAAAGGGTATATAAGGTGAGATTCTTTGGTGTATGCTCTTTGCCAATGATATTGTGTTGATTGATGGAAGTACAATAGCAGTTATTAGATAATTGAAGATGTGGAGGCATACTTTAGAATCGATGAGTTTCAAGTTTAGCAGAACTAATACAAAATATACGAATTGTGAGCCAAGCAGTGTTAGGTTAGAGAAGGAAGATGTTACCATGGCTGCGCAAGTGCCCAAGAAAGAATCGTTCAGATATTTAGAATCTACGTTACAGTTTGATGGTGAGATTGATGAAAATGTTAGCTTTAGAATTCAAGCAGGATGAATGAAATGATGACTAGCATTTGGTATCATCCATGATAGGAAAATACCACTGAGTTTAAAGAAATTTTTTATGGAACAATAGTCAGGCCTGTGATGCTATAAGATGCTCAATGTTCATCTATTAAAAAACAACACGTTCAGACGATTACATGTAGCAGAGATGTGTGCGCTGCGATGGAGCTATAGGCATACAAAACGTGATCAGATTAGAAATGATGATATTTGGGATAAACTTGGAGTTGCACCAATTGAAGATAAGCTCATTCAACGCCGTTTCAAATGCCCAATGGAGACCTCACGAGCACTTGTGAGCAATACAATTATAGGCCGCTATAGAGACCCAAAGAAAGAAGCCGATCAAGGATAAAATGAGAGGAAGTAATAAAAAAACCTTAATAAATTGGAATGTCCAAAAAGATGGTTTTGAACAAGTGCGAATGGAAGTTAGAGAGTCATGTATCAGAACCGTGAATTTAGGGTTAGTTTAAGGAGAAAGTTATAAGTTTTGGATTATATAACTAATGAATAGGGGCATAAGACATCATGTTGGTCTTGGGTATCTTTTACTACTAGTACCAACATCATCTTGAGTTTTTAATTTATTTTACTCGTTATTATCTGGTTTAATACTTTACTTTATTTTTTATCTTTATTTATGTTTAAATCTTTTGTTATTTTTATTATCTTTAAGTTGACTTTGTCACTTGGTTTCAGGTTGCATCTCTAGCCAATCCAAACTTATTTTGTGATTAATGACATTGTTTAGTATTATTGTTTCTTCAGATGCTTTGTATTTATATTTAATACTAGATATATAGCATTATTCTATGATCCTCTTTGTGTAATTTCTTTCTATGTGATGCAATTTTTTTGTTAACCAAAAAAACTAATGCCTCAACACCTCGTCTCACGGGCACCAAAACGTCTTACACACGCTTTTTGCATTTTAAAACGTCGGCGGAGATGAATCAAAATTAGATGTTTTGTATCAAATCATGTATTTGGATAACAGTTTAATATTTTCTTTGTAATAACTGATCCAAATTGAAATTTTAGGGTTTGGATGCGGTTCGGAGCAACTAAGGAGACAAGACGATGTAAAACTAACATGTTTATGCTTGATAACCAGCCTTAATTACAGTGGAAGTTCCTACATATCTATTAAGATGTTTAGATTAGACAGAAGCCTGGCCTAATTAGATCATGGGGGATGGTTAGGCGTTAAGCCTCGCCTAGTGCCCAGGTGGAGGCCTAAAAGGATGTCTACAATGGAGTACACTGCACGATGTATTCATACCATATTTATTTACCAATATGGACCACACATTATTACTTTGTACCTGAACTTAAGTTGTTCACATGTTATGACCTCATTGTTATGAACAATTAAAGTCTTTTCTAGATTAAACCTTCTATTTAAAACACTTGATAAATATCACCTAGACTGCTTACTTGATTTGTTGCTTGCCGCTCAGATAACAGATAAATTTGCTAGGATTTCAACTGATTAGCTTGTTTGTTCTTATTTTAGTCCTATTCAGTTATTTTAATTTATCAAATGTTCGTAACCCAATCAATTAATGATCCTTATCACTGCTTGATGATACAAATTTTGCTATGTTATACTTGGTTTCTAACAAAATAAACGAAGGCAATTAAATTTTACTACCACCTTCCCTTTGGCTTAAAAAAAGTAACAACTGAGAGGTGGCTTAATAACTTGTGAAAGGAGTTACATACATATGTGTAAATTTATATATACATTTGATTTCTACATGTATCCAGACTTCAGCATTTTAAATAAGGCACATGCATACTAAACCATGCTTCCCATTTCAACATTAAGACAAAAGTTCTAAGGTGGCAAGGCATGCAGGCAAGTGAGTATACATGTAGTAGGTTGAAAGGAATCAAAGTAGCAAATGACAGAGGATTGCATATGTCCAGATTTTCATATATAAACCATATTCATGGCCAAGTATATCAATTTTTATGTATATGCATTTCCACAGGGGTATAGACAAATGCTCAAGCCATTCATGAAATGGTCACTCAAATGCACAGGTCTAAAGGGAATAACAAAACAAGCCAATGGAGTATGGAAAGGGGTCAATAACATGGCAATGGCAAATGGACAATGCACCAGGAAAATAAATATGTGCAGTTGTACATGTCGAGCCAGTTTTAAAAATGTACAGGCAAAAACAAGTGGTTCAACTCAAAGGCAAATGTACACTGGCAACATGGCAAAACTGGGGTGGCCAAGTCACATAGCAAAGGGTTTCCAGAATTTTGCAAACAATATTGGACAAGAAATAAATTGTTTGTTTCCAGAAAACATTTTTTTGGGATAAAATCAATTCAATAATTTCCAAAAATACACAGTGAAATTTCAAGAGCCACAAAATTAAATCAATGTATTTCCAGAATTCATTTACACGGTCACAGCAAGGGATCAATCATGCAATACAATCAAACCAAGGCATTTTACTGAATGAAATTTGTGATATTAGGGGTTTTTCTACACCCTATATAAAACAATTCATCGTCGGCAGTCATGGATAAAAACACACAACAACCGACAATACCAAAAATAGCCACAATATTCAGATTAAATCAAGTTGAGATACTTGAAGTGAGAAAAATCATGAATTTAATACTCACCTGCAGCGGTGACAAACGGGTGCGGTGGATATTTGTAACAACCCGAATTTCTCCCACCCTCCGAATCCACCGTAAGGCATGATTCGACGGTCAGAAATCCTCGGATTATTAACTTCGGGCACACCATAACATCAGAACAGACACAAAAGACCTTTTATTAAAGTCATATAAATGTTACACCAGAGTACATCGAAAAATAATACAGCGGAAGATAAATTACAGTAAATACAATTAACAGTGGAAGACTATCAATGCTCTGGACACAACTTTAAGCTTCAATCCGGAATCCTGCTCATGAAAAATTATGCAAAACAAACAACTCGATTGCCCATGTAGAAAATATGGGCACCCGAGTTCGCAAGGGAAAAACAAACTACAAGTCAGTCATGGGACTGGTATGAGAAACTTTAACAATTATAAACAACTTATATAAAATAAGGCATATCACAGGACCACGCCGTATAACACGAAACGAGTTTACTCCACTATATTGCCAATGCACATACAACTACCATAAATAATATACTTACGGATCTACAATGCATCATACAACATGCAATTCCTCAATTTACCCATTTAGGCTTAATCCCCAAATTTATATTTTCCAAATCCAATTATCTTTACATAAATTATTTCTTTGGACTTTATTCATGTTTTCTTATTTCAAATCATTTGAAATACATATCTAACTTTCATGTCAAACTAAATTTCACTTCGGGATCTCAAACCAAAACCTTTGGAAATATGAATTTCAAAATATCACAATGCATACAAACAGTATACAACCAAATATCGGGAGCTTTCTCCGGTCAACAAGGCAAAGAGTCTGTTCCTTAGTCATTCGACATATATATATATATATATATATATATATATATGTATGTATGTATATATGTTGCACCCTATAGAAATAGGCATGCACTGACCACTGACCAATTAAGGTCCAGGGTCCTCTTTCCCCCATACTTTTAGTCGTCAGGGTTACTCGAATCTTTAGCCACAAACTAAATCATTTTATATCCCGAAGTTGGGAAAATCATTTCACAACATAATATTCACAAGTACTTTCAAACTATAGCACTTCACATCAGCAATTCACACATATGACCAGCCACTATTAATCATATATTTGAGCTCGTACGTGTAATAACCCGTATTTTTGGGACCAATTTAAAATTTATTTTTAATTGATTTTCATTGGAATTAAATATTTTAGATAAATTATTTTGAGAATAAATGACTTATTTTTTTTTTAATCGAAGTTAGAACGTATAAATTTAAAGTTTAATTTAAACAAGCATGAAATAGCGCGGTAATTTGAAAATTTGACTTTAAACTTAAAATGAATGTATAAAATTCAATATAAATCAGAATTTGATAAAATAAGAAACGTTAAGATATTTTGAATTGTGATTTTCTAACGAGTGTAAGAAATTGAGATTTCACTTTACGAATTATGACTTATGTCTAAATTAAAATTTAGAATAGTCGCTATGGAATATATAATATATATATATATATATATATTCCTAAAAGTCGCATTTTGTATATGGATGAATTTGGACTCGAAACCACTTCCATTGAGTTTAAAACATCGTTTAGGTGGTCAAAAACTATAAGGTTCGATATGTTTCGAGTTGGTGAAAATTGGGACTTTGGTTAGGGCTTGGTTAGCTAACTTAGCCACTTCACTTAAGTGCCCCGAATCAGCCCTTTTCTCCTTTATTTCACTTCAACACTTAACAAAAATTAGAAAATGGGGAGTGGAAAGGGAAATTAAAATTCCTAAGCTAGGGTTCTTGATTCCAAGCCCAATTCTTGTTGAAATCAAGTGTAGAAGCTTAGGTGAGCTCCTCTTCATCTTCTCCATCTTCTCTAGCTTGTCTCCTTTTTGAGTTCTAAGATTTTCTATGATCTAATTCTTAGTAAATTCAATTATATGTGTTTAGATTGGAGATTTGCATTCAATATTGGAAGGGAGGGTGATTTTGCTTGTTATTGGGTCCATTTCTTGTTTGTAAACAAGCCAAGGTGAGAAATCAAAACCGAAAGAGCTAATGTTAATTAACTACGAAGTAGTTGATTAAGTTGGGTTGATAGAATGACTATTGATTGATCATATAACCTTAATATGATGTTAAATGCTAAGTAGTGCATTGAAAATATGATTATATATGTTATAGGTGAGTTATTCAAGAACTCACATTAATGCCTCAAGCTTTATGCTTGTATAGTGTGCCTATAGCACATTTGAATTAGGTATATGTTATGTTTGCATTGGGTTAATTGCTTGGGTTGTCGATTTCCTTGCTTTTCTAGTAACAGAAATCTTAGTATAATCGATATTCGAGTTGTATATGCTATAGGTGAAGTTATTGTGTGCACACATGCTCTTGTAGCTTCCCTTTAGCATTGCCAAACCATCTCGTTCTAGCTTGAATCGCATTTGATAGCTAGTGGTTAGAGAATTGGTTCATTTTAGAATATATAATCGAAATCATAGCAAGACCATGTATGTGTGTTTGTGGATGTGTGCATGAGTGGATTCAATGAGTTAATGAGACAACATTTTCATTTAGAAAAAGTTATAAGCCATCACCATTGATCCGAGCTCGTCCGAAAACCGTTTGCAATTCATTTTCTAGGCAAACATTTGCCCGTACTTCAACTTAGACGTCTGTCCGAGAGGGGACAGACGTCTATGCAAGATTTAGAAAATAAAAATATAATTGCATCAGGTTAGACGTCTGATCAAAAATGGTCAGACGTCTGTCCAAACTCTCGGGAAAACAGTTTTCTTGACAAGAGACGTCTGTCCTGGGGGTGACAAACGTCTGTCCTGGGGGTGACAGACGTCTGTTGGCATAAAACTGCTGTTGACCTGTGGAGACCATGGTCAATGGTTTAAACCCATCAAGGGTCTTTCTCGGCCGAATTTCGGCCCATTTCGACTTCGTTTGTGACTTGTCAGTTTTCAGTAGTTCGCAGATTTCAGCAATCAATTTTATTTGAAATTGTTTTTATAAATCGTTTCAAATTATTTCAAGTGATTTAGAATGTGTTCAAGCCAACCTTGTTTGGTTTATATATATATATACATGTATGTATGTATGTATGTATGTATGTATATATGGTTAAGTTTATGACACAAAAGCTTATAAAAATGAATTATTTGACTTGAGTATTTGATTCGATAACCGAATTAAATTCTCGGCTAAACCTTTTTATATAAGGTAATGAATAGGGAAGGCCAGTAATTTAACCAACGGAAAGAACTTGATTAGAAATTTTACGCGACAATTATTTGAAAAGACCGAGTTAAATCTCATTTCAAATAATTAAACGATGACTAGAAGCCGAAGATAATGAAGATGGTGCAAGACCAGAAATCTTCACATCGAATGGATTACTACTGATGCCTCCGATATGGGTAGCTCCCTTGAAGGGGTTATAGCGGTAGTTGTCCGGACGTACTTATTAATAATTCGGATATGCGAGGACCTCTCTTTTGTATTAGACATATAGAATAAGGAACAAGGTGCCTCCGGTTTTGTTCAGACATAGAACGGACATGTGAATGGATTGTATGTTTGACATTGTAATGTGTGTTATGTATTTGATCCTACTAAATATATATCTGTTTGGTGGCGGAGAATTTATTCTCTTTCTTAACACCCTTCTCTGAGACGTATGAGCTTAGAGGTTATATATTGGTGGAAATCAACAACATGGTATGGATTGATAGTGTGGCATGCTAAGATGCAATTGATCAAGGCTTTTGTTGAAAAGCAAAGTCTTGTGGATGATGATCAAAGCACAACTTTAAGTTGCATAGCTTTATATAAAACGTTGATTCGCGATCCTCGCACCTCGATACGAGTTAAAAAGGGATAGTGACTGCATGCATTTCTTTCTAGCTAGAAGTGGTGTCATGGTATGGATCCCAGACATTTTTACTTATGTGGTTGATGGATTACGAGGCGCCTCGAATATAGAGCCGACAAAAGGCTCGAGTGATAGGTCCGATAGAACCGAGAAACGTATTGTTCAGGAATAACCGATCCTCAAAAGTAAGGGAGGACCGGCCCTGAAGATCCAAGGGCTCGCTAGCGTCCGAGTCTTGGGGTATCCCACTAGTGATGGCCGAAAATCGGTGAGGAAGATCCCTTGCCTCGATTCATAGATGGAATCCAATTTCCAATACGACATCGTGTGGTTTTTTTTATTGTAAACTTATATGGCGACATAATATATGGTACCTATGCCGTCTATGATCGATACAATTATTTTGATAGTGTTTTAAACCATCTAAACACTAGTAATAATATCAAATTATTTTTTTATGTGTATCAAGCATATTTGGTCGTTCTAAGGTAATACTCTATCCTCTGGCTTACGTCGCATTGTGTGATGGGACATGAGTCTTATAACAGCTTCATTTTTCTAAAAGCATTGCGTTGTTTACTTGATTTACTTTATCTTATGCACATGCAATCCAATGGAGTAAACTCATTCCATGACATACGGTGTGGTCCTGTGATTTGCCTTATCCTTAAATAAGTTAAGTAATTGTAGGATTTCTCATACCAGTCTCATGACTGACTCGTAGTTTGTTTTTTGCTTGCAAACTCGGGTGCCTCTATTTTTACACGGGCAACCAAGTGAACAGGTGATTGGCTTTCTTTTGTATATGCACCATAGCATTGGGTGCTCTTTTGGTTGAAGATGAAGACTTGACTTTTATCATTTCTTTTGAACTTTTAAACACTACCTTATATATGTTTATATTTGATTCAGCTGTAGACTTGTTATCTATTTGATGAAGCTTGTTATGTACTAAGTTGGATCCTATATTTGTGTAACTCTGATGATGATGATGATTCCGCTGTTATGATATGATGTAAATTATTCTCTAGTTTTATGTATTATGCTATATTCTGTGTTATGTTGATGTGATTAATGCGTTATCTTCCAAAGACCGACCTTGCCACCATGGAGCGGGGGTTTGGTTCGTGTCAGGCGCGATAGCAAAGCTTTGGTTAACCTTAGTTCTGGAAGATAACATATTAAACTACTCTTCAGAAATAGAATCAGTACCATTCTAGAATGAGTAACTCATTAGAGATAGGATTAGTAATATCCTATAATGAGTACATCAGACTAGCATATAGCTTGATCATTACATCATTATCTATGCATATGTCTATATGCTTTTGTTATTCCTTAAGCTATCTTTTTTGTTGGCTTGACTCTTTTGCTTGCTATCCCCAGAACTGAAAAGGAAATGAGTGGGCGAGGCAGAGGCAGAAGTGGAAGAGGCCAAGGAAGGGGTAATATCTCCGTTGTTAATAATCAACCTGATCTCGATGTGGGTGGATCAGTAGCTAATAATGAGACTACATTGCAACAACAGCCGCAACAACCGTTTGATCTTGATGTTGTCGCAAAGAAATACAGGAACTTGGGCGGAGTGCCATTCACCGACATCGGAACTGTAATTGAAGCTCAAGCTTAGTTGAGGTTTTGCGAACAGATCTTCGCAGACCTGGAATTGGAAGATAACGGAAAGAGACTTTTAGCATCCTGGTTACTTAAAGATGAGGCCCTAATCTGGTGGGAAGCAGTGACAGTGGGTAATCCGGAAGCTAATATTACTTGGGCAAGGTTTAAGGAATTATTTGAAGAGAAGTTTGTCCCACAACAAGAAGTTGAGCGCATGTATGATGAGTTTGCTAATTTCTAGCAAGGTGACAGGACTATTCAAGAGTATGTCAAAAGGTTTGACGAACTCTCTTGTTTCGGACCGGAATTAATTCAGAACCCAGCTAAGATGGACAAGAGGTTCATCGAGGGTCTTCAGAGAAGGTACCACAACCGAGTGATAGCCCACATAGAGCTTCCATTTGCTAAGGTTGTGGATATGGCTTGTAGATATGAGAATATTGATAAGAGGAACTCTCAAGCGGATCAAGAGAGAAATCAAGCTAATAACAAGAGGAAACTTCCCGACAAGAAGCCTGAAGCAAGCAACACTGAAACAACTAAGCCATACGAGAAAAGAAAACCAACGGGTAAATGCTTCAATTATGACCAATATGGACATTGGACTAAGGAGTGCAATGCTCCTAAAAGGCCAAAACGGAATGAATCGGGCCCTAGTCAGAAACCTCGAGATACTAGAGAATGCTTCAATTTCCGTAAGACACAGCATATTATCAAGGATTTCCCATTGTTGAAAAACGACGAAGTAGCTCATGTATATGAAGGGGCGAGTGCGCCGGCTTCTTCTACTAGAGAAGGTAAACCTGATGTGTTGCAAGGTACACTTACTATTAAAAATATTTCTGTTAAAGTATTATTTGATACAGGAGCATCACGTAGTTTTATTTCAAGCAACACCATAAAGAAGTTAAATTTAAAATTGAGAAACCTTGAACAATCTACTAGCGTCCACAATCCAATAAGAGGCTTGTTCTTTGTTTATATTGTAGAGTTCCTGCCTCTTATTCTTGTTATCGGTTTTCTTTTGATTTAATCATCATGATTTTTTCCGAATTTGATATCATTCTTGGGTTGGATTGGTTGACGAAGTATGAGGCCGAAGTAAAGTGCGTCGAGAGAATTATAAAAGTTAAAACAAAACCTGGGAGTATTTTTATACCATGCATGGGCTCAAGTTCAAATAGAAAAGAATTTTGGTCTACTCTTGAAGTTTCTCCCACTTCTATTGAGAATATTCTCGTTGTTAGAGATTACGCGGATGTGTTCGAGGAAGTTGATAGCCTACCTCCGCGTAGAGAAATTGATTTCAAAATCGATTTGGTTATGAATGCAAGGCCAGTTGTGCATGCAGTTTGAAGAATGACATTGAAAGAGAAAGAAGAGTTGGGTGATCAAATTCGACAACTTTTATGGAAAGGTCTGATCAGGCCTAGTTTCTCGAATTGGGGAGCCGTAGTGACATTTGTCCCTAAGTCAGATGGTACTCTCAGATTGTGCATAGATTACTGAGGCATAAATAAGCGAACATTGAAGAATAAATATCCATTGTCGCACATTGATGATTTATTAGATTACTTAAATGGAGCTCGAATATTTTCAAAGATGGACCTAGCTATAGGTTTCCATCAATTGCAAATTGCAAAAGAATGTATTCCTTTGACAGCTTTCAGAGGTCCGGACTTATTTTATGAATGGCTAGTAATGCCATTCGGCTTATATAACGGTCCTTATTATTTGGTTGATTTGATGAATCGAGTATTTCGCAGAGTTTTAAATAAATTTATGCTAGTTTTTATTGATGATATTTTAATCTTCTCTAAGTCAACTAGCGAGCATGCGAAGCATTTGGAACAGGTTTTGGAAATTCTGAGAAAGAATGTAGTAAAAGCCAAATGTTCTAAATGCATATTCCGGTAAGAATAAGTGAAGTTCCTCGGTCATGTAGTATCGAAGAAAGGAATTTTAGTGGATCCAGGCAAGATTACAGCCATTAGAGATTGGGACCAACCTAGCACCCTACAGAAGTCATAATTTTTCTGCGATTGGCAGGCTATTATCAGAAATTTGTTAAGGATTTTTCGAAATTATCTAGTCCATTGACGAAGCTTACAAAGAAGCTTGCAAGATTTAATTGGGCAATAGAATGTGAGGCAGCTTTCCAAGAGCTGAAAGTAAGGTTGACTACTGCTCCCGTGTTGACTATTATAGATGGCAATCAAGATTTGACTGTCTATACGGATGCTTCTCATGAAGGAGTAGGTGCGGTGTTAATGCAAAGAGGCCAAGTTGTTGCTTATACTAGCCGTCAGTTGAAGCCGCATGAGAAGAGATATGTTACACACGATCTAAAGCTATTAGCCATGGTATTTGCTTTGAAGATATGCAGGAACTATCTTTTAGGTAAGAAGTTCAAATTGTATGCAGATCATAAATCATTGAAATATCTGTTCACCCAAAAAGACTTGAATTTGAGACAGCAACGTTGGTTAGAATTTCTTGCAGCATACGATCTTGATATTTTGTATACTCCGAGGAAAACCAATGTTGTAGTGGATGCACTTAGTAGAAAGAATGCAATCGTTGCTAATCTTATTATTATTCCTTCATTGATTGAAAAGATCTCTACTCTTCAAAAGGACGATCATTTTATTCAAAAAATTATTAAAAGAACTCAGTAAGGCAAAGTCTCGAGTTTCCAAAATGATAGCAAGGGAGTTCTGAGGTTGTTAGGCCGAATCTTTGTTCCGAATATTCCCGAACTTAGAAGAGAGGTAATGGATGAATGTCACAAATTCAAACTTAGTATTCATCCGGGGGTGAGCAAGATGTACTATGATCTTAAGCGCACATTTTGGTGGAACTCTATGAAGAGAGACATTTCTATATATGTTACCAGGTGCTCTACTTGCCAACAAGTCAAGAGTGATTAGCAGAAGCTCGTTGGACTGTTGCAACCTTTAGAGATTCCAGACTGGAAGTGGGATCGGATTTCTATGTATTTCATTGATGGTTTGCCTAGAACCAAGAAGGGAAAAGATAGTATTTTGGTTATAGTTGATCGTTTCACGAAGAGCGCCCATTTTATTCCCGTGAAATCAAGTAGAACAGCGTAGAGTCTTGCTCAGATTTACGTGAGAGAGATTGTTAGACTACATGGAATTCCCAGCAGCATTGTTAGTGGTTTGCGATCCGATTTTTGCTAGTAAGTTCTGGGAAGCATTCCAATATGAATTGGGAACGAAGATTAATCTTAGCACTGAATATCATCCTCAGACAAACAGCCAGACCGGGAGGGTGAATCATATATTAGAAGATTTATTGCAGACTTGTATTCTTGATTTTGGAGGATCTTGGGAAGATCATATACATTTGTTTGAGTTTTCATAAAATAATAGCTTCCAGGCAAGTTTAAAAATGTCACCATTTGAAGCATCGTATGGTAGACCATGCAGATCTCCTGCATGTTGGATAGAGCCTGGTAGTCGATTAGTGTTGGGTCCAGATATGATCCAAGAAGCTTCGAATAAAGCGGATTTCATTAAGAAGCGACTACAAGCGGCACAAAGTCGACAGAAGAATTATGCGGACTATAAAAGAAGAGACTTATCATTTTCAGTTGGTGATTATATGTATTTGAGAATTTCTCCGATGAGTGGTGTTATTCGATTTGGAAAGACGGGGAAGTTGGCACCTAGATATATTGGCCCATTTCCTATACTCGAGAGGATTGGAACTCTTTCTTACAGGGTTCATTTGCCAGATTAGTTATTCGGTGTTCATGATGTGTTTCACATTTCTCAGCTTCGCAAGCATGTACATGGACAAGATTTGGATATGACTCCGAGTTTAGTTGTGCGAAGAGAGCCAATGAAGGTTATTGGCAGAAAAACCAAAGTTCTAGGGAACAAGAAGGTGCATTTAGTCAAAATGCAATGGAGCGGAGATCCTAGAGACTGTACATAGGCAACAGAAGATAGCATTAAACAGGCTTATCCCAAGTGCAGAGTGGATATCTCTGACTAGCTCTATTGAGAGGTACATTTATGTTATGTTACGTTACTACTTAGTTCCTACTTTGCGGTCTTTTTTTTCGAGGATGAAAAACTTTTAAGTGGGGGAGATTGTAACAACCTGTATTTTTTGAACCAATTTAAAAAAAAATTAATAGATTTTCATAGGAATTAAATATTTTAGATGAATTATTTTGAGAATAAATGACTTAAAATTTATTTTAATCAAAGTTAGAACGTATAAATTTAAAGTTTAATTAAAACAAGCTTGAAATAGCATGGTAGTTTGAAATCCGACTTTAAACTTAGCATGAATGTATAGAATTCATTATAAATCAGAATTTGATAAAACAAGAAATGTTAAGATATTTTAAATTGTGATTTTATAACTTGTGTTAGAAATTGAGATTTCACTTTATGAATTGTGAGTTATGTCTGAATTAAAATTTAGAATAACCATTATGGAATATATATATATATATATATATATATTTTCCTAAAAGTCGCATTTTGTATATGGATGAATTTGGACTTGAAACCACTTCCATTGAGTTCAAAACATCGTTTAGGTGGTCGAAAACTACATGGTTCGATATGTTTCGAGTTGACGAAAATTGGGACTTTTGTGAGGGTTTGTTTAGCCAACTCAGCCACTTCACTTAAGTGCCCCAAGTCAGCTCCTTTCTCCTTAATTTCACTTCAACATTTATCAAAAATTAAAAAAATGGAGAGTGGAAAGGGAAATTAAAATACCTAAACTAGGGTTCTTGATTCCAAGCCCAATTCTTATTGAAATCAAGTGTAAAAGCTTAGGTAAGTTCCTCTTCATCTTCTCCATCTTCTCTAGCTTGTCTCCTCTTTGATTTCGAAGATTTTTTATAACCTAATTCTTAGGAAATTCAATTATATGTGTTTAGATTGGAGATTTGCATTCAGTATTGGAAGGGAGGGTGATTTTGCTTGCTGCTGGGTCCATTCCTTGTTTGTATACAAGCCAAGGTGAGAAATCGAAACCGAAAGAGCTAGTGTTAATTAACTATGAAGTAGTTGATTAAGTTTGGGTTGATAGAATGACTATTGATTGATCATATAACCTTAATATGATGATAAATGCTAAGTAGCGCGTTGAAAATATGATTATATATGTTATAGGTGAGTTATTCAAGAACTCACTTTAATGCCTCAAGCTTTATGCTTGTATAATGTGGCTATAACACGTTTGAAATGGGTATATGTTGTGTACGCACTGGGTTAATTGCTTGAGTTGTCAATTTCCTTGCTTTTCTAGTAACGGAAATCTTAGTATAATCGATATTCGAGTTGTATATGCTATAGGTGAAGTTATTGTGTGCACCCATGCTCTTGTAGCTTCCCTTTAGCATTGCCAAACCATCTCGTTCTAGCTTGAATTGCATTTGATAGCTAGTGGTTAGAGAATCGGTTCATTTTAGAATATATAATCGAAATCATAGCAAGACCATGTATGTGTGTTTGTGCATGTGTGTATGTGTGCATGAGTGGTTACGTTGAGTTAATGAGGCTTCATTTTCATTTAGAAAACGTTATAAGCCATCACCATTGATCCGAGCTCATCCGAAAACTGTTTGCACATCATTTTCTAGGAAAACTTTTGCCCACACTTCAGCTCAGACCTCTATCCGGGACGGGGACAGACGTCTGTGCAAGATTTAAAAAATAATAATAATTGCATCAGGTTAGACGTCTGACCAAAAATGGCCAGACGTCTGTCCAAACTCTCGGGAAAATAGTTTTCCTGACAATAGACGTTTGTCCTAGGGGTGACAGACGTCTGTTGGCATAAAACTGCTATTGATCAGTGGTAACCACGGTCAATAGTTTAGATCCATCTAGGGTCTTTCCCGGCCAAATTTCTCCCCATTTCGACTTCGTTTGTAACTTGTCAGTTTCACTAATTCATAGATTTTAGCAATTGATTTTATTCAAAATTGTTTTATAAATTGTTTCAAATTATTTCAAGTGATTTAGAATGTGTTCAAGCCAATCTTATTTGGTTTATAATATATATATATACGGTTATGTTGTATGGCACGAAAGTGTACAAAAATGAATTATAGAATATGATATGACTTGAGCATTTAATTTGATAACCGAATTAAATTCTCGACTAAACCTTTTTATATAAGGTAATGAACAGGGAAGGCCAATAATTTAACCAAGGGAAAGAATTTGATTTGAAATATTACGAAATAATTATTTGAAAAGACCGAGTTAAATCTCACTTCAAATAATTAAACGATGACTAGATTTCGAAGATAATGAAGATGGTGCAAGACCAGAAATCTTCACATCAAATGGATAATGCCTCCGATATGGGTAGCTCCCTTGAAGGGGTTATAGTGGTAGTTGTATGGACGTACTTGTTGATAATCCCGATATCCGAGGACCTCTCTTCTGTATTGGACATATGAAATGAGGATCAAGGTGCCTTCGGTTTCGTTTAGATCCAGAATGGACATATGAATGGATTGTATGTTTGACATTGTAATGTGTGCTATGTATTTGATCTCTTCTAAATAGATATCTGTTTGGTGGCGGAGAATCTATTCTCTTGCTTAACAACCTTCTCTGAGATGTACGAGCTTAGAGGTTATATATTGGTGGAAATCAACAAAATTGTATGGATTGACAGTGTGGCATGCTAAGATGCAATTGATCAAGGCTTTTATTGAAAAGAAAAGTCTAGTGGATGATGATCAAAGCACAAATTTAAGTAGCATAGCTTTGTTTAAAACGTTGATTCGCGAACCTCACACCCCCAGTATGAGTAAAAAATGGGATAGTGACTACAGGGAGTGCATGCGTTTCTTTATAGCTAGAAGTGGTGTCATGGAATGGAGCCCAGACATTTTTACTTATGTGGTTGACGGATTGCGAGACGCCTCGGATATAGTGCCGACTAAAAGGCTCAAGTGACAGGTCTGATAGGATCGAGAAACATATTGTTCAGGAATAACCAATCCTCAAAAGTAAGGAAGGACCGACCCTGAAGATCTAAGGGCTCGCCAACGTCTAAGTCCTGGGCATCCCACTAGAGATGGCCCAAAAACGATGAGGAAGATCCCTTGCGTCGACTCATAAATGAAATCCAATTTCCAATACGACATCGTGTGGTTTTTTAATTGTAAACCTATATGGTGACATAATATATGGTACCTATACCGTCTATGATTGATACATTTATTTTGAAAGTGTTTTTAACCATCTAGACACTTGTAATAATATCAAATGATTTTTATTTTATGCGTATCAAGCATATTTGGCCGTTATAAGGTAAAACTCTATCCCCCGGTTTGCGTTGCATTGTGTGATGGGACCTGAGTCTTATAACGGCTTCATTTTCCTAAAAGCATTGCGTTGTTTACTTAATTTACTTCATCTTATGCACCGACAATCCAATGGAATAAACCCGTTCTGTGACATACGCCGTGATCCTGTGATTTGCCTTATTCTTAAATAAGTTAAGTAATTGTCGGATTTCTCGTACCAATCCTATGACTGACTCGTAGTTTGTTTTTCGCTTGCAAACTCGGGTGCCCCTATTTTTACATGGGCAGCCAAGTGAACAGGTGATCGGCTTTCTTTTGGATATTCACCATAGCATTGGGTGCTCTTTTGGCTGAAGATGAAGACTTGACTTTAGTCATTTCTTTTGAACTTTTAAACACTACCTTATGTATGTTTATATTTGATTCAGCTGTAGACTTGTTATCTATTTGATGAAGCTTGTTATGTACTAAGTTGGATCCTGTATCTATTTAACTCTAATGATGATTATGATTCCGCTGTTTTGATATGATGTAAATTGTTCTCCAGTTTTATGTATTATGCTATATTCTGTGTTATGTTGATGTGATTAATGTGTTATTTTCCAAAACCGACCTTGCCACCGTGGAGCGGGGGTTTGGTTCGTTTCAGTACGTCTCAAAGAAGGGTGTTAAGCAAGAAAATAAATTATCCACCACCAAACAGATATATCATCAATAGCAACTAATCAGTTATGTGATGAATTACAATGTCAAAACATAATACATTTCTAAATCATTCCGGAAACATCGGGTTTAGCCCTCAAAATCCTTTCTGTTTTATAAAAGATTCCCTGTACAAAATCAGGAATAACATTCCTTTTTCGCTTAAGAAAATCTCATTTGAAAATCGTTCATTAAATTTGAAATGAACCAAACAACATCGCTAAACACCTCATAGTCAAATTAGGAAATAAATCATGAGGTGTTAGCATGTAAATATTTCTACCCAACCCAATGCTAATTGTAAAAGCATGCTTGCTCATAAACTGGTCGAGCACAATCCAAACAATCAATCAATAACAATGAATATCCACAACTAAATATATTTGGTTCTAACTCTTTCGAATCATTTATTATGATTTAACATAACTTTTCTCTATTTTATTAATATGAAAATAATCCATATTAATAATCTTTCATTACAGGCCATTATTAGTTTTGGAGCTGTTTTTATTCATACTTGAATTTAACATTCCTCAAAATCTAACCGTTGGATCTTAACATATTTATTATCGATGGAAAGATCTTTCTGAAATGAATCCAACAGTTCTAATTTCAGGAAAATCCGATGGTCGGATCTCCCGGTATACTCGTTTAAAATTACAAGTCAAAAATGCAAATTGCTGCTCCGTGATTTGTTTAATTTAATTTATATTTTTCGTATAAAAATATAATTGGTTAAACGACTTCCAAACTATTTAATTGACCAAATATTTGGCTAACGCCTTTAATTTCGGAAAAATTTGCCATAACCTCCTTTGTACAGAGTGCTAAAAAAATCACATATGCCCTAAAAGGGCTCCAATAAATCACAGTATCTCAATACAATACGTGTGGGTTGAGAGATATGTAAAAATAAATCATCTCAATGCCCGTGTGGGAATTAAAAATCATGTGAACAACTATTATGCCTTACATATCGTCCTGATGCGATGTGTACAATTTAATTACCCCAATCCCCATGTACCGTAAGCACGCAAGAGTGACATGTATATTTTTGTCACTTCCTGACTTGTGTATGGAGAAAGAATAGAGAGATGCTCAACCGATAGCGAGAAATTAGGAAAAGAAAGTCGTCAGGAGTGCGCAGCAAAGTTGCTTATGTTGCCTCCCAAGATGCTTTGGAAAAGGGCTATTAACTAATTTCCATCCCCTGAATCAATTGGAAATTCTTTCCTTTAAGACAAGCATAAGTCACTTGCCTAGTCATTTCTATATATCTCTGGGGCTGCTTTGTCATCCTTTTTTTAAGTTACGGGTAATAATAATGAAAAGTGGGGTTGTGAAAGGATATCTGTATTAAATTTAGTCAAAGCAGCGGAATCTTGAAAATTTATTTATAAGTTCAATTTAGTCCAACTCATGTCTTCTACCACTTCTGATCAATATGCAGTATACCAGACTCAAGTCATTGTTCTCATCGTATAACATCAAATAAATGAATACAATACGGTTCACATCATATAAGCATCAAGCAGCTACATGCTTATATAGGTATGTCCAGCTATGCTGATGTAGTGTAGTCTGACACCTGCTTTCTATTCTTTGGTGATGTTTAATTAATCCAAAGTCCATCACTCGCATCCAATGCACGCACAAAAATCATAAATAAGTAAGTACTCAACATCCAATGTCATTTAAGGCGCCCAAAGCGTCAACCCATGTTGCATGTCATGCGAGTGTCACATATCCATACAATGCTTCTAATGCAAATGATTTGTGAATAGTTCATGTGTTGAACTAACAAGATATATATGCATGCATGTATGCAATAATAAACATCAACAAACATGATTAAATATTTTTAATCACCAACTACTCAATCAAATACATCTACTTGCATAAATATTAAAAATAATATTTTTACCTCGTTCATCGCTTACCAAATGTCTTAATCATTTTTATTATCATATTACTCCATAGTTGATTTTATTTATTCTAGTTACAATCTAATGATTTCAATATAGTTCTATTTACATCTTGTACATGTAAGTTACATCGCACACATTAGTTAAAAATCACATTTTTAACTAACTATAATTTATTCCATGTCATACATTCGTTAAAAATCGTATTTTTAACTTACTAAGAATAATCTAATGTCATGTACTAGTTAAAAATCACATTTTTAACTTGCTAAAAATAATCTTATGCCATACATCAATCACATTTTTAACTAACTAAAAATCTTATCATGTCATAAACTAGTTAAAAATCATATTTTTAACTTACTAAAAATTTTCTCATGACATGAACTAGTTAAAAATCACATTTTTAACTAACTAAAATTCATATCATGTCATGCACTAGTTAAATTTCATATTTTTAACCTACTAAACATTTTGTAATAATTCTATAAATCTATCTATCCCCTTTTTAAAGTGAGATAAAATTTCTTATCAAGGTTTCCACTCCGCCAATTCTAAATGAGGAAGAATGCGACTACTCCAAGATCCAACGTGGCTTCACGAAAGTCCTAAGTGCTCAAGCTTCGCTCCTATGCTCTCTAACACTCGATGGAGAGGAAACTAAGCACGAATGAGGTGCTTAAACTTCTAATTCTCCGCTGTTTGGAATTAAATCGGAGAAAGGAGAGAGCTTTGGAGGTGGTAGAGAGATTTAGAGTGGGCATTAGGCGGTGTAGAGGTAGTAGGAAGGTGTATGAAGCTTTAGGAGGAGGAAAGGAGGAATTTTGGGAGGAAGAAGAGGTGTTAGGGCATGGAGGAAGAAGAGGGAAAAGGGAGGAGGAGAGGCGCTGTGCGTAGAGAGGAGGAGGAGAAGAAGAAGAAGTAGGAGAAAAAGGAGGAGCGACGGCCTAAAGGGAGGGATAGAAGGAGGAAGGAGGAGCTAGGGTTTCCATGAAGAGGCCATTTTTTAGAAAGAAGGAGGAGGTAGGAAATGAATGAGAGAAAGTGAGGAAGAAGAAAGTGAGTTTATATAGGAATTTATCTCTCTAGCTCAAATTAGCTCAAAAAATGCGAATTTTGCGTACTTTTTCGTCTTGCAGCTCAAAGCTAACTCCAAAAATTATGGGCTTTTGGATTTAACCATTATTTGACTATACAAATACAGAAAAAATAGAATTGAACTCTGAGATCATCTCGATAATGTTCCTTTGTAAACTGAACATCGGTTTATTAGCAAATGTGTCTGCCCCGCACGGCCACATACTAAATCCGTTCGACGCGCATTTTGGAACTCAACACTGATTTATCATTATGAATCCAAAAAATTTTATTTCATCGAATTCTGAGCTTCCTAGAAAAATTTCACTTTTTAAGGGATATGCGATGACTTAAATATCAAAATTTTAAATTCTGACACATTTTTACTTAAAATTATATTAAAAATAATTTTGAATTTTATTCCAAAATTTCAGGGATGTTACTCTCCCCACTTAAAACTTTTCGTCCTCGGAAAGGAACAAAGTCATAAACAAGTTGATTATTTAAAAAATAAAGCTTCAAAAAATTACTTTGAAAATCTATTTCTTATTATGTTTACGCTCTCTCGTATACATAATACTCTTAACTCATTGCAGGGCGTTATTAACCCTATCTCTAATGAATTTCTCATCTTAGGATACTGCTGCTCCTATCTCAAATGAGTATTCTTAAATAGAATGTTACTAATTTTATCTCTGATGAATTCTTTCGTTTGATTCTAACGAGTTGCACCCCAAAGATTTGAAGTTAGCCAATGTTCTAATACCAATTTGTAACAACCCGAATTCCCCCCACCTTCCGAATCCATTGTAAGGCATGATTCGACGGTCAAAAATCCTCAGATTATTAACTTTGGGCGCACAACAACATCAAAACAAACACAAAAGACCTTTTATTAACATCATATAAGTGTTACATCAGAGTACAAAATATCAGAGTACATCGAAAAATAATACAGTGGAAGATAAATTACAGTAAATACAATTCACAGTGGAAGACTATCAATGCTCTGGATACTGCTTTAAGATTCAATCCAGAATCATGCTCAAGGAAAATATCTGCAAAACAAACAACTCAATTGCCCGTGTAGAAAATATGTGCACCCGAGTTTGCAAGGGAAATACAAACTACGAGTCAGTTATGAAACTAGTATGAGAAAGTTTAATAGTTATAAACTACTTATATAAAATAAGGCATATCAGGGACCACGTCGTATAATACAGAATGGGTTTACTCCATTAGATTGGCAATGCCCATACAACTACCATAAATAATAGACGTACGGTTCTACAATGTCATACAACATGCAATTCCTCAATTTACCCATTTAGGCTTAAATCGCCAAATTTAGATTTTCCAAATCCAATTATCTTTACAGAAATTATTTATTTGGATTTTATTCCCGATTTCTTATTTCAAATCATTTGAAATACATATCTAGCTTTCATGTCAAAGTAGATTTCACTTCGGGATCTCAAACCAAAATCTTTAGAAATATGAATTCCAAAATATCACAACGCTACAAACAGTATGCCATCAGATGTCGGGAGGTTTCTCCCGTCAACATGGCAAAGGGTCTGTTGCTTAGTCATTTGATATATATATATATATATATATATATATATATGTTGCACCCTATAGAAATAGGCATGCACTTACCACTGACCAATTAAGGTCTTGGGTCCTCTTTCCCCCATACTTTTAGTCGTCAGGGTTACTTGAATATTTAGCTACATGCTAAATCATTTTATATCCCAAAGTGGAAAAATCATTTCACAACATAATAATCACAAGTGCTTTCAAACTATAGTACTTCACATCAGCAATTCACACATATGATCAGTCACTATTAATCATATAACCCTTGAACTCGTACATCTTAAAGAAGGGTGTTAAGCAAGAGAATAAATTCTCCACCACCAAACAGATATTTTATCAATAGAAACTAATTGGTTATGCAATGAACTACAATGTCAAACACATAATACTTTTCTAAATCATTTCAAAAACATCGGGTCCAATCCTCAAAATCCTTTCTGTTTTATAAAACATTTTTATAAAACTTTCCCTGTCCAAAATCGGGAGCATACTTTTCTTTCCACTTAAGAAAATCTCATTTCAAAATAATTCATTAAATTTGAAATGAACTCAACAACGTCGCTAAACACCTCATAGTCAAATCAGGAAATAAATCACAAGGTGTTAGCATATTAATATTTCTACCCAACCCAATGCTAAATGTAAAAGCATACCTGCTCATAAACTGGTCGAGCACAATCCAAACAATCAATCAATCAATAATAACGAATACCCACAACCAAATATATTTGGTTCTAACTCTTTCTAATCATTAATTATGATTTAACATAAATTTTCTCTATTTTTATTAATATAAAAATAATCCATATTAATAATCTTCCATTACAGGTCGTTATTAGTTTTGGCGCTGTTTTTATTCAAACTTGGATTTAACATATTTCAAAATCTAACCATTGGATCTTAACATATTTATTATCGATGGAAAGATCTTTTCGAAACGAATCCAACGCTTCTAATTTTGGGGAAATATGATGGTCGGATCTCCCGGTATACTCGTTCAAAATTACGAGTTGAAAACGCGAACTGCCACTGCGCGATTCGTTTAAAAATGATTTCAACTTCGATTACCAATTTAAATTAAACTTAAACATTGCATTTTATTGTGTTCTCAAAATGATAATATTTTCAAAATGTCATATTTTGAAATTCAATCCTTTTGATATCATTTATAAAATGAATAAAATCGATATAGAAATCAGTTCGAGTTAAAATAGCGTTTGTATACTTAACTCGGCTTCATATTTTTATATTTTCGTATCCATCCAAAATCAGACATCAAAATCAACTTTTCAATTCTCATTGGATACCACATTTCAAAAATATTCATGTTCATTCCGAATTGAAATAAAATCTCAACCAATATCCATATAAATAAATCAATATGGATTACATTCATCGTCAACTCCCAACAGTAGTTGCAAAAAACTACCAACATACAAAATGACATCCAGTGTGCATTTTATTTTTATATAAGCTTCAGTCAAATAATTGACGCTTACATAAATCCATCAATCAATCGTTTAACCGCAAATTCACACAAGGGAGATGTGCGAGTCAAATATCATTCCAGGATCCGTGTGGGCCAACAACAATTATTTAATGAATCATCACTCTCATACAATGCATGCACACACCGTAATCATAAATAAATACTCAACTACAAAATGTCATTTAAGGCGCCACAAGTGTCCATCCACGGAGTATGAAATGTGAGTGTCACATATTCACACAACGCTTCTAATGTAAATGATTTGTGAATAATTCAAGTATTGAACTCCAAAATAACTACATGTTGCAATTTCTAGATTGCAACTTAACCACAAAATAAACTATGACATAATAACCTAACTAAATTATTTAGTGAGCGAATTCTCACCCATAAGCTAAACCAGTCGCTGCGACTCCTCTTATGTAGAAATTTCTCTTGTCGTGCACTCGCCGTTTGTCGTTTTTCGCACTCGAATTCATCTTTCTGGCTCTAAAATTTGCATATGACCTCCAATCTTCACCAAACCTTGTCACTAGCACAAACGCGTCATTCCGGACAACTTTTTCCTAGTGGACTTTCTTCCAAAAATGCACCAATTCTCTAGAAATCGTAAATATTCGCTTTAGATATGCACTCTTCAAATGTGTTTTCCGGGCAGCTCCGAACTCCAAAATTCGATTTTAATACATCAAAATTGTAGAGAAAAACGAGATCTACAACTTTGGTATTGTGGAGCCTTGGCAAGAAATGCACGGATTGAAAGTTATTGAGAAAAGAAGGACAGAGGGTTATTTGCAAAACGGGATTTTTGGAGAAAGAGGGGTTTTTGGAGGAGATGGGGCCCACTGCCAAGGGGACAGGCCTGACTGGCCGGTCAGAGTTGGCGGCTGCCGGGTGGCGGCGGCGGCGGGGTCCATAGTGGCGGTTTGGGGGGTGAGATAGGGTTTACAAAGCTCTTGCATCAAATTCCATTGTAAATAGGGGCTAGGATTTAAACGAATTAAATCTTTGCAAACCCTATATCATATTCCATTGTAAACCCTACCATGGATTAATTTCGTTCAGTTCTAATGTGTCTTGTACCAAAGCTCTGAATTTGTATCATCAAATAATGGTTAAATCCAAAAGGCCATAATTTTTTAAGTTAGCGTTTGGGCGTACAAGAAGAAAATGTACGCTAAAATCGCATTTTTGGAGCATATTTGAGTATATTTGAGAATTTTAATGAAAGGTCAATTGAACTCGGAATTCGACAAAACTTGATTTGTTGGATTCGTCTGGGCGTGTACTATTCCGTGTCCGAAGGTCGTAGCCAACGGAGATCGTTTGCAATCAAACGATTCAGAGAGAAACGAGCATATAATCACTTTTCTTCCTTTTCTTTCTCACTTTTTTTCCTTCCTCTCTTTTTCTTCATTTTCATTTTAATCTCCTCCTCCCCCTAACCCATGGCTACCGCCCCTCCTCCCGCTGCCACCACCCACTGTCGCCGCTCCTCTTCCCCTCCGGCCATCTCCTCCTTCTCTCTCCCTCCTCCTCTCCTCTCTCTCCTCTTTCTCTAAAAACCCTAAAACTCTAATTTTCAAGCCCTAGCTCCTCCGCCGCCACCACCACCCCCTCCCACGTTAGTCCACCCCCGGCCGCCGTCAGGCCTCCACCTCCGGCCGTGGGCCCCATCTCCTCTAAATAAAACCTCTTTTTATAAAAAATCCCGTTTGTAAATAACACCTTCTTCTTCTTTCCTCAATAACTTTCAATCCATGCATTTCTGACCGAAACTCCACAAGACCAAAGTTGTAGATAACGTTTTTATCTATAATTTTGACATATCACAATCAAATTTTAGAGTCCGAAGCTACCCGGAAAATGCATTTGAATATTGCAAATCTGGAGCAAAGATTTTCGATTTCTGGCGAATTTGGTACCATATATTATGTCGCCATATAGGTTTACAACTAAAACCATAAAGCTTGTATTGGAAAGTTGGATTTCCATCATGATGGCTACTGATTCGAAAGATCGATCGCATAGTGTATGTCGACGGCTTACATCTTGGGCATTGAAAAACACTATAATACACATCCGCACTATATCCACGACTATAAGTAATGTCACGGCTTACGTTATGGGCATTGGAAAACACCGCTTACTCTATCCATCTGGGAATCAGGTATAACCCCTATCTTTACTAGGTGTGGAGTGACCACACCCAGTCTATCTCGGTCAACCGAATCCGTGACAACTCTAAAAGTTGTCCTCAACCCGAAGGTTGTCTATCTTCATCTTAAAAGTATGCTGATCTAACAATCAGTTTACCATCATACCGGTGTGTGAGGCTCGCGAATTAACGCTACACAAAGCTACGCTAATTAAAGCTATGCTTTGATCATCATTCACCAAGCTCTGTTTTTCAACAAAAGCTTGGATCAATGCAACTCAGTATGCCACATTGTCAATGCATACCATATCATTGATTTCTACCAATATATAACCTCTAAGCTCGTACGTCTCATAGAGGGGTGTTAAGTAAGAGAATAAATTCTCTGCCACTAAACAGATATATATTTAGCAAAGATCAACGAATATACCACACAATACAATGTCAAACACAATCCATTTACAAGTCCATTCTGGGTCTGAACGAAACCGAAGGCACCTTATTCTTCGTCCCATATGCCCAATACAGGAGAGAGGCCCTCGCATATCCGGACAATCAACAATTACGTCTGGACCACTACCACTATAACCCCTTTATGGGAGCTACCCAAATCCAGGGCATCAGTAGTAATCCATTCGATGTGAAGATCGTCGGTCTTCAACCATCGTCTTCGATATCTTCTACTTTAAATTGTTGTATCACTTATTCAGAATGGGTTAAACCCGATTTTTCCGAATAACTCACGTAACTTATAATCAAGTGCTATAAAAATACATCATACGCATCATTCCAATCAAGAATATTCTTTTATTCAAATATTCTTTACATTAGGAACTACTCCCATAAATTTTATCAAAGATTTAATTCATTTAAACATCTTGTTTACAATGCACCATAACAAGGATCTAACTCCTATCATGTTGTTTGAATGGGCATAGCCTATAATCAAGTGCATGTTGTATGAATTAATTAAATCTTTGATATGAAAATATCATTTCTAAATGTGTGGAATGGCAGTTTTAGATTTAACCCCCTATCATGTTGTATGACGCATTGTAGATTCATGGTGGCGGTTTTGGGTGGTAGAAAGGGCTAGGCTTTGCAAACCTTGAGAAAAAGACGCATTAGAACCGAACGAAAGAATCCATTGGAGATAGAATTAGTAACATTCTATTTAAGATACCCATTATAGATATATCAGTAGTATCCTAGAATGAGAAACTCATTAGAGATAGGGTTAGTAATGCCCTAGAATGAGTTGAGAGTGGCACATTTTTATGTAACGTATTTTTGATTATATATAAAATCCGATCTTAAAAAAAATTGAATATATAAAAGTTGTATGTTTAGAAAGTTAAATAATCAATTAATTATTTGTGTGATTGTTTGATTACTTATGAAGTCTGATTTAAATAAATTAGATGAAGCCTTTGGCGATTTCTGGACATTGAATTTAAGAAAACCATTGTTATTTAATTGGATTGAGTTAAGTTAAACTGAATTGCAAATTTAGTTAGAATTGGATACATATACATATATATGTTGAACAAGTTAACGGCTTAGCGTCGAGTAGAGAAATAAATTGTGTGCCCGACAAACAGGTGCAGCTTAATGAGTTAGTTGTGCAATTTTATTATATTATGACTACTGTGAGTGATTTGGATGCGTTGTGATGGTCGTTTTGCATAAAATTTAAAATATACACCATAGGGTAGTAACAAATAAATTATGGACTACACCGCATAACATACTACTGAAGATGGCATAACATATCATATTCCATATAAGCATTTGGCGCTTATATGACGAGGTTTGGATTACCATACGAGCAAGATGCTTGTATGGCGAGGAATGAATTACAGGTTGAACTAAGGACTGATTATGGACTTAATAACATATAATGGTAAATTGCAGGATTTAATAACAAACCCTACACAGGTCTTGAGATGACAAAAATACACACGTCACATCTCTCCTGTTTTATTTATGACGATTGGGTATAGGGGGACGGGATTTATAAATTATTGTGGGTGTGCGCATTTATTATGTATGCGATATAAGATTTATTGGGTGCCTAATACGGCCCAATAAATTTTTAGACCCTCCCTGCACAAAGGAGATTATGGCGAATTTTTTTAGAAATTTAAGGTGTTAGCCAAATTTCAGAAAAATTTGAAATTTCTTAGAAACTGAAAAGTTGAAGAACTCAAGCCAGAATGAAAATTGAGTTGGTTAGTTAAACAATTTTTAGCTCCATTCTTTTTCGAGGACAAAAAGTTTTAAGTGGAGGAGGTTGTAACAACCTGGAATTTTCAGAACCAATTTTAAATTTTATTTTATGCTATTTTAATGAATTTGTGAATATAAATTGGTCGTTTTTGGTAAATAAAATTTGAGAATAATTTTAAAATCAGTTTTTATATTTTTGTTAACTTAAAACAAACTCATAAAAATTATTAAATTGATTTATAAGCTTTGTTTTTGAAAGTTTTAAAAATTCGATTTTTAAAATCATCGTATAGCCCTTAAAAAGTGAAATTTTACTAAGAAACTCAGAATTTGATGAGATAAATTTTTTTGGATTCATAATGACAAATCATTGTTGAGTTCCAAAATGCGCATCGAACGGAGTCATTATGTGGTCGTGCAAAGCAAAATCATTTATTCAATAGGCAATCGGTTTACAAAGGAACGTTATTAAGACGATCTCAGAATTCGATTCTGCTTTTTTTTTGAATTCGTAACATCAAATAATGGTTAAATCCAAAAGGCCATAATTTTTGGAGTTAGCATTTGGGCGTACAAGAAGAAAAGGTACGCTTAAATCGCATTTTTGGAGCTTATTTGAGCATCTTTGAGAATTTTAACAGAAGGTCAAACGAACTCGAAAATCGACCAAAATTGATTCGTTGTGCTTGTCTTGACGTGTACTGTCTCATGCCCGAAATCCGTGGAAAACAAAGATCATTTGCAATCGGGCGATCAGATGGAAAAAGAGATAAAATCAATTTTCCTCCATTTCTTTCTTCATTTCTCTCCTCTCCCTCCTTTCTAGATTTTTTCCTTTTTAATGGCCTCCTCCCTATATTGTTGCTGCCGCACCACTCCTCCCCTCCACCATCAGCCGTCAGCCCCCCTCTCCTCCTCCTCCTCCTCTTCCTCCTCACCTCTCTCTCCTTCTCTTTCCCTCTTCCAATTTGCAAAATCCAAGCCTACAAACCCTAGCTCCTCCACCACCACCGCCGTGCCACCATCACCCTCCCTCTGACCAGTCAGGCCCCCTACACCGCCTCAGGCCAACCCCTTCTGGCCTTAGGCCCCATCATGGCCAAAAACCCATCTTTTTACAAAAATCTTGTTTTACAAATAACCCCCTGTCCTTCTTTCCTCAATTCTTCCAATCCGTGCATTTCTGGCCGAAACTCCACAATATCAAAGTCGTAGATCACATTTTTCTCTATGATTTTAATATATCACAATCGAATTTTGGAGTTCGGAGCTGCTCGGAAAAAGTGTTTGAAGTTTGCAGTTTCGGAGTGAAGATTCCCGATTTCTGGCGAATTGGAGCGTTTTGGGAAGAAAGTCCACTAGGCGAAAGTTGTCCGGAATGACGCGTTTGTGCTAGTGACAATGTTTGTTGAAGATTGGAAGTCGTATGCAAATTCTATAGCTGGAGAGGCAAATTCGAGTGCGTAAAGCGACAAACGGTGAAAGCGCGACGAAGAATTTTCTACATTAGAAGAGCCACGATGAATTTGTTTAGCTTATGTGTGAGAACTTCTGTCTTGAATTAGTACATTAGAGTAGCTAGTTAGTTATGCATTTTAAGTTGCAATTTAGAAATTGCATCATGTAGTTATATTACCCTTTTTGGAGTTCAACAATTGAACTATTCACAAATCCCTTGCATTAGAAACGTTGTATGAATATGTGACACTAGCATTTCATACGATGTGGATGGACAATTGTGGCACCTTAAATGGCATTTGATAGTTGAGTTTTCTTTGACTACGCTATGTGCATTGTATGCCAGTGATTGATTTAAATTTATTGTTGTTGGTTGAAAATCCCGCACGGGTCTTGGGATGATTTTTGACTCACACATCTCCCTTGTGTGAATTTACGGTCAATCGATTGATTGATGGATTTATGTGAGCGTCAATTATTTGATTGAAGCTCATATTAAAATAAAATACACATTGGATATCATTTTGGATGTTGATAGTTGTTTGCAACTATCGTTGGATGTAAATGATGAATGTAATCCATTTAAGTTTATTTATATGGATATTGGTTGAGATTTTATTCAAATCCAAAAAAAACATGAATATTTTTATAAAGTAATATTCATTGAAATTTGAAGTTGATTTTAATGTCCGATTTTGGATGGACATGAAAATATAAAAATATATGAAGCCGAGTTAAGTAGAGAACGATTTAACTCGAACGGATTTCTATATTGATTTTATTCGTTTTTAAAATGAATATCGAGAAGATTGAATTTCAAAATATAACATTTTGAAAATATTATCCTTTTGAGATTATAATAAAATGCGATGTTCAAGTTTACTTAAACTGGTAATGGAAGTGAAATCGTTTTAAAATGAATGTATAAACATTTTATAAAATACGTTTTTAAATATAAATTGATGATATATATTATACATATTTAAATGGTTTGAATAGAACATATCGCACAGGACCGTTCACGAATTTCAACCATTAACTTGAAATGGACGTAACGGAAGATCCGGTCATCGGATTCTCCTAATGCCAGAACTGTTAGGTTCGTATCGAAAAGATCTTTCTAATGAATATATGAGATTTAAATTTGAATGGTTGGACTTTAAAATATGTCCAAATCAGTTTTTGAAAAGGTCATTATGGATGCAGTTCGAGGGCCGATATTGGAAACCGACTGCTAGGGCCTTGATAAGATTATTAAACGTATGAATAAATTATGTAAAATCATAATAAATGATTTAGAAAGATTTTGGATGAAATATTCCACATTTGAAAAGATAAAAGGTATTTTTATCCGAATGAACTGGTTAATATCAGGGGTGGGCATAAACCGCACCGTTATACGGAAACCGCCCGCATCGAACCACAACAACAATGCGGAAACCCACACCGAATTTTCCGGTTGAGGATATATATTAAACCGGACCGACCCGCATCCATACGATTTGGTTGCGGTTTGGACGATTGGCGGGCTATATTAAACTGGACCGAACCGATAATTTACGTTTTTAATCAGATAATAAAAATATAGGCAACTCCTATCTTATTTTAGATTCAAATGATGTATAATCATTGTCATCAAGGAAGAAATTTTAGTTTAACTATAATGTTTTTCATCTTATTTGTTGAATAAATGTTGATTGTAATCTTATTCCAGTCATTTTACTTAATGATTATATAACTAAGAACTAATCTTTCATTTCAGTATATCATTGTAAGTTTTAAACTTTAATTTAAAAGCTTGAAATGGTTGCCTACAAAAATTGACTTTTGATAAAGTGATTCTCTTATTTCATATTTAACACGGGTTTAAACCGGACCGAACCGAAACTGAACTGTATTATATCGAAATCGAGCTAAAACCGAACCATTTAAATGGTCGGTATTATGGTTTGTATTTTTACTAACCGTCTGATGCGGTGCGGAAGCGGTTTTTGCTTTAAACCGCACCAAACCGACCCGCCCCACCCTTAGTTAATATATAGAATAACAATCTAATGAATTTTAGAAATAATAAATTGAATTTGCAAATGGTTTTTAACATAACCAGAAGTTTCCAACATATAAATTGGAATTAAATGGAGAATGAGATTTTTGGGTTTGTCGTGAATGGTATTTTCATTAATACTATTCTTGAACCTATATGTTAATGGAATGAACCTTTGGGTTAAGAGTTAGAGAAGTTTTACCAATTTATTTAATTAAATTGGGGTTGAATGGAATTTTATTCATAATAATCGAAATGAGCTTCTGTGAAGGAAGGCATTTACTACTGTGGAATTTAAAAGGATTTCTCCGCTATTCCACTTATAGTATTAGTCTGATACGGAAATTTATATCGATTATAATTGGTTCAGATTTCCGTGAAGATTCCACGTAAAATGGGAGATGATTTTGGGTTTATCATGAACGGTGTTTTATATTACATTTGTTTTTTAACCCAAGTAAAGACGAGTTTAATTTCCAAAGGTTGAATAATCATATGGTAATGATTTTTGGAATTAAAACCGAACTAGAGTTTTAATGAATCTTTAAGTAGATAAAATGAGAATGGGATAATTAGATTTGTCGAATTCAAGAAATGTATGAGAATGGAGTACCACCAGTTTTACTTTGTGCGATAGTTAAATCTTTAATTAGATTTGAACATTAAATGGTAATTAAATTTATCAATAACCTAGTGGGTGTTAGATATGGAGTACTACCAGTTTTGCTCCATGGGATGAATAGGTTGGGATTTGGATTAATAAAATAAATGGTTACTTCGGTAAGGCTTGATAATCCCTACTAGTTATGTAAACCTTAATTTGGTTTAACTTGTGAAAAGATATAACAAAATCTTTTGCAATGGATTTCAAAGAAAAAATAAACAAGAGGTTTAAATGGTTTATATCTTTGGTAAGATTAATGGGAATAATTTCCAGTAAAAAGAATATTTGAATAAAAGAATATTCTGGATTGGAATGAGACGTATGATGTGTTTATGTTTCATATGATTATAGGATGCGCGAGTTATTCGAAAAGACCGGGTTTAACCCATTGTGAATAATTGTTACGACGACTAAAGGTCGAAGATATTGAAGACGATGCAAGACCGACCATCTTCACATCAAATGGATTGCTACGATGCCCTTGATCGAGCCTGTATCCTTGAAGGGGTTATAGTGGTAGTTGTCCGGACGTACTTGTTGATTGTTCGGATATGCTAGGACCTCTCTCCTATATTGGACATATGAGATGAGGAATAAGGTGACTCTGGTTTCGTTCAGACCTAGAACGAACTTGAAAATGGATCGTGTCTGACATTGTACTATGTGCTATATTCGTTGATCTTTGCTATATATATATATATATATATATATATCTGTTTGGTGGCGGAGAATTTATTCTCTTGCTTAACACCCTTCTCTGAGACGTATGAGTTTAGAGGTTACATATTGACAGAAATCAATGATAACCTAAATGAAATTAAGGTTTATCAACTAGTCGGGATTGACGAGCCTTAACGAATCAACCATTTATTTTCTTATCCCAGTCCGAACCTATTCATCCCATAGAGCAAAACTGGTGGTACTCCATATTTAACACCCTTCGTGTTATCGGTAAATCTAATTATCATTTATCGTTCAAATCTAATTAAAGATTTAACTTTCTTATGAAGTAAAACTATAGGGTAAGGGGAGGGGGAGCGGGGAGAGGAGGGGGATGGTAGGGGAAAAAGGGGTACTCCATCTCGAACATTTCTTAAGTTCGATATATTTAATTACCTTATTCACATTTAAATCTATTTAAAGATTTATCAAAACTCTAGTTCAGATTTAATCTTCATAATCCATTATTTAATGATTTTTCAATTGGGGAAATTAATCCTGTATTTATTTGGGTTGAAGAAAAAATGCTATTTAAAACACAGTTCACGATGTCAAGAAAGAAGGAAAGCAACAAAGAAAAGAAACAAAACAAAAGGCAAGAATTTTTTTTCTCTTATTTGGTAGATATATGGTATCACAAATCAAATATCAAATCAACCAACAAGATTTTTTTATCTATGCTAGAAAACAAAAGGGAACAAAATAAAATAAAAATATTTTTTTTTGTTTTTTTTATATTAAGAAAAAGAAAATTATAACCCGAAGGATTTAAAAACAAAAATTACTTTGGTCTCCGGCAACGGCGCCAAAATTTGTTTGCGAACAAATTAGACAATTGCAAACAACTGTAAAATTCGTTCGTCTTTCCTAAACAACAAGGATTGTTGTAGAGGGTGTCGAACTCTGGGACCAAATTATTTTATTAATAAATTCAATCAAGTTATCCCTAACTTTTGATTGGTGGAAAACAAAGAAAATAGCAGAAATTAAATAAAAGAGAGTTTTAACAATAAGTGAAAGCAATTAGGGGATAATGACATAGATCAGATTCATAATCATCAATAGCCAAAAGATTAACCAGATCTAATACATGTTTCTGTCACAAACATGAATCAACGATAGTAGGTTTTTAGAAACAAATATGTAAATAACGACAAGCATAGCCTATGCAGGAGCTCAGCTCTACAACCATAGGCTATCAGGACAGATTCACTATTTTATTTCTAAAACCCTAAATATTAAATCTAAATCTGATAAGTGTTAGATTGAACTCGAATATACCCTGTGAAGGAGCACAGCTCTTAAACGACACAGGGTATGAAGGTTCAGATCTAACCCTTAATTCAGATCCAGATCTACATGTATACAGTCCTCATCTTTTGGCTATGTGATTCATATTGAATCATACTATCAGCGTCATCACCCCCTAATCAAAGGGGATTAGCTAGACATAGCTAAAGAAGAAGAGAAAAAGAAAATAAATAACATGAACATAAATAAAATAAACAAAAAGTAAAAAGAAAGGGAGAGAATGATTTTATTCCAAGAAGAGAATTACAGAATAAAACCTAATGTGTTTTACAATGAATGAGATAAAGTGTATTTATAGCTGATATGACAAAGGCTACTTGGCAAATTCCACAATGTGGGACTAAAGAATTAGCCCAAATAACACATAAGCTAGTGTGAACGGGGTTGTAGAGCAAGAGGCCTTGTAAGTGAGCCAGTGTGAACGCGTGCAGTGCATGAATGAGAAGCCTTGCAAAGGAGCTAATGTGAACACAATATGAGTCTTTAGTGAGCCAAATCTACCCAACTGAACTCTATTTGCAACCGTTCTTCAAGCTTTAAACTCTTCAAGCTTTAGTAATTTTAACTTCACTCTTTTTCAACAAATTCTTCATGCTTTATTCATCAAATGCTCTAAACCATGATTCTTGTCAACAATCTGAAAACACAGCTATAAATACACAATATCAATTATTTAAAAGATAAAATAAGATAAATATGCGGATAAAATATACACATTTTCGTGTATATCAAGTCCAAAAATCTTTTTCCATTAATATGGAATCTTCACGGAAATTTGAACAATTCATAATCGATATAAGTTTTCATATCGGACAAACACTATAAATGGAATAACGGAAAAGCCTTTTAAATTCCATAAATAGTAAACGCCTTCTTTCACAGAAGCTCGTCTCGATTATTATTAATCGAATTGCATTCAATTCTAATTTAATTAAATAAACTGGAAAACTTTTCTAAATCTTATTTAAAAGATTTATTCCTTTCACTTATGAGTTCAGGAACAGTATTATTTAAGATACCATTCACAACGAACTCAAAATCCAATTTGATATTAAATATAAGATCTTAAATGGAAATCACGTCGACTAATATTCAATACCAAATTCTGAAATTAACATATATCGTTTTGGAATAACGATATCAATATCTTCCAAATTCCCATAACAATAACTATATAATTACGGAATCCAATATAGAAAATATCCAAAGATAATTTCAATTTAAGTCCATTCCCATTTATTCGTTGGAAAACTTTGGTTATTTCAAAACCATTTACAAATCCAATTTATTAATTTAAAAATAATTGGATTTCTAATCTAGTTGTTAACCAGTTCATTTAGATAAAAATATCTTTTATATTTTAAAAATTTGGAATATTTAATCCAAAATCTTCCCAAATCATTAATTATGATTTTACATAATTTTTCCATATTTTTAATAATTTTATTAAGGCCCTTACAGCCGGTTTCCAATATCGGCCGCCGAACTGCATATATAGCAACCTTTTCTGAAATTGATTTGGACATATTTTAAAATCTAATCATTCAAATTTAAATCTCTTATATTCATTGGAAAGATCATTCCGATACGAACCTAACAGTTTCGATTTTAGGAGAATCCGATGTTCGAATATCCTGTTACGTCAATTCGAAGTTAATGGTTGAAATTCTCGAACGGTCGCTGCGCGGTGCGTTCTATTCATGCCATATATATATATATAATATGTATCGTCGATTTCCATTCAAAATGTAATTTATAAAGAATTTTGAATTCGTTTAAAAACGATTTCAAGTTCCATTTCAATTTATTATTTAAAATTGAACATCTCATTTTATTATAATCTCAAAATGATAATCTTTTCAAATTGTCAGATTTTGAAATTCAGTCTTCTCGATATTCATTATGAAAATACATAAAATCGATATAAAGATCCGTTCGAGTTAAAATAGCGTTTCTAAACTTAACTCGGCTTCACATTTTTATATATTTTCATGTCCATCCAAAACCGGACATCAAAATCATATTTTGATTCTTCACTGAATATTATCTCAAAATATTTGTTATTTCTTGATTGGAATCAGACTCAATCAATTACCATATAATTTTATTTATATAGACTATATACATTGCATGTATTCAAAAATAGTGATAAACAACTATTAAACATTCCATTCACAACCAGAGTGCAATTTATAACTGTATAAGCATTAAATAATTAAATAACGCTTATAAGTCTGTCATTCAATTAGTTGACCTACAATCAAATCCAGGGGAGATGTGAGTTAATTATCATCCCCAGACTCGTGTGGGGTTTTAAATAACAACAATCGATTCAAAGTAACCACTGGTTAATAATTTTAATCAATTCTAATTTGATTTGAATTATTTTTCTAATTAACCCATTTTCACTGTTCAATTTAATAAATAAATATTTATATCCAATTTCAACTACCACATTAATATTAATATTATTTTATTATGTTAAATATTTCAACATCATAAGAAAAACATAATACAGTCAATTAAATCATCCATGGGTTTCGAACAACAGTGAAGTGAGCTAACAGGCACCGCACAACATTTTATAATAATTAAAACTGATAAAAATCAACACTGGCAATCACTACATTCAGTTATAAAATAAATAACTGTATAAATCTTTTGAGTGAGAAAGTTCTCACTTTGATTTCCACTCCGCCAGTCTTTATTTGAAGATTTTATTTTCAAACTAAATTAAACGAGCGTTTAATTTAGCTAAAAATTCAACTTGCTCCATTTCCATTCTATTCAGTTCCTTGTTGTAGCGTTCGTTGTCACGATCACAAAGCATCTGAAATCATCGAATTTTGATCTCATATGAAAAAGATATGATAATTAATACATTAATTACATTATTAAATAATTAATTAATAAATTAAACTAATTACATCCTTATCCCTCCTTAATCCCTCTTCCATCATTCAAAACCGCCGTGCCCATACTCCTTCTTGCCTTGAAACGTGCGCCACCTGGAGGGTCCTGAAGTCAATCAGATGACGCCACGAGGAGCAGTGGAGCGGCGCCTCTCTATGCCGTGAGTGGGGTCGGGACAAAACCCAAAACCGGGTTTAACCCATCCTGAATAATTGTTACGATGACTAAAAGTCAAAGATATTGAAGACGGTGCAAGACCGACCATCTTCACATTGAATGGATTGCTACTAATGCCCTTGATAGAGCCTGCAACCTTGAAGGGGTTATAGTGGTAGCTGTCCGAACGTACTTATTGATTGTTCGGATATGCGAGGGCCTCTCTCCTGTATTGGACATATGGGATGAGGAATAAGGTGCCTCCGGTTTCGTTGAGACCTAGAACGAACTTGAAAATGGATTGTTTCTGACATTGTATTGTATTCTATATTCGTTGATCTCTGCTGAATATATATCTTTTTGGTGGCGGATAATTTATTCTCTTGCTGAACATCCTTCTTTGAGACGTACGAGCTTAGAGGTTATATTTGGCAGAAATCAATGTTATGGTATGGATTGGTAATGTGGCACGCTAAGATGCACTGATTAAGGCTTTTGTTGAAAAGCAGGGCCTTGTGGTTGATGATCAAATTATAGCTTTATGTAGAATAGCTTTGTGTATAGCGTTAATTCGCAAGCCTCACACCCCGGTATGAGTCAGAAACAGGATAAGGGAAGCAAGGAGTGCATACGTTTCTTTCTGGCTAGAAGTTGCGTCATGGTATGGAGTCGCCTTAAATGGCACTGGATGTCTAGTACTTATTTATGATTTTTGTGCGTGCATTGGATGCGAGTGATGGACTTTGGATTAATTAAACATCACCAAAGAATAGAAAGCAGGTGTCAGACTACACTACAAAGCATAGTTGGACATACCCATATAAGCATGTAGTTGCTTGATGCTTATATGATGTGAACTGTATTGTATCCATTTATTTGATGCTATACGACGAGAACAATGATTGGAGGCCAGGTATACTGTATATTGATCAGATGTGGCATAAGACATGAGTTGGACTAAACTGAACTTATAAATAGATTTGCAAGATTTAATAATAAACCATACACAGGCCAGGAAGTGACAAAAATATACACGTCACTCTTACGTAATTACGATACATGGAGATTGGCATAATTAAATTGTACACATCGCACGGGGGCGATGTGTAAGGCACAATGGTTGTTCACATGATTTTTAATTCCCACACGGGCATTGAGATGATTTATTTTTACACATCTCTCAATGCATACATGTTGTATTGAGATATTGTGATTTATTAGAGCCCTTTTAGGCCATATGTGATTTTTTTAGCACTCCGTACAAAGGAGGTTATGGCAAATTTTTCTGAAATTTAAAGGCATTAGCCAAATATTTAGCCAATTAAATAGTTTGAAAGTCATTTAATCAATTATATTTTTATAAGAAAAATATAAATTAAATTAAACAAATCGTGGAGTGGTAGTTCACGTTTAGACTAGTAATTTTAAACGAGTATACCGGGAGATCCGACCATCGGGTTTTCCTGAAATTAGAACTGTTGGATTCATTTCAGAACGATCTTTCCATCAATAATAAATATGTTAGGATCCAACGGTTAGATTTTGAGGAATGTTAAATTCAAGTATGAATATAAACAGCGCCAAAACTAATGACGGCCTGTAATGGAAGACTATTAATATGGATTATTTTCGTATTAATAAAAATAGAGAAAACTTATGTTATTTCATAATAAATGATTCGAAAGAGTTAGAACCAAATATATTTGGTTGTGGATATTCATTGTTATTGATTGATTGTTTGGATTGTGCTCGACCAGTTTATGAGCAAGCCTTCTTTTACATTTAGCATTGGGTTGGGTAGAAATATTTATATGCTAACACCTCGTGATTTATTTCCTAATTTGACTATGAGGTGTTTATCGATATTTTTGGTTCATTTCAAATTTAATGAACGATTTTGAAATGATATTTTCTTAAACGAAAAGGAATGTTATTCCTGATTTTTGACATGGAATGTTTTATAAAACAGAAAGGATTTCGAGGGCTAAACCCGATGTTCCCTTAATGATTTAGAGTTGTATTATGTGTTTGACATTGTAGTTCATCACATAACCGATTAATTTCTATTGTTGATATATCTGTTTGTTGGCGGAGAATTTTCTCTCTTGCTTAACACCCTTCTTTGAGACGTACGAGATCAAAGGTTATATTATTTATAGTGATTGATCATATACGTGAATTGCTGATGTGAAGTACTATAGTTTGAAAGTACTTCTGATTATTATGTTGTGAAATGATTTTCCTCACTTCGGGATATAATATGATTTAGTATGTGGCAAACCCTGACGACTAAAAGTATGGGGAAAAGAGGACCCAATACCTTAGTTGGTCGGTGGTCAGTGCATGCCTATTTCTATAGGGTGTAACATATATATATATATATATATATATATATATATATATATATATCAAGTGACTAAGGAACAGACCTTTTGCCCTGTTGATGGGAGAAACCTCCTGATATTTAGTTGCATACTGTTTGTATGCATTGTGATATTTTGGAATTCAAATTTCCAAAGATTTTGATTTGAGATCCCGAAGTGAAATCTAATTTGATATAAAAGCTAGATATATACTTCAAATGATTTGAAATAAGTAATCGGGAAATAACGTCTAAAGAAATAACTTCCGTAAAGTGAATTGGATTTTGATATCTAAGTTTAGGGATTAATCCTAAATGGGTAGATTGAAGAATTGCATGTTGTATGATGCATTGTAGATCCCTAAGTCTACAAAACCCTAGCCCCTTCTACCACCCAAATTAATATTCTTGTTCGCGCATCTTATGATCAAGTGCATGTTGTATGAAAGTTGGATTATTTCATATTCATTTTATAGAGATAGGGTTTACAATGCTCTTATTTCAAATGTGGAATATTTCGTTTGGTTCTAATGTGAGCTGGGTACGCATGATAGGGGGTTCTCGCTCGGCCGTTTGGTGGCGAGCAAGAGACTCTTACCCCTACATGTCCCTCGAAAGTAGCGAAGGGTTGGTCGAGTTGTGAGGCTGGTCGTAAAAGCAGTTCTTAAGTATCAATGTAGTGCCACGCTGGGAGCTTAGCCCAGTGGTTGATGGTTGCAAAGCCTAGACCCATTACAATGGTATCAATGCTTTGGTTTACAAAGCTCGAGAATAAGACATTTTAGAACCGAACGAAAGAATTCATTAAAGATAGAATTAGTAACATTATATTTAAGAATACTCATTAGAGATAGGATTAGTAGCATCCTAGAATGATAAACTCGTTAGGGACGGGGGTTAGTAATGCCCTAGAATGAGTTGACATGAGGTTAAATTACACTTGTGGTGGAAGTCTACCAGGAACTTCCCGGCATATCCAACGACCACAAGTGCTGAATCTAATGTGAGAGTTATAAGTGCATAAACACGAGACGTGCTAAGACACGAGGTTAAGCCCGACTTGTGGAAGAAGTATGCCTAGAACCGCCCGGTATATCCAGCATCCACAAGTGGTAGGTTTAATGTGGGATCTCTAGCACATTATAACCATAAATGAATATGGTAATGAATTGAAATACTTAACCTAGTTGGATCCATAGGGATTACATGAACATGTTAACTTGAGTTGGGGTTAAGTAAACTTGTATGAACAGGGGGAGGGTTAAGTATGTTTTGGGTTGTTGGGTAATATTTATATGTATAGGCCCACAAACTTAACCTGTGGGGTTATGCAATCTTCTACTCTGGTATGGCATAACCTATGGAAAACCTAGTAGGGATACAAGCATATGGGAATGTAAAGGCCCGCAAATCCATACTATCGGAGTTGACTACATACATCACACATCCAACCCAAATATCACATAAATATGAATCATTTAAGAAAAAGGTAGAAGAAGAACATAAATAACTACACAGCATCTCACATCGCAGTGGAACAAAATATAATATATCATACCTTTTGAAATAAAAATATTAACTGTATAATATACAATTATCAGAGTACAACACTTACAACATAGCGGAAATAAAAATACAATAATCTAACACTGAAGCCTCCTGCTCCAAGCTCCTTTAGATAGATCTGTAAAATCCTAAACTACTTGATTACCCGTAAAAATTTAGGCACCCAAGAGTTTAGGCAAAACAAAACAAAGTAAACTCTGGGTCAGTCATGGGACTGGTATGAGTAAACAATTTAAAACAGTTTGAGAAAATAAACGATATCTCATAAGACCACTCCATATAACACAGAACAGGTTTTTCTCTTATGAGAATCCAAAACACTTCATTTAACTTTCAAAATCCTTTTGAAAGAAACGATAATCTATATATCAAAATTCTTTTTATATTATAATAGTGTCTAACTCAAATAAATAGAAATCTACTGGAACGCTTTCGTCCCACGCTCCACATACATAATATATAATTAAAACCGCAGGCACTTATTGGGTGATGAATTTCCGATTATGACAAGGTATGGAACCACCTTCCGATAGTGCATCTCTAGGGAGAATATAATGGGTTCAACAAAAACATCTTATAACCCGACCATACATGACTGACCACTCATTTCGCTTGAGTGTATCGAATGTCTATCACCAACGGTTGGGATCAGCAACCGTTTTCCTGAATGGGACAGCATCAAATTGAACAAATAATGAAATGGATTTCTCTAGATTGGTGATAATACACCCTACTTGGGAGCTACCCACTTAACCATGCTGCCTGCCCGATTTTTGTCATTTCCCGTCTGTTGAGGCCTAAGGCTATGCTTACTTACCATTCATTGATAGCACAATCACTTTGAATGCCACATTATCAAATTATTTAATCATTAGTTGATTCGCACAAATATATTCTGGATATTACGCTAAGAGAATAAATTCTCCGCCACCATAAATATTTATACAGACCAATATATGCGATCATTGGAAATACTCTGTCAGACATTCGTCCATATACGTTCGTTCTGGGATTGAACGAAACCGAAGGCACAATTTCCATTAAGTAGAAAAACCCTTGCACTTTACTCCCACTTTGATTATCTTCATATAATCTGGTTCGCAATGCTACTGCCAATGCGGAGTGATTCTAGGATAATACTCCAACCGGTCTCTCTATATTGACAACGATATTGGAAAATACTTCGATAGTCGGTAATTTAACTACTAAAGAAAAACAAACTTTCATTCCAGCCAACAAACAAACCATTAGGCCTCTTAATTAATATTCCATTAATTAAATCACTTCTCCATTTCTTTATCAATATTTGTTAACTAAATATTTTCAATAATCATTTTGGCCTCTTACGCTATTTGGAAAACATTTCCGTATATCGCCTTCTTTTATTTTCTATACTTAGAAAATATTTTCTAATTACAATTGGAAAACATTTCCAATTTATATTCTCTTTCATAACCATTCATTTCTATACTTAGGAATTATTTATTATTTTATTTCCAAAATTCCACTTACTTGGGTTGAAACGAATGTTATGTAAAACATCGTTACAACAACCCAAAATATTGCATTCAACTAAATCTCTTTAAACATTTATCTTCAAGACCGAATCTTCCTATTTATTGGTTAATAATGAAATCAATTAAGTTGGGGTATAACTACCTCTCGGACCTTGCCTGAATAACATCCTTAACTTCAAAACAAACAAGTCTGCTTACCTTGAATAATCAACACCATAAAAATCAATTATTCATTTTTAAACCAGTATACGTTTCTCTTTCTAGATTTTACCAGATTAAATTATAGATTTCCTTTTTGTTTATAATATTCTATTTTTAAGTTCGTTTCTTATCGGATTCTATATATATTGTTATATTGATTTCTAATATCAAAATCTCATAAAAAGATTCTGACTCCTTAAATTTGCGGGAAATTTCGCAACACCTCCTTTGTGCCGGTCAATAGTTCAAACCTCAACTCGCCTCTCTAGGTCCTTTCCATTCAAAAAGAAAATTAAAAAGCCAAGCGGCTTGCCGATTCGGCGCATAAAATCTCATATGGAATTCAAACATCCAAATTATCTAATGATAATTTATTTTACTAGATTTATAACCATCATTTATAAATCCAACTTTCTTGTTTTATATATTAAAACAAATTTCATTTCAAAATCGATTTGAAACTCAATTCCTTTTATATTCCTAATTCCGGAATAAAAGTCGTCGTTCCTTTTTCGAAATGATTCCAAATCCTATTTTTAAATTCATACTTGAATTTAGAATTCCAAATTGTCTCACGATAATTAATTCACTACATTTAAAAACATCATATATAAATTTACTTGTTTTATAAATTCAAACAAGTTCCATTTAGAAATCTATCTAAAACCAAAATCTTATTTTGGAATATTCTATTTATTTTAACTTATCCATATATAACATAGAATCTATTTTCATGTTTAAATTTAACTTCTATTTAATAAAATCCTAATATTTTCTCTAGACATATTTTATTTAAATAAATTCAAACTAATCGAATTCAAATCATAAAACCTTACGGATTTATTTTAGTTCAATTTATATTCTGAACGTCATAATAAATTTTATCATTTACTTCTTTAAACGATTCCCCATTTCTATTTTTGAGTTCACATTTGAATTTAAATATTCAAATTATAAAATGATAATTTTTCCACTTGTTTTATAAACACCATATATAAATTCATGTCAATTCCCTGATTAGCCAATGAAAATCATTCCATTTTACATATAAACACCGTTTATAAATTTACTTCAATTTCCTACATTATTCAATTTATAAACATCATTTGTAAATTCACCACTTCAATTTCCTATATGATTTAATTTATAAACATCGTTTATAAATTCAATACTTGTTTTATTTATTCAAAACAAGTAAATATTTCTTAGCCTATTCGAAATTCAAATTCTATTTTAGAAAATAGATTTTACATTTTAAATCTCAAAATTTCCTCATCACGATATTTTTATATATCAACATTTAGGCCTAGTGATATTTAAACATTCAAAAACACCAAATTATCAATCAAGGGTTTTCTAACACATCATATATAATAATATATATGTAAACAAACAAATAATAATATTTTTGAGGAATCCAGTTGGATCCCTCTAACCCATTTTCCTGCATCCATAGACGTTAGCCAACACAAATAATACCCATCCTGCTTCGAGGCAGGATATCGCGGTATAGAAGGTCATCCACTATCATATCGTAGGGGGCATAGGGTCATCCGCTAATGATATTGCGGGCATCCACTAATGATACTTCGGGAACTATCCAATCACACACACACACACACACACACACACATATATATATATAGTAACACCCCGTATTTTTAGTGTAAGATAATAAAATAATAATAATTTAATTAAATAATCAGAATTAAGTAAAATGGATTGTACTATTACATTCAACTCGAAATTCTGGTTCAGATAGAGTCCGAGTTTGCGTAAAACGGACTTCTTATGAAGAAGTTATGGGTGGCAGAAGTTTGTCAGAAAAACCAGGAAGCGGGCCAGAACAACTGGCGCACCTATCAAGTGCGCCAAGCCGTTTTTGCACTGGCGCACCTCCCAGGTGTGCCCAGAACAAATTTTGGCCTCCGGACCCATGGGGTCGACCCCTTCAAGGGGGGGGGGGCGACCCAGGGGTCGACCCCCGACGATAGATTTTGGCAAGTTAGAGTTTTCTGATATTTTGACGGTTCGGATGACTTTTGGTCAAATTTGAGGGTCCTGGTTGCTCCATACACCTATAAATAAGACCCTAGACCTTACCCTAAACATCATAATTTAGCAGCTACGCTAGAGCTCTGCCATGGTTCTCTCTCTCTCTCTCTTCTCAAATCTATTTTGAAATTAAAATGTTAGCCTAGGAGAATTATGGATTCAGATCTAGAAGAGGGAATCAACGTTAATAAAAGGATTATTGAATTATGAAAGTAAGGTAAACTTCTAAGAATCAATATATAAATTATTTCTCTTCTCTTTCCATGAAATAATAAATCCATGGTCGTTAGGTTCCAAATCAAATTAAAGTGAAAAGGGAAACCATGGATGATAGAATGGATCAGATCTAAAATTTGGGAAAAGCATGAAAGGTGAGTTAGTTTAGAATATACTTTTTGAATAATAGTACCTCTATCATTTGGCATTCCCCATAATGAACATATTAGAAGGTTTAATTTGATGAAATGCATTATTGCGCTAAAATGGATAATATGTTCAATTAGTTAATATGTTGAGATGTACATTTACTTGAATGTTTAAGAAAAATGAATATCGTTGTATAGATCCATTTTATGAACCTATGAATTGGGTAAATGATACACTATTGGAGAAATACATGTTATTTTAAATAAAGTTAATTACACATAGGAATACACGCGACATATATTGGGAGTTGGGGCTTAATTTGAAATGGGATTTTAAAACATAACATATATTATGTTTTGAGACTTTAATTTGGAGGCGCAATCCGATATGAACATAAATGGTTGAAAATTCATACATAAGAATAGTTGAAATATTGGAAATGTTTATAAGTTATATACTTGTTAAAAATATTGGCAGTAACTACCACTGTTCATATTGCATATTGATTTGTCCCATTTATATACCAGAGCCCTTACCTGTGTAAATTAGAATGGTTGTATGATTATATACATAGAATTGAATAAACGAAGATGAATGCCTAGGATTACAATTAGAAATTGTAATTGCTCTTATGACACGAGGTTAGGTAGCATTAGTGGTGGAAGTGGGACGACCCGAACTTCCCCGTGAAGGAAAGCCCAGACTGAATTGAGAACACGACAAATCAGAACACAAACAGAAGAACATTTCATTGCTTATTACAACAATTTCATCAGAATACAAGAATATACAGAGTATGAATAAATATTACACATTTACTAAATATCAGAGATTTACAATTTACAACACAGCGGAAAAATAATACAAAACAAAACTGAAAGTAATACACGGATACAGAGCTTTGCGAGTATCGTTCCAGCTGTAAATCAGGATCCTGTGAATATAAATCTGCAAAACCAAAACTACTAGCTGCCCGTGTGGAAAATAGGGGCACCCAGAGTTTAGGTTAAAACAATAAACTCCAGGTCAGTCATGTGATTGGTGTGAGAACTAAAACAGTTATTTAAAACTTTACTTTAAAGTTTGGTAAATCAAGGGACCACGCCGTATAGCACATAATGGGTTTTAACCCCAAGAATACATGTGCATATAACAAACAACGCAATGCTAAATAAAGAAAATGAAGCTATTATAAGACCCAGGTCCCATCACACAATGCAACGCAAGCTGGAGGATAGGGTTTTCCTTATAATAGCCAAACATGCTTGGTACGTTTAAAACAAATCATTTGATACTATTATAAGTGCATAGTGTATAAAACAACTTCAAATATAAATGTATCAATCCTAGACGGCATGAGTATCATATATCATGTCGCCAATACTAGGCTCTACAATCAAAACCGCAAATGTCACGTATTGGAAGTTAGATTTCCATCTGTGAACCAAGGCAAGGGATCGTCCTTACCACTTCGAGACATTCTAGCCTACCATTCTCAGGAAAGTACTCAGTCAAGCCTTTGGATCGTCAGGGCCGGTCCACTCGATATGGATTAAAATGCCTGAACACTACATTTCCCCGCCCTATGGGGCATAAACTAGTCATATCCCGACCAAACTATTGGCCTCGGAATGACCGATATAACCAAGGCGCCTCGCAATCCATCATCCATATAAGTAAAATGTCAGTGCTAGTAAAACGCTAACACCACTCCTAGCTAGAAAGAAACACATGTCCTCCCTGAAGTCCTCTCATGTTTCTGGTTCACACTGGGGTGTGAGGCTCGCGAATTAACGCTACACAAAGCTACGCTATATTAAAGTCGTGCTTTGATCATCAACCACAAGGCTCTGCTTTTCAACAGAAGCCTTGATCATTTGTATCTCAGCATGCCACACAGGCAATTCACGCTATGCAACCGATGTCTATCAATCACATAGAATGAAATCCGATGTCAGGCACACATCCATTTACAAGTTCGTTCTAGGTCTGAATGAAACCGGAGGCACCTTGTTCCTCCCCCATATGTCCAATACAAGGGAGAGACCCTCGCATATCTGTTGATCTCCAAGTACATCTGGACGATCACCACTTATTGCCTTGTCTTAATTGTACAGCCCAATCAAGACATCAGTAATCATCCAAACGATGTGAATACCTCCAGTCTTCCACCACCATCTTCATCCTCAACACATCGTCGAATCAGTTATTCAGAATGGGATAAACCCGGTCTTTCTGAATAACTCGCGTATATAATAAACAAGTGTTATAAAAACACAACATACGCCTCATTCCAATCCAGAATATTCCTTTATTCAAACATTCTTATACTTTGGGAAAGGTTCCCATTAATTTTATCAAAGATAAATTCTTTAAATTTATTCTTTAATCTTCCTTTGGATATCATTTCAATCTAATTAAAGATGCATTAAAACTCCACTTGGTTTTAATCTTCCAAAAAATCAATATTAACGATTGTTTAACTTGGGAAATCATATCCTGTCTTTAACTGGGTTAAAGAACCAATGTCCTTTAAAACACGGTTCACGATAAACCCAAAATCACATTCCATTCCATCAGCCTTTAACCATAAATTAGCAAGTGAACAATTCCCTAGGTATTAACCCCGAAGGCCGAAACCAACATCAGATCAATACCCAGGAAACCATTCAACTTAACTAATCTCCAGTTAGTTTCTGATTTTCTTAACTCCATTCGGTCTAAGAACAGTATTATTAAAGATACCATTCACGATAACCCAAAATCACATTCCATTAATAATGGAATCTTCATGGAAAACAAATCGATATATATATATATAATCGATTTGAACTTCCATATCCAACCGATAATATAAATGGAATAACGACAAGGCCTTTCAAATTCCATATATATTAACCGTCTTCCTCTATAGAAGCTTACTTCGATTATTACCGAATCGACTTCCATTCAATTCCAATTTAATATGTTAAATTGGAAAACTTTACTTTGGAAAATCCACTTTAAATCTTAAAAAAAGATTTATAAATTCCAAATCCCATTTCACTGTAAATCAGGTTAAAGAACGAATGTCGCTAAAACACAGTTCACGATAAACCCAATTCACATTCCATTTTATTCCAATTATTAAATATAATTGGAAATTATAACAATCTTAATTAAAAGAATAATTCCCTTCACAAGGGGTTCAAGAAAAGTGTTACTGAAGACACCATTCATGACAAACCCAAAATCTCATTTGATATTAAATACAAGACTCTGAATAGAAAATATATCGGCTTATATTCAATATCGAAGTCTACAACCAACAAATATCGTATTGGAAATAACGATATAAATATATCTTTCAAATTTCCATAACAATATTTGTATAATCACTTAATCATCGAAATGATCCGAAGACAATTTCGATTCAAATCCATTCCAATTTATATATTGGAAATTCTGGTTATTTTTAAAACCATTTTAAATCCAATTTATTTATTTTAAAAATAATTGGATTATAATTCTCGTTCAAAACTAGTTCATTTCGGTAAAAATATTTTTTTATCTTTTCAAATATGGAATTTTTCTTCCTAATTCTTTCCAAATCTTTTGTTATTATTTTGCACAAATTATTGATATTTTTAATAATTTTATCAAGGCCCGCACAGTCGATTTCCATAAACGGCCATCGAACTGCACTTACAGCGACCTTTTCCAAATTTGATTTGGACATAATTCCATTTCCAACCACTAGGTTTCAAATCTCTAATATTCATTAGAAAGCTCTTTTCGATACGAACCCAACGATTCCGGTTTTAGGAGAATCCGACGATCGGATCTCCCGTAATGTCCATTCAAAGTCAATAGTCGAAATTCGCGAACTGTCGCAGCACGACACGTTCTATTCAGGCCATTATATTATATATAATATATATTTCATCGATTTTCATTTAAAACATATTTTATAAATCGTTTTAAATTCGTTTTCAAAACAGTTTCAACTTCATATTCAATTTCAAATTGAAATTGAATATTCCATATCATTAATATATAAATGATAATATTTTCAAAATATTATTTTTTGAAATCATTTCCTTTTTTATATTCATTATAAAAAACGAATAAAATTGATATAAATATCGTTCACGTAAAAATGGCATTAATCTAATCAACACGACTTTATATATTTAAATATTTTCGTGTCCATCCCAAATCGGACATCAAAACCATATTTTGATTCTTTTCTAAATATTATTTGAAAACATTCGTTATTTTAAAATATTCATTCTTTCTGAACTGGAATCAGACACATTCAATTACCTATAATGTGATTTATATGGATTTCATACACACAGGTATACGATTACAATCAAACACAGTCAACCATCATCCATAGTGCATTCTACACTGCATAAGCATCAAATATAAATATTTAACGCTTACAACAGCTTGTCAATCAATCGATTGACATACAACTAAATATTGGGATTAATGTATGTCCAATTTCATCTCAATACCCGTGTGGGGTTTCAATCAACAAATAATGAATTTTATTTGTGCAGTTGGGCGATGTGTAAAATTTATCGTCCCAATCAATATTAGTCAAATCAGTGTACATGAACAAATCATCCGATTTGTTTATGAATATTTATTTTATATACACGTTAAAAATTATATTTTTAACTATAAAATATTTATTCCATTCCACATCACACAATCAATTTTCACCACACAAACAAACAAACAAGTCGTCCATGGTCTGTGTACGACGGGTGTCGGGTGCTGCTTAGCACCGTCTGCATCCTAGTATATATTTATAACTAGAAAGTAAATTTAAAGTGAGAAGTTCTCACCTTTGGGATCCACTCCACCGTTTCATTTCTGCATTTCTGAATAGTTTGGTTTTGCCCGATATTCAACGCAGTCTTTTCTACGATGTTCATATTAAAAATCACATTTTTAATATGATGTTTATATTTTTATCGCTTCATTCCAATAAATAAAAATCATATTTTTTTTATACTTCATGTATTTCTACAATGCTTCTTTCTATATAAAAATAATATTTTTATATCTCTACTACTTATATAAAGATTGAATTTTTATTTCGCTTCATATATAATAAAAATCGAATTTTTATCCTAATGATATCCATATATAGGTCGTATCTTTCTTTCTATGAACACACCATAAAAATCTTATCTTTCCTTCTATCGCTCTTCATATATAAAAATCATATTTTTATATGCCATTCAAATGAATAAAAATCCAATTTTTATACGTCATTCATATAAAGAAAAATCCAATTCTTCTACATCATTTACATAAAGAAAAATGAAAATTTTCTATATTTAAAAATTAAATTTTAATCTTGTAAATATGTAAAAATTCTATTATTTTTTCTACCATAAAACTGGAATTAAATCCGATGCTTTATATATAATAGGAAAGAAATAAAAACAAAAACAAAAACAAATTAAAAGGGCTTACAGTCTTCGACGAACTGACAGAGGGGCTGGTTTCTGCGAACAGGAGGGACCACTGGTTAATCGAAGGCGGAGGGGAGGTGATGATGTGGCGGCTGAAGTGGGGGATTGTGGCAGCGACGTTGTGGTGTCCTGGGGGGAAGAGAAAATGGCGGTGGCGGCGGATGCCATCGGTTTAGGGCTTGGGGTCATCGGGGTTTTCAAAGGGGAACGGAGAGAGAGAGGGCGACGGCGAGGTAGGGGAGGGGGATCTCCGGCGACTGGCGCGAGAGGGGCTCGTGACGCTCGATGGAGGTGGAAGGGGGGAAATCGCGATAGCGATGGGAAGGAGATGGGTTTTTATTTCAAAGGGGGGCGGGTCTGAAGAATTACGATAGGGCTAGGGTTAAGAAGTTAATATATATATATATATTATTATTTTATTTCCCAAAAAGTTTGTTTCTCCTTTGAGCTCAAAATCGTACCCACCGACTGTCGTCCATTGCTATTACCCCTTTTCCGAACACAATCGGATATGTATCGTAAGCCAGTTTGGTTGTTTCGATCGGTTTCCGTCAAAATCAAAATATAAATCTATATATTGAATTTGAACGCATATTTCAATTTATCAGGACCACATATGGACTCTGAAAATTCCAAAAAAAATTATTTCTAGCTTCGTGTTGACGATACAGTCCTAAAAAACTAATTTCGTCTAATTTAAAGACCTTTTGAAAAATGGGCAATTTCTGGTCGATCCAAATTGAATGAAACTGTCAAAACACGTTTTCCTTTGCCAAACTCACACATTAATCCCAAAAATTATGAATTTTGGATTGTAGCAATAACTTGACACTACGGATCCAACAAAAGTGGTTTCGTCGAAAACGGAGGTCGTTTGCAAAATTTCCATTTTTAAGGGCTAAAATTCCATAGCGACTATTTGAATTTTCAACTAGACATAACTTTTTATTCCCGTTATGAAATTTCAATTTTTCGGATTCGTTGGAAAGATATTTTCAAATAGATTCTAATATTTTTGGTTTAGCTAAAATCCGATTTATTTTGAATCCTGTACATTCATTTGTAATTTGAAATCGAATTTTCAAACTACCGCGCCATTTCTATTTCCTTTTATAATTAAAAATATATATTTATATTCTAACGTCGACTCAAAAAAATATATACTTTCTAATTCTATTTAGATCAAATTTCTTGTCATTTTTATTTCAAATAAATCATTTTAAATATTTAAAATTCATTAAAATTGCCAAAATAAAAATTTTAAATTGGTTCGGATTTTCCGGGTTGTTACAGTCTCCCCAACTTAAAATCTTTTCGCCTCCGAAATGGAATGGAGTTGAAAGTTGTTTTACAAACTAACTCAACTTTCAGTATTTTAATTATGGCTTAAGTTTTTCAACTTTTCAGTTTCTAAGAACTTCTCAAATTTTTCAAAAATTTGGCTAACACCCTAAATTTTCGAAAAATTTCGCCATAACCTCCTTTTAATGGAGCATCGGGAAAATCCCCAAACCGCCACACAGGCCTCTCCAATCAAAAAGTAAAAGAAACAACCAAGTGGCTAGCCAATCGGCTCATAAAATCATCAAAAACCCCAAGAAATACAATAAACATATAACTATTTGTCGGGCAAACAACTTTATTCCTCTTCTCTAGCCTCCTTGCTATGACCTGTTCACACATATGTATGTACATGCATGCATTTCCAAACAATTTTCAATTCAGTTCAAAATTTGATTCAATTTGGCCTAATTCACCTTTCATTCACATGTTGGTTTATATAAAAATAAATAGTCACACTACACAATCATCAATCCATTAGTTGATTAGCTTTTCAGATTCATAATTTTTAGAAATATATATAGAAAATCATGTTTTTGATGCCAATCACAACAATATATTCTAACTATATTTTGGTTCTCACACCAGTTTATTGGAAATATATAGATCTCCCACTTTCGACACTCGAATATAAATTCTGATGATGATATATCAATCATCAGAATCACGCATGGGCGACTAGAGTGTAATTCTATATCCATCCACTATATTTGAGACTTCAAATACACGTGGATCAGATGTATATAAAAATCTCTATATACTTGATTGTCCAAATTAAATATAAAATAAATATGCAAAATACGTATAATATGGTTTAAATTTTCAAAAAAAATTTTGTTTTCAATTTTATTTTAAAAATAACTCTCTTTCGACTCGTTCTAGGATACTACCGATCCTATCTCTAACGAGCCATTCACATTGGATATTACTAATCCAACCTCTGATGAATTCTTTCGTTTGGTTCTAATGTACCTTGTTCTCGAGCTCTGTAAACCAAAGCGCTGATACCAAAATGAGATGACCCGAACTTCCCCATGAAGGAAAGCCTGGATTGAATTGAGAACACGACAAATCAGAATACAAACAGAAGAGCATTTCATTGCTTATTACAACAATTTCATCAGAATACAAGAATATACAGAGTATGAATAAATATTACACATTTACCAAATTTCAGAGATTTACAATTTACAATGCAGCGGAAAAATAATACAAAACACAACTGAAAGTAATACATGGATACAGAGCTTTCCGAGTATCGTTCCAGCTGTAAATCAGGATCCTGTGAATATAAATCTGCAAAACCAAAACTACTAGCTTCCCGTGTGGAAAATAGGGGCACCCAGAGTTTAGGTTAAAACAATAAACTCCAGGTCAGTCATGTGACTGGTGTGAGAACTAAAACAGTTATTTAAAACTTTACTTTAAAGTTTGGTAAATCAAGGGACCATGTAGTATAGCACAGAACAGGTTTTAACCCTAAGAATACCTGTGCATATAACAAACAACGCAATTCTAGATAAAGAAAATGAAGCTATTATAAGACCCAGGTCCCATCACACAATGCAACGCAAGCCGAAGGATAGGGTTTTCCCTTATAATAGCCAAACATGCTTGGTACGTTTAAAACAAGTCATTTGATACTATTATAAGTGCATAGTGTAAAAACAACTTCAAATATAAATGTACTAATCCTAGACGGCATGGGTACCCTATATCATGTCGCTAATACTAGGCTCTACAATCAAAACCGCAAATGTCACGTATTGGAAGTTGGATTTCCATTTGTGAACCAAGGCAAGGGATCGTCCTTATCGCTTCGAGAAAATATAGCCTACCATTCTCAGGCAAGTACTCAGTCAAGCCTTTGGATCGTCAGGGCCGGTCCACTTGCTGTGGATTAAAATGCCTGAACACTACGTTTCCCTGCCCTATGGGGCGTAAACTGGTCATATCCTGACCAAACTATCGGCCCTGGAATGATCGATATAACCGAGGCGCCTCGCAATCCATCATCCACATAAGTAAAATGTCGGGGCTAGTAAAACGCTGACCCCACTCCAAGCTAGAAAGAAACGCATGTCCTCCCTGAAGTCCTCTCCTATTTCTGGTTCACACCGGGGTGTAAGGCTCGCGAATTAACGCTACACAAAGCTACGCTATATTAAATCCATGCTTTGATCATCAACCACAAGGCTCTGCTTTTCAATAGAAGCCTTGATCATTTGCATCTCAGCATGCCACATAGGCAATTCACGCTATGCAACCGATGTCTATCAATCACACAGAATGAAATCCAATGTCAGACACACATCCATTTACAAGTTCGTTCTGGGTCTAAATGAAACCGGAGGCACCTTATTCCTCCCCCATATGTCCAATATAGGGGAGAGGCCCTCGCATATCCGTCGATCTCCAAGTACGTCGGGACGATCACCACTTATTGCCTTGTCTTGGGTGTACAACCCAAGCAAGACATCAGTAATCATCCAAACGATGTGAAGACCTCCGTTCTTCCAACACCGACTTCATCCTTGACACATCATCGAATAAGTTATTCAGAATGGGATAAACCCGGTCTTTCTGAATAACTCGCGTATATAATAAACAAGTGTTATAAAAACACAACATACTCCTCATTCCAATCCAGAATATTCCTTTATACAAATATTCTTGTACTTTGGGAAAGGTTCCCATTAATTTTATCAAAGATAAATTATTTAAATTTATTCTTTAAATCTTCCTTTGGATATCATTTCATTCTAATTAAAGATGCATTAAAACTCCACTTGGTTTTAATCTTCCCAAAAATCAATATTAACGATTGTTTAACTTGGGAAATCATATCCTGTCTTTAACTGGGTTAAAGAACCAATGTCCTTTAAAACACGGTTCACGATAAACCCAAAATCACATTCCATTCCATCAGCCTTTAACCGTAAATTAGCAAATGAACAATTCCCTAGGTATTAACCCCGAAGGCCAAAACCAACATCAGATCAATACCCAGGAAACCATTTAACTTAACTATTCTCCAGTTAGTTTCTGATTTTCTTAACTCAATTGGGTCTAAGAACAATATTATTAAAGATACCATTCACGACAACCCAAAATCACATTCCATTAACAATGAAATCTTCATGGAAAACAAATCAATATATATAATCGATTTAAACTTCCATATCCAACCGATAATATAAATGGAATAACGACAAGGCCTTTTAAATTCCATATATATTAACCGTCTTCCTCTACAGAAGCTTACTTCGATTATTACCAAATCGAATTCCGTTCAATTCCAATTTAATATGTTAAATTGGAAAACTTTACTTTGGAAAATCTCCTTTAAATCTTGACCAAAGATTTATAAATTCTAAATTCCATTTCATTGTAAATATGGTTAAAGAACGTATGTCGCTAAAACACAATTCACGATAAACCCAATTCACATTCCATTTTATTCCAATTATTAAATATAATTGAAAACTCTAACAATCTTAATTAAAAGATTAATTCTCTTCACATGAGGTTCTAGAAAAGTGTTACTGAAGACACCGTTCATGAAAAACCCAAAATCCCTTTTGATATTAAATACAAGACTCTGAATAGAAAATATATCGACTAATATTCAATATCAAATTCTACAACCAGCAAATTTCGTATTGGAAAAAACTATATAAATATATCTTTCATATTTCCATAACAATATCTGTATAATCACGAAATCCAACATCGAAATATTCCAAAGACAATTTGGATTCAAATCCATTCCAATTTAAATATTGGAAATTCTGGTTATTTTTAATACCATTTCAAATCCAATTTATTTATTTTAAAAATAATTGGATTATAATTCTAGTTCAAAACTAGTTCATTTCAACAAAAATATATTTTCATCTTTTCAAATATGGAATTTTTCATCCCAATTCTTTCCAAATCATTTGTAATGATATTACACAAATTATTGATATTTTTAATAATTTTATCAAGGCCCGTACAGTCGATTTCCATAAACGGCCATCGAACTGCATTTACATCGACCTTTTCCAAATTTGATTTAGACATAATTCCAAATCCAACCGTTAGATTTCAAATCCCTAATATTCATTAGAAAGATTTTTTCGATACGAACCAAATGGTTCTAGTTTTAGGAGAATCCGACGGTCGGATCTCCCGTAATGTCCATTCGAAGTCAACAGTCGAAATTCGCGAACTACCGCAGCGCGGCGCGTTCTATTCAGGCCATTATATTATATGTAATATATAATACTTATTTCGTTGATTTCCATTTAAAACGTATTTTATAAATCGTTTTAAATTCGTTTTCAAAACAATTTCAACTTCATATTCAATTTCAAATCGAAATTGAATATTCTATATCATTAATATATAAATGATAATTTTCAAAATATTATTTTTTGAAATCATTTCCTTTTGTATATTCATTATAAAAAACGAATAAAACCGATATAAATATCGTTCACGTCAAAATGGCGTTAATCTAATCAACACGACTTTATATATTTAAATATTTTCGTGTCCATCCCAAATCGGACATCAAAACCATATTTTGATTCTTTTCTGAATATTATTTGAAGATATTCGTTATCTTAAAATATTCATTCTTTCTGAACTGGAATCAGACACAGTCAATTACCATATAATGTGATTTTTATGGATTTCATACACATAGGTATACAACAACAATCAAACACAATCAACCATCATCCAGAGTGCATTCTACACTGCATAAGCATCAAATATAAATATTTAATGCTTACAACAGCCTGTCAATCAATTGATCGACATACAGCTAAATATTGGGATTAATGTATGTCCACTTTATTCTAATACCCGTGTGGGTTTTCATTCAACAAATAATGAATTTTATATGTGCAGTTGGGCGATGTGTAAAATTTATCGTCCCAATAAATATCAGTCAAATCAGTGTACATAAACAAATCATCCGATTTGTTTATGAATATTTATTTTATATACACGTTAAAAATTATATTTTTAACTATAAAATATTTATTCCATTCCACATCACACAATCAATTTTCACCACACAAACAAATAAACAAGTCGTCCATGGTCTGTGGACGACGGGTGTCGGGTGCTGCTAAGCACCGTCTGCATCCTAGTGTATATTTATAACTAGAAAGTAAATTTAAAGTGAGAAGTTCTCACCTTTGGGATCCACTCCGCCGTTTCATTTCTGCATTTCTGAATAGTTTGGTTTGGCTCAATATTCAGGTCAGTCTTTTCTACACTGTTCATATTAAAAATCACATTTTTAATATGATGTTTATATTTTTATCGCTTCATTCCAATAAATAAAAATCATATTTTTTTATACTTCATATATTTCTACAACGCTTCTTTCTATATAAAATTTATATGTTTATATCTCTACTACTTATATAAAGATCGAATTTTTATTTCGCTTCATATATAATAAAAATCGAATTTTTATCCTAATGATATCCATATAAAGATCGTATCTTTCTTTCTATGAACACACCATAAAAATCTTATCTTTCCTTCTATCGCTCTTCATATATAAAAATCATATTTTTATATGCCATTCAAATGAATAAAAATCCAATTTTTATACGTCATTCATATAAAGAAAAATCAAATTCTTCTACTTCATTTACATGAACAAAAATCCAATTTTTCTATATTTAAAATTAAATTTTAATCTTGTAAATATGTAAAAATTCTATTATTTTTCCTACCTTAAAACTTAAAATAAATCCTATGCTCTATATATAATAAGAAAGAAATTAAAACAAAAACAAAAATAAATTAAAAAGACTTACAGTCTTCGACGAACTGAGAGAGGGACTGCTTTCTGCGAACATGGGGGCCCACTGGTTGACCAAAGGTGGAGGGGAGGTGCTGAGGTGGCGTTTGACGTGGGAGAGGGTGGCAGCAACGTCGTGGTGGCCTGGGGGAAGAGAAAATGGCAGTGGCAACGGATGTAATTGGTTTAGGGCTTGGGGGCATCGGGGTTTTCAAAGGGGAACGGAGAGAGAGGGTGACGGCGAGGTAGGGGAGGAGGGGGATCTCCAGCGACTGGCGCGAGGGGAGGGGGCTCGCGACGCACGATGGCGGCGGAAGGGGGGAAATCGCGATAGCGATGGGAGGGAGGCAGATTTTTATTTCAAAAGGGTGGCTGGTCTAAAGAATAACGATAGGGCTTGGGTTAAGAAGTTAATATATATATATATATATATATATATATATATATATATATATATATATAGGCGAGCATTCAATGGCACCCCTTATTCTGCACCCCCTATTAGCGTCCCTATTTTCCACCTCTCATTTATATTATTTTAATGTGAGTGGAAGGTGAGAGAGTGAGTGGAAGGAGAGAGGGAGGAAATGTGTGGTGGAAAAGTGGTAGGCTAAAGGGGTGCTCACTATTTGGGGTGCCATTGAACCTGCCTCATATATATATATATATATATATATATATATATATATATATATATTATACTATTTTATTTTCCAAAAAGTGTGTTTCCCCTTTGAGCTCAAAATTGAAACCATCGACTGTCGTTCATAGCCAATTACCCCCTTTCCGAACACAATGGGATATGTATCGTAAACCAGTTTGGCTGTTTCGATCGGTTTCCATCAAAATCAAAATATAAATCTATATATTGAATTTGAATGCACATTTCAATTTACCGGGGCCACATACGAACTCTAAAAATTCCCAAACAATATTTTCTAGCTTCGTATTGACGATACGGTCCTAACAAAACTAATTTTATTTAATTTGGAGACCGCTTGAAAAATGGCCAATTTCCGGTCGATCCAAATTGACCGAAACTGTCAAAACACGTTTTCCTTCGCCAAGCTCACACATTAATCCCAAAAATTATGAATTTTGGAATGTAGCAATAACTTGACACTACGAATCCAACAAAAGTGGTTTCGTCCAGAACGGAGGTCGTTTGCAAAATTTCCATTTTTAAGGGCTAAAATTCCATAGCGATTATTCTGAATTTTCAACTGAACATAACTTTTTATTCCCGTGATGAAATTTCAATTTTTCGGATTCGTTGGAAAGATATTTTCAAATAGATTACAATATTTTTGGTTTCGCTAAAATCCGGTTTATTTTGAATCCTGTACATTCATTTGAAATTTGAAATCGAATTTTCAAACTACTGCGCCATTTCTAATTCCTTTTATAATTAAAAATAAATATTTATATTCTAACGTCGATTCAAATAATTATATATTTTCTAATTCTATTAAAATTAATTTTCTTGTTGTTTTTGTTTCAAATAAATCATTTTAAATATTCAAAATTCATTAAAATTGCCAAAATAAAAAATTTAAATTGGTTCGGATTTTCCGGGTTGTTACAGGAAGTCTGCCCGGACCCGACCGGCATATCGAGCAGCCATTAATGTTGAGCCTAATGTGAGAGGTATAAGTCCGCAAATATGAGAAGGGCTATGACACGAGGTTAGGCCCAACTTGTGGAAGAAGTCTGCCCGGACCCGACTGACATATCCAACATCCACAAGTTGTAGGCCTAATGTAGGAGGTCTAGCCCATTATAAACCATAAATGGACATGGTAATGAATTGGACTACTTAACCTAATCTAATCCATAGGGATTGTATGAATATGAACTAAAGTTGGGGTTAAGTAAAAACTGGTTGGACAGTGGGTGGGCTAGGCAAATCTAAACGATTGGGTAATATTCACATATAGGCTCGCAAACTTAGCCCGATAAGGTTATGTAATTAAAGACACCTAGTGGTATACATAACCAGTAGAAATAATAAAGTTATGTAATTAAAGACACCTTTTAGGTTAAGCATAACCTGTAGAAATGATAATCACCTATTGTAAATAAATAACATTAATGAAAATGTTGTATAATAGGTAGACCTGTCCTTGGGACAAGTGAGGATTATAACTTAGGTTATAATAAACTAATAAGGAAATGGGATAACTGGCGAAATGAGATAAGGGACACTTAATTGTAAATTATGTAATCAATAAATGGGGAAAGCCAGAAACCAGCTGAGAAAAAGGGGGAATTATATAAAACATAGGAAGTTGTACTTAATTATAAATTAAGTAATTTGTAAGCTTGGAATTCTGAAACCCGTTGATAAGAATGTTTAGGTTGGTCCTAGGGACAAGGGGAAATTATAATATAGGTTATAATAAATGGGTAGAGAAACTTATTAGTGGTCCTTAGTTAATAAAACTAAGTTAATAAGTAAACATTGATAAGTTGTATTGACAATGTAAAATGGAATTATGATTAAATGAGAAAGGATGAAGAAAACTTATAAAATGAAATAAGTTATATGTAATCATAAATAATGACTAACATGTTAAACAGAAAACATGTGAATTGGGATATACTTAGTTACATATTAAGTAGAACATGTTATTGTAATGATAAAATCAAATAAGAATATAAAGGGATTGTGGATTTCAGATTTTGGACCACAATCTAGGGAATAATATGTTATGGGCTTATTAATAAACTTAAATGGGTAAAGTTATATAACTGAAATTAATAAGCAAGAGAAACTTGGTAATTTGAATAAGAATTCAATGTGAATGAGAATAACCAAGTTAAAAGGAAACCCGATGAGGTAAGGCAAGCGCGTAAAGGAATGTTTAGACATAGGGTCTAATAACATATTAAAGTGAAGCGCTTGAACCAGTCCATACGTTTGAGGGTGAATAACCCAACGGGGTAGATCATCGTGGTGTTATAAGGCACGAGGGGGAGCGCACATTCATCTGATTGTTCTGACGGCTCCGAAGGACTGGAAGGGGAAGCACGCGGCTTCCTGAGGTACGTAAGGTGCTCCTAGTAGTCCTCTGTGCGGCGACATATGTCTTAGGCTGTGCCCGCAGTGGTTGGGTCTACGCGTAACTACTAGGTGGGTGAGCCTTGACTGTAGATGTAGCTATGCAGTCAGAATGTTGTGACGAGGTGACACTAGGGTAGTTCGGCGGTTGCCTAACGAGGAGGCAGAAGGTAACGACCAACGAGGATAGTAGACCATCGGACACCCATCATCGACAGCCGTGGGATGCGGAAAGACTAGAGCTAAAAACCCAAGATACCATTTCACCCTTCACCATCGGGGTAAGGGGTTGAGGGGAGACGCCAAATGGATGTTTAGATTGTTTGCGTAGGGGCAGTCGCTTAGCTCTCGTAGTCTTTACTCGTTGAGGTAGGAGCCTAGGTGGGACCATAGCCACAGTGAAAACATACCCTAGGAATATCTGTATATAGAGGCTCATAAAGATGGGCCTGTATAGGTATGGGAAAGTTCCCGACCGAGTTCTGTGTTTCTTGTATTGCCCTGCCATGGAACTCGGTGCACATTAGAGGACGTGTGATTGATGCATCGAGCTACAATTGAAGATACGTATGGTGGACAGTCTAGATACATGCATGTCGGCTCTGGGTGGTGTATCGTAGACTTGAGGGCATTACTCCAGTATGAATTCTGAATCAAATAAGGGTGGCAGTCTGTACGTTTACATAGCATAGTAAGGACCGATATATGCAGAATGTAATATTGTTATCCGTACATCGCTGTTGCGTAGGATGAGGGACTGCGTATATTTCGATGGTGTTACGGTGGAGACCGTGCGAGTGGGGTACCATGGGGTGTACCTCGATATTGGGGTTAGCTACATATATACTGTATTAGGTTAATCCACTGGGAAGAAATGGGTACGAGGAGTGTGTAAGCCTTGAGTGCCGTTTACCCAAGTAACCTAATAAATAAGAAAATATGATTGAACGGTATATGTAGGATTATCCAAAGTGTATAGTTTAAATCCAGTCACCAGAACTTGTGTTCTGACCCCCTCCTCATAACATACTTGCATATTAGATTTGTGGAAAAGACATGAGACATTATAGCTTTGGATACTAGTTAGGCAGTACTATTAATACGGTAAGGCTATGCTTTGATTTATATTGTATTTTATCCATTCCACTATGAGATATTTTTATGAACTCGGACATATTTTATGTCTCTGTCTTTTTTACAGGATACCAGAGCAAACCAATCCGAGTTTCGATAGATTTGAATTTTGAAAAAATAATTCGGTCTATCAGAATTCAGGTTGTCACATATAATAACCACAACCACCAATCCTAAATAACTAATATATATTTAATAGGCACAATAATATTTCAATGCATGTAAACAACCAACGAACAATTATTTTAACAAATAAAATAATTCAAAATAAAAATATGAGTGAGATTTACTCACCCTTAATTTTATTTTCTTATCATTTTGATTCATTCTGATTCCAGTCGATTCCAAAAATTCCCAAGCGCATTCCATATCCCGTTACGAGTCTAACTCGTCTTGCGTAATATTTTGAACCTCGTATAAATTAAATACAGTGTTTTAAAAATTGTGTGAATTATATAAGCTATATATTTCCTCTTTTAATTTAATTATCACTTAAATTAAATAAGTTAAATTTTACCTTACCTGAGCCCTAAATCCTTTTTATCCTCAAACAACAATTTACCCTCCCTTGTAGTCATACTGTCATCAAGCCATGACTTCGCTGTTAGACCTTACACCATCACAGAAAACACCCATGTATGCCTCAAACTTACTGCTCCATACTGTCCAGACAACACCTTCCAATGACAGACCGTTCCAGTTTAACTAAATCACTGCATTCATGAACATCCCTTCCCCAATACTTATCGAGCAGTACAACTCTTACATCACCGACACTAGACAATTCGCATCCATGCCATCTCCATCAACTCGACATCGCATCCTTACCTTGACTGTTATCTCCACTCGCAAGCCAAATAACAGATCCCATCGTACTTCAAATTTCAACTTCGACTAGCTATGGTAACAGCAGTGACTCCCAGAAATTCACCAACCTCATCGAAACAAATCGTGATGCCCTTGCTTGACATCCACCTCACAAGCTACCTTAGGGTTTCCAGATCTCGTTGGAGCTCTTTACGGACATTAGCAGGGACATCGCGCTTCAGTAGGATGTCGTGATTTCCAATCGCGACTCTATCTCACTCTTCTTCTTTTTATCGAAGCATTCAATTTGAAGCGGAGGAAAATAAAAAGGCATGGGCTTGATATGTATTTCGAATGGAGAATTTTATAATTGCTTGATCTTTACTGTTTTTCTATTGAAAATTGTTTGAAGATTTTAAAAAGGGAAAGGAGGCTTTAAATTTTTATCTAAGGAAAGAGACCAGGTAATTGGGAAAGAGAGTAGCGTTATTTATGGAAGAAGTACACTTAATCATTAAGGAAATATGATACAATATTTTAATGTGATTTGATTTTAGATTTAACTCGATTTGATTTAAATAGATTTTTATTTCTTTTAAACTGATTTTGATTTGATCTTCAATTCGATTTTGATCTTATCCATTAGAATATCTCAGGGTTCACACACGAACTGCTTTTTTAACAAAACAACTACCATTTCAATATTATAACACTATTCTGAACTGAACTGAATATATTTTTCTATTGAAATGACCCAAACTCTCCCTTACGCGAAAGCCTGGATTGAGTTGAGAACACGACAAATCAGAATGTAAACATAAGAACATTTCATTGCTTATTACAACAATTACATCATAGTACAAGAATATAACAGAGTATGAATAAATAATATAAATTTGATAAACATCAGAGATTTAAAAATTACAATGCAGTGGGAAAATAATACATAACACAACTGTAAGAAATACACGAATACAGAGCATTCTGAATATAGCTCCAGCTGTAAACCAGGATCCTGTAAACTAAAAATCTGCAAAACCAAAACTACTAGCTGCCCGTGTGGAAAATAGGGGCACCCAGAGTTTAGGTTAAAAAAACAAACTCCAGGTCAGTCATGTGACTCGCATGAGAACTAAAACAGTTATTAACTTGATTTTAAAGTAAGATAAATCATGGGACCACGCCGTATAACACGGAATGGGTTTATCCCCAATGAATACCAATGCATAAAAATAACAGCGCAATGCCAAAAAGAAAAATGAAGCTATTATAAGACTGAGGTCCCATTACACAATGAACATAGTCGAGGATAGAGTTTTCCCTTATAATAGCCAAATATGCTTGATATGCGAAATTTCATCTTTTATTATTACTACAAGTGAAGAAATCAACTTCAAATATAAATGTATCAATCATAGGCGGCGTAGGTACCATTATATTACGTCGCCATATATATATTTACAATTAAAACCAAATATCATGTATTGTAAATTGGGTTTCCATCTATGAACCGAGGCCAGGGATGGCTCCTATCTGCTTCGAGACATACTAGCAAGTGCCCTAGGACTACGCACTTTGGGCAACCCTTGGATCTTTATGGCCGGTCATCCGTCGATGATTAGTTATACCATAAACTATATGTTAGTCGGTTCTATCGAACCTCTAAAATGGTCAGTATGTCGACCAACTCCCATCAGCCTTGTAATGACTGATATATCCATCGATCTCATAGTAACCGATGTATCCGAGGTACCTCGTCTCCCATCAAGTAATAATAGTGTGCAACATTCACATGAGTAAACAGTCTGGGCTCCATACCATGACGTTACTCGTACCTAGAACTAACATATGTCCATTTCCATGCAGTCACTATCCCATTTTTGGTTCACACCTTGGTGTTAGGCTCGCGAATTAACGCTACACAAAGCTATACTATTTAAAGCCATGCTTTGATCATCAACCACAAGGCTCTGCTTTTCAACAAAAGCCATAATCATTTGCATCTCAGCATGCCACACAGGCAATTCACGCCATGCGATTGATGTCTATCGATATATAACCTCTGAGCTCGTACGCCTCAGAGAAGGGTGTTAAGAAAGAGAATAAATTCTCCGCCACCAAACAGATATATATTTAATAGAGATCAATCAACACAGAATAAATCCAATGACAGACACACATCCATTTACAAGTTCGTTCTGGGACTAAACGAAACCGAAGGCACCTTATTCCTCGTCCCATATGTCCAATATAGGAGAGAGGTCCTCGCATATCCGGTCGATCTCCAAGTATGTCTGGACGATCACCTTGTCTTGGGTGTACAGCCCAATCAAGACATCAGTAATCATCCAAACGATGTGAAGATCTTCGGTCTTCAACCACCGTCGTCGACTTATTGTCGTATCAATTATTCAAAATGGGATAAACCCGGTCTTTTCGAATAACTCGTGTATTTTATAAACAAGTGCTATAAAACACAACATACGCCTCATTCCAATCCAGAATATTCTTTTATTCAAATATTCTTTCTTTTGGGAAAGGTTCCCATTAATTTTATCAAAGATAAATTCTTTAAATTTATTCTTTAATCTTCTTTTGGATATCATTTCTAACCAAATTAAGGTTTATCCAAATTAGTTGGGATTAGCGAACCTTACCGAAGTAATCATGTGTTTAATTTCCCAATCCCAACCTATTCATCCCATGGAGCCAAACTGGTAATACTCCATATCTAACACCATGGTGTTATCGATAAATTTAATTACCATTTCACGTTTAAATCTAATTAAAGATTTGACTATCGCCTGGAGTAAAACCGGTGATACTCCATTCTCGATCATTTCCCCAAATTTGATAATTTAAATTATCAATTCACATTTTAATCTAATTAAAGATTCATTAAAACTCCACTTAGTTTTAATCTTCCCAAAAATCAATATTAATAATTATTTAACTTTGGAAACACAAACATACCGCATCGACAGTCTACACCGTACTATTGATTTCTACCGATATATAACCTCTAAGCTCGTATGCCTTAGAGAAGGGTGTTAAGCAAGAGAATAAATTCTCCGCCACCAAACAGATATATATTTAATAGAGATCAATCAACACATAATAAATCCAATGTCAAACACACATCCATTTACAAGTTCATTCCGCGTTTGAACGAAACTGGAGGCACCTTATTCCTCGTCCCATATGTCCAATATAGGAGAGAGGTCCTCACATATCCGGTCGATCTCCAAGTACGTCTGGACGATCACAATTTATTACCTTGTCTTGGGTGTACAGCCCAATCAAGACATCAGTAATCATCCAAACAATGTGAAGATGTCCGGTCTTAACCAACCGTCTTCATCATTGACTTATCGTCGTATCAATTATTTAGAACGGAATAAACTCGGTCTTTCCGAATAACTCGCGTATTTTATAAACAAGTGCTATAAAGACACATCATACACCTCATTCCAATCCAGAATATTCTTTTATTCAAATATTCTTTCTTTTGGGAAAGGTTCCCATTAATTTAATCAAAGATAAGTTCTTTAAATTTATTCTTTAATCTTCTTTTGGATACCATTTCTAACCAAATTAAGGTTTATCCAAACTAGTCGGGATTAGCGAACTTTACTGAAGTAATCATAGTAATCATTTGTTTAATTTCCCAATTCCAACCTATTCATCCCATGGAGCCAAACTGGTAGTAATCCATATCTAACACCATGGTGTTATCGGTAAATTTAATTACCATTTCACGTTTAAATCTAATTAAAGATTTGACTATCGCCTGGAGTAAAACTGGTGATACTCCATTCTCGATCATTTCCCCAAATTTGATAATTTAAATTATCAATTCACATTTCAATCTAATTAAAGATTTAGTAAAACTTCACTTAGTTTTAATCTTCCCAAAATCAATATTAATGATTATTTAACTTTGGAAACACAAACATGTCGCATCAACAATCTACACCGTACTATTGATTTCTGCCGATATATAACCTCTAAGCTCGTACGTCTTAGAGAAGGGTGTTAAGCAAGAGAATAAATTCTCCTCCACCAAACAGATATATATTTAGCAGAGATCAACCATACAGTTTGAAATACAATGTTAAACATGTAATCCTGCCTTTAACTGGGTTAAAGAACCAATGTCATTTAAAACACAATTCACGATAAACCCAAAATCATATTCCATTAATTATGGAATCTTCACGAAAAAACGGATCAATATATAATCGATATCAATTTCCGTATCCGACTAATAATATAAATGGAATAACGACAAAGCCTTTTAAATTCCATATATATATATAATAGTCTTCCTCCATAGAAGCTCACTTTGATTATTACAGAATCGAATTCCATTCAACCCCAATTTATTTATATTAAATTGGAAAATTTTACTTTGGAATATTCTCGTTAAATCTTAATAAAAAATTTACAAATTCCAAATTACATTTCACGGTTAATCGGGTTAAAGAACAAATGTCGTTTAAAACATCGTTCCTATAAACCCAAAAATCCAATTCTTTTATTCAATTCCAATTAAATATTAATTAACTGGAAAAACTTCACTAAATCTTAAATTAAAGGTTTATTCTTTTCTCAACTAGGTTTAAGAACAGTGTTAATAATGACACCATTCGCGACAAACCTAAAATCCCATTTGATATTAAATACAAGGCTCTGAATAGAAATTATGTCGGCTTATATTCAATATCAAATTCTTAAACCAACAAATATCGTATTGGAAATAACGATATAAATATATCTACCAAATTTCCATAATAATATCTATATAATCATGAAATCCAACATCGAAATATTCCGAAGATGATTTCCATTCAAATCCACTCTAATTCATATATTGGAAAATATTATTTATATTAAAACCCATTCTCAATCCAATTTATTTATTTAAAAATAACTGTATTATAATTCCAGTTAATAACTAGTTCATTTCGATAAAAATATATTTTTATCTTTTCAAATATGGAATTTTTCTTCCTAATTCTTTCCAAATCATTTATTATGATTTTACACAAATTATTACTATTTTTAATAATTTTATCAAGGCCCGTACAGTTAGTTTCCAATAACGGCCACCGAACTGCATCCATAGCGACCTTTTCCAAATTTGATTTGAACATAATTACAAATCCAACCGTTAGATTTCAACTATCTTATATTTTAGAAAGCTCTTTTCTATACGAACCCAACAGTTTCGATTTTAGATGAATCCGACGGTCGGATCTCCCGTAATATTAATTCGAACTCAATGGTCAAAATTCGCAAACGGTCGCGGAGCGGCGCGTTTTATTCAGGCCATTAAATATATTTAATATATATATATATATTATATATTTCATCGATTTCCGTTTAAAATATATTTTATAAATTGTTTATAAATTCGTTTTAAAATGATTCTAACTTCATCTTCAAGTTTAAATCAAAATTGAATATTCTATATCATTATAATATATTAATGATAAAATTTTCAAAATATCAGGTTTTGAAATCATCTCCTTTTCGATATTCATTACAAAAATGAATAAAATCGATATAAATATCATTCGCGTCAAAATGGCGCAAATCTAATCAACACGACTTCATATATTTCAATATTTTCGTGTACATCCCAAATCAAATCAGATTTTAATCCTTTACTGAATATTATTTTAAAATATTCGTTATTTTAAAAAATTCATTATTTTAAAATATTCGTTCTTTCTGAATTGGAATCAGACATAGTCAATTACCGTATAATGTTATTTATATGGATTTCATGCAACACATGTACATAACAATAATGATACACAATCAACCATCATCTAGAGTGCAATTTACAACTGTATAAGCGTTAAAAATCAATAAGTAACGCTCATCATAGCCTGCCAACCCATCGATTGACATATAACTAAATATTTAGATTAGTGTATGTCGAATATCATCTCAATACCCGTGCGGAATTTTCAAACAACAAATACCGATTATTATTTGTGTATTTGGGCGATGTGTAAAATTTATCGTCCCAATCAATATCAGTTAAATGTGTGTACATAAACAAATTGTCCTATTTATAAATGAATATTTATTTTCAATACATGACCATTTTAAATGGTTCATACATTCAATAAAAAATTATATTGTTATTGTTCAAATATTTTATTCCATACATGAATATTTTATATATTTATTCATTCAATAAAAATGATATTTTTATGGTTCAATTATTTTATTCCATACATGAATATTTTATTCATTCAATAAAAAAGATATTTTTATTGTTCAAATATTTTATTTCATACATGAATATTTTATATATTTTATTCATTTAATAAAAATGATCTTTTTATTGTTCAAATATTTTATTCCATACATGAATATTTTATATATTTATTCATTCAATAAAAATGATATTTTTACTGTTCAAATATTTTATTCCATACATGAATATTTTATATATTTTATTCATTTAATAAAAATGATATTTTTATTGTTCAAATATTTTATTCCATACATGAATATTTTATTCATTTGACAAAAATGATATTTCTGTTGTTCAAATATTTATTCCATACATGAATATTTCATATATTTTATTCATTTAATAAAAATGATATTTTTATTGTTCAAATATTTTATTCCATACATGAATATTTTATATATTTTATTCATTCAATAAAAATGATATTTTTATTGTTCAAATATTTTATTCCATACATGAATATTTTATATATTTTATTCATTCAATAAAAATGATATTTTCATTTCACATCACAACACAATACAGTCCAAACAAACAATCATGGTTTGTACAATCAATGGTGTCGGGTGCTGCTAAGCACCGTCCGCATCCTAGTATATATTTTACTATAAATAAATTGGGTGATAAAGCGTTCTCATAGTCGGATTCCACTCCGCCAGTTTTATTTCTGAATTTCTGAATAGTTTGAATTTGAATTTGCCCGAAATTCCAACATGCTCCAAATTGGACCCAGTTAGTCTTATTGTAAAACTCTCGTCCCATGATCGCAAAGGATCCAGTTTCGCGCGATTTGGACCTCGTATGAGTGAGATATGTTATTTTAAACACTACACTTTAAATAATTAATTAATGGAATTAATTAAGGTTACAATTAACCTTCTTCCCCAAATTAATCAAGGCCATTGTTTTAACTAGGGCAGTCAATGGGTCAGGTTGGGTCGGGTTGGGTCTGGTTCGGGTCGGGTCAAATCAGGTTCGGGTTGAGTTCGGGTCGTATAATCTCAACCAGTTTATTAAACGGGTCGGTTTCAGGTTGATCCATTTATAATCGTGCGGGTTTCGGGTTTGATTCGCGTAACCCATTAAGAAGAATATTTGTATAAAAAGAAAAAAACATGAAAGAAGGGTGTTGTCGTCATTCACTTGTTGCAAGCTAAGATGAGAATAAAAATGTAAAAAGTTGTTAATGTGGGAATAAACATGAAAATGTGAAGGTGTGAATTAGTGAAGAGGTAGAAACACAAAAATTAAAATGACTGAATGAGTGGTGGCTTGGTAATTTGTAAAATAGGGTAAAGCGGCAAATGGGTAGTGGACTGGGCTGGGCCTGTGTTTTGTAGATTGTAGAGTAATAAAAATATGTTTTATATTAAACGGGTTATGACGGGTTCACGGGTCGGGTCGAGTCAACCCGTTTACTAAACGGGTCAGAGAGGGTTGACCCGAAATTGACTCATTTATAAATGGGTCAGGTCGGGTTTTTGTCATGCGGGTTACGAGTCATGTTAGAAATTGACGGCCCTAGTTTTAACCCATTTTGTTCCGAACTAGGGTTCAATTTCGCAGCCTCGTCAGTGGATCAGAGCACGATCAACGACCGCCCCAAGGAGCGCCGCCGCCTCCTCTACCCATGCCCAGAAGTGGGCCCCACTCCCACCTGCCATTGCATCGGTATTTGAGCTCGAAGGTTACGCCTTTGAGCGCTGAAAACTCCTGCAATCCTCAATGATAAACTACCAAACAGGTCGGGATGGAGAGAGTTTAGAAGGATCTACAATTTCCGCTTTTGGGGTATTGAATTTCATTGAATATTCTTGCGAAAATGGGAGGAGATGAATCGAGTTTCTTCAGCCGTTGGTTAGAAGGCTGGCGACGCAATTTGGGTTTCGGTGGAAGGGGCTTTTATAAGAATTTATTTTATATTATATTATTATTTAAATTCTTTTAATTCGAAAAATACCTGTTCGTTGATACTAACTCCAAATCGAACCCAACGACTGTCGCCCCTAGCCAAATACTCCCATTTCGGACACAACGGGATATGTCCCGTAAGCCAATTCAACTGTTTCAATTAGTTTTTCTTTAAATTATAATATAAATCAATATATATTGAATTTCAAACATACATTTTAATTTACCGGGGACATATAATGACTCCGAAAATTCCAGAAAAATAAATCTAGCTATGTCTTGACGATACGGTCCTAACAAAACTAATTTCGTCAAATTTGGAGACCGTTTGAAAAATGCCCATATTCTGGTCGATCCAATTCAAATTTAAGTTAGCAAACACATTTAAATTTATCGCGCACACATATTAATTCCAAAAATTATAAAAATTGGAATCTTGCAATAACTTGACATTCCGGATCCAACAAAAGTAGTCTCGTCAAAAACGGAGGTCGTTTGCAAAATCGCTATTTTTAAGGGCTATATATTATATTAAATTCCATAGCGACTATTATGAATTTTTAACTGGAGATAACTTTTTATTCCTGTTATGAAATCTGGATTTTTCACATTCGTTGGAAAGATATTTTCAAACAGATTCAAATATTTCTAGTTTTACTGAAATCCGATTTATTTTGAATCCTGTACATTCATTTGAAATTTGAAATCGAATTTTCAAACTGCCGCGCCATTTCCAATTCCTTTTATAATTAAACCAAAATATTTATATTCTAACTTCGATTTAAATAAATTTATACGTTCTAATTCTATTCAAATAAATTTCTAATCGTTATTATTTAAAATAAATCATTTTAAATATTCAAAATTCATTAAAATTGCCAAAATAAAAATTTTAAATTGTATCTGATTTTCTGGGTTGTTACAACTATTTAATTTGAACGTGAATATAAATAACCATATTAAATCGATATAAAATAATAACAATTCAGAAACTAATCAATTTCTTAATAATAAATTATTATTATCGATTATATTCACATAGAATTTATATTTAGTACCTGAATTGTTTTGACTCAGTTTAAATCTCGAATTGAATTATTTTGCGTATTACGATAATTTAATGTATTTGTTATTAAATCGAAATCTATTTTTAAATCGATAACTTAATATAAAAAATCATTTATATTGTCGACTCAATATTTAAAACGATATTAAATATTTGAACTTAATCGTTCAAAAATCCAGGTCGTTACATTTTTCCCCCCTTAAAAGAACTTCGTCCACGAAATTACTAAGTTAGGAAAAATGTTACAAACCCCTTTTACTTCTCAAAAACACACACTTATGTTGAAACTCAACTCTTCTTATTTCTACAAATTTTAGTTCTACCAAAACTTTTGCTTCTCATTCAGATTGCACATCATATATGCTTACGTTCAATTTATTAGAATGATTTATAATCAATTCATATTCCATTCAAATTGATTCTGATCAATTTATTCTCTTCGATCCATTTAAGTTGCTTAAGTTAAATTTAAATTCTGGAATTCAAATTCCCAGGTTTTGATTTCAAATCCTTTAGAAATTATATAAATACACACACATATATATATTTATTTCCATTTCAAATTCAAAACATTTGAATTTTCAAACCACTTGTTTTCTTTCAAACCAATTTCCAACAAAAGCTTTTATAATAGCAATCCATCACTTAAAAACTCGAAAATGATCACTGATGATGCTACAATCATCATCAGCATTATTTCCCTGCAACTGAAGTGAATTCATTGCTTTATCACTTTAAAAATACCTCTAAAAATGATTTTTTATTCAAAAATTCTTCCAAACAAAGCTATATTATTTAATATACTTCGAAAAATATTTTTCAACCTCCTAGGATTAAATTCTTAATTCTGATTTTAATTCAACTCTAATTTATCTCATTTGTAAATATTTCATCCATCTGCACATTCTATTTGGTCATGCATAATCATTTAATTTCTTATAATCCCATTTAATTATAATAATAACCAACACATCCATATATTATAATAATTTCAGAAAATTATTCTTTCTACATCAAAATAGAATTTTGGGTAAAATTATTTCATTTACCCACTTTAAAACAATATTATATCGAAATTTTCTATTCAAATGTTTAGAAATTCTTATCGATATCGTGGCGTCCCACAATCCGAATAGAATTCATAACCCACTCAACAGACTAGCCAACACAATATAAAATAGTTTTTACATCAATTAACAAATATGCGCTCTCGTGTATATAAATATGCACACACACATGCTCAACTCATTCTAGGGTACTACTGACCCTATCTCTAATGAGCAGAATCCCACCAAAGCCTAGGTATTCGCTCAACCTAAGCTCTGATAGCAACCATAATGGCCCGCAAATCCGTACTATCTGAGTTGACGACATACATCACACAGCCAACCCAAATATCACAGAAATACGAATCGGTTTTTTTAGAAGAAAAAGGTAGAAGAAGAACAGAAATAACAACACAGAATCTCACATCGCAGCGGAACAAAATATAATATATCATACCTTTTGAAATACAAAATTTTAACTGTATAACATACAATTATCAGTATACAACACTTACAACACAACAGAAATAAAAATACTATATATCTAACACTGAAGCCTTCTGCTCGAAGCTCCTTTAGACAGATCTGTAAAATCCTGAACTACTTGATTGCCCGTACAAATTTGGGCACCCGAGAGTTTAGTTAAAACAAAACAAAGTAAACTCTGGGTTAGTCATGGGACTGGTATGAGTAAACAATTTAAAACATTTTGAGAAAATAAACTATATCTCATAAGACCACGCCATATAACACAGAACGAGTTTTTCCCTTATGAGAATCCAAAAAACTTCATTTAACTTTCAAATCCTTTTGAAAGAAACAATAATCTTTATAGCAAAACTCTTTTGATATTATAATAGCGTCTAACTCAAATAAATAGAAATCTAGTGGAACGCTTTCATCTCATGCTCCACATACATAATATACAATCAAAACCGCAGGCACTTATTGGGTGATGAATTTCCAACTATGACAAGGTATGGAACCACCTTCCAAGAGTGTATTTCTAGAAAGAATACAATGGGTTCAACAAGAACATCTTGTAACCCTGCCATACATGATCAACCACTCATTTCGCTTGAGTGTATCGAATGTATATCACCAACGGTTGGGATCAGCAACTGTTTTCCTGAATGGGATAACATCAAATAGAATAAATAATGAAATGGATTTCTCTAGATAGGTGATAATACACCCTACTTGGGAGCTACCTATTTAGCCATGCTGCCTGCCCGATTTTTGTCATTTCCTGTTTGTTGAGACCTGAGGCTACGCTTACTTACCAATCATTGATAGCACAATCACTTTGAATGCCACATTATCAAATCCTTTAATCATTAGTTGATTTGCACAAATATATTCTGGATATTATGCTAAGAGAATAAATTCTCCGCCACCATATATATTTATACAAACCAACATATGCGATCATCGGAAATACTTTGTCAGACATTCGTCCATATACGTTCGTTCTGGGATTGAACGAAACCGAAGGCATAATTTCCGTTAAGTAGAAAAATCCCTTGCACTTTACTCCCTCTTCGATTATCTTCATATAATCTGATTCGCAACGCTACTGCCAGTACGGAGTGGTTCACAGATAATAATCCAATCGGTCTCTCCATATTGACAATGATATTGGCAAATACTTCGATAGTCGGTTATTTAACTATCAAAGAAAAACAAACATTCATTCCAACCATCAAACAAACCATTGGGCCTCTTAATTAATATTCCATTAATTAAATCACTTCTCCATTTCCTTATCAATATTTTCAATAATCATTTTGGCCTCTTACGCTATTTGGAAAACATTTCCATATATCGCATTCTTTTATTTTCTATACTTAGAAAATATTTTCTAATTACAATTGGAAACATTTCCAATTTCTATTCTCTTTCATGACCATTCATTTCTATACTTAGGAAATATTTATTATTTTATTTCCAAAATTCCACTTACTTGGGTTGAAACGAATGTTGTGTAAAACATCGTTACAACAACCCAAAATATTGCATTCAACTAAATCGCTTTAAACATTTATCTTCAAGACTGAATCTTCCTATTTATTGGTTAATAATGAAATCGGTCAAGTTGAGGCATAACTACCTCTCAGACCTTGTCTGAATAACATCCTTAACTTCAAAACAGACAAGACCGCTTACCTCGAATAATCAACACCATAAAAATAAATTATTCATTTTTAAACCAATATACGTTTCTATTTCTAATTTTACCAGATTAAATTATAGATTTCCTTTTGGTTTATAATATTCTATTTTTAAGTTCGTTTCTTATCGAATTCTATATATATTATTATATTGATTTCTAATATCAAAATCTCTTAAAAATATTATAACTCCTTAAATTTTTGGAAAATTTTGCCAGCACCTCCTTTTTACCGGTCAATAGTTCAAACCTCAACTAGCCTCTCTAGGCCATCTCCATTCAAAATGAAAATTAAAAAGCCAAGCGGCTTGCTGATTTGGTGCATAAAATCTCATATGGAATTTCAATGTCTAAATTATCTAATGATAATTTATTGTACTTGATTTATAACCATCATTCAAAAATCCAACTTTATTGTTTTATATAGGAAAAAAAGTTTCATTTCGAAATCTATTTGAAACTTAATTCCTTTTATATTCCTAATTCCGAAATAAAAATCGTTGTTCCTTTTTCGAAATGATTCCAAATCCTATTTTTAAATTCATACTTGAATTTAAAATTCCAAATTATCTCACGATAATTAGTTCACTACATTTAAAAACCTCATTTATAAATTTACTTGTTTTATAAATTCAAACAAGTTCCATTTCGAAATCTATCTAAAACCAAAATCTTATTTTGGAGTAATCTATTTATTTTAACTTATCCATATATAACATAGAATCTATTTTCATGTATAAATTTAACTTCTATTTAATAAAATCCTTATATTTTCTCTAGACATATTTTATTTAAATAAATTCGAAATAATCGAATTCAAATCATAAATCCTTATGGATTTATTTTAGTTCAATTTATATTCTGAACATCAGAATAAATTTTATCATTTAATTTACTTCTTTAAATGATTCCCCATTTCTATTTTTAAGTTCACATTTGAATTTAAATATTCAAATTATCAAATGATAATTTTTCCACTTCATTTATAAACACCGTTTATAAATTCATTTCAATTCCCTGATTATCCAATGAAAATCATTCCATTTTATTTATAAACACCGTTTATAAATTTACTTCAATTTCCTGCATTATTCAATTTATAAACATCATTTATAAATTCAACACTTCAATTTCTTGTGTTATTTAATTTATAAACATCGTTTATAAATTCAATACTTGTTTTATTTATTCAAAACAAGTAAATAGACCATTTGAAATTCAAATTCTATTTTAGAAAAATAGTTTTCCATTTTAAATCTCCAAATTTCCTTATCACAATATTTTTATATATTAACATTTAGGCCTAGTGATATTTAAACATTCAAAAACATTAAATTATCAATCAAGGGTTTTCTAACACATCATATATAATAATATATATGTAAACAAACAAATAATAATATTTTGGAGGAATCCAGTTGGATACCTCCAACCTGTTTTCCTACATCCACAGACGTTAGCCAACATAAATAATACCCATCCTGCTTCAAGGCAGGATATCGCGGTATAGAAGGTCATCCACTGTCATATCGTGGGGTGTATAGGGTCATCCCGTAATCATATTGCGCGCATCCGCTAATGATACTGCGGGAACTATCCTATCACCAATACATATATATATATATATATGTATATAATAACCACAAACACCAATCCTAAATAACTAATATATATTTAATAGCCACAATAATATTTCAATGCATGTGAACAACCAACGAATGATTATGTTAACGAATAAAATAATTCAAAATAAAAATATGAGTGAGATTTACTCACTGTTATTTTTATTTTCTTATCATTTCGATTCATTCTGATTCCAGTCGATTCCAAAAATTCTCAGCGCATTCCATATACCGTTACGAGTCCAACTCGGCTTGCGTAATATTTTGAACCTCGTATAAATTAAATATAGTGTTTTAAAAATTTTGCGAATTATATAAGCTATATATTTTCTCTTTTAATTTAATTATCACTTAAATTAAATAAGTTAAATTTTACCTTACTTGAGCCCTAAATCCTTTTTATCCTCAAACAATAACTTACCCACCCTTGTAGTCATATTGTCATCAGGTCGTGACTTCGCTGTTAGACCTCACACCATCACTGCAAACACCCTTGCACGCCTCAAACTTACTGCTCCATACCGTCCAAACAACACCTTCCAATGACAGACCGTTCCAGTTTAACTAAATCACTACATTCATGAACATCCCTTTCCCAATACTTATCGAGCAATACAACTCTTACATCACCGAAACTAGACAATTTGCATCCACGACATCCCCATCAACTCGACATCGCATCCTTACCTTGACTGTTATCTCCACTGCGAGCCACATAACAGATCGGATCGTACTTCAAATTTCAACTTCGACTAGCTATGGTAATAGTAGCGACTCCTAGAACTGCACGAACCTCATCGACACAAATCGCGATGCTCTTGCTTGACATCCACTTCACGAGCTACCTTAGGGTTTCCAGATCTCGTCGGAGCTCTTTCTGCCAACATTAGCAGGGACGTCGCGCTTTAGGAAGATGTCGCGATTTCCAATTGCGACTCTATCTCGCTCTTCTTCTTTTTATCGAAGCATTCAATTTGAAGCTGAGGAAAATAAAAAGGCTTGGCCTTGATATGCATTTCGAATGGAAAATTTTATAATTGCCTGAGCTCTATTGTTTTTCTATTGAAAATTGTTTGAGGACTTTAAAAAGGGAAATGAGGCTTTAAATATTTATCTGAGGAAAGAGACCGGGTAATTGGGAAAGAGAGTAGCGTTATTCATGGAAGAAGTATACTTAATCACTAAGTAAACGTGGTACAATATTTTAATGTGATTTATTTTAGATTTAACTCAATTTGATTTAAATAGATTTTTATATCTTTTACATGGATTTTGGTTTGATCTTATCCATTAAAATATCTCAGGGTTCACACACAAACTGCTATTTCAACGTAACAACTATCATTTCAACATTATAACACTAATCTGAACTAAAATAAATGACCATATTAAAATCAATATAAAATAATGACAATTCAGAAACTAATCAATTTCTCGATAATAAGTTATTATTATTATTATCGATTATATTCACATAGAATTTATATTTATTATCTGAATTGTTTTGACTCAGTTTAAATCTCGAATTGAATTATTTTTCATATTATGATAATTTAATATATTTAATATTAAATCGAAAACGATTTTTAAATCAATAACTTAATATAAAATTCATTTATATTGTCGACTCAATATTTAAAATATTAAATATTTGAAATTAATCATTCAAAAATCCAGGTCGTTACAGGGAAGCTTGTATCATCTTGTGTATGGGGCCCGTTTTAGTCAGTAACCCATATATAGGTGTCAAACGAGTACTCTGAACTAGGTCAGATTCGGGGTACGCTTACTGGGTTGATTGTAAGAGATCCAAACATGGGGGAAGATGTGGGCGGCGCATTCCGACGGGGTCATATGCGTGCATGGTTCCGGCAGAGGAGGTTTAGACGCCGTGGTACCTGTAGATATGGTTGTGCACATCCTGAAAACGAAGGGTTGCCACTTTAGGAAGTGATACATCCTACTGTAGGGCCAGCATGGGGTATCTACGGAGTAAGGAGTCAATCGATTAGGGTAGTAATTAGGGTACATCTAGACTCTGGTATGTTTAGGAGCCCGTTATTATCCTTAGGGGTAACTCCGGTATGTTGGGCTGGCTGTTGATTGTATGGGGTTAAAACCTCTCATTGGAAGTACACCTAAGTCTACCATCTTATACATGTTGGGAATCATCTCATTCTAGTTATACTAGTATTGGTGTAGATAAAAAGGGAAAGTATTGGAGAAGCTCAATATATCCTATCACGTTATCCTATTAACCTTGTCATACCTGTCTTTTATGATGTTATCTCTCCTATCCACTTTATACGCTTGTCATGATACTTTTACTTATTTATATGCTAAAAATAATTGGGCTCGCTAGACTTTATGCCTGACCCATTTTGTTTCCACTTCTTTCTCTTCTGTTTCCCCCCAGGTTCTCAGGGTGAGAATACTCAAGCTTGATCATGATTCTTCTTTCATTCTGCTTGGAGCTGCTTAGATGTATTGCTCGAGTTCTTATCTTTTCTATTATGGTTATATTTTAGGGATTATGCTTCTTTTATTATTGTACTATGATGTTTTAAGTACAAGACATAATTTTATTGATGTAATGAGTTTTATGCATTTTAGACATATGATGTAACCATGTTTTGAACTACGATGCTTTATGATCAATAAAGTTTTAAATTCCGTTGCTATTTCATATCTGTCTTGCAATGTTTCTGTTTCTGTTTGGCTATAACGCGTCATGAAATTTAATACATTCTCTTAATGAGTGACATTAACGGACATGGGGTGTTGCACTTGGTATCAAAGCTAAAGGTTACTGTATTAGATAAAAGATTTTGAAAATTATTTTCAAAAAGGTTTTAAAAGAAAGCGTTTTCAAAAGAAAAAACTGTTTTGAAAAACATAGTCCCCAAAGCCAGATGTAATATCTTTCAATCCTTTGTCTGAATCCCTTTCCTTTTCTTCTCACCATGTCGGGGGAACCTAATATTCCTGAGGGCGTTATGATACCAGGCAGGTTCCGTAGGTATATAATGGCTACGGCATCCGTCGATGGTTAAGCGAACGTTCCTCCCGCAGCTACACCCGTCGTTCCTACTCCTCCTCCTCCGTGTGGATATAATTTCTCTGAGAACTGCAAAGATTTCTGTGTCAAGGGAGGAAAACCATTCCGTGGAACCGAGACGTTTGTAGAGGCAAGGAATTGGCTCAAGGAGACAGAGGACTTCTTTGGAATCTTCTAAGTGGACGATCGTAGGAAGATTCGGCTAGCCGCCTAGCTACTGAAAGATGAAGCTTCGTTCTGGTGGGAAGTGGCGCAAGCAGGACGTCCGGTGAAGACTTGGGATGATTTTTGGCAGAGGTTTGAAATGAAGTTTCTTTCTCAAGCTGATAAAAGCATGCAAATGGAAAGGTTTCTAGCACTCAATCAAGGAGGCATGATTGTTAAAGAATATGTTAACAAATTTAACCAACTGGCAAGGTTTGGGTTAGAGCTAGTAGATACCCAACATAAGAAAACTTTGCGGTTTGCTAAAGGACTGAATGAACCCCTCTATAGGTTGACAATGTACCATATTCCAATGGGAGCAACTTTTGAAAGGCTCGTTGATATGTCGTTAATGCATGAGGGAGATAAGGCTGAAAAGAAAGAAGTTAAGGTTGAGGAAACACAAAACAAGAAGGTATGACCTAAGAAGGGACAATAACAACAAAAACGAAAGAAGGGCGGAAAGAACGACAAGGCTAATGATAAGAGGAAATGTCATAATTGCGGACCCGAGGGTCATTTGATCAAGAACTGAAAGAGAAGGAAGAATGCTTGCTTCAGTTGTGGAGAGGTCAGACACTTCTCCATGGAGTGGCCAAAAAAGAAGGGATAAGGTCAAAAGGCAGGAGCTTCTGGAGGGCAAGTGCATGCTCTCATGACCAGTGCTCCAGATAGAGGTAGGAAAGTTTCCATGGAAGGTTTGATTTCTCTTTCCAATCATCCTATTAGAACTCTTTTTTATTTAAGCGCTTCGCATTTATTTATATCTGATTCTGTGGTCGAGTCTCTGCACCTTAATACTAGTATGGTAGTGGATCCCGTAATTGTCTCAAACCCTATGGGTGGTACGTCATTTGTCCATGATCAGTCGAGGTTTGAGAATATCTGTGTTAGGAGTCGAATTTGAGTGCGACGCATATGTGCTCGGTTTTATGGGCTATGGTTTGATTCTAGGGATGGATTGGCTAGCCGTGTGTGGTGCCATTATGGATTGTGAGAGGAGGGTCGTTAGACTTTTGACTGGTCATGGGAGGACGCTCGAGATTTCTTATGACCCAAAGGGGTCTTTCATGGTTCCTAGAGTCTTTTGCCGCTTCTATTGATGATCTGTGATCGGTACCAGCAGTACATGAGTATTCTGATGTTTTTGACGAGGTTCGGGGCTTACCTCCGAGGCGCGAGATCGATTTTCTTATATACTTGGTGGACAATGCAAAGCCCGTTGCATTACCTGTGCGCCATATGGCTCCAAGGGAAAGGAGGGAGCTTAGCAAGCAAGTAGGGGAGCTGCTTGAGATATGGTTTATTAAGCGAAGTATATCTAAATGGGGCTCTCTGGTGGTATTTGCAACTAAGGTGGATGGTTCGCTTATATGTAGACTGTAGAGAGTTAAATAAACTCACTAAAAAGAATGGGCACCCACTCCTAAGGATAGATAATTTGTTTGACCAACTTGTTGGTGCATCAGTATTCTCTCAGTTAGACTTGGCCACGGGGTTTCATCAGTTGAGAGTGGCCGAGGACAGTATAGATAAGACCGCTTTTATGACTCCAGATGGTTTATTTGAATGGCTCGTTATGCATTTTGGATTGACGAATGCACCCACCTATTTTGTTGGTCTGATGAGTAGGGTGTTTGGAGAGTTGCTAAATAAGTTCGTCGCGGTCTTTATTGATAATATCTTGATTTTCTCAAAGAACGAGGAAGAGCATGCCTTACATATAAGGGAGGTTTTGAAAACTCTCCATGCACACCGACTTAAGGCAAAGTTCTCCAAATGCCATTTTTTTAGAAAAGAGGTGAGATTTCTATGGCATGTGGTCTCTAAAGATGGGATACCAGTAGATCCCGCTAATATAGTTGCAGTTCAGGATTGGAAGATCCCAAACAATGCAACAGAGGTGAGAATTTTTCTGGGGTTATCAGGCTATTATAGGAAGGTAATTAAGGACTTCGCAAAGATATCAGCCCCACTCACCAGGCTAACAAAGAAGAATTTGGCATTTTTGTGGGATATAGATTGTGATGTTGCTTTCCAACGATTGAAAATGGCTCTGACGACAGCCCCAGTCTTGACCTTGCCCGATGGAAACAAAGCGTTTACAGTATACACTGATGCATATGGTACAGGGCTTAGTGCGGTTCTGATGGAAGAGGGAAAGGTAGTATGTTATGGAGGTACACTACTAAGGGTTCATGAGAAGAACTACCTTACCCATGACTTAGAGCTAGCTGCCATAGTGTTCGCACTTCAGACGTGGCGCCATTATTTGCTTGGAGAGAAGTTCGAGTTGTACACTGATCATAATTCTCTTAAGTACTTGTTCTCGCAGAGGGATCTTAATTTAAGGCAACAAAGGTGGATGGAGTTCCTGGCATCTTATTACTTTAAGATTGCGTATACCCCTGTCAAGGGTAATGTGGTGGCAGACACACCGAGTAGGCATAGGATGGCCTTAAGTCCTCTGTTTGTGGAGAGGAAAATCTTGGAGTTTATATCGAATTTTGACCCTCCATCGAGTTTTTCCTGACTTATTTGTATCACTGGAGGTGCGGCCTACACTTATGGATCAGATAGGAACTTCGCAGCGAGAGGATCCACAGATTTTGAAACAACCCAAACTCGCCCTTTTGGGAAAGTCCGTATTGTTATGAGAACATGACAAATCAGAACACAAATAAAAGAACTTTTTATTGCTTTTACAACAATTACATCAGAGTATAAGAATATTACAGAGTATGAATAAATATTACACATAGGAAATACAATATCAGAGATTTAATAATTTACAAAGCAGTGGAAAATAATACAAAGCATAGTGGAAAATATAATAAATGCTCTGGACACAGCTTTAAGCTTCAACCTAGAATCCTGCTAAAAATGAGTATCTGCGAAAACCAAAACTACTAGCTGCCCGTGTGGAAAATAAGGGCACCCCAGAGTTTAGGTTAAAACAATAAACTCCAGGTCAGTCATGGGACTGGTATGAGAACTAAAATAGTTATGAAGTTTGATTTTAAAGTTGGGTAAATCAAGGGACCACGCCGCTAACGCGGAACGGGTTTCCTCCCAAGAATACCATGCATAAAACAACGCAATGCTTTTTAGAGAATGAAACCATTATAAGACTCAAGTCCCATCACACAATGCAAGCGCCGGCCGGAGGAAAGAGTTTTACCTTATAATGGTCAAGCATGCTTGGTACGCGAAGATCATTTTTTATTATTACTAGTGCATAGTGTAGAAATCAATTTCGAATATAGATGTTTCAATCATAGGCGGCGTAGGTACCATTATATTACGTCGCCAAATACCTAGGTTCTACAACTAAAACTGTACAAGTGTCGTATTGGAAGTTGGATTCCATCTATGAACCAAGGCTCAGGGATCGTCCTGTGCATATTAAGGACACACTAGCACTATGCCCAGGATTCAGCCGCAACTGCACCTTAGGATCCTGCAGGGACGGTCATCCGTCGATGATTAGTTATACCATAAACTATATGTTAGCCTGTTCTATCGAACCTCTAATTGGTCTAGGGCCACTTGGGACCCTATCCACTAACTCAAATCCATCTGAGGTACCCCGCTTCGCTTTCCGTAGTAATTATAATAATCCACATGAGTAAATGTTAGGGTTTGTAAAGCGCTAACACCACCCATAGCTAGAACTAACATATGTCCATTTCCTTGCGTTCCTCTCCCGTTTCTGGTTCATATCGGGATGTGAAGCTCGCGAAGTAACGTTTACACAAAGCTATGCTAATTAAAGATGTGCTTTGGTCTTCAACCACAAGGCCCTGCTTTTCAACAAAAGCCTTGATCATTGCATATTAGCATGCCACATTGTCAGACCATACCATATCATTGACCATCTACCAATATATATATAACCTCTAAGCTCATACGTGTTAGAGAATGGTGTTAAGCAAAGAATAAATTCTCCGTCACCAATATAGTAGAGTTCAACAAATACAGTATAAAGGAATACAATGTCAGACACACAATCCATTTACAAGCCCGTTCTGGGTCTGAACGAAACCATATCCGGTTGATCTCCAAGTACGTTTGGATGATCACCAATTTTTCCATCGTCTTGGGTGTACGGCCCAATCAAGATATCAATAATCATCCATCCAACTTGGACATTTCCCGGTCTTCTATCGTCGTCTTCATCGTCGATCTTCAATCGTCGTATGGATTATTCAAAATGGGTTGAACCCAATCTTTCCGAATAATTCGCGTATTTAAAATCATGTTCTAAAGAAAACACAACCAACGCCTCATTCTAATCAAGAACATTCTTTTATTTAATTGATCTTTTCTCTGGGAAATGTTCCCATTAATTTTATCAAAGATAACATTCCTTTAAACATATAGTTTAATAATCTTTTGGGTATCATTTTCAAAAGATTTAATCTTTTCTTTCAACGTAAATTCATTTAAGCTTTATTAAAACTTCATTTAGTTTTAATATTATAAAAATCATTACTAAATGATTATTCAATTTCAAGAAATCAATCTTGCCTTTAATTGGGTTAAAGAACAAATGTCACTTAAAAACATCGTTCATGATAAACCCAAAATCACATTCCATTTAATTTCAATAGTATATATTAAGTTGAACAACCTCTTTCTAGAAAGTTTCATTAAATCTTAATTAAAAGATTTATAAATTTAAAAATCTAATTTCATCGTTAATCGGGTTTTAAGAATCAATGTCATTTAAAACATGGTTCACAATCAACCCAAATTTACTTTCCACTTAATGTTTATTAATCGGAAAATCTCCTTTTAAATCTTAATTAAAAGACTTAATCCTTTCTAAATTAGGTTCAAGAACAGTGCCATTTAAGACACCATTCACGACAAACCCAAAATCTTATTTGATATTAATTATAAGGCTTTGAATAGAAATTATGTCGTCTTAATTTTAATATCAAATTCTAAAACCAACGAATATTATATCGAAAATAACGATATTAAATATCTTCCAAATTCCCAAAATAATATCCGTATAATTACGGAATCCAATACTGATATAATCCGAAGATAATTCCCTTTCAAATCTATTTCAATATATTCATTGGAAATTCTTGGTTATATTAAAACCATCTTAAATCCTCTTTATTTATTTATAAAATAAATAAATCACTTATTCTGATAAAAATATCTTTTACCTTTATAACCATGGAAATTTTCATCAAAAACCCTTTTTAAAGCATTTATTATGATTTTCATAATTTTTTCCTAGTTTTGTTTAATTAAAAAATAGGCCTATTCAATTAAATGATGTTACAGGTCATTTAATTTCAACGGCGCTGTTTTATTCTAATTTGATTTAAAAATTTCCAAAAATATAACTGTTAGATTTCAAATCTCTTATTATCATATGAAAGCTCTTTCCGATACGAACCCGTAGGTTCCGGTTTCAGAAGAATCCGACGGTCGGATCTTCCGCTACGTCCAATTGAAGTTAACGGTCGAAATTCGCGAACGGTCGCTGCACGAACGTTCTATTCAAACCATTATAAATATATAATATATATTTCGTCGATTTCCTTTTTAAACGTATTTTAAAATGTTTATAAATTCATCTCAAAACGATTCCAACTTTTATTTCAATTTTAAATCACAATTAAATATTTTATATTATTTTCCTACGAGAATAATATATTTTTCAAAATATTATATTTGAAAATTACTTCCTTTTTCAATATTCATTATTATATCCTTTTACGTTTTATAATGGGCCAGACCTCTCACATTAGGCCTACAATTCGTGGATGCTGGATATGCCGGTCGGTTCCGGGCAGACTTATCCCACAAGTTGGGCTTAACCTCGTGTCATAGCCCGCTTCGTATTTGCGCACTTAGACCTCTCACATTAGGTTCAACATTAGTCGCTGCTGGATATGCCGGTCGGGTCCGAGCAGACTTCCACCACAAATGCAACCTAACCTCGTGTCAAAGTGCAATTAAATTTACAATTGTATTTGCGTACTTAGACCTCTCGCATTAGGTTCAACATTAGTGGCTGCTGGATATGCCGGTCGGGTCCGGGCAGACTTCCACCATAAATGCAACATAACCTCGTGTCCAAGCACAATTATAATTATAGTTATTTTACTAAAACATATTATTTTTAAAATATTTCTTATATTATAAATGATCTCCATATTAAATTGTTATTTAATTGATCAAATCCTTTGTTTTCAAAATCTTCTAACTTACATTCCAATTTTAATAAAAATATGAACTTTTCATATTATTATAATAATATAATAATAATCTTTTAAAAATGTTCAATTTTGAAAACAAATCTATTTATTTCAACATACTGACAATAAAACGTAATCTTTTCAATTCAATCCTTTTAATTCAAAATTGGAATGAGACTAAACAATTACCATATAATTTAATTATATGGATTTCATATATCGCATTTATTTCATAATAATGACAAAACATTCAAATAACAGCCAGAGTGCATTTACAATTAAACACAAGGGAAACGCGTGTTAGAATATCATCCCAAGACCCGTGTGGGGTTTCAACCAACACATAATTTTGTGCACTTGGGCGATGTGTAAAAATAATCATCCCAATCAACATCAACAAGTCAGTTAACTTGTTAATGGCAGTGTACATTATTCTAATTAACATAAATAATAAAACGCTACTTTTACATGCTGAATATTTCAATTTCAAATATAACATGACATGACATCCAAATCCATAATCCATTCAACAAACAATTACTTTCATCACCAATAATTTATTTACATTTATAAAAATATTTAACTATTCAAAAATTGAGTGAGAAAAAGAGTTCTCACCTTGATTGGTTTTCTAAATAACGCTGAACGTCGATCGACTAAATCTGACATTTTCTTTCACCAAAAATTGTCACGACCTCCAAATCACTCCAAATCAGTTTCATTGCGAAGCTCTCGTCGATACGGTTCCAACGCATCTTGAATCGCTGAATTCCGAGTTCGTATGAAAAAGTTATGCTTTTTATAAAATTGTATGCACATATAAGTCATTAACCATTAACATAATTAATTAATTACCCTTCATTATTAACTTCCTTAATCTCTCCCTCATCTTCTCCTCCTCCAAACGCAGCAACCCCATTTTCCTCTCGACACTTTTCATCACCGAATTCGCTCAAAATTTGCATACAAGCTTGTTTTCAACCTCTCAATCCAACTACAACAACTAAAACACAAATCGTTGCTTCAAAGCACCATAAATTGGAACCCTAGCTCGCGTGAACCGACCATGGAAAAATTAGAGTGCACCAAAACTCAACCAAATTGATATATGTGGAAGCTTACACTCATACAAGTTCAAAGATCTAAGCTTTCCCATTTGTAGAACTTTATTTGATTTGTTATGGATTTTAGAAGTTGCATTTAGGCTTAGGAAATGTGGAGAAAAGGGGCTACGATGAATGAATGATTAGAACTAGATTTTAGACGTGTTTAGGATATTTTATAGTGTGGGGAAATTTTCTTTTTAACCCTTGTATGTTTGATTATTCTCAGTTATACTTCTGTTTATTTTCCTTTTCATTAAAGTTGATAACATTTATTATGTTCAAATTGACTGTAACCTTTTGAATTTCAAATCACGTTCACATTTGCTATAGTTAAAATCACATATTACAATTTATTACATTAAATTTAATTGCAATTCTTTTATTATTATTATAAAATGACACCAAATATATAGCATGGATGCATGCGCTTGAAATAAGGAATGGAAAACGCATTGAAAACTGCTGCAACTTTCCACATTTCAAAATTAATGAATGTTATAGTTTGAATAGATAGGGAAATTATTATATTTAAGAAATATTCTTACCATTAAAGAATTTTGTAAAGAAAACGGTATGTGAGTATCAATCATAGACATTCAAGTAATAAAAGGCATATAAATCTGTTAAAAATGAAACACAGTAAATGAATTTATTTAATGGGCATGTTCTTATATGAGCATAAATTGATATTGTTTGAATACAATTACAATGGATGTAATGGTCCATACAACTAATTAAAAAATTATAAGGTAATAAATATTTTGAATTGGAAATGGTGGTATTAGCTGTGGTAATTGAAAATTTATTCCTAAACGAGCTGCATGCATCACGCTTATTAAAAAAAATATAGGAAAGAAATTGGTAAACTGAAGGAAAGAAATAAATGATGCATTCAAGGACAACGAACAGGGAATGATATTCATTTTATATAGCATTCATACTTGAAACAAATTCATGGAAAGCATACCACAAATCACATTTATTAAACAATAAGAGAATTCCAACATTGAATATTCAAATTTGTTAATGATGTAAATTACACTAGAACATTACATTAGAAAAAATAAATTTACAAAAGTATTTTCAATTCCAAAGAGAATACTACGTTCAAATAGATATTTCTAATATAAAATCGGTAAATACAATGGTTTACAACACAAATAGATTTGAGTTGAAACACATAAATATGTTAAGTAAGACAACAAAATTAAAAGATTAAAAATTTTCAAATACAAGTAATGTAATCGAAAAGAAGAAGGTTAGGTATAAATACAAAGGAGCACGAACAAACAAAGAATAAAATTATATAAAGCTAAACACACTAATTCCATACTAATTTAATATCACATTTACTTCTCTCAAAACTACATGGTTATAATTGTTAATATTCCATTTATTACATGTAATAGTAACATATAACCATAATAAATGGAGAACACTTCAAATTCCAAGCCAACCTAAACCTTTACCTATTTAGTAACGATAACTAGCATTTATTACACATGTTTTGGATGAATAAAGTATGTGTGTTTGTGAATTAATGCACTTATTACCCATATTTATCTCCTATCATTCTAATAAATTAATTTTAACTATGTTATATTCTAGTGCAAAAAAATGATTAGAACCATCTCTTTGTGTTCTGCATTGCCTAAAAATTCAAAATTCAACAAAAAGGTCTTTTAGTATAATTATGTTATATTTTCTCAAACAATTTGAATGGAGGAAATATTGAATTATTTAAAATTAAAATGAGCATATGTTCTTTTATTTGGAATAGATAGTGTATACTATGCATCAAATATGCAAATTTACACATCTCTTCCTTTTGTTTCTTTACACGCTCCTTATAATTTCAAATATGGTATTTTTGTAGAAAAAAAAAGGACTAATTAAAAAAATCCTAAAAATAATAATTAAAAATACAGATAGATTTAGATTAAAAAGGACAATATACATGAGTTTTACAATTACACCCATTTTACAAATTTGGGATATAACAACCATATAACAATCTTAATATCTGAGGGACTGATTTTCAGATTTAGGTGCAAATACAAACAAGAGATATAGATAAGATAAAAGCTTTAAATATTTTAAACAAAATAAAATGGTTACATATAAGAAAATTTAAAAAAATTAGTTAAAGTAAAACCGTAAAATTAATTTGGATAAAATAAATTCTTTTAGTATAAAATAGGCAAGTCAATATATGTTAGCATAATTGAAATAAGAAAACAAGTTTGATAAAATGGGTTAACATAGAAAGTTAAGATACCGTAAAATGGTAATCACAAATAATTAAAATCAAAAATATATTAAATTCCAAAATTTTGGTAAAACCCAATATAAATACTCATTTCAACATTAAGTCTTAATTAAATTTATAATTTAATTGCCAAACTTTTCTGGGTCGTTACAGATTTCAAACATCTTGGATAGGCTCAGTAAAGGGGAGACTTCTAGTCACCCCAGTAGGTATTCCATAGACGATAAAGGGTGGTTGCATCGAGATGGGAGGCTTTGCATTCCCAAACTGGGAGTTAGTTGATGACAGTCCTAGAGGAAGCCCACCATTCTAAGATGACTATTCATCCAAGTGGCGATAAGATGTATAGAGATATGAAGAGGGTTTTATTTTGGACTAGGATGAAGAAAGATGTGGTGGAGTTTGTTTCTCAATTTTTGATTTGCCAGCAAGTCAAAGTTGAGCAAAAGAAGCCTGGTGGTTTACTTCATCCTTTAGAGGTCTCGCACTGGAAGTGGGAGAGTGTCTCTATGGATTTCACAAATGGATTACCTAGATTGAAGAAAGGCAACACCGGTATGTGGGTTGTAGTAGACAGACTTGCTAAGAGCGCTCATTTCATTCCAGTTAAGAGTAAGAGGATGGTGACACGGTTGGCGACAGTTTATGTTCGTGAGATAGTCCATCTTCATGAAGTACCTTCCAGCATCGTAAGTGATCATGATCCCATTTTCACTAGGGAATTTTGGAGGAGCTTTGTAAGAAGCATAAGGTACACAGTTGTGTTTGAGCTTCGCTTATCACCCTTAGACCGATGGACAGACGGAAAGGGTGAACAGAGTTCTTGAGGATCTTTTAAGGCTGTGTATCCTAGACTTCAGAGGGACATAGGAAGAGCACCTTCCTTTAGTAGAGTTCGCCTACAACAACAATTATCAGGCCATCATTGGCATGGCACCCTTCAAAGCATTGTACGAACGACCTTGTAGATCACCGACTTTTTGGTGGGAATCTACAGAAAGGTTATTACTTGGACCTGATATGGTTAGACAAACGTCCAAGAAAATTGATCTAATTAGACGACGAATGAAGACCGCTCAAGATAGGAAGAAGTCATATGCAGATAAGAGAAGGACTGACATTGAGTTCGAAGTGGGAGACGTGGTTTTTATTAAGGTATCCCCATTAAGGAATGTGGTTCGTTTTGGATCTGTAGGGAAATTGGCACTAAGATTTATAGAGCCATTTCCCATAACAGAAAGGATTGGCCAGATGGATTATAGAGTAAAGCTACCAGAGAGACTATCCGGTGTTTATGATGTTTTCCACGTTTCTCATTTGCGGAAGTGCTTGCATGATACCGCCAATGTAGTTGAGCCAAGTATAATAGAGGAAGTAAAGGTAGAGCAGGAGGCGACAGTTAGGAGAGCTCCTACCCGTTTCCTTGGATCAGAAGTTAAGAGGCTATGCAATAGAGAAGTCAAGCTGATGAAAGCTCAGTGGGGAGAAAACCCAAAGGATGCAACTTTGGAGACCGAAGACAAGATTCGCGCTTCGTACCCTTTTCTTTTCAAGGATATGTTCTTAACTTCCTTTCCAAAGCTTTTATTTACGCTTGTTTCTATCATTTAAGTATCAAATCTTCGACCTTTAGGTAGGAATCCCATGGATGTAACCATGTGTTTAAGACATGTTATGTTTGATAGATGCAAGTGGATGCAAGTGTTTGCTAGTGGTTACTCGTGGATGCATATACACACACATTAGGCACTAGATCGGTTCAATCACTCTCATACCGCCTATGGATGTGTGTGCACTTTTCTTATATTTATGGATGGAAATGGATGTATCATCATATGGATGTTGCATTTGGACGGATGATTGTGCATACATATAGAACTTACATGTTATAGTAGGATTATTTGCATTCATGTTGGATTCCTGGCACTAACATACATTGCATTAAGGAGGTTGACTGAATCAGTAGACCGCCTGATCTTTAGCATTTGTATAAGGACATATACACACACCTTTCCATATGTTCATATAAGCATTAGAAGCCTTTAAGGATAATGGATGCCTGTGATTGGTGGATGAGTAGATGGATGGTGGATGGTAGGATATACATTCTTCGTAACTTGAAGATTTCAGGGACGAAATCCTTTGAGTTGGAGAGAATGTAACACCCTGTAATTTTAATGACACTAAAGGTGATAAATTAAATAGTAATTAATTAAATACTCAGAATTAAGGGGAATAGACTACGCCATTGCATTTATCTCGAAATTCTGGTTAAAATAGACACCTGGTTTGCGTAAAACGGACACCGTATGAAGAAGTTATTAAGGTTTGAAGTTTGCATACGCACAAGGAGAATATATATATATATATATAGTCCAGAAAATTCAAAAAAGTTCAAAATCATAGAAAATAGGGGAGCGGGAAAATTCCCGCCCAGGGATGTCGACCCCATCAAGGGCGTGTCGACCCCTGGGTCGACCCCACAAGGGGGGTGTCGACCCATGGGTCGACCCCATAAAGGGGGGGGGGTTCGACCCCCCCAGGGAAAATCTGGTAGATTAGGGTTTGGTGATGGCTATATATATGGCCTCATTTCTCTTGTTTTTCTACACTAAAAATAATGGAGAACTAGATGTTGCCTCTGCCCAGATTAAATCAAGTCTTTTCGTCTTCAGCAATCAACTAGAGTTTAAAGATCTGTGATTCAACATCTATGACCTTTTTTCTATTTTTCTAGATCCAATCATAGTGAGTCTATGTTAATTTTAGATCTAAATAATTAAAAGTTAATCTTGACATGACTATAACTTGGGTCTATGCCCGTGACTATTTGAATCGTATAAGATCTACTATAACATGTGTATCTAAGTTATTCCGACATGACTATGAACTAGATCTAAGCCTATACCTGTTTATCATGTTAGATCTGCCATTGTTTATAGATCTAACTCACTGTTTAGATCACATAATGCATGTTCCTATATGTCTATCTTGTCTTTATGCTACTATATGTTTATGCCTTTTTCTGCCTTTATATGTCAATCTTGATTAGTATGATCATTTCTGTCCTCTTCCCTTCATCATTTCCCCTTTTATTTTTATAGTCAGACTATCTTCGAGCCTAGGCATGCTGCTGAAATATGCAAATGCATTAAATTGGGAACAAGGGGTAAACGTTAAATTTGGGGCATAACTTATATTGGGAAATTTTGGCATAACTTGAATGGAAATATGAATATGAATTTAGGGCATATGGGTCATTATGAACATGACTTGGGAAAGGGACATAGGAATAATTGGTTAATAATGGAAATGACTAGAATTACAATAACCGCGCTTAGACACGAGGTTAGATTACACTTGTGGTGGAAGTCTGTCCGGAACCGCCCGACATATCCAGTGACCATAAGTGGTGAATCTAATGTGAGAGGTCCAAGTTCATAAACACGAGACATTCTAAGACACGAGGTTAAGCCCGACTTGTGGGAGAAGTCTGCCCGGAACCACTTGACACATCCAACATCCACAACTGGTAGGCTTAATGTGGGAGGTCTAGCACATTATAACTATAAATGAATATGGTAATGAATTGAAATACTGTAACAACCCAGAAAATCTGAACCAGTTTGAAAATTTTATTTTTAGAAATTTTGTTGGAAATTTAGTCCAGATTTAAAATTTCCAATTTTAAATGATTATTAAATAATTAAAAATAGCCATTTTTCAAACGACCTCTGTTTTTGACGAAACCACTTTTGTTGGAACCAGAATATCAAATTATTGTTAGGTTTCAATTTTTAGAATTTTCCAAGTTGATATGTGAGCGTGGCAGAGAGAAATGGGTTTTTTTCAATTCAGTCAAATTTAATCAACTGAAAAATAACCATTTTTCAAACAGTCTCAGAATTTGGCGAAATTAATTTTGTTAGGACTGTATCGTCATAAGAAAGCCAGAAATAATTTTTCTGGATTTTTCTGAGTTTGTATGTGTCCCCGGTAAATTAGAAAGTATGTTAGAATTTAAAATAAATAATTTATATTTTTAAAACTGAGAAACGAAGGCCAAGACGATCATTTGGGCCTGCGGGACATAGTCAGATGAGTCCGGAATAGGGGTAAATAAGTCGTTGGGCTGAAAAAGAAGAAAGCTGCAAAACGGGCTTTATTGGGTTAATTAATTATTTAAATAATAACCTAACCCTATTATTTTAATATAAAAACACTGTTCATCCTCCTTCTCCGTTCGTTTCAAAGCCGCCACAAACCCATAACCCTTCATAATTTCAGTTTCCAATTTCTCCTTTGTTTCTCAACGAAATTCTCGTCGGAGTACACGTTTCAAAGAGATTTTCGTGCTCTTCAATCTCAGACCGGAATCAAAGCTTCTCGTCGCCTGTAGTCGCCGCCCCACCCCCTAAAACCGCCACCGTTCGCACTAAACCGGGCCCACCATAGCCAGCCGCACCCCACCCCCTTCCCGGCGCCGATCCCCCTCTCGTAGCTCTTTGATCTCCAATAAACCGTTCCTCAAACCATTAACTGTATCTCCTGAAAATCGAATTCAAAGTTTTGAACTTTCTGAAATTCAAGGTAACTTTCAATTTTAGATTTGCGACGCTTTTTAATGTCGCAGTGACAGTTGTAAAAAGTTGGTTTCTAATTTATACATATGAACTTCAAATTGAAATCTCTCAGATCCGTACCCGCCGTGACTTTGAACACGAGATCTAATCGAGTTTGAACCTTCATTTTTGATCCAAGCAAGGTGAGAATTTACTTTTAATTAAATTTAATTAATTTAATTAATTTAATTATTATTCTTTTATTAATTAAATTTTCGACCTTGTGGATTTTTTTTAGATCAGTTACTCAAGAATAAAGGAGATATTCAAAGTTGCACAAACTATAGAGGAATTAAGCTTATGAGTCATATAATGAAGCTTTGGGAGAGAGTTTGCGGGCAGCGTTTGAGGAGGTTGACAAGTGTCTCTAGGAATCAATTTGGTTTTATGCCGGGAAGGTCAACCACTGAGGCGATTTTCTTGGTTAGGCAACTTGTGGAGAAATACAGGGAGCAAAAGAAAGATCTCCACATGGTTTTTATTGACCTGGAGAAAGCTTATGACAGAGTACTGAGGAGGGTTATGTGGTGGGCGCTAGAAAGGAAGAGAGTGCCATCAAAGTATATTACCCTTATTAAGGATATGTACGAGGGGGTTGTGACTAGTGTTAGGGCATGTGATGGTGAGACCAGAGACTTTCCAATTAACATAGGGTTACATCAAGGTTCGACTTTGAGCCCCTATATTTTTGCATTAGTAATGGATGAAATCACAAAAGATATACAAAGGGAGATTTCCTGGTGTATGCTCTTTGCCGATGATGTTGTGCTGATTGATGAAAGTAGAATAGGGGTTAATCGACAACTGGAGTTATGGAGGGAGACCTTGGAATCAAAGGGTTTCAGGCTTAGCAGAACTAAAACAGAGTATATGAAGTGTGAGTTTAGCAGTGTCAGGTCAGATGACGGAGATGTTACCCTGGCCAGTAGAGTAGTACCCAAGAAGGAATCGTTTCGATACTTAGGATCTATGTTGTAGTTTGATGGAGAGATTGATAAGGATGTTAGTTTTAGAATTCAAGCTGGATGGGTGAAATGGCGACTAGCATCTGGCATTCTCTGTGATCGGAAGATTCCTCAGAAGCTTAAAGGAAAGTTCTATAGGACAGCAATCAGACCTGCAATGTTATATGGTGCAGAATGTTGGCCTACTAAGAGGCAACACGTCCAGAAGATAAGTATAGCAGAGATGTGAATGCTGCGTTGGAGCTGTGGGCATACCAGACGAGATCGGATTAGAAATGAGGATATTTGGGAAAAACTTGGAGTTGCACCTATTGAAGAGAAGTTAGTCCAATACCGCTTGAGATGGTTTGGACATATCCAACGTAGACCATACGATGCACCTGTACGCGCTGGAGTTCTAGGTCGCGCCGAAGGCCCAAAGAGAGGTAGAGGTCGACCTAAAATGACATGGGAGGAGATAATAAAGAGAGATTTAAGTAACTGGAGTTTATCGGAAGAGCTGGTAGTTGATAGGAGTGCATGGAAATTGGCAATCCATGTACCAGAACCATAGGTTTTTTTTAGACTTTATTTCACGTTTACTGAACCTTTTTACTTTTTACTTACTATTTTAGATTTTATTTCACTTTTATTGAACATTTTTACTTATTATTATTATTATTTAAAAAACCCTTTATTGGATGACTTTTTATTTGATTGGTTATTTTAAACCCTTTATATATATATTATTATCATCATTATTAATTTTATTTTACTTTAATTTTGGGTTCCATATCTAGCCAACCCCAACTTGTTTGGGATATATGGCTTTGTTGTTGTTGTTGTTTTATTTAAAGTTTGAATGGTAAATTTAATAGATCTGCGATGGATATTATTCTAAGTTATGGATCTGAATTGTTTATGATGTTATGATATTAGATCTAAAAATTTAAATTCTAGATCTGAGTTTGGTGATTCATTAGGATCATTTATTTGTTAATTTTATCAATCATGTCAATTGATTTTCTTGTGAATCATGAATATACTCAATAAAATTTCCCCTTTGTGTAAGTTATTGAATTGAATTATCACTGTCCATCCAATGTAAATCTATTACTTTGAGGATGATCGATAAAACTTCCCTTTTGTTGTTTAGATTGGGATTTGATAACGATGTGGAAAAAAGTTAACTTTTTATTGTAAATAAAAAGATTGGTGAACGATATGAACAAAATTAACTTTTTCTTTTTTGAAAACAAAAAGACGATATTTTTACATTGAAAACAAAAAGACGATATTTTTACATTGAAAACAAAAAGACGATATTTTTACATTGAAAACAAAAAGACGATATTTTTACATTGAAAACAAAAAGACGATATTTTTACATTGAAAATAAAAAGACGATATTTTTACATTGTAAAGTATAAAGATGATAGTTTTACATTGTAAAGTGTAAAGATGATATTTTTACATTGTAAGTATAAAGATGATATTTTTACATTGTAAAGTATAAAGATGATATTTTTACATTGTAAGTATAAAGATGATATTTTTACATTGTCACTATAAAGATGATATTTTTACATTGTAAAGTAAAAAGAGACATTTTTACATTGTAAAGTAAATGATGAGATTTTTGCCATGAAAATTAAAGAGTAGGAATTTGACATGTAATTAAATTTACATTTTTATATGTAAATAAAGAGTAGGAATTTGACATGTAATTAAATTTACATTTTTATATGTAAATTAAAGAGTAGGAATTTGACATGTAATTAAATTTACATTTTTATATGTAATTAAAGAGTAGGAATTTGACATGTAAATAAATTTATATTTTTATATGTAAATAAAGAGTAGGAATTTGACATGTAATTAAATTTACATTTTTATATGTAAATAAAGAGTAGGAATTTGACATGTAATTAAATTTACATTTTTATATGTAAATAAAGAGCAGGAATTTGACATGTAATTAACTTTACATTTTTATATGTAAATAAAGAATAGGAATTTGACATGTAATTAAATTTACATTCTTTTTAAAATGGTAGGAATTTGCGTTGGAATTAGATTTACATTTTTACATGTAAATAAAAAGATGGGATTTAAAATTTGAATGTAAATAAAAGAATGTATTTAGGATGCTGAAATATTATCTTCATTTCCAAATGAATTAAAATTAAATGAAGATCGGTAGTTGTTTAGAGCGTTGTTAAATCAAACGACGTTATTACGGTTGAACGATTATATGTATATATATATAAATATAATTAAAATTAAACGAATCGAGTGCGGTAGTTCGCGTTTTGAAACTGTACCTTTAAACGATCATACCAAAAGATCTGACCGTCAGAATTTCCCAAAACTGAAACCGTCAGGACCGTCTTGGGAAAACCTTTACAACGATATAAACTACTTTAAGATCCAACGGTTAGATTTTGAGAAATGTGAAAATCAAAATTTGCTGAAAGCAGCGCCAGGGTCACCATTGAACCAAAGCGTCGTTAAATAAAGATTTGAATATTTTAAATAATTGAAATAGGAATAAATCGTTATAAAATAATATGGACGATAAAGAAGGATTTTCATTATATATATACGAGGATTATTTGGAAAGTCCAAGTTACTCTCATTCCAAATAATCAAAACGACGTAAAGAATCGAAGTACGAAGACGGCATATGAAGACCGTAAATCTTCCATCGAGAAGACAACGATCGAGGACCTGATTTGACTTGCTCCCAATTCAAGGGTCATGGTCATTGTCGAAACGAATATGTTGATTGTACGGATTTGGCTTTCGCTCAGACCCAGAGCATAAGCTTATAAATGGAATGTGTGTCCGACATTGTACTCCTTTATATTGTATTTATTGATTTTTTGTCGAATGTATGAATGTTTGGTGGCGGAGATTTTATTCTCTTGCTTAACACACTTTCATATGCTTCGGCAAAAGATTGATAGTGCGATATGCAGTGACAATGTGGCATACTAAGATGCAACGATTAAGGTTTCTTGTTGAAAAGCAGAACCTTGTGGTGACGATCAAAGCACAGCTTGAATAAGCATAGATTTGTGTATTACGTAGCTTCACGAGCCTCACAACCCGGTGGAGTCTAAAACAGGAGAAGGGAACGCAGGGAGAGCAACACATTTCTTTTTAGCTAGAAGTAGTGTCGGTGCTTTAACTGGCTGATATTTTACTTATGTGGATGATGGAATGAGGCGCCTCGGATGTTAGGTCCTATAGGACCGGGAAACGTGTGTTCAGGAATAGCTAATCCACAAACCGCAAGTGTGGACCGGCCCTGCAGCTATCCAAGAGTTCTCTGCGGGGGATCCTGAGACATTAGCTAGAGTGTCTCGAATCGGTAAGGAGCTCCTCCCTAGCCTTAACTCATGATGGACACCAAATTCCAAATACGACCCTACGAATTTGATTGTAATACTAGTATGGGGCATAGTAGTATGGGGTACTATGTTTCCTAGGATTGATACAATTATTTTGAAATTTTTTTTTATATAAACTAATAATAATATTAAACTCGTATTTACCGTATTTAGCATGTTTAACCACCATAAGGTAAAACCCTATCCTCTGGTTTGCGTTGCATTGTGTGATGGGACTTTGATCTTATGGTGATTTCATTTTTCCAAAAGCATTGCGTTGTTTTACGTTTTACTTATTTACATGTTCAATCACTTTAGATTATGCACGACAATCCATTGAAATAAAACCCGTTCCACGTTAGCGGCGTGGTCTTTGGATTTGCCTTATTACTAGTAGTTAAATTAGTTAAGAATTCTCACACCAGTCCCATGACTGACCTATAGTTTGTTTTCTCCTTTGCAAACTCGGGTGCCCTCTCTTCCACACGGGCAACCAAGTAACAGGTCTGGCTTTCTTTGGAGTTGCTGTCTTTGGAGCTTTCTTGGTGTTGCTTACTTGAAGGTGCTTATGTTGGACCACGAAGACTATCTATCTTTTATCTTTTGCTTACATTTTATCTTTAGAATCTGAAACATCCAGACTTATTTTATTTTCAAGTTGTACTATTTAGAGCTTGAACTTATTTGCTTTTGCTGAAGCTTGATGTAATAATTTAGAACTCTGTGACTGTGGGATTCTATGTTTGATGACATTCATATTCCGCTGCTATGATGTTGTTATTCTATAGTTTCCTTTGCTATGTTGTATCTGTGATCTGTATTGTTGTATTTATGTTGTATTCCAAATGATTATTCCTTACTATCATTCCGTGGAAGTTTGGGGTCATCACAGTTGGTATCAGAGCTTTGGTTAACCTTAGCTTTGGAGTATAACATACTTATAGCAATTCGTTTACATAGAATCACAATATTCTATGGCGAACATTTCATGAGAATACATAATAGTCAGTCATTTTATCGCCATCCTTTTATCCATCTTTTTATCTTTATCATTTCTTAAAATCACCATTACAGTTGTTTTGACTCTTTCCTGGATCGTACAGAACTAACTAAAAATGAGTACCGCTAGAGCTAGAGTAAGGAGGCAAAATGTTGCTGGAACTGAGGAGGCCACAGTTCAACAACCACCATCACCGCAACCCTTTGACTTGGATAAGGTGGCGAAGAAGTTCAAAAACCTAGGTGGAGTTCCATTCACCAGTACAGAGACCATGGTACAGGCTCAGGCATGGCTAAAAAATTGTGAAAAGATATTTGGAGGGCTAGAGCTAGATGATCAGAGGAAGAGATTCACTGCTACATGGCATCTCCAAGGCGAAGCACAGAATTGGCGGGAAGTGGTCAACATTGGAGGCGACGAAGATAATATGACTTGGGCCAGTTTTAAGGAGCTTTTCAATGATAAATACATTCCAAGGCAGGAGGTAGAAAGACTGCATGACGAGTTCGCCAATCTGAAGCAAGGCGACAAGACCATCTCAGAATATGTACGAAGATTTGAAGACCTCTCCCGCTATGCCCCTGAATTGATTCCGGATGACTTTCAGAAGAACAAGAGGTTCATAAATGGGCTTGCGAGAAAATATATTGATAGAGTCACTGCCCACATCGACTTTTCCTTCATTAAGCTGGTGGAGTTTTCTTGTCGATATGAGGAGAATGATAAGAAGAGTTCTCAACAGGGTAGAGAGAGGAGCTTAGCCAATAATAATAACAAAAGAAAGCAACTCGAGAAGAAGACTGAAGGAAGCGGTTCTGGAGCTGCTAAGACTCATTATAAGTCTAAGGTGCAATGCTACAACTGCTAGAAGTATGGACACTATAGCAAGGAATGCAGAAATCCAAAGAAGGCCAGAAGCGGGGACACTAGAGAATGCTATAACTGCCATAAAAAGGGTCACCTCAAATCTGATTGTCCACTGTTGAGGAGTACCCAAGTTGCACATATGTATGAGGGGGCAAGTGCACCATCTTCTTCCGCACTTACTTCTGAAGGAGCAGGTAAGCATGATGTTTTAGATGGTACCATTTCTGTTAAAAACATTCCTATTACTGCTTTGTTTGATACGGGTGCATCGAGGAGCTTTATTTCTAGCAACACGGTTAAGAAATTGAAATTAAAACCAAGAAATCTTAAAGAGCCAATTAATGTTCATAATCCTGTAGGAGGTTCTATCACTCTAGATTTATTTTGTAAAGTGCCTGTATCGTACTCCTATTTCCAATTTCCATTTAACTTGATCATTATGAATTTTTCCGAGTTTGATATCATCCTTGGTCTGGATTGGCTAACACAATATGACGCTGAAGTGCTATGCTCAGAAAGAGTGGTAAAGGTGAAAACAGGATTCGGGAACACTGTTACTATACCTTGCCATGGGCCAAAATCTGATAGAAAGGCATTTTGGTCTTCTCTAGAGATCACTCCTATTTCTTTAGAAAATATTCATATGGTCAAAAATTACGCGGACGTATTTGAAGAAGTAGACAGCTTACCCCCGCGAAGGGAAATCGATTTCAAAATTGATTCTGTCCCAAATGCAAGGCCTGTAGTCCATGCTATCCGAAGGATGACCCCTAAAGAAAAAGAGGAGTTACAAACCCAAACAAAGTAGCTCTTATGGAAGGGACTAATCCGGCCTAGCTTTTTCAATTGGGGTGCAGCTGTGGTGTCTGTCCTCAAGTCTGACGTTACTCTAAGACTCTGTGTGGATTACCGTGATCTTAACAAGCAAACTTTGAAGAACAAATACCCTTTGCCTCGCATAGATGATTTAATGGACCAATTAAATGGAGTCAAGGTGTTTTCAAAAATGGACCTAGCCACAGGTTTCCACCAACTCCGCATAGCCGAAGAATGCATACCTTTGACCGCCTTTAGAGGTCCTGACATATTCTACGAATGGTTAGTAATGTCGTTCGGTCTATGCAATGATCCCGCCTACTTTGTTGACTTGATGAATAGGGTCTTCCGAGATGTCCTAAACAAACTCGTCCTAGTCTTCATTGATGATATTCTAATCTATTCAAAAACTAAGGAGGAGCATAAAGGGCATCTGAGGGAAGTGTTGGAGATTCTACGAAGAAATGTTTTAAAAGCAAAATTTTCCAAATGCACATTTTGGCAAGAGGAGGTAAAATTCCTGTGCCATGTTGTGTCAAAAGAAGGAATTGCTGTTGACCCAAGTAAAATTGCCGCCATTTGAGATTGGAAGTAGCCCAGTACACCCACTGAAGTAAGAAGCTTCCTAGGATTGGATGGATATTACAGGAAATTTGTCAAAGATTTCGCCAAGCTGTCTGGCCCATTAACAAAGCTCACCAAGAAGCATACCAAGTTCAATTGGACATCGGATTGTGAGGAGGCCTTCCAAAAGCTAAAAGTGAGTTTAACAACTGCTCCCGTACTAACCACCATCGTTGGCAAACAATATCTAAAAGTCTACACCGATGCTTCTCAAAGTGGTGGTCTTGGCGCGGTACTGATGCAAAGAAGCAAAGTTATTGCTTATGCAAGTCGTCAATTAAAAACGCATGAGAAAAATTATCCTGTCCATGACTTGGAGTTGTTGGCCGTAGTCTTTGCTTTGAAAATTTGGAGACATTATCTTTTGGGCGAAAAATTTGAATTATTCACAGACCATCAATCTTTGAAATATCTCTTTGATCAAAAGGATTTGAATTTAAGGCAGCAACGGTGGCTAGAACTTCTTGCGGCATATGATCTTGACATCTTATATACGCCGGGAAAAGCCAATGTTGCGGCGGACGTACTTAGTAGAAAGAACGTCATCGTCGCAAGCCTCATCATTACCCCTTCTTTGATTGATAAAATTTCTTCTCTTCAGAAAAATGATGCTTTTATTCGAAAAGTGATCGAAAGAATTCAAGAAGGTGAAAACACGAATTTTCAAATAGATGGCAAGGGAGTTCTTAGATTGCACGGGTGTATTTGTGTTCCAAATATCCCCGAGCTCATAAGGGAAGTTTTAGATGAAGGTCACAAATCAAAGCTTAGCATCCATCCAGGTGTGAGCAAGATGTATCAAGATCTTAAGCGCACGTTTTGGTGGAAAGCTATGAAGAGAGATATATCCATTTATTTGAGTAGATGTCCTACATGCCAACAAGTAAAAAGTGATCAACAAAAGCTTGCGGGATTGTTGCAACCATTGGAGGTTCCAGATTGGAAGTGGGACCAAATCTCCATGGATTTTATAGATGGTCTGCCCCGTACTAGGAAAGGAAATGACAGCACATGGGTGATCGTGGATCGCTTCACAAAGTCCGCTCATTTCATACCTGTCAAGTCCACTAGAACTGCTCAAAGTCTAGCGCAAATTTATTGCAAAGAAATAGTCAGGCTACATGGGTAATAAAATTAAATATTTCCTTTTCATCATTATCTGAATGAAGATTTTCATTTTCTAATTAAATAATAATCTTTTGTTTTAAACAGAGTTCCTAGTAGCATTGTTAGCGACCGTGATCCTATCTTTGCTAGCAAATTTTGGGAGGCATCCCAAAATGAGTTGGGAACGAAGTTAAATCTTAGTACCGCATATCACCCTCAGACTGACGGCCAAACTGAGATGGTGAATCGCATTCTTGAGGATTTATTGCGAGCTTGTATACTCGATTTTGGAGGCTCTTGGGAGGATCACTTGCATTTAGTGGAATTCTCATATAACAATAGCTATCAAGCAAGTTTGAAAATGTCTCCATTTGAAGCCTTATATGGTAGGCCATGTAGATCACCAGTATGCTGGGTTGAAAAAGGAAATCGTCTTGTTTTAGGCCAGACATGGTTCGAGAAGCTTCGGACAAAGTTGATTTTATTAAAAAGCGATTATTGGTCGCCCAAAGTAGACAAAAGAGCTATGCAGATTTAAGAAGAAGAGAGTTGGCTTTTGAAGTGGGTGACTATGTCTATTTGAAAGTTGCTCCAATGCGAGGTGTAATCCGTTTTGGAAAGACAGGAAAATTAGCACCTAAATTCATCGACCCCTTTCCTATTCTTGAGAAGGTTGGTACTCTAGATTACAGAATTCAGATGCCCGACTGGTTGCCTGGAGTGCATGATGTATTCCATGTATCTCAACTTCGAAGGCATGTCCATGATCCAGATCTGGTTGTGGAGGAAGCTGCACAGCAAGATTTGGAGATTACCCCAAGCCTTGCAGTAAAAAGGGAGCCACTGAAAATTATTGGCAAAGAGACTTGAGAGCTGAGGAATAAAAGAATCAACCTAGTCAAAGTACAATGGAGCGGTGATCCTAGAGACTGCACTTGGGAAACTGAGGAGAGTATCAAAAAAGCCTATCCCAATTGCAGAGTGGATATCCCCGATTAGATTTTGTTTTGAGGTACGCTTAAAACATTTTACATTCTCTGTTTTGGTGCCTACTCTTCTATTTCTCCTTTTCCTTTTCGAGGACGAAAAGTTCTTAAGTGGGGGAGATTGTAACAACCCAGAAAATCTGAACCAGTTTGAAATTTTTATTTTTAGAAATTTTGTTGGAAATTTAGTCCAGATTTAAAATTTCCAATTTTAAATAATTATTAAATAATTAAAAATAGCCATTTTTCAAACGACCTCTGTTTTCGACGAAACCACTTTTGTTGGAACCGTAATGTCAAATTATTGCTAGGTTTCAATTTTTAGAATTTTCCGAGTTGATATGTGAGCGTGGCAGAGGGAAATGTGTTTTGTTCTATTCAGTCAAATTTAATTGACTGAAAAATAAACTTTTTTCAAACAGTCTCAGTATTCGGCGAAATTAATTTTGTTAGGACCGTATCGTCATAAGAAAGCCAGAAATAATTTTTCTGGATTTTTCTGAGTTTGTATGTGTCCCCGGTAAATTAGAAAGTACGTTAGAATTTAAAATAAATAATTCATATTTTTAAAATTGAGAAACGAAGGCCAAGACGATCATTTGGGCCTGATGGACATAGTCAGATGAGTCCGGAATAGGGGTAAATAGGTAGGAATGACAGTCGTTGGGCTGAAAAAGAAGAAAGTTGCAAAACGGGTTTTATTGGGTTAATTAATTATTTAAATAATAACCTAGCCCTATTATTTTAATATAAAAACACTGTTCATCCTCCTTCCCCGTTCGTTTCAGAGCCGCCACATACCCATAACCCTTTATAATTTCAAACTCCGATTTCTCCTTCGTTTCTCAACGAAATTCTTCGCCGGAGTACACGTTTCGAAGAGATTTTCGTGCTCTTCAATCTCAGACCAGAATCAAAGCTTCTCGTCGCCTGTAGCCGCCGCCCTACCCCCTAAAACCGCCGCCGTTCGCACCAAACCGGGCCCACCATAGCCAGCCGCACCCCACCCCCTTCTCGGCGTCGTTCCCCCTCTCGGAGCTCTTCGATCTCCAACAAACCGTTCCTCAAACCATTGACTGTATCTCCTAAAAATCGAATTCAAAGTTTTGAACTTTCTGAAATTCAATGTAACTTTCAATTTCAGATTTGCGACGCTTTTTAATGTCGTAGTGACAGTTGTAAAAAGTTGGTTTCTAATTTATACATACGAACTTCAAATTGAAATCTCTCAGATCCGAACCCGCCGTGACTTTGAACACGAGATCTGATCGAGTTTGAACCTTCATTTTTGATCCAAGCTAGGTGAGAATTTATTTTTAATTAAATTTAATTAATTTAATTATTATTCTTTCATTATTTAAAGTTTGAATGGTAAATATAATAGATCTGCGATGGATAATATTCTAAGTTATGGATCTGAATTGTTTATGATGTTATGATATTAGATTTGAAAATTTAAATTCTAGATCTGAGTTTGGTGATTCATTAGGATCATTTATTTGTTAATTTTATCAATCATGTCAATTGATTTTCTTGTGAATCATGAATATACTCAGTAAAATTTCCCCTTTGTGTAAGTTATTGAATTGAATTATCATTGTCCATCCAATGTAAATCTATTACTTTGAGGATGATCGATAAAACTTCCCTTTTGTTGTTTAGATTGGGATTTGATAACGATGTGGAAAAAAGTTAACTTTTTATTGTAAATAAAAAGATTGGTGAATGATATGAACAAAATTAACTTTTTTTTTTGAAAACAAAAAGACGATATTTTTACATTGAAAACCAAAAGACGATATTTTTACATTGAAAACAAAAAGATGATATTTTTACATTGAAAACAAAAAAAAGATATTTTTACATGAAAACAAAAAGACGATATTTTTACATGAACGAAAGGACGATATTTTTACATTGAAAATAAAAAGACGATATTTTTACATTGAAAACAAAAAGGCGATATTTTTACATTGAAAATAAAAAGACGATATTTTTACATTGTAAAGTATAAAGATGATATTTTTACATTGTAAAGTATAAAAATGATATTTTTACATTGTAAGTATAAAGATGATATTTTTACATTGTAAAGTATAAAGATGATATTTTTACATTGTAAGTATAAAGATGATATTTTTACATTGTCACTATAAAGATGATAATTTTACATTGTAAAGTAAAAAGAGATATTTTTACATTGTAAAGTAAATGATGAGATTTTTGCCATGAAAATTAAAGAGTAGGAATTTGACATGTAATTAAATTTACATTTTTATATGTAAATAAAGAGTAGGAATTTGACATGTAATTAAAATTACATTTTTATATGTAAATTAAAGAGTAGGAATTTGACATGTAATTAAATTTACATTTTTATATGTAAATAAAGAGTAGGAATTTGACATGTAATTAAATTTACATTTTTATATGTAAATAAACAGTAGGAATTTGACATGTAATTAAATTTACATTTTTATATGTAAATAAAGAGTAGGAATTTGACATGTAATTAAATTTACATTTTTATATGTAAATAAAGAGTAGGAATTTGACATGTAATTAAATTTACATTCTTTTTAAAAAGGTAGGAATTTGCGTTGGTAGATTTACATTTTTACATGTAAATAAAAAGATGGGATTTAAATTTTGAATGTAAATAAAAGAATGTATTTAGGATGCTGAAATATTATCTTCATTTCCAAATGAATTAAAATTAAAAGAAGATTGGTAGTTGTTTAGAGCGTTGTTAAATCGAACGACGTTATTACTGTTGAATGATTATATGAATATATATAAATATAATTAAAATTAAACGAATCGAGCGCGGTAGTTCGCGTTTTGAAACCGTACCTTTAAACGATCATACCAAAAGATCCGACCGTCGAAATTTCCTAAAACTGAAATCGTAGGACCGTCTTGGGAAAACCTTTACAACAATATAAACTACGTTAAGATCCAGCGGTTAGATTTTGAGAAATTTGAAAATCAAAATTTGCTGAAAGCAGCGCCAGGGTCGCCATTGACCTAAAGCGTCGTTAAATAAAGATTTGACTATTTTAAATAATTGAAATAGGAATAAATCGTTATAAAATAATACGGATGATAAAGAAGGATTTTCATTATATATATACGAGGATTATTTGGAAAGTCCAAGTTACTCTCATTCCAAATAATCAAAACGACGTAAAGAATCAAAGTACGAAAATGGCGTATGAAGACCGTAAATCTTCCATCGAGAAGACAATGATCGAGGCCCTGATTTGACTTGCTCCCAATTCAAGGGTCATGGTCATTGTCCAAACGAATATGTTGATTGTACGGATTTGGCTTTCGCTTAGACCAGAGCATAAGCTTATAAATGGAATGTATGTCCGACATTATACTCCTTTATATTGTATTTATTGATTTTCTGTCGAATGTACGAATGTTTGGTGGCGGAGAATTTATTCTCTTGCTTAACACCCTTTCATATACTTCGGCAAAAGATTGATAGTGCGATATGGAGTGACAATGTGGCATACTAAGATGCAACGATCAAGGTTTCTTGTTGAAAAGCAGAACCTTGTGGTGACGATCAAAGCACAGCTTGAATAAGCATAGCTTTTTGTATTACGTAGCTTCACGCACTACAACAAAAAGGGCCTTTTATAGCGTTTGAAAAATGCTATTATATCCTTCCATAGCGTTTCAGAGAACACTGTATAACGACATGCTATGTTAGACTTTTAGTTTTAAATAGCAGTGTCAAAAACGCTATGTAAAATCTAGTTTCTATAGTGTTTTATGGTTATGTACTATAGCGTTTATTGACATATTTCTATAGTGTTTTCTATATATTTCCATAGTGTTTACTTAGTCATATTATAATGTTTACAATGATCTGATTCCATAGCGTTTCTTTGATGAACAACGTTTTCAAAATGCTATAATGCAGTATATTGATTTATACCCACATTTCAGCCCATTCACATATACATTTTTCTATTTCTTACATGCTTATAGAATTAACATATTTTCTAAGACAACAGATATGCAAATTACAACAATATATTTCATATATATATATATATATATATATATATATATATATATATCATTCAAACAACTTTCATATATCCTAATTCGGTATCTCATACATATCATTCAATCAACTTTTCACATGGCAACTTGCATTTCATACACATTGTTTTATCAAGTTTTCCATATCACTTAAATGTCACATAGTCGCATCAACAAAATGCTATGCATTTCTTCCTTCCCTTCTTTCTCCCACAGCTTTTCCACTTGACTTTCATAATAGTACCTACAATTTGAATGACCACTTGATTAGTAACAAAATCACAGTAATTGAAGGATTATACTCATGATTAGAAATTCATTATCAAAAGCAGAACAAGAAGTATAAACTTTTATCTTTTGCTTGTAACATTGATGTGCATAAAAAAGATTCACAGACATTACATGATAGATTCACATCAAGTAAAACCTCCACCAAAATTCCACAGGAAATCTAAGGAATTTTCAATCATTAATCTATTGTTCATGGTGATTTATACCAATTTGACATGATTATGATTACTTACAAGAAATATATACCCGATAGCAAATACAAAGGCCGTGATGAAGACAAAAAACTAAACTAAAAGCAAAACCAAGAAATCTCAGCAAATATCATGTTACCCTAGAGAATCATACATGTGGATTAACTAAAATTAGCTAACATGATATTATGTATGACAGAAAAAGAATATGTGATTGCTCTAATTTAACCAAAGATTAATTAAATAAACATACGAAGTAATAATAATTTGAACAAGCGCACATAACTCTTTAGCGAAGCCTTGACTGGTTGAAGAAAAAATAGGCACCAATAGTGATCAGTTAGACTAAACAAATGATAACTGCAATACATCCTTCCTTTCCATATATCAATCCCACAGGAGATATTTTGAAATGTTAGTATGAACCTACTATTCAGTAAAAGTCAATGTCCCAGAAACAATTTTTGCATGATCACATCATAATTCACAGTGCATATTAAGTTCATGAGAATAAAAGGACATCACTTAATGCTGAGATTTCATTTGCAGAAGGCATAAATGTGTTTTGTTTAGTACATACATTTAATAAAATATCTTTCAGGTTCTCACTAACTTTTTTTGATGATATATATTCCTCGTAGCATACCAAACTTCATTATGGTACCATACTCGCATAGATCAGGTAGTAAGTACACATGCAAATATTTGCAGCACATTATGAAAACATGTTCATTTGTAATCAACACAAAAAGTAAAATAAAATGATGACTACATACCTAATATATAGCAGCCTCGCCTTCTACTTCAGAGTTATCATATCTGCCTGCCACTGCAATTGCGTGTTGACCTATTTCACGTTTGTCCACTGCAAGTGGTTCAGCAGCACCACACATTAACATCATTCAAGATAGAAGCTTCGGCAACATTCAGGTCACTTCATATCTCATGCAACTCTTTTACGGTTTTACCTATCCATCCCTACCTATCCCCAATTTACCTCTGCGTTTTCGATAAGGTGCAGTTAACCCAAAATAATAAGGTTACTTACCTAAAGCGATATTTTCCACTTCAGTCCTCTTCCAAAGGAAATTCTAGAGCATCCCATACCTATCTTCTTCGATTTTATTATTAAAAACAAAACTAGATGGTGGTGAGTTCAGTTAAGAGAACGACATCAAAACTGAAAACTTGACATTTAAGCCAAGAATATTTAAATAATAATAACAACAACAATAACAACAACTCTCAGCTATATCGTTCTACTTTAAGTGGTTAGAAGGGCCTCAATGCCATAATATTGTCTCTGTATGGATAAAACATATTCTAAACGGACATACAAAGAAAAAGGTCCTGCGTGTATCCTCCTCAAGAAAAATTAATGTCTATTTTTTAATGAACAGCCATGGCCTCTATGAACTAGAAAAGGATACCAATTGACATCATATCGTCTTCTTTTTCCCCACAATTTCTACTACTTTTCATTTCATGATGAATTTCTAGGGTCACCTGTGGAATAAAACAGCGGCATGCTGAATTTTATCGAATTTAGAAACTAAAACAAAAATTGCAGGCTGTAGTAAGAACAATAATGGTAAAGGAATACTAAATGATGTTCCCAATATTGAAGTAAGCGATTTAAGTTGACCTTGTCCTCCTTCGTCAGCACATTTTTACACCTGTAAAGATCAGATATCAAATATAATGAAGTTACTCTTAAAGCAAGCATCTTATGGTTAGCCCGTTATGTGTTGCTTGAAAATGTCATTACCAAAAGAACCAAAAGGAATTCCCCTAACAAAAATCTAATAAAATTGCGCAACTTTTTTAAATCACATATAAACAGCTGTCACCAGTTTGTCCATTCCATCTTAATAAACATATATCATTAAAACCATAACCTGTTTTATTCTAAAATTCAATCAAAGAAAAGGCAAAGAGATTAATTTTTATATATACATGTGGTGAAGACCATGATAATTTGTGTCATAATTTTTACACTTGTAAATTGAGTTAATGGGTTAGTAATATTCATTTGGTTACTCAATTGATGATTCAGTATATCATATGATGACTCTCATTATTTTCAAATTATTTTAAACTATCTAAAAATTCATGTTACATAAAACTATTAATTTTTATTGGCGTTTACAAGCCATTGGTAAGCGTTTTGTTTTTTGTTACATTTTTTAAGGATTGATGAGAAAAATGTAAGGTATAATTTCTTCGCTAATAAAACCAAAATAACGCTACACTTTTCCAAGTATATAGTAATTAATGATAAATTCTATTCATCCAACACCTTTGGTCTTTTCTACCCCATAATTAAAGAAGAAGAAAAAAAGGTAAAGAAGCTATTATTTTTTTCCTCTCTCACCAAGGTTTACTCTAGAACTGTCTTTGCTCCATTTACATGTCTGTTTCATTAAAAACAGTATTTATTATTCAATATATTTCAATTAACCATGTTCGGAAAAGTTCCAAGTGCAACGCACATTAGGATTGCAACAATTCCAAACTATTCATGAACTAGCTTCCTAATTATAATAAACAACCTTAACGTTTTCTTCTCTGTGGCTATTTTTTTTTGACTGTTTTTTTATTGCCCTTGAGTAAAAAATGTGAAGAATTAAGGAATGTAATTAAACATCCAATTCGTTTTAGATTAGTTAGGGTAAAAGTAAAAATTTCATTAAATTTTGAAATAACCTACGAAAGACCAACAAGATAGTGGAACCAGAATTATCCAAAGTTAATGTATATGTTCAGATTCACCCGGTGTTACATTCACCACAATATAAGAAGAAAAAAAGGTAAAGACGTTATTATTACAAAAAAGAAAATGTAATCAAGAGTGTGAAACATAAGTACGATCTAGGAAAACGGAACGGACAACAGATTCAAAATAGTTGAGGACAATTTACCTTTGCGCAACGGCAAGAAGTTATTCGTGCCATATTAACCAGCATGATTCTCTCCTCATTACAAGTATTGTCAGGTTCAAAATTAAGGACAATTTACCTATGGATTAGCAAGTATTGTTAGGTATTATTATTTGTACTATCATACAATCATGGAGATAAAGTCAAAAAACACATAGGAATTAAGTTTCACTTCAGTACATTGTCACATCAGTATCAGGAAGTCGGCAGTTACATCAACAGGCGGCTCCTATTTCAATAATACTTAACAAAAGTGTAGTTGTTCCGAATATGTGAAGGTATACTTCAACATAATTAACATACATAGGTATATGCATAAGTATTATGTGCAGTCAAATACTGAAATGCTGGGCATGCCAACAAAGACAGAAAATACTGTAACCAGAAAGTAAAGTCACGCAAAGCAATATTTGAACGATATACATTGTTTTATCCCCTATATCAATATTGGGTTCCAATACATCCTATACATATCATAACTGCATGGAAAGCTATTAACTGGTGAACTATCACTATAGTGGAAAAGAGAAGCAAATGTAACCTCACTGAGACATAACTGTTCGAACACAGGCAGCTTTTGGTTAGTTGTAGGGCCATACAGAGTACATGTAATAACCTCTTCTTCTTCTTCGGTCGGAGGCCAGTTGAAACTGGTAGGTAATATTGGCATTGATTATATTCCAGGAATGCATTTTGATTTGAATGTAGTTTTATTCATTTCAATAGAAGGGTAAGGACAAATGTAAGGATTGCATGATTTAGGTCTAGGTGTTGGACCAGAACCACATAGTTTGCTGCTACATCCTGCATTTGGGTGTGTTTTCCTGGCTAGAGTTCCACTTACCTGTAACAATTTGAAAACATTCAAGTGTGTCAGCTGTATCAAGGTACAAGTGAACTTATATATGCTTGATTGTTTGGCAACAAATTACAGTGTGGTAATATAAATTTATAATAATAACTTGCTATCTATAACCAAAAAAGGCCAAAAAAATTCAAGTAATAGTTGCATCAATTCAAGTAATAACTTGCACTTCTCCTGATTCCAATTACACAACCACTTTTTTAGAATGGGTCCTGTCTGCTTTTTAGAATAAAGGATTATGGAATTAAATATCCTATCAGCTTTTATTGTTTAGAATGAGTAACTAAATGACGAGGCAGATTTAATGGCGCACGTGAGAATCGCTGAAAGCAAACATAGGATTTTAAGCCCATTTTTTTGTTTATTTTATCATGCACAGTAATATAAGTATTTTATTAATTTGAAGATTGTATTGTTTCTCCATTTGCATAATCTATAAATCTCCACTTTTGATTTGAAGTGGAAAATGTGAAATAGGTATTTGTAACTTGCTACAAATCAGTCTACTTCACTATATGAAAAATTTTGTTGAAAAAATACAAGTTATTTGCATTACTAGGACCAAGGATTCATACTCTCTCATTGGTTTTCAATTCAAATTTTGCGAAAACGCTGTATGTTTTGTTGTAATGATGTTCAGATAATCATACAGAAGATAATTTTCCAATGCAAAAAAATCTATAGAAAATATTCATTTATCCTCATAATAGATGCAAAATAATAAAGGAAGATTCTTTTTTTAGATGCACTGATTAATCCTTATTAAAATTTTGGATAGGCCTAAACCAAAATTAAAATAAATTGAATGCTTACCATATTACATTAGCAGCTCGCTCTGCACATAATATAGAAAGTTGCAAATATTTAATATAGAAAGTTGCAAAAATTTATTACTTGGATATCTTAAATAACTAGCACCACTCATTTTGATAAGAAGATGATGTTTATTTTAAAAGCTATATGCTAAGAGAAGATGAGAATATGTGACATCACCTGTTTTCCATTTTGCATGAGAAGGCAACCAACAGGGACCTTAAAACACCTTTTATCCAGTTCTGAACCATACATCGACAGTAAGAAATCTTCTCCAAGAATGATCCGTTAAGAAATGAGATCATGGTGAAATCCAGCAATAACCTTTGTTTTAGTTTACTTCCAGTTGCAGCAAATAGATAAGGCCCCTGGAAATATAAAAGAAGAAGCCAATAGTTAAAAATTAACAGGCTTCCTGTAATTACAGCAGCAAGAAACGACAAAATTACATGTTCAAGTACTCTAGTTACAATTACAATAAAATATTTAAATGTTGAATACGCAAGTAAAAGTGAGAAATTAGAGGAATATTGTATACATGGTTAACAAACTAACAAACATACATGCTGACATTATATCAAGAAATGACTATATTGGTGTTAACAAATAGATTAAAGAGTTTTCTAGTATAACATGAAAATAAATCCATTTTTCTCAGCAATAAAATTTTGTTGACACAAATTCATTCAGGAAAACATATTAGTTTTCCAATTTTAAAGAGAAGTAACATGAAATATATTAGCTATAACCAACACCCAGTCCAGTCCTTGCAAACCTGTAACATCATCGTTAAGGGTTACATGATGGGCATGGGCCTGTAACGATTCACCAGTAGAAAAATTATTTGGATGGAGACCATTCTGTATGTAGGATCATTTTAATATACAAACCCAAGATTTCTTGCTCCATTTGGTACCCGTCTCAAAACTCATTTCCTGAACGCCAAAACTCTAATGCATTATAAAGTTTTATATCTACTGTTAAAAAAAAAGGTTTCATATCAGGTTTGGATTTTATGTTAGTCACTCGTTATGGATAACAAAACCAAAAGGTGCATAATAAATAATTCAATGCATGTTTATAAAATATTAATAAAACCAAGAGAATCAGTATATTAACCCGCCAATGTTAGATTACGGAAAGTTAATGGACTATATTATAGCAGATATAACTATGTACGTAAAATATCAAGTTTAAAAAAAAATTAACATAGAGCTGGTACAACTGCTTGGTCGTTGGTCAGGGCACTATTGGCTACTGCCTGATAGCAGCTATGTATTGTTTCTCTGTGCAACAGCACATGAAGTTGCATCATGCAAGGGCCAAACATTTGCCTACCCGCATCTATTTGATCACCTGGATCTGACTAGAGGTTGGGATAACTAGCATGTTACCCAACACTATTCAGATTGGGCTGGGCTGTGTGCTCTGTTCCTTGGAAAAAGATGAAACAAGCGAGCGATGCCATGTTAAGTATATGAGAAGATGACTCAGAATACCAGCTCTTTGCTTTGCTTGAACTGAGCTCGAGTTTACTAATGATTTTATAACTATTTCAATAATAGTTCCTATTACTAATTTTTTGATTAATTTGCCATGACAGAGACGGGGACTGTTAAGCATGAATGGAAGATGAAAGAGAAATTGTGGTTATGATGTTTCACCCACCATAGGACTGATTGAGCCATAAGCATTGCATAAGTGGTCTTTTGACAAAATACAAAGCACTCTACGATGTAGAGCAACATGTAAAAATTGAGAAGATTATTGGGTATTTTTATGCTGCACAGTATTCTTATTTGAGGTTAACGCACTAATAAAAATTAGAGAGGATACATATTGATTGGTATTCGAGTTTTAATTAGTTAATTAATAATATATGAAACATGCCTGAATATTTTTTATCAATGCTTGTGGTCACTCTCTCTTTTTGAAACTGTCGCCTACAATCATTAGTGCCTGATCATCAGTCACATTCTCAGGCGTAGGTTGGAGTTTCAGTTTTCAAACAATTTGTTTTCCATTTTTGCGTTTACTTTTATCGGTACGAACTTCATTATTGGATGCTACAAAGATATTCCTTTTTGCTTCAAATTTTCCTTAATAACTATAAAATTAATCTATATCTCTTTTAGATTGTTGTAAAATAATAGCATGGCATATCCTACAAAGGCATTGCTTCATTATTAAAACTTGAAGAAAACAGATAAATATGTGATTATAAAATTTGTCATTACTTGATGTGTTTGGAATAGCATCAAAACAACAATTTCAAATACCAGCTTCCTTTTCATTAAAATGATTTTGCTCTCTGTTCATCTAGCAGAAAAGTGGGGTCAACAAATGAGGGAAACGAACTATGATTTACTGGCCCAACTTGAACATCATGAGAGAGGAAGTGGTTCCCATGATATGTATCATTGGAGGAAATAAAAAAGGCAGAACTAACTGCGATAGAAGAGGCAACAAAAATATATGATAAGGAAGTGTTTCCCAACTGAAATAGGCTAGTCAACTGATTTTCATGCAAACTGCTAAGTTGGCAAAAATAATATTCTTAGATGATTGATATTCATGCAGAAACTATATCCAGTATCCAGATTATATATTTTTATCATACTGCAATTTTTTATAATAAAACCCCCTGAATAGTATAGTTTATCACTTATCAGTATTCAATACTAAACTACGTGAAATGAGAATAATGAAAATCATTATGTTTTAATCGTTCGATTATCATATACCTCAAATGGCCAAGCACTCCAACTACATCCATTGCCATTCCACCAAAATAAGTGTAAGTGTGACCGACAAAAACTGAAGAAGGATACCTGCATTTTGAAAATAAAATATTCAAACATTCATTAAATTCTGCTTATAAATTTGTAAAAAGAAATGCCAATTATATGAAAGGAAGGCTAGAAAAAATGTTAGTAAGGAAAGGGTAAGGAAACATGAAAGTAATATGACAGCATAGTTCAATAATCTTATCCAAATATTAACTTATTCATGTCACGAAAGACTATATGGAGATTTGGAACTAAAACAAAAAAGACAGACGATTGGACATGTTATGGAAATCAGTTCCTATCTAGTTCCTAAACTCTTAGAATATCATCTTCCAACCTTGCCTATGTAGAAAAGTCTTATCTTTATAGCTCACATTCAAGATTGGAAGATCATTAAAGTCTATAACATGTGCTTCATTGATTTCCTAGGAAATTGAAGCGCCTCTCTTAAAGAAAACTTCAAAAATTTTAGTATTAAGTCTTATCTCTAACATTTGTTCAGAAATTTCACTAATTTATATTGCTACTTTCTTATCTTCTTTTACAAAGATCGTAACATCATCAACATAGACAAGATGAGAGATAGAAACATTACTCAGTTTAAAAAGGAAAAATTTCACTCACTCCCATTTTTTATCCATTGACAAAGTGAAAAATTCTAACACAGTTGTAAAAAGAAAAGGGAACAATGGATCTCTATGATTAATTTTATTTTTGCTTTGGAAGAAAAGATGCGGACAACAGTTCTTATGACCGAGAAACTGAGCAATCATAATCTCATGTAACATATTAATCCACTTATTAGAGAAGACCATTAATCCCTTAATGATCTGATCATACTCTTTCTGCAAAGCAGCTCCAGTACCCATGTACTTGTTGTGAGCACTACAAAAACTACTATCTCATGAGCCATTAAAATACCTCCCCAACTGTTGTTTCTTTTGTGAAAGCACACTGATTTGAAGATGTTAGATTCTTCATGAACAAATTTTATATACAACATGACAATAAGTTATGAGTCTAAATTGTTGAATGCTTTTTTGCATTCCGACTCTTCATAATTGATACTCTCCTATAACGGTTTCACATATTTAAAAGAGTCTTTAGCCGCTTGTAGTAGTAGATTATTAAATTGACTGCATTGCACTTTATAAATTTTGGCATTTAGATCGTTAGGTCTAGATGACATGGCATCCTTCATACTAATGTTTGCCACCCTGATCTCATCTAACTCTTTGTATTTATTAAAAAACATATTACCATAGTCTGTAATGACGGTTTTACAGGCAATCTTAAGAAAACTATCCATCTGAGATTGATTGAATAATTTGAAAAGTAATATATAGCCTCATCCGCAAACTCCACTTAACAATTACAAGTCTCACCCTTTATCAAAATCTGATTACTGCAAGATTTTTGATGGTTTCATGATGATATTTTAGCATAGCAAAATGATATTGCTTCATTGGCCAAGAGTAGCAAGTCACATTTCAATTTATGTTTAGTGTCAGTGTTCTCTTGTTGAATTGGTCACTCTAATTTATGTTTTTCCATTTTCATTTGCCTATTCCAAACTCATTTTTAGTTTCCAACCATTGTTGTGAGTCTCTGCAGAGATTTCTACAGTATTCTACTTGTTTCTTAGAGCTATTCTTATTTTTACAACAGCTTCTGAGCTTTTCCTTATTGCTTTCTATTAGTCAACAAGGATTAACATCAGTCTTCCCACAATATCTGTATTTCAAGCATTCACACATAATTTTCCATGTTCGTCAAATAATATCCAACGATTCATATACTTAAACAATTTCAGAAAATTAACCTAATTCTCCACTAAATACACTAACTTAGGGTTATAGTCACTTGGACCAAAGGATAAAAAAAGCTCTAAACTATCTGAATAACTCTAACCACTACACGTTAACTAAGATACGATCAATCTTGGTAAGAAGTTTTGCATTAGGACCAAGCCATCAAGAGAATTCATAATCATCTAGACAGTTTCGGGGAATATATAACCACCGATAGGAAAAAAAATCAAATTAATAAGCAATGAATCAAGTAATCTGAAGAGTTGAGAGCGATATAACACAGATAATGACAGATAAACAACGTGTTAAAAGAAAATACCTAAATTTCCAGAGAATAAAACTAGCGTTTGGCCTATGCGATCTGGACAACTGCGAACGAAGATCGAAGATGAGGAAGCATGGACAATCTACCACGAGTTCAGTGTTGTGAAATTAGTCGCGATGAATGATAGTTAAAATGAAATTTGTGTTGTGATGATTGAAATCAAGGGTGATTTGGGGTAAAATTGATTGGAGATTGAAATATAGGGCATGAAATTAGGAGTGATGTCTGGGATTTGGGAAAGCAAGAGGGGCGGGAATGTAAATTTTAAGAGGCTAAATAAAAAGGAAATAAGAAGAACCCGCGTGAAATGTAAAGCGTATATGTTTAATTTAATATTTGAGGCTATATGCGAATAGCGTTCAGTGTTTACGAATTTTTTATTTCATTGCCACCAGACGAGTAAACGCTATAATGAGTGCTATTAAACCCTAATTTGTTGTAGTGACGAGCCTCACAACCTGGTGGAATCTAAAATAGGAGAACGGAACGTAGGGAGAGCAGCACGTTTCTTTCTAGCTAGAAGTAGTGTCGGTGCTTAAACTGGCTGATATTTTACTTATGTGGATGATGGAATGAGGCGCCTCGGATGTTAGGTCCTATAGGATCGGGAAACGTGTATTCAGGAATAACTAATCCACAAACCGCAAGTGTGGACCGGCCCTGCAGCTATCCAAGGGTTCTCTGCGGGGGATCCTGAGACATTAGCTAGAGTGTCTCGAATCGGTAAGGAGCTCCTCGCTAGCCTTGACTCATGATGGAAAACAAATTCCAAATACGACCCTACGAATTTGACTGTATTACTAGTATGGGAGCATAGTAGTATGGGGTACTATGTTTCCTTGGATTGATACATTTATTTTGAAATGTTTTTTTATATACACTAATAATAATGTTAAACTCGTATTTACCGTATTTAGCATGTTTAACCACCATAAGGAAAAACCCTATCCTCTGGTTTGCGTTGCATTATGTGATGGGACTTGGGTCTTATGGTGATTTCATTTTTCCAAAAGCATTGCATTCTTTTACGTTTTACTTATTTACTTGTTCAATCACTTTAGATTATGCAAGGCAATCCATTGAAATAAAACCCGTTCTGCGTTAGCAGCGTGGTCTTTGGATTTGCCTTATTACTAGTAGTTAAATTATTTGAGAATTCTCACACCGTTCCCATGACTGACTTGTAGTTTGTTTTCACCTTTGCAAACTCGGGTGCCATCTCTTCCACACGGGAAGCCAAGTAACAGGTCTGGCTTTCTTTGGAGTTGATGTCTTTGGAGCTTTCTTGGTGTTGCTTACTTGAAGGTGCTTATGTTGGACCACGAAGACTATCTATTTTTTATCTTTTGCTTACATTTTATCTTTAGACTCTGAAACATCCAGACTTATTTTATTTTCAAGTTGTACTATTTAGAGCTTGAAATTATTTCCTTTTGCTGAAGCTTGATGTAATAATTTAGAACTCTGTGACTGTGGGATTCTGTGTTTGATGACATTCATATTCCGCTGCTATGATGTTGTTATTCTATAGTTTCCTTTGCTATGTTGTATCTGTGATCTGTATTGTTATATTTATGTTGTATTCCAAATGATTATTCCTTACTTTCATTCTGTGGAAGTTTGGGGTCATCACAAATACTTAACCTGGTTGAATCCATAGGGATTACATGAACATGTTAACTTGAGTTGGGGTTAAGTAAACTTGTATGAACAGGGGGAGGGTTAAGTATATTTTGGGTTGGTGGGTAATATTTATATATATAGGGCCATAAACTTAACCTATGGGTTATGCAATCTTTACTCTGGTATGGCATAATCTGTGGAAAACCTAGTGGGGATACAAGCGTAGGGGGAAGCTTGTATCATCTTATGTATGGGACCCGTTTCAGTCAGTAACCCATATATAGGTATTAAACGAGTACTCCAAACTAGGTCGGGGTTGGGACACGCTTACTAGGCTGATTGTAAGAGATCAAAACGTAGGGGACGGTGTGGGCAGCGCATTCCGACGGCGTCATGTGCGTGCATGGGTCCGGCATAGGAGGTTTAGACGCCGTGACACCTGTAGATATGGTTGTGCACATCCTGAAAATGAAGGGTTGCCACTTCATGAAGTGATACATCCTAAAATGAAAACTAAAACAAATGCTAAACCATATGAATAAGTATCAGCAAATACGTCTGACTACAATAATTTGGCCAAGATATTAAGACTTCACTTTTATAGAAATATATATTACTTATATTTCAGCTATGTTACTATACACTTCTGAGGGTAATGTAGAATTCTACATGGAAAAGATAAAGTAATTCTCAATTAAATTAATCAAGAACTAGCAGTCTTAAGAACAATTTATACATAGCAAAGGCAATACAGTTGCATATAGCCCACATGTCCGATTACAAAGGCAATATATGTTGTGCAATATTAATGAAGCTGCTGTTAACATCAATATTGCACAGAATTTCACTAGGATTTTAACCATATTCTTTATGAAAGTGCCGGAGTTGAAACTAACAATGACTGGACAATATGTAATTTGGCGTCTAACATAACATGTGTCACAAACCTAAAAAGATTTTGAAATTGAGAACGATTTTGCGATATAATTAGATTTATATCTGGAAATCAAAATCAACTTTAATTTCAAAATTGAAATCGATTTCGAAATCGCTTTCAAGATTGATTTCTAAATCAATCTCTTACACCAGGAAATAAAATCAACATAAAAAATGAATCGACTAACTTAAAAATATGAATCGGTCTTGAGGAGAAGCAGTATGTGAGAATGGGGGGGGATGAGTATAGAATACTAAGCGAGTAATCGAGATTTTGGGGAGAAGTAGACGAGATTGCGTTAAAAAACAAAGGAGAAACGGAGGAGAACAGGCGGCTTGTTATTCTGCATTGAAGAAATTTGTCGGGAAAACGAGATTTTCCAACTGAAAATCATTGGCACGGACAAATTGATTTACCCTACTTACGGTCGAGAAACCTCCCTAACGGTCGGTTTGATAATCAGATATTTCTATCTCAGGAGAGTAGCCATTGAGAAACCGATCAGATAATGATTAGTTGTTTGACCATGGCCATCTAAAATACGTGTTGTGTGCAATAAGTAAATGTGGAATCAACGCATCAATAGAAAATAAAACTATAAGACAGCGTGAAGCAAAATAGTCGACTTGTTGAACACTACTCTAAAATTGATAAAATTTACATGATGCTAAATATATCGTCGATTGATAGGTTATGATCAAAACTATTGAGAAGCTGAGTTATCAGATGTACTTAAATTTTAACGTATGTACAATGTGGACAAGCAACTTTTAGTTGTGAGAATTAAATAAATGGAATGGATAGAAGAAACAAAATAACTATGACTCTATGAGCAAGGATTTGGAAGCACAATTCAAATTGTATATAATAGAAATTTTAATTTTAATTTGAAATTGGATTTGAATGCTAAATCAAATATTTCATATTTTAACGTACATTTATATTCCTATGCTATAAATTTTGCTTTTTATATATCAATAAATGACATTTGAGTATGGAAAAACATTGATTCTTCCTTCCATAGTTATGATATGTTACCTGAAGTTGATTTTGATGTTTCAGATTTTTAATTTGCACTTTTAACGCCATTTTCTCCATTGTTCCATCTTTATTTTGTTTCAAAATTAACAGAGAGGTACATTTAATTAAGTAAACGTCTATATACTTTATATTTCAATATGTTATGAATGATTTTCGTCAACTTTGTCTAAATTTAGTTTTGAACTAGAATTTGAGAATCGAACCATAACCGACGAGAATAAATTTGAAAGGGATTCAAATTGTATGTTTTAAATTTTTTTGACAACAACGGCTACAAGCATGCAATTTCGTAATTTTCAACCATATAAAAAAACCACTTCGATGGGATGTCATTTAACATGTCAAATATTTCAATTCTAAACATCCAAAGAAAAAGTAAAAGTAAGCAAAATAACCGCACGTAGAAAATCCAATTATAAAATGATATTCAATACTGTTCAAAATATAAAAAAGACAAAACTTGAAGGTCTACGTGAGCATAAGCATCCAAAGGAAAGGTTGAAGTAAAATTTAGTCGCTTCCATTTATTTTGTTAGAAACCAAGTATAACATAGAAAAACCTGTATCATCAAGCATCGATAAGGATTGCTAATTGATTGGGTTTCGAACGTTTGATAAATTAAAATAACTTAATGGGACTAAAATAAGGGAAAACATGCTAATCAATTGAAAACCTAGAAACTTTGTCTGCTATCTGAGAGGCAAGCAGCAATTCAAATATGCAGACTAGGTGTATCAGATATTTTAAGTAGAAGCTTTAATCTAGAAAAGGCCTTAATTGTTCATAATAATGAGGTCATAACAAGTGAACAACGAAAGTTCAGGTACAAGTGTGGTCAACATTGGTAAAAAAACATGGTATGAATACATTGCGCAGTGTGCTCCATTGTTAACATCCTTTTAGGCCTCCATCTAGGTATTGTAACGACCCGTTTTTTCGGCAGTCAAATATTTAATTTAATTTATTATTTTAAATATTTTATTTGAAATATTAGTGGATTTTAAATATTTAATTCGTTATTCAAAACGAAGTTTGAACGTTATATATTTATATATTTATAAATCGAGCTCGAAATGGTGTTGCCGTTCGTAATATGGAGTTTTAAACTTCAATTGGATATACAGGGTAATATAAGTCGGATTTCTGTGAAATAAGAAATTTTGGATTATGTTGACTATAATTTTCATATGAAAGAGAAAAATCCAGATTACGTGTTATACATTGTTAGATACGGCCAAATTAGACTTTGAAATAGTCGCTATAGAAATCGTTGTTTAAAATATAGGCCTTTAAAATGGCCATTTTGCAAACATAGTCCGTTTTCGATGAAATTAGTGTCATTGGAACCGTAACGTTAAATTATTGCACGGTATTAAATTGTGTGGCAAACCGATGTCATATGTGACCACGGTAGCCGTAAACACCCAGTTATTTTCTACAACGCGTATTTAAATTAATTTAATTGAATAAAGGGACACTACACCAAAAACAGCTTTCCACAGTGTTTGAAAAACGTTGTAGAAAGATACAACAGCGTTATATAAAACGATGTATAATGACATGCTGTCTTTGATGCAACTTTTTTAACAGCAGGGGAGAAACGCTGTAAATAAACAGCGTTGAATTTTCGCTTTAATATTGTTTTATACAGCGTGTACCCTTCGCTGTTTTAAATTTAACACAACATTTATAATTTGCTGTGAGAACTTGGATTCAGGGATTTTTAAGGTTACCACAGCGGTTTGAACACACTTTATATAGTTGTATCATAACTTTTCAACAGCATGTTTTAACCGATGTGATTATTTTTTCTCAGCATTTCCTCAACACTGTCATATTAACATGATTTATTTTTCCAACACACCAATAGCATGTCTTAAATGCTGTCATATTAACATGTTTTATTTTTATCAACACATCAACAACATGTCTTAAATGCTGTCGTTTAAAGCACACTGCGTCACCTGAATTTACGTATACCATTATTCTGACTGCCTCTAATTTTATTTCAATTTATTAATATAAAAAACATATACAAATTAATATAAAAACAATAAAATAAAAGCATAACAGCTGATCATTTCATAAAATATGTCAATTCAATATCCACTGACAAAGTTCACTCAAAAACCATGATGAAAATTTTAAACCATCTTCATACAACTAAGACAAAGACACAACATGTACAGTTTTTGCATCAAATATTATTGACAAAACATGCAAACAAAAACTTTTCATATGCTAACTAGGCCGAACCTCCAAAAATCAAAAGAGTGTCTTGTCCATTTCTTGCATCTGAAAACTTCAATCTACCTGTAACAATGAAATTTAAAAGTAATGAAAAGCACATTTGAAATGATGAAAAATTACAAAACGAAATGTCAACGAAATCAGGGCAATACTCAGTGCACCGCTTATATATAGATGTATATATATTTTTACTCGAATTTCAATTGTTTGCTGTTCGCATATCACTAAAGCTATAATCATCAACAGTCAATGGAATATTCCAAAATTAATAACTATTGTTCAACTTTAAGACCATATAACCGCTTTCCCTGTCCTAGGATTAAGCAGCAACTGGCAGTAGACCATTATGCCTAAGCAAAGGTTCAGGTGATGGTTCACGTCCTCGAAATTGAACAAATACCTACAGTGAGGACTTAAATAATCCTTTTCGGGGAAAATAAATTATAATAAAAAACCACCGATACACTAAACCACCGATAGCCCATTGATCTTAAGATCTCAGGACCCAAATGTTTTCTGTGTTTCCTTAGCCCGTTGAGTCAGATTTTGAATTTTTATTCTTAGATAAAACATTGGATAAAATTTTATCATGACAGTCAGTAGCTAATGTACTTGATCAAAGTGGTGCAACTGCTAAATTGCTCAGTATTGTGCATTTTCTGTTCCTCCAGTTCTACTCCCCTACTGAAAATATTAACTGTACATAAAATGTCTCCAGGAAGCTAGTAATAGTTATTCCTATGCTCCAAGTTTTATTCGCAATAACCGCTGGATGATTATAATTGTCTAAAGGATGTAATGTCGACAATGTATGCATGTTGAAATATCCACAGTAGGAAAGGCAGGCAAACAGGTATGCATGTTGAAGCAGTCTATGTTATTAATTAATTTAAACAATAACCATGTAGCAGGAAGATGTAGGATATATTTATCAGTTTATAATTTAATTGAAATATGCACAGCATTTGCAACGACGACGTTGTTGAACATCATATATTTCTACTTCCATGAATTTCCATTTGTACTCTTAACTTGTGCTGGAAGGAGTAAATTTTGTATGCTATGCCAATATACATAACATTTTAAAATGGAAACCGCTCATTTTTATATATGAAGATGTGTATACCTACTTTGAAATACAAAGTCTTTCACAGTGATCAAAATATAAGGAAACAGACAGGTGTAGTGGAATGTAACGTGATGTCAGTCAAAAAGGAAGTTAAGATTACTGGTCAACATAAACAAATGTATTTACTGTAGGGTTTATTGGGAACCAGAATTGACAGTTATTAACACTGCTAAAGAGTGCAAACACAGCAGATGTGGATACACGCGAGACCGACACATCGGTTATCGAGCTGCATTTACTAATATTTTGCAGTGCCGGTACACTTGTAGCTATCTGCTTCAGACTTGAAATGTTCAGACACAACTCGATCCGACTACAAAAAAAAAGTAGTTTGCTTAGGTTCACTTCCAACTATGACCAGTTTTGATCTCTAGGAGACTTCAGTGGTTCGGGAGTGCATGCCCATATGAATTTTAGAACATTCATGATTTTTTTTTTGGCCTCAAGTATAGACCATTTTGATTGCTAGTGCATTTTTTACTATTTCTGTATTTAATAACCTAAATCCAATACACATGGTACACGCATAAACAAGCACATAAAGGAGACAATAAGGCTAGGCAACAATCAAATGGGATGGTCACGATTCAATGAATTAGGTTCATCCAACAAACACAATAAATATGGAATAAAAAGGTCAGAGCAAGCATGCATGGATGCATACAATAAGATAAAGCATAAGTAAACAAGTCAAGGTAGCTTGGTACATACAAAATTCGATGTAAAATAGAAATACATATGCATATTTTCTTACTATATATATTTTGTATATAGTGAAAAAACACATCTATTCTTCTTCTTCTTCTTCTTCGTAAACTAGTTCGAAGCGGAGCCAGACTAACAATTTGACCATGTTTTAGTATCCATAGACACAGCAAGCATGATATTTCAATGTAAAGGGTGGTGTTCTACGTGTGCTAGTCTAGTTCAGTTTAGTCTCCTAGAGTGGGCATATATCACAGAATATAACTTTCAATATTTGAGAATTTTTAGTGCTTAACAATGTAAATACAAATGAAGTTTATTCCAAAAGTCTCGAGAATGAGTTGATAGAAAAAATTACTGTCTGTCTGTTGATATATATTTGTTTGATTGAAGGATTACTGATTAAATCTGTGGATCACTTGTCTATGAATTTTAAGATGCAATCAATGATGAAAGTTTGATTAAATATGAGAACATTTTCAATTTATGCATTGGTCACTCGAATACTCAACCACTTGGTTTCTAGCAACTAGTTGTTTTCCAGATCTTAAGCCCAGTGCGAAAGTGAAGATATTGCATTAAATTTTGAATATTGAGTTAAATACACCCGAACAGTAGCGATATTTCACCTAATGTTTGCACAATGGATAATTTTAACTTAATATTGTATCAAAATCTTATCAAAATATGAAAGATATTATTTTTAAATCAAATATGCAACAAATATTGTTCTTTTTAGATGATACTTTCAGCACTGTTTATAATTTAAGGCAGTTCCATACATGAGAAAGGCAAGGAACGAAATAAATGCTTCTAATTTAATACAGTTCCATACAATTAGGTGGATATTGTAAAAGCACTCCTCAAAAAAATTTATACTAAAAAACAACTCTCTATCTGTATCGAGTCTATGGGTATTTCTAATTTAAAACACATCAAATAGCTTGCACTTGTGCATCAAGAAATTTGATCTAATTTTAGCCTTATATCTGAAAATAGGACAACATACTGCATTCTTGTGTTGAATTTCAGAGTTACAGAAACAAACAGAGTATTGTATTTAATAGCAGAATGATTAGTTGAACTGAAAAATTAATCTAGCAGTGTATAGGCTTATTTACTTCTATTTAGGGAGATAAATGAATTTACGTACTTCATCAAAAATATATATGAGTTTACTTTTTTGTCATAAAGACGAGTAGAATTATTTATTATAAAATAGACAAAAGGGACGGTTATTTTTATAAACAAGATATTGTGAAGCTTACGTAGAAGTTGAGTCCACTCTAACATTCGCAGTAGGCCATGCAACCGTCGAACCAATAGCCTCCGATAAGCAATCCATGAATGACGTAGGCCTCCATAGAGGTGCATTTGGGACTTTTACAATATCCACCCAAACTCTTATTGCATTTGGTCCCAGTGGAATAGAATGAACTTTATCATTTGGATCAACCGAAGATATGGTGCCTTCAGCCACTATTTTTCCGGTGCCCTCCACGTCAAACAGCTTGCACTTGGCATTCACCGTGAAATTTGCACTCTAATCGTACAAAAAAAAATGTTGATACACTCTCAAAAAATCTTGTAGATAGATATTAGCAATATAAACATATACCATAACAGACGCAGGAACACTGCTCATAGGAGTGGGTGGTGCTATGTCTTCATAAACCAATTTTGATGTTGGCCATGCTATTTGTTAATTTGTGATCCGAAATTCTCATTAGGATTGGTTCAGCTGATGTGTCATCTAAATGATATTATTTAGTTCCTTAATTTACTCTCTTGATTGAGGATTGGTCCAGCTGATGTGTCACCTAAAGAATATTATTTAGTTCCTTAATTTACTCCCTTGATTGAGGTATTTTCAGCAACCTCATTTAAAGGATAAAGAAGATTCTCTCTTGATTGAGACATTTATAGCAACCTCATCAAAAGGATAAAGGAGATTTTAATTTACTCTCTTGATTGAGATAAATGCAGCAACCTCATTGAAGGATAAAGAATATTCTTATTTTTATTCTTTCTCTCCTTATCTGAATGCATGAAAGTAGAATATAAATTTACTGCTATGGTTGATATGTTGAATAAGCTTGTAACAACTCCATCAATTAAATCAATAAAGTTTGCCTTTCTCCCGTGGTTTTTTCCCGTAAAGGGTTTTTCCACGTTAAATCTTGTGTGTGATTTTATTCTTTACTTGCTTCTTTGATCATTTATTTATTCACAAGTGGTATCAGAGCGCTGGTTTATTCAACATGGCGTCGTTAAAGTATGATCTTCCGCTATTGGATCGAAACACTCGATTCTCATTGTGGCAACTGAAGATGCGGGCGTTGCTCGCACAAGCTGATTATGATGATGCATTGGATGGATTCGGGAACAAGAGATTTGATCTATGGACCGATGATGAGAAGAGAAAGGATCGGAAGGCTTTGTCGCAAATTCAGCTCCATCTACACAATAATATTTTACAAGAAGTTTTGAACGAGAAGACAGCTGCTTCTCTTTGGCTGAAACTGGAGTCAATTTGCATGACCAAGGATCTCACAAGTAAGATGCATCTCAAACAAAAGCTGTTTCTGCACAAATTGCAAGAGGGAGGTAATTTGCTTGACTATATTTCTGATTTTAAAGAGATTATTTCTGACTTGACTGCAATGGAAGTCAAATATGATGATGAAGATTTGGGTTTAATCCTATTATGTTCTTTGCCCAGTTCTTACTCAAATTTCAGAGATACCATATTATATAGTCATGATACTCTCACTCTAAATGACGTTTATGAAGCCTTGCACGCCAAGGAGAAAATGAAACAACTGGTGTCTTCAACTGGATCAAGCTCTCAAGCCGAAAGCTTGTCCGTTCGTGGCAGGACAAAGGAGAAAAATTCAAATAATGGATCTCGAGGCAAAAGTTCCAATGCCTATAAAGGTCGATCTAAATCTAGAGGCAAATACAAGTCTTGCAAATATTGTAAGAGGGATGGACATGAAATATCCGAATGTTATAAGCTGCAGAACAAGGAAAAGAGAAATGGCACATACAAACCAAAAGATAACAAAGAAGATGAAGTTAATGCCAATTGTGCTCGTAATGATAGTTCTGACAATGAGATGCTTGTTGTTACCGTGTTTGCTGGATGTGCTGAGATTAAAGATGAATGGATACTTGACACTGCTTGCACTTTCCATATGTGTCCTATTAAAGATTGGTTTACAACCTTAGAACCCATAAAAGATGCTGGCTCAGTTTTGATGGGTGATGATTCGGCATGTAAAGTAGCAGGAATTGGTTCTATTCAGATCAAGATGTTTGATGGCGCAATCAGAACTTTAACAGATGTTCGGTTCATTCCCAACATGAAGAGAAATCTGATTTCTTTAAGTGCTCTTGATGACAAAGGGTACAAATATTCAGGTGGAGGTGGTGTCTTGAAAGTCACAAATGGTTCTCTTATTGTAATGAAGGGAAATCTTAGGCAAACAAATGGCCTTTATTATCTTCAAGGCACTACTGTTTCAGGTAATGCTTCCCCTGTTATCTCAAATAATATTTCTGATTGTGATACTGCTAATCTTTGGCATATGCGTCTTGGACATATGAGTGAATTAGGTCTGTCAGAGTTGAACAAGAGAGGACTTCTTGATGGGTACAACGCAGGCAAGCTGAAGTTCTGTGAGCATTGCATTTTTGGCAAGCATAAGAGAGTGAAGTTCAACACTGCAGTTCATACAACAGAAGGCATTCTAGATTATGTGCATTCAGACTTATGGGGACCGTCTAGGAAAGCATCCATGGGCGGTGCTTGTTACATGATGACAATCATTGATGATTATTCCAGAAGAGTTTGGACTTATTTTTTGAAACATAAATCTGAAGCTTTTTCAGCTTTCAAAGAGTGGAAGACTATGGTTGAGAGACAAACTGAAAGGAAGGTAAAGAAGCTTCGGACTGATAATGGGATGGAGTTTTGTTCAGATGAATTTAATTCATTTTGCAAGGCTGAAGGCATTGTTAGGCACTACACCATACCTCACACTCCTCAGCAAAACGGGGTTGCCGAGCGTATGAACAGGACTATCATTTCTAAGGCTCGCTGCATGTTGTCAAACGCAGGTTTGGATAGACATTTTTGGGCTGAAGCTGCTTCCACAGCCTGTTATCTCATCAACCGCTCTCCCTCTGTTGCTATTGGTAAGAAAACTCCGATTGAGGTATGGTCTGGTTCTCCAGCAAATTATTCTGAATTGAAAGTTTTTGGATGTATTGCTTATGCTCATGTTGACAATGGAAAGTTAGAGCCAAGAACTGTTAAGTGCATTTTTCTTGGTTATAAGTCTGGTGTTAAAGGCTATAAATTATGGAATCCTGAAACAAGTAAGGTTGTAATTAGCAGAAATGTTGTGTTTAATGAATCTTCTATGTTACATGATATTCCATCTACTAATGATCTTGTTGAGAGTAAGCAGAAATCAAATGTCCAGGTGGAGCATATTATTGATACAGATGCTACATCAAACGCAGAAATTGAGGGACAAGATGAAGCACCCATTGTTGAGGATCCTCCAGCAGTTATGCAACCACCGCAACAATCTATTGCAACAAACAGAACTAGAAGGAATCCAAAACCAGTAAGAAGGTTTATTGAGGAAGCAAATGTTGTTGCTTATGCGTGCGCTGTAGCAGAAGAAATAGAAGGTATTGCCGAGCCTTCTTCATATTCTGAGGCTGTTATCTCTAGTGATTCTGATAAGTGGATGATTGCTATGCATGATGAGATGAAGTCACTTGAAAGAAATGACACTTGGGACTTAATCAAATTGCCTAAAGAGAAGAAACCTATTCATTGCAAATGGGTTTTCAAGAGAAAAGGAGGTGTTTCTCCAAACGATAAGACAAGGTACAAAGCAAGATTAGTTGCAAAAGGTTACAGTCAGATTCCGGGTATTGACTATAATGAAGTTTTTTCCCCTGTTGTGAAACATAGCTCAATTCGCATGTTACTCAGTATTGTTGCTATGCATGATTATGAGCTTCAACAGTTAGATGTAAAAACTGCATTTTTACATGGAGAATTAGAAGAGGATATTTATATGCATCAACCTGAGGGTTTTATCATCCCTGGAAAAGAAAATCTTGTCTGTAAATTAAAGAAATCTCTTTATGGATTGAAACAGTCACCTAGGCAGTGGTATAAAAGATTTGACACTTTTATGCTATCTCAAGGTTTTAAAAGGTCCAATTATGATAGTTGTGTCTATTTGAAAATTACTACTCATTCAGCCATTTATTTGTTACTCTATGTTGATGATATGTTGATTGCTTCAAAAGACAAGGTGGAAATTGAAAATTTGAAAAGGTAGTTAAGTAGAGAGTTTGAAATGAAAGATTTGGGAGATGCTAAGAAGATTCTTGGCATGGAGATATCAAGAGATAGAACTTCTGGAAAATTATACCTAAGTCAGAGTGGGTATGTTAGAAAAGTGCTTCGCCGTTTTAATATGCTTGATGTCAAACCTGTAAGTACTCCTCTTGCTGCACATTTTAAATTGTCATCAGCCATGTGTCCACAATCAAATGAAGATATTGAGTACATGTCTAGAGTTCCCTATTCTAGTGCAGTTGGTTCACTTATGTATGCCATGGTTTGTTCGCGTCCTGATTTATCACATGCTTTAAGTGTTGTCAGTAGATTCATGGCCAATCCTGGAAGAGAGCATTGGAAAGCAGTTCAATGGATTTTTAGATATCTTCATGGCACTGCAAATGCTTGTTTGCAGTTTGGTAAATCTAAAGAAGAACTTGTTGGTTATGTGGATTCTGATTTTGCAGGTGATTTGGATAAAAGGAGATCATTAACAGGTTATGTTTTCACCATTGGTGGCTGTGCTGTAAGTTGGAAAGCAACCTTGCAAACTACAGTAGCATTATCAACTACTGAGGCCGAGTATATGGCTATTTCTGAAGCATGTAAAGAAGCTATTTGGCTTAGAGGTTTATATTTTGAGTTTTGTGGAGATACATCTTGCATTACTATATTTTCTGATAGCCAGAGTGCTATATGCCTTACAAAGGATCAAATGTTCCATGAGAGAACTAAACATATAGATGTGAGGTATCACTACATTCGAGATGTTATTGCTAAAGGTGGTGTTAAAATTTGCAAGATAAGTACTCATGACAATCCCGCTGACATGATGACAAAGCCAGTTCCAATTACTAAGTTTGAGCTTTGCTCAAGCTTGGTTGGTGTTACAGTATAGTCTTTAGGGACTATTGGAGCAAGGCAGATATTTACTTGTTGAAGGAGTTCGTTTTTTACTGCAAGATGAGAGTTCGTCTCAAGGTGGAGATTGTTAATTTGTGATCCGAAATTCTCACTAGGATTGGTTCAGCTGATGTGTCATCTAAATGATATTATTTAGTTCCTTAATTTACTCTCTTGATTGAGGATTGGTCCAGCTGATGTGTCACCTAAAGAATATTATTTAGTTCCTTAATTTACTCCCTTGATTGAGGTATTTTCAGCAATCTCATTTAAAGGATAAAGAAGATTCTCTCTTGATTGAGACATTTATAGCAACCTCATCAAAAGGATAAAGGAGATTTTAATTTACTCTCTTGATTGAGATAAATGCAGCAACCTCATTGAAGGATAAAGAATATTCTTATTTTTATTCTTTCTCTCCTTATCTGAATGCATGAAAGTAGAATATAAATTTACTGCTATGGTTGATATGTTGAATAAGCTTGTAACAACTCCATCAATTAAATCAATAAAGTTTGCCTTTCTCCCGTGGTTTTTTCCCGTAAAGGGCTTTTCCACGTTAAATCTTGTGTGTGATTTTATTATTTACTTGCTTCTTTGATCATTTATTTATTCACACTATTTTCTTGCCAACGGCTTCTCCGATGCATGTCATACCTACTACGGGTCTCCACAAAAAGGCATCTTCTTTTTTTGGATTGTCCACCCAAACTATCGCGGCTTCAGGTCCAAGAAGAATGCCATTAATAATTTGATTTGAATCACTCGAGTGTACTCGTCCTTCGACAACCAATTCTTTTCTTCCAACCCAATCAAATAACTTGCATTTCTTTTTTGTGCTTTCGGTTTTGCTCTATCAAAGGAAACAATATAGTCATCTAATAGAAGTAGATGTAAATATACACAAAAGCATAAAAAAATATCATGAAAATCATTTAACCACTTTAACCTATTTTAAACTTGCATTTTCAATATTTGTTATAGTATTTTAAGGCGCTTGTCAAATTTATTGGAAGCTATGTTTGCCACTATTCAAGCACTTAGTTATATCTGTAGAGAGTTTATATTTTGCATCATACCTCATTTTCTTTTCCGGAGTTCTCCCTTATGCGGATAACTCTATCCGCTGGTCGTGTTATCATCTCATTAGTGGCATCTCCTATATATACCAAACCAGGTGAAGGCCTCCACAAAAAAGCATCAAATTTTATAGGATGCTCTACCAAGATTTTCAAGGCATTCGGGCCTAAAGGTACCCCATTGAAAAGATCATTCTAATCAGTTGACACAATTTTTCCTTTGGCGACAACCTCATCATCATTACCATGCCAATGTAGTAAACTACAATTGTCACCTATTTGATTATGTTTACTCTGCAATTAATAAAAAAATAAATCACATAACTATTGATTTAGATATAAAATTTTGTATGATGTTTTGCCCTTAAGATGGTATATTCTTACCATTTGAGATACACTCCCTTCTCCGCAACTTTCTTTATCCTACCAAATCAATAATACTTGAAATATATTAGAAAATTAAAATTTATAATGAATATATAGTGGACATGCAGTAATAACAGGTGATGCACATTTAGAACTTGTAGTAATAGCAGAAGGTGCATTTAAGTATTACAATAATTATTATATAGTCAGGACGTAATAACAGATGATGCTAATGAGACCAATAGGTCAGTTATTAAATTGATAGAAACACATTAATGGGAGTAATAGATCAGTGACTTAAGTAATATAAACAAATCAATGTAACCATATTGTAAGTATTAATCTTTACTTAAGCTTAGCCATTGGATTAGCCAAGCATTAAAGATCCTCCTCGGATAGCTGCATGGTTGTACAAAGCCGTCCATAACTTCCTACTGACTAAACAATGACTTATTCAGTAAAAGCCTGGAATGTGTATTTTAGGGAGAACAGGTTGAAGATGCTAAGCATATGGTCTATAAGCGTAAATACTGGTAACTATTTAGGCTTGATGTCAACTGAAACTTTTGAGTAAAGCGTTGAAATCTAAATCCCTCATGGTGAGACTGTTCTCATCAATCCGAGGTTGCATCGTCAATCAAAAGTTGTAATTTTGTCTGGCATGTTCTATCAACTATTGTATGGTTTATTTGGCACGAAAGAAATAACATGGTTTTCAGCTCTTATCATCAACATAGAACATGCTTTTTTGTAAACGAATACAAATTTTCGTTAAAATTAGATCATGTAAATTGAAGAACATGCACAGTGAAATTGAACCTTACAATACACATACTTATCCTTCTCCTGACTATATATTCATTATCATAAAATTACTGGTTAATCTCCATCGATCGATGCTTATCCTTCTCCTGACTATATATTCATTGTCATAAGAATAACGATATATGACTTTTCAATACACATACTTTGCCAATAAAGTACTTTATTGTACATAAACAGTAAGCTATGAATTTTGTGATCGCATATCCACATACAGAGAATTTTGAATTTTTAAAATTAAATGTAATCTATATCTACATTCGTAGTAGCATGAAATCTTTTAGAATCCCAACATAACCTTTCAATTTTCTTGAATGTAAATACAATAGCTTATGCTTGGTTTGTTTGCAATATGAAAACTAAAGGACATGATCATTACAGCAAAAATCGAACTTGAGGGAAGGAACTTCGAAAGAGAATATATGAAAGAGAACTAAGGTGAAAATCGTACCAGACGTTTCGTTAACTTGTGAACCAACTGCTCTAGCTCTGAAATCCTATGTTGACATTGAGCTACTTCCTTATCTTTGATATGAGACAAAACCGCCTTGGTCACGGTTACACCTCTTCCCATTCCTCGTAGCCGCCCCAGTCTATCTTGTCCCAATACTAGTGAGAGAGCATCTTCTTTGAACTTACATGTTAAGCTAGATTGTGACTCATTTTCTACATTTTTTATTTTCTCCTACAAAAATGGACACAAAATATATTTTGTAAATGAGTTCTAAATTATATATTTTCAAAAAAAATATATGCTTAAATGAATAGTACATAGCACTTGCAATAGCACTTGCAACGTGTGTATTCACTGGCTCACCATTTTTTCGAGTGTGAGATTTAATCCAAACATCAGATCTACAAATGGAAGAGGGGCTGATACTTTCCTCTTTCTGCATTAAAAGAGACAACATTAAACATAATTAATAACCATATATTTAATAAATCAAATATTTTTCTCACCAAATCTTCAGTTAATCGAGTCATCCCTCGACGACTACATGTATGTGGCATTTGCCTGTTCTTCATGGATTTGAATTTTTCACTTCGTAACTAGATTACAAATATTTATCACATTGATTAGTTAATGTGCATTTTATGTATGCTTATATATCATATAAGAAATGATAAAAATCTAAATTACAATTACCTTGAAGTCTTTACTCGTCTTTGACTCAATAAACTTCTTCCATTCCTTAATACTTCTGACGTTTTCTGCCTTTAGTTGAAGTTGCTCCTCCTTGGTTTTTGCTTCTAATACTTTTTTGACGAATATGCTTTTTGAACACCTCCAAATGCATCCCATTTGCTGAAAAATGGGAGACTGTTGCCATTCCTCATCTAATTTAAATCTAGCCTGTGACATTTATCAAAATGATAATTAAAAAAAAATCGTCACCAAGTAATTAGGGATTCATGGACCTAGCTTAATAGTATATAAATATAAAATAAAATTGTTATTAAAATGTTTTTCTTTAACTACAAAAGCGCTCTAAGAATATTAAATCCAAACATTCACTTAGCAACTTTGTAAATCTCCATTCCTATGTAATCATAGTTATGAGTGCGCCAGGCATGTTCTCATTATATATTGGTATATAGAAATATATATTAATTGTGCTTTATTGATTATTATTGCAACATGAAACTTATTAATTGTGCTTTGTAATCAAGGGTTGTCTGTTCATTGAGTAGTCTGTTAAAATTTCTTGTCTTGATGTAATTGAGCTGAAGTTTGTAACCTCGCTCCCATTTTTTCAAATATATGTTGTTTGAACAAAAATAAACAAATATAAAAGAATTTTTTTCTTCTCAGATTCTTAAAACTTGTTAAGGTCTTCCTGCACCTTTTCAAACTTTTCAACCTTTACATGAAACCCACAGTCGAGGTTTCTAGTGTTAATGCTATAGTCTCTAATTGCACAACATATCGCCTTATAAAAAGGAAAACGAGGAAGCCAAAAGATCTAATTGCTTGATAAATTTCCACCATCATGTAGCGAATATAAAAGCTATCTCAAACATAAAAGAAATGATCTTTCTTCATGCACAACATAGGTGATAAATTATATGTCACAAGCATTACTGGCCAACAACTATACTTGGAGTTACACAGAAAATGGATTGAACCCATCTGTAGCTAGACCAAGTCTAAGATTACGTTAATCAGCTGAAAATGATTTCCAATTTTCATCAATCATGCTCCATGTTACAGAATCTACAGGATGTCGCATCTTTCCATTACTACTTTTATTTTTGAAATGCCATCTTAATTCTTCGGCTATCTTTTCAGATCTGAACATTCTTCTAAATCTTGGGATTATTGGAAAATATCTCAGCACCTTAACTGGGATACCCTGCACGATCTCCTTTGTATCTTGATTTATCTTCCATCGCGACGAACCACATTTAGGACAGTTATTAAAATTTTTGTACTCTTTACGGAAAAGACAACAGTCATTCACACAAGCATGAATCTTTTCAAACCCTATGTCAAATAGTTTGAGAAATTTCTTTACTTCATACAAAGTCTTGGGGAGTACGTTATCCTTTGGTAAAAACAAATGCTGGACAGTAAGAAGTTTATCAAAACCAGTATCAGATAATCCAGTTTCACATTTAAGATTATACAAAATAGTGATGGCAGATAACTTTGTATGGTCTTTGCAACCAGGATACAATGGGGTTTCTGCATCCTCCAAATTTTTAAGCAAATCATCATGGCGTCTTTGTGCTTCGTCCTTATCTTTGTCATCATCAAAAAAAGTATGATTAACATAGTCTTCATCTTCATAGTGAATCATCTTGAGCAAGTCGTACGTCTCGCTCGTGTTAATCTTATTTTCAACATTCACTTGCTCGCCATGATTATACCATGTATCATCTCTATACTTAGGATCCATTCCCTTTATAATCAAGTGCTCAACAACAGTTTCACCATAGTGACGACTAAGATTTCGACAGTCTAAACAAGGACACAGTATTTTTTCCACATCTCCTAAATTTTTCTTCGCAACACGCACAAAATTCCGTGCTCCTAGGCCATACTCTCTACTAGTTCTGTGATTAAAATTAAAAAAAAATAGCTTTTATTACCAATACATTAATTCTAAAGTTAAGCATAAATTAGTTACCACATGTTTACTTATGTAGACGTAACCAATCTTTCTCCATTATCGTACACAATATCTAAGCAACCCTGTATCTAAAATTCAAACAGTAATTTATTATCAAGTCAAGAGAAACATTTAGTGCAATGAAAAAATAATACCTCTTGAGCAGCAACTATTGTCCTAGAATAAATAATGCACTGAAATAATAATGCTTGATATAAGCAAAATGAGAATTCTTAAAGTAAATTTTTGTGGACGTCTACTTGTGCAATTTTTTAGAAAAATTTATCAACTACAATCACTTTATAATACAAGTTACATATTCGAGAAAAATTATATTTTGACTTAAGAGAACATGCGATAATTTTGCGTCTTGGTAACTGGTTGACTTTTTTTTCTTTTTCTTATGTGCCTCAGTCTGGCACTAGAACTGAATATATGCTGTTAATGTTTTGAGAATACGTAGTAAGATGGAAGGTGCTTTAGCCAATTTTATTTTCACTTCAACACTATATAGAAATAAAGATTCTGGTTTGTGGTGGGCATCATTATATAAATGGTCAAATATTTAACAGGCAAAATAACGGTCAACCAAGTTGCCTTAGTATAGTTAATTTTGACACTTAATTCAAGCTTATTAACAAAGCCTAACCAGTTGAATATAATTATATAGATAAATTTGACAAACTTCTGCACAAACATAGAGAACTAGTTATCATGTTTAAGCTTGCTCTATGTTTGCATTTTTTTCCACCAACTTCAAAGATTTTTTTAAAATACATAATAAACCAAAGCTTTTGATTGGGCTCTTGGACACAGCTTCAGACAATGATAAACCAAATTGCTTTCGTTTATGATTAACACCAACTTAGTGTAATTGTGTTCAAACGTGGTATTATATATTCATTATTAAACATTTAAGCTTGCATTAACAAATTGGCTGCTAGTTGGGGGATGGATTTCTAGTAGCAGAATGGCACTAAACAACACCACACTCCAATAATTCAGCACTAATCCTTCCACAGTATCTGGTTTTCAATTTTTAGGGTAAAAAGTATCAGGTTTTCAATTTTTTCAGGGGCCAGAAAACTATCCACCTGACAAATGCCTCAATTACTTCAGCTCGGATTTGGGCACCTTTCAAAATATTTTTTTGTATACAAATGTCAAATAGATTAAAAAAAGTATGATTTCTATTTAAATGAAAAGCTAAGTTCAATTCTTCAAAAGATTTAAACTTCTGGCTTCAAACAAATAAAACCAGGATCCTTTCATTCATAAGCAAACTCAGTTTTCTAAAATGTGTAAATACTTTATTAGTGTTAATTTCAACATGTATACTGCTACATGGGTATTTAAGGTCTGTATTTAATTTCAACAAATTATAAGTGAGATTTTGGCCGAGTTACATTGCGTGCAGTGAGTCAGGGTTGAGTGTGCGGGTTTGAATTGAATTGTTATGTTGGTAGTCTGAACTCATGTGTACAAATATGGGCATGTTATGGCATTGTAAATGTGTGAAAATCTGAAATAAAAGTTCATTTCAGTTTTTAATTCAATCTCCAGTTTGATCATTCAATTCTATGTTGTTGTATGCCATTCTCAATTACATTTAGCTTAGTGATAAACTTCCCTATTAATTCCTGCAATTGATTCTAGTATTCTAGATAATCTAATTGTTATCAAAATCTTGCAATTTCTTGTAATATTCGTTTAATATCCTTGCTACGATTTTTTTGCAATTAATAATGTTATCTTTCAGCACTGTTATTTCCTTGCAAAATTATACTACCTTTTCTTACATGCCAATTGCAATTTCCACTTTGATGCTTGGATCCTTTTCTTTTTGCTTCAGCTTTCTAATTATGAGCAAATTTATTTCATTATGAAACGATAATGTATAAATACTTTATTAGTGTTAGATAAACCAAATTAGATGATATCTAGTTTTTACTCATCGAAGTTAATTTCATCTGAAAGAAACAAATGTATTCAAGACCATAAGTTCATTACCATTTATGAAACATACATTTATCTGCTTAAAACTTTGTATCATAACAAAAACACATTATTAAACCTTGGCTAATATAGGAGTCATCAGCCCAATGTCAACATATCCAGATTTAAATTAGCAACAACAAAATCTATCACCAAACTTAAGAGCAACGAATAACGTGTGAATAACTAAATTAGAAACTGTCAAAACATGTATTAAATAAGAGCTCAAGGTTTGAGAGAGAACAAATCAAAAGCAGATGGATTCTTGTGATGATGATCTGTTAAGCATATAACTTGATGTTTTAGGAATTCATAAATATTTTAAAACATGTCTAGCATGTAAACCATGGTTCGAGATTCCGTCCGGCACACCGGAATTCCGACCATTTCGGTCCGGTTCCGGCGATGACCGGGACAGAATTCGTCTCGAAATCCGGTTCCGGACGTTGGGAGTGAAATACATAAGTTATCCGTCTGCAATACATATGAGAAGGGAGGCGGTGATAAAGGGATGCAACATAGCTGGAAAGAGAGAGATGCAACTTGTTTCCGAGCATCGTTCTCATCAAAATTTTCCTTTCTAGATTAATCTAGGGTTATTAGCGAATTAGACAGAATTTGGGGAAGAATAGGAAAGAAGCAAATTCTGGATCTGAAGTTAGAACTGGATTGGGCTGTTAAAGTTTTGGCCGGACTGTTTATATATCACCTGCATTTTGGGCTATAATTATTTGGTAAAGAAAATGAATGATGGGCTGCTAATGGAAATTATTGCAGACCAGTTAATTCAAAACAATTACTGCTAGATTATTATAAAATGATTTACTTAAAATTTACATAACGTTTATATTTTTTAATTATTTGCATGTAAGAATTATATTAGTTATTCCTATTGATAAAAAGTAGAATCGGAACTTGCACACCGGAATCAAAGCGGAAATTACGGAAATTCCGAAACGGAACCGGAATATGAAAATGTCTCGTAGACCGGAACGGAAACGGAAAGCGGGATTTCGAACCTTGATGTAAACATCAATAATATTTGCTTCATTTTATTAAAAGCGGCCTGTTTATTGCTTACTGACATCATAGTACGTCAGTTTGGCAACACGTTTCTGTTGATGACTTAGCGATGCTTGTTTGCGGATGTCATAGGATTTAGGAATGTGATAACAATGTGTTTTCACTAATGTCATAATGACAATAATTTACAATACCTTATGTTACAGACTTCGTTTTCATAGAGATACACTAATATAGGTGCAAACAGTATGATAATGATTCCTTATTATAAATGCAGATAACACATTTTTTTGATGTAGCATAGTTACCGACCGCATATCTAAATAGTGAAAATTGAAATAAGATTCCTGGATTGGCCTTCACTTGTCATAAAAGTAACACAACATAATACCATGTGAAATCATATGCTTGTGCCAAACAGGCAAGATTATCAATATGCATGATCTCAAGTAACTATATAACAAAACTGAGAAGTAACTATATTATAAATAATCACAGTCAAGTAGTAGCAAACATACAAGCCAAGTCCAAAAGTATTTGTCAAATAAATATCAATCCCAACATCGTATATCTCAGCGTTACATGACACGTCAGTCCCGAAAAATAAATTACCTACAATTTCAACCGACCAACGCTCATATTATAAGCTGTGGAAACATGGTTTTGTTGTAGTGTCATGTTAATCTTAACTTTGGTATAATGGAAAAATACCTAGTCATTTTTTAAATAAAATGTGATGATTGCTTCAAATAAGATAATCTGAAACAATTCTGACTATGGATTTAAGCTTATATCAGCAATGGTATAATATAAACCCAAACCCATGAAAGTCAAAAAGATCCATGAAAGTTTGTTTGTCAAATACATGAAAGTCAAAAAGATCCATGAAAGTCTTTTTGTCAAATTAGAATAACAGAAAGTAACTAACAATATAATATAAACCCAGAAATTAGATTAAGGGAACCGAACATGTGACAATGTGGGGCAAATGAGAATGAGATAGAGCAGGATGGATGAATGAATGGAAAGCAAATGAATTGAATGCACAAAAGATGCCCACGTAATAATCAATAAACAGGGGCTGCAATCATTCTCATCACACTGGAATTGAAACCGAGGACAGTGGGAGAAATATTTGGTCATCTGTCATTTCAGTTTCCATGGATTATTCAAATGAAAGGGGCGATCAACAACCCAAACCCCACTCTACTGAACTAACAATTCAAGTCATTTGACAGCGACCTTGTTTTTTTTATTTAGACTTGTCTATTTACCTGCTCTAAACTGCTTAGTTGCTTGTTTAGACTGTTGTTCTATTTACAGTACCTTCTTAACCGGCCAGTCTGATAGAAGCAATGGTGTTGAGTTGATCAATTCAAGCAAAGGTTAGTTTACTCAGAAAGACACGATGTTACTATATATTTAAAGCTTTTCGGACAAATAAGTATGATTTTGAATGGACAAAATAAATTGTCTGTTCAAAACAGTCGTTTCCCATAGCTTACTTTCAACAATTCACCTAAATTGACCAATTCAAACAATAAGACATGTTATGTTTTTTGTTTTAGAAATTCTACCATGCATCTAAAATTTTAACTGAAAGGCTTATCATGACCAATTCAAACAGTTTAAAGTGCAAACGGAAGAACACTACTCATATATGTATGTGCGCGCAGTTTGGATAAAACTTAAATATGTATGATATAATGTAATTTCGGATCCTTGAAAGTCAAAAAGATCCATGAAAGTCCAAAACTATAAAATATGCACTTATCCTGATTCGGATTAGTAACACTCACATCTACAACTCTTTCTAATTTTACATCCAAAATACATTCATCTTTACTACTACACCCTGTACATCTCAACTGTGTATGCCTACTTTGTTATGATATATCGATTTGTCAAAATGTGTTCATGTATTATACATCAACCACAAGTATATATGTTGAAACTTACATCTAAAGACAGTTGAATAACCACAAGTAAGACGCAAACTCAAATTAACAAAGTAATAATTAATCCAACATTCATTACCAAATGGTTTACCGTTTGAGTTAATTAATTCGCATAATCAGTCGTATATCTCAAATGATACACTTCACGGAAAATTTTAGTAAATAAAAATAATATCACATCCATAAGAACACAAAAGTATCTGTTAAGCATTTCTTCTCCTATCGCCTTATCCATTAGAGTATCATTGAAGTCGGATTTAATAATAAGCAAGGATTCGAAATCCAAATGAAAATAAGGGTAAAAGGGCTCACCAAAGTTTCTACGCTCCGCTGAAGGAATCCAAACCGTAGATAGGGCGAAGGGGGAAGGAAGCAAAACCGAAGATAGGCCAAGCAACCACCGATACAGAAATCGACGAGAAAATCGAAGAGCTAAGCCAAATCTACAAGGAGTATGAAGTGATGAAAATCGAAATCGAAATTGGGGAAAGTGGAAACTGAGGAATAGGAAATGAATTCGGGCCTTATCTTTTTTCTAACGTATGGAGGGAAGTGAAAATTTGGGAGGCAAAACAACGGCACATTTTTCTCAGCGTTACAGGACACGCCAGTTCCGAAAAATAAAGTATCTACAGCTTTCAACGGACAAACGCTGATATTATAAGCTATGGAAACATGGTTTTGTTGTAGAGGGATTTTTGGGTATAACTTGAGCAGACGATCAAATTAAGACGTGAAACCAATTCCATTGAGTTCGTATCGATGTTTAGGGTTAGAATAGGTAAAGTTTGTTATTGTTGGAGATCCGATAATTTGGTGTCCAAAATGACATTGTGGTGCGTATAAAAATAGCGTACCGGAAAACAGTCTTGGAATGCGACGAAACTGGTGTCGTTGGATTCGTATTGATTAATTATTGTAGAAATTTCGATTTTCATGCCAATTGTACTTACCGTTTGATCGTGGCAACGATAAACGCCCAAATCAATTATATTATTTTGGTCGATTCAAATAGCGGTAACTTTAAATGAATAAACAACTGGCCAAATGAATTCCGATTTGGACGAAACAAATTTCATTGGATCCGTTAGGAAGAGGTCTAGTAAAATGTCAAGGGTTTAAATTTATTGGATTTTTTTGTAATTTTTGGATTTTAAACGCTTGATTTCTCATCGATAATTATAAAGGACTTTTCGAAAACAATGTCGGAATTCGACGAAACCTGTCCTACTAGATCCAGGATATTTTTTTTTATGCTAGGATTAGCTTGTTTCGTCTCATTTGGGCATTTTATATGCTGATTTTTCCGCGTTACTTCAGCGTGAAGTTTCGGGTGGTATTAATTTATTTAAACCCTTACTCTCTTTCTCTCTCTCTCTCTCTCTCTCTATATATATATATATATATATATATATATATATATAGGGACAAGTCAACAACCCTAGGAAATTTCTTCTGGAGTCAACATATTCCAGACAGCGCCTCCACCCTATAATGGACGATCTAGATCGTTCCAATCTTCTTCCATGTCATTCCAAAAATCCGAGCTTCTAAATGATATATTCCCAACATCAAAAGTCTTCACCACTTTGAGCTCTACAAGTCTAACGGCAATGATGTGTTTTCAAGTGGTGTGCTGACCGGAATCACCTCGTTAAGCGGAGGCGGTTCGGAGCATTTCCTGGAGCATCGGAAGCGTTGATCTGCGTGATGATTGAAATGCAAGCAGACGAGGCTATGGGGCTTCGAAAGGCAGCGTTAGATCATCGAGCAGTGGCCAGAAATGGGCGCGGTGAGGTGAAATTCAATGACATTGTGGGTTAGTTCGTGAGTGCTGAAAACAGATGGTTTCATGAAGAAGCAGGAACAAATTCGAAGGGAGCAGCAGAAGTATATCGGCTCGTTACTTTTCCAAGTGTATTAGTTTAAAAAAATTATGTAATTAGGAAGTTAAAATTTAGTTAAGAGTTAAATTAGTTCATTAATATTTAAACTTGGATTAATGAGAGCACAACCATATTTTCTAGGACAAACAGCATGGGTTCTGGGTATCGAAAGGATCAGGATTTAGTGGAGAAACGTTGGGAGGTTAAGGTGCAGTAGGTGTTGAAAATGGGCGGGGTGAAGAATGAAATTGGATGACATACAGGGGACCGTCAGTTTAAACAAGGCCGAGGAAACCAGTATTCGAGCCAGCAAATTTCAAGGCAAAGTATTGGTTTACACTAAAATATACATATATGATTAATCTAATGAAAGAACTTTCAGAGGATAATATGGTATTCCGATTGATGCAGGATTTGGTGAAGTAGGAGGAGAACTGGCAATTGTGAGATGAAGCGGTATTCACATAGGAAACAGGAAAAAACTGTTACTAGTCGTATACATATTATAAAGTAATTTGTTTACTTAATTAGTGGATTAAGGAAATAATGATTTAATTAATTAAATTGGCGTCATCTTTGCGGTATGATGGAAGCAGGCAAATTGAAGGGGTCAGCCGACTTTAAGTCAAAACATAATTGGTGGGTTTAAATTTTTGCCATGAAAATTAGTTTAAAATAAGAACAGTAACCTTGTAATGGTTTAACTTCTACAGTGTGAACGAAGAACTGAACCGCGAGAAGCTGGAAGGACCAGTGTCGGCCTGATTAATTGTTCTAACCTAAGTAATTAAGTTAAGTTTTAACTTAAGGGAATTGTTTATAATTAGATTAGTGAAAACTTATATTATTATTTATTTGTTATTGCAAGGTCCGGCTGTCGGCACGGGGTGCAGCGACAATCTGATGGGGTCAAACTGTTATCTGACTACTGAACAACGAAGTAGTAAAACAAAAGAAGTCTCTAATAAAAAGTAATTAACGTGTTAACCATAATTAAGGAATTTTATATTATTTCAGTCAAAACCCGTATGCTTATAACATTTATAATGTATGCGTATATTATCAAAATAGACCAAACAAGTTGTGTTGGAACTGTATCGCAGTGATCTACATTATGGAATTATTTTGAAACTAGTTGGAACAGAATTGGAGACTACTGGAAATTTTAGTTAAATTAAATGCTAGTTTAATTTAACAGGAACCGACTCGTTTTAGCGAAAATGAAATCAAGGTGAGTTAAACTCACTCAGTTATTCTTATTTATATTTTATATAAATTGGGTTTTTATTTTGTGTGCTTTGGTTGCTAATTGTTGACTATTTACTAGTTATATATTTATTTGTTGATTTAATCGATGAAATTAAACCGTTGTTTAATTTCAGTGAAATACCAAATCGTTATTTTAATGGTTGGATCCAATAGAGGTAACTCACCTTGATTTGGTCACGTTTATAAAATAAACGTGTTTAAATTGTTTGAATTGCTTGTGAATTGGTTGCTGTTAAATGGTCGTTATTTATTGTTATCAGTTAAATGAATTTGAATGATCTGATTTGAGATAACCATTTGAATACAGGGAAGAACAGGTTGGAGGGATCCAACGGGATTCCTCGAATATATTATTTATTTTCATATTACCATATATGAAATGTCATGATTTGATGACTGATTTGATTTGTGATCATTGATTGAAAAATTAACATGTGTTTTGTTTTAACCAATGGACAATATTGGTTGCGTAATCGGCAGTAAATGGCCTAAGAGTAAATTGATTTGTTTATACTGATTTACCATCAGGTAGATCAATAGAACTGAAGTTATAAAATTTATTTTATAACTGGATATAGATTTTGAAATATATTATTTTGAATAAAAGTTTATAAATAAGAAATAAATATTTATTATTTATTTAATTTAAAATTAATTATTAATTGATTTTATAAAGTAAATTTTGTGTCAATCAGATTTATAAACGAGTGAAGGGAAATTAATCTAACCATTAATTTAGATAATGGTTTTGTTATGAAATAATTAAACGGAATTATTTTAATTAATTACATTATTAATTAATTTAAAGAGAGAACTAATTGGAATCGGTTAACGAGATAACCGTGTTTTGAAGTTGACTAAAGTGATCGTTTTAATTGGGATTGATTATTTAATTGGAGTGCTTTGAATAAAATAGTTCAACGAATATTTGTTTTATTTTAATAATATTTTAAAAATGAATTTAATATTTATTTTAGTTAATAAAGGAATTAACTACTTTACAGTAGTTATTGATTAAAATAAATTATTACTTTAAACTAATAATAATTTAGAAGATTACCGTTTGATTGAGATTCATTTAAAGATAATCGAAATTGAAATGAAATCTAATTGAATGGTGAAAGGAGTTTATGAACAGGTATTATTTCAAACCTGAGTTTTTATAACAGAGTTATAATAGAAATTTTAAGCGAATGACAGTTAAAATAAATGCTACTTAATTATTGAATTGAGTAAAAGGGGAATTCAGATAAAAGGGTTTATAATAAACCAAAGTTATATAAATGAGGTTTGAGGTGTTATATCGTTAATTCTAAATTAACGTTACCAAATAGTGGGATTAAGCAAAAGTGAGGAATTGAAATAAGATTTCCAAAGCGGGAATGGTTGAATGAATTTGAAAAGGAATTAGTGAAAGTGAATTTGATAAAAGAAGTGGATAGTAAGATTGTGTAATCAAATTTGAATTTTAAAATGAATTTGTTTATGAGGCAAAGGTTAAAAGGAGGCATTTTATAAGAAATTGCTTAATTAAGGAATTAATGAATATTGGTTATATCCCAGGAAGAGATTTTCAAAAGGTAAGAAGGGTTTTATGGAACCGTATTTGAATAAAATAGTTAAATGGAATTTGTGTGGATATTGGAATGAATCATTGGGTTATAGCTCTTATCTATCCGAAGATAAGAACGTTGTTGATCAAGGTCTGAGAGGTAATTATGTCGATTTTCGGGGCCGAAAATCGTTGGGTCATTACAGGTACTAGGCGAGGCTTAATGCCTAACCATCCACCGTGATCTGCTTAGGCCAGGCTTCTGTCTCATCTAAACATCAAAATAGATATGTAGGAATTTTCACCCTAGTTAAGGCTAGTTATTTAGCATAAACATGTTAGTTTTACATCGTCTTGTCTCCTTAGTTGCTCCCAACCACATTCAACCAAATCATATACTAAAATGTTATCCAAATTCATGATTTGATATCAAACATCTAATTTTGATTAGTCTCCGCTGATATCTTAAAATGCAAGAGCATATGCAAGGCGTTTTGGTGCCCGTGTGACGAGATATTGAGGCATTAGTTTTTTAGGTTAACAAAAAAAATTGCATCACATATAAAGAAATTATATGAAGAATCACAGAATAATGCTAGATATCTAGTATTAAATATGAAATATAAAGTATCTAAAGTAACAATAATACCAACTAAGTCATTAATCACAAATAAGTTGGAATTGGCTAGAGATGGAACCAAGAACCTAGTGACATAGTCAATTTAAAGATGATAAAAATAACAAAATATTTAAACATAAATAAAGAAAAATATACATTAAAATAATAGACCATATAATAATGGTGATGATAATGAGTAAAATAAAATAAAAACTCAAGATGATGCTGGTGCTAGTAATAGATACCGAAGACCAACACTACGTCTTATGTCCCTGTTCACTAGCTCTATAATCTAAAATTTATAACACTCTCCTTAAACTAACCTTAACCTCGTGGATTTGGTACATGGCTCTCTAACATCCATTCGCTCTTATTCGACATCAGCTTTATGGACATATATCAATTTCTTATGTTTTTTTTACCACTTCCTCTCATGTCATCCTCAATCGACTTCTACCTTTCTTTGGGCTTCCATTGCGACCTACAATTCTAATATAAGCAGGTGCATCGTGAGTTCTCTATTGAACATCTTAAACGGTGTTGAACTAGCTTCCCTTCAATTGGTGCAACTCCAAGTTTATCTCGAACATCAACATTTCTAATTTGATCACGTTTTGTATGCCCAGAGCTCCATTGCAGCAATGCACATCTTTACTACATGTATCTTATGGACGTAGTCTTTTAATAGACGAACACTGTGCATCATATAGCATCGTAGGTTTGATTGTTGTTCCGTAAAATTTTCCTTTAAGCTTTACGGTTTTTCCAATCACGGATGATACCAAATGCTAGTCGTCATTTCATTCATCCTGCTCAAATTCTAAAGCCAACATTTTCATTGATCTCACCGTCAAATTGTAACATAGATCCTAAATATTAGAATGATTCCTTCTTGGGAACTTGCCTAACCAGTGTAACATCTTCATCCTCTAACTTAACACCGTTTGGCTCACAATTCGTATATTATGTATTAGTTATGCTAAACTCGGTACTCTTCAATCCTAAAGTATGCCTCTACAACTCCAATTGTCTATTAACCATTATCCTACTTTCATCAATTGGCACAATAACATCAGCAAAGAGCATACACCAAGAAATCTCACCTTGTATACCCTTTCGTGACCTCATCCACTACTAAGGCAAACAAATAGGGGCTCAAAACCGTTCGTTGTTACAATCCTATGTTATGGAAAAATCAATGTTTCACCATCGCATACTCTGACACTAGTCACAACGTTATCGTGCATATCATTGACAAGAGTAACATACTTTTTTGGGACCCACTTCTTTTCTATTGCCCTTCACATACCTTTCCATCGCTCAAAGCATTTGAATTCATTCAAACAAAATACAATCAATCATAAGCGTTTAAATACTAAATCCACATAAATTGCAAATACGAAGTATTTTAAATATAAAGGGTTTTTAAAACACTGAACAATACAAGTAAAGGAAAAAAAACTGTGCACAACTACAAAGAATACTAATAGTTTTTTTCCCTCTAATTCGCATAATAAAGAATGCAGGGTATTATAGCACAGCATATAGTATGTAAATAATTTTGTAACACAGTAGATTTTTTAACATAACATGCAACAAAACATAATTAGCAACGACAACAGTAGAAAAAATTGCCTAGGTACATTCATTTTCCTCCTTTTTATGATTCTCCTCTCTTGTTTTCCATTAAGAGAATCGAACAACTGATTCCAGTTGGAATCGATTAGGAAACCCTAATCGATTCTGAGTCGATAGAATCCTTAATCTATTTTCAGAATCGATCAGGATTCTTGATTAATTTCGAAGATCATGCTTCAATTTAAAAGAAGAAGAAAAGTTTATCTGCTCTGCCTTGCTTCTCTATTTTTTTTAGTTGAAATAGGTAACGGGCTAGCTTCTGTGAACAGGCAAAAACTGATAAGGGTATACCTTAAAAACGCAAGCCTCGACTACCTAACTCCTTAGGTGTAAAAAAACATAATAACCCTGCACCGCACGATGAGAGGCATACATTTTCTGAACAAAAACGTTTGTATAAGTGCACTTTAAGGCATTTTGGCCACTGCCTCGCCTTGAGGCACGTCTCACGATCGTTTTTTAAAACATACATCACCGCATTCATGATTTATCATTAGCTTATGCTTACCACCTAACATCCAACGATTTTTGCAACTATGGCTGCAACCATTCTGTTAGAACAACGCCTTTAAGGCCTTCTAAATGTATTGGAAAATGCAGTTGACTACATCTAAGGCTTGAGTGAAATCACTATTTTGTGTTAATTTCTTAGTAAAAACCAACTAGAGATCTTGAACTGAAGTAAAATCTCTTCCAAAATAATTGTAGCCAGGAGCTACAATGAGACTTAAAAAGCACTAGAGGATTTATGTGTTATATAGCATGTTCCTAAACAAAACAAAGATGTAAATATCAGCTAAAATGTCGAATTTCGAATTCACTGCTCTTTGACAACCATTTTATCCTGCACTGATCATCTGCAAGTACGTTGCTTCATTATATATGTCTTCAACTTCTGGAATATGATATATACCAAAATTATAGCTTGTTGCGGACTATAGGATTTGCAAAAATAGAACTTAGAATACAGACCTACTTGATTTTATATAAAAGTATGTGAAAATTGTTGAGTTTCGGCATTCCCTGCATACCGTACACGCTTCACCGTGTCTATCGGAGTCAACGGTCAAAGTCTCTCATGCCGGCGTCCCGATTGAACATCCCCCATCGCCTCCCATCGAACATATAATTTGGTATTGGCAAGCACTTATTGTAACAAAAGGAATCCCCGTTGTTACATGTCACCAATACCATATATATACCACGATCTTTCTTAATTTCTTGCGATGTGGGACAATTTGCCCATTCAATCCATGCACCCCACTCCATTCCAATGCAAGCCACATCTAACAATCTCCACCTTAGCGAGCATTGCTCAAGTCACCTTAGAGTTACACCTTGAGTCATCTTCACAGTTGGTTAGGCTGCTAGCCCGAGTTCTCATAAGTAGTGGCATCAGACTGCTTTTACCATTGTATCTCCACCTTAACGAGCATCCCATGCTCAAGCCCCTTAGGAGTCATGCTTCGGTCATGCTACACATACTGGTCCCCTCGAACCATGGAGCTCTGATACCATGTTGAGTTTTGGCATTCCCTGCGTACCTTCCGCTTGTACGCGCTTCACCGTGTCTATCAGAGTCAACGGTCGAAGTCTCTCATGTCGATGTCCCGATTGAACATCCCCCATCGCCTCCCATCGAGCATATAATTTGGTATTGGCAAGCACTTATTGTAACAAAAGGAATCCCCAATGTTACATGCCACTAATACCATATATATACCACGATCTTTCTTAATATCTTGCGATGTGGGACAATTCTCCCGTTCAATCCACGCACCCACTCCATTCCAATGTGAGCCACACCTGACAATCTCCACCTTGGCGAGCATTGCTCAAGTCACCTTAGAGTTACACCTTGAGTCCTCTTCACAGTTGGCTAGGCTGCTACCCCGAGTTCTCATAAGCAGTGGCGTCAGGCTGCTTTTACCATTGTATCTCCATCTTGACGAGCATCCCATGCTCAAGCCCCTTTGAAGCCATGCTTCGGTCATGCTACACATACCGGTCCCCTCGAACCATGGAGCTCTGATACCATGTTGAGTTTCGGCATTCCCAGCGTACCGTATGCGCTTCACCGTGTCTATCGGAGTCAACGGTCGAAGTCTCTCATGTCGGCGTCCCGATTGAACATCCCACATCGCCTCCCATCGAGCGTATAATTTGGTATTGGCAAGAACTTATTGTAACAAAAGAAATCCACATTGTTACATGCCACCAATACCATATATATATCACGATCTTTCTTAATATCTTGCGATGCGGGACAATTCTCCCGTTCAATCCACGCACCCACTCTATTACAATGCGAGTCACACCTAACAATCTCCACCTTGGCGAGCATTGCTCAAGTCACCTTAGAGTTACACCTTGAGTCCTTTTCATAGTTGGCTAGGCTGCTACCCCGAGTTCTCATAAGCAGTGGCGTCAAGCTGCTTTTACCATTGTATCTCCACCTAGACGAGCATCCCATGCTCAAGCCCCTTTGGAGCCATGCTTCGGTCATGCTACGCATACGGGTCCCCTCGAACCATGGAGCTCTGATACCATGTTGAGTTTCGTCATTCCTTGCGTACTGTACGTGCTTCACCATGTCTATCGGAGTCAACGGTCGAAGTCTCTCATGTCGGTGTCCCGATTGAACATCCCCACATCACCTCCCATCGAGCATATAATTTGGTATTGGCAAGAGCTTATTGTAACAAAAGGAATCCCCATTGTTACATGCCACCAAAACCATATATATACCACGATCTTTCTTAATATCTTGCGATGTGGGACAATTCTCCCGTTCAATCCATGCACCTACTCCATTCCAATGTGAGCCACACCTAACAATCTCCACCTTGGCGAGCATTGCTCAAGTCACCTTAGAGTTACGCCTTGAGTCCTCTTCACAGTTGGCTAGGCTACTACCCCGAGTTCTCATAAGCAGTGGCGTCAGACTGCTTTTACCATTGTATCTCCACCTTGACGAGCATTCCATGCTCAAGTCCCTTTGGAGCCATGCTTTGGCCATGCTACACATACTGGTCCCCTCGAACCATGGAGCTCTGATACCATGTTGAGTTTCGGCATTCCCTGCGTACCGTACGTGCTTCACCGTGTCTATTGGAGTCAATGGTCGAAGTCTCTCATGCCGGCGTCTCGATTGAACACCCCCCATCGCCTCTCATCGAGCATATAATTTGGTATTGGCAAATACTTATTGTAACAAAAGGAATCTCCATTGTTACATGTCACCAATACCATATCTATACCACGATCTTTCTTAATATCTTGCGATGTGGAACAATTCCCCCGTTCAATCCACGCACCCACTCCATTCCATTGTGAGCCACACCTAATAAAAAGACATTTGTCTGTGTAGAGTTGTGGCAACAACCGATGACAACATCGAGTGTATTGTAAATCATCATAGTCACTTAAGCCATATCAATGTACATACGTTTGTTCCTAAATAGAGACTTTAGACTTTTTTGGATGCAGTGATCCGTAGTTACATGAAATATTACATGGTTATTTTTCCAAAGTGGGAATAACATTCCATGGTTATACAACTACCTTTAATAGGCCCAATGTTATGTTGGTTATGCTATACTGGCATTGCCTATCGAACATGTTTTTCTCCATAGACTCGATATTCTTGATTGGATGAAATATTCAAGTCAAATTTCAGCATCATTTGGCCGATGCGGCACTAAATTCCCTAAGGTGTTATAGTTGTGTGAACAAGCCTTTGTAACATTTTATTCAAAATTATATGACAGTTAAGGAAAAAAGGGTATACATGATATTACCGGAGCAAAGACCAGTATTCAAAAGATGACAAAGATATGTGAATGTTGCAATCAGCTAAAATGACCTGCATTTGAAAACACGATGTTATACCCAATTCAGTAACATCCACCTGATAGACCAAGTTAAAGAGTGTACAATGTTTTACAACAAAAACAAACTGTGTTTGAAAAAGATGATTTGATATGCAATTATTAGTGCTGAATTTCGCAATATGATACTGCCTCTTCCGTAAGGTTTACAACTACAACCCTAGCCCTTGATTAGCAAAACATTTTTGTTGTTGGGCAACATCAACATTGTATATTTAAAAGTTTCCTATAACCTAGTGTGATGGAATTATGATGCACCTTAAATCGGTGTAGAGTTTACATATCCCCAAACACTGCACATAACATATTAACATCTGACATCCCATATCTAATTGGTAACCAAGTATGGTGTATCAATTAAATACCTAAACTACAGAAGTTGAATCACTACTCCAAAATTCCAAATTTTAAGCTAAAATTACTTAAACAAACTATCGTCTAAACCCAGCAAATTCTCCAGAAATAAAAAGAAGAAAAAGGATCCACGCAACAAATAGCAATCCCCGATCAACTCCTATATACAAGAAAATTTTATGGATCAGGATAAATACTGCAGGCAGCGTTAAATTCAACAAAAAGAGGAATACTTTAACACTTTAGAAATGAACCCAAAAACGACAACACTAAATAGCACTTGCAAAGGGGAAGACGTTAAAGCAGAAATAATTATTATGAAGAATACTGCAAATTATAATCGAAAGGGATGGCGGTCGCATTGAAATCAAAGAAGCTTGTTGGGGTTCTTTTACTCCTATTAAATATGAACTTATAATTTATCGAAATTGATATCTTATTGAATTTATGTTATGCTCTATAATTCGGTTTAATGGAAGCGTAAGTACATCACCATCTTTTTGTGCTCTTGAGGTAATTAGGGTTACGCACTAGTTCGGATTTGTTAGGAATATGTGCGTCCTCCTTTTTCATGCCAATTGAACATTAAAGTTGAACATTAAGGTTTTGGCTGGAAATTAAAATACCAAAATGTAAATAACCTGCAAACATGGCCGACGCCTTCAAAGATAAAGCAAACAATATCATCTACACGCTGTAAAATCATTGAAAAAGGAAAGGTGCAATGTTCGAGTAAAATACACCTTACATTCTTAATTATTAATATAGAGTACATGTTCAAATCTATCCTTTGGCACACCAAATATGAGCACGTACAGAGTAATGAGAATAGATGCAATTTCTTCCAAGAGCATCATTCCGGTATACTGCCACAAATGAAATTAAGATCATCATTTTTAAGTCATGCAGACTTCAATTTATGTTGATTAAGAACAGAAGTACATATTCCGATTCATTATAGCTTTGACTAACGTGCCATAAATGTCAAACACATGCAATGAGTAAATGATGATAATAATAAAAAAAAAAGCATAAAAAAGTTGCTGGTTAAGAAAACAAAAATAAAGAGGTTGGATAGATTCGCATAGATACACCTGAAATAGGCTTTCAAATTCCTTCCGGACAGCGTCATTGTTCTCTTTACCCCTCCGTTTTTTGGGCGTGTAATGTGTCTATTGAACGGTAAGCGACATTGTACCTTGCGGATCAAGAACTTAAAGCTCATCTGCTATTAGGGAAAATTGCGCCTTTGCAGAAGCGACCAGGATCTTATTCACCCAAGTACTTAAAGATGACTTCTATGAAAACAGTACAGATATGAAATTACACGCACAAACACAAGATATTCCACCTAACCACCCTCTTTATTGATTCACAGAAACAAATTTTGTTTACACCCAATGAATCAAAACCAATAATAAACATAAATTACAAGAATCAATAACTTTATTGAGAAAGGGAAAGAAAATCTAGATGACTACAACTCTTGTTGGAATAGGAGAATAATGAAGAACGACGACAAACCCTTGAACAATCCGGAGGCACCAATAGGAATAGCTTATCTCAGCCCTCAATTCCTAATCTTCCTTACCAGGGCACAAGCCCCGGAGGCACACAGCCTCTCAAACCCTCAATTCGGTCATACACTAATCAATCAATCAATCAACCAACCACTCTAATAAATTAGTCAATTAATTAATCAATCAATCAAATCAATCAATCAATTAATTAAATCAATTAATTGATTACATGCTCTTCATTAAAATATGTGATTTTATGTTATAAATCACAACATCTACAACCATTGCCCTACTTAGAGCTGTCATTTCCCCAAACACAGCATCGTACCAGAACAAATTCCAACCAAATATCTACAAAAATAAATTAAAATGCAAATTAAGGTATGTGCAATTTGTTTATATTGGTGCATTTAGTAGCTACATTCATTACAAGGTTATCAAAACGAGATCCCGAAAGTAAATTGAAAGTTCAAATTTTGAATTTAAACGGACAAATCATAGATTCAAAAGGTGCATACCTTTAAGTTTGTACACCCTTTGATTATGTTGTTTTGAACTTTTACATACGAACTTAGAAATTAGTGTTTCCTCCTGTTTTATTTTAATTTTGTTTTGAAAATACTGAAACAAAAACTTAACTCTGGATTCAAATAAGCACACTGAATGTATAGAACAAATTTTTTTCAACTGCAGGTTTCAAAATGTAAATCGAATCAGAACAATACGGATTCGAAACAAGGCTTAAATCATAAGATTTGTTATAATAGTGGCATGCAAAAAAAAAAGGCAGAATGAACATAACAGGGTTGTGGTTTTACATGTCCCTCAAGTAATGACCCATCCAAAAGTGCAATGATGATTGATATGGCAGCAAATCCACCAAATACATAAGATGTGAACTTAGCGATAATGGAGATAAGAGGTGCTGGAAACTGCTTTGAATAATCCAAGGAAGGTATCACACTATTGTTCATTTGATGCCTGAATAAATGATCAACCTGAATGAAATGTAACACATAAGATGACAGAATCACTACTTTTCAAGTTACTTCAAGACTACATATGGTAATATCACCATTAATCATCAACAAATATAGTGTTAGGGTGTTCAGATCACATCTCTATCATTCTTTTAATATTGTATATATTACAATGAATTTTTTTAACTGATGGTATTGGTTAAGCTAATAGTTGGTTATCGTCATGACAACTGAACCCTTTTAAAAAGCAAAAATGAAGCAGTAAAGTAATACAGGTAAAAAGAATGCATCGTCCTACGGTCACCTCGTTAAATTCTCTGAAAATCCACTTGGATTATTTAGACCACCTTCTAGAAGATGTTGTGCTCGGATGGTTGTAGAATTGTACATCGTGTCTTAGAAAAAGATACACCAACATAAATATAACAAGGCATGTTGATAAGGATCTAGATCATCCATACATACATCATGCCGAGTCATTGGATATCCAGCTCATAATATATTATTTTTCCTTTTATAAATTGTTACCGTTGCATTGTTATTTCAGCCTACCTCATGTACTCCATCTATACAAAGCACTGTACCGTACACATCTTGTAATCAATTCTTTATCAATAATATTACAAACTTGTATCTATTCTACAACCTCTCTCTATCAAAAAATCATACATGGTATCAGAGCCTTAACAGCTTATCCACCGAAGCTTAACAACTTACTCTTTAATTCTTCTCTATTCTTCATTCTTTCTGCTTTGCTATGCTATACAATGGGTGACGAAAACTCATCACCAATGTTAGCCTCGAGATTGTCTCGAAATACTCAAGAGGCAACTCTCGACCTGATAAAAGCCATCACTAAGCCTCAGTATAATCTGATCTCGGTCCAGCTAGATGACTCGAATTACCTGTTATGGAAATTGCAAGTCGAAATAGCCATTAGAGGTTATGGTCTTGAAGATTACATTTTAGGAACCAAGCAATTTCCAGCCAAATTTATAAAAGATGGTAATGACAAGTTAATAACAAACTAAGAGTACACAGTTCACCAACGACAAGACAGTCAAGTCTGTTCATGGCTGATGTCAACCATCAGCACATCACTGTTAACACAAATCATCGGCTGCAAAACAGCACATGATGTGTGGGAAGTAGTAGAAAGGAATTTCACGTAGCAGTCTTCTGCACGTATACTGCACTTTAAGAGGCAATTAAACAATATAAGGAAAGACAACATGACAATGAATGAATACCTGCTCAAGGTCAAAGGCATCTGTGACCAGCTATCTGCTGCCAGCCACAAAATCAATGAAAACTGAACAAATCTTGTCTATTATCAGTGGTCTTGATGAGAGCTATGAAGTTGTTGTTGCTATAATATCCTCAATCGGACCAACCCATACTCTCCAATATGTCTACACTACTCTACTAGCTCATGAGGGAAGGATTGAGCAAAGAAAAACAACTAATCCAGACCCTATTATCAATTACACAACTAGCTACAAAGGAAAACAACCAGAAAGGAGCTATGGACCCCGCCAACAGAAACAGTACAACTATAATCAGAGGGGAGGTCACTCGAATAGAGCTAAAGGCAGGGGAGGCAGGTTTAATAGCAACAACAGAATTCGATGTCAGATCTGTGAGAAGTACGGTCACAGTGCAAACAAGTGCTACTTCAGATACAACGCTAATTATACCCCGAACCAGAACAACACATACAACTCAACTATCAATGCAAACACGCGCAAGGACAATCTAGGGGAAGCAAAGGCTCATAATACTGAAAATGCAATAATTAAAGACAAAAATAATTAGTGCTGGTATCCTGACTCGGGTGCAACTCATCACATGACAAACAACTTGAAATACCTGAATCTCAGCAATAGGGAGTACAAATGTAAGCAAACCTTAACTATTGGTAAAGATAATAATATAGACAACACACGTAGAGGAAATGCAAGTTTAAATGGTTCTAGACCTTTGTTTTTAAATAATTGGCTGCGTGTTCCAGAAATTAAAAGAAATCTAATGAGTATTTCACAATATGCCAAAGATAATAATGTATTCTATGAATTCTACCCAAACATATGTCTAGTCAAGGATATACCGACTCGAGAAACTATTTTGCAGGGTAGGGAACGTAATGGACTATACAAGTTTACTGTAAGTACGGGACAGTCTAAATTTTGTAACAATTACAGTCCAAATATTAACAAGGTTTCTAAGTCTTGTAATTCTTTTAATCTTTGGCATGATAGACTGGGGCATCCAAGCATAAACAAAGCTGTATGCGATGAGAATAAAATCTCTATTAATGATATTCCAAATGAATATGTGTGTGAATTCTGCCAAATGGGTAAAAGCTATAAACTTGCATTTCCATACCCTAAAACCACATACACAACACCACTAGAACTCGTTGCTACCGATATATGGGGATCTGCACCCATAACCTCCGATTATGGATACAAATATTACATTTCTTTTATTGATGTTTATTCTAGATTTGTATGGATTTATTTTTTAAAATCAAAAGCTGAAGTAAACAATATTACCATGCAATTAATAAATACCGCTGAACAACAAATTGGTCACCAAGTTAAGAAAGTTCAAATTGATAGAGAAACAGAATTCCTTCCACTAAAACAATTTTTTCAAAACAAGGGGATTGAACATAGAATTACATGTCCACACACCTCAGAACAAAATGGTTTTATCGAAAGAAAACACAGACATATTGTAGAGACTGGTCTAACATTGCGTGCGAAAGCCTCTGTTCCACTAAAATTCTGGCCAGAGGCATTCAACACTGCTGTGTGCTTGATCAACATCATGCCAACCAAAATACTTAATTTCAAGTGCCCACAAGAAGTGTTTTATAATGTTAGACCAGACTACAATCACCTAAAAGTTTTCGGATGTCAATGTTTCCCTTGGTTAAGACCATATAATGCACACAAACTAGAATACAGGTCTATGCTATGTACATTTTTGGGTTACCTCAAAGATCACAAAGGATATAAATGCATAGACATCAAAGGTAAAATCTATGTTTCAAGTCATGTGGTATTTAATGAAGATGTGTTCCCTTTTAGCACATCAGAAATTAAAACAACCAAAAAAGTCCAAAATACCAGACAGTACGATCTCAATGATGATGAAGTCATAAAGTCTCCCATCTTTCTTTGTCAAAAAAGGTAAAATTTGAACAGAAGGTTTCAGCCAATACAAAAAGAATCACGCAACACAAATCAAGAGGAGGATACATACACAACATCAAGTCACAACACCAATCAAGGATGCAATACATATGAGGAAATTAGCAGAAATGAAAGGGAAGAAAACATAATACCTTAGGGTGAAGCAAGCAGCAACACCAACATAGACCAGCTAGAACCCATCAGAGGCATAACTAACCAACACCCAATGAAGACGATGGGGAATAGTGGCATTTATAAGGCCAAAGTTTTTAACATAAATCTGGACTCAAAAGAACCCATGTCATATAAGGAAGCTGCATCAAGTGCTAAATGGAGAGATGCAATGCAAGAGGAGTACAATGCACTTCTCAAAAATAAAACTTGGACATTGGTATAGATGTCAAGCGACAAAAAAATTATAGAAGGCAAATGGACATATAAATTAAAACGAAATGCTGATGGATTAGTATCAAAATATAAGGCTAGGCTTGTAGCAAAGGGGAACTGACAGCAGTGTGGATTCGATTTCACTGAAACATCTTCACATGTCGTGAAACCCACCTCAATTCGAATAATTCTGACCATAGCCTTATATAAGAACCGGTCCATCAATCAATTGGATGTCAATAACGCTTTCTTAAATGGTATTTTGCAGGAAGAGGTCTTTATGGAACAACCACAGGGATTTACTCAAAAAGGACAAGAAACTTTGGTATGCAAACTTAATAAGGCAATATATGGACTAAAACATGCACCCAGGGTTTGGTTCGATAAACTAAAAGCAACACTGGTTAAGCAAGGCTACCAGTCAACAAGATCAGACAACTCCATATTCACAAAGTTTTCCAACAGCAACATTACCTACATTCTACTGTATGTTGATGACTTCATCATAACAGGAAACAGTGACACAGAAATCAACAACATCACCAAGCTACTAGACATTGAATTCTCTATAAAAGATCTTGGGGAACTCAATTACTTTCTAGGCATTGAAGTAAAAAGGAAAGCAAGGACTAAAATGCATCTTAACCAGAAAAAATACATTCATGAAATACTTCACGAAGCAAATGCACTTCCAACACCCATGGCAACAAATCAACAACTCTCAAGGGACAAGGGACAACCATTGCAAAATCCAAAACTATATCAAAGCATAGTAGGAGCCTTACAATATATCACAATTACACGACCTGACATTGTTTAGAGTGTCAATAAAGTGAGTTAATACATGCAGTAGCCTACAGATGATCACTGGACAGTAGTTAAAAGAATTCTACGATACCTCAAAGGCACTACTAATCAAGGACTAATACTGTAGACCAGCAAATCATTGACTATAAACGCTTATGCAGACGCAGACTGAAGAACTGGTCAAGACGCCAGAAAATCAACAACAGAATAATGTATATTTGTGGGGGAAAACCCAATATCCTGGTGCGCAAAAAAGCAAAACACCGTGCCTCGTTCAAGTACTGAAGCAGAATTTAGGAGTGTAATAAGCAGTGCAACAGAAATATTATGGATACAATCTCTATTAAGTGAACTTAAAATGGAAACAGACAAGAAACTCATGGTGTGGTGCGACAATGCCAGTTCAATAGCTCTTACAGTGAACCCAATATTGCACTCAAAAACTAAACACATCGAACTGGATCTATACTTTATCAGGGAGCAAGTCATTAGTAGGAAAATTAAAGTAGGATACATACCGTCGAAGTGTCAGAAGGCAGATATACTCACCAAACCCTTACCGAAGATAACATTTTCACAGTTGAAACATGAGTTGAATGCAGACGAGGAAGAAGCGAGCTACGATCCACTGCCATGACTTATCTACCTGAATAATGTCCACTCCCTCGAATCTATTGTAACCTTGCAGCTTGGATCTACTTCTCTGTTGTGTTGGTTGCTCGAGAATGTTATTCACCTCTTTCATTTCCTTTTTTTGGGGCTGCAACCCTAATTTGGTAAATTAGGTTCGAGGGGGGGATGATAAGGATCTAGCTCATCCATACATACATCATATTGAGTCACTGGATAAGGATCTAGCTCACAATATATTATTTTTCCTTTTATATATTGTTACCGTTACATTGTTATTTCAGCGCACCTCATGTACTCCATCTGTATAAAGCACTGTACCATACACATCTTGTACTCAATTCTCTATTGATAATATTACAAACTTGTATCTATTCTACAACCTCTCCCTCTATCAGAAAATCAGACACACGACGATATCAGAAACATTCATATGCCTACGATCACCAGTCTCTTTTTAAGCAATGAAGGGTGAGTGATGAAATACCTCTGAATACAAAATTTGCTGCCAAAAAAGTAGCAATATGAGTCAAAATTTTAAACAAGTCACAGTGCAATGTAGTACCTAACAGGTTACCAAATTGTCAATATGAAAGACTTGAATGGAAGGGGAGTTACTGCAGTACAATTCAGAGTTCTAATCCGGTTAACTCAGGGCATAATCATTTTGCGTTCATTGCAGGTCATAGTATACAGGCCCGGCCCACTCATAAGACAACCGAGCCTATTGTCTACAGCAACCCTCCTCTTTCAAGCAACCCCCCGTCAAAATTAGAAAGAGCGAACCAGAAAAAAAACTAACTGGCGGCTTCGCTCGACAGGGAAGAAAAGAACGAAGACGAAGCGCGCAACACCCTCAGTAAGGAAGAAGGAAGAAGACGCAACAGCACAGCAGCACCACACTGTAAAAGGTAATTTATCAATTTGGGGCAAATTACTGAATCAGTGTTTGGCTTGTTTAATCCAACGACGTAGGTGTTTGAATTGGAAATTTGGAATTGGGGCAAATTATTGAATCAGCCTTTCCTTTATTTTTTGACTGCACTGCAGCAGTGGTTGAACTGGATTTGGGGCAAACATATACATATTGATAGAAAGCCTTTGGTTTAAATTGACAGAACCCTTTTGTTTGCCTTGTGTGATTTCATTGTCTTCCACAAAATAAATGTTTGTACTGCAGCAGCGGTTGAATTGGGCAAGTGAATAAATGTTTGTAGCAGCAAAATCAGTATTTTTATAGCAGTAAAATTAGTATATTTTTTTTGTATGTATATTAATTATGTATATTATTCAATTTTTCTATCATTGTGCTCTTATTGTAAATAGAGGACAATGACGAAGAATGAAGATGACAAAAATCGTATAAGGTTTCAAAAACAAAATTCCGGAGCTCACAACAAGAAGGTTAAACAATGGAAAGATAAACTAGCGAAATCGTTAGCCGGTTCAATCTCCAATTTATTTCAAGCAAGAGCTCAAAAATCTCAACCTTCAACTTCAAGTAAAATTGGAGAAAGTAAAACGGAGATGATCATATTAATGAAAATGTTGAGATAGATGAAGGTCTTGAATGTGTTAACAATGATGAAAATATCAATGACATAGCTATGCATGAAGAGGAGCATGACGAAGATATATTGATGGATGATCATAACAATGATGTTACTCATGAATGCGTTAATGATGAAGTTGTTATTAACCTTGAAAAAGACGTTGATGTCAATTATGATCCGGGATCATGAGAAAAAATTACCGACACGAAGAGAATTATGCTAGTTCAGCGAGGACCTATTAAAATCATAAAAGAAAATGATAGGTTTCCCAAAAACATAGCTAATGGTAGACACTTTACTTCCAAGCACTATGTTGGCGGATATCCACGTGGAGAAGAGCATGAAAGAAAGTGGTTAGTTTATTCAAACGAATGTGACAAAGTTTTTTGTTTTTGTTGCAAGTTATTCAAACACACTCAAAAAACATCAAAGCTAGCCGAAGAAGGAATAGATGATTGGCATAATCTTTATTCAAAACTTAGATACCATGAAAGCAATCCAATACACATTGCGAATCTTATCAAGTGGGTTGATTTGCATAGAGGACTCAAGCAAAAAGAAACCGTTGATAAAAAAATTGAATCTCAAATTGACAAGGAGAGGCTACGTTGGAAGCAAGTGCTTGTGCGTATCATTGGAGTTGTAAAAACTTTATCCCGAAATAACTTACCATTTCGTGGAACTAACGAAAAAATTTATGAAAAAAACAATGGACTTTTTTGTCAACTTATCCAATTTGTTGTTGAATTTGATCCTGTAATGGAAGAACACTTAAGACGTGTTGTAAACAATGAAACCAATAATCATTACCTTAGTCACAAAATTCAAAATGAGTTGATAAGCTTGTTGGCTAAGAAGATTAAAGAAACAATACTTGCAAAAATTTTAAAAGCGAAGTTCTTCTCAATTATCTTGGATTGCACTCCGGATTTAAGCCACAAAGAGCAAATGTCGATTATCATAAGATGTGTGGATGTTGATGATGCAAGAAATACAAAAGTGGAGGAATTTTTTCTTGGTTATATTAAAGTGGATAACACATCGGGATTTGGTCTTTTTAAAGAGCTCGAAAATGTGTTGATGGAGCTTAAACTCAACATTAATGATGTTAGAGGTCAGAGTTATGATAATGGTTCAAACATGAAAGGTATGATTTGGTTCGTTATGATTAACAACATTATTCAATTTTGATGTGTTGATTAATCATATTCTTGTTAAATTTTATAGGGAAACATCAAGGTGTTCAAAAAAGACTACTTGATATTAATCCTAGAGCTTTTCATATTTCGTGTGGATGTCATAGCTTGAATCTTGCACTATGTGATATGGCCAAATCATGCATTAAAGCTAGAAACTTTTTTGCTTATGTGCAAAAAAATTATACCTTATTTTCCGATTCAACTCATCGATGGGAAATACTTAGAGGTTATGTAAAAGGATTGACTCCGAAAGCATTGTCTGCTACACGTTGGGAAAGTCATATCGAAAGTGTAAAGGCAATAAGAAATCAAGCTCCGGAGCTCAGAGATGCACTAATTGAAATTGCAAATAAATCCAATGATGATACTGTGATGATTGAGGCTAAGGCTTTGTGTCATAATGCTTTGGAGAATTTTGAATTTTTGATTAGCCTATGCATTTGGTATGCAATACTTGACAATATTAATCGAGTTAGCAAAATACTTCAACGAGAAGATATGAATATAGAGGATGTCATTGCAAAAGTAAACGAGCTTATTGTATTTTTCGAAAAACTTAGAATAGATGGTTTCGAGTGTTTTATGAATGAAGCCAAGGAACTCGCAGAAAAAGTTGGGCTTGTTGATCCTATTTTTTTTAAAAAAAAGAGGATTGTTCGTAGAAAGAAACAATTTGACGAAGATGTAGAAGTAGACGCTCTTGATGTCCAATCCCCAAAAGATAACTTTAGAATTACCTACTTTCTACATATTATTGATCAAGCTCTTTCTTCACTTAAAGAGCGATTTAAGCAATATGAGCTTTATGAAGGGACATTTGGGTTTCTATTGAGTGCAAAGTTCAAAAATATTGAATGTGAAGAATTAAAAGAGCGATGTTTCAATTTAGAAGCTTTTTTGAAACATGATGAAGAGCATGATATTTGCGGAGAAAAATTGTTTCATGAACTTCGACAATTGAAAAGAATCCTACCAATGGAAATCACGAAATCAATTGACATTCTTGACTTTCTAAAGTCTTATCGTGACGTCAGCGGGTTTTTGAATGTGTGGGTATCTTATAGAATTTTGTTGACTATACCGGTTACAGTTACTTCAGCGGAAAGAAGTTTTTCGAAATTGAAGTTAATCAAAACTTACCTTCGGATGACCATGTCATAAGAGAGATTAAATGGACTAGCTATGATTTCTATTGAGAATGAATACTTGGATATGCTTAATTATGAGGACATAATTGAAGAATTTGCTACAAAGAATGCAAGAAGGCGCTTTTTTTGTTAAAATGAAATCTTTAGATGTTATAATGGAATATTTTGTCTTAATTATACATTTTGTATGTAAACAAGCGATATGATGAATATAACTTCAGTTTTTGGTTTATATTTGTTATCTTCTTTTTCCCTCACTAATATTATGCCTGCTCATATTTGTCGACATGGTTGTTCATTGTGCCTACCTTATAAATTGTGGCAGCTTGTGTATTTTCTTATTGTGAATGTCCTGCATAGAGAGAGATTTTTTTTAAAAGGGACTCTGAAGTAATGACTTCTTACAGGTATCATATTTGTGTCAAGAACTCAATATAATAGGATATCCAAATGCTAATACAATGGTTATAATGTAGTGCAACACATATGCATTCTTTTATGTGTGGACTTGCAGCATGTAATCTTTTTATTGTTTACCAGAGAAGGTTGTACTCATACTGTCATACATGAAGCAAACTATAGACAGTTGGTTACTATATGAACATATAATAAGTTGATGCAAATTATGGGTGTACTTGCAGGTAACTAGTTGAGCAAATTGAGGTTTAGTATACGTGAATCGAGCGCATTGTGGTTTAGTGAAGATCTGCATCAGCACTGGATTTGTCACATTATAAGGGTTTCTTCGTGGTTGCTGGATTTGCATGCATCATTTTTGAATGAAATTCCCAATAACGGTGTAAATGCTACTGGATTGAGGTGCTGCAAGTTTTACACAGCTGTACCTGCATCGTTTTGCAAATTTTCCATATAACTGGAACTGTCTGGTTTTTATTTTTATTTTTTTTTTATTTTTTATTTTTTATTTTTTTTTGTTGCTTTCAGGGCAATTTTTCTCCCTTTCGTCTTGGGCAACCCATGCCTTAGGACCGGGCCTGATAGTATATATATCCATCCATTTAGAGTTTTGAGCTCTACAGATATTCCCTCATATTAAATGTTATGACAGTTGGAGAAAAAAAAGTTAATGTTACAGTTTCATGAGCAGAGGTCTTTGACTCTTTTACCACGCATAGTTTGTGAGTCTTCTGTAATCGGACAACTTTATCTAAGACCACTAGCCACGATGTAGTTTGAATCTCTCTATCCGTAACATTAAGGCTGATGCAAAGCAAAATCAAATCATACTTTAATTCTTAAATTATTCAAACCATAGTTGGTCATAAGAAAAACGCCTCAAAATTAAAGCATGTTCTACACAAATACCTTTCCTATGATCTGTTAACATAAGCTCGCAAAACTAGCTAGCACTCACTGATGACATATCAATGCACATACCAGAGTTCATAGCAAGATAATGAATAATACTCAAAATAATGATTAAACACTATATAGAGTTCTCAACAAAATAAAATTTTGAATCCACCAAAAGTAACGAAGTGCAAATTTTAAAAATATTTAGGGTTGTCACCAAATAAATTTGAAACCAAGCAAATAATTTTATTTCACCAATCTGCATGGAACAAAATAGAAATAAATCCATACCATTACCTGTGGTAATAAAACTGACGGGTCTTCATAGTGTTTCTCAGTTGCACAAAGAATTTCAAGAAAAACTAAATACAATCACAAAACTGAGAGTTAATAGCTCAACCATCTAATTAATCACAATGCATAGTAGTCCTTTTTCACGGTAATAATTATAGAGCCTTTCGAAAAACAAATCTAAGTCAGCAGTTGGTTCAGCTTTTATAGTTTCATCGTCAAGTAAGTTAGATGGGCTTTCACTACCAGCATTTGATAGCCTTCTATAATCAGACAATTCTATCTCAAGAGAGTAGCGGTTGAGAAACCGACCAGTTAATAGAGGTGAGCGTGTGGTTGCTTTGGTTTATCCGATGGTGAAATTGTCAAACCAAACAAAAACCGGTAAAAATGAAAATCAAACCAAACCAACCAAATTAATTTTGGTTGGTTCGGTTGGTTATCCGATTTAACCAAACTAAAAATATTGTAGACCTTATGTTTGTAATTGTTAAGTATAATTTGAAATAAATCATAAACATATGAGCACAGTATTATTACTTAGGGGTACTTATGCTTTCTAAAAGAAATTTTGATACATATGTGATGATTAAAATTTACTTGAATAACTAATCTAGCCTAAAATATTTATTATAATATCGATAATTTTGAAAATATAATAAAAGTTCGGTTAATTTGGTTAAACCGATAATCAAACTAAATATTTTTACAAACCGATTTAATTTCAAAACCAAACCAAATCGACCAAACTAAATTGGTTTAGTTGGTTTAACCAAATAATACTCACCCCTATCAGTTAATGACATCTAAAATACGTGCTGTGTGCGATAAGTAAATGTGGAATCAGCGCATCAATAGAAAATAAAATTATAAGACAGTGTGAAGAGCGAAAAAGTCGACTTGTTGAACACTACTCTAAAATTGATAAAGATTACAAGATGGTAAATATATCCTCGATTGATAGGTTATGATCAAAACTATCAAGAAGCTGACTTATCAAGTGCACTTAAATTTTAACGTATGCACTATGTGGACAACTAATTTTTAGCAGTGAGAATTAAATAAATGAAATAGGTAGAAGAAACAGAATGACTATGAGCAAGGTTTTGGAAGCATAATTCAAATTGTAAATAGTAGAAATTTTAATTTTAATTCGAAATTGGATTTGAATACTAAATCAAATATTTCATATTTTAACGTGTGTTTATATCTGTATGCTACAAATTTTGCTTTGTATGCATCATTTGAGTATGGAAAAACATTGATTCTTCCTTCCATAGTTATAATCTGTTACCTGAAGTTGATTTTGATGTTTCAAATTTTAAATTTGCACTTTTAACTCCATTTTGTCCATTGTTCCATCTTTATTTTGTTTCAAAATCAACAGAGAGGTACGTTTAATTGTCCTTAGTTGCTCCAAACCACATTCAACCAAATCAAATACTAAAATGTTATCCAAATTCATGATTTGATATCAAACATCTAATTTTGATTAGTCTCCGCTGATATCTTAAAATGCAAGAGTGTATGCAAGACGTTTTGGTGCCCGTGAGACGAGATGTTGAGGCATCAGTTTTTTAGGTTAACAAGAAAATTGCATCACATATAAAGAAATTATATGAAGAATCACTAGTTTCACCAAGAAATCACTAGTTTCATCATCGCATACTCTGACACTAGTCACAACGTTATCGTGCATATCATTGACAAGAGTAACATACTTTTTTGGGACCTTCTTCTTTTCTATAGCCCATCACATAAGGCTGACAATTAGAACCGAGAACGGAAAATCCGAACCGAACCGAACCGACCCGAACCGAACCCGATCCCGAACCGAACCCGATGGGTCTCGGTAGGGTCTAGGTGATTAAAAATACATTTAAGACCCGATCAAACCTGACCCGAATGGACCCGACCCGAAAGAACCAAACAAAAAACATTGAAATATATGTACTTTTAGTGTTATAATCCAACCAAACCCGAACCGACCCGACCCGAAGCTCGGGTCAGATCGGATCCAGATTTTTGAAAAGTATAGTTCAGACCCGACAAAACCCAACCCATCTAGAACCGAGACTCGACGAGTCGGGTCCGGGTCCATTTATCATCCCTAACATCATATGACCTTTCCACGGCTCAAAGCATTCGAAGTCATTCAAATAAAATACAATCAATCATAAGCGTTTAAACACTAAATCCACATAAATTGCAAATATGAAGTATTTGAAATATAAAGGGTTTTTAAAACACTAATCAATACAAGTAAAGAAACAAATTAAAACTGTGCACAACTTCAAAGAATAGTAGTAGTTTTTCCTCTAATTCGCAGAATAAAAAATGTAGGGTATTATAGCAGCATATTGTATGTAATTAATTTTGTAACACAGTGGATTTTTTAACATAACATGCAGTAAAACATAATTGGCAACGACAATAGAAGAAAAAATTGCCTAGGTACATTCATTTTGCTCCTTTTTATGATTCTCCTCTCTTGTTTTCCATTAAAAGAATTGAACAACTGATTCCAATTGGAATCGATTAGGAAACCCTAATCGATTCCGAGTTGATGGAATCCTTAATCCATTTTCAGAATCGGTCAGGATTCTTGATTAATTTTGAAGATCGTGCTTCAATTTAAAAGAAAAAAAGTTTATCTGCTCCGCCTTGCTTCTCTGTTTTTTTAATTGAAATAGGTAACGGGCTAGTTTCTATGAACGGGCAAAACCGATAAGGGTATATCTTAAAAACGCAAGCCTCGACTACCTAACTCCTTAGGTGTAAAAAAAACATAATAACCCTGCACCGCACGATGAGAGGCGTACATTTTCTAAGCAAAAATGTTTGTATAAGTGCACTTTAAGGCATTTTGGCCACTGCCTCGCCTTGAGGCACGTCTCACGATTGTTTTTTAAAACATACATCGCCGCATTCATGATTTATCACTGGCTCATACTTACCACACCTAACATCCAACGATTTTTGCAACTATCGTTGCAACCATTCTGTTAGCATAACACCTTTAATGCCTTCTAAATGTATTGAAGAATGCAATTGACTACATCTAAGGCTTGAGTGAAATCACTATTTTGTGTTAATTTCTTAGTAAACACCAACGAGAGATTTTGAACTCAAGTAAATCTCTTCCAGAATAATTGTAGCCAGAAGCTACAATGAGACTTAAAAAGCACTAGAGGATTTATGTGCTGTATAGCAAGTTCCTAAACAAAACAAAGATGTAAATATCAGCTAAAACGTCGAATTTCGAAATTCACTGCTCTTTGACAATCATTTTATCCTATTACTGATCATCTGCAAGTACATTTCTTCATTATATATGTCTTCAACTTTTGGAATTTGATATGTGCCAAAATTATAGCTTGTTGCAGACTGTAGGATTTGCAAAAATAGAACTTAGATTACAGACCTACTTAATTTTATATAAAAGTACGTGAAAAGACTTTTGTTTGTGTAGAGTTGTGGCAACAACCGACGACAACAACATGTGTATTGTAAACCATCATAGTCACTTAAGCCAAGTCAATGTACATATGTTTGTTCCTAAATAGACTTTTGACCTTTTTGGATGCAGTGACCCGTAGTTACATGAAATATTACATGGTTGTTTTTCCAAAGTGGGAATAACATTCCATGGTTATACAACTACCTTTAATAAGCCCAATGTTCTGTTGGTTATGCTATACTGGCATTGCCTATCGAACTTGTTTTCCTCCATAGACTTTATATTCTTGATTGGAAGAAATATTTAAGTCAAATTTTAGCATCATTTGGTCAATGCGGCAATGAATTCCCTAAGGTGTTATAGTTGTGTGAACAAGCCTTTGTAACCATGTATTCAAAATTATATGACAGTTAAGGAAACAAGGGTATACATGATATTACCTGAGCAAAGTCCAGTATTCAAAAGATGACAAAGATATGCGAATGCTGCAGTCCACTAAAAAGACTTGCATTTGAAAACACGATATTATACCCAATTCAGTAACATCCACCCGATAGACCAAGTTAAAGAGTGTACAGTGTTTTTCAACAAAAACAAACTGTGTTTGAAAAAGATGATTTGATATGCACATATTAGTGCTGAATTTCGCAATATGATACTGCCTCTTCCGTAAGGTTCACAACTACAACCCTAGCCCTTGATTAGCAAAACATTTTTGTTGTTGGGCAACATCAACATTGTATATTTAAAAGTTTCCTATAACCTAATGTGATGGCAGTATGATGCACCTTAAATCGGTGTAGAGTTTACATCCCCCAAACACTGGATATAACATATTAACATGTGACATCCCATATGTATCAATTAAATACCTAAACTACAGAAGTTGAATCGCTACTCCAAAATGCCAAATTTTAAGCTAAAATTACTTAAACAAATTATCGTCTAAACCCAGCAAATTCTGTAGAAAAAAGAAGAAGAAAAAGGATCCACGCAACAAATAGCAATCCCCAATCAAGTCCTATATACAAGAAAATTTTATGGGTCAGGATAAATACTGCAGGCAGCGTTAAATTCAACAAAAAGAGGAATACTTTACCACTTTAGAAATGAACCCAAAAACGACAACACTAAATAGCACTTGCAAAGGGGAAGACGTTAAAGCAGAAGTAATAATTATGAAGAATACTGCAAATTATAATCGGAAGGGATGGCGGTCGCATTGAAATCAAAGAAGCTTGTTGGGGTTCTTTTACTCCTATTAAATATGAACTTATAATTTATCGAAATTGATACCTTGTTGAATTTATGTTGTGCTCTATAATTCGGTTTAATGGAAGCGTATGTACAACACCATCTTTTTCGTGCTCTTGAGGTAATTAGGGTTACGCACTGGTTCGGCTTTGTTTGGAATATGTGCGTCCTCCTTTTTCGTGCCAGTTGAACATTACAGTTTCGCTTTCAACACCATCTTTGCGTATACGTTTTAGATGCACTCTTACACCCGAAACCTCGGATATAAATGGAAAAGTTGAATAAATGTTTAATGCTCTTGTATGCTGCAGAGGGTTAAGGTGAAGCGCTTAAGCAAAATATTTAAAGTATAATTTTTAACTTAATTGGTTTTAGAGTGAGTAAATGGAGTTTCTTCTTCAATTATTCAATAAACTTCCATTTTTATTTAACTTTTATTACTTATTTTTGAATATTATTAAAAATTATTTGGTTGAAAAGCGACACAGATTAAAATTTATTTTTACGCATTAACTGATTATTTGTTATGTGTATAATTCAAATGAAATATCATTGGAAAAATTATCATTACAAAAATCGAAATGCAGTCAAATTTATTAAATTATCTTAGAATATACAATAATAAAATCTTATAAACCTTATTTGTTGGAGCCACCTTGGTCTATAAGATACATTTGATACTATTTTGTACTTTTTTTTAGCAACTTCGACCAATTTTTGCTAAGCTGCTGTCAAAAGCATTGAATAAATCTTCAATATCTGGCTGCTTAACAGTTATTGTTGCTTCATCAAAAAACAAATTCACCTTTTATTCCAATACGTTGAATGTTATCACCTATATTTGCTTAGTTTGCAGAATTTTTGTTGAATCCATGTTATTATCTACCGACGAAGCATGTCATCAACTTTTCTATGACGTCTTCTCAAACTAGTACATGCAACAAAAATTGAATCAACAAGCGAAATTTATTGTAGTAGAGAATTAGTTGATGAACTTAAATTTGGAATAAGTCCAAGTCGTGTATCATCTAATTGACTAGAAAACCCGTCAAAAGCTCCAGTTGACTAAAAAAAGCCCATCAAAAGCTCCATTTGACATAAGAACCCATCAAAAGCTTATGTTATATCAATAGCTCATTTTCCGCTATTCGGATATACACACACACACACACACACACACACACACATATATATATATATATATATATATACACACACACACACACACACACACACACACACATATATATATATATATATATATATATATATATATATATATAGGCTTGTTGGAGAGGAATGAGATGAATTTTATAGAAGAAGGAGGGAGGAGGAACACAAAGTAAGTCACTGAATGCTACGTTGGAGCATCCGATATCTCTAACATGTCAGTGACGATAACGAGGCAGATTTTGCATGAAAACATCCACCGAATATTTTTCTCATAGTCGTCACGGTCTCGATGATAAAATGAACTGGTTAGTTTGACACTTTGCACTAAGAATTTCTGTTTTTAAGATACTATTACTTTATTTTACAGCTAATTGTAAAGTTATTTTGTTTGAAAACTTATTCCTAGTTCAAAAGAAAATACACGGGTTTCGTTTCAGTAGGGTGCCTGTTAATGGCGACAGGGTAACCTTCCTCTTTTTTACGACCTCCTCCTAAATTGCCTCCAACTTCTTCTCCCCTCAATCGATTCACTTGCTATCCTCTCTCTTCCTACTCCACCGTGCTTTCGCTTGCGTGGGTGCCCCACTGAAACCCATTTACTCGGTCAAATCTGAAGTCTAACTCCAGTTTCCACATTTTTCTTGGATCCTCTCATCATTTGCTTCCTTCTGCTCCTGCTCGCAATTGTCTTCACTTCTTCTCTGAAGCACGATGGCCCTTCCTGGAAATCACTTACTCTTGATCGTTGTCATTGCAGTTCTGATTTAGAGAATTCTATGGCGTGCTTCTACCAATAATGTGCAACATTAGGAGTCCAAGCGAATATGTGCAAAACATTACTTGGATAACTTTTGTCCGACGATTTTCTGGCCCTTGCCAAGTGGTAGGGTGTCGGTTCTGGATTTTGTTGAGTCGGCTGTGTCGATTACGACGGGGGGTTTTGTCTTTCAACAGGAGGTGGTTTCAACTTGCTTTGGACTGGATGTATTAGCTCCAACGTGGAATGTCTAAGGTGTGCAACAACTTATTGCTACTCGATTTGATTCGTGATTCATCAACCTTCAGCACGACATGTCAAGCAGTTTCTTTTAATTACCGTGTAGGTGTGTGCTCTGTCTCCAGCATGGTGGGCTTGTGTTAGTGTTTGTTGGACATCTAGTCAGTTGGTTTGCTCGGGTTGGTTCTTATTGTGTGGTCTGATCTTCAATATGCTCTTTGATTTCGTCTTATTGGTTTCAATTAGTTGGTTGTGTTGTGTAGTTTGGGTAGAAGTGTATGATGTGTGATATTTGGATTGTATGCCTTGGAAGATTGGAGGTTTGCATTTCATCTAGGCTATTATTGTTATGAGAATGTTGTGGCCATGTTTTGGTAGGGTTGTCGAGAACTGGCGTTCCGGAATTGTTTTGTTTCACCATCTTCTTACGCCAATACTAATGAAGCTCTGTCTCTCGTCTTTGCAGTTTTTGGATGGTGAACCCTTTGTGTAACAGCCCACATTTTACGTATCGGAAGATCATAAAATATTTTTATTTTATTCTCTGAGCACTGGATCATTCTCATCTATTAATATGTTGCTTATGGGGATGTGAGACATGTCCATAATTTTTAACGATTTTGTTTGTGACCATTTTGCCCCTGTCAGTCTTGTACATGGCATAACTTTTGACTCAGGTCGATTAAGAGGGTGAGACCTATGCCATTGGAAAGAAATTGATGATTGTCTCTCCGTAGAATGGTTATATTAAAGATTTGGCTTAGCGGTTTGGGAGAACTCGTTGTTTAAAGGTTTTTTAGTTGGTTATCCAGGTTTTGGAAGGCTAATGGGATGATTTGGAGAAGGCCCATTAGTGGGATGGTGGAGTCTATAAATAGAGGGTGAAGGGTATGGAGAATAGTTTACTTCTCCTATACTCTCATTTGAAGGCCTTGTGTTCCTTTTTCCTCTAAACACATTTCCACCATTAGAAATCCAAATCCAAGGTGGAAAATCGAAGATATACACCAATTGAGGCCAGATCTACATCATTTCATGGGCGAATTCATCCAATTGAGGAGTTTAATTTGAAGTGTTCGTTGTCTGGATTATCGTTTTGCTTTTTTTTGGATAATAGGTGAGTGATTTACATCTCTCACATGAATGCAATGAAGTATATGAGTATTTGTGCTTGTTTTTCATCAAATTGAAATGTTTTACCATAGATTTACACCATTATGTGTCTATTTTCATATGAACACCATAGGACCTAATTTAGCAAGGTTAAATTGATAATTTCCATATATTTTCACATGATTTTGCATATAGGTCCATCATTTTGTTCATATGTTCATTTATCACTAGTTTTGAGTGAATTAGTATAATTTTTGGTGAAATCATCATATTCATGTTGTTAGTGTGTTCATGACATGCTTATGATTATATTGAATGAGTTAGACGAGTATATTTCGTCGATTCGATCGATTGGCGAAGTTTTGGTCGAAATTGGATTTGGTATAGGCCTGTACAGGGGACCGATCAATCGGAAAACTCATGAATGGAGAACAAGTCAGACGGAAGACCGATCGACCGGTGGCAGAAGCAGAAGGCTGACCGACCGACGCAGTTGCTTTCCAGACCGATCGGTATAGTGACTGGATAACTTACCAGTGGAGTTCAAAGAAGGACCGACCGGTCAAGGTTACAGGTTTTGGTGATTTCAGAAGGGACTACGAGACCGACCGGTGGTGACGAGGGAGGACCGACCGGTGGTGACTAGGGAGGGCCGACCGGTGGTGACTAGGGAGGACCGACCGTTGGTGACTGGGGAGGACCAACCAGCGGTGTTTGGAAGGACCGACCAGGGGTGTGTTTGGGAGGACCGACCAGGGGTGTTTTGGGAGGACCGACCAGTGATGTTTTGGGAGGACCAACCAAGCGGTGTTGATTTTCTGAAAATTTTATTTTTTGGGCACGACTCGGATTTTAATAAAAAGGTGTTTTAATTATTATTTTTCGGACAGCGCTGTCCGAACCCGTGCCGCAGCGCAATGGTGTAATATGGCTCGGTGATGGTGTAACTTCGAAGTGGTTCAAGTAGGAAGGTTCGAAGTGTTGAAAGGTGTTCGTTGATCAGTGTAGAACAACGAATGAGGTGGCAACTCAAAGGTCGTGAGTTGGTGGATAATGGTTGCTCGAGAACCAGGTTGGGTGACTAGAGATGCGAAGGATGAGAGATGATCGTTGTCATAAGTTCTAGCAGGCTCAAAGCAGTGGTACGATAGGGGCACCTAAAAGACCAGTTGTAGGTCGAGTACCCTGGGTCGTGGGGAACGGCCTAGTTGTTAAGGTTGGACATTGTCAAGGTTGGACATATGGAGTTTATGCTAGAACCGGGGTTACCATTAGCCCTTGACAGATGGCAAGGTTGGTCGTCATACAATTAACAATGGTTTTAAAGAAGGATTGGCGGTGATAGCCATAGTTAGTCATGGATGATTGGTTGTTTTGTTTGTACTGTCTCACATAGATTATCCAAAGTCGAGGGAGATGTTCTTTGAGTGCTTAACTAATATTGGTTTAGGCCTCTGGGGAGAGTACTTAGGGGATGTTAAACTCGATTAGGGTTGTCCGTGTGAGACTTATATAATCTGGATGTTATGAGTGTTTTCCATGATTGAATGGGTGTTCTGGTTTCCATGGATGAATGGTTGAATTGTTTATAGTAAAGGCTATCACTGTCCGATGTGGGGAAGACAAGGTTGAGTTCTTCTCTGGTGTCGTGGGTAGATTAGTATGTTTTTCTATCCCTTCTCATACACTTTATTGTTGAAGTTTGTTAGCTATTTTATCGCTCACTAAGACTGTTGTCTGACTCAAGGTTTTATGTTTCCTCTTATTACCTTGGGCTGTTCATCCAGTTGTGGATAGGCGGATTAAGTAACAGGTGATAGGTAATGCTTTAATGAGGATGACGATGTTGATCGATGGCGTGCAGGAGGCTCACGTACCAGTTTTACTACTATGTAATAATTAGATTTCCGTTGTTTGCTTTTCTGAGTGATGTAGTGAGGCAACTTTGTACAAACACTATTTCTAAGTTGTGGATATTACTTTCTGGTTGTATGAAAGTCTTGTGTTTCTGCTTCACTATTACTACCTGTTGTATATGTTCTATTATATTTTATCCTTGCGCTGTGAGTTTACGACAGGTTCCGCTTGTGTTTTACCTACTCTGATGATCGTCCAAGACTGCCTGGCACACCCTTCAGCGCATTATTCCTCTTGTATAGTGCGGGGGTTATGGGCGGTCGTCACACTTTGCCTCCCTTTTCTTTCTCATTGCAATCTCTGGCCAATGTTATAGTTTTGGCTGCTTTCCAATTATTTGCTCCAAATGTTAGATCTCAGTGCATGTAATTTTCCTAGCCCTGCTAGGGAGTCTAGTTTTTGTTGTTGTAGTTCCATGTTCTTGGATGGCATGGTTGGTTGTGTGGATTAAGAATGGTGTAGGGCTTGCTATGTAATCCCGTCAATGTTGTTGTCTAGTATAGCACATACTAATGCCATTGTACCTTAGTACTCTCCTACACTGTCCTTAGTTGTGTTTAGTGTAACTTGTAATTGTTGTTTTTACGGTTTATGTTATTTTCTCCCTACGTGGAAATTGCAATTGTAGTATAGGTAGAGTATCTAGCTTCAGTGTTATAACCTAGATAGGATGGTTGTGGAAGGTCCACCTTAAAAACTGTATTTCTAGTAGGTTGATACTCTATCAATCTCTTGTAATAATGCAATTATTATTTGTTATAATAATAAGTGTTTATTTTCACTTTAAGAAAAGATTGGCTCTGCCAAAAAAAACTTATCCTGCTATAAATTTATATTGAAACTAGTTTAGATTCGTTATTTGCATTATTTAAAAGTGCAATTATATTTATAGATTAGTAGATGTATTTTAAGTGTGTAAGCATAAATCTATAATATGCCTTTGCACATTTATAATACCGAATGACAACAAAACTTGCTTTATATAAGCACGTAAATATGTGTATTTTTACAATAGTATTTCTAAAAATTGCATTAAAGATGAGATGTCTAACGGCTAAATGACTAATTATTAAATGTTGAAATTTGGATCCACAACTTATTTTCAAGTTTGTATATAACAATCCACATTTTCGAGCATTTCAAACCGAGAATAAAACCAACTCAAAGCGTTCAAGATGGTAGATTGTTATAACTACGGGGTTTAAATAAAATCAAATCACAGAACATGGACGAATCACAGATAAATAACAGTAGAATAACTCACATCGAAATAAATAAATATAATAGTAATTCATGAAGGTGCTATATACAAAATCTCAAATTTTATACATAATATCAAAACTACAAAACCAAGAACAACGGAAGTCTTAATACAGTGGATTTCTAATAAAAAAGAATACTGACATAAATAGACAAAGATGATGTCTTCAACATCTGTCCAACACAGAAAGGTGAAAACTCAGTACTGTAATACTTGGCCTGACCCGAGCATAAAGTATAACAAAATGCTCGTGTCAAGGCTAACATTCTTATTAAAGTAAATCAATTTAGTTGAAATATTCAATGAAATGCACAAGTTACTCAAAGGATATTTGGGATTATAATCCTCTAAGAGTCTGTTAAACTATGTACAATATAATCAATACGTTTTTATAATAGTGCCTTCGGTAAATATACTGTTGAAAATAGCTTAAGCGGTATTACATTTTTACCCTTACACCATTTATATTGCCCTAGTCTATACAGTACAATAAACTCACCATAAACTAGTGGCATCATAGGGAATTCCATTGGTGTGACACAAACCAAAATCATTGGGGACTTGATGATAATATGACAAGGCACACGAGGCAATATCTTAGGTAGGATTCTAGCAGTTGCACGCCCGAACTAATGGTAACACATAGCCGCAATTACCACCCACCTTGGACGACACTCTCATAATCAAATGGCGCCCAATCAAATCACAAATTAATATATATGGTATCGAAGAAGATAGTCCGATAAGAGGCACTACCTCAATTAATCATGGTATAGCTCATGTTTTAATCATTTCAGTTATGACATGAAGGTCAAGGCTATCCATCGTCGTACTCTAACTTTATTTCAGTGGCGCTAGCCAAACTAACCTACTTCATTCTGAATTCTCCACCACATGCATAGTTTTTAAAGTGATTCTTAGTATTGGTCGAGAGTATGACAATATTTGGTTTCAGTCTCTTTGACCACCAATAGCTTATTTCATGTCGTAGTCATAAAATGTGAAATCACATTAAACGTCAAGAATCAATTTAACTTTAAGTATTGATTTTATAATCATTTATTCAAAAAAATTAAGTACAGAATTCAGTTTTGGATTTTAATTCTCATATTATCAAGCGGTTCATTATAAAAGTCAAATTCAAATTTAAATTTTTATTTCACAAATATCATTATAAATCAAAATCTTTATCTTACATTAGTTCGGACTAAATAGTTTGAATTGGAAATAAATTTTATTTAAAACAGTAAGACAAATTTTAAAATAATTTAAAATTAAAATAGTTAATATATATAATTTAATATAAAATGGTTTTATTAAAAATAAGGGGTTTGTACCCACAAGGACAAAAAGAACAAAAAATTGTTCCATAAGGACAAGGGGGTAAAATTTTATCCTTAAGGAAGAAATTTAATGTAAAGGGAGGAATTTAGGGGCCCAAAATAAATCCTCCAATTACACTAAAACTTGTCCTTATGGACAAATTTTTGCCCCCTTGTCCTTATGGAACAATTTTTTATTCATTTTGCCCTTCAGTGTATTTTCTTGTAAAAATAATGATTGAATTTTAATACTGTGAAGACCTCACAATGAATAGAATAAACAATTCATAGAAGTAAATCATTATAATCCATTTTATTACTTTAAGTGTCCATAAAATAAGATAATAGTGGTGCATACGAAGTGAATTTTAATGAACAGCATGTTGACGCACTTTTTGGTCAAAATCACATCACCAACAAAGAAAGGCCCGAAACTCCAATCAGACGACCTTTTCTGGGCCCGAAAACAACAATTACGGAGCTAAGCTTTGTAACTCTTGTAGATCTCTGAATTAGCTTCAGTTTGAGCTTCGGTTTGGCTCGATCGGACTTACGATTTGAAAGTTATGCCCGTTTCCGTGAACAGGTATAATCTGGCAATTTCCTGACGAAGCATCACGGGCTCGGATCGCCCCCTCTGGTTCGTGAGCACCAATTCGGATCGCTCCCATCAGCTCGCCCTCGATCGGATCGCCCCCCTCGGATCGCCCCTCATGCACCACGATCCGACCCGTCATCACCCTGCTCGCTACCTCCAACCACGTCCCGTTCGTGGTGCGCACCCTTGATCCGCGATCCGATCCTATCACCACGATCCGACCACCGAGCCTGCAGATAAGCACACTGTTTTGAAATGTTCTCGTGCCTACTTTTGCTCCTATTACCCTGGATCGTGTGCCACGTACCCCACCACGATCCGATCCCCGCACCTGCTCCTGCGCAGCTTGTTCTGACCTATTCTCAAGGCAATTTTCACTCCAACTTGCATGGATCTGATTACACATGTCACATGATGATTTGGAGATGATTTCTGGACGTTTTCCACCACATTTCGAGATTTTTGGGATGTGTGCCATGTGTCCCATGAACCGCCTTCAGGAAACAGCTATAAATACACCATTTGAAGGCATTTTCAAGGATCTTTTTGGCCATTCTTCTTCACGGCTTCCACCATTATTGAAGTGCAAGGACTTTGCACCTCGATACACTCAAATTCTTCTCTTTTCAATACAATTAACACACGGATTGTGTGTCTACATGTAACTGATTCTTGTAATCTGTCGGTATAACAATAAGATTATAAAGTGGACGTAGGCTACATCTACAGCCGAACCACTATAAAAACCTTGTGTGTCTCCTCTTTATTTACTCTTTTTTGCATTTTGTGATCTGCTATCTGCATTTGGGTGTTAGGCCCAATTTTTGGTCTAACACAGCATGTGGATGCAACATTCAAACTAAGCTCCCTTCTTCTTTTTCCCTTTCCTTTTCGTCGTCTCACACCTTCTAACTTTACAAATTTTGTAGAAATAAAAAAAGCTTCAACTATATTTGGACTCCGCCTAACCCTAGACACCCAGCTCAACCAAAGGGATCCGGTGGTTATTGCATAGGAAAAAACTGCCTACGTATCCCTTTTGTGGGATCAAGACCATGTAGTTCTATTTCCTTCTCTCCCTGTGCATCCAAATACTCGTTAGTACATTAAAATCATTGCATTCATTCAACCATTTCATCCATTTATCCATTGCAATCAATGTAATTCAATACAATCGATGTAAACGTTGCAATTAACACATTTGCAATCACTGCACTTACGTAATCAAATAACCATAGAATGATGTATTTACGTAATTATATTAACATGTAGTCATCAAAAACCAACAATATTCAATGATAACTTCAACTTATAAGATAAGAAGATAACAACGTAAATATACTTACACAACTATTATTTATTAATCAATAGTAATACGTCATTAATGCAAGTATAAACCATCATTATGTACTAATCATTGCGAAATAGTAACATAGTAATCAACATTACCGCACGTGTACTAATCCAATCAGTATTAATAACAAAATATCCATTATCAAATAGCCATAATTAACTACATGTCAATTTGTAGTAATAATGTAAAACATCACATATTCATCCTTAATTTGATTCATCATTGTGTACTATTCAATCATATTTTTGACAATTGTTTTTTTTTTATTACAAGTATAAGACTATCTTATTATCGTTCATTATAAAAGAAACTTTCTTGTTTTTAATTTTTCAGTTTTAGAATGTTCATTATTTCTTATTTTTCAAAACATTTTATTTTATCAAAACATAACCTTATCCAAACCACTTTGGAAATCAATGGCATTTTTATTTCACGCTAAATTATTAGTAATTTTATATTAAATTCTTTTAATATACTAGAAAGTCATCTTATCCCCATTGATTCCAAAACAGTGCAATTTTCAGTAAAACTACATCATTATGTATAAAATCTTATTTCGATGAATAAGAATAAACATTCTTTAGTACCAAGGAATTAGTAAATAATATCCTTATCTAACATTTCTAATAATTTCATTCTTTTTCCTTTCAAAACACCGTTAGTGCATACAAACTATGGAAAGTCACACTTTTCATTTGTTTAGCATATTTCAACGTCATTACCTCACTTCATTAATTTTATTTTAATGAATAACTCATATATATTTAAATCTGATACTAATTAAAATTATAGTAGTGCGATAATTAGTAATAAGCAGTAACCATAGACACAACACATCCAAAATATCTCAAACATAAAATAATTGTCAACATATCATGTCATAAATTAATAATCATAAATATTCTTCAAGAGATCAAAAAAATTTATAATTTAAATTAAATTAGTTAAATTAAAAAATGACTCATACCAACGCTTTTGCAAATAGTCTCCAAACTCATACAATCCATATGCGTGTAACCTCTCTATTTTATTTGACACACCCTTTCCTTTGCTGTAGCAAATTTGTTATGAGCCTCTTCATTTTTCTCTTTTATTTTGATTCTCCCTCTATCCTTTAATTTTGCATGTAATCTTTCATTATTTCTAAGGAAAAATTGGAGAAGGAAGCAAGATGTGGTTTAAAGAAATTTTTTAAGGAGGAAGGAAAGAAATAATATAGATGTAACACCCTGTAAAATGTACTTAATTATAACAATAACAATAGTTAATAGAAATAAGCAATTAAATAATAAAATATAAACATGTTGAAAAGTGAAATTTTGCAGCATTAAGATTTTGGCTACGAAAATCTTTTATTTTGGTTCGTGTCAAAATTCTGATATGTTTTCATATATAACATGTTGAAAATGGTGTTGGTATGAAGAAATTACAGTTCAATGAAATCTCTTGGTAAATGTGCATATATATGTGGTTAAATTAATAATATATATATCTAAGGGATAAATAAATTGGATAAAAATAATATTCCCTTAGGTAGATTTGAATTTCAAACGAAGAGATAAAGATAATGGGACAAGAATAATCTTTATAAGGTAGGAAATTATCAAATTGTTTAACAATATATATATATATATAATATCTTTAGCCCCCACATACGTTTATTGGGAAAACCAGCGACCTAGGGGTCCACTGCCCCCTTGAGGGGTGTCGACCGCCTGTCGACCACCTTTCTAGGGGGAGGTCGATCGCCTGGCATTGTAGATGCCCAATAAGGCTGGGTTTGGGTTAGGTTTTTTTTGGTTAATTTATAAGAATCAACAGCTAGGATTAAATCTTAATAATCCTACGGCTCCTGTTTACACAAAAACCTATAAATAACGCCCTAGACTCTATACCTAAACTCGGCCACTCTCCCTATCTGTGTCTCCACTTTGCCATTGATTCCAGAGAAACTCAATATAGGTTTTCTTCTTCCCTTAAGATCTACTTTTCTTTTTCTGATCTCCTTTTCTTATAGGATTAAAATTATAGATATGGAATCACCAAATTTATATTTATAAGAATTTTAGTTCTTTGATTCTTATGTATATAGATCTCTAGGGATTAGAGTTCGCATCAAATAAGCACAACAACGTCAGATCTACAACATTTCCAATCACTGTGAGCGGAATTAGTATTTCTTAGGCATATTCTACATTTGTAGATTACTGATACAATATGCCTAAGGAGAATTAGTATAACGACAATATCAAATTGCAAAACCCCTTAAATCTCCCTTTTTTATGTTTTTCGCAAGAACTGTCAATTTATATTGGGTTAGTGGATTTGTTTTCGTAGCGAATGAAGAACATTTGGGTAATATACTTTTATTTTATTTTATTTATCGTTTTTATCTAAATTTTTATTTGCAACTTAAAAAGATTTAGATTTGATTAGTTTTATTATTTAAATAGGTTTGGGTTTCTATTCTAAATAGATAATCCGAACGTATTCAGATTTGAAGCAAATCAAATGTAAATGTTTTTATATACAACATGAGAAATGGGTAAATTAGATAAATAAAGGTCTATGTATATATATATACATATATGTATATATATATATATATGTGTGTGTGTGTGTATGTATGTATATATATATATATATATATATGATGTAGAATAATTACACCTCGTTCTTGATTCATTACTTGAATTATTCCAATAAGCCAAGGGATGCAAGTTCTAATTTTATGCTGTATTTTTCCATTACTGCTATCGTTAATTATGTCCTTATGCCATTATGCTACGTATTTAGCAGTCTAATGTGGAAATTAAATGTGTATGCCTTGAATGTAGATTAAGTTGACAATTCACACCGTTAAAGCGTCTCTTCATCCGTACGAAAACTAGCGTTTATTATGTTATTAAATATTCTATTTAGGTAGCATAATTGACGTAATAATGACGTAATAAACACATTAGAATACGGTTAGAATTTGAAATGTCCCTATATTTTGGTTGCTTGTGTGTGTATAGAATGTCTTACCTATATATCAAATAATGACACATAGACACGAGGTTAGTCGTCATTCGTGGTAGAAGTCTGCCCGGAACCAACCGGCAAATCCATCAACCACAAGTGGGTCCGACTAATATGAGAGGTCTGGATGCCATAGGCCATTCGTGTTTAGTACACTGTGACACGAGGTTAAACCCACCTGATGTAGAAGTCTGCCCAAAACCACCCGATATATCCAACATCTGTAGGTAGACGGTTTAATGTGAGAGGTCTCGTGTGTGTGTGTGTGTATGTATATATATATATTATAAACCTGGTTGACTCTCTTCTTATCTAGTTTGGATCTTAAGTGGTTAGGACTAGGATCGTTTCCGAAGGTTATTCCTTGGATAGGTACCATAGTCATTGGACCCACCCTTATTAGATTCAAAGTATGTCTATGGGTCCTCCTTCTTTGAAAGTGGTTAGGCATAGCGGTAACGGAGTAGGGTAGTTCACGGGGAATGTCCACTTCCTCTAGGAGCTTGTAAGGGCCAACCTAAGGACAAATTTGGTTTTCGTGATACGTAGCATGTTATTTGATTCACCAACTATTTAAGGGAAGTCTTAAGCGGCATAGGTGTTCTACCATAATATTAGTTAAGTAGTAGCATGTGACGTCCGCTGGAGGGGTCTTAAATGGCTCTATGTGGGCCCACCTTAAAACTGGCATTAAGCGGCGAGATACTACTTCTCATATTACTTGTGAGAATATAGACTTAAGAATGCTGACGTTTTAGGATGGGGTCTTAAGGGGATAGGGTCCGCCTTAGGGTCATAAGAGATCATAAGAATCCACCTTTATTAAATAAGTATAGGCCTTAAGTGACTGAGAATGCCCACCTCGTTGGGTCTTTACCCTAAATGCACTAATGGAGGTCTTAAGCGATTGAGTCGGATATCCACCTCATTGGTAGATACTTTATGTTCATGTGAATGCTTGTGTGTTTCATAGACATACCTTGATATATATAACCTACTAAATCTTGGGTATGGTTTATAAGTAGATACCATTTTCAGTTACATAGGACTTTGTGTTCCAACCCCTCCCCTTAACATATCCAACATGTCAGTAGGTAGGGTAGATTCAATGGACGAAGCAATGATGGAGACTGAAGACGACAATGGAGATATTATGCTATTATTAATTATTATTGCTATATTTCTTATGGAAACTTTAAATAATGAGTTTATTGATGTATCTATGGAATAATTGTATCTTGACAATCTGTGTTTTAATTCTGTGGTTTTTATGAAATGTTACATCATATTTTGGTATTATATTTTCTCGTTCCACTGTGTGAGATTTCCATGACTCAATGTCTATCTATTATTCTGTGCAAATGTAATTCCTTACAGGAAACAAGGACCTGTTTAGAATGGCTCTAAGTTTCGATCGACCTTTTTTAGGTCGAAATTTAGGCTCATTCCGAGTGGGTTGTTACATTTGGTATCACAGTATAGGTTACCCGATTACAGAAAAATTATACATATGAGAGACATATTTGTATTTTGAAAATGTTTTTCAAACTATATATATAATATATACTTACCCTAATAAGCATAAGCATCTATACTAGGCAACTTTATCGTTTTCTTCATTTTTCAGCTTAAATACTATCTCAGGAGTATCCACTAAATGATTCATCCTTTTCTTCTTAGATAGTAGAATGGCTGATCATCCTGCCAAACAGGAAACCAGGCAAGACCCCGGTAGTTGCTCGAATGGTTCCAACAATATCTCCGTACTATGGAACAGGTCTGTGCTGCTAATCCCGCCCTAGCGGTGCCTGCAGCTCCTATTGTTGAGGTAGCCTTTGATTTTTCTCGATTCTGTAAGAGCTTTGCAAACCATGGCAGGAAATCATTCTCAGGAACAGAGGGTTTTACTAGCGCACAAGCTTGGATAATGTACTACGAAAGAATTTTCGAAGCTACTTGATGACCAAATGAAGTAAAAAGGAGAATTTCAGTCTGGCATTTGAAGAAGCCCTTAAATGGTGGAACTTAGTATCTGCAGAGAACGAAGGCTGAATATTTACATGGGCCGAATTCAAAGCCCTCTTCGAAGCAATTTTTTTGCCAAAAGCTGATATGACAATCCAGTTGAAGAAATTTATCCATATTAAGCAAGGAATTTTATGTCTACAAGAGTATGTGGCCAATTTCATTGAATTATGTAAGTTTATTAGGGATTTGGTGGATACCCCCAATGAAAAAAGCCTTAAGATTTGTTAAGGGGTTGAACTCCCTATTGAAGGACACTTTATTAGCGTAAGTAACATTCGGAGCAACCTTTGAAACCTTAGTAGAGACGGCTATTCTATGCACAGTTGAAGGCTTTAAGGAGAATTAGAATGGAGAGAAGGGAGAAGGAAGTTCTAATAAGAGTAAGAAAAAGGAATGGTGGAAGAACAAGAAGAAAGGGGGCAAATTTAAAAAGGAAGCTAAGACTTGTACGAGGTGTAACCGCAAGGGCCATGAGGCTAAGGATTGCAGGACTTCTTTGGCAAGGAAAGAATTTAAAGGAAAATGTTTCAATTGTCACAGGAAGGACACATATCTAAGAACTTCCCAGAGTCTAAAGTTATCCGTAGTAGTTAGAATTATACATCGGAGGCAATACCGATACAAAGTCTACCCCCAAGAGACCAAAGTCAACCCGCATTTGAAGGTATAACTTCTGTTGCAGGAATTTCTATATACACCTTGTTCGATTTGGGAGCGACCCATACTTTTATCTCTAAGAGGCTAGTTAATTTGTTGAACCTTCCCTTATTTATCTCTAGTAATCCGATAGTGGTGGCCAACCCTATTGAAGGAGCTAAGTATCTAGAGTTGATGTGCAAAGACCTATTTTTGGATATCGACGATGTCGAATTCCTTTATGAAGCGTACGCATTGGATTTTATAGGGTATAACCTTATCCTAGGTATAAATTGGCTATCATTTTATCGGGTTGTCCTAGATTGCGACAAGAGAGTTGTTCATCTTAGGAGCCGAGAAGGATGTAGTTTGAAAATTTCTTGTGATGTTAGGAACAAGGATAAAGCCTTATTATATTCCTTATCTCCTAGTTCAAAAGGACCATCTTTAGTCCCTATAACATGTGAGCTCTTAGATGTCTTTGAGGAAGTCACGGGACTTATACCCCATAGAGAAATCTCTTTTCGTATTGACCTAAAGAAGGACGCTAGACCAGTATATTTACCCTTAAGGTTTATGGCGCCTAAAGAAAGAAGGAAATTGGATAAGTAGATTTCAGAGTTATTACAGAAGAGCTTCATTCGGCGAATGAATGGGGTGCACCTGTTGTGTTTGCCAGCAAAGCAGACGGATCTCTAAGACTTTGTGTGGGTTATGAGGAGCTTAATAAGTTGACCAAGAAGAATAGGTATCCCTTACCTAGAATTGATGATTTATTTGACCCCTTGGGAGGAGCCCGGGTATTTTGCCAATTAAACCTTGCCATTGGATTTCACTAGTTGAGAATTTCGGAGGACGGTAAGGAAAAAACCGTGTTTAGGATGCTGGATGAACGTTCCAATGGGAAGTTATGCCCTTCGGACTGACGAATGCACCCGCTTTCTTTGTTGACCTCATGAGTAGAGTGTTTAGGGGCATTCTAAATAAAATTATGGTAGTCTTCATAGATGACATCCTTATATTTTCAAAAGACCATAAAGAGCCCTCACATCCTTTTCATTTAGACCTTATTCCTCATAAATTTTAAATATAGTCATGTTTTTTGAATAACGACAAAAGGGCTATCTTATAAAAATCCCTATGGATTCAACTAAGTTTACTTAACCCCCGTTCAAGTAAACATGTTCATACAATCCCTATGGATTCAATAGGTTAAGTATTCCAATTCGTTACCATGTCCATTTATGGTTATAATGGGCTAGACCTCCCACATTAGGCCTACAACTTGTTGATGCTGGATATGTTGGTCGGGTCCAGGCGGACTTATTCCACAAGTTGGGCCTAACCTCATGTCTTAGCCCGTCTCGTATTTGTGCATTTAGACCCCTCACATTAGATTCAACATTTGCGGTTGCGGAATATTTCGGTCGGGTCCGGACAGACCCCATAAATGCAATCTAACCTTATGCCATAAGTGCAGTTACAGTTTCTAATTACCTTAATCCTAGGAATTTTAATTATTAACCAATTAGTTATACCTATGTCTTTATAGGTGTTCATGCCCATTTACCCAATTATATTCATAATGGATTATATGCCCAAATTTATGTCCATAAACATTATTTAAGTTATGCCAATTTCAATGTTTTCCCCCGTTCCCTAACTAACACATCGCATAAATTTAGCGACATGCCTAGGCTAGAAAGTAGTCTGGCCATAAATAATGAAAAGGGAAAGGTGATGGAAAGATGACCATAGTGATTATTTTAATAAAAGTTACATAAACATGTAATTGGCATAGTGATAAGGTGGACATATAAGAATAGATCTAGTGAGCATGTGATAATAAAACTAGATCTAACATACTAAGGATGTCATAATAGGCATGAATAAATAAGGATTCATATGTCCAATTAATGACAGATCTAAATTAGCCACAACATGATAAGTACCAAATGATCTAAAAATAATTAGATCCATAAGTAGATGTGACATGATAAATTAACCACAAGTGAATTAGACCTATAAAGATAGATCTAGCATGATAATGTTTAAGATCCAAAAATGTGACATGATAAATTAACAACAAGCGAATTAGATCTATAAAGGTAGATTTAGCATGATAATATTTAAGATCCACAACTGTGACATGATAAATTAACCACAATCTAATTAGATTTGTAAAGGTAAATCTAGCATTATAATAGTTTAGATCCACAATTGTGACATGATAAATTAACCACAAGCGAATTAGATATATAAAGGTAGATCTAGCATGATAATATTTAAGATCCACAATTGTGACATGATAAATTAATCACAAGCAAATTAGATCTATAAAGGTAGATCTAGCATGATAATGTTTAAGATCCATTTCATAGTTATGTCATAGATTCAAAAGTTCCAATAGATCTGATATGATAAAGATTTAGATCCAACTCATAGAATATTATAGATTCACAAATTATGATAGATCCAACATGATTCAATCACAGGCATATATCCAAACCACAGTCATATCACGTTTACTTTTAATCATTTAAATCTAAAAGTAACTAACTCACAGTGTTTGGATTTTAGAAGATAGAAAAGAAATTGTTGGTATAGAATCTTAGATCTATTCTTGAAACACTTGAATCTTTAAACTTGATTTGTAGAAGAAGAAAGGATTAGACTTAGTTCAGGTACTGACAGCATTTGGCCTCCATTGATTTCAATATGAGAAAACAGGAGAAATGAGGGTATATTTATAGCTGTCAGCCTCCAAAATTCGATTGCCACCTCAGCCCTATTGGAAATCGGGCCACGAGTCGACACCAACTTGGGTCCGGATGCCCAAAAATATACATGTGCACACACTTTACAAGTGCGCCAGTGTAAAAATGCCTTAGCGCACTTGTCAAATGCGACAGTTGTTCCTGCTCTCGTCGTCAAACTTCTACCATCCATAACTTCTTCATATATTATCCGTTTTACACAAACTAGGTGTCTATCTTGACCAGAATTTTGAGACAGACGCAATGACATAGTCCGTTTCCCTTAATTATGAATATTAAATTAATTATTCTTTAATTTATCCTCTTTTAATTTTGTTGAAATACGGGGTGTTACACATGGTTTAGTAAAAAAGCAAAATACCGTATCTTTGTCAACAACTGAAGCAGAATATATATCTGCTGCTTTGGCTTGTTCACTAGTAATATATACAACAAACTTTAAATGATTTTGGTTTAAGTATAAATAAATCATGTAAACACCCCACCTCCGTTAAGGTCACTCACAAAGGGAATTCATTAACTTTGGTGGAGTATTATAGGTAAAAGGTACAAGTAATTTACAAGACAGACATATAAACAGTGGAACGACTAAATTTTATTTCATAAGCATGTGGTCCAGTCAAAACATTACAACAACTGTCTTAAAAAACAACTTCCAAAATCATTACAGTAAAGCCTCTGTCTTGACTAAAACATAAAGAAGCATAAACAATAATAAAGCAGCATAAATCCCCAATTAAGAGTGTAACCACAGCCATAGCCCAAGAAAAAAGAGTCCAAGCAATACGTCTACTTTCTTCAAGCTGGAAAAGGTCTGGACTAAGTTGAAGTATTCCCTTCCTGCGGACCTTGGGGGGGACGGAAGACAAAAAGACGAAATAAAACGGGTTAGACATAAGCCTGGTAAGTCCAGTGATTATTTAGCGTGTAAACAGGTAAAAGGATCATGACATGAATAAATTGAACCTAGGGCAATGCCCTAGAAATAAGATAATGATAAATAAGGCAAGATAAACTGAATACACTATCGCACTCATTTCTATTTCTCTACACTTACTAACTAGTGTTTTCAACTAGCACCATGTGTTCATGATAAAATGATCTCTTTTATAGATCGGCTTCTACTAGCATGCATTTATGACTTATGTCATTCGGCCCCGCTTGATTGTAGATACCTGTGCTGGTCCCACCATGGGGTGTATCAATTCCTATGGTGGCAACCTTACACAAAATCAAGATGCACAGTATATACTACTGATGCCCAGTGCCTGATTTGCCCATGCCAGAGTACGTGCACGCCCATACTCCATTGGAACCTACACTGCTGCACCACCCGCCGTTATTTTGACAACTTATAATCAGCCCAGTAATCGTGCCCCACCCTACCTAGTTCAGGGTACCATTATGTGGGCTACTGCTGAAATGGGTCCCTGTTACTATTCCTAATCAACATGTTAAAATGGTTAAGTGTTCTCAAATTAACCTAACCCCACCCATCAGTTTAGTTAACATGCTGTATTGGTTAAGTGTTGCCTTAATTAACTTAACCCTACCATTCTTAGCCTGTCTTAGCTTTAATTCATTCATTAAAGCACCAACCACTCACATTAGATATGTATTGTTGCGGTCGCTGGATGTGTCGGGCGGTTCCAAGCAGTCTTACACCGCAACTCAGTCTAACCTCGGGTTTTTCGGGCTTAATGCGCTAACCTCTCACATTAGATGTATATTGTTACGGTTGCTGGATGTGTCGGGCAGTTCCGGGCAATCTTACACCGCAACTCAATCTAACCTCGGGTTAGGCACAATCATCTTTTAATTAATTTACATATTTACTATTTATGTTTATATGTAAATTATCCACCAATATTGTCAACTCAAGTCATGTCCCATTTACCCTTCTAAATTTTTGTCCATAATTCTTAGGTATACAAATTATACCATTTTATGCATTAATCATTTACATGATTATGAGCCAACCTATGCCAATAACATAGAATTTAATATATTTCCCAACGTATCCCCCGTTATTCGTTCGCATAAATTACATATAACATTAGGCTCGCAAATTAGCCTAACTCATAAACAAGGAAGGAAAAAGAAAAGGGACATGTAACATTCCAACGGCATAAAACAGTTTAGGTCGACTAAGCATGTGTAATATAAATTTGGCATAGTACTACAAATTTAATTAAGCATGTACATGTGAACTTGCATTTGAGTTGGATCAAATTAAAATAGATCTAAACATCTAAGCATGTAGATATAGACATATAAACGTATATGAACATGACTTAGCTTATGATCTTGCATATAACATAACATAAGGAATCACCAAATTTATATACAACATGATAGGTTCATTACCAAATTATTATACAACATGATAGGTTCATCACCAATTTAACATACAACATGATAAGTCCATCACCAATTTAATATTCAACATGATAGGTTCATCACCAAAGTTATATACAACATGATTGGTTCATCACCAAATTAATATACAACATGGTAGGTTATATCAATCACAATAGTCACGTAGGCATAGGTAATTTCAGAGTAGCAACATGAATCAAAATACGATTATCTACAGGCATAGTTCTAGTTTCTCTTTATTACAAGTCAAGACTTTTATTTGTTCAAATCTAAAGAATAACTGAACTTACAAACAAAAGAACAAATCTTGTTTTCTAGGATCTGATTTTTGAAACTGAAAAGCTATCCTTTGATGTAGACTACTGATTCTATAGTTTTGATTTGATTTGGGACTTCCTAACTTGACTTGTAGTTTAGAGAAAAACGGAGGCCACGCTAGTTTGGCCATGGACATCATGACGGCTTCAGAGGGCAATTTTATGTGGTTTTAGGGTTGAGGTTGGGGTTGTTTATATAGAAGTTTAGATTAATGAGAGCCGTTAGATTAACCTAGGAATAATTAGAGCCATCCGGACTTAACAGAGCCAACCGGAAGTCGACACATAAGCCCTAGTGACTCAGAAAACGTCGCTGGACAAAACAGTCCAGGTCTGGGCGAGGGGGTCGACCCCTACAGGGGGGCTCGACACCTATGTCGACCCCTTTTGGGGGAGTCGACCCCTATGGGCGGTAATTTTCCTTCCCAGCCGCTTATCTCGGAATTTTTGAATTTGAACCGTTTTTTTAATTTAATTATTATTTATATTTAATATCTGTTTAAACTTGAAATCTTCTGAACTCCATAACTTCTTCATACGGAGTCCGATTCACGCAAACTCGGACTCTATATCAAGCATAATTCTGAGATGAACGCAATGGCATAACCCGTTTCCCTTAATTCCCACTTTTAAAATTAAGTATTCTTTAATTCGTTAAATTAATGTTCATAGAAAATACGGGGTGTTACATTTTCCCCTCCTTAAAGGATTTCATCCCCGAAATCTTCAAGTCAAGAAGAATGTATATCCTACCATCCAGCATCCATCTACTCAACCATTCAATCGTAGGCATCCATTGTCCTTAAAAGGTATCTAATGCTTTTCATGAACATATGCATAGTGTGTGTATATGTCCTTGTCTAATGCAAAATCAGGTGGTCTACTGATTCAGTTGACCTACTTAATGCAAATCATGATAGTGCCATGAGTCCATTATGTATGCAATTATTCCTAATCATTCTTTCTATATGAGTGCACAATCATTCTTACAAATGCAACGTTCATATGGTAACACATCAAGTTTCAATCCATATACAAATACATATATGCATATGCAATATGAAAGACTGAGCCGATCTAGTACCTAATGTGTGTGTGTGTATGCATCCACGTGCAACCACTTGCAATCATCAACCATAACATGTTTCAAATACATGTTTACATCCATTGGTTTCTACCTAAGGATAGGATAGAGGAGATATGATTAAGAGATAGATACAAGTATGCATAAACTTATGAAAAAGAGATCAAGGATATACCCTCAAAAAGAAAAGGGTAGGCTGTGTGTATCTTGTCCTCAGTCTCCCAAGTCGCGTCTTCCTCAGCGTCACTCCATTGAACTTTAACAAGCTTGACTTCACGGTTATGTAGCTTTTTGATTTATGTCCCTAAGATAAGAGTTGGAACTCTCCTCACCGTCGCTACTCACTCCACTTCTATTTCCTCTAGTATGCTTGGATCAACAACTTCTGGCGACTCATGTAAGCACTTTCGTAGTGAGAGACATGGAAAACATTATGAACTCCAGCCAATCTTTCGGGCATCTCTTCTTTATAAGCCATCTTTCCAATCCTTTCAATGATAGGAAATAGCCTTACAAATCTTGGTGCCAATTTTCCTGTAGATCCAAAGCAAACGACATTCATCAAAGGAGATACTTTAAGGAAAACCTTGTCTCCAACCTCAAACTCAAGGTCGGTCCTTCTTTTATCAGCATAGGACTTCTGTCTATCTTGTGCAGTCTTCATTCGTCTTCGTATCAAGTCCACCTTCTTTGAAGTTTCTCTAATCATGTCCTGCCTAAGTATGAGCTTGTCTGTAGACTTCCACCAACAAGTTGGTGATCGACATGGTCTTCCATATAAAGCCTCGAAGGATGCCATCCTATGGTGGCTTAGTAGCTATTACTGTAGGCGAACTCCACCAAAGGAAGAAGATCCTCTCATGTCCCTCCAAAATCAAGAATGCACAATCTCAAAAGATCTTCTAATACTCTGTTCACCCTTTCCGTCTGACCATCGGTTTGAGGGTGATAGGAAGTGCTTAGGCATAGCTGTGTGCCTACAGCTTCTTGCAAACTCTTCCAAAACTCGCTCGTAAAGATAGAATCTCGGTCACTTACTATGCTAGAGGGCATTCCATGAAGTCGAACCACCTCTTTAAGATAAATGGATGCTAACGATGAGGCAGTCCTCCTACTCTTAAGAGGTATAAAGTGAGCGCTTTTAGTGAGCCTGTCCACTATTACCCAAATACTGGTATTGACCCTTGTTGACCTAGGCAACCCATCAATAAAGTCCATCGAAATGCTATCCCATTTCCACTGTGGGACCTTTAGAGGATGAAGCAGACCACCAGGCTTCTTCTGCTCCGCTTTGACTTGCTGGCATATCAAGCATTTAGAGACAAATTCAACTACATCCTTCTTCATGCCATTCCAAAAGAAAACCCTTTTTATGTCTTTATACATCTTGTCCCCACCTGGGCGTATGGTCAATTTAGAATGGTGCGCTTCTTCGAGAACGGTTTTCATTAAATCTCTTGCTTGTGGGACGCATAGTCTTCCATCCTGTCTCAACCAACCCTTGTCATTGATGGAGTATCTATTGAGGTGACTAGAAGTCTCACCACTCATTAGCTTATCCGTCACATCACCTAGCTGAGGGTCTTCATGTTGCGCGGTTCCTATTGAGTCCAAAAGCGTAGGCCGCACCTCTAGTGGTGCTAACAAACCAGGTACAAATTCGAAGGAGGGTCTAAAGTCAAAGTTTGCTATGTACTCCAAGCTTTGCCTTTCTACAAAGAGAGGACTTAAGGTCAGCTTTTTCCTACTCAAGGCGTCTGCTACCACATTGCCCTTGCCAGGGGTATAAGCAATCTCAAAATCGTATGAGGCCAGAAATTCCATCCACCTTTGTTGTCTCAAGTTAAGATCTTTCTGTGAGAAAAGGTACTTTAATGATTTATGGTCACTAAACAATTCAAACCTTTCTCCTAGTAGATAATGACGCCATGACTTAAGAGAGAAAACAATGGCAACTAGCTCCAAATCATGAGTTGGGTAGTTCTTCTCATGTACCTTCAACTGCCTTCCTCCATAACAAACTACTTTGCCCTCTTGCATCAAGACAATGCCCAATCCTGTTCTGCATGCGTCTGTGTAGACTATAAACATCTTACTCCCATCAGGCAATGTCAGAACTGGGGTTGTTGTCAGAGCCCTTTTCAGTCGTTGGAAAGCAACATCGCAATCCAAATCCCAAGCAAAAGTTAGGTTCTTCTTCGTCAATCTAGTAAGTAGGGCTGAGATCTTTGCAAAGTCTTTAATGAAATTTCGGTAAAAGCCCGCTAGTCCGAGGAAACTTCATACTTCGGTTGCGTTCCAGGGGACCTTCCAATATTGCACCACAACTACTTTTGCGGGATCCACAACTATCGCCTCTTTGGACACCACATGTCCTAGAAACCCTACTTCTCTCCAAAAATGGAATTTGGAGAATTTTGCTTTTAGCTGGTGTGCATGAAAAGTATCCATGACTTCCCTTAAATGCAAAGCATGCTCTTCCTCACTTTTTGAGAAGATCAAAATGTCGTCCACGAAGACCACCACAAATTTATTAAGGAACTCCCTGAACACCCGACTCATCAAGTCAACGAAATAAGCAGGTACATTTGTCAAGCCGAAAGGAATGACAAGTCATTCGAAGAAACCATCCGGGGTCCTGAATGCAGTCTTATCAATGCTGTCCTCAACCACTCTTAGCTGATGAAACTCGGTAGCCAGATCTAGTTGGGAGAAAACTGATGCACCTACAAGCTGATCGAACAAGTCGTCTATTCTTAGAAGTGGGTGCCTATTCTTCTTGGTCGGCTTGTTTAGCTCCCTATAGCCAACGCATAGGTGAAGTGAACCATCTGCTTTGGTTGCAAACACCACTGGAGCACCCCATTCAGAAATACTCCGCCTTATAAACCCCTTTTCAAGCAACTCTTTAACTTGCTTGCTGAGCTAGGGGTGTGCATTATTCGGTTTAACCAAATAAACCAACCAAACCAATTTATTTTGGTTGGTTTGGTTTTGAAATTAAATTGGTTTGTAATCAGCCCGGAAAAACATTAAGTTCGTTATCGGTTTAACCAAATTAACCGAACTTTTACTATATATTCAAAATTATCGGTATTATAATAAATATTTTATTTTAGTTTAGGTATTTAAGTATATTATAATCATCACCTATGTGTCAAAATTAATATTATTAAGCATAAGAATCATAAATAATAACATTCTAATCATAAATTTATAATTTATTTCAAATTATATTGAATATTTCAAACACAAAGTATAAAACATTTTTAGTTCGGTTTAATCGGATAACCAACCGAACCAATCAAAATTAATTTGGTTGACTTGGTTTGGTTTTCAATTTTATTGGTTTTAATTTGGTTTGACAAATTTCATCATCGGATAAACCAAACTAACCAAACGCTCACCCCTATGCTGAGCTCCTTCCTTTCCCTTAGTGCTATGTGTCAAACGGGTAGAGCAATGGGTTTTGCATTATCAACAAGGTATATGCGGAAGTCTATCTCTCGCTTCGGAGGTAAACCCTTCACCTCTTCAAAGACATCCGAGTATTCACAGACTACTCTAACAGATTGCAGGTTCTCAACAGACGCATCAAGAGATTCCATGTAACTAAGCATAACAGAGTTCATGGGATTACAAGAGATTTCGAGAGTGTTACCGAGGCAAATCATAAGTCTAACCACTCTTTTTTCACAGTCGAGGACGACACCATTACTGGATAGCCAATCCATGCCTAAAATCAACCCATAGCCCGTGAAGCCCAAAACATAGGCATTACATCTAAACCCAACGCTTAGTATAGAAATTTCCAAATCCAAACAAATAATTGATAAATAAGCTGAACCCCCAATTGGATTTGAAACAACCAAGGGATCCTCTACTATACTGGTGTCTAGGTGCAAAGATTCAACTAAAGCAGTCGATATAAAAGAGTGCGATGCGCCAGAATCAAAGAGAGTACGAATAGGATGATCAAAAAGATAAACTAAACTCTCAAAAAATATTTTTACCTCGTTCTTGCGGAGGTGCTATGAGAGTGTGAACCTGCCCTCCAGAAGTAGATTCAGTCCTCTGCCCTTGCCCTTGCTTTCTTGGCAGTCCTTAACCATGTGTCCTGTCTCGCCGCACTGAAAACAACTGCCAATCTTCCTCTTCTTCTTTCTGCAGTCCTTAATCAGATGTCCAGGTATGCCACAAAAATTACACTTCCTCTTGTCATAGGGTTTATTATTCTTCCCGCCTTTCTTGGAATCCGTCTTCTTGTTCTTTGACCCCTCCACTTTCTTGTCTTGAGGTACTTCCACCTTTGTCTCTTTCTTGCCATCCTTATCTTCCTCCTGTAATAGTGCCATGTCCACTAGTCTCTCATAAGTCGCACCTATAGGTATATGAGTCATAGCTAGGCCGTGCAGTGGCTCGTTCAACCCTTTAATGAAATGGAGAGCCTTCTTATATGGAGTGTTCACTAACTCCAATCCGAATCTAGCCAGATGGTTGAATTGGTTGACGTATTCCTTGACCTATAGGCTTTCCTGTTTGACAGCTAAGAACTTTTCCATCTGTAAGCTTCGTTCAGCTTGCGAGAGGAACTTCATTTCAAATCTCATTCTGAAATCCTCCCAAGTTTCAACCGGTCTCTCAGCATTAGTAACTTCCCACCAATAAGAGGCTTCGTCCTTAAGTAACCACACAGCCAATTATATCTTCTGCCTATAGTCCACTTCGAAGATAACAAACAAATCTTCTGTTTCCTTGAGCCAGTTTCTTGCTTCCACAAATGATTCTGTCCCATTAAAGTTCTTTCCACCCATGGCTCGAAAGTCTCTGCATATCTTCGAGAAATCATTTGCACGAGGAGAAGGAGGGGGAGGAGGAATAGCTGCAACTGGGGAAGGAGGAACGTCTGCTGGGCCTACATTATTTGCCCTAGCCTCCAGGTACCTTTTGAACCAACCAGGTACTGGAACGCCCTCAGGAAGATTAAGATCCCCAGACATGCTGAAACGAAAGGAAAATGTTCAAAACAAGGGATAAAATGATAGTGCATATGGCTTTGGGGATTATGCTCTTTAAAATAAAACAACATTTTTCTCAAAAATGCTTCTTTAAACTTCTTTTTGAAAAATAGTTTTCAAAAACTTTATTTGATCTGGTAAACCATTGCTCTGATACCAAGTGTAAACACCCCACCTCCGTTAAGGTTACTCACAAACGGAATGCATTAACTTTGGTGGAGTATTATAGGTAAAAGGTACAAGTAATTTACAAGACAGACATATAAACAGCGGAAAGACTAAATTTTATTTCATAAGCACGTGGTCCGGTCAAAACATTACAACAACTGTCTTAAAAACCAACTTTCAAAATCATTACAGCAAAGCCTCTGCTTTGACTAAAACATAAAGAAGCATAAACAATAATAAAGCAGCATAAATCCCCAATTAAGAGTGTAACCACAACCATAGCCCAAGAAAAGAGAGTCCAAGCAATATGTCTACTTTTTTCAAGCTGGAAAAGGTCTGGACTAAGTTGAAGTATTCTCTCCCTGCGGACCTGGGGGGAAACGGAAGACAAGAAGACGAAAGAAAACGGGTCAGACATAAGCCTAGTAAGTCCAGTGATTATTTAGCACGTAAACAGGTAAAAGGATCATGACATGAATAAAATGAACCTAGGACAATGCCCTAGAAATAAGATAACGATAAATAAGGCAAGATAAACTGAATATACTGAAACACCCTACCTCCGTTAAGGTCACTCACAAAGAGAATGCCTTAACTTTGGTGGAGCATTATAGGTAAAAGGCACGAATAATTTACAAGACATACATATATAAGCAGCGGAAAAACTAAATTTATTTCATACGTGATTCATAACAGAAACATTACAGCAAACTGTCTCAAAACAACTTCCAAATCATTACATCAAAATCTCTGTCTTGATTATAACATAAAGAAGCATAAAACAAAATAAAACTGCATAAATCCCCAAGTAGTAGTGTGTCCAAAGCCATAGCCAAAGATAATAGGTTCCAAGTTATACATCACACAGTCTTCAAGCTTGAAAAGATGAACGGTCCAAATTAAGCTGAGCTATTCCCTCCCTGGCTACCTGAGGGGGAGGGGCGAACGGAAGAAAAGAGAGCAAAAGAAAAATGGGTCAGACATAAGTCTGGTAAGTCCAGTGATTATTCAACATGTAAAATGGTAAGAGAACCATGACATGAATAAACCGGACGCAGGACAGTAACAAAGAAAATAAGGTAACATAGGATAAGGCAAGGTAAACAAGGCAAGATAAACTAATCATACTATCGCACTCATATCCATATTCTTTGCACCTGCTAGATATTTCAACCATCATCATGAGTTCAAACCTGTTGATCCCTTTTTATCGATCGGCTCCTACTCGCCCACATTTAATACTTGTGTCATACGACCCCGCTCGATTGTAGATACCTATGCTGGTCCTACCATGGGGTGTATCAAATCCTATGGTGGCAACCCGACACAATTCAAGATGCACAGTGTAAACTACTGAGGCCCAGTTCCTGCTTTTTCCACTCCGGAGTACGTGCACGCCCATACTCTATCGGAACCTACACTGAAGCACCAACCACCGTTGTTTTGACCGCTTATGATCAGCCCAGTAATCGTGCCCCACCCTGCCTAGTTCAGGATACCATGATACATCTATGTGGGTTACTGCTGAAATGGGTCCCTGTTACTAGGGTTTCCTAGTCAACATGTTAAATTGGTTAAGTGTCCAAGTTAACCTAACCCCACCCATCAGTTTAGTTAACATGTTGTATTGGTTAAATGTTACCTTAATTAACTTAACCCTACCATTCCTGACTTATCTTTAATTCATTCATTAAAGCACCAACCACTCACATTAGACAGGTATTGTTGCGGTCACTAAATGTGCCGGTCGGGTCCGGGCAGTTTTACACTGTAGCTTAGTCTAACCTCGGGTCCTTTTGGGCTCGATGCACTAACCTCCCACATTAGATATATATTGTTACGGTTGCTGGATGTGCCGAGCGGTTTCGGGCAGTCTTACACCGTAACTTAATCTAACTTCGGGTTAGGCATATTCGTCTTTTCTAAATTTGCATATTTACCTCTTTATATTTATATGTAAATTATTGTCATTCAAGTCAAGCCCCACTTTCTCTTTAAATCAAGTTCATAATTTTAGGTATAAAAATTTATACCACTTTATGCCATAAAACATTTACATGTTTATGAGCCAAATACGCCAATTATATGTAATTTCATGTTTTTCCCCAATGTTACCCCCGTTAAACGTTCGCATAAATCACATAAAATGTTAGGCTCGATACATAGCCTAACTTATACACAAAAGGGGAAAAAGTGGAACATGTAATAATTCCAACATCATAAAAATATGGATCTAACCTCACATGTATCATGAATTTGGCATAGAACAATATACATTTAATTATGAACTTGCAAATTTTGATCTACTCAACATGAATCATGAAATAGGGGTTTATAGAACTACATAAACTTAAAATTAGGCATGTAGTTGTGAGCTTGCAAATTAGTTGGTTCAAATTTAATATGAACCTAATCATATTAGCATGTAGTTTTGGTCATATACGCGATCATGGTTGAACTTGCATAAAGTTCCCAAATTGACATACAACATATAGGTGTCATTACAAAATCATACAACATGAAATGTCATCGCCAAATTATACAACATGGTATTTCATCGTCAAATTACACAACATGATATGCCATTGCCAAATTATACAACATAATATGTCATCGCAAATTTATTCAACATATATGTGATCGCCAAAGTATACGCATAATATGTCATCACAACATATATGTCATTTCCAAATTATACCACATATGGATTCATTACCAAGCATTTAACATTTATCATCAAATCACATACAATATAATCACAAACTTAATCATGATAAGAGTCATAGTCTTAATCAATTCAGCTTAACAAAAAGGATAGGCATAAATTTACATAGGTGTTGTTCTACGTCCAGTTATTTAGTCACAATTCTAATATCGTTTAGGTCTAAATGATAACTGGACTCACAAAAAGGAGACTAGTCTTCTGTTCTGGGATCTGTATTCTGAAATTAAATAGCTCTCCTTTGTTGTAGACGTTGAATTCTCTTAGTTGAATTAGATTTGATTTGCAATTCCTAACTTGCTTTCTATTTGAAGGAGAATGGCGGCTATTCTAGGTTGAGTTCTGACAACATGACGGTCTTAGGAATATTTTTGTGTGGCTTAGGGTTTGGATTTAGGTTGCTTATATAGAAGTTTGATTTAATAGGAGCTGTCAGATCAACCTATGGAAAATCAAAGCCATTCAAACCTAAGAGAACCAACTAGAACTTGCCACACAAGCCCTAATGACACAGCAAATCGTCACAGAAAGAAATACGTCAGTTTTCAGATCTGGCCCGAGGGGGAGTCGACCCCCTGGTTGACCTGTATGGGAGGGAGGTCGACCCCCTGGTCGACCTGGCCTTGGGCGGGAAAATTCCCACCCAGCCCGCTTCTGCTTCTGATTTTGAAATTTGTATTTTCTGAATTTTAACCTGAGCTGTTTATTTAAATTCTTGAATCTTCTGAAGGTCACAACTCCTTCATACGGAATCCAATTTACACAAACTCGGACTCTATCTCAAGCTGAATTCCGAGAGAACGCAACGACGTAACCCTTTCCCTAAATTCTCACATTTGTAATTAATTATTCTTTAATTTGTTACTTTAATGTTTACCGAAAATACGGGGTGTTACACTCTTCCCTCCTTAGAGGATTTCATCCCTGAAATCTTCAAGTCAAGAAGAACGTATATCCTACCATCCAATCGTCCATCTACTCATCCATCAAACACAGGTGTCCATTTTCCTTAAAAAGACTTCTAATGCTTCATGATCATATGCGTAGTGTGTGTACATTCCCTTATCTAATGCAAAATCAGGCGGTCTACTGATTCAGTTGACCTCCTTAATGCAAGTTATGTTGGTGCCATGAGTCCGTTATGTGTGCAATCATCCCTAATCATAACTTCAACATGAGTGCACAATCATTCATACAAATGCGACATCCGCATGATAACATATCAAGTTTCAATCATATACAAGTACATATATGCATATGCAATATGAAAGTGACTGAGCCGATCTAACACGTAATGTGTGTGTATGCATCCACGAGCAACCACTTGCAACCATCAATCATAACATGTTTCAAATACATGTTTACATCCATTGGTTTCTACCTAAGGATCGAGAACAGCACCATGGAAAATAAAAAGATAGATACGAGCATGAACAAACTTAAGGAAAAAGAGATCAAAGATGTACCCTAAAAAAAGGGTAGGATGCGCGTATCTTGGCCTCAGCCTCCCAAGTCGCGTCTTCCTCAGCGTCACTCCGTTGAACTTTAACAAGTTTGACATCCCGGTTGCGTAGCTTTTTGACTTCTGTACCCAAGATACGAGTTGGAACTTTCCTCACCGCCGCCTCTCATTCTACTTCTACTTCCTCTAATATGATTGGTTCCCCTACTTCCGCAGACTCTTGTAAGCACTTTCGTAGGTGAGAAACATGAAAGACATTTTGAACACCAGCCAATCTTTCGGGCAGCTCTACTCTGTAAGCCATCTTTCCAATCCTTTCAATGATAGGAAACGACCCTACAAATCTTGGTGCCAACTTTCCTGCGAATCCAAAGCAAACGACGTTCCTTAAAGGAGATACTTTAAGGAAAACCCTATCTCCTACCTCAAACTCAAGGTCGGTCCTTCTTGTAACACCCCACCTCTGCTAGGGTCACTCACAAAGGGAATGCACTAGTTTTGGAGGGGTATTATCTAGTAAACAGGCACAGAGATAACACAAGACAGAACATAAATTAAACAGAGTATATAAAGCAGCGGATATAAATTTAACCAAATCTCATTACGTGGAAAATAGAGTCAAAACCTCTTACATCAAAATACCAAGTCATTATTTCATTACATCAAGTTCTAAAGAAGCAAAGTACTTAAAACAACATAAGTCCAATATTATTCCCTAAAAAGAGCATGAGTGCAGCCATAGCATAACTCAAGACCAAACCGTACATGAGCTGTCAGAAAGCAAGCAAAGTCCAAGCTAAGAGCTAGAGTTTCCTCCCTGAGAACCTGGGGGGGGGGGAGGAGGGAAACGAAAGAAAAAGAGGTGGAAGAAAACGGGTCAGTCAAAAAGACTGGTAAGCCCTAGTGACTATCAGCATAAAAACTAATAAAGTTAACTGGACATGAGAAACTGAGATTAAACATAAAGATAATAACTGGACTGGCATGATAATAAAAGGTAACAAGATAAGAGTGGCATCGCATATACAAGGTTTACTGCACTAACTGTACTAGTGTCCAAATCCATGTCAAGTATAAATCCAGAAATGATCCCTAAACCCAATAACATGAAATGACCCAATATGGGGTCCAACAGTCCGTCCTAATCGATCGGCTTTACTCGTCGTGTATCGGTGTCATACGGCCCAATCGCGGAATGTAGTCACATCTGCTAGGTCCACCCTAGGGTGTATCAGGTCCTAGGGTGTCAACCACTGACACAATTCAAGCACGCACAATGTAGTACTACGGGTGCCCATGCCTACTTTTTCAACTCCGGACTAAGTGCATGACCCTAGTCCGCCTGAACCTACACTGGCGCACCTTACTCAGCCGTTATTCTTGGTCGCTTACAATCAGCTCAGTAATCGTGCCCCACCCTGCCTAGTCCCCAGGGTATCGTGATACTTCTAAGTGGGTTACTGCTGAAAGGGACCATGTGGCTAGGATTTCTAATGGGTTAAGTATTGTCATTAAAAAGGTCATGACTTAACCCTACCTAAACATGTATCTAGTTGGTTAAGAATATATACAAGCAGTTCAAGAATTAACCCTATCAAATCGACGTGTCAAATTGGTTAAGTATATTCAAGGGGTCCATGACTTAACCTTACCATGTGGCATTAATTCACTTAACGCACCCCAACCTCTCACATTAGACTTGGTTACAGTTACTGGATGTGTCGGGCGGTTCCGGGCAGATTTACACCATAACCTAGTCTAACCTCGGGTTTAAAGTGCTATATGACCAACTACTCACATTGGGTCCTATTATTTGCAACTACTGGATTTGCCGGGCGGTTCCGGGCAGATTTACGTTGCAAATTCAACCCAACCTCGAGTTGGCCATTTTCAAGTTATCTAATTGTCATGTCCCAAATTCATGTTTTCAAGCTTATTCTCATGTCAAGTTTTCATGTCATATTTTCATATCATGTCAATTCCATAGCCAATTTTCAAGTTTGCCTAATCTACCCAAAACGTATCCTTAACGTACGTGAATTCGCATTAATACAACATGTCAAAATAGGGAATAACACAAACAGGATCGTCATAGAATGGCAAAGGTGTTCACAAGTTAAGCATGATGATTATAACATTACAGGCATATGAAATACGGTCTCAACATCAACTTGACAAGACATGGTGATAGACATGGTAAAGGATTGACATAAAATAGTACCCCAATAATAGTTTCAACATCACAGGCATGGCAAGATAAAGATCGTAAAGGGGTTTTAGATTAAACATGAATATATCCAAATCAAGTTCATACTGATATTCCACAAGTCAACATTTTAGATGAATAGATCTGGGGTGTACAAAACTAGATTCAAACTAACAGATTTAAAAGGTGATAGTCATAGATCCAAGATATACAAGAGTAGATCCAACTTAGCTATCATGTTTAGGCATAATTTCAGTTTACATCATGTTCAGGTTAAATTTACAGTTTAAATCTAAGAGTGACAAAGGGCTTACAGATCGTAGTCTAGAGAATGAGAAAGCAAAAAGAGTAGAAGCAGAATCTCTAGCAAATCCCCAAACCAACGTAGTACTAACAAAGTCCTGAATAGCCTCCTTGTTCTCTATCTTCCAGTCAGAACTTTAGCAGCATATGGCCGGACAAGAATGTGATAGAAAGTCTAGGGTCAGGGGATGTTTATATAGTGTTTAGAGAGTGAATCTGGACAAGCAACGAGACCAGATACATCTAGTTCAAAAACAGGCTAGGTGACCAGGTCGACTGCCCAGTCGACTTGGTCTGGGGGGGGGGGGGGGGGGTCGACTGCCCAGTCGACTCCCCAGTCGACCTGGGTGCTGGCGGGATTTTTCCCGCCCGGTCTGTCTGGGTTTTGATATTCGAATTTTGAACTTGAATTCGAACTGTTTTGAACTCTGGAATTTTCTGATACTTTGGAGTGCCATATCTTGGTCATACGGACTCCGATTTTCGTAAACTCGGACTCGTTTTCAAGCAGAATTTCGAGATGAACGTAATGGCGTAGCCCGTTTCCCTTGATTCTTATTTTAAAATTTAATTCTGCCTTGATTCATAGTTGTAACATGTTATCAAAATACGGGTTGTTACATTCTCCCCTCCTTAAAGGATTTCGTCCCCGAAATCTCTAAGTTAAGAAGAACGCATCCTACCATCCACATCCATCTACTCACAACATCATTCACGAGTATCCATTGTCCTTAAATATATTTCTAATGTTGTATGAACATATGCAGTATGTGTGTGTATATGTACTTATCTAATGCAAAAGATCAGGCGGTTACTGATTCAGTAAACCTCCTTAATGCAAGATATGTTAGTGTAATGAGTCCAACATGTATGCAAATTCCTAACATAACTTAAAATTTCTACAAGAGTGCACATACATCATCCACATGCAACATCCACGTGATAGCATAACAAGTTCATCCATGTACAAGTATAAGCACCCATGCAAATGCAACATGAAAAGGTGTCTGAGCCGATTTAGTGCCTAATGTGTGTCATGCATCCACTAGAAATCACTTGCAAACACTTGCAACCATTTGCAAACATCAACCGTAACATGTTTCAATTACATGTTTACATCCAAAGAGGGTTCTAAGGTTCTCAAGACAAGATTAACAAAACAAACATTGGTAGCAAAAGCATGATACGAAAGGTTTACAAGCCCAAAGGAAAAAGAGATCGAGAAAGTACCCTAAAAAAGAAATGGGTAAAGCGCGCGTATCTTCTCCTCGGTTTCCCAAGTTGCGTCTTCTTGGGCTTCACTCCACTGTACTTTGACTAGCTTGACTTCGCGATTCCTTAGCTTCTTGATCTCCGTCCCTACGATACGAATAGGAGCTCGCCTCAGCGTTGCTTCTTTCTCCACTTCTACGCCTTCGAGGATGCTTGGCTCAACCACCTCAGCTGATTCATGTAGGCACTTTCGGAGATGCGAGATATGAAAGACATTGTGTACTCCGGCCAGCCTCTCAAGTAACTCTACCTTATAGGCCATCTGCCCAATCCTCTCAGTGATAGGGAACGGTCCAACGAATCTCGGTGCTAGCTTCCCAATTGCTCCAAAACGAACCACATTGTGCAAAGGAGAGACTTTTATGAAAACCATTTCTCCGACTTCGAACTCTAGGTCTGTCCTTCTCTTGTCCGCATAAGATTTCTGTCTATCTTGGGCCGCTTTCATTCGTCTTCGTATCAACTCCACCTTCTCAGAAGTGTCTCGTATCATGTCGGGCCCAAGTATAAGTCTGTCAGTCGTCTCCCACCAACAAGTTGGTGACTTGCACAGTCTTCCATACAGGGCTTCGAACGGTGCCATCCCTATGCTAGCTTGGTAGCTATTATTATAAGCGAACTCCACGAGAGGGAGATGGTCTTCCCAAGTACCACCAAAATCAAGAATGCATAGCCTCAAAAGATCCTCTAGTACTCTATTTACCCTTTCGGTCTGTCCATCCGTCTGAGGGTGATAGGTTGTACTTAAATTAAGTTGCGTACCCATTGCTTCTTGTAGACTATTCCAAAACTAGCTAGTGAAAATTGGGTCACTGTCACTGACTATGCTAGAAGGAACCCCGTGCAACCGTATTATCTATCGAAGGTAAATAGACGCCAGCCATGATGCAGTCCTTTTGCTTTTCACCGGAATGAAGTGAGCACTCTTCGTGAGTCTATCAACAATGACCCATATGCTAGTATTCCCCTTCCTCGACCTAGGCAATCCATCCACGAAATCCATCGAGATACTTTCCCACTTCCATTGCGGGACCTCCAAAGGATGTAATAGCCCACCGGGCTTCTTAGATTCGGCCTTGACTTGTTGGCACACCATGCACTTTGAGACGAATTCTGCCACGTCCTTTTTCATTCCGGCCCAAAAGAAAATGCGTTTCATATCTCTGTACATCTTATCCCCTCCGGGATGTATAGTCATCTTCGAGTGATGCGCCTCTTCGAGAACTTTATTTACTAAGTCTCCCACTAGTGGAACACATAGCCTTCCATCGCGCCTTAGCCATCCTTTGTCATTAATGGCATACCTACCAAGGTGACTTGACGCCTCACCACTGATTAACTTGTTCATGATTTCGACTATCTGTGGGTCTTCTTTCTGCGAAGTCCCTACTTGATCTAGAAGCGTAGGTCTCAGCTCAAGAGATGCTAACGTACCAGTCAATGACTCAACAGCATGCATAAAATCAAAGGTCGCTATAAACTCTAGACTTTTTCTTTCAACAAATAAGGGGCTCAAAGTCAACCTTTTTCTACTTAGCGCATCCGCCACCATGTTACCCTTGCCAGGGGTATAAGTTATATCGAAGTCATATGAGGCCAAGAATTCCATCCACCGCCGATGTCTCAGATTCAAATCTTTTTGCGAAAAGAGATACTTAAGTGATTTGTGGTCGGTATACAGCTCGAATTTCTCCCTTAGGAGATAATGGCGCCAAGCTTTAAATGCAAAAACAATCGCGGCTAACTCCAAGTCATGTGTGGGATAGTTCTTCTCATGAACTTTAAGTTGTCTACCCCCATAGCATATCACTCTTCCTTCTTGCAATAGGACAGCGCCTAATCCCGAGCCGCATGCATCCGTGTACACTGTAAACATTTTTCCTCCTACGGGTAATGCTAAAACTGGGGCTGTGGTGAGGGCTCTCTTGAGTCTCTGAAAAGCAATCTCACATTATATGTCCCATGCAAACGCTAGGTTTTTTCTTCGTTAACTTAGTAAGAGGGGCTGAAATCTTAGCGAAGTCCTTAATGAACTTCCTATAAAAGCCCGCCAAACCAAGAAAGCTTCTCACCTCTGTTGCATTCTTAGGAATTTTCCAGTCTTGCACCGCAACTACCTTTGCGGGGTCCACGGCTAAACCTTGCTTAGAAACTACGTGCCCAAAAAACCGAACTTCCTCCCTCCAAAAATGGCATTTGGAGAATTTAGCCTTTAACTGGAGTGCTCTAAGCGTATCCATGACTTCCTTGAGGTGTCTAGCATGCTCTTCTTCATCCTTTGAGAAGATTAGAATATCGTCCACAAAAACCACCACGAACTTGTTAAGGAACTCCCGAAACACCCTACTCATCAGGTCTACAAAGTACGCGGGTGCATTCGTTAACCCTAACGGCACGACGAGCCATTCAAAGAACCCATCTGGAGTCCTAAACGCAGTTTTGTCAATGCTATCCTCAGCCACTCTAAGTTGATGGAATCCTGTGGCTAGATCGATTTGAGAGAAAACAGATGCTCCCACTAGCTGGTCAAAAAGATCATCGATTCTTGGTAGTGGGTGCCTATTCTTCTTCGTCAGCTTGTTTAACTCACGATAATCTACGCACAGACGAAGCGAACCATCCGCCTTAGTAGCGAATACCACCGGAGCACCCCATTCAGAAATTCTTCACCTTATGAAATTTTTCTCGAGCAACTCCTTGACTTGTTTACTGAGCTCTCTTCTTTCTCGCGGGGCCATATGCCTAACAGGCAATGAAATAGGCTTGGCATTATCAACCAGATAAATTCGGAAGTCTATCTCGCGTTTAGGGGGTAACCCTTTCACCTCATCAAAGATATCTGGATATTCTCGGACTACTCTCACGGAGTGCAGATTGTCGACGGACGAGTCGAGAGATTCAAGATAACATAACATGACCGGACCCTTCGGGTTACAAGAAAGTTCAAGGGTATTACCAAGGCGTGTCATGAGCCTCACTACCCTTCGTTCACAATCAAGGATAGCCCCATAATTGGACAACCAATCCATGCCCAGAATTAAACCATGTCCCATGAATCCAAGAACATAAGCATTACACGTGAATTCCACGCTTAAGATGGAAATCCTCAAATCAACACAAATCATAGATAAATGGGCGGAGCCCCCAATCGGATTTGAAACACTAACGGGATCATCAACTAGACTAGTACTTAAGTGCAGATTTTCAACAATATCAGAAGAGATAAAAGTATGCGATGCGCCGGAGTCAAATAAGGTTCGAACAGGAAATTCAGAAATGTAAACAAGGCTTTCTACAGAAATATTACTACCTCGGTCAAGAGCTGGAGTGGTGTTGAGAGCCTGCAACTGCCCTCCAGAAGGTCCTGCTCGCTGTGTCTGCCCTAGCCCCTGTCCTTGCTTCTTAGGGCAATCCTTACTGATGTGTCCAGTATCCCCGCAGTGAAAGCATTCACCCAACTTTCTTTTCTTCCTCCTACAGTCTTTAGCTATATGTCCCGTGATACCACAAAGGTTGCACTTCCTCGTCTCACGTGGCTTGTTAGCATTGTTGTTGTTGCCCTTGTTATTCTTGTTGCCTCCCTTCTTGAAGTCAACCTTCTTGTTCTGAGTCTCATTAGACTTAACATCCTTTTTGTCACCCTTGTCTTCCTCATGAAGTAGGGCCATATTCACCAAGCTTTCAAAGGTCGCCACCATGGGCATATGAGTCATGGCCATAGTGTGGAGTGGCTCGCTCAATCCTCGAGCAAATCGTAGAGCCTTCTTCTCAGCCGTGTTGACTAAGTCCAAACCAAACCGAGCAAGCTGATTAAACTTATTCACGTACTCTCTAACAGGCATGTCCCCTTGCTTGAGTGCCAGGAACCTCTCCATCTGAAGGTTCGCTTCTGCTGACGAAAAGAATTTAAGCCCAAACCTCTCTCTAAAGTCTGCCCAAGTCTCAATTGGTCTGGTAGCATTGGTGACTTCCCACCAAAATGCAGCTTCCTCTTTTAACAACCATGCTGCCAACTGAACTTTCCTATGATCCTCCATATCGAAGATAACGAACAGGTCTTCAGTCTCCTTTAACCAGTTTCGTGCCTCAGCGAAGGTCTCAGTTCCAAGGAAGCTCTTGCCTCCCATTCCTATAAAGTCTTTGCATATTTTGGCGAAGGCGGTGCCGGGAGGAGGAGGAGGAACCGCGGCTACTGGAGGAGGAGGAGGAGGAGGGATGTCTGTCGGGCCCGCATCGTTGGCCCTAGCTTCCAAGTACCTTCGGAACCATCCGGGTATGGGTACTCCCTTGGGAAGGTTAAGATCGGCCATGCTGAAAAACGAAAAGAAAAAGATTCAAACGAGGAAACAAGGAAAGTGCTAATGGCTTTTGGAGAATAGCCTTTTCTTAAAAATAGAACTTTTCTTGAAAAATGCTTCTTTATAAATGGTTTTGAAAATAATTTTCAGGAAGTTTTTAAAACTTTTGCCCAGTCTGGTAACCTTCTGCTCTGATACCAAATGTAACACCCCACCTCTGCTAGGGTCACTCACAAAGGGAATGCACTAGTTTTGGAGGGGTATTATCTAGTAAACAGGCACAGAGATAACACAAGATAGAACATAAATTAAAAAGAGTATATAAAGCAGCGGATATAAATTTAACCAAATCTCATTACATGGAAAATAGAGTCAAAACCTCTTACATCAAAATACCAAGTCATTATTTCATTACATCAAGTTCTAAAGAAGCAAAGTACTTAAAACAACATAAGTCCAATATTATTCCCCAAAAAGAGCATGAGTGCAGCCATAGCATAGCTCAAGACCAAACCGTACATGAGCTATCAGAAAGCAAGCAAAGTCCAAGCTAAGAGCTAGAGTTTCCTCCCTGAGAACCTGGGGGGGGGGGAGGAGGGAAACGAAAGAAAAAGAGGTGGAAGAAAACGGGTCAGTCAAAAAGACTGGTAAGCCCTAGTGACTATCAACATAAAAACTAATAAAGTTAACTGGACATGAGAAACTGAGATTAAACATAAAGATAATAACTGGACTGGCATGATAATAAAAGGTAACAAGATAAGAGTGGCATCGCATATACAAGGTTTACTGCACTAACTGTACTAGTGTCCAAATCCATGTCAAGTATAAATCCAGAAATGATCCCTAAACCCAATAACATGAAATGACCCAATACGGAGTCCAACAGTCCATCCTAATCGATCGGCTTTACTTGTCGTGTATCGGTGTCATACGGCCCAATCGCGGAATGTAGTCACATGTGCTAGGTTCACCCTAGGGTGTATCAGGTCCTAGGGTGTCAACCACTGACACAATTCAAGCACGCACAATGTAGTACTACGGGTGCCCATGCCTACTTTTTCAACTCCGGACTAAGTGCATGACCCTAGTCCGCCTGAACCTACACTGGCGCACCTTACTCAGCCGTTATTCTTGGTCGCTTATAATCAGCTCAGTAATCGTGCCCCACCCTGCCTAGTCCCCAGGGTATCGTGATACTTCTAAGTGGGTTACTGCTGAAAGGGACCATGTGGCTAGGATTTCTAATGGGTTAAGTATTGTCATTAAAAAGGTCACGACTTAACCCTACCCAAACATGTATCTAGTTGGTTAAGAATATATACAAGCAGTTCAATGCTTAACCCTATCAAATCGACGTGTCAAATTGGTTAAGTATATTCAAGGGGTCCCTGACTTAACCTTACCATGTGGCATTAATTCACTTAACGCACCCTAACCTCTCACATTAGACTTGGTTACGGTTACTCGATGTGCCGGGCGGTTCCGGGAAGATTTACACCATAACCTAGTCTAACCTCGGGTTTAAAGTGCTATATGACCAACTACTCACATTGGGTCCTATTATTTGCAACTACTGGATTTGCCGGGCGGTTCCGGGCAGATTTACGTTGCAAATTCAACCCAACCTCGAGTTGGCCATTTTCATGTTATCTAATTGTCATGTCCCAAATTCATGTTTTCAAGCTTATTCTCATGTCAAGTTTTCATGTCATATTTTCGTGTCATATCATGTCAATTCCATAGCCAATTTTCAAGTTTGCCTAATCTACCCAAAACGTATCCCCAATGTACGTGAATTCACATTAATACAACATGTCAAAATAGGGAATAACACAAACAGGATAGTCATAGAATGGCAAATGTGTTCACAAGTTAAGCATGATGATTATAACATTACAGGCATATGAAATAGGGTCTCAACATCAACTTGACAAGACATGGTGATAGACATGGTAAAGGATTGACATAAAATAGTACCCCAATAATAGTTTCAACATCACAGGCATGGCAAGATAAAGATCGTAAAGGGGTTTTAGATTAAACATGAATATATCCAAATCAAGTTCATACTGATATTCCACAAGTCAACATTTTAGATGAATAGATCTGGGGTGTACAAAACTAGATTCAAAATAACAGATTTAAAAGGTGATAGTCATAGATCCAAGATATACAAGAGTAGATCCAACTTAGCTATCATGTTTAGGCATAATTTCAGTTTACATCATGTTCAGGTTAAATTTACAGTTTAAATCTAAGAGTGACAAAGGGCTTACAGATCGTAGTCTAGAGAATGAGAAAGCAAAAAGAGTAGAAGCAGAATCTCTAGCAAATCCCCAAACCAACGTAGCACTAACAAAGTCCTGAATAGCCTCCTTGTTCTCTATCTTCCAGTCAGAACTTTAGCAGCATATGGCCGGACAAGAATGTGATAGAAAGTCTAGGGTCAGGGGCTGTTTATATAGTGTTTAGAGAGTGAATCTGGACAAGCAACGAGACCAGATACATCTGGCTCAAAAACAGGCTAGGTGACCAGGTCGACACCCAAGTCGACTTCCCAGTCGACTTGGTCTGGGGGGGTCGACTCCCCAGTCGACTCCCCAGTCGACCTAGGTGCTGGCGGGATTTTTCCCGCCCAGTCTGTCTGGGTTTTGAAATTCAAATTTTGAACTTGAATTCGAACTGTTTTGAACTCTGGAATTTTCTGAAACTTTGGAGAGCCATATTTTGGTCATACGGACTTCGATTTTTGTAAACTCGGACTCGTTTTCAAGCAGAATTTCAAGACGAACGTAATGGCGTAGCCTGTTTCCCTTGATTCTTACTTTAAAATTTAATTCTGCCTTGATTTATAGTTATAACACATTATCAAAATACGGGTTGTTACACTTCTTTTGTCTGCGTAGGACTTCTGTCTATCTTGGGCAGTCTTCATTCTTCTTCGTGTCAAGTCCACTTTCTCTGAAGTTTCTCTAATCATATCTGGTCCAATTATGAGCTTGTCTGTAGACTCCCACTAACAAGTTGGTGATTGGAATGGTCTTCCATATAAAGCTTCGAAGGGTTCCATGCCTATGGTGGCTTGGTAGCTATTGTTGTAGGCAAACTACACTAAAGGAATATGATCCTCCTATGTTCCTCCAAAGTCAAGAATGCATAATCTCAAGAGGTCTTCTAATACTCTATTCACCCTTTCTGTCTGACCATCGGTTTGGGGGTGATAGGCAGTGCTTAAGCATAGCTGTGTGCCTACAGCCTCTTGCAAGCTCTTCCAAAACTCGCTCGTAAAGATAGGATCTTGATCACTCACAATGCTAGAGGTTATCCCATGGAGTCGAACTATCTTTTTAAGATAAATGGATGCTAAAGATGAGGCAGTCCTTCTACTTTTAACGGGTATAAAGTGAGCGCTTTTTGTGAGCATGTCCACTATTACCCAAATACTGGTATTGCCCCTTCTTGACCTAGGCAGCGCATCAATAAAGTCCATTGAAATGCTATCCCATTTCCACTATGGGACCTCTAGAGGATGAAGCAAACCACCAGGCTTCTTTTGCTCCGCCTTGACTTGCTGGCATATTAAGCACTTAGAGATGAATTCAGCTACATCCCTCTTCATGCCATTCCAAAAGAAAACCCTTTTTACGTCTTTATACATTTTGTCTCCATCTGGGTGTATGGTCAACTTGGAATGGTGTGCCTCTTCGAGAACCTTCTTCACCAAATCGCTTGCTTGTGGGACGCATTGCCTTCCATCTCGCCTCAACCAACCCTTATCATCGATGGAGTATCTATTGAGGTGACTAGAAATCTCGCCCCTAATTAGCTTATCCATCACATCAACTAGCTGAGGGTCTTCATGTTGCACGGTTCCTATTGAGTCCAAAAGAGTAGGCTTCACCTCTAATGATGCTAACAAACCAGTCACATGATCGATGGAGGGTCTAAAGTCAAAGTTGGCTATGTATTCCATGCTCTGCCTTTCTACAAAGAGAGGGATTAAGGTCAGCTTCTTTCTACTCAAGGCGTCTGCCACTACATTGCCCTTGCCAGGGGTAAATCTCGAAATCGTAGGATGCGAAGAACTCCATCCACCTTTATTGCCTCAAGTTAATATCTTTCTGCGAGAAATGGTACTTCAACGATTTATGGTGAGTATACAATTCAAACTTCTCACCTAGGAGATAATGGTGCCAAGACTTAAGCGCAAAGACGATGGAAGCCAGCTCTAGATCATGGGTTGGGTAGTTTTTCTCGTGTACTTTCAACTGTCTGCCTCCATAAGCTACTACCTTCCCTTCCTACATCAAGACATCACCTAGTCCCGTACCACATGCATCCGTGTATACGGTAAACATCTTGATCCCATCTAACAATGTCAGAACTGGGGCTGTTGTTAGAGCCCTCTTTATTCGTTGGAAAGCAACATCGCAATCCAAATACCAATTGAAAGTTAGGTTCTTCTTCGTCAACCTTGTAAGTGGAGCCGAGATTTTCACAAAGTCTTTGATGAACTTTCTTTAAAAGCCCGCTAGCCCTAGGAAGCTTCGGACTTTGGTAGCATTCCGTGGAACCTTCCAATCTAGCACCGCAACTACTTTTGCGGGGTCCATAGCTAACCCTTCCTTGGATACCACATGTCCAAGAAACCTCACTTCCTCTCCCCAGAAGTGACATTTGAAGAATTTGGCTTTCAACTGATGTGCTCGAAGAGTATCCATGACTTCTTTCAAATGCTGAGCATGCTCTTCCTCGCTCTTTGAGAAAATAAAAATGTCATCTACGAAGACCACCACAAACTTATTGAGGAACTCCCTGAACACCCTGCTCATCAAGTCAATGAAGTAAGCGGGTGCGTTTGTCAGGCCGAAAGGCATGACAAGCCACTCGAAGAAACCATCCGGAGTTCTAAAAGCGGTCTTATCAATGCTGTCTTCAGCCACTCTTAACTGATGAAACCCGGTAGTCAGATCTAGTTGGGAGAAAACCGATGCACCTACAAACTGATCAAACAAGTCATCTATTCTTGGGAGTGGGTGCATATTCTTCTTGGTCAGCTTGTTTAGCTCTCTATAATTAATGCATAGGCGAAGAAAACCGTCGGGTTTACTTGCGAACACTACTGGAGCACCCCATTCTGAAATACTCTGCCTTATAAACCCCTTCTCAAGCAATTCTTTAACTTGCTTGCCGAGTTCTTTCCTCTCCCTTGGAGCCATGTGTCTAACGGATAAAGCAACGGGTTTTGCATTATCAACGAGGTATATGCGGAAGTCTATCTCCCGCTTCGGAGGTAACTCCTTCACCTCTTCAAAGACATCCGAGTATTCACGGACTACTCTAACAGACTGCAAATTCTCAACAGACGCATCAAGAGATTCTAGATAGCTAAGCATAACAGAGTTCATGGGATTACAAGAAATTTCGAGAGTGTTACCGAGGTGAGTCATGAGTCCAACCACTCTCTTTTCATAATCAAGGATGGCACCATTACGGATAGCCAATCCATGCCTAGAACCAACCCATAGCCCGTGAAGCCCAAAACATAGGCATTACATCTAAACCCCACACTTAGTATAGAAATTTCCAAATCCAAACAAATCATTGACATATAAGTTGAGCCCCCAATTGGATTTGAAATAGCCAAGAGACCCTCTACTAAACTGGTGTCTAGGTGCAGAGATTCAACTAAAGCAGTAGATATAAAAGAGTGCGATGCGCCAGAATCAAAGAGTGTACGAACAGGATGATCAAAAAGATAAACTAAACTCTCAACAGAAACATTTCTACCTCGTTCTTGCGGAGGTGCCATGAGAGAGTGAACCTGCCCTCCAGAAGTAGATCCAGCTCTCTGCCCTTGTCCTTGCTTTCTTGGGCAGTCCCTAGCCATGTGTTATGTCTCGCCGCAATGGAAACAACTGCATATCTTCCTCTTCTTCTTTCTGCAGTCCTTAACCAGATGTCTAGGAATGCCACAAAAATTACACTTCCTCTTGTCATGGGGTTTGTTGTTCTTCCCGCCTTTCTTGGAATCTGTCTTCTTGCTCTGTGATCCTTCCACTTTCTTTTCTTGAGGTACTTCCACCTTTGTCTCTTTCTTGCCAACCTTATCTTCTTCTTGTAACAGTGCCATGTCCACCAATCTCTCATAAGTCTCACCCATAGGTATATGGGACATAGCTACGTTGTGCAGTGGCTCATTCAATCCTTTAACAAAACGGAGAGCCTTCTTATGTGGAGTGTTCACTAACTCAAATCCGAACCTAGCCAGCTGGTTGAATTGGTTAACGTATTCCTTGACCGACATACTCCCCTGTTTGAGAGCTAAGAACTTCTCCATCCGTAGGCTTTGTTCAGCTTGTGAGAGGAATTTCATCTCAAACCTAGTCTAAAATCCATCCAAGTTTCAACTGGTCTTTCAGCGTTAGTAACTTCCCACCAATAGAAGGCTTTGCCTTTAAGCAACCATATGGCCAACTGTATCTTCTGCCTATCATCCACTTCGAAGATATCAAGCAAATCCTCAGTTTCTTTGAGCCAGTTTCTTGCTTCCACGAATGATTCATTTCCATTGAAGTTCTTTCAACCCATGGCTGAAAAGTCCCCACATATTTATGAGAAAGCATTTGCACGCGGAGGAGGAGGAGGAGGAACCGCTGCAGCTGGGGGAGGAGGAACGTCTGCTGGGCCTACGACATTAGCCCTAGCCTCTAGGTACCTTCTGAACCAGCCAGGTACCGGCATGCCCTCTGGAAGGTTAAGATCCCTAGACATGCTGAAACGAAAAAGGAAAGATTCAAAACAAAGGATAGAAAGATAGTGCATATGGCTTTGGGGGATTATGACTTTTTAAAATAAAACAACACTTTTTCTTGAAAATTGCTACTTTAAACTTCTTTTTGAAAACAGTTTTCAAAATTTTTATCTAATCCGGTAAACCTTTACTCTGATACCAAGTGAAACACCCCACCTTCGTTAAGGGTCACTCACAAAGGGAATGCCTTAACTTTGGTGGAGCATTATAGGTAAAAGGCATGGATAATTTACAAGACAGACATATATAAGCAGCGGAAAAACTAAATTTATTTCATACGTGGTTCATTACAGAAACATTACAGCAAACTTTCTCAAAACAACTTCCAAATCATTACATCAAAATCTCTGTCTTGATTATAACATAAAGAAGCATAAAACAAAAATAAACTGCATAAATCCCCAAGTAGTAGTGTGTACAAAGCCATAGCCAAAGATAAGAGGTTCCAAGCTATACATCACAGAGTCTTCAAGCTTGGAAAGATGAACGGTCCAAATTAAGCTGAGTTATTCCCTCCCTGGCTACCTGAGGGGGGAGGGGGCGGAAGAAAAGAGAGCGAAAGAAAAATGGGTTAGACATAAGTCTGGTAAGTCCAATGATTATTCAGCATGTAAACTGGTAAGAGAACCATGACATGAATAAACTGGACGCAGGACAGTAACAAAGAAAATAAGGTAACATAGGATAAGGCAAGGTAAACAAGGCAAGATAAACTAATCATACTATCGCACTCATATCCATATTCTTTGCATTGCTAGATATTTCAACCATCATCATGAGTTCAAATCCGGTGATCCCTTTTTATCGATCGGCTCCTACTCGCCCACATTTACTACTTGTGTCATATGGCCCCACTCGATTGTAGATACTTGTGCTGGTCCCGCCATGGGGTGTATCAAATCCTATGGTGGCAACCCGACACGATTCAAGATGCATAGTGTAAACTACTGATGCCCAGTGCCTGCTTTTTCCACTCCGGAGTACGTGCACGCCCGTACTCCGTCAGAACCTACACTGACGCACCAACCGCCGTTGTTTGACCGCTTATAATCAGCCCAGTAATCGTGCCCCACCCTGCTTAGTTCAGGGTACCATGATACATCTATGTGGGTTACTGCTGAAATGGGTCCCCGTTACTAGGGTTTCATAGTCAACATGTTAAATTGGTTAATTGTCCAAGTTAACCTAACCCCACACATCAGTTTAGTTAACATGTTGTATTGGTTAAGTGTTACCTTAATTAACTTAACCCTACCATTCCTGACTTATGTTTAATTCATTCATTAAAGCACCAATCACTCGCATTAGACAGGTATTGTTGCGGTTACTGGATGTGCCAGTTAGGTCTGGGTAGTTTTACACCACAACTCAGTCTAACCTCGGGTCCTTTTGGGCTCAATGCACTATACTCCCACATTAGATATATATTGTTACGGTTGCTGGATGTGCCGGGCGGCTCCGGGCAGTCTTACACCGTAACTCAATCCAACCTCGGGTTAGGCATATTCGTCTTTTCTAAATTTATATATTTACCTCTTTATATTTATATGTAAATTATTGTCATTCAAGTCAAGCCCCACTTTCCCTTTAGATCAAGTTCATAATTTAAGGTATAAAAATTTATACCACTTTATGCCATAAAACATTTACATGTTTGTGAGCCAAATATGCCAATTATATGTAATTTCATGTTTTTCCCCAACGTTACCCCCGTTAAACGTTCGCATAAATCACATAAAATGTTAGGCTCGATGCGTAGCCTAACTTATACACAAAAGGGGAAAAAGAGGAACATGTAATAATTCCAACATCATAAAAGTATGGATCTAACCACACATGTATCATATGAATTTGGCATAGAACAATATACATTTAATTATGTACTTGCAAATATATATCTACTCAACATGAATCATGAAATAGGGTTTTTACATAGAACTACATAAACTTAAAATTAGGCATGTAGTTGTGAAATTGCAAATTAGTTGGATCAAATTTAACATGAACCTAATCATATTAGCATGTTGTTTTGGTCATATATGTGATCATGGTTGAACTTGCATAAAATTCCCAAATTGACATACAACATATAGGTGTCATTACCAAATCATACAACATGAAATGTCATCGCCAAATTATACAACATGGTATGTCATTGCCAAATAACACAACATGATATGCCATTGCAAAATTATACAACATAATATGTCATCACCAATTTATTCAACATATATGTCATCACCAAAGTATACACATAATATGTCATCACAACATATATGTCATTACCAAATTATACCACATATGGATTCATTGCCAAGCATTTAACATTTATCATCAAATCACATACAACATAATCACAAACTTAATCATGAAGAGTCATATTCTTAATCAATTCAGTTTAACAAAAAGGATAGGCATAAATTTACATAGGGCGTTGTTCTACATCCAGTTGTTTAGTCACAATTCTAATATTGTTTAGGTCTAAATGATAACTGGACATACGAGAAGGAGACTAGTCTTGTGTTCTAGGATTTGTATTCTGAAATTGAATAGCTCTCCTTTGTTGTAGATGTTGAATTCTCTTAGTTGAATTAGATTTGATTTGCAATTCCTAACTTGCTTTCTAGTTAAAGGAGAGTGGAAGCTATTCTAGGTTGAGTTATGACAGCATGATGGTCTTAGGAATAATTTTGTGTGGCTTAGGATTTGGATTTAGGTTGCTTATATAGAAGTTTGATTTAATAGGAGCCGTTAGATCAACCTAGGGAAAATCAAAGCCATTCAAACCTAAGAGAACCAACCAGAACTTTCCACATAAGCCCTAATGACACAGCAAATCGTCACAGGAAGAAACACGTCAGTTTTCAGATCTGGCCCGAGGGGGAGGTCGACCCCCAGGTGGACCACCCCCCCTCTCCCCCCCCCCGGTCGACCTCGGTCGACCTCCTGGTCGACCTGGCCTTAGGCGGGAAAATTCCCGCCCAGCCCGCTACTACTTCTGATTTCAAAATTTGTATATTCTGAATTTTAGCCTGAGCTGTTTATTTAAATTATTGAATCTTCTGAAGGTCATAACTCCTTCATACGGAATTCGATTTATGCAAACTCGGACTCTATCTGAAGCAAAATTCCGAGACGAATGCAATGACATAAACCGTTTCCCTTAATTCTCAAATTTGTAATTAATTATTCTTTAATTCGTTACTTTAATATTTATAGATAATACGTGGTGTTACATATACATCGCACTCATTTCTATTTCTCTGAACCTACTAACAAGTGTTTTCAACTAGCACCATGTGTTCACGATAAAATGATCTCGTTTATCGATCGGCTTCTACTCGCATGCATTTATGACTTATGTCATTCGGCCTCGCTTGATTGTAGATACCTGTGCTGGTCCTACCATGGGGTGTATCAATTCCTATGGTGGCAACCCGACACAAATTCAAGATGCACAGTATATAATACTGATGCCTAGTGCCTGATTTGTCCATGCCGGAGTACGTGCATGCCCATACTCCGTTGGAACCAACACTGCTGCACCACCCGCCATTATTTTGACCGCTTATAATCAGCCCAGTAATCGTGGCGCACCCTGCCTAGTTCAGGATACCATGGTGCATCTATGTGGGTTACTGTTGAAATGGGTCCCCGTCACTAGGGTTTCCTAATCAACAAGTTAAAATGGTTAAGTATTCTCAAATTAACCTAACCCCACCCATTAGTCCAGTTAACATGTTGTATTGGTTAAGTGTTGCCTTAATTAACTTAAACCTACCATTCTTAGCCTGTCTTTGCTTTAATTTATTCATTAAAGCACCAACCACTCACATTAGATATGTATTGTTGCGGTTGTTGGATGTGCCGTGCGGTTCCGTGCATGCTTACACCGCAACTCAATCTAACCTCGGGTTTTTCGGGCTTAATGCACTAACCTCTCACATTAGATCTATATTGTTACGGTTGCTGGATGTGCCAGGCGGTTCCGAGCAGTCTTATACCGTAACTCAATCTAACCTCGGGTTAGGCACAATCATCTTTTAATTAATTTACATATTTACTATTTATGTGGATATGTAAATTATCCACCAATGTTGTCAACTCAAGTCATGTCCCATTTACCCATCTAAATTTTTGTCCATAATTCTTAGGTATACAAATTATACCATTTTATGCCATTAATCATTTACATGATTATGATCCAACCTATGCCAATAGCATATAATTTAATATATTTCCCAACGTATCCCCCGTTATTCGTTCGCATAAATTACATATAACGTTAGGCTCGCAAATTAACCTAACTCATAAACAAGGAGGGAAAAAGAAAAAGGACATGTAACATTCCAACGGCATAAAACAGTTTAGATCAACTAAGCATGTGTAATATAAATTTGGCATAGTACTACAAATTTAATTTTGCATGTACATGTGAACTTGCATTTGAGTTGGATCAAATTAACATAGATCTAAACATCTAAGAATGTAGATCTAGACATATAAGCATATATGAACATGACTTAGCTTATGACCTTGCATATAACATAACATAAGGAATCACCAAATTTATATACAACATTATAGGTTCATTGCCAAATTATTATACAACATGATAAGTTCATCACCAATTTAACATACAACATGATAAGTCCATCACCAATTTAATATTCAACATGGTAGGTTCATCACCAAAGTTTTATACAACATGATTGGTTCATCACCAAATTAATATACAACATGATAGGTTCATCACCAAATTAATATACAACATGATAGGTTGTATCAATCACAATAGTCACATAGGCATAGGTAATTTCAGAATAGCAACATGAATCAGAATACGATTATCTACAACTAGGCATAGTTCTAGTTTCTCTTTATTACAAGTCATGATTTTTATTTGTTCAAATCTAAAGAATAACTGAACTTACAAACAAAAGAACAAATCTTGTTTTCTGGGATCTGATTTCTGAAACTGAAAAGTTATCCTTTGATGTAGACTACTGGGTCTCTAGTTTTGCTTTGATTTGGGACTTCCTAACTTGACTTGTAGTTAGAGAAAAATGGAGGCTACACTAGTTTTGCCATGGACAGCAAGACGGCTTCAGAGAGCAATTTTATGTGGTTTTAGGGTTGAGGGTTGGGGTTGTTTATATAGAAGTTTAGATTAATGAGAGTTGTTAGATCAACCTAGGAGTAATCAGAGCCATCCAGACCAAACAGAGCCAACCGGAAGTCGCCACATAAGCCCTAGTGACTCAGAAAACGTCACTAGACAAAACCATCCAGATCTGGGCGAGGGGGTCGACACCCCAGTTGACACCCCTCTTAGGGGGTCGACACCTATGTCGACCCCCTTGGGGGGAGTCGACCCCTATGGGCAGAAATTTTCCTACCGAGCCGCTTGTATCGGAATTTTTGAATTTGAACTGTTTTTTTTAATTTAATTATTATTTATATTTAATTTCCGTTTAAACTTGAAATCTTCTGAACTCCATAACTTCTTCATACGGAGTCCGATTCACGCAAACTCAGACTCTATCTCAAGCAGAATTCCGAGACGAACGCAATGGCGTAACCCGTTTCCCCTAATTCCCAATTTTAAAATTAAGTATTCTTTAATTTGTTACGTTAATGTTCATAGAAAATACGGGGTGTTACAAATCACCTATATACTGCGATAATACAAGTGCTATAAATATTTCCAAAAATTCTACTCATCATTCGAGAACTAAACATATCGATGTGAGACATCATTTACTAAGAGATAACGTAAGTAAAGAAAAGATTTCACTAAAATTCATAGAAACAAATAAACAAATTGCATATATATTAACTAAACCATTAAATGAAGCAACATTCACTAAATTTAGGAGATAATTAGGCATATGTTCATTAAGTGAGTTAGAATAATTAAAAATAGTATTATATATATAATAAGAAAACAAAATAATGAAATTAAAAACAAGACTATGTCGACATAGAGTTTATGGTATGTTGATATATAACTGCCAAAAATTTAAAATTTAATTCCCACCAAAAGTTAGTTATTTCAATTATTTAAACCGTTTATTTCGACTTTTCTTCTTCATTTTCATTCTTCTTCTGTGTAAAAGTTCTAAATTAAAATACAATGGCCACTAATAATTCAAATACTCAAATCAACTCCGATTCATACGCTGGACCATCCGAGGGTCCGTTTCAACGATCTACACTATCTAGGGCGATCAAAATTGAAGAAAAAAATGGAGTATCTACTGCAAATGGTGGCTGAGATACAAGTACTCCAGGTTAGGATGAGTCAGGAGCAAAACAGGCAAGGGAAAGTAATGAGAAGTCTCTTAAAGTTTGTAATGGATAACAAGACTAATATGATTATCATTGATGACGATAATCAAGTCATGGAAGAGGAGGAAGAACCTGAAGAAGAACCGGAAATGGCAGAAGAAATGATGGAGGAGGAGGAACAACAAGAGATTCAACCAACGATTACGGATGAAGATGATATCATTGAATGCGTAGGAGAGGTTCTATTTGACGAAAATGGGAACTTGATCGAAACGAATGGAGAATTTTGTCTTCATTATCCAAACTGTCTAATTCACAAATCTCCCATTGTTAAAAATAATTAGTGAATAAGGTTTTCTTCGATTCTCGTTGTATTATGTTTCTACGATGTATCGTATGTGTATAAATCTATATAGTTGTACAAATTTGTGTCTAATAAAATTGTCGTTTATAATTAGTTATCTATCTTTAAATTATAAAGAATGTTAGTTTAAGGGGGAATATTTTTATTGGGATAGTTACTTATGTTCTGTTAAGAGAATTATACAATTTAGGGGGAGTACATTAATGATTTCTTTTTGATAATGCCATAGGGGGAGAAATTATAAAACATAGGCATAGTTTATAGGATTCTTACAGACGGGGAGTATTAGAAAGAACACCATCAATAGGTATATGCAGATATGATATTTTATAAACTAAGGTTGTCATCATCATAAAGGGGGGATATTGTTGGAGAATGGAGTTTTGATGACAACAACCTTATTTCAATTTTCATTGATTATAAAATATATACTAACACTTATTGTATATAGTATATATATATGCAGGAATTATATATAGGATATATTACTGAAGATTGTACAATTTTAAAGATAATAAAGATTCAAAGAACAGAGAAATTTCAAGACTCATGAGTATTCAAGATTTCAAGAGTTCAAGATTAATATAGCTATAGAGTCTAGATTCTGTAAGACTCTGAATAGCACTCCAGGTTCAAATTCTAATTTTCAAATTATGATTTTCAATTCTATCTTCAATCCTCTCTATTTTTTCTATTCCTTTTCCTTTCTTATTCTTCTTTGCTTTTCAAACTTAAATTTTACATTTATATTCTTATACTTTATATATTTATATAATTTAAAACCTTATAATGTTATAATTTTATAAATATATTTATATAGTTTAAATTTATGTTTTCATATGGTTTTCTACTATATAATATTAATTTACAACACTAGATTTTTACTCAAGAATTTCCAGAATTATTTTTATATCAAAATACTTTAAAATACAAAATTACACTAAGGTATGTTGACATACCAAAAACACCATGTCGAAATATAACTGTTACTTTTTTCAATCAAATCTTCTTCTCCACTTTCATCCTCTTTCGTTATATAATCATTCTTAATCATTTTTATGATTTCTACAATTATACTCTGCCGAATTCAATTATTTTGATCAAACTTCTTCTCTCTACTCTCTCCTCTCATCTCTCTCTGAATTAAGTGATGTTGAAGAGTTCTAGGGCTGTTTGTAATTGTTTGGGTTGAGTAAAAGTTGTTTGGGTTGAGTAAAGGAGGTGGAATCGGTCCCTTGTGCCATGAAATCAAGGAGGTTATAATCGGTGGTATCCCTTGTAGCCATGAAATCAAGGAGGTTGGAATTAGTGGTATCCCTTGTAGCCGTGAAATCAAGGAGGTTGTAATTGGATTTGGATATAGTAATAAAACTCTGCGCAATCCAGCGTTGCGTGGGACTATACGTAAAAGCACTCCGAACCAGTATAAAATCCAGTGAGTTCTTTTCTTTTATGCATCTTTATTTCTGTTTATTTTGTATTTGTGTTTGAATCTGTGTCTGTGATTGTGTTTATGGTGTTTGATTCATCCCGTAGTTCACATAAGTTTTAGATTTTGTTTAAATTCTCACAAATACTTTTCACCCCCTCTAGCGTTTGTTTTGCCTTAACGATCCATTCTGCATTCCCTAATAATATGTACCTATTTATCGGGCATACAATTTTATTCCTCTTCTTAGCTTCCATGCTATGACCTGTTCATTATATACACATGTACATATATGCAATTCCAATCAATTTTCATATTGGTTTTATCATCTTAATATTTTTGGTAGTTGAACAAATTAGCACACATCACAACCAGCAATCAATTAGTCGATTAGCTTTTCAAATATATAGCTTTGATATATTTAAATCATATTTTCAGTGTCAAATCACAAACAATAAGCTTTAACTAAGTTTTGATTCTCACACTAGTCAATTGTAAATATATAGATATCCCACTTTCGATACTCGAACATGAGTACTAATGATGCAATTGTCATCATCAGAATCATCCCCGAGCGATTAGAGTGTGATTCTATGTCTACCCGGTATATTTGAGACTTCAAATATATGCTAGCTAGGCATATATGCAAAACTTCATATACTTATAAGTCCAAATTTAAAATAAAATAATTAAATCTTTACAATAAGATATAATTTTCAAAATTAAATTCTTTTTTAGAAATAGCACTCTTCAAACTTATTCTATGGCATTACTAACCCTATCTCTAGCGAGTTATTCTTATAGCATGAAACGACCTAGACTTCCTCGATCCCCGAAGAGACGAAAGAGCCCGGATTATTTTGAGAACACGACGCATCAAAACACAAATATAAGAACATTTCATATCTATTACAACAATATTACATCAGAGTACAAGAATATCAAAGTATGAATAAATAATTTACAACGGAAAAATATCAGAGATTTAAATTACATTTAAATACATCAACATAATGCAGTGGAATATATATATATATATAAATGTAATGTACAGCAGAAAACATCAACTACTACAACTGGAAGAAATACACGGATACAAAGCTTTCCGAATATAGCTCTAGCTGTAATCCAGGATCCTGGGAAAAGAAATATATGCGAAAAACCTAAACTACTAGCTGCCCGTGTGGAAAATATGGGCATCCAGAGTTTAGGTAGAAACAATATACTCCGAGTCAGTCATGAGACTGGTGTGAGAACTAAAATGATTATTATCTTTATTTTAAAGTTGGGTAAATTAATGGACCACGCCGTATACATGGAACAGGTTCACTCCCATGAATACTCTGAAATAAAACAAATAGCGCAATGCTTTTTGGAAAAAATGAAGCTATTATAAGACTCAGGTCCCATCAAACAATGCAATGCAAGCCAGAGGATTGAGTTTTCCCTTATAATACCGAAACATTCTTTATACGCGAAATTTATGTTTTATTATTACTATAAATGAAGAAACCAACTTCAAATATAAATGTATCAATCGTAGACGACATAGTACCCCATCCTATTATGTCAACATATAGGTTTACAACTAAAACCGAAAAGTCACGTATTGGAAATTGGATTGCATCGATGAGTCGAGGCAAGGGATGTCTCCTCACCGATTCGAGACACTCTAGCACATGTCTCAGGATCACACCCACGGGAAACCCTTGGATCTTCAGGGTCGATCCACACTTACTTTAGTGGATTAGTTATTCTTGAACAATACGTTTCCCGGTCCTATCGGACCTACAGACAGGTCAGTACATCGACCTTATGAGCATGTAGCCCTATATCCGAGGCGCCTCACAATCCATCATCCACATAAGTAAAAACGTCTGGGCTCCATACTATGATACCACTTCTAGCTAGAAAGAAACACATGCATTCCTTGCAGTTACTGTCCCGTTTTTGACTCATACCAGGTGTGAAGCTCGCGAATTAACGCTATACACAAAGCTATGCTAGTTAAAGCTGTGATTTGATCATCAACCATAAGACACTACTTTTCAACAAAAGCCTTGATCATTTGCATCTTAGCATGCCACATTGTCAATCAATACCGTACCACTGATTTCCACCAATATATAACCTCTAAGCTCGTATGTCTCAGAGAAGGGTGTTAAGAAAGAAAACAAATTCTCCGCCACCAAACAGATATATATTTAGTAGGGAACAACGAATGCAGTATAAAATAATACAATGTCAGACAAACCATCCATTTGCAAGTCCGTTATGGGTCTAAATGAAACCGGAGGCACCTTATTCCTCATCCCATATGTCCAATACAGGAGAGAGATCCTCACATATCCGATCGATCTCCAAGTACGTCTGGACGATCACCACTTATTACCTTTTCTTGGGTGTACAGCCCAATCAAGACATCATTAATCATCCATACGATGTGAAGATCTACAGTCTTCGACCACCGTCTTCATTGTCGACTATAGTCGTCGTATCAGTTATTCAGAATGGAATATACTCGGTCTTTCCGAAAAACTCGCGTATTTTATAATCAATAATCAAGTGCTATAAAAAACACATCATATGCCTCGTTCCAATTCAGAATATTCTTTTATCCGAATATTCACATCTTTAGGGAAAAGTACCCATTAATTTTATCAAAGATATATTCTTTTATAGTTAAATCTTTTATTGGATATCATTTCCAAAAGATTTTATTATCTTTTCTCCACTTAAACCAAATTAAGGTTTATAACATAAGTAGGGATTATTGAGCCTTACCGAAGTAATCCTTTATTTATTAATCCCAATCCCAACCTATTCATCCCATGGAGAAAAACTGGTAGTACTCCATATTTAACACCCCTAGTGTCATCAGTAAATTTTATTACCACTTAACGTTCAAATCTAAATAAAGATTTAACTCTCGCATAGAGTAAAACTGGTGATACTCCATTTTCGAACATTTCTCGAATTTGATAAATTAAATATCTCATTCCCATCTCAATCTAATTAAAGATTTATTAAAACTCCAACTTGGTTTTAATATCAAAAATCATTACTTTATGATTATTCAACTTTAAGAAATTAATCTTGTCTTTAGCCGGGTTAAAGAACCAATATCATTTAAAATACAGTTCACGATAAACCAAAAATCATCTTCCATCAAAATGGAATCTTCAAGGAAATCATAACAATATATAATCGATATAAATTTCCATATCAAATCAGTGCTATAAATGGAATAACGGTAAAACCTTTTAAATTCCATAAATAGTATCGGTCTTCCTTTGCAGATGTTTATCTCGATTATTAAATCAAATTCCATTCAATTCCAATTTAATGTATTGAACTGGAAAACTTTATTTTGGAAAATTCCATTAATCTTAATTAAAAGATTATAAATTCCAAATCATAACTTTACTGTTAATTGGGTTAAATAACAAATGTTATTTAAAACATTGTTCATGATAGATCCAAAATCAACTTTCATTTCAATTCCAATTAAATTAATTAATTGGTAAACTTCTCTAAATCTTAATTAAAAGATTTATTGTTCTCAATTGGGTTTAAGAAAAGTGTTATTGAAGACACCATTCACAACAGACCCCCAATTCTAATTTGATATTAAATACAAGGCTCTAAATGAAAATCATAATGGCTTATATTCAGTATCAAATTTCGAAACCAATGGATATCGTATTGAGAATAATGATATCTGTATCTTTCAAATTCCTTATCTGCATAATCACGGAATTCAATATCGAAATATTCTGAAGATTATTTCCATTCGAGTCCATTCTAATTCATATATTGGAAAATTCTGGTTATATTAAAACTATTATAATTTCTTTTAGTTCTTTATTCTAGTTGTTAATTAGTTCATTTAGATAAATATCTTTTATCTTTTCAAATATGGAATATTTCATCCAAAAACCTTTTCAAATCATTTATTATGATTTTACATAATTTATTTACATTTTTTTATTAATTCTAATAAGGCCCTTACAGTCCGTTTCCAATATCAGCCACTGAGCTGCATTCATAGTGACCGTTTTCCAAATCTAATTTGGACATATCTTAAAATCAAACTGTTAAATTTCAAATCTCTTATTATCATTCGAAAGCGCTTTTCGATACGAACCAAATAGTTCCGGTTTTAGGAAAATCCGACGGTCGGATGTCCCGTTACATCAATTTGAAGTTAGTGGTTGAAATTCGTGAACGGTCGTTGCGTGATATGTTCTATTCAAACTATTTAAATATATATAATATATATTTCTTCGATTTCAATTCAAAATATATTTTATAAATTCGTTTTAAAAATGATTCCAACTTCCATTTCAATTTTAAGTCAAAATTGAATATTCCTTACTAGTATTATGTCAAAACAATAATATTTCCAAAATATCTGATTTTGAAATCCATTTCCTTTTCGTATTCATTTATAAACTGAATAAAATCGACTCATAAATCCGTTCGAGTTAAAATGGCGTTTGACTACTTAACTCGGCTTCACATTTCCATACCTTTGTGTCCATCCAAATTCAGACATCAAAATCATAATTTATTTCTTCATTGATTATTATATCAAAATATTCATTATTTCTGAATTGGAATGTGACTCAGTCAATTACCATGTAATTTTAGTTATATGGATTTCATACTTCGCATGTATCTAGTAATAATGATCAACAATCATTAAACATTCAAGCAGCATCCAAAGTGCATTCTACAACTGTATAAGCATTAAAATAAATAAATAATGCCCACAACAGTCTGTCAATCAATCGATTGACATACAACTAAACAATTGGGATTAATGTGTGTCAAATATCATCCCAATACCCGTGCGGGGTTTTCATCCAACAAATACTGATTATTATTTGTGCATTTGGGCGATGTGTAAAAATTATCGTCCCAATCAATATCACTTAAATAAGTGTACATAAACAAGTCATCCGACTTGTAAATGAATATTTATTCTACTTTCAACTATCGCATGTATAATCTTATACATCATTATTTAAAAAAAATCGTCATTATAACGATGCTATTTTGTAGCACCGGAATAATGTATATGCATTACCGCTCTCCTGACTTGCCTTGCACCATAAACCATTACCAATCAATCTTCAATCGCATACTATGTGTACACTGTAATCATAAATAAATAAATAAATACTCAATATCCAATGCCAATTAAGGCGCCACAAGTGTCCATCCACGTCGTATGAAATGTGAGTGTCGCTAATATCCATACAATGCTTCTAATGCAGGGGATTTATAAAGAGTTCATGTGTTGAACTCCAAAAAGGATATTACATGTAAAGGGGGATATAACTACATGATGCAATTTCTAACTTGCAACCAAAAATGCATAACTAACTAACTACTCTATTTCAGTAATTTAAGATAGAAGTTTATAGAGCTCTCACCCAAGCTAAACCAAAAAATGTGACACTTCTAATGTAGAAATCTTGTCACGCGCTCGCCGTTTTGTCATTCCCCACACTTGAATTTTCCTCTTTTGCTATAGAATTTGCATACGACCTCCAATCTTCACCAAACTTTGTCACTAGCACAAACGCGCCATTCCGGACAACTTTTGCCTAGTGGACTTTCTTCCAAAAATGCACCAATTCGCCAGAAATCGCGAATTCTTGCTTCAGGTCTGCGGGCTTTGGACGCGTTTTCCGGGCAGTTCCGAACTCCAAAATTTGATTGTCATATATCCAAATGGAAGAGAAAATTGTGATCTACAACTTTGGTAGTGTGGAGTTTTGGCTATAAATGCACGTTTTGACAGTTATTGGCTAAAGAAAGACAAGGGGTTACTTGCAAAACGGGAAGTTTTTGAAAAAGAGGATTTTGGACATGGCGGGGCCCACGACCGAAATTGGGTGGTCTGACGGCGGCGGCGGGCCTGACTGGGCATGGGGGTGGCGTTGGTGGCGGGGTGGTGGCTATGGTGGAGGCCGGTGGAGCTAGGCTTTTCAAAGAGGGTAGAGAGAGAGAGAGTGGAGAAGGAGGGGGTGGTGACGCCGAAGGGGGGGCTAACGGCGAAGGCGATTGGGAGGAGGGTGGCTGCGGTTTTGGAGAGGTAGGAGCTCACCATTAAAGAGGAAAATGAAGAAAAGGGAGGTGGAAGGAAAGTGAAGGAAGAAAAGAAGGAAAAGTAATTACATGCTCGTTTCTCTCCGATCGTTCAGATGCAAATGATCTCCGTTTACCACGGGTTTCAGATACAAGATAGTACACGTCAAGACAAATCCAACGAACCAAGTTTCGTCGAATTCCGAGTTCGCTTAACCTTCCGTTTTATTTCTCAAATAGGCTCAAATATTGTTCAAAATTGCGATTTTAGCATACATTTTCTTCTTGCACGCCCACACGCTAACTCCAAAAATTATGGCCTTTTGGATTTAACCATCATTAGACGATATGAATCCAGGAAAAACGACGAAATCGAATTATGAGGTCGTCTCAGTAATGTTCTTTGTAAAATGCTTACGTGTTTTTGAACAAATGGTTTTGCTTCGCACGGCCACATACTGACTCCGTTCGACGCGCACTTTGGAACTCAATAATGATTTGTCATTATGAATCCAAAAAAATTATCTCGTTGAATACTGAGTTTCCTAGCGAAATTTCACTTTTTAAGGGCTATGCAACGATTTTAAAAATCGAATTTTCAAAATTCTCAAAACAAAGCTTATAAATCAATTTAATAATTTTATAGAGTTTTTTTTTTAAGTCAAATAAAATATAAAAACTAATTTTAAAATTATTCTAGATTTTATTTAGCAAAAATAACCAATTTACGTTCGCATACTCCTTAAAATAACTTAAATCAAAATTTTAAATTGGTTTTGAAAATACGGGTTGTTACAATGGATGTTACTAATCCTATTTCTAATGAATTCTTTCGTTCGGTTCTAATGTGTCTTGTTCTCGTTCTTTGTAAAGCAAAGCTCTGATACCAAAATGTAATGCACCTAATTTCGCTCGATTTGAATCCATCGCTAAATTGACCAAGACTGTTTGAGAACCTGGATTGTTTTGAGAAGACGATGCAACAGAACACAAACATGAGAACATATCATTTTTATTACTATAATTTACATCAGAGTACAAGAATATATCAAAGTTCAGATAAATAATATACAACAGAAAAATAAATATCTGAGATTTACAAATTACAAAACATCGGGAATATATATGCATAAATATAATGCACAATGGAAAACATCAACTACCACAACTGAAAGAAATACATGGATACAAAGTGTAACAACCCGAGTTTTTATAACGTGTAATAACCATAAATCAAGGCAGAATTAATTTTTAAAATAAGAATCAAGGGAAACAGGTTACACCATTGCGTTCGTCTCGAAATTCTGCTTGGAAACGAGTCCGAGTTTTCGAAAATCGGAGTCCGTATGACCAAGTTATGACCTTTTGAAGTTTTCAGAAGTTTTCAAGTTCAAAAATAGCTCAATTCGAATTCAAAATTCAAACCTCAGAATGGACTGGGCGGGAAATTTCCCGCCCAGAACCAGGTCGACCTGGGGGTCGACTATGCAGTCGACCTACCTAGGACCAGGTCGACCATAGTGTCGACCTGGTGGCCGAGTCCACTTTTGAAGCTGGATTCACCCTGATGTTTCTGGCCTTGTTTCTGTCTACATTCGTTGACCTGACCCTATATATACAGACCCTCACACTAGTTTCTCTACACAAAATTCTTTCTGACATTATGTTGCTCTGATTTTGGTTGAAAAGTTAGAGAAAGGGACTACTTCTTCTACGTCGAAACTACGTTGCTAATTTGGGGATTTCTGTTAGGACTTGACTAAGCATATAAAGATTCAACATCGACTCTCTTTTTCTAATTCTCGAACCACGATCTGTAAGCCCCAGTTATTTTTAGATTTAAACTGTAAATGTAATATGAATATGTTGTAAATTGAAATTGGACCTATGTATGATGACTGTTTTACATCCATTCTTGTTCATCTTGGATCTTGACTCTTGGATATTACTATGACATTGATTTGGGGCCTATTCATGTTGTAAATTAAAAAGAAACCCCCCCCCCCCCGTATTATCATGTTGAATCTGCTATTAGTCACAAGTTTATGACTATCACCTTATGTCAATCGCTACCATGACTATACTATCACCTTATGTCAATTGTTACTATGACTATACTATCACCTTATGACAACTGTTATCTTGACTAGTACCTTATTTTGCTAGATTTGTAATCTTTATGTTTGAGGCCAATATTCCATATGCTAGTAATGTTATAATCTTTTATCAAGTCATACCGTGCTATGCTAGTAATCACTTTTGTCACCTTATACCCATCCCTTTTTATGTTATTCCCTAATTAGACTTATTTGTATCGATTCAAGCTTACGTGTGATGGGAATACGATTTGGGTAGACTAGGTAAAACATGAATTGACTTTGAACTTGAACATCAACGTTGTTATAACTTGAACCTGGATATGGACATGAACTTGACACGGTTTGACATGAAACATGACATGAAAACTCGACATGAATTTTGACATGAAAACTTGAACGTGGGCATGACAATTAGATAAACTTGAAAATGGCCAACTCGAGGTTGGGTTGAGTTTGCAGTGTAAATCTGCCCGGAACCGCCCGACAAATCCAATAACTGCAAATAATAGGATCCAATGTGGGTAGTTGGTCATATCGCACGAAAAACCCGAGGTTAGACTATGTTGTGGTGTAAATCTGCCCGGAACCGCCCGGCAAATCCAGTGACCACAACAGTTAGTCTAATGTGAGAGGTTGGGGTGCATTAATGAAATAATGCCACATGATAGGGTTAAGTCATGAACCACTTGAATATACTTAACCAACTTGACACGGTGATTTGACAGGGTTAAGTCATGAACCGCTCGAATACACTTAACCAACTTGATACATGATCTGGATAGGGTTAAGTCACGAATTTGAATGACAACACTTAACCCATTAGAAACCCTAGTTACGCGGTCCTTTTCAGCAGTAAACCACTTAGATGTATCACGATACCCTGGGACTAGGCAGGGTGGGGCATGATTACTGGGTTGATTGTAGGCGATCAGAACAATGGCTGAGTAGGTGCGCCATTGTAGGTTCAGGCGGACTATGGTCGTGCACGTAGTCCGGAGTTGAAAAAGCAGGCATTGGGCACCCGTAGATTTACATTTTGCATGCTTGATTCGTGTCGGTGGTTGGCATCATAGGACTTGATACACCCTACGGTGGACCTAGCACAGGTAACTACATTTCAGGATAGGGCCGTATGACATAGACACATGACGAGCTAGAACTTGTAGGGAGCCGATCGATTAGTAGATTGTACCGTGGGACCCTGTAATGGGTCACTTCATGATATTGGGCCAAGGGATCATTTCATGATTAATACTTGACAAGGGTTAGAACACTAGTACAGTTGGTGCAGCGAACCTTGAATATGCGATGCTAAACTTGACTTATCTTGTTATCTTAATTATCCTACCTGTTCTGTTATCATCCTTATGTTTAATTCCAGTTTTCACATATCATGTTACCTTTACTAGTTTTCATACTGAAAGTCACTAGGGCTTACTAGTCTTTATGATTGACCCTTTTTCTTTCGCCTCTTTTTCTCTCATCCCCCCCAGGTTCTTAGGGAGGAAACACTAGCTCTTAGCTTGGATTTAGCTTGCTTTCTGACAGATCATGTACGGTTTGGTCTTGGGCTATGCTATGGCTGCTTCTGCTATTTATGGGGAATAATCTACTTTTGTTATCTTAAGTTTATGCTTCTTTATTTGGAACTTGATGTAATGGAATAATTTGTATCTTGGATATATGAGGTTTTGACTCTTTTCTTGAAAGTAATAAAAAGTTGGTTTTAATTTCTACCGCTGCTTTATTTATGTTCTGCCTTGTGATATCTCTGTGCATGTTTACCTAGATAATACTCCACCAAAACTAGTGCATTCCCTTTGTGAGTGACCCTAGCAGAGGTGGGGTGTTACATTTGGTATCAGAGCAGAAGGTTACCAGGCTGGGAAAAAGTTTTAAAAACCTTCTGAAACTATTTTCAAAACCATTTATAAAGAAGCATTTTTCAAGAAAATTTTTATGTTTAAAAAGGATATTCCCCAAGAAGCCATTAGTACTTTCCTTTGTTTCCTTGTTTGAATCTTTTTCTTTTCGTTTTTCAGCATGGCTGATCTTAACCTTCCTGAGGGAATACCCGTGCCTGGATGGTTCCGAAGGTACTTAGAAGCCAGGGCCAACGACGCGGGCATGGCAGACATCTCTCCATCTCCTCCCCCAGTGGCCGCGGTTCCTCCTCCTCCTGGTACCGCCTTTGCCAAAATATGCAAAGACTTTAAAGCAACGGGCGGCAAGAACTTCATTGGAACTGAAACCTTTGTTGAGGCACGAAACTGGCTAAAGGAGACTAAAGACTTGTTTATTATCTTTGATATGGAGGACCATAGGAAAGTTCAGTTGGCAGCATGGTTGTTGAAAGAGGAAGCTGCATTTTGGTGGGAAGTCACCAACGCTACCAGGCCAGTTGAGACTTGGGCAGACTTTAGAGAGAGGTTTAGGCTAAAATTCTTATCGTCAGCAGAAGAGAACCTTCAGATGGAGAGGTTCCTAGCACTCAAGCAAGGGGACATGTTTGTTAGGGAGTACGTGAATAAGTTTAATCAGCTTGCTCGGTTCGGTTTGGATTTGGTCAACACAGCCCAGAAAAAGGCTGTATGCTTTGCTCGAGGATTGAACGAGCCACTACACAGCTTGGCCCTAACTCATATACCTATGGGGGCGACCTTTGAAATCTTGGTGGATATGGCTATGCTTCATGAGGAAGACAAGAATAGCAAGAAGGAGGTTAAGTCTAATGAGACTCAGAATAAGAAAGCTGACTTCAGGAAGGGGGGCAACAAGAATAACAAGAGCAACAGCAAACCACGTGGGACGAGGAAGTGCAACTTCTGTGGTATTACTGGACATCTAGCTAAAGACTGTAGAAAGAAGAAGAGGAAGTTGGGCGAATGCTTCCATTGTGGAGATACTGGACACATCACCAAGGATTGCCCTAAGAAGCAAGGGCAGACCCAGCGAGCAGGAACTTCTGGAGGGCAGTTGCATGCTTTCAACACCACTCCAGCTCTTGACCGAGGTAGTAATATTTCTGTAGAAAGTCTTGTTTACATTTCTGACTTTCGTGTTCGAACCTTATTTGACTCTGGCGCATCACATACTTTTATTTCTTCTGATATTGTTGAAAATCTGCACCTAAGTACTAGTCTGGTTGAGGATCCCGTTATAGTTTCAAATCCAATTGGGGGATCCGCCCATTTATCTATGATGTGTATGGATTTGAGGATCTCTATCTTAAGCGTATAATTCACGTGTAATGCTTATGCTCTCGGATTTATGGGATACGGTTTGATCCTAGGTATGGACTGGCTGGCCAATTATGGAGCCATTCTTGATTGTGAACGAAGGTTAGTGAGGCTCATGACTCGCCTTGGTAACACCCTTGAATTTTCTTGTAACCCTAAGGGTTCGGTCATGTTGTGTTATCTTGAATCCCTTGACTCGTCCGACGATAATTTGCAATCTGTAAGAGTGGTCCGAGAATATCCAGATATATTTGATGAAGTGAGGGGGTTACCCTCTAAACGCGAGATAGACTTCCGAATTTATCTTGTTGATAATGCCAAGCCAGTTTCATTGCCCGTTAGGCACATGGCTCCGCGAGAAAGAAGAGAGCTCAGTAAACAAATTAATGAGTTGCTTGAGAAAAATTTCATAAGGCGAAGCATTTCTGAATGGGGTGCTCCGGTGGTATTCGCTACTAAGGTGGATGGATTGCTTCGTCTGTGCGTAGATTATCGTGAGTTAAACAAGCTGACAAAGAAGAATAGGCACCCATTACCAAGAATCGACGATTTGTTTGACCAGCTTATGGGAGCATCTGATTTCTCTCAACTCGATCTAACCACAGGATTCCATCAGCTTAGAGTGGCTGAGGATAGCATTGACAAAACTGCATTCAAGACTCCAGATGGGTTCTTCGAATGGCTTGTCATGCCATATGGGTTAACGAATGCACCCGCATACTTTGTAGATTTGATGAGTAGGGTGTTTCGGGAGTTCCTTAACAAGTTTTTGGTAGTTTTAGTGGATGATATTTTGATCTTCTCAAAAGATGAAGAAGAGCATGCTAGACATCTCAAGGAAGTCATGGAAACGCTTAGAGCAAACCAGTTAAAGGCTAAGTTCTCCAAATGCCATTTTTGGAGGAAGGAAGTTCGGTTCCTTGGACATGTAGCTTCTAAGAAAGGCATAGCTGTGGACCCCGCAAAGGTAGTCGCGGTACAAGACTTGAAAATTCCTAAGAATGCAACGGAGGTGAGGAGCTTTCTAGGTTTGGCGGGCTACTACAGGAAGTTCGTTAAGGACTTCGCTAAGATTTCAGCCCCTCTTACTAAGTTAACAAAGAAGAACCTAGCTTTTACATGGGACATAGAATGTGACGCTGCCTTTCAGAGACTTAAGAGAGCCCTCACCATAGCTCTAGTTTTGGCATTACCCGATGGAGGTAAGATGTTTACGGTGTACACGGATGCGTGCGGGACGGGATTAGGCGTCGTCCTAATGCAAGAAGGAAGAGTAATATGCTACGGAGGCAGACAACTTAAAGTTCATGAGAAAAACTATCCCACGCATGACTTGGAGTTGGCCGCGATTGTTTTTGCACTTAAAGCTTGGCGCCATTATCTTCTAGGGGAGAGGTTCGAGCTGTATACCGACCACAAATCGCTTAAGTACCTCTTCTCACAGAAAGACTTGAATCTGAGACAACAGCGGTGGATGGAGTTCTTGGCATCATATGACTTCGATATAGCTTATACCCCTAGCAAGGGTAATGTGGTGGCGGACGCGCTAAGTAGAAAAAGGTTGACTTTGAGCCCCTTGTTTGTTGAAAGGAAAAGCCTTGAGTTTATAGCAACCTTTGATTTTACACCTGCTGTTGAGTTATTGACTGCTACGTTAGCATCTCTTGAGTTAAGACCTACACTTCTAGATCAAGTAGGGACTTCACAAAAGGAAGACCCACAGATAGTCGAAATCATGGACAAGCTGATTAGTGGTGAGACGTCAAGTCACCTCATTAGGTATGCCATAGATGACAAGGGATGGCTAAGGCACAATAGAAGGCTATGTGTCCCACAAGTGGGAGACCTAGTAAGGAAAGTTCTCGAAGAGGCGCATCACTCGAAGATGACTATACATCCCAGAGGGGATAAGATGTACAGGGATATGAAACGCATTTTCTTTTGGACTGGAATGAAAAAGGATGTGGCAGAGTTCGTTTCGAAGTGCATGGTGTGCCAACAAGTAAAGGCCGAGTCGAAGAAGCCTGGTAGGCTATTATATCCTTTGGAGGTTCCGCAATGGAAATGGGAGAGTATCTCGTGGATGGACTGCCTAGGTCAAGGAAGGGAAATACTAGCGTATGGGTCATAGTTGACAGACTCACGAAAAGTTCTCACTTCATTCCGGTGAAAAGCAAGAGGACCGCATCAGGGCTAGCGTCTATCTACTTTCTAGAGATAGTACGATTGCATGGAGTTCTTTCTAGTAGAGTTAGTGATCGTGACCCGATTTTCACTAGCCAATTCTGGAATAGTCTGCAAGAAGCAATGGGAACACGACTAAATTTAAGCACGGCCTATCACCCACAGACGGATGGACAAACTGAAAGGGTAAATAGGGTACTAGAAGATCTCCTGAGGCTATGCATTCTGGACTTTGGTGGTACTTGGGAAGACCATCTTCCTCTCGTGGAGTTTGCATATAACAATAGTTACCAAGCTAGCATCGGAATGGCACCGTTCGAAGCCCTGTATGGAAGACCGTGCAAATCACCAACTTGTTGATGGGAGACGACAGACAGACTTATACTTGGACCCGACATGATAAGGGACACCTCTGAGAAGATTGAGTTGATACGAAGACGGATGAAAATGGCCCAAGATAGACAGAAATCTTATGCGGAGCAGAGAAGGACAGACCTAGAGTTCGAAGTCAGAGATATGGTCTTTATAAAAGTTTCTCCGTTACGCAATGTAGTTCGTTTTGGAGCAGTTGGAAAGCTAGCACCAAGGTTCGTAGGACCGTTCCCCATCACTGAGAGGATTGGACGGATGGCCTATAAGGTAGACTTACCCGAGAAGTTATCTGGAGTACACAATGTCTTTCACATCTCGCATCTCCGAAAGTGCTTGCATGAGTCGGCCGAAGTGGTTGAGCCAAGCATCCTTGAAGACGTAGAAGTGGAAAAAGAAGCAACATTGAGGCGAGTTCTAATTCGTATCTTAGGAACGGAGATTAAGAAGTTAAGGAATCGAGAAGTCAAGCTAGTTAAAGTGCAGTGGAGTGAAGCCCAAGAAGATGCAACTTGGGAAACCAAAGAGAAGATACGCGCACTTTACCCATTTCTTTTTGAGGGTGCATTCTCGATCTCTTTTTCCTATAAACTTGAAAACCTTTTCGTATCATGCTTCTACTATCTACATTTGTCTTGTTATCTTCTCGATCTTATCTTGAGAACCTTAGGTAGAACCATATGGATGTAAACATGTGATTGAAACATGTTATGGTTGATGTTTGCAAATGGTTGCAAGTGGTTGCTAGTGGATGCATGACACACATTAGGCACTAGATCGACTCAGTCACATTTTCATGTTGCATATGCATGAGTGCTTATACTTGTAAATGGATGGAACTTGTTATGCTATCACTTGGATTGCATATGAATGAATGTTTGTGCACTCATGTAAAGATTATAAACTATGTTAGGAATCTGCATACATGTTGGATTCATTACACTAACATATTTTGCATTAAGGAGGTTTACTGAATCAGTAACCGCCTGGTCTTTTGCATTAGATAAGTACATATACACACACTTTCTGCATATGTTCATACAACACTAGAAATCTTTTAAGGACAATGGTTGCCTGTGGATGATGCTTTGAGTAGATGGATGACGGATGGTAGGACACATTCTCCCTAACTTAGAGATTTCGGGGACGAAATCCTTTAAGGGGGGAGAATGTAAGAACCCGAGTTTTTATAACGTATAATTACCATAAATCAAGGCAGAATTAATTTTTAAAATAAGAATCAAGGGAAATGGGTTACGTAATTGCGTTCGCCTCGAAATTCTGCTTGGAAACGAGTCTGAGTTTTCGAAAATCGGAGTCCGTATGACCAAGTTATGACCTTTCGAAGTTTTCAGAAGTTTTCAAGTTCAAAAACAGCTCAATTCGAATTCAAAATTTGAAATTCAAACCTCAGAAGGGACTGGGCGGGAAATTTCCCGCCCAGGACCAGGTCGAGCTGGGGGTCGACTATGTAGTCGACCTACCCAGGAACAGGTCGACCATAGTGTCGACCTGGTGGCCGAGTCCACTTTTGAAGCTGGATTCACCCTGATGTTTCTGGCCTTGTTTCTATCTACATTCGTTGACCTGACCCTATATATACAGCCCCTCACACTAGTCTCTCTACACAAAATTCTTTCTGACCTTATGCTGCTCTGATTCTGGTTGAATAGTTAGATAAAGGGACTACTTCTTCTACGTCGAAACTACGTTGCTGATTTGGGGATTTCTGTTAGGACTTGACTAAGCATATAAAGATTCAACATCGACTCTCTTTTTCTAATTCTCGAACCACGATCTGTAAGCCCCAGTTATTTTTAGATTTAAACTATAAATGTAATATGAACATGTTGTAAATTGAAATTGGACCTATGTATGATGACTATTTTACATCCATTCTTGTTCATCTTGGATCTTGACTCTTGGATATTACTATGACATTGATTTGGGGCCTATTCATGTCGTAAATCAAAAAGAAAAACCCCTCGTATAATCATGTTGAATCTGCTATTAGTCACAAGTTTATGACCATCACCTTATGTCAATCGCTACCATGACTATACTATCACCTTATGTCAATCGTTACTATGACTATACTATCACCTTATGACAACTGTTATCTTGACTAGTACCTTATTTTGCTAGATTTGGAATCTTTATGTTTGAGGCCAATATTCCATATGCCAGTAATGTTATAATTTTTTATCAAGTCATACCATGCTATGCTAGTAATCACTTTTGCCACCTTATACCCATCCCTTTTTATGTTATTCCCTAATTAGATTTATTTGTATCGATTCGAGCTTACGTGCGATGGGAATACGATTTGGGTAGACTAGGTAAAACATGAATTGACTTTGAACTTGAACATGAACGTTGTTATAACTTGAACCTGGATATGGACATGAACTTGACACGATTTGACATGAAACATGACATGAAAACTCGACATGAATTTTGACATGAAAACTTGAACGTGGGCATGACAATTAGATAAACTTGAAAATTGCCAACTCGAGGTTGGGTTGAGTTTGCAGTGTAAATCTGCCCGGAACCGCCCGACAAATCCAGTAACTGCAAACAATAGGATCCAATGTGGGTAGTTGGTCATATCGCACGAAAAACCCGAGGTTAGACTATGTTGTGGTGTAAATCTGCCCGGAACCGCCCGGCAAATCCAGTGACCACAACAGTTAGTCTAATGTGAGAGGTTGGGGTGCATTAATGAATTAATGCCACATGATAGGGCTAAGTCATGAACCACTTGAATATACTTAACCAACTTGGCATGGTGATTTGATAGGGTTAAGTCATGAACCGCTCGAATACACTTAACCAACTTGATACATGATCTGGATAGGGTTAAGTCACGAATTTGAATGACAACACTTAACCCATTAGAAACCCTAGTTACGCGGTCCTTTTTAGCAGTAACCCACTTAGATGTATCACGATACCCTGGACTAGGCAGGGTGGGGCACGATTACTGGGCTGATTGTAAGTAACCAGAACGGCGGCTGAGTAGGTGCGCCATTGTAGGTTCAGGCGGACTACGGTCGTGCACGTAGTCCGGAGTTGAAAAAGCAAGCATTGGGCACCCGTAGATTTATACTATGCGTGCTTGATTCGTGTCGGTGGTTGGCACCATTGGACTTGATACACCCTATGGTGGACCTAGCACAGGTAACTACATTTCAGGATAGGGCCGTATGACACAGACACATGACGAGCTAGAACTTGTAGGGAGCCGATCGATTAGTAGATCATACCGTAGGACCCCGTAATGGTCACTTCATGATATTGGGCCAAGGGATCATTTCATTATTAATACTTGACATGGGTTAGAACACTAGTACAGTTGGTGCATCGAACCTTGAATATGCGATGCTAGACTTGACTTATCTTGTTATCTTAATTATCCTACCAGTTCTGTTACCATCCTTATGTTTAATTCCAGTTTTCACATATCATGTTACCTTTACTAGTTTTCATACTGAAAGTCACAAGGGCTTACCAGTATTTATGACTGACCCTTTTTCTTTCGCCTTTTTTTCTTTCGTTCCCCCCCAGGTTCTCAGGGAGGAAACACTAGCTCTTAGCTTGGATTTAGCTTGCTTTCTGACAGCTCATGTACGGTTTGGTCTTGGGCTATGCTATGGCTGCTTCTGCTATTTATGGGGAATAATCTACTTTTGTTATCTTAAGTTTATGCTTCTTTATTTGGAACTTGATGTAATGGAATAATTTGTATCTTGGATATATGAGGTTTTGACTCTTTTCTTGAAAGTAATAAAAAGTTGGTTTTTAATTTCTACCGTTGCTTTATTTATGTTCTGCCTTGTGATATCTCTGTGCATGTTTACCTAGATAATACTTCCACCAAAACTAGCGCATTCCCTGTGTAAGTGACCCTAGCGGAGGTAGGGTGTTACACAAAGCATTCTGAATATAGCTCCAGCCGTAATCCAGGATCCTATGAAAAAAAAATCTGTGAAAACCAAAACTACTAGGTGCCCGTGTGGAAAATATGGGCACCCAGAGTTTAGGTAGAACAATAAACTCCGATTCAGTCATGGGACTGTTGTGAGAACTAAAACAGTTATTAACTTTATTTTAAAGTTGGGCAAATCAATGGGCCATGCCGCATGTCACGGAACGGGTTTACTCCCAAGAATACTCTAGAATAAAACAATTTGTAAACAATGCAATGGTTTTTGAAAAATGAAGCTATTGTGAGACTCAAGTCCCATCACACAATGCAATACAAACCAGAAGATAGAGTTTTCCCTTATAATAGCCAAACATGCTTGGTACGCTTTAAAACAAATCATTTTTTATATTACTATAAGTGCATAGTGTCGAAACAACTTCAAATATAAATATATCAATCATAGACGATATATGTACCATATATTATGTTTCCATACTTAGGTTTACAACTAAAACCGAAAAATGTCGTATTGGAAATTGGATTTCCATCATGATTTAAGGCCTGTGCAGTTAAAGCGCTTAGCGGATCCAATGCGGCAAAGGTCCAAAAAGTCATAGCGGGGATAAAGCGAGGAAATAGCAGGATATAGCGGATGACTCTAAAATAGCACGTGTAACTCGTTCATAATGTTTTTCATGAATGTAAGGAAGATAATTAAATGAAAAACTAGCATTTAGTTTAACTATAATTAGTACATTCTTAATTTTAAACAAAAATATATGCAAGTATCTGTAAATAAACATAAACTGCTATTTAAGTTAATTAAGTTTTATAGAATATAGATTATATTTGTTCCTTAAAATATATATATTTAAAAATTCAATTACAAAACCTAAATTCATAATTTTTATAATGCATACATGTTTTTTTCAGTTTGTTTCTATCATCAGATATATAGCGGGAATAGCGTAATATAGCGAAAATATTAGGATATATCGGGAATAGCGGAATATAGCGGGGCTTAAAGCGGAGAGGCTATATCAAAGGCTATTTGGAAAAAGCGTAGCGGTAATAACATGCTATGGGATATAGCGGGGTTATAGCGAGGTAATAGCAGGGCATAAACTGCACAGGTCAAGGCAAGGGATGATCTTCTTACCGATTCAGATCACCTCTAGCAAGATGACCCAGGACTGGATGTTGGCTAGCCCTTGGATCCTACAGTGCCGGTCCACACTTTCTTTAGTGGATTGGTTATTCTGAACAATACGTTTCCCGGTCCTATCGGGCCTCCAAAATGGTCAATATGTCGACCAATCATATCTGAGGCGCCTCGCATCCATTATCCGCATATGTAAAAATGTCTTGGCTCCATATCATGATACCACTTCTAGCTAGAAAGAAACGTATGCACTCACTGCGTCCCTTATCCTGTTTTAGACTCATACCAAGGTGTAAGGCTCGTGAATTAACGCTATACACAAAGCTATGCTACTTAAAGATGTGCTTTGATCATTATCCATAAGGCCTTACTTTCAACAAAAGCCTTGATCATTGCATCTTTACATGTCACACTGACACTTCATGCCATACAACTGATGTCTATCAATATATAACCTCAAAGCTCGTACGTCTCAGAGAAGGGTGTTAAGCAAGAGAATAAATTCTCCGCCACCAAACAGATATATATTTAATAGAAATCAATCAACACAGAATGAAATCCAATGTTAGACACACATCCATTTAGAAGTCCATTCTGGATTTAAACAAAACCGAAGGCACCTTATTCCCCGTCCCATATGTCCAATATAGGAGAGAGAGGTCCTCGCATATCCGGTCAATCTCCAAGTACGTTTGGACGATCACCACTTATTACCTTGTCTTGGGTGTAAAACCTAATCAAGACATTAGTAATCATCCAAACAATGTAAAGATCTCTAGTCTTCAACCACCGTCTTCATCATCGACATTTAGTCGCTGTATCAGTTATTTGAATGGGATAAACCCGGTCTTTCCGAATAACTCGCGTATTTTATAATAAAAAATCAAGTGCTATAAAAACACATCATACGCCTCATTCCAATTCAGAATATTCTTTTATACAAACATTCTCATCTTAGTGGAAAGGTTCCCATTAATTTTATCAAAGATAAGTTCTTTTACTTATTCTTAAATCTTCCTTTAGATATCATTTTCAAAAGATTTTATTTTTCCACGAATTAAACCAAATTAAGGTTTAGGAACTATTCGGGATTATCGAGCCTTACCGAAATAATCATTTATTTTATTAATCCCAATCCCAACCTATTCATTCCATGGAGCAAAACTGGTAGTACTCCATATCTAACACCCACAGGGTTATCGGTAAATTTAATTACCATTTCACGTTTAAATCTAATTAAAGATTTAACTATCGCCTGGAGTAAAACTGGTGATACTCCATCCTCGATCATTTCATGAATTTGATAAATTTAATTATTCTATTCTCATTTTAATCTACTTAAAGATTCATCAAAACTCTAGTTCAGTTTTAATCTCAAAAATCATTACTTAATGATTATTCAAATTTTAGGAAATAAATCCTATCTTTACTTAGGTTAAAGAACAAATGTCCTTTAAAACATTATTCATGATAAACCCAAAATCTACTTCCATTAAAATGGAACTTTCACGGAATTCATAACAGTATATAATCGATATAAATTTCTGCATCGTACTAGTACTATAAATGGAATAACGACAAAGCCTTTTAAATTCCATATATATAATAATGGTCTTCCTTCATAGAAGCTTATCTCGATTATTACCAAATTGAATTCCATTCAATTCCATTTATAATATATTAAATTGGAAAACTTTACTTTGGAAAATTTTCCATTAAATCTTAATAAAAAGATTTATAAATTACAAATCATATCTTCTTTGTTAATCGGGTTTAAGAACTAATGTCATTTAAAACATCATTCACAATGAACCCGTAATCAACTACCATTTAATTCCAATTATATTAATTAGATGGAAATCTTCATTAATCTTAATATTCTTTTATCAACGGGGTTTAAGAACAGTGTTATAGAAGACATCATTCACAAAAAACCCAAAATCCAATTTGATATTAAATACAAGGCTCTGAATAGAAATCATATCGGCTTATATTCAATATAATATTCTGAAACCAACAAATATCGTATTAGGAATAACGATATTTATATCTTTCAAATTCCCATAACCATATCCGTATAATTACGGAATCCAATATCAAAATATCTGAAGATAATTTCCATTCAATTTCATTCCACTTTATTTGTTGGAAAACTCGGGTTATTTTAAAAACCATTCTCAATCCAATTTATTAATTTAAACTTACTGGACTATTATTCTAGTTGTAACTAGTTCGCTCAGATAAAAATATCTTTTATCTTTTCAAAACTCGGAATATTTCATCCATAATCTTTCCAAATCATTAATTATGATTTTACATAATTTTCCATATTTTCCATAATTTTATTAAGGCCCTTACAGTCGGTTTACAATATCGGTCACCAAACTGCATTCATAGCGACCATTTCTAAAATTGATTTGGACATATTTAAAATCTAACCATTCAAATTTAAATCTCACATATTCATTTGAAAAATCTTTTCGATATGAATCCAATGGTTCTGATTTTAGGAGAATCCGATAGTTGGATCTCTCGTTACATCAATTTGAAGTTAATATTTGGAATTCACGAACGGTCGTTGCGCGATACGTTCTATTCAAACCATTTAAATACATATATAATATATTTCGTCGATTTCCTTTTTAAAACATATTTTATAAATCGTTTTTAAATTCGTTTTAAAACGATTTCAAACTTCCTTTTCAATTTTAAATCAAAATTGAATATTCCAAATCATTATAATATTAAAATGATAATATTTTCAAAATATCATATTTTGAAATCAAATCTTTTAGATATTCGTTATAAAATGAATAAAAGCGAAAGAAAATTTTGTTCGAGTTAAAATGGTGTATATCTACTTAACTCGACATCATATTCATTTTAGTTACAAATATTTCAATATTTTTGTGTCCATCCAAAATCGGACATCAAAATCATTTTTTGATTCTTCACTGAGTATTATTTTAAAATATTTGTTTATATTCTGAATTGGAATCAGACTCAATCAATTACCATAAATTTTTATTTATATGGATTCCATACACCGCATGTATTCAAAAGCAGTGATAAACAACTATTAAACAGTTAATTCACATCTAGAGTGCACTTTACAACTGTATAAGCATTAAATAATTAAATAATGCTTATAATAGTCTGTCAATCAATCGGTTGACATACAATTAAATCCAACGGAGATATGAATTAACTATCATCCCCAGAATCATGTGGGATTTCAACCAACAATAATGAATTCAAATTAATCACTGGTTAATAAATTTAACCAATTGTAGTTTGATTCAATTTTTTTTTTCTAATAACCAATTTTCACTATTTAAATTACAGATGGATATTTATAATTTAATTTCTGAATATTACATACGTGCAAATATAGTACACACGGATCGTGTAATATGGTGTATAACACATAAATATATGAAGATATTTACCATAGCTATGAAAAAAACTATATGGTATAAATATCAGCTAATCACAGATATGTAACAGTAAATGCAGTAAAATAGAAAAATCACACTTGGGATTTTTATACTAGTTCGGAGCACCGTCCTACATCCAGTCCCAGACTTCTATCTGGATTTTCACTAACAACCACCTCACTTCACCCGGAGGAACATGTTTACAACACCCCAGTAGACGAATGGGATTTCACGCCTCTAACAATACCGAGGACTTCAACTAAGACGAATACAATTGTTGTTGATAGTATGTGTTCTTGATAACACGAATTTGTCACTTGTAGTCAAATAGAATATTTGTGTATATGAAGATTTGGAAGTGGATATCGTATTGAATCAAAAGAATATTAAATAGATTCTAGGATTCAAATGATATATTATCAATTGAGCGCTTGAGAATATAGAATTGAGATCAAGAAAATAGAGATAGTAACAAGTCAAATTAATTGAATTGAATGATAATCTCATGGTGTTATATAGAGAATAAATAGCTGTAACCCTTTGTGAAGAGTAACGAATAATAGACATGATCATTGGTGAAGAGAAGGGATGCAACCATTGATGAAGATTTGGAAGTGGATATCGTATAAAATCAAAAGAATATTAAATAGATTCTAGGATTCAAATGATATATGATCAATTGAGCGCTTGAGAATATAGAATTGAGATAAAGAAAATAGAGATAGTAACCAATCAAATTAATTGAATTGAATGATAATCTCATGGTATTATATAGAGAATAAATAGTTGTAACCCTCTGTGAAGAGTAACAAATAATAGCCATGATTATTGGTGAAGAGAAGGAGACGCAACCATTGATGAAAGGAAGTGTCTTTTCGAAAGGTTGCTTTCTGGAAGAAAACAGTCGACAGGTCAAAAGGGACCGGTAGATAGGAATTTGAATATATATATATACGTTATGTGCACATGTACACGTTTATTGTGCTTTCTGGGTAAGAACGGTCGACTGGTCGAAATATAGGCGGTCGACCGGTTTCACCAAGGTTGCACAATCAATGTGTACATATATATATACTCATATATATATATATATATATATATATATATATATATATCGATAATTTCAAGGTGTGTGATTAATTGAAGATAGATTTTAACATAAACAACACTACTAAAACACCAAATAATCAACCTCTAATCTAGAATACCATATGTAGCTCTTTGTTCCTCTTAAAAACAATAAATATCTTCTTTTTATCGATCACGGCTTATTTCTTTGTCAGAAATCAAAACTCCATGAAATTCTTGACTCAACATTCTCCCCTTTTTTGATTGATGACAACATAGTTTTGAATCTCCCCCTATATATGATCTCCCCCTGAGATTGTGCCTATATATCAACATGAACTATATATTCCTGCATAAACACTGTTAGTACCAATCTCTCCCCCTTTGTCATCGATAAAAAAGGAGTAAATAAATAAATAAGTGAAGATAGAAATGATACTATCAGGATATTAAGCAACATAAACGAATACCATAGATCATGCCAAGAGTCACAAAATAACGACATACACACACAAAAGTCTTGAACAAATAAAACACGACACCATTTAGATATAAGTGTCAGATCAAGTCTTTAAGAAAAAGATAGTCATAAGTACGTGGCAAGAGAAAAACTAAGAAGTGAACTAAGAAGACTCGGATTGTGACTCCGTCTCATCTTCCTCTTCCTCTTTAACAACTTGTGCTTTTCCGCGACCATGTCCACTGCTAGTTCCTGAGCTTGTAGCCTCCTCCGAAGATGTCCAAGAAAAAGCAGGAGGAGATGGACGTTTGTCGGGGTCTTGAGCTTGCATAGATGATGATGCACCACATGACATTTGTAACACCCCATGTCCATTAATGTCACTCTCAAAGGGAATGCATTAACTTTCATGGAATATTATTGGTGAATAGAACAGAATATAACAAGACGGATACATATATTGGCACTTGAAAAACTCAAAACAACTTTTATTGCAGTGGAGAAATAGTTTGATTACAACAACATCATAAACCAATAGAAAAACCAAGTACACTTAGTAACCATCTCAACAAATTGTTTTCTGAGTACATAAAGTAAAAAGAGCATAACCCCAACATAAGTAGCCATAAAAGAGATGAGCTGAACTTTACTTTAAGCAATCCAAGCACTTCCAAAAGAGAGAGGAAGATCCAGATCAAGCTCCACTAGTACTAGTCCCACCCTGAGAACCCGAGGGGAGGGGGAAGGAAGAAAAGAGGCGAAAACAAAGGGGGTCAGACATGAAGTCTGACGAGTACCGTAACTTTAACAATATAATTATAAAAGTAATTAAGATAAGGCATAAACTGGTAAAACAAGGAATGGCTGTGAAGAAAGTGGGCAAGACAAAACAAACAAGATGAATATTATGGCGTTAATCTCGCTCCTAATCACTATAGGATAATTACTATGTTGCACCATTACTAGTCACCCTAAAAATCGATCCCGTCTACTGAACATAATAATAATAATGGTAGTTTCGTGTACCCCTAGTTGTCTTCATAGGTGCCACCTGCTCCTATATCCACTAGTTGTACCGACTACCCTCCCCATTCTAATTAAAACATTTATTCATAATACGGTAGTTGGACTCCTAGCTGTCTTCATAGGTGCCACCTGCTCCTATCTCCGCTAGTCGTATCCACTACCTTCCCCATTCGATTGGATCCCTAACTTGTAGATACCCGTGCTGTTCCCACAGTGGGGTGTATCACTCCCCAAAGTGGCAACCCGATACCACTAAAGATGCACGACTTATATCTATATGATGCAACAACGACTTACCTACCAGCCCGGGCCCGTGCACGCACATGACCCTGTTGGACTTACGTTGCCACCGTTAACCCGTTTTGACCTCTTACGATCAAACCCAGTAAGCGTGTCCCGTCCTCGATCTAACTCGAGCTCACAAAGATAATTAATGGTTTATTGGTTTGAAGTGGGTCCCCCATGCTTGACACAAGCTTTCCACCTATGCTTGGTCCGCACTAGAATTTTCCACTTAACCCATTCTTATTCATGTCTTCTTACATATTTCAATTTGGTTAAGTGTCTCTAATCGTATTTCACATGTCTTCCATGTCATCCACTTAACCCCCATGTCCCACCACATGTTTATCTTGGTTAAGCGTTAATGATTATATCACGCATGTCACCCATGTTACCCACTTAAAAAATCAACATGTGTTATTCGTTAAGCTTGTCTTAACCCTATCCGCTTATCAGATCAATATATATATATATATATATATATATATATATATATGTATGTATATAGTTAAGCTGGTCTTAACCCTATCCACTTATATATTATTGGCTAAGTTGATCTTAACCCATCAACCGATCTGATCAATATGTATTATTGGTTAAGTTTGCCTTAACCCTATCCACTTATCAGATTAATATATATATATATTATTGGTTAAGCTAGACTTAACCCTACCCGCTTATTAAATTAATATATATTATTGGTTAAGCTGGTCTTAAGCCTACCTACTTATTAGATTATTGGTTAAGCTGGTCTTAGCCCTATCCACTTATATATTATTGGCTAAGTTGGTCTTAACCCCATCCACTTATCAGGTCAATATGTATTATTGGTTAAGTTTGCCTTAACCCTATCCACTTATCAGATTAATATATATATATATGTATGTATTATTGGTTAAGCTAGACTTAACCCTACCCACTTTTAAAATTATTGGTTAATCTGGTTTTAACCCTATCCACTTATATATTATTGGCTAAGTTGGTCTTAACCCCATCCACTTATTAGGTCAATATGTATTATTGGTTAAGTTTGCCTTAACTCTTTCCACTTATCATGTTAAGTATCATATATATATATATATATATATATATCATATAACATGTTTTACTTAATCTAAGTACATCTTAGTTCACAAATGCATTGGTTAAGAGAATAACTCCCTAAGTATCAATCCTAAAGACCGAAATCAACATCAGATTAGTACTCAGAGAATTACTCCACTCAACCAAACTTCTGTTTGTCATTCATATTCGTCTTTGATCAACATTAATTAATTATTAATGCACAGATCTCCCACATTAAGTCGATTGCTTGTGGCCGCTGGATATGCCGGGCGGTTCCGGGCAGACTTCCACCACAAGCTAGACTTAACCTCGTGTCTAAGCATCTTTTAAGTATGCCTTTGACCTCTCGCATTAGACTACAGTTTGTGGTTGTTGGATGTGCCGGGCGGGTCCGGGCATTCTTATACCACAAACGAGTCTAACCTCGTGTCTTAGGCATTTATTATTACATATTATTATTCGACCCCAATTTGAATTAATATCTCCATTTCAAATTGTCAATAACTTCCAAATTAATCTATGTCCATAATTGTCACCTAAATTATGTCCATAATTTCTATGCATATAAATTAGGCCAATTAATGTCTCAAATTTATTATATGCTTTTAAGCCATTTTTATGCCAATTCACAATATTAATATTTAATATATTCCCATTGCCCCCACGTCGTTCGCACGTTTAATATGAAATATGCTAGACCCACAAATAGTCTAACTCATAAAAAGAAAAGAAGCATCACAACTTGCAGCACATAAAAATAGATCTAACTTGCAAATAGGAATTATAACATAAATTTGCATAGCCCATAATTTGCATAGACAATGGCCATATAGAATCATATATTTGCATAAACTACCATGGATCTAAATATAGATCTAAACATGAAATTGTGAACTTGCATATATAAATTATGGGTCTCACTTAACTTGCATATGTGAATATAATTTTCACCCAAAAATGTGAATATAGTTTTTCACCTAAACTTGCATATGGATTTATACAACTTGTATATGAATTTACCACATGTTTTTGCATATAAACTAGCATATGTATATACTTGATTCACATATAAACTTGTGTACAATTCACATATAGACTTGCATAAGATTCATATTCAAACTAACATACAATTTAACATCCCAAACTTGCATAAAATTCACATACGAATTTGCATATGATTTAACATCCAAACTTGCATAAGATTCACATATGAATTAACATATGATTTAACATCCCAAACTTGCATAAAATAAACATATAAATTAACATATGATTTAACATCCCAAGCTTGCATAAAAATTCACATATGAATTAACATATGATTTAACATCCCAAACTTGCATAAAATTCACATATGAATTAACATACGATTTAACATCCCAAACTTGCATAAAATTCACATATAAAATGAATTAAGTTAAATATGAAATAGATTTACCAACATAAGATAATAAAGTTAAACAACATCACGTGATTCAACAGACATGTTCTCATAATCCAATTACAACCCATCATAATTAATTTATTAATTATATTGTGAAAGAAATAGTACTCATAAAGATAGGTTAGAGAAGAGAATGATTTGTTCGTCCTTTGAATTGGAATTCTGACTTGTTAAATCCTAAGCTTTAGGAAGGAGACTATCCTAGGAGCAGCATGGTGGCCATGAGAAAATTTTTGTTTTGATTTAGGGTTTGAGTCTAGGTACTTTTTTTAGAAGTTTAAATCAACCTAAGCCGTTAGATTAACCTAGGATCAATCAAAGCCATTTAAACCTAAGAGAACCAACCAGAACTTGCCATGCAAGCCCTAATGAGTCAGAAAATCGTCACCTAAAGAAACATGTCAGGTTTTAGATCTGGTCTGAGGGGGAGGTCGACCCCCAGGTCGACCTGTATATAGGGAGGTCGACCCCCTGGTCGACCTGGCCTGGGGTAGGTCGACCTCCAAGTCGACGTGCCTTGGTATTTAATTTTCTGAATTGTTTTATACAAATTTCTGAAAGTTCTGAGGGCCACAACTTCTTCATACGAAGTCCGATTTTCGAAAACTTAGACTCTATCCCAAGCAGAATTTCGAGATGAATGCAATGGCGTAACCCGTTTCCCTTAATTCTCACTTTAACAATTAAGTATTCTTAAATTTGTTAATTTTAATATTTAAAATTACGGGGTGTTACATTCTCCCCTCCTTAAAGGATTTCGCCCCCGAAATCTCCAAGTTAAGGAGAATGTATATCCTACCATCCAATTATCCATCTACTCAACCATCAAACACAGGCGTCCATTGTCCTTACAAGGTTTCTAATGCTGTATGAACATGTGCAAAAAGTGTGTATATGTTCCTTACCCTATGCAAAATCAGGCGGTCTACTGATTTAGTTGACCTTCTTAATGCAAATCATGATAGTGTCATGCGTCCATTATGTATGCGAAAGAATCCTAATGATACATATTATTTCTATATGTTTGCACAACTGTTCATCAAAATGCAGCATCCATATGATAACACAACCATTATACATCCATTAATTAAATATGCACACATATTTATATGCAATTTGAAAGTGACTGAGCCGATCTAGCACCTAATGTGTGTGTGCATGCATCCAGGAGCAGCCACTTGCATCCGTTTGCATCCACCAAACATAACATGTCTCAAACACATATTTACAACCATAGGGTTTTTCCTAACTAAAGATCGAAGATATCATCACAAAGACATACTAAATGATAGGACAAGTAACAAAGCGGTAAAAAAAGGAGAAGTTAAAAATCTCGTCTTTCATTTCTCAAGTCGCGTCTCCTTGATCATCTCCCCATTCCACTTTGACCGGCTTGACCTCTCTGTTGCATAGCTCTAATACCTTCATCCCAAGGATGCATGTAGGAGCTCGTCTAATCGTGGCATATCACTCTACTTCCACTTCTCTAAGCATGCTCGGCTCCACTGCTTCCGCGGTAACTTGTAACACTTCCGCAAATGCGACACGTGAAACATGTCATGAACATCACTAAGCTCGTCGCCTCTTCTCATGTCCCTCCAAAATCTAAGATACATAACCTCAAAAGATCTTCAAGGATTCTATTAACCCCTCTCTGTCCGTCCATCCATCTGTGGATGAATAGCGATACTCGTACTTGCCGCCTTTTGCATATCATCTTTTCCTCTTGCACCGAAAACTGCTCTAAGCCCTGTCCCGCAAGCACCAGTATACACTGTGAACGGCTTACTTCCATCTGGCAATACTAAAACTGGAGTTGTCGTCAAAACCCTCTTCAAATGTTGGAAAACATCGTTACAGTCAACATCCCAAGCAAAAGTCAAGTTCTTCTTCGTTAACCGAGTAAGTGGGGCTGATATCTTCGCGAAGTCCTTAATGAACTTCCTATAATAGCCCGCCAGTCCTAAAAAAGTTTCTTACTTCTGTTGCATTCTTAGGAATCTTCCAATCTTGGATTGCCACCACCTTTGCGGGATCCACGGCTATCCCCATTCTGAAATGCTCCTTCTGATGAACCCATTCAAGTAACTCTCTCACTTGCTTACTGAGTTCTCCTCTCTCTCTCTCTCTCTCTCTCTCTCTCTCGGAGCCATGTGGCGTACTGGTAATGCAACTGGCTTTGCATTATCTATTAGGTATATACAAAAGTCTATCTTGCGCCTCGGGGGTAAACCCCGAACTTCATCGAAGACGTCACCATATTCACAAACCACACGAAAAAATTCCAAATCATCGTTGGACGCGTCAAGGGATTCTAGGTAGCTAAGCATCACCGGACCTCTAGGGTCATAAGAAATATCAAGGGTCTCTCCACAAAGAGTCGACAATCTAACTACCCTTCTTTCACAGTCTAGGATGGCACCATATCCGGCTAGCCAATCCATGCCTAGAATCAAGCCATAGCCCAAGAAGCCAAGAACGAAGGCGTTGCATTCAAACCCAACGCCCAAGATAAACACTCTCAAATCCCGAAAAATCATCGAAAGATGAGCCGAACCACCAATAAGATTTAAGACTACTGTGGGATCCGTAACTAGGCTAGTATTTAGGTGCAGTGTTTTCAACTGACAAAGCAGATACAAACGAGTGTGAAGTGCTAGAGTTCAAACAAGGTTCAAATAGGATGATCAAAAAGAAAAACTAAACTTCTAACCAAGATATTTCTACCTCTATCAGGTATGCCAACCGAGAGGGAACGCGTCTGCCCTCCCGAAGATCCTGTACTTTGCCCTTACCTTTGCCTTTTGCTTCTTTGGACGATCCTAATAAGATGTCCTGTTTCTTCGTAACGATAACAACTAGTCTTCTTCTTCTTTCTAACGTCTTTATTTAAGTAGTCAGGTATTTCACAAATGTGGCCCTTCCTTTTCTCTTGGTCCCTTGTTATCCTTACCGCCTTTCTTTGGATCTACTTTCTTATCGTGTGAATTATCCATGTCTCTCCTGCACATTCTCCATTCGTGACCTCCGACGTAAATGAGGTTTCTTCCTTCATTAACCAAGTGGCTAATTGAACCTTCCTCCCATCGTCCATCTTAAAGGTACCAACAAGTCCTCCGCTTCCTTCTAGCTTTGACAAACGTCCCAGTACCATGAAGCGGTTTTCCGCCCATCGTACGGAAGTTCTTACATATCTTAGAAAAAGCGTCTATACGTGGAGGGAGAAATTCAGAAAAGGAAAGAGGAAAAGATTCAAAACGGAGAATCGAAGGAAAGATATATGGCACTTAGGGGTTATGTTTTTAAACAAATTTTTCTCTTGAAAATGCTCTCCTTAAAACATACTTTTAAAAGTATTTCTTTATAAAATGCTTTTGAAAAACAGTTTTTCAAAATCTCTTATCTGTTCTGTTAACCTTCATCTCCGATACCACGTGCAACACCCCACGTCCATTAATGTCACTCTCAAAGGGAATGCATTAACTTTCATGGAGTATTATTGGTGAATAGAACAGAATATAACAACACAGAAACATATATTGGTACTTGAAAAATTCAAAACAACTTTTAATGCAGCGGAGAAATAGTTTGATTACAACAACATCATAAACCAACAGAAAAACCAAGTACACTTAGTAACCATCTCGGCAAATTGTTTTTTGAGTACATAAAGTAAAAAGAGCATAACCCCAACATAAGTAGCCATAAAAGAGACGAGCTGAACTTTACTTTCAGCAATCCAAGCACTTCCAAAAGAGAGAGGAAGATCCAGATCAAGCTCCACTAGTACTAGTCCCACCATGAGAACCTAAGGGGGGGTGGAAGAAAAGAGGCGAAAACAAAGGCGGTCAGACATGAAGTCTGGCGAGTACCATAACTTTAACAATATAATTATTAAAGTAATTAGGATAAGGCATAAACTAGTAAAACAAGGAATGACTGTGAAGCAAGTGGGCAAGACAAAACAAACAAAAGGAATATGCTGGCGTTAATCTCGCTCCTAATCACTATAGGATAATTGCTATACTGCACCATTACTAGTCACCCTAAAAATCGAACCCGCCTACTGAACAAAATAATAATAAAGGTAGTTTTGTGTACCCCTAGCTGTCTTCATAGGTGCCTCCTGCTCCTATCTCTACTAGTTGTACCCACTACCCTCCCTATTCTAATTAAAACATTTATTCATAATATGGTAATTGGATTCCTAGCTGTCTTCATAGGCGCCGCCTACTCCTATCTCCGGTAGTCGCACCCACTACCTTCCCCATTCGATCGGCTCCCTAACTCGTAGATACCCGTGCTGGTCCCACAGAGAGGTGTATCACTCCCCTAAGCGGCAACCCGATACCACTAAAGATGCACGGCTTATATCTACACGATGCAACAACGTCTTACCTACCAGCCCGGGCCCACGCACGCACATGACCTCGTTGGACTTGCGTTGCCACTGTTAACTCGTTTTGACCTCTTACAATCAAACCCAGTAAGCGTGTCCCGTCCTCGGTCTAACTCGAGCTCACAAAGATACTTAATGGGTTACTGGTTTGAAATGGGTCCCCTATGTTTGACACAAGCTTTCCACATATGCTTGGTCCCCACTAGAATTTTCCACTTAACCCCTTCTTACTCATGTCTTCTTACATGTTTCAATTTAGTTAAGTGTCTCTAATCGTATTTCACATGTGTCCCATGTCATCCACTTAACCCCCATGTCCCACCACATGTTTACCTTGGTTAAGCGTTAATGATTATATCCCACATGTCACCCATGTTACCCACTTATCAAATCAACATGTGTTATTGGTTAAGCTTGTCTTAACTCTATCCACTTATCAGATCAATATATATATATATATATATATATATATATTTGGTTAAGCTGGTCTTAACCCTATCCACTTATATATTATTGGCTAAGTTGGTCTTAACCCCATCCACTTATCAGATCAATATGTATTATTGGTTAAGTTTGCCTTAACCCTATCCACTTATTAGATTAATATATATATTATTGGTTAAGCTAGACTTAACCCTACCCACATATCAAATTAATATATATTAATGGTTAAGCTGGTCTTAACCCTACCTACTTATCAGATTATTGGTTAAGCTGGTCTTAACAATATCCACTTATATATTATTGGCTAAGTTGGTCTTAACCCCATCCACTTATCAGGTCAATATGTATTATTGGTTAAGTTTGCCTTAACCCTATCCACTTATTTGATTAATATATATATTATTGGTTAAGCTAGACTTAACCCTACCCCCTAATCAAATTATTGGTTAAGCTAGTCTTAACCCTATTCACTTATATATAATTGGCTAAGTTGGTCTTAACCCCATCCACTTATCAGGTCAATATGTATTATTGGTTAAGTTTGCCATAACCCTATCCACTTATCATGTTAAGTATCATATATATATATATATATATATATATATCATATAACATGTTTTACTTAATTTATGATTAAGTACATCTTAGTTCACAAATACATTGGTTAAGAGAATAACTCCTTAAGTATCAACCCCGAAGACCGAAATCAACATCAGATTGGTACTCAGAGAATTACTCCACTAAACCAAACTTCTGTTTGTCATTCATATTCGTCTTTGATCAGCATTAATTAATCATTAATGCACAGACCTCCCACATTAAGTCGATTGCTTGTGGCCGCTGGATATGCCAGGCGGTTTCGGGCAGACTTCCACCACAAGCCAGACTTAACCTCGTGTCTAAGCATTTTTTAATTATGCCTTTGACCTCTCACATTAGACTACTGTTTGTGGTTGCTGGATGTGTCGGGCGGATCGGGGCAGTCTTATACCACAAACGAGTCTAACCTCCTGTCTTAGGCATTTATTATTACATATTATTATTTGACCCCAATTTGAATTAATATCTCCATTTCAAATTGTCAATAACTTCCAAATTAATCTATGTCCATAATTGTCACCTAAATTATGTCCATAATTTCTATGCATATAAATTAGGCCAATTAATGTCTTAAATTTATTATATGATTTTTAGCCATTTTTATACCAATTCACAATATTAATATTTAATATATTCCCATTGCCCCCACGTCGTTCGCACGTTTAATTTGAAATATGTTAGACCTGCAAATGGTCTAACTCATAAAAAGAAAAGAAACATCACAACTTGCAGCACATAAAAATAGATCTAACTTGCAAATAGGAATTATAACATAAATTCGCATAGCCCATAATTTGCATAGACAATGGTCATATAGAATCATATATTTGCATAAACTATCATGGATCTAAATATAGATCTAAACATGAAATTGTGAACTTGCATATTTAAATTATGGGTCTCACTTAACTTGCATATGTGAATTTTAATCAGAAGTGAAAACATTCGACTGTTTTTAATCAGAAGCAAAAACGGTCGACCGGTTGAAATTTAGCCTGTCGACCAGTTGGCTTATGGGCTATTTTTCCTGGTTTTTCTGCTCAATTTCTGATATTTGATGGTTCATATGACATAGAAATCACTCAATTATGATATATATATATATATATATATATATATATATATATATTAGTACATGAGTGATACAAGAGAATATAACCATGATATAAATCTAATGTGAAGTTGATGATTTGTGATTAGTAGAATCTTTGACGTTGTCAATACGTGGTTTCCATGGTGGCCAATTCTCTTTCCCTCCTTTGTTCCTATTATAGTTTCTTTCCCATGAATTTGGCTCCAAGAAGATGAAGGCATGTTTGGCATAGGCTCATGTGCGTTGTGTTTCTTTGAGCCATAAAAGAACATTGCCATTTGTTCTAGAAATGATAGTCGACTTGAGGTCAGCTTCTGCTCATAATACAATTCCCTTTGAAGATCAATCTGATGTTTCTGGTAATGGTGGATTTCATCAATCTTTTCTTTGGTATGAAGTGAGCAAAACAAATCTTTCTTTGATCGTTTTGGAATTGGCGTAGTGCGGGGGTACGGTCGCTTTGGTGATATCCTGATTTGTGTTCGGGAATGGGTGTTTTCGGGGAGTAATGATATCCCGTCTCAGAACTGTTGATAGAGGTATGGGAATATTGATCACATTTGTCGCATATGTACGTCATGTTTATAGCAGAAAATAGAATATATGAAGTATGTAGGATTTAAGATCAGCTTGGGAGAGATAATATGGGAATTATTTCCAAGTTTATATAGGATTTTCTATATATATATAGCCTAAGATATATATATATATATATATATATATATATATATTTATAGTTAAGGATAAGAAGTTTCAGAATTACTTGGTCATAGGAATAATCAAAGGCTCATAATCAATTTACTCAAATTAACAATAGCTAATAGTAGCTAATATATGTTTGAGTAAATATAATCTGAATAAGAAAAAGTGAAAAGAACTACCTAATATAAATGAGTGAAATATGACATTAGTGATAAAGCTAATTGTCGAGTTCTTTTCTGAAGATAAGACCAAGCTCTCTATGTAACTTTATGAAATTAGACTCAAGCAGAGGCTTAGTAAAAATGTCCGCTAGTTGATTATTAGTTTGGACATACTCGAGACATATATTTCCCTTTTCGATATTGTCTCTCAGAAAATGATGTCGGATATCAACGTGTTTGGTTCGAGAGTGGTTCACAAGATTTTTAGATAAATTTATAGCACCGGTGTTATCACAGTATATAATAGAACTTGATAAATGAATATCAAAATCCTAAAGTGTTTGTTGCATATATATTACTTGAGTACAAGCACGAGCCGCTGATTTCAGTTTCACACGTTGATAGTGAAACACAATTCTGTTTCTTACTAAACCAAGAGACAAGTGATTGTCCAATAAAATGACACATACCGCTTGTACTCTTTCTATCCATTCAAGAGCCTCCGAAATCATCATCGCTATATGATACTAATTCGAATGGACATTCTTTTAGGTAGAAAAGACCAAAATCTTTGGCATTATTAGGATAACGAATTATACGTTTCACTGCTCGTAGGTGTGATTCCTTTGGATCCACTTGAAATCATGCACATAGACAAACACTCATCATTATAGCTGGACGACTAGTAAGAAGATAAAGAAGAGAACCAGTTATGCTTCGATATAGCTTCTGGTCAACACTCTTACTATTTTCATCTTTTTCAAGATGTGTGGTTGTACTCATGGGAGTAGGTTTACCAGACATATTTTCTAATCCGAAGCATTTGATAAGATTTCTGCAGTATTTTTCTTAATTGATAAAAATACCGTTCGGAAGTTATTTGATTTGAAGACCGAGAAAATATGATAGTTCTCCGATATGTTCAAATTCTTTGGTCATAATATTTGCAAACTCTTTGCAGAGTTTATCGCTTATTGAACCAAAGATGATGTCGTCTACATATATCTGGATAACTAGAATATCTTTTCGAGAATGCTTGATAAACAAAGTTTGATCGACTTTGCCTGTCTGAAATTCTGAATTAATAACATAGCTATGTAGTCGTTCGTACCAAGCACGGGGTGCCTATTTTAGACCATACAGAGCTTTCTTAAGTTTGTACACATAGTTAGGATATTTTCATGTACGAACAAAGGGGGTTGTTTGACATATACATTCTCTTTGATAAATCCATTGAGGAATGCAATCTTTACATCCATCTGATATAGTTTGAAATTGTGGTGACAAGCAAAAGATATTAAGATTATAATAGCTTCTAGTCGAGCAACTAGCGCAAATATTTCTTTATAATCGATACCTTCTTCCTGATTATATCCTTGTGCTACTAACCTGGCTTTATTTCTGGAGACATTACATCGTTCATCAGCCTTATTTTTATAGACCCATTTAGTACCAATAATTTATCGATCAGTTGGTCTTGGAATAAGTTCCCATACGTCATTGCACTCGAACTGATTTAGTTCTTTCTGCATGGCAATGATCCAGTAATCATCGGTAGCAGCCTCTTTGGGATTCTTAGGTTCGATATTTAAAAGAAATGCGACATGACCCATTTGATGGAGTTGACTCCTTGTTCTGACTTGTGATGTTACTTCCCCGATTATATTTTGAGCCAGATGGTCTCTTAATATTCTTGGTGGAGATCGTAACTCACATGTTTGAGGAATATTTTCAACAACTATTTCAGAGTCAGGATCAATATTTGTGATGATTGGAATATCAGTGACTATAATTTCGCCATCATTTGATATATTATGAGGGTGCTGATAGAATTCATCGAATGAGACATGAAGTGATTCTTCAATAGTTTTGGTTCATTTAATAAATACACGATAGACCTTGCTTCGTTACGAATTACCGACAAATATACTTTCATCGGCCTTTGGATCGAATTTGCTGAGCTGATCTTTCGTATTTAAGATAAAGCACTTAGAACCAAAAACTTTAAAGTATGAGATACTAGGCTTTCTTTTGTTAAATAATTCATAAGACGTATTCTTGGTGAGAGGTCGAATGGACACACGATTCAAAACATAACATGCAGTTACAATAGCTTCTGCCCAGAAATGCTTTGGTAAAGTGGTTCCATTTAATAACGTTCTTGCACATTATTGTAAGGTCCAGTTTTTCTGTTCTACAACTCCGTTTTGTTGTGTAATTCTGGGAAACGAAAAATTATGATATATACCTTTCTTTGTACAAAATGTTCAAACTCATTATTTTCGAACTCTCCGCCATGATCACTTCTTATATTTTTAACCTTAAGCCCTTTCGATTTCTGAATTCTTTTGATGAAAGATTTGAATTGTTCGAAAGTTTCACTTTTGTTTTTCAGGAAAATTGTCCAGGTGTAACGAGAGTAATCATCAACAATTACAAACACATATCGACTATGGTTTATTGACTGAACCTGAGTTGGTCCGAATAAATACATATGCAGTAACTCAAGTGGTTGTAACATTGATATGACTTTCTTGGATTTAAAAAATGATTTAGTCAATTTTCCTAATTGACATGCGTCACAAATGTTGTCAGCCTTAAAGCTTAGTTTGGGTAGTCCTCTAACTAGATTGTTTTTGGCCAGCTTGTCGATAGCTCTGAAGTTTATATAACAGAAGCGTTTGTGCCATAGCCATGGATCATTATTATTAGCCATAAGACACATATATGAATTATGATTAATATTCATATTCAGAATATATATGTTTCTGTCACTATAACCTTCGAAAACTAAATTATGGTCTCTATCTAAAATACTACACTTACTATCTGAAAAGGAAATTGTAAATCCCTTATCGCATAGCTGAATAACGTTAAGTAAATTGTGTTTCAGATTCCTAACTAGCATGACATTGGTAATAAGAGGTAAGTTAGATATACCGCAATTGCTCACATCGCCTTTGCCGATGATATAGCCTTTTGATTTATCTCCAAAAGTGACAGAGCCACCATCTGAGTATGTAATATTTGTCAATAAGCTCTTGTCCCCAGTCATGTGCTTCGAGCAACCACTGTCCAATATCCACTTTCCTCTTTTTTTAAGTGGGACCTACAAAAAAATAAGATTAAGTCCATGGTACCCACTTTTTCATAGGGTCCTAAGAGTTAGGTCTTAGGAGTCTAAACCCATACGGGTCCAATATCCCCTTTATATAAATAATTAGAATTAAGATGCATAGTATTCATGAAATGCTGAATATATTTGTTCCTAATCAAATTGTTATTTGTTTTAGGAACCCATATCTTGATAGTCCTGACATTTTCCTTTTGAAACTTCACAACTGGTTTTGGCTTGGAATATAATAAACTAAGATTTTTCTTAGCTTTATTTTTTTACTACTACGTCTTTTTTCTTTCTTTTATAACCGAGATATTTCTTGGTTTCTTGTTTCTTATATCCCAAACCTTGTTTATTTGAAGCAGATTGTGAACTCTTAATGTTTTTTGTCAAATTTTATCGACCTTTGTTGAAGTTAGAAACATTTTGAGTGATATTATCTAACTTAGTTTGTAAACTAGCCTTTTCTAGGTCCAGAATTTTGACTTTTGCCTTAAGCTCATGATTTTCAGTAGTAAGAGCATCATTTTTCTTTTTTTGAGTTTCAATTTCTTGACTCAAAAGAGATAATTGAGAGTCAATATTAGATGATGATTCCTGAAGTTTTTCAAGTTCTTCTTCTAATATTTTCTTCTCGTCTTTTAACATATCCCGTTCAAACTCTGCTCTACTCAAATCAGCTTTGGCTTCTTTGAATTGTTGTTTCATGTCTTTATATTTAACTTTCAATTCAGCATTAATATCAAGTATGTCATCAAATGTAGGAATTTGTACCTCATCTTATGCTGTCGTGAAACAGACATTTGCTTATTCATTTTCTATATCACTTTCACTTTCCGATGAAGATGAGTCTGAATCATCCCATGTCACTGAGAATGCTCGTTTCTTTGATTTGTCCCTCTTGTATTTGAATTTGTCATTTTCTGACTTCTTCTTTTGCTCCGGACATTCCTTGTGCATGTGCCCCTTTTTGTGGCAGTTGAAACATTCTATGGCGGATGAAGACGATTTATTTGATCCATTTTTCTTTTTTTTATAATGACTAGCTTTTCGTTGTTTCAGGAATTTTTTGAAACCTTTTGCAATGAACGCTAGATCTTCATCTTCAGAATCTGATTTATCTTCATCTTTTTCAACCTGGAATGCCACATTTTTCTTTTCTTTATTTTGTTCCTTTATAGCCTGCAAATTAGCTTCATAGGACATTAGATTTCCTATCAATTCGTATGGCTTCATGATGGAAAGGTCATTAGCTTCTTCAATTGCTAATACTTTTCCTTCCCATTCACTAGTCAGAGAATGTAAGACCGTTGAAACAACATCAAAATCAGAATATTTTTGTCCTCATCTGATAAGTGCATGGTGAATAGTTTGAAACCGTGAATACATATCATTGATCGTCTCATTTGGCTTCATCTTGAAATTTTGAAACTGACTTTTTAGCATGGCTATTTTGGCTTGTTTTACCTTGTTAGTACATTTATGAGTGGTTTTCAGCGTTTGCCAAATTTGATATGCGGTGGTATAGATACTAACACGGTAGTATTCGTTTTGGTCTAATGCACAAAACAACATGTTTATTTCTTTTGCATTTATAGTTGTTGCCGCTTTCTCGGCCGTTGTTCATTCTGAATAATCAGTTGTTGGATTCACTAACTCTTTTTGGGTAGCATTCCAGGCATCATAGCTATTTGACTGCATAAAGAATGACATACGTGTTGCCAAATAGCTATAGTTAAGACCATTGAAGAATGGAGATCTTTGTGTCGATTGACCTTCCGTGTAGGTGGTGTTTTGAGTGATAGTGCTGGTACTTGCATTATTTGCCATATTACTAGAATATATCAAATAATTGTGTTACGACTATATGATGACCGTGCTCTGGTACCAAATGAAGATTACGTACGTGCTAATATAGTACACACGGATCGTATAATATGGTGTATAACACACAAATATATGAAGATATTTACCACAGCTATGGAAGAAACTATATGATATAAATATCAGCTAATCACAGATATGTAACAGTAAATGCAGTAAAATAGAAAAATCACACCAGGGGTTTTTATACTGGTTCGGAGCACCATCCTACGTCCAGTCCCAGACTTTCATCTGGATTTTCACTAACAACCACCTCACTTCACCCGGAGGAACAGGTTTACAACACCTGAGAAGACGAATGAGATTTCACGCCTCTAACAATACCGAGGACTTCAACTAAGACGAATACAATTGTTGTTGACAGTATGTGTTCTTAATAACACGAATTTGTCACTTGTAGTACAATCTTCCCATAATCTTATCCTCAAATAAAATATCTGTGTATATGAAGATTTGGAAGTGGATATCGTATTGAATCAAAAGAATATTAAATAGATTCTAGGATTCAAACGATATATTATCAATTGAGCGCTTGAGAATATAGAATTGAGGTCAAGAAATAGAGATAGTAACAAGTCAAATTAATTGAATGGAATGATAATCTCATGGTGTTTACATAGAGAATAAATAGTTGTAACCCTTTGTGAAGAGTAACGAACAATAAGCATGATCATTGGTAAAGAGAAGGAGATGCGACCATTGATGAAAGGAAGTGTCTTTTCGAAAGGTTGCTTTCTGGAAGAAAACAGTCGACAAGTAAAAAAGGACCGGTAGACAGGTATATATACGTATATATACACGTTATGTGCACATGTACACGTTTATTGTGCATTCTGGGTGGGAATGGTCGACCGGTCGAAATATAGGCGGTCGACCGATTTCACCAAGGTTGCACAATCAATGTGAACATATATATATATATATATATATATATATATATATTCGTATATGTATCGATAATTTCGAGGTGTGTGATTATTTGAGGATAGATTTTAACATAAACAACACTAATAAAACACCAAATAATCAACCTTTAATCTAGAATACCATATGTAGCTCTTTGTGCCTCTTCAAAACAATAAATATCTTCTTTTTGTCGATCACGGCTTATTTCTTTGTCAAAAATAAAAAATCCATGAAATTCTTGACTCAACAATTTCAACTACCACATTAAAATTAACATTTTTTCTCTGTTCAAAATCACTGTCAAAACACAATACAGTCAATCAAATCATCCATGGGTTTTCAAACAACAGTCAGGTGAGGAAACAAGCACCATATACAAATTTGTGATAATTAAAACTGATAAAAATCAACACTGACAATCTGTGTAATCACTTATAAAATAAATAACTATACAAATATTTGTGTGAGAAGTTCTCACATTGATTTCCACTCCGTTATTCTTTATTTGAAGGATTTTATTTTTAAACTAAATTAAACAGGCGTTTAATTTAGCTTAAAATTCAACTTATTCCATTTCCGTTCTGGTCAGTTCCATGTTGTAGTGCTCGCTGATACGAGCGCAACTGAAATCATCAGATTTCGATCTCGTATGAAAAAGATATTGCATTTTCTACATTGAATTACATTAATAAAATAATTAATTGACTTAACATAATTAATGACATAATTAAGGGTTTATACCCTTCTTCCTCGTTCAATTCTTAGAACAAAAAAGAACGACGTCGGCCTCAATCTTCCACCGCTGCACCACCCTACAGGCCATTGACCACCAATCCACCATCGCCACAGCGACCGCCTTCGAACCTTCCACCTCCGCCTTGAAGCATGCCCAGCTTGGCCCTACCCCGCGCCTCGAAACCCACCCCAAAGATGCCGCCTTCTAGCTCGAAATTCGAGTTATTCACTCTACTAGAAACGATCACTCCTGTCCCAATTCGAAGATCGTGAGATGCACTTCAGTTTTTGTTTTCTAAGTTTGGATTAATTCCTTCTAGATTAGGAGAAATTTGAGGGAGAAGCATGGAGAAATTTCGGCCTTCTGTTTCAAGTGGCGGCGCAGATAAAGGAAATGAATTAAGGTTTTAGAAAAGTAGGGTTATTTATACTATTGTATCGTTATTTTATTTTAATTTTACTTGCTTACAACTCTGAACTCCAAATCAAACCCAATGAATGTCATCCCCACCCAAATACCCCCATTTGGGACATAATGGGTTATGTTTCGTAAGCTAATTATACTGTTTTGATCAACTTTCATCAAAATTAAAATATAAATTAATATATCGGTCAATATTGAATTCAACGTACATTTTAATTTACCGGGGCCACATACATACTCCAAAAATTATGAATATTGAAATCTAGCTATGTTTTGACGACATGGTCCTAATAAAATTAATTTCTTCGAACTTGGAGATCGTTTGAAAAATGACATTTTAACTAGCTTATTAAATCTAAACTAAAATGGAAAACATGTTTGAATTTACTGTGCTCACATATTGGTTCCAGAAATTATGAAAATTTAAACCTAACAATAATTAGACATTCCGGATCCAACAAAAGTGGTTTCGTCGAAAACAGAGGTCGTTTACAAAATGACTTTTTTTAAGGGCTATATAATATTAAAATATATATATATATATATATATATATATATATATATATATCAGCGTTTTAGTTTAAAGGAAAAACTTAGACCCGCATTTTAAATTACGGACGGAACTTTTTATTTTTGGTTTCAAGGACGCGCGCTTCACCCCACTAACCCCACTAACAAACCATTCCCCTTTTCATTCGTTCTAGGGTTTTGTCTCGATCAAAAAATCATCAGTATATTCGATCCAAAAAAAAAAATCAATCCCTAAAATCAGTAATGTCGACAACTGAAACAGATTCTTCAACTTCGACTTCTAATTTGCCGATAGGCGATTGGGTATTCAAGGCAAGATCCCCGAATCGAGCATCATCAACTCCTCAGTCGAAGGAAAAATCTCCAAAAAGTGGGAAATCAAAGGGTAGAGTTGCAAAATCAAGAGCAGTTAAGCAACTCGCACTGCAAATCGCCGATGAAGAAGGTACTGTGCGTTCAAGGAAGCGTCCTAGGGTTTTGAAGGTATTAGATTTTGTTGTAATTTTGTATGTTTCGTCTAAATGAGAACGAGAAAATCCTGATACATGAATTACAAAATATAATGATAGTTATAGATATCACTTTGCCTCTTAGCATATCATTTTGCATTCCAGCGAAATGTAATAATGGTTATAGATATCAGTTTGCCTCTTAGCATGTCATTTTGCATTCCAATAAAATATAATGATAGTTATAGATATCACTTTACCTTTTAGCATATCATTTTGCATTCCAGAAAAATATAATGATGGTTATAGATATCACTTTACCTTTTAGCATGTCATTTTGCATTTCAGCAAAATATAATGATGGTTATAGATATCACTTTGCCTCTTAGCATGTCATCTTGCATTCCAGTGAAATATAATGTCATTTTGCATTCCAGCGAAATATAATGATGGTTATAGATATCACTTTGCCCCTTAGCATATCATTTTGCATTCCAGCGAAATATAATGATATTTATAGATATCACTTTGCCTCTTAGCATATCATTTTGCATTCCAGCGAAATATAATGATAGTTATAGATATCACTTTGCCTCTTAGCATATCATTTCGCATTCCAGCAAAATATAATGATAGTTATAAATATCACTTTGCCCCTTAGCATATCATTTTGCATTCCAGCGAAATATAATGATATTTATAGATATCACTTTACCTCTTAGCATATCATTTTGCATTCCAGCGAAATATAATGATGGTTATAGATATCACTTTGCCTCTTAGCATATCATTTGGCATTCCAGCAAAATATAATGATGGTTATAGATATCACTTTGCCCCTTAGCATATCATTTTGCATTCCAGCGAAATATAATGATAGTTATAGATATCACTTTGCCTCTTAGCATATCATTTTACATTCCAGCAAAACATAATGATAGTTATAGATATCACTTTGCCTTTTAGCATATCATTTTGCATTCCAGCAAAATATAATGATGGTTATAGATATCACTTTGCCCCTTAGCATATCATTTTGCATTCCAGCGAAATATAATGATAGTTATAGATATCACTTTGCCTCTTAGCATATCATTTTACATTCCAGCAAAACATAATGATAGTTATAGATATCACTTTGCCTTTTAGTATATCATTTTGCATTCCAGTGAAATATAATGATGGTTATAGATATCACTTTGCCCCTTAGCATATCATTTTGCATTCCAGCGAAATATAATGATAGTTATAGATATCACTTTGCCTCTTAGCATATCATTTTACATTCCAGCAAAACATAATGATAGTTATAGATATCACTTTGCCTTTTAGCATATCATTTTGCATTCCAGTGAAATATAATGATAGTTATAGATAGATATCACTTTGCCTTTTAGCATATCATTTTACATTCCAGCAAAATATAATGATAGTTACAGATATCACTTTGCCTTTTAGCATATCATTTTGCATTCCAGCAAAATATAATGATAGTTATAGATATCACTTTGCCTTTTAGCATATCATTTTGCATTCAAACAAAATATAATGATAGTTATAGATATCACTTTGCATTTTAATTTGTTATCTAATGCATGATTAAGATTTGTGAAAGAAGATAGTTATAGAGGAATGGTTTGCACGATCTTTGGTTTTGACCTTTTTTTTTTACTTAGTTTTGCCTTGTTATTACTGTTGTTGTGTGTGCCATGTATTTTTAGTCATTGAATTGGTTTAAACGTGAAATAAAGGCTTGATGTCCTATAAGTAATGACAGTTCCATGTAGCATTTTTAGTAATTGTGATTTCGGATGAATTAAGATATAAATAAAATGACAGTTCCATATAGCATTTTTGTAATGGTACCATTTCTAGTAACATGATTGTCCTATAAGTAATGATAATTTCATATGACATTTTATTCTTAAATTGCTTAGAATATTGATAATGTTAATTATAATAGCTTAATATATCATTTTATCCTTTGGATTTGACCTTTTTTTTTACTTAGTTTTGCCTTGTTATTGCTGTTGTTGTGTGTGCCATGTATTTTTAGTCATTGAATTGGTTTAAACGTGAAATAAAGGCTTGATGTCCTATAAGTAATGACAGTTCCATATAGCATTTTTAGTAATTGTGATTTCGGATGAATTAAGATATAAATAAAATGACAGTTCCATATAGCATTTTTGTAATGGTACCATTTCTAGTAACATGATTGTCCTATAAGTAATGATAATTTCATATGACATTTTATTCTTAAATTGCTTAGAATATTGATAATGTTAATTATGATAGCTTAATATATCATTTTTATCCATGTTCACTAACAATTTACAGTTATCATACTGTTACTTACTCTTGTTTTATTGTTACTTACTGGTATCAATAACAATATGTTATTTACTGTTACTTTTAATAGTATTAAAATGATAGTTTTATATATCATTTATAATGTTTTGGTGAATTTGTCTATTATGCTGAATTTGTGATGTTATATTAACATTTAAACATTTGTGTATGCACAGAATACTGCAGCTAAAAATACAAAAAAAAGAGAAAGGACAAAGAAAAAGAAAGAAGTTGATACAAATCAGTATCGTTGTAGTTTAATGGCCATGATCAAAACAATGGAAAAAATTAAAAAAGGCAAAGGTTTTACAGCAGATCAATTAGATTTCATTAAACAAACACCATTTCATCAGTTCATTTTTTCTATATATGAAGGTTACGTAACTTTGAAAGAATGTAGAAAATCAACTTTGACTGTGGATATTCTTATTAGTACATTTTCTGATGAGAATGAAGATTTCAAAATTGGGAAAAAAAGTTTAAAAATTATGACTGAAGATATTGCATTGCTGTTTGGTTTGCCAATACATGGAAAAAACTTATTTCCTCTACCAAAATCTTCTTTTCAACACCTATCTGACTACTGTAAAGAATTTGTTGTAAGGAATTTTGGAATAGTTGATCATATTACTAAAATACATACCATTGCTAGAATTAACTTTGTTTTTGAAAATGAAAATTATCAATATCAAACTGATTTACCAAAACTAATAATAATTCTAGCAATGATAACTTTCTTTTTTCCAGATAACCAAATGTATTTACCTTGGGGTTATCTACAGTACTTAATTGATGAAGAAAAAATGTTTGATGTATCATGGCCATTAACAATACAATGTTCACTGTTACGTTCACTAAAAGTGTTCAAGTCCAAGCCACGTCAAATGTCCGGATGTTCCATGCTAATTTTGGTAAGAGATACCCTTTTTTATTAATGCATTATTCAGGCAACACCCTATGTTATTAACTTAATTGCTTCTCTAAGTACACTTAAACCAGTTACATTGAAATGATAGATCTACATATCATTATTTTATGTTACTTTTTAACTCAACTTTGATCATTGAAACCTTCTTTGTTTCAAAGGTTTTAAATTTTGTTAATTAAACATCAGAATTTGCTTTCTCTGTCAATGTTTTTGTTCAGATGTTACATTGAAATATGTAATGATAATTTCACATATCATTTTATATAACCTTCTGTTTTTAGCTACAATTGGTTTATTAACATAGATATAAAATTTCTATCTTCTACCTTATTATATAACACATACCTTTTTGTTTGTAAATTAAAATGATAGTTGAAAATAGCATTTAATTAACTTTCACAGTTACACTGCATATTTTATTTTCCTGCATACCCAAACATATAATTTTCTCAAATGTTTTTATTTTTACTTTTGCAGTAATTTCTTTGTGAACATGTTAATTTAATTGAAGAAAAGGAAAAATGCAACAATAATTTCCCAAGGTTTGTGAAATGGGATATAAGCTGTCTGAAGAACAATGTCACAAATGATACATTAACCAGAATGGATGATGAAAAGGTAATATTCAATTTACATTTTTGTCCTGTAAATTTATATGTAATCATTTAGATACTTTATTAATGTTTTTGAACAGATTTTTGAGAACTTGAGACAAATTACTGAAAATGAGATGACTTTACTGCAACAAGAAAAATTGCAAGTTCAACATGCTCCACACAGATCTGAAATGGAAAATGATGATGATAATAATCAAATTGCCTCTCTTCAGCAGTATATACAACAACTGGAAAGTAAACTAAGAAAAACTGAAGAAGAGCTGAAAAATGAAAGAGCTGAAAGAATAAAAGAGAAAGAGTTGATTGTAGGATTGAAAAAAGAAATTGAGAAATTGAAATCAAAAACAACCAGCAGCACAGAAGAAGAAGATGAAAGCCAAAATGTAAATAAGCAAAATGAAATTGATTTCGAAGGTCCCACATTTGATCTGAAAATCACACAACAAATGCTAATTCTACAGGAAAAAAGGAAAGAAGCAGAAAGGAGAGAGAAGGAAAAATTAAAGTCAAAAATAGAAATAGCCCCAAGCTCATTGGTTAATAGGGTGACAACAAGGGCTGCTCGAAAGAAATCAGAAGCTGAGGGAAAAGTTGATGAAAGGAAAAATGAACATGAAGAAAATGTAGAAAAAACTGATCTGGAAAAGGAAGATGAAAATAAAATTAGTATCGAAGAAGAAATTGACAGCGAGTTGAAAGATGTATCAAACATTGAAGAAGAAAGCGATGAAGAAAACATTGAAGAAGAAAGCAATGAAGAAAATGACACCGGTACGGACAATACAGTCAAACTAGTAGATATTGATGCATACTTGCCAAAAAGAGAAAACTATCAAACTAGTTTAAAAGTCAAAAAAAGCAAGCTTCTAAATCTTCTTGAAGAAAGCAAGAAAAGCATAGTTCTTTCGTATTTTGAAACAAATCAGAATGAGAAGTAAGTAATTATATTATCATTAATAGTTTTTCATTACAATTTCATCGAAATAATACCTACTAACTTATTTTGTGTTTACGTAAAATGCAGCTCGGTGGTTTTCATATCAGATGATGGTAAAAGGGGTGGGATTACAATTGTAAAATCTATGCTTGAATCTATTTTGCTGGAATTGTACACAGATGGCCAGGTATTTTTCTTTTTATTTGTGTATAACTTATATTCACATTTAATAGGATGGAAAAATAGACAATGTACACGTATGTTCAAAATGATATATATAAACTTATCATTTTGATATAAAGCCTCAACAATACATAGTATATATAAACTGTACATGCAAAAAAAAAGCCTTGCATGCTATGATAATAGCTGGGATATGATTAACAGGAAAAATTGAAAATAAACAGGTGTATTTGAAATGATACATAAATGTATCATTTTGATATAATGCCACTACCACACCTGGAAAATTAGCAACATACGTATTATGCTTATATTCATATTGAATGAACAGACGAAAACAAAGATAGACAAATATTTTGTAAATGATATAAAACTTATCATTTTTGTATAAAGCTACTAACACAGCTTATTATTTTCTTTATTCTATCAGATAATTGACTGGTATGTTCAAAACCAAGAGTTGTATGAGCACAGCTATACCTTCTCCACTATAATGACGGTAAGGCAAACCTTTTTTAAAAGTAAGGTTAAGTTCTTTAAAAATTATGCTAAAAAAAATTAATATGCAGAATGCAATAAGCAATGATTTGGATAATGTGATACACAAACTAGTTCTTCCTATGATAGAAAGTATTGTTCTGAATGAGTATACCGACAACATATTCTTTCCGTTGCATCATATCAACCATTGGACGCTTTTGAAATTGAACTATGTCACAATGCAATGGACCCATTATGATTCAAATAAGCCTCTAACTAGATCTACAAGGATGTCAAATCCAAGCTACAGGCACGCTATTGATCAGGTAAAATAATTAGTATCTTGATGGACAAAAACTAAATAATGCTACATTCAACTATCATAATTTAATTATTTTCTACTTATACAGAGAAAGAAGATTGAAGGGCTATTTGAGAAAAAATGGCAGGAAAAGGGAATCTTGAATAAAAGTTTCGGGAAAAAAACACTAATACAAGAACCATCCCCGCGGCAAGAACCATCCTCGTAAGTATTTAGTCATTCCTAAAATATAGATTTAGTGGTTTCCAGTTTTCATTCACATAAAGCACACGAAAAGTATTAAGTAATACCTTTGTAACAGTGATATCATAACCATCCACGCGGCAACACTCAACTATTTTGTAAACTGTCTTAAAAAAAGCTCAATAATTGATTGTTACTAAATGCTTTTCTTACCATTTGTAGGAATGACTGTGCTTGGTTTGTAATGACAAACATTAAATTGCTTGACAGTGGAAATCTTCCGCAGATGTATGAAAAGGAAGAGATCGACCGACTCAAAGCGGATACAGTATTTCAAATCATCTACAACGGGGGAAAAGGAACAAATGAAACCAGTAGCAGAGCAAAAAAGATTGATTTTTAATTGCAATTAGATTTGATATATTGAAGTTTACTCGTAATTTTTTATAAGTTTCCTTGCTATATTTCTAGAAAGCACAATAGACTTATGCTAACTGTTTAGTCTGTAATAATATGGGCTGATAACATCATTTGTAGTACGGTAACGTTGAAAGTTTGATATGTTTCATTTCATCATCAAATTGCAATATTGTTGTTTTGCATGCAGTAAGATGCTGTTAAATTGCGTGTAATGATATCAAAATGATATGATGTTGTCTCAAAAGTTTTCCAACATTACAGAATATCAAAATGATATATGAAACTATCATTATTTAAAAATATTTTCTATTTTTTGCTGTCGATGAAATCTAAACATTAATTAGTACAATAACAGTTGTAATAGCTTTAAACATTAAAAAATATAAATTATCTTATTCTCAAAAGCACAGTGCTATATGCAGATAGCGTAAATTGTCTGTTTAAATAATACTGTCAACTAACAAAATGACAAAATGCATGCTAAACATAAATAACCATCAACCACTATTATAATTAGCAGAAATTGACGAACAATGTTATAACCAAACATAATACAAATGGCATCATAAACATTATGTAATATAACCATTATACATAATTATAACCATCCTACAATATTATAGCAATACAAACGTATAACAAAAATCAAAATCGCCATATCACTGTCAAACATACAATATTATAAACAGCATACAGAAACTAAGCAACATTAAAATTAAAAAAAATTACAGATAGCATTATTAAATGACAAACAATAATATATCCACTAAACATACACAGAAGCCAAAAGCAAATCTAACATAAATCAATCACTCAAACAACATTATCATAATAGTCATATAGTCAAACAGTTTACATATATGAATTGCATAATAAAAAAAATGATAACTATATGTATCATTACAGTATAAAAATTGGTCATTGTGGAAAAAAACAGTATTAAACATCAACGTATAGAAGAAGCCTCACAGTTTCTTTTGTTGTGGCCTGTAGAATTACATTGGCTACATTTATTTCTTTTATTCTGAGAATAGCCATAGCCACCACGTCTCTTTGTAGAAGGTCTACCAGCTCCGCGAACTTCTTTAGGAGGCCTAATAATAACATCATTTTCAGTAATAACTGGCTTATCAAAATTAGGAATTGGATTAATGGCTTCAGCATATGAAGATCGAAAAGCGTCAACAGTAAAGTAGTGCTCCACATAGTCGTAAACTGATAACCTTGACTTATTAATACATTTGATTGCATGAGCACATGGAAATCCGGTAATTCTCCATTGATTACAGCTACATAAATGATTTTCGAGATCAACAAAATGAGATTTAGGGGATTTTACTTCGAACACAAAGTCTGAAGACTTGTAAACATCCCAGCCAAAACTGTAGTGACCCGAAAATCCGGGGAAATTTGAGCTGACTAAATAACACAAGTCCAACCCAAATCGCACTGGAAATTCAAGAAACTAATAGAAAGAAGATAGAGGGTGAGGATAGATAAGATAGAAACTTAGAATAGAAGAAGAAGAAGAAGAACACAACATCAGAGTAACACGAACCTCACAGCGGAACGAATAACATATAATAGATAACATAACTTTGAAATATAACAGTTATGTATACAATAGCACTTATCAGAGTACAGCACTTACAACACAGCGGAAATAACTATAGCTATATGATCTTGAAGCCTCCTGCTCCAAGCTCTTCCAGTATATCTGTAAAACCCGACTACTTGACTGCCCGTACAAATTTAGGCACCCAAGAGTTTAGGGAAAACAACAAATAAACTCCGGGTCAGTCATGGGACTGGTGTGAGTAAAACAGTTTAAAACAGGTATATGAACAAGTAAACGATATCTCATAAGACCACGCCGTAGAACGGAACGGGTTTTTCCCTTATGAGAATCCAAAATATCTTTATATCAAAAACTTTTTGATATTATAATAATGTCTATGTACAAATAGATATCAACTAGCAGAAACACTTTCATCTCACGTTCTACATATATAGTATACAATCAAAACCGCAAGCACGTATTGGGTAATGGATTTCCAACTATGACAAGGTATGGAATCACCTTCCGATCAGTGTACTCTAGGAACGATACACTGGAGTTCAACAAGAACATCTTGCAACTCAGCCACACATGACCGACCACTCATTTCGCTTGAGTGTATCGAATGTACATCACCAACGGTTGGGATCAGCAACCGTTCCCGTATATATATGGGACAGCATTGATAGATTTAAGAAACAAATGAATATTCACTAGATAGGTGATTATACACCCTACTTCGGTGCGACCGACTTAGCCATGCTGCCTGCCCGATTTCTGTCATTTACCGGATGATGAGGCTAGAAGCTACGCTTTATCATCACATCAGATTCACTTCGAATGCCACATTGTCAGATCCATCGAAAATCACTAATTAATGTCTACAACCATACATTACGTGTTAGCTAAAAGAAGTTTCCTTCTCCGCTTCCACTCTTGGTATAGTTGAAGAAATCAATGTACGTGATCGTCTGGAAATACTATGTCAGACATCCATCTTCATTCACTTAGAAATGTCACATCGTCATACCCGCCAAATCACAAATTGACTTATCCAAAAATAACACGGGTATACAGCTAAGAGAAACGAATTCCTCCGCCACCAAACGTGAATACGTTTGAACAGATCAACTTACGCGATCCACTGGATATACTCTGTCAGACCTTCGTCCATACAAGTTGTCCTGGGACTGGACAAACCGAAGGCACTATTCTGTAAACAGGATAGCCCTTGCATTTTACTCCGTCTTCAATTATCTTTGGCATATATGATTCGCGACGCTTATGCCAATACAGAGTGGTTCTTTGGATAATAATCCAACCGATCTCTCCATATTAACAACGTTAAAATGGTCAAAACTTCGATAGTCGGTGAGTTAACTATCAAAGAAAAACAAGTGTGCAAACAACGATATTATTTCCAAATGGAAATTATATCGAACAAACATCATTTAACATTAATCTCTTTAGTTCATTGATCTACTTATCTCCTGTTTCCCTATACTCTAAATTCTTATTTTCTTTTATCAGAAAACATTTCTGATTCTCGTTTGGAAAACATTTCCAAAACTCCTTTACGGTCAAACCTTACCATTTCTTAGTTAAGAAGGAAGTCACTCAAGTTGGGGTATAATTACCTCTCAGACCTTAACTGAACAACGTTATAACTTCGAAATGGTCAAAGTTTATCTTTTAATCTTTAACAATTTCTTTACGCCTTTCTCGGATTCAATTTTACTGATCCACTTCTATATTTAAAACATTGGTTATAACGATAACGTTATAACCCCTACTTTCGAATTATCTAACTTTAATTTTAACTTCTATTCTTATTAGTGAATAATTAACTTAACACTTATTTATTTATAAATAAATAAATCTATTTAAACACTGGAAAGTATAAGTGCTTTCCCGAATCCGATATAATCGAATTTGCCGATTAACTCTCTTCGAGAAATCTCTATTTGATTAACTCTTCTTCGAATAACCTATATTCGATTAACTTCTCCTCGAATAAACGATATTCGATAATCTTTCTTCGAATAACTAATGTCCGATAACTCTTCCTTTTCAAATATCTCATATTTGAAAATCTCACTTCGATTAAACTATAATCGATAACTCCCTTCGATGAAACTAACATCGATAACTCCTTTCGATGAAACTAACATCGATAACTCCTTTCGATGAAACTAACATCGATTAATTCCTTTCGATGAAACTAACATCGATAACTCCTTTCGATGAAACTAACATCGATTAATTTAACTCGACGAACTGAACTTATTTACTTTACTCGATCATCTTGACTTGATAACTTAACTTGCTAACTTAACTCGATTATCTTAACTAAATCACTTGACTCAATCATCTTGACTTGATAACTTAACTTGCTAACTTAACTCGATTATCTTAACTTGATTATCTTAACTTGATTACTCATATCGAATAACCAATATTCGATTTAACTCCATTTAACTCTATTCGAATAACTACTATTCGATTAACTCTATTCAACTCTATTCGAATAAACTATATTCGACTAACTCTATTTAACTCCATTCGAACAACTATTATTCGACAACTCTATTTAACTCCATTCGAACAACTATTATTCGACAACTCTATTTAACTCCATTCGAACAACTATTATTCGACAACTCTATTTAACTCCATTCGAATAACATATTCGATTAACTAACTTCGAATACCATATTCGATTTCTCCTTTCGAATATCTATACTCGATTAACTACTTCGAATACCATATTCGATTTCTCTTTTCGAATGTCTATATTCGATTAACTAACTTCGAATACCATATTCGATTTCTCCTTTCGAATGTCTATATTCGATTAACTAACTTCGAATACCATATTCGATTTCTCCTTTCGAATGTCTATATTCGATTAACTAACTTCGAATACCATATTCGATTTCTCCTTTCGAATGTCTATATTCGATTAACTAACTTCGAATACCATATTCGATTTCTCCTTTCGAATGTCTATATTCGATTAACTAACTTCGAATACCATATTCGATTTCTCCTTTCGAATGTCTATATTCGATTAACTAACTTCGAATACCATATTCGATTTCTCCTTTCGAATGTCTATATTCGATTAACTAACTTCGAATACCATATTCGATTTCTCCTTTCGAATGTCTATATTCGATTAACTAACTTCACTTTATAAAGATTTCCTTTTTAACAACGTTTTATTCATTTGAAAAGATTTACTTTTAAATAACGGTTCTACACTTTAAAAATGATTTCCTTTTTATAATGTTCCCTTTCCAATTCTATTTGTAAATGGTTTACAAATATTTCCTTTTCAAATTTATTTTTGAAATACTCTAACTCCTTAAATTCCCGGGAAAATTCGCCATAACCTCCTTTGTATCGGGAGCATCGGGAAAATCCCCAAACTCGCCACACAGGCCTTTCCATTCAAAAAGAAAATGTTTTGAATTTATTTTACTTTTTTTTAAAATATCTCTTATTTATAAATATCCCAATTTATAAATATTCCTTATTTATAAATATTCCCCTTTATAAATATCTCTTTTTCAATATCACTTTGAAAAATCTCCTTTATCTACATTCCGGTATGTCATGGTATTCAATCATACCAAATCACGATGTTCAATATCGTCCATACACACAAAATCAACAACAGGTTATAATTCACATCATATATCAAAATATATGAAAAAAAACAATAAAATAACTATTGAGGAATCCAGTCGGATTCCTCCAACCTATTTCCCTGCATCACAGATGTTAGACAATATAGATAACATCACTTTCAGTTCCATATGATATATTCTGTTAAACAGAATCAATATAGAAATTTAACTAACTGACTAGCAGTTCAGTTAAACAGTCAACACACAATCAATCAGTCCATATTTAACAGTTCTAAAAATATAACATGAAAATATAAACTGTTCAGAGTTAGTGAGATTTACTCACATTTGCGCGTTAACCGATAAATATCGGTTTGCGTTCATTGATTCAGTCGAACAATTTATTTCTCCATAAATTGTAACGAGCTCGGATTCACTCCCGGTCAGTCTCATTGTGTTGCTCCCGTTCATACGATCCTGTCAGATCTTGTTTTGCTGAATTTCGACCACGTATGATAAAGTTATTTCATTACGAAGTTCATATGATAATTAAATTTAAATAAAAACTTAATTATATTAACTAATGGGCCTTTACCCTTTTACTTGGCCCATCATTGTTTGAAAACCATACCCGAATTTGATACCTTCTTCCCAGTTCGAACATAAACCCGTTGCTCCTCCTGTACGTAAAAACCATAGCCGATTTATTCCTGCTTCCATTACTCCTTAATCTCTCCACTATTCAAAAATCCATTTATACAAAAATCATCTCATTAACTTCTCAACACACCCATACCCTCAACAGTACACTCAACGTCTTCACCTTTTTCCCTGTAGTATGAAGACCGCGACTATACCCACTCTCCATTTCCGCACTGTCTTACCTCCTATTCTCCTCCTTTTCTTATTTAAAAATCGAACTAAGATTTACCATTAAATTTCTCTTTCACATCTCATTACAACTATACCATTAATATAAAACTCGATCTGCTCTTTTATAATGTATTCGAACAGCTTCTCAGCCGCTACAGTGAACGAGTGCGTCCCATTTATATTGATGTGCCTTCCCATGCAACATGCTGATTTTAACGACTGAGCTCTGCCCCCTTCCCAACGACAAGAACTCCTTCCCATCGTTTTACTCATGCCCTTCATACCAAGACTTCGAGTTGCGTGAGAGAAAACGGGTTTCTAGAAAGTAATGATAGCTTTTCAGATCTGGACATTTTGGTTTCTTTGTTGGTTTTCAGAAAGTAACGGTAGGAATAAAAGCTTGGGTATTTTATAGTGTTAGTATTTATGTTGGTGTTTACTTTGGAACCAAGTATTAGGAAGGAGGGTATTTGTGGAGTTGAGACTTCCATGTTTTGCTGAGAAGAGAGCTTCAATGACGAGGAGAAAAGAGTGCTAATCATCCGCTGGCTACTTATGAACGGTACGAGTTTGCATTTGTCGAGAGGACGTGTATTGAAGGATTTGTGGCGCCATGTGCTCCATATGCTTTCCGAAAAGACAGTGTACCTCTTTACTTAGCTTTAAAGTTTATGGTATCCTGTTACGGAAAATTTTACTTACGTATGGACAGAGATAAAAATACCGTTGTGAAGAGCTCAGTGCCCCGATCCTAAAAATATAAAAATATCGGTAGTTGAACTCATACTGTGAAACTCCAAAATGTCGATTTCAAGGTGCGAAATACTCCAAATAAAAAGTTGCTTATTTAATTAATTAAAAATTACCATAAAATTCTAAAAATTAATTTATCGTTATGTCTCTAAAGAACCTTGTCTAGATTCAAACCCAATCTCTAGTTATATCGAATAAACCGTTATGGTCGATAAACGATTCTATAGCGACTATTTTAAAATTTGATTTGGACATATCTCAAAATTTATACGACGAAATCCTGATTTTTTCTCTTTCACTAGAAAGATATACTCCACCAGCTCCACACGTTTCTTGTTTCATAGAAATCCGGCTTAAAACGAATCCTGTACATTCAGTTGAAGTTCAAATCGCCAAATAGCGAACTGCAGCGCCATTTCGAGCTCGTTTATAAATATATTATAAACTATACGTTCAACTGTCGTCGATTGAATATATTCGTCAATATAATTCAACTCTAAGCTGAATTAAATCTAAGGGACGACCCCATTCACAGAATATTGTGATTTCCAATATTTTTGATTATCTTTGAATTAAATATATATTATTTAATTATTTAATTTAATTAAATATTCCTTATTATTTAATTAACGACCATTTGAATTCTCTAAACCACTATTTTTATAATTAAATAAATTAATTATATACCCCGGGAAATGCGGGTCATTACATTCTTCCCCACTTAAAATAATTTCGTCCTCGAAATTGCTAAGTTAGGGGACGACCCTACCTACTGGGTAAAAATTTATTCGTTTACCTCTTATCTCCGGTTTCAACTGAACCAGTAAAATATTAATTTATTCCGACTAACTAAATTTTCAAAAATTCTGAAAATTTTCTAACACCTTAACTTTTCGAAATTTTTCGCCAGCACCTCCTTTGTACTGGTCAATATCTCAAACTCCAACTCGCCTCTCTGGGCCATCTCCAACCCAAAAGAAAATCAAACAGCCAAGCGGCTTGCCAAATCGGCTCATAAATCACCAAACTCATATGAAATATAAACTTGTACCTTTCTGTCGGGCATATTAACTTTATCACTTCCATATGCTATCAACTCAGCATATACCAATGTTATCTCAATCAAATTCCAATCAGTTCATATCCTCAAATCCAAATCGAATTTCATTCGAACCCCCATATCAAATTTCAAATTCTTAACTCATCATCCCAATTCCATAACAGATTATTCTCTAATCCAATTCAATTTAATTCTATTAACTATGTTCAAGTTAAATTTCAATTTATTTTTACCATCTCATTTTATCTAACTTCATTAGTTAAATTTTAATTTCTAGAACTTAAATTCCTGGGTTTATTTCAAATCAATTTGAAATCATACTGCCAATTCAAAACCTTTGAATTTCTAAACACTTGTTTTCTCAAAACAATTCAAAAACAAAACCTTTGGTAGTAATCCACCACTTAGAAACTCTAAAATCACACCGATGATACTGCGCAGTCATCATCGGAATTATTTCCCAGCGACCCAAGTGATTTCAATACTATATCATTTCCAATACCATTTCTAAATACTTCCATTTTGAAAACATTTCAAAATTTCCCAGGAAATTAAAATTTCCTTATTTTAATTCCAAATCTGATTTAAATTCATATTTAATTCATCTTATTTCATATACTTTACTTATATGAATTCTGATTGGTTACATATAATCTTTTCACATTGTTATAATCTTACTCGATTATAATAACAACCAATATATCTCATATATTATAAATCCAATATATATCAAATATACTTTGGGTAAAATTATTTCGTTTACCCTCTTTTCAAAACATACGATGACGTTTCATTGTATTCAAGTGTTTATTTACTCCTACCGATACAGTGGATCAAACTGATCGACCAGAACTCATAAACAACTCAGCCAATGAATCTTCACAATATAAAACCATTTTTATATCAAATACAAATACGCACTCGTATATATACACTCAAACTCAATCTAGGGTATTACTAACCCTATCTCTACCGAGTCACGCCACAGAGCCAAGTAATTCTAAACTTAAGCTCTGATACCAACTGTAACGACCCGGATTTTGAGCGGCTTTGGTTATCGACGTAAGCTCGACGTCGATAACCAAAACATCGAAAAATCCTGGTAATTAGTGAAAGAAGATAGAGGGTGAGGATAGATAAGATAGAAACTTAGAATAGAAGAAGAAGAAGAAGAACACAACATCAGAGTAACACGAACCTCACAGCGGAACGAATAACATATAATAGATAACATAACTTTGAAATATAACAGTTATGTATACAATAGCACTTATCAGAGTACAGCACTTACAACACAGCGGAAATAACTATAGCTATATGATCTTGAAGCCTCCTGCTCCAAGCTCTTCCAGTATATCTGTAAAACCCGACTACTTGACTGCCCGTACAAATTTAGGCACCCAAGAGTTTAGGGAAAACAACAAATAAACTCCGGGTCAGTCATGGGACTGGTGTGAGTAAAACAGTTTAAAACAGGTATATGAACAAGTAAACGATATCTCATAAGACCACGCCGTAGAACGGAACGGGTTTTTCCCTTATGAGAATCCAAAATATCTTTATATCAAAAACTTTTTGATATTATAATAATGTCTATGTACAAATAGATATCAACTAGCAGAAACACTTTCATCTCACGTTCTACATATATAGTATACAATCAAAACCGCAAGCACGTATTGGGTAATGGATTTCCAACTATGACAAGGTATGGAATCACCTTCCGATCAGTGTACTCTAGGAACGATACACTGGAGTTCAACAAGAACATCTTGCAACTCAGCCACACATGACCGACCACTCATTTCGCTTGAGTGTATCGAATGTACATCACCAACGGTTGGGATCAGCAACCGTTCCCGTATATATATGGGACAGCATTGATAGATTTAAGAAACAAATGAATATTCACTAGATAGGTGATTATACACCCTACTTCGGTGCGACCGACTTAGCCATGCTGCCTGCCCGATTTCTGTCATTTACCGGATGATGAGGCTAGAAGCTACGCTTTATCATCACATCAGATTCACTTCGAATGCCACATTGTCAGATCCATCGAAAATCACTAATTAATGTCTACAACCATACATTACGTGTTAGCTAAAAGAAGTTTCCTTCTCCGCTTCCACTCTTGGTATAGTTGAAGAAATCAATGTACGTGATCGTCTGGAAATACTATGTCAGACATCCATCTTCATTCACTTAGAAATGTCACATCGTCATACCCGCCAAATCACAAATTGACTTATCCAAAAATAACACGGGTATACAGCTAAGAGAAACGAATTCCTCCGCCACCAAACGTGAATACGTTTGAACAGATCAACTTACGCGATCCACTGGATATACTCTGTCAGACCTTCGTCCATACAAGTTGTCCTGGGACTGGACAAACCGAAGGCACTATTCTGTAAACAGGATAGCCCTTGCATTTTACTCCGTCTTCAATTATCTTTGGCATATATGATTCGCGACGCTTATGCCAATACAGAGTGGTTCTTTGGATAATAATCCAACCGATCTCTCCATATTAACAACGTTAAAATGGTCAAAACTTCGATAGTCGGTGAGTTAACTATCAAAGAAAAACAAGTGTGCAAACAACGATATTATTTCCAGATGGAAATTATATCGAACAAACATCATTTAACATTAATCTCTTTAGTTCATTGATCTACTTATCTCCTGTTTCCCTATATTCTAAATTCTTATTTTCTTTTATCAGAAAACATTTCTGATTCTCGTTTGGAAAACATTTCCAAAACTCCTTTACGGTCAAACCTTACCATTTCTTAGTTAAGAAGGAAGTCACTCAAGTTGGGGTATAATTACCTCTCAGACCTTAACTGAACAACGTTATAACTTCGAAATGGTCAAAGTTTATCTTTTAATCTTTAACAATTTCTTTACGCCTTTCTCGGATTCAATTTTACTGATCCACTTCTATATTTAAAACATTGGTTATAACGATAACGTTATAACCCCTACTTTCGAATTATCTAACTTTAATTTTAACTTCTATTCTTATTAGTGAATAATTAACTTAACACTTATTTATTTATAAATAAATAAATCTATTTAAACACTGGAAAGTATAAGTGCTTTCCCGAATCCGATATAATCGAATTTGCCGATTAACTCTCTTCGAGAAATCTCTATTTGATTAACTCTTCTTCGAATAACCTATATTCGATTAACTTCTCCTCGAATAAACGATATTCGATAATCTTTCTTCGAATAACTAATGTCCGATAACTCTTCCTTTTCAAATATCTCATATTTGAAAATCTCACTTCGATTAAACTATAATCGATAACTCCCTTCGATGAAACTAACATCGATAACTCCTTTCGATGAAACTAACATCGATAACTCCTTTCGATGAAACTAACATCGATTAATTCCTTTCGATGAAACTAACATCGATAACTCCTTTCGATGAAACTAACATCGATTAATTTAACTCGACGAACTGAACTTATTTACTTTACTCGATCATCTTGACTTGATAACTTAACTTGCTAACTTAACTCGATTATCTTAACTAAATCACTTGACTCAATCATCTTGACTTGATAACTTAACTTGCTAACTTAACTCGATTATCTTAACTTGATTATCTTAACTTGATTACTCATATCGAATAACCAATATTCGATTTAACTCCATTTAACTCTATTCGAATAACTACTATTCGATTAACTCTATTCAACTCTATTCGAATAAACTATATTCGACTAACTCTATTTAACTCCATTCGAACAACTATTATTCGACAACTCTATTTAACTCCATTCGAACAACTATTATTCGACAACTCTATTTAACTCCATTCGAACAACTATTATTCGACAACTCTATTTAACTCCATTCGAATAACATATTCGATTAACTAACTTCGAATACCATATTCGATTTCTCCTTTCGAATATCTATACTCGATTAACTACTTCGAATACCATATTCGATTTCTCTTTTCGAATGTCTATATTCGATTAACTAACTTCGAATACCATATTCGATTTCTCCTTTCGAATGTCTATATTCGATTAACTAACTTCGAATACCATATTCGATTTCTCCTTTCGAATGTCTATATTCGATTAACTAACTTCGAATACCATATTCGATTTCTCCTTTCGAATGTCTATATTCGATTAACTAACTTCGAATACCATATTCGATTTCTCCTTTCGAATGTCTATATTCGATTAACTAACTTCGAATACCATATTCGATTTCTCCTTTCGAATGTCTATATTCGATTAACTAACTTCGAATACCATATTCGATTTCTCCTTTCGAATGTCTATATTCGATTAACTAACTTCGAATACCATATTCGATTTCTCCTTTCGAATGTCTATATTCGATTAACTAACTTCACTTTATAAAGATTTCCTTTTTAACAACGTTTTATTCATTTGAAAAGATTTACTTTTAAATAACGGTTCTACACTTTAAAAATGATTTCCTTTTTATAATGTTCCCTTTCCAATTCTATTTGTAAATGGTTTACAAATATTTCCTTTTCAAATTTATTTTTGAAATACTCTAACTCCTTAAATTCCCGGGAAAATTCGCCATAACCTCCTTTGTATCGGGAGCATCGGGAAAATCCCCAAACTCGCCACACAGGCCTTTCCATTCAAAAAGAAAATGTTTTGAATTTATTTTACTTTTTTTTAAAATATCTCTTATTTATAAATATCCCAATTTATAAATATTCCTTATTTATAAATATTCCCCTTTATAAATATCTCTTTTTCAATATCACTTTGAAAAATCTCCTTTATCTACATTCCGGTATGTCATGGTATTCAATCATACCAAATCACGATGTTCAATATCGTCCATACACACAAAATCAACAACAGGTTATAATTCACATCATATATCAAAATATATGAAAAAAAACAATAAAATAACTATTGAGGAATCCAGTCGGATTCCTCCAACCTATTTCCCTGCATCACAGATGTTAGACAATATAGATAACATCACTTTCAGTTCCATATGATATATTCTGTTAAACAGAATCAATATAGAAATTTAACTAACTGACTAGCAGTTCAGTTAAACAGTCAACACACAATCAATCAGTCCATATTTAACAGTTCTAAAAATATAACATGAAAATATAAACTGTTCAGAGTTAGTGAGATTTACTCACATTTGCGCGTTAACCGATAAATATCGGTTTGCGTTCATTGATTCAGTCGAACAATTTATTTCTCCATAAATTGTAACGAGCTCGGATTCACTCCCGGTCAGTCTCATTGTGTTGCTCCCGTTCATACGATCCTGTCAGATCTTGTTTTGCTGAATTTCGACCACGTATGATAAAGTTATTTCATTACGAAGTTCATATGATAATTAAATTTAAATAAAAACTTAATTATATTAACTAATGGGCCTTTACCCTTTTACTTGGCCCATCATTGTTTGAAAACCATACCCGAATTTGATACCTTCTTCCCAGTTCGAACATAAACCCGTTGCTCCTCCTGTACGTAAAAACCATAGCCGATTTATTCCTGCTTCCATTACTCCTTAATCTCTCCACTATTCAAAAATCCATTTATACAAAAATCATCTCATTAACTTCTCAACACACCCATACCCTCAACAGTACACTCAACGTCTTCACCTTTTTCCCTGTAGTATGAAGACCGCGACTATACCCACTCTCCATTTCCGCACTGTCTTACCTCCTATTCTCCTCCTTTTCTTATTTAAAAATCGAACTAAGATTTACCATTAAATTTCTCTTTCACATCTCATTACAACTATACCATTAATATAAAACTCGATCTGCTCTTTTATAATGTATTCGAACAGCTTCTCAGCCGCTACAGTGAACGAGTGCGTCCCATTTATATTGATGTGCCTTCCCATGCAACATGCTGATTTTAACGACTGAGCTCTGCCCCCTTCCCAACGACAAGAACTCCTTCCCATCGTTTTACTCATGCCCTTCATACCAAGACTTCGAGTTGCGTGAGAGAAAACGGGTTTCTAGAAAGTAATGATAGCTTTTCAGATCTGGACATTTTGGTTTCTTTGTTGGTTTTCAGAAAGTAACGGTAGGAATAAAAGCTTGGGTATTTTATAGTGTTAGTATTTATGTTGGTGTTTACTTTGGAACCAAGTATTAGGAAGGAGGGTATTTGTGGAGTTGAGACTTCCATGTTTTGCTGAGAAGAGAGCTTCAATGACGAGGAGAAAAGAGTGCTAATCATCCGCTGGCTACTTATGAACGGTACGAGTTTGCATTTGTCGAGAGGACGTGTATTGAAGGATTTGTGGCGCCATGTGCTCCATATGCTTTCCGAAAAGACAGTGTACCTCTTTACTTAGCTTTAAAGTTTATGGTATCCTGTTACGGAAAATTTTACTTACGTATGGACAGAGATAAAAATACCGTTGTGAAGAGCTCAGTGCCCCGATCCTAAAAATATAAAAATATCGGTAGTTGAACTCATACTGTGAAACTCCAAAATGTCGATTTCAAGGTGCGAAATACTCCAAATAAAAAGTTGCTTATTTAATTAATTAAAAATTACCATAAAATTCTAAAAATTAATTTATCGTTATGTCTCTAAAGAACCTTGTCTAGATTCAAACCCAATCTCTAGTTATATCGAATAAACCGTTATGGTCGATAAACGATTCTATAGCGACTATTTTAAAATTTGATTTGGACATATCTCAAAATTTATACGACGAAATCCTGATTTTTTCTCTTTCACTAGAAAGATATACTCCACCAGCTCCACACGTTTCTTGTTTCATAGAAATCCGGCTTAAAACGAATCTTGTACATTCAGTTGAAGTTCAAATCGCCAAATAGCGAACTGCAGCGCCATTTCGAGCTCGTTTATAAATATATTATAAACTATACGTTCAACTGTCGTCGATTGAATATATTCGTCAATATAATTCAACTCTAAGCTGAATTAAATCTAAGGGACGACCCCATTCACAGAATATTGTGATTTCCAATATTTTTGATTATCTTTGAATTAAATATATATTATTTAATTATTTAATTTAATTAAATATTCCTTATTATTTAATTAACGACCATTTGAATTCTCTAAACCACTATTTTTATAATTAAATAAATTAATTATATACCCCGGGAAATGCGGGTCATTACAAAAACCAACATCGACTAACTTAGACAAGCGTTCCTCCATAACAGGACAAAGAGTCGTTGTCCACAAACGACATTCCTCCCTTCGCCTAGCCATTTGCTCCATAACTTTCACTCGAATACCATCCAAACAAGAAGTTATCGGCATTACTCTATCTTCCAAAATCCAAGAGTTGAAGCTTTCTGCAACATTTGAAGTATATTCACCATACCGCTTTCCTTGAAAAAACAAATCTGCCCAGTGATCAAAAGGTTTATCTTGTAGAAAATTTTCAGCAGCCATACCCCCAATGTTCTTAAATTTAGAAAGATATCGCTCAAAATCATACATATTAGAAGCTCTAGCACAAAGTTTGAATAACTCTACAATAGAAGAATCACCTTTAGCTGCCTTCACAACACTACCAATATTTTGTTCCATGTGAAGCAAACAGTAGCTATGATATGAAGAAGGAAATACTTTAGGAACACCTAATAAGAGACCCCAATGACGATCAGACATAAAAACTAGAGATCGGTCTTCATTTAGCATTTCTTTCAAATGGGACAAAAACCAAGACCAGTTAGATTCGTTTTCATGTGAAACAATACCCATAGCAAGAGGAAAGAAACCTGCAAAATAATTAATTAATGACCTTCCACAACAAAAATACATGAGCCTCATTAAGCATCAGAAATATGATAGTAATGTCTGGCAAACACAATTGAATTAGAATCAAAATGATATATGAATATATCATATATTATATATTAGTCTTTTAATACCTTACTGTCTAAACATTAATACTACAAACACTTCCAGTGGAACCATTGATAAATGAAGCAAACAAATCTAGTGTAAGCATTGTTGCATTAAAATTAGTTAATGTGCATAAAAATGATAGTTTCATGTATCATAGGTATAAAAAGAACCAAGAAAAAGAAAACAAAAGTAAAATTAAACTCGTACCTTGATTAGCATTTTTAGAAGTAGCAGCTAACAAAACTCCAGGTCTTCCCTTCAAATGAGCAGCATCTAAAAATATTAATGGTCTGCAGTGTTTAAAACCAAGCAAGCAAGCACCAAAAGCAAGACAAATTCTCTCAAACTGATTGGTTGAAGAATCAACATCCATAGATACATAACTACCAGGATTATACTGTTGCAATGCCTCCGAATACCAACGTAAATCATTATATGACATTGCATCATCCCCATATATCTCTTTCAATGCTAACTGTTTTCCGCTATAAGCATAATAGTATGATAAATTGAAATTATACTCTCTTCTAAATTCCGCAATGATATCCTTTGACTTCTTCATAGGAGCATCCCGAATTTGATCCAAAATCAAAGATTTAACAAATCTACTTGAAATAGTTACTTTATTAACATCTCTAAGACCCGCTCCACACGAATGATTAAAATTATAAGTTCTAATAAAAAATCGAGAGAGCAAGCCCGGATCCGAAGAAGCATTAACATAAAACTTGCAACCATCATTAATCCAAGAACAATTTACCGAAATTCTATCCGGAGCATTTCTAACAAAAATCAAAGCATAACCATATTTTATTTGATACGCCATTAAAAACTCTCTAAAATCCTCAGCTCCATTAAAACAAAAACCAAGAAAATCCGCAATATTTTTCTGAGAACCTTTCTTTAACATATCTTTCAAATAATGAGATGAATCGGCATGTGACTCGCAATTTGTTCCAGAATTACTACCAATCGAAGTGCTTTGTATGCTTTCAGAACCCAAACCACAGCCATTACTATCAGATTCCATAACACCAACATTCTCCTTAACCGTAAACTTGAAATATTGACTCTTCTTAAAAGTTAGAAGACATAAAATGCTAAGCAAGTCTGAATCAGTGTCAATAACTATAGTCTTATTCTCAAGAACATAAGAAATCTCAATAGAAAACCGATTAAGATGTGGCCAAACATCACATATTTCACTTTTAACACCAAATAAAGAAGAGGCCGTGGTCAGACGAGTAGAATAACAATTCTCATTGTATTCAAAGATAACAAGCAAACTATTTGCTTCATTATTGATAGTATCAGAACTGCCAAAAAAAATCCAATTAAAATACTTAAACGAATAAAACAGTAACAGCAAATGTTAAATTTACATATCATAACAAAATAGAACCAATATTGCGGCTGGATTAAACAAGAATACATTAACTAAAAAACCATATGATAAATAAACATATCACTGGCAAGATTATAGTCTAAATGTGAATACTGCAGTAATGCTATATAAACATAGCATAAAATAACAAACCACATATAATATTCACTAGAACGACGGAACATCATCAAACTATAAAACAATAAACATTGTTGAAGAAATGCAAAAATAAACATTAAAATCTTACTTCTCCATTGAAATAAATCCAAATTCGATATCAATTACTGGAAGAAGAACAAGCTGTATAACCTAGATGACCAAAAAATCGATTATTAATCGACAACAATTATACGCAATAAAAAACAGAAATACTCGAAAGAAATCAAAGAAGCATACCTGAATTTACCTAATTGTTTAATGAAAATAGAAATCGCCAATGGAGATCTGTAGCAATGAAAGAAGACGATAATCGATTGACAATGGAGAAATCGAATACAAAATTAGAGTGAGTGTCGTCTTGAATCGAGAAGTCGGTGATGAAGAAGATCGCAACCAAATTAAACAGAAGAAAAAATTTAAATGTTGCTAAGTCTTTTTCCTTGGAACGAAAGTTTAACGACCGCTTCCTTCAGATGAAAAAAAAAGAGCCGCGTCCGTAGGCCCAAATAATTTGAATAAAACTTCCTTCAGCCCATTTTCCTGTATATATATATATATAAAAATTTTAGAGTGACTATTCTAAATTTTAAACTGGACATAACTTTCAATATATAAAGTGAAATCTAAAATTTTCGCATTCGTTAGAATGATATAATTAAATAGATTCTAACATTACTTGTTTCATCCAATTCTGATTTATATCGAATTCTGTATGTTCATTTAAAGTTTAAAATCGAATTATCAAACTACTGCACCATTTCATGCTCGTTTTAGTTAAATTTTAAATTCATATGCTCTACCTTCGATTTAAATAAATTTTAAATTGTTAATTCTCAAATAAATCATTTTAATTTCTTAAAATCCATTAAATCAATTAAAAATAAAATTTTAAATTGGTTCCAAAAATAAAGGTTGTTACAATAGCAGTTGACCCCACTAAAGTGGCAGCAATCCAGGACTGGGATAGTCCTAAGAATGCGATAGACGTGAGAATTTTCCTTGGGTTGGATGGTTATTACCGACGGTTCATCAAGGATTTCTCAAAGTTAGCCGCATCACTGACAGGATTGATGAAGAAGAACCAAGTGTTCACATGGGATGCGAAGTGTGAGCAAGCTTTTGGAATCCTGAAGGAGAGATTGACGAATGCTCCTATGTTGACCATTCTGAGTGATAATGAAGAGATGGTGGTATACACCGATGCATGCGGTACTGGGCTTGGAGCAGTGCTGATGCAGAAGGAGAAAGTTGTGGCCTACACGAGTCGACAGCTGAAGTCGCATGAAAGGAATTATCCAACTCACGATTTAGAGTTAGCGACGATCGTGTTTTCTCCGAAGATATGGAGACATTACTTGTTGGGAGTTCGATTCGAGTTGTCCACGGATCACAAATCATTGGAGTATCTTTTCTCCCCAAAGGATTTGAATCTTCGGCAGCAACGGTGGTTTGAGTTTTCGGCATCATATGATTTCGGTATAGCCTATACTCCAGGAAAAGGTAATGCAATTGCAGATGCGTTAAGTAGAAGACACGCCAGTTTCTGAGTGATGTCTTCGGAATGGAAGAGCCTTGAGAGTTCTTGGTAAGTTTGATTTCAGCTGTTTATCTGTCAAAAGACCGAGCCCGGGTTAGAACTGCAAAACAAGCACTTGCAACAATTTAGGAGCCTATGTCCTTAACCAAAGCCAGATGAAAGCCGTAATTCGGGCGCGGAAGCAAAGGTCGGTCATTCGCATAAGAACGAAGCTGCTCGTATTCCAAAACATGACAAGTCGTCCATCTAACATATGAAGGGGCAACCATATAGCACAGCCGTACAGAAAATGGCACGGTACAAAAACAATGGAGGTCGAACGACCTTGAGTTAAAAAGATCATTCATGCAAAATACAAAGAAGAATTGATTCCATTCCAGTCCCACGCTCCACTCTTATGAAACCGCTCGACCATAAGTATGATCTTGGTCACCCGCTCATTTCAGAATCAAAGGAATCAGATAATTATTCACTAAGTGCCAGATATAGCCACGTCCAAAGGGAATTGACTAAAGTTGCTTACTCGGCTACTCAAAACGATCACTTCGATAAAATTGCTCGCACATGACAGCTGAATACAACTACAGACAGCTGGCAACAACCAGGCAGTGGCATTTTGGTAATTATTGGATGAAACGATATGTCGCTTACATACGCGAACTTCAACTCATTTCTCCGAGGAAGCTCGCCTATAAATAGGCCATGGCTGCCAACATAAAGGGGATCGAATCTTCTGAACCACAAAGTGCTGCTAAATTCTATCTTTACTCATTCCTTGAAGATTTGGGTCATCTTCTCCATCTAGAAGTTCATCACCGATTTGGCCATGGCGCCCAACACAACTTTGTAACCGGAAATCAAAGAAATCCCCCTTCTCAATCATTCATCCGTTCTTCTCTTCCTCAGACTCTACCATTTTCTCATAAAATCCCAGGATTGATATGTATAAATGAGAGTATGTTGAGTGAATATAGAGATGTATGGAAAAAAGAGAGTTGATGTATTTTGTAATCTCCATTTTAAGAATACAAGTAAAAATTCATAGTGGATGTAGGCCTGGCACAAGGCTGAACCACTCTAAATCTCGTCCCTATTTTTCCTTATTCACATTTTTATTGTCAACTTTTATTAAGTACGGCTCTATTTATTTTCTTACCGTATCGGTAAAGTACAATTCTAGTACCTTTGGTGTTTGAGCCATTTTTTGGTGAAAATATTTTGCACCCACCGTGGGGCCGTATTTGCATCTCTCTCCATTAAGGTCCGACGAGATTCTCTAAGAAAAATTATGCTTGACATCATGAACACACCAAAGGAAGTTGCTGACGAATTTGACGGCGTCTTCGACGTCGTCACATCGCTTAACATCCATTCTGAAGCAGAGAAACCATTAAAGGTTGAAGCAACCATAACCAAGAGAGAATTGGAAGAAGCAATGATAGGGCTAACGAGTCAAATAACTATTGCAAATGATGCGGTGATAAAGAATATCGAGTCGATGCTCGTCATTCAAGCCACTGCTATAAAAGCTGCGCTAAGTGCCACTGACCTTCCATTCGCTCAAGCAGATCATGCAGATGAGACAGAATTTTCTGCTGAACGAGAAAATTCTACTCAGAAAGCTACATATCATGTTAACCTAGACCATGAAAAGGCTAGAATACCTGTGCGTGATCGTTCCAATGACATAACCCCACAACAGGTAAATGATCCCATCGAAGGGGCATCTCTCTCGGAAGAAGGCTTAGATACCTCATTTCCAAAATATGATTACGTGCCCGGGCGAAGATCTAGCAGGGAAAAAGGCGCTTATTACATGGATAGGAGTGAAAAGAGAAAATATATCTTAGGAATGGCAGGCGAAATGTCGAGAAGAAGCAACGAAGGAAGAACTAACCAGCCTAAAAAGAAGTCACGCTTTTTTCAGAGTTCTGAACTTACCCCCCCTCAACGACACCATAGGGAATATCTTCATGACCACTAAGGGCACTGAAAAGTATCCATTTCCCGAGCGAATTAAAATCAGAGATGTCGCTATAAAATCAGGAAGCTTTTGTCAATTCCACAACCAATCAGGACACAATACTGATGAGTGTAGGCATTTAAAGTCATTAATTGAGGAGCTGGTCAGGGAGAGTCATTTGCAACAATATGTACAAGACTGTGAATGTTGTCCCAATTCTCTATGAACAAGGGGCAGCGAGCTTTGAGGAAATCAACCAAATCACTCCGAGGCCAACGCCTACTTGAGAATCGGTAACCAGAGCTCTGAACAAGCGACCTCCGTTATCTTGTTCCACTCTGTTAATTCATGTTGCTTTATTACCCAAGAACTAGTAGTTATTTTGCTCTATTATATTACTTAATATACTCTTGTAAGCAGCGGCCAATGATTCACCTGCTTTATATTAAATGAATGTTTGCAAGTTAAAGATTAGGTGCTTACCTAAGATGACATACTTATGAGTTCATACTAAAAGCAAATTTCTCAAATGTAGGCGTGATAGAAGCAGTTGATCATATACAACTAAACTGGGACAAGAAGATTCTCAAAGCACATCTTAAGCAAAGCGGCTTGAAAACCACAAATATAGGCAAAATCAAAAAGGATGAATAGGTGCATCGCCTCAAGAGAATAAGTTGTTCTAAGATAAAAAATGAGTCAGAGGGCTACACTTCTCATTGCGAAATATGTCAAACTCTTAGCAAACATCCATTCAAGGGATCGGCATCAGGCTTCTATTGAGATGTAAGAATATTACCAAATTTGTCCAACGGATAAAAATTGCTAGTCCTGAAGAGGCACCTTATTAGGTGCAGGGCACGAACTCCTTAAAGTCGAAACCAAATTCAGTGACAAGGATTAGTGTCCGCCTCCTAAGGGCGATGCAATAAAAAAATAGTCTGGAAACCCTAGTCCTAGTGTCGAAAGGCCCAACAAACACGCTGGAAAGACCAGCACAAAGCAGAAATCCTAGCCGAAAGGGGGTATCCAATTTTGTTCTTTGTTGTTAACCAAATCAAAACAAAGCCAAGATTGGATTACAGCATTGAAACCCAAGACCTCCCCTGGGGGTACCCAAAAAAAAACACATAATTACCTCGTGTGTCTCTAAAAAAAAACTTTTACAGCCAAGTTAGCAGGGGATGTAGTTGAACATTAATTCAAAAGTCATGAACTGATCAAATGAAATCATGACTAAAATTAAGAAAATCTATAAAATTATAAAGAGCTTTGGTATGGGGACATCACCATTGTGTAAAAATCAACAATGCCCATTCAAGACATAACATAGACTCGTTATAACGTTACCTCGAAAAGTAAACGAATGGTAAGTTCGCGCGGCTGACGAAAATAATTCCCCATGAAGTGTTGTCACTCATAAAAGCAAAATGGTAAAACTAATATAATACCAAGCGATAAAAACGTGAGTGTGCGAACATATAAATATTAAGCGAGGGCCGGCACTTGCATATACAACTGGTCTAAATGTGTAACAAATAAAGGAGCGGATTAAAATCAGAGTACAAAAGTCATAAATGTTGTTGCTAACAGAGAAGCAAAGGATGGATCGACTGATTGACATTCATCTCTTACTAACCTGTTTACACAAAGAACTATCGGAAAAGGGCAGGTTAATGATTCTGGAGTACTTGCAAATTGGTTTCTTTTTATGTACCAAAGTAGACACAGCCTTGGTATTCCAAATCTCATCCTCATCTTCTGGATCAGACACATCAATTAATAATGGTGAAGGTGTGATGCGAGGGTTAGTGTTGGTGGATATTAAGATAGAATTAACAGCGACAGTTTGAACAGCAGTACCACAAGCAGGCAAACAAGGTGGCGAGAGTACACCTGGTGCAAGTGAATAACAAGCACGAAACTCAGCAAACCCAGTGAAGAAGTAAGGAAATCTAAATCCGGGGCAGATTGATAGATATCAATTTTACCTGGGGTTACTAAAACACCCCACGTCCATTAATGTCACTCACTAAGGGAATGCATTAAGTTCTGTGAAGCATTGTAGGTAAACAGGCACTGAATAATTACAAGACAGATATAAATAAAGATAACAGCGGAAGTTTCAAAAAATTTATTTCAGACATAAATAATTACCTCGTGGTTTATAATACCATAATTCATAAAACCATTACAACAAAATACTTCTGTCTTGCATAATCAGAGTACATAGGAATTAAAGTATGGCGAGTATAGTGACTTTTAGCCAGTAAATAAATAAAGGTGAACATGACAGGCATAAAGTGGATAAGAGAGATCGCTATACAAATGGCAGGTGTGACAAGGCATATAAGGTGAGGTATATACATGCTTCACTAATGACTACTATGCACTATTACTAGCATAACTGAAATGAAATGATCCCTTCCACTATAAGTTGGTTGGCTTAGGTCATACGTCCAAGTATACCCTAACCACTACCCTAATCGATTAGCTCCCTACTCTGTAGATATCCCGTGCTGTCCCCACAGTAGGGTGTATCACTTCCCTAAAGTGGCAACCCAAGATGTGCACAGGGATACCTACTGGTATCACGGTCGTCTAGTCCCCCTCTGCCCGGCCCATGCACGCACTGTCCCCAGTTGGTTTGTGTCGTCTACACTACCCGTCACGTTTTGGATCTCTTATAATCAATCAGTAAGCATGCCTTTTCTCCGCCTAGTATGGAGTTCTCTACTCTGATGCCAACTATGGGTTACTGACTGAAATGGGTCCCACACAATATGATACAAGCTCTCCCCTTTGTCTTGTATCCCCACTAGGTTTTCCACTGACTATGTATACCCTAAAAGGGTGATCTTTAATTACATAGCCCTATACTAGTTATGTATACCCTAAAGGGTGATTTTTAATTACATAATTCCCACACAATATGATACAAGCTCTCCCCTTTGTCTTGTATCCCCACTAGATTTTCCACTGACTATGTATACCCTAAAAAGATGATCTTTGATTACATAGCCTTTATTATTTTATCTACCCGTTATGTATACCACTTAGGCGTCTTTAATTACATAACATGTATTGGGTTAAGTATGTGGGCCTATATATATATATATATATATATATATATATATATATAATTTTTTAACCCATCCCCTCTAACTTACTTAACCCCTCCTCACTACCTATCCAATTTTACTTAACCCAAACTTAAGTCCATATTCATATTAAATTAGGTTAAGTAATCCATTTCTTTACCATGTCCAATTATGGTTATAATGGGATAGACCTCCCACATTAGGCCTACAACGTGTGGATGCTGGATATGCCGATCGGGTCCGGGCCGTCTTATTCCATAGTTGGGCCTAACCACGTGTCCTAGCCTGATTCGTATTTGCGTACTTCGACCTCCCACATTAGGTCCAACACTAGTGGCTACTGGATATGTCGGTCGGATCCGGGCAGACTTCCGCCACTAATGTAACCTAACCTCGTGTCATAAGTACAATTAAAATTCTTAATTTTAATTACTAACATTCCATTTTTATTTAATTTACACATTAATTAATCCTTTCCTTTTATAGGTGTCAATACCTATTTTGCAACAATAATTTGAATTACATATCCATAAATGGTCATATTCACTTTTCCTTTGTCATTATAGGTAATTAATTATATGTTTACCCATTTGAATTATATGCTCATTTCATATAAATAATATATAAACTATGTCAATTATAAATTCCCTTTATCCATGTTCCTAACTAACGTATTTACACGTATTTTGGCGGCATTGAGGCTATAAAGCAGCCTCGTCATAACAATAAAAGGGAACATGATAAGGGTGACAGTTCAACATGTTTTAGCATAAATATTAACATAACTGGCATCATAACTAAGTGAATGGACATGTGATAATTATCATAATAAAGTAGACATCAAATTAATAACTTGTGTTTAGGCAAGCATAATGAGATCTAGATTCAATATTAGGTGTCCAATTACCTAAATCTAGCATAGACAGGGTAGCATAATAACAAGTTTAGATTCACATGTCAAGTTTACCACATATACCAAGGTGTCATAATATAGCAAGTGAAAGGTGATTAACAACAAAATCTAGATTCAAGTAATGTCAAATTAATGGATGTACAATCATCCTAACATGGTTACAAATCAATGTTCATATAAACGTCATATCGAATCACCATAATCAGATCTAGAAAGTTAGATCTGTATTAACAAGTTCACATGTACCACAATATAATTGTAATTCAAGATTCACATAGGAAACATAATAGAATGTCCATATATTAGATCTAGGGAAAATGACATAGTATGCTTGCATAAGTTCATGATTTACAGCATATACCCAATTCATAGTCTACCACAATTCACATTTATCTATTTAAATCTAAAAGTGACTAGCACTCACAGAAAAAGAATGGATCTTAAATTCTGGGATCTGATTTCTGAATTTTTTAAGATTAACCCTTGATGTACACTTTGATTTTTATCTTCTAGGTTGAATTTGATTTGTTATGGTGGAGGCTAGGTTAGTTTAGGATGCAGCAGCACATAGGCTCATGAATGATTTTAGCTTAGATTAGGGTTTTGGTTAAATGTGATTATATGGATGTATAAGATTAATTAGAGCCTTTAGATTAACATAGAATCCATCCAAACCATCTAGTCCAAGAAAATGCGTCACCAGGCCAATCAGAGAATGCCATGTATGCCCTAAAACACAAGAATTCGCACAGGCCATTCTGGGCCGATGGGACTGATTCCAAACACCCTGAGTCAACCCCGGGTCGACCCAGCGGGGCTCGGAAAATAGGTCGGTTTGGCTTTTTGCCTTCCTGCTTCCGCTGTTTTGAAATTTTTTTCTTGAATTTTAGGTTGATTTTATTTTATTATTTTATATATATAAATACGTTCCCCTAAAACAAAAATATGACGCTGGCGAGGATTGAACTCAGAACCTCTTGTATACAAGTCACATGTAGGGATGGAAAAAAAATCCGCACCTGCGGTTATCCGTGGGTAAAATCCGTCATGGATATGAAATGGATAGTTAAATGGGCATCCATGGGTAAAATAAACGGGTATTTTTAACATTCATTAATTAATGGGACGGGTACGGATAATAAGATATCCATGACCGCGGGTACCCGTGCCCGTATTTAATGTGATTTATTATCAATAGTCAATACAAAAAATATAGTTGTTGGCTGTTCGGTATTTGTGTGCATGCTTTTACTCAACAAATTATAAATGGTTGTTGATATTTTGATGGATACTTCTGTTGTTGTCTCTTCTTTTTTGGATGTTGGTTTAAATATGCATTGGTATTTTGAGGTTAGCATTTAAGCATTGGTCTAATTTTTTTTTTAACCAATTTGAATAATTTCAATAAATGGCTAAAAAACAAATTGAATAAATATAATGGATACCCACGAATACCCGCCATTACCCGCAATCCGTTTAAAACTCGTTTAATGGATACCCATGCGGGTATGGGGCGGGCACGAGGCAAAAAATACCCAACGGGGTGGGTGATGGGGTGGTACTACCCATGCCCGCCCCGCCCCATTGCCATCCCTAGTCACATGTTCTAACCAAATGAGCTACTAAGTCTTTTGTTTACAAATCTTAGAACAAAGCTAAACATTATTCTTTTGTCATTCCTTTTTTCATGTTTTGTTACAATATTTAATTTAAAGATATCTTTTTCATCCTTAAACGGTTTTCTGCAAACCATAGGTCTGAATTGACTTGAAAATTGCCACGAACGCAATGACGCTAATTTCGTGACCAAATTCTTGAAGCTTTTCAAAATTTCCTTTTTATTTCTATTTATTTGTTCGCATGCATTTCTTCGCATTTCATGTATTGCATTTAATTTCTTTTATTAATCTTTTTCCATCATTTCACTGCATGAACTTATTACATGCAATTTTATTGTCATTATTTAATTTTTCTCTTAAATATATCTATGTATATAATATATATACATATTTCCACATTTTTAATTTCATTAAAAATGCGGGGTGTTACATTCTCCCCTACTTAAAGGATTTCGTCCCCGAAATCTCTGAGTTAAGAAGAATGTATCCTACCATCCATCATCCATCTACTCATCCATCATCCACAAGCATCCATTGTCCTTAAAAGATTTATAATGCTCCTACGAATATATGCATAGTGTGTATATGTCCTTATCCAATACAAAATCAGGCGGTCTACTGATTCAGTTGACCTCCTTAATGCGAATTAAGTCAGTGCCATGAGTCCATCATGTATGCAAATTAACCTATTATAACATATAAGCTCTACATGTGTGCACACTCATTCGTCCAAATGCAACATCCATATGATGATACATCCATTTTCATCCATGAGGAAAAATAAAAATGCATACACATCCATATGCAGTGTGAGAGTGATTGAGTCGATCTAGTGCCTAATATGTGTGTATATGAATCCACAGGCAACCACTAGTAAACACTTGTATCCATCAATCATAACATGTCTCAAACACATGTTTATATCCATGGGTTCCCTATCTAAAGGTCGAAGATTCGATCAATAGGACACAGACGAATGATAGAAATAAGTACGAATAAAAAGCTTTGGAAAAAGAAGTTAAGAACATAGTCCTAAAAGGAAAGGGTATGAAGCGTGGGTTTTATTTTTAGTCTCCCAAGTCGCATTCTCACTGTCTTCTCTACTTTTGCTTCCTTCCGCAAGTTTGTCTCCACTTCCTCGAACTCTATACATTTTATCACCACATGGATGAATAGTCATCTTAGAATGTTGGGCTTCCTTAAGGACTGTCTTTAATAGGTTTCCCATCCTGATATGATTCACCTATCAAACCTCCTCTCAAGTAGCTCCCCTACTTACTTATCAAGTTCCCTAGTTTCTTTTAGGAGTCACATGTCGTACATGCAATGCAACTGTCTTTGCATTATCCACCAAGTATATTCGAAAACCAATCTCGTGCCTTGGGGTAAACCCCGAACCTCATCAAAAACGTCAAAATAACCTCACTACTGGAACAGATTACAAATAATCAATAGATGCATCAAGAGACTCTAGGAAACTAAGCATGACAGACCCTTATGGGTCACAAGAAATTTTGAGGGTCCTCCCATGACAAGTTAGAAGCTTAACGACCCTCCTCTCACCGCCCAGAATGGCACCATATGTGGTAAGCCAACCCATCCCTAGAATCAACCCCTATCCCATGAAACAAGATGTGCATCGCACTCAAACTCGACGCCTAACACATATTCTCAAACCCTAAAAAATCACGGATAAATGAGCCGAACCACCAATGGGGTTTGAGATAACAACGAGATCCACTACCGTACTAGTAACTAAGTGCAGAGATTCAACAACAGAACTAGATATAAATGAATGTGAAGCACCAGAATTAAAATGTGTTCTAACTAGATGATTTGAAAGAGAAACTAAACTTTCTACGGAAATTTTTCTACCTCTTTTAGGAGCACTGATCGCGAGGGCATTGACCTGCCCTCCAGAAGTTCTGGCTCTTTGACCTTGTCTTGCGATCCTTGTTTCTTTGGGCACTCTGTAGAATAGTGTCCGAGTTCTCCACAATTAAAGCAACTGGCCTTCCTTCTCTTACAATCTTTGATCAAGTGACCTTCCTTCCTGCAACCATGACATTTCCTCTTATCCCTGCCTTTTTCATCTTTCTCCCCTTTCTTCTGCTGTTGTTGCTGCTGTTGCCCCTTCTTGGGCCACACCTTCTTATTCTGCGATGACTCCTCAGCTTTCACTTCCTTCTTTTCTCCATTGTCCTCCTCATGCATTAGGGCCATATCCACATGCCTTTCAAAGGTGGCCCCCACAGGAATATGGGACATAGCAAGACCATGCAGAGGCTCATTCAGTCCTTTAGCAAATCGTAAAGCCTTTTTGTGCTGCGTATCCGTCAACTCTAGACCAAACCCTGCCAGTTGGTTGAACTTGTTCACATATTTCTTCATCGCCAAATTTCCTTGTTTGAGAGCTAAGAACCTCTCCATCTGAATGCTTCTCTCAGCTTGGGAAAGGAATTTCATTTCGAACCTGTGTCTAAAATCTCCCCAAGTTTCCACCGGATGTCCAGCTTGGGTGACTACCCACCAAAATGAGGCTTCGTCCTTTAACAACCAAGCATCTAATTGGATTTTTCTTCGGTCCTCCATTTCAAAGATGACGAATAAGTCCTCAGTCTCCTAAAGCCAATTCTGGGCTTCTACGAATGTCTCTTTCCCATGGAATGGCTTCCCTCCCATAGCAAGGAAGTCTTTGCAGATCTTGGCGAAGTTATCTGCTCTTGGAGGGGGAGGAGGAGGAATGATTGGTGCAGTTGGGGGAGGAATGTCTCTTTGTTCTTCAGCTGTTGCCATGACTTCCAAATACCTATGGAACCAACCGGGTATAGTGACGCCCTTTGGGGGATTAGGGATGTTTTGTTCCCCATACATGTTGAAAAGGGAGAAAGGATGAAATTTAGATAAGGGACCGAAGGATACTACATATGGCTTCTTATGGGAATATTTTCAAAATAGACTTTTCTTTTTGAAAATACTTCCTTTTAAAACCATTTTGAATTATTATTTTTAAAACTTTTATCTAATCTGGTAACCTTCAGCTCTGATACCAAGTGCCCACGTCCGTTAATGTCACTCACTAAGGGAATACATTAAGTTCGTGAAGCACTGTAGGTAAACAGACACAGAATAATCACAAGACAAATATAAATAAAGATTGTAGCGGAAGTTTCAAAAATTTTATTTTAGATATAAACCCTAATCCCGTAATTTATAATACCATAATTCATAAAACCATTACAACAAAATACTTCTGTCTTGCATAATCAGAGTACATAGGAATTAAAAGAAAACATTATTCCCCAATAAAAGAGTAAGCCATAGCAAAGACAAAGACTCGAGCCATACTTCAACAGTAGCTCCTAGCAAGGTGATATCCAAATCCTGGCTAAGCCTGGGTGTTTCCTCCCTGAGAATCTAGAGGGGGGGAACGGAAGAGAGAAGGAAAAACAAAAAGGGCTCAGACATAAAGTCTGGCGAGTCTAGTGACTTTTAGCCAGTAAATAAATAAAGGTGAACATGACAGGCATAAAGTGGATAAGAGAGATCGCAATACAAATGGCAGGTGTGACAAGGCAGATAAGGTGAGGTATATATATGCTTCACTAATGACTACTCTGCACTATTACTAGTATAACTGAAATGAAATGATCCCTTCACTATAAGCTGGTAGGCTTAGGTCATACGTCTAAGTATACCCTAACCACTACCCTAATATATCGCCTCCCTACTCTGTAGATATCCTGTGCTGGCCCCACAGTAGGGGGTATCACTTCCCTAAAATGGAAACCCAAGATGTGCACAAGGATACCTACTGGTGTCACGGTCGTCTTGTCCCCTCTGCCAGGCCATGCACGCACATGTCCCCGGTCGGTTTGCATCGTCTACACCACCCATCACATTTTGGATCTCTTATAATCAGTCAGTAAGCGTGCCCCTTCTCCGCCTAGTACGGAGTTCTCTACTCTGATACCAACTACGGGTTACTGACTGAAATGAGTCCCACACAATATGATACAAGCTCTCCCATTTGTCTTGTATTCCTACTAGGTTTTCCACTAACTATGTATACCCTAAAAGGGTAATCTTTAATTACATAGCCCTATACTAGTTATGTATACCCTAAAGGGTGATCTTTAATTGCATAACTCCCACACAATATGATACAAACCCTCCCCTTTGTCTTGTATCCCCGCTAGGTTTTCCACTAACTATGTATAACCTAAAAGGGTGATCTTTAATTACATAGCCTTTATTATTTTATCTACCCGTTATGTATACCACTTAGGTGTCTTTAATTACATAACATGTATTGGGTTAAGTATATGGGCCTATATATATATATATATATATATATATATATATATATATATTACGCAACCCCTCTAACTTACTTAACCCTTCCTTACTACCCATCCAATTTTAATTAACCCTAACTTAAGTCCATATTCATATTAAATTAGGTTACGTAATCCATTTCTTTACCATGTCCAATTATGGTTATAATGGGCTAGATCTCCCACATTAGGCCTATATAGTGTGGATGCTGGATACGTCGGTCGGGTCCGGGCAGTCTTATTCCACAGTTGGGCCTTACCTCGTGTCTTAGCCTGATTCGTATTTGCGTACTTAGACCTTCCACATTAGGTTCAACATTAGTGGCTGCTGGATATGCCGATCGGGTCCGGGCAGACTTCCGCCACTAATGTAACCTAACCTCGTGTCATAAGTACAATTAAAATTCTTAATTTTAATTACTAACATTGCATTTTTAATTAATTTACCAATTAATTAATCCTTTCCTTTTATAGGTGTCAATACCTATTTTGCAACAATAATTTGAATTACAAATCCATAAATGGTCATATTCAAATTATGCCATTTTTATACAACTTTTCCAATGTCATTATAGGTAATTAATTCTACGTTTCCCCATTTGAATTATATGCTCATTTCATATAAATATTTTATAAACTATGCCAATTACAAATTCCCTTTATCCCCGTTCCTAACTAACGTATTCACACGTATTTTGGCGGCATCGAGGCTATAAAGTAGCCTCGTCATAACAATAAAAGGGAGCATCATAAGGGTGATAGTTCAACATGTTTTGGCATAAATATTAACATAACAGGCATAGTAACTAAGTGAATGAACATGTGATAATTATCATAATAAAGTGGACATAAAATTAGAAACTTGTATTTAGACAAGCATAATGAGATCTAGATTCAATAATAGGTGTCCAATTACCTAAATCTAGCATAGACAGGGTGGCGTAATAACAAGTTTAGATTCGCATGTCAAATTTACCACATATACCAAGGTGTCATAATATAGCAAGTGAAAGGTGATTAACACCAAAATTTAGATCCAAGTAATGTCAAATTAATGGATGTACAATCATCCTAACATGGTTACAAATCAATGTTCATATAAACGTCATATCGAATCACCATAATTAGATCTAGAAAGTTAAATATGTATTAACAAGTTCACATGTACCACAATATAATTGTAATTCAAGTTCACATAGGAAACATAGTAGAATGTCCATATATTAGACCTAGGGAAAATGACATAGTATGCTTGCATAAGTTCATGATTTACAGCATATACCCAATTCATAGTCTACCACAATTCACATTTATCTACTTAAACCTAAAAGTGACTAGCACTCACAGAAAAAGAGTGGATCTTGAATTCTGGGATCTGGTTTCTGAATTTTTTAAGCTTAACCCTTGATGTAAACTTTGATTTTTATCTTCTAGGTTGAATTTGATTTGTTATGGTGGAGGCTAGGTTAGTTTAGGATGCAGCAGCATATAGGCTCATGAATGATCTTAGCTTAGATTAGGGTTTAGGTTAGATGTGATTATATAGATATATAGGATTAATTAGAGCCTTTAGATCAACATAAGATCCATCCAAGAAAATGCATCACCAGGCCAATCAGAGAACGCCATGTATGCCCTAAAACATAAGAATTCGCACAGGCCATTATGGGCCGATGGGACCGATTCCAAACACCCTGAGTCGACCCCGGGTCGACCCAGCGAGACTCGGGTCGACCAAATTAATAGGTCGGTTCGGCGTTTTGTGTTCCCACCTCCGCTGTTTTGAATTTTTTTTCTTGAATTTTAGGTTGATTTTATTTTATTAATTTGTATATATATATATATACACACATACGTTCCCCTAAAACAAAAATATGACACTGGCGAGGATTGAACTCAGAACCTCTTGTATACAAGTCACATGTTCTAACTAAATGATCTACTAAGTCTTTTGTTTTCAAACCTTAGAACAATGCTAAACATTATTCTTTTGTTATTCCTCTTTTTCATGTTTTGTTGCAATATTTAATTTAAAGATATCTTTTTCATCCCAAATCGGTTTTCTGCAAACCATAGGTCTAAATTGACTAGAAAATCGCCACGAACGCAATGATGCTAATTTCGTGACCAAATTCCTGAAGCTCTTCAAAATTTCCTTTTTATTTCTATTTAATTGTTCGCATGCATTTCTTCGCATTTCATGTATTGCATTTAGTTTCTTTTATTAATCTTTTTCCATCATTTCACTGCATGAACTTTTTACATGCAATTTTATTATCATTATTTAATTTTTCTCTTAAATATATCTATGTATATAATATATATACATATTTCCACATTTTTAATTTCATTAAAAATGCGGGGTGTTAAGGTTACTGGGTATGCAAGGTCGACCTCGTAATTGTTCACATTTAAAGAAGCATTTTCATGACTCGCACACTGTTTAACAGCATTTTCTTGAACTGAATGCTTGGTAACGGGGTGAATTCTGACAACATCTAGGGTAGAGTGGCCTACAGAAAGGACATGAGAACTCGAAACTTCAATCCCAATGGAACAGGATGGGCCACAAGTAATGATAACACCTGGATCTTTTCCCCTAGAAGATTGAGCTCGCTCGTTCGCCAATATCTTCCTGCCCTCATCTAAAGCCCTATGATCTATATCTTCCAAGAGCCGCTCTTAGCATTATTGGAATATAGAAGCACCTGTTCCCAGACTAGGGCCAAAATTCGCGAAAATTCCTTGTTCAAATAACTTAGACTTCCATGACTCATGACACTGCAAACATAAAACTGGAATAAAGTATTGTCAGTCCCGATTCTGGCTTCGTCAAGTTCCTTACGCAGCTTGATTTTTCTTTCTTCAAGAGTCCTAAGGGTCTCATTTTGGGAAGCAATCTTGCCCTCGAGAACCATTCTTTCCTGTTTAGAGGAAGTCAAAGCCCGTTTCTCTAAGGCTAGATGGCATTCGGCAAGTTCTTGAGCAGACTGGGCTTCTCGAAGTCGCTTTCGCACAACCTCCAGCTCTTTTCTAAGCTCATCGTTCTTGGCCTCTAGGTTGCTCACTTTGATATTCCCATGCTTTAAAGAGGCAATTTCAGATTCTCGAGATTTGACCAAGTGAACCAGTCCAGCTTTATCATTTTCCAAGATATCAATATGGTCAAGGTGCCGAGCATTTATTCTTTGAAACTCATAACCAAATTTGGCCTAATGTTCTAGCCATTTGTCAACATTATTCATGGCCAAATTCAACTGTGTTTCGAGCTGATCGTTAGCAGTGTTAAACTGAGCAATCATACAATTCTTTATGGTATCTAGACTATTAATAGCATCCCGCCTGTCATCTGGATGTAAATCTAAGTCAAAATACATTCCCCGTAGATCCTAGCCACTGAAACGATCCATAAGTATCGAATTTCTAGGTGGAACCTTATAAGGGGGCGGTCACGTATCATCTGAATTTGAGCAGAAGTTGGGATAATGGATCATTTAGGGGATTTAAGTGATGAGGAACACTTCTGAATCTCATTCTTGCCTCGGTCGACCATACTTTTTTCCCTTTCTTCCCTTTCTATGAAGTGTTCGCCCTTATTGTCTTTTATCAATATCTATGCACAATCAGGTCCTCCCCTCCTTAAAGAGTCGGTCATTGGGAGGTTAGGGACATGGTGGGTTTGAGAATTTGAAGGCGATTGGGAATGTTTCAAATGACGAGAAAGGCGAGATTGTAAAAGGTTTTATGGAACGATAAAACCAGCTTGATAGGCGAAATTGTCTGATAGCGAATGTCCCATGTTTATACCTAAGGAATAAAACAAGATTTTAGCAAGCAGTCGAAAGTTATGAGGGTTATAAGAAAGAAAGAATGTCGTGCGAGCAATAATAACAAACCGATTTAGAGGGAAGTTGTTAATTCAGAAGCTTTCCCAGGACGCTGACTAGACTCTCGAGTTCTTTGCATATTGGATATCACCGGACCAGAGATCATAATTTCACCTTGATCTAAGTAATTAGTGGTATCTAGATTCCCCAAGCCTCCGGAAGTTCCTGCAAGACCACTTTCTTGAGTAATAAAGGGAGCGGAGTTTTCAACGATCTTTTCGGAAACAATACCAGCCTTTGAGCCATCTATGTTCTCGTATGTCCCCTTCTCATTCCCTTCAGTAATCAAAGGTAAGGATTGGATACTATCGCCATAGGTTAAGCATTTCCTTTTAGTAAGAGGTTTGCTGGTAGAATGTTGAGGATGGGCCAGATTTTTCTTAAGAGATCGTGTAGGATGAATCAACCGGTATTTGTGAAGGCTTTCCTCTGAAAGCAATACTTGCCCACTCTTTTCTTCTTTATCAACAGCCGCTAAAGAATTAAGGAGAGCTTGGTCTAGAGTAAGCCCCGCAACAGAAGGGATCACTGTAAAATCAGAAAGAAAGATGAATGGGAAAGAAAGAGAAGTAAAAATTCCAGGGAAATGGTGTAATTACCTCCCTCCATCCATCGCCCGTAGAACCTACAAGGGCACCGGATGTAGAAATATTGATCCGGAAACCCCTTGGCACCATCCGTCAAGCCGGTAATAATTCTGCAATGTCTGGCTTCCATAAAAATGAAAGAAGGACCATCCTCTTCCCTCCTTTTAAAAGCATATAAGGAACAGTTGTTTGCAAACATAGGTTCCTGCTATCGAATTTTCATGAAAAGTATGTACAGCCTGAGCAATATTTGGTACCCACTAGGATGCAACTGATATGAGGCAATGGCCAATTGCCGCAAAATGGACTCTAAGTAAGGGTTAAAAGGAGGAATTGCCCCACTAGACAACATGTGATAATTAAACCCAGGAGGCGGACAATCGGCCGAATCTTCTTTCATTGGAAATTTAGCTTCGTCTTTTGAAAACCTAAAGCGAGCACATATCTGTAAGTATAGATAAAAAGAGAGTGTCGATTTACGGCAACCAGAAGGAACCCCTTCAAGAAAGCGAGGTTGAGGGTAAATCTGGCTAACGTTCAATTCAGAAGTAGCGATAGGGCTACTTCAATTGCCTGACCCAAACCCTTTTGTTCTCCAGACATGATGGTTTTGCTGGGGTTTTGACTGAATTGATGTTTAGTCTGCATTTCAAAACAGACGAGTATGCTCAAAAAATAAGTTGCAACTTCAGTTGCTGATAGTTAAAAAGAAGCAACTCTAGGTAGATATGCTTTGAATAAAGATCATCAGTCACACCCAGCAATAGGATTTACTGGTAATATAATCATATGAAGGAAGAATCACAAATTCAAAGGTACGAGAAACACAGGCTTTGGACTGATCGAATATAGAGAATTACTGATCGCACATGTTAAAAGAATACTAGCAGCAGTAAAAGGAAGAAGAGCAGAAATGTTTCCATGGCATAAGTATTTCATCCGACATCTAGTAAAGGCGTAGTGTATTGGAAAATGTCATTTCAAAGGCATTTTAGTAAGCAACTTGCAGACATACTGTTGAAATAAAAAAAGTTTTTTTTTTAAATTTGAACTGCCAAATGATTTCACATGAAATCCAAGCACATACTAAGTCAAATTGACATTTTCCAAACACCACAGCCGTATATGTTCAAGCAATTTGGTCTTTCTTTTACCAACTGGGAACCTCATTATGAAACCAAGCGGATTAACTCAAAGTTGGGATTTAAAAGAAGAAAATTCACTTACAGACAAATGGATAGATTCAATTTGGAATAAAGAGTGTTGTAGCTGGAGACGAAGTTGAAAATTTTAAACTAAAAATATCAGGCGAAACAATCAACCAAGCAAATAAAATCGAAGCTTCGAGAGGCAATGACGGAGTCTTCTACAGTGGAATCGCCATTAAAATATGTTTATCATAAGGATATAAGAGGCAGGAAAATGAAGGGGTGATATTTAAAGAGGTCTAAAAGGTCCTTTTTTAACAAAAAAGAGAGAGAAAATTAAAATGATAGAACAGTTCAGTCGAAACCAGGTGACCCGGTTTAACATACCCAAAAAACAGCAAGCCTGTCAGGTGTCCGTATGTAGACGACTGTAAAGATTTGGGCCATCTTCTCCATCCAGAAGTTCATCACCGATTTGGCCATGACGCCCAGCACAACTTTGTAATCGGGAAATCAAAGACGTCCTCCTTCTCAATCATTTATCTGTCCTTCTCTTCCTCAAACTCTACCATTTTCTCATAAAATCCCAGGATTAATATGTGTAAATGAGAGTATGTTGAGTGAATAGAGATGTATGAAAAAAAAAAGAGTTGATGTATTTTGTAATCTCCATTTTAAGAATACAAGTAATCTTCATAGTGGATGTAGGCCTGGCACAAGGCTGAACCACTCTAAATCTCGTCCCTATTTTTCCTTATTCGCATTTTTATTGTCAATTGTTATTAAGTACAGGTCCATTTATTTTCTTACCGTATCGGTGAAGTACAATTCTAGTACCTTTGGTGTTTGAGCCATTTTTTGGTGAAAACATCAGGCCAAGGTATGAGTTGGAACCTGAAATGTTGGCAAACTTATCGATAAGACCTATTGTTATTGAGAGTATTGGCGAGAGCCAAAAGCGAGATGCAAAGCTTGTCGGGTTTATCCAGAAACTAGAATCGGAGAATAAAGAGTTTGAGGTCGATCGTGAAGGATGGCTTCGAAAGCATGGACGGTTGTTGTTCCTGATATCAATGGATTGGGAGATGAAGTTCTGAGAGAATGTCATCACTTGATTCATCCCGGTGGTAATAAGATGTATCAGGACATGAAGCGAGTCTACTACTTGGAGGGGATGAAAAGAGATATTGGAAAATTCATTTCCAAATGCATGAACTTTCAGTTGGTCAAAGCTGAACATAAGAAGCCAAGTGGATTGCTTCAGCCATTGGAAGTTCCTACAGGAAGTGGGAATAGATATCGATGGACTACTTAGGACAAGGACATGAAATGAAGGAATTTGGGTCATTGTGGATCGCTTGACCAAAAGTGCAAGGTTCATTCCTGTCAAATTGAATAGGACAGCATTGAAGCTGGCTGAGCTCTATATTAAATTGATAGTTCGATTCCATGGTATCCCCAAGAGCATAGTCAGTTATTGAGATCCGTTGTTCACTAGCAGATTTTGGAAGAGTTTACAAGAAGCTTTGGGAACCGAGTTGTGCTTAAGTACATCATATCATCCCCAAACTGATGGTTAGACCAGGAGAGTCAACCGAGTTTTGGAAGATCTCCTACGAGCTTGGGTTTTGGATTTTGAAGGATCATGGGAATGCCATCTACATCTAGTTGAGTTTGCTTATAATAACAGCTACATGTCAAGTATTGGGATGGCACCATACGAGGCGTTGTATGGTAGACCATGCAATTTTCCAGCTTGTTAGTAAGAAACTAGAGATAAGCTGGTACTTGGGCCTTAGATGATTAGAGAAACCTCAGATTGTATCGAGATCATTCAATAACGAATGAAGGCAGCCCAAGATCGTCAAAAGAGCTATGCTGATAAGTGTCAAAAGACTTGAAATTCGACGTTGGCGACATGGTTTTCGTGAAAATTTCGCCATTGCATGTGGTTCGGTTCGGGAATGAAGGAAAGTTAGCTCCAAGATTTGTTGGACCATTCCCGACAGTCGAGCGAATTGAAAGCTCGCATATAGGTTGGAGTTACCAGATAAGATGTCAAGTGTGCACAATGTTTTCCATTTTTATTTTATATGAAAGTTCGTGCATGATTCGAATGTGATAGTATCTCCAGAGCAATACGAAGACCTAGAAGTTGAAGCTGAAGTTATAAGACCTTGTAAGCAGCTCTGTATTGTGGGAAACGACACGAAACAACTTAGGAGGAAAGTGGTTAAGCTAGTCAAGGTGCAATGGAGTGAGGATGGCGACGATTGTACATGGGAGACGGAGGAGAGTACGAAGGCGACCCATCCAGAACTCTTCGTCGGTATGACTCATTGATATCGTGACATCTTTACTTCATTCTAGCTTGTTGGTGTTGTTAGAATTCTGCGTGCTAGGATAAGGTTATGGATGCATAGCTGATGGCTGCTAGTTTGGATAATAGCGTTGGCTGCTCATGGATGATAGGCATGCGAAACGTTTTGGTTGTTTGTGTTTGTTGGGAACTTCGGGGGCGAAATTCTTAAAGGGGCAGAATGTAACAGCCCGCGTTTTCCATATCGAAAGATCATAAAATATTTTATTTTATTCCCTGAAGGTTGGATCATTCTCATATATTAATATGTTGTTTATGGGGATGTGAGACATGTCCATAATTTTTAGCAATTATGTTTGTGACCTTTCTGCCCCTGTCAAACTTGTATAGGGCATAACTGTTGACTCAGATCGATTTAGGTGCTGAGCTCAATCTCATTGGAAAGGAAATAATGTTTCTCATTTCATAGAGTGGTTACATTAAAGATTTGTATTAGCGGTTTGGGAGGAATCGATGTTTTAAGATTTACATTTGGTTGTTCAGGTTTTTAAACCATAATGGGCTGATTCGGAGAGGCCCATTAGTGGTTGGTCGAAGGCTATAAATAGGGGATGTGAGGTATGTATAACAGTTTACTTCCTCCATTCTCTCATTTGGAAGAGTTAGAATTCCTCTATTTTCTTCATCTTTCCACCATTAAAGCTTAGAAAAATGAAGATCCACATAGTCTGAAGCTATATTTACGCAAATCGAAGAGAAGTTCATCGAATCGAAGAGTTTAGAGCAAAATCTTCGCTGTTCGGAATCTTAATTCATCATTTTTGAGTTGTTTTGGAGAATTGGTGAGTGATGTGCATCTCTCACACGGATTCAATCAAGTGTATGAGTTCTATGATCTTAATTTCATCATTTTCAAGTCATTTTCCTTAGGTCTATATCATGGTAAGTCTATTTTCATATGAATCGCCATAGGATCTAATTTAGCAACTTAAAATCAGTAGTTTTCATTTATTTTCGTGTATATATGCAAGTTAGACCCATAATTTAGTTCAAGTGTTCATTTATCATAATTTTGGTGAAGTTTGCATAAGTTTGATGAAAATCGTCATATTCAAGTTGTTAATGATTCCATATCATGTCAATGGTTGAATTGAAAGAATTGGTTGAGTAGATTTCATCGATCTTGTTGTTTGGCGAAGTTTTGGTTGAATTTGGTGATAAATTGGACCAGTACAGGCCACAGGTTGAGCGTGTAGTACGAGGTGTAGTACATGTGGTCGGTCGGTCAGACGGAATTTTGGTGTGGTCGATCGGGCAAATATAGGTCGGTCAATATGAGTCAGTCAATATGGGGTCGGTCAAGCAGAAGATGGTCGGTCGGTCAATCAAAATTTTGGTGTGGTTGGTCGGGCAAATATAGGTCGGTCAATATGGGGTCGGTCGAGCAGAAGATGGTCGGTCGGTCGGAATTTTGGTGTGGTCGGTCGGGCAAATATAGGTCGGTCAATATGGGGTCCGTCGAGCAGAAGATGGTCAGTCAGTTAGAATTTTGGTGTGGTTAGTCCGGCAAATATAGGTCGGTCAATATAGGGTCCGTCGAGCAGAAGATCGTCGATTAGTCAAAATTTTGGTGTGGTTGGTCGGGAAAATATAGGTCGGTCAATATGGGGTCGGTTGAGTAGAAGATGATCGGTTGGTCGAAAGTTTGGTGTGGTCGGTCGGGCAAATATAGGTCGGTCAATATGGGGTCGTTCGAACAGAAGATGGTCGGTCGATCGGAATTTTGGTGTGATCAGTCGGGAAAATATAGGTCGGGCAATTATGGACCGGGAAATTATGGATCGGATGATGACGTAAGTTTTTGGTTTAGTAATGTTGTGACTTCGAAGTGTGTTCAAGTGAGAATATCGAAGTTCTTAGATGTGTTCGTTGTTCATCGAAATACAACGAATGTGATGACATGCAATGCCCCATATTTTTGGCAGTCCAATAGTTATTTAATTTATTATTTTAAGTATTATATTTGGAACATTAATGAATTTTTAACATTTAATTCGTTTATTAATACGAAGTTTTAACGTTAGTTTAAATATAATATAAAACGAGCTCGAAATGGCACGGTATTTCGTAGTATTGAGTTTTGAACTTTAATTGAATACAAAGAATTTGTTTTAAGTTAGATTTCTATGAAAAAGAAACGTTTGAATCTTGTTGATTTTAATTTTCTAATGAAAGAGAAAATGCAGATTTCGTGTTATAGATTGTTAGTTATGTCCAAATCAAAATTTAAAATAGTCGCTATGGAAATCGTTAATAAACAATAATATTTATTTACTAAACTTAAGGATTTTTAATATAATTTGGATACGGTTTTAACTTGAAATTATGATTTGAGTTGTATAATTTATATTTGAAGCCATATGATATTTCTACTTGAGTATTTACGATAATAATAGTATATACTATTTAATTGGATTATTTTGGAATTTATATAATATTTTATAAACGTTAAAATAGCCATTTTGCAAACGGTCTCCATTTCCGATGAAATTAGTTTCATTGGAATCGTAGCGTTAAATTATTGTACAGTACTAAATTTCGTGGCAAAGCGATGTTGTATGTGACCACAGCAGCCGTAAACGCCCAGTCAGTTTCTATGGCGTGTAATTAAATTAAATTAATTTAATAGATGGGTTTTTGTGTGTAACTTGAGTAGACGGTCGAATTAATCCACGAAACTAATTCTGTTGAGTTCATATTGACGTTTAGAGCCAAAATAGGCAGGTAGTTTGTTATTTTTGGACATCGGGTATTTTGGTGTCCAAAATAGCATTTATTGTGCGTATAAAAATAGCATACAGGGAAACAGTCTCAGAATGCGAGCAAACTTGTGCCACTGGATTCGTATTAATTAATTATTATAAGATTTCAATTTTCGTGTCAATCGGACTTACCGTTTGATCATGGCAATGATAAACGCCTTAATCAATTATATTATTTTGGTCAATTTAGGCAGGGGTAATTTTAAAGGTATAAACGACTGGTCAAACGAACTCCGTTTTTAATGAAACAAATTTCATTGGATCCGTAAGGAAAAGGTCTAGTAGAATTTCAAAGTTTCAAGTTGATTAGATTTATTTTATGATCGTGGGAAATTTAAACGCGTGATTTTTAGCCAGTGATTTATAAAGGACTTTTTACAAACGATATCGGAATTCGACGAAATCTGTCCCATCAGGTTCGGAATATATTTTTATGCTAGAATTACATTTTTGTCAAAAACAGAGGTCGTATGTGAGTATTTTGAAGTGATACTTCACAGTTAAGTTTTAGAATAATAAAATATTAATAAATCAATCCATCTCTATATATTTTACACTATCTCCTGAAACCCTTATTAGCGTCAACACCAGCTTCATGGTCAACCAAAATTCAAGCCGCCATATACAATATAAACGTCCGAATTTGTTCAATTCATTTTCCCCCAAAATCGTTTGATCCATTCCTTAATATCCATAGCTTTCAACTACTAAAATGACAAGCTTAGAGAGGTCTCTAAGTTGAACGGTTGTGATGACCAATATCGCAACACGGTGGTTAGGATTGTTCTCGAAAACTGCCAGCATTCGAGAGGTTTTTCTGGAAATAAGTGGAGCTAGGAGGCTCGGCACTTGGCGCGAAGGTGGACTGGCTCATGGCGCTCGAGGCATCGCGATCTGATCGGACTCCGGTCAACCATAGCTCAGCGGCGGTGATGATTCTCTTGACCGGTTATGGGTTTTCATGATGAAGAGAACCTGTTTGATGAAGGAGTTTGCGGAATGACAAACAGTAAGCATGCGTTTTTGACCTAGAACAAAATACTTGGAACAAAAGGTTACAAAGGAGAGAGCACGACTAATCGGCCCACTATTATATGAAAATGTAATTAGTTTAATGTTGTTAACATACGGTTAAGGAAACTAACAATTTTAATTTAAATCTTAAATGTCAAAATTGTCAAGTAAACGATGGAGGCTTGTCCTGAACAAGAGCGAGCAACAAGTTAAATGTCGGACATGATGACGTGTTTACCAAAGTAAATTAATTAATTAGTTTTAAATAGTTATAATTAGGATTAACTATTTAATTCAATCATACTGAAACATGGATAACTTCTTATGGTGTTAACAGAATTTAACAAAATAAATTGTCAATGGGATCGTATTGATGAGCACCACGTTATGGAACCAATCTGGACTGAAATGGAGACGACAGGCATTTGCAGTTAAATTGAATGACTGTTAAATTTAATTATAACCAATCCATTTCAGAAATAAATGGAAATCAAGGTGAGTTAAACTCACTCAGTTTTTCCCACTTATATTTTATACAAGTCAGGTTTTATAATTGTGTGCTCTGGTTGCTAATGGTTGACTGTTCGATAATTATATATTCATTTGTTGATTTAACCAATGAAATTAAACCGTCGTTTAATTTCAGTGAAAAACCAAATCATTATTTTAATGGTTGGACCCAATGGTGGTAACTTACCTTATTGGTCACATTTATAAAATAAACGTGTTTAATTGTTCGAATTGTATTGTTAATTGGTTTATGTTAAATAATCGTTATTTACTGTTATAGAAATTATCGGTTAAATGGAATTGAATGATCTGATTTGAGATAACCGATTTGAATACAGGGAAGAACAGGTTGGAGGAATCCAACTGGATTCCTCAAATATATTAAATATTATTCATTTTCATACTACCATTATATGAATTGGTCCGATTGGGTGATTGATTTGATTGTAGGTCGTTGAACTGAAATTTAACGTTTGTTTTGTTCTAACCAATGGGCAGTATTGGTTGATTATTGGGTAGCAAATGGCCTATAAATCAATCATTTTGTAAAGGGTGATTTACAGTCAAGTGAATCAATATAAATTTATTTTATAACTGAGGATAGATTTTTAAATCTGTATTTGAATAAAAGTTTATTAAAAGGAAATAAATATTTATTATTTAAGTTTATAATTAATTATTAATTGATTTTATAATGTAAATTCTGATGTTAATCAGATTTATAAACAACTAAATAGAAATTAACCTAATGGTTAAAAGTTGGATAATTGTTTTAAGAAACAATTAAATGGAAATATTTAAATTAATTATATTATTAATTAATTTAAACTAAGAACTAATTGGAATCGATTAACGAGATAACCGTGTTTATGTTGACTAAGTCGACCGTTGTAACTAGGATTGATTATTAAATTTGTTTGTTTTGAATTAATCTAATAAAATAGTTTAACGAATAATTGTTTTATTTTTAATAAGATTTTAAAAATGAATTTACTATTTATTTTTGGTAAATAAAGGAATTAACTAATTTTATAGTTGTTAATGATTGAAGTGAATTATTATTTTGATTAATAATAATCTAGGAGATTTCTTTTTAATTGAAATTCATTTAAAAAGTAATCGAAGTTGAAATGAAATTTAGCAGAATTCTGAAAGGAGTATATGAACAGGTTTTATTTTTAAACCTGAATTTTATAACAAAGTCATAAAAGAATCTTTAAGCGAATACACTAGCTTAAATTAAATGTTCACTTAAATAAGTAAAAGGAAATTGAGAACAAAAGGTTTTATATTAAATCAAAGTTATATAAATAAGATTTGAGGTGGTAAAGCATTAATTTTAAATTAACGTTACTTAATAATGGAATTAAGTAAAATGGGAAAAATTGAAATAAGATTTTTAAAACATGAATGGTTGAATGGATTAGAAAAAGGAACCGGTAAAAGTGAATTTGGTAAAAGAAGTGGGTTATAGGATTTTGTAACCAAATCCGAATTAAAAAATGAATTTGTTTAAAGTGGTAGAGGTTAAAAGGTGGTGTTTTATAAGAAATCACTAAATTATTGAATTAAGAAATAATGAGAAAGGGCTTTTCAAAAATTAAGAAGGTTTTATGAAACCGTATTTTGAATAAAATACTTAAATGGAATTTGTATTGATATTAGAATGAAATATCTGTTTTTGGATTACAACTTATATTTATCCTAAGATAAGAACGTTGTTGATCAAGGTCTGAGAGGTAATTAAAATACCCTAACTTGAACAACTTCAGGATTATGTGAGGATGATATTAGTTGGTAATAGTAAAAGAGGTTAGTAATAATTTATTATTTCCATTAGAGAAATAATAATGCAAAGTTATTGATGAAAATTTAGAGAATATATAATGAGAGATCCAAAGTAAAGGAAATTAGAAAGGTGTGGGAATATATATATATATAATGATGATTCCAAAGTAAAATAAAAATAAAAAGGGATTGTGCGAAAATATAACGATATTTTGAGTTAGAAAGAAAATGCATAGTTGAGTTTTATCCTATAAGAATAAGCATTAGTTATTGTTTTCATGTAATGAAACAAAAGATATTTTGTAATGTTGTTTTACGAATAATAAGTTGAAAATATTTTCCAAATTTAGAAAATTGAAAATGTTGTAGCAAGTGTCTTGAAAGGAGAATTAAGTGAAAACTGAATATGGATACAAGTTGATTTTCTATGTATTATATTGAAATGGTTTGGAGGGCATTAGTACATTAAATAAGAAGCAAATATCGTATTTTTAAAATATTGAAAGATTTAGAAGTTTTAATTAAGCAGAAGTAAATTAATTTTTAATTAAAAGTGGCCAAGTGACGCCGAATACTGAATCAGTAAGCTCATCTTATTCTCATCTTTGTTTATTTGATAGTTAAATAACCGACTATCAAATCTAGCCTATACGACTGTTGGTACGGAAAGACCAGAATCAAAATTATATTTGAAAACCATTTCAACCAACAAATACGTGAAGATATCAGAGATTACCGAGATATAACATTGAAGACCGTAGATCTTCATAAACAGAAGAACAACTAATAATCTTCGGTCTGCAGCCAAAGATATACTGTGGTTCTATCGTGGTTGGAATCAATGGATTGCAAGGACTACTCGCTACTGATCTATAGGGTGATACCTAGGATGATGTTGGAGGGTGCCTTCGGTTCATTCTATTCCTGGATGACTTGTATGGACAGATGTCTGACAGAATATTTCCAAAGGAATCACGTACGCTGATTTCTTCAAACGTGCCATAGTTGGTGGCAGAGAACGATGGTTCTTTTAGCTTAACAACTAGAGTATTTTTGTGGACGTCAGTTAGTGATTTATAGCGAATATGACGATGTGGCATTCAAAGTGAATGGTGACCAGATTTTCTAAAATGTAAATATGACCTTAAGCCTCGTCAAATGGGAAATGACACAAAATCAAGTAGGTCGCATGGCTATGTGGGTCACACCCATCAAAAGGGTATACCGTTACCTGATCTGGAGAAATCAAATGCCTTCGGTTGTTCCTTTTATTTTTGTATGTATGTTATCGGTTCGGTTGGCTGGCCCCCAACCGGGGTAATGATATACACGGTACTCTCAAGAGAAGTGAGGGGTCAGTCATGTTTAGCCTGGGTTGCAAGATGTTCTTGCTGAACCACAATGTATTCATCTCCAGAGGTACATTTTCGGGAAGGTGGTCCCATACCTTGCTAGGAAATCCATTCTCCAATAAGAGCCCCCGGTTTTGATTGTATACCATGTATGTGGAGCGTGAGATGCAAGCGTTCCGCTAGATTGATATTTGCTTGTATTTAGACATTATTATAATATCAGAAAAGATATTGATTTCAAAAACGTTTTGGGTTATTGTAAGGTAAAAATAGTCTGTATTTATGTGTTGAATTGGTCTTAAGATTATCCTTTTCTTTTGAAAAGATTTTGACGTTAAAATCAAGTTGTGTGATGCCACTAAACTTAGTGTGTTTTTCTCACTCTGGTTCACCAGACTGATCCGACGTTTGTAATGCTCGGGTTAGACCGAGTTGTACAAGTCCAGGTTATCAGATGCTGCGAAATCTAGATACGAGCTGGAAGTGTTTAGACGTATGATATCTAGTATTTATTTCGTTGTGTGATTGTATATGAGATATGAGGACATATTATTATAACTGTCAAGATGTGTTGATGTACTCTATTGATTGAATGTTTTATTTTAAGCTCTCAATAATGATTTATTTCTATGTTATATTTTGTTCTGCTGCGATGTGAGACTCTGATTCTGTGGTGTTTCTTCTTCTTTTCTTCTATTCTAACTTTCTTTCTTTCTTATCTCGCCCTCTAATTTCTTTCTAATAGCGTTCCTGTGTTTTCGGTGCTTGGAACATTGGCATGTTATACGGTAAATGTATTTATGTCGATTTTCGGGGTCGAAAATCTTATGGGCGTTACAGTGGTATCAGAGCTATTGGTTTAGTAATAACCTTGGCTCTGTGGCGTAACTTGATAGAGATGGGGTTAGTAATACTCTAGATTGAGATTGCGTGTATATATATGAGAGCATATTTGAATATTTTATACACAAATGTTTTGTATTGTGTTGTTTGATCGGTTCAAGTGTTGAGCAACATTGAACTGTCAATGGATACAGTATTGTTTTGTAAAAAGGGTAAATGAAATAATTTTTCCCAAATTATGATTTTGTATAGAAAGAAATAATTTTATTAGATTATTGAGATATTAGTGTATTTGATTGATTTGTATGGAATTCAAATTAGATTAAGGATTTGAATTGGAACTTAAATTGGTTAAGTGTAATTAAATAAATATTTATATTGAAATTAAATTAAATAAATGTGGAATTTGGGATTTGAATAAATAATAGTTAAATAGAAATCAATCGAATATTAGCTGATTGATGCTCAAATATGTTAAACCAAAGTAAAATATTAATATTAAATGTAAATTCAATTGATTTGGTTGTTTATTGTGAATTGTTTGTTATTGGATGATGGTTTGAATGGAAATAATCAATAATTTAATGGAGCTAAATGAATTATAAACTAAAGAATAAATTCCAGTATAATTAAACTGGAATGAAACCATATATGAATTGAAATTAATGATTTAACCCTGTGTTTGCAAACGAATTGATACTCATATTCCATTCTTGAGATTTGTATAGTTATACTTGTTGATTAATGCAATATTATTTAAGAATTTCAAATATCTGTTACTTATATGCTGAACTGAGTTGAGTACAGGTGCCAGATGGTTGTCAGGTTTGAGTTTAGTTGCGTAGATTACACGTAAGTTGAGCAAGTATGCTCAATAGCTCTCATAAAAGGTAGGCCCACGCGAAAATATAAAATTTTGGTTTTGGTTTTTGGTTTCTGTTTTCCGACCGTGTGGGTCGATGTATATATATTATTTGTTCCTGCGACATCGCAGGTGTCACTCCGTACAGGGAAGACTCTGCCGAATTTTTCTGAGAAAATAATGTGTTAGATTTTTTTTGGTATTTTTGAAATTTTTTATTTACGATAGTGAATTGGTTCTCGATTTATAATAAATTGGATTTGGAAATTAATGGGATTTGTAGCAATTTTCCTACCTTAGTAATTTCGGGGATGAAATTCTATTAAGGGGGGAAGAATGTAATGTCCCATATTTTTAACAGTCAAATAATTTATTTAATTTATTATTTTAAATATTATATTTGGAATATTAATGAATTTTTAATATTTAAATCATTTATCAAAATGAAGTTTTAACGTTAATTTACGTATAATATGAAACGAACTCGAAATGGCGTCGTAGTTCGTGTTATTGAATTTTGAACTTTAATTGAATATACAAAATCCATTTCAAGTCAGATTTCTGTGAAACAAGAAACATTTGAATCTTGTTGATTTTAATTTTCTAATGAAAGAGAAAAATCCAAATTTCGTGTTATAGATTGTTAGTTATGTCCAAATCAAATTTTAAAATAGTCGCTACGGAAATCGTTAGTAAACAATAATGTTTATTTACAAAATTTGAGGATTTTTAATATAATTTGGAACTGTTTTAAATCGAAATTTATGATATTGAGTTGTATAATTTATATTTGAAGCCATATGATATTTATAGTTGAGTATTTACGATAATAATAATTTATTATTATTTAATTGGATTATTGTGGAACTTATATAATATTTTATAAGTGTTAAATAGCTATTTTGCAAACGGTCTCCGTTTTCGATGAAGTTAGTTTTATTGGAACCATAACGTTAAATTATTGTACCGTAATAAATTTCGTGGCAAACCGATGTCGTATGTGACCACGGCAGCCGTAAACGCCCAGTCATTTTCTATAGCGCGCAATTAAATTAATTTAATAGATGGATTTTTGTGTGTAACTTGAGCAGACGATTGAATTAAGCCATTAAACCAATTTCGTTGAGTTCGTATCGACGTTTAGAGCCAGAATAGGCAGGTAGTTTGCTATTTTTGGACATCGGGTATTTTGGTTTTCAAAATAACATTTATTATGCGTATAAAAATAGCATATCGGGAAACATTCTCGGAATGCAACGAAACTTGTTCCATTGGATTCATATTATCTAATTATTGTAAGATTTCAATTTTCGTGTCAATCGGACTTACCGTTTGATCATGGCAACGATAAACGCCTTAATCAATTATATTATTTTGTTCAATTTAGACATGGGTAACTTTAAAAGAATAAATGACTATCCAAACGAACTCTGTTTTTAATGAAACAAATTTCATTGGATCAGTAAGGAAAAGGTCTAGTAGAATTTGAAAGTTTCAAGTTGATTGGATTTATTTTGTGATCGGGAAATATTTAAATGCATGATTTTTAGCTTGTGATTTATAAAGGACTTTTTACAAACGACCTCAGAATTCGACGAAACCTCTCCCATCGGGTCCGGAATATTTTTTTATGCTAGGATATTGTTTGTCAAAAACAAAGTTAGTATGTGAGTATTTTGAAGTGATACTTTACAGTTAAGTTTTAGAATTAGAAAATATTAATAAATAAATCCATCTCTATATATATTACACTATCTCCTGAAACCCTTATTCGCGTCAACACCAGCTTCATTGTCAACCAAAATTCAAGCCGCCATATACAATATCAATGTCCAGAATTGTTCAATTCATTTTCCCCCAAAATCGTTTGATCCATTCCTTAATATCAATAGCTTCCAACTACTAAAATGACAAGCTTAGAGAGGTCTCTAAGTTGAACGGTTGTGATAACCAATATTGTAGCACAGTGCCCAGGATTGTTCTCGAAAACCGCCAGCGTTCAGGAGGTTTTTCTAGCATAAGGCGGAGCAAGGATGCTCGACACTTGGCACGAAGGTGGAGTGGCTCGCGGCGCTCAAGGAAGAGCGATCTGATCGGATTCCAGTTGTAATAACCCGGAAAATCCGAGGCAGTTTAAAATTTTTATTTTGGCAATTTCAGCGAATTTTGAATATTTAAAATAGATTATTTTAAATAATATCAACGAAAATTTATTTTGAATATAATTCTAACGTATATATTATATACGTCGTCGTTAGAATATAAATAATTATATATAATTATAAATAGAATTGAAAATGGCGTGGTAGTTCGATAATTCGATTTCAAACTTCAGTTGAATGTACCGGGTGCAAAACAATCCAGATTTTAGTGAAACCAAAAACATTAGGATCTATTTGAGAATATCTTTCCAACGAATCCGAAAAATCAAAATTTCATAGCGGGAATCAAAAGATATGTCCAGTTGAAAATTCTGAATAGTCGCTATGGAATTCAGGCCCTTAAAAATGGGAATTTTGCAAACGACCTCGGATTTCGACGAAACCACTTTTATTGGGTCCGTGATGTCAAGCTATTGCTAGATTCCAAATTTCATAATTTTTCGAATCAATATGTGAGCATGGCAAAGGAAAACGCGTTTGACCAGTTTTAGTTGATTTTAATCGAATGGAAAATGGCCATTTTTCCAACGGTCTCAGAATTCTATGAAACTAGTTTTGTTAGGACCGCATCGTCAATACGAAGCTAGAAAATATTTTTCTAGAATTTTTAGAGCTCGTATGTGGCCCCGGTAATTTAAAATGTACGTTCAAATTGAATATATACTGATTTATGTTTTAAATTTGATGAAAATCTATCGTAACAGCCGAATCAGCTCACGATACATATCCCATTGTGTTCGGAATGGGGGTAATACGCTAGGGACGACAGTCGGTGGGTTCGATTTCGAGTTCGAATGGAGAGGGTACAGTATGGAATTCAAAATTCAAAATAAATTAATAAATAAATAAAATAACTTGGCCCCCCTTTTATCTCTCTCCCTCCTCCATCATTGACCATTCAAATCGGGATTAAAATAAATAAATAAAAAATGAAAAGAGAATTGTTTTTGAAAAGAGAATTGTTTTAAAATATAACATAGAATTTGATTTTGAAAACATAAAATAGAAAAAAAAGGGTTTTGAATATATATATCGTAAAGTTTTGTATATATATGTCGTATTGTTTTGAAAATAAAATTAGAACTATTTTTGAAAATAAAGATTCGATTTTTATTTTATGAACATTACGATAAAAATATGATTTTTATATATTGAATAGCGAAGTAAAAATATGATTTTTATATATTGAATAACGAAGTAAAAATTCGATTTTTATATATTGAACAGCAAAGTAAAAATTCGATTTTTATATATTGAATAGCGAAGTAAAAATATGATTTTTATATATTGAATAGCGAAGTAAAAATATGATTTTTATATATTGAATAGCGAAGTAAAAATTCGATTTTTATATATTGAATAGCGAAGTAAAAATTCGATTTTTATATATTGAATAGCGAAGTAAAAATTCGATTTTTATATATTGAATAGCGAAGTAAAAATTCGATTTTTACATATGTAGAGAATACGGGCAACGAAGGTGACCAAAAGGCGAGAACGACGAAGACTTCTACAAAAGAAGAGTCGGGATGATTGGATTAGCTATCGGTGAGAACTTCTCACTCAAATTTCCTTTTCTAGTTATATTATAATATATACTAGGATGCAGACAGTGTTTAGTAGCACCCGACACCCGTCATCCACAGACCATGGATGGCTTGTTTGTTTGATTGATGTGTTGTGAAATTTGTTTGTGAAATAGATAATGAAATATATTCATATGTTGAAAGGAAATAAAATATTTATATAGTTAAAAATATTTTATCATTAAAAATATAAATTTTAACGAGAAAGTGAATAAATAAATATTTATAAACAAATCGGCCGATTTGTTTATATACACTGATTTGACTGATATTGATTGGGTCGATAAATTTTACACATCGCCCAACTGCACAAATAAAAATCTGCGTTTGTTGATTTGAAACCCCACACGGGTGTTGGGATGAAATTTGGCGTACACTAATCCCAATTATTTAATTGTATGTCGATCGATTGATTGACAGGCTGTGATGAGCGTTGGATATCTATATTTGATGCTTATACAGTGTAGTGCACTTTGGATGATGATTGATTATTTATCGTTGCTATTATATACATGTGTTGTATGGAATCCATATAATTAACTTTATATGGTGATTGATTGGGCCTCATTCCAATCGGGAAAATAAAGAATATTATAAAATAAAGGTTCATGTGTTGACTGTACTCATCCGTTGAGATTAGTCATGTGTTGAACGAAATATTTTAACAATAAAATTTACATCTTTATCATATAGAAAATTAGAAACTAATTGGAAAATAGATAAGATGAGTGGTCTCCTGGATATTGATCTGATGTTGGTTTCGGCCTTCGGGGTTAATATTCAGGGAATCGCTCTCTTACTAATTTACGGTTGGAGTCTGATTTTAAATCAAACGATAGATACCATAATTTTTATAAAATACATTAAATAACAAAAATAGTCACACGTGGACGGTACTCATTCGTTGAGATTAGTCGTGTGCTGACAAAGATATAGAGTCGTGTATTGAAAGAAATATAGACCCAATTGTTGAATATAAAGCCGTGTTGATTAGAGATGCGCCATTTTGACGCGAACGATATTTATATCGATTAAATTCGAAACGAATTTGATTTAATTAGAAAACGAATTGAATTTGATTTAATTAGAAAACAAATAGAATTTGAATTGAAAATATATATTGATTTTGATTTGAATTGAATATATAACGGATTTGATTTGAATTGAATATATAACGAATTTGATTTGATTAGAAAACGAATTGAATTTGATTTGAATTGAATAGAAAACCAATTTGAATTGAATCGAATAGAAAACCGATTTGAATTGAATCGAATAGAAAACCGAATTTGAATTGAATCGAATAGAAAACCGAATTTGAATTGAATCGAATAGAAAACCGATTTGAATTGAATCGAATAGAAAACCGATTTGAATCGAATCGAATAGAAAACCGATTTGAATCGAATCGAATAGAAAACCGATTTGAATCGAATCGAATAGAAAACCGATTTGAATCGAATCGAATAGAAAACCGATTTGAATCGAATCGAATAGAAAACCGATTTGAATCGAATCGAATAGAAAACCAATTTGAGTTGAATCGAATAGAAAACGAATTCGAATTGAATTGAAAACGAATTCGAATTAAATTGAAAACGAATTGAAATGAATTCAAATTGAACTGAAATTTGAATTGAATTTAAATGAATTTTAAAACGAACCTATAGGGAAAAATTCAATTTTGATTTGAATTGGAAATAGAAGTTGAAATTGTTTTTGAAACGAATTTAAAACTATTTATATAATTCGTTTCAAATAGTAATCGACGAAATATATATTATATATATTATATATATAATATAATGGCCTGAATAGAACGCGCCGCGCCGCGGCAGTTCACGAATTTCGACCATTTATTTCAGACGGACATTATAGGAGATCCGACCGTCGGATTCTCCTAAAATCGGAACCGTTGGGTTCGTATCGAAAAGAGCTTTCTAACGAATATTAGAAATTTGAAATCTAACGGTTGGATTTGGAGATACGTCCAAATCAAATTTGAAAAAGGTCGCTGTAAGCGCAGTTCGATGGCCGTTGATGGAAATCGACTGTACGGGCCTTGATAAAATTATTAAAAATATCAATAATTTGTGTAAGATCATAAGAAATGATTTGGGAGAAATTGGGATGTAAAACTCCATATTTGAAAAGATAAAAATAGATTTTTATCGAAATGAACTAATTTTGAACTGAAATTAAAACCCATTTATTTTTAAATAAATAAATTGGATTTGAAATGGGTTTAAATAGAATTGATTCATGGGTTTATCGTGAACTGTGTTTTAAATAACACCAGTTCTTTAACCTGATAATAAATAGAATTTGATTTGGGTTTATCGTGAACTGTGTTTTAAATAACACTAGTTCTTTAACCCAGTAAAAGGAGTTTTAATGAATCTGCAATTAAATTGAAATGTGAATCAAATTTAGAAATTGAGCGAGAATGGAGTATCACCAGTTTTGCTCCAAAGCGATAGTTAAATCTTTAATTAGATTTGAACGTGAAATGGTAATTAATTTTACCGATAACACCGTGGTATTAGATATGGAGTATTACCAGTTTTGCTTCATGGGATGAATAGGTTGGGATTGGGAAATAAAATAAATAATTACTTCGGTGTGGTTCGCTAATCCCGACTAGTTTGGAAAACCATAATTTGGTTTGAAATGACATCCAAAGGAAGATTAAAGGATAAATTTTAAAGAATTTATCTTGGATAAAATTAATGGGAACCTTTCCCTAAGAATGTGGAATTGGAATGAGGCGTATGTTGTGTTTGTGTAACATTTGTTTTTAATATACGCGGGTTGTTCGGAAAGGCCGGGTTTATACCCATTCTGAATAACCGATTCGACGATATGTCGAAGATGAAGACGGTGGTTGAAGACCGGAAGTCTTCACATCGTTTGGGTGAATACTGATGATCTTGATTGGGCTGTACACCCAAGATGAGGGAATCAGTTGGTTGTCGTCCAGACGTACTTGGAGATGGATGGATATGCGAGGAAAGTGCCTCCGGTCTCGTTCAGACCCAGAACGAACTTGTAAATGGATTGTGTGTCTGACATTGGATTTTATTCTGTGTTGATTGATTTCTGTTAAATATATATCTGTTTGGCGGCGGAGAATTTATTCTCTTGCTTAACGCCCTTCTCTGAGACGTACGAGCTTAGAGGTTATATATCGATAGATATCAATCGCATGGCATGAATTGCCTGTGTGGCATGCTGAGCTGCATGGATCAAGGCTTCTGTTGAAAAGCAAAGTCTTGTGGTTGATGATCAAAGCACGGCCTACGTGGCAGGTTTGTGTATAGCGTGGATTCGCGAGCCTCACACCTCGGTATGAGTCAAAAACGGGATACGGACCGCTGGGAGAGCACGACGTTTCTTTCTAGCTTTGGTGGTGTCAGTGACTTACCAGCCCTGACATTTATATACTTTTCACCTTTGTGGTTGTTGGAATGAGGCGCCTCGATTATAGGTCTGTAAGGACCGGGAAACGTGTGTTCAGGCATAATTAATCCTCTAACGTAAGTGAGGACCGACCCAGCCGAATCCAGGATTGCCCAGAGTGTGTAGTCCTGAGGCATTTGCTAGAGTGTCTCGAACGCGGAGAGGAGCTTGCCCCTTGCCTCGACTCATGACGGAAATCCAATTTCCAATACGGGATATTGCGGTTTTAATTGTAGAACTAGTATGGCGACATAGTAGATGGTAGCTATGCCGTCTATGATTTATATTTATGATTGAAATTGTTTTGACACTATACACTTATTATAGTATTAAATGATTTGTTTTTAAACGTATCAAGCATGTTTGGCTATTATAAGGGAAAACCCTATCCTCCGGCTTGCGTTGCATTATGTGATGGGACCTGGGTCTTATAATAGCTTCATTTTTCGAAAAAGCATTGCGTTGTTTATTGATATGCACTGGTATTCTTGGGAGGAAACCCGTTCCGTGTTATACGGTGTGGTCCCTTGAATTACTCTCTTTTAAAGTAAAGTTTTAAATAACTGTTTTAGTTCTCACACCAGTCACATGACTGACCTGGAGTTTATTGTTTTAACCTAAACTCTGGGTGCCCCTATTTTCGACACGGGCAGCTAGTAGTTTTGGTTTTGCAGATTTATATCCACAGGATCCTGATTTACAGCTGGAACGGTGCTCGGAAAGCTCTGTATCCGTGTATCACTTTCAGTTGTGTTTTATATTGTTTTCCCGCTGCTATGTAATTTATTGTAATCTCTGATATTTATCGAATGTAATTTATTCATTTATACTCTGTATATTCTTGTATCTGATGGAATTGTGGTAATAGCAATGAAATGTTCTTCCGTCTGCGTTCTGATTTGTCTTGTCCTCACAGTAATTCGTTCTTTCTCATCTCTTCGGAGACCGGGGAAGTAACGGGTCGCTTCACCAGTCAACCATAGCTCAGCGGCGGTGATGATTCCTTTGATCGGTTATGGGTTTTCACGATGTAGAGAACTCGTTTAATGAAGGAGTTTACGCAAAGACAAATAGTAAGCATGGGTTTTTGGCCTGGAACAAAATACTTGGAACGAAAGGTTACAAAGGGAAGAACAGGTTGGAGGGATCCAACTGGATTCCTCACATATATTAAATATTTTTTATTTTCATATTATCATTATATGAACTGGTCTGATTGGGTGATTGATTTGATTGTTGACTGTTGAACTAAAATTTAACATTTGTTTTGTTTTAACCAATGGGCAGTGTTGGGCAGCATATGGCCTATAAATCAATCGTTCTATAAAGGGTGGTTTACAGTCAAGTGAATTAACCGAATGAAGTTATAAATTTATTTTATAACCGAGGATAGATTTTTAAATCTATATTTGAATAAAAGTTTATTAAAAGGAAATAAATATTTATTATTTAAGTTTATAATTAGTTATTAATTGATTTTATAAAGTAAATTCTGATGTTAATCAGATTTATAAACAAGTGAATAGAAATTAACCTAACGGTTAAAGTTGGATAATTGTTTTAAGAAACAATTAAATGAAATTATTTAAACTAATTATATTATTAATTAATTTAAAGTAAGAACTAATTGGAATCGGTTAACGAGATAACCGTGTTTGTGTTGACTAAGTCGACCGTTGTAACTAGGATTGATTATTAAATTAGTTTGTTTTGAATTAATCTAATAAAATAGTTTGACGAATAATTGTTTTAATTTTAATAAAATTTTAAAAATGAATTTACTATTTATTTTGGGTAAATAAAGGAATTAACTACTTTTACATTAGTTAATGATCGAAGTGAATTATTATTCTAATTAATAATAATCTAGGAGATTTCTTTTTAATTGAAATTCATTTAAAAAGTAATCGAAGTTGAAATGAAATCTAACTGAATTGTGAAAGGAGTTTATGAACGGGTTTTATTTTTTAACCTGAGCTTTATAACAAAGTTATAAAAGAATTTTAAGTGAATCTGCTAGCTTAAATTAAATGTTTACTAAAATAAGTGAAAGGAAATTGAGAACAGAAGGGTTTATATTAAATCAGAGTTATATAAATGTGGTTTGAGGTGGTAAAGCATTAATTTTAAATTAACGTTATTTGATAATGGAATTAAGTAAAAGGGGAAAACTTTAAATAAGATTTTCAAAACAAGAATGGTTGAATGGATTAGAAAAAGGGATTGGTAAAAGTGAATTTGGTAAAAGAAGTGGGTCATAAGATTTTGTAACCAAATCCAAAGTATAAAATGAATTTGTTTAAAGAGGTAGAGGTCAAGAGGTGGTGTTTTATAAAAAAAATACTTAATTATTGAATTAAGAAATAATGAGAAAGGGCTTTTCAAAAAGTAAGAAGGTTTTATGAAACCGTATTTTGAATAAAATAGTTAAATGGAATTTGTATTGATATTAGAATGAAATATTGGTTTTTGGATTACAACTTGTATTTATCTTAAGATAAAAACGTTGTTGATCAAGGTCTGAGAGGTAATTAAAATACCCTAACATGAACGACTTCGGATTATCTGGGGATCATATTAGTTGGTAATGGTAAAAGAGGTTAGTAATAATTTATTATTTCCATTAGAGAAATAATAATGCAAAGTTATTGATGAAAATTTAGAGAATATATAACAAGAGATTCGAAGTAAAGGAAATTAGAAAGATGTGAGAGAATAAATATATATATATATAATGATGATTCCAATGCAAAATAAAAATAAAAAAGGATTGTGTGAAAATATAATGATATTTTCGATTTAGAAAGGAAATGTAAAGTTGAATTTTATTCTATAAGAATAAGCATAGGTTATTGTTTTCAAGTAATGAAACAAAAGATATTTCTTAATGTTGTTTTACGAATAATAAGTTAAACGGATTTTCCAAATTTAGAAAATGGAAAGTGATGTAGCGAGTGTCTTAAAAGGAGAATTAAGTGAAAACTGAATACGGATATAAGTTAATTTTTTATGTATTATAATGAAATGGTTTGGAGGGCATTAGTACATTAAATAAGAAGTAAATATCGTATTTTTAAAATATTGAAAGATTTAGAAGTTTTAAATAAGCAGAAGTAAATTAGTTTTTAATTAAAATTGGCCAAGTGACGCCGAATATTGAATCAGTAAGCTCATCTTACTCTCATGTTTATTTATTTGATAGTTAAATAACCGACTATCAAATCTGGCCTATACGACTGTTGGTACGGAAAGATCGGGGTCCAAACTATATTCGAAAACCATTCCGACCAACAAATACGTGAAGATATCAGAAGATGATCGATATGTAACATTGAAGACCGTAGATCTTCATAAACGGATGGACTACTAATAATCTTTGGTCTGCAGCCAAAGATATACCGTTGTTCTGTCTTTTTGGAATCTACGAATTACAAGAACCACTCGCTACTGATCTGTAGGGTGATACCTAGGACATTGTAGGAAGGTGCCTTCAGTTCATCCTATTCTTGGATGACTTGCATGGACGGATGTCTGACAGAATATTTCCAAAGGAATCACGTACGTTGATTTCTTCAAACATACCATGGTTGGTGGCGGAGAACCACAGTTATTTTAGCTTAACAATTAGAGTATTTTTATGGATGTCAATTAGTGATTTCTAGCGGATCTGACAATGTGGCATTCAAAGTGAATGGTGACAAGATGTTCTAAAACGTAAGTATGACCTCAAGCCTCATCAAATGGGAAATGGCACAAAATCGGGTATATCGCATGGCTATGTGGGTCGCACCCATCAAAAGGGTATATCATTACCTAATCTGGAGAAATCAAATGCCTCTGGTTGTCCCTTTTATTTTTGTATGTATGCTATCGGTTCAGTTGGCTGGCCCCCAACTGTGGTAATGATATATTCGGTACTCTCAAGAGAAGTGAGGGGTCGGTCATGTTCATCCTGGGTTGCAAGTTGTTCTCGTTGAACCCCAATGTATTCATCTCTAGAGGTACATTGTCGGGAAGGTGATCCCATACCTTGCCAGGAAATCCATTCTCCAATAAGAGCCCGCGGTTTTGATTGCATACTATGTATATGGAGCGTGAGATGCAAGCGTTCCACTAGATTGATATTTACTTATATTTAGACACTTCTATAATATCAGAAAAGATATTGATTTCAAAAATGCTTTGGGTTATTGTAAGGTAAAAAACCGTCCTTATTTATGTGTGGATTTGATCTTACAATTATCTTCGAAAAGATTTTGACGTTAAAATCAGGTTGTGTGATGCCTTTAAACTTAGTGTGTTTTTCTCACTCTGGTTCACCCATATTGATCTGACATTTGTAATGCTCGGGTTAGACCAGGTTGTACAAGTCTAGGTTATCAGATGCTGTGGAATCTAGAGACGAGCTGGAAGTGTTTAGACGTATGATATCTAGTATTTATTCCACTATGTGATTGTATATAAGGACATATTATTATAACTGTCCAGAAGTGTTGATGTACTCTGATGATTGTAAGTTTTATTTTAAGCTCTCAATAAAGATTTATTTCCATATTATATTTTGTTCCGCTGCGATGTGAGACTCTGATTCTGTGGTGTTTCTTCTTCTGTTCTTCTATTTTAACTTTCTTTCTTATCTCACCCTCTAATTTCTTTCTAATAACATTCCTATGTTTTTGGTGCTTGGGAGGTTGGCATGTTATACGGTAAATGTATTTATGTTGATTTTCGGGATTGAAAATCTCGTGGGTTGTTACATGACAACTCAAAGGTGTTCTGAATGTGTTGATAATGGTGGGATGGTCGTCGTCAATGACGACTAGAGATACCGAAGGCTGAGGAATTATCGTTATCGTAGGTTCTAGCGGGCTCAAAACAGGAGTTACACGATTTCACCGTATGGTCGAGTACCTTAGGCTTCGTGTACGGCCTAGACACGTTTCATCATATGGCATGTGGGGTTTTAGCTAGAACCAAGGTTTACCATTGGCCCTTGATAATTAATGGAAAATTATTCCCCTAGTCATACGATTAACGATGGTTTCAAAGCAGGATTGGCAGTGATGGCCAGAGTCAATCATGGATGTTTGATTGTTTTGCTTGTTCCATCTCACGTGGATTGTATGACATCGAGGGAGATGTTTCTTGGGTGCATGTCTGATATTGGTTTAGGCCACTGGGGCTTGTGCTTGAGAGATGTTGAACTTGATTAGGATGGTTTATGTGAGATATAACTAGTTGCTGTGATTTCTACTGAATGATGGTTGAGTTTCTCTTGCCATGAATGAGTTGTTGTTCTGATTGCCATGGTTGAATGGTTGGAATGGTTGTTTGCAAAGGCTACCACTATCCGATGTGGGGAAGGCAGTTGTGGGTTCTTCTCTGGTGGTTTGGTGGATTAGTTCGTTTATCTACCTATTCTCATATACTTTATTGATGATGTTAGATAGTTGTTTTATCGTTCAGTAAGACTGTTGTCTGACTCAAGGTTTTATGTTTCCCTCTTATTACCTTGGGTTGTTAATCCGATTGTTTGGATGAGCAAACTAAGTGGCAGGTGACAGGTGATTAGTGATGATGATGCTGATATGCGGTGGCGAGCAGGAGGCTGGCGTATTGCATTTCTCCTATATAGTATTTTCTTTTCCGATGTTTGATGATTGTCTGTGAGGGCTGTAGTGAGGCAAATTTGTAAAAACACTTATGTTGTAATCATGTTTGTATGGATATTTACTCCAGTTGTTATAAGGTTTTAAGTTTCCGCTCAAATGTGCTTCACTATTATTACCTATTGTATATGTTCTATTATATTTTATCCTTGCGCTGTGAGTTATACGACGGGTTTCACATCGAGTTGACCAGCCTTGATGATCGTCCATAGCTGCTTGGCACACCTTTCAGCGCACTATTCCTTTTGTTTAGTGTAGGGACTATGGGGGGTCATCACACCTTTTGTACTGATACTAGTACTTTATTTAATTGATAAGTTTTCAATAAAGCACTTCATTCTTTTTTCCTGTATAGATCTCACGCTGATTTCTAGAACAGTTTTTAACAAGGTGGTTTACCCATTTTCAAAAAAAAAACCGAATTAAGCAAAATGATTGAAAAAGGTTTTCAAAATTTGCAAAGGTAAGTGTTTAATAGATTTGTTTAAAAGATTTGGTAAATTGGTACTTGTAATAAATCCAAATTGCAATTGAATTGTATTAAAGAGGTTTAAAATTAAAAGATTTGTGTTTTAGTAAGAGTTGACTTAGTAAACGAATTAAGTAGAAGTGATTATAATTGGAAATAGATTTTCTGAATATAAGTATGTTTTATAAAACCATATTTTAAATGGAATTGTAAATGAGATAGATGTGATATTATAGTAAATAACAGTTTTTGAGTTACAAACTATTGTCTATCTTAAGATAAGAACATTGCCGATTCAAGAACTGAAAGGTAAATAAAATACCCCAACTTGAAAGACTTCATTTATCCAATGGATGGTACTAGTTTAAATTGGTAGAGATGTTGGAAATAGTTTATTATTTCCATAAGAAGTATTGCAAATGCAATATTTTAGAAATTTAATGGGTTTTATAGTAAACAATGTATTATTTAACATTGTTTGGCCCAGGAGTGAAGCATGAATATACTTATATCACTTGATTAAGTTTACAACACTTTGTTCTAAGTAATGAAAATAGTATGTTTTTGTGAATACACTTACTACAAGAAATAAGTATATTTCTATGGTCTTTGAAGAAAGGTAAACAAGAGGTTGTACTGGATTAAAATGGAAGTGGATATTTAATTGTTATTTCCATATGCGTTCTTGTAAACTTCAATCCTAGTTTTGAAGTTGAATAAAAACCATTTGAGGTTTATATAATAAACAATATGGCGCATGACATTGTTCGACACATATAAGATTTGGTGATTAGATTTTTATTATGGGGTTAAGCTATATAGCGATATTTTCGAAGTAAAGGAAACAAAGAGGGGGTTTCGTGAATACGCTTATTCTCAAAAGATAAGTGTATGAGTATGATTTTCGAAGTAACATAAATAAGAGATAAGTATATGGAATCGATTTTTAAGAATCAATGAAATGATTTTAATTAAAAGGGTCTGAGCTGCTGATGTACTTAACATACTATTTGAGTTGATAGTTAAAGAGTCGATTATCAATAAATATCCCTTTTGACTAGTGATGTGTTAATTAGAGGAGACAGGGATGGGAACTGAACCCAAAATCACTTCGAATCAACTTTGTGTTCGAAAACTAATTTGCAGGGATGCATATTAAGATGATTGGAAGGCGTAGACATTTGGGGCAGAAAGGGATGTTTGCTGATGTCTCTGGTTAAATACCAGGATTAAATTTATAGCACTAATCCCTACGTTCTGCGGTATCTTCAGTTTCGTTCGGTCCCAGAACGAACTTGTATGGACAGGTGTCTGACATTGCATTTCGTAGATTACATACATTTATTTTTACAAACGTACATCTGTTTGGTGGCAGAGAAGACAATTTCTCTTAGCTAACACCCTTCTTTGAGACGTATGAACTCAAATGTTGTATTTTTGTGGACATCAATTAGTGGTTGATGGAATGATAATGTAGCATCCATAGATAAGGATGTGCCATGTATAAAAGGCAATCATACCCTCAAGCCTCATCAACTGGAAAATGACTGATATCAGGTAGACATCAGGGTTATGTTGGTCATACCCATTAGGGTACATCATCACCTGATTTAGAGAAATCGATTGTCCCTTTTGTATGCTTCAAAATAGTATAGTTGCTCATCCCAATTGTGATGATGATATATTCAGTATACTCAAGTTGAATGAGTGGTCGGTTCTGTGTGGACGGGTTGTAAGTTGTTCTTGTTGAACTCCAGTGTTTTATCTCTAGAGGAAACTGATCGGAAGGTAGTTCCTTACCTAGTCATGTATGGAAATCCAAATTCCAATACAAGCCGTACGTTTTTAGGTGTAAACATACTATGTAGAAAAGTGAGATGCAAGCTTTTTGGCTATATTCCAATTTTATTTGTGGATTTATAGACATTATTATAATATCATTGGATTTTATAATAAAAATGATTTGGTTATCGTAAGGGAAAAACAAAAGTCATGGTTATGTGTGGTCGTGTCTTATGAGTATTTCATTCTTTCAAAGGATTTCTAAAATTAAGCAAGTTGTTTGTGATGTGAGTTTTATCGCTAAAAGTATTCCAGAGTGATCCGGGTGATTTTTCTTTCCTCAAAATGCGCTCAGGTCAGGCCGAGTATATTTTTCAGGTTGCATTAGATTTTTCTTGGAGCTTGAGGAGAGGAGCCAAAGTCGAGACGTATTTTTGTATTTTCTGGTATTAATTTATTTCTATTGTGTGTGTTGTATTTATCAGTATTTTATAGGCTAGTCTAGTTGTGTACTCTGATTGTATAATCATATATATATATATATATATATACACACACACACAGTTCCCTCTTTGTGTAAAGAGTATTGATGTATTATAATTTATTCATTCCGTTATGAGATTCTATTCTACTCCGATTCCATAGTATTGGTGTTCTTCTTCTTCTTCTTCTTCTATTCTAGCATTTCTTTCTTTCTTTCACTTTTCTCATCTTCTAACTTCTTTCCCCTAACTATCCACTTTTCTTTGATTTTGAGTTTGACATGTTTGGTTAAATGTCAGATTGAACGGTATGGAAAATTGGATCATTACAATTGATATCAATTAGATACATCATCGATTTTAGTAATATTGGCTTAAAATTAAATTTTGTTTAACTTAAAATATAGTTTTGTATTTCCAACATCACAAAAGAGACCAAAGAAATGAAAATTCTTAGCTTTTTACACCAAAATTGATAGTTTCATAAAACGAAAAACAAGTAATAAATCATTTTCAACTTTACACATTAAAATCATTTTCTATTTTATATGTCAAGAATTAATTATTTTACCCATCTTACCACTACACTATACATTTTGAAATACATTAGTGGAAAGATGAAATACAAAACTTGTTTTCAAACTAAGGAAAGCAATTAAAATATATATGGACCTATAAACATAGGGAATTATATTTTATTAATATTACATTAGAAAATGAGACTTTAGTTTTTATTTGACTTTCATAATTGTAATTAGTTTCTTGCCATTTAATTTTAGAACAAAAACTTTTCAAAATATTTTGCAAAATTTAGCAAAAAAAGAAACACCCCAACTCACAACGGTCAAATTAATGGCGACCTTTCTCACTAAAGTTTAGCGATTTTCCTCTCTAATCTTTAGTGATTTTCCTCTCTGATCTTCTTAATCGCTCGTCTTTCCTCTTTTCTGCTATCACAAAGCTCTCTGCTACTCGTTCTCTGATTTGATTTGGTGCCTTATATTTATGGCAGTGGATCCAAGTATGGATTACGCAGAGTTCATGATTCGTGATTCTTTTCTGAAGCATTGCTCAATTCAATGACACTGCGACCTCGATTTTGGCTATTTACAAAGTTCAGATGTTAGCTGTCGTGGTTGGGTTAACTGAAATCGAGATTTTTGTTTATTCTCTTAGTTCTTTTGTTGAATTTTCGCGATTCTGTTATCTAGATGTTTGTGGAAGTTTCGTGGAGCTTGCTCCTCACTTTTTTCGGAGCTGGCGACCAAATTCACCCCAAGAGGGCATGATAATGGCTCAATGGTGAAGACAGATTTGGGTGAGCATTTCTATCCGGTTGTCGATCGAGCTAAACAGGATTTCATTGCCTGTTTTGAGCCTCGATTGAGCTTTCGGTGCTCGAATGCTGCACCTACATCGGCGGTCCATATTTTTGAGGTTGGTTCTTTATATTATGGAGGAGTGTTTGGCTCTGGCTTTGCCAAATTTGTTCCTTCTGTTATGGATGGTGAAGGGGATTTGACTACCCCAACTCATCTTGTGCAGTGTGTTGCTTCCCATATGAGGTCGAGGGTAGGGTTTTGTAGGCGGCAGGTTGGAGCTCGTCGAAGACGATGCCGTCATGCTCGTCTATCGATGAAAACCAAGTCCGCAGCTGCAACCTATACCCTTCCTTCATGATCAGTCTCGTCGGATCCAATGGCAGTTTTTAGTATTGCAGGTCCTCTCATTCGTTCGAGAAGGGAGGTCGTTTGTAGCTTGGTTAGTTCAGTGGAGTAGTCGTTAGGTGTTGAGTCTTTTTTATGCGCGTATATGAGGTGCTTTTCCTCATTTTTTGGCTTAATGGAAACGAATACTTTGGCATCCTTGGATGGGTTGCCGACATTGGTTCAGCATTGGTAGATGTCGAGTATGGGACATCATAGATGATGGGAAGCACTTTCTCTCCGCTGCAAGACTGTTCTCCTTTGTAGGTACAATTCCCTTTTTTGTGTCTATATCTTGCCGTGAATTTGCTTTGGTACATTGCTTTAGTTTTAGATGGTCTGTTTCTTTATATCCTACACTAGAGAGATCTAGTCCTTGTGACCCTATGTCATTGTGTGACCAGTTGTTGCCACGAAATTCATTATCGGTGTGGCCTATTTCTACATTTTGGGTGCATGCATGGGGTGGCCTTTGGTACCTTACTGCTGTCCAAATTGGCGGCTTTCGTAGTTCACTGTTTTTGGGAAGATATGGTGCTCTGTCTTGACTTTTTTGATAACAGGTCTTTTTGTATCAGTTTGGTTCTTGGTAGGGGTACACTCTTTTTCAGGCTTGTGGGTTTTTGTAGCTTGGTTCAGTCCCACTAATTCTGCTAGGGTCTTATTTGTGACATGTGTAAATTGTCTATGGATCGGTGTTGTTGACGTTGGTGTTGGATGTTTGTCCGAGTTGAATCCACTTCTGTGATGTGGTTTATTGGTCAAGACCGAATAGTTGTTCGGTTGTTGAATAGTTATACGGTCTTTCTACGTGATCACTATCCTATGTTGAGCAAACCAGCTACCATCTGTGGTGCCTCATCGGTTTGGAATGGGTTCCCGGTTGGTTTGTGGACGATACTGCCTCTATGGGGTTGTCAATCCATTGACAACCCAGTATTGGTAGCGTCCATACAGGAAATGGTGATGCGGCTCTTGCGCTTCCCTACATTTTTTAGCAGTTTTTTTGTTCCTGTTGGTAGGTTAACACCCATAGCAGCAAGAGAGGTCGCATCTTCTCATGTCGTTGTTTCCCCCGTCTTAGTAAGGAAGAGATAGCGATCATTAACGATCTTTATCTCTCCTTACTAAGAATTTGTATCCGTCACGAAATGATGTTTCGCGATCAGGCATTTCCCCAGTTTCCCAGGCTCCCTTAATGCACCGAAGACTGAGAGTGTCTCCCCGTACTTTGTGCACCATTCGCACATGCTCTATAGCGGCGTCCGAGCATACCGTTAGATCTACTCGACACACAATTTATCTAATATGAGGTGAATCTGTTGCTTCCTAGAGCGGTAACACTTTTCCCGTAGCGTCTGATCGATCTCTTTTTTTTTTCCGATGGTGAACTTCCTGTTTTGGAATGTTCATGGTATTGGAAACGATGCGTCTTTGACTAAACTAAAGCGCATCATCAGGAAACAATCAGTTTATTTAGTAGCGCTTCTAAAGCCATTTATGGGTCCAGAAAAGACCACCAGTTTCGCACTGTCGCTTGGTTTTGGTGGTGCTTTAGCCAATGTTTCTTGGAAGATTTGGATCTTCTGGTCCAAAGAAGTCTTGTTCACTCGGTTTTTGGTTCGCCTCAGCTTTTGTCGGTGGTTTGCTCTTTCCCTTCCTTCTCCTCCAGTTTTTTTTCTCGGAGGTGTACGCCAAATCCGATCGTACTAAGAGACCGACCTTTTGGTCCGACATACTTTCTATTTCTAACTTCGACTTTGACGTGTCAGTTTTGGGAGGTGACTTCAATGTAGTCGCCTACCAAGCCGAGAAACGGGGAGGCATTGATGTTAACCATACGACAGTAGCAGATTTTAATGCTTTCATCGTTGGTTCGGACTTGTCTAAGGTCTCTTTCGTCAGATCGGATTTTACTTGGTGTGACAACCAAGAAGGGCCGAACTGGATTCTCTCTAGACTTGACAAAGTTTTCGGTTCGGAATGTTGGTTTAACCTTCCCTTCGCCTTCCTTGTTTCCCACTTCCATCGGACCTTCTCCGACCATGCTCATATGCTTCTCAGTTGTACTCCCTAAACTCTTTCAGGTCCTTCCTCCTTTAGGTTACGGAGTATGTGGAGATCACATCACTCTCTCCATCGGGTTGTGGAAGATTCATGGATCTCCCCAGCAGTAGGCTCGCCTGCTGTTGTGTTCTCTTGTAAGCTTAAACGTCTTAGGACTTGCCACATGTTTTGGAATGTGCAAGTGTTCAAGAATATTTTTGACCGTGTCAAAGTAGCCGAAGAGAGTCTTATTCTAGCAGAAGCGTCTTTCGATGAAGATCCTTCTTCTGCTAACAAGGAGGCATTAGTTCTAGCTCAGTTAACCTTTTCGTCTGAGCTCCGTGCCGAGAATGACTATCTTCGCCAGAAGGTAAGGATCAAGTGGGCCGTCGACAGGGACTCGAACTCCAAATCTTCCACTCTTCCATTCGTAAGAAGAACAAACTTCTTAAGATTCATCAAATCCAACGTCTTGATCTATCGGTGGCTTCCACTCTAGGGAAAGTCAAAGAAACAACCCTCTCTCACTTCCAAACCTTTCTTGGCTCTCCCTCAACGTCGGATTCTAATCCGACCTTGCTAGCCATCATTCCTAGGCTAGTTTTTCCTGAGGAGAGCGCTGACCTTGCAGTACCTCCTTCCCCGAAAGAGATACGAGCTTGTTGTAAATGTCGGGTGTGTGTACGACTTGTGCAGGATCTATAATATGGCTATGCGGAATGTATGTGATAACTTAAGCTATTCAATAGTTATGCAGGTAAAAATTCGCAAACAAAATATATATCACAAATAACTATAAATGCAGTAAAGTAAAGTAAAGTAGAGTAACGACACCAGGATTTTTATACTGGTTCGGACCTCCAGTCCTACGTCCAGTCCCGAAGCTCCTCTTCGGCTTTTCACTAAACAACACCCTCGCTTCACCCGGAGGAACAGGTTCACAACTACTTGATTTACGGGCTACAAGTTTACCCACTTGATTTCACGGGCTACAAGCTTACCCACTTGATTTCACGGGCTACAAGCTTACCCACTTGATTTCACGGGCTACAAGCTTACCCACTTGATTTCACGGGCTACAAGCTTACCCACAAGACGATTACAAGAGTTTGACCTTGAATGTGTTCTTTCTTCAACACTGATTAGTCAATGATTGAGTACAACCTTCCTATAATCTTATCCTCAAGTATATGAATTAAATGCGAAGATTTGAAGGAAGTTAGTTGCTTGTTGAATCAAAATATGAGAAATATTATCAAGGATTCAATAAGTAACTTGAATTTGGGAGCTTTTTAGAATGTAAGAGTATTTAGAAAGTAAGATCAGAAATTAGAGCAAGAATCGGTTATTTGGATGAATGAAAGATGATGTATTTATAGCAAATGAGAAGTTGTAATTATTAGTGAAAAGTTGCAATCAAAAGGAGTGATTTTTAATGAAGAGAAATGGATGCAACTTTTCAAGAAAGAAGATGACTCTTCATGAAATTCAAAAATAGGTCGACAGGAAAAATTAATAGGTTGACAGGTTTTTGACCGTTATTTCAAAAAGCTGTTGACCAAATAATTTTAACAGGTTGACCTGTTAAGTTTAAAAAGCTGTTGACCTGTTAATTTTAACAGGTTGACAGGTTTTTGTCAACATACATAAAAAATGAATTTTCATGTATATTTTTGAAGAGAATAAGAAGTATGATTATTTGAAGATAGATTTTAACATAAATAACTCTAAAATAACCATCTTCTAACCTATAAAACATTGAGTCTTCTTTTTGTCGATCATGAAGCTCCTTCTTGTCATTAATCAAAATAAGCATTGAAACCGTTGACTCAACATTCTCCCCCTTTTTGATTGATGACAATATAGCTTGATATTTTAATCTTTATTGCTATCTCCCCCTGTATATAAGTTCTGTCACCCTTTAAACATCTACATATCCATAATCTTAGCTCCATGTCATGGTTTCCATTGATCTTTATTTTGTTTTTATCAATCGAAATTCTCGTGTCTCAACATTCTCCCCCTTTTTGATTGATGACAACACCTTGGATTTTCTCCCTTTGAATATAAAGCTCCCCCTGAATTTCTGCAACATTTGTTAGTAAATAATCTTACCTTTTGATTCCTGCATTAACAAATGTTAGCACACATATACTTTTACCATATTAAGCACATATATTTTAAATAGTATATGTAGAATATTTCTCCCCCTTTGTCCTTGATTAAAAAGAATAAATATCATAATAACCTCAATAATCGAGAGTAGTATAATTTTAAAATAGTATAAGAAATGGTGTTTGAGTTTGGAATTTGAAACGACGTATCTTTATAAAAAAAACATTTTTCAGAGAGACCGGTCGACCTATAAAATCAAGGCGGTCGACCTAAAAAGTTTCGGGTAGGAGAAAAAAACAGAAATAGTACAAACCGGTCGACCTAAATGTTCAACCGGTCAACCTGTTTACTTGCTGAAACAAAACCGGTCGACCTAAAAAAGTATACCGGTCGACCTAAAATTTCTCTGTTTAAAAAGAATATGAAACCAGTCGACCTATAGTTTTTGACCGGTCGACCTGTATGAACAACTTGAAACCGGTTGACCTATATTTTGCCACCGGTCGACCTAATTCTTCTCTAGATTGAAAATATTCAAAACAGGTTGACCTATATTTTTAACAGGTCGACCTAATTTGTCAAAAATAGTTTTTCTGCCTTATTTTGAAAAAAAAAATCAAACTCAAACAACATTTTATTAAAATAAAAGAATGTAAACTCATAAAAAAGGAACTAAAACATTATTAAACGGAATATAAAGAAATCTCCTTAGATCCAATATAATCATTATTTTCTTGGTTCCCATGGAGAATATTTTCCGCTTCCGCCTTCATTTTTGTTGTAATTCCTATCCCATGAATTTTGTATCCTCGATGACGATGAAATATTGAAACATGTGCTTTTTGATAAGCTAAATTTTCAAAGATATTTAGAGATACCGAATAGCCTTCTCTTTGTTGCGGTGTACTTGCAAAAATTATATGACATGTATGCTTTTGGTACCCACTTGCTTTGTTTGGGTCCATGAGTTAGATGGAAGGTAACCATACCCAAGAGGGTTTAATGGAACCTTTAAAGATAAAATTTTCATTATTAACTACTGAATCAAAATAATCATCAATATATTTTTCTCTGTTTTTCCAACTTACAGGAACCCAAATACTTAAGTAATCTCTATTGATATTCCTTTTCATACTTCTTGATCTATTATACAGATCTCTAGTCATAGAAGTATTCGAATTTCTATAATAATTGGATCTAGGATGAGCATTAGTACTAGCAGTAATATTTTTATTGTACATGAAAGCATATCTAGTACTATTTCTAAGATTAGCTTTATTATATCCTAAACCACTTTTGTCATGTAAAGGTCGAGATCTAAATAAAATCATATTTAAATTATTTTGACCTTTATTAAATTTTGCGAACTTATTTGCACTTTTATCAAATTTATTTCCAAAGTCGCTATTGACATTTTCAAAAGAAATTTTGTTATTCTTTAAATCATCAATTTCCTTATTTGATTCAGAATTTTTCCTTTTTAAAGTACCATTCTCAGTTTTGAGACCTAAAATTTGAGATTCTGAATTATCTAAAGAAGATTGTAACTTTTCAAAATTTTATTTTGAGTCAGAAATTTCATTTTGCAAAATATTATTATTCACCTTTAAAAACTCACATTCTTTAGATAGTTCTAAATTCTTTTCAGTTAAAGCTCTATTCTCTTTTTCAAGAGACGAAATTAAAGAACTAGAATTATTTAAAGAATCTTCCAATGATATATTTTTATTTTGCAAAAGATCGATTTCCTTTAAAAGAACATTGTTTTTATCTTCTAGTCGCTCATTTTCTTTTTGAAGGAAATCATTTTGAGAAACAAGCTCTTCTATGGTATTTTCAAAACATTTGGCTTGTTTTACCAATAGATTGTTTTCTTCTTTTAATTTGGAATTTTCTTGCTTGTAATTTTTTGACATAGCTAAAACGACTGTATTGAGTTTCAATAATTTTTCATGGTCTAACAAAAGATCTTTATATAATGAATCTGTACATACCGATTGTGATCTGACATTGGCCATGGGACACTTGTTTCCTTGCTCTCCTGATTCTGCTTTGTTGCTCTTCCATTTTATAATTCCCTGACTAGATTTCTTTATAGCCATTTGTTCTAGGATGTTGTTACGATCTCTAGAACACCTCACTCTGATACCAATTGTAAATGTCGGGTGTGAATACGGCTTGTGCAGGATCTATAATATGGCTATGCGGAATGTATGTGATAACTTAAGCTATTCAATAGTTATGCAGGTAAAAATTCGCAAACAAGATATATATCACAAATAACTATAAATGCAGTAAAGTAAAGTAAAGTAGAGTAACGACACCAAGATTTTTATACTGGTTCGGACCTCCAGTCCTACGTCCAGTCCCGAAGCTCCTCTTCGGCTTCTCACTAAACAACACCCTCGCTTCACCCGGAGGAACAGGTTCACAACTACTTGATTTACGGGCTACAAGTTTACCCATTTGATTTCACGGGCTACAAGCTTACCCACTTGATTTCACGGGCTACAAGCTTACCCACTTGATTTCACGGGCTACAAGCTTACCCACAAGACGATTACAAGAGTTTGACCTTGAATGTATTCTTTCTTCAACACTGATTAGTCAATGATTGAGTACAACCTTCCTATAATCTTATCCTCAAGTATATGAATTAAATGCGAAGATTTGAAGGAAGTTAGTTGCTTGTTGAATCAAAATATGAGAAATATTATCAAGGATTCAATAAGTAACTTGAATTTGGGAGCTTTTTAGAATGTAAGAGTATTTAGAAAGTAAGATCAGAAATTAGAGCAAGAATCGGTTATTTGGATGAATGAAAGATGATGTATTTATAACAAATGAGAAGTTGTAATTATTAGTGAAAAGTTGCAATCAAAAGGAGTGATTTTTAATGAAGAGAAATGGATGCAACTTTTCAAGAAAGAAGATGACTCTTCATGAAATTCAAAAATAGGTCGACAGGAAAAATTAATAGGTTGACAGGTTTTTGACCGTTATTTCAAAAAGCTGTTGACCTAATAATTTTAACAGGTTGACCTGTTAAGTTTAAAAAGCTGTTGACCTGTTAATTTTAACAGGTTGACAGGTTTTTGTCAACATACATAAAAAATGAGTTTTCATGTATATTTTTGAAGAGAATAAGAAGTATGATTATTTGAGGATAGATTTTAACATAAATAACTCTAAAATAACCATCTTCTAACCTATAAAACATTGAGTCTTCTTTTTGTCGATCATGAAGCTCCTTCTTGTCATTAATCAAAATAAGCATTGAAACCGTTGACTCAACACTTGTGTCTTCACTCTTAGTACGGATAGTGCTAGTGGATAAGATGGATTCAATGGGGTGGACGATCATCCAATTGGATTTCTGCCAAGCAATTCGGTTTTTCTTCTCCGGTGGAGAGCTGCTTCGGGGCCGAACTTCCACCAACTTGGTCCTTATCCAAAAGTTTGAAAATGCTAGCATGTGTGCGTATTTGCGCCCAATCAGTTTGTGCAACTTTTGTCTAATAAGGTTATATCTAAGGTTCTGGCCACTAGGCTGGCTTCGTTTCTTCAGCGAATCATCCTCTTCTCAAGCTGGGTTCGTAAAAGGATGCTTGATTGCGGATAACGTTCTTTTAGCCCAAGAATTGGTGTCCCAGATTGATCGGAAGGTCAGGGGTTCTAATGTGATCGTGAAGATAAACATGGATAAAGCTTATGATCGCATGTCCTGGTTTTTCATCATCAAGGTTCTAAGGGCTTTCGGGTTTCCTGAACCCCATATCGATCTTATCCGGAGGCTCATCTCCAATTGTTGGTTTTTCGTTCTCATCAACGGATCAACCAACGAGTATTTCAAAGCAGGAAGGGGACTTCATCAAGGAGATCCTCTTTTCCCTCCTTTGTTCGTTATCACTGCTGAGGCTTTTGTATGTGGTTCACATTCATTTATGATAACAAATCAGATTCATCTCTTTAGCATCCCTTCGGATTACCCGCTCATTTCTTCCTTATCCTTTGCCGACGACATTATCATTTTCACGAATGGTAGCTATCGCTTAGTCCTTCTCCTTGTCTGCCTCATTCAGCATTACGAGAGGTGTTCCGGCCAACTTGTTAATACTGCTAAAAGTTGCTTCGTTCCGGTAAGTGGCTTGTTTGCGGTTAGATCTTCGTGGATAGAAACCTTCACTGGTTTCAAAGCTACGTCTTTTTCCTTACCATACCTCGGCATTGTACTTAACAGAGGTCATAAGCTCAACGCCATTATCGACCCCCTGATTGATAGGGCCAGGGGCAAGATCATCAGTTGGAATGCGACGCTTCTCACTCAGGCAGGAAGACCGGTTCTCATAAAGTCAGTGCTTGACTATATAGGATCGCACATCTTCGCTACTATGACTCCTACCACTTCTTTCTTCCGGTCGTACCAGTCCTTGGCTTCGTCCTTTTTCTAGAAAAAAATACAATGCTAAATATCATCATTGGATTTCGTGGGACATCGTTTGTCGTCCCAAAAGTGAAGGGGGCTTGGGCCTCATAAATCCAAAGGATACATGTACTACCTTTGCTTGTAAGCTATGAGCTAGGTTAGACACGAGCGACTCCTTATAGGAGACGTTCCTTCAAGCCAAGTACCTCAGACTTCATGCTTTGAACTTCACCGATGTCCCATCATACGCTAGTGAGATGTGGAAACAGACGCAATCTGTGAAGGCGTTTTCGGATTCACATGGTGGCAGATCCGGATGGGACGGCAGTCCCTTTCGATTAAGGCGGCGTGGAGCTCGACGAGGGTGTCAACTCCACGTCTTCCACTCTTCTCTTTCATCTGGGATGTCTGTATTCCTCCAAATGTCTCTCTGTTTATGTGGAGGATCCTGCATGATGGGCTTTCGATAGACGAGAACCTTCGGAGGATTGACATCCCTTTTGTGTCCCGTTGCAGGTGCTGTGGGTCTGGTGACACGGAATCCATAGCTCACTTGTTCTTCCTGGGTTTCTCTGCAAAAGCTATTTGGAATTACTTCAGAAACTTGGTTGGTTTTCAAGGTAATGCGTCTTCTCTGGATGATTTACTGATATTCTGGTGGAACGAAAACTCAGGTAAATCTGTTCGCTCGATTCTTTTTCGGTTGATCCCTTGTCTTATCTGCTGGCATATCTAGTGCTCGAGAAATAAGGCAATTTTTGATGTGGTACCTATGGATCCTACTTCCATCATCCGAAAGGTAAGGACTGATGTGTTCCTTGCATTTCGTAGCAGACCTTTTAGAGTTTCAACTAGTTCTCGATTGAGACGGTTGGCTGAAACCTTTGATATTACATTGGTTCCAACTACCCCTCGAGAGGGGGTTGGTGGAACTTTCTTTATTTGGGATTAGCGGGATCCGTCCCACTATCCTTTCACCACCCGTCACCTCCTCCCCTCCCATTCCTTAAGCCCTGATATTATTTTCTATTGCTATAGAGCCTGAATATACATGTTTATTGGATCATTGGACTATGGATATCTTGGATATGGGTAGCTATCTTGCTTTTGGAGATCTTGGACGGACTGGGTTCTGGCATCATCTGTGTTATGAAATGTGATATTCAATCATATGTGGAGAAGACGGTGTGTGAACCAAAGATTCGAAGGGAGACTGTGCAATAGTTTAAGGGGGCACCAGAGTTTCAACTCAGACGTCTGAACCATATATGTCTAACGTCTGAGTTGTCAATGTTTTTATCCCGAGGACACGTACAAATGTCTAACCATTCTGGTCAGGCGTCTGATGCAGAATTTAAGGATATGCTGCTGTATTTATGGATCTGTTGATATATTTTAGGGAAGTTTTATTTTGAGCAAGTTTTAAGGAGAATTTATTTTTGAGATATTTTAGGGCCAATTTAGGGTTTAGACCTAGTTTTTCTATTTGCCTATATAAGCATCTCATTAGAGAGAGATTCAACTGTACTTTGAAGGGAGAAATACTTGTTTTTGTTCTTACGGTTTGATATATCCTCTAATTTTAGGTCTTTCTCTGTAATCAATTAGTGGAATAATAAATGTTTGTTTGGAGGAATTTTTTTGTTATTGTTTTCTTCTTCCCTCTTTTAAAATATATTTGTGTAGGGATCCCGAGGGAACCCTAACAATTGGTATCAAAGTCTTCTACACAATTTTTTTGAAGAGGGTTTGAATATGGATAAAATAATTATTGAAAAGCTTAATGGAAGAAATTGGGGATTATGGAGGGCAAAGATGAAAGATTTCCTTTATCTTAATGGTCTTCATTAGCCACTAAAGAACAATGGGGGAAACCTAACAATTTATTTGAAGCAAAATGGGAGACTTTGGATAAGAAGGCTGCTGCGTCTATTCAATGTTTTTTGGATAATACAGTGTTTCATATCGTTGCTAATGAAATATCTGCTTATGCAATACGAAAAAAATTGGAAGGGGTTTATGAAAAGAACTCCACGATAAATAAGGCTCTTCTTATGAAAAGATTGGCGAATCTGAAGCTTAAGGAAGGTGGATCAATTGTAGAGCATCTTAGTGATTTTCAGGAAATTGTGAATCAATTGGCTGTTGTGAGTTTCAAGGTAGATGACAAAACTTAAGCTTTAATGATGATGAGTTCATTGCCCGATAGTTGGGAAACACTTGTGATTGCATTGATTAACTCAAATTCGTATGGCGTTGTTTCAATGGGGTCTGTGGTTAGTAGCTTGCTTAATGAAGAGATGCAGAGGATGAGCCTTATGGAAGGAAAAGATAAGGAGGAAACATAAATTGGAACTCCAATTGAAAAAGCTTTTATTGCAAGGAGGGTTAATCAACGAAATATGGAAAAGCAATCGAATAGACCAGACATGAAAAGGGAATACATTTATTTTTACTATGACAAACCCGGTCATCAATTGAGATTTTGTCACAAGCTTAAAAAGGATAAGGAGAAGGTGAAAGCATTGAAAGAAGAGTCGGAGGAACAAAATAATAACGGTAATGAGGTAAATTTTAGCGAGGAGATTGAAGGTAATGTCTTATGTGTTAATGAAGGTGAAAGCAAAGATTGAATACTTGATTCAGGAGCTTGTTTGCACGTATGCCATCAAAAGGAAGCCTTTATTGATTATGAAGAACAAACTAGTAAAGTGGAATCTGCCGACTGTTGAGATTTGTATGATAAACGCATAGGTTCAGGTCGATTAAAGATGAATGATGGAAAGATGGTGAAGCTAATGAGAGTTAGGTACATCTTAGAAATTAAGAAAAATCTTGCTTCAATTGGACAGTTGGAACAAGAAGGCTGCAATTTCTCGACTAGAGGTGGAGTCATAAGGGTTTGGAGGGGTAACAAGGAGCTTCTGTGCGCAAAACGGGGAAATGATAACATATATAAATTGCTTGAAAAAACGGTGGAGAATGTTACGAGTACTCCAATTGGATTAGGAGAGGCAAGTTCATCTGAATCAAGGTGGAGCCATCAACGTAAAGCCACAAAGCCTACATGGAGGTCATTGTGGTATTACAAGCAATTTTGAGATTATTGTTGAGAGGTGCATTTCATGTGGAAAATGCATCATTTGTAGGTGGTTTTTTGGTTTGTGGAATTTTTTTAAGATTGTTAATTGTTGGATTGATTTCATATCAAGGTGGAGTGTTATGATTTGTGATATTCAATTATATATAGAGAAGACGAAGTGTAAACCGAAGATTCCAAGGGAGACTGTGCATCAGTTCAAGGGGGCCATCAGTGTTTCAGCTCAGACGTCTGAACCATATATGTCAGACGTCTGAGTTGTCAATGTTTTTATCTCGAGGGCATGTACAGATGTCTGACCATTCTGGTCATACGTCTGATGCAGAATTTAAGGATTTGCTGCTGAATTTATGGATCTATTGAGATATTTTAAGAAATTTTTATTTTGAGCAAGTTTTAAGAAGAATTTATTTCTGAGATATTTTAGGGCTCATTTAGGGTTTAGATCCAGTCTTTCTATTTGCCTATATAAGCATCTCATTAGAGAGAGATTTAATTGTACTTTGAAGGGAGAAAAATTTGTTTTTGTTTTTAGAGATTGAGATACCCTCTCAATTTTAGGTCTTTCTTTGTAATCAATTGGTGGAATAATAAAGGTTTGTTTGGAGGAATTTGTTTGTTATTGTTTTCTTCTTCCCTCTTTTAAAATCTAATTGTGTAGAGATTCCGAGGAAACCCTAACAATCTATTCTCATAGTTGATCGACCTTTTTCAGGTTCAGAGCCATGACTAGCGGGCTATGTTGTTTGGTTGGATACTTGATTAGCAGGTCGCCGTTCCGCTTTGCAACGGAGTTGGCCTTGCTGGTTGTCTGTTTCACTATGGTCTTTGTCCGCATTGTGTATCTTGTATCTTATTATGTTTTTGTTGTTCTTTACCGGTTTTTTGTATGTTGCATTGTTTGGCATGTTGTGTGCACAAATCCTGTAGTCATTTTACAGATCTACTTTTGTGAGCCATTGGAGAATGAATAGATTCTCTTTTTTGTTATATATATTGCATTTTTTTTTTTAAAAAAAAAGCTTTTCAAAATTGTACTCTTTGTTTCAGAATTAGTATCTTATGATACATTTCGGCCCTTTATGGAAATAACGATCTCAGCTCACACAACCCAGTCCACAAAATGACCTAAAGGGCTTTTGATTTTCGAAGAAAATGTCCGACTTTAAAAAGTATAAGTGAACTTTGCTAAGAAAATGAGTTGCTAGTTCTCTCGTTCGTCATTCCCAATAATCTTAAGGGTTGAAGATGTTAATGATGGAATTATCAAATCGCTGTAAAATGAAGCTTATGTTTTTCTTGTGGATATGGATAGAGGAGGCGACTGCTACTAATCCTGCCACGTGGATCACGGGAGGCGGCGCTGGCGGAGGAAAATTGAATGTCGGAGTGGCGGTCGGTGTGACGGCTGTAGCCGGTCTCGCCTTGGTAGCCACTTTCATCATTACCTCTCGCAGGTACAAAAACGTAACCTTTCATTTCAATCTGATTATAAATCACTTTATTGGAATCTTTGTGCTTATGGGGGATAACCTATAGATTGGGAAAAAAAATAAAAGGATTTTGAACTAGGGAGGAGTACAGCGAGGTTTCTCTAACTAGATATGTTTATCTTAAACATTACCATCGTATATTTTTGCCGAGTATTCTTAATGTCACTCCAAAAACGGATAAGGGGATCATATTTTATTTTCACTCCATTAAAAATTAAATTCTTAAGGGGGTCCAAACACAATGGAAAAATAAATAAAAGAACTCGATTTTACGCTTCGTTCAAATACACAAAAAATGTTAAAAATCAATAAGAACATACTGAAATTCAGTATACAGTTTGGAAATAATATGCCGAAAATAGATGATCGAAAGCGGGTCTCCATTTTTTCCAGTAAATTATTACCTTTTCGGTTATTTTTTCAACAAATTCAACATGTCGTTTGCTTTTTTGGTAAAAATCATATTGTCTTCTTTTTCAAAGTTAGAAATTTCATTAAAAATTGGTTCCTCCATGAAAAAAGTGATACTCTAAGAAGAAGAAGATGATTAGGGTTTAACGAACAATAAAATGTAATTAGGATAAAATAATAAAAGGGCATTTTAGTATATATTTTATAAATTGTTAAGGGGAGGCTATGTTAAATGATCTTCCCTTAGTAAATTTTTAAAAAAAAGTGACCCCCTTCCTTAACCTTTTTTGGAGTGACATTAACAATACTTATTTTTGTATCATTTTTATTTTTGCATGTCCAAAGCGTGTCACATTTTAGGCCGTATTTGGTATTCGTTTTTTATTTTAATTCATATTCAAACAGAAATGAAGTTAACGTACATAATATAAAACAATTTTATTTCATTTTCCATATTCTGGAAAATAGAAATGCACGACTGAATAAGTAACAATCCTTCCCCTCCGCCGTCATTTTGGATTTCCATCTCGGGTCTGAAAGTTTATATCGGAACAATCTCGGGATACATAATATGTTAAAAATTGATATTCTTACAAAATGGTTTTTATAAATGCTATTAAAAACATAGTAACTTAAACTTGAATTGCAAAATCACTTTATTATTCTTAATCGTAATTTGCTTAAAACAGAAATATAACATAATGCAAATAAATTAGTGCTTACAACATATGATTCATGAACATGAATTATTGTTAGATATAAAACATAAAAAAGATCCGAAGCTATAAAAAGTTCTGCATAAGTAAAACATAAAATACATAATTTCATATGTAACATGTATATAAAAAAAGACGAATATGAAAATCATAAGTATTGTAAAACATATATGAACAACAATATGGTCATCTAACATGCAAAATGTAAATTAGCAGGAGATTATTGTAGTTAGATTTGAGTTTTTAATTATTGTTTTGGTTTAGGCACGGATTTAAATTTTAACAAAAAAAAAACCGAGATCTCGGACGATATTCCAATATTTCATCTCGGTCAATATATCGTTAGATATCGCAATATCTCGGGCGATATATTCGAAAGAAGATTTACAGTGATATTTGCTGTTTCATTTCGGAAGGAGCCAAAACGAGATCTCAGGCGATATTTACGAGATTTGAAACAGTGGTCCGTACATGAAGGTGACAAATTTTAGGTAATCATGTTACAATGCTCAGGAGGTTTTTTATTTTTGACATATTACGATGACATGTTCCGATGGTACTTTTCCTTTAACTATCTGAATTACTTGATCATCATGGAATACGGTGAGGAAAATGGAAGGTTACGTCAAAGTTCATTCTTATCAAATGTAGCCAGTGATTCTGATTACCCTCAACAGTGGTTTCAGGTTCATCAAGTCATGCAATAAATTTTCGATCGTATCCCCTAGCAAACCAACGATTACCTTCTCAGTCTCTCACAATAAGAAAAAGAAAGATGAAACAGGAACTGATGAGCTTCATCACTGTAATAGTTATGTCTTAAGAGGGAAGTTGCATGAGTTTACTAACATGTCTTAGCTTTTCGCGGGAACTGACATGAGTGTAATATGTGCAGCGGTTGCTGCTTCTTAAACGTTCTTACATTGGTTACAAGCAGAGAGATCGAATTATAATAATATAGGCATTTGGATTAAGTAATTATCTAGGAAGCAAGGATATGCGTGCGGGAGTGCGGGTGCGTAGTACGGGGATATGTAGATTCGACAAATATGAAAATATAAGGATTCGAGTGCGGAGGGGATACGACATGTGTAAAAATATTATATATATACATACATACATATATATATATATATATATATATGTGTGTGTGTGTGTGTGTGTATGTATGATAAAATCTATTACGGAAATTAAGAGTTTCATTAAAATTAAACAAAATAGTCAAATACACTACTTCATCATCCTTAAAACTTAATAGTTAAATGACAAAAAAATTAAATATTCATTTCACACTTGATATTCATCGTCTTGAATAATCATGGCTTCCATCTCCGGCTCATCAAGTGAAAGATTCACTATCTCAAATTTCTCGGCACCATCAAGTGGGTCAAATTGATCGCCTCCAACATCCCACAATTTTGTTTCTCCTTTCAAATATTGATCAATCTTCATAGAAATGAGTCGAAGATTGTTGGGTGAGGGGTACTCCAACTTCTCTCGCAACAAGAAGAACACAGATGTCCCAAAAGTCCTAAAATTTACCTTTCATGCCACTGATACACCCCAAATCCGCACTCTTCCTGCACCCCCAACCCAAATACGGGGGCACGCCACATGGCACACCCCTTGCCGCACCGCCGCACCCCAGCCGCACTACGTCACCCAGAAGCCGCACACCTGCTTCCTAGGTAATTATGGAGTACATTGTGACCCTTTCTTTCTGAACTTTTAAGTGTTTACCATGGTATACAACACCATGATTTAAAAATGTGGACAACTTTGAAGTCTTCATATGAACAATGGAGTGAGGCTTCGATCGAAACACCGAGATTTCGGTCTGTCCGTTTCGGTTTCAGTAGGGATCGATACAAAATCAAATTGAAATTCCGGTTTGATAAAAAAAAACACTGAACTACATGTTCTCCCGAAACCTTAATTTTTTTTTCCAAATATACGAACATTCAAAAATTGTTTTTTTTTACTTACGAAACATATAAGATCACAAAACATGTAAATATTGTAACTAAAAAGGGTTAAAATGGAATGATAAGTGAACATTATCTAATGTTATAAATATTTATGACTAATCAATATTCTTTATCTATGCCTCATTTTTCAATTAAAGATAAACTATATATTTCATTTCAATAAATTGAAAAAGTGTAATATTCCAAAATTGAAACCAAAAAATTTGAAATTTACGACATAGATCGAAATTCCTAGACTTATAAAAGACTGAAATTGAAACAAAAATCGAGATCTCATACCTTGATAAAGGTAATTATGTATTTGAAATTGAACAATTTTTTTTTTTTAAAACTTGATACTGCGAAAGAACAATAAAAATATTCTCATAGAATGGAAATTAACTGTAAAATGTCATAAACATATTAATTCTTCATTAAGCCAAGACGATTATGTTGAGAATGGCATATTGACATGTGAATTATTTGCAAGTTTCGATTGTTACTAATGTATTATAGTCTATTTCTTATTAAAAGCGTTGGAAGTGTTGGTTGTAACCAACGACGTACACAGAGATTTGAATCACTGGGGTCGAAACTAAAAGAAAATAATCATAGCAAAAAGTAAACCTAGATTGGCCACAAAAACCACATATTATTCAATTTAAACATGATAAAGTGTTACACGTTATACGAAACGACCCAACATATTAATTTTTCATATTCTTTACTTAAGCAATTCTTAAAACCAATCAAAAAAAAAAAAAAAAAAAACCCGTGAGTTATAATTTTGCTAGGAAAATGAAAGAAAATACCAAGTTTAATTATTGAACAATATTTTGGGCTAACATAAATCAATCATGATAATGATTGGTGATCATTTCAAATATGGAAGCATCATTGAAATAATTTCATATCGCAAAATCAATAAATTTCAGAGTTTTCAGTTTCAAAGCAAATCAACTTATTATTTACTGGGCAAGAATGTAGGAACTTAGAAAATATTGTTGAGAAAGTTTTAATTTCCAGATCTGAAGAGATCTCTTTGAATGATTGGATTGAAAGCTTCTAATTGCTTTTACCATGCAAGCATATGTAATATAGGTAAAGAAGTCGTATTTGCAAGGTTCTTAGATGGAGAGTTTACACTATGAAACCTTTTGTACTAATTAAAAATGAAATTAGAGTTTCACAAAGCTTGTATTTTTGAATTTAGGGATCATGTGGACAATGATTGATAGTAAGGTGTTTTCTAAAAAAATGAATAAATAATCTATAGTTCTAAAAGCACCTTCAGTTGGCACTACGTGATCAGTAAATGCCTTATGTGGTAAGTAGGAAACATAACAAATTGAACAGCAAAATCATACTAGAACAGAAAAAAATATATGCAAGATTCAGTGGGGGCGGCGGCCCCCACTAGGCCTCACATACGTACGCCTATGGTTGTAACACGTTTTTGGTAGCGTGTATAGATGGGTATGGAGTCTATGCTACCACATTAATATTAGGTGCTAAGCTATCATCCTAGTCTTACATGCATGGTTGTCAAACTTGAGTTCTCACCAAAAAGCGTTGGGGTATACAAAGAGCGTAAGTCGTGGGATCGTAACACAAAGCATAAGCTCCCACAAAATGGAAATGAAAATTTCAACAAAATAGCCATAGCATAATATTTTCATCAATCATAAGTTCATAACATAACATAACATAAACCTTAAAATTCCAGCAAAATAACCTTAACACAAGTCTTAGTCTTCCAGCAAAATATTGCAATCTTCCATGAAATCTTCAGCTTCAACTCCATCAATTTCATTTTCATCGTCAATGTTAGGATTCTCCAAATCATCTTCTGGATTAGGAATCGACTTCATGTTTCACGATGCTAGGCTGAATCGACTTCACATGTTTCACGAAAAAGCTTCTCGCGCGCTTGAAGGAGGTGAATCGACAATCAACGTTGTCGATTAGGAATACCCTAATCGTTTTCTGGAAATCTCGACTTGGCTTTAAAGCAAGAATTGGCTCGTCGTTTCCACGAGGTTACGATCTTCAGCGCCACTTTGACTGCTTCCATCCCTTGAACGAGTTTCTATACGTGTTAAAGCGCGAGGTTGAGAACAACGTGTGATAGCGTACGTTCTTACGCGTTAACTCGCGCTTTTGGCAACAATGCTTACATGGAGTTACAAAGTGTGTGGAATGTGTCATATAATACAACCAAATATGTTGGGTTTCTCAGGGGCTAGGGTAAAACCACACAAAATTCATGCAACCACCCTTTTTTGTTGATTCTTCCTCGTTAGTTTATCAGTTGTCAGAATTTCCATCGTACAATACACAATTTTATAAGTCGGTTGAATTTAAGGAGTTTTGGTTATTAAAGATAGAGGAGTTTATTATAACATTACAGAGTATATAGCATGCAGAACGGTGATGCCACATTGACCCAAACAGATTTTTTTTTTGATGGGGGGAGGGGGGGGGGGGGGGATCTGTTAATTCCCCTCAATTTTTTTCAACACGTCATACATTTCAAATGATCTCTCCTATTCTGAACGTTTTGAAGGTTCCTTTCACTTCTTAAAAATTTTGTCCAAATTTTCGTTCTACGCTTACTGTACAGTGTACACTATAAAAAATGGTATTACGTTTTTCGTTATTTTTTAATCTTTCGTTCCAAGTGTTTCTGAACAAAATTTTGTTTTAAATTATTTTGGATTTAGATGAACATTTCTTGGATGTGGAAATTATGGTATTTATATTTCTAACTTGGAACTATTTTGATCTTGTATTTATTGAACTTAGTTAATCTTTTCATCTTTTTGTATTTCTAGAATATGGATGCTAGGTAGTTCTTGGAAGAACTTGTAATGTCACCAAAAATCATTTTGATTTATCCCCTTTTTAGTTTTAAGCAAATGACTTTCTGTTGACCCGCTCTATTAGTTCTCTGGTTCGCCAGCGCATAAACACACATGTATACATATACATACACGTATGTGTACGTGCGTCTGTGTTTGTGTGTATAACTCCATTTAACAGAAGGCCTTTAATGTGCCAAGGTTTGCATCTTGCTTTGTCCCATTACACATAGGTATGTGTATAACTATCTTGATTTATACCCTTTTTAGTTTTAAGCAAATGACTCTCTCTCCCTCTCTCGGTGAGTGCGCGCGCACATTCGTGAATTTTACCTTTTGTTTTGGACTGAATAACTGTAATTATCTCTGCACCTTCCTGTTGTTTTAACGGATTGAATTTTGAGTTTTGATTGAATGAAATCCACTTAGAATGGAATTCAAAGTTCAAATGAATATTTGCTAGTGGTATCTGTTTGCTTAGGTCTGGATCAGTCAGATCTGAACTGCGAAGCTATGTCATTTTGAGCAAAAAAAATTGAGAGACAAAATGATAAACTAGAATGAATGGTCTGGTCAGTGTGGCAACTAGTTATGACATATAAAAATAGTACTGCTGCATTTGGATTCTCTTCACTTGTGGCTATTAGCTAAGCTAAATACTAATATACATATAAGGAAAGTTTTTTTTTTTTTCAAATTTGAAAAGCTATTTTAGAAGGCTGATCTTGAGACTCAGCGGCGAACAGTGGAAGTATTTTTGGGTTTACCTTTTATTGATTTATACTTTCATAAGTTGGTCGTTAATTTCATTTACGACATGTTCTCTGCTTTAGGGTTGTATAGGGATTTGAGTAACACAAAATATTTGTACAAGGGGGATGACCATTTGGCACAATATAAAACACAAAATGGAACACAATACATGTAGGCTGTTAGATGTTGTTATGCTTGCATACGAGGTTGAAATAAGAGAACTAATAGTTGAGATTTATCGTGTCACTAATTGTATCATACATTTATATATGTACCCACATACACACACATCTCCTGTAACGTTGTTGATTTTCATATCATCAACATGGCAACATATAATATATGCTGTTTGATCTACGTAACAGTTTCAAATCTTTTGTACACTGGTCTTGTGATTTTGTTATTGAACTTTTAAAACGTGGTAGTTAGGGAAATGCAATTCTTTCAAAAACTCCCATGATTTAAGCGCTTCTTTCTGATGATGATTGTTGCTATCGTTTTTGTAGCGGTAGTAGTAGTAGCATTTAGTTAATTGCTATGTATATTTCAGAGGTAGCCTCAAATCACCGTGGCCAAGAAGAAGACATGTACTTACTGGGCAACAGTGGAAAAGTTTTTTCACCCTGGACGGGAAGTTAGAAGATGGTGGAGTTCAGTTTTTGAAGAAAGTTAGAAGTGGTGTAAGTATATGCTAATGTTGCGCATAATTAGACCTCATTTAGCTTTACACTGTTTAAATTTGTTTATGTTACTATAGGGAGTTGATCCAACCATCAGGGCGGAGGTGTGGCCTTTCCTTCTTGGAGTGTAAGACATGAATCTCATTTTCACATTACTAATATTCAAAATACAACATTGTTTGCTAGTTTCTGGATTCTCTGACTAAACATGACTAAAACGTATACGAAGAAGCTTGCAAGTACTGCATCTATAATTGATCACCAAGCTACTTTCTTTCACTTTTTGCAGTTACGATCTGAACAGCACAGAAGCTGAAAGGCAAACGCTTACAGAGGAGAAAAGGCAAGTCTTGTTTTCGTTAACTTCTTTATCATGATTTTGTTCCTGCTAGATTTTCTAAAGGATCTCTAAAAATTGGGAAATAAGTTTGGTTTATGTTAACCCACGATCTCTTCCTTCACACAGAGCTAATTGATCGTGTTTTTATTTGAATTGCAGAAAAGAGTACTTGAATCTAAGAAAAAGATGTGTTCGACTTTTAAAACTCACAGAAATGGACAATATGGAAAAGAAAGTAATAGATGAGATAATTGAAGCGGAAAGCCCTGACTTCAACCGGTGTTATGGATCTACGAATTATGAAGGAGACTTGTGCGAGCAAGGAAACTCAGATACTATCAATACAGATCTGATCAATGATTCCTGTACTAACACCATTGCTCTAAACCCAGATGATATCAAAAAAGAAACCATACTGGATAGCGAGGAAGAAAAGAGTGGAATAACTGAAGTCGATAGCATCAATACGGATCTGAGCAATGATTCCTGTATTAATACCATTGCTCTAAACCCAGATGATATCAAAAAAGAAGCCGTAATGGATAGCGAGGAAGAAAAGAGTGGAATAACTGAAGTCGATAGCATTAATACAGATCAAAGTGAGAATCCCGGCGGTAACACTGAAAAACAACCCACGAATGACCCTGAAGGAGAGAAAAGTGGACCAACTGAAGTTGATAACTCATCAGATGATGACACAGATAAGGTTGAAAGTAACTTAACACCGATTTCAAAACCAGGAAAATCAACGGAGGATTTTGACACATGGCAGCGTATCATTCGTCTAGACGCCATCCGTGCCAATGCCGAATGGGTACCCTACTCCCCAAAACAAGCTGCAGTCTCAGAAGAGACCGCGCTAGAACATGCCACTTTGGTCAACCTAAAAGATCACACCCATTTAGAGCCATGTAGGATCTACCACGCTTCTCGCTTGGTAGCAATCCTTGAAGCTTACGCCTTGTACGATCAAGAAATAGGATATTGCCAGGGCATGAGCGATCTTTTGTCTCCACTACTAGCAGTGCTAGAAGACGACAGCTTAGCTTTCTGGTGTTTTGTCGGGTTCATGAAGAAAGCAAGACATAACTTCCGACTTGATGAAGTTGGAATTCGCAGACAGCTCAACATGGTAGCCAAAATCATAAAATTTAGAGACCCGCATCTTTATAGGCATTTGGAGAGGCTCCAAGCTGAAGATTGTTTCTTTGTGTATAGAATGGTTGTAGTTTTGTTCAGGAGGGAGCTGGATTTTGAGCAGATTTTGTGTTTATGGGAAGTGATGTGGGCGGACCAAACAGCCATAAGGGCAGGGATAGAAAAGTTGACCAGAGGTAGGATCAGTTTAAGGGCTCCACCAACTGATGATCTGCTGCTGTATGCAATTGCAGCTAGCGTTCTGCAGAGGAGGAAGCTGATTATTCAGAGCTATAGCAGCGTGGATGAAATTATAAGGGAGTGTAATAATATGGCTGGGCGTTTGGACGTCTGGAATCTTCTGGAGAATGCACATGATTTGGTGGCCATGCTTCATGATAAGATATGATTTTTAATACGACAACTCTTTGGAAATTTTGTGGCTATAGATACGATATGGTAGATCTGTCTCTTTGATATCTTGTTCCCTCTTTTAGTGATTGGAAAAATTAGTTTCGAATTGTATGCAAAAAAAATCACTTAGCATATCATCGCTTGCAGTCTGAAGAAGATACCCCACTATTGTAGTTGTTACACTGCTGAATTGCTTCAAATGCTTTTTCATTTACTCTCTGAAGCAGCCGTTCCCAGCTTCCCATTGAATTTTGTGCATATCATGGTTCTGTGTTTACAGTAGTTATGGTACTCAGGTAATTCTTCTCGTTGCTGTATTGCTTTGAATAACTCTTCAGTTATTGTCTTAAGAGTAGTAGTTCCCCTCAATTTCATTGAATAATTTTGAAGAGGAAGGGGGGAGGAAGTGCGTGTGTGTGTTGTGCGAAAATTGAACGTATTTTGTGAAATGTCGTCGTATTTTTTAACTTTGATAGTGGATAGTTTTGCAGATTGAAGATATTTTCAGATGTTGGAAACCTAATCAATGAAACATTCATGTTTATCTGACTATATCCTGATTTTAAATCTAACCTGGAGAAGTATTTAGAGCCATGTATCTAATCAAGGGGTTCCTCGATCAGCGATAATGGGAAGGTATCCTTAAAACGATGTGTTTATTTAATGCTATATATCCACGCATATCTCCATATTAGATCTTTCTTTTTAACCATAGCCACAGGAAAAGAGAAAGAGCTTCTGTTGGTTTCATTATATCAAACTGCAGTATTATTGCTGTTAGTTATGCCAAATTATTTTTAACATGATAGTGATGTCTGTATGGTCTCCAACAAATGTGTTTTGTTTTTGGTTGATACTGAAATTTTATGGTCTTAGGTTCTCTGTGGAGGCATTTTTGTTGCATCTTGTGTGATTATTAGTAGATTCATTTGCAGAAGTTAGGAGTTTGTGTTATGAATTCAGATGATTTGGTAACCTTCATATATTGACATATAATGTGGGCTGAGCCTAAATCCACAAGAGTGTCTCTAATGGCTCTTTGTGTAGCCTTGCATCCTTATGTAAGGCTGTTACTCTAGACATATATCATGTAAGGAAATATTGGTATTTGTTTCATGTAAGGAAATATTGGGATTTGTTTAGATTCTTTTTCTGTTTGTCCTAAGTGACTATCGGATGTGTCATTGCCTTGTTCCATATAAGCCATCCTGAATGTACACATGCTATGTTCTTCACTAGCGTATGGCATTCTTGAATGGTATTCCAAAACTTCTATTTTTGCAACTGCCTAATTGAGACGTGTATTTCTTTTTGTCTCATCCATAATTCTGGTTCATCCAATTCTTTTTTTTTTTTTTTTTTTTTTATAGCAAAATGAAACTATATAGCAAAATGAAGAAAAAAAAAAAGTTTTTCTCCAATGACGTACAAAAACAGATTTGTAGTTTATAGACGACTACAAAATCCGTAAAATAAGAACCGAAAATACAGTAATCGTAAAAGAACAAAAGAACGGGGAAAGTAATAAAAGCTCGTACACAAAAGCCTCTTCAGCTAGTAGCGAGTAGTGCTAAACCAATAAGTCGAATAAAAGCCATAGTAGAACCGTAGGCCTTCGAGCGCTGCTAGAAAAGAACGAGTGATGGCGTAAGCATCCTGCCGTAGGATCTCAAAGCACACACATCTACAACCATCTTGAAGAAACGTCTGCCAAAGTCAGTCTTCTGGTAGCAAAAGCTCCAGCTCCTACCGAGCCAACCCCATTGCTTTGGCTTCGACTTCGTCATTTTCTTTGCTGCATCTTTGATACTTTGGCTGTCAATTTCTGCTTAGGATCTGATTCATGGTGATATCTGACTACACACACGCAGTGTTGGCCTTAGGCAGTTTGTTGCCCTATCCAACTTTTGTAAAAATAAACTGGTCGCATGGACAAAATAAACAAAAGTGAAGCCCACCAGTTTTGAGCCTGCATCAGTCTATATATTTTTGCTGCAAAGTACCAATTATGTGCGTGTGCGTGTGTCTATATATATATATATATATATATATATATATATATATATATATATATATATATAAAAGCAACGTTCAATGACGTCTCAAACAGTGCTAGCACCCCTTTAGTCTTCCTGTTTTCCACCACACATTCGGTTTCTCTTTCCCTCCACTGACTCTCTCTTCCTCACTACCTTATTTTACAGTAAACGAAATGCGGATATCGGGAGCTTTTGGGGTGCTACAATTTAGGAGTGTTGTTGAACACTTCTCTCTCTTTATATATATATATATATATATATATATATATATATATATATGTGTGTGTGTGTGTGTGTGTGAGAGAGAGAAATAGTGCAACATTCTTAGGTTTGATTTTCGGACTGTACAGTTAAAGTTCGCATCGGCGTCAGATGCGTTGCACGTGGGACCTATCACTTTGCCGGTTGAAGGGAACGGTTGAAAAGATAGCTTTAACGTTTGACGCGTCAGACGTTAAAGTAACTGCCGTTTTATTATCCATACCCACCCCGTTCCATTACTCTCATTTGACTCCTTCACCCTCTTCATCTTCTTCATTTTCCATTTCATTCCACTTCTTCTTCCTATCTCCATTCTGCACTTCTGCTATGACAAATTGTGATGATTCTGATATCGAAGATTTTAAGATTTGCAAGATATTCTTGATATTCAAGAAATTATGGTAAATCAAACACGAGAAAAGAACATAATACATGATTCGTTAAGTTCTGGTCTTGGTTTGGTTAATGAAATACTATTAGGACATGCAGACAGTTGTCAACAAAAATTTTGAATGAAGCGATTGTGTTTTACGTCCTTGTGTGAGCGGTTAGGAAACTATAGATTGGAGGCTTCGATGCACATAACGGTCGGAGAAATGGTGGCTATATTCTTATATACTATCGCATTGGCTCTTCCTACAAGGCATGTTGCTGAATGATTTCAAAGATCAAATGGTGCGATTTGTCATATTTTTCATAAAGTTTTAAATTCACAACTACAATGGCTATTTACAACTACATCAGAAAATACAACGCTAGCGATCCAAATTTTATGCCGTATGATGACGACCCTGATTTAGTGCTAGACGAATATTTCGATGAGTATTACAGTATATTAAATCGCGGAAACAGAGATTGAGAACCCGTTCAAAGAACCGGAAGAGCGTCCACCATGTAATTTCAATTCTGCAATTTGTTTTCTGCATTCTACTATTCTGTTCGACATTAAACACACACAAACAATCAAATTAATAAATAAAAAAATAGTAAAATAATAACTCTGCCCCTTCCAATTGCCCCTTTCGTAAAAAAAGGCATTCCCCATTCGCAACAATACCCCTTCAAAATACCCTTTCCAAATACCCTTTCCTGTTAAAATCACACGCACCCTTATAGTCCTCTGATTTCCACCACATTCTCATTTCCCTTTCTTCTCACTAATTATGTCTTCCCATACTAACTTATCTAATTATAAACGTGTGGCTATCATTGGGGTGCAAAAGGGGTGTCATATAACCCCCTTCTATATATATATATATATATATATATATATATATATATATATATATTGTTGACGTGGGAAAGTTGTTGCTTCACATGCGAACACCTGATTCTAGATAATTATGTAGTAAATCCAAATATTCCAGATGCAGAATGCAGGAAAAGTAAATAACACCAGCGATTTATAATGGTTCAACAAGTGTGATTGCGTCCACTTCGATGCAACTTTGTGTATTTATACTGTATGGTTACAATTACAATCCTTTTTTATTACGATGTTTGGAGTTAGAAATAGCAAAGTTCTTGCTTAAAGCCAACAAGTACTCTCTGATGTCCAGCATGAAGCTTTAATGTCCAAAATCCAAGAAGATGCTTCTTGCCCAAAAGAGTACAAGCAGGAAGCCAAATATCAAAGAACTCCAAACCAAATCCAAAAAGAAGTTCATAAGTTTAAAAGTAATTACAAGGAGGAAGAAGCGATGAGAGAAGCCATTAATACGCTCCAAGTTCAAGAATCCCGAGTGTAGAGTAACAACCAAAAAGATGCAGAAAATACCCAACATGGGGTATTTATAGGTGCAGGGAGTTGTAGGCCGAAGCCCACAAAATCTTTCTCATGGGATCCATACCAAACCCGGGATCGGTACTGAACCCTGGATCAATATCGACCTAGAGACACTTAACCAAATTCCAATGTTGCATGTTGAAGTTTCCATGTTTTCCTCCGCCAATTTCGTATCCAACTTGTACTAATCCGGGGATCATTATGGTGATTCAAAATCACCTTACCGATCCGGGAAGGCGAAGTGGAGAAAGCGGATCCTTGATGCCTTAGATAAAATCTTACCAAACTGAGACGAAAATCCCAAGATTGAATCTGGCATACGAAATCCCACACCGGCCAGAAATACCGATTCGGAAGAAGTAGGAATATATTGATGTCGAAGCTATGGTGAAAATACCGATCCTGCGTTCCTCCAAAATACAGAGCCTACGTTCTTCTAAAATATCTTTCTCGGGATACGAGTAACCAATACCGATCCCAAGATACTTAGTGAGATTTTCCAATTCGGGGAGAAGAAAAGATAATATTTATCCTAGAACACTTAACAAATTTCCATGTTTTTGAGTATTCTGCGACTTCGTTCAAATTGCTTCTGGTTTTCCCAAGTCCGTACTCAAGTCCTTAGCACTCCAATAGTCAGAATTCCGAAGCGTGACTAATTTGTAAAAATGCGGGTCAACATTTTCCCTTAAAACATGTCTTTCTGTGGAAGATGTGTTTTGTATACTCTAGAAATCTATGAATCCATAGGCCGTAATTCGAAGGAAGTCCAAATAGAAATCTGATACCGAAAACTAGAAATTCAGAAAACCACGATCGCGCTGCATCGTATAAATAGAAAACCAGAATCCGATATCCAAAGAAGACCCAATGATCACTCCAGATCGTATTATAAAAGAGAGCCAATCCAGAAAACTAGAATTCCAATATCTAGAAAGCCATAAAAACCAAAAAATACAGAATATCCAATGCTGGCATAGCCCATACTGCAAAAAACCAAATGATTTGTTTTGCTAAGTCCTGATAAAACGACCCAAAACCAATCGAGTATAGCCCATTCCCGAGCCTTGACCAGGCGATCTTACCAAGTCCTGACAAGATGACCCGGCTCTTCCCAAGCAAAGTCATTACTTAGGGACCAGTTTATTTTTGTACTTAATGAGCACAGTCTATACTCACCAAGTGCTTATAGTTTGAAATTTCAATTCCTGATTTCATACTTCACAAGCATAGTCCATACGAGCGAAGTAATTTATTAAAGTTTTAAAAGAATTTTAAGTTTTTAATAAAGCCAAAATAAAACCAATGGTTTATAGTCAGGTATAGAGCACGTCCAGGGGTCAAGTCCTAAACTTGTACGTGGGTGGGTTGACTTAGTTGTTTTCAATTTCAAGTTTATTAAGTCTTGTTAAGTGTGAAGGGGATAGCCTATCGTCTGCAAAGAGCATGCCTATGGATCTCACAAGTTCCCGTACACGGGTAGACAAACTTAGCCATTCAAAGCCAGAAATTCAAAAAACTGAGGAAATTTATTACCTACGAGATGAACGATTTATAGTCAGGTATAAAAGCATGCTTGAGGATTAAGTCCTAATATTGTACATAGGTTGGCCGACTTAACCATCCAAAACCAAAAAACCAGAGATAAAACATGCAAAAGACCGAAGCCCAAAAGCCCAAAATCTTAGTAACAAAAATCCAAAATTCAAAAATCCAAAGAGCCATATGCAAAGCCAAAAGATCAGAATTCCAAAAGCTAGAGAACTGAAGTAGCATAAATCCAAGAGCCGAAAAGCCAGAGAACCCAAAAACCAGAATGTCGAAAAGCCAAGACCTAAATAATAGAAAGATGAAATCCAAATAACCAAAATCCATAAGCCAAAAATTCGAAGAGTCCAGAGAAATCCAAGTTAGTTAACGGCCAATCCACGCGAGCCAGGACCTGGCTCGTTCCTATTTCAAGCTGGAGCGGGCAGTTGTGCATGTTCCGACACAACAGTCTGATGTCTAACATAGTGTGCCATCTCGCCACGTCTGACACATTCCTCAACCATATCCCCAAGATGCCTGCAGTCATTCATATTATGACCATCAAGCTCATAAAACAAACAATGTTTACCAGAATCTCTTTCCCTCTAAGTTGTTCCCACACGAGAGGCTTTTTGAATGGAGCAACCAGGTGAACTTCCAAATAAATCTCCTACATAGAATGAGTGAGTTCCGCGTATGAAGGGAATTTGGGCTCCCTCCATTGATACACATTTCGATCTTTTCCAAACGAGACCTTTCTTTTGCCTTTATCCTTGCCAGATTCAAATGATCCTTTGCCCTTAATCATATTAACCTTGATATTTTCCTTATCAACCCTAGCATTCACTTCCCATAGAAACCTATCTTATTCAAAGTAGAATTCACCAAGGTCCCGTGGTGGATCCCGTTGAAGATAGATCTTGAAATCCGTTTTATCCAAAATTCCAGAAACAACATCCATTAATACCTTAGACGGGTTTGGTCGTTCAACTGCCGCCACCACCGCATTAAACCTTTCCAAGAATTTCCACGAAGTTTTCCATAACTTTGCTTGATCGTCATGAGAACATAATGTTCTTGGGTCGAGAAATGCGAACCCTGAGCTGTTCAACGAACTTTTCAATCAAAACATTCCAACTTCCAGGACTTTCCGACTTCAACTGACGAAACCACATAGCAACAATATCCGTGAGGTAAAGTAGAAAGCATTTTTCCATAACGTTATCTGACATTGCCAGCACTTCCATGTGGCGCATATAGCACATCAAGTGAATGGTAGGATCCTTCCTACCATCATATGCATCCAAAACCGGAAATTGAATTTCGAGGGCTTCTGAGAATTCTTGATAGCCTGGGTGAATGGGCTTGACACAGTCCAAATCTGAGTGGAACGCTCCGTCTCGAGTAAACCGTCGAATCTCATCCGCAATTCAATTTCCGTTTCCAAGAAATTGCCTCCAATCTTCCAAACCAGCATCGGTGCCCCCGGTGTCCAATCCAGTATGAGTCATACGTTGATTTCCAACATGAACTTCCATTTCTACCCTGACTTGAGGAGCTGGCGTGGGTGCAAACCTAACTTCTGGAGCCGTAGGAGTTCTTCCAACATCTGTACCATCGCACATCGGTGCTTGAGTCACAGTTCTAACGCCATAACCTATAGCGAGACCAACCAAAACATCACGAACCATTCTTTCATTAGTATTGGGGGAGATGCCCCCTAGCCGAGACAGATTGGCTTGGGGATGATTTGTGGGAACTTCCTCCGAGTCCTGCAAACCTAGAGTGCATTGCGCAGTTATTCTAGCCTGAGTTCTTTGGCATGTCGATCTTCCAAGTCCTTCCATCCGAATAAAGAAAGTGTTCATCATTTCTTGTTGCCTTGTAATGAGTTCTTCTTACCGTTGCATACATGCATGCAAATCCTTAACCAATCCGTCCATCTCTTCTCTAGTTAGATAGTTTGATGGATTTCTAGAGAGGAAACCTCCTGGCTTTCTTATATTATAGCTCCTTGAATGAGATAAAGTAACATCCTTCTTCCTTCTAAACGTTCTTAAAATTTTTGAGCAATCCAAATCCTTAGCAATCCAAAGTCTCTTCTCCCGTACCTAACGCGTCAAAATGTTGATGTGGGAAAGTTGTCGCTTCACACGCCAGCACCGAATTCCAGATAATTATATAATAAATCTACATATTCCAGATGCAGAATGCAAGAAAAGTAAATAACACTAAAGATTTATAGTGGTTCGGCTAGTGTGCCTATGTCCACTTCTATGTAACTTATTTGTATTGTATGGTTACAAGTACAATCCTTTAAATTACAATGTTTAGAGTTAGCAATAACAAAGTCCGTGCTTAAAGCCAACAAGTTCTCTTCATTATCCAAATGTTCAAGATGAAGCTTTAATGTCCAACGTCTAAGAAGATGCTGCTTTGCCCAAAAGAGTCCAAGTAGGAAGCCAATTATCCAAGAACTCCAAGAAAAGTTTACAAGTTCAAAGGTGATTCCAAGAATCCCGAGTCAGAGTAACAGCCAAAAAGATGCAAAAATACCCAACAGAGGGGTATTTATAGGTGTAGGGAGTTATGGGACAAAGCCCACAAAATCCGTCTTTCTGGATCAGTACTGACCCAAGGACACTTGGTCAAACTCCATTGCTTCGTGTCGAAGCTTCCTATTTCCTCCATCACTAATTTTGTATCTAGCTTATATCGATCCAGAGAACATTACAGTGATATGAAACCATCCTACCGATTCAGGAAGACGAAGTGGGGAAAGTAGATCACTGATGCCTTAGATAAAATCTTACCAAACCGGGGATATGAAAATCCCAAGACCGAATCAGGGGTACAAATCCCACGCCAACCAGAGATATCGATCCGGAAGAAGTAGGAAAATACCGATCCTGAAGCTACGGTAAAATTACCGATCTTGCGTTTTTCCAAAGTATCGATCCTGCATTCTTCTAAAATACTGATCCCGGGATATCAGTTACCAATACTGATCATGGGATACTTAGTGAAATCTTGGCAATTCAGGAAGAAGAAAAGATAACACCGATCCTATAAAACTTAACCAAATTTCCATGTTTTCTAGCATTCCGCGACCTCATTCAAATCGCTTTAGGTTTTCCCAAGTCCGTACTCAAATCCCGAGCACTCCAATAGCCAGAATTTTGAAGTGTGACTGCCTTATAAAAAGGCAGGTCAACACACACACATACACACAAACACACACACACACACACACACACACACACACATATATATATTTGAAATTGGGTGTTTTATATACAAATTTATGTAGTATGTAACATAACACACAAGCGGGTTAGATCCCGCAACGCGGGAACCGAACCCAGGACCTTTTGCACCACATTCAAGTAATTTAACTAGTTTGGATAAGGTGTTGTCAAGTGTTCTCTAATTTTATCACCATGCAGATGAAGATTTGGTACCAATATGTCAGGTTCCTATTCTTATATTTCTTGGACATGCTTTTAGTGGTCACCCTGATTGAAGATTAACAACTGAAGGAATAAACTAGTTTTACGATAAAGATCGAGAGAAGGGTGGTTGTTTGATGTAGAAGGTGGGATGTATTAGACATGAAGAGTACAAGAAGTTAAGTGGAATAAGTAGGGAGTCGGGGAAAATGCATTAGAACATAGGAGATAATGACATATTTTAAAATAAAAATAAATTTCTTATTAATTCCATTATTGCGTTCTTTTACACATCATCGTAATAGTTAATTATCAATATCAATATTTTACTTAAACCAAATAGTTTGGCATATTGCCTTGACTGTTGTAATATACTCTATAAGTTATGGTTATTCCTCAGGGTAATTATATAATATATTACATATAACTAACTCTATAACACATCTTATTTATTACAAAAGTATTTAACTTTCTATTATGTACTTTTTGTATTTTGATATTGTTGACCGCCTTTTTCACAAGGTAGTCACAAGACGATTTCACGACTATCGAGGTGCTCTCAACTCGGGTACAGTCTTTCAGAGGCACACACCGATTTTATAGAAGTTGCGAAGTGCTCTGAACAAGTTTGAAAACCCAATCAACCCTTGGATCGTATTCATTGACTCGATCTTCAGATTGGCATTCATCATCATGAATTCTCGGATCGTATATCATATGCATAGGATGTGAGCACATTATACTTTGTGTCACCAAATTATGATCGATTCCAATGTGCGCACTTGGAATTTAGTGATTGGATCGGTTAAAACCAAGGATTTGGCATGCAAAATCTTGGATCATCCTTGTAGCGATCCCCAGATCAGAAATCAGGCAACTGCGTAAAACACTTTCCACAACCGAGCTGATCACACAGAAGACAGGGCAAACACTTAAGAATTTACACAAAACTCAAACATTGATCCTTAGATCAGTATTACACTTTGTTTCCCATGGATACGAATTCGGACCAGAGTAATCTTAAATGTTCGCATCACCTAAAACGCAGGCCACATATCACGGATCTGAAGAACTGGGAAATATGGTCCCTAGATTGGATTGGACTTGTAATTGTAATATCATGAAGAATAATTACAGAAAATTGGACATAGGCGTTAGTGTCGACCCACTACAAACTCTGTGTTCCTTTATTTACTTGCATATTCTACGTGCATTTACTACTTAACGCATACAATTCGCTTGTTGGCGTGGTTGATCAATTTCCCAATGTCAACATTTTAACGCATCAGGTAGGAGCACACGTTAGAATACCTTTGGATTTTTTTGGATAAGGAAACATATACTCTCAGATTTCTCTCGGATTTCATTTTGGTTAAAAGGAAACAAATCTCTTTAGCTCGGTTGGAAGGTGCAGAAACAAAGGAAAGCCAAGAGGTTTTTTCTACTGGAAATCCCTCGAACTTCATTACTCGAGAGGATGTAGACGGGATGGTTAAGGGTTTGACCAAAGAGTTGAATTCGCATCTCGAGCGACAAGAAGAACTCTTTAGATAACAACAAGAAGCTATGAACGCTTTATGGATTGGATGGAAGGTCTCCGAAGGCCCTCGGGATTAGGTAACATCGCTGGGCCGAGTACCAGTGTTCCTCAAGGTTTAGCTCGGGACGTAGGGGGAAATCCCTCAAAATCAGTAGTAGGTCGATACTGATCCTCGGACCGACATTGTCCTCGTTACACTCAGGGGTAACCCCCCCAATCTCGACGGAAGGGCTGCTTAGGATACCTTTTTTGTTCGCTTGTCGGTTCATGTACCAGCAATATTAGTCAAGCACCAGTGCACGAAGGTGCGTACGTTGGAAGTGCTCTCATAGTGGCGGGAGTCATGTTTGCACTCGTTGCGGCTCCATAGATTCGTATTGAGACGGATGTTCTTATTATGAATCAACCGGTGGCTAATTTGGAATTAACACTAGGGACACCAACGTCAGCTTGAATGATTGGGAATAGTTTCTCAGGTCAAGAAATGAAAGTCAAATTGCTAACATGATTTGACGATATACTTGGGGAGGCGCATCCCTAATAGACTTGGACTAAGTTACTTGCAGCCTGTTCTTATGGGAGACAAGGAATTCTCAAAACCCATCGGACTTCAAATTGTCGATGTTAGAGGCTTTTGTTGGTAGAAGGGATCCTACCGCTCACTTAATGCGCTACATGTGCCACATGGAAGTACTTGCTGGTTCAGATAACGTAATGACGAAGTGCTTCCCTCTCTATCTCACCGATATTGCTACCATGTGATTTAGGCAGTTGGAGTCAGAATTTGTTAGTAGTTGGAATGTCTTGGTCAGAAAGTTCAACGAGCAGTTCAGAGTTCACATTACTCAACCCAAAAACATTATGACTTTGACAGCAATTAAGCAAAGGACATGTGAGACTTTGCACAAATTTCTAGAAAGATTCAATGCTGCATTGGCGTCGGTCGATAGACTGGACCCATCCATGGTTTTGATGGCTGTCGCCGCTGGCATTCTTGATAAGACTGGTTTTAAAGTCTCACTACAACGAGACCCGCCGAGGGACCTTGGCACGATTTATTTTGAGGCAAATAGGTTTCTGTGAGAAGAAGACTCTCGGGGTGAAAAACAAGTGCATCAAGCCAATATGGCGGGGGGACGGGGGACCGTTCGTCCCTGGAAAAGTGAAAAGTAAATCTTGGGATGACCGGAATGTACATCCGTGGATGGGGCCAAAATTCCCTTCCTATACTGAACTCACTCAAGGCTTGGAATTTTTTTATCTCGAAGTTCATGGAACTGCTCCTTTCCAAAAACCCCCAAGAGGGAACCAACTGAAAAACAAGTGAACTCTGTCAAGTATTGTGTGTTCCATGAATTGACAGGCCATGACACCAACCAGTGTAATAAACTTCACTATAAAATTGAATAATGTGTTAAGCGAGGTGAGATTGCACAGTACATCAAGAATCGGGCAGCAGCCACAAAACTGGCTCAGCTCCCTACTATCTCCGATGACAGGAGTGTGCCAGCCACTAGCCCCCGTGACATTATAATAAACTGATCTGGCTTCCTAGATCTTTTTGGCTTTTGGACTCTGGTCCGTAACTTTCGCCTTTTATCGTTTTGCGATGGTTAAGTTAGCCTACGACATGTGCAAGGTTAAGACTTAATCTATGGGAATGCTTTGTATCCAATTCTAACCATCCACATTTTTAGTTTAACAACTTGTAATCAAAGGTGACTATGTCAATTTACATATGTGTGCGATCGGGCTGTAATCCCTAGGTTTGCTCTGAATTCAATTATAAACCATTGTATCTCTTTGGTTTTATCAAAAATCTATGAACTTGGTCCGCCAAGTATAAAAGTTCCGCTAAGAGCTTGGTTCGCCAAGTATAAAAATTCATGTACTGGTCCGCCAAATATAAAAATTCCTATCTTGGTCCACCAAGTATAAAAATTCCTACCTTGGTCACCCAAGTATAAAAATCCATACCTTGGTCCACCAAGTATAAAAATTCCTACCTTGACCCGCCAAGAACTTCGTCCGTCAAGTATAAAAACTCCTTAGCTTGATCCGACAAGTATATAATGTTTTGATAACTTGATCCGTCAAATATATAACATCTTAATAACTTGGTCCACCAAGTATATAACGTCCTTTAACTTGGTCCGCCAGGTGTGAAACTCTCTTGTAGGTATATATTTGCTCCGGCAAGGCCCGGCGACCCATGGCTTTAGGTTCTTTGGATTCCGTACACTTTGGGTTCTACTCTCCGTAAAAATACAATCCGCAATGTTTGTCAGACCTATATTTAAGATGATTCATGGCGATCTTTGAATATCTTTGACTCAGGTTTTCTGGTTTTCTATGCAAATCGGGCAATCTTGGATTTCTGGTTTCTTATTAACAACAATTCGATGCGATTGTGGTCTTCTGAACTTCAGTTTTCTATTTATGCGATCCAGTGTGACCGTGGCTTTTTGGTTTTCTGATTATCGAAGCTCTATTCAGACTTCTCCCAAATCTTAGCTCATGGATTTCTGGACTTTGCAAAACACGTCTCCGTTCTCAGAAAGGCCTTCTCAGCAAAACATGTTTTGGAGGGCAAGTGTTGACCCGCCTTTTTCACAAGGCAGTCACATGATGGTTTTAGGACTATCGAGGTGCTCTCAACTCGAGTACAGTATTAAAGAGGCACACATTAATTTGGTCGGAGTCGGGAAGTGCTCTGAACATGTTTGAAAAAACATTCAACCCTGGATCGGTATTCATTGACTCGATCTTGGATCAACATTCATTATCACGAATCCTTGGATCGTATATCATATGCACAGGAATATGAGAACATCATACATTATATCGCCAAATTATGATCGAGTCCGACGTGCACATTTGGAATCTACTGACCGAATCCGTTAAAACCAAGGATTTGGAAAGAAAAAGCTTGGATCAACCTTGTAGCGATCCCCAAATCCAAAATCAGGCAACTGCGCAAAACGCTTGCCACGGTCGAGCTGATCACACGAAAGATAGGGTGCGCGCTTAAGAATTTACCCAAAACTCAGACACCGATCCCTAGATCGGTATTACACTTCGTATCCCATGAATACGAATTTGGGCCGGGCAATCGTCACAAAATGCTTTCCTGAAGCGTGTAGATCACCTAAAATGCAGGCCACACATCATAGATTTGAAGAACTTAAAAATTTGATCCCTCGATCAGTATTTCTGATCCGAACATGAAATATTTTGCCAAATCCAGGCAAACTTAGCAACGTGCCAAGCACATGCGGATCACTCAAAATTGAAGGCACAACACGGGAGGATCACCAGAATTCATGGCCGCGGCACTCGACATTATGATTTGGCATTTATACTAAGTGGTTGTTGAGTGTTGCTCGTTTTTGGGGCATACGAAAATGCCTTTTCGTATCTTGCAACTCATGGACTTTGACTTGGATTTTCACCAACACTCGGGATACTAAATGATCTTTTCGTATACAAGGAGACAAAATGGCTTTTATAGAGATACTTCGAGAGAAGTGCTTGGATTTTGGTTAACTCCTGGGATACGTACCAATCCCGGGATACGAATTCTCGTGTCCATCTCCTATAAATACCTTATTATGTGACATTTGATGGGACTTTTCGATTGATTTGACTGGACCTTAGGAGTAGATCTTCTCCAGCATCTCTAATGGCTTCCACCTTGGTTCTTTGAAGATTGACAAGGCTATTCCACTCAAGATTCTTCAACCCTCGTGAAACACTTGGATTTGGCTTGCAACCTCCCCTCAACACTAGACTTGACTTTCATGTTTGGTCATATTTGGACATTAGGACAAGCTTGGAACATTTTGGCATAAGAAGATGACATTGGCTTCTTGGGCTTGTTAGGGGATTAGCAAGAACCTTGTTAATCTCTAGCATTACTTTGCAAGCTCAAAGAAAAGAACTTGGACTGGATTTGTAATGTAATATAATGAAGAATAATTACTGCCATACCACTTTAAACTCCGCATGTCCTTTTAATTACTTGCATATTCTACGTGGATTTACTACTTAACTCTACAACTCACCTGTTGGCGTGGTTGACCAATTTCCCCGCATCAATAGATATATTAGTAGTCAATTTAATAGAAATTACAATAAAGAATCCGTAAATGATAAGTTATGTGATGACGCTTGTAAAGAGATGTAATCATGATAAGATTATTACAATAGTAATATACTCTTTTATTTATTTCTGATCAAGATTTTTCAAGAAAGGATATCGTTACACTCGTTAAGACTAGAGTGTGTAACGTTCTCCAAACTTTGGGTATTCTACCGATTATGGTCATTATGGGAATCAGTGGGTTGCACATTCGTATTAATTGGATAATTATGGAATGCAAAGCCAACCCTTTACCTAAGCGGCCAATTTGGGCCTCGCAAAATTCGAGGCACAAAATTATAAGAGATGCCATCCATAGATCAAATGGAAGAAAAAAATCATGAAGCTATGGAACACGCACAACTGCTCTATTGTAAACTGCGGACTCTTGAGAACTAGGCGACAATGACCAGACGATCAAAGGCTGAAGCGGTCGATGAACGTAACTTCTCAACAGTGTTAAGGCATATTGTTTAGAAAGACTCATCACTAAGAATCACAAATTGGTGATCAATTGTTCCAGTTTTTGAAAGGTATGTTGTAACACCCTATATTTTAATACATAGTAATTATACAAAGAAGATAATAAAATGAATAGTAATTAATTAAATATTCAAGATTAAATAAAAAAACTTTATCGTTGCGTCCATTATGAAATTTTGGTTCAGATAGACTCTTGGTTTTCGTAAATCAGATTAAATATGAAGAAGTTATGAATAAAAGAAGATTGAACTAATTTATATATATAGTATATAAAATAAAATAAATTAACTCAGAAAGAAACGGTAAATGGGCGACCCTGCCCTTAACCGGGTTGACACATGTGTCACCCATGTCTAAAGTGGGTCGACACTAGTGTCGACCTAGGTCTTAGTTGGGTCGACCCACTTGCAAGCAGGACAAATTCCTGCAGCTGAATCTGTCCTACATCTAGGTCTATGTTGGGTCGACCCACCTGCATGTAGGACAGAGTCCTGAAATTGGAATGCAAAGCCAACCCTTTACCTAAGCGGCCAATTTGGGCCTCACAAAATTCAAGGCACAAAATTATAAGCGATGCGCATCCATAAATCAAATGGAAGAAAAAAAATCATGAAGCTAGGGAACACGCACAACTGCTCCATTTTAAACTGTAGACTTTTAAACGAGAACTAAGCGACAACGACCAGACAATAAAAGGCTGAAGCGGTCGACGAACGTAACTTCTCAACACTGTCAAGGCATACTGATTAGAAATACTCATCACCACGAATCACAAATTGGTGATCAATTGTTCCAATTTAGGAAAGGTATGTTGTAGCACCCCATATTTTAATACACAGTAATTATACAAAGAAGATAATAAAATGAATATTAATTAATTAAATATTCAAAACTAGATAAAAAAGACTTTATCGTTGCATCCGTTACGAAATTTTGTTTTAGACAGACTCTTGATTTTCGTAAATCGGATTAAATATGAATAAGTTATTAATAAAAGAAGATTGAACTAATATATATATATAATATAATATAGAATAAAATAAATTGACTCAGAAAGAAACGGTAAATGGGTGACCTAGCCCTTAACCAGGTCGGCACATGTGTTGACCCATGTCTAAGGTGGGTTGGCTCTAGTGTCGACCTAGGTCTAAGTTGGGTCGACCCATCTGCATGTAGGACAGATTCCTGCAGCTGAATCTGGACTGTTTTATTTGCTATGCTCATACGTTGACTCAGCTTGAGGTGTATGGTTTAATTTGATAACCTAAAATCTAATGGTTTAGAATTATCCTAGCTAATCTATAAATAGTCCAACTGCCTCACTATTTTCTTACACATAAACAATTTTCATCTTCTTCCTCCTCTAAGATATTTCTGAATAAAAATTAAGAAAATATTGAGGTGCTGCCAAAGCTTAGATTGAAGAATAACTATGATTTTTCTTTTACAACAACTATTAAAAGGATTTTCTGGATCTAATTCAACCTACTGTGAGTTCTAGTTATTCTTGGAGCTAATAATTTAAAAGTATTCTGATAGTAAATAATTTGGATCTGAAATTATACAGTATTTATAAGTTTATAAGTTAATGTTTTACTGTCAATTATCTATTCAGTTATTATCTGTTACATGTACATCCTTATTATCCCCTTCCCTGTCTTAGTTTTATTTACAGTCTTATGCCTAATTATTGATTTTATGTATTTCTGAGTTGAATCTGTATTTTCTCCTTTTCCTTTTTATTTTGCGCCAAGCCTAGGCCATCGAGTGTCTAGGCTATTTCTGTTCGAATTGCGTAAAATTAGGTTAAATTGGAATAACTTGTAACAACAGTAAAAAGGAGAATTAGGCATATTGAAACATGAAATCCAATGACTATATAATTGGGATAATATGCAAAACAAGTTAATCTGAATAGGTTAAACTTATTTTTATATTAAGTAGGACATGTAATGGAAAGATATGAGTATCAGACGTAATTAAGTAAAACATTAACTTAATGTATATACATCCGAGCAGGTGCTTGTCTGTTTTGGGGAAGGGTTTGTACACACAATAAAATTTATAGAAAATGTCATTTACAACCATGCTTATTAATGGACTTAAACCTACTAAGTTAAACATATTATATTCGATTTTGAGACTCTTAAAATCCTAGTTACTTGGGGGGCCAAGCCTAGGGGTGGCTCGTGTTAATTATGTTGTTTGGAACGCGTATTAGTCAGTATCCTTATTAGTATCATAGTTTGTGGTCTCTCACAAGGTAGGGGTCAGGGAACGCTTTACTGATCTAGATTGTAAGAGTTTCAAAGTCTTGGAGGTGGGCACAGGCGCGTTCCGGTGGAGTCTTGAGCGTGCATGATTCCGATTAATGGAAACTAAGACGTTGTAACACCGATGAGTGTTTTTGTGGTTAACATGTTAGGAATTGATATCTCCTACTGCCGTAGCTGGCACAAGTCATTCGTGTCTGTAGGGAGCCGATCACATGGGTAGTAATTAGTAAAACCTAATCCTATTATTCAGATAATTGATGCAGAAACTTTTTCTTGGGATATGAATGAGAAGCATACATGATCTTTACCTTGTCTTGTTATCTTGTTAACTTATTATCTTATTTACTTATTACTTGCTTATTCTATTGTAGTTTCATGTTCAACATTATTTATCTGTCTTGGTACTTTCTATCTTATCCTTATGCTAAAAATCACTGAAAGTCATCAGATTTTATGTCTGATCTATTTTGTTTTTCCTTGTTCTTCTTTTCCCCCCTTGGGTTCTCAAGGTAATGGACAGTAGCTGTGACCATGATTCTATTCAGTTTGGACATGGATTACTTCTCTTTCCATTTATTACTTCATTTTCTTTTTCTGTGTTTGTTGTTATGTCATATAAGGGATATTATTTTGTGGTTTTGTACTCTGATGGCTTATGAGACAGATATTTGTTTTTTATATGATTATGACTTATGACATTTGGAAATATAATGTTAAATTTGGTTGGAAATAAAAGTTTAATTTTTTTCCACTGCGTTTCATTTTCTATCTTGTTAAAATTAGTCTTTGTATTTATTGTGCTTCACAGAGTTTAATGCATCCTCGTACAGGTGACATTAAGGGACGTGGAATGTCACATATGATATCCCTTCAAGTCATTAACAATATTCTTTTGATTCTCTTTTTGAATCCTTATTTCTTCTATTTTCCGCATGTCTGGAGCTCTTCATTTCCCTGAGGGCATTTCCATGTCGACATGGATCCGTAGATATGTAGGAGCTACGACACCTACCGAAGTGCAATAAAATGTCCCTCCCCTAACTGCGGTCGCAGTAGCTCCACCCAATCCTCTAGTCAACTTTCTAAGCTTTGTAAGAATTTATGTACGATGGGAGGCAAACCGTTTCATGATACTGAAAACTTTTATGGAGGCACGCAATTTTCTCAAGGAGGCGGAGAATGAATTTAACTTGTTGGAGCTCGATGATTGGAGAAAAATTCTGTTGGACGCTTGACAACTGAAGGATGAAGCATCGTATTGATGGGAGGTGATTCAGGCACGACAGATGGTGGCCACTTGGGATGAATTTAAGACTAGATTTGAGATGAGGTTCTTATCGTAAGCAGAGGACGGAATGCAAATGGAGAGGTTCTTGAACTTGAAACAAGGGAGCATGACGGTGAGAGAATACGTCAATAGTTTCAACTAATTAGCAAGATTCAGTTTGGATTTAGTAAACACTCCTCATAAGAAAGCTTTAAGATTTGCAATAGGTTTGACTCAACCGCTCCAAGGACTAGCACTAACACTTATACCGATAGGAGAAACTTTTGAGAGGCTTGTAGATATGATTTTGATGTATGAGAATGAGAAAGAGGAGAAGAAAGAAGTTAAGATCGAGGAGGCACATCTAAAGACTGAGAAAAAGAAGTGGTGGCCCGAGAAGTGTATAACTAAAAAAGAAGGAAAACCCGATAACGCACAAATCAAGTAAGAAGTTAAGTGCAATTGCTATGGAAATTTAGGGCACTTTGTTAGGGACTGTAGGAAGACGAAGAATGCTTATTTCACTTGTGCTCAAGTTGGACATTTTACCAAGCAGTGCCCTAACAAGTAAGGACATAAGGCTGGATCATCTGGAGGGCTAGTACATGCGCTTGAGGCTGGCGGATCAGATCATGGTAGGAAAGTCACTGTAGAAGGTTTGATTTCTCTTTTTTTGACTATCCTATTAGGACTCTTTTTATCTGGTGCTTCTCATTCATTCATATCCAATTTTGTGTAGATAGTATGAACCTAAATGCTTGTATGATTTCTGATCTTGTTGTAGTCTAAAACCCCATGGGAGGTACGACTCACTTGTCTATGATATGTAGTGGTTTGAGAATTTCTGCTATGGGCGTCGAATTTGAATGTGATGCATATGTTCTTGGCTGTGGTAGAAACGAAGAGAGTTTGATGTAGAATCAAAATGGAGAAGGATTGACTTGATTTGGTTTGTAATTGGTAGAATGTGGTTATGGATTTAGTAACTTTCATGTGAGAAGAGAGTGAAGAACTATGAAGGAGATGATTAAATTTTGTTTCTAGAAGAAGGGTATATATAGAAGTGAAGAGATTTAACTGTTGGGGAGTAATTATCACAAATAGACACTTCTTTTCAAATTTGAATTTTGAAAATACTGGTTTATATCGACATACTATTTGGACCATGTAGACATATCCTACACAAAATCGAAAACTAGTTTGTTTTGAAATGGTTTTGTAAGTATAAACTTATATATATTATGATTTGTAACTTTGTAAAACTATTTTAACATAGTAATTATATATTTTAATCATAGTAGAACTTTATAAAACTTATTAGAAGTATTTTTGTAGCGACCCACAAATTTGTACCCTTTGAGTTGACTGATTACAACTCATATCCAACCCAAATTGCATGAAAATACAAATCTTTAGGAGAAAGAAATCAGAGGATGAGAAGAAGAAAGAACGAAATATAAGAATAAAAGAAGAACATTAACACTATAGAATTAGAGTAGGATATAATCTCATAGCGGAACGAATAAATGTAATATTACAAAACTCTTTAATCAAAGAGAAAACTATATATATATATAATTACAAAATATCAGGGTACACCACTACATCAGTACAACACACACAACAAAAATAAATATAATACGAGAAAATATGGGAATACATCTCGGCTCTAGCTCCTCTCCTTAATCTCCAAGTAAACCTAAACTGGAAATATATTCAGTCTGACCTGAGTAATTTGAAGCAAAGCAAAATCAACTTGGATCATTTTGGAATACTTTTAGTGATAAAATTCATAACAAACATCTTATTGAAGTTTCGATAATCTTTTGAAAGAATGGAACTCTCGTAAGACACGACGACACATAAACATGACACGTGATTTTACCTTACGGTAACCAAAACACCTTTTATATAAAAATCTAGTGATATTATAATAATGTTTATCAATTCACAAATAAATAAGAATATAGCCAGAAAGCTTGCATCTCACTTTCCAACATAGTTGATATACAACTAAAAACATACGACTCATATTGGAGTTTGAATTTCCAACATGACAAGGTATGGGACCACATCTTGATCAGTGTATCTAGAGAGGATACACTGGAATTCAACAAGAAAATCTTGCAATCCGGCCACACATGACCGACCACTCATTCAACTTGAGTGTATCGAATATATTTTAACTCACGGTTGTGATCAACAACCGTTTCCCATAAGCATACAGAAATGACAGAAGAAGGAACAAATGAAATTTCTCTATATGGTGACAATACACCTTAATGGGAATGACCCACATAGACATGCTCCTTGCCCGATTCTGTCATTTCCCAACTGATGAGGCTCGAGGTCACGATTACCTTTCTGAACATCACATTCAAACTTTGAATGTCACATCGTCAGATTCGTCAAATCACTAATCGACGTCCACAAATATACTCCGAGTGTTATGCTAAGAGAAGTTTTCTTCTCCGCCACCAAACTTGGTTTATTTGTAAAAATCAATGTACATGATCATAAGAAATACTCTGTCCGATATCCATCCATACCAATTCATTCTTGGACTGGACGAAACTAAAGATACCTTAGAACAAGGCGCTTATTGCCATGGGTTTAATCTCGGTAATTAAGCAGAGACATCAACGAGCAACCCTCTCGCTTCAAAGATCAATGTCTTCAAATCATTTTAATAGCATCCCAGCAATGTTAGTTATCGAACGCAAGGTTGGTTCGAAGTGGTTTTGGGTCTAGTTCCCATCGCGGTCTCTTAGAAATACCACGACAACAGTCCAAAGCAACATTTCATCGATAGTCAGGTTTTTAACTATCAAATTAAAACAGTATAGAGCGGTACTTCAGCAGATCAGGTCTTTTAAGGTCATTTATTAAAATCTTTTCATCAAAATCATTCCATCGATTCTTAAAAATCGATTCAATATACTTATCTCAACCAATCTCTCATGTTTTCGTTACTTTGAAAATATTGTCCAATTCTTATATATTTAAAATAAACATATTCACCAAACACCCCTCCGCATTCTATTTACTTCAAAATATCATATATATATATATATACATATATATATATATATAATCACAAAACATCTATTATTTCCTTCATTTCAAAAATATCGATATACATTACCAAAACCCTTCTTTATTTCCTTTGCCTCAAATTATTGTCATATAATCACAAAACATCTTTTTATTTCCTTTATACAGGAAATATTGCTATATATTCTCAAATCCCTTTAATTTCCTTTACTTTGGAAATATCGATACATATTCAAAACCTCTCTTCGATTTCCTTTTGGCAAAATATCGCTATATGTATATAGCCAATTAGTATAAGTCTAATTATAAAGAAGGATGGAAAACCGACGATCATTGAGGATTGTATTAAGGCCAGAAAATAAACGATTACTGAGGATCGTATTATGGCTAGAAAACCGATAATCTCCAATGATTGTATTAAGGTCGGAGATCCAAGAATGCCAAAAAACCAATCGGCCATACCATATAGACTTTGGAGAAAAGAAGAAGGACCGGGATCTTGCCAAGTTAATCCGTACCTGTAAAGAGCTTAAGGGAGGCATGTCAAATCCTGACAATGTCATTCGATGTTTTCAAGCATAAGCCACACTTGGATGTTTGCTGGGAGCATAAACCATACTCAGATTGTGATCGATTTTCTTGTCAAATCCTGACAAGGTAGCTCGGTTCGTCAGGTATAAGCCATACCCTAGAAATTTAAAGAGAGGTATAAACCACACCAAGAAAGCCAAAGAGGGGTATAAGCCATACCCTAAAGTTTAGAGAGGGGTATAAGCCATACCCTAAAGTTTAGAGAGGTGTATAAGCCATACCCTAAAGTTTAGAGAGGGGTATCAACCATACCCCGGAGTTCGAGCATAAACCATACTCGGAGGTTAATGGAGTTTCTTTCCATATCTTGGAAGATTAGTGGGACTTGCGTAAGTATAGTCCATACTGGGAAATCTGGTTCGAGTATGATCCATACACATTTAGGACATGACTCGCGTTTGATTTGATAGGTATAAATCATACCCGGGGGTCGAGTATAAACCAACATGATAAGAAAGTCTACTTCTCAGGCATAAACCATAAATGAAATCACTACAACAAAAAACACATTTCGCAACAGGAAATAGCTCTTGCAGTAGACTAATTGCAACAGGTCCGCTCCTGTTGGTATAGCCGGAGTTGTAAAAAGTCTGCAACAAGTTTTGCCCGTTGTAATGAAACGTTGCGGTATAATTTTTTGCATCAGGCTTTTGCTATTGGAACTGATTCTTTTGCAACAACAAATGACAGTTGCAAAATAGTCTTATACAATTTTGTGCCTGTTGCAAAAGAATTTTTCACAACTGTTTTTGTCCGTTGCAATTGAATCCTAAACAAAGTGTTTTACGATTTCAACTATTATACAATCACCATTTCATAAATTAATATACATACAATTTAAGTATCAGCTCAAAAATAATACTACTCTAAAATATTTCATTAAATATTCACAAAAGTTCAAATTTTATTATAATATCTATAAATTCAAACAAAAACAATACATTGACAAAGATGGTTACAAATATATATATCAACATTTCTCTCTAAGATTACAAATTATTTTCAATATAAATTGATCAAAAACTTAGCAACACAAGCATTAACCATAGAATCATTCCTCTCCCACATCAAAATTCAACGATACAAATTCTATATCCCTACCACCATGCATTTCAATCTAATACATTGTGTCCTCGTCCACTCACTGTATTTTAAACTATTATCAAACAAAGCCACCGATGCACTCGCTTCAACTCTTCCAAACACATCAAAGCAATGGCCCCTTGATAATTTTTTTTTATCTAAAAGATATATTGTGCAAACTATATTTGAGATGATTAAAAGGTAAGAATTGATTTGAACATTTAAATATATGGAAAGACACTTACAAATGATATCTTTGATAGTTCTTCCATTACTGAACCTTCCATCTATTGCTTCGTAAATTCCAATAGAAAGCCATGCATCACTGCTTGCTTTCCAAGGATAAGGCTCAGGCCCTTTGTCATGATAAAGAGTACAAGAAGATATTATGTCCGATAAGTTGGCAAATCTAGATGGAATAATGATGGAGACATACATGCCGATAGATCTGAAAAAAATTAGTCAAAAGTTATTATGCAGACTATACACCCCAATGGTAGCATAATATCCATAAACAGGAGAGAATTAAAATAAATATGTACACAACTATACAAAAAGTAATATTTATGTCAAAATAATCATTTGAATTTAGAAATCAAAAGAATCTAACCTTGTTGAATGCTTAAAGCAGTACTAAAAATCCTATATTTATTTTAAGTATAGGATCCAGCCATAACATTGCAACATGCCGAACAATTCTAAAGAAGAATTTTCAAAACACTTTCGGTCAATACAATTTCCAATTTGTATAAATACATATAATGGTATAAATGCGTATAATATTATTGCTTATTATATACATTATACAATATAAGGCTATATATTCTATTCTTGAAATCTTTTAGACGTTGTTGTTATTGTTTATATTACTAATACATCGGCTCATTCTTGCCTACCAGAACAGAAGATAGACACAAAACCAAAACTAAGCAATTTCTTTGAAATTGTAGCATACCACATTGTGGGAGGTGCAGTTGTATCACATGTCGAATGTGACGATCCCAAAATCCGAGGGGCGGTATTAAGGATATTTGGCCATTATAAGGTAAAACTCTATCCTCCGGCTTGCGTTGCATTGTATGATGGGACCTGAGTCTTATAATGGCTTCATTCTTTTTAAAAGCATTGCGTTGTTTTAAAAGAATTTACTTTGTTTTAAATGCACTAGCAATCACTGGAGTAAACCCGTTCCGCGAAAGTGGCGTGGTCCTATGATTTGCTTATTACTGTTGTTTTAAACTGTTAAATAGATTCCTCATACCAGTCCCCATGACTGACTCGTTGTTTGTTTCACTTTGCAAACACGGGTGCCCTTATTTTCACACGGGCAGCCTAGTTCACAGGTGACAGGTTGTTTTTTGGCTCTGCACTGTTGCATAGAGTGCATTTTGGCTCATGGCGAGGCTGACTTCACAGAGATGACTTTGGCATTTTCCGCCATTACTGTACTTATATTATGATTCCGCCATGGGCGATGCAGACTGATTTACTTTCCGTACTTCTTATTGTATGTATATGTACCGCCTTCGGCGATGTAGACTGATACCCTTATTATGTCTCACTGCATGTATGTATTCCGCCTCTGGCGATGATGACTGATCACTTCCCTTTATTTACTAAGTTACATCCTACGCTATGCTATTCTGATGTTGTTACATGTTGTGATTCCGCTGTCATATCCATGTAAAATTATTCTATTTATTGTTCTGCTATTATCTGTACTCTGCTATGATGATTAATGTGTTATATTCCAATGATTATCCTTAATACCGCCCCTCGGATTTTGGGATCGTCACAGTTGGTATCAGAGCTTTGGTTAACCTTAGTTCCGGGATCTAACACATTAAACACCTCGTCAGAATAGAATCAGTAGTGTTCTAAGGCGAGTAGCTCATTAGAGATAGGATTAGCAATGTCCTAGAATGAGCTAAGCAGACTACCAAAACAATTCGATCAGTACATCATTACCTTTCCTTTTGTTCCCCTGCTTTATCATATATGAAAATTATCAAATCTGTGAGCTTGACTCTTTTCTTGCTTATACAGTACTCTCTTTGATGGCTACACGAGCAGCAGCAGCTAGAGAAGGCCGTGGAGGCCGAGCCGGAGCAGCAGGAGGACGAGGGAATATCCCCGTAGTTGAGGAAGGACCTATTGTTCAGCCACCAGCACCCGTGGACTTCGAGCTAGACAGAGTAGCGAAGAGATATAGGAACCTTGGGGGAAAACCCTTTTCTGGCACTGGTACAGTGACAGAAGCTATTGCTTGGTTAAAGACCTGTGAAAAGATCTTTGAAGGAATGGGATTGGGGACCAACAACAAAGCACGACTAGGTATTTGGCTCCAACAGGAGGAAGCAGAGCTGTGGTGGGATGCCATCACCTCAGAGGATGCAGCAGTTACTGTCAGAACCTGGGAGCAATTCAAAACCATGTTCAACGAGAAGTTTGTACCTGAACAGCCTCTAGAGAGGATGCGAGAGCAGTTTGCTAATCTCCAGCAAGGAGATCTCTCTATCCAGGACTACCTCAATAAATTCACCCAGTTGTCGCGCTATGCTCCAGAGCTTATTATGACTAACAAAGCAAAGAACAAGAGATTCATATTTGGGCTAAAGCGCAAGTACCATGTCTGAGCCATGAGCAACATCAAACTCTCCTTCTCAGAATTGGTAGAAATGGCTTGCAATTATGAAGATATGGATGAAAGGCACGCCAGCCAGGACCGCGCCAAAAGCCAAGCTGGAAATAAGCGCAAGGCTTCAGCAGATCAGCCTGAGTCTAGCATTACCGCGGCCGCTACTCAGAAACCTGGAAAGATCCCCAAAGGAAATTGCTACAACTGCAGGAAGCCAGGACATTTTTCTAATGTGTGCAAAGCCCCGAGGAAACCAAAGGCATATCCAGACTCAGCCGAATGCTACAACTGTCATAAAAAGGGGCACTATAGCAGGAATTGTCCTCTGAAGCAGAATGCACAAGTGGCTCATGTATATGACGGGAAGACCCCGCCAGCTACCACCGATGGATCAGGTAAACCCGACGTTTTGGGAGGTACCCTTACCATTAAAAATATTCCTGTTTCTGTACTTTTTGATACTGGTGCATCACGTAGCTTCATTTCTGGTAACACTGTTCACAAGTTAAAATTGAAACAAAGAAAACTTAAAGAACCAATTAAAGTTCAAAACCCGATAGGAGGTTCTGTTAGTCTCAGTTCATAATGTAGAGTGCCTATCTCTTATTCTTGCTACAAGTTCTCTTTTAAAGTGATTGTCATGGACCTTTCCGAATTTGATATTATACTGGGGATGGACTGGTTGACACAATATAAGACCGAAGTTAGATGTGCCGAAAGGATAGTCAAAGTCGAAACGAAGCTTGGGCCTATATATATACCATGCCATGGCTCAGAAATTAATAGAACAGAATTTTGGTCTTCTTTAGAAGTTACTCCCCCTTCATTAGAAAAGATACCGGTCGTTAAAAACTATGCGGATGTGTTTGAAGAAGTAGAAAACTTACCGCCGCAAAGAGAGATTGAATTTAGAATAGATCTAATTCCGAATGCCCGACCAATAGTGCATCCAATTAGAAGAATGGCCCCGAAGGAAAAAGAAGAGTTAGGTAGTCAAACCCGAGAATTGCTTTGGAAAGGTCTGATCAGACCGAGCTTTTCAGCTTGGGGAGCAGCTGTAGTATTTGTCCCAAAATCAGACGGTACTCTAAGACTTTGTGTTGATTACCGAGATCTCAATAAGCAGACACTGAAGAACAAATATCCATTGCCACGAATAGACGATCTGTTAGATCAATTAAATGGAGCAACAGTATTCTCTAGAATGGACCTAGCTACAGGTTTCCACCAATTACGTATAGCGGAAGACTATGTTCCTTTGACATCCTTCAGGGGTCCCGATTTATTCTACGAATGGTTAGTAATGTCGTTCGGCTTGTGTAACGCTCCGGCATACTTCGTCGATCTTATGAACAGAGTGTTTCGTGGTGTATTGAATAAATTTGTTCTAGTCTTCATCGATGACATTTTAATCTACTCCAAGTCGGAAGACGAACATGCAAAACACTTAGAACAAGTGTTGAAAATTCTAAGGAGAAATGTCTTGAAAGCTAAATTTTCTAAATGTGTCTTCTGGTAGGATGAAGTCAAGTTCCTAGGCCATGTCGTATCAAAAGAAGGGATTGCTGTAGATCCAAGCAAAATTACAGCGATTCAGAACTGGAAACAACCTACTACCCCCACAGAAGTTCAAAGTTTCCTTGGATTGGTTAGTTACTATCGGAAATTCGTTCAGGATTTTTCCAAGATATCGGGTGTTTTGACAAAGCTTACAAAGAAGCATGAGAAATTCAAATGGACTCCCGAATGTGAAGAAGCTTTCCAGGAGCTGAAACTGAAGTTGACAACCGCTCCAGTATTGACAATTATAGAAGGCAACCAAGACTTGACTGTATGGACAGATGATTCTATTAGAGGGCTAGGCGCAGTATTAATGCAAAAGGGCCAAGTGATCGCTTATGCCAGCCGTCAGCTGAAGCCCCATGAAAGAAACTATGCAACTCATGATCTTGAGTTATTAGCTATCGTGTTCGCTTTAAGAATCTGGAGGCATTATTTATTGGGCGAGAAGTTCGAACTATTTACTGATCATCAATCCTTGAAATATCTATTCACTCAGAAGGATCTAAATTTGAGACAACAACGTTGGTTAGAATTCCTTGCAGCATACGATTTTGAAATTCTATACACTCCAGGGAAAGCCAACGTTGTAGCAGATGCGCTCAGCAGAAAGAATGAAATCATTGCCAGTTTTATCATTACGTCTTCTTTAATTGACAGGATCTCGACCCTTCAAAAAGAGGATAATTTTGTAAAAGTGATGATCAAAAGAATCAATGACGGCATAGACTCCAGCTTCCAAGTGGATAGAGAGGGGGTTCTGAGATTAAAAGGAAGAATTTGTGTTCTCGACATCTCCGAGCTAAAGAGAGAAGTGTTAGATGAATGCCACAAGTCCAAATTAAGTATCCATCCCGGTGTGAGCAAAATGTACAACGATATCAAGCGCACATTCTGGTGGAAGGCGATGAAAAGAGATATTTCATTATATGTTAGTAGATGCCCCACATGTCAGCTAGTTAAGAGCGATCAGCAGAAATTGGCTGGATTATTACAACCCTTAGAAATTCCAGGATGGAAGTGGGAGAAAATCTCGATGGACTTCATTGATGGTTTGCCTCGAACTAAGAAAGGAAACGACAGTATATGGGTAATCGTAGATTGCTTCACGAAGACTGCCCATTTCATACCTGTCCGATCCAATAGAACGGCTCAAAGTTTAGCACAGATTTACTTCAAAGAAATAGTTAAACTACATGGAGTGCCGCTCAATATAGTCAGTGATAGAGACCCCCTGTTTACTAGCAAATTCTGGGAAGCATTCCAGACAGAATTGGGATCCAAATTGAATCTAAGCACCGCTTATCACCCACAGACAGACGGCCAAACTGAGCGGGTGAATAGAATTCTAGAAGATTTACTGCGGGCTTGCGTTATTGATTTTGGAGGCTCATGGGAAGATCACTTACATTTAGCCGAATTCTCTTACAACAACAGCTATCAAGCAAGTTTGGGAATGTCCCCATTTGAAGCATTATACGGTAGACCGTGCAGATCTCCCGCATGTTGGGTAGAACCGGGCAACAGACTTGTGTTAGGGCCCGATATGATTCGAGAAGCATCAGATAAAGTCGATTTCATTAAGAAGCGATTGAAAACCGCACAGAGCCGACAGAAAAGTTATGCTGATGCGAGAAGAAGAGATTTATCATTTGCCATTGGCGATTATGTTTATTTAAGAGTTTCTCCAATGCGGGGAGTAATCAGATTTGGCAAGACTGGGAAGTTGGCACCGAGATTTATTGGTCCCTTTCCTATACTTGAACGGATTGGAACTCTTGCATATAGGGTTTCATTACCTGATTGGTTGCCTGGTGTACATGATGTGTTCCACGTGTCTCAACTCAAAAAACATGTTCATGATCCAGATCTTGTTGTAGAAGAAGCAGCGCAACAGGATATAGACATAACTCCAGAATTAGCGCTCAGAAGAGAGCCATTAAAGATAGTGGGCAAAGAAACTAGAGAGCTAAGGAGCAAAAAGATTCATTTAGTCAAAGTGCAGTGGAGTAGTGATCCTAGAGACTGTACTTGGGAGACTGAGGAAAGCATTAAACAAGTCTACCCCAAATGCAGAGTGGACATCTCTGACTAACTCCGGTGCAAGGTACCTTTACAATACTTTGCATTTACATTTTATTTCCTACTTAGCCGTTAATTCCTTTTCGAGGACGAAAAGTTTTAAGTGGGGGAGATTGTAATAACCCGGAAAATGTGAACCAATTTAAAATTTTTAAAATGGGTTATTACCAAAGAATTTGAATAGTTGAAATAGCCTATTTCAATAAAATAAAGAATTGGGTATAGTATTGCAGTTTAAAATTTTGAATACAAACTTTGTCTGACTGTACCGGGTGGAAAATATAACGGATTCTAGCGAAACTAAAAATATTTAAATCTGTTTATGAATACCTTTCTAACGAATCTGAAAAATTGAAGTTTCATTGCAGGAATCAAAAGTTATGGCCAAATGAATTTTCAGAAAGGTCGCTATATAGCATATATAGCCCTTGAAAATTGATATTTTGCATACGACCTCGGAATTCAACGAAACCACTTTTGTTGGGTCCGGGATGTCAAATAATTGCTAAGTTTCAAATTTCATAATTTTTGAAGCTAGTATGTGAGCGGGGCAAAAGAAAATGTGATTGGTCAATTTCTGTTAAAATGGGTCGACCTAAAAATGGCCGTTTTTCAAACGAGCTCAGAATTCGACGAAACTGGTTTTGTTAGGACCGTATCGTCAAAACAAAGCTAGATTTATTTTTCTGGAATTTTTCGATTCAGTTTGTGGCCCTGGCAAATTGAAATGTACGTTCAAATTAAATATTGAATGTTTTATATTTTAATTTGAAAAATAACTGACTGTAACAGTCGAATTGGCCAACGAAACATATCCCATTGTGTCCGGAATGGGGGTATTTAGCTAGGGGCGACATTCGTTGGGTTTGATTTCGAGTCCGTTTGTGAAAACACTATTTAAATTTTCCTATAAAGCTTCGACCAATAGGATTTTTCCTTTATAAAAAAAATAAAATAAAAATCTCAAAACCCTAGCCGCCTCAGACAAAACCGACGATCCAGGTTGCTCCGTGCTTCTCCTCCATTTTCCGACCGCCACAGGCGACGATAGGCCGCGCCGCCGCCACCAGTCGACTCGCCTTCGCCTCCTCTCCACATCCGACCAAGCGCCGCCCCCCACCATCACCTCCTCCGCCTGAATCGAAGCCAGGAAGTCATCGACTTCCCAGCGCCGCCACTGCCCCGATCCGCCATCGCAACCCCTCAAACCACCAGCGCCGTGAAGCCCTCGCCGCCCCCTTCCATGTCAGCACCGCCGATCATCCCCATACTTCACGGATTTTGCAAAAATCCCAAACCTAGTTCTGAACAAAAAATAAAGGTACGACCTTTATTATTCAGAAATGAAAATAACACTATAAAGCGTTGCAAAACTTTGAAAAATAATATCTTTTTCGTTCGTTAATGAAATTTGATGAAACAGGAGACACCGTGACCGCAAGGAGGCTCTCTACATTCTAGAAGAAGCCGCGGATTTTTCTGATCTTCCTACGATTTTTAGCACTGCAATAACCAATGTGAGGAATCTAAACTAAACTGTGTGAATGAAATCGCGTTGTATAAATTATATAAGCGAAGTGTAAATTATATACGCATTGTATACCTCATGTACATGTGTTGTATAAGTTATATTAGCGATGTATAAATTATACAAGCGTTGAATGAAACATATATGCTTTGAATTGTGATGAAATGCAAGTGAATTATAATATATATATATATATATATATATATATATATATACTCCCTCGTCCACAGACCATGGACGATATTTATTGCTTGTGATTGACGTGATATTATATGGTATGCCGAATGGTTGGAAATAACTGTTTGTGGTTGATATTGTGGTTGAAAAATACCTTTGTGGTTGAAAAATACCCTCTTGTGGTTGAAACAAATTAGAATAGGATTGTGGAATTGAAAATAAAACATGCCGCCTGCGTGCGAACTAGATGCATGATCCCCATTGTCAAAAACCGCGAGGTTTTAAGGTAGAGCGAGGAGCCGTACTAGGGATGGTCCCGGTTTTAACTACCCTGCCGTTATGCTGCCGAAATTTTCTGAAATATTCATGTGTTAGAATAATTTTCATTCGCTGAAATAAATTCATGTGTTGAATATTATTTGAATTAAAAAAATAGCTTTAGCGATAAAAATCACATTTTTATATATATAAAAACCATAGAGAATATTCATGTGTTGAGTTGCAATTCATTCGTTGAGTTGAAATTCATGTGTTGAATATTATTTGAATTTAAACAAATAGCTTTAGCAATAAAAATCACATTTTTATATATATACAAACCATAGCGAATATTCATGTGTTGAGTTGCAATTCGTTCGTCGAGTTGAAATTCATGTGTTGAATATTAATTCAATTTAAACAAATAGCTTTAGCGATAAAAATCACATTTTTATATATATACAAACCATAGCGAATATTCATGTGTTGAGTTGCAATTCGTTCGTCGAGTTGAAATTCATGTGTTGAATATTATTTGAATTTAAACAAATAGCTTTAGCGATAAAAATCTCATTTTTATATATATACAAACCATAGCGAATATTCATGTGTTGAGTTGCAATTCATTCGTTGAGTTGAAATTCATGTGTTGAATATTATTTGAATTTAAACAAATAGCTTTAGCGATAAAAATCACACTTTTATATATATACAAACAATCTAGAATATTCATGTGTTGAGTTGCAATTCGTTCGTCGAATTGAAATTCATGTGTTGAATGTTATCGTATTTTAAAAATAAAATGAATCGACAATAAAAACTACACTTTTATTGTGAATAGGAAGTGTTAAAAACATTCGCGTGTTGGATAAATATTTTTGATGATAAAAATATTTCTTTTATCATGTATATGCTTTGATAAAAATACACACGTGTTGAAATAAATAATAGTTTGCTAGAGATATTACTATTAGCTTTGTTCTGCATATATCTACATGTGTTGAACATGAAAAATGGATTAGCTGTAGAGTAAAGAAATTATTTGCGTGCCCGACAAATAGGTAAACCTTGATGAGTTGGCTGCGCAATTTTATTTTTATATCAACTCCTGTGAATGCCATTGGATGCGGAGTGCTGGTTATTCTGTGTGAAATAATAAACGTTGCCATAGGATAGTAACAATTAATTTTGAACTACACTACATGGCATACTTCTTGACAATAGGCATACTTCATCATATTCCACATAAGCAATTGGAGCTTGTGTGACGAGGTGAAAGATCTACCATACGAGCGAGAGGCTTGTATGGCGATGACTATATACTACAGGTTGAACTGATGACTGATATGGACTATATAAAATATAACGATAAATTGCCAGAATAATAAAAACCCCACAAGGGTCTGGAGTTGAAAATAATCACATCGCTCTAGTTATTAGATACGGCGCATGGACTATTTATTTCCACACGGAAACTGGGTGACGAGAATTTATTCTCTGGAGTGATTATCTGTACATACTCCCCCGTAAACACCAGAATATATCACTATAAGTATGTGAATGCTTTTTAGGATTTATTGGGTACCTAACACGGCCCAATAAATTTCCAAACCCCTCCCCGTACAAAGGAGGTTATGGCGAAATTTTTCGAAATATTAAGGCGTTAGTGAAATATTTGAAGTGAAAACGAAGTTGAAAATATAGAATGAACTATGGTTGGAATTATAGAATGAACTATATTTATATATATATAAATATAAATATAATTAAAGGGAATCGAAGCCGTGCAGTTCGTGTTTCGGAATCGTAATTTGAAACGATTAGTACGAGAAATCCGACCATCGGATTTTCCCGAAACCGCAACCGCTGGGTTCGCCTTGGAAATATCTTTCCAACGGCACCAACCTTGTAAAAATCCAACGGTTGGATTGTCCGGAATGTTTAATTCAAATCTGAAGAAAAACAGCGCCAGAATCGTTTATATTCATATATAAATATAAATATAATTAAATTAAATCGAATAATGGTGCTGCAGTTCGAATTTTGAAACCGTAACTTCAAACGACGAGTGTGGAAGATCCGACCGTCGGATTCTCACGAAACTGTAACCGTTGGGTTCGCTTTGGGAATACCTTCCCACTGATATAGACTTCGTAGAAATCCGACGGTTAGATTTCCCGATATGTGTAAAACAAATTAGGGAAAAAACAGCGCCAGTGCCATGGCACGACCTGAAACGTCGTTTAATTAAATATGGCCATTTTTAAATAAATAAAAATGGCGAAAAATCGTTATAAAATATTATAAGCAACATAGATTGCAAATAAACCAATTGGGCTTGAATTGTTTGATATTTGATGGTTGTATGTGTTTGACACTAAAATAACACTAAAGAACTGAAATATGGATGTCGAATAATATAACCATGGAAAGAATTGATTTAAATTCTAATTACGTGAATTATTTGAAAAGGCCGAGCTAACCCTCATTTCAAATAATTTATCGAGCGATTCGAATTGGAAGATACAAAGATGATTCAAGACCGACGATCTTCGTATCGGTTGGATGGGCGCTACTGAGGTTCCTGACCGGAGTAGCTACCATGAAGGAACGGAAGTAGTAGCCGTCTGAACATATGTGTATATTGGACGGATATACGAGGAATTTGACGCCTCCGGTTTCGTTCAGACCCAGAACGGACTTGTAAATGGACTGTGTGTCTGACATTGGATTTTGTTCTGTACTGATTGATCTCTGTTAAATATATATCTATTTGGCGGCGGAGAATTTATTCTTTTGGTTAACGCCCTTCTCTGAGACATACGAGCTCAGAGGTTATATATCGATGGAAATCAATCATATGGAGTGGACTGCCTATGTGGCATGCCAAGATGCTGTGATCAAGGCTTCTGTTGCAAAGCAAAGTCTTGTGGATGATGATCAAAGCACGGTCTACGTGGCCTGGCTTTGTGTATAGCATGGATTCGCGAGCCTCACGCCCCGGTATGAGTTAAAAACGGGATACGGACTGCAGGGAGAACACGACGTTTCTTTCTAGCTATGGTGGTGTCAGTGACTTACCAGCCCTGACATATATATATCTACTTTTCACCTTTGTGGTTGTTGGAATGCGAGGCGCCTCGATTATAGGTCTGTAAGGACCGGGAAACGTGTGTTCAGGAATAACTAATCCTCAAACGTAAGAGAGGACCGACCCTGGAGCATCCAGGGGTTACCCAGAGTGTGTAGTCCTGAGGCATTTGCTAGAATGTCTCGAAGCGGAGAGGAGCTTGCCCCTTGCCTCGACTCATGACGGAAATCCAATTTCCAATACGAAATAACGGACTCGATTGTAGAACTAGTATGGCGACATAGTGGTATGGGGCACTTATGCCGCCTATGATTGATATTTATGATGCTATTCATTTTTGAAACATATATGCACTAGTAATAATATCAAATGATTTTGCTTTACACGTATCAAGCATATTTGGCCATTATAAGGTAAAACTCTATCCTCCGGCTTGCGTTGCATTGTATGATGGGACCTGAGTCTTATAATGGCTTCATTCTTTTTAAAAGCATTGCGTTGTTTTAAAAGAATTTACTTTGTTTTAAATGCACTAGCAATCACTGGAGTAAACCCGTTCCGCGAAAGTGGCGTGGTCCTATGATTTGCTTATTACTGTTGTTTTAAACTGTTAAATAGATTCCTCATACCAGTCCCCATGACTGACTCGTTGTTTGTTTCACTTTGCAAACGCGGGTGCCCTTATTTTCACACGGGCAGCCTAGTTCACAGGTGACAGGTTGTTTTTTTGGCTCTGCACTGTTGCATAGAGTGCATTTTGGCTCATGGCGAGGCTGACTTCACAGAGACGACTTTGGCATTTTCCTCCATTACTGTACTTATATTATGATTCCGCCACGGGCGATGTAGACTGATTTACTTTCCGTACTTCTTATTGTATTTATATGTACCACCTTCGGCGATGTAGACTGATACCCTTATTATGTCTCACTGCATGTATGTATTCCGCCACTGGCGATGATGACTAATCACTTCCCTTTATTTACTAAGTTATATCCTACGCTATGCTATTCTGATGTTGTTACATGTTGTGATTCCGCTGTCATATCCATGTAAAATTATTCTATTTATTGTTCTGCTATTATCTGTACTCTGCTATGATGATTAATGTGTTATATTCCAATGATTATCCTTAATACCGCCCCTCGGATTTTGGGATCGTCACATCGACAGTGAACCACACGGAGCATTTAAAAACAAAGAAGATAACCAAACCATGCTTCTGCTTGCAGAAACATAAAACAAACTACTCAATAACAAGAAATGAAAGTGAACTAGATCACAATTCGCAACTAGCAAATAGCAAAATCAAAGACACTAGAATCATATACCTAATTCCTAAAGCCATATCAATACCTAGAACAAATCGAGCAAATAATTCTCAAAAGCAAATGACGGAGAGGAGGGTGGCTTGGAGAATTTAGATTTGGGGAAAGTACCTGTTGTTACAGTTGAATCTTTAAACTGCCTCATGTTGGCCAGAAGATGATGAGTTTTTCGATGAGATTTGACCATCTGAAATCCATCTTCATCAATTGGGGAGGAAGAGGAATTAATGATGGGCTCGGCGTTGTTGTGTCAGTTGAAGTCAAAACTAGGGTGATTTTCGTCGAAGTATACATCTCTAGGGTTTGACCTTCCATCTGATATCAACTATCACGCTGAGGCGCAGTGGAGTCGGGCAGGTCCGTAGGGGTAAAGCTGAAGGAGGACAGGCTAGAGGGGAAGAGAGAAGAGGCAGAGGTCGTGGAGGAAGGTTAGGCGACTGGAAAGAGGGAGGAGATGATGAATTCTGTTGCCAGCGGTATTTTCTTGAAGCCATGAGAATGTCGATTTTTTTACAGTGAAATTGGGATTTATGGGAAAGTATGATGTTTCTTTTCGTGAACTGGAGGGAGCCTGAAAATTTTCAACCCTCACAAAGCGGGATAATGAAAAGCATGGTGGAATAATGAAAAGTATGGCGGGAATTCGTGAACTGGTAAATGAAGTAGTTTAAGCGGTACCACATGCCCAATTTCTACCGAGAGATTTTTCTACCTAATTTAGGATGGAATATTTTGCACACTACATATTATAATGTTTAAAATTTATTATTACATACAATTATCAGTTGCCTATACATTAAAAAACTTATTTTATCTCAAACTTCAAATTCAAAAAATTACTAGATTCACCGTGTGATAGGTCGATCGACCAAACTTAAATTTTAAATTTTAAATTTTATTTTATTTTTAGCATACAAATTGGACTAGCTCCCGATTGATTACAAATTCAAAAGAAATATTAAATATTAATTCCTTATTAAAAAATTAGTAAATATTAATTTCCTATTAATTATTGGTTACTAAATATTAATCATAATCGTTAATTGATAATAATTGAATATTAAATAATACTATATTATTAATTTCTTCCAAGATATTTTATTATTTTTAATGGTTTATTATTATTATTTGTTAATTATTATTAATTATTATTTATCAAATATAAATATCACTTGTAATACTTAAATTTTTTTATTAGTTAATAATTATTAAACATTAATCTTAATTATTATATAATGACTAGTAGTTAATCATTTAATAGTAACTATTTAAAATTAATTAATAAAAGTTAATACTAAAAGTTTATACTTATTTTTAGAATGTTTTTCACAACTTTCGTTACCAGTTGTACAAAAATACAGTCATTGCAAGTGGCGAAAACAGTTGCTAAAAATATTTATTTGCAACTGGCTAGGCAGCGCAGTTGCAAATAATATGTTTGTTGTGACTGTTATGGGAGCACAGTTGCTAAAAGTATGCTTTTGCAATAGGAGGGTAAGCGAAGTTGCTAAAAATATTCTTTTCAGAACGGTAAGAAAAGGCTTGTTGTTAAATCTTATCTATTGCAACTGCTATAATAGGTCTATTGCTAAATATCATTTACTGCAACTGTCATTTATTTCCTATTGCAAATATCTCATTGCAATAGGGTATTTTTCTTGTAGTGAATTCTGTTCTCGAGCATCAAACATGCTCAAGGTGTGATTTTTCCAAGGAAACTGAGTATAAACCATACTTGAGAATTAGTGGTATTTACTTGTCAAGTCCTGACAAGATTTAGTTCGAATATCATCCATACTCTTATTGGAGAATAACAAAGCTTGTTATATCCTGATAAGTAAAGTTTTAGAAAAGATATCAACCGTACCTTGGAGGACAAGCATGAACCATTCTCGGTTTGGGAGAAGGTTAGGTTCGTCACATCCTGACTAGTGAGTCGTATATCCAGGTATCAGCCATACCTTAAGGACGAGCATAAGTCATGCCCGATTATGGATCAAGGACTTTTCCATATCCTGACAAAGTAATTTCATAATCCGTGTTCGAGAAATAAATTTTATTTTTTCCTAAATTATTACAAAATTAAAGAAAAATCTTGATCCGTCCATGGGTGAATCCAGAGCACGCCTTGGGATTACATCCTAACCCCATTTGTGTGTACTTCAACCTGACCATTTTATTTATAGAGTAGCTGGGCTATCATTAAAAGATAAAAATTTAAATGGTGATGGATCTCTTATATCCTAAGAGATGCAGTAAAGCGATCTGATCTAGATCGGTTGATGATGATGCCACGAGTGCTAGTCTTAGGATCCTTCACATTCCGAGGAGCATGGAAACCATTCCAAGGAGCATTAGAGAGTAGCAGTAGTGGTGCGTTTGCCGTGGATTTCTTGACATACTCGGGTAGCTCTTCACGTCTAACTCATTCTTCGATGAGATCTCGCAAGTGCCTATAGTTATTAGTGCCATGACCTGCCATATCATGAAACATGCAGTGCTTTGCTGACTTACATTCTCTTTGGGTCGGCTACCTCCTGGGAGACTCTGGAAAAGGAAGGGATCCTCGTACATCGAGATATATGTCCAGTTGGGAGGAGTTGAGCTCGTTGTATTGGTCATATTTGGGTTCTCTTCGGAACTGCACATTACATCGTTCTTTTCCGAGGCTTTCCCCTTTCCATTGTTCTAGGAAACGGTGGTCGGTCCCCCATCCTTTGTAGTAAGTACCTCGAGATTTTTCATCTTTGTAACACCTCGTAAAACTCATAAGTATTGTTAATAATTATGTAATAAAAAATAACCAATTAAATAATATGGCTGGAAAATGTGATTTTGCAGCTTTAGGAATTTCCTACAAAATTCTTTTATTTGGATTCGTGGCGAAAGTTTACATCGTTTTCATATATAGTATGCTGAAAACGGTCAACGTATGAAGAAGTTATGAACAAATGAATTTGGACAGCGAACGTAGAAATATATATATATATATATATATATAATTATATGAATATTATATATATTGTCCAAATCATAAATTAAAGATTAAGAGGGAATTTCAAATTTTGAAATTTGGGATAAGGTCGGGGGACAACATATCTTGTAAATATGGAATAACATAAAAAGAATTGGAAACGTATTAATAAAAATAAATAGCTCAGCAGTGCTCATTTATTGGGCATTACAGCCCCGAAGGGGTCGACTTCTCCACTTAAGAGGTGTCGACCGCTCGGCGGCTGGACAACCCAATAAAGCTATGTGGTTAGGGTTTTCTTTGAGGGATTTATAAAAATGAAAGGCTAGGATAAATTTTGATTGATCCAATGGTTCATGCTCACACGAGCAAGTATAAATAACACCTTATACTACACACTAGAAACCCTAATTTTTCTCCATCTCTGCCGCCATGCTGCCACTCCACTATTGCTAAATTCCATAGAAAATCAAAAAGAATAGGGTAAAGGTTTCTTCTACTTCTCTAACTCTATTCTAAATCTCTCTCTATTCCAATTTATATAAGTTTAGGATTTTGGAATTTAGCATAAACATGTTTATATAAGATTCTAATGCATGTTTCTTATATGTATATTGTTAGGAGGATTATTGGAGCTCGCTTAAACGTAAAGACTGCTGCAGATCTAGAACTACCAAAGAATTTTCTCTATTCTACCTATAGTTTGTGAGTGGAATGTGATGTACTTAAGGCATATTCATGTTTTTAATAGTTTGTCATGTGAATAAATATGCCTAGGAAGATTTGGATATTCGATAATGTAAACATGAAAACCCATAAATCTTCTATCTTGTAATTTCATATGAATTGTCATGAATTATTGGGATTTGTGGATTTTTGTATTGGATTAAAATGAATATGAATGTTGCCATCATTTTTCCTATTTCATGTAATTCACTTTTATTTAACATTGAATGTAACCTAAAAAGATTTAGAATTGATTATTTCATGATTTGGTTTGGGTTTGGATCCTATTTTGAATCCAAATGCATTCAAAAATGAAATAGGTCAAATGTAAGTATTTTTATGTGCATAACGCCAAAGGTGGTGAATTAGGTGAAATAGGGATTATAAACATACAAGTGGAAGTGTATGTAATACTCTATTTTAATTTAATATTGAAATCATTCCAACTAGCCTAGGATGCAAGTTGAAATTGTCATGTATATATATTTTCCATTCACTGCTATTTGTTGTATTGTCATTATGCCATCATGCCTATGTTGTAGCGGTAAAAATATGGAAAAATCTAACTTGTATGCCTTAAATTGGGAAAATTGACAATTTCCACCTCTTTAGAACGTTTCCCCGTTTATACGATTATTACGTTAATTAGACGTTATTATTATTTTACTTATATAAACGTAATTAACGTTATATTAGCGTAATAAATGCGATTAGTTTAGAATTCGAATTTGAAAGTGCCATGTTCCCTTAGTAAATATATATTTGTTTGCTTATGTGTGATTTTATAGAATGGCATATAAATAAATAAGTGATACATGGACACGAGGTTAGTTGCCATTTATGGTAGAAGCCTGCCCGGAACCGATTGTCAAATCCAGCAACAACAACTAGGCCTAACTAATGTGAGATGTCTAGGTGGCATGGGCCATTCAAAAACTTAGTACACTAGACACAAGGTTAAACCAACTTATGGTAGAAGTCTGACCGGAACCGATCGACATATCCAGCATCTACAAGTGTACAGTTTAATGTGAGAGGTCTAGTGCATGTGTATATATAACTATATATATAAGCCTATTGTGTGTGAAAATGAATAGGTTTACCACAACTTGAGAAAGTCTTAAGTGGCTGACTCTCTTTTTATCTAGTTTAGGTCTTAAGTGGTTAGCACTAGGATCCCTCCGAAGGTTTATTCCTTAGAGAGGTGCCAAAGTCATGGGACCTAACCTTACTACATTTGAAGTAGGTCTTTGGGTCCTCCTTCTCTAAATGTGGTTAGGCATAAAACGGTAATGAAGTAGGGTTGTTCACGGAGATGTCCACTTCCTCTAGAAGCTTGTAAGGTCTTAACTAGTGACATATTGGTAATTGAAAAGATATATGGCCATTGCATGCTCACCAACTGGCTAAGGGAAGTCTTCAGCGACATAGGTGTCCTACCGGGTAATATTAGTTAAGTAGTAACGTTCGCAATACTACTTCTCATATTACAGATATGGGAATAGACTTAAGAACATTAACGTATTAGGACAAGGTCTAAAAGTTCTAGGGGTCCGCACTAGGGTAATAAGAGATCATAAGAATCCACCTTAAACAAGGCCATAAGTGATCGAAATGCCACCTCATTGGGTCTTTACCCTAAAAACACTAACGGGAGATTGACTTGGATATCCACCCCATTGGTTAGATATTTATGTTTTTGTGAATCTTGTGTGCTGCGTAGACATACCTTGACATATGTAACCTGTTAAAAATATAGGGTATGGACATTAAGTAACACCATATTTCAGTCACACAGAACTCTATGTTCTGACCCCTCTCCTTAACATCCAACAGGTCAGTAGATGGGGTAAAAGCATGGATGAAGCCATGATTGAAACCGATGGAGAAGAAGTTATTATGATATTATTAGCAGTTATTGTTTTTCTTCTTTTGGAATCTTATGAAATTGAACTATTTGATGTACCTATTGAATAAATGTAACTATGACTATTGTATTTCTGAGATTTTGAAATAATGGTACATCTTATTATATTTTCTCTTTTCGCTGTGCGTGATTCCTATTCAAAGTATATGTTATTATTATCTGTGCAAATGTAATCCTTATAGGAACCTATGACCCATTTATAGTGGCTCTAAGTTTCGATGGACCTTTTCTTGGTCGAAATTTAGGCCAATTCCGGGCGGGTTGTTACAACCTCGATGTTAGCATCCTCTTGCCGGAGGAATCTATCGGCTTTGTAATAGAAGTCTTTAACGTCTCTAGGAAGATCCCTTTGGATGGAGATCTTGAAATCAATTCGGTCCAAGACATCGGCCATAGCGGCTATAAGCACCATCAATGGCTCGAGGGTGATCGACCAATGTTATAGCCACATTGAATATTTCTAGAAAGGAGCATTGACTCTCACCGGACTGCTGCTTAATCGATGTGAGGAATATGACGCTCTTTGGACGAGATATATGAACTTTGAACTGTTCGATGAAGCGGGTGACCAACATATTTCAACTGTTGATCGATTTAGTTGTTAGCTGTCAAAACCACATGCCAACTATATCGGTTAGAAAGAAAGGGAAGCACTTGGCCATAAAATTGGCCAATGCTGTTATTAGATTCGTATGGAGCACATATCGCATGAGATGTATGGTCAGGTGGGTCCTGCCATTGTAGCCGGGTTCCAAGACCGGAAGATTGAAGTCAGGTGGGTTTCGAGAATTCCTGGTTTTCCATGTAAATGGACTACGATGGACGTTATCCATGTCTTGTTGAGAAGTAGTGCCTCGAATGAAGCCCTTAATGGTAATAGCTATCTAATTTCCATCCCCGAGTAGTTGCTGCCACAAATCCAATTCTGCACCGTGTACATTGGTGAGAATCCTGTTATAGGGCAGAAGCATGCCTTGAGTTCTTATAATCAGTTCGTTACAGCCCACAAGTGATGGGTGGAGGTGGTCCCCAGTCTCTGTTGTTGGTTCGGGATTGACTGGAGTCGCTTGGGTAGAATGCGTATTAGGCCGCCGGTAGGATTGGATCGGCTTAGGAAAGCATTGTCAGTTTAGGGTTCGGCACTGCCCCTACTTAGGGCGATATCATGGTGATTTTTAGTAGCATTTTCCTTCGTCCTTCTAGGAACTAGTATGGTAGAGTGGTCTTGGTGAGACGGAGGGTTGCTTCCCCCATCCCTGCTTGGATTGACACGTTGGAAAGGCTGAGTGGGAGGCTGCACAAGACGAGTTTGCGGTAAGGTACTGCGTCGGACCGAGGTTGCATCGATCCATGTTCTGGTCGACCCAGGAGTTGCACTAATTCAAGAACTTCTTACCTAGGAAGTTGCCACCCAAAACTGGAGGCAAAATGGTCTACCGACCTAGGGCTTGGCTTTGGCCGACCTGAGGGTCTACAGTCGTTCCAGCATCATTGGTTGCAGGGAGTGATGACCTATGATTTGGAAGATCGGAAAATGAAGTTGAACCAAGTGGAGGAAGAGCGGTAGACCTATCTGGGGCATGGATTTCATTAGATTGAAGATTAGTTGTTGCCCAGCTTTTCTTGGTGTAGGAAGCGATGCTTGGTTGCTCGGTCTCCCTTCCATTCGAGCGAGGAAATAATCCATCATTTCCTGTTGCTTTGCGAGGAGTTCTTCTTGATGTGCTATCTTAGATTTGAGTTCGTAGAGAACTCCATCCATCTCGTCCCTAGTTAAGTGTTAGGATGATTCTTCGTGAGAGGAAGCCTCCTAGTGATGGGGTGATGGCTAGTTTTCTAAATTCCCTCGACGTCCCGCATGAAGAGTTGTCAGATATGCCTATTGCTGGCCAGTATCCGGATGTTTTCAGGGAAGTGACTGGAATTCCACCACACCGAGAGATTGAGTTCCGTATTGATTTAGTGAAAGATGCCAGACCTATAGTGATGCCACTTCCTCGTATGGCACCAAGGGAGCTGTGAGAGCTTGGGGTGCAAGTAAGCGATCTTTTGAAGAAGGGATTTATCCGAAGGAGTGTTTCCAAGTAGGGATACCAGTTGTATTTGCCATTAGGGCAGATGGTTCCCTTCGTTTGTGGGTTGACTATCACGAGTTGAATAAGGTGACTAGGAAGAATAAGTTTCCTCTTCCGCGGATAGATGATTTGTTTGATCAATTGGAAGGAGGAAGAGTGTTCTCCTAATTGGACCTCGCAGCAGGATTTCATCAGCTTCGAGTAGCAGCTGAGAGTATTCCTAAAATGGCATTTCGGACGCCGTCTGGATTCTATGAGTGGTTGTACATGCCATTCAGTTTGACCAATGCACCAGCATATTTTGTGGATCTTATGAATAAGGTATTCAGGGATCAATTGAACAAGTTTGTTCTTATGTTCGTGGACGATGTCCTTGTTTACTCAAGGATAGAGGAATAACACAAGGAACATTTGAGGACAGTGATGGAGGTGTTAAGAAAACACCAATTGAAAGCGAAATTTTCTAAATGTCACTTTTGGAGGAGGGAAGTGAGAATCTTGGGCCGTGTTGTTTCAGAGAATGGTACTACCGTGGATCCTGCAAAGGTGGCTACGGTGCAAGATTGGTCTACGCCCAAAAATGCAACAGACATGAGAAGTTTCTTGGGATTGGTTGGATATTATCGTAAGTTTATCCAAGACTTCTCTCAGATAGTGGCACCGTTAACTCAGTTGACCAAAAAGAATCAAGTTTCTATTTGGGACGAAAGGTGTGAGAATGCATTTAAGAGCCTAAAGGAGAAGTTAACGTGTGTGCCAGTGTTGGTTATTCCTAAAGGGAACGAAGAGATGACGGTATACACTGATGCATGTGGTACCAGACTAGGTGTTGTACTGATGCAAGGAGGTAGGGTTGTAGCTTATGCTAGTCGACAACTGGAACTGCATGAGAAAAGATATCCTACCTATGATTTGGAATTGGCAGCGATCGTGTTCGCATTGAAGATGTGGAGACACTTTCTCTTGGGTGAAAGATTCAGGATGTTTACCGATCATAAGTCATTAAAGTATCTTTTCTCTCATAAGGATTTAAATCTTCGTCAGCAGAGATGGTTAGAGTTCTTTGCTTCATATGATTTCAATATCGTATACACACCTTGAAAAGGCAATGCGACAACTGATGCATTAAGTAGGAGACATGCCAGTTTGGGAGCTATGTTTCTGGAATGTAAGCAACTGGAGTATATCACGGGATATGATTTTAGACCTAAGTGAGAGTTGGATCCAGAGATGTTATCAAGTTTGACGATCAGAACAACTTTGATTGAGCGGATTGGTTCCAGTCAGAGGGACGATCCTAACATACTGGAAGTCATCTCCAAGGTATAGATGGATATCGATGGTGAGGATATGAACAAGTATGGACTTGATCGAGAGGGAAGGCTTTGAAAGAATGGTAGACTAGTTGTACCCAATGTTAATGGATTGAGAGATGAAGTTCTTAGAGAATATCATCACTCAAAACTGACTATACATCCTGGTGGTAACAAAATGTATCGAGACAAGAAGCAGACCTACAACTGGGAAGGGATGAAAAGAGACGTTGGGAAGTTTATATCTAAGTGCATGAATTGCCAGTTAGTTAAAGTCGAGCAAAAGAAGCCTTGTGGTTTGTTACAACCATTGGAAATTCCAGAATGGAAATGAGAACAAGTCTCAATGGATTTTATTGATGGTTTACCAAGGAGCAGATCAGGTCGTGATAGTATTTGGGTGATTGTGGATCGATTGACCAAGAGTGCAAGGTTTATACCGGTCAAGTCAAATGGAACGGCAGCTAAGTTGGAAGAACTATATATGAAGTGGGTAGTGAGATTTCATGGAGTACCTAAAGGCATTGTGAGTTATCGAGATCCATTATTCACTAGTGGGTTTTGGAAGAGCTTACAAGAGGCTTTTGGGTCAGAGTTACATTTCGGTACCACATACCAACCTCAAACTGACGGTCAAACAGAGAGGGTGAATCGTGTATTAGAGGATCTCTTGAGAGCTTGTATATTGGATTTTGGAGGATCATGGGATGACCATTTACATATCGTCGAATTCGCATATAATAATAGTTATTAGTCTATATTGGTATGGTTCCATTTGAAGCTTTGTACGGAAGACCATGCAACTCACCATCATGTTGGTTGGAGACCGGTGAGAAATTTGTGCTTGGGCCAGATGTAATAAGAGAAACTTTGAATAAGATTAAAGTTATTGAACAACGAATGAAAGCTGCCCAAGACAGACAGAAGAGTTATGCTGATAAGAGACGAAGTGTTAGAGTTTATGCCCTAGAGGCAATCCATTTGATGTGATATATAACAATGTTGTTGTTATTATTTTATTCGGAATAAAATAATATTCTATTATATTATATTTACTGCGTAATATAAATATTAATACATTTGAAGTCCTTAGAATAATAATACGGAATTATATAGTTTGAGTAAGATTGAACTTGAGGTTATATAATGTGATAAGTATTATAATTCTTGAAAGTCCCTAGTCGAGTTTTATTGTTTATACAGGACAACAATAAAGCGTTGAGACTAGTATATTAATTGACTGATGATCACATCTCATTGATCATTAATATACGTGATATTAAAGTCAAGATATAAATACGTATTGGAGAATAACGTATTGGGCTGACCCACCGTGAGATGAGTACATGGAATATAATTAACAGTATCATAAGTTATTCTCATAGTGACAGTGATGTAATGGTCCTCAGACCTGAAATCATTATAATTTTATTCGAGGATATTTGTGTTTTGATATCACCTAAAGTTATTTCGTAACAGAGTAATGATAACAGTGATTATTGGATATATTTCAAATCGAATGAAAATTATAATTGATCTAGATGGAATTTAACCCTGCGATATGTTCGTAGTGATATCCTTGGGCCTCTTGATTGAGTGGGACTGTGAAATGCATGGCCGTGCTCAAATATTGATTTGTTTTAAATAGTCTACTCATCGATCAAGAAAAACGGATTAAATTATAAAGAGGATGATACGATCCATGCCTTGAGTTTAATCCTGGATATAGTGGTTAAAAGGATTATATTACATTGCTACACTGGTCACGAAAGGTTAAATCGAATCGTTAATTGATCTTATTATAACTTGGGTAGCAGCGATGTATTACTAGATGCCGCTCACTGTTTATAATTTAAATATGATTTAAATTATTGCCAACGTTGTAATAACCTATAGGGTCACACAACTAGAACGTTACAAGGGAGAAGTTATTTTCTTTGGGTCCAATAAAACGACAATTAGTTGATATTTTATTTGAACTTGGAATTAGTGAATGGGTTGATACCTATTCTATGGTAAACATTTAAAAGGAGATATTTTGCATTTCCCCTTTTAATACACATGAATACCTAGTCGGTCATGTAGTAGATTTAGATCTATAGAAAATGGCCCCGACTAATTCCATTATTAAAAACCCTAGAAAATAGTGATGGAGGCTAGTACCGTTCTCCCTCCTCTTTAATTTGATTCAAGAGGAAACCCTTCTCGTGGATCACCTCTAGAGGCTCTACACTTGAAGGGCTCCTGATTCGATTCATCATTCTTCCCATCATTCCAGATTTGCAGCGAGATTCAATCGATTTAAAATTAGGGTTTTTCACAACCGAACAAGGTATGGATTTTCGATTACAATTTTATTGCATAGATCCGTAAACTTAAATGTTAACTTGATGATTAATTTAGGTTTTTGATTTGATCTAGTCAACCCTAAATTACTAACAGTGGTATTAGAGCACAGGCTTGCAATAAATTGTATCTCGAAATCAGATTTAGATTTGTATTCGTTTGAATTCCTAATTGATCGATTGTATAGGATATAAAAATTAGGGGTTTTGATTCTGGGTTGATTAATTTGGAATATTATACATTTTGTTTCTGAAACAAAACATTTCATTCAAATACGAATTAATATATGATATTGATTCTACTTGAATTTTACTGGGTTTTAAACTATTAAATCTTGAAAATATGAAATGGATATTAAACAATATTTAGATCTATTTATATGAGTAAACAGAGACGAATTTATTATCAAAAGCGTTTGATTGATAAATATTTATGAACTGATTTTATCATCCATTCCCTTCTCATGATTAGAATGGGTTTAATGATTTATAAATTAGAAGGATGCTCTTCAGATTGTCTTGATTTAATGAAATCGGTAATATGAAAGTTTGTCAAGGATGATTCTGATTTGATCAGTATATTTGAAAATGAAAACCAAATCTGTGTGATTCATGGATGTCTAAAACATGAATTCAGGAAAGATTGATAAATACAATTCAAGAAGATGAAATTATATTATTGAAAATTAAATCTGTATTTGATACAGTCTATAAAACCATTTTACTGAATACAAAGTTTTATATTTGATATAAAATTTTGAAATGTATTTATTAATGACTAAATCTGAGTTTTAATTAAGTTTTGAAATTGCTTTCACCTTGACTGGTAATAAAAATCATGTTGTTAGAATTTAAAGTAAAATTCAATTATAAAGTCAAAGTGAAAATTGTTTCACTGCAGATTAAAAAAATAATAGTATTTGATACTATGATAAAATCGTTTACTAGTTATATTTTGTTATGTGATACAAAGTTATGGGGATTTATCCTTGATATTGAACATTGATTCAATTTCATGTTCATGTTACATTATCTTAATTATGGAAATTGGATTATAACTGCACAGTGATCTTAAATGTTAATATGTTGTTCAAACTAAGTTTAGATGACTAATGTTTTGCAATCTATGTTATTTGATAACATGATGCTGTGATTTCACTTTTCGAAACCAATTGCTGATTTTGAAAAACCAAACAAGTATTGATATTTCAAAACCAGATTTAAGAGCACAGTTCTTTAATTATTGAAAATAGTTTCAATATAAATGAGTACTCACAGTAACAAACCCTTATGAACATCTGAAATTTTATGCAAGCACATGAATGGCCAGAAATGGTTTCTTTTACTTTTAATAAACTTTGTATTTGATACAAATTTCAGTATGAAATTACAAATTGATATATGATACCATTTCTATTTTATTGTTGATACATCCTACACTGTTAAACATCTAACATGCGGGTAATGTATTGACTCTATGTAATTTTATGAAGCATAAAATCTATAATCATGTAAGGATACAAATCAAAAGATGCTTGATTTGCTCATACAAATAGGTTTGATTCCATGAATTATGAATTCATAGTCGAGCATTTTGAGTTTACTACATACAAGATATTGATAATAAATATAGGATAACTCCAAATCATAATGATGATTTTCAAGTTATCAAATATTAAAGTATACTCTGTTTATCATGCTGTTAATCCATATATGCTCTTAAGCCTAAGAGATTTATAGAAATCTGTTACTGTAACTGTTGCATTGATTCTACCTAATTAATGCTTGAATCCATTACCTGTATAGGTATAGCATAATTTTATTAAGGGCAATATAATTTGTTTTAACCAATACTGCAGTTTGAATTTTGAATTCTGACTGATATTTAAAACATGTTTTGATTGTCATTCATGGAGCAATTTATTGATGCCAATAATATTTAAACACGTTTACTTTCTCTTAAAACATGTTTAAGCATACCATGGTATATATGATATGCTATGGTATGAGAAATGTGCATTTAGATAAGAGGAATACTGATTCCATATTTATCGTGATAAATAAATTACTACATTGTGTATCGATTACAATATCAAATCTATGTAATGTTTTAAGAGTTTTCCTGGATACTTGTCTGGTTCTGGTAGAATGATCTATATAAAATCCAGTTTTTGACTAATCTGGAAATCAAGTCCTTTTGATCATATTTAATATTTTAAATTTGTTATTTTGAATGGTTTAAATCTGAGATTTCAAATTGTTTGAATGTCAATTCCATATTATCCTTCAATAAATGTTTGAAATGGTCTGTTAATTTCAGTTAAGAAATTCTGTAAACAGCCATGTGTTTATTATTAAAGTTGCAAATTGTTTGCAATTTAATTCTCGACTCATACACATCATAATATGTGTAATATGGCCACTACAATGACATGTAAACTCAATGACCAGTTTCATATGTTAAAAGAACATATAATAGATAGGTGCAAGTATTAAGATACTGTTTGTGTTTTATTAAAAACTGGTTTTGCATAATGATGCATATTCTTGGATTAACCATTAATGCCACTAGTATTTAGTTTAGTAGGCACATAGAGACTTGTCAAAATCATATTAGTCAATGTTTTATTTTAGGCTATTGATGTTTAAGACCTGGTTATTTGACCTGTTCTTGTACATGACTCATTTTAGAACAATGATGCTAGAGTCTGACTTTATAGTATTAATATTCATCATGTTTGTTACATGATATAATTTGTAGGTCCATCTACATGTTATAAAACATATCTTAATAAGTTAAAGATATGTATTATGCAAATTTGTTTTGCATACCCTGTTTTAAAATGGAATAATCTCAATTGATGTATGTGATACATCATATAAGATAGTAGATTTTCATTTTATTTTATGTCATATTGAAAATTGTTTCAATGATATATATCACTGAGTATTTGATTCAACATGATTACATACATATAGATGTATTCCTGATAAGACTGATCATGTGGATTAAAACCTTCCTTTTCAATGCAGGAGTCATTGTAATTGCTGAAAACTGTTCCAGGATGATGATCAACTCATAGTGAGGCAGGGATTAATTAATATCTTATAATTCTAGTCCCGTTTCAAGTGAATATGATGGGTCTGTTTGTGATAAATGTGCATAGTATTAACCTTATCTTCTGTGTAAGCATGAGGACTGTGTATATATATCTTTTATGAACTTTTGCTGTGTGATAAGTCACAATATTCTCTGTACAATCAAATTTATTATATATATAGATATAATATTAAACTGATTGTATGAAACTGATTTATTGCTCATATTCTCAATTTTAAATTTGATGAATATTCAGTTATAAATTTTATGCATGGGTATATGTAATTTTAAGCGATATAAACATTAGCTTAGTATATGGATTTTCATGGTATATTTATGATTGGATCGTATATATATTATAGATTATCATGGGACAGTCTATAAATTTGTCGAACATGACGTTGTTATGCTAACATGCTATTATATAAATGTTTGCAACGTTACATATTGAAATAAGATCAATGTTTGTAATTGAACATTTAACTAATTTGGGCCTAAACTCATATAAAATCCTGATTTGATATTGACTTAGGTTTATATGATAAATGAAGTCAAATTTAGATTACAGCGTATAAGATATATTGTAATTTTAATAACCAATATTTTGAAATGTTCAAAGGGGAAAATATAGGCATCATTCCTATATTGCTTCTAATTTAAATGCTTAATATATGTTATTTAAACTCAATTGATATTTCAAACATAAAATACATATATTTTGATATGTGTAGATATAACTTTAATATTGTTCACCATTATGATTTATAAATTTCTTCTAAAGCAAAATTTTGTTACATTAAGTCATGGTGACGTCTTCCAATAATATACTCATCACTGTCCAAGATCAATGGTTGTAACTAACGCCAAAGCGTTGTGCACCTTTTATTTTGGTTATATGCGATGGAGTAAAATGTGGTGCTCCAACCTATTATTGGGTTTGACTTAACTAGGCTGCATAATAGGATTATGGCCTTAGAGACAAAAGCATGAATTATTCTATATATTTTGAGCAAATGAATAATACTGAACAAATTGTTCAACATGCGATCCAAGAGTTATATAGACGATATAATTGACATAAGATCTCTACCTTAAAGGTTGTGTTTTGGGTTTAGCCAAAGCTGGGTCAAGGCATGACTAGATATGGATCTTGGAACACCATTATATGTATATAATGATATACATATATAAATAGAGGGATGCTAATTTGAGTGGGAGCGTATTTTAGTTTAAATTACATATTTATGTTAATATAAATTTTGATTGTCAAAATTTAGTATTAAATAAATATAAAAGAATAAGTTATTATTTTATTATTTAATGTAGATATTAAATAATAAATAACAACGATAATTTAAATTAATCCTTAAGAAGGATAAATTGAATTAAATTAAATTTCTTGACTAACATTAAAATTTGAGTATTGTCCTCAAATAAATTTGATTGTAATTGTTTTTCAAATATCGAAGATCTAAAACAAAGCTGAAGTGTGACTTCAACTGAATAAGATATAAATGTTATAAAATCTACTTATACATCTCTAGTATTAGTTACTAGATATGAATCACATAAATATATGTGAATTTACAGTAATTGTAAAATAAGTAGAAATCTGGAAAAAACAAGTGAACTTACGATTGGAAATGAAGCAAATGTTGTTGGATTATCAATGGGAAGTTAATTCTTGTTATATAAATATATTGGATTAATTAAATAAATAAAATATTTGTTATTATGAAATTCTATATAAAATAAATGTTATTATGAATCTTGTTCAGACAAGTTTAAATTTCATTTATAATAAAAGAACAATTGTTATTCATTTTATTTAAATGAAATATCTTATGGAATTTCACAAATAATTAATGATCTTTATAAATTGTTTACTATAATGCGCTTGACATAAACAATGAGTGGATTAAATTTTATAATTAAATCCAACACACCTTTAGTATTACCAGTTAGCCCAGTAAACAAGAAAGTATATCAAAATCCATAATGATGGAATTTTGAGATCATTTGATTTTGAATTATACGAAGAATACAAATCTTGTTTATTAGGCAAAATAACTGAATCACTTTTTCACTTGACACAGTGATTGAGTGACAAGTATTGGGTCTCAAACATAATGATGTATATGGAGCAACGAATACATAAGCTAGAGGTAGGTTTTATTTCTTCATTATACTTACTGATGATATCAGTAGATATAGATATGTATATCTTATGAAATACATATCAGAATCCTTTGAAAAGTTCAAAGAATTCAAAGTGAAGTTAGAAACCAATTTTAATAGAAAATAAATATTTTTCGAACGGATTGAAAGAGAACATTTAAGCCAATAAATTTAATGACTATCAGAATGAGTTTGGAATTGTTTCACAACTCTGTTCACCTAGAACACCATATTAGAATGGTATGTTTGAACGGAGATATCGAACCTTATAAGATATAGTACGATTAATGATAAGTCATATAGATCTTCCTATAAGTTAAATTTAGAACAATTATATTAAATCCCACTAAAACGATTTGAAGACGCCACATAAGATATGAACTAGGAAATGTCCTAGTGTGTTTAATACGAAGATTTGGGATGTAAGGCGTTTGTTAAACGTCCTTCCTCTAATAAGATCGGACCCAAATCAGATAACTATTTTGTGGATATAAATTCTCAGAGAATAAAATGTTTATTACTTGATTTGGTATCCTTGTGAAGGAGAGTCAGTCTCTTAGATACCGATGGGAATAAAATAGAATTCGAGATATATCGAAAACCACAAGATACCATTAATTCTTGAATAGACAAGAAATTGAGTGGGAGTGACATAATAAATCTAATGTTATTTGATAACACATTAATTATTTTAAATTATGTTAGTTTTAAAATAAGAAATAAACACTGATTCTAAGAAAGAAAATGTTTGGATTAAGAAGTTCATGATTGAACTTAATTCATTGCTTATCCAATGATATACATTGAGATAACAGTACGGCTGTTGCTTAGGCCTAAAACATTAAACTCATTATCGATCCAAACATATATTTAAGAAATATAATTCCTATGTGAAGTTGTTCACAGAAGAAATGAACATATCTGCAAAAGTTACAAACGTTGTAACGTTGCAGACCTACTGAATTAAACTCTGTCGCAGCAGAAGTTTAATAATCACACTAGTTTCATGAGTATATGATACGTAAATGATTGACTCTAGTGCAAGTGGGAGATTGTTAGAGTTTATGCCCTAGAGGCAATCCATTTGATGTGATATATAACAATGTTGTTGTTATTATTTTATTCGGAATAAAATAATATCCTATTATATTATATTTACTGCGTAATATAAATATTAATACATTAGAAGTCCTTAGAATAATAATACGGAATTATATAGTTTGAGTAAGACTGAACTTGAGGTTATATAATGTGATAAGTATTATAATTCTTAAAAGTCCCTAGTCGAGTTTTATTGTTTATACAGGACAACAATAAAGCGTTGAGACTAGTATATTAATTGACTGATGATCACATCTCATTGATCATTAATATACGTGATATTAAAGTCAAGATATAAATACGTATTGGAGAATAACGTATTGGGCTGACCCACCGTGAGATGAGTACATGGAATATAATTAACAGTATCATAAGTTATTCTCATAGTGACAGTGATGTAATGGTCCTCAGACCTGAAATCATTATAATTTTATTCGAGGATATTTGTGTTTTGATATCATCTAAAGTTATTTCGTAACAGAGTAATGATAACAGTGATTATTGGATATATTTCAAATCGAATGAAAATTATAATTGATCTAGATGGAATTTAACCCTGCGATATGTTCGTAGTGATATCCTTGGGCCTCTTGATTGAGTGGGACTGCGAAATGCATGGCCGTGCTCAAATATTGATTTGTTTTAAACAGTCTACTCATCGATCAAGAAAAACGGATTAAATTATAAAGAGGATGATACGATCCATGCCTTGAGTTTAATCCTGGATATAGTGGTTAAAAGGATTATATTACATTGCTACACTGGTCACGAAAGGTTGAATCGAATCGTTAATTGATCTTATTATAACTTGGGTAGCAGCGATGTATTACTAGATGCCGCTCACTGTTTATAATTTAAATATGATTTAAATTATTTCCAACGTTGTAATAACCTATAGGGTCACACAACTGGAATGTTACAAGGGAGACGTTATTTTCTTTGGGTCCAATAAAACGACAATTAGTTGATATTTTATTTGAACTTGGAATTAGTGAATGGGTTGATACCTATTCTATGGTAAACATTTAAAAGGAGATATTTTGCATTTCCCCTTTTAATACACATGAATACCTAGTCGGTCAGGTAGTAGATTTAGATCTATAGAAAATGGCCCCGACTAATTCCATTATTAAAAACCCTAGAAAATAGTGATGGCGGCTAGTACCGTTCTCCCTCCTCTTCAATTTGATTCAAGAGGAAACCCTTCTCGTGGATCACTTGTAGAGGCTCTACACTTGAAGGGCTCCTGATTCGATTCATCGTTCTTCCCATCGTTCCAGATTTGCAGCGAGATTCAATCAATTTAAAATTAGGGTTTTTCACAACCGAACAAGGTATGGATTTTCGATTACAATTTTATTGCATAGATCCGTAAACTTAAATGTTAACTTGATGATTAATTTAGGGCTTTGATTTGATCTAGTCAACCCTAAATTACTAACACGAAAAGAATTGAAATTCTCCATTGGCGACTTGGTATTTGTCAAGATTTCTCCATTGAAGAATGCGATTCGATTTGGTAGAAAAGGAAAGTTGGCACTAAGGTTTGTTGGTTCATTCCCAGTTCTTGAACAAGTTGGGAATTTGGCATATAAAGTCAGATTTCCTGACAAGATGGCAGGAGTTCACAACGTATTTCATGTTTCCCAGTTAAGGAAGTTCATGCACGATTCTAATATGACTATTTTACCAGATTGTTGGACAATATCGAAGTAGAACCTGAGGTGGTTGGGGACCATAGACTGATTCGTATTGGAGGGTAAGATACGAAACGACTTCGGAGGAAGACAGTGAAACTAGTGAAAGTCCAGTGAGGTGATAATGAAAACGACTGTACTTGGGAAATAGAGGAGAACATAAGGAAGTCGCATCCAGAACTCTTTGCTTGGTAAGATTTTAATAGTGATAATTATTCCCTTGTTAGTAAACCACATGCTAGGATAGGCTTGTTGTGATATCATGTATGTTTATTTATTTGCAAATGGTTGATAGGCATGCGGGATCCATTGTATGTTTTCTTAATTAAGCAATTATGGGCACGAAATTTCTTAATGGGGGAGAGTGTAACAACCCACATTCTATGCATCGGAGGATCATAGAATATACATTTTATTTTCATACGAAGTCGTATGGTCGTGTAAGTTTGGGAAATGACTATTGGGGTCATTTCCCATGTTCACGATTTTCGGCGAATTTTAAATGACTGTTTTACCCCTAGCGAATCTTGTTTCAACTATAACTTGTGATTGGTAAGTATTTTTGACCTGAAACCACTCCCATTGGATTTGGATGATGGTTTACCTTTCTGTAGAGTGGTCATATTAGCCAAACAGACTTACTGTTTGGGAGATATGGCTGAAACAAGGTTTGGACGGTGAAAAACAGCTTAACCGGGCCAAGTAGGGTGATTAGCAACTAAGCCCATAACCCATTTCGGGATTAGGGTTATGGGAGGGCTGATAAGGTTTGGGAAATTAGTTTTATTCTTTTTCCAACTGCCATTTACATCCTTGAAACCCTAGCAATGGCCTCCACCTTCTAAATTCATCCCAAATCGCTCTTTAATCGCGTATTAGCTTAATGTACACCATATCAAGGAAGATTATAAAAAAATCAAAGTTGGAGCTGCTGTGTTACATTGGAAACCATGCCAAAACAGTAGAGTTTCAGATCTAAGATTTTATTTGTGGCTAAGATAAGTGATTTGCATTGTTTTTCACTAATTACGGCTAATTAGGTGTGATTAGTGATAATTAGCGAAATTATACATGATAAAACTCTGGAAAAATATGTAAAAATTCTTAAATATTATTTTAGGGCTATAATAGAAATTTGTGTTAATTTGGATATGTTTTGCTAATCCTATCATTAGTTATGGTTAAACATGATTAAGGGGAAAACCAAGGGTTTTGGGTATGTTTGATCCATATATACATGATTATTCATCGTTTTGGTGTTTATGGTTGATTAGTTGCTATTACTGCTTGGAATGTTTTGTGATTGTCTAGAACTGTTAGATTGGTCAAAAATGCCGTCGTGTGGCGTAAACAGCTGTTGGAAAGAAGAGCAGGAAGCTGGACCGGATTGGGCTCGTGACCTCCGAAGCGACATGCTCTTAAACCCCATCTCTAACCCGACTCGTGAATGAAGATCACGAGCCACCTGCACCACTCACAAAGCACCTGAACCGATGGCATCACCGAACTGGCTGGAGCTACCACGAACTACCCCTCCAATCCGATGCACCACGAAACAGTGCTTGGAGGAGTCACGAACTGGTGGAAGGATACAACCCGATCCGAACTGGGTCGGTGACCACGAACCGAACCGAACGGAGGAGTCTGGAGTCAGAACTGCGACGACCTGATGGAGGATCCACGAACCGGAGGGGTATTCAGGACCCGAACCTAAGTGATGATCACGAATTGAGAACTCAGGATCCAAATGGGAACCAACAAGTTAACTTCATGAGTTGGACTTTACTGCGGGACGTGTGCAAAGGGGTTATCGATGCCTATAGCTTTGACTCACCATTGATATACGGATTATTGGCTATGGATCAGTGCAATGGAATTGTCATGACTCCATGGGGCAGAGTGGACATAGCAAAGGATTAGAGGCTATGGATCAGCGCAATGGGATCATTATAATTCCCAAGGGCAAGTGATCGTTGCAAAGGATTTGGTGAACAAAGTGGTAGATATCGTATACTTTACGCACTGAGTGAGAGATGTGAGAATGATTGCTATGTTTTATGTTTGCTATCACCATGACATGCACACCCCCTCCCCATTATTTTTCACACCATGTGTTAGTTCACCTTGGAGTATTGTACATCCTATTGTGCTAACTCTTTGGTTGCAGGTCCAGGTTCGGGTATGGTTATGTATACCTGTTATTGTTCTGTTTTTGCTGCTTATCGCTCATACCAGACTTTTGTCTGACCCAGAGTTTTATGTCTCTTCTTATTACTCTGGGTGCTCCTAAATGAGCAGACTAGAGACAGGTTAGCTGGTTATGCATGAGTAGCTGTCCAGAGACGAGCAGGAGGCTTACACGTATCATTTCCATATATTGTCCCTGTGTTGTGGATGGTCATTACTTTGGGCATTAGTAGTGTACCTTCCTATTTTTCTTTGGAGAGTTTTTAAAAGTTGTAATAATGATGGTTTAGATCATAAGCTGTATTTTGAATTTTTCCGCTGCTATGATGGTTTAGTTTTTAGCTTATGCACTGTCTCGCCTGTTTTATATCAGGTTATGTTATTATTTTATTTTTTTCCATGCGTTGTGAGATATACTACATGTTCTTTGATGATTCGTCGTTTCAAAACCCTTTTCCTTTGACGACCGTCCCTTGCTGGTTAGACATCGGCACAGTGCATTTCAGGGAAACGTCGGCTGGTGCGGGACGGGCCATCACATAGAGCATGGGACTACGTCAGAGATCGATTAGACTCTACTCCTTATTTCTCATTTATTTGGCATTCTAAAAACAGTCATCGCATGGCATTTATATCCTACTTAGCTATTTCGAACAAACTCAGTACAAAGGAACGCTTAACATTATATGCCACTGTAACAGACACTACTTGCAAATTATTTAATTTATTTGCAGAATCAACTAACCATTTATTCTTTGAGTGCTCCTTTTTAGCTTCTATTTGGAGGTCCATGAAATTAAAGCTTGGCATTTCATCAAACACAATAGGCTCGATCCAGGAAGAAGCAACAAAACTTCGTCGAACCTTTTGGGAGAGAAATCAGTTGCAAGATCTAACTTATGCTTCTCTTACAATAACGATATACCACATCTGGAGTGAGCATAATTCAAGGATTTTCAGGCATTAGCAATCGCCACCGCATGTGAAACTGAAGGAAATTGAAATTTAAGTGAGATATTTGGTTTGTAACAATGGATCTCGAACAGCTCTTACTCAAGAAAACTTGGACTTGTTACGGCGGTGGGGAGTGGAGCTGTTTGATTTTGATTGGTGTGGTGAGGTTGAAGTAGGCCTACGCGAGATTAGGGGCCGAGAGCATCTGGGCTTTTCTTTTTTCTTTCTGCAATTTATTTTATTTTCTTTTTTTGTGTAATATTTGTGTATAACTGTAAAATGTATGGAAATTATATGTGCTCTTTTCCCTTGCGAGGTACCTAGTAAGGGGATTGTAAGATTTTGATGAGGCATATAACGGAAGTATATGGTTGGTGTACATAATAAATTGTACCAACTTTTTAAAAAAATATGCAGGAAATAAATATTGAAGACTGTAGAGTTTTAGAGATTCAAGATATTAAGGAATTCAAGAGTCATGAGTATCAAGATATCAAGACTTAAAGAACTCAAGATTATCAAAAGTAACAGATTCTAGTTTATATGTAAAACTCCGGTTAGTCCTTTCAAATTCTGTTTTCAAATTCCTTTTCAAATTCTGTTTTCAAACTCCTTTTTTAAATGATTTCAAATTATTAAGTTTATACTTATGATTTCAAATATATATATATATATGTTTGTAGTTTATTATATGTTTTACTAATTTATATCATATAACATTATAAATAGATTTATATGTTTAAAATTATATATATTACTATATTGTTATATATTTTTACACTTTAGAAAATTCATTTCGAAACATTAGTTTTGATTCATGAATTTCCAGAATATATATATTGGTTTTAACACTTGAAAAATGATGTATATGTCGACATGTGCATATCGGTACGTCGACATATAACTGTCATATTTTTAATTTTCAAATGAAGTATTTTTAATTTTCATAATCTGGCCTGATATTTTGATCCGGTATTTCAGGCTCGATCCGATCTTCCAGGAGTTACTCGATCGATCAGTTGGTTTTGACTTCAGAAGTGTACGCCAATCCTGAGGAGGGACATCTTTGCTTATTGTGAAGTTAGTTCAGTTAGAACCATAATCAATTGATCTAGAATGAAAGTCGATTCCAGCGACACAGGGTTCGATTGGTACCTGATAATGAGCCTCGATCTTGAGTTGTGATGGCTTTTGCGAAAAAGCTGGTTAACAGTAGTCATTTATTGTAGCAACCCAGAATTTTGACAACAGATTAGTTATTTAATTAGATTCTCAAAAATAGGAATTTTACAAACAATGGAATTTGACCATGAAACTTTAATCGATGCGTTCATCTGGGAATTCTGGTCAAATCTCATGATTGGAGTTTCGCGAACGAAGTCCGTATGAAAAAGTTACGGACGAAATACGAAAAACGGATGGAAATAATTAAGTATAACAAACAATATATATCTTCCCATATATAACCAGCCCTCACCAGGTGAAATGACTGAAGGGTGGTGACATCCTTTGAGGAGCGGTCTACTGCTTCGGGTCTGAGATTCCTAGTGGCGGCTAGGTTAAGTGGGTTAGGTTTTATATATTTTATAATATAAATGGACGAATGTAAATTGAAACGAATCTAACAGTTCATGGCCAATTCCACTCCTATAAATAAAGAGGTAAGGCCTCACTCTTTTCTGCACAAGTCTGTAGGTAGCAGCGAAGCTGTAACACCCCGTAATTTTATAAGAACACTATATTGATAAACTAAAGAATACTTAATTAAATATTGGGAATTAAGTAAAACGAACTGCACTATTTCGTTCATCTCAGAATTTTGCTTAAGATAGACTCTTAGTTTGCATAAAATGGACATCGTAGGAAGAAGTTATTAAGTCTAGAAGTTTATATACGCATAAGAGAATTATGTGTATATATATAAACCAATCAGAGAATTCAAAATAATAATAATCAAACAACGAAGCAGGAAAATAATCTGGGGCGGAATCGACATGTTTGGAGTCGACCCGAGACCTGACTGGGTCGACCTAGAGTGTTTGGGTCGACCAATGGTTCATCCTAGATCGGGGTGGGTCGACCCAATGCAGATTTGGGCAGATTCTCCTTTTTGAACATAGACTGATTTGTTGGCTTGGTTTGTTCGCTTTAGGATATAAATAAGACCCCAATTCTATTTTTGTATACATAAAAAACATTGGAGACAATGAGATGCTTCCCCAGCTTGGATTGAGTTAGCCTATTTTCTCCAACAACAGCTTATACACATACAAGAATTTCTTCTATAGCTTGAGTCTATTATTCTTTGTTCTTTAGATCTAGTCTCTGTGATTCATGTTATTTTTAGATATAAACATTTAACAAGTAACCCTGATATGTCTAAACCTATGCCTGTTAAGAATCTGATTCATACCTAAACAGATCTGTCATTACATGTATCCTTCTGTACACCTGATCTACTGTTCAGTTCTTATATGCCTATTTCTGATATGCCTATTTCTGTTATCATATGCCTATTCTATTATTATGCTTATTTCTTTCTCTTCTCTCCTTCTTTCCCTTTTTATTTTTATAGCCTAGACTACTTTCGAGCCTAGGCCTATCGCTGAAATATGCGAATGGACGAAATTAGGAATGGTTGGGAAAGATAAATTGGGGCATAACTTGTATTATGAATCATTACAGGGGTTTGGGGGCATAACCTATACTATACAATTTGACTAAAACTCGGAGCATATGTTATACTGTTAATTATGACCGTAATTTGGGGCATATAAATCAGTAGGCTTAATTTAGGATTAAGCGGAACATGTTAGTGAAACTGTAAGTAACCTTCTGTAACTCGCGGAGATATTTAATCTGTTAAAATGACTAATCTGCTGAAATCTATTGAGATTGAATTCTTTAATTGAAAAACCTATGACGAGCATGAATAATTCCTAAATAGGATTATTAGACCAAAAAGATTGTTAACACGATTATGGTAATTAAGAAATTGGAAATAACGGCATGGGGACACAAGGTTAAGTTCAACTTATGGTAGAAGCCTTCCCGGAACCGCCCGACAAATCCAGCATCCACAAGTAGTCAACTTAATGTGAGAGGTCTGGTGCATTAACATACATGAACGAGGAGTGAAAATAACTTGTTAACCTGTAATACATAACCTGTTTAATCCGTAGGGGTTATATAAACCATTAAACTGTAACTTGTTGAATCAGTGGAGTTACGTAAATTTGTTGAATCTACAGGGTCAAGTAAATCTGTGAGGGTTATATGATCCTGTTAATATGTAAGACTTAACTTGTTATATCTGTTAGGGTTATATGAACCCGTTAACTTGTAATACTTAACCTGTTTAAATCAGTGGGGTTATGTGAACCAATGAAATTGTGGGGGGTTAAGTAAACCCATTTGAATCTGTGGGGGTTAAGTAAATATGTTAAATCAGTGGGGGGTTATACGAACCCGATAAACTTAATCTTTTTTTATATGTTGGGGTTATGCAGGCTTGTTAAACTGTTAGGCATAACCTGTCAAAATCCTAGTAGTTAGGGATACAAGCCTAGGGGATGGCTTGTGTCATCTGTTGCGTCGGCCCATATCAGTCAGTTACCCACACTAGTATCATAGGAGGACCCTAGGTAGGGGTCGGGGCACACTTATTGATCTGATTATAAGAGGTTCATATGGGAAGAGGGGTTCTGATAGAACGTTCCGGCAGAGTCATGTGCGTGCATGGTGTTGGATTGTTCAAAGATAATAAGACGCTATAACACCAGTAGATACATCTGTGTCTATATGGGGGTTGCCACTTGAGGAAGTGATACATCCTACCGTGGGGATGGCATAGGGTATTTACGGAATAGGAAGCCGATCGATTGGAGGTAGTAATTAGGGTACATCTAGTTGTAATGACCTGTATTTTTGGCAGTCAAATATATAATTTAATTTATTTATTTTAGATATTTTATTTGGAATATTAATGGATTTTAGTATTGAATTCGTTATTTAAAACAAAGTTTTAACGTTATATATTTATATAATTATAAATCGAGCTCGAAATGGCGCGGCAGTTCATAAAATGGAGTTTTGAACTTCAGCTAAATATACAGAGTCCGATATAAGTCGGATTTCTGTTAAATGAGAAACATTGGAACCGTATTGATTATAATTTTCATACGCAAGAGAAAAATCCAGATTTTGTGTTATAGATTGTTAGCTATGGCCAAATAAATTTGGAAATAGTCGCTATGGAAATCGTTATTTAATTATAGGCCTTTAAAGTAGCGATTTTTGCAAATAGACTTTGTTTTCGATGAAATCAGTTTCATTGGAACCATATCGTTAAACTATTGTAAGAAAATCAAATTGCGTGGCAAACCGATGTCGTATGTGACCACGGTAGCCGTAAATGTCCATTCAATTTATATAGCGTGTAATTAATTTAATTTAATTTAATTTAATTTAATAGAGAGATATTTGACTGTAACTTGAGCAAACGATCAAATTAAGCTTCGAAACCAGTTTCAATGAGTTCGAACCGTCGATTAGAGTTATGATAGGTATATAGTTTGTTATTTTTGGAGACCGAGTAGTTTGTTGTCCAAAATAGCATTTCAGTGCGTGTAAAAATTGCCTACTAGGAAACAGTCTCAGAATGCGATGAAACTTGTGGCGTTGGATTCGTATTAATTAATTATTGTAGAATTTTCAATTTTTGTGTCAATTGGACTTACCGTGTGATCGTGGCAACGATAAACGCCTAAATCAATTATATTATTTGGTCAATTCAGACAGGGGTAACTTTAAAGGAATAAATGACCGGCCAAATGAACTCCAATTTGAACGAAACAAGTTTCTTTGGATCCATAAGGAAGAGGCCTAGTAAACTGTCAAGGTTCCAAATTTTTTGGGTTTTCCTATAATTTTAGGGATTTTAAACGCTTCATTTTTCATCGATAATTATAAAGGACTTTTCACAAACGATCTCGAAATTGGAGAAACCAGTATCATCGGATCCGGAACATTTTTCTATGCTAGGATTAGGATTTTAATTTCAAATTAAAGGTTGTTTGAGGGGGGTTTAACTCGTTACTTAGCAACGAAGTTTGGTTTAATAATAAAATAATCTAACCCTAATCCCATATATACCCATTCATTCCCCCTTACCCTAACTTTCGGTCACTGGTAAACCAATTTTACAGCCGCCACCCAAGCAAATACATGGCCACAAATGACCGAAACAAATCCCCCTAGATCTTCGAATTAGCTAATTAAATTGAAACTTCTTGTTATAAATATGGAGAGGTCGAAGAGTGCTTGAATCAGAGTGGTTATGATCTAAATTCGAGGAATATTAGGGCTGGAATCACGCTCGAAACTGGGCATGTTCGAGGGCCAATTCACTGTGCAAGGAGGCTCTAAGTCTAGTGATGTTCAGGGCAAAGGGGAACTGGGGTAAGGCGAGCAGGCCAGTGGTCACCAATTGGTCTCAGGCGATTGGGAATGGACGAGAGCATCTGAATGCGTGGTGTTTGGGGGAGGAGAGATGCGACGTAGAGGGGGAGTTAATGGCGGGTTCTGATGGTGGTGCGGTTGGGGTTTATGGCGGTGGAAGTTGTGGAAGGGGGCGATGGTTTCTGAGTTCGAACTCGGTGAAGGTAGCAGGTACGAATGAAGTAAAGGGGACGTTTGCTTTAACATGGAAACAAGAGCAGTAACTGTTTTGATTACATAATTAAAAAGGTTCTTACTATAATAATAATCAAATAAAGAAATTAATTATTAATTATTTCTATAGGGGTTGGACATTGGGCGGAGACAACGGGATGAGCAGGAGCAAAACGAAGGCGAAACAGTTAAGGACTATTTTAGTCGACTTGATTAAGTTATTAACATAGTAATGAAATTTTTATAGTAACAATTGATTAAGAAAATAAGAGAATTAATTATCATCTAATTGCGTCAGGTTTTGAACAAGGCAAAAGAGAAAGACCGACCTGGACTTTGGTCTCTGGTTGAAGAACGAAGACGAGGACGATGATTAGTAGAAGTTTGGACTAGCCCATTTGCTTTAATTACAGTAAATAAACGTTGCGATTAAACTATAATTGAAACTATAACTAGTTAATATAATTATATATTTATAACAATCTTAACTGGTGCAGGGTCTTTCATCGGAAGCAATAAACGAATGCGAACAAACGGATCTTGAGCAAACCATAGTCAACTTGAAATTGGTTTAAAAAGTAATGAGTCAACCTTATAATTTGATTAGGGAAATGATTAGATTAAGTAATTTATATTAACTTATATTAATAACAACTTGTTATGATGTTAACAGAAAATCAAGTTACGTTAAGATTATGGCGAGAGGATCTGAATTTGGAACAAATCTGGATTCAAATGGAATCAACCAGGATTTTTAATTGAATTAAACATCAGTTTAATTTAATTAAAATAGGCCGTTAACAATGGAATCAAATCAAAGTGAGCTAAACTCACTCAGTTACTCCCATTTATATTTTATATAAATTGGTTTTTTATTTTATGTGCTCTAGTTGCTAATGGTTGACTGTTTGCTAACTATATACTCATTTGTTGATTTAACTAATGAAATTAAACTGTTGTTTAATTTCAGTGAAATACCAAATCGTTATTTTAACGATTTGATCCAATGAATGTAACTTACCTTATTGGTTACGTTTATTTATAAACGTGTTTAACTATTTAATTGTTTGAATTTCTTGTGAATTTATTGCTGTTAAAGGGTCATTATTTATTGTTATCAGTTAAATGAAATTGAATGGTCTGATTTGAGATAACCATTTTGGATACAGGGAAGAACAGGTTGAGGGGAGCCAACGGGATTCCTTAAATATATTATTTATTTTCATATTATCATATATGAACTGTCATGATTGGGTTATTTATTTGATTAGTGATTATTGACTGAAAATTCAAACTATGCTTTGTTTTAACCAATGGGCAATATCGGTTGAGTAATCGGCAGTAAATGGCACAAGAGTAAATTGATTTGTTTATATTGATTTACCATTAGGTGGATCGATAAAACTGAAGTTATAAAATTTATTTTATAACTAGAGTTAGATTTTTAAATATATTATTTTAAATAAAAGTTTGTTTAAAGGAAATAAATATTTATTTATTTTATTTAAATTTATAATTAATTATTAATTTTATAAAGTCAATTCTGATGTTAATCAAATCAATAAACTTGTGAGTAGAAATTAACCTAACCATTGAGTTGGGATAATTGTTTTGTTAAGGAACAATTAAATGGAATTATTTAAATTAATTATATTATTAACTAATTTAAAGAGAGAACTAATTGGAATTGGTTAACGTGATAACTGTGTTTTGAGTGGACTAAATCGACCGCTTTTTAATTGGAATTGATTATTTAATTAGCCTGATTTGAAATAATCTAATAAAATAGTTTAGTGAGTATTATTTAATTTTAATAAGATTTAAACAGGAAATTTACTATTTATTTTAATAAATAAAGGAATTAACTATGGAAGTAGTTAATGATTGAAATAAATTATTATTTTAATAATAATTTAGGAAATTCTTTTTAATTGAAATTCATTTAAAGGTAATCGAAATTGAAATGAAATCTAATTGAATGGTAGAAGGGATTTAGGAATGGGTTTATATTTAAAAACCCAAAATTTTACAGTGAAGTTATAAAGAGGAATTTAAGCAAAGATGATACTTAAATAAATGTGAGTTAATATGTGAATTAAGTTAAAAAGGGAATTGAGATGAAAAGGGTTCATAATAAACCAAAGTTATATAAAAAATGTGAGGAGTTATATCATTAATTTTAAGTTAACGTTACTAAATAATGGGATTAAGTAAGAAGGGGAATTAAAGTAAGATTACCAAAGCAGGAATAGTTGAACGGATTTGGAAAGGGATTGGTAAAAGTGAATTTGGGTAAAGAAGTGGATCATAGGATTTGATAAACAAATCCGAATTTTGAAATAAAATTGTTTAAAAAGGTAAAGGTTAAAAAATTGTGCTTTATAAGGATTTACTTAATTATTAAATTAAGGAATAATGTTATATTTGAGAAGGAGATTTTCAAAGAGATAAGAAGGTTGTATGAGATCGTATTTTGAATATAATAGTAAATTGGGAATTCATATTGGCATTAAAATGTAGTATTGGTTTTTGGATTACAAATGGTATCTATCTGAAGATAAGAACATTGTTGGTCAAGGTCTGAGAGGTAACTAAAATACCCCAACTTGAACAACATCAGGATTATCTGAAGATGATATTAGTTGGTAATGGTAGAAGGGGTTAGCGAAAATTTATTATTTCCATTTGTGAAATAATAATGAAATGTTGGGTCAAATTTGGAGAGTATATAACGGGAGTTCTGAAGTAAAGGAAATTTGAAAGAGGTGAGTATAATATATATATATATATATAATGGGGATTCCAAAGTGAAAAGGGAAATAAAAAGGGGTTACGTGAAATTATAACGATATTTTCGAGTTGGGAAAGAAAATGTAAAGTTGAGTTTTATTATATAAGAATAAGCATGGGTACTTTCAAGAAATGAATAAAAGATATTTGTTATTTTTATGAATAAGTTGAACTGATTTCCCCAATATTAGATAATAAGGTGGCTAATGTTTTGAAAGTGAAAATTGGAATATGGATATATAAAAAAATGAATTTGTTTAAAGAAAAATATTATGTTAAATAAGAAGCGAGAAACTATATTTATAATATCGAAATTTCAAAGAGTTCTAAATTTACATTTGTTCTAATTAAAAAGGCCAATTGATGCTGAATACTGAACTAATGAACCCATTGGATTTTCACGATTGAATCACTGTTTATTTTGATAGTTAATGTCCGACTATCAAATTTGTCCAATACATTGTTGGAATGGAAAGACCGGGATCGAATTTATATTCGAAAACCATTCCGACTAGCAAATACGTAAAAGAAGATTATTTATGCTGGAGAACTGAAGACTGTTGATCTTCATAAGCGGAAGAACAAATTGTTGAGTTTCTCTGGTTTAGCGGCCAAAGTTATTTCGACAGTAATTCTTTCGTAATTGAAACCTACGGATTGCAAGGACTACTCGTTATTAATCTATAGAGTGATTCCTTGGAGGGGGTAGGAGGGTGCCTTCGGTTCATCCTGTTCCTGGATGACTTGTATGGATGGATTTTTGACAGAGTATTTCTAAAAGAATTACATACGTTGATTTCTTCAAACGTACCATAGTTGATGGCGGAGAAATGGTTTTTCTCTAGCCAAATAACTAGAGTATTTTTATGGACGTCAATTAGTGATATTTGGCGGATCTGATAATGTGGCATTCAAAGTGAATGGTGACCAGACGTTCAAAAGGGAAATTCAAACCTCAAGCCTCATCAACCGAGAAATGACAAAAATCGGGCAGGTAGTGTAACACCCCACCTCCGCTAGGGTCACTCACAAAGGGAATGCACTAGTTTTGGTGGAGTATTATCTAGGTAAACATAAACAGAGATATCATAAGGCAGAACATAAATAAAGCAGCGGTAAAAATTAAAAACCAAATCTTTATTATTTTCAAGGAAAGAGTCAAAACCCCATATATCCAAGGTACAAATTATTCCATTACATCAAGTTCCAAATAAAGAAGCATAAACTTAAGTTAACAAAAGTAAATTATTCCCCATAAATAGCAGAAGTAGCCATAGCATAGCTCAAGACCAAACCGTACATGAGCTGTTAGAAAGCAAGCTAAATCCAAGCTAAGAGCTAGTGTTTCATTCCTGAGAACCTTGGGGGGGGGGACGAAAGAAAACGAGGCGAAAGGAAAAAGGGTCAGTCATAAGACTGGTAAGCCCTAGTGACTTTCAGTATAAAAACTAGTAAAGGTAACATGACATGTGAAAACTGGAATTAAACATAAGGATGATAACAAGACTAGTATGACAATTAAGATAACTAGATAAGTCAAGTCTAGCATCGCATATTCAAGATTCGCTGCACCATCTGTACTAGTGTTCTAACCCATGTCAAGTATTAATCATGAAATGATCCCTTGGCCCAGTATCATGAAGTGACCCATTACGGGGTCCTACTGTACGATCTACTAATTGATCAGCTCCCTACAAGTTCTAGCTCGTCATGTGTCTGTGTCATACGACCCTATCCTGAAATGTAGTTACCTGTGCTAGGTCCACCATAGGGTGTATCAAGCCCTATGGTGCCAACCACCGACACGAATCAAGCACGCACAGTGTAAACCTACGGGTGCCCAATGCCTGCTTTTTCAACTCCGGACTACGTGCACGACCATAGTCCGCCTGAGCCTACAATGGCGCACCTACTCAGCCGTCGTTCTGGTCGCTTACAATCGACCCAGTAATCGTGCCCCACCCTGCCTAGCCCCAGGGTATCGTGATACATCTAAGTGGGTTACTGCTGAAAAGGACCGCGTAACTAGGGTTTCTAATGAGTTAAGTGTTGTCATTCAAATTCGTGACTTAACCTTATCCAAATCATGTATCAAGTTGGTTAAATGTGTTCAAGCGGTTCATGACTTAACCCTATCAAATCATCGTGTCAAGTTGGTTAAGTATATTCAAGTGGTTCATGACTTAACCCTATCATGTGGCATTAATTCATTGATGCACCCTAACCTCTCACATTAGACTAATAGTTGTGGTAACCGGATTTGCCGGGCGGTTCCGGGCTGATTTACACCACAACATAGTCTAACCTCGGGTTTTGCATGCGATATGACCAACTATCCACATTGGATCCTATTGTTTGCAGTCACTGGATTCGCTGGGCGGTTCCGAGCAGATTTACACTGCAAACTCAACCCAACCTCGAGTTGGCCATTTTCAAGTTTATCTAAGTGTCATGCCCAGATTCAAGTTTCGAGTCTAAATTCATGTCAAGTTTTCAGGTCATGTTTCATGTCAAATCGTGTCAAGTTCACGTCCATATACAGGTTCAAGTTATAATAAAGTTCATGTTCAAAGCCAATTCATGTTTTTACCTAATCTACCCAAATCGTATTCCCATCGCACACAAACTCTAATTGATACAAATAAATCTAATTAGGGAATAACATAAAAAGGGACGGGTATAAGGTGGCAAAAGTGATTACTAGAATAGCATGGTATGACTTGAGATAAATGATTATAACATTACTGACATATGGAATATTGGCCTCAAACATAAAGATTCCAAATCTAGCAAAATAAGGTACAAGTCAAGATAACAGTTGTTATAAGGTGATAGTATAGTCATGGTAACGATTGACATAAGGTGATAGTATAGTCATGGTAACGATTGACATAAGGTGATAGTCATAAACTTGTGACTAATAGCAGATTCAACATGATAATATGAGGGATTTTTCTTTTTGATTTACAACATGAGTAGGCCCCAAATCAATGTCATAGTAATATACCCAAAAGTCAAGATCCAAGATAAACAAGAATGGATGTAAAACAGTCATCATACACAGGTCTAATTTCAATTTACAACATATTCATATTACATTTACAGTTTAAATCTAAAAGTAACTAGGGCTTACAGATCGTGGTTCGAGAATTAGAAAAAGAGAGTCGATGTTGAATCTTTATATGCTTAGTCAAGTCCTAACAGAAACCCTCAAATCAGAAATTCTCTTGACGTAGTTTCGGCATAGAAGAAGTAGTCCCCTTTCTCTAACTTTTTAACCAGAATTAGAGCAGCATAAGGTCAGAGAGAATTTTGTGTAGAGAGACTAGTGTTAGGGGCTGTTTATATAGGGTCAGGTCAACGAATGTAGACAGAAACGAGGCCAGAAACATCAAAGTGAATCCAGCTTCAAAAGTGGGCTCGGCCACCAGGTCGACCCCCAGGTCGACACTATGGTCGACCTGGTCCTGGGCAGGTCGACTACATAGTCGACCCCCAGGTCAACCTGGTCCTGGGCGGGAAATTTCCCGCCCAGTCCATTCTGGGGTTTGAATTTCGAAATTTGAATTTGAATTCTGAGCTGTTTTGAACTTGAAAACTTCTGAAAACTTCGAAACGTCATAACTTGGTCATACGGACTCCGATTTTTGAAACTCGAACTCGTTTCCAAGAAGAATTTCGAGACGAATGCAATGGCGTAACCCGTTTCCCTTGTTTCTCATTTTAAAAATTAATTCTACCTTGATTTATGGTTATTACACGTTATAAAAATATGGGTTATTACATTCTCCCCTCCTTAAAGGATTTCGTCCCCGAAATCTCTAAGTTAGAAAGAATATATCCTACCATCCAATCATCCATCTACTCAAAGCATCATCCACAGGAAACCATTGTCCTTAAAAGATTTCTAGTGTTGTATGAACATATGCAGAAAGTGTGTGTATATGTAGTTATCTAATGCAAAAGATCAGGCGGTTACTGATTCAGTAAACCTCCTTAATGCAAAATATGTTAGTGTAATGAATCCAACATGTATGAAAATTCCTAGCATAGTTTATAATCTCTATATGAGTGCACAAACATTCATTCATATGCAACATCCAAGTGATAACATAACAAGTTCCATCCATATACAAGTATAAGCACTCATGCATATGCAACATGAAAATGTGATTGAGCCGATCTAGTGCCTAATGTGTATCATGCATCCACTAGCAACCACTTGCAAACACTTTCAACCATTTGCAAATATCAACCATAACATGTTTCAATCACATGTTTACATCCATATGGTTCTACCTAAGGTTCTCAAGATAAGATCGGGAAGATAACAAGACAAACGTAGGTAGTAGAAGCATGATACGAAAAGGTTTTCAAGTTTATAGGAAAAAGAGATCGAGAATGTACCCTAAAAAAGGAATGGGTAAAGTGCGCGTATCTTCTCTTCGGTTTCCCAAGTTGCGTCTTCTTGGGCTTCACTCCACTGCACTTTAACTTGCTTGACTTCTCGATTCCTTAGCTTTTTAATCTCCGTCCCCAAGATACGAATCGGAATTCGCCTCAATGTTGCCTCTTATTCCACTTCTACGTCTTCAAGGATGCTTGGCTCAACCACTTTGGTCGACTCATGCAAGCACTTTCGGAGATGCGAGACGTGAAAGACATTGTGTACTCCAGTCAGCTTCTCGGGTAAGTCTACCTTATAGGCCATCCGTCCAATCCTCTCAGTGATAGGGAACGGTCCTACGAACCTTGGTGCTAGCTTTCCAACTGCTCCAAAACGAACTACATTGCGTAACGGAGAAACTTTTACAAAGGTCATATCTCCGACTTCGAACTCTAGGTTTGTCCTTCTCTTGTCCGACTAAGATTTCTGTCTATCTTGGGCCGTTTTCATCCGTCTTCGTATCAACTCAATCTTTTCAGAAGTGTCCCTTATCATGTCAGGGCCAAGTTTAAGCCTGTCTGTCGTCTCCCACCAACAAGTTGGCGATTTGCATGGTCTTCCATACAGGGCTTCGAACGGTGCCATCCCGATGCTAGCTTGGTAACTATTATTATATGCAAACTCCACGAGAGGAAGATGGTCTTCCCAAGTGCCACCAAAGTCAAGAATGCATAGCCTCAGGAGATCTTCTAGTACCCTATTTACCCTTTCGGTTTGTCCATCCGTCTGTGGGTGATAGGTCGTGCTTAAACTCAGTCGTGTACCCATTGCTTCTTGTAGACTATTCCAAAACTGGCTAGTGAAAATCGGGTCACGATCACTAACTATACTAGAAGGAACCCCATGCAACCGTACTACTTCTCGAAGGTAAATAGACGCTAGCCATGATGCGGTCCTCTTGCTTTTCACCGGAATGAAGTGAGAACTTTTCGTGAGTCTATCAACTATGACCCATATGCTAGTATTTCCCTTCCTTGACCTAGGCAGTCCATCCACGAAATCCATCGAGATACTCTCCCATTTCCATTGCGGAACCTCCAAAGGATGTAATAGCCCATCAGGCTTCTTCGACTCGGCCTTTACTTGTTGGCACACCATGCACTTCGAAATGAACTCTGCCACGTCCTTTTTCATTCCATCCCAAAAGAAAATGCGTTTCATATCTTTGTACATCTTATCCCCTCCGGGATGTATAGTCATCTTCGAGTGGTGCGCCTCTTCGAGAACTTTCCTTACTAGGTCTCCCACTTGTGGGACACATAGCCTTCCATCGCGCCTTAGCCATCCCTTGTCATCTATGGCATACCTACTGAGGTGACTTGACGTCTCACCACTAATCAGCTTGTCCATGATTTCGACTATCTGTGGGTCTTCCTTCTGTGAAGTCCCTACTTGATCTAGAAGTGTAGGTCTTAACTCAAGAGATGCTAACGTAGCAGTCAATGACTCAACAGCAGGTGTAAAATCAAAGGTTGCTATAAACTCAAGGCTTTTCCTTTCAACAAACAAGGGGCTCAAAGTCAACCTTTTTCTACTTAGCGCGTCCGCCACCACATTACCCTTGCCATGGGTATAAGCTATATTGAAGTCATATGATGCCAAGAACTCCATCCACCGTTGTTGTCTCAGATTCAAATCTTTCTGTGAGAAGAGGTACTTAAGTGATTTGTGGTCTGTATACAGCTCAAACCTCTCCCCTAGAAGATAATGCCAAGCTTTAAGTGCAAAAACAATCGCGGCCAACTCCAAGTCATGCGTGGGACAGTTTTTCTCATGAACTTTAAGTTGTCTGCCCCCCGTAGCATATTACTCTTCCATCTTGCATTAGGACAGCGCCTAATCCCGTGCCGCACGCATCTGTGTACACGGTAAACATCTTACCTCCATCGGGTAATGCCAAAACTAAAGTTGTGGTGAGGGCTCTCTTAAGTCTCTGAAAAGCAGCGTCATACTCTATGTCCCATGCAAAAGCTAGGTCCTTCTTTGTTAACTTAGTAAGAGGGGCTGAAATCTTAGTGAAGTCCTTAATGAACTTCCTGTAGTAGCTCGCCAAACCAAGAAAGCTCCTCACCTCCGTTGCATTCTTAGGAATTTTCCAGTCCTGTACCGCAACTACCTTTGTGGGGTCCACGGCTATGCCTTGCTTAGAAACTACATGCCCAAGGAACCGAACTTCCTTCCTCCAAAAATGGCATTTGGAGAACTTAGCCTTTAACTGGTGTGCTCTAAGTGTTTCCATGACTTCCTTGAGATGTCTAGCATGCTCTTCTTCATCTTTTGAGAAGATCAAAGTATCATCCATGAAAACTACCACAAACTTGTTAAGGAACTCCCGAAACATCATACTCATCAAATCCACAAAGTATGCGGGTGCATTCGTTAACCCAAACGACATGACGAGCCATTCGAAAAACCCATCTGGAGTCCTGAACGCAGTTTTGTCAATGCTATCCTCAGCCACTCTAAGCTGATGGAATCCTATGGCTAGATCGAGTTGAGAGAAAACAGATGCTCCCACAAGCTGGTCAAACAAATCGTCGATTCTTGGTAGTCGGTGCCTATTCTTCTTTGTCATCTTGTTTAACTCACGATAATCTACGCACAGACGAAGCGATCCATCCGCCTTAGTAGCGAATACCACTGGAGCACCCCATTCAGAAATGCTTCGTCTTATGAAATTTTTCTCAAGCAACTCGTTAACTTGTTTACTGAGCTCTCTTCTTTCTCGTGGGGCCTTGTGCCTAACGGGCAATGAAACTGGCTTGGCATTATCAATAAGATAAATTCGGAAGTCTACCTCGTGTTTAGGAGGTAACCCCCTCACTTCATCAATGACATCTGGATATTCTCGGACCACTCTTACAGATTGCAAATTATCGTCGGACGAGTCAAGGGATTCAAGATAACACAACATGACCGGACCTTTAGGGTTACAAGAAATTTCAAGGGTATTACCGAGGCGAATCATGAGCCTCACCACCCTTCGTTCACAATCAAGAATGGCTCCATAATTGGACAGCCAATCCATACCTAGGATCAAACCGTATCCCATAAATCCGAGAACATAAGCATTACACGTGAATTCTACGCTTAAGATAGAGATCCTCAAATCCACACACATCATAGATAAATGGGCGGAGCCCCCAATTAGATTTGAAACTATAACGGGATCCTCAACCAGACTAGTACTTAGGTGCAGATTTTCAACAATATCAGAAGAAATAATAGTATGCGATGCGCCAGAGTCAAATAAGGTTCGAACAGGAAAGTCAGAAATGTAAACAAGGCTTTCTACAGAAATATTACTACCTCGGTCAAGAGCTGGAGTGGTGTTGAGAGCGTGCAATTTCCCTCCAGAAGGTCCTGCTCGCTGGGTCTGCCCTTGCCCCTGTCCTTGCTTCTTAGGGCAATCCTTGCTGATGTGTCCAGTATCTCCACAATGAAAGCATTCACCCAACTTCCTCTTATTCTTTCTACAGTCTTTAGCTAGATGTCCAGTAATACCACAGATGTTGCACTTCCTCATCTCAAATGGTTTGTTGTTGCTCTTTTTATTCTTGTTGCCCCCCTTCTTGAAGTCAGCTTTCTTATTCTGAGTCTCATTAGGCTTAACCTCCTTCTTGCTATTCTTGTCTTCCTCATGAAGTAGAGCCATATCCATCAAGCTTTCAAAGGTCGCCCCCACGGGTATATGAGTTATGGCCAAACTGTGTAGTGGCTCGTTCAATCCTCGAGCAAAGCATACGGCCTTTTTCTGGGCTGTGTTGACCAAATCCAAACTGAACCGAGCAAGCTGATTAAACTTATTCACGTACTCCCTAATAGACATATCCCCTTGCTTGAGTGCTAGGAACCTCTCCATCTGAAGGTTCTCTTCTGCTGACGATAAGAATTTAAGCCCAAACCTCTCTCTAAAGTCTACCCAAGTCTCAACTGGCCTGGTAGCGTTGGTGACTTCCCACCAAAATGCAGCTTCCTCTTTCAACAACCATGCTGCCAACTGAACTTTCCTATGGTCCTCCACATCAAAGTTAACAAATAAGTCTTCCGTCTCCTTTAGCCAGTTTCGTGCCTCAACAAAGGTTTCAGTTCCAATGAAGTTCTTGCCGCCCATTGCTTTAAAGTCTTTGCATATTTTGGCAAAGGCGGTACCAAGAGGGGGAGGAACCGCGACCACTGGGGGAGGAGGAGGAGGGATGTCTGCCGGGCCTGCGCCGTTGGCCCTAGCTTCTAAGTACCTTCGGAACCATCCAGGTACGGGTATTCCCTCAGGAAGGTTAAGATCAGACATGCTGAAAAACGAAAAGAAAAAGATTCAAACGAGGAAACAAAGGAAAGTGCTAATGGCTTTTGGGGAAGAGCCTTTTTCAAACATAAAACTTTTCTTGAAAAATGCTTCTTTATAAATGGTTTTGAAAATAGTTTCAGAAGGTTTTTAAAACTTTTGCCCAGCCTGGTAACCTTCTGCTCTGATACCAAATGTAACACCCCACCTCCGCTAGGGTCACTCACAAAGGTAATGCACTAGTTTTGGTGGAGTATTATCTAGGTAAACATACACAGAGATATCACAAGGCAGAACATAAATAAAGCAGGCGTAAAAATTAAAAACCAAATCTTTATTATTTTCAAGGAAAGAGTCAAAACCCCATATATCCAAGGTACAAATTATTCCATTACATCAAGTTCCAAATAAAGATGCATAAACTTAAGATAACAAAAGTAAATTATTCCCCATAAATAGCAGAAGCAGCCATAGCATAGCTCAAGACCAAACCGTACATGAGCTGTCAGAAAGAAACCTAAATCCAAGCTAAGAGCTAGTGTTTCCTCCCTAAGAACCTTGGGGTGGGGGGGGGGGGGGGACGAAAGAAAAAGAGGCGAAAGGAAAAAGGGTCAGTCATAAGACTGGTAAGCCCTAGTGACTTTCAGTATAAAAACTAGTAAAGGTAACATGACATGTGAAAACTGGAATTAAACATAAGGATGATAACAGGACTAGTATGACAATTAAGATAACAAGATAAGTCAAGTCTAGCATCGCATATTCAAGATTCGCTGCACCATCTGTACTAGTGTTCTAACCCATGTCAAGTATTAATCATGAAATGATCCCTTGGCCCAGTATCATGAAGTGACCCATTACGGGGTCCTACAGTACGATCTACTAATCGATCGGCTCCCTACAAGTTCTAGCTCGTCATGTGTCTGTGTCATATGGCCCTATCCTGAAATGTAGTTACCTGTGCTAGGTCCACCATAGGGTGTATCAAGCCCTATGGTGCCAACCACCGACACGAATCAAGCACGCAAAATGTAAACCTATAGGTGCCCAATGCCTGCTTTTTCAACTCCGAACTACGTGCACGACCATAGTCCGCCTGAACCTACAATGGCGCACCTACTTAGTCGTCATTCTGGTCGCTTACAATCAGCCCAGTAATCGTGCCCCACCCTGCCTAGTCCCAGGGTATCGTGATACATCTAAGCGGGTTACTGCTGAAAAGGACCGTGTAACTAGGGTTTCTAATGGGTTAAGTGTTGTCATTCAAATTCGTGACTTAACCCTATCCAAATCATGTATCAAGTTGGTTAAGTGTGTTCAAGCGGTTCATGACTTAACCCTATCGAATCATCGTGTCAAGTTGGTTAAGTATATTCAAGTGGTTCATGACTTAACCCTATCATGTGGCATTAATTCATTGATGCACCCTAACCTCTCACATTAGACTAATTGTTGTGGTCACTGGATTTGCCGGGCGGTTCCGGGCTGATTTATACCACAACATAGTCTAACCTCGGGTTTTGCGTGCGATATGACCAATTACCCACATTGGATCCTATTGTTTGCAGTCACTGGATTTGCCGGGCGGTTCCGGGCAGATTTACACTGCAAACTCAACCCAACCTCGAGTTGGCCATTTTCAAGTTTATCTAAGTGTCATGCCCAGATTCAAGTTTCGAGTCTAAATTCATGTCAAGTTTTCAGGTCATGTTTCATGTCAAATCGTGTCAAGTTCATGTCCATATCCAGGTTCAAGTTATAATAACGTTCATGTTCAAAGCCAATTCATGTTTTACCTAATCTACCCAAATTGTATTCCCATCGCACATAAACTCGAATTGATACAAATAAATCTAATTAGGGAATAACATAAAAAGGGACGGGTATAAGGTGGCAAAAGTGATTACTAGCATAACATGGTATGACTTGAGATAAATGATTATAACATTACTGGCATATGGAATATTGGCCTCAAACATAAAGATTCCAAATCTAGCAAAATAAGGTACTAGTCAAGATAACAGTTGTCATAAGGTGATAGTATAGCCATGGTAACAATTGACATAAGGTAATAGTATAGTCATGGTAACGATTGACATAAGGTGATAGTCATAAACTTGTGACTAATAGCAGATTCAACATGATAATATGAGGGGTTTTTCTTTTTGATTTACAACATGAATAGGCCCCAAATCAATATCATAGTAATATACCCAAAAGTCAAGATCCAAGATGAACAATAATGGATGTAAAACAGTCATCATACGCAGGTCCAATTTTAATTTACAACATATTCATATTACATTTACAGTTTAAATCTAAAAGTAACTGGGGCTTACAGATCGTGGTTCGAGAATTAGAAAAAGAGAGTCGATGTTGAATCTTTATATGCTTAGTCAAGTCCTAACAGAAACCCTCAAATCAGCAATTCTCTTGACGTAGTTTCGGTGTAGAAGAAGTAGTCCCCTTTCTCTAACTTTTTAACCAGAATTAGAGTAGCATAAGGTCAGAGAGAACTTTGTGTAGAGAGACTAGTGTTAGGGGCTGTTTATATAGGGTCAGGTCAAAGAATGTAGACAGAAACGAGGCCAGAAACATCAAAGTGAATCCAGCTTCAAAAGTGGGCTCGGCCACCAGGTCGACCCCCTGGTCGACACTATGGTCGACCTGGTCCTGGGCAGGTCGACTACATAGTCGACCCCCAGGTTGACCTGGTCCTGGGCAGGAAATTTCCCGCCCAGTCCATTCTGGGGTTTGAATTTCGAAATTTGAATTCGAATTCTGAGCTGTTTTGAACTTGAAAACTTCGAAAGGTCATAACTTGGTCATACAGACTCCGATTTTCGAAAACTCGGACTCATTTCCTATCAGAATTTCGAGACGAACGCAATGGCGTAACCCGTTTCCCTTGTTTCTCATTTTAAAAATTAATTTTGCCTTGATTTATGGTTATTACATGTTATAAAAATACGGGTTGTTACAGGTAGCATGGCTATGTGGATTGCTCCCATTAGGGTGCATAATCACTTATCTAGAGAAATTCATTTTGCTTCTTTAATCTATTTCGATGCTGTCCCTTTCGGGAAATGGTGGTTTGAGCCCAACCGTTGGTGGTATACATTCGATACACTCAAGCGAAATGAGTGGTTGGTCATGTGTGGGCCGGGTTGCAAGTCGTTCTTATTGAACCCAGAGTATTCCCCTCTAGAGATACACCATCGGCTGGTGGTCCCATACCTTGTCATAGTCGAAATCCAATTTCCAATAAGCGCTAGCGGTTTTGATTGTATACTATATATGTGGAGCGTGAGATGCAAGTGTTCTGCTAGATTGATATTTACTTGCATTTAGACACTACTATAATATCATAGAACATATTGATTTCAAAAATGTTTTGGGTTATCGTAAGGTAAAAACCATCCGTATTTATGTGTGGATTTGGTCTTACGATTATCCTTTTCTTTCGAAAAGATTTTTGAACTTTAAAATCAAGTTGGATGATTTACTTTAAAGCTTTATGAGGTTTTTTTTCTCACTCTGGTTCACCAGACTGACCCGGTGTTTTGTAAATGCTCGGGTAGACTAGGGTGTACAGGTCCAGGTTATCGGATGCTGCGAAGTCCAGAGAGGAGCTGGAGGTGTTCAGACGTATGATATTATATAGCTACTATTCCGCTGTGTGTTATATATGAGGACAGGTTATTATAACTATCCAGATGTTGATGTACTCTGATGATTGTAAGTATTTTTAAAGCTCTGAGTAAACATTTATTTCTGTATTATATTTTTGTCCCGCTGCGATGTGAGACTCTGATTATGTGTTGTGTTGGTTCTTCTTCTTCTTCTATTCTAATATTTCTTTCTTTCTTATCCCATCCTCTAATTTCTTTCTGATAACTATCTAGTGTTTTTTTTCCGGTGTTTGGAAGATCGACATGAGATACGGAATTGTATTTATGTTGATTTCCCAAGACGAAAACCATTGGGTCGTTACTGTGGTATCATAGCAATTGGTTTAGTAATAACCTTGGCTCTGTGGTATGACTCGATAGATATAGGGTTAGTAATACCCTAGATCGAGATTGAGAGTTATATATATATATATATATATGTATATATATATATATGAGAGCGTATTTGTAAATTTTATATACAAATGTTTTGTATTGTGTTGTTTGATCGGTTTAGTTGTTGAGAAGTATTGAACCGGCAATGGATACAATATTGTTTTGAAAAGAGGGTAAATGAAATAATTTTTCCCAAATTATATTTTTGTATAAGAAAGAAATAATTTTTTCAAATTATCGATATATTTGTGTGTTTGAATGGAATTCGAATTGGGTTAAAAATTTGAATTGGAATTTGACCTGGGTAAGTAAAATCAAATAAAACAGGTTTGGAAATTGGGAATTAAGTGAATAATAATCAAATAGAAATCAATCGGATATTAGATTGATGTTCAAATATGGGAAATTGAAATAAAATATTAATATTAAATGTAATTTCAATTGATTTGGTTGTGTATTGGTTGTTGATTATGAATTGGTTGTTATTGGATGATAGTTTGTTTGAATGGAATAATCAAAAATTAAATGGAGCTAAATGAATTACAAACCAAAGAATAATTTCTGGTATAATTAAAACTGGAATGAAACTACATATGAATTGGAAAATATGATTTAACCCTGTATTTGATATTGAATTGATGTTGTGTGTTTGATTTTAGAATTAGTGTAGTTATACCCGTTGATTAGTGAAATATTATCTCAGAATTTCATATATCCGTTACTTACATGTGAACTGTGTTAAGTACAGGTGCCAAATGGCTAGGCAGATTGACACTGGTTGAGTAAATCGCATATACGTTGAGAAATTATGCTAAATAGCGCTCGTAAAAGGTACGCCTACACAAAAATATAAAATTTTGGGTTTTGATTTTTGTTTTCCGACCGTGTGGGTCGATCTATATACATTATTTGTTCCAGCGATATCGCAGATGTCACTCCGTACAGGGGAGACTCTACCGAATTTTTCCGGGAATTTAATGTGTTAGAAAATTTTCGATATTTTTGAAAATATTTATTTACAATATTGAATTGGTTTTCGATTTAAAATAAATTGGATTTGGAAATTAATGGGTTTGTAACGTCCTTTCGTACCTCAGCAATTTCGAGGGCGAAATTATTTTAAGGGAGGAAGAATGTAACGACCCGTATTTTTGACAGTCAAATATTTAATTTAATTTATTTATTTTAAATATTTCATTTGGAATATTAATGGATTTTAATATTGAACTCGTTATTTAAAACGAAGTTTTAACATTATATATTTATATAATTATAAATCGAGCTCGAAATGGCGTGGCAGTACGTTCAATGGAGTTTTGAACTTCAACTGAATATACAAAGTCCGATATAAGTCGGATTTCTGTGAAACGAGAAACGTTGGAACCGTATTGATTATAATTTTTCATATGCAAGAGAAAAGTCCAGATTTCATGTTATAGATTGTTAGTTATGGCCAAATCAAATTTGGAAATAGTCGCCATGGAAATCGTTATTTAATTGTAGGCCTTTAAAATAACGATTTTTGCAAACAGACTCCATTTTCGATGAAATCAGCTTCATTGGAACCGTATCGTTAGACTATTATAAGAAAATCAAATTACATGGAAAACCGATGTCAATGTGACCACGGTAGCCGTAAACGCTCATTCAATTTATATAGTGCGTAATTAATTTAATTTAATAGAGAGATATTTGACTGTAACTTGAGCAGATGATCAAATTAAGCGAGGAAACAGTTTCGTTGAGTACATATCGTCGATTAGAGTCAGTATAGGTATATAGTTTGTTATTTTTGGAGATTGGGTAATTTGGTGTCCAAAATAGCATTTCGGTGCATGTAAAAATAGCCTATTGGGAAACAGTCTCAGAATACGACGAAACTGGTGCCGTTGGCTTTGAATTAATTAATTACTGTAAAAATTTCAATTTTCGTGTCAGTTGGACTTACCGTGTGATCGTGGAAACGATAAACGCCCACATCAATTATATTATTTGGTCAATTCAGACATGTGTAACTTTAAATGAATAAACGACTGACCAAATGAACTCCGATTTAAACGAAACAAGTTTCTTTGGATCCATAAGGAAGAGTTCTAGTAAATTGTCAAGATTCCAAATTTATTGGATTTTTTATGTTATTTTAGAGATTTTAAACGCTTCATTTTTCATCGATGATTATAAAGGACTTTTCATACATGATCTCGGAATTGGACGAAACCTGTCTCATCGGGTACGAACATTTTTCTATGCTAGGATTAGGATTTTCATTTCAAATTAAAGGTTGTTTGAGGGGGTTTTAACTCGTTACTTCGCAATGAAGTTTGGTTTAATAATAAAATAATCTAACCCTAATCCTATATTTACCCATTCATTCCCCTTACCCTAACTTTTGATCAACTGGTAAACCAATTTTACAGCCGCCACCCATACAAATATATGGCCACGAATAACCGAAACAAAACACTCTAGATCTTCAAATTAGCTAATTAAAATTCAAACTTCCTTCTATAAATATGGAGAGGTCAAAGAGAGCTTGAATTAGAGTGGTTGTGATCTAGATTCGAGGACTATTGGGGATGGAATCACGCTCGAAAGTGGGCATGTTCGAGGGCCATTTCACTGTGCAAGGAGGCTCCGAGTCTGGTGATGTCCAGGGCAAAGGGCAACTGGGGTACGGCGAGCAGGCCAGTTGTCACCAATTGGTCTCAGGTGATGGGAATGGACGGGAGCATCTGAATGCATGGTGTTTGGGGAGGAGACATGCGACGTGGAGGGGGAGTTAATGGCGGGTTCTGATGGTGGTGCGGTTGGGGATTTGTAACAACCCGAAAATCTGGGCCAGTTTAAAAATTTTATTTTGGCAATTTTGGCGAATTTTGATTATTTAAAATGAATTATTTTAAATAATATCGACGAGAAATTTATTGAAAATGGCGCGGTAGTTCGATAATTCGATTTCAAACTTCAATTGAATGTACCGGGTGCAAAACAAACCGGATATTAGTGAAACCAAGAATAATGGAATCTAATAGTGACTATCTTTCCAACGAATTCGAAAAATCAAAATTTCATAGCGGGAATCAAAAGATATGTCCATTTGAAAATTCTGAATAGTCGCTATGGAATTCAGGCGCTTAAAAATGGAAATTTTGCAAACGACCTCGGATTTCGACGAAACCACTTTTGTTGGATCCGTGATGTCAAGTTATTGCTAGATTCCAAATTTCATAATTTTTCGAATCAATATGTGAGCGTGGCAAAGGAAAACGCGTTTGACCAGTTTCAGTTGATTTTAATCGACTGGAAAATGGCCATTTTTCAAACGGTCTCAGAATTCGACGAAACTAGTTTTGTTAGGACCGTATCGTCAATACGAAGCTAGAAAATATTTTTCTGGGATTTATAGAGTTCGTATGTGACCCCAGTAAATTGAAATGCGCGTTCAAATTCAATATATAGAGTTATATGTTGATTTTAACGGAAACTGATCGAAACAGTCGAATCAGCTTACGATACATATCCCATTGTGTTCGGAATGAGGGTAATTAGCTATGGACGACAGGCGGTGGGCCTCGTTTAGAGGTCGTATGAAAAAGTCAACTTTTTATAAATTAAATAAATTAAATAATTAAAAAAAAAGAGCAGAAGCCCTCGATGACGCCTCCACCCCGTCGATGGACGCCGCCCCTTCGCGTGCGCCGCCTGGCCCCCACCCTCCGCCGTTGTCTGGCCCACCGCACCCCCTCTCTTTCCTCAGCCGCGTTGTAACACCCCGCGAATTCTATAACTGTGAAATTAACAAATTAAAGTATAATTAACTTAAAATCAAAGAACTAAGGGAAACGGGATACGCCATTGCGTTCGTCTCGGAAAAATACGCGAAATAGAGTCCGAGTTTTCGAAAAACGGAGTCCGTATGAAGAAGATATGGCCTTCGGAAGTTTCTGAATTAAATTTAAAATTCAAACAGAATAAAATAAGCTCAGAAAACAAAAATGGGGCCCAATGGGCCAGGGCGGAAAAAGTCCCGCCTGACGCACCCAGGTCGACTGGGCTGTCGACCTGGTCTAACCAGGTCGACAGGCCTGTCGACAGGGCTGTCGACAGGGGTGTCGACCTGGTCCAGAGCCAGGTCGAACCCAGTCTAACCCGGCTGGCCTATTCTCTGTTAGTCGATTTTCTGTGGTCTGCTTTGTCATTAGGGCTAGGTGGCAAGCTCTAATTGGTCTCTCCTTAGGATGAATGGCTACGATCAATCCAAGCAACATCAACGGTCCTAATCAGTTCATTACCTCTATAAAAACAACCCTAGACTAACCCTAATCTATTCATTCAAAAATAAGAACAAAGCCGCCATGTTGCTGAGGAACGACTAGGGGTAGCCACCAAATTGGAGAGAAGATTAGGAGGAAAATTCTAAAGCCTAAAGCAATTCAAACGAATCAAATCAACGCCTACGTCAAAAGGAGTCGCATCTCTAAATTCCTAAATTAGAGAATTCACTACAACAATTGTAAGTAGAGTATTACTTTGGTATGAACAAATAATTGTGTTGGTTTGTATGCTTGAATTATGGCAATAAAGTAATTCATATTTGTGCGTTCTTATCAATTTGAAATATTATATACGTTTGGATATTCTTGAATTATGTTATTCAATTATAAAGAACTACATGCGGTAGTTCTATGCAAGTATACGTTTGGAATATTTCGCAAATTATGTAATCCATGTTGAAGCTACATGTATGTAGTTGATTTAAATTCATGCAAGTTTGGGGCTTTGCTACTATGCCATCATAATGTGTATTTTTATACAAACATCATCTTTGTGAAGTAATTGGAATAAGTTTGGGTTATCATAATCCATATGAAATTATGTTGAAAATTGGGCATCATGTATTAAGCCATGCTTTTGTACTAGAAAACCTATTTGCAAACTTAAGAATATGGCTAGGCTATGAATGATATTTGGCATAATTGAAATCCATGATTAAGTCTATCTTATTTACAAGAATTTTATGATGACATATGTGGTACATAGCTAGGTTAGATTCAAAAATCCCTTTTTGCAAGTTTACATGACTAAAGTAAAAATCATGATTTCATGTTAGAAATATTTATGCCATGGTTATGTGAACAAATTTAACTATACTTATGCCATGCTTATGTTTGATATTATGCCATGCTTATGCTTGACATTATGCCATGCTTATGTTAGAGATATTTATGCCATGCTTATGTTTGACATTTTGCCTAAATAAAAATATAGGTTCATGTGTCAATAATGATACCCAATTTAGATTCTTATCTCAACTACAAGTTCACATGCTTTGATTCATGTCACCTACGCTTTATGACTAAAGTATATATGCAAGTACACCAGTTTCTATTTTGTATTTCCAACGTCATATTGCAAGTTCATGCGCTCACCTTCCCCTCTTTGTGTATGCAATCACGCTTTAAGCCTCCCCTTTTCGCATGGCTAAATTGGGCTTTAAAAGGCTAAGCCCAATATATATGTAATGAACGGATGTGTAAAACGGGGGAAAATAACGTTGGGTTAAAATTACTAATGAATGGAAATATAAAATAGAAGGGCCCAAATTCAAGTATGAGTTGGGCCCATGATTGGTGTAACCTTTACACCATTAACTTAATAATGGGCCGCAAATATTTACATATGAGAAAATAAAGAAGAAAGACAAAATATGTAAATGTAGAACATACGATGTGTTTAACCCGAGGTTGGATTGAGTTGTGATGTAAACCTGCCCGGAACCGCCCGGCTGTCCAGTAGTCACAACAATACCTATCCAATGTGGGAGGTTAAACATGGAGCCCAATAAGGACCCGAGGTTAGACTGAGTTGTGGCGTAAGACTGCCCGGAACCAACCGGCAACAGGCAGCCACAACAATACCTGTCTAATGTGAGAGGTCAGGGCCTTAATAAGACAATTAAGGCTGAGTCAGGATTGTTAGGATTAAGTGAACTAAAGACTTAATCAAAATGGAACATGCTAAACTAAACGGACTGGTGGGGGTTAGGTTAGTAAACACTTAACCAACTTAGCATGTTGGCTAGAGATAGAAAACCTAGTAACGGGGGACCCTTTTCAGCAGTAACCCTAGAAGGTGTATCAGGATACCCTGAAACTAGGCAGGGTGGAGCACGATTACTGGGCTGATTGTAAGAGGTCAAATCGACGGCGGTGGTGTAGCAGTGTAGGTTCTAACGGGGTGCGGGCGTGCACACACTCCGGCGCAGAAAAATAAGGCACTGGACACCAGTAGCATACCTGTGCACTCTAAGGTTGTGTCGGGCCGCCACCACGGGACTTGATACACCCCATGGTGGGACCAGCATAGGTAACTACAACATCGGGGGCCGTAAGACACATGTAACTATGCGAGTAGGAGCCGATCATCATTGAATGGATCACATCACCCTGATTATGGGGTGCCAGTTGGAAAACTAGTTTATATGGGTTCAGAGATTTACATGGGGTACGATAGTATATTCGACCCTAGACAACTTAACCAAGTTTATAGTGCTTGCCCACTTCTTGTTTATACTTATCATACCCAGTTCTTTATTCATAGACAAAATAGTACTAGACTTACTCAGGCTTTATGTCTGACTCTACTTTTCTTTCGTCTTCTTTTCTTCCGTTCCCCCCCCCCCAGGTCCACAGGGAGGGAACACAGCAGCTTGACCAGCCTTAACATCCAGCTTGAAGAAGAGAAATGTATTGCTTGGACTTTCCTGTTTTGAACTATGGCTTTGGACAATCCACTATGGGGACTTTTGCAGTTTATCTATGCTTCTTTAAATGATGTAATCAAGACAGATTATGAAAGTATTATGTTATGTTTTTGGAAAAGATGTAAGACAATTATGGTGATATTGTTGTAGCACGTATTTGCCCTTTATGAAATAAAAGTTTGTTGAATTTCCGCTGCTTACAAATATGTGTTCTTATATCTGTCTTGTATATCTGTGACTTGTACTTATAAACCTCCACCAAAATTAGGGCATTCCCTTTGAGAGTGACCCTAACGGAGGTGGGGTGTTTCACTTGGTATCAGAGCATAGGTTTACCAGATAAGATAAAAAGTTTTGAAAAATTATTTTCAAAAAGGAAATTTAAAGAAGCATTTTTAAAAGAAAAATATTATTTTATTTTAAAAGGCAAAGTCCACTCCCCAAAGCCATAGGTACTATCTCTTATCCTTCGTTTTGAATCTATCCTTTTCGTTTCAGCATGTCCGAAGATCTTAACTTGCCGGAAGGAGTGCCAATACCTGGTTGGTTCAGACGGTTCTTAGAAGCAAGGGCCACTCAGCCAGGTCCTACCGTTCCTCCTCCCCCAGCTGCCGGAAATCATCCAGCTGCAGCGGCACCTTTTCCTCCACCTCCTCCTCGGGGAAACACGTTTGCTAAGATATGTAAAGATTTTAAAGCTATGGGAGGAAGGGATTTCCATGGAACTGAGTCCTTCGTGGCAGCCAGAAATTGGCTGAAAGAAACTGAGGACCTATTCGTCATCTTTGAGGTAGAGGATAGACAAAAAGTACAATTGGCAGTGTGGCTATTGAAGGGCGAGGCTTCCTACTGGTGGGAAGTCACTAATGCTGAAAGACCAGTGGAGACATGGGAGGACTTTATGGCTAGGTTTGAGACTAAATTTCTCTCAGATGCGGAAAGAAGTTTGCAGTTGGAAAAATTCTTATTTCTTAAGCAAGGGGACAAGACAGTCAGAGAGTATGTGAATCAGTTCGATGAGCTGGCTAGGTTTGGGCTTGACCTAGTCAATACCCCGCACAAGAAGGCTCTCCGTTTCGTCAAAGGGTTGAATGAGCCATTACACAGTTTGGCCATGACCCATATACCCATGGGAGCCACGTATGAAAGATTGGTGCAAATGGCATTGCTGAATGAAGAGGATAAGGACAAGAAGGAGACAAAGGCAGAAAGCTCTCAAGGGAAGAAAGAGGGTTTGCAGCCTAAGAAGACAGACTTTAAGAAAGGCGGGGAAGGCAACAAAGAGAAGAGGAAGTGCAATTTCTGTGGCAAAGTGGGGCACTTAGTAAAGGACTGCCGGAAAAAGAAGGCCAAGGAGAATGGTGGGTGCTTTTCTTGCGGTGAGATAGGCCACAGGGCTAAGGACTGCCCAAAGAAACGAGGACAGGGGCAGAGGGCTGGATCCACCCCAGGGGCACAGGTTCATGTGCTGGAAGCGCCACCTCTGCAACAGCGAGGTATAAATACTTCTGTAGAAAGTGTAGTTTATCTTTATGATCACCCAGTTCGCACTTTATTTGATTCTGGCGCATCACACTCCTTTATCTCGTCTGCTTTAGTAGAATCTCTGCACCTAAAAACTAGTATGGTAGAGGACCCCTTAATTGTTTCAAACCCAATTGGGGGCCCAGCTCATTTGTCTATGATCTGTGTGGGATTGAAAATTTCTATTCTAAGTGTAGAATTTCAATGTAGTGCCTTTGTTTTGGGCTTTTCGGGTTATGGTTTGATTTTGGGTATGGATTGGCTATCCAGTAATGGGGCCATCCTTGATTGTGAAAAAAGGGTTGTTAGGCTCCTAACCCAGCTCGGTAATACTTTGGAAATTTCTTGTAATCCCTCATACGCGGTTATGCTTAGTTATCTTGAATCACTAGATGCCTCTGTTGAAAATTTGCAATCAGTTAGAGTGGTCCGGGAATATCTGGATGTCTTTGAAGAGGTGAAGGGCTTGCCTCCGAAGCGGGAAATAGACTTCCGCATATATCTTGTAGATAATGCAAAGCCTGTTGCGTTGCCCGTTAGACACATGGCTCCACGAGAAAGGAAAGAGCTCAGTAAACAGATTAAAGAGCTTCTAGAAAAGGGGTTCATTAGGAGGAGCATTTCAGAATGGGGTGCTCCAGTAGTGTTCGCCACTAAGGCAGAAGGTTCATTTCACTTGTGCATGAGTCGTAAAGAATCACCTTAGTAAGTTCATTTAGCAACATAGTTGACATTTGTTTATTTTCAAGAGATAATTCATCTATGTGGAATACCTTCTAGTAAGTGAACAAGATCCAAGATTCACTAGTGAATTTTGGAGAGCTTGCATGAAACCATGAGTACGTCGTTATGTTTGAGCTGAAGTAGAGTAAGTGAAAGAGGAACGAGAGGCAACAGTGAAATAGGTTCCAACTCATATTTTGGAAACAAGAATTAAGAAGCTACGAAATTGGGAAGTTAAAGACGGACAAAGCATAATGGAGTTAAGCTCAAGGAAATGCGACTTAGAAGATTGAAGACTAGATTCGTGCATAATATCTCTTCTTAAGAGTATATCCTTGATCCCTCTTTTCCTGTAGAGCTTACTTGCATTCTATCTTTTCTGTTTATCCTCTCGGTCCCATTCTCAATCCAATTTCTATTGCAAACGCCATAGGGAGTATGACTCATCTTTTAGTAACACCTGTTGGGGCTCGAGGGTGTTCGTTGGTTTGACTAAACTTTTTGGGTTTTATAGGATACGGGTGGGTCTTAGGAAGGGACTCCCTTGTGACCTAAAAGGAGTCCATCGTGCTTAGTTTCCTAGAATCATATATGGTGGTTGGGATGAGTAATTCTTTGGGTGTCAGTCTGATGTTGATTTCGGTCTTCGGGGCTGATACTTAGAGAGTTCTTCTCCTAATCAATATATATGTGGCATAGGTTTCCAGTTTTGACATTGCCTAATGGGCACAAAGTTTTTACTTGCTTAATTCGACTATACCTTTAGATAGGAACAATTGGGAAAATGTCCTATAGATTAGAGCTACCCGAGAAGTTGGCTGGAGTCCACAACGTTTTTCACGTTTCACATCTCCGAAAATGTCTACATGAGTCAGCTGAAGTGGTAGAGCCAAATATCCTCGAAGAAGCCGAAGTGGAACGCGAAGCAACCATAAGAAAAGTTCCAACCCGCATATTAGGAACGGAAGTGAAGAAGCTACGCAACCGCGAAGTCAAGCTCGTCAAAGTCCAGTGGAGCGACGCCGAGGGAGACGCGACTTGGGAAACTGAAGCTAGAATCCGTACTGCCTACCCTTTTCTATTCGAGGGTACATCCTTGATCTTCCCTTTTCCTTAAGTTGCGCTTTTATCTATCTTTTAGGTATATTTCCTCGACCTTATCTTTTAGGTAGAATCTCTTTGGATGGAAACATGTAATTGAAACATGTTATGGATGATGGTTGCAAGTGGTTGCAAGTGATTGCTAGTGGTTGCTCGTGGTTGCATATACACACACAATCTAGGTTTTAGATCGGCTCAGTCACTTCATATTGCATATGCATATATGTTTGCATTCGTATATGGTTGAACTATAATGTGTTGTCATGTGGATGTTGCACTTGTATTAAATGATTGTGCACTCATGTAAAATCATGAATAGGAAAATTTGCATACATAATGGATTCATGGCACTTACATAATTCGCATTAAGGAGGTCAACTGAATCAGTAGACCGCCTGATTTTGCATTAGATAAGTACATACACACACACTTCGATATGATCATGAAGCATTAGAAGTCTTTTAAGGACAATGGATGCTCGTGTTTGATGGATGAGTAGATGGATGATTGGATGTTAGGATATACATTCCTCCTAACTTGAAGATTTCGGGGACGAAATCCTTTTAAGTGGGGGAGAATGTAACACCCCGCGAATTCTATAACTGTGAAATTAACAAATTAAAGTATAATTAACTTAAAATCAAAGAACTAAGGGAAACGGGATACGCCATTGCGTTCGGCTCGGAAAAATACGCGAAATAGAGTCCGAGTTTACGAAAAACGGAGTCCGTATGAAGAAGATATGGCCTTCGGAAGTTTCTGAATTAAATTTAAAATTCAAACAGAATAAAATAAGCTCAGAAAACAAAAATGGGGCCCAATGGGCCAGGGCGGAAAAAGTCTCGCCTGACGCACCCAGGTCGACTGGGCTGTCGACCTGGTCTAACCAGGTCGACAGGGCTGTCGACAGGGGTGTCGACCTGGTCCAGAGCCAGGTCGAACCCAGTCTAACCCGGCTGGCCTATTCTCTGTTAGTCGATTTTCTGTGGTCTGCTTTGTCATTAGGGCTAGGTGGCAAGCTCTAATTGGTCTCTCCTTAGGATGAATGGCTACGATCAATCCAAGCAACATCAACGGTCCTAATCAGTTCATTACCTCTATAAAAACAACCCTAGACTAACCCTAATCTATTCATTCAAAAATAAGAACAAAGCCGCCATGTTGCTGAGGAACGACTAGGGGTAGCCACCAAATTGGAGAGAAGATTAGGAGGAAAATTCTAAAGCCTAAAGCAATTCAAACGAATCAAATCAACGCCTACGTCAAAAGGAGTCGCATCTCTAAATTCCTAAATTAGAGAATTCACTACAACAATTGTAAGTAGAGTATTACTTTGGTATGAACAAATAATTGTGTTGGTTTGTATGCTTGAATTGTGGCAATAAAGTAATTCATATTTGTGCGTTCTTATCAATTTGAAATATTATATACGTTTGGATATTCTTGAATTATGTTATTCAATTATAAAGAACTACATGCGGTAGTTCTATGCAAGTATACGTTTGGAATATTTCGCAAATTATGTAATCCATGTTGAAGCTACATGTATGTAGTTGATTTAAATTCATGCAAGTTTGGGGCTTTGCTACTATGCCATCATAATGTGTATTTTTATACAAACATCATCTTTGTGAAGTAATTGGAATAAGTTTGGGTTATCATAATCCATATGAAATTATGTTGAAAATTGGGCATCATGTATTAAGCCATGCTTTTGTACTAGAAAACCTATTTGCAAACTTATGAATATGGCTAGGCTATGAATGATATTTGGCATAATTGAAATCCATGATTAAGTCTATCTTATTTACAAGAATTTTATGATGACATATATGGTACATAGCTAGGTTAGATTCAAAAATCCCTTTTTGCAAGTTTACATGACTAAAGTAAAAATCATGATTTCATGTTAGAAATATTTATGCCATGGTTATGTGAACAAATTTAACTATACTTATGCCATGCTTATGTTTGATATTATGCCATGCTTATGCTTGACATTATGCCATGCTTATGTTAGAGATATTTATGCCATGCTTATGTTTGACATTTTGCCTAAATAAAAATATAGGTTCATGTGTCAATAATGATACCCAATTTAGATTCTTATCTCAACTACAAGTTCACATGCTTTGATTCATGTCACCTACGCTTTATGACTAAAGTATATATGCAAGTACACCAGTTTCTATTTTGTATTTCCAACGTCATATTGCAAGTTCATGCGCTCACCTTCCCCTCTTTGTGTATGTAATCACGCTTTAAGCCTCCCCTTTTCGCATGGCTAAATTGGGCTTTAAAAGGCTAAGCCCAATATATATGTAATAAACGGACGTGTAAAACGGGGGAAAATAACGTTGGGTTAAAATTACTAATGAATGGAAATATAAAATAGAAGGGCCCAAATTCAAGTATGAGTTGGGCCCATGATTGGTGTAACCTTTACACCATTAACTTAATAATGGGCCGCAAATATTTACATATGAGAAAATAAAGAAGAAAGACAAAATATGTAAATGTAGAACATACGATGTGTTTAACCCGAGGTTGGATTGAGTTGTGATGTAAACCTGCCCGGAACCGCCCGGCTGTCCAGTAGTCACAACAATACCTATCCAATGTGGGAGGTTAAACATGGAGCCCAATAAGGACCCGAGGTTAGACTGAGTTGTGGCGTAAGACTGCCCGGAACCAACCGGCAAAAGGCAGCCACAACAATACCTGTCTAATGTGAGAGGTCAGGGCCTTAATAAGACAATTAAGGCTGAGTCAGGATTGTTAGGATTAAGTGAACTAAAGACTTAATCAAAATGGAACATGCTAAACTAAACGGACTGGTGGGGGTTAGGTTAGTAAACACTTAACCAACTTAGCATGTTGGCTAGAGATAGAAAACCTAGTAACGGGGGACCCTTTTCAGCAGTAACCCTAGAAGGTGTATCAGGATACCCTGAAACTAGGCAGGGTGGGGCACGATTACTGGGCTGATTGTAAGAGGTCAAATCGACGGCGGTGGTGTAGCAGTGTAGGTTCTAACGGGGTGCGGGCGTGCACACACTCCGGCGCAGAAAAATAAGGCACTGGACACCAGTAGCATACCTGTGCACTCTAAGGTTGTGTCGGGCCGCCACCACGGGACTTGATACACCCCATGGTGGGACCAGCATAGGTAACTACAACATCGGGGGCCGTAAGACACATGTAACTATGCGAGTAGGAGCCGATCATCATTGAATGGATCACATCACCCTGATTATGGGGTGCCAGTTGGAAAACTAGTTTATATGGGTTCAGAGATTTACATGGGGTACGATAGTATATTCGACCCTAGACAACATAACCAAGTTTATAGTGCTTGCCCACTTCTTGTTTATACTTATCATACCCAGTTCTTTATTCATAGATAAAATAGTACTAGACTTACTCAGGCTTTATGTCTGACTCTACTTTTCTTTCGTCTTCTTTTCTTCCGTCCCCCCCCCCCCCCAGGTCCATAGGGAGGGAACACAGCAGCTTGACCAGCCTTAACATCCAGCTTGAAGAAGAGAAATGTATTGCTTGGACTTTCCTGTTTTGAACTATGGCTTTGGACAATCCACTATGGGGACTTTTGCAGTTTATCTATGCTTTATTTATGCTTCTTTAAATGATGTAATCAAGACAGATTATGAAAGTATTATGTTATGTTTTTGGAAAAGATGTAAGACAATTATGGTGATATTGTTGTAGCACGTATTTGCCCTTTATGAAATAAAAGTTTGTTGAATTTCCGCTGCTTACAAATATGTGTTCTTATATCTGCCTTGTATATCTGTGACTTGTACTTATAAACCTCTACCAAAATTAGGGCATTCCCTTTGAGAGTGACCCTAACGGAGGTGGGGTGTTTCACGCGTCGACAGACCCCCTCCCCCCTTCGATCGACGAACCACCTCAGAAACCGCCGCCACCCAATCGAGCACCGACCCTCCGATCCCCTTCCCCGACCATCCTCCCTCTGCTCCATTCGCCCTCCTTTTCGATCAAGGAACACTGTGAGTTTTCATATTGTTTTATTTAATTTTATTCAATGAAATTAGTTTAAATCAGTTTTATTTTAATATGAAAAGCATTGTGGAAAATTTTGATCTATATATAAAGAGTATAACGATATAAAGATTAGAATTTTAACGCGTTAAAAATATAATTTTTATATTATGGGAAAGCTAAAGATATAATTTTTATATTATAGAAGTATTAAAAATTCGATCTTTATTATGTAGGAGGTATAAAAATATGATTTTTATTCATGTAGAGTAATAAAAGTACAATTTTTATTATAATGATAGCAAGATAGAAATATAATTTTTATCATGGAAGTAGCGTTGTAAAGAAATGATTTTTCCATATGAAGTCGTGATATAAAAATTCGATTTTTATATATTGAATAGAAAAGTAAAAATTCGATTTTTATATATTGAATAGCGAAGTAAAAATTCGATTTTTATATATTGAATAGCCAAGTAAAAATTCGATTTTTATATATTGAATAGCGAAGTAAAAATTTGATTTTTATATATTGAATAGCGAAGTAAAAATTCGATTTTTATATATTGAATAGCGAAGTAAAAATTCGATTTTTATATATTGAATAGCGAAGTAAAAATTCAATTTTTATATATTGAATAGCGAAGTAAAAATTCGATTTTTATATATTGAATAGCAAAGTAAAAATTCGATTTTTATATATTGAATAGCGAAGTAAAAATGTGATTTTTACATATGTAGAGAATACGGGCAGTGAAAAGTGACAAGAGGCAGAACGACGAAGATTTCTACCTAAGAAGAGTCGTGGCATTGGATTAGCTATTCTGTGAGAATTTCTCACTCTTTAATTTGATTTTTCTAGTTATATATATATACTAGGATGCAGACGGTGTTTAGTAGCACACGACACCCGTCGTCCACAGACCATGGACGGCTTGTATGCTTGTTTGTTTGATTTTGATATGTAGTTGATTGTGTGATGTGATGTGAAATGAAATAAAATATTTATATAGTTAAAAATATTTTATAGTTAAAAATAGAATTTTTAACGTGCATATGAAATGAAATAAATATAAACGAATCAGACGATTTGTTTATATACACACATTTGACTGATATTGATTGGGACGATAAATTTTACACATCGCCCAACTGCACAAATAAAATCTGTGTTTGATTGTTTGAAACCCCACACGGGTATTGGGGTGATATTTGATGTACACTAATCCCGATTGTTTAGTTGTATGTCGATTGATTGATTGACAGACTGTTATAAGCGTTAAATATTTATATTCGATGCTTATACAGTGTAGAATGCACTTTGGATGATGGTTGATTATTCATCGTTGTTATTGTATATACGTGTGGTAGAAAATCCATATAATATACATATATGGTAATTGATTAGGCCTCATTCCAGTTTCGAAATAGAAATATTTGAAAAAGAAATATTCGAAATAGAAATATTTGAAACAGGAAATATTTGAAATAGAATATTTGAAAATAGAAATATATGAACCCGTGTTGATAGAATGACGCCATTTTGACGTGAACAATATTTATATCGATTTTATTCATTTTATAACGAATATCGAAAGTGATTTCAAAATCTGATATTTTGAATAGAAATGAATTCAAATTGAAAATGAATAGAAATGAATTCAAATTGAAAATGAATAGAAATGAATTCAAATTGAAAATGAATAGAAATGAATTCAAATTGAAAATGAATAGAAATGAATTCAAATTGAAATTGAATTGAATTGAAAACGAATTGAAATTGAATTGAAAACGAATTGAAATTGAATTGAATTGAAAACGAATTGAATTGAAAACGAATTGAATTGAAAACGAATTGAAATTGAAGTGAATTGAAATCAATTTGAAATCAATTTGAATTAAATCAATTCTAAATGAAAAGAAAATGAATTATGTTGGAAAATTCGATTTTGATTTGAAGTTGAAATAGAAGTTGAAATCGTTTTGAAAAGAAAATCGACGAAGTATATATTATATATAATATATATATATATATAATATAATGGCCTGAATAGAACGCGCCGCGCCGCGGCAGTTCACGAATTTCGACCATTGACTTCGAACGAATATTACAGGAGATCCGACCGTCGGATTCTCCTAAAACCGGAACCGTTGGGTTCGTATCGAAAAGAGCTTTCTAACGAATATTAGAAATTTGAAATCTAACGGTTGGATTTGGATTTATGTCCAAATCAAATTTGAAAAAGGTCGTTGTAAGTGCAGTTCGATGGCCGTTGATGGAAATCGACTGTACGGGCCTTGATAAAATTATTAAAAATAGTAATAATTTGTGTAAAATCATAAGAAATGATTTAGAAAGATTTGGGATGAAAAACTCCATATTTGAAAAGATAAAAATAGATTTTTATCGAAATGAACTAGTTTTGAACTAGAATTATAATTCTATTTAATTTTAAATAAATAAATTGAATTTGAAATGGTTTTGAATATAACCAGAATTTCCAATGATTGCACTGGAATGGATTTGAATCGAAATTGCCTTCGGAATATTTCGATGTTGGATTTCGTGACTATACAGATGTTGTTATGGAAATTTGAAAGATATAGATATATATATCATTATTTCCAATACGATATTTGTTGGTCGTAGAATTTGATATTGAATATAAGCCGGGATATTTTCTATTCAGAGCCTTGTATTTAATATCAAATGTGATTTGGGTTTGTCGTGAATGGTGTCTTGACTAACACTGTTCTTGAACCCAGTAGAGAAAAGATTAAATCTTTTTATTTAGATTTAATGAAGTGTACCAATTAAATAATATTTAATTGGAATTGAATTGATATTGATTTTTGGGTTTATCGTGGACAGTGTTTTTAAATAACACTCGTTCTTTAATCCGATAATTAATGGAATGCGGTTTTGGGTTTTTCGTGAACTGTGTTTTAAATGACACTGATTCTTTAACCCAGTTAACGATTAAAACTAAGTGGAGTTTTAATGAATCTTTAATTAGATTGAAAAGATCGAGAATCGAGTATCACCAGTTTTACTCCAAGCGATAGTTAAATCTTTAATTAGATTTGAACGTGAAATGGTAATTGAATTTACCGATAACACTGTGGTGTTAGATATGAAGTATTACCAGTTTTACTTCATGGGATGAATAGGTTGGGATTGGAAAATTAAAACAAATGATTACTTTGGTAAGTTTCGTTAATCCCGACTAGTTGAATCGAAATTCAAAAGGATAGATTAAAGAATAAATATAAAGAATTTATCTTTGATAAAATTAATGGGAACCTTTCCCTAGGAATGTGAAATTTAGAAACTAACTGTCGGTTAGCTAAGAAGAATGGTTTCCTGGATATTGATCTGATGTTGGTTTCGGCCTTCGGGGTTAATATTTGGGGAATTATTCTCTTGATTAATTTATGGTTAGTGACTGATGAATTGGAATGAGGCGTGTGTTGTGTTTGTGTAACACTTATTTAAAATATACGCGAGTTATTCGGGAAGACTGGGTTTATCCCATTCTGAATAACTGATACGACGATAAGTCGAAGATGAAGACGATGGTCGATGACCGGAAGTCTTCACATCGTTTGGGTGATTACTGATGATCTTGATTAGGCTGTACACCCAAGATGAGGGAATCAGTTGGTGATCGTCCAGACGTACTTGGAGATCGATGGATATGCGGGGTACTAGGTGCCTCCGGTTTCGTTCAGACCCAGAACGGACTTGTAAATGGACTATGTGTCTGACATTGGATTTTAGTCTGTGTGATTGATTTCTATTAAATATATATCTGTTTGGCGGCGGAGAATCTATTCTCTTACTTAACGCCCTTCTCTGAGACGTACGAGCTCAGGGGTTATATACTTATGGATATCAAACGCATAGAGTGAATTGCCTGTGTGGCATGCTAAGATGCAAATGATCAAGGCTTCTGTTGAAAAGCAAAGTCTTGTGGTTGATGATCAAAGCATCGCCTTGTGTGGCACAGCTTTGTGTAACGTGAATTCGCGAGCCTCACACCCTGGTTGTGAACCAGAAACGGGAGAGGACCTCAGGGAGGGCATGCGTTTCCTTCTAGCTAGGGTGGTGTCAGTGACCTACCAGCCCTGACATTTATATACTTTTCACCTGTGTGGTTGTTGCTGTTGCGAGGCGCCTCGGTTTGTTCGGACGATTCGGGTCCGATGGAGTCATTCGTTGGCTCATTTACGCCCCAAAGGGCGGGGAAACGTAGTGTTCAGGCATAATAATCCACATCGGTGGACCGGCCCTGACGATCCATGGGGCAGTTGCGGCTGTTCCTGAGACATGGGCTAGATTGTCTCGAATCGGTAGAGGACGATCCCTTGCCTCGGTTCATAGGAGGAAATCCAATTTCCAAATACGTGAGATTTGCGGTTTTATTTGTAGAGCCTAGTATGGCGACATAGTGGGATGGGGCGCTTATGCCATCTATGATTGATACTTATGATTTGAAGTTGTTTTATACACTATACACTTATAGTAATAATAAATGATTTGTTTTAAACGTATCAAGCAATCTTGGCTATTATAAGGTAAAAACCCTATCCTCCGGCTTGCGTTGCATTGTGTGATTGGACCTGGGTCTTATAATAGCTTCATTTTTCTTTATTTAGCATTGCGCTGTTGTTTTATGCACTGGTGTTCTTGGGAGGAAACCCGTTCCGCGTTAGCGGCGTGATCCCTTGATTTACCTAACTTTAAAATAAAGATTAATAACTGCTTTAGTTCTCACACCAGTCCCATGACTGACCTGGAGTTTATTGTTTTAACCTAAACTCTGGGTGCCCTTATTTTGACATGGGCAGCTAGTAGTTTTGGTTTTTGCAGATTTATACTCACAGGATCCTGGTTTACAGCTGGAACGATATCCGGAAAGCTTTGTATCCGTATATCTCCTCTAGTTGTGTATTGTATTATTTTCCGCTGCTATGTATTTAAATGTTATTTGAATCTCTGATATTTCTGTGTAATGTATATTCATTTATACTCTGTATATTCTTGTATTCTGATGCATTGTTGTAATATACAATGAAATGTTCTTCCGTCTGCGTTCTATTTTGTCGTGTTCTCAAAACAATCCGCGCTTTCTCTTCTCCTCGGAGACCGGGGGAGTTCGGGTCGTTTCAGGATTGTGGCGGTGGAAGTTGTGGAAGAGGGCGATGGTTTCTGAGTTCGAACACGGTGAAGGTAGCAGGAACGAATGAAGTAAAGGGGCTGCTTGCTTTAACATGGAAACAAGAGCAGTAATTGTTTTGATTACATACTTAAAAATGTTCTTACTATAATAATAATCAATTAAGGAAATTAATTATTACTTATTTCTGTAGGGGTTGGATACTGGGCGGAGGCAACGGGATGAGCAGGAGCAAAACGAAGGCGAAACAGTGAAGGACTATTTTAGTCGGATTGATTAAGTTATTCACCTAGTAATGAAATTTTTATAGTAACACTTGATTAAGAAAATAAGAGAATTAATTATCATCTAATTGCGATAGGTTTTGAACAAGGCAAAAGAGAAAGATCGACCTGGGCTTTGGTCTTTTGTTGAAGAACGAACACAAGGACGATGATTAGTAGAAGTTTGGACTAGCCCATTGCCTTTAATTACACTAATTAAAGGTAGAGATTAAAATATAATTGAAACTATAACTAGTTAATATAATTATATATTTATAACAATCTTAACTGGTGCAGGGTCTTTCATCGGAAGCAATAAACGAATGGGAACAAACGGATCTTGAGCAAACCATAGTCAACTTGAAATTAGTTTAAAAAGTAATGAGTCAACCTTATAATTTGATTATGGAAATGATTAGATTAAGTAATTTATATTAACTTATATTGATAATAACTTGTTATGATGTTAACAGAAAATCAAGTTACGTTAAGATTACGGTGACACGATCTACATTTGGAACAGATCTGGATTCAACTGGAATCAACCGGGATTTTTAATTGAATTAAACGACAGTTTAATTTAATTAAAACGAGCCATTAACAACGGAATCAAATCAAAGTGAGTTAAACTCACTCAGTTACTCCCATTTATATTTTATATAAATTGGGTTTTTATTTTATGTGCTCTGGTTGCTAATGGTTGACTGTTTGCTAACTATATACTCATTTGTTGATTTCACTGATAAAATTAAACTGTTGTTTAATTTCAGTGAAATACCAAATCGATATTTTAACGATTTGATCCAATGAAGGTAACTTACCTTATTGGTCACGTTTATTTATAAACGTGTTTACCTGTTTAATTGTTTGAATTGCTTGTGAATTTGTTGATGTTAAATGGTCATTATTTATTGTTATCAGTTAAATGGAATTGAATGATCCGATTTGAGATAACCATTTTGTATACAGGGAAGAACAAGTTGGAGGGATCCAACGGGATTCCTCAAACATATTATTTATTTTCATATTATCATATATGAACTGTCATGATTGGGTGATTGATTTGATTTGTGATCATTGACTGAAAATTCAACCTGTGTTTTGTTTTAACCAATGAGCAATGTTGGTTGCGTAATTGGCAGTAAACGTCATAAGAGTAAATTGATTTGTTTATATTGATTTACCACTAGGTGGATCGATAGAACTGAAGTTATAAAATTTATTTTATAACTGGAGTTAGATTTTTAATTATATTATTTTAAATAAAAGTTTGTTTAAAGGAAATAAATAAATATTTATTTTATATAAGTTTATAATTTATTATTAATTAATTTTATAAAGTCAATTCTGATGTTAATCAGATCAATAACCTTTGAATAGAAATTAACCTAACCGTTGAGTTGGGATAATTGTTTTGTTAAGGAACAATTAAATGGAATTATTTAAATTAATTATATTATTAATTAATTTAAAGAGAGAACTAATTGGAATTGATTAACGTGATAACTGTGTTTTGAGTGGACTAAATCGACCGCTTTTTAATTAGAATTGATTATTTAATTAGCCTGATTTGAAATAATCTAATAAAAGAGTTTAGTGAGTATTGTTTAATTTTGATAAGATTTAAAAAGGAAATTTACTATTTATCTTAGTAAATAAAGGAATTAACTATGGAAGTAGTTAATGATTGAAATAAATTATTATTTTAGTAATAATTTAGGAAATTCTTTTTAATTGAAATTCATTTAAAGGTAATTGAAATTGAAATGAAATCTAATTGAATGGTAGAAGGGGTTTAGGAACGGGTTTATATTTGAAAACCCTAAATTTTACAGTGAAGTTATAAATAGGAATTTAAGCAATGATGATAGCTTAAATAAATGTGACTTAATATGTGAATTAAGTTAAAAAGGGAAATGAGATGAAAAGGGTTCATAATAAACCAGAGTTATATAAAAAAGATGAGGAGTTATATCGTTAATTTTAAGTTAACGTTACTAAATAATTGGATTAAGTAAGAAAGGGAATTAGAGTAAGATTTCCAAAGCAAGAATAGTTGAATGGATTTGGAAAGGGATTGGTAAAAGTGAATTTGGGTAAAGAAGTAGATCATAGGATTTGATAAACAAATCCGAATTTTGAAATGAAATTGTTTAAAAAGGTAAAGGTTAAAAAGTTGTGCTTTATAAGGAATTATTAAATTAAGTAATAATGTTATATCTAAGAAGTAAATTTTCAGAGAGATAAGAAGGTTGTACGAAATCGTATTTTGAATAAAATAGTACATTGGGAATTCGTATTGGCATTAGAATGAAGTATTGGTTTTTGGATTACAACTGGTATTCATTTGAAGATAAGAACATTGTTGGTCTAGGTCCGAGAGGTAATTAAAATACCCCAACTTGAACAACATTAGGATAATCTGAAGATGATATTAGTTGATAATGGTAGAAGGGGTTAGTGATAATTTATTATTTCCATTAGTGAAGTAACAATGAAAAGTTGGGTCAAATTTGGAGAGTATATAACAAGAGTTCCGAAGTAAAGGAATTTTGAAAGAGGTGAGAATAATATATATAATGGGGATTCCAAAGAGAAAAGGGAAACAAAAAGGGGTTACGTGAAATTATAACGATATTTTCGAGTTAGGAAAGAAAATGTAAAGTTGAGTTTTATTATATAAGAATAAGCATGGGTACTATCAAGAAATGAATAAAAGATATTTGTTATTTTTACGAATAAGTTGAACTGATTTCCCCAATATTAGGTAATAAGGTGGCTAATGTTTTGAAAGTGAAAATAGGAATCTGGATATATATAAAAATGAATTTGTTTAAAGAAAAATATTATGTTAAATAAGAAGCGAGAAACTATATTTATAATATCGAAATATTAAAGAGTTCTAGATTTACATTTGTTCTAATTAGAAAGGCCAATTGATGCTGAATACTGAACAAGTTAGCCCATTGAATTTTCATGATTGAATAACTATTTATTTTGATAGTTAAATCACTGACTATCAAATTTGCCCAATACGATTGTTGGTACGGAAACACTGGGGTCGAATTTATATTTGAAAACCATTCCGACCAGCAAATACGTAAAAGAAGATTATTGAAGATGGAGCAATTGAAGACTGTTGATCTTCATGAGCGGAAGAACTACTTGTTGAGTTTCTCTGGTTTAGTGGCCAGAGAACAGTAATTCTATCATAATTGGAATCTACGGATTGCAAGGACTACTCGCTACTAATCTATAGGGTGATTCCTTGGATAGGGTAGGAGGGTGCCTTCTGTTCATCCTGTTCCTGGATGACTTGTATGGACGGATGTCTGACAGAGTATTTCCAAAAGAATTGTGTATGTTGATTTCTTCAAACGTACCATAGTTGATGGCGGAGAAATGGTTTTTCTCTAGCCAAATAACTGGAGTGTTTTTGTGGACGTCAATTAGTGATATCTGGCAGATCTGACGATGTGGCATTCAAAGTGAATGGTGACCAAATGTTCAAAAGGGAAATTAAAACCTCAAGCCTCATCAACCGGGAAATGACAAAAATCGAGTAGGTAGTATGACTATGTGGGTCGCTCCCATTAGGGTGTATAATCATTTATCTAGAGAAATTCATTTTGCTTCTTTAATCTATTTGCATGCTGTCCCTTTCGGGAAATGGTGATTTGAGCCCAACCATTGGTGGTATACATTCGATACACCCTAGCAAAATGAGTGGTCGGTCATGTGTGGGCCGGGTTGCAAGACGTTCTTGTTGGACCCAGTGTATTCCCCTCTAGAGATACACTATCTGTAGGTGGTCCCATGCCTTGTCATAGTCGGAATCCAATCTCTAATAATCGCTCGCGGTTTTGATTGTATACTATATACGTGGAGCGTGAGATGCAAGTGTTCCGCTAGATTGATATTTACTTGTATTTAGACATTGTTATAATATTAGAAAAGATATTGATTTCAATAATGTTTTGGGTTATCGTAAGGTAAAAACCGTCCGTATTTATGTGTGGATCTGGTCTTACGATTATCCTTTTCTTTCGAAAAGATTTTCGAACATTAAAATCAAGTTGGATGATTTTCATTAAAGCTTTACGAGTTTTTTCTCACTCTGGTTCACCAGACTGACCCGGTGTTTCGTAAATGCTTGGGTTAGACTGGGGTGTAGAGGTCCAGGTTATCGGATGCTGCGAAGTCCAGAGAGAAGCTGGCGGTGTTCAGACGTATGATATTATATAGCTACTATTCCGCTGTGTGCTGCATATGAGGACAGGTTATTATAATTGCCCACTTGTTGATGTACTCTGATGATTGTAAGTATTTTTAAAGATCTCAGTAAACATTTATTTCTGTATTATATTTTATCCCACTGCGATGTGAGACTCTGATTATGTGTTATGTTGGTTCTTCTTCTTCTATTCTAATATTTCTTGCTTATTTCACCCTCTAATTTCTTTCTAATAACTATCCAGTGGTTTTTTGGTGTTTGGAAGATCGGCATGGGATACAGAATTGTATTTATGTCGATTTTCGAGGCCGAAAACCATTGGGTCGTTACAGTAGTCCTGCTTGTTTAGGTTCCCGTTATCTATGGTTGGGGTAACACCTGTTATTTACGTTGGGGTACCTGTTATTACTGTTTGGGGGTAAAAACTGTTACTAGAATTGCACCTAAGTCTATCATTATGTTTCTGTTAGGATCATTCATATCTGTTATACTAGTATTGGTGCAGAGAAAAGTATTTGAGAAGCTTAATTTGTTCAGTTCATTCTGCTTATCTTGTTCTGCCTGTTATATTTGTTGCATGATACTGTTATCTCTCATCCAGTTTACGTGCCTATCATGATACTTTTACTTATTTATATGCTAAAAGTAACTGGAATCGCAAGACTTTATGTCTGACCAGTTTTGTTTCCTTTTCTTCCTCTTTCCCTCCACCTCAGGCTCTCAGGTTGGGAGTGCTCTGGCTTGATTAGGATTCTCACTTCCGTTTCTGCTTGAATTTTGGATTTTCTTCGATGTAACGATTTGACTATTTGTCTACTCTATTATGGCTCTTTTTGGGGACTATGATTTTATATTACTGTACTCTGGAGGTTTTAGTACAAGGCAGATGCTTTTATTTGATGTATTTGGTTTTCAGTATTTCAGACTAATGTTGTAACTGAATTTTTGGACCATGATGTTTTTTGTTGGAAAATAAAGTTTTATATTTCCGCTGCTATTTTATGTCTGTCTTGTGATGTTTAAGTTTCTGTTTATCTATAAAGCTTCACGAGACTTAATGCATTCTGTTAAAGAGTGACATTAACGGACATGGGGTGTCACGCTTGGTATCAGAGCTGAAGGTTACAAGATCGGATAAAAGGTTTCGAAAAAGAAAGTTTTTTCAAAGAAAAGTCTGTTTTTGAAAAAAAAAATCCCTAGTCCATATGAAATATCTTTTGATTCTCTATTTGATTTCCTTTTCTTTTCTTTTCAGCATGTCTGGGGAACCGAACATTCCCGAGGGCATTCAGATACCAGGTTGGTTCCGTAGATATCTCGAAGTTACGACACCTGCCGGAGGCCAAACAAATGCCCCTCCCCCAGCTACAGTCGTTATTCCTCCTCCTACACGAGCGGATAATTTCTCCAAGATATGCAAGGATTTCTATGCTATGGGAGGAAAGCCTTTCCGAGGAACTGATCCCTTTGTAGAAGCATGGAATTGGCTTAAAGAGATGGGGGTTTTGTTTGGGATTTTTGAGGTTGACGACTATAGGAAGATTCAGCTGGCTATTTGGCAGCTGAAGGATGAGGCTTAGTTCTGGTGGGAAGTGACGCAAGCGGGGCGTCTAGTTGAGATTTGGATTCTAACGGAGATTAGAGATGAATTTTCTTTCTCAAGCAGAAGTGAGTATGCAAATGGAATGGTTTTTAACACTTAAGCAACGAGGAATGTTTGTCAAAGAGTATGTCAATAAGTTCAATCAGTTGGAGAGGTTTGGTTTGGAGCTGGTGAATACCCCGCGCAAGAAATCTTTGAGGTTTGCATGAGGATTGAATAACCCCTCCATGGATTGGCTATGTCTCATATTCTGATGGGGGCAACTTTTGAGAAGATAATTGATTTGACATTGATGCACGAAGAAGATTAAGGAGAAAAGAAAGAAGTTAAGACTGATGAGGCACAAAACAAGAAAGTATGGCCTAAGAAAGAACAACAACAACAAAAGAAAGGTGGAAAGAACGGCAAAACTCAAGACAAGAGGAAATGTCATGGTTGTGAATGCATGGGTCATTAGGTCAAAGATTGCAGAAAAAGCAAGAATGCTTATTTCTACTGTGTTGAGGTCGGACACTTTTCTAGGGATTGCCCAAAGAAGCAAGGACAGGGCCAAATGGCAGGATCTTCTGGAGGGCGAGTGAATGCTCTAAGGGCAAGTGTACCGAATAGAGGTATGAAAGTTTCTATTGAAGATTTGATTTCTCTTTCCGATCATCTTGTTAGGACTCTATTTTATTCTGGCGCTTTGCATTCTTTTATATCTGATTCTGTGGTTGAGTCTCTGCACCTTAGTGCTAGTATTGTTTCAGATCTCATTGTTGTCTCAAACCCCATTGGGGGCACGACTCATCTGTCTATGATTTATCGGGGTTTGAGGATTTCTGTGTTGGGCATCAAGTTTGAGTGCGATGCATATGCACTTGGTTTTATGGGCTATATTTTGATTCTATGAATGGATTGGCTAGCCACGTATGGTGTCATTCTAGACTGTGAGAGGAGGGTTGTTAGACATTTGACTTGACATGGGAGGACTCTTGAGATTTCTTGTGACCCAAAAAGGGTCTGTCATGCTTAGTTTCCTAGAATCACTTAATGCATCTGTCGATGATTTGCGATTTGTGCCAGTAGTCAGTGAGTGTTCAGATGTTTTTGAGGAGGTTAGGGGCTTACCTCAGAGTTGCGAGATTGATTTTCAGATATACTTGGTGGATAATGCGAAGCCATTCACATTGCATGTGTGCCGCTACATTGTTCCTAGAGAAAGGAGGGAGCTCAGCAAGCAAGTAGGGGAGCTACTTAAGAAGGGGTTTATTAGGCGAAGCATATCTGAATAGGGTGCCCCAGTCGTCTTTGCAACTAAGGTGGATGGCTTGCTTCTCTTATGCGTGGATTAAAGAGAGTTGAATAAACTCACTAAGAGGTATAGACACCCACTTACGAGTATAGATGATCTGTTTGACCATCTTGTTGGTGCATCTATTTTCTCTAAATTAGACTTGGCTACGGGTTTTCATCAGTTGAGGGTGGCCGAGGATAATATAGACAAGACCATGTTCAGAACTCCCGATGGTTTCTTCGAGTGGTTAGTCATGCCTTTTGGGTTGACGAATGCACCCGCGTAATTTTTGGATATGAGGAGTAGAGTGTTCTGGGAGTTTCTGAATAAGTTCATTGTGGTCTTTGTGGATGACATTCTGATCTTCTCAAAGAGCGAGGAAAAGCATGCCCAACACTTAGGGGGGATTCCGCAGACTCTTCGAGCGCACCATCTTAAGGCGAGATTCTCCGAATGTCATTTTTGGAGAAAGGAAGTGAGATTTTTAGGGCATGTGGTTTCCAAGGATGGGATAGCAGTGGATCCCACGAAAGTAGTTGCAGTTCAAGATTGGAAGATTCCGAAGAATGCAACGAAGGTGAGAAGTTTTCTTGGTTTAGCGGACTATTATAGGAAGTTTGTTAAGGACTTCACGAAGATATCATCCCCACTCACCAGATGGACAAAGAAGAATCCGACCTTTTATTGGGATATTGACTGTGAGGATGCTTTTCAGCCATTGAAGAGTGCTCTGACAATAGCCCCAATTTTGAGTTTGCCTGTATGGGAACAAAGTGTTCACGGTATATAGTGCTGCATATGGTAAAGGGCTTGGTTCTATCTTGATACAAGAGGGAAGGGTAGTATGTTACAATGGTAGACAATTGAGAGTTCACGAGAAGAACTACCCTACCCATGTTTTGGAATTGGCTGCTATAGTATTCACGCATAAGACGTGGCGGCAGTATCTTCTTATGGAGAAGTTCGAGTTATACACGAACCATAAGTCGCACAAGTATATGTTCTCGCAGAAGGATCTCAAATTGAGATAGTAGAGATACGCTTCTACTTGGACCTGAGATGATTAGAGAAACTTCAAAAAAAACGAGATTGACCTTATCCGCGGATGCATGAAGATATCTTTGGACATGCAGAAGTCATACATCGATAAGAGGAGCGATATTGAGTTTGAGGTGGGAGACATGGTTTTCATCAAAGTATCACCTCTGAGGAATGTGGTCCCTTTTGGATCTGTAGGGAAACTGGCGCCAAGGTTTGTAGGGCCATTTTCCATAGTGGAAAGGATTGGTCAAATGGCTTATAACGCGATGCTACTAAAGAGGTTGGCGTGTGTTCATGATGTTTTCCACATTTCTCATTTGTGGAAGTGTCTGCATGATACCATAGAAGTAGTTGAGCCGAGTACTTGAGGATGTAGAGTTAGAACGGGAGGCGACAGTTAGATGAGTTCCTACCCATATTCTTGGATCAGAGGTTAAGAAGCTACGCAACCAAGAGGTCAAGTTGATGAAAGTTCAATGGGGAGAAGACCGAGAGGATGCAAATTGGGAGACTAAAGATAAGTCTCGCACTTCGTACCCTTTTCTTTTCAAGAGTATGTTCTTAACTTCTTTTTCCAAAAGCTTTTATTCGTACTTGTTTCTGTCACTTAAGTATATCCTGTCGATCGAATCTTTCGACCTTTAGGTAAGGAACCAATGCATATAAACATGTGTTTGAGACATGTTATGTTTGATGGATGCAAGTGGACGCAAGTGTTTGCTAGTGGTTGCTCGTGGATGCATATACATACACACACTAGGCACTAGACCGGCTTAATTACTCTCATACTGCATATGGATGCGTGTGCATTTTTTCTTTTTATGGATGGAAATGGATGTATCATCATATGGTTGTTGCATTTGGACGGATGATTGTGCACACATATAGCATTTACATGATGTACTAGGACTAATTGCATACATGTTGGATTCATGGCACTGATATACATTGCATTAAGGAGGTCGACTGAATCAGTAGACCGCCTGATTTTTCGCATTAATATAGGGATATATACACCCACCTTTGCATATGTTCATATAAGCATTAGAAATCTTTTAAGGACAATGGATGCCTATGATTGATGGATGAGTAGATGGTTAATGGATGTTAGGACATACACTCTTCTTAACTTGGAGATTTCACGGATGAAGTACATTAAGTAAGGCCGAATGTAACACCCCAGAATTTTAATAAGTACACTATAATAATAGACAAAATAATACTTAATTAAATATTGGGAATTAAGTAAAACAGACTGCACTATTGCGTTCATCTCGGAATTCTGCTTAAGATAGACTCCGAGTTTGCGTAAAATGGACATCGAAGGAAGAAGTTATTAAGCATAGAAGTTTGTATATGCATTAGAGAGTTATATATATATATATATATATATATGAAACAATCAGAGAATTAAAAAAAATCAAACAACGAAGCAGGAAAATAATCTGTGGAGGAATCGACCCGTCTGGGGTCGACCTAGGGTGCTTGGGTCCACCCACGGGTCGACCCATTTTGGGGTGGGTCGACCTAATGCAGATATGGGAAGATTCTCCTTTCTGAACGTGGATTGATTTGTTGGCATGGTTCGTTGGCTTTAGGCTACAAATATGACCCAATTTCTATTGTTTTTACACATCAAAAATGATGGAGACAACGAGATGCTGCCCCGGCTTGGATTAAATTAGCCTATTTTCTCCAGCAACAACTTATACACATACAAGAATTTCTTCTACAACTTCAGCCTATTGTTCTTTAGTTCTAGTCTCTGTGAGTTCATGTTATTTTTAGATATAAACATTTAACAAGTAACCCAAACATGTCTATAAATCTAGATCTAAACCTATGTCTGCTAAGAATCTGATTCATACCTAAACAGATCTGTCATTACATGTATCCCTCTGTAAACCTGATATACTATTTAGTTCTTATATGCCTATTTCTATTATCATATGCCTATTATGTTATTATGCCTATTTCTGTTCTCTTCTCTCTCTATTTCCCTTTTTATTTTTATAGCCTAGGCCTATCGCTGAAAAATGCAAACGAACGAAATTGGGAATGGTTAGGAAAGATAAATTGGGCATAGCTTATATTATGAATCATGACTGGGATTTGGGGGCATAACCTACACTGTACAATTTGATTAAAATGGGGCATATGTTATATTGTGAATTATGACAGTAATTTAAGGAATATAAATATGTGGGCTTAATTTAAGATTAAGAGGAAACTGTTAATGAAACTGTAAGTAACATGCTGTAACTTACGGAGATGTTAAATCTATTTAAATGACTATTTTGTTGAAATCTATTGAGATTGAATACTTTAATTGAAAAACCTATGACGAGCATGAATAATTCCTAAATAGGATTATTAGACCAAAAAGATTGTCAACACAATTATGGTAATTAAGAAATTGGAAATAACAGCACAAGGACACGAGGTTAAGTTCAACTTGTGATAGAAGCCTGCCCGGAACCCCCTGGCAAATCCAGCATCCACAAATGGTCAACTTAATGTGAGAGGTCTGGTGCATAAACATACATGAACGAGGAATGATAATAACCTGTTAACCCATAATACATAACATGTTTACTCCGTGGGGGTTATATAAACCGCTAAACTGTAACTTATTGAATCTGTGGTGTTTAGTAAATTTGTTGAGTCTACGGGGTTAAGTAAATCTGTTTAATCTGTGGGGGTTATATGAACATGTTAATATATAGGACTTAACATGTTATATCTGTTGGAGTTATATGATCCCGTTGACCTGTAATACTTAACCTGTTTAAATCGATGGAGTTATATGAACCTGTTAAATTGTGGGGGTTAGGTAAACCCGCTTGAATCTGTGTGGGTTAAGTAAATATGTTAAATCAGTGGAGGGTTATACGAACCCAATAAACTTAACCGGTTTTTATATGTTGGGGTTATGCGGGATTGTTTAACTGTTAGGCATAACCTGTCAAAATCCTAGTAGTTGGGGATACAAGCCTAAGGGATGGCTTGTGTCATCTGTTGCGTGTGACACGTATTAGTCAGTAACCCATACTGGTATCATAGGGGGACCCCGAACTAGGTAGGGGTCGGGGAACGCTTACTGAGCTGATTATAATAGGTACATATAGGAGGAGGTGTTTTGATAGCGCGTTATGACGGAGTCATGTGCTTGCATGGATCCGGATTGTTCAGGGATAATAAGATGCTATAACACTAATAGATACAACTGTGTCTATATGGGCATTTCCACTTTAAAAAGTGATACATACTGCTGTGGGGTCGGCCCAGGGTATTTACGGGATAGGGAGCCGATCGATTAGGGGTAGTAATTAGGGAACATCTAGTCATGCCTGTTTAGGTTCCCGCTATCTATGGTTGGGGTAAAACCCGTTATTTACGTTAGGGTGCCTGTTATTATTATGTTGGGGTAAAACCCATTACTGGAAGTACACCTAAGTCTACCATTATGTTTCTGTTGGGATCATTCATTTCTGTTATACTAGTATTGGTGCAGAGAAAAGTATTTGAGAAGCACAATTTGTTCAGTTCATTCTGCTTATCCTGTCATGCCTGTTATATTTATTGCATGATACTGTTATCACCCATCCAGTTTGTATGCCTGTCATGATACTTTTACTTATCTATATGCTAAAAGTAACTAGACTCGCCAGACTTTATTTCTGGCCCATTTTGTTTCCTTTTCTCTCTCTTCCTCCCCACCCCAGGTTCTTAGTGTGGGAGTGCTCAGGCTTGATTAAGACTCTCTCTTCTGTTTTTGGTTGGATTTTGGATTTTCTTTGATGTATCGCTTTGACTATTTGTCTACTATGTTATGGCTCTATTTGGGGATTATGATTTTATATTATTGTACTCTGGAGGTTTTAGTACAAGGCAGATACTTTTATTCGATGTAGTTGGTTTTCAGTATTTCAGACTAATGTTGTAACTAGATTCTTGGACCATGATGTTTTCTGTTGGGAAATAAAGTTTTAAATTTCTGCTGCTATTTTATATCTGTCTTGTGATGTTTATGTTTCTGTTCACCTATAACGCATCACAGAACTTAATGCATTCTGTTAAAGAGTGATATTAACGGATGTGGGGTGTCACAGAAGCTCTACCATTTTCCTCTCTGTTCAAACTTAATTTCTTAATTAAAAATATATTCATATACAACCAATCAAATACAAACCATATTAGGATTAAAAGGGACTATCAGAATCAATGGAAAAGAATGTGAATTGTCTATCTACATCAGATTCCTCCTCTCTTCCTATTTTCTTACATATCTATATATCTGAAACTATCCCCTTTTCAAATAAATTGTATATTTTTAAGAATTTGGTAATTGTAGGCCTAAAAGACCATTCAAAACTTCATATTTGGATGCTTTCAGGTGAGTGGGAAATTTATGTATAAAGTTATAATATCATATTTATCTCGTTTGAATTAGATTCAAAATATATCCCTGTTTTCATAAGATTCGTTCATAATGTTATAGTATTTGAATTGGCACCTATCAGATCTGCTAATAAATATTGTCAAAACTTGGGAATTGTGAATTGTGGTTAGGAATAATATTAACCGTAGGATTCTTAAATTTGTCTATACATATTTCCTACAATTATGTTGTAAAATGTATTGCAGTTTGTTGTAAAACACTAAGGATTTGGAAATCAGTCCCAATAGCACCATTTAGATGTAGTTTTATTCCAAATCTATAGTTTCAGTGTTGAATGATAAATTATGTGGTGTGATTAAGAAATATACAATGGTGAATTATGTGATTTTGATTTAAAAGACATAACCCTGTTTGTATTCAATATTGTTGGGATTTCGGCTTAGTTGTTGTAAATATGTCGTTTTCCTCTTTTTGAAAAAAAGACATTGTATTGGATTTACAAGAGATATGACAAAAAGATTGAAAAAGGGGAAAAGTGGTGCAAATGTATGTATAATTATAAATATACATATTTGTGCGTAATTTGCGTCGACTATTCCAAAATATAGATAAACAAAAAATTCTTTTGATTTGAAAATATGCCAATTCCAATAATTAGGCATAATTTATAACAACTATAGTAAACGGTCTTTTCGTAAGATATGGAACCTTCTGGCAAGATTGAATGCAAAAAGGAATGTTTGGTTATTAATTAAACCAAATTATTAAATTTAAAAATAAATAATAATAATAAAGAAATATAACCACGTTGACTGTGCAAAAATATAAAAATAAATATATACATATTATCCATCCTTATACGTAAAGCGACAAAATATACATTGTATTGAATGCTTGAATGTATTCAATTATGTGATTATATACATAAATGTAATCCATAATAAGTGAATATATTTGTGGTGAGCAATCAGTATAATTAATTGCTATAAATAGGGCCATATGTATATATAAATAACCATTTTAAGCAATGTTGATTTGGGGAAAGTAACTTAATAGGAAAATTATGTAAAATGGTTACATTTCCTAAGATACATTAAGATTAATGTTGCAAACCCCAATTAGGGAATTTAATTAAAAATACATCTAGACACGAGTTTAGGCTCAACTTGTGGTTGAAGTCCGCCCATAACCAACCGACAAATCCAGCATCCACAGGTGGTCAACTTAATGTGAGGGGTTTAGAGCGTAAATATAACTGTATTAAGACACGAGGTTAACTTCAACTTATGGTAGAAGTCTTCCCGGAACCGAATGATAAATCCAACATCCACATGTGGTTAATTTAATGTAGGAGGTCTGGTGCACAAATATACGCATATATATAACAGGAAATAAATAAATAAATAAGAATAGTAATGTCTGTTGGGGTATAACAAATAGATACTTCAGGTCTGATAAGATAAGGATATCCATTGTGAATTAATGTCTTAGGAAAATTAAGACCGTTAAGCTTATAAATGACATTAATTACAATCAATGGAAATAAAAGGAAATTAAAAATAAATTATTGGCATAGGAAAATATGACCATTAACGGAACCTTTTGTGTTGTAGCACATTCATGGCCGACAATGTTTCCCTCTCCTCACCAAAAATCCCTAACTCCACCTTGACCTCTCTGATTCCTCCTCTTCCCGATCCGCTTACGCCTCCCGACCCAATTCCTCCTTTGCCTGAACCTCCCCCAACCGTCCAGTCTCCTTCCCCCACCCAAGCCATCGCCTCCTTTTCTCCGAAATTTCCAGTGCTACCAAGTGCGAAGTGGTCGAATCTTTTCGCTACTAAGCCTAGTAATGCTGGCATTTTCTCACCCCCACCCCTAAAGCTTCAATTTGACGGTAAGAGGCTAGTATTCACAGAAGCAATTGTGAAGGCAGCGAAAGAAGAATGGGATGAATATTTGGTCGGATTCTTCTTGGATACCCCGCTATCGTTCACGGCAGTGGTCTCTCATCTGAAGAATCATTGGAAGCCTCGTGGAGATATTAAAATCAAGTCCAATGGTACATTTTTCTTCTTTCTTCTCTCTGACATTGAAGATAAACGCAAAATTATGGAATCAGACCCAGTTATAATCAGGAATAAGCTTTTTATTGTAAAACCATGGGATCCTTCTTTGGGCGATTCAGGTCATTGTGTTAAGTATGTTCCGCTTTGGATTAAAATGTATAATCTCCCCTTAGTTGCATGGTCGAAGTTAGGAGTTAGCTACCTTGCATCGAGGGTTGGAAGGTTTTTGTGTATGGACACTTCGACGGAGAAAATTGAGAGGCTCGGTTACGCCAAGTGTATGGTGGAAGTTAACATCGACAGCGATATGCCTGCGACTTTCCCTGTACTGCTACCAGACGGAACGGAGCAGATAGTCAAAGTATTTTACTTATGGAAACCGGAACTGTGCACTCATTGTAAGAAGTTCGGGCATGACATAGTCAAGTGTTGTTACAACACTAAGAAGTCTGAAACTATTCAACAGCAAGGTGAACTGGGTTCAATGGCACTGCCGAGTGCAGTTCCTCTAGTCAGTAAGAAGGTTGTTTTTCCTTCTAGCGGGAATCTTCAAACTCATGAAAAGGAAGTTGGAGCGAGTAGGAATAACAACTGGAGAAAGGTGGTGAAGAAACATAGGTATGTTAGGCCAGTAGTTAGTGGAAAGATTAAAACTGGCGAAACAAGGGTGCCAAAACCGAATAAAGATGCGTGTTGCAATGCTGGTTTGAGTGCCAGTGAAAATCAAGTTAAACATGGTGAGGCTAGTGTGCTTCCTGGACTTGGAATAACTAACCAATTTGATGTTCTCAGTGACTTGTTAGATGAAGCACATAAGAAAATTATGGTTAATGATAGCCTTCATGAAACCCACGTGAATGTGGATAAAGAAGGTGTGGGACCACACGAAGAAGCAATTCAAAATTCAAACTTGAACAAGTACACGGACAACAAGCTGTCTTTTCATGTTGAGGGTAAGGACAGTCCTCTTGCAGGAAATCCTGTTGCATCTTTGAATACAGTTGTCGAGATGGACAACCCTATGAAACAAATAATAAAAGATGTGAACAGCTATGAAGACACTTTGAAAACTGGTGACAAAGAAAAGGGTAGTGTGGAAAAGTCGCCTACCGTACCAACTACCAACACAGGCATTAAGCCTGGTTTTTTCAACAAGCAGTCTCCTCCTAAATGTAATGCTGGCATACAGACGAGTGCTTTGACTCAAGATAAACCAAAATCAATTGTGAACACAAATGGCATCCTTGAATCGATATCCACTTCTAGCAAGAACAACAAGGCAGCTAACCCATATGCGCACATTGCCCCGCCAGCGGCCTACAGGGCTCCTCCGCCTTTGCCGTCTGCTGGTTATGACGCTCAATCCAGTTCGCCTCTCTCTGCATCTCTTCCTGGCTACATAACACGTAGCAAGAAGAATGTACTGTTACGCACGAACTTGTTTGACAATGACTGAGTGTGGTGCTGAAGTTTACTGCGTCTGGAGCTCTACTATGTAATCCGCAGTAGGTTATTTTAGCTGTTATTGTGTCATGTAATGTGTAGTCTGGGTATCCTTATCTTTTAAGCTATGATGTTGGTTAGTAAGTCTGCTGAGCATGTATTATGCTAGTGTTGTGGTGGACGGACCACCTAAAAAACCTTTATAGCTGATTGTCACTGCAATCACCTGGTCTGTATTGTGTTTTTATTATTAGTTATAATAAAAGGTGTTTGCGGTCACCTTAAAAACCGGTCGGCCTTGCCAAAAAAAAAAATATGACCATTATGGTTATAAAGGGCAATGAACTTATGAACAGAAGTAAATGATGCAAAAAGGGGATTAATGTGTATTAACTGTTGCTTAAATACTAAGTCCAAATAGGGAAATGATTAAATAAATATCCTAGGTAAGGAGGATCTAAATTTCCACATTAACAATTAGAACATATAATTAAAAGTTTGAATTGGACATAGTGGGTTAGTGATGTGAAACATTATTAACCATAGGAACCCGTGACGATAATTAATCGTGTACGTATAGTATTTCCGTGAAAAGAAACTAAACGGGAATGACTTAATAACATAGCCAACTTATCCCAATAGCAAAAGGTATTGAAGGCTAATGGGGGTACAAACTTAATAATATTCGCGTATAGTCCGCTTCCTTGTGTCTTAAGTGGCTTGGGTTGAGGAGTCCACCTAGGAGTAGGTCTTTAAGTTTTAGGGTCTTAAATGGCGTGTGTGGGGTCTACCCAAACTTGAAAACAAAAAATATCAGATATGACTACCTATTCTATAGGGAGTAATAAGCGACTAAGAAGACTATGCAATAAGGTCAGCTAGATGGTATAACGAGTGATATAACACCTTCTCTCACCTTACACGGGCCAAGGGTATATGCGTGAATAACGGAAGCCTTAACTAGTAGGTCCCCTAGCTAGTGCCCTCTACTTTATGTTAATAGTGAATATATTACTAAGGAATAATAATTGACCAATAGGTCCGCAGCGATCAGAGAGAATCCACCCTACGTATCTTTGTATCTTTGATAGTGAGGCATTAAATAATAGAGGATACTGAATAAGGATATATATATATATATATAAACTCCGTAATTAGGGGTCTACCCTCGATTAAATAATCATCCATGTTCTGATATAAAGGCTTCGCAAGTATGTGCGTAAACGTTCTATCTCGGTATTATACTTTGGGAATACTACTTTGGGAAGAGAAGTAGGGTCGTGCGTAAATATTTACAAGGCTAGGCTAGAATCACTAACCTTGGTAGGAATACACATTGGGTTGAACCAAACAGGATACATCCATGTATTATAATATGTGTTGTACATTTCCTATTCATCAGAATTTTGTTGTTCTGGCCCTCTCCTCATTACAACCACCCAGTTTTTTCAGAGAAGGTCGGGTTCTCATAGGTGTTTAAGGTTGGCTTTCGGTTCTTGTTCTCTCTCTCATGCTTGGTATTGGCAAAGAGACTTACTTTAAAAAGGTAGCTACTAGAGTTAATACTATTTTATCCTATTTTGTTTCCGCTGTGAGTTTTCTTATCGTACTCTGATTATTCTCATGCTCATTTATTTGCAGGTACAAGATTTACACGCTCCATGCTTGGATGTGTTTGAGCTTCAATTTTGTCGACATTAGGGCATAGAAAGGTGTGGGGTGTTACATTTGGTATCAGAGCATAGGTTAACAGATCAGAGGAATTAGTTAAATTAGGGCTCGCAAGAGAACGTAATTCGATTTTCTGTTTTGTTTTACTTTGTCTTCTTTAGTCGACTTTAATTTATTTCGTCGATAAATTAGTTGTGGGCCTAATTATAGTAAAATAGGGCTTAAAGCAACTAAGAGTTGAGATATGTCGAGTTTGGGTTTCTAGCCACTTCTATTTTACCCCATAGTACATTGGAGATCTCGTCGTGAATAGCATGAGGACGACATGTGGTGGATTTCATTGATTCGAGATTAGAAACTAGACAAAAAATCTAGCTACAACCGAGATAGTCACGATTTTTGGTTTTTGGTTTCGTTGGTAGTTCCGGTTAAGATCATTACTCGGTCTAAAATGGGGAAAGTTCACATTAGTATGTCGTATCCATTTCGGAAATATAATTACGATGTATATCCATTTATCACTTTGTTGAATTCCGAATCTACTTTTATTGAAACATTTAATTGAGTTCTTGGCCTTGTATTCGAGGAAAAATTATTTTTGAAACTATTTGGAGAAAATAAAAATGGGTTTCAAAGGTTTTGAATTACGGTTTCGAAAAATGGTTTTATGAAGCCTAGTTTTTATAAAGATATAGTTTTAAATTTCAATATATTTGTGTTTCAAAATTATTAAGGTCTTGTCTAATTTTAATATATATAATCCGATTGGTAGGAAGGAAAGAATTAGAAATGACAAGGAATATCCCATTAAACTTAAGAATAATAAATATCCATTCCCTATGATTTTTAGTATCCCTCTTTCTATACATATTGGATAATTTATTGAAATTATCACAATTAATCCTTGATATTTTAAAGTTCCAACATTTTTGAACATGAAAAGGTTTGTAAAATAAACTGGAATATAAATAATAATAAATTGGATTTATAAACACGAAACAATTTGTTTAAATAAATTACACTTTTTAAGAAGTTTAAAAATTTTCTTCGAAAAGGCTAAGGAAAATCCTTCGTCCAGATTTATAGGTTATTTGATTTCATGAATCGTCTGTTTGTTGTCAGCTAGGTAAAGGGAAAATTCGTTTTAGTTTGTATTACGGACTTCTAGCTGAATTATTTCGAAATTTGTTCATTCATCGTGTGGTCGCAACCTTTTTTTTGAGACTACTCAAAATCCTTGGCGCTAGTTTGGAGTTTGACTATGCTCTTTGATATCGTCATAATGAGGATAAGTATTTTTCTGATCACATAAAATCTTAAGATATGACACGGGGCAATTATTATTTTAATATGGCCTAATAAGGTCAAGGTTCAATCTTTGTCCAAAGCCCATCTAATAGTTGACCGTCTAGCATTATGCAAGAATGGTTAACTAGTAGATTAGTTTTTTCCACTTGAACCTAGGACTCAACTGTAAAAGTTGCATCCAAATTAACCCCTTAACCTCCTTTTTTCGACCTTCCTTCCTCATCTAGCCAAACCATATTTCTATCCTTCCTCTCTTTCTTTGTTTCCGTCTCGTCTCCTCTTTTTCGCTCTTGTTTGCTCATTAGATCTTGCCTCACTAATACTCCAAGATCTAATTTCTTCTCTCCAACCATTTCTTAGTCCATAATAGCTAATCATGCTATCTGGTCTTGCTCATACCATTTAGGTCTCATTCTTAAGGAGAGAGATCATTTGGTTGGATCGGAATAAGCAAAAAGGTTTCGCCGTTTTGGGGCTAAGAAAATTTGCCATGGTAGTTGGACTTGCACCGGTCAATTGCTTCGAGATCTTGGAATAAGATTGTTGTTTGTACTGCATCTACCTTTGTAATATCTTGTTGGAATAGATTTTACGAAGGCGATCGTCATTTGGAGATGAAGATTAAGCTATCTTTGAATGGTTTTTCTGAGGAGAATTTCAATGAGAGTTTTAGAGGGATCCGTGTTTTATGCGGACTTATATGGTCTTTTGTTGACCGACTATGGGGATTTTGGAAGCAAATCTCTTTTTATTAATGTCAGTGTTTGAGTTTGGGATTCTACGTCAAAATTGCCCATGATGACGTGTGGCCCATTTCGCACGTCGTTTTACAAATGGGGAGTTAATACTAGATTTGTCTCATGATGCGAAAATTTATCTCTTGCTTGATCAATGGCATAACCATCATTAGTACCGCATCATATTCGATTCAGCTTGTTGTTCTTGTTTGTTGTCTGATGGAGTTAACTTCTATAATTTCGCATATCCATTTTTGTCCTTAAACAATATTAGTTGGATTTCCAAGAGAAGCACTTATGTGGTAGGTTTCTTTTCTCATCGCAAATTCTGTCTTTGTAGAGGTGGTGATGTGGGAACCTCCAACAACACAGTCGTGTTTGTAACACGAGATTGTGCATTTTGCTACCATGATATGATTAACTAAAGATCATAAAAATTGGTTTGAGCTCCACCCGCGGAGCAAGACATCATGCTGTTTATAGCCATTGTTTTAGTAGTTTCGGTGTTGGTTTGTCATCGTATTTGTTATTTTCCCTTTCCAACATCGGGTTCTTGGCTTGGTGGTGATTCATGCTTGTAGCTGATAGTGTTGTTTAAATCGCACGACTTAGGTTAATCAGATTTCTATGTTTGGAATATTTATGTCATTCACGCATGCCTATTCAAATGAAATCTCATTTCTTATCTAAACTAATAGTTGTCCTAGAGCTGGAAAGAATAGAATTTTGTGTTGGTTAATTTTTAGGGTCAGTTTGTCTCAAGTCCTTAATAGGTTTCGAAATTCACGTCACATCCCTCCCTTAAATTTTTACAAATTAGGTCCCTATTTTTCATAAATCATCAAAAAAATAAAAAAATTCACATAAATTCATAATTAAATGCAACAACTAATCATCATCAAATCCAAACGTAAAAATCACCAAAAAACAACTCAAAAACCAAAAAGCAGTGGACCACTAGTATTATGCATCAAACGATGCACTTATTTGTAACAGTTGCATAGATTTCTGCATATATTTCAGTTACGCATCAATCCGTAGTATAAATGCAGAAATGGATGCACTAATACTACAATAAATGCATCGTTTGATGCATTAGTTCAATCCTGACCTGTTTTTCAAGCATACACAGTTTTTAAACATTGTTGCATACATTTCTGCATTTATAAATAATAAATGCATACATTTCTGCAAATATTAATAAGTCTTCCTCCTTCTTAACTTTGTTGCATACGTTTCTGCACTTATACGGAATAAATACATACATTTCTGCAATATTTCGTAGCTCATGCAGATTAGTTCATCTTTATACGCGTATATCTCTGTAATTGTTACCAATGTATGCATACATGTACGCATATATTCATCCAAATTTTCAATATAAACCCTGGATGAATATATGCATACATGTATGCATATATTATGTATTAATGCAAAGATGTATGCAATTTTTTTAGGTTGCTTTTGGGAATATTTGCGATTTTTTGATTTTTTTTTAAAATAGCAGTGCATTTTTTTTAGAAAAACACGCAAGTCCCGACCCGCTTTGCATTTGAAAGATGGGAAGGATGCCGTTTACATTTTGAAACTTTTTAGGGATGTCACACTTATTTTCACTAAATTTTAGCAAAAGACTGGTTCAACGTCATGGGTATAGAAATAGATAAACCACTGTTCCTTGTTAAAGCTAAAATTTATTTTAGTCTTTTGTGTGTGATTTCAAATTTTTTCTATTTTTACATGACTGACTTCCTTTTTCGCCAATATGTGACTTGAATCGTTTAAGTTTCCGCAAAATACATTTTAAAGTTTTTGGAAAACGTTGTTTGGAAAAAAACTTCTTATCATTTTCTTATTTTTATAGGAAAGTGAAACGGGTTTGAAAAGAAATTTTCAAAATAAACGTAAGAAGTTTTCAAGTGGAAATTTATTTTTATGAAAAATTACAATTTTTTGTCACATGAACGACGTAAGGGGAGGATTTTTGGATGCTTTGTGTGCGCATTTTAGCGGTGCAGTAGGACCGATGATACGATAAAAACGTTAACGGTAATAAGAAAAAGGACGTTTTAGCCTTGGAAATATTGTTTCCATACCTTGTCGATTATGCATGCGAGTTATTAATTAACTCTTTTTATGTTTTAGAGCTTGTTTAAGCATCCTTTACAGTCTACAAATAGAAATTTTTGGAGTATTTTAGGTAAATGAGGTGGAAATTGCACTGTCGGGCGGGAAATGAATTGTTTATAAGGAAGGAAATGTTGAAACTTTTCGCTTTGATTTCCTTTTTCCGATTTAGGAGAAATTAAATAGAAAACAATTAGATTGCATGTCGTTTTGGTTGGTAGGATTTGGATATTTGCTTCACACTTTTATTTGTAATTGTGTGAAGGTTATTAATGAAAATAGTTGTCAAAAATTTGCATTCATATAGAACTGCCTGTATATTCAAGATGTTTTGTACTATATTTTCAAAAGTGTTTTAAATTTTTTAATGGATACATATAGAGGGCCCGATTTAGAATCATCTTTCATGAATGTTTTGTGGTCGAAATGCATTATGTACACTGTACACATATACACATTGTTGCAAAGTGGATGTACACAAATTGGTTGTGTAGGGTAGGATAACTAGGTGTCAAAATTTCAGGATGAAATTCCTTTTAAGAGGGAAAGAGTGTAACAACCCGGAATTTTAACAATTTATTAGTTATTTAATTAGATTCTCAAAAATAGGAATTTCTTCTAATGATAGAATTTGACCATGAAACTTTAATCGATGCGTTCGTCTGGGAATTCTGGTCAAATTTCATGATTGGAGTTTCGCGAATGGAGTCCGTGTGAAAAAGTTACGGACGAAATATGAAAAATTGATGGAAATAATTAAATATAATAAATAATATATATCATCCCATATATAACCAGCCTTCACTGGGCGAAATGATGGAAGGGCGGTCGACACCCTCTGAGGAGCGGCCGACCGCTTCGGGTCTGAGATGCCCTATGGCGGTTATGTTAAGTGGGTTAGGTTATATATGTTTTATAATATAAACAGACGAATATTAATTAAAATGAATCTAACGGTTCATGACCAATTCCACTCATTTAAATAAAGGGGTAAAGTCTTATTTTTTTTCTGCACAAGTTTGTAGGCAGCAGCAAAGCTCTATCATTTTCCTCCCTCTTCAAACTTAATTTCTTAATTAAAAATATATTCATATATAACCAATCAAATACAAACCATATAAGATTGAAAGGGATTATCAGATTCAATGGAAAAGAATGTAGATTAGAGCTCTACATTACATTCTCCCCTCTCTTCCTATTTTCTTACATATCTACAGTTCTGAAAGTAACCCCTTTTCAGATAAATTGTAGATTTATAAGAATTTGGGAATTGTAGGCCTAAAAGATCATTCAAAACTTCAGATTTGGATGCTTTTAGGTGAGTGGGAATTTTTTATACAAAGTTATAATAGCATATTTATCTAGTTTGAATTAGATTCAAAATATGTGCCTATTTTCATCAGATCTGTTCATAATGTTGTTGTATTTGAATTGTTACATATCAGATCCGCTAATAAATATTATCAAAACTTGGGAATTGTGAATTGTGGTTAGAAATATTATTAGTTCTAGGATTCTTAAATTTGTCTATACATATTTCCAATATTTATGTTGTAAAATGTATTGTAGCTTGCTGTAAAACACTGAGGATTTGGAAATCAGTCCCAATAGCACTGTTTAGATGTAATTTTGTTCCAAATCTCTAGTTTCAATGTTGAATGATAAATTATGTGGTGTGATTAAAAAGATACAATGGTGAATTATGTGATTTTGATTTAAAAGACATTAACCTGTTTTATTTGATATTGTTGGGGTTTTGGCTAAGTTATTGTAAATATGTCATTTTTCTCTTTTTGAACAAAAAGACATTTTTTTGGATTCATAAGAGATGTGACAAAAAGATTGAAAAATGGGAAAGTAGCGCAAATGTACGTATAAATATAAATATACATATTTGTGCGTAGTTTGCATCAACTATTCCAAAATATACATAATCATATATTTCCTTTGATTTGAAAATATGTCAATTCCAATAATTAGGCATAATTTATAATAACATAGTTAATGGTCTTTTTATAAGATTTGGAACCTTTTGGCAAGATTGAATGCAAAAAGGAATGTTTGGTTATTAATTAAACCAAATTATTAAATTTAAAAATAAATAATAATAAAGAAAGATAACCACGTTGACCACGCAAAAATATAAAATAAACACATACACATTATCCGTCCGTATACGTAAAGCGAAAAAATATACATTGTTTTGAATGATTGAATGTATTCAATTATGGGATTATATACATAAATGTAATCCATAATAAATGAATACATTTATGGTGATCGTCACAGTAATCAGTGTAATTAATTGCTATAAATAGGGCCATAAATATATAAATAACCATTTTAAGCAACGTTGATTTGGGGAAAGTAAACTTAATAGGAAATTAAGTAAAATGGTTACAATTTATAAGATACATTAGGATTAATGTTGTAAACCCGAGTTAGGGAATTTAACTTAAAATGCATCTAGACACAAGGTTAGGCTCAACTTGTGGTAGAAGTCTGCCCGGAACCTACCGGCAAATCCAACATCCGCAGGTGGTCGTCTTAATATGAGGGGTTTAGAGCATAAATATAACTGTACTAACACAGGAGGTTAGGTTCAACTTGTTGTAGAGGTCTGCCCGGAATCGACTGACAAAGTCAACATCCACAATTGGTCAACTTAATATGGGAGGTCTGGTGCACAAATATATGTGTATATGTGTGTGTGTGTGTGTGTGTGTGTGTGTATATATATATATATATATATATATTACAGGCAATAAATAAATAAATAAGAATAGTAATGCCTGTTGGGGAACAATAAATAGATACTTCGGGACTGATAAGACAAGAATATCATTGTGAATTAATGTCTTAGGAAATTATGACCGTTAGGCTCCTAAATGACATTAATTACAATCAATGGAAATAAAAGGAAAATAAAGATAAATTGTTGCCTTAGGAAAATATGACCATTATGGTTATAAAGGACAATAAACTTATGAACAAAAGTAAATGATGTAAAAACGGGAATAAACTTGTGAGCAATCATTACTGACCAAGTCATTGTTGAAGGAAATGGTTGCTTTTAGGTGCATAAAAGCCACATAATTGAAGGAAATGTTGCTTTTATGTGCTTATGAGCAATCATTATTGAAGGAAATGGTTGCTTTTTATATGCTTACATAATAATTGAAAATCTAGTCTAGGTAAAGTTAGATATTTTGTATTTTTACTATAAAGAAAGATTCTTTTAATAACTTTTAAGTCCCTGAATTTTTCTGCTAACAATCGAATAATCATCTTTGTATCTTAGTACAACACATTTTCTATTTTTCCTTCTCATTTTATTAATATTTGATCTAACAACCTAAAATCTCTTTATATTTCACAAATATACCATTTTTCCGGTTTAAGGTTTTGAAACAAAAAATAACAGTTTACAAATAAAAATCATGCATTTGACATGGTTACATTCAAATTACCACAGAATGTGATGAAATTTGTTTGATAATAAGTTTACTAAAATATAGGACTAATATATCGTGACTACATATATTATGCAATTGGACCTTTTTTTGAGGTAAATAGTTAGTTTATTTTTATTAGGATCATGTGTATATGTATGACCAACAAATAACTACCTATATGTTTAATGAATTTCATACATCTGGGAACACACATTTTTTAAGCTTATTTTACGTTGTTGTAGTGGGGATGTGAATCATCCATCTTGATAACCAAATTACTCTATATCTAACTAGTTAGCACTTAAGGCACCTTGGCACCAAACTTATAGTAAAATGCGAATATCTGGAGCCAATTTGATAATGAAGTTACTTAACTCTAGGACTAAAATGGCTAATTTTGAAATTTTGTTTCTTTTGTTCTAAATGCCCGTGATGAATGCATTAATTTTGATATTATTCCACTAGGAGCATTTGAGTATATATATGACCAAGAACAAAAACTAACATATTGAAAGAAGTTCAACAAATTTTAGCTTCTCAAAATTTGTTTATTTTTCTATAGGACCACAAATGTTTAAATTTACTCGCTCTATTTAACGTAATTATATTTCAATTTTAAAGGTTATTTCAAAGTTTTATTTGGAAATAATTTTGTAATCATCCATCTTTTGTTGAAAGATACTCGGATGTGTTCACTAGGTTAATTTGATGATAAATTTCCTTTCTTCGTCAAATACAGAACCATAAATTTTCTTCTCAAGTATATGGCTACATCTAATTGGTTCATTACTAAGAAGCCTATAACATTTTATTTTTTCCATCATTAACCTTCTTTTTTGTTTGCATTAACAATAGCTGGTAGCCAAAAGTCTTTTATATAGCCAGTCAATATTGAATTATTTCTCACCTGAAATGATAACTTTTGTGTTATTCCATTTTCATGTGCGATAACTTTTGTGTTATTCCATTTTCATGTGTTTTTTCTCATTGAAACATCTACCTTGAAAAAAAAATCATCGGTCATATTTCTTAAAATTATGTTCAACTCTACAAAAATGAAGTATTACAAAATATGATTGGAAAATAACTAGCAAAACTAGAAGCAATCATTTTTGGTTATTTAATTAGTTTGAATAAAAGGAAATAATTCTGATTCAAATGATATATCATTTATAGCTGTTTTGAATAAATGGTACATAGTATAAATAAAATGCATAATTAAGTGAAATAAAAAATGCACATAAGGTACTAGTATAACTTTTGGATATTGGACTAATAAAATTGTTTAGTCTTTAATTATGCAACGAAATTAATATAAAGTAATATAGCCATTGAAACATACGAAGTTCATTTTATAATGCGTTTTTATAGTACTTGATATCAGGTACTAGAAACAAGTTTTTTTTTTTTTTTTTTTGGTTTAGCAGCAACTAAAAATATCTACTATCATGAAATTAAAAATGCTACTGCTGAATAAAATATCTACAAAATTTACTAGAAGAACTGGCCAGGATTTGAACATCAGTAAATAGAAGAAGACATAGAAAAAAATATAACGACTGAGGAATCATGGAAAAGAATACATGGGGTATAATAGTTGATTGTTTTATTTGAATAGCTTAAATTGTACATCGCATACTGACTTTTTCCAACATTATGTCACCATTGCCAAGCCTTGTCGTTTTTCTATGATTTTCTTCTATTGTGGTGATTCAATAGTACGTTAGTTTGCTATTACTGATGCTGAATGCAAGTTGATGCTGAAGCAAGTCTGTAGCTGCAGTTTTCTGTTAGTGGACATTTATATGATAGCAAGTAAGTGGAGTTTCAGGTTTTTACCTATTGCGATGTAAGTAGGTTATGATGATCAGTTGAGTTTTTGTAAGTGACGCTAAATGAAAGTATATACTGAGTTATGTTTCAGGTGTATGCTTTGTTGATCAGTTGTGTTTCACATAAGTGATGATGTATGTGATCCATTCATGCTAATACTGAAAGCATGTAAATACTGGGATAGGCTAGCAATTGTATATTTGTGTGTAATTTGTTGATATGTAAACAGCTATGTATATATATTGTAACAATTTTGGTATTGTAATAAAAAAATTCGCACTGCCTTTCAAAAAAAAAAAATGATTATTAATTATTATGGAATATTGTAACAATTTTGGAAGTTATGTTTTTTGGATTATTTCAAAAAATTTGGTACTGTAACAATTTTGGTATATTGAAACAATTTTGGAAGTTATGTTTTTTGCTTCGTTTTCGGTCCTGGTTTCTGTTTTCACTGATTTATTAACTAAAGTATTATTATAATTATTGTAATTAAAATGTAAAATATTGTGTATAAAAAAGAAAAAATACAGTTAGAACATTATAAATGGTTATGCTGATTTTTTTTATAACATAGGAATTAATTGTCGGCTCAAACACAGTCCAAAACCAAAAAAAAAAAAGATTTTCAATATCCTGAATATTTCTATCAAGCCCGTGTCCATGAAAATTCAATGTATAAGCCACTACAGCACAAATTGATAGCCGTGATGTTTATGCGACTTGGAGAGTTGACTGCCGAATTGACAATGTTTATTGATTGGTTTGGCTGATATTTTCAGCTTTGGATTTTCCCGCTTTATTGCTATTGTTGTTGTTTGAGTCTGGTCCACTGATGATGTCTAATAATGAGGTGTATACTATGTAAGGCATGGTCATAAGTAGAGTTCTTCGGACTGATGTTTTCAGTATACCCACTGATAAATATTTTCAATGATGTTTAATCATGAAGTCCCTTTAAATTTTCTATATACCCTCTGATAAATATTTTGGAAGGGAATATAAATGGTTGCGATTAATAATTTTGTGGGATGCTATTTGAATGACTGGTGTTTTTACCTCTTGGATTTTATATAATAATATTATGAATGGTATGGGACTATTTCAAATAACTAATATACATGACAACAAAGTTTGTAGCATTTCTGTTGGTTTAGTTAATCCCAAAACTGATTCTATGGCAACAAAGTTTGCAAAATCATCATAATAAAATAGTAGGAAGGAATGCAAGAGTCAGTGCTGTAAATAATAACTTTTTCAGTGGGTACAGCCCCGCGTTGCCGCCCGAACATAACTCATCTCATGAGTTCTCGATACATCGATGTTTCCCCTGTAGCATATGAATCCATGAATAGATAGTATTGTGCATGATTTGGTTGTTGGTTTGTCATGTATAGTATTTAAATATGACAGTCTAACTATTAAAATATTGTGCATGATTTATAGATGTGGTTGGCGCTACACGTGGACACTACTATGCTTCCCAAGAACTGGGACAAGAAAAACAAAAATTCGGGGATGGGGACAGGGTGATCCTCCACTTATTCGGTATACTTTACCACTTAGTCATACTATCAAACCATACCCTCAAAATAAATTCAAAAATAATCATGCGACATCATTGCGTCATCGTTCGACTGCACGAACTCTTCCATTTCAGCCCACAATAGCCGAGGGATCCTTTAATACTACTTCCCAACATATTTCTCCAAATCGAACTCAATCCCAACCTATTCCCCCATAGCCCAATCGACAGTCTGCTTCTCCGCAGCCCAATCCTATGCAGTCAGCTCCTCCACAGCCCAATCCTATGCAATCAGCTTCCCCACAGCCCAATCCTAAGCAGTCGGCTTCTCCACAACGCAATCCTATCCCATCAGCTCCTCTATAGTCCAATCATATGCTGTCAGCAACTCCACGACAAACTTTCAATGGTGTTTCTCATCAAAGCGAAGATAATCCCCAATCTAAACGTCAAACAACTCCTCAACCTAGGCTCAGTGTTTCTCCTTCCCTTCCTCCTTTACATTCTTCCTCACATAACACTATGAACGAGCATGACTGTTTAAAATGTACATGGAGGCGCGATGATTCCAATGGCATAGTCGATCAATACATCAGGTCGCATTGAACTTCAACTAATAGAAACAAAAGATAAGTATATGTTTTACTATGCTATATGTATATTTATTTATATTCTTTGACTGACATTATGATAACATATGCTATATACATCACTTTTTCAATGCATCCTTCTAGTGAACTTTCAAAGAGAATCACTGCTTCATTTCATAAAAGTTTGGCTGATTTTTGGCCCATTTTTGGAAAGATACCATCCGATCATAAGGAGCTACTTTTCAAAGAATTTTTGGGTAAGTTTCAATTATGATATTATGCGGCAGTTATATCATACTATATGCATTAAAATGAAAATAATCACTGTTTGTAGTTATCACAAAAATAGTTTATAGGTTTAATTGGTTATATCATACTATATGCATAAAAATAAAGATGTTTAAATGTTTGCATTCATTAGTGGTAATGCTTATTTTGCTATATCTTCATGTTCTCTGTATATGCTGTATGGTAAAATTTGAACATTTTTGTTTCAGTAATTATTTGTATTGAAAACCAAAAATTTCTTAGAAAAGAACGTTAGGGTATTTCATGATTTTAACTTACATTAACACGTACTTGGTATTTTTTTTATGTGTCTCTTAATTTTATTGCTATAAGCTCTGCGTATATATATTTTTTACCTGTTAAATGCAGTTATCTAATGTTGGCTCAAACCATTTTATTAACTCATATCCCTGCCTTTTGTATTTATTTTACGTTACAATCTTATGAGCCAGTGTATATTATTAATATTTCTTATCGGTGCATTTGTAGGCAGCATAGCAATATGTACTATATTGACTAATTACTTAGAATAGCAACAATTCTTTATTCCAACAGAAAAGAGAAGATAGTTTTTGTTAGCACTCTCTTTGGCACTAATCTCATCGGGCCTAAACCAAAGCCCAAACGCACAACCAAATACAAATCGCGCTCCAGAAGACCCATCAGGGGCACTACACCATGCAATGGTATATCGGTCGAAATCCAACTCAGTCACATTAACTGCACATTACCAAGAAAAATCACTCACCAGGACGACCGAGTTTCTCTCTTCCAGAAAGAAGTCGTCGACCGATTATCTCGGGCCAGCGTGGAAGATTTCTACAGAACCAGTCCACTTAATATCCCGACTTCCAAGGAGATAAAGGCGGTCAACCATATGCGAACAAAGCTCTGCTTTTGATATACCTCTCCATGGATGCCACGTCGGCCAAACTTTCGAGGATACTATTCATGAGCAGTGGAATCAGTCTTCCAGCCGCAATTCAAGCCAATGAATGAATTCCACGTGTCTGGACTTTCTCGAAATGGCCGGATCATTTTGCAACAGCCCAAGCAGCATTTTCCACCCATAAATACGTCCAAGCTTAAAGAAAGAGACAACTCTTCTTGGCCAGGAGGCTTTCTCAAAAACTTCTCTTCTCTACTCTTCTCCGGAATCTTAATCTCTCAAAAGGAAGAAAGGAGAATAGTCATTTCTTTTTCTTCCTCCAAACAGAAAAAGCATTGTATTGTAATCAAAAAAGAAAGGAATAATATATAAAGTGGACGTAGGCATTGTCTTTGCCGAACCACTATAAAAATTCTGTGTGTGCTCCCCGTTCTTTTACTTTTTATTGCGTATTTTATCTTTACTCGTGTGTAGATCACGCGATTGGGGGTTGATTGTCACTAGTGACCAACTTTTGACGTCAACACTTTGGCGCGCCAGGAAGGGGCAGCGCACCAACACCGCCATCGAGCTCCTGCTTATCTCAAGTCAAGGCGAACAAACGAAAGAAAGATGCAACATCCTCTCGTCCCACAAACGCCGATGCAGCTGATGCCAATGCTGCAGAAGTAAGCCACGAAGTTTCCTCTCATGACAACATGTCCCGATTCCTTACCCGGGACGACATGGATAAAATCATGGTCGAGCTCAGGGACCATATGACATCTCAGGGTAAAGTCCTCGAACAACAACAGCAGTTGATGGATCACCTTCTCGGTCGACTGGAAACAGGGTTGAACGCTTCAACGTCAATTCCTCCATCTACCGAAGCCGAGGCAATAACCGATCTTCGGTCTGCACGAAATCAGGCCACTGATCGGGCTACACCTTTTTTCATCCTGGTTTGGCTCCATCAACCGATCGATCCTCGCCGAGAATATCGCTTCCAGCGACCAGCGCGGTTGCAGCAACAGAAACTCAGGAAGCTGGCGACCAAGATCTAGGTCGTCTGACAAATATGGCTCCACTCTTTGGAACATCTCGACCTACCGAATCAGTCGAGCTACCTCTGGGTCCATCAAAATCAACGCCATTCTCATTACAACCCGGGATCTTGCCGCAGACCAGTCTAACCACTCTTCCTCATCAACGAAGAGTTGGAATAGCCTTCCCTTCGAACGAGGGAAGCCACCCTACTGTGCCGGTCCTCATCGAAGCGGAAGAAAACGCTACCGTAAACCCTCCTAACCTCGCTTCAAACGGAGGCAACCCTGGCCTCCGAACATCACATGCTATGCTGCATCAGCCTAGATCTTTAGCTACAAATATGGCTCGACCCACAACTCATCAGGTTCCAGAGGGGCCATTCTATCCAGAACAACCCACTAGATCTCACCTTCCCTCACACCTTCACTCAACTCTCGGAGGTCGATCCCAGCCAACGACCACCCTTCCAAGCATGCTTTTGCCGGATCCTCGTACAGAACCCCCTCGGGATACAGAGTTAAGTTCATGGCAATGACTCCTTGGAGATGGGAGTCAGCTTGCAAGCATCATCCGACGATTCACTCGGGGCAATTCTTCGCAGCAAGACATAGACAATGTCAATCGTAGCCCCTTCACTAGAGAAATCAGAAATTCTCGAAACCCTCCGGACTTCAGGTTCCCTGCCATCGAACCATACAACGGTTGTACTGACCCTACCATTCATCTTATGCGATACATGCGACATATGGAAGTACTTGGTGCATCGACCAGCTTCATGGCTAAGTGCTTTCCACTCTTTCTCACAGATATAGCCGGTATGTGGTTTCGGCAGCTAACAACGGAGTCGATCAGTAGTTGGAATACTCTGGTCACCCGCTTCATCAAGCAGTTTCGAGTGCATATCTCTCGACCGAAAAGTGTCATGTTTCTATCCACCATTAAACAGCGATCCGGAGAGATGCTAAGATCCTTCCTTAAAAGGTTCAACACAGCCGTAGCATCTGTCGATCGGCCCGAGCCATCGATGGTGTTGATGGCAGCCATCACGGGAGTCCAGAAGAGATCAGAATTCTCTAACTCCTTAACTAGGGATCCTCCCAAAGATATAGATGATTTCTATTCCGAGGCCGAAAGATTCCTCCGACAAGAGGATGCCAGCCTTGAGATGGAGAGCCTTGAAGTCTTGGTAGCCAAACAACAAGGTCCACTCAACGGCAATGGTCCGAATAAAGGAAGAGGAACGACCCCGGAAAAGGATAAACGCAATGTCTGACCTCGAAATGAAAACAAATATAATCGGTATACCGAGCTCAATTCCTCTTTGCTCGATATCTATCTCGATATGCGCGAGTCCTTCCCCACTCCAAGGACACCTCAACGAGAGCCGACCCAGATGGAATTTGACTCTGGCAAGCATTGTATATTCTACAACGTAGTTGGACACAATACAAGTGATTGCCGATGTCTGCGCAATCTCATTGAAGGACGAGTCAGAAAAGGGGAACTCGCTGAGTATGTCAAAAATCACACCCCGTCCACGACCTTCTGTCCGAGCTCCTCAGGCTGGTCCGCAAGCTCCTAGGAATGGAAAGGACCCTGAGACTAGCACTCGCGGCATTATCATTAATTAGATTTTTTATCTTTTATCTCGATGTATTTATTTCAATAACAGGGATGCCTTGATGATATGTAATCAATCGTTGTCCCCGTAGAATTCCTTTGTAATAGTTGCTTAGCAGTTGTGAACTTTACTTTTTGCAAAAGTAGATCGACTGTTGTAAAATTTCTAAGCCGAACCAGATTAGTGTTCGCCATTAAGCCAAGCATGGTTAATGCTCGCCCCCCCTTGTTCTATGTGGTTAACCTACCACTACTTCAAACACCAACCCTTTCGAGTGAGAAAGGTCGCTTTTTCTTAAACACGTGTGTGGATTACACTCTCTTTCTTTACACCACGAGCGTGCATAGCTCGTTAAACTAACTAACCCAACATGAGTTGAGCATAAGAAACACTTGCACTAAGCCGAGCATGGTTTATGCTCGCCACTAAGCCGAGCATGGTTTATGCTCGCCACCAAGCCGAGTATGGTTTATGCTCGCCACCCTTTAAAGCCAAGTGGAATAAAATGCTCGACCCATGGTTTGTTTTGTATTTGCAGGAACCAACTTTGTACCAGTGGCGATCATCATTTCGACCTTAATACGGTCTCCGATAGTTGTTGGTTTTCTAGCCTTAATACGACCTTGCATGGTCGTCGGATTTCTGGTCTTAATACAACATCGGACCGTCGGTTTTCTGGCCTTGATATGGTCCGGCGCGACCATAGCAGCTCGAGCGTTTGTGCTTCAGTTCAGATTTCAGAATACACCTCCCTCTGTCGATGAAGATATATTCTGAGGGGCAAAGTGTTAGCCCTCTATTTGGCACTAATCTCATCGGGCCTAAAACAAAGCCCAAACGCACAACCAAATACAAATCACGCTCCAGAAGACCCATCAGGGGCACTACACCATGCAATGGTATATTAGTCGAAATCCAATTCAGTCAGATTAACTGCACATTACCAAGAAAAATCGCTCACCAGGACGACCGAGTTTCTTGCTTCCAGAAAGAACTCGTCGACCGATTATCTCGGGCCAACATGGAAGAATTCTACAGAACCAGTCCACTTAATATCCTGACTTCCAAGGAGATAAAGGCGGTCAACCATATGCGGACAAAGCTCTGCTTTTGATATACCTCTCCATGGATGCCACGTCGGCCACAACTTTCGAGGATACTATTCATGATCAGTGGGATCAATCTTCCAGCCGCAATTCGAGCCAATGAATGAATTCCACGTGTCTGGACTTTCTCGAAATGGCCGGATCATTTCGCAACAGCCCAAGCAGCATTTTCCACCTATAAATACCTCCAAGCTTAAAGAAAGAGACAACTCTTCTTGGCCATGAGGCTTTCTCAAAAACTTCTCTTCTCTACTCTTCTCCGGAATCTTAATCTCTCAAAAGGAAGAAAGGAGAATAGTCATTTCTTTTTCTTCCTCCAAACAGAAAAAAATTGTATTTATAATCAAAAAGGAAAGGAATAATATATAAAGTGGACATAGGCATTGTCTTTGCCGAACCACTATAAAAATTCTGTGACTGCTCCCCATTCTTTTACTTTTTATTGCGTATTTTATCTTTACTCGTGTGTAGATCACGCGATTGGGGGTTCATTGTCACTAGTGACTAACTTTTGACGTCAACAGTTTTAATGTTAATAAGTTCATAACATTAACTATATTACTATAGAGAAGAAAAGAAAATGCCTTGCTGCTTGTTTCCTTACCAATTTTTTTAATCAAAATTTGTTCTTTTGTCAACCTCGGAAGGGCGAGAATCATAATTCTTGTTTATGTATGCTGTGTGCACATCTAATTTTAGCAGGTAAGCTACAAAAAATTAATATCATTTAAATAATTGTTCAACATATATTATATGTTACAGGGTCAAGTATATGATTTTGATGCTTATCCAATAGAGACTATAAGAAAACATTGGAAAACAAAGGCTAGCAAAAGATATTCAGATATGCTTAGTGATATAAAGAGAAAGAATGCAAAACCAATCTTTATGAGTCAAGCTATTTGGGGTAAGTGGCTCCAATACTGGGATCTTCCAGCAGTTAAAGATAAATTAAAGAAAGCTTCAACCAATAGAAATTGTAATCCGACGTTGCATTAATGTGGATCTATTTCTACATAGGAGCATGCTGAAAGATTGGTAATAATTTTGTTCTTCATTACTATATTTATTTATTTTGACTTCAAAGAATACCCAAAAAAAATTGGATTAAGGAGCAATGCTCGTGTGCTTGAGGTATTTGAGTGTACTCGCACCAAAGCTGCAGCGCATAATAAGGATGACTCCATTCCACCTACTTGGATAGATCCTAAAGCAGCGACATTTTACATATGTAGTAATTTGTTTTAAGGAAAACATGTTTGAGAACTGCTAAAAAAATTGTTTTCTAATAGGACAATTTCACAAGAGCTTGAACGAAGAAACTAACATCACTTCGAGAGACGACCGGTGACAACACCTTTGAGCTGCCTCCAGAGACAGCTGATGACATATTTGAATCACTTGTGGTGCCAAATGTAAAAAAACGTTTTTATCCCGTTGGGAATCTAGAGGTACTTAAAAGATTTTTTTTGCTATTTGTACATCGAATTTCTCATAAGATGCAATTTCATAAATTGCTCACATAATTTTGCATGAAAACATGCCTTCGGAAAAGTTTGATAGACTCTTCAGGCCTTGTTCCCCTATTAATTAGATTCAAAATGAATCGAACCTAGAGTCGTCACTTGAAATAGTCCTAATTGACTTCCTCCACGTCTACTTAGTTAACTGTTACTTTCTGAAAAGAAAGAGATACCTACATTCTATATTAATGTTTTTAAAATTAATATGTAACTTATTTTAGTTTACATTGGTGCATGGATTTCATAAATACCTGCTTATGAAGTTTCAAATCCTAACATAATGGGAAGTATTAGAGGGAAGAAATCGTTAGCAGAATGGTTTAAATTCAAGTTATTTTTGTTAAAAATAAAGTGTACTGTAACATTATGGCAAAGGAATTACGTTTCAGTTTTCAACATTACGTACATGGAAAGCTAGCCTATGGTAATGAATACTTGATTATCATTTATTTTTTCGTTAAAAAAAATCTTACTATTACATTACACTTTATATACGGATGTATGTCTTATATATTTGTATATTGCTTTCATGATTTAATTGTCAATATTTTTCTATTATGGATCTTTTTAATATTGTTATTCCTAGTATCTGACATTGTAAATAATTCTGTAGTAAATATATTACTATTTTTTGTCAAACTATTTTTTTTCTATATTTTTATATTTTAAATAAATAATTTAACAGACGTTTTTTCCCTTACCGTTATACGGTTATACTAGTAGTTATGGATATATATACATCTGCTTATGGTTAATTAAGTTTGAAATAATCTACCTAAGGATGTTGTTGAAATCATATCTATGTCTATTATTCCTGCTAATGAGATAGTCATAGATTTCTTTGCGCCCAATGGAAGTGCCATCAAAAGCGACAATTTTCAAAATTTTTGAAATGCCTTGGTTCCACTACTCATTGACTTTGGCTTTGTACTTGTCTTGTACATATTGAAATTTAACAGTACATATATAAACCTACAGGCATTTGATGTATATGAGTTAAGTTTAGCTAGATCCTTATAACCCAGCAAAAATAGGAAAGGCTGCCCGGAATTTAAGTAAAGAAATTCCTAGGCACAGTCTAATATGGTTGGAATTGATACATTTTTTAATTGTTTTCCATGCACTTATCATTGATTCATATGCATATCTAGGATGTTAGAAGAGACGTTCTCTTGATCAGGAAATGTCTTTTTTTTTTTTAAAAAAAAGGGGCTAATTTTCAGTGCTACATATACATACACACATTTATTTCCAGTGTAACTCGTTGGCTATGTTTTAATGTTGAATAACTGTAGAAACGGGGGCCAATCGTTGGTTATTATGATTCGGTTTGTAATTCAACCCTTGTGGTAACCTTCATAATTTCAAGTGTAGGCGTGTGTGTTGGATGGAAACCCTTAAGTAAAGACTTTAGTAGTACAAGGATATTTGCAGAACACCCTAAAATACATGTGATAATGTTAAGCTTAAATGCACATGACTACCATAAATTAAACCTGTACTGAGTGTACTCATTTACCAAACTATGAATAAGCTCATACCTTTTTCCTTTTCCACCACCATGGGATAACAAATTAGTAGAATTTAGGTATGTTTTGAGAAAATAAATATGTGAATGCCTTTTTATTATGCTAATACAGTTGCTCCAGTACAAACTGTGAATGAATAGAGAACTACTCGTGCTCATCTTGTCTAACTCTATAACATTGGCTAATATAACATTGTAATCTCTTTACAGCTTCTCTCTTCTCAACGTTCAAAACATCATTGTGTTGACAATGAAGATGATGTTCATGAGCTAGGAAAAACCATTAAGGAAATGCGCATTGAGCTCGAGAATGAGAGAGTAGATTAGGATTGAGGCACAGAGAGAAAGAGAGTGAACGAGCTAATTATCAAAGACTTGAGGAAGAGCAGGCAAGGCTTGCACAACAACAAAAAGCAGATATAAAAAACTTTCAAGCACAAATAAAACAGGTGATGGCAATGCTTCAGAGAAATGATGAATCTGATTATGAAGATCCTTCGCCATCATCATCTTCATGAGTTACTTGGGCATGGTAGTTGGATATGTTTTGTTGTAAATGCTCCTTTTATGTGGTTTTTTGTATGGGTATTATGAGCAAGGATGATGGTTTTGTATGGAAAACCACTAGCACTAGCTGAATAGTTTTATTAGTTATAATTCTGTCTAGTGTATGTATGAATTGATGGATGATTGTGTATGGTATTGTCTTTTGTATGGAATATTAGCTCTAATAAAAAAATATTGTTGTGATAAAAATCTAAGAATTGTATTTCCTTTTATGTTAATGTCACTGATTGGTAACGACGAAAATTGAAAAAAAAAACAATATTTAAATAGAATAGAAAGGGAATATCGATGGAAATTTTATCAAAATCAACACTAAAATGTCGCTAAGAAATTAAAGATAGCGATGGTTTACTGAAGGATAACGAAGATTGTACCCATGTTGTTAGATACGGTCTTCGCTAATCCGTCGCTACGTAGCTAGGATTTATCGACTGATAACTGGAATGCAAAATATTTGTTATACATTTTCTTCGGTAATCCCTTGCTGAATAGCGCGTGTTTAGCGATAGATTTTTTTTAATGATTTTATTACGTTATACATATCCGTCGGTAAAACGTCGGTGAAATAATTTAAAATAAAATGATTATATATATCATAAAACGATGGTTAAGTGACGGAGAATAGATGCTAATTTCCATCGCAAAATTATGCCTTGTTTTTTTAATGACAACCGAATTTTCCTGCAAATCCATCGCTAACAGGCCTTTATCGAGGGTTTACTGAAGGATTTTTCCACTGCAAAAACAGTGTCTTCTTCTGGTATTTCTTAAATACCAAGTCCAGTTAGGCAAATGATTAAATAAATATCCTAGGGTAAGGAGGATATAAATTTCCACATTAACAATTAGACCTTATAATTAAAAGTTTGAACTGGACATAGTGGGTTAGTGATGTGAAACATTATTACCTATAGGAACCCGTGACGATAATTAATCATGTACGTATAGTATTTCCGTGAAAAGAAACTAAACGAGAATGACTTAATAATGTGGCCAACTTATCCTAATATGTAAAGGTATTGAAGGCTAATGGAGTGTGAACTTAATAATCTTCGCGTATAGTGCGCTTCCCTAGGTCTTAAGTGGCTTGGGTTGAGGAGTCCACCTGGGAGTAGGTCTTTCAGTTTAAGGGTCTTAAATCACGTGTATGTTGGGCCAACCGAAACCTAAAAACTAAAAATGTAAGATATAGCTACCTATCCTATGGGAAGTAGTAAGAGAGTAAGGAGATTATGCAATAAGGTCAGCTAGATGGTATAGCGAGCGATAAAACACCACCTCTCACCTTACACGGGCAAGGGTATATGCGTGAATGACGGAAGCCTTAACTAGCAGGGATCGTAGCTAGTGCCCTGTAGTTTATGTTAATGGTGAATATATTATCGAGGGATAATAAGTGACCAATAATTCCGCCTAAGATCTTAATCGATCAGGGAGCATCCACCCTATCTATCATTGATAGTGAGGTATTAAATAATAAAAGATAGTGAATAAGGATATATATATATATAAAAACTCCGTAATTAGAGGTCTGCCCTCGAATAAATAACCAGCCATGTTCTGGTATAAAGGCTTCACAAGTATGTGTGTAAATGTTCTATCTCGGTATTATACTTTGGGGATACTAATTTGGGAAAAGTAGTAGGGTCGTGCGTAAATATTTACAAGGTTGGGCTAGATTCACCAACCTTGATAGGCATACACCTTGGGTTGAACCAAACGGGATGCATCTATGTATTATAATATGTGTTGTACATCTCCTGTTCACCAGAATTTGGTTTTTCTAACTCTCTCCTCATTACAACCACCCAGTCCTTTTAGAGAAGGTCGGGTTCTCACTGGTGTTTAAGTTTGGGTTACGGATCTCGTTCTCTCTCTCTCATGCTCGGTATTGGCAAAGTGCTTACTTTAAAAAGTTAGTTACTTGAGTTAATACTAGTTTATCATATTTTGTTTCCGCTATGAGTTTTCTTATCGTACTCTGATTATGATCATGTTCATTTATTTACAGGTACTAGATTTACATGCTCCATGCTTGGATGTGTTTGAGTTTGGATTTTATCGAAATTTAGGCAAAGAAAAGTGTGGGGTGTTACATACATCGTATATCTGTCAATTACAATGTTGTACAAATTCAGACATTATGTGAGTACAAAGCGTTACAATGGACAACAAAATAGTTGTTAATTCTAAACTTTGACTAAACTGTCCTTCTTCTTCTTCTTTGGGTGGAAAAGGTGTTCTTGGTCAACAATGTCCAAGAAATCCGAATATGTCCAAAACAACCCAAATGTGGTGTATTTATCCTTATAGATGTCCAAAAAGTGATGGAAAACATGTATGCAACGTTTTATTGGTCCACACTTCGTCCAATAGCCATGGGGAAGAAGATGGAAGCCATTAATGATGCTTTTGGAGCTCTAGATGTCCAAAAATCCAAGCCAAAAGAGATCCAAATGAAGGCCAAGCTTGAGGGTATTTATAGGTGAGAGTTGGTAGTGGGGTAGGTAGGATGTGGGGTCCATGCAGCAGAAATTCAGACCCGAGAAATGTCAAATTCCGAAAATTCATATCCCTTTGATGTGGGGATACAAAATTTCGTATCCCCTGGATAGATATGAAATTTTGTATCCTTCCAGAGGATATGAAAATTCGTATCCCTTGAGGGATATGAAATTTCGTATCCATCTAAGGGATATGAAAAAGAAGTGGCAGAAGAGGTTGGTGTATGTCGAACCCTGAGCTTGCCGTGCTAATTTGATCCGATGATTTTGAGCAATTGACATATATGCACGAAAACGGGGGTAACTATCAAAGCGTAAGGCCGTTTGGGCCAAGCGAAAGTTGTACCTGAAGCTAATTCAGAGAGCTACAAGTGTTACGGTGCAAAGTACTGTAATTGATGATTTCAGGCCGAAAAGAGGTCATCTAAAGGGGTTTTGGGCCACGTTTATGTTTTTGACGTGACTTTGACCAAACTGCTTTGTGTTTGTTGAGGAGATATCGACGTGTGATAGCTTCGACCAAAGAGCATGTCAACAATTTTCAATCTGAATTCAATCAGGTGTTAATAGATCATCCAATCTATATTATACCTCAAATTCAATTATCCTTCCTTTTCGTATTACGATATTTTGATAAATTCGAAATTAAATTGTATTACGTTTATTTAAATCAATAAATTTTATATAAATATTCATTTATAATTCCAATTCAACATTTGAAACCAATTTAAATGTTTTAAACTTAACGGCTAAAAATCCGGGTCGTTACAATTTTAAAAGAACTTAAGTAAAAAAATATGTTACTAATATTCTAAAACTATATATAATTATATATATGAATATCAAAACTATAATAGTATTTACTTATAATTATTAAGTATATAATCAAAATTTAAGATATAACCAAAATAAAATCTAAAATATAATATTAAAGTACAAATAACTGTAAAAATCCAAGTATAATAAAAAAAAAACAAAATCTAAGTTCATAAAAAGTTAAAGTATAAAATTGAAAATCAAATTAGGATTAAAATCTAAAGTATAATATTAAAGTATATGTAGTTATAAAAATCCAAGTATGATAAAGAAATATAAACCAAAGTCTAAGATAATGAAAAGTCAAAGTATAAAATTGAAAATCAAATTAAAGTATAATCAAAATATTAAAGTAAGTATTTTGATATCAAAGTGTAAGAAAAAATATAAATATAAAAGTCTACTATAAAATATTTCTAGTAGATAATTTAAAAACTTGAATTTCTTTCTAAAGCTTTTTGAAAGATCATTTTGAAAACCAGAATATTTGAAATCACTTTTCAAAGAGATTTGAAAATACTTTCTGAAATCATTTTGAAATAGGAATATTCAAAAATTAATGTGTAATAATAAATGGAGATCCAATAAGTGCAACCTGAGTATTAACATAAATTATAAATCTCTATAATGTCTAGATATCTCAAACTCTTCATAACTCATGATTCTTCATTCTCAAAATCTTGAATCATCAATCTTGGCAGTGTACAGTCTTGATTATCAGTATCTTGCATAATATCCTACAATATATCCTGCACTGTACTATATATATCTAGATATTAATTAGTAAATACGTAAACTGTGACGGCCCGGCTTTTTGCCCTGTTTTCGCCGGTGATTAAACCAACTTAAACCGTTCATAAAGACGAATTGTTAGGGGCACTTACACATTTGCACAAAATAAAAAGAACTTTTCCATTATCATTAAAATAATATTACATCAGAGTTACAAGAGGTACATCAGAGTACATCGGTTACACAGCGGAAAAGATACTAAACTCAGCGGAAGAATGCGAATGCTCCAAAACTTAATAGCTCCAGCCAAAACCAAAATCCTGCTCCAACTAACTCCATGGCAAAATCTGCGAACCAAACTACTAGGCTGCCCATGTAAAAATTATATGCACCCAGATTTTAGGTGTAGGAATAGTAAACTCCAAGTCAGTCATGGGACTAGTGTGAGAACTCAAAACAGTTGTTTTTAGGGTGTATTTTAAAGTTAGGTAATTCACCGGACCATGCCGCTAATGCAGAACGGGTTTTCTCCATGTGAATACCAGTGCATAGAAATCCACAATGAATTTTTGAAAAATGAAGCTATCATAAGCTCGTCCTACATCACACAATGCAAGCGCACACCAGATGGGCGAGTTTTGCCTTATGATAACCAAAAATGCTTTCTTACATGAACATCCTCTTCTACTACTATATATATTGTGAAAAACCTTTTCGCAAACAAATGTATTAATCCTAGCCAGCATAATGCCCCATGCCATTATACTGACAGTCCTACCGGTAACCAGTAGGCTATACAATCAAAATCGTATAGGCTTGTAGTGGAGATTGGGTTTCCAACATGATGGTTCCTGCTACGAAAGATCATTTGTGGGCTCACAAACTTTCTTGCGCACATCATCCCAGTACTCGCGGATAACGTCCAGACTCGGACTCCGTTATACTAGCCCACCATACATGAATCCGATTACCCAACAAATAACGTCCCAGATAGGGGACTTCATAGTACCCTTTCATCATCACATCCTGGTGCACCGAACATACGAAACGAACATATAAATCATACTACCAGTTTACCATTAATCCGAGGTGTGAGATTCGTCAATGTCACAATATACACAAAGCTACGCTTAAATAAGCCATGCTTTGATCATCCATAGTTCATTACATAACTTAAGTATGCGACATTTTCCATTCACTAAACATCACTGATTTCCATCAATATATAACCTCTAAGCTCATACTTCTTAGAGAAGGTTGTTAACCAAGAAAATAAATTCTCCACCACCAAACAGAAATATATTAATAAAGATCAGTGCTATGCAGTCAATTACAATGTCAGACACACAATCCATACATGTTCATTCTGGGTCTGAACGAAACAACAATCTGGAATTCCTTCACATACGTTCGGGCTTCTTGCCACTTGACTGATATATAAAATCCATCTGCGAATGGGAGCCAGCCATTCGAGACATTCAGCAAGTCACCCTTACGACATGAAGGGTCCCAGCCTTCAATGCTGCCTCCAATGTCTTCAATTGCTCCACAACATCGTATTATTACTTGGAATGGTTTTCAGACAGAATACCGATCCCGGTCTTTCAAAATAATAAGCGCAATTAAAAACACAATTACAGAACACACATGCTTTCTTCCATTCTCCTTTTGTCTTGAATTTTGTTGAATTAAACTTCTTCATTCTCAAATTATAACAAAATCCATATTTAACCTTTCTCTTTAAAAACACATCCCTTAAATTAAAGATAATTTAGCCTCAAAGCCTTAATTAATTTTCCATTTGAAAATTCGTTATTAAAAATCTAGTTTCCTTTGAAAAACCTAACCCCACATTTCAAACCTAGTTTCCAGTTAAATTGGTTTCCGAACATTCAATTCTGTAATCTTAACTAAAAGATTATTCTTCCTTCCCAATTCCTTATTTTTAATTTCCTCAAATCAAAGATTTGATTAAATCCCCAAATTACGATATGAAATTCCACAACCTTTCAAGACTGATATTATTGAAGATATGGTTCACGACAAAACCCAAATCAATCGATGTTGAACATAAGTTACACAGAAATTGTATCTACTTATATTCGATATCAATTCTCATAAACAACAATTATTATAAGTGGAATAACGATAATAATAATATCTTCCAAATTCCTCAAATAGTATACGTTTACACCAATGAATTTTATATGAAATATCAGAAGATTATTTCTATCCAACTTATCACAATCAAATTGGGAAACCCATATATTAATTAAATGATTTATCCAACTCTTTGACATTAGATCTGGATAGAAATATCATCCACTTAAACTTAATATTAATCTATGTATCCAACTCACACTATAAGCGGAATAAAGGTTATCTACCTTTCAAATTCCTCAAATAGAAAGAGTCATCATCTACCGATGAATATCAAACATCCGAAGATTTATCTCCAACCATATGCAATTATTTAAAATTGAAAACCCCATTTTAGTATCAAATAAATCAATTTTATTTCCATATAAAACATTTTAAATACTTTTAAATCTTTGAAAATATTCCACTAATCATTTACAAATGATTACTTATAGTTCGGAAAACAGCTCGCGGTTTGAAACTTCAAAATAGATTGTTTTCAAAGAAAGAGTTAACATAGTATTTCAAAAGCGTTACAAAACAGTTGTCTTAACTATTTTGATCAAAATATCATTTATCTTAGCAAAAACTTAAATTTTATGATTCAAAACATTTTTACATAATTTATAATGATTTTACAAAAAAATTCCATATTTTTAAAACATTTGAAATAGCTGTTTATAGTTATCGTCGATAACTGCTCTTAAAACGACCTTTTTCAAAACAGTTTTAAACATAACTTGAAAATTATAACCTGAAATTAAAATCCGCTTTCACTCATTTAAAAGCTCTTGTTAATATAAATTAAATACTTTTCGTTTCTTGGAAATCCGATTTAGACTGCAAAAGTTATAAGCATTTACAATTTGTAACTAAAATACACAAATTGCCATTGTGCGTCAAGCTCTATTTTGACCGCAATAAAAATTATTCTTTAATGTTTCAAAACACCTTAGAAAACCATTTAAAACCATTTAAAGTAATTTACATTGACTTTCCAAATTATTTTGGGTTCAAAATTCAACTTCTATTTTTTACTTAATAAATCAAATTCCAATTCATTTCTAAATTCAAATAACTTCAAATTAACCATCCCATTCATCGAATTAGTTAGCGATAGCCTGGGAGAGCAGGAAACTTTATTTCCAAACCCAAGCCTAGACACTATCCAATCTGTCATCCTAGAATGTTTCAGTATTTTGTTTATTCATTTAAAGAACTTTATCAATATATATGAATTCATACATACGGTCTTTTCAAATTATTAACCTTTAATTTCAATAATAATATTGCTTCTAATTACGAAGGAGATTTGTCGATCACCGATGTGATACCATAATTGTTGTGTCATAGCATGTGCGAAACAACATCAATAACCATTATAAACATCTATGGCAACCATCATCAACATTATTAAATAAATCATAACTGTGCACAAGCGTTATAATATTAACGCTTAATAGGATGTGTGTTCTAAACTAAGCATCCATCATTCATCACAACAAACATCAACCATCATTAACCACTAATAATCCATCACTATATTTAAATTAGTCTAACTACTAATTAAACACATAAATTATGGTTAAAGAGTTCTCACCTAATAGCTTTCCAAATCTTCACGGTAGGTGAGCCTAGCTGAGCGAACCGTCGGACGATATTTCGGTGCAACATCTTCTTGACCAATATATATATATATATATATATATATTATAATATACACTAATCTCTCTCTTTATATACAAGAGGAGGAGGAGGATGACGACGAACTTTGGCAAGGTGGTGGTGTAAAAGAGGAAGTCTTATGCTATGGAAACCATGGCCATAAGCTTTAAGAAGAAGGTGGAAGGAGGAAATGGAATGGAATAGTAAAAAAATGGAGAAAATGGCTCCTTATATAGGAATGGAGAGTTAAGGAGGTAATGACGCCTAAGGGGGCAAGTGGAAGGCATGCATGGAAGAATACATGCAAAATTACAAGTGTCCATACACTTGTCTTAAGAAGAGAAGGTGAACTTTTGGTAGCATTTCCCCTTAAATGCTATGAAAACTAAGGGCAAAACTTAATTCTAATGCTACTAATTCATGTTATGGTTTGAAAAATCCGATCAACGAAAAATAGTGTCAACAAATCCAAACTCATAAATAATCATTCTCATTTATAATTTAAATGAAATCTATCATCTGATTTATCAAAATTTGTTAAATACCCTTAACCATATATATTTATGTCAAATTCAAATTTAAATTCAAATTAAGTAATAAAAATTCCAATTTAAAATTGGTTAAAAATTCTGGATCGTTACATGCACCCCCCTTAAAACATTTCGTCCTAAAAAAGGAAAGGAAATCACAACAACTCATTCGACATCTGTAGATTTTCAGACTCAAGATTAAATTTCTTTATACCAAAGCTCCTTGTTCTCATAATGAATATACCGGGTAGAATATTATAACACATATTTACGGACAACCATATCTACATGTCCTCCAACGATAACCTCCAGTTACCGGTTATATTTGATTCATTGTTTACTGAGCCAATTACTTATACTCAACCATTTACTGCTTTCAAAAGAAAATTCAGAGATATAAATTATTCTCTTAGATTTTATCTTACAAATACAAAGGTTATGAAACTTATTCCTTTATAGTTTCCAAAATTTACTATTATTCGTTGCACGAAAAACTTGATCATCTCCGAACTCAGCTCGTCTAAACGTTTTAGTTTAGGTAATTTCCTCTTAGTATTCCCGCTTGCCAAATATCCTTTAATCAAATTGTGAAACTTAATTCACAAGATATTCATGCTCACTTTAACAATTCCTTTTGTTGCCACACTATACTTTAGAACTTATTGAGTTGTCCAAAATCGTCGATAATTCCAATCTTCCTATCTATACCTTTAATTAAATTCAATAAATTTTTCATTAGAATAGGATCTATTTGGATATATGATAGAATACATTAAAAAGATTTATAAAAGAAGATTTTTTTTAGATAGTTAACATCATATACATACATTTATTCATGCATCCAATTTTTCAAAGATAATTCCCTAGGGATCAAAGAGCTTGCTTTGATTACATAATTCTTGAGTTCCTTCTTCTTCACTTATGACTGCGGGTGGTGTTGCTTTAGCTGGTCTTTCTCCCTTCTTTAACTGACAATCCAGGACTACATGCCCTAGTTTTCTACATCGATAACACTTTTTTTCTTTTGTTGGGTTCATGGGTTTCTTCTTCATTTTAGGACACTTACATAAAAAATGTCCTTTCTTCTTGCATTTGAAACAAATTATGTCTTCTCGAATGGTTCTCTTTTGTATTCTTTTTAGGCATAAAACTGCAAAATGTCCTTCTTGACTACATCTATAACAATAGATACATTTGAATTTCCCCAAACTAAGGCTTTCTTCCTTTTCTTTTCGATTGTGAGCTTTTCTTGCTTGTTTTAGGGTCATCCACCATTCAATACCTAATACACCAAACTCCATCTTTGTTCTTATAAGGAAATTTTGTTGAAAACTACAGGTTACTCTCTACTTAATTTATTGGTTTATCCCTTACTAACACGTTTACCTAGTATAATTCTTACAACGCAATTAAATTTTCACTTTTCTATTTAAGTTCACATCAATTTCGAACACTTATCTAAATGGGTTTAAGTATATATTGATGTTTTAATCAGAATTATATAGTCATCCCACTTTTGAAACTCGAAAATACATACTGATTATGCTGCATTCATCAACAGAATCATCTTTAAATGACTAGAGTGTGATTCTATATCTATCTAGTATACTTAAGACTTCGTATGTACATTAGCTAGGCGTATATTCAAAATATTTTTATACTCGATAGTCCAACCTCAATATCAAATAAATTACTCAAATTCTAATTTTTAATTTCAAACCATATTAATTAGTTACCTTAACAAATTTGACCCAAGTTTATCGATATTTCGAAATGTTACCCAATAGTGAAATTAAATCCAAACGACATTTGTACTCAGATCATTTTCCTGATCAGTGGAAGGAGCTTAATTACCATGCCATAAGAAGTATTTTATGTTTATTTATAATCACAAAATGTAAACTTAACCTTAATCGTTTGATCAAGTATCCATATATTTCCAAAATATGTTTCTTTCTTGAAATATAACTTTTCAAAACTCAATTCATATTTTCAAATATGCTCTCTTAAATATAATACTCCAAAATCTCGTTCTAGGGTATTACAAACCCTATCTCTAATGAGATATATAACTCTGATGAGCCTTTCCTTTTGTTTAAATGTGTCGTATCCCATTACTTTGTGTTAATCAAAGCTCTGATACCAAATGTAACAAACCGGCTTTTTGCCCGGTTTTCTCCGGTAATTAAACCAACTTAAACCGTTCATAAATACAGATTGTTAGGAGAACTTACACATTTGCACAAAATAAAAAGAACTTTTCCATTACCATTAAAATAATATTACATCAAAGTTACAAGAGGTACATCATAGTACATCGGTTACACAGCGGAAAAGAAACTAAACTCAGCGAAGAATGCGAATGCTTCAAGACATAATAGCTCGAGCTAAAACCAGAATCCTTCTCCAATTAACTCCAAGGCTAAATCTACGAACCAAACTACTAGGTTGTCCGTGTAAAAATTATGGACATCCAGAGTTTAGGTGTGGGAACAATAAACTCCAGGTCAGTCATGGGACTGGTGTGAGAACTCAAAACAGTTGTTTTTAGGGTTTATTTTGAAGTTAGGTAATTCACCGGACCATGCCGCTAATGCAGACGGGTTTACTCCATGTGAATACCAGTGCATAGAAATCCGCAATGACTTTTTGAAAAATGAAGCTATCATAAGCTCGTCCCACATCACACAATGCAAGCGCACACCAGATGGATGAGTTTTGCCTTATGATAACCAAAAATGCTTTCTTACGTGAAAATCCTCTTTTAATACTATATATAGTATGAAAAACCTTTTCGCAAATAAATGTATCAATCCTAGCCAGCATAATGCCCCATCCCATTATACTGACAGCCCTACTGGTAACCAGCAGGTTATATAATCAAAACCGTATGGGCTTGTAGTGGAGATTGGGTTTCCAACATGAGGGTTCCTGATATGAAAGATCATTCGTGGGCTCACAAACTTTCTTGCACGCGTCACCCCAGTACTCGCAGATAACGTCTAGACTCGGACTCCGTTATACTAGCCCACCATACAAGAATCCGAGTACCCAACAAATAGAGTCCCAGTTGGATACTTCGTAGCACCCTTTCATCATCACATCCCGGTGCACCAAACATACGAAACAAACATATAAATCTGACCATTAGTTTACCATCAACCTGGGATGTGAGATTCGTCGATGTCACGATATACACAAAGCTACGCTTAAATAAGCCATGCTTTGATCATCCATAGCTCATTACATAACTTAAGTATGCCACATTGTCCATTCATTACACATCACTGAATTCCATCAATATATAACCTCTAAGATCATACGTCTTAGAGAAGGGTGTTAAGCAAGAGATTAAATTCTCCACCACCAAACAGGTATATATTAATAAAGATCAGTGCTGCGCAGTCAATTACAATGTCAGACGCACAATCCATACATGTCCGTCCTGGGTCTGAACGAAACAACGATTCGGAACTCCTTTGCATACGTTCGGGCTTCTTGCCACTTAACCGATATATAAAATCCATCTGCGAATGTGAGCCAACCATTTGAGACATTCAGCAAGTCACCCTTACGACATGAAGAGTCCTGTTCTTCAATGCCGCCTCCAATGTCTTCAATTGCTCCATAATGTCGTATTATTACTTGGAATGGTTTTCAGACATAATTTCAATCCCGGTCTTTCCAAATAAAAAGCAAAATTAAAACACAATTACGGAACACACAGGCTTTCTACCATTTTCCTTCCATCTTGAATTTTGTTAAATTAAACTTCTTCATTCTCAAATTATAACAAAATCCATATTTAACCTTTCTCTTTAAAAACACATCCCTTAAATCAAAGATAATTTAGCCTCAAAGCCTTAATTAATTTTCAATTTGATAATTCGTTATCAAAAATCCAGTTCCTTTGAAAAACCCTTACCCCACATTTCAACCCTAGTTTCCAATTAAATTGGTTTGCGAACATTCAATTCTGTAATCTTAACTAAAAAGATTATTCTTTCTTCCCAATTCCTTATTTTTAATATCCTCAAATCAAAGATTTGATTAAATCCCCAAATTATGATTTGAATTTCCATAACTCAATCTCATTGGGTTTCAAGAATGATATTATTGAAGATATGATTTACAGTAAAACCCAAATCAATTGATATTGAACATAAGTTACATAGAAATTGTATCTACTTATATTCGATATCAATTCTCATAATTAACGAATACTGTAAGTGGAATAACGATATAATAATAATAATATCTTCCAAATTCCTCAAATAATATACGTTTAAACCAAAGAGTTTCATGTGAAGTATCCGAAGATTATTTCTATCCAACTTATCCCAATAAATTGGGAAACCCATATCTTAATTAAATGATTTATCCAACTCTTTGACATTACATCTGGATAGAAATGTCATCCACTTATACTTAATATTAATCTATGTATCAAACTCACACTATAAGCGGAATAACAGTGAACTACCTTTTAAATTCCTCAAACAGTAAGAGTCTTCATCTACCAGATTAATATCAAACACCCGAAGATTTATCTCTAACCATATCCAATTATTTAAAATTGAAAACCCCGTTTTAGTATCAAATAAATCAATTTAATTTCCATATAAAACATTTTCAATACTTTTAAATCTTTGAAAACATTCCACTAATCATTTACAAATGATTGCTTATAGTTCGGAAAACAGCTCGCGGTTTGAAACTTCAAAATAGATTGTTTTCAAAGAAAGAGTTACCATAGTATTTCAAAAGCGTTACAAAATAGTTGTCTTTACTATTTTGATCAAAATATCATTTATCTTAGCAAAAACTTAAACTTTACAATTCAAAACACTTTAACATAATTTATAATGATTTTACAACTTTTTTCCATATTTTAAAAACATTTAAAATAGCTGTTTATAGTCATCGTCGACAACTGCTCTTAAAGCGACCTTTTCCATAACAGTTTTAAACATAACTTGAAAATTATAACCCGAAATTAAAATCTGCTTTCACTCATTTAAAAGCTCTTGCTAATATAAATTAAATAATTTTCGTTTTTTGGAAATCCGATTTAGACTGCAAAAGTTATAAGCATTTACAGTTTGTAACTAAAATACACAAACTACCATTGTGCGGCAAGCTCTATTTTGATCGCAATAAAAATTATTCTTCAATATTTCAAAACGCCTTAGAAAACCATTATGTACTCATGTAAACCATTTAAAACCATTTAAAGTAATTTACATTAACTTTCCAAATTATTTTGGGTTCAAAATTCAACTTTTATTTTTGACTTTAATAAATCAAATTCCAATTCATTTCTAAATTCAAATAACTTCAAATTAACCATCCCATTCGTCGGATCAGTTAGGGATAGCCAGGGAGAGCAGGAAACTTTATTTCCAAACCCAAGCCTAGACACTATCCTCTCTGTCATCCTAGAATGTTCCGGTATTTATTTATTCGTCTAAAGAACTTTATCAAAATATATGATTTCATACATATGGTCTTTTCAAAATATTAACCTTTAATTTCAATAATAATATTGCTTCTAATTACGAAGGAGATATGTTGATCACCGATGTGATACCATAATTGTTGTGTCATAGTGTGTGCGAAACAACATCAACAACCATTATAAACATCTATGGCAACCATCATCAACATAATTAAATAAATCATAACTGTGCACATGCATTATAATATTAATGCTTAATAGGTTGTGTGTTCTAAACTTAACATCCATCATCCATCATAACAAACATCAACCATCATTAACCACTAATAATCCATCACTATATTTAAATTAGTCTAACTACTAATTAAACACATAAATTATGGTTAAAGAGTTCTCACCTAATAACTTTCCAAATCTTCACGGTAGGTGAGCCTAGCTTAGCGAACCGTCGGACAATATTTCGGCGCAACATCTTCTTGACCTATATATATATATATATATATATAATACACTATACACTAATCTCTCTTTCTTTATATTACAAGAGGAGGAGGAGGATGACGAAAAACTTTGGCAAGGTGGTGGTGGAAAAGAGGAAGACTTATGCCATGGAAACCATGGCTATAAGCTTTAAGAAGAAGGTGGAAAGGAGGAAATGGAATGGAATAGTAAGAAAATCTAGAAAAGGCCTCCTTATATAGGAATGGAGAGTTAAGGAGGTAATGACACCTAAGGGGGTAAGTGGAAGGCATGCATGGAATCATAAATGCAAAATTACAAGCGTCCATACACTTGTCTTAAGAAGAGAAGGTGAACTTTTGGTAGCATTTCCCCTTAAATGCTATGAAAACTAAGGGCAACACTTAATTCTAATGTTACTAATTCATGTTATGGTTTGACAAATCCGATCGAACGACAAATAATATCAAAAAATCCAAACTCATAAATAGTTATTCTCATTTATAATTCAAATAAAATATGTCATCTAACTTATCAAAATTATTAAATATCCTTAACCATATATACTTATGTCAAATTCAATTTTAAATTCAAATTAAGTGATAAATATTCCAATTTTAAATTGGTTAAAAATTCTGGATCGTTACATAAACATAAAATATTTATTACATGAGGTTGTTATCATCAAAACTATCATCCATGATATTAATACGAATAACTATTATTATGGCAAGAAAGTAATTAACTCTGTGGCTAAAAATACTATTTATAGGTTCATAATGCAACAAAAGGTCGTAAAATAGGACTCAATTCAAAAGTTATGAGTTCCAAATTTTTTATAAGCAATTTCGAATCGAAAAAAACTTCTTCACAGTGTCGTATCACTGGCAAAAGAGGCAGGTGGAAGTATGAATAATACCATCAACTCCATGATAAATTTTTTTTGATGAAAGCTTATGGAAGACGGATTGACAAAATTCCACTCACTCTACAAGTTATAGATCGATACACAACTTGTCATACACCTTTGCCCTTGTGTACCGTTCAGAAGCTATGATCTTTATAGGGCTAGATGCTCGAACTCATTACTAATTACACTTTAATCAAAGAGAAAACAAACAACTGATACTTTATATGCTCGATCAAGTTGATGAGAAACGAGATGAAGCAGATTCAAGGATCGTCGCGCACCTAAAGGGAGCAGCTTAATATTTTAATATCAAAGTCTGTAGAGTCCGAGGTCTATTCTGAAATAAGTGGTGCAAATATCAGCTATTAGAGGGGAAAATTGGAAGGTGCCTTATATTATTGGTCAAAAGCTATCTAATGGAACCTTTAAGCTCACAACAGTCAAGTTAATCCATAATCCACAGGATTGAAATAACGACTTCCTAAAGTTATATTATGATTAAAGCTTATACCTTTTACTTATTGGAAGCAAGATAGGCTATATGATGACAACAAAGCATTATACCTTGGCAGAATTTATATTGTTCTTTCAAGCATAAATATAATTATCTTCTAGACCAATGAAATTATGTTCGCTTACTTTTATACAAACTCAAATGTGTAGGGTCACCAAATGATCTGATTTCATTTATCTCCGTCCATATAAATAGATAGAACTGCATACTGATATGGCAAACCCTTAAATTCTTCTAGTTCTCATGTATGCTACAAAATCCTAAAAACTCAGGTTATGTCAGTATACACTTAGGTTGGTTTAGCTAGAGTCTAAACCATTTCCTCATAACGGATGGCGGTGACGAACATTGCCCCAATCCCATCAGATGGTTGAACATTGATCCAAATTCTTACGCCCCAAGTTGTTTTCAATATGCACTGAGGCTGGTTTGACTAAACTCTAAACCATTCCCCTCTTAATGGCGTAGAACATAATCCCGAGATCATTGAATTATCATACATCGATCCAAATCCTTAAGTCGTCTGTTCTTGTCAATATGCACTAAGATTGGTTATGCTATGTTCAAATTTTCCCTTTTAGCAGTGACGAATGTTATCCTGTGGTCGTCGGATCGTTGGACATCAATCCAAATCCTAAAACCCTCAGTTGCCATCAATATGCACTGAGGTATGTTTGGACAAAGTTCAATAGATTTCAATTTCGAGGGTTGCCCCATAGCCGCGGATCATCGAACATCAATCCAAATCCTTAAACCTTAGTTACAATCAATATGCGCTGAAGTTGGTTTGGCTAAAGACCAAACAATTCCCCTCCTAGCGGCAACGAACATTACCTCGAGGTTATTTGTAACGTCCCGGTTTTTTACTATGTTCGTAATACCATTTATTATGGATTATTTCAGTATTGATTTAAAACAATATTATATTGGGAAAATTCCAAGCATATGTATTTCAATGTTTTGAAACTACTTAACCAACGTGTATGAAAACAAGTAAATAATGTTTGGTTAATTGTTTTAAATTTTTGTGTTCGCATAAAATAGATAATATTGGATTTTTGAATATTATTGAAAATTTGAATAATAATAAAATCCTGTGTGTATATATTTATTATGTTATATATATATTTAGTAAATATTATTTTAACTATTTGTTGCATTCAAACTTGTCTCACTTCATTTAAATATAAAATTACATAGGATTACAAAAAGAAATCAATAAGAATATTTATATCACCCATTTACTTCACACATAAGAAATAACTAAGGGCATCAACATTCCATATAGACACCATAGGATATTTGATACTTAGAAGATAAGCAAAATATATTCAATCAAATTTAAAGAAATAGTTATAGGCTGCATAATAGCCTGGTAACCTTAGAGGCTAAGTTTAAAACTATGTATATTTACCTCAAGGAGAATTGGCCATGCATATTTTATACTAAAATAAAATATGTATCTGGGTGACTTTACACACACTTTTCAAATCAAACTAGACAAGCGCATGCACTCTAAAAAGCTTTAGCCTGCCACTTTGTTTTTTAGCTATAATCTTTTGCACATAGCTGTTTACATCAGATCACTTAGTCGTAGCTTTTCTTTAAGATTTGGTTCATGCATGATAGGATTGAACTTAATTTTGAAGGCAGATAGGAACATGACTACATATATGTTGTACTTCATTTCTGGGTTGCCGCTTTGCATTCCACATGAAGCTATTTTAACTAGCTATTAACCTGACATGTTGTGTTCCCTATCTAAAATACAAACACGCATTCTTTTCAAATCAAAAGCATTTTGCACAGCTAAAAAAAATAAGCTATGAATTCTTTTTCAAGAACAGCAATAGCTGGTACTATCTGTTGCCTTTCAATCAAACATCCCAGAGTCCTTTACCTGTCTGCATTTCATTTCCCATGCCAAAAACATGTGCTACCTTATTATTTTAATCGATTTTACCCCTATATATACACTTAGTTACTACACCTAAGTATATCCCATTCGAACCAAAACTACAAAAAAATGGCAACCAAACCTAAGACAAAGAACTAGCTTGGAACCTAGAAACAATAGCAAAACCCGTAGAAAATAAGGAAAAATAGAGGACTTATATATTTGTGAGTAAACCTTCTTCTTCCTTTAAATCTGTTGCTAATTAAGACGTATGATAGTACAAACCATATTTATGTATGTTTTGAATGCTTCTAGTTCTAGTGTGTGTTGAATCAAATTAGTCTTCGTATTAAAACCAGAGTATAGCAACCCCTGTAGCTTGAAAATTTAGACAGTGGACACATATTGCTTTGTGAGTAAACCATATATATATATATCTGTGTGTGTGTGTGTGTGTGTGCATATATGATCTTGAATGTGTATTTAGTAAATTCAAGGTTTCATATTAAAACTAAACATAAAACTGAGAACCAAACTGTGAATACATAGTGAGTAAACCCTTGATCCCAATTTAATCTATTATGAACTGATTTATAGTATGATGCCAATTATTAGACCAAAAAGTGGTCCTAACACCCAATTTAATAATAATGTGAAGAAATTAAAAGAGAAAAAACAAAGAGAACACATGATTTATAGTGGTTCGGCGTTAAAGCGCCTACGTTCACTTTATACTTTGTTGATGGATGATTGAAAGACAAATACAATGATGATTATCACTCGATCTTTCTAATACAATGAATAAATTCACTAAATCTTTGAAGAAATGCACTCCAAAAACCGATGACGATCTGAACGAAGTAATGGTAGTCGGTGGTAGGGAGAGTTTTAGTCAAGATTTTGTAAAAAGATCCCTCAAAATGATACTTGATGGTGTATTTATAGGCAAAAATTTAATCCAGTTCGGTGCCACGTGGCGGTCATCCCGTTCGGTTCGGAGTTGGAAGCTTGGATATCACGACAGCACATCTTGATCGTGGCCGAACGTGGGATAATGGGTGTATAACCGCTTCGAGTTTGGTGGGATCGTGAGACGTAACCATTGCTACTTCTGGATATCGGCTCGGACCAGATCGCTACATAGGGGGTCCGGGTCGGCGAACTCTGATCCGATCCGGTTATGTCTTTAGAATGGCAATTTCTGGTATGCATGTGAATGCAAGGGGTTTAGGCAGGAAGGTCCGATCCGATTCGAATTGATGTCTTCTGCCTCTTTTCCTTCTGAATACAACTTGTCACTTGATTCTTTACTTTGTGTAGTCGAACCACAAAATAGGCTAACATTTTGCCCCCCTCAGAGTATGCTCTTATCGGAGATGGAGTGTGCTTCGAAACGGTCCGTCTATTGGTTTCTTAGTTAAAGTCATTGAATAGTTGTTCCATTCGTTCGTGAAGTTGTGAAACTTCATCAAGTCGCGTCTCTTGGTGTATATAAATACGTTATGGGTTGTAAGAATTACTCCCATTATCTTTAATAGCTTCGAGAGTTCCACTTATCATCCAAATAGTTCTTCCAAGTAAATTTTTAAACTTATGATTTGTCACATCCTCCTTTGGGTTTGCTTTATGTGCTGAATTAACTCTGATGATTACACTTCTGTTCGGATTAAGTCTATCCGATCCAGTCCATGTTTCGATCACCATCGCATCAATGGGCTTAAGTGCTTTATGCTGGCCTGGACCATTTGCTGATCCGACCGGCTTGGAGCATCTAATCCACCAGAATACGAAGGGACACCCATTTCCTTCGCATATATATTTGCATATTCCTCTTTAATTCCTCATTTCCTGTCGCCGCTCTTCTTATTACTACATCCCTAATCTTTAAATCGCAGAAAAACTCTCCCAATTCTCGAAACAAACTCATAGGTGGGGCTTCAATCTTTGATCGACTCAGTTTTAATTGATTCTAACCCAAATTTAGAAGCAATTTGAGTAATTTTATTCTCTGTCACATCAAGTATGACACTGTGTCTCCCGTCCCCTCGCCATCGTCATAGGCGACCTCATCACCACCTCGAGGCAGTTGTGGAGGAGGTCAAAGCCAGCGTCGGACATGTTGATTTATAGATGCTCAACTATGAGTGGGCTTTTGAAAGAAACGGGTTAGATGGTGTTAGAGAAGTGGAAAGGAAGAAGAAGAAGAGAGGAATGGGATCGGTTTGAGGCGGAGTGGAAGATCTAGGAGTACTAGGGTGTAGGCATGCGGTGTCGGTTCGGTTCGGAGAAGATAATAATGATTGGAGTTCTAAATTTAGTGGAGCGTATGAACTTGTGTTTCAGAATGGTAGTGTGGTTCGGTTTGGTACCATCCGATCCAAATGATGCTACTATCTTATGAGTTTATCTGATCCCCTTTATCCATAACTTCAGATCTAGTTTACCTAAGGGAAATACCCGATCTGATCCGAACATATTTAGGGCATTCGAACCGATCAGCTTAGGATGTAAATTGTCTGAACCAATCCGCAGATAGCACACGCCCGAGCTAGTCCAAAATTAACAAGAATACCCGATCCGATCCGAAGTTATCAAACATACTCGATTCGATCCGAAGTTAGATATCATGTAGCGCGATCATGCTATAACTAACTCGACCACTACTAAATATTGCTTGAAACTTTATGAACAATTAGGATAGAGCCTTCTCGACTGATCTTCTTGGACTGTTTATGAATATATAACTGTTTTGATCATCTACGAACTGCATTCTTTTATATAATTATCTTGCATCATTGCATAAACACTTGTACACTTTAGCTCACACACATCCATAGAGGGGGCACAAGCAACTTCACTCTACTTTCGGCTACTGTTTCTTCGATAGTATAGCAGCTATGACCGAGAGACGTTCAGCTAGATTAAAAGAGAGGAAAGAGGCCGTAGGAACATTCGTAAATCCTACTATTGAAGACTTACCCTCCACTTCAGATCTGGAACGGGACAGTGAGGGTCCGAATTGCGAGATGATAACTCATGAAAGTGAATTATCATCCGAAGATGATGTCTCTATGGATGAAGAGGAAGATGGAGGAGTTGGAGATAACCGTGCTCCTGATAAGTTTTAGAATGTCGTTATTATAGAAAAGCCTAGTGATTTTGTAGCATCAATAGTTGACAATGATAAACTTGCACGAATATGTTTGAAGCATGGGATCCTCAGAGAGATACCGAGTTGCCTTCTAAAACAGATCGACCTCATAATCCACCAGAAGGGTTTATGGCCATCAGTAGATTAATGTTCCTCGTTGGGGCGATACCTCCAATCTCACCATTCGTCGTCGATTTTCTAAGACGAATGCATACTGCTCCCATGCAACTCCAACCCAACTCCTATGCTTATCTGCATACCTTATATATTGCTTATAAGGAAATCCTAGGTATTGAACCCACCTTTGAAGATGTTCACTTCTTCTACAATTTCAAGCATTAGATCCACGATTGTTCATCATTTGTGTATTTCAAATCAGTGCAAAAAGGAGAATCATTAGCATTCCTTTTAGCAGCAAGGTTGGTGATCCCAATCCGAATGGTTTTATATTAAACAGTAACCTGGGTGTGCCAGAAGATGGCTTCAATCTAGTAAAGCTCTAACTTTTCTTTAATTTTGCCCTCTTTTCACTATTGTTGAGATATTAATGTCTGTTCGTTTTAACTTGCAGTTCCCAATCCGCCACAGGAAAAACATTAGATGTACTTTGGTCGTTTAAACCAACTACTCAATGGCGATAAAAAATTCTTGACCATCAAAGATTGCTCAGTGGATGATTATCTTCACCGTCACAGATTATTGGCCATCACTCATAGCATAGGTCATGGAGAAGGTCCTTATGTGTATATACCTCCGGTCGAGGGGCCAATTGAAATTTCACCCAAGCATGGAGAGAGTTCGAAGGATCCGACGATACCTCAATAGAGACCTTCTCCCACTTTGACTCAAGATGACGTATTAGCAAATATAGCAGAAAAAGATAGAGATAATACATCACTCCCGAGGATGCGGCGACTCTTGAAAAACCAATCTCCCCAAAAGAGTGGTCGTCAGTCATTCCCCAAGGAGATAATCCCATATTAGATAATTCTATATTTAGGGGTTTGGAAAGTCTTCCCTTGCCCGACACCCTCTACACCTCAAAAGATTTTAGAACGAATCCTCTTACCTTCACTTCCAAAGAAGAAGTTACTCCTGTGAAGACTTGGGAAACTACACATACTTACCTAACTCCGGGATCTGGTTGGTTGGAGGGATATCACTTAGGATATGCACAACACACTAGCACAGCACGTCACAGTACCTATGCTTTACATAAATATTGGCTCTGGAATTTACTCATATTATTTTGCAGGAACAATGACACACCCCTGTTATGATGTCAGGAAAGTCCGTGCCAGCATGCCTAAATTTGATTCCTACACTGAACATGATCGACACGAGAGCTGTGGCAGGGATGACAGGAGGCATTATGATTCCAGTCATCCTTATTCTTCGCGCTCTCGTTCTCCCCGTCGGTCAGATCCAGACAAGCACAAGAGCTACTAAGATCATCGGGAAGGGGACAACCCACATTCTAAAGCTCTGATTTCCTCCTCAAGAGAAGCATCCTCAAGAGAAGTCACCGTCAAAGCATGCTGATTCGCTGGACAAACAAAAAGTTTCTGAGAAAAGGTCAGGCAAAGGTCCATTATACCTGCCAAGCGACGAAATGTTGAGTTATCCATATCCAAACCCGTGTCTCTCGATTCCGAGAATAAAGCAAAACTGACGTATCTGAGAAAACAATTTTCGGATCATTCTTTGATCATATGTAGTTTGTTTCCGCACTTGAGCCTATTCCTTTGAAGTGGGCGGATGATGCTAAAGCCAAGATAGATTTAGTAGACAAGCAATACACAGAGATGTATAGATATTTGTGCAATCTTTCTAAAATTATTCGGGACTTAATTACTGATATTGGTCACATGAAGGAAATGGCCGATTATGACGAAAGCATCTTGAAAAATTCAGAGAAAGATTTGGAAGACACACAGGCTCAGCTTGCTCTTTCTCGACGAGATGCTGACAACTACACGAAACAACATGAAGAGCTACAAAAGCGTTATCACACTTTATTGGAATCTCATAGCCAATAATGCTTAGATCTGAAGAAGCAAGCCAAGGATGCTAAATCTGACAGTGTTAAAGCACAATTGGCTTGCACTACCCTTGAACATGAGAAGGTTGAGCTGGCGAAGAAAAATGCTGAGTTTGCTGAATTGGAAGCCAAACTAAGGGAAGCTAAATCTAAGGTGGTCTTAGCCGAAGGGAACGCAAGCATTTCCATTAAATCTTCCGAAGAGGCCCACACACAGCTTTCTATGGTTCAGAAGGAATTGAATGGTTATAGTGATCTAATGATAGAATTCTTTGCCCAAGTGATCCTTCGTCGGGACGTCGTTTGGATCGAAGATTATCCTACAACCTTGGTCTATGTGCAGGACCAAATCATTGAATGGGAGATGAAAGAGCTCAATCCATCAATGTAAACAAACTTTTGGAGAAATTTCTAAGGGGTGAAGAATTAGCGCGCTTGGCTGAAGGACGCAGACTCATTGCTGCAGCTATGGAAGAAGAGAAACGTCAGGCTAAAGGGAAAAATGTCCCTGAAACTGTTCTTCTTCTACTGCCCCAGGGATACCAGAAAGGAGGGATATGATCCAGAGAATCCGGAAATCCCTAAGGCATCCTTTTTATCTCCTATTCCTAAAGCGATACCAGAGACTTTTGCTACCCCCACCGACAAATCATCTGAAGGTATCTCTACCTTTTCACCTCAATTTGTAAGGGCCATTTCAAACTTTCGCTACATTATTGGACAGACAACCAAAGATCCTATTGTTTCTCCTGACCTAATACCAGTTACTTCTCATTCTATAGGTGCATAGCCAGTTGAAAAGGTCGATGAGCGACGAGATTAAATCATTGATACAAAGTCTACTGAACAGACCCAAGAGAAACATGATGAAGTCACTGACTCAAAACCTGTGGAGAGGGTCAAAGATAAGGAAGAGGTTGCTGAGAAAGCTCCTGTTCCATCTAGAACTGAAAACCCCCAAGACAAAGATGTGATAGACGCCTTAAAAGATGACGACAATGATGGGCATGAGGAAGATGATGATGTTGTCGTGACTGGAGACTTGGAGAATGCCGATGACATGACTTTGGATGATATGAAATCCAAGCAGGATATGCTTTTAAAATCCAAAGCCGAGAAGGAAGATTCCGAGGCTGTTAAACCTCTTGCGACGATCCCTCCTAGGTCCAGGTTAGTTGTCAAACTCTCAACCAGGTTGATTACTAAAGAGCTTGCTAAAAAGTCCTATATTAATCCCAACGCTCCAGTTCCAGGGAAGAAGAAACCAAAGTGAATCATGACCGAGGCTGAAAAAGAGGAGAAGGAAAAACTTAAAGCTGCCAAGAAAGCGTAGTCCACTCTGAAGTCTAAATGAACGGCAACTCTATCCTTTGTTTTGCATATCCCCTAGCCCGCTGTTGTTGTAGCGAGTGCGGCCCTCGCCTTTATTTGTTTAGTCTTTTGTATAAACCTGCACCTACGAAAATAAAGTAGTTTGTTTCCCACTATGCCAAATGCTTGTAGATTCATTGTTTGTCTCTGTTAATGTCAAGAAGTTAATAAGCATAAGTGGTAAACAACAATTTAAGTCACGATCACATTCCCCTACAAGTGTACAGATAAGGAAAATATCATTCACAGGAATCTCCGCTTAAATAAAATAAATGATCGATGACAGGGGGTATGATGTGTATGCCCCCAATCGATGACAGGGGCTTGTTCGAGACTGATTAGGTTCGACATTAAACTGCCCCACCTCTTTTGGCGGGACTAAGATTTTTCTTCATTGGTACTTATTCCTAGTACCTTTATACTCTCCTATAGTATGGTCAGGTTAGAGTGGATTCAAGGCGGTCTTTTGTTATGGTGCACCTTCATGCCTTAAGGACGTCATCTTCCCGTCCTTTATACTCTCTCTCTCAAATCGTGAGAGTAAGAGTTTGGGACGTCATCTTCCCGTCCTCTTTATGTCGTTATGCAAACGGTTATTTCATTTGCTTTGTTGTCGATTCAAATTTCTAATGACAATCACAGAATATACATGAGACAAAATTCGAACAGGAAAAGTAAATCACACACAATATTTTACAGTGGTTTGGCCAAGTCGTGACCTACGCCCACTTTATAATCTTTTGTTTATATGAACCAGAATTTTCTAGGCAAGTTGTGCCTTTTTACATGACTTATAAAATAAAATAAAATAGCACAAATTCAAGTCAAGTATCACTGCAAATGTTAGGTGTTCCAAGCTCTAGGAATTTCTTCACCATCAACAGTCGTTAACTTGAAAGCTCCCGGATCAAGCTTCCATTGGATGGTATATGGTCCTTCCCACTTTAGACCTAAATGAACTGGAGGCGGGAAGACTCGCTTTAATACTAAATCTCTGGGTTTAAAGGTCCAAAGGTGAACCTTTCTGTCATAATAGCGTGCCACTTGGCGATGGTGTCTCGAGGCACGCAAGTTTGCTTTATCCCTCTTCTATCCAATCATGTCCAGGGACCCTAGGAGGAGAGCTTATTTTGTCATCGGGTCATAATACATCACCCTATGAGAGGGGACTTTAAGCTCCATCGGAATTACTGCTTCTGATCCAAAGGAGAGTGAAAAAGGTGTGTGACCAGTCATCGTTTTGAAGGTCGTCCGATAGGCCCACAAAGATAGTGGTAATTTGTCAACCCACATGGCCTTTGCTCGTTCCAACCTTTTTTTAAGAATGAATATAATAACTTTATTTATCGCTTCAACTTGTCTGTTTGACTGTGGGTGAGCTACGGCAGTATACCTCTTATCAATCTTATACTTCTTGCAGAAATTTCTAAATTCTGTGCTATCGAATTGGGTTCCATAATCGGTTATAATGGTTTTTGGTATCCCAAATCGATAGACGATATTCTTGACTACAAATTTTGTCACTCATTTCATCTTGATCGTGGTTAAGGATTCGGCCTCCAACCATTTTGTGAAATAGTCCACGGCCATAATTGCATATTTAGCTCCTCCTTTCGCAATTGGTAGGGCCCCGATGATGTCTAATCCCCACATAGAGAATGGCCATGGGATGACCATTGATTTAAGCTATATCGAGGGTGCCCTTAATACTTTAGCGAATCTCTGGCATTTATCGCAGCGTCGTGAATGATCAGTTGCATCTTTATTTACGGTAGGCCAAAAATAGCCATATCGCAATACTTTCTTTGCTAAAGTTTGGCCTCCGGTGTGGTCTCCATGCTCACCTTCTTGCACTTCTCTCAATACACTCTTGATGTCGTCGTGTGCTATACACCATAGTAGAGGCATAGAAAATCCTTAACGGTAAAGGACGTTGACCTGTAAAATGTACGTTAAAGCTTTACGTATTACAGCTCGTCTCTCACTCTTTTTTGATGGGAGATTTCCGCACCTAAGAAAGTTCTTAATCGGTGTCATCCATGACTCCCTTTCTGGTTCAACTTCCAGGGCTAGGTCGATTTCCATTTGGTCAAAGCTTGGTGATTCCTACACCTCTTTTGGAACCATCTCGGTTTCATTTGGGTTGTCAGAACTTGTTAACTTAGCCAGTCGGTCTGCCTTTTGGTTTTCTATTCTCGGGATGTGAGTTATGCTATAATGTTCTAGGTTTCCTAGTAACTCCTCTACCTTTTCAAGGTAAGTAACAAGCCGAGGTCCCCTGGTTTCGAATTCCTTTAGAACTTGGCTGTAACACCCCGCCTCCGCTAGGGTCACTCGCAAAGGAATGCACTAGCTTTAGAGGGGCATTATTGGTAAACATGCACAGAAATATCACAAGACAGAACATATAAAAATAGCGGAAGTAAAATCAAACTTTCATAACATGAATAAATAAGGTCTAAAGCCTTTTACATCAGAGTACATCAAAACCTGTCTTGCAATAGTAAAGAAGCATAAAGACATTTTCATAAATTATTCCCCAAGTAAAAACAGTAAAGTAGCCATAGCCAGGAAAAGTCCAAGCCATCCATGATGACCTTCAAGCAGAAGAAGTCCGAACTAAACAGCAGTGTTTCCTCCCTGTAACCTGGGGGGGGGGAACGGAAGAAAAAAGGCGAAACAAAACGGGTCAGTCAAAAAGACTGAGTAAGCCCTATCTACTATTAGTATAAAAACTAGTAAAGTTAACTGACATGAGAAACTGAGATGAACATAAGCATGATAACAAGATAGATAAGCCAAATCAAAATAACAGGATGAACTACTGAACTCAGATAAACTAGGGTGTCGTGATAAACTACGATGTCAAGATAAAACAAGGTATCACATTGTCAGGTTTCTATCAAGTATAATATCCCAAGATATCTATCGCGTATAACGTCCCATGGCATCTATCCTTTATATCTGCTCTGCACCTACCGTACTAGTACCCCAACTGTATTACGAGTTATCCGTGAATGACCCTTACTCAAAAGTCGTGTAATGGTCCATGTCAACCTAATATGCCGCATATATAGGTTACTCAACTCATATGTTTCTTTCCATGTATAAGTTCAGTCCTTTGCCGTAGGCTATACGGGCTTTCCCATGTAAACGGTTTATCCTTGAAGTTGTTTTGGACTGCAACCCTGGATCTAGTTGTGTTTCCTTACCATGAATTATCGCGCGTCCACTTAGGATTTATTCCACCTAGGACCGCTAGGGATTATGCTACCTAATGAACGTTTCCGTGTCTCGATTTGGGTTTTGGCCACCTAGGACCACTAGGGATTACGCCACCCGTCAACCGCGCCCTTGATCCCACGTATGTATCGTGAATCGTTTTCCATGTCTAGATGCACATGTTCCCCAATGTGCCATCCGAGTTCCGTGCCAGGGCAAATCAAGAAATACGGAACTCGGTCGGGAGCTTTAAATCGTCTGCCGATGCAGATATCAAGGTCTGTTTTTGTACCCGTGGCTATGGTCCCACGTGACCCCTCCCTCAACTACTGAAAGGCAATCCAAGAAAAATCATGTATAAGAACCACTCCACGGCCCCACTATAGCCCACTTTCCTACGGGCCAACCTCACCCATGACTCGATAGCAAGCACATGGTCTGTTGGGGGTTCCCTGCCTTTCCGCACGTACACGATTGACTAAAGATGGTAGGTAGTCGGCGATGCGCTATCCAGGGCAAAAACAAGAATCGTCGACTCCACGCTAATCCATCCCAGTCTTAAGGTTGCTCGCATAGCAACCAAGGCATACTCTTGGTCCTTCTAACGCAGACCTTAACCTCTCATGGGCCTAGTATAATTACCTGGCAGCCCACAGAGGGATCCCAAGAATATCCTCACGTCCCCCGAAGCTTCCGCTTCGGCACCCAGTGCGCTGGAGCTTTTATCCAAGTCAGATAACTTGCTCCCCCTCGTATACTAAGCGATGACCTACCGTATCAGGTTACTCATCGTTTTGAGAATTAGTCCTATGTCCTTAGCTAAGAATTATTACTTAGTTACCCTTAACTAAGGTTTACCACTTAGCTTCCTTTCCCGTTATCCTTGATTAACCACGGTTTTCTACCTAGTTCTTCTAGCTAGGATTTGTCTATTTGGTTAAGTGTTATCATTCAAGTCCATGACTTAACCCGCCCACGAATCACGTCAAAGATTGGCTAAGTATTTAAGTTCAACACTTGGTCCCACAAGTTGGTTAAGTGTACCCAGAGGCTCATGACTTAACCCTATCAAGTCAAATTGGTCAAGTACTAGCTTACCTTAATCCTATCGGATTATCTTGCTAGATCGATTAAGCATAGATTATCTTAATCCCATCAAATTATCGAGTCGGATTGGTTAAGTATAGGTTGGCTTAACCCCATCCTCTAATCGTACTACAATGGTTAAGTATATTCTAAAAAGGTCTTGTGACTTAACCTTATCAGGTCCGCGTATTAGATTGGTTAAGTGTAAGTTACTTAACCCCATCAAATCATCATGTATAATTGGTTAAGTATAAGTTGCTTAACCCCATTAAATTATCACGTTAAGTTGGTTAAGTATTGGTTACTTAACCTCATTGAATTACCGAGTTTAAATTGGTTAAGTGTTTAACTTAACCCCATCGAATTACCGTGTTTAGATTAGTTAAGTGTGGATTACTTAACCCCATCTAATTACCGTGTCGGATTAGTTAGGTGCAAATTACTTAACCCCATCCCCTAATCATCTTGTATGGTTAAGTGTCATTAAGAAAACTTACTTAACCTTGCCAAATTATCATGTTGGATTGATTAAGTGTTGGTTAACTCAATCCCCGTCCACTAGTCGTATAAAAATGGTTAAGCGTCATTAGGCAAATCAAATCACTTAACCTACCCAACCTTGTCATGTTTTGTTAAGTATCATTAGCCTAACCAATTTACTTAACCCCTTTATCCATGTCATATTTGGTTAAGAGTTATTAATCAAATTAACTTAACCCTATCATGTGACATTAATTACTTAATGCACCCCAACCTCTCACATTAGACTTTGTTGTGGTTACTAGTTAAGCCGGTCGGTTCCGGGTAGCTTTACACCACAACTTGGTCTAACCTCGGGTTCAAGCACAACATGACCAACTTCTCACATTGGGTCCTATTGTTTGCAACTACTAGTTAGGCCGGTCGGTTCCGGGTAGTTTTACGTTGCAAACTCAACCCAACCTCGAGTTGGCCACACTTATATTATCTAAGTGTCATGTTCATCATGTTTCCAAAACATGTTACAAGTTTTTCAAGCATTTGGGTAGACCTAACTTAATAGGTAAATTCCCAAAGGGTAGACCTAACTTAATAGGTAAATTCCCAAGCTTATGTTTTTATGCATACTTACATGTCAACTTCCATGTTATATTTCAAGCCATGTTTTCAAGTTGTATTTTCATGTCATTAGAAATTACCCATAACATAACCCAACGCTTTTAAACTCGCATATACGTTCGCAACAACGTAATGGATTAAAAGAAGAGACTTGGCAAAGGAATGACAAAAATGGGTATTAAGCCACAAGTTAATCATGGTGGCAAATGAGGCACAAATGTGTTCATTAGCTTGCATGTTACATTCTTACACCTCAAAAACATGCATAAACCCAAACTTGGCACATAAACGAATCATGGTGACTAAATACATAGAATGATGACTAGTAATTCGCATATATCATCATATAAGGGTTATGATTTCATATGCAAGTTGACAAGAAGATTATGAAGGTTCTCATGTTGCATAATGCAACATTTCAACATAAAGGTTGTAGCTTTTTGCTCATAAGATCAAGATAATGACTTCATAAACTTGCATAACATGTTAGCATGCATCATTCTCAATGATCAAACCCAAACTTTCTACATGAACATTTAACTTCATAGTTAATATCTAAGAGTAGGGAAAGGGCTTACATTGCTATGAAGGCACAAATCGATTTAAATTAAAGATTGTGATGAAGCCTATGCATGCCATCACCCAAAAACCCAAAGATGAACACTCCGAATCAATCAAAACCCATCTTTAAGAACAAAGATCAAAGCTTTAGCCTTGAAATCAACTTGAGAGGCTCTCATACTAACATAGAAACTCTCTAACACTCTCATGATCATGAAACCTCTCATAGGAATTTACTTAGGAATTTTAGAATGAGGGTGGAGGCCATGAGAGTGAAAATTTTGCCATAGTTTAGTTGCAAGAATAAATAATGAGGGTTTAGGGTAGGCTTAGAGGTGTTTTTATAGAGATTAGGGTAGTTTTAGGCCCTTAGATTAACCCTAGGATAGATCCCAGCCCTCAAAAATCGTCACAAGCCTCCAAAACAAGACCAGGGGCCAAAACAGGTGCACCAGGCCAGCCAGGGTCAAGCCAGAAGGCTGTGCAGGTTTCTGGCTCGACACGGGCGCACTCCCCAAGTGCGCCAGTGTATTTTTGTGCTGGCGCACTTCACAAGTGCGCCAGTGCATTCTGGCTTGTTTTCGGTTTTTCTGCCTAACTTCGTTCGTCCATATCTTCTTCATACGGACTCCGATTTACGAAATTTCGGACTCTATTTCGCGTATTTTTCCGAGACGAACGCAATGGCGCAAGCCGTTTATCCTGATTCAGATTTTATAATTTAATTCTGCCTTGATTCTTGTCTTAACACATTGCTAAAAATTCGGGTTGTTACATCCTCCCCAACTTAAAGGATTTCGTCCCTGAAATCTCCGAGTTAGGAGGAACATATCCTACCATCCATCATCCATCTACTCAAAACATCATCCACAAGCAACCATTGTCCTTAGATGATTTCTAATGCTGTATGAATATATGCAAAACGTGTGTGTATATGCACTTATCTAATGTAAATGATCAGGCCTGAGTGATCTAATGCAAAATATGTATAGTGCCATGAATCCAACATGTATGCAAATAGTCCTAGTCATATAGATACTATATGCGTGCACAATCATTCATTCATATGCAACAACCGCATGATAATACATTCGATTTCATCCATAAACAAGTATAAATACTCGTGCATATGCAATATGAAATGTGACTGAGTCGAGCTAGAATCTAATGTGTATTCGCGCATCCACGAGCAACCACTTGCAACCATATCAATCATAACATGTTTCAAATACATGTTTACATCCATAGGGTTCTACCTAGGATTCCCTGAAACAGGGTCGAGAAGATAAACAAGACAAACTCCTTACGGGGTTTGTAACAGAAAATAGGACCGAGAGGATGTCCACAAAAGATAGCCTACAAGTAAGCTCTACCGAAAACAGGGATCAAGAATATACTCCCAAAAAGAGATATCATGCGTGTATCTAGTCTTTGACCATCAAAGTCGTATTTCCTTGGGCTTAATCCCATTGTGCCTTGACCGTCTTTTAACTTCGTGATTTCGTAGCTTCTTATTTCTTGTTTCCATAACATGAGCTGGAACTCATTTCTTCGTCGCCTCTCGTTCCACTTGCACTTATCCTTTTCCTAGAATATTTGACGCAAACATGACTGCGTACTCATGATCTTCATGCAAGCTTTCCAAAATTCACTAGTGAATCTTGGATCTCGTTTATATACTATAAGGTATTCCATGTAGAAGAACTTTCTCTTGAAAGTAAACAGATGTCAACCAGGTTACCAAGCGCACTTACTAGGGTGATTTCCATAACCCATGCATAGGTGAAATAAACCATCCGTCTTATCGGCGAACACCACTCGATTGGGCTTCAAATTTCCAATAAAGGCATCACGGGATTCTAAGTAACTAGTCATGACAGAACCTCAAAAAGGTTACATGAGACTCCGAGGGTATTACCAAGGCTAGTCAAGAGTCTAACTACCCTCTTATCAAAACCGAGAGTGGCACCCCTTACTGGATAACCACTTCATCCCTAGAATCCTTCCATAGCTTATAAACATAAGCATTATTTCCAAGCTCAACACTTGACATAGACATTCTCAAATCCAAACAAACCATGAATAAATGGACTGATTCTCCAATAGGACTTTGAGACAAAAATGGGATTCTCTATTACGTTAGTACTTAAGGTGCAGAGACTCAACTATCGAAGCAGACTTAAATGATACGATGATCAAAACAAAGTCCTAACGGGATGATAGAGAAGAAGAGCTAAACCTTTAACAAGATCGTTACCCTCCTTCCGAGGTACCCTAGAAATGAGAGCATACTATCGCCCTCCCGATGATCTTGTCCTTGTCCCATAATACTTAACTATCCACCCCGTTTTACCATGCCAAAGGTACTCTCTCGTCATGGGTTTCATTGTTCATCTTTCTCCCTCCTTTGAGGACTAAGCCATACCAACAAGTTGCCCATCCTTAAGCTCGTATCCTTTATCCTCTTTCTCACTATCCTTTCTTATAACGCGGCCACTGGTCTCTCGAGAACCACCTCCATCGCATGGAAAGCACTTTCGTAGATAGAAAAGATCAGTCGTAGTTAAAACCACTGTGACTACAGATGGAGAAAAGAAAGGAGGAGAGATTCAATTAAGGAAACAAGGATAGTGCTAATGGCCTTTGGGGAATAGCCTTTTTCTTTTAAAAGAAAATTTTCTTGAAAAATGCTTCTTTGTAAACGGTTTTCAAATAGTTTTCAGAAGGTCTTTAAAAACTTTTGCCCAGTCTGGTAACCTTCTGCTCTGATACCAAATGTAACACCCCGCCTCCGCTAGGGTCACTCGCAAAGGAATGCACTAGCTTTAGAGGGGCATTATTGGTAAACATGCACAGAAATATCACAAGACAGAACATATAAAAATAGCGGAAGTAAAATCAAACTTTCATAACATGAATAAATAAGGTCTAAAGCCTTTTACATCAGAGTACATCAAAACCTGTCTTGCAATAGTAAAGAAGCATAAAGACATTTTCATAAATTATTCCCCAAGTAAAAACAGTAAAGTAGCCATAGCCAGGAAAAGTCCAAGCCATCCATGATGACCTTCAAGCAGAAGAAGTCCGAACTAAACAGCAGTGTTTCCTCCCTGTAACCTGCGGGGGAAACGGAAGAAAAGAGGCGAAACAAAACGGGTCAGTCAAAAAGACTGAGTAAGCCCTATCTACTATTAGTATAAAAACTAGTAAAGTTAACTGACATGAGAAACTGAGATGAACATAAGCATGATAACAAGATAGATAAGCCAAATCAAAATAACAGGATGAACTACTGAACTCAGATAAACTAGGGTGTCGTGATAAACTACGATGTCAAGATAAAACAAGGTATCACATTGTCAGGTTTCTATCAAGTATAATATCCCAAGATATCTATCGCGTATAACGTCCCATGGCATCTATCCTGTATATCCGCTCTGCACCTACCGTACTAGTACCCCAACTGTATTACGAGTTATCCGTGAATGACCCTTACTCAAAAGTCGTGTAATGGTCCATGTCAACCTAATATGCCGCATATATAGGTTACTCAACTCATATGTTTCTTTCCATGTATAAGTTCAGTCCTTTGCCGTAGGCTATACGGGCTTTCCCATGTAAACGGTTTATCCTTGAAGTTGTTTTGGACTGCAACCCTGGATCTAGTTGTGTTTCCTTACCATGAATTATCGCGCATCCACTTAGGATTTATGCCACCTAGGACCGCTAAGGATTATGCTACCTAATGAACGTTTCCGTGTCTCGGTTTGGGTTTTGGCCACCTAGGACCACTAGGGATTACGCCACCCGTCAACCGTGCCCTTGATCCCACGTATGTATCGTGAATCATTTTCCATGTCTAGATGCACATGTTCCCCAATGTGCCATCCGAGTTCCGTGCCAGGGCAAATCAAGAAATACGGAACTCGGTCGGGAGCTTTAAATCGTCTGCCGATGCAGATATCAAGGTCTATTTTTGTACCCGTGGCTATGGTCCCACGTGACCCCTCCCTCAACTACTGAAAGGCAATCCAAGAAAAATCATGTATAAGAACCACTCCACGGCCCCACTATAGCCCACTTTCCTACGGGCCAACCTCACCCATGACTCGATAGCAAGCACGTGGTCTGTTGGGGGTTCCCTGCCTTTCCGTACGTACACGATTGACTAAAGATGGTAGGTAGTCGGCGATGCGCTATCCAGGGCAAAAACAAGAATCGTCGACTCCACGCTAATCCATCCCAGTCTTTAGGTTGCTCGCATAGCAACCAAGGCATACTCTTGGTCCTTCTAACGCAGACCTTAACCTCTCATGGGCCTAGTATAATTACCTGGCAGCCCACAGAGGGATCCCAAGAATATCCTCACGTCCCTCGAAGCTTCCACTTCGGCACCCAGTGCTCTGGAGCTTTTATCCAAGTCAGATAACTTGCTCCCCCTCGTATACTAAGCGATGACCTACCGTATCAGGTTACTCATCGTTTTGAGAAATAGTCCTATGTCCTTAGCTAAGAATTATTACTTAGTTACCCTTAACTAAGGTTTACCACTTAGCTTCCTTTCCCGTTATCCTTGATTAACCACGGTTTTCTACCTAGTTCTTCTAGCTAGGGTTTGTCTATTTGGTTAAGTGTTATCATTCAAGTCCCTGACTTAACCCGCCCACGAATCACGTCAAAGATTGGCTAAGTATTTAAGTTCAAGACTTGGTCCCACAAGTTGGTTAAGTGTACCCAGAGGCTCATGACTTAACCCTATCAAGTCAAATTGGTCAAGTACTAGCTTACCTTAATCCTATCGGATTATCTTGCTAGATCGATTAAGCATAGATTATCTTAATCCCATCAAATTATCGAGTCGGATTGGTTAAGTATAGGTTGGCTTAACCCCATCCTCTAATCGTACTACAATGGTTAAGTATATTCTAAAAAGGTCTTGTGACTTAACCTTATCAGGTCCGCGTATTAGATTGGTTAAGTGTAAGTTACTTAACCCCATCAAATCATCATGTATAATTGGTTAAGTATAAGTTGCTTAACCCCATTAAATTATCACGTTAAGTTGGTTAAGTATTGGTTACTTAACTTCATTGAATTACCGAGTTTAAATTGGTTAAGTGTTTAACTTAACCCCATCGAATTACCGTGTTTAGATTAGTTAAGTGTGGATTACTTAACCCCATCTAATTACCGTGTCGGATTAGTTAGGTGCAAATTACTTAACCCCATCCCCTAATCATCTTGTATGGTTAAGTGTCATTAAGAAAACTTACTTAACCTTGCCAAATTATCATGTTGGATTGATTAAGTGTTGGTTAACTCAATCCCCGTCCACTAGTCGTATAAAAATAGTTAAGCGTCATTAGGCAAATCAAATCACTTAACCTACCCAACCTTGTCGTGTTTTGTTAAGTATCATTAGCCTAACCAATTTACTTAACCCCTTTATCCATGTCATATTTGGTTAAGAGTTATTAATCAAATTAACTTAACCCTATCATGTGACATTAATTACTTAATGCACCCCAACCTCTCACATTAGACTTTGTTGTGGTTACTAGTTAAGCCGGTCGGTTCCGGGTAGCTTTACACCACAACTTGGTCTAACCTCGGGTTCAAGCACAACATGACCAACTTCTCACATTGGGTCCTATTGTTTGCAACTACTAGTTAGGCCGGTCGGTTCCAGGTAGTTTTACGTTGCAAACTCAACCCAACCTCGAGTTGGCCACACTTATATTATCTAAGTGTCATGTTCATCATGTTTCCAAAACATGTTACAAGTTTTTCAAGCATTTGGGTAGACCTAACTTAATAGGTAAATTCCCAAAGGGTAGACCTAACTTAATAGGTAAATTCCCAAGCTTATGTTTTTATGCATACTTACATGTCAACTTCCATGTTATATTTCAAGCCATGTTTTCAAGTTGTATTTTCATGTCATTAGAAATTACCCATAACATAACCCAACGCTTTTAAACTCGCATATACGTTCGCAACAACGTAATGGATTAAAAGAAGAGACTTGGCAAAGGAATGACAAAAATGGGTATTAAGCCACAAGTTAATCATGGTGGCAAATGAGGCACAAATGTGTTCATTAGCTTGCATGTTACATTCTTACACCTCAAAAACATGCATAAACCCAAACTTGGCACATAAACGAATCATGGTGACTAAATACATAGAATGATGACTAGTAACTCGCATATATCATCATATAAGGGTTATGATTTCATATGCAAGTTGACAAGAAGATTATGAAGGTTCTCATGTTGCATAATGCAACATTTCAACATAAAGGTTGTAGCTTTTTGCTCATAAGATCAAGATAATGACTTCATAAACTTGCATAACATGTTAGCATGCATCATTCTCAATGATCAAACCCAAACTTTCTACATGAACATTTAACTTCATAGTTAATATCTAAGAGTAGGGAAAGGGCTTACATTGCTATGAAGGCACAAATCGATTTAAATTAAAGATTGTGATGAAGCCTATGCATGCCATCACCCAAAAACCCAAAGATGAACACTCCGAATCAATCAAAACCCATCTTTAAGAACAAAGATCAAAGCTTTAGCCTTGAAATCAACTTGAGAGGCTCTCATACTAACATAGAAACTCTCTAACACTCTCATGATCATGAAACCTCTCATAGGAATTTACTTAGGAATTTTAGAATGAGGGTGGAGGCCATGAGAGTGAAAATTTTGCCATAGTTTAGTTGCAAGAATAAATAATGAGGGTTTAGGGTAGGCTTAGAGGTGTTTTTATAGAGATTAGGGTAGTTTTAGGCCCTTAGATTAACCCTAGGATAGATCCCAGCCCTCAAAAATCGTCACAAGCCTCCAAAACAAGACCAGGGGCCAAAACAGGTGCACCAGGCCAGCCAGGGTCAAGCCAGAAGGCTGTGCAGGTTTCTGGCTCGACACGGGCGCACTTCCCAAGTGCGCCAGTGTATTTTTGTGCTGGCGCACTTCACAAGTGCGCCAGTGCATTCTGGCTTGTTTTCGGTTTTTCTGCCTAACTTCGTTCGTCCATATCTTCTTCATACGGACTCCGATTTACGAAATTTCGGACTCTATTTCGCGTATTTTTCCGAGACGAACGCAATGGCGCAAGCCGTTTATCCTGATTCAGATTTTATAATTTAATTCTGCCTTGATTCTTGTCTTAACACATTGCTAAAAATTCGGGTTGTTACATCCTCCCCAACTTAAAGGATTTCGTCCCTGAAATCTCCAAGTTAGGAGGAACATATCCTACCATCCATCATCCATCTACTCAAAACATCATCCACAAGCAACCATTGTCCTTAGATGATTTCTAATGCTGTATGAATATATGCAAAACGTGTGTGTATATGCACTTATCTAATGTAAATGATCAGGCCTGAGTGATCTAATGCAAAATATGTATAGTGCCATGAATCCAACATGTATGCAAATAGTCCTAGTCATATAGATACTATATGCGTGCACAATCATTCATTCATATGCAACAACCGCATGATAATACATTTGATTTCATCCATAAACAAGTATAAATACTCGTGCATATGCAATATGAAATGTGACTGAGTCGAGCTAGAATCTAATGTGTATTCGCGCATCCACGAGCAACCACTTGCAACCATATCAATCATAACATGTTTCAAATACATGTTTACATCCATAGGGTTCTACCTAGGATTCCCTGAAACAGGGTCGAGAAGATAAACAAGACAAACTCCTTACGGGGTTTGTAACAGAAAATAGGACCGAGAGGATGTCCACAAAAGATAGCCTACAAGTAAGCTCTACCGAAAACAGGGATCAAGAATATACTCCCAAAAAGAGATATCATGCGTGTATCTAGTCTTTGACCATCAAAGTCGTATTTCCTTGGGCTTAATCCCATTGTGCCTTGACCGTCTTTTAACTTCGTGATTTCGTAGCTTCTTATTTCTTGTTTCCATAACATGAGCTGGAACTCATTTCTTCGTCGCCTCTCGTTCCACTTGCACTTATCCTTTTCCTAGAATACTTGACGCAAACATGACTGCGTACTCATGATCTTCATGCAAGCTTTCCAAAATTCACTAGTGAATCTTGGATCTCGTTTATATACTATAAGGTATTCCATGTAGAAGAACTTTCTCTTGAAAGTAAACAGATGTCAACCAGGTTACCAAGCGCACTTACTAGGGTGATTTCCATAACCCATGCATAGGTGAAATAAACCATCCGTCTTATCGGCGAACACCACTCGATTGGGCTTCAAATTTCCAATAAAGGCATCACGGGATTCTAAGTAACTAGTCATGACAGAACCTCAAAAAGGTTACATGAGACTCCGAGGGTATTACCAAGGCTAGTCAAGAGTCTAACTACCCTCTTATCAAAACCGAGAGTGACACCCCTTACTGGATAACCACTTCATCCCTAGAATCCTTCCATAGCTTATAAACATAAGCATTATTTCCAAGCTCAACACTTGACATAGACATTCTCAAATCCAAACAAACCATGAATAAATGGACTGATTCTCCAATAGGACTTTGAGACAAAAATGGGATTCTCTATTACGTTAGTACTTAAGGTGCAGAGACTCAACTATCGAAGCAGACTTAAATGATACGATGATCAAAACAAAGTCCTAACGGGATGATAGAGAAGAAGAGCTAAACCTTTAACAAGATCGTTACCCTCCTTCCGAGGTACCCTAGAAATGAGAGCATACTATCGCCCTCCCGATGATCTTGTCCTTGTCCCATAATACTTAACTATCCACCCCGTTTTACCATGCCAAAGGTACTCTCTCGTCATGGGTTTCATTGTTCATCTTTCTCCCTCCTTTGAGGACTAAGCCATACCAACAAGTTGCCCATCCTTAAGCTCGTATCCTTTATCCTCTTTCTCACTATCCTTTCTTATAACGCGGCCACTGGTCTCTCGAGAACCACCTCCATCGCATGGAAAGCACTTTCGTAGATAGAAAAGATTAGTCGTAGTTAAAACCACTGTGACTACAGATGGAGAAAAGAAAGGAGGAGAGATTCAATTAACGAAACAAGGATAGTGCTAATGGCCTTTGGGGAATAGCCTTTTTCTTTTAAAAGAAAATTTTCTTGAAAAATGCTTCTTTGTAAACGGTTTTCAAATAGTTTTCAGAAGGTCTTTAAAAACTTTTGCCCAGTCTGGTAACCTTCTGCTCTGATACCAAATGTAACACCCCACCTCCGCTAGGGTCACTCGCAAAGGAATGCACTAGCTTTAGAGGGGCATTATTGGTAAACATGCACAGAAATATCACAAGACAGAACATATAAAAATAGCGGAAGTAAAATCAAACTTTCATAACATGAATAAATAAGGTCTAAAGCCTTTTACATCAGAGTACATCAAAACCTGTCTTGCAATAGTAAAGAAGCATAAAGACATTTTCATAAATTATTCCCCAAGTAAAAACAGTAAAGTAGCCATAGCCAGGAAAAGTCCAAGCCATCCATGATGACCTTCAAGCAGAAGAAGTCCGAACTAAACAGCAGTGTTTCCTCCCTGTAACCTGGGGGGGAAACGGAAGAAAAGAGGCGAAACAAAACGGGTCAGTCAAAAAGACTGAGTAAGCCCTATCTACTATTAGTATAAAAACTAGTAAAGTTAACTGACATGAGAAACTGAGATGAACATAAGCATGATAACAAGATAGATAAGCCAAATCAAAATAACAGGATGAACTACTGAACTCAAATAAACTAGGGTGTCGTGATAAACTACGATGTCAAGATAAAACAAGGTATCACATTGTCAGGTTTCTATCAAGTATAATATCCCAAGATATCTATCGCGTATAACGTCCCATGGCATCTATCCTGTATATCCGCTCTACACCTACCGTACTAGTACCCCAACTGTATTACGAGTTATCCGTGAATGACCCTTACTCAAAAGTCGTGTAATGGTCCATGTCAACCTAATATGCCGCATATATAGGTTACTCAACTCATATGTTTCTTTCCATGTATAAGTTCAATCCTTTGCCGTAGGCTATACGGGCTTTCCCATGTAAACGGTTTATCCTTGAAGTTGTTTTGGACTGCAACCCTGGATCTAGTTGTGTTTCCTTACCATGAATTATCGCGCGTCCACTTAGGATTTATGCCACCTAGGACCGCTAAGGATTATGCTACCTAATGAACGTTTCCGTGTCTCGGTTTGGGTTTTGGCCACCTAGGACCACTAGGGATTACGCCACCCATCAACCGTGCCCTTGATCCCACGTATGTATCGTGAATCATTTTCCATGTCTAGATGCACATGTTCCCCAATGTGCCATCCGAGTTCCGTGCCAGGGCAAATCAAGAAATACGGAGCTCGGTCTTGAGCTTTAAATCGTCTGCCGATGCAGATATCAAGGTCTGGTTTTGTACACGTGGCTATGGTCCCAAGTGACCCCTCCCTCAACTACTGAAAGGCAATCCAAGAAAAATCATGTATAAGAACCACTCCACGGCCCCACTATAGCCCACTTTCCTACGGGCCAACCTCACCCATGACTCGATAGCAAGCACATGGTCTGTTGGGGGTTCCCTGCCTTTCCGCACGTACACGATTGACTAAAGATGGTAGGTAGTCGGCGATGCGCTATCCAGGGCAAAAACAAGAATCGTCGACTCCATGCTAATCCATCCCAGTCTTTAGGTTGCTCGCATAGCAACCAAGGCATACTCTTGGTCCTTCTAACGCAGACCTTAACCTCTCATGGGCCTAGTATAATTACCTGGCAGCCCACAGAGGGATCCCAAGAATTTCCTCACGTCCCCCGAAGCTTCCACTTCGGCACCCAGTGCGCTGGAGCTTTTATCCAAGTCAGATAACTTGCTCCCCCTCGTATACTAAGCGATGACCTACCGTATCAGGTTACTCATCGTTTTGAGAATTAGTCCTATGTCCTTAGCTAAGAATTATTACTTAGTTACCCTTAACTAAGGTTTACCACTTAGCTTCCTTTCCCGTTATCCTTGATTAACCACGGTTTTCTACCTAGTTCTTCTAGCTAGGGTTTGTCTATTTGGTTAAGTGTTATCATTCAAGTCCATGACTTAACCCGCCCACGAATCACGTCAAAGATTGGCTAAGTATTTAAGTTCAAGACTTGGTCCCACAAGTTGGTTAAGTGTACCCAGAGGCTCATGACTTAACCCTATCAAGTCAAATTGGTCAAGTACTAGCTTACCTTAATCCTATCGGATTATCTTGCTAGATCGATTATGCATAGATTATCTTAATCCCATCAAATTATCGAGTCGGATTGGTTAAGTATAGGTTGGCTTAACCCCATCCTCTAATCGTACTACAATGGTTAAGTATATTCTAAAAAGGTCTTGTGACTTAACCTTATCAGGTCCGCGTATTAGATTGGTTAAGTGTAAGTTACTTAACCCCATCAAATCATCATGTATAATTGGTTAAGTATAAGTTGCTTAACCCCATTAAATTATCACGTTAAGTTGGTTAAGTATTGGTTACTTAACCTCATTGAATTACCGAGTTTAAATTGGTTAAGTGTTTAACTTAACCCCATCGAATTACCGTGTTTAGATTAGTTAAGTGTGGATTACTTAACCCCATCTAATTACCGTGTCGGATTAGTTAGGTGCAAATTACTTAACCCCATCCCCTAATCATCTTGTATGGTTAAGTGTCATTAAGAAAACTTACTTAACCTTGCCAAATTATCATGTTGGATTGATTAAGTGTTGGTTAACTCAATCCCCGTCCACTAGTCGTATAAAAATGGTTAAGCGTCATTAGGCAAATCAAATCACTTAACCTACCCAACCTTGTCATGTTTTGTTAAGTATCATTAGCCTAACCAATTTACTTAACCCCTTTATCCATGTCATATTTGGTTAAGAGTTATTAATCAAATTAACTTAACCCTATCATGTGACATTAATTACTTAATGCACCCCAACCTCTCACATTAGACTTTGTTGTGGTTACTAGTTAAGCCGGTCGGTTCCGGGTAGCTTTACACCACAACTTGGTCTAACCTCGGGTTCAAGCACAACATGACCAACTTCTCACATTGGGTCCTATTGTTTGCAACTACTAGTTAGGCCGGTCGGTTCCGGGTAGTTTTACGTTGCAAACTCAACCCAACCTCGAGTTGGCCACACTTATATTATCTAAGTGTCATGTTCATCATGTTTCCAAAACATGTTACAAGTTTTTCAAGCATTTGGGTAGACCTAACTTAATAGGTAAATTCCCAAAGGGTAGACCTAACTTAATAGGTAAATTCCCAAGCTTATGTTTTTATGCATACTTACATGTCAACTTCCATGTTATATTTCAAGCTATGTTTTCAAGTTGTATTTTCATGTCATTAGAAATTACCCATAACATAACCCAACGCTTTTAAACTCGCATATACGTTCGCAACAACGTAATGGATTAAAAGAAGAGACTTGGCAAAGGAATGACAAAAATGGGTATTAAGCCACAAGTTAATCATGGTGGCAAATGAGGCACAAATGTGTTCATTAGCTTGCATGTTACATTCTTACACCTCAAAAACATGCATAAACCCAAACTTGGCACATAAACGAATCATGGTGACTAAAGACATAGAATGATGACTAGTAACTCGCATATATCATCATATAAGGGTTATGATTTCATATGCAAGTTGACAAGAAGATTATGAAGGTTCTCATGTTGCATAATGCAACATTTCAACATAAAGGTTGTAGCTTTTTGCTCATAAGATCAAGATAATGACTTCATAAACTTGCATAACATGTTAGCATGCATCATTCTCAATGATCAAACCCAAACTTTCTACATGAACATTTAACTTCATAGTTAATATCTAAGAGTAGGGAAAGGGCTTACATTGCTATGAAGGCACAAATCGATTTAAATTAAAGATTGTGATGAAGCCTATGCATGCCATCACCCAAAAACCCAAAGATGAACACTCCAAATCAATCAAAACCCCATCTTTATGAACAAAGATCAAAGCTTTAGCCTTGAAATCAACTTGAGAGGCTCTCATACTAACATAGAAACTCTCTAACACTCTCATGATCATGAAACCTCTCATAGGAATTTACTTAGGAATTTTAGAATGAGGGTGGAGGCCATGAGAGTGAAAATTTTGCCATAGTTTAGTTGCAAGAATAAATAATGAGGGTTTAGGGTAGGCTTAGGGGTGTTTTTATAGAGATTAGGGTAGTTTTAGGCCCTTAGATTAACCCTAGGATAGATCCCAGCCCTCAAAAATCGTCACAAGCCTCCAAAACAAGACCAGGGGCCAAAACAGGTGCACCAGGCCAGCCAGGGTCAAGCCAGAAGGCTGTGCAGGTTTCTGGCTCGACACAGGCGCACTTCCCAAGTGCGCCAGTGTATTTTTGTGCTGGCGCACTTCACAAGTGCGCCAGTGCATTCTGGCTTGTTTTCGGTTTTTCTGCCTAACTTCGTTCGTCCATATCTTCTTCATACGGACTCCGATTTACGAAATTTCGGACTCTATTTCGCGTATTTTTCCGAGACGAACGCAATGGCGCAAGCCGTTTATCCTGATTCAGATTTTATAATTTAATTCTGCCTTGATTCTTGTCTTAACACGTTGCTAAAAATTCGGGTTGTTACATTGGCAGACAACTATCTTGGAGTCACAGAATAAGTCCAATGTCTATACGCCTAGCTTCTTGGCGAGTTTTAGCCCGGTAATCAGGGCCTCACATTCGGAATCAATGTTGGTGGTGGAGAATTCCAACCGCAGGGTGTAGTAAATGGATCGTCCTTTAAGAGTAGTTAAAACAACTCTAGCATCGGACCTTCGATCGTTCTAAGCCCCTTCTGTATATATTTTCCAGGAGTTAAGTTCTAAATCATGCTCCGAAGGGTTGTCCTTACCATCCAACGCTTCTTCCTCAGGAATTGAGAACTCTGCTATGAAGTGGCCGGGGCTTGTCCTCTTATCGATCTCCTTGGTTGAAAATTTAAATCGAATTGGCTCAACTCGATATTCCATTTAAGCAGTCGCCCCAATGCTTCGGGTCGTTGTAGCACTTGTCTTAATGGCTGATTAGTGTATATGACTATCGGGTGAGCTTGGAAATAATGACGGAGCTTTTGGGATGCTATCAAGAGACTATAAGCAAGCTTCTCTATTTTCGGATAATTTCGCTCTGGCGCGGCTAGCTTCTTGCTTATGTAGTATACCGGCCTTTGGATCTTGTCTTCTTCACGCACCAACGCTGAGCTGACAACATGAGATGACATCGCCAAATATACGAACAGATCTTCGTGATCCACCAGTTTTGACAATATGGGGGGTTTCTCTAACAAACTTAACAAATTTTTGAAGGCCTCTATGCAGTCGGGAGTCCACTTAAAGTTTCTCTTCCCTCGTTTAATTAAGTCAAAGAAGGGGACACATTTGTCCGTGGCTTTGGAAATGAATCTGCTCAATGCGGCGACTTTCCCAGCCAAACTTTGAACATCTCTGATCTTCCACGGCTCTTCTATATTCTTGATTGCTGCTATTTGATTATGATTAATTTCAATCCCTTGAGAACTTAAAATGAACCCGAGAAATTTTCCTAATGCGACCCCAAATGAGCATTTTATGGGGTTCAGTTTCATCCCGTACCTTCGCAAAATGCCAAACATTCCCGCCAAATCGTTTGTATGACCGGAAGACTGCCTGGACTTCATAACCATGTCAGCTGCATAGACTTCCATTGCTTTCCCGATCTGAATATAAAACATTCGGTTTACCAAGCACTAATATGTGGCTCCGACATTCTTTAGTCCGAATGGCATCACCACATAATAGTATAATCCCAAATTCATGATTAAACTTGTGCGCTCTTGATCTGGCACATGCATGAGGATCTGGTTATATCCTGAATATGCATCCATGAAGGAGAAGTTCATATCTGGCTATTGAGTCCACCAGCTGATCAATCCTACGAAGGGGGAAGTTATCCTTTGGGCAAGCCTTGCTCAAATCGGAAAAGTCAATGCACGTTCACCATTTTCCATTTGATTTCTTGATTAAGACGGGATTCAATATCCAGTTGGGATATATCGAATCTCTAATAAACCCGTTACTCTTTAATTTCTCTACTTCTTCCTTTAAGGCTGCTGACCTCTCCGGGCCCAACATACGTCTTTTCTGCTTGACCGGAGGATGGTTTGGGTTTAAACTTAGCGAGTGGCTCATAACTACGGGAGAAATTCTGCACATGTTTGCATGAGTCCAAGCAAACACATCGAGGTTGCTTTCAAAAAGTCAGTTAATTATTTCATCCGGAAAGAATCTAAATGAGACCCAATCTTCAAGACCTTTGTCTGGCCGTCGTTATCGTTTGGGATATCAACAATCGCCTCATTGGTTTTCGCCTTTCTAGTTCCTGGTTCTTCATCTTCCCTAGGATCGATATCTTCAGGAATTTCGTCAGGCGATTCCCTAGGCGATATAGCCCTTTAGTTGCTATGCTGAATTCTCCTTAGCAGGAGAGGAAGTGTCTTTATGTTCTATGTTCTTTCCATTACGCAACATTTTTAACTCTTCCATATGGCACGCCCTTCCGATATCTTGATCGGCTCGCATTATGCCCATTCCAGCATTCGTTTGGAATTTCGTTAGTAGGCACCATGGGGCAATGCAAGACCTAAACTCAGAGAGGGTTGTTCGTCCCAGGAATGCATTGTAAGGCGAGTTGTTGTCCGGGATAACAAATTGGAGAACTCTCACTCTTCTACGTTCTCCTTCGCCCAGTTCTACAGGCAAGTCTATAGCTCCAATTAGGGCGGTTGAGGTTCCGTTAAATCCACGTGTGACAACTCACCCCGCACCAACCGACATTTACTCCAAAAGTGCGTTGTACACATGTCCGGTTAGACGGGAACGGCCGTCAGAAGGAAAGAAAGAAGACAAAGAATCAACAAGGAACCTGTAGAATGTCTCACAGCGCATGGAATAAAATATAATCACAACATATACTTGACATAAAACAAGTGAGACAGTGCATAAGCTGAAAACAAACTATCATAGCAGCGGAAAATCCAAATACAGCTTATGTTCCACATCATCATTATTACAACTTTTCAAACTGTCTCTAAAGGTAAAAGCAAAATAAGGGAGGTACACTACTAATGCCCAAGTAGTGACCACCAACGACACAGGGAGAATATATATATATATATATATATATATATATATATATATATATATCATACGTGGAAGCCTCCTGCTCGCCTCCGAATCAGCTACTCGTGCATCACCAGCTAACCTGTCTCTAGTCTGCTCGTGAGAGCACCCAGAGTAATAAGAAGAGACATAAAACTCTGGGTCAGACAAAAAATCTGGTATGAGCGATAAGCAACAAAACAGAACAATAACAGGTATAATCCAATCATACCTGAACCTGCACCTACAACCAAAGAGTTAGCACTACATACTGTACAACACTCCAAGGTGCCACTAACATATGGTGTACAGACATACGGGGGTGGGGGTGTACATGTCATAGTGATGGCAAACAATCAAGCATAGCAATCATCCTCACATCTCTCACTCAGTGCGTAAAGCATACGATATCCGCTACCTTAGTCACCTATCCATTGGGCCATGACGGAATCCAATCCCGTACAACTATCATTACAAGCCCACTATCCGTCTCTCAGTGGTGAACCAAAGTTATGAATACCGACAACCCCTTTGCACACGTCCCGCAGCAAAGCCCAATCATGAAGTGAACTCATTGATTCCCAACAGGATCCTGAGCTCTAACTTCCATTTGGACTACCTTTGCATCTCGGATTATTGGTCATCACCGGGTCGGTTCGGATCTCTGCACAACCATCAGTTCAGTTCGGTCTTCAGTGTCCCCCATCAATTGATGCCAAGCTTCTTCGGATCGGATGACATTCCCCATCGGTTCGGATCAGATGTCTTCCTTCCATCGGTTCGGATCCTTCTTCCCAAGCACTCCGGATCGGGTCGGGTTTCTCAGGCCTCTCCATGGTGCATCGGTTCGGGTCGGAGTAGCTCCATGCCCACGAGGGCGGATCGGGTCGGATGTGAGCAGCTCTCGTGGAAGGTAGTTCGGATCGGGCTCCTTCCTCCGATCCGATCTGGATCGGCCAAAATCCTGCAACTTCTTCCAGCTACTGTTTACGCCATTCGATGGCGTTTTCGACCAATCTAACAATTCTAATCAATCACAAAACATACCATACAGTCATAGAAACAAGTAAAAGTGACCTCAAACACCAAAATATCAATATGATAAGTTAAAATGGATTAAACGTAGCCAAAACCCCATGTTTTTCCCTTAATCCCCCTTAATCATGTTTAAGTATACAATTAGCAAAACTTATCCAAATGAGCCAAATTTTCTAACAAAGGCCTAAAATAATATTTTAGAATTTTTGAATATTTTTCCAGATTTTTATAACGCATAATTTCGCTAATTATCACTAATCACCCCTTAATCCCCTAAATTCCGGGATTAGCAAAATTAGTCCAAATTAACCCAAATTCATATCAGAGGCATAAAATAATATTCTGGAATTTTAGAAATTTTTCTAGATTTTTCTGAGTTATAATTTCGCTAATTACCCTAATCGGCCGTAATTAGTGAAAAACGATGCAAATCACTCACCTTTGCCACAAAGTAAACTATTGATCTGAAATGATTCTCTGTTTGGGTCAAATTCTAATGTATTCCAGCAACTCTCTCTAATTTGGTGCTAACCTCCCTTGATTTGATGTAGTTTTGCTTAATCTTCGATTAGAAAGTGATTAGAGGCGATTTGGGATGAAATTAGACGGTGGAGGCCATGGCTAGGGTTAGAGAAATGTTTGAGGCGGCTGAAAAATGAAATAAAATTCGTTTTCCTACTGTTTTCAGCCTCCCCATAACCTTAATCCCGAAATGGGTTATGGGCCCTCTTGCTAATCACCCTAATTAGGCCCGGTTAAGTTGTTTTTCACCTTTCAAACCTTATTTCAGCCATATCTCCCAAACGGTAAGCCTGTTTGGCTATTATGACCACTCTACGGAAAGGTAAACCATCAAACGAATCTAATGGATGTGGTATTAGGTCAAAATTCCTTTCCAGTCAAAAGTTATGGCCAAAACAGTATCAGCTAGAGGCAAAACGGTCATTTAAAAATCGACAAAAATCTTGATCATGGGAAATGACCCCAATAGTCGTCTCCCAAAGTTACATGACCATACGACTTCGTATGTGAAAGAAATAAATATTCTATGATCCTCCGATGCGTAGAATGCGGGTTGTTACATTCTCCCCCCTTAAGAAATTTCACCCCCGAAATTCCCTAACCAAAACACACAAAAGGTCCCACATGCCTATCAGTCATAAAACAACAATCAAACAAGCAAAACAAGTCTATCCTAGCATGCGGAATAACTAAATTGCAAAGTAAATCTTACCAGGCAAAGAGCTTTGGATACGACTTTCTTATGTCATTCTCTACTTCCCAAGTACAGTCGTTCTCTCGCCATCGATTCCCATCTCTACCCTAGAGGTAATTTTCAATAGGCTGGGATTGTCCCTCTGACTGGAACCGATCCACTTAATCTAGATCGATCTAATCGTCAAGCTTATTAGCGTTTTTGAATCCAATTCACAATTAAGCCTGAAGTCATATACCATGATATACCCTAGTTGCTCCCATTCCAGAAAAATAGCCTCTAAACTGGCATGTCTCCTACTCAAATGTATCAGCTATCGCACCCAGTCCAGTGCTATGGCATTCGTCTACTGTCATCTCCTTAGGTAATCCAACCCCATACGCCAAATTTTCAACTACCTTTCAAATGTCATTTCAAGTCCAACTTGAGTCTTTCCTACATTCGTACTGCACGTCCAACGTACATTCAACTCCTGGAGGCAAACTAGACCCATCCAATGAACCTAGGTACTCCACTTATACTCGTACTGCACGTCCAACGTACATTCACCTTCTAAAGGTGAACTAGACTCATCCAATGAATCTAGGTACTCTATCTTCGAGTCCAAGTCCAACTTGAAGCTCCTATATCCGCTGAATCTCCAAGGTCAACGGATGCTCCACAATGCCCAACATAGTTCACGTCTAACGTAAAGTATCTTACACCCGTCATATCACCATGATCAACGAACTTATACTATTTCCATTCAATAGGATCCTACAGGTGATACTCAAGAGAAGAAAGGTAGGAGCAAACACAACAATCATAGTATCCATCAAACAAATCCTATCTATCACCTGCTAAAGCCATGAATACGTCGATACCTGTATGTCTGGTCCAACCAACATCAATAACTAATGGAAACTCTGCCTCCAAATGGACTACCGTACATCCAATGTACGTTTATCCTCCAAGGATATCTAGTTCACGTCCAACGGATCCAAGGTAAGTGGGCGTCCCCAGATACCCCTGCTTTTAGTCCGCCTGAAACACTCGAGTCATACCCAAGTCTATCCATTATCTTGCTGCCCTCTCGAGTCCAACTCGAGCCAATCCAATTCCTTGCAGCCTTCTCGAGTACAACTCGAGTCAATCTATTACCCATAAACTCAGACTCAGTCTTGAGTATCCATTACCTACAGACCCTAGTCCAACATGAGTCGTCTCCCCATTCGTTGCATCTCCAAGATCAACGAACACCCATTTTCCTTTACGAGTTCAAGTCCAACTTGAATCGTCCTAATCTTCGTTGCATCTTCCATGATCGACGAATACATCCTATTTCTTCAAAAAGAACATCAACATAAGGTCCTAAACAATCCATTACTTTGCATCTTTCTCGAGTCCCACTCGAGTCATCTCATAATCCTATCGAGTCTAACTCGGGGCAGTCCATACCACTGAATAGTCTTATCCTGTCACAACTGCCCATTACTCCTCGAGTAAACCAAGATATCATCCAATGAAAAAACAACAACTACTTATCTCTCACGCAAACCATCCTAGTCGAACTTGACATTCCCCATGCACAAGCCCCAAAGGCCTAAACCAATATCAGACAAGCACCCAAGGAACATCTCCTCCGAATTCGGACAATCCACGTGAAGTGATACTAGCAAAACAACTAAGAACTGGAGCACTCATTTGCCTCCCAGAGACAACTAGAACTTATTACAACGATAACCTCTCGGCTTCCCTGACTCCAGTTACTGTCGCCATCACTAGGTAGGTACCTAATACCACCCTATTCCTTTAGAGTAGATCGACTCCCCGAAATAATGCTAAACCCAGTAAAGCCCAAAACAAAGTAATTACAAACATACATCCACAACTCGATAAGACCACGTTACGACAAATCATACTAAGGCTAGTCGAACCACCAACCGGGTTCATCACTACTAAAGGTCTATCGACTAACTCAGGTTTTTCAAACAAAACTCGATCAAAAACATCTTAAATAGAAAGCATACCTCGAATAACGACACATTTTTCCTTCTGCGCCGCAGTTGGGGCATTCGACGAAGAAGGAACAGCGTTGATAGCATATGCTTTCACGATCTGCTTCTCCCTAGGAGGTTGTGGACATTCATTCTTGTGATGTCCCACTTGGCCACAATTAAAGCACTTCCTTTCCCCAGGATTTTCTCGACAATCTATGGCATAGTGGCCCTTCTTGCCATAACTAAAGCTCTCGCCATCATTCTTATTTTTCTTATTCTGACCACCCATGGTTTGGTCTTATTTCCTCTTATTCTGGGAATTATTCTTTCCTCCACCGCCTGCTTGCGGCTTTGGCTCCTCTGCAGATGCAATAGCAACCTCAGTCTTTGGCTTAGGGTAAAGACTCTCTGACCTCAATGCTTTCCCCACAACCGATTCAAACGTCTCATCAATGTGGTTAATAAGCTTTTCCCCCAAGTACCGATCCAAGCCCGTTATAAACTTCTCGTTCTTCTTCTTGGGAGTATCGATAAGGGATAATCCATACTTCGACAAAGTGTCGAACTCAGCAATATAGTCCGAGACTGCCCTACCATTCTTTTTAAGCTCCAAGAACTTCCTATACAATTCCGACTTCTGAGCAGCTGGGATAAACTTATCGCTAAAGCGAGCCTTAAACTGATCCAAAGTAACCTGATCTTCTGGAGTGGCTGTCTTAACAACATTCCACCAATTCATCGCTCGCCCTTGCAGCTGACGAGACGCTAGCCGTCTCTTCATCGCATCCTCGATACCCAAGTCGTCGAAGATACGATCACAGCTATCCAACCAATCCTGAACATCCGTGGCCGACTCCGTTCCGTGGAACGACTTCCCACCAAGACTAGTATAATCCTTATTTAGCTTGGCGAAATCGGCCCTAGGCGCCTGCACTACTGGACCACCACCATTACCACCATTGGGAGCTGCCCTCTGTACATCCCTAAGCATTTCTCTCATGAGGTCAGTAAACATCGTCCTCATGTTAGCAGCATTCCCATTATTGGATCCTCTACTGGCACCTCTTGCGTATCGGCTCATCGTTCAATCTATAAAGAGAAAACGATCAACCATCTCTATAGTGGTACTAATGCAGTGCGACTTCATCTTAACTATACTAAATATATATATATATATATATATATAGCTTTTGTAAACCAAAATAATCACAAATACGCGCTCTCATATACATATAATATCTCTCCCTGGTGTCTTTCCCTAGGTTAACTACGCAACCTAGAGCTCTGATTCCAAATGTGACAACTCGCCCCGCATCAACCGACATTTACTCCAAAAGTGCGTTGTACACATGTGCAGTTAGCACGGAACGGCCGTCAGAAGGAAAGAAAGAAGACAAAGAATCAACAAGGAACCTGTAGAATGTCTCACAGCGCATGGAATAAAATATAATCACAACATATACTTGACATAAAACAGGTGAGACAATGCATAAGATGAAAACAAACTATCATAGCAGCGGAAAATCCAAATACAGCTTATGTTCCACATCATCATTATTACAACTTTTCAAACTGTCTCTAAAGGTAAAAGCAAAATAAGGGAGGTACACTACTAATGCCCAAGTAGTGACCACCAACGACACAGAGAGAATATATATATATATATATATATATATATATATATATATCATACGTGGAAGCCTCCTGCTCACCTCCGAATCAGCTACTCGTGCATCACCAGCTAACCTGTCTCTAGTCTGCTCGTGAGAGCAGCCAGAGTAATAAGAAGAGACATAAAACTCTGGGTCAGGCAAAAAGTCTGGTATGAGCGATAAGCAACAAAACAGAACAATAATAGGTATAATCCAATCATACCTGAACCTGCAACCAAAGAGTTAGCACTACATACTGTACAACACTCCAAGGTGCCACTAACATATAGTGTACAGACATACGGGGGTGAGGGTGTACATGTCATAGTGATGGCAAACAATCAAGCATAGCAATCATCCTCACATCTCTCACTCGGTGCGTAAAGCATACGATATCCGCTACCTTAGTCACCTATCCATTGGGCCATGACGGAATCCAATCCCGTACAACTATCATTACAAGCCCACTATCCATCTCTCAGTGGTGAACCAAAGTTATGAATACCGACAACCCCTTTGCACACGTCCCGCAGCAAAGCCCAATCATGAAGTGAACTCATTGATTCCCAACTGGATCCTGAGCTCTAACTTCCATTTGAACTACCTTTGCATCTCGAGTTATTGGTCATCACCGGGTCGGTTCGGATCTCCTCACAGCCATTGGTTCGGTTCGGTCTTCAGTGTCCCCCATCAATTGATGCCAAGCTTCTTTGGATCGGATCAGATGACAATCCCCATCGGTTCAGATCGGATGTCTTCCTTCCATCGGTTCAGATCCTTCTTCCCAAGCACTCCGGATCGGGTCGGGTTTCTCAAGCCTCTCCATGGTGCATCGGTTCGGGTCGGAGTAGCTCCATGCCCACGAGGGCGGATCGGGTCGGATGTGAGCAGCTCTTGTGGAAGGTTGTTCGGATCGGGCTCCTTCCTCCGATCCGATCCGGATCGGCCAAAATCCTGCAACTTCTTCCAGCGACTGTTTACGCCATTCTATGGCGTTTTCGACCAATCTAACAATTCTAATCAATCATAAAACATACCATACAGTCATAGAAACAAGTAAAAGTGACCTCAAACACCAAAACATCAATATGATAAGTTAAAATGGATCAAACATAGCCAAAACCCCATGTTTTTTCCCTTGATCCCCCTTAATCATGTTTAAGCATACAATTAGCAAAACTTATCCAAATGAGCCAAATTTTCTAAAAGAGGCCTAAAATAATATTTTAGAATTTTTGAATATTTTTCCAGATTTTTATAACACATAATTTCGCTAATTATCACTAATCACCCCTTAATCCCGTAAATTCCAGGATTAGCAAAATTAGTCCAAATTAACCCAAATTCATATCAGAGGCATAAAATAATATTTTGGAATTTTAGAAATTTTTCTAGATTTTTCTGAGTTATAATTTCGCTAATCTTCGCTAATTACCCGAATCAGCCGTAATTAGTGAAAAACAATGCAAATCACTCACCTTTGCCACAAAGTAAACTATAGATCTGAAATGATTCTCTATTTGGGTCAAATTCTTATGTATTCCGGCAACTCTCTCTGATTTGGTGCTAACCTCCCTTGATTTGATGTAGTTTTGTTTAATCTTCGATTAGAAAGTGATTATAGGCGATTTGGGATGAAATTAGGTGGAGGCCATGGCTAGGGTTAGAGAAACGTTTGAGGCGGCTGAAAAATGAAATAAAATTCGTTTTCCTACGGTTCTTAACCTCCACATAACCTTAATCCCGAAATGGGTTATGGGCCCTCTTGCTAATCACCCTAATTAGGCCCGGTTAAGCTGTTTTTCACCTTTCAAACCTTATGTCAGCCATATCTCCCAAACGGTAAGCCCGTTTGGCTATTATGACCACTCTACGGAAAGGTAAACCATCAAACGAATCTAATGGAAGTGGTTTCAGGTAAAAATTCCTTTTTAGTCAAAAGTTATGGCCAAAACAGTACCAGCTAGAGGCAAAACGGTCATTTAAAAATCGGCAAAAATCATGATCATGGGAAATGACCCCAATAGTCGTCTCCCAAAGTTACATGACCATACGGCTTCGTATGTGAAAGAAAGAAATAAATATTCTACGATCCTCCGATGCGTAGAATGCGGGTTGTTACACCACGAATCTAGCATTCGCATAGCTTCACGTCCTCCATCTCTAATTTCATTAGATCGAAAGCCTTTTTGAACAATATGTTAACAGAACTCCCGTTGTCCACAAGAACTCTTTTAACTGTTGCAGGTCCAATAACCGTGGTTATCACTAATGGATCAGTGCTTGGCGCTTCAACTCTAATACTTTCTCTGTCTCGAAAGATGATATCATCAGCAACGGCCTTTTGCTATTTTAATGGTGTGACTTCTTCAATGTTGCTACATTCTCCAGTCTCGGGATGTTTAGCGGCATTGACGTATTGTTCCATCGCCCTGTTACTGGACCAAGCTGGATGTGGTCCTCTAACTATGGTATTTATAACAATGCCCTTTCCCTTCTATTGAGCAGTGGGTTTAGGAGTAGGTTGGTTTTGGTTCGGGGATTGACCCACTTGCCCTCTGTCCCTCGTAGCAATCTTGTATTCGTCTAACTTTCCTTCTCGCATTAGATTTTCAACAACATCTCTTAAATGACGATACTCATAAGTAGACTGTCCATGAGTTCCATGAAATAGACAAAATTTTCCAGTTGCCAACTCCTTAGTAGAGTCTTGGGGAGGAGGCTTTTTGTATTGTAAGACATTATATATATCTAGATAGATGTTTTCTAGAGTATCATTCAATGGCGTGTAGTTTTCAAAAATTTGGAATCGAGGTCTTTTTCTGGAGTTGTTTCCTCGGTTCCTATTTCTTTTATTGCCATTTTTGTTCTTGTTGCCACTTCCTTCGTTCTTGTTGCCAACGTTTACCTCAACCTTCCTTGAACTAACGCCTGACTGTTTCACTACAACATTACTTTGAATATCTTCTTTTCAAGCCCCATCAGATTTTCTTTTTCAACTAACATATATTTCCTCCTGCCATAGGCGAATATTTGCCTTTTCATAGAATGCCTCCCTAGTCAATGGCGGTTTCCCAACTAGATATCCTCCGAATTCAGTATCTGGATCGACCCCATCTATTAAGGCCATCAAAATGTTTGGTTCGTGTGGATCGCTTATTTCAGTAACTGCTAAATTAAAGCCGTCCAGTTATGACTTCAGAGATTCTCCTGGGCCTTTTTGATTCTGGATAGTTCAATGATATATTTTGCTTTCTGGGAGTGGAGCTGGAACTGATTCATAAAACGCTCGCTTAGCTCTTTAACGCTCGACACCGATCGTGGGGGAAGTCGAGTAAACCACATTAATGCAACATCTTCTATATATATCGGGAAATCTTTACATTTCACCACGTCAGGCGCGACTGCGGCGTTTATGTACCATGCATACCTCATCAGATGTTGTCCCGGATCCGTTCTTCCGGCATATCGGTCCATTTGTGGCAGATTAAACCGTCGAGGGAATTGGAAATTCACGATGTCATCGGTGAATTGGGTATGACTACACTCAGTACCCCCGTCCTCATAAGTGTAGCATCAACTATCAGCCATGATCTGACACACCATTGTTTCCACTTCTGCGTTGGTCGAAGCTGGTTCAGGATCTACGCTTCTATTTCTTCTACCACGTTTAGCGCCCACGTCAGGCGATGCCCTTTGGTTTCAATTTGAGGATGAATTTCCTCACCCCCCACGATCCCGGTCATTCACGGGACGAACGGGCTGGAGAAGCTGTCCCTGAGTAGGATTAGTGATGTTTGGATCTCTGGGAAGAATGTGTGATCCTTGCAACGGTAACAATATTGGTTCTTTCAAACACGGATCGTTGGGTCCCAGAACGCGGACCGCATCTTCACGGGATCCCAATGATCCGAATGTCAACTGGTCTAGATTCTCGGGCCTTTCATACGGCCTCCTTTCATGCAGGTGCTCTTCTTCTAAAGATGATGAATGATCCATTGTAGGACGATGAATCGGAGAGGACACTCTTTGTCTACAAAGTTTGCTTATTTCTTCGCTTATAACTCTCATGTTCTCCCTCGTAAGAACACTATCGCGTTTGTGATCCTCCAAAACATCCCTAGTGCTCTCAAGCATGTCAAGTAAGCACGAAAATTCTACATGTGTGACGAGAGCAGAGGGAATAGGATAATCATTAGTTGTTGTGGCTGGTATTGGAGCATCTATAGGGGCTCGAGTAGAATTTCCAGCTTCAATGACATTCAGTCCGGATCGGGCCAAGGCTATTTCTATGGTTCGATCGGAGGGGCGCTACCAGCAGCATTCAGGGAATCGGATTAGGTCAGGTTGGTGTCAATGGTTCGGTTCGGGGATTCATGGTCAGATCAGATCGGAGACACACTGCCAGATCAGTTAGCTCCTGAACTTTGTCCTCTCGATCTAGTAACGACCATAGCTTGCTGATCCTCACCTATTTCACTTTCCCATGCATTTTGTACTTCTTTTCCTTTTCCTTTGGTTATAATATCCAATTTTTTGAGACTTTTTTGGAGAAAACTTCAAAGATATTGATTGTACGGACTATCTTCTTCGGATATACAAACCCAAATAGTAGAATGGTAGCCTAAAATGTGGGGGAATTCGAAGATCTCTCAATGAAAGCACCAAAACGTTAGACCAAAAAGTGGTCCTAACAACAATGTAATAATAATGTGAAGAAATTAAAAGAGAAAAAACAAAGTAAAAACAAAATTTATAGTGGTTCGACGTTAAAGAGCCTACGTCCACTTTATACTTTGTTGATGAATGACTGAAAGACAAATACAATGATGATTATCACTAAATCTCTCTAATACAATGAATAAATTCACTCAATCTTTGAAGAAATGCACTCCAAAAACTGATGATGATCTGAATGAAGCAATGGTAATCAGTTTTAGGAGAGTTTTAGTCAAGATTTTGCAAAACGATCCCTCAAAATGATGATAGTGTATTTATAGGCAGAAATTTAATCCGGTTCGGTGCCATGTGGCGGTCATCCCATTCGGTTCGAAGTTGGAAGCTTGGAGATCATGACAACACATCTTAATCGTGGGCGAACATGGGATAATGGGTGTATAACCGCTCCGAGTTTGGTGGGATCATGAGACATAACCGTTGCTACTTTTGGATATCAGTTCGGACCGGATGGCCACATATAGGGGGTCTGGGTCGGCGAACTCTAATCCGATCCGGTTGCGTCTTTGGAATGGCATTTTCTGGTCTGCTTGTGAATGCAGGGGGGTTCGGGTTGGAAGGTCCGATCTGAATTGATATCTTCCGCCTCTTTTCCTTCTGAATACAACTTGTCACTTGATTCTTTACTTTGTGTAGCCTAACCACAAAGTAGGTTAACACCAATATATTTAGTCATTTGTACGTATGGCGCTTAAACAAATTTTCATCTGAAATGAATAATGGAAGGGACCTGGAACAAATTGCATAAACCTGTAGCATGAAACTTTACCCCCTTTTTGTTGTAATAAACCAATACCTAACCAAGAAAAATCCATAACAAGAAACCCAGTGAATTTGAGGACATGATCGAAAGCCAGGGTTTTTTGCGTGGAGCAGCGTAGAAGTTAGTGCGACTTAAGGCAATTCCTACAAGGAGTTTTAAGGGTTTATTTTAGGAGAATGAGCTCGAAAACGAGATTTGGAGCAGCTTGTGGTAGCTTAGGTTTAGGGTCGAACTGCATCGAAGCAATGGCGAACCAGGCATGCGCACCACGGGGGAAAGGAGCAGGGGGGTCGTCACCGACTTATGACCCAAGTTTCACTACACCAAAACAGTGGATTGCCAACAAGTATAGGTGTTACAAATAATTTCCGTAACACTTTTATGTGTCACCAACGGCCTGTGAGGAATTTCCTGTAACACTTATAAGTGTTACGAACAGAGTAACTGCTAACACTTATAAGTGTTACAAACATATTCATTGCTAACACTTATAAGTGTTACAGGAAATTCATTGCTAACACTTATAAATGTTGGAACTATAAGATATGGTAACACTTATAAGTGTTATAGGAAATCCATTGCTAACACTTATAAATGTTGGAACTATAAGATATGGTAACACTTATAAGAGTTACAAACATATTCATTGCTAACACTTATAAATGTTGGAACCATAAGATATGGTAACACTTATAAGAGTTGCAAACATATTCATTACTAACACTTATATTTGCATATAAGATGGCATAAGCTCTATATAATATGCATTCAGCTATGATATTATCTCGACATAACAACGTGTAACGAAATCCATAAGGAAAAAAATCAATATTCGTGACAACAACAAAGTACAAACTAACAAAAAATAATAATATATAAAGATACTAAATTCAACACATATACAATATCCATTTCCATAGTAAAAACAATACATAATTAACATAATGCAAGATGTTTTTCATATTTGAAGTCTACAAGTACCAAATGCGAAACTCCAGCCATATAACGAACCTTACATCCAAAAATTTGCATAGCATGTACCACCAAACTTTATCTTTTTCTCCATTTCACTGCTTCCAGTGTGCATTTAATTAAATAGCATCATTTAAGTTTCAAATAGTGGTAAATGTTATAAGTTCAAAATCATACCTTCTTAATTTTGACACATCTTTTGTCTATTGAACTCGATGAAATCTTGTAATTTAAGCTCCATTTTAAGCCTTCTGTTTTCTTCAAGAACTTCCAACGCAAATTCCACACCACGATCACATAATGGTTCGTCAATCCAATAGATGAATCCACAGTTTCTAAGAGTTCCAGTGTTTGCACAAATAAAGTATCAACGTCCAACGTTTTTATTCAAATAACATGTTTTGAATATTGGTTCAATGTTGCAACGACATAGCAACCTTCGAGATTGTACTTCTCCAACATTGAATGTTGGCAAGGATGACAATCTTGTTGGTGTTGTCGATCTGGTAGGCGGTGCCATATCATTCTGAACACTTAATAATTCCAAATCTCTTTGTAAGCTCGATTTTATTCTCTTGTAGACGCTAAATGGAGTTGCCGTACGAGATTCAGCTGAACAAACATTAACCTTCTCCTGCATCGTACTTTTAACCGTGAGCAAACAAGTATTATTCATGGAAAGTGGTGAGTAGTGCAATGGAAATTAAGGCATTATATTTTGGGTAAATATGGACTGCTAAAGGGAAGCTCTTTGTTTTCCTTTTCTTTTTACAGAATAGCTACAATCGTTCCCAACTTACAGTAGTGATACTAGTAATCATAATAATAATTAGCAACAAAATATGTAATAACAATAATAATAAATATGGGTAATAAGTACCATAATTTGAACCATCAGCTAGCAAATTCATCGACTATGAAAACTTGTTGATTAAAAGTGATAGACAGGAGCTAAATGATGATTTAACAGGAACTGGGTGAGTTTTGCATAATGGATGAAGAAAAATAATATCAACATCCAGAAATCTCCAATATTATTGAAAAATAAAATTATTGTCCTTCAAAACATAAGAACATCTAACATTTGTTTTAAAATAGTGGGTCATAGAGTCAGTAAACAATAATAATTTAATATGAAGAAGATTTATTCTTACACCTGCATAGCATCTTCGACAGTAGCAGCAAGTGGAGATATTACTTCAACTATACCGCATCCACATAGTGATCTACATATGTTAAGGCGTTAATTGCTTTGACTGGAGAATTCACTTAGAGACTGTAACGAGCAACCAGTTGTCGGTAGCTTAACTGCCGCCAACATTCCTACTATCTACTACTATTCAAAATAGTGTTGACTTGTCCAAACACAGACCCACATCCAACTAGTAAACTTGACAAATTCACTTAGATACTGAATGTTCTTGGCACGTAGAAATTTCTCTGTAATATTGTGATTGTAAATGTGAAAATTTAGTAGTACTCTGTCTCTTATACAACAAATTATTGGATGAACATGATTAATACATAGCATGCAGCATCTGTAAAATATGTAAGTTGCATGCTCAGTTAGAAATTTTCATCAAACGTGGCTAGGAAAAGGTTTAAATTCTGTTTGAAAAGCAGTTTGGTATTCATGTCCTGTTATAGAATCAAGCAGCTGTTTAAACAACTTAGAGGAGTTTTTGAGCTACAGTAGCTACGAAAAAACAAATTATCATATCAACACAAAGTATATGCGATGAATACATACTTATCTATCATAAGGAGGTGCATACGAGTACCCTGAGCTTCGCATTCCTCCTTGATTTGAACATGCATTGTCTGTGAACGATGCATTGAAGGACAAAGCAATATATTCAGCATTGTTTTGACTTCATTCCATGTAGAAACACGAATGGATAAAATTTAGATGAATAAAATACAGAGAAGATACAATAAAAGAAGGTCCAGGTTGTTGAATGGTCAGTAAACAGTTTACGAGTAACATATCTGACAAAAACATGCTTCAACCCAGAAAGACAACAAAAACAACAGCAGCAACAAAAACAAAACAATAACAGTAACAATAATCGTGATCATAATAATCCGCCTTAGCTCAGAATATGCGATCAATTATGAAATCTTTGGGTTTTCGATAATGAAGTATTTCAACATATACTATCGTTTTAATGTTTAACCATTTGCTTCTCTCCCTATATGGCAATATAACCACAATTGCGATAATGAAGTACCTCAGTGCGATATTGTAATATAACCACAATTGCCAATATTGTTGATATTATGATATTTAGATTGGCACTAGATTCCAAAATATGAGTTTATTATGATATTTCAAGTTGGCATTACACACATTAAAACACAGTCATTAAATTGCATCAGCAATTTATTATGATGAGTCCACTATATTTACTGACAATGTCTATGATACACGTTAACGAATCTTAAAAGAAAAGTTATTTATAATTATGTTAAAAGAAAAATATCACGTACATATTTCTTTAACGGCAAAGAGGCACTTCGTAGGGAGGAAGCCAACAAAATATAGGCAGACAGTGAGCGATGATAAACTGTGCATGATGAGCATATCAAAAGGCAACTGCTTATAGGATATAATTCAAGGTAGTGGTGCATAATAGTTGAGAACAAAGATAAGAAAACACATGGCAGGCATGCATGGAGGAATATGGAAGTGTCAAGGAAGGCCAAAATATGCTGGGATGAAATTGAGAAAGCGAGTACATGGAAGGTTAGAATATGCAGGCCAGTGAGTAGCAAATCAAGGTTTGATGACCATTATGACAAGATGAAGATTAGTAAACATATCAAGTGCAAAAAAACATATGGAAATTGAAATTGGCAAGACAACATTTGCAAAAGTGCATGCATAATATAAATGAAGATGTTATATACATAATTTAATATTGATGCAAGCAAGGGCTTGGCTGGTTGGTTAGGTTATATGTCTTAAAGTTAATTTTAGAACATGTAGAACCTTAGAAGATGAACAGCTAAGCAAGGAGTTTTAGGTAATAGATAATTAGTCTACGCAAGGACACCAGTAATTGACGACAATAATGGTTTGTAGGTATCTACATCTAAATAGGATATAGTGATCGGATATAAGTCTTGAGTGTACTAGAACTTGAATGTAACTACACCTGCTATCAGGATAGAAGTTTATTCAAGTATGACGAATTGAAAATAGCTATTTAGGCAGAGGTTCCAATAGATATGAATATTTCCAATATATATATGATACACACACAGTCATTTAACACTAACAAATTTGTTTCCTCCTGTTGTTATTTTTAGTGCTAATCCAATTCCAGTTGTGATCAATTTAACACCTACATCGAGTTATCGTAGTAAATACTAGATCTAATTAATGAATTTGCCAAATGTCAGAAATTTAATTTCGTTGGCGGAAACAACTAAGCAGAACGCAAAATAAGAGATGAAAAGGTACAGGTAGTACCTTAGATAAGTCGGATCCAGATCAGAGTTGTTATACTGTTTAAAGTTCACTTCTTCATCTAAATCCTACAAGCAGAAAATAAGTCTCTTTTATCAAGAGAAGAAAATACATTACGTACCAAACTATGTATTAGCAGCGAAATACAACACATGTGCATCAACCAATGAAATATGACACATTTAATAAAACATAACACAGAAACGAATTAGGGGAAAACTAAAAGACAAAACACACATTTAAGCAAAAGATGTACAGTTTTTTCTATAAGCCCATTCAAGAATATCAAACAGAATCATAAACTCTTGATCCCATAGTAGCACTATTACTTCTATTATGGTATCTATTGTGCTAATCTTCGTACGAACTCACCAGTCTCACATACAAGAGCTTCAACAGTGTTAGACAAGTCCAAATCCTCACTGTTCTTCCTGTGCCATCACTTTACTACCATCCACATTAAGCTTGGCGCTTTCAGGAGGAGAAGCACTCAAAAGATTTTTATCACTTTGTAATTAATAGTCCACATTACCCCAGCAACTGTCAGATTACATTCTTTTGCATTCTCTTTACAGATTCCATCTTCAGATACAACTTATTTAGTCAATATATTATATGAATGAAAAAATGTAAGTAAAATTCAACTCATTTGGAGATTTTTAAATCTACTGAATGCACCATCATTATTTAATATGATATATTTGAACATGTGATGATCTCTTTCAATTTCTTTTGAAGTATAATCTTATAATTTTACAAAGTTTCAAGAAAGCTTCGAAATTTTGTTTCATGAAAAAGTTCGACTTAATTAATTTATTATGAACTTGTATTTCTCAAACTTTCGCGAACATCTAACTTAGAAGCTTATACATTTTGGCTAATAAAAAATATTTATGAGATTTCAAGTTCATAAACTTTATTAACAAATCTGTATATAATTCAAGTTTTCAAGTCTTGGATTTTGAGCAATACAAATTCTAGTTCAGAAATTTTGTTTACGCAACTTCAAGTTGATGTTCAAACTTATCTATTCTATTATATCAAACAATATTTGCCAAAATAAGTACATAAAATAAAAAACCATTAATCATGTATTCCTATTGAATCCGGACACAACAAATAGTAACCAATGCATCTGTGAGACTGTGACGATAAGGAAATTTATTTTGTTACTATATATCTTAGATCCAAATTATTTCTCTCACAAAAAATAATTTCACGATTCCTTACCGAATACAGCAAAATAGACGAGTAAATCTTTCAAATGAACGCAAACTATCTAGAGCAAAAATTAACATCCATAGTCCAAACACAACGAAGTGAAATCGATTTCTTTACCTCTTATCATAATTCCTGGAAGCCGCCGATTCCTAGAAGCCGCCGATTCCTAGAAGCCCCAATTCGACGTCATGATTGAGAAACGGGTGGAAAGAGGATTTGAGAGGCTTAGTATCTGATACTGATATCGATTAGGTAATCGCCGGTATTAATTCATCGAAGTGTTTTTTTATTTGATTATGTCGTGGCCTTCGTAAGAATAAGTGTTGGGGAGAAAGGATTGAGGTACCGATTAGGTTATGGATGAGACCTTACCATTTTGACCTTAGAATATAAGGGTTGACTAGGCATAACAACACAAATAAGTGTTGGCACATTTTTGGTGACACATTTTTACTACTGCAACACATATTAGTGTCACTAGTCTACAACACATATAAGTGTTGGAAGTTGAAAAAAATAAGAGTTGCCAAATGGACCTTATGGTGTAGTGTTTGGTCAGAGTCGGAGCAAAAGGGTGGTGGGAATAATTGAAAAAGTGGAGGTTATTTTCTTTTTGGGTGTCTCGTTGATGCTTCAATTTCAATGCACTTGGTTAGAAGAAGATTTAGATGCATCGATGGTCACAGCGGGTGGAAAGTGGTTTGTGGGTAGAGGCACAACAGGGGTCTGGTGAGGTTATCACATGTGCACGTGCACGGTGTAGGTGGTGTGCAAGTTGAAGAGTCTGTTTCCTCATGTTCTTCCTAGGCCTGAGAAATGGTTTGTATATTATGTTTGACAAGTATATATGTATATAATCTCCTGCATATTCAGTTTGAAAATTTTATACATTGTAAACTATTTGGATATTATATTCACAAAAACAGTTCATGAGCTTGAGATGGAGCGATTAGGAAACCATTTCAAGTATTCACAATCATCCACTTTTTGTCCTGAATATTCAAAAACATTTCTTGAGCTTGGGAATATACTTTGTATATTATATATATGTATATGTACAAAGACTTCAGTAGATATTGAAATGGGGTACAAAGCAAACACAGTGAGTAGAAGTGGGAAATGGGACACAAAGCAACAGGAAAATGGGGAATAAAGTAAACAAAAAAAATGGAAATGCATGGACTGTAAATGGGGTATATGTGATGCGTGCACGAAGGAGGACTAGAAGATATTAAGGTAGGAGCGAAACAAGAAGGGAGTAGAGAGGAGAACATATCAGTTAGCACCATAGTTGTGAGTATATTAATGAACAAAATACCATTGCCTCTTGCCTGGGTGCAGTGCGTGAGTGATGGGATGCGTGGGCCTGTATGTTAACCACTTAAGTTTAAAAAAACGAAAGACAGATAAGAAAGAAACATTGGGAAGAGAAGATGGGGATCTTGCATTTTCACTTGGAGTTGTGCGCAACGGTTACTATGGTGATTCATTTGGGCCTGGCCTAAGCCCATCTCTATATAAAATGTATGTTAAATTATAATGTAAATAAAGTATGTTTATATATTTAGGTATATATGTATGTGTGTGTATATATATATATATATATATATATATATATATATATATATATATATATGTATATATGAGTATATAAGAACAGATGATCGAATAGTTTGGTCTGTGTCTGTGCAGTTGTATATGTCAATGGAATGTATTGATTACTTGACGTAAGTTATCCGTTTTCAGCAATTTGATTTTTAATAAATTAATTTAGTAAATAGCTATTGATGACTTAATACTAAGTATCATTTAAAGTTAATCGAATGAAAAATTAAACGTGAACTGAAATAACGCGCAAACTATTACGAATTGATCAGTAATCATCCTAATTCAACAAATTCTGAATGGTTATTAAATTAATCGATTGATTAATTTAGTTGTATTTAATTACGTTAATCGTAATTAAATATTTTTACTGACATATCTTTGAATGCCCTATTAGCAGAAATAAACACCATTATGCTATTATATGAGTTTGCTATATTTTATCAGTTAATATATGTTGTGCAGATATTATCAGTTGATAATAATGAATTGTAATTATATGATGGTTTGTGCAAATTGGGTTAACGACTTGAATGTCGTCTGTTCAAAGAAATGTATATAAAGTTGGAACTGCTAAGTTATTTTCTTTAAAGTAGCTCAAAAAAATACTCAAGTTTTGATAGTTGGATTTAATTTTTTTTAAAGAATAAATTTAATAGTTTATGTTAAATTAATCATGTTATTAATTTAAATAGAAAGATTAATTGTAATCGTTTTAAACTATTTGTTCTTCTAAAATAAATGGTGAGAGGTTAATTAGCTTTAATAACATATTTTGGTAAGATACTGGTGTATAGATAGCAGTTCAAATTTGGATAAATATCTCCGAAGATAATTTAGTTTTAAAAAAGAAAGGAAATCAAGTTGACCATTTGGATTAAATTCCCCTAATTTAATATCAATTGATGAATAGCTCTAAACAACAACGTTGTTTTAATCGGTTTAAGATTTGGAAATCAAACGAGTTTACCAACTTACGGTTTTGTCGAATATTTGGATACCGAACTTTTACGAATCTTGACAATGAGAATGATTTTGACTCAAGGTCTGAGAGGTAATTCAAATACCCCAACTTGAACGATTTCACTATTATTCAATATATCATATTAGTTCGTGTTCGAAATGAGTCTTGGAGTTGAATATCGTTTTCAGTTATGAAATAGATATTCGAGAGTGAGATTATCACATAAGATTGATAATTAGAATTTTTGTTGTTTAATTAATAATTATATTTTCAAATAAATATATATACAAAGTTAATATTTGAAATTAAATAATATAGATTATTTAAATAAGGCTTAGCGGATCTAATAGAAGTAAATCTATTTATTTTATATTTGATAGTTAAATAACTGACTATCAAATCTAGACCCTTTCCGTTATTCGTTTCAAAGAGACCAGAATCTAAATTCCACTTCGATTCGGCATATACGTTCCGAGTCAGAAATTATTGAAGGCCATTGAGGAAGGAGTATTGCAAGGGATATTCTATAAATCCTTGGTAGAAATAGCCTAAGATGGATTTACAGGATAGTGCCTTCGGCTTGTCCAGTCCCAGGGAAATTTGTACGGAAAAATGTCTAACAGAGTATGCCTAATAAATTGCGTAAGTTGATTTCTTCAAACATATTTACGTTTGGTGGCGAAGTGATTCGTTTATCTTAGCTTTATACCTGAGATATTTTTGGCAAAATCAATTAGTGATTTGGCGGGTTTGATGATGTTGCATTCAAATTGAATGAAGGGTTGATATATCCAAGGTAAGTTCAGCCTCAAGCCTCACAACCGGGAAATGACAAAAATCGGGCAGGCAGCATGGCTTAGTGGGTCGCTCCAAATTAGGGTGTATTGTCACCTACCTAGAGCAATTCCATTTACTTCTTTATTCTTTTGATGTTGTCCTTTTCGGGAAACGGTGGGTGGCTCCCAACCATTGGTGACAATATATTCAATGCACTCAAGAGAAATGAGTGGTCGGTCATGTGTGGTTGGGTGGCAAGATGTTCTTATTGAACCTAGTGTATTTCCCTCTATAGATACACTATTGGAAGGTGGTTCCATACCTTGTCATAATTGGAAATCTATTACTCAATAAGCGCTCGCGGTTATGATTGTATATATATGTGTGTGTGTGTGTGTGTGTGTGTGTGTAGAGCGTGAGATGCAAGCGTTCTGCTAGATTGCTATTTATTTGTGATTGATAGACACTATTATAATATCAGAAGAGTTTTGATATAAAGACATTTTGGGTTATCGTAAGGTAAAAATCATCCATGTTTATGTGTGGATCAGTCTTACGATTATCATTTCTTTTAAAAGGATTTTTAAAAGTTAAACCAATTATTATGGATTCTCATAAGCGAAAAACCCATTCCGTGTTATATGACGTGGTCTTATGAGATATCTTTTATGTTCTCAAGCTATTTTAAAATCTTTTAGTTCCATAACTTAACCAAAATTTATTTTTCTATGTTTTCTCTAAACTCTTGGGTGTCCAAATTTGTACAAGCAGTCGAGTAGTTTCGGATTTTACAGATTTCTGGAGAAGCTTGGAACATGGGGGTTCAACGTTAGATATTTAGAGTTTATTCCGCTATGTTGTATATCTGATGTAATCTGATGATGTATGTAAGTGATAATACAGTTTGTATTTCAAAGGTGATTTTATATTTTGTTCCGTTGCGATTGTGAGACTCGATATTGTTGTTTAGTTCTATCTTCTATCTATCTCTTCTATTCTAATTTTTCTATCTTTCTATTTCTCATCCTCTAACTTTTTTCTATTAATGATTTGTATTTTCGTACAATTTTGGTTGGATGTGAGTTGTATTCTGTCAGCTCAATGTTATGGATTTGCGGGTCATTACATTTGGTATCAGATCTGAAGGTTGAGTAGTAACCTTGACTCTGTGACGTAACTCGGCAAAGATGGGGTTAGTAATACCCTAGATTGAGTTTGAGTGTGTGTGTGTGTGTGTGTGTGTATATATATATATATATATATATATATATATATATATATATATATATATATATATGGGCATGTATTTGTTAATTGATATAAAAACTGTTTTATATTGTGACAAGTGCGCACCCGTGCGTTGCACACGGAATATAAAAAAAAATTGTGTATGTAATCAGGTAATTATAACGGAAAATCAATGTACGATGAATACGTAATCAGTAAAAGAGTTCCCTTTTTTTCAAAAGAAAGGAAATGGCAACGTTTAAAGTAGAAAAAAAACGTTCATGATCCAGACGCTGGAAAAATGCATTTTTGAAAAGTAGACCGAGATAAGTGGAACAAGAAGACAACACAATAAAAGGAAGAATGGCAAAATCTCAGTTAGATACATATGAATTGTACGAAAATCGTTGGTACCTTACCAATGTATGTCAAAAGCACATCAGAAAATAAAATACTGGATTAAATAACAGTATTAATGCACTGAAATTGCGTCCACATCTGGAATATATGTTCATGTAATAAAGTTCATAGAAGCAAGGAACAAAACAGGTATATCCAACGCCAGTAATTGTTTATGATGCACCATACAAAACATGTGTAATAAATAACAGTAAAAAGAAGTTGGAGCAGGGTGAGCAGGTTTGACGTTGAATTTTCAGTGACAGCAGCCAACTGCAGACAGGACGAATGCCATACTATTTGACCAACGTACATTCTTATTCAGAATGTGCCATACTTCCTCCATGCTTGCTCTGCTATGCAAATAGAAAAAAGATGTGATGTTAGTATGGAAGCCTGTACATTTGTGAACATTGTTTTTAGGTACATTCACTGTTGCGAAGAATATTCATGTGATGTAAATTTTTTTTTTTCAGGAACTTACATGCATGAGAACAAAAAGGTCTGCATGTCTGAAAATGGAAATATATAAGGAATAAACTTCTTATGTGCTAACAAAAAGGTTTGCATCCAACTATGATATAGCATTTTTACTGCATGCGAACATGATATCGTTTATCTTTTTTATTCCGTAGCCAAAGTCGAATCCATTGTCCTAAATAAAAATAATAATAAATAGTGAAAATTACTCAAACCATGATCAGTTTATAATGACTATAAGTGAGCATACATATTAATTAACCAAGTTAATCTTTATGGTGCCTCCAATTTAAGGCATAGTGAAAGGCAAAACAAATAAAGTATATAAGAAGTTACCTAGTATTTAAATTCATCACTGCTTAAAAAAGTAAAAATAAATTTTAGCATCCACAACAGTCATAAGGTTTTACATATTTGGAAAAAATAAAATTTATAAAGTGTTTTTTTTCTTCTGAAATAGCTAAAGCATGAGGACTATAGGCTTACAATGCAAAATGAGAAGTAAAATAAGGCATAAGCAAATTAAACGCATGGAAGCTCAAACAGCCGATGAAAACCAACAGAACGGATGCACGAAAAGGAAGAAAGATACAATGTAGATGAACAAAATGTATCACAAAATTATTAAAAACCAAAATGTCGACATGCGATATTCATCTGAATTTTGTAACATGGGCGTAGAAAATTGTGTTCATATGAATTTTTCATGTCAGAGCATGTAGGTGTACGTAAATGGTTTAAAAAGTGATATCTCTTGTTACCCCTACATATCATGTTGAGACGAGCCATGCAATGAAAAAAAGAATACAGTCACTGATGATTCTGACTTAATTACACCTAGCTAGCTTTAATTGACCATAAATAAAGCATTTTTGCAAATAGTAGGATATATGTAAATTATAAAACACATATTTTTCTGGCTGCTGAAATTATAAGAGAATGTAAAGAATTTGAAAACTGAATGTTATAGAAAATCATTAAGACATAATATCATATCAAAAAAATAAAAAAGGAAACTATTTATCTAATACCACCTAGGCTTAAAAAATAGAGATATTAACATGTTTTCCTAAGATTTGGTAATGCCTGTAGATTTTCAAATGCTTATTGTTTCTCTTGTAATTTATCATCTGGCTGGTACTCCGTCAAAGTTAGAATTATAATGGAAAAAAAATTGCATTGAATCCTTCAATATTTAACGAAATCTAACACCCGAACAGAACATCAATTCAATTGAAATTCATTGCTAAAACATAAATTAATTGTTTGCATCTTGAAATGAATGAAGTAAACAATATACTAGAAAATATAAATCTATAAAAATAAATAAAGATCATCTCTTGCAAGCGCTGAGATACTGATAAGTAGAAACTTTAGAGTTGTTCCACATTACCATAATATGGGTATTAGAATCAGTAATTTTTATTGTTGTCTTAAAAAAAGATTGTATAAATATTGAAGTGAATGAAATTCAGAACCAAATAAGAGGTAAAAGGGAAATCGAAAAACCATGGTACACTAAGTCTTTTAAAGATCAAAAGATGGTATTAATTTTAAAAATAATCAGCACACAATTAGAAGTAAAAATAATAAATAAGCAAATTCTCAGAACAGACCAAATTAAAAGTTATTGTAAAAAGATGAGTTTCAGAAAGAAGTTTTAAACAGAAATTTTTAGCCAAATACCTAATAAAATAAGTCAATGAAATAGTATGAAATGAAGATATCAGCAGGAAACTCATATACGTGACCTGTATAAATGTAGAATTGTCGAACTTTACAGTGATATCTATGTTGCTTGTTTATATCGAGAATTAAAACTGAATCAAATATTACTAACTAAACAACAAATTGATTTGGTTAGACCAAAAGCCAAGAAATGAAAAATTATTGATAAACAACATTGATAATGAAAATCCAGAAATGTATAAATGCAAAATGCAGAAATGCATAAATGTGAAGTAAATAGATCAGGCAATGTACCTGTTTGTGGAGTATGCGGAGCTGTTGTAAGTTTGGCACGTAAATTTTCTTTGTTGAATGTGTGAGTCTGCAAGACAGTGAGCAAGTCTGTGGTATGAATGCAAACACCACATGAAGAGTTGTTTAATCGTACTATTACCTGTGCGGAAGTCAAATATGGCTTAGATTGACGATTTGAAGACATATATGTGTTACGATATTTGATTGAGTACCTTGTTGACGTGGAGCTGTGATGGAATGGTGTGTAATGGAACACAGGCTTCAAGTTTGTGTATCTGCTTTTCCAATTCTTCTTTTGAACCCATGTATTTGTGAATCTAGTAAATACTTTTAGTCAGTTAGGCTGTAGATTCATTGGATCAAAGTCAAGTGCAGACAAAGTAGGAATGCTTGTTGTTGCATACCATTTTGGAGCCTTTAGTCTGGATTAAATGTTATAGGAATTTTTTATTTCTGGCTTGATCTAGTGCAGCTATTAATTCCCGCGGTGTATGCATAATAAAAGATTATTGAAAAATTAATGGTAGTAACGACACAACTTCTGCTGTTATGTTTGTGTGAAGTAAGGGGTAGGACCAATAGTGGAGATGTGTTCATTTGTATTCCTTTAGACTGCAGAACAGATTGTAGTTTTCTGATGTTGTCGTCAACCTGCCAGTGTTATGTTTAAAAAAATGTTGGGAAATTAAATAAAGTGAATGCAAGTAAACAGAGTTTTAAAATTAGGTTTGGGTAAATTGATATCTGGCCATGGATGTCAACCCGAGATGAATAGTGAATTAATTAGTTGATACAGGGATATTAATATGTTTATATTGAGGATCAGAATGTAATTGTGCAGCTGCACGTATAGAAAGATATCCGAATGATACCTTTACTACGGGAACACAATGTAAATTGGCCAACTCATGCTGAGGATTATAGGTTGTTTTCCTGAGTAGATTGTCGCTAGTATATAGCTCATGTCCCCAGTCATATGTTTTTATGCTGCAGGTGATTCCTAGGTACACAGGAGCAATAGTTGTAAAGTTGCTGCGGTGTTGAGATGCGCATAGGCAAGAGTAAAGTTAAGCAGCTGATGCAAGTTTTAATGCTACCGTGGCGTACAATTTGTTGTGGGTTATGAGGTGTAGCTTTAATATGACGGTAATAATGGGTAATTTATTATACCCGTGTTAATATTGTTAATAGTAGTTGTTTGTTAGTTACTCAATTGTATGTTAAAAAAAATGTAGAAGAACTTGTCAAATGGTGGCCAATATGCAGAACTTTTTATATTACTGAATTTCAATCTATGAAATTCTAGTTGGTTAAACTGATAAAACATAATGGTTTACAATTTTGTATCATCGAATAATGGCTATGGAAATGAAGATTGTGAAGAAAATGGTAATACATTGTTAGATTCACAAACATGCAAAGATATTTTAATAGTTTCATAAGTTTAATTCAGAACAATGAGAGATATCAAACATGGTTAAGGTAAACATAGTAGGTTCTTTATTCAATCACAAACAGGAGGACAAAGGTGTAATGCTTTATTTGACACAGTACACAGGGATACAACTTAGTATTGCAGGACATGCATTACAACACACGACATGGTTATAAGCTATGTAAAAGATCAAAGAAGCTAGGCAGTAGTTGTACAATGTTTCTTTCTTGCGTTCCCCTTGACATGACCAGCTTGGGGCTCGGAAGTACCAGCAACACATAGGTAGGCAAAACATTAGTGACTTGAAGAAACTTGTGTAAAAAATTAATTTATCAAAAGGGTTTGAGTTATTGAAAAGGGTAGTTTATTTGAAACAGACCTTAGTAATGATTAGTTCATTTGGTACTGTGCTTGTGTTAACGGATGGAGCAGAGATTTTTGATGCAATCAGTTTTTTCCTTCCAGCGTATATATCAATTTTAGCTTGAAAATTTTGGGTTCTGCCTATGAGCTGATTAAGAATGATGGTAACTTTCCTACTTCCCTCAACCTACAGATATAATTATGTGGATGTGAGAATGCAACAGTTATAATTATGGCAAGATGGGAGAATACATTTATTGTACAGTGCAGTAGTAAAATGTGTATGACAGAAGGATTTTGATCATGTACCTCAGTTGTTTCGATGTGGTAGAGTGAGTTTGTTTTTTGTTTTAAAAGGAACTCTGCCACCCTGTCAAACAGGACGGTAGGAGCAGACCTAGTTGCATCATCAACAGTAATCTCCAAACGGAACCTAGTATGTGTGATCATAGTGAAGTCAAGGAGAGATTTAAGGGGTTAAATATGTTTAAATACTTGCGTCATTACCTATGCAGTGGAAATTCAATGTCTTTATCGCACCTACTGCAGTAATTGCCTTGACCTGAGTTATCTATCCGCGTTTTACATACTTTGCAGGATAGGTATTCCCATCCATTCTCCAGAATAATGCCTGTTATTTTCCCTTCAACCCCAAATAGTTTACCCTGTAGGAAAAGATTGTAACATGGATGTTAATGTTGTTAGGCAAGATAGGTCCAATAGAAAGGAAAAGGCACCGAACATTCATTGCCAATAAACATGTGTACAGGACTTGTAAGGTGTTGGGGTTTTGTACGCAGCGGAAGTTTTGACAAAACACCCAAAAACAAAATGAATCTTTTTCACCCAATCACTTGAAGATGAATGTGATTGAATAACAAAAAATAACACAAAAAAATATCGGAAATATGAACACACGATATTCCACCCAACCACCCTCTTTATTGATTCACCAAAATATTGTTTACAACCGATCTCAACTATCGTTAAACAAACACAACTTGAATCAATAACCTTATTGAGAAATAGGTAGAGAATATATAATGGCTAAACAATTTGAGGAGAAAGATAATGAAGAACAATGACAAATTTTTCCACCATCTATAATGAAGATATCAAGTAGGCCTTTTATAGAGTGAATTGCTTCATACCCAAGTTTCCTTGGCATCCAAATAACTTGCCACCCAAAATATCCTCATATATATCAAATATCTATTTGGATAAGCACCAAATAATCCTTGCCTTCACTTTCAAATATCCCATAAAAGTAACAACAAATATCTCCACCAAAAATGGATCCACATAGAAAATTTGTTGTCTACAATTGTGATTTGCGTATCACAAATCTCAACACTCCACCTTGATACCAAATCACAACATCTCCTCCACTCAACACTAGCCAACTTAGCTCTCACTTTCAACCTTCTTTTCTCAATTAACATCATTACAAATCTCCACCATCGCCCACAAATGGTGCACCTCCCTCATTGTGCACCACGCCAATAGCGATCTTCAAACGCGTTTGTAATACCACAAAGACCTCCATCTTGTCTTTGTGGATTTCACAACTCGACATCCGTCTTCTGCTTGACATGATCTCTTCATCTCCGGGATCCCTCGAGCATCATCAACATCTAGACCTTTGTCGATACCATGATCCTCCACCTTAGGACCATCAGCAGTGACCATATTAACCTCTCCACCTTGCTGTGGACTAGGTTCTTCAACCGTCACCCGCCTTCCACTGTTGACCACTGAACCGACCAAACTATATAGGTTCCCCTCCTCCAAAACTCCTCGCATCATCACACAACCACCCTTCTTCACTCTCAAAACTCCACCTCGAGTCTCATAAGTGCAACCGCGGCGATCTAACTGACCGAGAGATACGAGGTTATGCGAACAAGTGGGTATGTGCTTCACACCGGCAACTTCTCTCTCCACTCCATCATGCATCCGAAACCTAACAGCTCCAACTCCACAAATTGGTAGTTCTACTCCATTGGCTGTCTTTATCATGCCAACACTCTTCTCATACGAAGAAAAACTTTTCACATCTCGACATATGTGAAAACAGGCTCCTGAATCCATCTTCCAAGGCTCCACAACACTAAATAGGACATCACATGAAAAATTGCCTTCGGTACCTTCAGCAAAGCCGGCCTGTGCCTCATCACTATTATCATCACCTTGCGCCTTCTTCTTCTTCATATCTCGTATATATGAATAGCAATCATTGCGCTTGTGGCCTTTCTTACCACAATAATGACAAAAGATAGCACCTTTCTTCTTCCTTGTATCTTTACCTGAGTCCCTTGCTACCATCGCCTCAGTTTGAACCGATTTCAACTCCGACCCTTTTCTCCTTAGCTCTTCATTCAAAACACTGATTCGAACCGTTTCCAAAGAGATAGTTCCATTAGCATTGGAATTACTCAATGAAACAACCAAAGTCTCCCAGCTTTCCGAAAGAGAACTCATCAACAAAAGAGCCTGCAACTCATCATCAAAATTGACCTTCATGTTTGCCAATTGATTGATGACATCTTGAAACTCGTTCAAATGCTCTGCAATAGACTTCTCCTCATCCAATCGAAGTTGCACCAACTGTCGAACCAGAAAAGCCTTGCTTGTAGCACTCTTTGACTCATACAGCGATACTAATTTGTCCCACAACGCCTTTGCGGATTCACAAATAGCCACATGGTGGAACACAGAATCATCCAAATATTGGCGAATCAACACAATCGCCTTTTTGTTCATTTTCTTCCACTTTCCCTCATCCATATTCGAGGGCTTCTCCCCATTTCCATCAATGGGATCATGCAAATCATTGAGATATAGAACGTCCTCCATCTTCGGCTTCCATATACCCCAATTCCTCCCATTCAAAATAGCCATCTTCGACAACGTCATCATCTCCAACATCAAAAATTCAATTTTTTTAAAACAAAAAATCAATTTTTTTTCAATCCAACAAACACTCCAAGCTATGCGGTGATCTGAGCTCTGATACCAACTGTTGGGGTTTTGTGCGCAGCGGAAGTTTTGACAAAACACCCAAAAACAAAATGAATCTTTTTCACCCAATCACTTGAAGATGAATGTGATTGAATAACAAACAACAACACAAAAAAATATCGGAAATATGAACACACGATATTCCACCCAACCACCCTCTTTATTGATTCACCAAAATATTGTTTACAACCGATCTCAACTATCGTTAAACAAACACAACTTGAATCAATAACCTTATTGAGAAATAGGTAGAGAATATCTAATGGCTAAACAATTTGAGGAGAAAGATAATGAAGAACAATGGCAAATTTTTCCACCACCTATAATGAAGATATCAACTAGGCCTTTTATAGAGTGAATTGCTTCATACCCAAGTTTCCTTGGCATCCAAGTAACTTGCCACCCAAAATATCCTCATATATATCAAATATCTATTTGGATAAGCACCAAATAATCCTTGCCTTCACTTTCAAATATCCCATAAAAGTAGCAACAAATATCTCCACCAAAAATGGATCCACATAGAATATTTGTTGCCTACAATTGTGATTTGCGTATCACAAATCTCAACATAAGGTACTTAGCATTTTCATATATTGGATTCATTACTGCATATGTGACATGCAGGTAACATTTGCATAGTAACATATGCTCCATTCATGTAGGTGTAGGAATGAATTTGAGTCAGGTCTTATGTATGTGAAGATAATTGTGAATGTATATAGGTTAGTGATGCATACGTCAAGCTCAGTTCGCAGGTCAAAACTGATTATTTCTGAGATGGTTTTGCCAGTAATTATTTCAGCTTGTGTTCTGTCCGAAATGTCATCAATGTTGAATGCTGGCATTTTTCGTTTACGGAAGCTGAGAAGTGGGAAAAGTAGTCGGAAGATCAAAAACATTGTTAGTTGAGCAAAGTAATGTGAATTGAGTAGCATGTTATTAGAGCAGTATAAGTAGTTGGTTAGAAACTTTAATGTAACAATGGAGGAGAATGCAGCATGAAAATTTGAACTTTGTACGAGGAAAAAGCATGTTGAATTAGTGGTAAATATTGGGCGTAGAAAACAACTTAGTACGGGGTAAATAATGTGAAATGGGTGGAAGGTGAAGATGGGAACATTGATCAGAAACTGGGTAAAGAGGATATTAAGGGCGGAAAGAATTTATGCATTAGAGGAGACTGGCGCAAACAAAAAGATACTTGACTTCTGTATTTAACAAACTATGATAGAAAATAAAGGAAAAGTTGAAGAACTTCTTAGCAGATCAGATCCCTCGGATATATCTAGATCAACGTGAATGCAAGTCGCGGTGGTTGAATTTAAGCTTGCCTTACCTGGTTAAAATGGAAGGTTATAGTCAAGGAAGAAGGAATTGGTAATTTAAATGGCCTATATTTACAGATTAATATACCTTTGTAATTCTTAACAGTCATGGAGGTAAGGACAATTGTCTTAGCACTATCATCCATTGTTTGTTGATCCAGGAGTGATGTTTTGTTCCCCCACAACGTAGTAGCAATCCGATTACCACTGCAAATGTAGTATTTTGATTTAAATGGAGAAATAAATAATGAAGATAACAAAATTGCATTGGATAATGTGGTAATTGGAAGGCAAAAGATACCACTGAAGATAGATGATAATTTCACGCTTAGGGACGACTCACCTACTTGTTGTGGTATGGTTCACAATTTGACCAACATGATGCAGCATTCCAATGACATCTGATTTGAAACCATGAATTTTAATAATAAAAGCATTGTTGGTTAGGTAGGCAAATAAATCATACGAAGGTAAAGTGGAAGTAGTTGCAAACCTGTTAAAAACTTTATCGTATCGGTTCGACTAACAATTATTTGGTAGTTAGCCAGAGAAAATTTATGCATTGGTATGTCGTCATGATGGTTTTAAGATTCGACCACTGTTGTAAGAGCGTTGAACTCTATTTTCAATGGATTGTGGACTGCCAGATACTTGTGTCCGGCGGGTTTGACATTGAAATCACCTATGTCGTAGATAACCCCTTGTTGTAGCTTTCCACTGAATAGTGGCAGGTAATGTGGTCCTATCGACGCATGTATTTCTCCACCTTGTTAGTAGGTTGAAGGATTTAGATTATTTCAATCAAACAGGCAACATGGATTCCAATGCAAGGAGTATGTAAAAATAAAGCACAACAAATGTGATGTGCAGCATGTATATTATATATTCCAGTTAAGTATAAATTTTATGAACTTGTGCTGGAATAGAAGTTTAATTTCTGGATGTTGGCAGGACAGAACAGAGTCACAAATGGATGAAATCAATCCATCATTATGAGCTAGAAGCACAACAAATGTGATATACCAAATTAATTTGAAATTGAAGAAGGAGGAAAGGATAACCATGCAGATAATGTGGGAATCAGTCGGTGATATTCACGGGAATGATTATAACATTAAATTTTGAATTAAGTTGCATGTAATATTCAGGCTGAGTATAAGTTTTGGATTTTTTTTTTTAAATATAAGAGCTAAGATGTTTTACGTATTGAGTGAAGGAAAACAGGGAAGATAAACGTATCATATAAATGGGTTTTTCGGTAAGAGTGGAATATAAGGAAAAATAATGACAGAACGAAGTGGATAAAGGAGAAAATTAGCTTATGTAAGACATAAAGTGAATAAAATGCATTGTGGAAGGATATATTGTGTATCGATATATTGCGCGAGGGGCCGATATTTTGTCTAATATCATAATTAGAAATGCGGTTGATAAAGAAAATATAATCTCAGTTTGAGTAACAGTACTTGGTGGAAACCTAATGCATAATATATTAAACAGCAGGAAAAAATAATAAGGTAAAACAACTATTATATATTATATTAACAAATCAGATGAGAGGCATGTTGGAAATTAGTTTATTTATGCAGCTACAAAAGGTAAATTGTATACTGGGGGGGGGGGGGGTGTTGAAGTATGCGATACTATTGTAGAGAATATTTTGGATCTGGAGAATATTTTTGATCTGGAGAATATTTCGGATCTAGAGGAAATTTTGGGAATTTCCATATACTTCTCTATGCCTATATAAGCTACATCAAATCCAAAAGGAGATATGACAAATAAAGAGATTAGATCAAGATTTATTCTAATTAGGGTTTTGGCAATCCTAATCTTCTTCAATTCTTTTCTCCACAAAAATCAAAATTTTCTAGTAAACTTGATCATTGTAATCAATCTCTTGTACTCTTCTATTGATATTAATAAAGGTTTCTCTCTCAAAGTGGACGTACACTGACAAGACGTCGGTGGAACCACTATAAATCCCTGTGTGATTTAGTTTCTCGTTATTGCTCTATTATTTCCATTATTTGGTGATTGCGATTGGCTTGGATAAGATTGAGATTGTTCGATTGGTTGTTTTTGCACTATTACCACGATCTCGTTTTCCGCGGCGTTGGGATTTTTGATTTGAGCGGTCTTGAATCAAAATTCCTCCACTACATTTGGTATCAGAGCATTGGTGTTGGTAGATAGTTGTAGAAATGCCGGAATCAGGTTCAAATAATTCATCAACAGTTGGTCCAAGTGGTGTAGCTCCTTGTGTACGTGGGTCGTATGCAGCTGCTGGTTCACAATTGGTTATTGACAAGTGGAATGGCGATAATGATTTCGAAAAGTGGCAGTGGAAGATGAAAGCGGTTCTTAGGCGGAATCGGGTACATCGCGTAGTGTTTGATACACATTTATTGCCAGAGGACATCTCAGATGTGGAGAGAGAAGAAATGGAAGAGTGGGCATTCACTACACTTCAACTTGCCATGGGAGAGAATGTTATTTCCGAAATTAGTGGTGAGACGACTGCTAAAGGTATTTGGAACAAGTTGGAGGAGTTGTATATGAAGAAATCACTCACAAATCGACTGATCTTGTTGCGGACTTTCTTTACCTACAAGATGAAGGAAGGAACTTCGCTAAAGGCGCACTTAAATGTGTTTGATGATTTGCTAATGAAGATGAAGGCGGTAGATTTGAAGATTGAGGAGGAGCAGAAGGCGATGATATTGCTATGTTCGTTGCCTGAGCGCTATACTGGGTTCTCAAACAGTTTGATCTATGGCCGGGATACATTGACTCTAAATGATGTCAAGACGGGTCTTCTTAGTGAGGAATTGCGAGATCAGATGAAGGAGCTGAGTGATGGTAGTAGTGGTGCTGGTAATGGTCAAGGTTTATTTGCGGAGAAAGAAAAGTCAGAGAAGAAGGGAAACCGAGGGCGTTCTAAGTCTAAGAAGCCCGGTGGAAGAGGAAAATCAAAGGAAAGAAATGGCAAGTGCTTTATATGTAAGAAACCTGGTCACTGGAAGAATGATTGTCCAGAGAAGGGGAAGAAGGAAGTAGCATCTTCATCAGTTGCGGTGGAGAGAGATGTTGGTGAGGGAGACGCAGATGTTTTGTCGGTAGTAGCATCAGATGTTTCGGGCAGCGATTGGGTGCTTGATTCGGGGGCTTCATATCACATGACGCCTAATAAGAATTGTTTTTCTTCTTATGTTGAACGGGAAGGAAAATCAATTGTTATGGGAAATGGTGCAGTTTGCAAGTCGAAGGGCATTGGATCCGTGCAAATTCGAATGTTTGACGGAGTGGTTCGTACTCTCACTAATGTGCGCTATGTTCCGGGACTACAGAAGTCACTTATCTCTTTGGGACAGTTGGATTCTTTAGGTTGCAAGATCACGATTGAGAGTGATAGCTTGAGGGTTTCGAAGGGTGTGCTTGTGGTTATGAGGGGTGCTAGAACTCATGGTATTTATTTGCTTCAAGGAGTGACCGTGCAAGGCAAAACTTGTGTCAGTGTTGATAGTTCTCGTGGCTTAGATGCTACACGGCTGTGGCATTTGAGATTGGGTCATGTCTCGGAGAAAAGTTTAGATGTTCTTCGTCGAAGGGAGATGATTGATGGTGAGAGTTTCAGCAAGTTGGAGTTTTGCGAGGAATGTGTCATGGGGAAGCAAACTAGAGTATCATTCGGTGAAGGAAAACATGATTCAAGAGGGATTCTTGAGTATGTGCACACGGATGTTTGGGGACCAGCGCCTGTAGCTTCTTTGGGAGGAGCAAGATATTATATTTCTTTCATTGATGATTTTTCTCGGAAGGTTTGGGTGTATGTAATGAAGGCCAAGTCCGAGGCATTTGCAAGATTCAAAGAATGGAAGGCTCTTGTTGAGAATGAGAGTGGAAAATCTTTGAAGGTTCTTAGGTCCGATAATGGCGGCGAGTATGTTTCCGGAGAGTTTCTGAATTTTTGCAAGCATCATGGTATTCGGAGGCATTTTACTACACCGGGAGATCCGCAATCTAATGGAGTGGCGGAGAGAATGAACCGAACTCTACTAGAGAAAGCTCGATGCTTGAGATTGACATCGGGTTTGTCTAAGGGATTTTGGGCCGAAGCTTTGTCAACCGCGGTGCATATTATTAATCGAATTCCGTGCTCGGCTATTGATAACAAAATTCCGGAGGAAGTTTGGAAAGGGAAGAGCATTGACTTGAGTTATCTTCGTGTATTTGGCAGTCCTGTTTATGTGCATGATCTGGGGAATGATAAGCTCTCTCCTAGAGCTTTCAAAGGGATTTTTCTCGGATATATGGATGGCGTCAAAGGCTATCGGATTTGGAATCCGGAAACGAAGAAGGCTATGGTTTCTCGTCATGTTACTTTTGATGAGTCGGCTATGTTCAAGGAAAATGAAGGCTCATCGGATGTTCCGGATTTGGTTCATGGTGAATCAAAGGAGAAGGAAGTTATTCCCACTTTCAGACCTAGAGAGAGTAGAGTTGTTGGAGGTGCTTTCGAGGTGAATGCGGTTGATCTTACATCACATAGTCCACAGGATTCCTCTAGTAGTGTTGGTGATGTGCACGAGCCTAGAGAAGATTCAGTTCAAGGTGGAGCTGAAGGAAGACCGGGTGATGGTATTGCTACTCGGGTTGGTCGGCGTGCTATAAGGCCACCCGAAAGATATGGTGATTGGAACTATATTAGCTTTTGTGAGAATTTGGACTATGCTCTTCATGTAGTCCAAAATGAGCCGATGGACCTTGATGACGTCATGGGTTCGAGTGATAGCTCGAAGTGGATTTGCGTCATGGAGGAAGAGATGCAATCATTGATGAAGAACCAGACTTGGGAGTTGGTTCCACTTCCTCAAGGAAACCGTGCTATTGGGTGCAAATGGATATATAAGGTAAAGGACGATGGAAGATACAAAGTTAGGCTAGTGGCTAAGGGGTTTGCACAGAGGAAAGGAAAGGAGTATGATGAGATCTTCGCACCGGTTGTGAGGCATACTTCTATCCGGATACTACTTGCATTAGTTGCTATTTACGACTTGGAGTTGGAGCAACTAGATGTGAAAACCGCCTTCTTGCATGGAGACTTGGATGAAGACATCTACATGGAGCAACCGGAAGGGTTTGTTGTAGAAGGTAAGTCAGAACTAGTTTGCAAGTTGAAGAAATCACTATATGGTTTAAAGCAATCACCTAGGCAATGGTACAAGAGATTTGATCATTTCATGCTTGAAAGTGGCTTCCATCGAAGCATCAAGGATGCTTGCGTTTACTTCAAGAGGTTAGGAAATGATTGTTGGGTGTATTTACTCTTGTATGTGGACGATATGCTCATTTCTTCTAAGGACAAGGCAGAAATCAACAAGTTGAAAGAGAAATTAAAGGCGGAGTTCGAGATGAAAGACCTTGGAGAAGCAAAGAAGATCTTGGGCATAGAGATTGTAAGGGACCGAAAGCGTTTTGAGTTGAGATTGACTCAAAAGGAGTACATTAAGAAGGTGCTTTGCCGGTTTAACATGGAGAATGCAAAGGCGTTAAATACACCTTTACCTTTACATATGAAGCTTTCGGATAAGGGATCACCTATCGGAGAGAAAGACAAGGCTTATATGGCAAAGGTGCCATATGCAAGTGCGGTTGGTAGCTTAATGTATGCCATGGTGTGTACAAGGCCCGATATTGCAAATGCCGTCGGGGTGGTTAGTCGGTATATGGCTAATCCGGGGAAATCGCATTGGGAAGCCGTGAAGGCTATATTGAGATACTTGAAAGGCACAACATCTCATGGTCTTGTTTTTGGTGGTAGTGATGGATTGAGTTGCAAGTTAGTTGGTTATTGTGACTCGGACTACGCCGGTGATAGGGATCGGAGGAAATCAACTTCCGGATATGTCTTCACACTTGGTGGTACGGCCATTAGTTGGAGATCGAGATTGCAGACCGTAGTTGCTTTATCCACTACGGAGGCGGAGTTGATAGCCGCTGTGGAAGCGGCAAAGGAGGCACTCTATTTGAAGCGGCTATTGTGTGACTTGGGTTTCGAACATGAGAGTATTGATGTTCGATGTGATAGCCAAAGTGCTATACATTTGGCGGAGAATTTGGCGTTTAGCTCACGAACGAAGCATATTGAAGTGAGAGAGTCATTTCTAGTAGCCATGGACGAAGACAAGCAAGTATGCCTTCGGAAAGTGCACACAAAGGATAACGCGGCGGACATGTTCACTAAGACATTGCCGGTTGGGAAGTTCGAGCATTGCTCGAACTTAATTCGCTTGGAGAGATGCTAGGTGCCACGAGGTGGCACAGTTGAGAGAGAAACTTGGGTGTAGAAGAGTATCGGTGAGAGGTTGTTGTTCTATCTTCATGGTAAGTGCTCGTTTTCACTCCCGAGTACATTGTCTTTCGGTGGGACTGGTTTAGGAGTTGGATGTTTCAACACTTTATTGACGGGTGGGGGCTATGCCTGAACTCGTTAGTGAAATGCAATGGGCAGTGGCTATGCCGGAGTTCATTGGGGAAACATTCAAGCTTTCTTGATTGAAGATAGAAGGAAATGCTTGGGTGCATTGAAGGTTGTGATGTAGATGAATATAGTATCGAGGTGGAGTGTTGAAGTATGCGATACTATTGTAGAGAATATTTTGGATCTGGAGAATATTTTGGATCTGGAGAATATTTCGGATCTAGAGGAAATTTTGGGAATTTCCATATACTTCTCTATGCCTATATAAGCTACATCAAATCCAAAAGGAGATATGAAAAATCAAGAGATTAGATCAAGATTTATTCTAATTAGGGTTTTGGCAATCCTAATCTTCTTCAATTCTTTTCTCCACAAAAATCAAAATTTTCTAGTAAACTTGATCATTGTAATCAATCTCTTGTACTCTTCTATTGATATTAATAAAGGTTTCTCTCTCAAAGTGGACGTACACTGACAAGACGTCGGTGGAACCATTATAAATCCCTGTGTGATTTAGTTTCTCGTTATTGCTCTATTATTTCCATTATTTGGTGATTGTGATTGGCTTGGATAAGATTGAGATTGTTCGATTGGTTGTTTTTGCACTATTACCACGATCTCGTTTTCCGCGGCGTTGGGATTTTTGATTTGAGCGGTCTTGAATCAAAATTCTTCCACTACGGGGGGGGGTGTGTGGGAAAAATACGGAAGACAGTGTAAAAAAATGGAATGAAGTAGGAGTACCTGGCTATCCAGTAATTGCAAGTTGAGTTCAAACACATCATTGCTTTTTAGATTTATGGAATCCCATACTCGGCCAACACGTACTTGGATTGTTGCTCCAACGCTGTCAGCAGTAAGTGAATCAAGAGTTGCATATTATTATCCATGGTTGAAAGCAGAAGAAGCAGAAAAAATATTAGCATAGGAGATAATGAAGCTGATATTGGAAGGCAGTTGTATTTAAAAGGTTAAGTGATAATCGATGACTTTTGGTATGAATAACTAATAAATAATATGTAGATTTAACTGATGCCTTTTAGTATGCATGTTAATTAATGATAGGTGGTTTTCATATTCTACCGAGCTGATGCTAGTAGTGGAAGAAGTAACGCATAGGAAGGACAACAAGCAGAAGAACAGTACGTTAGGACAGATGCTTAAACGTTGTCATGAATAACTGAACTGAAAATGCTATAATATTTTAAAAAATTATTTGCAGTAAGTACATAAAGTGTGTTTTGTATGCATTGGTGGTTTAACTTATCTAAATATATGTTTTCTCTAAAGGTCAAAGGTTGTATATTCAAAAAATAGTACAATGATCATAATTAGTCGAGAAAATGTTTCATACCTGAGCTTATGATAATTTTGTTCCTTAAATATACGCCTGCAATAGAGTTGCATTGCTAACAGAGTAAAATTGTAAAAGATAGAACTTGAATCTTTCCTGCTTTAAAAGAAGTTCTGAAGTATTTAGAAAAATATAGTTGTATGAAAAAAGCTCTTACTTTAAAACAGATACTATAAATGAGTATGTACTACTTGACTGTAGCCTTACTTTTCTCCTTACTTTTACCCTTGACTATAGCCTGAATCAATCATAGTTGATTGATACCACAATATTACTCTAAAACATGGAGCTTGAATTTTCCTACCATTAAAAAAGGTCGGCAGGAGAAGTTAAAATATATATGGTTAAATGAGAAAAGATCTGACACTGTAGCATGTATTAAAAATTTGCAGCCTAATCCTCTTGATATTGAGCACAATCAACCCAGCTTTATCCGTAATTTGTCAGTATAAAAGTAATACCACTTTGGAAAAGGTAAACTACTTCGTTCATATTATTTGTTTCATTAAATAATTTTGGTTTGAATATGATGCACATTACAGGAATTGATGGTAGTAGAAAAGATCAAAATATATGTGGATTGGGAAAATAACACTAAACAATTATTAAGAAGTTTTAATCTGTAATGACCAAAAATAAAACAGATGAGTGCAAGCATAAAGTCGACTACAATGATAAAAGAACAAAGTAAAAAAGACATTGTAAAGTTTGGACCATATAAGTAGGACTCTGATATCAAACTTAAATCATGGCCTTAATTCAAATAATAATGATAGAAAATGGAAGTAGAGCAGACAAAAAAGCAGTATTGAATTTTGAATGCAATTTTATAGTATGAACTTCAACAAAAACTTAAATTGTTAAATGCTAAAAAAATTACAGCTACAACATTCACCACATTGAAATCTGGAGTCCTGATTGTATGTACATGAAACTTAATGCAGGAAGAGGGTTTTCAAAACATACACTATGGATCTGAATTTTTTTTCCACCCAGAGTCTATAGTAAATAAAAGTTTCATATTAGTAGCTTTAGGTATGGGGAAGTATTCACATATGACATAATGTGAAAATTTAAAGAAGAACATCCGTTTTGCTGTGGAAGAGGAAATTCAATTGGAAGAATGTTAGCATATACAACATTTTAGACATGAATCTAAAAAAAAGTGTAATTTGCTAAATGATTTTTGGGAACTTGTCTAGGATAATATAAATATTAAAAATATATTTAGTTGCTAAATGGATTTTATAAGGCCATTTAGTTAATTATATATTAAATACTAATTTGAACGTTACTATTTTCCGAAACTGTGTAAATACTGACTGGATTCAAGAACCATTAGTTAACTACATTCAGGAAAAGACTGAAGCAACTTTCATTTTACATGCTTCATCAATATTAGTTAAATACATTCAGGAAAAGACTGGAGCAATTTTCATTTTACATGTTTCATCACTATCAGATTCAACCTATTGGTGTGTGTTGTAGCAACATGAAGTGGGGTTTCAGCCCAAACATTAAACAAAATATAATCAAATACTATCATCAAACAGAAATGAAAAATGGATGACTTAATAAGTCCAAAACTACACGTATCATGCCAAAAAAAATACCGTAGATAAGTCCAATATGGCCATTGCCCATCTAGCTGCATCAAAGTTCAATTTTGCTGAAACATGAATGAATGAGGTAGTAATAAAATTATGACTTAATAAGACCAAAACTGCATGTTGTTGCCAAAAAAATACCGTAGATAAGTCCAATATGGCCATTGTCCATCTAGCTGCATCAAAGTTCAATTTTCCTAAAACATGAACGAATGGGGTAGTAACAAAATTATGATATATATTAACAGTAATATAATCAAATAAAATAATAATCATAGATTTAAATGCAATTAATAAATCCTTGTATATATATATAAATAAGAAAAAGTTTTTTTGTTTTTGGGGTAACAATGTATTATCTTAGGAAGTAATACAAATAACCGGAAGAGTTATAAATAGATTAGGAAGCAATATAATTACTGGAAGCATATGAAGTAATTAGAAGCTATATATGTAGTTGCTTGCGTATAGTAGGCAGCAACAAAGCATAGAAGCAGTGAACAATGCTAAATTTATGTGACATAACCTTTTTTACATATTATGATCAGTAACTAAACATTTGTAGACCAAGAAATTAACTACATATTAATTTCAGTCATATATCCGGTGTTCCATGCCTAGTTGAGAACATATACATTTATCCAAATTTGAGCAAGAAAACCGAAATTACTAGCTGCCCGTGTCGAAAATAAGGGCACCCAGAGTTTAGGTTAAAGCAATAAACTCCAGGTCAGTTATGTGACTGGTCTGAGAACTAAAACAGTAATTAATCTTTATTTTAAAGTTAGGTAAATCAAGGAACCACGCCGTATAACACGGAACAATTTTCCTCCCAAGAACACCAGTGCATAAAACAATAGCGCAATGCTAAATAAAGAACAATGAAGCTATTATAAGATCCAGGTCCCATCACACAATGCAACACAAGCTGGAGGATAGGGTTTTACCTTATAATAGCCAAAGAATGCTTGATACGCTAAATTTCATCTTTTATTATTACTGTTAGCCCTCTTTTTGGCACTAATCTCATCGGGCCTAAACCAAAGCCCAAACGCACAACCAAATACAAGTCGCGCCCCAGGAGACCCATCAGGGGCACTACACCATGCAATGATATATCGGCCCAAATCTAACGCAATCAGATTAACTGCGTATTACCAGAAAAATCGCTTACCAGGGCGACCGAGTTTCTCGCTTCCAGAAAGAACTCGTCGACCGATTATCTCGGGCCAGCGTGGAAGATTTCTACAAAGCCAGTCCATTTAATATCCCGACTTCCAAGGAGATAAATACGGTCAACCATATGCGGACAAAGCTCTGCTTTTATATACCTCTCCATGGATGCCACGTCGGCCACAACTTTCGAGGATACTATTTATGAGCAGTGGAGTCAGTCTTCCAGCCGCAATTCGGGCCAATGAATGAATTCCACGTGTCTGGACTTTCTCGAAATGGCCGGATCATTTCGCAATAGCCCAACCAACATTTTCCACCTATAAATACCTCCAAGCTTAAAGAAAAAAGACGAACTCTTCTTGGCCAGAAGGTTTTCTCAAAAACTTCTCATCTCTACTCTTCTCCGGAATCTTAATCTCTTAAAAGGAAGAAAGGAAAATAATCATATCTTTTTCTTCCTCCAAACTGAAAAGGCATTGTATTTGTAATCAAAGAAGAGAGAAATAATATATAAAGTGGACGTAGGCATTATCTTTGCCGAACCACTATAAAAATTCAGTGTGTGCTCCCCGTTGTTTTATTTTGCATTTTATCTTTATTCGTGTGTAGATCACACGATTGGGGGTTGATTGTCACTAGTGACCAACTTTTGACGTCAACACTTTGGCGCGCCAGGAAGGGGTAGCGCACCAACACCGCCATCGAGCTCCTGCTTATCCTAGGTCATGGTGAACAAACAAAAGAAAGATGCAGCATCCTCTCGTCCCGCAAACGCCGATGCAGCTGATGCCGATGCTGCAGAATAAGCCACAAAGTTTCCTCTCATGACAACATGCCCTGATTCCTTACCCGGGACGACATGGATAAAATCATGGTCGAACTCAGAGACCATATGACATCTCAGGGTAAAGTCCTCGAACGACAACAACAATTGATGGATCACCTTCTCGGTCGACTGGAAACAGGGTTAAACGCTTCAACATCAATTCCTCCATCGACCGAAGCTGGGGCAATAACCAATCTTCGGTCTGTACGAAATCAGGCCACTGATCGGGCTACACCTTTATTTCATCCTGGTTTGGCTCCATCAACCGATCGATCCCCGCCGAGAATATCGCTTCCAGCGACCAGCACGGCTGCAACAACAGAACCTCAGGAAGCTGGCGACCAAGATCTAGGTCGTCTGACAAATATGCCTCCACTCTTTGGAACATCTCGACCTACCAAATTAGTCGAGCTACCTCCGGGTCCCTCAGAATCAACGTCATTCCCTTTACAACCCGGGATCTTGCCGCAGACCAGTTTAACCTCTCTTCCTCTTCAACGAAGAGTTGGAATAGCCTTCCCTTCGAACGAGGGAAGCCACCCTACCGTGCCGGTCCTCACCGTAGCGGAAGAAAACGCCACCGTAAACCCTCCTAACCTCGCTTCAAACGGGGGCAACCCTGGCCTCCGAGCATCACATGCTATGCTGGATCAGCCTAGATCTTTAGCTACAAATATAGCTCGATCCACAACTCATTAGGTTCCAGAGGGGCCATTCTATCCAGAACAACTCGCCAGATCTCACATTCCCTCACACCTTCACTCAACTCTCGGAGGTCGATCCCAGCCGACGACCACCCTTCCGAGCATGCTTTTGCCGGATCCTCGTACAGAACCCCCTCAGGATAGAGAGTTAAGTTCATGGCAACGAATCCTTGGAGATGGGAGTCAGCTTGCAAGCATCATCCGACGATTCACTCGGGGCAATTCTTCGCAGCAAGACATAGACAATGTCAATCGCAGCCCCTTCACTAGAGAAATCAGAAATTCTCGAAACCCTCCGGACTTCAGGTTCCCTGCCATCGAACCATACAACGGTCGTACTGACCCGACCATTCATCTTATGCGATACATGCGACATATGGAAGTACTTGGTGCATCGACCAACTTCATGGCTAAGTGCTTTCCAGTCTTTCTCACAGATATAGCCGGTATGTGGTTTCGGCAGCTAACAACGGAGTCGATCGGCAGTTGGAATACTCTGGTCACCCGCTTCATCGAGTAGTTTCGAGTGCATATCTCTCGACCGAAAAGTGTCATGTTTCTATCTACCATTAAACAGCGATCCGGAGAGACGCTAAGATCCTTCCTCGAAAGGTTCAACGCAGCCGTAGCATCTGTCGATCGGCCCGAGCCATCGATGGTGTTGATTGCAGCCATCGCAGGAGTCCAGAAGATATCAGAATTCTCTAACTCCTTAACTAGGGATCCTCCCAAAGATATAGATGATTTCTATTCCGAGGCCGAAAGATTCCTCCGACAAGAGGATGCCAGCCTTGAGATGGAGAGCCTTGAAGTCCTAGTAGCCAAACAACAAGGTCCACTCAACGGCAATGGCCAAAATAAAGGAAGAGGAATGGCCCCGGAAAAGGATAAACGCAATGTCCGACCTCGAAATGAAAACAAATATAATCGGTATACCAAGCTCAATTCCTCTTTGCTCGATATCTATCTCGATATGCGCGAGTCCTTCCCCACTCCAAGGCCACCTCAACGAGAGCCGACCCAGATGGAACTTGACTCTGGCAAGCATTGTATATTCCACAACGTAGCTGGACATAATACAAATGATTGCCAACATCTGCGCAATCTCATTGAAGGACGAGTCAGAAAAGGGGAACTTGCTGAGTATGTCAAAAATCACACCCCGGCCACGCCGCCACGACCTTCTGTCCGAGCTCCTCAGGCTGGTCCGCAAGCTCCTAGGAATGGAAAAGGCCCTGAGACTAGCACTCGTGGCATTATCATTAATTAGATTTTTTATCTTTTCTCTCGATGTATTTCTTTCAATAACAGGGACGCCTTGATGATATGTAATCAATCGCTGTCCCCGTAGACTTTCTTTGTAATAGTTTCTTAGCAGTTATGAACTTTACTTTTTGCAAAAGTAGATCGACTATTGTAAAATTTCTAAGCCGAACAGATTAGTGTTCTCCATTAAGCCGAGCATGGTTAATGCTCGCCCCCCTCCTGTTCTATGTGGTTAGTCTACCACTACTTTAAACACCAACCCTTTCAAGTGATAAAGTTTGCTTTTTCTTAAACACGAGTGTGGATTACACTCTCTTTCTTTACACCACGAGCATGCATAGCTCGTTAAACTAACTAACCCAGCATGAGTCGAGCATAAGAAACACTTGCACTAAGCCGAGCATGGTTTATGCTCGCCACCAAGCCGAGTATGGTTTATACTCGCCACCCTCTAAAGCCAAGTGGAATAAAAAGCTCGACCCATGGTTTGTTTTGTATTTGCAGGAACCAACTTTTGTACCAGTGGCTGTCATCATTTCGGCCTTAATACGGTCTCCGATAGTTGTTGGTTTTCTGGCCTTAATACGACTTGGCATGGTCATCGGATTTATGGTCTTAATACAACATCGGACCGTCGGTTTTCTGGCCTTGATATGGTCCGGCGCGACCATAACAGCTCGAGCATTTGTGCTTCGGTTCAGATTTAAGAATACACCTCCCTCTGTCGATGAAGATATATTCTGAGGGGCAAAGTGTTAGCCCTCTTTTTGGCACTAATCTCATCGGGCCTAAACCATAGCCCAAACGCACAACCAAATACAAGTCGCGCCCCAGGAGACCCATCAGGGGCACTACACCATGCAATGGTATATCGGCCCAAATCTAACGCAGTCAGATTAACTGCGTATTACCAGAAAAATCGCTTACCAGGGCGACCGAGTTTCTCGCTTCCAGAAAGAACTCGTCGACCGATTATCTCGGGCCAGCGTGGAAGATTTCTACAAAGCCAGTCCACTTAATATCCCGACTTCCAAAGAGATAAAGGCGGTCAACCATATGCGGACAAAGCTCTGCTTTTGATATACCTCTCCATGGATGCCACGTCGGCCACAACTTTCGAGGATACTATTTATGAGCAGTGGAATCAGTCTTCCAGCCGCGATTCGAGCCAATGAATGAATTCCACGTGTCTGGACTTTCTCGAAATGGCCGGATCATTTCGCAACAGCCCAAGCAGCATTTTCCACCTATAAATACCTCCAAGCTTAAAGAAAAAGGACGAACCCTTCTTGGCCAGAAGGCTTTCTCAAAAACTTCTCATCTCTACTCTTCTCCAAAATCTTAATCTCTTAAAAGGAAGAAAGGAAAATAGTCATTTCTTTTTCTTCCTCCAAACAGAAAAAGCATTGTATTTGTAATCAAAGAAGAGAAAAATAATATATAAAGTGGACGTAGGCATTATCTTTGCCGAACCACTATAAAAATTATGTGTGTGCTCCCCGTTGTTTTATTTTGCATTTTATCTTTACTCGTGTGTAGATCATGCGATTGGGGGTTGATTGTCACTAGTGACCAACTTTTGATGTCAACAATAACTATAAGTGTATAGTGTCAAAACAATTTCAATCATAAGTATCAATCATAGACGGCATAAGTGCCCCATACCACTATGTCGCCATATATAGGTTTACAACTAAAACCGCAAAATCAAGTATTGGAAGTTGGATTTCCATCATGAACCAGGGCAAGGGATCGTCCTTACCGAATTCGAGACGCTCTAGCCCGCCCCTCAGACAAGCGCGCAGGCAAGCCTTGGATTGTCAGGGTCGGTCCATCGATGTGGATTAAAATGCCTGAACATTGCGTTTCCCCACCCCATGGAGTGTCAATGAGTCCACTGACTCCATCGACTCCACATAGTCACTGATATATCCGAGGCGCCTCGCAATCCAACAACCATATAAGTCAAACTCGTCATGGCGTGTAAAACCACTGACGCCACTTCTAGCTAGAAGGAAATGCATGCCCTCCTTGAGGTCCTCTCCGTTTCTGGTTCACAACCGGGGTGTGAGGCCGCGAATCAACGCTACACAAAGCTATGCCACACAGGCCGTGCTTTGATCGTCAACCACAAGACTCTGCTTTTCAACAAAAGCCTTGATCATTTTCCACTTAGGCATGCCACACAGGCAATTCACTCCATGCGATTGATATCCATCAATATATAACATCTAAGCTCGTACGTCTCAGAGAAGGGCGTTAAGCAAGAGAATAAATTCTCTGCCGCCAAACAAATATATATATATAATAGAAATCAATCACACAGAATAAAATTCAATGTCAGACACACAGTCCATTTACAAGTTCGTTCTGGGTTTGAACGAAACCGGAGGCACCTTGTACCTCGCATATCCATCGATCTCCAAATACGTCTAGACGATCACCAACTGATTCCCTCCTCTTGGGTGTACAACCCTATCAAGATCATCGGTAATTATCCAAACGATGTGAATACCTCCGGTCTTCATCCTCGACACACCATCGAATCAGTTATTCAGAATGGGATAAACCAGTCTTTCTGATTAACTCGCGTATATAATAAACAAGTGTTACACAAACACAACATACGCCTCATTGCAATTCAGAATATTCTTTTATTCAAATATTCTTATACTTTGGGATAGGTTCCCATTAATTTTATCAAAGATAAATTCTTTAAATTTATTCTTTAATCCTCCTTTGAATATCAATTTAAAACCAAATTATGGTTCATCCAAACTAGTCGGGATTAACGAACCTTACCGAAGTAATCATTTGTTTTACTTTCCCAATCCCAACCTATTCATCCCATGAAGTAAAACTGGTAATACTTCATATCTAACACCACAATGTTATCGGTAAATTCAATTACCATTTCACGTTCAAATCAAATTAAACATTTAACTATCACCTGGAGCAAAACTGGTGATTCTCCATTCTCGATCATTTCGATCTAATTAAAGATTCATTAAAACTCCACCTGGTTTTAATCTTCCCAATAGTCACTATCAATGATTATTTAACTTGGAAAATCATATCCTATCTTTAACTGGGTTAAAGAACCAATGTCTTTTAAAACACGGTTCACGATAAACCCGAAATCACATTCCATTAACGATGGAATCTTCATGGAAAACAAATCGATATAAACTTCCATATCTGACTAATAAAATAAATGGAATAACGACAACGCCTTTTAAATTCCAGATATATTAGCGGTCTTCCTCCACAGAAATTCACTTCGATTATTACTAAATCGAATTCCATTCCATTCCAATTTATTTTATTAAATTGGGAAACTTTTACTTTGGAAAAATCTCCTTTAAATCTTAACAAAAGATTTATAAATTCCAAATCACATTTCACTGTAAATCGGGTTAAAGAACGAATGTCGTTAAAACACAGTTCACGATAAACCCAATTCACATTCCATTAATTATCGGGTTAAAGAACAAGTGTTATTTAAAACACCATTCACAATAAACCCCAAAATCAATTCCAATTCAATTCCAATTAAATATCATTTAATTGGCACATTTCATTAAATCTAAATAAAAAGTTTTAATTTTTTCTCAACTGGGTTTAAGAACAGTGTTAATGAAGACACCATTCACGACAACCCCAAATCCCATTTGAAATTAAATACATGGCTCTGAGTAGAAAATATATCGGCTTATATTCAATATCAAATTCTACGACCAACAAATATCGTATTGGAAATAACGATATAAATATACCTTTAAAATTTCCATAACACTATCTGTATAATCACGAAATCCATCATCGAAATATTCCGAAGTCAATTTCGATTCAAATCCATTCCAATTTAATTATTGGATTTTCTGATTACTTTTAAAACCCTTTCAAATCCAATTTATTTATTCCAGAAATAAATGGATTTTAGTTCTAGTTCAAAACTAGTTCATTTCGATAAAAATCTATTTTTATCTCATCAAATATGGAGTTTTTCATCCCAATTCTTTCCAAATCATTTCTTATGATTTTACACAAATTATTACAATTTTTAATAATTTTATCAAGGCCCATACAGTCGATTTCCATAAACGGCTATCGAACTGCATTTACAACGACCTTTTCCAAATTCAATTTGGACATAATTCCAAATCCAACTGTTAGATTTCAGATCTCTAATATTCGTTAGAAAGCTCTTTTCGATACGAACCCAACGGTCCCGGTTTTAGGAGAATCCGACAGTCGGATCTCCCATAACGTCAATTCTAAGTCAATGGTCGAAATTCGCGAACTGCCGCAGCGTGGCGCGTTCTATTCAGTATATTATATATATTTCGTCGATTTCCTTTCAAAACGTATTTTATAAATCATTTTGAATTCGTTATCAAAATGATTTCAACTTCATATTCAGTTTCTAATCAAAATTGAATATTCCATATCATTAATCTATAAATGATAATATTTTCAAAACGTTATACTTTGAAATCACCTCCTTTTCTACTCGTTATAAAAATGAATAAAATCGATATAAATATCGTTCACGTCAAAATGGCGTAAATCTAATCAACACGGTTTTTATTCAATACATGAATGTTTATTCTATTCAACACATGAATATTTATTTTATTCAACAAATGAATTTTTATTCTATTTAACACACGAATATTTATTCTATTCAACACATGAATTTTCATTCTATTCAACACAAGAATATTTATTCTATTCAACACATGAATTTTCTTTTATAATATTCCTTATTTTCCCAATTGGAATGAGGCCCAATAAATTACTATATAATGTCAATTATATGGATTCCCTACAACACATGTATATAATAGCAATGATAAATCATCTACCATCATCCAGAGTGCACCACACAACTGCATAAGCATTAAATATAAATAATTAATGCTTACACAGTCTGTCAACCCATCGATTGACACACAACTAAACAATCGGGATTAGTGTACATCAAATATCCTCCCAATACCCGTGTGGGGTTTCAAATCAACAAACACAGATTTTTATTTGTGTAGTTGGGCGATGTGTAAAATTTATCGTCCCAATCAATATCAGTCAAATGGGTGTACATGAACAAATCATCCGATTTGTTTATAAATATTTATTTTATATACACGTTAAAAATTATATTTTTAACTATAAAATATTTATAACGATAAAATATTTTATTTTATTCCACACCACACAATCAAATTTCACAACACAACAATTAAACAAACAAGTCATCTATGGTCTGTGGACGATGGGTGTCGGGTGCTGCTAAGCACCGTCTGCATCCTAATATATATTTCAACTAGAAAACAAGTTAAAAGTGAGAAGTTCTCACCGAGGGATCCACTCCGCCATTCTTTATTTCTGAATTTCAGAATAGCGCTGACTTTCCTGAACTCCCATCACAATCTTCATCACGCTGTTCATTGTAAAAATCACATCTTTATTTCAATTCTAAAAATTATATTTTTACTTCGCTAAAAATTATATTTTTATGTCGTTCTTTTTCTAAAGTCTATATTTTTATCTCGTTCTTTTCATATTCTAAAATCTCAACTTTACTTACGTAAAATTTATAACTTGTTAAACGCTTTATATACACTAAAGATTATATTTTTATTTCATATCTAAATGTATAAAAATCATATTTTCACATCGTTATTTTCTATATAAAAATTATATCTTTATGTCGCTAGTTCATATATAAAAATGAATTTTTTCTCATATATTAAAAATCTAATCTTTCTCACTTCAAAGATCTAATCTTTTCATGTATAAAAATATTAACTTTCTACTAAAAATCTTATCTTTTTAGTTTTCGCTAATATATATAAATATAAACTAATTTATATTCATATATATATATATATTCTAATTATCTAAATAAACAAAGACAAAACAAAATAAATAAATAAGAACTCACAGTTGAAATTGGGAAAAGGGGGTTGTTGTTGCGATTGGCGGCGAAGGTGGGGAAGCGGGGGTGCTCAGGCGGCGGTTGTGCTCGGGGGTTGGGGCTTATGGCTGTGGTACAGCGACTTTCTCGAACAGGGGCTTTTGTGCACGGGAGAAGAGGGCGAAGCGAGGTAGGAGGAGGAGGGAAGCCATCGGAGGCAGGCGGCGGCTGTTGGAAGCGGCGGCGGAAGATCGGGAGGAGGTGGGGCGATGCGATTTGCAATTCGATTTTTCCTTTTTAATTTTTTTGAACTAAAACAGACTGGGGGGGTGAGAAAGAATAAAAGGGGCGGGGTTATGTATAAAGGTTATTTATATATTTTATTAATAAATTATTTCAAAAAGGTAAATTTTTATTTCGAACCCCAAATGAGACCCACCGACTGTCACCTATAGCTAATTACCCCCATTCCAAACACAATGGGATATGTATCGTAAGCTGATTCGATCGTTTCAATTGGTTTTCGTCAAAATCAATATATTGAATTTGAATGCACATTTCAATTTACTGGGGCCACATACGGACTCTAAAAATTCCCGAAAAATATTTTCTAGCTTCGTATTGACGATACGGTTCTAACAAAACTAATTTCATCAAATTCCGAGACCGTTTGAAAAATGACCATTTTCCGGTCGATCAAAATTGACTAAAACTGTTAAAACACATTTTCTTTTGCCCCGCTCACATATTGATTCAGAAAATTATGAATTTTGGAATCTAGCAATAACTCGACATCACGGATCCAACAAAAGTGGTTTCGTCGAAAACCGAGGCCCTTTGCAAAATTTCCATTTTTAAGAGCCAAAATCCCACAGCGATTATTTTGAATTTTCAACTGGGCATAACTTTTTATCCCCGCTATGAAATTTCAATTTTTCGAATTTGTTTGAAAGATATTATCAATTAGATTCTAATATTTTTGGTTTCGCTAAAATCCAGTTTATTTTGAATCCTGTACATTCATTTGAACTTTGGTATCGAATTTTCAAACTACCGCGCCATTTCAGGCTCGTTATATAATTAAAATAAATTTATTCGTTTTAACTTCGTCAAAAATATATTTTCCGTCGTTATTATTTAAAATAATTCATTTTAAATATTCAAAATTCATTAAAATCGCTAAAATAAAAAATTTAAATTGGCTCAGATTTCCCAGTTATTACAATCTCCCCCACTTAAAACTTTTCGTCCCCGACAAGGAACGGAGGCGAAAGTTGTTTAACTAATCAACTCAACTTCCATTCTTTTCATTATGGCTTAAGTTCTTCAACTTTTCCGTTTCTAAGAACTTTTCAAATTTTTCAAAAATTTGGCTAACACCCTAAATTTTCGAAAAATTTCGTCATAACCTCCCCTGCACCTGGAGTTTCGGGATATTTCAAATAGCCTCCTATGGCCCTCACCAGTCCAAAAAGAAAAAGAAACAGCCAATCGGCTCATAAAATCATCAAAAACCCAAGAAATTCGTAAACATGTGCCTATTTGTCGGGCAAACAATTTTATTTCTCTTCTCTAGCCTCCGTGCTATGACCTGTTCAATGTAAGTACATGTATATGCATGCAAATGCGATCATTTTCCAATACAGTTCAATATTCGATTCAATTTGGCATAATGGTTCAACATTTAATTAATCAAACAATAATCAAACAACACAATCAGCAATCAATTAGTTGATTATCATTTTAAACACATAATTTTGATACATATACAGAAAATCATGTTTTTGATGCCAATTCACAACAATAAGCCCTACCTAGTTTTGGTTCTCACACCAGTCAATAGGAAATATATAGACGTCCCACCTTCGAAACTCGAACATGAATACTGATGATGCGATCGCAATAGCGATCATCAGAACCATCTTCGGGCGACTAGAGTGTGATTCTATATCTATCCAGTATATTAAGACTTCGAATACACGTGGATCATATGTATACTAAAAATCTTTATATACTGGATTGTCCAAATTCAATATAAAATAAATAATCAAATACGGATAATTTATTTAAATTTTCAAAACAAAAATTGTTTTCAAATTTATTTTTCAAGACAACACTCTTTACACTCGTTCTAGGATACTAATGATCCTATCTCTAATGAGTCATTCTCATTGGATATTACTAATCCAATGTAAAGACCCGCAACTTCCCCGTAAAGGAAAGCGTCGGATAGTTCGAGAACAAGCCACAACAGAACGCATACAGAAGAACGTTTCACTGTATATTACAACAATGCATCAGAATACAAGAATATACAGAGTATAAATGAATATTACACAGAAATATCAGAGATTTAAATTACATTTAAATACATAGCAGCGGAAAATAATACAATACACAACTAGAAGGAGATATACGGATACAAAGCTTTCCGGATATCGTTCCAGCTGTAAACCAGGTTCCTGTGAATATAAATCTGCAAAACCAAAACTACTAGCTGCCCGTGTCAAAATAGGGGCACCCAGAGTTTAGGTTAAAACAATAAACTCCAGGTCAGTCATGTGACTGGTGTGAGAACTAAAACAGTTATTAATCTTTATTTTTAAAGATAGGTAAATCAAGGGACCACGCCGTATAACACGGAACGGGTTTCCTCCCAAGAATACCAGTGCATAAAACAACAGCGAAATGCTAAATAAAGAAAAATGAAGCTGTTATAAGACCCAGGTCCCATCACACAATGCAACGCAGTCGAGGATAGGGTTTTCCCTTATAACAACCAAAGAATGCTTGATACGTTTAAAACAAATCATTTGATACTAATATAAGTGCATAGTGTATAAAACACTTCAAATCATAAGTATCAATCATAGGCGGCATGAGCGCCCCATCCCACTATGTCGCCATATATAGGATTACAACTAAAACCGCAAGATCACGTATTTGGAAATTGGATTTCCGTCTATGAACCGAGGCAAAAGATAGTCCTCAACCGATTCGAGACGCTCTAGCCCGCCCCTCAGGCAAGTACTCTGTCAAGCCTTTGGATCGTCAGGGCCGGTCCACCGATGTGGATTAAAATGCCTGAACACTACGTTTCCCCACCCTATGGGGTGTAAGTCTGGTCCGTCAGCCGACCAGAATGCATCGGCCGAAACCGATATAACCGAGGCGCCTCGCAACAGCAACAACCACATAAGTCAAACTCGTCAGGGCGTGTAAAACCACTGACGCCACTTCTAGCTAGAAAGAAACGCAAGTCCTCCCTGAGGTCCGTCTCCCGTTTTTGGTTCATACCGGGTGTGAAACTCGCGAAGTAAACGTTACACAAAGCTACGCCACAAAGGCCGTGCTTTGATCACCAACCACAAGACTTTGCTTTTCAACAGAAGCCTTGATCATTTGCATCTTAGCATGCCACACAGGCAAACCATCCTATGCAACCGATATCAGTCACACAGAATGAAATCCGATGTCAGACACACAGTCCATTTACAAGTCCGTTCTGGGTCTGAACGAAACCGGAGGCACCTAGTACCCCGCATATCCATCGATCTCCAAGTACGTCTGGACGATCACTAACTGTTTCCATCTTCTTGGGTGTACAGCCCAATCAAGATCATCAGTTATCACCCAAACGACGTGAAGACCTCCGGTCTTCGACCATCGTCTTCATCTTCGACTTATCGTCGTATCAGTTATTCAGAATGGGATAAACCCGGTCTTCCCGAATAACTCGCGTATATTTTATAAAAGTGTTACACAAACACAACATACGCCTCATTCCAATTCATTAGTCACTAACCGTAAATTAATCAAGAGAATAATTCCCCAAATATTAACCCCGAAGGCCGAAACCAACATCAGATCAATATCCAGAAAACCATTCTGCTTGGCTAACCGACAGTTAGTTTCTAAATTTCACATTCATAGGGAAAGATTCCCATAAATTTTATCAAAGATAAATTCCTTGAATTTGTTCTTTAATCTATTTTTGAATATCAATTCAAACTAGTCGGGATTAGCGAACCTTACCGAAGTAATCATTTGTTTTAATTTCCCAATCCCAACCTATCCATCCCATGAAGTAAAACTGGTAATACTTCATATCTAACACCACAGTGTTATCGGTAAATTCAATTACCATTTCACGTTCAAATCTAATTAAAGATTTAACTATCGCCTGGAGCAAAACTGGTGATACTCCACTTTCGATCATTTCAATCTAATTAAAGATTCATTAAAACTCCACTTAGTTTTAATCATTATCTGGGTTAAAGAATCAGTGTCATTTAAAACACGATTCACGATAAACCCAAAATCACATTCCATTAATTATCGGGTTAAAGAACAAGTGTTATTTAAAACACTGTTCACGATAAACCCAAAAATCAATACCAATTCAATTCCAATTAAATATCATTTAATTGGTACACTTCATTAAATCTAAATAAAAAGATTTAATCTTTTCTCAACTGGGTTCAAGAACAGTGTTAGTGAAGACATCATTCACGACAAACCCAAATCACATTCGATATTCAATACAAGGCCCTGAATAGAAAATATATCGGCTTATATTCAATATCGAATTCTACGACTAACAAATGTCGTATTGGAAATAATGATACAAATATATATCTTTCAAATTTCCATAACAACACCTGTATAATCACGAATTCCAACATCGAAATATTCCGAAGACAATTTCGATTCAAATCCACTCCAATGCAATCATTGGAATTTTGGTTACTTTTAAAACCCTTTTCGAATTCAATTTATTTATTTAAAAATAAATAGAATTATAATTCTAGTTCAAAACTAGTTCATTTCGATAAAAATCTATTTTTATCTTTTCAAATATGGAGTTTTTCATCCCAATTCTTCACAAATCATTTCTTATGATTTTACACAAATTATTACTATTTTTAATAATTTTATCAAGGCCCGTACAGTCGATTTCCAACAATGGCCATCGAACTGCACTTACAGCGACCTTTTTCGAATTTGATTTGGACATAATTCCAAATCCAACCGTTAGATTTCAAATTTCTAACATTCATTAGAAAGCTCTTTTCGATACGAACCCAACGGTTCCGGTTTTAGGAGAATCCGACGGTCGGATCTCCCGTAATGTCCGTTCGAAATAAATGGTCGAAATTCGCGAACTACCGCGACGCGGCGCGTTCTATTCAGGCCATTATATTATATATAATATATATAATATATATTTCGTCGATTTTCTATTCAAAACGAATTATATAAATAGTTTTAAAATTCGTTTCAAAATCTATTTCAACTTCCATTTCAATTCAAAGTAAAATTGAATTCTTCTTTATAAATTCGTTTCAAAATTCATTTCTATTCAATTCAAATTTCAATTCAATTTGAATTCGTTTTCAATTCAATTCATTTCGAAATCGTTTTCAATTCAATTCATTTCGAAATCGTTTTCAATTCAATTCATTTCGAAATCGTTTTCAATTCAATTCAAATTCGTTTTCAATTCAATTCATTTCGAAATCGTTTTCAATTCAATTAATTTCGAAATCGTTTTCAATTCAATTCATTTCGAAATCGTTTTCAATTCAATTCATTTCGAAATCGTTATATATTCAATTCATTTCGAAATCGTTTTCAATTCAATTCATTTCGAAATCGTTTTCAATTCAATTCATTTCGAAATCGTTATATATTCAATTCATTTCGAAATCGTTTTCAATTCAATTCATTTCGAAATCGTTTTCAATTCAATTCAAATTCGTTTTCAATTCAATTCAAATTCGTTTTCAATTCAATTCATTTCGAAATCGTTATATATTCAATTCATTTCGAAATCGTTTTCAATTCAATTCATTTCGAAATCGTTTTCAATTCAATTCATTTCGAAATCGTTTTCAATTCAATTCATTTCGAAATCGTTATATATTCAATTCATTTCGAAATCGTTTTCAATTCAATTCATTTCGAAATCGTTTTAAAATCGATATAAATATCGTTTACGTCAAAATGGCGTCAATCAAATCAACACGACTTCATAAATTTCTATTTTCAAATATTCTATTTCAAATATTTCTTTTTCAAAATAGTTGTTATTATCAAAATATTTCATTCAACACATGACCAATCTCAATGAATGAGTACTGTCAACACATGAACGTTTATTTTAAATTTATAAAGATGTAAATTTTATTACTAAAATATTTCGTTCAACACATGACCAATCTCAATGAATGAGTACTGTCAACACATGAACGTTTATTTTAAATTTATAAAGATGTAAATTTTATTACTAAAATATTTCGTTCAACACATGACCAATCTCAATGAATGAGTACTGTCAACACATGAACGTTTATTTTAAATTTATAAAGATGTAAATTTTATTACTAAAATATTTCGTTCAACACATGACCAATCTCAATGAATGAGTACTGTCAACACATGAACGTTTATTTTAAAATATTCTTTATTTTCTAAACTGGAATGAGGCCCAATCAATTACCATATAAAGTTAATTATATGGATTTTCATACAACACATGTATATCATAGTATTGAAAAATAATCAACCATCAACCAAAGTGCACTACACTGTATAAGCATCAAATATAGATATCTAATGCTTATGACAGCCTGTCAATCAATCGATCGACCTATTTAATCAATCAGGATGAGTGAACTGCATATTTCATCCTAACACCCGTGTAGGGTTTCAAACAATCAAACAAATATTTTATTTGTGCAGTTGGGCGATGTGTAAAATTTATCGGCCCAATCAATGTCCTTCAAATAAGTGTACATAAACAAACCGTCTGGTTTGTAAATGAATATTTATCTATTCACATTCACGTTAAAAATTATATTTTTAACGACTCAACAATTTATTCCAACATATGAATTTCTATTCAGTTCATTCTTTAAATAAAATGATATTTTTATTTTTCTAACTTATTTTAGAAAATTTCGGCGGCATAACGGCACGATACTAGAAACGGGACGAGGCCTAGCCTTGTCCCCGGTCTAGTGAAGGCCCACGCCATTCACATATCAATTTTAATCAATTTCATCTCACCAAACAATTCAATTCAAACAAATAATCTAACCAACTACACAACCAAACAAACAAGTCCATGGTATGTGGACGGGTGTCGGGTGCTTCTAATAAGCACCGTCTGCATCCTAGCATATATATATATATACAACTAGAAAAATAGAATTTGAGTGAGAAGTTCTCACTTATAGCTATCCTAGCTCCACGGCACTTCTTTGATAGAAATCTTCGTCGTTTCGCCTTTTTGTCACCTTCGTTGCTGCTTTCACTACATACGTAAAAATCGAATTTTTATTTCAAAGTTCAATATATAAAAATCGAATTTTTATTTCAAAGTTCAATATATAAAAATCGAATTTTTATTTCAAAGTTCAATATATAAAAATCGAATTTTTATTTCAAAGTTCAATATATAAAAATCGAATTTTTATTTCAAAGTTCAATATATAAAAATCGAATTTTTATTTCAAAGTTCAATATATAAAAATCGAATTTTTATTTCAAAGTTCAATATATAAAAATCGAATTTTTATTTCAAAGTTCAATATATAAAAATCGAATTTTTTAGTTCGCTATTCAATATATAAAAATCGAATTTTTCTATGGAAGTTCAATATATAAAAATCCTATTTTTCTATGGAAGTTCAATATATAAAAATCCTATTTTTACTTTGCTTCTCAATATATAAAAATCGAATTTTTAGTTTTCAATCTTAAATCTTTTCGATTTTAAAGTTTAAATCTTTTCTTTTAAAATCCAAAAATAAAATCAGTTTTTAAATGCTTTTTCAAAATCAGTTTTTTTTTTCCTTTTTTTTTTTTTTTTTAAAATCAGATTTTATTTCCTAAAAAAAAGTATTCTTTCTTTTTAAATATAACCAAAATACAGTTTTTTTTAAATTAAAACAAAATATAGTTTTTAAATACTCACCCTTTTTCTAGGACGGAAGGAGGCTGTCGTCTGGAGGGGGGGGGTCGACGCGGTGCTGCGTCTGATGTCGGAGGGCTTGGGCGCGTCGCTCGAGGTAGGGGGACGGCCAGAAGCTCGCGCGCGTCACTCAAGAGAGGGGGAGGAAAGCAGGAGAGAGAAGGAACGGATGGGGAGGGGGTCGGACGTCGTGGTGGCGCCGGGTCTCCGATGAGCGGCGGCGATCAATTCGATTGCGGTTTTTTTTTTTTTTTTTTTTTATCTGATGAGTGAATCGGGTTTTGGGGAAAGGGGGGGGCCAGAGTTAAAAGGAGGGAGTTTTTTTTTATTTTTTATTATTATTTAATTATTTTATTTTCGAAGAAGTTGACTTTTCACACATAACCTCTAAACGAGGCCCACCGCCTGTCGTCCATAGCGTTTCACCCCCATTCCGAACACAATGGGATATGCTACGCAAGCTGATTCGGCTGTTACAATCAGTTTCCGTTAAATTTACATTTAAATCTCTATATTGAATTTTAAACGTACATTTCAAATTACAGGGGTCACATATTAACTCTATTAATTCCATAAAAATATTTTCTAGCTTCGTATTGACGATACGGTCCTAACAAAACTAGTTTCGTCAAATTCTGAGATCGTTTGAAAAATGGCCAATTTCCAGTCGATTAAAATCAACTGAAATGGTCAAAACACGTTTTCCTTTGCCACGCTCACATATTGATTCAGAAAATTATGAAATTTGAAACCTAGCAATAAGTTCACATCCCGGACCCAACAAAACTGGTTTCGTCGAAATCCGAGGTCGTTTGCAAAATGTCCATTTTTAAGGGCCTGAATTCCATAGCGACTATTCAGAATTTTCAACTGGACATATCTTTTGATTCCCGCTAAGAAATTTTGATCATTCGGATTCGTTGGAAAGATATTCACTATTAGATTCCATTATTTTTGGTTTCACTAAAATCCGGATTGTTTTGCACCCGGTACATTCAATTGAAGTTTGAAATCGAATTATCGAACTACCGCGCCATTTTCAATTCTATTTATAATTATATATAAATATTTATATTCTAACGACGACGCGTATAATATATACGTTCGAATTATATTCAAAATAAATTTCTCGCCGATATTATTTAAAATAATTCATTTTAAATAATCAAAACTCGCTATAATTGCCAACATAAAAATTTTAAACTGGCCCAGAATTTCGGGTTGTTACAATCTCCCTCACTTAAAACTTTTCGTCCCCGAAAAGGAACAAAGTCGAAAGTGGTTTGATAATTCAACTCTACGCTCGATCTGGCTTCCATTCTCCAACTCTTTAGTTTCTGAGAATTTCCAAAATTTCAAAAATTTGGCTAACACCCTAAATTTTCGAAAAATTTCGCCATAACCTCCCCTGCACCGGGAGCATCGGGGAATTTCAAATAGCTTCCCCGGTCCTTCAGATCTCAAAAAGAAAAAGAAAAAGCCAAGCGGCTAGCCAATAGGCTCATAAAATCATCATCACCCAAACAAAACAGTAAATTATGTAGTAAACATGTACCTATTTGTCGGGCAAACAAATTTTATTTTCTGGCTCTAGCCTCCTTGCCATGACCTGTTCAATGATATATATGTATATGCAAGCAAACGCAACCAATTTTCAATATAGTTCAATATTTGATTCAATTATGCTAAATAGTTCAAAATTAGCAAACAAATAAACAAACAACACAAACATCAATCAATTATTGAATTAGAGTTTCAAATTCGTAATTTTAATACATATACAAAAATCACGTTTTTGATGCCAAATCACAACAAATAAATCTATCTATATAAGTTTTGGTTCTCACACCAGTCTAATGGAAATATATAGATATCACACCTTCGTCACTCGAATATAAGTGCTAGTAACGCTGCAGCATTATCAGAACCATCCCCGCGTAACTAGAGTGTGATCCTATATCTATCCAATATATTAAAACTTTGAATATACGTTTGCAAGGCGTATATGCAAATTCTTTATATACCGGACTGTCCAACTCAATATAAATAAATAATCAAATACGAATAATTGATTTAAATTTTCAAAACAAAATTTGTTTTCATTTGAAAAATATACTCTTCACACTCGTTCTAGGATACTACTGATCCTATCTCTAACGAGTCATTCTAATTGGATTCTACTAATCCAATATCTGATGAATTCTTTCGTAAGGTTCTAATGTGTCTTGTTCTCTGGCTTTGCAAACCAAAGCTCTGATACCAACTGTAAAGACCCGCAACTTCCCCGTAAAGGAAAGCGTCGGATAGTTCGAGAACAAGCCACAACAGAACGCATACAGAAGAACGTTTCACTGTATATTACAACAATGCATCAGAATACAAGAATATACAGAGTATAAATGAATATTACACAGAAATATCAGAGATTTAAATTACATTTAAATACATAGCAGCGGAAAATAATACAATACACAACTAGAAGGAGATATACGGATACAAAGCTTTCCGGATATCGTTCCAGCTGTAAACCAGGTTCCTGTGAATATAAATCTGCAAAACCAAAACTACTAGCTGCCCGTGTCAAAATAGGGGCACCCAGAGTTTAGGTTAAAACAATAAACTCCAGGTCAGTCATGTGACTGGTGTGAGAACTAAAACAGTTATTAATCTTTATTTTTAAAGATAGGTAAATCAAGGGACCACGCCGTATAACACGGAACGGGTTTCCTCCCAAGAATACCAGTGCATAAAACAACAGCGAAATGCTAAATAAAGAAAAATGAAGCTGTTATAAGACCCAGGTCCCATCACACAATGCAACGCAGTCGAGGATAGGGTTTTCCCTTATAACAACCAAAGAATGCTTGATACGTTTAAAACAAATCATTTGATACTAATATAAGTGCATAGTGTATAAAACACTTCAAATCATAAGTATCAATCATAGGCGGCATGAGCGCCCCATCCCACTATGTCGCCATATATAGGATTACAACTAAAACCGCAAGATCACGTATTTGGAAATTGGATTTCCGTCTATGAACCGAGGCAAAAGATAGTCCTCAACCGATTCGAGACGCTCTAGCCCGCCCCTCAGGCAAGTACTCTGTCAAGCCTTTGGATCGTCAGGGCCGGTCCACCGATGTGGATTAAAATGCCTGAACACTACGTTTCCCCACCCTATGGGGTGTAAGTCTGGTCCGTCAGCCGACCAGAATGCATCGGCCGAAACCGATATAACCGAGGCGCCTCGCAACAGCAACAACCACATAAGTCAAACTCGTCAGGGCGTGTAAAACCACTGACGCCACTTCTAGCTAGAAAGAAACGCAAGTCCTCCCTGAGGTCCGTCTCCCGTTTTTGGTTCATACCGGGTGTGAAACTCGCGAAGTAAACGTTACACAAAGCTATGCCACAAAGGCCGTGCTTTGATCACCAACCACAAGACTTTGCTTTTCAACAGAAGCCTTGATCATTTGCATCTTAGCATGCCACACAGGCAAACCATCCTATGCAACCGATATCAGTCACACAGAATGAAATCCGATGTCAGACACACAGTCCATTTACAAGTCCGTTCTGGGTCTGAACGAAACCGGAGGCACCTAGTACCCCGCATATCCATCGATCTCCAAGTACGTCTGGACGATCACTAACTGTTTCCATCTTCTTGGGTGTACAGCCCAATCAAGATCATCAGTTATCACCCAAACGACGTGAAGACCTCCGGTCTTCGACCATCGTCTTCATCTTCGACTTATCGTCGTATCAGTTATTCAGAATGGGATAAACCCGGTCTTCCCGAATAACTCGCGTATATTTTATAAAAGTGTTACACAAACACAACATACGCCTCATTCCAATTCATTAGTCACTAACCGTAAATTAATCAAGAGAATAATTCCCCAAATATTAACCCCGAAGGCCGAAACCAACATCAGATCAATATCCAGAAAACCATTCTGCTTGGCTAACCGACAGTTAGTTTCTAAATTTCACATTCATAGGGAAAGATTCCCATAAATTTTATCAAAGATAAATTCCTTGAATTTATTCTTTAATCTATTTTTGAATATCAATTCAAACTAGTCGGGATTAGCGAACCTTACCGAAGTAATCATTTGTTTTAATTTCCCAATCCCAACCTATCCATCCCATGAAGTAAAACTGGTAATACTTCATATCTAACACCACAGTGTTATCGGTAAATTCAATTACCATTTCACGTTCAAATCTAATTAAAGATTTAACTATCGCCTGGAGCAAAACTGGTGATACTCCACTTTCGATCATTTCAATCTAATTAAAGATTCATTAAAACTCCACTTAGTTTTAATCATTATCTGGGTTAAAGAATCAGTGTCATTTAAAACACGATTCACGATAAACCCAAAATCACATTCCATTAATTATCGGGTTAAAGAACAAGTGTTATTTAAAACACTGTTCATGATAAACCCAAAAATCAATACCAATTCAATTCCAATTAAATATCATTTAATTGGTACACTTCATTAAATCTAAATAAAAAGATTTAATCTTTTCTCAACTGGGTTCAAGAACAGTGTTAGTGAAGACATCATTCACGACAAACCCAAATCACATTCGATATTCAATACAAGGCCCTGAATAGAAAATATATCGGCTTATATTCAATATCGAATTCTACGACTAACAAATGTCGTATTGGAAATAATGATACAAATATATATCTTTCAAATTTCCATAACAACACCTGTATAATCACGAATTCCAACATCGAAATATTCCGAAGACAATTTCGATTCAAATCCACTCCAATGCAATCATTGGAATTTTGGTTACTTTTAAAACCCTTTTCGAATTCAATTTATTTATTTAAAAATAAATAGAATTATAATTCTAGTTCAAAACTAGTTCATTTCGATAAAAATCTATTTTTATCTTTTCAAATATGGAGTTTTTCATCCCAATTCTTCACAAATCATTTCTTATGATTTTACACAAATTATTACTATTTTTAATAATTTTATCAAGGCCCGTACAGTCGATTTCCAACAATGGCCATCGAACTGCACTTACAGCGACCTTTTTCGAATTTGATTTGGACATAATTCCAAATCCAACCGTTAGATTTCAAATTTCTAACATTCATTAGAAAGCTCTTTTCGATACGAACCCAACGGTTCCGGTTTTAGGAGAATCCGACGGTCGGATCTCCCGTAATGTCCGTTCGAAATAAATGGTCGAAATTCGCGAACTACCGCGACGCGGCGCGTTCTATTCAGGCCATTATATTATATATAATATATATAATATATATTTCGTCGATTTTCTATTCAAAACAAATTATATAAATAGTTTTAAAATTCGTTTCAAAATCTATTTCAACTTCCATTTCAATTCAAAGTAAAATTGAATTCTTCTTTATAAATTCGTTTCAAAATTCATTTCTATTCAATTCAAATTTCAATTCAATTTGAATTCGTTTTCAATTCAATTCATTTCGAAATCGTTTTCAATTCAATTCATTTCGAAATCGTTTTCAATTCAATTCATTTCGAAATCGTTTTCAATTCAATTCAAATTCGTTTTCAATTCAATTCATTTCGAAATCGTTTTCAATTCAATTCATTTCGAAATCGTTTTCAATTCAATTCATTTCGAAATCGTTTTCAATTCAATTCATTTCGAAATCGTTATATATTCAATTCATTTCGAAATCGTTTTCAATTCAATTCATTTCGAAATCGTTTTCAATTCAATTCATTTCGAAATCGTTATATATTCAATTCATTTCGAAATCGTTTTCAATTCAATTCATTTCGAAATCGTTTTCAATTCAATTCAAATTCGTTTTCAATTCAATTCAAATTCGTTTTCAATTCAATTCATTTCGAAATCGTTATATATTCAATTCATTTCGAAATCGTTTTCAATTCAATTCATTTCGAAATCGTTTTCAATTCATTTCGAAATCGTTATATATTCAATTCATTTCGAAATCGTTTTCAATTCAATTCATTTCGAAATCGTTATATATTCAATTCATTTCGAAATCGTTTTCAATTCAATTCATTTCGAAATCGTTTTAAAATCGATATAAATATCGTTTACGTCAAAATGGCGTCAATCAAATCAACACGACTTCATAAATTTCTATTTTCAAATATTCTATTTCAAATATTTCTTTTTCAAAATAGTTGTTATTATCAAAATATTTCGTTCAACACATGACCAATCTCAATGAATGAGTACTGTCAACACATGAACGTTTATTTTAAATTTATAAAGATGTAAATTTTATTACTAAAATATTTCGTTCAACACATGACCAATCTCAATGAATGAGTACTGTCAACACATAAACGTTTATTTTAAATTTATAAAGATGTAAATTTTATTACTAAAATATTTCGTTCAACACATGACCAATCTCAATGAATGAGTACTGTCAACACATGAACGTTTATTTTAAATTTATAAAGATGTAAATTTTATTACTAAAATATTTCGTTCAACACATGACCAATCTCAATGAATGAGTACTGTCAACACATGAACGTTTATTTTAAATTTATAAAGATGTAAATTTTATTACTAAAATATTTCGTTCAACACATGACCAATCTCAATGAATGAGTACTGTCAACACATGAACGTTTATTTTAAATTTATAAAGATGTAAATTTTATTACTAAAATATTTCGTTCAACACATGACCAATCTCAATGAATGAGTACTGTCAACACATGAACGTTTATTTTAAAATATTCTTTATTTTCTAAACTGGAATGAGGCCCAATCAATTACCATATAAAGTTAATTATATGGATTTTCATACAACACATGTATATCATAGTATTGAAAAATAATCAACCATCAACCAAAGTGCACTACACTGTATAAGCATCAAATATAGATATCTAATGCTTATGACAGCCTGTCAATCAATCGATCGACCTATTTAATCAATCAGGATGAGTGAACTGCATATTTCATCCTAACACCCGTGTAGGGTTTCAAACAATCAAACAAATATTTTATTTGTGCAGTTGGGCGATGTGTAAAATTTATCGGCCCAATCAATGTCCTTCAAATAAGTGTACATAAACAAACCGTCTGGTTTGTAAATGAATATTTATCTATTCACATTCACGTTAAAAATTATATTTTTAACGACTCAACAATTTATTCCAACATATGAATTTCTATTCAGTTCATTCTTTAAATAAAATGATATTTTTATTTTTCTAACTTATTTTAGAAAATTTCGGCGGCATAACGGCACGATACTAGAAACGGGACGAGGCCTAGCCTTGTCCCCGGTCTAGTGAAGGCCCACGCCATTCACATATCAATTTTAATCAATTTCATCTCACCAAACAATTCAATTCAAACAAATAATCTAACCAACTACACAACCAAACAAACAAGTCCATGGTATGTGGACGGGTGTCGGGTGCTTCTAATAAGCACCGTCTGCATCCTAGCATATATATATATATACAACTAGAAAAATAGAATTTGAGTGAGAAGTTCTCACTTATAGCTATCCTAGCTCCACGGCACTTCTTTGATAGAAATCTTCGTCGTTTCGCCTTTTTGTCACCTTCGTTGCTGCTTTCACTACATACGTAAAAATCGAATTTTTATTTCAAAGTTCAATATATAAAAATCGAATTTTTATTTCAAAGTTCAATATATAAAAATCGAATTTTTATTTCAAAGTTCAATATATAAAAATCGAATTTTTATTTCAAAGTTCAATATATAAAAATCGAATTTTTATTTCAAAGTTCAATATATAAAAATCGAATTTTTATTTCAAAGTTCAATATATAAAAATCGAATTTTTATTTCAAAGTTCAATATATAAAAATCGAATTTTTTAGTTCGCTATTCAATATATAAAAATCGAATTTTTCTATGGAAGTTCAATATATAAAAATCCTATTTTTCTATGGAAGTTCAATATATAAAAATCCTATTTTTCTATGGAAGTTCAATATATAAAAATCCTATTTTTCTATGGAAGTTCAATATATAAAAATCCTATTTTTACTTTGCTTCTCAATATATAAAAATCGAATTTTTAGTTTTCAATCTTAAATCTTTTCGATTTTAAAGTTTAAATCTTTTCTTTTAAAATCCAAAAATAAAATCAGTTTTTAAATGCTTTTTCAAAATCAGTTTTTTTTTTCCTTTTTTTTTTTTTTAAAATCAGATTTTATTTCCTAAAAAAAAGTATTCTTTCTTTTTAAATATAACCAAAATACAGTTTTTTTTAAATTAAAACAAAATATAGTTTTTAAATACTCACCCTTTTTCTAGGACGGAAGGAGGCTGTCGTCTGGAGGGGGGGGTCGACGCGGTGCTGCGTCTGATGTCGGAGGGCTTGGGCGCGTCGCTCGAGGTAGGGGGACGGCCAGAAGCTCGCGCGCGTCACTCAAGAGAGGGGGAGGAAAGCAGGAGAGAGAAGGAACGGATGGGGAGGGGGTCGGACGTCGTGGTGGCGCCGGGTCTTCGATGAGCGGCGGCGATCAATTCGATTGCGGTTTTTCTTTTTTTTTTTTTTTTTTATCTGATGAGTGAATCGGGTTTTGGGGAAAGGGGGGGCCAGAGTTAAAAGGAGGGAGTTTTTTTTTATTTTTTATTATTATTTAATTATTTTATTTTCGAAGAAGTTGACTTTTCACACATAACCTCTAAACGAGGCCCACCGCCTGTCGTCCATAGCGTTTCACCCCCATTCCGAACACAATGGGATATGCTACGCAAGCTGATTCGGCTGTTACAATCAGTTTCCGTTAAATTTACATTTAAATCTCTATATTGAATTTTAAACGTACATTTCAAATTACAGGGGTCACATATTAACTCTATTAATTCCATAAAAATATTTTCTAGCTTCGTATTGACGATACGGTCCTAACAAAACTAGTTTCGTCAAATTCTGAGATCGTTTGAAAAATGGCCAATTTCCAGTCGATTAAAATCAACTGAAATGGTCAAAACACGTTTTCCTTTGCCACGCTCACATATTGATTCAGAAAATTATGAAATTTGAAACCTAGCAATAAGTTCACATCCCGGACCCAACAAAACTGGTTTCGTCGAAATCCGAGGTCGTTTGCAAAATGTCCATTTTTAAGGGCCTGAATTCCATAGCGACTATTCAGAATTTTCAACTGGACATATCTTTTGATTCCCGCTAAGAAATTTTGATCATTCGGATTCGTTGGAAAGATATTCACTATTAGATTCCATTATTTTTGGTTTCACTAAAATCCGGATTGTTTTGCACCCGGTACATTCAATTGAAGTTTGAAATCGAATTATCGAACTACCGTGCCATTTTCAATTCTATTTATAATTATATATAAATATTTATATTCTAACGACGACGCGTATAATATATACGTTCGAATTATATTCAAAATAAATTTCTCGCCGATATTATTTAAAATAATTCATTTTAAATAATCAAAACTCGCTATAATTGCCAACATAAAAATTTTAAACTGGCCCAGAATTTCGGGTTGTTACATCCAATCTCTGATGAATTCTTTCGTTTGGTACTAATGTGTCTTGTTCTCCGACCTCTGTAAACCAAAGCTCCGATACCAAATGTGAGAACCCGTAACTTCCCCGGTAAGGAAAGAGCGGATTACTTTGAGAACAAGCCACATTGGAACACAAACAAAAGAACATTTCATTGCTTATTACAACAATTCCATCAGAATACAAGAATATACAGGGTATGAATAAATATCACACAGAAAATATCAGAGATTTAAATTACATTTAAATACATCGCAGCGGAAAAACAATACAAAGAACAACTGAAAGAGATATACAGATACAGAGCTTTATAGATATCATTCCAGCTATAACCCAGGTTTCTGTGAATATAAATCTGCAAAATCGAAACTACTAGCTGCCCGTTTCGAAAATAAGGGCACCCAGATTTTAGGTTAAAACAATAAACTCCAGGTCAGTCATGTGACTGGTGTGAGAACTAGAACAATTATTAATCTTTATTTTAAAGTTAGGTAAATCAAGGGACCATGCCGTATAACACGGAACGGGTTTCCTCCCAAGATCACCAGTGCATAAAACAACAGCGCAATGCTAAATAAAGAACAATGAAGCTATTATAAGACTCAGGTCCCATCACACAATGCAACACAAGCCGGAGGATAGGGTTTTACCTTATAATAGCCAAAGAATGCTTGATACGCTAAATTTCATCTTTTATTATTACTATAAGTGTATAGTTTCAAACAATTTCAATCATAAGTATCAATCATAGACGGCATAAGTGCCCCATACCACTATGTCGCCCTATATAGGTTTACAACTAAAACCGCAAAGTCATGTATTGGAAGTTGGATTTTCATCATGAACCAAGGCAAAGGATCGTCCTCACCGAATTCGAGACGCTCTAGCCCGCCCCTCAGGCAAGCCGTGGATCGTCAGGGCCGGTTCATCGATGTGGATTAAAATGCCTGAACACTGCGTTTCCCCACCCTATGGGGTGTCAATGAGTCCACTGGCTCCATCGGATCCACATAGTCACCGATATATCCGAGGCGCCTCATAATCCAACAACCACATAAGTCAAACTCGTTAGGGCATGTAAAACCACTGACATCACTTCTAGCTAGAAGGAAACGCATGCCCTCCCTAAGGTCCTCTCCCGTTTCTGGTTCACAACCGGGGTGTGAGGCTCGCGAATCAACGCTACACAAAGCTATGCCACACAGGCCGTATTTTGATCATCAACCACAAGACTCTGCTTTTCAACAGAAGCCTTGATCATTTGCCACTTAGGCATGCCACACAGGCAATTCACTCCGTGTGATTGATATCCATCAATATATAACCTCTGAGCTCGTACGTCTCAGAGAAGTCTCAGAGAAGGGCATTAAGCAAGAGAATAAATTCTCCGTTACCAAATAGATATATATTTAATATAAATCAATCACACATAATAAAATCCAATGTCATACACACAGTCCATTTACAAGTTCGTTCTGGGTCTGAACGAAACTGGAAGCACCTTGTACCACACATATCCATCGATCTCCAAATACGTCTGGACGATCACCAACTGATTCCCTTGTCTTGGGTGTACAGCCCAATCAAGATCATCAGTAATTATCCAAATGATGTGAAGACCTTCGGTCTTCGACCACCGTCTTCATCCTCGACACATCGTCGAATCAGTTATTCAGAATGGTACAAGCCCGGTTTTTCTGAATAAAACGCGTATATAATAAAAAGTGTTACACAAACACAACATACGCCTCATTCCAATTCAGAATATTCTTTTATTCAAATATTCTTATAATTTGGGAAAGGTTCCCATTAATTTTATCAAAGATAAATTCTTTAAATTTATTCTTTAATCCTCCTTTGAATATCAATTAAAAACCAAATTATGATTTATCCAAACTAGTCGGGATCAACGAACCTTACCGAAGTAATCATTTGTTTTAATTTCCCAATCCCAACCTATTCATCCCATGAAGTAAAACTGGTAATACTTCATAACTAACACCATAGTGTTATCGGTAAATTCAATTACCATTCCACGTTCAAATCTAATTAAAGATTTAACTATCGCCCGGAGCAAAACTTGTGATATTCCATTCTCGATCATTTCAATCTAATTAAAGATTCATTAAAACTCCACTTGGTTTTAATCTTCCCAATAATCACTATCAATGGTTATTTAACTTGGGAAATCATATCCCATCTTTAACTGGGTTAAAGAACTAATGTCTTTTAAAACACGGTTCACGATAAACCCGAATCACATTCCATTAATGATGGAATCTTCATGGAAAACAAATCGATATAAACTTCCATATCCGACTAATAATATAAATGGAATAACGACAACGCCTTTTAAATTCCAGATATATTAGCAGTCTTCCTCCATAGAAATTCACTTCGATTATTACCAAATCAAATTCCATTCCAATTTATTTTATTAAATTGGAAAACTTTTACTTTGGAAAATCTCCTTTAAATCTTAACAAAAGATTTATAAATTCCAAATCACATTTCACTGTAAATCGGGTTAAAGAACGAATTTCGTTAAAACACAGTTCACGATAAACCCAATTCACATTCCATTAGTTATTGGGTTAAAGAACGAGTGTTATTTAAAACACCATTCACAATAAACCCCAAAATCAATTCCAATTCAATTCCAATTAAATATCATTTAATTGGCACATTTCATTAAATCTAAATAAAAAGTTTTAATTTTTTCTCAACTGGGTTTAAGAATAGTGTTAATGAAGACACCATTCACGACAACCCCAAATCCCATTTGAAATTAAATACATGGCTCTGAGTAGAAAATATATCGGCTTATATTCAATATCAAATTCTATGACCAACAAATATTGTATTGGAAATAACGATATAAATATATCTTTCAAATTTCCATAACACTATATGTATAATCACGAAATCCAACATCGAAATATTCCGAAGACAATTTCGATTCCAATCCATTCCAATTTAACTATTGGAGTTTCTGGTTACTTTTAAAACCCTTTCAAATCCAATTTATTTATTTCAAAAATAAATGGATTTTAGTTCTAGTTCAAAACTAGTTCATTTCTATAAATATCTATTTTTACCTTTTCAAATATGGAGTTTTTCATCCCAATTCTTTCCAAATCATTTCTTATGATATTACACAAATTATTACTAATTTTAATAATTTTATCAAGGCCTGTACAGTTGATTTCCATAAACGGCTATCGAGCTGCACTTACAACGACCTTTTCCAAATTTTTTTTGGACATAATTCCAAATCCAACCATTAGATTTCAAATCTCTAATATTATTTAGAAAGCTCTTTTCGATACGAACCCAACGGTCCCAATTTTAGGAGAATCCGACGGTCGGATCTCCCGTAATGTCAATTCGAAGTCAATGGTCGAAATTCGCGAATTGCTGTAGCGCGGCGCGTTCTATTCTGGCCATTATATATATTATATATATTTTGTCGATTTCCTTTCAAAACGTATTTTATAAATTATTTTAAATTCGTTTTCAAAACGATTTCAACTTCATATTCAATTTCTAATCAAAATTGAATATTCCATATCATTAATCTATAAATGATAATATTTTCAAAACGTTATATTTTGAAATCACCTCCTTTGCTATAATCATTATAAAAATGAATAAAATCGATATAAATATCGTTCATGTTGAAATGGCATAAATCTATTCAACATGGCTTTTATTCAACACATGAATGTTTATTCTATTCAACACATGAATATTTATTTTATTCAACACATGAATATTTATTTTATTCAACACATGAATTTTTATTCTATTCAACACATGAATATTTATTCTATTCAACACATGAATTTTCATTCTATTCAACACATGAATTTTCTTTTATAATATTCCTTATTTTCCCAATTGGAATGAGGCCCAATCAGTTATCATATAATGTTAATTATATGGATTCCCTACAACACATGCACATAATAGCAATGATAAATCATCAACCATCATCCAGAGTGCACCACACAACTGCATAAGCATTAAATATAAATAATTAACGCTTACACAGTCTGTCAACCCATCGATTGACATATAACTAAACAATCGGGATTAGTGTACGTCATATATCCTCCCAATACCCATGTGGGGTTTCAAATCAACAAACACAGATTTTTATTTTTGCAATTGGGCGATGTGTAAAATTTATTGTCCCAATCAATATCAGTCAAATGGGTGTACATAAACAAATCGCCCAATTTGTTTATAAATATTTATTTTATATACACGTTAAAAATTATATTTTTAACTATAAATTTATAACAATAAAATATTTTATTTTATTCCACACCACACATTCAAATTTCACAACACAGCAATCAAACAAACAAGTCATCCATGGTCTATGGACGACGGGTGTCGGGTGTTGCTAAGCACCGTCTGCATCCTAGTATATATTTCAACTAGAAAACAAGTTAAAAGTGAGAAGTTCTCACCGAGGGATCCACTCCGCCATTCTTTATTTCTGAATTTCAGAATAGCGTTGACTTGCCTGAAATCCAATCGCAATCTTCATCACGCTGTTCATACTAAAAATCACATCTTTGGTACATCGACTTTCTCAAACGGGGTCTTTGGTGCATGGGAGAAGAGGGCGAGGCGAGGTAGAGGGAGGGGGGGAAGCCATCGGAGGCAAGCGGCGGCTGTTGGAAGCAGTGGCGGAAGATCTGGGGGGGCTGGGGCGACGCGATTTGCGATTCGATTTTTCCTTTTTCTTTTTTTATCTGAACTAAAACACAGACCGGGGGGGGGGGGGGGGGGGGGTGGAGAAAGAATAAAAGGGGGAGGGGTTATGTATAAAGTTATTTTATTATTTAATTATTTCAAAAAGGTAACTTTTTATTTCGAACCCCAAACGAGACCCACCGACTGTCACCCATAGCTAATTAGCCCCATTCCGAACACAATGGGATATGTATCGTAAGCTGATTCAATCGTTTCAATTGGTTTTCGTTGAAATCAAAATATAAATCAATATATTGAATTTGAATGCACATTTCAATTTACCGGGACCACATACGGACTCTAAAAATTCCCGAAAAATATTTTCTAGCTTCGTATCGATGATACGGTCCTAACAAAACTAATTTCATCAAATTTTGAGACCGTTTGAAAAATGACCATTTTCTGGTCGATCAAAATTGACTGAAACTGTTAAAACACGTTTTCTTTTGCCACGCTCACATATTGATTCAAAGAATTATGAATTTTGGAATCTAGCAATAACTCGACATCACGGATCCAACAAAAGTGGTTTCGTCGAAAACCGAGGCCCTTTGCAAAATTTCAATTTTTAAGGGCCAAAATCCCACGACTATTCTGAATTTTCAACTGGGCATAACTTTTTATCCCCGCTATGAAATTTTAATTTTTCGGATTCGTTGGAAAGATATTATCAATTAGATTCTAATATTTTTGGTTTCTCTAAGATCCGGTTTATTTTGAATCCTGTACATTCATTTGAACTTTGAAATTGAATTTTCAAACTACCGCGCCATTTCAAGCTCGTTATATAATTAAAATAAATTTATTTGTTTTAACTTCGTCGAAAATATATTTTCCGTCGTTATTATTTAAAATAATTCATTTTAAATATTCAAAATTCATTAAAATCGCCAAAATAAAATTTTTGAATTGGCTCAGATTTCCGGGTTATTACACGAGAAGAAAATGATAAAATTTTTTGTAACTTGACTGTAGATCAATACAACTGACAGAAACATGCAAACTGTAGAAGTACATCAAAACTAAAGAAAATACAAATCAAAACTTAATATAACACGCTATAAAATTTAGATTAAAGTTGATAAACTAACGTTGTTCAATACAACTGTTCAAGTTGTATAGAAAAAAATTTTGGAGAATAAATATGACTCTTTACCAAACACACGCGATAAAGTAGGAAGAAAAATAAAAATTGGGTTAGAAAATTTTAATTTAAGGGAAATATTATTTATTTGCAACACGAATGAAAAATAATAAAACACTCTAGCACATTAAACATTATAAATGAAGTTATTAACCCTGATTTAGAAACTTAAATTATAGTTATAAGTGGAATGTATGAAAGATGCAATGAAACATTTAAAACATAAAATTTATTACACTTAAGGATACGAAACTAAAAGCGTAAGGATCATAAACAGAATGCATTAAGTCAAAAAGAAGAATAGTTGTTGAAAGCCTTTAATAATAAAATTAATTATTGCTAAAGATATTTAACAATTTGACATGTAAAGTTCAGTAAACATAATAGAAAATTTGTTCAGATCTTAAACATTAACATCAATATGTTTTAATTTTTAATGTCAACGATATAATTTTTTTTCCCTCATTTATTATTTTATTTTTAGGTTTTAAGTTTTTGTATAGAAGATTATTGACCATTCATCGTTTTCTTTTAAGTGAGGCTTTATCGCAACATTTGCATAGGTCATTCGAAGATGTCAACATATCTAGGACTGTGCTTATGAAAAAAAATTGTAAATTGATAAATGGTTTTGCAGAATTTATTTATGAAATATCTATATATTAAAATTTAAGTAGACCGTAACCATGCATAAGAAAACAAAATAAGTTATGTAGTAGAACTAAAAATGATTACAAATTTGTTAATGAACCAGGATTGTTGACATGTACCACTTCCAAATTATGGAAAGATGTATCAAAAAGTGTGAGGATTTTAAACCTAAAACAGATAGGTTTATAAGAGCAAGAAAAAAATCATTTCATATATGATTTTTATACGAATTAGTAGGCAACAGGTCGAAACTAATGTTAATGTTGCATTGATACTTAAACTATGAGCCTGCACAGAACTGACCTGATGTTAACAGTTCAGTGTTTGCTCTGTTCACACACCAGTTTTTAAAATTGAGGGACATATATTTTCAATTAATTTTTGAAATAAATAGCCTTTTATAATGGGGATTGTTAAAGGGACTCCAAATTTGATTAAGGGGAGGATAATTTTAAGGGGACTCCAGCTTAATTTTTTTGTTTTTGTTAAGGGGGGTTCTGGTTTATTTTAATAAAAAGGAAAAAGAGACCTAACTACCCCTGGCTTGTCACTTATGTTAAACCGTAATTTACTAAATTCAGCGCAAGTAACAATCGTGTGAATTACTAAACATCTCAATTACACGAATTCGATACAACATACTAGAACAAATTTTTTGTTTCTGCGTTTATTTTAAATTAACCATACAATTTCCAATATGAAATTAGAATTAGTTACCTAATCCGATGGCTTCTGATTGGCAATGAAACTTTCTTGTGTCTTCACTACATTAACTATATCCATTTTTTATTTTTAAGTGCAACATTAAATTGTAAGCATTAATTAAGGATTATGTTTTATGATTTATATTAATGTGGTTATAGGGGGTTAATATTAGAATTTTAATTCATATGTTTAAGGGGAGGCTAATTTAATTTGTCCTCCCCATAACAATTATACAATAAATACAAATTTGTCCTCCCCTTAACCAAATGTGGAGTCCCTTTAACAGTCCCCTTTATAATAGCCGATAAAATTTTCATTAAGTTAAAATGTCTTAAGTTGGAAATGAACCATGCACAACACGTTATTCGTTCATGAGAAAGTGTCATGAAATCTAACACATAATTCAGGAAGGAAAAAGAAAGAAGTTACAATTTCAATTAAACCAATATGAATATGAAAAAAATCAATTATGTTACCTAATGAATACGTAGAAGTGGAGAGAGTATTATTGTTTCTTGCAAATAGCACATTTTTTATTAGGAAACTTATACGTGGGAACATAGAGTAAAGTGTAAATATAGCATATTAAGTTGAAACATACTGATTAGAGACAGAATTAATGAGTTGAACATTATGGACAGCAATGAAAGACTAACAATCTGTGTACTAAATGTGACAGAGACAGGGAAGACGTAAAAACTTACAGTATAAATAGAATGTGAAAAATGAAAAGTGTTATCAACATGCAAGGGTAAAATCATGGCATTTGATATTATAGCTTGAATATCGATGCATATTCAGTTTATACTTAAGTTTGAGATCTGAAAGTTGTAATGAAGCTGAGACCAAGACGGTTATATATTTTGAAAAATTTCACGAAATACAATATTTTCTGTAGAATCAGCATCCTTTAAGTCGTTATGTTCGATAAGTATTTTTAGGCCATGGTGTGATGTTGTCCTTGATACAGCAATGTAAATTTGACCATGAGAGAAAACCGATCTAGAAAAATATATGCCAATGTTATCCAAAGCCTGTCCTTGACTTTTATTGATTGTCATTGCAAAGCAAACCTTGATTGGAAACTGCACCCATCGGAGGATGAACGACCATTTTGTATTGGATGATGTATGCACTATTCGAGGTATTAAAACATTATTCCCAACATGTGCACCTGTGATAATTTCAGCTTGGATGACTTTTGATGCCAACTGGGTAACCACTAAACGCGTCCCATTGCAAAGACCTATACTTTGGTTTAGATTTCGAAGAAGCATTACTGGAATACCTAGCTTGAGATTGAGCTTATGATTAGGAATGCCTGAAACTTGTAGAGTATTTAAAAATTCAGTAAGGAATAATATTTCTTGATCTGCAATACCTTCTGAAGACGGGCTTATTGTATCTGCGCTTAGGTATGTAGCTGTAGATCTCGATAGAGATGATGTTACATAATTGTTAATCTCTTCAACGGAGTCATTAGTTGGCGCTAAAATGCAGCGGCTATGGAGATAAGTTGGTTCGTTCAAGCGAGTTTGCAAATCTGGGTAGGTGTTGCTTACTATTGCTTCAATTGGATTAGAATTTTTCTCAAGTAGCAATTCCGATGGTATTTTTATCCATGTTGGTTCAGCGCCTGTTTGAACTGCATTAGCGGGAATAATGCCATCACCTACGTCTAACACCCACTTGGTGAAGTTATGAAGTTTTTCCAATTCATCCGAAGTGCAATTTGTTGCTGATAGACACATGTTGATAGTTAGCTTGAAAACCTTACATTCTGACCACAACTGAGATTTATTAATGCATGATTGAACAATTGCATTTCGCGATCCTTTAGGTATGACAGGGAGGACCTGCCTAAAATCACTTCCCAGTACAACGGTTTTACCTCCAAAAACATGATTAGCTAACCCGGTGACACCGTCATCCATTAAATCCCGTAGTGTTCGATCGAAGGCTTCCAAAGAATTTCGATGAACCATAGGAGCTTCATCCCATATGATCAAGTCTGTTCGCACAATTAGTTTTGCAAGATTTGATTACTTCAGAATACCACATGTAGTATCGTCTCTTATATCAATTGGTATTTTAAACCTGGAATGAGCTGTTCTACCGTCCGGAAGTAGTAGAGATGCTATGCCGGATGTTGCAACTGCCAAAACAATTCTGCCTTTCGATCACATGACTGTTATTAGTGCCTTCCACAGGAAAGTTTTTCCTGTACCTCCACTTTCGTAGACAAAGAAAAAACCTCCTAAATTTTCGTTTACTGATGCCGAGACAACATCAAATATATTCGTTTGATCAACGTTTAGCTGAGACAACAATGCCGTAGCTTCTACCTCCAAAGTCATGCAATCATATCTTAATTCCTCCTCAATTAGCCTATTATGAAAAGGGCATTGCATTGAAAGGTTTGGGGTTGGCATACATGGGAAGTCAGGCAAAGAACGATTATTTAAGTTTAGAATACTTTCAAGATCTATCAAGCAGTAATTCTTTATTTCTTCCTCCGCTAATACTAATGCAGGATTACCTCGTACACGTCATTGATGCCATTGTATATCATCCGACAACAATTCCCAATTTGTAGTCCAAAGCTCATAGGGGTTGGAAATTTCACAAAACAGAAGCATAGTTGAAAACATTTGACGTAAGCCCTTAGCGGATGACCAATTCCCTACTTCAGATAGGGCATCATTCCATTCGTTTTCATTTTCCAACAATCCAAGTGCAACATATGCAGATTGAAAATCGGAATAAAGTGTACCATTTACCGTTTTAATGTCTTCGTAGCATGTTGGCCCCTTAACAACGTTCAACAACATTCGTAGGTAGAACCGCTCTCCAGCCGTCGGATGCGCATAGTATATCCTGCCTATTTTATTGCCTTGTTATCCTCTTTTACACCGTTTTTGTCTTTGTACCATACCCACTTTGTTGGAAAATCTACATATGCTAGACTTCTTGCATCCGTATGTAACATATTAGTTATCGTCCATTCTGTGAACATGGTCCTTTCAATATTGCGTCTACCCACAATTTCAGATATGGTATCACTATCATTAAACGTAACAGTATGCTCTCCAGGAAGATGGAAAGGTAATCTTTCAATAGAGGGTTTATGATATTGCACCTCAAACTCAAATATACGCCAGCATGCTTCAGAGGCTGAAACATATCGGCAATCAAGATAACGTTTGATCTCATCGACTTGCTCGGAAGATTTTTGTCCACCGCTAACATTTTCTTCAATGACCACGGTTGCTCTATCATGTCCCTTATTAATACATTTGAACAAATATTTAATAGATTTAGTTTTATTGCATACTTCTACATTAATATGTGCATTATGCTTGACAACTAAGTTGACGTTATGAGGTACAATCCATGTGTTGTCTACCGTAATTTCCTTTGATGTGAGAAACGAATCACCATTTCTCCGTCGTCTATAAATTGGGAAACCATCTTTGTCAAACGTTGTATCGTTCATAAATGACTTTGGATAATGTTTTGCACAAACATTACCTTGCATACATTGTGCACCTTTATAAGTGATACCACAGGGACCATGTACCATAAACTGTCCCACTGCATCGTAACCAGTTGGATCGATGATGGGGCTAGGTAGCTCGGCACTTACAATCTTGTCAACTTGTATTGGGGTTTTTGGTTTATCATCAGAATGCAGAAATATCAAGATATGAGCATGTGGTAAACCCCGTTTTTGAAATTCTATTGTGTATATAACTGTATGGAAACATGGAAGCAAAATTAGAAATGCAAAATAAGCAAAATGATATTGTTAAATGCAGACATGTATACATGTACAAAAGGAAGAATAGTGCACATGCTTTAGCTCGACCAAAATGTCCATTTACATAAATATCCTTAAGAAAATGTTTAAGCTTAATATGAAAAACAGGGGCAATGATGTCCGATCGATTTTCAGGTTTTTGATCAGGAATTAAGTCGAGCATGTATTTGATTTCAGGCCACTTTGCATTACAGGTAAAAGTTATAAACAAATTAGGACATCCACCCCATCAACAAATAGACACCGCATCTTGATAATTTTGAACCATATATCTAGGACCTCCAGTGAAACTGGAAGGTAAGATTGTACATTTACCAATTGATTTAGCAGATACATCCCCTGCAACCACAACATCCTGCAATCCTTTATAAAGTTCTAATCGTATGTTCGATTGGTTGTTTCTAATCCAGGTCAATCTATCCAGCTCAATGCTTGTGTATGCATCTACAATGTATTGCTGGAATAGATGACCACCTCGAAGTAAAGTTTGACCTTCCTTTTGTCTACTTTGTAATTGAAAAGCGTAATACTCACGTATAGTTACATAAAGCCTTTCACCGTTGGAAGAAAACTGAGCATTACGGTATTCAATATACGACCTGTATCCATCTTCAACGTACGGGAAAAGTGTAACGACCCGTATTTTCTTCTATATAATAATTAATTAATTTAATTATTTATATAGTGAATTCGAGAATGCAAGGTTGTTTAATTAAATTATATTGAATATTTAATTAATATAATAACTAAATAATATATTTAATTCTGAAATAATCAGAATTAGCTAAAATGGCAAAACGGTGTGAATTGGGCAATTCAAAATATATAATTCAGTTAAGAATTTGAATTAGAATAACGAATATATTATTTGAACGGCAGTTTGAACGTATAATTATATTATAATTAAAATCGGGCTCCAAATGGCGCGGTAGTTCGTTATTTGGCGATTCAAACTTCAACTGAATATACAGGGTCTTAGTTTTAAATCGGATTTCCGTAAAACAAGAAACGTTCGGAGCTGGTGAAGTATATTTTTCTAATGGAAGAGAAAAATCGAGATTTCGTCGTGCAGATTTTGATTTATGTCCAAATCAAATTTAAGAAAAGTCGCTATGGAATTCCTTTATAATTTATAAAGGAATTATTTATATTTTAAAAAGGGATTTCATTATAAATCGAATATCGATTTAATCAGGATTTAAATATCGAATTAGAAATTCATATAGGAATATTCTGGAGCTGTATGGTATTCCACTGTGAATATATACAATAATATTTATTTATAAATATTAAATTTAATTATTTTTAAATATATATATATATATATATATATATATTTAAAAGGGTTATTTATAGCTTTAAAAATAGCCACTTTTCAAACGACCTCAGAATTCGATGAAACTAATTTTGTTGGATCCGCAATATTAAATTATTGCTAAATTTCAATTTCCGTGATTTTTGAAGTCAGTATGTGGTCATGGGCGATTTTAATGTGAAACAGTCGATAGATTGACCTTTAAAAATACGTTGTGTGAGCAAACAAAGTCGGAATTCGACGAAACCAGTTTTGTTGGGTTCGTAATGTCGAACTCTAGCTACATGTCCAGTTTCGTGATTTTTGGGTATCATGTGTGACCACATGAATTTTCAGAAGTCAGAAACGAATATAAAATGATTAAAATAAAATAACTAAAAATATCCTAATCTATTTCTGATTAAAACAATGTCCACGTTATCCTTCCTCAGCCATACACTCACCGTTATAAATGCAAGAAAAGTATGAGCCGCCAGTTCTTTCTCCTTCTCAAAGCAAAACGCAATCTTTAAAAATCAAATGAGAAAGAAACAAAATCGTATAAATCAGTGTATGTATATATTCGAATTTGTGTGTGGATCCTCTTCGGCCTAGTATAGGTTTCACCTAGCTCGATGTAAATTTTACAATGCTCGGCCAACGACAGTAGACTAGGGTTCAAGTTCGCAGGAAACAGAGGCTTTAATCCATGGAATCGAGTTCATAGTTGGACTGAGGAGATCGAGTAAATTCAGTTTTGTTTTTATGGGAATTATCTGAAATAGAAATGTCACTGGTTTGCTACGGGCGTGAGAACCTGCTGTTCGAACGCAACTCCAAGGCATGGTGCGAGATGTGTACTTGGAGGCCGAGGTTGAAGAGGAAGGAAGGAGAAGGACTTTGGTGTGTTTAGTTTTTGAATCAGTGGAAGAAACGAGGGAAAATGGAGGTGGGATGATGGGCCATTTTTGTCGAAATACTAGAGCCTGGAAATTCATTTGGGGAAGACGGGTTCAAAGGGAATGGGCCTGGGTTCTAATAGAAGGGGTAGGGTAGGGCCAGTATAAAAGGTTAAGGCCCAATTAAGGTTGAATTTTAGTTTGGATTTAATTTAAAATAGTGTACTACCTTGTAAAATCAATAACTGTCTCATACGTTATCAGAATTTCGAACGGTTAGATCCGTTGGGATCGTATGGACGGACACTACACGATGGAGCTGGCTGGAAGTCCATCGAAGCTCATTATAATTTATAGCAAAATAAATTGTTCGTCTGAATTAAGCAATGGTTATCGTTATTAACGATGATCGTCCAATGTGAGTAGAACTCACCAACTCTGAACAGCTATATTTTTATAACGTATTCTTAGAACTGATAATTTTCTATTGATTGTTGTGTGTTAACTGTTTGGTTGAATTGCTTGTGTATTGATTAAAATTATAGATAATGATACATATATATAAATCGTTAATCAAATGTTGATTTTGTTTAGCAGAATATTTCATATTGAAATGAAATCGATGTTAATTATATTGTTTAACATTTGTGGATGCAGGGAAAAGGCTCAAGGAATCCAACTGGATTCCTCAACTTTTATTTTACTGTTTTTCATATATTGTGATATATGATGTGATATATAATAAGTTATTGATTATGTGTGTTCGAATGATATTGATCACTGTTGTTTGGTGTTTTAAATACCATAAGAAAATCCTGGGATGAAAAAGGAAAATTTCAATAACTATATTGAAATAAAGTATTATATAAAATCGAATGATTTTATATAGAAGGAAGATTTCAAACTATATATTGAAATAGAATATTTATAAAATCAAAAGATTTTATATAAAGGAATATTTATAAAATCAAGGGATTTTATAAAGGATATATTTGTTAACCATTTACAAATAGAAATGAAAAGGAATATTTATTTGTTAAATAAATAGAGTTGAAAAGGGAATATTTATCTGTTAAATAAATAGAATTGAAAAGGGAAATATTTATTTGTTAAATAAACAAACAGAAAAGGGAATATTTGTAAAACAAATAGTAAAGGGAATATTTGTATAAACAAACAAAAAGGGAATATTTGTATAAACAAATAGAAAATGAAGTATTTGTAATCAAATAGAGTTAAAGGGGTTATGGGCGTTAATTGAATAAAGTAAATTGATTAGAGTTAGAGAATTGATAAAGTTAATTGATTAGAGCTAATCAAAAAAGAGTTAATCAAATATAGTTTATTCGAATAGAATTAATCTAATAGAGTTAATCAAATAGAGTAAATCGAATTATAGTTAATCGATTAGAGTTAGAATTAATCGGTTAGAGTTAGAGAATCGATAGAGTTAATTGATTAGAGTTAATCAAAAAGGAGTTAATCGGATATTAGTTTATTCGAATAGAATTAATCTAATAGAGTTAATCAAATAGAGTAAATCGAATTATGGTTAATCGATTAGAGTTAGAATTAATCGATTAGAGTTAGAATTAATCGATTAGAGTTAGAGTTAATCAGTTAGAGTTAATCAGTTAGAGTTAACCAATTAGAGTTAATCAGTTAGAGTTAATCAGTTAGAGTTAACCAGTTAGAGTTAATCAGTTAGAGTTAATCAGTTAGAGTTAATCGATTAGAGTTAAATCGAACTAGAGTTATTCGAATAGAGTTAATCGAACAAGAGTTAATCGAATATTAGTTATTCGAAAGGAGTTAATCGAATATTAGTTATCTGAAAGGAGTTAATCGAATATTAGTTATTCGAAAGGAGTTAATCGAATATTAGTTATTCGAAAGGAGTTAATCGAATATTAGTTTATTCAAAAGGAGTTAATTGATAAGAGTAAATTAGTTAGAGTTAATTGAATGGAGTTAATCCAGTAGGGTAAATCAAATGGAGTTAATCCAATAGAGTTAATCAAATAGAGTTAATAGAATTGAGTTAATCAAATAAAGCTAACTGATAAGAGTAAATCGTTTAGAGTTAATCGAATAGGGTTAACTGAATAGAGTTATTCGAATATAGGTTATTCGAAGAAGAGAGATTATCGAATATAGTTATTCGAAGGAAAGAGTTATCGAATAGAGATTTATCCGAATGAGAGTTACGTAAGGAAGTTTGTTAAATATTTAAAAGATAAATTTTGACTATTTCGAAGTTAAAACGTTGTTCAGTTAAGGTCTGAGAGGTAATTATACCCCAACTTGATTGACTTCCTTCTTAACTAAGGAATGACAAGGTTTGATAGTGAAGGTTGGTTAAGTGGATATAGTTAATGAAAGTAATGGTGAATTGGCATAGTGATGTTCTATTTAAAACATCTGTTTAAATCCAAGGAATGAATTTTGGAAACGTTTTCCAAATATAATCAAAAATATTTTTTAATCATAGAAAATGAAATGTTGGATGGTAAAGAATACTGGAATGACAGTGATACGTGGAAAGGAGATGGAAATGTTTTCCAATGATTAAAAACGTATATTTTCTAAATTTAGAAAATAATAATTTTTGTATATATACGGAAACAGGAAATGGAGAATGAATAAATTAATGATAAATTAATTTAAGACATAAATGATGAATGATGATTGATCGATATAATTTCCATCTGAAAATAATATCGTTATTTGCACACGTGTTTTTCTTTGATAGTTAACTCACCGACTATCGAAGTTTTTGACCATTTTTCCGTCGTCAATACGGAGAGACCGGTTGGATTCTTATCCAAAGAACCACTCCGTATGGGCGTTAGCGTTCCGAATCAAATAGATCGAAGACAAATTGAAGACGGAGTAAAGTGCAATGGTGTTGTATAAGTCCTAGGTAGAGGTTGCCTAGGATGGATGTACAGAATAGTGCCTTCGGTTTGTCCAGTCCCAGGACAACTTGAATGGACGAATGTTTGACAGAGTATATCTGGTGGATCACGTGAGTTGATCGTTTCAAATGTATTTACGTTGGTGGCGGAGGAATTCGTTTCTCTTAGCTTATACCCGTGGTATTTTTGGGGAAACTAATTTGTGATTTGACGGGTATGACGACGTGGCATTCAAAGTAAATGAATGAGTAATCTGTTGAAAGATACATTATGACTTCCAGCCTCATCAACAGGGAAATGACAGAAATCGGGCAGGCAGCATGGCTAAGTGGTTCGCAACCAATTAGGGTATATTGTCACCATCTAGAGAATATTCATATTTGTTACTTCTTTCAATTCTGTATCTCCCGGGAATGGTTATGTTGGCTTACCAACTGTAAGGTGACAATATATTCGATACACTCAAGCGAAATGAGTGGTCGGTCATATGTGGCCGAGTTGCAAGATGTTCTTGTTGAACTCCAGTGCATCGCTTCTAGAGTACACTGATCGGAAGGTGGATCCATACCTTGTCATAGTTGGAAATCCATTACCAAGTAAGAGCCCACGGTTTTGATTGTATATTATATATGTAGAACGTTAGATGCAAGCGTTTCTACTAGATTGATATTACTTGTGTTAGACATTATTATAATATCAAAATAATATTGTTTTACCAATGACTTGGGTTATCGTAAGGTAAAAACCATCTGTGGTTATGTGTGGATCGGTCTTACAATTATTCTTTCTATTGAAAGGATTTTTAAAGTTAAACAAATGATTTGAGTTTACTCACACCAGTCACATGACTGACCCGGAGTTTATTTTGTTTTGTTTTCCTTAAACTCTTGGGTGCCCAATTTTGTACGGCAGTCAAGTAGTCGGGATTTACAGATACTTGAAGAGCTGGAGCAGGAGGCTTCAGAATTATATAGCTATGGTTATTTCCGCTGTGTTGTAAGTGTTGTACTTTGGAAATGATATGTATATTTAAGTACAGATTTGTATTTCAAAGTTATGTTATGAAATATATTTATTCGTTCCGCTGTGAGATTCGTGTTTACTCTGATGTTGTATGTTCTTCTTCTTCTTCTATTCTAAGTTTCTATATTATCTATCCTCACCCTCTAATTTCTGTCGTGGACTATCCAGTATTTCCGATGCTTGATTAGTCCACATGGTGTTATATGTCAATAACCAGAATCTCAAAAACCCCGGGCCGTTACAATAAGTATTGGATATTGCATTGCCATAAAAAACGGATGTTTTTCATTTATATGGCGTAACACACCAGCTTTTTCTTGCACGATAACATCTCTATGTACATTAGTCTAGTTGTCATTGCCAACTATTAAAGCAGCAACTTCAGACGAAGTTGGCAAGTTATATTACCTTCCATCCTTGTCCCGTCCACTCAGAATCCGAATTGTAACATCATGCAAATCACCAACTTTAAATCGATCTCGTGTCATCCTGAAAACTTTTGCAAGTTCATTGGTGTCATCAAACATACCTATTAATTTATCTATCAATGGTATGCCAACATCTGTATTGTTCTTTTTTCCAAATGCACGCAATCTGCTCTCCCTTTCATTTTCTGTATCATAAATGTATAATTGTGCAAATTTGGGAATTCCATCAATAGGGAGGAGCGATCCAATTTTATAATGATTTTGACCACTTAATCTAAATACATAAACTCATTTCCCGTCATTCGCGCTATTATCAACATGACCACCCATTGAAGTGAAAGCAAACATAGAGTTATAAATACGTATCTGCTCACGAAAACATGCAGTCAGTCCACCTTCTTTGTAGTCTAATAGTTTTTTTAGCAGAGGAGGACTCTCTTTTAGTATAGGTAAGAAAACTTTCCCACTCTGACAACATATTGTAAATTTTACGGAGTTCAAGGTGTCATTTTTTATTCTTTTCATCATACCAGACAACGGCCGTACAGTAACGGCATGTGTGTGTTGGGGTCCCACAATCACATGACTTGAATATAGAACCTAATTCGGACTGAAAACAGTGCAATTAAGTATAGTACTATATGAAGTAACGGAAAATGGAAAATAAGTCAAACGAAAACATACGTTGATGCATACTATCTTTTGCTAAGTCGGGAAAAGCATGGAAAAAAATTAGTCATTGGATTACAACATCGACGTTCAAATATAGATATTCGGTCATTTGCCATATTTACTAGGTTGTCATTCAATTGATGACAACTTATATGTTGCGGATGGGAGCACAATGGAAGAGTACATGCTACAAAGAAGAAAAAGACATTTTTGAGCAACATAAAACGTATTTGAAAACATAGATGAACGTTATAAACTGAAAAAGTAAATTACCATTGCGTAAATTGGTAGATGTGTAAATTTTCTTTGACTGTAGTACACGAACTCGGTGATGTTGTCGCTTCCGTTTACCTACATGAACATGTTAATTGTTGATATTGTTCAAACATGCACGAATGTAATTAAACACCAAAATTTAGCAATTAGGACAATACCCAGATCCTGAAGGGGGTAAACTGGACGCAAAGAAGATATGGATGCATTTGTCGATGATGTTGGCAGAGAATGAACTGCATGCAACGCTTCTGTTTGTACCATCAACGTATCCTTATTTTGGGGTACATATGATGACGACGCTGGTCGAGAATTGTTTACCGATGCATTAACAGAAGTAGAAACGGTAGAGTTCAGGATAGGGGAAGGAAAGGAACTGAAAGATGATGTCGACGTTGTTGTGGATGACTGGTTGTTAGCATTATTCAATGTTTGAAGGCGTTCCTTTTCCTTAGATGGAGCGTACCGATGTGTACTGTTGCCGGACATGAATTCCTTTAGAGCAGCTGCCGACGGCTTAGAGGTCGACTTCTTGTATCTTTTTCGTTTTTTTTGGAGCAATAAGGGTAGTATCCGAATTACTCACAAACAGGAAGAAGAAACAATCAAGAGGATGGCATAAAGGTCATTGTTTCGTTAATACGATAATAAAATAAAAACATGCCCTTATAGTAGTATGGGTGCATCGTTAGCTAAGAATGATCCATCTCCTTCACTCATACTTGTCGAATCAATCAAAGTGTATGCTGCCTCTATGATTGACTTCCTCTTTTTGTTCTTAAGACATTGCTCTAGCGGTATTTGAGGTTCATCCATTAATGTACCAGATATATTCCCTTTAATTAAGGGTGTTGCTAAATGCAAATCAAAATTACTCAATGCAAATCGAGGAAATTACATAATTGTCCTTTTTATATTTTTGTACAATTATTAGCAGCTACATTTAATTCTTGAAACCATGCATGTAAACTAATTGTTGGCACTTGAAAAGATGGAAAAATGAGCGGCAAACTATATTTAGTTCAAGAATTAAATGCAGCTATTCCTTTTATGGTGTTTGCACAAAAAAATAGAAAGGACAATAGTGTAATTTTTTCGATTTGCATTGAGTAATTATGATTTGCATTTAGCAACTATGTTAATTAACTCAGTCGGATAAAATAGAAAGTTCGAATGAAGATGGAAGTGAGTAAAAAAATTTGAATCCTAAATACTAATTTGAAACATAGGATGGTAATTTTTGCAGTTAAGATGATAGACTTTTCCCTGGTCACTCATAATCAGGTCCACAGTTAGGAAAAATAAATGAAAAGCTTTTGCCAGCAAAAACTCAGTATCCCGTCGATAATTTGAAGAAGCAGAGGGTATTAAGTTTGCTACAGGGCAATGATATAGATCATATGGAATTTACAAATTATAACACCATGGTAAATTCAACTTACATAAGATGACCCGCAATAGAATTGTTTCAAAATTTGACTTGGCATGCATGAACGAAGATTATTTACATTATATCATAGAGAGAACAAATATATGATCTAATGCAACAGTGGACCAATGATCATGAAGCATGTAATTAGTACGAATCTCGTTGTACCTATATATCAAGAAACAATATATATTGTTTCTAATTATTATCTACAAAAGAAAATATTGTCCTTTTGCATAAAGCTATTTTCACCTTCTTAGAAAAACATACAAATATTTATTCATAATATTATTTCGCATTCTTGGTATACGAGACCATAATAGACATTTATATCGATACAGCAAGAGTAGACGAACTCTTTAACAAACATCAGTAATATTAAAGATTTCTTCCAAAGTGTAAGTATTTAGTTGATTTGTTCACATGTAAATAGTAGAACGCGATAAATAAAAAAAGAGTAGCTTCAATAGTACATATAAAAAATTAGATGCGTTATAGAGCATATAAATAAATTACGTTCAACCTTTGCACTACAACAAAAAACACTTTTCGCAACAGGCAATATCTGTTGCAGTAGACCAATTGCAACAGACCCGCGCCTGTTGGTATAGCCCAAGTTGCAAAAAGTTCGCAACATTTTTTGCCTGTTGCAATAACCTGTTGCGAAAGACTTTTTTGCAACAGGCTTTTGCTGTTGCAACGGATCCTTTTGCAACATTATATGCCCGTTGCAATAGATTCATATCTGTATAAAAAAATATTACAGCATATAAATATTATACATTATATGTATTCATTTTAGTAATAATGTATATCACAGAACGAAACAAACAAATAAAAAATTTATTTCAGCAAAGCTTTAATAGTACAAACAATTATAAAAAAAAATTCTACAATTTTCATACACAACAATTTCTTCTCTCACACAACACATTTTTTTCAATAGTATTTTCTAATCATATTTCTACTCTATCATACATATACTATAACAAGAAAATAAATATCATCGGTTCATTGGAACAAATTTGCGGTTCACGCTCCAAGTTTGCAGCACGATTATTCCTTGATGTTAAGAAATTGATCTCTTGTTCTTGCGGCTCATTGAAGACCCATTTGTGACTGTGATCTACTGCAACTTTACCAATTAGCCTGCAAAACAAAATCCATGATTCCATATACTTCCAATTTTATTATAGTTTTTAAATAAATAAATTAAAAGGCAATACCCTTCTCCGAAATTGTAGATTTCATAAGACATTTTGAAGAAGAGTTCAGGCTGAAGACTTTTAGCTCCTTGCATTTCATCTTGATTGGATGCTCCTGAAGCTTCTTCACATGAAGAATCCATCTTCCCAAACAAGTATCCTACATAAATTACAAGAATCATTCAAAATTGCTTTATTGATCTTCACAATATACATGAAAAAGTTGAATGAAATCAACTGGGAAACTTCACTTCAGATTTATTATTCTTAAAATTAATTACCAGTTTTTTCTGTTCCCTCTAATCCTGTCATACATGCCTCCTTGCAAATCCCATCTGCAAAAATCACACTGGAAGAAATGAATAGAAGTCTTGCAAGTGCAGAAAGACCTGAAAAGGCTAGATTATTGTACTTGCGTGGTGGATAATTCCTTGGCAAAATTAGCCAAAACTGCATACACGTACTGAGAGTTTTCCTGAATATGTCATAAACTCTGTAAAGTGTGTTGTAAGAGACGCGTTACAACATAAGAAATGAGGTGTTGTTGCTCTTCCATTACCAAAATAACATGGGACTTGGTTCAAATAAAAAGAAATTACGAAGAGAACTATCCCCTTCCCAGCGCAAATATATATAAGGGAGGAAATATAAGCTTACAAAATATGTTGCAGTGATTATAACTACTATATATGCATTAACTAAGTTAAACTGCAAATCATCAGGAACTATCTCGACTCCAAACAATGAAACAAATATAAATAATGATCAAGTGGATATACAGGTGCGTGTAAAGAGGAAGATATGGCATGTAGGACAAGTAGTATTGCTGGCTTTGATGAGTATTGAAATAGAGAGTATTTAACAAGTTCTATGGCTATACATACTTTGATTTCCGCAGTTACTTATATCCCTCTTAGTACCATATCCTTCTGTATTGCCAATTTTTAGTCTCACCATCTGTCAAACATTCAATTTATAATTCCAACTAATTTATGTAGTACTTCATTAATAGTATTAATGTATCTTGCTACAACATTTTCTCCGTATAATTAACAGTATAATGGTTACTAAAATTTATTAGAGGTTGAATATCGCATTTGTTTATATTAAAATTGTACAATATTTTTTCTGAACAGAACTGATTTTTTTTATTGGAATGACATGGATGCCAATTGGTGTGATATGCATTTTTGTCCTTGATCAGCTATAAAAACAGTATGCTAAAATTATGACTCAAACTAGTACATAACTACATATAAGCTTTGTGACATTGTAGCAAACTATGTGACTGCTATCATATGAAGTTTCTAGTGGTATTCATTTTGCATCAGAGTAAATTTGAGAGTTGATTACTATATGATTGAAATCCAAACAAACTTACAGTATATTACAATTTTGTCTTCATTTACCCATTTCCTTCTACAAATTATTCTTGTCGTGATTCCACTCCTTGATCTTTCTTTTCATCATTTTTGTACTTATATAAGTGATCTCCTGCTTATGGAATGGTAAGCCATTTTTCCGCAGTTTCTTTGAGAACACATCCACTGTCCAGGTATGCAATTTGTTTAATTACCAACTACTTAAGTGCTTGTTAATTTCATTGTAATATTTATATTTTTGAACAAGATATTTTCAAGTACTTAGTTGGAAAGAGTTTTGTAATTATTTTTCCTCCCATAATAGCAGAGTCATAGAATACTTGCAATAACAACACTGCTTTCAATTACAGGCTTATCTTGGAAAGCCAGAAGATTGCATCCTGATATCAAATGCCGTATTGAAGATACACTGGGCATGGCTATCGTTCAGGTAGACCTTCAACAAAAGCAATAAATAACAAATTTATCTGGCGTTTCAAAACCGATATATTACCGTAAAATAAATACTACAGGAGATGATGGATGCTTTTGGGTTTTTAGATTCATTTGGTCTTGGCTGTTTTCATTAGCTGTACACATTGGTATTGTTGGCCAATGCGATCAGCGTAGCTCACTCTTTTAGAAAACCGTCTCGTCATGTTCTTAAATCACTGACTTCTCTTCCCAACATCAAGAGCTGATGGAAAATGCCTCAGGTTAATGGTTTAGTTTTATCCTCCATTCCAATAAATTCATGTTAGTTTAATGTTGCTCGTTGTAGCAATATTTGATCTTTGAACCTACATGTTGATGTTGTAAAACCAATTATAATTTTAAGCTGTTAAAGTTTTTCAAGCTAGAATTGAACCTACATGCTGCTCGTTGTATGGTATTAGTATGTCTTGATGCCACTATTTTCCTTTCAGTGATGGAATCATGGTGTGGCGTAGTGCCATATATCTCATTTTCATCGTGCATAGTGAAATATAATATTGTACATAGTTACATAAAACATGCAAGTAACAAGGGCGATCATTATCAGGGTGCGCTATGATTCACAAAAATCAGAACTGCTATTTTCATTGTAGCTTATAACGTCAGCAAGTATGTGTTTCTACCTTTATGCTACCAAACTTCGAGTTTTCATAATATATATAATCTCTTTCAGTATGCAACATAAAACGAGACACATGCTTATTCAAATATCAGAAACTTTTGTTTTGCGTATAAGATAAAAGGAGCGTTCTAATGGAAGTAATTGGATATAACCTCACTCCACAACTCAACAAAACGATAAGACGCAAATTGGCAAACCCATAGTCAAACACAGTAAGATACACCCAAAACCCAACACCAAATAACGTACCTAACCCTCGATCTGCTAGAAGCCAGTCACATGAGAGGGAGATAGAACTTAAATCGTCCTTGAAGGATTCCAAGCAGATCTGGCTTATCGTGGAGGATTGAAGGTCGAAGATCTGGCTCATCGCGGAGGATTGAAGGTCGAAGATCATCGAACAAAATCGTAAGTGTGATGGCAGCAAACCGAGATGAACCCGTGAAATAAGGACTGGGGATTGAGAGGAGTGCTTCAATAAGATAACAGGCGTGATGAAAGCAAGAAGAATGTTTGATGGAGAAAGGAATTGAAGAGCGGAGGTTATCGAAGAGGGAGACTGAACGAAGGGAGAAATAGGCAGCTTCTTGTCGCCATTTTTGATATGTTGGAACTAGATTTAGAACGAGGATTTGGGAGAGAAGCGATGGCTTGGATTTAGATCTAGAATGAGGAATTGGAAATACCAAGCGAAGCAGGCACGAAGTATTAGTGCAAAGCAGTAATGAAATTTCTGGAGCGCCCGCCATTTAATTTTCGTAGCCCGCCATTTCATTTTCACTAAGTGCCAAGCGGTTAAAATTTGTATCCTAAACTTTTGCTAAGCAACCAAAAATTAAATTTGTTATAAAATAATATTTCAAAAGAACGTTAAAGAGAAGTTATTAAATAAATCTAAATAATAATAAATAATAAATATTAGTTTTAAACATTAAACTAGCGTTAATTATAAACTATTTAACAGTATTTATTTTTTAAAATACCAAAAATTGAATATAATCGTCAATTATAATTATTAAGTTAAAGATATGATTATTGCAACCAGTTCGAAAAGATAATTGTTAAAAATATGTTTATTTCATTTGATAAAAAAAGATGATTGCTAAAAATTCGTTTATTGTAACGGACTTATGCCACCATTATATAATATTGTTTGTTAATAATTATATTCATAGACTATAATTAGTGGTTATAAGTCATTTATTAATAATTTTACATTGTTTATAAATTATATACAATGTTTATAATTTTTTTAATAATAATTACTGGTTAAAATTATTCACTAGTTAGTAAATTAATTATTAAACTATGATAAATATTAATAACTAATATAATAAATTACTAAAATATTAAATATTAACTTATTAAATTTAGTACATATTAAATATTAGAATTAATTTTAATTATTTGTTTTTCACAACCGGTAAGGAAGAGCAGTTGCTAAATATATGTTTTTCACATCTGGTGGAGAAGAGCAATTGCTAAAGATATGTTTTTGGCAACTAGCAGAGAAGAGCAGTTGCTAATATATGTTTTTGGCAACTGGTAGAGAAGCGCAGTTGCAAAAGATACGTCTTATGACCAATTTTAGACATCAACTGATTTATTTATTTAATATTTAAATGTACTCATATTTCAAATTAATTATTAATTATTATCCATTAGTTTTTTATTATTATTCAATAATTAATTAATTATTTTTTAAATGCTAGTTATTATTATTTGTTAATTATAAATTATTATTATTTAATTCTCTGTTATAAATATCACTTTATAATACTTAAATTTTATTTATTACTAATTATTAAATATTAATCTTAATTATTATTTGATTACTAGTAGTTAATCATTTAATAATAACTATTTAAAATTAATTATCAAAAGCTAATCATGAAAAGCTGGTACATATTTTTAATAGTATGTTCTTGCAACTGGCTTTACAAGTTGTAAAAAATACAGTTATTGCAAGTGGCCAAAACAGTTGCTAAAGATATTTATTCGCAACTGGCTTAGAAGCGCAGTTGCAAATGATATATTTGTTGCAACTGTTATGAAAGCACAGTTGCTAAAAGTATGTTTTTGCAACAGGAAGAGAAGCGCAGTTGCTAAAAATATGCTTTTCGCAACAGGAAGAAAATGTCTGTTGCTAAATCTCATCTATTGCAACGGCTATAATAGGCATGTTGCTAAATATCATTTACTACAACTGTCATGTGTCGCCTGTTGCAAATAGCTAGTTGCAATAGGGTGATTTTCTTGTAGTGTTGTGTACATCTATGTGAGCACACATATGACGGCAGATGGGTATATAAATCGTTGAAAGCACATGAAATCGTAGGAAACACAATCCCAGTTAAAACGCACTTTTTTAGAAACAAACAGGATAAATGGAATTGGTGTTATTAGTTTATTTATAGGTGAAGGAATAAAATATGTGGGAGGTGGGCGAATTTCGTCTTATCTATTTTTGTATTTTCCCTTTGTTTTCATTTTTTTATTACTTTTTTATTTATATAACTCAAAAATTTTATTTATATAACTCAAAAAATATTTATAGAAATAAATATTTCTATGTAAAAGAGATTAGTTTTTTTCCTTTATTTAGGCATATATAAAAAAAATATTGTGTCATTTCATTTCGTATAGCATTTTCAAATCTATCATTTTTTAAATATCTCAATGGGCGGTTCCATCGTTTATAATCGAAAAGAAAAGTTATAACTACATGATTTGAAAAACAAAAAGCATAATACGTGTACATGTGGAATGAACGAACCAACGGTAACGACGTTATATCGTAGCAAAATATACGATGCATAATAAGCCAATCTAAAATTAACCAATGGGGCAAAAATAGGAATCTAGTACAAATGACAAAATGGTAGAATATACGCACCTTTCAAACCGTGGTATTTAATCGAACAAAAGAGGTTTGAGCCGGACAAGAAGGAAATCCAAATAAATAATACCCGAAGACAAAATGTCAAAGAAATTAGCCTATCGTTGATGACACTGATAGTTGATGGAAAAAAAAAGACCCGCAAGTAGAAAAAACATCTTAATGAAAGATAGTACACACGGTCATGTAAATAACAGAGCGCAGACAGGTTATCTGAAATATGACAACTGTGTAATCGTGGGAAATTAGAGGTACACATATGCCGAACCTTGATCTATTATAATATATATGGAGTAACATATAAATCAAAGCAGAAACAACCCTCTTAAAGGAGTTTAAAAATAGCCATAAAATTATGTAAAAGATAAATTTTAAAATGTATATATGTTAATGACATGTTCTCATGAACACCAATAATGCCTATTTTTAAAACGAATGAAAAAAAATACAAATAATAAATCAATAGTTGCTACGAAAACATGATTATAAATTAGTACAATTATATATTTATATCATCATTAGATATACATAAATCTGAAAATAACCATACATAAATATTTTAAAAAAAAAGTTTGTATTAGAAATATGAAAAAACATGTAGACAGTTAAAACAGTTGACCAAATTAGCATACAGTTAAAACAAACCAAATAGTATAGCTCAAAGGTTCATATACAGCCAGTAGACGGCATAACATACATGTATTTTGATTTTGCCAAATATAAAAAAAAGGCCAAGAAACTACGAATCCTAATTGGAAGGTGCAGCCAGAACACAAAATCCTGAACATTTTGAAACTCGTAGGAGCATTCTTTTATGTGGCTACTTGTCACTTTCAAGACCATATATAGATTTAATCTTGTTAGAAGCCTCAAAAGTTGTGTCTACTTATAATTACTTTTGAAAAATGATCTAGGTTAAAATAATTTTGTAATATGATTGCATATTAAGTACGATTAGAATAAAGCAATAACCTAACTTGAAAATGAATAAAGTTTACAAATTTGTGTTCGAAAAAGCATTTAAAGTAAATGATAGTAATATAGCCTTTATTTTCTCCTTTTCCGATTAGTATAGAATTATCAATGTATTTATAATAACATAGTGATTGAATGTTGAAGCTAAACGTTGATCAGTCAAATTGTGAAGAGCCAAAATGATATAAGGAAAACAATCTAATTATTTTTATTTTTAAATCTACGTTACAAAGACACGGAGAACAAAAAATTCAAAAAAAAAAAACATTGTTTATATCTTGAAGCATGACACGTACACCTAAAAAGAGAAGACATCAAAGAGTAAAAAAAAGCCAAAAAAAAAAAACATTGCGTTAATTTAGGGAATGTGATAGCGAGAACCATATAACGAATGGCAGTAAGGAATATGCAAATTGTGGAAGAAATGTAAATGACTTTTTGAGAGGAAACTAACTACTATTTTAGAAGAAAAATTCACATTATCAGACTGATTAGGAAATAATTTCTCATATTCATTTACTGAGAGACCAAAACCACGTATATCGTCAAATTCATAGTAATATAAACATTATTGTTGTAAATATACATGATTAGTAAACTAAACCAAATTAAGTTATAAAAAAGAACACTTTAATATGTCACAAATCCATTATGTCTAATTTCGACAAAAAGAATGTCGTCTGCAGTTATATATGCGTATTATATGGACAGTTGAACAAAACCATGAAAATAACATTAAATTGAGAAAACTACCTCATAACAATCAGTATGATATTGTTTGCTCATGCTAGGAAATATAGAATGAGCTAAACGTAAAATTTAAGTCCACTCCAATGAAATATGATAAAACTTACCACCATCGCAAACCTAAAGAATTTGAGAGCGTTTCTTTTCATATGAATCACTTAACACACATTAGAATCACCAAAGAAAATTCTACCATCAATCTGGTTCAGAAAATAACACCTTGGTAAAATCAAAAGATAAACATAAATGGTTTGTAAAATCATACTTCATAAATAAATAACTTTTTTCTGTTTAACCTCGTGATCAACTTTTTAAAACTGGAGATTATTGCAATAAAGAGATACATGATCAAACTTCTTCTTAATTCTATCGGGTCAAGACATAAGACAGTGTTACGATTATCAATTTTACTTATGTTGAAATTGTGCTTATTTTCTCAATTTTCTTTTCGGGTCAGGAGTATTAGGTGTACTGCTAATAATCTATTGCCTTTGGCAACTGTATGCTGTTTTGAGATATGTTATGGTAAAATGGCATGGTGTTACTTCATAAATAAGCTGAGTAATAAATAAGCTGAACAAACAATCATATGACAAAGAACTCATATTATTGTTGATCTCTAACACACGCCTATAATATATTATGAAGATAAATACAGATTACCTATTAAGAAAGTAGAAATGTTTGAACACTATGAACCTAGACACTAAAATCATTAACATGATATTAAGAAAAACATATACTCCATGTCTGTTGATTATAATTACAGTTGGGCGAAAAGTAGAGATTATACCTTTAGCTAATTGAGATTGTTGTGCCAACTTGCAATTTTATGAAATGAACCACAGTCAGTAAATGTCCACCATAACAACAGCGGATCTAAAAATATTTCCAACCTATTTCTCAATCAATGCCTGTAGGGAAACAATTAATTCATACCAGTAGCCGATATAAATTATGAAGAGTAGGACGACAACAAATCAACCAAAGAAGCAAAAATTTTGTTCTCCGATAGGTGTAGGTGACGAACAGAAGTTCGACATGAAGGTAGCGACATCGGAAGTAAAGAAGTAATAGGAGGAGAGAGCGCATACCCTAGAGACGGTAACGCAGACGGTATAAGCGTTAAATACATGTAGGGTTCGAAGATGCCGAGGGAGAGGATTAAGCTGGCGTCGTATATGTGAACAGGAGAATAAATGGCGTAGAAGTGAACGGGAGAATAAATGGGGAAAAGACGATGGAGAAGGAGTGGAAAGCGAGATATCGTGGTAATTTTTTACTCCACCTTTTTTTTGGGAGAACAAAGAAGGAACATCGAAATGAGGCGGTGCAGGCTAAGGGGAGAGAAGAATAAGAGAAGAGCGACTCTTGGGATCCAATTTTTGAATGCGAACACCTGGGTAGCTTGTCGCCCTTGAAGCTAAACCCAGTGATAATATATTAGTATAGTTGATTGGTTTGTTGAGCGGTTTATGAATTCTGGTCAATTCAGGGTGTACAACTGTATTGATAGGTATTTCTAAACTCTCGAGCAAAACAATTCGACATAGTATTAATTTAAAAGCTGGGTAAATAGAATAATTTACCCAAACTTATATTTTTATATAAAAAATATTTTTATGAAATTATTATAAATGGATGTGTTGATTGCTATTATAATCAGGAATAAGATTATAAACATTGAAATGGTTATATATTGAACCAAATTGAGTCTGTTTAAGGATAAAGTGTACAAATAAGACAAATTGGAGAATTGTTTGAGGAAAAAAATTATTTTGGGGAAATTCAAAGGTTTTGAATTTACAATGGAGTTAAGATATGTGGTTTCAAACTGGTTTGATATAAAAACCGGAAATGTGAATTCTGAAATTTGAAAATATAACTAGAATTTAGAAATTGGAACCTAACTGAAGAGTGGTTGAGTTAAATGATTTTCTGAGTATTGATTTGATATAGATTTCAGTCTTCGAAATTGATACTTAAAGGATTATTTTCTTACCGATTTTTGGTCGAGAACTAAAGAATGCTGAAGAATGGTGGTAAATGAAAAAGACTATGAAATTGCTAAGGTATTGTATGTTTTAATCGCTGTGAAATGTTTTAGTAAAAAGCCTGGGTGATTGGGATGCCTTATTTGTTGTAATTGTTAGAGGATTACCCACGTAGGTGGTTTGTTTTAAGTCTATAACTTTGAATATAACTATAATCTTCTCGTTACTCTTTAATTTCGAGGACGAAATTCTTTTAAGATGGGAGGATTGTAACGTCCCGGTTTTCAACTGAGTTCATAGCACAATTTATTATGGATTATTTCAGTATTGATTTAAAACAATAAATTAAAATATTGGGAAAATTCCAAGAATATGTATTTTAATGTTTTGAAACTATTTAACCAATCTGTATGAAGACAAGTAAATAATATTTGGTTAAATTGTTTTATATTTTATGTTCACAAAAAAATATATTAGATTTTTGAATATTATTGAAAATTTGAATAATAAAAAAAATCTATGTACATATATTATTATGTTATATATATTTAATAAATATTGTTTTAACTATTTGTTGCATGAAAACTTGTCTCACTTCATTTAAATATAAAATTACATAGGATTACATAAAGAAATCAATAAGAATATTTATAATACCCATTTACTTCACATATAAGAAATAACTAAGGGCATCAGCATTCCATATAGGGACCATAGAATATTTGATACTTAGAAGCTAAGCAAAATATATTCAATCAAATTTAAAGATATAGTTATAGGCTGCATAATAGCTTGGTAACCTTAGAGGCTAAGTTTAAAACTATGTATATTTACCTCAAGGAGAATTGGTCGTGCATGCTTTATACTGAAATAAAATATGTATCTAAGTAGCTTTACGCACACTTTTCAAATAAAACCAGACAAGTACATGTACTCTAAAAAGCTGTGGCCTACCACTATTTTTTTCGGCTATAATCTTTTGCATATAGCTGTGACCTACCACTATTTTTTTCGGCTATAATATTTTGCATATAGCTGTGTACATTTGATAAGTTAGCCGTGGCTTTTCATCTAGATTTGGCTCATGCATGATAGCATTAAACTTAATTTTGAAGGCAGATAGGAGCATGAGTACAAATATGTTGTACTTCATTTCTGGGTTGCTGCTTTGCTTTCTACATGAAGCTATTTGAACTAGCTATTAAGCTGACATGGTTGCATTAACTATCTAAAACACAAGCACACATTCTTTTCAAATCAAAAGCATTTTGCACAACTAAAAATCTAAGCTATGAGTTATGTTTCAAGAACAGCAATAGCTGATACTAGCTGTTGCCTTTTAATAAAACATCCCAGAGTCCATCACCTGGCTGCATTTCATTTCCCATGCCAAAAATATGTGCCGCCTTATTATTTTAATTGTTTTTACACCTATATATATATACACTTAGAGCAACCCTAACGCGGGGTCGGTTGCTTTTCAACCGACCCCCAACACTGGGGTCAAAGAGGAGGCCAGTGTTACCGTAGTAACACTGGAGGGTGTCGGAGCAACCAAACGGTTACTCCAACAACCAAGCTTAGCCGCCTTTGTCAAATCTGGCTAAGCATAGCTGGCTTTAACAAAGCCGGCTAAGGGGGAATTAATTTCTCCTCCCTCAGCCGGCTTTGTTAAAGCCGGTGTGACGGCCCGCTCCGCACCAGCCTACATTTCCTCCGGAAGTGCGCTGTACACATGTCCCGACTAGCACGGAACGGTCGCCAAAAAAAGGAAAGGAAATGAACTAAACGAGGAACCTATAGAATGTCTCACAGCGCATGGGATAAAATATAATAATAACATACTTGACATAAAACAGGCGAGACAGTGCATAAGCTGATAACTAATAATCAATGTCAACATCAGAGCAGCGGAAATCCAAATACAGCTTATTACAACTTTCCAAATTTACTGTTTCTAACAAAAGAAAACTAAAGTAGAAGATACACCACCAATGCCCAAGCAGTGATCTTCAACAACATAGGGAGAATACTATATATATTACGTGGAAGCCTCCTGCTCGTCTCCGGATCATCTACCCGTGCATCACCAGCTAACCTGTCTCTAGTCTGCTCGTGTGAGCACCCAGAGTAATAAGAGGAGACATAAAACTCTGGGTCAGACATAAAGCCTGGTATGAGTGATAAGCATCTAAACAGAATAATAACAGGTATACTAAACCATACCTGGACCTGCAACCAAAGAGTTAGTACCACATACCGTACAATACTCTAGGGTGCCATAATAAAGGGTGTAAGGATACGGGGGTGGGGTGTGCATGTCATAATGATAGCAAGCAAATCAACCATAGCAACCATCCTCACATCTCTCACTCAGTGCGTAAAGCGTACGATATCTACCACTTTGGAACACTAGACAAACTGAGGTAACGACGAATCCCGACTTGTAGAAACCCTGCTGTGACCAAGCTAAACACATGGAGTCATGACCAAACATTTCAATGACCCACTTCATTGGTCGTAGCCCTTGGTTTTACCGATGCCACAATGGCCCTGAATCCGCTTTCATACCTCCTACCATAGTGGTCCAAAGCTATAGACGTCGATAACTCCTTGGCACGCGTCCCGCAGCAAAGCCCAACCATGAAGCGAACTCGTTGATTCCCATCTGAATCTTAAGCTCTAACTTCTCATTTGGACTTCCTTTGCATCTCGGGTTTGGTCGAATTGGAGTGGGTCTCCAGAAGAGTTGTCGCGCATTAACAGTCCTAGAATTCTGTTCGGTTCGGTAGTCATCACCTTCATCGGTTCGGGTCGGTAGTCATCACCTTCATCGGTTCGGGTCGGATACTCCACTTCGGGTCGGGTCGGTGTCCTCCTCCGGGTCGGGTCGGGGTGTCCTTCCTTCCAGTGCTCCGATCCGCTCCCTCATTTCTTCACGTATTCCGATCCGATCCCTCCTTGCCATCTGATCCGCGTGGCCTTCCCTCTTGCTAGTTCTCCCAAATGTTTACTTCCGATCCGAGCCCTGCGTCTCCAAGTCGATCCGATCTGGCCTCCAATTATTCTTCCGATCCGTTCCCCTTGTCCACTCCAACTCCAAGTAAACGACATTCCTTCTCGCCAAGCCTCCTCCAGTGACAAGTTCCAATCCAGTTCGAATTCCCTTGGTCATTCCACAAATCCGATCCGACCCCTTTCTCCGATCCGAACTGGTTCGGAACCTGCACACTTCTGCAACTTTCCAGCGAGCTTTCTACGCCATTCGACGGCATTTTCGACCAATCTAACTATTCTAATCAATCATAAAACATACCATAGAGTCATAGCAACATGTAAGAACAACCACAAACACCTAACAACAATTCAAATGAACCAAAATGGATCAAAAGTGGCTAAAACCTCACATTTTCCTATAATCCCTCTTAAACATGTTTAAGCACATACCTAGTAAAACTTAATCAAATCGCCTAAATTTTCTAACAGAGGCATGAAATATTATTTAAGAATTTCCAAACATTTTTCCAGAATTTATTAGTGTATAAATTCGCTAATCTTCACTAATTACCCTTAATTAACTATAATTAGTGTCAAAACGATGCTATCACTCACCTTGGCCACAAAATAAAACACCAAATCTGAAATATTCTCTGTTTGGGTCGAATTCCTATGTATAGCAGCAGCTCCAACCTTGCTTTGTTGCTATTTGGCCTTGTTTTGATGTAGTTTAGGCTTAATCTTCACTAAAAATGTGTTTTGGAGTGGTTTTAGAGGATGGAAGCCATTACTAAGGTCTCAAGAAGGTTTGTGGCGGCTCAAAACTGAAATGAAAGTGATAACCTAACCCTAATCAGTCCTCCTATACCTCTAAACCCGAAATTCCCCTGTGGGCCTAGCTGCTAATCACCCGGTTAAGCCCAATTAAGCTGTTTTTCACCATCTGAAACTCGTTTCAGCCATATCTCCCAAACGGTGAGTCCGTTTGACTAATGTGACCACTCTACGGAAAGAGAAACCATCATCCGGAGCCAATGGAAATGGTTTCAGGTCAAAATTCATTTCCAGTCAAAAGTTATGGCCAAAACAGTGCTAACTAGGGGTAAAATGGTCATTTAAAAATTGGGAAAAATCATGAACATGGGAAATGACCCCAATAGTCGTCTCCCAAAGTTACATGACCATACGACTTCGTATGTGACATAAATAAATATTCTACGATCCTATGATGCGTAGAATGCGGGTCGTTACACTTTCCCCCCCTTAAGAAATTTCGCCCCCGAAATTCCTTAACCCAAAACATACAAAGGATCCCGCATGCCTAACAACCACATACAACAATCAAACATACAAAACAAGCAAACAAGCCTATCCTAGCATGCGGAAAACTAAATCGAAGTCAAAATCTTACCAGGCAAAGAGTTCTGGGTGTGTCTTCCTAATGTCCTCCTCTGTCTCCCAAGTACAATCACTCTCGTCCTCGCTCCACTGTACCTTGACTAGCTTCACCGCCTTCCTTCGAAGTTGCTTCATGTCGTGCTCGACAATACGGGCCGGCTTGCGGTTCCCAACCGCCTCGGGTTCTACTTCGAAGTCCTCCAACTGATCAGGTGAAATAGTCATATCTGAGTCGTGAACGAACTTCCTTAGTTGGGAAACATGAAATACGTTATGAACTCCCGCCATCTTCTCCGGTAAGTCAATTCTATATGCCAAATTCCCGACTAGTTCAAGAACAGGGAATGGACCAACAAATCTTGGTGCCAACTTGCCTCTCCTGCCAAATCGTACTACGCTCTTCAACGAAGAAATCTTGACAAACACCAAGTCGCCAATGGAGAATTTTAAGTCTCTTCTCCTCTTATCAGCATAACTCTTCTGCCTATCTTGGGCAGCCTTCATTCGTTGTTGAATGATCTTAATCTTATCTGAAGTTTCCCTCACCACATCTGGTCCAAGCATAAACTTCTCGCCAGTCTCTATCCAACATGATGGTGAGTTGCATGGTCTTCCGTACAAAGCTTCAAACGGAGCCATACCGATACTGGATTGGTAGCTATTATTATATGCAAACTCTACTAGATGCAAATGGTCATCCCATGATCCACCAAAATCCAATATACATGCTCTCAAGAGATCTTCCAAAATACGGTTCACCCTCTCCGTCTGACCGTCGGACTGAGGATGATATGCGGTACTGAGATGTAACTCTGACCCTAGAGCCTCTTGTAAGCTCTTCCAAAACCCACTAGTGAACAACGGGTCTCGGTCGCTCACAATGCTTTTGGGTACTCCATGAAATCTCACTACCCACTTCATATACAATTCTGCTAACTTAGCTGCCGTTCTGGTCGATTTGACCGGTATAAACCTTGCACTTTTAGTCAGTCGGTCTACAATCACCCAAATGCTATCATGTCCCGACCTAGTCCTTGGCAAACCATCAATAAAATCCATCGAGACTTGCTCCCATTTCCATTCGGGAATTTCTAATGGTTGCAACAAACCACTAGGCTTCTTTTGCTCGGCTTTAACTAGCTGGCAATTCATGCATTTGGATATAAACTTCCCAATGTCTCTTTTCATCCCTTCCCAGTAGTAGGTCTGCTTCATGTCTCGATACATCTTATTACCACCGGGGTGTATAGTCAGCTTTGAGTGATGACATTCTCTAAGCACTTCATCTCTCAATCCATTGACATTGGGTACAACAAGTTTTCCATTCTTTCTAAGCCATCCATCTCGATCAAGCCCATACTTGTTCATCTCCTCATCGATACCCATCTCTAACTTGGAGATGATTTCCAATAGGTTAGGATCGTCCCTCTGACTAGAGCCGATCCGTTCAATCAAAGTGGGTCTGATCGTCAAACTTGCTAACATTTCTGGATCCAATTCACACTTTGGTCTGAAATCAAACCTCGCGATAAACTCCAGTTGCTTCCATTCAAGGAACATAGCCCCTAAGCTGGCATGTCTTCTACTCAATGCATCAGCCACCGCATTGCCCTTTCCTGGTGTGTATGCGATGTCAAAATCATAGGAAGCTAAGAACTCTAACCATCTCTGCTGACGGAGATTCAGATCTTTCTGAGAGAAGAGATACTTTAACGACTTATGATCTGTAAACAGCTCAAATCTTTCTCCCAAGAGATAGTGTCTCCACATCTTTAACGCGAACACGATTGCTGCTAATTCTAAATCATGGGTAGGGTATCTTCTCTCGTGCGGTTTCAATTGCCGACTTGCGTAAGCTACAACCCTACCGCCCTGCATCAATACAGCACCCAGTCCGGTACCACAGGCATCCGTGTATACCGTCATCTCTTCATCCCCCTTAGGAATGACTAACACTGGTGCGCTTGTCAACTTGTCCTTTAGACTTTTGAATGCATTCTCGCACCTTTCATCCCAGACAAAAGCTTGATTCTTCTTGGTCAACTGGGTCAATGGTGCTGCTATCTTGGAGAAACCTTGGATAAACTTACGATAATATCCCGCTAACCCCAAGAAACTTCTTACATCTGTTGCATTCTTGGGCGTAGGCCAATCCTGTACCGTAGCTACCTTTGCCGGGTCCACGGCAATACCATTCTCTGATACAACATGGCCCAAGAACCTCACTTCCCTCTTCCAGAAGTGACACTACGAAAACTTTGCTTTCAATTGGTGTTTTCTCAACACCTCCATCACTATTCTTAAATGTTCCTTGTGTTCTTCCTCTGTCCTCGAATAGACCAAAATATCATCAACGAACACAAGGACAGACTTATTCAACTGATCTCTGAACACCCTATTCATAAGATCCACAAAATATGCTAGGGCATTGGTCAGCCCGAACGGCATGACCAACCACTCATAAAATCCAGACGGCGCCCGAAATGTCGTTTTAGCTATACTCTCAGCTTCCACTCTAAGCTGATGAAAACCTGTCGCGAGATCCAACTGAGAAAATACTCTCGCGCCACTCAACTGATCGAACAAATCATCTATCCGCGGTAGAGGATACTTGTTCTTCCTCGTCACTTTATTCAACTCGCGGTAGTCTACACACAAACGAAGGGAACCATCCGCCTTGGTAGCAAACACAACTGGTGCTCCCCATTCAGAAACACTCCTTCTGATAAATCCCTTCTTCAAAAGATCGCTGACTTGCACCTCGAGCTCTCGCTGCTCTCTTGGTGCCATACGACGAAGTGGCATCACTATAGGCCTGGCATCTTTTACCAAATCAATACGAAACTCAATCTCTCGGTGTGGTGGAAGTCCGGTCACTTCTTCGAAAACATCCGGATACTGGCCAACCACGGGCAAACCTGACAACTCACTCTGCGGAATGTCGAGGGAGTTTAGAAAACTAGCCAATACCCCCTTACTGGGTAGACCACCAAACACTATCCTTCGCCCATCATCCGCTCTAGCTGTCACCAACAAGCCCTCACAGTCTACCACCACCCCGTATCTTTGGAGCCAATCTACTCCCAAAATAATGCCAAACCCAGTAAAGCCCAAAACAAAGAAATCACAAACAAACATGCATCCATGACTCGATAAGACCACATTACGACAAATCATGCTAAGGCTAGTAGAACCACCAATCGGGTTCGTCACTACTAAAGGTCTATCGACAATCTCGGGCTCCAATCCCAACCTATCTACCAGGTCACTAGATATGAAAGAACTGGAAGCTCCGGTATCAAACAAAACTCTAACAGGAACATCATAAACAGAAAGCATACCTTGAATGACGACATTCTTTCCCTTCTCCGCCGCAGTTGGGGCATTCGACGAAGAAGGAATAGCATTAAGAGCATAGGCTTTTACCATTTGCTTTTCCTTAGGGGGCTGTGGACACTTGTCCTTGTGATGTCCCATTTGGCCACAGTTGAAGCACTTCCTATCCGCTGGCTTGGCCCAACAATTACTAGCATAATGGCCCTTCTTACCACAGCTGAAGCACTCCACATCTTGCTTATTCTTTTTCTTCTGGCCATCCTTAGTCTGATTCTGCTTTCTTTTATTCTGGGAACCACCCTTGCCTCCACCACTTGCTTGTGGCTTTGGCTCATCTGCGGATGCAACCTCAGTCTTTGGCTTAGGGTAGAGACTTTCCGATCTTAACGCTTTCCCCACAATCGATTCAAACGTCTCATCGATGTGGTTAATAAGTTTTTCCCCCAAGTACTGATCCAAACCAGTTATGAATTTCTCATTCTTTTTCTCGGCAGTATCAATAAGAGATAGCCCATATTTTGACAAAGTGTCAAATTCAGCAACATACTCCGAGACAGCTCTGCCATTCTGCTTGAGCTCCAAGAACTTCTTAAACAGCACTGACTTCTGAGCGGCTGGAATAAACTTCTCGCTAAAGCGAGCTTTAAATTGCTCCCAAGTAATCTGATCTTCGGGAGTAGCTGCCTTTATAGCATTCCACCAATTCATTGCCCGCCCTTGCAGCTGACGGGACGCTAGCTTTCTCTTCATCGCATCCTCGATACCCAAATCCTCGAAGATACGTTCGCAACTATCCAACCAATCTTGAACATCCGTGGCCGACTCCGTTCCGTGGAACGGCTTTCCACCAAGGCTAGTATAATCCTTATTCAACTTGGCGAAGTCGACTCTTGGCGCCTGCACTATTGGACCACCACCATTTCCACCATTGGGAGCTGCCCTCTGTACATCTCTAAGCATCTCTCTCATGAGGTCAGTAAACATCGTCCTCATGTCAGCAGCATTCCCATTATTGGCTCCCCTACCAGCACCTCTGACATATCGGCTCATCGTCAATCTGAAAAAGGAAATGATTAACGACTCCATAGTGGTGCTAGTGCAGTACGACTTCATCCTTATACTACTAATAGTATATATATATGTAGCTTTTAAAAACCAAAGTAATCACAAATACGCTCTCTCGTATACGTATATTATCTCTCCCTGATAACTTCCCTAGGTTAACTACGCAACCTAGAGCTCTGATACCAAGTGTGACGGCCCGCTCCGCACCAGCCTACATTTCCTCCGGAAGTGCGCTGTACACATGTCCCGACTAGCACGGAACGGTCGCCAAAAAAAGGAAAGGAAAGGAAATGAACTAAACGAGGAACCTGTAGAATGTCTCACAACGCATGGGATAAAATATAATAATAACATACTTGAAATAAAACAGGCGAGACAGTGCATAAGCTGATAACTAATAATCAATGTCAACATCAGAGCAGCGGAAATCCAAATACAGCTTATTACAACTTTCCAAATTTACTGTTTCTAACAAAAGAAAACTAAAGTAGAAGATACACCACCAATGCCCAAGCAGTGATCTTCAACAACACAGGGAGAATATTATATATATTACGTGGAAGCCTCCTGCTCGTCTCCGGATCATCTACCCGTGCATCACCAGCTAACCTGTCTCTAGTCTGCTCGTGTGAGCACCTAGAGTAATAAGAGGAGACATAAAACTCTGGGTCAGACATAAAGCCTGGTATGAGCGATAAGCATCTAAACAGAATAATAACAGGTATACTAAACCATACCTGAACCTGGACCTGCAACCAAAGAGTTAGTACCACATACCGTACAATACTCTAGGTGCCATAATAAAGGGTGTAAGGATACGGGGGTGGGGTGTGCATGTCATAATGATAGCAACCAAATCAACCATAGCAACCATCCTCACATCTCTCACTCAGTGCGTAAAGCGTACGATATCTACCACTTTGGAACACTAGACAAACTGAGGTAACGACGAATCCCGACTTGTAGAAACCCTGCTGTGACCAAGCTAAACACATGGAGTCATGACCAAACATTTCAATGACCCACTTCATTGGTCGTAGCCCTTGGTTCTACCGATACCATAATGGCCCTGAATCCGCTTTCATACCTCCCACCATAGTGGTCCAAAGCTATAGACGTCGATAACTCCTTGGCACGCGTCCCGCAACAAAGCCCAACCATGAAGCGAACTCGTTGATTCCCATCTGAATCTTAAGCTCTAACTTCTCATTTGGACTTCCTTTGCATCTCGGGTTTGGTCGAATTGGAGTGGGTCTTCAGAAGAGTTGTCGCGCATTAACAGTCCTAGAATTATATTCGGTTCGGTAGTCATCACCTTCATCGGTTCGGGTCGGTAGTCATCACCTTCATCGGTTCGGGTCGGATACTCCACTTCGGGTCGGGTCGGTGTCCTCCTTCGGGTCGGGTCGGGGTGTCCTTCCTTCCAGTGCTCCGATCCGCTCCCTCATTTCTTCACGTATTCCGATCCGATCCCTCCTTGCCATCTGATCCGCGTGGCCTTCCCTCTTGCTAGTTCTCCCAAATGTTTACTTCCGATCCGAGCCCTGCGTCTCCAAGTCGATCCGATCTGGCCTCCAATTATTCTTCCGATCCGATCCCCTTGTCCACTCCAACTCCAAGTAAACGGCATTCCTTCTCGCCAAGCCTCCTCCAGTGACAAGTTCCAATCCAGTTCGAATTCCCTTGGTCAGTCCACAAATCCGATCCGACCCCTTTCTCCGATCCGAACCGGTTCGGAACCTGCACACTTCTGCAACTTTCCAGCGAGCTTTCTACGCCATTCGACGGCATTTTCGACCAATCTAACTATTCTAATCAATCATAAAACATACCATAGAGTCATAGCAACATGTAAGAACAACCACAAACACCTAACAACAATTCAAATGAACCAAAATGGATCAAAAGTGGCTAAAACCTCACATTTTCCTATAATCCCTCTTAAACATGTTTAAGCACATACCTAGTAAAACTTAATCAAATCGCCTAAATTTTCTAACAGAGCCATGAAATATTATTTAAGAATTTCCAAACATTTTTCCAGAATTTATTAGTGTATAAATTCGCTAATCTTCACTAATTACCCTTAATTAACTATAATTAGTGTCAAAACGATGCTATCACTCACCTTGGCCACAAAATAAAACACCAAATCAGAAATGTTCTCTGTTTGGGTCGAATTCCTATGTATAGCAGCAGCTCCAACCTTGCTTTGTTGCTATTTGGCCTTGTTTTGATGTAGTTTAGGCTTAATCTTCACTAAAAATGTGTTTTGGAGTGGTTTTAGAGGATGAAAGCCATTACTAAGGTCTCAAGAAGGTTTGTGGCGGCTCAAAACTGAAATGAAAGTGATAACCTAACCCTAATCAGTCCTCCTATACCTCTAAACCCGAAATTCCCCTGTGGTCCTAGCTGCTAATCACCCGGTTAAGCCCAATTAAGCTGTTTTTCACCATCTGAAACTCGTTTCAGCCATATCTCCCAAACGGTGAGTCCGTTTGACTAATGTGACCACTCTACGGAAAGAGAAACCATCATCCGGAGCCAATGGAAGTGGTTTCAGGTCAAAATTCATTTCCAGTCAAAAGTTATGGCCAAAACAGTGCTAACTAGGGGTAAAATGATCATTTAAAAATTGGGAAAAATCATGAACATGGGAAATGACCCCAATAGTCGTCTCCCAAAGTTACATGACCATACGACTTCGTATGTGACATAAATAAATATTCTACGATCCTATGATGCGTAGAATGCGGGTCGTTACAGCCGGCTAAGGGGTAAAGCCTTAGCCGACTTTGTACAAGCCGTCTAAGGCTCCCGTGACACTCCCCCGCGTTGGGGGGTTGCTCGTGGTCAACCCATGGAGAATTGACGTGGAGCAACCCTCAGGGTTAGGGATGCTCTTGGTTATTGCACCTAAGCATACCCATTCGAACCAAAACTTCAAAAAATTGGTAGCCAAACCTAAGACAAAGAATTAGCTTGGAACCTAGAAACAATAGCAAAACCCGCAGAAAATGAGGAAAAACAGAGGACCTATATAGTTGTGAGTAAACCTCCTTCTTCCTTTAAATCTATTGCTAATTAAGACGTATGATAGTGCAAACCATATGTATGTATGTTTTGAATGCTTCTAGTTCTAGTGTGTATTGAATCAAATTAGTCTTCATATTAAAACCGGAGTATAGCAACCCCTGTAGCTTGAAAATTTAGACAGTGGACACATATTTTTTGTGACTAAACCATATATACACATATATGTGTGTGCATATATGATCTTGAATGTGTATTTAGTAAATTCAAGGTTTCATATTAAAACTAAACATAAAACTGAGAACCAAACTGTGAATACATAGTGAGTAAACCCTTGATCCCAATTTAATCTATTACGAATTGATTTATAGGATGATGCCAATATATTTAGTCATCTATATGTATGGCGTTTAAAGAAATTTTCATCTGAAATGAATATTGGAAGGGACCTAGAACAAATTGCATAAACCTGTAGCATGAAACTTTAGTCCCTTTTGTTGTAATAAGCCAATACCTAACCAAGAAAAATGCATAACTAGAAACCCAGTGAATTTGAGGAAATGATCGAAAGCCAAGGGTTTTAGCGCAGAGCACCGTAGAAGTTTGTGCGACTTAATAAAATACCTGTAAGGAATTCTAAAGGTTTGTTTTAGGAGAACAAGATCGAAGACGAGATTTGGAGCTGCTTGTGGTAGCTTAGGTTTAGAGTCGAACAGCATCCTAGCAGTGGAGAACCAGGCATGCGCACCATGGGGGAACGAAGCAGGGGGGTCGTCGCCGAGTTATGACCCAAGTTTGTTCAGAGTCGGAGCAGAAGGATAGTGGGAATAATTGAAACAGTGGTGTTAGTTTTCTTTTTGAATGTCTAGGTGATGCTTCAATTTCGATGCACTGGGTTAGAAGAGGATTTGGACTCGTCGATGGTCACAAGGGGAAAGTGGTTTGTAGGTAGAGGCATGGCAGGGGTCTGGTGAGGTGATCACATGTGCACGTGCACGGTGCAGGTGGTGTGCAAGTTGAAGAGTCTGTTTCGTCATGTCCTTCCTTAGCTTGAGAAATGCTTTGTATATTATATTTGACAAGTATATATATATACATATATATACATATACATATATATATATATATATATATATATATATATATATATATCTGTGTGTATATATATAATCTCCTGTATATTTAGTTTGAAAATTTTATACTTTGTAAACTATTTGGATACTATATTCACAAAAATAGTTCCTGAGCTTGAGATGGAGCGATTAGGAAACCATTTCAAGTATTCACAATCATCCACTTTTAGTCCTGAATATTCACAAACATTTCCTGAGCTTGGGAATATATTTTGTATATTACACATATATATATATAAGACTTTAGTAGATATTGAAATGGGGGTACAAAGCAAACGCAGGGAGTAGAAGTGGGAAATGGGACACAAAGCAACAGGAAAATGGGGAACAAAGTAAACAAAAAAATGGAAACGCAGGGACTTTAAATGGGGTATGTGTGTTGTGTGCATGAAGGAGGACTAGAAGATATTAAGGGCAGGAGCGAAACAAGAAGGGAGTGGAGAAGAGAACATATCAGTTAGCACCATAGCTGTGCATATATTGGTGAACAAAATACTGTTGCCTCTTGCCTGGGTGCAGTGCATGAGAGATGGGATGCGTGGGCCTGTATGCTAACCACTTAAGTTAAAAAAACGAATAGGAAGAGAAGATGGGGTTCTTGCATTTTCACCTGGAGCTGTGCGTAACAGTTACAATGGGGATTCGTTTAGGCCTGGGCTAAGCCCATCTCTATAAAAAAATGTATGTTAAATTATAATGTAAATAAAGTATGTTTATATATTTAGGTATATATATATATATATATATATATATATATGAGTATATAAGAATATATGATCGAATAGTGTGGTCCGTGTCTGTGTAGTTGTATCGATCAATGGAATGTATAGATAACTTGATGTAAGTTATCTGCGTTTAAATTTTTTATTTTTAATAAATTAATTTAGTAAATAGCTAATGATAATTTAATACTAAGTATCATTTAAAGTTAACCAAACGAAAAATTAAATATGAACTGAAATAGCGTGCAAACTATTACGAATTGATCAGTAATGATCCAAATTCAGTAAATTCTAAATGGTTGTTAAATTAATTGATTGATTAGTTAAGTTGTATTTAATTACGTTAATCGTAATTAAATATTTTTATCGACATCTGTTAGTGGAAATAAACACTGTTCCACTAGAAATTGAATTGATTGAATTGTTTGAACACCCAAATAGCAGAAATAAACATTGTTCTGCTATTATATAAGTTTGCTATATTTTATCAGTTAATATATGTTGTTGAGATATTACCAGTTGATAATAATGAATTGTATTTATATGATGGTTTGTACAAATTGGGTTAACGACTTGAATGTCGTCTGTTTAAAGAAATGTACATATCGTTGGAGCTGCTAAATTATTTTATGTAAAGTAGCTGAGGAAAATACTCAAGTTTTGATAGTTGGATTTAATTGTTTTTAAGAAGAAATTTAATATATTATGTTAAATTAATCATGTTATTAATTTAAAAGGAAAGATTAATTGTAATCATTTTAAACTATCTGTTTTTCCGAAATACATGGTGAGAAGTTAATTAGTTTTAATTAACAAATTTTGGTAAGATAATGGTGTAATTAAATAGTAGTTCAAATTTGGATAAATCATCTCCGAAGATAATTTAGTTTAAAAAATAAAAGGAAATCAAGTCGATCATTTGGATTAAATTCCCCTAATTTATTATCAATTGATGAATAGCTCAAAACAACAACGTTGTTTGAATTGGTTTAAGATTTGGAAATCAAACGAGTTTTGAGACGACCCAAACTTGTCCTTACGGGAAAGGCCGAATTGAATTGAGAACACAACTCATCAGAACACAAACAATAGAACATTTCATTGCTATTACAACAATTTACATCAGAATACAAGAATATATCAGAGTATGAATAAATATTACACAGTGGAAAATATCACAGTTTTAAATTACAAAGCAGCGGAAAAATAATACATAAGAATAATGTACAGCGGAAATCATCGACAACCACAACTGAAAGAGATATACGGATACAATGCTTTCCGAATAAAACTCCAGCTGTAATCCAGGATCCTGTGAAAAGAAGTATCTGCGAAAACCAAAACTACTAGCTGCCCATGTGGAAAATATGGGCACCTTGAGTTCAGGTTAAAACAATAAACTCTGAGTCAGTCGTGTGACTGGTGTGTGAACTAAAACAGTTATTAAATCTTTATTTTTAAAGTTAGGTAAATCACGGGACCACGCTGTATATTACGGAATGGGTTTATCCTCCATGAATACCAGTGCATAAAAATAACAGCGCAATGATAAAGAGAAAAATGAAGCTATTATAAGACTCAGGTCCCATCACACAATGAACGCAGTCCAGGATAGAGTTTTCCCTTATAATAGCCAAATATGCTTGATACGCGAAATTTCATCTTTTAATATTACTATAAGTGAGGAAATCAACTTTATATATAAATGTAGAAATCATAGATGAAATGAATGTCCCATACCACTATGCCGCCAATAGTATACAACTAAAACCGTAAAATGTCGTATTAGAAGTTGGATTTCCACCATGATGGCTCCTGATTCGAAAGATCTACCGCGCAGTGCAATACACAACGATTTACGTCTCAGCTAGAGAAAACACCGTAATGCACATTTGCCATTTTGGGAAATCAAGTATCACTGACGTCCCAGCGAGAGAAGACACTGCTTACTCTATCCCTATGGGAATCGGGGGAGGGGGTGTGCCCTATCCCTCTGAGCATGGAGCTACCACACTCAGCTCATCTCAGTCGACCGAATCTACGATACCTCTAAGGGTGTCTATCCTCATCTCAAAAGCATACTGACCTGACCATCAGTTCACTACCATACTGGGGTGTGAGGCTCGCGAATTAACGCTACACAAAGCTATGCTAATTAAAGCTATGTTTTGATCATCATCCACCAAGCTCTGCTTTTCAACAAAAGCTGCATCTCAGCATGCCACACTATCAATCCATGTCATACCATTGATTTCTACCAATATATAACCTCTAAGCTCGTACGTCTTAGAGAAGGGTTTTAAGAAAGAGAATAAATTCGCCACCACTAAACATATATATATTTAGCAGAGATCAACGAATACAACATAATGGTATACAATGTCAGACACACCATCCATTTGCAAGTCCGTTCCGGGTCTGAACGAAACCGGAGGCACCTTATTCCTCATCCCGTATGTCCAATACAGGAGAGAGACCCTCGCATATCAGAACAATCAGCAAATACGTCCGGACGGCTACCACTATACCCCCTTCAAGGTAGCTACTCCAATCATGGGCATCAGTAGAAACCCATCCATTCAATGTGAAGATCGTCGGTTTTGCACTGTCTTCAATTTCTTCGACTGTTAGTCGTCGGAAAAATTATTCAGAATGGGTTAAACCCAGTCTTTCCAAATAACTCACGTATCTTATAATCAAGTGCTATAACAACACATCATACGCCTCATTCCAATCCAGAATATTCTTTTATTCATATTTCTTTATTTTGGAAAGGTTCTCATTAATCTTATCAAAAATTATCAATTTTAAACACACTATTTAATCCATTTCTTCGGAAATCATTTCAAAACATTTTATAGTATCTTTTCACAGTTTAAACTAAATTAAGGTTTATCAAACTAGTCGAAATTAACACCTTACCGAAGTAATCATTCATTTTATTATCCCCTCCCAACCTACTCATCCCATGGAGCAAAACTGGTAGTACTCCATATCTAACACTACTGTGTTATCGATAAATTCAATTACCATTTCACGTTCAAATCTAATTAAAGATTTAACTATCGCATGAAGTAAAACTGGTAATAGTCCATGCTCGATCACTTTCTTGAATTTGATAATTTTAACTATCCCATTCCATTTCAATCTAATTAAAGATTTATTAAAACTCTATTTAATTTTAATCTCTAAAAATCATTATTTAATGATTAGTCAAATTTAGGAAATAAATCATTTTTTACTGGGTTAAAGAATGAGTGCCATTTAGAACACAGTTCACGATAAACCCAAAATCATCTTCCATTAAACTGGAATCTACACAGAAATCATAACAGTATATAATCAATATAAATTCTTGTATCAGACTAATAATATAAATGGAATAACGGCAAAGCCTTATAAATTCCATATATAATAACGGTCTTCCTTCACAGAAGCTCATCTCGATTATTACTAAATCGAATTCCATTCAATTCCAATTTAATATATTAAATTGGAAAACATTATTGTGGAAAATTTCATTAATCTTAATTAAATGATTTATAAATTCCAAATCATATTCTTCACTATTAATTGGGTTAAAGAACAAATGTTATTTAAAACACTGTTCACGATAAACCTAAAAAATCTGATTCTTTTATTCAATTCCAATTAAATATTAATTAATTGGTAAACTTCTCTAAATCTTAATTAAAAGATTTAATCTTTTCTCAACTGGATTTTAAAGCAGTGTTAGTAAAGACATCATTACGTCAAACCCAAAATCCAATTTGATATCAAATACAAGGCTCTGAATAGAAATTATATCGGCTTATATTCAATATCAAATTCTGAAACCAACAACTATCGCATTGGGAATAACAATATATATATATATATCTTTCGAATTCGTCAACAGTACCCGTATAATCATGGAATCCAATACCAAAATATTCCGAAGATTATTCCAATTCAAATCCATTCCAATTTATTCATTGGAAATTTCTGGTTATATTAAAACCGTTTTCAAATCCATTTTTTATATTTTTAAAAATAATTGGATTATTATACTAGTTTTAACTAGTTCATTTCGATAAAAATATATTTTTTATCTTTTCAAATATGGAATTTTTCATCCATAATCTTTTCAAATCGTTTATTATGATTTTACCCAATTTTTTCATATTTTTAATAATTGTATTAAGGCCCTTATAGTCAGTTTCCAATAATGGCCATCGAACTGCATCCATAGCGACCTTTTCTGAAATTGGTTTGGACATATATCAAAATATAACCGTTAGATTTTAAATCTCTTGTATTCATTGGAAAGCTCTTTTCGATAGGAATCCAACAGTTCCGGGTTTAGGGGAATCCGACGGTCGGATCTCCCGTTACATCAATTTGAAGTTAATGGTTGAAATTCGCGAACGGTCGCTGCGCGGCGCGTTCTATTCAAGCCATTTAATATATATATATATATATATATATATATATATATCATTGATTTCTGTTCAAAACGTGTTTTAAAATATTTATAAATTCGTTTTAAAAACGATTCCAAATTCATTTTCAATTTTAAATCAAAATTGAATATTCCATATCATTATAATTTGAAAATGATAATATTTTCAAAATATCAGATTTTAAAATCACTTTTCAATATTCATTATAAAATGAATAAAATCGACAGAAAATTCCGTTCGTGTTAAAATGGCGTTTAACTACTTAACGCGTCTTCACATTTCAATATTTTCGTGTCCATCCAAAATCGGACATCAAAATCACATTTTCATTATTCACTGAATATTATTTTAAAATATTCGTTAGTTCTGAACTAGAATTAGACTCAATCAATTACCATATAATTTCAGTTATATGGATTTCATACACCGCGTGTATACCACAATAATGATAAACAATCATTAAAAATTCATACAACATCCAGAGTGCATTTTACAACTGTATAAGCATTAAAATCTTTATTAATAATTCTCTTGGGAGCACAAGTTTTGGTTCGACTGTGAACTTCCCAAAATGCCCTTACGTATTAGCTTTTAAATATACAAAATTATTATTTAACCTAATATCCCTAATAAATTAGGCATTAAATATCATTTAAATTAGGATCTAATAAACCTTTTCAACAAATTCAAATTGCCTCTTTAATATCGCTCAAAAAGAGGATCTCTAAGTATGCTTTCATTGCAAATTTTAATCGCTTCTCCTTTTAATTTAAAATTTCATTGGTTCTAATGCTACGAATTTCCATGCATAATTTACTGCATTCATTCGGGGTTTTATTATGCAATTAAAATTTTACATTCCAAAACAGTTCGCTTAAAACCTTTATTTTGTGTATACGTGATACTATTATATGTATAAACATATTTGTGTTTAAAACTAAAACTAATACCGTTTATATTTGGCATATAGATCTACTAACTCAATTTATTTTCCATATATAGAAATTAATATTGACTTAGATATATGGCAATTTCTTATATGGTTAGAAAACAAATTTGGCACTATATCAACGACAAATTTTTTATTTTTTTTATTTAGGTGCTAAGTTTAGGACAATTTCTTTGATATAGTTGCTATTTATTTTAGTTTATCCATTTTCATTGGTTCTAATGCTACGAATTTCCATGTGTAATTCGTTGTTTCCATTCAGGTTTTTATTATGCAATTAAATTTTTACATTCCAAAACTATTTGCTTTAAACCTTTATTATATGTATACATGATACTATTATATATGTATCTATAAACATATTTGTGTTTAAAAGTAGAACTAAGGTCATTTATATTTTGCATATAGATATACTAATTCAATTTATTTTCCATATATAGAAATTCCTATTAATGTGGATATATGGCAATTTCTTATATGGTTAGAAAGCAAATTTGGCACTATCTCAATAATATTTGTTTTTTCAATTTCTTATATGGAATTTTTATATCCAATTCAATTTCGAATATAGATGGTACTAATAATTGGAACAAATCCCTAAAATTTCGCTGGGTCCAAAAAAATAGCATACGTCTTACCATGTTTTATTCATAGCTAAAAAATAGCATCTTCTGCATTTGATTGGTTCTAAAATACTCTCAGCCTCTACCTACAAATGCGACATTTCTAGAACAAACCATACACCCCTTTAAATATCGTTCAAAATCTCCACTCATATTCACATTTCTCTCCTCATTTTCACCGCTCTTTGTTCATCACCATTGCTTTCTTTTCATTCACCCCTCCCTTCGTATTTTTAGGAAACACTTAAAAGGGAACGATCGCTATACCACCAATTCATATTTTAAAAAAAAATTGATGTGGAAATTACCTCCAGAACAGCTTTAATGTCGGTCTCGATGGAACTGAAGATTCTAGCTGAGTCGTCATCACTTAAGACATTGGAATTTGTGCGATGCTTTTCAACATCGCATTTGTCGTATTTGTGGCAGATCGCTCAAAGCCCTAGGTTAGTCATTTATTTTTACTTCTTATTTTTTAGTTGTTAAACTTTGAGAATATTTCGAAGCTTCAGGCTCCTCGGTTTGATTTTCTTTGTGGTTTGCAGTTTGCAGGTTTCGATGGCGCTTAGGGTTTGTAAATAGGAGTAAGAAGCAGAACGATTTGAAGGAGGGGTTAGATTGCTTATTCTGCTTGCTAGACATCTTCGTGTAAGACTCCTCAGAAATGGAGCCATTGTTCCTCCCATTGACATGCAGAATATAGCCACCTACCATAAATATACCAATTTTTTCTTCAAAAAGAATATTTTGTACAAGTGCACACACAAACGCATATATGTAACTCCATCTTCAACATTGTATGTAGATATACTTTCAAATTTGTTTATGTTGTTAACTCTTTCTGCGTTTTTTAGTTTCACATAATATTTATAAAATACATAATATTTGAGGAATAACCATGCTCAAAGCACGTGCTACGATCACGCGCGGAGTGCGTGCCGTTACACTCGTAAATAAATAACGCTTATACAGTCTGTCAACCCATCGATTGACATACCACTAACTATTGGGATCAGTGTATGTTAAATATCATCCTAATACCTGTGTGGGTTTTCAACCAACAAATACTGTTTATTGTTTGTGCAGTTGAGTGACGTGTAAAAATTATCGTCCTAATCAATATCAGTTAAATAGTTGTGCAAAAACAAACTGTCCGATTTGTAATTGAATATTTATTTTATTTTATTTTCATGATAGTTTTTATATATAGTTTATATAAATAATTTTATATACAACAATATCAATCACTGACAATCCCAATCACAATCCAAATAAAAAATCAACCATGATTTGTACAGAAAAATAGTGTTAGGAGCTACTAAGCCCTGTTTGCAACCTATTATATAATAACTATAAAATAATTTGAGTGAGAGAGAGTTCTCACAGTTGGTTTCCACTCCGTCATTCTTTATTTCTGATTTCAGTTCTATTTGAATTTAAATTAGCTTCAAATTATGATTTGCTCTTTATTGATTCTGGTCAGTTCTTTGTTGTAGCTCTCGACAAGAGGATTCCAACACTTTTGGAATCATCCCATTCTGATCTCATATGAAAAAATATTGATTTTTAAACATTAATTACATTCATTAATTAAATAACTATAATTAATTAATATAAATTACAAAAAATTAGGGTACATCCCCCTTCCTCTTCATGGTCCGTCGCTCCAGGATAAAGAATCCATCGTTCAAAATGGGAAAACCGTCGCCGCACCTTGTACTGATGATCGAAACCCGTTCCACCCTACCCACGACGTAGCCCTATGTGTCACTTCCTTGTGCGCGCCACATGGCCCCCTCGGTGGACCCCATTCGGTAGAAACAGGCTGCGAATGGAAGCACTTTGAGTGCTGAAATCGAGCGATTTTCTCAATGATAATTCATCAAACACGGATGGATTGGAAGAGCTGAGATTGCTCTACAAATTTCGTTCAAGAAATTTTTAAAATCATTGTGTGGATTGAACAACATTTGGACGGGAAGATTAGAGCAAATTCCGCCATTCGATATTAGAGCTGACGGCTCGTTTAATTTATGGAGGAAAAATTAGGGTTTCATTATATTTATATATATTTAATTATTATTTTATTCCAAAAATACCTGTTTATCCGTTCAAACTCCAAATCAAACCCAACGACTGTTGCCTCTAGCTAAATACCCCCATTCCGGATACAACGGGATATGTTTCATAAGTCAATTCTACTGTTTTAATCAATTTTTCCCAAAATTAAAATATAAATCAATATATATTGAATTTAAACGTACATTTTAATTTACTGGGGCCACATATTGACTCCAAAAATTACAGAAAAATAAATCTAGTTATGTTTTGACGATACATTCCTAACAAAACTAATTTCATCAAATTTGGAGACGTTTGAAAAATGGCCATTTTCAGGTCGATCCAATTCAAACTGAAAAAGTCAAAACATATTTAAATTTATCACGCTCACATATTAAATCCAAAAATTATGAAATTTGAAACCTAATAATAATTTGACATTATGGATCCAACAAAAGTTGTTTCGTCGAAAACGGAGGTCGTTTGCAAAATGGCTATTTTTAAGGGCTATATATTATATTAAAATATAAATAAATTCCATAGTGACTATTTTGAATTTTAATCTGGACATAACTTTTAGTTTATATTATGAAATCTCAGTTTCTTATATTCGTTAGAAAGATATAGCTAAACAAATTCAAATGTTTCTGGTTTTACTGAAATCCAACTTATTTTGAATTATATGCATTCATTTGAAATTTAAAATCGAATTTTCAAACTACCGCGCCATTTTGAGTTCGTTTTATAATTAAAATAAATTTATACGTTCTAAGTTTGATTAAAATAAATTTTTCGTCGTTATTATTTAAAGTAAATCATATTAAATTCTTAAAATCAATTAAAATAACTAAAATAAAATTTTTAAATTGGTTCAGAAATTCCGGGTTGTTACAATTTTACCAACTTATGGTTTTGTCAAATATTTTGGATACCGAACTTCTACGAATCTTCACAATGAGAATGATTTTGACTCAAGGTCCGAGAGGTAATCAAAATATCCCAACTTAAACGATTTCACTATTATTAAATATATCATATTAGTTTGTGTTCGAAATGAGTGTTGGTGTTGAATATCGTTTTCAGTTATGAAACGAATATTTGAGAGTGAGATTATCACGTAAGATAGATAATTAGAATTTTGTTGTTTAATTAATAATTATATTTTCAAATAAATATATATACAAAGTTAATATTTGAAATTAAATAATATAGATTATTTAAATAAGGCTTAGCGGATCTAATAGAAGTAAATCTATTTATTTTATATTTGATATTTAAATAAATGACTATCAAATCTAGACCCCTTCCGTTATTCGTTTCGAAGAGACCGGAATCTAAATTCCACTTCGATTCGACATATACGTTCCGAGTCAGAAACTATTGAAGACCGTTGAAGATGGAGTATTGCAAGGGCTATTCTATAAATCCTAGATAGAAATTGCATAAGATGGATTTACAGGATAGTTCCTTTGGTTTGTCTAGTTCCAGGACAATTTGTATGTAGAAATATCTGAGTATACATAATAAATTGCATAAGTTGATTTCTTCAAACGTATTTACGTTTGGTAGCTGAGGAATTCATTCCTCTTAGCTTCATACATGAGATATTTTTGGCGAAATCAACTTGTGATTTGGCGGGTCTGACGATGTGGCATTCAAAGTGAATGAAGAGTTGATATATCAAAGGTAAGTTCAGTCTCAAGCCTCACAACCAGAAAATAACAAAAATCGGTCAGGTCGCATGGCTAAGTGAGTCGCTTCCAATTAGGGTGTATTGTCACCTATCTAGCGAAATTCCATTTACTTCTTTATTCTTTTGATGATGTCCCTTTCTGGAAACGGTGGGTAGCTCCCAACCGTTGGTGACAATATATTCGATACACTCAAGCAAAATGAGTGGTCTGTCATGTGTGGCCGGGTCGCAAGATGTTCTTGTTAAACCCGTGTATTCCCCTCTAGAGATACATTATCAAAAGGTGGTTCCATACCTTATTATAGTTGGAAATATATTATGCAATAAGCACTCACAATTTTGATTATATACATATATGTAGAGCGTGAGATGCAAGCGTTTTGCTAGACTACTATTTATTTGTGATTGATAGAGACTCTTATTATAGTAGAAGAGTTTTGATATAAAGACATTTTGGGTTATCGTAAGGTAAAAACCATCCACATTTATCTGTGGGTCAGTCTTACGATTATCATTTATTTTAAAAGGATTTTTAAAAGTTAAAACGATTGTTCTGGATTCTCATAAGAGAAAAATCCATTCCGTGTTATACGGCGTGGTCTTATGAGGTATCATTTATGTTCTCAAGCTGTTTTAAAATCGTTTACTCATACTAGTCCCATGACTGACCTAGAGATTATTTTTCTATGTTTTTGCTAAACTCTTGGGTTCCCAAATTTGTACGAGCAATCAAGTAGCTCGGGATTTTACATTTCTGGAGGAGCTTGGAGCAGGAGGCTTCAAAGTTAGGTATTTAGAGTTAATTCCGATGTGTTGTATATGTGATGTAATTTGATGATGTATGTAAGTGATAATACAGTTTGTATTTCAAAGGTGATTTTATATTTTATTCTGCTACGATTGTAAGACTCGATATTGTTGTTTAGTTCTATCTTCTATCTATCTCTTCTATTCTAATTTTTCTATCTTTTTATTTCTCATCCTCTAACTTCTTTCTATTAATGATTCGTATTTTCGTGCAATTTGGGTTGGATGTGAGTTGTATTCAGTCAGCTCAAATGGTACGGATTTGCGGAACGTTACATAATTAGATTGTTGAATGTCAATCCATATCCTTAAACCCTCAGCTACTGTCAAAATAGCTAAGTTGTCCTGGCTAAAAGCCAAATAATTCCCATACTAGTAGTGACGAACATCATTTGGAGGCCGTCAAATCGTCGGGCATTGATCCAAATCATTCAACCCTCAATTTCTATCGATATGCACTAAGGTTCATTTGGCTAACGTCCTTATTGCTCCCCTCTTAGTGATAATGAATATTACCCCCAGGCTATCGAGTCATAGAATCGAATCCTTTGACCTACGGTCACTATCAATATGCGTTGAGGTCGGTTTGGCTAAAGTCCAAACTATTCCTCTCATAGTTGTTGGATCTAGATTAACCCTAGAGGGGGGGGGTGAATAGGGTTTATCACAGTTTATAAACTGAATTGAAAAACTGACAGGATATTAAAATAATAAACATATCACAGAATGCAGCAGAAATAAAAGTGCAGAAAATAAATCACACACAGATATACCCAGCTTCGGCAAGACTCTGCCTACTGCTGCATTCCTAAAGTTTCTACTAGGTGATAGAACAGATCCCGCTTACAAGACCATGTAAACTTGCGACTCCCTCGCTCTTATTCTAACCCTACGCTCAAAACTCTAGACTGGTCTATATCCCCTAGACCAGATTTCCCCTAGTTTTACAGACGCTAGTAAACTGCCAGTTAACACCCTAACTGGATTCCCCTAGAATTTTACAGACTCTAGAAACTGTCAGTTAACCCCTAACTGAATCCCCTAGAATTTTACAGACTCTAGCAACTGTTCAGAATGGTTTACAAAAAAAAAAAAAAGAAAATACAATACAACCAATAAAACCCCCTTTGTCTAAAGTTATATAAGCCTGCCACTTTGCTTTGTCATTAAAAAACTTGGTCTCCTCTTTGTTGATGGCGGCTGAGAAATGGGAAATAGGGTTTTGCCCCAAATCAATTTGACTTCAAAAAGGTTGGCTCTGAATTATACTCTGATGCCCCGATTAGTTGATGCTCCTTGGTCGATTGATTTGGCCACTCTTTGGCGATCGAAAATAATGAAGTAATTTTGTGAGTTTATCTGAATTTGATCTTTCAATTTTGCTCTGGTTTTTGATGTCTGCCCATGTTGATTTGTGTGTGCTTATGTAAGGTTATAGAAGACCTTAAGCCCCTCTGATTTCACAAAAAATGATTTGCTCTGATTGTGCATGGACTTTTATTTGTTGCCTTGAATTGAAAATGATATTTGCGTGATACTTTCCTCTTTGCTTTATGGCATTGAATGAATTGTCTGCTGTCGAGTGAATGCCATGTATGATTTGTTGAATTCAGGAAACTTTTCAAATTGTTTTCATGGTGCTTGCATATTTCTGGAATCAATAAAGATCCTTTCTTGCCTGGTCAATTTTTGTCCCTCTTTGAATTTTGAGAACAAAAAAAAAAATTGCCAAAAATATTTATTGCCACAAATGCACATTTAAATACTTTCCATTCATTTATGTGCTTCTTTAAAATAATTCATGCACCATTTCTTGCATGCCTCTTCTATTATTTGTCTTTTGCTATGGACATTCAATTGCAATCAAAGCATCATGCATCAGCTGATTTTTGAATTGCTGCCTTGATAAAATTGGCCGAGAAGTCTAGAAGTAAATTTTTGCCCCTTTGAAAATTGTTGCCAAAAACGTAGACCATGAATGAATCTTATTTGTGGCCCCTTGAAATAAATAATCATATCTGGAAACAAATGATCTCTTGGCAACATGATTTCAGAAAACAATAAGCATTGATTGCAAAACTGTAATTCAAAAATCTTGCCATATATACATGTATGAACTGATTTGTTCACATATGCATTTCTGAAAATGAATTAATCACTTGCCACAATATTTATTCATTTATGAAAAACAATTGCATATGTGACCTTGAACATGATTTCAGGAAATCATTCAATTGTTTTTCTTGGCCCCGAATTGAAAAACACCTGCATGTTGATTTTGAACATCTTGAAAACTTGCCAATAAATTGTTGCTTGATTAGCTCCTGTAGCTTGCAAAATATGAGTTTCTGGAAACGTTTTATGGAATAAATATTTTCATTGAAAACTTGAGTTTGTTGTCCTTCTTGATTTTATACTTGCCAAGAACTTGCACCCTTTTTCTTCTCCAATTTGGTGTTGAAAAAAAAAACTTTCCATGCTAAAGATTCCATTCACTGCTTTGTCATCACTGATTGAATATTCATTTCTGGAAATGTTTTAAAAATAAGAATATATGCTTGCATTCATGACATTATTTATTTCTAGAAATGTTATTCGATTGAATGTATTAAAAAAAAACTCCCCTGACATTTCATGCATGTTGAAATCCAGTTTTGTCACCATTTCTTTGAGCTAGTACTTGAAAGCTGCAACATCACATTTGTGCCATCTTCATGTTGACGTTTCTCTTGCCCAAAACTGTGCATGCTGAATGCGTGATTTGTTGATTTATGGAAATGCTTTAAACTCTTGCCAAAAAAAATTCTTCAGTGCACTGATGTCTCATGTTTAGTTTCTGCAAATAAAAATAGATTCTTTCTTGCCCAAATTTGTACTTTGTTGCCTTGTTCGAATTTTTTTTTGAAACAAATAAAAGATTGCCAATTTTCCAAAATGAATTTCTTGAATGCATTCCTTCTTTGCATACACATATTTCCTGAAATAACTTGAGTATTGATTTAGCACTTGATTTCTTTCATGCTAAAAAGATGTGTGTCATTTTTTGGAGTTTCTTTGCAAGATTAAATATGATGCATTCATGCTAAATATGCATTCATCCCAAATATACATTCATGCCAGATATGCATTCTACCAAAAAAAATATCTAAATAGATTGAAGTTTCTTTGCATGATCAAATGCTTCCTTGCAATTCATATGAATGCACTGCTGTGATCTTGCATGATTGACAAGAAAAGAAAATGTTTTCCAAAGAAAAATCTGTTGCTAAACTTGTTGTTCCTTTTTTTTTATATGTGCCATAATTGCAATGTGAATGAGTGAAATGCAGTAGTGAGGCAATGACTGTATACTAGAGTGATGAGAGTTGTAGTGAGGAACAAATGTACAAAAATGAGAAAAATTGTACCGATATTTGTAATAAACAAATTTGATTGAAATATATTATGTTCAAACAAATTTGTTTAACATATTCAGTTTATATACAAGTACAATATCATATGAAGAATATACAAATAGTGGAGTTATAAAATTGTACTGTTTGATTGTTGAAATAGAATATTATATTTAATAAAATACTGTTTGAATATTTAATTCTTGTCCAGTAGTATTTTATATAAATATAAATACTATATTCCTGTCTGTGATATAGAATAACAGTACAGTAACAAACACAAAAATAAAATTTATTTGGTTGTTATCATCAAACAAAAATCATATAATTGTGTATACAACTACGTCATATACAACAATCTCCCCCTTTTGATGACGACAAACAAATAAAAGATTTTGAGCATAATAAATGTGTTTGACAATGAATATTGAACTCCCCCTATTTATTAGCTCCCCCTATAATAGAAAACTCCCCCTATAACTGTGCATGAGTGAAATGAATGAATAATAATGAATTTTCAAAAAAAAAAAATATTTATAAAATATTCATTCATAAATCAAAATCCCAACCTATTCTCCCCCTTTTGTTATCATCAAAAGGATTCAGAATTTAAAATACAGATGAAAAATGACTAAAGATATAATTTCAGCTTAGGAGAAAGAACGGTCATCATAAATCATAATCAGTCAAACAAAAATCATAATATTCTAAGAACAGGTGGCATATTTCACATTGTAGAGAATGACGGATTTACGATGAATTTTATATAAAATGGGGAGAGTTAGAAAAAAGAGCTCCAATTATTTTCCAAAGAATTTTTATAAAAATGAGGCACAAAAACAGTGATGGATTTGGACTATAATTATAATTTCAACTTAAGTGACAAAATCGAATAATCTCAAATCCCAATCGCTATCAATCAACAAATCATAATACTTCATAAGATATTAACACATTTCACAGATTAGAACATGGATTGATAGGCTGGTTTTTATAAATACCAAGGAGAATTTCATATTAATTTTACTTTATAGCGCATTATTTCCTTTTTCTTTTTATCTTTTATTTAAGAGCACACTGACCACGCATAACCAGAGCTTGGATTTTTAAATGAGGTCAGTCGCAGCTTAAATTATAAGTTGTCTCTTAACCATGCATGACCAGAGCTTGGATTTTTAAATGATGTTAGAGACACACTTATATATTAATTATATATTTTATCATTTGCTTTAAATAGAAAAACTCCTCGGTATATATAACCAATATGAATGACAGAAATGTGGTAAGTACAGAAATGGACTGTGAATTAAATTTCTAAATTACTTATATTATGAAATATGCTCGATTGTGCTGGGATCATTGAAAAATTTCAATTGTCACCAATTCTTAAAAAAAAAATAACATAGTCCAATTTCTATCACAAATATTTTCACTGTTTATTCACGATGATTTTTTTTTTAAATTAACCTCTCCACATTAATATAAAATTATCATGGATGGCAGAAGGATGATAGGTAATGAAGATGGTCGTGAAATAATTGCCAGTTCAAAGATATTATAATAAACGTTCAACCATCATGAAAATCAAAATAACATCTCCTCCTGTTGTGAAAATATACTGCAATCACAATTCATCACAATTTCAAAATCTGATACTAATTTTGATGAATTATATATATAGTTCAATTTGGATATTGATTTCAATTTCTGAATGAATAATCAATACATAATTTTAAAATTGAAAATCAATTACAAGAGGAATTTATACAGATTTATACAAGGGGAAAAAATGTGTATGGTGTCTATACAAGGTGAAAATTCAAAAACAGATGGATGAAAAAGCTGATACCACTTGTAGTCTCCTTCTCGAGGATTTTAATCACACCCTAGATTAAAGAAATTTCAAACACAAATCCCAAACAGACAAGATTACAAATTTGGCACAATTATCAGAGCAGCAGTTAGATTAAAGCAGGCAGTTATTTAAAAACAGTATCAGAGCAGCACAGAAAACAATCTCACAGCAGACTTGTCAGAGGATGGTCACATAAGATCATTCATGATCCAAGATTAGAAATACCGTTTATTTGAAATCATTTGTGGAATATGAAAAACTCTAGATTTAATGAATCAATCACACCAAATTATTAGTTTCACATTCAAGATATGTGTGTGATTCAGTAAATCAATAATTTCAAATGATTTTAAACAAACAGATATTTAAATCAAATAACCATGAAATACCAATAAATTTCAAGACCCAAAGTTTTCAAGGAATTTTTCAAAATAATTTCTGACAAGCACATGAGTAATTTCAGATCATTTACAGCAAACTTAAGAGATATTCATGATCCAGAAAATTAAAAAATAATTTATTTGAAATCACTTGAATCAATGTCAAGTTTTGAGATATAATGAATCAGTCACACAAGGTTGAGAATTTCAAATTTAAGAGGTATGTGAGATTCAGAATATCAAGTATTTCAGATGATTTCAAACAAACAGATTTCAACCATAAAATGATCATGAATATAAGAAGAATTTTTAGATGTATCACTGTAATTCAAGACATTTCAAAATATCCAAGCCAATCTGAAAAAACAATGAAATTTTCACAACTGAGAAGTAGCAGTGTGCTGTAATGAGTATAATATTTCAAGCTTTTCTAAAATGAATTAGAAGAAACTCAAAACAGCAGAGGTGCGCGAATTTCCATTTAATTTTCAGATCTTCAAAAATTTAGAATTCACATTAACAGTGTTCAAGATATAACAAGAATACATCAACACTGTTATGAATTCAGAAAACAGAAAATAAACTTCAAAACAATTGCAGATATTTACAAATTTATATTCAAGATCTGAAAAAGACTAAAACATCAGATTTTCATTCAAGTGAAGCGCATTTCCAGAAAATCAAGAGTTATGCAATTGGAAGTTAATGAAGCCCAAAAGAAGTTACAATGATATAACAGTGACAAATCAAAACAGAAAACAAAGAAAAGTAAATAGAAGGGACAGAAGGAGAAATAAACAAAGAAAATAAAAACAGAGAATATTCACAAAGGTGAGTTTAGATATCATACCAGAATCCAATGTTAATCAGAATCTCTAACTCAACAAATCTTGGCCAAGGAACTATAAAGAATACAGAAATATAGAACAACTTGAAATCAATCTCTTTTCAGCACAGCAGTTCCTCAACCTTCTTCGGTACCTAACAGTTGAAAGGATCGAGTGGTCTAACAAAATTTGTAAAACCACTCACAGTTTTGTTAACATCTTTCAGTACCCAAACTTGTTTGTATAACAATCCATTTGAATCTACCTTTGTGCCTTTGGTAACCCAAACATGTTTAGTTTTTCCAAAAATCATTTTATTTCTTTTTGGGGTCCACAACTGTTCAACTGGATTGTTATCAAACCAATTCTTGTCTCGTTTGTGATTTAAAAACCTTTTGGAATTTTCACAATTCAAATTTTCAGAATGACCCATCTTGAAGCAGTTTGTAGGATTTTTAAAATCACACGAGCTCAAAAAATCATTTCCTTTCCCAAAACCAATACCCTTTTTATTTCTTGAAAATTGTTGATTTTTCAACAACATATTTAAAGATTTTTCTCCGCTAGAGAATTTGATTAGAGTTAATTCAAGTTGTTGAATTTTAGATTTAAGGTCAGAATTCTCTTTCATTAGATTCGAACAACGATTAATGCTAATCTTTCTCTTTTCAGTATCTTTCTGTTTCAAAATCAAATTTTCATTTTCAAGGAACTTGATTTTGGTCTTGGATTCAAGAATCTCAGATTCAAAATTAATTTGTTTTTCAAATTCAACTTTCTTGAAATTTTCAATCTCTTTTTCAAGCTCATTTAAAATCAAATCACTTTTCAACAAGCTTTCTTTTTCAGCAATTTCATGTTTGGAATTTTTGATGGCCTTAAAATTACTAAATTCTTTTTGCAAAGAATTGTTTGAATCTTTTAACTCAACCTCGTTATCTTTTAAAATCAAAATTTCCTCTTTAAGCCTTTGAATATTTTTATTGAGATGAACGACGTCAGTTTTCAACTTCAAACAACTTTCACAGTTAGAACTTTCTAATTTCACGACATTTGTAACTTCTGATTCCAAACAGTTAATTTTGCTATATAACTCATGATTTTTTGATTTTAAAGATTTATTTTTACGATGGAGTTTATCAACGATTTTTGTCAAATCAGTACACATATAAACCAAATCTTCATATGAGAAGCTTTCAATTTCATTGTCTGTTGAGTCTCTATCGTCTGATCTACTTGAATTTTCATCTGTTTCTTCTTCCGAGCATAGATCCGAATCTGAGTTGATCTTTTTGGGTTTTGAGCTGTTTTTATCAATTTTTCCATACCTCGTATTGAGAGTATTCCATATTTCCTGCGCAGTTAAACAATGGGAGATAAGGCCATACTGAACATCATCAATATGGGAATATAAGATATGTGTAGCATGATTATTAAAACGTTTATCTTCCTTATCATAACCATTAATAACAACATCCCAACATTTAAAATTAATAGATTTTAAAAAGGATTCCATTTCTGACTTCCAATTTGAAAAATCTGAACCATTAAAAATAGATGGAATGCGACTAGACTGACTCTCTAAGGACAGACAACTAGAATGACCCATGACTATAGAGTTAAAGAAATAACCTGCTCTGATACCACTTGTTCTCGCTTTCTCGAGGATTTTAATGACACCCCGGTGGCAAACAAAGGTACCTCAGAGACTGGTTTCACGTCCTGCCTCTCGACATGAACAACCACCCACGTACATGTAGGGATAAGAGTCACTACTTCGCCACTAGATCATAGAGCGAGAACTCCCTATCATGTTGTAACCTTATACCAGCTCTGATACCACTTGTTGGATCTAGATTAACCCTAGAGGGGGGGGGGGGGGTGAATAGGGTTTATCACAGTTTTTAAACTGAATTGAAAAACTGACAGGATATTAAAATAATAAATAGATCATAGAATGCAGCAGAAATAAAAGTGCAGAAAATAAATCACACACAGATATACCCAGCTTCGGCAAGACTCTGCCTACTGCTGCATTCCTAAAGTTTCTACTAGGTGATAGAACAGATCCCGCTTACAAGACCATGTAAACTTGCGAACCCCTCGCTCTTATTCTAACCCTACGCTCAAAACTCTAGACTGGTCTATATCCCCTAGACCAGATTTCCCCTAGTTTTACAGACGCTAGTAAACTGCCAGTTAACACCCTAACTGGATTCCCCTAGAATTTTACAGACTCTAGAAACTGTCGGTTAACCCCTAACTGAATCCCCTAGAATTTTACAGACTCTAGCAACTGTTCAGAATGGTTTATAAATAAAAAAAAAAGAAAATACAATACAACCAATAAAACCCCCTTTGTCTAAAGTAATATAAGGCTGCCACTTTGCTTTGTCATTAAAAAACTTGGTCTCCTCTTTGTTGATGGCGGCTGAGAAATGGGAAATAGGGTTTTGCCCCAAATCAATTTGACTTCAAAAAGGTTGGCTCTAAATTATACTCTGATGCCTTGATTAGTTGATGCTCCTTGGTCGATTGATTTGGCCACTCTTTGGCGATCGAAAATAATGAAGTAATTTTGTGAGTTTATCTGAATTTGATCTTTCAATTTTGCTCTGGTTTTTGATGTCTGCCCATGTTGATTTGTGTGTGCTTATGTAAGGTTATAGAAGACCTTAAGCCCCTCTGATTTCACAAAAAATGATTTGCTCTGATTGTGCATGGACTTTTATTTGTTGCCTTGAATTGAAAATGATATTTGCGTGATACTTCCCTCTTTGCTTCATGGCATTGAATGAATTGTCTGCTGTCGAGTGAATGCCATGTATGATTTGTTGAATTCAGGAAACTTTTCAAATTGTTTTCATGGTGCTTGCATATTTCTGGAATCAATAAAGATCCTTTTGTTGCCTGGTCAATTTTTGTCCCTCTTTGAATTTTGAGAACAAAAAAAAAAAAAAAAAAAAACAATTGCCAAAAATATTTAATGCCACAAATGCACATTTAAATACTTTCCATTCATTTATTTGCTGCTTTAAAATAATTCCTGCACCATTTCTTGCATGCCTCTTCTATTATTTGTCTTTTTCTATGTACATTCAATTGCAATCAAAGCATCATGCATCAGCTGATTTTTGAATTGCTGCCTTGATTAAATTGGCCGAGAAGTCTAGAAGTAAATTTTTGCCCCTTTGAAAATTGTTGCCAAAAACGTAGACCATGAATGAATCTTATTTGTGGCCCCTTGAAATAAATAATCATATCTGGATACAAATGATTTCTTGGCAACATGATTTCAGAAAACAATAAGCATTGATTGCAAAACTGTAATTCAAAAATCTTGCCATATATACATGTATGAACTGATTTGTTCACATATGCATTTCTGAAAATGAATTAATCACTTGCCACAGTATTTATTCATTTATGAAAAACAATTGCATATGTGACCTTGAACATGATTTCAGGAAATCATTCAATTGTTTTTCTTGGCCCCGAATTGAAAAACATCTGCATGTTGATTTTGAACATCTTGAAAACTTGCCAATAAATTGTTGCTTGATTAGCTCCTTTAGCTTGCAAAATATGAGTTTCTGGAAACGTTTTATGGAATAAATATTTGCATTGAAAACTTGAGTTTGTGGTCCTCCTTGATTTTATACTTGCCAAGAACTTGCACCCTTTTGCTTCTCCAATTAGGTATTGAAAAAAAAACTTTCCATGCTAAAGATTCCATTCACTGCTTTGTCATCACTATTGAATATTCATTTCTGGAAATGTTTTAATAATAAAAATATATGCTTGCATTCATGAAATTATTTATTTCTAGAAATGTTATTCGATTGAATGTATTAAAAAAAACTCCCCTGACATTTCATGCATGTTGAAATCCAGTTTTGTCACCATTTCTTTGAGCTAGTACTTGAAAGCTGCAACATCACATTTGTGCCATCTTCATGTTGACGTTTCTCTTGCCCAAAACTGTGCATGCTGAATGCGTGATTTGTTGATTTATGGAAATGCTTTAAACTCTTGCCAAAAAAAATTCTTCAATGCGCTGATGTCTCATCTTTAGTTTCTGCAAATAAAAATAGATTCTTTCTTGCCTAAATTTGTACTTTGTTGCCTTGTTCGAATTTTTTTTTGAAACAAATAAAAGATTGCCAATTTTCCAAAATGAATTTCTTGAATGCATTCCTTCTTTGCATACACATATTTCCTGAAATAACTTGAGTATTGATTTAGCACTTGATTTCTTTCATGCTAAAAAGATGTGTGTCATTTTTTGGAGTTTCTTTGCAGGATTAAATATGATGCATTCATGCTAAATATGCATTCATCCCAAATATACATTCATGCCAGATATGCATTCTACCAAAAAAAAATTGTAATAACCCGTATTTTAATAACAAGATATAACACAAAACAAGGCAGAATTAAATAATAAAATCTGAATCAAGGGAAACGGGCTATGCCATTGCGTTCGTCTCGGAAAAACATGCGAAATAGAGTCCGAGTTTTCGAAAATCGGAGTCCGTATGACCCGATTAAGGCCCAACAAAGTTTTCAGAAAATTTCTAAATAAAAACAGATTTTCAAATTTAAATCTAAGCTTGGAAATTGGGCCAGTTGGGCCAAGGCGGGAAAATTCCCGCCACAGTACCCAAGTCGACAGCCCTGTCGACTTGGGAGTCGACTGGGTCTGACCAGGTCGACAGCCCTGTCGACTTGGCTGTCGACTTGGCCTAGACGCCCAGTCCTGCCTGGTGCACCATCTTGAGAATGTGTTGAGCTAGAGGGCCAGATTCGATTTGGAGGGCTGAAATGAGAACTAGGGTTTAATCCTACGGTCTAAATCACTAGCCTAATCTATAAATAAGACCCTAACCTACCCTAAATCTTCATTAATCTATCCTACAACTAAACTATGGCAAAATCAATCCCCTCATGGCCTCCACTCTCTTCATAAATTCCTAAATCAATTTTCAAGAGATTCCCATGCATATAAGTGTATTTAGGCTTGTATGATCCTCTTTAGCTTGCATTAAAGTCTTGTTTCTCTATTGGCATCATAAAGGAGGAGTCTTGATCAAGTTTGCTTGCATTTTGGGGTTTTAATTAGTTGCATAAGGGGTTTCTTACATTTGCTATACTCATTTGAGTCTTCATAGCATTGTAAGCCTATTTCTACCCTTGTATTTTAACTATGAAGTTAATATGTTATGTTTCAAGTTTGAGTTTGGGGTTAATCATGATATGTGCTTTGATCTTATGATTTTATGCATAAGATTACTCTATGCATGTTAGTAAAGTCATTACCTTGGCTTTACGCATAGAAAGATATGATCTTTGGTTGGAAATGTTGCATAATGCAACTTTGAAACTCTCATAACCCTTGTATTAACATGCATATAATGTTATATGCATGTTACTAGTCCTTATCTCATGCTATCTATGGCCATGTTCCACCTATTTGCCAAGTTTGAGGTTATGCATGCATATGAACCTTATGCAAGTTGAAACCATGTTATGCATGCATATGAACCTTATGCAAGTTAAAATTATGCTATGCATGCTTATGAATATTTTGCAAGTTGATAACATGATATGCATGCATATGAACACTATGTAAGTTAAAATGATGTTATGCATGCTTATGAATATCTTGCAAGTTGATAACATGATATGCAAGTTTATGATCACATCTTTGTCTCATGCCACCATGTTTAACTTGTGGCTCCAACCCCTCTATGTCATGATCATGCCAAGTTCCTTCTTTCTATCCTTTATGCGCTATTGCGATATGTAAGCGATGGGATTGCGTTTGGGATTGGGTAAACTTAAAAGACATAAAAACATAAGCTTGGGAATTTACCTATTAAGTTAGGTCTACCCATTGGGAATTTACCTATTAAGTTAGGTCTACCCAATTGCTTGAAAACTTGTAATGTGATGGACATGACACTTAGAAAACATGAGAATGGCCAACTCGAGGTTGGGTTGAGCTTGTAGCATAAACCTACCCGGAACCGACCGGCTTAACTAGTGGCTACAAGCAATAGGACCCAATGTGTGTAGTTGGTCATGTCGCACGTAAGACCCGAGGTTAGACTAAGTTGTGGTGTAAACCTACCGGGACCCGCCCGGCCTAACTAGTAACCACAACAAGGTCTAATGTGTGAGGTTGGGTGCATTAAATTAATTAATGCCACATGGTAGGGTTAAGTCATGGACCGCTTGAATACTTAACCAATTAAACACGATGGGTTGGTAGGGTTAAGTCATGTACCTTGGGTACACTTAACCAACTTGGTACTTAGATGAGTTGGGTTAACCACGTTTAACCCATTAAGGAAACCCTAGTTACGTGGTCCTTTGCACCAGTAACCCTCTTGGATGTATCATGATACCCTAGGGACTAGGCTAGGGTGGGGCACGATTACTGGGATGACATGTAAGCGACTAAAACGACGGCTGTGTAGGTGCGCCGGTGTAGGTTCAGGCGGGCCATGGTCGTGCACACGGTCCGGAGTTGAAAAAGCAGGCACGGGCACCAGTAGGTTTAAACTGTGCATGCTTGGTTTGTGTCAGGGGTTGACACCCTAGGACTTGATACACCCTAGGGTGGACCTAGCACAGTTTAGCTACACTTCGTAGTTGGGCCGTATGACACCGACACTTGACGAGTTAGGCTGTAGGGAGCCGATCGACTAGACCGTGCTAGTTGGGCCTTGATTTAGGTCATTCATGATGGTGGGCCAAACTTGGGCCTGGGGATCACCTCTTGTTTACACTTGACACGACTTGTGATACTAGTACACTTGGTGCAAACCTCAATCTTGTTTATGCGGTACCACATTTGATCTATCTTGTTGACTTCTTACCATGCCAGTTATCATCCTATGACTCATCCTTGTTTATATATACTGTTAACTTTACTAGTTGTTGTACAATTGTAGATAGGACTTACCAGTCTTTTGACTGACCCGTTTTCTTTCGCCTCTTTTCTTTCGTTCCCCCCCCCCCGGTTTGCAGGGCGGGAATACCAGCACTTAGCTTGGATCTTAACTGCTTTTCTTGGATAGCTCATGTATGCTTCAGACTTGAGCTTGCTATGGTTTTCTACTTGGGGATAGCTACTTCATGTTTTCCTTTTCAGTTACAAGTTTTATGTTTCTAGACTTTGTTTATGGAAAATAATTAAGTACTGTGTTGTAACTTAACCTATGGATTTGATATGCTAGCTTTTATCCGCTGCTATACTTACTCTGTTTTTACTTATATGTTCTGTCTTGTGATATCTGCATGCATGATTACCTGATTTAAACGCCCCTCCAAAGTCAGTGTCCTTGCAAGAGTGGCACTGGCGGAGGTGGGGTGTTACATTTGGTATCAGAGCCTAAGGTTTACGAGATTGGAGCAAAAAGGGTTTTAAAGTTACTTTTAAAAGCTATTTTCAAAACCAATTAAGTATTTTCCAAAGAAAAGTCTAGTTTATTTTGAAAGGCTATCCCCCAAGAGCTATAAGCACTATCCTTCGTTTCCTCGTTCTAAATCTATCTTTTCCTTTTTCAGCATGGCCGATCTCAATCTTCCTGAGGGAGTCACCATTCCTGGATGGTTCCGGTGGTACTTGGAAGCTAGGGCCAATAATCCAGGTCCAGCAACCACTCCCACTATCACTGAGGTTCCACCTCCTCCTCCTCCTCAGCAACCACAAGCCGATTTCGCCAAGGTTTGCAAGGACTTCAAGGCCATGGGTGGCAAAAATTTTATTGGGACAGAGACTTTCGTGGAAGCAAGAAATTGGTTGAAGGAGACCGAAGATCTTTTTGCCATCTTTGATATATAGGACCATAGAAAGGTTCTGTTGGCGGTTTGGCTACTATAGGAGGAAGCTTCTTATTGGTGGGAGGTCACCAATGCTACAAGGCCCGTAGAAACCTGGGCCGACTTTAGGGCAAGGTTTGGGCTTAAGTTTCTATCATCTGCAGAGGCAAATTTGCAACTAGAGAAGTTCATAGCTTTGAAGTAAGGAGACATGACAGTGAGAGAGTATGTGAATAGGTTCAACCAGCTTGCCCGATTCGGTTTGGACATGGTCAATACCCCCGAGAAGAAGGCTCTACGTTTTGCACGAGGGTTAAATGAGCCATTACAAGGTCTAGCTATGTCACACATACCCATGGGGGCCACTTTCGAGAGCCTGTTAGACATGGCATTGTTGCAGGGAGAGGATAAGAATGGGAAGAAGGAAGTCAAGCCCAATGAAACTCAGCGTAAGAAGACAGACTCCAAGTGGGGAGGAAATCAGAGTAATCAGAACAACAAGAACAACAAGGGCAACAAGAATAAGGCAAAGGACACAAGGAAGTGCCACTTCTGTGGGATTGTTGGGCATGTAGCCAAGGACTGTAGGAAGAAGAAAATGAAATCGGGTGGATGCTTTCATTGTGGAGAGACGGGACATTTTAGCAAGGATTGCCCTAAGAAGCAGGGGCATGGACAAACTCAGCGCGCAGGTTCATCTGGAGGGCCAGTACATGCTCTCAACACCGCTCCAGTTCAGGACCGAGGTACTATTTCTGTGGAAAGTCTTGTTTATATTTCTGGTTTTCCTGTTCGCACTTTGTTTGATTCTGGCACATCACATACCTTTATTTCCTCTGATGTTGTTGGAAGTTTGCACCTAAGTACTAGTCTTGTTGAGGATCCCGTTAGTGTTTCAAATCCGATTGGGGGTTCAGCCCATTTGTCTATGATCTGTATGGATTTGAGGATTTCTATCTTGATCGTAGAATTCTCGTGTGATGCTTATGTTCTCGGGTTCACGGGATACGGGTTGATCTTGGGCATGGATTGGTTGTCCCGCTATGGAGCCATTCTCGATTGTGAGCACAGGGTGGTGAGACTCATGACTCGCCTTGGCAATACCCTAGAGATTTCTTGCAACCCGCTAGATCCCGTCATGCTATGTTATCTTGAATCTCTTGACTCGTCTATCGATGATCTGCAATCTGTAAGGGTGGTTCGAGAATACCCTGATGTTTTTGAAGAAGTTAAGGGGTTACCCCCTAAGCGAGAGATAGATTTCCGCATTTATCTGGTTGACAATGCTAAGCCAGTCTCCTTACCAGTTAGGCACATGGCCCCGCGGGAAAGGAGAGAGCTCAGTAAGCAAATCAAGGAGCTTCTTGAGAAGAATTTTATTAGGCGAAGCATTTCCGAATGGGGTGCTCCTGTGGTGTTCGCTACTAAGGCGGACGGCTCGCTTCGTCTATGTGTTGATTATCGAGAGCTGAACAAGCTGACCAAGAAGAATAGGCATCCATTACCGAGAATAGATGACCTCTTCGACCAGCTTGTTGGTACTTCTGTTTTCTCTCAGCTTGATTTAGCCACCGGATTTCATCAGCTTAGGGTGGCCGAAGACAGCATTGATAAGACTGCATTTAGGACTCCAGACGGATTCTTTGAATGGCTTGTCATGCCATTCGGCTTGACTAATGCACCTGCCTACTTCATAGATTTGATGAGTAGGGTGTTCAGGGAGTTCCTTTACAAGTTTGTTGTTGTCTTCGTGGATGATATTCTGATCTTCTCAAAAGACGAGGAAGAACATGCTAGACACCTCAAGGAGGTGATGGATACGCTTAGAGCCCATCAGTTGAAGGCCAAGTTCTCCAAATGCCACTTTTGGAGAAAAGAAGTCCGATTTCTTAGGCATATAGTTTCTAAGCAGGGTATAGCTGTGGATCCCGCGAAAGTGGTTGCAGTTCAAGACTGGAAGACTCCTAAGAATGCAACCGAAGTGCGAAGCTTTCTCGGTCTGGCAGGCTACTATAGGAAGTTCATTAGAGACTTCGCTAAGATTTCGGCCCCTCTCACTAGATTGACGAAGAAGAACTTAGTCTTTGCCTGGGACTTAGAGTGTGAGCTTGTTTTTCAAAGGCTCAAGAGGGCCCTTACCACAGCTCCAGTTTTGGCATTACCCGATGGCAGTAAGATGTTTACCGTGTATACCGATGCATGTGGCACAGGGTTAGGCGCTGTTCTAATGCAGGTAGGAAGAGTGATATGTTATGGGGGTAGACAACTTAAAGTTCATGAGAAGAACTATCCCACTCATGACTTGGAGTTAGCGGCGATTGTCTTTGCACTCAAGTCCTGGCGCCACTATCTTTTAGGCGAAAGGTTTGAGTTGTACACTGATCACAAATCACTCAAGTATCTCTTCTCGCAGAAAGATCTGAATCTTAGGCAGCAAAGGTGGATGGAATTCTTGGCATCTTATGACTTCGAGATAGCTTATACCCCTGGCAAGGGTAATGTTGTGGCTGATGCACTAAGCAGAAAAAGGTTGGCTTTGAGTCCCTTGTTTGTTGAGATAAAGAGCGTAGAGTTCCTGGCAACCTTTGATTTCACGACAGCAGTTGAGTCGATGACAGGATCGTTAGCATCTTTCGAGCTTAGACCCACACTTCTTGGTCAAGTAGGGACTTCGCAGAAGGAAGACCCACAGATAGTGGAGATCATGGATAGGTTGATTCGTGGTGAGACGTCTAGTCACCTTGCTAGATATACTATTGATGACAAGGGTTGGCTAAGGCGTGATGGAAGACTCTGCGTGCCACAAGTGGGAGACTTGGTACATAAAGTTCTCGAAGAAGCACATCACTCAAAGATGACTATACATCCTGGTGGAGATAATATGTATAGGGATATGAAGCGCATTTTCTTTTGGCCTGGAATGAAGAAGGATGTGGCAGATTATGTTTCAAAGTGCATGGTGTGCCAACAAGTGAAAGCTGAGTCGAAGAAACCAGGTGGGCTATTACATCCATTGGAGGTCCCGCAATGGAAGTGGGAGAGCATCTCTATGGATTTTGTGGATGGATTGCCTAGATCAAGAAAAGGGAATTCGAGCATATGGGTCATCGTTGATCGACTTACGAAGAGTGCTCACTTTATCCCAGTAAAGAGCAAAAGGACTGCATCATGGCTGGCATCTGTTTACCTTCGAGAAATAGTGAGATTGCATGGTGTTCCTTCTAGCATAGTCAGTGATCGTGACCCAATCTTCACTAGCCAATTCTGGAATAGTTTGCAGGAAGCAATGGGTACGCAATTGAATCTGAGTACAGCCTATCACCCCAAGACGGATGGCCAAACCGAAAGGGTGAATAGAGTGCTAGAAGACCTTCTGAGGCTTTGTGTTCTTGATTTTGGTGGTACTTGGGAAGACCACCTTCCTCTTGTGGAGTTTGCTTACAACAATAGCTATCAAGCTAGCATAGGGATGGCACCATTTGAAGCTTTATATAGGAGGCCGTGTAGGTCACCATCTTGTTGGTGGGAGACAACAGATAAGCTTGTACTCGGGCCCGATATGATACGAGACACATCTGAGAAGTTTGAATTGGTGAGAAGACGGATGAAAGCGGCCCAAGATAGACAGAAATCCTATGCTGATAAGCGAAGGACAGATTTGGAGTTCGAAGTTGGAGACATGGTTTTCGTGAAGGTTTCTCCTTTGCGTAATGTGGTTCGCTTCGGAGCAATTGGGAAGCTGGCACCCAGATTCGTAGGACCCTTCCCTATCATAGAGAGAATTGGGAAGATGGCTTATAAAGTGCAACTGCCCGAGAAGCTATACGGAGTGCATAATGTCTTTCATGTCTCGCATCTCCGAAAGTGCCTACATGAGTCCGCTGAGGTGGTTGAACCTAGCATTCTTGAAGACATGGAAGTAGAGAAGGAGGCAACCTTGAGGAGAGCTCCGATTCGTATCTTGGGAATGGAGATCAGAAAGCTAAGGAATCGAGAGGTCAAATTGGTGAAAGTTCAGTGGAGTGAAGCCGAAGAGGATGCAACTTGGGAGACAGAGGAGAAGATGTTTAGGCTTTATCCATTCCTTTTTGAGGGTACATTCTCGACCTCTTTTCCCTCTTTGGCATATCTTTCTTTTGCTATCCATGTTTATCCTGTTTATCTTGTAACTTCGTCATGAGAACCTTAGGTAGAAACCCCTTGGATGAAACATGTATTTGAAACATGTTATGCTTGATGGTTGCAAGTGGTTGCAAGTGTTTGCAAGTGGATACTCGTGGATGCATGATACACATTAGGCACTAAGATCGGCTCACACACCTTCATATTGCATATGCATGAGTGCTTGTACTTATTCATGGCTGAAACTTGTTGTGTTATCTCATGGATGTTGCATATGGATGAATGTTATGTGCACTCATGTAGAAATTATGAAATTAGGCTAGGAATTTGCATACATATGGACGCATTTCACTAGCATACTGTGCATTAAGGAGGTGTACTGAATCAGTAACCGCCTGATTTTCGCATTAGATAAGTACATATACACACACCTTTGCATATGATCATACAACATTTAGAAATTGTTAAGGACAATGGTTACTCGTGGATGATGTGGTGAGTAGATGGACGATGGATGGTAGGACACATACTTCCTAACTTAGAGATTTCGGGGACGAAATCCTTTAAGGAGGGGAGAATGTAATAACCCATATTTTAATAACAAGATATAACACAAAACAAGGCAGAATTAAATAATAAAATCTGAATCAAGGGAAACGGGCTATGCCAATGCGTTCGTCTCGGAAAAACATGCGAAATAGAGTCCGAGTTTTCGAAAATCGGAGTCCGTATGACCCGATTAAGGCCCAACAAAGTTTTCAGAAAATTTCTAAATAAAAACAGATTTTCAAATTTAAATCTAAGCTTGGAAATTGGGCCAGTTGGGCCAAGGCGGGAAAATTCCCGCCACAGTACCCAAGTCGACAGCCCTGTCGACTTGGGAGTCGACTGGGTCTGACCAGGTCGACAGCCCTGTCGACTTGGCCCAGACGCCCAGTCCTGCCTGGTGCACCATCTTGAGAATGTGTTGAGCTAGAGGGCCAGATTCGATTTGGAGGGCTGAAATGAGAACTAGGGTTTAATCCTACGGTCTAAATCACTAGCCTAATCTATAAATAAGACCCTAACCTACCCTAAATCTTCATTAATCTATCCTACAACTAAACTATGGCAAAATCAATCCCCTCATGGCCTCCACTCTCTTCATAAATTCCTAAATCAATTTTCAAGAGATTCCCATGCATACAAGTGTATTTAGGCTTGTATGATCCTCTTTAGCTTGCATTAAAGTCTTGTTTCTCTATTGGCATCATAAAGGAGGAGTCTTGATCAAGTTTGCTTGCATTTTGGGGTTTTAATTAGTTGCATAAGGGGTTTCTTACATTTGCTATACTCATTTGAGTCTTCATAGCATTGTAAGCCTATTTCTACCCTTGTATTTTAACTATGAAGTTAATATGTTATGTTTCAAGTTTGAGTTTGGGGTTAATCATGATATGTGCTTTGATCTTATGATTTTATGCATAAGATTACTCTATGCATGTTAGTAAAGTCATTACCTTGGCTTTATGCATAGAAAGATATGATCTTTGGTTGGAAATGTTGCATAATGCAACTTTGAAACTCTCATAACCCTTGTATTAACATGCATATAATGTTATATGCATGTTACTAGTCCTTATCTCATGCTATCTATGGCCATGTTCCACCTATTTGCCAAGTTTGAGGTTATGCATGCATATGAACCTTATGCAAGTTGAAACCATGTTATGCATGCATATGAACCTTATGCAAGTTAAAATGATGTTATGCATGCTTACGAATATTTTGCAAGTTGATAACATGATATGCATGCATATGAACACTATGCAAGTTAAAATGATGTTATGCAAGCTTATGAATATCTTGCAAGTTGATAACATGATATGCAAGTTTATGATCACATCTTTGTCTCATGCCACCATGTTTAACTTGTGGCTCCAACCCCTCTATGTCATGATCATGCCAAGTTCCTTCTTTCTATCCTTTATGCGCTATTGCGATATGTAAGCGATGGGATTGCGTTTGGGATTGGGTAAACTTAAAAGACATAAAAACATAAGCTTGGGAATTTACCTATTAAGTTAGGTCTACCCATTGGGAATTTACCTATTAAGTTAGGTCTACCCAATTGCTTGAAAACTTGTAATGTGATGGACATGACACTTAGAAAACATGAGAATGGCCAACTCGAGGTTGGGTTGAGCTTGTAGCATAAACCTACCCGGAACCGACCGGCTTAACTAGTGGCTACAAGCAATAGGACCCAATGTGAGTAGTTGGTCATGTCGCACGTAAGACCCGAGGTTAGACTAAGTTGTGGTGTAAACCTACCCGGACCCGCCCGGCCTAACTAGTAACCACAACAAGGTCTAATGTGAGAGGTTGGGTGCATTAAATTAATTAATGCCACATGGTAGGGTTAAGTCATGGACCGCTTGAATACTTAACCAATTAAACACGATGGGTTGGTAGGGTTAAGTCATGAACCTTGGGTACACTTAACCAACTTGGTACTTAGATGAGTTGGGTTAACCACGTTTAACCCATTAAGGAAACCCTAGTTACGTGGTCCTTTGCACCAGTAACCCTCTTGGATGTATCATGATACCCTAGGGACTAGGCTAGGGTGGGGCACGATTACTGGGATGACATGTAAGCGACTAAAACGACGGCTGTGTAGGTGCGCCGGTGTAGGTTCAGGCGGGCCATGGTCGTGCACATGGTCCGGAGTTGAAAAAGCAGGCACGGGCACCAGTAGGTTTAAACTGTGCGTGCTTGGTTTGTGTCAGGGGTTGACACCCTAGGACTTGATACACCCTAGGGTGGACCTAGCACAGTTTAGCTACACTTCGTAGTTGGGCCGTATGACACCGACACTTGACGAGTTAGGCTGTAGGGAGCCGATCGACTAGACCGTGCTAGTTGGGCCTTGATTTAGGTCATTCATGATGGTGGGCCAAACTTGGGCCTGGGGATCACCTCTTGTTTACACTTGACACGACTTGTGATACTAGTACACTTGGTGCAAACCTCAATCTTGTTTATGCGGTACCACATTTGATCTATCTTGTTGACTTCTTACCATGCCAGTTATCATCCTATGACTCATCCTTGTTTATATATACTGTTAACTTTACTAGTTGTTGTACAATTGTAGATAGGACTTACCAGTCTTTTGACTGACCCGTTTTCTTTTGCCTCTTTTCTTTCGTTCCCCCCCCCCCCCCCAGGTTTGCAGGGCGGGAATACCAGCACTTAGCTTGGATCTTAGCTGCTTTTCTTGGATAGCTCATGTATGCTTCGGACTTGAGCTTGCTATGGTTTTCTACTTGGGGATAGCTACTTCATGTTTTCCTTTTCAGTTACAAGTTTTATGTTTCTAGACTTTGTTTATGGAAAATAATTAAGTACTGTGTTGTAACTTAACCTATGGATTTGATATGCTAGCTTTTATCCGCTGCTATACTTACTCTGTTTTTACTTATATATTCTGTCTTGTGATATCTGCATGCATGATTACCTGATTTAAACGCCCCTCCAAAGTCAGTGTCCTTGCAAGAGTGGCACTGGCGGAGGTGGGGTGTTACAAAAATTATCTAAATAGATTGAAGTTTCCTTGCATGATCAAATGCTTCCTTGCAATTCATATGAATGCACTGCTGTGATCTTGCATGATTGACAAGAAAAGAAAATGTTTTCCAAAGAAAAATCTGTTGCTAAACTTGTTGTTCCTTTTTTTTTTATATGTGCCATAATTGCAATGTGAATGAGTGAAATGCAGTAGTGAGGCAATGACTGTATACTAGAGTGATGAGAGTTGTAGTGAGGAACAAATGTACAAAAATAAGAAAAATTGTACCGATATTTGTAGTAAACAAATTTGATTGAAATATATTAAGTTCAAACAAATTTGTTTAACATATTCAGTTTATATACAAGTACAATATCATATGAAGAATATACGAATAGTGGAGTTATAAAATTGTACTGTTTGATTGTTGAAATAGAATATTATATTTAATAAAATACTGTTTGAATATTTAATTCTTGTCCAGTAGTATTTTATATAAATATAAATACTATATTTCTGTCTGTGATATAGAATAACAGTACAGTAACAAACACAAAAATAAAATTTATTTGGTTGTTATCATCAAACAAAAATCATATAATTGTGTATACAACTACGTCATATACAACAATAGTGTTAATGAATGTTGCCCCTGTAGGCCGCCAAACTATCAAACATCGACCCAGATCCTTAAAACCCTTGATCGCCATCAAGTATGCACTAAGGTTGATTTAGCTATGGTCTTAATTGTTCCCCTACTAGCGATGAAGAATGTTACAATTCAAACTTTTCTTGTACGCTTTAAAATTTGCTCCAAAATTGGTGTGATCATCAAGTACCGAAATCACTTTTAGATCGCCGATCAACCCGACATTAATTTAAAGAGACTACACAGAATAGGATTGGTCTCGCGAGTGATCACAGAGTACCTTGATTTGAGCTAAGCCTTGGAACTAGAAGAATCCAAGTATTTAAAAGCTCGAAATTGTAAAGTCCTCAATGGAAGGGACTAACCCGTGCCTCGATCATAAACTTCTACACAAACTACACTAGGGCAACCTAACGGGTTGCTATAAAACCCCAATAATAGTTGAAGTTTTAAATAGCACTACGACAAGTCGTGTAAAAGGAAGGGGGAGGGTGGGAGGAGGGAAGGGAGAGGTAACACATATCGAAGCCAACTAAGCAAAGGAGATCGAGATGAATCATTCTACAACTCTGCTACGCTTGACAGAGAAGTACCACATTACGCTGATTATAATTGTGTTAAGTATCATAATGGGCTAAGTAACTGCATTTTACATGCTTATATATAGATTTTTTTTAATATTTCATGCATTAAGTTGATGTAAATAAATATAGAATATGAAACTAATAGGATATAATGTAGTTATATAAGAAAAACAAGCACTGTATGTAAAATGTACTGTATACAATGGGTTTCAGCAAAAATCAATGATATTTCATTTATTTACAGAACATTTCTATACCAACACTGACTCAAACAGTTGGGGCTATTACTTGCATAAACTTTACCTAGTTCACTCAAAAAGTAAAAAAATACAAACTCCATATATTACTGGTACAACAAGGAGAAAAGGATTGAATCCCACGTCGCTTCTTCTTGCCTCTCCCTCGATGTTGAACAAACTTTAATGCTAAGTTTCGAAGGCCTCCTATACCTACCGGTAGATGAAGGAGCACTAACATGTACAATGATGGCAGGCTCAACTCTGCTAATCACTTTGAGCTCTTCGGTCCGGCTTGTAGATTCTTTTTGAAGATTTCATTTATAGCGCTTTGATAGACCATTTGTGGAGATAATCACTTTCACAGCTTTCTTTTCCCCCATTCTTTTTATATTCTTCTTATTTTCTTCAGTAATTAACTCATTTTTTTTGTCCTTGCTCCATCTCCTCCAAGGATACTAATGAGTCGTATAAATCGTATAACACTTTAGTTTGCTTTGAGTCTGGTCTCGACTGTGAAGTGAACACTAGAACACGGCTTAAAATTGCCATAGAAATGGTATGGCGTAGAATATAAATTTGGGTTTTATGCCTCCAAAAGGTGGCAAGGTAAACAAAGAAGCCTCAAAACCTACAACACAAGAAAAATGAGCGAATAAATCGTTAACCTATCCGAGTAAGAATAAAAAGTCCTCGAGCTTGGGAATAGAAAGGGATTACCTGTCTCGGGAGTTTCGGTATGAAGTACCACATCAAAATCTTTTATGTTTTCCTATTTGCATATTGCACCACCCGAGGAGCAATTGGTGTTCCATCTGAAGTTGTTGAGGCTGTAATCAAGTAGCAACGTGGGGAAAGAAGTTTGGAGAAATGCCTTCAAAGACATGAGCAATCCCTTTCTAGCCTCCGTGACGCAAGGATGAACCCTTGGAACCTTAAGAAATTTGATCAGCAAGAATCTGTCTTGAAGTGCCAAACTGAGTCGAGGCCTGTTGCGCCCTTCCAAGCCTAATCTTTTCTTTTCCTTTTATAAGCACAACATAGGACACCTCATCCAAATAGTGTTTTGTAAGCTCCTCTTAGGTATAATCAAGGCTAGTAACCCACTCCATGATCTCCTTGTTGACTTCGGCAAGAATGCGTGAAATCATTTTCCCTAAAAAGAAAAAAAGAAAAAACTCCCTTTTTCTCATCACCATTAGAACATAATGTTTGAAATCGTGGCATCCAAGTGCACCATCCTATAACTTTATACCATTTGGAGATCGGACTTAGTTGCAAGCTTGTTTTTTGCGCCCCCCTGTTGTTGAAGACCTATGCCTAAAGCAAAGTGATCTTTTGAGCTTGGGTAGAAATAGTTCAACCTTGCTCAACGATAATTTGTTCTTGAGGCTATGCAAGTCACTTTTTGGCTTCAAGATTCTTCTTATATGCCTCCTCATTGGTATGAGCTTTATTAACCTATCACTCGTAGAAGCTTCTTTCCGACTAAGTCAGCTCGTGAACCCTTACCTCGCTTATTTTCTTGGCTTCCTGAGTCGTGTCTCTCTCTTTATTTTGTCATTCAATTTTGATACCACGCTCTTTCACAACCTTAACGAACTCTTCCCTTTTCCAGTTGTGGGTCAAAATTTCGATGTAGTTGGTCATGTTTGTATCAACAACCTCCTTGCATATTCTTTTCCATCTCATGACATGGTCTAAGTTATTTTTCAGCCTTAATGTTCATCAATGCAAACAATTTATCGAGCAACATCATAAAATAACCAAATTTATCCTCCTTTAGAAACCATACAGTAAATTCTTAGAAAGAGTAGCAGGACTAGCTGATAGCTCATAGGGTTTCCTCATTAAAACTTGATAAATAGTAGGGGTAGAAAAAGCCTGAGATAGGAGAACATCAAAAGAAAATTTTGATGGGCCAATTGAGGCAAAAACCTTAGTCACGGAGCTGGTTAGAATCTTTAAAGGAGTTTGATGCTCAAAGGGATTATGGCATGTTTTATATCCTTTAAAAGGCTCTCCAACATCAAAACTCTTCTTCCTTTCTCGGTCCCTATCTCCATAAAGTCTATAATCGCCCTCTGTCTCTTTTTATCCTCCTTTTCCCTATGCCTTTCTCTTACATTCCTATCCTCATCTTCCTTTCTTCTTTGCTTCCTCTTCTATGTTTCCAGATGTGAAGGGGGGGTTAATGGGAGCGACTCTGAGAGCGATCCTCCTTTGTGGTATGCCTAAAACTCTCAATGTCCCTAGGACCCATGATTCTAACTAAAAAGGAGATGAACCAACTATAGAAATGAGATTTAATAAGGAATATGATGTACATAGAAGTGCATGAGGTCCCAGTAGTGTGTGATATGTTACCTACAACCTATTAATACCATGAACCATACCTCTTAGAAACCAAGATTGGAGTTTGAATGCCTTTTAAAGTAATTTTCCTAGAACGAAAGTCAAATCTTATATCTATAATGGTGAATGGTTCCTGGAGAATCTCACTCGGAGTGACATGAATACCACTCGAGTTGAGTCACCAATTTGCTAAAAGCATCTTTCATTTGTCTTTGGGAATGCAGATAAGGTGCGGTTTAGTGGCACCGAAAGCATCAGTAGCTACATCCTCTTGAATTTTTATATCTCGATGAACTGGAATTACGCTCGGTATCTCATCAAAGTACTCAGCATAATCCTTGTTGGATTTTCTTCACTCTCGCTCGGGATGAACACTTTTTCCCTAATAATTTCTTCTTCTTCCATCTTCTAGACAACCATGGATTTACCCTCCGTATGAATTACTTCCTCATCTTCTTCCTCTGGGAGCGGAGTCATTTTAGATTTGCTTGCTTGTCCTCACATGAGCTTGGTCTTATGTACGACCATCTCCATGTAACTCTTCTGACAAACCATCTCCTCCTCTTAGCTATCCCTTGAGAACCGTGGGATATAGAAGCAGAGAGGATCTCAACTCTGGAGCAGCTAAGAGTTGAAACTTCGCATGAACCTCCCAAGTCGCATGGTTGGAGATTCTTGTCCATAATGAGAAATTCTCTTTCCTTTTCTTACGCTAGAATTTCTTTTTAAGTGTTTGTAGTGGCACCATGCACATCATGTGTTCTGAGAAAGCATACTTGCAGCAAATCACGGGATTCAGTCAAAAATATAAATACTCTAGTCAAGATTAAGTCAAATTCTACACTTACCTCCCATTGCCCACAATTGACAAAACCCTTCCGAACATCGAGCAAAGAATATCTAATTCTTGAATTTTAATTGTTAACGGGTAAAGGGAAATCTTGCCTTCTCTTCAATAGCAAAAGATACATCAAATCGTCAAAGGATGATGGATATCTAAAGCTTCGCATAAAAAGAATGTATAAGCACGTCAACACCGCATAGTCGTTTGGGTAAATCTAAAAGAGAGCATGCCTATATCTTGAAGGACATATAAAAATGAATGAAAAGGAGGCACCATGCCATGGGAGCAGGGCCGGCCCTTTGCACAAGCAAGTGAAGCGATCGCTTAGGGCATCGTTAATTTTAGGGCATCAAATCCGATCATATACAGAACGCCGATAGAAAAAAATTGCAACCGCGATCTACAAATCACGAGTGATGAGCTAATCGCCGATAAAAGAAACCGCAAAATCAAATCAGTGCACGAACGACGATCATCAGGGTGGTGATTCTCTGACCAGCAATGGTGTTGTTGAAACCTCAAAGGCCGCAGGCACGGCATCGCACTGGTGAGGCAGTTTCAGCCCCAGGTGAACAATACCATTTTCATAGTTTGAATATCTGGATTTTTTTTATTTTAATTATTCCATTGTTAATGGTATATTTAGTATATGATTTTGGAAATTAGCCTTACAGCAGTGCATTCGCTAAAAGTCTGTAAACCTAAACCTAAAGCAGTACAATAGTGTGATGTCTTTGGGGAGAAAGAAACAATCTTGTGTTAAATTTGGGGTTTCATTTTGAACGAATGGTATGTTATCTTGAATATGTTGTGGATCTGGGAATTTGATTCTAACTTCTTTTGATTGTTTAATTATGCCAGCGTTAGGGATAGTCTTGGGGTTTTTGTCTTTTCTTTTTCTACTCTTACAAAGTGATTGGTTTGGAATAATCGATTTTTTTTCTTTGAATCTTTTATTTTCTTTTGTGGTTGTTAAGCAGTAATTTTACCATTCCTTCAGGCTTCAGCCTTCATCACCTATGTTCTATTACACGTGAATTGAGTTTTCATTGATTTGGGATAATTGGAGTTTATGTAACTATGTTTAAATAAACAAAATTATAAATTGTGCATGGTTTGCTTGATGTTGCTAACTTGTGTTGTAAATTTAAATTGATCAAATTGTAAATAGAAACATCTACGAAGAGAGTGTGGTGTAGTGGTATGGTACTTACTTAACTAGTAAAAGGTCTTTGATACTCCCCTTAGACCTATAGCGATGTATTAACAAAAATGTCATACTGTCCTGAGTTGCAATTTTTGAGGCTGTATATTAACTTAAAAAATAATTTATTGTTTCGTCATTTCACCTTAACTAATTAGGATTAATTCGAAACTGGTAGTAGATAATGATTTTTTTTTACTGATTAGTTAATGTACAATTAGTTGATAAATAACTATCTTTTCAATTTTCATAGAAAGTTGTGATTAAAAGATTTTAGTTCAATTGTCCAGTTGTGATTAAAGCACTTTTATCGATTGAAAAAGATTTGGTCAATAAACTTAAATAAGATAATATTATTACCAATTTTGCAAGTCCGAAGTTTAGAAAAATATTCATAAGTAGTTAGTATTTATTTTGTTACATGACTTGAATTATAATTACGAATAAAGTTATTTTTTTCTTTTCTCGTTATATTTTAATAATATACTTTGTTTTGTTATAATACATTGGTCTCTATGGAAGGGCCTCGTTTTCATTTTTCGCTTTAGGCACCAAAGGTCCTAGGACCGGCCCTGCATGGGAGCGCATAAACTTGTGGCAAGCTGTGAAACCAGGCTATGTATTATGAGCAAAGTCATTCTTCGATGGCATTAATTGTACCTCAAACTTTGAATGCCGAATTGTAAGAAGTTCTTTGTAGTAACTACTGGCATATTAGGAATACTCTTTGAGAAAGATGTGATAAATCAATAATCAAAGTAGCAGAATAAGGCTTGACATTTTGCAAAAGTATGATTTGGTGTTCTGACCGGAGTGGAAGATAAATGCACAACCATAGAAGATTCTTCTTTGGAATAAGAAGAACTTTCTCCATTGCGCTTGAATTGCGACCAGCGACACAAAGCCGTTCTACACAATAAAGCTTTTGTTCTAAGCGAGCAGGTATGCTTTTTAAGTGATTACCCAAACGATAAAGGCTTGAAATTCCAAGAGCACTAACGTATGTTGGGAAGTTAAATTCCAAAAGATAACAGGGTGAAATGCAGTGTGCCTATGTGAATAGAACCCAACGAATCCTAACCTCAACAATCAAACCATTTTGTGTAGATAGCTCATTTATATCAAAAAATGATCCATATCATCTCCTTTCTTTTCTTTTGAACATAACTATTATCGATTGAAAAATCAATAATGGTTTCCTTGCCTGAAGTGAAACATTAAGCTTTTCTTAGGTCCGAACATGTCAGTATGGTACAGAGGAATGATCAAACTGTCTATAATTAGATTCAACATGTCATTCTTGGCAAAATTTGAGAAAGAATAAAAGATCGTGTTTATGAGCTCTATTCATCTTCAAAATTATAGGCAGTTACTCAGGCATAAGTTCAAGTTCGAATGTCCCTCTTGAATCTCAAAGTTATGTATGTTCTCTTAGGCATTTATTTTAAGTCCAGTCTCAAATTTACACACTATTATGCTTAAGTTTAAGTCTAAAATCAATTGTTGCAATCTCAGTAGAAATTCAACCAAGTATAGTCATAGGAAAACTCCACAATTTCAAATTCGGATCATGATGACGTCGCATTCATATGATTTTATGGTAATTCAAACCTCCAAACTTTAAAGATTTTGATTTGATTTGCAAATTCATATCATAACCGATGTAGCTAAATTTCTAGCGATGCGATTTGGTCGAGGAATGGATGGTAGTGATAAAGTGCAAGTGACGATGATTAGGGATTTTTAGGATAGCTATGCAATATAGCAAGCTAGGTTTTGATAAGTTGGCCTCGACTTAGTTGCTAGAGATCTGGATAAAGTAGTCTGTCGAGGCACCGATAATGCCTGTAGGAAGCGGTGGTGATGGAGTCTAGCAAACGTTAGCCATCAAAGGCAGCTTGAAGCTTTGGATGAGGAACTATGGTTTGACAATTTAGGTCATCCAAGGAACGAGGTATGAAAATGACAGGTGGAAGAAAGGGCAGATGGATTGGTTTTAAATAGAAGAAAAGAAGAATTCTTTTCTAAGTACTTGGATTGGTAGCGACCCATGTTCTATGGATTGGTACCGACCTAAATCTACTAAGTGGATTGACCTTAAAATTCATATATTCGATCCACATTCCATTCCAAGGCACTCTAGAAAGTTAAAAGATAAAAGTCTTAAAATTTCCGAAAATGATGGTGAATCGACCTAGAAAACCAAGCTAACAAGTCGAAGATAGATTTTCAGAGACAACTCTGTGTGAATAAGCATATTCATCAAGTCAACACTTCAAAGTTAACTTATATGATCTACTCCATAGAAAATCTTATTACCAATGAAGACGTACTATAAGAGGAAAATGTTAACATGATTTTACCCGAATGGAAGTCTAAAAGATTTAGAACATCCAAGCAAAGTCGGATTTACACGAAAATTAATTAGAGCTTTTAGAAGTAGGGAGAAATAAACCTTAATAAAAAATTCCAAGAATACGCTAAGTATTCGGACAGGCACCGACCCGAATCTACAACTGGAGACACCTCTTGGGTACTTCCATCATACTTCATATAGTCTTAATAGCTTAAACCCCAAGTTCGATAATAATCCAATGTATCTAGCTAAAGTTATAGGTGGGTCATCTGATTCGGAATATAGTTTGAATCAATCCAAGTATGATGTATTATCAAATGAAGGTCCCAATCTATGAAACTTAACATGTAGCATCATAAGGAGATAAGAAGGACAATACACAAAAGTTGACGACTCCCCAATGCCAATGAATTCAAGTTGCTACCTTCCCATGCCGCACGGATTGAGTTCAACCCAAATTAATTACTTGTATGGAGTTCAAAGTTCTGGTCTTTAGTACAAGCTTTCTAGTGTTGTTTTCCTGGTCCAGTTCATCTTTAAACTCCCATAAATATCATATCATTTGCAACATAAAGGATTTGGATTCTGTCTATCTACACATTGTTGAAATAAATCTTCAAGCTTCCCCGCCTTCTAATCAAGCACCAAAGAGACTGTCATGACTCTCTAATAAGCCTTTGTACTTTTGTTTTCTTTTACTTTAATAGATTGTACTCCAAACACTTGTAATAGGTAATCAATGAGTAAAGAAACTTTATAATGGATGTAGTCATCTTTAACAGTCGAACCACTATAAAAATCTTATCTTTTCTCCCCTATTTTCTTTTAAAATTTATTTTTATTGTTGACTCACTATCTAGATTAGATCTACGACGAAATCAACTCCATTATCTAAGTATGTAACACCACAAAATTTAATACACTGTAACCATACTTTAAATATAATAAAATGGGAATTACTTAATTAATTATTCAGAAGGAAGTGAAACTAGTTTTACCATTGCGTTCATCTTGGAATTCTGGTTCAAATAGACCCCAAGTTTGCGTAAAACGGACAACGTATGAAGAAGTTATGAGCCTTAGAAGTTTGTATACATATAGGGGCTTGTATATGGATATAATATAAATATAAATTAAAAATGTTCAAAAATATTCAAATGACACGAAGTATGAATTTAACCAGGAGACCAGACTGTTGTGGGATGACCTACAATCGGCCTGGGTCGACCAAAGCTTGGTTGGGTCGACCCAATGGGTCCGTGGGTTGACCCAGCTAGGACCTGGGCAGATTCGGATTTCTGTGCGTGGACTGTTTTTTTGACTAGATTTGTTGTTGACTTAGCACTACATGTACGGTTTGGATTAAAATCCTAAAATCCAAAGACTGAGGTTGACTATGTGAATCTATAAATAGGAGGCTTCTCCCATTCCAATATATGCCATTTCTCCATACCTTCTACCTCTGTAAATCTATTATAAATATATGTATACAATGGGGGAATCTTGCTAAAGCCTAGATCTACAGAAACAACATTCAAGATTTACGTACAACAATAAAAGGGATTGGATCAGACTTTTCTACGGCATATAGTGTTATATATATATATATATATATATATGTATGTATATATGAGATTTAATCTCTTCTTCACCAAGACCAACTGTGAGTTCACTGTCATTTTCAGATCTAATTTCTTAGACTGTAACATGACATCTAAATAAAATTAGGTTAGAATATATAGTGTTCATAAGATAACTGTTATACATGTTTTTCACTGTTAATCACCTATACCAGTATGATAAGTAAAACATGTGTCTTTACTATTAGATAATTAATAAGTTATATGTATCTATCTTCCTTTTCCCAGTTTCTATGTTTTAGTTTATTTCTAGTCTTACCTATATCCCTATGTGATTTGATTATATTCTCCTTCCTTTGTTTTTTCCTTTTAGTTTAAGCTAAGCCTAGCCTTTGAAAGCCTAGGCTATATCTGACTAGAGTTTGCGTATAATTAGGGTAATAATGAATGACATAAAAAGGGGAATTTAGTCATGTTGTTAAATTAGGGTCTGCATAACTATAATTTGGAAAAGGGATAATATGCACATGTTTGGACTTCCTGTACATTGGTTAAAAAAAAGAGGGATTGTAGTGAATTGATAAAAATGGATAATATGCATAAACCTGTACATACTCTAATTTGGGGACATAATTGGGTAAATAATATGCATATGTATAAACATGTTAGGTTTGACTTATTACTGACATTAAGTAAATGACATGTTAGAATATTGTAAGTACCAGATGTTGGCTGATAAACTGAATTTTCATAATAATTATACATACATCTGGGCAGGTGTTTTGGGGAAGGGTTATATACACATAATGACATGTAAAATTACAACCACTCTTATTAGTAAACCTAAACCTGCTAGGTCAAACATGATTATTAATAAGTTAAGAGGTCCCTCGTTTTACAGTTGTATCGGGTTTTGGGGACTCTTAAATCCCAATTATTTTGGGACACAAGCTTAGGGGGTTTGGCTTGTGTTAATCTATTTTTTGGAATCCATGCAGTCAGTATCTCTGTTGGTATTTTGTTAGAGGGCATCCCATTAGGTAGGTGTTAGGGCACACTTTATTAAACTGGATAGTAAGAGGTTCACATGAGGAAGGTGGGTACGGGCGCGTTCCAGTGGAGTCATGAGCGTGCATGAGTTCGATTAGGGAAACTAAGTTGTTGTAACACCAGTAAATAGGTCTGTGTTATATAAGTTGCTGGGTTAGGGAGTGATACACCCAACTACCGGGGCTGACACAAGGTATTTACGTATTAAGGAGCCGATCACATAAGTAGTAATTATGGTACACCTAAACTTGATGTTATGTAATTAGGGTAACACCTAATCCTGTTATGTAATTTGGGCACATCTAATCTAGCTGTTTAATTATGCTGTTAATCCTGCTGTTATGTAATTAGGTTGAATACCTAATCCTGTTAGTCTTGTTATACTAGTATTGGTGCAGACGTACCCGTTTTTGGGATATAAATGTGAAGCATTACTCGATCATAGTTTATTCTTGTTATTACTGTCTATCCTGCTGTTCTTCTTAGTTTATCTGACACCTTATATGATACTGTATCCGGTCTTGTTTACTTGTCTTTGTATTCCCATTTTATGCATGTTTGAAAATCGCTGGAACTCGCCAGACTTTATATCTGACCTTTTTTGTTTTCTCCTCTTTCTTCCTCTCCCCCAAGGTCCTCAAAGTGGAAGCACTCAACAATGACTAGGACTTTCTCTTATAGCTTGGACTTGGATTTCCTGAGTTGTTCTGTTTTGACTTTCTCTCTACTCTATTATGACTTATGACGAGGGATATGGTTTTATTTTGGCACTATGTTATTTTGTTTTGAAAGACAGATTTGAGTTAATTACTTTGTTTTAATGTAAGTGGTTTGATGTAACTAGTTTTGAGACTACAATTATTTTTAATAATGAAGTTGAAATTTTCGTTGCTTATTTTATATTTGTCTTGTGAATTTCTGTACTGTTTACCTATTTTGCTTCACGAAACTTAATGCATTCTCTTATGAGTGACATTAACGGACATGGGGTGTCATATTTGGTATCAGAGCCGAAGGTTGTAATATCGGAGAAAAAGTTTTAAAATTGTTTTCAAAAGCAAAGTATTTTCAAATAAAAATCTGTTTTTGAAAACATATCTCCTTAAGCTATATTCAATATTCTCTCGATATCTTGTAGAATCTTTTTTCCTTTTCTTTTTAGCATGTCCGGGGCACCGAATCTTCCCGATGGCATTCCGTTACCAACATGGTTCCATAGGTTTCTTGAGGCTACGACACCTGTTGGAGGTCAAGGAGAAACCCCAACCCCAACTGCAGCCGCAATTGCTCCACCTCCACGAGTTTATAACTTTTCTAAGCTACGTAAAGACTTTTGAGCTTTGGGAGGAAAACCGTCATGCGGTATCGAGAGCTTTGTTGAGGCACGAAATTGACTAAGAGAAATGGAGAACTTGTTTGGTCTTTTTGAGGTTGATGACAGAAGGAAGATACAGTTGGCAGCATGACAACTAAAGAACGAAGCTTCTTACTGGTGGTAATTAATGTAGGCAGGACAATCAGTAGCTACTAGGGATGATTTCCGACAGAGATTCGAGATGAAGTTTTTCTCTCAGGCGGAAGAGGGATTACAAATGGAGATATTTATGGCTTTGAAACAAAGGGACAAGTTTGTTAAGGATTATGTGAATAAATTCAATCAACTGGTGAGATTTAGACTGGACTTGGTGAATACACCCCACAAGAAGGCGCTTAGATTTGCGAGAGGGTTGAATCAACTTCTCCAAGGACTTGCTTTATCTCATATACTGATGGGGGCAACATTCGAGAGGTTGGTTGATATGGCTCTTATGCACGAAGATGGCAAGGATGAGAAAGAAAGAGAGTAAGACTAAGGAGACACAAGCTAAGGGCGAGATACAGAAATGGTGGTCCAGGAAAGGAAAGAAGAAGAAAGAGAAAGGAGGAAATCCTGGCAAGGCTCAGATGAAGAAAGATATCAAGTGTCATGGTTGCGGAGCTATAGGTCATTTTGTAAAGGACTACCTAAAGTCAAAGAAATCATACTTTAGTTGTGGATAAGTAGGACACTTGACTAAGCAATGCCCTAACAAGCGAGGATAAGGGACAAGAATTTCTAGACATGTACATGCTATAGAGACTAGTGGACCTGACCGAGGTAGGAAAGTCATGGTTGAAGGTTCGATTTCTCTTTTTGACTATCCTGTTAGAACCCTGTTGGACTCTGGCGCTTCACATTCATTTATATCCAGTTCTTTAGTAGATAGTATGCACCTTAGTACTAGTATAGTCTTTGATCCTGTAGTGGTCTCAAACCCTACAGGAGGTAGGACTCATTTATCCATGATATGTAAGGGTTTGAGAATTTCTTTCTTGGGCGTCAAATTTGAATGCGACGCACACGTGTTGGGCTTTATGGGCAATGGTTTGATTCTAGGCATGGATTGGCTAGCCATGTATGGTGCCATCCTTGATTGTGAAAAGGGAGTGGTTAGACTTCTTACTTGTCATGGTAGGACTCTTGAAATTTCCTACGACCCGGAAGGGCGGTTGGTGAAGCTCAATTTTCTAGAATCGCTTGATACTTATGTTGACAACTTGCAATCTATACCCATGGTTAGAGATTACCTGGATGTGTTTGAGGTGGTTAAGGGATTACCTCCATGGCGTGAAATAGAATTTCAGATTTACTTGGTAGAGAATGAGAAGCCAGTCGCTCTACCGATGCGCCACATGGATCCTAGAGAGAGGAGGGAGCTCAATAAGCAAATAAGGGAGCTATTCAAGAAAGGTTTTATTAGGAGAAGCATACAAGAGTGAGGAGCTCCAGTCGTCTTTGCAACTAATGCAGATAGCTCATTTCGTCTATGTGTGGATTATAGGGAGCTGATTAAGCTCACTAATAAGAATAGGCATCTGCTATTGAGAATTGACGACCTGTTAGCTCAGCTAGTAGGCGCATCAGTTTTCTCGCAGATGGATTTGGCCATAGGGTTTCATCAGCTGAGGGTGGCATAGGACAACATTGATAAGATTGCATTTAGAACTCCATATGGTTTCTTGTAGTGGCTGGTTATGCCTTTTAGGCTAACCAATGCACCCGCCTATTTTGTGGACTTGATGAGTAGGGTGTTTAGAGAGTTTCTAAACAAGTTCGTGGTGGTCTATGTGGATGACATTCTGATCTTCTCAAAAAATGAGGAGAAGTACGCCCTACACTTAGAAGAGGTTCTACGCACTCTCAGATCACATCAGATCAAGGCAAAAATTTCCAAGTGTCACTTTTGGAGAAAGGAAGTAAGGTTCCTAGGGCATGCGGTCTCGAAGGAAGGGATAGCAATGGACCATGCTAAAGTCGTTGTAGTTCAAGATTGGAGGGCTCCAATGAATGCGACAGAAGTGAGAAGTTTTCTAGGGTTGGTGGGGTATTATGGGAAGTTTATCAAGGACTTCGCAAGGGTATTAGCTCCGCTTACCCAATTGACAAAGAAGAATTTGGCTTTTTCGTGGATCATTGATTGCGAGGATGCCTTCCAAAGGTTGAAAAGGGATCTAACAATAGCCCTAGTTCCGACTCTCCCAGATGGAAGCAAGATGTTTATGGGTTACACAGTGCTTATGACACAGGGCTTGGTGTCATTCTGATGCAAGAGGGGAGGGTAGTATGCTATGGTAGCAGACAGTTGAGAGTTTATGAGAAGAACTACCCTACCCATGATCTAGAGTTGGCTGCAATAGTATTTGCATTCATGTCTTGGCAACGTTATCTATTGGGAAGATTTGAGCTATACAAGGATCATAAGTCGCTAAACTACTTATTCTCACAGAAGGATCTCAACCTAAGGCAACAATGATGGATGGAGTTCCTAGCATCCTACGACTTTGAGATAACTTATACCCCGAGCAAGGGTAATGTAGTGGCGGATGAATTGACTAGGAAGAGGATGACTTTGAGTCCTCTATTCGTAGAAAGGTGGAGCTTGGAGTATATATCGACCTTTGATTTTAAGCCATCTATGGACTTCAAAATGGGATTATTAGCATCATTGGAGGTGCGTCCTACTCTATGGTAGCGTATTAGATCTATTCAGCGGGAGGACCCGCAAATATCAGATATCTTAGACAAGCTTGGTAGAGCGGAGACTTCTAGCCAACTTGTAGATATATTATGGAGGAGAAAGGATAGCTAAGATGAGATGGAAGGCTATGTGTCCCTAGGATTGGGGAATTTATTAAAGAAATGCTTGAGGAAGCTCATCATTCTTGGATGACTATCCATCTGGGTGGCTACAAAATGTATCGAGATATGAAGAGAATTTTCTTTAGGACTGGCATAAAGAAGGATGTGGCAGATTTTATAGCTCGATTCTTGACTTGCCAACATGTAAAGGCTAAACAAAGGAAACCTGGTGGATTGCTTCAGGCCTTAGATGTCCCATAATGGAAGTAGGAGGGCGTCTCTATGGATTTCATCGATGGATTGCCCCGATCAAGGAAGGGTAATACGAGCATTTGGGTGATGGTAGAAAGACTTACGAAGAGCGCTCACTTTATTCCTGTTAAGAGTAAAAGGACGGCGACTTGACTGGCATCAGTCACTACAAAGAAAAGTAAGTTTTCTTGGCATCACCAAACAGCGTTTTCCACTGGCTTGCCGTGAGAATCAATTAATCTAACGCTAAATATCCAACCTGCTGTAAAATTAGGCGGAAACATTTCACTTTCCCTCCCTTCGTTTTGTTTATTCCTGAAATTGGCTCCCCTAAAATTTTATTCCTAAAATTAGCTCCCCCAAAATTTCAAAACATGGATCCAAACGAATTAAAATAATTTCAATCGACATTAGATTTTTCTTCCAAACTAAATTTTCATCGCCTATAGCTCGTCGGTAAAAGAGAATCGGCTCCTTCCTAATCGTCCTCCTCGTATTTAATTTGTTTTCCATTTTCGGTAATTTTGATTTACAATTCAATTATAATTGTCAAATTAGCTTCGGGCTGTTAATCAAGGGCTTTGGTTTTTCGGGTTTTCAGGCTTCATGTATACACAGCGATATTGACCCGTTGTGAATGAAAAAGAGTAAAAACATATTCATGTTTAATGCACAGAACTTTTGTATACATTCTCTTACCTTTTGGTTTGCTTTTAATACATTTTTGTATCCAATTATTGCTTCTATCCTATTGCACACCTGAGAGTACTAAACTTAGTGTTCCCACAGGATCCACCATGTTGGAATTGTTGTGTAATCTTGTAAGGTTACTGGTGGTTTTATAGTAAAAACACATTACGATGTTATTGGTTCTTGTTAATTTTCTTTTTAGAACTTGATTAATGACTAAAAGATAGGTATGACTGATATTAGATATAGGAGAAAACAAGCTTTCATGCTAATTCTTGATGACTAATAAGCATTTCACACTCAGATAATTGACTATTTGCCTTGTATTTTGACACAATCAGATTCATAATTCCTGAACTAGGTGATGCTGGGGACAGGAGTTTTTGTAGTGGAGGAATTTTGATTCAAGACCGCTCAAATCAAAAATCCCCAACGCCGCGGAAAACGAGATCGTGGTAATAGTGCAAAAACAACCAATCGAACAATCTCAATCTTATCCAAGCCAATCACAATCACCAAATAATGGAAATAATAGAGCAATAACGAGAAACTAAATCACACAGGGATTTATAGTGGTTCCAGTGACGTCTTGTCAGTGTACGTCCACTTTGAGAGAGAAACCTTTATTAATATCAATAGAAGAGTACAAGAGATTGATTACAATGATCAAATTTACTAGAAAAATTTGATTTTGTGGAGAAAAGAATTGAAGAAGATTAGGATTGCCAAAACCCTAATTAGAATAAATCTTGATCTAATCTCTTGATTGGTCATATCTCCTTTTGGATTTGATGTAGCTTATATAGGCACAGAGAAGTATATGGAAATTCCCAAAATTTCCTCTAGATCCAAAATATTCTCCAGATCCAAAATATTCTCCAGATCCAAAATATCCTCCAGATCCAAAATATTCTCCAGATCCAAAATATCCTCCAGATCTAAAATATTCTCCAGATGCAAAATATTCTCTACAATAGTATCGCATACTTCAACACTCCACCTCGATACTATATCCATCTACATCACAACCTTCAATGCACCCAAGCATTTCCTTCTATCTTCAATCAAGAAAGGTTGAATGTTTCTCCAATGAACTCCGGCATAGCCACCGTCCATTGCACTTCACTAACGAGTTCAGGCATAGCCCCCACCCGTCAATAAAGTGTTGAAACATCCAACTCCTAAACCAGTCCCACCGAAAGACAATGTACTCGGGAGTGAAAACGAGTACTTAACATGAAGATAGAACAACAACATCTCACCGATACTCTTCTACACCCAAGTTTCTCTCTCAACTGTGCCACCTCGTGGCACCTAGCATCTCTCCAAGCGAATTAAGTTCGAGCAATGCTCGAACTTCCCAACCGGCAATGTCTTAGTGAACATGTCCGCCGCGTTATCCTTTGTGTGCACTTTCCGAAGGCATACTTGCTTGTCTTCGTCCATGGCTACTAGAAATGACTCTCTCACTTCAATATGCTACGTTCGTGATCTAAACGCCAAATTCTCCGCCAAATGTATAGCACTTTGGCTATCACATCGAACATCAATACTCTCATGTTCGAAACCCAAGTCACACAATAGTCGCTTCAAATAGAGTGCCTCCTTTGCCGCTTCCACAGCGGCTATCAACTCCGCCTCCGTAGTGGATAAAGCAACTATGGTCTGCAATCTCGATCTCCAACTAATGGTCGTACCACCAAGTGTGAAGACATATCCGGAAGTTGATTTCCTCTGATCCCTATCACCGGCATAGTCCGAGTCACAATAACCAACTAACTTGCAACTCAATCCATCACTACCACCAAAAACAAGACCATGAGATGCTGTGCCTTTCAAGTATCTCAATATAGCCTTCACGGCTTCCCAATGCGATTTCCCCGGATTAGCCATATACCGACTAACCACCCCGACGGCATTTGCAATATCGGGCCTTGTACACACCATGGCATACATTAAGCTACCAACCGCACTTGCATATGGCACCTTTTCCATATAAGCCTTGTCTTTCTCTCCGATAGGTGATCCCTTATCCGAAAGCTTCATATGTAAAGGTAAAGGTGTATTTAACGCCTTTGCATTCTCCATGTTAAACCGGCAAAGCACCTTCTTAATGTACTCCTTTTGAGTCAATCTCAACTCAAAACACTTTCGGTCCCTTACAATCTCCATGCTCAAGATCTTCTTTGCTTCTCCAAGGTCTTTCATCTCGAACTCCGCCTTTAATTTCTCTTTCAACTTGTTGATTTCTGCCTTGTCCTTAGAAGCAATGAGCATATCGTCCACATACAAGAGTAAATACACCCAACAATCATTTCCTAACCTCTTGAAGTAAACGCAAGCATCCTTGATGCTTCGATGGAAGCCACTTTCAAGCATGAAATGATCAAATCTCTTGTACCATTGCCTAGGTGATTGCTTCAAACCATATAGTGATTTCTTCAACTTGCAAACTAGTTCTGACTTACCTTCTACAACAAACCCTTCCAGTTTCTCCATGTAGATGTCTTCATCCAAGTCTCCATGCAAGAAGGCGGTTTTCACATCTAGTTGCTCCAACTCCAAGTCGTAAATAGCAACTAATGCAAGTAGTATCCGGATAGAAGTATGCCTCACAACCGGTGCGAAGATCTCATCATACTCCTTTCCTTTCCTCTGTGCAAACCCCTTAGCCAGCCTAGCTTTGTATCTTCCATCGTCCTTCACCTTATATATATATTTGCACCCAATAGCACGGTTTCCTTGAGGAAGTGGAACCAACTCCCAAGTCTGGTTCTTCATCAACGATTGCATCTCTTCCTCCATGGCGCAAATCCACTTCGAGCTATCACTCGAACCCATGACGTCATCAAGGTCCATCGGCTCATTTTGGACTACATGAAGAGCATAGTCCAAATTCTCACAAAAGCTAAGATAGTTCCAATCACCATATCTTTCGGGTGGCCTTATTGCACGCTGACCAACCCGAGTAGTAATACCATCACCCGGTCTTCCTTCAACTCCACCTTGAACTGAATCTTCTCTAGGCTCGTGCACATCACCAACACTACTAGAGGAATCCTGTGGACTATGTGATGTAACATCAACCGCATTCACCTTGCAAGCACCTCCAACAACTCTACTCTCTCTAGGTCTGAAAGTGGGAATAACTTCCTTCTCCTTTGATTCACCATGAACCAAATCCGGAACATCCGATGAGCCTTCATTCTCCTTGAACATAGCCGACTCATTAAAAGTAACATGACGAGAAACCATAGCCTTCTTCGTTTCCGGATTCCAAATCCGATAGCCTTTGACGCCATCCATATATCCGAGAAAAACCCCTTTGAAAGCTCTAGGCGAGAGCTTATCATTCCCCGGATCATGCACATAAACAGGACTGCCAAATACACGAAGATAACTCATGTCAATGCTCTTCCCTTTCCACACTTCCTCCAGAATTTTGTTATCAGTAGCCGAGCACGGAATTCGATTAATAATATGTACCGCGGTTGACAAAGCTTCAGCCCACAATCCCTTAGACAAACCCGATGTCAATCTCAAGCATCGAGCTTTCTCTAGTAGAGTTCAGTTCATTCTCTCCGCTACTCCATTAGATTGCGGATCTCCCAGTGTAGTAAAATGCCTCCGAATACCATGATGTTTGTAAAAATTCAGAAACTCTCCGAAAACATACTCGCCACCATTATCGGACCTAAGAACCTTCAAAGATTTTCCACTCTCATTCTCAACAAGAGCCTTCCATTCTTTGAATCTTGCAAATGCCTCCGACTTGGCCTTCATTACATACACCCAAACCTTCCGAGAAAAATCATCAATGAAAGAAATATAATATCTTGCTCCTCCCAAAGAAGCTACAGGCACTGGTCCCCAAACATCCGTGTGCACATACTCAAGAATCCCTCTTGAATCATGTTTTCCTTCACCGAATGATACTCTAGTTTGCTTCACCATGACACATTCCTCGCAAAACTCTAACTTGCTGAAACTCTCACCATCAATCATCTCTCTTCGACGAAGAACATCTAAACTCTTCTCCGAGACATGACCCAATCTCAAATGCCACAGCCGTGTAGCATCTAAGCCATGAGAACTATCAACACTGACACAAGTTTCGCCTTGCACGGTCACTCCTTGAAGCAAATAAATACCCTGAGTTCTAGCACCCCTCATAACCACAAGCACACCCTTTGAAATCCTCAAGCTATCACTCTCAATCGTGATCTTGCAACCTAAAGAATCCAACTGTCCCAAAGAGATAAGTGACTTCCGTAGTCCCGGAACATAGCGCACATTAGTGAGAGTATGAACCACTCCGTCAAACATTCGAATTTGCACGGATCCAATGCCCTTCGACTTGCAAACTGTACCATTTCCCATAACAATTGATTTTCCTTCCCGTTCAACATAAGAAGAAAAACAATTCCTATTAGGCGTCATGTGATATGAAGCCCCCGAATCAAGCACCCAATCGCTGCCCGAAACATCTGATGCTACTGCCGACAAAACATCTACATCTCCCTCACCAACATCTCTCTCCACCGCAACTGATGAAGATGCTACTTCCTTCTTCCCCTTCTCTGGACAATCATTCTTCTAGTGACCAGGTTTCTTACATATAAAGCACTTGCCATTTCTTTCCTTTGACTTTCCTCTTCCACCGGGCTTCTTAGACTTAGAACGCCCCCGGTTTCCCTTCTTCTCTGACTTTTCTTTCTCCGCAAATAAACCTTGACCATTACCAGCACCACTACTACCATCACTCAGCTCCTTCATCTGATCTCGCAATTCCTCACTAAGAAGACCCGTCTTGACATCATTTAGAGTCAATGTATCCCGACCATAGATCAAACTGTTTGAGAACCCAGTATAGCGCTCAGGCAACGAACATAGCAATATCATCGCCTTCTGCTCCTCCTCAATCTTCAAATCTACCGCCTTCATCTTCATTAGCAAATCATCAAACACATTTAAGTGCGCCTTTAGCGAAGTTCCTTCTTTCATCTTGTAGGTAAAGAAAGCCCGCAACAAGATCAGTCGATTTGTGAGTGATTTCTTCATATACAACTCCTCCAACTTGTTCCAAATACCTTTAGCAGTCGTCTCACCACTAATTTCGGAAATAACATTCTCTCCCATGGCAAGTTGAAGTATAGTGAATGCCCACTCTTCCATTTCTTCTCTCTCCACATCTGAGATGTCCTCTGGCAATAAATGTGTATCAAACACTACGCGATGTACCCGATTCCGCCTAAGAACCGCTTTCATCTTCCACTGCCACTTTTCGAAATCATTATCGCCATTCCACTGTCGATAACCAATTGTGAACCAGCAGTTGCATACGACCCACGTACATAAGGAGCTACACCACTTGGACCAACTGTTGATGAATTATTTGAATCTGATTCCGGCATTTCTACAACTATCTACCAACACCAATGCTCTGTTACCAAATGTAGTGGAGTAATTTTGATTCAAGACCGCTCAAATCAAAAATCCCCAACGCCGCGGAAAATGAGATCGTGGTAACAGTGCAAAAACAACCAATCGAACAATCTCAATCTTATCCAAGCCAATCACAATCACCAAATAATGGAAATAATAGAGCAATAACGAGAAACTAAATCACACAGGAATTTATAGTGGTTCCACTGACGTCTTGTCAGTGTACGTCCACTTTGAGAGAGAAACCTTTATTAATATCAATAGAAGAGTACAAGAGATTAATTACAATGATCAAATTTACTAGAAAAATTTGTGGAGAAAAGAATTGAAGAAGATTAGGATTGCCAAAACCCTAATTAGAATAAATCTTGATCTAATCTCTTGATTTGTCATATCTCCTTTTGGATTTGATGTAGCTTATATATGCATAGAGAAGTATATGGAAATTCCCAAAATTTCCTCTAGATCCGAAATATTCTCCAGATCCAAAATATCCTCCAGATCCAAAATATTCTCCAGATCCAAAATATCCTCCAGATCCAAAATATCCTCCAGATCCAAAATATCCTCCAGATCCAAAATATCCTCCAGATCCAAAATATTCTCTACAATAGTATCGCATACTTCAACAGTTTTGGCGCATCAAGGTATATGCAGTTCATTTTTCCATTGCTAAATATTATTTTGAGCTTGTTTTAGATGTAATTTAGCTGCATTTCCGTTCACAATACTTGAGCATTCCTTGCTATTACAATGGGATGTGAACTTCCTAGTATTTATATTGGAAAGTTTATTTGGAGACTCATGTATTATTTTTAGTTTATTGTGAGAAGTATTGGAATTAAGTATTTTTCTCTTACTTGCTAGAACAATGATAGATTAATACCTGACAACCTAGGAATGTCTAAAATCTTTCAGACCTTTGGCACTAGCGTTCTTTGCTGTGAATTTTTGGTAGGTGAGAAATAGTTATCCTTGTCGACATCATGAGTAGTGTATATTGTTTAGTTTAGCCGACAGTGTTAAAGCCTTTCTTTTGTTAATAAATGTTTTAAATTTTGATACCGCTTTGTAGTTTAAAATTTTCCATTGTCCTTAAATTTCTGTGCTGAATCTTTATAACATCAAAAACTGTTTTCATGTGTACTTTGCAGTGAAGGGTGAAATGATGTAGATATGGCAATATCATGTAGATTGGATGAATTTGGGACTCATATACTCAGCAAACAGGTTGGGTCAACAGGATTCATCTTGTTTCAGGTAAAATTTGATCTTTTACACAAAGGTTGTTTCCTACATGAGTTAAAAAGGCATTGTATAATCTTTGTTGAAAAAAATGAGAAAATGTCTACATAGATTTTCATCTTTTATAACATGCATTTTTCTATATATGCTAGAAGTTTTAACACAACAGTTTAGAAATTGATAGTTTAACAAGCTTCAAAAACACTTTAGGAAAGCTAAATTATCTTATGTTTGTCGTAATAAATGTCAGTTGTGAAACCATGGATGCTATATGCAACGTCTCTTGCTGAATAGACCTTTTACTAACTCAAAAATCTGACATCTTGTTTTTTTTTACTTGATTTGAGTTTACCATGAGATTATGAAAATCCAAAGATGTTGTGGTTCCATTGTCTATTTTATTTAAAATTCATTTATAAATTCTTTTGATATATATATATATATATATATATATGATATTTTAAAAAGGTCTAATATGGAAATTTCCATATGTTTTAACGTATTTGAATTTAACTTCAAAAGGAGTATTTTAAATATTCAAATAACTTCAACTAAGGAATACATTGATGACAATACTTGTTTATTGTCTTGGAAAATCAAAAATCAAGAAACTATATCAAATGCATTATGAGAGAGGTAATGTATTTTCTGAAAAGTGAATTATGAATGTCTTTTGCATTTAAACTGAAGGGTGGGGTCTTGTATATAGATATTCTTTTGTTGAATTATTATAAGAGAGTGTGTGTATTTTGAATTATTTACCTTCAGTTTTGATTTACTTCGCAATTTGAATAATACCATTTTCCCTTTTCTGCTTTTCAGTACACTGTTAGCTTTTCATTCATATAAACATACTTGTGAATTGTATTTTATTCACCTGAGCAGATTATTCAAATCCTGTGTTGGAAAGTTAGTTTTGCTTATATATGCCTATTTATTTTAGTAAGAAATCATGTTTAGTGGTTTCCTATTATGTTTTTCTTATGTACTACGTAAGCAATGCAAACATTTGGCAAATATGTACATATATGTTATTTTATTTATTTTTATTTTGGTGGGCTCTACCGGTTTACATATTTAATTGAAAGATACTGAAAATAACTATACATTATCAGTTGTTTCCTTGTGCAAGTGTAATAGAGTTCTTATTTAACAACAATTTTAACTTGAGTATGGTTTTCTTTGAGGGTATGACATCCATGCATAGCTTCCGTGTCATTGTGATTGATGGACGTATTATGTCCTTTTGGTCTCTGTTTTGACTTATATTTTAGGTATCTGATTTATATTCCAATTTCCAGGCTATGATATATGTCAGTAACCTGTTCAGTCTTGTATTTCCATGTTATGGATTTTTTTCCATAATATACAACAATTGTATTTATTTCTTGAAATAATTGTTTTCCCTTACTGTTTTCCATGCCAACTCTAAATTAATATAAAAAACGAAAGACTCTTTACTTACTAAAATTCACAATGTTTATGCATATTTCAATTGTTTATGCGTTCACATTAGATTAAACATTGAATTTGGTCTATTATTTCTTGCTTATGCATTTAGAATTGGATACTCATTGAACTCAGTAATATATATTAGGAAGTTTGCTGAGAATAGGAGGCTCAGGTTTGCGATTGCATTCCAAATCAAGATTAACAACACTTTCTACACTTCAGGTAATTCCTCTATTTGCAGCGACTCGCCTATTGCTTTATTAGATATAAGGAAATAATTTGGTTAATATAAAGAATGGTAGTCATGTTAAGTCTTACAGTAAAAAATAGGGAAAAAGGCTAATATAAACAATAATTCAGCAAATTTTTATCTGTTGATTTTTTTTTTCATTTAGCAGAAAAGGTAAATTCAAACATTTTACTCATTTATCTGATATTTAACAAGGCAGTCTTTCTTATCAACGACCATGTAGTTCTTCTTAGTTTTTTCATGTTTCCTGTAACTATTGATTTATTTTTTGCGCAATGCTTCCCTTTAACTTTGATATACTGCACTTATCAACTCTATTTATGTCAGGAACGAACACATTTTTGATTATTGATCACATTGCATTTCCAATAATTGCATACATCTGAAAAGCTATAGCACATACATATAAAGGGGTACATATTAGTATGTATGTCCATTAGTATTTTATTTGTTCAATAAAAATATCCTTTGTTCACACTATGAAAGATATACAACATATTGACTTGATCATTTCAATATTCTTTGCCTCTAGATTATCGATTCAAGAGGCTTTTACTCAAAACAGAGAAGTTGCAAATCCAGCGAGTGCTTTAACTTGACTAATTACATGTTTCCGGTTCTGTGAAGTGGTTATGTAGCGGTTAAGGAATATGTAATTTTATAGTTTATTTAAAATTATTTACTTGTACATCTTTCATATTAGAAATACAAGGTGTTTTATAGAATCTGGAGATGTCAGTTATTCTCAAGTAAGCGTTTTTCTGTAATAGCATTGACCTACTTCTAATCTTATTTTTGTCTAAACCTGCAACTTCAATACTAGCTACATGTACACCCAAAATAAAATTGTCGTATTTCAATAATATTATTTGTTCAGTTTCACTTCAAGCTACAATCATGGATTTAATTCACCATCATACAAGCTTACACTCATTGTCGTGTGTTTACTGAACTGCACAGAGCTAGGAAACTTAGTCATGGGGTCTAAGGATAACACCATCGTAAGAATCATGGTTATGCAGACCACTCTGATGACCAATGGCATGAAGAGGTCATTACTCAAAGTGCAAGGTACTTTTGGTTACACAAACTGTTGCTTGCAATCTTTTCTCTTTTTTCTATGTTGTTGAACTCAGTGAGTAATAAGATTAAATTATTTTGCAATAATAGTAGTGATTATTCTCAGTACAAGGCATGATAGTGGTATTGAAAGAGAAAATTTTAGAAGCCAATGTTAGCAGTTTGATTCCATGTTCATTGATGTTTTCATTTGGTAAAAATAACTATTTTCTTTAGAAATTAAATAAAATCCTAATTTGTTAACTATTATAATTGTATTGAATATATATAAAATAGGAAATTCAAAATATGTTGCAATTTTTATGAAACTTCCTAAAACTGCACAGTTAGAGTCTTCCTTGATTTTCCATTAACTGCTTTTTGGTCAAATTTATGCACTGTAGTGGACATTTTCTGACATTGAGATTATTTTCCATGCTCAATTTTAAACACTTGCTAATATTTATGTGTTAGCACTTTTGTTAATGCATTTACTGTTTATTTTGTATATGGAAACATCAACTACGATAACAAATTCCTATTATTTAGGGAACCATACATTTGTCAAAAATTACAGGAATTTTAGCATTTACATTAATAAATTACCAGCTTACCATGAATACCGAAGGATCACTTAATAGGACAAGTCATTAATGCACAATATCTCATTTTATCTAACTTTTATTATTTCTTCTTTTCAAATTATTTCCAGATTAAATTTTAGTTGCACCATACTCATTTTACTGTTTTTATTTAATACACCATTTCCTTCGTTAGTGATGGTTATGTTATAGATTACTGTAATATATCATGAATTTGTGAATGACTTTCATTTTTCAGTTTAGTTAGACTGTGAGTGCAAAGGATCTCTCTTTCATATAAAAAACAAGCAAACCAAAAAAACCATTTAGTCTTCTTCATCTTCTTATCGGGTCAGTCTTTCATATAAAAAATAAGCAAACAAAAAAAAATCATTTAGCCTCCTTCATCTTCTTTTCTATACTCATATTCAAACAAAAAAAACATTTAGTTAGACGGTTAATCCAGTTTGTTCAAGACCAAACCCGTTTCTTGGAAACCTAATTTAAATTTGTTTCTCTGATGAATCCAGTTCAATCAATAACCAGGAGGAGTATCATAGCAAGACTCTGGCGATGAAGGAGGCTGCAAATCTGCGGCTATAGGCGTGGTCTGTTTCAGAACTTGATTTCTGAATTCGTGAACTATAATAGCATTGTAAGCTTGCATCTATAACTGTTTATAAGTTTAACGATTTCTGGATTATTTATGCGAATAGCTATAATTTTGTTGGTTACGTTTTTTTTTCCTTGAGCGCAAAGCGATGGAGAGAGATTTATTGGCAACGGTTTTGGTTGGTTTGTGTAGATCTTAGATAAATTGCCTAGTCAAGAGTAATTCCTGTATTATCTTTGTGCAAACCTTTCGCAAATATATTTCTTTGTGTAGCTACTAAAGACAGGGAGAGAAGTATTTGTGAAAATTTTAAGAATTTGCAAGAGATTACAGTTCAGGTGGTAGTCAAGACCTATAATTTTCCATATTACTTTTATCTGTGTATGTCGTGTGGACTTATAAAGTCAAAACATAATTATATTAGATGGATTTTTCCTTTTGTGTTGGACCAGGCTCTCATGCGTTTGAAGCTGCTGTTAGATGAAAGACTAATTTCTCATGACTGGCCATAATTGTCCACTTAATTTATCCAGCAGTAATATTATATATGTACAGTCCATACACATAAACCGTTGAACCCACTTCTCGAGATCATCAGAAATTCATTAGATAACAACTTCAACTAATTTGAGTGTTTATATTTTTTATATGAAACATGAGTTATACTATTAAGCAGAAGACATTTATATGACACATGAGTTTTATATTCAAATTTTGCTAGTTATCCAATAGCATATGTATCTTAATCACATGTATCCTCTTCTATAGAAATGTTGGTTCTTGGAACTTTGTTTTAATTATTGCCATATGCAGCACATCCTGGTGTAGGTCACTAAAGTTTGATAAGAGGGATGAGTTTTCTCTTGCAGACTATAAAATAAGAAAGTTCATGTGTTCCATGCAGCTCAGCCTTGCATCTTTATTGTTAACTAAATGGTTAACAGTTGATAGTAAAACCGATATTATTTTAATAGGGATATGGATCAAGAGAAGCGTTTGACTCATAATTAAAGGAAGGTCGATGAGTTGATTTGGTTGATAAAAATTAGTATAATGCTGGCATGCTTAATACGTTAGAAATGTGGGTTCTTTTCCAGTCTAAAGGGATTACAGTTGCAGGTTAGTTAGACATCAAATGAAAGAACAAAGGACCTGAGGAGTTGGAGCAAATGCAGGTTTCCTTTTTAAAATAAATTAGTAGTTTCATATTCTTGTTGTTTGCTAATCTAGTTTAATTTCTTAAATGCATTTGTTTATACCATTTCACTTCATTTGAACTTAATTTGATGACTAGGGAGGAACTAAAAATATTTAATGGTGAGGTTATCCGATTTGGGAGTCGCTGTAAAGATCCTCAACGTCACAACTTAGATCGCTACTTTAAGAAGTATGACCTATTCTAGCATGTTTAGATGTACCGTATTTTGTCTTTTTTTACTTGTCTTTTGTCAGCCTGCTGCATTTTCAGGAACTATACCATGAATTGCATGCTTGGATAGATTTGAGCAAGATTATAAGCGGAAACGTCAAAAGGAAGAGTCCATAACTGCAGTACAGAGAGGTGAGTCATTCTCATAGTTGAACAATGCTCGCCATTAGTAATGAATACCAATGAAACATCAAACTATGGCTTGCTATTTTCACAACAAGCTTTTGCTTGCTATTTGAAAACAAAAACTTAGCAAGCTCGATTTGCTGTTTTCAAACAGTAAAGCTTGCTGTTTTCAAACAGCAAAGCTTGCTGTTTCAAACAGCAAAGCTTGCTGTTTCAAACAGCATGCTTTCGCTTGCTGTTTTCAAACAGTAAGCTTATGCTTGCTGAGTTTGATACGCATACATATGCTTACCAATATGCAACTTGTAGGTGGAATGGTTCATTTAAGAGATGGTGCAAACACACAATATGTAACTAGAACTGGATTTTTGTTCATGATTTATAGTGACATCCTTGCCAAAACTCGTCAAACTGTGACCTGTGGAACTCAGCAGATAAGACCAGTTAGACTCGTGCACTTTGGTAAACGACAGGTTATTACTTGTATATAACATACATATGCTTACCACGTTATTTATGTTAATAGTTTGAGGTTGTGAAATGTTTAAGTAAAATTCTTATGATTGCTAAGAATTCTATTTATTGTTTTGGACACTAGGAATGATTTACATGCATACCCCTCATTTCCAATAACACTGAATACAAAAGCCGTAATGCTTCCAGCATATTTTTGGATGTATATGGATAAGAATTAGATATATTGCAACAGCGTGAACGCGTCAATGTGGAAGACGATTGATTAATAAGGTTTATAATTTAGATCCTTGCGCCACTGCCTTTTGGGTTTTCTGTGTTTCTTGTTCATTTGGCAACCATTCCTATTAGTGGCACTGACATCAATCCCAGCTAGAAGTTTGGAGCTGCAGAACATTCCTGGAATGATCATGTATGTACGCTTTATTGTAATTACAGAAGAGTTGCTAAATATTGTTTCTAAACTGACTTTATCTCATTGCCATGGTCTAATGGATATTCTGGGTTGGACCATTCGTTGGAGCAACAACAATTGGGTAATAAACTTAATTCTCCTTTTTGAATAGTGAAGAAATAACTTTTGCAGCAATGTGGCACGTGCTGGTGATACCAAGACAAGGAGGACGGGAGTTTCTTTTTTTTTATTCATTATTTTATTACCGATATGTTAACTTATGGAAGTATTATGGAACGAGACGGGTTCAGTGGATGATTATACAGAGGTTCCATGTCTTGTGTGTTCTAAAACATTTCCCAGTAGCAGGTATACTTTTTGTCTTTGGTGTTATAACTTCCTTAATCGAATTTTTTACCTTATGAATCATCTTTAATATGTATAGGCTTGTTTGAGTTTCGTTCACATTATCATAACAAACACAATTGGTTGTGACTTTAAGATTGCCTACTGTGATTGTGACCAAAGTAGAGAGATAGTAGCTATTAGATCCATTGACATCTACGAATATAAATTAAGTTTTATAAAAATTTAAATAACATTTTTTTTCATAAATATTAATTGAGTTTACAAAATTAACTAATTTCTACAAATATTAACTATGTTAAAAATGTTTTATTAAAATTAAACATATTTGTAAAAGTTAAACACATTTGTAAAAATTAAATATTTAAAAGAATTAACTAAGCTTTACAAAAAATTTATTAAAGAAATAACCAAGCATATAAAAAAATTATCTAAATATTGAATTAAAAAAAGTAAGCAAATTTACAAAAAGAAACCAGATTTATAAAAAATTAACAAAACATCTAAGTTTTATAGAAATTAAATAATTTTATAAAAAATAATCTAATTTATGAAAAGTAATGAGCTTTGTGAAAGTTAAATAAGTTCTATAGAAATTAAGCAAGTTTATGAAAAATAACAAAGTTTATAAAATTAAATTAAGGTTTGAAAATAATCAAAGTTTATAAAAATAACGAACTTAATAATGTTTAAGTAATTTTTGTAGAAGTTAACCAAGTTTGATCAAAGTTAAATAATTTTCTAAAATTGACTCACTTTTCGAAAACTTAAATAAATTTATCAAAATTAACTAGTTGTATAAAATGTAAATAAAATAAACAAGTTTTATATAAATTAAATAATTATCTAAATATTAAGGAATAGTAAATAAATTTATAAAAATTTAACAAAGTAATCTAAGTTTTATAAAAATGAAATAATTTTATAAAAATTATACTATGTTTAAATTAACTAATTTTCATAAAAAGTTAACTAAGTTTTATAGAAATGACGTAAGTTTATAAAAAATAATAAGTGAATAAAATTTAATTAAGGTTTAAAAATAAATTAAGTTTGTAAAAATAACAAAGCTAATAACGTTTAACTACTTTTTATAAAAGTTCACCATGTTGGCTGTTACCTACCAACATCACAACTACCATGTGTTGCTTCTAATGTGTGTGTGTTATTTGTGTTGCATGTGTTTGGGAAGAGTATTTATAAGTGAATAAATGACATGTTCTCATGCATTTTGGAAGCGACTTATTGTTTTGGGTGATTAACTTTGCTTCTGAATGTACTAACAAAGTAACAATAGTGAAATTTTTGATTTTTTTACAGGTAGATAGACGACATTGATGGAAAACATTGCCGTGATTAGTTATGCGCTGAAGTTACTCTTGCTGCTAAGGCTATATTTGGTTTGTAAGAATGTACGAAATACTATTTTTGATCTCTACTATGTGTATGTGTATGTTTGATGTCTCACTACTATTTTATGAAATACTGTTGACATATTGTATATGTTTGGTGTATGAATATTGCATATTTTGATTATATAATTTTACTTGTTGGTTACGAATTATGTGATCAATATAAAATGTGTTATTAATATGATGCATTGTCTATAAAATATGGTATAGATATAATATGTTGATTTTACACAACCATAAAAATACTGAGATTGATTTAGGACTTTTTACGACATTTATAACACGCTATTGAAAATTTTCATGACGATTTTTTAGTGGCATTTTTAAAACGCTATTGATAGTCTATTCAAAATTTGACATACAAATAGTTACAACAATTCATAAACGCTGTAAATAAATGTCACAGCAAGAAATAAACGCTATAAACAAATCAGTCAAAACGCCATGAAAAGTATTAACAACACAGAAGAAACGCCATTGGACAATATTTTTCACATCCTTTCATTACTGTTATAGTATGTTTCTGACTTTTAACTGCATGTCGATACACAGCGTATTTAAAAACGCTATTAATACCTTTTACGGCATTTTTTAAATGCTATAAAAAGTCATATTTGTTGTAGTGAGTATCATCAAGAGATAGTCCAACTGCATAGGTACCTTCCAGTATAGTAAGAGACTGCGACCCCAGCTTTACTAGTGAGTTTTGGAAGAACTTACAAGAGGCATTAGGTACGCTGCTACGTTTGAGAACGACCTACCAGACTTAGACCGATGGAAAGGCTGAGAGGGTAAATAGAGTTCTTGAGGATCTTCTAAGACTGTGTATCCAAAAATCTGGAGGGACTTAGGATGATCATCACCCATTTGTTGAGTTTGCCTATAACAACAGTAACCAATCGGGCATAGGCATGGCGCCCTTTGAAGCACTATATGGACAATTAGATCTTCGACTTGTTGGTAGGAGTCTATGGATAGACTTCTACTTGGACCTGAGATGATTCGAGATACTTCCAAGAAGATTGATCTTATCCAATTAAGAATGAAAGCAGCTCAACATAGACAGAAATCTTATGCCGACAAAAGGAGGACCGATTTGGAAATGGCCTTCATTAAAGTATCACCGCTAAGGAATGTAGTTCGCTTTGGCTCAATAGGGAAGTTAGCACCGAAATTTGTAGGGCCATTCTCTATAGTAGAGAGGATAGGTCAAATGGCCTATAGAATTGAGCTACCAGACAAACTGGCGGGCGTACACGATGAGTTTTCCCATTTACCATTTGAGGAAATGTTTACATGATACGACAGAGATAGTGGAGTCGAGCACACTTGAAGGCGTGGAAGTTGAGAAGGAAGCATCAGTGAGAAGAGTTCCTACTCATATCCTTGGATCAGAAATAAAGAAGCTACGTAACAAGGAAATCAGATTGGTAAAGTGCAATGCAGAGAAGACCACGAAGACGCAACATGGGAACCCGAAGATAGGATTCACACCTCTTATCATTTTCTTTTTGAAAGTACGTTCTTGACTTCTTTTCCAAACTTCTACTTTGCATTTTCTTCTATCATTCAAGTATATTTATCCGATCATTCGAACCTTCGATTCTTAGATAGAATCCAATGGTTGGAAACATGTGTTTGAAACATGTTATGATTGATGGTTGCAAGTGGTTGTAAGTGTTTGCTAGTGGTTACTCGTGGATGCGAATACACACACTAGGCACTTTATCGGCTCAATCACTTACATGTTGCATATGGGTGCGTGTGCATTTTAATGTTCTATGGATGGAAATGGGTGAATCATCATATGGATGTTAAATTTTGGTGAATGATTGTGCAATATATAAAGTTTATATGTTATACTAGGATTATTTGCATATATTTTGGATTCATGGCACAAACATATATTGCATTAAGGAGGTCAAATGAATTAGTTGACCGCCTAATTTTTGCATTAGTGTAGGGACATATACACACAACACTTTTGCTTATGTTCATACAAGCATTAGAAATTCTTAAAGGACAATGGATGCATGTGGATGATGGATGATTGTAGATGGTTGTTAGGATAGTAACATTCTTCTTAACTTGAAGATTTCATAGGCGAAATCTTTTAAGCAGGGGAGAATGTAACACCCCAAAATTTAATAAATTATAACTATACTTTAAAGATAATAAAATGGGAATAACTTAATTAAATATTCAGAATTAAGTGAAACTGGCTTTACCATTGTGTTCATCTCGGAATTCTGGTTCAGACAGACCCCAAGTTTTCGTAAAATGGACAACGTATGAAGATGGTATGGACCTTAGAAGTTTGTTTACATATAGGGGGATTATATATGAATTTAGTATGTATATAATTTAAAAATATTCAATGAGATGAAGAGGGAATTTAACTAGGAAACTAGACCATTGTGGGAACAGTCGCCTGGGTTGAACTATGGGTCGACCAAATAGGTCGGTAGGTCGTCCCAACGACGATTTGGGAAGATTCGAATTTCTGTACCTGGACTATTTTTCTGACTAGATTCGTTATTAACTCAGCGCTAATGTACAGTCTGGATTAAAACCCTAGAATCTAAAGGCTAAGGTTAACTCTATGAATCTTTAAATATGTGGCTTCTCCCATTCCAATATACTCTATTTCTTTTACCTTCTACCTTTGTAAATATAATCTAAATATGTATACAATTGGGGGAATGCTGCTGAAGCCTAGATCGACATAAACAACATTCAGTATTTATATAAAACAACAAAAGGGATTGGATTGGACTTTTCTATGGCATACAGTTATCTATATGTATATAAGAGATTTAATTTCTTCTTCAACAAGACCCACTGTGAGTTCCCTGTCATTTTCAGATCTAATTTCTTAGACTATAACATGACAGTTAAATAAAATTGGGTTAGAATATACAGTGCTTATAAAATAACTGCTATACATGTTTTTCATTGTTAATCACCTATGCCACTATGATAAGTAAATCAAATATCTTTACTATTGGATAGTTAATAATTTATATGTATGTATCTTCCTTTTCCCTGTTTCTATAAATTAGTTTATTTCTAGTCTTACCTATATGCCTATGTAATTTGATTATATTTTCCTTCTTATGTTTTCCCTTTTTTTTACTCTAAGCCTGGCCCTTGAAAGCCTAGGCTATATCCGACTACAGTTTGTCTATAATTGGGGTAATAATGAATGACAAAAAAAGGGAATTTAGGTATGTTGTTAAATTGGGGACTGTTTAACTATAATTTGGAAAAGGGATAATATGCACATGTTTAGACTTGCTGTAAATTGGTAAAAAAGGAAGGGGTAATGTATATAAACCTATTGTGAACTGAAAAAAATGGATAATATGCATAAACCTATACATGCTGTAATTTAGGGACATAATTGGGTAAATAATATGCATATGTATTAACATGTTAGGTTTGACTTAATACTGACATTAAGTAAATGACATATTAGAATAATTGTAAGTACCAAATATAGGCTGATAAATTGAATTGTCATAATAATTATACATACATCTGGGCAGCTGTTTTGGGGAAGGGTTGCACACATAATGACATATAATATTACAACCACACTTATTAGTAAACCTAAACCTACTAGGTTAAGCATGATTATTAATAAGCTAAGAGGTCCATCGTTCTGTTGTTGTATCGTGTTTTGGGAACATAAGATTAAGGGGTTTGGCTTGTGTCAGTCTGCTATTTGGAACCCATATCACTCAGTATCCCTGTTGGTATTTTGTTAGAGGGCATTGCACTAGGTAGGGCCCATGGAACGCTTTACTGAAGTGGATAGTAAGAGGTTCACATAAGGAAGGTGGGTACGGGGGCGTTCCGGCGGAGTCATGAACATACATAAGTCCGATTAGGGAAACTAAGTCATTGTAACACAAGTAAATAGGTATGTGTTATATACACTACAAGAAAAAGCTGATTTTGCAGCGGTAAAATCCGCTGCTAATCCGTCGCTATATTGCTTTTAGTGACGGATTTCCGGTAAATCATGGTAGTCGGTAAAAACCATGACGGTAATTGTGTCAAAATTTTGCGACAGATATTGGCGTGAATTTACCGACAATTTTCCGTCATTACACTAAATATATAATAAAAAAATAATTTTATTTATTTATTTTATTTACCGACGGAAAAATAATTTGTAATAAATTATTATTTATTAAAAACATTGGTAAACCCTTGCTAATTAGCTAGAGATTAGCGACGGATAATAAACGATACTAAACCCATTTTGACGGTAATCTGTCGCTACTCCCTTTCTGCTCTGCTAATAAACATTCAACCTATTTTTCTTTTTCAGCTTTACCAACTATAATCATTCAACTGTGAATACTAAAATAAATAGCGTAGTCAAAAAACAATGATAAATTCACCAAACATATAAAATAAAGTTGTATCATAAGCAATAATATTAATATCAAAAAAGAACATAATATTATCTCACAATCAAACATATCCCACATACAAACATGTGTGTTTAAATTAATATACCGTCTCCACTACTCACAACCCAGTAGAACTTGTAAAATAAACAACAACATGCTATTATACACAGCAAGGCACACATATGTAACAATCTTTATTTCCTGAACCTACAAGAAGTTCACATGCAACCTCCCTTCATTTCGTAAGTGTTGCATGGTGCTCAATTTTGCAGCTGGGTCCGTTGGGCATGTTGACAATGGTAGCCAATGGCTGAATTACGCATTAAATTCTCTACTATCTATGAACATGGTAGTGGCTCTCCTAGTAGCATTTGTTCTTGACAACACAGTTCCTGGAAGCAAAGAAGAAAATGTGTTTGCTGTAGTAATCATTTGGCAACAAGTTCATACACAACAAGAATTAATAAAGCTCCAACTGTTACTTTTTCATCTTTTAGCCATAGATTATGAATCTGTTCTTAATATTATTGCATGTACTTTAAATAAACTCTTGTAATCTATTAAGGAGTGAAACTAAAGGCTCTGTTTACACTTACTGATACCACACATTAGGCGTCAATAGGCCACCATAGTATGTACTCATCACCATTACGCGGTTGGACTTAGTGTCAGGGAACCACATACAACTTATTTAAATTTCGAAAGGAAAAAATGAATAGCAACAAACTCAGCCCTCGTCCTTTTCTTATTTTTACCATCCATTCCATGTTCGCCTAAAATATCCATAACCAATATAAAATTCACAGCAGAAATAAACGTTCATCTTTCCTTAAAAGGATAAATTGATGTTATTCAGATGCATCTTATCTGTTCTATGTATCTGCTTCTTGTTTGCAACCCAAGTGAGTGCAAATGCCTTCACTCTATGTGTTAGAGGATTCTTCAGTTGCTGCTACCAATGATATTTACTTACCCTTCTCCTTTTCTAAATGCATTTTCCTCACAATGGTGTTGACTTTTCAACTCAAAATGTTATTGGCAGATCCGGTAACGAAAAGAATTCCGCTGACTTACTCTATATTTTCTTTTTACTATAATTATTATATATTCTCAAATCAATTGTATGCGAAAAAAATATGTTATTACTTCACACTAGTCCTCTACCACATTATAAAAGAATTCAGTTCTAAGGGAATTCAATATCCAGTACTCATTACAATTTCAGGTATAGATCCCTTCTGTATTAATCCAACTGTAATTATTATTAATATATCCTTAAAAAAGAAGAATTCGACCTCCCTAATGAACCTCGGATTTGTTTAATTCAACATCATGTACCAACCCGATTTAGTAATTTTAACAGATAGTTCGTCTATATATTCGACAAATCCACAGTAACCCACTACACCTTAAAATTATATGGTTTCATCATGTCGAGCAAGAAAAAAAGTTGTAACAATGAAATATAAATCACAATGGCACATAATAATATCAAAAATTTAATTTTTAAATCAGATGCGAATAACTCAGCTTTGGCAAGGAGACTAACCTGTTGTGAGTTACTGTCATGAGCAATAAGTTCATTGTCCAGGCGCATGTCGAGAATGGTGCCCAGCTTGTTGATTTTGAGAGTTGGGATTTGCAGAGTTTTGAGTTTGGGAGGGGAAGCAAATGTCAGTTCAGGAAGGGTTAAGCAACTTTGGAATAAGGAGAAGTACAAGGAAAAGCTAGTATTGTATTTAAGGCGTTAATTTTTAGCGTGGAAAGCAGAACCACATAGTCTTTGGAGCCAAATATTTTGGCATTCCCGCCTAAATGTAAGTCAAGGCCACCCAATTTTCATCGGTTGCTGCCGAATTGTTGTTACCATGCTGAAATAGTCAGCAATGAGTTTTGCAGACAATAATAGAAACGAGAATAAGTAAGTGATTTTTTTTGGAAAAGCTCAAGTGAAATTTTATGCTAACTATAAAATAAATCTTAATTATTAAAAGTTAATTTTTAAGCTTTTTCAATTGTTGGATATTAGATAATTGATAGTAATTATTAACTATTGACTATTTATTATTTATTAATTATTAAATAGTTATTGTTAATAATAATTATTTGATTATTTAATATTTGCTATTTGTTTTTCAATATAAGATTTTTAGTAGTTATAATTAAATTTTATATAATCAATATTAAATACTAAAAAATATTAATTGCCAATAAGGCAGGATTATCAAATTTTGTAGTTCGGAGTGGATGGGAGACAATTTTTTTTGCCCTCCATAGGGCGGGATTCTGAAAATTATAAAACAGCTTTTACCAAGTATAAACTAAAAACTAGTTAACACCTCTTAAGATGTCATTAGTGACTAAAATTTGTGATGAAAGCAGAGGACTTAATTAAGAATTCAGTAAGTACATTGGTTATAAACAAAAAATATTATTTTGCTAATTCTAAATAAGCAATTATTATAAGTTATTTAGTATAGAATGTAAATTATTATTTATTATTACTTATAAATCATTAATTAGAACAAATTAATTATTAATTAGTGAACGTGTCAATAATTATTAAAAAATAACACTAAAGTATATCTTAGAAAAATAATATAAACATCTCTTACAAATCTATTGGAATTCTGCTATAAAATAGCTTCAATAAATATTCGTCGGTAATCTATCTAGATTTGCAGTGGAAAATAACGGCAGAAATTTTCTATTGGTAATTTGACGCAATTTGCAATAGTTTAGTGAGGGATGGCAGAAAACGACGGTAATAAATAAAAGAAAAAAATTTGAAAAAACAAAAAACTATCACTTGTAGATCACATGGAAATCCGCCGTAAATTAGCGACGGGAATTTCCGCTTCTAAATATTTGACGCTAAATCGGTGTTTTCTTGTAGTGATAAGTTGTTAGGTTAGGGAGTGATACACCCTACTGCCGGGGCTGAGACAGGGTATTTACATATTAGGGAGTCGATCGCATGGGTGGTAATTAGTGTGCACCTAATACTGCTGTTATGTAATTAGGGTAACACCTGATCCTGTTATGTAATTAGGGTACACCTAATCCTGCTTTTTAATTATGTTGTTATGTAATTGGGTTGAATACCTAATCATGTTAATCCAGTTGTACTAGTACTGGTGCAGACATGCCCGTTTTAGGGATATAAATGTGAAGCATTACACGATCATAATTTATTCCTGTTATTCATGTATATCCCGTTGTTCTGTTTAGTTCATCTTTCACCTTATATGATACTATATTTCTCATCCAGTCTTGTTTACCTATCTTGGTATTCCTATTTTATGAATAACTGAAAATCACCGGAACTCGCTAGACTTTATGTCTGACCCTTTTTGTTTTCGCTTCTTTCTCTCTTTCCCCTTCAGGTCCTCAGAGTGGAAGCACTCAACATTGACTTGGACTTTCTCTTACAACTTGGGCTTGGATTTCCTAAAATGTACTATTTTGACTTGCTCTCTACTCTATTATGGCTTATGACGAGGGATGTGATTTTATTTTATGGCACTATGTTATTTTATTTTGAAAGACAGATTTGAGATACATTGTTTTAATGTAAGTGGTTTGATGTAAATAGTATCGGGACTACGATTATTTTTAATAATGAAGTTGAAATTTTCCGCTGCTTATTTTATATATGTCTTATGAATTTCTGTATAGTTACATATTGCGCTTCACGAAACTTAATTCATTCTCTTATTAGTGACATTAACGAACATGGGTTGTCACAAAATATGCTGGTGTTTTCATCCCCATTGTGTGTCCATGCCAATTTTGGTGTAAATAGTGTCTACGTTCGATTTTTTCTCTTTACATATGTTCCACGCAAAAAAGGTGAAATCGAGTAAAATTAAGAATATTGTAGAGCTTTATCTCCTACGTTAAATATTTTAGTAAGTTTCTCTTTAGCATTAATATATGTATATTTATATGCCTTCATTTGGGTTATTTATTGTGGAACTATCCCTAAAAGTAAACTTGTTAATGTATGTTCACATAATTCGAAATTCGTCACAAACTAATCCAAACTCTAACTACTATCCTAGAAATAGATACAATTGTACATGCGAACATATTCGCATTTGAAAGAAATTTACTTCGTTTTTTTAAATATAATATTTCAGACTATGTTTATTAGTCATAATTTTTCTAGAATAGCTTAAAGTTATAAAGAACCAATTAAACACAAGTGAGCTCATAGCCATCTAGTTTATTTCATCAGTATATACAGATGCATATCCATTATGCAAACCCATTTTTTACCATCATATCCTTTTATTTTCTGTCCATTTATAATTACAAGAACTATAATAATTTTAAGCTAAACCAAAAATTTAAATTTATGTATTCATGTTTTATTTTTACCCCAAATATAATTAGACTACTTTCAGATGTTCACGTGGATAAAATAACAGTCTGGTTAAATGTCAAGCTAGCCATTTGAAATCCTATATATATGCTGATATATTTTTCAAATTTAGCTCTCCAAAGACACTCATGGGTCATATTCAACTACTGAATGAGTGCAATACAAGCTAGGGGTCAGTATAAACCGCACAACAATGTGGAAACTGCCCAGACCAAATCATATGAATCACACACCACAGAGATGATCACAGACACAGAATCAAACACAAACACAGAAAAAGATAAATAGAAAATGCAAAAAAAGTAAAGAACACACCGGATTTTATACTGGTTCAGATTATTCCTACGTCCAGTCCTACGCAACGCTGGATTACATAGAGTTTTATTGATATTACTTAACGAAGTACAATCCCCTTTATTTCATGGCTACAACGTTAACATCGTTTCAAACACCCTTGATTTTATGGCTACAAGGTTAACACCGCTCCCTTTCCTTAATTTCAGGGCTACAAGGAACACACCCTCTCACAAACACTTCCCAAAAGATTACAACAACCCTATAACTTATCGATAGCACTTCAATTCAGAGGGTAATGAGTAGAGAGTGAGAAAGAAGAAGTTTAATATAATTATAGTAGAAATCGGCAAAGTAGAAACTAATAAAATAAAAAATATTAATGGTGGGATAAAGAGGGGTGAAGATGGAGTAAAAGAACGATTAAAAATTCGAGTTCAACCTCTATTTACAAGATTTGAAAAGTTGCAACGCTTTTGAAACGTTACAAATAGTGAAAAGACACTTCCTTTGAAAGTTGAAAAAATGACCGTTTTATGTCGACATAGCAACATATGTATGTTGACATATATATGTGTTAAGTATTTTTTAAACTACTTTACAAGTGTTTTAATATATATATATATATACACACACACTCACACATATATGAAAATTCTAATTTTCAAAAAAAAATATTTCTGGAAATTCTTGAATTAAAACTTAGTGGTATAAATGAGTATTCTAAAGTATAAAACTATATGGAAACATAAATATATATTATATAAACATGTTCATAAAATTATAAGGTTTAGAACTATATAAATATAAAACTATAAAATATATAATATATATAAATTTATAAACTTTAAAACCTATATTTGAAATCATAAGTAAGATAGAAAAACTATTTGAATTTAGGATCTAAATTTAAAAAATCAAAATTTGAAAATAAGAATTTGAAAAACATAATTTGATTTTGAACCTGAAGTGCTATTCAGAGTCTTACATATAAACTAGACTCTACTAATATATTTTTCTTGAACTCTTGAAATCTTGATTACTCATGAGTATTGAATCTTCTCTGAATTCTTAATCTCTTAAATCTCTAAAATTGTATAGTCTTCAGTATTTAAGTCCTGTATACAAATCTTGCATATATGTATATATTCTAGATAGAGATGTTAGTATATATATATTTCATAACCAATGATAATTGACATAAGGTTTTTGTCATCAAAACTCCACTCCAACAATCTCCCCCTTTTTGATGATGACAACCTTAGTTTAAAAAATATTCATACTGTTGGATCTAGATTAACCCTAAAGGGGGTCAATACGTTTTATTGAATTTTAGCGAGATATTAAGAATTAATAAGATCATAGAATGTAGCAGAGAAAGTAAATGCAAAAGATAAATAACACATAGAGATACCCAGCTTCGGCAAACTCTGCTTACTGCTGCATTCCTAAGGTTTCTACTAGGTAATAGAACAGATCTCGCTTACAAGACCATGTAAACTCGTGAACCCCTTGCTCCTATTTTAATCCGACGCTTAAAATCCTAGACTGGTCTATATCCCCTACATCAGATTTTCCCTTAACTACAAACCCGTAGCTAGTAACCCTAGTTTTTACAAACTCTAGTAAACGCTAGTTAAAACCCTAACTGGATTACCTAGTTTGAAAGACACTAGAAAACTAGTGGATCGGTTACAAGTGGAATTTAAAACAAAACAATAAATAAAAACTAAAACCCTAGACTCTTAAACATTAAAGAAAAATAGGTCGGTCACTTCCTTTTGATTGCCCTCTATCTCTTTATTTCTGAAACAATGGCTACTAGTGGAAATTGAAGTAGGGTTTTAAAGTAAAATCGCAAATCTTGATCTTGATGTTGTTCTGGAAGTTCCTCTTTGATGCGCGAATCATTGTGGCTTTCTAATGCTTCGATTTGGGATGATGGTGATCGAAAACGATGGATAAATTAGTGAGTTTTTCTAAATTTTATCTTTTGATTTTTGCTCTGGTTTTCGATTCCATTCTCCTGCCTATGATGAAAAAAGTGTAGGTTATATAGTATAATTAAATTCTAAAAATCCTTCTATGATTTCACACAAATGGTTTGATCTGATTATGCTTGATTTGCGCGTGTAAGTATCCCCTTTTGGTTACCTGGATAAAATCGGCTTTGATTGAAATGGAGCCTTGAATTCTTGCGTTATATTCCAGTTCGATTCTTGGAAATATATATAGAGAAAAAGGAATTTTAAATCTTCGTCCGAATTTGTTGCGTTGCGAGATTGTTGCACAGATAAAATATCCTTACGCGAAATCCCTTGATTGATGTTGATAAAACCTGGAAACAAAATTGCGATTTCTTTCCCAATATAAATTGCGATTTTTTGATTTGTTTCCATAGCACCACTATATTCCTAAAAAATGATTTTTAGCATAACTATTGTAAAATCTGGAAACATTTAAATGATGCAATAAACCATTTTACCAAAAAGTGATCAATATTTCATTTCTAGAAAACATTAATTCTTGACAATGACTTTTCCATGGATAAAAATGATGCTCCATCTTCATGGCTGAGTTTCTGGAAACTTAAAAACTTTCTCCGATTTAAATTCTCTGTTGAAAGAGCAGATACTACACCTTTTTAAAAAATGCCTTTCCTTCTTTAGAACAGAACAAATACTGCTCCTGATCTTTATTTCTTGTTGTAGTTTCTGTGCATTACTTCACTCGATCTTGATATTTTTCACATGTTGTCTGTGTTTCCCCTTTGTGCTCATGCATGACCATGCTTAGCCAGTTGCTGTTGCATGTGTTTGACCTGTCCATGATCATTTACTAGAACTTGACCTTGAGTAGTTGTTCATTTTCTATATTGCTATGTGCATCATTTAAGTCATATGCATTTGTATTTGCACTTGAATGTGTACTTGCTGTATCTGAAATGCTTTTGGACGCTTTTGAGAACATATGCTACACTGATAAGAACAGATACTGATATGATTTCTTTTGCATTGTTTGCTTCATTGGCCATTTAAGAGAACATATATTACACTTTTTCTTTTTTACTTTGTCAGAGTTAAGCTTGCATCTTGCTGCTGCCCCTTGAATGTGTGCCATTCCGGTTTAACTTGAGCATTGCTTCTAATATGTTGTGTACATTTGGCATGTATGCTTCACCACTATCTCTTGAAGCTATGTACATTTGTATTTGAGTTAACTTTATTGTTATAGTACATACACACCATATTGTTGACCGGTTTGAAGCCAATCTGCCTCGGCTGTTTTCACTTGTACACCTGATCTGCGTATATAGTGCATACACACATGCTTTATGCTCTGAAAAGAAATCTGTTAAGTTGCATTTGGTCTTCCTTATGAGTTTTCATCTGACTTCTCAATCGTGATGGAGTTGCACATTTTCTTATCCATATATAACTACAAATTGTCTTGAACATGCTGCCTAAATCTTTGCATTGTTGTATTGTATAAAGAACTTGTTGCATGTATAGTGATCATGCCAAATCTGTGATGCTCATTGTCCCCTTCACCATGTTTAGCACAGTTGTATGCATTGTTTCTTGGACTTGGTTGAATTGCTTCATCTTGTATATGCTTACTCGTTCGTTGTGCATTTGTTCATGTTGGCACATCATCTTGGTCTTTGCTCAACTTGTATTCATTGTTGCACTGTTTCCATTTGTGATCATGTACTAAGTCGAGTTGGTCCACGTGGCTGCTCCTCAGTTGCTATAATGCATTTTAATTGGCGAGGCAGTGCACGCGTATATATTTATACACACGTGTATATTTATACACGTGTGTATATGAAGCCATTCAGAATAGTTTTCATGTCCCTGCACTGTAATATGTATATACATATTGTCTTCCTTGTGGTATTTACAGTGTATCACTGTGAATATCACAAGCTGTCTAGACATAGGTGGACGAATATATAAATCAGATCAAGTCATGAATAATGATGAGAAACACACCGAAATTCTAAGGCATATAAAATTTAAAAAAATATGTTTGTATGCATTTCAGATTTATTTATATTGCAGTGTACCGTGTCTGTGTGTTTCTGTTTCATGTGACAGGTAAACAGATGATAACTGGACTGCCTGTGAGGTGTGAAGACAGAAGACAAGTATAGTGTCAGTGAAATGTATGGGTGTCAATGAATGTATTGAGTGATGAATGATGTAGTGAGGAATAAATGTATATGAAATTGAATGTGAAATGTGTTGTATTATAGAAATGTACAAACAGTGGAGTTATAAAATTTGTACTGTTTAAATGTTGAAATAAAATATTATATTTAAATAAAATACTGTTTGAATAATTGAATTCTTGTATAGACGTATTCTATTTAAATATAAATATTATATTCCTGTATGTGATGTAGTATAACCGTACAATAACAAACACATTTAAAATAATATATATTTGGCCGTTATCATCAAACAAAAATCATATAATTGTTATGTACAACAATGTTATATACAACAATCTCCCCCTTTTGACGATGACAAACAAATTATAAGATTTTGAATATAATAAATGTGTTTGACAGTGAATATTGAAACTCCCCCTATTTGAATGCTCCCCTTATAGTAGAAACTCCCCTATAACTATGCATGAATGAAAAGAATGAAAATTGAATGGAATTTTCAATATTAAAATATTTATAAAATATTCATTTATAAATCAAAATCTCAACCCATTCTCCCCCTTTTGTTATCATCAAAAGGATAGAGAAATTAAAATATAGATGAAAAAAAGACTAAAAATATAATTTCGGCTTAAGAGGATGAATGGTCATCATAAATCTCAACCAATCAAACAAAAATAATAATAATCTGAGAGCTAGTGGCATATTTCACGTTGTAGAATGATGGATTTATGATGAATTTATAAAAAATGGAGATAGTTCAAAACACAATGAGTTTCAATTATTTTCAAAAGAATTTTATTAAAATTGAGTATAAAGATAGTGATGGATTCGGACTATGATTATAACTTCAATTTAAGTGACAAAATCAGATAATTTCAAATCACAATAGCTATTAATCAACAAATCATAATACATCATAAGATATTGATACATTTCACAAAATAGAAAATGGATTGATAATATGGTTTTTACACACCAAGAATTTCATATAAAATTTTATTTAGCAATTTATTTTCCTTTTTTATCTTTTTAATTCAAAAGCGCATTAACCACGCATAACCAGAGCTTGGATTTCTAAATAAGGTCAGTCGCAGCTTAAAATTAAGTATTCTCATAACCATACATAACTTGAGCTTGGATTTTTAAATGAGGTTAGAGAAACACTTACGAATATTATATTTTCATTATTTTCTGTTTCAAAATGAACAAACTCCTCAGTATTTAAAATCAATATGGATGATAGAAATGTGGTAGGCACAGAAATGGTTTGTGAAATAAATTTCTAAATTAATCATATTATGAAATACGCTCGACTGTACCGAAATTCTAGAAAATTTTCAATTATCACTAATTCTGAAAAAATAACAAAGTCACATTTCCATCATAAATATTTCCACTTTTTATTCAAAATGATTTAAAAAATATTAAACTCTTCACATTAATATAAAATCATGATGGATGGTAGAATGATGATAAATAAAGAAGATGTTCGTGAAATTAATCCGAATTCAAAGATATTATAACGAATGTTCAATCATCATGAAAATTAATAAAATCTCCACTTGTTGTGAAATATACTGTAGTCACAACTTATCACAATTTTAAAATCTGATAATAATTTTAATGAATTATAAATACAGTTCAATTTGGTTATTGATTATAATTTATGAATGAATAATCAGCAAATAATTTAAAATCGATTACAAGAGGGATTTAACAAGATTTATACAAGATAAGAATATATATATACACACAGAAAGAGAATAAGATCAATAACAAAACTCAGCACTTCCTAATCTGATACCTCTTATTGTCTCTGCAAACGAGGATTTTAATACGCCACTGGTGGTTAATAAGGGTATCTCAGACAACAAAATTTAATCATAAAGCCCAAGTAGATAATTTTAACAATTCAGATCCATTTATCAGAGCAGCAAGACATAACCAAAAGAAGCAACACAAGAAGGTTTTCAAACAATTTTCAACAAGTCTAAGAGACAAATCATGATTCAGTTTCATACCTTTTTCTCAAAGTAGCAGATAATGCCAAAACAAATAGACATTAAAACTTTTCAAAATGAATCCATTTATCAGAGCAACACGACAATAAATTTCAAAGCAGACTTGTCAAGATAATTTTTCACAAATATTTCTGACAGTCACATAGGATGATTCATGACCCAAGATTAAAATATAGTTTATTTTAAATCATTTGAAGGAATATGAAAATCTCAAGATTCAATGAATCGATCACACCATATTATAAATTTCAGTTCCAAGATTAGTGTGAGATTCATGAATTAATAATTTCATATGATTTCAAACAAACAAAAATTCGAATCAAATGGTCATGAAATAATTGTGAGTTTTCAGACTAGATTTTCCAAGAATATTTCACAATTATTTATGAAAAGCACAAGAGAAAATTTCAAAATATTTATATCCAGTTTGAGAGATAATTCATGATCCAAAATTAAAACAGTTTATTTAAAATCACTTGAATAAATGTGAATTTTGAGATATAAAGAATTAATCACACAAGATTATTAATTTTAAATCTAAGAGGTGTGTGAGATTCAAAATATCAAAAAAATTCAAATGATTTCAAACCAACAAATATCCAACCAAAAGGATCAAGAATAAAAAGAATTTCTTGATGTATAACAGAAAGATTTAAGTCAAAAAAATTTAAATTCAGAAATAATCAAGCCAACCAAAAAATTAATTGAAATTTTCACAACTTAAAAATAGTATTGTGTTATAATGAGAATTATATTTCAAGTTTTTCCAAAATGAATTAGAAGAAACTTAAAACAGCAAAGGTGTGTGAAATTTCATTAATTTTTTAGATTCAAAAATTTAGAATTCAAAATAACATTGTTCAAGATATAACAAGTATGCTTCAGCACTATTAGGAATTCAAAAATAAAAAAGAATTAAACTTCAAAATAATTGCAGAAATTTACACTTTTGAATTCAAGATCTAGAAATGATTAAAACAATTAGATTTTTATTCATATAAAGCGAATTTTCAAAAAAACATGAATTATGCAATTTTGAAATTATGAAACTCAAAATAAAATAAACAATAATATGGCAGTCTCAAGTGAAATCAAAATAAAAAACAGAATAGTTAGAAGAGGAGATAAACAAAGAAACAAAATATTAACAGTGATGAGTTTATAGATCATAATTGTAACAGCCCGCCATTTTGACCGCCCCAGGTCGGTGGTTAAACCAACTCGAAGCGTTCAAAACGACGGATTGTTATTGCCTTACAAGGTTTAAAATGGAATTTAATATAGAATCACAGTGCACAATAATAGTAGCATAAAACTTTTATACAAATTTCTGAGTTTTACAATGTTTATACAGTGGAAAAAAAATATAAAACATATACATGAATTTAAGATGAATACAAAGTTTATGCTTTTAGTCGGGCTTGCGCACACATACGCATCTTCACATTTCTCTCCTCTTTATGAGTTAAACCTTGCGTCTGTAACACTTGGGGCCTGACCTGAGCGTTCCATGCAAAAGCATAAAACGATTAAACTTGTTTCAAGTTAGTAACTTCGATAAACACATAAATATAATTAGTTTAATCCCAAAAATAAATTAGAAAATTTATGTATAACAATCAGGGAACTGCCGTAATATAAAGTGGCAAAAACAAGCATCATGAACGAGCAAGGCAGTATGCATATATGACTGTTCCAGAATTAAACAAATGGGTAATTCATGTGTATTTATTCCATGTATGAATAAAACAATTAAATAAAGGAAGAAATACATGATAGGGTCTTCTAAAGCATGTGGGGTCATGCAACAAGGTTTGCTAGTGATATTCCTATATTCAAGATTAATTAGGTTCGGACATGTGCTTCGCACACGGGAAGATGTCAGTGATAAGTGAGTGTCACCAATAATACTTCCTTAAAGGTCCTTATATTCAAATATTTTGTTACAGAACTAACATGGATGGAAACTAACATTTAAGCTATACCAGAGCATCAAACATGGTTAAAGTTGTGAAGACAATGGATACTCAAAATATCTGATAAACCCCTACATGCACTCTGAATGTAATATTTGTTATTTTAATCAAGCAACAACACATAACCAGCATCGTCCATACATGGGAAAATTATATCCAAGGCTTGAATGTTTTATAAACATGGGGTTATATTGGTACTTTTGTTAGTGATGGATGATGCAAACTCAGTGGTGGCTGGTTTGTCCATGAAGATTTCAGAAATGAGTTGGATGACTCCACAACAAGATCAGACAAGCCGCCACCCAAAATGTCAACATAACAAAAGGAAACAAAGGACAATGAATCAAATGAGGGAAGATCAAGTAAAAAACGCCTTGACAAAATGGTTCTGCAAACGTCAAATCAAAAATCAAAACTGCTTGAAGTTTAAGCCTAGAGACACAAGTGAACATGGCAGCAAAACATGTCTTAACAAACACAAGTGCCAATGAACAAAGTTGCTCAAAGAATCAGGTCTAGAAGGACTAATTTGCACAAACATATGCATGATAATAAGCATAAGGTAAGGCATACAAGTGCGAAGCGGCTCGAGCTCAAATAGGTCGCATGATAAAAACAGGTGACAAATATTTCAAGATGGCAGTAGTACAAAGATGTTTAAAATACCACTCGCGTTCCAACATTTCAGCACATATAAAATAGGATTCATGGCAATATAAGTAAACAGTGATGCATTAACTTTTTTGCTCTTGTATATTTTTAGGGAAGAGGGTAAAGAACCCAAGAGAAAAGCACCATGAATCATTTGGCCTCCACACTCAAAAATGTAGCATGCATGTGAATAAATTTTATAGTTGTTTCTAGAACCAAATCCAACAAGCTAAGATGTATATGCGTGAAACACAGTATGGTAAATGGAATGATAAAATGAAACTTAGTACTTTAGTCAGCACAAGTGAACAAAGCAGCCGATGCAAAGTCAACAAAATCGCCAATCAAAGTCAAACCACAAATTAAACCCATTATCTAATTTGAATTCAGTATTTCGTTTGAAGTACTGAGACTTGAAACAAAGTTTAATCGTAAAATACTTACAATCGTATGACGATGGAGAAGCAGCAAAGCTCAACGCGGTGACATCAGCACTAGAACACGTCCAAAAAGGCAGCGCCGAAGTGAAGGTGGCCTTTGTCGTTGCTAATTGGAAGTCATCGCGATGGAGGCCCTATGCGGCATCGCAGGAGGTCAGAGTACGAACATGGGTGCCTGCTTGCGCTTATGGCCAGAGGAGGCAGCGTGGAAAAGTCGATTGTCATGGGAATCGAAGCTCCACGGCGGAGCAACTTTAGGTCACGCTGCCTCGAAGTGGCAGTTGCAGGTTTTGTGGAAGAGGTGGCTTCGACGAAGGACGAAGAGGAAGTGATGCGGCTCTGCTCGGTGGGGGAGAAGGTGCATTGCTGTGGTGACGGTGAGCAATCCGTCGGTGGTCATTTAGAGGAGTAAAACCATTTTGTTTTGGGGAAGGACTTAATTTGGGGAAAAAAATGGAAAAAGAGATCAGCTGTAAGAATATTAAAGTAGGAAGGAAAGAAAATTCCTCCTCCTCTCCCCCCGAAGGAAAGGGATATGATACAATAAATGGACCAAGAGAATCAAAGAACCAGTACATGTTTAGAAGCGTTCAGAACCAACATAATAATGTGTAAACCAATTCCCAGTTTTCAGCAGGTGTCAAACAAATTCATCAAATAAAACAAGTGGCTACTCCAAATAAACAAATACCATTAATATCAAATGTTATACCATCCATTTACTTCGTATACAAACTCAATACAATGAATTTATATGTTTCCAAGTACAATTCTCAACCATTATTGTTAATAAACCAATTTAAATCTACATACATTAAAATAAATATCAAGTTAGATTTAAAAATCAAATTTATAGATTCATATTCCAACGTCAAATCCTAGTTATTCTAATAAATTCAAATTAGTTAACAATGTGTCTTTAACAAACGTCCAAATTAAGTATAACAAAAGAATTTTATGTTGATTATCCAAATTAGTAAATCACATTAAGCCAGCAAAAATGTACATACTAAAATAAGTATACGAAAAAAATTCTTATTTAATATAAACTCAAAACTTATTCAAATAAATAAAATTCCAAATTTTATATAAATATTCACTTCACATTAAATCTTAACTAAATTTATAATTTAAATACATCCTAAGAATTTAAATAATCTAAATAATGTTAGTAACATTTCTTTTAACAACGCTCATTTTAAAAATTAACAAAAGGAATTTCCCTTTTTAAGCCTATACACATACGTTCAAAACAAAATTTTAAAGTCCAAATTCTAAATTGAAATCCAAATATAAAATTTTAGATTCTATATCGAAACCATCTATAAATACTTGTTTTATGATAAATTCTTAATTTAGCTTATTTTTAAACGCTAAAATTTCCTGAGCTATTAAAGCCCCCTTCCAAAAGTCCGGGTTGTTACAGACTCCCCCCTTTATAAAATTGCGTCCTCGCAATTTACTCATTCAACACTACAAAAATTTCAATGTCGTATTTTAAGTCTCTAACATATAGAAGTTGAACTTCGATGATTTTCCCCGACTTAATTAGATTATAGCAGCGGTGAATTTCAAACTTTGATTATTAAATTTTATAGCAATTTCGACTCATATCCCAGATATAATACATGTTTTGGGACGTCCACTCCCCATTTCCAAGGTAAAGGTACCGTGTATAAAACAATACGTCTCCATAATAATTTTAGAAATTGGTTAGGATATCATGATAATGAATCAAGTCGGGTATTATTTACAGATACTTATATCATTTATCATATAAAACAATATGACAAAATAAACCAAATCAGATTATCATATATAAATCAATAAGATACTCATAGCACTCTTCATATATAAAATAATATGATCAATAACGGGAGTTCCTTACTCCAAAACGTCTAAATGTCACAATATGTTGGATTAGAAACCCAAATGCACTTTGCAAATGTACGATCATCCCGATCGAGTTAAAATCATCAAACCCAACTTATAAAAGAAATCATAAGAAATGCGTGCAAGAAATAATAATGAAGCACATCCTGAGCTATAATGTTGCTCATCCCCAGCAGTAGCCAAGTATTAGCGAATGAAAATCATCATATAACTCGAATGAGTCAACTATCACGAAAGAAGGGGCATCATACTCCAACATAGAAAATCACAAAATGTTTATGTAAATTTAAAACCCAATAATCTTCAATGTATGATCATATAAATCTAATCACAAAATATCATCACAATATGGATCCAATAGAAATAATTTTGCACGTGCAACCACATGATAATATAGCTCCCCTCGAGCTTATCTCAGTACTTATACGTATTCAAGTTAGGCGCCTGCCACTGCGACCCCCTCCCTACCCCCCCCCCCACCCCCCCGGGCCGAGTGTATCTTGACCCTCCTCTGGTTAAGTGAATACGTATACATGACTCCCCTCGAGACTCGTCTTCCCCCCGAAGCAAAGTACTGGCTCAACAAACACAATATGCGTCACTAACTCACAGTCAGTAACCCAAGTAGTGATAACAGTGCATCCCATACCACATGTTCTCACTACTGGTTCACTAGCTACTTATCAACTTCGCAATGGAAAACATCAAAAATACTAAATCATCATTAATAAGACATCAGCTTCGATCTAACTATACTGGAATTAACAAATTTCGTATACTTCTGTGTCCCATACCACAGAGTGTACGATGTCGTTTAAAATCCAATATGTTATCTTGAAGGGTGCAAGATTGTGTAGTTTTTATATATAAGAAAATACTTGATTTCGATACAAGTTATGAAATATTTTACGAAACAACTAGTTTTCTTTCTTGAAAAGCTATAGATTTGAAGATAGGTTTTTCTACTATCGTTTCGAGGCCACTTATTGTAAAATGACAACTATAAATCTCATTAAATGAAAATTATAAATCATTTAGCCTCAAAACTATAATGAAAACTTAATTTATACGCACATCAGAAAACAAGTTTAAATCATGCAATGTGTGCTCAAAATTCATTAAAACTCATCACTAAATACATAAATCCCAAAACAAAACCAATATTTAACCACTAATCTAATTATCAAATAGTAAATAAGAACAAGCCTACTATAGGCCTATTCATAAAATGTGGTGGTTTAAATTCTCAAATCAAGTCACACTAGTTGTGATATAGAATTAAAATATCATCATACAAATGACATAAATGCATGTCAACTAAAAATTTTCCAAAAATATTTCATTTCAAAAATTAACAGATACTTTCTATAGTAATTATTTAAATATAACATAAGCTTCCTATATCACATTGTTTTACTTAAATTTTTATAGTAAGGAAGCAAATCGCACGAACTGAGAATACAAAACAACAATCGTTCCATATGAAAAGTCAAGACTATAATCAGAAAAGTATTACCAAATGCCCCATACCATTTTGTACTACTAACCCATTTACTCAAAATCCCCATCATACAGAATTTCACATAAACCCCAATGGAAATTATGTTCAATTCAAATAATGTATGTATGTATGTATATCAATGCATTTATTAAATAATCGAAAGGAAAAATAATTAGTTTACGATTGGGTTTTTTTTAATCAACCTCCTTACTTTATGTTCAATCACCTAACTCTTTATTAAAGTGGTCAATTCCAACTCCAATCCGATCCGAGTCAATACCCTACATGCACTCTGAATGTAATATTTGTTATTTTAATCGAGCAACAACACATAACCAGCATCGTCCATACATGGGAAAATAATATCCGAGGCTTGACTGTTTTATAAACAGGGGGTATATTGGTACTTTTGTTAGTGACGGATGATGCAAACTCAGTGGTGGCTAGTTTGTCCATGAAGAGTTCAGAAATGAGTCAGATGACTCCACAACAAGATCAGACAATCGCCACCCATAATGTCAATGTAACAAAAGGAAACAAAGGATAATGAACCAAATGAGGGAAGATCAAGTAAGAAAAAGCCTTGACAAAATGGACTGCAAGCGTCAAATCAAAACATCAAAACTTGTTGAAGTTTAAGCCTAGAGACACAAGTGAATATGGCAGCAAAACATGTCATAACAAACATAAGTGCCAAAGTACAAAGTTGCTCAAAGAATCAGGTCTAGAACGACTAACTTGCCCAAACATATGCATGATCATAAGAACAAGGTAAGGCGTACAAGTGCGAAGCGGCTCGAGCTCAAACAGGTAGCATGATAAAAATAGGTAACAAATATTTCAAGATGGCAGTAGCAAAAAGATGTTTAAAATGCCACTCGAGTTCCAACATTTCAGCACATTTAAAATAGGATGCATGGCAATATAAATCAACAGTGACGCAATAACTTTTTAGCTCTTGTATATTTTTAGGGAAAAGGGTACATAACCCAAGAGAAAAGCACCATGAATCATTTGGCCTTCGTACCCAAAAATGTAGCATGCATATGAATAAATTTTATAGTTGTTTCTAGACCCAAATCCAACAAGCTAAGATGCATACGCGTGAAACACAGTATGGTAAATAGAATGATAAACTGAAACTTAGTACTTCTGTCAGCACAAGTGAACAAAGCAGCGGATGCAAAGTTAACAAAATCACCATTCAAAGTCAAACCACAAATTAAACCCATTATCTAATTTGAATTCAGTATTTCGTTTGAAAAACTGAGACTTGAAACAAAGTTTAATCGTAAAATACTTACCATCGGACGACGATGGAGAAGCAGCAGAGCTCAACGCGGTGACAGCAGCACCGGAACACATCCGGAAAGGCAGCGCCGAAGTGAAGGTGGCCCTTGCCGTCACTAATTGGAAGTCATCGCGATGGAGGACCTATGCGGCGGCGTAGGAGGTCAGAGTACGAACATTGGTGCATGCTAGCGCTTCTAGCCAGAGGTGGCAGCGAAGGAAAAGTCGATTGTCACGGGAATCGAAGCTCCACGGTGGAGCAACTTTAGGTCACGCTGCCTCGAAGTGGCAGTTGCAGGTTTTGTGAAAGAGGTGGCTTCGACGAAGTACGGAGAGGAAGTGATGCGGCCCCGCTCGGTGGAGGAGAAGGCGCTTTGCGCTGGCGATGGTGAACAATCCGCCGGTGGCCATCTGGAGGAGTAAAACGATTTTGTTTTAGGGAAAGACTTAATTTGGTAAAAATTGGAAAAAGAGATCAGCTATAAGAGAATTAATGTAGGAAGGAAAGAAAATTCCTCCTCCTCTCCCCCCCGAAGGAAAGGGACGTGATACAATAAATGGACCAAGAGAATCGAAGAACCAGGACATGTCTAGAAGCATTCAGAACCAACATACTAACGTGTAAACCAATGCCTAGTTTTCAACAGGTGTCAAACAAATTCAACAAATAAAACAAGTGGCCACTCCCAACAAACAAATACCATTAATATCAAATGTTATATCATCCATTTACTTTGTATACAAACTCAATACAATGAATTTATATGTTTCCAAATACAATTATCAATCGTTATTATTATTAAACCAATTTAAATCTACATACATTAAAATAAATCTCTAGTTAGATTTAAAAATCAAATTTATAGATTCATATTCCAACGCCAAATCCTTGTTATTCTAATGAATTCAAATTAGTTAACAATGTTTCTTTAACAAACGTCCAAATTAAGTATAACAAAAGAATTTTATGTTAATTATCCAATTTAGTAAGTCACATTAAGCCAGCAAAATGTTCATACTGAAATAAATATACGAAAAGAATTCTTATTTAACATAAACTCAAGCATTATTCAAATAGATGAAATTCCGAATTTTTTTAAATATTCACTTCACATTTAATCTTAACTAAATTTATAATTTAAATATATCCTAAGAATTCAAAATATCTAAACAATGCTAGTGTAACATCCCGTATTTTTATGTTATAATAATTAATTTATTTAATTATTTAATTAGTGATTTAGAGATCTAAATGGTTATTTAATTAAATAATATTGAATATTTAATTAATATTTATAATATAATAATATATTATAATTCCGAAATAATTGGAAATAGCTGAATTCACAATACTGTGTGAACTGGATCATTTAAAATATTTAATCCAGTTTAGAGTTGAATTGTAATAACGATTCGATTTAATAAAGGGTGTTATAATGTATAAATTTTACTATAATTATAATCGAGCTCGAAATGGCGTGGCAGTTCGTAATTTGACGATTCAAACTTTAAACGAATATACAGAATCCGTTTTAAGTCAGATTTCTGGGAAACAAGAAACGTTCGGAGCTGGTGAAGTATATTTTTCTAATGGAAGAGAAAAATCGGGATTTAGTCGTGTAGATTTTGATTTATGTCCAAATCAAATTTTCAAAAAGTCGCTATGGAATTCTTTTATAATTTATAACGATTTATTTATATTATAAATGGATTTTTTACATAAATTGAATATCGATATAATCTGAGATTTTTAAATATTGAGTTATAAATCCAGATATGTATATTTTGGAGCTATATGATATTATATGTTAATATATATGATAATATTAATTTATTCATATTTAATTTAATTATTTCTAAATATATTAATATTTAAATGGATTTATTTAGAGCGTTAAAAATATCTAGTTTTGCAAATGACCTCCATTTTCGATGAAACTAATTTTCTTGGATCCGAAATTTTAAATTATTGTTAGATTTCAATTTCCGTGATTTTTGGAGTCAATGTGTGGCCGTACAGATTTTTAATGTGAAAAACAGTCAATAATTTGACTTTAAAAATACACTGTGTGAGCAAAAGGACTCATAATTCAACGAAACTAGTTTCGTTGGGTTCATAAAATTGAACAATAGCAGTATGTCCATTTTCGTAAAATTTGGATATCGTATGCGATCAAAGGAATTTTTAATAACAAATATAGACATCGTTGGATTAAAAACAAATATAATAATTGAATATAAAAATATTAAAATTTCCTATAAATACCCTTACAAACTTTCTAAACCTAAACTCATTTTTTTCTTAGGTCAATAATCTTTTGCGGCCATCTTCCTATAGAAAACATGATGAAATGGAGCTTTAGAAAATTAAGCAAATTGCTATAAATCGATATACACATATGTTTGAGATCCTGGGAGCATCCTCTACGATCTGTTATATGTTTTACAAAAAATAACATCAAAATTTGTTCGTTGAATTTTCCAGTGACTTATCTCGGTGCACTACGGTTCCAAAAATCTTGTAGTATAAGCTTTGATTTAAATTTTAAATAGTATTTTTGGATTCAGGCATCGAAAACTAACTGCATGCAAACTTGTGTGGCATTCGAACATAAATTGGTTCGATCCATTCTACAGTAATGGGGGTTGCAAGTCACAAGTCGATGTCGACAAGCGTGTGCGAGTTTGAAGATAATGGTATGGGAAAAATGAGGCATAGATGCTGAGTTTTTTGGTGTAATTAGTTTATGATGTAGTGGATGGTAGGAGATGTTTGAATAGAGGAAATATAGGCTAGGTGTTGTAGTTATTAGCAGGAGTTCATGTTTTGAAGAGGAAAGAAGAACCGGCACGAGAAAACGAGATTAGGAAGTTAAGGTGAGTGGGTTTGAAAATGATGGGATGTCAAAGGAGAAAGGAAGGATTGCGGGAAGTTTCTGTAATGGTGTTCGAACCTGGAGAAGAGGATTTTGATCCTAGAAGAAGACAATGTGTAGTTGGTGGCGGGTTGGATATTTTGTGGGCCTGAATTGAATGGGTATGGCCTAATACTAAAAAAAGATTAAGTTTAATTCAATTTAAAATAGTGCATTGGCTTGTAAATTAAATATCTTATTCATATGTTAACCGAATTCAGCAAAACATGATATGTTAGGTCGTATGGACGACGGCTACGCAATGGAACTAACTGGGAGTGAATTGGAACTCGTTACAATTTATAGCGAAATAAATTGTCTGTCTGAATCAACCGACATTTATTGTTATTCAATGATAACCGTCCAATGTGAGTAAAACTTACTAACTCTGCAAGTTTATATTTTCATAAATATAATCCAGTAATGATAAATGATGATTGATTGTTGTGTGATGATTGTTGGTTGAATTGCGGATTTATTGGTTAAAATTATTGATAACGATATATACACATATTGTTAACCAAATATTGATTCTGTTTATCAAAATATTTCATATTGAAATGAAATTGATGTGGATTATATTGTTTAACATCTGTGGATGCAGTGAAACAGGTTGGAGGGATCCAACTGCATTCCTGGACATTTATTTTACTGTTTTCATATATTGTGATATATGACTGAGTATATAATCTGTTATTGATTATGTCTGTTTGGATGATATTGATCATTGTCATTTGATATTTTAAATACCATAAGAAACCCTGGGATGTAAAAAGAAAATTTTCAGTGCGTATATTGAAATAAATTATTATATAAAATCAAGGGATTTTATAAGAGTGATTTCAAGGTGAATATTGAGATAAAGGAATTTTATAAAATCAACAGATTTTATGAAAGGAAGTATTTGAAAAAATAAATAGAATTTTAAAAAGGGGATTTCGAGTTATAATAGAGATATGAATTGATTTATTTGGAATAGATATTAAATAAAAATATGTTTTTAACAAATAAATTGAGAAGAATGGTTTTTAAATAATGTTTTTAAATTAAGGAAAATATTTGTCATTTGATAAATAAAGATATATAATTCTGAACTTATATAAAGAAGTAAATAGATAAATGGAGCAAATTAATTTATAAATAATATTTTATAAATTAAGTAAAATATTTATCATTGGATAAATGGAATATATAAGTCAGTACTTATATAGAGAAGTAAGAATCGATTTTAACATCGATATTTGAAATTGAATATGAACGTAGTGTTAACAAGACTTATTAATGGAATAATTAAAGTGCTGAATATAAAATAAGATTTTACATGAATTGTTTATAAAAAGAAGTATAAATATAATATTTAAAATAAGATAATATTTTAAATACGAAACCAAACTGTTTAATTATATAAAGAATATATTATTCATATTGAATAAGAATAATGGATTAAGGCAAGTATTTTTGCAAAGAAGAAGATTATAAAGGAAATGTTATTCATATTAAATATGAATAATGGATTAAAATATATGTTTTGAAAATAAAAACATTTATAAAGAAGATCGGATTTTTGAAATAGGAATTCAAATAGAAATGAAATTTCAAATGGCTAGGAATAAATAACTTGTTTAATAATAAAAACAAGTAGTGTGACTCATAAACAATGTTTATAAATAAATTAAAAATAATTATCAGTGGATAATTTGGATTGTAAATTCAGCAGTGAATATCGAAGAGAGTTAATCGAATATTAGTTATTCAAAAGAGAATTATATTGAAGGTAGATCATTTGAAAAAGGAGTTAATCGAATTAGTTATTCGAAAGGAGTTAACCGAATTAGTTATTCGAAAGGAGTTACTCGAATTAGTTATTCAAAAGGAGTTAATCGAATTAGTTATTCAAAAAAAGTTAATCGATTTGTTTATTCAAAAAGAGTTAGTCGAAATTAGTTATTCGAAATAGAGTTAAATCGAATGTAGTTTATTCGAAAGAGAATTATACGTTGGGATTCGATTATATCGAATGTAGGAAGGTACTATTTACTTTCCGTTTTTAAAATCAAGATTCATTCATTTATTTAATAAATTATTGTTATTCAATTTAAGAAATAATAGTATAATTTGGAGTTAGATTATACTGAAAGTAGAGACTATAACGTTATCATTATAACCAACGTTTTATAAAAGAACAGGATTTATAAACTGAATCTGAGAGTTGCATAAGCAATGATTTGATAAAAAGATAAGAAATAGAGTTAAAGAAATTAGAAACTGACTAGAGATTGGTTAAGTTGAATGATTTCCAAGGTATCGATATGATGTTGGTTTCGGCCTTCGGGATTAATACTTAGGAATCGTTCTCTTACTAATTTAGGTTTAGAGACTGATGGACGTGAAATGATAGTTGAGCGTCAATAAGAAATGGAAACGTTTTCCAATGTTAATAAGGTATATTTTTTAAATTTAGAAAATAAGAATTTATGGAGATATGGAAATGGGTAACTGAATAAATTAATGATGAATTAATTTAAAAAGAGAAAAAGTTGATTGATGATTGATCGGTAAGATTTCCATTCGGAAATACGACCATTGTTGTACACATGTTTTTCTTTGATAGTTAAATCACCGACTATCAAAGCTTTTGACCATTTTTTCATTGTCAATACGGAGAGACCGGGAGCAGATTCATTATCTGAAAACCACTCTATATGGGTATTAGCATTGCGAATCAAATATGATGAAGATAATTGAAGACGGAGTTATGCAAGGGCTGTTCTGGCGATCCTAGGTAGAAAGTGCCTTAGATGGATTTATAGAATATTGCCTTCGGCTTGTCCAGTCCCAGGACAACCTGTATGGAAGAATGTGTGACAGAGTATATTTAATAGATTGCGTAAGTTGATCTCTTCAAATGTATTTACGTTTGGTGGCGGAGGTATTCGTTTCTCTTAGCTGTTTACCCGTGGTATGTTTGGAGAAATCAATTTGCGATTTGGCGGGTATGACGATGTGACATTCAAAGTGAAGGAAGGCATGGTTTGTAAAAGGATATGTTTTGGCCACTAGCCTTACAACCGAGAAATGGTATAAAATCGGGTAGGTCGCATGGCTAATTGGTTAGCTGCCAATTAGGGTGTATTGTCACCTGATCTAGAGAAATTCCATTTACTTCTATAATCTATTTCGATGTTGTCCCTTTCGGGAAATGGTTGTTGATCCCAACTGTTGGTAATAATACATTCGATACACTCAAGCAAAATGAATGACCTGTCATGTTTAGCCTGGGTTACAAGAAGTTCTTGTTGAACCCGATGTATTCCTCTCTAGAGATACACTATCGGAAGGTGGTCCCATACCTTGCCAGTTGGAATTCATTAACTAATAAGCGCCCGCGGTGTTTGATTATATATTATGTATGTGGAACGTGAGATGAAAGCGTTCTGCTAGATCATTATTATATTATGGTTGATAGACACTATTGTAATATAAAAAGCATCTTCATATAAAGATTATCGTTTCTTTCAAAATGATTTTTGAATGTTGAATCAAGTATTTTGGATTCTCATAAGGGAAAAAACCCGTTCTGTGTTATATGGCGTGGTCTTATGAGATATCATTTATTTTCTCAAACTGTTTTAAATTGTTTACTCACACCAGTCCCATGACTGACCCGAAGTTTATTTTGCTTTGTTTTCCCTAAATTCTTGGGTGCCTAAATTTGTACGGGCAGTCAAGTTATCAGGATTTTACAGATATGCTGAGAGCTTGGAGCAGGAGGCTTCAGGATTATATAGCTATTATTTATTTCCGCTATGATGTAAGTGTTATACTTCAAATGACAGATTTGTATTTCCAAGTTATGTTGTACATTATATTTTATTCGTCCGCTGTGAGATTCGTGTTACTCTGATTCTGTTCTACTATGATCTTCTTCTTCTATTCTAATTTTCTATCTTATCTATTATCACCCTCTAATTTCTTTTTATTAACTATCCGGTATTTTCGATGCTTGGATAGTCGACATTGAGTTTATGTCGATAACCAAGGTCGCAAATTCCCCAAGTCGTTACAGTGGTATCCGAGCTGAAGGTTAAGTAATTACCTTGGCTCTGTGGCGTGACTCAGTAGAGATAGGGTTAGCAATACCCTAGATTGAGTTTGAGTGTATATATATGAGCGCGTATTTGTTGTTCAATATAAAATGATTTTGTACTGTGGAGATTTATTGATTGAGTTGTTTATGAGTTTTGGTCGATCAGTTTGATCCACTGTATCAGTAGGAGTAAATAAACACTTGAATACGATGAACCGAATGTTATGTTTTGAAAAGAGGGTAAATGAAATAATTTTACCTGAAATATATTTTGTTATAAAAGGAATCTATATATTGGAATTATTATAATATATAGGATGTGTTGGTTGTTATTACAATCAGATGAGATTATAAATTGAAATGGTTATATAAATAACCAATTAGAATTCATATAAGTGTAATATATGAAATCAGATGAATTAAATCTGAAATTTAAATCAGAATTGGAATTAAAATTCCAAAAAAATCATGAAAAGTGTTTGTAAACGGAATTGGATTAAATATTTGAGAATTTTAAAATACCGGGAGATTTTAAATTCGTTTACAAGCATTGAGAAGGATATTTTGAAATAAATTCAGAATGGAAATGTTTAAATATGATTTTGAAAAGTGATATAGCATTGACCTCACTTGATCGCTAGGAAATAATTCTAATGGTGCTGGCCACATCATCAGTGTCCATTTTCGTGTTCTAAGTGACGAATTACTACCAAAGATATTGATTTCGAATTGTTTTGACAAAACAAGTTGTTTTGAAATTCTAAAAAGGAATATTTGATTTTTGAAAGAGCTAAACTATTAAAAATCTCCCAGGAAAAGATTATTTGAATTAAAACAAATTTAAAAGAAATTTGTGAAAGAAAATTGAAATTGAATTAAAACCATTTAAGAGGAAAATTAGTTGAGATAGAAAATATCGGATTAGTTTAGATTAGAGATAATCCGAAATGGAATTGGACTGGTAAGTAAGAATTGAAATCGATACTTGAATTTAGCTTGTATAAGAAAATGATTTGGTTTTGAGAATATATTGATTGGAGATTGATTGGGATGATATTGGTACATGCTGAATTGGTAACATATGGAAATGATATAATGATATGCCCGACAGAAAGGTACCAGTTTATATTATATATGGGTTAGAGATTTTGATAAGCCTGTTTTGCAAGCCACTTGGCTGTTTGATTTTCTTTGGGTTGGAGAAGGCTTAGAGAGGCGAGTTGTAGTTGTATCGATTGAGCTGTACAAAGGAGGTGCTGACGAAATTTTTCGAAAATTTAAGGTGTTAGAAAATTTTCAGGATTTTTGAAAATTTTAGTTGGTAAGAATAAATTAATAGTTTAATTGAAATTAAATTGGTTTAGTTAAAACTGAAGTTAATAAGTAAACGAAATTATTTTACGGAGGGAAGAATGTAACGTCGCATATTTTTATGATATAATAATTAATTTATTAAATTATTTAATTAGTGAATTAGAGATTAAAATGGTTATTTAATTAAATAATATTGAATATTTAATTAATATTGAATATTTAATTAATATTTATAATATAATAATATATTATAATTCCGAAATAATCGGAAATAACTGAATTTACAATACTATGTGAACTGGATCATTTAAAATATTTAATCCAGTTTAGAATTGAATTAAAATAACGATTCGATTTAATAAAAGGTGTTAGAATGTATAAATTTTATTATAATTACAATCGAGCTTGAAATGGCGCGGCAGTTCGTAATTTGGCGATTCAAAATTTAAACGAATATACACAATCCTTTTAAGTCGGATTTCTGTGAAACAAGAAACGTTTGGAGCTGGTGAAGTATATTTTTCTAATGGAAGAGAAAAATCGGGATTTCATCGGGTAGATTTTGATTTATGTCCAAATCAAATTTTTGAAAAGTCGCTATGGAATTCCTTTATAATTTATAAAGATTTATTTACATTATAATGGGATTTTTATATAAATTGAATATCGATATAATCTGAGATTGTTAAATATTGAGTTATAAATCTAAATATGTATATTTTGGAGCTGTATGATATTATATGCTAATATATATGATAATATTAATTTATTAATATTTAATTTAATTATTTTTAAATATATTAATATTTAAATGGGTTTATTTAGAGATTTAAAAATAGCCAGTTTTGCAAACGACCTCCATTTTCGACAAAACTAATTTTGTTGGATCCGGAATATTAAATTATTGTTAAATTTCAATTTCTGTGATTTTTGGAGTCAGTGTGTGGCCGTACGGATTTTTAATGTGAAAAACAGTCGATAATTTGTCTTTAAAAATACACTGTGTGAGCAAACGGACTCGGAATTTGGCGAAACTGGTTTCGTTGGGTCCGTAATGTTGAACAATAGCTGTATGTTCATTTTCGTAAAATTTGGATGTAACACCCCGTATTTTCTATGAACGTCAAACTAACTAATTAAAGAATACTTAATTTTTAGAAGAAGAATTAAGGGAAATGGGTTATGCCATTGCGTTTGTCCCGGAATTCTGCTTGAGATAGAGTATGAGTTTGCGTAAATCGGACTCCGTATGAAGGAGTTATGACCTTCAGAAGATTCAATAATTTAAATAATAAAACCGACCCAAAAATCAAATTTACGTTTCGAAATTCAAAAACCCCGAAGCAGGCTGAGCGGGAAATTTCCCGCCCAAAGACCAGGTCGACCAGGGGGTCAACCTGGCGGTCGACCTGGGTACATAGGTCGACTAGGGGGTCGACCTTGGGGTCGACCTCCCCCTCAGGCCAGATCTGAAAACTAACATGTTTCTTTATGTGACGATTTTTTGAGTCATTAGGGCTTGTGTGGCAAGTTCTAGTTGGTTCTCTTAGGTTTGAATGGCTTTGGTTGGTCCTAGGTTAATCTAACGGCTCTTATTAAATCAAACTTCTATATAAGCAACCTAAATCTAAAACCTAAACCACACAAATTCATTCCAAATAGCCACCATGCTTTCAATGATCATCCTAACCTCACCACCATTTCTTCTCAAACTAGAAAGCAAGATTAAAGCTATGAATCAAATCAAATCAAATCTAAATTAGAATAACAATTAGTCTACATCAAAGGAGAGCTATTCAGTTTCAGAAAACATATCCCAGAAAACAAGATTTTCCTTTTGTTTGTAAGTCAGTTACTTTTTAGATTTGAACACCTAAATCTAATTGTGGCATGAAATAAAATGGATATGAGAATATGCCTGATGTACGCTATTCTTTCATTGAATCTGTGCTTGAGTGTGTGTATATATATATCTTTCGAAATCATTTTTAACTATGAAATTGGTCCAATCATATCTATCCTTGTTGTATATTGGAATTGTAATCCTTTTTAAATTCATGATGATATTCATATCATATCTATATGCCTGCGGTGTATTCTATGCAAAACTTGTCTTTTTAGTACATCAAGTTTATTGGACTAGTAGTTTTTATCATCATATGACTATACCTATCCTTACCGTGTTCCATCTTGCTTCTCCCCTTATTTTATGAATCTTGAGTTAAAACTCGAAGTACGTACATTATGAATGCGAGGGTAATTGGATATAACATGAAATTGACATTATTTGGCATAATTTGGAACATGTAGTATGACATGACTGTTAAGATGCAATTTGGGTAATTTGACATGAATATGTAATTTGACATACTGAACCTAGAATTGGCATGAACGACAAAGTATGAAATCGGCATATAAATCAAGTTTTGGGCATAATTGTTATTGTTGCGAATTTGGGGTAACTTGAGCACTAAATCTAGATTGGGCGTAAAATGTAAATTGGAACATTAAATCTAGATTTGGCCTAACTATTGATTTGGGACGCCAAGTATAATGAATATTGTAATTTTGGGGCATGACTATTTTTACAAACTTGGGAAGATTAGGTGTAGCCTATTTTGAGTAATAACTTGAAATTGAATTTGGGGGCCATAACATGTAATTAGCTTTGTTGGGCATAACTTGAGAATTGAAATATGAATGGTTGAGATAATTAGCATATAAATCTAGACTTGGACATTTATGGAAAATGTGTCATAATCTGAAATTGAAAACAATTGTGAATAATTTACATATAAACTGTAAATATGCAAATTAGTGCAAAGACGAATGTGCCTAACCCGAGGTTAGATTGAGTTGTGGTGTAAAACTGCCCGGAACTTCCCGGCACATCTAGTAACCACAACAACACCTATCTAATGTGAGAGGTTAGTGCTCATGCCCAAGAAAAACCCGAGGTTAGATTGAGTTGTGGTGTAAAACTGCCCCGAACTGCCCGGCACATCTAGTAACCACAACAACACCTATCTAATGTGAGAGGTTAGTGCATCATGCCCAAGAAAAACCCGAGGTTAGATTGAGTTGTGGTGTAAAACTGCCCGGAACCGCCTGGCACATCCAGTAACCACAACAACACATATCTAATGTGAGAAGTTGGTGCATTAATAAATCAATTAATGCTAATACAACATGATGAACACGTGGGGTTAAGTTAACAAGAAACACTTGACCAATATAACTTGAGGGAGGAACGGGGTTAAGTTAATAGGAAACACTTAACCAATCCAACATGATAAGTGAGGAGGGTTAAGTTAATAAGAAATACTTAACCAATATGACATGATGAATAAGTGGGTTAAGTTAACATGAATGAATAATAATTAACCAATATGGCATAATGTGCGGGAGGGTTAAGTACATATTGGGTTGGTGGGTAATATTAGTAAATATAGGCCCGCAAAACTTAACTATTAAATAAACATGCTTGAATCAGTGGGAGGGTTAAGTACATATCGGGTTGGTGGGTAATATTAGTAAATATAGGCCCACAAAACTTAACCATTAAATAAACATGCTTGAATCAGTGGGAGGGTTAAGTACATCTCATGTAGGTGGGTAATATTTGTATATATAGGCCCACAAAATTTAACCAGTAGGAAACCATAGTAACGGGGACCCATTTCAGCAGTAACCCACATAGATGTATCATGGTACCCTGAACTAGGCAGGGTGGAGCACGATTACTGGGTTGATTATAAGCGGTCAAAACAGCGGCAGGGGGTACGTCAGTATAGGTTCCGACGGTTTACGGGCGTGCACGTACTCCGAAGTAGGAAAAAGCAGGCACTGGGTACCAGTAGTTATACACTGTGCATCTTGAATCGTGTCGGGTTGCTATCATAAGGATTGATACACCTTATGGTGGGACCAGCACAGGGTATCTACACGCAAGAGAGGGCCGATTGACACAGACACAAGAGAAATTAATACATGTAGGCAGCCGATTGATAGGGTAGTAAGGGTACATCTAACACATTCATGGAAATTAAGCAGATTGAGGTGGAATCCTCATAATAGATGTACACCTAAAGGCTACCACAATTGCGGGGATTGGGATCACATTATCATATTATCATTTTATACAGATTACTAGTTGGGACACTAGTTAGGTGGTGCAGAGATATAAAAATCAGAATAACAAGGTAGTAGAGAAGCAGAGAAAGAGTAGAAGCGCATTCAGTTTATCTTGCCTTATCATATCTATCTAACCATATGTTATCTCGTTATCCTTGTTCCCACGGTATTGTCTTATATTCAGTTTATTCATGTCATGATGATTTTGCCTGTTTATATGCTGAAAGTCACTGGACTTACCAGACTTATATCTGACCTAGTTTTGTTTTGCCTCTTTTCTTCCGTTTCCCCCTCCCACAAAGGTTCAAAGGGAGGAAATGTTACCACTTAGCTTAGTTTTCTTTCTAAGCTCGAAGATAGTTGATGTATTGCTTTGGACTCTCTCTTCCACTGCTATGGCTGGTTCATGATTTATTGGGGAATATCACTGTTATTTTTATGCTTCTTTTATACTTGGAAGTTTTTAAATCAAGACAGATGTTCTACGTATTACTTTTAGTATGATTGAGACAACTATTGTAAAAGCTTAACTGAACCACATTGGTTATAAAATGACTTTATTTTCCGCTGCTTTATTTGTCTGTCTTGTAATTTATCTGCATCTTTTACCTAAAATGCTCCACTGAAGTTAAGGCATTCCCTTTGTGAGTGACCTTAACGGAGGTGGGGTGTTTCATTGGATATCATATGTGATCATAGGAATTTTCAATAACAAATATAGACAACGTTGGATTAAAAACAAATATAATAATTAAATATAAAAATATTAAAATTTCCTATAAATACCCTTACAAACTTTCTAAACCTAAAATCATTTTTTTCTCTGGTCAATAATTTTTCACTGCCATTTCCTGTAGAAAACATGATGAAATGGAGCTTTAGAAAATCAAAGAAAATCAAGCAAATTGCTATAAATCGATATACACATATGTTTGAGATCCTGGCAGCATCCTCTACGATCTGGTATATTTTTAACAAAACTCGACATCAAAATTTGTTCGCTGAATTTCCCAGCGACTTATCTCGGTACACTAGGGTTCCAAAAATCTTGTAGTGTAAGCTTCGATTTGAATTTTAGACAGTATATTTGGATTTTAGGCATCGAAAACTACCTACGTGCAAACTTGTGTGGTATTCGAACACAAATTGGTTCGATCCATTCTACGGTAACAGGGGTTGCAAGTCAGAAGTCGATGTCAACAAGCGTGTGTGAGTTTGATGATAATGGTTTGGAAAAAATGAGGCATAGATGTTGAGTTGTTTGGTGTAATTAGTTTATGATGTAGTGGATGGTAGGAGATGTTTGAACGGAGGAAATATAGGCCAGGTGCTGTTGTTATTAGAAGGAGTTCACGTTTTGAAGAGGAGAGAAGAACCGACACGAGAAAACGAGATTAGGAAGTTAAGGTGAGTGGGTTTGAAAATGATGGGATTTCGAGGGAGAAAAGAAGGATTGCGGGAAGTTTCTGTAATGGTGTTCGAACTAGGAGAAGGGGATTTTGATCATGGAAGAAGACGATGTGTAGTTGGTGGTGGGTTGGATTTCTTGTGGGCCTGAATTGAATGGATATGGCCCAATACTAAAAAAAGATTAAGTTTAATTCAATTTAAAATAGTGTATTGTCTTGTAGATTAAATATCTTATCCATATGTTAACCGAATTCAGCAAAACAAGATCCGTTAGGATCGTATGGACGACGGCTACACAATTTAACTGACTGGGAGTGAATTGGAACTCATTACAATTTATAGCGAAATAAATTGTCTATCTGAATCAACCGACAGTTATTGTTATTCAACGATAACCGTCCAATGTGAGTAAAACTCACTAAGTCTGCCAGTTTATATTTTCATAAATATAATCCAGTAATGATAAATGATGATTGATTGTTGTGTGATGATTGTTGGTTGAGTTGCTGATTTATTGGTTAAAATTATAGATAACGATATATACACATATCGTTAACCAAATATTGATTCTGTTTATCTGAATATTTCATATTGAAATGAAATTGATGTGGATTATATCGTATAACATCTGTGGATGCAGGAAAACAGATTTGAGGGATCCAACTGGAATCCTCAACATTTATTTTACTATTTTCATATATTGTGACATATGACTGAGTATATAATCTGTTATTGATTATGAGTGTTTGGAGGATATTGATCATTGTCATTTGATATTTCAAATACCATAAGAAACCCTGGGATGTAAATAGGAAAATTTCAATGTGTATATTGAAATAAATTATTATATAAAATCAAGGGATTTTATAAGAGAGATTTCAAGGTGAATATTGAGATAAAGGAATTTTATAAAATCAATAGATTTTATAAAAGGAAATATTTGAAAAAAAATAGAATTATAAAAGGGATTTCAAGTTATAATAGAGATATGAATTGATTTATTTAAAATAGATATTAAATAAAAATATGTTTTTAACAAATAAATTGAAAAGAATGATTTTTAAATAATGTTTTTAAATTAAGGAAAATAATTACCATTTGATAAACAAAGATATATAAGTCTAAACATATATAAAGAAGTAAACAGATAAATGTAGCAGATTAATTTATTTATAAATTAAGTAAAATATTTTTCATTGGATAAATGGAATATATAAGTCAGAACTTATATAGAGAAGTAAGAATCGATTTTAACATCGATATTTGAAACTGAATATGAATGTAGTGTTAAGAAGACTTATTAATGGAATTATTAAAGTGTTGAATATAAAATAATATTTTATGTGAATTGTTTATAAATAAAGTATAAATAGAATATTTAAAATAAGATAATATTTTAAATACGAAACCAAACTGTTTAGTTATATAAAGAATATATTATTCATATTGAATAAGAATAATGGATTAAGGCAAGTATTTTTGCAAAGAAGAAGATTATAAAAGAAATGTTATTCGTATTTAATATGAATAATGGATTAAAATATATGTTTTGAAAATAAAAACATTTATAAAGAAGATCGGATTTTTGAAATAGGAATTCAAATAGAAATGAAATTTCAAATGGCTAGGAATAAATAACTTGTCTAATAATAAAAACAAGTAGTGTGACTTATAAACAATGTTTATAAATAAATTAAAAATAATTATCAGTGGATAATTTGGATTGTAAATTCAGCAGTGAGTATCGAAGAGAGTTAATCGAATATTAGTTATTCGAAAGAGAACTAAATCGAAGGTAGATCATTTGAAAAAGGAGTTAATCGAATTAGTTATTCGAAAGGAGTTAATCGAATTAGTTATTTGAAAGGAGTTAATCGAATTAGTTATTCAAAAGTTGTTAATCGAATTAGTTATTTGAATAGAGTTAATCGAATTAGTTATTCGAAAAGAGTTATTCGAAATTAGTTATTCGAAATAGACTTAAATCGAATGTAGTTTATTTGAAAGAGAATTATATATTGGGATTCGATTATATCGAATGTAGGAAGGTACTATTTACTTTCCATTTTTAAATCAAGATTCATTTATTTATTTAATAAATTATTGTTATTCAATTTAAGAAATAACAGTACAATTTGGAGTTAGAATATACCGAAAGTAGAGATTATAACATTATCGTTATAACCAACATTTTATAAAAGAACAAGATTTATAAACTGAATCTGAGAGTTGCATAAGCAATGATTTGATAAAAAGATAAGAAATAGAGTTAAAGAAAATAGAAACTGACTAGAGATTAGTTAAGTTGAATGATTTCCGAGGTATCGATCCGATGTTGGTTTCGGCCTTCGGGATTAATACTTAAGGAATCGTTCTCTTACTAATTTAGGGTTAAAGACTGATGGACGTGAAATGATAGTTGAGCGTGAATAGGAAATGGAAAAGTTTTCCAACGTTAATAAGGTATATTTTCTAAATTTAGAAAATAAGAATTTATGGAGATATGGAAATGAGTAACTGAATAAATTAATGATGAATTAATTTAAAAAGAGAAAAAGTTGATTGATGATTGATCGGTAAGATTTCCATTTGGAAATGCGACCGTTGTTGTACACATGTTTTTCTTTGATAGTTAAATCACCGACTATAAAAGTTTTTGACCATTTTTCCATCGTCAATACGAAGAGACCGGGAGCAGATTCATTATCTGAAAAACTACTATGTATGGGCGTTAGCGTTGCGAATCGAATATGATGAACACAATTGAAGATAGAGTTATGCAAGGGCTGTTCTGGTGATCCTAGATAGAAATTGCCTAAGATGGATTTCCAGAATAATGCCTTCGGTTTGTCTAGTCCCAGGACAGCCTGTATGGAAGAATGTGTGACAGAGTATATTTAATAGATCGCGTAAGTTGATCTCTTCAAACGTATTTACGTTTGGTAGCGCAGGAATTCATTTCTCTTAGCTGTTTACCCGTGGTATGTTTGGAGATATCAATTTGTGATTTGGCGGGTATGACGATGTGACATTCAAAGTGAAGAAAGGCGTGCTTTGTAAAAGGATATGTTTCGGCCTCTAGCCTCACAACCAAAAAATGGTGTAAAATCGGGTAGGTCGCATGGCTAAGTGGTTTGCTGCCAATTAGGGTGTATTGTCACTTGATCTAGAGAAATTCCATTTACTTCTATAATCTATTTCGATGCTGTCCCTTTCGAGAAACGGTTGATGATCCCAACCGTTGGTGATAATACATTCGGTACACTGAAGCGAAATGAATGATCGGGCATGTTTAGCCTGGGTTATAAGAAGTTCTTGTTGAACCCGGTGTATTCCTCTCTAGAGATACACTATCGGAAGGTGGTCCCATACCTTGCCAGTTGAAATTCATTATCCAATAAGCGCCCACGGTTTTTGATTATATGTTATGTATGTGGAACGTGAGATGAAAGCATTCTGCTATATGATTATTATATTATGGTTGATAGACACTATTATAATATTAAAAGCATTTTGATATAAAGATTATCGTTTCTTTCAAAATGATTTTTGAATGTTGAATCAAATGTTTTGGATTCTCGTAAGGGAAAATACCCGTTTCGTGTTATACAGTGTGGTCTTATGAGATATCGTTCATTTTCTTGAACTGTTTTAAATTGTTTACTCACACCAGTCCCATGACTGACCCGGAGTTTATTTTGTTTTGTTTTCCCTAAACTCTTGGGTGCCCAAAATTATACGGGCAATCAAGTAGTCAGGATTTTACAAATATGCTGAGATCTTGGAGCAGGAGGCTTCAGGATTATATAGCTATTTTTTATTTCCGTTATGATGTAAGTGTTATACTCAAATGACAGATTTGTATTTCCAAGTTATGTTGTATATTATATTTTATTCGTTCCGCTGTGAGATTCGTGTTACACTGATTCTGTTCTGTTATGATCTTCTTCTTCTATTCTAATTTTCTATCTTATCTATTCTCACCCTCTAACTTCTTTTTATTAACTATCCGGTATTTCCGATGCTTGGATAGTCGACATTGAGTTTATGTCGATAACCAAGGTCGCAAATTCTCCGGGTCGTTACAGTGGTATCAGAGCTGAAGGTTATGTAATTACCTTGGCTCTGTGGCATGACTTAGTAGAGATAGGGTTAGCAATACCCAAGATTGAGTTTGAGTGTATATATATGAGCGAGTATTTGTTGTTCAATATAAAATGATTTTGTACTGTGGAGATTTATTGATTGAGTTGTTTATGAGTTCTGGTCGATCAGTTTGATCCACCGTACCGGTAGGAGTTAATAAACACTTGAATACGATGAATCGACATGGTATGTTTTGAAAAGAGGGTAAATGATATAATTTTACCCGAAATATATTTTGTTATAAAAGGAATCTATATATTGGAATTATTATAATATATAGGATGTGTTGGTTGTTATTACAATCGGATGAGATTATAAATTGAAATGGTTATATAAATAACCAATTAGAATTCATATAAGTGTAATATATGAAATCAGATGAATTAAATCTGAATTTAAATCAGAATTGGAATTAAAATTCCAAAAAAACATGAAAAGTGTTTTTAAATGGAATTTGATTAAATATATGAGAATTTTAAAATCCTAGGAGATTTTAAATTCGTTTACAAGCATTGAGAAGGATATTTTGAAATAATTTCAAAATGGAAATGTTTAAATATGGTTTTGAAAAATGATATAGTGTTGACCTCACTTGATCGCTGGGAAATAATTCTAATGGTGCTGGCCACATCATCTGTGTTCATTTTCGAGTTCTAAGTGACGAATTACTACCAAAGATATTGATTTCGAATTGTTTTGACAAAACAAGTTGTTTTGACAAAACAAGTTGTTTTGAAATTCCAAAAAGGATTATTTATTTTTTGAAAGAGCTAAACTATTTAAAAACTCCCAGGAAAAGATTGTTTGAATTGAAATAAATTTAAAACAAATTTGTGAAAGCAAATTGAAATTGAATTAAAACCAGTTAAGTGGAAAATGGATTGAGATAGAAAATATCGATTAGTTTGGATTAGAGATAATCCGAAATGGAATTGGACTGGTAAGTAAGAATTGAAATCGGAAATGGAATTTAGCTTGTATAAGCAAATGATTTGGTTTTGAGGATATATTGAATGGAGATTGATTGGGATGATATTGGTATATGCTGAATTGGTAACAGATGGAAATGATATAATGATATGCCTGACAAAAAGGTACTAGTTTATATTATATATGGGTTTGAGATTTTGATGAGCCTATTCCGCAAGTCGGTTGGCTGTTAGATTTTCTTTTGGGTTGTAGAAGGTCTAGAGAGGCGAGTTGTAGTTGTATCGATTGAGTCGTACAAAGGTGGTGCTGGCGAAATTTTTCGAAAATTTAAGGTGCTAGAAAATTTTCAGGATTTTTGAAAATTTTAGTTAGTAAGAATAAATTAATAGTTTAATCGAAATTAAATTGGTTTAGTTAAAACTGAAGTTAATAAGTAAACAAGTAGTTTTTAATTCAGTTAATAGGGTTTGTTTCCTACCTTAGCAATTTCTAGGACGAAATTATTTTAAGGAGGAAAGAATGTAACATTCCGTATTTTTATGATATAATAATTAATTTAATTTAATTATTTAATTAGTGATTTAGATATTTAAATGGTTATTTAATTAAATAATATTGAATATTTAATTAATATTTATAATATAATAATACATTATAATTCCGAAATAATCAGAAATAGCTGAATTCACAATACTGTGTGAACTGGATCATTTAAAATATTTAATCTAGTTTAAAATTGAATTATAATAACGATTCGATTTAATAAAGGGCATTAGAATGTATAAATTTTATTATAATTATAATTGAGCTCGAAATGACGCGGCAGTTCGTAATTTGGCAATTCAAAATTTAAACGAATACACAGGATCCGTTTTAAGTTGGATTTCTGTGAAACAAGAAACATGCGGAGCTGGTGAAGTATATTTTTATAATGGAAGAGAAAAATCGGGATTTTGTCATGTAGATTTTGATTTATGTCCAAATCAAATTTTCGAAAAGCCGCTATGGAATTCCTTTATTATTTATAAAGATTTATTTATATTATAAATGGATTTTTATATAAACCGAATATCGATATAATCTGAGATTTTTAAATATTGAGTTATAAATCTAAATATATATTTTGGAGCTATATGATATTATATGTTAACATATATGATAATATTAATTTATTAATATTTAAATTAATTATTTTTAAATATTTTAATTTTTAAATGGGTTTATTTTGAGCTTTTAAAATAGCTAGTTTTGCAAACGACCTCCATTTTCGATGAAACTAATTTTGTTGGATCTGTAATATTAAATTATTGTTAGATTTCAATTTCCGTGATTTTTGGAGTCAGTGTGTGGCCGTACAGAGTTTAAATGTGAAAAACAGTCGATAATTTGACTTTAAAAATCTCTATGTGAGAAAATGGTTTCGGAATTCGACGAAACTGGTTTCGTTGGGTCCGTAATGTTGAATAATTGCTGTATGTCCATTTTCGTAAAATTTGGATATCGTATGTGATCATAGGAATTTTTAATAACAAATATAGACAGTGTTGGATTAAAAACAAATATAATAATTGAATATAAAAATATTAAAATTCCCTATAAATACCCTTACAAACTTTCTAAACCTAAACTCATTTTTATCTCTGGCCAATAATTTTTCGCTGCCATCTTCCTGTAGAAAACATGATAAAATGAAGCTCTAGAAAATCAAAGAAAATCAAGCAAATTGCTATAAATCGATATACACATATGTTTGAGATCCTGGGAGCATCCTCTACGATCTGGTATATGTTTAACAAAACTCGACATCAAAATTTGTTCGCTGAATTTCCCAGCGACTTATCTCGGTACACTAGGGTTCCAAAAATCTTGTTGTATAAGCTTCGATTTGAATTTTAGATAGTATATTTGGATTTCAGGCATCGAAAACTACCTACGTGCAAACTTGTGTAGCATTCGAACACAAATTGGTTCGATCCATTCTACAGTATCGGGGGTTGCAAGTCAGAAGTCGATGTCAACAAGCATGTGCGAGTTTGAAGATAATGGTATGGGAAAAATGAGGCATATATGCTGAGTTGTTTGGTGTAATTAGTTTATGATGTAGTGGATGGTAGGAGATGTTTGAACGGAGGAAATATAGGCCAAGTGCTTTTGTCATTAGCAGGAGTTCACATTTTGAAGAGGAGAGAAGAACCGGCATGAGAAAATGAGATTAGGAAGTTAAGGTGAGTGGGTTTGAAAACGATGGGATGTCAAAGGAGAAAGGAAGGATTGCGGGAAGTTTCTGTAATCGTGTTCGAACCAGGAGAATGGGATTTTGATCCTGGAAGAAGACGCTGTGTAGTTGGTGGTCGGATGAATTTCTTGTGGGCCTGAATTGAATGGGTATGGCCCAATACTAAAAAAAGACTAAGTTTAATTCAATTTAAAATAGTGTATTGTCTTGTAAATTAAATATCTTATTCATACATTAACCGAATTCAACAAAACAAGATTTGTTAGGATCGTATGGACGACGGCTACACAATGGAACTGACTGGGAGTGAATTGGAACTCGTTACAATTTATAGCAAAATTAATTGTCTGTCTGAATCAACCGACGTTTATTGTTATTCAACGATAACCGTCCAATGTGAGTAAAACTCACTAACTCTGCCAGTTTATATTTTCATAAATATAATCTAGTAATGATAAATGATGAATGATTTTTGTTTGATGATTGTTCGTTGAATTGCCGATTTATTGGTTAAAATTATATATAACGATATATACACATATCGTTAACCAAATATTGATTATGTTTATCAGAGTATTTCATATTGAAATGAAATTGATGTGGATTATTTCGTTTAACATCTGTGGATGCAGGGAAAAAGGTTGGAGGGATCCAACTGGATTACTCAACATTTATTTTACTGTTTTCATATACTATGATATATGACTAAGTATATAATTTGTTATTGATTATGTGTGTTTGGATGGTATTGATCATTGTCATTTGATATTTTAAATACCATAAGAAACCCTGGGATGTAAAAAGGAAAATTTCAATGTTTATACTGAAATTAACTATTATATAAAATCAAGGGATTTTATAAGAGAGATTTCAAGGTGAACATTGAGACAAAGGAATTTTATAAAATCAACAGATATTACAAAAGGAAATATTTGAAAATAAATAAATAGAATTATAAAAAGGGGATTTCGAGTTATAATAGAGATATGATTTGACTTATTTAAAACAGATATTAAATAAAAATATGTTTTTAACAAATAAATTGAGAAGAATGATTTTTAAATAATGTTTTTAAATTAAGAAAAGTATATATCATTTGATAAATAAAGATATATAAGTCTGAACTTTTATAAAGAAGCAAACAGATAAATGGAGAAGATTAATTTATAAATAATATTTTATAAATTAAGTAAAATATTTATCACTGGATAAATGGAATATATAAGTCAGAACTTATATAGAGAAGTAAGAGTCGATTTTAACATCGATATTTGAAACTGAATATGAACATAGTGTTAACAAGACTTATTAATGGAAATATTAAAGTGTTGAATATAAAATAAGATTTTATATGAATTGTTTATAAATAGAAGTATAAATAGAATATTTAAAATAAGATAATAATTTAAATACAAAACCAACCTGTTTAATTATATAAAGAATATATTATTCATATTGAATATGAATAATGGATTAAGGCAAGTTGTAATGTCCCGACTTTTGCAACCATTTTTAAATCATGTTAATGAGAGATTAAAATGAGTTGGTTATATAAAAATCAAAACTAGAGATTTTTTTTATATGTGTATAAGCATATGTATATGTATGAGCTTATGTCTGTGAAATTTTAATATATATATACTTGATAAAATATTAGATTAAATATAAAACAAGTATATGATATTAAATTGAAATTCATATGGAAAATAAATCATATAAAGATGGAACACTTCATAGTAATGCTTTAACAAAACAAGGAGTTAAAAACAAAGATCTTAGATCATGAATGAATAAAAACAGCATTTTTCTTCCATTTGAAAAATAAGGACTTGTTGATAAAAACAACAAAATATGTATAATGAGCCATGAAACAAGTCGGCTAGAATATGAAGTATAAGATATATAAAAACATTGTTTTGGCCACAAAACAAATATTTTGTATAAAATATAAAAGAAAATCTATTTTTATATTGAATTAAAATCTTAGGACATGGGAGCATTTAATGCAAGACACTTTGAATAGTCAACTAGGAATGTAGAAACCATTTCCTAAATCCTATCATAGAATTAGCATGTGCACTCCCTTAAGCATGAAGAAAATATCAACAAGGATAAAACAAAAGAAAAGCATTTGTTTAAAGCAAGAAAAATCCAAAAAGAGATCATGGTATTTAATGAAGTTAAGGTAGGAACTTCTAGAAGCCATCACCTAGGACAATGTCATTGGATAGGAACCTTAATGAGACAAAAATCCAATGCAAGTGCTTCCTTAAATTCTGGCCGTAGGAGACTAAAAATGAGGGTTAAGGCTAGAAGAGTTTTACTGTATAAACCATGTGCAGAAAATCATTTTTAATGCATGAGTATCCCTATAAATACCACTCAAATCCTTCACATCTTCATCACAAACAAATCTGAACTTTCTTCTCTAATCTGAAGCATTCTTTCTGGATCATTTGGAAAGCATTTGGTTAGTGAAATACTTCTAAACTTTCTTGTTTTTAAACATACAGTAAAACAGTTTTGTATTTTAAGTATAATGGCTAAGTTCTGTCTTGATCCTTATGTTACTGTTAATTGGTAGGGAAGTAGTGTTAGGATACCCGGATCTACATGTATAAGAGCTCAGATCCATTTAGAAACATAGTAGAATGGTTGTGTAAATTGATGTGATGATTTCCAGTATTTAAACAGCACTTGTATATGTTCTATAAAATACAGGATATGTGTATGCGATAAACAAACCCTATTGATTTACATTTTGATTGATGAAAATGTATGAATCTAGTGTAAACATATCATACATATATATATATATATATATATAAGATCAAAGAAATAACATTTGCAAAAGCTTTTGTTCAAAACAGAAGAACACAGTAAAGTCCTCTGTAAACCAAAATCAAAGTCGAAATTCAAACATGTTAAAAACCTGTCTTGATTATACGAATAGAATCGTAGGTTGAATTAATGATTTTTAAAACGAATTCCATGATTTTTAAGTTTGTATATTTCGAGAATTTTATACGTGAACGGAAAATGACTTTCGGGAAATTTCCGATGATCACGGCCACCAGGGGACCGGCGGTTGTGCGGAGAGGATCATCGAGGGTAGGGGCATCGGGGAAAAATCAAATTTTATTTTTCTAATGCATAGTTTTTGAGAACGAAGCAAAATTAGGGTTTTTAGTGGAAAAACGGGTTCATTTGGTTGCGTCGGAATCTCTCGTCGACGGCGAACTTCTGTAAGTGCGGTCGTGGGGCGATGGCGGCGTTAGGGACCCACGGTGGCGAGGCAGGAGGCGGATGAGGTATCGTGGCCTGAGGCGCGAGTACGAGAGGGTTTCTCTGATGGTCCTTTTTGGACGTGAGGAGCTCGAACAACTAAATCACTGTAGCGTCGTAGGGGCGATGATCTGAGGGGTGGACGTCGACTTGGGGATGAAGCGCGACTTGTTGGGATGGGTGCGGCGGCGCCTCGTCGAAGCGTGGTGGTGTGCACGTGCACCACCGTGCACTATGCCTGAACGGATCAAAGTACCAAGGCTAGTACTTGGCAAGTTGCCAAGACCAATGCCTTGGCACTTGCCAAGGCCAATGCCTTGGCACTTGCCAAGTCCAGCGACTTTGGCAAATGCCAAAGCCCGTTATTTTGGCATTTGCCAAATCCGGTACTTTGGCATTGCCAAGTCCGGCATTTTGGAAATTCACAAAAATCGATTTTTTTTTTACGAAATGATAATTTAAATTCAAAAATAGTTTTAAATTTAAATTCGTAACATAAATAGAAATCAATAATTAATTAAATAAAAGTGTTTATTTAATTGAGCAAAGGCAAATAGAGAAGTAGAAGCTGAGATCAAACCGACAAGTTGTTCGGTAGAAGTTCGATCAAATTTTGAAAAATAAATAATACATGAATAAATAAATTAATTATTCAAATTATTTATAAATTAAATAATCATAAAAGAAGAAATAAAAGGAAGGAGAATTCAAAAACATCGTTTGAACCACAATAAATAAAAGAAGTAAAAATGCAGGGTGCAGAGCACGTACATTACATGTTCATTTCCAGATAATGATTCAAACTGAACAAAACACCGTGTTAAACACATAACCCTTAACTAATCATTCTTAAAGAATAATTAAATTATTCTGTTATGAACCAAAGAGTTAAACACTGTTTGTGTGAAAACGATTTACTTCTAGACTGAGTAATACTTATGATTTAAAACGATAAACATTTATTGACTGTAAAACAAAAAGATATTCGTACATCGATCGAAGAGTCCGGAATAAATAATTCCACTTCGTTTCGAAGTATACGACGTATATCAGGATGCTGGAGTCAACGAGATGCAAGCGTTATATTAAATAGTATTTTGGTCTGTTCAATCCCAGAACAAACCCGAATGGACGAGTGTCTGACAGCGTATGTCGGTTAGATTTTACACGTCGGATTTACGTAAGTATATTACGTTGGTAGTGGAGAAATTCGTTTCTCTTAGCTTTATTACCCGTAATATATTTGGGTAATCGAATGGGTATTTCTGACTGATAGGACGATGTGGCATTCAAAGAATGTAAAGAAATAATCTGTCAGAAGAAAGACGTGACCTCAAAACTTCACATCCCGGAAGAAACAAAAGTTGGGCTAGGCAGCATGGCTAATTGGGTCATACCCAGGCAGGGTATATTATCACCATCTAGAGGACTTCCTTATTTAACTTCTTAAATCTATTTCGCTGCTATTGCATTCGGAAACGGTAAATCGAGCTCAACCGTAGGAGTGATAATATATTCGTTACACTCAAGCTAAATGAGTGGACGGTCATGTGTGGCCCGGTTACAAGATGTTCTTTTGAACCCCAGTGTATCCTCTCTAGAGTACACTGATCGGTGGGTGCTCCCATACCCTGTCTGTTGGAATCCAAACTCCAATACGCGCTCTGCGAACTTTTAAAGTTGTACACTATATACGTGAAAGTGAGATGCAAGCGTTTCACTAGATTTTTAGTTATCTGTTACAAACTATTATAAAATCAAATGTTTTGGTATAAAGGACTTAGATCATTTTCCAGATATTAGACATGGATCGATCTAAAGAATTCTAAGTAAATGAATCGTCATAATGAAAACTTGACACTTATTTCCCTGTTTACATGTGTTAAATATGTTTCCTCACACCAGTCCCCTGACTGACCCAGAGTTTATTTTTGTGTTTCTTAAACTCTTGGGTACTCATAATATTTATTATGAGTAGACAAGTAGGTTCAGGTAAGGCAAGTGGAACATGATGTAGAACAAGTTCAAGACCTAGTAGCATATATGTTTAATTACCAGTTTGAGTATCTATGGTATTGTAATATGGTACTGTATGACCATGATGATGTAATATGTTATGTGCTCTGATGTATCAGACTTTGTGATGTAATATATAAGTATTTTGTGAAATTCCGCTGTGAGATTCTGATAACTTCTTACTCTTCTATTCTATAAGTTCTACCTTTTCTACCTCATCTTCTAAATTCTTTCAATAATGACACGGTTTCCCAGGCATGGAAAATCACGCCGTTACAGTTGGTATCGGAGCTTAGGATTTCTGAACACCTAGGCTTAGAGTGAGCATCGAGAGAGCGTATTTTTACTAAAAACTATTTTAGTATGGGTCGTCCTTAGTTCTCAACCCTAGTTATTAACCTTAGTTATCAACCCTAGTTATTTGGTTAAGTTACCCCTAGAGACTGGTTTCCGAATGAGTATTAACTCTCGAATCATTTACTCAGAAGTTGACAATGAGTTCTCAAGGAAGGCGAGGTCGAGGAGCAAGTCGGGCGACTACGAAAAATGGGCACACTGTTAATCAGACCCAAGTGGAAATGACTGAAGTAGTCCAAGCTCCAACGCAGCCAAACTTCGCTATGATTTGTAAAAAATACACTACTCTGGGAGGAAAAACTTTCAAGGGAACGGAATCACTGGTTGACGTCCAAGCATGGATTAGATCGTGTGAAAAGATTTTTAAGGGACTGAAACTGGATGACGAGTACAAACGACTGTTAGCATCATGGAATCTGGAAGGAGCTGCAGCTATCTGGTGGGATGCCCAGACTGCAAATACTCCAGAGGAGAACTTTACTTGGGCTATGTTCAAAGAAGCTTTTGAAGCTCAGTATCTGCCTGCAACTGGGAAAACCAGGATGTACCGAGACTTCATCAATTTGAAGCAAGAAATCATGACTGTCACTGAGTATGAAAACAAGTTCAATGCACTGTCAAGCTTTGGACCAGAGTTGGTAAATACCTCGCTGAAAAAGAATGAGATGTTCGTAGCTGGATTGAAGGATAGTCTGCAAGGCCGTATGATGGGGCATCTGAAAGATCCATTTGTTGAACTCGTAGATTTAGCACTCAGATATGAAGCTCTGGACGCTAAAAACCCAACTGCAGCAAAGGATCAGACTGGAGAAGCAAGTGGAGGGAATCCCCAGAAAAGGAAATTTAACCCTGATTGGAAAGATAACAAGAACCAAGGAAAAGCAGTTCAGCAGAAAACTGAGAATCGTTTCAAGAATGTGATGTGTCACAACTGCAAGCAGAAGGGACACATTGCCAGGTTCTGTAAACAGAAGAGCAACAAGAAACCCCAACAACAGCAACCACAACAGCAGCAAAGGAAGCCTCAGCAACAACCACAGCAGCAGCAACAGCAAGTTCAGAGGAATGAGATGGTATTGAAGAACCTCTGTTTCAACTGTCACCAGCCTGGGCATATGGTGAAAGACTGTCCGCTGATGAAAAGGGCACCTCAAGCAAAAGTGTATGCCATCAAGAATGAACCATCTGGCTCTCAGAATGTGAAAGGGAAGGGAGTGCTGGAAGGTACTTTACAATTTAAAGGAATTTATCTTCGAGTTTTGTTTGACACTGGCGCTTCACACAGTTTTATTTCTTCTGAAACTGTAGACCAATTTAACCTTAAACCAATGATTTCCCCAAACCCAATTTGTGTAACAAATCCTATTGGTGGTAAAACTGTGTTAAAAATGTGTTGTGAGGATATAACACTATTATATCTCTCACATTCCTTTCGGTTCGATTTCTATGTCCTAGATTTCAAAAGTTTCAATTTTATTCTTGGATTGGACTGGCTGAGCGAGTTCCAAGCCAAGATAAAATGTGATAAAGAAACAATAACCTTGATAACCAGTTTAGACCGGAAAGCTAGAATACCCTGTGGAAAACCCGGTATTCACACCTGTAGTTTCCTATACGCCCTAGAAGCACCAAAAGAGAACCTTGAAACACTGGACGTAGTGAGAGAATTCAAGGATATTTTCGAAGAAGTCGGAAGTTTACCTCCTCATCGGGAGATAGAATTCCGAATCGATTTAATCCCAGGAGCGAGACCGATAGTGCAACCAAAGAGACGTATGACACCAAAGGAAGTATCGGAACTGGAGAAACAGACTCAGGATTTGCCGAGTAAAGGCTTAATCCGACCTAGTTTTTCTAGTTAGGGCTCGGCGGTAGTTTTTGTAGTGAAGTCTGATGGGTCGTTACGACTATGTGTTGACGATAGAGAGTTAAACAAAGTGACCATCAAAAACAAATATCCTTTACCACGAATCGATGACCTTTTCGATCAATTACATGGAGCGACCATATTCTCTCAAATGGATTTAGAAACAGGATTTCATCAATTGAGAATCACTGAGGATAGTATTCCTTTAACAGCATTTAGAGGCCCGGATTTCTTTTATGAGTGGTTGGTTATGCCATTCGGTCTAACCAACGCACCAGCATTTTTCGTGGATTTGATGAACAGAGTCTTTAGAAAAATTCTGAACAAGTTTGTTCTAATTTTCATTGACGATATTCTGATTTACTCAAAAACTGAAGAGGAGCATCGCTATCACCTCAGAGTAGTATTAGAAACTCTGAGGAAAAATGTGTTGAAAGCCAAATTTTCAAAATGTCATTTTTGGAAGTCTGAAGTGAGATTTTTGGGACACATCATAAACGGAGGTGGAATATCGGTAGATCCGGTGAAAGTTGAATCAGTACAACAGTGGAGGCAACCTCGTACACCAACTGACATTTGAAGTTTCCTAGGATTGGCAGGATATTACCGAAGGTTTATCAAAGATTATTCTAAGATATCGTTTCATTTGACGAAATTAACGAAGAAAAACCAGAAGTTCATTTGGACCCCGAAGTGTGAAGAATCTTTTCAAGAGTTAAAAGATCGCTTAACCAAAGCACCAGTACTAGCTGTTCCCGATGGAACGAGCAATTTTGAAGTTTACACTGACGCTTGTGGAACTGGATTAGGAGCCGTGTTGATGCAGAACCGTCGTGTGATTGCATATGCAAGTAGGCAATTAAAGATACACGAGAAGAATTATGCAACTCACGATTTGGAGTTATTGGCCGTTGTTTTTGCATTGAAGATATGGAGGCATTATCTTCTGGGTGGGAAATTCGAACTTTTTACGGATCATAAACCATTGAGGTACTTATTTTCCCAGAAGGATTTAAATTTGAGGCAACAACGATGGTTAGAGTTTCTTGCATCGTATGATTTGGATATCATTTATACACCCGGAAAAGCCAATGTAGTGGCAGACGCTTTGAGTAGGAATGCGATTCTATCCCTATTGGAAGTCACACCGACTCTCCAAAAAAGGATTATGAGCAATCAAAAAAGAGATGCCAAACTGGAAAAGATCATACAAGGAGTCACGGATGGAAAGGAGTCCATTTCAATTTGGATAACCGAGGAGTGTTAAGAATTAACAACAGACTATGTGTTCCAGATGTGGATGGATTGAGGCAGGAGGTTTTGAAAGAATGCCACGCATCAAAATTGAGTATCCATCCGGGAACTCATAAAATGAATAACGATATGAAAAGAGTATTCTGGTGGCCAGGAATGATGAAGGATGTTACAACTTTCGTGAATGAATGTTTGTGTTGTCAGCAAGTCAAGGGAGATCATCAAAAAACTGCTGGATTGTTGCGATCATTAGAAATACCCAACTGGAAGTGGGAAATGATATCGATGGATTGCCAAGGACAAGAAGAGGATTTGAGGGAATTTGGGTAATTATCGATCGGCTAACGAAAAGCACGCATTTTATTCCGGTAAAAACGACACGTACAGCTGCGTCTTTAGCCGAAATTTTCATGAGGGAGATTGTACGATTACATGGAGTCCCAGCAAGCATTGTAAGCGATAGAGATCCCATCTTTACAAGTAACTTTTGGGGGGCATTACAAAGAACTTTGGGAACAAGATTGAATCTCAGTACAGCTTACCATCCTCAGACGGACGGTCAAACTGAGAGAGTGAACCGAATATTGGAAGATTTGTTAAGAGCGTGTATTCTTGATTTTGGAGGATCGTGGGAAGATCATCTACACCTAGTGGAATTTTCTTATAACAACAGTTATCAGGCGAGTATACAAATGGCACCATACGAAGCATTGTATGGAAGACCTTGTAAACCACCAGCATGTTGGATTGAATCCGGAGACAAATTAGTACTTGGACCGGACATGATCTGAGAAGCAACAGAGAAGGTGGAGCTGGTGAAGTTAAGAATGAAAGAAGCACAGGATCGACAGAAAAGCTATGTCGATCAAAGACGGAGAGATCTTGTATTTGAGATAGGAGATCTGGTATTTGTGAAGATTTCACCGATGAAAGGAGTGGTGAGATTTGGAAAAGCCGGAAAGTTAACTCCACGATATGTTGGACCATTCAGAGTTCTGGAAAGAATTGGTTTTCAAGCTTACAGAGTAGAATTACCAGAACATATGACAGGGATTCACAACGTATTCCATGTGTCTCATTTAAGGAAATGTTTGCACAATCCGTCTTTAATTCTGGAACCATCTGTTCAGCAAGAAATAGAGATTGAACCAGATTTGACGATAATTCGACGACCATTTCGTATTATCGACAGAGAAGAAAAGCAACTTCGCAACAAGGCAGTAAGTCTGCTAAAGATTCAGTGGAGCGATATTCTGAAAGATTGCACGTGGGAGACCGAGAACCATATCAGGAAATTATACCCGGATTTTTCTACAGATTAGGTATGTTTTGCTATTTGGTTGTTTGGATGAAATGAAACCTTGGATTTCTTCATTTCTGTGAGCATTGGCATGTACATTTGTGGATTCGGTTTATTAGGACTTATGAACTCCCTTGCTATGATTTTATCATTGACGAGTTCTATTTCCTTGTTTACTTTCAGATGGCACCACTAATGAAGAGGACCGCTAGAAAGAGACTTACATCACACCAAACCGAGAGATTACTAGCCAAGCGAGCAAGAGTGGGTGATTCTGAAGATGTTAGAGAAAGGATACCGAGTGATGATGAAGGCACACACAGGACCTCGGATGAGTCGTATGTAGGCAGAGAGGAACCCATGGAGCCAGATCCAGACAGCACGGAGTCCTCAGAGGATGATGATATACTTATGATTGAGACCGGTGGTGGAGACGATGATAGTGATGACGATGATAGTGACCGAGAGGGAGATGAGGCTGAGGATATGGATATGGATGGGGATGATGAAGAAGAACCCGAGGAGGAAGAGGAGTTTGTACCTGAGACACCGATAGCTGATATGGGAGAGCAGCCAGCAGAGTTTGTGGACCCAGCAGTAGCGATATGGGAGAAACTGAAGCAAGCACTTGTAGAGTATCACGAAGTAGGTGGATGGGTCGAGATTTTCGGAGACTTTGGTTATCCTTGGATTCAGGTGTACATGATTCCGCCCATAGAGGTTATAGAGATCTCTGATGATGAGGAGGTGGTACCGGCTAACCCGGAGATTATGGATGTTTTTGTGCCATCGGATGTCGACGATGAGGTGGTCGAGGTAGTAAATATTTCAGATGATGAGTGGATTGTGATCGATAGTGACACAGACGAGTAGAGTGGAGTAGACTGATGGGTGTGGATTATGTATGTGTATATTATGTAGCTATAACTTGATTTAGTCAAGTATAGCCTATCTATGTAGTATGGTGTGTATGTCTATGATTAGTCAGGTGTAGCACTAGTAGTGTAGTATGTTATCTAGACTAGTGCTAGTATCGAACTAGTTGTATAATTATGATGTACTAAGTAATTATGATATGTAGCATCATCTTTTGGGAAAACTGTCTATTTTTCTTACTTTAAATTTCGGGGACGAAATTCTTATAAGGGGGTGGACTGTAACGTCCCGACGTTTGCAACCATTTTTAAATCATGTTAATGAGAGATTAAAATGAGTTGGTTATATAAAAATCAAAACTAGAGAGATTTTTTATATGTGTATAAGCATATGTATATGTATGAGCTTATGTCTGTGAAATTTTAATATATATATATATACTTGATAAAATATTAGATTAAATATAAAACAAGTATATGATATTAAATAGAAATTCATATGGAAAATAAATCATATAAAGATGGAACACTTCATAGTAATGCTTTAACAAAACAAGGAGTTAAAAACAAAGATCTTAGATCATGAATGAATAAAAAGAGCATTTCTCTTCCATTTGAAAAATAAGAAGGACTTGTTGATAAAAACAACAAAACATGTATAATGTGCCATGAAACAAGTCTGCTAGAATATGAAGTATAAGATATATAAAAACATTGTTTCGGCCACAAAACAAATATTTTGTATAAAATATAAAAGAAAATCAATTTTTATATTGAATTAAAATCTTAGGACATGGGAGCATTTAATGCAAGACACTTTGAATAGTCAACTAGGAATGTAGAAACCATTTCCTAAATCCTATCATAGAATTAGCATGTGCACTCCCTTAAGCATGAAGAAAATATCAACAAGGATAAAACAAAAGCAAAGCATTTGTTTAAAGCAAGAAAAATCCAAAAAGAGATCATGGCATTTAATGAAGTTAAGGTAGGAACTTCTAGAAGCCATCACCTAGGACAATGTCATTGGATAGGAACCTTAATGAGACAAAAATCCAATGCAAGTGCTTCCTTAAATTCTGGCCGTAGGAGACTAAAAATGAGGGTTAAGGCTAGAAGAGTTTTACTGTATAAACCATGTGCAGAAAATCATTTTTTAATGCATGAGTATCCCTATAAATACCACTCAAATCCTTCACATCTTCATCACAAGCAAATCTGAACTTTCTTCTCTAATCTGAAGCATTCTTTCTGGATTATTTGGAAAGCATTTGGTGAGTGAAATACTTCTATACTTTCTTATTTTTAAACATACAGTAAAACAGTTTTGTATTACAGTAAAACAGTGTTAGGATACCCGGATCTACATGTATAAGAGCTCAGATCCATTTAGAAACATAGTAGAATGGTTGTGTAAATTGATGTGATGATTTCCAGTATTTAAACAGCACCTGTATATGTTCTATAAAATACAGGATATGTGTATGTGATAAACAAACCCTGTTGATTTACATTTTGATTGATGAAAACGTATGAATCTAGTGTAAACATATCATACATATATATATAAGATCAAAGAAATAACATTTGCAAAAGCTTTTGTTCAAAACAGAAGAACACAGTAAAGTCCTCAGTAAACCAAAATCAAAGTCGAAATTCAAACATGTTAAAAACCTGTCTTGATTATACGAATAGAATCGTAGGTTGAATTAATGTTTTTTAAAACGAATTCCATGATTTTTAAGTTAGTATATTTCGAGAATTTTATACGTGAACGGAAAATGACTTTCGGGAAATTTCCGATGATCACGGCCACCAGGGGACCGGCGGTTGTGCGGAGAGGATCATCGAGGGTAGGGGACATCGGGGAAAAATCAAATTTTAATTTTCTAATGCATAGTTTTTGAGAATGAAGCAAAAATAGGGTTTTTAGTTGAAAAATGGGTTCATTTGGTTGCGTCGGAATCTCTCGTCGACAGCGAACTTCTGGAAGTGCGGTCGTGGGGCGATGGCGGCGTTAGGGACCCACGGTGGCGAGGCAGGAGGCGGATGGGGTATCGTGGCCTGAGGCGCGAGTACGAGAGGGTTTCTCCGATGGTCCTTTTTGGACGTGAGGAGCTCGAACAACTAAATCACTATAGCGTCGGAGGGGCGATGATCTGAGGGGTGGACTACGACCTGGGGATGAAGCGCGACTTGTTGGGATGGGTGCGGCGGCGCCTCGTCGAAGCGTGGTGGTGTGCACGTGCACCACCGTGCACTATGCCTGAACGGATCAAAGTACCAAGGCTGGTACTTGGCAAGTTGCCAAGACCAATGCCTTGGCATTTGCCAAGTCCAGCGACTTTGGCAAATGCCAAAGCCCAGTATTTTGGCATTTGCCAAATCCGGTACTTTGGCATTGCCAAGTCCGGCATTTTGGAAATTCGCAAAAATCGATTTTTTTTATGAAATGATAATTTAAATTCAAAAATAGTTTTAAATTTAAATTCGAAACATAAATAAAAATCAATAATTAATTAAATAAAAGTGTTTTTATTTAATTGAGCAAAGGCAAATAGAGAAGTAGAAGCTGAGATCAAACCAACAAGTTGTTTGGTAGAAGTTCTATCAAATTTTGAAAAATAAATAATACATGAATAAATAAATTAATTATTCAAATTATTTATAAATTAAATAATCATAAAAGAAGAAATAAAAGGAAGGAGAATTCAAAAACATCGTTTGAACCACAATAAATAAAAGAAGTAAAAATGCAGGGTGCAGAGCACGTACATTACATGTTCATTTCCAGATAATGATTCAAATTGAACAAAACACCGTGTTAAACACATAACCCTTAACTAGTCATTATTAAAGAATAATTAAATTATTCTGTTATGAACCAAAGAGTTAAACACTGTTTGTGTGAAAACTATTTACTTCTAGACTGAGTAATACTTATGATTTAAAACGATAAACATTTATCGACTGTAAAACAAAAAGATATTCGTACATCGATCGAAGAGTCCGGAATAAATAATTCCACTTCGTTTCGAAGTATACGACGTATATCAAGATGCTGGAGTCAACGAGATGCAAGCGTTATATTAAATAGTATTTTGGTCTGTTCAATCCCAGAACAAACCCGAATGGACGAGTGTCTGACAGCGTATGTCGGTTAGATTTTACACGTCGGATTTACGTAAGTATATTACGTTGGTAGCGGAGAAATTCGTTTCTCTTAGTTTTATTACCCGTAATATATTTGGGTAATCGAATGGGTATTTCTGACGGATAGGACGATGTGGCATTCAAAGAATGTAAAGAAATAATCTGTCAGAAGAAAGACGTGACCTCAAAACTTCACATCCCGGAAGTAACAAAAGTTGGGCTAGGCAGCATGGCTAGTTGGGTCATACCCAGGCAGGGTATATTATCACCATCTAGAGGACTTCCTTATTTAACTTCTTAAATCTATTTCGCTGCTATTGCATTCGGAAACGGTAAATCGAGCTCAACCGTAGGAGTGATAATATATTCGTTACACTCAAGCTAAATGAGTGGACGGTCATGTGTGGTCGGGTTACAAGATGTTCTTGTTGAACCCCAGTGTATCCTCTCCAGAGTACACTGATCGGTGGGTGCTCCCATACCCTGTCTGTTGGAATCCAAACTCCAATACGCGCTCTGCGAACTTTTAAAGTTGTACGCTATATACGTGAATGTGAGATGCAAGCGTTTCACTAGATTTTTAGTTATCTGTTACAAACTATTATAATATCAAATGTTTTGATATAAAGGACTTAGATCATTTTCCAGATATTAGACATGGATGTATCTAAAGAATTCTAAGTAAATGAATCGTCATAATGAAAACTTGACACTTATTTCCCTGTTTACATGTGTTAATTATGTTTCCTCACACCAGTCCCCTGACTGACCCAGAGTTTATTTTTGTGTTTCTTAAACTCTTGGGTACTCATAATATTTATTATGAGTAGACAAGTAGGTTCAGGTAAGGCAAGTGGAACATGATGCAGAACAAGTTCAAGACCTAGTAGCATATATGTTTAATTACCAGTTTGAGTATCTATGGTATTGTAATATGGTACTGTATGACTATGATGATGAACCATGATGATGTAATATGTTATGGGCTCTGATGTATCAGACTTTGTGATGTAATATATAAGTATTTTGTGAAATTCCGCTGTGAGATTCTGATAACTTCTTACTCTTCTATTCTATAAGTTCTACCTTTTCTACCTCATCTTCTAAATTCTTTCAATAATGACACGGTTTCCCAGGCATGGAAAATCGTGCCGTTACACAAGTATTTTTGCAAAGAAGAAGATTATAAAAGAAATGTTATTCATATTGAATATGAATAATGGATTAAAATAAATGTTTTGAAAATAAAAACATTTATAAATAAGATCGAATTTTTGAAATAGGAATTCAAATAGAAATGAAATTTCAAATGGCTAGGAATAAATAACTTGTTTAATAATACAAACAAGTAGCTTGATTTATAAAAAAAATGTTTATAAATAAATTAAAAATAATTATCAGTGGATAATTTGGATTGTAAATTGAGCAGTGAATATCGAAGAGAGTCAATCGAATATTAGTTATTCGAAAGAGAATTAAATCGAAGGTAGATCATTTGAAAAAGGAGATAATCGAGTTAGTTATTCGAAAGGAGTTAATCGAATTAGTTATTCGAAAGGAGTTAATCGAATTAGTTATTCGAAAGGAGTTAATAGAATTAGCTATTCAAAAGGAGCTAATCAAATTAGTTATTCGAAAAGAGTTAATCGAATTAGTTATTCGAAAAGAGTTAATTGAAATTAGTTATTCAAAATAGAGTTAAATCGAATGTAGTTTATTCGAAAGAGAATTGTACATTGGGATTCGATTATATCGAATGTAGGAAGGTACAATTTACTTTCCGTTTTTAAAATCAAGATTCGTTTATTTATTTAATAAATTGTTGTTACTCAATTTAAGAAATAACAGTATAATTTGGAGTTAGATTATATCGAACATAGTGATTATAATGTTATTGTTATAACCAACGTTTTATAAAAGAATAGGATTTATAAATTGAATCCGAGAGTTGCGTAAGCAATGATTTGATAAAAAGATTAGAAATAGAGTTAAAGAAATTAGAAACTGACTAGAGACTAGTTAAGTTGAATGATTTTCAAGGTATCGATCTGGTGTTGGTTTCGGCCTTTGGGATTAATACTTAGGGAATCGGTATCTTACTAATTTAGGGTTAGAGACTGATGGACGTGAAATTATAGTTGAGCATGAATAAGAAATGGAAATGTTTTCCAATGTTAATAAGGTATACTTTCTAAATTTAGAAAATAAGAATTTATGGAGATTTGGAAATGGGTAACTGAATAAATTAATGATGAATTAATTCAAAAAGAGAAAAAGTTGATTGATAGGTAAGATTTCCATTTGGAAATATGACCATTGTTGTACACATGCTTTTCTTTGATAGTTAAATAACCAACTATCAATGTTTTTGACCATTTTTCCGTTGTCTTACGGAGAGACCGGGAGCAGATGAATTATCTGATAACCACTCTGTATGGGCGTTAGCATTGCAAATCAAATATGATGAAGATAATTGAAGACGGAGTTATGCAAGGGCTGTTCTGGCGATCCTAGGCAGAAATTGCCTAAGATAGATTTACTGAATAATGCCTTCGGTATGTCCAGTCCCAGGACAATCTGTACGGAAGAATGTCTGATAGAGTATATTTAATAGATCGCATAAGTTGATCTCTTCAAACGTATTTACATTTGGTGGTAGAGGAATTCGTTTCTCTTAGCTGTTTACCCATGGTATGTTTGGAGAAATCAATTTGTGATTTGGCGGGTATGACGATGTGACATTCAAAGTGAAGAAAGACGTGGTTTGTTAAAGGATACATTTTGGCCTCTAGCCTCACAACCGAGAAATGGTATAAAATCGGGTAGGTCGCATGGCTAAGTGGTTAGCTGCCAATTAGGGTGTATTGTCACCTGATCTAGAGAAATTCCATTTACTTCTATAATCTATTTCGATGCTGTCACTTTCGGGAAACGGTTGTCGATCCCAACCGTTGGTGATAATACATTCGGTACACTTAAGCGAAATGAGTGATCGGTCATGTTTAGCCTGGGTTACAAGATGTTCTTGTTGAACTCGGTGTATTCCTCTCTATAGATACACTATCGGAAGGTGGTCCCATACCTTGCCAGTTGGAATTCATTAACCAATAAGCACCCGCGGTTTTTGATTATATATTATGTATGTGGAATGTGAGATGAAAGCATTTTGCTAGATGATTATTATATTGTGGTTGATAGACACTATTACAATATCAAAAGCATTTTGATATAAAGATTATCGTTTCTTTCAAAATGATTTTTGAATGTTGAATCAAGTGTTTTGGATTCTCGTAAGGGAAAAACCCGTTTCGTGTTATACGGTGTGGTCTTATGAGATATCGTTTATTTTCTCAAACTGTTTTAAATTGTTTACTCACATCAGTCCCATGACTGACCCGGAGTTTTTTTCCACCTAAACTATTGGGTGTCCAAATTTGTACGGGCAGTCAAGTAGTCAGGATTTTACAGATATGCTGAGAGCTTGGAGCAAGGGGCTTCAGGATTATATAGCTATTATTTATTTCCGCTGTGATGTAAGTGTTATACTCAAATGATAGAATTGTATTTCCAAGTTATGTTGTACACTATATTTTATTTGTTCTGCTGTGAGATTCATGTTACACTGGTTCTGTTCTGTTATGATTTTCTTCTTCTATTCTAATTTTCTATCTTATCTATTCTCACCCTCTAACTTCTTTCAACTAACTATCCGGTATTTCCAATGCTTGGATAGTCGACATTGAGTTTATGCCGATAACCAAGGTCACAAATTCCTTAGGTCATTACAGTTAGTAACGTTTCTTTTAACAACGCTCATTTTAAAAATTAACAAAAGTAATTTCCCTTTTTTAAGCCTATACAAATACGTTCAAAACAAAATTTTAATGTCCAAATTCTAAATTGAAATCCAAATATAAAATTTCAGATTCTATATCAAAACCATCTATAAATATTTGTTTTACAATAAATTTTTAATTTAGTTCATTTTTAAACGCTAAAATTTCCTGAGCTATTTCAGCCCCTTTTCAAAAATCCGGGTTGTCACAACACCAGAATTTGATGTAAGCAAATGAATCTCTAACTCGGCAATCTTGGCTAAGGAACTCTGAATGTTACAGAAATATGGAACAACTTGAATTCAATTCTCTTTTTGAGAAGCAATTCCCCAGCCAACTCCGGTACCTAAGAATTTAGGGAATCTAGTGGTCTAACAAAATTAGTGAAACCACCCACAGTTTTGTTCACGTCTTTCGGTAGCCACTCTTGTTTGTATAACAATCCATTCAAATTTACCTTTGTACCTTTTGGAACCCAGATCTGCTTAAATTTAGTTGGATTCTTTTTATTTAATTTTGAGGTCCAAAATGGATTAAATAGATTGTTATCAAACAAACTCTTATCTCGTGTGTGATTCCAAAACCCTTTGAAATTCAAATTTTTAAACCAATCCTTTTTAAAGAAATTTGAAGAATTTTTAACATCATAAGAATTCAAATTTTCAATTTCATTTGTTTTTCCAAAACTAAAACCATTCCTATTACCAAAAGAAAATTTATTTTTTAACAACATATTCAAAGATTTTTCTTCAGTTGAAAAACGTTTCAAACTCAATTCAAGATCGTTGATTTTGGATGTAAGATCAGAATTTTCTTTTATCAGATTTAAACAATGATTAATGCCGATTTTTCTCTTTTCAGTAACCATTTGTTTCAAAATCGAATTTTCGTTTTTAAGAGTTTGATTTTGGTCTTGGACTCAAATATTTTTAGATTCAAATTTAATTTGTTTTTCAAATTCAAGTTTCTTGACATTTTCAATCTCTTTTTCAAGCTCATTCAAAATCAAATCACTTTCAATAAGCTTTCCTTTTTAGCAATTTCATATTTGGAATTTTTGATGACCTTAAAATTATTAAATTCTTTTTGCAAAGAATTGTTTGTACCTTTTAACTCAATCTCGTTATCTTTTAAAATCAGAATTTCTTCTTCAAGCTTTCAAATGTTTTTATTAAGATGAATGAGATCAGTTTTCATTTTCAAACAATTTTCACAGTCAGAATTTTCTAATTTCATGACATTTGAAAGTTTTGATTCCATACAGTTATTTTTGCTGTTTAACTCATGAATTTTAGATTTTAAAGATTTATTTTTCCGATGGAGATTATCAAAAGCTTTTGTTAAATCAGCACACATATAAACCAAATCTTCATATGGGAAGCTTTCAGTCTCATTGTCTTTTGAATCTCCATCGTCTGATCTACTTGAATTTCTATCTGTTTCTTCTTCCAAGCATATATCTAATTCTGAGTTGAGCATTTTGGGTTTTGAGTTGTTGTTGTCAATTTTTCCATACTTCATATCGAGAGTATTCCAGATTTCCTGCGCAGTTAAACAATGAGAGATAAGGCTGTATTGTGCATCATCAATATAAGAATATAAAATGTGAATAACACGAGACTTAAAGCCAATATCATTCCTATTAACCATATCATGCCCATTTATAATACTATTCCAACATTTAATATCAACAGATTTTAAATAGGATTTCATTTCTGATTTCCAGTTTAAAAAAATCTGTACTATTAAAAATAGTTCGAATACAACTGGACTGACTCTCTATGGACTGACAACTGTGGATCACCATGACTCTAGAGTTAAAGAATAACCTACTTTGATACCACTTGTTGGATCTAGATTAATCCTAGAGGGGTGAATAGGGTTTATTGAATTTTAGCGAGATATTAAGAATTAATCAGATAACAGAATGAGGCAGAGAAAGTAAATGCAGAAAATAAATAACAAACAGATATACCCAGCTTCGGCAAACTCTACCTACTGCTGCATTCCTAGGGTTTCTACTAGGTGATAGAACAGATCCCGTTTACAAGACCATGTAAACTCGTGAACCCCTCGCTCTTATTTTAATCCTACACTCAAAACCCTAGACTGATTTATTTCCCCTAGATCGGATTTTTCCCTAGCAACAAACCCGTAGCTAGTAACCCTAGTTTTTACGGACTCTAGTAAACTGCTAGTTAAAACCCTAACTAGAATACCTAGTTTGACAGACATTGAAAGCTGGTGGATCATTTATAAGTGGAATTTAAAAAAACAATAAATAAAAACTAAAACCCTAGACTCTTAAACACTAAAGAAAAATAGGTCGGCCACTTCCTTTGATTGCACCCGGTCACTTTATTTCTAAAACAATGGCGGCTATTGGAAATTAAATTAGGGTTTTTAAGTAAAATCCCAAATCTTGATTGTGATGTTGTTATGGAAGTTCCTCTTTGATGCTCGAATCGTTGTGGCTTTCTGATGCTTCGATTTGGGATGATGGCGATCGAAAATGATGGATAAATTAAAGAGTTTCTCTTAATTTTATCTTTCGATTTTTGCTCTGGTTTTCGATTCCAATCTCCTGCCTATGATGAAAAGGGTGTAGATTATATAGGATAATTAAATTCTAAAAATCCTTCTCTGATTTCACACAAATGGTTTGATCTGATTATGCTTGATTTGCCCGTGTAAAAGTCTCCTTTTTGGTTGCCTGGATAAAATTGGCTTTGATTGAAATGGAGCCTTGAATTCTTGCATTATATTCCAGTTCGATTCTTTGGAAATATATATAGAGAGAAAATGGAATTTTAAATCCTTGTCCAAATTTGTTGCATTGCGAGAATGTTGCACAAATAACATATCCTTGCATGAAACCCCCTGATTGATGTTGATAAAAACTGGAAACAAAATTGTGATTTCTTGCCCAATATGAATTACGATTTTCTGATTTGTTTCCATGGCACCACTGTATTCCCAAAAATGATTCGTAGCATAACTATTGTAAAATATGGAAACATTTAAATGGTGCAATAAACCATTTTTCCAAAAACTGGTCAATGTTTCATTTCTGGAAAACATTAATTCTTGACAATGACTTTGCCACAAATAAAAATGATGCTACATCTTCATGACCGAGCTTCTGGAAACTTAAAAAACTTTCTCTGATTTAGATTCTCTGCTGAAAGAAAAGATACTATACCTTTTTAAAAATTGCCTTTCCTTCTTTAGAACTGAACAAATACTGCACCAGATCTTCATTTCTTGTTGTAGCTTTTATACATTACTGCTTCATTCGATCTTGATATTTTTCACATGTTGTCGGTGTTTCCCCTTTGTGCTCATGCATGTCCAAGCTTGGCCAGTTGCTGCTGCATTTGTTTGACCTATCCGTGATTATTTACTAGAACTTGACCTTAAGTAGTTGTTCATTTGTTATATTGCTATGTGCATCATTTAAGTCATATGCATTTGTATTTGCACTTGAATGTGTACTTGCTGTATCTGAAATGCTTTTGGACGATTTTGAGAACATATGCTACACTGATAAGAATAGATACTGATCTGATTTCTTTTGCATTGTTTGCTTCATTGGTCACTCCATAGAATAGATATTACACTTTTTATTTTTTACTTTGTCACTGTTATGCTTGCATCTTGCTGCTGCCCCTTTAATGTGTGCCATTCCAGTTTGACCTGAGCATTGCTTCTAATATGTTGTGTACATTTGGCATGTATGCTTCACCACTGTCTCTTGAAGCTATGTACATTTGTAGTCGAGTTTCCTTTATTGTTGTAGTACATACGCACCATATTGTTGACCAGTTTGAAGCCAATCCGCCTCGGCTGTTTTCACTTATTCACCTGATCTGTGTATATAACGCATACACACATGCTTTATGCTCTGAAAAGAAATCTATTAAGTTGCATTTGATCATCCTTGTGAGTTTTCGTCTGACTTCTTGATCATTATGGAGTTGCACATTTGCTTATCCATATATTACTGCAAACTGTCTTGAACATGCTACTTGAATCTTTGCATTGCTGTATTGTATAAAGAACTTGCTACATGTATAGTGATCATGCCAAATCTGTGACGCTCACTGTCCCTTTCACCATGTTTAACATAGTTGTGTTCATTGTTTCTTGTACTTGGTTGACTTGCTTCATCTTGTATATGCTTACTCGTTTGCTGTGCATTTGTTCATGTTAGCACATCAACTTGGCTGTTGCTCGACTTGTATTCATTGCTGCACCGTTTCCATTTGTGATCATGTACTGAGTCGAGTTGGTCCACGTGGCTGCTCCTCAGTTGCTATAATGCATTTTGATTAGCGAGGTAGTGCATGCGTGTAAATATATACACATGTGTATATGCAGCCATTCAGAATAGTTTTCCACTCCCTGCACTATAATATGTTTATACATACTGTCTGCCTTGTGGTATGTACAGTGTATCACTGTGAATATCACAAGATGTCTGGACACGGTTGGATGGATATATAAATAAGATCAAGTCATGAAAAATGATGAGAAACACACCGAAATTCCGAGGCATATAAAATTAAAAAAATTTATACTTTTATGCACTTCAGATTTATTTATATTGCAGTGTACTGTGTGTATTTCTGTTTCATGTGACAGGTAAACAGATAATGACTGGACTGACTGTGAGCTGTGAAGACAGAAGACAAGTATAGTGTCAGTGAAATGTATGGGTGTCAATGAATGATTGAGTGATGAGTGATGTAGTGAGGAACAAATGTATATGAAATTGAATGAGAAATGTGTTGTATTACATAAATGTACAAATAATGGAGTTATAAATTTTGTACTGTTTAAATGTTGAAATAAAATATTATATTTAAATAAAATACTGTTTGAATATTTGAATTCTTGTACAGACGTATTCTATTTAAATATAAATATTATATCCCTGTCTGTGATGTAGTATAACAGTACAATAACAAACACATTAAAAATAATATATATTTGGTTGTTATCATAAAAAAAATCATATAATTGTTATATACAACAACGTTATATACAACACAAACATGTTCATACCTGTTGATTCTGATCCTTCTAATACTCCCCCTGTCAATATGAATCCTATATACTCTCCCTTAAATTAAGTCTATATTTTATAGTTTCTCCCCCTTTGTCATTATCAAAAAGAAATCCTAAACGAACTCCCCCTAGATCCTATAATTATAATCATACTAAAGTAAATTACTCCCCCTATATTCATGACTACCAAGTGTTTAATATTTACGAGCTATCAATCTATAGACATACATGTTTTTAAATCCAAGCAAACCAATCCAAGCAATATTTACATATGTTTTAGTATGTGTGTGTGTATATATATATACAGGTTTCAAGGCAGATAATCCAAACCAGTCAATACATAACTTTAAACAAATTCAAACAAATCAAACCAATCAAATCATACCAAATAATTTCATATCAAACGTTTCTTGGAACTTCTACCCATCTGTATTCTCCAAAGATTGGATCCTTCTTGACGACTTCCCAATCTTCATCTTCTTTTGTCGGTGGTGCTTTAGCAAGAATGTTGTCTTCATCTCTGAAAAGAGAAGAGATTAGCTGACGGATGACATCAAAGTGCTTCTCTTATTGCTCTACCATTTTGATTTGACTTATTCAAGCTGACATTAGTTTTGTAGTACTATGGATAGGATGTTCTTGAAGGAACTCTAAGTCCCCTCAAGATTTTCACTTAAGTTATGAATTGGATTTGCCATATTTTGATAGTTTTGGATAAGAATTGATCAGAGAGGAAGGATAAATGATAGAATATTTTTTTTGGAAGAAATTGGTTTATATAGGGTTTGGAATTCGTTGGATTTGAATGGACATGAGTTAGTTATTTAAATTTTAAATTTTGAACAATTAAACCTGGCAGTTATATATCGACATAGTGACATATATATGTCGACATACTATATAAATTTTTTGAAAATTTCAATTTTGAGTCATTTGTTATTATATTATATTACTATATGTAATCCTAATGTTTTCATAGTAACTTAAAGATAATTTTGACATAAATAAAGTTCCATTCATTACTACTTAAAAGCAAATACATCCAACTAATTACGAGACTCGAAAGCAAATACTATGGATAAATTAAACTAAATAGGCTTAGATTTTAGCGAATGATGAGATGGAAGTTGAAATTCCAAGTTTTCTTCCTATCTTGCAAATGAACTTAGACATATAAGTGAGTGTCTTTTTGAGCTTCTTTTGGTTCTTGACTATTTTCACTTGATTTTGAACAGGTATCTCTTTGGAAATAGTTCAAGTGTTGATTGGACACTCAACACTCTTCAAAGAAGTTTCTTCTTCTTCGATGTCCGTAGGCTCTTATTCTTGTTGCATTTGAGTTTGTTTGTCTTCGATTGTCTCATAAGGTTTAAAGGTAAGTGTAATTTGCATTAGGTGTATATTTGTGGAGTCAGACACCTTTCTTGGTACAAACTCTTCACCCTTGAGATCAACTCCAAAATATTTAAAGATACAAGTAAGATAAACTCCATAATAAAGAGTGTTTTCTCTTGTTGATGTTTCTATGAGCTTAAATTCTTTTAATATTATATCGGCCCAATTGAGTTCATAGCCACCAAAAATAGCAAAGAGTGCCTTTTGACTTTGAGAGTTGGGTTGTTGAAGTTTCCAGAACGAAGTGTAATGGTACGTTAAAGGAGGTTTACGATTCTTGTTTTTGGGTAGGAAAAGCGATTTTTGAATTCCATGTGAGCATTGCTTTCAAATATGTGATGATAAGTTTCCAAATCTGTTTCTTTGAATTCCAAAAATCTGAGCCCGTACTTTTGCAATTTAAGATATTGCCTAAAATTTCACAATTTAGAACGATTTATATGCCTTTTTCGCTACTCCAAATTTGATTTTCATTTCCTTCGTAAAGGTCACGATTAAGATTTGCATAGAACATTTTAAAAAGTTTCAGGTAACTCACTTCATTGTTATCCCAAGCGTCAATCAAGATAAATACTTCATTATGATTGAAAAGAGAAGAAAGATCATAAGATGAAAAATCTACAAAGATGGCGAAACCTCCCGTATTGACTTTCGCATTTGCTACATAGTCAACACAGGTTTTGATTGCTTCTCTATCATTATTGAGATATCCCTTGATGGTTTTGGACAATCTCCATTAGAGATTTGTTTTCGAAGAGAATAGATATGAAGATTGTTGTTTGAATTTTGAATGAAAGGTAGATAGAATAAGATTAAATAGATATATAAATAGAAATTGAATAGGCACAACTTTTCTGAAATCAATGACACCTTTTCAGACCTTGGGAGTTGGTGAAAAGTTGGAGGGAAGTTGGAAAGTTTAATCCTTTGAAATTCAAAATTTGAATTGTTGGATCTAGATTAACCCTAGAGGGGGGTGAATAGGGTTTATCACAGTTTTTTTACGAATTAGAAAAACTGACGAAATATTAAATAATAAACAGATCACAGACTGCAGTAGAAAAAAAAAGCAGAAAAGAAATAACACACAAAGATACCCAGCTTCGGCAAAATCCTGCCTACTGCCGCATTCCTAAGGTTTCTACTAGGTGTTATAAACAGAACCCGCATACAAGACCTGTACACTCGCAGCGCCTGCTCCTGTCCTAACCCTACGCTAATATCCCTAGACTGACCGATATCCCCTCGATCAGATTTCCAGTATTACAAACCCATAACACGTAACCTAGATTTTACAGACTCTAGCAACTGTCAGTCAATACCCTGACTGATTCTCCTAGATTTTACAGAATTCTAGAAACTGTTTGAGACGGTTTAAAAAATGAATAGAAAATACAAAACAAATTTAAAACAATAAAAACCCTAGTAGATAAAGACTAAAGGGTCATCCCCCTTTCCACACTTCAAAGAGTTAGGCCGGCCATTTTCTTATTTGTTCAGCCCGTTCTTCCTTTCTCCGAGAAATTAAAATGGCGGCTCCCTAGGTTTTCTTGCTTATTCTTCCAAATCAAAATTCATTACTGAAATGAATGATTGTTCTCTGAAGCTTGAGCAAATTCGTGGCTTGCTTTCTGATGCTTCGATTTTGACTTTCCTCTCTGGCACTCGATCGAAACCCTAATAAGATTTGTGAGTAATTCAATTCTCTTGAACTCTTTTTAATTTTTTTTGCATTGGATTTCAATTTGCAATAATATGCCTTTAATGATTCGGTGTTAGTAATAGGATTTCAAATCCTTAACTTGCGCTCTGATTTCAATTACAATGGCTTGTCTGATTTTTTGCGTGATTTGTGTTGTCCCGATTTCCTCTTTTGAAATGCTTTGAATAAATCCCATAAATTGTGGTTGAAAACCTCAGATAAATCTGGAAACATATTGCCTCTTTTGATTGAGTTTTTGCATGGCCTTCGATGGAATTTATTTGTCCCTTGGCATACTGGATTTGAATTTGAATATTGGTGATTTTATTTCTAGAAACCAGAACTATTATGCCCAATAATGTTGATACGATTTTCTGCCCCTTTTGAAATGTTGTCAAAAACTGTTTGCATCATTTCTGGAAATAAAAAGAATTGATTATTCTTGGTCTTTGAAAATGCCTCGAGCAATTTTGGCCACTTTTGAAAGCAGAATGATTTGTTTCCAAAACTAGTATGTTCGAAAATGTTAAATTAAAATCTTCCCTTTTTGTCGCCTTGAATGAAATGGCGTTTTGAACTTTGGCAAGCAGTATTTGATTTCCAGAATAAATTCTTGGCAATATTTTAACCTTTCCAATTTTACTTTTCAACATTTATTCGAGAAGAACTCTTTATTTCATTTCTGGGAACTGATTCGCAAAATTCCTCCTTGCTGATTTGTAATTCGCTGGATTGCATGAACTTGAAAAACTGTGCTTGCACCATGCTGTATTGATTTTGATGCTCATTTGTAAACTTCACATATACAATGTTGTTACCCTTCTTGCTTGCTCATTTTGATGTTCTGGCTCAACCTACTTGACCTGCATGTGTATGCTACACATGTTTCATGACCTTGTCCATTTCATTTACACTTGAACATATATAGTTATATGCATACACCATGCAGAAACACTTTTTGCCTCGCTAGATTGAACTTTGTATTTGTTACCATAAATGCTTGACTTGTTTGAACTTTGATGCACCAAGTATATCTTCCATGCTAAAAGAATATGAATCTGACTTGGTGCTCGATCATGATTGGTACTTTATTTCTGCAACATGCTTGATTTTTTGAGCTGTTTGACGCTGCTGTGTACTTGACCTGAAACTATTTGCTCCATTCTTGGACATGCACCGGAACTTGGCTGACTTCATTAACCTGTCTTGCCTTGTTTTTGTAATTTCCATATATTCATTGCACTAATCATTGTACTGTCCAAACATGATTCACTTATGATTCATATATGCTTGCATTGTTCCTGCCATGTATATTTTAAGATGTTTTTTGCTGTTTTGATGCACTATCATATGTTTCCATATGCAAACTTGTTGGGTTGAACTTGTTGGTGCTTGTTTACATGCCAGCTTCACTTGTCCATGTCTTTGAGTCTCACTGTCTTCATGCTTGACCATTGTGTTGTTTACACAATGTGACCTGAACCATTTATATGCTGCCATGATGAACCATTCTTGAACATGCTTGATCAAACTTGTCCATGCTGTTTGCTATTGTTTTGTTGTACCACACTTGGCCATGCATTCACACTGTACACTTGAAAGATTTTGCATTGGACACTTGTTTTTGCATGCTCGGCCATTATATTTGAAAGATGTCGTACTAGACCACTGCTGCTTTGTTTTGAACCATGTTTGAGCTTGTGATGACTTTGTTGTTTTCATGTGCACTGAGTCGAGATGGTCCACGTGGCTACTCCTCAGTTGCACACTGATTGGCGAGGCAGTACATGCGTGTATATATTATACACGTGTGTATATGCAGTCGATCAGACTATATTCCTGTCCCTGTACTATACATACAAACTGACTAGGCACAGTTGAATCAGATCAAGTCATGAAAAAATAATGAGAAACACACCAGAAATTCTGAGGCAAATGAATTTTCAAAATAAAAATTATATTCGCTAGAATTTTGAAAATTATTTCTGTTCCATATATTGTGTGTGTGTTTCTGTATATGACAGGTATGAAGATGATGACTGGACTGATAGTGAAGATGCTGGACTGACTGAAGCAGAAGACATAAGACAAGTATATTGCAGTGTCAGTTTGTATAACAGTAGTGAACGAATGTATATATGAATATGAAAATGTAAATTGAGTGATTGAGTATATGTATGAGATATATAGACAGAGTGTTATAGTGAGGAGCTGTGTAACAATAGAATTGTACTGAATAAAATATTATTTTTATTGTGTTCAAACAAATTTGTCTAACGTATTCAGTTTATATACAAGTACAATATCAAGTGTAATATCGGTGAATGTGTACGAATAGCGGAGTCATATAATTTGTACTGTTTGAATATTGAAATATTTATATTTAAATAAAATACTGTGTGAATATATAAAATTCTGTATGGTCGTATTCAATTTAAATATAAATATTATATTCTTGTCTGTGATGTTATATAACAGTACAATAACAAACACATTTAAAAGTAAAATATATTTGTTTGTTATCATCAAACAAAAATCATATAATTGTGTATACAACACCGTTATATACAACATGAATTTCATTTTATAGGCCTTTATCTCGACATGCCCACTTTATACGTCGATATACATGCATAATTTCAAAGGACATACGGTTTTGTGACTTTTGGCTTTGAATTATCGATTTATATTTCAGGTTTAACTTCCTGAAATAATATTAATTCTAACAAACATATAAAATTTATTTTATTATTTTATTTATTATTTTATTAGTATTTTGAATTTCAAAATTCAAAATTCAAATTTGAATTTTAAATTTCTAGTTTGAATTTTAAATTTCAAGTTTGAATTTTAAAGTTTAAATTTCAAATTCAAAACAAAGCAAAAAAGCAAGGCAAACAAATCATCAATTCAACCAAGAAATTGAAAATTAATTAAGGCATACCTGGTTTTTAGATCTATTTCTTCGATATTTTCTGAATTGCTATGAAACACATATTTGAATTTTCGATTTCTGGCTCTTCCTCGCTTGATGATGAATTTGAATCATCTAAAGTTGTTGCATATGCCCTCTTTCTTTTCTTTAATGAATTGCTATCGTCCGTCTGTTGAATTGATTTATCTGGATATGGACACATTCTCTTTATATGGTCTGGTTTATTGCAGTTATAACATCGTTCATCATCTCTTCCTGAACTTCCTTGATTATTTTTTCGAGAGTTATTTCTTCTTCTATATCTCAGAAATTTTCTGAAATTTCTCTTCATCAAGGCTATTTCTTCATCATCTTCACTGCTTGAGTCTGAACCAATTGTTGTTTCTTTGAATGCAATAGATTTTTTTCTAGTTGGTTTATTTTCTTTTCTTTTCTGTAATTGGACTTCAAAAGACATCGAATTCCCGATTAACTCCTCAATCTTCATTTCATTGACATTATTGGGTTCTTCAATCAGCAATGTTTTCTGATCCCATTCTGGAGTCAATGAACTCAATATTTTTCTGACTTGATCTTCTTTTGAATAAGTTTTTCCTAATGCTATTAATGGATGCAGTATCTCTTGAAAACTTCAATACGTATTGGAAATAGATTCATTCTCGTTCATTTTGAATAACTCAAACTAATTAATTAACATTGATATATTTGTCTATTTAACTTTACTAGTTCCTTCATGAGTAACCTGTAAAGTTCTCCATATTTCATAAGCAGATTTACAAACTGACACTCTATTAAACTCATTCCTATCTAACAAACAAAACAACATATTCATAGCTTTAGAATTTCTTTGCGCGGCAACCATTTGTTTATTAGTCCATTGTGCAAAATTAGTTGTAGGTTTAACATACTCAGTCTGTGTAATATTCCATGTGTCTAATCCTACTGGCTGTAAATATGTTTTCATTCTACAAGCTCAATATGAATAATTACTGCCCTTAAAAAGCGATGGTCTAACAATGGACTGACCCACTACAAAAGAACTATTATTACCAGCGTTGGTTGAGATTTAATATTTTCAAAAATCAGATTATGAACTTTTTGAAAACCTTTTCTCTGATAGCAATTGTTAGGGAACGCGGAATGCGGATCTGAAGGCAAGACAGACACTAAAGTGGGGTTGAATAGTGTTTTTAAGGAATTTAAGAAAATCTAAAACTTATATGATCTACTATATGAATCACACACCACAGATGATGATCACAGGCACAAAATCAAACACAAACACAAAAAACAGATAAATATAAAATGCAGAAAAAGGAAAGAACACACCGGATTTTATACTGGTTCAGATTACTCCTACGTCTAATCCCACGCAATGTTGTATGCGCAGAGTTTTAATGATATTACTTATTCAAGTACAATCCCCTTGATTTCACGACTACAAGGTTAACACCGCTCCAAACACCCTTGATTTCACAGCTACAAGGTTAACTCCGCTCCTTTCCTTGATTTCAGGGCTACGAGGAAAACACCCTTTCCCAAACACTTCCCAAAAGATTACAATAGCCCTATAACTCTTCAATAGCAATTCAATTCAGAGAGTAATGTGTAGAGAGTGAGAAAAGTAGAAGTTTTATATAATTAGAGTACAAATCAGCAAAGTAGAAGTGTAAAAACCAATCAAATAAGAAATATTAATGGTGGGATGAAGAGGGGTGAAAATGGAGAAGAAGAATGGCTAAAAAATTCAAATTCAACCTCTATTTATAAGATTTGAAAGGTTGCAACGCTTTTGGAACGTTACAAATAGTGAAAAGACACTTCCTTTGAAAATTGAAAAAATGATAGTTGTATGTTAACATAGCAACATATGTATGTCGATATATATATATATATATATATATATATATATATATATATATATATATATATATGTGTGTGTGTGTGTGTGTGTGTGTGTGTGTGTGTGTAAAAAAATTAAACTATTTTTCAAGTGTTCTAATATATATATATATATATATATATATATATATATATATATTTCTGGAAATTATTGAATTAAAACTTAGTGATATAAATGAGTATTCTAAAGTATAAAATTATATGGAAACATAAATATAAATTATATAAACATATTTATAACATTGTAAGGTTTAGAACTATATAAATATAAAACTATAAAAGTATATAATATATAAAAACTTATAAACTTTAAAACTTATAGTTGAAATCAAAAGTAAGATCGAAAAACTATTTGAATTTAGAATTTGAATTTTGAAATTAGAATTTGAATTTTGAAATTAGAATTTGAAATTCGAAAATCAGAATTTAAAAAATAGAATTTGAACATGGAGTGCTATTCAGAGTCTTACATATAAACTAGACTTTATTACTATATTTATCTTGGACTCTTGAAATCTTGATTACTCATGAGCCTTGAATCTTCTCTGAATTCTTAATCTCTAAACCTGCACAGTCTTTAGTATTTAAGTGTTGTATACAAATCCTGCATATATGTATATATATTCTAGATAAAAATATTAGTATATATATATTATAATCAATGATAATTGAAATAAGGTTGTTGTCATCAAGACTCTATTCTCCAACACCAACCATATTAAGTTTGACCAAACCGCATACCTACGTTGGTAATGTTATAGTAAAAATATAACTAATTCCCATCTAATTTTTTATTTTAGTGATATGTATTTTATTTTTAGCGTATGTTGTTATATTAATAATAATCGTTATCACAAAGGAAAAAATGATAGTTCGGTAAATTAGTATATTAGGTTCTATATCATTTTTTGGATGATTCTAATTATAATTTTACTTGAGTTATCTTACTTAATGTTTATGCATTGGTTTAACCCGTACCACACCAAAACTGGACTGTATTACACCGAAATCAAACCGAATCGAACCATTTTGAATGTTTTGTATAATGGTTTGTATTTTTTTCAATCGTTTGATATGGTGCAGAAACGGTTTCGACTCTAAACTGCAGCAGACCAAACCACACCCCTGTTACATCTCACTCGTGATTATTTTTGAGTTAGCTTACTTAATGTTTATGCAAACTAAAATTATTGCATATGAGGCAATATATACTGCAAAATAAAAATACTCGTAATTATTTTTTATTATTTGTGTGCAAACATGGCATGAATGCAGAAAATCAAAATTATGTTGGGACAAACCAACTTTGTATTTCCATTGTGTTTACAAGCATTAAATATTAAAATGAATAGACTGCTTTTGCATTACCTTTAGAAATAGGGAACTTTTATCGTGCCCACTAATTTAGCCCTCATCTAGAAGTTATTAAGAGTTAATAGACCAATAAATTATCTAGTCCATCATATTGATTACCAATTAATTTGCTGATTTCTCTCTATTTCGCAAAGGAAAACCTGTCAACAAAATGCAAAAAACGTGATTCCATAACTTACAAAAGACTAGTGTTGACCAGATTCATGACTACCAGATTCTCAATGGCGTCCCCAAACAACTTTTCCCTGTCAAATCGACAAACTTAATGCTAATTTAAGAAAACTATAGGGTTTTGAAACTTCAATTTTACAACCACTATGAAAAAGAAAACAACTAATTTTCAAGACTGATGACTGTCTAAACCTGGCATGAGGTCTGATGATTCAGGACATCATACATAACAACGTAGCACATCATATAGTTAACACTAAACAGATTATTCATTAGTGTAATATTAATAAACTAATTTTGACTCTAAATGGAGACATTTGGTGGACTGAACTGATAAATCATCCATTAGTATATTAAAATCATTGGAGTAAGTAATACCCAAAGTCGACACTCCTTGGAAATGAATCAACTAAAGCATCTACAAAAATAAGAGCAGTTTTCATGCTTCTTTTACCCAAAGTGAAAATGAAATGTGCAACAAAATAAAATAAATCATCTCAACTCAAGGCACTAATTTGAATTGTCTACTTCCATTACCACCTAAACACAAGCTTTTCACCCCTCAATCCCTTACTAAACCAAGTGAATTTTGTACAGATCAAAATAACCTTTGTAGTTCATGTTCAAGCCAACAATGACAAACTTATAATAATAACAAAATTAGCCGACGTTCAAAACAACAACGACGAACATTATAATAAGCGGCTTATATGTCGTTAAACTAGTTTCACAAAAAACAACAAGTTATGCTTTCATGAATTAGAAAATAATAATGCAATGACTGGAAAAAAATTGGACATAAAGAATAAACAACCAAATATTGAAAAACCAAAATGATAAAAGCTGATAAAGAATGTTCAGATTTGGAATGTGACAGTTTGGTATGATTAGAAGTTTTAGTGGTAGAATAAAGTTAATCATGTACCTGAAATTCTCTTTGTAGTAAACTAAATAAATATATGAAGTTTAAACAATGAACTAAATTTTCAATAACATCCTAGTCACTGTGTCATGTTGGCAACTGGCTCATAAATAATAAATTGGCAAATTATAGTTTTGTTGAAATTAACTGTTGACATCAGATGCATAAAAACGTTATTTTATATTATCTTCTACTATTTCTCAAGTCAAAAAAATATATGGATTATATCTGTCATTTTTATGATTTTTGCTTAGTCTTTTGATGGGATCTTGTTTCTAATTTACTAATCCAGCTTAAATTAAATATTTGTGTTTTTGAGTATAGAACAAAATTATTTGAGTGGTATCAATTTTCTGTTGGAATTCGTAAGTATTGAATGAAATATACTTTTTCCATTAAGCGAACATGTGCGACTGCTAAGTGAAAGGATGTGACTATTAGAAGCATGTTTTTCCGCGAAAAGCCACTTCGTGAAAAGACGTTTCGCGAAAAGACACTTCGCGAAAAGACACTTCGTGAAAAGACACTTCGCGAAAAGACACTTCCTTTCACCAACGGTCATATTTCCCAACGGTCATATCTCAACGAAAAGACACTTCGCGAAAAGACACGTCACGAAAAGACACTTCGCGAAAAGGCACTTCATTTCGCCAAACGGTTACATTTCAGCGAAAAGACACTTCGCGAAAAGACACTTCCTTTCATAGAAAGAGATGCGTCTATACGAAGAGGTACGAGTACAACCGTTCGAAAGAGATGCAATCGTACGAAGAGGTACGGGTGCGACCGTTTAGAAGAGATGCGACCGTATGAAGAGGTACGGGTGCGACCGTTCGAAGGGATGCGGATAAACTATAAATAAGGAGGAAACCTGATCACTTTCCTCACTAAATGAATTTCCAATCCGAACTTCCTTCTCTCTTCTGTAATACTCTTATAAATAATCACAGAGTGACATACTCATTACAATCTCGTGCAGAATATGTCTGTTGTATCTTGGGAGAATTTTGAAATAAAATTCTTAAGGAAATTGTTACGACAAGCTTCAGACATCATCGGGTTAGACTTCAAGTTTATTTGTATATTTATATACATTATTCTATAATCTCTCCTTTTTCGATGTTGTGCTATTACTTAAAATAGTATAACGTTGTTGTTGTAAATTGATTACAACATACTTATTGCGAATATTGAATTCCAGAGTAGTGGAAATTCAACTTATAAACTTGTGCGACGGGTTTAGAATTGATTATTCTCTGTTTTGGTATACTAGACGTATAACATCTTAAGAATTTTATATCTGTTTTCTTACTAAAACAGAGATGGCAACAGTTGAATTGTCAACAAAGGATGAGGTAGAAAATCAGTTAAATAAAAAGATCTAGATATTGAGATCTGATCGAGGTGGAGAATTTGAATCACCATTTGAACAATTCTGTGCAGAAAATGGAATGATTCATCAAACAATAGCCTCATATTCACCACAATAAAATGGTGTTGCCAAGAGAAAGAATAGAACATTAAAAGATATGAATAATGTGATGCTATTGACCTCTGGCTTACCGACGAACTTGTGGAGGGAGGCCTTAAATATGTCTAATCATATTTTAAACAAGGTCCCTCACAATAAAACAGAAACACTTCCATATGAGTTATGGAAAGGGCATAAACCAAGCTTTAAATACCCCAAAGTGTGGGGGTGCTTGGCAAAGGAAGCAATGTCATCTTCTGAATCTATATGTTGGAAAGAAGCAATCCAAAGTGAGATTGATTCAATTCTAAGTAATAAAACTTGGGAAATTGTAGATATTCCACCTGGAATAAAACCAATTGGCTGCAAATGGATTTTCAAGAAGAAAATGAAACCCGATGGCTCTATCGATAAATATAAAGCCATATTAGTAGCCAAAGGATATCGTCAAAAAGAAGGTGTAGACTTCTTTGATACTTATTCACCGGTTACACGAATAACCTCAATAAGAATGCTAATAGCAATTGCATCCATTTATAATCTAGAGATTCATCAAATGGATGTAAAGACAGCATTGTTAAATGGCGATCTCGATGAAGAGATCTACATGGAGCAAGCAGAAGGTTTCATTTCAAAAGGAAATGAAAACAAAGTCTGTAGATTAGTAAAATCATTATATGGACTAAAACAAGCTCCAAAACAATGGCACGCAAAATTTGACAGTGTCATGATGAAAAATGGTTTTCATATAAATGAATGTGATAAGTGTGTTTATTGTAAACAAGTTGGACAATCATATGTAATGATTTGTCTATATGTAGACGATATGTTAATATTTGGTCCGAATACCCAAGTAATATGGTCCATAAAGAAGATGCTAATCAACAATTTCAATATCAAAGATTTAGGTGTTGCAGACGTTATTTTGGGAATTAAAATAATGAGAACACCTAATGGAATTGAATTATCTCAGTCACATTATGTAGATAAAGTGATTGAAAGATTTCAAAATCTTGGGATTAAAGGAGTAAGGACACCTTTTAATTCATAAGAAGTACTGCATAAAAACACTAATGAGAGTGTGATGCAACTGGAATACTCTCGTGTAATAGGATGTCTCATGTATCTCATGAATTGCACAAGACCAGATATAACTTATGCAGTAAGTCAATTAAGCAGGTATACAAGCAATCCAGGTAAGGAAAATTGGAAAGCACTAATGAGAGTGCTACGATATTTGAAAAATACTATAAACTATTCCTTACACTGTGGAAAATATCCAGCCGTATCAAAAGGATATAGTGATGCAAACTGGATTGCTGATTCAGAGGAATCAAAATCAACAAGTGGTTACGTATTTACCCTAGCAGGGGCAGTAGTGTCATGGAAATCTTCTAAACAGACATGCATAGCTCGATCCACTATGGAATCAAAGTTCATTGCATTAGATAAAGCAGGTGAAGAAGAATGGCTTCGCCACTTTTTAGAAGATATCCCATTCTGGCCTAAACCTGTACCGGCCATATGCATACACTGCGATAACCAAGCAGCGCTAAGTAGAGCGCATAATTTTGTGTACAATGGAAAGTCACGACATATTCGTTGACGCCATAACACAGTTAGGCAGTTACTCTCAAATGGAACTATTTCCATAGATTATGTGAGAACAAATGATAACCTATCGGATCCGTTTACTAAAGGTTTATCAAAAGAGAAAATTGACTGCGCATCGAGGGGAATTGGTTTAAAAGCCTAAACCAACAAGAGTTATCTTATACGGAAACCTATCCTAGCGACTGGAGATCCCACGGACTAGGATCAATAGGCAAACCAGTTATGAATAACTCAAGACGTAATGCATTTTTGGACACAGTCCTGCTCCATTCCTGTGGTGTACAATATAAATGCATGCCTACAGAAGTATTACAAGGTTAAAACTATGTTTTTTAATGATGACCATATCTTGAAAAAAAAAAAAAACAAGTGGGGTATAGGTAGGATACTCTTAAAGGTTGCGATCACCTATGTTAGTGTGAGCTGGGTCGGCTCTATGAGAATTTTAAAAGGCTTGAATTCTCTATAACACTCGCAGAACCAGAAAATGTTCAGGATCAAAATGAACACAACCAAGAGATTGGATGAGAAGGGAATCAATGCTTCGTAAGACTTATTGTTTGGATATACAATAAAGGCTGACGGTTCAAGATGAAATAATTCACCGATTAGCCGAGTAGATCCGATAAGTCTTTAACTAGGGAAAGTTCAAAGTGAAATATCAACTTATCCACGATAAAGCATTATTCCATATGTACTCTGTGATATTTCGCTTTGTGTGGGGGAAAAGAATATTATCATTCATGTGGGGGATTGTTGGAATTCGTAAGTATTGAATGAAATATACTTTTTCCATTAAGCGAACAGGTGTGACTGCTAAGTGAAAGGATGTGACTATTAGAAGCATGTTTTTCCGCGAAAAGACACTTCGTGAAAAGACGCTTCGCGAAAAGACGCTTCGCGAAAAGACACTTCGTGAAAAAACACTTCGCGAAAAGACACTTCCTTTCACCAACGGTCATATTTCCCAACGGTCATATCTCAACGAAAAGACACTTCGCGAAAAGACACGTCACGAAAAGACACTTCGCGAAAAGGCACTTCATTTCGCCAAACGGTTACATTTCAGCGAAAAGACACTTCGCGAAAAGACACTTCCTTTCATAGAAAGAGATGCGTCTATACGAAGAGGTACGAGTACAACCGTTCGAAAGAGATGCAATCGTACGAAGAGGTACGGGTGCGACCGTTTAGAAGAGATGCGACCGTATGAAGAGGTACGGGTGCGACCGTTCGAAGGGATGCGGATAAACTATAAATAAGGAGGAAACCTGATCACTTTCCTCACTAAATGAATTTCCAATCCGAACTTCCTTCTCTCTTCTGTAATACTCTTATAAATAATCACAGAGTGACATACTCATTACAATCTCGTGCAGAATATGTCTGTTGTATCTTGGGAGAATTTTGAAATAAAATTCTTAAGGAAATTGTTACGACAAGCTTTGACATCATCGGGTTAGACTTCAAGTTTATTTTATATTTATATACATTATTCTATAATCTCTCCTTTTTCTATGTTGTGCTATTACTTAAAATAGTATAACGTTGTTGTTGTAAATTGATTACAACATACTTATTGCGAATATTGAATTCCAGAGTAGTGGAAATTCAACTTATAAACTTGTGCGACGGGTTTAGAATTGATTATTCTCTGTTTTGGTATACTAGACGTATAACATCTTAAGAATTTTATATCTGTTTTCTTACTAAAACAGAGATGGCAACAGTTGAATTGTCAACAAAGGATGAGGTAGAAAATCAGTTAAATAAAAAGATCTAGATATTGAGATCTGATCGAGGTGGAGAATTTGAATCACCATTTGAACAATTCTGTGCAGAAAATGGAATGATTCATCAAACAATAGCCTCATATTCACCACAATAAAATGGTGTTGCCAAGAGAAAGAATAGAACATTAAAAGATATGAATAATGTGATGCTATTGACCTCTGGCTTACCGACGAACTTGTGGAGGGAGGCCTTAAATATGTCTAATCATATTTTAAACAAGGTCCCTCACAATAAAACAGAAACACTTCCATATGAGTTATGGAAAGGGCATAAACCAAGCTTTAAATACCCCAAAGTGTGGGGGTGCTTGGCAAAGGAAGCAATGTCATCTTCTGAATCTATATGTTGGAAAGAAGCAATCCAAAGTGAGATTGATTCAATTCTAAGTAATAAAACTTGGGAAATTGTAGATATTCCACCTGGAATAAAACCAATTGGCTGCAAATGGATTTTCAAGAAGAAAATGAAACCCGATGGCTCTATCGATAAATATAAAGCCATATTAGTAGCCAAAGGATATCGTCAAAAAGAAGGTGTAGACTTCTTTGATACTTATTCACCGGTTACACGAATAACCTCAATAAGAATGCTAATAGCAATTGCATCCATTTATAATCTAGAGATTCATCAAATGGATGTAAAGACAGCATTGTTAAATGGCGATCTCGATGAAGAGATCTACATGGAGCAAGCAGAAGGTTTCATTTCAAAAGGAAATGAAAACAAAGTCTGTAGATTAGTAAAATCATTATATGGACTAAAACAAGCTCCAAAACAATGGCACGCAAAATTTGACAGTGTCATGATGAAAAATGGTTTTCATATAAATGAATGTGATAAGTGTGTTTATTGTAAACAAGTTGGACAATCATATGTAATGATTTGTCTATATGTAGACGATATGTTAATATTTGGTCCGAATACCCAAGTAATATGGTCCATAAAGAAGATGCTAATCAACAATTTCAATATCAAAGATTTAGGTGTTGCAGACGTTATTTTGGGAATTAAAATAATGAGAACACCTAATGGAATTGAATTATCTCAGTCACATTATGTAGATAAAGTGATTGAAAGATTTCAAAATCTTGGGATTAAAGGAGTAAGGACACCTTTTAATTCATAAGAAGTACTGCATAAAAACACTAATGAGAGTGTGATGCAACTGGAATACTCTCGTGTAATAGGATGTCTCATGTATCTCATGAATTGCACAAGACCAGATATAACTTATGCAGTAAGTCAATTAAGCAGGTATACAAGCAATCCAGGTAAGGAAAATTGGAAAGCACTAATGAGAGTGCTACGATATTTGAAAAATACTATAAACTATTCCTTACACTGTGGAAAATATCCAGCCGTATCAAAAGGATATAGTGATGCAAACTGGATTGCTGATTCAGAGGAATCAAAATCAACAAGTGGTTACGTATTTACCCTAGCAGGGGCAGTAGTGTCATGGAAATCTTCTAAACAGACATGCATAGCTCGATCCACTATGGAATCAAAGTTCATTGCATTAGATAAAGCAGGTGAAGAAGAATGGCTTCGCCACTTTTTAGAAGATATCCCATTCTGGCCTAAACCTGTACCGGCCATATGCATACACTGCGATAACCAAGCAGCGCTAAGTAGAGCGCATAATTTTGTGTACAATGGAAAGTCACGACATATTCGTTGACGCCATAACACAGTTAGGCAGTTACTCTCAAATGGAACTATTTCCATAGATTATGTGAGAACAAATGATAACCTATCGGATCCGTTTACTAAAGGTTTATCAAAAGAGAAAATTGACTGCGCATCGAGGGGAATTGGTTTAAAAGCCTAAACCAACAAGAGTTATCTTATACGGAAACCTATCCTAGCGACTGGAGATCCCACGGACTAGGATCAATAGGCAAACCAGTTATGAATAACTCAAGACGTAATGCATTTTTGGACACAGTCCTGCTCCATTCCTGTGGTGTACAATATAAATGCATGCCTACAGAAGTATTACAAGGTTAAAACTATGTTTTTTAATGATGACCATATCTTGAAAAAAAAAAAAAACAAGTGGGGTATAGGTAGGATACTCTTAAAGGTTGCGATCACCTATGTTAGTGTGAGCTGGGTCGGCTCTATGAGAATTTTAAAAGGCTTGAATTCTCTATAACACTCGCAGAACCAGAAAATGTTCAGGATCAAAATGAACACAACCAAGAGATTGGATGAGAAGGGAATCAATGCTTCGTAAGACTTATTGTTTGGATATACAATAAAGGCTGACGGTTCAAGATGAAATAATTCACCGATTAGCCGAGTAGATCCGATAAGTCTTTAACTAGGGAAAGTTCAAAGTGAAATATCAACTTATCCACGATAAAGCATTATTCCATATGTACTCTGTGATATTTCGCTTTGTGTGGGGGAAAAGAATATTATCATTCATGTGGGGGATTGTTGGAATTCGTAAGTATTGAATGAAATATACTTTTTCCATTAAGCGAACAGGTGTGACTGCTAAGTGAAAGGATGTGACTATTAGAAGCATGTTTTTCCGCGAAAAGACACTTCGTGAAAAGACGCTTCGCGAAAAGACGCTTCGCGAAAAGACACTTCGTGAAAAAACACTTCGCGAAAAGACACTTCCTTTCACCAACGGTCATATTTCCCAACGGTCATATCTCAACGAAAAGACACTTCGCGAAAAGACACGTCACGAAAAGACACTTCGCGAAAAGGCACTTCATTTCGCCAAACGGTTACATTTCAGCGAAAAGACACTTCGCGAAAAGACACTTCCTTTCATAGAAAGAGATGCGTCTATACGAAGAGGTACGAGTACAACCGTTCGAAAGAGATGCAATCGTACGAAGAGGTACGGGTGCGACCGTTTAGAAGAGATGCGACCGTATGAAGAGGTACGGGTGCGACCGTTCGAAGGGATGCGGATAAACTATAAATAAGGAGGAAACCTGATCACTTTCCTCACTAAATGAATTTCCAATCCGAACTTCCTTCTCTCTTCTGTAATACTCTTATAAATAATCACAGAGTGACATACTCATTACAATCTCGTGCAGAATATGTCTGTTGTATCTTGGGAGAATTTTGAAATAAAATTCTTAAGGAAATTGTTACGACAAGCTTTGACATCATCGGGCTAGACTTCAAGTTTATTTGTATATTTATATACATTATTCTATAATCTCTCCTTTTTCTATGTTGTGCTATTACTTAAAATAGTATAACGTTGTTGTTGTAAATTGATTACAACATACTTATTGCGAATATTGAATTCCAGAGTAGTGGAAATTCAACTTATAAACTTGTGGTATACTAGACGTATAACATTTTCATCAATAATGTAACTAGTATATTCATTGCATGTAACTTGAATAAAGATAATTTCAAAAGAAAGAAACCATACTCTGTCCTATCAATCATGTCTTTCTTACTTGTATTATCCAATGGATTGGCAGCATCTATGAGTTTTGTAGATGGTGCACCGATTTCCATATTTTGTATATAGTATCCCGTTTAAGTCTGCAAAATAAGCTGATATCAAAGTTCAAGATGTTAACCACCCTTAACTATGTGGTTGCTTAGAAACGGTCATTTTGCTTAAAATGCTCTATGCTTGTACTGTTGTACATACGTTCAGTTTTCAGTAGAAAAAAGCTATTAGCACACCCAAACAAAAGTTAGATACAAATGCTTCTTACAAAATAAAGTTCAGAATAAAAGAGCATCTGAGACGTTTTTAGTCCAAGCTAAAATCTAGATTCAAATGCTATGGATAATGCTCTACAACGGTTCAAAGGCCAGAAGAGATGACATACCTCTGAGATACAAGCAGATTAGCATTACTTGAATGCTAAAAAACAAAAAAGCACTTGCCAATGAAATAACACACATTCAATTTTAGCAAATTTACCAAAAAAAATCATCAACCTGTGCTTGAAAGCCTTAAAGAATAAGCCTAGTAATTAAATCCTCTTTTAATTGAGTGTTCAATGCTTTATATAGTAAGCAAAAAAGTGATACTATTCATACCAAGTTATTTACTTGTATTTATCAAAAATCAAATCGACAATAAATTGTTGGCCTCCTTTCATTGCAGTCGGCAAGTTGTTACCGATCATAATGAAGAAAAATCAATTTTTTTCAATTACAGTCGGCAGTAATTTATCGATTGCAATGACGATCGGTCCACAACTTACCACTGATTGGTGCTAAAACCATTTTTGAGTAAATGTAAGCTAATAATTTGGTGCGGACAGTAACACTTAAATGAAATTTGCAAATGAATACCATGTTCTAAATTTTCCACCAAATATAAAACTACAGCGTTAAAACTATTCATAAAGTTGTATCTACAAACTATTATGTTAGTATTTTATTGCCCACTTAGTAGGTCATCAGAACATCCATGTTTATTAAAGATGATTACTTCAATCATTATAGTATACAATATCTTATAAAATCAGAAGAGAAACAAATCAAATTCAAAACTTCAGTATTGATATTATTCATACAGTTGTAAAAACAGACTGTTATGTCAGTATTTGATTAATTGCTCAGTTGATCATCGAGCATACTATAAAATAAAAAGTTCATTCAATCTCCAGGTTATTTCATTTACACTCTCAAGATACAACTTAAATTCATATGTAAGATTTATCAGCATTATCTTCCAAAAAAGACCTGACCCTTGGTGTATTATAGAAATAAGGACATAATCCTCAGCCTTTCTTTCCATCCACAGATTGAGTTGCACGTATATTCATTGAACAGATTTTTTTTAGCACTTTGAATTTCATGTTATACTTTAGGAACCTATATATAGCAACATGCATTACAAGGATGGACAAGGCAGATTCATTACATATCAGTAACTACTAGTCAAAAAAGAAACAGAAACAAATTCTTCAGCCAAATCAAACTAAAACTGAGGTAGGTTTCCGCATAGAATACCTGTAAGCATCAACCTTCTATTTTTTGGAGCTCAGAGAGGCAATTTCACGAAATGAAAATAAAAAAATTTAGCTAAACATAACATTAAATTGTAACACGCTATGATGCTTTCAAATCGGGCATTGATGAAGAAAAATTGCCCAAAATAAGATTGGATAAGAACAAAGCCTAGCACCTCCCTTCTAGGCTTTTGCAGATCAAAACAACTCCGGATTGGGTTTTTTCCAAGGAGGATGGATTGAAGCAGAAATAAGTTGGGCAGAATCGGAATTTTAGATCAGTGGCAAGCTGGAGAATATATATTTTGGATAGCGAGGAAGGATGAAAGAAATATAAAATCACGCGCGTTGAGAAAGAATTGAATCTGAAACATCTGAGGAAGAGAGAAGAAACCGAGGAAGTATCGTCTTGCGTGAATTGAAAAAAACTGTTTCAAAAAGCGGATTGTTAGGGGAACTCCACTTTTGGTCAAGGGGAGGAAAAAATTTAAATTATTGTTCAATTGTTAAGGGGAGGATCAAAAAAATTAGCCCTCCCTTAAACATTTAATTAAAAATTCCAATATTAACCCCATAATCTTATTTAATGTAAACTTTAAAAGTTAAACCCTAAATAATGAGCACAATTTAATGAAATAAAAAATAGGATATAGTTAACATAATAAAGACATAAGAAAGTTGTGTGGATCAGAAGATATCAGATCAGGTAAGTCAATGAATATCATTTTAGAATTTGATGGTTCAATTTAAAATACTTAAATATTCATGAAAAAATCTAATCGAATATGTATAATTGGAACATTAATTAAGATGTGAATATTTTTGCGCCTTGGAAATGATAAGAAATTGTATTCGTGTGTATGCAAATCTGCACGAAATATTAAAAAAAAAATAGTGAATTATATGTTGTGATAAGGGGTAGTTTAGTCCATGTTTTTTCTAAAATAAAAAAAACCAAACCCTCCCTTAACAAATTATTTTTAAAGTGGAGTCCCCTTAAAATTGTACTCTCCTTAACCAAAATTGGAGTCCCTTTAACAATCCCCTTCAAAACAAGTCAGCAAGTTTGATTTTGGCTTTCTTTCTTACAGTACGGAAAGCTCCTCAGTGATCGGTTTGATTACACAACAAAACATTTGCCCAATACCCAAGGGGTAGCTACAAACACAATATATTTTACTAATGCACCACGTCTAATAACACATTCAATAATGCATTCAATACCCGTTTATATTTGTCGTAAGTACACCCAAAGTCTCACTTAGCTTTTCTGATTTTCCCATATGATCGGGGTGACGGGTTGTGTCATAATTAGAATTTCTGAAATATTTCACATTTTTTACTATATCTTATATGAATATTTCTTTTTACAACATTCCAGCGTACTTATATCTTTTTTATGCAAATATGCAAGACAACATATGTAAGTTTAGGAAATTTTATGAACTTTACGTCTTAATAACTATATACTTTTCTAATAAAGCAAAATTTTGTATTTCTTTCGTTAAAGATAATTAAAATTAAAACAAAATAAATAAGAGGCAAAATTGAAGAGCTCAAATTCCAAGTGAATCAATTTAAGTCGAACGCTTAATATTGGCAGCTCAAATAATGTGTTTCCAAATTAATATATTGAGCAAGCTCGTTTGTCAACAAGTAGAATACTCATGAAGTTGGAGCAAGAGGCCTTCCTTAAAAATTAGCTAATTTAGTGATAAATCACGTTGGTGAAAATATGTTTGATGGCCTCCATGCTCAAACCATTTCCTCTTCACACATGGTCTCGACGCAGTTTATTTTTTGGAAATATGACATGCAATAATAATACAGACAAACTGTAACAAGCTGCTTTTTCGACCGCTTCAAGTCTATAATTAAACCAACTTAAACCGTTCGAAATGACATATTGTTATTGCTTATGAGGTTTAACAGAATCAATAGACAGAATCACATAACATAATAACATGCAGCGGAATAATTTTTACAAATAATATCAAAGTTTGCAATATTCATATACACAGTGGAAGTACATAGATTTTAAAATTGAAAATTACATAAATAACTAAATCAAAAAGCGAGTGCGTCTTCATAAGTCTCTAATTTCGAAAGCTGAAATCTTTAGATCTGCAACACTCGGGTCTGACCGGAGCATTTCATGCAAAACACAAAACACTCGAGTCGGGATTAATCTTTGTTCAAGTAAATTAACCTCAATAAAAATTTAAAATATAATAGGTAATCCTATCTTGTATAAGAGGTTCTAAAATTAACATATGGATGGTTTGACTGCAAAGCAATCATGATTAATATAAAAATAAAAAAATCGATCATACAATCAATTAACATGCATTTCCAGTTTAGCACTTGACAAAAGTATATGCTCAAAATATACTAGTATTCTGTAAACAATATAAAATCCAACAACATGCATTTTCAAGCAAATAAGACAATACATCAGATTTATAGATAGTGAAGCATAAACATGTTTTAGGGCTCAAATATACAAAGGCCACAACATGCGTTCAGAAGTAGTGCAGGCACATGCCTGAAGTAAAAGCCAGGATGTCCAAGTAACAAAAATTTTAGAACAAACCAATATATATTTATATGTTGTTTGCTAACAAATTTTTTAGAATACAACAGTATATTTTTATATGCAATTTGTATATCTTTCTAGTTTGGCAAGTGTAATTTCTGGTCTCTGATTGGTAGTACACAAAAGGGATATATATATATATATATATATATATATATATATATATATATATATATATATATATGGTTATATGTGTGCGTGTGTGTGTGTGTGTGTGTATATATATATATATATATATATATATATATATATATATATATATATATATATAGTGATCAAAATTTGCATGTACACAATTATATTTCAGATCTCAACTAAGCAAGGTCAGTATAAAACTATATATATTAATGAGCATAAAACACATATAGCAATCTCAAATTAAGAAAAAAATGAGTACAACTCTCTCATTATGTACATATGAAATTCGAATTCAACTATCAATAGTCCCAACCTACCAAAAAAATCAAAAATCAAGGTGTTCACTATCATATTTTCAGTTTAATATTGAGGTTAATCTACTTAAAATAAAGTGAATCGTAAGCTCACGTTAAACAGTGGCGTGGATTTTGATTGTGATGGAGTATGAGAATGACAGCGATGGAGGTTGGAACTTCGATTTGCGATGGAAGGAAGAATAAAATGGGAAGGTGGACACATTATCATGTTATAATTAGGTGTGGGAAAACGTAAATGGGAAGGCTTTTGAGCTTCAGACCGTTCATCTACACATACGACACTTTTTTTCTGATCTGAATCGTCTGTTTTGAGAGATGATACAGAAAAATATGGAAATGAGAACAATTTGTACCCCCTTTCATGCATCCCTAGATGGCGGAAGAACGAGTATTTACAATTACTAATTCCAAGATTTGAATGGTATCTACAAAATTATTAATGTGCCCATTTATTTCTCTTTAATCAACGTATGCATGGATTCATGTAATGCAACATGCCAAATTTAATGCATGTTGTTAATGTGCCCATTTATCAAATTGAAAACGCATGTCAAATATAATGCATGTTTTTAGTGTGCCCATTTATCAAATTGAAAAAGCATATCAAATATAATTCATGTTGCATGCATTCATGAAATGCAGCATGCCAATGGAAAAATTCTTACACGTTTAAACCTTTTTTTTTTATGTATGAAAACACGTGCATGAAATGTTGGAAAGTTGCTGTAGAAATACAAAAGAAGGGGACGAGATAAGAGGTAAGATGTAACATAACGTCGGTTCTTGTTTCATGAAATTCATTCCTTTTTATTATTATTATGTCCAAACGTTTTACTATGATGGGAATATAAACACATGCATGCGTGAAAATAGAATAAAGGGAATGAAATTAATATAATGAAGGGAATGAAATAAATATATAAAGGAATGAAATGAATGCGTAATTGACATTGCAAATTAAATAATTAATGAAGGCTTAATTGGACATGTAATCCACATTTTGAATTCCTAAAAATTACATTTTGAACAAACAGGGAAAGAATTAAAGACAATAGCCAAAGATGTATACATGTACGAGTAAAAACCCGTGCAATGCACGGGAGCAAAGATATTTGATGCTCTAATTTGCATTTATGAATAAGCGATTAAAATATATCGTATAATAGCGATATACAATGTAAGTGATATATGCATTTGTTAGGATTTACAACTAATTTCTGATATATGCATTTGTTAGGGTTGGACACCGGATGGTATTAATGTTATGCGTGAATAAACTATTGGGAACATATTATGGTAGACATGCATATTTACAACTGTGTATATACTTCATTTTAATAACTATGTTGCTACTTGGGTTTCTATATTAAATATGTGTCATACGTAATCCATTGGAAGATTGTATTCGCACAATTGAATGATGTTTAAACTTCACTTTAGATTGGAGCAATCGGTCAAAAGGATAACTTAAAATTGAGTTCTAGAATCTTTACCTATGTACACAATCAAAGTCAAATTACTGACTTGTCAAGTGGACGGTACATCCGCTGAAATGAAAATTTAATCATGTGTAAAATACCAAGTTTCTAATACACGTACGTGACAGTGTAGCTAGTTTGATAAAAATAGAAAAGGAATACTATGGAGGCTCTCCAATCATTAATTATGTTTGGAATTAGACAACCAGTAAATAATAATGAATACATTAAAGTTGTTCCGATCTCATGCATAAATTTTGAGAAACAAAATATTAATGTAAGTCTTATATTATAAAGCGTGGTAGCCAGAAATGAATTTGCTGATATTTTAGAAAGGATAACACAACATCCAAAAGTTTGACACCCAAAAATGAATCATGGACAAAGTTGTCTGTAATACTTTTATTTCATCCATTAAGGCTTTGGATCAATTCTTCTGTCCCCATCCCCCCCCCCCCCCCCCGTGTCCCTCCAATCAGATCTTTCGTTGTTTTGCATTTAAATCCCCGAACAATTCAGGGGTATAAGTGCAAAACAGCGGAAATTGGGGGATCTGATTGGAGGTCGGACAGAACAATTGATCCCTCAACGCTTTCACCGGCCAAGGAAAAAAGTAAGAGGTAGGTTCCTTGAAAACTACAACTGCAAACCCTTCAGACTAAAACATGTAAAGTTAAAAATAATCAGTTAAATACATTTCCAGTACATATAATTTCAAGTTTTCATTATCAAGTATTTTCTAAAACATGATATTATATTTTGAAGAATTATATAAAATTGCTTGGATTGAACTGAATAGGCTTTTGGACTATGATGCATAGATAAGTAAAAACATTACACGGCATAGGATTACTACAAATCCAGACTTTGCAAAAATACTTGTATAAATTATATGCCAACATGAAGACTTAAACATACAGGTAAAATGATATGCACATTTATCATAGAGAAGCATAATTGCAATAAAATCTTATATGTGCATACAATATCATATCTAGAAGTACATATATACCTATATCGTGGCACACCGAAATTATCCCTATTTTGATCTGAAGTAGCATCTCTTCCAATTGTTGTCGCTCTACAGCTGACTGGGTACCCTTCTAAATTAGGTCTTGAACGCTGGTGAGCATACATACATCTAATGTTTGTTCAAAATTAATCCCACACAGGCAACTCCTCACTGCCCTACTTGAAGCATCTCCATTATCAGCATAAATAACATCTTATATTGAGTTGAGCTACTCACACTCCAATGAAAAATACAGTGGAGAGAAAGATGACAGCGATAGGAAATGACTACAGCTCCGTCTAATCTACTCATGGTTAAACAATTTCTAAACTATATAATAATAATGTGTATAGAGTACGCATAAATATATTTCAATGTCTAATCTCATGGCTCCTTGACTTTCTTTACGAATTTTTCCTTGGCTTCTCTTAGTGCACCAACATCTCTTGCAGCCTATTCAAAGAAGTATCTGAGTGTTTGTTTCAGCGTATATCATATTACAGAAAACTGCATTAAACAATTATGAGTACTATTTGAAGCTCTCAGAGTTATATTTTTCCTATTCCACCAACCTATAAGTATTGAGGTATCAAACTTGCTTTCTTTTTATTTTAGTACTCTGATCAAGCTTTATACAGGCACCATTGACTATAGAGTTCATCATTGTATCGATTATAACCATGAATTTCAAGGTAGCTAAACTTAACTGTTAGTTTACCTAAATGATTATAACAGCCTTTGTCTTCCTTTTGTGTCGGAAGTCATTGCATGCAGACATTGCACGTAGCCATGTTCGTATAACAATTGTTGATTCTCTCAGCTATATGTTTTACATGCTTCATGCGCATGTGTATTTCTATATGCGTATGGAATCATCTTCTCTCCTCATTTCTTCAAATGTCTTTCTTTTAATCCATCCTGCAAAAAAAATCGATTGTAACCATGAATTAGATAGTTTCTATAGCAACGTGCACGAATCAATGATGGTTTTATGTAACAGTATGTTATCCAATAACAATTATGCATAATCAACAACAAAATTCCTGGATAGGTAAAAGTAAGAAGTGTATGTAAACAAATTACCTTTGCATAGTTTTGGATTTCCACATTAGCTTTCCTAAGGAAAATGAATTCTTTACGTGTAAGATATGTATGTATTTGCCTCTGTATACATCTAGTGGCATTTGCTAAGACTTTTATTCTTCGAGCATCAAGCTCAACCATTTGACCAACTCTAAGGAATACTTTTGTTTTCCTATGTAATTAACAGAAAAAACAACATAAACCATATGTTTTCCTATCTAGCACACCCTGCAATTGCAGAAGCATCATTAACATAAATATTCTATCACATTAACATTAACACACCTTGCAAATGTTTATTCCATCTTATGTTTTTTCTATTTTAAATTCACTGAAATCATGTTATGCTTCAAAATCCCAGTCGTGATAAATAGTTTGCAATAAATCAGCGAAAGCTATATTAAATATTAAGATTAAAAATGCATAGATGTGAAATCAAAAGCAAGTATGAATAATTCGCAGCTTCAGTCTGTGTTCGAGTATGACATAAATTTTCGACAGTAAACATCCAAACTATTTTGCAAGGATGAGGGTAAACTTCTAATGAGAATAAATTAGAATGGAAAATTAGCATGAGATTATAGAAAAGCATTAGTTATCAAACTCTATATTCGTACGGAATGACAGGAACCGCAAAAACCCATAGGTGACGGTTCCACAGCCATACACATGCAGCACCAATCTATATGTCGTCATTTCCCTGGCTTCATGTTCCTGGAAAACAAATATACATGGAGAAATAAGAATAAAAATAAAAAACAAAGATTGTATGAGCAGATATAATACAACCTATGTTTCAGATAAAGGCTGCTTCAAGTAGTTTGAACATACTTGTATATAGTACAAACATTTATATATTTTCTAGCGGCAAAAGTGGGTTCTCCGTTCATATATTTTCCTTTTTGGAAACATTTCGGAAAAATAGTACAAACATTTATATTTGAACATACTTGTATATAGTACTTGTCTTTTTCTTCAAAACATAAGAAATCAATTTCACAAATTTCAAGAATCAAATTCTCAAATTTTAGTCAAACGGTCTCCTTAATTTTAACAAAATCAATATGTCATTTTTTTAACAACATACATTTCATATTTTATCAATGGTTTAACATTTGTAATTAATTAATCTGAATATCTGTTATCACCCACTAGTATATCTTAAATATACTACAATAATAACAAGCATCAATTTACCCCTAGAATATATTCTTTGAACATTCGTAACTTTCTTTATATTTAAAATCGATATTTTCTATACACAATTTATATAATAAAACCCATTTATTGGAACTCAAAAATAATCCTTTTTCAAAACCATCAAGAGATTTCAAAATACTTAATTCAATATCAGATTTGTTAATCATACTCATACTATATTATTAAACAATTTACAAAGTATAACTTGATTCAATCAAATCAGTTAATACATTATACTTATATTCCCAAATAATTGACAAGACATAACCTTTCTTATGAAGGCTTATTTAGATTCCCATTCAATTCAAATAATATTTTATTTTATATACAAATTTATTTTGGTCACATTTACATCCAAAAATTTATTTGGTTTCAATTTTTTTATGCTCAAATTTATTTCAACTTATTTCTTATCATAAGTTTTCAAATTTTCAAATTTTCAAAATACTTCATATTTCAAATTAACTTAATATTCCAAAATCTTGTATGTTTCATGTCAATTTATATTTCTAAACAAACTTTATTTCCAAATAATTTATACTCTAAATACTTTATACTTTAAATCAAATTCTATTTTCAAGGCACTTTATATCTCAAATTGACCTATTTCCCAAAAAAAATTATACTAAATTACTTTATTTTCGAATCTATTTATGTTTCTAAATACATCACATTTTCAAATTAATATACACTTCAAAAGCACTTATAATTTCAATTCCAAAATATTTGTTTAAAAAAATATTTGAATTTTCAAAATACGTTGTCCCTAGAGATTCTGGTGACAATTCTTGTTAAACCCCATAAGTTAAGCTTTGTATAAACCAAAGCTCTGATACCAACTATGATATCTGTCCAAAGATGGCCACCGCCGGTACCTCATACGCTGGTTTTACGGCCAACCTCTCGACTGCAACAGCCAACCCCAATCAGGACGTGTAGGGGTAAGAGTCAATGCTTCGCCGTAGATCACAAGGCGAGAACTCCCTATTACGCACAACAGAAACCAGCTCTGATACCAACTATAACGACCTGCCTTTTCGACCGCTTCAAGTCGGTAATTAAACCAACTCAAACCGCTCGAAATGACAGATTGTTATTGCTTATGAGGTTTAACAGAATCAATACACAGAATAACAGAACATAATAACATGCAGTGGAATAATTTTTACAAATAATATCAGAGATTTATAGTATTCATATACACAGCGGAAGTACATAGATTTTAAAATTGAAAATTACAGAAGTAGCTGAATCAAAAAGCGAGTGCGTCTTCATAAATCTCTAACTTTGATAGCTGAAATGTTTAGATCTGCAACACTCAGTCTGACCAGAGCATTTCATGCAAAACACAAAACACTCGTGTTAGATTAATCTTTGTTCAAGTAAATTAACTCCAATAAAATTTTAAAATATAACAGTTAATCCTATCTTATATAAGAGGTTCTAAAATTTATGTATGGATGGTTTGACTGCCAAGCAATCATGACTAATATAAATAAAAAAATCGATCATACTATCAATTAACATGCATTTCCAGTTTAACACTTGACAAAAGTATATGCTTAGGATATACACTACACCATATATGCTAATTAGGCTGTGTTTTTAGCCGTATCTAAAGTAGTTAGGAACGACAACAAGCCATATCAAAAAATGGCGTGTTAAATTATTAGATACGACTGTAAACCATATCCCACTGGTAATAACATATGGCTATTGGCCTTATCTAAACGATTAGTAGATACGGCTATAAACCGTATCTTATATATATGTATGTGTGTGTGTGTGCGTGTGTGCGTGTGTGCGTGTGTGTGTATATATGTATATAAGCAGAAACTGCATCATATTATTTGTAACACAAAGCATACATAACACAATTTATATATAGGATACACTAATTCACAATTGCAACAGTAAACGAAACAATTGTATGAAATATTTCATTACATTACAATATATAATAATACATGTTGTTTGATTACAATACAATAAATAAGATACATGTTATTTCATTACATTACATTACAATAAAGAACATATGTACTATTTCATAATTACATTACAATAAAGAAGGTAAACTTCAGCAATCAACCACTCTCCGCTTTTCAACTTCGGCGATCGATCACTTTGATCCACAGCTAATCCATTCACTAAACTGAAAGTGTAACTTTCTGGTTAAAAATTTACTAGTTGATTCACCAGGTGGATGCACTTTAGTTCATGCACCTGGTTCGAGTATTTATCCTACCTTATGCATTTAACTAAGCACCAAGACTAGCAAAGGGGATAATATATCAAATGTCATGTGCTGCTTCACTAAACCTTAGGAAAAAGCATTTGACGCTTGATATTATCCCCTTTGTCAGTCCTGGCGCTTAGTTAATGCATAAGATGAGATAAATACCTGAACCGACGTCATGAGCTAAAGTGCATCCACCTGGTGAATACACACATATTTACACATAAAAGAACATATTTCCACAAGTAACTTGGTTCAAGGCAGCAGGTCATAAATGAAAAAGCAGTTCAGGTGGAGCAGCAACAACAATAACACATACACATATATTTACACATAAAAGAACATATTTCCACAAGACTAAGTACTGACCTGAATGCACAATATAACAGAAATATATAATGAATACGTATAAATGAATACGTGTGTGTGTATGGATAAGCATTTTAACCATCAGAGGAACTAGCAAGCAAGAATGAAGCACATGTTCTTATCAATTTTTAAAGTGTCTGAAACACATAGAAGAAAACATCAAATACATGCAGCACAGTGAATAAAAAATGAATGAAGTTTCATGTGTACTTACAGATTAGTCAACAAAACTAGGATGCTTTAGCTATCAAATCATACCACATGATATTTTTTGGCACAAGCCAGAAATGACACATGCACTTTAGATCGGTAAGGATCAGTGTACATGGTGAAATAATACACACAAATGAGCAAGGCAGCACAAGTAAAAGTGTATGGATTCAAGGTAGACAAATACAACACAAGTAAATGATATAAAATACACTGCCGCATTATAAAACTGTCTGAAAATACCCAATTTAAACATAATAGCATCATGAATTCTTGGTAGACAAGCACATGCAAATATCTATCATTCATATTTTTGAACTAAGGCAGCGAAATTCAAATTAAACCCAATTTAAACACAATTTGAACCCAATTCGAATTCAAATTAAACCCAATTTAAACCTAATTCATATTCAAATTATTTAACCGTGATTTAATACTCACCTCCAGTGGCGACGAAAAGGATGGACAACGATGGACTGAAGCTTCGCCGGTCAGCTGAAGACAACGCGACTGACGATAACCCATGGACTGCGGTGGATGGCTTATTGACAAAGCAAGTCGGTCGAGTACCAAAACCCTAATTTGGGTATTCGGACGCCATTGCAAAATAAAAAGAGGGATAATTCGGTCGAAAGTTTTGATGTGTAAAAATTTGTTGTGCCAGAATGGAAGTTGGGAGTGAAAATTTTGATACGTATTTCATATGGTCCAAAGCCGTATCAAATGAACCGATCCGGAACTTTATTGACGAACGGTTAGATCCTATGTGTTTGAGGAGGTGCAGATCGCCAAGAGGATAGTTGATACGGCTATGAGCTGTACCATATTTGATACGGCTTAAGGCTTTATCAAATCTCCGCATGTTCGTGTGCCAAATTAGCATATATGGTAGTGATACTTGTATTTCGAAAGCAATATAAAGTCCAACAACATGCATTTTCAGGCAAATAAGACAATACATCAAATTTATAGATAGTGAAGCAAAAATATGTTTCAGGGATCAAATATACAAAGGCCACAGCATGCGTTCAGAAGTAGTACAGGCACATGCCTGAAGTAAAAGCCAAGATGTCCAACTAACAAAATTTTTAGAATAAGCCAATATATATTTATATGTAGTTTGCTAACAAAATTTTCAGAATACGACAATATATTTTTATATGCGGTTTGCTTATCTTTCCAGTTAGGCAAGTGTAGTTTCTGGTCTCTAATTGGTAATACACGAAAGGGATGGATATATGTATGTGTGTGTGTGTGTGTGTGTGTGTGCGCGCATGTATGTATGTATGTATTGATCAAAATTTGCATGTACAGAATTATATTTCAGATCTCAACTAAGCAGGGTCAGTATAAAACTAAAAATATTAATGATCACAAAACACATACAGCAAGTTCAAATTGAGACAAAACAAGTACAACACTCTCATTATGTACATATGAAATTCGAATTCAATTATCAATAATCCCAACCAATCAAAAACTCAAAAATTAAGGTGTTCACTATCATATTTTCAGTTTAATATTGTGGTTAATCTACTTAAAATAAAGTGAATCGTGAGCTAATTAATAACTCACCTTAAACAGTGGTGTGGATTTTGATTGTGTTGGAGTGCGAGATTGACGGCGATGGAGGTTGCAACCTCTATTTGCGGTGGAAGGAAGAAATAAATAGGGAAGGTAGGCACATTATCTTGTTATAAAGAGGTGAGGGAAAACGCAAATAGGAATGCTTTTGAGCTTCAGGCCTTTCATCAACACATGCAGAACTTTTTTTCTGATCTGGGTCGTTTGTCTTGAGGGAAGATAAAGAAAAATATGGAAATGAGGAAACCGCCCTTTTCTAATGAAAGTTTGATATATGCAAATTCAGAACAATTTGTACCCCCTTTCATGCATCCTTAAATGGCGGAAGAACGAGTATTTGCAATTACTAATTCCAAGATTTGAACGATATTTACGAAATTGTTAATGTGCCCATTTATTTCTCTTTAATCAACGTATGCATGGACTCATGAAATGCAGCATGCCAAATGTAATGCAAGTTGTTAATGTTTCCATTTATCAAATTGAAAAAGCATGCCAAATATAATGCATCTTGTTAATGTGTCCATTTATCAAATTGAAAAAGCATATCAAATATAATGCATGTTGCATGCATGTACGAAATGCAGCATAACAACGGAAAAATTCTTACACATTTAAACCATCTTCTTTTTTAATGTATGAAAACACGTGCACGAAAGGTTGGAAAATTGCTGTAGAAATACAAAAGAAGGGGACGAGATGAGATGTAAGATGTAACATAACGTGGGTTCTTGTTTCATGCAATTCATTCCTTTTTATTATTATTATGTTCAAACGTTTTACTATGATGGGATAAGAAACACATGCATGCATGAAAATGGAATGAAGGGAACATAAATTAATAGAATGAAGGGAACGAAATTAATAGAATGAAAGGAAATGAATAAATATGGAAAGGAATGAAATGAATGTGTAATTAACATTGCAAATTAAATTAATTAATGAAGGTTTAATTGGACATGTAATCCACATTCTGAATTCCTAAAAATTACATTTTGAACAAGCAGGGAAAGAATTAAAGACAATAACCAAAGATATATACATGTATGTATTTATTTCATCTAGAATGCACACATTAATTTCAATCAATCTTTCAATAGAAATTAATAAATTTCATTAATAATATCATAATTGTATTTAAAAATCTTTTACAGAGGACTGTTAAAGGGACTCCAGTTTTGGTTAAAGGGGTCCAATTTTAAGGAGACTCCAATTTAATTTTTATTTGTTAAGGGTTGTTTGGATTTTAGAAAAATAAATAAATATAGACTAAAACACCATTGTCTTGTGACCTACACTTTTGGCATGCACAGTTCTTCCAATAATTCAATTGACTTCTTTCTATATTCTACATCGCTCCAGCTTTGTTATTTTCAGTTGCTTGATTTTCCATTATTACACTCGAGTTTCATATATGACTTATCTTTAAAAGAATGAGAAATAATATTGCAAAAGCTGGTGATGAATAATATAAACATAACATATTTATACAGGTAGTTGCTGATTATTTCCCTTCTTTTATTCTAACTTGGTTCTTACAGTTATTATTTACAAGTGTAAACATGAGTTAGAATTTTGAAATTTCTTTGCTGGCTTGATGAATACGTCAAACATTGATTGCTTGAAGACGATATACCAAGAATAATTTATTTTTCTCCTATTTTCTTTATAACAACAAATTGGCTTTGAAAAAATATTTCCAGATGTCATGTAGAATGCCATTCTTCAGTTACTATTAATATACACTATTTGATTTTCAGTGTTGTTTGCTAAGGGTTAGTTTTGGAATTTTTATTTTATATTTAAGAGGAGACTAATTTATTTTGTCCTCTCCTTAACAATTCATAAAAAATTTAAAAATTGTCCTCCTCTTAACCAAAAGTGGAGTCCCTTTAGCAATTCCCATTTTAAATTCAACAATTTAATTTAACTTAACAACTTAAATGGTCAAATTTTACGGGATGCTACACAAACTAAGGGAAGTGCGTAAATCATATTTCCAAAGATCCAGCGTTGATTTGAATTGTATTGGTGCAAGGTCAAATATTCTAGTGATTGAGTCGGTCAGACCATAAAAATCGCATTGATGGCTACTTTCAATTTTTCCAGTCTAAGTAAAAAATTATTTCAATTAACGTTAAGTTTGACTAATTATAATGAATACATTTGGACTTTAAAATAATTAGTTTTTAATATTTCATGATAAATATTAGCTAGATCAATTATATAATAATTTATTATAAATTAGCTTAAAATTGTAAATTTTCTCATTTTTGAACATGAAAGAGGTTTAGTTGAAAAATGACTTGTAAAATGTATAATAATAACGTAAATTGATTCTTTCCAAATTAGTTATTTGAAACACTGAAGAATGAAGCAATATTTTTTTCCTAAAATTTAAAGAAAAGTTAGGTTCAAAGAGGTTGGTTTAAAGGTACGCATGAATGAAAGAGGTCGGTTTAAAGCTATAACTATGAAAATGAAATAAACTTACATGTAAAAATATTGCTTTATTCACTTAAGGATTGAGAGTTCATGCCGGCGTAAGTCTATTTTATTTTCAAAGTTGTAGCGCTTCAAAACTAAAAGTTAACCGTGGTCAAATCGAAGTTGTATTGAGTCCTTAAAATGCTCATATAAATTGCTTTGCAAACTAAAATATGGCTACTTTTATAAAAGTGTTTTTCTCTCAAAAAATTGAGAACAATATGTGTGTGTATGTGTGTGATATATGTTGGCACACTTTTTGGTCAAAGATGTCACACATGGAATTTATGGTTAGCACCACGCTCAAACATTGAGAACATCGTTAGAAGACAGGAAGCGATTTGGTTGAAGTTGCACCACAAACAAAGAACAGACTGAAACTCTTATTAGAAACCCCCTTTTAGGTCCGAGAACAGCAATTAATGTGCTTTACACTGCAAATCTTGTAGCCCTCTAAATTAGCTTCAGGTAGAGCTTTCGTTTGGCTCAATCGGACTTACGGTTTGCAAGTTACGCTCATTTCTGTAAACGCGCGCAACACTGGAATAACTCGGAAATGGACATTGGCATGGACAAGGCTACGGATCGGCTCGCCCCTCACCGGCTCATGCTCACCAGCTCTCCCCTCACCGGCTCGTCCTCACCCACTCGCCCTCGACCGGCTCGCTCCCTTCGGCTCATGAGCCTAGCACGGCTCGCCCTCATCACGAGCCGACCAGCCTAGAGCTGGTTCTGGACAACGAAGTTGACCTATCCTTGTTGCAAATCCCACTCCTACCAACCCGGATCTCATTACACATGGCATGACATGACTTGGAGATGATTTCTCCACGTTTTCTACCTCATTTTGGAATTTTTGGGATGCGTGCCACGTGTCTCACGAACCGGTTTCAGGAAATGACTATAAATACAACACTGGAAGGCATTTTCAAGGGATTCGGGGAGACTTTTGGCTCTAACTCCTCACGACTTCCACCGTTGTTCTCCGCAAGGCTATTGTACAACATAGAAGCCAAATTCCATATCATAACACGAGGATTTCGTGTATAATCTTCTAATTTCATACCACTTTTCATTGTAAACACGAGAATTTCGTGTATAAACCAAGAGAATTGTACTTGTAACTTCTTAGGATTTAAGAAGAGATAAAGTGCACGTAGGCTTGGTTTGAGCCGAACCACTATAAAAACTTCGTGTGTCTCCCATTATTTACTATTTTCTGCATTCTGTGATCTGTATTTGGGTGTTAGTACCAAATTTTGATCTAACATATATATATATATATATATGTGTGTGTGTGTGTGTGTGTGTGTGTGTGTGTGTGTGTGTGTGTTTGTGTGTGTGTGTGTGTATGTATGTATGTATATATAGAACGAGAGAGAGAGAAGCATGTTCAATGGCACCCCAAAAATGGAGCACCCCTTTAGCCTACCACTTTCCAACACACATTTTCTTCCTCTCTCCTTCCACTAACTCTCTCACATTCCACTAACTTTAATTAATATAAATGAGAGGTGGAAAACAGAGGGACCAAAGGGCTTCTCCATTTTTGGGGTTCCATTGAACGTTCGTTTTATATATATATATATATAATAGGATCAATAGCATTTTAAATAGTGCAGCACCCCTTTAGCCTTCTGATTTCCACCACACATTCTCTTTTCTCTTTATTTCCACTAATTCTATCTTCTTTTACTAACTTATTTAATTATAAATATGTGGCTATTGTTAAGATCTAAAAATGGATATCACGAAAGTAAAAACCCAAGGGGAACTGTGATAAGCTGTATAAGCTTGCGGTTGCGGACTGGGTAGCCCTATACCTTCCAAGATGAGCGGCTTTCTGTAGTCTTCGGTGACCGTTCGTGAGCTATGATGATCCAAATCCAACGAGAATTTGTAGATATTCAATCTACATATATATTAGCATCTATCCAAAATTCGAGCTTATTCCGATATTCGTATAATAATATATTTGGTGTTTAAATTTAACAGTTTGAATAAATGTCTGAACGGTGAACAATTTAGCTATGATTTTGAAAATGTTACGAATGTCGGAACGAGCTCAAATTTTGGATAGATGTGTGGATTGAACATCTACAAATTTTCGTTGGATTCCCTAGTACACTTAGCTCGGTCCGCGAGTAACACATAAATGGTTGATCATAGCATATGCGCAGACACATATACAGACATATAAAGAAGTGCTCTATTGCATACCACTACATTACTTTCTAATTTCCACCACAAAATACGGTTTGTCTCTCCCGCTGGCACATTTTTCAAATTGGCTGAAAAATGAGAGGCACCAAGGATGTTGCAAAATAGATTCTGTGGAGCATGCATGTATAAAACGCCAGTAATTGCTCTAATCAAGTTATCATGTAATTGTTATACGTCTAGTATACCAAAACAGAGAATAATCAATTATAAACTTGTCGCACAAGTTTATAACTCGAATTTCCGCTATACTGGAAACTAATACTATTTAATAATAGCAATAAGAATGTTGTAATCAAGTTACAACAACAACAACGTTATACTATTTTAAGAAATAGCACAACGTACAGAGCGGAAAGATTATAAAATAATGTATATAAATATACAAATAAATTAAAATCTAACCGTATAATGTCGTCTGAGGCTTGTCGTAACAATTTCCTTAAAAAAATTATTTCAAAATTCTCCCAAGATACAACAGACGTTTGTTGCACGAGATTGTAATGAGTATGTCACTCTGTGATTATATATATAAGAGTATTAGAAAAGAGAGAAGGAAGTTCGGATTGGAATAATTTAGGAAAGTGATCAGGTTTCCTCCTTATTTATAGTTTATCTGCATCCCTTCAAACGGTCGCACCCGTACCTCTTCGTACAGTCGCATCTCTTCTGAACGGTCGTACTCGTACCTCTTCATACGATTGCATCTCTTTCGAACGATCGTACCTTTTCGTATAGACGCATCTCTTTCTATGAAAGGAAGTGTCTTTCGCGAAGTGTCTTGAAATGTAACCGTTTGGCGAAATGAAGTGCCTTTTCGTGAAGTGTCTTTTTGCGAAGTGTCTTCTCACTGAGATATGACCATTGGGAAATATGACTGTTGGTGAAAGGAAGTGTCTTTTCGCGAAGTGTCTTTTCGCAAAGTGTCTTTTCACGAAAAAGCATGCTTCTAATAGTCACATCCTTTCACTTAACAGTCGCACCTGTTTGCTTAATAGAAAAAGTATATTTTATTCAATACTTACAAATTCCAACAATCCCCCACATGAATGATAATATTCTTTTCCCCCACACCAAGCGAAATATAACAGAGTACATATGGAGTAATGCTTTATCGTGGATAAGTAGATATTTCAGTTTGAACTTTCCCTAATTAAAACTTATCGGATCTACTTGGCTAATCGGTAAATTATTTCATCTTGAACCGTCAGCCGTTATTGTATATCCAGACAATAAGTTTTACGAAGCATCGGTTCCCATCTCATCCAATCTCTTAGTTGTGTTCATTTTGGTCTTGAACACTTACTTGGTTCTGCGTGTTATAGAGAATAAAAGCCTTGAATATTCTTATAGAGCCGACCCAGCTCACACTAACATAGGTGATCGCAACAATCAAGAGTATCCTACATATATTCCACTTGTTATTTACAAGATATGTCCATCATTAAAAAACATAGTTCTAACCTATCAATTCTTCTGTAGGCATGCATTTATGTTGTGCACCATAGGAATGGAATAGGAATATGTCCAAACAAATGCATTACGTCTTGAGTTAGTCATAATTGGTTTGCCTATTGATCCTAGTCCGTGGGATCTCCAGTCGCTAGGATAGGTTTCCGTATAAGGTAACTCTTGTTAGTTTAGGCTTTTAAACCCATTCCCCTCGATGCGCAGTTAATTTTCTCTCTTGATAAACCTTTAGTAAACGGATCCGCTAGGTTTATCATTTGTTCTCACATAATCAATGGAAATAGTTCAATTTGAGAGTAACTGCCGAACTGTGTTAGAATATGTCGTGACTTTCCATTATACACAAAATTATGCGCTCTACTTAGCGCTACTTGGTTATCGCAGTGTATGCATATGGCTGGTACAGGTTTGGGCATAAAAGGAATATCTTCTAAAAAATGACGGAGTCATTCTGCTTCTTCGCCTACTTTATCTAAAGCGATGAACTCTGATTCCATAGTGGACCAAGCTATGCATGTCTGTTTAGCAGATTTCCATGACATGGCTGCCCCAGCAGCAAGGGTAAATACATAACCACTAGTTGATTTTGATTCCTCAGAATCGGCAATCCAGTTTGCATCACTATATCCTTCTAAGATGGCAGGATACTCCCCATAACGTAAGGAATATTTTATGGTATTTTTTAAATATCCAAGCACTCTCATTAGTGCTTCCGGTGTTCTTCTCCTGGATCACTTGTATATCTGCTTAATTGACTTACTGCATAAGCTATATTTGGTCTTGTGCAATTCTTGGGAGGCGGAACTAGAACTTTTTCCAAGCACCCCCACACTTTGAGGTATTTGAAGCTTGGTTTATGTCCTTTCCATAACTCATATGGAATTGTTCCTATTTTATTGTGAGGAACCTTGTTTAAAATATGATTAGACATATTTAAGGCCTCCCCCCACAAGTTTGTCAGTAAGCCAATGGTCAGTAGCACCGCATTAATCATATCTTTCAATGTTCTATTCTTTCTCTCGGCAACGCTATTTTGTTGTGGTGAATATGAGGTTATTGTTTGACGAATTATTCCATTTTCTGCATAGAATTGTTCAAACGGTGATTCATATTCTCCACCTCGATCAGATATCAATATTTTGATCTTTTTATTTAACTGATTTTCTACCTCAACCTTTGTTGACAATTCAACTGTTGCCATCTCTGTTTTAGTAAGAAAACATAAAATTCTTAAGATGTTATACGTCTAGTATACCAAACCAGAGAATAATCAATTATAAACTTGTCGCACAAGTTTATAACTCGAATTTCCACTATACTGGAAATTAATACTATTTAATAATAGCAATAAGAATGTTGTAATCAAGTTACAACAACATTGTTATACTATTTTAAGAAATAGCATAACATACATAACGGAAAGATTATAAAATAATGTATATGAATATACAAATAAATTAAAATCTAACCGTATAATGTCGTCTGAGACTTGTCGTAACAATTTCCTTAAGAATTTTATTTCAAAAATTCTCCCAAGATACAACAGACGTTTTCTGCACGAGATTGTAATAAGTATGTCACTTTGTGATTATATATAAGAGTATTAGAGAAGAGAGAAGGAAGTTCGGATTGAAATAATTTAGGAAAGTGATCAGGTTTCCTCTTTATCTATAGTTTATCCGCACCCCTTCGAACGGTCGCACCCGTACCTCTTCGTATGATCGCATCTCTTCTGAATGGTCGCACCCGTACCTCTTCGTACGATCGCATCTCTTTCGAACGGTCGTACTCGTACCTCTTCGTACAGACGCATCTCTTTCTACAAAAGAAAATGTCTTTTCGCTGAAATGTAACTGTTTGGCGAAATGAAGTGTCTTTTCGCGAAGTGTTTATTCGCTGAGATATGACCGTTGGGAATATAGTCGTTGGTGAAAGGAAGTGTTTTTTCACGAAGTTTCTTTTCGCGAAGTGTCTTTTCACGAAGTGTCTTTTCACGGAAAAACATGCTTCTAATAGTCACATCCTTTCACTTAACAGTCGCACTTGTTCGCTTAATAGAAAAAGCATATTTCATTCAATACTTATGAATTCCAACAGTAATGTCAGCACAGCTTTAATTATCAAGAATTTTGACTTTCAAACAGAATGAAGTATAAAATGATGACCCAGTTCATATGATAAAGAGCTACTCTACAACCTTGGTGAAGTGCTTGACCGCAAAGGCTAAGCCCAAGATCATGGTCGGGACAAGTAGCACCAAATAGTTAAAGATAAACTGGGAAGATTTGTCAGGATTATAAGCAGGCTGCTCTAATGGCACATAAACTGGCTCTTTTGGAGTTGGAACAGACGATGCATCGACTTCCCCAATGTAAAACTTGTCCAGCATTTTCACCGCAGAGTCGGTGTGACCAACGTCTTCAAACTCATTAGTAGCATCTTTTCCTGTCATTTATTGATAATGTAAAATACTTATCATGAGAAAAGAAAAGAAGCAGCAATAGTATCACAACAAGAGTGAAATAAGAGATTGAAGGCAAATGTTTTAGAAAACAAAATGCATTGTTTTCTTGAATTTATTAATAAGCTTGATTTCTTGGATCAAGAAATGAAGCCTTGTGGTAGTCCTTGGAAATCATTGTTCTGGTAAGTGTTTTAGAAACAAAAGGAAAAAAAAAGAAAAAAGAAAAAAAAAAAAAAAAACGAATAGAAATACATTTTTCCACATTGCTGCTATTGTGCAATGCCTACTTAATTAGCGCATCTTAAAAAATGGGTAGAATAGAAAGCTCTATATTTTCCCTGCATGGCACTATGGCAGTGTACATATCGTGTTATGTGCTACCCCAGCAGGAGTAGCAAATAGTGTTAAGTTGTGTTAAAAACTCTAAGTCAATGTTCATTAGTTGATGCTTCATATACACTTATCCGATAATCTGATTCTCCAGTAAATAAACTCATTATTTTAAACTGCTACGCAGCTAATAGACACATCACTTAGCCGAGTTTTTGAAAATTGAATAAGTTATATGCTATCAGTAGATGACCACTGCTACCCTGCTACCCGGTATTTGCTTTTGGGGTAAAATAGCCGAAAACAACCCATTGCTGTTTTATTTGGGTAGATATACTGTACCCAAACAACTCAAACAATGCCCTAGCTCTTAAATTTCACATGCATAAGTCGGTAACCATGAAAGTGCATACAAATGTGATATACTTTTGTACTGAATGGTTATGGATGTTAAAAGAAATAAAAGCATCAACAAAATATGAATGAAAAAGAAGGCTTGATTCTGTAGAAGTAAATATTACCAGTAGCTGCTAATAAGACTTCGTCGCTACCTGGATGATCGTCCATAAAAGGGGTAACATCGTAAACCTGACCCAAGAATCAGTTAGAACATTATCATAATGCTACGCAGTTTCCTGCATTTATGAAATAGGGCCAACACATTAAATATTGAGGAATTCTTCCAGAATATTCAATATTAAGTAAGTCACTGACAATATAACACTTCAATGGATGACTTAAAATTAGAATCAAAGATAATCTGACTGAAAAAGGTTCGCAAACTAATCTGATAGATGCAAGTAATTAGTCTATTGGACCAAGTGGTCACACCTAAAAACTTTTACTCCCATGAACAAAGCCGGCACCATAGGAACAACAACAACAATAACAAAAAAGTCGAAAAGAAATATAAAAAACCCAATGTGATCTTGATTAAAGAAAGTAAAAACTTCATTTATCTGTGTATTATAACAAGAAATACATCGCTTGGAAGGCCGTTATGGTGTATTACAAAACTTGAAAAAATAGAATTTCTGTTTTAGTCATTTAGACAAGAACATAATTAACGGTCTAATTCTTTGAACTCATCAAACTCCAATCCTGTCATTTGATATCCATGCCAAACATATCTTTTTATCCAAACTACTATTTTATAAATATTCTGACCCGTGATGGAGTTAAAATAACATTACTTACAAAACCAAAGTTGTAAATCTGGAAGATCGATCTTACCTGTGATATCATACAGAGAGATACACGAGGATGCACAAAAATAAGTTTTCATTTGGTTTGTGACTTGAAAATTTTGTTTTAATCAAATGTCAAAATTAATTTTGATAAATATACAATGTTTGTATAATTGGAAGGGAAAAAAATGCGATAATAGGGTTAGACCTGTCGGCGGATATTTTCGAATGTGAATAGTATCATACCCGTATTTGTATCCGAAATCAATTTCGGATATCAGATATTTGCACATTGGTGGATATAAACATGTATTGAATGACCATCATATCCGCTAATGATCAATAAATCAAGAAATATAAATGAGAAATCTTAGTTTAACATAAATTATTTTCAATCTCACCGATTATTAAAGTATTAAAAACAAACAAATATGCTGATACTATAGTTTTGAGTAGTTGCTATGCATTCAATACATATAGTATGAACTTCTAGCTTAATAGAACAATAAATATTTTTCATTGTAGCAAAATATACATAATTTAAACTATACTTTTGTAAAATATCAAGCAAATAATTTTCGAACGATGATGTGTTTTTGTATCTCTATATGCATCAATTTTCCAAATTTTAGATTTTTATCATTTTTTTTCAAATACGGATGCAGACGGATTTCAATTTTTTTTTAACATCCACTGACAATCCTAAATAGCGTTAAATTTTTATAACTTATTTGAAGAGAAAATTATATTTGCTTCGAGCTCTTTTCAGTTGTCTTAAATATCTGATCCCCTTCGCTTTTCACATTACTGGTCCCTATTTTTATTATTGATTAATAAGATAAAACAAGTTCTTGTTTTTATTTTTGACGTAGAAAATAGGAACTTTCAATTTACTTTATTTTTCAGATTACATCCAAAGTTATATTATAATATGCAATTTTAACATTTTTTTTTCTAATTGTTTCTTGTGCTATTTACAAGATACTTGAAAGTTAATTGATAAAAATGACATGTTGTAAGAAACAACTAAAGGTGCGTTTGTGAGAGGTAGTGCTTTAGAATTATTTAGTTTTAGAACTGTAGAGTTGTTGGGAAGAGTAGTACTTTTGTACAAGAGATTGAGTTGGTTGAAAGATTGTAATAATTTAAATTAGTTATTTCAGTAATTAATAAATAATATAAAAAATTAATTCAACTAGTAATGCACTAATAGTGCAGTGGTCATGCTTAATACAACATCGGATTAAGTACTACATCTATTTCGTTGAATAAAACATGACACTAAATAAATGTTACGATTCTTTTCCGTAATTTTTTCACTCTTCCTACAATGCTTGATTCTTGATTGAACTTCACTGCAGCAAGTAACGCCGCAGTAATTTCAAACATATCCATAAATTGAGACTATAGCATTAGCCGTATGTGGAACTTCTGCATAGTGAATTTGGTTTGACCTGATTCTCCACTAGACTTTGGCTTAACTTCATGTTGATTGAGATTTTATTTTTGCTCTGCTCAATGTAGGAATGAGTGGTAAACGGATGATATATAAGCAAATCGGAATAGGTGGATTGCAAACGTTAAAAATATTTATAGTAAAATTTATCAGCGACGCAAGGAGTTACATCGGACATAAGTTATACATTGACAGTCCACTTCATTTTCATGCAAAGAAACAGTCCTCACAACTACCTTATGCAATTACAACTTTGCTACAATACCCGAAGTAGTTTCGGGTGTTTCAGCCGTTTAAGAAAGAAATATATGGGACTCTACATCCTAAGTTTAAGGCTGAATTCAACCAATTCATGCGTGGTTCCTGCATTTTTATCTCATATTCGGGCATTTCAACCGATTTTCATTCGGATAAAATAGCATTTTTGATACAATTATTACATCTTACATGACTTTTTTGCATCAAACGTCAGACATGACTTCTTTGCATCAAACGTAAATTTAACAAAACGTTGTTCAGTTAGCGTTTTCTGTGTCAGCAAGCAGGGCCTAAATGTTCATAGTTGTGTCTTATGTGCAATTTTGATTGTTTTTATTCTATCATGCATTTCTACATAGCAACCCACATGTACATAATTTTGATGATTTTTTTGGTGCATTGCATTATTAATGATGCAAGTCATGTGAAGATTTTAAATTTACTTATTTTTGCTAAATTAACTTGCACTGTATCACAAAAATAATATGTTTTATACGTACAAATGGTATACAATACTAGATATTTGTAATAATACCCATTTGTACATTTCCTTTTTGCTCGGTTGCACCTTGCATTTTGAACATTGTAAGAGACCTGATATAATATACCTTTGTGGATGCACTTAATTTGAAGAATTAGCATTTGATAACTGCTACGCTCACTCGCGCAGAGCGAGTGAATGACCACTCGCTGTTTTGATTGGCTGAAGCATTGCTATTTTATTCATTTTTTTATGATTTCCAGGGCAAATCTCTTAGCATTTAAGAATCACGTCATCAAAAATTGATGCATACTTCCGTTGATTTTGTGCACCGGCTTTTTTTTGGGTGTTGTTATTGACACTCCAACTATTATTAAGGGGAAGTCATTTTTTAAAAATACTCCACTCTTTGAAAAATTGTTAAGGGGCTACACAAATATATTATTTCGCACTGCTCAATATTCCTAGATTGCCCCTTCAAATTAGATTTAAAAAAAAAACTTATTCGATAAGGAAAGCTGAATTAAAATAAGTAGTTCATCACCAGTGCACTGAATGCAGCATGTAATCAATTATGTATGTATTCGATAGTGATATGTTGAAAATTAATACTCATTTCGGTGCATTGCCTTCGTAATTATAAAATTCGGCATATTTATGTCGACAAAAAAAAAAAAAAAAAATAGTTTGATCATATTCCGCCGAAAATGATTATCCTTTTGGGTTTAAAAAAAATCTATATATGCGAATTGAAAAAAATATATTATGACCTTTGCAATATTTGTTAAGGTAAAATTACCTTTATTTGTTAAGCGCTAAATGGGTAATAAGGTAAAATTACCTTTACTTGTTAAGGGGCTACTTTATTCATTGGTACTCCCCTTAACAATTTATTAAAAAATAAAAAAGTGGTCTCCCATTAACAATATTTGGAGTGTCAATAACAATGCCCTTTTTTTTTCTGACCAGCTGAGATCGTAGATTTAAATCTTTGCATCACATTATCATTTTTGTCATTATAGTCACATCCAAATTAATTGTTTCATAATGAACATATTAAAGTCTGATATTTTACTTGCTACAGAACAATGTAAGCCAAACGAATCATCCATATTTTTTTTTTCTTTTACAATTTGTCACCATTTTAGCAAAATTGAGACTACACCCATAGGATTTCGCATATGGGGAGAAGTTGGTCCAAATACTAATAAACTGTAGGTGTAGGAAAATTTCACAGAAAATGGGGTAAAGAGTGTATAGAGTCATATTACTCGTTTAAGACAAAATTATATACAAAGAAGTGCATAAGTACACTCACTATCAAAAGTCCAGATAAGTCCAGATCTACCAAATCAAAATAAAATTTACCAACAACGACCGGTTCATGTATTTCTCTTAAATAAAATAGAGAAACTGAATACAAATCCGACCGACAATTTCTGATTTGATTAGATAAATCTACTCAGGCACGTTTGAAAATAAAATAAATTTGGTATATGTATGCATGATAGTAATTTAAATTCACAGGAGTTAGTAGATTCTCAAAATCATACCTTTCCAGCAATAATGAGCCAGCAGTCTTTCTTTGTCTTGTGCTTTGAGACCTCGTCAAAGTGATAAACTTTAGAATCGGGGGCCATTTCACACTTCTGTATCCAGGAGAAATCACAGGCTACGTCAGTTAACTTCTACAGAGAATAATTAAAAGATATTAAGGGAAAATAGTGAGAAAAATATTACAGTGAAGAAGAATATGTTCCTATTCTGGTCGCCTCCGAAATATATGATTCAGATTCTCATGTATTTCATCACTGTATGTGTGCATTTTATACGTTGGCCAATTGGTTAATTTACATTTACACCCTTCATTTCAACATTTTACTAGAAACTAGGATTGGCAATGGGGCGGGCTGGGGCGAGTTTCTCATGCCTCAAACCCAACCCGAACTTTTTAAACCTCGCCCCAGACCCGGCCCGTAGACCCGGTGCGGGTCTAGAGTTTCGCCCCGTACCCGAAACTCGTACGGGTCAGGGTAGACCCGACCCGCCCATGAACCAATGATATTGCGTTCTAATGTACACAAATTTATATACTTATATTATTTATCACTAAATGATAAATTATATACAATTATAATGTGTTCGCAATGATAAGAGAGTATAATAAAATGAGTTGTAAGATAATAATTTAAAATGTTTGCATTTGTTATGGTATGATTATCATTGGTGAAACTTAATAATATGAAAATTTTATAGTTTTTGATTGAAAAAAATATTATATTCAAGTTATAACCATGTATACCTAATAAGATTAACAAGTAATCTTTGTATTTATAAAGTGTTTTAATGATGTTTCAATCATGCGGGTCGGGTTGGGGCGGGTTAGCATGCCATAGACTCGACCCTGGACCCGGACCTCCAAAAGCGGGTCGCGGTTCTACACGCCCCGAAGACCCTATGGGGTGGGTCTAAATGGGTCAAAACAGGGGTAGGTCAAGCAGGTTTGGACCGTAGACTCGTCCCATTGCCATCTTTACTAGAAACTGCATATTTTGGCTCTTCAGGCGCTTAGCAAATCCAGAAAATAGGCAAAACTAACTAACTTTTTTAGGCCAAAGGATTTAGAAAACTATAACAAGGCTACGAATCGTAATGTTACGATCCGTAACATTTAGGGATATATACTTCATATTTCCCAACAGTCGCGCGTCGATTTTATCGACGCACTTATACTAAATCAGCGCACGCCGATTTTATCGGCTCGTGAGCTTCGCGAACCGATTAAATCGGGGGGCGCGCTCCTACTTCGCCTATAAATGCGACGCAGTAGACCTTAGCTCCCATACCTTCCTCAAATTTCCTCATTTTTTTTATTGTTCGCGACACCGGGATGCCGCCACGCATAACGAAGATGGAAAAACATATAGTTCGACCTCAGCTGGACGACGCAACTGGTCCAGCACACCCTCCTCCACTAGCGGAGACGACGATTCAGGATTTACGTATCCTTCATGAGTTGCTAGAGGGATACACTCACCTTTTTTTTACCGCGCTCGACATCATTAGCGCACCCTCCTCCACTAGCGGAAACGACGATTCAAGATTTACGGATTCTTCATGAGTTGCCAGAGGGATACACCCACCTTTTGTTTACCGCGCTCGACATCATTCTGGTATAAATTTTAATTTTAACATTTATATTTATTGAGCTATGAAATAGTTTATTAAATTACGTAGATAGTATGACCTATTGGTTTTATATACGTTATAATTTTTAATAGTATGAACTGTTGATTTTATAATTATTGAACTGTTATAATTTTTAATAGACACGGCACATCAACGTTCGCGGGAATTGGGTGAAGTTTAGGACATAGGCCCTTGACATATTGCCATTACATATTCGAGAGAGGCTACTGGCTAGTCTGTTCGGACTATTTTTACAGATTATACCTCCCCAGTCCTTCGATCGACCATTGCTAGAGGCCTTATTAGAGAGAAGGTGGGATACGACACACACTTTTCACTTCCCCGATTTTGAGCTAGGTATCACCCCAGCTGATTTTTACATGCATATGGGTATTGAGATTGGCCTCCTTGACAGAGTCTCTGGCCCATTTGATCCTTCATATGAGTCACCCGAGGCTTACCTCCAGTATTTTCCAGATTTGTACGCGGCTCATATATCCAATGGTGACGTTTCCGTCGCATATTTACTTGCGTACATTACGACGATGTAGTGGATTTGCAGGACATAATATATCGAGCTACCCTTTTATATCTCCTTGGTTCGACATTCTTTTCGAACCAGCCACTACAAAAAAATACCCTATTACAACTAGCTATTTGCAATAGGTGATAAATGACAGTTGCGGTAAATAACATTTAGCAACAGACCTATTAGAGCAGTTGCAATAGATAAGATTTAGCAACAGGCCTTTTTTCTGTTGCGAAAAGCATATTTTTAGCAACTGCGCTTCCCTTCCTGTTGCAAAAACATACTTTTAGCAACTATGATTCCATAGCAGTTGCAACAAACATACTATTTGCAACTACGTTTCCAAGCCAGTTGTAAATAAATAATTTTAGCAACTGTTTTCGCCACTTGCAATAAATGTACTTTTTTACAACCCGTAAAACCAGTTGCGAGAAATGTAATAAAAACAAATATCGGCTTTTATTGATTAACTTTTAATAATTAATTTTAAATAGTTACAATTAAATATAAACTACAAGTAATTATATAATAATTAAAATTAATGTTTCATAATTATTAACTAAGAATAAAATTTAAGTATTATAAAGTGATATTTATAATAGTAATTAATAATTAACAAATAATAATAAATAATAATTTAATAATAATAAATTGATAATAAAAAACTAATGGATAATAATTAATTTGAAATATGAATATGTTTAAATATTAAACAAATAATTAATATATTCATAATAAATAAATAAACGGTAATTGATTAATATTACTGTTAAAGAGTAATTAATAGTTAATAGTAATTTCTTATATGAATTAATTAATAGTTTCAGGTTAACATTAATAATTATTTTTATATTTCTATATTATATTTAATTATTAGTGATAAAAAAATTATGTTTTTCTATAACTAGTAAAGCTAGTTGCAAAAAACAGTCTGTTAAATATTATTTTCTCCCCTACCTTTGGTAAGCATAATTACTATTAAATACAAAAGTACGAAGTAATAGGTAATATCTAGTTATAATTTGATATGTATTAAGTAATAATAATTAACTGAAATGAATTAATACTTTAATAATTTATTATGGTAAGTTATTAATAGTGTGTAAATTATATTTAACAATTATTAATTACATTTACTAATTTATAACTCTAATTAACAACAAATATTAAATAATTAATAAATATTCATCATATATTGTATTTAACAAGTAATATTCAATTATAATTAAGAAGTAAAACTACTAATAATTAAACGTTATTAAATTTGATAGTTAATATTAGTGTGTATTTTTATTACTTAGTATTTAGTGATTATAATTGATACTTCACATTTTTTTATTCAAAGTTTGAAAACATCAAAACCTGCATTTAACCCGCGTTTTACTACTTGCGTATCAAAGTTAAAACATCGAAACGTTATTAAACAGAAAACATATACGTCGGTTACAAGTAAAGAAAGGCGGCATCCTAAAATTTCAGACCCCGCTCTCATTTAAGTTTCACCGTCTACCTCTTCGTTATTAACCCTAAATCCGAGACCTCTAAATTAAAATCCCTAAAATCGATGCTTAAAATCACAATATCACGAATCACAAATCGCCTACCAGAAAAATACATCTTATTCTGCTTGTATCCATTACGTCCTGTTCGATTGGAAGCTTTGTTGCTCCAACTTTGTTCGCACATGTCGAAAGCTTCTGGATCTTCCTTTTCATTATCCACCGCTACTTCCCATTCACCAAAAGCCAGCATCGATAACCTTACACCATGATTCAAATCTTTCTTATCACCACTTCTCATCGGTGTCTGTCCATTGCGTGCCTCCTAGTTTCGTTTCTCCACTGATTCACAGCGTCCAAATCCAAGTAAGGCATCGATTGGGGTTCTTCTCATTATCATTTTGGGGGTTTGCTCTTTGAGAGGGCTACGTAGCATTAACTTAGCTTTCACATTGATTTAGAAATACTGCAGTAAAGTGGGATTTATACTCATGATTTACTTTAATTCAAGTTGTTCAGCATCAATATAAGACCGAAACATGATAGTGAATGTTTAAAGGTGGACTATCTTTTCCATATCGTTACCTTGCCGCCTTTGTGGTTGCTGAATTATATTAATCATTTTACATGTTTTTTTATTTTGTATTTATCTGGCACTTGTTTGTTGTTCCCTTGAATCTGAAATAGCTATGCACTTATGTTATTTAATCTCTTTTGAAGTTGTTGTGCACTCCATCTCCATTTGGCCATTTTCAGTTTGGTCTCACCTTATTTTGATCACCTGATCTGTTTGAACCTAATGCATTTTTTGCTTCCTGTTGTGAATCTTACACACATGTTATCTGGATGTAGTTGTTGTAGTTTTGCCATTGCTTGACCCATGTGTCCTTATTCATCCTTCTTCGGTTTGAAAATGTGCATGCTAGGACTTCCTGACCTTTTGCTTGCTTTGCTGTTAGTATGGCTTGTTACATGCATCTGTATACATTCAATGTACCTCAGATGTACTAAATATTTCACAGCTTGTGACTGTAGGAACCATATCCAACATTTGGTATCAATAGCTCAAATTTGCTACTCTTTTCCTCTTTTTTTTCTATTTATTATTTTCAGTCCTTCTTTGAGAAATGTATACTGATTTTTCCCTAAGCTTTAGCCTGAAGTTGATTTTTCCCGCATTGTCATGCAAGAGGAGTTTGATACATACGACGACAATGTTCATTGGTTTTTTCTACAGTTGCAATTCCTTAAAAATTGCTAAAAATAATTGAAATTGTTGCTGCTAAGGAAGTTATGTTCGCATAAGCCCAGTCTGGTCTTTATGCAGCATTTAGTCGAAGTGAGCCTTTATTTTTACTATCATTTGCCGCTTTTGGTTAAACTAATAGCAGTTGTTTATTATTAATACTGTGTTCACAGCAGTTGGTTAAAATAAATTTTCCACTTGCTGTTATAATCAGTCAACGTATTGTAAGTATGCTAAATAAGCATGACCAGTCATTTAGAACTATACGTAAGAGGTGTCTCCTTTATTAACATGCTTCAAAGATTTTTGGGGAATACCTTGCACTTACTTGTCAGCTATTGCTGCCAGTTGTGCACGACTTGGTAATTTTAAAGCTTTAAGTTTAATTGATGTCATCACATATTATATGACTGAAGTTATTAACTTCTTGCTGACAAAGTAGGTTAGGGAAAAATCTTAAATAGTGAAATAGTTGTAAATGTTTTTTGTACTGTAATCATCTAATCAAGAAAGAGGTGAATGAAAGCATTGTTGGATGAGGATTTATTTAAATCGTGATCATAAGATATGTTATCATTATCAGCTACTTCAATTGTTATCATCAACTGCTAGTTGGAAATTTAACTATATGATGATAACACCACATAATTCTCACTGGTAATGTCAAGGACGAGTGCAGATGGAGCTTGTGGATTTAGTTCACTAGTATAAAGAGTGCATATATTTATAGAGATGGTAAAACACGCGTGCGCACACACACATATATACATGCATCATCTCTTTATTTTCCTAATATTACAGAACTACAAGCAGCTGTAACGACTGGTCCTTTTTGGAAACAATCTTTCAGGTCAGTTGCCTTCTGCCATATGGAGACATATGCTTAGTTTGATCTGGTCAAATTATCTTCCAATAGCTTGACTGGAGAAACTCCAGAAGATACAGCCTACTTAATCATTATCTGCAACCATGAATCTATCACTTAACATTTTTACACAGTGAGGTAACTAGTCTTATGAAATAACACGTTATTGATATTTAAAATGTTGTCATGTTTTTCTTGTGAATGTTATGCGCATTTAACTGCACTGTTTTTATGGGTCAGGTAATTTATGCTGTGTAAAAGCATAAATCATTGATATTTGAATTGTTATCAAGTGTTTTGTATGAGTAAAAAAAACCCTAGTATTATGCTTTTTAAATGCTTATTTATTTTTGCTCTAAATCAACTTTGCTTGTTTAAAATAGATTTCACAATCAAAGTGGGTCAGATTTTCATTATTTTGTTTTCGTTTTTTATCAGGCATAATTTATGTAAGTAGCCAGATAACAGGAAGACATTTGCATAAACATATGATTTTTGCAGTTATGTGGCTGTGTGATTAGTAGTTCTGTTAAAGAATATTCTTTTAGTCCAAAATGAATTATCATGTATTCAACTGAGCATTTTTTACGCTGTTGAACTTCAGGTTATGAATATATATATATATATATATATATATATATATATATATATATATATATATATATATATATATATATATATATATATATATATATATATCATATTCATAATATAATTGTCATATTGCAGGTGATAATGGAACATTTGATGGGCAGGGTAAAGTTTGGTGGGATTTGTTTAGAAATAAGACTCTGGGCTACACTATACCTCATCTAATCGAGTATTTAATGATTTGTTTAGAAATAAGACTCGAGCCTTTTTGTGAATGTATTGTTTTTTCTTGAATTTGTAGATATTGTAATAAAATTTGAACTTTTGTGAATATTTAATGAATTATTTTAGAGTAGTATTATCTTTGAGCTGATATTTAAATTGTATGTATTTTAATTTATGACACCATGATTTATAATAGTTGAAATAGCAAAACATTTTGTAAAAGATTCAACTGCAAGGGACAAAAACAGTTGTGAAAATTCTTTTGCAACAAACACAAAATTGTGTAAGACTATTTTGCAACCGTCATTTGTTGTTCCAAAAGAATCAGTTGCAAAAGCAAAGACCTGTTGCAAAAAAGTATACCGCAACATTTTATCGCAACAGACAGAAAACGTTGCAGACTTTTTACAACTCCGGCTATACCAACAGGAGTGGGCCTGTTGCAAATGGTTTACTGCAACAGATATTGCCTATTGCAAAAAATGTTTTTTTGTTATAGTGAACAAAGTACGATTCGATTGGGCTACCTAGCAACACTAGCCGATTTAGAGCAGCTGCATATGATTGATTGGGGCTCTGCCATATTGGGTATCTATATACCACTCTTGACTCTTAAGCTTTTCAAGTGGTTCAGCAGTTGTTCAGATTTTGGTACATGTTGTCGTGCTGGTACTACGAGTACACAGCCAACATGCATCCACGCATAGAACCCATCGCCAGTCATACCGTCGAGTCCTTTTTCTCATGCATGCGTAGATGGGAGAATAGTCACATAGTCCGGCATGTTCCTACTGGCGTGAGACACGATTTGACGGACTCCCGTACTTAGTCAGATTTAAGGGATAAGGGAAAAATATTACGAGCACCTTGGACTTCTCATTGGATGTTACTTTCAGCAGATTGCCCGCTACCTGATGCCACCCATTAGTCATTGCATGTCGTTTATCTCTTCGCCCTGTCCTCTTCTCCCACCGGCCCACTTTCCTATTTGGTATTTGGGAGATCGCTGTTATTATTAGGGGCCAGGTGAGTTGCACATACCCGGAGATCCACCTCTTCCCGATGATATGTTCGGTTCGCATCGTTCTATAGGGACACAGTACATACAGAGTCTGAGACAGGCAAGAGGGATTGATACAACCGATTTTTTATTACCCGGAGCAGATTTTGACACTTATTGGGTTCGAGTAGATCCTAGGCAGTACATGTTGCTAGATTATATGTGGGGTGTGAACTCTAATCACATTGGTCCCCGATTGGTTATCGGTAAAGTTCATCCTTCACCGTTTACTTTTGACCCGACCCCTTCATAGTTTTCCGACCAACCTATGGATTTTGCTCTGGCTGACGCATTTCAGGCATATGATCTTAACGGTACACAGCTATCTCTGCGTATTATATACCCACCTGCTCACATAGTACACGGTATCCCTACTACTGGATTATATCCGACACATGAGGTAATATTCGTACTTGTGAATTTATTACCTTGTACGTTCTAAGTTGTAGAAACTGATTTTCATATGTTCTATATTTGCAGTTTGCACCCCGGCTAGACCAGCGTAAGCGACATATTTTTGCTACTCAGGAGATGACCCTGCTACATTCTCAGTCGTTATATCAGGAGCACCAGGCTATAGTTCAGGGTTTGCAGGCCCCGATCGATGACTTACAGGCCAGACTAGAGACAACAGGGGTGGTGATATAGGAGCATCAGGTACTGTTGGAGGATCATGTACTGGTGGAGGTTCAGGTGGTGTTGGAGGACCGGGAGGAGGTGGAGGATTAAGAGCTGATGGTGGACCAGGAGGTGGTAGTGACAATGAGGATATTCCTTATTATAGCGGTGATGATAGCGGGGATGGCATGGAGGAGGATGGTGAGGAGTCTGTGCATGATGACGATGATGATGATGCGTATTTAGGATGACTTTCATAAGGATCCTAATGATGATATTTTGTTTTTGGTTATCATGATGTATATATGTGTATGACATGATGTATAGATTTCATGTTATTTTTTCATGTTTGCTCGTTTTCATATGTCACGTTGATGCATGTTGTACTATACTTTATTATCTATATTTTATGTTTATTAATGTCGACAACTATATTTTATGATGTTTTGTGTACTGGACACTTAATTATCTTTATTTTATGATGTTCTGTATAATGTTAAACAATGTTTGAAACGTTTAACTATAAAACGATGTTTGAAACGTTTAATTTATAATTTAATTATAAACGAACTGCAGCGACGCAGTAGTTCATAATATAACATTTTGAACTTTAAATGGTTGTATATGATTTAATATAAGTTGGAATTTCTCGAAACAAGAAACGTTCAAATCTATTTGATAGTATTTTCCTACAGGAAGAGGAAAATTGAGTTTTCTTGTTGTAGAATTTGTTTTATGTCCAAATCAAATTTTCAAATAGTCGCTATGGAATTCATTTATAAATTATAATGTTTATTTATATAAAATAAAGGGTTTTTGTTTTATTTAATATTTTTTGGCTTGGAATTCAACCCGAGATATTTTACCTTGTAAATAGATAAAATTATGATCGGGCTTGAAGCACTCTATCCAATAAAGGAACACTCTGTCCAAAAGAGGAGCACTCCGTCCAATAAAGGACCACCCTATCCAATAAACACTACTACAAAAGTGGGAAAATTTGACACGAGTTTTATGTGGCCTTAGTTCGAAAAAGCGTTGCATTTTCCCCTTTTTCCAAATAGGCAACATCGGAAGGGTGTGGCATCCGTGGCCGTTGCCTTAGCCCTCTAAGGCGATGCTTTAGCCCATCTACTGCCATGGAAAGAAAGTGTTGCATTATAGACGTAATGCAACACTATTTGCATGTAATGCAATAATATTGAGTGTTGCTTGAATATTAGTTAGATCCTGGCTACCAGGTCACGATAACGGGGCCACGTCAGCTTTCCATGTGAATCACATGACATGTCAGCTCTCCACGTCAGCTGCACACGTGTCACATGCCACGTCAACTGTGGGGTCTACATGCCATGTGGAATTACTACTATTTTATGTAATGCAACACCACCGTATTATGGAATGCAACACCATTATCTTGAAATACAACATTAGGAAAAAAGCAAATGCAACTGTAAAAGACGGCAAATACAACACTTTAATTATAAATTTGCAATACCAGTTTTGTACATAGAAGAAATACATCTGTTACATTCATCATCACATTCAAACCATCCAAAATATTCTAGATACCATACCAATTTTTCAAATATAACACATACGATCAAATACAAATTTAAAAGTATAATTCAAATATTCTACATACCACAAGTGCCAGCACATACCACCTTCAATACAAGTGCCAACAAATATGATCAGTGTGCATTCTACAAAGTAGCAATGCCATGAACCAGAAACTGTATCTCTTCATGTCATTTCAGGTCTTCCACTTGCCGGTTGTGTCTCTCCTCGTCATTTCCGATCCTACAATTTGATTTTACAAGTTATTTGATAAGTGCATCTGTGCATGTATATCCTGTAAATATATCATAGCAATTAACTATTTGGCCATCTTAACTTATAAATCCCATGTATACAATTATAACAATTGACCATTCACCATTGGTTACTCGTGCCACCTCAGAATTGAGTATGCTTCGTCTTTTGTGCAAATATTTCCAGTTTGCATATTTACCTGACACCATCCAATGAGTCCCTCTCATATTCTTTCAAGCTTCAGAACATCATCATCTCCATATCCCCTAAACCCCAATCTTCGAAAGTTCAAAAAAAAAAAAAAATCAATGGAGGACTCGTCGCTATACATCACTACCACTGTTCTTAAGGGACATTGGAATGTTGAAGCTGTGCATCACACGCTTCAGCTGACTCTCAATCATAATTCACGGCCTGTGCAGTTAATATCCAATAACTCTTTTCTAGTATCATGCCCATCTTTAAGTAAGCGTGATCATGCACTAATGTTGAAAGTTTTTACAAAACCTGGTGGTGCTATTTACCTACAAGCATGGTTTGATGAAGAATTTGAGCCTGAACTAGCGTTAGAAGTGGAATCATAGGCTAAAGTTGATGGCTTTCCCAAGTCCCTAAAGTGTAATGTTCCTGCTGTTGAAGAAATAATGAAGCCAATGGGATGTGTGCTTGCATTTGACGACTGTAACTAGTCTCAATATGACCATACACCTTTCTACCTGAAAATGAAATTTTATGAAGGCATTAGCTATATCAATACTTTTGCTGCTCAATTCAATAACAAGATTTACCTTATTAAGGTTCAGCGTTGTACCCATGCTCATCCTGGAACAAGGCCTGACTTATTTTTGCGAGCATTAAGGAGGAACAGGTGGTTTTATGTTTGTGTAACCACGAAGTGGAAATGGATTAAGATGAAAGATTTGATTCAATGATACATGAAGATGCTTTGCCACCCCCTTGCCAAGTTTATTTCCTAGAGCCACCCATGACATACATGTTGATAACCAAACCCCAATGAACCAGAGGAATGATAAGTAGGTAGATTTAGAAGTTGGTCAGGAATATGATTGGCCAAACTACCTCACCCCTTGCCCTGATGTTGCCGGTCCATCACATGCTGTGGGTCCATCACATGCGGGTGCCCACTTCGGACTGGTTCTCCTACAGCTGCAAAGCCCTAACGAATCTGTTGGAAGTTCCACAGCCCCGCAAAGCCCTGATCTGGTATGAACTAATGCTACTATAATGTCATTTTTTGGATATGTATGTATTAAGTTAACTTTTGCTTCCTTATGATACTTTTGATGCCCTAGTACTACTATAACTTTTGCTAATACATGTATGTATTAAGTTAACTTTTGCTGCCCTGATCTGGTATGAATTGATGCTACTATAATTTTGCTGCCTTATGATACTTTTTTGTATGATTGCTTTACGATACATAGTAAGGCATAATATGAATGCATACCTGAAATGAGCTCAGTTTTACCTGAAATGAGCTCAGTTTGCAAAACTGAGCATACGTTTCCTAAATCGAAACATTGAAAATAGTAGTTTCCAAAATCAAATGGAAAATACCTATGCGTGTAGCAGATTAGATACGGGTGAACGACTCATCCGAATCGGGAAGTGGGTAGTTTCCAAAGCCTCTACACAAACACACCGCAGTGCTACACATGTATCTGTATCACAAAACCTCAAACATAAAATTATATGTTAATGTAAATGAGCCCAAGTTGCAAATCAATTTTGACGGTAAAGTGATTTATCTTTATATAAAAATACCTTTACTTCAAAGGTGTTTGCAGGTTATGTTAGTGTACTTGTCAAGTCTCTTTTTATTTCATAATCAGTGTATAAAAAACTGAAAACATGTTGTTGATAACCACGCGCTCATCCAAGCATCGTCTTTGCCATCTTCATCCACACACGAAGATTAGCTCATCGGACCAACATCAGGAGAAATGTATTGATATTGACCGTTATTGATATTATCACTAGTGATTGGTTGAGAGCTCTCCATTAATGCTATGTTATTGCATTGTCTATGGTCCTCTATTTCGGTGCACACAACGTTTTTCTTGAAAACTCTACATAGTGCATACGAGTCCTGCAAACCCATAGTATATTCACATTCCTTATCATTAAGCCGATACTCATGCATAACCCAGTTAGTCCTCATTCCTTAACTAGCTCGACCTTTATAATAAACCAATGTCGTTTTCATGCCAGTAGCCCGGTTCTGATAACAAAGCTACCTGACTTTGCCAGTAGATTTCCAGTATCCTACTCTAGTTGCTCTGTTCGTTTAGAACCCATTTGGGCACTTCCGATCTCTAGGCCCGAAAAAGTACCACTCAGGATCCCTCCTTTGCAAAAATGATTTTTCTGACAAATCCCATGGTTCACATTTATGAAGATCAGCTTCAGGAATAATATCCAGCTCAATGTTGAGACCATGAACCTTCCTTTTAAGATAATAATTAACAAACTCCTCGTCAGTTGGTTGAAACCTAAATCCTGGTGGGAAACCCACCGGCGCCATCTCCTTTTTTTGGTTTATTGTTGAGTTTACTTTTCGAATAAACCTCAGTGTAATCCCAAATCAATGGTCAAAGCGCAACTAATTACTCATAATTTAATCTTTACTAACTAATCAATCATAAGTCAATGGGTTTTCCTAAGTTTGGGATGTCCACGCAACTAATTACTCATAAGCGAATGGGTTTTCCAAAATTTAACAAATGAACTAATTACTCATAATCTAATCTATAATAAGCGCAACTAAATTCCAGTGCTATCCAAAATGATCTTGAGGGAAAAAACTAGCGATGTCAATGCCCTGAGCAATCAAAGCTAGAAAGCATTTCAAAGCTTAAACCTTTTCGGAATAAAAATTGCTGTCGAGGAGAGAAGCGATACTGACGTAAAATTAGGTTTAGATTTTTGTCAATAGAAAAAAGGGGGGAAAGAATTAGATGATAGAAAAGAAGAACGATTTATGACCAGATTATTTTAACACTATTTCGTGAAGGGGAAGATCGCGCCAAAATTTCATCAAAAGAATACAATGAGGTGGCTATCATTGATTGAATGATCGATAATGTTTAGAATCACAACCATATATTGGTTTGAACCATAGGATTCATCATGCATCTACGGTTGGTGTTTTGTTTATGCTGATAACGCGGATCGCTGAGCTGGATTGTATATATGTAAAGCTATGCTTTTAACTGGTGTTGCACGTCAAAACACTAGAATTCCCACCATGACAGTGCATTCACGTCTAATGCAACAAAATATGCATATTGTTGCAGAAGATCAAAGAAAGCATAGCTTTCGCCACACTTTTCATGCAACGCCCACAAATTAGTGTCGAATATGCCCACTTTTGTAGTAGTGAAAGCAGGACACTCAACCATTAAAGAGGCACACAACATAATGTACACTCCAACCAATAAAGTTGCACACAATTTAGTTCCATGATTATATTACGTGGACGACCCTTCTTGTTAAATTCCTCGGATGGATTACATGGACGACCCTTCTTGTTAGATTCCTTGGTTATATTACATGGACGACCCTACTTGGTAAATTCATTATCTATATTTTGGGGACGACCCTGCACACTACAAATTGGACCAACACAGGTACCGATAAAAGAGCACTTTGTCCAATAAAGAGCACTCATACTAATAAAGGAGCACTTTGTCCAATAAAGGAGCACTCTGTCCAATAAAGGAGCACACATACTAATAAAGGAGCACTTTGTCCAATAAAGTAGAACTCTTTATAGTAAAGGAGCACTCGTACCAACAAAGGAGCACTCTTTCCACTAAAGGAGCACTCTGTCCAATAAAGAAGCACTTTATCCAATAAAGCTACCCACTTACCAAGACCTCATAACTTATATACAATAACAACATTGCAAACCATATCTCAAATCAAACCATATTCACAAACAAAAATGGATTCCTATTTTATGAAATGCGTGATGGCTTTTAATAGCGACTCGGAGGAAGAGGAAATCCTTCAAGAGGAAGCAGAAGAAATACGAGACTTATACCATGAAGCCTGCGGTTCATCATCCACAACTCGAGGGGATCGGTTCCTAGAAGGAAGTTTATACACCGAAATCATGCTAAATACCATAAGTCTCTGATGTAAGATTACTTCAATGACAACTGCACTTACGGGCCTTGTATGTTACGTAGAAGTACATGATGTGGAGAAATCTATTTCTTCGAATTGTCGGGTATTCAAGGTAACAATGATTACTTTAAGTACAAACAAAATGCTTCGAAGACAAAGGAGTTATCCGGTGAATAGAAAATAACAGCTGCTTTGAGAATGTTAGCATATGGCACTCCTACTGATGCTTTGGACGATGCATACCGAATAGCAGAGAGCACGACACTTGAAACACTTGAAAATTTCTATCAAGTTGTGGTGGACGTCTATAGAGAAGAATAATTAAGGTCTCCGAATGAAGCGGATACAGTGTGAATCAGAGAGATGCATGAAAGGAGGGGATGGCCGGGAATGTTAGGAAGTCTGGACCGTATGCACTGGGAATGGAAGAACTGCCCTAAGAAATTACAAGGTGCATACAACGGCAAGGAAAGGCGACCAATTATCATCTTGGAAGATGTAGCATCGTACGATCTGTTGATATGGCATGCTTTCTTCGGAATCCCCGGTTCGAATAATGACTTAAATGTTATAGAAAGATCCCATCTGTTCAACGATCTTATTTAAGGCCAGGTACCTCCTTTAACATTTACCCTAGGCCAAAACCCTTACAACCATGGATATTACCTAGGTGATGACATTTACCCAAAATGGAGCACCATTGTTAAAACATGTCCCAATCCATTGACTCCTAAACAAGCCAAATTCGCGGTAATGCAAGAGGGACAAAGAAAAGATGTAGAACGAGCATTCAATGTTTTACAATCTAGATTTGCAATGATAAGTAATCCATGTCGGTTGTGGTCTAGGAAAAAGATGTCTACAATCATGTTTGCCTGCATTGTTCTACACAACATGATTATAGAAATGAAAGAGATATGGATTTAAGGCAACATCACTACAAATATGAAGGTGTTTCGCAAGCACCCGAAGTATTCCGACAAAACACACCAATAACAGAAGAGGAGTTCAACATTCATTTGAATCGTCAGGTTATGTTTAGAGATGCATAACTCCATAACCGCTGCAGAAATATCTTATGAATCATTTATGGAACAACTATGGCGATACCTAGTTATGAAGCTTGCTTATCTGAACTCGTGTTTATGTTATGATTGTATGAATTTATGCAGTAATAATGTTGTAGTTTTTGATTTTAGCACTCACGTTCTATTGTATTTGTACACGTTAGTAACTAGCTATTATTATGATCCGAAGTTAAATTAGTTTATTTTGATCTTCCAAACCATAACTGTTTTCTACAAAAATAATAACAATTTTATTTCGTCATATTAATATACAAGATAGGATAGGCAAAAACAAAATTTAGAATGTTAAGGGATCACAAGCCGAATTTATCAGCTCCTGATGAGGCGCACCGATTTTGTCGGCGCTCGCCGATAAAAGCGGCTCGCTTCATTATGACCCGATAGATTCGGCGTGCGGGGCCAATTCAAACTTCTGAATTGGTCCCATAGCATTTCCCTTAGTATTACGATCCCCAACAATTTAAGGGAAAAATCTTGAATTAAGGGTATGAATACCCTTCTATTGGAGATGCTCTTAGATTCAAGTTTTTTTATTGCAAGGACCAAGATGGTTTACATACATTTTTTTTTGAAAATTTACATGCATATATATATATATATATATATATATATATATGTGTGTGTGTGTGTGTGTGTGTGTGTGTGTCTGGAATAGGATCAAGGAGCCCCATGAATTTCAACCCCCCATTTGCACCAAAACCACAACCACATATTTATGTTTAAATATGTTGGTGGAATGAGAGAGAATAATTATTCTATCCGCCAACGATCGATAAATCAAGAAATATGAATGTAAATTTTCAATTTAACATAAATGTTTTTCAATTCCATTAATCACAAAAGTATTAAAAATAAACATACATGATGAAATTAAATAAATTTGAGCAGCTAACATGCATTTACTACATACGATATAAACCTTCGACTTAGTAAAGCAGTAAACAAATCTCATTATTGTACTAAAATACATATAATTTTAAGCATAATGTTAAAAAATCGGACGGATAATTTTCGGATGTGGATATCTACGTATCCGTATCCGCATTCGTTTTTACAAATATCAGACATTTCTCTGCTTTTCGGATACGGATACGGATGGATTTAGGATTTTTTGGGTATCCTTTAGTAGCTCTATTTAGCATCTCCAACTTCGATTGATGACCACCGCTTATCGATTTCGTCTCTAACTCCAATCTATATCTAATGCGTATCAATCGATCAATTATTTTAACCTATTTTCTACTAAGATAAGATATAAAAGTAAAAAAAAGAAAGCCCTCAAGCAGCCATGGCCGCCTTTATGAAAGTTGTTGATAACCTTTTCTTTGTTAGCCAAGATAAAATGAGGGATTTTCTTTTTCTTCTCTATCTAATTCTCCTTTCTCACCAATTGTCAGTCTTCATTCGCAACAGATCCTTAGATGAAGGGGGTTTTTAAACTGTTCAAAACAGTTGAACTAATCATTTAAATCAAAGAACTGCAACTCAGGGTGATCATCAACTTGAATCGACTCGAACCAGGGTAAGGTGAATTCAAGAAATGCAACCTAAAGTAGGCAATCGATTGAAAAATACTTCTACTAATAATCAAAAGTACATACTTGACCGTGATATAAGAAACACATTAAAGAAACAACTAAACAATTGAGGATTCTAAAACATAATATAACGCAAACCTAAATAATGCATCTACTTTGGGTTGAGATGATTAAAAAGGAAGGATTAAGCTCAGGTTTCAATCTCAAGTATGTTGCTGCACTCTTCATCAGTTAGGAAAGGATTTTTGTTGGCTAACTAATGAACAAAGAATGAATGAATTATTACTTGGTTATCACCTATATTTTTGGAAATATACTAGCATATCATCATTTCAAGGCTTTTATCATAAGATACTAGAACACAGTTGGTAAATTCCACATCTGCACTCGAAATACTGCTTTCTTTATCATTAGCTTTTCAAATGCATTGGATTGTGATAAAATAATCAATGGAGGCCCTTATTTTATATATGTTAAACTTAATGTTTTGAAAAGAAAGAGGTACAAAACTTAGTCTTAATTGAGAGATTTTCTTACAACCATGTCAATTTGGATTACACTATCAGATTTAACCTTATTTTATAGGAGAAGGATGTTTTTAGTGCTACGGCAGGTGTAGTAGGAAATCCATTAAATTCGAATGAATTAACTTTAAATGAAACCATACTTTATATGTAAGAATACTGTTATCCATTAAAATCGATATGTATAATTGATAGGTTATTGACAGATTTATACGGGTCGGTTCTGTGACACTTAAAAAGGGGTCGGTTCTGTAACACTTAAGAAGTGGTCGGTTCTGTGACACTTAAGAAGGGGTCGGTTCTGTAACATTTAAGGAGGGGTCGGTCTCATAAGAGCTCCTAGTTGGTCGGAATCCTTCAGACCATTTTTCAAGAAGGGTCGGTCGTAATGGACAGTATCTCTGGTCGTCCTTTTCCTCACAAGGCTCCTGGTCGCATTTTCTTCCAAGCAAAGTGATCGGTTCCTTTCTTGCTATCATCCTCATTGGGTCCACCATTCATGAAGTCATGGTCGTTCTGCTTTGAATCTAAGCCTTCGGGTCGCTCCAACCTATCATAGCTGGTCGATCTCATCTCCATGCTAGCCTGGTCGCTCCAACCTGCTTCGAAGCCTCAGGGTCGGTCCGCCCTACGTCAAAGACCCTTGGTCGGTCTGCTCTACACCAAAGCTTCTAGGTCGTCAAAATAGGTTTTGGGTCGATCAAAGCTGATCTGGTCGGTACAAAAGCATGCCAGCTGGTGAATGAAAGCAGTGGCATTTCCGTAAATACTCAAAATACCGACCCATAACCTGAAAGTCATATTTCCGCCATTTCGTCACCTATAAATAGGGCATGACTTCCATCATTTTGGGAGGACTTTCTGGAAGGAGGAGGAGGTGCTGTCAAATTTTCCTTGGTCTCTTTTTCAAGCATTCCAACATCCATTCTTCATGATTCACCGAAGACTTATTAAGCTTGTGGTCATGGCTTCCATAGAAGAAGAGGCATAAGCGCTTCATGAGAGAAAGGATTAATGGCAAAAGCTCCGTCATCGAAGAGTTCTTCGCTGTCCTTTCAAGTTTTCTATCATTCTCAAGGAGTGTTAAGATGAATGTATATCGAAAGAGCTTCTACGAATGTATGAGTGAACAAATATTGTAAAACTCTTGTTAATTAATAAGATTCTTTCTTCAGAGTGGACGTAGACTCCAATAAGGGTCGAATCACTATAAATTCTCGTCTTCTTTTTTATATTTTGATGTTTTCAGATCTTAGATATGGCTTCACACAATTGTAAAGGTATTCTTGCACCTTGCCTCTGAAAAGGTGACGTGCTTTCTAAGCATCTCGCCTCCGATTAGGTGACGTGTCAAGCAATATTTCGGTTGTTCTGCCAAAATTTTGGTTTAACAATTAGGCGCCCACCGTGGGGCCATATCTACTTTCTGACGTCAAATATATCGCGAAGATCTTGAAATCTTTAAGCCCAGCCTCGAAATAGATCACTCGAGTCTACGACTTGGACTTTCTGACGAACACTCCTCAAAGTTCAAGCTACTTTCTGAAATAATGCCGCCAAAAGAAAATAAGGAAGTAAGGGCTAAAGCATCTAATGAGGGAAATAGAGAGGAAACCCCCGCGGTTAACCGGTTTGAAGTAGGTGAAACATCGAATGGAGGCGTGAATGTCACAAGAGGTGAGCTTGATCAAGCCTTTGCTGGACTGACACAACAGCAGGAGATAGCTAACAAAGCCATCTTGGCAAGGCTAGATTCATTCTTTGCTCTTCAAGCCGCAACGGCAAAGGTAGCATCAAAGCCTGTTCATGCAAAAGTTGCCGGTTCCTCCTCCTCTAGTCCGAATCGAGAGAAATCTTTCCAAGAGATCTCTAATCCTGATAAAGGAAAACTTGAGAATTCAAAGCTAGTTGACTGGAACCGTAATGCAAGGAATACTTCTCGTCAAGTTGATAATTCTGCCAAAGGGGCACTTTCCAATGAAGAAAGGCCAGGACCCCGGAGTCGCAACCGTGATGGTTTGCTTAAGCAAGCTTCCGGTCGAGACAAAAGCGTCCGCCCCGCAGATAGCCTCCACGAGAAGGATCGTCTCTGGAAAATGGTCCGACAGATTATGAAAGAAAGAAAATGTCGAAACGATGATGAGGCTGAATGGGAGTTCGCGCCATCAAGAACCCCTCGCACTGAAAGAATCAAACAGGCACCTTTCCCACGGAAATTCAAGCCACCTACAATCCAAGCTTACAACGGGACATGCGACCCCAATGTGTTTTTGTTTCGATTCGACCAACACATGGACGGAGCCCAAGCAACTTACGAGCTTAAGTGTTTGTACTTCCCAGTGTACTTGGAAGGGGTAGCATCATTATGGTTCATAAATTGCCTCCCAGGTCTATTGATAATTTTTTCACACTAGCAAGATGCTTCCAAGACCAGTTCCGCCTCCAGACAACGAAAGTTAGAGATATTATGTCCCTCAACGAGTTGGCACAAGCCCCGGGTGAAATGATTAGATCTTTTCTGAATCGTTTTAATGCTACCGTCGCCGAAGTGGGGACCCATGAGCCAAGGCTAATTCTAATGGCTTTAAAGGGGGGCATAGATAAACAATCTGAATTTGGAAGGTGGTTAAAGAGAAAGAAACCCAATACATTAAAGAAATTCAATGACAAAGCTGAGGAATACATGTGTCTTGAAGATGATCCCATTTATTCTGTTGGCAATGTCAAAACTAATGTAGTTCCGGAAAGGAAGAAAGTTTCTTCAAAACCAATCAAGGAAATTTAGGAGGGGGGCAAAAAAGAGGAAACAGAAATGATGCTAGGAACGACAAGGATTCCAAAAAGCGACGCTTCTTTAAGCCAACAGAACTTACTCAGTTGAATGATAAATTGAGCATATATACATGGAAACTAAGGAAACAGAGGATTATCCGAGCCCGAAGCCGATAAAGGTGTCCGAAGAAGCTGCAAATTCAGGAAGGTTCTTTCGATTTCATAATCGACCGGGTCATGACACGAATGAGTGTCGGCACTTGAAGAATCTGATTGAAGAGTTGATAAGAGAAAACCGTCTTCAAGAGTATGTGAAGCATTCATCAGATACTGAGCCTACTCAGGGGCAGCAAGCTCAGCCAAGTCAAGACGGAAGAACACCTGCAAACGGTTCTCGACCTATTATCAATACGATTAGTGGTGGACCTCATCCTGCAGGAGATACCTGGGAGGACATTGTCAGATATACAAATGAACTAAGCATTGCTTCAAAAGAAGATGGATTCGAAGTTTGCAGTAACTCTCTTCGTTGGAAAATTCCAAAAACATCCTGGGAAGATGTGGTGTTCCAAGATCGGGATTCTAACGGAATGCTGACTCCAACTATTGACCCAATGGTGATTACTATTGGCTTGGGTCCAGCAATAGTAAAGAAGGTACTGATTGATAATGGGGCATCTGTAAATGTCCTGTTTTACAATACTTTCTCTAAGATGGGGTTGTCTATGGATAATGTGTGAGCAAGTAAAAATAAAATACACGGTTTCACTTGTGTACCAACTCAGCCTATTGGTGTGGTCGATCTCTTTGTGGAGCTTGGTGAGGGGAAGAAGCAAGTTTCCATGATGCATCCTTTTGTTATAATAGACTCGCTTTCAGGGTATAATGCATTTTTGGGAAGGCCAGCACTAGCCGCTTTCAGAATAGCTGTTGCTCCATGGTGCCTGATGATAAAGTTCCCAACTGCAAACGGAGTGGGAGTAATCAAAGGAGATCCTCAAGAGTCAAGAGATTGCTATATGGCAGAGTTGATTGAAGCCCGGAAGTATGAAATCAAGAAGGATGTAGAGTCTCCTCTCTGCATCCGTGAAGCCCCCTTATAGCAATTAATGACCTCCCCCTGTGCTGGAAAATACAACGACATGCAAGAAGATATGGATCCGCGGAAAACTAGTGCAGGGGATGAAAGGGCAGTGCCAGCTGAAGCTACCATTTCCATACAAGTTCATGATAATGATCTAGATAAGGTGGTGAAGATAGGCTCTCAGTTGGATCCTTTGCTGCAAAAGGAATTGATTGTTTTTTTAAAGTCAAATTTGGATGTCTTTGCTTGGAACCACTCAGATATGTGCGGAATATCTCCAGAGGTGATGGTGCATAAGCTGAATATTGATCCTAGCATACATCCTGTGAAACATAAAAGACGGATGCAAGGCCCTGAAAGATCTGAGGCTTTGAAAGATGAGGTGGATAGGCTATTGAAGAACAATTTCATTCGCGAATCCACCTATCCCAACTGGGTGTCTAATCCAGTTCTTGTGAAAAAGTCAAATGGTAAATGGCGGGTGTGTGTTGATTATTCTGATCTAAACAAAGCGTGCCCGAAAGACAGTTTCCCCCTACCTCGAAATGGTCAGCTTGTTGATGCAACAGTTGTAACAACCCGGGTTTCGACAGACCGAATTTTTCTCAAAATCCAGTCCATCGAACCCCGAGCTGAGTGTCCTGGTATCCTGCAGAGAAGACAGAGAAAGAAAACATGTCAGAACTTGATAAAGCAACTCGCAGCAGAAGTAATTAAATATAGTTTTTCCGAACGTAACTATACCTCATTCATAATACTGCTATGTCAGTATTTAAGCTATATCATCTCTGTCTTGTACCTAACCTGCACATGTTTTGAGGAGGGGGGTCAGAACATAAGTTCTGTGTGAGTGTAGTTATAATAAACTCTTGTATACTCTACATGTACCGTTCAGTTACGGTTTCTGGTCTCGTTAGGTTATTTACCAAATTGGCCTTTTTGACCCAACCCGTGTCATTCCCACCCACTCACTAGCATAATAACCCAACTCGTACAGTCCTTTCATGTATGTGTACAATCCCTTACCGTAATTACTACGGGCCCTAAGCCTGTTTTCCGTACTACCTTACCATAGTTCCAACATCCTAGAAAACTCGTTCGGACTACTACCTTTGTTCTAGCTCTAAATTTTGGAATGTTCGGTTGGAATTCGTGCCACTTAGGACCACTAGGGATTATGCAACTTACTAAATGTTCTCGCAACTCGGTCTGGGTCCAAGCCACCTAGGTCCACTAGGGATTATGCTACCCACCGACAACGCCTCTTTTTCTCCCACGTATACTTCATGAATCGTTTTTCCATGTCTAGTCGCACATGTGTCTCAACGTGCCACCCAAGTCCCGTGACCGGGCAAAATAAGAAATACGGGACTCGGTCGGGAGCTTTAGATTGTCTGCCGATGCAGATGTCAAGGTCTGTTTTTGTAACCGTGGCTATGGTCCCACGGGACCCCTCCCTCAACTACTGAAAGGAAATCCAAGAAAGATCATGTATGAGAACTGTACTCACGGCCTCAACTATGCCCCACTTTCCTATTGGCCAATCTCACCCATGACTCGATAGCAAGTGCATGGTCTGTTGGGAGTTCTCTGCCTTTCCGTTCGTGCACGATTGACTCAAGATGGTAGGTAGTCGACGACGCGCTATCCAGGGCAAAAACAAGAATCGACGACTCCACGCTAATCCACCCCAGTCTTTAGGTTGCTCGCATAGCAACCAAGGCATACTCTTGGCTCTTCTACCGCAGACCTTAACCTCTATGAGGCCAGGTTTCATGGACCATCCGCCACCTCACAGAGGGATACCAAGAGTACCCTCACGTTCCCCGAAGCTACCGCCTCGTCACCCAGTTCGTTGGAGCCTTTATCTAAGTCAGATAATTCGCTCCCCCTCGTATACTAAGCGATGACCTACCGTATCAGGTTACACATCTATATATGAACTGGTCCCACGTCCTTGGCTAAGAATTTTTGACTTAGTTATCTCTGACTAAGGTTTACCACTTAGCTTCCTTTCCCGTTGCCCTTGTTAACTACGTTTTTCCTACCTAGTCCCTCTAACTAGGGTTTCGGTCTAATGGGTTAAGTGTTGCCCAAGTTTTAGACTTAACCCGTCCATGAATCATGCCAAGGGCGGCTAAGTATTCAAGTTCAAGTCCTTAACCCTATCTAATTACTATTTTTAGGTTGGTTAAGTATATTCAAACGGTTCGCGACTTAGCCTTATCGAATCATCATGTATAATTGATTAAGTATAAGTTACTTAACCCCATTAAATTATCATGTTAAGTTGGTTAAGTATTGGTTACTTAACCACATTGAATTACCAAGTTTAGATTGGTTAAGTGTTTAACTTAACCCCATCGAATTACCGTGTTTAGATTAGTTAAGTGAAGGTTACTTAACCCCATCTAATTACCAAGTCGGATTAGTTAAGTGTAAATCGCTTAACCCCATTGAATTTACCGTGTTAGATTAGTTAAGTATGGATTACTTAACCCCATCTAATTACCGTGTTTAGATTAGCCAAGTGTAGGTTACCTAACCCCATCCCCCAATTGTCTTATATGGTTAAGTGTCATTAAGGAACCAAGTCCGGTTTAACTTAACCTTCCCATTCGTGTCATATCGGTTAAGTGTCATTAATCAAAATTACTTAACCTTTTCATGTGGCATTAATTAGATTAATGCACCTCAACCTCTCACATTAGACTTTGTTGTGGCTACTAGTTAAGCCGGGCGGGTCTGGGTAGATTTACACCACAACCCAGTCTAACCTCGGGTTTTAAGTGCTACATGACCAACTACCCACATTGGGTCCTATTGTTTGTAGCCACTAGTTAAGCCGGGCGGGTCCGGGTAGATTTATGCTACAAACTCAACCCAACCTCGAGTTGGCCACTTTCATGTTTGGTCTAGTGTCATGTCCATAATCATGTATTTCAAGCATAATCATATGCCAACTTTCGTGTTATGTTTTCAAATCATGTCTCATGTCATTTAAACTTTGCCTAACTACCCATAGCGTTTTCCCCATCGAACATATATTTGCATCAACACGAATAGATCAAGAGGGAACATATAAACATGACAAAGTGGGCATAAAATGGAAAAGTAGTCACAAGTTAAACATGGTGAGGCTAAGGGTATCCTACACAACTTGCATATGTGGTGATTTGTTTCTAAACATGTATGACACCAACTTAGCAACATAGGGGGATAGCATGGCAAAAGTGAACATACATGTAACTAGCATTAAGTTTTAGCATCATAAGCAAGTTATCATAAGGTTCATGAAGTGTTATAGGTTGCATTGTGCAAAATCACCACATAAAGCTCATGGCTTTCTACCTAAAAGTCAACATGAACGTTACTAGGTTCATGATAGGTAAGCATTAGGTCCTCAAGCGTTACACAAATCCTATTTTAACTTGCTATATGTTCATGCTAATTCCAATCCATGATTCATATGTTTGAACGATCATAGCATTTTACACAAAAGGTTGTTATAACACCACTCACTTAGGTTGATGCCTTCTATGCAATGATTAGATCTCGCTTTATGTTGATTTCATGCCAAGAATTGATCTTTCAACCTCCTTGTGCTATTTGAATCAGAACTCCTCTCTTTTCCCTTGCGTAGTCCCCTTGGCTCCAAGCTCTTCATCCAAAGTCGTCACCTTTCTTGGCCTAAACCTCCTTAGTTACAAGAAGAGAGCTTTTGTGGAGACAAGAGTGAAGAAGTGGGCCTAAAATCCATTTGGAGGAGAGGGAGTAAGTCTAGAATCCGGCATGGCTTCGCCGTGGAGTATGGTGATCATTTCAAGGGGTCTAGGGGTGTATTTATAGCCACAAAGTCGTGATTCTCGTCCAAGAAACCAGCCAATAAGCATTAGAACGCTCCAGAAGAAATTCTGGAAAACGTGGGTAGGGGTCGACCCCTGGGTCGACACTAGTGTCGACCCTGCTGGGGGGGTCGACACCCATGTCGACCCTAGTGTCGGGTGGGTCGACACCTGGGTCGACCCCCCTGTCGACTTGCTGGTTTGGCGGGAATTTTTCCTGCCTTTCCTATCTGGGCTTGAATCTCGAATCCGTTTTGATTTTAGATTGTTTTAAAATTTCTGAAACTTCGTACGGTCATAACTTCTTCATACGGAGTCCGATTTACGAAAATTCGGACTCGTTTTCGGGCAGAATTCCGAGATGAACGTAATGGTGAAATCCGTTTAACTAGTGTCTGAATATTTACTTGAGTATCTTTTATTTTCCATTGTTCTTAGTTAACTTGTTTCGCGTATCGCCATTATATTATACCGTCTCGGAATATATATATATTTGAATTTCTTATTTATTTAAATCATAAAAATGCGGGGTGTTACATTCTCCCATCCTTAAAGAATTTCATCCCCGAAATTCTACTAGAGTAGGATTAGTAACCCTCCGTAACCATCCAAAAAGTGTTCAACCAACTGTTGCAACCATGTGCGCATGTGCAAAGTGAAGTACATTGTAGTAAAATATGTATGCCTAACTTTTGGTACCACCTAGATGGATGCAATTTTTTTCTGAAAATTTCTTTTTCAAAATATGATGCCCGCACCCTAAATATACTTGCAATTCTAAATGAATGCAGAAATTTTGAAAACGTTTTTCAACCAAATTTTTCCCATACCCTTATAAAATAAGAGTGCAGTTCAGCCAATTGTCGCATCCAGAACCTATCATCCATTTTTAAATTTAGAAAAAAAATCTAATTTTTCTAAATATCATATAACGGAAAAACCTATATTTTTCCCGTTTATCGTATTTTCTTTGTCTATTCATTGCAATTCTTATTATGGCATAATAATAATAATCACGACAATTTTCAGAACATAAATTTGAGCATTACTTCTAGATAAAGTTTCAGTACATTGTTACAACCAGACAAACAAGGAAACAACTAGACATCGTGGAAACAAAATGCTACTCTACGGGTACAATATCCTAAGTCAAACCTAGTGGAAGAAACTACGGATGAGACTCTCCAAGCTAACAAGCTTCTCCCCCTGCCGTTGGTTACCTTGCCTCACCTCCTGCTGCAGGTCATGCATCCCTGACCTAACCTCTAACTGAAGGTCCTGTAACCCTGATCCCAGCTGGTCATACGAAGTGCTCATCTCCTGCAACATCTGCTGTTGAGTTTGTCCAAACTCAACCTGGGTCTGGAACATCTCCTGCTGGGTCCTGAGGATGTCCTGCTGATCCCTAACCAAGCGGGCCTGTCGGTCAGAGACGGCCCTCAACTCAGCCCTCCAGTCTGTGTCTCGGGACTCCCAGGGATCCCATGCAGAAGTGTCAGAAGTCCCCCAACCTGTAGCCTGGGAAGTCTCCCAACCTGTAGCCTGGAAAGTCCCCCAATCCGGAGCTGGTGTAGTCCAAGCAGCTCCCCAAGTCGGCTTTGTCTGTGCTGGACTGAATTCCTCGGGCTGTGCATATTGGGGCTCCTTGGTCTGCTCATGCTGAGAATCATGCGCCTCGTGAGGCTCACCTTCCTCTTCCCCTTCCTCCCCAAACAAATCATGCTCCATGGCTTCCACGGGTAATGGCTCAAATAAATCGTGTAGGGAGATACCCATTATTGATAATGCGGTCAAATCAAAAACATGGGAGGGATGAGAAGGATATGTGATACACCTCTCTATCTGCAGGTTAACGTCGCTCCGTGCAAAGACTGTGGTCCATAAATTCCCATAACGGATATTCGCCTGTCTTCCTTCTTTAGTAAGGCTGTAATTTTGTAAAATAATGCGTGCCCAATTCATGTGTAAACCCCCAAAGATAGCATAAGTGGCATGCTTTACCATCGTCGCAACTTTATCAAAACCCGCACTCTGTCCCCCAAGATTGTATTGTAAAATCCTAATAACCAACCTAGCTAGCGGGCGCAAGTGTTCACTATCCCAATTTCTTACAAATTCATCTTTAAAAATTCTGCGCCACACGAGCATGTCATTCATCTCTATAACAAGTGTATCCATCCCCGTACCCCTAATATTCAACATTTCCCCAAACTGAACCTCATTGAAAAATATAAGGGTTCCCTTAACCATAGAAGTAAAAGTTACTAGCCCCTCTTCATCAATGCCAATTTGTAAATTAGCGTCGAAAAGCCTTACCAACCGCTTATAGCCTCTCCGCTCCGCGGTGTTCACATCCAAAATAGTAGACAAGCCCGCTTCCACAAACAAACCTTCCACGGGTGTCGCAACGAAATCGGCAAACTTTACTAGACGCCCCAACAATAACTTCAACCCCGCGGTCTCGATATACTTCTTGACTATCTCTTCGTCTTCATTGCACCACTCTATTTCTTGTGGTGACAATTGGGGGTAAAGCTCATAAACGTTCGCCATGGCGATTTGGGGCCAAATTGGAAGGGGAGATGGGTAGATCCGGGTAGAGAATGCCGCTAGCTTTCAATTAAGACCAATTTTGTGGAGAATAGTTGAGAATTGGAGGAGCAAGAGGTGGTGGAAGTGGAGAAAAGGGGTGAGGAGCTTGCTGGAAGAAAAAGAGAGGGGGGGGGGGCGTGCTGTTTGGCTGAAGGCTACGGCCTTCAGCCCTTTTATTTTTTTCTGCCAGCGCAGGGGGGGTCGACACGGGTGTCGACCCACCCAAGGGGGGTCGACCCCTGTGTCGACTACCCCTGTATATTTTTTTTCTGCTGTTTCTCTTTGGTTTCTGATTTTTGATTTTCTTCTCTTCTCGGCAATTCTTGTCTACTTCGCGATAGTCCGCCTCCACCTCTCGTGCTATGTTACCGGTTTACACCCTGACACGCACACTGTTCGCGTCGGTTCCACTTCCTTGAAGTATACACTTATGCGGAACACGAAATCTCCAGAATATCCATCTTTGTGTACACGTCACAGTTTCACTTATTGGTTCAAAAATTCTCTTTGACTCCATTTTTCCGTGTACGGGGTAAAAGTTCTATTTCTTCCTAAGTTTGGTCCTCAAACAACTCCACTAGACTTAGATTTTTATATACACCGAATATCTATATAATTACTCTCTCTTAAAAAAAAATTCAAGCAAAGCTAAACCTAGGCTCTGATACCAGATGTAACAACCCGGGTTTCGACAGACCGAATTTTTGTCAAAATCCAGTCCATCGAACCCCGAGCTGAGTGTCCTGGTATCTTGCAGAGAAGACAGAGAAAGAAAACATGTCAGAACTTCATAAAGCAACTCGCAGCAGAAGTAATTAAATATAGTTTTTCCGAACGTAACTATACCTCATTCATAATACTGCTATGTCAGAATTTAAGCTATATCATCTCTGTCTTGTACCTAACCTGCACATGTTTTGAGGAGGGGGGTCAGAACATAAGTTCTGTGTGAGTGTAGTTATAATAAACTCCTGTATACTCTACATGTACCGTTTAGTTACGGTTTCTGGTCTCGTTAGGTTATTTACCAAATTGGCCTTTTTGACCCAACCCGTGTCATTCCCACCCACTCACTAGCATAATAACCCAACTCGTACAGTCCTTTCATGTATGTGTACAATCCCTTACCGTAATTACTACGGGCCCTAAGCCTGTTTTCCGTACTACCTTACCATAGTTCCAACATCCTAGAAAACTCGTTCGGACTATTACCTTTATTCTAGCTCTAAATTTTCGAATGTTCGGTTGGAATTCGTGCCACCTAGGACCACTAGGGATTATGCAACTTACTAAACGTTCTCGCAACTCGGTCTGGGTCCAAGCCACCTAGGTCCACTAGGGATTATGCTACCCACCGACAACGCCCCTTTTTCTCCTACGTATACTTCGTGAACCATTTTTCCATGTCTAGTCGCACATGTGTCTCAACGTGCCACCCGAGTCCCGTGACCGGGCAAAACAAGAAATACGGGACTCGGTCGGGAGCTTTAGATTGTCTGCCGATGCAGATGTCAAGGTCTGTTTTTGTAACCGTGGCTATGGTCCCACGGGACCCCTCCCTCAACTACTGAAAGGAAATCCAAGAAAGATCATGTATGAGAACTGTACTCACGGCCTCAACTATGCCCCACTTTCCTATTGGCCAACCTCACCCATGACTCGATAGAAAGTGCATGGTCTGTTGGGAGTTCTCTGCCTTTCCGTTCGTGCACGATTGACTCAAGATGGTAGGTAGTCGACGACGCGCTATCCAGGGCAAAAACAAGAATCGACGACTCCACGCTAATCCATCCCAGTCTTTAGGTTGCTCGCATAGCAACCAAGGCATACTCTTGGCTCTTCTACCGCAGACCTTAACCTCTGTGAGGCCAGGTTTCATGGACCATCCGCCACCTCACAGAAGGATACCAAGAGTACCCTCACGTCCCCCGAAGCTACCGCCTCGTCACCCAGTTCGTTGGAGCCATTATCTAAGTCAGATAATTCGCTCCCCCTCGTATACTAAGCGATGACCTACCGTATCAGGTTACACATCTATATATCAACTGGTCCCACGTCCTTGGCTAAGAATTTTTGACTTAGTTATCTCTGACTAAGGTTTACCACTTAGCTTCCTTTCCCGTTGCCCTTGTTAACTACGTTTTTCCTACCTAGTCCCTCTAACTAAGGTTTCGGTCTAATGGGTTAAGTGTTGCCCAAGTTTTAGACTTAACCCGTCCACGAATCATGCCAAGGGCGGCTAAGTATTCAAGTTCAAGTCCTTAACCCTATCCAATTACTATTTTTAGGTTGGTTAAGTATATTCAAACGGTTCGCGACTTAGCCTTATCGAATCATCATGTATAATTGATTAAGTATAAGTTACTTAACCCCATTAAATTATCATGTTAAGTTGGTTAAGTATTGGTTACTTAACCACATTGAATTACCAAGTTTAGATTGGTTAAGTGTTTAACTTAACCCCATCGAATTACCGTGTTTAGATTAGTTAAGTGAAGGTTACTTAACCCCATATAATTACCAAGTCGGATTAGTTAAGTGTAAATCGATTAACCCCATTGAATTTACCGTGTTAGATTAGTTAAGTATGGATTACTTAACCCCATCTAATTACCGTGTTTAGATTAACCAAGTGTAGGTTACCTAACCCCATCCCCCAATTGTCTTATATGGTTAAGTGTCATTAAGGAACCAAGTCCGGTTTAACTTAACCTTCCCATTCGTGTCATATCGGTTAAGTGTCATTAATCAAAATTACTTAACCTTTTCATGTGGCATTAATTAGATTAATGCACCTCAACCTCTCACATTAGACTTTGTTGTGGCTACTAGATAAGCCAGGCGGGTCCGGGTAGATTTACACCACAACCCAGTCTAACCTCGGGTTTTAAGTGCTACATGACCAACTACCCACATTGGGTCCTATTGTTTGTAGCCACTAGTTAAGCCGGGCGGGTCCGGGTAGATTTATGCTACAAACTCAACCCAACCTCGAGTTGGCCACTTTCATGTTTGGTCTAGTGTCATGTCCATAATCATGTTTTTCAAGCATAATCATATGCCAACTTTCGTGCTATATTTTCAAATCATGTCTCATGTCATTTAAACTTTGCCTAACTACCCATAGCGTTTTCCCCATCGCACGTATATTTGCATCAACACGAATAGATCAAGAGGGAACATATAAACATGACAAAGTGGGCATAAAATGGCAAAGTAGTCACAAGTTAAACATGGTGAGGCTAAGGGTATCCTACACAACTTGCATATGTGGTGATTTGTTTCTAAACATGTATGACACCAACTTAGCAACATAGGGGGATAGCATGGAAAAAGTGAACATACATGTAACTAGCATTAAGTTTTAGCATCATAGGCAATTTATCATAAGGTTCGTGAAGTGTTATAGGTTGCATTGTGCAAAATCACCACATAAAGCTCATGGCTTTCTACCTAAAAGTCAACATGAACGTTACTAGGTTCATGATAGGTAAGCATTAGGTCCTCAAGCGTTACACAAATCCTATTTTAACTTGCTATATGTTCATGATAATTCCAATCCATGATTCATATGTTTGAACGATCATAGCATTTTACACAAAAGGTTGTTATAACACCACTCACTTAGGTTGATGCCTTCTATGCAACGATTAGATCTCGCTTTATTTTGATTTCATGCCAAGAATTGATCTTTCAACCTCCTTGTGCTATTTGAATCAGAACTCCTCTCTTTTCCCTTGCGTAGTCCCCTTGGCTCCAAGCTCTTCATCCAAAGTCGTCACCTTTCTTGGCCTAAACCTCCTTAGTTACAAGAAGAGAGCTTTTGTGGAGACAAGAGTGAAGAAGTGGGCCTAAAATCCATTTGGAGGAGAGGGAGGTAAGTCTAGTAACCGGCATGGCTTCGCCGTGGAGTATGGTGATCATTTCAAGGGGTCTAGGGGTGTATTTATAGCCACAAAGTCGTGATTCTCGTCCAAGAAACCAGCCAATAAGCATTAGAACGCTCCAGAAGAAATTCTGGAAAACGTGGGTAGGGGTCGACCCCTGGGTCGACACTAGTGTCGACCCTGCTGGGGGGGTCGACACCCATGTCGACCCTAGTGTCGGGTGGGTCGACACCTGGGTCGACCCCCCTGTCGACTTGCTGGTTTGGCGGGAATTTTTCCTGCCTTTCCTATCTGGGCTTGAATCTCGAATCCGTTTTGATTTTAGACTGTTTTAAAATTTCTGAAACTTCGTACGGTCATAACTTCTTCATACGGAGTCCGATTTACGAAAATTCGGACTCGTTTTCGGGTAGAATTCCGAGACGAACGTAATGGTGAAATCCGTTTAACTAGTGTCTGAATATTTACATGAGTATCTTTTATTTTCCATTGTTCTTAGTTAACTTGTTTCGCGTATCGCCATTATATTATACCGTCTCGGAATATATATATATATATATTTGAATTTCTTATTTATTTAAATCATAAAAATGCGGGGTGTTACAACAGTGGGGCATGAACTCTTGTCTTTCATGGATGCGTACTCAGGCTATAATCAGATCATGATGCACGAGCCAGACCAGGATAGTACTAGTTTCATAACTGATCGTGGGTTGTATTGTATAAGGTAATGCCGTTTGGTTTGAAAAATGTAGGTGCCACATATCAACGCCTAGTAAATTCAATGTTCAAAGGGCAAATTGGAAAGACCATGGAAGTCTACGTTGATGATATGTTGGTGAAATCCAAAAAGGCAAAGAGTCATATGGAAGACCTTGACGAGATGTTTCAAATCATAAGGAAATACGGCATGAAGCTGAATCCACTCAAATGTTCATTTGGTGTAGCTGCAGGGAAATTTCTTGGCTTCATGGTAAATGCTCGGGGCATTAAAGTAAACCCAGCGCGGGTGGTTGCCTTGCGGGAAATGCAAGCTCCGAGGACTAAAAAGGAACTCCCAAGCTTGAATGGCAAGGTAGCAGCTTTAAGCCGTTTCATTTCAAAGGCGACGGACAGGTGTATTCCCCTCTTTGATGCATTGAAAAAGGAAAGGAAGAGTTTCCAGTGGACTCCTGAGTGCCAGCAAGCATTTGAGGAGCTCATCAAGCACATGGGATCACCTCCGATGCTGTCAAAACCAAAGGATGGAGAAAGCATGTTCCTATATCTTGCAGTATCATCCCATGCTCTGAGCGTAGCCCTCATCAAGGAAGAAGATAAAGTTCAGTGGCCGGTATACTACATCAGTAAAAGGTTTACCGAGGCTGAAAGGAATTATCCGAAGATAGAAAAGCTTGCATATGCCTTGCTGTCGCATCACAAAAGCTCAGGCCTTATTTGCAATCTCATTCTATTAAAGTCCTTATAGATCAACCTTTAAAACAAGTGTTGTTCCGTCCAGAAACCTCGGGGAGACTACTAAAGTGGAATATTGAGCTCAGCCAATATGATATCACTTATCACCCCAGGAAAGCGATAAATGGGCAAGCTCTGGCTGACTTTATTGCCGAGTTCACTAATAGAGGAGAGGAAATGGAAGAAACCAATGAGTTGGTCGCCAGATGGAAGCTTTTTGTTGATGGTGCTAAGAATGAATACTGTGCTGGGGCAGGAATAGTATTCGAAACTCCAAAAAAGGCAGGTATATTGTGCTCTACGGTTCGAATTCTTCGTTACCAACAACGAGGCCGAGTATGAATCTTTTCTTGGAGGATTGAGAGTTGCGAAAGAATTAAGCCTGAAAAGTTTATTAATCTTCAGCGATTCACAGTTGATGGTTTCCTAGATCAAGGGTGAATTTCAGACCAAGATGGGAAAGCTCCCGACGTATCTACGCAAAGCCAAAGAGTTTCTTGACAATCTGGAGTATTATTCTATTTCCCATATCCCTAGAGGAGAAAATTGGAAAGCCGATTCTTTATCAAAGCTGGCTAGTACCGGAGATCCTCAAATCTTCGATCTAGTTCCTGTGGAAGTTTTATCTAGTTCTAGTATTGAAGAATCCGATGTAGATTAGGTTATGGAGACAACCGACGAGCCAGACTCGTGGATGACCCCCATCAAGAACTATATACTCCATGGAACACTTCCTGAAAACCCGAAGAGTCGCAAGAAGTTGCTTCAAAAGTCTCGCTTGTATCTCGTCCAAGATGGTCGCTTATATAGGAGAGGATATTCAACACCTTTGCTACGATGTGTAACAAAGTAAGAATCCAAAGCAATCCTGGCAGAATTACATGAAGGAGATTGTGGAGGGCATGTAGGAGGACAAACTCTTCCCAAAAAAGTTCTCCGATATGACTACTTTTGGCCTGAAGTAAATCTCGACTCTATGATCTTCGGGAAAAAATGTGATCGATGCCAGAAATTTGCAAAAATTCCGAGAGCTCCATCGACTGAGTTGACACAAATGTTGAGCCCTTGGCCATTTGCCGTTTGGGGCATAGACTTGATTGGAGTACTACCTACTGCAAAATCCAGCTTCAAGTATGCCATATTTGCTGTGGATTACTTTACTAAATGGGCTGAAGCTGAACCACTGGCAACCATCGCATCAAGAAAGGTGATCAATTTTGTTTTGAAAAATATCATATGCAGATTTCGAATTTCGCAGAAGATTATCACCGACAATGGCACCCAATTTGAAAGTGATGAGTTCAGGGACTTTTGCGGCAAATATCATATTCAGAAAAGTTTTGCAGTAGTTGCCCATCCGCAGGCCAACGGGCAAGTCGAGGCAGTCGACAAAATCTTGAAGTCTACCATTAAGAAGCGTCTCGAGAAAGCTTAAGGAAACTGGATTGAAGAACTGCCACTTGCGCTATGGGCTTACCGTACGACTCATAAAACTTCAACAGGGCACACTCCATTCTCTCTGGCATTTGGTTCGGAAGCGATGATACTTGTGGAGTTAGAGGTCCCTACTCACCGCAGAATCCACTTTGACCAGAAAGAGAATGAAAAGCTGCAACTTGAAGCCCTTGATTTACTCGAAGAAAATAGGGCCGAGACGGAGCTTAGAATAGTCGCCCACCAAAGAAGAATTGCCCGACATTTCAATCAAAAGGTCAGGCATAGAACATTCGAAGAGGGAGACTTAGTGTTAAAAAAGATCATGATCGCAACAGGAGTCTTTGGCCCCAATTGGGAAGGACCATTTGTCATCAACCAAAAGCTCCTCGATGGTACCTTTAAACTCAAAACTACAGACGGAGTGGAACTCCCAAGGGCCTGGAACAGTGATCACCTCCGTCGCTATTTCAAATGACATTTTAACTCATATTCTTTTGTATTCTTCTATGAATATAGTAGATACCTTGTATGAGATTACACGAATACGAATAAAACAGTTCTTTTGATTCCTGTCTAAATTGTACATTTGCATACCTTTGATTATATATATCCAAGGATGCAAAGTTATGATTTCTGATTATTGGACATAATAAATTCGCTGGCTCACTGTCCGATGAAAGCCCGGTGTTAGTTCATAGCATATTCTAAAAGGACAAAATTGCGTACATGGATTCATAAAGCACCGCCCGCCAAAATACGGGAGTATGAAATGTCTCCATAAAAAAAAAGAGAAGAACAAAACACCAAGGCCAACCAGCGGGAAAAACCAAAGGAATAAAATCAAGAAAACTCGCTAAAAATTACACCAAAGGAGCATCATCCAAAAGGATCGATTTAGGTTATGATTTTACTACTAAGACTTCTTGATCAATTCGAATGTCCAATAAAATCAATACCTACTACGTGGAACTAGGCAGACACAAATTTAACCCAAAACCTCTTCGGGGTTGCTCAGTCAAATAACTTAAAGTCAGAAAAATCTGACCATGTTATTACCAAACCGAGTTTTTAACCCAAAACCTCTCCGGGGGTGCTCAGTCAAATAACTTAAAGTCAGAAAAATCTGACCACGTTATTACCAAACCGAGTTTTTAACCCTAAACCTCTCCGGGGGTGCTCAGTCAAATAACTTAAAGTCAGAAAAATCTGACCACGTTATTACCAAACTGAGTTTTTATCCCAAAACCTCTCCGGGGGTGCTCAGTCAAATAACTTAAAGTCAGAAAAAATCTGACCACGTTATTACCAAACTGAGTTTTTAACCCAAGACCTCTCCGGGGGCACCCAATCGACTGCAAAAGACAGTAAATATCTGACCAAGTAATGTCACAAATTGGGTAAAAGACCTCTTCAAGAGGCATCCACTCATTTCTCAAATATCTAGTACATCTAGATGCAAAGGATGGAGAATTCCAGATAATGCATGCAAAGTTCGTATGAAGTATAAAAAGCTCCGAATGTCACAGTGCAATGACAGACACTTTTTAAATTCTGATTACAACCTAGAGCATCCAATCCTCAATTCCATTTTCAATATATCAGGGTTGAAACAATCCATTGGTACGGGGGCATATCATATCACAAAGTCGAAAGTGACTGTTTGATTCTTCGCATACCAAAGGATCATTACAACCATATATAGTTGAAAAATCCATAAACAAGCAAAATGTGTAAAGTGAGATGTGCAAGTGTGGTGTACACACCAGAATATGCGGAAAAAACATAATAACAAGGTCAAAAGTACAAAGACACAGAACATTGTCACATCACATTCAGACACAGAATCAAGTCCCAGCATTGTCAAATACAAATTATTCAGAATTCAAGACACTGCAAAGTAGTAAGCGAGGATCGGCACTCGCATATACATCCGGTCTGGATAAAGTCTGATAAATGCAAAATGGGCAAATCTAAGCCGCTACTTCTTCAAATCGCCAGATCTCAATGCAGGTTTGGAAGCAGAACCCTCAGGGGTTGACAAGCTAGTAGCCTTCTTCTTGATATAACGCTTTCGGTTTCCCCGACCAGTAGGAGAATTAACCTTTTTTCCTTGATTGTCAATCACGTCATCAATTGTTTCTTCAGAGTCATGATCTTCTTCTTGGAGTTTATGGAGGTCTCGATCAAGGTTGACAATCGCATCAATTCTTTCTTCCTGAGAGACTGGTTGAGAGAGCATTATTTCCGTAGAAGCATCAACAAATGGGCCTGTATTAAATGAAGGCAAGTCAGTTTCGATGGCATTCATCACCATGGCAGTATATCCACCGACAGGAGGCAATGGTGAAAGTAAATTCATTGTATGATTATAACAGTCCACAAGTTTAGAATGTCCCAGAGAGGCAAGGAGATAATCTAAGTCTAGCATAACTTGATGCATGTCATCTTTACCTGAGACGGGAGGGTTAGTGTCGATTGCATAATCATCAATGTTTATTACTCCATCCAAATCCTGCTGTTTGTTTTTAGCAGAATTTCCAGCAAAATCACCCTCTCCTCCAGCAGTGGGAGGAGGAATTACGACATCTGCATGGGCTGGAAAGCTTGAGATGTTAACGCCATCAGTTAGCTTGGTGAAAGTATCATCAACAATAATACCTGAAGTTTTAGCTCCGGATGATTCACCATGATGGCTCTTGAGGAAGTTTCTACCATCAGCCAAGGCCTCTCGTTCTTCTTCATCCAATAAGTCAAGCTGGAGTTGGTTGTCCTCGGTCCCGTCGGATCGTTTTAATACCTCTTCCCAAACGTGAGCAAGGGTGTTCCCATAACCATCCCTTAAGAAACGGAGGCTCCCCCCGTATATAATGCTGCAAACGTAAAATTCCATAAAGGTAGCTTCATCCTCTTCTTTAATCTTTCGGGCATTGTCAAAAGCTTCTTGCCTTTCTTTCTCCAAAAGAATAAGTTTTGGCAGTTTCAACGGCAAGTTTGTCACGAAGAGATATGATTTCCAACACACGAGCAGATGAAGTCCTTCTTTCCAGGGCTAGCCGAGCTTCAGAATCCTCTTGTGCCTTAAAGGCATCTTCAGTTTGTTTTTTCAGTTCAATTTTCTTTTGTTTGGCAGCCTCGAGTTCTTTATGGAGCCTTTCGATCTCGGATTCCAAGTCATTAACCCTAGAACCCCCTTCTAATGAAGAGATCTGTGTTTCCTGGGCCTTGATGACTTGAATAAGCTGGGCTTTTTCATCCTCCAAGTTTTTGATGCTTTCAATTCGCTTGGTATTGAGATTCTGAAAGTCATAACCAAGTCGCTGCCATGCTGAGAAACGCTTCTCAGTATTTTTGCTAACATCGTCTAGAATACCCTTAGCTCTTGCTACATCCTCGATCATGTCCCGTTTATCTTCGGCGCAGAGATCTACGTCGAATTTCATCCCTCTCATGTCCCAATCTCCGAATCTGTGAGAAAAAGGTGGGCTGGGGCATCCAAATTCCTTCTCTACGTCAAGCACTTCGCGCGGCCTTGAAATAATAGCTTGAAGCTCGACTGGGGTTGGAAAAGGAGGAACATATCCTCGTGCACGCTTCTGTGGGACCTCCATGCTTAGATCATCTCCGCTTTTCCTCTTTTTCTGAGGGCCCCCTTTTTCTTTCCTTGCCTCATCATCCATTGACCTTAGATGGTCATAAAACCATGCTCTTTGCTCTAAAGTTCATTCATAAGAGACATGCGGAGGAATTGGGTGATGGTCGTGTAACTTCTGGGGTTGAGATGTCTTGGTTAAAGGAGGGGCTTGCTTAGAGCGTTTCTTTGAAAGATGGGCAAGGTTGGAGGAAGACTGTATACTTTTCCGGAAATTGTCAATAAGCGAGGACGACCTCATTCCTGTAAAAGTAACAGATTCCTTCAGCACTCGAAAATATGTGAATAAAGAAACATATGGAGTAAACAGATAAAAGTACGACTTTGAAAGCAAGCTTAGTCCTAAAAACAAAAAATAAAGCAAAACATGCCTAGCAAGCTTGTGTTGGATTTTGATCCTAAGCCTATTCTTGCATCCGGTACTGATTCAGGAATCTTTCGAGGGTTGGTATCAAGCTGAACGCTGGGGGCTGTGGAACCTGAGGTAGGGGTATTTTCCTTATTAAGGTATCGCACGGTATCTAAGTCAGGAAGTTCGCCAAAGGTACCCGTGGAATCTCCATCTTAGGTACTTGGCATAGATGAGTCCATAAGAACATCTTCAATGTTCTGTTCGTTATCTAAAGTTGTTTCCTCTACCTCAAGCTGTTTACCCTCCCGCTGTACAAATTCCTCTCTAGTATTTTAAGGAGGCAGGGTCTCAGTAATTTTTTCTGAGGCTTTCGGGGTATTTGCATGTTTTTCAGGAACAATCTCTGCAATTTTCTCCAGGATTGCCGAAATGTCAACCTGTTTTTCAGAAATATCTTTATGTTTTTCAGGGGTGCCCAAAGGTTTCTTGCTACCACTACCAGTTTGTGTACACCTCTTCATGTATTTTTTGGCTGTCTTCTTCACCGTCAAAGTACGGGATGGGGGAAGTAGGTCGTATTGTCGAAGGAATTCTTCGGAAAGCAAAAACTGTCTACTTCTTTCGGTTTCGCTAACAGATAGTAGTAATTCCAGAAGAGATTGGTCAACATTTGTTCCTTGGTCAGAAGGAGCCTCTGTAAAATGAAGAAGAGAATCAGTAAACTATCGTGAAAGGTGAAACGAAATTTTTGTGAATATTTACCTCCTTCGGTCCACCGACCAAGAAAGCTGTCAAGACACCGGATATAGAAATATTGATTGGGAAATCCTTTGACACTCTCAAGCAAGCCAGTTATGACCCTAGATTGTCTTCTTTCTACGAAGAAAAAGGAGGGACGTTCCTTCTTCCTTTGCTTAAAAGAGTATAAGGAGCATATATCTTTGAAAGTCGGTTCGCGTTTTATAACTCTCACAAACAACACGTATAAACTCATAAGGATAAAATAGCCATTGGGGTGTAATTGATAAGGAGCAATGGCCAAGTTTTTCAGGATCATTTCTATATAAGGGTTGAAAGGAGGAATCACTCCACTCTGGAGCATCCCACGATTAACTGTAACATATCCAAGGGGAGGGTGATCAGGCAAATCATATTTTCCAGGGAACTTGACTTCATCATCAGAAAGGCTATGTTGCTTGCACAATTTGCGATACAAGTCAACATCAAGCATCGTCAAGTAGCTATCAGTTGGTGTATGAGTAAGAAATCGAGGGATTGTAAAGTTTTGATCAACATTCATCTCAGTGACAGCAGCAGAAGAGGTTTCAATATTTTGATCAGAAGTTCCAGCTTCACTAGCTAATGAAGTTTCCTCAGCAACTTGGCGAGCTTTTTGTCTAGTCGTCATTTCTACATAAACAAGTGCACTTGAAAAATAAGCTACAAGAATATTAAGTGAGTTTTAACAGGGTCGGCCTTGGCAAGCTAGAAGTCGGGTCGGTTCAAAGCTAGACAGGAACTGGTCGCTCAAAACTAGTAAACTTTTGGTCGCACAAAATTAAACTCTTCTTGGTCGGCAAACTATTCTAATATTGGTCATTCCATTATCAATCCAGTTATGACCAATCTAAAATCGACCACGTCCTGACTGGTCCAGATTTAAACCTGCCCTGGTCAATCTAATACCAACCAATTTTTGGTTGGTTAAAGAGCCAATCCAGATCTGGATAATTCTAAGCCAATCAAGACCTGGTCGGTATCAAATCAGTCATAACTCAGAACGATAATGGAATGAATCGGTCCAGTCAGGTAAAGCTGTTCAATCTCGCACAAGCTTGTTTCTGTTTACACCTCTGGTCGGTCAAGCAGAATATAATAGGGCTGGTCGGTCCATACACTGTTTTATCTCTTTAAACTGGTTGATTAAACAAAAATTGGCCAATAGGACTATGAAAAACAGTACAAGACCGACACGACTCAATTATGCTAAGATTGACCAGGCTGTTCGTGCATTAGAAAGAAAACAGAAATTATTTGATGCGAATGCATAATGAAAACGTCATGAAATGATGGTTTAAGCAAAAAATTATGTATGCATCATATATGTGTAGGGAAAGTTGGCTATTTCAAAACTTATGCCAAAATGAATTATTTCTATAACAAATCTATCTAAGCATAAGTTATAATGAATCATGTGAAATTTCATGTATGTTTAGAAATTATTAATCTAACTTGTCGCTGGTACGAGCGGTGAGCGACAGAGTATAATGGCTTGAAATAGTCGCTTAAATCTATGCAGGACATGGTAAGAATCAAGTTTGAATAGGGTCAGTCCAGCACGATCTAAGGATTGGTCGGTCCTGTACGACCACCGGACTGGTCGGTCGCCCCAGAACTTATCTAAGATTGGTCGGTTTAAAGCAAAAACTGGAGCTCTGGTCACTCAACACTTGCCTGGGTCGGTTTGCATCAGACTTCACCTCAGGTCGGTCTAAAATCAACCAAAGCCCTAGTCGGTTCTAAGCAGGTCGGTTTTAGGGGCAATACACATAAAAATCGAGCTAAGTCGGTCGTACTTTAAAAGCAAACATGGCAACTGCTACAAATATGTGATACAGACGGTATAAAGGGATGATTTTGGAAGGGAAATCAGGCATCTATCATAAGACATTAACATAGCCTCATCAAATCATGAATTTAGATAAACATATCGTTGGCATTATTACAAAAACAAGGTGTTATGGAGTGTTCTACGTCGGTTTCATCACGCAGAACCATGAAACAAATCAAACCGACCCTTATAATTACTTCGAACAATTCTTATATCAAAGAATATCCAATTCAAGAATTTAAGTACATGAAAAGGGTTACATCAATCCAATCTCCATTCAGTTCAACCCCAAATAACATCACAAACCGCAATTTCCTAACAATCCCAATCCGATTGCATTTTAACCCAAAGAATCCGGTCAAATTCAAAAGTCAGCATCGATCATTCCCAAATTAACATCAAAACAGAGACATATACCTGCAATTAGATCAACTAGTTGGAGGAGTTTGGATCGGACTTCCAGGCTTCAGCGAGATGTGAACTCAAGTGACTGGGATCCAAATCTTTGTCAAAAGATTCGAGGTAAGCAGCCATGGATGGATCGGATTCCTGGATTAAATCGGTGGAGCGAAATGAGGTTGGAGAATTTTCTTTAAGAGGACGCCGCCATTAAAATGAATTAGTCAGAATTGAGAGAAATGAGGAATATCAAAGGGTTAAGGTGAAGTTATATAGCCAGGCCGACCAGCCCGTCCCGTTATTGACTGGACCGAATTAACCTGAAGAGAAAAAAAATCGATCCATGCAAATTAAGTTTAAAACCGACCCCTAGTTAAATTTGATCAATAAAGTCCATCAGCGTATCGTATAATATTTCGAAGTCCATAATTTTTCATACAAAATATTATGAAACTCCGAGGGGCAAAATGTTATCCATTAAAATCGATATGTATAATTGATGGGTTATTGACAAATTTATACGGGTCGGTTCTGTGACACTTAAAAAGGGGTCGGTTTTGTAACACTTAAGAAGTGGTCGGTTCTGTGACACTTAAGAAGGGGTCGGTTCTGTAACATTTAAGGAGGGGTCGGTCTCATAAGAGCTCCTAGTTGGTCGTAATCCTTCAAACCATTTTTCAAGAAGGGTCGGTCGTAATGGACAGTATCTCTGGTCGTCCTTTTCCTCACAAGGCTCCTGGTCGCATTTTCTTCCAAGCAAAGTGATCGGTTCCTTTCTTGCTATCATCCTCATTGGGTCCACCATTCATGAAGTCTTGGTCGTTCTGCTTTGAATCTAAGCCTTCGGGTCGCTCCAACCTATCATAGCTGGTCGATCTCATCTCCATGCTAGCCTGGTCGCTCCAACCTACTTCGAAGCCTCAGGGTCGGTCCACCCTACGTCAAAGACCCTTGGTCGGTCTGCTCTGCACCTAAGCTTCCAGGTCATCAAAATAGGTTTTGGGTCGATCAAAGCTGATCTGGTCGGTACAAAAGCATTCCAGCTAGTGACAGAAAGCAGTGGCATTTCTGTAAATACTCAAAATACCGACCCATAACCTGAAAGTCATATTTCCGCCATTTCGTCACCTATAAATAGGGCATGACTTCCATCATTTTGGGAGAACTTTCTGGAAGGAGGAGGAGGTGCTGTCAAATTGTCCTTGGACTCTTTTTCAAGCATTCCAACATCCATTCTTCATGATTCACCGAAGACTTATTAAGCTTGTGGTCATGGCTTCCATAGAAGAAGAGGCATAAGCACTTCATGAGAGAAAGGATTAATGGCAAAAGCTCCATCATCGAAGAGTTTTTCGCTGTCCTTTCAAGTTTTCTATCATTCTCAATGAGTGTTAAGATGAATGCATATCGAAAGAGCTTCTACGAATGTATGAGTGAACAAATATTGTAAAACTCTTGGTGAGGAATAGGATTCCTTCTTCAGAGTGGACGTAGACTCCAATAAGGGTCGAACCACTATAAACTCTCGTCTTCTTTTTTATATTTTGATGTTTTCAGATCTTAGATATGGCTTCACACAATTGTAAAGGTATTCTTGCACCTTGCCTCTGAAAAGGTGACGTGCTTTCTAAGCATCTCGCCTCCGATTAGGTGACGTGTCAAGCAATATTTCAGTTGTTTTGCCAAAATTTTGGTTTAACAAATACTAGTAGAAGTTATGGAACATGTAATACTACCAAATGAGGAGCATATCTCTATGGTGACGAGAAAGTTTACATGACAACCGCCTGATACCACCTGCATTGAACAACACAAAGAATCAATGTACAAGTGTCTGACTGATATAGGATGATCATCAAAGAAGAAACAAAAAACAATATGTCGTATATCTCATAGCACATGAATAAAATATATATGAACATATACCACATAATAGTAGTGGGACATAGCAGAGTGGGAACTTCATCTCCGTAAAACCACTAACTTACATATAACAAACACCAACATCTGGCATACATTTGCTACATATCTCTTAAACTATGTAAACAAAACAACAAAGGCAACATATATACAATATAAAGTAATACGCTAAGCACACCTAACTTGTCTTCGGAGTAGCTACAGCATTACCAAACTTGTTATCTAGCTAGTACACTCATCAGCAATGTTGATGAACACCCATGATAATAAGAGAATACATATAAGCTTAGGTTAAACAACAATCCGATGCAAGTGATAAATGACCACCGAATGCGATACTAGAAAATATGATGTTAGAAATTCTCATACCTGATCTGTCCCTACAACCAAAAAACCATCGCATAAAAACTAAGTATAAATTCTACTAAAGAAAACATACAATATATGATACATGGAAATAATAGGCTAGAAGAGTCTATGCAACTTCCTTCATCATTTCTATTTACAGTCCCTACTTCGTTATCTTACAAGTGCTTAGAGAAAGAGATAGAGCACTCATTTCAACCATAAAATCCATAAAATAAAACCTAGCCATTGCCTTCAAAAGCCTTGAATACGTTAATTGCCCATGTGACAATCCTTGCTCATGCCAATTGTATTGGAAAATTGTAGTTTCTAGTTTGACTTCCATGTTTGCGGGACCTATATATTTAACTTATTTTTCCTTCAGGTGTAACAACCCGTATTTTTCCCAAGTTTTAATCGGTAATTAAACCGACTCAAACCGTTCATAAAAACGGATTGTTAGGGGTACTTACACATTTGAACGGAAATAAAATAACTTTTCATTATCATAACCATAATTTTACATCACAGTTACAATGATCATCAGAGTACAACAGAAACACATTGGAAAATAATATATGTAAAATCTTAGCGGAAGAATAATGATCCAAAATATAGCTTTAGGTCCAACCCTGAATCGTGCTCTATCTTGCTCCAAGGCTAAATATGCAAACCAAACTACTAGCTGCCCATGTGGAAAATTATCAGCAACCAGAGTTTAGATGAAGGAACAATAAACCCTAGGCCAGTCATGGGTTGGTGTGAGAATTAAAACAGTTATTTTTAGGTTTATTTTAAAGTGAAGTAAATCATAAGACCATGCAGTATAACAAGGAATGATTTTTTTTCCTTATGAATACAAGTGCATAAAAATTCGCAATGCTTTTTCGAAAATGAAGCTACAATAAGGTCTCACGGCACACACACACACACACAATGCAAACACGAATTTGAGCTAGGTTTCTCCTTATTCTAACCAAAAATGCTTGATACGCTAAAAATCCTCCGATATTATTATTAGTGCATAGTGCGGAAATCCTTTCGCAAGTAAATATATTAATCCTAGTCAGCATAATACCCTATCCCATTATGTTAACATAATAGTATACAGCTCACAGTGGAGAATGGATTTCCAACAAATGATCAGGCTAAGGAACTTCCTTACCGAGGAGTGCACCTCTAGAGGGATTCCCCGAGAACCAAACAGGCTCTCTGCTAACGCGAGGTCGGTCAATCCCTTAACTTGATAAATCAGAGTGCACTTAAGTATGCCATCTCCCGGTCATTACCAACCTTTAACCAGGACCCCGCATCATCAACAACCACGTATGTAGAAGCTGCCACATAAGTAATACCTGGGCTTCATACCATAGTACACATTTTTATCTAAAAGGAGATAACAAAACATATCCTCATTGCATTTTTCCTATTTTGGCCATTTCCGGGGTGTGAGGCTTGCCAAAGTCTCGTTACACAAAGCTACCAAGCCATGTTTTGATCATCAATAGCTCATCACTTATTATGCCACATTGTCATTTTATAACATATAATTGATAATTACTAATCATATAACCTTTGAGCTTATACGTCTCAAAGAAGAGTGTTAAGCTAAGAGAATAAATTCTCCGCCACCAATTAAAAATATGTTTAGTAAAGATCAATCAATATATTAACAAAATACAATGTTAGACACACATCCACACAAGTTCGTTCTAGGTTCGAACGAAACCGAAGGCACATTATTCCTCATCCAATAAAGTAGAGAGACCCTTGTAAACCTAGAAAAACTCCAAATATGTCCGGACCACTACTATATATAACCTCATAATGGGAGCTTCCCAAAACATCAACAAGTAGTCCATTCGATATAAAGATTCTCGGTCTTCATCCACTGTCTTCAATATCCTATTTTGCTTCATTTCATCGTATCATTATTTGGAATGGTTTTCGGATACAGGTCCGATTTCGCTCTTTCCAAATAATTAGCGTAATTTAAAAACAATTGTGGATTATATCAAATCTTAATCAAGTCTCCCTTTTACCTTATTTTGGTTAACTGAATTTTTTCTTTAACCTTCTTCATTTAATAAAAAACCATTTCAAAAATAAAGAATTTATTCCCTTAATTTTTTTAACATGAAGTTCCTTTAATTCTTGTAATCCTGTTTAAATCTTAATTAAAGATTTATTCATAAGTTTCACAAATTTAAACATATCCTTTAATCCATATATCAAGCTAAACCAAAATCGATTGATATTGAAAATAAGATTTAAACAGAAATTATATTAGCTTATATTCGATACGAATTCTCATAGTCAGCGAATACTATAAGTGGAATAACGATATAAATATCTTTCAATTTCCCTAGCTAGAATATATCTAATAACGGAATTCCATATCAAATATCCGAAGATTATTTCTATCCAATCTCAATTTGAAAACCTTTATCTTTAAAAGATTAAACTGAAACCATAATACATAAGAACTAGATGAAAACTATATCAGCTCATGTTCGATATAAATTCCCATACTCAATGGATACTATAAGTGGAATGACAACTAATCTATCTTTTAAATTCCATAAATAGTACAAGTTTACTTATGGAATTAATATCGACATTCGAAGATCACTTCCAACCATTTCCAATTTTGTTAGTAATTGGAAAATCTTCATATTTAAAGATAAAATAGATTTTTATTTAAATAAATATGTTCAAGGGTTACAAACTTCCAAAAAATATTTTATAAATTATTCAAAAATGATTCTTTAAGATTCAATAATAATTAACAAGTTTAAAACTTCAAAATATATCATTTCCATTAAGCGTTGCAAAAGCGTTACTAAATATCTAGTTTAATCAAAATAGCCTTTAAAATTTCCAAAACTTAATATTTTCGACCCAAATCACCTTTAAATAATTAATTATGATTTATCGAAAATTTCCATATTTTTAATAATTTTTATAAAATTATTTTATTCGATTTCCAATTACGGTCATCGAATTGCAAATCCGCATTCTATTTGAAAATAGATTTAAACATAACTTGAAATCTTTACATTGAAATCCAAAAGTTCTTTTTCCATTTGAAAACTATTGCTGTTAGAAAGAAAACATTTTTCGTTTCACGTCAATCCGATCAAATTTGCATTAGTTATAACCGATTAAAGTTTGTGCTTGAAATTCGCGAACTACCGCGACGCGACTAGTCCTATTCAGACCATATCATGACTTATTATAAAAGTTCGTCCAATATACTTTTAATATGATTATAAACCTTTAAAAACATATATAGAGTTATTTAAAATATTTTTATTTAAATTTCACTTCAAATTAATTTCAATTCAAACTTGAATATTATAATATTAATAAAATAATAATATTTTTCAAAAATTAATCCAATAAACCCTAAAATTTGCTGAAACCAAATTAAACATTACATAAGACTAATGGAATAACCTGCTTGAATTTAAATCATCGTTTACATACCTAACTTAACTTCAATTTTGAAATTTGTTATTCAAAATCGATTTTAATTAAATGTGAACATGCCATAAATAGTAAAAATTGGCTTCAAATACATTTACTCCTTTTACAAAAATTATTCGTATATACTTTAATTTCATTTCTAAACCATTTCGGATGACAAATTCAAAATTCCAATTTCGTTATTATTTTAATATTAAAATAGTAAAATCTTATTTATATGGAATGGAGACTTAACTAATAACTTCTATAATGCCATAACTATGGTATCATAAATGTGTGATTATATTCAAATATCAACTAGCCACAAACGAACATTCATATCAACTAACAACAATTTCGTCAATTAACGTTATAAACTATGTGCAAGCTTTATGGTAATCAATGCTTATCAGTGAATTAGTGTTTCTAACTACATAACCAATCATATAACATTACATACATATATTTACCATCAATAATTATCCTTATATAAAATAACTATTAAATCAAGAGTTCTCACCCGCATTCCTCCTTATATCTTCACTGTAGGGCTTCGATTGAACCGTCAGGCAACGTCACCGCATCTCACTCTATTTTCTCTCTACCCCAAATATATATATATAATTTTTATTAAAGGGAGGAGGGAGGGGTCGAGATCTAGGTGAAGGTGGGGTACGGTCGGAGCTAGGGGAGTTAGGAGCGAAACGGTGGTGGTGCTAGGAGGTGGAAGTGGTGGCCGGTGTGGGGGTACCGGGTGGAAGTGGGTTCAGTTTTGGGTGGAAATGGCTTAGATGTGGGGACTAGGAGGTGGAGGGAGCGTAGGTGGTGAGGTATGGTAGTGGAGCACCAAAACTTTAGGTGGTGGAGATGGTTAAAGGGAGGAGGAGATGGGGAGGGCTCCTAGACCGTGTAAAATGAGGAAGAAGAGTGGAAAGGAGAGAAGGAAATAGAGATAAGAAGTTGAAGGAGGAAATGTGGAATGGAATGAAACTGAAAGAGGTTTTAAACCCACTTATATAAGAATAATTCAAGGACATTTCGATAATTAAAACTGTGGACACTTGTCCATTCATTCTCATGCAAGATTACACTGTATCAGACATATGTTAACACCTTAATCACACTTAAGAAAACCATAGGCTAAGGGCAAAACCATGGTCTTTTAGGACATGATTTCAAATTGAATCCTTTTAGTAACACTTATAAAGTGTTTCTAGTTTAGCAACGCCTTATAATTGTTTCAAATAGCTCAATTCTTGGTTACGTTTTGTCATTTAAACATCCAACGATTAACGTTATCAAAACCAAATGATGTTATCAACTTATTTAACATTTAAAATAATTATTTTAATTTTATTATATATATATTTGATTAGAAAAGATTACGTTTAGAATAGTTTTATAAATATGAATTTGGAAATTCGTTGTAACAAAACTTGATAAATTCTTATAAAAATTATATCATTATATTTTGACAAAATTAAACATCTATTTTCTCTTTTGAACATATTTATACTAAATCTATATTAAAAATATATTATATATTTAAGCCAAATTCATATTTAAACCAAATTAAATTCTTTTTGTATTCAAAATTTCCGTTTTAAATTAGTTAAAAATTCTGAATCATTACATTCAACCCCTCCTTTAAAAAAATTCTTCAACGAAAAGGAAACAGGGTAAGTAAGATTTTCTATCCTTTATTTAGTAACTTATAAATTTCCAAACTTAAGATTTAAAAATTCTTTATGTCAAAATTTAAATAAAATCTTTATCTTTGAAAAGTAAGAAATCTCATTCTTATAGTGGAAATGCCAAGTAGAAAATTTCGAACACATGTATAAATCAACACAGAACATCATGTCGTAGCAAAAAAGAATGTCATATCATAGTGAACATCCATGTTTGAGTACAAAAAATAGGGTTATCCTATCATCCTGAGCATGCACTACACACTTAAGGAGGTCTATATACAACAACAAAAAGCAAACTATCTACAAGGTACTGATACCTAAAAAGATGTCCTAGCCCAAAAATATCCTAGTGCAAACTAAGCACTTAAGATAACTATATATATATATATATATAACATATACATTGTCTCCAAAGCAATTTCCACCTATATCTAAGTTTCTGACATATCTAACCCATCGTCAGATGGTCCGAACATACTCAACTCCTCAGGCCCGTCATACGCAAAATCATCGTCATTGTTTTCACCTACCGGTTCATCATCTGCTAATTATACATCCTCATCTGTGACCTCATCGTCATCGTCCTCATCAAAGTCGGGTGCTAGATCTAAGTCGGGACCCTCTCGTCTAGAATAGGCTCAATGTGATCATCAAACTGCTCACCTAACTCATTAAGAACCTCGTACAATATCGCGTTAGCTACCATATCATCTAAACCATCCGGAATTTGTACACCAAAATGATTTATACCATCAAACTCACCCATCTACTCCTCAACGTCATCATGTTGATCAACCATCATAGTGTCCTGGAGAATATCCTCACCCTGGAACATCTCTACATCATCGTCATGCTGAAGCTATGCATCCTCACAAAGATCTCTCATCTCATCGTTGCTAAAAGGAGTGCCCATCTCCTAGATAATGTGTTCGTCAGCCTCTGAGTCATAATTCTCGTCGTCGACTGTGTACTCTACTACATAATCAACTGGTGTTGGATCCTCAGTTTCTATATGCTCGAGCTCTCAAGATGGAGAAGCCTCTGGCTGCATGTCGCTCGACTCAACATCACTAGGGGGTCAAACATCCAACCCTCCGAATCAGATCTGAAGCTTCTACCATCATCTCTAGTGGTAAACTGTGATAAGTGTTGCCTAACACCAAGGTGTCTTCCACCCTAAAATTAGTAAAGAAATTTTGGAATTAGAAATTGTTTTATAGGCTTTGATTCTTAATTTACTAATGAGTCCAAAATTTGGTGAAACCTATTTCTTTTTAGATATTAAAATTCCCAAAATCATTATTTAACCTATACTACCTTACAACTTAACTTACCCAAGTACCTTAGTTTAGATAAATTTTTATTTCTAATTACCTAATACCTTTAATTCAAATTATGAAACTTAATTCACGAGGTATTTGTACTTCCAGCATTTTATTTCTTATTCAGATGTATATCAAAATTTGTTGGCTAGTAGAAATTGTTGGGAATCCTAATTCAAATTTAGAATCATCGCTAACTAAATTAGGTAATTGTAACGACCCGGATTCCGCCCGACCCCAATCGTTCGCGAGATCGATCAAGACCGTTCAAAACCCGCGTATGTTAACTTTGGGCATACAACACATCAGAACAATAACACAGACTTTTATAACATCAGTAATAAATGTTACATCAGAGTACAGAATATATCAGAGTACATCAATAAATAATACAGCGGAAGATACATTTACAATAAATTAAATACATTGCAGCGGAACTAATCTCAGTGGAAGGCCATCAATATTCTGGACCCAGCTTCAGACTTCAATCCAGGATCCTGCTTAACTATATCTGCAAAAAGCTACTCGACTGCCCGTGTGGAAAGAGGGCACCCGAGTTTGCAAAGTGAAACAAACTATAGGTCAGTCGTGGGACTGGTGTGAGAATTCTTAACTTAATCTATCTAATAAGTAGGCTTATCACAGGACCACGCCGCTAACGCGGAACGAGTTTACTCCATTGGATTTGCCAGTGCAAAAATAGAGTAAATCGTCAAATAACGCAATGCTTTTTAGAAAAACGAAACCATTATAAGACCCAGGTCCCATCACACAATGTAACGCACACCAGAGGATAGGGTTTTACCTTATAATGGTCAAAAGATGCTTGATACGTAAAAACGATATTATTATTAGTGTGTATATATATACTTAAAACATTTCAATATAAATGTATTAATCTTAGACGACATAGTACCCCATCCTACTATGTCGCCATATATAAGTTTACAATCAAAAACAGTGATGTCATATTGGAAATTGGTTTTCTATCATGAAATCGAGGCTAGGGATCGTCCTCTTCCGATTCAAGACACTCTAGCAAATGCCTCAGGATCACACCAGTCCTTGTTGCTGGCTATGGAGCTGGTTACGCATGATAGGGGGTTCTCGCCATGGTGTTTGGTGGCGAGCAGTGGACTCTTACCCCTACATGTCCCTTATTTATTAGGGTTGGTTAGGCGTTAGCCTGGAGGCTCGAAAGGGTCGCCATAAAACAAGGTGTACTGGGGTACCTCTGTAAGCCACGGTGGGAGTTTAGCCCACTGCCTGATGGTTAGGGTCGTTACAACAATCCTTCATTTACTTACTAATGAAAATTTGGGCAAGTCGAGATTATTCTTGGGAAAGTCGATAGTCTAATACTTATAGTTTATCTTTCATATTAAAAACTCCTTAATATTTATCGACTGTCCAAAATCATCGATAATTCCTTATTTCGATTTAGACGCTTAAGTTTTAATCCAAGTTTAAATTTACCCAATTTTTCTCTCTTTCCAAAACATTCTTAGATTTATAAAGCTTTTTATGCGTAGATTATCTATTCTAATTACAATTTCATATGAATATCTTTGTGAAATTCTGACCACCAAAAACTCATATTCAAGCTTAAGCTATCTTAACTAATTTGTTTAGGGGAGATCACTAATTTTTAACAGATTTATCCTTATTTATATTCTAATGCAAATTATTTTATGTTCAATTTTTTTTTCTAAACCAGACCATTTTTATGTGAAAAAGATGCTTTCTCGTATATAGTACTCCCAAAACTCATTCTAGGGTATTGCTAACCCTATCTCTAATGAGTTAACCATTATAGGATATTACTAATCCTATCTCTGATTAGTCCTTTCCTTCTTTTCAAATGATTCCTGCCCCAAAGCTTTATATAAACCAAATCTATAATACCAATTTTGTAACGACCCGTCCTTATGCTCGATTTTAACTGGTAATTAAATCCACTCAAACCTTTCATAAAGACGGATTATTAGGGGTACTTACACATTAGAACATAAATAAAAAAATTCATTATCATAACTATATTTTTACATTAGAGTTACAATGATCACCAGAGTACAACAGAAACAAAGCGAAAAATAATATATGTAAACTCTTAGGGAAAGAATAATGATCCAAGATATAGCCCAGCTCCAATCCTAAATCCTACTCTAACTAACTCCAAGGCTAAATCTATAAACCAAACTGCTAGCTACCCATATGGAAAATTATGGGCACCCAAAGTTTAGGTAAAGGAATAATAAACTCTAGGTCAGTCAAGAGACTAGTGTGAGAATGAAAACAATTATTTTATGTTTATTTTTTAGTGACGTAAATCATAAGACCACATCGTATAACAAGAACTGGTTTTTTCCCTTATGAATTCTGATGTATAAAAATTCACAATGCTTTTTGGAAAATGAAGATACAATAAGATCTCGCGGCACACACACAATGCAAACGCAGACTTGGGTGAGGTTTCTCCTTAAAATAACAAAAAATGCTTGACATGCAGAAATTCCTCTAATAATATTATTAGTGCATAGTGTGAATATACTTTCGAAAATAAATGTATCAATCCTAGTTAGCATAATGCCCCATCCCATTATGTTGACCTAAGTAATACTTGGGCTCCATATGATGGTACACATTTTTATCTAGAAGGAGATGAAAGTTATATCCTACTGCATTTTTCCTGTTTTGGCCATTTCCAGGGTGTGAGGCCTGCCGAAGTTTGGTTACGCAAAGCTATGCTTAACCAAGCCATGCTTTGATCATCAATTGCTCATCACTTATTATGCCACACTATCATTTTATAACATATAATTGATAATTACTAACCATATAGCCTTTGAGCTCGTACGTTTCAAAGATGGGTGTTAAGCTTAGTGAATAAATTCTCCACTACCAATCAGAAATATGTTTAGTAAAGACCAATCAGTACATTATAAAATACAATGTCAGACTCACATCCATACAAATTCGTTGTGGGTCTAAACGAAAGCAAATGCACCTTATTCCTCGTACAATAAAGGAGAGAGACCCTTGTAAATCCAGGAAAACTCCAAATACGTCCGAACCACTACTATATATAACGTTATAATGGTAGCTACCCAAGGCATCAACAAGCAGTCCATTCGATGTGAATATTCCAGGTCTTAATCCACCGTATGAAATATCATCAGTTGCTCCATTTCATCGTATCATTATTTGGAATGGTTTTCGGATATAGATCTGATCCCGCTCTTTCCAAATAATTAGTGTAATTTTAAAACAATTATGGATTATATTAGATCTTAATCAAATCTCCATTTCACCTAATTTTCGTTAATTGGAATCTTTCTTTAACCTTCTTCTTTTAATAAAAAGCATTTCAAAAATCAAGGATTCATTCCTTAAATATTTTAATACGAAGTTCCTTTAAATCACGTAATCCTGTTTAAATCTTAATTAAAGTTTTATTGAATAGTTTCACAAATTTAAATATATCCTTTAATCCATAGATAAAGTTAAACCAAAATCGATTGATATTGAATATAATATTTAAACAAAAATTATATTAGCTTATATCCGATACTAATTCTCATAATCATCAAATACTATAAGTGGAATAATGATATAAATACCTTTCAAATTCCCTAAATAGTATATTTTTAATAATGAAATTCCATACCAAATATCCAATTATCATTTCTATCCATTCCCAATTTGAAAACCTTTATCTTTAAAGATTATACTGAAACCATAATACATAGGAACTGGACGAAAACTATATCAGCTCATGTTCGATATTAATTCCCTTACTCAAATGATACTATAAGCGGAATAACCGTAAATCCACCTTTTAAATTTTCTGAATAGTACAAGTTTACTTATGGAATTAATATCGACATTAGAAGATTACTTTCAACCATTTCCAATTTTGTTAGTCATTGGAAAACCTTCAGGTTTAAAGATAAAATAAATTTTTGCTTAAACAAATATGTTCAAGGGTTGTAAACTTTCCAAAAAAAAAGAATATAAATTATTCAAAAATGATTATTTAAGATTCGAATAATAATTAATAAGTTTAAAACTTCAAAATAATATGTGATGACCGCCCATAACTCCTACACTGAATAAGAGGAATAATGCGTTGAAAGACGTGCCAGACAACTATGGACGATCATCTGGGTAGGATAACACAAGCGGAACATGTCGTATAACTCAGAATGCAAGAACAAAATATAAAAGAGCATATACAACATGCAATAATAGTGAAGTAGAATTGAGCAGAATCATAAAAAATTTCATATCACCATGAAATATCCATACAACATTGGATTACACTATAAGAATCTGTACAAAGCGCGTCACAACAAGTCACTCAAAGAATACATGAACATAGTAGCAGAAAAACAACAAATAGTAGATAATAAGAAACTAATACATAAGACTCCAGCTCGTCATCGCTCAGTAGCATCATCCTCATCAAGATCAACTACATGTCACCTACTACTCAGTTTGCCCATCCAACACATGAATGAACATCCCAAGGTAATAAGAGGAAACATAAAATCTTGAGTTAGGCAATAGTCTTAATGAGCGATAAAATAGCTATCTAACATCATCAATAAAGTATATGAGAATAGGTAGATTAATCAACTAATCTACCAACATCTACGGAGAAGAACCCAAACCCGTCTTCCTCACATCCAACAGTGATAGCCTTTACAAACAATCATAATAGGAAAACATAGCGAATATAGCAACTAGTTATCCAACGTAGGCAATCCTAATCGATATCGACATCTTCCAAGCATAAGTCCCAAAGGCCTAAACCAACATCAGACAAGCACCCAAGAGATATCTCCTTCAACGTCGGACAATCTACACAAGACGATACAAGAAAAACAATCATCATCCATGACTCTGGCTATCACCGCCAATCCTTCCTTGAAACCATCGTTAATCGTAAGACCATCTCAACATCATGTCGTCTGGTAAGGGCTAACTGTAACCCTGGTTCTAGCAAAAACTCATTACACCATTGTGACTCGTATCTCTAGGCCCATGATGACTGCACAGGGTACTCGACCATTCAACCGGTCTTTTAGGCATCCCTATTGTACCACTTCTTTGAGTCTGCTAGAGCCTACGACAAGATAATTTCTCGGCCTCCATAACTCTAGTCGTCATCACCGACGACTATCCATAAGCTCAAAACACACTTGACAAACCACTACCCATGAGCTCAAAACACACTTGCGTCGGCTGTAGATTCGTTGCATTTCTTCGATCAACAAACACTTTATAACACTTCGAATATTCCATCTTGAATTCACATCAAAGTCACGTCCATTCACAAACCCATATAATCACCACTTTTGGTTGATATTCAATCCATAATGTTTTAGCCTTTCTGCTATGAAAAATCATATCATTGCACTTTAATTTCGATCCATAACATTTCAGAAACGCTGTCACTCTTCTGCCAAGTCCATCATGGAAATGCCCGATCCATGGAGATGCCCGATCCATGAAACGCTCGATCCATGGAAATAGCTGATCCATGAAACACCCGAACCATGGAAATGGCTGCTCCATGAAACGCCTGATTCATGGAAATGTCTAATCCATGAAATGTCCGCTCCACGAAATGCCCAATCTATGGAAATGTCTGATCCATGAAACACCCAATCCATGGAAATGTCCGCTCCATGCCAGATCCTTGCTGGATCCATGCTCCAGAACTTTTCGCGGTCCATGCTCCAGAGCTTTGTCTGATCCATCAAACCGTCTGGTCCATCAAAACTTCTGATCCATATGATCTAACACTTCACGAAGAATATCTATACAATCAACTCATCCAAATCGACCAATTTCACTCAAGCAATCAATAATCATCATACAGTCATATAGAATTCGCCAAATCATGATAAAACGATGAACAAATTAATAAATGGATCTAACTTGCATATACACATGAATTTAACGGTTATAATCTTAGTAAATTGGATCCTATGGTGATTCAAATGAAAATATACATACCATGATGTAGACCTAGTTGAAAACAACTTGAAATAATGAAAATAAGGTCAAACAACCCATATACTCGATTGAATCCGTGCGAGAGACGCTTATCACTCATCAAATCTTCAAAATAGCTCGAAAACCACTAATCTCTAATCCGGACAGCGAAGAACGATCTTCAAATCTCTCAATTTGATGTGATCCTCTCTCTCTAGGCGTAGATCTAGCCTTCCTTATGTTGATCTTCAATCTTCCAAAGTAGATCTAAGATTTTAATGGAGGAGAGATGTATTTGATTGGAGTAGGGAGAATCTCAAACCCCAATCAAAAGAGAAATTAAGAAAGTAACCCTCTCTCCTTGCCTCAACCCCCCTATTTATATCCAAACAATCAGCCCACTAATGGCCTCACTAATCAGCCTACTAATGACTAATAAGTCTTTCTAGAAATTGTGTAGAACTAAAATAGTGATTTCCCCTAAACTGCTGAATCAAATCTTTAATGTCACCACTCTACGAAATTGGCAACACCATTTCCTTTCCAATGAAATCAATCTCAACACATGATTCGATCCCAGTCAAAAGTTATACCATAAACAAAACTGACAGGGGAAAATTGGTCATAAATAAAATTGATAAAAATTATGGACATGCCTCACATCCACATAACAAACATATCAAAATATGAGAATGATCCGAACCTAGGGGAATTAAATAAAAATATTTTACGATCCTCCGATACATAAAGTGCGGGTCTTTACATTCTCCCTGTCCCCTTAGGAAGTTTGCCCCCGAAATTCCAAGAAAACACAAACAACCAGAAACAATTCAGCGTGCCTACCATCCAAAAGCAGGAAATTTATCATCCAAACTAGCGTCCATCAAGCCATGCATCCATAGCCTTAACCTTACTCATTAAATTCTAACAAATATCATAAGTTACAATGGCGTAAGAGTGGCACGACATTAATGGGTCATATCAACAAAGAGTTCTGAATGGATCGTCTTCATACTCTCTTCCATTTTCCACGTACAATCGTCATCATTCTCACTACATTGTACCTTGACTAGCTTAACCACCTTCCTCCTAAGCTTTCATGTCATTCCCCGCAACATGAAGCAGCTTACAAGGGTTTGATACTATGGACTCAACTTTTAGGTCTTCGTATAGTTCCAAAGATATCACCACATTCGAATCATGCACACACTTCCGTAGAAATGACACATGGAATACATTGTGCACACTTGACATCTTCTTAGGTAAATCTAATCTATATGCGAGCTTTCCAATTCGCTCATCTATCGGAAACAGTCCAACGAGCCTTGATGCTAACTTTCCTTTACTCTTGAATCGAACAACATTCTTCAATGACGAAATCTTCATAAAAACCATATCACCCACATTGAACTCCAAACCTTTTCGACATTTATCGGCAACTCTTCTGACGATCTTTGGTTGCCTTCATTTGTTGTCCAACGATCTCGATATAATCTGATGTCACTCTGATCATCTCTGGCCCAAGCATCAACTATCTCCAATTTCTAACCAATATGCCAGAGAATTACATGGTTTACCATATAACGCCTCGTATGATGCCATCCCAGTGCTCGACTGGTAGTTGTTGTTGTTGTATGCAAACTCAACTAGATGTAGAAGGTCTTCCCATGATACCCCGAAGCCCAATACACAAGCTCTTAGGAGATCTTCCAAAACTCGGTTAACTCTTTCGGTTTGACTATCAGTTTGGGGACGATAAGCTATACTTAAACACAACCCGGTTCCAAAAGTCTCTTGCAAACTCTTCCAAAATTCACTTGTGAACAATGGATCTCGATTAGTAACTATGCTCTTTGGGATACCATTGAATCGAACTATCCATTTTATATATAGCTAAACCAACTTCAATGATGTCCTAGTTGATCTAACAGGAAAAACCCTCGTGCTTTTGGTCAAATGATCCACTATGACCCAAATTCCATCATTTGCTACTCTGGTTCTAGGTAATCCATAGATAAAATCCATCGATTTCTGCTCCACTTCCACGTAGAAACTTCCAATGGATGAAGCAATCCACTCAGTTTCTTCTGTTCAGCTTTCACTAACTGATAGTTCATACACTTGGAAATAAACTTTCCAACATCCCTCTTCATTCATTCCCAGTCGTAAGCTCACTTCATGTCATGATACATCTTATTACCACCAGGATGAATCATTGACTTCGAGTGATGACATTCCCTTAGAACCCCATCTCTCAATCCATCAATATCAGGAACAACCAGTCATTCTTGTTTCCCAAGCCAACCCTCTCGATCGACTTCGAATTTCTTATCCTCTGGTTCCAACTTATGGATAATATCGACAAGCTTTGCTTCACGCTTTTGGCTCTCGCTAATCCTTCGATGAGAGTAGGTCTTATCGATAAGCTTATCAACATTTTAGGTTTTATCTCACACCGAGGCCTGAAATCAAATCCTTCCGAATAATCGAGGTGCTTCCATTACAGAAACATCGCTCCCAAACTTGCACTACTACAAAAGTGGGCATATTCGACACTATTTTTATGTGGTCGTAGATCAAAAAAGCGTTGCCGTAGGCCATTTTTTCAAATAGGCAAAACCAGGGGGCGTGGCATCCGCGGCCGTTGCATTAGCCACCTAAGGCAACACTTTTGCCCATCTACGGCCACGGAAAGAAAGTGTTGCATTATATCCATAATGCAACACTATTTGCACGTAATGCAACACTATTCAGCGTTGCCTTAAGCATTAGTTAGGGCCCGGCTTCCAGTGCCGCCACGTCAGCTTTCCACGTCAGCTGTCTACGTGTCACACGATACGTCATCTCTCCATGTCAGCACTCCACGTGTCACATGCCACACCAGCTATCCACGTCAGCTGTGGGGTCCACGTGCGACGGGTAAGCAATTATATTTAATGTAATGCAACACCACTACAATATGTAATGCAACACCATTACAATGAAATGCAATATCAATAAAAGCTAACGCAACAGTAGAAGAAGGAAAATGCAACACTAATTTGATAGAAATACAATGCTTTAATTAAATATTTTGCAATACAGGTTTTGTACAAGAAACTCATCCAAAGCAATTGTTTTAATTATCCAAATATCAAAACTCAAAAATCAGCTACACCGTTTTGTTCATTGTATACAGTAAGCTCGAACTACTTCAAGAATAGGTGCACGGCATAAGGGAAATTATCCTGATCCATTCCTGGCCAATTCTTTAGCGAATTCTGAACATGTACACATGTGTCCACACCTGCAAAATGTATTACTCATTTATATATATGAATCATATATATGCAGCAATCCGATTGCAATAGGAAATATATATGTATGTTAGTATGTACCTATATATGAATCATATATATGCAGCAATCCGATCTGCAAAATGTATCCCTCTGCCTTCCAGAATTAAATATGCACCTGATCAAATGATAACAAGTTATTTGATAAGTGGTGGCATCGAATGGCCATTGGCTTTCTTAGTAAAATGTTATGAACACAATTATTACAATTGACTTACTGACCATTGGCGATTGGTCACTCATGCCAGCCAACAAATAAGCAATTTCATATGGCCATTCGTCTTCTGAGCAAAAAGTTTTCAGTTCCCATATTACTGCCATGTACAGTGTGTCACTTCATATCCTATCAAGCTTCAGAAGCATATCGTCATCTACATCTTCAACTCCTAAACAAAACTCCATCATCAAAAGTTAAAAAAAAACAATGGAGGACTCTTCACTATGCATCACTGCCACTGTTCTTTCAGGACATTGGACTTACGAATTTGTGCATCTCACGCTTAGGCATACGCTGAAGCTTAATGAGGAGTGGACTATACGGGTTATACCCAAAAACTCTTTTCTAATAACATGCCCATCTTACAGTACGCGTGATCATGCGCTAATGTTGAAACTTTTTACAAAAATTAGAGGTGCTTTTTATGTGCAACAATGGTCTGCTGAAGAATTTGAGCCTGAACCAGCGTTCGAGGCAGAATCATGGGCCAGAGTTGTTGGCTTTCCCGAGTTCCTGAAGACAAATGTTCCTGCAATAAAAGAATTAATGACGCCAATGGGAAATGTGTGTGAAATTGACGACTGTCATTGGTCTCGAATTGACCATAGATCATTATACCTGAAAATGGAATTTTATGAAGGCATTGGCTTGGAGAATGTTTTTGCTGCTCGATTCGACAACAAGAAATACATCATTAGGGTTGAGCGCACCACACATACTCATCCTTTGACGAGGCCTGAAATTCTGTTTGTGAGCAATAGGGAGGAACCGGTGGTACCATTTTTTTGTGATCATAGGTAAATTTTACTTCCATCCACAGTTTCTTATAGTGAGACACAACCACTCATGCACACACTCACATACATACACATAAGGTTATAATGACCCACCCAAGATTCTGAAATAATAATACAAACTGGTGCTCTATTAGTTGTACATAGATGTGGTTGTGTGGCTTGAATTTGAGACACTGTTATTGTATGGCTTGAATTTCCTTCAGATGTGGTTACATGTCAAATTGTTTGATAATTAATGTGTGTTACATGTCAAATTGTTTGATAATTAAGGCATATAAACTCGTAGGTGGATCACATTATTTGAGAATTGAATCATATAATATATTGGATCACAAAATGTTTACAGAAATAGAAGTTTGATCATATAATATATTAGGTGGATCACAAAATGTTTACAGAAATAGAATTAACATACCTATTGAAGTTTGATCATCCAAAGATCACTTTGCCCTCCACAACAAGAAATTCTGGTTTGGTCGCTGACTATGCTCTATCCTTAACAGCCACTCTGACATAGACAATGACTCTGACATGGACAATGACTCTAACATGGATGCTGGTGCTGATGCTCGTGTGGATGCTGGTGATGATGCTGGTGATGACTGGTGATGTTTGTGGATGTTGGTTTTATTCTGCTGGTAATGATTTTTGGCTTGAAATTTTGTGAATATTTGTGAAACTTTGTGTGGTTGTGGAAGTTTGTGATGACTGGTGATGACTGATGATGGATGTTGGTGAATGTTTTTGAATGTTTGTGAATGGTACGTTGTTTTGTTTGTGAATGCTGGTGATTTTTTAAAATCTCTGCGTACGTCTCTGGTGTATACTTATGATACTTGTGCGTGTATACTTGTGCGTGTATACTTGTGCGTGCCTTCAGATGGCTGCCTTATGATACTTGTGTGTGCATGTATACTTGTGCGCGCGTGTATACTTGTGCGAGTCTACTTGAGCGTGTGTACTTGTGCGTGTATACTTATGATACTTGAGCTTGTATACTTGTGATACTTGTGCGTGTATACTTATGATACTTGAGCGTGTGTACTTGTGTGTGTATACTTATGATACTTGAGCTTGTATACTTGTGATACTTGTGCGTGTATACTTGTGCGTGTATACTTATGATACTTGTGCGTGTATACTTGTGTGTGCGTGTATACTTGTGAGTGTATATATGCACTGCGTGTATGATGTGTATTGTAATAAAACGAAAATGCTTGAGTGCCCGCTTTAGATTTTGTCAAAATCTGAGGTAGGAGGCTTAAAATTCGGATGTCACCGCAGTGCATACACACCGCAGTGCAAATTAACCTCAAGCATACAAATTAACCGCAGTGTAAGGTATGAACCTCAAGCAGTGCAAATTAACCGCAGTCCCCATTCCTTAACTAGCTCGACCTCTGTAATAAACCAATGTCTTTTTCATGCCAGTAGCCCGGTTCTCATGGTTTATTGCTGGGTATAATTTTCGAATAAACCTCAGCATAATCCCAAATCCCAAATCAATAATAAGCGCAACTAATTACTCATAAGCGAATGGGTTTTCCAAAATGTAACAAATGAACTAATTACTAATTACTCATAATCCAATCTATAATAAGCGCAACTAATTCACAGTGCAATACAAACTGAAACTGAGGGAAAAAACTGGCGATGTCAGCGCCATGAGCAATCAAAACTAGAAAGCGTTTCAAAGCTTCATCCTTTTCGGAATAGAATTTGCTGTCGAGGAGAGGATCGATACTGACGTGAATTTAGGTTTAATTTTTTGTCAATAGTAAAAAGGGGGAAAAACGATTAGATGATAGAGAAGGAAACGATTTCATGAAGGGAGAAGATCGCGCCAAAATTTCGTCAAAAGAATGAAATGACGTGGCTGTCAATGATTGGATGATGGCTAACATTAAGATCATCAGATCCATAGATGGTTTGAACCGTTGGATTAATCTTTCATCTACGGTTGGGGTTTTTATATGTTGATAACGCGGATAGCTGAGCTGGATTATATATACGTAATGCTACGCTTTTAACTGGTGTTGCACATCAGAACACTAAAATTCCCACCGCAACAGTGCATCCACGTATAATGCAACAACATATGAATGCTGTTGTAGAAGCTCGAAGAAATCATAGCTTTTGCCACACTTTTCATGCAACGCACACAAATTAGTGTCGAATATGCCCACTTTTGTAGTAGTGTTGTGTGTCTTCGATTCAATACATCCGCCACTACGTTACCATCACCAAAGGTATAGGATATACCAAAATCATGTGATGCAAGAAACTCTAAACACCATTGCTGCCGAAGACTCAAATCCTTTTGGGAGAAAAAAAATACTTCAACGACGACTTGTGATCTGTAAACAACTCCAATCGAATTCCCAACAGGTAATGTGTACATCTCTTCAAAGCAAACACAATCGTTGTCAACTCCAAATCATCAGTTGAATATTTCCTTTCATGCGGCTTTAGCTGTCAATTCGTGTAGGCTACAACTCTATCCTTTTGCATCAGTACTGCTCCAAGTCAGTACTACATGCATTGGCGTGTACCACCATCTCTTCATTCCTGCTTGGAATGGTCAAAACAGGAGTACTCGTCATCTCTTTCAGGATTCCAAAAGCTTGCTCGCACTTCGCATCCCATGTGAACACTTGATTCTTCTTCATCAATCCTGTTAATGGTACATCTATCTTGGAGAAATCAATGATAAACCGACGATAATTTCCAGCCAACCGAAGGAAACTCCTTACGTCTGTTGCATCTTTAGTTTTATCCCAGTCCTGAATTGCTGCCACTTTAGCGGGGTCAACCGCTAATCTATTTCCAAAAAAAACATGGCCTAAGAACCTCACTTGCATTTCCAGAAATGACACTTCAAAAACTTAGCTCTCAGCTGATGCTTTCGCAACATTTCCAAAACAATTCGCAAGTGTGTCTTATGCTCTTCCTCATTCCGGGAGAAAACCATAATATCATCCACGAACACAAGCACGAACTTGTTCAATTGATCTCGGAATACCCTATTCATAAGATCCATGAAATACGTTGGCGAGTTAGTCAACCCGAATGGCATCACCAACCATTCAAACAAACTAGATGGTGTCCTAAAAGAAGTCTTCGGCACACTTTCCTTTTCCACCCTCAACTGGTGGAATCCCCTTGCCAAATCCATTTGAGAAAACACCTTGTCCTTGTAAAGATGATCGAACAAGTTATCTATCCTTAGCAACAGATACTTGTTCTTTTTGGTCACCTTGTTTAGCTCATGATAATCCACACACAATCTCAACGATCCATCAGCCTTAGTTGCAAACACAACTGGTGCTCCCCATTCGGACACACTTCTCTAACTGAATTCTTTTCCCAAAAGGTCACATACTTGCACCTCTAACTCTCACTGTTCCTTAGGCGTCATCCACCTAAGTGGCATGATGATAGGTCAAGCATCTTCAACCAAATCGATCCTAAACTGAATCTCACGATGCGGCGACAACCCTTTGACCTCATCAAAGACATAATCAAACTCACAAGTGATCGGCACTGATGACAAGTCTTCCCATGAAATCATAAGCGAATATGGATAGCTTACGAAGACACCTTCTTCGGGCTTACATCGAATCACAACCATTCGCCCTTCCACATTCCCGACTATCATCTCGAGCTTCTTGCAATCCACTTTTGTTGCATACCTCTTGAGCCAATCCATACCCAAGATGATCCCAAACCCAACGAAGTTCAAAACAAAGCAATCACATACAAAGGAGCAACCATGACTCGATAACACTAGACCACGAAAAATCATACACAAGCTGGATGAACCCCCGATTGGATTAGTCACAATAAACGGTCTATCTCAAATCCCAGGTTCTAAACCCAAGCGGCACACAACCTCTTGACAAACTTCTCGTTCTTCTGGTAAGGAGTCTCAATATACGAACGAGCATACTTGGACAAAGCTTCAAAAACAAAAATATAATCCCATAGTGGTCGACCATTTTGTTTTAGCTCGACAAACTTCTTAAAAAAAACGACTTCTGGGCGGTGAGGTAAACTTCGTCTCAACTTGATTCGGAACTGATCCCAAGTGATCTCATTTTCTCGAGTCTCTAGAGTGACAGAGTTCCACCAATCCATAGCTCTGCCCTATAGCTCTCTCGATGCAAGCTTACTCTTAGTCGCATCCTCAATACCCAAGTATCCAAATATCTGTGTTCAAGTGTCAAGGCACCCTTGAATCTTTATAGTCGGCTTTGTCCCCTTAAACGTTTTCCCACCAAGAACAGTGAGGTCCCTACATAGCTTAACGTAGTCAACCACCCTTGGTACCTGCACGTGAACACCAACATCTAACATGGTTGTTCCAGGAGCAGGTACCCTCCTCATGTTTGCTGCCATCATAGCCTCGAACATAGCTGGGTAATCTTGTATACAGCCATCACCCCTCCAGGAACAGTCTCCTTCCTAGCAACGTGTCTCAACGATCGACGACTCATTCTAAATCTGAAAAATAGAATAATTACTCCACTTCCAGGAAAAACTACAATGGACTCCAAGCGGTGTTATAATATACACTAATATATAGCATTCATCCACGAGAAATCTACTAATACATCTCACATACGTCATTATGTCCTTGAACTTTAGCAAAAACTGATTAACCAGAACTCTAATACCAGATGTGATGACTGCCCATGACTCCTGCACAGAACAAGAGGAATAATGCGCTAAAAGACGTGCCAGACAACTATGACCATTAGGATAGGATAAAACAAGCGGAACCTATCGTATAACTCACAGCGCAAGGATAACATATAATAGAACATATACTACAGACAATAATAGTGAAGCAGAATTAAGCAGAATCTTAAACTTTTTCATATCATCATGAAATGTCCATACAACTTTGGGTTACACTATAAGAGTTTGTACAAAGCGCCTCACTACAAGTCACTCAGAGAATACATCATCATAGCAGCGGAAAAACAACAAATAGTAGGTGAGACGACCGCCCATAACCCCTGCACTAAACAAGAGAAATAATGTGCTAAAAGGTGTGCCTGACAGCTATGGACGATCATCTGAGTAGGTAAACACATGCGAACCCGGTCGTATGACTGACAGCGCAAGGATAAAATATAATAGAATATATACAACAGCCAATAATAGTAAAACATAACTTAACAGAATCTTAAACTCTATCACATCACCATGAAATAATATCCATACATCAGGGATTTAACATAAGAATCTGTATATATTACCTCACTACAAACACTCAGAGCATAACAGCGGAAATAACAAGGTACTAATGGTAGCAATATAATACATCAGCCTCCTGCTCGCCACTGAACCGCAACAATGTCCTCACCAAGATATCACCTATCACCTGCTACTTAATCTGCCAATCCAAAACTCAGATGGACAGCTCAAGGTAATAATAGGGAAATATAAAACCTTGAGTTGTTTAGTGAGCGATAAAACAACTATATAACGTCATCAATGAAGTATATGAGAATGGGTAGATAACAAATTAATCTACCAAAACACCAGTGAAGAACTCAACCGCATCTTCCCCACATCGGACAGCAATAACCTTTACAAACATGTATTTCAATCATACATCCATGGCAATCAGAACAACCATTCATTCATGGCAATCAGAAGTAACTAAACAATAACAATTAGATCAACCAGTTATATCTCACGTAAACCATCCTAGCCGAGATCAACATTTCCCAAGCACAAGCCTAGAAGCCTAAACCAATATCAGATAACCACCCAAAAAGCATCTCCTTCAACATCAGACAATCTACATGAGACGGTACAAACAAACAAACAACATTCATGACCGACTCTGACTATCACCGCCAATCCTGCCTCGAAACCATTGTTAATCGTATGACGACACATCATGACTGCCATATGTCAAGGGCTAATGGTAAACCCCAGTTCTAGCAAAAACTCCATACGCCTTCACAACTCGTATGTTTGTCTTCTCAAATCTCGACAACTAGGCCCTTCACGACTGCCTAAGATACAACGCCCTTTACAACTTCCCAAAGTACCCCTGCTTTGAGTCCGCTAGAGCTTACGACAATGATAATCCCTCGGCCTTCACATCTCTAGCCATCAATCCCGATGACCATTCACAAGCTTAAGTCTTTCTCGAGCAACCATTATCCACGAACTCAAAACACCCTTCAGTTATCCTCATATTCGTTGCTTCACACCTATCAACGAACACATTACAACACTTCGAACATTCCTCCAAGAATTCACTTTGAAGTCATGTCCATTCCTGAACCAAAATAATCATCACTTTTGGTCTACATTCAACTCACAACTATTCTCCTTTCTGCTATGATAACACTATTCACAATGAATCATAAACATTGAGATCCACCTTCCATTGCTGGCTGATACATTATGGGTCAGATATGTCGACCCACAATGGATTGAACACGTCGATCCACTATGGATCAGACATACCAATCCATGATACCACTACATAGCCCGATCCATACCCAAACCCCTTGCCGATCCATCTATATGAAGTGGCTGGCCCATAGCATTCTACTCAAGCCTGATCCATCAAAGGTGTTGATCCATCCAAAAATGCAACCGATCCTTCCAAAAGTGAAACCGACTGATCCATCACAGTAAGTGCGATCGATCTATCCAAAGTGCAACCGAGCGAACCATCACAGAAAGTGCGACCGATCTAGCTAAAAGTGCAACCGACCGATCCAGCACAGAAAGTGTGGCCGGTCCATCTGAAAGTGTAACCGATCCGATCCATCACCAAAAGTGCGATCGATCCATCACAGAAAGTGGGATTGGTCCATCTGTAAGTGCAACCGATCTGATCCATCACCAAAAGTGCGACTGACCCATCAGAAAGTTCAACCGATTGATCCATTAGAAAGTGCAACCGATCCAATTCATCAACAAAACTGCGACCGATTCATTAGAAAGTGCAACCGATCGATCCATTATAGAAAGTGCGACTGATCCATTCGAAAGTGCAACTGACCCATACTCTGTCTTGCTCTCCAAGCCACGCAATGACCGATCTATCCAACTCGTGACTAATCCATATGATTTCCTGCCCAATTCAACCTCAATTTGATTCAAAATTTATGAAAAACTCTCGATCTAACTAATTCATCAAAATCAATCATCAACAATCATTAAAACAACAATTTTCTATCAATAACCATATGAGATTTACCAAAATCATGATAAATGAATAAATGGCCAAAATAATGGATCTAACTTGCATAAACATACGAAACTATATGGAAATTACCGGTCTTAAGTTACTAGTTTAGATCCTATGGTGATTCATATGAAATGACACTTACCATGATGTAGATCAAGGTGAAAATGACTCAAAATGATGAACTAATGATCAAACAACTCGTATACTTGATTGAATCCATATGAGAGATGCATATCACTCACCAAATCTTCAAAACAACACAAAAAACTTGGATCTAAATCCAGATAGTGAAGAATTAGCTTCAAACTCTTTGATTTGATGAAATTTCTCTTTGACTGATGTAGATCTAGCTTCAAACAATGTAGATCTTCGATTCTCTTATGTATATCTAGAATTTTAATGGTGGAATGGTGTATTTGATTGAGCAAGGAGGATCACAAGCTCAACCAAATGAGAGATGAAGAAAGTAACTCTCTCTCCATACCTCTAACCCTTATTTATAGCCTCCCACCAGCCCACTAATAAGCCTCTCCAAATTAGTCCACTAATGGTTCAAACATCTGAATAGTAAACTGTGAAACACAAAAACAACGATTCCTCCCAAACCGCTGAGCTAAATCTTTAATGTAACCACTCTACGAAATTGGCAACACCATTTCCTTTCCAATGAGACCGACCTCAGCAACTGATTCGACACCAGTCAAAAGTTATGCCCTGTACAAGACTGACAAGAGCAAAATGATCACAAATAAAATTGGTTAAAATTATGGACATGTCTCACATCCCCATAACCAACATATCAAAATATGAGAATGATCCAACCCTCAGGGAATTAAAAAAATATGTTTTATGATCCTCTGATACGTAAAATGCGGGCTGTTACATCCCCTCCCCCTTTAGGAATTTCACCCCCGAAATCCCAAACAAGCATAAGCAAATAAAACAATCAAAACAGTTTCGGATGCCAATCATCCACGAGCATCCAATTCTATCATCTAAACTAGCAGCCAGCATTCCATGCATTCATAGCCTTATCCTAGCACGCGGAATCTAACAACCACAACAACAATCAATAATAACAAAACCATAATAGTACAAGTTACAACGGGGTAAGAATGACACAACATTAATGGGTTATACTAACAAAGATTTCTGAACGGATCGTCTTCATATTCTCTATCGTCTCCTACGTACAATCATCACCATCCTCACTCCATTGTACCTTTATTAACTTAACCGCCTTCCTCCTAAGCTGTTTCGTGTCATTCCTCACAATGCGAAGCGGCTTACGAGGTCTCGTAACTGCAGACTCGACTTCTAGGTCTTCGTACTTCTCCATAGATACTACCACATTCGAATCATGCACACACTTTCGAAGAAAAGACACATGGAAAACATTAGGCACACTCGACATCTTCTTGGGTAACTCCAACCTATATGCGAGCTTTCCAATTCACTCGATTATCGGAAATGGTCCAACAAATTTTGGAGCTAACTTTCCTTTGCTTCTGAACCGAACAACATGCTTCAATGGAAAAATCTTTACGAAAACCATATCTCCAATGTCGAATTCCAAATCCTTTAGATGCTTACCAGCATAGCTCTTGGGACAATCTTGGGCTGCCTTCATTCATTGCTGAATGATCTCGATACAATCTGATGTCTCCCTAATCATCTCAGGCCCAAGTATCAACTTACTTCCAGTTTCTAACCAACATGCCGGAGAATTACACAATCTACCATACAATACCTCATATGGTGCCATACCAATGCTCGACTAGTATCTATTATTACACGCAAACTCAACTAGATGTAGATGTTCGTCATACGATCCTCCAAAGTCTAATACACAAGCTCGTAGGAGATCATCCAAAACTCGATTAACCCTCTCAGTTTGACCATCAATTTGGGGATGACAAGCTGTTCTTAAACATAACTCATTTTCGAAAGCTTCTTGCTAATTACTCCGAGATCCACTTGTTAATAATGGACTTAATCACTCATTACACTCTTCGAGATACCATGGAATCGAACTATCCATTTAACATAAAGCTCAGCCAACTTTTATGTTGTCCTAGTCGATCTGACAGGAATAAATCTTTCTCTTTTGGTCAAACGATCCATAATGACCCAAATTCCTTCATTTCTTGCCCTGGTTCTAGGTAGTTAATCGATAAAATCCACCGATTTCTGCTCTCACTTTCACGTAGGAATTTCCAATGGCTGAAGCAAACCACTCGGCTTCTACTATTCCGCTTTCACCAACTGACAGTTCATGCACTTGGAAGTAAACTTTCAAATATCCTTTTCGTTCCTTCCCAGTAGTAAGATCGCTTCATGCCCTAATACACCTTATTACCACCAGGATGAATCGTCAACGTCGAGTGTTGACATTCCCTTAGAACCTCATCTCTCAATTCGTCGATATCAGGACCAACCAGTCGTCCTTCCTTTCGAAGCCAACCCTCTCGATCAACCTCGATCTCTTTGTCCTCTAGTTCCAGCTTCTGGATAATCTTGACAATCATTTCATTTTGATTTTGGCTCTCTCCAATCCTTTTGATGAGATTAGGTCTGATCGACAAGCATGCCATTAGGTCTATCTTAGTCCTGGATTGTTGTCACTTTAGCGGGGTCAATCGCTATTCCATTTCCAGAAAAATCATGGCCTAAGAACCTCACTCTACTCTTCTAGAAGTGGCACTTCGAAAATTTAGCCTTCAGCTGATGCTTTCTCAAGATCTCCAAAACAACTCTCAAGTGTATCATATGTTCTTCCTTATTTCAGGAGTAAACCAAAATATCATCTACGAATACAAGCACGAACCTGTTCAACTGATCTCTGAATACCCTATTTACTACAACAAAAAAGGCTTTTTATAGTGTTTGAAAAACGCTATGATAGGATAATATAGTGTTTCAGAAAACGCTATATAATGACATGCTATGTAGCCTTCTGTTTTATATAGCATTAGGTAAAACGCTATGTAAAGTCTTACTGTTATAACATTTAATTGCTATCAAATAGGAAATGCTAAACCAAATTTAACGTACTATAGCGTTAATTGAACTTTTGGATAGCGTTTTGGCTTTGGCTGTTGTAGCATTTGTGTTACTTAATATAACGTTTCTTGTTGACATTGTATAATATTTATGGATGTACACTCTACTACTTACTATAGCGTTTCATGTTGACTTTTTATAGCGTTTAGGAAATTACTTACTATAGCGTTTGTTATATCACAGCATTTTGTATATCAATTTTATAGCCCTTTCAACCCTCTTTCTCCTCCTCCTCCTCCTCCTCCTATATATATATATATATATATATATATATATATATATATATATATATATATCTTGCTTAGATACATAGAAACATAACATATTTTCAAAGACAACAAATATATAAATTATACCAATAATTTTGTATACATATCATTCAAATAATGTGTCAATTACAACATAGTATACTAAATAACTGTTAAACAACTACAAAAGAAATGAAATAGATATAGCTTTGTTCCATACCGCATAATAGTTATAAGCTACAAATTTGATTTCAAATGTCTTCATTAAAACTGTTGAAGGATGGATGAATTGCTGTCATGCTTTTCTGAACCGATTAAACTGCAATATGACCTAAAAAGACAAATAAAGAAATGTATTAGAAACAATAATCAATGTTAGGACAAATAGAAAAATGCTATTTCAGCAAAAACAATAATCCGAAAAAATAAACAAACAAATACAATGTCGCTTAGCTATGTAAACAAACCTATAAAAATGATGCGTCTCTTAAGTCATAACCAAAGAGGACAAAGATGCATTCGCGTGTATAAGAAAAAACATACATATGAGGATAAGACTGCGTAAGATGTGCCCACTGATTACCTTAATCTATAGTTTTGTAAAGCAATGTTTGGGGCCCTAGAAAATTTCCTCTTTCTTTTAGTAAGATACATATTTCTTTTACAGTGTACTTTGGGTAAAGTAAGATACATATTTCTTTTAAGTACTAACAGAGTAAATTTATGATTCTCCCTCATACATATATAAGCAATGATGGACTACCATTTTTATTTAATCTGAAAATATGAATAATGCATTTATACATGAAAAAGGTACACTAGAAACACAGTGCTTTTGAATCATTGCATAAATTTCATAGACTAAGGGAGCTCAACCTCCAGAAATACAAATAACTTGTTTAATTTCTCTCTATTACGCTCAAATCAAATGACAAAGCATTTTACATGAGTTATTCATGGAGTGTACCTAAAATTCATGACTAATGTTTCATTCATTTTAGTAAATGAAGAAAAAAAATTGTTTTACTGAAGAAGAATGCATTATACTGCCAAATTCAAGTATTATATATGTACAACTAGTCGCCAATTACTATATTTTGGACTCAACTTTCCCTGTAGAAAGTAAAGACAGGCAGATTTATGCATAAAGCTATATTTCAACACAGATTATAGTAACAACAAAGTGACAAATTGGGTGATAACGGGTTTTGTTGTAAACGTATGAACCCAGTTTATGCATAAAGCTATATTTCAACACAGATTACAATAACAACAAAGTGACAAATTGAGTTATAACGGGTTTTATATTAATGGTGTTTTATATCATAGGCCTATGGTTTTGTTCAAATTGTATATTAATCAATTCTCAAGGATTAATAATTCTAATTATGCTCCTATGATGAAATTTTATCCATATACGTAGAGTCCTATATATAAGATGAAGGCAAGACCATCTCCCATCTACTAAAAATTTAACAGCTGATGTTGTTAAATCAATGTTTTAAAAAAAATACAAAATTGGATAAGATCATTGAGCTACAAGATTGATCGTTGGTTGCACTACTCTTATACATAAACAATAAGTGAAATAATAGACTGTTTTGACAAAGACAATGCTAGACTTAAAGCTTTACAGATAAATGCCAAAGTTTAGAAGAAGAAAAATCACTATGCAATTTACGCTGGCAAGAAAGATAAAGAATATTATGGATGGTGGGCACCTGTTTTCATGTTGATTTTACTGGCCATACTCAGAAATAATTTCAACTGAAACAACATTCATATATAGTTAAATATGTTTAAACTTCTTCTGTTGTAGCTTCGATAATTTGTGGAATTGCATCATGTACTACCATAGAACTCTATAGTTGCAACATCTATCGTATCGATTTTTCCAATTCACATGTAAGAATAAATGGCTGAAACCATTGTTCCTACTAACTCTTAGTTGTATGTAGATACTTATCCAAAAAGGGTAGATTAGGGGAAAACATGCATAATTTTAGGGAGACTTGGATGCATATATCTCACCTATTTTTCCTCTTTAACGAAGTACAACGATGACAATTTCTAGTTCGAAAAGTATTTCTCTTTGGGTCAGTTATTCTGTAGAGATCGGCTAGTTTGTAAATTTTGTTGAGAAACATAAGAAACATATTAATCCAACTATACTATTATAATCGCTACTAAAAAATAGGAACCTTTCATTTCTTACCTAACATTCCAATATTCCTCCATTCTTCAATTCAGCGTCCAGTGCACTTTTAGTTTTTTTCCCCTTCACAACGCTGTAGATTTCAACAATATAGATGGTTATAATAGACTTTTGTGTTATCCACTTTCATTTTCATGTGTCTACAATTGAAAAGAAATATGAAACAAAGTTAAGTACTTGCAGATAGCATGACATCAAGAAAAATTATGAACCTCAAAACATAAACATAGAAAGAAGATAAAATTCACAGTTGAAAATAATTAATTGACAAAAATAATAATTTGAACATATCAACATTCAATTTCATAGTTATCTCTTAAATAACTTGCTCTCTAAGCCATATGACTTCATTACTAAGTCTAAATGCATGCTCTACATTCCACCTATCCCATATGACATTAAATGTTTGTTAATCTCCTCTTTAAATATCATTAATTTCACTATTTATTATTTTAAAACATTGACACATATCCACAGCAAAATCTACTCTGTATAATGCTTGCACACTGTCATTTCTTATAATGATCCTCGTTGTATAAACAAATGCTTAAATGATGATGCAATAATTAGAAGACTTATGGCTGTCATTTTCCAACAGAAGAAATAAAGAACACATGGCAGTGAAGAAGATGACCGAACGTAGCATGTTTCCTATTGGTGGAGAGAATGTCGCATGGAATCATAGAGATAATTAACTAATGCCTATTGTTTACATGATTGACATGCAATCCTATCTAAACTTCGATAAATCATGCATTATGTCATATTGTCCACTATATGGTGTAATTTGCATTTTTATGTATCCGTTAATGCATGTTTAATGTAATAGTTTGGCATATTGTTTTTGTCTAGTTTTTATGATTGCGCATGCATGCATTTTCTGTTCTAGTTTAGTTTAATTAAGTACAAATTTTAGTACAGCAGATAATCTCTTATAACCATATAGCCATAGCTAAAGGCAGTTTGATTCAACTTATCGTACTGGTTCAAGTTTTTGCTTTTAGTCCTTGTACTTGTAATCTATGCACCTGCTTTAACTAAATCTTCATGGTAATTTTGATGAAGAAATTTATGGGTTTTTATTGTTGTTCGTAACAATGCAAATATAGCACGAACCCGGTAGCGATCAATAAATTGTCACTATCCAGTTGTCACGTCAAGAAGCGTTACTATTGTGAAATATATTCAAATTTAGTAACGACAGAAAGCTCGACCGGATTTGCAACAGCACAGAGCAGTTACAAAACAGAAGTAACGAGGAGTACCTGTTAGTATTGTCCGAGTTCAGAATAATCTGTTTCTTTGAAACAATATTGTCCCCTCTACGGCGCTAAAGGTACGTGAGCAATTTGTTTCCCAAGATGAAATGGACCGATCTGTGCAATGCAACGCTTACAATTGCAGAGCAACAACGAACTCAAGTGAGTTTGATAAGAACAGACTTTCAGGGACGAAAAGAAGAGAGAATGAAATATTTTTTTTGATGATAACGGCTCTGCCAGGCTGCCTATATATAGTGGTGGAGGGGTGCCTTTCTTGGTAGTCGCGACTGTCCGTACGGGCGCGCCGTTTCAAACGGTCGCATCCGATCACTGTTCAGGCGAACGGACGCACCAGCGTAAAAATACTGTTTTCCGTGCATTTTAACAGTCGGCGGCCCATTTCATCACGAGAGACCCCAAGAGCCCCAAGGTCCTTATCTTTGATATTTTAATATTTAATATGAAGGTCCAAAGCCTACATAGCCCATTCATTCAAGTCCTTATGTGCTCATGTCATTCGTTTGATATAGCATGTGGGGCTTTTGTATTTATGGAGATGTATCCAAAAATTACACACAATGTGGGACTTTGTTTCTATGTATTTCTCCACTACCACATAGCCTCTTCTTCCCTAACCTTCTCATTCATTTCCAACAATCCCCCACATGAATGAGAGGTTACTTTATTTTGTTCTTAACTTTTGTGAAACATTTAACGCATCGGTAAAAGTAGCACAATGTCCTTGAACTTTTCCTAGTGTTTATCGTTATAACCTACTGGCGAATCAGTGGACTAGATTGTCTTTGAATTGTAAGCCTTTTGTGTAAGTCTATAAAGATTACACACGTTAAATGTTTCTTAACCCCTTGGTTCTCTATTTGTGTTCGTTTTTGCCATGAACACCTGCTTGGTCTCATGAGTGTTTAAAGAATTCGACCTTACAATTATTTTTGAAGCGGCGCCTTCACACTCACGTAGATGATTCTATAAAGAGTATCCCGTAATACTCCACTTGGGTCTTTTATAACACCACAGTATAGACATCATTAAAAGCTAAGCTTATCCTATTCTCCGACGGGTTGTGCATTGACTTATCATAGGAATGGTTCGTATTTTAACAGTGCCATTAAGTTTATCTATAAACTTAGTTGTCCCTTTGAACCTAGATCTTGGGATCTCCAGTTAACTAGGTGGGGTTTCCGTTTAGAAAAACTTTCAGATTATAGGTCTTAAACCCATTCCCATCGATAAGGTTTGAACTTTCTCTCTAGGAAAGCCTTTAGTTAGTGGATCCGCAATGTTATACTTTGACCTTACATAGTCTATAGTGATAACTCCATTAGAGAGAAGTTGTCTTATGGTTTTATGCCTACGACGAATATGTCTAGATTTACCATTATACAATGTACTATTCGCCCTTCCTACAACAGATTGACTATCACAATGTGTACATATTGGAGGTACTGTTTTTTCCCAATTTGGAATGTCCTCTAAAAACCCCCTAAGCCAGTCTTCTTCTTCCATGGCTTTATATGGAGCAATGAACTCAGATTCCATTGTTGACCTTGCTATGCAAGTCTGTTTGGATGATTTCCACGAAATTGCTCCATTTCCTAATGTAAACACATATCCACTTGTGGATTTTGTGTCATTTGAGCCCGTTATCCAATTGGCATCACTATATCCTTCTATTACTGAAGGATACTTATCATATTGAAAAACATAATTTTGTGTGTACTTTAGATATCCTAGGACTCTGATTATTGCTTTCCAATGATTTTTACCAGGATTGCTGGTATATCTACTTAGCTTGCTTACAACGTACGCAATATCAGGCCTAGTGCAATTCATGACATACATAATACTTCCCAGTATACTAGAGTATTCAAGCTGATATATACCATCATCAGTGTTCTCTACCCAATTTTGGTTCATATCTACTGGTGATTTTGCAGTAGTTATATTATACTGCTTGAATTTTTCAAGAATTTTAGCAATGTAATGTGACTGAGAAAACGCATATCCCTGTGGTGTCCTTATAATTTTTACACCCAAAATTACATCGGCCACTCATAGGTCCTTCATATCAAATCTAAAGGATAGCATGTCCTTCGTAGATTTTATTATGGCCTTATTATTTCCTAGGATCAGTAAATCATCAACATAGAGAAACAATGACATATCCAACATCTATACATTTTATATAGACCCATTTATCTGATTCATTTTTTTTGAATCCATTTGATAACATTGTTTCATCAAATTTCTCATGCCATTGTTTTGGTGCTTGTTTAAGGCCATAAAGAGATTTTACTAATTTGTACACCTTATTTTCATTTCCTGGGCTTAGAAACCCTTCTGGTTGCTGCATATATATTTCTTCTTCCAGTTCACCGTTCAAAAACGCAGTTTTCACATCCATTTGGTGTATTTCCAAATTCAATATAGATGCGATTGCAATAAGCATCCTAATTGATGTTATTCTGGTAACTGGAGTGTATGTACCAAAGTAATCCAGATCTTCCTTTTGTCTGAATCCTTTTATTACAAGTCTTGCTTTATACTTGTCTATAGAGTCGTCAGCCTTTAGTTTCTTCTTAAATATCCATTTATATCCTAGTGGTTTTGATCCTTTAGGGAGATCCACTAGTTCCCACGTATGGTTTTGTAGAATGGATTCTATCTCACTATTGATGGCTTCTTTCCATTAAGGAGCATCAGGAGATGACATTGCTTGTTGGTAAGTTAGAGGTTCAGTTTCTATCATATATGCATAGAAATCAGGTCCAAAGGATTTAAAGGTCCTTTGTCGTTTGCTCCTTCTCGGTTCCTCTATCTCAGTTTCATCATTCATTTTTTTTTTATCAGCATTATCCTTGGGAGTATCTGGGTCTCTTGGCCTCTTTTGAGTACTTGTTTCAATAGAGGTTTTTAGAGGATAAATGTGTTCAAAGAATCTTGCATTTCGAGACACGGTAATGGTGTTTTCATGAATGTCATTAATTTCAGATTTGTACACCAAAAATCGATATGCACTACTATTATGAGCATATCCAATGAATATGCAATCTATAGTCTTCGGTCCTATTTTGACCTTTTTCGGTTTTGGAATTTCCACTTTGGCAAGACACCCCCACACTTTTAAGTATTTGTAGGATGGTGGTCTGTTTTTCCAAAGTTCATGGGGAGTCTTAGACGTTGTCTTTCATGGTATTTTATTTAAAATATGATTTGCCGAAAGAATAGCTTCTCCCCAAAAATTATCTGGCAAGCCGAAGCTTATTAGTAAGGCATTCATCATTTCTTTAAGGGTTCTAATTTTCCGTTCGGCTATACCGTTGGATTGAGGAGAATAAGGAGCTGTAGTTTATGGATTATACCATGCTCAACATAGAATTCCTCAAATGGAAACTCATATTCTCCTCCTCTATCACTTCTTAAAGCTTTAATTTTTTTGTTGAGTTGATTCTCAACTTCTGTTTTATACTGTTTAAACATATCGAATGCCTCATCCTTGCTTCTATGGAGATATACATGACAATATCTTGTACAATAATCTATAAATGTGATGAAGTACCTTTTTCCTCCTCTAGTTTGACACATTGTCAAATCGCATACATCAGTATGTATTAAGTCTAGAGGTTCGGTTTCTCTTTCAACATGATGAAATGAGGTTCTTGTCAATTTGGCTTCACCACAAATTTGACATTTGTAATTTGAATCAATTCTACACTTAGGTATGAATTCTAGATTGATCAGTTTTTGTAAAGTAGCAAAATTCACATGACCTAGTCTAGAATGCCATAGATTAGGAGAGTCAACCATATAAGTAGAAGATTCAACTTTATTCATATCATTGTTTGGTACAACAGTGGTTACATTAGCCTTAAATAGACCATCACATACATAACCCTTTCCTATGTACACTCCATTCTTAGACAACACAAATTTATCAGCCACAAATGTCAGTTTGAAGCCATGCTTGTTGAGCAACGATCCTGAAATTAGATTTTTGCGAATTTCTGGAACATGGAGAACATCATTTAGAGTGAGTTATTTTACAGAAGTCAATTTCAGCACAATCTTTCCCTTGCCTTCGACCTTCGATGTGGACGAGTTACCCATAAATGGTTGTTATTCATTAGTGGCACTTTTGTAGTTCCACTTATTTGCGCATATATGCCTAGTGGCTCCAGTGTCTACAAACCACTCCTTGTTGTTGCTAACAAGGTTGCATTCTGAAACAACTGCACACAGGTCCATTTCAGAAACACCGTCTAAAACATCCGCCATATTTGTTTCTGATTTCTTCTTTTTGGGTGGGCCACGACATTCTGTAGCTTTATGACCCTTCTTTCCACAATTATGGCATGAACCCTTGAATTTCTTTGACTTCTTAGGTTGGTTGTCACGTTTTATCTTATTGGACTTGTCCATCTCGACAACGTTTGCTTTGGAAACCATATTTTGAGAAATCTTCTTTTCGGAATTTCTATTATCTTCCTCAATCTCAATCGAACTACAAATTCCTCCATTGTCATTTCCTAGCGCTTGTGCTTTAGGTAGTTATTTATGTCCTTCCACGATGGAGGAAGCTTCTCCATAGCAACGACAACTTGAAAAGATTCGCTAAGTGTCATCTTTTCATATTCTAGTTGATGAATGATAAGTTGCAGCTCTTGAATTTGGTTGATCACAGCTTTTGTATCGACCATTTTGAAGTCAAGAAATTTCACAGCGATGAATTTGTTCATGCCTGCATCTTCAGTTTTATACTTCTTTTCCAAAGCCAACCAGAGTTGTTTGGATTTTGCAACAGTGCAGTACACGTTGTATAGACTGTTGTCAAGGCTATTCAAGATGTAATTTTTACACATGAAATCAGAATTTTTCCAAGCAGTAAGAGCTTCAACTTTAATTGGATCTAGTTCCAATTCTGCAACGACTGGAGCATCTTCTGTAAGATTCTTTGCTAGGACCAATGTTGTCAAGTAAAATAGCATCTTTTGCTGCCAACATTTGAATTCCGCTCCGGTGAACTTTTCTGGCCTTTCTCTATGAGATGGTGCCATTGGCGTAACCACGGGTGCAAAAGGATTGGTTACAGGTGTTGTTGGCGCAGCAGGACCACTATTGTTCTTAGCCATTATCGTTTTCTGCAAAACGAAAATATTGTTTCAAGATTGTTGTTGGTAACAATGCAAATACAGCACGAACCCGATAGCGATCAATAAATTGTCACTATCCAGTTGTCACGTCAAGAAGCGTTACTATTGTGAAATATATTCAAATTTAGTAACGGTAGAAAGCGTGACCGGATTTGCAACAACACAGAGCAGTTACAAAACAGAAGTAAAGAGGAGTACCTGTTAGTATTGTCCGAGTTCAGAATAATCTGTTTCCTTGAAACAATATTGCCCCCTCTACGGCGCTAAAGGTACATGAGCAATTTGTTTCCCAAGATGAAACAGATCGATCTCTGCAATGCAGCGCTTACAATAGCAGAGCAACAATGAACTCAAGTGAGTTTTATAAGAACAGACTTTCAGGGACGAAAAGAAGAGAGAATGAAATATATTTTGATGATAATGGCTCTGCCAGGCTGCCTATATATAGCGGCGAAAGGGTGCCTTTCTAGGTAGTCGTGACTGTCCGTACGGGAGCGCTGTTTCAAACGGTCGCATCCGATCACTGTTCAGGTGAACGGACGCACCCGCGTAAAAATACTGTTTTCTGCGCATTTTAACAGTCGGCGGCCCATTTCATCACGAGAGACCCCAAGAGCCCCAAGGCCCAAGGCCCTTATCTTTGATATTTTAATATTTAATATGAAGGCCCAAAGCCTACATAGCCCATTCATTCAAGTCCTTATGTGCTCATGTCATTTGTTTGATATAGCATGTGGGGCTTTTGTATTTATGGAGATGTATCCACAAATTACACACAATGTGTGAAACGACCCGAACTTCCCCTGTAAGGAAAGCCCGGATTGAGTTGAGGACAAGACGGATCAGAAAGTAGACAGAAGAACATTTCATTGTTAATTATAACAATTCATCAGAATACAAGAATGTATAGAGTAAGAATAAATATTACACAGAAAATATCAGAGATTTAAATTACATTTAAATACATCGCAGCGGAAAAATAGTACAATACACAACTAGAAGTAATACACGGATACAGAGTTTTCCGAGTATCGTCCCAATCAATATCAATCAAATCAGTGTATATAAACAAATCGTCGATTTGTTTATAAATATTTATTTTATATACACGTTAAAAATCATATTTTTAACTATAAAATATTTTATTTCTTTTCACATCACACAATCAAATTTCACAACACAACAACCAAACAAACAAGTCATCCATGGTCTATGGACGAAGGGTTCGGGTGCTACTAAACACCGTCTGCATCCTAGTATATAATTCAACTAGAAATAAATTTAAAAGTGAGGAGTTCTCACCGACTAGCTAATCCAATACCACGACTCTTCATATGTAGAAAATCTTCGCCGTTCTCGCCCTTTTGTCACTTTCGTTGCCCGCTTTCACTACATATATAAAAATCACATTTTTGTATTGATGCTATGTATATAAAAATTTCATTTTTATAACTACGCTATATGGATAAAAATCAATATTATTATCCCGCTACTATATAGATAAAAATTATATATTTACATCGCTACTATATAGATAAAAATTCTATTTTTATATCGCTACTATATAGATAAAAATTCTATTTTTATTTTGCCACTAATATAATAAAAATTATATTTTTATTACTTACTCTACATGAATAAAAATCATATTTTTATTCTTCATATGATATAAAGATCGAATTTTTATTATCTATATAATATAAAAATCATATTTTTATTTCGCTACTTAAATAAAAATTATATTTTTTATTACTCTACATAAATAAAAATTATATTTTTATATCGCTACTATATAGATAAAAATTCTATTTTTAATCTTCTACCTATATAAAAATAATTTTTTTTATATAATGAAAAATCATATCTCTTCGTTACTTAAAATATAAACTTTTTCTTTCTAAAAATCTAATTTTTCTCTAATATAAAAATCTAACTTTGATATCGTTAAAAAAACCCAAATCTTTATATATATATATATATATATATATATAAACGAGTCTTTACATAGGAAAAATCCTTATAAAACTAAACTGAAAATCATTAAACAAATAAAAATAAAATAAATAAATAAAAGTAAAAACTTACAACATCATTGGAGAGAGGGGAGGGTTTCACCGTTCGTCGAGGGGAGGGGGGACCTGCGGTTGGCGGGTCTTGGCCTGAGCAGCGGTGGTCTTCAGCGATTTGGGCTAGGGTTTCGGGAGGGGGGGGGGGTTGTTTCACCTTCGCGCTGAGCAGAAGGGGAGAAGCAGGAAGGAGAAGAGGAGGGGAAGAAGAGGTGGAGGCGCAGGAGGGGGGTTTCACCGGCCACCGGCGGTGGCTTGGGGGGGTCGCGGTTTTCCCGCTCATTCTTCTTCTTCTTCTTTTTTTTATTTCTAGGGGGCTGAAGTGAAAAAGAGGGAGGGAGGGTAGAGGGTACTTCATAAAATTTAATTATTTTATTATTTAAAATTTCCCAAAAAGGCAACTTTTAATTTCGACCCCTAAACGAGACCCACTGCCTATTGTCCCTAGCTAATTACCCCCATTCCGAACACAATGGGATATATATCGTAAGCCAATTCGATTGTTTCGATCAGTTTTCGTCAAAATCAAAATGTAAATCTATATATTGAATTTGAACGCACATTTCAATTTACCGGGGCCACGTATGAACTCTAAAAATTCCCGAAAAATATTTTCTAGCTTCGTATTGACGATACGGTTCTAACAGAACCAGTTTCGTCAAATTCTTAGACCATTTGAAAAATGGTCATTTTCCAGTCGATTAAAATCAACTAAAACTAGTCAAACGCGTTTTCCTTTGCCACGCTCACATACTGATTCAGAAAATTATGAATTTTGAAACCTACCAATAACTAGACATCCCGGATCCAACAAAAGTGGTTTCGTCAAAAACAGAGGTCATTTGCAAAATTTCCATTTTCAAAGGCCTTTATATATATTAAAATATATATAAATTCCACAGCGACTTTTCTGAATTTTCAACTGGACATATCTTTTGATTCCCGCTATGAAATTTCGATTCTTCGGGTTCGTTGGAAAGATATTCTCAATTAGATTCTAATATTTTTGGTTTCACTAAAATCAGATTTATTTTGAATCCTGTACATTCATTTGAAATTTGAAATCGAATTATCGAACTACCGTGCCATTTTCAATTCCTTTTATAATTAAAAATAAAATATTTATATTCTAACGACGATCTATATAAATATATACGTTCGAATTCTATTCAAAATAAATTTCTTGTCGTTATTATTTAAAATAATTCATTTTAAATATTCAAAATTCATCAAAATTTCCAAAATAAAATTTTTAAATTGGCTCGGATTTCTGGGTTATTACAATGTGGGACTTTGTTTCTTTGTATTTCTCCACGACCACATACCTCTTCTTCCCTAACCTTCTCATTCATTTCCAACATTTATTTAAGACATTAAGCATAGAAAGTTAAATTTAATGCTGATGGAGAACATGGGCCTATACATTTAAACTTGATCGGTTCACCTAATCTTTTATAGCTCATTACGTAATTAGAGGTGATTATACAGTAGGCTTCATGAACTGCCTAGCAACGATAATGCTAAAGGCCTTCCCGGCGGCCTCCTAATCGTAAATTAATTGTAGGTACAGCCTTAACAGTCAAACACATGAAACTCCGTGGCATTCAGTGCGTAACTTTCGCTCATATTCCAATGAACATGGCTAGCAACCAAGTAGTCTGAGTTCATGGAAGTACCCATTAAAGATTTACCCACTATATTTATAACCCAGTCCATTTAGCCCATAACCACTAGTAGCATCCTGAACCTGACCAAACACAGTTAATATGTTGATTATTCATTTCATTCAGTTAATTTAACTAATTAAAAAAAATACAAAATGAATACATATCTGCTTTTTTCTTTTAAACAGCTAAATTAGATGAATTCACTTTTAAATTAGTTCGCTTCAAAATTAAGGTGGTGCCTGATGTACAATTTTTTGTTTTGAGTTTTTATCATATAAAAATGAAAAGGATGCACCATTTTAAAAGACGAAGTTAAAAAAATGACATCTATTGTAAACCAAATGTTTTGCACTTGAACTCCATTATTGGCCAAAACCATGGATGGTTTGGATATAGAAGAAAAATGACATCTATTGCATTATCAAAAAACTTCATGAGTTTTGCCATACTGTATGTCAATGTACAACTACAGAAAATAAATGATAATAATTTATATCAATAGACATCATAACATTTTATATTACAGAGCTTGTAAAAGGAATTTCTGATATAACCTCCTAATATATATATTCTAACAATGAATAAAAGAATTAAACCACCACTTCCAATTTATAGATTAAGAAACAACGTATGCTTTAAAAGGAAAAATATTCCACTTGAAACAAAACTTCTGTCTTGCATGGTAAAAAGAAAGGAGTTCTGCATATTCCCAGATCTAAGAATCTAGGCCATGCTAACTATAAATTACCAAACTTTATATAAATCGAATTCTCTCCGGCTACTTTATCACAGAGAGAATCCAATCCAGCTCTTACAATGTGAGAATTCACATGGATAATGCTACAAATTTGGTGTTAGACTAACACCAAATTCACTATGGATTTTCATAAACAGATTGGGGAGAGACTTGAATCCAAAGTATGCAATTTCCGATTCTGGACATTCTAGAAGATTTGGATTTGGCTGATTAAGGTTTCATGGCATAGGGATCATGGTTAGGAAACAAAGAAAATTCATATAAGAAGGAATCCAAGTGCAGTGCTTCAGCCTATGCTCAGGTTCCATCGATAAGAACCATGCAGTACTTTAGTTTTCATTTGAATTGTAACTTGTACTTTACACAAATTTACATTTCTGAGTTAGCATTAGGCTCAGTAGTTTGTATGACATTGGACTGTAAACTAACGTAATAGACTATGTGATTCATGTAGGAAAATAATAAAGGAAATTTTAAGGGGTGAATTCTAGTATCCATTAACTTTCGTGAATCAAAACATTATCTGTGTTGGCGCTTATAAACATAAGAGAGAAGTAAATATAAAAAATGCATATATTTATCTTTACCGAGCTTATATCAGATGCACCGGGAGTTGAAATGGGGAAAAATTTGTAGGCCTTCATGTTCTCTAATGTAGATCTTGTTTTTCTCATCCATGTTTCCTATCGTGTTTTCCCTAGCATCCTTTGTCTGAATATCAAAGGAGGGAAGCTTGCGTGAAAAGGTTACGTGAAATAATAATCGTAGACAACCTACAATTCGCAGTTTTATGATTAACTTGTGTGAAAAGCTTACATTAGAAACAATATTTCAAGCTAATCTTGGATGCACAAAGTGATCTCAGCTAGTCAATCCGCTCCTTCGATTGCCGATGTTCATACTCATGCCCTCCATCGTGTCATGCCAGACTCTATTGCAGTTTGTTAGTCCAAGGATATTTTGCTGACATATGTATCTGGTTTAGTTTCTTTGCTCATAAGCTCCAGCTTTAGCTCCATTTCTTCATGTTACTTCCTTTGGTGCAGTCAAAATTCACAGGCCCAAGTGGATATATTTGGTCAAGCTACCTTCTCTGTGCGTCGTGTTCATCTTGTCATGCATGCATGCATCTTTGGTTCCTTTGGTTGCTAATTCTGAACCTATCATATCAAATTTTCTTTCACATGCTCTGTCTTTCCATGCTGCTGCTTTCACTTCCCCTACTGACTGTACTGCGCTTTTCTAGCATGTTCATTCTGCCACTAACTTGCATTCCCTTGTTGATGTGTCTGTCCTCTCCCTTGAATTTTCTAATTGTGAAGTGCATGCACCCTTTCTATTGAATCCTTCTTATCTTATAATATTTCCGACATTAATCAAGGTGCATTTTATTCCTAGAACTTTACTGTTATGGAACATGTACAAGTTCCTAATGTGCATGTCTCTAATGCTTCTGCCCTGCAAGCTTCAAGCTCCAAAAATGTGAGTTCCAAATACAAAGCAGAGTATGTTTGATTTCAAACATGAATAAAGAAATATCCAACATAGAAAGTAAAGATTTTATAGCCGGTTACAGTATGAAATCATAAGCTTGTAAGCTAATTCATTCTTTGATACTTTTCTAATACGATAATTGGCATATAAAGAACTTCACTATCAATACAGTGAATAGTGTTCAAAAAAACTAAGTGAAACTATCATCCTATCCATGATAAATTCCAAGGACCATTTAAGATAAATGTCCATCCTATTTTGTGGCATTGCGCTATCACTTTTTTTAGAATCGATACCAAGGAAATTTGTCAGCAATTGTTCAAATTTGACTAAAGTGCCTACATAACTAACATTTTGATCCACATATCCTAAAATTAACAATCAAATCTAATCCACTCACTTACATGTTTGAAAAAAACAACTTATATAATTAATGGATAATTTCAATATAAGTGGACATGCTGGAGATGAAGGATTCGATCTCCCAAATTAAATAACATTAGTAAATTGTGAGTGTTATGTTTGAGTTAATTTTATATCAAATGATTTCAGTGTGGAAATTTTGATCCATTTACAATTTTATTACTAAGTGACATTTAATATTAATCAATTCTGAAGGATGGCTTAGATTCCTTCATTGTTTTTGTTCAAGCTTATATATAATTTTGTGAAGCATGGTCATTTTTAATCGGCATAACTATTATTAGAAAGCATGGTAATTCATTAATAACACATACTAAACCATGTAAAAAACATGCTTAGTCTTGTCCTGATGTCAAGACAATATGTTAGAAAATAGAAGGCATATAAAATGCTTAACCAAATAATTCCTCCTTCCCAAGGCATGAGTTCGCAAGTTTAGTAGGGAAGATTAATCTTTTATATCATTCAAATCATATTTAGACCTGTAAACAACATTTTTGTGCTGACTTTTAAATGTCAACAGTTAAGCTGTACATCGGTACAACAACTAATTTCCCTTTTAGGCACAATATGTGCATCATTTCAATGGATTTATGATTGAAAATTTTGAAAGTAATTTCTGTTGTTTCAAATTTCATTAACAACCACATAAAACAGTAGAGACCATGAGTATGATTTCCTTATTTATTTTTTTAATGCTAAAAAACATATGGGTAGAAATCAGGGTCGACTTTTATCAAAAAGGGTTACTGTATGTACATTTTTGCATAGGCTTCTCCCAAAATTTTAAATATATTATTCATATGCTTTTCCACAAAGAACAAGATAAACTTCAAGTGAAATTCGGGAGTACCAGCTACGATGGACAAATCAATAGCGTTAGAGAACAAAGAAATGTTGATAGCGTAAAACAAACAAGATTGAAACAATAAAAAACAAATAATTAGAAATTAATATTTGAATTCACTAGTACCTATAACCAATAAGAGAAGAGCGAGAGAAATTTTTGCCCTTATTCCTGCAAACATAATTAAGAAGGGGAAAGGTTCGTAGAAAGCCTAGATTACAAAAGAGGAGAAAATGGCAATTGATTCGTGATTTGATGAGACATGGATTTAATTTTTGATAAAAATTCCGATGTAAATTCATCATTTGTTTATGAAGTTTTAGGGCAAACAGCAGAGGACGAGTTAGGGAAAAAAGGGAGGGAATGAAAATAAAATTGAGATCTATCCCGCCTCTTTTCATCAATAATCAACAGTTCGAACTGACATGGTATAGTGTTCACACTTTAATTTACCTTATTTTTGCCAGTTATTTTGAATAGTGTTCATACGACAAATGCTTTTGCGTGCTATAAGAAATTATTATTTTTGTAGTTAATTTAGAGGATCCACAAACAGGAAAGTATTTACAAGGACAAAATTAAAGGCTGTTTTTACCATAAGGACAACCTACTTAAATTTATCTCAAAAGGACAATATATATTTATTTTTTCCCTTACATGAGTTATTTCCTTCTTCCGGCAACAATTAAATCCGTAAATCGCGCGTTATTTCCTTCTTTCATCATCTATTCATCGTGAATGAAAATTTCTATCTCGCCGTCATTGATCGATGTTCCTCTTCTTCCATATTTTCAGATTAATTTTTCGTACTGATCGCATAAAACCAACGAGATCTAAAATATATTTTCAAATTCTAGACGAAAAGTCGATCGATTAAGAATCGATCTTGAAAATCAATAGCGCATTAGGTTTAGGGTTGATTTTATAAATTCAATTTGAGTTGATCATACGATTCCTTCACTGTTTCAGATAGATTTTTGCTTCTTCTATCGGTAATTCATGGTATCTACTGGTATTACAAGCAGGTATTAGTTATTACATTTTTAGATTTCTTTTATTTATTTATTCATTACTTTCATTCTCGTTTGTTGTTTTTTATCATGTTGTAATTGGTTTGTGAATGCATTGCATGAATTATGTATGTTTTACATTAAAACATGTTTTGCTTTAATTTGTATAAATGTTACTTGGATTGATTTTTCATTAGTATTTGTTTCAGGAAAACTGAACTAAAGCATTTATTAGGTATCATTTTAGTATTTTTTTATAGGATCAGTTTATTCCCTTTCTTTTGAATGTGCACCAGTTTGTAGTTATCATTTTATTATCTTTTTAGGTATTATTTTTAAGGTAATACCCATGTTTTCCTGGTTTTTGTTATCTGTTTTCATCTTTGTACCTGTCTAACTGATTTTTTCAAATTACTTATTTGTTCCAGTGGTGAAGGTACTCTCCTTATCGTACTTATCTTCAACGATACCTCTTTTAGTACTCGGTTGTCAGTTAATTGCTTATTGCATGATTTGCAAAACGAAATATGTGAGTATTGGTCTCATCTTACTCCTAAGTCAACTGAAATTAGCTATGTGCTTGAGGATATAACTAAAATTATTGAGAGTGACTCTGATCTTCAAAGAATCATTTTATTCCAATTACATAAGAAGAGTGTTTTTTCTGTTTTGATGTTAAGTTGAAGGAATTTCTATTGGAAAATGTGATTGATGGTTCTTCTGCACTTTCTACTAATGTTTCAATTCTTTCGTCTTCTGATCAATGTTTGGGTGCGAACATTGTTGTTCATAGGAAGAGTTATTTAAAAGATTTGCTGAAAAGAGGATCTGTACTAAAATTTACTGATTTTACCGGTTTTTGTTTCGGAAGCGCCAAGAAGTTCAGAGAATTCGTAATGGCCTTTCAAATTAAATCAGGTCATGAATTCTAATTTCTTAAGAACAGTGCTACTAGGATCACAACTATTTGCTCATCATCTTCTACTGGTTGTTTGTTTAAAGTGCATGCTTCTTGTGATGATGGCCAACTAAATAGGTTTTTCATTAGAAATTTGGTAGTCGAACATTCTTGCGGGGGTGGTCTAACAAATTTGAGTAACCCTACTCTATCAAGCTCATTTGTTAAATCATTGATAATAGATGAAATTAGAGATCATCCGAGTAAGGAATTGAAAGACATAATTGATGATTTTTTAAGAGAGTTTAATCTGAATTTATCAGACTCTTATGCTTACAAAGGAAAGCAGTTAGCTTTGATGGAACTGTACGGCAATGATGCAATGTCGTACAATGATTTGTCTTGGTATTTAGGTGCACTACAGACTCACAATCCGGGTTCCTATGTCGCTATGAATGTTAACTCTTCTACAAGTCAGTTTGAGAGAGTGTTTGTTGGTTTTAGTGCTTGTATTCTTGGCTTCAAACATTGTCGGCCTATGATATTTTTAGATGGTACCCATTTGAAAGGGAGGCCAGGAGTCTTGATGAGTGCAACAGCTAAGAATGGCAACCAAGGTATTATTTTAAAATAATTTTAGACGATGTACATATACATATGGTACCATTTGGATTCTAGGGGATCAGTTTTCTCTATTACATTTTCCGATTTATCAGTTTATAATTTTTTCCACTATCATTGTTTAGCTATACAGATTTTAGTTATCATTTTTATTGGCATTAAGGTATCATTTTCTTCTCTTTTTTTAGTATACAGTTTCTAGGTATCATTTTAGTCTGCATCTAGGTATCATTTTCTTCTCTGTTTTTAGTATACAGTTTGTAGGTATCATTTTAGTCCGTATCTGAATATCGTTTTCTTTTTTGTTTTTAGTATACAGTTTGTAGGTATCATTTTAGTCCGTATCTAGGTATCATTTTCTTTTCTGTTTTTAGTATACAGTTTGTAGGCATCATTTTAGTCCGCATCTAGGTATCATTTTCTTCTCTGTTTTTAGTATACAGTTTGTAGGTATCATTGTAGTCCATATTTAGGTATCATTTTTATCGAACTGTTTTTAACCATCACTTTTGGTTGTTTGCAGGTGTTAGTTTGAGTTATGCAGTATTTAATTCACTTTTTTGTATGTCTGAAATTGTCATTTTTTTTCAAATCATGATTTCCTTTTGAATTTTTATTCAAATTTTTTTGCAGGTTTCTTGCCTCTAGCTATGGCGATAGTATCAATATAAAATGTGGATAATTGGAGTTGGTTTTTAAATCATCTGAAGAAAATGCTCAACGAAGATCATAATTTGGTTTTTATGTCCGCTCAACATCCAGGTCTGATTTTCGGTGTTCAAGATGTTTTTCCCACTTCATACCATAGTTATTGCTACCTTTACATGGAACAAAATCTGCTGTCTACTGTTAAGTCCAAAAATGCACACATTTCGATTGTGGAATTGTTTCGGAGATGTTCTCGAGCATCTAATGTTCATGACTTTCAAGTTGCTCATTCTAAGTTTTTACAAGTTGGTGGTCCTGCAGCGGCTAATTTTTTGAAAGACAAAACTTTTGATAAATGGACTGATTTTTTTTCCATGGTAAAAGGTATGGTGAGTACAGCTCTAACGTGGCTGAAAGTTTCAACAGCTGGATTTTAGAAGAACGGGCCTTACCAATTACATCTTGTTTGGACGGGATACAAACAAAAATCATGGAAAAAATGGCTAAACGTCGAGAAGAACCCCGTTTATAGACTACAATTTTATATCCAACCATGGAAAATCGATTAAAAGACTTAGTTGAAAAAGGTTTTGGTTGGGATGTATTCAAGGCTTCTGAATTCCTTTTTGAAGTAAATCACCAATTTCGCATCGTGTTGATCGTAAAGACTCAAGTAATGATGCAGTAATTAAGCCACCAAAGGATAAATGTGGAGCCGGTAGACCTTCCTAAAAAAGAAAAGGAGGATTTGCATATTTCCATAACAAGCAAAACAGATGTAGAGTGTGCCATGAATATGGTCATAGTAAGCGCAATTGTCAAGCTTTCAAAAATAAAAATTGAATTTCATTTCATTTGTTTTAGGTATCATATGTATCTCCATATATACTTGTCAAGTAAACTTGAATGTGTTAGCAATATAGTGTTTGATGAACTGCAAATGTACGCAATTATCTACATTTTTAATAAAAAATATTCTTAGCTTATTTTGTTTAAGGTTGATTATTTCATTGATGTGTTGTTGGCATTATGTTTTTATATGTTGTTCTGATCAGTGATAATCGGTGTGCATGTTTAATATTAGTTTTTATCTCTTGCAATAATCTATTTAATTAGTTGTTCTTTATGTTTGATTAACTGGTTATTTTTTCTATGTCTTTGAAGGGTTCATTTTTGTGTTGTTACCATGTGTAGAAATTTATTTGGTATCATTTTTGTAATATTTTAGGGGTCATTTTTTATTTATCTCAATTTAAAAGTCCATGGGTATCTTTTTTTCTTTACTGCAGTTATTATTTTATTTTGAATTTTTAACTTCAGATTCTGGTTATCATTTTTTCTTTATTTTAGGTATCATTTTTAAATTCATACCACTACACAGCTTGTAGATATCATTTTTTTAATTGTAATTATCATTTTCTAAGTTTTGTTTATTAAACACCATTTCTGCACAAACACAAATTATTAGCCAAAAATATTGTTGTCAGTTCAAGTTTTAATCATCCAATTTACTGAGTAGACTCTTTGATGTAATGATTCACTGGTTTATTCAATCCCATTTAATGTGATGAGTATTTAACGTATGAAAAGTCCATAGGTATCATTTTTTCCACAATTCAGTTATCATTTAAATTGTACCAATATTCATTCAGATTTTGCTTATCATTTTGTATTTATTGTAGGTATCATTTTCTGATTTCTTATCCACTTCAAGTTTTTAGTTATAATTTTCTGGCAGTTGTAGTTATCATTTTTTACATTAAGTTAGTTCACATCAATTCTGCACACATACAAAAGACTGGGAATGAAAAAAAATTGATATAAATTCAGTCTTTTCAAATCAAATTCAGCAATGTGTCAAGTATGCAGATTGATCCATATAGTGTGTATTCTTTTATAGGTGATGGTTATGGGAAAAATTGAGATACACGAGGCACTTGTTTTAGAGTGTAAGGAAAGTTTGTCAAGAAGATCTACAACAAAAGGAAAAGTTGCACAAATAAAAAAAAGCGTGGTCAGCAGGTACAAGTAGTGGAAAAAGTTGATAAGGACGTGGAAAATAGAGTTCTTAACTATCGCATCATAGAATTGGAGAAAGAAAATAGAGAATTTAAAATGAAATGGGAGGAAGAAAGAAAGTTGAGAAGAAAAGAAGAGAGGAGTTATCTAAACTTAAAGACCAGATGAAAGAGCAGAAAGTTGATATTCAGATCAAGAAAACGGATGTTGGAGTTGATTCAGAACCGATAATGGTTGCTGCACGTACAAATGAAAACAAGTAATTAAATAACTAAAAATTATGTGAATATTGAGAATCAGGACAAAGATAAAATGACTGATAGCATGACGAATGATGATGAAAGGACTTACGGAGAATAAAACAAGGATGCTAGAATAGAGAATGAAAAAACGCCAATCACAGTAACTGGTTCTGTTGATGATAGTGGGAGAGAAAAAAAGGATGTACAGTCAATTGACGACATTGTTCCTCTGGATTTTAGTTTGAATTTGACTGCAGATATTTCAAAGATGAAAGTCACAAAAGGGAATTCCCAAAAATCAATTAAAAAAAGACATAAAAAATCATCCTCTAAGCCAAAAAGTGCAAAACCACCTTCTTACATACTGAGAATGAGAGCTAGAAGAAGAACACACAAAAAAAAGAGGAGTATGAATATTTTGTAAAAGCAAGGAAGAAAGCACGGGTAACACAGAAAAAGGAGAATAAAGGTTCATGTGAAGGAAAAAATGATGAATTACAACTTTCATTGATACCATTAGATGATGAAAAATGTAACAAAAAGAAGGTAAATGAAGGTAACGTAGATCAGGAACAAACTGTTAAACTAGTAGAGCCAATAAATGTTGAAGAACCTTCATGGAAAGACTTGCACTTTTCAAAATGCCAAAAAGTGACAAAACATCTCAATGATGAGGAAGGTAGAATTGTAAGGAAATTTTATTCAATGTCAATTGTTGAAGAAAAGTAAGTATAATATTTTAATATATACTTGTACAACATAGAAATAATTTTATTAACTATTGGACTTGTAAATAATTAACAGTCCGGTTTCTTGGTAAGATGATGATCTGGCAAGGGGAGGATGTATAGTTACAAATGATATGCTGACAGAAGTGCTGAGAGGTTTATTTACAGATGGGCAGGTAAACAAATGTACAAATATTTGTTAATGATTACCATGTTAAAAAAAATGATAACCAAATTTTCTGTTTTTTATATAATCAGTATAATGAATAAGATAATGATACCTAATTAAATATAAAAATCATACTTAGAAACTGCAAAACATAGGTTCAGATTATATCGTACTAAAACAGATAAATATATTGACATAAATCTGTTATATGATGTTGTAACATGTTATTTACTTGATGTAATTTATTGTTTTCATTGTATTATCAGATAATCGACTAGTGCACCAATAAATGTGATTTAGTCGACAACAATTATGCAATGTCTACAATTATGACAGTAAGTTGAATCACAGTTTGTAAAAAATATTATTGTAGTTTTCTTGTCTTCAGTACTTATTCAAATAAAATTTAAACTGAGCAGAAAGCAATTATGTAAGGCATGAGTTCATTAATTAAAAGTTTGGTTACTCCTTTCTTAAAAGCAGCAGTTTTGAACAGTTATACAGAAAAGATTTACTTCGCATTACATTTTGACAATCATTGGACGTTGTTGACATTAGCATATCCAAACATGCAATGGGTTCACTATGATTCTTTGAGACCAAGAAGATCAAACAAGTTCAATAATCTTCATTCAAACGAAGCATATGAAGTGGTAAGAAAATTGTAATGTCTTTATTGATAGTGAATTACTACTAAAAAATGTTCATTACAACAAAAGAAAGTTGAAGAAATTCTGCAATAACTTTGGGTAGAGAATAAAATTGAAGATAAAAAGATTGTTGATGGAGAGATTTTTCAAGAACCATGCGCATAGCAGCATTCTGATAGGTTAATTATTTTTTCATCTTTTTTTTTTGATCATTTTTCACTTATTTGGTCAATACAAAAAAAGTAGTAGTTTCTACTGATAATTGATTGTAACCGACATAAATCAGTATTCAATGCACATGAAAAATAATTAACATTTGTTCTTTATAATTTTTGAACATCGTTAATTTTCATTTATGCAGAGTGGACTGCGGGATATTCTTCATCATAAACATAATTTCAGACAACAGAACAGAAATTCCTCTAAAGGTCTCAAAAGAGAAAATGGATAAAATAAGAGCACTGATTGTGCGTGAAGTCATATCCAATCATGCATGCTGCTGGAATTTGGTTTGATTCATCACTGGATTGACAAAGAAGACTAAAAAAATGATTGAAAAAATGAGTGAAACAGTGCTGTATATTGTAGTTGGTTGGAAAACAGTGTATTTTCTTTTAGATTGAAATTTATGCAGATGTTAATGTTTTGAATTTCAGTAATGATTGGGTGGATGTGTGAAATACTAATCTTGCATGAATACATGATGATAAATCTGCATACTTGACACATTGCTGAATTTGATTTGAAAAGACTGAATTTATGCCCAAAAAAATTTCATTCTCAGTCTTTTATATGTGTGCAGAATTGATGTGAACTAACTTAATGTAAAAAATGATAACTACAACTGCCAGAAAATGATAACTAAAAACTGTTAAGTGGATAAGAAATCAGAAAATGATACCTACAACATATACAAAATGATAAGCAAAATCTGAATGAATATTGGTACAATTTAAATGATAATTGAATTGTGGAAAAAATGATACCTATGGACTTTTCATATGTTAAATACTTAGCACATTAAATGGGATTGAATAAACCAGTGAATCATTACATCAAAGAGTCTACTTAGTAAATTGGATGATCAATCTGCATACTTGACACATTGCTGAATTTGATTTGAAAAGACTGAATTTATATCAATTTTTTTTCCATTCTCAGTCTTTTGTATGTATGCAGAATTGATGTGAACTAACTTAATGTAAAAAAAATGATAACTACAACTGCTAGAAAATGATAACTAAAAACTGTAAAGTGGATAAGAAATCATAAAATGATACCTACAATATATACAAAATGGTAAGCAAAATCTGAATGAATATTGGTACAATTTAAATGATAACTGAATTGTGAAAAAATGATACATATGGACTTTTCATATGTTAAATACTCAGCACATTAAATGGGATTGAATAAACCAGTGAATCTTTACATCAAAGAGTCTACTCAGTAAATTGGATGATTAAAACTTGACAACAATATTTTTGGCTACTAATTTGTGTTTGTGCAGAAATGGTGTTTAATAAACAAAACTTAGAAAATGATAACTACAATTAAAAAAAATGATATCTACAAGCTGTGTAGTGGTATGAATTTATAAAATGATACCTAAAATAAAGAAAAAATGATAACCAGAATCTGAAATTAAAAATTCAAAATAAAAATGATAACTACAGTAAAGAAAAAAAAGAAACCCATGGACTTTTAAATTGAGATAAATAAAAAATGACCCCTAAAAAAATATAAAAATGATACCAAATAAATTTCTAGACATGGTAACAACACAAAAATGAACCCTTCAAAGACATAGAAAAAATAAGCAGTTAATCAAACATAAAGAATAACATATAGAAAAGTTTTTATTACCAATATAGATTATTGTTTACATTTGCAGAGTATCAAACGCTAAAATGCTAATGCATACAAGTTTATTTGACAATTATATACAGGTATACATATTAAACCTAAAACAAATGAAATTAAATTAAATGTGTACAAAACTAACAGTGAAATATTGATATTTCTACTTGTCCAGATTTGAATGTGTCCAAAAATTCCTTCTTCACTATTTTACTCAATTTCCTCAAATCCTACCTAGCAAATCGAGGGATTTTGTTCTCAAACTTTTTCCTTTGTGTAATTAGATTTACCTTCTCACACAACACATACTGCATATACATAAAAACCAATGTTAAACCTTAATTCATTAATACTTATTCTGTTGGATCTAGAATAACCCTAGAGGGGGGGGTGAATAGGGTTTTTCACAGTTTTTAACAGAATTAAAAACTTAATGAGATAAATAATAATAAACTGATCACAGAATATAGCAGAAACAGAAATGCAGAAAATAAATCACACAAAGATATACCCAGCTTCGGCAAAACCCTGCCTACTGCTGCATTTCTAAGATTTCTACTAGGTGATAGAACAGTTCCCGCATACAAGACCATGTACACTCGCAAACCCCTGCTCCTATTCTAACCCTACGCTCAAATCCCTAGACTGATCTAAACCCCTAGATCAGATTTCCCGAATTACAAAACCTGTAACTCGTAACTCAGATTTACAGACTCTGAAACTGACAGTCAATTCCTTGACTAAATCCCCCTAGATTTTACAGACCTAGAACTGTTCACAATTTAAATAAAACAACAGAATGCAAGACAAAAATATAAACCCTAATTTTTAAAAATAAAAATAAAGGAGTTTATATTAAAGGGGTCATCCCCTTTAAACAAATCCAAAACCCTCCTTTTATCTTGGCCGGCCCATTTGTTTATTTGCCCGATCACTTTTGCTTTTGCTCTGGAGAAAAAAAAAATGGCGGCGATTAGGAACTAGGGTTTTACTGAATCTCCCCCAAATCGATCGTTTCCTTGATGGATTTATGTCATGGTTCTCTGATGGCTTCAACTTGATGATGTCGATCGAATTTTGAAGCTCCTTGCTTCAACGATTTTGGGGTTATTCGCTCTTGTGGTTGAAACCTTCTGGAATTGTTGTCTTGCTCGATCGAAAACTGTAAGTACTTCTGAAAATTCTTGCTTTTGAAAAATTTGTGGGTTGTTTGTTGGTTTCGGTTTCGATGTTCTCTTTTTTTTTGGTTTCGATCTTAATTTGCCCGTGATGAGTTGGTGTTTAGAAATAGGATTTGAAATCCTTAAACTGAGCTCTGATTTCACCAAAAAAAATAAATGGCTCGATCTGATTAGGGTTTCCCCTTTTGTCTGTCTTTTTGATTTGAATTGTTGCTTCCCGACTTTGAAATGAACTCTGATTGCTGAAACGTCTCTGTAAAAAAAATTGGAAACAAAATAAATGATTTCCATTGTTGATTAATTCGGTTTTTTAAAAAATAATTCTGAAAAAAAAACTTCCCTTTTTGCTATCCCTTAATTTACTCTTTTGAATATCTCGACTTTAAAAAGAATTTATTGCTTTCAAAACCTTTGCGTGGATTTTGCTCTGCCTTACACCATCATGATTGGAATCCGATTTGAATGATTTCCTTTTTTTTTTTTTGATTGCTGCGTGATTTTGGCTTTCCTTGAATTTCTTGACATTGAGTAATCGTTGCATGATTAGATAGGATTTAGCATCCTTGAATTTCTCTGAAATCCCTATATGCCTCGATTCTGATTTGAATTATCGCCAAAAAATATTTCACTGCATTGTTTGGGAAAACAATTTAAACATCTGCCAAAAATCTGGAAATCAATTTTGTTGTGAATTTTCATTGTTTCTCTTTCTGACTATACTTGCTCAGAAAAATATATTCAGTCTTTAATTCAATCCAAAACTGGAAATCTATTTCCCAATTGAATAACAACATTAGTGTGTCATATCCTTGTGCATTTCTGGACTGTCTGGAAAATTACTTCTTGCCGAATATTATTTGCATTGCTGGAAATATCATTTGAATCATTCCTGCATTGATACTTGAATTGTTTTGATGCATCATTCTGACTTGAGCTTCAACATACATTGTGCTCCATCTCTTTGAAATGCTGTGTCGACAAGCTTGCCACAAATACATGCATTGTTGTGTCACTTGGGTATTATGATACATACATTGACTTGCATATTTCCAAGCTAAGATTACTTCTGTCTTTAAGAAGTTTGCTGTATTGAGTTGCCTTGTACTATGTTTGTCATGCTGAACCTGTCTTGATCACAAATGTACATGCATTTTGTCCATTGTCATACTTGTTTGGTTTGACCATGTTTTTCTGGCTTGATGTACTTTGCTGTGTCATGTGTGTGCATCATCTTGACCACATGCTCTGGCCACTTTGTGCTCAATCATCTTGTCATGCCGTAGCACCAAGTTTGAACCTGCTGCACTGTTTATATGTACACCATGCTATTTTATTTGCTGTAGCTCCATCATGAGCTATATCTCGACCACTACTTGCTGAGTTGCATTGAACTCGAGGTTGTGACAGGCCAAATTAAAGCTGCTTTGAACTTGTGATAAACTGTTTATACTATTCTTCATTGAACCATTTTGTAGCTGTGTCATTTGTTGTTGTTGAACCTTGTTTTGTTGAGAATCATGAGCATGAGTATATATGTTGACTTGTTTTGTTTGCTTTGGCCATGATTTTGTTATGTCCATGCTGAAGTGATAATTGCTCCATTTATTTTTGTATCTGCTTTTGTCTTTTGGTACTTTGTTGCTTCGACCATTCTGCTTTGTTCTTTGCATTTGCGCTGGTTGACATTTGTTTTGTTACATGAGTGTTGCACTGAGTCGAGATGGTCCACGTGGCTCCTCCTCAGCTGCACACTGATTGGCGAGGCAGTGCACACGTGTATTTATACACGTGTGTATATGCAGCCATCAGTCGGATAAAAAAAATCAAATCGAGTCAGAAAAATGATGAGAAACACACCGAATTCTGAGGCAAATTTTAAAAAATAAAATTTAAATATGCATGTGTTCAGTTTTTATTTCTATTGCAGTGTACTGTGTGTGTGTTTCTGTGAATGACAGGTATGAAGACGATAACTGGACTGACAGTGAAGTGATGTGAAGACTGAAGACTGAAGACAGAAGATTAAGAGACAGTGTCTGTGAAAGTAAATGTATCAGTGACTGTATATAAAAATGAGATGTATAGGCAGTGTTATATTGAGGAGCTGTGTAACAACAGAAATGTACTTATGTTTGTAAACAAGTTTCTTTGAAATAAAATATTATTTTATTGTTGTCAAACAAGCTTGTCTATCATATTCAGTTTATTTACAAGTACAGTATCATGTGTAATATTTGTGAGTGTGTACAAATAGTGGAGTCATATAATTTGTACTGTTTGAATGTTGAAATATAATATTATAAAATACTCTGTTAATATTTGAACTTCTGTACAGTAGTATTAAATATAAATATTATATTCCTGTCTGTAATGTGTGATATAACAGTACAATAACAAACACATTAGAAATAATATTTATTTGGTTGTTATCATCAAACAAAAAATCATATAATTGTGTATACAGCACCGTTATATACAACAATCTCCCCCTTTTGATGATGACAAACAAATAAAAGATTTTGAATATAATACATGTGTTTGAGAGTGACATTTTAACTCCCCCTATTTATCAGCTCCCCCTACAGCAGAAAACTCCCCCTATAACTGTGCATGAATAAATTTTCAAAATTAAAAATATTTATAAAATATTCACTCATAAATCAAAATCTAATCCATTCTCCCCCTTTTGTTATCATCAAAAGGATACAGATTTTACAATACAGATGAAAAATGACTAAAAATATAATTTCAGCTTAAGAGGAAAAACGGTCATTATTAATTTCAATCAGTCAAACAAAAAAATCATAATATTCTAAGAACAGGTGGCATATTTCACATTGTAGATAATGATGGATTTACGATGAGATTTATATAATGGAGAGAGTTTTAAAAAAAAATATGAGTATTTCCCAATTATTTTCAAAAGAATTTTATAAAATGAAGCACAAAAAAAAATGATGAATTTGGACTATAATTATAAATTCAACTTAAGTGACAAAATCAGATAGTCTCAAATCCCAGTAGCCATCAATCAACAAATCATAATACATTATAAGATATTAACACATTTCACAGATTAGAGCATGGATTGATAGGCTGGTTTTTATACACTGAGGAGAATTTCAAATTTATTTCTATTTTTAGCACTTTATTTCCTTTTCTTTTATCTTTTATTTAAGAGCACACTGACCACGCATAACCAGAGCTTGGATTTTTAAATGAGGTTAGTCGCAGCTTAAATTATAAGTTGTCTCTTAACCATGCATGACCAGAGCTTGGATTTTTAAATGAGGTTAGAGACACATTTATATATTTATTATATATGTTTATCATTTCAGCTTATAAAAAGAAAAACTCCTCGATATAAAACCAATATATGGATGATAGAAAAATGTGGTAGGTACAGAAATGGACTGTGAAATAAATTTCTAAATTAATTATATTATGAAATAAGACTAACTGTACCGGGATTATTGAAAATTTTCAATTATCACTAATTCTGAATAATAATATAACCACAATTCCATCACAAATATTTTCACTGTTTATTTAAAATGGTTTTAAGAAGAAATTAAACTCTCCACATTTTTATAAAATCATAACGGATGGCAGAAGGGTGACAAGTAATGAAGATGGCCGTGAAATAATTGCCAGTTCAAAGGTATTATAATAAATATTTAACCATCATGAAAATCTAAATAAAATTCTCCTCTTGTTGTGAAATATACTGCAGTCACAATTCATCACAATTTCTAAATCTGATTATAATTTTGATGAATTATAAATACAGTTTAATTTGGATATTGATTTCAATTTCTGAAAGACTAATCAATAAATAATTTTAAAATTGAAAATCAATTACAAGAGTAATATGCTGATCTATACATGACAAGAGGGAAAAAAAATATATATATACAAAAAAAAATGCAGCATTTTTTTTTAAACTGATACCACATGGTGTCTCTACAAAGTGAAAAATCAGAACAGATGGATGAGACAAATATAAGGCGCTTCTGATACCAAATGTTCTCGCTTTCTCGAGGATTTTAATGACACCCCGGTGGCAAACAAATGGTACCTCAGTCAACAGAAAAAAAACTTAATTACAAAGCAAGCAACTCAAGCACACAAAATTCATATATCAGAGCACGATAAGCCTTTGATACCAAATCAAACAGTCCTCAAAAAATATTTACACATCAATTTCTTATAATCAGAGCAGCATGATTCCAAAACAAACATTTTTCAAAAAACAGTATCAGAGCAGCACATAGAAATCAGTATCACAACAGACTTGTCAAGATGTTGGTCACATAAGGTGGTTCATGATCCAAGATTTGCAAATATACACTATTTTAAATCATTTGAAGAAATGTAAAAGTATTAGGATTTAATGAATCAATCACACCAGGTTATATTTCAGATTCAAGATATGTGTGAGATCCAATAAATCAATAATTTCAAATGATTTTAAACAGACATATATTCAAATCAAATAATCATGAAATAGCAATGATTTTCAAAGACCATTTTTTTTTTAAAAAAAATTCAAGAATTTCTCAAAACTATTTCTGACAAGCCCAAGAGAAATTTCAGGTCATTTACATCAAATTTGAAAATATTCATGATCGGGATAATTTATTTGAAATCACATGAATCTATGTCAAGTTTTGAAATATAATGAATCAGTCACACTAGGTTGATAATTTCAAATTTAGGAGGTGTGTGATTATTCAAAATATTAATAATTTCAGATGATTTCAAACAAACAAATTCTAACCATGATGGTCATGAATTACAATGATTTTCAAGATGTATCACTGAGATTCTAGACAATTTAAAATTTCCAAGCCAATCTGAAAAATAATGAAAATATCACTACTGATAAATAATAGAGTGCTGTAATGAGTATGTTATTTTAAGCTTTCCTAAACTGAATTAGTGAAAACTCAAGACAGCAGTGACGTGTGAAATTCCATCAAATTTTCAGATCTTCAAAACTTTAGAATTCTGATTAACAGTGTTCAGGATATGACAACTATACATCAACACTGTTATGAATTCAGAAAACAGAAAAAGAACTTCAAAACTATTGCATAAATTTACAAGATTAAATTCAGGATATGGAAATGATTAACACACGATGATTTTATACAAATAAAGCATATTTCCAGAAAGATCATGAATTCTGCAACTGGAAGTTTAATAAGTACAGACAAAAAAAAAAAAAAGGAATATGGCAGCGTCAAATCAAAAACTAAAAACAGAAGGAGATAGAGGAAGGAAAAAAAAAACAGACAATAAAAGAAAAGAGAATATACAAAGGTGAGTTTAGAGATCATACCAGAATCCAATGTAAAGCAGAATCTCTAACTCAACAAATGTTGGCCTAAGGAACTGTAAATGACACAGAATTATAGACAATCTTGATTTCAAATTTCTTTTCAGCACAGCAGTTCCTCAGCCTTCACTGGTACCTAGCAGTTGAGAGAATTAAGTGGTCTAACAAAATTTGTAAAACCACTCTGAAATACGTTTACCACTTTTGGTACCCAAACCTGTTTGTATAACAAACCATCAGAATTAACCTTTGTACCCTTTGGAACCCAAATCTGTTTGAATTTAGTTAAAGTCGTTTTATTTTTATTCGGGATCCAAGATTGTTTAAATGGTTTATTATAAAACGATTTCTCATCACAATTTCGATTAAAAGAACCTTTGAAATTTTCAGAGTTCAAAGTTTCAACGTAGTTCTTTTCAAGGTTGTTTGAAGAATTTTTCAAATCATTCGAAATTCGTCTTTCAAAATCATTATTTTTCTCAAACCCAAGTCCACGTTTATTTTGAACAGAGAATTGGTTTTTCAACAACATATTCAAAGATTTTTCACCGTTTGAGAAATTAGACAAGATTGTTTCAAGTTGTTGAATTTCAGTTTTAAGATCACCATTTTCTTTCAATAAATTTGAACAACGATTTTTAGTGATCTCACATCTTTCAAAATCAGATTTCAAAACCAAATTTTCATCATTGAGTAACTTTATCTTGGTTTGGGATTCGGAAATTTCAAGTTCAAGTCGTTTTTGTTTTTCAGACTCAAAATTCTTGGATTTTTCAATCTCATTTTCAAGTTCTTCTAAAATCAAATTTGATTTCAACAAATTCTCCTTTTCAGCAATTTCAAATTTGGAATTTATATTTGTTTTAAAATTTTCAAATTCCTTTTGCAGAAGATTATTCAAATTTGACAGCTCAGTCTTGTTCTCATTTAAGATCAGAATTTCATCTTCAAACTTTTGGATACTTTTATTGAGATGAACAAGATTGGCTTTCAATTTCAAACAATTTTTGCAAACAGAATTTGAAGAATTTTTAACATATTCAAGTTGTGATTCCAAATCATCAATTTTACTGATCAACTCAGAATTCCTAGACTTCAGAGATTTATTTTTAGATTGGAGTTTATCAACAGATTTAGTTAAATCAAGACACATGTAAACCAGATCTTCATATGAGAAATTCTCGGTTTCAGCATTTGTTGATTCTCCATCATCTGATTCATCTGAAGTTTCATTTGTAAATCCTGTTAAACAGAACTCTGAATCTGAGTTGACTTTATTGGGTTTTGAGCTGTGGTTGTCAAATCTTCCATACTTCGTATTGAGAGTGTCCCAGATTTCCTGTGCAGATAAACAATGACAGATAAGGTTAAACTGTTCAGTATTAAGATAATCAAATATGATTTTCATAGCACGAGTATTGAAATTAATATCTACACTATCAAATCCATTGATAATAACATCCCAACATTTGATATGAACAGATTTCAAATAAAATTCCATTTTGGATTTCCAGTTTAAAAAATCTGTTCCATCAAAAACATTTGGAGATGAACTGGACTGACTCTCTATCGGTTGACAACTAGAATGACCCATGACTCTAGAGTTAGTGAAATAACCTGCTCTGATACCACTTGTTGGATCTAGAATAACCCTAGAGGGGGGGTGAATAGGGTTTTTCACAGTTTTTAACAGAATTAAAAACTTAATGAGATAAATAATAATAAACTGATCACAGAATATAGCAGAAACAGAAATGCAGAAAATAAATCACACAAAGATATACCCAGCTTCGGCAAAACCCTGCCTACTGCTGCATTTCTAAGATTTCTACTAGGTGATAGAACAGTTCCCGCATACAAGACCATGTACACTCGCAAACCCCTGCTCCTATTCTAACCCTACGCTCAAATCCCTAGACTGATCTAAACCCCTAGATCAGATTTCCCGAATTACAAAACCTGTAACTCGTAACTCAGATTTACAGACTCTGAAACTGACAGTCAATTCCTTGACTAAATCCCCCTAGATTTTACAGACCTAGAACTGTTCACAATTTAAATAAAACAACAGAATGCAAGACAAAAATATAAACCCTAATTTTTAAAAATAAAAATAAAGGAGTTTATATTAAAGGGGTCATCCCCTTTAAACAAATCCAAAACCCTCCTTTTATCTTGGCCGGCCCATTTGTTTATTTGCCCGATCACTTTTGCTTTTGCTCTGGAGAAAAAAAAAATGGCGGCGATTAGGAACTAGGGTTTTACTGAATCTCCCCCAAATCGATCGTTTCCTTGATGGATTTATGTCATGGTTCTCTGATGGCTTCAACTTGATGATGTCGATCGAATTTTGAAGCTCCTTGCTTCAACGATTTTGGGGTTATTCGCTCTTGTGGTTGAAACCTTCTGGAATTGTTGTCTTGCTCGATCGAAAACTGTAAGTACTTCTGAAAATTCTTGCTTTTGAAAAATTTGTGGGTTGTTTGTTGGTTTCGGTTTCGATGTTCTCTTTTTTTTTGGTTTCGATCTTAATTTGCCCGTGATGAGTTGGTGTTTAGAAATAGGATTTGAAATCCTTAAACTGAGCTCTGATTTCACCAAAAAAAATAAATGGCTCGATCTGATTAGGGTTTCCCCTTTTGTCTGTCTTTTTGATTTGAATTGTTGCTTCCCGACTTTGAAATGAACTCTGATTGCTGAAACGTCTCTGTAAAAAAAATTGGAAACAAAATAAATGATTTCCATTGTTGATTAATTCGGTTTTTTAAAAAATAATTCTGAAAAAAAAACTTCCCTTTTTGCTATCCCTTAATTTACTCTTTTGAATATCTCGACTTTAAAAAGAATTTATTGCTTTCAAAACCTTTGCGTGGATTTTGCTCTGCCTTACACCATCATGATTGGAATCCGATTTGAATGATTTCCTTTTTTTTTTTTGATTGCTGCGTGATTTTGGCTTTCCTTGAATTTCTTGACATTGAGTAATCGTTGCATGATTAGATAGGATTTAGCATCCTTGAATTTCTCTGAAATCCCTATATGCCTCGATTCTGATTTGAATTATCGCCAAAAAATATTTCACTGCATTGTTTGGGAAAACAATTTAAACATCTGCCAAAAATCTGGAAATCAATTTTGTTGTGAATTTTCATTGTTTCTCTTTCTGACTATACTTGCTCAGAAAAATATATTCAGTCTTTAATTCAATCCAAAACTGGAAATCTATTTCCCAATTGAATAACAGCATTAGTGTGTCATATCCTTGTGCATTTCTGGACTGTCTGGAAAATTACTTCTTGCCGAATATTATTTGCATTGCTGGAAATATCATTTGAATCATTCCTGCATTGATACTTGAATTGTTTTGATGCATCATTCTGACTTGAGCTTCAACATACATTGTGCTCCATCTCTTTGAAATGCTGTGTCGACAAGCTTGCCACAAATACATGCATTGTTGTGTCACTTGGGTATTATGATACATACATTGACTTGCATATTTCCAAGCTAAGATTACTTCTGTCTTTAAGAAGTTTGCTGTATTGAGTTGCCTTGTACTATGTTTGTCATGCTGAACCTGTCTTGATCACAAATGTACATGCATTTTGTCCATTGTCATACTTGTTTGGTTTGACCATGTTTTTCTGGCTTGATGTACTTTGCTGTGTCATGTGTGTGCATCATCTTGACCACATGCTCTGGCCACTTTGTGCTCAATCATCTTGTCATGCCGTAGCACCAAGTTTGAACCTGCTGCACTGTTTATATGTACACCATGCTATTTTATTTGCTGTAGCTCCATCATGAGCTATATCTCGACCACTACTTGCTGAGTTGCATTGAACTCGAGGTTGTGACAGGCCAAATTAAAGCTGCTTTGAACTTGTGATAAACTGTTTATACTATTCTTCATTGAACCATTTTGTAGCTGTGTCATTTGTTGTTGTTGAACCTTGTTTTGTTGAGAATCATGAGCATGAGTATATATGTTGACTTGTTTTGTTTGCTTTGGCCATGATTTTGTTATGTCCATGCTGAAGTGATAATTGCTCCATTTATTTTTGTATCTGCTTTTGTCTTTTGGTACTTTGTTGCTTCGACCATTCTGCTTTGTTCTTTGCATTTGCGCTGGTTGACATTTGTTTTGTTACATGAGTGTTGCACTGAGTCGAGATGGTCCACGTGGCTCCTCCTCAGCTGCACACTGATTGGCGAGGCAGTGCACACGTGTATTTATACACGTGTGTATATGCAGCCATCAGTCGGATAAAAAAAATCAAATCGAGTCAGAAAAATGATGAGAAACACACCGAATTCTGAGGCAAATTTTAAAAAATAAAATTTAAATATGCATGTGTTCAGTTTTTATTTCTATTGCAGTGTACTGTGTGTGTGTTTCTGTGAATGACAGGTATGAAGACGATAACTGGACTGACAGTGAAGTGATGTGAAGACTGAAGACTGAAGACAGAAGATTAAGAGACAGTGTCTGTGAAAGTAAATGTATCAGTGACTGTATATAAAAATGAGATGTATAGGCAGTGTTATATTGAGGAGCTGTGTAACAACAGAATTGTACTTATGTTTGTAAACAAGTTTCTTTGAAATAAAATATTATTTTATTGTTGTCAAACAAGCTTGTCTATCATATTCAGTTTATTTACAAGTACAGTATCATGTGTAATATTTGTGAGTGTGTACAAATAGTGGAGTCATATAATTTGTACTGTTTGAATGTTGAAATATAATATTATAAAATACTCTGTTAATATTTGAACTTCTGTACAGTAGTATTAAATATAAATATTATATTCCTGTCTGTAATGTGTGATATAACAGTACAATAACAAACACATTAGAAATAATATTTATTTGGTTGTTATCATCAAACAAAAAATCATATAATTGTGTATACAGCACCGTTATATACAACATATTCAAGTACACAAAAAAATACTTTATGAAAATTTTTACCAAAGGAAGCATTGAACAGCCTGCCATATCCCGCGGATTATTTATGTAGCTTTTAACAAACTTTTTAAAACTCGAGTAAATGGTTTTCGGCCATAACACTGAACTCATCTTCTTCACATCCACAATGTACGGAATAAAACCCCACCTAAACTTCTGTTGGTTATTGGGAAATATAAATGTAAGAATTATTAACATAATAACAAGGAGTGGCAAGTCCTCTTCAAATTGCTTCTTTTTCTTCCCTACTTCATCTTTAATTCTTGTTTCAATTAAACTCCTTGTAATGATAGTTGCTTTCCCAAAGTTTCTTGATAAGAATTCCTTGCAGTCCATTGGTATCGTTCTACTAGTCATTTTCTGTGTGACATCTATATCAATACCTTCTAAAGGCATGTAAAATAATAAACTTATGTCTTCTAGACAAATTTCCATTTTACTATCACCAAACATAAAACATTCTTCCGCCGCAAGTAGCACGAATACACTACATCCAAATTTTCTGCTTTTTTTTGCACTCTGTCAATGAAATGTTTTTCTCATAAAAAACAGAAAAGAAATCATAAAACGATGATAGTTTCAAAATCTCAATTTGCTTGTTTGTCAATGCTTTCTTATCTCTCAACAAACAGATCGTCTTGTAAGACGTTTGCAACCCACATCTTTAAGCTGTCGCACAATTGGTTTTTTCACCTATGACTAACTCTTCCTTACTCTCTATTGAAATAGCTGACTTAATTTCTCTCGGCCTTGGATTCTCAAAATCATCATCCTAGTTATCAGAAAACAAAAAATAAATCTGAATAAATATTGTTACAAATTAAATGATAACTGAGTTGTAAAAAAAATGATACCTCCGGCCTTTTCATATGTTAAATATTCAGCACATTAAATAGGATTGAATAAACCAGTGAATCATTACATCAAACAGTCTACTCACAAAATTGGATGATTAAAACTTGAGGTAACAACAATATTTTTGGCTAATAATTTGTGTTTGTGCAGAAATGTTGTTTAATAAACATAACTCAGAAAATGATAACCACAATTAAAAAAATGATATCTACAAACTGTGTAGTGGTTTGAATTTTAAAAATGATACCAAAAATAAATAAAAAATGATAACCAGAATTTGAAGTCAAAAATTCAAAATAAAAATGATAACTGTAGTAAAAAAAAAGATGCCTATTGACTTTTAAATTGAGATAATTAAAAAATGATCCCTAAAAAATTAAAAAAATGATACCAAAAAAATTTCTACCCATTGTAACAACACAAAAATGAACCCTACAAAGACATAGAAAAGATAACCAGTTAATCAGACATACAGAATAACATAAAGAAAACTTTTTATTACCAATGTAGATTATTATGTACATTTGTAGAGTATTAAACACTAAATTGCTAATGCATACATGTTTACTTGACAAGTATATATAGGTATACATATTAAACCTAAAACAAATGAAATTAAATTAAATGTAATGCTTTAAAAAAACATTAATCTAACAAACACTAATATCTACACTATGCATTATCAATTTTACATTATTCATTGATTTTGTTTTAACTTGTGCACTAAGTTGGAATCAATTTAATATCAAATTAAATCTTACTTTCAGAATCAAGGTATCATTTTTAACACATATACAGTATCATTTTTATTAAATAGCTCTATTTAAGTTAGCATTTTTATACTACTGAAGTTATCATTTATATATCATTGAAGTTAGCATTTTGTACTTACAGAATTTTCTTCAGTGTTTCCAGCATCCTTATCTTCAAATATTTTTGGTTTTCTTCCTACATTACCCTACACAAATTAACAGTTACTGTTACAAAATTTAAACAGACTCTACTGAAACTTTATGCTATGAATAACGGTTACCTTTTTTTATCAACTCTTATTTCCTTCTTCATCTTTTCTGCAACATATTTTGGGTCATTAAACCGTTTCGAATGAGTCTCCTTACTTATTACTCTACTGCTTTTTCTCACTTTTTTTTTCTCATCATTTTTTCGATCCAAACTATCAATTCCTATTCCAAATTTCACTTGCTCTACATTTCCAGAGTTCACTTTTTCCCCAACAGAACTTCTTCTTCATTTTCACCCTCGATTGTATCACTCTGGTTCTCATACACAATTCTTTCATTTGTTTGTAAATTGCTAGTATCATTTTTTCCACCGGTTCCTCTTTGATCCACAAATTGGCAATCAACGGTATCATTTCCGCTTTGCACTGTGATTTTATCCATTACGGTCTTCTCAATTTGATTCTGATCATCAATACCTAGGGTTTTGACTTCAGCTTGAGACAATTCGGCAGCTTCATCTAGGGTTTCAAAGTTTCTTTCTGCTACTTTTTCCATTAAACCGTTGTGCGTATTGTTGCTAGGTTTTCGGTCTAAATTAGGGCACTCGGTAGGCGGAGAATTAGTTGATTGTGATTCTATCGCCATTTTCAATTACGGCAGAGGGAAGTAAGGAGTTCAGCGATTACAAAAGAAAGTGAAATAAAGGGTTTATTTTGGGCTGGGCTAATATTTGTCCTTCTGAATGAAATATAATTGTGTTGTCCTTATGGATAAAATATTAAATTATTTTGTCCTTCTAAATTTTTTTCCCTCCATAAAATATGTTGCTGTATTAGTCAACCCAAATGGCATTACCAACCATTCGAAGAAATCGAATGATCTCCTAAAAGAAGTCTTCGGCACACTATTCTCTGCCGCTCTCAACTGGTGAAATCCCATTGCCAAGTCCATCTGAGAAAACACTTTGGCCTCGTGAAGCTAATCGAACAAGTCATATATTCTCGACAATGGATACTTGTTTGTCTTGGTCACCTTGTTCAGCTTACGATAGTCCACACAAAATCTCAACAATCCGTCAACCTTGGTTGTAAACACAGCGTGTGCACCTCATTCAGATACACTTCTCTGAATGAATACTTTTCCTAAAAGGTCAAGAACTTGCACCTCTAACTCTCACTATTCCTTAGCTACCATCCGCCTAAGAGAAATAACGATAGGTCTAGCACCCTCGACCAAATCGATTCTGAACTCAATCTCATGATGCGGCGGAAGGCCTTTGACTTATTCAAAGACATCCTCAAACTCATTAGCGATCAGCATAGATGACAACTCTTCATGTGGAATCATAAGCGAATATAAAAAGCTTATGAAGACACCATCTTTGGGCTTACATTGAATCAAAACCTTTTGCCCTTCCACATCCCCAACTCTCACCTCAAGCTTCTAACAATTCACTCATGCCGCATACCGTGAGCCAGTCCATGCCCAAGATGATCCCAAACCCAACGAAGGTCAAAACAAAACAATCATTCATAAAAGAGCAACCATGACTATATAAACTAGACCACGACAAGTCATACAAAGAGCATATAAGCCTCATACTGGATCAGTTACAATCAAAGGTCTATTACAACTTCAGTTCCTGAAGCCATTCAGCATACAATCTTATTATAGGTAAGAGAAGACGATTCTCTAGGACCAAATATAACTCAAATAAACTCCACTAGCAGAAAGCATATCTAAACTAACAACATCTTCTCTTAATTCTCATCAGGAATGCAACAGGAAATCGGAATGACTAACAAAAAAATTCTTCCCCTGGTTGCTTATTCTTCAGAAAACCTGGGCAATCTTTCTTCTCATGTCCAGGCTTTCCACAGTTGTAGTACCTCCTCTCAGCTTTCGGCCTCCTACAATCCTTGGAATAATGGCCCTCCAGTTGACAGTTAAAGAAGATGATATCCTTCTTAGGTTTCTCCTTTTGGCAATTCTTCACTTTCTTGTAACACGCCACGTCCACTAATGTCACTCACAAAGGGAATGCATTAAGTTTCGTGGAGCGTTATAAGTAAACAGAATAGAATATTACAAGACAGATACATAAAATAGTACTTGAAAATTTTATAACTTTGTTGCAGCGGAAACAGAAATAAGTTTGGTTACATGTTCAAACCCATCTTACCAAAACCAAGTACATAATATCAGTCTGGTACAAGAGCCATCAGAGTACATATTTTTTGAAACAATAATCCCCAATCCAAAATTCCATATGAAAGGGAAACAAAGCTAAGCATTACTTTCAGCACTTTAAGCAGGAAAGTCTGAATCAAGCTTCAACGTGCCCACCCTGAGAACCTGTTAGGGGGGGAGGAAGGAAAGAAAGAAAAGAGGCAAAACAAAAAGGGCCCGATATAAAGTCTGCCGAGTCCAATGACTTTAACAATATAATTAGTAAAACAACATGATAAGAACATAAACTGGATATAAGAGATGACTATAACATAAGCAGATATGACAAGGTAAACAAGATGAACAAGATATAACGTTTATTGCGCTTCTAATCACCATAAGATAATTCCTACATCGCACCAATGCTAGTTTCAAAGTAAAAGATGATCCCTCTTGGCTAAATAGAATGATGATAGCTTCATGTTTTTCTAGCTGGTAACTAACGTGCACCTATCACCACTAGATGTATCCACTATCCTCCTTGTTTGATTATGTACCTCTAGCTATTATCATAGGTAACCAACGTGCACCTATCATCACTAGATATACCCTCTTACTAAACATAATAATAATAATAACGATGGTAATTTCGTGTACTCCTAGCTGCTGTCATAGGTGTCGCCTGCTCCTATCTCCACTAGTTGTACCCACTACCCTCTCTATTCGACCGGCTCTCTAACTCGTAGATACCCGTGCGGGTCCCACGGTAGGGTGTATCACTCCGTAAAGTGGCAACCCGATACTACTAAAATGCATGACTTATATCTATACGATGCAACAACGTCGTACCTACCAGCCCGGACCCACGCACGCACATGACTCCGTTGGACTTGCGCTGCCACCGCTCTTTACTCTTTTGACCTCTTACAATCAAACCAGTAAGCGTGTCCCGTCCTCGACCTAGTTTGAGCTCATATAGATACTGAAATTGGTTACTAGTTGAAAAGGGTCCACGCACTTGACACAAGCTTCCCTCCTAAGCTTGGCCCCCACTAGGAATTCCCACTTAACCCCTTTTTATCCTCATGTCTTATCACATGTCTCATCTTGGTTAAATGCTTTTATTATGTTTCACATGCTACCCATGTTACCCACTTAACCCTTCAATATCCCCATGTCTAATCACATGTCTCATCTTGGTTAAGTGTTTTTATTATGTTTCACATGCTACCCATGTTACCCACTTAACCCCTTTACTATTCCCATGTCTTATACCTCATGCCTTATGTTGGTTAAGTGTTCACTAATTCATTATAACTGTAATCTTGCAAGACCTCCCACATTAGATTCTCGTTTTGCAATTGCTGGATATGTCGGGTGGTTCCGGGCAGGCTTATACCGCAATCTGAATCTAACCTCGTGACTTTGCATTATTACGCGTCTAATTTCTGCTTTTGACCTCTCACATTAGATTACCAAATTGTGGTTACTGGATGTGCCGGGCGGTTCCGGGCAGTCTTATACCGCAATTCGAATCTAACCTCATGTCTTAGGCGTTCATTATCACTTTCTTGATTCAAGTCCCAATTATAAATCTTGGATTAAAATGTATTCCAATTACCCATAATTTCCAATATAAATTATGTTTATAATTTTAATCCAAATTAGGCCTATAATCTTATGTATACACGTTATGCCAAATTACACCCAAATCAATTTGTGTTCATTGTTATTAACAATTTATGCCAAACCTCATGTACACAAATTATATCCAACTATGCCCAATCCAACTTATGTCAAATCTCATGTATACAATTTATACACAGTTATGCCCAAATTGATTTATGCCAATAATATCATTTTATTACATATTTCCCCAAACTTTTCCCAATCATTCAAACGGTATTCGTACGCATATCTCAACGCAATATGTTAGGCTCGAAGTTAGGCTAATCTCATAAAAAGTTGGAAAAGAAGAGGACAAAAGAATCAACATCAAAATTGGCGTAAACATACGAACAGATATATGAAATATAAACAGACGTATAATGATAAACTGGATCAGAAGGGCATATAAAAATTTGAACTGGCATAAAACAACGAAATAGATCCAATAGGCATATGATAACAGAACTTTGGGTATGAATATGAAAGATAAGAATTTACAAAACTTGATATGATTCATCCTATAGGCATGTTCATAAAATGCAATTTACAATCTTATCAAAATCACTTTTAATTTAATTATATGTGAAAGTAACATGGACTCACAGCGACAGGGTCTAGAAGAGAGAATAAATTTGAATTCTGTATTTGATTAGCTAAACTGTTGTTGTAGAATTTGATTCTTATCTTCCAATTTGAATACTCCTATTCTGATTTGCTTTGGTGGAGAAGAAAGGCTAGGCTAATTTAGATTTGAGCAGCATGGAGGCGCCATGGGTTAGTGTAATGAAATTAAGGTTAGGCTTATGAGTCTATTTATAGGATTACTAGGTGTATTAGGACCTTTAGATTAGACTAGGAACCATCCAAACCAGAAAAACACGTCATCCAGCCAATCCCAGAAGGCCACATCACCATCCGGACCTCAAAACACGTCACGGCCAGATTTGGGCCGATGGGGTCAACACCCCTATAGGGGGGTCGACACCCCTATAGAGGGGTCGATACCTATGTTGACTCCCCTAGGGGGTCGACACATAGAGCGGGAGATTTCCCACTTGCCCAGATTTGGCTGATTTTGATTTTTGAATTCATTTTCGATTGTTATTTAATTATTATGAAATTCTGCTAATTCTTGAATTCTTCTAAGCTTCATAACTTCTTCATACTGTATCCGTTTTACACAAACTCGGATCTATCCTAAGCATAATTCCAAGACGAACGCAATGGCGCAATCCATTTCCCTTAATTCTTCTTATAAAAATTAGGTATTCTTTAATTATCCCTTATGTCATGTTTTAAAATTACAGGGTGTTACATTCTCCCCTCCTTAAAGGATTTCGTCCCCGAAATCTTCAAGTTAAGAAGAATGTATCCTACCATCCAATCATCCATCTACTCATCCATCATCCACAAGCATCCATTGTCCTTAAAAGATTTCTAATGCTATATGAACATATGCAAAAGTGTGTGTATATGTTCCTTATCTAATGCAAAGATCAGGCGGTCTACTGATTAAGTTGACCTCCTTAATGCAAAACATGATAGTGTCATGCGTCCATTACGTATGCAAAAGAATTCTAATGATACATATCATTTCTATATGGGTGCACAACCATTCATTCAAATGCAGCATCCATATGATAACACATTCAATATACATCCATTAATTTAAATATGCACACTCATTCATATGCAATATGAAAGTGATTGAGCCGATCTAGTGCCTAATGTGTGTGTAAATGCATCCATGAGCAACCACTAGCAAACACTTGCATACACTTGAATCCACCAAACATAACATGTCTCAAACACATGCTTACAACCATAGGATTTTCTACCTAAAGATCGAAGATATAATCGAGAGGATGTACCAAACGACAGAAACAAATATGAACAAAGCTGGTAGGAAAGGAGAAGTTAATAACATATCCTTAGAAAGGAAAGAGTACTATGCACGTATCTTGTCTTTAGTCTTCCAAGTCGCGTCTTTTCGAGCTTCACTCCACTGTACCTTTACCGACTTGACTTCGCAGTTACATAGCTTCTTAACCTCTGTTTCCAAAATGCAGGTTGGAACCCGTCTCACCGTATCCCCTCGTTCCACTTTGATGTCCTCTAGTATATTCGGCTCTATGACTTAATCAGTCTCATGTAAACACTTCCGTAGGTGTGAAACATGAAAACATCATGAACTCCGGCCAACTTTCTCTATGATAGGAAACGACCCTACAAACCTAGGCGCGAACTTCCTACAGATCCGAAGTGAACTACATTCTTCAAAGGAGATACTTTAAGGAAAACCATGTCTCCAACTTCAAACTCAAGATCGGTTCTTCTCTTATCAGCGTATGACTTTTGCCTATCTTGAGCCGTCTTCATGTGTCTTTGAATCAAGTCTATCTTCTCCGAAGTTTCTCTAATCATCTCGGGCCCAAGCAAAATCTTATCCGTAGATTCCCACCAACAAGTCGGTGATCGGCAAGGTCGTCCATATAAAGCTTCAAAAGGTGCCATGCCAATACTAGTTTGATAGCTGCTGTAGGCGAACTCTACTAATGGAAGGTGTTCCTCCCATGTCCCTCCAATGTCCAAGATGCATAATCTCAAAAGATCTTCTAGAATCTGATTCACTCTTTCTGTTTGGTCGTCCGTCTGAGGGTGATAGGTGGTGCTCAAACACAATTGCTTTCCTACCGCCTCTTGTAAGCTCTTCCAAAACTCACTAGTGAAAATGGGATCTCGATCGCTTACGATACTAGAAGGTATGTGGTGTAGACGAACTATCTCCCGAAGATAAACAGATGCTAACCATGTCGCTGTTCTTTTACTCTTAATGGGAATGAAATGGGCGCTCTTGTAAGTCTATCCACTACTACCCAAATCCCACTATTACCCTTCCTTGAACTCGGCAACTCGTCAACGAAATCCATGGAAACACTTTCCCATTTCCACTGTGGAACCTCTAAAGGGTGAAGCAAACCACCAGGCTTCTTTTGCTCAGCCTTGACTTGCTGGCACACTAAGCATCTAGAAACGAACTCTGCCACATCCTTCTTCATTACGGCCCAAAAGAAAACTTCTTACTTCTGTTGCGTTCTTTGGGATCTTCCCATCTTGGATTGCCACCAGCTTCGAGGGATCCACTGCTATCCCTTCCTTAGAGACCACATGCCCTAGGAACCTTACTCCCTTCTCCAAAAATGGCATTTGGAGCCTTGAGTTGATATGCTCGAAGGGTCTCTAAGACTTCCCTAGGGTGTAGGGCATGCTCTTCCTCGCTTCTAGAGAACATCAAGATGTCATCCACAAAGACTACCACGAACTTGTTTAGAAACTCCCTAAACACCCTACTCACCAAACCTATAAAATATGTGTGTGCATTCATCAAACCAAAAGGCATGATGAGCCACTCGAAGAAACTGTCGGGAGTCCTAAAAGCAGTCTTATCTATACTATCCTCAGCTACCCTCAACTGATGAAATCCTGTAGCTAAGTCCAACCGCGAGAAAACCGAAGCACCAACTAACTGATCGAACCAATTATCTATCCTCGGCAATGGGTGTCTGTTCTTCTTCGTGAGCTTATTCAGCTCCCGAACCATCAACCTTTGTGGCAAAAGCAACTGGAGCAACCCATTCCGAGATACATCTTCTTATGAACCCTTTCTCAATCAACTCTTTCACTTGTTTACTAAGCTCCCTCCTTTCTCTTGGAGCCATGTAGCGCACAGGCAATGCAACTGGCTTTGCATTGTCCACCAAGTATATACGAAAATCTATCTCGCGTTTTGGAGGTAAGCCCCTAACCTCCGTAAAGACATCATCATACTCATAGACTACTCGAACAGATTACAAATCATCGATGGATGCGTCAAGTGATTCTAGGTAGTTAAGCATCATCGAACCCCTAGGGTCACATGAAATATCAATGGTCTTTCCACAATGAGTCAACAGTCTAACTGCCCTCCTTTCACAGTCTAGGATGGCATCATATTTGGCTAGCCAATCTATCCCTAGAATCAAACCATAGCCAATGAAACCAAGAACGTAGGTGTTGCATTCAAACTTAACGCCCAAGATAGACGTTCTCAAATCCCGACCAATCAGAGATAAATGAGTCGAACCACCAATAAGATTTGAGACTACAATGGGATCCATAACTAAACTAGTATTTAGGTGCAGTGTTTCAACTAACGAAGCAGATATAAACGAATGTGAAGTGCCAGAATCACAAAAATTTCGAATAGGATGATCAAAAAGAAAAATCAAACTTTCAACAGAAATGTTTCTGCCTCTCTCCTATCCTGGTGCCATGAGAGCATGAACCTGCCCTCTAGAAGTAGGTCCTGTCCTCTGCCCTTGCCTTTGTCCTTGCCTCCCCGGACAGTCTTTAATCATATGTCCTGCCTCACCAAATTGAAAGTAACCCGTCTTCTTCTTCTTCCTACAGTCCTTGCTTAAGTGGCCCGGTCTTCCACAATCAAAACACCTTTTCTTCCCTTGGCCGTTGTTATCCTTACCACCTTTCTTTTGTTGTTGTTGTGCTTTCTTTGGATCCACTTTCTTATCCTGTGCCTTATCTGCATTAGCACCTTTCTCCTCTTCATGCATCAACGCCATGTCAACAAGTTTCTCATCCTTGGGTTGTGCTCCTTAGCCTAAACTCCCTCATTCTCATTTTTACCATCCTTGTGTAACATGTTAACAAGTCTCTCGAAAGCTACCTCCATTGCACGGAAAACCCTATTAAGATTGAAAGAAGGTTAGCCACATGTGAAACTACTGCAGCTACAGATGGAGGTTAGGCACTTCTTTTCCCTTTGACAGGCGCCGTAGTCTCATCATGCCTACGAAACCATGTCGCGATGAGGTTACCTCCCAGAAAGCCAGGAGCCCCGGAGACTCAGAAAAGAAGAAAACAAGGATTCAAACAGAAAAATCAAAAGATAGTGCATATGGCTTTGGGGAATATGTCTTTCAAAACAAACTTATCTTCTTTTTTCTTAAATATACTTCTTTTAAAACCGTTTTGAAAACAACTTTCAAAATTTTTTATCTGATCCGGTAACCTTCAGCTCTAATACCGTGTAACACCCTATGTTCGTTAATGTCACTCACAAAGGGAATGCATTAAGTTTCGTGGGGCGTTATAAGTAAATAGAATAGAATATTACAAGACAAACACATAAAATAATACTTGAAAATTTTATAACTTTATTGCAGTGAAAACAGAAATAAGTTTGGTTGCATCTTCAAACCCAGCTTACCAAAACCAAGTACATAATATCAGTCTTGTACAAAAGCCATCAGAGTACATAATTTTTGAAACCATAATCCCCAATCCAAAATGCCATATGAAAGGGAAATAAAGTTAAGCATTACTTTCAGCACTTCAAGCAGGAAAGTCTGAATCAAGCTTCAATGTGCCCACCCTGAAAACCTTGGGGGGGGGGGGGGAGGGAAGGAAAGAAAAGAGGCGAAACAAAAAGGGTCAGACATAAAGTCTGGCGAGTCCAGCGAATTTAACAATATAATTAGTAAAGCAACATGATAAGAACATAAACTGGATATAAGAGATGATTGTAACATAAGCAGATATGACAAGGTAAATAAGATGAACAAGATATAACGCTGATTGCGCTTCTAATCACTATAAGATAATTCCTACATCGCACCAATACTAGTTTCATACTAAAAGATGATCCCTTTTAGCTAAATAGAATGATGATAGCTTCGTGTTTTTCCAGCTGCCATCATAGGTAACCAACGTGCACCTATCACCACTAGATGTATCCACTGTCCTCCTTGTTTGATTATGTACCCTTAGCTGCTATCATAGGTAACCAACGTACACCTATCACCACTAGATGTACCCTCTTACTAAACATAATAATAATAATGGTAGTTTCGTTTACTCTTAGCTGTTGTCATAGGTGCCGCCTGCTCCTATCTCCATTAGTTGTACCCACTACCCTCCCCAATCGATCGGCTCCCTAACTCATAGATAACCGTGTTGGTCCAACAGTAGGGTGTATCACTCCCTAAAGTGGCAACCCGATACTACTAAAATGCACGGCTTATATCTACACGATGCAACAACGTCTTACCTACCTGCCCGGACCCACGCACGCACATGACTCCATTGGACTTACATTGCCACCGCTCTTTACTCTTTTGACCTCTTACAATCAAACCAGTAAGCGTGTCCCGTCCTTGACCTAGTTCGAGCTCATATAGATACTGAAATGGGTTACTGGTTGAAAAGGGTCCACACACTTGACACAAGCTTCCCTCCTAAGCTGGCCCCCACTAGGAATTCCTACTTAACCCCTTTTTATCCCCATGTCTTACCACATGTCTCATCTTGCTTAAGTGCTTTTATTATGTTTCACGTGCTACCCATGTTACCCACTTAACCCTTCAATATCCCCATGTCTAATCACAGGTCTCATTTTGGTTAAGTGTTTTTATTATGTTTCACATGTTACCCACGTTACCCACTTAATCCCTTTACTATTCCCATGTCTTATACCACATGTCTTATCTTGGTTAAGTGTTCACTAATTCATTATAACCGTAATCTTGCAAGACCTCCCACATTAGATTATCGTTTTGCGGTTGTTGGATATGCCGGGCGGTTCCGGGCGGGCTTATACCACAATCCGAATCTAACCTCGTGTCTTTGCATTATTACACATCTAATTTATGCCTTTTACCTCTCACATTAGATTACCAAATTGCAGTTGCTGGATGTGCCGGGCGGTTCCAGGCCATCTTATACCGCAATTCGAATCTAACTTCGTGTCTTATGCGTTCATTATCACTTTCTCAATTCAAGTCCCAATTTTAAATCTTGGATTAAAATATATTCCAATTACCCATAATTTCCAATCTAAATTATGTTTATAATTTTAATCCAAATTAGGCCTATAATCTTATATATACATGTTATGCCAATTGCACCCAAATTAATTTGTGTTCATTGTTATTAACAATTTATGCCAAACCTCATGTATACAAATTATTTTCAATTATGCCCAATCCAACTTATGCCAAATCTCATGTATACAATTTATACACAATTATGCACAAATTGATTTATGCCAATAATCTCATTTTATTACATATTTCCCCAAACTTTTCCCAATCGTTCAAACGTTATTCGTACGCAAATCCCAACGCAATATGTTTGGCTAGATGTTAGCTTAATCTCATAAAAAAATGGAAAAGAAGAGGAGATGAGAATCAACATCAAAATTGGCATAAACATACGAACAGACATATAAAACATAAACAGGCATATAACGATAAACTGGATCAGAAATGTAACGACCTGCATTCAACGCATCGAAGGAACGTAGAATATTTATTCCTTTCACATACGAAGTCGTATGGTCATGTAACTTTGGGAGATGACTATTGGGGTCATTTCTCATGTTCATGATTTTTGCCGATTTTTAAATGACCGTTTTACCCTTAGCTGATCTTGTTTCGGCCATAACTTTTGATTAGAAAGGATTTTTGACCTAAAATCACTTCCATTAGATCCAGATGATGGTTTACCTTTCCGTAGAGTGCTCACATAAGCCAAACGGACTCACCGTTTGGGAGATATGGCTAAAACAAGTTTCAGGTAGTGAAAAACAACTTAATTGGGCTTAACCGGGTGATTAACATCTAGGCCCAAAAGGGAATTTCGGGATTTGGAGTATTTAAGGGCTGTTAGGATTTAGAGAACAACCTTTTTCTCACTTTCACAGCCGCCACTTTTATTCTTGGAACCTTAGTAATGGCGTCCAACATCTAAAACACCCCAAATCACCTTCTAATCGCTAATTATGCCAAATCTACATCAAATCAAAGAGAATTAGCACAAGAATCGAGTTAGAACTGCTGCATAACCTTGGGAACAACGCCAAACAGAAAAACATTTCAGATTTGATATTTTATTTGTGGCTAAGGTGAGTGATTTGCATAGTTCCTCACCAATTATGGTTAATTAAGGGTAATTAGTGATAATAAGCGAATTTATACATGTTAAAAATCTGGAAAAATATTGATAAATTTCGAAATATTGTTTTAGGCCTCTATTAGAAAATTTGGTTAATTTGGTTAAGTTTTACTAATCCGATCATTAGTTTTGCTTAAACATGCTTAAGGGAAAATATAGGATTTTGGCTATGTTTGATCCATTTTAACCTATCAAAATATTGTTTCTGGTGTTTGTGGTTGATTATACATGTTGCTATGAATGTATGGTATGCTTTGTGATTGATTAGAAGAGTTAGAATGGTCGATAACACCGTCGTATGGTGTAAAACAGTCGCTGGAAAAAGTTGCAGAAAAATTGTGCAGGGTTTCGGATCGGATCGGTTGAAGGGGCTCGGGTCGGATAATGGGCTGGGCAAAGGAACACCGAACCAAACTTGAACTTTGCACAAGATAAAGCATGGCGAAAAGGAAGGCCATTAGGATCGTGTTGGAGTTGGGATCGGGCTGAAGCTTGGCATGGGGATCGGATCGGAGCTAGAGAGCGGGATCGGATCAGAATGACAGGAGGACATGGGATCGGATTAGACTAACTGGGGGGCTAGAGGACCGAGCCGTATCTAAGCAGAAGCACCCGAACCGAGCCGAGTTGGAGGATGGCACCCGAAACGAACCGAATGAAGGAGCTGAGACAAACCACGATGGAGAATCCGAACCGAACCGAACGAGAAATCTGAAGATGATGTATAGCCGAACCGAACTAGACTTAAGCTACTTCTACGCGATGACTCTTTTGAAGACCAACCCCAATTTGACCAAGACCCGAGATGCAAAGGTACTCCAAGTGGGAAGTTTGTACTCAGGATCCAGTTGGGAACCAACGAGTCAACTTCATGAGTTGGGCTTTGCTGCGGGACGTGTGCAAAGGGGTTATCGACGTCCATAGCTTTTATTCACCACTAAGTCGGATGTTAGGCTACGTATCAGAGCAGTGGGGTAGTTATTACCCCATGGGGCAGAGTGATCGTAGCAAAGCTATGAGCCAGTGCGGTGGAGTTGTTATGACTTCATGGGGCAGAGTGGACAGAACAAAGACTAGTGGCTATGGATCAGTGCAGTGGTGTCATCATGACTCCATGGGGCAGAGTGATCAAAGTGGTGGATATCATATGCTTTACGCACTGAGTGAGAGATGCGAGGATGGTTGTTATGTTTGATTGTTTGCCTTCACTATGTTATGCACACCCCCACCCCCGTATTCTTTACACTATATGTTAGTGGCACCTTAGAGTATTGAGCGGTATGTTGTGCTAACTCTTTGGTTGCAAGTCCAGGTTCAGGTATGGTTTAGTATACCTGTTATTGTTCTGTTTTGATGCTTATCGCTCATACCAGACTTTTGTCTAACCCAGGGTTTTATGTCTCTTCTTATTACTCTGGGTGCTCTCAAACGGGAAGACTAGAGACAGGTTAGGTGGTATGCACGGGTAGCTGTACCGGAGACGAGCAGGGGGCTCCCACGTATGATATAAATAGACATTCTCCCTGTGTCGCTACTGGTCACTACTTTAGGCATTAGTAGTGTACCTTTCCTTTCTTTTGCTTTAGAGACAGTTTTAAAGTTGTAATAATGATTATGTGGAACATAAGCTGTATTTGGATTTTCCGCTGCTATGATGTTTAGTTTCAACTTATGCACTGTCTCACCTGTTTTATGTCAAATATGTTATTATTATATTTTATTCCTTGCGCTGTGAGACATTCTACAGATTCTTTGTTAGTTCACCAGTAAATCCTTTTCTTTTCCCTTTTTTTGGCGACTGTCCCGTGCTGGTTGGACATCGGCACAGCGCACTTTCACGGGAAATGTGGGCTGGTGCGGGCCGGGCCGTCACACTTGGTATCAGAGCTCTAAGTCGTGTAGTTAACCTAGGGAAAGACACCACAGAGAGATAATACGTATATGAGAGCGCGTATTTGTGATTATTTTGGTTTTCAAAAGCTATATATATACTATTAGTATAGCTAAGGAAGAAGTCGCACTGCACTGACACCACAAAGAGGATGGTTAATCGTTTCTCTTTACAGATTGAATGATGAGCCGATATACGAGGGGTGCTGGTAGAGGAGCCAACAATGGGAATGCTCCTGATATGAGAGCTATGTTCACTGATTTCATGAGAGAGATGCTTAGGGACATTCAGAGGGTAGTCCCTAATACTGCTAATGGTGGTGGTGCAGCGGCGCAGGCGCCTAAGGCAGATTTCGCCAAGCTTTGCAAGGATTACACTAGTCTTGGTGGAAATCCGTTCCACGGAACCGAATCGGCTATGGATGTTCAGGATTGATTGGATAGCTGTGAGCGTATCTTCGAAGACTTATCTATCTAGGATGTGATGAAGAGAAAGCTAGCGTCTCGTCAGCTGCAAGGATGGACGATGAATTGGTGGAATGCTATTAAGGCAGCTACTCCAGAGGACCAAGTTACATGGGACCAGTTTAAGGCCCGATTCAGTGAAAAATTTATCCCAGCTACCCAGAAGTCAGAGTTGTTTAGGAAATTCCTGGAGCTCAAGCAGAATGGTAGGACAGTCTCAGAGTACATTGTAGAATTCGATACTTTATCGAAGTATGGATTATCCCTCATTGACACTCCCAAGAAGAAGAATGAGAAGTTTATAACAGGTTTGGATCAGTACTTGGGGGAAAGGCTTATTAACCACATCGATTAGACATTTGAATCGATCGTGGGGAAAGCATTGAGGTCAGAGAATCTTTACCCTAAGTCGAAGACCGAGGTTGCATCTGCAGAGGAGCCAAAGCCGCAAGCAAGCGGTGGAGGAAAGAATGGTTCTCAGAATAAGAGAAAGCAGAATCAGACAAAGGTTTGGCCAGAAGAAAAAGAATAGAAAGATGTTGAGTGCTTCAGCTGTGGTAAGAAGGGCCATTATGCCAAAGAATGTCGGGCCAAGCCAGCGGATAGGAAGTGCTTCAATTGTGGCCAAGTGGGACATCACAAGGACAAGTATTTGCAACCCCTAAAGAAAAGCAGATGGTGAAAGCATATGCCCTTAATGCTATTCCTTCTTCATCGAATGCCCCAACCACGGCGGAGAAGGGAAAGAATGTCGTTATTCAAGGTATATTTTCTATTTATGATGTTCCTGTTAGAGTTTTGTTTGATACGGGAGCTTCTAGTTCTTTCATATCTAGCGACCTGGTAGATAGGTTGGGATTGGAGCCCGAGATTGTCGATAGACCTTTAGTAGTGACGAACCCGATTGGTGGTTCGACTAGCCTTACCATGATTTGTCGTAATGTGGTCTTATCGAGTCATGGATGCATGTTTGTTTGTGATTGTTTTGTTTTGGGCTTTACTGGGTTTGGCATTATTTTGGGAGTCGATTGGCTCCAAAGATACGGGGTGGTGGTAGACCGTGAGGGCTTTTTGGTGACAGTTAAAGCAGTTGATGGGCTGAGGGTAGTGTTTGGCGGTCTACCTAATGATGGGGTAATGGCTAGTTTTCTAAATTCGCTCGACATCCCGCATGATGAATTGCCAGATGTGCCCGTGGTTGGCCAGTATCCGGACGTCTTCGAGGAAGTGACCGTACTTCCACCACACCGAGAGATTGAGTTCCGTATTGATTTCGTGAAAGATGTCAGACCTATAGTGATGCCACTTCGTTGTATGGTGCCAAGGGAGCAGCGAGAGCTCGGGGTGCAAGTAAGCGATCTTTTGAAGAAGGGATTTATCAGAAGAAGTGTATCTAACTGGGGAGCACCAGTTGTGTTTGCTACCAAGGCAATGGTTCCCTTTGATTGTGTGTGGACTACCGCGAATTGAATAAGGTGATGAGGAAGAATAAGTATCCTCTACCACGGATAGATGATTTGTTTGATCAGTTGAGTGGCGCGAGAGTGTTATCCCAGTTGGATCTCACGACAGGTTTTCATCAGCTTAGAGGGGAAGCTGAGAGTATAGCTAAAACAACATTTCGGACGCTGTCTGGATTTTATGAGTGGTTGGTTATGCCATTCGGGCTGACCAATGCACCAACATATTTTGTGGATCTTATGAATAGGGTATTCAGAGATCAGTTGAGTAAGTTTGTTCTTCTATTCGTGGACGATATACTTGTTTATTCAAGGACAGAGGAAGAACACAAGGAACATTTGAGGATAGTGATGGAGGTGTTGAGAAAACACCAATTAAAAGAAAAGTTTTCTAAGTGTCACTTCTGGAGAAGGGAAGTGAGATTCTTGGGCCATGTCGTTTCAGAGAATGGTATTGCCGTGGATCCTGCGAAGGTGGCTACGGTACAAGATTGGTCTACACACAAGAATGCAACAGACATAAGAAGTTTCTTGGGACTAGCTGGATATTATCGTAAGTTTATCCAAGACTTCTCCAAGATAGAAGCACCGTTGACTCAGTTGACCAAGAAGAATCAAGCTTTCGTCTGGGACGAAAAGTGCGAGAACGCATTCAAGAGTCTAAAGGAAAAGTTGACATGTGCACCAGTGTTAGTCATTCCTAAGGGGAATGAAGAGATGACGGTATACACAGATGCATGTGGTGCCGGACTAGGTGCTGTATTGATGCAAGGAGGTAGGGTTGTAGCTTATGCAAGTCGACAATTGAAACCGTACGAGAGAAGATACCATACCCATGATTTGGAATTGGCAGTGATCGTGTTCGCATTGAAGATGTGGAGACATTATCTCTTGGGAGTAAGATTTGAGTTGTTTACCAATCATAAGTCGTTAAAGTATCTCTTCTCTCAAAAAGACCTAAATCTCTGACAGCAAAGATGGTTAGAATTCTTAGTTTCCTATGATTTCGACATCGCATATACACAAGGAAAGGGCAATGCGGTGGCTGATGCATTGAGTAGAAGACATGCCAGTTTAGGGGCTATGTTTGTAGAATGGAAGCAACTGGAGTACATCGCTGGGTATGATTTCAGACCAAAGTGCGAATTGGATCCAGAAATGTTAGCAAGTTTGACGATCAGACCGACTTTGATTGAGCGGATTGGTTCCAGTCAGAGGGACGATCCTAACCTATTGGAAATCATCTTAAAGTTAGAGATGGAAATCGATGAAGAGATGAGAAAGTATGGGCTTGATCGAAATGGATGGCTTAGAAAGAACGGAAGACTAGTTGTACCCAATGTCAATAGATTGAGAGATGAAGTGCTTAGAGAATGTCATCACTCAAAACTGACTATACATCCCAGTGGTAACAAAATGTATCGAGACATGAAGCAGACTTACTACAGGGAAGGGATGAAAAGAGACGTTGGGAAGTTTATATCCAAATGCATGAACTGCCAGCTGGTTAAAGCTGAGCAAAAGAAGCCTAGTGGTTTGTTGCAACCATTAGAAGTTATAGAATGGAAATGAGAACAAGTATCAATGGATTTCATTGATGGGTTACCAAGGACTAGGTCGGGCCATGATAGCATTTGGGTGATTGTGGACCGATTGACCAAGAGTGCAAGATTTATACCCGTCAAGTCGAATAGAACGACAGCTAAATTAGCTGAGCTATATATGAAATGGGTAGTGAGATTTCATGGAATACCCAAAGGCATTGTGAGTGACCGAGATTCGTTGCTCACTAGGTGATTTTAGAAGAGCTTACAAGAGGCGTTAGGGTCAGAATTACATCTCAGTACCGCATATCATCCTCAAACCGACGGTCAGACAGAGAGGGTGAATCGTATATTAGAATATCTCCTAAGAGCTTGCATATTGGATTTTGGTGGATCATGGGATGACCATTTGCACCTAGTAGAGTTTGCCTATAATAATAGTTATCAATCCAATATTGGTATGGCCCCATTTGAAGTTTTGTACGGAAGACCGTTCAACACACCGTCATGTTAGTTAGAAACTGGTGAGAAATTTGTGCTTGGACTAGATGTGATAAGAGAAACTTCAGCTAAGATTAAGGTTATCTAACAGCGAATGAAGGCTGCCCAAAATAGGCAAAAGAGTTATGCCGATAAGAGGAGAAGAGAATTGAAGTTCTCCATTGGCGACTTGGTGTTTGTCAAGATTTCCCCGTTGAAGAGTGTGATACGATTTGGCAGGAGAGGCAAGTTGACACCAAGGTTTGTTGGTCCATTCCCAGTTCTTGAGCAAATTGGGAATCTGGCATATAAAGTTGAATTACCAGAGAAGATGGCAGGAGTTCATAACGTATTTCATGTTTTCCAGTTAAGGAAATTCGTGCACGACCCCGATGTGGCTATTTCACCTGATCAGTTGGATGATATCGAGGTTGAACCCGAGGCGGTTGGGAACCGCAGGCCTACGCGCATTGTTGGGAACGATACGAAGCAGCTTCGAAGGAAGGCGGTGAAATTAGTCAAAGTTCAGTGGGGTGAGAATGAGAATGACTGTACTTGGGAGACAACGGAGAGCATTAGGAAGACGTATCCAGAACTCTTCGCCTGGTAAGATTTCAGTTTCAATTTAGTCTTTCCGCATGCTAGGATAGGTTTGTTTTATTTGTTTTGCATGTTTGATTGTTGTATATGATTGTTAGGCATGCGGGATCCTCTGTATGTTTTGGGTTAAGGAATTTCGGGGACGAAATTTCTTAAGGGGGGGGGGGGGGGTGGATGTAACGACCCGCATTCTACGCATCGAAGGATTGTAGAATATTTATTTCTTTCACATACGAAGTCATATGGTCATGTAACTTTGGGAAACGACTATTGGGGTCATTTCTCATGTTCATGATTTTTGCCGATTTTTAAATGACCGTTTTACCCCTAGCTGATCTTGTTTCGGCCATAACTTTTGATTGGAAAGGAGTTTTGACCTGAAACCACTTCCATTAGATCCAGATGATGGCTTACCTTTCCGTAGAGTGGTCGCATTAGCCAAACGGACTCATCGTTTGGGAGATATGGCTGAAACAAGTTTCAGGTAGTGAAAAACAGCTTAATTGGGCTTAACCGCGTGATTAACAACTAGGCCCAAAGGGGAATTTCGGGATTTGGGGTATTTAAGGGCTGCTAGGGTTTAGAGAACACCCTTTTTCTCACTTTCACAGCCGTTACTTTTATTCTTGGAACCCTAGTAATGGCCTCCAACATCTAAAACACTCCAAATCACCTTCTAATCGCTAATTAAGCCAAATCTACATCAAATTAAAGAGGATTAGCACAAGAATCGAGGTAGAGCTGCTGCATAGCCTTGGGAACATCGATAAACAGAAAATCATTTCAGATGTGATATTTTATTTGTGGCTAAGGTGAGTGATTTGCATAGTTCCTCACCAATTATGGTTAATTAAGGGTAATTAGTGATAATTAGCAAATTCATACATGCTAAAAATCTGGAAAAATATTGATAAATTTCGAAATATTGTTTTAGGCCTCTGTTAGAAAATTTGGTTAAGTTTTACTAATCATATCATTAGTTTTGCTTAAACACGCTTAAGAGAAAATATAGGATTTTGGCTATGTTTGATCCATTTTAACCTATCAAATTATTGTTTTTGGTGTTTGAGGTTGATTATACATGTTGCTATGACTGTATAGTATGCTTTGTGATTGATTAGAAGAGTTAGAATGGTCGAAAACACCTTCGTATGGTGTAAAATAGTCGTTGGAAAGAGTCGTAGGAAAATTGTGCAGGGTTTCGGATCGGATCGGTTGAAGGGGCTCAGGTCGGATAATGGACTGGGCAAAGGAACACCGAACCGAACTGGGACTTAGCACAAGATAAAGCATGGCGAAAAGGAAGGCCATTAGGATCGTGTTGGAGTTGGGATCGGGCTGAAGCTTGGCATGGGGATCGGAGCGGATCGGAGCTAGAGAGCGGGATCAGATCGGAACGACAGGAGGACATGGGATCGTATCAGACTTACTGGGGGGCTAGAGGACCGAGCCGTATCCAAGCAGAAGCACCCGAACCGAGCCGAGTTGGAGGATGGCAACCGAACCGAATGAAGGAGCTGAGCCAAACCACGATGGAGAATCCAAACCGAACCGAACGAGAAATCTGAAGATGATGTATAGCCGAACCGAACTAGACTTAAGCTACTTCTACGCGACGACTCTTTTGAAGACCAACTCCAATTCGTCCAAAACCCGAGATGCAAAGGTAGTCCAAGTGGGAAGTTTGTACTCAGGATCCAGTTGGGAACTAACGAGTCAACTTCATGAGTTAGGCTTTGCTGCGGGACGTGTGCAAAGGGGTTATCGACGTCCATAGCTTTTATTCACCACCAAGACGAATGTTAGGCTACGTATCAGTACAATGGGGTAGTTATTACCCCATGGGGCAGAGTGATCGTAGCAAGGCTATGAGCCAGTGTAGTGGAGTTGTTATGACTTCATGGGGCAGAGTGGACATAACAAAGACTAGGGGCTATGGATCAGTGCAGTGGTGTCATCATGACTCCATGGGGCAGAGTGATCATAGCAAGGAATAGGGTGATCAAAGTGGTTGATATCGTATGCTTTACGCACTGAGTGAGAGATGCAAGGATGGTTGCTATGTTTGATTGTTTGCTTTCACTATGTCATGCACACCCCCACCCCCGTATTCTTTACATTTTATGTTAGTGGCACCTTAGAGTATTGAGCGGTATGTTATGCTAACTCTTTGGTTGCAGGTCCAGGTTCAGGTACGGTTTAGTATACCTGTTACTGTTCTGTTTTGATGCTTATCGCTCATACCAGACTTTTGTCTGACCCAGAGTTTTATGTCTCTTCTTATTACTCTGGGTGCTCTCAAACGGGTAGACTAGAGACAGATTAGGTGGTATGCACGGGTAGCTGTACCGGAGACGAGCAGGAGGCTCCCACGTATGATATATATATATATATTCTCCCTGTGTCGCTACTGGTCACTACTTTGGGCATTAGTAGTGTACCTTTCCTTTCTTTTGATTTAGAGACAATTTTAAAGTTGTAATAATGATGATGTGGAACATAAGCTGTATTTGGATTTTCCGCTGCTATGATGTTTAGTTTCATCTTATGCACTGTCTCACCTGTTTTATGTCAAGTATGTTATTATTATATTTTATTCCTTGCACTGTGAGACATTCCACAGATTCTTTGTTAGTTCACCAATAAGTCCTTTTCTTTTCCCTTTCTTTGGCGACCATCCCATGCTGGTTGGACATCGGCACAACGCACTTTCATGGGAAACGTCGGCTGGTGCGGGGCGGGCCATCACAAGAAAGGCATATGAAATATGAACTAGCATAGAACAATGAAATAGTTCCAATAGGCATATGATAATAGAACTTTGGGTATGAATCTTTAAGATAAGAATTTGCACAACTTGATATGATTCTTCTTACATGCATGTTCATAAAATGCAATTTATAATCTTATCACAATCACTTTTAATTTAATTATATGTGAAAGTAACGTGGACTCACATCGACAGGGTCTAGAAGAGAGAATAAATCTAAATTTTAAATTTAATTAGCTAAACCGTTGTTGTAGAAGTTGATTCTTATCTTCTAATTTGAATACTCCTATTCTGATTTGCTTTGGTGGAGAAGAAAGGCTAGGCTAATTTAGATTTGAGCAGCATGGAGGCGCCATGGATTAGTGTGATGAAATTAAGGTTAGGATTAGGTGTCTATTTATAAGAGTACTAGGTGTATTAGGACCTTTAGATAGACTAGGAACCATCTGAACCATCCAAACCAATAAAACATGTCATCCAGCCAATCCCAGAAGGCCACATCACCATCTATACCTCAAAACACGTCACGGCCAGACCTGGGCCGATGGGGTCGACACCCCTATAGGAGGGTTGACACCCCTGTCGACACCCCTATAGGGGGGTCGACACCTATGTCGACTCCCCTAGGGGGCGGTCGACACCTAGAGCGGGAGATTTCCCACTCAACAGATTTGGCTGATTTTGATTTTTGAATTCATTTTTGATTTGTTATTTAATTATTATTAAATTCTTCTAATTCTTGAATTCTTCTATGCTTCATAACTTCTTCATACTATATCCGTTTTATGCAAACTCGGACTCTATCCCAAGCATGATTCCGAGACGAACGCAATGGCGCAACTCGTTTCCCTTAATTCTTCTTATAAAAATTAGGTATTCTTTAACTATTCCTTATGCCATGTTTTTAAAATTATGGGGTGTTACATTTCTGTTATCTTTTCTTTTTCTTACTCAGCTTCTTCGTATCACTGTTACTAGTAAAAGTTTCCTCGTGAGGTCCATGCTTACTTCTACAAGCCTCGTGCCAAACAACATTGATCCTTTATTCTCATACCCTAATTCGGCGTCGAAGTAGCTCCAAAGCTATACTCCTTCTTAGCTCATCTTATTCATCTGTAGGAGAATAATCCCTCTATTGCTTAGCAGGATCATCCCTAGGCACTTGCAAAGGAACACCACGCTCTACTGCCACTTATGTAATGGGCATCCTCGGAATGATTGTTGCCATCATGTCCCCAAACATAACCAGGTAGTCCGGTATAACAGCTGAAGCTCCCAGCTGGCTACCATCTACTACTCTTCCAGTCGCAGGCTCACCCCTAGTAGTGTTTCCCATGGTTTGACGACTCATTCTTAATCTGAAAATAGAATGATTATCTCACATATAAGATAAACTAAAAAGAAGTCCAAACCCCACTATACTATATACTAATATGTATAGCATACATCCTTCAGAAATCTACAGATACATCTCTCATACGTTAGTACGTCTTTGAACTTTGGCTAAAGTTAATAACTAGAGCTCTGATACCAAATGTGATGACCGCCCATAACCTCTGCACTAAACAAGGGAAATAATGCGCCGAAAGGTGTGCCAAACAGCTATAGACGATCATCTGAGTTGGTAAACACATACAAACATGTAGCATAACTCACACCGCAAGGATAAAATACAATAGAATATATACAACAGGAAATAATAGTGAAGCAGAAATTAACAGAATCTTAAACTCTATCACATCACCATGAAATAATATCCATACATCATGGGTTTAACATAAGTATCTATACATAGTGCCTTGCTACAAACACTCGGATCATAACAACGAAAATAACAAGATACTAATGGTAGCAATATAATACGCCAGCCCCCTGCTTGCCACCGAACCGCAACGTCGTCCTCACCAAGATATCACCTGTCAGCTGCAACTTAGTCTGCCCATCCAAAAATCAGATGAACAAGCCAAGATAATAAGTGGGAAACATAAAACCTTGAGTCAGACAACAGTCTTAATTAGCGATAAAACAACTATCCAACATCATCAAGGAAGTATATGAGAATGGGTAGATAACAAATTAATCTACCAAAACACCAGAGAAGAACTCAACCCCCATCTTCCCCACGTCGGACAGTGACAACCTTTACAAACATGGATTTCAATCATACATCCATGGCAGTCAGAATAACCATTCATTTATGGCAATCATAAGTAACCAAACAATAGCAACTAGATCAACCAGTTATATCTTACGTAAACCACCCTAGCCGAGATTGACATTTCCCAAACACAAGCCCCAGAGGCCTAAACCAATATCATACAAGCACCCAAGAAACATCTCTTTCGACGTCAGATAAACTACGTGAGACGGTGCAAACAAACAGACAACGTTCATGACCGACTCTGGCTATCACAGCAAATCCTTCTTTGAAACACTCGTTAATCGTATGACGACCCATCATGACTACAATATGTCAAGGGCTAATGGTAAACCCCAGTTTTTGAAGAAACTCCATATGCCTTTACGACTCATATGTTTGCCTTCTCAAATCTCGGCAACTAGGCCCTTCACGACTGCCAAAGGTATGAGTCCCTTCACGACTGCCCGAAGTACCCTTGCTTTGAGTCCACTAGAACTTACGACAGCGATAATCCCTCGGCCTTCACATCTCTAGCCATCAACCCCGATGACCATTCACAAGCTCAAGTCCTTCTAGAGCAACCATTATCCACAAACTCAAAACATCCTTCAGTCGTCTTCACATTCGTTGCTTCACACCGATCAACGAACACATCACAACACTTTGAACATTCCATCAAGAATTCGGTTCGAAGTCATGTCCATTCTGAAACCAAAATGATCATCACTTTTGGTCTACATTTAACTCATAGCGTTTCGCCTTTCTGCTATGATAACACCATCCACAGCGTCTCATAAACCCTGCGATCCACCTTCCATTACATGCCGATCCATTATGGTCATACATGTCGACCCACTATGGATTGAACATGTCGATCCACTTTGGATCGGACATACCGATCCAAGCTACCGCTGCCTGGCCCGATCCATACCCAAACCCCTTGCTGATCCATCTATTTGAAGCGGCTGACCCATAGCATTCTACTCGAGCCCGATCCATCAAAGTTGTCGATTGATTACTGAAAGTGCAACTGGTCCATCCAAAAGTGCAACGGACCGCTCCATAATAAAAAGTGCGACCGATCCATCCAAAAGTGAAATCAACCGATCCATCACAGAAAGTGCGACCGATCCATCTGAAAGTGCAACCGACCGATCCATCACAGAAAGTGCAACCGATCCATCTAATTCATGATCGATCCATTTGATTTCCTGCCTAATTCAACTTCAATTAGATTCAAAATTTATGCAAGACGCTTGATCTAACTAATTCATCAAAATCAATCATCAACAATCATTAAAACAACAAATTTCCATCAATAAACATATGAAATTTACCAAAATCACGATAAATGAATAAATGACCATAATAATGGATCTAACTTGCATAAACATATGAAACTATATGGAAACTGCCAGTCTTAAGTTACTAGATTAGATCCTATAGTGATTCATATAAAATTACACTTACCATGATGTAGATCTAGGTGAAAATGACTCAAAATGATGAAATAATGATCAAACAACTCATATACTTGATTGAATCCGTGTGAGGGATGCATATCACTCACTAAATCTTCAAAACAACACAAAAACACTTAGATCTAAATCCAAGCGAAGAATTAGCTTCAAACTCTTCGATTTGATGAAATCTCTCTTTGATTGATGTAGATCTAGCTTCAAGCGATGTGGATCTTCGAATGCCTTATGTATATCTAGAATTTTAATGATGGAAAGGTGTATTTGATTGAACAAGGAGGATCACAAGCTCAACCAAATGAGAGAATGAAGAAAGTAACCATCCCTCCATACCTCTAATCCCTTATTTATAGCCTTCCACCAACCCGCTAATGGGCCTCTCCAAATCTGCCCACTAATGGTTCAAAAACGTGAACAGAAAACTGTGAAACACAAAAACAATGATTCCTCCCAAACCGCTGAGCCAAACCTTTAATGTGACCACTCTACGAAATTGGCAACACCCTTTCCTTTTCAATCTAACTGACCACAGCACCTGGTTCGATCCCAGTCAAAAGTTATTCCCTGAACAAGACTGACAGGGGAAAAATGGTCACAAATAAATTAGTAAAAATTATGGGCATGTCTCAGTCCCCATATCCAACATATCAAAATATGAGAATGATCCAACCCTCAGGGAATTAATAAAAATATATTTTATGATCCTCTGATATGTAAAATGTGGGTTGTTACACTAGGTAATAGGGAAATAATACGTAAGCCCCCAGCTTGTCATCGCTCAGCAGCATCGTCCTCATCAAGGTACATGTCACCTACTACTCAGTCTGCCCATCCAACACATGGATGAACAACCTAAGGTAATAAGAGGAAACATAAAACCTTGAGTCAGACAACAGTCTTAATTAGCGATAAAACAACTATCTAACATCATCAATAAAGTATATGAGAATAGGAAAATTAATCAACTAATTTGCCAACATCAATAGAGAAGAACCCAAACCCGTCTTCCCCACATCCGACAATGACAGCCTTTACAAACAATTATAATAGGAAAACATAGCGAACATAGCAACTAGTTATCCAGTGTAGACCATTTTAATTGATATTGACATCTCCCAAGCACAAGCCCCGAAGGCCTAAACTAACATCAGACAAGCACCCAAGAGATATCCACTACGATGTTGGACAATCTAAACAAGACGATACAAGTAAAACAATCATCATCCATGACTTTCGCTATCACCGCCAGTTCTGCCTTGAAACCATCGTTAATCGTATGATAGGCTCAACATCATGTTGTACGTCAAGGGCTAATGGTAACCTCGGTTCTAGCAAAAACTCCATACGCCATCGTGAATTGTATCTCTAGGCCCATCATGACTGCCCAGGGTACTCAACCACTCAACCAGTCTTTTAGGCGTCTCTATTATACCCCTTCTTTTAGTCTGCTGGAAAATACGAAAACGATAATTTCTTGGCCTCCTTAACTCTAGTCGTCATCACCGACGACTATCCATAAGCTTAAAACACACTTGGGCAATCATTATCCATGAGCTCAAAACACACTTGAGTTGTCTGCATATTCGTTGCACTTCGCCGATCAACGAACACTTCATAACACTTTGAATATTCCATCTTAAATTTACTTCAAAGCCACACCCATTCGCAAACCAAAATAATCATCACTTTTGTTCGATATTCAATCCATAGCGTTTTAGCCTTTCCGCTATGAAAAAACTTACCATAGCGCTTCAATTTCCATCCATAACGTTTCAAAAACGCTGTCACTTTTCTTCCCGGTCCATCATGGAGATGCCCGATCCATGGAAATGCCCGATCCATGAAAATGCCCGCTCCATGAAACAGCCGATCCATGGAAATGCCCGATCCATGAAACACCCGATCCATAAAACGCTCGATCCATGGAAATGTCTGATCCATGAACGCCCGATCCATGGAAATGTCCGCTCCATGAAACGCCCGATCCATGAAAATGTCCGATCCATGAAACTCCTGATCCATGGAAATGTCCGCTTCATGCTAGGTCTTTGCTCGATCCATGCTCCAGAACTTTACCCAGTCTATGCTCCAGAACTTTTCCCAGTCCATGCTAAAAAACTTTGCATGATCCATCAAACTGTCCCGTCCATTAAAACTTCTGATCTATCTGATCTAACACTTCACGAAGAATATCTATGCAATCAACTCATCCACATCAACCAATTTCACTCAAGTAATCAATAATCACCATATAATCATATAGAATTCACCAAATCATGATAAAATGATGAACAATCAATAAATGGATCTAACTTGCATAAACACATGAATTTAACCTTTATAATCTTACTAAATTGGATCCTATGGTGATTCGAATGAAAATATACATACCATGATGTAGATCTAGGTGAAAACAACTTGAAATAATGAAAATAAGATCAAACAACCCATATACTTGATTGAATCCGTGCGAGAGATGCTTATCACTCACCAAATCTTCAAAATAGCTCGAAAACCACTAATTTCTAATCCGAACAACAAAGAACAATCTTCAAATCTCTCAATTTGATGTGATCCTCTCTCTCGCTCTTGTTGTAGATCTAGCCTTCCTTGATGTAGATCTTAAATCGTCCGAAGTAGATCTAAGATTTTAATGGAGGAGAGATGTATTTGATTAGAGTAGGGAGAATCTCAAACCCCAACCAAATGAGAAATGAAGAAAGTAACCCTCTCTCCTTGCCTCTACCCCTATTTTTAGCCAAACCACCAGCCCACTAATGGGCCTCACTAATCAGCCCACTAATGACTAATAAGTCTTTCCAGAAATTGTATAACACTAAAAACAACGATATCTCCCAAACCGCTGAACAAAATCTTTAATGTGACCACTCTACGGAATTGACAACACCATTTCATTTCCAATGAAATCGATCTAAGCACCTGATTCGATCCAAGTCAAAAATTATGCCCTGTACAAAATTGAGAGGGGCAAAATGGTCATAAATAAAATTAATAAAATTATGGACATGTATCACATCCTCATAACCAACATATCAAAATATGAGAATGATCTAATCCTTAAGGAATTAAATCAAAATATTTTACGATCCTCCGATACGTAAAATGCGGATCATTACATAATCGTTTCTAGAAAATTTTGCAAAAGCGCTACCAAATAACTAGTTTAATCAGAATAGCCTTTGAAATTCCCGAAACTTAATAATTTAGACCCAAATCACCTTTAGATAATTAATTATGATTTATAAAAAAAATTCATATTTTTAACAGTTTCTATAAAGTCGTTTTATTCGATTTCCAATTACGGTCAACGAATTGCAAAACTGCGATTCTAATTGTAAATAGAATCAAACATAACTTGAAATCGATACGCTGAAATCTAAAAGTTTATTTTCCATTTGAAAACTGTTGCTATTGGAAAGAAAATGTTTTTCGTTTCACGTCAATCCAATTAAATTTGCATTAGTTATAAGCGATTAAATTTTATGGTCGAAATTCGCGAACTGCCATAACGCGGCTAGTCCTATTCAGACCATATTACGACTTATAATAAAAATTCTCCAGATTTACTTCTTATTATTATAAATCTTTAAAAACATATATAGACTTACTTATATGATTTTTTTTCCAAAATTTCAGTCCAATTTCAATTCAAAATTGAATATTATAATATTAGTAAAATAATATTATTTTTCAGAATAATCTGATGAACCTCAAAATTTGCAGAAATCAAATTAAATATCATATAAGACTAATGGAATAATCGGTTTGAATTAAAACCATCGTTTACATACCTAACCCAATTTCAATTTTGAAATTTGTTATTCAAAATCGAGTTTAAAATTGAACATGCTATAAATAGTAAAAATTGGCTTCGAATACATTTGCACCTTTTACAGAAGTTATTTGTATATACTTTGATTTCATTTCTAAACCATTTTGGATTATAAATTCAAAACTCCATTATGGTCATTATTTCAATATTAAAATAATATATACATCATATTTGTATGGAATGTAGACTTAACAAATCAATTCTATAATGCTATAACTATGGTTTCATAATTGTGTGATTACATTCAAACAGCAACTAACCACAAACAAACATTCATATCAACCAACAACAATTTCATCAATCAATATTATGTACTACGTTCAAGCGTTATGGTAATCAACGCTTGTCAATGTATCAGTGTTTCTAGCTACACAACCAAACATCTAACATTACATACATATATTTACCATCAATAATTATCCATATATAAAATAACTATTAAACCATAAGTTCTCACCCGCATTGCTTCTTATATCTTCACTGTAGGACTTCGACTGAACCATCGGGCAACATCACCGCGTCTTGCACTATTTTCTCTCACTACCTAATATATATATATATACATATATATATATATATATATATAATTTTTTTAAAGGAGGAGGGAGGGGCTGACCTCTAGGTGAAGGTGGGGTACAACCGAAGCTATGGGAGTTAGAGGTGGACGGTGGTGGTGCTATGAGGTGACGGTGGTGGTGCTATGAGGTGACAGTGGTGGCTGACATGGGATATAGGGTGGAAGTGGGCTCGTTTTTGGGTGGAAATGACTTAGCCGTGGGGACTAGGAGGTGAAGGAGGTGTTGCTGGTGAGGTAGGGTGGTGGAGCACCGAAATTTTGGGTGGTGGAGATGGTCGGCGCCTAGGCCGTGGAAATTGGGGAAGAAGAGGGGAAAGGAGATAAGAAAATGGAGCTAAGAAGGAGAAGGAGGAAATATGGAATGGAATGAGAATGAAAGGGGAGATTAAGGTTACTTGTATAAGCATAATTCAAGGAAATTTCAGTGACTAAAACCATGGACACTTGTTCATTCATTCTCATGCAATCTTACATGTGTTAAGACACATGTTAACACCTTAAGCACACTTAAGAAAACAATAGGCTAAGGGAAAAACCATGGTCTTTTAGGACATGGTTTCAAATTGAAACATTTTAGCAATACTTCTAAAGTGTTTCTATTTTAGCAACGCCTTATAAGTGTTTCAAATAGCTCTATTCTAGATTACGTTGTGTCATTTAAACATCCAACGTTTAACTTTATCAAAACCAAATGATGTTATCAACTTATTTGAAATTTAAAATAATTAATTTTATTTTATTCTCTATATTTAAATATATTTATTTGACTAGAAAATATTACGTTTAAAATAGTTTTATAAATACGTATTTGGAAAATTCTTTGTAACAAAACCTGATAAATTCTTACTAAAATTATATCACTATATTTTGACAAAATTAAACATCTATTTTCTCATTTAAACATATTTATATTAAAACTATATTATAATTCTATTTTATAATTTACCCAAATTCAAATTTAAACCAAATTAAATTCATTTTATATTCAAAAAATACGATTTTAAATTAGTTAAAAATTCTGGATCGTTACATCAAGACTCTAATGTCCAACAATTAGATATTCTTGTCGGCTCTATCAATGGTACATGACCAATGCTACCAGTTCAAATGGACGCCCCTATAATACCCTTGCTTTGAGTCAACATTAGAACACTCTAGGCAGTCGATGATTCCTTAACACTCCCAATCCCATAACATTCACTAATCCATCTAACGTTCAAGTCTCACTCAAGCCGGTCCGTTATCATGCAGTCTCGTTCCATCCTAAGTTTCCAATCACACTTCTTCCAATTTCCGAGTTTTCTATTAAAGAGTCAAAACTGCTTATCCATCACTCCTTCTATTTAACCTAGTTTCCAAATTTCCAACTGAAGATTCAGAACTACTTATTCATCAATCCTTCGATTCTGTAGGATCTAGATTAACCCTAAAGGGGGCTAAATATAGTTTATTTCAGTTTTGATGTATATAAAAATATCTCAGCATAGATCACAATAGAATAAATAAATGTAGAAAATAAATGGCATAGAATTTACTCAGCTTCGGCAAACCCCTGCTTACTACTGCATTCCCTAAGGTTTCTTACTAAGAATTAAAACAATCTCTATGCTTACAATTCCATATAAAGTCGTGACATCCGCTCCCAACTATTCTAATCCTATGCTCAAAACCCTTCACTGATCTCTATCCCCAACATAAGATTTTCCCTTGAATTACAAACCCGTAACTCGACTCCCTAGTTTAGAAAACTAGAAAACCTACAGATCTATTTCAAAAGAAATACAAAAAAACAATATAAAACCCTAATACACTTCAAATAAAAACTTAGTCTCTCTTCTAAAAATATTAGGCTGACCCCTTTTAGCTTATGTTCCACTTAAACTATCGGCATCCTCTTTAAAGCTTTAATGGCCGATTAGGTTTTGTCTTCCAAATTGCAACGCCTAGAATTTTGTTGTAATTTGATCTCTGATTGCTTAGATGAAATGCTTGCTCTTGGTTGATCGATTTGGCCATTTTGATATCAAAACCCTTGTGAGTACCTCTAATTTTGATTTCTTTATGCTTGTATGAATTGTTTGGTTTCGATAAATTGCATTTAATGAATCAGTGGCTTTTATAGGGTTTAGAAACCCTTTAGTCTCTTTGATTTCATACATGGATGACTCGGTCTTGATATTTCGTGATTGTTCCTTGTTGAAATTTCCATGTATGTGCTCTTTTGATTTCTGGAAACCTTTGATTGATTTTCTTAGCTAGAATATCACACTAGACTTTCTGGAAAGTTTGATTGAATTTTTTGCCAAAGATAAAAGATGCCGAATATATTAGTTTGCATAAGAGAAGTCCTTTCCAAATTTCCATTGATGAATTAATTCCGGCAACACTTACGTAATTGAAATATTATTTGTCAAAATGAAATCATTGAATAATTCATTGTTCTTATTTCCTGTATCTGTTTAATTTGAAAAAAAGAATCCTTTGATTAATACTGATAAGAACAGATCACTTTAAACTCTTGTCTTAAAACAAATTCGAACAGATACTATGCTCAACCACCGATGAGAACAATTGCTTATATTATTTCACTTTGCACTTGATACTTATATTATCCAAGTTTGGTTGTATTTTCATTTTTTATGTTGTTTTGTTGCATTGGTACTTGCTCATACTTGTGAGTTTTCTGGTTTGCACTTATGCATGTTATTCCTGCATGTGCTTGTTGTACATATATGTTGCAGTTCCTTGCTTTGTGTATGTGTTTCACTACCATATGCATTATTTCATATGCATGCTTTTTGTGATGCTACTGTCTTTGTACGTGAACCATATTGCCATTTGCATGTTGTCATGCCTGTGTATTCTTGAACCTGAAACATGACATCGTCCGAACTGAAAATGCTCTTATACGCTATAATTTTGCCATGCTCCATTCACTTTTAACTGCCATGTCTTTGCTTGCACTTGTGCTCCACTTTCACCCTTGCATGTTATGTTGCATCAGTCCTTTATATACTTCCATTTTTTCTTGATGCCATGTCATTTTTCTGTAGCTTTGTGCATGTTGGACTATCTCTATTCTTGTTGTTCAGTCGCCTTGTACATGTGCATTTTGATCATACTGCACCATGTTTAAGATGTTAGCGGCTTGCTATATTCCATGCTCTGGTTTGCTGAATCATGATCTACTGCCATGCAAACTTAACATTTGATTGCTCCTCTACCATGTTATCTTGTTCAGTTGCACCATTTCGCTTGAAAACTATCATTGTACCATGGTTTGACTTTATTGCTTTAGTTCATTGCGCTTATACAATGTTATGGCTTGGGTACTGCCATATATACATATATGTCTTACTACTTTTGTGCATGTTGCACTGATATGTGTATGAACACCTATGTATGATATCATTTAACCTTGTGTACATGCTTGGCATTTGGCATTGGGCTTGGCTAGTTTGTGTAATTGAGGTGCTTTATGCTTGTCCACCTTCCTCGTGTATTTGCTGCTCATTTATGTGTCTCCTGTTCTTGAACTTGGTTTGGGTTTCTTGCGTTCTCTTGGCACTTAAAACTGGCCATTTCGATTTGCTGTTGTGACCTTGTTTTGAATCCATGCTTATATTTATTCACCGATGCACCTGTGTGTTATTCTTGCATGATCCTGAACTTGAAATGCACTCTTCACCATGTCATGTTGCCTTGTCATGTACTTGTGTACATTGCTTCTTGTATACTTGAAGCTCATTTGCTTTGTTGCTATGCTATGAATTGATCGTTTCATACATGCTGCACTTGTACTTGGTCATTTGTCATTCCACTTGGACTTGGCTCTTGCATGCTGAATTGAGTCTCGGTTGTGTATTTGAACACTTGAGCTTTGATCCTTTGCTGATCATTTCCACCTCTTACTGGTTGTACTTTGCTACACTTAACATGTTGTTTATATGCTCGACTTATGCACCTGCACATTATAAATACATGTGTATATACATACACATGTATGTGTATATACATTCACATGTATGTGTATACATGTATTGTGCATGTGAAATTATATTTTCTATTTACATTTGCATACCACTATACGATGTGTCGTGGTTTGCCAAGATCAGCAGACCACAAATGTGAGGTTAGGCTGGTCTTGATCAGCAGACCACTTTAGCTATGTTGAGGCTGATCTGTTGGCATTAATATTCAGTCTACCTTGTTATATTTACAGTGAATCACTGTGAATGTCACAAGCAGTCTAGACTCAAACAAATATATATATACATATCAAACAAAGTCTAGAAATATAATGAGAAACATATCAAAATTCTAAGGCAAGTAAAATTTAAAATAAACTTATAATTCGCCAACATTTAATTTTATTTTTGTTCTAGTTTATTGTGTGCGACTCTGTGACAGGTATGCGGGTGACCAGACTGAGACTGAAGCAGACTGAAGAAAAGTGAGTCAGTGTATGAATGTATATGAGTCTGTACATGAAAATTGAGTGACATGAGTGTTGTAGTGAGGAACCAATGTAATGAATGTAAATGTGAATTGAATGTATTATCAATGTGAAAAGTACAATACTGGAGTCAAAAGTTTGTACTATTACGGATATTATAAAAAACTGTTCAAATATTATATTATGTGTAATAGTATTTTATTCAAAAATAAATAGTTATTTTAGTATGTGAGATGAAATATGGAATGGTAAAATTACAAACACATTCATATAATAATATACGTTTGTTATCATCAAACAAAAATCATACTGTTATATTCAATAATCTCCCCCTTTTAATGATGACAAACATACACATAAGATTTTGAATATGATAAATGTGTTTGATAGTGAAGTGTAGTACTCCCCCTATTTATATGCTCCCCCTACAACTGAACTCCCCTATATATGTGTATATGAGTGAGTTTTAAAAAATAATTGAATTTCCAATACTAAAATATTTTTGAATTATTCACTCATCAATCAAAATCTTAACCATCCTCCCTCTTTTTATCATCAAAAGGATATCGAAATAGAAATAGTGAGTGAATATAGACTAGAAAAATAAATTCAAATAAAGAGAGAGAATGTATATCGTAAACCTCATCTAATCAAATAAAAATCATAATATTCTTCAAACTAGAAACAAATTTCACATTTTATAATGATGGATGTACGATGGATTTTACAAAATGGAGAGAGTTATAAATCTTTGAATATATGAATATGAATTCCAAAGATTTAAAATAAAATTTAAAAGTTAAGCACAAAATAACAATGGATTTGGACTATGGTTATGTTAGACCAAATTATGGCTTTAACACCAAAATTGTTCAGAATTACAGAGAATAACAGCTGGGAATAAAAGAAAATACAATGAACACACTAGATTTATAGTGGTTCGACGTTAACGAGCCTACGTCCACTTTATATTTCTTTGATTTTAAGTTAAATGCAAAGTACAATCAATGATTTCTCTCAATCTCACTATTACAATGATGATTTACCCAATGATTTCGAGATAATACTGATAAGAAATAAAGAGAAGTAATAATGGTGGAAACAACACTCAGAATTGCCAAAAGATCCTCAAAAATGCCAAGTATGGGGCTATTTATAGGTGATATCTGTAGGCGGTTCATGAAGACATATGGCACGGATGCCGAGGATCTCGGACTGGTTCGTGGCTTGGTGGAGAAATGGTCAATATGACGGTTATGGACAGATGTCATCAAATCCCGATCTTTCGGATCGTGGAAGACTTGGTCGTGGCCATCAATCCTTGGACTTGGGGTCGGGTCGTGATAGTTAACCATGAGCGGGTCGTGACTGCTAATCACGAGCGAGTCGTGATAACTCATCACGAGCGGGTCATGATCATCTTCACGAGCGGGTCAGTCTTGGCTTGTCATGAGCGGGATCTCGGGCCAAAGTGATCTTGTAGATGAGTCCCCATATATATTTATTTGTGCCTACTGGTTTAGTCCTTGGTGGCTTGGTCACAAAGATAGCCAACATTTTGCCACCTCTAAGTATGTTTTATCGGAGATGAAATGTGCTTCGAATTCAATCAACGTGTCTATCTTCGAATAGATGAGTGCTGATGGTCATGTCTGTTTGTATTGTTGCGCCACTTCAAAGGACCGCATTCTTTGACAAGTATAAATGCACCTCCAAGTTTCCAAATATTCCACTATTAATTAAGAATTTTCTGACTTCCAATTCCAGGGATTTCATAAGCAATTCTTTAGGAAATTTTAAAAATTTTTGTAAGTAGTTTCGGGGGAATTCATGATTCCTATAGATAAAAAACACCAATTTTCAACTTCAATAAGTGTCCCGAAGTCTTAACTGCAAAGACCTATCACGGTCCGTGCTCGTTGATGTACGTCACGGTCCGATGACAGTTCGGGCCATCGCGCGGGCAGTCGTGGGCTCTCCTGAGCGTTCGTGGCCTACTGGGTTTACCGGTCTAATGGGACAAAATAAGGGAGATGAAAGGCCTACGAATAGGCTATATAAGCCATTTCTTTCTCTCTCTTATCCTTTCCTTCTTCTATTATTTTTATTGCCGCCGCCCAATTCCCCTTGAATCAAAATCCTAATTCGATCAACCCCCCGAACTCAACACCCCTTGTAATCTCAATTTTAAAGAGGTAAAGGTGGTTTTTAATTCTTTGTTTTACTGTTCTTGTAGCTTCGTACTTCGTGCTGTCTCGAGTACCACTTCCCCTTGCGTTTTTCCTTGGTTCCGATTGGTTTACTGTTGATCTCGAGACCATCGTTGATCATTAGCTTCCGTGGCGGTGGAGTTTGTGGCGTTGAGGCCTGAAAGGGACGATAACGTAATGAGTTTGGTTCAGACGGAGAGTGTGGATTTATAGGTAAGGGTGAGGGTTGACGAGGAAGAAGACAAGCTTCAGCAAGTTAGTGGATGGTGCGATGATGCGGCTCGTGATGACAATGAGATGGAGGAAAAAAGATGAGTTATGGATGAAGACAAAGTGTTGGTTCGTGGATGAAAAGGGGAATACGGTTCGTGAGGAAGGACTGCAAGGCGGGTCGTGAAGACGGGTTAGATATCAGATTGAATTGTTGGTGAGGAGTTGGACATCGGTCTGTAAAAAGAGAGCAGATGACATGGGTCGTGACAACGTCTCGTGAGTCATCATGGCTTGTGGATGAGTGCTCTATCACGGACCCCTTATGATCACGAGCCATTCTCTATTACGAACCACCATTCGAGCAAGCCGATGTCGTACCCATCACGAACCACGCCTTGATCACGAGCCGAACCCTCATTTTCGAATCAATTCCATGTCACAAGTCGGTGTTTTAGGACCTAACTGACCAATATAGCCGACAATTCGACATGTGATTTGATTGGATCTTGATGCAATTTTAACATTTTAATGGACAGTTAGGATAGAGCCTTCGAGATGAACTTTTTAAAATGAATGATTACATAACTTAGCAACAGACAATGACCAATATTGCGCCTATCTGATTAACTTTTGGCCTTTCCTCTTCAGTACTATACACACTTGCACACATTTGCACTTACACAGACGGGGTACGGGTAATTGTGTTCTAATGACTTATGTTTATTCGCCAACACAATCATGTCCGATAGACGTTCGTCAAGACTATCAGAAAAGAGGGAAGATCCAAAGTCGTCAAGTTATCACAATCCTGATGTGCTTCCGTCAGATCCAGACTGGGAGAATTCCAGATCTGATTATGAGACAGATACTTATAGTGAATTGACATCTTCCGAGGATACATCACTCGAGGAAGAAGAGGAAGAAGATCATCGAGCTCTTAATGAGATCCCAGGTGTTAAAGAAGTAGAGAAAGAGAAGCCGAGTAATTCCATAATCTCTAAATTGGACAAGTTGAAATTAAAGAAAATCTGTCTAAGGCACGGGATTCCTTGGGATGATGTAAAAATTCCAAAGGAAGGAGACAGGCCTCACTCTGCTCCGGAAGGATACATGGCTGTCAGTAGGCTCATGTGTTGGGTAGGCACTATCCCTCCATTTCCTCCGATTGTCCTTGATCTCCTGAGACGGCTACATATCGCTCCTATGCAACTCCATCCCAACGCTTATGCAGCTCTGTATACCTTGTATATCGCGTATGCAGAGATTTTAGAGACCAATCTCACCTTCAAAGATTTGAAATTCTATTATCATTTCAAACGGCACAGGGACTCCAAACTTTTCTTTCTTCGAATCAATTCCTGGCAGAAAGATCTTGTCGGATGGCCATAGCAACTTAGGGGATGCTAGATCTGATTGGTTTTATCTAAAACATCAAGCTGGATGCGCGAGGGAGTGGCTACAATCAAGTATGTCTCAAATCTTACAATGTGTATTCCCATTGCATAGTCGAAGTGCTAATGTGCTCTTTTTTCTGTATAGCTCACAATTTTAAAAAAACAGAGGGCTCGATGTATGAAGATCGATTATCCCGTCTTTTAAAAAGTAAATCAGATTTATGTAGAATCAAGAAGTGCATAACCGATGAGAGCCTTCACAAACACTGTCTTCTAGATGTAAGTTTCGGGCTTGGTTGGATGGCAGGCCTTACAAGTATGTGCCCCCCACTCAAACAATTGGGGAATCTGGTAGCCTGCCCCCGGCTGAGGGAGAAGTGACTAAAAAAGCTGCGAAGACGATTGAGATTCCTAAAAGTCCTTCATCGATTATTGATGAGGATTTTTATACGTACAAAGGAGACGAAGTTCGAATTAATGAACCAAAGGAGGCTCCCTCCTCCAAAGGACAGTCTCCCCTGAAGACTCCACCACTAGTAGAGCCTACATTAACATAGGAGAGATATTCGTGGATTTAGAAACGATCCCCTTGCCAGATGTCATCTATACTTCTGGAGATTTCGGAGAGGAACCATTCTTCCCTGTCTCCGAGTGAGAGACCTCTCCTGCCAAAGATAAAGATACTACACATATGAGCCAAACTTCGGGCTCTGGTCTGTTAGGGGGGATTACACGGGATACACAAATCACATGCACCACTTGTCACAACACTGAGACACTAATTGTTTCCACGATCCTAACACCTGTTTTGTTATTTCTGCAGGAAAAGTGCCTCGACGTTACTCCTATTCTTACCGCAATCTTCGTGAGAACACACCCAGGCTGTCTTCCGTATTTGAACATGTTCGCAGTGATAGTCGAGGAAGGGATAGCCAATGGCGCCATGATTCTTATCAGCCTCCCTCCATGCGCTCTATCTCACCCTCGAAGCAGGATCCCGAGAAGTCCCACAGTCGCCAAATACCACATATGAGGGGCAAAGAATTCTCCAAGGCTCTGACTCCCTAAAAGGCTTACCTCCCCCAGGCAAATCCTCTATGAAGCATCACAAACCCAAAGACAAACAAAAGGAGTCGAGTAAAGATAAAGAAAAAGAAAAGGCAGCTCTTGTTCCCTCTGGTCAGCACAGTTTGTATACTACTGGGGTACATGAGGGTCCCGTTACTCCTATTAATCAGGCAAAGTTGGAGCGCTTATGGAAGAAATTTTCCCGATATCTATTTTGAGAGGATGCATTTTGTCCCAGATCTCGAACTGGTTTCTAACGAATGGGATGTAGAGGTTGTAGGTCAGATCGGCCATGTGGCTAAACAATAAAGGGCAATGAAAAAGCATGCCAAGAATTTGTCAGGCGTTATCTGCTGTTTAGAAATGGAAGAAGCCAGAGCTAGAGTGAAGATTGACAATGATGCTAGGGCCAGGAGTAAGGCGGAGAAAGATTTTGAGGATGCGCAAACCTAGCTCGCCTTAGCTCGGCAGGACTCTGAAAATTAAAAAACCGAACTAGACAACGCTAAGAAACGCTTCCACCTCAAGCTCGATTCAAATAGCCAAGAACGCGTGGAGATAGAGGATCTCAGAACAGCTAACACTAAGCTAAAGGTATCAGAGGATCGTATTTCCACAGAGAGAGCTGCTTGGGAAAAGGAAAAAACGAGCTTAAAGGACGATCTCGCTCGTATCGAAAAGGAAAATGCGCACTTGAACAACAAACTTGGTCATGCTGAGGGATGGGTAACTCTTGCCGAGAGTAATGCCAATGCTGCTCTTGAGTTAGCCTCCACTGCCACCGCTAACCTTGCCACAGCCAAAAAGGAGATAGAAGGGTTCGAGAAGCTGCTAATGGACTTCTTCGCTCATGTCATTCGAACTCAAGACATCTCTTGGATTAAAGACTATCACACCACCTTGGTTAATCTATGGGATATGATTGTCGAGGGAGAAAAGCAGCGCTTAAAGGTTGAGGAAATCGAGAGGGCTAACTTATGCAGAATTTCCTCAGGGGTGGAGAGCCCGAGGCTTAAGCAAAGGGTAGGCGTCAGATCCAAGAGGCCATGGAGAAAGAGAAACTTGAACTCAAGTGTAAGAGCAAGATTGATGAAGGTTCAAGCTCAGCACCAGAGCCCAATACTTCTGAAGTTGAGGAGTATAGTCCAGATGATCCACTGATCCCTGGGGTTCCGGTTCCCCCTATTGTCGGGGTTTCTGCTGCAGCATCAACCGAAGAGTTAGCGAAAGGTATCTCCACATTTTCCCAACAATTTGTCAAAGCTGTCATAACTTGTCATCGCACCGTGGATCAAACAGTTGAGAAGACCATGTTTTCTCCCAAACTAATAACAGTTGCTTCTTGTAATATAGGTGTCAAGTCTACCGAAGAGGTTATGGAAAAGCAGGCTGAGGCTGAGAAAGTCAGCGTGTCTCTAATCCCTGAGGTCATCCTCGAAGCTCCTAAGCATACTGAGGTTGAGACAACTAAGGAGACCATCAAGGTATCAGGCCAGATGTCCTAAAAAATGCTGAAATCATTGGAGCTTTGCAGGATACCGATGAGGGTCACGGGGATGAAGAAGAGGAAGTAGACATCATGGAAGAGAACAAGGATGACGATAGCGTGACTCTGGCTGATATGAAGGCGGAGACGGATAAACAACTGGCCTTAAAGACGGAGGAGCAAGAGCCTCTAAATGTACCACCTATTACTACAGCCGACCCCGAGACTGGATTAATCATAAAGTTGTTCGATAAATTGATAAATACACAGCTTGCATCCCAATCTTCTGATCACCACAGGATCCTCCTTCTGATAAGAAGAAGAAGAGAAAGCAGGATAAATCTGACGCCGGCAAGAAGGAACCAGAAAAGCAAAAGAAGGAAAAGAGGCCAGGGTCATCTCCAAAACCCAAGTAGAGTTTTCTTGTCAGTCCATATTTTGTTTTTAGGCTTTCCACTGGCCTTGCGATGTAGCTGCTAGTTAGGGCCTCTTATTTTGTCTAGTCTTGTTTTGTAAACCTGCATTTGGTAAATGAAAATCTGTTTCTTTTGCATCACTGCGTACCAGCAAGTTTATCATTCTTAGTTACAAACACTTGAATCAAAATTAAGTTAGAATCATGTGCAATGAAAATTAAAAACTCCTACACTATGCATAAATGTGTATGAGTATGCCCCCAATCAATCATTAAAGTGATGCCTGGCCAGGGCTTATTGAGGATTGAGTTGGATCGACACTGTGCTTCCCTCCATGTCCGGACATGAAGGGTTCTGGCTCAGCTTTCAATCTTGCCCCCGATACTACGACGAGGTAGGAGCCCTTTAATGGCATTTAGTCGATATGCCTTTATACTCTCCTATCGTATGCCCAGGATAGAGTTCGAACTCAGCTTTCAGTTTTCCCTCGTTTCCTTCAGCGGGTTAGGAGTTCTTTCGTGGCGCCCAGTCTCTGGCGCCTTTATACTCTCCCGTCGAATGCCAAGGGTAGAGTGTTGTTGAGATGGTCTTTTGAATCATGGTGCACCTTCATGTCTCGTGGAAAATCCATGTCCTTGTCTTTTGTACTCTTTCTCAAGTCATGAGAAATAGAGTGTTGGTTGCTGTGTCATTTGCTTTATTGCGTCCTCGATATTCTGCATACTATTGACCTTCTGATCTGATAGAAGGGACTTTGAATTACACGCTTCGAGATTGTTGCAAAGATCATAGAAAATTTTAAATATTATAATGATTCATGTGAGTAAAGAATGATAGAATAGATAAGAAATCATGCAGTAAAAGTGAATGACACAGGATATTTTAAAGTGGTTCGGTCGAATCATGACCTACATCCACTTCATAATCTTTTGCTTATATAATCGGACTGTTCAAGGTAAGTCGTGCCTTTTTACATGGTCCTAAAAATAAAAGAATAAAACTGACAATTTCATGTCATGTATTGCCGCAAATGTTGGGCATTCCACACTTTGGGGATTTCATCTCCATCCACGGTCGCTAGCTTGAAGGCTCCATCAAGCCTCTGTAGGATGACATAAGGTCCTTCCCATTTCGGGCCCGAGTGTACCGGGGGTGGAAAGACGTGCTTTAGAACCAAGTCTCCAGGTTCAAATGTTCGAGCTCAGACCCTTTTGTTGTAGTACCGGGCGACTTGCTGTTTGTGTCTCAGGGCACGTAGATCCGCCTCGTCCCTTTTCTCTTTTACCATATCCAGGGATTCAAGGAGTAGTTCGTTGTTAGTCATCGGGTCGTAGTAAGTGACCTTGTGAGATGGTACTTCTAACTCAACCAAGATGACTGCTTCAGATCCAAAAGCAAGGGAAAAGGGCGTATGCCCGGTGGCTGACTTGAAGGTTGTTCTGTAGGCCCATAACGTCTTAGATAGTTCATCAACCCACATGGCTTTGGCCTGCTTCAATCGCATTTTCAAAATGGACTTTATTACTTTGTTTGCCGCTTCTACCTGCCCATTTGATTGCGGATGTGCCACAGCTATGGATCTCTTCTCGATATGGTATCTTTGGCAAAAGTCCCGGAACTCGATGCTGTCAAATTGGGTCCTATTATCTGTTATGATGACTTTCGAGATTCCAAATTGACGTATAATGTTTCTTACAATGAAGTTGATCACCCTCTTGGTTGTGATCGCGGTCAATGGCTCCGCTTCGACCCACTTCGTGAAGTAATCTACAGCTACGATGGTGTACTTAGTTCCACCCTTAGCAATAGGGAGGCTTCCAATAATATCAATTCCCCATATAGCGAAGGGCTACGGGCTCATCATTGTTGTTAATCGGATAGGAGATGCTCTAGGGATCTTGGAGAATTTCTGACAGTTGTCGCAACGCCATGCATATTTAGTTGCATCTTTGTTCACAGTGGGCTAAAAATAGTCGTATCGTAGTATCTTCTTCGCCAGTGTCTGGCCTCCAGTGTGGTGGCCACATTCACCTTCGTGACCTTCCCTTAACACTCTTTCAATGTTGTCATGGCCTATACACCGGAGGAGCGGCATCGAGAATCCTTGTCGGTACAAAACTTCACCTTGCATGACATACTGGAGGATTTACGAATGACAGCATGCCTTTCGCTCTTTTTGGTGGGAAGAATCCCATTTATCAAGAAGTTCTTTATGGATGTCATCCATGACTCCCTTTCTGGCTCAGCCTCCAGTATAGGATCAATATCCATTTGATCGATACTCGGAGACCGCGATATCTCTATCGGGACCATCTCTGTGTCCTCAGGGTTATCAGAACTTGCCATCTTGGCCAACTTATCCGCCCTCTGGTTCTCTGATCGGGGGATGTGTGTTATGTTGTAGTGTTCCAAGCGACCCAGCAATTTTCTTACTTCCCTCAAGTATGATACAAGCCTTAGTCCTTTGGCCTGAAACTCTTCATTAACCTGGTTCACCACTATCTTCGAATCGCAAAAGAAATCCAACTTCGTTATCCCTAGCTCCCTCGCAAGCTTAATCCCGACAATCAGGGCTTCATACTCCAAGCCGTTGTTGGTGGCATGGAACTCTAATCTCAAAGCATAATATATCGATCGTTCTTCTGGAGTTACAAGTACCATTCCAGCACCAGATCACTTGTCATTCCTGGCTCCATCAGTGTACAGTTTCCAGGCATTAGGGTCAACAAGTTGTTTTGGAGGCTTAACTTCCTCACTCACTACATCGTCCTCCGGGATAGTAAACTCTGCTATAAAATATGCCAATACTTGCCCCCTTATCGATCTTCGGGGCTGAAATTTCAGGTCAAACTGACTCAACTCGATATTCCACTTGAGTAGACTTCCTGATGCCACTGGTCTCTGTAACACTTTCCGCAATGGATGATCCATGTATACAATGATGGGATGAGCCTGAAAATAGTGACGAAGCTTTCTAGATGCGATCATCAGACTATATGCAAGCTTTTCTATCTTCGGGTAATTCCTCTCTGTCGCTGCTAACTTCTTACTCACGTAGTATACAGGTCTCTGGACTTTATCCTCTTCTCTTACTAGAGATGAACTTATCGCGTGGGATGACACTGCCAAGTATACGTACAAGTCCTCGTGGTCTACCACCTTGGACAATATCGGAGGTTTTTCCAGATGGTTCAGAAGATTCTAGAATGCTTCCAAACAATCAGGGGTCCATTTAAAATTGCGCTTCCCTCGCTTTATTAATTCAAAAAATGGAATGCATTTATCTGTAGCTTTAGAGATGAATCTACCTAACGCTGCTACTTTCCCCGCGAGGCTTTGCATATCTTTGATTTGCCTTGGTTCTTGAATGTTCCTGATTGCTGCGATCAGGTCCGGATTGATTTCAATCCCAAGTGAGCGGACGATAAAACCCAAGAACTTTCCAGAGGCTACTCGGAATGAACATTTTAATGGGTTGAGCTTCATCCCGTATCGCCTAAGGATGCCAAACATTTCTGCTAAGTCGGTAGTATGGTTGGATGACTATCTGGATTTCACGAATCAACATATACTTCCATAGTCTTCCCAATCTGACTGTAGAACATCCGGTTTACTAGTCGTTGATATGTTGCTCTAGCGTTCTTTAAGTTGAAAGGCATCACTACATAGCAGTACAGTCCCAAATCTGTAATGAAGATGGTATGCTCCTGATCTGTAACATGCATTGGGATTTGATTGTACCCAGAATACGCATCCATGAAGGAGAGAAGTTCGTGACCCGTGGTTGAATCCACCAATTGATCGATTCTAGGAAGTGGAAAACTATCCTTCGGGCAAGCCTTGTTCAAACCTAAAAAATCGATGCAGGTGCGCCATTTCCCGTTGGCCTTCTTTACCAAAACCGGATTTGAAATCCATTCCGGGTAAGTTGAATCTCTAATGAATCCATTGCTCCTCAACTTCTCAACCTCTTCCTTTAAGGCAACTGACCTCTCTGGGCCTAACATTCGCCTTTTCTGCTTGATAGGTGGATGTTTCAGGTTGACACTAAACGAGTGGCTCATGATTGATGGGGATATCCCACACATGTCAGCATGGGTCTAGGCAAACACATCTAGGTTGGCCTTTAGGAAGTCAATTAATTCTTTTGCGCGAAGAGGGTCTAACTGGGATCTGATCTTCAAGACCTTCGTTGGGTCATTATCGTCGATTGGAATATCCACGGTTGTTTCGTTTAGAGTCGCCACTCTGTCCCTAGGTTCCGATCTTCAAGACCTTCATTGGGTCATTATCGTCGATTGGAATATCCACGGGTGTTTCGTTTGGAGTCTCCGTTCTTCCCCTAGGTACCTCGTCCTCTCTGGGATCTATATCCTCGGGCAGTTCTCTGGGCGGCTCCATCGGGGCCATCTTTAATTGCTATGCTGTGTCCTTTGCGGGTGGAGGAGTACCCTTTGGTTCTATGTTTAATCCTTTAAGTGACAACTTCAATTCTTCTATGTAGCAAGCTTATCCTACGACCGGGTCACCTCTAACTACTCTCACTCCTGCATCTGTTGGGAACTTTAGCAATAGGCACCATGGTGCAATACAAGCTCTGAATTCTGCTAGAGCCGGTCGGCCCAAGAAGGCGTTGTAAGGTGAATCAATATCCACACAAATGGAAGAATTCTCACTCTCCGGCGATCTCCTTCTCCCAATGTTACTGATAATTCCACATATCCAGTCGGGGTTGTTGAGGCTCCATTGAAGCCACGTATCCATCCCTCACAGGGCTTCAAATCTTTCGCCTCAAGCTTCATATGATCAAAAGCTTTCTTAAACAGATGTTTACTGAACTTCCATTATCCACCAAAACCTTGTAGACCAAAGCAGGACCGATGGTTGCTGTGATAACTAAAGGATCTTCAGTAGGAGCGTGAACTCCAATAAAATATCTATCACGAAAGATGATATCATCGAACATCATTTGTGCTGCTTTATCGAAGCTTCAATTTCGGGATTACTATATTCTCCCACTTCAAGGTGTTCGGTAGCATTCACATACTGATCCATTGCCCTAAAGATGTGTCCAGCAGGATGAGGCCCTCCTAGTATGGTATTGATGACAATATTCTTTCCTTTCTGCTGAGCGGTCGGCCTAGCAGCGGGTTGGTTTTGGTTCGAGGCCTGTCCAGCTTGCCCCCTGTCTCTTGGAGCAGCCTTGGACTCGTCCAACTTTCCTTCATGGAGTAGATTCTCGATGACGTCTCTCAAATGACGGCATTCCTTGGTGGAATGACCATGGGTCTGATGAAAAAGGCAAAACTTTCCCGTCTCTCGTTCTTTCTCCGTTGAATATCTCCGCGGAGGCCTCTTATACTGAAGAACGTTGTAGGTATCCAGGAAAATATTTTCTAGTGTATCATTCAATGGCGTAAAATTCTCAAATTGTTTGAATCGAGGCCTCCTCTGTGAGTCGTTCCCTCGATTTCATCTCTTGTTGCCATTTCTAGTCTGACGACCATTCCCCTGGTATTTGTTTCCAGCATTGACCTCTACCTTTCCAGAACTGTCTCCAGATTGTTTGATGGCCGCATTGCTTTGTATATCCACTTTGTCGGCAACATTCCTTTTTCGATTGGCATATATTTCTTCCTGTCGTAGACGAACATTAGCTTTTTCATAGAATACTTCTCTAGTCAGTGGCGGCTTGCTGGCTAAGTATCTTCCAAACTCAGTATCTTTGTCCACTCCGTTAATCAGGGCCATTAACACAGTCTGTTCACAAGGGTCTCTAACCTCCGTGACTGCTAAGTTGAAATGATCCAAGTACGACCTCAAAGTTTCGTCGGGGCGTTGCTTGATAAGGGATAATTCAATGACATTTTTAGATCTTTAAGCGTGAAGCCGGAACTGGTTTACGAATTTTTCGCTAAATTCCCTGAAACTGGAAATCGATCGTGTTGGCAAGCGGGTGAACCACATTAACGCCGCATCTTCCAGAAATATCGAGATTGCTTTACATTTTACTACATCAGGCGCAACAACGATGTTCATATACCAAGAATACCTCATTAAATGCTGAACTCTTCCTGCATAGCGGTTCATGGTGGGCATAGTGAATCGCCTTGGAAAGCGGGCATCCAATATATCATCAGTAAAGGGCGTATGACTGCATTCTATGCCCCAATCTTCGTTCCTCTGTCCACGGCTATCTGCCATGATTTTCCTAACCATCGCTTCTACATCGGCATTGGTCAATGTAGATTGCGAATCAGCACTCCTCGCCCTGTGGGGCACTCCAATGTCTCTTCGACATGCCGCCGTGAAGTCTGGGGCCTGAGCAGAACTTCCTTGTCCCCTGTTTCCATGGTCAATCACGCGACAAGGGGGTAGCAGTGGTTGATTCTCAACAGGATCATTAATAACTTGAGCTCTGGGAAGTGCCGCCTCTTCTCGAGAAGGAAGCAATCCAAATCGAAGCTGTTTTATATTTTCAGCCCTTTCCAATGGTCGTCGTGGAGGTCTTGGAGATCCCCCAGACAAAGAAGAGTATTCTGGAGTTAGAGGACGAGCTGGCGGAGGTGTTCTCTGCCTTTGGAGATCATCGATGCGCCTGTCCAATGTAGTAAGGTTCTGTCGTAATAAGGAACTCTCTTGCCTTTGGGCTGCTAACTCATCATTCGTCCTTCTCAACATATCGAGGATACGAGAGAGATCTCCTTCAGCAGTTGGAGCAGAAGGGTTGAACCAATCATCAGTATTCGTTCTTGGACGTTGAGTACTCGAACTAGGTCGAAATGAGGTTCCAGTGTGTATAGAACGGGCCATAATCTCTTTTCCGGGTCGAGTTGTAGTCCTATTGGAAGGGCGTTTCGTGACCCCCTCTGGTGACCGGTTCATGATGGCTTTAGGTTGGCTCATGATGAGCTCAACAGGACGACTCCTGGGTCCTTCAAGTGGGCGGCTCGTGACAGCGTCCTGCGATCGGGTCGTGACCCCCTCCTGGGGTCGGTTCACCCCCTGCGAGCCACGAGCCGGGGAATCCACTTAGCCTGCTCATGAACACTTTCTTCAATGGTTTCCTTTATAGCTTCGTTTGCTCGCGAAGCTCGTAAATCCTTAGACTTCTTTCCAGCCATGATATCTTGACTTTGTTGAAATCTTTAGAAACAAAAATAGTGGAGATTTGGACTATTTTCTTTGGACTTGAATATCCAAATAGTAGAGTAATAATCAAATGCGTTGAGACTTCAATTCTCAGTGAAAGCACCAAAATGTTAGACCAAATTATGGCTCTAACACCCAAATTGTTCAGAACTACAGAGAATAACAACTGGGAAATGAAAGAAAATACAATGAATACACCATATTTATAGTGGTTCGGCATTAACGAGCCTACGCCCACTTTAATGTCTTTGATTGTATGTTAAATGCAAGTACAATCAATAATTTCTCTCAATCTCACTATTACAATGTTGATTCACTCGGTGATTTCGAGATAATACTGATAAGAAATAACGAAGAAGCAATAATGGTGGAAACAACACTCAGAATTGCCAAAAGATCCTCAAAAATGCCAAGTATGGGGCTATTTATAGGTCAGGCAGTTCGTGAAGACACATGGCACGGATCCCGAGGATCTCGGGCTGGTTCGTGGCTTGGTGGAGAAATGGTCAATATGACGGTTATGGACAGGTTTCGTCAGATCCTGATCTTTCGGATCGTAGAAGATTTGGTCGTGGCCATTAATCCTTGGACTTGAGGTCGGGTCATGATAGCTAACCACGAGTGGGTCGTGACTGCTTATCACAAGCGAGTCGTGATAACTCATCACGAGATGGTCGTGATCATCTTCACGAGCAGTTCAGTCATGGCTTGTCACGAGCGGGATCTCGGTCCAAAGTGATCTTGTAGATGAGTCCCCATATATATTTATTTTTGCCTTCTGGTTTAGTCCTTAGTGGCTTGGTTACAAAGCTAGCCAAAAGGTTATAAATTCAAATCAATAGAAAAAAAACAAATTATCGCAAATCCTAAAATTATTAACCAAAAAATCATAATATATCATAAAATAGTAACACATTTCAGAAAATGATTGATAGGTCAGTTTTTACATAACGAGAAGGATTCCATATATATATTCATTTCTTTTGTTTTAAGAGCACACTAACCATGCATAACCATATGGACTTTTAAATAAGATCAGTTGCAAATTAAATTATAAGCATTCTCTATCCATGCATGACCATATCTAGGTTTTTTTAAATGAGGTTAGAGTAACACCTATTATATAAAAATCCTCTCGGTATATAAAACCAAAATGAATGATAGAAATATGGTAGGGATAGAGATAGTCGTGAAATAAATTTTTAATTAATCATATTATGAAATATGTTCAATCATACCGGGATTTTTGAAAATTTTCAGCACTCTCTCATTCTAAAATATTGTATAGTCACATTCACATCACAAATTTTGAAAATAACTTTCTTTAATGATGTCAAGAGAATAAATTAAACTCTCCACATTAAATAAAACCATAATGAATGATAGAAAGATGATAGGAAAAGAAGATGTTCGTGAAATAAGCACAAATTTAAAGATATTATAAAAATCTATTCAATCATCATGAGAATTTAAATAAAATCTCCTCTTATTATGAAGTATACTATAGTCACAACTCCTCACGATTTCATAAATCTAATAATAATTTTGATGAGTTCCAAAGATGGTTCAATTTGGTCTATAATTTCAATTTTTGAATAAATAACCAAAAAATGATTTTAAATTCGAAAATAACAATTCAAGAGGGATTCTAAAACAACTATATAAGTTGAAAATTAGTTTAGAAGAATATCAATCAATTGAATGTGAAATTTTCAAAACTTCTAAGACAGATATTACTTATTGGTCCGGAATGCCCATAGAAGTTAATGAAGTCTATACACTGGTTTTTCAACATCAAGTTCACTCAAACAAATCTAACAATACAATTTCATTAATCAAAGAAGGAAAAAAATGGTTTCAAAGCAAGATTCACAAGAGAATTTTTTACAGTATTTACAACAAGCCCATGTCAAATGATTTTCAAGTCAAAATATTCAAGCCAAACCAAAAACTATGAAATTATCACAACATATCAAAAGCAGTTTTCAAGTAGCGTGCTGTATTGAGTGCGGATTTTCAAGGCTTTCTATGATGAATTATAAGAGTCTCAAAACAGCAAAGAAGTGTGAAATTTCAACAGCTTTTCAGATCTTAAAAAATTCCAAATAATAATGTTCAAGGTACGTTCAAAATATTATAGCACTGTTAGAAATTCGGGAAACTATCAAAAAAAATTCAAATGAATTGTAGTTATTCACAAATTTAAGTTTAAAATCTAGAAATCATCAAAACGTGACTCTTGAAATTAATTTCCAAAAAAATCAAGAATTAAGAAATGTCAAAATTATTATGGCAGTGCCAAAAAGAATCAGCACTATCAGACAGGAAGAATAAAAGGAATAATAATAGAAAGAATAAAAATAGAAAATGAAATACAAGTTTAGAGATCATACCTGATTTACCAGTGACATTGTGGATCTCCAACTCGACATTCTTGACTAAGGAACATATATCGAATTGCTTCAATTCAAATGTGGAATAAACTTTGATTCATCTAGAAAGTTGTTCCTTAGCCAACTGCTGGTACCTAAGTGTTGATAGGATAGAGTGGTCTAACAAAAGTTATTTTACCACTCCTAGCTTCATTCATCTGTTTTGGTACCCAGACTTGTTTGTACAACAATCTATTAGCATCCATTAAGTACCCTTAGGAACCAAATCCGTTTGATCTTACTCGAATTCATTTTATTTTCTTTTGGGATCCAAACTTATTTAAATGGATTGTTCCAAAATATATTCTCATCACGTTTATGATTTAAAAATCCTTTGAAATTATTAGAGTCCAAATTTTCAATTCGATCTTTTCCAAAACAATTTTAAGGTTTATTGAAATCATTAGAAATTTTCTTTTCACAATCATCAATTTTCCCAAAGCTAAGACCACTCTTATTTCCAGCAGAAAAATGGTTTTTTAACAACATATGCAACGATTTTTCTCCATTAGAAAATTTATCCAAAGTTGATTCAAGTCGTTGAATTTTGGATTAAGATCAATATTTTCTTTCATCAAAGTGGAACAACAATTTATAGCGGCCTTCTTATTTTCTGCATTAGTTTGTTTCAAAGCCAAATTTTCATTTTCAAGCATTTTAATTTCTGTCTTGGACACAGAAATTTCTAATTCAAATAGTTTTTGCTTTTCAATCTCAAAAATATTGAATTTTTCAATTTCATTTTCCATCTCTTTCAAAATCGATTTAGTTTTCAACAAATTTTGTTTCTCAGTAAATTCATGTTTGGAATTTTTCGCTATTTCAAAATTTTCCAATTCCTTTTGCAAAAAATTGTTTTTACAAATAAATTCATCCTCCTTTGCTCTTAAACTAATGATTTCTGTTTCAAGCTTTTCAAGATTTTTTTATGATGAACTAAATCAGTTTTCTAATTTAAACAATTTTTGCAATCGAAGTTGAAAATTTCTTGACGTTTTTTAGTTTTAATTCCAAGGCATTATTTTTGCTAATCAATTCAATATTTTCTGATTTTAGATTTTAATTTTTCGATTTGAGATTATCAACAACAGTAGTTAAATCATTGCAAAGATGGACCAAATCTTTATATGAAAAATCAACTATTCCATTGTCTGTTGAGTCTCTTTCGCTATCATCGTCTTTTTCTTCATTTGTAACTCCTGTTAAGCACACATATGAGCATAAGTTGGCAATTGAGGATTTTGAGCATCTGTTGTCATTTATTCCATAATATCCCAATATTTAATACTACAACAAAAATACCCTATTACAACATCCATTTACAACAAGCACTGGCTGCCCGTTGTAATAGAGTGCTATTACAAAGGTCACTTTCTGAAACGTTGTAATAGATGCCTGTACAACACCCTTTTACAATGGGCATAGATTGTCCGTTGTAATAGAATTCTATTACAACAGTCGTTTCTGGACAATTGTAATAAATATTCTTTACAATGCTCTTTTCGCAACAGGTAAAACTACACACTATAATTAGGGTTGTTAATGGGTCGGGTTGGGTAGGGTCAAGTCGTGTTCGGGTTGAGTTCGGGTCGTGTTAGCTCAACTCGTTTATTAAACGGGTCGGTTTCAGGTTGGCCCATTCATAATCGTGCGGGTTTCGGGTTTGATTCGTGTAACCCGTTAAGAAAAATATTTGTATAAAAAGATGAAAACATAAAAGAAGGGTGTTGTCGTCATTCACTTGTTGCAAGCTAAGATGAGAATAAAAATGTAAAAAGTTGTTTGTGAATAAACATGAAAACGTGAAAGAGTGAATCAGTGAAGAGGTAGGACTGCAGAAATTAGAATGATTGAATGAGTGGCGGCTTGGTAATTGGTAAATTAGGGTAAAGCGGCAAATGGATAATAGAGTGGGATGGGCCTATGTTATGTAGATTGTAGGCTAATAAAAATATGGTTTATATTAAACGGGCCATGACGGGTCATAAACAGGTTCAAGGGTTGGGTCGGGTCAACCCGTTTATTAAACGGTTCAGAGCGGGTTGACTCGAAATTGACCCGTTTATAAATGGGTCAGGTTGGGTTTTTTCGCGCGGGTTACGAGTCGTGTTTCGGGTCGTGTTAGAAATTGACGGCCCTAGTTGTAATAGAGTCCTACTACAACGGTCATTTCATGCTCTTGTAGTAGATGTCAATTTTACAACGTTCACAAAATGTCTATTGTAACAGATGTCTATTTTACAACTCATAATGCTCATTGTAATAGGTGCCAATTTTCGTCAATCAATAATTAATAATTACAATACTTCCATAAAATTAGTATTGATTATTTTTTATTATTTAATAATTAATCATTAATCATATATTACTAATTATTAATTATAGTATTATATTACTAATTACTAATCAATAATAATAGTATATTATTTATTAATATTTAATGATTAATCATTAATAATATTACATTTAATAATTAATCATTAATAATAATTATTAACTATAATAATATATTATTTATAACATCATTGTAAAAGTAATAATATCTGCGATGTCTACTCAAATACCTGCAAAAACAAGTTTTAAATAATGTTTTCTTTATGTTATTGTATACATATTAGATTTCATTAAATGATGTTATATAACTTATATTATTGCCTTTATCTATAGTATTCAATTAATAATTACTAATCATTAATAATACTATACTATTTATTAATGTTTTATAATTAATTATTAATAATATTATATTAGTCATTTATAACTTGTAATAATTAATGAGTACTATTAAATAATTATTAATTACTAGTTATTATATATTATCAGTACTCCAACATGCTTAACTTTACTTTTTTTTTTATTAATAAGTAAAATCAAGTACATAACTTATATTATTGCCTTTACTATAGTATTACATTAATAATTACTGATCATTAACAATACTATATTATTTATTAATATTTAATTATTAATCATTAATAAATTAATCATTTATAACTTGTAATAATTAATGATTATTATTAAATAACTAACTAAAAATTACTGGTTATTATATATAATCAGTACTCCAGTAGCCTTAACTTTACTTTTCATTTGTTAGTAAGAAAAATCGAGTAATTAATATCAAATATATTAAATCTTGTCCTTAATTATGGACAAAATTTTAGCCTCTTGTCCTTATGGAATAATTTTTTGTTCATTTTGTCCTTCAGGGTATTTTCCTGTAATTTATAACCAACAATAAATATTAATAATTACTTTTTAAAAAAATATTAATAATTTATGATCAAACTAACCACTAGGGATCAAACTGACTTAAATCCATTTTGTCTCAAGCCATAAACAAACGCATTTTTTCACGCAAGTTTTCTTCCGCATCTTTCACGCGAATTTTCTTCCATATTCTTCTCCTCTGGCATCTCCAAATTTCCCCCATCTTTTTCGTCTCCTCCTCATCCTCCTGTGTCTCCAGAATTCCTCCATCTCCCTCAGACTCCTCTTTGAAATCAAACATCTTTTCCATAGGTTAGCACCTCACAGATTTAATCGCAGGTCACAGATCTAATCATAAGCGATTACAAACCCTAACTGAATCAAAAATCAATGAAATTTAATAGCTCCTATCCTTGATTTCATCTCCTCCTCAACACAATTCTAGTAATTTCTTTTTTCCTATTTTTGATGTCAGATCTGGAAATTGATTCATTTCAGCATCATTTTATGTTATGATTTAGAAATACTTAGATCTAGAAATGTTAAAAAGTGCTTATGAAATGATAAAGATGGAGTTTCCAAATATGCATTCAATAGCTTTATTTAGCTATGCGTTTGCCTGCAAAGTACTAAAGAAATTGGCTGGGAAAGGATATTAGGATCCTGCTGACTTCCACACACAAAATGACAGGCAACTTCTGAAATACATGGTAATATTTACATTGCAACTAATAGTATTCTATTTTTTCTAAAATATGTGCTATTAGGCTATGAAATGATAAAGATGAGTTTACAAATCTATGTTTAATAGCTTTACATAGTCATACGTCTACCTGCAGGGTACTAAAGAAATTAGCAGGGAAAGGATATTACTCGAGTATGCTCCTCTAATCATTAATACTCCGGTCTATAATAAACTATCACCAGTATGCTTCGGATCTGCTTTAAATTCAATGGGGTCCTAAGGTATGATTTCTCCTTTACTGATTTTTATACACATTTGAATTCATGTTTAGTTTGATTTATTGGTTGTAGATGCATAATTTAATGTGTTGTTTTTTAGATCCGTAGATAATATTTTTTGTTGTGATTGGAATCTAAATATGAATAGTGTTGAGCTCATAACCAATTTTATTTGATTATTATTCTTTTAATATTTCAAGACTCTTCATTTCCTAATATAGTGCCTATAGCTGCTTTAATGATGGTGAAATATTTTATTTCCTTCACTGATTTAATGGTCAATTGAGAAAATAGTTTATTGACTATGGAATGGATAGTCAAAACCCTATGATAGCTCTCTTGCAACCTAAAGGTTGGGGATATAAAAATATTAGTTATTGCCAGTCAATTACTATGTTTTTAAACAAATGATCAAGGTTTTTTTTGCCTTGGTTCAAGCATACCAAAAAATTTAGATTGATGTACAAAGTAATTCTTATATATATTATTATATATTAAATTTGATGTTAACTAATAGCATGTGCATATAATGCTTGTTGTAAATCCACTTTTGCTATAAGTATAATACTAATTTATTTTAGCATTTACATAAATAATATTATATTAATATAACATTTTACTAATGTTTTTTTTTCTAGACAAAATTTATTCATAGTTCTGGAACTTTTGGTCGCATTTGTCCTTTATATTTGATTCTATAGAGAGGTGATATCTTTCTTATATTTGCATTTTGGTTACTCTTGGTCTGTTATTAGTGCATTAGAGAAGTGAACAGAGCAAATTTTGAGTAAATAGAATTTTTTTACTATAAGAAAAACATGTATTACAACATCATACTTGCAATATTTGGCAAATGCATTGTGAAAAAGTTCATATTCTGTAGTGCTTTTTGTATAAACTTTTATACAACAAAAATTATGTCATTGGGTTTATTCAATTCAGGATAGGTCAAGAACTTTTTATTTTCTTTCGCTTTTTCCACTTTGTAATGGTTTTATGAAACTGTAGATCTGTTATAAATTTTAATCAAAATTTCATTGCTTTTAATTATAGTAATAGTACTCACTATACCATGAAGATTGCAGTGCAATAAATAAATGTAGGTAAGTGGTTTTTGTGTTGTTATGGATTCATTAATTGTATTCAGCAAAAGATAACTGTATAGTAAATGAAAATAGTTCAAATAAATTATGTGTTATGCTTTTAGCGCCATGCTTTGAGAACTATTCTTTTCTTTAATCGTTATGTGAAAATTAAACTATTTAGTTCGATATTGCACTGAGCAGGACAAACCTAATGTAAAAGATGGCGAAATTAATGGATCCATACCTTTGAATTAGTTCACAAGGTGAACCTTCAACAATGAACAATCCTCTCAACAAGCCGGAGATGCAGTTTCCTAAGAAATGGAAGCACTGCAATTATCCCTTGTTAAAGCACTTGTTTATGGCTTTTCAGCACCATCATGTACTCATACTTTTCAGCACCATCAGGTATTTTTTGGCATAAAAGGTTGCTTACAGGTTCTTTCTTCTCTTAAGAACTTAAAAATATATTTACAAGGATATCATCTTAAATTATTATTTTTGGTTATAGAATTTTGCTTTCTGTTTTTACTATAAAATTCATGATCTAGAGTTATCACTTACTTAGTTTGTTCTCTTTTTTCATATAGTTTGCAACTTTATTTTATTATAAACACGTATAAGAGCTAAATTTTAACTATGAACTCCACCAGAAAGAGTAGATGTGCACATTTTGGTCAGATATCATAGTCGATATCCTAATTGAATATTTACCTACATAAAGTACATATTGTCTCCAAGCTTGAAGTCTGTAGTAGAATGCTCATTGCTAAGCTCATGATCAACATTTGATAATATATTTCACATCTATAATGATTTACATTTTATAATATTTTTTATGTCTGCTATTTGTAACTAGAAAAATTGCTTTTAACCTTGATTAGAAAATTTACGTAATTGCATTTTATATCAGCAGATTAATCCATGTATTTGCCTTTTTACTGAGTCTCTTTCCCTGGTATGGGATCAAAATTTATAAAAACACACAACATTTTTTTATTTACTTATAGAATAATTATTGTTGAAATTTCGTCTCAACCAAATGTGAAAAGTGGATATAGGATGATATTTTGATCGAGATAAAGGACATTTAACTTTTTTCTACTTATATTAGGGTAATATCTTGTGATTTTTGCAGACAAAGTCAAGATTTGCATCTGCCATTCATTTTGGATTCTGATGTATCACACTACAGTCTATTCGTGTAGACCTTACATGTAATACATGCAATAATGATTTATTTTATAAGCAAAAAGAAACTAATGGTCATTATCCCTGGAGTGTTTGATGATTTCTTTAAAAGAAATTTCTCAATACACTTAGTTATGCAACTTCCATATGCATTACTACTTGTAACTGGGTCGAATAACATGGCTCGTATTCAATTGTGAGTTGTGCACATGAGTTGCTTGTGACTTCAGAAGATGATATCTATAGGTGGTTTCATTGCATAATCCTTTATCTCATTTTCAATAGTTCTATAGAACATTCCCATCTTCGTTGGTCTGAAAATTAAGGTGCCTATCTGTTAACGTCGGATGTTTGAATGTCAGGTGCTAGTGCTAATGGTAATGTTGCAAACAACATAGGTCACAAGGTTGTTGCCATGTGAAATCTTTGCAAATCGAATTTTTTTCTCATTCAGGTGATAAACTTTGAGTAAGCTGCTAAGTTTTCCTTACATCTGCAAATTATTTCATAAAACTTTGCACATTAATGTGCAACCAATTTTTTTTAATTTTAAATCAAGTGAAAATGGCTACAAATGAGTGATGAGGATATAAATAAATACTGAGGAAAACATAAAGAGGCATCATAAAATTAATAACATGAAGCGCGTGTGTTTATGTATACACACACATATAGATCTATCCCAAAAATGTCTCAGCTATACGTGTGACACCCCACGTCTGTTAATGTCACTCACCAAGGGAATGCATTAAGTTTCGTGAAGCGTTATAGGTAAGCAGACACAGAATATTACAAGACAGATATAACAAGATAGTAGCGGAAATTCAAATTTTTATTTCAAACGTAAACCATAACATCGTGATCCAAAATACTATAAGTCATAAAAACCATTACAATAATATAACTTCTGTCTTGTACCATCAGCGTAGATAAGTAAAAAAACATGATTCCCTAAACAAAAGAGTTAAGTCATAGTAGAGATAAGAACTTGAGCTATACTTCAAAAGCAGCTCTTACAAGATGATAATCGAGTCTTGACTAAGCTTGAGAATTCCCTCCCAGCGAACCTTGGGGGGAACGGAAGAAAGAAGAGGAAACAAAAAGGGTTATACATTAAGTCTGGTGAGTCCAGTTACTTTTAGCAAGTAAATAAATAAAAGTAGCATGACAGACATATAAAGTGGATAAGAGAGAGATAACTACATAAAGGCACATATGATAAGGTAAAGATGATAGGGGTGTATGCTTCTAATGATTACTCTGCATCATTACTAGTATAACCAGAATGAAATGATCCCTTCCACTATAAGATGGTAGACTTAGGCATACATCCGAGTGTACCCTAACTACTACCCTAATCGATCGGCTCCCTAATCCGCGTAGATACCTTGTGCCGGCTCCACATCCTAAAGTGGCAACCCTTCGCCTTTATAATGTGCACAACCATATCTATAGGTGTCACGGTCGTCTTATCCCCTTTTGCTCGGCTCATGCACGCACATGGCCCGGTCGGTTTGCGCTACCCACACCTTCCTTCACGTTTGGATCTCTTACAATCAGTCCCGTAAGCGTGCCCTTTCTCCAACCTAGTTCGGAGTATATGTTTGATACCAACTCCGGGTTACTGGCTGAAATGGGTCCCACACAATATGATACAAGCTCAACCCTTTTGTCTTGTATCCCCCACTAAGTTTTCATTAGCTATGTATACCACTTGGTGTCTTTCATTACATAACCATGTTATTTCTATAAGTTATGCTTACCCTAAAAGGTGTCTTTAATTACATAACTTTATTATTTCCTCCTGTTATGTATACCACTATTAGCCTACTTTATGAACTAGGCTAAAGAAAGATCAAAAGAATGAAGAATGTTTTTTAGTCAAGTCGGATCGGATCGGATTTCCTTGGTCAAGGCAGAACAGCGTAGAGCAGATAAGGAAGGAGCACAGGCCAAATCGGGTCAGTTCGGGTAAACCCGATCCGTTCCCCTAATTTGTAGTACTTCCGATCCGAACCAATACAATTGAAGTAGCAGCGGTTATAGCCTGTGTTTCCTTAAGACCCTGAGCGGTTATACCCACGTTCGCCACTAACCTGATGCGCTGTTGCAACCGTATTCCATCTGAACCCAATAATAATGGGATGGATGCCACGTGGATCCGAACCGAAGCCATCCCAGGAGCACTTTCCACCTATAAATACACCACCAAGGGACATTTGGAAGGATCTTTTGGCATTTTCAGAACTCAAGCTCCTTTGCTATCCGAATTTCATCAACTTATTCAGATTACAATCACCTTTTGAATCATATTGTGAAGGAAATTGAGTGAATCAATGCATTGTATGAGTGAAAATTGAGTGAGAATCACTATTGTACTTGCATTCAAGTCATCCGTTCAAAGAGTATAAAGTGGACGTAGGCTATTTAACGCCGAACCACTATAAAGTGTGTGTTTTATTCGTTTTTTGATTTATTGGGCGTTAGAGCCAAATTTGGATCTAACATTTTGGTGCTTTCACTGAGAATTTTTGAATTCTCTGCTTTTTGGGATTATCATTCTACTATTTGGACCTTCAAGTTCAAAGAAGTTAATCCTCTGTTTTCGAAATCTTTAAGTACCTGTTGGTTAATCACTGAAGAATTAGAAATTATGGCCAAAGAAAAAGGCAAGTAAATCCAAAGTAATCGAGAGAATGAAGTTAACGAAGATCAGCAAATAATGGTCGTGACGAGGTCGCATGGTCAAGAATCTGGAGCAGGCCGCTCCGGTCAGGAAGGTCCGAACCGAACCGAAGACCCCGATCCAAGTCGATCCAACTATGTTGAAGTCATCCACTCTCGCCATCTGAACCGGTCCGGTCGTACAATTATGCTCCGATCCGAATCAAAGTGAAGCTGGAACTTCTACTCGAGCTCCTACCAATGCTCCGATTCCAGCCGCTAAGACCAATGATCAGCCTGACTCGTCTGCACCCGTCGCACAAGGAGATTTTTCACGCTTTCTTGAAATACTCCAGAGTACAAAGGAGCATTGGAAGCCCATAAGCGTGATAGTTTTCACATGCAAGAGAACATGATCACCATGAGTAGGGAACTCAAGGAGCTCCGGAGACAAAAGACACCTTCCCCAACACGCCGCCTTGATGTGGATTATTCATCTTCTTCATATGAGGGACGTCCTCATGAAAGAAGGCCGCTTGAGTGACCTCAGAATCTTGGTCAGTTAACTTTTGGATCTTTACGATCCCGCGAGGACGCCGCTCGTGTATTAAAGCCTGATGACCCAATCTTGAGAGAGCCTATGTTGTTGCCCATGCGTGGATCCCATGTTCTACCCAGGGATCCTAATATTACTAATCCTACTCAACAGAAACTTATCCAGCCCCTTCCTCCTGAGATCAACCGGGAGCGTAGGGAGCAATGTAGAGCAGCCGCCGCTAGAATCAGGAGGTTATCCCCTAATCGGGAACCCGGGGTAATCCGAATATCAGACCTAGAGAACCTGTGCAGACATTAACAAATGCTGATGTATGGGAAATGGTGCGTCAGATTATGTCCGAAAGCCAACGATACACTAATGAGGACTGGGGCATTGAGCGAAGTCATACCCCCTTCACAGATGATATATTGGACTTCCAGTTCCCTCAGTGATTCAACTTGCCACAAATAGATCGATATTCAGGAAGAACGGACCCAGGACAACATCTGATGAGGTATGCATGGTTCATGAATGCTACAACAGCTCCAAAGGCTATAAAATGCAAGGCCTTTCCAATTTATCAAGAAGACGTGGCATTAATGTGGTTCACCCGACTCCCTCCACGGTCAGTGTCAAATTTCACAGAATTAAGTGAGCGCTTTATGAACCAGTTTCGACTTCACGCCCGAAAATCCAAAAGCGTCATAGAGTTGTCAAGGATTAAACATCGAAGTTAGTGACCCTCATGAACCCACTATTCTGATGGATTTAATCGAAGGAGTTGACTTGGACATAGAATTTGGGGATTATCTATCCGGAAAACCGCCCCTACTAGTGAATTGTTCTACGAAAAAGCTAATATTCGCTTAAGGCGAGAATAAGCTCATGCAGATAGGAAGAGAAAGTCCGAAGGGGCCTCGAGGGAAGGTGTCCAAAGTAATGTTTCTGTGAAACAATCAGGTGACAGTTCAGGGAAGGTTGAAGTGAACGTTAGCAACCTGAAGGAGGTAACAGCAACATGAATGGAAACGGCAATAGGAGGAGTAGGAACCGAGGGAAAAATTCTAGCAAAAGACCTCGATTCCAAACTTTCGAAAACTATTCACCATTGAATGATACCTTGGAGAACATTTAATTGGACACATATAACATATTGCAATACAAAAATCCACCATCCAGAGACTCCACTGAAAAAGAGATCGCAACGGGAAAGTTTTGTTTGTTCCATGGAACCCACGGTCATTCCACCAACGAATGCCATCATTTGAGAGATGTAGCTGAAAGATTGCTACGGGAAGGGAAGTTAAACGAGTACAAGGTTGCCCCAAGGGACAGGGGGCAAGGGGGACAAGCCCCGGACCAAAACCAGCCTACTTCTAAACCCACAGCCCTGCAGAAAGGTAAGGGGTTCGTTATCAGTACCATTATAGGCGGACCCTACCTAGCTAGCTGTAGTTTCAAAGCGATGGATCAGTACGTCAATGCCGCCAAGCACTTTGAGGTAGGAGAATGCAGTAACCTCAAAGACATTACTCCAATAAAACAACAAAAGACGATGTTAGACAACGTCATATTCCGTAATAGAGATGATTCCGGAATTTAATCACCAACTGAAGACCCACTGGTAATTACCATGGCCATCAGCCCTACCTTAGTCCATAAAGTGTTGGTGGACAACGGGATTTCAGTCAATATCCTCTTCAAGAAAGCTTTTGAACAAATGAGACTTGAAGCAAAAGATCTAAAGCCCTGCGAAGGATGGATACAGGGCTTCAACAGCTCCGATGGACTACGTATAATTACCAGTAACATTAGGATAGTGAGATCGCCAGAGAGTGAGGATCCTGCCATTTGTAGTTTTGGATGTAGAGTCACCCTACAACGCTTTCCTAGGCCGACCGGCCCTTGCCGAGTTTAGGGCATGTATTACACCTTGGTGCTTGCTGCTTAATTCTCGACTGACGCAGGAATTGGGGTGATGAGAGGCGACCAACCTACGGGACGATCTTGTTACATGACGAAATTGAAGATGCTAATGAAGGGGTTTAATATAGAATCTAAGGATGATTCTCCCTCTTCGAAGGAAAACTAAGCATAGCAATTAAGGGGTCCAGCCCCAAGAGAGTCGCCCTTAGATGTGCTCGAGGATATAGATCCCAGAGAGGATAGAGAACCCGAGGATAGAAAGGCGACTCCTAACGAGACAACAATAGATATACCTATTGATGAGACAGATTCGACAAAAGTACTAAATATCGGCTCGGAACTAGATCCAATTCGAGTGAAAGAGTTGGCTGATTTCTTAAGGGCAAATTTAGATGTGTTTGCCTGGACTCACGCTGACATGTATGGGATTTTGCCTGCTATTATGAGCCACTCTTTATGCATTTATCCGAAGCACCCGCTAGTCAAGCAGAAGATACGGATGTTAGGCCCAGAGGGGTCAGCAGCTTTGAAAGAAGAGGTAGAGAAATTAAAGGATAATGGATTTATTAAGGATTCGAAATATCCCGACTGGATATCAAATCCTGTCCTGGTTAAAAAAATCTAATGGGAAGTGGCGTACATGTATTGACTTCTCTGACTTGAACAAGGCTTGTCCAAAGGATAGCTTTCCTCTTCCCAGGATTGATCAACTAGTAGACTCGACGGCTGGATACGAGCTTTTATCCTTTATGGATTCCTATTCGGGTTACAATCAAATTCCCATGCACATACCAAATCAGGAGCACACAAGTTTTATCATAGACTTGGGGTTATATTATTATGTGGTAATGTCATTTGGTTAAAGAATGCAGGAGCCACGTATCAACGTTTCGTCCACCGCATGTTCTATAATCAAATCGGGAAAACCATGTAGTTTATGTGGATGATATGCTTGTGAAGTCTAAACAATCTTCCAACCATACAATGGACTTAGCTGAAATGTTTGATATTCTTCGAAGGTATGGAATGAAGTTACACCTCCTAAAATGCTCATTTGGAGTCGCACCTGGGAAATTCCTTTGGTTTATCGTGAGTTCTCGGGGGATTGAGATAAATCCTAGTCAAATAGCAGCAATAAGGAATATTGAAGAACCACGAAAGATTAAGGATGTTCAAAGCCTAGCCGGAAAAGTTGTTGCATTGAGCAGGTTTATCTCCAAAGCCACAGATAAGTGCGTACCTTTCTTCGGTATGATAAAACGAGGAAAACAAAATTTTGAGTGGACTCCTGATTGTGTGGAGGCCTTCCAGAATCTAGTAGACTTACTAGAAAAGCCTCCAATATTATCAAAATCCGTGGAATATGAGGATTTTTCGTCTACCTAGCGGTATCATCTCATGCCGTCAGTACAACATTGGTACGTGAAGAAGATAAAGTCCAAAGGCCTGAATACTACGTGAGCAAGAAGCTAGCTGCTACAGAACGTAATTATTCGAAGATAGAAAAACTTGCTTATAGCGTCCTGATTGCTTCTCGCAAACTTCGTCATTACTTTCAGGCTCAACCGATAGTTGTATACACAGATCAACCTTTAAGGCAAGTGTTGCAAAAACCCGAAGCGTCGGGGCGGTTACTTAAATGGAACATTGAGTTGAGTTAATTCGATTTGAATTTTCAGCCATAGAGATCAATAAGGGGGCAAGCATTGGCCAACTTTATAGCCGAATTCACAATTCCCGAAGAGGAAACGGTAGGTGACAAGGTGGTTACTTTAGACCAAGAATTAGAGCTTAGTCCGTGGAAGCTGTATATGGACGAAGCAAAAAATGATCGAAGGTCCGGCGCCGGAGTTGTTTTAATAACTCCTGAAGGACGATCTATTTACTATGCATTGCGATTAGAATTTGCTGCTACCAATAACGATTCCGAGTATAAAGTCCTGATTGTCGGGCTGAAACTCGCCAAAGAACTAGGGGTGAAGACACTGGATATATGGTGCGATTCCAAGATAGTTGTACGCCAGGTACAGGAGGAATTTGTTACTAAAGGGCCACGACTCGTTACTTATCTCAAAAAACTAAAGGAGTTGTTGGACAATTTGGAGCATTACTGCATAACGCATATTCCAAGGACGGAGAACCAAAAAGCAGATCGGTTGGCAAAACTAGCAAGTTCTGATAACCCCGAAGAAACTGAAATGGTCCCGGTAGAGGTTTTGGAATCACCGAGTTTCGACTTGATGGAGGTAGAACTAGCCTTAGAAGTTGATCCAGAGAGAGAATCACGGATGACACCGATCAAAAATTTTCTCAAGAGTGGAACCCTCCTATTGAAGAAAAGCGAAAGACGAGCTGTAAGACGTAAGGCTGCAAGATAAGCTTTACTGGACGACGTCCTTTATCGCCAAGGGTTTTTAATGCCCCTACTATGGTGTATCGCACATGACGACATCAAACGTGTACCGCAAGAAGTACATGAAGGTAAGTGTGGGAACCACACCAAGGGCCAAACCCTATCAAAGAAAGTATTACGGTATGGATATTTTTGGCCTACCGTGAATAAAGACGCGGCTGATTATTCACGACGCTGCGACAGATGTCAAAGATTCGCCAAAATTCCCAGAGCACCTCCGACTCAGCTCAAGTTGATGGTAAGCCCATGGCCGTTTGCCATGTGGGGAATTGATGTTATTGGAGTGTTACCTATTGCTAAAGGGGGAGCAAAGTACGCGATCGTTGCCGTGGATTATTTCACGAAATGGGTGGAAGCTGAACCTTTAACAACGATCACGGCAAGAAAGGTGATTAGTTTTGTGGTCAGAAACATTATTTGTCGATTTGGGATACCGAAGACCATCATAACTGATAATGGTACACAGTTCGACAGCGTGGAATTCAGAAACTTCTGCCAGAAGTACAAGATTGATAAACAATACACCATTGTAGCTCACCCACAGTCAAACGGCCAGGTTGAAGCAATAAACAAGGTCATTAAATCTATTCTCAAGAAGCGGTTAGAGCGGGCTAAAGCTAAGTGGGTAGATGAGTTGCCACTAGCTTTATGGGCCTATAGGACAACCTTTAAGACAGCCACTGGCCATACTCCCTTTTCACTTTCCTTCGGGTCAAAAGCAGTAATCCCGGTAGAACTAGAAGTTCCTTCACATTGAGTTGCATACTATGACCCGATGACGAATAGAACACTCCTTCTAGAGTCTCTTGATCTGGTTGAAGAAAAAAGAGATGAAGCAGACTTGCGTGCCTCAAGACATCGACATCAAGTAGCACATTATTATGACCGGAAAGTTCACTTCAAAACCTTTGAACCAAGAGATTTAGTATTGAAATGAGTCTTCCCGCCTTCAACCCAATTGGGTCCAAAATGGGAAGGGCCATACGCCGTCCAACGGAAGCTTGATACAAGAGCATTCAAGCTAACGACCGTGGACGGTGAAGAGATTCCCAGAGCTTGGAATGCTCAGCACTTGCGACGATACCTGAGCTAAATATGAAATGTCTTCCTTTTTGTTTTTATAAGCTATGTAAAAAGGCACGACTTGCCTTAAAAAGTATGTTTATTTGAACAAAGGATTATGAAGTGGATGTAGGCTATGACTTAGCTGAACAACTATAAAAATATCGTGTGTCATTTACTTTCCTGCATTATGTATATCTTTAGTCATTATTCTGTCATGACAATGAAACACAAAACATTAAGTTAAATTTGAAAGATTGGAGATAACCTATGTGCAGGAGCAAACAAAATGACCGCTTGCATGATAAAGTTCAAAGAATGGGAAGACGTCATTCTTAACTCTAACTCTCATGAATCGAGAGAGAGTATAAAGGACGGGAAGACGACGTCCCTTGAGGCGTGAAGGTGCACCCCGATAAGAGACCGCCTTAGTAATACTCTAACCTGGTAATGAGACAGGAGAGTATAAAGATGCTAAAAAGAATAAGCATCAATGACGAAAAGAATGTGGCCCCGTCAGAGAACCGGGGGCAACTAAATTTTGAAATTAATCAATCTTGGATAAGTCTTAGTCAGTTATCCAAGATTGATTGAGGGCATGTATATGTACACATGTTCCTCTTAATAATGACTTTATTATATAACTGTGATATGACATGTTGTTCACTTGCATTTTTACTTAAATGCTAAATTTATGAATATCAGACATTGCAGGGAACAAATTACTTTATTCACAAACATGTGAGTTTATACAGGAAAGCTAAGCAAAAGATGCTAGGGCCGCACTCGCTACAATGATAGCAGACCCATGGAATATCAAAATAAAAAAACAAAGCGTGTTGTCACTTGGGCTTCGGAGTAGACTTGGACTTCTTGGCAGCCTTAAGAGCATTTTTAGCTTCTTTTTCAGCATCGGACATGAGACACTTTGGTTTCTTCTTCTCTGTAATTGAGGTACCAGAGTCGGTAGATTTCTTCCCAGGAGTCGTAGCATTGGAATCAAGAGAAGATTTTTAGCAAGCTCTTCTGTAATTGACCTAGTTGAAAGCTTAACAACTAACCTCGATCCAGCATCCACCACTGCAAGGGGCTTAAGGCTTTTGGGGTCTAATTCCTCGACTTTCAGCTGCATGCGCTTGTCTTGTTCGGCTTTCGTTTCAGCCAAAGTCATGTCATTAGCATTTTTCGAATCCCCAATTATAGCAACATCGGGATCTTCTTCATGCCCATCATTACCACCATCATCTTTCAAAGCGTCTATCATCTCATCATCACGAGAAGCGTCAGTGTTGGGCGATATGGGAGTCTTATCAGTAGCCTCTTCCTTTTTACCTTCAGCTCCCCCTCCGGACTCAACGATGGTAGCCTTATCATGTCCTCCTTGAGTCTCTTCCACGGATTTTTCCCCAATGGTGGTTCCCTGATGCTCGTCAGTCTTCTCGGTTGATTCAGTACCTACAAAATGAGAAGCAATAATTATCAACTCAGGAGTAAACAAATAATCCTCGATTGATTGCCCAATGATGTGACGAAAAGTGGAGACTGCCTTGACAAATTGGGGTGAAAAGGTGGGAATACCTTCTGATGATTTCTCAATTGGGGCAGCTTGTAATAACCCGGAAAATGTGAACCAGTTTAAAAATTTTAAATTAGGTTATTACCAAGAAATTTGAATAGTTGAAATAGCATATTTCAATAAAATATAGAATTTGGTATGGTATGGCAGTTTGGAATTTTGAATACAAACTCTGTCCGACTGTGCCGGGTGGAAAATATAATGGATTTTGACGAAACTGAAAATATTTAAATCTGTTTATCAATACCTTTCTAACGAATCTGAAAAATCGAAGTTTCATAACGGAAATCAAAAGTTATGGCCAAATGAATTTTCAGAAAGGTCGCTATATAGTATATATAGCCCTTGAAAATTGAGATTTTGCATACGACCTCGGAATTCGACGAAACCACTTTTGTTGGGTCCGAGATGTCAAATTATTGCTAAGTTTCAAATTTCATAATTTTTGAAGCTAGTATGTGAGCGGGGCAAAAGATAACGTGCTTGGTCAAATTCTGTTAAAATGGGTCGACCTAAAAATGGCCGTTTTTCAAACGAGCTCAGAATTCGACGAAACTGGTTTTGTTAGGATCGTATCGTCAAAACAAAGCTAGATTTATTTTTCTGGAATTTTTCGATTCAGTTTGTGGCCCTGGCAAATTGAAATGTATGTTTAAATTAAATATCGAATGTTTTATATTTTAATTTGAAAAATAACTGACTGTAACAGTCGAAATGGCCAACGAAACATATCCCATTGTGTCCGGAATGGGGGTATTTAGCTAGGGGCGACAGTCGTTGGGTTTAAAAAGGAGTCTGTTTGCAAAAACACTATTTAAAAATTTTCTATAAATTCTGGCCAATAGGAAATTTTCTTTAAAAAAAAATATAAAAAAACCTTAAAAACCCTAGCCGCCAGGACGAAACGGACGATCCCCGTTGCTCCACGCTTCCCCTCCCTTTTCCGATCGCCACAGGCGACGCTAGGCCGCGCCACCACCACCAGTCGACAGCCCTACGCCTCCTCTCCACATCCGACCCAACGCCGCCCCCTCTCGTCAGCTCCTTCGCCTGAACGACGTCGAGAAAGTCGTCGCCTTCCTGGAGCCGCTGCCGCCTCGATTCGCCATCGCACCACCTCAGACTACCAGCGCCTGAAAGCTCTTCCCTCCCTCGACGACGTCCAACAGTCTGATCATCCTATAGGGCTACGAATCAAGAGAAAAATCCAAACCTAGAATAGAGCAAGTTTGTAAACTAACGGCTTAAATAATTTTAAACTGTTTTAACACTATAAAGCGTTGCAAAGCTTTGAAAAATAATATCTTTTTCGTTCTTTAACGAAATTCGATGAAACAGGAGACACCGTGACCGCAAGGAGGCTCTCTACATTCTAGAAGAAGCCGCGGATTTTTCTGACCTTCCTACGATTTTTAGCACCGCAATAACCAATGTGAGGAATCTAAATTATCTGTGTGAATGAAATCGCGTTGTATAAATTATATAAGCGAAGTGTAAATTATATACGCATTGTATACCTCATGTACATGTGTTGTATAAGTTATATTAGCGATGTGTAAATTATACAAGCATTGAAATGAAACATATATGCTTTGAATTGTGATGAAATGCAAGTGAATTATTATATTATATATATATATATATATACTCCCCTCGTCCACAGACCATGGACGATATTTATTGCTTGTGATTGACGTGATATTATATGGTTTGACGAATGGTTGGAAATAATTGTTTGTGGTTGATATTATGGTTGAAAAATACCTTTGTGGTTGAAAAATACCCTCTTGTGGTTGAAACAAAATAGAGTAGGATTATGGAATTGAAAATAAAACATGCCGCCTGCGTGCGAACTAGATGCATGATCCCCATTGTCAAAAACCGCGAGGTTTTAAGGTAGAGCGAGGAGCCGTACTAGGGACGGTCCCGGTTTTAACTACCCTGCCATTATGCTGCCGAAATTTTCTGAAATATTTATGTGTTAGAATAATTTTCATTCGTTGGAATAAATTACATATACTATATCGAATATTCATGTGTTGAGTTGCAATTCATTCGTTGAGTTGAAATTCATGTGTTGAATATTATTTGAATTTAAACAAATGGCTTTAGCGATAAAAATCATATTTTTATATATATACAAACTATATCGAATATTCATGTGTTGAGTTGCAATTCATTCGTTGAGTTGAAATTCATGTGTTGAATATTATTTGAATTTAAACAAATGGCTTTAGCGATAAAAATCATATTTTTATATATATACAAACTATATCGAATATTCATGTGTTGAGTTGCAATTCATTCGTTGAGTTGAAATTCATGTGTTGAATATTATTTGAATTTAAACAAATGGCTTAGCGATAAAAATCACATTTTTATATATATACAAACTATATAGAATATTCATGTGTTGAATTGCAATTCATTCGTTGAGTTGAAGTTCATGTGTTGAATGTTATCGTATTTTAAGAATAAAATGAATAGACAATAAAAACTATATTTTTATTGTGAATAGGAAGAGTTAAAAATACACATGTGTCGAATAAATATTTTTGGATGATAAAAATATTCCTTTTATCATGTATACGCTTTGTTAAAAATACACATGTGTCGAATAAATATTTTTGGATGATAAAAATATTCCTTTTATCATGTATACGCTTTGTTAAAAATACACATGTGTCGAATAAATATTTTTGATGATAAAAATATTTCTTTTATCATGTATACGCTTAGTTAAAAATACACATGGGTTGAAATAAATAACAGTTTACTAGAAACATTATTATTAGCTTGGTTCTGCATATATATACATGTGTTGAACAGGAAAAATGGATTAGCTGTAGAGTAAAGAAATTATTTGCGTGCCCGACAAATAGGTAAACCTTGATGAGTTGGCTGCACAATTTTATTTATATATCAACTCCTGTGAATGCCATTGGATGCGGAGTGCTGGTTATTCTATGAGAAATAATAAATAACGCCATAGGATAGTAACAATTAATTTTGAACTACACTACATGGCATACTTCTTGACGATAGGCATACTTCATCATATTCCACATAAGCAATTGGAGCTTGTGTGACGAGGTGGAAGATTTACCATACAAGAAAGAGGCTTGTATGGCGATGACTATGTACTACAGGTTGAACTGATGACTGATATGGACTATATAAATTATAACGACAAATTGCCAGATTAATAAAAACCCCACACGGGTCTGGAGTTGACGGTAATCACGTCGCTCTAGTTATTAGATACGGCACATGGACTATTTATTTCCACACGGAAACGGGGTGACGGGAATTTATTCTCTGGAGTGATTATCAGTACATGCTCCCCCGTAAACACCAAAATATATCACTAAAAATATGTGAATGCTTTTTAGGATTTATTGGGTACCTAATACGGCCCAATAAATTTCCAAACCCCTCCCCGTACAAAGGAGGTTATGGCGAAATTTTTCGAAATATTAAGGCGTTAGTGAAATATTGGAAGTGAAAGCGAAATTGAAAATAATAGAATGAGCTATATTTATATATATATATATATATATATATATATATATATATATATATATATATATATATATATATATAATAAAAAGGAATAGAGGCCGTGCAGTTCGTGTTTCGGAATCATAATTTGAAATGATTAGTACGAGAAATCCGACCATCGGATTTTCCCGAAACTGCAACCGCTGGGTTCGCCTTGGAAATATCTTTCCAACGGCACCAACCTTGTAAAAATCCAACGGTTGGATTGTCCAGAATGTTTAATTCAAATCTGAAGAAAAACAGCGCCAGAATCGTTTATATTTATATATAAATATAATTTAATTAAATCGAATAACGACGCTGCAGTTCGAATTTTGAAACCGTAACTTCAAACGACTAGTGTGGAAGATCCGACCGTCGGATTCTAACGAAACTGGAACCGTTGGGTTCGCTTTGGGAATATCTTCCCACTGATATAGACTTTGTAGAAATCCAACGGTTAGATTTTCCGATATGTGTAAAACAAATTAGGAGAAAAACAGCGCCAGTGCCACGACACGACCTGAAACGTCGTTTAATTAAATATGGCCATTTTTAAATAAATAAAAATGGCGGATAATCGTTGTAAAATATTATAAGCAACATTGGTGGAAATTAAACCAATTGTTTGATATTTGATGGTTGTATGTGTTTGATACGAAAATAACACTAAATAACTGAAAGATGGATGTCGAATAATATAACCATAAACAATTCGATTTAAATTCTAATGACGTGAATTATTTGAAAAGGCCGAGCTAACCCTCATTTCAAATAATTTATCGAGCGATTCGAATTGGAAAATGCAAAGACGATTCAAGGCCGACGATCTTCGTATCGGTTGGATGGACGCTACTGAGGTTCCTGACCGGAGTAGCTACCGGAAGGGGACGGAAGTAGTAGCCGTCTGAACGTATGTGTTGATTGGACGGATATACGAGGAATTGACGCCTCCGGTTTCGTTCAGACCCAGAACGGACTTGTAAATAGACTGTGTGTCTGACACTGGATTTTGTTTTATATTGATTGATCTCTGTTAAATATATATCTGTTTGGCGGCGGAGAATTTATTCTTTTGCTTAACGCCCTTCTCTGAGACGTATGAGCTCAGAGGTTATATATCGATGGAAATCAATCGTATGGAGTGGACTGCCTATGTGGCATGCCAAGATGCTGTGATCAAGGCTTCTGTTGCAAAGCAAAGTCTTGTGGATGATGATCAAAGCAAGGTCTACATGGCCTAGCTTTGTGTATTTCGTAGATTCGCGAGCCTCACACCCCGGTATGAGTTAAAAACGGGATACGGACTGTAGGGAGAGCACGACGTTTCTTTCTAGCTATGGTGGTGTCAGTGACTTACCAACCCTGACATATATATCTACTTTTCACCTTTGTGGTTGTTGGAATGCGAGGCGCCTCGATTATAGGTCTGTAAGGACCGGGAAACGTGTGTTCAGGCATAATTAATCCTCTAACGTAAGTGAGGACCGGCCCTGAAGCATCCAAGGGTTACCCAGAGTGTGTAGTCCTGAGGCATTTGCTAGAATGTCTCGAAGCGGAGAGGAGCTTGCCCCTTGCCTTGACTCATGACGGAAATCCAATTTCCAATACGAGATAACGGATTCGATTGTAACTTATATATGGCGACATAGTGGCATGGGACGCTCATGTCGCCTATAATTGATATTTATGATGCTATTCGTTTTTGAAACATATATGCACTAGTAATAATATCAGATGATTTTGCTTTATACGTATCAAGCATATTTGGCTATTATAGGGTAAATCTCTATCCTCCGACTTGCGTTGCATTGTGTGATGGGACCTGAGTCTTATAATGGCTTCATTCTTTCTAAAAACATTGCGTTGTTTTAAAAGAATTTACTTTGTTTTAAATGCACTAGCAATCACTGGAGTAAACCCGTTCCGCGAAAGTGGCGTGGTCCTATGATTTGCTATTACTGTTGTTTAACTGTTAAATAGATTCCTCATACCAGTCCCCATGACTGAGTCGTTGTTTGTTTCACTTTGCAAATGCGGGTGCCCTTATTTTCACACGGGCAGCCTAGTACACAGGTGACAGGTGGTTTTTGGTTCTGCACTGCTGCATAGAGTGCATTTTTGGCTCATGACGAGGCTAACTTCATAGAGATGACTTTGATATTTTCCGCCATTACTGTATACATATTATGATTCCTCCACTGGCGATGCAGACTGATTTACTTTCCGTATTTCTCACTATATGTATATGTATTCCGCCTCTGGCGATGATGACTGATCACTTTCCTTTTATTTACTAAGTATATCCCACGTTATGCTATTCTGATATTCCTACATGTTGTGATTCCGCTGTCATATCCATGTAAAATTATTTTATTTATTGTTTCTGCTATTATATGTACTCTGCTATGATGATTAATGTGTTATTTCCTAATGATTATCCTTAATACCGCCCCTCGGATTTTGGGATCGTCACAGTTGGTATCAGAGCTTTGTTTAACCTTAGTTCCGGGATCTAACACATTAAACACCTCGTCAGAATAGAATCAGTAGTGTTCTAATGCGAGTAGCTCATTAGAGATAGGATTAGCAATGTCCTAGAATGAGCTAAGCAGATTAGCAAAACAATTTGATCAGTACATCATCATTATCTTTCCTTGTATTCCCTTGCTTTATCATTTATTAAAATTATCAAATCTGTGAGCTTGACTCTTTTCTTGCTTATACAGTACTCTTAGATGGCTACACGTGGAGCAGCAGCTAGAGGAGGCCGTGGAGGCCGAGGAGATGCAGCAGGAGGATGGGGGAATATCCCCGTAGTAGTGGAAGGCCCTATTATTCCGCCACCAGCACCAGAAGACTTTGAGCTTGACAAAGTAACAAAGAGGTACAGAAATCTTGGGGGAAAACCTTTTACTGGCACTGGCACAGTGACCGAAGCTATAGCTTGGCTGAAAACCTGTGAGAAAATATTCGAAGGCATGGGTATGGGAACTAACAACAAATCCCGACTTGGCATTTGGCTCCTTCAGGAAGAAGAAGAGCTGTGGTGGGATGCCATTACCTCTGAGGATGCGGCTGGTACTATCCGGACTTGGGAGCAGTTCAAGACTTTGTTCAATGAGAAGTTTGTACTGGAACAGGCTCTAGAGAGGATGAGAGAGCAGTTTGCTAATCTCCAGCAAGGAGACCTCTCTATTCAGGATTATCTAAATAAGTTCACCCAGTTATTGCGCTATGCTCCAGAACTGATTTTAACCAACAAAGCCAAGAATAAGAGGTTCATATTTGGGTTGAAGCGCAAGTACCACGATAGAGCTATGAGCAACATCAAACTCTCCTTTACAGAACTAGTAGAGATGGCTTGCAATTACGAAGACATGGATGAGAGACATGCTAGCCAAGACCGTGCTAAAAGCCAAGCTGGAAATAAGCGCAAGGCTTCAACCGATCAACCCGAATCTAGCATTACCGCGGCCGCTACTCAAAAACCCGCAAAGATCCCGAAAGGAAACTGCTACAATTGCGGGAAGCCAGGTCATTTCTCTAATGTATGCAAAGCCCCAAAGAAGCCAAAGGCAAATGACTCAGCCGAATGCTACAACTTCCACAAGAAGGGGCACTATAGCAGGAACTGTCCTCTGAAGCAGAATGCTCAAGTGGCTCATGTCTATGACGGGAAGACCCCGCCAGCTATCACCGATGGATCAGGTAAACCCGATGTCTTGGGAGGTACCCTTACTATTAAAAATATTCCTGTTTCTGTACTTTTTGATACTGGTGCATCACGTAGCTTCATATCTGGTATCCTTGTTCACAAACTAAAATTGAAACGAAGAAAACTTAAGGAACCAATTAAAGTTCAAAACCCGATAGAAGGTTCTGTTAGTCTCAGTATATACTGCAGAGTGCCTATCTCTTATTCATGTTACAAGTTTCCCATCCACTTAATTGTTATGGATTTATCGGAATTCGATGTTATTCTCGGTTTGGAATGGTTAACCAAATATAAGGCCGAAGTTCGATGTGCCGAAAGAATCGTTAAAGTCGAAACGAAGCTTGGACCTATATATATACCATGCCATGGCTCAGAAATTAATAGAACAGAATTTTGGTCTTCTTTAGAAATTTTTCCCCCTTCATTAGAAAAGATACCGGTTGTTAAAAACTATGCGGATGTGTTTGAAGAAGTGGAAAACTTACCGCCGCAAAGAGAGATTGAATTCAGAATAGATCTAATTCCTAATGCCCGACCAGTAGTACACCCAATAAGAAGAATGGCCCCGAAAGAAAAAGAAGAGTTAGGTAGTCAAACCCGAGAATTGCTTTGGAAAGGTCTAATCAGACCGAGCTTTTCAGCGTGGGGAGCAGCAGTAGTATTTGTCCCGAAATCAGACGGTACTCTAAGACTTTGCGTTGATTACCGAGATCTCAATAAGCAAACACTGAAAAACAAATATCCCTTGCCCCGAATAGATGATCTGTTAGATCAATTAAATGGAGCAACAGTATTCTCCAGAATGGACCTAGCTACAGGTTTCCACCAATTGCGTATAGCCGAAGACTGTGTTCCTTTGACAGCCTTCAGGGGTCCCGATTTATTCTACGAATGGTTAGTAATGCCGTTCGGCTTGTGCAACGCTCCGGCATACTTCGTTGATCTTATGAACAGAGTGTTCCGTGGTGTATTGAATATATTTGTTCTAGTCTTCATCGATGACATTTTAATCTACTCTAAGTCGGAAGATGAGCATGCAAAACATTTAGAACAAGTGTTGAAAATTCTAAGGAGAAATGTCTTGAAAGATAAATTTTCTAAATGTGTCTTCTGGTAGAATGAAGTTAAATTCCTAGGCCACGTAGTAACAAAAGAAGGAATTGCTGTAGATCCAAGCAAAATTACAGCGATTCAGAACTGGAAACAACCTACTACACCCACTGAAGTTCGAAGTTTCCTTGGATTGGCTAGTTACTATCGGAAATTCGTTCAGGATTTTTCAAAGATATCAGGAGTATTGACAAAGCTTACAAAGAAGCATGAGAAATTCAAATGGACTCCCGAATGTGAAGAAGCTTTCCAAGAGCTAAAACTGAAGTTGACAACTGCTCCAGTATTGACAATAATAGAAGGTAATCAAGACTTGACTGTATGGACAGATGCTTCTATTAGAGGGCTAGGTGCAGTGTTAATGCAAAAGGGCCAAGTGATCGCTTATGCCAGCCGTCAACTAAAGCCGCATGAAAGAAACTATGCTACTCATGATCTTGAGTTATTAGCTATCGTGTTCGCTTTAAGAATCTGGAGGCATTATTTACTGGGCGAGAAGTTCGAACTATTTACCGATCATCAATCCTTGAAATATCTTTTCACACAGAAAGATCTAAACTTGAGGCAATAGCGTTGGTTAGAATTCCTTGCAGCATACGATTTTGAAATTCTGTACACTCCGGGAAAAACCAATGTTGTAGCAGATGCGCTCAGCAGAAAGAATGAAATCATTGCCAGTTTTATCATTACTTCTTCCTTAGAAGATAAGACTACTATTCTGCAGAAGGACGATGAATTCATTAAAAGGATTAGCCAGCGGATCCGAGAAGGAAAACCCTCAGATTTTAGCCTTGATAACAAAGGGGTCCTAAGATTAAAAGGGCGAATTTGTGTGCCTGGTATTCCAGAGCTTAGGAGAGAAATACTTGATGAGTGCCACAAGTCCAAACTAAGTATCCATCCCGGTGTGAGCAAAATGTATAACGATATCAAACGCACATTCTGGTGGAAGGCGATGAAAAGAGATATTTCAATATATGTTAGCAGATGCTCCACTTGTCAGCTAGTCAAGAGTGATCAGCAGAAATTGGCTGGATTATTACAACCATTAGAAATTCCAGGATGGAAGTGGGAACAAATTTCGATGGATTTTATCGATGGCCTGCCTCGAACTAAGAATGGAAACGACAGTATATGGGTAATCGTAGATCGCTTCACGAAGACTGCCCATTTCATACCTGTCTGATCCAACAGAACGGCTCAAAGTCTAGCACAGATTTACTTCAGAGAAATATTTAAACTCTATGGAGTACCGCTCAGTATAGTCAGCGATAGAGATCCCCTGTTTACTAGCAAATTCTGGGAAGCATTCCAGACAGAATTGGGAACCAAATTGAATCTAAGCACCGCTTATCACCCTCAGACAGATGGCCAAACTGAGCGGGTGAATAGAATTTTAGAAGATCTATTGCGGGCTTGCGTTATTGATTTTGGAGGCTCATGGGAAGATCATTTACATTTAGCAGAATTCTCTTACAACAATAGCTATCAAGCAAGTTTGGGAATGTCTCCATTTGAAGCATTATACGGTAGACCGTGCAGATCTCCCGCATGTTGGGTAGAACCTGGCAACAGACTTGTGTTAGGGCCCGATATGATTCAAGAAGCATCGGATAAAGTCGATTTCATTAAGAAGAGATTGAAAACCGCACAGAGTCGACAGAAAAGTTATGCTGATGCGAGAAGAAGGGATATATCGTTTGCCGTTGGCGATTATGTTTATTTAAGAGTTTCTCCAATGCGAGGGGTAATCAGATTTGGCAAGACTGGGAAGTTGGCACCGAGGTTTATTGGTCCCTTTCCTATACTTGAACGGATTGGAACTCCTGCATATAGGGTTTCATTACCTAATTGGTTGCCTGGTGTACATGATGTGTTCCACGTGTCTCAACTCAGAAAACATGTTCATGATCCCGACCTTATTGTGGAAGAAGCAGCGCAACATGATATTGACATAACTCCAGAATTAGCACTCAAGAGAGAGCCATTAAAGATAGTTGGCAAAGAAACTAGAGAGCTAAGGAGGAAAAAGATTCATTTAGTCAAAGTGCAGTGGAGTAGTGATCCTAGAGACTGTACTTGGGAGAATGAGGAAAGCATTAAACAAGCCTATCCCAAATGCAGAGTGGACATCTCTGACTAACTCCGGTGCAAGGTACCTTTACAATACTTTGCATTCACATTTTATTTCCTGCTTAGCTGTCATTTCCTTTTCGGGGACGAAAAGTTTTAAGTGGGGGAGATTGTAATAACCCGGAAAATGTGAACCAGTTTAAAATTTTTAAATTAGGTTATTACCAAGAAATTTGAATTGTTGAAATAGCATATTTCAATAAAATATAGAATTTGGTATGGTATGGCAGTTTGGAATTTTGAATACAAACTCTGTCCGATTGTGCCGGGTGGAAAATATAATGGATTTTGACGAAACTGAAAATATTTAAATCTGTTTATCAATACCTTTCTAACGAATCTGAAAAATCGAAGTTTCATAACGGAAATCAAAAGTTATGGCCAAATGAATTTTCAGAAAGGTCGCTATATAGTATATATAGCCCTTGAAAATTGAGATTTTGCATACGACCTCGGAATTCGACGAAACCACTTTTGTTGGGTCCGGGATGTCAAATTATTGCTAAGTTTCAAATTTCATAATTTTTGAAGCTAGTATGTGAGCGGGGCAAAAGATAACGTGTTTGGTCAAATTCTGTTAAAATGGGTCGACCTAAAAATGGTCGTTTTTCAAACGAGCTCAGAATTCGACGAAACTGGTTTTGTTAGGACCGTATCGTCAAAACAAAGCTAGATTTATTTTTCTGGAATTTTTCAATTTAGTTTGTGGCCCTGGCAAATTGAAATGTACGTTTAAATTAAATATCGAATGTTTTATATTTTAATTTGAAAAATAACTGACTGTAACAGTCGAAATGGCCAACGAAACATATCCCATTGTGTCCGGAATGGGGGTATTTAGCTAGGGACGACAGTCGTTGGGTTTAAAAAGGAGTCCGTTTGCAAAAACACTATTTAAAAATTTTCTATAAATTCTGGCCAATAGGAAATTTTCTTTAAAAAAAAATATATAAAAAACCCTAAAAACCCTAGCCGCCAGGACGAAACGGACGATCCCCGTTGCTCCACGCTTCCCCTCCCTTTTCTGATCGCCACAGGCGACGCTAGGCCGCGCCACCACCACCAGTCGACAGCCCTACGCCTCCTCTCCACATCTGACCCAACGCCGCCCCCTCTCGTCAGCTCCTTCGCCTGAACGACGTCGAGAAAGTCGTCGCCTTCCTGGAGCCGCCGCCGCCTCGATTCGCCATCGCACCACCTCAGACTACCAGCGCCGGAAAGCTCTTCCCTCCCTCGACGACGTCCAACAGTCTGATCATCCTATAGGGCTACGAATCAAGAGAAAAATCCAAACCTAGAATTGAGCAGGTTTGTAAACTAACGGCTTAAATAATTTTAAACTATTTTAACACTATAAAGCATTGCAAAGCTTTGAAAAATAATATCTTTTTCGTTCTTTAACGAAATTCGATGAAACAGGAGACACCGTGACCGCAAGGAGGCTCTCTACATTCTAGAAGAAGCCGCGGATTTTTCTGACCTTCCACGATTTTTAGCACCGCAATAACCAATGTGAGGAATCTAAATTATCTGTGTGAATGAAATCGCGTTGTATAAATTATATAAGCGAAGTGTAAATTATATACGCATTGTATACCTCATGTACATGTGTTGTATAAGTTATATTAGCGATGTATAAATTATACAAGCGTTGAAATGAAACATATATGCTTTGAATTGTGATGAAATGCAAGAGAATTATAATATTATATATATATATATATATATATATTCTCCCCTTGTCCACAGACCATGGACGATATTTATTGCTTGTGATTGACGTGATATTATATGGTTTGACGAATGGTTGGAAATAATTGTTTGTGGTTGATATTATGGTTGAAAAATACCTTTGTGGTTGAAAAATACCCTCTTGTGGTTGAAACAAAATAGAGTAGGATTGTGGAATAGAAAATAAAACATGCCGCCTGCGTGCGAACTAGATGCATGATCCCCATTGTCAAAAACCGCGAGGTTTTAAGGTAGAGCGAGGAGCCGTACTAGGGACGGTCCCGGTTTTAACTACCCTGCCGTTATGCTGCCGAAATTTTCTGAAATATTTATGTGTTAGAATAATTTTCATTCGTTGGAATAAATTACATATACTATATCGAATATTCATGTGTTGAGTTGCAATTCATTCGTTGAGTTGAAATTCATGTGTTGAATATTATTTGAATTTAAACAAATGGCTTTAGCGATAAAAATCATATTTTTATATATATACAAACTATATCGAATATTCATGTGTTGAGTTGCAATTCATTCGTTGAGTTGAAATTCATGTGTTGAATATTATTTGAATTTAAACAAATGGCTTTAGCGATAAAAATCATATTTTTATATATATACAAACTATATCGAATATTCATGTGTTGAGTTGCAATTCATTCGTTGAGTTGAAATTCATGTATTGAATATTATTTGAATTTAAACAAATGGCTTAGCGATAAAAATCACATTTTTATATATATACAAACTATATAGAATATTCATGTGTTGAATTGCAATTCATTCGTTGAGTTGAAGTTCATGTGTTGAATGTTATCGTATTTTAAAAATAAAATGAATAGACAATAAAAACTATATTTTTATTGTGAATAGGAAGAGTTAAAAATACACATGTGTCGAATAAATATTTTTGGATGATAAAAATATTCCTTTTATCATGTATACGCTTTGTTAAAAATACACATGTGTCGAATAAATATTTTTGGATGATAAAAATATTCCTTTTATCATGTATACGCTTTGTTAAAAATACACATGTGTCGAAAAAATATTTTTGATGATAAAAATATTTCTTTTATCATGTATACGCTTAGTTAAAAATACACATGGGTTGAAATAAATAACAGTTTACTAGAAACATTATTATTAGCTTGGTTCTGCATATATATACATGTGTTGAACAGGAAAAATGGATTAGCTGTAGAGTAAAGAAATTATTTGCGTGCCCTACAAATAGGTAAACCTTGATGAGTTGGCTGCGCAATTTTATTTATATATCAACTCCTGTGAATGCCATTGGATGCGGAGTGCTGGTTATTCTGTGTGAAATAATAAATAACGCCATAGGATAGTAACAATTAATTTTGAACTACACTACATGGCATACTTCTTGACGATAGGCATACTTCATCATATTCCACATAAGCAATTGGAGCTTGTGTGACGAGGTGGAAGATTTACCATACAAGAAAGAGGCTTGTATGGCGATGACTATGTACTACAGGTTGAACTGATGACTGATATGGACTATATAAATTATAACGACGAATTGCCAGATTAATATAAACCCCACACGGGTCTGGAGTTGACGGTAATCACGACGCTCTAGTTATTAGATACGGCACATGGACTATTTATTTCCACACGGAAACGGAGTGACGGGAATTTATTCTCTGGAGTGATTATCAGTACATGCTCCCCCGTAAACACCAAAATATATCACTAAAAATATGTGAATGCTTTTTAGGATTTATTGGGTACCTAATACGGCCCAATAAATTTCCAAACCCCTCCCCGTACAAAGGAGGTTATGGCGAAATTTTTCGAAATATTAAGGCGTTAGTGAAATATTGGAAGTGAAAGCGAAATTGAAAATAATAGAATGAGCTATATTTATATATTTATATATATATATATATATATATATATATATATAATAAAAAGGAATAGAGGCCGTGCAGTTCGTGTTTCGGAATCATAATTTGAAATGATTAGTACGAGAAATCCGACCATCGGATTTTCCCGAAACTGCAACCGCTGGGTTCGCCTTGGAAATATCTTTCCAACGGCACCAACCTTGTAAAAATCCAACGGTTGGATTGTCCAGAATGTTTAATTCAAATCTGAAGAAAAACAACGCCAGAATCGTTTATATTTATATATAAATATAATTTAATTAAATCGAATAACGACGCTGCAGTTCGAATTTTGAAACCGTAACTTCAAACGACTAGTGTGGAAGATCCGACCGTCGGATTCTCACGAAACTGGAACCGTTGGGTTCGCTTTGGGAATATCTTCCCACTGATATAGACTTTGTAGAAATCCAACGGTTAGATTTTCCGATATGTGTAAAACAAATTAGGAGAAAAACAGCGCCAGTGCCACGACACGACCTGAAACGTCGTTTAATTAAATATGGCCATTTTTAAATAAATAAAAATGGCGAATAATCGTTGTAAAATATTATAAGCAACATTGGTGGAAATTAAACCAATTGTTTGATATTTGATGGTTGTATGTGTTTGATACGAAAATAACACTAAATAACTGAAAGATGGATGTCGAATAATATAACCATAAACAATTCGATTTAAATTCTAATGACGTGAATTATTTGAAAAGGCCGAGCTAACCCTCATTTCAAATAATTTATCGAGCGATTCGAATTGGAAAATGCAAAGACGATTCAAGGCCGACGATCTTCGTATCGGTTGGATGGACGCTACTGAGGTTCCTGACCGGAGTAGCTACCGGAAGGGGACGGAAGTAGTAGCCGTCTGAACGTATGTGTTGATTGGACGGATATACGAGGAATTGACGCCTCCGGTTTCGTTCAGACCCAGAACGGACTTGTAAATAGACTGTGTGTCTGACACTGGATTTTGTTCTATATTGATTGATCTTTGTTAAATATATATCTGTTTGGCGGCAGAGAATTTATTCTTTTGCTTAACGCCCTTCTCTGAGACGTATGAGCTCAGAGGTTATATATCGATGGAAATCAATCGTATGGAGTGGACTGCCTATGTGGCATGCCAAGATGCTGTGATCAAGGCTTCTGTTGCAAAGCAAAGTCTTGTGGATGATGATCAAAGCAAGGTCTACATGGCCTAGCTTTGTGTATTTCGTAGATTCGCGAGCCTCACACCCCGGTATGAGTTAAAAACGGGATACGGACTGCAGGGAGAGCACGACGTTTCTTTCTAGCTATGGTGGTGTCAGTGACTTACCAGCCCTGACATATATATCTACTTTTCACCTTTGTGGTTGTTGGAATGCGAGGCGCCTCGATTATAGGTCTGTAAGGACCGGGAAACGTGTGTTCAGGCATAATTAATCCTCTAACGTAAGTGAGGACCGGCCCTGAAGCATCCAAGGGTTACCCAGAGTGTGTAGTCCTGAGGCATTTGCTAGAATGTCTCGAAGAGGAGAGGAGCTTGCCCCTTGCCTTGACTCATGACGGAAATCCAATTTCCAATACGAGATAACGGATTCGATTGTAACTTATATATGGCGACATAGTGGCATGGGACGCTCATGTCGCCTATAATTGATATTTATGATGCTATTCGTTTTTGAAACATATATGCACTAGTAATAATATCAGATGATTTTGCTTTATACGTATCAAGCATATTTGGTTATTATAAGGTAAAACTCTATCCTCCGGCTTGCGTTGCATTGTGTGATGGGACCTGAGTCTTATAATGGCTTCATTCTTTCTAAAAACATTGCGTTGTTTTAAAAGAATTTACTTTGTTTTAAATGCACTAGCAATCACTGGAGTAAACCCGTTCCGCGAAAGTGGCGTGGTCCTATGATTTTCTATTACTGTTGTTTAACTGTTAAATAGATTCCTCATACCAGTCCCCATGACTGACTCGTTGTTAGTTTCACTTTGCAAACGCGGGTGCCCTTATTTTCACACGGGCAGCCTAGTACACAGGTGACAGGTGGTTTTTGGTTCTGCACTGCTGCATAGAGTGCATTTTTGGCTCATGGCGAGGCTAGCTTCATAGAGATGACTTTGATATTTTCCGCCATTACTGTATACATATTATGATTCCGCCACTGGCGATGCAGACTGATTTACTTTCCGTATTTCTCACTATATGTATATGTATTCTGCCTCTGGCGATGATGACTGATCACTTTCCTTTTATTTACTAAGTATATCCCACGTTATGTTATTCTGATATTCCTACATGTTGTGATTCCGCTGTCATATCCATGTAAAATTATTTTATTTATTGTTTCTGCTATTATATGTACTCTGCTATGATGATTAATGTGTTATTTCCTAATGATTATCCTTAATACCGCCCCTCGAATTTTGGGATCGTCACACAGCTACTGTCTCTGATGCTGATTCGGGTATAGGAGATAAAAGAGACGCTCTAGGAATTCCCGGATTCTCGGGATCGTATTCCTCGAGTCCAGTAACTTCGGCGGTAACAGAAGAGGAACCAGCTTCAAGGATATTCTTTTCTTTGGCCTGGTGTTTCTCCTCCTCCATGGCAGCAGCAATAAGGCGATGCCCCTCGGCCAGACGTGTCGGTTCATCATCTTTCAGATACTTCTTCAAGAGTTTGTCTTCATCAACGAAGTCTACTTTAATTTCATCTTTTTCCCATTCGATGATTTGACTCCATACGTGAACTAAGGTAGTCGGATAGTCTTCGATCCAAGAGATGTTTCGGCGACGAAATATGTGTGCAAAGAATTCAATCATCAATTCGCCGAAGCCGTGTAATTTTTCTTGAGCCTCTGGTAGCTGTTTATGAGTTTCTTCAGCAGACTTAATAGCGCTATCCACATTCCCCTCAGCTAAGGCAGCTCTAGTCTCGGCTTAAATTAACTTGGACTCCAAGTCAGCATTTCGTTTCTCTAACTCAGCATTCTTCCTCGCTAACTTGGCATTTTCTTGCTTAAAAGTATTGTAAGCTATTTGCATTTTGACACTGTCTAACTTAGCATCTTCAGCTTGTTTCTTCAACTCTAAATGCTCTTGACTATGAGATTCTAGTAAGTCATGATAACGCTTTTGTAATTCCTCAAATTGCTTTTTGAAGTTGTTGGCATCTCGTTGAGCAATGACAAGTTGAGCCTGTGTATCTTCTAAGTCCTTCTCCAGATTTTTCAAAACATTCTCATCGGAATCTGCAGCCTTCTTCATTACATCAACCTCTGTAATTAAGGCCTGAATGATTCTGGAGAGATTGCATGAATACTTGTACGTCTCCGAGTATTGTTTCTCTACTGCGTCGATCTTTGCCTTAGCCTCATCTGCCCACTTTAAAGAAATAGGCTCGAGCGCGGGTAAGAAAGTTAAATTCTCAAAGTAGTGATCTGGGAACTGCTTCTCCAGATATGCCAGTTTCATTTTGGAATCAGCATCCAGTGGTGGAGGTTTGCAATATTATAGTTCAATATGTTTCCACTAAGCAGGGACGATGGCTGCATCGCCTTTTTGAGACCGCTTCTCATAAGCTTTGTGCTTTTCTCGCGAATCAGTGTGTTTCGGTGGACTTTTTTCTCGATTATATTTATCTTGGGGAGAAGTTCGGTCTTTGGATTGTGATGTGTCTTCCCCACGACGAGTTTGGTGGCTCTTATACCTGTCTGGATCCGACCGAACAGGAGAACGAGAGCGTGAACTGTGAGGTCGATGAGAATCATGAGGCCTTCTGTCATCTCTGAGCCGGCTCTCACGGCGATCATGCTCGGTGTCAGAAGGAGGTCTAGACATGCTACAGCGAATTTTCCTGACATCATAGTAAGGTCGTGACATTGTGCCTGCACAACAATATAAGTGGAGTTCAGAATCGATGTTCACATAAGACATGAGTATTGTGACGTGCAGTGTTAATGTGTTATGTGCATCCTAAGTGACGTTCCCCCAACAAACCCGAGCCTGAAGCCAGACTAGCATGAGTGGGCTCTTTGTTCTTCACGGGAGTAGTCTCCTCTGAAGAAGTGAAGGTTAAAGGATTTGTTCCGAAGTCCTCTGAAGTATAGATAGTTTCAGGCAGAGGAAGATTTCCTAAACCCTTAAATATGGAATCACCGGTAGCAGGAGCATCTCCTTGGGAAGCGTCTAGTGGCATCTCTTTAGGAGATATTGACTTTTTAGGAAAAATGGCATCATCAGGAATGGTATACCCTTCTCTGTGCTTTTCAGCTATGTTGGCAAATTCATCATCCTGAGTTGAGGATGGAGAAGGAGGAGTCCTAAGAGGTATCGTTGGACCTTTCAAGCCCTCACCCGTCTCAGGAATAAAGTCGACCGGGGGTATGTACACATATGGACCTGTCCCATGACCTATACTACGGGTAATAGATAGTAACCTGTGATGATGGAGATACTCATCCTTGAGAACTTCGTCGATGGTTAAGAACTTTTGATCGCCACTGAGCAGCTGATGCAAAAGATCAAAGTATAATTGACCCGATACTTGCTTTGGGTTATCAACTGCAAATGAAAAAGAAAGAAAATTAATGTGTTGGCATGAGCATTTAAAGTTGTAATCTAGAAAGTTAGTGCTTTACTTGATTTGGTCCACCTCCTAGCGCACCCCGGCTGCTGTCTGGTATAAACCATTCAGGTTTAGAATCACCAGCTTTGCTGCTATATGGAACAGTAATAATTTTCCTTTTTGGGACTGACTCAAAGTATGAGAAGGAGGGAGTCTCTTGAGTCCGATATTTGAAATTATAAAAGAAGTGAACATCATCGAAGGTAGGTTCTATACCTGAAATCTCTTTATATGTTATATACAAGGTGTATAAATAAGCATAAGAGTTAGGATGTAATTGCATGTGAGCAATCCGCATCTGTCTTAGAAAATCGACGAAAAAAGGTGGAAATGGAGGTATTGCCCCAACCATACACATTAATCGGGTAATTGCCATAAATCTTTCGGTGGATTGTGGGGGCGATCTATTTTCGAAGGCACCAGGGTATCTCTTTTTAATATCCCATGCTTTAGACTTATTCAGACGAGTCTATCATCATCGATCGTCGACTCAACAGAATCTTTGGGTAACTCCAATATAGTGGCAGTCTCAAACTCGTCGGGAGCATGATCATCTCCTATCTCTTTCCTCGTCCTTACCAAGAGAAACTTCACTCCCGGAAGATACTACACTATTGTGCGCTTCCATTTCATAATCTGGGCCATCATTATCCCATTTAGGGTCTGAGGGAGAGGATATGTCATCAAGAGTGAGTTTCTCGGAGGTTTCTGCGACTTTTCCCTTTTCTGCTAACCTAGATGAACGTCTCTCTGCCATGGTCGCTAAACTACGAAATAAGCAATAACATAAGTTAGAGTAAAATAGCCCGTATCCCCCGTGCACGTGTGTGAACTAAAGTGTGCGCGATGTGTACAAGAGACGCAAAGTAAACACATAAGAGCATAATGCAAAGGTTTGGCGAAACAGTAATGTTCAGAATAGTCTTAAATAATTGCTCATGTTCATAAGGCACTATTCTAACTGTTCATTAGGTTGTAAGTCAAGGTAAACATTGATTGAGCAAGTCGGACATTTCTTGTGCATTAAATTGGATGGTTTCTGTTCGGATATATATATATATATATATTGGGGTTCGGATCGGGCGCCCATAAAGGAAAGGGTTCAGACCGGGGGCATTACCATGTGTGGCCCAAAGCAGAAGTTAATGTATTTCGAGCATATCAGTTCGGTTCAGAGGTTGGTACTTTACGTGATCAGGATTGGTCCGAGTGCCCATATACTTCCATGACCATGTCTATCACTCCGACCCGACCCGGTTGGGCACATCCTGTTTTTATCCTTCTCTTTATTTTTCATTCCGACCCGATCCGGTCAGATGGAACCCTCTTTCCTCTTCATTCTTATACCTCTTCACCCGAACCGATCCCAGACCTTTCCTTCTTCTTCTTCATCATCTTCATCCTCATTCTTCCTTAACCAACACTGAACCCAATCTCATGCCCAAAACTAAATCAAACCCAAACACTTACATGCTGACGCGTTCAACCTTGGATCCTAAATCCCCTCCGTTACTACCTCGAAATGGCGATGAGGCCATTAACGGCGATGGCGAGGGGGAGAGGGTCATGGCGTTAAGGCCAGCTAAGAACCATACTCAAATCATCCGAATTACCCATGAATTTGAAACGAAATCAATTAAAAGGGAATTAACTGAAGTTTTGCAACCTACCTATATTATTATTTCGAGAATCGAAGGGAATTTTGATTTTTCAGAAAATTAGGGTTTTCCTCTTTTGCAAAACTTAGAAGACGGTGATAGTGAAGGAAAGAAGGAGGAAGAGGATGAAAAGTGAATTTATATAGATTTGGAATGGCTCTTAGTATTCCTAACACGTTATTCCGATCAGACCGGAGTATTGGCCCATACGGGTATTTAGCCCATTCGTTCAATGATAGTGAAGTGTAAGAAAAGCCGTACGGATCAGAGACCGAACCCCGATGGAATCACGCACATTGACTTGGCATACGAATTGAATTTAAAGGAAAATAAAATTAAACAAAGTGCTTACCTAGAGGAATCACTGGACATCGATCGGAGTTCTCAAAGTTGTTTGAAACGAAGAAGGAAATCCGTGAACTTTTTAGTGTATTTATAGGCTGGAAGAGACATGACTTCATGACACAACACGTCCCTATGAACGAATGGAAGTGACTATTCAATAGCTCAAATTCAGAGACTAGTGAACAGATAATGTCAAAGCACGCTCCATCTTCAATAGAAGTGTCCTTTAAGGGGGCAAAATGTTAGCCTACTTTGTGAACTAGGCTGCACAAAGATTAAAAGATCAAAAGAATGAAGAAAGTTTTTTAGTCAAGTCGGATCGGATTTCCTTGGTCAAGGAAGAACAACGTAGAGCAAAGAAGGAAGGAGCGCAGGCCAAATCGGATCGGTTCAGGTAAACCCGATCCGTTCCCCTAATTTGTAGTACTTCCGATCCGAACCCAGACAATTGAAGTAGCAGCGATTATAGCCTGTGTTTCCTTAAGACCCGGAGCGGTTATACCCATGTTCTCCCCATGTTCGCCACTAACCTGATGCGTTGTTGCCACCGTTTTCCATCCGAACCCGATAATAATGGGATGAATGCCATGTGGATCCGAACCGAAGCCATCCCAGGAGCACTTTCCACCTATAAATACACCACCAAGGGACATTTGGAAGGATCTTTTGGCATTTTCAGAACTCAAATTCCTTCGCTATCTGAATTTCATCAACTTATTCAGATTACAATCACCTTTTGAATCATATTGTGAAGGAAATTGAGTGAATCAATGCATTGTATGAGTGAAAATTGAGTGAGTATCACTGTTGTACTTGCATTCAAGTCATCAAATCAAAGAGTATAAAGTGGACGTAGGCTATTTAACGTCGAACCACTATAAATTGTGTGTTTTCTTCGTTTTTTTATTTCATTTCAGTAGAATCATTACTCGTCTGGGTGTTAGAGCCAATTTTGGATCTAACAACCACTAAGTGTCTTTAATTACATAATCTTATCAGGTTAAGTTTGTGGGCGTATATGTAAATATTACCCACCCCCTCGGATTTACTTAACCGACCCACTGTTTAACCAAATTTACTTAACCCCAATTTTAGTTCATATTCATATAATCTGTAACGAACCCGAAATTTTAAAGAATAAAATGATGTATTAATGAATTTTAAAACTTTAAATGGAAAACTAAAATGAATAAATGGCGTTAATACCGAAAATAAATTTTATTTTATTATAAATTTAACGGTGGATAAATAATTCTTGTTAATAAAATTTAAATCATAATGTGCATAGTTGAAATGTGCGTAAAACGGAATAACATTCGCATGTTCACTATGTTGTTCGTTAATGTCTACGCGAATAAATGATAAATAAAATAAATAAAATAATAAATAAAAAGAAAAAGAGAAATTAAATTTTATTTCTTTAACCGCGTTAGCCAAATAAGGAAGAAAATAAATAGTTAACGCAAATTTGTGCTATGTAGTAACAGTAGAAGATTTACAGTGTGAACATCAATTTAGACCGTATAATAACATTAAGATATGTTCAGCCAAATTAACTCTTAACATGGGTTCATTCCCCTTTTGAAACAATTCATTTACGTCACTTCTAGATCTAATATTTAGTCTCCCTAAAAATATGGCAACATCTCTTTGTCAGTAATGAAAAGATCTGAAAACACTATATAGGATTTACAAGTCTCCATCTGTCTGTTACAAAGATTTTTGTAACAGTGCACCAAGATTTTGAAATCTTTATGCGCAGAGAATCCAACGTGGTATTAACTCCACTCATTTTTTTTCTTCTGCCACTGGGTTCTTTTATCCACCTTATAAGTAAGCATACTTCTGTCGTTCTCCACAAACGCACTTCCTCCTAAAGACTACAACTCAAATAAAATGGAAAAGAGAAAAATGTCGAAATCAGAAAGGGGAAATTGAAAAGTGAAAATGTCTTCATTCTTTTCCCCTTCCCGTTCATTACTTTTTCCCCAAAGAATTCGATCTCTCCTCCTCACACTGACAAAAATCGAGCATCCACTGCGATTCCTCCAGCTTCTTCCCCCTCATCTAGTGATGCTCGCTCGCTCTACCCTCGTGGCCTTCTCTATAGCGGTCTTCGACTGCCGCCACGGGCGCGTAACCACCTACGTCATCAGGCAACACGTGTTAGGTTCCTGTTCGAATCCTCCTGCTTCGAGAAGTCTGCGCGAACCGAAGACTGCTTTCTCTAGCACCTTGCGCAAATGAGTCCAACACCGTCTGTTCCGCCTTCAAGCCACTATGAGCCAACCTACTAACCTCAGAAATTTGCTCCAGATTCTCCTTTTAATCCAAGCACGACTGCATTTCCGTGCTAGGTCCAACAACAATGGTTACCAACCTTGGTATTAAGCACACCTAATGCTTGATGAATTGTCCGTGAGAAGGCTGCTACCATCGATACGTAGCACCAGAGGTCACTTGGATGTCGACGTTACTTGTTGTGAGTTGGAAGGTCTGAAGTATTGTCAAATCATTAGATTAGCCATGCTTGCCTTTTTCTTGACATCGTTTTGGTATACTCTTCTTTTGTGAATACAAAATTTTATATTTCAGTTGGATAATCTGGAAACCACTGTCATTTAGGAATTTGGTTATTGGGATCTTGTTTTTCAAGTATGAGCGGTAATAACTTTGAGGAATCGGGTTGGAAACATCAATTGTTATCTACGTACATATGTACATAAATATTTGCTAGGAACTCAGCATATTGGATGTCGGATTGCGCCTCAATTATGTGTCGATTTGTAGCCATCTTTTTCACCTCCAAAGGTGAGTTTTTCTCACTCATAGACTAACTGATTATTAAGTGAATTAAACACTTGAAATATTTAATGGAATGTTAGGGTGCTCTAGATTTGTTTGATTTGTGGTTGTGCACGTGCGACACACACCGTTATTTCATATGACACTATGGCTGTATACTTAACATGCTATGTTTATTTTATCACCATGCAAGTTCCCTTTTGATTAGGAACCATCACGGGTTGAAATGATACATACCCGAACCCCTTGTGTATTCGAATCGATTTGGGATGCAAGTTGAAATGATACATACCCGGGATTTGAATATTTTTAAAAGAACAGATTAAAATGATAAATATCAGTATCACTTAACAATAGGATAGAAAATTTTATATGAACACCGTGGTCAATAGAAATAAAAATATTTTCAAATTATTTTATCGATTTTGTAAGTTGAAATTTTAATGAAATCCCTATATAGCGTAAAGAAAGTTTTAAAAGTAATTTTGTAATATTTACTTGAAACTTTTATTAAAACCAATTAGTATTAAATAAGTTTTAAAGTGATTGTTGCAAGTTAACATTAAGTTTAATTTATTTAAATAAATTCTTTATAACTTTATGTTCATATAATGAACTTGATAATGTGACAAGTTATGAATTAAAGGATTTAATGTAAGGGATTTACAAAGATTTGATAAATTTTTCCCAAAACTTATTTTGATATATGATTTATCAATGGATTTTCACCATGTAAATATAAGAAGGATTTGTTAAAATAAAAAGTATTAAGTTTAAGCATAAAAAGGGATATGTTTATTTAAGTCATGGTGAATTCGAGTTTGATAACAAGCTAGAACTTAATAAATCACATTTTGATTTATTGCCGACGCTAAAAGAGATTTGGGAATTTATTATATGAAATGGATATGTCGAATCTAAGGTTAACATTGGTTTGAAAATTGTTTTAACGATGAAGTATTGAAATTGAAACAAATAAATGAGAATTTGTTTAAAAGGTGAAATTTTGATGGGAAAAGAAATTCTGAGACATAGATTTGGATGTGGATTGGATCAATATTATTTGAATAGAATAAAATTTTCCTCATTACTTGATTTGTAAATATTTCCAATAAAATGGTTTAATCACTTTAACTATATGAATTTTATATTACATTTCCAACTACATATATATGTTTAATATACATATATTTTTCTAACTATATATATTTATATATATATGTTTATACCATATTTTCAATATACATATATTTTTCCAACTATATATATTTATACATTACTTTCAATTTAATATACATATACTTTTTCAATTATATAAATGTTTATACATTACTTTCGATATACATATACTATTTTCAAAACTTAACTTTTCTAAACATATTTTATAAATGGACTAAAACTTAGGTCGAATCCAATCTAGTGAATTAAAAGGGTGAGTAAAGGATTTCTAGCAATAACAATATTTCATGGAAGTTGACAACTTAAACCAAATGGTTGACAAAAGAATGGTGAATATTGGTTTTATAATTTGAATCGAACCAATGATTTGAGTAATTGATTTATTCGGAAATACTTGAAATAAATCGATTTGCAATATTTGAAATTATGATTTCAAAATCTAACTGCCACGGTGTGAAAAACGTAAGCGTTCGGTTGTTAAAGAGACCGGAGTCGGTAAGTGGCATACTATCTGTCAGTGCCGATAACACTTTAACAACTATGTACGTGATGGAGTATCGGAACAAAGCAAGATGGCTTAGAGGCGACCACTGGATGGAAGATGGTGAACGACGACGAAATGGCCTTGACCTTCGAGGAATAATTAAAACGACTAAAACAGGAGCTATACCGTGACTAATTGAGGTCGCACCTTATATCGGACACGCTTCTTCGATACCATCTCTATTACTGTCATGATTGATTTGGGTGCACACTTTTGATTTGGGAGTGTGTTCCGAGGTGGGCGGTAGTTGCTGCTATGCATTACCACCGGTTCGGAAGTGCAACTGGTAGAATCCTGACCTGGGTATTGCCTCGAGTGCCTTGTCATATTTATCCCATACGAGCCCCATACGATTTTGATTTAGCATTGCTTTCTATGGAGTGCCCTCTGATAACACCAGTGCGGTGAATTTACGATACTGTATAGACTGTGATGCCTATAAACTGCGTAAGGGTAACATGGTAATCCCGCTTACGCTATTTTCATTATATTTACTTTACTGGATAGACATTACAATAATAGCGTACTATTATATATGTATTAGTTTCGCGGATCCTTGGAGGATGGGAATCCCAAACTTCCTTTGAGTTATTGTACATTTCAGTGGACACGTCATTTGAGTTAATTCACTTATATAAGACTGTTAGTCATGACTCGTGTATTTTCCTTGCAAAATGCCCGGGTCAGACTGATTATTCCAGCTTGGAGATATATTTGTTAGAGCTTGAGATTCGTTGGAGTTCCAGCTATCCATCTGCTATGTTATATGCAGTTATGGCCATCTGTGCTTATTACCGAATATCAGTATGGTTCTATATTCATTCTTCCGCTGTGTCTATATTTAATTATGCACTTTGATATTATGTAAATGTAAAAGATTTGTAATATTGTATAAATTTTTTACTTCCGCTGTGAGATATTCTATGTTCTATGGTTGTGATTCTGTGATGATTTGTATTTCAACTTCATAGGCAGTAACGATATGTCATTTTTGAACAGTTCGAGTTGGTTTAATTACTGACTTGGAGCGGTCAAAAAGCCAGTTCGTTACAGCGTGGTATCAGAGCTTTGGTTCATACAAAGCTTAGCTTATGAGGTTGAAACACTCATTAGAGATGGAGTAGAAATACTCTAGAATGAGTGAAATCATCTTGGAATCATACTCGAGAGAGCGTATTTTGAAAAGAAAATAATAAATGTTTTAAGGGATTTTAAAAGATTTTCTATATATAAATAATTTGAAATTTTCGACTTGTTTTCCTTGATTAAATCTCGTTCCTATGAACTAATCCCTCGGCTGGATCCTTCCTAAGTCAAGATTATCCAAATTTGAGACTCGATCGTGCTTTGTCCAATCTTAGGGAATATAAAATTGCCACTTCCTAGATTCTGAATTCTTCGACCTAAGTTAATATATTTTGATACATCTTTTTGGTTCGTTGTTCAATCGGCTCCCATCTTATACTCCAATCTGAATCGAATCGAAATAAATAAAGTGCAAGAAAATAAAACTTGAATACGACTAAGTATTAAACGCTTGGTTGGATCAAATAAATAAAACTGAAATCCAATAGGAACGAGTTATATATATGAATTTTAATGCTAAGAAAAATTTCATTAATTAAAATATGGGTAAACTCATAAACTATTTAAGCAATGTGCATATAGATAGAACTTGAAGAAAAAAATGTTAGAAAATAAATTATTTGTGACAACTATAATTTTGGTTGAAACGTCGATAAAAACCTGAACCATTTTGGTTGAAGTTAAGTGAAATATTCCCGTAAACTAAAGTGGACTTAATAAATTATCATACATTACATGATAAAATGAATTTTTAATCTGAAAATTTGATGGAATGACGAAGTAAAACCAAAATTATAACAAAACAAGTAAGTATAACTTGAATGAAATTTAATGAAAGGAAAATAACGAATAAGTTAATGGGATTTGTCAACTAAACTAAGACAAGTTGACATGATGAATTTTTTTTGAATGAAACCTTGATGAAGCAATGATGTAATAAATGGTTTTTGCAAGGAAACGAATAAAAATATAAATGAATGAGCCTTGGGTATTCGATTTGTTGTTAAAGATTGGATTATCAGGTGCATGAATATTTTAGGACATACGCCTAGCTAACGTATGTATTAAATTCTTCATATACTAGATAAATATAGATTCACACTGAAGTCTCTTGAAAGTGATGCTAGTGGTTGCTGCAGTATCAGTAGTAATTATTTTCAGGTTTCGGAAGTAAGGAAGATATGTAATTTCCAGTTAAGACGTCAAATTAATACCTGAAACATTATTTTAAAAGAATAAAGAAATTTTGAGTCTGGTATTGAAAATTCGAAGATTTATTTCTACACAAAAAATTAAATTAGTATTGTGTGAAATTATATATATTCTGAAGTGGATAGGTAGAATAAAAGTAGCAGCCTATGGCTTAAAATATTTTGTTAAGTAGTACTGGAACTTAACAAAAATAAAACGAATTAGTAAACTTGACAAACTATCGCTTCTTAGATAGTGAAGTGAATTCTTAAATATAAAATCTTACTCAAAAGGAATATTTGATGCCAAAATAAATAAATCAAATAGGAACTTGAATGAAGATTTACTAAAATAAAGATTTACAACATTTATTGATACTTATGAATAAGTAAAAGAGATTTATCGACCAAACTAAGATAAATTTGACATGCATAATAAGTAAATGCGAAGAAAGGTAATGTTGATGAATCAAATAACCTGGAAGAAAAATATCGTTGTAAGTAGTTCACATTAGTACTTTGAATTTACATGAGATAAAAACATATATCAGTTTCAAGCAAAATAAGACTAAGTTTGAATACATGGCAGACCCATGTTGCAATCCATTTTGTCAAAAATTCAAGGAACTCATGGCAGGCCCATGATAGTTCTATTTTCTTTAATGTTATTTAGACATCATCTCCATCTTTACTCTACAAAAATTAATATGATGTCCTCATCTAAAGATAACTTTAACAAATTTCTGACCATTCTGTATCCTTGAGCAATTAAGTGCTTACCTATTTTAACCTAGTTTTCATTTTTTCTTAGACTGTCTGCTTGTCTTGCCTAGGGTGACTAGTGTCTGAATATGGAAGGAATTCAAAATAAACAAAAATGAATGGAATTTGCCGCCTGCATAGCAGCAACACTGAAAGATGCTGTGAAAGAAAAAAAAGAAAAAAAAGAAAAAAAAATCAACTAAAGGGAGGGTTGACGACAACTTGAATGCATAGTAATATGCAATAGATACTTAAGCTTTCGAATGATTTAAAATAAAAATATGAATCGAAGATTTGGAAACATAGCTTTAAACAAAAGAAATCAATATATGGCATTATCTGTTTTACCTATGTAGCCGTAAATTTAACATGTGTAAATTTGGTAGGGCATAATTTCTCCACTATCCATGATCTGTAGTCTTGACAGCAAGCTACCCTTCTAATTCTAAGAGGAATTAGAACTATGTTGTCCCCATACAACTTAACTGCCCCCTACTTATGAAGAAGTATTTGTTCCATTTCATATAGTATAGTTGTTTGTTTAAAAATGAAACTTATTGTTAACTAGTTAAACATAAGGCTGTAGACAATTTAAAACCATGAAGGTTAAAAGAGAACCTGACGCCAATGGGTGGCAGCAGCGACAGCTGCAACAAAAGCAGCAGCACCTTGCTGCGAGAAAAGAAAAACTGAACTGAGAAAAAGGAAGCCAAATATAAAAAGGAAAATAAACTGAAAAAAAAAACTAAACTAGGAAAATTGGACTAGAAAAAAGAAGAAGAAAGAAAGCGACATAAGTAGGATAGGAATCTAAAGCACACGAATAAAATGTAACTAAGATGTGTAACATAATGTTGAAAAATAATAATAATAGACAAATAAATAATTTATTCATCTAACTATGGCTTGGACATCAAATGAAATGCATATAATGAAAGGAAACATGAACTTATAGATGGATATTAAATTTTGTGCAATGTTTCCATTACAATATTATTGAAATGACATACGAATAATGTGTATTAACATAAGTTTAATTGGAACCGTTAAATATAGTTACATATATTTGCATGTTATTTTGATTTGTTTCCATTCACCTTTCAAATAAAATCAATACCTTGAAAGTAAGTAAATGACATTGTAAGCAATTAAAGTTAATAGAACTTCAATTGAGCATGGACATGAACTGGTATGACAAACGAATGATTTGTTAGTATAAATGAAACACATGTATAGTTCCATTTTGTATTCATCGAAATATTACTTTAGTTGTGACATATATTACATGTTACTATAAGTTTTACTACCAATATTTATATGTTTGATTCTCACTATATTTTGAGTGTCTTAATAGGTTGCAAGTCGCGCTTTACTTATGGAATTCGCTTTTGCGCAAATGCATATAAAAACAAGCAAATACGCTTTAAAACGCTAAAAAGGGTACATAGCTCGGTTTACATATCGCCTTTGGGTTGTTTTTCTTTTGTTTCCCCTATATTGGGATGCCTCATCGTGTAGATGAGATGTATATTGTATTTGTAAAAAAAAATCGGGCAAGCCGTACAAAGGAGGTGCTACCGAAATTTTCCGTAATTCCGGGTGTTAGAAAAATTTTGAGTTTTGAAAATTATATAACTTATTGTTTTCTTTTAAACCATTTTTAAACTACGTAAAGATATATGCAAAAGTCACCTATATAGACTTAATTTCTATGGACATTTCCTTTTCGAGGACGAAAAGCTTTAAGTGGGGGAGGCTGTAATGAACCTGAAATTTTAAAAAATAAAATAATGTATTAATGAATTTTAAAAGTTTAAAAGGAAAAATAAAATAAATAAATGGCGTTAATACCGAAAATAATTTTTATTTTATTCTAAATTTAATGGTGGATAAATAATTCTTGTTAATAAAAATTAAATCATAACGCGCAGAGTTGAAATGTACGTAAAACGGATTAATATTCGCGCGTTCACTACGTTGCTCGTTTATGTCTACGCGAATAAATGATAAACAAAATAAATAAAATAATAAATAAAAAGAAAAAGAGAAATTAAATTTTATTTCTATAACCGCGTTAGCCAAATAAGGAAGAAAATAAATAGTTAACACACATTTGGGCCATGTAGTAACGGTAGAGGATTTACATTGTGAACACCAATTTAGACCGTATAATAACAGTAAGATATGTTCAGCTAAATTAACTCTTAACATGGATTCATTCCCTTTTTGAAACAGTTCATTTATGTCACTTCTATATCTGATATCTAGTCTCCCTAAAAATATGGCAATATCTCCCTATCAGTAATGAAAAGATCTGAAAACACTGTATAAGATTTTCAAATCGTCATATATCTGTTACAATGATTTTTGTAACAGTGCACCAAGATTTTGAAATCTTCATGTGCAGAGAATCCAACGTGGTTTTAACTCCACTCATTTGTTTTCTTCTGTCACCGGGTTCCTTTATCCACCTTAGAGCATTCCCAGCAGTGAAAGGGGGAGGCGAAATGGGGGGGAATGGGTGTGGACGCTGTCCAGCAGTTGCGCGAGGAGGGTGGGGAGAAATTCCAAATGGCGACGCTCGCCATTTCAGAAATTAGAGCGGCGAGACCTAAACGGTTTCATGAAAACCGAATAAGCCCTAAACAGTTTTCATAAAACCGTTTTAGCTCTAAACGAATTTTTGAAAACCGTTTAGTTTCTTTTCGGATTTCATTAAACCCTTTGGGTTTTATACGATTATATGAGAACCCAATATTTTTTTAGATAATCCAGTTTTCGATGTTTTAATTTAATATGTCTGAATTAATTTGTAAATTTATCCGATTTTAAGTTTTCAAGTTAATTTAAAACATGGATTTTAATATAAATTACATAAAACTAGTTAATTTTTTTTATAACCCACACAACATTACATCCAACATAGAAAACTAAAACTAGGATACAACAAGCCAGAAATAGCAACATAGAAATAACAGCATTACAGCCAACTTACTAAACCTAGGATACAACATGCTCGAAATAGCAACATAGACTGTGTTTATATCTCGGAACTTCCTTCTTCTTCCTGATATCGTTTTTGTTGAGCCCTCAATATACGATCTTTTTTTGCTATAGCATAATGAAGAGCCTGTCCAGTCAAATGAGATATATCTCTTGATAGATACTCCTCCTCTTCCTTCTCCTTCAAACGTTTTCACGTTTTTCTTTATAAGCAGTTCTTTGTATGAGAGCGGTAGTTCTAGCGGCATCTTGTTGCAGTTGTATCTCCATGATCTGCAGCTTCTTCTCTTTACGCTTTTCACGGTCTTCGGTGTTGGAGACGGATGCAAGTGATATATCACTTAACAACGAAGTTAGTTTATCACTAGATGTTGCCAAATCTTTTATTTCCTTATTTCTCAGTAGTGCTCTCTTGCTTGATTTTATTCCTTCTGGCCTTGTTTCAACCCCACCATACATCATTCCCGAATTAGGAGTCACAGGTGTATTATTATTTCCATCATCGTCTGTAGCTATAGGACGTTCAGCTGTATTTCCCGGGGATGAATCCACTGAAAGTCTAGAAGCTACATTTCTTAAGTTAGATTCTTCAGTGTCTACAAGATACATCATCTGGTTCACATATATTGGCCCAACGTGGACAAAAAGAAAGAATTTCCAATGCTTCATGAGCAATGAATTCAGTTTTACAGGTGTCACGATAGATGCTATCGTAATCGCCCTTCAAATCTATGAAAGTTTGGCCGCTTCTAAGCGAATCTCCCCTTAGTGATTTTATCCCTTTGTACTTGGTACACATGACATTCAAATTATACCATGCAGTCTTCGTGCTCTCAATTGATCTTCGTGTGACGCATTTAGGATCTCCATTGTACAAATCATTAACCCTCTGATAGAAAAACTTACCACCATAACGGCCATTAGCAACGACAGATGCGCTTACCCATGCATTAGCTAGCACTTTATAGTCAGCTGCTCTCCATATTTTACCAGTAGCTACAGTTTTTTCCATGCTACTTTGAACGAGAGTTTCTTTTGTTTTTCGCTTAGTATATGACCGTTTAGCCTTGGTTTGTCCTTTGTTAGGTACCGGGGTCGGAGCTACCATCTCTTGGTGTACGTTTTGATTATGAAGTTGGCCATACATGTTACCCTACTGCTGAGTGAGGTTTATTTGGTGGAGAAATTGACTTTGTTCTGGAGTTAGGAAAGGGGATGGAATCATTGACGGGCCTTCTGCTTGAGATAATAAACTAGTAAAATTACCAATGTTATCATTGGTATAGGCAGAGAAATTGTTGTTGTTGGGATCAGACATTGTTGTTTGCTTAGAATTGGAATTGTTTGTGAGTATGAGGAAAACTACCGTACCCCCGTATTTATGAAGACAAAGAATGCAAGCTGGCTTGATAATTACAATAAGCCATTCAATGTTCTGCAATGTGTTTTCCAATCAACTGTAGAAAACAGGGTAAGTTTAATTGCTCTGACCATGTCAAGTTGTTTAATCAAATCAACTTTAATGATTCCCTTGAATGGTGTGATGCTTTAATTTACTTTACTTTACTTTGCTTTGTTTTGCTTTGCTTTGCTTTGCCTATATTAAACGTTTGAATTGTAGTTTAACTACACACTTCGAAATGGCAAACGAAAATTGGACTGCTTCAGACTACGTTGTTTTGATAAAGGTGTACATTGGAGTAGACGTACTACATATGGAAGAAGAGGTAGATCAAGATTTCTGGGCAACCCTCAATGATTTTTACAACAACCATACTAGTCGTAGAATACAGAGGCCCAACATTAGAAACCAGAAGCGCTTTCTGCTTATTTAGTACCGAATGTATGAATTACCGCAAAGTAATTGATGAGATAAAAAAGGATGGCGTCTTTCAGGAGAAACGGTCGACGTGCGAATCACTATATCTTTTCAAGTACCGTTCAAACTTCGTTGGCCACGAAGCGTACGGGTTATGGTAGAATCATATTATACAATTTGAGTAGTATATCGTTATATTATGTGTCATATTCAATATGCATCGTTTGGTTTATGTAGTTGGAAAGTGAGGATGTATCCGTAGACTTCAATTTCAATTCACAACTATATTATGTGTGTTATTCAACTGAAATGACTAGTCTATGGACACTACAAGGCATGCTACACGAACATTAAAAGTCGTTCACCACTAACATTGAAAGGCGTTTAAGGAGTTAAGGAGTTACGTACAGTTTGGGTCGTGCTCTTTTGAATTGCGAAAATAAAGAGTTAAGGCGTTTAAGGAGTTAAGGAGTTACGTACAGTTTGGGTCGTCCTCTTTTGAATTGCGAAAATAAAGAGTTAAGGCATTTAAGGAGTTAAGGAGTTACGTACAGTTTTGGTCGTCCTCTTTTGAATTGCGAAAATAAAGAGTTAAGGCGTTTAAGGAGTTATGTACAGTTTGGGTCGTCCTCTTTTGAATTGTGAAAATAAAGAGTGAAGGCGTTTAAGGAGTTAAGGAGTTACGTACAATTTGGGTCGTCCTCTTTTGAATTGTGAAAATAAAGAGTGAAGGGGTTTAAGGAGTTAAGGAGTTACGAACAGTTTGGGTCGTCATCTTTTGAATTGCGAAAATAAAAAGTTAAGGCGTTTAAGGAGTTACATACAGTTTGGGTCGTCCTCAACAAACCTTACAATAGTTACACTATAAAATAGAAATGGGATATATTTTAAGTACATAAAATAGTACAATAATTGGATACTACAACGTTACAATAGCTCAACAACCGCATAGACTATATCTAAGCAGTACCTTTCGTATGCCATAAATGCTCAACCAGGTCGTCCTGCAGTTTACTATGGACCTCCTTATACCTAATTTTACGCAGTTGCCTAAGAAATACCTCAAGAGTCGCTAGATTTCTATCAGCAACAACAGTTTGAGTGTTATCTGGATCATATCCCAAATAAGACGGAAATTTTCATCTATCTTCTTCAGTGATCATGTTATGCATTATAATACAGCCACGCATAATGTTGCTCAAAACCTGTGGCTTAAATAATTTAATAGGGTTTTTTACAATGGCAAACCTTGCTTGGAGAACCCCAAATGCACGTTCTACGTCTTTTCTTGCTGCCTCTTGCCTTTTAGCAAAGTATTTTTCTTTCTCTGTTTCAGGAGCTGAAATTGTTTTGACAAGCGTACACCAAGAAGGATAGATGCCGTCTGCTAAATAATACCCCATGTCGTATGTATTTCCTGCAGTATTAAAATCACAGGCAGGTGCTTTTCCATGTGCAAGACTCTTAAACAAATGTGATTGGTGAAGTACATTAATATCGTTCATTGAGCCGGGACATCCGAAAAATGCATGCCAAAACCATAGATCGTGTGAAGCAACAACTTCAAGTATCATTGTCGCTTTAGGGTAATGTCCAATAAATTGACTGTGCCATGCTGTAGGACAGTTTTTCCATTCCCAATGCATACAGTCTAGACTGCCTAACATGCTAGGAAATCCTCTTTTGGCTCCTAACCTTTTCAATTTGTTGACATCGCTTTGCGTCGGAGCACGCAGGTACTCCTCACCATACATTTCAATTATGGCTACACCGTAATAGTACTCTCACCCATTCAGACAACCTCATCAAACGCATCTGGAGCTATTCCGTAAGCTATTACACGTAATGTGCCTATAATTTTTTGTTACGGCGAACATCCTAAGGTACCGGCACTATTACGTTTTTGAACAAAATAATTATCGTGTTCAACAACTCCATGGGGTGTTGAAATAATCTTTAAGTAATCGTGCAGTACCTCCTTTATGATCCCGCATCTTCCGTTTGTCTACACGACCGTACACGCTGCCTCCTCGGGTACCCCTAAATGATCCTTCCGTTAGGAAATGTTAGTTATTCCTTAATTGTTGCACGATAACAGCTTGCATCATAATATGTAAAGTATCGCTATCGGTCGAGCTATCCAAAGAAAACTGAAGAAATTTTGTATGCCCCAACAAATCGTCGCCTTCGTCGGAGTCGAAATCGGAATCAGTATCATCCAGACCATTCTGGCTGTGGTATATTGAATCTTCGGTTTGCGCATCTGATTCGTATACATTATCATCCAGACCATTCTGGCTATGAGACATTTTTGTGATGTGAAGCTAAATGTGCACACCAGAAGTGGTTTTATAGCTTCTTCAATCCGCAGTTGCAACGGCTATATAAAGAATAATGTATTAAAATATACTCATTAATGGCTATAAATTCAGACATCATTATAATATTCTACAACGGCTATAAATTTGAACTGTATTTTACTATTCAGCAATGGTTATTTGTTAAAACTATATTTTAATATTCGGCTCAGACGTTATTTAGACATATTTTATTCTAATATTTCAAAACGGCTATATATATATATATTATGTTTTAATTTTTATTGAATTTATATTTAATTTTTATACCCGTTAACTATATTTTGGCCTTTCGACAATTTTTCAAAAGATTTTAAAAAAAAATTTGAAAACGGTTTTCTGAAAACCCTTTGGTTAAACAGTTTTTTGAAAACCGTTTAACCCATAAACGTTTTCCAGAAAGCCGTTTACGGTTAAAATTTTAAATAAAAAAAAAACGAGCGTCCCCCCACCGGCTGCTGGATGGGTGGGGGGATTTCATGCTCTTAATGGGGAATCAACGCTCGTTTCAACGCTCTTTGCTGGGAATGCTCTTACAAGTAAGCATACTTCTGTCGTTCTCCACAAACGCACTTCCTCCTAAAGGCTACAACTCAAATAAAATCGAAAAGAGAAAAATGTCAAAATCAGAAAGGGGAAATTGAAAAGAGAAAATGTCTTCATTCTTTTCCCCTTCTCGTTCATTACTTTTTTCCCCGAAGAATTCGATCTCTCTTCCTCACGCTGACAAAAATCGAGCATCCACTGCGAGCATTGCCACCGCGATTCCTCCAGCTTCTTCTCCCTCATCCAGCGATGCTTGCGCGCTCGACCCTCGCGACCTTCTCTATAGCGGCCTCCGACTGCCGCTAGAGGCACGCAACCACCTACGTCGCCAGGCAACACATGTTAGGTTCCTGTTCGAATCCTCTTGCTTCGAGAAGTCTGCGCGAACCGAAGACTACTTTCTCTAACACCTCGCGCAAGTGATCCCAGCACCACCTGTTCCACCTTCGAGCCATCATGAGCCAACCTACTACCCTCGGAAATCTGCTCCAGATTCTCCTTTTATTCCAAGCGCGACTGCATTTCCATGCTAGGTCCAACAGCCAATGGTTACCAACCTTGGTATTAAGCGCTCCTAATGCTTGATGAATTGTCTGTGAGAAGGCTGCTACCATCGATACGTAGCACCAGAGGTCATTTGGATGTCGACGATACGTGCATGCGAGTTGAAGGTCTGAAGTATTGTCAATCATTGGATACCATGCTTGTCTTGTTCTTGACACTGTTTTGGTATACTCTTCTTTTGTGAATACAAAATTTTATACTTTAGTTGGATAATCTGGAAACCATTGTCATTTAGGAATTTGGTTATTAGGATCTTGTTCTTCAGGTATGAGCGGGTAATAACTTTGAGGAATTAGGTTGGAAACATCAAATTTATTTATGATTATATGTACATAAATATTTGTTAGGAACTCAGCATATTGGATGTCGGATTGCACCTCAATTCTGTGTCGGTTTGTGGTCTTCTTTTTCGCTTCGAAAGGTGAGTTTTTCTCACTCACAAACTAACAATTATTAAGTGAATTAAACACTTGAAATGTTGAATGGAATGTTAGGATGCTCTAGATTAGTTTGCTTTGTGGTTGTGCACGTGCGACACACACTGTTATTTCATATGACACTATGGATGTATACTTGACATGCTATGTTTATTTTCTCACCATGCAAGTTCCCTTTTGATTAGGAACCATCTCGGGTTGAAATAACACATACCCGAACCCCTTCTGTATTAGAATCGATTTACCCGGGGTTTGAACATTTTTAAAAGAATGGATTAAAATGAAAAATATCCGTATCACTTGACCATAGGATAGAAAATTTTATATGAACACCATGGTCAATAAAAATAAAAATATTTTCAAATTATTTTATCGATTTTGTAAGTTAAATTTTTTATGAAATCCCTATATAGCGTAAAGAAAGTTTTAAAAATAATTTTGTCCAAATATTTACTTGAAACTTTTATGAAATCCAATTAGCATTAAATATGTTTTAAAGCGATTGTTGCAAGTTAACATCAAGTTTAATTTATTTAAATAAATTCTTTATAACTTTATGTTCATATAATGAACTTAATAATGTGACAAGTTTTGAATTAAAGGATTTGATGTAAGGGATTTACAAAGATTTGATAAATTTCCCCAATACTTATTTTGATATATGATTTGTCAATGGATTGTTGCCATGTAAATATAAGAAGGATTTGTTAATATAAAAAGTAACAAGTTTAAGTATAAAAAGGGATATGTTTATTTAAGTCATGGTGAATTCGAGTTCGATAACAAGCTAGAACTTAACAAATCACATTTTGATTTATAGCCGACGCTAAAAGAGATTTAGGAATTTAATTATATGAAATGGATATGTCGAATCCAAGGTTAACATTGGTTTGAAAATCGTTTTAACCATGAAGTACTGAAATTGAACCAAATAAATGGGAATTTGTTTAAAAGGTGAAATTTTGATGGGAAATGAAATTCTGAGACATGGATTTGGATGTGGATTGGATCAATATTATTTGAACAGATGTAAAATTTTCCTCATTACTTGATTTGTAAATATTTCCGATAAAATGGTTTGATCACTTTAACAATATGAATTTTATATTACATTTCCAACTACATATATATGTTTAATATACATATACTTTACTATATATATGTGTGTGTTTATACCATATTTTCAATATACATATATTTTTCCAAATATATACATTACTTTCAATTTAATATACATATACTTTTTCAATTATATAAATGTTTATACATTACTTTTGGTATACATATACTATTTTCAAAACTTAACTTTTCTAAGCATATTTTATAAATGGAATAAAACTTAGGTCCAGTTCAATCTAGTAAATTAAAAGGGTGAGTAAAGGATTTCTAGCAACAAAAATATTTCATGGAAGTTGACACTTAAAACCAAATGTTTGACAAAATAATGGTGAATGTTGGTTTTATAATTTGAATCAAACTAATGATTTGAGTAACTGATTTTTTGGGCAATATTATAAATAAATCGATTTGCAACACTTGAAATTATGATTTCAAAATCTAATGGCCACGGTGTGAAAAATGTAAGCGTTCGGTTGTTAAAGAGACCGGAGTCGGTAAGTGGTATACTCTCTGTCAGTGCCGATACCACTTTAACAACTATGTACGTGATGGAGTGTCGGAACGAAGCAAGATGGCTTGGAGGCGACCACTGGATCGAAGATGGCCAACGACGACGAAATGGCCTTGACCTTCTGGTCATAATTAAAATGACTAAAACAAAAGCTATACCGTGACTAATTGAGCTTGCACCTCATATCGGACACGCTTCTTCGATACCATCTCTATTACTGTTGTGATTGATTTGGGTGCACCCTTTAGATTTGGGAGTGTGTTCCGAGGTCGGCGGTAATTGCTATTATGCGTTACCACCGGTCCGGGAGTGTAATTGGTAGAATCCTACCCTGGGTATTGCCTCGAGTGCCTTGTCATATTTATCCTATACGAGCCCCATACGATTTTGATTTAGCGTTGCTTTCTATGGAGTGCCCTCTGATAACACCAGTTCGGTGAATTTACGGTATTGTATAGACTGTGATGCCTATAAACTGTGTAAGGATAATATGGTAATCCCGCTTACGCTATTTTCATTATATTTACTTTACTGAATAGACATTACAATAATAGCGTACTACTATATATGTATTAGTTTAGCGGATCCTTAGAGGATGGGAATCCCAAACATCCTTTGAGTTATTGTACATTTCAGTGGACACTTCATTTGAATTAATTCACTTATATTAGACTGTTAGTTCTGACTCATGTATTATCCTTATAAAATGCGCAGGTCAGACCGAGTATTCCAGCTTGGAGATATATCTGTTAGAGCTTGAGATTCGTTGGAGATCCAGCTATCCATCTGCTATGTCATATGCAGTTATGCCCATCGGTGCTTATTACTGAATATCAGTATGGTTCTATATTCATTCTTCCGTTGTGTCTATATCTATTTATGCATTTTGGTATTATGTAAAAGTAAAAGATTTGTAATATTGTATAAATTTTTACTTCCGCTGTGAGATACTCTATGTTCTGTGGCTGTGATTCTATGATGATTTGTATTTCAACTTCAAAGGCAATAACGATCTGTCATTTTTGAACGGTTCGAGTTGGTTTAATTACCGACTTGGAGCGGTCAAAAAGCCAGTTCGTTACACAATCCCTATGGATTTACTAGGTTAAGTATTCCAATTCGTTACCATGTCCATTTATGGTTATAATGGGCTAGACCTCCCACATTAGGCCTATAACTTGTGGATGCTGGATATGCCGGTCGGGTCCGGGCAGATTTCTTCCACAAATTGGGCCTAACCTCGTGTCTTAGCCCGTTTCGTATTTGTGCACTTAGACCCTCACATTAGATTCAACATTTGTGGTTGCTGGATATGTCGGTTGGGTCCGAGCAGACTTCCACCACAAATGTTGTCTAAGCTCATGTCATAATTGCTATTACAGTTTTCTAATTACTGTAATCCAAGGCATTTTAATTATTATCCAATTAATTATACCTATGTCTTTATAGGTGTTCATGCCTATTTACCCAATTATATTCATAATGGATAATATATCCAAATTCATGTTCGTCATTCAAGTTATGTCAAATCTAGCACTACAACAAAAACACCATATTACAACTTTAATTTTACAACGGTGGTAAACGCACCGTTGTAATAAATGGGTTTTTACAACGGTGGTTAAAGCACCGTTGTAATAAATGGTTTTTTACAACGGTGGTATAAACACCGTTGTAACTACAACAAAAACACCATATTACAACTTTAATTTTGCAACGGTGGTTAAAGCACCGTTGTAATAAATGTTTTTTACAACTTTTTTCCAAAAAAGTTGTAATAAATTTATTTTTAACAACTGTGTTAGTAATTATTTTCATTAAATGTAATATGACTATATTTTAATATTAATTATTTTCATTAAATAATTTTTAATAATTAATATTTACAACTAATTAGTAATTATTAATTAATAACCTATATATTAATATTAAATATTTAATTAAAAATACTTCAATAAATAAATAATTCATGCTAATAATTAGTAATTGACAACCAATTAGTAATTATTAATTAATAATCAATAAATACATATTTAATATTTAATTAAAAATACATCAATAAATAAATAATTCCTACTAATAATTATTAATTAACAATCAATTAGTAATTATTTAATAATAATCAATATATAAATATTAAATATTTAATTAAAAATAATTAATTTATAACTACTTCATTATTAAGTACTAGTAATTAATTAGTAAGTAATAACTAATGAGCGGTTAATAATCAATTAATTAATGATCAATAAGTAAATAACAATTAATAAATATTTAATTTATAATTAATCATGACTATTAGTAGTAATTAATATTTAGTATATAATATTTTTTAATAAGTAATCGTTGTTGAAAGTTTTTCCAATTTTTTTTGTCAAATATGATCCCTACGAAGGGGGGGTCCAAGGGGGGTGGCAACCCCCCAAGGTGGGGGTGCGGGGGCAACGCCCCCGCTAACGGGGTTCGACCTCGTATATTTTGTGTACTGTTGAATTTGAATCTTACTCAAAATTTAACAACAATCGTTAATTAAGTAACAATTATAAGTTAAAAATCAGTAGTAAATAATAATAACAATTATAAGAAGAAAATAGTTAGCAATAACAGTAATAAAACCGGTGTTAATATCCATTTTACACATAATAAAAAACAAATCTATTTAATTTTTAATATCAAATAATTACAATTAAGTACTTAATAAGTGAATATATTTTTTAACAACTGTGTTTTTCTTCCAATAATAATAAACAAGTTTCATTTTGGCTTCCAACGCATAAGTCAAATTTCATTTTGGCTCCACTATGTTAGATCGCAACCGTCACAGGTAACAAGGGCTTCCAACGCATAAGTCAAATTTCATTTTGGCTCCACTGCGAAATTTTGGCTCCAAAATCATTTTTTTGGGCTCGTAGGCCCTTTAATTTCCCAACACAGTTTTTATTCCCGATGAGCATAAACCCTCATCTTCTGAACCACGCCGCCTATTCTCTTTCTTTCTCCATCTCACGTTCTTCTTTTTCTTCCCAAATTCAGTAATTTCGTACTAAATTCGAAGGAAGGTTTAAGGATAACAAGTTGATCTTATTCCAGCTGGTGTCTCTTAACCCTAAATCCAAATCGATCTGCCCAAATTCTCCTTCCTCACGGTGGCGTCTTCCTCAAGGTATTAGACTTCCCACTTCGGTTAGATTGCGTAGCCTTTTTTTTTAACTCCGAAACTAATTCAGCTTTTGAAGATTTTGTTGATCTTATTAATCAAATTCTGAGTTTTATGTTAATCTTGTGATACTAATTATCAACTTTTTTCTGAAATAGAAGCAACTTTATTGTGGAGGCGACACCAACTCGGCAACGACATGAGGGGACTGACGACGACAGGCACCGCTTCAGCGTGACAAGGGACAGCGCTGAGCAAAATGCGAAGCCATTAATTTGTAAGTTCAATTTGATTTCCATTTTGCAATTTTAATTATGCTGGAAAAATAGCGAATGAATTGGGTTGATTTATGCTGCAAATTGCCTAATTGCATAGTTGGCAGAGGAGGATTATGTTGTGCCAAAACGGATTATGTTGATTGTTGGGAAGTGGAAACTCAAATTCTATTTTTTATTGCCAATTACAATTGGCAGCAATTTGCAAAATTGCAAAATGAAAAAAATTGAATATGTCAGTTTTTAATTGGCACCAATTGCCGATTATATTGCAAAATTGCAAAATGAAAAAAATTGAATATGTCAGGTTTTTAATTTACAGTAGGGTGATTAAATATGAGTTTGTTCATTATTTACAGAACTTCATTTGCAGGAACATGGTTGGAGAAGGTCTTCACTTGTTCAGCTGAAGAAATGGATATATATTTTGGCATCTTTATGAAAGCACATAACCTGTTCGACCTAATGCCTCAACAGTTCCTGCTTCTAAATCTTGTAATCATTATTTGTAATGTAATGAAGAATTGATATATTACCGTGATGATGTATGATTCAGTTTTTGTATTTTGAATATAAAGTTGTAATCTTTTTTGTATGAATGGATCCGTTGCTTTGAATTTATATCAATTTGTTTTCTGTTTATTCAGCTTTTGTTGCTTTTGCAAAATTTATTTTTTTTAAAACCCAAAAGTCTATCACAACGGTGCATAACTGTTGTAATAAAGTTTATTACAACGGTGGAAAAAAGTTGTAAAATATACATATTACAACGGTGTTGCAACAGTGCAAAAAAGTTGTAAAAGATATTAGTCTATTACAACTTCTTAATACACGACGGTTTGCCCACCGTTGTAAAATGTATATTACAACGGTGTTCCACCGTTGTAATAGGGTCATTTTGTTGTAGTGTAGTGTTCTTCCCCATTCCCCAACTAGCGCATTCGCATATAATTCGCGACATACCTAGGCTAGATAATAGCCTAGTCATAAACAATAAAAGGGAAAGGTGATGGGAATGCGACAAAGGAGATTATTCTAGCATAAATGGCATAATCATATACTAACATGGTGACAAGGTGAACATATAAGCGTAGATCCAATGAAATGGTGACAGTTAACTAGCTTTATCATAGCAAAGATGTTAAGATAAGCATGACAAGATCTAAATATTAATTTAGATGTCCAGTAGGTTCAGATCTAATATGATAAGCACAAGGAGATCTAAGTAATAAGCTAGATCTGATTAATAATTTAGATTTCCACGTAATTCAGATCCAATAGTTAAAACTAGATCTGACACAAATAAGGTTTAAGATCCACATCATAGAATGTCACAGAAGTTACAATAGATCCGACTAGATAGAGATTTAGATCCAAGCTATAATCAATTCAAAATGTCGTATGTTCACAATTTACAATGGATCTAGTATAATTTAGTCACATGAACTAATCCAAACTATAGTCATATCAGATTTACTTTAAATATTTAAATCTAAAAGCAACTAAGAACTCACAGTGTTTGGATTAGAAAATCGTACTAGAAAAGAAGCTTGTTGAGATGTGGATCTACACTGGAATCTTTAACTGATTAGCCTTATTTGAACATTGTAGAAGATAAAAGATCCAATTCAGTTCAGACACCGGCAACGTTTGTCCTCCATGGAATTCTAGTCAAGAAAACAAGAGAAACGAATCTCTATATATAGCTGCCAGCCTCCAGAAACCAACTGCCACCTCAACCCTAGGAAGGTCGACCCCCCCCCCTTAGGGGGTCAACACCCCCTTAAGCGGTCGACCCCGGGGTCGACTCCCCTAGGCGGGATTTTTCCCGCTTCCTCCACTTTCTGTGATTTCGAATTTCGAATTGAAAATTTTGAATTCTTGGGTACTCTCTCTCTCTCTATATATATATATATATTTCTTCTGTGAGGGTACAAACTTCAAACCTTCATAACTTCCTCATACGGTGTACATTTTACGCAAACCAAATGTCTATCTTAACCAGAATTTTGAGACGGACGCAATATCGTAGTCCGTTTCCCTTAATTCTGAATATTAAATTATTTATTATTTAATTTTCCTTCTTAATGTTGTTAAAATTTCGGGCTGTTCCCACTTAAAGGATTTCATCCCCGAAATCTCTAAGTTGAAAAGAATGTATATCCTACCATCCATCACCCATCTACTCATCCATCAATCACAGGCATCCATTGTCCTTAAAGACTTCTAATGCTTATATGAATATATGCAAAGGTGTATGTATATGTCCCAATACTAATGCGAAGATTAGGCAGTCTACTAATTCAGTCGACCTCCTCAATGCAATGTATGTTAGTGCCACGAATCCAATGTTTGCAAATAATCCTATTATAACATGTAAGTTTTATATATGTGCACACTCATTCATCCGAATGCAACATCCATTTGATAATACATCCATTTTAGTCCATTAAAATAAAAAAAATGTACACACATCCATATGCAGTATGAGAGTGATTAAGCCGATCTAGTGCCCAATGTGTGTGCATATGCATCCACAGGAAACCACTAGCAACCACTTGCATCCACTTGCATCCATCAAACATAATACATCCATAGGATTCCCATCTAAAGGTCAAAAATACTATTGATAGGACATACTCAAGTGATAGAAGAAAGCATAAATAAAGCTTTGGAAAAAGGAGTTAAGAACATACCCTCGAAAAGGAAAGGGTACGAGGCAAGAATTTTGTCTCCGGTCTCCCAAGTCGCATCCTTTGAGTTATTTCCCCATTGAACCTTTATCAACTTTATTTCTTTAATGCGTAGCTTCTTAACTTCTGTTCCAAGAATGCGGGTAGGAACTCATCTAATTGTTGATTCCCGTTCCACTTCTACTTCCTCTTATATACTTGGCTTAACAACTTCCGCGGTGTCATGCATGCACTTCCACAGATGAGAAACGTGGAAGACATCATGAACGCCGGATAGATTTTCTAGGAGCTTTACTCTATAGGTCATTTGGCTGATCCTTCCGATTATAGGAAATGGTCCCACAAATCTAGGTGCCAACTTCCCTACACATCCGAAGCGAACCACATTCCTCAGAGGTGATACTTTGATAAAAACAAAGTCTCCCACTTCAAATTCGATGTCAGTTCTCCTCCTATCTACATAGGATTTCTGCCTATCTTAAGTTGTCTTCATCCGCCGTCGAATAAGGCCAATCTTCTCGGACGTTTCTCTAACCATATCAGGCCAAAGTAACAATCTTTCTGTAGATTCCCACCAGCAAGTTAGTGATCTATAGGGTCATCCATACCATGCTTCGAAGGCTGCCATGTTGATCTAGCTTGATAACTGCTGTTATAAGCAAACTCTACTAAAGGAAGGTGTTCTTCCCAAGTCCCTTTGAAGTCTAGGATACACAACCTTAGAAGAACCTCTAGAATTCTGTTCACCCTCTCCGTCTATCCATCGGTCTGAGGATGATAAGCGGTGCTAAAAAACAACTGTGTACCTAATGCTTCTTGCAAGCTCCTCCAAAATTCACTGGTAAAGATGGGGTCACGATCGCTTACGATGCTGGAAGGTACTCCATGAAGACGAACTATCTCACGAACATAAATTGCTGCCAACCATGATGTCGTCCTCTTACTCTTGACTGGAATGAAATGAGCGCTCTTAGTCAATCTCTCCACTACTACCTAAATACTGGTGTTGCCTTTCTTTGACCTAGGCAACCCATTAATGAAGTCCATGGAGACGCTCTCTCATTTCCACTATGGAAACTCTAAAGGATGAAGTAAACCACCAGGCTTCTTTTGCTCAGCTTTAACTTATTGGCAAACTAAACATTGAGAAACAAATTCTACCACATCTTTCTTCATCCCGGCCCAAAAGAAAACCCTCTTCGTGTCTCTGTACTTCTTATCACCGCCTAGATGAATAACCATCTTAGAATGGTGGGCTTCTTCTAGGACTGCCTTTATCAAGCTTCCAGTTTGAGGAACACAAAGCCTCCCGTCTCGTCGCAACCACTCCTTTTCATCTTTGGAATATCTACTGAGGTGACTAGAAGTCTCTTGTTTCCTGAGCTTATCCATGATGTCTAAAATATGTGGGTCACCTTGCTGCGAAGCTCCTATCTGATCCATAAGAGTTGGTCGTATCTCTAGCGATGCAAATAAATCAGGCAAAATCTCGATGGAGGGTCTAAATTCAAAAGTTAATATGAACTCCAAGCTCTTCCTTTCCACAAACAGAGGACTTAAGGCCATCCTCTGCCTACTTTGTGCGTCAGCCACACTACCCATGCCAGGGGTATAAGTAATTTCAAAATCATAAGAGGATAGGAACTCCATCAACCTTTGTTTCCTTAAATTATGATCCTTTTGCGAGAACAGGTACTTGAGAGATTTATGATCGGTGTATAACTCGAACTTCTCTCCAAGTAAGTAATGACGCCACGTCTTTAGCGCGAGTACTATGGCAGCTAGTTCTAAATCATGGGTGGGGTAGTTCTTCTCATGAACTCTCAACTGTCTACCCCCATAACACACTACTTTTCCTTCTTGCATCAGAACTGCACCAAGCCCTGTACCACATGCATCGGTGTAAACTGTAAAAACTTTATTCCCATTGGGCAAAGTCAAGACTAGGGCTGTTGTCAGAGCCCTTTTTAAACGTTGGAAAGCAACATCACTATCCATATCCCATGAAAATGCCATATGTTCACAATTTACAATGGATCTAGCATGATTTAGTCACAGGAACTAATCCAAACCATAGTCATATCAGGTTTACTTTTAAATATTTAAAACTAAAATCAACTAAGAACTCACAATGTTTGGATTAGAAATAGAACTAGAAAATAAGCTTGTTGAGATATGGATCTACACCTGAATCTTTAAATGATTAGCCTTATTTGATTGTTGTAGAAGATAAAGGATCCAATTCAGCTCAGACACCGGCAACGTTTGGCCTTCATAAAATTCCAGTCAAGAAAACAAAGAGAAATGGACCTCTATATATAGCTGCCAGCCTCCAGAAACAGACTGGCACCTCAGCCCTAGGGGGATCGACCCCCCCTTAAGGGGTCGACCTATTGGTCGATACCCTCTTTGAGGGGTCGACACCCCTCCTATGGAGTCGACTCCCCTAGGCGGGATTTTTCCCGCTTCCCCCACTTTCCGTGATTTCGAATTTTGAACTGAAAATTTTGAATTTTTGGGTCCTATATATATATATATATATATATATATATATATATAATTCTTCTACGCGTACACAAACTTCAAACCTTCATAACTTCCTCATACGGTGTCCGCATTACGCAAACCAAATGTCTATCTTAACCAGAATTTCGAGACGGACGCAATAGCACAGTCCATTTCCATTAGTTCTTAATATTAAATTAATTATTATTTAATTTTCCTTCTTTAATGCTGTTAAAATTTTGAGGTGTTACAATATGTTAAGATAAACGATGATCTAGATGAAGAAGGTGCCCTATTTGTTTTGATTGAGATCTAATTTGCAATGATGCATTTTGATACAATAATGAAATGTCTTGTAATCCATAGTACAATGAAGTAATCCATAGTACAATGAAACTAACATCCCAATAAGTTTTTCTTTATCTCTGTTATAGCAGAGGAGTACTCTCTGTTCATTGGCATTGATCCTCATCTGGATGCTAGATGCTCCCAGGTTATTTTGTTTAACAACAATTATTTAACCATCTTTTGATAAAAACACCTAAGTTATCCCCTAAGAGTTACAATCTGCAGAGGGCTAACGGATAATTTTGATATTTGTCTTTGAACATATCATATAACTTAAAAGGTTATGGAGTGTAAGCTTTAGTTCTGAAGTGGACTAAGAAGCCGAAAAGTTAACATGCTGAGTATTTCATGACAAAAAACTGTAATTCTAATAAATGTTTGCACTTTATTTATACAGCTGTATTACTCTGAATCTAATTTAGTTGTCGCTGATGTAACTATTGAAGAATTATGTTTATGGTAATGTTACACAGTTAATTTTGTGAATACATTGACATACTATTTGCTGTTATGCTTCTTGTATAATATATGTGCTCTTCATTTACTTTGCTATTTTGATGAAGTAGATGTAAGTCATGTTCTAACTGTTGTCGTCAATCGGTTTATTTATAGCATAGTGTATCTTCCTAATATACATGTCAATGTACCTTTTGATGCTTTAACAGTTATTCATCCCATTACCCAGTAGTGTATATTATAAACATGTATATTTAAATGTCATTATTAATTATCAATTTCAACTGGCTTTAAATCCACCTTCATCTCAGAAATCCAAGATTTGACTTTTTTGTTAATATTGGGTACTCGTTAGGTTATTTCGGAGAAAACATAATAAAATATGATAATCTAAAAGATATTGAGGGTAGGTAAACTATAAGTTGTATGCTTCGATAGATCATAACAAAATTTATACTCAATTTTGGTTCACTTTGTTATAAAGCACAGGAAAAAGAGGCTTTGGCGAAAGACCAAAGAGGAAGAAGCTGTTGCTTTCGAGTTTTTTGTCATAAAGCGTAGGAAGAGTATGTTTATTGTAATTTCTTATAAATATGTGACAATGCATAAAAACAATTAATGTGACTTTATAAATGATTTAAATATATAATTTGTATTAGTTTTTAACAATTGCAAGTACAATTTATATATATATATATATATGTTGCATCATTTTTTTTATTTTGCATCGTTTTAACAACATGCAAAAATAGTTGTGATAGATATCTATTACAACGGGTAACGCCAGTTGTAAAATAAAGTTTTTCACAACGTTTATTGCCCGTTGTAATAGATATCTAAGTACAACATGGCCTAATACAACGGTTGAGATGTCGGTTGCGAAAACCATATTACAACGGTTATTTCCAACTGTAAAAATGATTTTTACAATGGCCAATGATTGTTGTAAAAGGGGAACTATCACAACATGGGCGAATACATCGGTCGTAATGCCCCTTGGAAAAGCCCTATTACAACGGGCATTGCCGGTTGTAAAAAGTTTGTTTTATTGTAGTGATATTAACAGATTTTAAATATAATTCCATTTTTAATTTCCAATTTAAAAAATTTGTTCCATCAAAAATAGTTGTGGTATTATTAGACTGACTCTCGCTATACTAACTAGGAAAATCCATGACTCTAAAGTTAATAGAAAATACCTTCTCTAATACCACTTATAGGATCTAGATTAACCATAGAGGGGGTGAATAGGGTTTATTGCAGTTTTGAGGAATATATAAATATCTCAGAATAGATCATAGTAGAATAAAAAAATGCAAAAAATAAATGACACATAATTTATCTAGCTTCAACAAACTCCTGCCTACTGCTGCATTCCCAAAGTTTCTTACTAAGAAATAAAACAATCTCTACGTTACAATTCCCTATAAACTCGCGACATTCGATCCCAGCTGTCCTAATCCTACGCTCAAAAACCTATACTGTTCTCTATCCCAAAGATAAGATTTTTCCCTAAATTACAAATCTCTAACTCTCCCTACTTTAAAAAATTAGAAAACCTATAGATCGATTTCAAAAGAAATACAACAAAAAACAATAAAATAATAAAAAACCTTAATACACTTCAAATTAAAACTTAGACTCCCTTTCAAAAATATTAGGCCGGTCCCTTTTAGTTTATGTTCCACATGAACTATCGGCTTCTTATTTAAAGCTTCGATGGTTGATTAGGGTTTGTCTTCTAAATCGCAACAACTGGAATTTCTTTGTATTTTGATCTCTGATTGCTTGGATGAAATGCTTGCTCTCGGTTGATCGATTTGGCTGAATTGTTTGGTTTCGATAAATTGCCTGTGTTGAATCGGTGACATTTATAGGGTGTAGAAACGCTTTAATCTCTCTGATTTCGTATGTGGATGACTTGATCTTGATATTATGTGATTGTTGCTTGTTGAAATTGTCATGTGTGTGCTCGTTTGATTTATGGAAACCTTCTATTTGTTTTCTTAGCTAAAATATTGCACTTGATTTTCTGGAAAGTTTGATTGGATTTCTTGCCAAAGATAAAAGATGCCGAATATACTAGTTTGCATGAGAAACTTCTTGTCAAATTTCCATTGAGAATTCTTTCTCGCAACACTTGCATGACTGAAATATTATTTGCCAAAAACGAAACCTTGAATAATTCTTTGTTTTGATTTCCTGTATCTGTTGATTTGAAAAAAAAATCCTTTGATTGATACTGACAAGAACACATCACTTTAAATTCTTATACTAAAATTTTTTGAACAGATACAATGCTCAACCACTAATGAGAACAATTGCTTATACTCTTTCACTTTGCACCTGATAGTGCTATTATCCTGGTTTGGTTGTATGTGCACTTTGTATGTTGTCTTATTGCATTGGTACTTGCTCATACTTATGGGTTTTCTAGTTTACACATGTGTTATTCCTGTATGTGCTTGCTGTACATATATGATGCACTTCCTTGGTTTGTGTATGTATTTTACTGCCATATGCACTGTTTCATGTGCATGCCTTGTGTGATGCCACTGTCTTTGTCTATGCACCATATTGCCATTTGCATGTTACCATGCATGTGTATTCTTGAACTTGAAACTTGACAATGTTCGAACTGAAAATAGTCTTGTACATGCCGTGTACCCTATATTTTGCCATGCTCTATGCACTTTTAACTGCCATGTCTTTGCTTGCACTTGTGCAACACTTTCACCCTTGTGTGTTATATTTCTTCAATCCCTTATGTACTTCCATTTCTTCTTGATGCCATGTCACTTTGCTTCAACTTTGTACATGCTGGACTATCTCTATTTTTGTGGTTGTGTTACCTTGTACATGTGCATATTTGATCATACTGCACCATGTTTAAGATGTTAGTTGCTTGCTATATTCCATGCTCTGGTTTATTGAATCATGATCTACTGCCATGCAAACTTGACATTTGTATTGCTCCTCTGTTATGTTATCTTTTCCAGTTGCACCATTTCACTTGAAAATTGTCATTGTGCCATGGTTTGACTTTGTTGCTTTAGTTTATTGCACTTATACAATGCTCTGGCTTGGGGTATTATCATATATACATACATGTCTTGCTACTTCTATGCATGCTGCACTGATGTGTGTGTACACCTATGTTTGACATCATTTGAACTTGTGTACATGCTTGGCATTTGGCATTGAGCTTGGCTGGTTTTTGTATTTGAGCTGCTTTATGCTTGTCCAATTTCCTTGTGTATTTGTTGCTCATATATGTGTCTCTTGATCTTGAACTTGGCTTGGGTTACTTTTGTTCTCTTAGAACTTGAAACTGGCCATTTCGATTTGCTGATGTGACCATGTTTTGAACTCATTCTTATGTGTAGTCGTTGATGCACCTATGTGTTGTTCTTGCATGAACTTGAACCTGAAATGCACTCTTCGCTTTGCCATGTTGCTTTGTTATGTACTTGTGTACATTGCTTTTTGTATACTTGAAGCTCATGTGCATGCCATTTTGTTGTCATGCTATGTATTAATCATTTCTTACATGTTGCACTTGTACTTGGCCATTTGTCATTTCACTTGGACTTGGCTCTTGCATGTTGGTTCAAGCAGAATTGAGTCGCGCTTGTGTATTGAACACTTGAGCTTTGATCCTTTGCTGATCATTGTCAACTCTTGTTGGTTGTACTTTTCCACACTGGACATGTTGTTTATATGCTTGACTTATGCACCTGCACATTATAAATATATGTGTACATACATACCATTGTATGTGTATACATGTATTGTGCATGTGCAATTATATTTTCTATTTACATCAGCAGATCACTATATGATGTGTCATTGCTGGTCAAGTTCATCAGACAATAATGTGAGTTGAGACTGGTCTTGATCAACAGAACACCATAGTTGTGTAGAGGTTGATCTACTGGCACTAATATTTAGTCTACCTTGTGGTTTTTACAGTGAATCACTGTGAATGTCACAAGCAGTCTAGACTCAAATAAATGTACATACATATCAGACAAAGTCTAGAAATATGATGAGAAATACACCAAAATTCTAAGGCAAATAAAATTTAAAATAATTTTTTATTTGCTAACATTTAAATTTATTTTTTGTTCCAGTTTAATTTGTGTGATTCTGTAACAACCCGAATTCCGATAAATCGATTATTTTATTCAAAATTCTAATCCATTAAAACCCACGTTAGTTGCTCTGGTATCCTGCAGAAAAGACAGAAGTATAAAATATATCAGAGCTTAAAAAATATCTCATAACGGAATGGATAAGTATGATATAATCAAAGCATAGCCTTACCGTAGCAATAATACTGCCTAACTAGTATCCAAAGCTATCATATCTCTGCCACAAATCTAACATGCGAGTATGTTACGAGGAGGGGGCCGAACACAAGTTCTGGTCACTGGATTTAAACTATACACTTCGGATAATCCTACATATACCGTTCAATCACATTTTCTTATTTATTAGGTTACTTGGGTTAACAGCACTCAAGGCTTACACACACGCCGTACCCATTTACTTCCCAATGGATTAACCTAATACAGTATATATGTAGCTACCCCCCCTAATATTGAGGTACACCCCATGGTATCGCACTCGCACGGTCTCCACCGTAATGCCACATAAATGAACGGAGTCCCTCATCCTATGCTGGAGTGACATACAGATCTCAACATAACAATGTTACGTTCTACATATATCTATCATTACTATGATACTTAATCCTACGGACTGCCACCCTCGATCACATCAGATTCCATCACAGTGTAATTCCCTCAAGTCTACGATACACCATCCAGAGCAGACATGCATGTATCTAGACTTTCCCATGTACGTATCGTCAATCGTATTGGATGCCTTAACCACATAACCTCTAATGTGCACTGAGTTCCGTGGTAGGGCTATAAAAGAAATACGAAACTCGATCAGGAGCTTTTCCATATCTATATAATCCCGCCTTTAAGGACCTCAAAATACAGATATCACTCGGGTCTATTTTTCATGGTGGATATGGCCCCACCTTGGCCTATCCCTCAACTAGTAAAGACTACAAGAGCTAAGTGACTTCCCCCTAACAAACAATCTGAACATCCAGTTGGCGTTTCCCCTCAACAATTGTACCTCGATAGTGAAAGGTGAATGGTATCTTGGGTTTAGCTCCCGTCTTTTCCCATCCCACTAGTTGTTGATGACGCGTACCCGATGATCTACTATCCTTGTTGGTCTTGACCTCGCCTCCCGTTGAGGTGATCACCGAATCATCACAGTGTCACCTTGTCACAACATTCTGACTGCAAAGCTACGTTTGCAGTCAAGGCCCACCCACCTAGTAGTAACATGCAGACCCAACCTCTGCGAGCACAGCCTAAACATCTGCCCGCACAGAGAACTACCAGGACCACCTTACGTATCTCATGAAGCCGCGTGCTTCCCCTTCCAGTCTTTCGGAGCTGACAGAATAATCAGATGAACGTGCGCTCCCCTCGTGCCTTATGACACTATGATGATCTACCCCGTTGGGTTATTCACCCTCAAATGTGTGGACTGGTCCAAGCGCCTCAATTTAATATGTTATTAGACCCTATGTCTGAATATTCTTTTATGCGCTTGCTTTACCTCATCAGGTTTCCATTTAACTTGGTTGTTCCCATTCACATTGACTTCTAATTCAAGTTACCAAGTTCTTTTCGCTTATTAATTTCAGTCATATAACTTAATCCATTTAACTTTATTAATAAGCCCACAACATGTTATTCTCTAGATTGTGATCTAAGGTCTGTAATCCACAATCTCTTTTATATTCTTGTTTGATTTCATAGTTACCATAACATGTTCTACTTAATATGTAATTAAGTATATATCAATTTACATGTTTTCTGTTTAACATGTTAGTCATTATTTATGATTAAATATAATTTATTTCATTTCATAAGTTTGCCTCATTTTTTCTTATTTAATCATAATTTCATCTTATACTTTCACTATAACTTATCGTTGTTTACTTATTAACTTAGTTCTCTTAACTAAGGTTTACTAATGAGTTCCTTTTCCATTTGTTATATCCTGTGTTATAATTTCCTCTTCTTCCCAGGACAAGTCTAAACGTGTTATTCTTATTAGCAGATTTCAGACTTCCAAGTTTACAGATTACTTAATTTATAATTATGTACAACTTATCTTATTACATAAGTTATTCCATTTTCTTTATCTTTTATTATAACCTAAGTTACAATTTCCACTTGTCTCTACCTATTATATAACATTCTCATTAGTGTAATCAGTACGGAGGCACGTACGATGGACGTGTACATAGATAAAAGTGACCAAAAATGAATGAAACAAAATATGGAAAAGTGTAAAGTTTACTAAGCTAGCAGTAGTCATAAGTCGCAGTTAGGTGAAGCCGTATAAGTGAACTGCAGTGTAAAACATGGAAATGGAATGCTGAAAAAATGTTAACAATTGTTTGCAGTCAGTAAATATCACTGTAGACAAAGTACAATGATATTGTAAGTAAATAGATTGCAAACAAAAACTGATATACAATAAATTCCAATTTAAGCAAATCATAGAATGGTAAGAAAATGTACAACCACGGTGTAATCTTCAAATAATACTTGTAGTCATCATTACTCACAAATAAAGAAGATAAAGCTTAAGCGCCCTTTTCCATGAGTACATCGATTCTCACTTGTCCACATGCCAGTTAGATTTGATTTGGGTCTGTTCTTTCTTAGAAAAATTGATGAGTACTGTGGTTTTGTGAAGAAAGAAAACTTAAAAGAGAAGAAATTGGGAAATGTTGAGCTAAAAGGCAGTGAGATATCATTTTTCTGTAAATATGCTCTCAATATTTTGTTGAATAAGTGAAACAACAGCAATTAAAATTTGGCCTGAAAACAAACACATAAATGATTAAATGGTGTATTTGTGGAAAAAAAATGTTGAGTGAGCATACAAATAAATAATCGTGCACATATGTTATATCATTATGAAAAAATGTGGGGAACAAATTTAAAGGCCAAAAATCAGTACTGTGTATGGTTTAAATTGTGAATTCGTGCAATCTGTAAGAAACTGTTTATTTAAAAACAACATATATTTATCACCTAGTTTTCAAATGTGGAAAGCTTATATATGGTCAATCCAGTATGTCAAAAAATATTGCTCTGCGAGAGTTAACGTAAGCTATTAGTTTCTAAACCTAAAATCTCATCAAATAATGATATTCAATCTACCTTTGTTTTTTTACATTAGAGAAGTATTTGAACTTTCAAATTTCAAACTGTTATAGTTATTGTAGAGATCCAGTGGGGAATGATTCACATTCCTTTTCTATGTTGAAACGACAGTAGAATTTGACAGTAAGTTCAAAATCAGCCTTTGGTTTTTTTTTTAAATTTTTTTATATGAAATAGCCTCTTTTTACAAAACGTATAAATTTATCACATTCTAGAATTCATTTTTATAAATTCCCAGTTGTAAAGAAATATATAAACTAAAGATGATAGATCTATACATAATAGATAATTAAGTAATTACTAACCTTATGCAATCAGATTAACAGAAAAATTACTATCCCATATTAAAAAAATGAAAATGAACAGTTACTCTAAGAAAATAAAAGAGAAAATTTACTTCACATTCTAATTTCACTCCATTTAAACTGAAATTTGTTGGTTGTTGTGTATTAGTGAAATGCATGTGCTTATTTCTAATCAGTGAAAACTATATTTCCAGACACAATCACCTCCAGCACACCGTATCTTTTTTAACACGCTGTATTTCCAAACACAGATACCCAGTTAATTGATATTCTGGTCATTTTTCCAACCGAATTTGGTGGAATAAAAGTAGCAGTAGATTGCAGAGTATGTGATAGAAAGATGGTATCAAAGGGGCTGGGTGGACATAAATTTCAATGAATAGCGAGACTGGGGAAAAAAAGTAATGAAGCGAAAATTTGGTTGATGACCATTAGTAATCAAATGCCTTTTCGGTGCAATGTGATATTCAAGTCAATTTGGCATGGATTTGGCATGTATGGTATTTTTACACTGTTATCCATCACCTAAATAAAAGAATTTGACAATTTAATATGGCTGAAAGATTTATGGGAAGGAGCTGATAATAGAAATGTGAAGATTAGAAAACTGAATATAGTATGAACATACACAAACCTGCTCCATGCCCATTAGTAATCCACAGAGTCAGTGCTAGATGATGTTTATGTGAATTCAGTCGACTTGGCATTGGCATGGTCATGTGAATCCTACTTACCATTAGCATGGTCATGTGAATCCATCAACTAATTACCAAAATAACAACACACTACTTAATAGAAGTGAAAGATGAGTGAAAATGATATGGTAATATAAATTTCCACCATCAAAGTTTCAGACAGTTCAATTTTAGTTTCATATGGTTGATGGGTAATATAAAATTAAGTTTCAAACAGTTCAAAAATTAGCACACAATTGGGACTAATAAAATCATGCATATAAGAATGGTCATATACATCTTTCGTAAATTGTCACAGTTGCATATAAGCAGCAGTTGATGTTAGTTAAACCAATTGCTAGCACTATTACTCACTGCGCGATCTTGAAAATAGTACAAAACCTTACAATAAAAAAAGCATGAGTAATTTTCGATGGCTTTAGAGTACGAACGTGGTTAACATTTGGTCGATCACCAATTACACTAATAAGCAGAACCTCATTTATGCAACATACTGTAAGTCTATATATTGATCTTGTAGTTACTATACATGCTATAAAAAAGGCAAGACTATCCCCTTAAAATTGTTAAAACTTAAAACCTAAGGTTCAAGTTGAAGTACAATAGGAGATAACAACTTCATTCAGACGATAAATAACCAAGCAAAATAAGACTGCTATCACACTGGGATGGTTATACAAGTTCACATTGAAGATTAACAATGCAACTTAAAAGTTAAACCTTTAAACATGGAAATCTTTCTAGTGGTGTATTAGTTATTTAGAGGAAACAATAGTAGTAAAACCTTCTCTCCAGCAGGAAGAAGAAATCCAGCTAAATTATAGGCATAGCCTACACTGTTGGTAGCAAATGCACTTTTTAAGCTTTTGCATTGTATCATGTGTACCCATGATTGGTGTAAGCTGTAAATCAAATTAGGAAAACATGAGAGAGGTAAGCACAAATTACATTAAAGATTGAGCTTTACATAAAAATAACGGTTCTATCTTGTATGCAACTTAAAAGTTAAACCTATCCCAAGGTACTTAATTATCATATCTTTACATGGATACATGCATACATGTTGTCCTCACGGTATATTTAATGCTTCTTAATTTGTCAGTTCATAACAACCAAACTGCAAGGAAAACTCCGCATGCTTTGAGTTATTTGTTTGTATTTAAGCATGAACTAACAAAAAAAATACTTCTTTTAACGAAAGGTAGAAACATACATACACTCATTTTTAGAAGTTACATTCTCACCCATATGAGCCACATTCGAAGGCAGGATGCTAACACCGTCAAGAAATATAGTACCAAAAACTTTAAGAGAGTAAATGCCAGCACTTTTCGGTAGTGATTTAAACAGCAAGGATCATTCAAGCGGGTTTGAATCATCTCTACAAGAGGAAACAACCTACGCAACCTGGGACTGATTTAGTGTTATGCATAGGTACCGTGAAAGAATGAAGTGGCCACGTCCGACCTATTTGCTTGCAGCTTATCACTTAAAATTATGACGCTGATCACTAATTCTCTCCATCAGATATAAAATACGCAACAAATCACAATGGTCGAATATATTAGCTTATTAAGCACTGCTTAAAAACTAAATTTCAATCATTAAATAGTATCAAATTATATAGATACCGACCAAGGACTTATTTCTGGTCATAAAAGCTAAAAACTGAAGACAAATCATTTCAGTCATTAATCAATCTGTAATTAGATACTGAGAATTTTCAGTTTTAATTTTTCAGTCCCTATTATATGGATTTTTGTAGTGTACAGGGCACCGAACTGAAAAATGGGTTAATGAGTATGAACCTTCTAGTGCCAGTATTGGTTCACTCGTTTCATTTACGAAAACGCCTCTCTGTCCTTTATGAATTTCTCAAAAATATGTGATTTGGTTAAACGAAATTTTTTCCTATCGCTCATTTCATTTCACACCCTTTACATAAAAAATTTCATCTATGTGGTCAACATTAATGTTGCAGCTAGTAAGTTCGATGAAGACGCGCGTCTTAAGCAAACATCATAGTGAAGGAATATCATCACATTTGACCCGGATGGTGGCTCGTTGGCTAGTGTAAAAATGCTGAAATGTATGGAGATGCTTCGACTCAACCTTGAGGACAAGGTTTTTTTTTATTAAAGGGGAGGGGAAATGTTATGTCCCATATCTGCTATTGGCTGCGAAAGGCGAAGATGCTAGCTTAGCTAACAACTTTGGGCATAGTTCACCAGAAAATCTAGCGGATGTGATCAGAGATGAGGGCTGCAGCATTTTAAATGTAACTGGCGTAATAATCGTAATTGTTAAATCGAAGAAGAGGAGAAAACAATATTAAAAAAAATTCTTTGCTAAATTTCTTTCTAACTTTATTGCTTCCACTTTCTCTCTTACATTCTTAACCAAATGACAATAGGCTTTATATAGATAGTCTTACATGACCCTTCAATTTAAGAGACACACCAATTCACAATAGACACCACATTAAACCAAGAGACACATACTTATTTAATAGACACACTAACTTCCATAAGACTCTTGACATAAAGACACTTAGACTTACAAACCAACACTTACTTAATACTAGACACATTGACTCATAAAAATACATGACTCTTTATTTTTTCTCTCATTCCCAATAGCAACTAAAGTTTACCCAACAAAACTCCCCCGTAAACTTAAATGCTTTATTCCACCAATGGGGTTTGTATACGTCATCGACCAAATCAGCATATGGAGGCATTTCTTCCTTAGCAGCATCTTTTTCAACATACTCCAGGTTTTCTTCCAATGTCGTTGCACCAACGCACTTCAGCTTCCCTCTAGCCAACATTGGTTTGAACAAATTGACAGCATCACATTTTTCTTCTTGTCTCACATTATTTATTTTCTTTCTTATCTTGCTTTTCACTTCACCGGAAACTTTTGTAATCTTTTGTTTGTTGCTTTCTTTTACCTCCTCAATGACTTTTCCAACTTTGTTCTTCTCTTGGTCTACAACGCTCTCATCTGATTTTGCCTTTGGAGATTGGACCATCACTGAATCCGCTATCTCAGATAATCGATGTTTTGCTTCCTCGTCAAGGCTCCCTTCTTCTTCATTTTCATCTTTCTCATTTTCATCTCCTTCGCTATCCTCACAGCCATCATCCTCAGCATCGTTCTTCACTTCATCGTCCACCTCTTCCTTATCATCATCAAGGTCAACAACTTCATTTTTCTTTTCTTTTACATCGTCATCTTCTTCTTCTTTGCATACCTCTTCCTCGGGTTCTTCTTCTTTACACTCATCAACTTCTTCCTCTTTTTTTTCTTCTTCAATTGAAGCGACCTGAACTTCCCCGGTCTCCGAAGAGATGAGATAGAACGGATTACTGTGAGGACAAGACAAATCAGAACGCAGACGGAAGAACATTTCATTGCTATTACAACAATTCCATCAGATACAAGAATATACAGAGTATAAATGAATAAATTACATTCGATAAATATCAGAGATTACAATAAATTACATAGCAGCGGGGAATAATACAAAAGCACAACTAGAAGTGATACACGGATACAGAGCTTTCCGAGCATCGTTCCAGCTGTAAATCAGGATCCTGTGAATATAAATCTGCAAAACCAAAACTACTAGCTGCCCGTGCGGAAAATAGGGGCACCCAGAGTTTAGGTTAAAACAATAAACTCCAGGTCAGTCATGTGACTGGTGTGAGGACTAAAACAGTTATTTAAAGCTTTACTTTAAAAGAGAGTAATTCAAGGGACCACGCCGTATAACACGGAACGGGTTTCCTCCCAAGAATACCAGTGCATAGAATAAACAGCGCAATGCTTTTTCGAAAAATGAAGCTATTATAAGACGCAGGTCCCATCACACAATGCAACGCAAGCCAGAGGATAGGGTTTTCCCTTATAATAGCCAAACATGCTTGGTACGTTTAAAACAAATCATTTGATACTATAATAAGTGTATAGTGTCAAAACAATTTCAATCATAAATATAAATCATAGACGGCATGGGTACCATATATCATGTCGTCATACTAGTTCTACAATTAAAACCGCAATACTCGTATTGGAAATTGGATTTTCGTCATGAGTCGAGGCAAGGGGCAAGCTTCTCTCCACTTTCGAGACACTTTAGCAAATGTCTCAGGGCTACGCACTCTGGGCAACCCTGGATCTTCAGGGCCGGTCCTCACTTACGTTAGAGGATTGGCAATTCCTGAACACACGTTTCCCAGTCTTTACAGACCTAAAATCGAGGCGCCTCATCCAACAACCACATAGGTGAAAAGTATATAAATGTCAGGACTGGTAAGTCAATGACACCACCAAAGCTAGAAAGAAACGTCGTGCTCTCCCTGCAGTCCTTATCCCGTTTTTGACTCATACTGAGGTGTGAGGCTCGCGAATTCACGTTATACACAAAGCTACGCCACAAAGGCCGTGCTTTGATCATCAACCACAAAACTTTGCTTTTCAACAGAAGCCTTGATCCATGCAACTCAACGTGCCACAGGCAATTCATGCCATTCGATTGATATCTATCGATATATAACCTCTAAGCTTGTACGTCTCAGAGAAGGGCGTTAAGCAAGAGAATAAATTCTCCGCTGCCAAACAGATATATATTTAACAGAAATCAATCAACACAGAATAAAATCCAATGTCAAACACACAATCCATTTACAAGTTCGTTCTGGGTCTGAACGAAACCGGAGGCACTTTCCTCGCATATCCATCCATATCCAAGTACGTCTGGACGACAACCAACTGATTCCCTCATCTTGGGTGTACAGCCCAATCAAGATCATCAGTAATCACCCAAACGATGTGAAGACTTCCAGTCTTCGACCACCGTCTTCATCTTCGACATATCGTCGAATCGGTTATTCAGAATGGGTATAAACCCGGCCTTTCCGAACAACCCGCGTATATTAAAAACAAATGTTACACAAACACAACATACGCCTCATTCCAATTAATTAGTCACTAACCGTAAATTAGCAAGAGAACAATTTCCCAAATATTAACCCCGAAGGCCGAAACCAACATCAGATTAATATCCAGGAAACCGTTCTTCTTAACTAACCTACAGCTAGTTTCTAAATTTCATTTTCTTAGGGAAAGGTTCCCATTAATTTTATCCAAGATAAATTCTTTAAATTTATTCTTTAATCTTCCTTTGGATGTCATTTCAAACCAAATTATGGTTTTTCAAACTAGTCGAGACTAGCGAACCACACCGAAGTAATTATTTATTTTATTTCCCAATCCCAACCTATTCATCCCATGAAGCAAAACTGGTAATACTCCATATTTAACAACACGGTGTTATCGGTAAAATTAATTACCATTTCACGTTCAAATCTAATTAAAGATTTAACTATCGCTTTGGAGAAAAACTGGTGATACTCCATTCTCGCTTATTTTTTCAAATTTGATAATTTAGATTATCAATCCCCATTTCAATCTAATTGCAGATTCATCAAAACTCCCTTTACTAGGTTAAAGAACTAATGTCATTTAAAACACAGTTCACGACAAACCCAAATCACATTCTATTTATTATCGAGTTAAAGAACAAATGTTATTTAAAACACCGTTGTAACGACCTGCCTTTTTGACCGTGCCGAATCGACAAAACATGTCAACTCGAACCGCCCAAACGACAGATTGTTATTAGCTCCTGAGGTAAATAGAATAAATCACAAAATCACAGATCACAGACACAAATACAGAGCAATATAATATCTCACAATGGGAAATTTAAAATACAATAGTAGTTCATGAAGCTTTACATCAGAGTTTACATAAACAATACAGCGGAAGTCTAATACAATAAATAACTGATAACAACATGAAACAAAACAATGAGGATAACTGACATTGGAACAACTGATCACCCAATATAAGCTCCAAACTCCAAGAGTGAATCTCGAAACTGTAATACTCGATCTGACCCGAGCAATAGTGCAAAACAAAACAACTCGGATCAGGACTAACATTCTCGTGGAAGTAAATCAATTCAAATGAAATGTTCGATGAAATGCAAACAGTAACTTAGAGGATGTTTGGGATCACCATCCTCTAAGGATCCGTCAAACTAATACTATATAATAGAATACGCTATATACATTAGTGTCTATCAGTAAAGTAAAAATATCAAAATAGCGTAAGCGGGATTACCATGATTACCCTTACACCGTTTATATATTCCCATAGTATATACAGTACCGTAATTCCTCCGTAAAATGGAGGTTGATCAGAGGGCACTCCATATAAAATAGTACAAAACAAAGTCGTAGTGGGCTCGTATAAGGCATGTGACAAGGTACGCAAGGAATGCCAGGGTGGATTCACCGTTTGCAGAGCCGGACTGGTGGTAACGCATAGTAGCAACTACCGCCCACCTCGAGACACACTCCCATAATCAAAAGGGCCCAAATCGAATCTCAACAGTAATAGAATAATATCGAAGAAGTGTGCTCGATAAGAGGTATGACCTCAATTGGTCCGTGCGTAGCTCCTGTTTTAGCCACATCAAGCTGACTCAAGGTAGTCAGGGTCTCGTAATTAATATGAAAATACAAAATAGAGTCGTTCGCCAAATCATCCCCTTCATTCTGGAACTCCACCGCGTACACAGTTGTTAAAGTGGTTTTCGGTATTGGCAGAGAGTATGACAATAGTCGATCCCGGTCTCTTTAACAACCAACCGTTTACATTTTTCACACCGTGGTCATTATTTTATAAATCATTTTATAAAATAGTTTATACGAAATATCATCGATTTTGAAATCAAAATTAAATATCTAACTTCGAATATATAAAATTATGAAACTCATTCACTTAAATCGCTTAGATCGAATTGATTTAGAAATCATATCGTAAAGGTCTTAATTTCCATTTAAATCAATACCAACATTTAACTTCGATAACATTTTTGATTCGGTTTATATTCGCAAAAATTCAAGTTTGAAACAATTCAAATGATTAAATTTCACCTTTCCAAGAATTCACTTTAAGTTGATTCAGTTAAATCCAACCTTTTGGTTCAAATTCAAAGTATACGATTCAAGTCAAAACTTACATTTCAATTAAACAAATTTTATTCAAGTCATACGATTCGAAATCGTTATTCAAACAATTCATAAAAACAAGTTTACTATTTAAGCATTCATTCAAGTTGATTCAAAATCCAACACTTAAGTTCAAATTTAGTTTATATAATTTACTTCGAAACCTTATGTTTCAAATTAAATCAAATCATATAATATATTAACTCAAATCGAACTATCAAATTTATTACTTAAAATTTGAGTTGAAGCCTTATATTCAATTCAACAATTCATAAGATTTAAAATTATTCCTATAAATCAATTTCACAAATTTCCCAATTCAAACCTAACGATTTACAAAACCAATTCTATATAAAATTTAAATATTTAAATTTACACTTCTGTCACTAAAGAAATCAAATTCATTTCATTTTTACCTAATTCAAATTCATCTCCACTAAAAGTTCGAATCAATTTGAATTCATAACTTAATATGAGTTCACTCGTTATTCTAATATCGTTATAAAAATTTACATCTTTAAACTTCGAATTTAAATCACGAAATCTAACCTATCCATCTTGACTTCATTAAAGTTTATGAAATATATATATAAGAAAATTAATTTTGAAAATAGATATATGTATACATATATATAAGTTTATAAAATTCTAAAATAATTTAGAAATAGATTATAAATATATATAAGTTTAAAATAATATAAATAGATTTAAAGAAATATTTACAATAATATAAAAAGGTTAAAATACTTATAGGAATAAATTATATGGTTTAAAATAAATAAATTTATAAGTAAAATCTTAAACAAACATTTAAATCCCTATTTACAAATAAGTCATTTTAAAACACATAATTTAAAATATACAAAATAATTTATATTTAAATAAAATATAAATATAAATATATAAAGTCTTAAGTAAATATTTTAAAATAAAACTCATTTTACTTCGAAAACATGACCGACGGTGCCCGTATATAGTTTTTTACCCTATGGTCAAGTGATACGGATATTTATCATTTCAACCCGCAATTTATAAAATTTCTACGGGTCTATCATTTCAACCCGCAATCCCAAATTCAATAAAAATCGTTCAGATCTATCATTTCAACCTATAACGATTTTTCCCTATTCTAATGTTTGTTCGGGTATGTATCATTTCAACCCTTAGTGATTTTCCTAAAACTAGGGTATCAACAATCACAACAAAATCACATAGTATCAATCACAACATACATATCATCAGTGCAACTACGTGTCATATGAATATATCGTGTTGCATATGAAATGTGCATACATATCAAATCAAACAATTTCTACTAGCAACCTATACATTTCATATAACAGTTCATTATTGATCTAACACCCATGAAAAATGTAAGTCAGGTGTGAGATAAACTCACCTTTTGTGGCACGACAAAAGAAATGTTGATACGGACGGATACGAGATAAACGACGAAATCCGAATACACTCGAGATCGATTCAAATCGACTACAGAGGACCGAATATGTTCATGCTGAAAGAAATATACGCAAAATTAATATTATTATTTTTAACGTAAACAATAAGATAGAGATTATGGTAAATCGCCAATGCTAAACATGCATGACACATGTTCCAAACGCATACTGCAATTCAAAACGCAAGCTCTACAGGGTTACATATATATAATGTCAAGTTTTTATTTTATTTAAATAAGCTCAGATTTAGGCCCTTAATAACAAAACAACATAGCAAAGGACATCAAATTCTCAGATTCAAAGGACGGAAAGAAGATATAAGTAAATATATTAAAATAGGAGTGGGAACAAAAGAATACCCAGGCGAGCTACAGGTTTCGGCCACCGAAAGAATACAGCCTCATAGAAAAGCAATTTTCTTTTTTATATATAAGCATGAGAAGAAAGAAGCAAAACAGAAAACCACGACATATCCAAAACGCAAAGGAAGCTCGATCTGAAACCATGAGATGCGGCCGGAGAGAAGCTCAGTCGGAGCGCGCCTGACTTGGCCGGAGTAGTGGCAGCCGAGGTCGGTGACGATGATGACGGGAGGCGGAGGCTTGGGTTTTTGGACGTAGGAGGAAAATACTTCAGGCGTTTCTTTTCCACTTTGTCATGCATTTGTATGATAATTGATTTGAGGCAACTGGCAACATCATTTTTTATTAAAGAAGATATGAACGGTGGAAGAGTTTTCAAGTGGAAGGAGAAAGGATAAGGGAGCAGGTAATAAAGATAAGCACAGCACAGATAAAAAGAATGTGGCCTCTTTCTGTTTGCATCCCAACAATTCGATATAAGAGATACGGAGTATTAGACGGTGGAAATTTGAATAGGTAGAGTGGTTACCCATTATCACGCACTCCATAAATTTAGATTTTATAGATTTTAAAATAAAATTTGTTCGCTTTATAAATTTATAAAAAAAAAATGTGTTTGGTATTTAATAGGAAACATGGAGATAGATAAGAGATGACGCATTGAACTTTGAGATAGTAGAGTTCAAAAAGATAACTAACGCATGCATTAGAATTGGGAAAGGATTCTCTAAATGAATGGTTGGAAAAATGACATGCGCATGCATGTTTAAATAAGAAAGGTGAATGTTTCTTCCCATCATTTCCCTTTTAAGCGCTATATGAACGTTACTGACTGGGTCTGCAGACCCAAAATGGCTAAAAAAATATGTAGAATCATAAAAGGGACACATCAAACTCAAATGTCACCGTTTCAAAAATGAACTGTACAAGCCTTTTCGCAGTTTCAGCGCGAACCGAGCACCGAAACTGACAAATAAATATATTTTGGTAATCAGCTCGACGAGACGGACACAACGGTGTATAATTTGCAGTGTCAGGATGCTCCGTTCAAAAGCGCGTTACGGACCCCTTTGACGTAAAAATGCGGACGGAAAACGGAGGTCAAAACGTCCGATTTTCACGAAACGAATTTCGCCGTCGGATTCGTGACAACGAATAGAATATTTTTCGTGTTTGTCCGAACTGGTTTTGAAGAAATTTTAAAATCGTTAAATTTTGAACTGATATGCGCAGCTTTGCCCTGGAAAATGCGTGATCGACAAACATTCAAATTTTTCGATGAAATTTTTACAGTTGCTACATCTCACTGTACGTATTTCAAATTACAAATTCCCGTTACAAGAAATTGCATAATGTTTTCAAAATAAAATTTGATTTAAATCATTAAAAATAGCAGGTTGTTACAACCGTTCACGATAAACCCACAAATCAATTCTGTTTAAAACCCATTTCAAATTCAGTTTATTTATTTAATAATAAACGGGTTTAATTTTAGTTCAAAACTAGTGCATTTCGATAAAAATCTATTTTTATCTTTTCAAATATGGAGTTTTTCATCCCAATTTTTGCCCAAATCATTACTTACGATTTTACGCAAATTATTACTATTTTTAATAATTTTATTAAGGCCCGTACAGTCGATTTCCAACAATGGCCATCGAACTGCACTTACAACGACCTTTTCCAAATTTGATTTGGACGTATCTCCAAATCCAATCGTTAGATTTCAAATTTCTAATATTCGTTAGAAAGCTCTTTTCGATACGAACCCAACGGTTCCGGTTTTAGGAGAATCCGACGGTCGGATCTCCCGTAATGTCCGTTCGAAGTTAATGGTCGAAATTCGCGAACTGCCGCGGCGCGGCGCGTTCTATTCAGGCCATTATATTATATATATATATATATATATATATATAATATATTTCGTCGATTTCTATTTAAAACGAATTTTATAAATAGTTTTAAATTCGTTTCAAAAACATTTCAACTTCCATTTCCAATTCAAATCAAAATTGAATTTTTCCTTATAAATTCGTTTTAAAATTCATTTGAATTCAATTCAAATTTCAATTCAATTTGAATTCATTTCAAATTAATTTTACTTCCATTTCAATTCGTTTTCAATTCAATTTGAATTCAATTCGTTTTCTATTCAAATCAAATTCAATTCGTTTTCTATTCAAATCAGATTCAATTCGTTTTATATTCAATTCAGTTCGAATTCGTTTTATATTCGATTTAATTCAAATTGGTTTTCTATTCGATTCAATTCAAATTGGTTTTCTATTCGATTCAATTCAAATTGGTTTTCTATTCGATTCAATTCAAATTGGTTTTCTATTCGATTCAATTCAAATTTAAAAACGAATATAATCGATATAAATATCGTTCGCGTCAAAATAGCGCATCTCTAATCAATACGGCTTTATATATTTCAATAATTCCTTTATTCTATTCAACAAATGAATATTTATTTTTGGTCAACACACGACTAATCTCAACGAATGAGTACTGTCCACGTGTGACTATTTTTGTTAAAATATTTCGTTCAACACATGACTAATCTCAACGGATGAGTACAGTCAACACATGAGCCTTTATTTTATAGTGATAAAGATATAAATTTTATTGTTAAAATATTTCGTTCAACACATGACTAATCTCAACGGATGAGTACAGTCAACACATGAACCTTTATTTTATAATATTCTTTATCTTCTAAATTGGAATGAGGCCCAATCAATTACCATATAGAGTTAATTATATGGATTTCATACAACACATGTATATAATAGCAACGATAAATAATCAACCATCATCCAAAGTGCACTACACTGTATAAGCATAAAATATAGATATCTAACGCTTATAACAGCCTGTCAATCAATCGATCGACATACAACTAATTATTGGGATTAGTGTATGTCGTACTTCGTCCCAATACCCGTGTGGGGTTTTCAAACAATCAAACACAGATTTTATTTGTGCAGTTGGGCGATGTGTAAAATTTATCGACCCAATCAATATCAGTCAAATCAGTGTATATAAACAAAACGGCCGATTTGTTTATAAATATTTATTTATTCACTTTCACGTTAAAAATTATATTTTTAACGACCAAAATATTTTATTCAAACTATGAATATTCTATTCGGTTCATTTATTCAATAAAATGATATTTTTATTTCTCTAACATATTTTAGAAAATTTCGGCGGCATAACGGCACGATACTAGAAACGGGACGAGGCCTAGCCTTATCCCCGGTCTAGTGAAGGCCCACGCCATTCACACATCAATCAAATCCATTCAATTCACCAAACAATTCAATTCAAACCAAATAATCTAACCAACTACAAAACCAAACAAACAAGTCCATGGTCTGTGGACGATGGTGTCGGGTGCTACTAAACACCGTCTGCATCCTAGTATATATTTATAACTAGAAAAGGAAATTTTGAGTGAGAAATTCTCACCGATAGCTATCCCGATTCCACGACACTTCATAGATAGAAATCTTCATCGTCCTCGCCTTTTTATCACCTTCGTTGCCCGTAGTCTCTATATATATAAAAATCACATTTTCACTTTGCTATTCAATATATAAAAATCGAATTTTTACTTTGCTATTCAATATACAAAAATCGAATTTTTACTTTGCTATTCAATATATAAAAATCGAATTTTTACTTTGCTATTCAATATACAAAAATCGAATTTTTACTTTGCTATTCAATATATAAAAATCGAATTTTTACTTTGCTATTCAATATATAAAAATCGAATTTTTACTTTGCTATTCAATATATAAAAATCGAATTTTTACTTTGCTATTCAATATATAAAAATCGAATTTTTATAATCACGCTATATGGATAAAATTTCTATTTTCACACCGCTACTATATAGATAAAAATTCTACTTTTACACCGTTATTCTCTATATGAAGATTTCGTCTTTTCAAATATAAAGATTTCGCCTTTCTATTTAAAACTCTCGCCTTTTCACTACTAAAAATATAGTTTTTCCATTGTTAAAAATTATAGTTTTTCCATTGTTAAAAATTCCACCTTTCTATTATTAAAAATTCTAACTTTTCCTTTATAAAAATTTTAACTTTCTATTTTAAAAAAATTCGAACTTTCTAATTCAAAAATCCTAACTTTCTAATTTAAAACATATACAAAAACTGATTTTCTCTGTTTGCTAATCATATATAAAAGAAATAAATAAATTAAATTAAAACATTTAAAAACTTACTGTGGTTGATCGAACGGGGAGGAGAGTGTCGCTGGGGGGGGGGGGGGGGGGTCTTCGGTCAGCAGTAGGAGGAAGGGGGGGTGGCTCGCGTCGGTCGACATCAGGATGGGGGGGTGGTTTGCGGTGGGCTGAGCGGCGGACTTAGGTGGAGCGCGAGGCGGAGTACGGCGGTGGGAGCGCCGGAGCGACGGCCTGGAGCAGATCGCGTTAGGTTTTTTTTTCGTTTGAAAATGATTTCAACGGGGGGGGGGGGGGGGGGCAGAGAGAAGATAAGGAGAGGAGAGAGAGAGGTTTAATTATTTTATTTTTCCACCCAAAAAGCAACTTTTATTTTCGACCTCAAGACGAGGCCCACCGCCTGTCGTCCATAGCTAATAACCCCCATTCCGAACACAATGGGATATGTATCGTAGGCTGATTCGATCGTTTTGATCAGTTTCCGTCAAAATCAACATATAACTCTATATATTGAATTTGAACGCGCATTTCAATTTACTGGGGTCACATACTAACTCTAAAAATTCCCGAAAAATATTTTCTAGCTTCGTATTGACGATACGATCCTAACAAAACTAGTTTCGTCGAATTCTGAGACCGTTGGAAAAATGGCCATTTTCCAGTCGGTTAAAATCAACTAAAACTGGTCAAACGCGTTTTCCTTTGCCACGCTCACATATTGATTCGAAAAATTATGAAATTTGGAATCTAGCAATAACTTTACATCACGGACCCAACAAAAGTGGTTTCGTCGAAATCCGAGGTCGTTTGCAAAATTCCCATTTTTAAGGGCCTTAATTCCATAGCGACTATTCAGAATTTTCAACTGGACATATCTTTTGATTCCCGCAATGAAATTTCGATTTTTCGGATTCGTTGGAAAGATATCCCCAATTAGATCCTATAATTTTGGTTTCACCAAAATCCGGATTGTTTTGCACTCGATACATTCAATTGAAGTTTGAAATCGAATTATCGAACTACCGCGCCATTTTCAATTCTATTTATAATTATATATAATTATTATATTCTAACGACGACGTATACAAATATATTCGTTCGAATTCTATTCAAAATAAATCTCTCATCGATATTATTTAAAATAATTCATTTTAAATATTCGAAATTCGCTAAAATTGCCAAAATAAAAATTTTAAACTGGCCCAGATTTTACGGGTTGTTACATCGATCTTTTCTAAAAAATTGTCAACTTTTTCTTTTACCATCTCTTTCTCTACTTCTTCTTCCTTCTCTTCTACTTCAGGTTCTTCGACTTCCTCTTCATCATCTTCTTCTTTTATTTTTGTTTCATCCTTTCCATACACCTCTCTCAATAATTCCCATGAATCTTTCGCGGTTTTCTCTCCATTAATATGATTCCATGCTTCTCTATCAACGTTCTCACTCATCAAAACACGAGCATGATTATCTCTCCGTCTCAAGCTTACAAATGCTTTACGCTCTTTCTCTGTCATGTTTTTAACATCATTTGGCCATTCGTAGTCATTCTCAACAGTCTCCCATAGTCCTTTGGAGATCAACTCTTCTTTTTTCTACAACTTCACTTTTCGAAATTTTCTTTTGTGAGAACGAATGATGAGAAGAATAAAAATACCATAGTTTCGACCTAGCTCCGATACCAATTTATTAGAATTTAGAAGAAGAGGAGAAAACTAGATTTTATTTCTTTTAATTTCTTACATGCTTGCTTTCAGTTTCTCTCTTACATTCTTAACCAAATGACAATAGGCTTTATATAGATTGCCTTACATGACCCTTCAATTTAAGAGACACACCAGCTCACAATAGACACCACATTAAACTAAGAGACACATACTTATTTAATAGACACACTAACTTCCATAAGACTCTTGACATAAAGACACTTATACTTACGAACCAACACTTACTTAATACTAGACACATTGACTCATAAAAATACATGACTCTTTATTTTTTTTCTCATTCCCAATAGCAATTAAAGTTTACCCAACAGTAATTAGAGTGATTATGGAGCCATTGTTATTTATCCCTATATATGGGTATGCATGGATGTAACTATTGTGAAGAAAATAATACAAAAGTTCATTTTCTGCTGTGTCATATGCTTTCTTCTTATTTTTTCTTCTGCTCGATTATTCCTGCTTCTTCTATGCATTTCTGCCTCTCTTCTACCTGAAACTTACCCTTTACCGTTTTCTTTCTTTTGCCTGGAGCTCCTTTCATTCATTCAATAGCCTCATTTCTTTGTTCCTGTACTTTCGTCTTCCCTCCTCCTCTTATCCCATCATTCGACTTTACTTCTCATACCTGAAACCTCTCATCTCTTCAAGAAACAATCCTTCACCATCCATTACAATTCCCATGGCTGCCTACCCACCTAAAGTCTTATAATTTATTATACTACATTAACCAGTTTTAGTTAATTTTCATGCATATGGATTTTGTAAATATAAATCATTACCGGTGCATAAGTGTATATCTATAGTACACATTGTCTGAGGCATCATTTGATACATGAATTATAAAGTGCTAACTATGGTGAAGTTAACTACTGAAAATGAGCAAATCGTAGATAATATACCTTTATACTTGAGTTTTTGAACCAACTTTTTTGTGTTTAAAGCGATTCTCTATAAGCAATAAAAAACAATTAAAAGAATGCAAATAGCTTAAATTTTCTTATGTGGATCTTCAAGTACTTCAATCATTTCAGATATTTGAGCATGTAAGAAAGTTTGTGGCCATTGGTTAACTGAGTTTATATATGCATAAATTTGATATTTACACATAAACAAGTTAGTAAGCATGATTATTTCTAAAACTAACAATTATGTATCAGAAAAAGCAAGAAAAAAAATTATGTTTAAATATACAAAATCCACTACAAAAAAATTATGTATTGATGATTGAAAGTTACAATCTTTAATCCAGTAATTCAACCTTTAAATTATACCTACAGACCGATCAAAGACTGAAATTTCGATCTTTAAATTTCTAGTCACAAAAAAATATTAAGACTGATGATTTAGTCTCAAAATGTAAAGACTGATAATGCAGTCTTAGGTATACTTGAAATTGAATTTTAAATACAGAAATTCTGTCTTTTATCAGTCTTAATTTACATAATTGAAACACATACAATATCCAAAATAGTAAAATGTGAATCATCATAACGAATTTAATATATCAACATCACAATTTCATACATGCGAAAATAAAGTCAATATTATATAAAAAATGCATAATATCTAATAACAATACACAAATGAGAAATTAATCAATTTATAATAAAACTACATTCAAGAAGATGTGTGCATATACAACACTTCTACAAGAAAGTTAATATAACAAGTCTAAAACATATTTCATTAAACAAAAAGATAATTCAACATGTTCGTTACATATGTTACTTCTAAAAGAAAAAAACCTGTTATTAGAAAGGCGAGCAAATCCGCTAACATATGTACATACATTGTTTCAACAAGAAAATCAAAGCAAATAATTGAAATCGGAAAGAAGATCAATCCATACTCTCATGATGTTGATGTTCAACATTGCGAGATGACTGATAAGACATAGTAGCTCCTGAAAACTGTTGCATATGTGAATACTATTGCCCAAACGATAGTTGTTGTTTCAATAGATCAAAAAATGACATGTTTTGTTGTGTTGCTCTGACTGCGTTGGAATGTAAAGGCGACTGTTGTGATGGATGCACTCCTAACAATGTAGATATGTGACCTAGTAAATTAAAAACATACAAATGTTATTAAAAATAATCCATTAACATATTCCCAACTACAAATTACCACATAGTTGGCAAAATTTCTTGAATAAATATGTGAGGTTATGTCTACATATACTCAGAACACTCATGCAACTATTTCATACATGCGTAGGTGCTAACATCCCAAAACTCACGCAAGCATTCACAACCATCTAACACTATTATGACTTAGAAACTGTATTCATATACATGCAGATATATGAATATATATTTTTTATATAAAATGCGAGTGCAATAGAATAAAATGTGAATGCACCCGGTTATCTCCCTGTCCATGCCTCAAATTTAATGGAGATGTATAGAAAGATTGGAAAGTCCAAATTCAAGTGCCCAAATTGTTTTCCATCAGACATAAAAAGACTCATTTTCAAATTCCTCAATCTAAATCCAAACACTAGAACTTCAATGTCAAAAATAATGGAGAATCCACGGGCTAAAAAAGGATTTGACCATAAATAATTGAATGGATTAGTCCTTTCCTGAATAATTGAATGGTTATATATATCGGCACGCACGATTAACCCTTTTCCTACTCCTTCACGAAAACCGCCTGATCCACAACCTTCAACCACCTCTGTCGCCTTGCCGGCGTTACCAAAAACATACGCAGACACGGTTCGTTCTTCCCACAAACTATCTTCATCTAGCCGAACTCTGAAGTACATCGAACTACAAGCCGAATACGTATTTCTCCCAGAAGCAGTTATCAAAAAATCTGAGGAAATCTGGTCCAACACTATTGTTCTACACCCAATCGATTGTCGCCTATCATTTGTGAAACTGAAGAACTATATCGATCAAGTATGGAAACCTAATGGTGACTATCACGTTCACATTGCACTAGAATTCAAGTTTGCTGTTAGAGAGAATTTTGAACGAATCATGGAATGTACTACTTATTCGTATTTATGTAAATTCCTGCTGATTGAGGAGTGTGTTCCAGATTACGATTACGGCAAGTTTTCTACAATAGAAGTTCAGATGGGGATAAGATTGATGTTACGCACCGCATTCGCCCGGCCTCCGAAGAGACGGGAAAACGCGGATTGTATGAGAACACAACACATCAAAACACAAACATGAGAATATTTCATTGCAGTTACAACAACTTACATAAGAATACAAGAATATATCAGAGTATGAATTAATATTACACAGCGGAAATACAATATCAGAGATTAATAATTTACATAGCAGCGGAAATAAATTGTATAAATACAATGCGTAGCGGAAATACATCAACTAACACAACTGAAAGAAATACACGCATACAAAGCTTTTCGAATATAGCTCCAGTTGTAAATCAGGAACCTGTTAAAATAGAAACATCTACAAACCAAAACTACTAGCTACCTGTGTGGAAAATATGGGCACCCATAGTTTAGATGGGAAACAATAAACTCCGAGTCAGTCATGGGACTGGTGTGAGAACTAAAACTGTTAATAAAACTTACTTTAAAAATTGAAAAATCATGTGACCATGCCGTATGACACAGAACGGGTTTACTCCACATGAATACTGGTGTAAATACATAAAACAACACAATTCTTTTTGAAAAAGGAAGCTATTATAAGACTCAGGTCCCATCACACAATGTAACACAAGCCAGAGGATAGAGTTTTACCTTATAATAGCCAAACATGCTTGATACGCTTTAAAACAAATCATTTTGATATTACTATAAGTGCATAGCATCAAAAAAAACTTCAAATATAAATGTGTCAATCATAAACGATATAATTACCATATATTATGTTGCCATACATCAGTTTACAACTAAAACCGAAAAATGTCATATTGGAAGTTGGATTTCCATCACGAGTCAAGGAAAGAGATGATCTCTGATCGTCGCTTTCCTATGAATTAGAAAAGCGCGACATTTAAATTAAATTCTGCAAGCATACAGGTGTGTAGCATACAGGTCGAACACAGGGAGGTAGATTAAATTCAAATTATTTATCTAATCTCTTGGGCGAGTTAGACGAAGCTGGAGGTTGATTTTGCAAAACAAAATAAAATTTGAAACTACAAATAAAAGATGCAATTAAATTCACTGCAGATTCGAATCTAATCGGATCTGTAATGAATTCAATGATGAAAGATAAAATAGAACAATGGAAATAAAATTGCAGAACAAAATTAAACGAACAGAAAATAAGAATTAGGATTACCGCTGAATCTAATCAGACGGTCAATCGCTAATGAAAATAAGTGAAAAATACAATTAATGCTCTACCGAATCTAATCGTGTAGACAACACTAATTGCTAAGAAATTAGAAAATAGTAGAAAAATAAGAAGAAGAACTTTGTTAATGGCAGAAGAATTACAGAATAATCGATGATTGTTACAATGAATACAATGGGTATTTATAGGGGATGTAGCCTCCATCCTATATGACTTTTGGGCCAAGAAATATCTCTTGAGATATTTTATTTACAAATAAAAGAGATATGGATATAGATTTGAGATGTTCTATGAAGATTCTCCCTCCTTGATTGCTGACATGTGGCATTTGATTGAGTTGTATTCTGGTAAATATATGTCAAGTCTTCTCCTCAATGGCAAGTAAATATGCAAGATTTTCAATTGATTTCTTTGAGAAGAAAATGTCTAGCTCTTCAAATCTTAGTGCATATGTTATATACATACATATATATATATATATATATATATATATATATATATATATATATATAAAATATAGCACTAGTCTCTTTATTCTTCAAAGCGACGGAGGCAATGTATATGTTCTTTTCTTCAGCAAAAAATAGGGCTTTGACGGTGGCTGAACTTAGAACATTCTGTCCAAATTTCCAAGCTTTATCAGTGTGTTACAGCTTCCTTTATGATTGAAAATTTGTTGATTCCAAGAAGTAGCATTTCCTATGCAATTGGTCTTTAATTGAATGAAGGAGACATTTATTTAACAACCTGTGAAAACACATGAAAATACCCAAAGTAATATTTATTTATTTACAATAAAGATAAGATATGAGCATAAAAATAAACACATTTCTATGTCAATCAAATACCCCCACACTTATCTTTTACTCGTCCTCGAGTAAAAAGAAAATGGAAAACTAACTAGATAGGTCACACTTTCGTAGGAAACACGATTGCATTGAGCGCATGCAACAAGCCGTTAAACCTCTAGGTGTCCCTAGTAGGACGAGTGGTGTCTCGTGAGGGTTTTCAGCGGATACTACCCACAAAATCCAAATGCAGTATGCTATGATTCTAATGAAACTACATGAATGCAATATGCAAAAATAAAAACGAACAATGGCAACACGACTTATTTCAGGAAAGTGGTACAACAAATTAAGTTAACAATTTCTAATCAGTTGATTTTATTTTAGATACCTCGACTTGTCACAAATTTTCAATATAAATCAAGTTTTCAAATGTTAAATTCCAGTTTGGCCAGTTAGTTCGGTCGATAACATAGTGCAGCCATGAAATAAATTCTTAGTTTGCTTGGCACAGTTTGCAAAGTGGTATTCTAATTTTCTCATGTATGGCTAGCCAAATCAATAAGGTCAAGAAGTGTTTGGGCATCATCGCTTATTCTTTATTCTATAAAATTTTAAAATTTATGATTAAGTACATACACCTAACTAAAAAGACCAAGGTTTACCACCCATGCACTGCCTCGCGGACTAACGGAGAGTGGGTAAAGAGCTTGGCGGATTGTGCAGGCCGACTTTGACTTTGTCAACAACGTGTCGGTAATCCTTAGGTGTCCAATCCCATAAAATGAGACCAAGATATTCCAACTTTGACTTTGTCAACAACCTGTCGGATAGAGCTTGGCGGGTTTGCACACCAACGCTCGATATACAAGCAATGTTGGATACCCTTGGAATACTATTATTATTGTTATCGAAAATATAAGCACAAAAGAGAGTTACGCGAATTCAACTTAACACAACTTAGTTTTAAAGATTTGAAAAGCCAATATAAGTATTTTAAGTCCTCCACTTATTTAAACAAAGTCTACAATATAGAATAGATTTCATGGCCATCACCTAAGAATCTCCCTATGTACCGGTTACACTATTATCCCTCAAAGTTAAACTTTTCATTATATTTCAAATTCGATCTAAGTTGAGAGAGAAAAATACTATCAACTGGCTAAAAATTGTAAACTTATTTTGCTGTATCAATTGAAAATGAGTCGTATTTCAAAAAAAAAATGGCATGTTAGTATGATCTGAATGCATGATGGTCCTATTTAAATGGCTGAAAATGAAAAGAAAGAAAAATAAAGAAAAAAAAATGGATGAAATGCAGACTCCCCCCCACACTTGAACTAAACAGTGTCCACACGGTAATTTTTTTCTATATTTGAAAGATAGTACCCAAAGGTGTATCAAATGCAAAATAATTTGAAGAATGAAATGTAGTTTAGCTATATGTAGGGATGGATCATATGTACAATGATATATGTGTTTGCGGTGCATGCGATGCAAAGATTGCCACCAGCTTTTCCCCCCACACTTAGTTCTAGCCCTATGAGTCCCATTCCCACTATGTCTAGGCATGTTTTCTAATAAGCAAAGGTTCTTGAAAACCATCTCATCTTTAAACCTAGATTTATAGTCCAGGAGATAAATATCCAGGGTCGTCCTCACATGAAGTTTTTCAACCAAACCAGCATTCCAAAGATAGTTCATGTGTTCAACAAATTTGTCAGTGTAATTTTTCAAAAATTTGTGATCGTATACAAATTCAGTGAAATTTGAATTCTGAGTGTTGTGCAAGACTATGTGATAACCTTTCTCAATTGACAAGGTATTTTCGCCACTGACAATTTCAAGTTCGTTTGAAATTTTCTCAAAGTTAAAATTTTCGAACTCGTGATGTGAATCCACTTCTTCCTTATTTGGCAATTCATCCTCGTACAAATCAAGAAATTCATGTTCATTAAAATCCATTTCCACTTCTGAGTTTTTGAAAAATTCAACATTTTCATTTGGTTCAATTTCAAAAATTTCAAGTTTCTCACAGCCTGAAAGAGGAAGATCAAAATTTAAGCTTAAATCTTCTTCCTGAAAAGAGTTTAAGTTCAAATCAGTGGTTGAATTTTGAAAAACTTCATCAAGATGATTATTCTCAATTTCAAAAGTCGTTATTGGAAAATTTTCAATGTCAGCAAAGAATGGATTATTTCCTGATTCATCGCTTGTTTGAATTTGATTTTGTTGCTCTCGTTGTTCTTTCAAAGATGTCAATAAACAAAGAAGTTCATCCATCTTTCTATCTTTTTCATTAAGCTGTCTATCTAGCCTTTCTACCCTCTCTCTAAAAATGTTAAGACGATCGTTGATTTGAGAGCACTCGTTTGGAATTTCCTGATTTTCAAAATTATAATCCACATCAATTTCACAATCAATATTATTTCCAATGTGGTAGTTGTTTGAATTTTTAGAAAACTGACAATGATATTGGAAATCATTTTGATCATAGAAATTTTGTTCATAACCAAAACTGTTAAAATTCGAGTGAAAATTGCAATTTTGGTCATTTTCAAGATGTTGATATGGGTTGTAGTTTTGAAAATTTTGATCGATTTGAAAATCATTTTCAAAATTATTTTCGAATTGGTTTCCAACCCCATATTGATGTGGATCAAGGCTATTTTGCGATTCAAAACCGTTTTGATGTGGATGTGACCCATAATCGAAATTATTGAAATTTAAATTGAAATCATCATTTCGATTATATCTATGATTTTGAAAATGTTGGTCAGTTGGAAAATTTTGAAAATTGTTGACATTGGGCTCACGAAATTTTGGAAAATCTTGTTTCATGAGTTGCAATTCATACTCATACTCTTCAAGAGGACGTCTACTTCGATTATTATTCCACATTTCTCTCAATGATTTTTTTGAATTAGACATTTGAAATGAAATCACGGCAAGACAGAAATTGTTCTCAATTCAAAATAGTATAAAAGAATGAGTTGTGCTCTATTAATTAACTGACTCAATTAGAAGGGGGAAGAGGGTCTTATGGTCGTTCACGTATAGTATGAATACTAAGGGATACGACCAATGTTTTATGGGTAGTATGCAACCTCTTTTGCTAATAGTTCAAAAAATTGAACTACTATATATCCGCGATCTAATTATACGAGACAGTCAACTTCACAAAGCACCATTTTTCAATTATATTATTTTGAAATATCAAAATTTTATTGTTGAAAAACGATGAGAGCGATGATATAAGGTATGTAAATTCGTTCTTCACAAACAGATTCAGAAATTTCCGTCACAGAACAAACACAGAAATATAAATTGCACAATTAAAATTTACATTCAAGCCGCTGCCCCTGCAGAAGATTTTTACAACAATTTCTACATATTTTTCAAAGCAGTAGAGCACCTGTAGAGTTCAGAAAATTTTACAGTGGGGTGTGGCAGTCCGTCCAGATTATTTGAGCTTTGTTGTTTCCTTTGCTTGACTTGGATTATTGTTGAAAAACTGAACTCTTTCTTCGTCCTGATCCTCTTATTTGATTTTCCTTTTTTTTCGATGAAAGAAAACAAATGAAACAAACAAAAACTAAAAAGGAAAAAAAATAAATAAAAACAAACAAACTAAAGGACTGACCAGACTACGAGAAGAACGACCAAAACTAAGTTCCACTAAACAAAAAAACTAAGCTAAAAGAATATAGGGGGGAAAAACTAAAACTAAGACAAGACAGAAGAAAAAACGAAAACCAGGCTCAACTAGACAAGCCCGCACCCAAATGGTCAAACCACGCCCGTAACTCACGCAATTTAGCTCCACAATGAGAACCAGTCCCCACACCTTGCATTGTCTATTCCAGGAAACCAGCTAAAGAATCATGCCCAAAATAAAACCTCCCAATCAACAAATGTTCGCTCTTCCTTAATAAAAGGAAAAAGTAGTCTAGACTTCGAATAAAATAAACAAAATCAGAATGACTTATTCGGTTATTCCTCTCGGAGTTGGATTTGGTATTCAATCCCGCAATTTGAGTTGCTGATCAGTGGCGATTCGGGTTTCGATTTGGGATGTTTGGCTTCAGGTGCGGTGAACTTCGGATTAAGAAGGCGGTGGGTTTGCGATTTGTGAAACTGACGTGCTTTTGTGGTTTTGAAATTTCTGATGATGGTGGGTCTTCGAATTGGCTGAGTTCCTCGAACCTTGTGTGCGTTCGATTGGTGAGTGAAGAGGTTGATGGATCGGTAAGTGGCTGGGGCATTTGGTGTTGATGATTGTGGTTGAAAGGTAGCTATGGTTTTTGCGGGGCTGATGTGTGATGTATGGTTTCTGATCTGCGTTCTGGGGACAGGAGTTGTTATTCGCGGCAGTTGTGTGTGGATGAGGGCCATGATATTTGGTCTGGACGATGTTTGCAGCAGCAAGGAGAACTGTTGATGGATTATTGATGGCGTGGTGGTGAAAGCTTGGATTGTGTTGAAGGTGAGATGGAGTTTGCTGATTGGCTTGTTCGGAGTTGGTATGGACGGAATTTTTTTGTAAATTCAGTGGATGTTTGAAACTGTGAAGGTTTGTGAGGAGAGATGGTACGAGGGGGAGTTGCAGGCTTCGTGAATTGGGTTTTTGTGGAGAGCAGTAGGAGGTAGTTGGTATGTGAGCAGCGTGGTATGGTGGATGGTATTGGACGAAGTTGCGTTGGCTATTGGGAGGATTTGAAGATGGTTTGTGAAGTGGTGATGCTAACGGGTACGGTGTGGTGTGATAATGTACGGTTGTGGACAGGAAGTGGTTGTTTGGTCGTGGAAATTTCAATGAGAAGGTGATATTGATGGATAGAGGGAAGGTTGCGATAGTGATGGTGGATGATAATGGAGATCAGAAGAAGTTGAGGCGCTTTGTAAAGAGAAGAACAAAAAAAAAATGGAAAGTAACAAGGAAATAGGATTCTTTTTATTTGTGTTTTTTTTTTCTTTTGAAATATGTGAAAGAAGAGAAAGTTGTACAAAGAATGAAAGAAATAAATGAGAGAAAGGAGAACAAAAGGGAAAAGAATTTGAAATGAGGCAAGAAATAATAAAAACAAAATGGCAAGATTTTTTTATTTCCTCTTATTTGGAAGATTACGGTGTCATTGACAACACCAAATCTATCCAATCAAGATTTTTTTTTTTAAGTATATATACAAGAACACAAAAGGAAAATATGAACAAAAACTAACACGAATCGGAAATTAAATAAATAATAAAATTTAATCGTTACCTCCCCGGCAACAGCGCCAAAAACTTGATCGTCGCTTTCCTATGAATTAGAAAAGCGCGACATTTAAATTAAATTCTACAAGCATACAGGTGTGTAGCATACAGGTCGAACACAGGGAGGTAGATTAAATTCAAATTATTTATCTAATCTCTTGGGCGAGTTAGACGAAGCTGGATGGTTGATTTTGCAAAACAAAATAAAATTTGAAACTACAAATAAAAGATGCAATTAAATTCACTGCAGATTCGAATCTAATCGGATCTGTAATGAATTCAATGATGAAAGATAAAATAGAACAATGGAAATAAAATTGCAGAACAAAATTAAACGAACAGAAAATAAGAATTAGGATTACCGCTGAATCTAATCAGACGGTCAATCGCTAATGAAAATAAGTGAAAAATACAATTAATGCTCTACCGAATCTAATCGTGTAGACAACACTAATTGCTAAGAAATTAGAAAATAGTAGAAAAATAAGAAGAAGAACTTCGTTAATGGCAGAAGAATTACAGAATAATCGATGATTGTTACAATGAATACAATGGGTATTTATAGGGGATGTAGCCTCCATCCTATATGACTTTTGGGCCAAGAAATATCTCTTGAGATATTTTATTTACAAATAAAAGAGATATGGATATAGATTTGAGATGTTCTATGAAGATTCTCCCTCCTTGATTGCTGACATGTGGCATTTGATTGAGTTGTATTCTGGTAAATATATGTCAAGTCTTCTCCTCAATGGCAAGTAAATATGCAAGATTTTCAATTGATTTCTTTGAGAAGAAAATGTCTAGCTCTTCAAATCTTAGTGCATATGTTATATACATATAAATATATATATATATATATATATATATATATATATAATATAGCACTAGTCTCTTTATTCTTCAAAGCGACGGAGGCAATGTATATGTTCTTTTCTTCAGCAAAAAATAGGGCTTTGACGGTGGCTGAACTTAGAACATTCTGTCCAAATTTCCAAGCTTTATCAGTGTGCTACAGCTTCCTTTATGATTGAAAATTTGTTGATTCCAAGAAGTAGCATTTCCTATGCAATTGGTCTTTAATTGAATGAAGGAGACATTTATTTAACAACCTGTGAAAACACATGAAAATACCCAAAGTAATATTTATTTATTTACAATAAACATAAGATATGAGCGTAAAAATAAACACATTTCTATGTCAATCAATCTCCTTACCGATTTCGGGCCATCTCTAACAGGATGCCTAGGATCGTGCCCTTAGCAACCCCTGGATCCTGCAGAGCATGTCTTCTCTTACTTTTGAGTATTAATTATTCCTAAACAATACGTTTTCCAGTCCTATCGGACCTGTCACTGAGCCTTTTAGTCGACTCGATATCTGAGGTGCCTCGCAATCCATCATCCGCATAAGTAAAAATGTCTGGGCTCCATACCATGACACAACTTCTAGCTAGAAAGAAATGTATGCACCCCCCTGCGTCCCTTATACCATTTCTGACTCATACCGGGGTGTAAGGATCGCGAATTAACGCTATACATAAAGTTATGCTACCTAAAGCCATGCTTTGATCATCATCCACAAGGCCGTTCTTTTCAACAAAATCCTTGATCATTTTCATCTTAATATGCCACATTGTCAGTTCATGCCACACAACTGATATCTATCAATATATAACCTCTAAGCTCATACGTCTCAGAGAAGGGTGTTAAGTAAGAGAATAAATTCTCCGCCACAAAAAATACATATTTAATAGAAATTAATCAATACAGAATGAAATATAATGTCAGGCATACAATCCTTTTACAAGTTCGTTCTGTGTCTAATCGAAACCAGAGGCACCTTATTCCTCATTCCACATGTCCGATATAGGAGAAAGATCCTCGCATATCCGGTCGATCTCCAAGTACGCCTGGACGATCATCACTTGTTACCTCGTCTTGGGTGTACGCCCCAATCAAGACATCAGTAATCATCCAAATGATGTGAAGTCCTCCGATCTTCAACCACCGTCTCCAATTCTTCGAATTTTAGTCGTCGTATCAGTTATTCAGAATGGGTTAAACCCGGTTTTTTCGAATAACCGGTGTATCTTATAATCAAGTGCTATGAAAACTCATCATACACCTCATTCCAATCCAGAATATTCTTTTATCAAATATTCATTACATTGGGAATTATTCCCAAAATTCTTATCAAAGATTTAATTCATTTAAAGCACTTGTTTAAATCTTTCTTTGAAAATGATTGCAAATATTATCTTTTAACAATCTTAAACCAAATTAAGGTTTATCAATCTAGCTGGGATTAACGAGCCTTACCAAAGTAATCATCCATTTTATTATCCCAATTCTAACCTATTCATCCCATGGAGCAAAAATGGTAACACTCCATATTTAACAACCATTGTGTTATCGGTAAATTCAATTACCACTTAACGTTCTAATCTAATTAAAGATTTAACTATCGCATGGAGTAAAACTGGTGGTACTCCATTATTGAACATTACTTGAATTTGGTAAATTTAATTACCTTATTCACTTTTCAGTCTAATTAAATATTCATTTAAACTCCACTTAGTTTTAATCTCAAAAATCATTACTTAATAATTATTCAAATTTAGGAAATAAATATTGTCTCTACTTGGGTTAAAGAACCAATGTCATTTGAAAACACAGTTCACGATAAGCCCAAAATCATCTTCCATTAAACTGGACCCTTCACGGAAATCATTATAGTATATAATCGATATAAATTTCCGTATTGGACTAATACTATAAACGGAATAACGATAAAGCCTTTTAAATTCCATAAATAGTAAACGCCTTCCTTCACAAAAGCTCATCTCCACTAAATCGAGTTCTACTCAATTCCAATTTAACATATTAAATTGGAAAAACTTTACTCTGGAAAAATTGCATTAATCTTAATTAAAAGATTTATAAATTCCAAATCTTAACTTTACTGTTAATTGGGTTTAAGAACTAATTTCATTTAAAACATCGTTCACAAAGAACCCAAAATCACTTTCATTTAATTCCAATTATATTCATTAATTGGAAAATCTCTTTAAATCTTAATAAAAAAATTTACTCTATTCTCAAATGGGTATAAGAATAATATTATTAAATATACCATTTATGACAAACCCAAAATCCAATTTGATATTAAATACAAGGCTCTGAATAGAAATCTTATCGACTTATATTCAATATCAAATTCTGAAACTAACAGATATCGTATTGAGAATAACGGTATCTATATCTTTCAAATTCCTCAACAATATCCGTATACTCACGAAATCCAATATCGAAATATTCGAAGAATATTTCCATTCAAATCCGTTCCAACTCATACGTTGGAAAATTCTGGTTAGATTACAACCATTTCAATTCCTTTCAGTTCTTTATTCTAGTTGTTAGCTTGTTCATTTAGATAAATATATCTTTTATCTTTACAAACGTGAAATATTTCATCCAAAATCTTTTCAAATCATTTATTTTGATTTTACATAATGTATTCGTATCTATCTGAAATCGGACATCAAAATCATATTTTGATTCTACTCTGACTATTATGTTAAAATATTCATTTATATTCTAAATCGGGATGTGACTCAATCAATTACCATATAGTTTTAATTATATGGATTTCGTACATTGAATGTATTCAAAATAGTGATAAACAACTATTAAACATTCAATTCACATCCAAAGTGCAATTTACAACTATATAAGCATTAAATAATTAAATAACGCTTGTGACGGCCTGTCAATCAATCTATTTACATACAACTAAACACAAGGGAGATGTGTGAAGTTATTATCATCCCCAGACCCATGTGGGGTTTCAATCAAGATCCAATGATTACTATTTGCATACCTAGGCGATGTGTAAAATTATCGTCTCAATACCCATGTGGGGTTTACATCACAATCCATGTGAACTTATCTAATATTTTCATAGTTTAATATAATGATAACAATACAACTGTAAACATTCATCAATTACCAAACAAATATTACAATCACAGGCAATCAATATATGCATAGATTCAGTTATAACAATATATAATTGTATAAAATACTTGAGTGAGAGAGTTCTCACCATTGTTTTCCACTCTGCCATTCTTTAATATTTGATGATTTATAAAACGATTTCATAAGAATCGAGCTACTGGAATCAACGAATTAGAGAAACAGAAAAGTCACAAACAAAGGTGAAACAGGCCGAAACTCGGTAGGGAAAGAGCCTGGATGGACCTGAAATGTTGATTGTGGTCTCCACCGATCAACAATAGAAAATAGCCAACAGACGTTTGACACCCCTGGACAGACGTCTGACCTGACAGTAAGTTGTTTCTTTCCCAAGAGGCTAAACATACGTCTGACCTATTTTGATCAGACGTCTAACCTATTTTGGTCAGACTCTAAGCTGATGCGATTAAATAATTTTATTGTCAATGAATGTGTAATCAACCTCGGATGAGCCCAGGTCAATGGTGATGGTTTACGATGATTACTAAATCCTAATGAGGCCCCTAAGGCTTGCCAAAGCAACTTATAACATAACAATCAATTCGGAAAAAGTTAGATCAACAAATCCCATAATATAAGATGCATAAGATTGATTGTGCATTTCTGCACAGATCATATGTCTAACATAAAATGCATAGACGTCTGATCTTACAGGGTAAGATTTCCCGAGGGCTTTGACAGACGTATGACCCAAATGCTCAGACGTCAGAGCTGAAGCCTGGGAAAATGTTTGCCTAGGCAATGAATGTGCAATTGGTTTTGGTCGAGCCCGAACCATTGGTGATAGTATATGATTTTCTCTAAGCTTAAATGAAGCATCTTTAGCTCGCCAAAACCACTCATGAACACATGCACAAACATACATACATAAGACTGCGATGATTTTGATTATAAGCTCAAAAATGAACTAAATTCCAAACCAAAGCAATCAAATACAATTTAAGCGAATTGTGAAGTCTCAGAACTTGCCGGTGCGACAATAGAGCTTCACAATATCGGTAAATCAACAAGTAGCATATGAATTAGATTGTGTGGAGAATTCTAATCATAGTTTTAATTCAACGGAACATAAACTAATGAACCAGAAAGTGTATACTTATCAAACCCATTCATATGCATATGTAAACCCAATTTAACACTAAATTACACTTTTACAAGCCAATAGCTTGTGGCACAGATGTGAATCAAAAAGAACTCACCTTTGTTTGTTTAGAAACTAGGAATCGATCCAATAGCAAACTAGAACGATCTCACTTTGCTAAAACACCAGAATCAACAACCTATGATCATAAAAACATGTCCCTTAAAAATTAGATCATAGGAATTTTGACAAATTTAAGTGGAAATGAGATGGAGAAGATGGAGAGGAGCTTACCAAAGCTTTCCTTAGATTTGCACATGATAAGGACTTGAATTGGATTCCTAAGATCAAGCTAGGGCTTAGGGAATTTCTATTTCCCTTTCTTTTCCCCATTTCTATTTTGTTTGAAGTGTTAGAATATAGTGAAGAGGAAAGGGGCTAATTTGGGGGATATAAGGAGGGCTAGGTTAGCTAAACCAAGACCCCACCCAAGTGCCAAAACTCCGAAGCTTGGAGGATATCGAATTTTATATTTTTCGAACACTCAAACGACATTTTGAACTCGATGGAAGTGGTTTCGAGTCCAAATTCGTCTATATGTAAAAGTGATATTTTGGTCATACATCCCATGAAAAAGACCAAATTTCTCTAGCTCAAAAGGTATCGATGTTTATAATTTTAAAACGCAAATGACATTTTGAACCCAATGGAAGTGGTTTTGTTGAAAGCGGAGGTCGTTTGCAAAATGGAAATTTTTAAGCGTTGTATATAATATTTAAGTGTGTGTATATATATATATTCCATAGCAACTATTCTAAATTTTAATTTAAACATAACTTACAGTTTATAAAGTGAAAAATCAATTTCTTACATTCGTTAGAAAATTACAATTCAAAGCATTCCAACGTTTATTGTTTTATCAAAATCTGATTTATATTGAATTCTATACATTCATTCAAAGTTCAAAATTGAATTTTCAAACTACCGTGCAATTTCAAGCTCGTTTTAATTAAAATTTATATTTAGACATTCTAACTTCGATCGAAATAAATTTTAAGTCGTTTATTCTCAAAACAATTAATCTACTACATTTAATTTCTATGAAAATCAATTAAAAATTAATTTTAAATTGGTTCAAAAAACATGGGTTGTTATAATTGCATAATCTGAAAATGGAAATATGGACTTTAGATGCTCTACAGAGGATTGCGAGTTATATTGGAATTCCTATACGAATTGACGAAAATACTGCTAAACGAAAATTTACTAAGTATGGCAGAGTTCAGATAGCAATAGGAATTCATTCCGATTTTAGAACTTCTATCCCAGTTCTGCTTCCAAATGGCACTAAGCATGATTTAGAGGTTGAGTACGAGTATGTGCCTTTCAAGTGTGATCATTGCAAAACTTTTGGGCATAGAACTTCAGTGCATGATGTTGCCACAAAGCCTCAATAGGTTGAGAAAACTATTGATCAACCTACCACTTCTGAGATGACATCACATATGCAGGCTTCCACCTCATCAGCATATGATCGTTTATCATTCTTGTACACTGAACTTCCTGATGACCTCATCAAGTTGATATTCAACAGGTTTCTGAAGCTATAACAGAAGAGGTTGAACCAGTAGGTAATATAGATGTATCAGGAATAGTATCTAAAAACACATCTTACTTGAAAGCAGCGAAGAAGAATGTAAAAGAAGCAACTCCTCCTAAAAGAAATTTGAGGAGTTCTTCCTCGAATAAATGACATTTCTTACGTGGAATGTTAGGGGAATGAATACATCAACTCGTATGCTTGATGTACTCAATCTCATATCACAGTTTAAACCAACTGTTGTTGGTACAGTTGAAACAATGTTAAACCCAAATAATTTGCAGTTGTTTGGCAGAAAATTATTTTCTAACTGGAGCTTTATTTCTAACGATTTTATTGAGTGCATAGGCATAATTTTACTTCTGTGGGATACTTCAATTTGGTCAGTGCAATTGTTATCTACTTCAACACAGCAGGTAACCATTTTAGCACAAAATTCAGGAGGGTTATCTCTTCATTTCACAGTTTTATATGGGAGAAATGTTTTTTAAGAACAACATACTTTATGGGATAGTATTATTTCTCATTTCCGACTTTGTAATGAGGCTTGGCTATAGATGGGAGATTACAACAATGCACTTTCACCTAAGGATAAGAAGGGGGTTTCCCATCCCATTTCAGCATATTAGGAGCTCCCAAAATTGCTTAATGTAGTCTGGCTTATTCAAAATTAAACCCATTGGTTTTTCTTTCACATGGAGGAGGAGAGTGTTAGCCACACATATCGACAAGATATTGGCCAATAATTCTTTCATATAGAAATTTTTAAACTTGAAAGGTTTAACACTCTTGTAGATGACAAGTTACACAATCCTTTGCTGTTAGATCTATTTCCTATCGCAAAGTCTAAGGGGTTCCCCTTTAAGTATTGTAATGACTGGAACATGGTGGATGTTTACGAGCAGTGTATATGTAAGGGATGGTCTGCTGTAACCTGGGTTGTCCCAGTTACCAATTTCTTCATAAACTAAATTCTTGCAAGTAAGAGTTAAAGCTTTGGAGTAAACTGAGGAACAAGAAAGATGTTACATTACAAGAAATGGAGGCACATTTTAAAGAACTGGAGACTGCAGCAGGTAGTGACCCAAATATTACAGAGCTGTATGATGAAATGCTTAATGCAAAGAAGCGATTTCAAATGCAACAGAATATTAGGTACTGGGGTTTCAAGAAAAAGGCAAAGGTTTCCTGGCTTCAACAAGGAGACACAAATTCAAAGTTTTTCCACTCCAAAATGACTTCTCGAAAATTTTGTAACAACATCAGGGCTTTTATAAAGGCAAATGGTCAACTTATGTACAAAGACTCAAAGATTAAAGCTGAAGCTATTCAGTATTACACCACCTTATTTAATGGGGATGTTAATGCGTAGTTTCCCAGTTTTCAAAGTTTAAATTTGATAAATACTACAGTTCAAAATTATTTGATTTAGGAAGTTTCTATGTAGGAGGTTAAAAAAGTAGTTTACTCCATTCATGATGATTCAAGCTAAGGGATAGATGACATGAATTCTAAGTTCTACAAACTTCATTGGGAAATTTTTAAATATGATTTCTTATTGGCCATGAATGAAGTTTTCAAGTTTGCCAAACTACCTAAGGGTTGCAACCACACTTTCATCACACTTATCCCTAAAAATGACAAGTTTACAAACATTACTCATTATAGACCGATATCATGTTGTAATGTTTACTACAAGATATTTTCCGAGATCACGTGCAACTGAGTCAAGCCCTTCTTAAGTCATCTAATTTCAGAAAAACCAATGTGCATTTATACTAGCGAGAAATGTAGGTGATAATATTCTTATGGCACATGAATTGATAAGGGATTTCAAGAATAAGGTGTTTTCAAGTTTTATGTTAAGGCGGACCTTCAGAAGGCATATGATATGGTTAACAGCGAGTTTGTATGCTTTCTATTATCAAGAACGGGATTTCCAATGCATTTTGTATATATAGTTTACGAATGTATTTCTACTCCAAGTTTTTCAATTCATTTTCAGGGCATCCCAAAAGGCTTCATACTATCTAATCGTGGCATTCGATAGGGAGACCCATTGTTCCCTTATTTGTTCACTGTCTCCATGTAGTGTTTTTCGTACAAGATGGAAGAGGCTACATCTATGAACTTATATCAACCAGTTTTCAAATTTCCACCAGTTATAACACATTTGCTTTACGTAGATGATTTGATGGTTTTTGGGAAATCATCTTAGCAGAATGCTTTTACATTACATGCTGTTTTTCAGAACTTGAGTACTTATGCTGATCTTAATGTAAATGAAGGTAAAACTACATTGTTTTTTTGTTTATCCAGTGAAACACTCAGGAAATAAAATACATTCTATCTTATGAAGTAGGCACTCTACCTATTTCTTCAAATTATTCTCATTATTCCGAATGTGATGCATTGATACATAAGGTTCAAAACAAATAGAAGCTTGGCAATCAAAACTATTTAGTCTAGTTGGAAGGGCAGATCTTATACAATCGGGTGATAACTCCTATAATTCTTTACTGATTATTTGTTTATCAGGTTCCTGAGTTTACTTTGGATGAATTGCAATCGATATATGCTGACTTTTTCTGGGTTGACTCAAAACATAAGGTGGCTTGGCACCTATTATGCAGACCAAAGTGTGAAGGGGTGTTGGTTTTAAGCTATTATCTGACTTAAAACAGGCTTCCTGTATAAAATTTCTTTGGAATTATTTCTCTAAGCAAACTATGTGGTCTATAATTGGATGCAACGACGATATTGTTACAACAGGAAGTTTTGGAGTATGCATATCGACAACAATGCCTCTTCAACATGGAAAGAAACGCTTCGATTGCACATATAAACATCACAATTACTTAATAAAATGATAGTTAATGGTAGACATACTTCGCTATGGTTTGATCCCTGGGTTAACTGCAAGTGCCTTGTCGACCTTCTTGGCATTCATCGATTTCAAGTAATAGGCCAGCCTCAAGATTCTATTAGCATTATTCTTCTACATAATATTTTAGATCCTTCCCTACATCCTGCAACTAGAGAAATTACTTCTTAAGTGTATAACATTCCTGTATATTGTGACAGAACTGAGGATTTTTACGTCTGGTGCGATGGGCGTGAACACTACAAGTAAGGGTCCACATAGCGACGGCCAAACTGTTGACGGTCGTGGCCGGCCATCGCTAAATGTCGTCGCTATATATTCAGACGTTAAGCAAATATCGTCAAGGTTAGCGATGGCTCTGGTCTCCTTTAGAGCGACGGCAAGCGACGGGAAGCCTGCCACGTGGACAAAGGATTGACCTTTCAACTTTCGTGGCCAGCCGTTGCTAACCGTAGGTAGAAAAATGTCATTAGTTGTTGCTAGCCGTAACGTAATATGACTTTACATCCGTCACAAGCCATCGCGATGCGTAGCAGAACTGGTAAAGAGCTATAATCAGTCGTCGCTAATCGTAACGTAGGGTTACATGAAATCTGTCACCAGCTGTCGCTAACCATCGCAAAACTGTAAATGTTTTTCTGCTTTCCAGCAGCCATAAGGCCCTCAATCCACGCCAACTCAAACCCAACCATTCCGCGACTCATATACGATCAATTTCACAATCCATCGCCTCATATATACTCAAATTCACAACATAAACCAACATATATGCTATAAACCGACTCATACACCACTAAATAGCTAATAAAAGATAAATAAAAACGATAAACAGTCCAAAAACCAACATCACGTCCACATCAAATATACAAACCATCATCGTCTCCACAAACCATCACAAACAACTCAAGTCCATGATCAACAACTAGTTTATATTTACAAACCAAGAAATAAATCATAAAAGAGTACAAGTACCTACTCATCCTCGTCATCGTCTTCGTCGTTGTCCTCATCCTCCCCGGTAGCAGGTCCACTCAGTGGCATATGCCCATGCTCATGAAGATATGCAACAATCCTCTCATTCAGCACGGTCTCGAGTCTTTTCTTCTGAAAATCCTCTACAGGCCTCTTGTTGTCGAAGCACGGCGATCTCCTCCTCCTGCTGATGCCTCGTATAAAAGGCCTGAGTCCCCTCTATCTGTAATTATTATATTATCAGCATGACTTGATAAATGTATTGTAAAATCATTATGCACAATAAATATTCAACATCCAATACAAGATTGCTTTCTGTATCATCAGTATTTTTTGATCAATAAATCATACATCGTTCTCATTGAATTCTAACTTATACATAACACATATATTACTTTCATATTCATTAATTTTCAAATTATATGGATTCGAGTACATATAATAATATTTGAATATGTTTAAATATGTCAACACTTTAAACCTTTAATAACACTTGGATATATTTAAATTCTTTAATAAAATGCTTTACCTCTATGTTCCAAAACCGTAGTGTCTATTCCTGGTAGGCAGGTCGATGATGGCGTCCTAAATATGATTGCACTCCTCTACGTCCAGCTCTTGACCTGACTGCGCCACTCGAGCATTTAACGCCACCGTGTATCTCTCCTACGATAGCGGACAATTATGGAATACATTAAATATTCAATTTCAAATTAACAATGTGAAATACAAATTATTATGAATTCCAACCATCACGGAATGAGACTTATCGTCCGTCCATGTATATGAGGTGTTACCTTCCTTGTCGGTCCGCTCGACAACGTGAGTCTGTGTAAACACCTCAGTGAGTGTAGGCTCCCAATAGAGAGTCAACATCTGTAATGATACAGTATGTATTTGGAAATTATCAATACGATTAAAAAAATTTAAAACTATCTATAAATGTGATTTATCGTTCGTACAAATTCGCGACGGTGTTTTGAGAAGGAATCAGACCTACCCCGATGCAAAGCAGGATTTTTGAGTCTGTTTGCCCGGTTTCTCTCTGACATCTCCTGTATATTTAATTATACGATTAATTGATTGATATACAAAATAGAAATTAAAAATAAGCTTAATTAACTTACCCTCGTTGTTTCCATGGCCCATAGTTGCTTGAAACCGCCGTAGACCTCCTCGCTCATCCATGAAGGCCTCTTTCCCGCTGCTTTTGCCTTGTGTATGTTGCCTGTATAATTTTTTCTCGTTTTTCGATTCCATGAAGTGAGGAAAAGATCCATATCTTCGTCCCTGACCCGTACAACAACCTATAAATTAGCAAATAAATTGTATTACATATTTTATATAATTTTGTAAATGAGAAATATATTTATACTTACAAGGACCTCCGTAAGGATGACATTCCTAATCTGCATAGGAATATCGTCCCAATGGGCCCACGCATGTGTCAACCTGGCGATATATGATGATATAGACATAGATAAAACAAGCTCTACAGGAATAATCTCAAACCCCCTACAGAAAGTACGATATTGGCATTTAATAAGTTTTGAATACTAAACATTTATGAAATTAAAAACTTACCATGCGGTTGTGGGTACAAGCTCTACGACCGAACGTAAATCCGTTGTTGTACCGCTAGCACCTGCCTCTGAATTGTGGGTAGGTCGGTGTCTAGGAGGCATATCTGTCACAAACATATTATTTCGTATAATGATAACACATATATCATTAAGCACATCCATTATCAAATAAACTCATATAACATATATTATCAAATGCAACTACATGACTCATTTACATAAAAGAAGAAGAACCAAATAATAGTCCACAATATCGCCTTCATGGTAAAGTAAATGTATATATAACTATAGCACATCATATAAGTTCACAACATTGCACATCATATAAAACATATTATTGTACATAATAGCTCACAACATATTTAAACTTCAAAATATACATAAACAACTAATATACAAATAATATTAGTCTTCTTCATTTTATGATTCAGTTGTCCTCTGTACTCTCAAGTGCTTCTATTAGGACATTTGATTCATCATTCAAAGACCATAAATGAACATCATTAGCAATTAATATTTCATTGTTTTGATTTGCATCCGTTTGATATGCTGCATCGTCTGGAATAGCAATTCCTTTAAACGTAAATCTTTCCTTTTTTTAATTACAACAGACCAATCTGCTTTATCTCTTTTTAAGAATGGATACAGTGCAAAGTAAACTTGTAATGCTTGCTTTGCCAAAACAAAAGGATCATACTTATAGTAATCTGATGTGCTTTATTTCTATAAGCTTATAATCTTTAAGCACGTTGATCCCAATATCAGGAACATTGCTGAACCAGTTGCGCTTGAATAGAACAACTTTTTCAATAGGTTGTACATAATATGTCAACTCTAAAATCTGTGTCAAGACGCCAAAAAAGGCTTTTATATGCTCTTGATCATCACTACCTTTGACAAATACACCATTGTTATATGTTAATCTGTCAGTACCATGGTCTTTGGTGTTGAATTTAAATCCATTGACGAAGAATATTGGATAAGTCTTAACATTTCTTTTTCGTCCTATCGCAAGTTGTTGCAGACCCTCGTCATTGACGTAGTTTATTGGATCATAAACGTACTTCGAGAACCATTTAGCAAAATCTTTACTGAGATCGCCGTTTGGATTTTCTAATTCGTAAATACTGCAAATAAAAATGATTTTATTACTAGCTAACAATTGATGTACACACAAATGCAATTAAGCTAAAAATTTAGTACCTAACAAATGGTGCAACTTCAGCATAATTTAGAAGAACATATGTGTAACATTGTCAGACAAAAATTGTGTTCCACGGTTTCATCATTACGAGGATGACTTACAAATGATATCTTCACATGATCACTGAAGTAATGAGAAAAAAGAACAAAGCTGTTTTTCAAGATAAGGTTTGCAAATCGAACCTTCAACTCGTGCTTTTTATCATACTTTTTTCTTCAAATGATTCAAATACCTAACATAAAATTAATTCAATTTATATGCACTAATGTCACTTTGAAATGTAAGCATAAATTTTTACTAATATTATTTCTCAAAAGGATACATCCACCCATATTGCACTGGACCTCGAAGAATTGCTTTGGATGGAAGATGAATAGGTAAATGCTCCACAACATCAAAAAATCCTGGAGGAAAGATTTTCTTCAATTTGCAAATCAATATCGCAATTTCTACTTCAAGTTTACGGAGATGATCAATTTTTAACATTGTTGAACAAAGCTGTTTATAGAATGGGCTTAACAACACCCCACACTTTTACAGGCAATAATTCTTTTAACACCACTGGTAATAAATATTCCATCATGATATGACAATCACGACTTTTCATCCCACTCAATTTATTGTTTTTATAGTCAACACATCTTCAGAGATTAGAAGAAATCCCATCTGGACATTTCAATCCCTTAACCCATTTCAGTACATGTTTTATTTGTTTGTTGTCTAGTTCATAGCACACTTTGGGTTTTTTATTGTCATTGGGCTTCATATGAAGTTCTGGACGTTTACAATATTCTTGTATGTCAAATCTCGATATATATCATCCTCTGTTTTTCCTTTGACATTCAAAATAGTATTAAACACATTATCAAATACATTTTTATCATTGTGCATAACGTCGGTATTATTTCGAAGTAGGAGATCTTTCCAATAAGGTAGCTCCCAGAATATACTTTGTTTACACCAATTATGAATGTCAGATTTACCCGGAATTTCTGTTTGTTCTCCAATCTCATGTATCTTGGGATAATCCTTTACAATATCGTATATTTATTCACTTGACCAAATTTTGGGTGTCTTCACAGTAATTTCCCTATTAGCTTTAAAGTTTTTTTATCTCTTCAGAAAGTATGGTTGACATGCAGGAAACAATGGTGACAATCAAACCACGAATGCCTCCTTCCATACCATAAGAAAAATGCTTGTGTTTCTTCCATGCATAAAGGACAAGATAAACGACCGATCGTACTCCAACCTGAAAGCAATCCATATGCAGGAAAATCACTAATCGCCCATAAGAAAGAAGCAAACAGACGAAATTCTTTTTTTTTAATGTCATATGTTTCAACTCCTTCATCCCATAGTGTTTTCAACTCTTTTATTAATGGTTGTAGATAAACATCGATGCCTTGTTTTGGATCATTAGGACCAGGAACGAAAACAGTGAGAAAAAATATGGAGTTTTCATACACATCCACGAAGGTAAATTATAAGGAGTAACGGTAATAGGCCAAGATGAATATTTACTACCAAACTGAGAAAATTGTGAAAACCCATATGTACATAAGCCAAGTCCGACGTTACGACTCTCTGTAGCAAATGTCTGATACGTCCTATCAAAATGTTTTCATACTTCTCCATCCGAGGGATGTGTCAAGTTTCCATCTTCTGGTGTCTCACACTATGCCATCGTTTATGACATGCAGTGATTGATGATGCATATAACCGTTGCAGTCTAGGGATGATTGGTAAATAATGCATTCTCGTATACAGAACTTCCTTACCTTTCTTTTTTCTAGGTTTATACCTTTCCCCCACCACATATTTTATAGTTCTAAGATTAATATCATCTTTCCAATACAACGTGCAACCTTTAATATAAGTATCTATTTTTTGGTACGGCAAACCAAAAGCCGACACTAGTATTTTCACTTTGTAATGACCAACGCACATAATATTATTGGGTGGCAAATGTCTTTTTGCAGCTTGTACAACCGTTGTAAATGCAGCTTCTATAAGGTTAAATTTTGATTTCATGGTGATGTACTCAGCGTTACCAATAATTCAGTTCCACTTTCACAACCATTCCAAAATGGTCGCTTAACTGAAGCTAATAAATCATATTTTTTTGGCTTTCGTGTTTGGTTCTTCTTCAATATTGATGTCATCGTCATCAATTTGACCAGTAGGGAACATTAACCATGCTGCATCTTCCATCATATCTTCTATTAGATTCGTCATATCTAATTCGACCTCTGACGCTATAGGATCCACTGTAGGCACAACAAATTCTCCATGATGATCCCATAAATAATAATTTGGCACAAGATCTAATTTATACAAATGTACTTTAACGATGTCTGGTTTCCAAAACCTCATCAGTTTGCACTTATTACATGGACAACAAAGCTCCTTGTAATTTCGATTATTAGATACTGCAAATCTGACAAATTCATTTACATCATTGTAGAAATGTTCTTTCACTGAGGCTTTCATTCCAATTTTAACTTCATGCATCCAACTATGGTCAATGTAATATTTGAACATTTTTCCTGATTTAAAAATATATGTCAGTGATTTCGATAACACATACATTTATTATTATAAAGCCTTTTGGGACTAAAACTTCTACGCACCACACTGTCATATCTCGACAGTGCATCACTTCTCTTCTGCACACCCCTTCTGTATAAGCAGTACTACACTTCTCTTCTCGACAGTATTTCATTTCGGATTTCTCAACTAAACAATAAACTTTAAAACTTATCTTTCTTAAAATTCCTATTTTATTTTCATAAAATTTATCCTTCTATTTTATTTAATAGATCATTATAGTTCAAAACTATCGCATTATGATTTTTAAAGAAAATTGATTTTGACATAATTCAAAATCTACTTTATGAAATCTAAAATTTAATTTTCCATTACGGAACTACAATCTAGTAGATTAATGAAATTCTTGTTTTGTAGATTTTCGACCTATATTTTATCATATACACTCATTAAAGTTCAAATTGTAAAATTATGAACTGCCGCTGCACGTTTTAATTATATTCAATTTAAAATTTATCTAATTTATAATTTAGACATAAATAGTGATTTAATTGTCAATACGGTATAAATTAGCACAACACAATATAAGTTTATCACGGTATAAATTGTTGACTTTAAAATATATTTTTCTAATAATTCCTATTTCATTTTCTTAAAATAATTCGTTATAGTTAAAAACTACTCCACCGTGATTTTTAAAGAAATTTTATTTTGACATAACTCAAAATCTACTTGATGAAATAAAAAAATTATTACAAAACCACAATTTAGCAGATTCAGAAATTCTTGTTTCGGAGAATTTCGACCTATATTTTATCAGATATACTCATTCAAAGTTCAAACTGTAAAATTACGAATTGCCGCTGCACGACGAGTTCGTTTTAATTATATTAAATTTATAATTTATTTAATTAATAACATAGAAATAACGGTGCATATTCTTCTGATTTTATTTGGAATTTAACATTAGCACCAAACTATTTTCAAAAAATTTGCCATTACAACGACGCCATTTTGTAGCACCAGAGTAACGTTTATGCATTACCCCTCTCCTGACTTGGCTTGCACCATTAACAACAATTTTATCCAATGGCGTATATACCAACAACTCCTTTAATAGGATTACCAAACCCATGTACAATAATTTCAGAACCATATACAACAACGTATTTTTAATAGTTTTACCCTAATTATTTAAAATTCCCATCACCACTAATCCCAAAAGAAAATGAATCATTACTCATTACAAAATATCATTACAGTAACAATCAAAGTCAACTACAATTCAAATAATATATCACTAGTTGTTATTATCCTACATAAATTAGCTAAATTCCCAAACTTTATTAGTCGATTTTTAATCGATAATCTCCAAAATAGATTTTAAATTTAAAATCTAATTATCTATATTATAAATTCAATATCAATAATTGATTATTATCTATAAAACAACGGTTCATTAACATATACATACGCACAAAATCAACTAACATACAATATTCACCGATAAACAACTAAATCCACATTTTAGGGTTTTCAATCATTACTAAATCAACTACATTGATTCAACAATCATTATATGATCACATAACATATACATTTAAATAATTATTAACTAATTAATTTAAGAAATTAGGTTACAAATTATACCGGGAAGAGACAAGGCAGCAACTGGTGGAGGGGGGAGGCGGCAGCAGGCAGGCGTTGGCAATATCTATAAAACAATGGTTCATTAACACATACATACGCACAAAATCAACTAACATACAATATTCACCAATAAACAACTAAATCCACATTTTAGGGTTTTCAATCATTACTAAATCAACTACATTAATTCTACAATCATTATATGATCACATAACATATACATTTAAATAATTATTAACTAATTAATTTAAGAAATTAGGTTACAAGTTATACCGTGAAGAGACAAGGCAGCAACTGGTGGAGGGGGAGGCGGTAGCAAGCAGGCATTGGCAACCTCGGCGGATGGCAGCGGCAGCAAAGTTAGGGCTTTTTTATTCGTTCACGAGAAGAAATTGGGGGTGGGAAATAGAAATGGGAAATTTCCTATAGGCTTGCGGGTTTATTTAGTTAGGTGACGGCTAGCGATGGCTGGCGACGACCGTTTTTTTAACCATAACCAACCGTCGCAAGCATCCGTAACTAATCAGACTGTTTCTTGTTATGAAATTCTCTTTCCATGTAGCATGGGACAAGGTGAGGAGATGAGGAATTTCAAAACACATTTTCAATGTTATTTGGCACTCCAAGAATTGCAAAAGAATGGCATTTGTAATGTTTCTTTCAGCTTTGGATAGGCTCAGCGCGAAGTCAAAGTTGATTCAGTTTGGTGTTGTTTCAAATATGATGTGTTCATATTGTGTAATATGCAAGATGAATCTTATAAACATATCTTTGTGATTACTATTCTTTTATCCAGGCATCCTTGAAGCGGAAGTTAAACTTAATCCCTACCATTTTACCATCCATTGAAGATGAAGCTAATCTACTTCTTTCTACATTCTGGCATAAAGATCAACTTCGTGATTTAGCTTTCGGTGCTTTGACTTCAGTTGTGTATTTCATTTGGAAGGAGAGAAATTCACGTGTATTTTTGAACAAAGCAACTCACTACAACACAAAACTTGCACAAATTGAAAGAGAGAGATTCATTATTTGGTCCGAGGAAATGGTTCGCGATCGTCCAGAACATATAACAATTCTATGATCCTTCAGTAATAGGTGATCAGACTGGTGGATACTGGATAGTGCGGTATATATTTTTGAACGGGAGATAGAAGAAAGTACAGAGAATGGGCCTTTGGCCTATCTTGGTTTTCCGATTTCTATGTACACTTATTTGTTTTATTTCCTTTATTATGTTTATAAACTAATTGCCTTTGTTACTATTAATATGTGGAACTTATATACTCTTTTCTCTTGTAAAGCACCTAGTAGGGGGTTACAAGGTTTTGACGGGCATATAAGGAACACATATGATTGATTTTAACAAAAGCGTACTAATTTCAAAAAAAAAAAGTATATTGTAAAATTGAGTTTCTTCCAACCATTCGTGACACAAGTCTATAAGCACCATATTGTCTTAACTAGGAACGACAAAACTGCATTATGGCTTTATAAATAGATCTGTCTATATTTCCTTAAAAATCAAAAAACTATTTCAGCTTTAGCCATGGTATTAATATGTTAAATTAAACCAACGTGCCAGATTTCCTTAGAGAACATGTAGATGAAGATACTCTTCCGGTTGGAGCTAACTCGGTTTTGGAGTTAAATTTACAATTGTTTGCACTCTTATGGATATACTGTCAGGCTGTCAGCTCAGTTTTAGATGAACAGTAGCTTAGCTCAATTCTAATGCTACAACTTTAAAAACTAATAGCACATCAACAATAACAAAACAACTAAGCATGAATGCACGTTGTTAAAACCAGTACAAGGAACGTAAACTTGTAAACAATAACAATTCTTGGTTTGCCTGTAGTTGAAACGTGATAACAATAATATGCAAATTCAGTCTCGGCCAAACTAGAGAACTTCGGATCCTTATGCTTTGTTAAGAAAAAACTGCAAACTATTAAGTTGGCAAAAAAGGTAGTCAAAGAAAGGATAGTTGCATTGTAGCAAGCATGAATCCTATAGCTTTAGTGCACCATGAAAAACTTGGACAAGACACTTGGAAATTTAAGGTCATTGTGCCAGTGGAGTATAAAGCTTTATTATGGATGTCAATGTATACTGTTAAAAGCCAGTTAGAACAACTATCGCCTGGTCCGGGCATAAGGACGTCATTTCTTTAGGACGGCGAGTATTATATATTGAATTCTATTTTGGAACTAGATGTTTACTCTATTTTGAAACCGAATGTTGTACTCGGTTTTGGACATACTCGGGTACTTATTTTCGAATTGTTTGGGTATGTATAATACTACACTGGAGCTTCATGTATCAAAATCTATTTGGCCATTTCAAGTGTGTGGTTTTGGCTGTGTCTGATAACATTTTCTTAACAATTATATTTATCTATAAGGCACACGCGATCTGCTTTCGATATTATTTCACTTTCTGCTGGGTTTTATCTCTCGGCTTTGTTTGAAGAAGGCGATAGAAGGAGAGAAGCCATATTTACATCTGTGAAGCTAGTAGCAAGTATTATTTCGAAGATCCAAGAAATTTCCAGTAAGTTAAGATTCAAAGTGAAGAAGAAAGATGGTAGGGTAACAAAACTAGAAGGTGCAAAAGAAAGTAAGAAAGGAGTTTTGTCCATTGATGCCGAAATTTTTGCCAAAAAAATTGGTGATACATTAGAATATCAGAAGGTGTGGACTCAGGAGATGAGGCCTGCCCTTAAAGACATTGTCTAGGAAAGGAAAGGAGATCAACCAGTTCAGTCACATAATATTCCATCTTTGCCGCCACCACCACCTGTGCCTCGGTTGGAGCAACAAGTGTCTTTCAAGTAATTTACATGTGTTTTATTTCTCTTCATTATCACATTCATCATGTTCCTTAATCTATTAATTATTTGTATGCGTACTTCTTTTGCTTAGACTATAAAAAAAACTTCAGGTCGCAAAGCAGAGAGGATAATGGAAAACGAAGTGTGCCATGAATCAAAGGATAATGCACACATATACATGCATATAACGTTCAGGTTAGTTACTAATTAACAGCCTAGGTACAACACATTCAAAACAACATGACATGTAGAAGGCAAGATAGCCAGACCAAATGATCATCGTTGGATCTGACCAAGAAGAGCGAACAAGAGATTACGGCAACCCATTATAACCAACAAGACCAGATTGAGAAGTACTTATGCCCACTATAAATGATGATGAGCACATGGATGACATGATAGGGCAACGACAAGGATACAGACATGTAATTAAGGGAGCTAAACACTGGCCAGAGCTAATAATAAATAGAGATAGAAGCACCGCTTGCAGTCAGATAAAACGGAAAGTGCCCAAAGGCGATAATGTAAAAATTCACAGTAAAAAACATAATAATGGGTCAGTGCCTACATAAAGGCAGTACACACTAGTAAACAGTAAATGAAGGCATGCACACATTTGCACATGACATGCACAGACACCAAATTCAGTGTTCCCATAAGGACAGCGCCTAGAGGTAGGTTTACATGTAATCATCTCTACAAGATGAAAGGATGAATGTTGAAGTTGATGAGGGTGCAATGCTAGTAAATATTTCATGGAATATTAATTAACCAAACAACACTTACTTTTGTTTAATCAACGCTTATTTTGTCTAAATAGAAATGTAATCGCTTTCTATTAATCAAGTAAATTATCACTAACTCAATCAGCTAGCATTGTCTATAAACATAAAACAAAAAATATGACTAGGCTTAAACTACATAATTATAGAAACTATGAATAAAAATATACTAACCTATGAAATGTGGAAATATGCCCGTATATAGAGAAAATCATGTATGTGGTGACTGCATAGGCATTATTGCATGTGTCGTCATGGCGGCTTGTGTAGGCATTTTGGATCGATCGGGAATATAAGGTGGTGTTGGCATAACAGTTGCGAAGACACTGCACCATGATCAATGGTCTGCGTATCCACATCAGGCCATATACTTATCTCAGGGGACTTCTTTAGCTCATCCAACACCCTACTTAAATATAATATATGCGTTAAAATAGATAACTACAAATACGATTAGCATTAAAAGCTTAGTTAGAATTTATATCTCTACCATTGAACAATTTCTTCATTTGAAAATTGATTAGGCATTGTCGGAGTTGATGTAGTAGGCGGTCATTGTTGATGGGAATTGGCTGAAGAAGACTGAGAATACCCGTGTAAACCACTTATGCCTATATAAGGTGCTCCATACATCTTTCCTTTTGTTAGTTCCCCTGACAAATCCATCCATTGTTGTGGATTGAAAGCATTTATTACTTCTTCTGACTCGGCCTTTTTCTTGAGATAATATAATTCTCCTGATTGAAAAAATACAATCGTCGATAACACAAGCATACCAACTGTTTAAACTAAATATAATTATTACAGTTGTTTTCTCAGATTTGTTAACCGCGTATCTACTATTCTTATAGACTTTTTTGGCATTTTTGAAGTAGTTGGATAGATCTTTCAAAACATGCCAATATCGAAATGCCTCATGAAATGCTGGTTCCTTTCCTGTTATAGCTTTCTGCAATAATTTATTTGAATGCTAGAAAATTATGATAATTGATTATAATAATATGAACTAATATACAGATTATGCAAAACACTAAGTTTTGTTTTCATTGATTACAAAATCATTGTAGAGAAATTTTGCATGGCTGACAATTCTACTATATAATACGAAAAGACATGCAGTTTTTTTCTTATGGAGTGATCCTCCAAACCAGCAAAGCACTCATTATCATGTAATAATATAAAAAGTTAGAGAGCATCAGCAAGTCTCTTAGTTGACATTACATAATTAGAAAACATAGTAACTAAATCACTAGTTCGTCACCTCCATGATCAACAAAAATGGAAGAAACTAAAACTAAACTATCTTATGGGATACAAAGGTCAATAGAATATCCAAAAATGCTACATAGCTGCAATATAAAATAGGAACTGTTGCTTCAGCTTACCACCATCTGAGCTAAGACATTATTTTCTTAGACATGAGCCGATTTATAAACTTTCTTGATGAGAAATTTTTGAATGAGTTAGGGGATTGTCTAAGATGCTAGTGGTGTATCAAAATCCTTAAGTGATGTGAAACAAATCTACTAGGGCTAATGCATGGAACTGAAAGCCAAAATTAAAGTGGGACTGATGCAAACAAGAGGCTGGTGCTTAATACTTAATCGGATAGAAATTGAAAGATTATGATCCGTGCCCTTTTCATTAATCACCGACCCTTAAATAGGAAGATAATTGTACTACAAGAATAGTACAAATTATAAGATACTACAAGGATAGTACAACAATATTAGGCAAATAATTAAAGCCTAGCCTAATTAATCAATATGAATAATAATTAGGTAAATAATTACAGCCTGATTGATCAATATGAATACAAAAATATATATTTACATATATAGTTTAACACGCCCCCGCAGTCGCAGCGGGAGGCTCGCGTACGCTGAGACTGTCCCGAAAATCTTCGAATAATATACGTGGAAGGCCCTTTGTAAAAATTTCAGCAATTTGATAACGGGATGGAACATGAAGCACTCTAACTTCGCCTCTAGCGACCTTTTCACGGACAAAATGAATGTCCATCTCAATATGTTTAGTGCGTTGATGTTGACTGGATTTCCTGATAAATAAATTGCACTCACATTGTCACAGTAGACCAAAGTAGCTTTTTCAATTGGACAATGTAGTTCGAGTAGTAAATTCCTGATCCAACAAGAATCAGACACAACATTAGCAACTCCTCTGTATTCAGCTTCTGCACTAGATCTAGACAAGGTAGGCTGACGTTTAGAGGACCAAGAAATCAAATTTTCCCCAAAAAAGACACAATAGCCAGACGTGGAGCGTCTGGTATCTGGACATCCACCCCAATCAGCATCTGTGTATGAGATAAGTTTACCCAATGATGACTTGTACAGATGGAGGCCATAAGACAAAGTACCTTGAATGTAGCGCAAAATGCGCTTGAGAGCATTCATGTGTTCATTCCTTGGATCATGCATGTGGAGACACACTTGTTGCACTGCATAAGAAATATCAGGTCTTGTAAAAGTAAGATATTGAAGAGCACCTGCAAGACGACGATACTTGGTGGGATCTTCATATGGATCACCGTTAGTAGCACTGAGTTTAGATTTGCTGTCAACAGGAGTGGGGCAAGTGCTACAATTAGACATGCCTGCCCGCTCAATGATCTCTATAGCATATTGTTTTTGAGACAAGAATAAGCCTTTCGCATGACGAGTAACCGCGATACCTAGAAAGAAACTCAATGGGCCAAGATCTTTCATTGCAAACTCTGAACCTAAAAGAGCCATGAAATGCTTACGTAGAATATCAGAAGAAGCTGTAAGAATAATGTCGTCAACATATAGCAGAATATATGCAATATCAGATCCATGTTTGTATATAAACAATGAATGATCAGATTTACTATGGGTGAAACCAATTGAGGCAACAAAATCAGCGAAGCGCTGATACCATGCCCGAGGAGCCTGTTTCAAGCCATATAGAGATTTCTTTAGTAAACAGACATGATTAGGCCGGCTATTGTCACGAAAACCCATAGGTTGATGCATATAGACTGTTTCATTGAGATGACCATGTAGAAAAGCATTCTTGACGTCCAATTGATGGATTGACCAAGATTTTGAGAGAGCAATGCTAAGAACAGCGCGAATAGTAGCAGGTTTGACCACCGGACTAAAAGTTTCATCGCAATCAACACCCTGTTGCTGAGTTTTACCATCACCTACAAGACGGACTTTATGCCGCTCAAAAGAACCATCGGATTTACGTTTATGACGAAAAATCCACATAGATCGAATTACGTTCACATTAGGTGGCCTAGGCACTAACTCCCATGTTTTATTATCAATTAAAGCATTAAATTCATCCAACATTGCAGTTTTCCAATTTTGATCACGAAGAGCACTAACCGGGTCCTTTGGTATAGGAGAGATGGTTGTAGTGGTGGTCGTGTGAAGATTGGTAGTATATTTGGGGTTTGGTTTAAAGATGCCATTTATTGCCCGGGTTGTCATACGGTGTAGCTTGGGATTATTAGGCCTTGAGGAGCTGTTGGGTGAGTGTGATGAGGGGCTTTGTTCACAAACTGGAGTGGGTTGAGCAATGGGGTGGTGTTGTCTTACGGTTGATGTGACAGCAGGAGTATTGTGAAGAACTGAACCTGTGGGTGAGTGCAGCCCAGTTTGAGAGGAGGGGTGCTGATCAGTAGGATTTGAAGGAGAAGGGAGAATTGGGCCCGTGGGAGACTGTTGTCCAGTTGGAGATAGATACTGCGGTGGGCAAGTTTGCATAGGGGGTTGGGTTGTGTTTTGAGCAATGTCATTTGTGGTTTGTGCAATTGATTTTTCACACAAATGATGCAACAAGTATGGAGAAATATTTTCATCAAGAAAAGCATACAAGTTATTTGTGTCCTTGTGGATTTTTGAGAATGGAAACTCAGTTTCAATGAAACGCACATGGCGACAAATAATAATTTTTCCGCTTGACATGTCGTAACACTTAGAGCCTCTATGATTTGAGGCTGGACCAAGATAAGTACATGGAGTGGACCGTTCCTGTAATTTGTGAATAGAGGTTGAGGGAAATAAGGGAAAACATAAGCAACCAAAGACACGCAAGTCAGAATAAAGCGGTGTACTTTGATATAGAATTTGAGTGGGAGATTGGAATCCCAAAACTTTTGTTGGAAGAATGTTTAAGAGGTATGTGGCCATTGCTAGAGCGTGATGCCAGAAGCTAGGGGGCATAGAAGCATGAGCAAGTAAGGTCCTAATGATATTATTTATAGATTTAATATGTCGTTCAGCTTTGCCATTTTGTGGTGATGTATGAGGACATGAGAGACGGAATTGCATCCCATTTTGGGTAAAGAACTGTTTTAAAGTGCCATTTATATATTTTGTACCATTGTCACATTTGAATGTTTTGATGTTACGTTCGAATTGTGTTTTGATTAAAGCATGAAAAGAAATGAATAATTGTTTGACCTGAGATTTGTTGGAGATGGGAAAAGTCCAAAGAAATTTGCTGTAGTCATCAAGAAATAAAACATAATAACAATGACCAGAAGAACTTATAACAGGAGATGTCCACAAATCACTATGAATAATATCAAATGGCAAAAGAGTATGCGACATAGAATTATAAAAAGGCAATTTAGAGTGTTTCCCAAGAGGACAAGAAGAACAAAAGATTTTACGAGAATCATTACAACCAATCATGTGTTTACTACGAAGAGAGCTAAGAATAACATCTCCAGGATGTCCTAGACGACTATGCCAAAGATCAGATGACGCGGCAGTAAAAGCAGATGAATTGACTGAGAATGTGTCTCGTTTATTTTGGAAAATAGGATAGAGATCTCCAGTGCTGTCACATCTCATTAGTTTGGTCCCAGTCTGTAAATCATTGACAGAAAACCCAAAAGGATCAAATTCAACTGAAACCATATTATCGGTGGTAAATTTTCGAACAGATACAAGGTTTTTAATGAGTTGAGAAGCATGCAATTCATTGTTTAAGGTTAATGGAGGGTATGGTGGAGGCAAGTTAGTGCAACCGTGACCAACAACGGGGATCAAATGACCACTACCAACAACAATGTTATGATTATTATTGCTTGAATTGAAATAAGAAGAGAGTATACCTTGATCCGCTGTCACATGAGATGTAGCACCGGTATCCATATAAAAATTTCCGTCTGGTTGAGAGAAGGAAAGGGCGTGCATTGCGGCCTCGATGTCAGTTGGTGTGTAGCCGATTGGATCATGATGTGAGTGGGCAGTATAGGCTTGTGAGGGTTCTTGTGAGGGTTTTGATCCCAAAAGTCCTGAGTGCCTACTTGCTTGTTGAGGTCTTTGCTGCTGCATGTTTGTGGATGGGTACGGGCAAGGTGGAAGTCCCCATGGCCCTCTCCATTGCTGTGTCCAACCTCCCCAAGGTGCAACAGTACCATGCATCCATGATGTATGAGGACGAACTACCCATTGCTGCCGTTGCAAATTGCTGCCGCTGGTTGCCTGTCCTCTGCCGTAGCTTCCCCTGCCGGGGTTCTTTCTATTTCCCTTGCCTCTATTGTTTTTATTATTATGATTTTGGCGAGGGTAATCTGCAGAATTTCCATGGTTGTTGTCATTGGAAGATGCTGTGAGAAGAGCAGTAGGTTTAGTTATGGTGTTTCCTTCCTTGGCGAGGCGGTTTTTTATGGTCTGATCCGCTAGTTTCAACTGTGAACGACAATTTTCAAAAGGAGGTAATGGATCTTGATTTTGTATGAAATCTACCGTGCCAGCGTAGGACTCAGGTAAACCTGCAGTCAGCTTCAAAACAAGGCGGCTATTTGTGACCGGAGCATCAACGTCCGCAAGACGGTCAGCAAGAGACTTCATGTGATTGCAATAAGCGTCAATCAAGCCGAAATTATCAAAATCGGCATGAGCCAATTCCTACTCGAGATGGGTTGCACGAGAGGCTTTGTTGTCTTGGAATTGTGCCTCCAACCGTTTCCACACCTTCTCGACCGAGTCATCTTTGAAGAGAACTACATGGAGGAGGTCTTGAGAAATGGTGGCATACATCCATTGCTGTACAACTGCATCAAGACGATCCCAAAGCTCGGGATCCGCCGCTTTTTGTTCATCATATTTGGCCTTGGCTTTCTCCTCCGTAGGAGGAATTATATGATGCAAGAGATTATGAACTCTCGCTTGTACCTTGAATAGAGCAGCCCATGAATGATAAAGACCGGTCTCATTATCCAATTTGATTGGAATCAAGGATTTGACATTGGTGATAGAAAGAGCAGGATGGAATTTTTCAGCCATGGAAGAAGAAATTATGAAGATTTGGAAGCAGGAAGATAGAATACAGTTAGTTTTTGAGAGGATCGTTACAGCTCTGACACCATGAAAGATTATGATCCGTGCCCTTTTCATTAATCACCAACCCTTAAATAGGGAGATAATTGTACTACAAGGATAGTACAAATTATAAGATAGTACAACAATATTAGGCAAATAATTAAAGCCTAGCCTAATTGATCAATATTAGGCAAATAATTAAAGCCTAGCCTAATTGATCAATATGAATACTAATTAGGTAAATAATTACAGCCTGATTGATCAATATGAATACAAAAATATATATTTACATATATAGTTTAACAGAAATGCAGAGAAATATTAAAGCCTGTATATGTAGTATGTACATCATTTGTGTTGATAAGGCTGCTGTAATGATACGTAATGTAACATTCTAGATTTTCGAACATTAATTTCGAAGATTTAGTTTTGTTTAAAATAATATATTGGAAATATAATATGATTTGTTTACGGAATTTATTTAATAAAATGAAGTTTAAACATACAAATCTATATTTAATTTAAAACGAACTTGCAGTGGCGCGGTAGTTCGTAATATTGAGTTTTGAACTTCAATTGAATATACAAGATCCGATATAAGTCTGAATTATTTGAAACTAGAATCGTTCGAATCTATTTGATTATAATTTTTTAATGAAAAAGAAAATTCAAGATTTTAGCTTGTATATTATGAGTCATGTCCAAATCAAATTTTCAAATAGTCACTATGGAATCGTTTATAAACCATAACGTTTATTTAATAAATTTAAATCTAATTTCTATACAAACTGAATATCGTTTAACTCGGAAATGTTAATGTAGTGTTATAATTCCATATTAGTTGAATTTGAAGTGATATATTATTCCATGGGAAATTTTATATACATCCACATATTCTATCAGTTAATCCATCCTAGTTTTTAGGATGGCTACCTATTTTTATGGGATATACAATTAATTAAATTTGATTAGTTCATCCACAATATTTTTATCTTCTTCTCATGGGTTTCTGGTTGTTTCTCATGCTGAACGTTCCCTTTTTCCTGTTACTGCATTTATGCCTGTTTCATTTCCAACACCAACCTTTTCCAGATCAACTTCTCTTCTTATCCAAATGCAGTGTTACTGATTTAGATTTAGATTCGTAGAGAGAACGCACAGTTTAAGAAAGAATAGTGTGTGTTATAAGGAGAGAAAAAGACATGAAAATTGTTTAAAAATATTAAACAAAAAAATGTCAGTTTATGCAAGCATGACTGAAAATATCAGAAAAAGAAGACAAATTCAGGCACAAATCAAAGCATCAATTAGACGCCGTCAGTGAGATCTACTTTCCATTTTTTTATTATATATAAGTTTTCCATGGTACTGTAGTAAACCATGCAAATATTATTCCACAGCTATATGATCCGTTTCAAGATATGTTGCAGGTTGCGTCCATGTGTTGTGAATTGTATTGTACTACTCTTGCTTTCACTTTCCATGATCTTTGGCTTCTTTCATTCCCAAATACATTCTGTTGCAGCACCTTGCAGTAAACTGTCTCCAATATATTGTTATAAGTCACGTAGTTGGCTTAATTGATATACAAAAATCTACTCTTTCAGTTCCCCAAAAATAATTTAAAAAAACACACACACACACGCTAAAGCCATTAGCGATATATACTCATGAACATTAGCACCCTGTATATTATCAATATATACTCATGAAACATATAATAAGGCCATCAGAGAAACAGGTTGTGTCAACAAAGACAACAAAATGTCTTAGAAGACCGTTGGGAAATATTTGAACCATTCTCATTATTCGGATCACTTCAATGGTCATCACGAGATATCGACGTGATGTAGAAAACTTATGTCATGCTAAGGTATGGTAAACTTCAATGGTCTGAGTTTTTTGTTTCCAATTTTTTTATGTAACGACGGTTTTGTCGACAAACCAAATGATTAAATAGAGAAAAGAAATTGGGTCGTAGTGTTTTAAAACACAGACTGCGAGACCTTACATATCCCACGGACTTTGGTAATCATGAATTTTGCGTGACAACTCCATAGTAAATTTTAGCTAAAATCAGTAATACTGCATTTGGATAATACGGTTGATGAACTAATCAAATTTAATTAATTATAAACACCATAAAAATAGGTAGTCATCCTAAAAACTAGGGTGGATTAACTAATAGAATATGTGGATGTATATAAAGTTTCCCTTATTCCATTTGGATATATATGATAATAATAACCTATTATTATTTAATTGAATTTTTTTAAATTAATTAATATATTATCGATATTACATAACCCTTAAAAATAGCCATTTTTCAAATGACCTCCATTTCCGACGAAACAAAATTTATTACAATATGTATAGCTAATTATTGTAAAATTTCAAATTTGGAGCCAATCAAAGTTGCTTTGTGAGCGTGCGAAGTTTAAATGTGAACCGATAAATAAATTTGAAATTAAAATAACTCTATTATGCAAACGAATTCGGATTTCAACGAAATTTGTTTCATTGGATATGGAACGTCAACGTATAGCAGTGCATTCATTTTCATACATTTGAAGTTTGTCTATGTCGGCATGAATATTGAACATTCAATGTAAATAACGGTAACTACCAGTAGAATTTAATAATCACGTAAAACAACCGTACTGAATAAAAATATGAAAATTTGGCCTATCTCAACCTAAACATATATCCTACCCAAATGTACAGGTACCCCCACATACATTTCTTCTACATACATCCTATCCATTGTACGCACATGCCCGGATATCCTCTTCCGATCCTAAACGTTAGTTTGCACATGCACCTACCTTAGTTACGATATCCATGCAGGCTAAAACAAAGGTAAAAAAGGAGGAAGCCTATCGCATGTTACTTTCTGAATATGCAACCTAAACATTAAACTACACATGAATTTCTTCCCCACTGCACATGCAGCTAGCCTATATATACAACTGTATATTAATTCACACATGCATTTTATTCTTCTGCTAATCTACAAACATGCCCTTTCCCCTATGCACATGCATATATGATAAGGACGTTGATCTTATCTCCGTCTTTCCATTTATAAATAGGTATTGCCACCTTTATTTTTTTTCAAACAAACCTGAAACAAAATATAATGCAAGCTCCTTTCAAAATGTGAAAACGACACACACCACCCGTGAAAATATTCAAAGCTCCGCATTCGGTTCGAACTGGCTTACATGGTCAACAACAAAGTCGGAGGTGATGATGAGGTGGAGGCACGGGTAGAGTTTGGTTGGGCGCGGCGGCCTATGGTGTCGGTTATGGAGAGATAAATGGAAAATAAGTGAAGAGGTTTTCTGGCATGGGGAGGGTTATTTAAGTGGGCCAATTTCTGATAGGGGGTGGTGCTTCGATGTTGGAGGAGGACGGCGGGGTCAGGCCGACTTCGGTGACTGGAGATAGATGCAATTCATCGTTGGCATTGGCAAGTGGTTTGGGTTGTCTGGCGTGATATTTTGGGTGCAGGTGATCTCAATTGTGGGAATTTCTGGTAATGCGAGGGGAGATTGGAGGAGGTGAGTTCGGCGAGGGGAGCACGGTGACTGGCGACTTTCTGATGGAGGAGGGCGGCATGTGTGGTAGCCTGCGTGTGGTAAAGGGCGAGTTCGAATGTAAGAAGGTGGAGAAGAAAGTACTAACGTGGGCCTAATGGATAATTAACGACATGTTTAAGGTTACTTAACGTAATTAGAAAATAAATTATAATTATTTAATTAATTAATTTAAAATAGCGAATAACTTGTAATATTGGTATCTTGTGCATATGTATGAGAGCAAATCCTCTATACCCAAATTTCTCTATTACCCTATACCCAGCCAATTAGAACACCTTATTTTCACCTTTTTGTAATTAAGTCAGAGAGATAAAGAGGGCTTAATTGCAAAAGGTGGAAATTAGTAGGTCCTGATTGGTTGGATACAGGGGGATAGAGAGTTTTGGATACAGGGGATTTCATTTCCATATGTTAACAGAATTGAACAAAACATGGAATGTTGGAATCGTCGTGACGAGATCAACATTATGGAACAAATTTGGATGCATTTGGACATAGCTGGAATTTCCAATTAAATTAAACGTATATTTAATTTAATTGAAAACAGTTGGTATCTCGACAAAGAGAAACCAATGTGAGCTTACTCACTCAGTTTGTTCCACTTATATTTATATAAGTCGGGTTTAATATTTTGTGTGTTGTGGCTATTTATTATTGAATGATTAGCAAAGAATATTTATATATATTGACTCAACTGAATAAATTAAATGTTCGTTTAATTTAATTGAAATCAATCATTATTTTAAGAAATTGTAACTAATTGAGGTACCTTACCTCGTTAGTCACTTTTATAATGTAACGTGTATAATTTAATGGATTATTTGAATTGTTATTCTTTGTGTTAAATAAAATGGCTGGTGTTAAATTCTGATTATTGATAGTTATAGAAATTATCCATTTAAATTGGATATTCTTTTGGATGATTTTATTTGAGGTAACCTATTTGGATGCAGGGAATAACAGGTTGGAGGAATCCAACAGGATTCCCCACTGATATTGTTAAGGTTTGTCAGTATACTTTGTTGTGTTCGTTTAAATGTGAAATTGGTTGACAAAACATTTATTTAACTATTTGGTACTTTAGTAGACATTTGTCTCTTTGGTACAGTTGATAAATTAAAAGATTTTTTTAATTGATGTTAAATTGATTCTGAATGTTTTCGAAGTTATATTTATATATGGAATACGATGTTTATTTTAAAAGTAACATCGAAGTTTATTTACGTTTCTTATATACTTAATGGAAATTCTAAGATATTAGTAAATAAATGGTTAAGCAGTACAAATTGAATTGCAATGATTTGTGAAAAGGCCGTAAGTGTTGTAAAAGAAGTTTAAAATGTTGAAATGGATTAATGGACCTTGAATCTATAAAAATTGATTAAAGAGGTTAAAGGTGAATATTTTCTTAATGAAAGAACGTTTTTGCAAACATTTGTTTTATAAATATACAAAATGTGATTAAAAAGAAGTTCATGAATAAGATTAGCGAATAAATGAAATTGGAAATGGAATGGGAGTATAGACTTGTAAATTTAAGGTAAAATCAATATTTAGTATTGGATTCAAAGCCTAGTATCTTAAATGTTTTAGTAAATGGATATCGGTGGAATTGAAAATTAATAACATTGGCTTATAAATGTTAAAAGAATTGTTTTGGAAAATCGGATAAGAAATCATGGTATTAATTTGGAAATGGCAATAGTTTGGTAAGTCGTATCATAAAAGAAATTAAGTATGTTTTTGAGAAGTAAGCCTAAATGATTAAGTTATTGGTAAACATATATTTTAATAATACAGATTATTGTTTTCGTATATAATAAGGAATTCATAGACCATAACACTATTGTTGTGAGAAATGATTTAAAGGAATATGATGTGGTTTTTAAGAATTTGGAACATGTTGTACGTTGATTGAGTCGATTCATGGTGTCAATCAGATGTTGTTTCGGCCTGTGGGTTGCAAACTTAGAGTTTATTCAATTACCAATTTACAATGAGAAGTTAATAAAGTAGAAGTGAAATGATAATTGAATATTCCTACATTAAGTAAGAAAAAGTGAAATATTTTCCTAATATTGGAAGGTTTAGAAGTTTTAATTAATGAATGATTAATTAAAGAGGCTAAATGATGTTGGGTACTGAATTAGTGAATTTATTTTCTTTTTATGAATGAAGGGTTGTTTATTTGATAGTTGAATAACCGACTATCAAATCTGGCCTATATAATGGTTTGTATGGAAAGACCGAGATCGAATTTATATTTGAAAACCATTTCAAACTAGCAAATACGAAAGCGTGAAGATATTAAGTTTTGGTTGAAGATAGAGGAAATGAAGACTATGGATCTTCAAAAAACGAAGGAACCACTAATAATCCTTGACTTGAAACCAGAGATAAAATAGGGTTCTGTCGTGGTTAAAATCTACGAATTTGCAAGAATCCATAAGGTGATTCCTAGGTTGTGGTAGGAGAGTGCCTTCGGTTGATCATGTTCTGGATGACTTGTATGGACGAATGTATAACAAAAAAAATTCCAAAAGAGTCACGTGCATTGATTTTTACAAACGTATTTCTGTTGGTGGCAAAGAAGACACTTTCTCTTAGCGTATCACCTAGAATATTTTCTAAACATCAATTAGTGATTTCTGGCAGATCTGACAATGTGGCATTTAGAGCGAATGATGATGTAATGTTCTAAAAAGTTGATTATAACCTCAAGCCTCATCAACCAGGAAATGGCAAAAAATTAGGCAGGCAGCATTGCTATGTAGGTCGCTCTCATTAGGGTGTGTTATCACCATCTAGGGAAAATTTATTTATTCCTTATGTCAATTTGTATCTTCGGATAACGGCTATGTGGGCCCAACCATTAGCGATAATACATTCGGTACACTTAAAGGAAATGAGTGGCCGGTCATGTGTTGTCTAACCGGGTTGCAAGATATTCTTGGTCAACCCAGTGCATTCCTCTCTAAAGATGGCACTATCAGAAGGTAGATCCATACCATGTTGTAGTTGGAAATCCATTATCAGTTAAGACCCCGTGGTCCTTGATTATATACTATGTGGAGCGTGAGATGCAAGCGTTCTGCTACATGGTTATTTATTTATTTAGACACTATTATAATATCGGAATATCTATGACTTCGAAATGTTTTAGGTTATCGTAAGGTAAAAAACGTCTATATTTATGGTGGACTGGTCTTGTGACGACCGCCCATAATCCCCGCACTATACAAGAGAAATAATGCGCTGAAAGGTGTGCAAGGCAGTCATGGACGATCATCAGAGTACGTAAACACAAGCGGAACCTGTCGTAAACTCACAGCGCAAGGATAAAATATAATAGAACATATACAATAGGGAGTAATAGTGAAGCAGAAACACAAGACTTTCATACAGCCAGAAAGTAGTATCCACAAACTTGGAAGTAGTGTTTATATAAAGTTGCCTCACTACATCACTCAGAAAAGCAAATAGTGGAAACCCAGTTATTAGATAGTAGTAAAACTGGTACATGAGCCTCCTGCTCGTCATCGATCAACATCATCGTCCTCACTAAAGCATTAACAGTCACCTGTTACTTAGTCTGCTCATCCACAACCGGATGAACAGCCCAAGGTAATAAGAGGAAACATAAAACCTTGAGTCAGACAACAGTCTTAATGAGCGATAAAACAGCTAACAAACTTCAATAATAAAGTGTATGAGAAAGGATATATATAAACATACTAATCTACCCACGACACCAGAGAAGAACTCAGCCTTATCTTCCCCACATTGGACAGTGATAACTTTTACAATAACAATTCAATCATTCATCCATGGAAACCAGAACACCCATTCAATCATGGAAAACACACATGACATCCTGATTATATAAGTCTTACACAGACAACCCTAATCGAGTTTAACATTCCCCAAGTACTCTCCCCTGAGGCTTAGACCAATATCAGTTAAGCACTCAAAGAACAACTCCCTCGACTTTGGATAATCTATGTGAGATAGTACCAAACAGAACAACCAATCATCCATGACTAACTCTAGCTATCACTGCCAATCCTGCTCTGAAATCATTGTTAATCGTATGACGGCCAACCTTGCCATATGTCAAGGGCTAATGTTAACCCAGTTCTAGCATAAACTCCATATGTCCAACCTTGACAATGTCCAACCTTGACAACTAGGCCTTTTAACGATACCCAAGGTACTCGACCACAACCGGTCATTTGGGTGCCCCCATCGTACCCCTGCTTTGAGTCTGCTAGAACTTACGACAACAATAATCCCTCAGCCTTCTCTTCTCTTGTCATCCAACTTGACGACTTTGCATAGCTCGAGCAACCTTCTCGAGTAACCATTATCCACCAACCCACGACCTATGAGTTGTTTCCTCATTCGTTGTTATACTTCGAACAACGAACACCTTTCAACACTTCGAACCTTCCTACTTGAATTTACTTCGAAGTCACACCATCACCAAGCTAATTACATCACTGCGCTGCGGCGTTGCCCCCGAAAAATATATTTTTTCAGACCTTTTCTCCAAATCTGAGTCGTACCCAAAACTGTACTTTTTCAGAAAATAACCCTGTTGGAAACAAATCATAGCATCATCACTATCAACCACAACGTTTAAAAGTGCTGCTAAAACATGACCGATCCGCCCCCGTTCAGACCGGCCAGACCAAACCTAGGCCGATCCGATCCAAGATGACCGATCTGAACCAAGACGACCGATTCAATTCCCCAAAATGACCAATATGAACCAAGATGACTGATCCAATCTGACTTGTTCTCTTTTACAGGACATGAGACCGACCTGATCAACTTATGGCCCGATCCAATCCACTCCTGCCGGATCCAACTCCGTTTTGTTCCAACTTCTGGCCGATTCAAACTATGGCCGAGCTAACTCCTGGCCGATTCAGCCTACGGCCGAGCCAATTCCTACATACTGCAATTCAACTCCGATTTCGACCAAAACTTCGTCAAACGACGCATCCGACGAAACCGACACTACCAAAGTCATCAAACACAATCATAAGCATATCATAACATCACTAACCACATGAATATGACGATTACCACAAAAATGATGTAAATCTCACCAAAAACCATTAAAATGAACATATGATCAAAATGAGAGATCTAACTAACACAAACATGTAATATGACATGAAATTAATGAGTAAAACTTGTTAGATTAGATTATAAAGTGATGCATATGAAAATGAACTTGTAATGATGTAAATCTATGGTAAAACATCCCAATTTGATGAGAAACGTGCACAAACACTCATATATTTCATTTCATTCATGTGAGAGATGTAAATCACTCACCGATTTGTCAAAACAACCTAAAACGATAGAAATAAGAATCCGGACAGCGAGCACTTCGAATCAAACTCCTCGATCCGATATAATTCGCCTTTGAAATGATGTAGATCTTGCCTTGGATGGTGTAGATCTTCGATTTCCCCTTGGATTTGGATTTTTAATGGTGGAAAGGTGTAGGAGGAAGAAGGAGATTAAATGCCTTCAAATGAGAGGATGGGGAAAGTAAACGTTTTCCCTCTACTCTCACCCCTTATTTATAGGATTCCACTAAGGCTCCAAAACCTGAATAGCGAACTGAAAAACTTTAGAACAACGATTTATCCCAAACCGCTGAGCCAAATCCTTAATGTAACCACTCTGCGGAAAGGCAATCATCAATTCCTTTCCAATGGCACATGTCTCACCCTCTAATTCGACCTGAGTCAAAACTTATGCCCTGTACAAGGCTGACAGGGGCGAAATGATCACAAACAAAATCGGCAAAAATTATGGACATGTCTCACATCCCCATAAACAACATATTAAAAGATGAGAATGATCTAACCCTCAGAGAATAAAATAAAAATATTTTACAATCTTCCGATACGTAAAAATATTTTACAATCTCCCCCTCCCCCGAAATTCCAAACAAACACAAGTAATCACAATGATTCCGCATGCCTATCATCCATGAAAAGCCAATTCTATTATCCAAACTAGCAACCATCAATTCATGCATCCATAGCCTTATCCTAGCACGCAGAATTCTAACAATCAACAACAAGATACAACGATAAAACGAAGATACGATATCAAAGGGTCTTACCGACGAAGAGTTCTGGATGAGTCGCTCTCATGCTCTCTTCTATATCCCACGTACAATCGTCTCCATCCTCACTCCATTGTACCTTGACTAGCTTAACTGTCTTCCTCCTGAGCTGTTTCGTGTCATTCCCCACAACACGAAGCGGCTTACGAGATTTCGAAACTACGGTCTCTACTTCAAGGTCTTCGTACTGCTCTGGAAATACCACCACATTCGAATCATGCACGAACTTCCGTAGAAACGACACATGGAACACATTATTCACACTCGACATCTTGTCGGGGAACTCCAATCTATATGCGAGCTTTCGAATTCGCTCGACTATCAGAAATGGTCCAACAAACTTGGGAGCTAATTTTCCTTTCTTACCAAATCTAACCGTATGCTTCAACGATAAAGCTTTCACGAAAACCATATCGCCCATGTCGAATTCCAAGTCCTTACAACGCTTGTCGGCGTAACTCTTCTGACAGTCCAGGGCTGCCATCATTCGTTACTGAACTATCTCGATACAATCCAAGGTTTCTCTAATCATCTCAGGCCCAAGTACCAACTTATCTCCAGTTTCTAACCAACATGCTGGAGAATTGCACGACCTTCCATACAATGCTTCGTATGATGCCATCCCAATGCTAGACTGGTAGCTACTATTATACGCAAACTCAACTAGATGTAGATGGTCTTCCCATGATCCTCCAAAGTCTGACACACAAGCCCTCATGAGATCTTCCTAAACTCGATTGACTCTTTCGGTCTGACCATCGGTTTGGGGATGATATGCCGCACTTAAGCATAATTCGGTTCCCACGGCTTCCTGCAAATTTTTCCAAAATCCACTCGTGAATAATGGATCTCGGTCACTTACTATACTCTTTGGGACACCATTGAATCGAACTCTCCATTTCACATAAAGTTCATCCAATTTCGATGCCGCCTTAGTCGGCCTGACAGGAAAAAATCTCGCACTTTTGGTCAACCGATCCATGATAACCTGAATCCCTTCGTTTCCTGCCCTTGTTCTAGGTAGTCCATCGATAAAATCCATTGGTACTTGCTCCTACTTCCATGTAGGAACTTCCAATGGCTGAAGCAAACCACTTGGCTTCTTCTGTTCAGCTTTCACCAACTGACAGTTCATACACTTGAAATGAAATTTCCAATATCTCTCTTCATCCCTTCCCAGTAGTAGACTCTCTTCATGCCCTGATACATCTTATTGCCACCGGGATGAATCGTCAACTTCGAGTGATGACATTCTCTCAGAACCTCATCCCTCAATCCGTCGATATCAGGAACAACTAATCGCCATTGCTTTCTAAGCCAACCTTCTCGATCGACCTCGAACTCTTTATCTTTTGGTTCCAGTTTCTGAATGAACTTGACGAGCTTCGCATCTTTCTTTTGGCTCTCGCCATTCCTTTCGATAAGAGTAGGTCTTATCGACAAGCTTGCCAACATTTCAGGTTCCAACTCACACCTTGGCCTGAAATCGAACCTTGCCAAGTACTCGAGGCTCTTCCATTCCGAAAACATTGCTCCCAAACTTGGATATCTTCGACTTAACGCAACTGCAACTGCGTTACCCTTGCCCTGAGTATAGGCTATGCCAAAATCATATGACGCCAGAAACTCTAACCATCTTTGCTGCCGAAGATTTGAATCCTTTTGGGAGAAAAGATACTTCAATGACTTATGATCCGTAAATGTAACACCCCACCTCCGCTAGGGTCACTCATAAAGGGAATGCACTAATTTTGGTGGAGTATTATCTAGGTAAACATACACAGAGATAACACAAGGCAGAACATAAACAAAGCAGCGGTAGAAATTAAAAAACCAAATTTTTATTACTTTCAAGAAAAGAGTCAAAACCCCATATATCCAAGGTACAAATTATTCCATTACAGCAAGTTCCAAATAAAGAAGCATAAACTTAAGATAACAAAAGTAAATTATTCCCCATAAATAGCAGAAACAACCATAGCATAACAAAAGTAAATTATTCCCCATAAATAGCAGAAACAACCATATATCCAAGTAAATTATTCCCCATAAATATCCAAGGTAAGCCCTAGTGATTTTCAGTATAAAAACTAGTAAAGGTAGTATGACATGTGAAAACTGGAATTAAACATAAGGATGATAACAGGACTGGTATGATAATTAAGATAACAAGATAAGTCAAGTCTAGCATCGCATATTCAAGAATCGCTGCACCAACTGTACTAGTGTTCTAACCCATGTCAAGTATTAATCATGAAATGATCCCTTGGCCCAGTATCATGAAGTGACCCATTACGGGGTCCTACGGTACGATCTACTAATCGATCATCTCCCTACAAGTTCTAGCTCGTCATGTGTCTGTGTCATACAGCCCTATCCTGAAATGTATTTACCTGTGCTAGGTCCACCATAGGGTGTATCAGGCCCTATGGTGCCAACTACCGACACGAATCAAGCACGCACAGTGTAAACCTACGGGTACCCAATGCCTGCTTTTTCAACTCCGGACTACGTGCACGACCATAGTCCACCTGAACCTATAATGGCGCACCTACTCAGCCGTCGTTCTGGTCGCTTACAATCAGCCCAGTAATCGTGCCCCACCCTGCCTAGTCCCAGGGTATCGTGATACATCTAAGTGGGTTACTGCTGAAAAGGACCGCGTAACTAGGGTTTCTAATGGGTTAAGTGTTGTCATTCAAATTCGTGACTTAACCCTATCCAAATCATGTATCAAGTTGGTTAAGTGTGTTCAAGCGGTTCATGACTTAACCCTATCAAATCATCGTGTCAAGTTGCTTAAGTATATTCAAGTGGTTCATGACTTAACCCTATCATGTGGCATTAATTCATTGATGCACCCCAACCTCTCACATTAGACTAATTGTTGTGGTCACTGGATTTGCCGGGCGGTTCCGGGCAGATTTACACCACAACATAGTCTAACCTCGGGTTTTGCGTGCGATATGACCAACTACCCACATTGGATCCTATTGTTTGCAGTTACTGGATTCGCCGGGCGGTTCCGGACAGATTTACACTGCAAACCCAACCCAACCTCGAGTTAGCCATTTTCAAGTTTATCTAAGTGTCATGCCCAGATTCAAGTTTCGAGTCTAAATTCATATCAAGTTTTCAGGTCATGTTTCATGTCAAATCGTGTCAAGTTCATGTCCATATCCAGGTTCTAGTTATAATAACGTTCATGTTCAAAGCCAATTCATGTTTTACCTAATCTACCCAATCGTATTCCCATCGCACATAAACTCGAATTGATACAAATAAATCTAATTAGGGAATAACATAAAAAGGGACGGGTATAAGGTGGCAAAAGTGATTACTAGCATAGCGTGGTATGACTTGAGATAAATGATTATAACAATACTGGCATATGGAATATCGACCTCAAACATAAAGATTCCAAATCTTGAAAAATAAGGTACTAGTCAAGATAACAGTGACATAAGGTGATAGTCATGGTAATGGTTGACATAAGGTGATAGTCATAAACTTGTGACTAATAGCAGATTCAACATGATAATATGAGGGGGTTTTCTTTTTTGATTTACAACATGAATAAACACCAAATCAATGTCATAGTAATATACCCAAAAGTCAAGATCCAAGATGAACAAGCATGGATGTAAAAAAATCATCATACACAGGTCCAATTTCAATTTACAACATATTCATATTACATTTACAGTCTAAATCTAAAAGTAATTGGGGCTTACAGATCGTGGTTCGAGAATTAGAAAAAGAGAGTCGATGTTGAGTCTTTATATGCTTAGTCAAGTCCTAACAGAAATCCCCAAATCAGCAATTCTCTTAACGTAGTTTCGACGTAGAAGAAGTAGTTCCTTTCTCTAACTTTTCAACCAGAATTAGAGCAGCATAAGGTCAGAGAGAATTTTGTGTAGAGAGACTAGCGTTAGGGGCTGTTTATATAGGGTCAGGTCAACGAATGTAGACAGAAACGAGGCAAGAAACATCAAAGTGAATCCAGCTTCAAAAGTGGGCTCGACCACCAGGTCGACCCCCAGGTCAACACTATAGTCGACCTGGTCCTGGGCAGGTCGACTACATAGTCGACCCCCAAGTCGACCTGGTCCTGGGCGGGAAATTTCCCGCCCAGTCCATTCTGAGGTTTGAATTTCGAAATTTGAATTCGAATTCTGAGCTGTTTTGAACTTGAAAACTTCTGAAAACTTCAAAAAGTCATAACTTGGTCATACAGACTCCGATTTTCGAAAACTCGGACTCGTTTCCAAAAAAAATTTTGAGATGAACGCAATGGCCTAACCCGTTTCCCTTGATTCTTATTTTAAAAATTAATTATGCCTTGATTTATGGTTATTACACGTTATAAAAATACGGGTTGTTACAGTAAACAACTCGAATCAAACTCCCAACAGGTAATGTCTCCACATCTTCAGAGCAAACACAATCGCCGCCAACTCCAAATCATGAGTTGAGTAATTCTTCTCATGCGGCTCCAACTATCGACTCGCATAGGCCATAACCTTATCCTTCTGCATTAGCACTGTTCCAAGTCCAGTACCGCATGTATCGGTATATACCACCATCTCTTCATTCCCCCCTTGGAATGGTCAACACAGGTGCACTTGTCAATCTCTCCTTCAGGATTCCAAACGGTCGTTCACACTTTGCATCGCATATGAACACTTGGTTCTTCGTCAATCCTGTCAACGGTGCAGTTACCTTGGAGAAATCCTTGATAAACCGTCGGTAATAACTGGCCAACCCAAGGAAATTTTGAACATCTGTCGCATTCTTAGGTCTATCCCAGTCCTGGGTTGCCGCTAATTTAGCGGGGCCAACCGCTATCCTATTTCCAGAAACAACATGACCTAAGAACATCACTTCACTCTTTCAGAAGTGGTACTTGGAAAACTTAGCTCTCAGCTGATGCTTTCGCAAGATCTCTAACACAAGTCTCAAGTGCGTCTTGTGTTCTTCCTCATTTCTGGAGTAAACTAGAATATCATCCACGAACACAAGCACAAACTTGTTCAACTGGTCTCTGAATACTCTATTCATAAGATACACGAAATACGTTGGCGCCTTAGTCAACCCGAATGGCATCACCAACCATTCGAAGAAACCAGACGGTGCCAGTCTTTGGCACATATCCTTAGCCACTCTCAACTGGTGAAATCCCATTGCTAAATCCATCTGAGAAAACACATTGGCTTCGTGAAGCTGATCGAACAAGTCATCTATCCTTGGCAACAGATACTTGCTCTTCTCTATCACCTTGTTCAGCTCGCGATAGTCCACACACAATCCTAGTGGGCCATCCGCCTTGGTTGCAAATACGACCGGTGCACCCCATTCGGATACACTCCTCCGAATGAATCCTTTTCCCAAAAGGTCTCTAACTTGCACCTCTAACTCTCGCTGTTCCTTAGGCGCCATCCGCCTAAGTGGCATAACGATTGGTCTAGCACCCTCGGCCAAATCGATCCTAAACTCGATCTCACGATGCGACGGCAACCCTTTGACCTCGTCAAAGACATATACATACTCATTAGCGATCAACACTGATGACAGGTCTTCTTGTGGAATCCCAATGTGACGACTTGCCCCGCACCAGCCGGCATTTCCCATGAAAGTGCGTTGTGCCAATGTCCAACCGGCACGGGACGGTCGCCAAAGAAAGGAAAAAGAAGAGAACTTACTGGTGAACTAACAAGGAACCTGTAAGAATATCTCACAGCGCATGGAATAAAATATAATAATAACATACTTTGACATAAAACAGGCGAGATAGTGCATAAGCTGAAAACTAAACATCATAGCAGCGGAAAATCCAATTACAGCTTATGTTCCACATCATCATTATTACAACTTTTAAAAACTGTCTCTAAAGCAAAAGAAAGGAAAGGTACACTACTAATTCCCAAAGTAGTGACCAGCAGCGACACTAGGAGAATATCTATATATATCATACATGGGAGCCTTCTGCTCGTCTCCGGTACAGCTACCTGTGCATACCACCTAACATGTCTCTAGTATGCCCGTTTAAGAGCACCCAGAGTAATAAGAAGAGACATAAAACTCTGAGTCAGACAAATGTCTGGTATGAGTGATAAGCATCAAAACAGATAAATAACAGGTATACTAAACCATACCTGAACCTACAACCAAAGATTAGCACAACATACCGCTCAATACTCTAAGGTACCACTAACATATGGTGTAGAGAATACGGGGGTGATGGTGTGCATGACATAGTGAAAACAAACAATCAAACATAGCAACCATCCTCACATCTCTCACTCAGTGCGTAAAGTATACGATATCCACCACTTTGATCACCCTATTCCTTGCTATGATCACTCTGCCCCATGGAGTCATGATGACACCACTGCACTGATCCATAGCCACTAGTCCTTGCTATGTCCACTCTACCCCATGAAGTCATAACAACTCCACTGCACTGGCTCATAGCCTTGCTACGATCACTTTGCCCCATGGAGTAGTGACTACCCCACTGCACTGATCCACAGCCTAACATTCGTCTTTCGGTGGTGAGCCAAAGTTATGGACGTCGATAACTCCTTTGCACGCGTCCCGCAGCAAAGCCCAACTCATGAATTTAACTCGTTGGTTCCCAACTAGATCCTGGGTATAAACCTCCTATTTGGACTACCTTTGCATCTCGGGTTTCATCCTCCTCCGGATCGGCCTTCCTCCTTGCCTTTGGTTCGGTTCGGTCTCCTTCCCAAGCGTCGGGTCGGGTCGGCTCAGGAACCCCTTGGCGGTTCGGTTCACGCTCCCCGTTCGTGGTGCAAGCAGCTCGAGTTCTCCTCCATCTGTTCGGATCAGAGCATTTCACCGGGTCGGTTCAGATAAGCACTCCACGATCTATCAGTTCGGATGGCACCCCGGGTCGGGTCGGAGTACATGTCTCGTGGTGGTTTCGCTTTGGTCTTCTTCCCCAACGTTGGATCAGTCCTGTCGTGGTCTCCTCCAAGCTTCAAGTCAACTCGTGGCATACTGGTTCGGTTCAGGTGCAAGGGGCGGCTCGTGGACGGGCTACATGAACGGGTCGGTTCGGGCCTCCCCATCCGATCCGATCAGGTTCGGGTCACAGCCTGAACTTTTCCTGCAGCTTCCAACGACTGTTTGCACGCCACTCGATGGCATTTTCGACCATTCTAACTATTCTAAATAATCACAATTCATGCCAAACAGTCATAGCAACATATAACATCAACCACAAACACCAAAATGACAACTTGATAGGTTAAAGTGGATCAAACGTAGCCAAAATCCCATATTTCCCTTAAGCATGTTCAAGCAAAACTAATGATAGGATCAGTAAAGCTTAACCAAATTACCCATATTTTCTAACAGAGGCCTAAAACAATATTTCGAAATTTATCAATATTTTTCCAGATTTTTAACATGTATAATTTCACTAATTATCACTAATTACCCTTAATTAACCATAATTAGTAAGGAACTATGCAAATCACTCACCTTAGCCACAATAAAAATATCAAATCTGAAATGATTCTCTTTGGCGCTGTTCCCCAGGCTATACAACAGTTCTACCTCGATTCTTGTGCTAATCCGCTTTGATTTGATGTAGATTTGGCTTAATTAGTGATTAGAAGGTGATTTGGGGTGTTTTAGATGTTGGAGGCCATTACTAGGGTTCCAAGAACGAAAGTGGCGGCTGTGAAAGTGAGAAAAAGGGTGTTCTCTAAACCCTAACGGCCCTTAAATACTCCAAATCCTGAAATTCCCCTTTGGGCCTAGTTGTTAATCACCCGGTTAAGCCCAATTAAGATGTTTTTCATCATCTGAAACTTGTTTTAGCCATATCTCCTAAACGGTTAGTCCTTTTGGCTAATGTGACCACTCTACGGAAAGGTAAACCATCATCTGGATCTAATGGAAGTGGTTTCAGGTCAAAACTCCTTTCCAATCAAAAGTTATGGCTGAAACAAGATCAGCTAGGGGAAAAACGGTCATTTAAAAATCGGAAAAAATCATGAACATAGGAAATGACCCCAATAGTCGTCTCTCAAAGTCACATGACCATACGACTTCGCATGTGAAAGAAATAAATATTCTACGTTCCTTCGATATGTAGAATGAAGGTCGTTACATTCTCCCCCCTTAGGAAATTTCATCCCCGAAATTCCTTAACCCAAAACATACAACGGATCCCGCATGCGTACCAGCCACATACAACAATCAAACATGCAAAACAAACAAAACAAGCCTATCCTAGCATGCGGAAAGACTAAATCGAAACTGAAATCTTACCAGGTGAAGAGTTCTGGATACATCTTCCTAATGCTCTCCTCTGTCTCCCAAGTACAGTCATTCTCATTCTCGCCCCACTGAACTTTGACTAATTTCACCGCCTTCCTTCGAAGTTGCTTCATATCATTCCCAACAATACGCATAGGTTTGCGGTTCCCAACCGCCGCGGGTTCAACCTCAATATCATCCAACTGATCAAGTGAAATAGTCACATCGGGGTCGTGCACGAATTTCCTTAACTGGGAAACAAGAAATACATTATGAACTCCTTCCATCTTCTCTGGTAATTCAACTTTATATGCAAAATTCCCAATTTGCTCAAGAACTGGGAATGGACCAACAAATCTTGGTGCCAACTTGCCTCTCCTGCCAAATCGTATCACGCTCTTCAACAGAGAAATCTTGACAAACACCAAGTCGCCAATGGAGAACTTTAAATCTCTTCTCCTCTTATCAGCATAACTCTTCTACTTATCTTGGGTAGCCTTCATTCGTTATTGGATAACCTTAATCTTGTCTAAGGTTTCTCTTACCACATCCGGTCCAAGCACAAACTTCTGACTAGTTTCTAACCAACATGACGGTGAGTTGCACGGTCTTCCGTACAAAGCTTCAAATGGAGCCATACCAATACTGTATTGATAAATATTATTATATGCAAACTCTACTAGATGTGAATGGTCATCCCATGATCCACCGAAATCCAATATGCAAGCTCTCAGGAGATCTTCTAATATACGATTCACCCTCTCTGTCTGACCGTCGGTTTGAGGATGATATGCGGTACTGAGACGTAATTTTGATCCTAACGCCTCTTGTAAGCTCTTCCAAAATCCACTAGTGAACAACGGACCTCGGTCGTTCACAATGCCTTTGGGTATTCCATGAAATCTCACTACCCACTTTACATATAGTTCAGCTAACTTAGTTGCCGTTCTATTCGACTTGACGGGTATAAATCTTGCACTTTTGGTCAATCGGTCCTCAATCACTCAAATGCTATCATGGCCCAATCAGTCCTTGGTAACCCATCATTGAAATCCATTGAGATTTGTTTCCATTTCCATTCTGGAATTTCTAATGGTTGCAACAACCCACTAGGCTTCTTTTGCTCAGCTTTAACTAGCTGGCAATTCATGCATTTGGATATAAATTTCCCAATGTCTCTTTTCATTCCTTCCAAGTGGTAGGTCCGCTTCATGTCTCGATACATCTTGTTACCACCGGGGTGTATAGTCAGTTTTGAGTGATGACATTCTCTAAGCACTTCATCTCTCAATCCATTGACATTGGGTACAACTAGTCTTCCATTCTTTCTGAGCCATCCATTTCGATCAAGCCCATACTTGCTCATCTTTTCATTGATTCCCATCTATAACTTTGAGATGATTTCCAATAGGTTAGGATCGTCCCTCTGACTGGAACCAATCCGCTCAATCAAAGTGGGTATGATTGTCAAACTTGCTAACGTCTCTAGATCCAATTCACACTTTGGTCTGAAATCATACCCAGCGATGTACTCCAGTTACTTCCATTCTAGAAACATAGCCCCTAAACTGGCATGTCTTCTACTCAATGCACCAGCCACCGCATTGCCCTTTCCTGGTGTATATGCGATGTCGAAATCATAGGAAGCTAAGAATTCTAACCATCTTTACTGTCGGAGATTTAGATCATTCTGAGAGAAGAGATACTTTAACGATTTATGATCGGTAAATAACTCGAATCTTTCTCCCAAGAGATATTGTCTCCACATCTTCAACGCGAATACGATCGCTGCTAATTCCAAGTCATGGGTAGGGTATCTTTTCTCGTGCGGTTTCAATTGCCGGCTTGCATAAGCTACAACCCTACCTCCTTCCATCAGTACAGCACCTAGTCCGGTACCACATGCATCCGTATATATTGTCATCTCTTCATTCCACTTAGGAATGACTAACACTGGTGCACATATCAACTTTTCCTTTATGCTCTTAAATGCATTCTCGCACTTTTCGTCCCAGACGAAAGCTTGATTCTTCTTGGTCAACTGAGTCAACGGTGCTGCTATCTTGGAGAAGTCTTGGATAAACTTACGATAATATCCAGCTAACCCCAAGAAACTTCTTATGTCCGTTGCATTCTTGGGCGTAGACCAATCTTGTATCGTAACCACCTTCGCAGGGTACACGGCGATACCATTTTCTGAAACAACATGACCCAAGAATCTCACTTCCCCTCTCCAGAAGTGACACTTGGAAAACTTTGCTTTCAATTGGTGTTTTCTCAACATCTCCATCACTATCCTCAAGTGTTCCTCGTGTTCTTCCTCTGTCCTCGAATAAACAAGTATATCGTCAACGAACACAAGAACAAATTTATTCAACTGATCTCTGAATACCCTATTCATAAGATCCACAAAATATGCTGGTGCATTGGTCAACCCGAATAGCATGACCAACCACTCATAAAATCCAGACGGCGTCCAAAATGCCGTTTTAGCTATACTTTCAGCTTCCACTCTAAGCTGATGAAAACCTGTCGCGAGATCCAACTTGGACAATACTCTCGCGCCACTCAACTGATCAAACAAATCATCTATCCGCGGTATAGGATACTTATTCTTCCTCGTCACCTTATTCAATTCGCGGTACTCCACACACAAACGAAGGAAACCATCTGCCTTGGTAGAAAACACAACTGGTGCTCCCCACTCAGAAACACTTCTTCTGATAAATCCCTTCTTCAAAAGATCGCTTACTTGCACCCCGAGCTCTCGCTGCTCCCTTGGCGCCATACGACGAAGTGGCATCACTATAGGTCTGGCATCTTTCACCAAATCAATACGGAACTCAATCTCTCGGTGTGGTGGAAGTCCGGTTACTTCCTCGAAGAAGTTCGGATACTGGCCAGCCACGGGCACATCTGACAACTCATCATGCGGGATGTCGAGGGAATTTAGAAACTAGCCATTACCCCATCATTGGGTAGACCACCAAACACTACCCTCCGCCCATCATCCGCTCTAACTGTCACCAAAAGGCCCTCACAGTCTACCACCACCCCATATCTTTGGAGCCAATCGACTCCCAAAATAATGCCGAACCCAGTAAAGCCCAAAACAAAGCAATCACAAACAAACATGCATCCATGACTCGATAGGACCACATTACGGCAAATCATACTAAGGCTAGTTGAACCACCAATCGGGTTCGTCACTACTAAAGGTCTTTCGACAATCTCGGGCTCCAATCCCAACCTATCTACCAGGTCACTAGATATGAAGGAATCTGGTATCAAACAATACTCTAACTGGAACATCATAAATGGAAAGCATACCTTGGATAACGACGTTCTTTCCTTTCTCCACCGCAGTTGGGGCATTCGATGAAGAAGGAACAACATTAAGAGCATATGCTTTCACAATCTGCTTTTCTTTAGGGGGTTGCGGACACTTATCCTTGTGATGTCCCACTTGGCCACAGTTGAAGCACTTCCTATCCGCTGGTTTGGCCCGACATTCCTTGGCATAGTGGCCCTTCTTACAATAGCTAAAGCACTCAACATCTTTCTTATTCTTTTTCTTCTAGCCATCCTTGGTCTGATACTGCTTGCTCTTATTCTGAGAACCATTCTTGCCTCCACTGCTTGCTTGCGGCTTTGGCTCCTCTTCAGATGCAACCTCAGTCTTCGACTTAGGGTAAACACTCTCTGACCTCAATGTTTTCCCCACAATTGATTCAAACGTCTCATCGATGTAGTTAATAAGCCTTTCCCCCAAGTACTGATCTAAGACGGTTATGAACTTCTCGTTCTTCTTCTTGGGAGTGTCGATAAGAGAAAATCCATACTTTGATAAAGTATCGAACTCAGCAATGTACTCCGAGACAGCTCTACCATTTTGCTTGAGCTCTAGAAATTTCCTAAACAACTCTGACTTCTAGGCAGCTGGAATAAATTTTTCACCGAATCGGACCTTAAACTGATCCCATGTAACTTGGTCCTCTGGAGTAGTTGCCTTAATAGCATTCCGCCAATTCATCGTCCGTCCTTACAGCTGACGGGACGCTAGCTTTCTCTTCATCGCATCCTCGATACTTAAGTCTTCGAAAATACGCTCACAACTTTCCAACCAATCCCGAACATCCATGGCCGATTCCGTTCCGTGGAACGGCTTTCCACCAAGACTAGTGTAATCCTTGCATAGCTTGGCGAAATCGGCTCTAGGCGCCTGCACCGCTACACCACCACCATTTGCAGCATTAGGAGCTGCTCCTTGCACGTTTCTAAGCATCTCCCTCATGAAATCAGTAAACATAGCCCTCATGTCAGGAGCATTCCTATTTTTGGCTCCTCTACCAGCACCTCTTGTATATCGGCTCATCATTCAATCTGTAAAGAGAAACTATTAACCATCTTCTTTGTGGTGTCAGTGCAGTGTGACTTCATCCTTAGCTATACTAACAGTATATATATATATATATATATAGCTTTTGAAAACCAAAATAATCACAAATACGCGCTCTCATATATGTATTATCTCTTCCTGGTGTCTTTCCCTAGGTTAACTACGCAACCTAGAGCTCTGATACCAAGTGTGACGGCCTGCCATGCACCAGCCGACATTTCCCATGAAAGTGCGTTGTGCCAATGTCCAACCAGCATGGGACAGTCGCCAAAGAAAGGAAAAGAAGAGAACTTATTGGTGAACTAACAAGGAACCTGTAAGAATATCTCACAACGCATGGAATAAAATATAATAATAACATACTTTGATATAAAACAGGCGAGACAGTGCATAAGCTGAAAACTAAACATCATAGCAGCGGAAACTCCAATTACAGCTTATGTTCCACATCATCATTATTACAACTTTTAAAAACTATCTCTAAAGCAAAAGAAAGGAAAGGTACACTACTAATGCCCAAAGTAGTGACCAGCAGTGACACAAGGAGAATATCTATATATATCATACGTGGGAGCCTCCTGCTCGTCTCCGGTACAGCTACCCGTGCATACCACCTAACATGTCTCTAGTCTGCCCGTTTAAGAGCACCCAGAGTAATAAGAAGAGACATAAAACTTCGGGCTATACAAAAGTCTGGTATGAGCGATAAGCATCAAAACAGAACAATTACAGGTATATTAAACCATACCTGAACCTGGACCTGCAAGCAAAGAGTTAGCAAAACATACCGCTCAATACTCAAAGGTGCCACTAACATATGGTGTAGAGAATACGGGGGTGGGGGTGTGCATGACATAGTGAAAACAAACAATCAAACATAGCAACCATCCTCACATCTCTCACTCAGTGCGTAAAGTATACGATATCCACCACTTTGATCACCCTATTCCTTGCTATGATCACTCTGCCCCATGGAGTCATGATGACACCACTGCACTGATCCATAGCCACTAGTCCTTGCTATGTCCACTCTACCCCATGAAGTCATAACAACTCCACTGCACTGGCTCATAGCCTTGCTATGATCACTTTGCCCCATGGAGTAGTGACTACCCCACTGCACTGATCCACAGCCTAACATTCGTCTTTCGGTGGTGAGCCAAAGTTATGGACGTCGATAACTCCTTTGCACGCGTCCCGCAGCAAAGCCCAACTCATGAAGTTAACTCGTTGGTTCCCAACTAGATCCTGGGTATAAACCTCCTATTTGGACTACCTTTGCATCTCGGGTTTCATCCTCCTCCGGATCGGCCTTCCTCTTTGCCTTTGGTTCGGTTCGGTCTCCTTCCCAAGCGTCGGGTCGGTTCGGCTCAGGAACCCCTTGGCGGTTCGGTTCGCGCTCCCCGTTCGTGGTGCAAGCATCTCGAGTTATCCTCCATCAGTTCGGATCAGAGCATTTCACTGGGTCGGTTCGGATAAGCACTCCACGATCTATCGGTTCGGATGGCACCCCGGGTCGGGTCGGAGTACATGTCTCGTGGTGGTTTCGCTTTGGTCTTCTTCGCCAATGTTGGATCGGTTCGGTTGTGGTCTCCTCCAAGCTTCAAGTAAACTCATGGTGTACTGGTTTGGTTCGGGTGCAAGGGGCGGCTCGTGGATGGGCTACACAAACGGGTCGGTTCAGGCCTCCCCATCCGACCCGATCGGGTTCGGGTCACAGTCTGCACTTTTCCTGCAGCTTCCAGCGACCGTTTACACGCCACTCGACGGCGTTTTCGACCATTCTAACTATACTAAACAATCACAATTCATGCCAAACAGTCATAGCAACATATAACATCAAAGACAAACACCAAAATGACAACTTGATAGGTTAAAATGGATCAAACATAGCCAAAATCCCATATTTCCCTTAAGCATGTTTAAGCAAAACTAATGATAGGATTAGTAAAGCTTAACCAAATTACCCAAATTTTCTAACAGAGGCCTAAAACAATATTTCGAAATTTATCAATATTTTTCCAGATTTTTAACATGTACAATTTCACTAATTATCACTAATTACCCTTAATTTACCATAATTAGTGAGGAACTATGCAAATCACTCGCCTTAGCCACAATAAAAATATCAAATCTGAAATGATTCTCTGTTTGGCGCTGTTCCCAAGGCTATACAGTAGTTCTACCTCGATTCTTGTGCTAATCCGTTTTGATTTGATGTAGATTTGGCTTAATTAGCGATTAGAAGGCGATTTGGGGAGCTTTTGATGTTGGAGGCCACTACAAGGGTTCCAAGAATGAAAGTGGCGGCTGTGAAAGTGAGAAAAAGGGTGTTCTCTAAACCCTAACAGCCCTTAAATACTCCAAATCCCGAAATTTCCCTTTGGGCCTAACTGTTAATCACGCGGCTAAGCCCAATTAAGCTGTTTTTCACCATCTGAAACTTGTTTCAGCCATATCTCCCAAACGGTGAGTCCGTTTGGCTAATGTGACCACTCTACGGAAAGGTAAACCATCATCCGGATCTAATGGAAGTGGTTTCTGGTCAAAACTCCTTTCCAATCAAAAGTTATGGCCGAAACAAGAACAGTTAGGGGCAAAACGGTCATTTAAAAATCGGCAAAAATCATAAACATGGGAAATGACCCCAATAGTCGTCTCTCAAAGTTACATGACCGTGCGACTTCGCATGTGAAAGAAATAAATATTCTACGATCCTTCGATACGTAGAATGCGGGTCGTTACACCCAAGCGAATATAGATAACTCACGAAGACCCCGTCTTTGCGCTTACATCTAATCAACACCATTCGCCCTTCCACATCCCCGACCCTCCCCTCTAGCTTCTCGCAATTCACCCTTGCCGCATACCTCTTGAGCTAATCCATGCCCAAGATGATCCCAAACCCAGCGAAGTTAAGAACAAAGCAATCACACACAAAAGAGCAACCATGACTCGACAACACTAGATCACGACATATCATGCAAAGATTTGACGAAACCCCAATTGGATTAGTCACTATGAAGGGTCTATCACAAATCTCAAGTTCCAAACCCAAACGACACACAAGCTCATTGCAAATGAATGAATGAGAATCTCCAGTATCGAACAAAACTCGAACTGAAACACCATTAATAGAGAGGGTACCTTGCACCATGACACCCTTTCCCTTCCCCTTCGCAGTAGGAGCCTTCGAAGAAGATGACACGACTTCCAAAGCATATGCCTTCACAATCTGCTTCCCTTAGCTGATTCCGGACAATCTTTCTTCTCATGCCCAGGCTTTCCACATTTGAAGCACTTCTTCTCAGCTTTGGGATTATTGCACTCACTAGTAAAATGACCTTTCTGTTGGCAGTTAAAGCAAACCACCTCACTCTTCGGCTTCTTTTGGCCATCTTTTCCCTTTTGTTGTTGCTACTTCCTCTTCTTATTATTACCACCCTGATGTGGTTTCTGAGCTTCCTTGGTTGCGGCGACAACATTTACTTCCTTGGAAAACAAGCTCTCATGGCGATTAGCTTTTTCCACAATCTTCTCAAATGAATCATCAAGATGGTCCACTAACGGCTTTCAGATATAAGCATCCAAACCCAAGACAAACTTCTCGTTCTTCTGATAGGGTGTATCAATGTATGAACGAACATATCTAGACAAGGCTTCGAAAGTAGAAATATAGTCAAGCACAGAACGACCATTCTGTTTCGACTCTACGAACTTCTTGAATAGAGCAGATTTCTGAGCTGTGGAGATAAACTTTGCTTCAAACTTAGCTTGAAATTGCTCCCATGAAATTTCTTCCTCTGGAGTCTCGAGTGTAACAGAATTCCACCATTTCATGGCCTTGCCCTGCAGTTGCCTTGATGCAAGCTTTCTCTTTATTGCATCCTCAATACCCATGTCTCCAAAGATTCGGACACATGAATCCATCCACCTCTGAACCACTTCAGCTGGTTCAGTTCCCTTGAATGGTTTTCCCCTTAGAGATGTAAAGTCCTTGCTCAGCTTTGCAAAATCTAGTACTCTAGGAACTCGCACACCAACATCTACCGTTACCGCCACTGGAGCGTGTGCCCTTCGCATAATTGCTTCTACCATGGCTTCAAACATGGCCAGGTAATTAGGTTCAACACCATTTCCCCCTCCAGTATTGGCTCCCCTAGCAGCGTGTCTTGTTTCTCGTCTACTCGTTCTAAATCTACAATTTAGAATAATTAGCCACCTTCAAGAAAAACTGCTTAAAGAAAACAACCGTTACTACTATATATGCATATATATATATAGTAAGCATCCAACTAAAATCAACAACTACGTCTCTCATATGTGATTACGTCTTTGAACTTTGGCCAAAAATCATTGACCAGAGATTTGATACCAAATGTGACAACCGCCCATCACCCCTGCACTATACAAGAGAAATAATGCACTGAAAGGTGTGCAAGGTAGTCATGGACGATCATCAGAGTACGTAAACATAAGCGGAATCGGTCGTAAACTCACAGCGCAAGGATAAAATATAATAGAACATATACAACAGGTAGTAATAGTGAAGCAAAAACACAAGACTTTCATACAACCAGAATGTAGTATCCACAAACTTGGAAATAGTGTTTATACAAAGTTGCCTCACTACATCACTCAGAAAAGCAAATAGTGGAAACCCAATTATTAGATAGTAGTAAAACTGGTACGTGAGCCTCCTGCTCGTCATCGATCAGCATCGTCGTCCTCATAAAGCATTACATGTCACCTGTTACTTAGTTTGCCCATCCACTACTGGATGAACAGCCCAAGGTAATTAGAGGAAACATAAAAACTTGAGTCAGACAACAGTCTTAGTGAGTGATAAAACAGTTAACAAACTTCAACAATAAAGTGTATGAGAAAGGATAGATAAACATACTAATCTACCCACGACACCAGAGAAGAACTCAACCTTATCTTCCCCACATCGGACAGTGATAGCCTTTACAATAACAATTCAACCATTCATCCATGGAAACCAGAACACCCATTCAATCATGGAAAACACACATGGCATCTAGATTACATAAGTCTCACACAGACAACCCTAATCGAGTTTAACATTCCCCAAGTACTCACCCCTGAGGCCTAGACCAATATCAGTTAAGCACTCAAACAACATCTCCCTTGACTTTGGATAGTCTATGTGAGATAGTACCAAACAGAACAACCAATCATCCATGATTGACTCTAGCTATCACTGCCAATCCTACTTTGAAATCATCGTTAATCGTATAACGGCCAACCTTGTCATATGTCAAGGACTAGTGGTCACCCCAGTTCTAGCATAAACTCCATATGTCCAACCTTGACAACTAGGCCTTTCAACGATACCCAAGGTACTCGACCACAACCGGTCTTTTGGGTGCCCCTATCGTACCCCTGCTCTGAGTCTGCTAGAACTTACGACAACAATAATCCCTCAGCCTTCTCATCTCTAGTCATCCAACTTGATGACTTTTTGTAGCTCGAGCAACCTTCTCGAGTAACAATTATCCACTAACCCACGACCTTTGAGTTGTTTCCTCATTCGTTGTTCTACTTCGATCAACGAACAACTCTCAACACTTCGAATCTTCCTACTTGAATTTACTTCGAAGTCACACCATCGTCAAGCTAATTACATCACCCTGCTGCGGTATTTCCCCCAAAAAATATATTTTTCCAGACCTTTTCTCCAAATCTGAGTCGTACCCGGAAAAACGTACTTTTTCAGAAAATAACGTGTAAAAGCGCTGCTAAAACATGACCGATCCACCCCCTTTCAGACCGACCCGACCCAAACTAGGCCGATCCGATCCAAGATGACTGATCTGAACCAAGATGACCGATTCAATTCCCCTAAATGACCGATCCGAACCAAGATGGCCGATCCAATCTGACTTGTTCTCTGTGATAGGACATGAGACCGACCCGATCCACTTATGGCCCAATCCGATCCACTCCTGTCCGGTCCAACTCCGTTTTGGTCCAACTTCTGGATGATTTAACCTATGGCCGAGCCAACTCCTGGCTGATTTAGCCTACGGCCAAGCCAATTCCTGCATATTGCAATTCAACTCCGATTTCGACCAAAACTTCGTCAAACGACGAATCCGATGAAGCCGACACTACCAAAATCATCAAACACAATCATAAACATATCATAACATTACTAACCACATGAATATGATGATTACCACAAAAATGATGTAAATCTCACCAAAAACCATTAAAATGAACATATGATCAAAATGAGAGATCTAACTAACACAAAAATGTGATATGACATGAAATTAACGAGTAAAACTTGTTAGATTAGATCATAGGGTGATGCATATGAAAATGAATTTGTAATGATGTAAATCTATGGTAAAACATCCCAATTTGATGAGAAACATGCACAAACTCTCATATACTTCATTGCATTCATGTGAGAGATGTAAATCACTCACCGATTTGTCGAAACAACCTAAAACGATAGAAATAAGGATCTGGACAGCGAGCACTTCAAATCAAACTCCTCGATCTGATGAATTCGCCTTTGAAATGATGTAGATCTTGCGTTGGATGGTATAGATCTTCGATTTCTCCTTGGATTTGGATTTTTAACGGTGGAAAGGTGTAGGAGGAAGAAGGAGATCAAATTCCTTCAAATGAGAGAATGGGGGAAGTAAAGCTTTTCCCTTCACTCTCACCCCCTATTTATAGGATTCCACTAAGGCTCCAAAACCTGAATAGCCAACTGAAAAACCATTAAACAACTATTTCTCCCAAACCGCAGAGCCAAATCCTTAGTGTAACCACTTTACGGAAAGGCAATCGTCAATTCCTTTCCAATGGCACAGGTCTCACCCTTTGATTCGACCAAAGTCAAAAGTTATGCCCTGTACAAGGCTGACAGGGGCAAAATGGTCACAAACAAAATCGGTAAAATTTATGGTCATGTCTCACATCCCCATAAACAGAATATTAAAATATGAGAATGATCCAACCCTCAGAGAATAAAATAAAACTATTTTACAATCTTCCAATACGTAAAATGCGGGCTGTTACAGGTCTTACGATTATCCTTTTCTTTTGAAAGGATTTTTAAAACTAAAATCAAGTTGGATGATACCAATAAATTTAGTGATTTTTCTCACACTGGTTCATTTAACTGATATGTGGCGTTTTAAATGCTCGAGTCAGATCGAGGTTTACAAGTTCAAGCTATCGGGTGTTGTAAAGTCCAGAGATGAGCTAGAGAAGTTCAGACGTATGATTTATATCTAGTATTATTCCGCTGTGTTTTGTATAACAGGTTATTATAACTGACTCGATGTATTGAATGTACCTTGTACTCTGATGATTGTAAGTATTTTTCAAGCTCTCAATAAAGATTTATTTCTATATTATATTTTGTTCCGCTGTGATGTGAGACTTTGTGTATTGTTGGTTAGTTCTTATTCTTCTTTTCTTTTATTCTATTATTTCTTTCATATCTTTTCCCACCCTTGAATATCTTTCTTTTAGCTATTTGGTGTTTTCGACACTTAGGATTTTGGCAAGTAATTCGGGTTTATGTATTATTGTCGAAATTCGGGCATTGAAACAACCCAGACTTCCCGATCCCCGAAGAGACGGAGGAGCCCGGATTGCTTTGAGAACACGACACATAAGAACATAAACACAAGAACATTTCATTGTTATTACAACGATATTACATCAGAGTACAAGATATCAAAGTATGAATTAATATTACACAGCGGAAATAAAAAAATATCAGAGATTAAAATACAAAGTAGCAGAAATTTAAATGTATAAATACAATGTATAGCGGAAATACGTCACTAACACAACTGAATGAAATAGACGGATATTCTGAATATTGCTCCAGCTGTAATCCAGGATACTGGGAAAAGAAATATCTACGAAAACCAAAACTACTAGCTTCCCGTGTGGAAAATATGGGCATCCAGAGGTTAGGCGAAAACAATAAACTCCGATTCAGTCATGGGACTTGTGTGAGAACTCAAAATGATTATTTAACTTTAACTTTAAATTAGGGTAAATCATGGGACCACGCCATATGACACAGAACGGTTTTCCTCCCATCAATACTATAAAATAAAACTCGCCATACTAAATAAAAGAAAACTGAACCTATTATAAGACTCAGGTCCCATCATACAATGCAAGCCGGGGGATAGAGTTTTACCTTATAATATCCAAATATGCTTGGTACGCAAAATTTATTTTTTATTATTACTATAACTGAAGAAATAAACTTCAAATATAAATGTATCAATCATAGACGGCATAGGTACCATATATTATGTCTCCATACATAGATTTATAACTAAAACCAAAAAATGTCATTGGAAGTTTGGATTTCCATCGTGATGGATGCTCATTTGAAAGATCTATCGCGTAGTGCAATACTCAACGGCTTACGTCCAAGGCATTGGAAAACATCGTAATGCACATCTGCCTTTTTGGGAAATCAAGTATCACTGCGACTTACGTCCCAGCTAGAGAAAACAACGCTTACTCTATCTCTCTAGGAATCGGGGGGTGTGCCCTATCCCTTTGGGCGTGGAGTGACCATACTCAGCTCATCTCGGTCGACCGAATACATGACAACCCTAAAGGTGTATATCCTCGTCTCAAACGCATACTGATCAAACCATCAATTCACCATCATATCGGTGTGTGATGCTCGCGAATTAACGCTACACAAAGCTGCGCTACTTAAAACTATGCTTTGATAATCAACCACAAGGCTCTGCTTTTCAAACATAGCCTTGATCCATGCATCTCAGCATGTCATGTTGTCAATCCATACCATACCATTGATTTCTGCCAATATATAAACTCTAAGCTCGTACGTCTCAGAGAAGGGTGTAAAGCAAGAGAATAAATTCCCCGCCACCAAACAAATATACATTTAGTAGAGACCAACGAATATAGCATAAAGGAATACAATGTCAGACACGCCATCCATTTGTAAGTCCGTTCTGGGTCTGAACGAAACGGGAAGCACCTTATTCCTTGTCCCATATGTCCAATATAGGAGAGAGGCCCTCGCATATCCGAACAATCAACAAGTATGTCCAAACCACTACCACTATAACCCATTCATGGGAGCTACCCAAATCCAGGGAATCAGTAGTAATCCATTCGTTGTCAAGATCGCCGGCCTTCAACCACCGTCTTCAATGTCTTCGACTTTTAGTCATCGAAACATTTATTCAAAAGGGGTTTAACCCAGTCTTTCCGAATAACTCGTGTATCTTATAATCAAATGCTATGAAAACACCTCATACGTCTCAATCCAATCCAGAATATTCTTTTATTCAAATATTCTTTACATTGGGAATTATTCCCATAAATCTTATCAAAGATTTAAACCACTTGTTTAAATCTTCACTTGGAAACCATTTCAAAAGATTTTGTATTATCTTTTCATAACTTTAAACCAAATTAAGGTTTATCAAACTAGTCGAGATTATCGAGCCTTACCGAAGTAATCATTTATTTTATTTTTCCAATCCCAACTTATTCATCCCATGGATCAAAACTGCTAGTACTCCATATCTAACGCCCACTGTGTTATTGTTAAATTCAATTACCATTCAACGTTTATATCTAACTAAAGATTTAACTATTGCATGGAGTAAAAATGGTGGTACTCCATTTCGAACATTTCTTGAATTCAGTAAATTTAATTACCACATTCACATTTCAATCTAATTAAAGATTCATTAAAACTCCATTTGCTTTTAATCTCCAAAAATCATTATTTAATAATTATTCAAAATTAGGACATAAATCATGTCTTTACTTGGGTTAAAGAACCAATGTCATTTAAAACACATTTCACAATAAACCAAAATCATCTTCCATCAAAATGGAATCTTCACGGAAATCATAACAGTATATAATCGATATAAATTCATGTATCAGACTAATAACATAAATAGAATAACGGCAAAGCCTTTTAAATTCTATATATAGTAACGGTCTTCCTTCACAGAAGCTCATCTCGGTTATTACCGAATCAAATTCCATTCAATTCCAATATAATATATTAAAATGGAAAACTTTACTTTAGAAAATTCCATTAATCTTAATTAAAAGATTATAAATTCCAAATCATATCTTCACTGTTAATTGGGTTAAAGAAAAAATGTTATTTAAAACACAGTTCACGATAAACCCAAAAATCCCATTTCAATGCCAATTAAATTAACCAATTGGTAAACTTCACTAAATCTTAATTAAAATATTTATTCTTTTCTCAATTAGGTTTAAGAACAATGTTATTTAAGACACCATTCATGACAAACCCAAAATCCAATTTGATATCAAATACAAGGATCTGAATAGAAATTATATCGACATATATTCAATATCAAATTTTGAAACCAAAAAATATCGTATTGGGAATAACGACATCTGTATCTTCTAAATTCCTCAACAATATCCGTATAATAACGAAATCCAATATCAAAATTGTGACACCCCACGTCCATTAATGTCACTCACTAAGGAAATGCATTAAGTTCCGTGAAACGTTATAGGTAATCAGACACAGAATAATTACTAGACAGATATAAATAAGATAACAGCGAAAATTTAAATTTTTATTTCAATCATAATACCATGGTACACAATACCATTACAATAAAATAACTTTTGTCTTGCATCATCAGAGCACATAAAGTATAAAAACATAATTCCCCAATTAAAAGAGTTAAGCCATAGTAGAGGCAAGAACTTGAGCCATACTTCAGAAGTAGCTCCTAGCAAGGTGATATCTGAATCCTGACTAATCCTGGGTGTTTCCTCCCTAAGAAACGGAAGAAAGAAGGAGAAACAAAAGAGTCAGACATAAAGTCTGGTGGGTCTACTTACTTTTAGCCAGTAGATAAATAAAAGTAACATGATAGGCATATAAAGTGGATAAGAGAGAGATCACTACATAAGTGGCAGGTGTGACAAGGTAAGCATGATAAGGTGTACATGCCTCACTAATGATTACTCTGCACTATTTCTAGTATATCCAGAAAGAGATGATCCCTTCAACTATAAGGTGGTTGACTTAGGTATACGTCCAAATGTATCCCAACTACCCAGATCGATCGGCTCCCTAACCCTCGTAGATACCTTGTGCTGGCCCAACGGTAGGAGGTATCACTTCCTAAAGTGGCAACCCCTCGTCGTAATAACGTGCACAACCATATCTACAGGTGTCATGGTCGTCTTATCCCCCTCTGCCCGGCTTATGAACGCACATGGCTCGGTCGGTTTGCGCCGCCCACACCGTCCTCCATGTTTCGATCTCTTACAATCAGTCAATAAGCGTGCCCCTTCTCCGCCTAGTATGGAGTACTTTGTTTGACACCTACTCCAGGTTACTGGCTGAAATGGGTCTCACACAATATGATACAAGCTCTCCCCTTTGTCTTGTATCCCCCACTAGGTTTTCACTGACTATGTATACCACTAGGTGTCTTTAATTAGTAGCCTTATTTATTTCTACCGGTTATACTTACCTACAGGTGTCTTTAATACATAACCCCTAATCTTCCAACCGGTTATGCTTACCTATAGGTGTCATTAATTACATAACCCTATCACTTCTACAAGTTATGTTTACCCTAAGAGGTGTCCTTAATTACATAACTTTATTATTTCCACCGATTGTGTATACCACTAGGTGTCTTTAATTACATAATCTTAAAGGGTTAAGTCTGTGTGCCTATTACCCATCCCCTCTTCAAATTTACTTAACCCACCCCTCAACCATGTTCACTTAACCCCCAACTTAAATTTAAGTTCATACAACCCCTATGGATTAACTTAGGTTAAGTAGTCCAATTCTTTACCATGTCCATTTATGGTTTCATAATGGGTCAGACCTCCCATATTAGGCCTACAACATGTGGATGCTGGATATGTCGGTCGGGTCCGGGTTGACTTATTACACAGTTGGGCCTGCCCTCGTGTCATAGCCCGATTCGTATTTACTTAGACCTCCCACATTAGGTTCACCAATAGTGGCTGCTGGATATGCCGGTCAGGTACTGGCATACTTCCACCTAATCTCGTGTCATAAGTACAATTACAATTCCTAATTGTAATTACTAGACATTCCATTTTTAATTAATTAATTAATCCTTTCCTTTTATAGGTGTCAATACCCATTTTTCCCAATAATTTGAATTACATGTCCATAAATGTTCATATTCAAATTATGTCATTTTTAATTAATTTACCAATTAATTAATCCTTTCCTTTTATAGTTGTCAATACCTATTTTGCCCAATAATTTGAGTTACATGTCCGTAAATGTTCATATTCAAATTATGCCATTTTTATCCCTTTTTCCCCTGTTCCTTAACTAGTGCCCTCACAAAATTGGCAACATGCCTAGGCTAGACAATAGCCTAGTTATAAATGATAATAGGGAAAATAATGGGAATATAACTAAAATGATCATCTTGGCATAAACATAAACTTGTATGATAATAAGGTGAACATACATACTAGCATGGACATGAAATTGTCATCATAATAAGGTGGACATAAAACTGATGAACTATGATATCACAATATCTAAATTAGCAATTTAGATGTCCAATCGATTTAAATCTAACATGATAACATAGGTGACAATTTAGATCACATAAAATAGATCTAACATGTTAACGTAAGGTGACAATTTAGATCACATAAAATAGATCTAACATGTTAACATAAGGTGACAATTTGGATCACATAAAATAGATCTAACATGAATCATAAGGTGACAATTTTAGATCACATAGGATAGATCTAACATGAATCATAAGGTGACAATTTTAGATCACATAGGATAGATCTAACATGAATCATACGGCGACAATTTTAGATCACATAGGATAGATCTAATATGAATCATAAGGTGACAATTTTAGATCACATAGAATAGATCTAACATGATAATTTTAGATCACATAGATTAGATCTACATACATCCGCATCATAGCATATCATAAAAGTTACAAACCAAGATCCATAATGATAACATAGTAGAACAATTTGAATTGGATCCAAAGAAATAGATCTATCATGACATAGAATAAGATCTAACAATAACATAGATTCAAAGTCTACAATGTATCCAAATCACAGTCTTTCAGAATTCACTATTATTTATCTAAACCTAAAAGCAACTAGAACTCACTATGATTGGATTGCTAAGATGATAGAAAAGGTGCTGAGTCTATGTTTGAATCTCAGAATTTGATATGCTTTAGAAGAAGATGAGAGATACTAGTTCAGTTCAGAATCCAGCAGAGTCCGACCACCATTGTTTCTTTGTGAAGAAAACAAAGGATATGAGATATATTTATAGCTGCCGGGTTACAGAATTCGGATGCCACCTCAGCCTTAATGGAATTGGGTCAGGTTACGGGTCGTCACTCACTCAAAAAGGCCCGAATACCCAGAAATTGTTCTGGGTGCACTTTACATTGCGCTAGTGCGAAATTGCCTTGGCGCACTTGGCAAGTGCGCCCGTTATACCTGGTTCTGATTTCCAACTTTTTATTGTTTGTAACTTCTTCATATATTATCCGTTTTATGCAAACTAGGGGTCTATCCTGACCAGAATTTTGAGACGGACGTAATGACGTAATCAGTTTCCCTTAATTATTAATATTAAACTATTTATTCTTTAATTTATCTTCTTTAATGTTGTTAAAAATTCAGGGTGTTACATTCTCCCCTACTCAAAGGATTTTGTCCCCGAAATCTCGATGTTGAGAAGAATGCATATCCTACCATCCATTATCCATCTACTCATCCATCAATCACTGGCATCCATTGTCCTTAAGGATTTCTAATGCTTTCATGAATATATGCAAAAGCGTGTGTATATGTCCCAACACTAATGGGAAGATCAGGCGGCCAACTGATTCAGTTGACCTCCTTAATGCAATGTATGTTAGTGCCATGAATCCAATGTATATGCAAATAAGCCTATTATAACATATAAGCTCTACACGTGTGCACACTCATTCGTCCAAGTGCAACATCCATATGCTAGTTCATCCATTTCGATTCATAAAAGAAAAGAAAATGCACACACATCCATATGCAATATGAGAGTGATTGAGCCGATCTTATTGCCTAATGTGTGTGTATATGCGTCCATAAGAAACCACTAGCAAACACTTGCATCCATCAATCATAACATGTCTCAAACACATGTTTACATCCATAGGATCCCTATCTAAAGGTCGAAAAATACTATGGATAAAATATACTTAAATGATAGAAACAAGTACGGATAAAGCTTTGGAAAAAGGAGTTAAGAACATACCCTTGAAGAGTAAAGGGTACGAAGCACGAATCTTGTCTTCGGTCTCCCAAGTCGCAACCTCTCCCCGTTGAACCTTTAGCAACTTGAGCTCTTTATTGTGTAGCTTCTTAACTTCTGATCCAAGAAAATGGGAAGGAACTCGCCTGACTGTCGCCTCCTGTTCCACTTCCACCTCTTCCAATATACTCGGCTCAACAACTTCCATGATGTCATGCAAGCACTTCTGCAGATGAGAAACATGGAAAACATCATGAACACCAGATAGATTTTCAGGAAGCTTTACTCTATAGGCCATTTAGCCAGTCGTCTCGATTATGGGAAATGGTCTCACAAACCTAGGTGCCAACTTCCCTACCGATCCGAAGTGAACCACATTCCTCAGAGGTGACACTTTGATAAAAACCAAGTCTCCTACTTTAAATTCGAGGTCAGTCCTTCTCTTGTCTGCATAGGATTTCTGCCTATCTTGAGCTGTCTTCATCCACCGTCGAATAAGTTCCAATCTTTTTGGACGTTTCTCTAACCATATCTGGTCCAAGTAATAATATTTCTATAGATTCCTACCAACAAGTTGGTGATCTACAGGGTCGTCCATACAATGCGTCGAAGGGTGCTATGCCGATGCTGGCCTGATAGCTATTGTTATGGGCAAACTCTACTAAAGGAAGATGCTCTTCCCAAGTCCCTCCGAAGTCTAGGATACACAACCTTAGAAGATCTACGAGGATTCTGTTCACCCTCTCCGTTTGCCCATCGGTATGAGGATGATATGTGGTGCTCAAACGCAACTGTGTACCTAATGCTTCTTGCAAGCTTCTCCAAAATTCGCTAGTAAAGATGGGGTCGCGATCGCTCACGATGCTAGATGGAACTCCATGAAGACGAATTATCTCTCGGACATAAATTGCTGCTAACCATGATGCTTCCTCTTACCTGGAATAAAATGAGCGCTCTTAGTGAGTCTATCTACCACAACCTAGATACCGGTGTTGCCTTTCTTCGATCTAGGCAAAACATCTATGAAATCCATAGAGACGCTCTCCCATTTCCACTGAGGAACCTCTAACGGATGAAGTAAATCACCAGGCTTCTTTTGCTCAACTTTGACTTGCTAGAAAACTAAACATTGAGAAATAAATTGGGCCACATCTTTCTTCATCCCAGCCTAAAAGAAAACCCTCTTCATGTCCCTGTACATCTTATCACCGCCTGGATGAATGGTCATCTTAGAATGGTGGGCTTCTTCTAGGACTGCCTTTATCAAGCTTCCAGTTTGAGAAACACAAAGCCTTCCATCTCGTCGCAACCACCCATTTTCATCTATGACATATCTGCTAAGGTGACTTGAAGTCTCCGCTCTTCTGAGCTTATCCATGATGTCTAGAATCGGTGGGTCACCTTATTGTGAAGCTCCTATCTGGTCCATTAGAGTCGGTCGTATCTCCAAGGATGCAAACAAATTAGGCAAAATCTCGATGGAGGGTTTAAAATCAAAAGCTAATATGAACTCCAAGTTCTTTCTTTCCACAAACAGGTGTGTGTGTGTGTAAATGCATCCACGAGCAACCACTAGCAACCACTTGCATCCACCAAACATAACATGTCTCAAACACATGTTTATAACATAGGATAGTCCTAGCTAAAGGTCGATGATATAATCAAGAGGACGTCCTAAACGATAGAACAAGTATAAACAAAGCAGTAAAAAAAGGGGAAATTAAGAACATACCCTCAAAGAGAAAAGGATACAATGTATGCATCTTAGCTTCCGTCTCCCAAGTAGCGTCCCCATCACCACTTCCCCATTGTACTTTGACTAGCTTGACTTCTTTGTTGCGTAACCTCTTGACCTCCGATCCAAGGATGCACGTAGGGGCTCGTCTGATCGTGGCATCTCGCTCCACTTCAACTTCCTCAAGTATGCTCGGCTCCACCATTTCCGCGGTGTCATGTAAGCACTTCCTCAAATGTGATACGTGAAACACATTATGTACACCACTAAGCTTCTCAGGCAACTCTACTCCGTAGGCCATCTGTCCAACTCTCTCTGTAATAGGAAATGGTCCTACGAAACTCAGTGCTAGCTTCCCTGCCGACCCAAAGCGAACAACATTCCTTAACGGTGATACTTTATCAAAGACCATGTCTCCAACATTGAACTCAAGGTCGGTCCTTCTCCTATCAGCATACAACTTTTGCCCATCTTGCCCGGTCTTCATATGTCTTCGAATTAGATCCACTTTCTCCGAAGTCTCTCTAATCATATCTAGCCCAAGTACTAGCTTATTTGTGGATTCCCACCAACAAGTTGGTGATCAACATGGCCGTCCATACAAAGCTTAAAAAGGTGCCATGCCAATGCTAGACTGATAACGGTTATTATATGCAAACTCTACTAGTGGAAGGTGTTCCTCCTATGTCCCGCCAAAGTCCAAGATACAAAGCCTCAAAAGGTCTTCTAGAATCTGATTCACCCTCTCGGTTTGGCCGTCCGTCTGAGGACGATACGCCGTGCTCAAGCATAACTGAGTCCCTATGGCTTCTTGCAAATTTTTCCAGAAGTCACCAGTAAAGATAGGATCAGGATCGCTTACTATGCTAGAAGGTACTCCATGCAAACGAACTATCTCCCTAACATAAACAGATCCTAACGATGATGCAGTCCTCTTTCTCTTGACAGGAATGAAGTGAGCACTCTTCGTAAGTCTGTCCACTATCACCCAAATACTGGTATTGCCTTTTATAGACCTAGGCAACCCATATATAAAGTCCATCGAGATACTCTCCCATATCCATTGCGGAACCTATAGAGGATGAAGCAATCCACCGGGCTTTTTTCTGCTCAGCCTTGACTTGCTGACATACCAAGTATTTAGAAATGAACTCAGCTACGTCCTTCTTCATTTCGGCCCAAAAGATAACTCGCTCATGTCTTTGTACATCTTGTCACCACTGGGATGTATGGTCAACTTAGAATGATGGGATTCCTCAAGAACTGTCTTCCTCAAGTTCTCGTCTTGTGGTACACAAAGTCTCCCGTCCCTATGTAACCAACCCTTGTCATCTAGCATATACCTACCAAGATGGCTCGAAGACTCCCCTCCTATGAGCTTTTCTACTAGCTCAAGCACTGTGGGTCATCTCGTTGGGCCTCTCCAATCCGTCCCAAAAGCGTAGGTCTTACCTCTAAGGATGCTAACAAACCGGTCACATAATCGATAGAGGGTCTAAAGTCATAGGCCGCTATGTACTCTAAGCTCTGCCTCTACACAAACATAGGACTCAAAGTCAACTTCTTCCTACTCAAGGCGTCAGCTACAACATTACCCTTGCCAGGGGTATATGCGATCTCAAAATCGTAGGATGCTAAGAACTCCATCAACCTTTGTTGTCTCAATTTAAGATCTTTCTGCGAGAAAAGTTACTTCAATGATTTATGGTCAGTATACAATTCAAACTTCTCACCTAGGAGATAATGGCACCAAGACTTAAGCACAAAAACGATGGCAGCTAACTCTAGATCGTGGGTTGGGTAGTTTTTCTCATGTACTTTCAACTGTCTTCCACCATAAGCTACTACTTTCCCTTCTTGCATCAAGACAACGCCTAGTCCCGTACCGCATGCATCCGTGTATACTGTAAACATTTTACTCATGTTTGGCAATGTCAACACTGGGGATGTTGTAAGAGCCATTTTCAATCGTTGGAAAGCAATGTCACAATCAATGTCCCAAGCAAAGGCTAGATTCTTCATCGTCAGTCTATAAGTGGGGCCGATATCTTCGCAGAGTCCTTAATGAACTTCCTACAATAGCCCGCTAATCCAAGAAAGATTCGCATCTGTATTGCATTCTTTGGGATCTTCCAATCTTGCACCACAACTACTTTTGCGGGTTCTACAACTATCCCGTCTTTGGACACCACATGTCCTAGAAACCTTACTTCTTCTCCCCAAAAGTGACATTTGGAGAACTTCGCTTTAAGCTGATGTGCTCAAAGGGTATCCATGACTACCCTCAAACGCAAAATATGTTCTTCCTCGTTCTTTGAGAAAATCAAGATGTCATCCACGAAGACTACCACAAACTTATTGAGGAACACTCTAAACACCCTACTCATCAAGTCAACAAAATAGGCGGGTGCATTCGTCAAACCGAAAGGCATAACGAGCCATTCAATGAAAACGTCAAGGGCTCTAAAAGCAGTCTTGTCTATACTGTCTTCAGCCACTCTTAGCTGATGAAAACTCGTAGCCAAATCTAGTTGTGAGAAAACAGACGCACCTACAAGCTGGTCTATTCATGGAAGTGGATGCCTATTTTTCTTAGTCAGCTTGTTTAACTCTTTATAATCCACACATAAGCAAAGTGAACCTTCCGCCTTAGTAGTGAATACTACTGGAGCACCCCATTCAGAAATACTTCACCTAATAAAACCCCTATCAAGCAACTCTTTAACTTGTTTACTAAGCTCCTTCCTTTCCCTAGGAGCCATGTGTTGTACGGGTAAAGCAACTGGTTTAGCATTATCAACCAAGTATATGCGGAAATCTATTTCATGTTTTGGAGGTAAACCCTTCACCTCATCAAAGACATCGGGATGCTCACGGACTACTAGAACAGATTGCAAATTATCAACAGATGCATCAAGAGATTCTAGGTAACTAAGCATGATAGAACCCTTGGGTTACACGATATTTCGAGGGCATTACCGAGACGAGTCAAAAGTCTAACTACCCTCCTTTCACAATCAAGAATGGCACCATTTCTGGATAACCAATCCATCCCTAGAATCAACACATAGCCTATGAAACCAAGAACATATGCATTACATCGAAACTCAACACTAAGTATAGATATTTCCAAATCCCAGCAAATCATATATAAACAAGCTGAACCCCCAATCGGATTTGAGACAACAATGGGATCCTCTACCATACGTGTACTAAGGTGCAGAGACTCTACTATAGAAGCAGATATAAAAGAATGTGATGCGCCAAAATCAAAAAGAGTGCGTACAGGATGATCAGCAAGAAAAACTAAACTTTCACCGGAAATATTTCTACCTCTTTCTTGAGTGGGTGCCATGAGAGTACGAACTTGCCCTCCAGAAGGTCCTGCCCTCCAGAAGGTTCTGCCCTTTGCCTTTGCTTCTTTGGGCAATCCTTAACCACATGTACTGTCTCGCCACAATGGAGACAACCACCCGTCTTCCTCTTCTTCTTTCTACAGTCTTTAGCGATGTGGCCAATGATACCACAATAGTTACACTTCCTCTTGTCGTGTGGCTTGTTGTTCTTTCCACCCTTCTTATTGTCCACCTTCTTGTTTTGAGGTTCATCCTTCTTCACTTCTTTCTTCCTACCCTTGTCTTCTTCATGTAACAGCGCCATGTCGGCCAATCTCTCAAAAGTTGCGCCTATTGGAATATAGGACATAGCTAGACCATGCAATGGTTCATTCAAGCCTCTAGCAAAACGTAAAGCTTTCTTGTGAGGTGTATCTACCAACTCCAACCCAAATCTTGCAAGCAAATGGAATTTTTTGACGTATTCCTTGACTAACATACTCCCTTGTTTGAGTGCTAGAAACTTGTCCATCTGTAGGCTTTGTTTAGCTGGCGAGAGGAACTTCATCTCAAAACCCCGCCTAAAGTCCACCCAAGTCTCAACTGGTTGCTCAGCACTAGTAACTTCCCACCAATAAGAGGCCTCTTCCTTCACTAGCTAAGCGACCAATTGTATCTTCCTCCTATCATCCACTTCAAAGATAGGAAAATCTCTTCTGTTTCCTTGAGCCAGTTCCGTGCTTCAACAAACGTCTCAGTCCCTTTAAAGATCTTTCCGCCTATAGTACGGAAGTCCTTACAAATCTTAGCAAAAGCATCTACACGAGGAGCGACAGCAGCCGAGGGAGGAGGAGGAGGAATGTTGGCTGGGCCCGCGACAGTGGCCCTAGCCTCTAGTATCGTCTGAACCAAGCGGGTATCGGAACACCCTCAGGTATCTCGGGTTCCCCAGACATGCTGAAAAGAAAAAGGAAAGGATTCAAAACAAGGAAAAGAAGGATAGTGCATATGGCTTTGGGGAATATACCTTTTTAAAATAACAGTACTTTTCCTCGAAAATGCTTCTTTAAATCATGGTTTTGAAAATATTTTCTTTAAAATATGCATTTGAAAATAGTTTTCAAAATCTTTTATCCGTTCCGGTAACCTTCAGCTCTGATACCACGTGTAACACACCACCTCCATTAAGGTCACTCACAAAGGGAATGCATTAACTTTAGAGGGGGTCATAAGAGTATAGAACAGATAAAATTACAAACAGACAAATTTAAGCAGCGGAAAACAATTAGAACTTTTATTCCATAGTAGCATAATAGGATAAACTTTCATAAGGGTTGTTTCAAACATCAACACCAAAACATCAAATATCTATCTTGTTTCTCAAAAGAAGCATAATACAAAATAAGATAACATAATTCCCCAATTAAGCAGTAGTCAGCCATGGCAGTAAAGCAAAGAGTCCAAAGCAATACATCACAATCTTCGAGCTTGAAAAGAATCTGAACTAAGCGGTGGTATTCTCTCCCTGTGGACCTGGGGGGAAGGGGGCGAAAGAAAGAAGGCGAAACAAAAATTGAGTCAGACATAAAGCCTGGTAAGTCCAGTGAAGTTTAGCATGTAAACTGGTAAAGGTATCATGACATGAATAAAATGGATACAAGACATAACCATGACAATAAGCATCGCAAGATAGCGAGATGAGCATAAGATAAGACTAGAACATGATAAGGTATCGTACTGATTCCTAATTTCTCTACGCCACCTAACTAGTGTTCAACTAATGCCATTTGTTATAAAACAAGATAAGTAATCCCCATTTTCCCACATGATAGTTTTATAGGTACATATCTCATGATAAGGGTCCCACCTCATATTGACAGTTTACCTGTCCACACCGTACCTATCTTAATTGATCGGCTCCTACTCATAACGTTCCGCATGTGTTTGTATCAACCCGGCCCTTACTTGTAGATACCTATGCTGGTCCCACCATAGGGTGTATCATTTCCTAGGGTGGCAACCCGATACAGTTCTAGAGTGTACAACTTTATACCTATTTGGTACTCAGTGTCTAAATTTTCCCATGTCAGAATTACATGCACGCCCGTAATCCGTCGGAACCTGCACTGCTGTACCACCTGCAGCTATTTTGACCACTTATAATCAACCCAATAATCCCTACCCTGCCTAGCTTAGGGTCCCGTTGATACCTAATGTGGGTTACTATTGAAAAGGGTCCCGCTACTTGGGTTTTCCTAGGGTCTATTCGTATACCCCCCCAATATTGGTTAAGTGTCATCAATCAATTCAAGTTTACTTAACCCACCCATTCATCATGTTATATTGGTTAAGTGTCATTAATCCAGTCGAGTTACTTAACCCACCCACTTGTCATGTCATATTGGTTAAGTGTTGCATGTTGACTTAACCCTACCATACTTAACATGTTTGTTTAGCACTAATTATTTATTAATGCATCAACCTCTCACATTGAACCCATTTGTGGTAGCTGGATTGTGCCGGGAGGTTCCTTGCAGTCTTACACCGTAAACCCATTCCAACCTCGAGTTCAAGCATTCAATGCGCTAACCTCTCACATTAGACTTGTTGTTTGCGGTTGCTGGATGTGCAGGGTGGTTCCGGGCAGTCTTACACCACAAACTCATTCTAACCTCGTGTTAGGCATTATTACCCATCTAATCTTCACCTTTGACCTCTCACATTAGATTGTCGTCGTTGCGGTTGCTGGATGTGCCGGGCGGTTCCGGGCAGCCTTACACCACAACTCAAATCTAACCTCGTGTCTTAGGCAGCCATTAGATTTAATTAAATTATATACTTGCCAATTATGTCCAAATTCCAATTTTTACATGCCAATTGTCATATGCCCAATTATTGATTTACATGCCAATTTACATATTCCCAAATACTGATTTTCATGCCAATTTACATATGCCCAAATATTGATTTACATGCCAATTTACACAAACTTACAATAATAATAATACCCCATATCCATGCCAAATTATGCCCAATAATTCCACCAAACATGTACGCCCATAAATTCACCCAAATAGGCAATACCCAATATTCCTCGTATTCCAAACGTTCGTATTTCGCGATTTCAGCCTAGGTTCAAAGTTAACCCAGGTTCAACAAAAGAAAATAAATAGGGGGAGATAGAAGTTGCATAAAATAAGAACAGAGAGAAAATAGGCATGAAAATATCATCGCAGGCATGAAGGCTAAGACTTGATAAGAACATCATAATGAACATGAAAAACTGATGTACAACAAGATAAACTGATGATAATAGCATCATGAGAATAAGAATAGAAGCAAAAGAACAACTTAGAATCAGGCATAGTCTCAATTTCATCTTATTACATGTCAAGACTAGATTTAGGTGTTCAAATCTAAAAATAACTGAACTTACAACGTTTGAATTAGAAAAGATAATTGAACCGCTTGTTGTTATTGAAGAACTCTAACTTGATATTGAATAATCCTCTAGGTTGATGAAGAACTTTTTGATTTGATTTAGTTTTTAGTGGCGGCTAGGTTTAGATGAGAGTTTGACGGCATGGAGGCGCCGTGAGAGTGAATAATAGAATTAGGGTTTAGGTTTGGATATGCATTTATAGGTGTGTTAGGCAAACCATGGCCTTTAGATTAGCATAGGAGTCATCAGAGCCATCTAAAAGAAAGAGACATGTCACCCAGCCAACCACAGTGCGACACATAAGCCCTAAAACACAAAATTTCATCACAGACCATTCTAGGCCGATGGGGTCGATTCCAAACACCCTGAGTTGACCCTAGGGTCGACCAGTAGGAATATGTCGGTTTGGCGTTTTGCCTTTCCGCTTCCACTGTTTTGAATTTTTTTCTTGAATTTTAGGTTTATTTTTATTTTATTAATTTATATATATACATATATTTCCCTTATATGTATACAAACTTCCAAGGTCCATAACTTTCTCATGCATTATCCGTTTAATGCAAACTTTGGATCCATCTTGACCAGAATTTTGAGACGAACGCGGTGGTATAGTCTATTCTACTTTATTCTCACTTTTAAAATTAAGTATTCTTTTAATTCGTCTATTAATATTCATAGAAAAATATGGGGTGTTACACGGGCAGACTTCCACCTAACCTCATGTTATAAGTACAATTACAATTCCTAATTGTAATTACTAGACATTCCATTTTTAATTAAATAATTAAATAATTAATCCTTTCCTTTTATAGGTGTCAATACCTATTTTGCCCAATAATTTGAATAACATGCCCATAAATGTTCATATTCAAATTATGTCATTTTTAATTAATTTACCAATTAATCAATCCTTTCCTTTTATAGGTGTCAATACCTATTTGCCCAATAATTTGAATTACATGTCCATAAATGTTTATATTCAAATTATGCCATTTTTTATCCCTTTTCCCCGTTCCTTAACTAGCGCCCTCACAAAATTGGCAACATTCCTAGGCTAGACAATAGCCTAGTCATAAACGATAATAGGGAAAATAATGGGAACATAACTAAAATGATCATCTTGGCATAAACATAAACTTGTATGATAACAAGGTGAACATACATACTAGCATGGACATGAAATTGTCATCATAACAAAGTGGACATAAAACTGATTAACTATGATATCATAATATCTAAATTAGCAATTTAGATGTCTAATCGATTTAAATCTAACATGATAACATAGGGTGACAATTTAGATCACATAAAATAGATCTAACATGTTAACATAAGTGACAATTTAGATCACATAAATAGATCTAACATGTTAACATAAGGTAACAATTCAGATCACATAAAATAGATCTAACATGGATCATAAGGTGACAATTTTAGATCACATAGGATATATCTAACATGAATCAGAAGGTGACAATTTTAGATCACATAGGATAGATCAAACTTGAATCATAACGTGACAATTTTGGATCACATAGTATAGATCTAACATGAATCATAAGGTGACAATTTTAGATCATATAGAATAGATCTACATACATCTGCATCATAGCATATCATAAAAGTTACAACCCAAGATCCATAATGAAAACATAGTAGAACAATTTGAATTGGAACCAAAGAAATAGATCTATCATGACATAGCATAAGATCTAATAATAACATAGATTTAAAGTCTACAACGTATCCAAATCACAGTCTTTCATAACTCACTATTATTTATCTAAACCTAAAACAACTAGAACTCACTGTGATTGGATTGCTAAGATGATAGAAAAGGTGCAGAGTCTATGTTTGAATCTCAGAATTTGATATGCTTTAGAAGAAGATGAGTGATCCTAGTTCAGTTCAGAATCCAGCAGAGTCCAGCCACCATTGTTTCTTTGTGAAGAAAACAAAGGATATGAGATATATTTATAGCTGTTGGGTTACAGAATTCGGATGCCACCTCAGCCCTAATGGAATTGGGTCAGGTCACAGGTCGTCACTCACTCGAAAAAAGCCCGAATACCCAGAAATTGTTCTGGGTGCACTTTACCAGTGCGCCAGTGCAAAATTGCCTTGGCACACTTGGCAAGTGCGCCAGTTATACCCGGTTCTGATTTTCAACTTTTTATCGTTTGTAACTTCTTCATATATTATCCGTTTTATGCAAACTAGGGCTCTATCCTGACCAGAATTTTGAGACGGGCGTAATGATGTAATCTGTTTCCCTTAATTCTTAATATTAAACTATTTATTCTTTAATTTACCTTCTTTAATGTCGCTAAAAATTCGGGGTGTTACAGAAATATTCTGAAGATAATTTCCATCCAAATCCATTCCAATTTATATATATTGGAAAAATTCCTTTTTTTCAAAACCATTTACAAATCCAATTTATTTATTTAAAAATCATTTGGATTATTATTATAGTTGATAACTAGTTCATTTCGATAAAAATATATTTTATCCTTTCAAATTTGGAATTTTCCATCCAAAATCATTTCCAAATCATTTATTCTGATTTTACACAATTTTTCCATATTTTTAATAATTTTATTAAGGCCCTTACGGTCAGTTTCCAATAACGGCCAACGAACTGCATTCATAACGACCCTTTCTGAAATTGATTTGGACATAATTTGAAATCTAATCGTTCAAATTTAAATCTCATACCTTCATTGGAAAGATCTTTTCTATACGAACCCAACGGTTCTAGTTTTAGGAGAATCCGACGGTCGTATCCACTATTACAACAATTTGAAGTTAATGGTTGGAATTCGCAAACGGTCGCTGCATGATGCGTTCTATTCAAACCATTAAATATATGTAATATTTATATCGCCGATTTCCATTCAAAATTCATTTATAAATTCATTTCAAAATGACTTCAACTTCATTTTTAATTTGTAATCAAAATTGAGTATTCCATATCATTATAATATTAAAACGATAATATTTTCAAAATGTCAGATTTTGAAATCCATGTCCTTTTCGTATTCATTACAAAATGTTGTAATAAAATCGATCGATAAACCTGTTCGGGTTAAAATGGCGTTTAACTACTAAACTCGGCTTCACAAATTCCAATATTTTCGTGTCCATCCAAAATTGAACATCAAAATCATAATTTAATTCTTCACTGAATATTATTTTAAAAAATTCGTTCATATTTTGATTTGGAATGCGAATCAATCAATTACCATATAATTTCAGTTATACGGATTTCATACATCGCATGTATTCAACAGTAATGATAAATAATCATCAAACATTCAAACATCATCCAGAGTACATTCTACGACTGTATAAGCATTAAAATAAATAAATAACGCTTACAATAGTCTGTCAATCAGTTGATCGACATACAACTAAATAATGGGATTAGTGTATGTCAAATATCATCCCAATACCCATATGGGGTTTTCCAAACCACAACAGTCTATTTGAATAAATCATTGGTTAATAAATTTAACCAATTCTAATTCGATTTGAATTATTTTTCTAATTAGCCAGTTTTCACTGTTTAAATTATAAGTGGGTACATATAATTTAATTTCAACAACCCCAAAGTGTCTATCCACATTGTTTGAAATACAAGTGTCGTATATTCAAACAACACCTATTGTGCAAATGAGTCATGAATAGTTCATGTATTGAACTCAAGCAATGTCACATCCAACAGATAAAAATCATCACACTGGAAATTCATATATTTTCAGTTATAAAATAAATAACTTTTTTTTTGAAAGTTAAGCGCAAAATTTTATTTCTCTATATGGAATGATTATATTATGAACTAAGCCATTATAAACAAAATTACAAATAACACCTAGGCAACTCACGTATACACTATACCCAAAATATAAAGTCAAATAACCTTAAAACTCCTTCTTCACTGATATCACAGTGCAAAACTACAGTGTTGAATCATCTCAGCACCATCATGTCTATCAATTGCCACTACTACCGAAAGCATCCAATATATACTTCAACATTTCTCAATTTACACTATATTCGTCCACCGTTCAGTATCTCAGAAAATTCCTAATATAATCTCCAGTACAACCAACAAGCATTACGTTTCACTTTGCTTTACCACCAGAGTCCTATAAAGATACCATGCATATCCATACACAACAAAACCGCATCAAAAAAGAGATGGGTCATACATCGGGTTATTCCTAGTATGCCTTCTAGATGTCTTTAGATTTGAACTTAAAGGACACACATCCTCTGGAGTATAATCAATCCCCTCATCTAAACCATCCCAAAATTTCCCTGTCAGTTTAACATTCTTGGATTTAGATGATGGCAATGAACTCTTAGGGACTACAAAAGATAACAAGGTCGGATCAATATTTGGAAATGTTAGACCAGCACCAGCCACTGCAGGTGGTGGTAATTTTACATTGGATGGAGGCTTCAAGTGCGAATAAGGAGAAATATTAGCCTGAGACGAAGAATCTTTACCAAATGATTTACTGATAGAAGAAGCTTGACCAAACAAAATGTTGTTAGCAGCAGATTTGGAATAAGAAACCAAATCTCTTTCAATAGCATTATCCCTTTCTTGAAATAGAGATTTTAAACCAAAATCCCCAGTAAACTCCATGTTCCTATCCTTAAACAAAAAAGAACTAGAATCTCTTACATGAATACCATCGTTATCCTTACTAACAGATTCTTCATTAGCCTCACTAACCTGTCCTTCAGTTCTAACTTTATAACCAACATTAGCCATACTATCTTTACTGTCGTCATTAACTTTACTAACTGAAACATTAGACTTACCTGTATCATTAACATTATTTGCATTGTCTTTAACTGAAACATTAGTCTTACCTGTATCATTAACATCATCTGCATTGTCTTTACTACCTCATTATCTGCATTGCTTGCATCGAGTCCAGAAGAGAAATCATCTACCCTTGCACTATCATCTCTATAAAAAGTTGTACCACTAACATTTTCTGGTTCTTTCTCCACTATATTCTTCATTCTCCATATCATTTTCTTTTTCGAAACAACTTTGGTCCACCCTTTCATAAACAGATTGAGCATTGCTCTTAAACTGCCTGTTGTTCGTGGTATTATCTACATTATCATAATAACCATCACCATCGCATTGCTTATCATAAACCCCGATATCCTTTCTACCCTTATCGCAGTCAACAGTACGGTGACCAAAGCATTTTCATTCAACACAAATACTCGACTTCCAGTCATATGAGAGCTTAACAATAGGGCTATCACTTAATTCAGACAACTCTATACAATCAGGCAAATCAGCATCAGGATTAATTTCAACCAAAGCCTTTACATACCTGATTCTCTGCAATTTCTCGGTGCTGTTATCAAAGCAAATCAACCTACCAACATGACACGCTAACCAATTTATCCCAATCAAATTCCAAATAATTAGTGGAATATTAGAAATATGGATCCAGATAGGAACCTTTTTAATCTGCCTATGAGAATAGTCAATATTCGGATCCCATTGAGTAATTATAAACATACGGCCTCTTATGAATACTGGATCTGATTGAAGAATCTTAACTCTATCATGTTCATTAGCAAATTGGAAGTAAAAATTCATAACGTCAGACTTTACATTAAATTCCCTCAACTGTCTCCAACATGTTTTCAAAAAATTTACTACAACATGATAGGGAAGCGTACCGTCTAAGAAGAACCTACAAGGTGATTGCTCCAATATTTGAGGCTCTCTTCTTTAACCAGATCTGGAAGCTTCTTAGATCCATCCTTAACCATTTCAAACTGAATCGGTTTATAGTGACCAACATTTCTAGGAAGCGATCGAAAAAGAGAAGCAATATCCGATTTACTCGAGAGTTGCACAACTTTAGGAGGATTCAACTGAGCTTCTGGTGTCGGATCTGATGCAGCTTGATGCAAATTAACACTAGAACTATTCGCAAATGAACCATTACCTTGAGCAGAGACAGAAGGGATGGAAGGATGAGGAGCGGAAGAGGAATGAAGAGGAGGAAAAGAAGAAGGATCGAAAGAAAAAGAAGAAGTAGGAATCGCCATTATGCCACCATTATTTCAAAGTATTTATAGACCTTAAATATAAAAAAATTGTTCCAATCCCTAATCTCAAAACCCTAAATTTCGTCATGGCCCCTAAAGCTGAAAAGAAACCCGTTGAGAAGAAGCCTGCCGCAGGGAAGCCGGAAGAGGAAAAGAAAACAACCGCTAAGAAAACACCAGCCGGTAAGAAGCCCAGAGCCGAGAAGAAGCTTCCTGCCAAAGAATCGTCCACATCCGCTGACAAGAAGAAGAAATCAAAGTCTGTTGAAACTTACAAGATCTACATTTTCAAAGTGCTGAAACAAGTGCATCCTGATATTGGAATCTCAAGCAAAGCCATGGGAACCATGAATTCCTTCATCAATGATATTTTCAAGAAGCTTGCCCAGGAATCCTCCAAACTTGCTAGGTACAATAAGAAGCCGACCATCACACCTCGCGAGATTCAGTCCTCTGTCCGTCTTGTTCTCCCAGGCGAGCTTGCCAAACATGCTGTATCTGAAGGTACAAAGTCAGTGACTAAGTTCATAAGCGGATAGATTTGGACGTCCTGTTGTTTTTAGTTATTTTTAGTGGTCTTTTGTTAATTCTGCAATGAATTAATCCTGATTTTGGCACTGGATTTCAAAAAAAAAAATAACTTTACAAATAATTTAGTGAGAGAATTCTCACATTGGGTTCCACTCCGTCGTTCTTTAATTGGCGATGGTTTTAATTGATTTAAATTGCATGTTTAACTAAATCAAAAATTCCAATCAGTTCTAAAATGTAGCACTCATCTTCACAGTTCCAACGACTATGATTTTGTTGAATTCTGCTTTCGTTTGCAAAAGATAAAATATTTTAAACTTTATATAATTAAATAGGTCATTAATTAGCCTTTTGAATAGTAGCTTCAAAATGATTACTAAAGTTCTCGCGAATAGGTTAAAAGTGAAAATGGATGATCACATTTGACATTTCGCAGACTGCATTTATTAAAGGAAGATTTATTCTTAATGGAGCAGCACTTGTTTAGGAAGTCATCTCTCACAGTGACAGACATAATGTGCCTTATACAATTTTGAAATTGGACTTTGCTAAGGCCTTTGATACTGTTGATTAGAGGTTCATCATGGATTTGCTTCATGCGAGAGGTTTTCCTAATAGATGGATAAACTGGATTCACCGTATCTTAACTTCAAGCATATCAAAAATTTGTGTGAATGGTGTGGCGGGTAATACTATTGTCTCCAAGCATGGCTTGCATCAAGGAGATCCTCTTTCCCCTCTTCTTTTTGATTTGGCAGCAGATGCCTTTTGTTGGATTCTTCAGTTGGCAAGTGCTAATGATATCATCTAGAGCTTTAGAAGGGACCATATCATTGGGGGTATTAGTTCTTTGCAATATGCTGATGATACTATCATTTTTAGCAATCCAAATTGCAAATACATTGCCTTTTTAAAAAATTTGCTTTATGCTTTTGCAAGTTTATCCGGCTTAAAAATTAATTTTCATAAGAGTAGTGTTTACACTCTTGGTTGTAGTGTTGATGTGAACAGGAAATGTGCCGAAATGCTCAATTGTAAGGCAGATTCATTTCCTTTCCGTTATCTCGGGGCTTGCATTCGTCCATAAAGATTGATGAAGCGGGACTAGCAATTAGTTATTGACAAAGTTGATCGGAGATTGGCGAGATGGAAAGGAAGCTGCTTATCCAAGGTTGGTAGACTTGTGTTGGTAAATTTTGTTCTTTCTGCTATCCCTTTGTACTGGCTATCTTTCTACTCTTGTCCTGGATGGGTGGTTGAGAAAATTGACGCTGTTCGTTGCAATTTCTTCTAGACTGGAACAAAGGACACACGTAAAGTTAGCTGTCTTGTGTCATGGGATCAGGTTTGCAAATCCAAAGATCAGGGTGGCTTGGGAATTTTAAAATTGAGATACATGAACTCAACTTTTCTTTGCAAATGACTGTGGACAATGTTAAGCGACAAAAAAGTTCTTTGGAAAGAGTGAATTTTAAACACTTGTTATGGAGGAAGATTTGACCGGAACGCGGATGCCTCTCATTGTTCGGCTTTTTGGCGTGTTGTTATGTCCAATATACACTGGATTAAAATTGGTGCGAGCATCATAGTTAAGAACGGACACAATGCATCGTTCTGGTTTGATTGTTGGCTGCTTCCCAATCCTTTGAAAATTGAATTTGCTGACCTTTTTGATATTGGTTGCAATAAGAACTTTACATTCAATGAAATGTATAACATGAATGCTGCCAACTTCAAATGGAGGATGACTTTCTGCCGTCTCTTAGCTGGTAACCCATTGACTCAGCTATGTTGTTTGATTCGTTTGCTTGAGGATATAACTTTCATATGTTGATGATGATGAATTTGTCTGGAAAATTGAGAAGAATAACAAATCTTTTCGTGTTAGCCAGCTCTATAAGATGATGAACTTTGCAGGAAGGAGTTACGTTGGTTTTGAATGCATGTGGAGCTTTAAAGCAATACCTACTAAAGTCCAAATTCATATGTGGACGATCATGCATAATAGGCTAAATACGGTGACTAGACTTCAACGAAAAGGAGTTCATATTGATGGGGGCTGTGTCTTTTGCGCTGACAATGAAGAGACTTGCCTACATTTGTTCGTCAAATGCGATTTCGCTTTCTGTGTTTGGACGAAGTGCTTGGTCTGCCTTAATGTTTGTTTAGATTGGTCTGACTTCATCACCGACCAATTCCACTTTTGGCACACTATTTTTGTTTCATTCCCTGATACACCCATGCGACAATCGTTTACTGTCTTGAATTTTGCTTATGTTTGGATTTTACGGCATGAATGAACTCACGCAAGTTTAAATGTAAAATGAAATCGCCCAATTCTGTTATCTGCTGCATTCTCAAATTTGTTTCTCAATGGTCAGGCAGCGAAAAAGTCAAGTTTGTGGACACCATTGGCGCAAGAGTCATGGACAGAGCTTGTGGCATGCGAGCTTGATGTTGTTTCATCCTTTTGGCTTTAGACAGTTGGGGATATTAGCTATTATGGGGATCTTTTATGTATATTTTGGCTACTGTAATACCATGCCTGCGTGCATGTGCTATTTTTTGACTGTACATATTCTTGTAAATATTTGTAGTATGTATGTTGCATGCTATAATGAACACCACGATGTATTAGCTTTATGTTTAATGAAAGAAGGCGTGAATCTTCCGATTCACTACTTTTTTGCATCCAAAAAAATAGGTCATTAATTACACTAATTATTAATTAATTAATCTTTAACCTATTTAATTAAAACACTTCCTTCCCATCGTCTTCTACCAGATACGAGAAAAACCATAACCCATTCGACTTCTTCCTCCCTTTGCGCGCTCCGCCTGAGGGCCAGTAACCCCGATCCAAACCCATCACTTTGCAGCCCCGAATGTCCGCACCTACCCCTGACCATGATGGTGAACTCGAGTCCCCCTACGGCTCTAGAAATGACAGCGAAGTCCAATCCTTTGAGCGCTCGATTCGACCACCGTAGGTCACTGGCGACGATCACCGCCGATCAAACCCTAGAACTCGCCTAGCCAAAGAACATTGCAGTGGGATGGACTCAATTTTATTGCGTGGATTCTCGGAAAAATGGGAAATGAGTCTTGAACAATTTTAATCGTCCATTTCTGACCAACGGCGGTTTCCCTTTTGATTAGGGTTAGGGCTAGTGAAAAAAGGGAGGGTATATACATATAATTAAATAATACTTTATTCTAATTAATTCTTAAAAGTGAATTTCGCATCTGAACTAATTCAAACCCAACGACTGTTATTCCTAGCTAAAAAACTCCATTCAGGACACAACGGGATATGTTTTGTAAACTAATTCCACTGTTTTGATCAGTTTTTATCAAAATTAAAATATAAATAAATATATTGAACACAAACTGACTCCAAAAATTACAGAAAAATTAAATCTTGCTATCTTTTGACGATACAGTCCTAACAAAACAAATTTTATCGAATTTGGAGACCATTTGAAAATGGCTTTTTAATTGTCGATTAAATTCAAACTGAAATTGAAAACATGTTTAAATTTACTACGCTCCCATATTAATTCCAAAAATTATGAATTTTTAAACCAAGAAATAATTTGACATTCCGAATCCAACAAAAGTAGTTTCATCGAAAATAGAGGTCGTTTGCATAATGACTATTTTTAAGGGTTATATATTATTTTAAAATATATATAAATTCCATAGTAACTATTTTGAGTTTTAAACTAGACATTACTTACAATTTATAAAGTGAAATATCAATTTCTTACGTTCATTAGATAGATATAGTTAAATAGATTCTAACGTTTCTTGTTTTACTGAAATCCGATTTATATTGAATTCTGTATGTTCAATTGAAATTTAAAATTGAATTTTCAAATACCACGCCATTTCGATTCGTTTTAAAATTAAAATAAACTTATACATTCTAACTTCAATTTAAATAAATTTTTAGTCGTTATTATTTAAAATAAATCATTTTAAATATTCAAAACCCATTAAAATTGCTAAAATAATTTTTTTGAATTGGTTCAGAAATTATGGTTTGTTACAATCTCCTCCACTTAAAACGTTTTCGTCCTAAAAAAGGAACGGAGCTGAAAGTTGTTTAACTAACTGACTTAGCTTTCATTCTGGCTTGAGTTCTTTAATTTTTCAATTTCTGAGAACTTTCTAATTTCTCAAAAATTTGGCTAACACCCTAAATTTTTGAAAAATTTCGCTATAACCTCCTTTGTACGGGCCAATCGGTAAAACCACAACTTGCCTCACAGGGCCCTCATCAATCAAAAAGAAAAAGCCAATTCGCTTGCCAATCGGCTCATAAAATCATCAAACCCAATGAATATGGTAAACATGTACCTATTTGTCGGGCATACAGTTTTATTCCTCTTTTTAGCTTCCATGCTATGACCTATTCAATATATATACATGTACATGTATGCAGTTCCAATCAAATTTCAATTCAGTTCAATATTTTGATTCAATTTAGCTTAATTTGTCTTTAATCTTCACATTGGTTTTATTATTCCAATATTTTAATTAGTTGAACTAGTTATTATCCATCTCAACTAACAATCAATTAGTGAATTATTTTTTCAAATATATAACTTTTAAATAGCCAAAAATCATATTTCTAGTGCCAAATCACAAACATAAACCCTACCTATGTTTTGGCTCTCACACCAGTCAATTGGAATCATATAGATATCCCACTTTCGAAACTCGAACATAAGTGTTGATGATGTCATGACAACCATCAGAATCATCTCCATGCGACTAGAGTGTGATTCTGTATCTACCCAGTATACATGAGACTTCGAATATACGTTCATGACACGTATATGCAAAATCTTTATATACTAGATAGTGAAAATTCAATATAAAATAAATTATTTAAATCTTGACAATATTATATAATTTTAAAAACCAATTCGTTTTTATAAATAACACTCTTCGAACTCATTCTCGGGTATTACTGACCCTACCTCTAACGAGTTATTCTTATAGGATATTACTGGTCCTATCTTTGATGAATTCTTTTGTTCGGTTCTAATGTGCCATGTTCTCTAGCTTTGTAAACCAAAGCTATGATACCAAACTGAAACGACCCAGACTTCCCGATCCCCGAAGAGATGGAGGAGCCCAGATTGCTTTGAGAACAGGACGCATCAAAACATAAACACAAGAACATTTCATTGCTATTACAACAATATTACATCATAGTACAAGATATCAAAGTATGTATTAATATTACATAGCGGAAATAAACCAATATCAGAGATTAAAATACAAAGCGGCGGAAATTTAAATGTATAAATACAATGTATAGCAGAAATACATCACTAACACAACCGAATGAAATACATGGTACAAAGCTTTTCGAATACAGCTCCATCTGTAGTCCAGGATCATGTGAAAAGAAATATCTGCGAAAACCAAAACTACTAGCTACCCGTGTGGAAAATATGAGCACCCAGACTTTAGGCGAAAACAATAAACTCTGAGTCAGTCATGGGACTGGTGTAAGAACTCAAAACGGTTATTTAACTTTTAGTTTAAATTAGGGTAAATCATGGGACCACGCCATATGAAACGGAATGAGTTTCCTCCCACGAATACTATGAAATAAACTTGCCATGCTAAATAAAGGAAAAACGAAGCTATTATAAGACTCAGGTCCCATCACATAATGCAACGTAAGCCGAAGGATAGAGTTTTACCATATAATAGCCAAATATGCTTGGTACGCGAAATTTATCTTGTATTATTACTATAAGTGAAGAAATCAACTTCAAATATAAATGTACCAATTATAGACGGTATAGGTATCATATATTATGTCGCCATACATAGTTTTACAACTAAAACTGAAAAATGTCGTATTGGAAATTTACATTTCCATCATGATGGCTGCTGATTCGAAAGATCTATCGCATAGTACAATACTCAATGGCTTACATCCAGGGCATTGGAAACCATTATAATGAACATCCACCTTTTTGGGAAATCAAGTATCACTGCGGCTTATGTCTCAGATAGAGAAAACATTGCTTGCTCTATCCCTTTGGGAATCGGGGGGTGTGCCCTATCCCTCTGGGCGTGGAGCGAACATCTCAGCTCATCTCGGTCGACGAATCCGTGACAACCCTAAAGGTGTCTATCCTCATCTCAAAAGCACACTGATCAAACCATCAGTTCACCATCATACCGGTGTGTGAGGCTAGCGAATTAATGCTACATAAAGTTGTGCTACTTAAAGCTGTGCTTTAATCATCAACCACAGGGCTCTGCTTTTCAACAACAGCCTTGATCCATGCATCTTAGCATGACACATTGTCAATCCATACCATACCATTGATTTCTGCCAATATATAACCTCTAAGCTCGTACGTCTCAGAGAAGGGTGTTAAGCAAGAGAATAAATTCCCGCCACCAAACAGATATATATTTAGCAGAGATCAACAAATACAACATAAAAGAATACAATGTCAGACACATCATCCATTTACAAGTCTATTTTGGGTCCGAACGAACTAGGAGGCACCTTATTCCTCGTCCCATATGTCCAATACAAGAGAGAGGCCCTTGCATATCTGGACAATCAACAAGTACGTCCGAACCACAACCACTATAACCCCTTCATGGGAGCTAATCAAATATAAGGCATAAGTAGTAATCCATTCGATGTGAAGATCGCCGGTCTTCAACCACTGTCTTCAATATCTTCGACTTTTAGTCGTCGAAACAGTTATTCAAACTGGGTTAAACCCGGTCTTTCCGAATAACTCACGTATCTTATAATCAAATGCTATAAAAACAACTCATATGCCTCATTCCAGTCCAGAATATTCTTTGCATTGGGAATTATTCCCATAAATCTTATCAAAAATTTAATTCATTTAAACCACTTGTTTAAATCTTCACTTGGAAACCATTTCAGAAGATTTTGTATTATCTTTTCACAACTTTGAACCAAATTAAGGTTTATCAATCTAGTCGGGATTATCGAGCCTTACCGAAGTAATCATTTATTTTATTTTTCCAATCTCAACTTATTCATCCCATGGAGAAAAAATGGTAGTACTCCATATATAATACCCACTGTGTTATTGGTAAATTCAACTACCATTCAACGTTCAAATCGAATTTAAAGATTTTAATATCACATGGAGTAAAACTGGTGGTACTCCATTTCGAACATTTCTTGAATTCGATAAATTTAATTACCACATTCACATTTCAATCTAATTAAAGACTCATTAAAAATCCATTTAGTTTCAATCTCCAAAAATCATTATTTAATGATTATTCAAAATTAGGAATAAATCCTGTCTTTACTTGGGTTAAAGAACCAATGTCATTTAAAATACAGTTCACGATAAACCCAAAATCATCTTCCATCAAAATGGAATCTTCACGGAAATCATAACAGTATATAATAGATATAAATTCCCGTATCTGACTAATAATACAAATTGAATAACGGCAAAGCCTCTTAAATTCAATATACAGTAATGGTCTTCCTTCACAGAAGCTCATCTCGATTATTACCAAATCAAATTCCATTCATTTCCAATATAATATATTAAACTGGAAAACTTTACTTTGGAAAATTCCATTAACCTTAATTAAAAGATTATAAATTCCAAATCATATCTTCACAGTTAATTGGGTTAAAGAACAAATGTTATTTAAAACACAATTCACGATAAACCCAAAAATCCCATTTCAATTCCAATTAAATTAATCAATTTGTAGACTTCACTAAATCTTAATTAAAAGATTTATTCTTTTCTCAATTGATATTAAGAACAGTTTTATTTAAGACACCATTCACAATAAACCCAAAATTCAATTTGATATCAAATACAAGGCCCTGAATTTATTCAATATCAAATTCTGAAACCAACAAATATCGTATTTGGAATAACGATATCTGTATCTTCCAAATTCCTCAACAATATCAATATAATAACGGAATCTAATATCAAAATATTCTTAAGATTATTTTCATTCAAATCCATTCCAATTTATATATATTGGAAAATTTCTGGTTATTTCAAAACCATTTACAAATCTAATTTATTTATTTAAAAATCATTTGGATTATTATTCTAGTTAATAACTAGTTCATTTCGATAAAAAAATTATCACTTCAAATTTGGACTTTTCCATCCAAAATCATTTATTATGATTTTACACAATTTTTCCATAGTTTTAATAATTTTATTAAGGCCCTTATGGTCGGTTTCCAATAACGGCCACCGAACTGCATTCATAGCGACCTTTTCTGAAATTGATTTGGCATAATTTGAAATCCAACCGTTCAAATTTAAATCTCAAACATTCATTGGAAAGATCTTTACGATACGAACCCAACGGTTCCGGTTTTAGGAGAATCCGACGGTCATATCTCAAGTTACATCAATTTGAAGTTAATGGTTGAAATTCGTGAACGGTCGCTGCACGACGCGTTCTTTTCAAACCATTAAATATACATAATATATATATATATAAATCGTCGATTTCCATTCAAAACGTATTTTATAAATTCATTTATAAATTCATTTCAAAACGATTTCAACTTCATTTTCAATTTGTAATCAAAATTGAATATTCCATATCATTATAATATTGAAATGATAATATTTTCAAAATATAAGATTTTGAAATCCATTTCCTTTTCATATTCATTATAAAATGAATAAAATCGATCGATGAACCCATTTGGGTTAAAATGGCGTTTAACTACTTAACTCGGCATCATATATTCAAATATTTTCGTGTCCGTTCAATATCGGACATCAAAATTATAATTTAATTCTTCACTGAATATTATTTTAAAATAATCGTTCATAATCTGAATTGGAATGTGACTCAATCAATTACCATATAGTTTCAGTTATATGGATTTCATACATCGCATGTATTCAACAATAATGATAAATAATCATCAAACATTCTAACGTCATCCAAAGTGCATTCTACGACAGTATAAGCATTAAAATAAATAAATAATGCTTACAAAAGTCTGTCAATCAATCGATCAACATACAACTAAATATTGGTATTAGTTTATGTCAAATATCATCCCAATACCCATGTGGGGTTTTCAAACCACAACAGTCTATTTAAATAAATCATTGGTTAATAAATTTAACTAATTCTAATTCGGTTTGAATTATTTTTCTAATTAGCTAATTTTCACTATTTAAATTATAAATGGATATATATAATTTAATTTCAATAACCACAAAGTGTATATCCACATTGTTTGAAACACGAGTGTTGTATATTCAAATAACGCTTCTTATGCAAATGAGCCGTAAATAGTTCATGTGTTGAACTGAAGCAATGTCACATCCAACAGATAAAAATCGACACTGGAATTTCATATATTTTCAGTTATAAAATAAATAACTATACAAATAATTTAGTGAGAGAATTCTCACATTGGGTTCCGCTACGTCATTCTTTAATTGGCGATGGTTTTAATTGATTTAACCTGTGTGCTTACCCAAATCAAAGATTCCAATCTAATTAATCTTTAACCTTTTTAATCAAAACACTTCCTTCCCATCATCTTCTACCAGATATGAGAAAACCTGTAACCCACTTCAATTTCTTCCTCCCCTTGCGCGCTCCGCCTAAGGGCCACTGACCCCGATCCAAACCCATCAACCTGCAGCCCCGAACGTCCGCTCCTACCCTTGGTCACGGTGGTGAACTCGAGTTCCCCTATGCCTCTAGAAACGACAGCAAAGTCCATGACTTTGAGAGCTCGATTCGACCACCATAGGTCACTGGCGATGATCATCGCCGATCAAACCCTAAAACTCGCCTAGCCGAAGAACATTGATGGACTCAATTTTATTGCGTGTATTCTCAGAAAAATGGAAAACGAGTCTTGAATGATTTTAATCATCGATTTTTGAACAATTGCGGTTTCCCTTTTGATTAGGGTTAGGGTTAGTGAAAAAAAGGGAGGGTGTATATATATATATAATTAAATAATATTTTATTCTAATTAATTCATAAAAGTGAATTTCGCATCTGAACTCCAATTCAAACCCAACGACTGTAGTTCTAAGCTAAATACACCCATTTCGGACAAAATGGGATATGTTTCTTAAGCCAATTCGATTTTTCTGATCAGTTTTTATCAAAATTGAAATATAAATCAATATATTGAATTTTAAACATACATTTTAATTTAACAGGGCCACATACTGACTCCAAAAATTACAAAAAATTAAATCTAGCTATGTTTTGACGATACGGTCCTAACAAAACTAATTTCATCGAATTTGGAGACCATTTGAAAAATGGCCTTTTTAACTGTCGATTAAATTCAAACTAAAATTGAGACACGTTTAAATTTATTACGGTCACATATTAATTCCAAAAATTATGAATTTTTAAACCTAACAATAATATAACACTCCAGATCCAACAAAGCTTGTTTCATCGATAATGGTGGTCGTTTGCAAAATGGCTATTTTCAAGGGTTATATATTATTTTAAAATATATATAAATTCCGTAGCGACTATTTTGAATTTTAAACTGAACATAACTTACAATTTATAAAGTGAAATCTCAATTTCTTACATTTGTTAGAAAGATATAGTTAAACAAATTCTAATGTTTCTTGTTTTCCTTAAATCCAATTTATATTGAATTTTGTATATTCAATTGAAATTTAAAATCGAATTTTCAAACTACCGCGTCATTTCGAGTTCGTTTTAAAATTAATATAAATTTATACGTTCTAACTTTAATTTAAATAATTTTTTAGTCGTTATTATTTGAAATAAATCTTTTTAAATATTTAAAACCCATTAAAATAGCTAAAATAAAAATTTTAATTTGGTTTAAAACTTCTGGTTTGTTACAGGCATCGAATTCCACCGAGTCGTTATAGTGGTATTAGAGCACAAGGTTTAGTAATAACCTTGGCTATGTGGGGTAACTCAATAGAGATAGGTTTAGTAATACCCTAGATTGAGTGTGAGTGAGCATGTGTGTGTGTATATATATAAATAGGTACATATATGAGAGCGTATTTATAGATTTTATATACAAATGTTTTGTATTGTATTGTTGATTGGTTCAAGTTTCTTGAGATCTTATTGAACTAGCAACTGACACGATATGCTTTTGTAAAGCGGGTTAATGAAATAATTTTGCCCAAATTATATTTTTGTATAGAGAAAAAATAATTTTATCAAATTATTGAGTATTGGTGTGCTAGATTGATTAGAATGGAATTGAAATTGGATTAAGAGTTTGAATGTTTAATATAACCAGAAGAAATTTCACGTATAGAATTCGTGAATAAGAATTTTACTAAGGAATTGAATGGATGAGGATTAAAATTAAGGATAAATTGAATAAAATTAGAAGAAAAAAATTGAATGATTTTTGGAATAAAAATCAGAAGATGGAGTGAAATAATTAGAAGCTCAATTAATTAATAAATTGAATATGAAATGAAACTTAGCTTGATTAAGTAAATAAGTGGGTAAATTGGTTTTGTAATTGAATATTAGATTGATTGAATAAATAATTAAATAATTATCAACAGTATAATAAAGAAATTGAGTGAACCAAAGGCTTAGGAAATGAATTCCAGTATAATGAATTTGAAATAAAATCAGAATTTGGATTATAAATAAAACTATATGATTTAACCATGTATTTGTTATTTGCATTGTAAAGTGAGTTAAGTGCAGGTTGGAAGAAGAAAAAGCTGTTAGAATTTGGATGCCTAAGAAATAGGTAAACCTTAATATTTTTGATTAGGTGATTGATGTTATACCCTGAGCTGGGTAGTCGCTTGGCTATTGTTTTCTTTTGAATGATGTGAGGCCCAGAGTGGCAGTTGTAGTTGTTTCGATCAAGCCGTGCAGAGAAGGTGCAGATGAATTTTTCAAAAAAAACTTCATAAAATTTTGATGATAATTCTAAAATAATTGGGTTTGGAACATTCTCCTTACTTAGTAATTTCAGGGACTAAATTATTTTAAGAGGGTAAGAATGTAACAACCCGGATTTTCGAACATTAATTTCAAAGATATAGTTTTGTTTAGAATATTATATTGGAAATATAATCTGTTTTTTATATAGAATTTATTTAATAAAACGAAGTTTAAACATACAAAATTATATTTAATTTATTACGAACTCATAGTAGCGTTGTGGTTTGTAATATTGAGTTTCGAACTTCCATTGAATATACAGGATTCGATATAAATCGAAATTCTTTGAAACATGAATCATCTGAATCTATTTGATTACAATTAGTAATGAAAAAGAAAAGTCGAGGTTTTAGCTTGTATATTGTGAGTTATGTCCAAATCAAACTTTCAAATAGTCGGTATGGAATTGTTTACAAACCATAACGTTTATTTAAATTTAAAAGGAATTTCTATACAAATTGAATATCGTTTGACTCAGAAATTTTAGTGTTGAGTTATAATACCATATTAGTCGAATTTGAAGTGACATATTATTCCACTTGGATATATATGACGCTAATAACTTATTATATCTATTACTTATACTGGAAAACAGAAACCAACGTATTTAAGTGCCGACATCTGTCCCTCCTTCGAATTCACACGCTTCTCCTTTTTCTCATTTCAACAATTAGGTTTTCACACCGTTACTCTCTCCTTCCAAATTCTGTCTCCACTGCCATGTCTGCCACCACCACCATCAAATTTTGTATTTGTCTGGCCCTAACACGTACGAACTAACCCTCTCACCCTCCATCCTTCCTTCTGACAAACTGGTAGTTCACACATGGCCTCCGTTCTTTCAATTTTGTACTCAATTCCGATTTGCGAACCAAGCCATCTCCCAGCCTTACTGCTCCCTCCACACTTGCATCCTATCTTCCGATCGTCACACGCTCCTACGAACAACAATCGTTCAAATTACGGTATTTAACTTCCCATCTCTTTCGCATAACCATCATCCTTCCACTGTAACTTATTAATTTTTGGATTTACGGCGGCTGCAGTTTACAATACAGATGAGTTTTCGCTCACTACGTTGCTCCGTCCACTTTCTAAATTTCCAGCACTGGCAATTTTACACATATCAGTAGTGATTTAATCTTTCAATTTCCCAGTTTACATAAACGGTTGTTGCAATGCAGGTTACAGATCATACATTTGCTAAATATTTTCAACTGCATACGGTCGACACATGCTCCTGAATATTTTTGCACTGGTGAGTTCATATTCCCCACATGTTTTCACAGATTATTTCTATTTTAGGTTAAACCATCTTATATACCATCTCATGATCAATTCGTCGACCAGTGATATACTTTGTAATTACTGACTGTCTCAGATTAATTTTCACTGTATTACTATGCTTGGAAACATCGACCGCTTAGTCTATAGCACGAGTCCAAAATTCATTTATCAGACATGCGAATTATCTGCTAATATTGGTAGTAATACTAAACTATTACTATCAGAATATACACTGACCCTTAACAGTGTTAACACACATACGCAGTAGGCCATTTGTTGAATTGTGTATACGTATGCAGCCTCTATTGCCCTGATCACATTACGTATATATTTTAACATGAAACTTATAGACAAAGCTAAATTATTCACATAATCTGCACCAATAAATATGATAGCCTTCAGGGACACAATGTTAAATAGTCAATGTATGCCAATACGTACTCTACATAATTTTGATACGACTGTTGTTTGATCAGACGTCTATTCCGTTGTACTACTTAGGATTTATTGTGAACTAAATATTTATTATGAACATAAACAGCCCTGATTAAATTTTGAAGAGACAATAGTATGTGTAAATGTGCATTGCATAAATATATGACGATATAATGCTCTGCATATAAACGTGCATATATATGCGATAAAAATACAATTTATTATGCTGCCTGTTTACATAGATTGGTTTGACTTTACAATCCTATCTATCTCCATTCAATCTAAATGGTGATTGATGTAAGCCCCGATGAGGTATTTAAACTAAACTGACATTACTATTTCACATTATTCAAAATATATTGCAAACACATAGCAAAGTGCTAGATTTAAATCTGTCTAAATCATGACATTTAACCTTCAGCGAGAAGTTATTATTTCATGTTTTAATGTTACAAATTTACACTAAACAAAAACAGGCATCCTATAAATAATAAGACACGATTTTTTGTAGAACTATGCATATATATGTGTCTGTCTACATATTCGCTTATCCCTTTTAATTAATTCAAACAAAAAAAATGATATCTTCTCCAACTTCTTCAGCTATATTGATTTGACATTACTATCGTCACTGCCTATGTTTTTCTACACTATCTCATGCTGACCGTATTGTTGCTGGTCATCCATACACATTGCCAACGACGTACTTATTTGTTGTCTCCCATATCTCAGTACGTTTATGTTTTGAATTACACATCCAACTGGGGTGAACAAAATTAGGACATGTTACACCCGCAAACATTGACACCTACGTTCATTTCGCGCTAAATTTTTTTCACCTGATCTCCATTTCTACATATTCTTTTATCTCTGATTTATTAACATTATTTAATCTTCCATTGTTACATTGCAGCTGTTAGTGAGCGCAGTCAATGTCTTAACTTTACAATTTAAATTTAATTTCTGTACCAAACGTGTACACGAGTTATGTTATATGAATTAGGTACTGGTGTAAACTGCTCCGTGATGCATGTAATGATCGCACATCTCTGTCCACATACCCAACTTACTTTTCTGGTGGTGAATGCAGGTCTGCCAGTACCAGCTTCCAATACAGTATTCTACGAAGTGAAATAAGAGGATCGTAATGCTCACTTTGCACTTCACCTTCGTCTAATGTAAGAACTGATATTATATTATTTGGTTCATCTATGTACAGCACTTTACGGGTCTGCATTTACATAAATAGCTGTACTATCATTAACTGACCACTGTAGACTGTATAAATCTTTGTTTACTTCGATTTGTTGAAACTTTATGACCATGCCGTTTTGTCAACATGTACGATTTATTTCTGACCATATTATTCTGTCCCATGTAATCATTAATTCCGCTTACTGTTTTTGTACCTTTAAGAAACGACAACCATTATTAAATTCGGAGGGAATAGCTCATGCATTTAAATCATTGTTTGACAAGTTGACACATTACTACATTTTATCACGACTTTTCCTGTTTTGGTTTCCATGGATAAATAATTATCAATGAAGAATTTGCAAAAATATTCAAATATTTCGGTCCAGTGTTGTTATAACATGTAACATAAATCATTAATTTAATTCAATAAGGACAAGTATTATTACTATAATTGTCCAAATTTCATTCTAATGAATCTGTCTCTAATTTCATAGCAGATTTAAGGTGTCAAAATGAAAATATAATTAATATTATACTAATGTGTAGGTGTCCAGGTTAGGTGTTTATATTGTGATCAAACCTGTCAGCCTTTCTCTTCTATCAACTGATAAAATTAATTATGCTTTTCCATTGTAATGTGGTTCACGCATGAACATAAATTATAATTTTGGGGTTTCACTGCACCAAGTACGAAATGTTAATTTTGAATTGGGTCAGCCATGATGATTGGCTTTGGGCAAATCAATTTTTGGTCAGATCAAAATTAGCTGCAAATAAAGTTTTGGTACAATGGATGAAAACTACGAATTAGCAATACAGATTAAGATTAGTAATTTCACAAAGAACACAACACTTTTGAATAACATAATTAGGATATAACCACAAAAGTACTCACTATGTATGGTATAAAAAAAGCATATGGAAATTAAAATTGTATAACTGTGTAAGTATTGACACCAAAACCCGAATAAATAAATAATTTCCTTCAAACTAATCTTAAGAACCCTTTATGCCGGACATGACCTATATAAATTACAAAAATATTTGTAGATTAACCTCATGATAAGTTAGTAGGAAAAATAGAATAATGAAATTATTGATGGAAGTTTAAACTTTTACAAACAAAACTGTATTTACAATCCACAATTACAGTAATTATGATAAAGGAAGAAGTGTTGTTTTTGGAGAATGACAAAGTACTAGAGTCTACATCTAAACTTTCCTTTTGGATTCAATATAAAAGGAAAATTAATAAAAATCACAGTCCAACCATGTTCAGCCTATGAAGTAAAGAGAATTCAAAAGGTTGTCTTTCAATTTCATTGGTCTTAGGAATTGAAATAACTTTTAAATAATACCTGCTAGCCTCATCATGCCATTGAATTTTCGAAACAAAACTCATAGAACTTTATAATGTCCTTCACATATTGCTTTTGTAATTGTAGTTTTTGCTTCATACCTCCTTTGTACATTTAGAAACTTCATTCAAAATTTGTGCGACAGATAATGCCATGCATGCAGGTTCTATGGCTCCTTCTGGATTACCAATGTTTACATCTTTGATTATTTCTTCCGTCAGTGTGGTTTCAACTTCGTCTTTCGCTTATATGCTTTCTGTATCCTTAGGTGTTCAAATAGGACTCACCCTTTACTTATTCGTATCGTAATGTTTAGTATTCGGTTTACGCAAAAACATATATTTTATCAACTGTTGGAATGCCTAAGATTACAGTCTACTCAAGTATTAATGATTTAATTTTCTGAATATCCTTCTACTGAAAGCGACTCTAATTACTGAAATGACCTTCCTTGCCCAATAATTGGACGTTAATATATCAATAATGTCATGCAATTTACTCATTGATGTGTAATTGTTCTAAATTGTTCGTCTCACTTTCTCTCAAACGTATATATCTATCTACGTTTCTTCATTCCTGAGATTCCACTGGCTCGTAAGATATTTTTCTGTTATTTAAGTGGGAAAAATATATTCGGGCTACACGTATTAAATGATTTTACGAATTTGGTTTGCTGGCTGTTACGTTAAATATTCAGGCAACACGTATTCAATAGATCTTCTATTTACATATGTCAATTCATTGAAATAAAATTTAATCTTTATTTTTCTTACATCTAAACCACCAGATAAACAATGAATTCGTATTTGATTATAATAGGATCTGTTTAATTTCTTACATAATTGCATATTTTTTTCAATTATATGGAAGTGGTTATGATTGCATTAACTGCATTAGCAGTTTAAATATTCTTCAATTTTTTTTCCACCATTGAGTTTGACATCTGCTACAGATATTACCATAATGCACACTATTTAGGAGAGGTACAATTGTAGAATGGTTGAATTTTAATTCTACATACGATAAGTAATAAAAATCAGTATTTACTCTTCTTATCGTCAATACAACTGTAGCCGTTAATAAAAATAGGTACAAATCAAATTGTAATACTAAGTAAATCAACATAATCATACATCATGCAATAGAGAATGTTATATATACATGATTTATTCACAACACTTTTAAGTCAACCATTCAATTGTGCTCCTAACAAATGGTCTTCTTCTTTGGCCATAACCTCCGAGTACATCAGACTATTTTTTAACAAGTCCATAGTTATGTTATTCACTGACATATACAACTTTTCTAATTAATATGCAGCTATTTGTTAGCAAAAAATTATGAATAATTCCCATCAACAGAGGACTGCAAGAGAACAAAGAAAGATGTCAATGAACAAGCGGAAAAGGAGGGGATCTACATCGGGTGTAGCAAACACAAAGGTAATCCGTACACGAACACAAAGTAAATCAAATACGAACATCTATTCTTAGTAATCTTTCTATGCTTTTGTTTGTTACTAAATATGTTAGTATTGTACGCACTATAAGAGGAAATGTAAAGTAAGAAGTGGAAGTAGGACATGCTGCAATTCCGTTTCGAACAAAATACCCGTTGGTATGTTGTTTGAAGAGTAATCATTATACATTTATTCTGTCATATTAACTTTTACAATATGTTATGTATAACCATTCCATGTTTCATTTGTAGATGTTTGTGGCAGCAGCAATGTCGAACAAAACTTTTCAACTAATTCCAACGGAAGTATAAGTATGTCTAATGTGTTATTCCGACTCACATACATCATCCATGTTGCGATTGCTAACTCATTTCAAACTTATGTACGTAGGGAAAATGTTCGAACAATGAAAATTTGGTGGTCCCACGTACTCTTGCACGCAATGTAATGCATTGGTTTGGTATGAAGAAAGAAATGGAAAATCAAGAAGACCGTGTAATCCTCAATTTTAGCTTTGTTGCAGTGGTGAGATTCAACTTTCTAAATAGAGAAAATGTCCGAAGTATTTACAACATCTACTTGATTACAATGGTGGTTCTAATAGTTCTCATTTTAGACAAAATATATGTGTGTATAATTCAATCTTTGCATTTACTTCAATGGGTGGTAGAATAGACAATTCCGTAAACATTGGTCGAGGTCCATATGTGTTTCGCATACATGGTCAGTATTATCATCAAATTGGTTCTATGCTACCAGTCAATGGAAATACTAAATTTGCTCAGCTCTACATTTACAATACGGCTAACGAGGTAGACAACAGACTTAGGGCTCCTGTCCTTTCCACATCACACCCTACGGATTGAGGGATTGTTAGGAATTTAATAGCTATGTTCAATGAATTCAACCCACTTGCTAAGTTATTCCGTATGGCTAGAGACAGGTTCGAATTGAGGAGCCTGCACAATGTAACCTTAAGATCGTTGGAAAGGAGGGATAGAGTTGGTAGACAACACAATTTGCCAACAACTTCCGAGGTTGCAGCTTTAATTACAGGAAATGGTACGAGAAGCGAGGGTTACAGAGACATTGTCATTGAAGAGAAAAGTGGGCTGCTAAAGAGAATTAATGAGAAACACCCAAGTTTTATGGCCATGCAGTATCCAATATTATTTCCATATGCAGAGGATGGATATAGACTAAGCATACCTTACAGGTTTACACGACAAACTGATGATGACAAGGACAAAATGGTGATAGTCCGAGAATATTATGCCTATATTCTACAGTATAGAGAGGATGATGGAAATACTCTGCTTTTGGGTGGAAGACTGTTACAGCAACTAATTGTAGATGCATATTGCTGTGTTGAGGAAGATAGGTTGAATTGCATTAGAAATAATCAACATAACATTCGATCAGAGGTTTACAAAGGTTTGAAGGATGCAGTTACATCTGGTGATACATCGGCGTTCGCTATTAGTAAAAGATTGGTCTTACCTTCAGCTTTCACAGGGAGTCCTAGATATATGGTTCAAAGTTACCATAATGCAATGGTAATTTGTAGATGGGCTGGTCCTCCTAATTATTTTTTAACGTTTACATGTAATCCTAAATGGCCAGAGATTAAGGAATTTTTGAAACACATTGAAGGGCAAAGACAGGAAGATAGACCTGATGTCATCCAATGTGTTTTTCACATCAAGCTCATGCAGCTAATGCAAGATATTAAAAGAAAAAACATTTTAGGAAAATAAATCAGGTATAATAACCAAGAGTGTATACTTATTTCATTTTTCCTACCTGTAAATGTTAATAACCATGCTTTTTTTGTTATCATGCAACACTATATACAATAGAATTTCAGAAACGTGGCTTGCTTCATGCACACATGCTGTTGTTTGTCCATGCTGATGATAAATCTAAAACTACAAATGTAGACAAGGTGGTTAGTGCAGAATTTCCTAGCTTTGAATCAGATCCTCTTGCGTATAATTCTGTTAGCTAGTTTATGGTTCATGGTCCGTGTGGGGACTACAATCCTGATTGTTGATGTATGGTTAATGGTAAGTGCTTGAAGCATTTTCCGAAAAATTTCGTTTCTGACACCTATTTTGATTCTAAAGGTTTCCCAAAGTATAGAAGATGTGACAATGATAATTCTATCAGCACAACAACCGGGATTACTCTTAATAACTATTGGGTGGTTCCGCATAATGTTGATTTAATTGTCAAGTACCAAGCACATATTAATGCTGAGATATGAAATAGAGAAAAGTCAATTAAGTATTTATTTAAATATGTCAATAAAGATCATGATAGACCCACTGTGGTTATAAAGGAAAATAATGCAACTAGGCAGCAATTTTACAAACAAGTTGATGAAATCAAAACATATATAGATTGCCGCTACATTTCGGCTTCTAAAGCAAGTTGGAGAATTTTCAAATTTGATATTCATTATCGAAAACCTTCAGTTGAACGTTTACAATTTCATTTGCCCGAAGAGAAAAATGTGGTTTTTCATGAGAACGATAATACCTGAATTAATTTCTCATAGTGTTGTAAAGAACACTATTTTCACAAAGTGGATGGAAACAAATAAAGTTAAGATGCAAGAGATTTGACTTATGTCGATTTTCCCACCTAATGGGTTTGGCAAAAAACATTAAATAGGTGGACACGGAGAAAGAAAGGGGACACAATTGGAAGGGTATATTTTGCGCATCCAACGTGTGGTGAAAGATTTTATTTGAGATTGCTGCTAAACATTGTGAAATGGCGTACATGATATGAAGACATTAGAACTTTTAATTCAATTGTATATGACACTTTCAAATATGCATGCGTGGATAGCGACCTTCTGGAAGACGATAATTAATGGAACATAGCTTTAAATGAGGCAACACAATGGGCATCATCATCCTCACTACGGGATATGTTTGCTATGCTGCTACTTCATTGTGAGGTCTTTGAACTGTTACAGCTTTGTAATAGAAATTGGAAGAAGTTGTCAGAGAATATTGAATGGCGTTTCGGACGTAGTTCTGAATTTGAAAATAATGTGTTAGATGAAAGTAAACTACAACAACAAACTTTAGTTGAATTGGAAAAGGTGATGAGAAGAAGTGGTATGACAGTAACAGAATTTAACTTAATCGCTTAATTCGACCAGACTTCAATTTTTAATTTGGATGCCAATTTGGTAGGGGAAGAACAAAATTATGATTGTCATCAGTTGCATGTTGAGTTCGAAAGACTGATACCGTGTTTGAACAATGAACAAAGTCATGTGTTTGACGTGGTTTGTGTGTCTATTGAACAAAATAGCAGTGGATTTTTCTTTGTGTATGGAAGTGGTGGTACAGGTAATTTTTTTATGGAAAACCATTATCACATACTTGCGATCAAGAGGGAAAATTGTTTTGGTTGTTGCATCTTCTAGGACAGCTTCATTGCTTTTACCCGGAGGCCGCACCGCTCACTCCTAGTTCAAAATTCCATTGTCATTGGATGAAAATTCAACTTGAAATATATCAAAACAGTCCACATTAGGAAAATTAATAATATCTGCATTTTTAGTCATTTAGGATGAAGCACCTATGATGCATCGTAATGCGTTAGACGCATTGAGAAAAGCTTACAAGATATAATGAAACCACTAGATGTCCATCAAAGTTCTAAACCATTTGGAGGGATGATAGTTTTACTTGGAGGTGATTTTCGTCAAACTCTTCTAGTTGTTGAAAAAGGAACAAGAGAGATGGTGGTGTCTGCTTCTATTAGTAATTCGTATTTATGGTCATTCTGTCAGGTGTTTCTTCTAACATGTAACATGAGAATTTGTAATGCAACATGTGATCCATTAAAATTAACAAAAGTAGAAAATTTTGCAAAATGGGTTTTAGACATTGAGGATGGGAACATAAATACAGTTCCCACAGATTATGATGATGATCCATCATGAATAAAAATACCCGATGAATATTTGATTGAACCAGGAGATGGTGTGATGGAGAAAATTGTTGACGCTATATATCCTGATTTGAATAGCAATTTACAGCAAAAAGATTATTTACAGAAGCGGTGCTTACTTTCTTCAACCAATGAGTTTGTAGAAGAAATCAACTTATACATACTTTCTAAAATAACTGGTGAAATGAAAACGTATCTAAGTGCAGATTCCACTAGTCCTTCTGAAATTGTAGACGATCAACAAATTCTTTATCCTCCAGAATTCTTGAACTCATTGAAAGTATCCGGGCAACCTAACCATAACTTATGGCTAAAGGTAGGAGTACTTATTATGCTACTATGTAATTTGAACCAAAGTATGGGCCTTTGCAACGAAACAAGATTAGTTGTCAGCCGCCTGGCTGAAAGGGTTATAGAAGCGAAAATCATTACTGGCAATAATATTGGTACAAAAATTCTAATTCCTCGAATTGTTCATACGTCTTCTGATACAAAGTGGCCTTTTGTGCTTCATATATGACAATTTCCTGTAAAGGTTTGCTTCTCCATGATAGTAAATAAAAGTCAAGGACAAACATTAGAAAATGTTGGGATATATCTGCCGCGTACTGTTTTCAATCATGGACAACTATACACGGCAATTTCCCGAACAACTTCGTATGATGGTATCAAGTTTCTACTCGGACAATCGGAAGATATGAATCGAGGTTTGACCAAAATATCATTTACAAGAAAGTTTTCAGCGGATTATGCGGTAGAATAAATACATGACAATTAGTTTTTATACCCATAATCAAAGTTGAATAAGCATAATTATCTTATTTTTTTTCTCCCAGGTTAAAGGAATTCCTGATGTGCATACAGGTACATTACTACAGATATAAACATGTTAAATTTACATTGACTATTTCGTCTCCCTTTTGTTCTGATTTACTGACAATTTTTTTTTGTTTACTGCATACGCGTTTCAGTCATGCGGACCAACTGGAATTTCAGACAATATTACAAGTGGAATAATTTAACTTATTTTGTGTTTTTTTTGGGGACAATTATGTGTATGTAAATCAATTTTTCCTTTTCAGTTATTGCAACTTTTCATTACAATATTGTTACTTTCACATTGTCTTTGGTTAACAAAACGTTGAAATTCAAAGTTCAATTTCGTTTAATTTGCCATCGTCCAAGTTTATTGATGAAAACCAAGTTCATTACTTGTTATCCATTTTTAACCCTGCTGCAGCCTTATACGTTTCGGTACATACAAATTCCTTTCAGATTATTTTTATTCTTAAGTTTGAATACATATCTGTTATAATTAATTTGTACATGAAGTATCACTGACACTACTCCTACACATATAATTATTGAAATGTGTATGTCATCAAATTGTCTGATGCATGTATTGATTGCAACTTCATGTTTCCCCTGCACATCTGAATCTACTGGAATTTTTTTTCTTTTTGTTGGTGTTTCCTTCATAAGTACGGTAGATCTATGGTGAACACTAATTCTGCGATTTCCTACCTATTTGAATGATGGAAAATACCAAGCATAAACTTTGTACAACTGTCAATGTTTTTTTATTTTATTTTCGCGTTATATATGTGTGTGTGTATATATATATATATATATATATATATTATATGCATATATCGCTTTGTTGACAACAGTTAACCTGAAAACACCGTGTTCACAGATTGCATACATGTTCACTGCATGTTATTTAATGCTGTCGACCCGTTAGGATTCTGTGTTGATTCGCACTCATTTGTCTTCATCCATATTACCACTCCACATTTTGTGCTGAATTTTAGGTAGTCACTGCAACGATGAAGCTATAAATGATACCCCTCTAACCACATCTTCATTATCCCTAACTATTTGTTTACATTTCGCAGTTCAAGCCTGTGATCATCACAGCAGAGGTGTTACTATCTCACATAACATGTGAGATGACCACTGAAACATGACCAAAGACATTTCTATTGCTTTCAGTAATTGGACAACAACTTCTTTATGTAATATATTACGGACTATATATATATACACACACACACGTGTGTCTGTGTGTGTATATATATAATTATTACAGGAATATAGGCTTAAACGTTGTACTACTCGATATATAGTTGAATCAATTCCATGTTACACAAACTCTGCCTTTAATTTGACTTTTTTTATTGCTTTTGTAGTCACCTATTAAATCTGAGATTTATTATGATTAAAGCATAACTTCCATTCAACTTTAGATTATGTTTGTCCTTCAAAAAACAGCAAATATGTTTTGAATAGGCACACCGGGAAAATAGATGCTGAATTTCCTCCTGATCCCTACTATAATGTTTACATGTTCGATCACTTATGATACATTTTTAAATTAGTTTATCCATTGCCTGCGGTTTTTTGAAACAAGTTGTATATGTAGTTAAGGCATGCTTCTGAACTAAAGGGTATTTCCAGAAAAAAGAAGCTCATTCTAATTTAGCTTCCGTGGGAGAAACCAAGTGGTAAGATAATGTTGTTGTAATCTTTTTACTAACATATCCATTCCATGTCCAGTAGTTTGTCATTTTTTATTTTTATACTCTGGACTGTCTAAACAATTGAACTGTGAACATGTAAATCATATGTTTTCCTACTGTCATCAATCTTTTAGCTCAGCCCAATCTTGGCCGTAAATGAAAATATTTGTTACGTATGAATGCTGTGGATTTCAGGCACCAAACACATATTTGTACTTAAACATTAAGTTCATGTTACTATTTCACATTGAATTTATTTTCCAACGTTCGTTATTCATTTATGTTCAACATGAAACATGATTATTGCATATATTTTGGTACACAAGTCATCCTGGTGTACAACTTTATTGGTACGTACTGAACTATGTTGCATTTCATAGTCAGAAGAAATGATGGTAAGTTCTCTCCAGTTTGATCATAAATATTCCTGCATATGCATCTCCACCTTACATTTGCTTCAAGTTAGTAGTTTTAGCAATTTTCAAATTTTTCGCTTCCTATCTACACATTATGTTAGATCAAGTTGTTATGGTTTGCTTGCTAAATTTGTTTAGGGAAGAGATGATTGTCCACCAGATACTTCAGTGGGCGAAGCCATGCAACATACTCAGTCTTTGTTGCCTAAGTAAAATGCTTTAGTGTGTTATGCAAAAATCGCGCCGTCTACAGTTGCTATGCCATGATTGAAGGTGAATGATTACGTTTTACTTTAATATATAGAAATTAATTAAATTGCTTTATCACTTTAAAAAGAAACCCATTAGATTCTCTGGTCTAATTAGTTTTTTTTTTAATAATGACTTATGCCCACTTTTCCGGCATTAGGTACAATAGCTTAGATTTTTCAAATGAAAATCATGCTTGCTTCACATTAAGTGGAGAATATTATAAGCTATAAGTCTAAGCACATTCATAAAGAATAATCTCAAAATTTGTAAAATGTCAATATGTGATTTAGATGATCTATATTAAGGTGGGATAATACAGTGATTTAAATGATTCTAAAGAAGGGGCGGATGGCAATCATTTTATACAGAGGTATATCTGTAAAAATGGTACTATATTCAACTAATATTTTTTTTATTAACTTCATTGCCACCGCCCATTAGTCACCAGTCCTTAAACTACTATTTTTACATTGAGAAAATCATTTACAGTTCATGCTAATCTCACGATCCTGCTAGAGAGTACGAAGAATACAGAAAGTTATGAATCGAAGATGTGAATAAATTTAGTACTAACAATATTTACTAATGATTATTAATTTAATAAAGTTATCGTAGTAATGATTTAGTATTATTATTAATGACCCTCTCCCTGTTTTAATTTTAGATTTAGACTTTGTACTGTATTTATTTAATATTAATAATATTTGGCCCTAACTTAAATTTCAACATTTGAAAATTGGAAAGGTAGAAGCAACTGAAGAATAAAAAATGTAGAGATACATTCAAGTTGTAACGATACGGATTTCGCCCGGACCCAATCGATCACTAAATCGACCACGACCGTTCAAAAACCCGGATAAGCTAACTCTGGGCGCACGATACATCAGAGAATAACATAAGACTTTTATAAACATCATAATAATGTTACATCAGAATACAGAATATATCAGAGTATATCGAAATGCAGCAGAAGATTAATTTACATCAAATGTAATACAATGCACATCAAAAAACAAATAAAGTAACACAACGGAAGACTATCAATGCTCTGGACACAATTTTAACCTTCAATCCAGAATCCTACTTATATCTGCAAAATAAACTTCTTGACTGCCCGTGTGGAAAATAGGGGCACCCGAGTTTGCGAGGGAAAAGAAAACTATAGGTCAGTCATGGGACTGGTATGAGAAACTCTATAGTTAAAATTAACTTATTTAATCATAAGACAAATAACAGGACCATGCTGCTAACGCGGAACGGGTTTACCCCCATGAATGCTAGTGTATAAACAACAATCAGTAATAGTGATATGGATCTACTATGCATCAATCAACATGCAATATCCCAATCTACCCATTTAGATTTACCACCACACATAGATTTTCCAAATCCAATTCAATTTACAGAAATTATTCCTTCCGACTTTATTTTCCGATTTCTATTTCAAATCATTTGAAATACATATTTCGCTTTTATATCAAAGTAGATTTCACTTTGGGATCTCAAATCAAATTGTTGGAAATATGAATTCCAAATCATAACAATGCATACAAATAAGTATGCAACCAAATATCGGGAATCATCCCGCGGACCAGGCAGTAAGCGCCCCTCCAACTTGACATATATATATATATATATATATATATATATATATATATATATATATATATATATATATATATATATATATATATATATATATATATATGCGCACCTCCCACGCATGGAGCAGGCTACACTGCTGACCACTTACCCTAAGGCATTGGATCTAGCCCATACTTTTAGTTGCTCTCGGGTCACCCGAATCTTTAGCCACACACTAAACCATTTTATATCCCAAAGTAGGGAAAATCATTTTGCATCATAATAATCACTAGTAATTTCAATTATAGCACTTCACGTCAGCAATTCACACATATGATCAGTCACTATTAATCACATAATCTTTGAGCTCGTACGTCTCAAAGAAGAGTGTTAAGCAAGAGAATAAATTCTCCGCCACCAAACAGATACATTATTAATAGCAACTAATCGAATATGTGATGAACTACGATGTAAAACCATAATACATTTCAAATCATTTCGAAATCATCGGGTTTTAGCCCTCGAAATCCTTTCTGTTTTATAAACATTTTTATAAAACATTCCCTGTCCAAAATCGGGAATACTATTCTTTTCACTTAAGAAAAATATCATTTCAAAATCATTCATTAAATTTGAAATGAACACAACATCGCTACACATCTCATAGTAAAATTGTGAAGTGTTTCACAAGATGTTAGCCTACCAGTATTTCTACCCAACCCAATGCTAAATGTAAAAGAATATCTTGCTCATGAACTGGTCGAGCACAATCCAAACAATCAATCAATCACAATCATGAATATCAACAACCAAGTAAATTTGGTTTAATCACATTACGTGTTTTGGTAAATTCAATTACCATTTATTCATTCACAGTCTATTTAAAGATTTATTCACACTCCAATTGGTTTTAATCCAAAAATCATTTCTTATTGATTGTTCAACTTTTTGTAAATTAATCCTACTTTTACTCGGGTTAAAGAACTAATGTTATTTAAACACAATTCACTACAAAACCAAAATCCAATTCAATATTAAATACAAGACTCTAAATAGAAATTATATCGCCTTATATTCAATATCAAATTCTGAAATCAACGAATATCGTATTGGGAATAACGATATATATATCTTCCAAATTCCTCCACAATATTCGTATAATCACGGAATCCAATATCTAAATATTCCGAAGATAATTTCGATTCAAATCCATTCCAATTCATATATTGGAAATTCAATTTATTTCAAAACCATTTCAAATCCAATATATTTATTGAAAAATATTGGATTATAATTCTACTTCATAACTAGTTCATTTCGATAAATATATATTTTTATCTTTTCAAATATGGGATTTTTCATCACAATTCTTTCCAAATCATTTACTATGATTTTACACAAATTATTAATATTTTTAATAATTTTGTCAAGGCCCTTTCAGTCAATTTCCATAAACAGTCATCGAACTGCACTTACAACGACCTTTTCTACATTTGATTTGGACATAATTCCAAATCTAACCATTAGATTTCAAATCTATTATATTCTTTGGAAACCATGAACCCAATGGTCCCGGTTTCAGGAGAATTCGAAGGTTGGATCTTATGTAACGTCCATTCGAAGTCAATGGTCGAAATTCGCGAACGGTCGCGGCGCGGCGCGTTCTATTTAGGCCATTAAATATATATTTCGTTGATTTCCATTTAAAACGTATTTTATAAATAGTTTTAAATTCGTTTTAAAAACGATTCCAACTTCATTTTCAATTTTAAATCAAAATTGAATATTCCATATACATGATAATTTTATACGCTGCGTATATATATTATACAACGCATATATATGTTATTCACATCGCATAAATATATTATTCGCATCGTATTTATATATTTTATTCACATCATGTATTATAATTCATTCACATCGTGTATATATAATTTTCATATCATATATATAATTCATTCCCATCATATATATATAACTATATTTTCCATTTCACATCACATATATATTTTCTATATATTGCGTGTATATATATATTCCATTTCGCATATATATTTATATTTTCCATTTCACATCACATATATATTTTTTCCATATAGTTTATATATTTATATTTTCCATTTCACATCATATATATATATATATTCCATATCGTATATATATATATATGTATATATATTTTCTATTTCACATCACATATATATATTTTCCATATCGTATATATATTTATATTTTCCATTTCACATCACATATATATATATATATATTCTCCATTTTACATCACATGTATATATTTTCCATTTTACATCATATATATATATATATTTCTATTTTCATCTCCATTTTTTTTTTCATATATATATATATATATATATATATATATATATATTGATTTCACATTTCATTTCACAATTATTGTCACAACACAATCAAATAAATCGTCCATGGTCTGTGGACGATGGGAGGTGACCTAACAGAAAATAAATAACTATCCAAAAATTTATAGTGAGAGAAGTTCTCACATTGGGATCCACTCCTTCAATTTTTATCTGAATTTCTGGCATGGTTCGAGTTCAAATTTTACTCAAATTCCAACATGCTCCATTTTGGTTCTGGTCAGTTTCATATTGTAGCGTTCGATCCCATGCTTCCAACAAAACTGACGGTTCGTAAATCCGAGGTCATATGAGCTAGATATGATCATTTAACGATTAATTACATTAATAATTAATTAATTATATAATTAAATAATAATTCCCCTTAACCTTTGCTTAACACGTCGTTCTTCTTCCTCAATTACTTTCTGGCCGATATCATTTGAACCCAAACATCGCCACTAGGGCTTCAACTTGGCACCACTACAGTTGACAGGACGTCGATCGGACCTCACCATGTTGTCGTCCATCGTCTGAGGCACCACCACCTTGCTCGAGGACCAACTCGCGCCACCGGTGTTCTCAGAAATCGCCGGCGAATGACAAACTATTGCGGTCCTATTTCTCACTTATTTCTTGATGATAATTCATCAACATGGTATGGATTAGATCAGCAAAAAGAGTACTTCAATTTTGTTTTGGAATCAAGGTCCAATTCGAAGTGGATTGAGAAATTTTTAGGAACAAAAATCCGACATTCTTACTCGTTACACGATGTATGCGGCAGCTTCCCAAAAGGGATTAGGGTTTCAGAGAAAAAGGGATATTTATATATTTATATTTAATATTATTTAATTCGAAAAAGGGAGATTTTGCGTTCAAACTCCAAATCAAACCAAATGACTATCGCCCCTAACCAAATGCCCCCATTCCGGAAACAATGGGATATGTTTCGTTAGCCAATTCGATCGTTTCAAACAGTTTTCGTCAAAATTAAAATATAAATCAATATATATTGAATTCAAACGGACATTTCAATTTACCGGGGCCACATACTGACTCCAAAAATTCAAAAAAAATAAATCTAGCTATGTTTTTACGATACGGTCCTAACAAAATTAATTTTGTCGAGTTTGGAGACCGTTTGAAAAATGGTCATTTTCTGGTCGATCCAATTCAACTGAAATTGACAAAACACGTTTTCTTTTGCCACGCTCACATATTGATTTCAAAAATTACAAAAATTGGAATCTAGCAATAACTTGACAACCCGGCTCCAACAAAAGTGGGTTCATCGAAAACGGAGGTCGTTTGCAAAATGGCTGTTTTTAAGGGCTATATTTCCATAACGACTATTCTGAATTTTCAACTGGACGTAACTTTTGATTCCCGCTATGAAATTTCAATTTTTCGGATTCATTAGAAAGATATTTTCGAACAGATTCAAATATTTTTGGTTTCATTAAAATCCGATTTATTTTGAATCCTGTACATTCATTTGAAATTTGAAATTTGAAATCGAATTTTCAAACTACCGCGCCATTTTAAATTCCTTTTATAATTAAAATAATTATTTACATTCTAACGTCGATTCAACCATCTGTAACGATACAGATTTCGCTCGGACCTAATCGACCGCTAAACCGACCAAGACCGTTCAAAATCCGGATATGCTAACTCTAGGCATACAACACATCAGAACATGTAACAGAAGACTTTTATAAACATCATAATAATGTTACATTAGAGTACAGAATATATCAGAGTATATCGAAAAGAATACAATGAAAGGTTAATTTACATCAAATGTAATACAATGCACAGCGGAAACAAATAAATTAACACAATGGAAGACAATCAATACTCTAGACACGGCTTTTCGCTTCAATCCAGAATCCTGCATATATATCTGCAAAATAAACTACTCGACTGCCCAATTTATTAATCTTTATTCTAAGATTTAATGGAATTTCCAAAGTAAAGTTTTCCAGTTTAATAAAATAAATTGGAATGGAATGGGATTCGATTTGATAATAATCGAAATGAACTTCTGTGGAGGAAGACTGATAATATATATGGAATTTAAAAGGCTTTGCCGTTATTCCATTTATAATTTTAGTCGGATACGGAAATTGATATCGATTATATATTGGTTTGTTTTTCTGTGAAAATTCCATAATTAATGGAATGTGATTTTGGGTTTATTGTGAACTGTGTTTTAAATGACATAAGTTCTTTAACCCAGTTAAAGACATGATTTATTTCCTGAGTTGGAATAATCATTTAGTAAAGATTGTTGGAAATTAAAACTGAATTAGAGTTTTAGTGAACCTTTAAATGGATTAAAAGGTGAATTTGATAACTAAAATCATCAAATCCAAGAAATGATCGAGAATACGGTATCACCAATTTTGCTCCAAGCATTAGTTAAATCTTTAATTAGATTTGAACGTGAAATGGTAATTAATTTTACTGATAATTCCATGGTGTTAGGTATGAAGTATTACCAGTTTTACTTCACGGGATGAATAGGTTGGAATTGGGAAATTAAAACAAATGATTACTTCGGTAACATTCGCTAATCCCGACTAGTTTGGATAAACCATAATTTGGTTTAGATTGACATCCAAAGGAGGATTAAAGAATAAATTTAAAAAAATTATCTTTGATAAAATTAGTGGGAACATTTCCCAAAGTATAAGAATATTTGAATAAAGGCATATTCTGGATTGGAATGAGGCGTATGTTGTGTTTTCATAGCACTTGTTTATTATATATGCGGGTTATTCGGAAAGGCCGGGTTCATACCCATCCTGAATAACTGATTCGACGATAAATCGACGGTGAAGACGGTGGTTGAAGACCAAAGGTCTTCACATCGTTTGGACGATTACTGATGTTTTGATTGGGCTATACACCCAAGATAAGGTAATAAGTGGTGACTGTTCCAGAATTACGTAGAGATCGACCGGATATGCGAGGACATGTATTGAACATACGGGACGAGGAATAAGATGACTCCGGTTTCGTTCAGACCTTGAACGAACTTATAAATGGATGTGTGTCTGACATCAGATTTCATTCTGTGTGATTAATAGACATCGGTTGCATAGCGTGAATTGCCTGTGTGACATGCTGAGATGCAAATGATCAAGGCTTCTGTTGAAAAGCAGAGTCTTGTGGTTGATAATCAAAGCACGGCTTTAATATAGCATAACTTTGTGTAGCGTTCATTCGCAAGCCTTGCACCACAGTGTGAACCAGAAACGGGAGAGGACCTCAGGAAGGGCATGCGTTTCCTTCTAGCTAGGAGTGGTGTCTGGGTTTTGCACGCCCAGATCTTTTACTTATGTGGATGATGGATAGGGAGATGCCTCGGTTATATCGGTCTCAACAGAGCCGATGGATGATATGGTCTTTATACAGACCAGATTGACGCCCCATAGGGCGGGGAAACGTATTATTCAGGCATTTTAATCCACATCAAGTGGACCGGACCTGTCGCTCCAAGGGTCGATGCGTTCTGATCTCGAGACATGGGCTAGAGCGTCTCGAAGCAGTAAGGACGATCCCTTGCCTTAGTTCACATACGGAAATCCAGCTTCCAATACATGACGTTGTAGTTTTGATTGTTGAGCCTAGTATTGGCGACATGACATATGATACCCATGTCGTCTAGGATTGATACATTTATATTTGAAGTTGTTTATACACTATGCACTTGTAATAGTATCAAATGATTTGTTTTAAATGTACCAAGCATGTTTGGCTATTATAAGGGAAAACCCTATCCTTCGGCTTGCGTTGCATTGTGTGATGGGACCAGGGTCTTATAATAGATTCATTTTTCCAAAAAGCATTGCGTTGTTTGTTTTATGCACTTATATTCTTGGGAGGAAACCTGTTCCGTGTTGTACGGCGTGGTCCCTTGATTTACCTTGCTTTAAAGTAAAGATTTAATAATTGTTTTAATTCTCACACCAGTCACATGACTGACCTGGAGTTTATTGTTTTAACCTAAACTCTAGGTGCCCCCTCTTTTCCACATGGGCAGCTAGTAGTTTTGGTTTTGTAGATTTATATTCATAGGATCCTGGTTTATAGCTGGAATGATATTCGGAAAGCTCTGTATCCGTGTAATCTTTTTAGTTGTGTTTTGTATTATTTCCGCTGCATTATAATTTGTAAATCTCTGATATTTATCAAATATATATTATTTGTTCATACTCTGTATATTCTGGTACTCTGATGTTAATTGTTGTAATAAACAATGAAATATTCTTCGGTTTGCATTCCGATTTGTCGTGTTCTCAATTCAATCCGGACTTTTCTTTACGGGGAAGTTTGGGTTGTTATACAAGTGGTTGGAATAGTATAGGTCTGTCGGTTATTGCTGACAACATGTGTAAGTCGATGCACATTATTTTTCTAATATCTTCGATCCTCTGTTATTTCCATTTAAGTACTTAAGATTGTCATGCGGCTGATCCCTATATGTTACCGTTCATATTTTGAAAAAGAACAACCAGCTTAAGAATCACAAAAGCACAGACGTGTCAAAAGCCACTTAGTTTAGTGCCGCCAAATTTTGATTTTGGTTCAGGTACAACTTAAGTTCATATTTTATCGTTGTTGCTAATTATTAATGATTTGTTTTGTACATTTTGTGAACCCATTTTTTTTTTACACTTTCATTCTCTGATATGAAATAATATCGTGCATTTTGTTATTGTTCTTAGTGAATTTATACAAAGTTTCAGTTTATCATAGAGAACTCTATGGTATAAGCTTATGTTTTTGGTTGATTAAATTTTTTATTTTAGTACAAAGACAAAAAAGTTGGAAGAAGAATGAAGTTTGGTTACATCTTCACTTATACAATTAAATGATACCAGACACTCATGCTTCTGCATGCATTAAGTAAACGCCTTTCAATATTGGTTTGATTACGTTAAGAGCAATATGTCATATCCAAACATCTATAACAACAGGGGCAGATTGTTGTATTTCCTTAATTAAGATTAAAAAAAAGTGCACTGCTAAAAGCACCCTGAAATGTGTTTCCTAACACCATAACTAAATAACACCATCCTTCCTATACACATATGCCTCTGGCCACCACGAAACAAAAAATAGGCACCCAACCCTAAATTATTCCCGCTATTTCTTTATTCGTCGCTATTTTCTTCTGCATTATCGTACTTTGAATTCAGCATACTTAATGTCTCCTATCACTCACAACAACAAAATTAAATCCATAACCATAATTTTAATTTTTTTTCAAAAAAAAAAAACAATAGCATTAGAAGCCATACACAAATAATTTAAGGTAAATAACCTCATCTTTTTCATTAGAGCATTGGCTGTTCGCGAAATCGTCGCGTTACAAGAAAAACTTCATATAGCAGTGGCAGTACCCGCTTCTAATACGTCGCTATTTTCTCCGTGACGACGGATTTCCTACATAATACTGTAGTCGGTAAAAACCATGACGGTAATTGTGTCAGATTTTTGCGATGGAATTTAGCATGAGTTTTCCGAAAGTTTTCCATCATTGTACTAATATATAGTATAAATATAATTTTAATTTGTTTACCGACTATATACCGACGGATAAGTAATTTATACTAAATTACTATTTATAAAAAATGTTGGAAAACCCTTACTAATTTCCAAAGGATTAGCAACAAAAATTAAATTTGAGCAAACTTAACCACACTTTTTTTGTTGGTAATCCGCCGCTATTCCCCTTCAGATCTGCCTATATATATATATATATATATATATATATATATATATATTGTTATACCCAAAAGTGGTTCTAACACCCAAATTGATTAAAAGCAAGATGAAATGAGATAAAAATAAAAATGAACACACAGGATTTATAGTGGTTCGGCGAAGAAATGCCTACGTCCACTTATCTTTCACTATATTCGATAATTCAGTTGCAAATACAATGTAAGATTCACTCAATTCCACTCACAACTCACTTATATTCACTCAATTGACTAAAACAAAGAATAAAAGATGATTTGGATTCTCCGGGAGTAATGGAGTTCGGATGATGAAGGTAGTTGAATTCTCAAAGTGCTGAAAAAAGATCCTTCTCTTTGTCTCCTGACGGGGTATTTATAGGTGTGAATTTGCTTGAAACTTGATCCGGGTCGGGCCACGTGTCGCCCATCGCATTCTCTTCGGGTTCGGATGAACCATCATGTTGACAACGCATCAAAGGGAAGAACGTTATGGGTATGAACTGGTCATAGCCGGTCCGGATATCCAGGCGCTTTTGCAGGAGAATAACAGGGAACATGGGTTCGGATCGGAGGTGCACAGACAAGGGGGTCGGATCGGGATATCCGATCCGAACCGGATTGGCTTGGATGCAACGTTCTCTTCTTCTCTAATCTGCTCCGCTCCGATCCATTTTCGTGGCAAACAGGTGGCTTTCCGATCCAATTGAGATTTAGTTGCCCTCCGATCCGATAAGATATGCCTTACCAATTTACTCAATAGGAGTTCACCGATCCGAACAGGGGACTCTTTCCGACCCGAACCGATGATTTGCTCTGACCCGATCCGAACAGCTGCTGCTATCTAATCTAGATTGTAGAGTCTTCTCCAACCCGAACCGAAGTCTTCTAATTAAAAATGCCCTTCAATGTTTGGTTTCTTGACTTTGTGTTGCCTAGTTCACAAAGTAGGCTAACATTTTGCCCCCTTAAAGGATGCTTCTGTTGGAGATGAAGCATGCTTTGATGTCATCTGTACAATGCCTCTTTGAAATTGAATCATTGAAAAGTCGTTCCTATTCGCTTGTGAAGATGCGCTGCTTCATGAAGTCACATCTCTTATCGCTTATATATATATGTTGCAAAATACACAACTTATTTTCTTCATTTCTGAGCAAGTCTGGGAACTTTTCTCGACATATAATGCTTCTTGCAGGTATGCTCTTCCTTTATTCTTCTTCTTTGAATTCAATTAGTACGTCAAGTCATTGTGCTCAGTTCAATCCGGTTCGGACCTGACCTGTGCAATCTCGTCTTTCCTTTTACTTAACACTATGTTAGCGGGCCAAAGCGACTCGGTGGGCTTAAATTCCGGTCCAAGCAGGAATACGAATGGCCACTGTATACCTATATAAATCCGCTCCCTGCCTTCTTCCCCCTTTCTTTTCCTTTTACTGCGCGTGTCTGGTAATTTCTCCTTCAAAACCCTAGGTCCCAAAAAGAAAAAAAAACTCTTACAATTCTCGTGCTGATCTCTATATTAGACACCTTGGTAGGTTTATATCTTCAATTAACTTTGTAATAATTATTCTCAACTGGAAATTACGGTCAATTCGACCGATTTGGGCATGACTTTGGTTTGGTTTCAACGTCACAGTCTCCTCCCCCTCCTTCGCCATCGTCGTTGGTGGCTCAATTGCCACTTCGAGGCGTTAGGAGGATGGAATTAAGACTCGCTGTAGGGGATTTAAAGAAAAATAAAAACTCGGTCTTGATTGGGGTCATTGGCACGGAATCGGGTTCAAATTTAGAGAAGAGGAAGAAAAAAGAGTGCAGGGGATCGGTTCGGGTGAAGGAGTGTAAAGATGAAGAAGAAGAAAAGAAAAAGAGTTTAAGTGACCGGATCGGGTCGGAGTTGTGAAGCAAAGAAAAGAAGCGTAGCTGGCTTAACCGGATCGGGTTGGAGTAGGGAACAAGGAGACGGAATTGTATGGGTAAACAATTTCATCCGTACCGCTCCGAAAATCCTTCTCCGATCCAGTCCGGTTCTACTTGAGAGGTGTGACTATCTTCTGCTAACCAAGACAAAATCTCCCTCCGATCCGATCCCAATGCTTGCCTCCGAACTGAACCGAAGTGATCAACTCTATGCATAATAATTTGCTCAACCAACTTAATTAATGTTGAATCACAACTCTCAACTTAATGGACAGTCAGGATAGTGCCTTGTGAAATATGAACGAACATCAAGAACAACTTTGACTATCACTTTTTCTTCAAAGCTTCGTCTTACATTGTTGTACTTTTATTTTGCATTTCCCACATTTGCTGCACACATTTTAGTTCACACACATACACAGGGGGGCACGGGATAATTTACTCTAATCCGTGCTATTGCTTCTTCAATAGTTCTATGACAATGAGGCCCAGACGCTCTTCCCGCCTAGCTGAGAGGAAAGAAGCTCCGGAAACTTCTAACAAAATCACTCTTGAGGATATATCTTCTTCGTCTGATCCAGAATGGGACAGTGAGGGTCCAGATTACGGGGTTGGTCATCGGGAAAACGACGAGATGCCTTCAGAGAATGAAGTTTCTCTGGGTTTCGAAGAGGAAGGAGGGATTGGTGATAATCGAGCACCCGATGAATTTGAATCAGCCATCATATTGGAATCACCCTCGGACTCCGTTGAATCAACAATTGACAACGATCGACTTGTTCGAATTTGTCTAAAATATGGAATAATGAAAAGGGACACCCTAGTGCCCTCACGCTCTGACCGTCCCCACAACCCTCCAGAAGGATATATGACGGTCACTCGATTGATGTGCATGGTCGGCGCCATTCCTCCATTCTCTCCTTTCATCGTTGATTTCTTAAGACAAATGCGGATTGCCCCCATGCAGTTGCATCCCAATTCATATGCCTATTTGCATACCTTGTACATAGCATATCGTGAAATCCTAGGCGTAGAGCTCACGTTCGATGATGTTCATTTCTTCTATAATTTCAAGCATCGGACTAGAGAAACTCCATCTTTCTGTTACTTTGAATCAGTCCCAAAAAGGAAGATAATCTCTACACCATTTAGCAGTAAAGCTGGAGATTCCAGACTAGAATGGTTCTATATAAAGCAACAGTCTGGATGCGCCAGGAGATGGACAAAATCAAGTAAAGCGTTGATTTTCTGAACCCGGACTCTATACACTTGAATCATCACCCTGACCTGTTTTCCTTTTTGTTTGCAGTCGACAATCCCAAACAGATATCAGATCAGGTGTTCTTTGATCGGATGCACCGTCTTCTTAATGGCGATCAAAAATTCCTGACTATCGACGAGGTCCTTAAAGATGAATACCTTCATTTTCACGGTCTGCTATCCGTTTTCCGTAGCATCGGTCATGGGACGGTCCCTTATGCATACATTCCTCCAGTGGAGACAGTTCCAGAGATAGGAGGAGGCTCGGGAATTCCTACAGCTCCTCTTCAAACTTCACCTTCTCCCTCTTCCACACAAGATGATGAACTGGCTAATCTGGCCGAAAAACATCGTGAAGGGTATATTGCCCCCGAGGAAACTACTTCTCTAGACAAGTCAAAATCTTCCCAAGAGTCGCCACTTCACGCTTCCGAAGGGGATGTTCCTAGCACTGATGAGCACATATTTCAGGGTTTGGGGGATCTCCCCTTACCTGAGACTATATATACTTCAGAGGATTTCAGGAAGGATCCTTTAGTCTTCACTTCTTCCGAAGAAACTACTCCCGCTAAGGCCAAAGAGCCTGCCCGCACTAGTCTAGCTTCAGACTCGGGTTGGTTGGGGGGACACACACCACTTAGGATGCACTTTACACCACAGCATTAGCATTCGTTGCACTTCTTTCTCCATGAATCCATTAATTCTAAACTTCATTTATTTTATCGTGCAGGTACAATGTCTCGATCCTACTACGATATAAGAAAACTTCGTCGCAGCATGTCCAATCCTCCTCAGGATGTCGAGCATGATCGTCGGGATGATCGTGGTAGGGAGGAGAGAAGACCTTATGATCCCTACCGTTCTCGACCCTCACGTTCCCGCTCACCAGTCCGATCTGAACAAGAGAAATATAAGAGCTATCAAAGTCGTAGGGAGGAGGATAGACCACAATCCAAAGACTCCTCCTCTTCCTATGAGAAACGCAGTAGAGAGAAAAGTCCTCCAAAGGAAACCAGGTCTCGAAGTAAGCAAAAGGTCTCTGCGACTAAACGACCTAGGACAGACAAAGAGACTACAGAATCTTCTTCAGGAAGGGACACCGAATTGACAATCCTCGCTCCTCCCCCACCAGATGCGGGAACTGCCATAAAGCGGACATATTTGAAAGAACAATTTCCCGAACACTACTTCGAAACTCTGACTTTTTTACCTGCCCTTGAACCTATTTCGTCTAATTGGGCAGAAGAGGCCAAAGCAAAGATTGATGCGGTGCAAAAACAATATACTGAGATGTTCAAATATTCGCGCAATCTTTCTAGAATCATCCGCACTCTAATCACAAATACTGATTCAATGCAAAAGACCGCGGAGGAGGATACTAAGGCCTTAAAAGCTTTAGGAAAAGATTTAGAAGACACTCAAGCTCAGCTAGCGGTCGCTAAAAAGGACGCTTCTAATTTCAAACAACAATTCGAGGATATGCAAAAGCGCTATCACGACTTGCTTGAATCTCATACTCAGGAGCGTTCTGAATTAAAAAAGCAAGCTGACGAGGCCAAGTCAGAGGCTGCTAAGACACGCATTGCTTATACTGAGCTTGAGCGGAGAAACGCCGAGTTAGCACAGAGGAGTGCTGAATTAGAAAAGAAGAACGCTGACTTGGCTTCAAAATTGTTGGAGGCAGAGAACAGGGCTGCTCTGGCCGAGGGCAACGTGGAATGTGCTATTAAATCTGCGGAGGAAGCCCGCAAGCAACTATCAGAGGCGGAGGCTGATATTCAGGGCTTCGGCGAGCTAATGATTGAATTCTTCGCACACATCATTCGTCGTCGAAACATTTCTTGGATCGAGGACTATCCATCCACTCTGGTTCAAGTATGGAATCAAATTGTTGAGTGGGAAAAGAAGAACTTAAGGTCGATTCCCTCGATGAAGATAAACTGATAGAAAAATACTTGAGAGACGATGAACCGGAGCGCCTAGCTGAAGGGCGCCGCCTCATTGCTGAGGCCATGGAAGAAGAGAGACGGAAGTCTAAACAAAAAACCATTCCTGAAACTGGTTCCTCTTCTTCTGCTCCTGCAACTCCCGAAGTAGAAGGGTATGATCCCGAAAACCCGGGAATTCCCCGGACAACTTTGCTATCTCCCATTCCTGAAATAACTCCAGAGGTAGTAGTCACCCCCGCTGAAAAGTCTTCGGAAGGTATCCCTATCTTTTCTCCTCAATTTGCCAAGGCTACTACTACCTTTGGCTACGTGATTGAACGTTCGATGAGAAACCCTTTGCTTTCGCCTGAGTTGATAACCGATGTTTCTCATTCTGTAGATGTTGAATCATCCGCAAAGACAGATGTAGCTCAAGGAGCTGTCGCTGGGACAAAGCCCGCTGATAGGGCCAAAGAAGGGGAAGACAAGGCTGCTTCTATTGACTTGGGGGAAGGAAGTGAGCCAACTAAGGTCACCACTCCCCATGATGAAGAAATGATAGCAGCTTTGAAGGACGATGGCGGAGACGGGGGGCATGATGAGGAACCAGAAGTCGCAATAACCGGGGAGTCAAAAAGTGCTGATGACGTTACCTTGGCTGCAATGAAGGCTGACCAAGACAAGCGTTTGCAATTAAAGGCCGAAGAACTAGACCCTGAGGTCCTCAAGCCCCTCGCAGTTGTGGATGCGGGTTCAAGGTTAGTTGTTAAGCTCTCAACTAGATCTATTACCGAAGAACTTGCTAAAAAATCTTCTCTTGATTCCAGTGTCCCGCCCTCCGGGAAGAAGTCTACTGGCTCCAGTACCGCATCTTCAGGAAAAAAGAAATCGAAACGAATCTTGACTGAAGCCGAGAAGGAAGCAAAGGATGCGGAAAAAGCTGCCAAGAAATCGAAGGCTCATTCCAAACCCAAATAGTGGGTTCCCCTGTATCTTTTTAGCATTTTTGTGAACCAATAACTGCTGCTACAAAAGCAGCTTCCGCACTTTTTTTGTTAGCTATTTCCCTGTACAAATTCATTCATTTGTAAATAAAAATAATTCACTTTTTGCAATGTTTATTTGTTAGTAGTTCTGCACTTATGTAAAAATGCATGTCTGAAGTTATGAAACGAAGTTGTGGAGGGGGGAAATATGTGTATGCATATGTGTCCCCAGTCAATTTCCACAAGTTATTCAATACTTAACCAAGCAATCTGATGGCTCCCAAATTTCTGACGGGATAGCCCCTTCTGTGTCGTCAATGCCTGTCGTTTTTTCTGGCACTTCTTTTATACTCTCTCTCTCTCTTTCTCTTGAGAGTTAGAGTTCGAGCTTAGTCATCTATTCATTCCCCGGTCTCTCAACGGGGAAAGATTTCTTTCTCGGCGCTCAGTCGGAGACGCCTTTATACTCTCTTTCTCTCTGGAAAGTTAGAGTTAGGAGTAGAATTTCTTTTTCAGCGCTCAGTCGGAGACGCTTTTATACTCTCTCTCTTTCTCTGGAGAGTTAGAGTTAAGAATAGAATTTCTTTTTCAGCGCTCAGTCTGAGACGCTTTTATACTCTCTCTCTTTCTCTGGAGAGTTAGAGTTAAGAATGTCGTTTTCTCATTCTTTTACGTCTTATTGCACAAATAATCATTGTGCTTCTTTTTATGTCCAAACTGTTTTCAACCTTTTTTAGGCTCTGAGTTATCCTGTATTTTATAATTACAACAGAATAACTGATGAATGTAAACGCATAAAAGTAAATAACACACAACATTTTTATAGTGGTTCAGCTAAGTCGTAGCCTACATCCACTTTATAGCCCTTTATTTATATCGTCAGATTTTTCCAAGGCAAGTCGTGCCTAGTTACAGAGTTCACAGGAAAAATAACAAAAAGTACAGCATTTCTAATCCAAATATCGCATTAAGTGTTGGGCATTCCATGCTCGAGGGACTTCTTCGCCATCTACGGTCGTTAACTTGAAGGTTCCTTTTTCAAGTTTCCGTTGAATGACAAAGGGTCCTTCCCATTTTGGGCCGAGGTGAGGAAGGGATGGAAAAACTCTCTTTAGCACCAAATCTCCTGGTTCAAAAGTCCTGAGGCGAACTTTTTTGTCATAATAGCGTGCCATCTGACACTGATGTCTTGCTGCACGCAAGTCTGCTTCGTCCCTTTTCTCTTCGACTTCATCAAGGGACTCAAGTAAGAGTGCCCGATTCGTCATCGGGTCATAATATGTCACCCTGTGGGAAGGAACTTCCAGTTCAACTGGAATTACTGCTTCTGAGCCAAAGGAGAGAGAGAAAGGGGTATGACCGGTGGCTGTCTTGAATGTTGTTCGATATGCCCACAAAGCTAGGGGCAATTCGTCAACCCATCTTGCCTTTGCACGTTCCAACCGTTTCTTGAGGATGGATTTTATAACTTTGTTTATTGCCTCTACTTGTCCATTCGATTGCGGATAGGCAACTGCAGTATATCGCTTGTCTATCTTATACTTCTGACAGAAATTTCTGAATTCAGTACTATCAAACTGGGTTCCGTTGTCAGTTATGATCGTCCTTGGAATCCCGAATCGGCATATAATATTTCTGACCACAAAACTTATCACCTTTCTTGTTGTGATCTTGTTCAAGGGCTCAGCTTCCACCCATTTCGTAAAATAGTCCATAGCCACTATTGCATACTTAGCTCCTCCTTTAGCAATCGGTAAAACTCCAATGATATCAATTCCCCATGTGGCAAATGGCCAAGGACTCACCATCGATTTAAGCTGGGTTGACGGTGCCCTGGGGATTTTGGCGAATCTCTGGCACTTATCGCAGCGTCGTGAATAATCAGCTGCATCTCTGTTGATCGTAGGCCAGAAGTATCCATACCGCAATATTTTCTTTGCTAAAGTTTGACCTCCTGTATGATCTCCACACTCACCTTCGTGTACTTCTCTTAGTACACGCTTGATGTCGTCGTGTGCGATACATCGTAACAGGGGCATAGAAAATCCTTGTCTATAGAGAGTATCGTCTTGTATAACATATCTGGTAGCTTTGCGAACTACAGCTCTTTTCTCACTCTTCTTCGATGGGAGTGTCCCATTCTTAAGAAAATTCTTAATTGGAGTCATCCATGACTCCTTCTCTGGTTCCGCTTCAAAAGCGAATTCAATTTCCATTGACTCAAAGCTTGGTGACTCCAACGTTTCAATTGGAATTACCTCAGTCTCTTCTGGATTGTCGGAACTAGCCAGTTTTGCCAGTTTATCCGCTTTCTGGTTTTCAACTCTGGGAATATGTGTTATGTTGTACCGCTCTAAGCTATTCAATAGCTCTTTCACTTTCTTGAGGTAGGCGATAAGCCGAGGTCCTCGAGCCGCAAATTCCTCTCGCACTTGGCAAACAACAATTTTAGAGTCACAGAATACATCTAACATTTTTACTCCAAGGTCTTTAGCAAGTTTCAGCCCGGCAATCAGGGCTTCATATTCAGAATCATTGTTAGTTGCCGAAAATTCTAATCGCAGGGCGTAATATAACGACCGCCCCTCGGGAGTAACTAAGACAATTCCAGCTCCGGACCTTCGGTCATTCTTAGCTCCATCTGTATATAATTTCCACGGATTCATCTCTATCTCATTCTCGGATTTAACCACTCGGTCATTGATTATTTCCTCCTCTGGAATGGTGAACTCCGCAATAAAGTCTGCTAGGGCTTGCCCCCTGATCGACTTTAGAGGTTGAAAATTCAAATCAAACTGACTTAGTTCTATGTTCCATTTGATCAACCTTCCCGATGCTTCGGGTCTCTGCAACACCTGCCTTAAGGGCTGGTCGGTGTATATGGTTATTGGATGGGCTTGGAAATAATGACGAAGTTTTCGGGACGCGATCAGGAGGCTGTAAGCGAGCTTCTCAATTTTTGGGTAGTTGCGCTCTGCCGCTGCTAATTTCTTACTCACATAGTACACCGTCCTTTGTACTTTGTCTTCTTCTCAAACCAGGGCTGTGCTGACAGCGTGAGCCGAGACTGCCAAATAAACAAATAATTCTTCGTGATCTACGGGCTTTGATAAAATTGGCGGTTTCTCTAGCAGCTCTAACAGATTTTGAAAGGCCTCAACACAATCGAGAGTCCATTGGAAGTTCTTCTTTCCCCTTTTTATCAAATCAAAAAACGGAACACATTTATCGGTGGCTTTGGAGATGAATCTACTCAGCGCCGCTACCTTCCCTGCCAGACTTTGGACGTCTTTAATTCTCCTCGGTTCTTCGATGTTTCTAATCGCTGCTATCTGGCTAGGGTTGATTTCAATTCCTCGAGAACTCACAATGAAGCCAAGGAACTTTCCCGACGCCACTCCAAATGAACATTTTAAAGGATTCAATTTCATACGGTACTTTCGCAAGATACTAAACATTTCCGCTTAGTCTTGCGTATGGCTGGAAGACTGCTTTGATTTAACAAGCATATCATCCACATAAACTTCCATAGTTTTTCCTATTTGATCATAAAACATTCTATTTACCAAGCGCTGATAAGTAACTCCAGCGTTTTTTAACCCGAATGGCATTACAACGTAGCAATATAGCCCCAAATTCGTAATGAAACTCGTATGTTCTTGGTTTGGTACGTGCATAGGAATTTGGTTGTATCCAGAATATGCGTCCATGAAAGAAAGAAGTTCATGACCTACTGTCGAGTCTACAAGCTGGTCAATCCTGGGAAGTGGGAAACTATCTTTCGGGCAAGCTTTATTTAAATCTGAAAAGACAATGCAAGTCCGTCACTTTCCGTTTGGCTTCTTTACTAAGACGGGATTCGATATCCAGTCGGGATAAGTCGAATCTCGAATAAATCCATTCTGCTTCAACTTCTCTACTTCCTCTTTGAGAGCAGCCGACCTCTCTGGGCCCAGCATGCGTCTCTTCTGCTTCACAGGCGGATGCTTCGGATTTACATTCAATTTGTGACTAATAATGGATGGTGATATCCCACACATGTCAGCATGGGTCCAGGCGAACACGTCTAAGTTTGCCTTCAAGAAGTCTGTTAGTTCTTCAGCACGACGTGGATCCAATTGAGAACCAATCTTCAAAACTTTCGTCGGATCAGCTTTATCAATGGGAATTTCCACTGTCGCTTCATTAGGAGTTGCATTCCTAGCCTCTGGTTCCTCGTCTTTTCTGGGATCCAGATCTTCAGGCGTTCCTTTGGGCAACTCCTTCGAGGTCAATCTCTCTAATTGCTATGCCAAGTCCCCCTTTGAGGGAGACGTGGCATCCTTACTCTCAACGCTATGTCCTTTCATCAACATCTTTAACTCGGCCACATAACAAGCCCGTCCAGAAACCTGATCCCCTCTCATTACTCCAGTTCCGGCTTCGGTTGGGAACTTAAGTAACAAGCACCAAGGGGCGATACAAACTCTAAATTCAGCGAGGGCAGGTCTCCCTAAAAAAGCGTTATATGGCGAATCTACGTCCAAGACAACGAACTGAAGCATTCGCACTCTTCTACGTTCTCCTTGCCCCAGGGTCACGGGCAACTCTATGTATCCCATGGGAGCTGTCGTCGCTCCGTTGAAGCCTCTAATCCATCCTTCACAAGGTTTAAGATCTTCAGGCTCAAGCTTCATCTGATCAAATGACTTCTTGAACAAAATATTAACGGAACTTCCGTTGTCTACTAATACCTTATGGACCAAGGCCGGCCCAATGGTGGTAGTAATAACCAACGGATCATTGGTGGGTGATTGTATCCCAGTGTTGTCTCGGCTGCGAAATACCACGTCGTCGAACATGGTTTTCTGTTGTTTTATAGGGGTGACATCTTCCAAATCATCACCTTCATTCACGTCTAGATGCTTGGCGGCATTCACATATTGATCCATTGATCTGAAACTTCGGATTGCCAGGTGAGGTCCGCCTACTATGGAATTGATAACAATTCCTTTACCTTTCTGCTGCGATGTAGGTTTGGGAGCAGGTAGAATCTGTTTTGGAGCCTGCTCACTTTGCCCCCTGTCTCTCGGGGCAACCTTGTACTCATCCAACTTCCCTTCACGCAGCAATTTCTCAATCACATCCCTCAAATGTCGACATTCATTAGTTGAATGCCCGTGTGTTCCGTGGAACAAACAAAACTTCCATGTCGCCATTTCTTTCTCGGTCGAATCACGAGGTGGCGGTCTCTTGTACTGTAACACATTGTACGTATCCAGATAAATATTTTCCAGGGTGTCGTTCAATGGCGTATAATTCTCGTAGTTCTGGAATCGAGGTCTTTTGTTAGGGTCGCTTCCCCTATTTCTGTTTCTTCTGTTACCGTTTGGATTACGGTTATTGTTGTTGTTTCCCCCACTTCCAGTATTGCTGTTTCCACCCTTGCTTCCTACATTTACTTCAACCTTGCCAGAATTCTCCCCCGACTGCTTCATGGCGATATTACTCTGCACATTCTCCTTTGAAGCCGTCTCAGACTTTCTCTTCCGGTTTGCCCTGGCCTCCTCTCGCCGTAAATAAATATCGGCTTTTTCGTAGAATATCTCCCTTGTGGGGGGTGTCTTCCCAGAAAGGTAGTCTCCAAACTCAGATTCAAGATCAACTCCTTCCTTCAATGCCATGAGAATAGTGGGCTCATGCGGGTCACTGACCTCAGTTACAGCTTGGTTAAAACGATCAAGATATGCCCTTAGAGATTCTCCTGGTGCCTGTTTGATTCTCGATAATTCAATAACACTCTTGGACTTTCGGGCATGTAGTCGGAACTGGTTCATGAAACGCTCGCTTAGTTCCTTGTAATTAGAAATCGAACGAGGAGGAAGTCGGGTAAACCAGAACAATGCCACATCTTCTAGGTAGATTGGGAATGCTTTGCACTTCACTTCATCAGGGGCAGCAGCGGCATTCATGAGCCACGAATACCGCATCAAATGCTGTCCCGGATCAGTCCTTCCGTTATACTTGTCCATCTGTGGCAAGTTAAAGCGTCGGGGAAACTGGAAGTCGAGGATATCGTCGGTGAACGGAGTATGGCTTCGCTCAATGCCATAGTCTTCATTTGTATAATTCCGGCTCTCGGAAATAATTCGGCGAACCATTGCCTATACATCAGCACTAGTTAGGGGCTGCACAGGTTCCCTGGCCCTAGTATCCGAGTTCCTTCTGGGCTCTTGCTCAGGAGATGCCCTTCTTCTTCGAGCTGCCTCTGCTCGATTCCGTTCCCTGCGTTCCCGGTCGATCTCGGGAAGAGGGGATTGGAGTCTTTGCCCCCCGAGTGGGGTCATCGTTTCCTAATGCTCGTGCGATATCCTCGCGAGATCCCAAAGATCCAAATGTCAGCTGCTCCACATTCTGAGGTCGTTCGAGTGGCCTCCGTTCACGGGGCCTCTCTTCCTCGGAAGATGAAGATTGATCTACTGGTGTGTGACGAACCGGTGATGGAGTTCTCTGTCGACGGAGCTCACTGATCTCCCGACTCATGAGCCTCATATTTTCCTGCATCATGAGATTAGTGCGCTCGTGAACTTTCATGGCCTCCCTCGTGCTCTCAAGCATATCAAGCAAGCGCGAGAAATCTCCTTGGGTGATGGGCGCAGATGGATTGACCTGATCACCAACCCTGGTAGCTGGAATTGGAGCATTCGTAGGGACTCGAGTAGAGGTTCCAGCCTCACCAAGCATCGGGTCGGATCGGAGGTAGGAAGTCGGATCGGATCGGAGCTGGGGTGCCTGGTCGGATCGGAGCGCAGCGGGCAGTTCGGGTCGGTTCAGATTGGGGGAATGCACTGCTTCAGAGTCTCCTACCCAGATCGGATCGGAGCTCTCCCCCTGCTGGCGGCTCGGATTTCCTGCATTGATTCTTCCTGCTGCTGAACTCTGCCCCCGAGACCTTGTTACAACAGCATTTTGCTGATCTTCGCCAGCTCCATTTCCTCGAAAAGACTGAACTTCCTTGCCTTTTCCTTTGGCCATGAGTTTTTGACAATCACTTCAACGAATGTAAAAAAGCGGAGAAACTTAAGGATTCACTTCTTTGAACTCAACGGTCCAAAAAGTAGAAAGAGATCCCGGAAAATAAAGAATTTATATGAGGATTCTCAGTGAAAGCACCAAAATGTTAGACCCAAAAGTGGTTCTAACACCCAAATTGATTAAAAGCAAGATGAAATGAGATAAAAATAAAAATGAACACACAGGATTTATAGTGGTTCGGCGAAGAAATGCCTACGTCCACTTATCTTTCACTATATTCGATAATTCAGTTGCAAATACAATGTAAGATTCACTCAATTCCACTCACAACTCACTTATATTCACTCAATTGACTAAAACAAAGAATAAAAGATGATTTGGATTCTCCGAGAGTAATGGAGTTCGGATGATGAAGGTAGTTGAATTCTCAAAGTGCTGAAAAAAGATCCTTCTCTTTGTCTCCTGACGGGGTATTTATAGGTGTGAATTTGCTTGAAACTTGATCCGGGTCGGGCCACGTGTCGCCCATCGCATTTTCTTCGGGTTCGGATGAACCATCATATTGACAACGCATCAAAGGGAAGGACGTTATGGGTATGAACTGGTCATAGCCGGTCCGGATATCCAGGCGTTTTTGCAGGAGAATAACAGGGAACATGGGTTCGGATCGGAGGCGCACAGACAAGGGGGTCGGATCGGGATATCCGATCCGAACCGGATTGGCTTGGATGCAACGTTCTCTTCTTCGCTAATCTGCTCCGCTCCGATCCATTTTCGTGGCAAACAGTGGCTTTCCGATCCAATTGAGATTTAGTTGCCCTCCGATCCGATTAGATATGCCTTACCAATTTACTCAATAGGAGTTCACCGATCCGAACAGGGGACTCTTTCCGACCCGAACCGATGATTTGCTCTGACCCGATCCGAACAGCTGCTGCTATCTAATCTAGATTGTAGAGTCTTCTCCAACCCGAACCGAAGTCTTCTAATTAAAAATGCCCTTCAATGTTTGGTTTCTTGACTTTGTGTTGCCTAGTTCACAAAGTAGGCTAACATATATATATATACACACACACACACAACAAACATAATTCAATTGTGAACAGTGAAATAAATAACATACAAAATACAAAGATAAATTAGCCAACAATATTAATTTAGAACTAAAAAGAACATTCATAATCACATACAGAAAACCCACAGCATCCATAATCTTTCATCAATTCATACACCAAGCTAAATTATAAACAACAAAACTATTCTTTCACACAACCACTTGTGTTGCTGCTAGCCTTGCAAACCATTGTGCTGTTGCTAGCCTTGCAATTGGAACCCTGAAAAGATGAAGACGTTCAGTTTACATAGCCATCGCCTGCTAGATGTATACAACCCTCAGTGTGTCCTACATAGGTTTGATGCACATGTATGTATATATACATATGGGGGGGGTGTCAGCATGTGTGTGTGTGTCGATGGTTAACTTCATTTTTACAAAGTAGGAATCCAATATGGATCACACAACAACATATTTACCTCAAAAGGATATTTTGGAGAAGTCCTTTGACTCAATAGCCAGCAACTCTACCACCCATCACCAAGCACCACCACAGCTGTTGCTTCACCATCACAACACTTAACCAAAGATAAAGAAAATGGTACCAAGAAAGCAGGAACATAGAGTTCATGACGCCTACTCCAAATGAAAAGAGATTGAAAATACCTTTACTCGGTGCTGAATGCATTGCTTAAACATTATGCAAGTTACCTTGAACAAAATTTGTAGTTTAAGACAAATGAATGCTATCCGAAATCGTGAAACTGCAAATTCAGCAGCAACTTCACCTTCATTTGATAAAGCAACCTTTGTTCTCATAAGATAACCACGTTTAGCATTCATTACCACTCTCTCTTTGTTCCTTCATATATCACGACACAACCAGTTAAAAAATATAGTAAAATATATTCATACGCTGCTTTTATCTGTTTGCCAAAGAGCATATACTTTCACCCAAATCAAACTAGTAATTCCTACCAGGAGGAATTTACAGTTGTTGGCAACATTCCTCTTTGCAGGCTTCATTTTCTTCGATCTAGTAGCCGACAAGCGGAGGCAGATAACATTTTAAATATAGCATCTACCCACCGATACGCTTCAAGGCCATTGTGTTTTTGAATAACTCAGCATATGAATATTAATGGTAGCATAAAAATTAACCTGTCTAAACTTATTCTTTTGCAAATTTGAAATTACCATCTTGCCTGATGTTATGCACTGGCTCCAGCACAGTAAAGGCACCATAATACAGGTGCTTTACTTCCTCAATAGTAGCCAAAATGGATTAGAGACATCAAGATGGTTTTTGTTTTGTTATCTGTTTTCATCTTTTTAATTCTTTGCACATCTTTTTAGTTAGTCTTGAAAAACACTCAAAATGCAAAATAATTGTTTTGAGTTTTGTATCAAAACAAGAAAAACTTGGGGTTAGGTTCATTCCATGTTCTGTAATTTGAGTTTTCAACAATAATTACAAAATATGAAAAGTGTGGAAGGATAACGCAGTAGATGGAAGAAAGATGAAGGGGACAATGGAGTGGATGCAAGGATGGTAGAAGGATGAATAATTTCTCGTGTTTCCGTTATTTCCAAAACACGATAAAAAAGCTATATTCTAATTTGTATGTTAACTTCATTTTTTAAATTGATCTTTTTTCCATGATATACATGTGTCCTGCACACTTTTGCATAAGCGAAAACCCAAAATTAAAAACGATAAACCAATCACACCCTTAGGTAGAGTTTGGTTTCAAAATGAGTTTCTGTTTTGCGTTTTAACATGAACTTCAAAATGCATGAAGTAGAAGGGGACAAAAGTAGTTTATTTAGAAAGTGGTTATAACATACAAATTTGAAAATGAATTTTTTCTTTCTTTCGTGAAATATCAAATACCATCTTCTCCCTTCCTCTTCGTTGGAAGGACTAGAATTTTCCAACTCCTCCTCTCATACCCAGTTTTCTCATACATATTTAAAATGCAAAACAGAAAAGTTGTTCTAAAGTTTAAACTGCCTTATTTTGAGGTTTGTGCACTAAATCCGTTGTGAAAAAGAAGGGTCTCTGAAAACTACATTTCTAAAAACAATGAATCGAACATATTTCCAGTAATTTGAAAAACTCCAAGTTAAAATACACCAAAAATGACAAATCAATTAGACAACCATTTGCGTGAGAATGCTTAATGAAAAACAAATATGTACAGTTGACTCATACCAAAAAAAAACTATGGACAAAATTAGAAACAAGATAACCTTTGCACTGCACTAAATTCAGAGGAAAAATCGTCTGCTCAATACGAAGTAGTTAATTTACCCGTATATGCCATTAATATTTGAGTGACTTGTATTTAGTTCGTTCTTTATCTGAACTGTTGCAAAATTTAAAGTTCCCAGCAATACAATGTCCATTTTTCCCCTTTTTTTTGGGAGAAAAAGAAACAAAATATTTTGTTCATAAACAATGTCTGAAAATTCAAGAAAATCAATAATTGTGCATGCACTATGCACATGTCAATACAGTGAGTATTTATGCAATGCAATACTGCAGTAGTAGGTGATGTAAAACACAACATTTGATTACTAATGCATCGTCACAACGTGGAAGGATAAGATTACGAACTTTAAACAAATTTAGTTACCTTAATGCTTGGAATATTGAGGGGATTTACGAGCCTTTTTAAGACCGAATTTCTTCCTTTCAATCACACGAGCATCTCTAGTAAGCAAGCCTACCTTTATCAAAGGTGCTCTGTGATTCTCGCTTACTTAAACAGTGCATGTGCAATGCCCAGAGATATTGCCTATGCTTGCCCAGACAGTCCACCACCATATGCCATCACAAACACATCATATGTGCTCTCATATCCTAATGTCATTAAAGGGATCTTTACGTACTGTAGCCATAAAGGTTTTCCTTGCAAATATTCCTATAGAAAGTTAGAACAAAAGATACATAACCCCAACTCAAGTTCACATGCAGCACTATTGTATAACATAAAGTCACTACATTCTTCGCCATAGATGCTTCCTTATCTAGCTGGTGCTAGTGGCATGAAAACTTGACATGACGTCGGAATATAATACAATATAATCTCACCAAATGCATACATCATCATTTCATGAACATATCATTCCAGTCTGTGAAAGGATGCAAGTTTATCAATGATTTAAGTGCTTAGCCAATAGTGAACCAACAACGGTGCAACTTGAAGTGACTTGTTCAGTTCAGAAAGCAAACCACTAACATTCCATGGTCAGTGAACTGGTGTGTATGACCAGTTATTAAAACGACAAATAAATTGCTGTCTTAATGCAGAATGATGATCTTTTTGCTTTTTAAATGTATCACGCATTACAGCAACATAGCGATTATCATTTTGATGCATATTCCTTTGTCTGTTTTTCAGTTTAACAACTAGATATTTAGAAAACTGATATTATGGCTGTTATGCTTTTTCAGACCCTAGGGTTGTTTTGTTAAGTTTTTTGGGTACAAAACAGATGTTGGAAATGGTCCAAATGTATTTCCTTTTTTCTCCTCCTCATGTCCTCCACATCAAATGCTAAATAACTTGAAATGACCTCGATGGGAAAGCATTCAATTTTAAGGTTACTGAAATAGCACATGGAGTTGACATATAATTGACAAAATCACTAATATGCTTGGGTATCTTGATGTACCCCATGTTCTCCTAAACACTGGCTTACTTCTCCACCTTTTTCTTTTTTGCACACTGAGACGTTCTTTGTCTAATGAACCGAATTGTTTAGTTACAAAACCTGTTAGGATCACACATTCACAACCCACGATCTTTATCAAATGCTACCAGTACCTATTTCCGTTAACACCTACTTCACCAATAACATTTAATATCCGAGCAATCCATTCCTATTACTGATGAATTAACTTTTATTTGTAAACTAAAAAATTGCTTCATCGGATGTGAGAACTAGCTATACCAACCATCATTGAATGTGAGAACCATTCCTATTACTGATGAATTAACTTTTAATGTAAGAAATACAAAAAAATTAACTTTTAATGCAAAATTACACAAACAACCAAAAAAAATCCCTAATGAATCGAATCAAAATCAAAATGAATTGGGAGTGGAAACCTGATTCGAAACACAGTGCTTCTCTGAGTAGGCAAAGCAAGCATCACGGTGTTAACCAAAAAATCCTTCAAATTAACCACACCTTCCAGAAGCTTCCGCAAATCATCCCCTCCCACATATCAATTTACTCTAGCTTCTCTAACGGCGTACACATAAATCTTAACGCATACTTTTTGGAATTTGAATCTAGCCATTCCACAACCGATCGAGATTCTAGTCAACTTCTAATTCGCATCGCCCAATTTCTTCAAGAATGGGTGCTGTTGATCTGAACGTCAATTAATTTAAAAAACTATAGTTTTTAGACGTGAGAAATAAAATTGGGGATCTGATGGAGCGGTAAATGGGTGGGAAGAGAAGAATGTGTTTCAATTGCTAGGGAACGTGCGTTCCAATTGGTTGGTACGAACTTTCTCGGATTAGTGGACATGCGTGAAATTTCAAACGTTGGATTTGCAGGGTGACGGATTAGTGAAGTGAACGGAGGATATTTGGATCTCCTCTGGTTGAAATTGTTATTAACTTTGCTTCATAATATTAACTGCAATATATGAAAGTCAACAACCTCAGGCAAACATAAATTAATATTTAAAGGTCACAATAATCCTATTACAATTATGTTAAACAGAAAAAAATATGAGGACAATCTTAAATAATATTAATTTTTGTTAAATATTATTTGTTAAACATTATTATTAAATATTAAAATTGTTAAGCATTAATTAAATTTTATTTGTTAAATATTAATTATTATAAGTTATTTATCATAGGACGTAAGTTATTATTTATTATTACTTATAAATAATTAATTAGAACAAATTATTTATTAATTATTGAACATGTTAATGATTATTAAAAAATTACATTAAAGTATATTTTAGAAAAATAATATAAAAATCTCTTGCAAATCTGTTGGAATTCTGCTGCAAAATAGCTTTGATGAATATTCATTGGTATTCTGCTTGGATTTGCAGCGGAAAATAGCGACAAAAATTTTCTATCGGTAATTTGACGCAATTTGCAACATCTTAGTGACGGATGACAGAAGATGACGGTAATAAATAAAAGAAAAAAATTTGGAAAAACAAAAAACTACCCTTGCAGATCACATGGAAATCCGTCGCGAATTAGCGACGCAAATTTCCGCTTCTAAATATATGACGTTAAATCAGTGTTCTCTTGTAGTGTCGTTCGTGTATAAGTTTTCGCTCTTCATTTCTAAGAAATCCAATACTAATGATTATTAAAATAATTTTTCCTTAAATTACAATAAAATTGAGAATTAGGGTTTAAGAGGAATCAATTGGGGAAGAAGTAGATGGCGGATAATGTTAGGAAGCAAATTAGGTCGACGTTTATATTTGGTCGATCGAGATAAGATGATAAAAAGAAATAGAGTTTACGTTTGAACTAATGGCGGGTGATGGAATACGTTTGGTGATCAGTGATTGAGTGGAGGAATAAAACTGGTGTTAGGAAATACATTAATTTAATTAAGAGTGATTAAATTAAGCATGGTGTTAGGAAGCACGTTTCATGGTGCTTTTAGCAGCACAAAAAAAAAAAAAGGATAACGTTATTAAATTTCATTATCAATCAAGGTAATATTCACTGTGGCTCAGGAGTTAAGCTATAATCTCAAGTTTTTCTATGGACTTTATTTGATATAACATTTATGTTCATAAATTTTTTGTTCAACATACACAACTGATATTTTCTCAATTATGCAGAGAAAAGGAATTTACTATACATACATAAATGAAGAACTGCTTGGCTATTCTAAAATTCCTAAGGGTACAACAAACTAGGATAAAAAAGCAGGATCTTCTCAACAATAAACATCACCATCTGTTCAGAATCGTGTATGAGTGCACAGAGAAGATCAGTAACAGGCTGTATACCTGCACAGGCTGTCTGTCCACCGCACACTTCTTGAAAGACTTTCATTCTGCAGGCCTATAATGGTGTATTGATGTTTGTTATGAAAATAGGTTCCAATGGAAAACTTAGATTACAACATGCCAAGTCTGTGGAATTCAAGTATGGATGCATTATTTAATTTGGAGAGGTCGTCAGAGAGTGCATTAACTCAACAGTAAGGCACATTCTCATGACACGTGTTAGCTTCTTATCTCTGTTTTCTTCCATGGCATGTAAAAATGAAATAAGTTTCCTACCTTGCTTTAAACATGCTCAAAACATTACTTCACTTTTATCAGTCTTTATCTCATATGTCTGCTAAAGTTTTCCATATATTTAAGCCAAACAAAATATCAACAGAGTCTTAGGTATTTCATAGTTTACACTAATGTATGTTTACATAATTTTCTTTGCAGATAAAAAGGAAAATTTGATCATTTAATTTTCCATTGATGTAATATGTTATTTTGGTGTTTACGGAGCACATAGAATAAAAGCAAAGATTTCGTTGGATTGGAACCTAAAGGGAACGAGTGGCCCAAACACACATCATTCATCCATAATGACCAAAGGTATGGCGCCTATGGTCATACGTCTACCTGTTGTTGTTTGAGCATATTTCTCCAAATTCCATTGTTTACTTTACGTTACTTATGACATTTATTTTAATTTATGTTTATAGATTTAAAATTAAGTCTCAAATTTAGCTTTTGATTCATTTTTTTGGTAAATTTGTTAATTTTGGTAAGACTGCATTGCAGATGTGTTTCTTTAATTGTCTACAAAATTGAAAATGTTAATGCGGTATGACAAATATATCTGTAGACCAAAAACATTATCTCAATATAAATTGTTATTCATCATTTTTCTTCTACTGTAACGTAGTCAATTAATCAATTACATATACTCATGTTTAATGTTAATATTGGATTTGATTCCTTTTGTTCCAAATTAATTTTTAACAGAGTTTGGATTGATTAAATTTTTTGCTTTCATGTATGGATTGCATATTTATCTAAAACAAGTATTTACATCATTCGCAGAGTAGGGTCAAGGTGCAGGAGGAAGGGTAAGCACAATAACGAGTAAATGACTTAACGAAACTTTGCTTCCTTTGAAGGCATTGCTGTTGCAATTGGTTGATCTGGAATCGACAAGGATGGTTTTTGATGGATGAGAGAGTAAGATCATTGTTGATTAATTCTCATACTACTTATGATAGCTAACTACAGCTTAGAAGCTATTTCACGAATTTTTATGAGTTTACAAGTCAAATCAGCAGAGTGAAATATAAAATACGGTGGCCATTTACTCATAGGGGAACAACTACCATGATTTTAAGGTTATCATCCGACATAGGTCAAAAATTAGTAGAATTTATAGTTTATGCTATTGAATTGCGTACAGTGGGCTAACAAACTCTATGTTTGTGAATCAGTGGAATTCAATTTATGTTCTTGCATCATAATGAGATTACAAACTCTAAAAACGATGCACAATGACTTTGTTTTTGAAATCAATAATCTATCTGCTATACTGCAAAGTAGACACCACGTATCTAACCTATCGGTATGTGTCACTTAAACAAGCATATGCAAAATGTTACAACCGAAAGTTAAATAACAAGAACCGGTTAATCTTCCATGTCCATTTATGTTTTTTTTCTTCCCCAAACCCATTTTTAAAATGTAAACAATTTTTTTGATTTCTCCAAAATCGATCAGATCCTTCCCAAACACGAAATATTTCAGCCATAAAGGCAACGATCTTCGTGACACAATCCGGCGATCTTCGTGACACAATCACCTTCAAATGAATATTGGTTCTATGTTAAAAAATAATATCTGAATTGTGTTTTGACTCTTTTGACATAACTTAATGATAGGGTTTGGGGTTGTTCTTACTATTATAGCCTTATCTAACCTGGTCTGACCAACTTAATTAGATAATTTTAAATTTTTTACTCAACAGCAATTAAGTTCTCTTTCATCATTTGTTTATAAAGAACAAGTTCAATACTGATAATAATTCTCTTACAAAACAAAAACTATTTTCTTTTCTTTCTGAGACTTCGGTTTTATTATTTCTTTTGGCAGCTATATAGAAATCAAGTTACTCCTGAAAATCAAACTATGTCAACACTTATAGGAAAAAATGTGAAGATTTTTAGATGCGGCTGCTTGGAAATTCAGGTAACCCACATTATGCTATGCTAGCAGCATATTTTGTTCATGTTTTTCAGGTTAACTGATTTTCCTTTTGGCTGATTTTTTTAGTCTTCTCACAGACACACACACAGAGACATATACATATAGTACATGGAGAATGGAATGTCTACTTAGATATGACATAACTTCACATACTGATAGGAACACAACGAATCTTCTCGGTTTGATCGACCTCTAATTCAAATATTGTTATATATATATGTATATATGTGTGTGTGTGTGTGTGTGTGTGTGTGTGTGTGTATATATATATATATATATATATATATATATATATATATATATATATATATATATATGATGTACATGTATGTATGTGCATATCTGTTTGTGTGTATATTTATGTATATTCATGTCGAGAAGTAAACAACTAAGGAGACATCCAAGGATTACACTTACTGCCATTTTTTTGAATGAAGGCAATGAATGATATCCTTCATGAAACAAAATAATTTGCATGTAAAGAAGCTGCTTAGAGAATGGATACTACGACTACAGGTGAACGTGGCAGTCATTAGGTACTGATTTTATTTCTACACTGATTCATAACTTGAGTACAGACTGAGTTGTATTATATTACTTTAATTTCCATGCTGACTCATAAAATAACTGTAGCAATCAAAAGATCTTTTGAAGAACTTGAGAGAGACGAGGAAGTAGTAGGCATGAAGACAACTGCCCATTGTAGCATACAATTTATATCCACCAGAATCTGCATACTGTCTTTTGTCCTTAAGCTACATATGTTGTGTAGTACCTTGTGGCAGACTTTTAGGGTTGTGCACAACATAATGGGACTTAAATATAATGTGAAAGTTTTAATTTACATGCAAGTTTAAAACCTTATTTCAGGTTTTATACCATAATACCATAGCTCTTGGCTGCTGCATTCCAATTGTGGATTTAACTGCTTCCGGGCCATGAAACCCAATGGATTACAGTTAACCTCAATTGGGCGGACAGCCCGGTCCGGTCATTGCAACATGGCTCCAACCTATTGCTTTAATCTTCTTCTATCATTAACCCCTTTTTTTAACACATTAAATATGGCACGTTTCCACTTTCGTTTTATCCTGCCAACATGTCAGATTATCATCTGTTTCCTACAATGACACGTGATGCAGTCAGTTTGGAAAGTTATTGCCTCCTTTTTGCTCTTCTATGCATGCACCCTATTTTTTTTATCTATACAACCATGCAAATAAATAAAAAAACATGTAACTTCTTTTAACTGCTTCCGCCATTTTTTTGGCCAACCAGTCAACAATAGTCCACCCATTTTCTTTTATAACTGCAGCCAGTTGACATAACTGAAATCCAGTTGGACATTTTATCCTTCTCGTTTCCTTACGTGACTTCTTATTTTTTACCTACAAATTTTTCTCCTGTCTTCATTCCTCACGACTACTGCTCATCTTAATTTCTTCTGTACCAAGTGACTGCTTACACGGGTACCCAAACAAACATGTACTTTCTTTTTCTCCATGTACAATACACCAAATACTTATCAACATTCACAGCATATTTTTATCTGATCAATATATCTGATGTCCCTTTACCAGTTGTAACAATGGCCGCTAATACTCCACTGCTATCTGATTTAGCTCCAGGACCTGTCTGGGATCGAATCATCGTTAGAGCGTCTAGAATTTGGAATTCCATCACAAAGGTTACTAAAGAGGTTTACTCAATAAATCTTCAACTACTTGATATCCAAGTAAGTTTTTGGCCTCTTTACTCGGTTTGCACATCATTCAATATCTACAAATTTCTTTACACAACTTCTATGTTTTAACTCATAGGGTAACCGAATGCATGCTATGGTTCCAAAAAATTTGCTAGACAAATTTGTACACACGTTTACGGAGCAATCAATTTACGAAATTGAAACGTTCAATGCCTATCCATCAAAAATTGACTATCGACCAATCAATGAAGCTTTGACGATCATCTTACGTAGGGATACTCATGTAAACAGTCTGTCAACCGACACTGTATGACATCCCCAAATATAAGTTTGAATTTGTTGGCGATGATGTTCTACCCCAACGTGTCGACAAATTGGACCAGCTTATAGTAACTAACTATTTACAAAAAAGGGTTCAACTTTGTATGTGCAACCCTACAGATTTCGTGCTCTCTGTGATCTTTCTTGCCTAACTTTTTTTTTTAAAAAACACATACAGATATTGCAGATGTCCTCAATTCCATTTCCAGAGTTTGCCTAACACAACAAGAAGAGGATGTCAAACCATAATGAGATAATTAACTCTTCTCACTTCAGGGTTCATGACATACATATGTGTACACTTTATCTGAATAACTAATACTTTATACTGACCTCTCTTTTATTCCTACAGCTCAAAAAAGCAGCTATCACGCTCTGGGCGGACAAGACTGATTTAATTGATGTGCCAACCACGGAATCACATAACAAACCAGCATCCCTTATCTTCACAGCGATGTCGGTCAAACTGTATAGAGGTAGAATTTCGTATTCGTTTTCCGCATACTATTACTTGGCACACCCTAACACTGCAAATAACTATTTGTAGGAGAGTTTACTTTTTCATCGACAAATGCTACCCAAATGTATAGTAACTTAGAGTATGCACTGAACACATATCTATTTCCAAGGTATTCGTTCATTTTACAATAATTTCCCATATAGTTGTATGGTTACTAAACACTTCCTGTATTGAAACTACAACCCTACCAGAATACCGGAAGGTGAAGACGGTAAAATAAAAAAAATTGACCATCACTGCGACGTAGGCTCACCAAAGGAAGATACTCAAGTTCATACAACCATTTCAGCTATGTTAACTGATATTAAAGCAAATGACTGTCATGTAATTTCTTTCGACTAACTCATACTATTACATATCTTTACTTACGAAACTTTATTTCTGAAAATTACGTTTCGTATGATTGAATATTAACAAGAGAAAAAATATATTGTTCATGCAACAATAACGAAGGTTAACACTTCAAATGGTTGGAGTTATATATCATGCCCACTTTGTAGAAAAACAGGAACAAAGGACATAACTTCTTTTGAATGCCAAAAATGCAAATCTCCTCTTCCTAACCCACTTAACAGGTCTGCCTACCGTAACCGAACCATATTCATCCAATTATATACTAATACATAATTTTCAACAGATATCGATTGTCCATGGAAGTTTACGACCACACAGCCTCAGCAACTGTCGTATCTTTTGATAAGGAAGTTGCTTGCTTGCTCAAAAGGAGTGCTGATCTATCAAAAAAGGTATTACTTAATTAAAATTCCCTTTCCTGACTATACGGTCTATATCACTGTTATATTAAATTGAAGTTCAACACATATGAGTAATACTTTTTTTACGCATAACCCATTTATCAATAACACTCGCTGTTTACAACTCAGGACAATGGATCCGACATGGTTGATAAACTATTCAACATGCTACTAGGAGTCGAAGCATGTTTTCAATTTAAACCAATGCAGTACAACATAATCAACCGTGCAAAATCACATATTGTTACCAAGATTTCTAATGTGCATCAACCTTACGCACCTCCCATTGCCAACTCAATCAAACTAGAAGACAATAACACAAGAGATTTGGCATCGACCCAGCAAACAATTGAGTCAAGCACCTTGATCAACGACTGTATGACTCTGCCCTCTACACTTATATTCACAATACAATTAAAATCAACTTATTTACAGCTGTATTTACACTTTACAGCATACGTCCCAGTGGATATTAAGGGAAGCAAAAAAATTATGAGGTTCTCATCGCGTATCTTCATTATTCCAGTAGTAAATATTTCTCACCCACATCACCTCATCATCTGCCTTCGTACAGGAATCCGAAAATACTTATATTGGTCCCAAAGAAACTAATCACACTCCTGCGCCTACATGTTCATCACATCATGACACACTCAGCGGCGTAATACTCTGTTTTGTTACACAGTTTATACTACTAACACAAATGCTGACTTATGTTTGTTTGCCAAACTCCTCTTTTCATTACTAATTGACTTTTCGTTCTTTTTCAGGTTGACCCGACTCACACTCGCGGTAAAACAAAGACCCATAAACAAGCACTGAAGAAGAGACGAAAGAAAAAATATATGTTAACCTTCTTCCACACTCTTGACTCCATATTCGCATTCCCCATCGTATTGTTTTTTATTTCGTGCATCAAGTTGTTTTGTACTTTTTTTTTGTTCATCATCTGAATTTGTACCCAGTTTGTCCAACATTTAAATTTAGTTCCTTCTCCACTACCGCGTATGTATATGTACATAATTGTAACCATGACTGTGTAAATTTCCATTATTTCAATATATTATTATATGTTTGCTATTTTTCCACTGGAGATGTGCATATCAGCTTATATTCAGTTACACCTGCATTCAGCTGAAGTACTTTTCACGTGTACCCGCATTGTACTCTGTTTTTTTTTCTTTCACAGATCTCATCAACTTAAGCACGTATCAAACAGCTTTGCTATATTTACTACTTCTGAACCTAAATATGTCCACATGAGCTATATTAGTACCTATAAACAGCACAGGTCTACCTACATGATTGCAACTGGTAACTGTCGGCTTTTATTATCACTAAATTCCACGCCTACGATCAATGTATACGAAAATATCACTTACTTTGAAGGCACATCAAAATATAACGGTTTACAATTTCCCATTTTACATCATATTTTAACTATATTAGACTACGATTTACATAATACTTTTTTCTATTTTATACATTGAACATTTCAGCATATGCGAAAAATTCATATTTCAATAAAGTAAATCATATGTATTATATAAATATATACACACACATAGAGAGGGACAGACACACATGTATAAGTACATTACATTTTCGAACACATATATTTGGCCATTGCCACTAATATTAATCAGAACGTATCTCATATAACCACCAATGTAAGTATAGATATAATGATGTCAAAGTACAATCGTTTTAAATCCAAACATAACAATAGACAACAAACATATAAAACTGTTGTGTACTTATAAATAAAAAATACAAAGCGTATCTGACATAGTGCGGTACAATAACTTAACACTGGTTTGTCACTCTTTTTTATATCAATAATATACAACTATATAATATTACACCAACTAATACTTAGCCACGACAACCAAAGTTGATGGCCTAACCCAACGAAAATTAAGACATGATAGAAATTTTTGTTTCTTTCAATATAAAATTCACTTAATTTAAACACAAGTCATCCTACAAATAATTATAACATCAAAATGATAGCAAACAATGCCCGTATGCGTAGCACGGGTCACACGCTTGTTTAATTGAATTATTTTGAAATTAATTAATATTTTATCGATATTATATAAGCCTTAAAAATAGTCAATTTTCAAATGGCCTCCTTTTCCGAAGATTTTTTTATTAGAATAAGTATAGCTAATTATCTTTAGATTTCATATTTAGAGCCAATTAGAGTTGTATATGAGCGTGCAAAGTTTAAATGTATACTGATAAATAAATTTTAAATTAAAATAACTCTATTTTGCAAACGAAGTCGGACTTCAATGAAATTTGTTTCTTTTTTTTAAGCATGGCCGACTAGTTTTTATAGTAGACCAACCACTTTAGTTATTAATAAATAATCAGTACAATGGATGCAGGTGATACACCATGTGTGTATCAACTAGGATAAAGCATTACTCCGCGCAGGAAGTCAAAGTGCCAACAAAAAAAATAGTACATACCAAACTTAAATATGACAACGTAGAATTACAAGGAAAATAATGACCGGCAATCAAAGTAATGACTAACAAAATAATGTTACCATATGGCCCAATAATCTGATCACCCAAAGGCACGAGGCTACAACGTGTTTAGCTACCGAAATTTACTCCGCGTTATTGGGGTGGAAACTTCCTTAGCTAATGGTGACTTTTGTTGATCAATGGAGTCTTCTTGAGCGGGTGGCTTATATGCCGCCGGAGGAGAAATATGCGCATACCGATGAACTTGCTTCGGCTTCCCACGCTTCTTATCATTTGATGTTACTGTGGCAGTAGAAGCTTCGCACACCTTTCCTTTGTCAATTACTTTACCTTGCATATCTTGATCAGATTTGGCTTTAGGACTAAAAATGTTAAGAAAACCTGGTTTAAAGCTAATGTTACTAACATGATCACTCAAATTTGTCTGCACCGTATTGTCTTTGCTAGGAAACTGCCTCCAGTCATCATAGACTCTTCAAATCGTTGCGCATCTTCTTGAATATCCTGCAGTAATCCATCGTATTATCCTCTTCATCAAGTCTCATATGGAGTTCTCAAATTCCTTGATATCCTTTAAGATAGTTCGCAGAGCATCTTCTTTATTCATTCCATCAAAATATTCATTGTTGGTTTCCATATGCCTTTGCTTTTCCATATCTTTTCCACTATTTTTATTCTGAGTTTTGTCTAAAGTCTCTTGCACCATTCTCTCTATGTTTTCACCATTCATTCGCACCAGATTGGGTCATCAGGCGGATCACTAAGCTCAGGAACAACTGCAGTTCCAACAGAAGCAACTTCCAGTAGTGGTTCATCACATATTTCTCCTTCTTCCACTTGCTGTTTTTCTGCATTAAGTGTGGCGAGTACAACAAATTTATTTGAGCTTGAAGCACCACTTGTCCGAGGCTTGTCCTTACTAACTACCACTTGTTATTTCCCAGTTTTTGAAACATCTTTCTTTTTCCATTTCTCATAAACTTGGACCTTTGCCATTTTGTCACTTTTTGCTGATATTTTCTTTTGTATTCTCTTAGTTTGGTCATTGTAACTAGCAATGTTATTGACATTGTTCTGTTTAGATGGCTCACTCCTGATTTCGCTTGCACTCACATTTTGTTTACTACCTTCCTTTTTGCTTACTGGATTATGTGCCTACGCGAGTTTAGTACATTTATCTAGAGTATACCCAAAAACTTTACAGACAAAGCACAAATCTTGTTTCCACAAATATGTAACCTTACTAGTGTGTTCAGTTCCATCTTCTAATAACACTGATAGTGTTTCAAGCATTTCACAACTAAATGTAATCTCAACCATGCATTTTGCATATCCAATCCATTCTAAACTCTTAGTAGTTTGATCCACGCACAAGAATTTTCCTACAAGTGAAGCTAGCCAACATATACCTAGTTGAGACCAAGCTACCATCGGTAAATCATACATACTAGTCTACACTGGAACTGGTTTTATCCTTTTGCTAATGCTACCCATAGACTGTTGGCAATAAATTAAATTTCAATAAATGTCATTATATATGGCCTTTGTTAATTGCAATATATATTGCCTAATTTGGATATTTGGTTATATTTGGAATTGAATTATTGATTGTGATAAATTCTAGAATAGACTTATCTAGAATGGATAAGAATGAAACTTGTATAAAAAGGCTATAGATTTGCAATGTATTTATCAATCAAGAAATTAAGAAAAAAAACAAGCAATAAAATCTATCTTCCTCTCCAATCAATATTCTAACAAAATTTCTTCGTCTTTCTCCTCAAAAATATTTTCTACATAGACACATCCCACTTTGTTATGATAAACACTTTATTCCTTATTATCATTGGGTCAGCTTAAAGAATTCTCTTCCTATCATTACTGTCTTATAGCAAGAAGAAAAAAATGTTACCATTATTATTCACCTTGATAGGTCCTCTCTGTTTCCAATGCGTCTTGAGATGGTTAACAACCGCATAGTAGGGCAGCGGAGAATCAAGGAAGAACCCCATCAAGTAATCTTGCCATATGTCGACACTAGCTTGAATAATGTCTGGTGTTAGAACAACGTTTTTTCCAGAAAATTTATGAGCAATCGCTGGCGGTGAGAAATTACCACCATTTCGAGGCTTTGGGGCAAATAATAAAGAACATTTCACTTCAGGAAGAGGATTAGAAGGTCGATTTGGTTGAGGAGGAACAAGAGGAGGTAGATCTGGGTTCAGCGGTGTCGGTTCAGGTGGAAGATTATCTGCCGGATGGGTACGAGGCGAGGGAGAGGACAGAGGAATTGAGTGGCTCAAGGTTATGGGAGTTATGGGAATTATCGGTTCAGGTCAAAATTTGTTTCATTGGATCTGAAACGTCAACGTATAGCAGTGCGTTCATTTTCATTACATTTGGAATTCATGTATGCCAGTACGAATATAGAATGTTCAATGTAAATAATGGTAAATACTGGTAGAATTTAATAATATATAAAATAACCGTACCAAATAAAAATATAAAAGTTTGGTCTATCTCAACCTAAACATATAACTATTAGGGAGTGCAAAATATGGATCTTAAGACAAAACTAACACTAGAAGGAGATGAATACCGTTTTCAAGAAATTTAAGAAAATCTAAAACTTTTATGATCTACTATATGAATCACACACCACAGAGACGATCACAGACACGGAATCAAACACAAACACAAAGATAAACAAAAATAAAATGCAAAAATAAAGAACACATCGGATTTTATACTGGTTCAGATTACACCTACGTCCAGTCCCACGTAACCCTGGATTGCATAGAGTTTATTACTTTATCAATATCCAAGTACAATCCCCTTGATTTCACGGCTACAAGGTTAACACCACTCCAAACACCCTTGATTTCATGGCTACAAGGTTAACACTGATTCCACACCCATGATTTCATGGCTACAAGGTTAACACTGATTCCACACCACTGATTTCACAGCTACAAGGTTAACACTGATTCCTTTCCTTAATTTCAGGTCTACAAGGAACACACCCTTTCCAAAACAATCCCAAATGTTACAACAACCCTATAACTCTTCAATAACACTTCAATTGAGAGAGTAATGAGTAGAGAGTGAGAAGAGAAGAAGTTTTATGTAATTAGAATAGAAATCGGCAGAGTTGAAGTGTTAAAATTAATAAAAAAAATGAAATAATAATGGAGGAATAAAAGGGGTGAAGGTGGAGAAGAAGAATGGTTAAATAATTCGAATTTAACCCCTATTTTTAAGATTTTAAAGGTTGCAATGCTTCTGGAATGTTACAAATAGTGAAAAGATACTTCCTTTCAAAATTGAATAAGTGACGGTTGTATGTCGACATATGCATATATGACATATGCTCTTTAAAAAAATTTGAATTTTGAATATTTTCAAGTGTTTAATTATATATATAACTATGGAAATTCTCGAATTAAAACATAGTGATAGAAATGAGTACTCTAAAGTATAAAATCATGTGAAAACATAAATATAAATTATATAAACATATTTATAAAATTATAAGGTTTAAAACTATATAAATATAAAACTATACAAGTATATAACTATATAAATATATATAAAAACTTATAAACTTTAAAACTTATGTTTGAAATCAAAAGTAAGACAAAAAACTATTTAAACTTGGAAATAGAATTTGAAATTTGAAAATTGAAAATCAGAAAGAATTTGAAAAACAGAATTTGAATTTGAACCTGGAGTGCTATTTAGAGTCTTACATATAAACTAGACTCTATTACTATATTTGTCTTGAACTCTTGAATTCTTGATAACTTGATTAGTCATGAGACTTGAATCTTCTCTGAATCTCTGGAATTGTACAGTCTTTAGTATTAATTCCTGCATAAATTCTGCATATATATATATATATATATATGTGTGTGTGTGTGTGTGTGTGTGTGTATATATATATATGTTCTAGGTCGAAATGTAAGTATATATTTTACAATCAATGATAATTGAAATAAGGTTGTTGTCATTAAAACTCCATTCTCCAACAATAGCCTATCCAAACGTGCAGCTAGCCCCACATACATTTCTTCTACATACAGCCTACCCATTGCACGCACATGCCCAGATATCTTTTTCCTACTCTAAACGTTAGTTTGCACATGCATTACCCTAGTTACTATATCCATATAGACTAAAATAAAGGTAAAAAGGGAGAAAAGGAAACACACATGCCTATCCTATGTTACTTTATGAATATGCAGCCTAAATATTAAACAGCACATGCACCAAGCCTATATATACATCTATATACTAATTTGCACATGCATTCTTTCCTTCTACTAACCTACCCACATGCCATTTCCCCTACGCACATGATATATGATAAGGACGTTGATCTTATCTGCATCTTTCCATCTATAAATAGGTACTACCACCTTTATTTTTTTTACAAACCTAAAACAAAATATTACACGAGCTCCTTTCAAAATGTAAAAATGATAGCCATCATCCACGAAAATATTCAAAGCTCCTTATCTGGTTCGAACTGGCCGACGTGTTCAACAACAAAGTTGAAGGTGATGATGAGGTGGAGGCATGGGTAGAGTCTAGCTGGGTGTGACAACCTGTGGTGTTTGTAAGGGTAGATAAACGGAAAAGTAGTAAAGAAGTTTCCTGGCGTTGGGAGGTTTGTTTGAGTGGGCCGAGTTCTGGTATGGGGTGGTGCTTCGATAGGGGAGGAGGACGACGGGGTTAGGACCACTCCAAGGATTGGAGATAAGTGCAGTTCATCGTTGGCATTGGCAATGGGTTTGGATGTTTGGCGTGAATTTTTGGGTGCAGATGATCTCGACTGTGGGGATTTTTGGTGATGCGATGGGAGATTGGAGGAGGGAAGCAGTGGTCACTGGCGGCGTTCCGATGGAGGAGGGCGACGTGTGTGGCAACATATGTATGGTAAAGCGTGAGTTCGAATGCAAGAACGTGAAGAAGAAAGTATTAAGGTGGGCCTAATCAATAGTTTACGACGTGTTTAAGGTTAATTAACATAATTAGATAATAAATTATAATTAATTCATTTATTAACAAATTTAAAATAGTGAATAACTTGTAATATTGATATCTTGTGCATACTTAACAGAATTGGATAAAACAGGGGACGTTGGAATCATCGTGACGAGATCTACGTTATAGAACAAATTTGGATGCATTTGGATGTAGAAGGAATTTCTAATTAAGTTAAATGCTTGTTTAATTTAATTGAAAATAGTTGATATCTCGACAAATGGAAATCAAGACCAGTTTACCCACTCAGTTTGTCCCACATATATTTTGTATAAGTCGGGTTTAATATTTGTGTGCTATGGTTTTTAATTATGGATGATTACTGAATAGTATTTATATATATTGACTTAACTAATTAAATTAAATGTTCGTTTAATTTAATTGAAATCAATCGTTATTTTTAACAATTGTAACCAATTGAGGTAACTTACCTTGTTGGTCACGTTTACAATATAATGTGTTTAATTTAATGGATTGTTTGAATTGTTATTCTTGGTGTTAAATAAAATGGCTAATGTTAAATTTTCGTTTTTGACTGTTATAGAAATTATCAGTTTAAATTGGAAATTCTTGTGGATGATTTTTTTTTGAGGTAATTTAACGATCTGAAATCCCCAGACCTCTGAAGAGACGGAAAACCCCGGATTGTGTGAGAACACGACGCAACCGAATGTAGAACCACAGAACTTTTCATTGTTGTTACAACAATTCACATCAGAGTACAAATAAAAAATATATAGAATAGAAATATAATATCAGAGAATAAATTACATAGCAGCGAAAATGGAAATGTGAAAATACAACACACAGCGGAAATACATCAACTACCATAACTAAAAGAAATACACGGATACAAAGCTTTCCGAATATAGCTCCAGCCGTAAACCAGGATTCTGTTAAATAGAAATCTGCAAAACCCAAAACTACTGACTGCCTGTGTGGAAAATATGGCACTCAGAGTTTAGGCGAAAACAATAAATTCCAGGTCAGTCATGAGACTGGTGTGAGAACTTAAAATAGTTATTAACTTTTACTTTAAAATAAGGTAAATCATGGGACCATGCCGTATGTCACGGAACGGGTTCACTCCCATGAATACTCCGAAATAAAGACAATTTGTAAACAACGCAATGCTTTTTGAAAAATGTGGCTATTATAAGATTCAGGTCCCATCACACAATGCAACGCAAACTAGAGAATAGAGTTTTACCTTATAATAGTGAGACATGCTTGGTACACTTTAAAACAAATCATTTGATATTACTATAAGTGCATAAAGCAACTTCAAATATAAATATATCAATCATAGATGGCATAGTACCTAATCCTACTATGTCGCCATATAGGTTTACAACTAAAACTGAAAAGTCACGTATTGGAAATTATATTCCATCTATGAGTCGAGGCAAGGGATGTTTCCTCACCGATTCGAGACACTCTAGCACATGTCTCAGGATCACACCTATGTGCAACCCTAGGATCTCCAGGGCCGGTCCACACGTTTGTGGATTAGTTATTCCTGAACAATATGTTTCCTAGTCCTATCGGACCTATCACTCCAGCCTTTTAGTCGGCTCTATATCTGAGGCGCTTCACAATCCATCATCCACATAAGTAAAAAATGTCTAGGATCCATATCATAACACCACTTCTAGCTAGAAAGAAACGCATGCACTCCATGCAATCACTGTCCCGTTTTTGACTCATACCGGGGCGTGAGGCTCGCGAATTAACGCTATATACAAAGCTATGCTACTTAAAGCCGTGCTTTGATCTTCATCCACAAGGATCTTCTTTTCGAAAAAAGCCTTGATCATTTGCATCTTAGCATGCCACATTGTCAGTCCATACCGTACCATTGATTTCCACCGATATATAACCTTTAAGCTCATACGTCTCAGAGAAGGGTGTAAAGTAAGAGAATAAATTATTACCATCAAACAGATATATATTTAGTAGAGATCAATGAATATAGCAAAAAATACAATGTCAGACACAATCCATTCTCAAGTCCGTTCTGGGTCTGAACGAAACCGGAGGCACCTTGTTCCTCGTCCCATATGTCGAATACACGAGAGAGGCCCTCGCACATCCAAACAATCAACAAGTATATCTGGACAACTACCACTCTAACCCCTTCAAGGCTGCAACTCCATCTAGAGCATCGGTAGTAATCCATTCGATGTGAAGATTGTCGGTCTTGCACCGTCTTCAATATCTTCGACTTTTAGTCATCGTAGCAGTTATTCAGAATGGGATAAATCCGGACTTTTCGAATAACTTGCGCATCTTATAATCAAGTGATATATAAACACGTCATATGCCTAATCCCAATCTAGAACATTCTTTTATTCAAATATTCTTTATACTGGGAATTATTCCCATTAATCTTATCGAAGATTTAATTCATTTAAACCTCTTGTTTAAATCTTTCTTTGAAAGCCATTGCAAAAGATTTTATTATATCTTTTCACACTTAAATCAAATTAAGGTTTACATAACAGGTCGGGATTATCGAGCCTTGCCAAAGTAATCATTCATTTTATTAATACATTCCCAACCTATTCATCCCATGAAGCAAAACCGGTAGTACTCCATATCTAACACCCATCGTTATTGGTAAATTTAATTACCATTTAACTTTCAATCTAATTAAAAATTTATTAAAACTCCAACATAGTTTTAATCTTCAGAAATCATTACCTAATGATTATTCAACCTTTGGAAATTAATCTTGTCTTTACTTGGGTTAAAGAACAAATGTCATATAAAAACACCATTCACAATAAACCCAAAATTATCTTCCATTTAATACGGAATCTCCACGGAAATCTGAACAATTTACAATCGACATAAATTTCCGTATCAGACTAATACTATAAGTGAAATAGTGGCGAAGCCTGTTAAATTCCATAAATAGTAAATGCCTTCCTTCACAAAACTCATCTCAATTATTATTAACTCGAATTCCATTCAATTCCAATTTAATTAAATAAACTAGAAACTTCTCTAAATATTAATTAAAAGATTCATTCCCTTCCTGAATGGGTTCAAGAATAGCATTAGTGAAAATACCATTTACGATAGGCCCAAAAATCCCATTCTCCGTTTAATTCCAATTTATATGTTGGAAACTTTTGGTTAATTCGTAAATTCAATTTATTATTTATAAAAATCACTGGATTGTTATTCTAGTTATTATCTGGTTCATTAAGATAATAATACCTTTTATCTTTTCAAATGTGGAATATTTCATCAAATTTTTTTGGAAATCATTTATTATGATGTTACATAATTTATTCAAATGTTTAATAATTTTATCAAGGCCCTAACAGTCGGTTTCCAATATCGGCTACTGAACTGCATCTGTAGCGACCTTTTTCCAAAACCGATTTGGACATATTTTAAAATCTACCATTCAAATTTAAATCTCATATATTCATTGGAAATATCTTTTCGATACGAACCCAACAATTCCGAATTTAGGAGAATCTGACAGTCGGATCTCCCGTTACGTCCATTTCAAGATAATGGTTAAAATTCGTGAACGGTCGCTGTGTGATACGTTCTATTCAAACCATTTAAATATATATATATATAATATATTTCGTCGATTTCCATACAAAAACCTATTTTATAAAATGTTTATAAATTCGTCTAAAAACGATTCCAGCTTCCAATTCAATTTTAATTAAAATTGAACATCCCATTTTATTATGATCACAACATGATAATATTTTCAAAATGCAATATTTTGAAATTCAATCTTCTCGATATTCATTAGAAAGATGAATAAAATCGATATAAAAGTCCATTTGAGTCAAAACAGTGTTTATATATTTAATTCGGCTTCACATTTTTATATTCTCGTTTCCATCCAAAATCGGGCACCAAAATCAACTTCCAACTTTCCTTGAATATTACATTATAAAAATATTCACATTTATACTGGATTGGAATAAAATTTCAACCAATATTCATATAAATAAATTAATATGATTACATTCATCATTTACATTTAACGATAGTTGCAAACAACTATCAACATCCAAAATGACATCCAATGTGCATTTTATTTTCATATGAGGTTCAATCAAATAATTGACGCTCAATAAATCCGTCAATCAACCGATTAACCGCAATTTCACACAAGGGAGATGTGTGACCCAAATATCATCCCAAGACCTATGTGGGGTTTTCAACCAACAACAATTATTTAATGAATCATTTATTTCATCACATTGATTTTATTTAAATGGGTGAACACAAGTAAGCCGTTCAACTTGTAAATGTATTTTTTCATCCAATGCACACACAGTAGTCATAAATAAATAAATACTCAACATTCAGTGCCATTAAAGGCGCCACAAGTGTCCATCCACGTCGTATGTCATGCGAGTGTCAACTCTTCTAATGCAAATGATTTGTGAATAGTTCAAGTGTTGAACCCCAAAAATGATATTACATGCAAAGGGTTATATAACTACACTATACAATTTCTAACTTGCAACTTATAATGCATAACTAATTACTTTTTATGCAACTAAATTTCTAATGAGCTTAGATTTCCCACATTAAATATTTAAGATATAAATTCTCTAATTTCTTTAATCATTTTTATTTTCTAAGCGACTTAACTTAACCACAAAACAAATCATGACAAAATAACCTAACGAAATAATTTAGTGAGCGAGTTCTAATCCAAAAGCTAAACCAAACGTCGGAACACTTCTAGTTAGGAATTTCTTCATCGCACTTTCGCCACTTGTCGCTCTCCGCACTCGAAATCACCTTTCTAACTCTAGAATTTGCATACAACCTCCAATCTTCACCAAACACGGTCAACAACACAAAAATGTTATTTCGGATAACTTTCGCCTAATGGACTTTCTTCCCAAAATGCTCCAATTCGCCAGAAATCCTAATCTTTGCTCCAAGTCTACGGGCTTTGGATGCGTTTTTCGAGCAGCTCCGAACTCCAAAATTCAATTTTGATATGTCAAACTTGTTGAGAAGAATGAGATCTTGTAACACCCCGTATTTCTGTTAACACTAATATTCACAAATTAAAGAATAACTAATCTCAGACATGAGAATTAAGGGAAACAGGTTGCGCCATTGTGTTCGTCTCGGAATTCTGGTTGAGATAGACTCCGAGTTTGCATGATTTGGACTATGTATGAGAAGTTACGGCCATCGGAAGTTTAAGAAAATTCAAAACAGATTTCAGAAAATTCAAATTTCGGAGTCAGACAGGGTAGGCGGGAAAATTCTCGCCAGGGCCAGGTCGACCATAGGGTCGACCTAGGGGTCGACCTGCCCTGACCAGGTCGACCATAGGGTCAACCTGGGGGTCGACCTGCCCCCCAACCCCCGTGCAGATTTGTTTTATGACCTATTGATGACTAGATGCTGGCTCATTAGGGTTTCTGATATGCTCTGATTGGCTGGGATTAATTCTGGGTTAACCGGACGGCTTAAACTAATCCTAAACTCTATAAAAACACCTATAGACTCATAACCTAAAATCAAAACAAAAATTAGATTCATGGCCTCCATGCCGTCACCTAGCAACTCAGCATAGCCGCCACCAATTAGAGAGGAAGAAAGCTAATCTAATTCAATTCTTTTCAACTTAAACAACGAATCTTCTTCAAGGGAAAGCTATTACAACTTCAGAACTCAGAATTCAGAATTCAAGAGCTTCTCTGAATTGTGAGTTTGATAATTTTAATAAAATAATTAGCAAATTAATTGGATTGAGTTATGATGTGAACTATTTGGATATGATGTGAATTATTGACCGCATGTTATTATTCATGTAGTAAAATTGTGATGTTTATGTTGTGAATTCTATGATGCTATCTTGTAAAGTTGTGATCATCTATGTTGTAATTTTATGATTGGCTTATGTATAATCGAATCACCATGTTGTTCATATGTTAGTTTGGGTATGTTGATTCATATGATAAATTATAAGTATGTATGCAAGTTTAGATTCTTATTAAGACATGAATCATATGCAAGTTGGGGAAAATTATATGTATAACCTTATATGCTTCATGACATCTATTTTAGATCTAAAGTTAGGCTATGACATGTGAGTTATGTGCCAAATTCTACATGCTAGTTTACATGTTTGGATGTAAGTTTATACCATTGTTATGTTGCATAAATCACATATGCAAGTTTATATGAAAACATGTGTTTGAATATGAATCATGTTATGCAAGTTTGTTGTTATCGCCTATGCAAGTTTACACCTTTAGATGTAGATCAATGACATACATTATTTATGCAAGTTTGTGACCATTATCTAAACAAGTTCACACCTTTAGATTTGGGTTTACGACATATGTAATTTTATGCAAGTTGTAACATTGGCCTATGCAAGTTTTAGATGTAGAACATCATTCACACATGCAAGTTCACCCCTTATGTTTATATCTATTTTTAATTATATGTATGTTGTGATGTTTTCTCTTTATTCCATGAGTTAGACTATTCAAGTCTAACGTATATTTTACGTTAAAACGAATAAACATACAACGTGGGGTAAAAGGGGATAATATTAAAAGATTTAATTGGCATAGATGCCTTAAAAGGCATAAAATAAATTGTGATGAAATTGGTATGATTTTACATACCATAAATAGATGGACATAATTGAGTCAATTATGGCCATAGTTAAATTTGGAATTAATTGATAATTTGAATAGGGAAAGTAATTCAAATTGGGGGATGATTAATTAGGTGTAATTAACCGTCTAAGACACGAGGTTAGGCTCTTTTGTGGTGTAAGACTGCCCGGACTCGCCCGGCAAATCCAACTGCCACAAATGCCAGTCTAATGTGGGAGATCTTAGGCACAAATTAAATATGTAACAATTGTAAAGACACGAGGTTAGGCTCGTTTGTGGTGTAAGACTGCCCGGACCCGCCCGACAAATCCAGCTGCCATAAATGCCAGTCTAATATGAGAGGTCTTTATGAGGTTACGGTCTTAATGAATTAAGAAACACTTAACCAGATAAACATGTAGTGGGACATGAGGGGGTTAAGTGGGTGCCTTGGGTGGCATGAATCTAGTGGGTGCCTTGCGTGGCATTTGAAATACGATTAGAAATGCTTAACCAAAATTGAAACATGCAAGTGAACATGAATAAGAAGTGGGTTAAGTGGGATGTACTAGAGGGGACCAAGCTTAGGTGGATAGCTTATGTCAAGTAATGGGGGCCCGTTTCAACCAGTAACCCATACATATCTTTGTGGGCTCGACCCAAGTCGAGGACAGGACACGCATACAGGGCTTGACTGTAAGAGGCTAAAACGGGTTAGCGGTTGCAACGCAAGTCCAACGATTTCATATGCGCGTGTGGACCCGGTCTGGTAGGTAAGACGTTGTTGCATCGTGTAGGTATAAGCCATGCATTATTTGTGGTATCGGGTTGCCACTTTGGGGAGTGATACACCCCCCTGTGGGGCCAGCACGGTATCTACGAGTTAGGGATCCGATCGCTTGGGGGTAGTGGGTACACGTAGTGGAGATAGGGGCAGGCGGCACCTATGAAGGCAGTTAGCGGTGCACAAAACTACCATTATCATTATTAAAGTCTTGTAGGCGGGATCAACCTTAAGGTGACTAGTGGTGGTGCAGTATAGCAATTATCTTATAGTGGTGGTGCAGTATAGTAATTATCTTATAGTTTTGGTGTAGTTTAGTAATTATCTTATAGTGGTTTAAGTGCGCTTGAACGATATCGTTGTTCATCTTGTTTCTTGTTTACTCTGCCATACTCAATGGTTCATGGTCATTTCTTGATTTTCCAACTTATGCCTTAGCCTAGTTACTTTGGTAATTATATTGTTAAAGTTATCGCACTCGCCAGACTTTATGTCTGACTTCCCTTTGTTTCCTCCTCTTTTCTTCCTCCTCCCCCCCAGGTGCTCAGGTCGGAACTAGCACCAGTGGAGCTTGATTTTGGACAGCTGTGCTTCTTGCTTTTAGAAGATTGCTTGGATCGCTGAAGTAAAGTTCAGCCTCTATTTTATTTATGGCTATTTTGTATTGGGGATTATGTCTTTCAATTTATGTAGTTTGAGTTGGTCAAGATGGATATTATGTACTTTGACTCTGGTTTTGATGATGTAATCAAACTTATGTATTTTCCGCTGCATTAAAATAAAGTTTTAAAGTTTTAGTACTGTTTACATCTGTCTTGTTGTTAAGTTTCTGTTCTATACGCACTTAAAATGCAGCATGGAAGTTAATGCATTCCCTTTGTGAGTGATATTAATGGACGTGGGGTGTTACACGTGGTATCAGAGCTGAAGGTTACCATAACAGATATGAATTTTGAAAAGTTGTTTTTCACAAACAATTTTTATAAAGAAGTACCTTCAAAATTATGTTTTAAGGGAAGTATTTTCAAGAGAAAAGCTTATTTTTGAAAGCATAACCCCAAGGGCCATATATCTTTCCTTCGATTCTTTTGTATTGAATCTTTCCTTTTTCGTTTCAGCATGTCTGAAGCATCTGAGATACCAGAGGGTGTTCATGTACCCGGTTGGTTTCGTTAATATCTCGAGGCTAGGGCCGCCACCGCAGGTCCAACAAATGCTCCTCCTCCACCTCCTCGTGTTGATACTTTTGTTAAGATATGTAAGGACTTTCGGGCAATGGGTGGAAAATCTTTTCACGGGACGGAGACATTTGTTGAAGCTCGAAACTGACTAAAGGAGGTGGAAGAATTATTTGGAATCTTTGAACTGGATGATGGAAGAAAGGTCCAGTTAGCTGCCTAGCTAATGAAATATGAGGCTTCATTTTGGTGGGAGGTCACTAATGGAGGACGCCCAGTCGATACATGGCCAGATTTTAGGAAGAGGTTTGAGGCGAAGTTTCTCTCATGGGCTGAAGAGAATCTATACATGGAAAGATTTTTGGCGCTGAAGAAAGGGAATCTATTGGTGAAAGAGTACGTCAACAAATACAATCAATTGGCAAGATTTGGCTTGGACTTGGTGAATACTCCTGAAAAGAAGGCCCTGAAATTTGTTAAGGGTTTGAATGAGCCGCTTCATGGGTAAGCTATGACCCCCATCCCCATGGGGGCTACCTTTGAGAGGCTAGTGGATATGGCGCTTATGCATGAAGAAGAGAAGGGCGCCAATGCTAATAAGGCACCCGAGAAGAAAGGGGATCAAAAGAAGCCGCAACAGCAACAACAGAACAAGAAAGGTGGCAAAGGAAACAATGCTAAGGGAAAGAAAAGATGCTTTAACTGTGGGACACCAAGCCATCTAAGAAAAGATTGTAGGAAGAAAAAGAAGATCGGTTGTTTCCACTGTGGCGAAGCGGGACATCTGATTAAGGACTGCCCAAGGAAAGGGCAGAGGGCAGGGTCTACCTCGGGAGGACAGGTGCAGGCTCTTATGGCACCAGGGCAGGCAAGGGGACAAGTTCAGGCTCTCGTGGTCCCACCGCAGCAAGAACGAGGTAGAACAATTTCCATTGAAAGTTTAGTTTTTCTGTTTGATCATCCTGTCTATACTTTATTCGATTCTGGCGCATCACATTCGTTTATCTCTACATCATTAGTTGAAACACTGCACCTAGATACTATTCTTGTTACTGATCCCTTAGTAGTCTCAAATCCTATTGGTGGTTTGGCTCATCTTTCTATGATTTGTCGGGATTTGAGAGTGTGTATCTTGGGCGTTGAGTTTGAATGCAATGCCTTTGTTCTTGGTTTCATGTGCTACGGGTTAATTCTAGGTATGGATTGGCTAACTAGATATGGGGCCATCCTAGATTGTGAAAGAAGGGTAGTTAGATTGTTGACTCGTTTTGGAAAGACCCTTGATATTTCTTGTAACCCTAGAGGTCCAGTAATTCTTAGCTACCTAGAATCCCTTGACGCATCCAATGATGATTTACATTCTGTTCCCATAGTCCATGAATATGTTGATGTCTTCGATGAGGTGAGGGGTTTACCCCCAAAACGTGAGATAGACTTTCGAATATATCTAGTAGATAATGCAAAGCCAGTTGCATTACCAGTGCGCCACATGGCTCCAAGAGAGAGAAGAGAACTCAATAAGCAAGTGAAGGAATTGCTTGAGAAGGGGTTCATCAGACGTAGTATATCGGAGTGGGGTGCTCTAGTAGTACTTTCCACAAAGGCAGATGGGCCCCTTAGACTTTGTGTGGACTATAGAGAATTTTATAAACTTACTAAGAAGAATAGACACCCACTGTCGAGGATTGACGATCTCTTCGATCAGTTAGTTGGCGCCTTGGTGTTTTCGCAGTTGGACTTAGCCACGGGTTTCCATTAGTTGAGAGTGACTGAGCATAGCATAGACAAGACTGCCTTTAGGACTCCAGACGGTTTCTTCGAGTAGCTTGTGATGCCCTTCGGTTTGACAAACACCCCTGCATACTTTGTTGACTTGATGAGTAGGGTGTTTAGGGAGTACCTTAATAAATTCGTGGTAGTCTTTGTGGATGACATCTTGATCTTTTCTAAGAGCGAGGAAGAGCATGCCCTACATCTTAGGGAAGTGTTGGAGACTCTTCGAGCGCATAGCCTTAAAGCTAAATTTTCTAAATGTCACTTTTGGAGGAAGGAAGTGCGATTCTTAGGGCACGTGGTTTCCAAAGAAGGGATAGCCATGGATCCCGCAAAGGTAGTGGCCATCCAAGATTGGAAGGTCCCTAAAAATGCTACCGAGGTGAGGAGTTTCTTAGGGTTGGCTGGCTACTATAGGAAGTTTATCAAAGACTTCGCAAAAATATCAGCTCCATTAACACGTTTGACGGAGAAGAACCTAGTTTTCACATGGGACGTAGATTGTGATGATGCGTTCCAATGTTTAAAGAAAGCTTTGACCACAGCCCCAGCTTATTGTCGCCGGATGGGAGTAAGCCATTTACCGTTTATACCGATGCTTGTGGAACAGGACTAGGCGCAGTCTTAATGCAAGAGGGAAGGGTAATAGCCTATGGTGGAAGGCAGTTGAGAATGCATGAGAGAAATTAACCTACACATGACCTAGAGTTGGCCGCTATTGTTTTCGCGCTTAAGTCTTGGCACCATTATCTTCTTGGCGAAAAATTCGAATTATTCACTGACCACAAATCGCTAAAATACTTGTTCTCTCAGAAGGACTTGAACTTAAGGCAGCAAAGGTGGATGGAATTTTTAGCATCCTACGATTTCGAGATATCATATACCCCAGGCAAAGGTAACGTGGTGGCAGACGCCTTAAGTAGGAAGAGGTTATCCTTGAGTCTGTTGTTTGTTGAGCGACGAAGCTTAGAGTTCATCTCTACGTTTGACTTTAAACCTTCCATTGACTTCGTACCCGGTTTGCTAGCATCCTTAGAGGTCAGACCTACGCTTTTGGGACGGATTGGTGAGGCACCAGGAGATGACCCACAGTTGGTTGAGTTAGTAGGGAAGCTCAAAGGAGGGGAGTCATCGAGCCATCCCTGTAGGTATACCCTAGATGATAAGGGTTGGTTACGTAGGGACGGTAGACTTTGTGTACCAAAATACGAGGACCTCAGGAAGACCATTCTTGATGATGCACATCGTTCGAAGATGGCCATCCGTCCCGGTGGGGACAAGATGTACATGGACATGAGATAAGTTTACTTTTGGGCCGGCATGATGAAGGACGTGGCCGAGTTTGTCGCTAAATGCTTGGTGTGCCAACAAGTAAAGCCAGAGAAAAAGAAGCCGGTGGATTGCTTCACCCATTGGAGGTCCCAAAATGGAAGTGGGAAAGTGTCTCGATGGATTTTATTGATGGGTTACCGAGATCGAGGAAGGGTAATACGGGGATTTGGGTCGTGGTAGACAGACTTACCAAGAGCGCCCATTTCATTCCCGTGAAGAGTAAGAGGACTGCTCTATGGTTAGCCTCCGTATACATTTGGGAGATAGTTCGTTTGCACGGTGTTCCTTCTAGCATAGTGAGCGACCGCGATCCTATCTTTACTAGCGAATTTTGGAAGAGCTTGCAAGAGGTGGTAGGGACTCATTTATGTTTGAGCACCACATATCATCCTCAGACGGACGACCAAACCGAGAGGGTGAATCGTATTCTAGAGGACCTATTGAGGTTGTGTGTCTTAGATTTCGGAGGTACATGGGAGGAACATCTTCTGTTGGTGGAGTTTGCATGTAATAACAACTTTCGGTCTAGCATTGGCATAGCACCGTTTGAGGCTCTTTATGGACGGCCGTGTCATTCGCCTACATGTTGGTGGGAGTCTACAGATAAGATCTTACTTGGGCCCGATATGATTAGAGAAACTTCGGAAAAGATCAATTTGATTCGGAGGAGGATGAAGACGGTGCAAGGTAGGCAGAAATCTTATGCGGACAAGAGGAGGTCAGATCTCGAGTTTGATATTGGGGACATGGTCTTTATCACGGTGTCTCCATTACGGAACGTCGTTCACTTTGGGTCCGTTAGGAAGTTAGCACCAAGGTTCGTAGGGCCGTTTCCTATTAAGGAGAGGATTGGGCAGATGGCGTATAGAGTGGAGTTACCCTAGAGACTTAGTGGTGTACACGATGTATTCCATGTATCACATTTGAGGAAGTGCTTGCACGAGACCGCAGAAGTGGTAGAGCCGAGCTTGCTTAGAGAAGTGGAGATAGAGCGTGATGCGACAATTCGACGAGCTTCTACGTGCATTCTTGGGTTGTAGATTAAGAACATGAGGAATCAAGAGGTCAAGCTAGTCAAAGTGCAATAGGGAGATGATGAGAGCAACGCTACTTGGGAGATGGAAGAGAATATGCGTTCATTATACCCTTTTCTTTTCGAGGGTATATCTTTTAATTTCTCCTTTATTGCTTACCTTGTACTTATCTTATCTTTAGTATGTCCTCTCGCTAGTACCTTTGACCTTTAGATAGGCTAGTCCTATGGTTGAAACATGTGTTTGAGACATGTTATGTATGATGGATGCATGTGGATGTAAGTGTTTGCTAGTGGATGCATTTACACACACTTTAGGCACTAGATCGGCTCAGTCACTTCATATTGCATATTGCATATAAATGTGTGTGCATATTTAAGCTAATGGATGTATAATGGTTGTGCTATCATATGGATGCGGCATTTTGGTGAATGGTTGTGCACGCATGTAGAGGTAATATGTATCAACAGGATTCTTTCGCATACATAATGGACGCATGGCACTATCATGGTTTGCATTAAGGAGGTCAACTGGATCAGTAGACCGCCTGATTTCGCATTAGATAAGGAACATATACACACACTTCTTGCATATGTTCATACAGCATTAGAAATTTTTAAGGACAATGGATGCCTGTGTTTGATCGTTGTTTGTATGGTAGGATATGCATTCTCCTTAACTTGGAGATTTTGGGGGCGAAATCCTTTAAGGAGGGGAGAATGTAACACCCTGTATTTCTGTTAACACTAATATTCACAAATTAAAGAATAACTAATCTCAGACATGAGAATTAAGGGAAATGGGTTATTCCATTGTGTTCGTCTCGGAATTCTGGTTGAGATAGAGTCCGAGTTTGCGTGAATTGGACTTCGTATAAAGAAGTTATGGCCATCGGAAGTTTCAGAAAATTCAAAACAGATTTCTGAACATTCAAATTTTGGAGTCAGATAGGCTAGGCGGGAAAATTCCCGCCAGGGCTAGGTCGACCATAGGGTCGACCTGGGGGTCGACCTTCCCTGACCATGTCGACCATAGTGTCGACCTGGGGGTCGACCTGCCCCCTCCCCTATGGCAGATTTGTTTTATGATCTGTTGATGACTAGATGCTGGCTCATTAGGATTTCTGATATGCTCTGATTGGCTGGAATTAATTCTGGGTTGATCGGACGGCTTAAACTAATCCTAAACTCTACAAAAACACCTATAGACTCAAACCCTAAAATCAAAACAAAAATTAGGTTCATGGCCTCCATGCCGTCACCTAGCAACTCAGCATAGTCATCACCAATTAGAGAGGAAGAAAGCTATTCTAGTTCAATTCTTTTCAACTTAAACAATGAATCTTCTTCAAGGGAAAGCTATTACAACTTCAGAACTCAGAATTTAGAATTCAAGAGCTTCTCTGAATTGTGAGTTCGATAATTTTAATAAAATAATTAGAAAATTAATTGGATTGAGTTATGATGTGGACTATTTGGATATGATGTGAATTATTTACCGCATGTTATTATTCATGTAGTAAAATTGTGATGTTTATGTTGTGAATTCTATGATGCTATCCTGTAAAGTTGTGATCATCTATGTTGTAATTTTATGATTGGCTTATGTATAATCGAATCACCATGTTGTTCATATGTTAGTTTGGGTACGTTGATTCATATGATAAATTATAAGTATGTATGCAAGTTTAGATTTTTATAAGGACATGAATCATATGCAAGTTGGGGAAAATTATATGTATAACCTTATATGCTTCATGACATCTATTTTAGATCTAAAGTTAGGCTATGACATGTGTGAGTTATATGCCAAATTCTACATGCTAGTTTACATGTTTGGATGTAAGTTTATACCATTGTTATGCTGCATAAATCACATATGCAAGTTTATATGAATACATGTGTTTGAATATGAATCATGTTATGCAAGTTTGTGGTTATCGCCTATGCAAGTTTACACCTTTAGATGTAGATCTATAACATACATTATTTATGCAAGTTTGTGACCATTATCTAAACAAGTTCACACCTTTAGATTTGGGTTTATAACATATGTAATTTTATGCAAGTTGTAACTTTGGCCTATGCAAGTTTTAGATATAGAACATCATTCACACATGCAAGTTCACCCCTTATGTTTAGATCTATTTTTAATTATATGTATGTTGTGATGTTTTCTCTTTATTCCATGAGTTATACTATTCGAGTCTAACGTATATTTTACGTTAAAACGAATAAACGTACAACGTGGGGTAAAAGGGGATAATATTAAAAGATTTAATTGGCATAGATGCCTTAAAAGGCATAAAATAAATTGTGATGAAATTGGTACGATTTTACATACCATAAATAGATAGACATAATTGAGTCAATTATGGCCATAGTTAAATTTGGAATTAATTGATAATTTGAATAGGGAAAGTAATTCAAATTGGGGGATGATTAATTAGGTGTAATTAATCGTCTAAGACACGAGGTTAGGCTCTTTTGTGGTGTAAGACTGCCCAGACCCGTCTGGCAAATCCAGCTGCCACAAATGCCAGTCTAATGTGGGAGGTCTTAGGCACAAATTAAATACGTAACAATTGTAAAGACACGAGGTTAGGCTCGTTTGTGGTGTAAGACTGCCCGGACCCGCCCGGCAAATCCAGCTGCCACAAATGCCTGTCTAATGTGAGAGGTCTTTATGAGGTTACGGTCTTAATGAATTAAGAAACTCTTAACCAGATAAACATGTAGTGGGACATGAGGGGGTTAAGTGGGTGCCTTGGGTGGCATTTGAAATACGATTAGAAATACTTAACCAAAATTGAAACATGTAAGTGAACATGAATAAGAAGTGGGTTAAGCGGGATGTACTAGAGGGTACCAAGCTTAGGTGGATAGCTTATGTCAAGTAATGGGGGACCGTTTCAACCAGTAACCCATACGTATCTTTGTGGGCTCGACCCAAGTCGAGGACGGGACATGCATACTGGGCTTGACTGTAAGAGGCCAAAACGGTTAGCTGTGGCAATGCAAGTCCAACGGGTTCATATGCGTCTTTGGACCCAGGCTGGTAGGTAAGACGTTGTTGCATCGTGTAGGTATAAGCCATGCATTATTGTGGTATCGGGTTGCCACTTTGGGGAGTGATACACCCCACTGTGGCGACAGCACGGGTATCTACGAGTTAGGGAGCCGATCGCTTGGGGGTAGTGGGTACACGTAGTGGAGATAGGGGCAGGCGACACCTATGAAGGCAGCTAGGGGTGCACGAAACTACCATTATCATTATTAAAGTCTTGTACGCGGGATCAACCTTAGGGTGACTAGTGGTGGTGCAGTATATCAATTATCTTATAATGGTGGTGCAATATAGTAATTATCTTATAGTGTTGGTGTAATTTAGTAATTATATTATAGTGGTTTAAGTGCGCTTGAACGATATCGTTGTTCATCTTGTTTCCTTGTTTACTCTGCCATACTCAATGGTTCATGGTCATTTCCTGATTTTCCAACTTATGCCTTAGCCTAGTTACTTTGGTAATTATATTGTTAAAGTTATCGCACTCGCCATACTTTATGTCCGACCCCCCTTTGTTTCCTCCTCTTTTCTTCCTTCCCCCCTAGGTGCTCAGGTTGGAACTAGCACCAATGGAGCTTGATTTTGGACAGCTGTACTTCTTGCTTTTAGAAGATTGCTTGGATCGCTGAAGTAAAGTTCAGCCTCTCTTTTATTTATGGCTATTTTGTATTGGGGATTATGTCTTTCAATTCATGTACATTGAGTTGGTCAAGATGGATATTATGTACTTTGACTCTGGTTTTGATGATGTAATCAAACTTATGTATTTTCCGCTGCATTAAAATAAAGTTTTAAAGTTTTAGTACTGTTTATATTTATCTTGTTGTTAAGTTTCTGTTCTATACACACTTAAAATGCTTCATGGAAGTTAATGCATTCCCTTTGTGAGTGACATTAATGGACGTGGGGTGTTACAGATCTACAACTTCTGTTTATAAAGCCTCGGCCAGAAATGCACGGATCGATGGGTATTAAGCAAAGAAGAACAGGGGGTTATTTACAAAATGGATTTTTGTGAAAAAGAGGGATTTTGGTGGAGGTGGCGCCCAGGACCAAGGGGAGAGGCTTAACTAGTGGCGACAGGGGGTACGATGGTCGAAGGGGGTGACTGGTGGTGGTGGCGGGCGCGGAGGAGCTAGGCTTTGGGGGAGGGCTTCTAAGGTTTTGCAAAAGAAGAGAGATAAAGAAGGAGTGGAAGGGAGGAGGAGGAGGGGAAGGTGAAGGAGGAGAGGAGGCGACATCCGATGGTGGGAGGTGGCAGCTGGAGGAGGGGCGGCAACTATGGGTTTGAGGGAGAGGCCGTTATAAAAGAAAATGAGGAAGGAGGAAGGTGAAGAGAGAAAGGAAGAAAAGTGATTATACACTCGTTTCTCTTCGAACCACCTGACTACAAACGATCTCCATTTGTCATGAAATTCGGGCACGAGACAATACACGTGATGACGAGTCCAACGAATCAAGTCTCGTCGAATTCCGAGTTCGTTTGACCTTCCGTTTAATTTCTCAAACAGGCTCAAATAAGCTTCAAAAATGTGATTTTATAGTAGCTTTTCTTCTTGTATGCCCAAACGCTAACTCCAAAAATCATGAAATTTTGGATTCTACCATTATTTGACGATACAAATCCAGAAAAAAAGTGAAATCGAATTCTGAGATCGTCTCAATAATGTTCCTTTGTAAACTGATCGCCTGTTTTTGAGCAAATGGTTTTGCTTCGCACGACCACATACTGAGTCTGTTTGGCGCAAATTTAGAAACCCAAAAATAATTTTTTATTATGAATCCAAAAAATTTGGTCTCGTCGAATTCTAGGTTTCCTAGCAAAATTACAATTTTTAGGGGTTATGCGATGATTTTAAAAATCAAATTTTCAAATACAAGGCTTATAAACCAAATTAATAATTTTAATGAGTTTGTTTTAAGTCAAATAAAATATAAAAACGAATTTTAAAATTATTCTCAAAATTTATTTAGAAAAAATAACCAATTTATATTTCCATATTTCTTAAAATAGCTTAAATTAAAATTTTAATTTGGTTCTGAAAATACGGGTTGTTACAGGTAACCTATTTGGATGTAGGAAATAACAGGTTGGAGGAATCCAACAGGATCGCTCACTGATAATGATAAGGTTTATCAATATACTTTGTTGTGTTTGTTTAAATGTCAAATTGGTTGACAAAACCTTTATTTCACTGTTTGGTACTTTAGTAGACATTTTCCGCTTTAGTACAATTGATAAATTAATAGATTTTCAGAATCGATGTTAAATTTATTCTGAACATTTTCGAAGTTATATTTATGTATGGAATACGGTTTTTATTTTAAAAGTAATGCCGAAGTTTTATTTACATCCTTTTATATATTTTATGGAAATTCTAAGATGTTAGTAAATAATTGATTGAGCAGTATAAATTGAATTGGAATGATAAAATGGTTTGTGAAAAGGCAGTAAGTGCCATAAAAGAAGTCAAAAAGGTTTTAAAATGTTGAAATGGATTAATGGACAGTGAATCTAGAAGAATTGGTTAAAGAGTTTAAAAGTGAATATTTTCGTAACGAATGAACGTCTTTACAAACGTTGTTTATAAATATACGAAATGAGATTAAAAATGTGTTCGTGAATGAGATTAGCGAAGAATGAAATAGGAAATGGAATAGGAGTACAGACTTGTAAATTTATAGTGAAATCAATATTTAGTATTGGATTCAAAGCCTAGTTTTTTAAATGGTTTAGTAAATGGATACCGAGTAGAATTGAAAATTAATGACATTCACATATGAATGTTAAAATAATTGTTTTGGAAAATCAGATAAGAAATTTGGTATTAATTTGGAAATGATAATAGTTTGGTAAGTTGTATTATAAAAGAAGTTATGTGAGTTTTTGAGAAGTAAACATAAATGACTAAGTTACTGGTAAACATAAATTTTAATAATAAAGATTATTGTTTTCGTATATAATAAGGAATTCATATATCATAACACTACTGTTATGAGAAATGATTTCCAAAGGAATATGATGTTGGTTTTAATAAATTGGAACCTGTTGTACATTGGTTGAGTAGAGTGATTTTCGAGGTGTCAATCTAATGTTGGTTTCGTCCTTCAGGGTTGTATACTTAGAGATTTATCCACTTACCAATTGACAATGAGAAGTTAATAAAGTAGAAGTGAAATGGTAATTGAATATTCTTATATTAAATAAGAAGAAGTGAAATGATTTCCTAATATTGGAAGGTTTAGAAGTTTTAATTAATGACAGGTTAATTAAAGAGGCTAAATGATGTTGCGTATTGCATTAATAGTGAATTTATTTTCTTTTTATGAATGAATGATTGTTTATTTGATAGTTAATGACCGACTATCAAATCTGGCCTATACGATGGATGGTACGGAAAGACCAGGATCGAATTTATATTCGAAAACCATTCTTCACCAGTGAATACGAAAGCATGAAGATATCAAATGCTGGTTGAAGATGTAGAAATTGAAGACCGTGGATCTTTATAAAACGGAGGAACCACTAAGAATCTCGGACTTGCAACCAGAGATAAAATGGGGTTCTGTCGTGGTTGAAATCTATGAATTTTAAGGACTACTCGCTACTGATCCATAGAGTGATTCCTAGGATTTGGTAGGAGAGTGTCTTCGGTTCATCCTGATCCTAGATGACTTGTATGGACGAATGTCTGATAGAGTATTTCCATAAGAGTCATGTACATTGATTTTTATAAACGTATTTCTGTTGGTGGAGGAGAAGACACCTTATCGCTTAACACCCAGAAAATTTTATGGACGTCAATTAGTGATTTCTGGCGGATCTGACAATGTGGCATTCAGAGTGAAAATGATGTTGCAATAATCTAAAAAGGAAATTATAACCTCATGGCCCCATCAATTGGAAAATGAAAAAATTGGGAATGAAACATTGCTATGTAGGTTGCTTCCATTAGGGTGTATTATCATCATCTACAGAAAATTTATTTATTCCTTCTGTCAATTATGTATCTTTGGATAACGGTTATGTGGGCCCAACGTTGGTGATAATATATTCGGTACACTCAAAAGAAATGAGTGGTTAGCCATGTGTGACTGGTTTGCGAGATGTTATTGTTGAACCCCAGTCTATTCCTCTCTAAAGATTCACTATCGGAAGGTGGATCCTTACCTTATCATATTTGGAAATCCATTATCCAATAAGACCATGAAGTCTTTGATTATATACTATGTGTGCGGAGCGTGAGATGCAAGCATTTTGCTAGATGGTTATTTATTTTAATTTAGACACTATTATAAAATCAGAATATATATGATTTCAAATTTTTTTGGGTAATCGTAAGGTAAAAACCATCTGTATTTATGTGTGGACTGGTCATACGATTATCCTTTTCTTTTGAAAGGATTTTTAAAAACTAAAATCAAATTGGATGATACCTATAAACTTAGTGAGTTTACTCACGCTGGTTCACCAGACTGATCCGTGGCATTTTAAATGCTCGAGTCAGATTGAGTTTTGCAGGTTCAGACTATCGGATGTTGTGAAATCCAGAGACAAGTTGGAGACGTATGATTCGTATCTAGTATTATTCCGTTGTATGTTGTATATGAGGGCATGTTATTATAACTGTCCAGATGTATTGAATGTCTGTTGTACACTTATGATTGTAAGTATTTTTCAAGCCCTCAATAAAGATTTATTTCTATATTATATTTTGTTCTGCTGCGATGTGAGACTTTGTGTATTGTTGGTTTGTTCTTCTTCTTTTTTCTTCTATTTTAATATTTCTTTCTTATCTTTTCTCACCCTCTAATTTCTTTCTTTTAGTTATCTAGTGTTTTCGCTATTTGGGGTTTTGCAAGCAATTCGGGTTTATGTATTATTGTTGAAATTCGGGCGTCGAATTCCGCTGGTTCATTACACGTAAATTTAAGGTGGAAACTGTGAAGCCTTATTTCCAAGACTACTGCCAAGCAGCTGTAGTGACACACCAGGTATTTGCATTTAATATTGTTTTCCTTGTACACATGCCAAGTTGTTGTAGTGATGTATACATGCAAATTGGGTTGAAGTAGATCAAAGATTTTAATGCAAAAGAAAGACAAGGCTGAAATAAGTTATGCATAATCAATAAGAGGGCGTGACAGACATACACTTGGTTCAGCCAAAACTGATCTAGTGAAAAAGATAAATGATGGTTGCTGAAAAGACATGCAGTTTAATAACTTAAACATGCGTGTGTAACTAGAACATGCAGTCCGATAACATGTAGTCAAATAAAATGCAACATTTGGAGATATAATGTGTTATTCACATTGAGAATATACAATGATCATTGCATTTACCATTGTAAAGATTTATACTGCCTAGGTTTGGAGACTATACCATGTGAATAACAAACCGTAAGTCATGAAATTTAAATCTACAGACTGTACAATGATGTGATATTGTTGTACTTACACTACTTGCTATCATAGCAATACATTGATGTCGCAACAGCAACAAAATAACAGCTGAGGCAACAATGACATTCTCCTCTTTTAGGGAAATGAAATGATATAATGTATATCATCTTAACTTTATTCATGTAAATATAATCAAAGATCCAACATATATACTTCAACTAGCATATTGAATAGTTGTAGTAAAAATGTCTTGAAAGTTTTTGATGTACAATTTGTTCATTATGTGAGGCTATTGAAACAGAACCAGCGCAAAGACGAGTGTAGTCCCTTCTTTAGATGTAAGGTAGTTTTTTTGTGACGATCCAAATTTTTTTAGCTAGTTAAACTTAATTTTTGGGATATAATTCGAATTTTCGGGATATAAAATGGATTTGATATAATTTAATATGGATTTGAAAGAATTATAATAAATATAAAAATGTTTAAATGATATTTTAAATAATGATTTTTGTCAAAATATCATATTATAAATTTTAGCAATGGTTTAACAAATTTTGTTATAACAAGATTTTCCGATACATATTTATAAAGTTATTTATAATAGGTTCTTTTCTAAATTAAATAAATACGTTTTTTAATGGATGAAATATATATATATATATATATATATATATATGGATAATAGAGTGAGAATAATTATTTAAATAAGTTATTAACATTTGATAATAATAATAATCGTTAATGTTTAATCGATAAAATTGTTTTTAAGTAACCTTTTGTCATTTTTTTTGAAAATTGGTTCACTTTTATTAACAACTAGAAAAGTACATACTAAGGTTAGCATACTAACCTAACTGCAAACTGAAAAGCGTAAAATAAAATACATATGAAGTACTAAATTAAAACCTAAAGAGAATTTTGAACCCATGATGAGGTTACCAACTCCATAGAAAGTGCGATCTCGCTGCACTTATAATCCTCTACTATTATCCTTCGAGTCTTTTCTTCGAGTGACAGAGATTAAAACAGTTTGCCACCAATATATTACGAATTTAATAGACCCATGGTAAGGTCATCTTCTAAGCCTGGAGAGAGCATCCACTTGACACAGCTAAATGTCATTTAGGAGAAACCCACTAACAGCATGCATATCATTGCTGCAATACTGACACTACTTCTTTGCTCCACATCTTTCAGCTGATATTGAGTGTTTCTTCCCCTGTGTTGACATGCAAGTATCCATTGTCTTAACAGTAACCAAGGTAATAGTTACTGAAGTTGTTAAAATTTTAGTTATTAAGTAATGATTATTAAAACATGATTTATAATTTAATTTGTTAAATAAAACATCGTCAAATTTTTGCCAATAATAAGTTAGCTGTTGTCGTATTTTATCGGATTAATCGTCGGATGTTTAAGTGGATTAACAATAAGTTAGAACACTTGAATTGGTAATGGTGGAGAGGCGTTGAAAATTAGTGACACTTATAAGCGTGGTAAATGGTGTTGCTAACATGCACATGGTTTTGGGTTCATTGTTTTGTGCATGCGCATGGTATTTTGAAACATGATTTTATATGTGTCTTCTTGCATGCTAGTAGGCTTCTTATGGGTGACATGTGTCCATGGAAAATTACCAAAATACCACTTAAATTGGCTATAAAAGGAGAGCCATATACCACCATTTTCAAACGCTCTCCTCTCCATTCCCTTAGCTCTATTCTCTCCATCCTCTCCTCTTTCATTTCAGCCATGTACCACCACCTTATTTTTCTCAGCCTCAGCCCATGCCATTAAATTGCAGGGTCCATATCTCCTCCAAAATTATTCCAAATCATATAGTTCTTTTTCCCAGTTTTGGTATTTTTTTCAGTGGCTACAAGTTTGTAGTTGAGCAGTTTTACAAGTTCTGAGCCTAACTATTCCAAAAACCTGAATTTTTTTGGAGCATATTTTCTGGCTTCTTTTTTAAATTTGAAAAACCCCTCCATCATTTCGGCCATATCTCCCTAAAAATAATCATAATTGATAAAAAAAAAATTTAATTGAAGAGAAAAGAATTCTCTACAACTTTGTAGTTCGGAACTTTTCCAAATTCAGAGTGTAGCTAGTTCAAAAACTAGAAGAAAGTTAGCTTATTTTTCTAGTCAGAAAAGTTAAAGCGAATGTGCACGGAAATTCTGTCCGTCGGTGTCCACTAGGCTCACCTAGCGAAGAATTGGAAAGTTGTAAGGGTGAGAACTCCTTAAATTTGTACACTAGTCTAATGTGAATTGATTGAAATTAATTAGTTATGATTCAGTTAGTTTACTAGTGTTATTAATTAAATAGGTAATGGGGGGTTGATGGTTGTTTGTATGTGATGATGGATGATGATTGTGTAGATTAGAACAAATAAATGCACTATTAAGTTTTGATTGTTATAACGCTTACATACAATTATTATTTATTTAATGATGGTTGCTATTGTAATGACCCTGGGATTTTGCGATCCTGGTTATCGACACCAAACACGATATCGACTAATCAAGCATCGGAAATACCGGATAGTCCACGAAAGAAATTAGAGGGTGAGAATAGATAAGATAGAAACTTAGAATAGAAGAAGAAGAACATACAACATCAGAGTAACATGAATCTCACAGTGGAACGAACAACATATAATAGATAACATGTCTTTGAAATAAATCAGTATATGTATACAGTAACATTTTCAGACTATAACACTTACAACACAGCGAAAATAACAATAGCTATATAATCCTGAAGCCTCCTGCTCTAAGCTCTCCAAGTATATCTGTAAAATCCTGACTACTTGATTGCCCGTACAAAATTGGGCACCCAAGAGTTTAGGGAAAATAAAACAAAATAAACTCTGGGTCAGTCATGTGACTAGTTTGAGTAAACTCAAATCATTTGTTTAACTTTAAAAATCCTTTTAAAAGAAAGAATAATCGTAAGAATAATCCACACATAAACACGGATGGTTTTTACCTTACGATAACCCAAATCATTTATAAAACGATATTATTCTGATATTATAATAATGCCTAACACTAGTAATATCAATTTAGTAGAAACGCTTGCATCCAACGTTCTACATATATAATATACAATCAAAACCGCTGGCTTTTCTTTGGGGAATGGATTCCAACTATGACAAGGTATGGATCCACCTTCCGCTTAGTGTACTCTAGAAGCGATACACTGGAGTTCAACAAGAACATCTTGCAACTCGGCCACACATGACCGACCACTCATTTCGCTTGAGTGTAGCGAATATATTGTCACCTTACAGTTGGTAAACCAACATAACCATTCCCGGGAGATACAGAATTGAAAGAAGTAACAAATATGAATATTCTCTAGATGGTGACAATATACCCTACTTGGGTGCGGCCCACTTAACCATGCTGCCTGCCCGATTTCTGTCATTGCCCAGTTGATGAGGCTAGAGTTCATAATGTATCTTTCAACAGATTACTCATTCATTCACTTCGAATGCCACATCGCCATACCCGTCAAATCACGATTTGATTTCCCCAAAAATACCACGGGTATAAGCTACGAGAAACGAATTCCTCCGCCACCAACGTAAATATGTTTGAAACGATCAACTTACGTGATCTACCAGATATACTCTGTCAAACATTCATCCATTCAAGTTGTTCTAGGACTGGACAAACCGAAGGCACTATTCTGTGAATCCATCTTAGGAAATTTCTACCTAGGATTGCCAGAATAACCCTTGTATAAACTCCGTCTTCAATTTCTCTTCGATCTACTTGATTCGAAATGCTAACGCCCATACAGAGTGGTTCTCGGATAATAATCCAACCAGTCTCTTCGTATTGACGACGGAAAAATGGTCAAAACTTTGATAGTCTGTGATTTAACTATCAAAGAAAAACACATGTGCAAATAACGATATTATCTCCAGATGGAAATTATATCGATCAATCATCATTTAACATTTATCTCTTTAGTTCATTAATTTACTTGTCTCTTGTTTCCATATATTCTAAATTCTTATTTTCTATTATCTGAAAACATTTCTGATTCTTATTTGGAAAACATTTCCAAAACTCCTTCACTGGATTTAAACTGATGTTTAAATCAAACATCGCCATGTCGACTCAAACCATTTCACTCATTAACTAAATTCACTTAACAATCCTTTACTATCAAACCTTAGCCATTCCTTAGTTAAGAAGGAAGTCAATCAAGTTGGGGTATAATTACCTCTCAGACCTTAACTGAACAATGTTTTAACTTTGGAATAGACAAAGTTTATCTTTTAAACCTTTAACAACTTCCTTGCGAACCTCACGGATTCTATTTACGAATCTACTTCTTTTATAAAAACATTGGTTATAACGATAACGTTATAATCCCTACTTTCGAAATATCTAACTTCAAATATAACTTTTATTCTTTAATTTGAATAAATAAATAAACACCTAATTTATAAATAAATAAATCTTGATTTAAACACCAGAAAGTATTAGTACTTTCCCGAATTCGATATAATCGAATTCGACGATTAGCTCTCTTCGAATAACTAATATTCGATTAACTCACTTCGAACAACTAATATTCGATTAACTCACTTCGAATAGCTTATATTCGATTACTCTCTTCGAATAACTAATATTCGATAACTCTTCTCTTCGAATAACTTACATTCGGTTTAACTCCATTCGAATAACTTATATTCGATTTAACTACTTTCGAATAACTTATATTCGATTACCCCTTTGAATAACTAATATTCGATAACCCCTTTCGAATAACTAATTCGATAACTCCTTTTGAATAACTAATATTCGATAACCCCTTTCAAATAACTAATATTCGATTAACTCATTCTAAATAACTCTATTCGATAAATTTTTATCTTCGATTAATCAATACTCGACGAACTCTAACTCGATTAACTAACACTCGACTAACTCTAACTCAATTAACTCATTTCGATTAACATCTTTTGATTAACCCCTTCATTCTACTCGAATAAACTATATTCGATTAACTCTTTTAATTCTATTCGAATAAACTATGTCTTTTATAACTTTATTTCGAATAGCTAATATTCGATTTAACTCCATTCGCTTGACTCTAGATCGCAGCGATCACAATGGTTACGCCTGATTCCCTCAGGAAACATCCGACCGCCGTAGGCTATCCGCTGCCCTACGCATTATGCTAGCAGTCTTACGAAATGGCAACTCATCCTGAATAACTATGTTTGGCTACCTTTATCTCAAATAACTATATTCGATCAACTCTAATTGAATAAATAATATTCAATTAAATCCTAATTCGATTAACTATGTTCAATTAACTCTATCTGGTTAATTCTTTATTTGATTAACTAATATTCGATTAACACTAATTGTATAACTAATATTCAATTAACTCTACTGATTAACTCTAACTGGTTAACTCTAACTGATTAACTCTAACTGGTTAACTCTAATTGATTAACTCTAACTGATTTACTCTTTGTCAATATTCAATTTCAAATATCGATGCTGAAATCGATTCTTACTTCTCCATATAAGTCTTAACTTATATATTCTATTTATCCAATGATAAATATTTTATTTATTTTTTAAAATATTATTTATAAATTTATCTTCTCCACTTATTTGTTAAAATAGATTTCTATTTAAAATCTACTTTAAATTCATATTCTGTTATACCCGTGTGCGAAGCACGGGTCTAAACTTTCCTAGTGTAAAATTCTCTTTTTATGCAATTCTATTTATTTATCAAACAATTCCATTTTGATAATTCTATTTATTTCCTAAATAAATATTTCTTTTTATAACTTTATTTATTTTCTAAATAAATATTTCCTTTAAAAAATTATTTTATTTACATTCTAAATAAATATTCCTTTTACACTTCTATTTATTTTCTAAATAAATAATCCTTTTGTACTTCTATTTATTTTCTAAATAAATAATCCTTTTACATTTCTTTTACAAGCATTTTCATTTATATTTGTTTTACAAATATTTTCCTTTATATTTGTTTTACAATTAATTCCCTTTTCAACTCTTTAATTTTATAATTATTTCCTTTTATAAAATCCTTTTCCTTTTATTTATAAAATCCATTGATTTTATATAAATAATTTATTTTCAAAATATACTTTGAAAATCCCCTTTTTACATCCCAGTATTTCTTACGGTATTTAAAATACCAAACAACAGTGATCGATATCATTCAAACACACATAATCAACAATAGATTATATATCACATCATATATCACAATGTATGAAACAAAACAGTATTTTATATATTGAGGAACCCAGTTGGGTCCCTCTAACCTGTTTCCCTGCATCACAGATGTTAAACAATATAATTAACATCGATTTCATTTCACTATGAACTATTCTGCTAAACAGAGTCAATCTTTGATTAACGATTTATATATATATATATATATATATATATATATATCGTTATCTATAATTTCAAGCAATACATAAGCAATTCAACCAAACAATTAACACACAGCAATCAACAGATAATTATCAGTTCTAAGAATACGTTATAGAAATATAACTGTTCAGAGTTGGTGAGTTTTACTCACATTGGACAATCATCGTTAATAACGATAACCATCGCTTGATTCAGACGGACAATTTATTTTGCTATAAATTGTAACGAGCTCCGATTCGCTCAAAGTCAGTTCCATTGTGGAGTCCTCGTCCCTACGGTCCCAACGGATCCGACCTTTCGTGATTCTGATATCGTATAGTAAAGATATTAATTATACAAGTTGAATGTATTCATTAGTCAAATAAAAGTTAAATTAATTTCCTATTAGGCCTTAACCTTTGTAGCCGGCCCAACTCCTCACCTAAATACCCAACCGCACACTGCTGTCTCCCTTACCAACAATTGCCGTGACCTGCTCCTTAATTACACAGCCATTTTCCATGGTTCGAACTCCCACCGATCCTCCTTTCTTCTACGAAAACCCAAACAAAAATCACTAACGTACTCCTCCTGCAAATCTCCACACAACCATATGTATTTCAAACAACTCGCACCCAAAATGAATCCCCGTCGTTCCCAGGTTTTTCACCGCACTACCCAAAAAAATATCGAACCCTATTGCAATGGAATTTCACCAAAAGCCCCAAACAAACTCGTTTCTCCTATATAACCATGATTCCATACTCCAAAATCAACATTAAAGCCTCACAAACCCAATCGCCTCAACCCTAGAATGCTGCGGAAAAACCCCATGAACCAGGTTGACGTCGAACCCAAAGAAAATTACATTAAGTCGAAGAGAAGTAAAGTAGGAACCCAAACATATATAAATTTCCATATGTAGGATTTTATTTGAATTTCTTTGGATTTTTCTCAACATGGTTCTTCACATTTTAATTTTCTTAAGTGGCGGCGGAAAATCTGTTGAGGGAAAGAATTAGGTTTTAGGAAGTTATGGCTATTTATAGGAGAAATATAATATTTTATTTTTGAATATTAAATTAAATTTTAAGCGACCGCTATTTTTATTTGTCCTCTAAAATTCCTGTAACCACACATGACATTCAAAAATCGCGAAACTGGACATGCGACTATAGTTCGACATTAAGAACCCAACGAAACTAGTTTCATCGAATTCCGACTCCGTTTGCTCACACAACGTATTTTTAACCGTCAAAATATTGACTGTTTTTCACTTTAAAAATCCGTATGGCCACATACAGACTTCAAAAATCATGGAAATTGAAATCTAGCAAAAATTTAATATTGCGGATCCAACAAAATTAGTTTCGCCAATAACAGAGGTCGTTTGCAAAACTGGCCATTTTTAAAGCTCTAAATAACCCATTTAAATATATAAATAAATTTAAAAATAATAAAATTTAATATTTAAAAATAAATATTATCGTATATATATTCACACAGAATATCATACAGCTCCAATTGGATTTATAACTCGATATTTCAAAGTTCTCAGTTATATCGATATTCGATTTATATTTAAATCCTTTTATAATATAAATATAAATTTATAAATTTCAAAGGAATTCCATAGCGACTTTTCTAAAATTTGATTTGGATATAAATCAAAATCTACACAATGAAATCCCGATTTTTCTCTTCCACTAGAAAAATATACTTCACCAGCTCCAAACGTTTCTTGTTTAACAGAAATCCGATTTAAAACGGATTCTATATATTCAGTTGAAGTTCAAATGGCCAAATAGCGAGCTGTAGCGCCATTTCGAGCTCGATTATAATTATAATATAATTATACGTTCAAACTATCGTTATTTAAATATATTCGTTTTTCTAATTCATTTCTAAGCTGAATTAAATCTCAGAAATAATCCAATTCACAAAATATTATGAATTCCAACATTTCTGATTATTTCAGAATTAAATATATTATTCTATTATTTATATTAATTAAATATTCGATATTATTTAATTAAACAACCATATAAATCTCTATATCGCTATTTAAATAATTAAATAAATTAATTATACATCGCTGAAAAATACTGTTCGTTACAGCTATGGATGTTTATAATGTTGTGTGACACACATTATGACATTGCAATTACGGTATTGCATTGGTAATCGGTTAAATCTCCTTTGTAGTTGGAACTGTAAACAATATTATATTTATAATATTGAAAATTTGATTTGAAACTTTTAATTTCAAATTTGAAATAGTTCGAAAATGAAGTTAAAATGTATATGAATAATTTTCGTAAGGTGAATGTTTTGTTAAACGAGTTTTCGAAATAAAACGGGGTGTAGATTTTAAACAATGAAAACAGGTTTTGTTTTGAAAAAGTGAAGTTTGGTTTCCCTATCTAGAAAACGTTTTGATTCAAAATGATTTCGTAAATGGTATTATATTATTTTTTATGAGCTTCTGTAAATTTTGAAGTTAATCGGATAAAATTTTGGAAAATAATATTATTTTATTGATATAATAGTATTATAATATTCGATTTTTAAATTTAAATTGAAATTGAAGATAAATATTTGAAATATCATTTTCAAATGGATTTATATATGTTTATAAAGGTATACAATTGTTTTGGAAGTAATTCGAATGTAGTTTCAACATACGACGCTACTTGGTCTGAATAGGACTAGTCACGCAGCAACATTTCGTGAATTTCGACTAATAAATTTAAACGTGTATATCTTGAGCACTTTAAATCGGATTTCAGCGAAATGAAAAAAGTTTTGTTTCAAATAACAATGGTTTTCAAGTGAAAAGATAATTTTCAAATTTTGATATATAATTTTCAAGTTATGTTCAAAACAGTTTGGGAAAATGTTGTTGTAAGTCTTTTCATCGACCCTAACTGTAAACAGTTATTTTTAATATTTTAAAATTATGTATTTTTTTGTAAAATTATCTAAAAGCATTTTGAATTGGAAAATTTTAGTTTTGGACAATATAAAGGTTATTTTGATCAAAATAGTCAATATAACTGTTTTGTAACGCTTTTGAAATGTTGTTGTAACGCTTTCTTTAAAAACAATCTATTTTAAAGTTTTTTACTCGAAAACTGTTTTACGAACCATAAGTAATCATTTTTGAAAGATTTGTGATATATTTTAAAGGTTTAAAACTATTAAAAATGTTTTATGTGGAATTTAAATTGATTTTTTTTAATATTAAAAGTGCTTTTTCCAATTTTAAACAAATTGGATATGGTTGAAGATGAATCTTCGGATATTTGATATTAGTTTTGTAGATGATAACTCCTACTATTGAGGAATTTGGAAGGTAGTTACTGTTATTATGCTTATTGTATGAGTTTGATGCAGAAGTTAATATTGAGGCTAAGTTGATGAATTTCTATGATGATCTAATATCAAGGGTTTGATAAATTTTCCGAACTAAGATAAGGGTTTCCCAATTTAATTCAGATAAGTTAGATAGAAATAATCCTTGGATATCTGATATGAAATTCCATGGTGTAAACGTATATTATCTAAAGCATTTGGAAGATATTTATATTGTTATTCCGCTTATAGTAGTCGTTTATTATGAGAATTGGTATCAAGTATAACCAAAAACAATTTCTGTGTAACTTATGTTCAATATCTATTAATTTGGATCTTGTTGTGAATGGTATCTTCAGTAATATAATTCTTGGACCTTAATGAGATTGAGTTGTGGAAATTTGTATTGTAATTGGGGATTCAATCAAATCTTTGATTTGAGGAATTTAAAATCAAGGAATTTGGAAAGAGCCATAATCTTTTAATTAAGATGCAAAGAATTGAATTTTGGATAATCCTTTTTAAAGTGGAAATCGTCGTTGAAATTTTGAAATATGGATTAAGGATTTTAAAAGGAACCGAGTTTTGGTTAATAAGTTATCAAATAAAAAGGGTTTGAAAATAACTTAAGAATGAATTAGAGGTTTTGATTAACTAATTATTGGAGGAGATTTGGTTGAAATCATGTGTGATCTATAATTGTGTTTTTGAATTGCACTTATTATTTGGAAAAACTAAGGATCAGGTTTATGTCCAAAACCCATTCCAAGTAATAATACAACGTTATGGAGCAATTAGAGACATTGAAGATGACTATTAAAGACTAGGGATCTTCACATCGTTTGGATTGATTGCTGATGTCTTGTTTGGGCCGATCACCTAATACGAGGTTATAAGTGGCAAGATATCTGGATGTATTTGGAGATTTTCCGAATTTTGGTTTCGTTCAGACCTAGAACAGACTTGTATGGATAATGTATCTAACATTGTAATTTACTACGTAGCGCGATTTTTATTAATGTATATTTGTTTGGTAGCGGAGAATTCATCCTCTTAGCTTAACACCCTTCACTGAGACATATGAACTTAGAGGTTATATATTGATAGATATCATTTATGCATGGTGAATGGACAATGTGGCATAATTAAGTGATGAGCTGTTGATGATCAACGCATGACTTATTGAAGCGTAGCTTTGTGTATATCGTTACCCCGACAAGCCTCACACCCCGAAAATGGCCAAAATTGGAAGAAATATGGTAGGGTTATGAGTGTATTGTCTGCTTCTAGATAAAAGGTGTACCATGGTATGGAACCGACGTATTAACCTATGTGGAAAACATCTACTTTTAAGGTTTTTGTTGTGCAGGTACTTGGTTAAAGGTTGGTAACGACCAAGAGACGGCATACTCAGGCGTACTCTCAGTTATTTGGTAAGGGATAACCAACCCTTGTGTAGCATGAGGAGCATCATTGTTGATCCTCGTACATCCCTCTAGAGGTGTTAAAATTCGGTTCGGTAAGGAAATTCCTTTGCCCGGTCATTTGTTGGAAACCTAATCTCCATTATTTACCCATACAGTTTTGATTGTATAGCCTGCTGGTTACTAGCAGGAATATGTTAGTATAATGGAATGGGGCATTATTCTGGCTATGATTAATACATTTACTTTCAAAATGTTTTTCACACTATGCACTAATAATTATATAAAAGAGGATTTTCATGTATCAAAGCATTTTTAACTATTATAAGGAGAAACTTCGTCCATATGTGTGTTTGCATTGTGTGTGTGCCAAGAGATCTTATAATAGTTTCAATTTTTTTTAAAGTCGTTATGAATTTCTATGCAATGGTATTCACATGTAACAAATCCATTCCGTGTTTAGCGGCGTGGTCCAGTGAATTACCTAACTTTAAAATAAACCTTAAAAAACAACTATTTTGAGTTCTCACACTTGTCCCATGATTGATCTAGAGTTTATTTCTCCTGCACCTAAACTTTGGTGCCCATAATTTTTCACACGGGTAGCTAGTAGTTTGGTTTGCAGATTTTCTCAAAGATGGATTCAGGATTGGAGTCAGAGCTATATTTTGGATCATTTTCCTTCCGTTGAGAGTGTATTTTTATTTCTTTCCAATGTGTGTTTCTGTTGTACTCTGATATTTCTATAACTCTGATATAATATTATTGTAATGATAATGGAGAAGTTCTTTTACTTTTGTGCAAATGTGTAAGTACCCCTAACAATCCTTCTTTATGAACGGTTTGAGTCGGTTTAATTGCCGGTAAAAACCATGCAAAAAGGCGGGTCATTACAGAAGTGGTATCAGAGCTTTGGTTTATACAAAACTTTGGGGTACGACTCATTTAAACAAAGGAGAAAGGACTAATTATAGTTGGTATTAGTAATGTCCCGTAATAATGAACTTGTTAGAAATAGGGTTAGTAATGCCGTAGAATGGGTTTCTATAGTACTATATTCGAGAGACTGTCTTTTCACATAAAACGGAATAATTATTGGGACTAATACATTTTGAAATATAATAGAATTCATGCTAAGATATAAATTTGGGTTAAATTTGTTAAGATATTGGTTATTCTTCTCCAAACAAACTAATTAATATGGTTAGAAATTAAATTAAACAATAAGTTTCGTAACCTTTGTATTCAGAATGATTAGCAAGATAAGACCTAAGACAATGATTTATAACTCCGAATTTCTTGTTTATTAGAGGGTTGTAAATCATTGAGTGTTAAGCAGTTGGCTCAGCAAATGATAAGTCAGATGTAACAAATAACTAAAGGTCATTGTTTGGAGAACATTGTAGATACACTTGTCCAGACCTATGTGCGTTAAAGTATTCTACCCGGCATTTCCATTATGAGGACAAAATTTTGGCATAAAGAACTTTAAATCTTGAATTTGGAAATTCATAAGTTCGTGAAGGAAAGATAATTTTATCTAACCCCGTTTTCTTTCGAGGACGAAAAGTTTTTAGGAGGGGTAAGTGTGACGATCCAGAATTTTTAGCCAGTTAAAACTTAATTTTTTGGATATAATTTGAAATTTCTGGATATAAAATGAATTCAATATAATTTAAATATGGATATTAAATGATTATAATAAATATAAAAATATTTGATTGATATCTTAAATAATGATTTTTGTCAAAATATGATAGTAAGGGTTTAACAAGTTTTGATATACCAAAATTTTCCAATACATATTTAAAAGGGTGCATTTTTTACAGGTCCCTATTAAGTATTAAAATACAAGAAAAGTCCAGCGGTAGAAATTATAGAAATTTCATCCCTATTTTCAAAACGTGGCACATAAAATTCCATCTTTGTCCTTTAAACCCTAAAAATTCTTCGTTCCAGTAAATACCGATTCATTTATCGCGCCGCATCTTCAGGGGAGACGATCGAACAGGAAAATCATAAATTTTCAGCCGATTTGCTTTATTTTAATTCATTTATATGCGATTTTTCAGGCGATCTGCTGCAGCAAGTCGCGATTTATGAGCAGCAGTCGGTGGTGTAATAATGGGGAGATGTGAATGGAGGATTTGTGAAGGTGGAGAAGGCGTTCGTCATGGAATTAATGCAATTTTTGTATAAAATTCTATGGTTTTTGTGGATCATACAGTCGTATGTATTAATTTTTCATTTTATTTCATCTTCATTTCTTAATACGTTATAAGAATATGCATATATTGTTAATATGAGCGTATATGTATGCAACTATTGTTAGAACTCGTGCATATATGTTTGGTTATATTCAGGAAAGTTGCATATATGTATGCATATATTCTAGATACATGCATACAAATATGCATTTATTCTTAATATATGCATATCTGTATGCAACTTTTTTATCAAACATGCAGAAAAACAGAATATAGAATATATGTATATTTGTATGCATATATACAAAAAACTTGCATATAAATATGCAGATATAATTGTTATTTTGCTGAATTGTACGCATGTATTTATATTAATCTTAAGTTTATTATGTAATTTGATTATTGCACATTAGGCTTATTAATGTCAATTTTCTTCTTCATATAACAGTGTTTCTGCAGATATTGGTGTATTGGTGCTGTTGAAATTTGGGAATGATAGCTTATATGTTTACAGTTATTTTTGTACTGAGTTTTCTGCAATTTGTTAATTTCTGTGATGTTTACATCTATATGTTTGCGGTAATTTTGTGATGTTTACATTTACTAGCTTATATGTTCACAATTATATGTTTGCAGTTATTTTTGTTACATATTCTATAAAATTTTGCAGTTCTGTTCATACAACAAGTATTTTAAACATCGAAGACAGCATTAGCTATTTGATTAATACTGTAAATATTTGCTGTTATGTAAGCCAGTATTAGGAAAAAATGCATAAATGTATGTAAGTATTCAAAAAATTTCACACATCAAACATTTAGAGCATTTGCGTATATTTATGCAACTAATAATAATACTTTCATATAGGTATGAAAGTATCCTGAATATTTTGGCAATTCAAATGCGGAACATTTTGGCTTGCCAAAAAAAAATATGCGGAACATTTCATAATAGTTGCAAATAAGTATGCAATTATTACGAATAACTGTACACAAGCAAGCAAAATTTCATAATATCAATTAAAATCAGAAGAAATTAATTCAGTACATAAAATTCCCCAGTAATTCAATCTAGAAATTACATAAATATCTTTGCATAGTTCAAAAACAGAATATCAGTCACCATTTTTACAAGAAATACAACATTTTTTTACAATTTTAATCACTAGGACGTTTGCATCTAATAGCAGGTAGGTTTGTGTATGTTGATCATCTACATTCCAACTATAACGTTTGCAACTGAGAATTTTGTGAGCAAGCATAGATCGTTGAGCATTAACAACATCACCATTGTATATTTCATCACTTTTATCGATTTCTTTCTCCTCGCTTCTCTGTTTCATCACCATTTAGAACATTTTCTGAATATCTGCATATAAGTATGCTAATATTTAGGAAATCGGGATACAAGTGTTCTAATAAATATACCCAAATTTCCAAATAAATGCATGCAAATGTGAAAGTATTTTGAATAGATGCACATGAGTGTGAAAGTATCTATGCTATATTATAATTACTGGGTTACAATTCCAGCTCTCATAGCTTCTTTCGCTTATGTAAAGCTGAAGTGTCGCGCTTTACCTAAATCAAAACACCCATTGCTCCTATTCCACCTTCTTTTTGTTCCTATCTACAGACTTTCTACATCGTAACCCTAAATCATAGGCGATTCCATGTTATCCTAACACACCCTTACCTTACCTTCATGTTGTTTTATCATTCTTCCCCACTGCATCAAGGACAACTGCCGCTCCTTTCCAAGCATCCGTCAATTTATCTTCAAGGCATCGACTGTCATCGCATGTGGATACTATCTGTGTGTTTCTCCAAGTGCTATGTCTACCTTCCTTTTTTGACAACTGTTTGTCGTCTTTTTGGTTTCAGATCAACTAATTTTTCATTTGTGTTTTGTTTCCTACGTTGATTTGGATCTAATTTCAGATCTGCAGCTGTTACTGTTCAATTTGATATGTTTTTTCGACAAATCAAATCTTTAATTGTTTATTCTTTCGTATTGTGCAACTTATCCAGTTTTTCAACATTTGTTATAGGATGCGTTGTGCCAATGACTACAATCTCCATATTCAAACTTCATGATGCAATTGGATTCTTTTATTATATTAACAAGTTTCCTTCTGCATGTAAACAGTCATCCTTATTAAGGTAAGAACTCTCGGATTGTACTGATATTGCTACTATTTTATTCTTTTATTTTATTAAGGCACTTAAGGAATGTGATTTTGAACTTTTCTTTTTCGAGCTGATTAGTTAAGTTTCATGCACAAAATTTGATATTTTTTTAATTTCCCATAAATAGATCAATTTTAGTAACAACTTTGACTCATAATATACACCCTTATGACATATGATTTACCTTTGATTTTACTGTATGCATAATCTTATCTTTTGGCCTACTCAGTTTTGGTTTAAAAAATGCGTAGTAGATTCTGATGTTTATTTTCTGATGTAATATTTTATAATGCTTATTTAAGGTTATTTTAACTAATCTCGACAAGCCACAATGGTAAGGAGATTGCTTTTATATACATCTGTGTATCATAAAATTTGGTCCTTTGTTTATCCATGCTTTTTTTAATTGTTAATTATGTTTTTTCATATTGAAATGTTACCTCTTTTTATGACTTTACATGGTTCATATATATGGTGGTGTGTTCAATGTACGGAGAAGAATAGATAACTCAAAATAGTGTATATATTTTTTAAATAAATATAATATATGTTTCTTACACAAAATTTTATAATGTATTTGTTGCCATTTTCTTTTACAGAGCAACGGTAATAGGTGATTCAAATGGTCACCAAGGAAGGAGAAGAAAGTTAGAGTGGTAGATGTGAACAAGAGGACAAAAATTAAAAGGAGCCACTCTAGAGAAGTGAGTATTTCATCATTAAACCTATCTTTAATATTGTAACAACGATAATGCTAGAGAGTGACATTTTAGTAGGGCAAAAGGTCCGATTGAAATCCAACGAGTACAGTTTTGTGTGGACGAATAATTCAACAGCTGTCCGTGAATTGCGTGAAGAGCCACACTTTCTAGCCTCAGTAATTTCGGTCTTCATAGCATGATATGGGTAACTTCTAGCATTGAATAGTTAATAACAAACATATACAGTGTATTATTGAAAAAGAGCATTAGTTATGTTCAACAGCTATTGTTATTTTAAGCCTAATTTCATGATGAATGTTTTGCTTCTAGAATTAAGAGGCACAAATTAATTTTTAGATTAAATATTTATGGTTTTCAACATTGGTATGTTAAATTTTAATTTCTGATATGTTCCACTTTGGGTTATATTTGCTGGCAAATATGGGAATAAGGAACTTTGTATTCACTTTAATCTTTTACAATCATATTCTTCATATCAGATAATTAGCAAGAATTTTGATGTGCTACTCGATTTATGTTAAATTTGACATGAATTTATTATTTTATTTTTAATTTTCCAATTGTAATTGTTGAGAGGGCTTCTTCACTGTTTTGCATAGTGGCAAAGTTGGAGGTCCTAATCAACATGTAATCAATATCCATGAAAACTCTATGGATGGGTATTGTTTGTGCATTTTTGTACTCAAAATACTGAGAGTTAACAATTGATTTATTTGTTGCTTAAAATTCCTTAGCATCTGAATTGCTTAGTGGCATAGCAAACTTCGCGTTGATTAATTCATAAATTTTGTTCCTTTAGATAGATAGCATGCTAATTTTGGTTCACAGATTAGGAATTTCAGAGCATTTCTATATTTGGTAAGCAATAAGCAATAAATTTTCTTTATAGAAACAAGATTAATTGGGGTGTTTTAATTGTATTCTTTTTTATCTAGAAAATGAGCAGCGATGATGAGCATAGGCATGGTGATTTAGATTATTTGCGAGACAAATAAGATAAAGGTAAAAATGAAATAGTTTGGAATAATTCTTTTTTGATTTTACTCGGGTGATGTTCTTGAGTAAAAATGGTCAACACAAAAAGAGGACTATTAATCATATACAAAAACTTGGAGTGAAACTTTATTTTAGGCACTTCTATTGCTGAAAATTATGCGGGTTAGTTAACTGTATTTATTACATACAACGTTTCGAATGAGAGCCTCACCCCCTGGTGTGTAATAGAACAAATTACCTTGCATACTTAACTCTATGGTTAGTGTTGCTTCACAGAACTTAAAATGTGCTTTACAAGAGTCTGTAATAATCCATTAACTAAAACTAAGTACCAAATATATATATAATGTATATATTTATTGTATGAAAATTTGATTATTTGACCACTATAATTTTGTAATCTCAATTTTTTTTGGGTAGGTGAAACACTCAAATCTTCTTTAGTTACTTAAGATTAGATTTCATTGTTAAGTTACATTTTGTTATCATTCAGTTGCATTTCTTTCCTTGCTTTTTTTCCCGTTTATAATTTCATTTCATTTTTAATTGACTACTGGGAAAACTAATTTTAAAGCTTTGAACTTATTGTTGAAGCTTTGAATTCGGGCATAAATCAGATTCTGCATTGCTTTATAAGTCTCTTGTAACACCCCACTCCCGCTATGGTCACTCACTAAGGGAATGCCATAGCATCGGTGGAGTATTTTAGTGAATATAGAACAGAAGAATTACAACAAGACAGATATAAATAGTACTTGAAATTTAAAACATCATCTCATAACAGCGGAAATAAACATGTCTGGTTACATCATAAAACCACAATAAAAGTCAAGTACAATATCCATCAAAATAAAGAAGTACATAATCCCACTCTCTCATACAATAGCCAAGACAAAAGGAAAGATAACTGGGTAACTGGAGCTTTACATCTATCCAAGCTCCTAAAGACTGGAACAGCAATCCGATCAAGCTCCACTACTGCTAGGATCCACCGTAGGACCTGAGGGTTGGGAAAAAAAAGATAAAAACAACGGGGTCAGACATAAGTCTGAGCGAGTCCTATAACTTTAACAATACAATTATTAAAGTAACCAGAGAAGATATAAACTTGACCTACGGTAATGTCTGGGGATGAATGGCTACACTAAGCAGCTTGGTAAACTTAGGATAGACTAAGATAACTGTAAAGACGCATCTACCCACCCAAGGATAATTACTAACTGCACCACACCAGTCATTCCTACTTAAAGGTTGATCCCTCCCAAGGACATAGAAAATTTCCCCAGTAGTCTCGTATACCCCTAGCTGACTACATAGGTGTCGTCTGCCCCTATCTCCACTAGGTGTAACCACTACTCCCAATGATCGGCTCCCTACCGTAGATACCCGTGTTGGTCCCACAATGGGGTGTATCATTCCCCAAAGTGGCCACCTGATAATATCAACGGTGCACGGCTTTATATCTACACGATGCAACAACGGCTTATCTACCAGCCCGGGCCCACACACGCATATGAAACCCGTTGGACTTGCGTTGCCACCGCTAACCCGTTTTGGCCTCTTATAATCAAGCCCAATATGCGTGTCCCGTCACTCGACTAGGGTCGAGCCCACAAAGATACGTTTGGGATAATGGTTGAAATGGGCCCCCAACAAGCTACCCACCTAAGCTTGTCACTTATCTAGTGTATCCCACTTAACCCTTTAATCATGTTTAATTACATGTTTCCACTTGGTTAAGTATTCTAATCGTATTTTCTATTGCCACCCAAGGCAACCCACTAGATTCCACATGCCACCCCAGGCACCCACTAAATTTCCACATGCCACCCAAGGCACCCACTTAACCCCTTATGTCCCACTACATGCTAATATGGTTAAGTGTTTCTTAATTAATTAAGACCGTGATTTCCCATAAAGACCTCCCACATTAGACTGGCTGTTATGACCGCCTGGTTAAGCCGGTAGGGTCCAGGCAGTCTTACGTCATAACAGAGTCTAACCTCGTGTCTTTACCTTAATCACGTATTTAATTTATGGCTAAGACCTCTCACATTGGGCTGACATTTGTAGCAACTGGTTAAGCCGGTAGGGTCCGGGCAATTTTACACTACAAATGAGTCCAACCTCGTGTCTTAGTCGATTAATTACACCTAATTAATCACCCCCATATTAATTATCCCTAATTAATATCAAGTTTTTCATAACATGGGTAGACCTAACTCAATAGGTAAATTCCCATGGGGTAGACCTAACTCAATAGGTAAATTCCCACTTATGTTAATTTATTTTTTTATGGTATGCTTAATCATACCCAACCATACTTTTATTAACATATTTACCAACCCCATCGTTCCCCACGTAAATCGTTCTCATTTCATGACATAATAAAGGGGAAGATCCATCACAAATATCATGGGTTTAGCATACAACTTTGTCATGGGTTAAGAGGATGTCAACTTGCATATATGAGCATATATTAACCGAACTACATTTAACCCAAACTTGCATATAAGTATTCTCATAACTTGCATAACATGTTAAACATGCATTTAAGCATACCCATAACTTGCATAAGCATTCACATACTTGCATAAGCATGCATAACTTGCATATTACATTAAACTTGCATTTAAGCATATACATAACTTGCATAAGCATTCACATACTCGCATAAGCATGCATAACTTGCATATTACATTAAACTTGCATTTAAGCATATACATAACTTGCATAAGCATCCATATACTTGCATAAGCATGCATAACTTGCATATCCCATTAAACTTGCATTTAAGCATATACATAACTTGCATAAGCATCCATATACTTGCATAAGCATGCATAACTTGCATATCACATTAAACTTGTATTTAAGCATATACATAACTTGCATAAGCATCCATATACTTGCATAAGCATGCATAACTTGCATATCACATTAAACTTGCATTTAAGCATATACATAACTTGCATATGATCTTGCATAACAACCTACACATAACATCATACACATAACTTGCATATGAACTTGCATAACTCACTTTGTTAAACATGCATAAATCCACTTATTAAATATGCATAAACCCACTTGTTAAACATGCATAAACCCACTTGTTAAACATGCATAAACCAACTTATTAAGCATGCATAAACCAACTTATCAAACATGCATAAACCCACTTATTAATTATGCATAAACATAGGAAAACATAGAGTAGCATATCATTACAAATGATTCAAACTCACTAATCCGCATTTAAGACCATAAGTCTCATTACACCCAATCTACTTACTTTAACAATTGATGTTAAAGTGATAGAAACTCACCAAACCCAAGATTAGCAAACTTATGAAGTGGAATTAGTTGCTAAATATGAAGAAGATGATGATTAGAGGTTGATTAGAGAATGATTAGCTTGCAACTTCCTTCATAAACTAGTGGAGGCTCTCTCAAGTTTGATTTTGGCGGCATGAGGCCATCATTACTATTTTTAGTATGGATTAGGGTAGGTTTAGGGTGTATTTATAGATTAGGTGAGTGTTTTAGGCCCTTAGATTTACCCTAGGTTAGATTAGGACCCTTAGATCTCGGAAATCTCTAGAACCCAGCCCAGCCTTAGCCAGAAAACCAGATCTGGTGCACCCAAGCCCCCTGGTTCGACACGCCGTGTCGACAGGCAAGTCAACAGGCAAGTCGACACCCCTGTCGACAGGCCTGTCGACAGCCCTGTCGACATGGTTAGGGCGGGAATTTTCCCGCCTGGCCCCGCTGGTTCGATTTTTTTAAATCTTAATTTGAATTTTTAATTCTGTTTTTAGCTTTAATTTTTCTGCAAACTTCATTGGGCCATAACCGGGCCATACGGACTCCGATTCTCGAAAACTCGGACTCTATTTCGCGTATTTTTCCGAGACGAACGCAACGACGCAGCCCGTTACCCCCAATTCCCAAATCTGAGATTATTTATCCTGTAATTAGTGAATTTTAGTATTAACTAAAATTCGGGGTGTTACATTCTCCCCTCCTTAAAGGATTTCGTCCCTGAAATCTCTAAGCTAAGGAGAATGCATATCCTACCATCCAAACAACCATCTACTCAATCCATCAAACACTGGCATCCATTGTCCTTAAAACATTTCTAATAATGTATGAGCATATGCAAAAAGTGTGTGTATATGTTCCCTATCTAATGTATGAACATATGCAAACCATGATAGTGCCATGCATCCATTATGTATGCGAGAAAACCCTATCGACACATACAATATCTACATGAGTGCACAATCATTCACCCAAAATGCATCATCCATGTGATAACACAATCATTATGCATCCATAAATATAGCTTTCTACACACAATTTTATGCAATATGCAATATGAAGTGACTGAGCCGATCTAGTGCCTAGAGTGTGTGTATATGCATCCACGAGCAACCACTAGCAACCACTTGCATCCACTTGCATCCATCAACCATAACATGTCTCAAACACATGTTTCAACCATAGGTTTACCCTATCTAAAGGTCAAAGGTACTAACGAGAGGACATACCAAAAGATAAGATAAGTACTAGACAAGCGATAAAGGAGAAAGTAAAAACATACCCTCAAAAAGAAATGGGTACCATGAACGCATCTTCGCTTCCGTCTCCCAAGTTGCGTTGCTCTCATCTTCTCCCCATTGTACTTTGACTAGTTGAACCTCTCGATTCCTCAATTTCCTAGTCTCTGACCCAAGGATGCGAGTAGGAGCTCGTCGAATAGTCGCATCACGCTCTACTTCTACATCTCTAAGCAAGCTCGGCTCTACCACCTCTGCGGTCTCATGTAAGCACTTCCTCAAATGTGATACATGGAATACATCATGAACACCACTAAGTCTGCCGGGCAACTCTACCCTATATGCCATCCGTCTAATCCTTTCCTTAATAGGAAACGGCCCCACGAACCTTGGTGCTAACTTCCCAACAGATCCAAAGCGAACCACATTTCGCAATGGAGACACTTTGACAAAGACCATGTCCCCAACTTCAAACTCAAGATCCGTCCTTCTCTTGTCCGCATAAGATTTTTGCCTATCCTGCGCTGCTTTCATCCTCCTTCGAATCAAGTCAATCTTTTCCGAAGTTTCCCTAATCATATCAGGCCCAAGCAAGATCTTATCCGTAGATTCCCACCAACATGTAGGTGATCGACAAGGCCTTCCATAAAGAGCTTCGAAAGGAGCCATACCAATACTGGACTGAAAGCTGTTATTATATGCGAACTCCACCAATGGAAGATGCTCTTCCCATGTACCCCCAAAATCTAAGATACAAAGCCTCAAAAGGTCTTCTAGAACCCGATTCACCCTCTCAGTCTGGCCGTCCGTCTGAGGATGATATGCGGTGCTCAGACACAATTGAGTCCCCACTGCTTCTTGCAAACTTCTCCAGAACTCGCTAGTGAAGATAGGATCTCGATCACTCACTATGCTAGAGGGTACCCCATGCAATCGAACTATCTCTCGAAGATATACTGAAGCTAGCCATGAAGCGGTCCTCTTGCTCTTCACAGGTATGAAATGGGCGCTCTTAGTAAGTCTGTCTACCACCACCCAAATTCCTGTATTACCCTTTCTTGATCTGGGTAACCCGTCAATAAAATCCATCGAGACACTATCCCACTTCCATTGCGGAACTTCCAATGGGTGAAGCAACCCGCCTGGTTTCTTTTGCTCCGCCTTCACTTGTTGGCACACCAAGCATCGAGCGACATGCTCGGCCACATCTTTCTTCATACCGGCCCAGAAGAAAACCCTCTTCATGTCTTGGTACATCTTGTCCCCACCGGGATGAATGGTCATCCTAGAACGGTGTGCATCATCAAGAATAACCTTCCTCAAACCCTCGTCTTGCGGTACACAAAGTCTACCGTCTCTACGCAAGCACCCCCTATCGTCTAGGGTGTACCTACTCAAATGGCTGGACGACTCCCCCCTTATGAGCTTTTCTACCAACTCAACCAACTGTGGGTCATCCCTCTGTGCTTCTCCAATCCGCCCCAAAAGAGTAGGTCTGACCTCCAAGGATGCTAGCAAACCGGGTACATAATCAATGGAAGGTCTGAAATCAAACATCGAGATAAATTCCAAGCTTCGTTGTTCCACGAACAATGGACTCAAGGACAACCTCTTTCTGCTCAAGGCGTCCGCCACCACGTTACCCTTGCCAGGGGTATATGCTATCTCGAAATCATAGGATGCTAAGAACTCCATCCACCTTTGCTGTCTTAAGTTTAAATCCTTCTGAGAGAATAAGTACTTCAATGATTTATGGTCAGTGAACAACTCGAATCTCTCACCAAGAAGATAATGGCGCCAAATCTTAAGTGCAAAAACAATAGCGGCCAATTCTAAATCATGGGTAGGGTAATTTTTCTCATGCACTCTCAACTGCCTTCCACCATAGGCTATCACACTCCCCTCTTGCATTAAGACTGCGCCCAGCCCTGTCCCACAAGCATCAGTATAGACAACAAATGGCTTACTCCCATCTGGCAACACTAAAACTGGAGCAGTGGTTAAAGCTCTCTTTAACCTTCGGAACGCATCATCACAATCTACGTCCCATGCGAAAACAAGATTCTTCTTCGTTAAGCGGGTTAATGGGGCTGATATCTTCGCGAAGTCTTTGATAAACTTCCTATAATAACCTGCCAACCCCAAGAAACTTCTTACTTCGGTAGCATTCTTCGGAACCTTCCAATCCTGAATTGATACTACCTTCGCGGGATCCACAGCTATCCCTTCCTTGGAGACCACATGCCCCAAGAATCGCACTTCCTTCCTCCAGAAGTGACATTTAGAGAATTTAGCCTTAAGGCTATGTGCTCGAAGAGTCTTCAATACCTCCCCAAGATGTAGGGCATGCTCTTCTTCACTCTTAGAAAATACTAAGATATCATCCACAAAGACCACCACGAATTTATTAAGGAACTCCCTGAACACCCTACTCATCAAATCAACAAAATATGCAGGGGCGTTCGTCAACCCAAATGGCATCACCAGCCACTCATAGAAACCATCCGGAGTTCTAAAGGCAGTCTTGTCTACGCTATCCTCAGCCACCCTCAACTGATGAAACCCCGTGGCTAAGTCCAACTGAGAAAATACTGAAGCGCCAACCAACTGATCGAAAAGATCATCAATCCTCGGCAATGGGTGTCTATTCCTCTTTGTGAGCTTGTTGAGTTCTCTGTAGTCTACACAAAGTCTGAGGGACCCATCCGCCTTTGTAGCAAAAACTACTGGAGCACCCCACTCCGATATACTTCGTCTTATGAACCCCTTCTCAAGCAACTCCCCTACTTGCTTATGGAGTTCCCTCTTCTCACGAGGAGCCATGTGGCGCACTGGTAAAGATACAGGTTTAGCATTATCCACCAGATATATTCGGAAGTCAATCTCCCGCTTCGGAGGTAAGCCCTTCACCTCCTCAAACACATCCGGATATTCCCGGACCACTCTAACAGATTGCAAACTCTCGACCGAAGCGTCAAGCGATTCAAGATAACTTAGCATAACAGAGTCCATGGGATTACAAGAAATCTCGAGAGTGTTACCCAAGCGGGTCATGAGCCTAACAACTCTCCTTTCGCAATCAAGAACGGCACCATTACTGGATAACCAGTCCATGCCCAAAATCAACCCATAGCCCGTGAAGCCCAGAACAAAAGCATCACATCTAAACTCAATGCTAAGTATAGAAATCTTCAAACCCAAACATATCATGGACAAATAAGTGGAGCCCCCAATTGGGTTTGAAACAACCAAGGGATCATCTACCAGACTGGTGTCTAAGTGTAGTGACTCAACTAATGATGATGAGATAAACGAATGTGATGCGCTTGAATCAAACAATGTACGGACAGGATGATCAAATAAAAAAACCAGACTTTCAACGGAGATAGTTCTACCTCTTTCCTGAATCGGTGGAACCGCGAGAGCCTGTACTTGCCCCCTAGCCTGACTCGGTGCCATAAGAGCTTGCACCTGTCCTCCTGAGGTAGACCCCGTCCTTTGCCCCTTCTTAGGGCAATCCTTCACTAAATGCCCTGCTTCGCCACAGTGGAAGCAGCCAGTCTTCTTCTTCTTGCGACAATCCTTGCTTAGGTGGCCAGGTGTCCCACAATTGAAACACTTCTTCTTCTTGCCCTTGCCACCGTTGCCTTTCCCACCTTTATTTTGCTGTTGTTGCTGAGGTCTCTTTTGATCTCCCTTCTTCTCGGGTGCCTTATTAGCATTAGGACCCTTCTCTTCTTCATGCATGAGCGCCATGTCAACTAGCTTCTCAAAGGTGGCCCCCATAGGGATATGAGTCATAGCTAACCCATGCATTGGTTCATTCAAGCCTTTCACGAACCTCAAAGCCTTCTTCTCCGGTGTATTCACCATGTCTAGGCCAAACCTTGCCAATTGATTAAACTTGTTGACATATTCCTTCACTGAGAGATTTCCTTGCTTTAGAGTCAAGAATCTTTCCATATACAAGTTTTCCTCCGCCCTTGAGAGAAACTTTGCCACAAATCTTTGCCTAAAATCCGCCCAAGAGTCAACGGGGCGTTCTCCATTAGTGACCTCCCACCAGAATGAGGCCTCTCCTTTCATTAACCAAGCAGCTAACTTGACTTTCTTTCCTTCTTCCATCTCAAAGATGTCTATCAACTCTTCCACCTCCTTAAGCCAATCTCTAGCCTCCACAAAAGTTTCAGATCCTTGAAAAGGTTTCCCTCCCATGGCTTTAAATTCCTTGCAAGTCTTAGCAAAAGTATCCATGCGAGGAGGAGGGGGAGGAGGAAGATCGGGTGCTACGGTTGGTGGAGGAACATTTGCTGGACCTGCAGTGGTGGCCCTATCCTCCATCAATCTCCTATACCATACTGGTACCGTCACGCCCTCCGGAAAGTTAAGATCCTCAGCCATGCTGAAACGAAAAAGGAAAGATTCAAAATGGAGAATTCGAAGGATATGGATATGGCTATTGGGGATTATGCTTTTCTTTCAAAAACTTTTCTCTTTAAAGACATGTTTTTGAAAATATCTCTTCCAAAAATGTTTTTATAAAAATAGTTTTCTAAAAATTTTATCTGTTCCGGTAACCTTTGCTCTGATACCACGTGTAACACCCCACTCCCGCTATGGTCACTCACTAAGGGAATGCCATAGCACCGGTGGAGTATTTTAGTGAATATAGAACAGAAGAATTACAACAAGACAGATATAAATAGTACTTGAAATTTAAAACATCATCTCATAACAGCGGAAATAAACATGTCTGGTTACATCATAAAACCACAATAAAAGTCAAGTACAATATCCATCAAAATAAAGAAGTACATAATCCCACTCTCTCATACAATAGCCAAGACAAAAGGAAAGATAACTGGGTAACTGGAGCTTTACATCTATCCAAGCTCCTAAAGACTGGAACAGCAATCCGATCAAGCTCCACTACTGCTAGGATCCACCGTAGGACCTGAGGGTTGGGAAAAAAAAGAAAAAAACAACGGGGTCAGACATAAGTCTGAGCGAGTCCTATAACTTTAACAATACAATTATTAAAGTAACCAGAGAAGATTTAAACTTGACCTACGGTAATGTCTGGGGATGAATGGCTACACTAAGCAGCTTGGTAAACTTAGGATAGACTAAGATAACTGTAAAGACGCATCTACCCACCCAAGGATAATTACTAACTGCACCACACCAGTCATTCCTACTTAAAGGTTGATCCCTCCCAAGGGCTTAGAAAATTTCCCCAGTAGTCTCGTATACCCCTAGCTGACTACATAGGTGCCGTCTGCCCCTATCTCCACTAGGTTTAACCACTACTCCCAATGATCGGCTCCCTACCGTAGATACCTGTGCTGGTCCCACAATGGGGTGTATCATTCCCCAAAGTGGCCACCTGATAATATCAACGGTGCACGGCTTTATATCTACACGATGCAACAACGGCTTATCTACCAGCCCGGGCCCACACACGCATATGAAACCCGTTGGACTTGCGTTGCCACCGCTAACCCGTTTTGGCCTCTTATAATCAAGCCCAATATGCGTGTCCCGTCACTCGACTAGGGTCGAGCCCACAAATATACGTTTGGGATATTGGTTGAAATGGGCCCCCAACAAGCTACCCACCTAAGCTTGTCACTTATCTAGTGTATCCCACTTAACCCTTTAATCATGTTTAATTACATGTTTCCACTTGGTTAAGTATTCTAATCGTATTTTCTATTGCCACCCAAGGCAACCCACTAGATTCCACATGCCACCCCAGGCACCCACTAAATTTCCACATGCCACCCAAGGCACCCACTTAACCCCTTATGTCCCACTACATGCTAATATGGTTAAGTGTTCCTTAATTAATTAAGACCGTGATTTCCCATAAAGACCTCCCACATTAGACTGGCTGTTATGACCGCCTGGTTAAGCCGGTAGGGTCCGGGCAGTCTTACGTCATAACAGAGTCTAACCTCGTGTCTTTACCTTAATCACGTATTTAATTTATGGCTAAGACCTCTCACATTGGGCTGACATTTGTAGCAACTGGTTAAGCCGGTAGGGTCCGGGCAGTTTTACACTACAAATGAGTCCAACCTCGTGTCTTAGTCGATTAATTACACCTAATTAATCACCCCCATATTAATTATCCCTAATTAATATCAAGTTTTTCATAACATGGGTAGACCTAACTCAATAGGTAAATTCCCATGGGGTAGACCTAACTCAATAGGTAAATTCCCACTTATGTTAATTTATTTTTTTATGGTATGCTTAATCATACCCAACCATACTTTTATTAACATATTTACCAACCCCATCGTTCCCCACGTAAATCGTTCTCATTTCATGACATAATAAAGGGGAAGATCCATCACAAATATCATGGGTTTAGCATACAACTTTGTCATGGGTTAAGAGGATGTCAACTTGCATATATGAGCATATATTAACCCAACTACATTTAACCCAAACTTGCATATAAGTATTCTCATAACTTGCATAACATGTTAAACATGCATTTAAGCATACCCATAACTTGCATAAGCATTCACATACTTGCATAAGCATGCATAACTTGCATATTACATTAAACTTGCATTTAAGCATATACATAACTTGCATAAGCATTCACATACTCGCATAAGCATGCATAACTTGCATATTACATTAAACTTGCATTTAAGCATATACATAACTTGCATAAGCATCCATATACTTGCATAAGCATGCATAACTTGCATATCCCATTAAACTTGCATTTAAGCATATACATAACTTGCATAAGCATCCATATACTTGCATAAGCATGCATAACTTGCATATCACATTAAACTTGCATTTAAGCATATACATAACTTGCATAAGCATCCATATACTTGCATAAGCATGCATAACTTGCATATCACATTAAACTTGCATTTAAGCATATACATAACTTGCATATGATCTTGCATAACAACCTACACATAACATCATACACATAACTTGCATATGAACTTGCATAACTCACTTTGTTAAACATGCATAAATCCACTTATTAAATATGCATAAACCCACTTGTTAAACATGCATAAACCCACTTGTTAAACATGCATAAACCAACTTATTAAGCATGCATAAACCAACTTATCAAACATGCATAAACCCACTTATTAATTATGCATAAACATAGGAAAACATAGAGTAGCATATCATTACAAATGATTCAAACTCACTAATCCGCATTTAAGACCATAAGTCTCATTACACCCAATCTACTTACTTTAACAATTGATGTTAAAGTGATAGAAACTCACCAAACCCAAGATTAGCAAACTTATGAAGTGGAATTAGTTGCTAAATATGAAGAAGATGATGATTAGAGGTTGATTAGAGAATGATTAGCTTGCAACTTCCTTCATAAACTAGTGGAGGCTCTCTCAAGTTTGATTTTGGCGGCATGATGCCATCATTACTATTTTTAGTATGGATTAGGGTAGGTTTATGGTGTATTTATAGATTAGGTGAGTGTTTTAGGCCCTTAGATTAACCCTAGGTTAGATTAGGACCCTTAGATCTCGGAAATCTCTAGAACCCAGCCCAGCCCTAGCCAGAAAACCAGATCTGGTGCACCCAAGCCCCCTGGTTCGACACGCCGTGTCGACAGGCAAGTCGACACCCCTGTCGACAGGCCTGTCGACAGCCCTGTCGACATGGTTAGGGCGGGAATTTTCCCGCCTGGCCCCGCTGGTTCGATTTTTTTAAATCTTAATTTGAATTTTTAATTCTGTTTTTAGCTTTAATTTTTCTGCAAACTTCATTGGGCCATAACCGGGCCATACGGACTCCGATTCTCGAAAACTCGGACTCTATTTCGCGTATTTTTCCGAGACGAACGCAACGACGCAGCCCGTTACCCCCAATTCCCACATCTGAGATTATTTATCCTGTAATTAGTGAATTTTAGTATTAACTAAAATTCGGGGTGTTACATCTCTTCTACTAATTTTTGCATGAAATGTTGAATTATTAAAAAGAAATATTTATCCTGCATCCTTTAGTCTGACATGTTAAATTGGTTTTAACATTATACAATAATATATAAAAGCTTTAGTACTCCATTCGTATGGACTTGAAAATTGCATTGGTGCGCATTTGCTAACTATATGCTAGAATATCTAGGTGTTGAAGCTACTTGACAACTACAATAAATATAATATACTGAAGAAAAAGCAAGAATAAAAAAGTAACAATATGTAATTGATAATGTATTTTTCATTCTAAATATATCATATCTGTTTAAATTTTTATATGTTTATAGTTTACAGTTATTTCAGTAACTAATTTGTCAGTCAAAGCTTAGATTGTTTGACCTATGTTATTTTAACATGCGCATGTTATGTATACACACATAGATCTATGTACACAATATATATATATATATATATGTATGTATATGTATATGTATATGTATAGAATACTTTGTTTACTTTTGGACCAACAAAAAATACTACTGTTATTCTTTTGGTGGATGGAAAGCAAAATTTTTGAATATTTGTTCGTTTTCATTTGCTTTTGTTCTCTCTTACGTCAGAAATCATTTTCATGATGATTTCAAACCAAATTCTCCTAGAAACCTCATAAGCTAAACTTACCAATAAACTCATTTTTATTGAGATAGTTTTACAAATTCTACGATCTAAAATGCATTATTTACCACGCATATTAAGTCAGATGAGTAATTTGTTTAACAATTGTATTGCAAATATACAGTGGGTATTTAAGCCATGGAGTTGTACCTTTATCTTAATACTTTGTCAATTACTATGCATTGGTTCATATTTTTTGCTAGATGTATTTGTTTCCCAATCAACATATGCCTCATAATTAATAAGTGTAGAGTTTTGTCGCCCATTGTATATTTTATAGCTTTCAATATAAATATTATACAATATAAATGAATATATGCATGGTGCATGCATTTATAGCATTAGTTATTGGGAAGATTGCAATAAATATTTGTCCCACATCGGCAAATATTATCGTGTAACTCATCTTATATATCAAGAGCATGAATAGGATGTTGTGAATTAATGACTTGGGCCAATAACTTGGGCTCAGAAGAGGGTACAATGGTTTGGGCTGAAAATGCCATGGACTTATAAAATATTATGGGTCAAAGATTGGGCACTTGGGGCGCGTGCGTGACCGTACAGAATGGGTTCACTGTTCCCAACGGTTTTCATTTTTGAACGTCTGGCCGCGTCTCCTCACGCGCAACTGTCCCAAACAGTTATACCCATTCGCCTATTATATAAACATCTCGCCCTTGTCTTCCAGAATAACTTTCTCAAGGTCTGCTCTTCTTCTTCCCCGTTTTCTGCTTCTATAAACTCTCTGTTTGTTGTATCCTGGAGGAATTTCGCTGCCAGATTCCCTGAAAGTAGTGGGGGCGAATAATTCCTTAAGGACAGTGTTATATACGTGCCTCAAACGACTCTTCCTGATTTTTTTTTGCTGCAATTTCGAAACTCAACAATCTTAAGGAATTATCATGGCATCATCTGAGTCGACATACAAAATAATGAATCAGGAATTCACCAAACTTGATCGTTTCGATGGCACTAACTACACCCGTTGGCAAGATAAGATCATGTTCCTCTTGACCACTCTCGAAATTGCATACGTGCTTGACGATAAATTGGAACCGATACCACCACCGACTGAAAAAGACACTGCAGAAGTTATTGCCAAGAGAAAGAAGCGCGAAGAAGATGAAGTTGTCTGCAGAGGTCATATACTTAATACTCAATCTGATCGGTTGTATGATTTGTTCACTTCAGTCAAGTCGCCAAGAGAGATATGGAAAAGTTTAGAGGCCAAATACAGCAATGAAAAACAAGGCGCAGATAAGTTTTTAATTTACGAATTTTTTGAATTTAAGATGTTTGACAACACCTCGGTTCTGGATCAAGTTCACGAGTTACAGGTTATATTTAATAAACTAATGGATGTTAAAATTAACATTCCTGAGCCACTACAAGTTGGGGCTGTTATGGCAAAACTTCCGCACTCATGGAGTAACTACAGGAAAAAGCTAATGCATTCCACAGATAATTTCTCTATGGAGCAACTTCAAAAGCATCTTCGCATTGAAGAGGAAACCAGAATTCGTGAGAAAAAGATATTTGAATCTGATTCAAATATAAACACTGTAGTCAACGACCAAAAAGGTCATACAGAAACTGGAAAGCAGAAAAGGGATGACAGCCAGAAGAAATCCAATAAAAAAGGAAAGGATTGTCATTTCTGCGGAAAACTTGGCCATTTCAAAAGAGACTGCAGATTTTTTAAGAGGCAAAAGAAGGAACATGGACAGGCTTCGAACCAAGGAAAGAAGAACTCAGACTCTTCACACAAAGCAAATATGGTTCAACAAGACGAGTCCGAAATTGTTGCAATAATATCAAAGTTAAATGTTGACATGGTAACAGAATTAAACATGGCTGATAACACCAAGGATACTGATTGGTGGTATGATTCTGGTGCTACCATACACGTTTGCAACAACAGAACAATGTTCAAATTCTATGAGAAAGTTTCCGATGATAATAAAGTTCTAATGGGCAACCATAATACTTCTAATGTCATTGGAAAGGGAACCATAGAATTAGAATTCACTTCTGGATAGAACTTTTTCCTTGTGAATGTTTTACATGTCCCAGATATTAGAAAGAATCTTGTCTCTGCAAGTCTTCTTTGTAGTAAAGGGGTAAAGTGTGTACTGGATGGCAACAGTCTCATCTTGACAAAAGGGGGAACATTTGTTGGAAAAGGATATGCTTGTAACGGGATGTTCAAACTAAGTATTAATAAAATGACTGAATTTGCTTAAGTTTTTGATTCTTTTGATTTATGGCATAGTAGACTAGCACATTTAAATTTTAAATCTTTAAAGTTCATGTCTAATGAAGGTCTAATCTCATATGAAAATAAGAATGTATCAAAATGTGAGACGTGTATTGAAGCCAAAATGTGCAAAAAGCCATTCCCTAAATCTGAAAGAAATACAAAGTTGCTTGAGTTAATTCATTCCGATATATGTGAACTAAATGGCATATTAACTAGAGGAGGGAATAGATATTTTATTACTTTTATAGATGATTATTCCAGATACACGTATGTTTACCTAATGAAAACGAAAGATCAGGCTTTTGATATGTTTAAACGTTTCAAAATCACAGCCGAAAATCAAAAGGAAAGAAAAATTAAAGTATTACGAAGTGGTAGGGGTGGGGAATACTTCTCTACAGAATTTTCATTATTTTGCGAAGAAAATGGAATTATACATCAATCAACTGCTCCATATACCCCACAGCAAAACGGTTTGGCTGAACGAAAAAATAGAACATTGGTAGAAATGACTAATGCTATGATTTTAAATGCCAAACAAAATGTAAATTTATGGGGGGAGGCACTTTTAACGGCATGTCACTTGCATAATAGAATTCCATCAAGGAAAACAAAAGTATCTCCATACGAGTTATGGAAAGGCAGAAAACCAAGTTTGAAATACTTGAAAGTTTGGGGTTGTCTGACCTTTTATCGAGTTACAGATCCAAAACGAAATAAACTGGGGCCAAGGGCTTTAAAAGGTGTATTTGTAGGATATGCTGAGAATTCCAAAGCATACCGGGTACTAGACTTAAGTTCTAATGTCATTATAGAATCAAGAGACGTAGAATTTATTGAAAACAAGTTTATATGTGATTCCAGTCAAGTCTCAGTTCCTACTCAAATTGTTCAAGACAAGGATAATGAAAACTTTGAACAAACTTCTTCTAATAAAAGAAAGTTTTCTGATATACCAGAAGAGCCTAGAAGAAGTCAAAGAACAAAGAAAACTAAAGAGTTAGGACCTGATTTTGTTTCACCTGATGATGTAGTTCATCTCGTCATAGGTGATAGAAAAGATATTATCGATGATATGACCTATGTCCTAGGTACAGAAGGCGATCCCAAAACTTTTAAAGAAGCAATGGCTTCTAGAGACGCTTCTTTTTGGAAAGAAGCAATACAGGATGAGATGGATTCAATTCTATCTAATAACACTTGGGAATTAACCGATTTACCTAGCGGATCAAAGCCAATTGGATGTAAATGGATATTTCGTAGAAAATATAATACGGATGGATCGATACAAACTTTCAAGGCAAGGCTAGTTGCTAAAGGTTTCAGGCAAAAGGAAGGTATTGACTATTTTGATACATATGCTACTGTTGCAAGATTAACATCCATTAGAGTTCTATTTGCACTTGCTTCTATTCATGGGTTGCATGTACATCAAATGGATGTTAAAACTGCTTTTCTAAATGGCAATCTTGATGAAGAGGTATATATGGAACAACCAGAAGGTTTCATTATGCCTGGAAATGAACATAAATTTTGTAAACTTGTTAAATCGTTATATGGATTGAAACAAGCACCTAAACAGTGACATGAGAAGTTTGATTCTGTGATTCTGTCTAACGGTTTCAAACATAATAATGCTGACAAATGTATATATTCCAAATTCACTGATAGATATGGAATTATAATATGCTTATATGTGGACGATATGCTAATATTTGGTACAAATATGGAAGGCATTAATGAGACAAAGAAATATTTGACTTCATGTTTTAAAATGAAAGATTTAAATGAAGTTGACACTATATTAGGAATCAAAGTTAAGAAACATAGTGGTGGATATGCATTATGCCAATCTCACTATATTGAAAAATTGCTTCTTAAATATAAATACTTAAATATTAAAGAAGCAAGTAGTCCTTATGATTCTTCGATTAAATTATTTGCAAATTCTGAAAGGGCAATAGCTCAACTAGAGTATGCAAGCATTATTGGAAGTCTCATGTATGCAATGCATTGCACTCGTCCGGATATTGCTTTCGCTGTGTGTAAATTATCGAGATATACGCACAAACCAAGCAAATTACATTGGAAAGCGATATGCAGAATTCTTGATTACCTTAAAAGAACCATAGGATTAGGACTTTATTATGGAAATTTCCCAGCAGTTCTGGAAGGATATTCAGATGCAAGTGGTGCAACACCTGAAAACGATAATAGAGGAACTACTGGATGGATTTTTACTCTTGGAGGAGGTGCTATATCATGGGCCTCCAAGAAGCAAACAGTTATAACACATTCTACAATGGAAGCAGAATTTATTGCCTTAGATGCATCGGGTAAGGAGGCAGAATGGCTAAGAAATTTACTTTTAGAAATAGAGTTGTGGCCACAACCAATGTCAGCCATTTCTGTGTATTGTGATAGCGAAGCTACATTGTCTAGAGCTTATAATAAAATCTATAATGGAAAGTCTAGACATATAAGTTTAAGACACGCATATGTCAGAGAATTAATTGTAGATGGTATCATTACTATTATATTTGTTAGATCAAAAGAAAATCTAGCAGACCCACTAACAAAAGGATTACCGAGAGAAATAGTGAGAACTACTAGTAGTGCAATGGGTCTGAAATCATTCTAATCACCTGCAATGGAAACCAAACCTTATATTATTCAAGGTTTAAAGGGTAATAACAAGTTGCAGAAAAGTGATTGATAAACATTGAATATCAATGTTTGTATTGTTACGTTTTGTGGTGATCATTTGTCTATAGTAACAAGGACGAAAAGATTGGACACCTATATGGACATAAGAAACAATGTTTCAATAAAGTCTGATATGACTTTATACATGTCCATGAAAACCAGGAGGAAATCAATAACCAATTTACGGTTATGACATTTTATAGAAGCATGGTAATATTTATGTGTTCATATATTTCGTTTCATCATATAGGATTTTGGTTTAAGTATTTACTACCAAATATTCTGAATACATGGACTAAGAAGAAAAGTTTAAACCAAAAGGTACTTTCTTCTATGCATAAATAATTATTACAATCTTGTGGGGGATTATTGGGAAGATTGCAATAAATATTTGTCCCACATCGGCAAATATTATTGTGTAACTCATCTTATATATCAAGAGCATGAATAGGATGTTGTGAATTAATGACTTAGGCCAATAACTTGGGCTCAGAAGAGGGCACAATGGTTTGGGCTGAAAAGGCCATGGACTTATAAAATATTATGGGTCAAATATTGGGCACTTGGGGCACGTGGGCGCGTGCATGACCGTACAAAATGGGTTCACTGCTCCCAACGGTCGTAATTTTTGAACGTCTGGCCGCGTCTCTTCACGCGCAACTGTCCCGAACAGTTATACCCATTCGCCTATTATATAAACATCTCGCCCTTGTCTTCCAGAATAACTTTCTCAAGGTCTGCTCTTCTTCTTTCCCGTTTTCTGCTTCTATAAACTCTCTGTTTGTTGTATCCTGGAGGAATTTCGCTGCCAGATTCCCTAAAAGTAGTGGGGGCGAATAATTCCTTAAGGACAGCGTTATATACCTGCCTCAAACGACTCTTCCTGATTTTTTTTTGCTGCAATTTCGAAACTCAACATTACTGAGTCTAAAAGGAAATAAAAAAATGTTCCTAAAATTTGTAATAGTCAGTATTCCTTATAACCGCGACTATCAAGGTACAGTTTGGTTTATCAATTATCATACTTTAACATTAAACTTTGATATAATGTAAGTATTCATTTTGTTTTAAATAATTTTCTTTTTAAAATTATTAATTACGAATAGATTTTTCTTACCATGCTGTTGGCTCAGTTTGGACATAAGCAATGCCGTGTTATGGGATCATCTTGACTCAACGCAGCTGATTTGTTAAAGCTACTTTATTTTGTTTCATAGTTACTGTCTTGGAAACAACATAGTATACTATATATACAAGATATTTACTTAATATATCTTGGGCAAATGTTTAATCACTTCATGTTTTATAATAAGTAACTATTTGCATCTTTGCCTTCATTCGCAGTTGCCTAAATTTGTTTGGGATTATTTTGTTACAAACAATAAACGTATGTGATATCTATCTACCTCAATTTGCATTACGGTTTATACACACACATCCAATCTACTTATATATTATAATAATGTCTTATTAACATAGTTGTTTGCTGCCAAAGTAAATTTATCTACCGACCACTATATAGAAATGTAGAGATATGCCATTAATTCACAAATGACACCTTAAGTTTATAATTTTGATTTACTTTTCCAGGTTCTAAATAAATTTTCACAAATTTAAATGGTATATTTGATCCGCTTATTGGTAAATAAGTCATGCAATTTAGTACTTCATAGCTTACACTTATATGCAAGTAATGGTAGTGTGGCAACAAGGGATCTAACTGCCATAATTCAAAATGATATATAATAAAACACAAGTTGGTATGTATGTATGAAACAATGGGAGTGAGGTATCCTCTATTATATGTTATTTATGTAAGTACAACGTTGTTTTTTGTTATTGTCGTTTACTTCAATAGTTGTGTACCTTCTGTTGGAAAGATGGAAAACTGAGATTTCTTTCCATATCTTTTCCCTTTCCACTGTTTGATGAAAATCAAGATAACATTCTACAGCTGTAAATACTATGAATCTATTATTTCAGCATACCCGATTTCTTAAAGCCAAACTTATCTATGAGTTATACTATTACTGTTTTAACAACAATACAATGTAGTTTACACATAGAAGGGTGCAGTCAGCCTGTTTGGATTAAACTTGGAATCACTTCAGTTAAGTTATCATCAATCACTATGCACACTATTACATTCATGGTTCTCAATTTCTTTGGGATTTATGTTAGTGTCAATACAGAAATACAATTTGAAACTGAAATAAATTATCATTGCCAACGAACAACGAATTTGTTCAGAATTACTTTTAGCTATTATTCTCTTGAATAGTTTGGTTCTTCAGCACCTTTACCCTAAGGAGATTTTAATAGCTTGGAATTTTTAATTATATTATATACTTTACATTTATGCAACCTACACAATGCATGACAAGTTGAAAGGCAGGTACATTTGAAATTATGATTATTCTATTTGTTGGGTTGAAGATGTTAATTAGAAGAATAATATAGCCCATTTTGGATTATTTATGTATAATTATGCAAACTACATAATGTTTAATGGGTGAGTTCAAGTGCAAGGCTTTCTTCAATAAAAATTAGTTCTAATGATTATTTGTCTACTTGCATGGTGAAATTTTATTCATGCATGTACAATTGATAATAGTATTATATTTGTATTTGTCTACTACCTTTCATTATTCTGTTCTTTACAGTCATGGATATTTCTTTGTTCATTTGTATAGAATATTGAGAATTGGTTGCACTAATGTACTAGATTTTCACATTATGTTGGCTGCTTCACTATTTTGTTTGTATCGTGTCATATACAAAGCAAATTTCATCTTAGGTTATCTTAGCTAATTAGAAGTATGCACACATCATCAATTCTAAAATGCAATTACTCATTACTTTATTTACATGGCAGGGATGAAATAATGGTCTAGAGAACATAATATTCATTGTTAATGTGGTGAACCTAGCCTTTCATCTAATAGCATAATTCTTATTCAATAATTTGTGTTTTCGGGAATATTAAAATATCCTTTACATTCAAATTGTAACAGTAAAGTTCATATATATATTATTGCATGTTTAGGACACATAAATTGTAACACTAACTCCTTTGTGTAGCAAATTTTCTTCATGGAGATAAATCATATTCCTAATAAGGGATTGTACAATCAATAGAAATAAACTTCAAATCAGTGGAAATATCCCTTGGTCGTATATAATCAGGAAGCATGGGGGCATTTTGACTTATTTTTTGATTACTACTGCCTGAAGTATTCTAACATACATGCCCTTTCAAATGTCCTTTTAAATCCAAATGTCTGGAACAGGTTTACGTATCGATCTTCTAAATCAAAACGAACAATAGAGATGGTTACTTCCCTAAATATAATCAAGGTTTTTCCTTTTATGACTAAAATACGATGGACCGGAAAAGATCTGAAATCATGGTAACCTTTATTCTTATCTGTTTAAATTTTTTTCCCAATTTCTCTAACAAGGTAGTTGTAATGTAAAAGAAGATTTTAAACGGTAATAAACATCAAATTTGTTTCCTGATCGAAAGATTCAATTTTTCATGTAAGGGTTCCAAATACTTTAGAGCATAATCTGAAATTTGCTTCCTGAGTTTAAGATATTATTTTTAATATAGGAGCTATAAATATTAGGTGACTCAAACACTATTCCTAATTGAAGTCAAGTCTACTTTCCTTGAATTTTGCAACTTTAATGGAACAAAAGTCAGGTAAAGATTGTCATTATATGCAGGGAGACATTAGTCTGTATAGTTATAATAAGATAATATCAAAAGACTATTTCACGATGAATTCATATTTACGAGTCATTCTATTTTCTTTGTTGTTAACTACAAATGGATCATCATATTTTTAACTTTGTTATATGATTTATGTAATTTTTCTTGGTTGAGTCCTGCAATAAAATCTTGGCATATCCATACACAATTATATACATTGTAACTTATGTAATCACTACACCAGCTAAATAAAAAATGTGTTTTCGTCGTTTAGATTAATAGTCAAAGTTTATCTTCTAGGCATAGCTACCGATTAGTATTATAAATGCATCTAATTGTATTTATTAGAGAACCTGATGTTCAATTTCCTACATTAGAGTATGTCAATTTCTACTTAAAAAATTCATATTTTCCGGCTATTGAGTTCATTTCATTAAGGGTTGCTCATTAAATTTAGTATCTTATGAAGATATTATTTACAATTTTGGGATTTGTTGTTTTATTCTATTTCTTCACATTTCCATTGTCCTATACCATATTTGAGTTAATTTAGTTTCTAATTATATTGTATGCTTCTTTTTTCCCTTCAATCTTTTTTTTCTCACTACTTGGTAACCTTATGGGATTAATTTACATTTGTTTTGCAGAGGAGCCTAGGTAGACATTAGTAGCTATAATTTCTTTGCAGTTTATAATTTGTACTTTTATTTTTTTGTTAGAAGTATTCGTATATTATGGAAACTTTGGAATAATTGTTATCATGGTAAACACAACAAGCATTGCAGTCACATGAGTTATTCAATCCCTTAAAATACAATTAGATGATTTTATGTATGCTCACCATTACTTTTGAATATTATATGATGAAATTGTTTTGTATTGCGCTCTTATATTTCGGTTTTATAGAAACTAAAGGCTCAATCAATTTTCATTTTATGATGACGTCTTTATTTTTGTCAAGTTCCAATAAAGGAGCTTGCAATATAGCACATATTCATTCAAAGTTCACAAAGTCCAAGTAAAAATTTGTTTGAAGTCCCAGCTATTCAAATTTCCCCTGTTTTGATGTATTAGTACTATTATATATATATATATATATATATATATATATATATTTTGGCATGTACATCTGTACTTACCAGTGGGCGTTTATTTGTAACTTTGAAATACATCCCGATATTTGAGGAAGTTCTAATTCAGTTTCATTGTATAATCAGCATTTAAACTTTTGGTCCTCTCAACTATATTAACGTCAATAACCACTCTATATATTAGCAGAGTACACTCCCTGATAGAAGGTGGAAATTAATATTATTCGGTATAGTTATACTAGGGTTGGTCATGTACAATGATAAGCATATTTTATTTGAACAATTCTAGCAATAACTTATCAATTAGCAATAATCTGCTGAAATGATGGAATTTGGACAAATCTATCCAAAAGATACCATTTCCTCTTACCGCTAATTAACTTGAAATGTTTGCAGAATTTTGTTTGTCGAACATTGGATGTTAGATTTTACCTAGATTGCTTCAAATGCCTAACATATAAACTACCCGTATAAAAATAATATACGAACTTTACTTTTACAATTTGTATATATATTAAAAAGCAATTAAATAAAAACAAGTACACAATATCCCGTGTGCGTAGCACGGGTTCACACTTGTTCTTAATAGATACACACTAAAGTGAAAAGTATTTTTGAATTGATGCACAGTAGTGAGCAAATATTCTTAATAGATGCACATTAGTATGCGAATATTCTGAATACATGAACACTAGTATGAAAATATTCAAAACAAATGCCCACAAGTGTGCAACTATTATGAAAAGATGCTCAAAATTGTGCAAGTATTTAGAATAAGAGCATACCATCATGCACAAACTGTTAATAATATAAGTATGCAGCTATTTTAAATTTCTGCATACAACTATGGAACTATATTTATTATCTACATACAAGCATGCTAAAATTAACAATATGGGCATACAAGTATCCCAATATTTTTAATAATGGCATACATGTATGCAAATAATCTAAAATTTTGTATATTTATATGCAATTGTTCTGAAATTATTCCTAATATTAACCGCCGACACAAATGGACAATTAAAAAACATCAGAATAATCAAGCAAAAAAAGATCAAAAAAAATGATATCTGAATAGAAATTACATTATTAAACTACAAAATTTACCTTGAAGAACAAGCATCCACTGTATAAATCAAGAATCGATCTGGTTAAAAGTAATCAATAAACAAACGATCGAAAAAATGATATCCAAATAGAAACATAATTATTAAAAAGTAAAATTTACCTTGAAGAGCAATTATCCACTATATAAATCAAGGATTGATCTAATTAAATCGGCTATTAAAAATTCAGTGTAAAGGGAATGATCGATAGTGCAGATTCTGATATCCAAAACCCTAAAACGATGACAACGCCTCCATGGACAAAGAAATATAGGATTCTCGAAAAGGAAAAAAAACGTACTAAAAGAATCTGAGCTAGTTAATTACGGCGTGAAAATTGAAAGACATCAGTTCTGGAAACATAATAGCCGCATTTTAAAATTAGGGATGAAATTTGTATGTTTTATAACAGGAGGATGTGAGCTTAATTAAGTTTCATTTTAAGGATGGGTTCATTTCTAAATAAATAAATATGTTTTTAAATGGATGAAATATGTACATATTTATAAAAAAAATGATATTTTTTGTCAACACCGGAGGTAGGTCTAAGGAAATGGACCTAAGGATAAAATAGGATTATTTAGTTTCTATAAACTTGAGTTAGTTCACTGTTTCCTAGATATCAAGGTCTTAGTCCCGAATATTAGTTACTCTTTCCTCAAGGGGTGAGTATCACGCTTACGAGACTCAACAACCAACAATTACGTACCTTGGGATAAGGGTTCCCTAAGCACAACACCAGTTAACAAGCTAAACGGCTTGTGGAAGAGTATTTGTTGCGGAGAAATCATAAGATGATAAAAGTAGAAAGGCATACCATAGAAAAGATGATAAGTGTCGATCCACTCTTTATTGCTCATTGATTTGAGTACATAAGTGTTTAGAATGGAAATCCCCAAATTGATTTAGAAATTGGGGTTTACTCTATAAGAAATGAGTACAAGATTGGGGAATGAGACAAGTCTTCTTAAAATGTGATCCGTTGGGTCTTATTTATAGACAAATCGGACCCCCATGTGTCATTGGCTCATAGGAAGTGTCTTTCAGATGTGGTAGCATGGTGTCGGTCGCTTTACACCTTTCGGTTCCGATTGTCTTGGTTTCGGCCGCCTTTCTTAACATTGCTATCGGATTTAACTTTGCTTTCGATGTGCCGGTCTTGGCTTTAGGAGTTTAACTTAGCAACAACTTCTTCATAATGTACCGGCACCAAGTCAGTAGGTGTAGATAGGTTTAGGAGATGCTTTCGGCTTTCAGCAATGAGTTTCGATTTCAAGTTCTCATAGTATTTTCTCTCGTGCTTTAGCTTCTCAGATCTTCAGAACCTTCACCTCTTTTGGTATTGACACTAAGAAAATTAGTGAGGATAGCTCTTCTTCCCATAAGCTTTGGTTTACTTTCGATGAGTCCTTACAATTGGTTTCAGTCTTGCGGATGCATGCTCTCGGTACATCTATTGATGGCTTTAGATGTTGTATCTCGGTGTTCGACAAGCCTTGACCCCGAAGCTAGCTTTCAAGTGTTATCCTTGACTTTGACATCTTATATCCATCTGTATTGACACTAAGTTAATTAGTTCTGATAGCACTTCATTTTACTTTGCCTGGCTTGGTGCTTCTTGTCGTGTTTTGGACAATGTATAATTCTCTCCTGGTTTCAGGTCTCGGGTCATAAACATCCAGTTCTTGATCTTCTTTGCTTGCCTTCAACATTAAGCGCTATGCTTTCGAAAATTAAGCCTATGTTGATGGCCTTTATGTCGGCACAGCTTTGTCACTGTCACCTTTCGTATTGGCACCAAGATTTTCTCCTTTATGTTGGTGCCGATAGCCTATTGACCAAATTGCCACTTTGATGCCTTCGGTCTTAATTGTCTCAGTAGCTCGTTGTTGGTTTCATGCTTCTAGATCATTCTTTTGAGCTGGTGGTGATTCAATATCCCTTCACCGAATATAGGTTTTGGTGTTGAATTTGGTAGTAACATTTGCCCCCTACTGAAGGGGTATTTTTGACTTTTCAAGTCAAACTTTGACTTTCATCCTTGTGCTTTGATTTCTTGCCTCAAGATTAATCTGGCACATTGATTTGCTCATGTTTGCATGACCGAGACTTGAGAAGCACTTCGGTATAAGACCCTTTCTTCCTTCTATATATTTCTTCGCCTACAAGAAACAAAGTTCTAACGAGATTATTGTTCTTTGATATTTCTACAAGTCCTTTTAGAGTTTCAAACTCGATATTTTGATTTTTAAATAAAGTTAGAATTCGAAAAATATCCTCCCAGCTTGATTTTGGAATTGATTAGTATTTTTATTCTTTAAGAATGGATTTAAACAATGATAAATGTTTTGATTAATTGGAATAGCTTGACTGATCGTTAATGGTAAATTAGGAAAATCTGTCAATTTACTCCCTGATATATTTTTCAGGATTTGATATGCAAAAACGCAAGCATTCCGAATTTTAATCCTTTTTATGAAAATGAAACTTGTACTCCTTCGGTACCGATGGACTCGCTATTAACTTGCCATCGATCTTTGCTTCCATTTTACCGATACTAAAGTTAATGTGGCTAGCGTTGACGGATATATCCTTCTATTTTCAGTAGATCTTGAATTGTTAGAATTAGATAAGTTGCTGCCAATATCGGATTTTAAAGCTTCTTGATATTAGTTGAGCCTCTTGTGTTGATAATTATACCTTTGGTTCCGGTCGAACCTGTGTCCAAAATTCAAGTTACTTTAATTTTAAACTATCCTTGACTCCAAGACCTTTATGGTTTTGGTGTCCTGACAATTTATATGGGTAACACCAAAAACATAGATATGCATGATCATATGTGAACCTTTTTAAAAACTTGAATTTAATGACTTACAAGATGTCCGTGTTTCCATAAAAGACATAGTTTAACGAATTTCATAAAGGTTTATGATGCTTTAGGCTTATAAGTAATTCGTATTTACTTATGCGAATTTAATGTGATAATATGCTTTTAAGGAATAATATCACCTGGCAGTATCATGTCTGAGAAGCAAAGTGTTGGTAAGCCAAATCAGGGCAACCCTTTTATCGCTAAGCCAAAGGAGGTAAACGTCACATGGCTTTCTCTCATGCAAACTCAGGAAGAAGTAAAAGCCTTGTTTTCGAATGCTTTAGCATGACCGGGGCTGATGATGTCCCTCCTCGAGATGTAGTTTCTTAACAAATACTTCTTATGAATAAGCCCTTTAATTTGTTTATGCATAGTATTGAATATGGCTTTCACTTTTGCTCTAAATACCTGTATTCGGAATTTCTTTTGGCATTTCTTGTAACAAATACAACAGCTAACACCTTTTGAATTAGCTATCTGCAGAGTGTTTAAATTCCTACTCATATTATGGCAAACATATTTTTTGAATGCAATGAATAAGCTTGCAGAATGATTTCATAAGTTGTGTAGATATCGCCCGATGTATGATTTTTGCTTGTATCATGAATATCTTTGTTCGGAGTTTCTTTTGTATTATACTGCATAATACCTATCATATAATATCCTATGTTATCCCCTTTTCCAGGGTAAAGTGTACTACTTGGTTTGCTTATCTAATTGTGAAATACCATGTGAATCATGATTAGGTAACAGATTAGCTTGTGATATGACAATATGATCATTTGCATTGAATAGTAAATGAACATTATATAAGTTTAAGAATCCTCCTTGTACGAGGTGTTGCGGAGAAATAACTTTTATCGCGATGCTTCAAACAGTGTATTCAAGGTTCCGATCTGAGAATTGGTTAAGAAAACATCTTTTAGCAATAAGATAATAGGCTTGAACCTTTTCCTAGGGAGTGGTAATAGGAATTATGGAACTTTTACTTCTGTTCGTAACGGGTGTCTTGAAGCAAACCCGAATGCGGAATTTTTAATAGAAGACCAAATATCGCCATTAGGTAATAATAAAAGTGCCGAATGGATTCGGGTATTTATAATAGAAGACCAGATATTATCATCTGGCAATAACAGAAGTCCCGAACCAAACTCAGATTCGGGTATTTGTAATAGTAGATCCAATATCTCCATTTGGCAATAATAAAAGTCCTGAACCGATCCGGATTCGGGTATTTGTGATAGAATACCAGAAATCCACTTCTAGTAATGATAGAAGTCCCGAACCAACCTAGATTTGGGTACTTGTGATAGAAGACCAGAAATCCACTTCTAGTATTGATAGAAGTCCCGAAGTAACCTAGATTAAGGTATTTATGATAGAAGACCAGAAATCCACTTTTGGTAATGATAGAAGTATCGAACCAACCTAGATTCGGGTATTTCATAGTTTTTGCCTAAGTTGTTATTTCGGCCTTATGAACCACTTTTTGAGGATTTGTTTCGATTGGCCATATCCCTGAGCTTTAATTTAGTTTGAGCCTCTTCTTAGGCTTTGTTTTGGTTTGCAGGCTTCATCCTCGAGCTTCAATTTGGTTTGAGCCACTTCTTGGGCTTTGTTTTGCTTTTAAGCAGAGGTTGTATGTGCTTCATACACTCCCTTTGAGATTTTATTCCCTTATGCGGGATGATATGTAGGCAGAGGATGTACGTGCCTAAGGTGCTCCTCCAGAGCTCATGATATGATTGATGAAGTATTTGACCCGAGCACATAGCTTGTGTGCGAACACACAGTTCGCGTGCGAGCACACAGCTCGCAGGCGAGCATATAGATTGCAGGTGCAAACAAGCAGCTCGCTGGCGAACACACAGCTCGCGGGGGGAAAACACAGTTCGCGTGTCAGCACATAGATTGCGGGAGCAAACACACAATTCGCGTGCGAGAACACAACTCATGTGATCACGTAGCGCTTAAGGGCGAGCACACAGCCCGCATGAGTACATAGCTCAAAGTGGGGTGGTTATTGACATATTGAATATTGTAAGCATGTTCGGTTAAGCCGAAATTCTCTAAATGCATTGATGTACTGCTGAAATTAAAAGAAATGTTACCAGACTTTCATGATGTTTAGTTTCCATTCTTGAGTGCAGGGCATGAGGATGCCGCGTGATTGAGGATCCGACAAATGCGACATATGCGGGGCACGCGACTTTGACCAACATAATGATCTTTTGATCCACAGTTGTTGCAGTTTCCGCGAACGGAATTTGAAATTTTAGTCTTAAAGGCTCTGCGACTTCTTTTCTTGTTTGAATGAGATTTAGGATTTTCATTGAAATCTCTCTTATTGTTGAAGTTCCCTTTTGAAAAATCGAATTCGTCCATAGGAATGAATTTTTCTGCTTGGAGATAGAAATCTTGCAAGTTTCTACATAAGCGGACACATAGCTCCTTCCAAAATGGGGTATTCTCAATTAGACCTAAATAGATAGCGATGAGTTTTTCACGGTTGTTCATATTTTTTGCTTTTAGGGACTCAGCTTTAAACCTTTCCAAGTAATTACTCAAAGATTCTCTTTGTCTTTGCTTTATATTTGCGAGGATTGTGTAGCCCATGGCTGGATCTTTGCAAATGCAAAACTGTGTTGAGAACTCATGAGAGAACTGCTTCCACGAATAGGTGGTATTCTCTTGATATTGTCGGTACCATTTAGCAGCCACTCCCTAAAGCGTTACTGGAAATAAACGACATCGTACAACCCCAGGAATGTCGTCGATGTCTATTTGGCTATTGAAAGCCATGAGATGGTAGTCCGGGTCAGTAGTTCCACGATATCTCATGGTTGGGGTTTTGACGTGTGATGGTATCGTTGTATTCTTGCTTTCGTCAATAAAGGGTGCCATCCTTTCATCATCGCTAATGTGTTCATCTAAGATTTTTTTCCTTTCATTTTCGAATAGATCTTTGATGTTCTTCTCCGCCATGTTCCTGAAGTATGCCTCCAAGTTTTCATAGTTTGATCTTTCGGGGTTAGATTCCCTAGTAGTTGAGCTCCCAGATTGTTCTCTGCCCCGATTGTATAGGCTTTCTTTGTAACTCTTTTCTAATGGATTGGGTCTTCCCTTTTTGGAAGAAGCCAAATAGGTTTTCTTTTTTCCTTTCAACCTCCTGGGTAGTTATACTTTCTCCTGGAGACTTGACTTCATCCCTTTGCTCCAGTTTGGTGCTTTCCGAAGACTTTTGTGATCGAGTATTGCCCCATAAGCTCTTTACTTCAAGTAATTGTTGTTCTAAGGCCTTTATCCTTTCGGCATCCCCCTTTACAGAACTCAGATTTAGAGGTTGTGTTAGAATTAGGGGTCTGTCTGCTCCTGTAGCGTTTTGGTCAAATGATTGGGCTATATTTCCTTCTACATTGGTAATCCCTTTTAACACTTGATTGCTTCTTTGTGAAACTAAACTGATTTGTAAATTTGACTGGGTTCAAATTTGCCTATTAAATTCGGGGGGTGCCTTCGTCTTTGATTCTATTTGATAAGATTCCATTTTAGAAGTTCTTTGGGCTAAATTCTCTTCAATAAACCTCCTAGTAGCGTCAACCTACAAAGCCAAGTGTAATGCTTCCAACTCATTATTTTCTCCTCCTATTAAGGTTGAAAGTTCTTTAGCTCCTGGACTTGTTGTGATAATGTTTGAAAGTATGCTAGTTTGTAGAACGGATGATGCGTTGGAACCTTGCTCCCAGTTCTCTTTCGATTTAGTCATCTTTAGTTGATCCGAAGGGTGTTTCGTTACTTTGGAGCATAGGGTAAGGATGGAAGGCCCAAGGTTACGTTTATGTTTTAACTAACATTTTTTTTGAATTGTTCAAACGGGAAATCGACCGGAGTCGTAAAAACCTCCCTAGTGCACCTAGCCCGGTCCGTGAGCACCATATAAATGGCTGATCTTAGCGTATGTACATGGTAAGCTCTTAGCATGTCATTCCGAGTTTCGATCCCATGCCACTGTTACCATAGCGCAATGTCCTTAACCGCTAGGCTACTACTATGGATGTTTTAACTAACATTTTACGTCTACTAGCAATAAAATTTTGAATCGATGCTGCATTAAATTCAACTTTTACGAGTACCCAATGGTTTGCAAACAATGATTGCTAGATATTGATAATTAAAATATTGCATTAAATTTGTGAAATGTTGCATGCATGATAATTAAAATATAATGAGTTTAAGTGTTCTAATACGAGGATTCAAAATTCACAAATAGCGCACCAAGGCAGGTTCTTAAAAATATGGTGCATATGGCTGTTAACTAATTGAGCACTACACATGCCAGAACAAATCATCGTAACCCAAAATGCATTACTTTCTTTGTAAACTAGTGCAAATACCCAGGAAATTTTTGATATCTTAACAACACTAGCATACACAGCTAAAAAGACAACAACGTTACAGGTGTTTGATCAGGAAGTGAGTGCAGTTATATGCAACAATCTGGATTTTTGAACATTCAAATTGACAATAATCTACGTATATCAACTCAAACAAATCCAAAATACAGATGGCTATTGGGATTAATATAAGAAAAAGAAGAAAGAAGAAAAACAATCATAGAATCTCGCAACAGAAGAACAAAATATAATAAATAAATATCAGTCTGTGAAACTGTTAAAACATACATTTGATTATACTTTACAACAATTATCAAAGTTAAACAATCACAAAACAAACCAGTAAATCCAGCGGAATAATACTAATAAATACGTCTATCAAGCTTCATCTTCATCTTCAAAAGAGATCTTCGATAACTGAAAATTCAGGCTGACCCGAGCACAAATAAAAAGACAAAAATACTCGAATAAGAACTAAAATATAATCATATCAGTCAAATCAAAGCCAAGTAATAATATGAGTGTCACAACATCAGAGATGCTTATAGTAATTCACATCTCATATCCAATGTGCTCTTGAGTGCAGTAACGTAAGAGATGTTACAGGAATTCTCATCTTTTAAGGATTCGTTAAACTGGATATTATATAATACAACATGCTATTATAATAGTGTCTATGGTTAAATATACTATTGAAAATAGCGTAAGCGGGATTACATTTTTATCTTTACACTTTATACATTGTAGTAAATATTGCATATAAAACACCTATTAAACGGTCGAGGGATAAGGATGTGCCGCTATTCGACAATGTTAAATCAAAATTGTAAAGGGATCGATCGAAATAATATGACAAGGCATCGAGGAAATACCCATCAGTATGATTATACCGGATTGCGGACCCAAGCTGGTGGTAGCACATAGCTGTAGCTATCGCCCACTTCAGATATACCCCTAATTTCAAAAAGCGTGCCCAATCTGTAACAGCCTACATTTTACGTATCGAAGGATCGTAAAATATTTTTAATTTATTCACTGAGGGTTGGATCATTCTCATATTTTAATATGTTGTCTGTGGGGATGTGAGACATGTCCATAATTTTTACCAATTTTGTTTGTGACCATTTTTCCCATGTTAGTCTTGTACAGGGCATAACTTTTGACTCGGGTCAAATCAGGTGGTGAGACCTGTTACATTGGAAAGGAAATGATGATCGCCTTTCCGTAGAGTGGGTACATTAAAGATTTTTCTCAGCAGTTTGGTAGGAATCGATGTTTTAAGGTTTCATAGTTGGTTGTTCAGGTTTTGTAAGCCATATTGGGCAGATTTGGGGAGGCCCATTAGTGGGCTGGCGGAAGCTATAAACAAGGGGCGAGAGATATGGGAAATGATTTAGTTTCTCCATTCTCTCATTTGTTGTCTTATGTTCCTCCTTCCTTTAATACCTTTCCACCATTAAAATCGAGATCTAAGGGAAGGAAATCAAAGACCTACACCATTTAAGGCTAGATCTACATCATTTGAAGTGAGAATTCATTTGATCAAGGAGTTTGGTTCGAATTGCTTGCTGTCCGAAATCTTAATACATTGATTTTAGCTTATTTTGGAGAACTAGTGAATGATTTGCATCTCTCACATAGATTCAATGAAGTATATGAATGTTTGATCATGTTTTTCATCAAATTCAAGTGTTTTACCATAGATCTATACCTTAGTAAATCCATTATCATATAAATCACTATATGATCTAATTTAAAAAGTTTAAATCGGTTATTTATATGCTATTTCATATGTTTAGCAAGTTAGATCCACAAATTTAGATCATATGTTCATTTATCATGATTTTGGTTAAAATTGTGTAATTCTAGTGATAATTGTCATTTTCATGTTGTTATTGATTTCATAACATGCTTGTGATTATATTGGATGAATCAGATGAGTTGGTTTCGTAGAATTGTCGTTTGGCGAAGTTTTGGTTGAATTGGATATGTCCAGGTTTTGGGTCGTGCAAGGTCTGGTCGGTCGGTCGTGCAAGCCCTGGTCGGTCGGTCATATAAGCTTGGGTCGGATGGTCATGTTTTGGAGCAGTGTTGACTCGAGCAGTGTTCGGGTCGGTCGCACCATGGTGTGGTCGGGTCGGTCATGTTCCTGGTAGAGCAAACATGGGTCGGTCGGTGATGGTTTTGGCGTCGAGCAAGGAGGGGTCAAGCAGGGACAGGTCGGTCAACATTTGGGTTCAGTAGAGCGGTCGGTCGTACTTTCAAGAAGCGGTCGGTCATGCAACCCAAAGTTCGTTGGTCGTGTATGAGTTTGGACATATACAGGGTCGGTCGAGCAGCAGTCAGGAGGTCTTTCGCACCCCGAACCCTAGCCGCAGCGCAGTGATGTGATTTGGCTCAGTGATGGTGTGACTTCGAAGTAAATTCAGGTAGGAAGGTTTGAAGTGTTGAAATATGTTCGTTGATCGGTGTAGAATAACGAATGAGGTGACAACTCAAAGGTCGTGAGTTGGTGGATAATGGTTGCTTTAGCTACGAAAAGTCTTCGGGTTGGATGACTAAAGATGTGAAGGCCGAGAGATTATCGTTGTCGTAAGTTCTAGTAGGCTTGAAGCAAGGGTACAATAGAGACGTCTAAAAGATGGGTTGTAGGTCGAGTACCCTGGGTATCATTGAAAGGCCTAGTTGCCAAGGTTGGACAAACATACATATCATTGAAATGCGTATGGAGTTTATGCTAAAACTGGGGTTACCATAAGCCCTTGACATATGGCAAGGTTGGCCGTCATATGATTAACGATGGTTTTGAAGCAGGATCAATAGTGATAGTCAGAGTCAGTCATTGATGATTGGTTGCTCTGTTTGTACCATTTCATGTAGATTGTCCAATGTCGAAGGAAATATTCCTTGGGTGCTTGTATGATATTAGTTTCGGCCTCTGGGGCTTGTGCTTGAGGGATGTTGAGTTTGATTAGGATGATTTACATGAGACATGTATAATTTGGATGTCATAAGTGCTTTGCCACGATTAAATGGGTGTTCTAGTTTTCATGGATGTATGGTTGAAATGTTATTGTAAAGGCTATCACTGTCCAACGTAGGGAAGATAAGGTTGAGTTCTTCTCTAGAGTTGTGGGTAGATTATTATGATTATCTATCCGTTCTCATATACTTTATTGGTGATGTTTGTTAGTTGTTTTATCGCTCACTAAGACTGTTGTCTGACTCAAGGTTTTATGTTTCCCTCTTATTACCTTGGGTTGTTCATCCGGTTGTGGATGGGCATACTAGGTAGCAGGTGACAGGTGATTAGTGAGGACGATGTTGTTGTCTGAAGGCGAGCAGGAGGCTGGCGTATTATCTTTACTACTATCTAGTATTCCTTTTTCAGCTGTTTCAGTTGTTCTTTGAGCATTGTAGTGAGGCTTCATGTACAAACTTTGGTATTCCTGTGATGTATGGATAACCTTTCAGGATGTTGTGAAAGTTTTCACAAGTTTGTTATATAATGCTCCATTATTTCTACCTGTTGTATATGTTCTATTATATTTTATCCTTGCGCTGTGAGTTTCACGACAAGTACCGTTTGTGTTTACCTTCCTTGATGATCGTCCATAGTTGTCTGGCACGTCTTTCAGTGCATTCTTCCTCTTGTTAAGCGCAGAGGTTGTTGGTGTTCGTCACACAATCAATCACAAAGTAAGAGATATAGTATCGAAGAAGCATGACTGCTAAGAGGAGCTAACTCACATTGGCTTAGGTATGACTCCTGTTTTAGTCATTTTAATTATGACCTGAAGGTCAAAGCTATCTATCATCATTCTCTTACTTCATTTCAGTAGTGTTTGTCAAACCAACCTACTTCATTCTGGATTCATCCACCACATACACAGTTGTTAAAGTGGTTTTCGATATTGGAAGAGAGTATGATAATATCCAATCTTGGTCTCTTTAACATTCAAACATTTACATTTTTCACACCGACCAAATATTTACATTTCAAACAGTTCATACTTCATATCATCAGATTTTGCTTTAAAACCATTTCACATTCAAATAGAATATACTTTCATAATAAGATATCAATTTAAACCAACTTAGAGAACAATTCCTAATTTTAAAACAATTTGAGTACTTAAAATAGTTGGAAAGTATATTAAACAGTTTATATATATATATTTGAAATAGTTTGAAATAAATAGTTAAGACAATAAAAGTTTAGATAAATAGTTTGAATATAAATATAGTATAGTTAAATATTAAAGAAGTTTACAAAATAGATAGTTGATTGTTAAAAATAGTTCATCTAAATATATATATATATATATATATATATATATATATATATATATATATAAACACACACACACATGTATGTGAGTTAAAAATAAAATAGTTTATAAAGTAAAATAGTTTAAAAATAGCTACAATATATAATAGCTTTGAAAAAAAAAATGAAAAAAAAGAAAGAAAGAAAGAGAAAAAAAAGGAAGAATAGTTTATAAGTAAATAGTAATTTACTAAAGTAGTAAATATAATGGTTTAAAAATACCATAGTTGGAATTAGAATTGTTTCTTCCAAACTTCAATTAAACTTGAAGTCATATTCCAATTTCAAATCAAACCAACTCAACTCTAATATTTCGATTCGATTCAGCTCCCATTTTAAATTCAATTCAAGTCAAGTCGATATTTCAATTTTTGTAGGGCTTAATCAAGAAATGGGGACAAAAACGAAACCCTTGACGTCTTGTGCAACCACATATATTGTGGAGCACGGGATTTCAAGGCTTCGCAATATTTAGTTAGATTGGTTCAAGTACATTTAGGAAAAAATTCGATGGAAGGCATGAAAATTTTAAATTTTGTAGCCTTTCTCAGAAATTTTAGGATTCTATGGTCGCATTTATGATTGCTAGATTGGATGGTAGGAATTGTTTGCAACACAAATGCACTGAGCACTCATATAGAAATTATATGCATATTAAAGTGTTTTTGCATACATACATCATCATATATTACATTTTCATGCTAGGACCGAGCTCACTTTAGCAAGTCTACAGTACATAATCACATCGAGTAATGACTGTTTATGAATGTTCAATAAATAACTTAGGTGTATAACATGATTATTTGAGCGAGTTGTGTTTCTCGCCCCTTCGAAAAGATTTCGAAACAAAATCTCTCTTAAAGAGGGATAATGTAACACCCCATAAAGTATACCCTAAATAGACATAGTTAAATTAAGACTAAACAATAATTAATAAAATATTAATGGATTGAAAACATGATTATTGTATATTTGAGAATTGAACGATGAAAATAATACCATTGTATCCGTGACAAGATTTTTGTCCATTTTCATATTTTATTTGTCGAAATTGGAGTCCGTATGAAAAATTAATCAATAAAATAATTCACACGAAATTGTATACACCCAGATTTAAAATGTGAGCTATAAGTATATAAATCGAGAATAAAATAATATACTTTTGACATAATGAAATATTATCTGGGAATTCAAAATTGTATGCATATTTGTTTTTCAAAAAAAAAAAATTGTATATATATATATAGAGAGGAAGGTTATATGGCACCCCTTTTTGTTGGCACCCCATTTGCACCTCTCTAATAGCCACTAGTTTATAGTAAAATAAGTTAGTGGAGGGAGAGAGAGTTAGTGAAATGAGAAAGAAAGAGGATTGTGTGGTGGAAATTAGAGGAGCTAAAGGGGTTCTACACTATTTGGGGTGCTATTGATCATATATATATATATATATATATATATATATATATATATATATAAGTATGTAAGAGGGACAAGAATAAAGAAATAACGGGAAAAATAAATCAGAATAATTCAAAATTGTCCTAGTAATTCATATAATGTCACAGCATAACTTTAATAGCTTCAACTCTAAAGAATTTTGACTTTCAAACAGAATGAAGCATAAAATGATGACATAGTTCATATGATAAAGAGCTACTCTACGACCTTGGTGAAGTGCCTGACCGCAAAGGCTAAGCCTAAGATCATGATAGGAACAAGGACCTGCAATATTTTAATGATGAAATCGGGAGATTTATCATGATTATAGTCAGGTTGCTTTAATGGCACATAAGCTTTCTTGCTTGGAACAGACGATGCATCGACATCTCCAATGTAATACTTGTCCAGCATTTCCCTTGCAGAGTCACTGTGGCCAATGTCTTCAAAGTCTTTAGTTGCATCTTTTCCTGTCATTTGTTTATGATGTAAACACTGATCATGAGAAAAGAAGCAGTAGATAATATACAACAAGAGTGAAATCAGAAATTGAAGACATGTTTTAGGGGGAAAAAATGCACTATTTTATGGAATTTATTAATAAACTTGATTTATTTGCCCCGAAACTTGGATCAAGAAATGAAGTCTTATGGTCGTCCTTGGAGCAATGACGTTTCAGCAAACCAGAACACAATTAAGAAAAATTATTGGTCTGATAAATGTTTTAGAAACAAAAGGAAAAAACAAAATTTTTTTTCCCCATTGCTGCTATGCCTACTTAGTGCATACTAAAATTGGGTAGAATAGAAAGCTCTATATTTTTCCTACATGGCATTATGGCAGTATACATACTGTATATATACTACCCCAGCAGGAGTGGCAAATACTCTCGAGTTTTTTAAATTTGAGTAAGTTAATGTTCAATTGTTGACCTAGCGTGATAGCTTAAAATCATTCATATATGCTTAGCCAACAAGTTCGTTAAAGGTGCTTTATCATTATTTATTATGGATACAAATAGGGTTTGATAAATGAACTCCACTCTCGGATGAGAGAGTGTTTTCAGAGGGAGTCCACTGAATCTGAGCATGTTTTTGGGCAGACGTTGCCGCATGTAGTGTAATTTTCTTTTTCCTCATTGACGGTTTTAGGCCAAACTTTTTGACCTCCTCATCTCCGGAGGTCGAATCCCTTTATCGACCCCCTTACAAAACATGAATGGAAAAGAAGGCTTGATTTGGCAAACGTAAATATTACCAGTAGCTGCTAATAAGACTTCGTCGCCACCTGGATGATCGTCCATAAAAGGGGTAACATCGTAAACCTGCCACAAGAATCAGTTAGAACATTATTATAACGCTACGCAGTTTCCTGCATTTATGAAATAAGGTCACATTAAATATTGAGAAACTCGTCCAGAATTATTAACATAAAATAAGTCGCTAACAATATTAACACTTGCATGGATGACTTAAAAATAGAGACTAAGATAATCTGACCGAAAAAGTTCATAAATTAATCTAATAGACGCAAGTAATTAGTCTATTGCACTAGGTGGTCACACCTTGAAACTTTTACTACCATGAACAAAGCTGGCACCACAAAAACAATAACAATAACAATAACAATAACAATAAAAAGAAAAAAAGAAAAAAAAAAACCAATGCGATCTTGATTAAAGAAGTAAAATTTTTAGTTATCCATGTATTATGACAAGAAATACACCACTCAGAAGACCATTATTGTAGATTACAAAACTTGTAGAAAAAGAATTCTTGTTTCATTCATTTATGGGCAAAAAAAGACTCATCGGTCTAATTCTTTCAACTCATCAAACTCTATTCCTGCCATTTGATATCCATGCCAAGCATAACTATTTCTCCAAACGACTGTTTTATAAATATTCTGACCCGTGATGGAGTTATTATTTTATAACATAACTTACAGGATCAAAGTTTTAAATCTGGAAGATCTTACCTGTGATATCATATCGAGAGATATACATAAGAATGCACAAAAATAAGCTATTCCTTTGCTTTGTGATCTAAAAATTTTGTTTTAATAAAATGTCTTAAATTTGATAAATATACGATGTCGGTGTAATTGGAAGAGAATAATATGCGATGATGGCATTAGACAAGTCGACCAAGATTTTTAAATGCGGATATTGTCATATCTGTATCTGTATCCGAAATCATTTTCGGATATCGGATATCCACAACCGTGGATACAGACATATATTGAATAATTATCATATTTGCTAATGACAGATAAATCAGGAAACATAAATGAAAAAACTCAGTTTAACATAAACTTTTTTCAATCTCATTGATTATTAAAGTATTAAAAATAAACATATATGTGATAATAAATAGTTTTGTGTAGTTGATATGCATTTAATGCATATAATATAAACTTCTAACTTAACAGAACAATAAATATTTTTTATTGAAGTAAAATACACATATTTAATCTATAACCTTGTAAAAAACTGGAAGAATAATTTTCGAATGCGAATATCTTTGCATCCGTATCTACAACTATTTTTTGGATATCGAAATTTAATTTGCTTTCCGAATACGAATACAGACGGGTTTCAGTGTGTTCGGTTATCCGTTGATCACAGACTTAAATGGCATAATTTGTTTATAACTTATTCAAAGTGAAAATCATGTTACTTCCAGCTCTTTTCATTTATTTTTAAATATCCCCTCCGCTTTTCGCATTACGACGAGTCCCTATTTTAATATTAATTAGTAATATGAAACAAGTTATTGTTTTAATTTTTGACGTCGAAAATAAGAACTTTCGTTTTTCTTTATTTCTTTTTCAGATCACAACCAAAGTTATATAATGATATGCGATTTTAACATATTTTTTTATTGTGTCTTGTACTGTTTACAAGATACTTGAAAGCTTGTTGACATAAATTGACATGTTGTACGAAAAACTAAAGGTGTCTTCGAGAGGTAATGCTTCAGAATTTTTGAGTTTTTTTTTTTTTTTTTGTGGCAAAAATGTGTGATCCTCTAAATGAATTTTTGACTTTTTGAACTCTAGAGTTGTTGGGAAGAGTATTTTTATACAAGAGGCTGGCTAGAGGTTGGTTTGAATGAAAGATTGTAATAATTTAATAAATTACTGAGCTTAGTAATTAATAAATAATATAAACATTTAATTTAACTAATGATGCACTAATAGTAGAGAGGTTATGATTAATACAACATCCGGATAAATACTATATCTATTTCGTTGAATATAACAAGACATTAAATACATGTTACAATTTTTTAATGTATTTTTTTCACTCTTCCTACAATGCTTGATACTTGATTGAACTTCACTTCAGCATATAATGCTGCAATAGTTTTTAAAATATCCGTAAATTGAGACTATAACATTAGTCATTTACCCGAACTTCTGCATAATGAATTTGCACTACTAATCAAACAGTATATAGCAACGGATCATAGCAACAGCCAACGGCTATATTGCAACAATTAATGTATTCTGATTTATTTTTACAAATTAAAAAAATTAGACGTTGAAAGCCGATGAAAACCGTTGAAATAACGCCGCTTACGACTGTTGGTAGCCGTCGATAACTCGCAAGCAAGCAGCCTCACTGTTTGTGTAGTGTATATCTTACTTCTTAGATTTATTACATTATGTACGCATGCACACTGATTTGTTGTATATCCCACTTTTTAGGTTTAAATATCAATTCATGTTTATAAGAAACACTTTATAGGACACTGCCATGTTATTTATAAAACACTTTATATATTGCCATGTAATTTATAGAACACTGCCATTTTTATAAGGAACAAGTTATATCAATTCATGTTTATAGGATATCAATTCATGTTCATGCTATTTATAAAGATATATAAAATTTATTTTCTCAAACGTGCAGGGTGACGTTGGCCTTCAAGAGGCTGACTTACCCTCGTTCAACGCCATTGAAACGGCAAAACCGCAAAGCATTATAAGAAAAATGTATCTAGTTTCAAAAAAAAGGAGAAGAAGCCAAATTGAATGAGCGTTACAGTGTGGGATGATTGGGTCAAACATGTTGGGGCAACGGGGACGATGTGTGATTTGAGCTATGTTTTATTGTATGTACATATACATTTTGGGTGAAGATTTGATTGGTACATTGTGATGTATTGCATATATAGTTGGTTTGAATGATATTGGTTTGTTATATTTTGTTTGTGTATATTGGATTGTATGTGTATGATTTGGATTAAATATTGTATTGATTATTGTTGTTGTATATATGCTTGAAATGGAGCTGTTATGGTATATATATGATTGTATGTGGCTGAAAGCAAGCAGATCTAAATTCAAAAGAAAAAATATACTCATATTTTCAACGGTCTATAACGGCTATTAACGGCTTACATGTCATTCTTTTCCAATGTTTCCAACGGCAAGTAGCGGCATTTTCCAACGTTCCCAACGGTTATTTGATCAACAGGATTTGCCATGTGTCCAAACTTACCGTTGGAAAAAGAACGTGGATGTCGTTGGAAAGCGCTGCAAATTGTTGATACCTATCAACGGCGTTTCCAACGGCTACCAACGACTTTCCAACGGCCGCCAACAACTGATAGCCGTTGGAAACACTATTCTTCTTGTAGTGTTGATTTTGAATGAATTTTCCACACTTCATACTTATTGAGATTATATTTTTGCAATCAGAATAGTTGGATTGCAAATGCTAAAAAAAATTATGGTAAAATTTGTCAGTGGACATAAGGAGTCAAATTAGACATAAGTTATACATTGCATAGACCACTTCATGTTCGTGCAAAGGAAACACTCCTTAGAAATATGTTGATGTAATTATTATGTCTGATATAACTTCTTTGCATCAAACGGCTGGCATAACTTATTTCCATCAGACGTAAATTTTACAAATTTTTTTAATTAGTGTTTTTTGTGTCAGCAAGCAGGGTCTAAGTGTTCATAGTCGTGTCTTTTATGCAATTTTGATGTTTTACTCTATCATGCGTTTCTATGTTGCAAGCCATGTGTACGCAATTTTGATGACTTTGGTGCATTACATTATTAATGATGCAAGTCCTGTGAAGATTTTAAATTTGCACATTTTTCCTAAATTATCTTGCATTGTATTACGAAAAATAATATGTTTTATACATATATATGGAATAAAATACTGGATATTTGTAATAATACCCATTTGTACATTTTTGTTTGTTGCATTGCACCTTGCGGTTTGACCATTGTAAGAGACCTGATATGATATAACCTCCGTGGATGGACTAATCTGAAGGATTAGCATTTAAGAACCATGTTATCAATTTTTGTAGCGATGAATCTGTATAGTCATCTTATTATTTGTTAATTTTTGCAATCAGATTTACAATATGAGAAAAATACCATTTTACTCTAAGATCAAAATCATCAAGGTCAGAAATATAATAAATAAGGAGATAACAAGTAAGGAGCAAAATCACATCAATCAATATTTAATGACAAAGTTTGGATTCCTAGATCGAGGAAGAAATTTGGTATCCTTTTTATCTTTATCCTATTCAATAAGTTACTAGACCGAGACGAAATTTAATATTCTATATTCTGTATGGCATAATGTATCGCGAGCAACATATATCTTCAAAGAGTATTCGATCTGAGATACTAGCACAGCTTACAATCACAAACTAACCAAAAGCCTAAACTTTGGACATTTGCACTACAAATAAAAATTTGATGCGTACTTGCATTGATTTTATGTATCAGCTTTTATTATCTAGTGCATACATGTCAAAAATTGAACTATCTTGCATCAATGTTTGATACAATAAGGATGTTAAAAAAGTAGATTATTATTATTATTATTATTATTATTTTGTAAGATATTAGCAGAGATTGTAGATTTAAAAATTGGCATCGAATTATCATTTTTGTTATAATAGTCAACATTCCCATAGATAATCTAGGCAATCTAGCTATCACTACATCCAAGTTAATTATTTCATAAAGAACACGCCAAAATCAGTTATTCTATTTCCTACAGAACAATGTGAGAAAAACAAATCATCCATTTTTTTTTCTTTAATTACAATTTGTCACCACTTGAAACAAATTGAGATTACAGCCCATAAAATTCCACGTATGAGGAGAAGTTGGTCCAAATACTAATAAACTGTAGGAAAATTTCACAGAAAATGGGGTATAGAGTGTATGGAGTCATATTACTTGTTTAAGGCACAATTATATACAAAAGAAGGGCATAACATGAGTATCCCCACTGTCAAAAATCCATATCTACCAAATCAACATAAAATTTACCAACAACAACTGGGTCATGTATTTCTCTTATAAAAAACAGAGAAACTGAATACAAATCCGACTGACAATTTCTGATTTGATTAAAATAATCTACTCAGGTATGTTTGACGATAAAATCAATTTGGTATATGTACGATAGTAATTAAGTTCGCAGGAATTAGTAGATACACAAAATCATACCTTTCCAGCAATAATGAGCCAGCAGTCTTTGGTCGTCTTGTGCTCTGAGACCTCATCGAAGTGATAAACTTTAGAATCGGGGGCCATTTCACTATTCTGTACAAGGAAAAATTACAGACTAACTCAGTTAATCATTTCTACAGAGAATAATTGAAAGATAATAACGGCAAATAGCGAGAAAAATATTACAGTGAGAATGTGTTCTTGTTCCAGTCGCCCCCGAAAGATCTGATCCAGATTCTCGTGTATTTCACCAGTATATGAGTGCATTTTATAGGTTGACCAATAGTTAATTTGCATTTATACCCTTCAATTATTCAACAATTTATAGAATCTCCATATTTCGGCTGTTCAAGCAATCAACTTTAGATTAGGGATAGGCAAAAAACCGAAATAAAACCGAAACCGAATTGAAACCGATAAAAACCAAACCGAAAAAAAACTAAAATCGAAAAAAACCAAAATCGAAACCGAAAATAAAAAAACTGAACCATACTAATATTTCGGTTTCAGTTTTAGGTCCAAACCGAACCGAAAAAAACCGAAACCGAACCGATTTATTAAAATAATTAAATAAATATATAATATTTGTAATTTATAAATCATGTCTTGTATTAAGAATATATGACGTCTTGGATATATATATATATATATATATATATATATATATATATATATATATATATACACCCTGCAAACAAAATGAATTGGGCTAAAGATATAGATAAGAATTTCATTTATATAATCTCTACTTAATCATATATTCAAGTATAATAATTTTGCTTGTACTCTGTATCATGTGTCTCAATACACTCGGTTGAAACAATTTATTCTAATTTCTTTTATGGTTATTTAAATTTATGATATTTTTTTGTTTAAATCGGTTTTAAAACCGAAACCGATGCTTCGGTTACAGTTTAGGTTATTGATTTTTAAAACCGAGGTCTTTCGGTTCCGGTTTTACTCCAAAACCGAACTGAACCGAGGTTTGCTCACCCCTACTTTAGATTGTGTCTGGATCGATTTATACAAGTAGTCTTCTAACATTTTGAAAGTTAGGATGAACTAATTTTTGATTCGAAAAAAAAAAATCATAAAACTACTTATTTTAGTCGGTTTAAATGAACTCTTAGGGCCTCTTTGACAACCCAAATCAAAAACGTTTATGCTAATACGATAAGTACTTTTACTTTTAAAATGTCAAAAAGTTTGTTTGATATAATTACTACTTAGAGGAATTTCAAGAAAGGTACTTTCACTTTTCTTTCTCTGCACCAATACTAGTATAAGCAGAATGAGATGATCCCAACAACTTCAAGATGGTGGACTTAGGTGTACTTCTAGCGAGAGGTTTAACCTCATACAATCAACAGGCAGCCCAACTAAACATACCGGAGTTATCCCTAAGGGTATTAACGGACTCCTAAACATATCAGAGTCTAAATGTACCGTAATTACTACCCCCAATCGATCGGCTCCCTACTTCGTAGATACCCTGTGCTGGCCCCACAATAGGATGTAGGGGTGAGCAAACCTCGGTTCGGTTCGGTCTTGGGGTAAAACCGGAACCGAAACCGAAAGACCTCGATTTTAAAATCGATAACCGAAACCGTAACCGTAACCGAAGCATCGGTTTCGGTTTCAAAACCTCGGTTTCGGTTTTAAAACTGATTTAAACAAAAAAATATTATACATTTAAACAACCATAAAAGAAATTAAAATAAATTGTTTCAACCGAGTGTATTGAGACACATGATACAGAGTACGAGCAAAATTATTATACTTGAATATATGATTAAGTAGAGATTATATAAATGAAATTCTTATCAATATCTTTAGTCCAATTCTTTCTGTTTACAGGGTATATATATATCCAGGACGTCATATATGCTTAATACAAGACATGATTTATAAATTACAAATATTATATATTTATTTAATTATTTTAATAATTGGGTTCGGTTTCGGTTTTTTCGGTTTGGTTTGGACCTAAACCAGAAACCGAAATATTAGTACGGTTCGGTTTTGTTTTTTTTCGGTTCGGTTTTTATCGGTTTCGGTTCAGTTTCAATTTTATTTCGGTTTTTTGCTCACTCCTAGTAGGATGTATCACTTTCTAAAGTGGCAACCCTTTGTTTTTAGGATGTGCACAATCATATTTACGGGTGCCACGGCGTCTTAGCCTCCTCTGCCGGACCCATACACGCACATGACTACGTCGGTTTGCGCCACCCACACCGTCCTTCATGTTTGGATCTCTTACAATCAACCCAATAAGCGTGCCCCGACTCAAACCTAGTTCGGAGTACTCATTTGATACCTATATATGGGTTACTGACTGAAACGAGTCTCACACACAACATAATACAAGCTCCCCATAGGCTTGTATCCCCACTACTAGGTTTTCCACAGGTTATGCCATACCAGAGTAAAAAGATTGCATGTCATACCGGAGTAAAAAGATTGCATGTCATACCAGAGTAAAAGATTGTATAACCCCAAAGGTTAAGTTTGTGGGCCTATATATATAAATATTACCCACCACCCCAAGATATACTTAACCCTCCCACTGATTCATACAAGTTTACTTAGCCGCTACTCAAGTTAACATGTTCATACAATCCTTTATGGGTTCATCTAGGTTAAGTATTCAAGTTCATTACCATATTCATGTAACGGCCCGTATTCTTACTACTTCGGTATTTAAATTATTTTATTTTTTTAAATATTGATTCGATATTATAAATAGATTTATAATAGATATAATTCGTTTATATAATGAAATTTAAACGTATAATTTATATAATTATAATTCAAACTTGTAAATGTCGTGGTATTTCGTAGTTTACGATTCGAAATTTGTGTATATCGGTACACATATAGATCACGCATGGACAATTGATGATGAAATTAAATAATCATATGAAATAGAACATTCAAACCAAGGCGTTGTTTATCTTATGAGGTGGCCCGTGCTTCGCACACGGAAAATTATTCGATGTATTATATAGGCCTTTAAAAAAAAGTTTTCCTTTCAGACGATCTCTATTGAGTCGGTTTTCGACGAAGTTAATTGGGACCATAATGTTAAAACGTAGCAGTAATTACCATTTTCATTTGCGTTTGGATTTCGGATGTAACGTTGCGAATTTTTAATGTCAACATTAAAAAGTGGTAAACAACAATAAGCGGTGTAATTAAATACCACATTAAAATAAATAAGTACATTAAACTTAACTCCCAAGTATAATGAAGTACAATTAAGCCTTTCTAATCAAATTAATGGATTAGCCTAGCCTAAATGATATCTCTAACATACCCAAAATTTTGTAATTTACATTAGATTTATAAACTCATGCACCATTTCTTCATCTTGTAAACATGCAAAAATGAAGGACATATATCCTAAACTCACTCACACTGATAAACTAATAAGGAATGGGATACACATTAGCGTCTCCAACTCACAACAAATAGCAAATTCAATACTTTTAAATAAACTATGTTCCAGTATTGCTTCAACACCACCGTCAGCATTAGCTTTTATTACTTTTTCTACCATTTCTAACTGCTTGCAAAACTTTCCAATTTTACACCATTCAAGCCTTTTGATAAACAAATCTACTACTTGATTTTTGTGCTAACATATTCTAAAACAATAGTGCTCCTCTACATGTTCAGTTTTTGCATGAGACATTTGATCTCAGCCGATGTAGTGCTGAAAAATCACAACAACACAGAGGAATTGCATAATCCATTGAACAAGGGTCTAAGTGAAACAGAAAGAAAACAATACAACTACCTATGTATAGACACCCAGCTATATACCAGCTACATAATACATCAGCAACAGTATACTTTTGATAATGTGTGTGTGTATATATATATATATATATATATATATATATAACTTCGTGATTAAGTAATACAAGTACACACTGAAGCCACCGAGTCTTACAGCTACACCTAGGGCTGTTATGATAATGGTAAATTTACCATTACCATACCAGTACCAAACCATTGCTAAATAATATCGAGCTGCATCGGTACACCAATGCTATCGGTATGGTAACGGTAAGTTTTACCATTATTAACGGTAAAATAGCGGTTAAGAAATGTCAATACAAGTGGTAACGGTAAATTTACCGTTCATATTAATTTTGACATTTTTCACTATTTTAATGAATTCAAACAATTATTTTTTTGAAAGTTTATCATATTTTATATTGATGCTTTTTTTAGGATGGTAATTCTTTTCGGTTTTATTAACTTCAAAGTTTAAATTAACAAAATTATTATTTCATATTGTTGTTAATATCTTGTAATAAGCTAAGTAAATTTTCTATGCCAATTAAAATAAATTTAAATATTTTATAAACATTAATAGTGTTAGAATTAGTAAAAAAATATTTACTTTTTATCATTGTCAAAATTTTCATGTGTTAAAGTTTTAATAGCTTTTATCAGTAAATTTACCATTACCAGTCAACGGTTTACCAGTTTATCGGTATCCCAATGAATATTTTACCAGTGGTAATGGTAAATTATCGGTGTTCATTTTTGGTCTACCAATAGTATCGGTATGGTAACGGTTTTCTCGTATTCGGTAACGGTTACCATTACCATAACAGCCCCTACACCTCTCTTCTTCCATACTGAAGACCGCACATGCTATATTTTCACCTCACCATCACACATTACTGAAATGAAAACTCATTTCGGCTACTACTTATGACTGAAAGGAGACAACACGAGCGCTGCTATCCATTTCTTTTCAACTATTTATTTTTCTCCTTCTAGCTGCTATTTTTCTCTTTTGCACAACACACTGGCTACTCCTGTCTGTGGGCATAAATCAATCCGGTTTCCTAGCCTTGAAATGAAAATACAACAGTGATATTTGTGCCTTGTATTTTTGAAACCATACAACTACCTAGTCTTCCCTTTTGCATGCTATGAACAAAATTTGTCAACACCTATTTCCTGCAAACTTTCCCTTCAGCAAATCTGCTCATGTTGAAATGAATGAGACAACTCACGCCTCCTGCAAACCTACTTACGGATTGAAGTTACAGGGTTCTTCTCCCTTCAACATCTTCTATTATATATAGCGTGCCTATCCTCACACTTGTTCAAACAGAAAACAAAAAGGAAAACATATATCTCGTAAGCCTCTTTACAAAACACAAACACGAAAAGCTTCATAACATTAATCGAAGGTATCGCCACCAGCCATGGGTAGCAAACGTAATAGCAGGGGGAAGAGACATCCAATGGTCGGGGATGCAGCGGCAACGCGACGTAGTGGTGATAATGGGAGTGGAATGACGGGAGCGGATTATTGAAAACGCAACAGCTATATAAAAGGAATAAAAATAAAATGAAAGATGGAGTCACGTTTGGCACAAAGGGAGTAGCGGAGAGGTACGGCTTTGGGTGGCAGGCGTGAGAGGCTGCGAACTTTATGGGTGCGTGAACAATAGACAGTTGGTTCAAGGAGGAACTGTTGGCGTCAAGAAACAATCAGTGTCAGCCATTTAAAAGAAGCAATAGTGGCGAGGTATATACATCTGTTTTAATGTGTAAAAGCAGAACGAGAAAATAGCGTGGATGAGAGAGTAGCGGGGATGAGGACTGAATAGCCTGTACGAGAGAGACAAGGGACGTGAGGATAACAGTAGATAGTGGCGAAGGGGGGTGGGGGAGTTCTTCACCAGACAGTCGCCGTAGGTGTAGGGTGAGTGCGGTTGCATGGAGCCAAAGGAGGAGCTTGCGTTTTGGTTCCATACAGTGAAAGAGAAGATCAACAGCAGCATGGGTATGCATCCTAATTTAGGTTTAGTTTAAGCCTAATTTTAATTAGTAATATTCCTAATGAAGACGTGGCTTGTGTAAGCTATATAATACCAAATTAAAATACACATGTGCCTAGTGATGTTTTGCCTAACCACGTGAAAGCCTAATCCATTTTTTTTTAAAATTGATTCTCCCTAAAAACATGAACTGCATAGTTTTACAAAGTACCTTATCATGACATGTCCACTACTACTTACAAAGGCTTGAATGTGTATCCAATATACCCAACGCCAGCTCTATGTTAGACTAATCATTTACTTATGTGGCCGACATTCATATATCAGTTAACGTAGATGTCAGATCCAAAATGGCTCTAACACCCAAATTAGCAATAGTTCTAATAAAATGAAACCAAAAAGCTAAGGGAAACACACGATTTATAGTGGTTCAGTGTTAAAGAGCCTACGTCCACTTTTTACTTTTTGAATTGATGATTTGGATATGAGTACACTAATGACTCTCACTCAAATCCACTCATACAATACATGGATCCACTCAATTCTCTCAAAAGTATAGTTTGAAAGATGATTATGATTGGAATATAGTGATGAAATTTGGTTGACAAGAGAGTTTCAGTTCTAAAATTACCAAAAAGATCCTTTCAAATGCCCCTTGGAGGCATATTTATAGGTGGAAAACCTCTCTGAAATGGTTCCGGCTCGAGTACACGTGGCGGACATCCCACAGGAATCGAGCTCGGATAGAACAGGATGGTGACAACACAACTTCAATGTGAGTGAACGTGGGAAGATGGCTCTCTAACCGCTCTGTGTTTTATGGAGTCGTGGGGTGTAACTGCTATCTGTTGGCACTCGGTTCGGGTCAGATGTATGAGAGAAGGAAGGGTGCGGATCGGGCTTCCTCGACCCGATCCGAATCTGCCTCTTCTCCTCCTATTCCTACTCTGTTATATTCTGTTTTGGTTTAAGATACCCGATCCGACCCGAGCCCGCAGTGTATGCTTTTTTGATCAATACTCTTCATCAATTCCCCTTTTAACTTTGTGTAGCCTAGTTCACAAAGTAGGCTAACATTTTGCCCCCTTGAAGTGCACTTCTACCGAAGGTGGAGTGTGCTTCGAAAGTGTCTGTGTATTGGTTTCTGAACTTTGATTGTTGAATAGTCACTCCCATTCGTTTATAGGGTTGTGTCGCTTCGTAAAGTCACAACATTTGTTGTCTATATATGCACAATAGAATTCATAAGTTGCTTCCGTTGTTTCAAATTATTTCGAGAACTTTACTTGATGTCCAACAGCTCCTCCAGGTAAGATTTTGTATGTTTCTCTTTAAATCTAATTCATGTGTTGAATTAACGTCTGAGGTTCTGCTTGGGTTTGGGTCCGATCCGTATGGCCTTCCTTGCATCTCAAAACCATTAAGCGAACGGGCGAAATGTCCATGGGCTAGCCTTCCGGTCCGAGCAGAGCCACGTTGGCAGGAACACAAAGGGCCACTTCACACTCATATAAGTTTATCATTTTCTCCATTCCTCTCTTCTTCCTTTCTTTTCTATCTTTTTTCAGAGCTCGCACAAAAGTGAAGAACAAAAATACTAATTCCCGAAACTTCAGAATTCTCCTTTAATCTTCGAATCGAACACATAGGTGGGTTAACAACTCCAATTAACTCTGTTTTATTTGATTTCGATTCGAATTCATGAATAATTTGAGCGATTTCAGCATGGTATTTAGTTGATCTTCGACGCCGTGCCTTCCTCCTCCTCGCTACCATTGTTGATGGCCTCATCGCCACCTCGAGGTGCTTGCGGAGGAGGCTTGAAATTAGCATTGGCCACGCCAACTCATAAGAAATTAGCTTTGATTTGTTTTTTTGGAAAGAGACTGGGTAGGAGATGAAGGAGCGGAGAGGAAGAAGAAAGAAATGGGATAGGTTCGGGTTGAATGCTCCAGAGGGATATGACGGGGAGGAAGGGTCGGTTTGGGTCGAATGCTCCATGAAGATAAGGAGTGGCTATTAAGGATAGTGGGTTGGAATGGTTCAGGTCGGAGGGAGGAATTAATGTCGTGGTAGGAGGTTGAGATGAGCAGACAGATCTCGTGACGCTAATGCTGTTCGGTCGGGGTCAACCGATCTAGATGGATTTATCTTCCTCTTGACTCCTCCCCTCTGACCCCATCCCTTATCTTCGTTTCGAACTAGTCCGCTTATGTGAAGCACCCGAACCGGCTTGATTATTACGTGAACATCGAACCAATTGTAACATGCACATCCGAACCGATCCAAACACATTCATCTTAACGCGCAAGGACTGCCCAACTAATTCAAATAACACTGACTTTGGTCTATGACTTTGTGGGCAGTTAGGATAGAGACTTTTAATCATGATCAAGCTTTCAAGGCTATTTTGAACATTCGAATGTTTTTTCAACTTTCCACATCATGTTCTTATACGCTTTTTTTATGTTATTGTACACACTTGCACACTTTAGCTCACAAACTGGCACCGGGGGACACGGGCTACTTTACTATAACCTTTGCTATCGTTTCTTCAATAGTATATCAGACATGATTGATATACGCTCATCTAGACTATTAGAGAGAAGAGAAGCTGTAGGAACATCTGAAAATCCTGTCGTTAAAGATGTATCTTCTACCTCCGATTCAGGTTGGAATAGTGGAGGCCCAGATTACGAGATGGAAACCCACAATAGTGGAGTATCTTCTAGCGATGATGTCTCTCTCGGTGAGGAAGAAGAAGGAAGGGTAGGAGATAGCTGTGCCCCCGACGAATTTAGGGATGCAGTTATCTTGGAATCGCCTAAAGACTCGGTTGAATTGACGATTGATAATGACAGACTTGCCTGGATATGCTTAAAACATGGGATTCTCCGAAGAGATATTGAGGTGTCATCCAAAACAAGTCATCCGCATAATCCACTGGAAGGGTATATAGCCATCACCAGACTAATGTGTCTTGTTGGAGCAATACCTCCATTCCCACCATTTATCGTCGATTTTTTGAGACAATTAAGGATTTCCCCATGCAGCTTCTTCCCAACTCTTACGCCTATTTCTATACTCTGTATATATCTTGTAAAGAAATTCTTGGTAAAGATTTGACATTCGAAGTTGTTCATTTCTTTTACAACTTCAAGCATCGAAACAATGACACTCCGTCCTTCATATATTTGAATTGGTGCCAAAAGAAAAAATTATCACTGTCCCGTTTAGTAGTAATGCTGGGATCCATAACCCAAATGGTTTTATATCAAGCAACAGCCCAGGTGTGCCAGAAGATGGATCAAATCAAGTAGGGACTTAGATTTTTTCGAGTTTCAGTTCTAGCCTTTATCTTACATTTATTAAGCGTTGCTTGTTTTCTCTTTATAGTTCCTAATCCTCCACAAGAGAAGCTTCTCATATAATTTGATCGTTTGAATCGATTACTCAGTGGTGACCAAAAGTTCTTAACCATTAAGGATTGTTTGGTGGATGAATATTTACATCGGCACCGTCTACTTGCCATAACTCGTAGCATAGGACATGGAGAAGGCCCTTACGTGTACATACCCCCAGTTGATATTATTCCTGAGACGGGAGATAGCTCGAAAAATCCAATAATACCCCATAGGGACCCTCCTTCTCCATCTTCGACTCAGGATGATGAACTAGCGAACATAGTTGAAAGGGACAGAAATAAATATATCACTCCTGAAGACATAGCTACCCCTGAGAGGCCAATTTCTCTAAAGGATTTTCTATCAGTCGTTCCTTTAGGAGATAAGACTACATATGATGACCCTATATATCGGGATTTAGGAGATCTTCCCTTGCCTGAGACCATTTATATTGCAGATGATTTTTCAACCAATCCTCTTGCTTTCACTTCTGAGGAAGAAGTTACTCCCGTGAAGTCTAGGGGACTACATATACCGACCTCAGTCGGGGCTCTGGTCTGTTTGGGGGGGGGGGGTGGAATCACCACTTTAGGAAACACATTGCACTTTAGTACTGCACGTCACAACACTTGAGTTTTATGTTAATGTTAACTCTAATATTCCTTCATTTCTTTTTATATGACAAATGGTGAGGCAGCGATACTATATGCGAGATGTTCGTTCGAGTATGCCCCCTATGGATCCCGATGAGAGGCATGACCAGCGTGAAGGTAGGGGCAGAGACGATAGGAGGGATCGACCTCCTAAGCCTTATCGGTCTTCCCGTTCTCGATCCCCACACCACAAAAACTCAGACAAACACAAGAATCAGCCTTCACATCATGATAAGGATAAGTACATCGCTAAGCCTCCTGCTCCATCTAAGGGCAAGACTCCTCAAGACGGTACCTCAAAAAGGGTAACTGATCCAAAGAGAAATAACCAGAATCGGGAAAGGATGCAGGAAAGAGCCGACCCACCACGAAGCTATCCCGTCGCACTGTTGACATAGCTACCACAAGACCGGTTATTCTTAATGACGAGAACCAGGCTAGGCTGGAAGTTCTGAGGCAGCAATTTCCCGAGCACCATTTCGGGCACATGCACTTTGTCCCAAAACTCAAACCGGTAGAACCTGATTGGGCCAATGATATCAAGGATACTATAGATTTCGTGGACGAACAATATAAGGAAATGAAGAAGTTTGCGGAAACTCTCTCCAAAATTATTAGCGATCTGATGGCAGATGCAAAAACCATGGCTGATGCCGCCGAGTATGACGCAAGGGCTATTGAAAATTTTGAGAGAGACCTGGAGGATGCCCAAGCTAAACTTGCTCTTGCACAACGTGATGCAGATAATTATAAGGGGCAACTAGAGGAATTACAAAAGCGCTATCATTCCGAGCTTGAGTCCCATAGTCAAGAACGAATTGATTTAAAGAAGCAAGCTGAGAATGCTAAATCTGAGAGCACTCGTCTCGCCCAAGAGAAAGTAGACCTAGCCGAAAAGAACGCAGAGCTTTAGGATAAGTTACTAGAAGCTGAAATGAGGGCATCTCTTGCTGAAGTAAAAGTAAACACGACTTTGCAGCAAATTGAGGAAGTCAACGAACAGCTTAAAGACGCTCAAAGGGAGCTGGACCAGAGCGGTGAAACTATGGTTGGATTTTTTGCTCAGGTGATTCGTCACCGAAATCTTGCTTGGCTTAAGGACTATCCTCTTCCCCTCGTTTATGCATGGGACCAATTGGTCGAGTGGGAAAAAGCAGAACTCGAGGTTGACTCGGTCGATGAGGATAAGCTGATGGAGAAGTACTTGAAAGGTGAAGAGGCAGCCCGCATAGCTGAAGGGCAAAAACTTATTGTCACCGCTATGAAGGAGGAAAGGCGTCAAGACAAGGAAAAGGACGCCATTGAAATTGGTTCTTCTTCTGCCATAACCGAGACTACTGTAGTAGAAGGGTATGATCCAGAAAGGCCAGAGATCCCCGAAGCTTCTTCCTTACCTTCTACTGCCAGATTGTCTCCTGAAGTTCTTGCTACTCAAGTCAAGAAATCTGTTGAGGGTATTTCTACTTTTTCTCCTTAATTTGCCAAGGCTATCTCAACCTTTTGTCACATTGTCAGACAAATACTTGAAAATCCAGCGTTTTCTCCTGAGTTAACAACCGTTACTTCTCTCCTGAAGGTACCCAGCCGATTGATAAAATTGATGACTCACAGAAGACAACTCCAGGTGAAAGGTCTACTGGAGGAGCTCGGGAGAAACGGAATGAAGTCACTGTCCCCAAATCTGGAGGAGGAGCCGATGACAAGAAAGAGGAGGCTACTGACAAAGCTCCTGTACCACCCATCACCGAAACTTCTCACCATGGGGAGATGATAGATGCTCTGATAGAAGATGATGGTGACGAGGGACATGAAGAGGAAGATGATGATGTTGTAACTAGAGATTTGGGGAGTGTCGATGACATGACTTTGGCTGAGATAAAGGCCAAACAAGACAAGCGCATACAGCTAAAAATTGAGGAAACAGACCCCAAAATTCTTAAGCCCCTTTCGGTGGTAACTCCCGGATCAATGTTAGTTTTCAAACTTTCAACTCGGTCAATTATAGAGGAGCTTGTTAAAAAATCTTCTATTGATCCCAGTGCCCCAATTCCTGGGAAGAAATCCGTGGACTCCAGCACTCCAGTTCCAGAGAAGAAGAAGCAAAAGTGTATCATTAGTGAAGCTGATAAAGAGGAGAAAGAAAAGCTTAAAGCTTCCAAGAAGTCAAAGCCTACTCCGAAGTCCAAATGAAGAGCGGCTTTATCCTTTGCTTTGTTTTATCTCCTGGTCCGCCGTTGTTGTAGCAAGTGCAGCCCTCGCATCTTTTGTTTTAATTTTCCTATGTAAATCCACGTATTTTTAAATAAAATAGTTTATTTCCTACAACTCAAATTTTGTGAATTCATCACTTAAGCAAGAATGTAAATAAACAACTGAACATATTTAAAATCACTACTATTTAGACGATAGACGATATATGCAGGGGATGTGCATGTGCATGCCCCCTATCAATCTTGAATAAGGAGGCTGTCTAAAGCTTTGTTCAAGATTGATTAGCTTTTATACTTTGTTGCACCCAACTCTCGGGTGGGGTCAAGTTCCCTTTGTCGGGGATGCTTATTCTTTCGAGCATCTTTATACTCTCATGTCTTGTGATTAGGTTAGAGTATCATCAAGGCGGTTTATTTTCGGGTGCACCATCACGCCTTGGGGGACGTTGTCATCCCGCTCTTTATACTCCCTCTCATTTCATGAGACTTAGAGTTAGGAATGTCGTCTTCTCATTCCTTCAATCATGTTATGCAAACGGTTGTTTCATTTGCTCTTGCATGTGAATTGTTCTTAATATTTTAAGCTTTATTTAATGTCTAGTATCTCATAATCAGGACAGAACAGTCACAGAACATAAGAATAGTGCAGGAAAATAAATGACACACGTAATTTTTATAGTGGTTCAACTAAGTCGTAGCCTACATCCACTATATAATCCTTTGTTCATATAAACAGACTTTTCAAGGCAAGTCGTGCCTCTTTACATAGTTCATAAAAAATAAAAGAAAGTAGTACATGTCTAAATCAAATATCGCATAAATGCTGAGCATTCCAAGCTCTGGGAATCTCTTCACCATCCACGGTCGTTAGCTTGAAGGCTCCTGTATCAAGCTTCCGTTGGATGGCATATGGCCCTTCCCACCTTGGACCCAATTGGGTTGGAGGTGGAAAGACTCATTTCAACACAAGTCCCCTGGTTCGAAGGTCCTAGTGCGAACCTTTCTATCGTAATAACGTGCTACTTGGCGTCGATGCCTTGAAGCATGCAAGTCTGCTTCATCTCTTTTTTATTCAACCATGTCGAGGGACTCTAGGAGGAGTGCTATATTTGTCATTGGGTCATAGTATGTCACCCTATGAGAGGGGACTTCAAGCTCCACCAGGATCACTACCTCCGATCTAAAGGAGAGTGAAAAGGGAGTATGGCCAGTTGTTGTCTTGAAGGTTGTTCTGTAGGCCCACAAAGCTAGCGGCAACTCAACCACCCACTTGGATTTGGCCCGCTCCAACCGCTTCTTAAGAATAGATTTAATGTCTTTGTTTATCGCTTCAACCTGTCCATTTGACTGCGGGTGAGCTACAGCGGTGTACCTTTTATCAATCTTGTATTTCTGACAGAAGTTTTTAAATTCGAAACTGTCGAATTGGTTCCATTATCAGTTATAATGATTTTTGGTATCCTAAATCGACAAATAATATTTCTCACCACAAAACTTATCACCTTCCTTGCCGTGATCGTGGTTAAGGGTTCGTCTTCCACCCACTTCATGAAATAATCCATGGCGACGATCGCATACTTTGCTCATCCTTTGGCCTTGGGTAAAACTCCAATAATATCAATTCCCCACATGGCAAATGGCCAAGGGCTTACCATTGACTTAAGTTGGGTCGGAGGTGCTCTGGGGATTTTAGCGAATCTTTGACATTTGTCGCAGCGTCGTGAGTAATCAGCCGCTTCTTTATTCACGGTAGGCCAAAAATATCCGTACCGCAACACTTTCTTTGCTAATGTTTGACCCCGGTGTGGTCCCCACACTCACCTTCATGTACTTCTTGCAATACATGCTTGATGTCGTCGTGTACTACACATCGTAGCAAGGGCATGGAAAATCATTGGTGATAAAGGACGTCGTCCTGTAAAACGTATCTTGCAGCTTTACATGTTACAGCTCGTCTTTCACTCTTCTTCGATGGGAGAATCCCGCTCCTAAGGAAGTTTTTTATTGGTGTCATCCATGACTCCCTCTCTGGCTCAGTTTCCAAGGCTAGTTCAATTACCATCAAGTCGAAGCTTGGGGATTCCAGTATCTCTATCGGAACAATTTCGGTTTCCTCTGGGTTGTAAGAACTCGCTAGCTTAGCCAATCGATCCGCCTTCTGATTTTCTGCTCTTGGAATGCGTGTTATATTGTAATGTTCCAAGCTTCATAGCAGTTCTTCCACTTTTCTAAGAGAAGTAACAAGTCGAGGTCCCTTGGTCACAAATTCCTTCCGAACTTGGCAGACAACTATCTTGGAGTCACAGAATATATCCAGTGTTCTTACTCCTAACTCCTTGGCGAGTTTTAGCCTAGCAATCAGGGCCTCATACTCGAAATCATTATTGGTGGCAGGAAATTCCAATCTCAGGGCATAGTAAATGGATCTTCCTTCAGGAGTGATTAAAACGACTCTGGCGCCGGACCTTTGATCATTCTTGGCCCCGTCCGTATATAACCTCCACGGACTAAGCTCTAACTCGTGTTCTGAGGCAACAACCTTGTCATCCACTATTTCTTCTCTGGGGATCGTGAATTCTGCTATGAAGTCGGCTAAGTCCACCCCCCTTATTGATCTCCGCGGTTGAAAGTTCAAATCGAATTTGCTCAACTCGATATTCCACTTAATTAACCGCCCCATGCTTCGGGTCTTTGCAACACTTGTCTTAGAGGTTGATAAGTGTATACAACTATCAGATGTGCTTGAAAGTAATGACGGAGCTTTCGGGAGGCAATCAGGAGGCTAGAAGCAAGCTTTTCTATTCTTGGATAATTACGTTCTGCAGCGGCTAGCTTCTTGCTTACGTAGTATACAGGCCTCTGGACCTTGTCTTCTTCACGCACCAACGCTGTACTGACAACATGAGACGACACTGCCAGATAGACGAACAAATCCTCATGGTCTACAGGTTTTGACAATATCAGGGGCTTCTCTAATAAGTCCAATAAATTTTGGAAATCCTCCATACAATCGGGAGTCCATTCGAAATTACATTTCCTCCGTTTTATCAAATCAAAGAAAGGGACACACTTGTCCGTGGCTTTGGAGATAAACCTGCTTAATGGGCAACTTTTCCTGCCAGGCTTTGAACGTCCTTAATCTTCCGTGGTTCTTCAATGTTCCTTATTGCTGCTATCTAGCTAGGATTAATCTCAATCCCTCCAGAACTCACAATTAACCCGAGGAATTTCCCTGATGCAGCCCCAAACGAGCATTTTAGAGTGTTCAACTTCATTCCGTACCATTGCAGCATCTCTGTCATATCTTTTGTATGATCGGGAGACTGTCTAGACTTCACAAGCATGTCGTCGACATAGACTTCCATGGGTTTTCCGATTTGATTATAGAACATGCGGTTGACCAAGCACTGATATGTGGCTCCTGCATTCTTTAATCCAAATGGCATTACCACGTTGCAATATAACCCCAAGTCTGTGATGAAACTTGTGTGCTCCTAATCTGGTATATGCATGGGAATTTGATTGTATCCCGAATAGGCATCCATAAAGGATAGGAGCTCGTGTCTGATCGTTGAGTCCACTAGTTGATCAATCCTGGGAAGAGGAAAGCTATCTTTCGAACAAGCCTTGTTCAAGTCAGAGAAGTCAATGCACGTTTGCCGATTCCCATTAGATTTTTTGATCGGCACAGGATTCGATATCCAGTCGGGATATTTCGAGTCCTTGATGAATCCATTTTCCTTCAATTTCTCCACTTCTTCCTTCAAGGCTGCTGACAGCTCCGGGCCTAACATCCGCCTCTTCTGCTTGACTGGTGGGTGCTTTGGGTTAACACTCAAAGAGTGGCTCATAATAGCAGGCGATATCCCATACATGTAAGCGTGAGTCCAGGCAAACACATCCAGATTTTCCTTCAAAAAGTCATCCAACTCTTTCGCTCGAAATGGATCTAGCTGCGATCCAATCTTCAATACTTTTGTTGAATCTGCATCGTCTATGGAGATGTCCACTGTCGTTTCATTGGGAGTCGCCTTTCGGTCCTCAGGTTCCCTATCCTCTCTGGGATCTATATCCTCAAGTGCATCTCCAGGCGACTCTCTTGAGGTTGGACCCCTTAATTGCTATGCTGAATTTTCCTTCGAAGAGGGAGAAGTGTCCTGGGTTTCTATATTCAACCCTTCATTAACATCTTCAACTCTGTCACGTAACAAGCTCGTCCCATAGCTTGATCACCTCTCATCAACCCTACTCCTACGTCAGTTTGGAATTTAAGCAGTAGGCACCAAGGTGCAATACATGCACTAAACTTTGCGAGGGCCGGTCGGCCCAAGAAGGCATTGTAGGGTGACTCAACATCCAAAACTACAAATGGTAGGATTCTCACTCTCTGGCGATCTCCTTGTCCTAGCATCACTGGTAATTCTACATCTCCCATCAGAGTCGTTGACGCCCCTTTGAAGCCACGTATCCATCCTTCACAGGGCTTCAAGTCTTCCGCTTCGAGTTTCATTTGTTCAAAGGCTTTCTCAAAGAGGATATTAACCGAGCTTCCGTTATCCACCAACACCTTATAGACTAAAGCGGGGCCGATGGCTGTAGTAATTACCAGCGGATCTTCAGTGGGTGATTGAATTCCAATATCATCTCTACCATGGAATATAACGTCGTCCGACATCATCTTTTGTTGTTTCACCGAAGTGATGTCTTCGAGGTTACTGCATTCTCCTACTTCAAAGTGCTTGGTGACATTAACGTACTGATCCATTTCTCTGAAACTATGGCTAGCTAGATGGGGCCCACCTATAATGGTATTGATAACGATCCTTTTACCTTTTTGTTGGGCCGTGGGTTTGGAAGCAGGCTGATTTTGGTTTGGGACTTGCCCTCCTGTCCCATGGGGAAACCTGGTACTCATCTAGCTTCCCTTCCCGCAACAATTTCTCAACTACATCTCTCAAATGGCGGCATTTGTTGGTAGGATGACCGTGAGTTCCATGGAACAAACAAAACTTTCTTTTAGTGATCATTTTTTCGGTTGAGTCTCTGGGTGGTGGCCTTTTATATTGCAATACGTTGTAAGGATCTAGGTAGATATTTTCCAATGTGTCACTCAACCGCGAATAGTTCTCAAAAGTTTGGAATCGAGGTCTTTTGTTGGAGTTGTTCCCTCGATTCCTATTCCCCCTATTACCGTTGCCATTCCTGCTGTTATTGCCTTCGCTCTTGTTGTCGATGTTCACCTCGACCCTTCCTGAGCTGTCGCCGGGCTGCTTTACTGTGGTATTGCTTGGAATACCTTCTTCAGAAGCCCCTTTCGACTTTCTCTTTCTATTGCATGGGCTTCCTCTCATCTCAAGCGAATATTGGCTTTTTCGTAAAACAATTCCCTAGTAGGGGCGGTTTTCCGGACAAGTAATCCTCGAATTTTGTGTCAGGGTCGACACCTTCTATTAAGGCCATCAAAATAGTAGGTTCGTGAGGGTCGCTGACTTTGGTAACAGCAAGGTTGAAACGGTATAGGTATGACTTCAAAGATTCACCTGGAGCCTGTTTAATCCTTGACAATTCAATGACACTTTTAGGTTTTCGAGCATGAAGTCGAAATTGGTTCATAAAGTGTTCACTTAGTTCTTTAAATGTTGAAATCGACCGTGGAGGGAGACGGGTGAACCACATCAACGCAACATCTTCTAGATAAATTGGGAAGGCCTTGCATTTTACAGCATCTGCAGCTGCTGCGACATTCATGAACCATGCATATCTCATCAGGTGTTTAGCCGGGTCGGTTCTTCGTGAATACCGATCCATTTGTGGCAAATTAAATCGCCGAGGGAATTGGAAGTCCAAAATATCATATGTAAAAGGGGTGTAACTTCGTTCAATGCCCTAATCCTCATTGGTGTAGCGTCGGCTTTCAGACATGATTTGGCGCACCATTGCCCATACGTCAGCATTTAATGTAGGTTCATGCTCTCTAGCCCTAATGTTCAGATTACCCCTATGCTCTTGATTAAGGGATGTCGTCCTGTTTCTAGCGCCATCTGCACTACTCTGTTCCATATGTTCCTGGTCAGTCGAGGGAGGAAGGGGTTAGAGGAGTTGCCCTTGTGTCGGATTAATAATATTAGGATCCCTGGGTAGAACGTGAGATCCACGCATAGGCAACAACATAGGTTCTCTCAAGCTGGGTCATTAGGTCCTAACACACGAGCTACATCTTCACGGGATCCTAAAGATCCAAAGGTCAACTGATCAAGATTTTCAGGCCATTCAAGTGGCCTTCTTACACGAGGGCGCTCTTCATCCGAGGAGGACGACTGGTCTGTTGCAAGGCGGCGAGTTGGAGAAGGTGTCTTCTGCCTACGAAGCTCGTTGATTTCCCTACTCATAGTGATCATGTTCTCCTGCATACGAAAACTGTCACGCTTGTGAGCTTCCAAAGCATCCCTAGTACTTTCAAGCATATCAAGGAGGCGCGAAAAGTCTATGTGTGTAACTAGTGCAGATGGAACGGGTTGTTCACTAGTCGTCGCGGCCGGTATCGGAGCATCGGTGGGTGTTCGAGTAGATGTACCAGCTTCAGCCACATTCGGGTCGGATCGGAGTAGGGAAGTGGAACCGGTTCTGTTCGGAGGAGGGGGACGAGCAGCGTCATCGTTTCCGTTTCGGTCGGGGTCGAGCCGCCCATTCTGTTCGAAGAAACTGGTTCGGAACGACCCGCATCGGTGCTCTGTCCCCGCGAACTCGTTACGATGGCTTGCGAATCTTCATTAGCTTCATTCTACTGAGCGCCTTGCACTTCTTTTCCTTTTCCACTAGCCATAATATCCAATTCTTCAGTGATTAATCAGCAAATACTTGAAAATGTTGGAAATAGAGGATTAACTTCTTTGAACTTGAGGGTCCAAATAGTAGAACGATAATCCTAAAAAATGGAGAATTATAAGAATTCTCAGTGAAAGCAACAAAATGTTAGATCAAAAAATGGCTCTAACACCCAAATTAGCAATAGTTCTAACAAAATGAAACCAAAAAGCAAAGGGAAACACATGATTTATAGTGGTTCGGCGTTAAAGAGTCTACGTCCACTTTTTACTTTTTGAAATGATGATTTGGATATAAGTACACTAATGAGTCTCACTCAAATCCACTCATACAATACATAGATCCACTCAGTTCTCTCAGAAATATAGTTTTAAAGATGATTATGATTGGAATATAGTGATGAAATTCGGTTGACAAGAGAGTTTCAGTTCTGAAATTGCCAAAAGATCCTTTCAAATGCCCCTTGGAGGCATATTTATAGGTGGAAAACCTCTCTGAAGTGGTTCTGGTTCGAGTACACGTGGCGGACATCCAACAGGAATCAGGCTCGGATAGAACAGGATGGTGACAGCACAACTTCAACATGGGTGAACGTCAGAAGACGGCTCTCTAACCGCTCCGTGTATTCTGGAGTCGTGGGGTGTAACTGTTGCCTATTGGCACTCGGTTCGGGTCAAATGTATGAGAGAAGGAAGGGTGCGGATCGGGCTTCCTCGACCCGATCCGAATCTGCCTCTGCTTCTCTTATTCCTACTCTGTTATATTCTGTTTTGGTTTGAGATCCCCGATCCGACCCGAGCCCGCAGTGTATGCTTTTCTGATCAATACTCTTCATCAATTCCACTTTTAACTTTGTGTAGCCTAGTTCACAAAGTAGGCTAACAGCAGACAATTAAAATGCCAAACCCTTTGTTAAACTTTCCTAACCATTTGTATTTTAGTATTTCCAAATTAATTTCATTTAAACATGACCAAAGCATGTTGGGCCTAAACCGGGTTTCACGTGGCCAAATAGTTTTGGGTGTCAAAACAATTTAATTAGCATTAAGTGTTCATAACGTGACCTATGTATTCCCTTGCCTAATCGTTAATAAAACCGTGTAGAACCCACTAATAAATGAGATGTGTGGAACTGTGCTAGTTATGCCTAACAAGTTATATTTATAAAATTGAGTAAAGAATGGTGGAGATTGAATAATAACTGATTTTAAATTATCGTGGTAGTAGTATATCAGTTAGTTTAGATTAAGCTACTAGGTATAATATTGCTTTAATTGTATAACGTGGTTTTTACAAAGTCCCTAAGGATGTTTTAAAATTGGCCTAATCTAGGATATATATTAACGTAAGTAATGGAAGGTTAAATAGTGGTATAACGCTCTGGGACTTAAATGTGCCTACTGCATGGTTTATTTTTTAATGCAAGTAAAGATTAGATAATAAAAATATTATTTAAGTTTTAATTTAAATAAGTGAATAATGCGTATTAAATTTATAAACTATTACAAATAATAGAAATTGAAGTATCGAATGTCGTGTTAAATTATAACTCTGTCATACAGTAACAGAAACTGACGTTGTGACCGTATCGACAGACGTAATATTTTGGAGTTGGGTTGGATAGAGCTAGGCACAACTATGAGTTATTAAAACGAGTTGTTCAATGATGGATGAAATCAAGGTGAGTTCAACTCACTCAGTTTTATCCCACTTATATTTTATATAAGTTGGGTTTAAATATTTGTGTGCTATGATTGTTAATTAGTTGATGGATATTTGGATTGTTGTTATAGTTTGATGGTTGAATATTATTACCGTTATTGAAATAGAATGAAATTGTTGAGATAACATATTTGGATGTAAGGAGAAACAGGTTGGAGAGATCCAACAAGATTCCTTACATTTATTGTTTATTTTCATATTAAGATTATATGAACTATTTAACTGATATGATTGAGTGATTGACTTGATTAATGATTGTTGAATTCTAAATTCAATGTTTGTTTGCTGTAACCAATAAACAGTATTGGTTGAGCAATTGGCAGCATTTGGCCTAAAAATAAATGGTGTTACAAATATTGGTTTACCATCGGTTGAATCGACTGTAATGAAGTTATAAAATTTATTTTGTAACTAAAGTTGGATTTTGAAATTATTAATTTGAATAGAAGTTATAAATGAGAAAATAATATTATTTATTTAAACCACATTCTTATGTTAATAAGATTTATAAGCAGATTGAGCAGAAATTGACCTAATAGTTAAAAGTCGGATTTATTGTTTCTCAGAGACAACAAAATGGAATTATTTAAATTAATTATTAATTAATTGAAAAGAATGATTGAATGGAATTGGTTAACGAGACAACCATGTTTTTGAATTAATTAAATTAGTTTGTTGTTAATTAATCGAGTGAAATAGATTAACGAATATTTGTGTTTACATTAATAAGATTTAAATAAAAGTTTACTATTTGTTTTTGTTAAATAAGAAGTAACTACTTCTAAAATAGTTATTGATAATGTAAATTATTATTTTAATAATTTAAGTGATCAATTAGTACTGAGATTCATTAAGATAGGTAATCCAAGTGGATATTGAAATATATAGGGGATTTTTGAAAAGAGTTGATGAACTGTTTTATACTAAAAACCGAGATTTATAAACGAAATTATAAAAGAGATTTTAAGCCAAGGTGATAGCTTAAAATAAGTGTTGAATTAAGAAAAGGGAAGCAAATTAAAAGAGGTGCATATTAAGCCAGAGTTTTATAAACGATGTTTATAAAAGGGAGCGTAAGACCCAAAACGTTAAGTTTTGAATTAACGTTATTTAACAGTGGAGTTTGAAAATGAAAATTTCAAAGTCGAAGTGACTAAATGAATTAGAAATGGAATATAATGGATTGATAACGAGTTAAGATGAGAGTGCGAACCTAACTGGAGATTGGTTGAGTTGAAAGATTTTCTGAGCGTCAATCTGATGTTAATTTCGGTCTTCGGGGTTGATATTTAGGGAATTATTCTCTTATCGATTTACGGCCAGGACTAATAAATTTTGAGGTATAGATATGCATGAATAATGTTATAGTAAATGTTTTGAAATAATAGTAAGATGGAAAATGAATATAATTATAAGATGTTTTTCCAAAATATTGAAATGATATGTTATTGAGAATACCAGTATACAAAAATAAGAAGTAAATAACGTATTTTAAATTATTAAAAGTTTGAGAAGTTGAATTAATCATTTGATAAATTATTTATAATTAAAAGGGCCAAATGTTGTTGAGTACTGAATCAATAAATTCATTTTATTTCCATGATTGAATGGTTGTTTATTTGATAGTTAAATAACCGACTATCAAATTTGGAAAATACGATTGTTGGTACGGAAAGACCGGGATCGAATTTATATTCGAAAACCATTCCGACCAATGAATACGTAAACATTGAAGATATCAGATGCTGAGCAAGATGGAGCAATTGAAGACCGTGGATCTGCATAAGCGGAAGAATTGCTATCAAATATTCTCTGGTCGTACAACTAGAGATATTCTGATGTGATTCGGTCGTGGTTGAGATTTTGCGGATTTACAAGGACTACTTGCTACTGATCCTTTGGATGCGGTAGGAGAGTGCCTTCGGTTTGTCCAGTCCCAGGACAACTTGAATAGGCGGATGTCTGACAAAGTTTTTCCAAAGGAATTACGTATGTTGATTTCCTCAAACGTATTTCTGTGGCGGTGGAGAAGACACTTTCTCTTAACTTAACAATCCGAGTATTTTTGTGGAAATCAATTAGTGATTTCTGTCGAATTTGACGATGTGACATTTGAATTGAATGGTGGTCAGGTGTTCCAAAAGATACTTTATGACCTCAAGCCTCAAAACCGGGAAATGACAAAAATCAGGTAGGCAACATGGCTATGTGGATCGCTCCCATTAGGGTGAATAATCACCTATCTAGAGAAATTCCTTCTCTAATCTATCGATGCTGACCCTTTTTGGGAAACGGTTGCTGATCCCAACCATCGGTGATATACATTCGATACACTCAAGCGAAATGAGTGGTCGGTCATGTGTGGGCCGGGTTGCAAGACGTTCTTGTTGAACCCAGTGTATTCGCCTCTAGAGATACACTATCGCCAGGTGGTTTCATAGCTTGTCATAGTCGGAATCCAATCTCCAATAAGCGCCCGCGGTTTTGTTTGTATACTATATATGTGGAGCATGAGATGCAAGCGTTCCACTAGTGTTAATCCCTAAAAATTCATATGCACATTGGGTAAAGGGTGCAAGGCGGTTCTTACCAGGGGCGTTCGTACATAATGCAACCACACTAAGAAGGATCCAAATATCAGACCCAAGACAGGACAAGTCTACCAGTGCGACCGGGCCATAAGAAGCGCGACTCAACAAAGATGAAACCTGCAAATCAAGAGAACCGCTCAGGCGCTAAAATAAGAAAGGTCACCAACTATGCACGAGCTAGAGCAACCTCGTAAGTATAACCATAAAGCCAAGTGTCACCATGCAAAGGCAACAAGAGGACGAGCGTTCTTGGTTCAAGAAGGGCGATCGCGTGAGGAACAAAGAAGGGTCGATCTCAGCTCCACAATCTGCTCTTACAAAAATCTCCCAGAGCATCCGCGCCCGCACCTAAGGACCCACTCAGCAATTCAAGACACTCAGCAGGTCGTCCGCATATAACACTGAATGCGACCACAGACAGCTGGCTATAGCTGTCCGGTGGCATGGACGTAATTAGAAGAATGAACGACCCACAGCCTAGATAAACAGATTCCAGATCATTCACCAAGAGGAGTTCACATATAAACACACCAGGACTACCCACATTTAGGGGGGGGGGGCTTTTTGGTAGAACCACGAAGTGCTGCTAAACTTCAAACTCAACCACAGATCTGGCCATGGCGTCAAACACCATTTTAGAGGGAAGGTATCTGCTCTCTCAATCATTCATCCGTCCTTCTTCTCAAATTCTATTAATTTCCTGTATAATTATTTAGATCAAAACATTTAAACGAGGGGATATTGAGCAGATATAGAGATGTATGAGGTCAGAGAATTGATGTATTTTGTAATTCTTATTATAAGACAGGGAATCTCCTTCATAGTGGACGTAGGCCTCGTTAATGGCTAAACCACTCTAAATCTCGTCTCCTCTTTACTTTTTCCTACATTTTTTACTGTTTATTGCTAACCGAACATGGTTCCATTTATTTCTTACCGAATTGGTGAAGTACAGTTTAGTACCTTGGGTGTTTAGACCATTTTTGGTATAAACATTTTGGCGACCACCGTGGGGCCGTGTTCATAATTTGCTTTTGTAATTCACCAGTCGAAACGTCCCAAAATTGTTTTCTCCTTCGAAATCAAGGTTGGATCAAAGAAAAGCGGTAAATCCGCTAAATTCACTGCGATCATCGAGGATGATAATGCTAACAAAGCTACACCTTCGATCTTGAACCAAGGGGCTGGGAAAATTCCCGGGCCATCTGTCACACGAGACGATTTGGACATGGTTGTAACCGGCTTGAACGAGAAAATGGATAATGCAGCGAAGATGATAATGGAAAGGTTTGATGTCCTGACCAATAGTCAAGCCAGTCTGTTAAAATCAAACGCTGTGGGTAATGCTGACGAAAAAGAGGACTCATCAACCTCAGACCTTGGACGACCGCACAGCTCGGTGAGAAACAAGGAAGAGGTCGGCGTTGGGGATCCTAAGGTCAGATCTCCACAGCATAAAGAAGAACGTGCGACGAATCGCCCCAACATAGCCTCCCTCAAGAAGGATTCGAGGTACCGAAGCTTAAACCGTGGCCACACTAACATCAATATCGATTCTGATGGACAAGCGGGCAATGAAAGGCGCATCATAGATTTAGTTCAGTGAGTAATTGAGGAGAAGGCGGCTTAAGAGTACGAGGAGGAAGAATGTGAGTTTTCCCCTAGCAAAAATCCATTCACGGAGGAGATCCGTCAAGCAAAATTCCCGAAGAAATTTATACCACCAACAATAGCACCTTACAACGGAGTCGGAGATCCAACTATTTTCCTGTTCAAATACGACCAGAACATGAATGGAGCTAGAGCCACCGACAAAATCAAGTGTTTATACTTTCCCGATTGCCTTGAAGGTGTGCCCTCACTATGGTTCACCAGACTCCCACCTAGGTGTATCGACCAGTTTGCAGATCTGGCGAGGAGATTTCAGGATCAATTCTGGTTGCAGGCCACTAAAGCAAGGGACGTGATGTCACTCAGCGAGATGGAACAATGGCCTGGAGAAACCATCAAAGGTTTCCTTACACGCTTCCGCGCTGCAGCAGCGGAGGTCGTAGATCCAGAACCTTGATATTTGCTTGCGGCCCTAAGAGGAGCCATCGACAAGAAAGCAGAATTTGGAAAGTGGCTCTAGATGAAGAAACCAAAGACTCTAAAGAAGTTCTACAAAAAAGCCGAAGAGTACATGAGTGTGGAAACCGATATCCTGAATGCTAAGAAGGACACTGGGAATGGTGTTATTAAAGAAGGGAAGAATGATGAACCTTCTCAGATAACTCAGAAGGATAATTCTGGACATAAGAGAGGGTTTGACGGAAGAGACAGTGGAGTACACAAGAAATCAAAATTCTTTAGGCAACCAGAACTAACTCCCCTGAATGAAACCCCAGAAAAAATCTACTCTGCCACGAAGGACTCAGGCATTTTCCCTCAGGTAAAACCGCAAAGAATCACTGATCAACAAGCGAATTCTGGAAAGTTCTGCCGGTTTCATAATCAGCCAGGACACAACACAAACGAATGTCGACACTTGAGAAATTTGATTGAGGGGCTCATCCTGAAAAATCAACTATAGCAATATGTTAAGAGTCCACAAAACACATCAGAAAGCCAGCGATAAGGTAAGGTTGCTGATCAGGCCAGGTCGCACGATATAACCCAGGCGCCTGAGGATTTACGACCGGTCATTGATTAATTACCACTGGATACGGTCCAACATCCATAGCAGGAATGCACGACCGTCCTTCTCTTTATTTTACTATTTTTGTATTTTTTCCTTCCCAATTGTACCTCTAGGAAGTAAACTGTGATTCCCCCCTTTTTTTGCCTTATTATGTTAAGTAAAAGCTCTATATGATGAAAGACATCCACTCACGGATTATAATATCATAAATTGTTTACAAGCTAATGTCAAAATTGGTCTCTGATGTAGAGCAAGTCGTGCATCGAGCATCAAGAGCATTGGTCAAAAAAAGGCGGGGTAATCATGTCTTTCTTCCTACAAAACTTAAAGGGAAAGGACCATTCCAAAACAATTCATGAAGAGCACACCGACATCTGGAGATTGCGCTCTTTCCTTTCTTTTCTTAAAGAAAGAAGAAAAAAAACCTAGGTTGGATAACACCAGTCCTAGGATCGAAAAGTCCCATAAACATGCTGGAAGGACCAGCACAAAACAAAACCTGACCAAAAGGAAGGTGGTCATCCCTGTTCTTTGTTATTAAACAAGTCAAACAAAGCCGAGGATGGACTACAACAGCAGAAATCCTAGCCATTTGGGGTCTAGGTCTCTATTTGATCATAACATGCCGGATCAAATAAGATCGAAATTGGGTCAAAAATTAAAACCCAAGTCCTCCTATGGGGGCACGTATCCAAAACCAGTCTCTGAAGGGCTCGGGTCACTGAGTTAGTGAGATATTGGATTGGATACACAAAAAATTATACCTTAATTGAACATATAGAGTACATTTAATCATGTTTTCAAAGGACTTGGGACACCAAGTCAATAGGGAACGATATTAAATGTGCAACAAGATTAAATGTACGACAGAATGTCTACGCCTTATAAGGGCACTTATCCAAAAATAAACTTCAAAAGTTTGAACTATTAGACCAAATAAAAACACGAACATATGCATGACAAGAACTAAACCCCTCAAAGAAGGGGCTAAAATGAAAATATGATGTTCTAAGTTCAAAGCAAATTAACAATATTAAACGACGTACGGCGTAAAAGCGTAATCATCGTGCGACCGATAAAAACGCAATACAACGCAAAAGAATAAATTACGATAAGTTATAACACTTTAACGATAACGCACAACAACATGGTCATGAAGTTGGAACTTTAAAATACAAAACAACAGCATATCATATGACAATTTTTTCAGGGACATCATGGCCATCAACTAAACGAACCTCGGAAGTACCTTGATCAACAACGGGAAGTTCAGTTAGGGGGATCACTTCTCCCAAAGCTTCATCTCCCACAGGACTAGGGGCACGAACGCGAGAAACATTCCGGACTTCTGTTCCAAAGGATCGAGCTCGTTCATCAGCCAACATTCTCCTTCCTTCCAAAGTGTCGCGATCTTTAGCCTCAAGGAGGACTTCTTGAAGAGCACTATCTTCCTTACCGTTGGAGTACTTGAGAACCTCCTCCAAAACAAGGACTAATGTACAGGGAAAATCTTTGTTCAAATAACTCAAGCTTCCGCCGGTCATAACGCTGAGGGTGTAAAATCGAAATAGGGTCTCTTCAGCTTTATTTCGGGCCCGCTCAATATCACCAGTTAGCCTTGCTTTATCTCCTTCTAAAGCTTCCAGGGTCCCATTTTGAAAGGCAAGTCTACTTTCAAGCATTGCTTTCTCCCGTTGACAAGAAACCACCTCCTGTCGAGCAGAAATTAATTGAGATTCAGCTAGCACACGGCCGGATTGAGCTTCATCACGTTGTCTTTTGGCGGCTTCAATCTCTTCATGAAGCCTCCTGTTATCAGCCTCTAAGCTACTCACCTTTCTGTTCCTATCCTTAAAGAATGCGATTTCGGCCGCTTGACTTTCAATCACATGGCATAACTCGATTTCGTTCTTCAGAAGCTCAATGCGCTCAAGATGCTGAGTATTCAACTTCTAAAATTCGAAGCAGGATTTATCCCAAGACTCAAGTCGCTTTTTGGAAGTATGTTTGGCTTCATCCAGCTAAACTTCAAGCTGACCCAGGACAATAGTAAGCTGGGAGGTCACATAATTTTTTACGGCGCTCAACTCCCCAATAACGTTCTGATCATCATATGGAAACAGATCTATGTCGAGGTCCACTCCCCTCAGGTCCCAATCTACGAACTTGTCCTTCAACTCAGGGTTACCAGGGGTAACTCTATAGGGAGGTCTGTCACGAATCGCTTAGATCTGGCGAAGGACGAGCGAGTCCGAAGTAGGGGATCTAATCAACGACCTCGCAGGGGTCGAGGAACCGGGGCATGGGAATTCAGCCGATACAGAAGACCCGTCGAACCCATCTTGTTTATCGCTATCTCCTCTCTTCTTGGTATCCTGGTTTTCTTCTCCAGATACGCGAGAATGATCGTGCATCTTCTTCTTTATCAAGCTCGCCAGTGGTACTTCAAGAGCATCTTGGGTTGGAAGGTCTGAAGATGGACGAGGGCGCTTGAGGCAATGGGTAAGGCTAGATTGCAAGATACTCCTTGGATCGACAAGAGCAGATTGTTGAGAGAAACTTTCCAACAGGGGTGACTTCATTCCTGGATCTAGGAAAGAAAAGAAAATATAAGCACTATGGTTGTGTGAAGATGAGAAAAGAAGCCAGAAAGGGGGTACATCAGAAAGAGAAACATAAAACAAACGTGCCAAAGCGGTTAAATGCTTTTTGAGATATCACTTTGACCCAAAAGTAAATGGATTTTACCCAAAAAGGTCCTCATGATCAAAAGTTTTGAAATATGAACGTCCAGATATCAACTATACCCTGAGTAAGCTCTCCAATCAAGTGGGAAGGATCAAGTCCTTTCGAGGCTTCCGAACCATCTTCTCCTTGGACTTCTTTAGAAGAGGCCTCTCTGCTTCCCAGATTTTCTACATAAGCTTCCCCAATGTCATCAAGCCGCTCCGCTTCCCTAACCTATCCTCGGGCGACTCCCTCTGGCAGAGACCCACCTTCCTCGCAAGAAGCTACCGAAGTCTTAGAGCCTTTGCGCTCTGGGCGCCCGGATACAACTTTTTTGGCAGGGATCGCTCTGCTACTTGAAGATGCCTCGCTGCTCCCCATGATGCTAGAACATCCTTCTACCGAAGATTTTTTGGTAGGCGATTTGCTGATGGCTTTTTGCCAGAAGCGTCCACCGGGAGGGTGTGCAGAGACGAAAGCAAGTTGTACTGCCTCAGGAACTCTTCGTTAATCAAAAAATTCCTGTTTTTTGCTTTTCATTAACGACTAATAACGAGTTGCATAGATCCTGGTCAAAGGGTATGCTCTGATTGGGAAGCACTACAATACACCCAAAGGACTTTTAGAGAAACAAAAGGCCAAGAAAGAAAGAGCAAGCTGGAATTCATGGAATAAAGACACTCACCGACCGCCTTCCAGAGGCCGCAGAAGTTATCGGGGCATCAGACAAAGAAGTATTGACTGGGAAATCCTCGCATACTGTCCTCTAAACCAGTGATTATTTTCGGACCCCGGCTTTCCATGAAGACAAATAAGGGGCGCTGGCCTCTTGTCCTAAAAGCATACAATGAGCATATATCTGTAAACAATGGAGCCCAACGTTTCTCTCTCATAAAAAAAACATAAACACTTGTCAAAATCGCGTAACCATTGGGGTGTAACTGGTACGGGGCGATGGCCAAATTCCGAAGAATCATTTCTATGTAAAGGTTAACGGGAGGAACTGCTCCACTTTTCAAGATACCACGGGTAATAGCAACAAATCTTTTAGGGGGGTTGTCAGCGAACTCCTTTCCCGTAGGCAGTCTGGCTTCTTCCTTTTTTGAAATCCCAAATTGCTTGCACAACTGACGGAACGAACTAAGCAAAAGTTCCGTCGAGGGCCTCTCCCTGGGTGCTTCAGAAAGCGCACGAGGTTATGGAAATTCTTGGGCAGCACCCATCGAAGAAACAACATGGATGCAGACGTAACTTGGTCAGAACTCTCTTCTCGATCCAACCTTCCATCCTGGTCTGACATAAATGGCACCTTGAAATTATTAAAAAAATTAAAAAAAGGAGAGAAGAAACTCTACTTTAAACCCTAGGGTCATACGACCAAATTCATGCTCCAAAAAGTGGGTTAAAATAAAATCAAGGGAGGAATTTGCTTACAGGTAAATAAGCAGTTTCAAACTAAGGCGAGCAACCCAACTGAATCGACCTTAAGATTACAGAAACCTTGGTGACAACGCCACACACAAGTGCAAACTGGAACGATAAGAGGACTTTGACATTCAGAACAGACAAAGGGAATCCCGGTGGTAAAGAAAACCGCTCAAAACGATGCCACCATTAAAGCTTTCTTTTGAGAAGTATGTAACATAATGATACATAGAAGGCAGACTGAAGGGTTGGCAAACCAAAGTAATATTTTTATCTGTTCGCTCAATGGCCCAACGGTCAAATCAAAGAGCCCAGCATTTAAAGGAGTGAGGAATCGCCCAAAACAAATACGTGGGAAAACCAATCAAAAACAAACAGAAAAGAGGAAATAAGGAAGACTAAAAGGCATACATCCGGAAATTCTCTCCACGTCAGCTTAGTGCATGGCTACACGAAAGGGTCTCATCAAGTCCCACCTGGCACCTCGAAGCTCAACTATTCGCACAATAATAAAAAGACGTATCAAGTCTCTCACTCACCAGTACCAATTCACAACGACAAGGTAATTTTAATATTTGGCACGAACGATCCCCCGCAAGTCAGAACAAAATCGTCAACCAATGTGCGACCAAACATGTAACACCCCGTAATTCTATAACATTAAGTTTCACAAATTAAAGTATAATTAAATTTTAGAAGAAGAATTAAGGGAAACGGGTTATGCCATTGCGTTCGTCTCGAAATTCTTCTTGAGATAGAGTCCGAGTTTGCGTAAATCAGACTCCGTATGGAGAAATTATGACCTCCGGAAGTTTCAGAATTCAATTTAAATTCAAACAGCTCAAAATTCAGTTCAAAATTCGAAAACAGACCCACACTGGGCTGGGCGGGAAAATTCCCGCCTAGGACCTAGGTCGACCTAGGTACCCAGGTCGACCAAGGGGTCGACCGGGGGGTCGACCTGGGGGTCGACCTAGGGGTCGACCTACCCGGTCGACCTGGTCAGGTCTGGACCATTTTCTGGTTCGTGCTGAGTCACCTAGGCCTTCCGGATAGCTCTGAACTGATCTGATGGTTGTGAGTAATTCTAGGGTCCATCTAGCGGCTCTAATCAAATTGGAATCCTATATATACAACCTAATACCTAACCTAAATTCACACAAATTCTCTTAGGCATCTACATGCTACTTCTCTCTATTCTAACCTCCCCCATTAAAATAAATCCAATTCTCCACTAAAATAATTTATGGTTCTTCTTCAAATTGGATATTCAAATCAAGATTAAAGCTTTAAGAAAAGAATCAAAGGGTAATTCAACGGTTGCGAGCAACGTCATGCAAATCATAACAAATCACCAACGCTATCTGATTATCCTTTTCTGAAACCGATCAATGTAAGTCAGTTACTTTTTAGATTTGAACGTCTAGATCTATTTGTGGCACGAAATTAAATGAATATAAGAATATACCTGATCCTTTCATTTGAATCTGTGCTTGTATACGCCCTTGGATCTAATTCATAACTGTGGTGATTAATTACCGATGAGACTGTGCCTATTCCTATGACGTTGAAAACTATTGTTAATGGCCTAAGACTATGACTGTGAACATAAGACTATGCCTATGACTATGAAAATAAGACTATTGTCTATGACCATGACTTTGAAATTATTACAGTTATTTTCCTATGACTATTTAGGATAATTGCCTAGGACTATTTTGGTTAATTATCCATGATTATTGTGGTTAATCGCCTATGATTCATAACTATGAGATTTCTACCTATGACCATGACTATGACTATTGTGGTTAACTGCCTAAGACTATTATGGTTAATTGTTTATGCCCATAACACTATAGTTACAAACCATGTTGTACACCGAACTGGCATTTTGTTGGATATCATACCTAGGGTGTGACTTGCTTAGTTTATTCCTATTCGCTATTATGTACACCAAAACCATTGGATCCATTATCCTTGTATTTGGCTCGCTTTTGCATGCCTATTCTTTTATGTCAATTCTCATGTTTATCCTATATTCCCTTTTTAGTTTCATTTCATGAGTATTTAGAAAACTTGTTAAATCATGGTATACGTACATTATGAATGTGGGGTTATTTGGGTATATTATTTGGCTTAATTTAGAGCATGTATTATAACATGACTATTAGATGCAAAAGGGGTAATTTGATATGAATCATAGAAGATGTAATTTGATATATTGAATCTAGTATTGGCTAGTAACCTAAGCTTTAGGCATAAATGGTAAACTAGAGTATCAAATCTAGTTTTGACATGAACTGTAAATGGGAATACTAGATCTAAATTGGCATAAAACTACAGGTTGGGTTAAATGATAGGTAAATCAAGATTTGGGCCTAAAATATAGGTATGTTAGTGGGCATGACAAATGAATATGATATAGGCCAAATTTGTTTAAAAGAGTTGTTAATAATTTACATATAAACAAAAAGGATAAATATGTAAGTCTAGGAAAGATGAATATGCCTAACCCGAGGTTAGATTGAGTTACGGTATAAGACTGCCCGGAACCGCCCGGTAAATCCAGCAACCATAACAATACCTATCTAATGTGGGTGGTTAGAGCATTAAGCCCAAAAGGACCCGAGGTTAGACTGAGTTGCGGTGTAAATCTGCCCGGAACCGACCGGCACATCCAGTGACTGCTACAATATTTGTCTAATGTGAGTGGTTGGTGCTATAAATGAATAATTTAAAGCTAAGAAACAGTTAAGCTAGAATGGGAGGTTTAAGTCCATAAGAACACTTAACCAACTTAACATGTTAACAAGACAAGACTTGTAGGGTTAAATAACCATTATAACATGTTAACTAGACTAAAAGGTGGGGTTAAGTAAAATACACTTAGCCAATTTAACATGTTAACTAGACTAGAAGGTGGAGTTAAGTAAACTTAGAACACTTAGCCGTTATAACATGATAAATAAACAAGGTTAATGAGGAACACTTAACCAATATAACAAGATGAATGGCTAATGTTAAGTTAATAGAAAGCACTTAACCAGTGTAGTATGATGAATGGGTAGGGTTAAGTTAAACACAAGAAAGCCAACACTTAACCAGAGTGATAAACCTTAGTTAAAGAGAGATAAGTAAATAACGAGAAGGAGAACTAAGTAATAAACCTTAGTTAAGAAGACTAAGTTGTAAACCTTAGTTAAGAAAGTTAACGATTCAGGAAACTAAGTGGTAAACCTTAGTTAAGAGAACTAAGTAGCAAGCCTTAGTCAAGAAAACCAAGTAGAATACGAGAAGGAGCTAACGCCCACCTGATCATGAAGGAGGCTCCAACGAATTTGGGTTACGAAGCACGCGACTTCGAGGAGACGTGAGGGTACTCTTCGTATCCCTCTATGAGGCTGTAGATGATCCTCCTGGGCTCACAGAGGTTTAGGTCTGCGTTAGAAGAACCAAGGGTATGCCTTGATTGCAGTATAAGGCAACCTAAAGACTAGGATGGACCAGCGTGATTCGGCGAGACCAGTAACCCTGTGATAGCAACTCGTCGTCTACCTACCATCTTGAGTCAGTCGAGATACGTACAACGAAAAGGCGGAGAACTCCAAAAGACCATATACTTGCTATCTAGTTATGGGTGCGGATGGCCATAGGTTAGTGGGGCATAGAGGGCCTGCGTATAGTTCTCATTTTTTCAAGGGCGGCCTTTCATTAGTTGAGGGAGGGGTCAAGTGGGACCATAGCCACTGGAAAAACAGACCTTAGCATCTGCATCGGCAGATATCTGAAAAGCTCCTGACCGAGTACCGTGTTTCTTGATTAGCCCTGCCAAGGGACTCGGATCGCACACATAGAGAACATGCATCTAGATAGCGATAACGATTCGCGACTCATACGTAGGGAAAAGTCTAGGAACCTATACCACTCTAGGTAGTGTGTCCTAGACTAGGGGACATTGTTCGACAGGTAGCATAATCCCTAGTTGGACCTAGGTCGCATAAACCCTGAGTACCGAGAAGCATTCAATAGGTAGCATAAACCCTAGTTGGACCTAGGTAGCGTAAACCCTGGTTGAATCTGGAAGGCGTTCGATAAATAAACCCTAGATTAGATCTAGGTAATAAATAATAGATGTACACCTGAAAACAACCACAATTTTGGGGATTGGGATCACGTTATTGTTTTATCAGTCTGTACAGATTTCTAGTTGGGCACTAGTTAGGTGGTGCAGAAATATAGAAATTAGAATAACAAGGTAGTAGCGAAGCAGAGAAAGTATAGAAGTGCATCCAGTTTATCTTACCTTATCATATCTTGTGCTAACCTTATGATTCCCGTCATCATGGTGTTGTCGTGTATTCATTTAATTCATGCCATGTTGCTTTTTACCCGTTCACATGCTGAAAGTTACTGAACTTACCAGAATTTATGTCTGATTCTGTTTTCTTTCGCTTTCTTGTCTTCCGTTCCCCCCAGGTCCGCAGGGAGGGAACGTTACTACTTAGCTCAGTTTTCTTTCCAAGATTGAAGATTAGTCGAAGTTTTGCTTGGATTCTCTTTTCTACTGCTATGGCTGGCCCATGCTACATTGGGGAATATAAATGTTATTTTATGCTTCTTTATTTTCTAAGACAGATACTCTGGTATTGGAAAACAATTGTTGTACAAACTATTTTATTAATAAAGTAAAGTTTTATTTTCTGCTGTTTTAATTTTGTCTGTCTTGTAGTTTATCTGCATCTTTTACCTATAACTCTCCACCGAAGTTAAGGCATTCCTATTATGAGTGACCTTAACGGAGGTGGGGTGTTACAAAACATGTCAAAGCCAGTAATTCCATATCAAAAAGAAATCACAAGCCTCGAGGGGCAAGTGTTTATCCCTAAAAATTCATATGCACATTGGGTAAAGGGTACAAGGCGGGTCTTACCAGGGGCGGTCGTACATAACGCAACCGCACTAAGCAGGATCCAGATATCAGACCCAAGGCAGGACAAGTCTATCAGTGAGACCGAGCCATAAGAAGCGCAACTCAACAAAGATGAAAGCTGCACATCAAGAGAACCACTCAGGCGCTGAAATAAGACAGGTCCCCCGCTATACACGAGCTAGAGAAACCTCGTAAGTATAACCATAAAGCCAAGCGGCACCATGCAAAGGCAACAAGAGGACGAGCGTCCTTGGTTCAAGAAGGGCGATCGCGCGTGGAACAAAGGAGGGTCGATCTCAGCTCCACACTTCGCTCTTACGAAAATCTCCCAGAGCATCCACGCCCGCACCTAAGGACCCGCTCAGCCATTCAAGACACTCAGCAAGTCGTCCGCACATAACACTGAATGCGACCACAGACAACCGGCTATAGCTGTCTGATGGCATGGACGTAATTAGCAGAATGAATGACCCACAACCTTGATAAACAGATTCCAGATCATTCACCAAGAGGATTTCACCTATAAATACACCATGACTACCCACATTTAGGGGGGGGCTTTTTGGTAGAACCACGAAGTGCTACTAAACTTCATACTCAACCACAGATCTGGCCATGGCGTCAAGCACCATTTTAAAGGGAAGGTATCTGCTCTCTCAATCATTCATCCTTCCTTCTTCTTCTCAAACTCTATTATTCTCCTGTATAATTCTTTAGATCAAAACATATAAACGAGGGGATATTGAGCAGACATTGAGATGTATGAGGTCGGAGAATTGATGTATTTTGTAATTCTTATTATAAGACAGGAAATCGCCTTTATAGTGGACGTAGGCCTCATTAACGGCTGAACCACTCTAAATCTTGTCTCTACTTTACTTTTTCCCGCATTTTTTACTGTTTATTACTAACCAAACATGGTTCCATTTATTTCTTACCGAATTGGTGAAGTACAATTTAGTACCTTGGGTGTTTAGACCGTTTTTGGTATAAACAGCTAGATTGCTATTTATTTGTATTTAGGCATTATTATAATATCAAAAGTATGTGATTTCAAGATGATTTGGGTTATCATAAGGTAAAAACCGTCTGTATTTATGTGTGGATTTGGTCTTACGATTATCTTTTTATTTCGAAAAGATTTTTGAACTTTAATATCAAGTTGAATGATCCCCTTAAAACTTTGCGAGTTGTTCTCACTCTGGTTTACCTGACTTACCCGGTATTTGTAATGCTCGGGTTAGACCGGATGGTACAATTTTAGGTTGTCAGATGTTGTGAAGAGACGAGATGGAAGAGTTCAAACATATAATATTATATTATTCCACTGTATGTTGTATATGGGGGACAGACTATTATAACTATCCAGATGTGTTGGCTGTAAGCTGTACTCTGATATTTGTAAGTATTTTCAAGTTCTCAATAAAAATTATCTCTATATTATATTTTATTCCGCTACATGTGAGACAATGTGTTGTATTGGTTCTTCTTATTCTATTCTAACATTTCTTTGTTTCTTATCTCACCCTCTAATTTCTTTCTAGTAACTATTTGGTTTTTTTGATACTTGTATTTGAGAAGTAATACAAGTTTTATGTATTATTGTCGAAGGTCGGGCGTCGAACCTGCTGGGTTGTTACAGTGGTATCAGAGCTATTGGTTTAGTAATAACCTTGGCTCTGTGGCGTAACTCGATAGAGATGAGGTTAGTAATACCTTAGATCGAGTTGAGTGTCTATATATGAGAGCGCATATTTGTAAATTTTATAAACAAATGTTTTGTATTGCGTTATTTGATCGGTTCAAGTGTTGAGAAGCATTTGAACTATCATCTGACAGGATATTGTTTTGTAAAAATGGTCAAATGAAATAATTTTGGCCAAATTATATTTTTGTATAAAAAGAAATACTTTTATCAAATTATGGAGTTATTGGAGTGACTGTTTGGTTGATTTGAATAGAATTAAAATATGATTAAAATTTGGAATGGTTTAATATAAGCAGAAGATTTTTCATATTAGTAAATGAGATTGAATGAATCAGAAATTTGATTCTGAAGTAAAGGTGAATTAATTAGAAGATCAATTAATCAATTGAATGTGTAGTTGAAACTTAACTTGGTCCAGTGAAGTTAAGAATGGATATTTGAATCAAATAAAACAGATTTCGGATTTGGAAATCGAACCGATAATAATGGAATAAAAATCAATTGGATGGTAATCAATTGATAATTAAAACATGTTAAACCTAAATTGAATATTAATATCGAATATAAACCCAGTTGATTTGATTAAGTTAGTTGTGCATTGGTTGTAAATTGGTTATTGATTGTTTGCTAGATTGGTTAGATATAAATTCATCGAAGGATTTAATATAAGAGTGGAATGAATTGGTTTTCGATTTATAATGAATTGAATTTTTGAAAAGTTAATAGGATTGTAATATTCTTTCTACCTTAGTAATTTCGGGGACGAAATTCTTTTAAGGGGGAAGGAATATATCGTCCCGTATTCTTATTACTTCGGTGTTTAAATTATTTTAATATTTTAAATTTTGATTCGATATTATAAATAGATTTATAATAGATATAATTCGTTTATATAACGAAACTTAAACGTATAATATATATAATTATAATTCGAACTTGTAAACGTCGTGGTATTTCGTAGTTTACGATTCGAAATTTATGTATATCGGTACAAATATAGAACATGAAAGGACAATTGATGATGAAATTAAATAATCATATGAAATAGAACATTCAAACCAAGGCGTTGCTTATCTTATGAGGTGGCCCGTGCTTCGCACATGGAAAATTGCTCGATATATTATATAGGCCTTAAAAAAAGTTTTCCTTTCAGACGATCTAAGTTAATTGGGACCATAATGTTAAAACATAGCAGTAATGACCATTTTCATTTGCAATTGGATTTCGGATGTAACGGTGCGAATTTTTAACGTCAGCATTAAAAAGCGGTAAACAACGATAAGCGCCAGAATTAAATACCACATTAAAATAAATAAGTACATTAAACTTAACTCCCAAGTATAATGAAGTACAATTAAGCCTTTCTAATCAAATTAATGGACTAGCCTAGCCTAAATGCTATCTCTAACATACCCAAAATTTTGTAATTCACGTTAGATTTATAAAACTCATGCACCATTCCTTCATCTTGTAAACATGCAAAAATGAAGGATATATTTCCTAAACTCAATCACACTGATAAACTGATAAGGAATGGGATACACATTAGCATCTTCAACTCACAACAAATAGCAAATTCAATACTTTTAAATAAACTATGTGCCAGTATTGCTTCAACACCACCGTCAGCATTAGCTTTTATTGCCTTTTCTACCATTTCTAACTGCTTGCAAAACTTTCCAATTTTACACAATTCAAGCCTTTTGATAAACAAATCTACTACTTGATTTTTGTGCTAACATGTTCTAAAACAATAGTGCTCCTCTACATGTTCAGTTTTTGCAGGAGACATTTGATCTCAGGCGACGTAGTGCTGAAAGGAATTGCATACTCCATTGAACAAGGGTCTAAGTGAAACAGAAAGAAAACAATATAACTACCTATGTATAGACACCCAGCTATATACTAGCTACAAAATACATCAGCAACATTATACTTTTGATAATGTGTGTGTGTGTGTGTGTGTATATATATAGCTTCGTGATTAAGTAATACAAGTACACACTGAAGCCACCTAGTTTTACAGCTACACCTCTCTTCTTCCATACTGAAGACTGCACATGTTGTACTTTCACCTCACCATCACACATTACTGAAATGAAAACTCATTTCGGCTACTACCTATGACTGAAAGGAGACAAAACGAGCGCTGCTATCCATTTCTTTTCAGCTATCTATTTTTCTCCTTCCAACTGCTATTTTTCTCTTCTGCACAACGCACTGGCTACTCCTGTATGTGGGCATAAATTAATCCGGTTTCCAAGCCTTGAAATGAAAACACAACAGTGATATTTGTGCCTTGTATTTTTGAAACCATACAACTACCCTAGCCTTCCCTTTTGCATGATATGAACAAAATTTGTCAATGCATGTTTCCTGCAAACTTTCCCTTCAGCAAATCTACTCACGTTGAAATGAATGAGACAACTCACGCCTCCTGCAAACATACTTATGGATTGAAGTTACAGGGTTCTTATCCCTTCAACATCTTCTACTATATATAGCGTGCCTACCCTCACACTTGTTCAAGAAGAAAACAAAAAGGAAAATATATAACTCGCAAGCCTCTTTACAAAACACAAACATGAAAAGCTACATAACATTAATCGAAGGTATCACCACCAGCCATGGGTAGCAAACGTAGTAGCAAAGGAAAGAGACATCCGATGGTCGGAGATGCAGCGTCAACGCAGCATAGTGGTGATGTGGGAGTGGAATGACGGGAGTATACTGTTGAAAACGCAGCAGCTATATAAAAGGAATAAAAAACAAAATGAAAGATGGAGTCACGTTTGGCACAAAGGGAGTAGCAGAGAGGTACAACTTTGAGTGGAAGGCGTGAGAGGCTGCAGACTTTGTGGGTGCGTGAACAGTAGACAGTTGGTTCAAGGAGGAACTATTGGCATCAAGAAACAATCAGTGTCGGCCATTTAAAAGAAGCAGTAGTGGCGAGGTATATACATCTGTTTTAATGTGTAAAAGCAGAATGAGAAAATAGCATGGATGAGAGAGTAGCAGGGATGAGGACTAAATAGCCTATATGAGAGAGACAAGGGATGTAAGGATAACAGTAGTTAGTGGCGAAGGGGGGGTGGGGGAGTTCTTCACCAAACAGTCGCCGGAGGTGTAGGGTGAGTGCAGTTGCATGGAGCCAAAGGAGGAGCTTACGTTTTGGTTCCTAATAGTGAAAGAGAAGATCAACAGCAACATGGGTATGCATCCTAATTTAGGTTTAGTTTAAGCCTAATTTAATTAGTAATATTCCTAATGAAGACGTGGCTCGTGTAAGCTATATAATACCAAATCAAAATACACATGTGCCTAGTGATGGTTTTCCTAACCACGTGAAAGCCTAATCCAATTTTTTAAAATTGATTCTCCCTAAAAACGTGAACTACATAGTTTTACAAAGTACCTTATCATGACATGTCCACTACTACTTACAAATGCTTGAATGTGTATCCAATATGCCCAACGCCAGCACTATGTTAGACTAATCATTTACTTACGTGGACGACATTCATATATTCATTACCAAAGATAATTAAAATGCCAAACCCTTTATTAAACTTGCCTACCCATTTTTATTTTAATATTTCCAAATCAAGATTTCATATACACGTGACCAAAGCATGTTGGGCCTAAACCGGGTTTTACGTGGCCAAATAGTTTCGGGTATCAAAACAATTTTATTAGCATTAAGTGTTCATAACGTGACCTATGTATTCCTTTGCCTAATCCTTAATAAAACTGTGTAGAACCCACTAATAAATGAGATGTGCAGAATTGTTCTAGTTATGCCTAATCGGTTATATTTATAAAATTGAGTAAAGAATGGTGGAGATTGAATAATAACTGATTTTAAATTACCGTGGTAGCAGTATATCAGTTATTTTAGATTAAGCTACTAGTGTATAATATTACTTTAACTGTATAACGTGGTTTTTACATTTCCCCTAAGGATGTTTTAAAATTGGCGTAATCTAGGATATATATTAACGTAAGTAATGGAAGGTTGAATAGTAGTATAACGCTCTAGGACTTAAATATGCCTACCGCATGGTTTAATTTTTAATGAAGTAAAGATTAGATAATAAAACTATTATTTAAGTTTTAATTTAAATAAGTGAATAATGCGTATTAAATTTATAAACTGTTACTAATAATAGTAATTTAAGTATTGAATGTCGTGTTAAATTATAACTTTGTCATACAGTAACAGAAACTGACGTTGGGACCGTATCGACAGACGCAATATTTGGGGGTTGGGTTGACAGAGCTGGGCACAACGGTGAGTTATTAAAACGAGTTGTTTCAACGACGGATGAAATCAAGTTGAGTTCAACTCACTCAGTTTTATCCCACTTATATTTTATATAAGTTGGGTTTAAATATTTGTGTGCTATGATTGTTAATTGGTTGATGGATATTTGGATTGCTGTTATTGTTTGATGGTTGAATATTATTACCGTTATTGAAATAAAATGAAATTGTTGAGATAACATATTTGGATGCAAGGAGAAACAGGTTGGAGGGATCCAACCGGATTCCTTACATTTATTGTTTATTTTCATATTACGATTATATGAACTGTTTAACTGATATGATTGAGTGGTTGACTTGATTACTGATTGTTGAATTCTAAATTCATCGTTTGTTTGGTGTAACCAATAAACAATATTGTATGAGTAATTGGCAGCCGTTGGCCTAAAAATAAATGGTGTTACAAATATTGATTTACCGTCGGTTGAATCGATGGCAATGAAGTTATAAAATGTATTTTATAACTAAAGTTAGATTTTGAAATTATTAATTTGAATAGAAGTTATAAAGGGGAAAATAATGTTATTTATTTATTTAAACCACGTTCTTATTTTAATAAGATTTATAAGAAGATTGAGAAGAAATTGACCTAACGGTTAAAAGTCGGATTTATTGTTTCTCAGAGTCAACTATATGGAATTATTTAAAGGGAGCGTCTATTCTGACACAATTTGGTGACACAAAAGATCAGCACCATTGGATCGTTTTGTCTTTACATGGGAAGGTGGAATTCAGGGAGCGATCCAATGGTGAGAATTCATTGTGTCACCAATTGTGTCGAAATAGACTTTCCCTTATTTAAATTAGTTATTAATTAATTGAAAAGAATGATTGAATGGAATTGGTTAACGAGACAACCATGTTTTTGAATTAATTAAATTAGTTTGTTGTTAATTATTCGAGTGAAATAGACTAACGAATATTTATTTTTACTTTAATAAGATTTAAATAAAAGTTTACTATTTGTTTTAGTTAAATAAGAAGTAAATATTTCTAAAATAGTTAATGATAATGTAAATTATTATTTTAATAATTTAAGTGATCAATTAATACTGAGATTCATTAAGATAGGTAAACCAAGTGGATATTGAAATATATAAGGGATTTTTGAAAAGAGTTGATGAACAGTTTTATACTAAAAATCGAGATTAATAAACGAAGTTATAAAAGAGATTTTGAGCCAAGGTGATAGCTTAAAATAAGTGTTGAATTAAGAAAAGGGAAGCAAATTAAAAGAGGTGCATATTAAGCCAGAGTTTTATAAACAATGTTTATAAAAGGGAGCGTGAGGCCCAAAACGTTAAGTTTTATATTAACGTAATTTAACAATGGAGTTTGAAAATGAGATTTTCAAAGTGGAAGTGATTAAATGAATTAGAAATGGAATATAATGGATTGGTAACGAGATAAATTGAGGGTCGAAACCTAACTGGAGGTTGGTTGAGTTGAATGATTTTCTGAGCGTCAATATGATGTTGATTTCGGTCTTCGGGGTTGATATTTAGGGAATTATCCTCTTACCAATTTACGGTCAGGGACTAATAAATTTTGAGTTATAGATGAGCATGAATAATGTTATAATAAATGTTTCGAAATAATAGTAAGATGGAAAATGAATATAATTATAAGATGTTTTTCCAAAATATTGAAATGAAATGTTATTGAGAATACCAGTATACAAAATAAGAAGTAAATAACGTATTTTAAATTATTAAAGTTTGAGAAGTTGAATTAATCATTTGATAAATTATTTATAATTAAAAGGGCCAAATATTGTTGAGTACTAATAAATTCATTTTATTTCCATGATTGAATGGTTGTTTATTTGATAGTTAAATAACCGACTATCAAATTTGGCAAATACGATTGTTGATACGGAAAGACCGGGATCGAATTTATATTCGAAAACCATTACGACCAATGAGTATGTAAACGTTGAAGATATCAGATGCTGAGCAAGATGGAGCAATTGAAGACCGTGCATCTTCATAAGCAGAAGAATTGCTGTCAAATATTCTCTTGCCGTACAACCAGAGATATTCTGATGTGACTCGGTCGTGGTTGAGACTTTGCGGATTTGCAAGGACTACTCGCTAATGATCCTTTGGATGCGGTAGGAGAGTGCCTTCGGTTTGTCCAGTCCCAGGACAACTTGTATGGATGAATGTCTGACAAAGTATTTCCAAAGGAATTACGTATATTGATTTCCTCAAACGTATTTCTGTGGCGGCGGAGAAGACACCTTCTCTTAACTTAACAACCCGAGTATTTTTGTGGAAATCAATTAGTGATTTCTAGTGGATTTGACCATGTGACATTCGAAGTGAATGGTGGTCTGGTGTTCCAAAAGATATGTTATGACCTTAAGCCTCACAACCGGGAAATGACAAAAATCGGGCAGGCGACATGGCTATGTGGATCGCTCCCGTTAGGGTGAATAATCACCTATCTAGAGAAATTCCTTTTCCTTCTTTAGTTTATCGATGCTGACCCTTTCGGGAAATGGTTGCTGATCCTAACCATTTGTGATATACATTCGATACACTCAAGCGAAATGAGTGGTCGGTCATGTGTGGGTTGGGTTACAAGACGTTCTTGTTGGACCCAGTGTATTCGCCTCTAGAGATACACTATCGGCTGGTGGTTCCATACCTTGTCATAGTCGGAATCCAATCTCCAATAAGCGCCCGCGGTTTTGTTTGTATACTATATATGTGGAGCGTGAGATGCAAGCGTTCCGCTCGATTGCTATTTATTTGTATTTAGACACTATTTTAATATCAGGTAAGTATATGATTTCAAAATGATTTGGGTTATCGTAAGGTAAAAACCGTCTGTATTTATGTGTAGATTTGGTCTTACGGTTATCTTTTTATTTCGAAAAGATTTTTGAACTTTAAAATCAAGTTGAATGGTCCCCTTAAAACTTTGCGAGTTGTTGTCACTCTGGTTTACCAGACTGACCCGGTATTTGTAATGCTCAGGTTGGACCGAGTGGTACAGGTTTAGGTTATCAGATGCTGTGAAGAGACGAGATGGAAGAGTTCAGACGTATGATATTATATTATTCCACTGTATGTTGTATATGGGGGACAGACTATTATAACTGTCCAGATGTGTTGGATGTAAGCTGTACTCTGATATTTGTAAGTATCATCAAGTTCTCAATAAAGATTATTTCAATATTATATTTTGTTCCGCTGCGATGTGAGACTCTGTGTTGTATAGGTTCTTTTTCTTCTATTCTAACATTTCTTTCTTTCTTATCTCACCCTCTAATTTCTTTCTAATAACTATCTGGTGTTTTCGATACTTGGATTTGACAAGTAATACGGGTTTTATGTATTATTGTCGAAGGTCGGGCGTCGAACCCGCTGGGTCATTACATTTATGGTTATAATGTGCTAGACCTTCCACATTAAGCCCACAACTTGTAGATGCTAGATATGGTGGATGGTTCCGGGCATATTTCTTCCACAAGTTAGAAACCTCGTGTCTTAGCCCATTACGTGTTTATGCACTTAGAGCGCTCACATTAGATTAACCACTTGTGGTCGCTGGATATGCTGGGCAGTTCTGGGCTGACTTCCACCACAAGTGTAACCTAACCTCGTGTCTAAGCGCGGTTACAATTTCTAATTACTGTAATTCTAGGCTTTTCCATTATTAACAAATTATTCTTATGTCGTTATAGGTTTTCATGCCTCTTTCCCAAGTCATATTTATCATGTGCTACATTCCCCAAATTTAAGATCTAAATTACAATTTGATTTATGCCCCAAATCCATATTCATGTATTTCATTCAATTTATGCCCAAATTTCCCAATGCATGTTATGCCCCAATTTTAACGTTTTCCCCTCGTTCCCAATTTCACGTGTTCGCATATCTCAGCGGTATGCCAAGGCTCGAAGGTAGTCTGGCTATAAAATAAAAAGGGAAAAAGAAGAAGGGAAGAGAGCATAAATAATCATAATAATAAGGTTGACATATGATGGCAAAAATAGGCGTAGTAACTAATTAATAAGCATACAATGAAAAAATTGGGCATAATGACAAGATAGGCATATAAGAACAGATCTGATGAACATGTGATAATAGAACTGATTAGGCATAGTGTCATGATCATAAACATGCATGATGAGATCTAATTAGTGAAGTAGATATACAAATAATGGGAGATCTGACATGATTCAATAGTCACAGGCTTAGATCTAACTCATAGTTATGTCAGAATAACTTAAATACACATGTTATGACATATCTGATGTGATTCAAATAGTCATAGGCTTAGATCCAATTTATAGTTATGTCAAGAATAACTTCTAAGTATTAAGATCTAAAAATAACGTAGACTCACTGTGACTGGATCTAAGAAATAAAAGAGGGATTGCAGATGTTGAATCACAGATCTCTAAACTTGAATGGCTTGATTGTTGAAGAAGAAAAGCTATTTCAATCTAGGCAGAGGCAACATTAGTTCTCCATTTTTTAGAATGAATAAAAAAATGAGAATGAGGTCTTATTTATAGCCTAGGGTTCACAAATCTTGTCAGAAAACAAGTCCACATTCACAGAAATGTTTCTGGTTCGGATTTATGGGGGGGAGGGGTGTGTCGACCCATGGGTCGACACCCCTAGGGTATGTCGACCCCCAACGGGTTATTTTCCCTCCCAGACTTCCCGCTTCTGATTTTGAACAGTTTTGACTTGTTATGTATATATATATATATATAAATATATATATATATATATACATATATATATATACATATATGTGTATATCTTATGCGCATACAAACTTCAAATCTTAATATCTTCTTCATATGTTGCCTATTTCACGCAAACTTGGAGTCTGTCTCAAGCAGAATTCCGAGACGAACGCAATGGCGCAGTCTGTTTCACTTAATTATGAAAATTTAATTAAGTATTCCTCAGTTTATCATTTTAATGTTACTAAAATTAAGCGCTGTTACATTCTTCCCTACTTAAAGGATTTCATCCCCGAAATCTCTAAGTTAAGAAGAATGTATATCCTAACATCCATCACCCATCTACTCATCCACCAATCATAGGTATCCATTGTCCTTAAATATTTCTAATGCTTATATAAATGCACAAGTGTGTGTATATGTCCCTACACTAATGCGGAAGATCAAGCTGTCTACTGATTCAGTCGACCTCCTTAATGCAATGTATGTTAGTGTCATGAATCCAGCATGTATGAAATTAATCATATTATATTAAGTAAGTTCTATATGTATGCACAATCATTCATCCAAATGCAACATCCATATGATGATACACCCACTTTCATCCATTAAATGAAGAAAAATGCACAAATATCCATATGCAGTATGAGAGTGATTGAGTCGATCTAGTGCCTAGTGTGTGTATATGCATCCACGAGCTATCACTCGCAAACACTTGCATCCAACTGCATCCATCAAACATAACATGTCTTAAACACATGTTTACATCCATGGGATTCCTACCTAAAGGTTGAAGATTCGATCGATAGGATATACTTTAAATGATAGAAATAAGCATAAATAAAAGCTTTGGAAAGAAAGTTAAGAACATACCCTTGAAAAGGAAAGGGTATGAAGCGTGAATCTTGTCTTCGGTTTACCAAGTTGCATCTTCTTGGTTATCTCCCCACTGAACTTTCATCGACTTGACCTCTCGATTGCGTAGCTTCTTAACTTCTGATCCAAGAATATGGGTAGGAACCCATCGAATTGTCGCCTCCAGTTATACCTCTACTTCCTCAAGCATACTCGGCTCAACTACTTCTGTAGTACCATGCAAGCACTTCCACAAATGAGAAACGTGGAAAACATCATGAACATCAGATAGTCTCTCAGGTAGCTTTACTCTATAGGCCATTTGTCCAATACTTTCTCTTATGGTAAATGACAATACAAATCTTGGTGCCAATTTCCCTACAAATCCAAAGCGAACAACATTCCTCAAAGGTGATACCTTGATGAAAACCATGTCTCCCGCCTCAAACTCAATGTCAGTCCTTCTCTTGTCTTCGTATGACTTCTGCCTATCCTGAGTTGTCTTCATGCATCTGCAGATAAGGTCAACCTTTTCTGAAGTTTCTCTAACCATATCCGATCCAAGTAGAAGTCTAGATTCCCATCAATAAGTTGGTGATCTACAAGGTCGTCCGTACAATGCTTCGAAGGGTGCCATGCCAATACTAGCTCGATAACTGTTGTTGTAGGCGAACTCTACTAAAGGAAGATGTTCCTCCCAAGTCCCTCTGAAGTCTAGGATACACAGTCTTAAAAGATCCTCAAGGATTCTATTCACCCTTTCCGTCTGTCCATCGGTCTGAGGGTGATAAGCGGTGCTCAAACACAACTGTGTATTTAACGCTTCTTGCAATCTCCTCCAAAATTCACTAGTGAAAATGGGGTCACGATCACTTACGATACTGGAAGGTAGTCCATGAAGATGGACTATCTTATGAACGTAAATTGTTGTCAACCGTGCTTCCGTCGTCTTACTCTTAACCGGAGTGAAATGAGCGCTCTTAATAAGCATGTCTACTACAACCCAAATGCTGGTGTTGCCCTTCCTTAATCTAGGCAAACCATCGATGAAATCCATAGAGACGCTCTCCCACTTCCACTGTGGAACCTCCAAATGATGAAGTAAACCACCGGGCTACTTTTGCTTAGCGTTGACTTGCTGGCAAATCAAACATTAGGAAACAAACTCCATTACATCTTTCTTCATCCCAGCACAAAATAAAACCCTCTTCATATATCTATACATCTTATCATCGCCTGGATGAATAGTCATCTTAGAATGATGGGCTTCCTCTCGGACTATCTTCAACAAACCCTCAACTTGGGGAACACAAAGCCTTCCATCTCGTTGCAACCACACTCTATCGTTTATGGAATATCTACTGAGATGACTAGAAGTCTGCCCTTTACCGAGCCTATCCAAGATGTCTGAAATCTGTGGATCCACTCGCTGTGAAGCTCCTATCTGATCCAAAAGAGTAGGTCGCACCTCTAGTGATGCCAATAAACCAGGTATAAACTTGGTGGAGGGTCTAAAATCAAAAGTTGATATAAATTTCAAGCTTTTCCCTCTCCACAAACATAGGACATAAGGCCACCCTCTGCCTACTCAATGTGTTCGCCACCACATTACCCTTATTAGGGGTATAAGCAATCTCAAAGTCATAAGATGCTAGGAACTCCATCCACCTTTATTGCCTCAAATTAAGATCCTTCTGCGAGAACAAGTACTTGAGAGATTTATGATCGATGTACAACTCATACTTCTCTCCAAGTAGATAATGGTGCATGTCTTAAGTGCGAATACTATGGCAGCTAGTTCTAAGTCATTGGTAGGGTAGTTCTTCTCATGAACCCTTAGCTGTCGGCCTCCATAACATACTACCCTTCCCTCTTGCATCAGAACCACACCAAGTCCCATACCACATGCATCAGTGTATACTATACACACTTTGTTTCCATCGGGCAAGGTCAAGACTGGGGCTGTTTTCAGAGCTCTCTTCAATCGTTGGAAAGCAATCTCACAATCTACATCCCATGAAAACGTAAGATACTTGTTCGTCAGCCTGGTGAATAGGGCTGATATCTTTACGAAGTCCTTAATGAACTTTCTATAATAGCCTGCCAATCCAAGAAAGCTTCTCACCTCCGTTGCATTCTTTGGGAATTGCCAATCTTGAATTGCAACTACCTTCGCGGGATCTACTGTTATCCCATCTTTGGAAACCACATGCCCTAGAAATCTCACTTCTTTTCTGCAAAAATGACATTTGGAGAACTTCGCCTTAAGCTGATGCGCACGGAGAGTTTTCAAAACCTCCCTCAAATATTGGGCATGCTCTTCCTCGTTCTTCGAGAAAATCAGGATGTCATCATCAAAGGCCACAACGAACTTATTTAGAAACTCCTGAAACACCCAACTCATCAGATCAACAAAATAGGCTGGTGCATTCGTCAACCCAAAAGGCATAACGAGCCACTCAAAGAAACCATTTGGAGTCCTAAAAGCGGTCTTGTCTATAATGTCCTCGGCCAGCCTCAACTGATGAAACCCCATGACCAAATCTAACTGAGATAAAACAGATGCACCAACAAGTTGGTCAAACAGATCATCTACCCTCGGGGTGGGTGCCTGTTTTTCTTAGTGAGCTTACTCAACTCTTATAGTCTACACATAAGCGAAGTGAACCATCTGCCTTAGTTGTGAATACCACCGGAGCACCCCATTCAGATATGCTTCGCCTAATAAACCCTTTCTCAAGTAGCCCCCCTACTTGCTTGCTGAGCTCACTCCTTTCTCTTGGAGCCATATGGCACACAGGCAATGCAACTGGCTTTGCATTGTCCACCAAGTATATATGGAAATCAATCTCGCGCCTCGGGGGTAAGCCCCGAACCTCATCAAAAACACCAGGATACTCACGGACTACTGGTACCGATCGCAGATCATCAATAGATGCACCAAGTGACTCTAGGAAACTAAGCACGACAGACCCCTTGGGGTCACATGAAATCTCGAGGGTTCTCCCATGGCAAGTGAAAAGTCTAACTACCCTCCTCTCATAATTCAGAATGGCACCATACATGACTAGCCAATCCATCCCTAGAGTCAAACCATAGCCCATGAAGCTAAGCACATATGCGTCGCACTCAAACTCGACGCCTAACGCAGATATTCTCAAACCCCGACAAATCATAAACAAATGAGCCGTACCCCCAACGGGGTTTGAGACAACAACGGGATCCAAAACCATACTAGTATTAAGGTGCAAAGACTCAACCACAGAATCAGATATAAAAGAATGTGAAGCGCCTAATTCAAAAAGAGTTCTAACATGATGATTGGAAAGGGAAATCAAACCTACAACTACCTCAATCTGGCGCACTGGTCAAGAGAGCATACACCTGCCCTCCCGAAGATCCTGCCCTTTGACCTTGTCCTTGATTCTTCGGGCACTCCTTAAAAAAGTGTCCAGTCTCTCCACAACTGAAACAAGAATTCTTCTTTCTTTTGTAGTCCTTGATCAAATGACCCTCGCGTCCACAATTATGACACTTCCTCTTATCCCTGGCCTTGCCTTCCTTTCCGCCTTTCTTTTATTGGTGTTGTCCTTCCTTGGCCCACAATTTCTTGTTTTGTATTTCCTCAGCCTTAGCTTCTTTCCTTGCATAAATGCCATATCAACAAGTCTTTCAAAAGTTGGCCCCATTGGAATATGAGACATCGCCAACCCATGACGGGGTTCATTCAATCCTCTAGCAAATCGCAAAGCTTTATTATGCGGGGTATCTACCAGCTCCAACCCAAACCTTGCCAGTTAGTTGAACTTGTTAACATATTATTTGATAGTCATGCCTCCTTGCTTGAGTGCCAGAAACCTTTTAATTTGCATAATTTACTCATCTTGAGAAAGAAACTTCATTTCGAACCTCTACCGAAAATCATCCCAAGTCTCCACAGGACGTCCCGCTTGCGTCACTTCCCACCAGTATGAAGCCTTATCTTTCAACAGCCAGGCGGCTAACTGAATCTTCCTACGATCGTCCAGTTCGAAAATTCCAAACAAATCTCCGTCTCTTTTAGCCAATTCCTTGCCTCTACGAAAGTCTCGGTTCCACAAAACGGTTTTCCTCCCATTGCACAGAAATTTTTGCAGATCTTAGAGAAATTATCTGCACGTGAAGGAGGAGGATGAGGAACAACAGGTGCAACTGGGGGAGGAGCGTCTGCCTGGCCAGCGGCGGGCGCCTTGGCCTCTAGATACCTATGGAACCAACCTGGTATCGTAAACCCCTCAGGAATATTAGGTTCCCTAGACATGCTGTGAAGAAAAGGAAAAGGGATTCAAACAGAGAATCGAAAGGTATTACATATGGATTTGGGGAATATGTTTTTCAAAAAAGACTTTTTTTTGAAAATGCTTTCTTTTAAAACCTTTTTGAAGACAATTTTCAAAATCCTTTATCCAATCTGGTAACGTTCAACTCTGATACCAAGTGTGACACCCTACGTCCGTTAATGTCACTTAAGTTTCGTGAAACATTATAGGTAAACAGAAAAAGAAATGTTACAAGACAGATATAAAATAGCAGTGGAATTTAAAACTTTTATTAAGTAGATAACATCGTGGTTCAAAAAATGGTTAGATCATAAGTCTAAAATGCATAAAACCAAGTACATCATTAAAACTTATGTCTTGTACTAAAATCATCAGAGTACAATAATAATGAAAACAACATAATTCCCCAAAAACATAGCCATAGCAAAGAAGATAAGAACTCAAGCAATACATCTAAGCAGCTCCAAGCAGAATGAAAGCAGAATCTTGATCAAGCTTGAGTATTCCCCGCTTGAGAACCTAGGGGGGGGGGGACGGGAGAGAAAGAAGAGGAAACAAAATGGGTCAGACATAAAGTCTGACGAGTCTAGTTACTTTTAGCATATAAATAAGTAAAAGCATCATGACAGACATATAAAGTGGATAAGAGATAACAACATATGAGGCAGGTATGACAAGGTAACAGGATAAACAGGTTAGAATAAGTAGCGCTTCCCTAACACTTTTCTTTCTTTGCACCAATACTATGATCACAATAACTTCAGGACAGTAGACTTAGGCGTACTTCTAGTGAGAGATTTAACCCCATAGAATCAACAGGCAGCCTAACTAAACATACCGCTGTTTCCCCTATGGGTATTAACGGGCTCCTAAACATAACAGAGTCTAGATGTACCCTAATTACTACCCCAATCGATCGGCTCCCTACTTCGTAGACACCCTGTGCTGGCCCCACAGTAGGATGTATCACTTCCTAAAGTGCCAACCCTTCATTTCTAGGATTTGCACAACCATATCTACAGGTGTCACAGCGTCTTAGCCCTCCCTGCCGGACCCATGAACGCACATGACTCCGTCGATATGCGCTGCCCACATTGTCCTCCATGTTTGGATCTCTTACAATCAGCCCAGTAAGTGTGTCCCGACTCCAACCTAGTTCGGAGTACTCGTTCGATACATGTATATGGGTTACTAACTGAAACGGGTCCCACACATAAGATGATACAAGCTCCCCCTAAGCTTGTATCCCCACTACTAGGTTTTCCACAGGTTATGCCATACCAGATTAAAAAGATTACATGTCGTACCAGAGTAAAAGATTGCATGCCATACTAGAGTAAAAGATTACATAACTCCACAGGTTAAGTTTCTGGACCTATATATATAAATATTACCCACCACCCCAAGATATACTTAACCCTCCCACTGATTCATACAAGTTTACTTAACCCCTACTCAAGTTAACATGTTTATACAATCCTTTATGGATTCATCTAGGTTAAGTATTCAAGTTCATTAACATATTCATTTATGGTTATAATGTGCTAGACCTCCCACATTAAGCCCACAACTTGTGGATGCTGGATATGCCGGGCGGTTCCAAGCAAACTTCTTCCACGGATCGAACTTAACCTCGTGTCTTAGCCCGTTACGTGTTTATGCACTAAGACCCCTCACATTGGATTAATCACTTGTGGTCGCTGGATATGCCGGATAGTTCCGGACAGACTTCCACCATAAGTGTAATCTAACATCGTGTCTAAGCATAGTTACAGTTTCTAATTACAATAATTCTAGGCATTTCCATTATTAACCAATTATTTATATGTCGTTATAGGTTTTCATGCCCCTTTCCCAAGTATTTAGATCTAAAAATAACGTATACTCACTGTGATTGGATCTAAGAAATAGAAGAGCGATTAAGGATGTTGAATCACAGATCTCTAAATTTGAATGGTTTGATTGTTGAAGAAGAAAAGCTATTTTCCACTAAAGAAGGAATTTCCTTTAAAGGACAAAGTTACCAATTTTTTTAGCCGAAAGTATACAAAGTTTTGAAACTGGTGAGGAGCATAAAACTTAGGCAAAAGTGGAATTCAAGGGCCCACTCCCATTTCACTTTTACTCTACAACTTGTCCTTCTCTCCAATTTTAAAACTTGTCGTACTTTTGGTTAAATTTTTTGCTAACTTTGTCTTTTTCCCTATTTTCCACTAAAGTAAAAAAGAAACAAAGTCAATATGGATAGAATTTATATTCATAATAGCTTTTTGGCATTTGCCTTATAATCGTAAAACAAAATGTAATATAATTCATTTTTTTTTAAGTACATATTACAATATTTTACAAAAAATCACAGAATAATCGGTATCGTAAAACTTAAACCACAAAATATATGAAAAATGAATCAAAACACAACATAAATACTTGCATGTAGCTTTCACAAAAACAAAGCAACTAAAGCCCATTTAAAATTACAAATCCAAACAAAATAGGCCCATACTACATATAATTTGATCTTTCAACAAATTTCAAGCATTATAAAAGAAATATTGAAAACTTCTAAAAATATATTAAACCTAAGACGACAAACGATAAAATGTCATCGTGCTTCATTTGCAATTTAAATTTTTTGTTTGCAGGCATTCTCATTTGCATTCACTATTTTTAGCAACTAGCTTATATTGCTCTTTACTGTTTAGAATCTTCAATTCATAAAAATATTACAGTACATTTATATTCCTGTTTTCTACATTCTTGTTCATAGCCATCATCAGTAACTAGTTTACATTCTTGTTTATTCCTATCTTCATTGTTGCACTTCCTCGACATAGAACCAGCTATAATAGTATCCTCCTTGACCGCTTGCAGCATCCTCCATCATCACTAATTTACAAAACTACACTTGCTGCACTTAATCAGCAAACCAACCCCTGCTACATAATAAGTATTATTACTTCAATATCAATAAATGCATAACTATCAAACTAAGTCAATTTACGACATGTACAAAGTTCAATGATCATCAAACAAATCTAAATGTTTGCTTTTACTCTTACTTTTATTGTACGGCGGATATGAAAATTGGTGGTGCACAATCATTCGTACACAAAAATGAAGATATTTATACTTCTGATCATCCCTACAGTAAGTGCATGAAAATATAGGATAAAAATGTAATTAATGTCAATCAGATTACTAAACCAAAAATATAAACGTGAAATGTGCAAAACTAAAAAAGAACATATATTTATGCATAATATTCAGTTGCTGACGAATCAACCAATTTTTTTATTTATACCAGTATTGGCAGTTTTACTTAAAAGTTAAAAGCTTAAGCATTATGACTTTCATCATTTCATACTGATTATAAATGAGAGAGAACTAAAATAAGAATTGATGCCACTACCCTAAAAAATATTACTCCATATACATGGGCACCAATGTTTTAGCACCATAAAAGTCAAGAAACTGGGAAGTAAAATACTATTTAGTTCTAGACCATGAAAGTTTGGTATTTCATCTTTGTAGTCACGAAACTGGGAACTAAAATACATGATCAGAAAATTAAGATTATTAATGCTTCTAGATAAGAATGCGTACATACCCAACTCAAATTAGTCGATATTATCTGGAGCTGTAGTTTGCAAACGGGTGTATAAAATGAAATTAAATTTTCATTTTATAATGCTTTCTCATCCGATTTTAAACATACATAATTTGACAACTCCAAGATATGTGACAAAAGTTGAAAATGAGCCAACAAAGAATGGAAAAAAGCCTTATATGCTATACGATGAGAGGAAAAATAGTTTATAGCTTCAACTTATTTGAATAACTCACTAATTCGTGCTGCAACGGTAAGAGTATGTCATAAATAATCAATATTAAGAAATAACGTCATGAGTTTAGGTAAGTAAAACTCAGCCATTTTTTATTACTTCTGCGAATAGCACTTATCAAGCTATAACGAATTTTTTTGAAATACAGAAATTTTATTTAAAAGCATAAACATGCCATGGAGGAATGTTCGTCCAAGCAAATAAGAAATACCCAGATCCATAAAAGTATGGATATCATTATCCCTTTTTTTTTAATATTCATACCCTATTAGAGAAAATTATTTTATATAAAAAATAACTGTAAAAAGAGGACTAAAGTAACAGCTATATGATAGTGTCTTGAAAATAATTTTGCTGCTAAAGATAAAACCTAAAGTAGTCCCTATGTTACCTTTAGGCAGTTTATATTTAAAGCCCTCATTTTGTTGTTTGTCTACTGAGCATTGCAACACATGCAACTCAAACATTTTTGTGCGATGCTTGATCCTGTAAAGCACCCCACCGTTGCAAGCTAGATTTAAAATGAGAGGGTAATGTGAGGAAAATCGTATAGAGCAATTTCACGAACAACTTATGAACAATAACATGAGCCGAGATAGGAAGGGAGTGAATTGCTACTTACAATATAGATTTCAAAACTTCTGATAAAAGCATAAACTCAGGATCTTACTTTCACGTCGCAAACATCCATCATGCCATTCAGAATTCTCGTGCCTGAGTGCCTCGATTGTTCTACATTAGGTGCCGTCAGCTCCTATCATGCGCCTCGACATCGCCCAAATCGAAAATCCCCTAGCTTCCTTCCCATGTCGACCTGTTTCCCCTTGGCATCCAGAGTCTCGCCCAGTTACCCCAAGCTTCATTTTCGTGAGCGCATCTTTTACTATTAATTTGCTTATTTGGTTTAGGGCTGAAAAGGAAAAAACCTAAACTAGAGAACGAATAATCGAAAATTGGAAATAGTAAGAATGAATTGATGGAGAAAAATCATACCTTTGTCCAAAGAACTAAAGAGAACTTCAAGATTTTTGATGAACGAAGCAACAGAGAAAAGGCAAATTCTATTTGAACACCTAATTTTTCTTTTCTTACACCGTATTTTTTATAAAAAAACTATGGACAAAAATACCCCATGTTTTAATTATATTTTTTAAAACCCTAACCGTTCTAGTTAATTAGGGTAACGGTAATAACCAAAATTCAAACTTTTTAACAATGGAAATTGTTGAAGAAGAGACAAAATCTGGGTTAGGGTTTATAAATGCTAATCACTTTGATGCAGAGATCGGGGAAAATCATGATTTTGGAGAAGAATATGCAGATGAGGTTAGTTATTTTTTGCCTATACTCCGACACGGCGGCGGTGCGAGGCTATCCTCTAGCCACTCACCTCGACTGTGCGGAATAATTCTTACCCCACGGCGGCGGTGCGAGGCTATCCTCTAGCCACACACCTGGACTGTGCGGAATAATTCTTACCCCACGGTGGCGGTGCGAGGCTATCCTCTATCCACACACCTCGACTGTGCGGAATAATTCTTACCCCACAGCGGTTGTGCGAGGGTATGCTCTAACCACACACCCATACTGCGCAGATTATTTCTTTGCCCACGGCGGGGGTGTGTGGTTATGCTTTGGCCGCACACCTCGACTGTGCGGAATAATTCTTTCCCCGCACGCCGCCTACTAGGTTTTTATCTTTTCCTCATATCGCTATCCCAGGATTAAGTTGACTAACTATTGTTCTTTAGCAGCTTTACTCTGATCATAATAGTCCTGATGATGTTGGTCATACAGAGTTACTCATTGACTACACCAATGAATTTACAACATACGATGTACGTAAGATTGTTGTATTATTTTATGTGGTTATATCTATCAATTTTTTTCTAACTTATAGTATAATTTTGTCTAGATATTTCCGAGCAGAGAAAAGTTAGTGGAGTGGGTGCGAAACACTGGAAAACGACTTGGTTTTGTGATCATTGTTTTACGCTCCGATGTTATTGGATCTCGGTCCCAATTGCGAATTTTCTTTGGATGTGAGCGCAATGGAGTGTACAAGGGAGCCAAATCGAAGAATATTAATTCAACTTCAAGAGTAACGAGTACAAAAAAATGCAACTGTCCATTTAAACTGAAAGGTATTAAATTTCCAACTATTGATGAATGGAGTTTAGTGGTGGTGAATGGGGTTCATAACCATGCCGAGCTTAGAAATAAAGAGGGTCATTCTTATGCGGGCAGATTAAGTAAGGAGGAGGTTAAATTAGTTATTGATATGCATAAAAATTTAGTTAAACCGAAACAAATTTTGCATACTTTGAAAAGCAATGATCCGACAAATTGTACAACAATTAAGACGATTTACAATGTTATACAAGCTCAAAATAAGATTGAAAGGGCTGGACGATCTCAAGTTCAATATTTACTATGCAAGCTGAAAGAGTTTGGATATTTCGAATGGCATCGGAGAACTTTAGATGGTACAGATATTATTAAAGATATTTTTTGGGCTCATCCGACTAGTTTAGACTTTCTACGTACATTTCCTCGTGTTATTATTCTGGATTGTACGTACAAAACAAATAGATATAAAATGCCATTGCTTGAAATTGTTGGTGTGACGTCAACAAATCACACATTTTGCATTGCCATCGCATATTTAGTTGGAGAATGTGAAGAAAACTATCTTTGGGCCTTGGAGCGCTTAAAATCTATTATGATTGATTGTCAAGTAGACATGCCTAGTGTTATTATCACAGATAGAGAAATTGCGTTGTTGAATTCCATTCAAATAGTATTTCCTCAATCCGCGCATATGTTGTGCAAGTGGCATATTAAAAACAACGTTCTTACGTTCATTAAAAAAAAAGTGAAAGCAATGGATGTGCAAGAAACTAATTCGTTTTTAAACGATTGGAACGAGGTTGTAAATTCAGAAAATGTTGTACTCTATAACCAGAATTTACAAGCACTGCATGAGAAATACGGTACACATACGAAGCTTATGATATATATTCATGAGAGTTGGTTGAATCCATGGAAAGAACGATTTGTTCATGCGTGGACTGATGAGCATATGCATTTTGGTAATTACACCTCAAATAGGTAATACTTTTTATACTAAACTACTTCACGTTATTTTAATATTCAGATATATTGGTTTATTTATAATTCATTGTTATTGTAGGGCTGAGGCAGCACATTCGAAGTTGAAAAAGCATTTAGCAACGTGTCATTGTAATTTTGAACAAGCTTGGTCAAAGATGCATTCATTATTAGAACTTTCATTCACAGAGCTAAAGGCTTCATTTGAAAAAAGTTTAACAAAAGTTGTTCATGTTTATCATATAAAAGAGTTCAGAAACCTACGGGGTGTGATCTCTACAGTTGCTTTAGAGTTACTTCATTCGGAGCTTCTACGTGTGAGAGATATCGGTGCAAACAAGCAGAGTTGTGGTTGTGCACTTCGGAAAACTCATGGTCTCCCTTGCTTCCATGAACTGGCCCGTCTTGGTTCACATGTAGAAATACCACTCAAATTAATTGATATACATTGGACAAGGCTTCATCTTGTTCAAAGAGGAAAGAAAGAGGACGTGTGCATAGTGGAAAAGATGGAAGATCTACTAATGGAAGTTAAAAAAATGGATGTTCCATACCAACTGCAATTGTATAAAAAAAATGATGGAAGTCATTGTACCTCAAACGTCTTCTCTTGCATCTCCACAAAGCAAAACTAAAACTCGTGGAAGAGAAGGAAAAAGAAAAAAAGATAAGACATCAACAAAAAGATTGCCTTCCGCTTTTGAGTTGGTGGACATCATATCTTCTCAACAACCATCCACGCAAGTCAGTAGTAATATGAAGAAAGCAAAGGTAGAAAAGTTATCGATAAAAAGACCGAAGAAGGTAAAATACGAGATGCAAGAGAATATATTGATTGTATCTTACTATTTATAATTTTGTAAGGATTGTATCTTACTATTTATAATTTTGTAAGGTAAAATACGAGATGCAAGGTAAAATACTTAACACGATGATTGTATCTTACTATTTATAATTTTGTAGGTAGAAGAATTAACAGCTGATACGAGACAATATATTGATCATATTCCCGAGCAGTGGAAACCATATGTTACAGAAATTTGTGATGTACAATGGGATGGAAACTGCGGTTTTCGTTGTGTTGCTGCCTTGCTTGGGCTAGGCGAATCATGTTGGTCTCAAGTGCGAAAAGAATTGATCGAAGAGCTCAAAAAAAATAAAGAATTATACGAACGAGTATTTGTTGAAATTGGCAGACTGGACGATCTTCTTAATTCACTTGACTTTGATGGGAAGGATGATGCACCTCCGTCGAAGTGGATGTGTATGCCGGACATTGGTTATGTTATAGCAACTCGATATCAAGTTGTTGTTTTTAATATAAGTTCAACGCTATCGTTAACTATACCGCCATTAACTGGACAAGTTCCTTTACCTGTCCAACGATTGGAAATAGGAATCGCTTTTGTCAATAATGCTCATTTTGTACAAGTACTAATGTCTTCTTCTTCTTTTCTCTTTTTTTTCCTTTTTTCTTTTTTTCTTTTTTTGGTTCAGACATGTTTTAATAATTTTTTGTTGTAGGTGAAATTGGAACCGAACCATCCTATTCCTCCAATTATTGCAAAGTGGATTGTTTGTCACAAGGCAGAGGCTGATGGTTGGCAAAACATACTTGCTAAGCGCAGAAAAGCATGGGATGACTTCTCAAATTTTGCTACTTGGAAATAAACAACTTTTTCCTACTTGAAAAAATTAGAATAAAAAAAAACAACTTTTTTTTTGGTGTGTACTATTGACTTTGGTATCAATAATATCGGCTTATTTTGGTTTGTATGTGGTTTTCTACAAAATATTGTAACTTACGTTGGTATCCACTGTTGCATTGGTATCCACTATTATGTTGTTTTTGCAAATATCAACTTGTCCACCATTACAATGATACGTATGTAGTAGTCATTCAATTGCAGGCTATACTGTTACGTTGCTTTTTTTAAATGCCATGGTATTACTGTTGAAAACAGTGAGTATCATGTAATGGCTGGACAGCTGAGCTATAGCAACATGAATGTCAGCTGAGCTATAACAACAACAATAGACAAAAACATATTGGATGTTTGTTAGGTTACTGCAGGTACAAAAGGCAAGTATAACTTCAAATTAGAACTGCAAAAGTGACGTGATTGGTGCTACTGCTAGTGATTTACATTAGTCAACATTCAACATGAATGTCAGGTGAACAGTGTATTACATGCTACGTCCATACATTTAAGAAAAAAAATGAACAAAGATCGTAAACATGAACATATTTGCAGGATTCTAATACAGTAGCACAAACAAAAATGAGAGGTAGATATATGAAACTGCTAAAAAGAAATTATATATATATATAAAAAAAGACCAAAACAGAACAAATGGCCAGAAAACAAAGAGCTGGGATAAATTATGTACAATAAACCCAAACTTGAACAAGACATCAACCACATTTTTCTTTAGTACATAATATTAATAATAAAAGTAGCAAATACAATCATTCTCAGTACATAATACAAAATACAAAATAGATATTGCACTTCCATCATTCAAAAGAACCCTAAATGCAGTCATTACATAATGCAAGATATATGTAGCATTTCCATCATTCAAAATATCTCTAACTGCAGTCAGCAACTAAGCTAGTCCATCTTTTGTATGAATCGACCGCTTTCAGTTTTAATCAATTCAATAGTTTTTCGTAACGGTGAGTTAGCATGCACGTATGCTTCGTCCAACAAGCCATGAGCATTTGTCAAACTCTGGAAATATATATATATATAAGAACTGTTATTAAAATATCAAACATGCAAAAAGCTATCAAAAAATTACCATGTACAGTTGATCATATGTCGGCTGATAATAATACGGACCATGGATAACATTGTTTGGAAAATTTCTTGGATTTTGAACACGTATGACGGTTCGAGGCTGAAACCAATCCAAGTAGTCATCAGTGCAACTTAGATTTGAAGAAAGTAGTGGTATTGATCTATAAATATCTGCGACTACATGGTTACGCCATTCGTCCCACATACTTTTTAAGAAACGATAACAAACTTTTGTGTAAGACGTATAACTAGGACCTCGTCGTGTACCAGTGTTTATGGGAGGAATGGGAGGTCTAGGAATGTTTTGCACTCTTCCAAATTGTCTCAACACTCTAGTCGGATGATATGGCTCCACTATGTTCAAACAAAGAATACATCCACTATACCAAGCAATATCATTAAATGGATGAAATGAGCGTGCACAACCGTACGGATCAAATATAACCTGATCAACCTCGATATTATCAAGAAAAATTCGTATTGTTGTTACGGACATTAGATTATCTGATGATGGATTCCAACGTGCTGCTCTGGGCATAATTTCTTTGTACAATCGTGTAGATGGATGGAAACACGGGAAATGCTCGAAAATCCATGTCTCAAGTAAACAAAGATAACCAGCAATCTGTTTTACTTGAACTCTACTAGCTAAACCGATTTGTCTATATAAAAAGGCAAGAGCAGCAGAACCCCAGGAATATGTTGCGATATGTTGCATTGATGCTAATGGTTTTAGGAGTGACAAATAAACATGAGATTTGCTTTTATCCGCAAATAGTGTGTTCCCAAGAACATATAACAAGTAACCCCTCACAGCACATCTAATTTTCCGATCAGTCCATTCATCACTAACATTCTCAAATATCGGGCGTAGCTTTAGGAGACTAAGTTTGTAACCAAATTTCCCATTCATATCAGCTCTAGTATCATTTCTATTCAGACCTAGCAATCTAAATGCAAGGTCAATTGCAGCATCCATAGTAAATGAATGAACATCAATTGGCTTTCCTTCAACAGGAATGTGTAACAAACTAGCTACATCATCTAAAGTAATCGTCATTTCACCAAACGGCATATGAAAAGTGTTTGTTTCCGGATGCCAACGTTCTACAAAGGCAGATATAAGATTTTTGTTCACACTATGATAGCTAGTCCGTACAATAGAAAACAAACCCGTAGCTTCTACGTAGTTTCTAAAAATCGTTGCATTTTCTGGTATTTCCCATTCCAAAATTTTATGGCCGTGATTGATACACGTAAGTGGTTGTCTCTCCTATAAAACATTATTATGCTTTTCAATATTATGGCATGCACTAAATTATTGAAACAGATAAATTTATAAAATTAAGATATACCTTCCCTTCCCATATGGCTGAAGCAACATGAGTTTCATAGTCTATAATCACATCTTTAATTGTCGGACCACCATGTTCTTCATGTTGGGTTTTTTCTTCCTCTACCCATTGTTCATCTTTATCATTAACCACATCCTCATCGGTGTCATCTTGGTCATCGTCGGTCTCATTGTATTCATCAATCTCGGTCTCCGTGTCTGCTTCATCTTCGTAATCTAGATCATCATCATTAATGGTCTTTTGAGTTTCAAATTCCTTTTCCTCCTCCATAGTTGTTCTTCCTTTTCCTCGACTACTTCTAAATGATGCGGGCAATCTTCGCACAAGGCCTCCAAGCATACCTAATAAGCAAGAATACAAAAGTATAAATTAATACTAGAAAATTTAACAACATCAAACTTGTACACTAGCAAAGGAGACTGGAAAAACATAAATCAAAATGCACGCCAGCAAGCACACATGGCAACAACAGCAAGCAAGTATAAATACATATGAAAAAGTAACATGTGTAAATGCAAGGGCACATGAAACAATAGCATATGAATAAGATTTGATAAGTTAGGACATACTCACAGCATATGAACAATATTAGCTGCTACATATACCGCTAGTATTGGTAAATTTGACAAGAAGGTAGCAGGGGAAAAGCCTCCTAAAGACGAAGGGAAGTTTCGCAAGTTTCTTCCTGTTGTGGAAGGAAAAGGAATGGGCTCTCAATAGAAGCAATAAACAGATAAAATTCTTAGTAAACTAATGTCCAAAAACTCTTAAGATATTCTTGATGTCGACATGGCCGCAACAGTGATCAACGCAAGATCAGATAAGAAAAAGCGGAAAAAGGCAGAGAAGGCGGCGGAGGTTCGTCCTCTTCAGACAACTCCAAGTCCAAAAGTTTTGGAGGTAAAAATTATATGCTTTGAACTTTTGTACCGGTTAGATCATCCGTTCACTCATAACTTATTCTGAAACAAAAGCATGTTCTATTGATGAAGATTTGGATGATGCGATGTGCTAGTATTTATTATGATTAACATTTCTTAAAAAAAAAAAAAAAAAAACTATGAGTATAGTTCATGTATTGTTAGATCGGTTTTCCTGGCCACTTGGTTAATCGACCAAGTTTCAGAAATAGTCTCTCCAATAACAGACAAGACTGATAACGTACACCAGGCCCCCAAATCTTCGTCAAGAGGGGGAGCCTTGTGCCGTGGGTGGACGACGGCGACATGCTGCCTCGGGGAAAATTTACTTTCTTATATATACTAAGCTTCTAGTGTTGGATGAAGGAGACTAGACATTCCAAAAAACAAAACAAAAAAGAAGTTAACTTCTGTAAGATGTATACCAAGATAGTATCAGTTAAATGCAAACATTCCTGTTTAGTTTTTTACTACTTTGTTTGTGGTCATTGTGGCAAACACTTCAGTAATTTATGTAATCAAGTTTGATAAATTTATCCTTTCACACATACAAGTAGAAGAAAGAGAGCAATCAGTCAGTTCATGCAAGCAATCAGTCACTTCAGTGTTAGATTTCACAATTTTGCCCGCATGTTGCAAAAAGCTGGAACTTTTTGACCAGAGCTCCCTACATCATGCTGTTTGAACAATCAATGCAGCTTTAGAACTGTATGCTACAACCATCAAAGAACCTAGTTGTGAGCCTGTGGTCATTTCTAAATGTTTGCAAGCTCTTTTGATAACAGATATCAAAAGGAAAATTTGTATGGAACCCACTCAATAACTCTCTGAGACCACCACTGTTGGCATTTTTCATTTCCATTCCTAGCATTACTCTATTTACTTTATACACAACCAATTTAAAGGCTTAAATGCTCAATTTGCAACAAAAAATAAAACAATTAAAGATACAAATAGGGCACAGACGAATTGTATTTATAGATCTAAAAGTAAGAAAGGAGAATTTAGAGTAGCTGGTAAAAGAAGAACAAATGCTTTGTACGAAGAACAGTCAAAATCAGTAAGCAACAAACCTAGAAAACTTACCCGACGATGATGGACCACCCACGGTACATGCGCGCTTTGCAGCTGGCTTCGATTTTGATTTTCGAACAAGCATTTCAATTTGATCTTTCCTGCCGCTGTAAAAGGAAATAGGGTTAAATGAGAATCGGGAGGGAAAGAATAAACGAGACTACGAGAATGAACGATTTGGTGGGTTAAGGGTATAATGGGAAGTTACACGGTGTAGATAAAGTAAAATATGGTGTTTAAATTTCCAGTCCAAAATTCGGTGTAAGAAAAGCAATGTTAGGTGTTCAAATAGAATTTGCCCAGAGAAAAATCACCTTGTAAGCAGCAACCCTAATTAATTCTAGCAAACGCGGCGGAAAGCAAAAAATATTTACTTCTGAAAAAAGTTGCTAAAAGCCACTTGCATACGCCCAATTATTTAGCGGATCTATACGAACTTAATTACTTTTGCTTTTTTAAAATCAAAAAAAGCTGCTTATTCTTTGGTATCCAGACGAGCCCTTAGGGAGTGGAACAGTACGTGTTACAACCAATGTAGTAGGAAATCCATTGCAGTTGAATGAAGCAAATGCAAAAGAGAGTATACATTTTCTGCATTTATTTTATGTATCAGCTTTTATCATCTAGTTCATATATGTCAAAAATTGAACCATCTTGCATCAACGTTTGATAGAGTAAGGATGTAAAAAGGTAGTTCTTTTGTATAAAAAAAAGATACCAGCTGAGATCGTAGACTTAAACTTGGCATCGAATTATCATTTTTATCATAATAGCAAACTAATTAACGTAATATAGTGTTGGAGTTCAGGGACAGCTGTTTCCTTGAAACTATATTGCTCCCTCTGCGGCGCTGAAGGAAATTGAGCAATTGTTTTTCAAGATAAAATAACTGATCTCTGCAATGCAGCGCTTACAATTACAGAACAACGAAAAACTCAAAGTGATTGTTTAAGAATATATTTTCAAAGAAGAATTTTCGGGGAGTGAACTGGTTCTGGCAGCCAGTCCTTATATAGTAGCAGGTGGATGCCTTTCTGGGCAGAAGCAACTGTCGGTACGGACGCATCAGTAAGAAAAAGTCGCATCCGGTGACTGTTCGGGTGTACAGACACTTCCGCTCAAAAATATCTGTTTCAGCGCAACAAGCGGTCGGCGGCTCATCCAATATGATGGTGAAAGTTTGGTACAGAGAATAGAGTATAAGTGGTTTCAACTAGAATGTAAAACATGTTACCATTTCGGCCGTTCAATTGAAAATCGTGTCACCAAAAAAAGTTTGAAAAGAAAAGAATTTAAATGAAGTTAATCTATCATGCAATCGATAAAAATGCGCCATCAAATGAAAACATTAATATCAACCCTTTTAGTATTATGGGAAATATTACATATGTGAATAAATCAGAAGAGTCAAGAAATTATTTCTATGTAACATATAAGTAGTTACTCAAAACAATATCACGAATTAGAACATTGAGATGCTCAAAGACATAGTTGATCGAGAAATGATTTCACTAGACACTACAGTGCTCAATGATGCTGAAATTAGAAATATAAAAGAAGCAAATGCTCATGTACAACTAAATAAGATAGCATGGAAAAAATAATCATAAATAATGCAATTTCTCTAAAAGAAAATAGTTCGGTAATGAATAATGATAGTATGGAACTTAGAAGAAGCAAAAGCAAAGTTATAGTGGAAAATAAAATTAAGAAATAAGTCAACAGAGTAGCGTAATCTTTGATAAAGTTTGAACTTGATAAAGTCAACTGCCGGTTAATGTTGCCATAATAAGATCTTCCTCTTATCCTCCAAGAAAAACAGAGAAAAAGAAAAAAAAAAAGTGAGAGAGTAAGAAAAGATCGTTAATATGATCTTTAGCAAAGATGATACAATTGAAGACGGAGAATTCAAAAGCAAGTACATTAGGATAAATCCAAAATGAGGTACACAACTCAATGTACAAGACAAAACTTTATACAAGAAAAAGGGAAAGAGGCTAATGAAAGAGGATTGTTATAGAATCTCTTTATGATAAATAGGAAAATCCTTTGTTGTATCCTTTAAATATATTTCTAAATGCCGATTGTTTCATCAAATATTAGGGGTTAAATCCCCTTGAAAGGGAAATTGATTAAATACCTTTTTTTGAAAGTTTATGGTCCTAGTATTGTTCAAATACTTGAACATAAATTGGATAGTAAAATTGCACTATAGAAGAATAGTCTTTTTAATAAGTTGAAAATTTTAAATAACAATGCTATAGGATGAAATGGCAGAATTTTGACTTTATAAGATCTACATTTTTGTACTTTAAAATAATATTAAATAAATTTACAAGTTATTCCTTGTGCATGTGAAAACCAGGATGGCCTAATATTAGAAATCACATTCATTTAGGCTTAAAAAAGTGAGAATGAATAAAACATTTCGTGAATCACTTAAGTCATTCAAATGATAAAATTAACAATGCTTGGATACTATTAGGTGATTTCAATACCATACTACATGCTTTTGAGAAAAGGTGTACCACCCAAAATCCTTTAAAGAAATTGAAACTAATCTATTTGAACCTGCAATTTATGGTAATAAATTCACTACGTTAATGTTAAAAACATTCACTGTAAACTAGACTTTGCTTTTTAAATCAAATATTTCTAAAGCTATTTTCTAATTTCTCATGTAATACTCTTCCTCAAGCTTCAAATGATCATGCTCCCTTGCAAGTTATTCCCTCTAATATTAGTACAAATATATTTTTAAAAAAATCTCTACTTAAATTTTTCAATGAAATTGGAATCATGAAAATTCAAACAAAGAAGTTATTAAAAGAATGATGATCATCTTTAGGGTACTTGCTAGTTCTAACTAAGCAAAACTCTCCAAAGTATCGATGGAAAAGTTAAAAAAAACAAGAACAAAAATAAACCAAAATCTAAAACTTATCAAAAAAAATGAGTTGAATGTGAGTGTTTGTATAGTAGTATTGATAATGATAACTTAGACCCTTCCATTGTTAATAAGTTTTTCAAGTTATAGAGAAAATCATTTAAGTCTCTTCATGTTTAACATTTAAATGTGAGATGAAAGCCAAGGTAGACTATCTTACTTATGGTATTGAATCTAGCTAAATTTTATACGGATAAATGTCTAATATAAGATATAAAAATGTCATAAGAAAATTGCTAGAAAATAATAGTATTGTCATTAACGAGGCCTATAAAATCGAGTTGGAAGCTATTAATTATTTTATTTTCTTGTATAACATAGATTGCTACTTTGAAAAATGCCCTCTATAAATGCTAGATATTTAATTCATCCAATTAACTATGAGATTTTACTAGCTAATATTATTATAGAAGAAGTCAAAGGCATTAGTTTATTATGCAAATATAGGCAAAAGTCCATGCCTTAATGGTTTTGAGGATAAGTTATATAAAACTCATTAGAAAGGCTTCAAAAAATAAATTTTTGGAAGTAGTAAATGAGTACTTTGAGAATGACAAAATTCTTAAAAAATATTAGCCATATACTAATCATATTTGTTCCAAAAATTAGAATTCTAAAAGATTTGAGGGACCATAGACTAATAGCTTATTGTAATTTCATATATAAAGTTATAGCTATAATTCTTTATAATGGGATGAAATTATTTCTAATATTTATTATTTTTGAAAATAAAAGTGCCTTGATTCTTGGTAGGTCAATACCTGAAAATTCTTTACTTACAAATGAAATAATTAGAAATTTTAATCAGTTTGTAAAAATTAAATGTGCACTAATGTTGATTTGTACAAAACTTTTGATAAAGTAAGTAGATATTTTATGTTACGTATGGTGAAACAACTAGGATTTAAAACTCAGTGTTTGCAATTGATGTAGTCATTAAAATCCAAGTAGATAATCACACAGAATACAGTAACATGCCACATATACGGAAAAGTGAAATGAACACCAAGTTTTTATAAAGGTTCGGCAATTGGCCTAAGTCCATTCTTTGTAATATTTTATTTATACTATTTGATTACAATTGCAACTATTTGATGTAAGAAAATTAACAAGCAAGAAAATGGAGAAGATTTAGGAAAATGACAAAGTATCCCAATATTTTCCTGCCTAAAATATCACTTTTCGTGTGTTGTAGGTGGTGTGTTATAGACGAAGAACCAACCAAATATGTATAAAAATTTGTAAGGAAGCCCATAAGATTAAGTCAAACATCTCTCAAAATAAATCAACTAGAACACACTCTATATGACACTGAGAAATACTTGTCTATAAATGATATGGATTGGTACTGATCAAATTTATCAAACTCCATTTCTTTGGGTGTGGCCCTTAGAGTGAGTCCATCGTTGCTCTTATGGTTCGGTTGTTTGCCTTGCCTTTAACTCCAAATTGCCTAAGCGTTCTTGAGTTATTTATTAACCTTTTGCAAGGTTGATGTGTATATTTAAGTTACCGAATATACATCAACTTGGTACACACATAAAGTCCAAATCTGTATATAACCATTTCTACAGTTTCATTCCAGTGAATCTACTTGACCGCAATTTCATATCCTTATCCATACTCGAATCTCGAGCTAGTCTGTAATATCTCAGGCTCTTCCACCTTGATAATTAAGAAATCCATATATCAGTTATAATGACCTTGTAAAAAGGTGGATTAACACTCGTCTCCCAAAACATACCTTGTGGTGGAAAATGTGTTTGGTACAACTATGAATCCAATATCCACATTCCATCGATAACCAAGTTCGCCAGTCCGAAATCCCATCTAGTGCTAAACTGAAAAGCCATTCACCTTTCTGTATTCTCCCAAGAGCTGGTGTATGCCAAATCCCATTCTCTCTGGATTGTTGTGGAAATCCACGACTATTCCTTAGTCGATAGCCAAGTCCGATGTCAAACCAAATCCATAGTCAATATCCAACATCAATATCCAACGTCAACTCCATGATCCCGCCGGATTATTTTCCAAATCCATAGCCATCCTAAGATAATATTCAATTTCTCGACCTCTCTGAGTCGATCCTTGGTCTTCTTTGAAGCCTTACCTAGTATGATTCATACTCAATGAACAAGTAAGCCGAATCTGTAGCTTTGCGGTGAAGCAGCCTACCCCTTGCTAAGCACAATCCTTAATTGAAGACCATGATTTCTCTTAACCCTTTTCGAGCATAATCTATCTCGATGACCATGGATTATTCGGGCCCTTGTTGAGCATAACCCATATCTAAGGACAACCAAACTGGCCCAGCTGTCTCCCAACAAGACGGATCATACCTTTCCAAGCATAGTCTACACTTAACGACCTTGGTATTGTTGGACCCTAAATAGGCATAATCCATACTTTTTCGACCTCAATAGGCGATCCCTCCATATCCCGACGATGTGACTTATCCCTTACCACATAGAGTTCATAGTTAACGACCATTGTATTATTAAAGTACAAAAATATCAAGTTAAAATTCCATGCATTTTATTAAGTTATAAAAATTGAATTTTTATTACAGCCATAAAACAAATGAAATATTACCAACAGCTCACTGCCATATTAAAGCTTACTAAGCATGAAGCCTTATACCATACAAGTATAAGTGAATTATTCCTTTTAATTGTTAGAGTTTACCATTTAAATAACCATGCCATCAATTAAAGACAATTCATGCCCTTGAGGGGCTTGCTACTATTTTGTGTAGATAACGCCTACTTCTCTTCCATTAGCATAGTCTAATTCCTTATATACTATGTTGGTTGTCTATTTCTTATGGGTTCCTCAACCTTGTCCTTGAAGTATTTGCAATCGTTCGTATTGTACCCGTCTAGCTCATGGAATAGGCATGATTTTTTCTATGTCCGCTCATGCTCGTCGTGGGCTCTTTCCTTACCATCCTTCGATATAGAAGGATGTCTAGGTATATTTGTTCCAAAATTTCATTTAAGTCCATATAAGAAGAGAACTTCGGTTCTCTCCTTTGCCTTCTCAATCCATCATAACCATCATTGGATTTGTGCTTGCCTTTATCTTTGCTTAAACCTGATGAGGGCACTCCCTCACCCTTGATTGTTTTTACATCTAATTCATCTCTGTCGGTCTTAGCATCAAGACTCTCCAAGATCCCTTGGTCGATCTTCTTCATGTGATATCTTGAAATTAGCGTTGTTGGCCACTTCTGTTACAACCATCATCAAATTCATCGATGGATCTGGCTGATCCATTGAAGTTGAAGCCACTATCGTGTTGAACATAGTTAGAAATCTTCTTATGGATTCTCCAACTTATTATCTTATCGTCATCATTATCTTCACATTCTTGACTCTCGTGATGTGGACCCTAAATTGCCTCATGAATCTTTGAACTTTCTCCGTCCAAGGGTTGATATTACCATTCTCCAATTTCCTAAGCCAGAGTGCAACTATGTCCTTCAAGTATAGGGAAAGCACTTTTCTGTAACCACCTTCGATACCTTAGTACTTCCGAATGCCTCATATACCTCATCAACTGAACGGTAAGGTCAGTCCGCTCATCATACATTTCAAACATAACTAACTTGAATTTAGTGGGTATCTAAAATTGCTGATGTTTGGAGTGGAAGGACCCCAGCTCACATCTTCCAAATCCTGATTCACCAATACACCACACATAGCCTATGTTATTATTTTCACAATCTATCATAATTCTCTAAATGCAGCATTTGATCAATGTTTCCAGCACAACAATGCAATCATTAGCATTCCTTAAACCAAGTTGTTTTTCTCCCAAGTTCTCAACCATATCGGTATTAATCCATATATTAAGATTGCTACTAATCCTCCAACCAGGATTGGGGTTCACCCTCGATCACCCCAATCCAACTCTAAAGTCATGATTTCTTTCTCCAATCATATATTTCGAACTCCAACCAATCCTTCAACCATGCCAATATGTCAAAATGGTGTGCCCTTTATGTTTAAGTGATTGATCCTGATCCATTTTAGGGAATTTTTATCGATTTATAACAACACGTATTTTTGTCATCTTAAATATATATATATATATATATATATTAGTTACTTTAATCAATCACTCAAAAAGACATATTTCAAAGACGATGGGATTAATCCTTATAACCATTTCCATTGTGTTCGAATGATGTTTTCAATCTTTTTGAGTATAAACATCAATATGCTTAGGGCAGTTGATTTTTAGTAATATATTTGGGTTGATTAATATATGAATAAAATGCTAGCTTTTTCACACAATGCAATTGGTGTTGAGACTACTACTATTGTCCCTGGAATGATATTCCCGATCTTTTTGAGTACAAACATCAGCATGTTTGGGATAATGAATTGGATGATAAATGACCAAATGCAAAATTTTGCACACAATGAAATTGGTGCTTAAGACCATCACCATTGTGTCCGAAATATCTATATATCATAAAGCAAGATAAAGGAGGTACACTACTAATGCCCAAGTAGCGACCGCCAACGACACAGGGAGAATATATATATCATACGTGGAAGTCTCCTGCTCGCCTCTGAATCAACTACTCGCGCATCACCAGCTAACATGTCTCTAGTCTGCTCGTGTGAGCACCCAGAGTTATAAGAGGAGACATAAAACTCTGGGTCAGACATAAAGCCTGGTATGAGCGATAAGCATCTAAACAGAACAATAACAGGTAGACTAAAACATACCTGAACCTGGACCTGCAACCAAAGAGTTAGCACTACATACTGTAAAACACTCTAAGGTGCCATATCAAAAGGTGTAAAGATACGGGGTGGGGGTGTGCATGTCATAGTGATGGCAAACAATCAAGCATAGCAACCATCCTCACTTCTCTCACTCAGTGCGTAAAGCATACGATATTCACCACTTCGATCACCCAACATACCTTGCTACGATCACTTTGCCCCATGAAGTCATAAATGGCTTCACTGCACTGATAACGTAGCCACTAATCCTTTGCTATGTCCACTTGCCCCATGGAGTTATTCACCCCATCTGCGCTGGCTCATAGCCTTACCAATCCTTTACTATGTCCACTTGCCCCATGGAGTTATTCACCCCATCTACGCTGGCTCATAGTCTTACTACGCATCACTTTGCCCCTCAAGTCATAATGACTCTACTGCACTGATAACGTAGTCTTGCTACCATCACCTTGCCCCTCGAGTCATAATGACTCTACTGCACTGATAAGTAGCCCATCATTCCTTTCAATGGTGAATTGAAGTTATGAACGTCGACAACTCCTTAGCACACGTCCCGCAACCCATCTTTTTGAGTGTAAACATTAGTATGTTTGGTATAGATATATTTTTAGTAGTATATTATGGGTTGATTGATAAATAACCAAAATGCTAACTTTTGCATACATTGGAGTTGTGTCTTTAGACTGCTTCTATTATGCCTAGAATGATGTTTCCATTCTTTTTGGGTATAAACATTTATGTTTAGGATAGTCATTTTTAGTTATTGATGGGATGAGATTGTTGTTAAGTAAAGAGGAAGGAGTTAGGCCCAAAGCCCATTTTCTTTCTTCTAAGTGTCGCACCCTCATTTTTACATCCCCCACCTCTGTCTATCTTTCTTCCTTCAAATTCTAAAGCATGAAATCTAGATCCACTTAAAACTTATGAAATAAACTCCCTAAAATTAAACTAAAATAACATAAATTCTTCTCTTGCCTTCCTTTATAATCAACTAAAATTGGAGCATTTGGATGTGATTATATTTTCTATTATGAGGAGAATGAGAGCTGGAGAATCGGATTTTTTACTTTTCGTGTTGCTAATAGTTGTTAGGTAGTTGGTACCAAACTTATAGCATGTGGTTACATAAAGATGGGTGTCTTGTTATGAAATGTTAAATAAATTAAATATGTTATTTTCATAGAAGTAAGACATGATTTGTTCTTTATTTGGTGTTTAATTTGAAAATTAAAATACCAAATGTTAGATTTATGACGAAAAATTGATATATGTCAAAGTTAGTAAGGATCGAAGTAAATGGTTGCTGAGTCATATTTGATATGGTTTATTTTTCCATAAATAAACACGTGTAGGAATTTTATATGGGATAACAATGTTAAAAATGTGATCTTGGATGTAGTTAGTGAGAATCCAAAAGCAATGGTTGCTTATTTATCTTTGGTATGATTTATGTCATCATAAATAAACATGTGTATAAAGTTTATATGGAATAAAAACGTTAAAAATATGATTTTTAATGTGATAGTAGATGTATGAATTGTAGCATTTTGGTATAGAAAGTTGAAAGAGTTAGTAACATAGGTGCATGAGGTAAATTGTTATAATATCATTAAACGATAGTAAGATGATAAATTTCATGTAAGATGAAGTGCTAATTGAACCGTTAAGGATTTAGCAAGCTATGAGGTAATCAGACTATATATTTAAAACATAGTGAAAATTAGTATGACATCCCTAAAACTGTTCAAAACATAAGCGGCATCCACTGTAAGTTTGCAATTCAAAGCGGGTCCTTACATTTGGAGTTACATGTTTTTCAAAGAAAAGTGTGCGCTGCTATATAAAAAAAATCAAAAATATTCCCAGAAGCATTCATTAAAAAAAGTTGCATACTTCTATGCAACTATTACTAATAGTAGCATACATATATGCATATATTTATCCAATGTTTTCTATTGAAAATCTGGACCAATATATGCATACATGTATGCATATATCTGAAATAGTTGCATACATTTATGCATATAAAGTTGAACTGAGCTGCTAGTGTTACGAATAGTTGCATACATGTATGCATTTATTCTGAATAACTGCATACATGTATGCAACTATTTTATAAAGGAGGAAGGCTTATGAATATGTGCATGAATTTATGCATTTATTTTCTATAAGTGCATACGTATATGCAACAATGTATGAAAACCGTGAATGCTTGAAAAAACAAGTCAGAACTGAATATATGCATAAAAGGATGCATATGTTTTAGTTTAACTGCATATATGTATGCATAAATACTGCAGGTTGATTCAAAACTGAAATATATGCATGCATGTATGCAACTATGTACAAATAGGTGCATCTTTTGATGGATATTACGGTTGTTTCGTTGTTTTTTTGGGTTTTGATGTGGTTTTTGATTTTTTTTAACACTAGAAATTTTTGGCGTGTATGTGTTTTATTTAATAATAAATTTACGTGATTTTTTTATATGAAATTTCAAAAAATAGGGACCTAATTTACAATAAGTTTAGAACCGAATGTGAGCCTAATTTTGAAACTTTCCAGGGACCTGTGCCAAACGGACCCTAAAAAATAACCAAAATATAATGATGGGTAGAAATGCTTATTTGTAATGGTAATCAAGTTGTATTATTAATAAAAATTGTTCATCACTAATAATAATCGATTTTGGATGATTAACATATCAAAAAGTTAGTGTAATGCATGAGGACTACAATATAAGTCAAAGTTGTTGTGACAGGCTAGATTTGTCAAAATAAGGAGAATGACATAAATTTAGGTGTGCGAGAATCAAGAAAAAGATACACCCACTAGAAAGTCGGGGAAACTCTGCTTGCCCCTTTTCTTTATTGTTGTCGTTGTGCTTGTTAGGATTTGATCAAGAGAGGAGAGCGAGATTAAACAGTAAAACATAAAAGACTACATTATTATTTCTTTATTGATTGATTTTACAAAAGATGCTTTTCACTGTTTTCACCAAAAATGGTTCAAACACCAAGGGTACAATGAATGTACTTCACCGATATGGTTAGAAAATAAGCGGAGCCGCACTCAACAACAATTGAAAGTAAAAATGCGAAGAAAAACAAAATGGAGACGAGGTTTTAGAGTGGTTCAGCCTTGTGTTAGGCCTATATCCACTGTGATTGGAGTTTGCATTATCATGATGATGATTACAGGATATATCAGCTCTTGTTCTTTATAATCTTCTTATTCACTCACTTTTACATTCAAATTTCACTTAGATTCACAAGATTCAATGGTGGAATGGCAGGATTAACGATGAAGGACGGATAGGCGACGAAGGAGGAGGAGGATGTTTTCGATCTTTCGCATTTATAGGATTTTGACGGACGCCATGGCCAAATGGATGAAGGATCTTTAGATGATGACGATGATCATGGTTGAAATGTTTAAGGAACGACCAAGGATGGAATTTAGCAGCACTTTGTGGTGGCCGGAGTCTTTTTTCTTAGTGGAGGGTGTGAACTATTTATAGGCGAGCCCTTATTGAGGTTTGAACTTGAATTCATCCGAGTCGCTTGTCTTATTTATTACGAACATGCTACCACCCGGTTGTAGCCAGCTGTCAACGACCGTCCCCAGCTGTTCAGAGAAAGTGACTTTGTAAGAGCGAGTGACTTTGTGAGAGTGAGCGACTTCTCAAGTCGCGAACAGCTTTAGGTGAGCGATCCTATGCAGGTGAGTGGGTTAGTTAAAGTTGTCATGTTTGATTGTAGGCGGATGGGCGACCAGCACCTTAATTGGAGGAAAACATCTGATTGAAATAGTAATGAAAGATTGAGGAGCGAACGACTAGAGCCGTAATATGTAAGTGGACATAGAGCACGTGCGCGATCCCTGGTATCTTTGAACTCTTGTCTGACTGATGGGCGGTTCTTCTCCTTGCTTTGTTTAATCAAACTTTTTGGTACAAGGATGAGCGGGGTGACCCTTCCATGATGTGTGAGCCTTTGTGTCGCGCCGTTCTTGGAATGGTCTTGCATGCGCGACTTCATTGTAAGTTTAAACTATGTCGTGGGACTAGCCCTGGTTGTGCTTGAGCAGACCCCCTGATCGTTCTAGTATGTTCAACTTTGCCAGCCGTACTTAACCCTTCGTAGTGTGTGGTCGTCTTCGACCTTTCACAGACCGTCTGAGTATATTGAGAAGCATTTTGCGTGTCTGATCCTAATGACGCCCGATCCATAATACTAACGCAGAATTAATAAACCAATATGCGTATGATTTTTAAGGGATAAACATTTGCCCCTCGAAGTTTGTAATTTTATTTTGCAAAAATTACTGGCTTCGAAATAACTGATCACAACATAGTTTGGTAAACTGAATCAGGTTTATCAAGGATCGACCGCGCAAGACTTAAGGTCATTCTTAGGGAAAAGAAACAACTGAATTCGTTCTTCCTTGTGGGTGAGAAATCTAAGTCATTCACCTTATTTCGATCGGTCAAATCATGGGGAAGCGGGCAAGACAGCTGGTCTTCGATGGGCCATGCGCAATCAAGTACTGAGTTGACTTGGCAGGGATGGTCTGAATGCATGTCCCTTAATCTTCCTTGTCGTTTTCTTACCCTTCATTTATTTTATTCTTATTTTCTCATATAAAACACATCGATAGCACCTATTCCAGTTTCTAAAATCTTAACTTCTGCTTTAACTTCATTGTGACTGGATTCTCCCATTAAGGATTTTCGTACTTTTCAATCCGTGAAGTGCAGGTTTTCCATTCTTGCTTATGCTTGTACTTCTTCTGAATCGATAATGCATGATTTTAGTATGAATGAGTCCTTTTATGCTTTTTGGAACTGCTTTTCGAAATCTGTTATGATCATTAGTTACGATTCATGCTACCGCAGATCTTTTACAATGAGAATAGTCAAAATTTTGGAGTGGTTTCATTTCATTTTTGCACTCATCTTAGGGCTTCAGTTCACCGCTCATGCTGATTCTAAACTTTGTACATACCATATGCTTGCTAAAATGTTTAGGACAAGTTATAATCCCTGATACTATGACCATGTGTTGACAATTTGTTCCGTGTTGCTGAAATGCTTTAAGATATGCTGTCTTAATACCATTACTATGATTTATACTTCTGGTTTGATTCCCGTGACCGCTCAAGTGCATTTTGGCGAAAGATCGTTCTCGCTTTGCTCTTGGGTTGACTTCGAATGATTCTGACACGCGAGAACAAAATGTCCTTTCTGCACACAATCAAGATTGAAGGAGTCGATTGTTCATATTTTTTCTTTTGATTTCTTTACTTGTTTAACCTTGATTGACCCTTTAAACCCTGATTTGCCCAATATTCACTAATCCATCTTACAGGATGGATTCGTCTCCAGAACGTCGTCGGATAGAGAGGTTCTTTGATTTAGATATTCAAATAGCTGACGTTTAATCGAAGGGGCAGCCGTCTGTGGATTTCCTCTTAGTCCCTCTTATTCAGAACTTCAGACTATCATGAGTAGGCCACGCTTTGATTCTGGACCGTGCAATCCCAAGCTTGCTAAGAGGCTTGAAGGCTGGAGCTTACAGGGTATATCTTCTAATGCGGACATATCTCCGTCTGATCATCAGACTTTTTCTTGCGACATGATTGCTGCGAAGACCCAGATGCTGGCCCGCTTCGAGGCTGCTATGTACCAATTTGGAAAGCAAATGGACTTGCTCAAGGACCATTCCGCGAAGCAAATGAGCGGTTGGCACTCTCTAGCTTGTGACCTTCAAAAGCTCTATAAGGACAATCTCATGGGCATTTCTGCTTTAGAGGGCGAGAAGGCGAAGTTGATTCAGGCTCTGAGATCCAGAGATAGTGTAACGCCCCGCCTCCGCTAGGGTCACTCGCAAAGGAATGCACTAGCTTTAGAGGGGCATTATTGGTAAACATGCACAGAAGTATCACAAGACAGAACATATAAAATAGCGGAAGTAAAATCGAACTTTCATAAACATTAATAATTAAGGTCTAAAGCCTTTTACATCAGAGTACATCAAAACCTGTCTTGCAATAATAAAGAAGCATAAAAACCTTTTCATAAATTATTCCCCAAAATAAAGCGGTGAAGCAGCCATAGCCAAGAGAAGACCAAGCTATACATCAAGCTATACATGATGACCTTCAAGCATAAGAGGCCCGAACTAAACAACATCATTTCCTCCCTGGAACCTGGAGGGGGGGGGGACGGAAGACAAAGAGGCGAAAGAAAACGGGGTCAGTCATAAAGACTGGTAAGTCCTATCTACTCCCAGTATAAAAACAGGTAAAGGTAACATGACATGCATAAACTGAAAGTAAACATAAGGATGACTACAAGATAGATAAACTAAACCAGGGTAACTGGCTGAACTACTGTAGCAAGGTAAACTAAGATATCGTGATAAACTACGGTGTCGTGATAAATCAAGGTATCACATCGTCAGGTTTCTATCAAGTATACTATCCCAAGGTATCTATCCTGTCTAACATCCCCCGGTGTCTATTATGTATATTTTTCCTGGTTCTAATATTTATATTTGCTCTGCACCTCTCGTACTAGTATCCCTACCCGCGTCATGTGTTAACCATGAATGTCCCTTGCCCCATGTCATGAAATGGTCCATGTCAACCTAATATATAGCATATGTAGGTTTTCCCAACTCGTATGTTTCTCTCCATGTGTAAGTTCAGTCCTTTGCCATAGGCCATACGGGCTTTCCCATGTAAACGTTTTATCCTTGAAGTTGTTTTGGACTGCAACCCTTGATCTAGTTGTGTTTTCCTACCATGAACTATCGCGCGTCCACTTAGGATTTATGCCACCTAGGGCCGCTAGGGATTATGCTACCTAATGAACGTTTCCGTGTCTCGGTTTGGGTTTTGGCCACCTAGGACCACTAGGGATTACGCCACCCGTCAACCGCGCCCTTGATCCCACGTATGTATCGTGAATCGTTTTCCATGTCTAGATGCACATGTTCCACAATGTGCCATCCGAGTTCCGTGCCAGGGCAAACTAAGAAATATGGAACTCGGTCGGGAGCTTTAAGTCGTCTGCTGATGCAGATACCAAGGTCTGTTTTTGTACCTGTGGCTATGGTCCCACGTGACCCCTCCCTCAACTAGTGAAAGGCAACCCACGAAAAATCATGTATGAGAACCACTCCCCGGCCCCACTATTGCCCACTTTCCTACGGGCCAACCTCACCCATGACTCGATAGCAAGCACATGGTCTGTTGGGGGTTCTCTGCCTTTCCGTACGTACACGATGACTAAAGATGGTAGGTAGTCGGCGATGTGCTATCCAGGGCAAAAACCAAGAATCGTCGACTCCACGCTAATCCATCCCAGTCTTTAGGTCGCTCGCATAGCAACCAAGGCATACTCTTGGTCCTTCTAACGCAGACCTTAACCTCTCATGGGCCTAGTATAATTACCTGGCAGCCCACAGAGGGATCCCAAGAATATCCTCACGTCCCCCGAAGCTTCCACTTCGGCACCCAGTGCGCTGGAGCTTTTATCCAAGTCAGATAACTTGCTCCTCCTCGTATACTAAGCGATGACCTACCGTATCAGGTTACTCATCGCTTTGTGAATTAATCATATGTCCTTAGCTAAGAATTATTACTTAGTTACCCTTAACTAAGGTTTACCACTTAGCTTCCTTTCCCGTTGTCCTTGATTAACCACGATTCTATACCTAGTTCCTCTAACTAGGGTTTGTCTTATTGAATTAAGTGTTATCATTCAAGTCCATGCCTTAACCCGCCCACGAATCACGTCAAGATTTGCTAAGTATTTAAGTTCAAGACTTAGCCCTACAAGTTGGTTAAGTGTACCCAGAGGCTCATGACTTAACCCTATCAAGTCAAATCGGTCAAGTACTAGCTTACCTTAATCCTATCGGATTATCTTGCTAGATCGATTAAGCATAGATTATCTTAATCCCATCAAATTATCGAGTCGGATTGGTTAAGTATAGGTGGGCTTAACCCCATCCTCTAATCGTACTACAATGGTTAATTATATTCTAAAAAGGTCTTGTGACTTAACCTTATCAGGTCCGCGTATTAGATTGGTTAAGTGTAGGTTAGTTAACCCCATCAAATCATCATGTATAATTGGTTAAGTATAAGTTGCTTAACCCCATTAAATTATCACGTTAAGTTGGTTAAGTATTGGTTACTTAACCTCATTGAATTACCAAGTTTAAGTTGGTTAAGTGTTTAACTTAACCCCATCGAATTACCGTGTTTAGATTAGTTAAGTGTGGATTACTTAACCCCATCTAATTACCGTGTTTAGATTAGTTAAGTGTGGATTACTTAACCCCATCTAATTACCGTGGTTAGATTAGTTAAGCGTCAATTACTTAACCCCATCTAATTACCGTGTTTAGATTAGTTAAGTCTTAATTACTTAACCCCATCTAATTACCAAGTCGGGTTAGTTAAGTGTAAATTACTTAACCTCATCCCCTAATCATCTTGCATGGTTAAGTGTCATTAAGAAATCAAGTCCGGTCCCACTTAACCTACCCATTCGTGTCATATCGGTTAAGTGTCATTAGTCAAATTTACTTAACCTTATCATGTGGCATTAATTTAATTAATGCACCCTCAACCTCTCACATTAGACCTTGTTGTGGTTACTAGTTAAGCAGGGCGGGTCCGGGTAGATTTACACCACAACCTAGTCTAACCTCGGGTCTTAAGCGCGACATGACCAACTTCTCACATTGGATCCTATTGTTTGTAGCTACTAGTTAAGCCGGGCGGGTCCGGGTAGATTTATGCTACAAACTCAACCCAACCTCGAGTTGGCCACTTCCATGTTTGGTCTAGTGTTATATTACACTTACAACCCATACGTGTCTAATTTCAAGTCCCAAGTTTACCCCACGTGTCATGCCCCCATTTTGGTTCAACTTACATGTCGTGTTCACATGTAACCTCAAGTCAAGTTTTCATGTCATATTCAAGTCAAGATTTCGCGTCATGTTCATGTTTATCTAACTACCCCAAAGTCGTGTTTTCCAACGCAAGCAAAAGCGAGTCAACATAGTAAGGATACTACGTCACATATTGGCCTCAAAACATGCATGATGCCAAAAAGGGATTGGCTTCCACATGCACAACCTTGGCCAAAAACATGCATAGTGTCATAAGGTGATTTGGCCACAAACATGCATAGTATCTCAAGGGGATTTGGCCACAAACATGCATAGCATAAAAGGGGATTACTTGCATAAGTGTTCATGTCATAAACCTATCATGAAGGGATGAACATGCCCATGTTACTCATGTGATAAAAAGGTAAACTTGCATATTATCATAAGGGATTTCGGGTTCATATACTTGCATAGCCTCAAAGTCACATTCATGCACATGTTTCATGAGTCAAAGTGGTTTCAAGTGTGCATGCTAACATACCACAAGCAAAGGTCCAATCTTGCATGGAAAACTAGGTCCAATGTAACATGAATAGCATGGTTTAGTCGCTACAACATAACCCAAAGTCATATGTTCATGCTAAAGGGGCAAACTAGGTTCCCATAGGCTAACATACTCATGTTACTTTGCATTTTATCCCATGTCACATCAAGATCATCGTTTAAATCTACAAGTAGCTAGAACTTACATAGCGTGGCAAGAGGACTAGGAGCATGAATCGTTTTGACGAAGAAAGGTGGCTCCTTTGATGAAGATCCGTCATGAAACTCGCATAGCAACGTTGATTTGGCCTCTATTTGGTGTAGCAAGCTTGCACCTTTTGATTTGAACCCGATTTGAATGCATAGGCTCTAGGGATTGGAGATGGAGGCCATGATCAAAATTGATTTTGGCAGCACTTAGTTGCTAGGTTTGATTTTTAGGGATTTAGGTTAGGTTTAGGGTCTTTTTATAGAGATTAGGATAGTTTTAGGCCCTTAGATTAACCCTAGGATAGATCTGAACCATCAAACCACGTCAGAAGCTTCCAGAACAAGACCAGGGACCAGTGCAGGTGCACCAAGCCAGGAATGCTCGTCTGAGCCAAGTCGACAGCCAAGTCGACAGGGCTGTCGACTTGGTCAGACCAAGTCGACTCCCAAGTCGACAGGGCTGTCGACTTGGGTACTGTGGCGGGAATTTTTCCCGCCTGGCCCAACTGGCCCAATTTTCCAAATTCAAGTTTGAATTTGAAATCTGTTTTTACTCAGAAATTTTCTGAAAACTTCGTTGGGCCTTAACCGGGTCATACGGACTCCGATTTTCGAAAACTCGGACTCTATTTCGCGTATTTTTCCGAGACGAACGCAATGGCATAGCCCATTTCGCTTGATTCAGAATTTAAAATTAAATTCTGCCTTGATTCTCGTCTTAATCATGTTATCGAAATACGGGTTGTTACATTCTCCCCACCTTTTAGGATTTCGTCCCCGAAATCTCCAAGTTAGGAAGAACATATCATACCATCCATCGTCCATATACTCAAAACATCATCCACAAGCAACCATTGTCCTTAGATGATTTCTAATGCTGTATGAACATATGCAAAACGTGTGTGTACAAGTTCCTTAGCTAATGCTAATGATCAGGCCTGAATAATTTTTCTAATGCAAAAATATGCATAGTGCCATGAATCCAACATGTATGCAAATAGTCCTAGTCATATAGATACTATATGCGTGCACAACCATTCATTCATATGCAACATCCACATGACAACACATTCAATTTTATCCATAAAGAAGTATAAATGCTCGTGCATATGCAACATGAAACGTGATCGTGTCAATCTAGTATCTAACGTGTATTCGCGCATCCACGAGCAACCACTTGCAACCATTTGCAACCATATCAATCATAACATGTCTCAAATACATGTTTACATCCATAACGTTCTACTTAAGGTTCCCAGGATAAGATCGAGAAGATAAACAAGACAAACTCCTTACGGGGTTTGTAACAGAAACAGGACCGAGAGGATATCCACCAAGCGATAGCATGCAAGTAAGCTTTACAGGTGAACCAAGGATCAAAAATATACTCTTAAAAAGAGACGTGATGCGCGCGTCCAAGCCGCATTTCCATGAGCTCAATCCCATCAGGCCTTGACCGCCTTTGACTTCATGATTTCGTAGCTCCTTGATTCCTATTTCCAAGGTGTGAGTGGAACTCATCTCACTGTCGCCTCCCGTTTCACTTTCACTTATTCTTTCCCTAGTATGCTCGGCTCAAATATGTCTGCGTACTCATGCAAGCTCTCCAAAATTCACTAGTGAATTCTGGATCTCATTTTCCGATGCCGATCCATGTTGCCAAGGGTTCTTACTAGGGTGATTGCCATAACCCATGCATAATCGAAACGAACCATCCGCCTTAGCGGCGAATCCTATTTGAACGGATTACCAACAACTGCATCCCGGGATTCTAGGTAACTAACCATGACAGAACCCAAAAAGGTTACACGAGACTTTGAGGGTATCACCAAGATGAGTCGAGAGTCTAACTACCCTCTTTCCAAAACCGAGAATGGCACTCCTTATTGGGTGACCACTTTATCCTTAGAATCTATCCGTAGTTGAGACATGTCATTCTCAAATCCAACAAGTCATGAAGGAATGGACCAACTCTCCAACCAGATTTTTGGGACAAAACTGGGATCCTCTACCATGCTAGTACTAAGGTGCAGAGACTCAACTATCTAAGCAGACTTAAGTGATACGATGATCAAAACAAAGTCTGGACGGGATGATAGAAAAGGAAGGCTGAACCTCTAATAGAAACGGTACCATTTCTTTTAGGCACCCCAGAAGTGGGAGCGTACTATTTCCCTCTCCGCTGATCTTGTCCTTGTCCTCCTTGATGGACCAAGCCCTAACAACAGTTGCTTATCCTTAAGCTGGTATCCTTTATCCTTACTCTTATTATCCTTTCTTGTAACACGGCAATGGGTCTCTCGAGAACCACCTCCATCGTACGGGAAACACCTACGTGGCTAGACCAAGATTAGTCACAGTGAGAACTACTGTGACCATGGATGGAGAAAAGAAAGGAAACGAGATTTAATCAAGGAATCAAAGGATGGTGCTAATGGCTTTTGGGGAATAGCCTTTAAAACACAAACTTTCTTGAAAAATGCTTCTTTATAAATGGTTTATCAAATAGTTTTCAGAAGGTCTTTAAAAACTTTTGCCTAGTCTGGTAACCTTCTGCTCTGATACCAAATGTAACGCCCCGCCTCCGCTAGGGTCACTCGCAAAGGAATGCACTAGCTTTAGAGGGGCATTATTGATAAACATGCACAGAAGTATCACAAGACAGAACATATAAAATAGCGGAAGTAAAATCGAACTTTCATAAACATTAATAATTAAGGTCTAAAGCCTTTTACATCAGAGTACATCAAAACCTGTCTTGCAATAATAAAGAAGCATAAAAACCTTTTCATAAATTATTCCCCAAAATAAAGCGGTGAAGCAGCCATAGCCAAGAGAAGACCAAGCTATACATCAAGCTATACATGATGACCTTCAAGCATAAGAGGCCCGAACTAAACAACATCATTTCCTCCCTGGAACCTGGAGGGGGGGGGGGACGGAAGACAAAGAGGCGAAAGAAAACGGGGTCAGTCATAAAGACTGGTAAGTCCTATCTACTCCCAGTATAAAAACAGGTAAAGGTAACATGACATGCATAAACTGAAAGTAAACATAAGGATGACTACAAGATAAATAAACTAAACCAGGGTAACTGGTTGAACTACTGTAGCAAGGTAAACTAAGATATCGTGATAAACTACGGTGTCGTGATAAATCAAGGTATCACATCGTCAGGTTTCTATCAAGTATACTATCCCAAGGTATCTATCCTGTCTAACATCCCCCGGTGTCTATTATGTATATTTTTCCTGGTTCTAATATTTATATTTGCTCTGCACCTCTCGTACTAGTATCCCTACCCGCGTCATGTGTTAACCATGAATGTCCCTTGCCCCATGTCATGAAATGGTCCATGTCAACCTAATATATAGCATATGTAGGTTTTCCCAACTCGTATGTTTCTCTCCATGTGTAAGTTCAGTCCTTTGCCATAGGCCATATGGGCTTTCCCATGTAAACGTTTTATCCTTGAAGTTGTTTTGGACTGCAACCCTTGATCTAGTTGTGTTTCCCTACCATGAACTATCGCGCGTCCACTTAGGATTTATGCCACCTAGGGCCGCTAGGGATTATGCTACCTAATGAACGTTTCCGTGTCTCGGTTTGGGTTTTGGCCACCTAGGACCACTAGGGATTACGCCACCCGTCAACCGCGCCCTTGATCCCACGTATGTATCGTGAATCGTTTTCCATGTCTAGATGCACATGTTCCACAATGTGCCATCCGAGTTCCGTGCCAGGGCAAACTAAGAAATATGGAACTCGGTCGGGAGCTTTAAGTCGTCTGCTGATGCAGATACCAAGGTCTGTTTTTGTACCCGTGGCTATGGTCCCACGTGACCCCTCCCTCAACTAGTGAAAGGCAACCCACGAAAAATCATGTATGAGAACCACTCCCCGGCCCCACTATTGCCCACTTTCCTACGGGCCAACCTCACCCATGACTCGATAGCAAGCACATGGTCTGTTGGGGGTTCTCTGCCTTTCCGTACGTACACGATTGACTAAAGATGGTAGGTAGTCGGCGATGTGCTATCCAGGGCAAAAACCAAGAATCGTCGACTCCACGCTAATCCATCCCAGTCTTTAGGTCGCTCGCATAGCAACCAAGGCATACTCTTGGTCCTTCTAACGCAGACCTTAACCTCTCATGGGCCTAGTATAATTACCTGGCAGCCCACAAAGGGATCCCAAGAATATCCTCACGTCCCCCGAAGCTTCCACTTCGGCACCCAGTGCGCTGGAGCTTTTATCCAAGTCAGATAACTTGCTCCTCCTCGTATACTAAGAGATGACCTACCGTATCAGGTTACTCATCGCTTTGTGAATTAATCCTATGTCCTTAGCTAAGAATTATTACTTAGTTACCCTTAACTAAGGTTTACCACTTAGCTTCCTTTCCCGTTGTCCTTGATTAACCACGATTCTATACCTAGTTCCTCTAACTAGGGTTTGTCTTATTGGGTTAAGTGTTATCATTCAAGTCCATGCCTTAACCCGCCCACGAATCACGTCAAGATTTGCTAAGTATTTAAGTTCAAGACTTAGCCCTACAAGTTGGTTAAGTGTACCCAGAGGCTCATGACTTAACCCTATCAAGTCAAATCGGTCAAGTACTAGCTTACCTTAATCCTATCGGATTATCTTGCTAGATCGATTAAGCATAGATTATCTTAATCCCATCAAATTATCGAGTCGGATTGGTTAAGTATAGGTGGGCTTAACCCCATCCTCTAATCGTACTACAATGGTTAAGTATATTCTAAAAAGGTCTTGTGACTTAACCTTATCAGGTCCGCGTATTAGATTGGTTAAGTGTAGGTTACTTAACCCCATCAAATCATCATGTATAATTGGTTAATTATAAGTTGCTTAACCCCATTAAATTATCACGTTAAGTTGGTTAAGTATTGGTTACTTAACCTCATTGAATTACCAAGTTTAAGTTGGTTAAGTGTTTAACTTAACCCCATCGAATTACCGTGTTTAGATTAGTTAAGTGTGGATTACTTAACCCCATCTAATTACCGTGTTTAGATTAGTTAAGTGTGGATTACTTAACCCCATCTAATTACCGTGGTTAGATTAGTTAAGCGTCAATTACTTAACCCCATCTAATTACCGTGTTAAGATTAGTTAAGTCTTAATTACTTAACCCCATCTAATTACCAAGTTGGGTTAGTTAAGTGTAAATTACTTAACCTCATCCCCTAATCATCTTGCATGGTTAAGTGTCATTAAGAAATCAAGTCCGGTCCCACTTAACCTACCCATTCGTGTCATATCGGTTAAGTGACATTAGTCAAATTTACTTAACCTTATCATGTGGCATTAATTTAATTAATGCACCCTCAACCTCTCACATTAGACCTTGTTGTGGTTACTAGTTAAGCCGGGCGGGTCCGGGTAGATTTACACCACAACCTAGTCTAACCTCGGGTCTTAAGCGCGACATGACCAACTTCTCACATTGGATCCTATTGTTTGTAGCTACTAGTTAAGCCGGGCGGGTCCGGGTAGATTTATGCTACAAACTCAACCCAACCTCGAGTTGGCCACTTCCATGTTTGGTCTAGTGTTATATTACACTTACAACCCATACGTGTCTAATTTCAAGTCCCAAGTTTACCCCACGTGTCATGCCCCCATTTTGGTTCAACTTACATGTCGTGTTCACATGTAACCTCAAGTCAAGTTTTCATGTCATATTCAAGTCAAGATTTCGCGTCATGTTCATGTTTATCTAACTACCCCAAAGTCGTGTTTTCCAACGCAAGCAAAAGCGAGTCAACATAGTAAGGATACTACGTCACATATTGGCCTCAAAACATGCATGATGCCAAAAAGGGATTGGCTTCCACATGCACAACCTTGGCCAAAAACAAGCATAGTGTCATAAGGTGATTTGGCCACAAACATGCATAGTATCTCAAGGGGATTTGGCCACAAACATGCATAGCATAAAAGGGGATTACTTGCATAAGTGTTCATGTCATAAACCTATCATGAAGGGATGAACATGCCCATGTTACTCATGTGATAAAAAGGTAAACTTGCATATTATCATAAGGGATTTCGGGTTCATATACTTGCATAGCCTCAAAGTCACATTCATGCACATGTTTCATGAGTCAAAGTGGTTTCAAGTGTGCATGCTAACATACCACAAGCAAAGGTCCAATCTTGCATGGCAAACTAGGTCCAATGTAACATGAATATCATGGTTTAGTCGCTACAACATAACCCAAAGTCATATGTTCATGCTAAAGGGGCAAACTAGGTTCCCATAGGCTAACATACTCATGTTACTTTGCATTTTATCCCATGTCACATCAAGATCATCGTTTAAATCTACAAGTAGCTAGAACTTACATAGCGTGGCAAGAGGACTAGGAGCATGAATCGTTTTGACGAAGAAAGGTGGCTCCTTTGATGAAGATCCGTCATGAAACTCGCATAACAACGTTGATTTGGCCTCTATTTGGTGTAGCAAGCTTGCACCTTTTGATTTGAACCCGATTTGAATGCATAGGCTCTAGGGATTGGAGATGGAGGCCGTGATCAAAATTGATTTTGGCAGCACTTAGTTGCTAGGTTTGATTTTTAGGGATTTAGGTTAGGTTTAGGGTCTTTTTATAGAGATTAGGATAGTTTTAGGCCCTTAGATTAACCCTAGGATAGATCTGAACCATCAAACCACGTCAGAAGCTTCTAGAACAAGACCAGGGACCAGTGCAGGTGCACCAAGCCAGGAATGCTCGTCTGAGCCAAGTCGACAGCCAAGTCGACAGGGCTGTCGACTTGGTCAGACCAAGTCGACTCCCAAGTCGACAGGGCTGTCGACTTGGGTACTTTGGCGGGAATTTTTCCCGCCTGGCCCAACTGGCCCAATTTTCCAAATTCAAGTTTGAATTTGAAATCTGTTTTTACTCAGAAATTTTCTGAAAACTTCGTTGGGCCTTAACCGGGTCATACGGACTCCGATTTTCGAAAACTCGGACTCTATTTTGCGTATTTTTCCGAGACGAACGCAATGGCATAGCCCATTTCGCTTGATTCAGAATTTAAAATTAAATTCTGCCTTGATTCTCGTCTTAATCATGTTATCGAAATACGGGTTGTTACAGATAGTGTAGTTGCTTCTTTTGCCCCTGGAGGTGTCGAGTCGGTAGCTTCAAAGCATGCTGATGAGGCTCCATCTTGCTTTGCTCTAGGTAAAAGGAAAGTTGGCAGGCCTAAAAAGAACAGAGGTCTGTAGCTTTCCTCTCTTGCTTTTGATTGTTCCTTTTGCAAACTATGTTTTTAGATTGGTTGTAAAAGCGGGCGCCGATCCCCGCATCCGATTTTCTGTTGGCCTACTCTGTGACTTGCGCACATTCTGTTGTTTTGGCGGTTTGGTGGATGACTTGTGATGATGCTTCTGTGTCTTATTTTGTTGATGCGAGGCAGTGCTCATACTTATTCCACTGTGATCCTGCACCCTATTTAATAGTAGTTTTATTTGTATCTTTGTGTTATAATTTCATGACGGTCGCACGTTAGTATCGTATTTACGATGTGTAGCTTTAGTGCTACCGGCCTGGTTTTCAGTTTTAAAGCGGCTTACTTTAATTTTATTGAATTGGAAGCGGTTAGCTTCTTAAAATTTAGTTTAGTTTTTTAATCTTGGGCCACCCCTTTTCTTTTGAATTCACGTATTCGTATGTTTTTGGACCCAGCACAAGCCTTTTGGACTTACATTTATATTGTTGTTGATTAGGATGTACTCAAATCTGCATCTCACTAGCTTGGTGACCCAAATTCTTTGGAGACCGGTTTTAAGTATGTGTCCCCATAGGAGGGCTTGGGTTTCAAATTTCAATCCAATTTTGGTATTGTTTGATCTAGTTATCAAAAAGACCTAAATTGGATACCACCTTTCTGCTAAGATCTTTGTTACCCCCTTTCGGTTAGGATTTCTGCTTGCGCTGGTCCTTCCAGCATGTTTTGCTGGTCCTTCCGGCACTAGGAATGGTGTTTCCAGCCTAAGTTTTTTTCCTTCTTTATGCTTCGTCTCGGGAGGTGGACACTAGTTCTTCTTATCGAATTTTTGCTCGATTCAAATAATTTGTGTCTTGCACCTAACAAGGTGCCTCTTTTGGGATTGGCAAAAAGGAATTCTAAATTTGTGGGACATGTTAAGCTACCTTTGACTTGATGCTTTATCTTGGGAGGTGGACGCTAGCTCTTCTCGTCGAGTTTTTGTTTGACTTAAAGAGTTCGCATCTTGCACCTGAGAAGGTGGCTCTTTAATGGGATTCAGCAATCTTTAATCCATGGGACATGTTAAGTTGTTTCTGCCTTCTTATAGCTTGGTACCAATCCTTTTGCTCGATGCTTGCAAAAAAGGGGCAGGTGTTTTTGCGATGAAAAGCAAAATTTTCTGACTCAGTGCCCACTTGTCGCTCGTTTGCCTACACAAAGAAACCAATTTTAGCAGAAGTTTGCGAATATATGATTCCTACATGCAAATGGAGCTCCTAACTCATCATTTTTTATGTACATAGCTCAAATGCGAATTTTTGCAAATATCTACAACTTTTCTTTTTCATAAATTTGTACGATGCATTAAAGAAAATAACGACGGATGTGGTTGCTATTCCAAGCTCGAGGAATTTGGACTCCATCTGTGGTGGTCAACTTAAAAGTGCCATCCCGAAGTTTTTGGTTTATAATATAAGGCCCTTCCCAATTTGGTCCAAAAACTCCGGTTCCAGTCATTACTTTTTTCAGCACAAGATCTCCGATCTCGAAAGTCCTATGTTTGACTTTTTCATTAAAATGTATGGCTACTCTCCTTTGATGTGCCGCCATTCTAGGTTTGGCTTCCTTTCTTTTTTCCTCTATTAGGTCGAGGGAATCGAGTTGTAACCTCTCATTTTCCTTCTGGTTAAAGTGAGTCCTCTTGTGAGTGGGAACTTCTAATTTCATAGGAATCATAGCTTCAGATCCGTAAGCTAAGGAAAAGGGGGTGTGCCCAGTCGCAGTTTTATGAGTGGTACGGTATGGCTATAATGCTAGTGGAAGCTCATCTACCCAACCACCTTTAGATTGCTCTAACCGCTTCTTAATAGTTGCCTTAATGATTTTGTTTACTGCTTCAACTTGCCCGTTCATTTGCGGATGGGCAACTGCTAAAAAGCTTTTCTGGATTTTATACTTGGCACAGAAATTTTGGAACTCTTCACTCTCAAATTGGGTTCCGTTGTCTGCGATTATCTTTTGTGGCACCCCAAACCTGCATATGATATTTTTTAAGACAAACTTAATAACTTTCTTTGAGGTTATGGTTGCCAATGGTTCTACTTCAGCCCATATTGTAAAATAATCAACAGCGGCAATGGCATATTGGAAACCAGATCTTGTGGTGGGAAGCGCCCCTATAAGATCAATGCCCCAGATAGCGAACAACCATGGGCTGACCATGTGGGTTATGTCTGTGGATGGCATCCTTGGGATCTTAGCGAACCATTGACATCTATCGCACTTCTTAGTGTAGGCCACAGAGTCTTTTTTCATGTCTGGCCAAAAATAACCGTATCGCAAAATCTTCTTGGCTAAGGTTTGACCCACAGTATGACCTCCGCATTCACCTTCATGTAGTTCTGTCATGATTGCTTTCGATTCTCGTATTGTGACACAACGAAGCAAGGGCGTAGAAAACCCTCGCCTGTACAATCGTCCATCCTGAATGAGATACATAGGAGCCTTTCGTAGGACTTTCCTTCTGTTCTTAATTTCTGCTGGGAGCGCACCAGTCATGAGATATTCTTTGATTGGCGTCATCCATGAGTCTGGCTCATCGATCGTTCCCATGATCAAATCCATCTCAGCCTGCCCCGTGCTGGGGCTGGAAAGGACTTCTACTGGAACCAATCCAATGAGTTATGCATCTCCTGTGCTTTCATATTCCGCCAGCGAATCCGCCTTGGTATTTTCTTTCCTTGGAATATGGGATATGGTGTAATGTTCAAAAATTTCCAGTAGCCCCAATGCCTTAGTTAGATAAGTCCGCAAATTACTCATTTTGGCTTGGAACTCTCCTTTGATTTGACACACCACTAACTGGGGATCCCTAACAATTTGAATGGTCTTTAGCTGTAATTCTCTCGCTAGCCTAATCCCCGCAATGAGGGCTTTGTATTCAGCCTCGTTATTTGTTGACGGAAATTCTAGTCTTAGCGCATAACATATGGATCTTCCTTCAGGTGTTTCCAAGACTACTCCTTCCCCGGAGCAGTAATCGTTTGATGCTCCATCAACAAATAATTTCTATTGGATGTTGGTTTCAGTATCAGATTTCTCTTTTATTTCTCCTCCGTCGGTAAATTTTGCGATAAAATCAGCAAGTGCTTGTCCATTGATTGCCTTTCGGGGGGTAGTATGTAATATCATATTGACTAGGCTTAATATTCCATTTCAGCAACCTCTCGGAAGTCTCCGTTCGGGATAAAACTTGCCTTAGAGGCTGATCCGTGAGAACCTTAATAGGATGAGCCTGAAAGTAAGGCCGGAGCTTCTTTGAGGCAATAAGTAAACAATAGGCAAGCTTTTCAAGCCTTGGATAATTCAGTTCTGCCCCAGTTAACCTTTTACTAATGTAGTAGACTGGACTCTGAACCTTCAAGTCGTCCCTTACCAATGCCGCGCTTAGAGCATGGGTAGACACGGCCAGATACACAAACAAATCCTCTCTGTTGTTAGGCTTTGACAACATTGGAGGTGTTGCCATGTGTTGAATTAATTCTTTGAAAGCTTTTTGGCATTTAGAGATACATTGTATCTCTTTCTTTCCTTTCCTAAGGGCATCGAAGAATGGAAGGTATCTGTCCGTTGCCCTGGATATGAAGCGATTTAAAGCTGCAATCTTTCCGTTCAGACGTTGAAGCTCTTTCTTGGTACCTAGGGCGTGCATTTCTCATAAGGCTAATATTTTAGCTGGACTGGCCTCTATGCCCCTGGCGTTGACCATAAACCCTAAGAACTTCCCCGAACCGACCCCGAAAGAACACTTTAAAGGATTCAGCTTCATGCCATATTGGCATAGAATATTGAACATTTGGGTCAGATCTTCCAAGTGATCTTCTGCTCTTTTTTATTTTACCATCATATCATCGACATAGACCCCCATTGTCCTGCCAATCTGTTTTTTGAACATAGTATTTACTAATCGCTGGTAAGTTGCCCCGACGTTCTTTAGGCCAAATGGCATCACTTTGTAGCAGTATAAGCCAATATCAGTAATGAAACTTGTGTCTTCTTGGTTCGGTCCGTACATCATAATTTGGTTGTAACCAGAATACGCATCCATGAAAGACAACAACTCATGCCCACCCATGGAATCCACCGGTTGATCTATTTTGGGAAGAGGGAAACTGTCTTTTGGGCAAGCTTTGTTAAGATCTAAATAGTCTACATAAACTCGCCATATACCGTTTGCTTTCTTTACCAATACAGGATTGGAAACCCATTTTGGATAAGTAGATTTTCTGATGAAACCATTCTCCATCAACCTATCGACTTCCTCCTTCAAGGCGCACGATCTCTCTAGCCCTTGAGTCCTCCTTTTCTGCTTGATAAGAGGTACATGCGGATCAACGTTAAGTTTATGGACTACGATATCTGGAGATATGCCGCACATGTCGGAATGGTTCCATGCGAACACATCTAAATTGGCCTTCAAAAAGACAATCAATTGACTTTTTCATTCTGGGCTCAATCGAGAGCCAATATTCAGCACATGCTTTGGATCATTTGGATTAACAACTATGGGAATTGTGATCTCAGCCAGAGCCTCTCTTTCGTCCTCTGCACTAGCCTTCCTAAGCTTGATCTCCTTTCGCGCTCCGCTGTGCTCGCCAGTGCAGGGACCCTTCTTTAGTTGCAATAAATGATTTGTGAATGTGGAGCATAGCCTTCGCATCCTTTCCCAAGTCTTTTCTCCTATCCTCGCGTAGCTTTGTCATGTAGCAATCCCTTGTAGTGATCTGGTCGCCTTTAATTACACCAATTCCCCTTTCAGTTGGAAACTTCATGGTCAAGCACCATGGAGCTAATGCGATTTTAAAGCCTACGAGAGTCGATCTCCCAAGGGATGCATTGTAGGACATAAACTCATCTATTAGGACAAAGGTCTGCACCATAGAGACCTTGTGTTCTCCATCTGCTAGTTCCACGAGTAGGTCTATCGTACCGATGGGTTGTGTTGGTTGTCCAGTAAACCCCTGTATTTTATTCGGATAAGCCCGCACTTCTACCGTAGAGAGATTCATTTTCTGGAACATATTGATGAAGATCACATTAACGGATGCCCCCATATCAACTAGGACTCTTTTCAAAACTGCAGGACCAAGACCGATTGTAATCACCATGGCATCAATAGTTGGTGTAACTAATCCGTCAGCACCACTATCTTTGAATACCATGTCATCAGTTGAGGTTCAAGGCATCTTCATCAGTATCTCATTGTTTAGAATCATGCATCTTTCTTCTTTTGAAGCTCCTTTAACCTCATTAGCATACTGTTCCATGTCTTCCCATCTCCTTTAACCTCATAAGGTACTGATGGCGGAATATCAAATAGGCAAAATACTGAGAGGTCAAGTCTTCGCCATACAAGCCAAAAGGTGCACTCCGTGCCGCAGTGCAAAAGCCAAAATATAACCTGTCACTAGGCTGCTCATGCGAAAATAAGGGCACCCAAGTTTGCAAAGTGAAACAAACTATGAGTCAGTCATGGGACTGATATGAGAAATCTACTTAACTGTTTAAACAACAATAATAACGCAAATCATTGGACCACACCACTTTCGTGGAACGGGTTTACTCCAGTGATTGCCAGTGCATGAAATAAAGTAAATCTTTTGAACAACGCAATGCTTTTTATAAGAATGAAGCCGTTATAAGACTCATGTCCCATCACACAATGCAACGCAAACCGGAGGATAGCGTTTTACCTTATAATGGCCAAAATATGCTTCATACTTGTAAAGCAAAATCATTTGATATTATTACTAGTGCATATACATTTCAAAAGCAAATTCAGTCATAAATATCAATACTAGGCGGCATATAAGGGCCCCATACCACTATGTCGCCATATATAAGTTACAATCAAATCTGTGATTTCGTATTGGAAATTTGGATTTCGTCATGAGTCGAGGCAAGGGGTAAACTCCTCACCGGCTTCGAGACACTCTAGCAAATGCCTCAGGACTACACACTCTAGGTAGGCCCTAGAATCGGCTGGGTCGATCCTCCCTTACGTTTGAGGATTAGTTATTTCTGAACACACGTTTTTCGGTCCTATCAGACCTATCCATTGACTTCATAAAGACCGATATAACTGAGCCGCCTCGCATTCCTACATCCACAAAGGTATAATAATCAACAATGTCAGGGCTAGTAAAACGCTGACACCACCCATAGCTAAAAAGAAACGTCGTGTTCTCCCAACGATCCTTACCCCGTTTTTAACTCATACGGGGTGTGAGGTTTGCGAATTAACGCTATACACAAAGCTACGCTATATTAAAGCCGTGCTTTGATCATCAACCACAAGACTTTGCTTTTCAACAAAAGCCTTGATCATTTGCATCTTTGCATGCCACGCTGTCAATCCACACCATACCATTGATCTCTACCGATACAGAACCTCTGAGCTCGTACGTCTCAGAGAAGGGCGTTAAGCTAGAGAATAAATTCTCCGCCGCCAAACAGATGTATATTTAGTAGAGATCAACGAAAACAACACAGAATACACATCATACACACATCCATCTACAAATCCGTTCTAGGTCTGAACGAAACCGAAGGCAGCTTTTTCCTTATCCCGTATGTCCAATACAAGTGAGAGACCCTCGTACATCCGGATGATCAACAAGTACATCTAGACCACTACCACTGTAACCTCATCAAGGGAGCTACCCATCTCAAAGGCATTATTAGTAATCTATACAATGTGAAGATCACTGGTCTTGCACCGTCTTTATATCTTCGACATTTATTGGATGATCAATTATTTGAAATGAGAATTAACTCGGCCTTTTCAAATAATTCACGTATATTAGAATTCAAATCAATTATGTCAATGGTTAAATTATTCGACATCCACATTTCAGTTCTTTATATAATTTTAATGTCAAACACATTTAACCATCAAATATCAAGCAAACCAAGTAGAATCGATTTATTTCCATTCCATACCGCTTATAATATTTTATAATGATATTTCACTATTTTTATTTTTTTAAAAATAGCGCCATTTAATTAAACGACGTTTCAGGCCATAACGTGGCCCTGGCGCTATTTTTCTCTAATTTTGATTTACACATTTCTCGCAGTCTAACCGTCGGATCTTAATGAAGTTAAGTCCATTGGAAAGATCTCTCCAAAGCGAACCCAACAGTTCTGGTTTCGTGAAAATCCGATGGTCGGATCTCTTGATATAATTGTTTAAAGTTAAGTTTTCAAAATACGAACTGCAGCGTCGTTATTCGTTTTATTTAATATATATATATATATATATAATTCATTCGACGATTTCCATATCGTTTTTCACTTCAAATATTTCACTAAGGCCTTTAAATTTCAGAAAATTTTGCAATAACGTCCTTTGTACGGGGAGGGGTTTGGAAATTTATTGGGTCGTACTAGGCACCCAGTAAATCCTAAAAAGCATGCAAATATTTATAGTGATATATTCTGGCGTCCACAGGGGAGTGTGTATAGATCATAACTCCAAAGAATAAATTCTCGTCACCCTATAAATGGTTTTTGTGCTTTAATGACTAGAGAGACGTGCTTATTGTCATCTTCAGACCCGTGTAGGTTTTTTTATTAATCTGGCAATTTACCATTATATTTTATATAGTCATATCAGTCTTCGGTTCAACTAGAAATATAGTCATCGCCATACAAGCCTCTCGCTTGTATGGTATATCTTCAACCTCGTCAGATAAGCTCCAAATGCTTATAGGTATACGATAGGGTTTGCTATCTTCAAGAAGTATGCCATGTAGTGTAGTTCAAAATTAATTGTTACTATCCTATGGCAACGTTTATTATTTCACATAGAACAACCAGCACTCCGCATCCAATGGCATTCACAGGAGTTTATATAATGATAAAATCGCGCGGCCAACTCATTAAGGCTTACCTATTTGTCGGGCACGCAAATATATTCTTTACTCAAAAGTTAATCCATATTCCAGTTCAACACATGTATATATATGCGGAACTAAGCAAAAAATAATATTTCTAGAGAACAAATGTTTATTTCAACACACGGTTATTTTTAACACTTCATACATAGGATAAAAATGATATTTTTGGCAAATAAAAATATGTTTCAACACATGTGTATTTTTAGCGAGTCGTATACATGATAAAAATGCTATTTTTATCATTCAAAATATTTTTTCAACACATGAATGTTTTTAGCACTTCATATTCACAATAAAAATGTAAATTTTATTGTCCATTCCTTTTATTCAACACATGAATATTTTATATAGTTCATACATATAATAAAAATGATATTTTGATTGTTAAAACAATTTATTTGAAACACTAGTATTTTATATAGTCCATATATATGATAAAAATGTGATTTTTACCTTTTAAAGAATTTGTTCAACACATAAATGTTATTCAACACACGAATACCTCAACATATGAATATCTCATACATGCATACTTCATATACTTCACATGCATAATAAAAATGTGATTTTTATTATCTAAACAATTTATTCGACACATGAATATAATTCAATACATGAAAATAATTCAAACACATAGATATTACTGAAAATTTCGGTAGCATAACGATAAGGGGGTTGAAAACCGGCACCGTCCCGAGTACGGCTCCTCGCACTACCTTAGGCCTCGCGGCGTTCCATAAGGGGGCTTATCTAAATGATCTAAGATCAATTTCATGTCATATGAATTTTCCACCACAATTCCCATTTGTTTCAACCACAAACAATTAATTCCAATCATTCGCATTTCAACTAATTTTCAACCATTCGCATTATCAACGAATTTCATGTCAATCATAATCAATTCATATCGTCCATGGTCCGTGGACGAGGGGAGTATATATATATATATGTATATAAATATATTTCATTTCCATTTCAACACATATATGATTTTTACAACGCTAGTATAATTTATACATCGCTCATATAACTTATACAAAGCTCATACATGTGGTGTACAACGCATATATAATTTATACTTTGCTTATATAATTTACACAACGCATTTCTTTTCCATATTTGAATTTAGAAGTCTCACATTGATTTTAATCCTTCTGAAATTTGCAGCGAGCTCGGAACACGTTCTAGCTTCTTCTAGAATGTAGATGATGTCGCTACATGTCCGATGTTTCCTGTTTCATCGAATTTCATCAACATAGCAAAATGATATGATTTTTATTTGGAAATCATGATCTGCAACACTTAGAAGTGTAATAATCAGTTTTTAAAAAAACACTGCCGTTTACCTCAGTTATTTCTTCAAAACTAGGTTTTGCTTTTTCTTCCAAACCGTAGCTCGATGTCTAGATCAGATTGCACCACCTGAAAGAGCCTGGAGAGGCGTGCTGATCGAGGTGGGTGTGGGTGGAATCGGTGGAGGATCTGGGGTGTGGCGGCGCGACGAAGTGCGGAACGTTCCAGAGGTGATTCTCGAGGTACGGTGCACGATAGGGGGAGCTCCTTATATGGATTTGAAGTGGAGGAGATTTCTTCAAAAAGTTCCAAAGGGACAGGGTCTAACGATGAGCGGAATTGTCGGAAAGTGGCCGAGAACGAGGGAGCTTGTGGCACCGTCGAGAGCAGGTTACCGCGAGGGGCAGTATGATTTTTTTATAAAATTAAATAATAAAAGGAAAAAATCTTATTCGCCGATATTTATATTAATTCAAAAATTAGGGGTTTTTCCATACGAACTCCGATTCAAACCCAACAACTGTCGCCCCTAGCTAAATACCCTTATCCTAGACACAATGGAATATGTTTCGTAGGCCCATTCGACTGTTATAGTCAGTTATTCTTCAAATTAAAATATAAAACATTCAAATTGGGATTTGAACGTACATTTTAATCTGCCGGGGCCACATACTGATTCTAAAAATTACCGAAAAATAAATCTAGCTATGTCGGGATGATACGGTCCCAACAAAACTGATTTCATTGAATTCTGAGATCGTTTGCAAAATGGCCATTTTCTGGTCGATCCAATTTGACTAAAATCAACCAAACACGTTTTCCTTAGCCACGCTCGCATATTAATTCCAAAAATTATGGAATTTGAAACTTAGCAATAAATTGACATCCCGAATCCAACAAAAGTGGTTTCGCCGAAAAAGGAGGTCATTTGCAAAATATCAATTTTTGAGGGTTATATTAATTCCATAGCGACCATTCTGGATATTGAACTGGCCATAACTTTTGATTCCCGCTATGAAATTTTGATTTTTCAGATTCGTTAGAAATATATTTTTAAACAGATTTAAATATTTTTTGTTTCGCTAAAATCCGTTTTATTTTGCATTCTGTACGTTCAGTCAAAGTTTGAATTCAAATTTTTAAATTGCCGTGCTATTTCTAACTCGTTATTTAATTGATTTTTTTTTCAATTACTCCAAATTTATTAAAATAACCAAATTAAAAATTTTAAATTGGCTCGGATTTTCCAGGTTGTTACAATCTCTCCTACTTAAAACTTTTCGTCCCCGAAAAGGAAACATCAGTAAAGTAGGAAACAAAATGGAAATGCAAGGTATTGTAAATGTACCTTGCACTAGAGTTAGTCAGAGATGTCCACTCTGCAATTGGGATAAGCCTGCTTAATTCTTTCTTCTATCTCCCAAGTACTGTCTCTAGGATCTCCACTCCACTGCACTTTAACTAAATGAACCTTCTTGTTCCTTAACTCTTTAGTTTCTTTGCCAATAATCTTCACCGCTCTCTTCTAACTGATAGTTCTGGAGTAATTTCCAAGTCCTGTTGCGTTGCTTCTTCTACAACAAGATCTGGGTCATGCACATGCTTTCGAAATTGAGATACGTGAAACACGTCATGTACTCTAGGCAACCAATCAGGTAATTGAACCTTATAAGCAAGAGTTCCAATTCGTTCAAGTATAGGAAAGGGACCAATAAATCTAGGCGCCAACTTCCCAGTTTTACCGAATCGGACTACTCCTCTCATCGGAGAAACTCGCAAATAAACATAATCACCAACAACAAATGCTAAATCCCTTCTTCTCGAATCTGCATAACTCTTCTGTCCGCTTTGAGCTATTTGTAGTCGTTTCTTAATGAAATCGACTTTGTTAAAGGCTTCATGAATCATATCTGGACCCAATACAAGTTGGTTTCCAGGTTCTACCCAACATGCGGGAGATCTGCACGGTCTACCGTATAATGCTTCGAATGGTGACATTGTCAAGCTCGCTTGTTGTTGTACGAGAACTCGGCCAACTGCAAGTGGTCTTCTCATGACCCGCCAAAATCAATAATACAAGCTCGTAGTAAATTTTCTAGAATACGGTTCACCCTCTCTGTTTGCCCATTTGTTTGAGGATGATAGGCGGTGCTTAGATTCAGTTTCGTTCCTAATTCTGTTTGGAATGCTTCCCAGAATTTACTAAGGAAGATTGGGTCTCTATCACTGATAATACTGATGGAGACTCCGTGCAGTTTAACGATTTCTTTGAAATAAATCCGTGCTAGACTTTGAGCGGTTCTATTGGATCTAACAGGTATAAAATGGGCGGTCTTCGTGAAATGATCTACGATCACCCAAATACTGTGATTTCCTTTCCTGGTTCGGGGCAAACCATCTATGAAATCCATGGAAATTTGTTCCTACTTCCAATTTGGAATTTCCAACGGCTGCAACAATCCAGCTAGTATTTGTTTGTCGCTTTTGACCTGTTGGCAAGTAGAGCACCGGCTAACATATAAAGAAATGTCTCTCTTCATCACCTTCCATCAGAATGTGCGTTTGAGATCATTGTACATTTTACTTACCCCAGGATGAATGTAAAGCTTGGACTTATGACATTCATCAAGCACTTCTCTTTTGAGCTCTTGGATGTTGGGAACACAGATTCTTCCTTCTAATCTCAGAACTCCTTCACTATCTACTTGGAAACTGGAGACTTCGCCCTTTTGAATTCTTTTGATCATCTCCTTGAAAAAATTATCGTCTTTCTGAAGAATGGCTATCTTGTCGATTAATAAAAGCGTAATAATAAGATTGGCGATTATTGCAGTTTTTCTGCTAAGTGCATCCGCTACCACATTGGCTTTTCCTGGTGTATACAGAATATCTAGATCATACGCTGCAAGAAATTCTAGCCAACGCTGTTGTCTCATATTCACGTCTTTCTGAGTGAACAAATACTTCAATGATTGATGATCAATATATAATTCAAATTTCTCACCCAGTAGATAGTGCCTCCATATTTTCATAGCAAACACGATGGCTAATAATTCGAGATCATGAGTTGCATAATTCTTCTCATATGTCTTCAACAGACGGCTAGCATAAGCGACTACTTGGCCTTTTTGCATTAATACTGCAACAAGACCTCTAATCGAAGCATCTGTCCAGATCGTCAAATCTTGATTGCCATCGATAATGGTTAATACTGGAGAAATTGTCAATTTTAATTTCAGTTCCTGGAAAGCTTCCTCACATTCGGGAGTCCACTTAAATCTTTCTTGCTTCTTTGTAAGCTTGGTTAGTGAACCGGATATCTTCGAAAAATCCTTAATGAATTTCCGATAATAACTAGCCAATCCCAGAAAACTTCGGACTTCTATGAGTATAGTAGGCTGCTTCCAATCTTGAATTGCTGTAATTTTGCTTGGATCTACAGAATTTCCTTTCTTTGACACTACATGGCCAAGAAACTTCACTTCCTCCTGCCAGAAGATACATTTAGAGAATTTAGCTTTGAAGATGTTCTTTCGCAGAATTTCCAATACTTGTTCTAAATGTTTTTCATGTTCGCTTTCTGACTTGAAGTAGATTAAAATATCATCGATGAATACCAGAACAAATTTATTCAAGACTTCTCTGAACACTTTATTCATTAGATCGACAAAGTATGCTGGAGCATTGCATAATCCGAACGACATTATTAACCACTGATAAAATATGTTTGGACCTCTGAAAGCTGTCAAAGGAACACATTCTTCGGCAATTCTCAATTGATGGAAACCTGTAGCTAGGTCCATTCTGGAAAATACTCGTGCTCCATTCCATTGATCCAACAAATCATCGATGGGGGGTAATGGATATTTGTTCTTGAGTGTTTGCTTGTTGAGGTCTCGGTAATCAACACACAATCGGAGAGTACCGACTGACTTAGGAACAAACACTACGGCTGCACCCCAATTAAAAAAGCTAGGCCTGTTTAGACCTTTCCATAGAAGTTGACGAGTTTGATCACCCAATTCTTCCTTTTCTTTTAATATCATTCTTTGAATTGAATGTACTACTGGCCTGGCATTCGGAATTAGATCAATCCTGAATTCAATTTCTCTTTGCGGAGATAAATTATCGACTTCTTCGAACACATCCGCATACTGTTTAACAACAGGAATCTTCTCTAACAAAGTGGGATTAACTTCTAGCGTAGACCAAAACTCTTTGCTATCGGTTTCTGAGCCACGACATGGTATAGTAATATGCCCAAGCTTTATTTTAATCTTTACTTCTCTTTCGGCACATCTTACTTCGGCCTCGTATTTCGTTAACCAATCCAGTCCAAGTATAATATCGAATTCGGAAAAATTTAGAACGACCAATGTAATGACACGTATTTTTGGTGATATAATAATTAATTTATTTAATTATTTATATAGTGATTTAAAGGATTTAATGGTGGTTTAATTAAATAACTTTGAATATTTAATTAATATAATAATTAAATAATATATATAATTCTGAAATAATCAGAATTAACTGAATTGGCAATATAATGTGAACTGGGCAATTCAAATTTATATGATTGAGTTTATAATTAAACTATAATAATGAACATATTATATAAACGAAGTTTGAATGTATACTTATATTATAATTATAATCGAGCTCGAAATGGCGCTGCAGTTCGCAATTTGGCGATACGAACTTTAAACGAATATACAGAATCCGTTTTAACTCGGATTTCTGTGAAACAAGAAGCGTTCGGAGCTGGTGAAGTATATTATTCCAATGGAAGAGAAAAATTGGGATTTCATCGTGTAGATTTTGATTTATGTCCAAATCAAATTTTCGAATAGTCGCTATGGAATCGTTATCAACCATAACGATATATTTAATTATAATCAAATATTGGCCTCGAATTCAGACAAGCCCTTTGAGACGTAGTGATAATTTAATTTTTAGAATTTTACTGTAATTTTTAATTAATTAAATAATCACTTTTTATTTTGGAGTATTTTGCACCCTATATCAACATTTTGGGGTTTCACAGAATTAGTTAACGGACCTGTATTATTATATTTTGGGATTATAGAGCATTGCTCATCATAATGGTATCTTGTTTTCGGTCGATAGTGGTCCGTCAATAAACGGAATTCTACTTAGTAGATACCGTGTAAATTTAAGAAACAAATATGTATATACCCTACGCCTCCATTCTTTTATTTAGTACCTGTACTTATTCAGCACGTCAAATTTGACAAATCTATGGTTTCTAAGACTAACTAGCAAAATCAACCATGTGTAGTTTTGTCTCTCTCTAGTTTATATGGTAAAGGACCAAAAACGTAGAGTTTGAGAGCACACAAGATATATGGAGCAAGTACAACCACGTTTTAAAATTTATGAAGTGAAAACTTAACCACGAAGTCCTTATACTAACCACTAATTTCAGTTCTCTCGGCAAGAAAAAGGATCGCATCCATTCGAGACCTAAAAAAAAATTCCAGGGTAAAAAGAGTGAGCCACCATCTGCTTAAACAAAAATGAGGATTTCGTGAGTTTAAAATTAAAGGCAAAATCCTATAAAACCCCATAAATTACCAAACTAGTGTATTTGGATTCGTATGAGATTGCTCTATAATCTGGTTTGAGTTTTATGGTATTCGATCACCATATTTTTCCATTCGAATGTTTAGCGTCGGTTATTTTTGAGTTAGGGCTGCAGATTTCAGTGGTTTTAGTAATCGAATTGCAAATTCGATTGGAGATTTTCGTTTGTGGTATGAAGGAGGATCAATTGGGTTTTTTTTGTGGACTCTGGTGTTAAAAGACGTCAGAGGCTTCACTATATCGAGCTTCAGGGAACGGAAGTCTCGTTTTTCAGGAGCTGTTCGAGTTTTATGATGTTAGTATGGGGACGAGCGGATTTCGAAGAGAAGGCTTTCGGTGATGATGGTTTTGAGAATGTAGGTGTAATGAAGGTGCGGTGGATGAAGAAGTCGCGGCCATTTGCTACTGAGGCTCGCGTTTTGGACAAAAGGAAGAAGGGGACACTGTTCCTTGCGGGTTTAAACGTTTTGGGCCAATGAATTGATGGGTAAAGCCCATAATTTAAATTGATTAAGTTATATTAGATTTAAAATATTATATTAACTTAGAAAATGCATATCTTGGTCATATGTTATCGGAATTCAGCAAAAGAAGATCCGACAGGATCGTATGGACGAGAGCTACACACTGGAACTGTCTGGGAGTGAATCGAAGCTCGTTACAATTTATAGCGAAATAAATTGTCGGTCTGAATCAAGCAATGGTTATCGTTATTATTGATGATCGTCCAATGTGAGTAAAACCCACCAACTCTGAGAAGTTATATTTTTACAACATATTTTTAGAAACTAATAATTATCTATTGATTGCTGTGTGTTAACTATTTGGTTGAATTGCTTATGTATTAGTTGAAATTATAGATAACGATATATATAAATCGTTAATCAAAAATTGATTCTGTTGATCAGAATAATTCATATTGAAATGAAGTTGATGTTAATTATATTGTTTAACATCTGTGGATGCAGAGAAACAGGTCGGAGGAATCCAACTGGATTCCTCAACATTTATTTTACTGTTTTTCATATATTGTGATTTATGATGTGCTATACAATCTATTGTTGATTGTGTGTATGTTTGGATAATATTGATCAGTAATATATGGTATGTTAAATACCATAACAAATACTGGAATATGAAAAGGAAATTTTCAATGTTATATTGAAATTGATATCTTTATAAAATCAAAGGATTTTATATAAAGGAATATTTATAAAATCAAGGGATTTTATAAAGGAAATTATTTGTAAAACAAAGATAAAGGAAATTATTTGTAAAACAAAGATAAAGGAAATTGTTTGTAAAACAAAGATAAAAGGGAAACATTTGTAAAAAAATAGAAAGAGGAATATTTGTAAAACAATTACAAATAAAATAGAAAGGGAAATATTTGTAAACCATTTACAAATAGAATTAATAAAGGCATATTTATTTAGAAATAAATAGAAATATAAAGGAGTATTTATTTGAAAAAATAAATAGAAATATAAAGGAGTATTTATTTAGAAAATAAATAGAATAAAAAAGGGATATTTATTTAGAAAATAAATATAAGTGCTTAAAAAGGAGATATTTCGGAAATAAATATTTCAGGATTTAACAGAAGTATAAAAGGGGATATTTGGAAAATAAATGTCAATTAGAGTTAATCGAATTTAGTTATTCAAAAAGGGTTAATCGAATTTAGTTATTCGAAAGGGTTAATCGAATTTATTTATTCGAAGGAGTTAGTCGAATTTAGTTATTCAAAGAAAGTTAATCAAATATAAGTTAATCAAATACGGTATTCAAAAGTTAGTTAATCGAATATGGTATTAGAAAGGAGCTAATTGAGTCAAGTTAGTCGAGTTGAGTTAGTCGAGTCGAGTTAATCGAATATGGCCAGTCGAACCATGTTAGTCGAGTTAGTTGAATATAGTTAATCAAATAGAATTAATCGATTAGAGTTAATCGAAATGAGTTAATCGATTAGAGTTAAAACAGACATAGTTATTTAGGATGAGTCTCCATTTAGCACGACTGCTAGCGTAATTCACAGGGCTGCACATAGCCTACAACGATCGGATGTTTCCTGAGGGAATCAGGTGTAAACATTGTGATCACTGCGATCTAGAGTCAAGCGAATGGAGTTAAATCGAATATTAGCTATTCGAAATAAAGTTAAAACAGATATAGTTTATTCGAATAGAGTTAAAGGAGTTATCGAATAGAGTTAAAGGAGTTAATCTAATATAGTTTATTTGAATAGAGTTAAAGGAGTTAATCGAATATAGTTTATTCGAATAGAGTTAAAGGAGTTAATCGAATATAGTTTATTCGAAATAGAGATTATCGAATATAATTTACTTGAAGAAAGGAGTTAATCGAATTTAGTTATTCGAAAGGAGATTTCGAATATTAGTTATTCGAAGTGAGTTAATCGAATTTAGTTATTCGAAAGGAGATATCGAATATTAGTTATTCGAAGTGAGTTAATCAAATTTAGTTATTCGAGAGGAGATAATCGAATATTAGTTACTCGAAGTGAGTTAATCGAATTTAGTTATTCGAGAGGAGTTAATCGAATATAGTTTATTCGAAAGGAATTATCGAATAGAGATTTATTCGAAAGAGTGTTATACATTGAAATTCGATTTATATCGAATTCGGGAAAGTATTATTCACTTTCTGTTTTCATCAAGATTTATTTATTTATAAATAAATGGTCTATTTAGTTATTTAGTTAAATCAAAGAATAAAAATTATATTCGAAGTTAGATATTTCGAACGTAGGGATTATAACGCTATAGTTATAATCAACGTTTTCAATAAAGAAGTGGATACGTAAATAGAATCTGAGAGTTACGTAAGGAAGTTTGTTAAATGTTTAAAAGATAAACTTTGTCTATTCAGAAGTTAAAACGTTGTTCAGCTAAGGTATGAGAGGTAATTATACCCCAACTTGATTGACTTCCTTCTTAACTAAGGAATGGTTAAGGTTTGATCGTGAAGGATGGTTAAGTGAATTTAGTTAATGAGTGAAATGGTTTGAATTGTCATGGAGATGTTTGATTTAAACATCATCTTAAATCCAGTGAAGGAGTTTTGGAAATGTTTTCCAAATAAGAATCAGAAATGTTTTCTGATAATAGAAAATAAAAATTTAGAATATATGGAAACAGGAGATAAGTAAATTAATAAACTAAAGAGATAAATGTTAAATGATGATTGATCGATAAAGTTTCCATCTCGAAATAATATTGTTGTTTGCACACGAGTTTTCTTTTGATAGTTAAATCACAGACTATCAAAGTTTTGACCATTTTTCCGTCGTCAATATGGAGAGACCGATTGGATTATTATCCGAGAACCACTCTGTATGGGCGTTAGCGTTTCGAATCAAATAGATCGAAGACAAATTGAAGACGGAGTTATGCACGGGCTATCTTGTTTACATAATAGTGCCTTCGGTTTGTCCATTCCCAGGACAACCTGTATGGAAGAATGTATGACAGAGTATATCCGGTGGATCACGTGAGTTGATCGTTTCAAACGTATTTACATTGGTGGCGGAGGAATTCGTTTCTCTTAGCTTATACCCGTGGTATTTTTGGGGAAATCAATTTGTGATTTGACGGGTATGACGATGTGACATTCAAAGTAAATGAATGAGTAATCTATTGAAAGATACGTTATGACCTCCAGCCTCATCAACTAGGAAATGACAGAAATCGGGCATGCAGCATGGCTAAGTGGTTTGCAACCAATTAGGGTATATTGTCACCATCTAGAGAATATTCGTATTTGTTACTTCTTTAAATTTTTTATCTCCCGGGAATGGTTATGTTGGTTTACCAACTGTAAGGTGACAATATATTCGATGCACTCAAGCGAAATGACTGGTCGGTCATGTGTGGCCGAGTTACAAGATGTTCTTGTTGAACTCCACTGTATCGCTTCTAGAGTACACTAAGCGGAAGGTGGATACATGCCTTGTCATAGTTGGAATCCATTCCCCAAGTAAGAGCCCGCGGTTTTGATTGTATATTATATATGTAGAACGTTAGATGCAAGCGTTTCTACTAGATTGATATTACTTGTGTTAGACATTATTATAATATCAGAATAATATTGTTTTACAAATGATTTGGGTTATCGTAAGGTAAAAACCATCTGTGTCTATGTGTGGATCGGTTTTATGGTTATCCTTTGTTTCAAAAGGATTTTGAAAGTTAAATCAATGATTTGAGTTTACTCACACCAGTCACATGACTGACCCAGAGTTTATTTTTTTTGTCTTCCCTAAACTCTTGGGTGCCCAATTTTGTACGGGCAGTCAAGTAGTTGGGATTTACAGATACTTGAAGACCTGGAGCAGGAGGCTTCAGAATTATATAGCTATGGTTATTTCCGCTGTGTTGTAAGTGTTGTACTTTGGAAATGATATGTATATTCAAGTACAGATTTATTTTCAAAGTTATGTTATATATTATATGTTATTCGTTCCGCTATGAGGTTCGTGTTAATCTGATGTTGTGTTGTTCTTCTTTTTCTATTCTAAGTTTCTATCTTATCTATTCTCACCCTCTAATTTCTTTCATTAACTATCGGTATTTTCGATGTTTGGATAATCGACGTGGATTTTATGTCGATGACCAAGGATCGGAAAATCGCCGGGACATAACAACCAATTTGAAAGGAAATCGGTATCGAGAAAAAGAGATAGGCGCTTTACAATATGAACTGAGAACAATAGAACCTCCTATCGGGTTGTGAACTCTTATCGATTCTCTAAGGTTCTTTAGATTTAACTTTAACTTTATAACAGTATTACTTGCAATAAAACTTTGTGATGCACCAATGTCAAATAGTACAAAAACAGGAATATTTTTAATAGTAAGGGTACCTCCCAAAACATCGGGTTTACCTATCCCATTTGAAATAGCTGGCGGATTCGCCCCTTCGTATACATGCGCAACCTGTGAATTCTTCAGCAAAGGACAGTTCCTTCTGACGTGCCCCTTCTGGTGGCAGTTGAATCAATCAACAGGATTGCGGGGGTTCTGACTCGAGCTTGGTTGGTTGGTCTTCTGCTACTTTGGAGCGGTGCATAAATTGGAGTAATGGCCAGCTTGACCGTAGTTGTAGCAGCTTCCTCCGGGTGGCCTATTTGTTTGTGGCTTGGCATTTGCTGCTGTGTTGCTGGATTCGAGCTGCCTTTCTGAAGACTTGTGCTTTTTTCCCACTTGATTCTTTGCGCGGTCTATTTGCATGTACCTCATACCCAGGCTCTTATAATTGCAAGACATATCCACCATCTTGGCGAATGTAAGGTTAACATGGCTCATTGCCCTATCCTGATACCTGTGCTGAAGTCCATGAATGAACCTCTTATTCTTCTTTGCCTTCACAGTCTGAACAAGCTCTGGAGCATAGCGGGATAGCTGAGTGAACCTATTGAGGTACTCCTGGATGGTGCGATCTCCTTGTTGGAGATTGGCAAAATCTTCATGCAAGCGCTCCATCTCTTGCTCTGGAACGTACTTCTCTTTGAACAGTGTTTTGAATTCATTCCATGTCATCACTACCTCTTCCTCATTTAAGGTAATGGCTTCCAACCATAGTTGGGCCTCGTCTTGCAATAGCCAAGCGCCCATAAAGCTTTTCCTCTGATCCTCAAGACCGATGCTCCTGAAGATCTTCTCACATGTGTTCAACCAGCCCAAGGCTTCAATTGCAGTACCGGTGCCCGAGAATGGCTTGCCTCCTAGATTCTTATATGTCTTTCCTACTCGGTCTAAATCAAAGTGGCGCGGGGGCGATGGTGGTTGAATCAAAGGCTCTGGGACAACAGGGATATTTCCTCGTCCTCCTTCTCGGCCTCCTCGGCCTGCTCTACCTCTAGCTGCAGCTGCTCAGGTAGCCATCTAAGTCAAGTTCTGTACAAGCAAGAAAAGAGTCAAGCTTACATAAATGATAATTTTAAGATATGGTAGAAGCAGAAGAATATATGAAAAGATAACGATGTATTGATCAAGTTATTTTGCTATTCTACTTAGCTCATTCTAGGACATTACTAATCCTATCTCTAATGAGCTACTCACCTTAGAACACTACTGATTCTATCTTGACTAAGTGTTTAATGTGTTAAATTCCAGACTAAGATTAACCAAAGCTCTGATACCACCTATGACGATCTCAAAACCCCATACGACGGTGTTTAGGACAATTATTGGAATATAACAAATTAATCATCATTAGCAGAGAACAAATAATAGCATAAACAGAAAATAGAACAATTTACATCAATATGACAGCGGAATCATAACATGTAATAAACATCAGAGTAGCACAGTGTAGGATAAAACTTAGTCCATAAAAGAAAATGACCAGTCTACATCAAGATCACTGGGACATATACATCATAGATACATAATAGAAGGAAATCTGCCTATATCGCAATAAGAGGAATCATATACATAAGGTACTAATGGCGGAATATCAAATAGCCAAAATACTGAGAGGCCAAGTCTTCGCCATATAAGCCAAAAGGTGCACTCCATGCTTCAGTGCAAAAGCCAAAATATAACCTGTCACCTATCACAAGGCTGCCTGTGCGAAAGTAAGGGCATCCGAGTTGGCAAATTGAAACAAACTACGAGTCAGTCATGGGACTGGTATGAGAAATCTGCTTAACTGTTTAAACAACAATAATAACGAAATCATAGGACCATGCCACTTTCGCGGAACGGGTTTACTCTAGTGATTGCCAGTGCATGAAATAAAGTAAATCTTTTGAACAATGCAATGCTTTTTACAAGAATGAAGCCGTTATAAGACTCAAGTCCCATCACACAATGCAACGCAAACCAGAGGATAGAGTTTTACCTTATAATGGCCAAAATATGCTTCATACGTGTAAAGCAAAATCATTTGATATTATTACTAGTGCATATACATTTCAAAAGCAAATTCAATCATAAATATCAATCCTAGGCGACATAAGTGCCCCATACCACTATGTCGCCATATATAAGTTACAATCAGATCCGTGATCTCGTATTGGAAATTTGGATTCCGTCACGAGCCGAGGCAAGGGGTAAACTCCTCACCGGCTTCGAGTTACTCTAGCAAATGCCTCAGGACTCAAACTCTGGGTAGCCCCTGGAATCGGCTGGGCCAGTCCTCCCTTACATTTGAGGATTAGTTATTCCTGAACACACGTTTCCCGGTCATATCAGACCTATCCATCGGCTTCGTAAAGACCGATATAACCAAGGCGCCTCGCATTCCAACATCCACAAAGGTATAATAATCAACAATGTTAGGGCTAGTAAAACGCTGACACCACCCATAGCTAGAAAGAAACGTCATGTTCTCCCAATGGTCCTTATCTCGTTTTTAACTAATACTGGGGTGTGAGGCTCGCAAATTAACGCTATACACAAAGCTACTCTATATTAAAGTCGTGCTTTGATCATGAACCACAAGACTTTGCTTTTTAACAAAAGCCTTGATCATTTGCATCTTTGCATGCCACGCTGTCAATCCACACTATACCACTGATGTCTACCGATACACAACCTTTGAGCTCGTACATCTCAAAGAAGGGCGTTAAGCAAGAGAATAAATTCTCCGCCGCCAAACAGATGTATATTTAGTAGCGATCAACGAACACAGCATAGAATACACGTCAGAGAGATATCCATTTACAAGTCCGTTCTGGGTCTGAACGAAACTGGAGGCACCTTATTCCTCGTCCCGTATGTCCAATACAGGAGAGAGGCCCTCGTACATCTGGACGATCAACAAGTACGTCTAGACCACTACGTCCGTAACTTCGTCAATGGAGCTACCCATCTCAAAGGCATCAGTAGTAATCTACACGAAGTGAAGATCACCGGTCTTGCACCGTCTTCATATCTTAGACATTTATTCATCGATCAATTATTTGAAATGAGAATTAACTCAGCCTTTTCAAATAATTCACATATATTAGAATTCAAATCAATTCTTTCCTTAGTTAAATTATTCGACATCCACATTTCAGTTCTTTATATAATTTTAATGTCAAACACATTCAACCATCAAATATCAAGCAAACCAAGTAGAATCGGTTTATTTCCATTCTATATCGCTTATAATATTTTATAATGATATTTCACTATTTTTATTTGTTTAAAAATAGCGCCATTTAATTAAACGACGTTTCAGACCATAACGTGGCCCTGGCACTATTTTTCTCTAATTTTGATTTACACATTTCTCGCAGTCTAACCGTCGGATCTTAATGAAGTTAAGTCCGTTGGAAAGATCTCTCCAAAGCGAACCCAACAGGTCCGGTTTCAGGAAAATCCGATGGTCGGATCGCTTGATATAATCGTTTAAAGTTATGTTTTCAAAATACGAACTACAGCGTCGTTATTCGTTTTATTTAATTTATATATATATATAATTCATTCGACGATTTCCATATCGTTTTTCACTTTAAATATTTCACTAAGGCCTTTAAATTTCAGAAAATTTCGCCATAACCTCCTTTGCACAGGGAGGGGTTTGGAAATTTATTGGGCCGTATTAGGCACCCAATAAATCCTAAAAAGCATGCACATATTTATAGTGATATATTCCGGTGTCCACAGGGGAGTGTGTATAGATCATAACTCTAGAGAATAAATTCTTGTCACCCTATAAATGGTTTTTGTGCCTTAATGACTAGAGAGACATGTTTATTGTCATCTCCAGACCCATGTGGGTTTTTTTTTATTAATCTGGCAATTTACTGTTATATTTTATATAGTCATATCAGCCTTCAGTTCAACCCGAAATATAGTTATCGCCATACAGGCCTCTCGCTTGTACGGTATATCTTTAACCTCGTCACATAAGCTCCAAATGCTTATGTGGTATATGATAGGGTATGCTATCTTCAAGAAGTATGCCATGTAGTGTAGTTCAAAATTAATTGTTACTATCCTATGGCGACGTTTATTATTTCACACAGAACAACCAGCACTCCGCATCCAACGACATTCACAGGAGTTTATATAATGATAAGATCGCGCGGCCAACTCATTAATGCTTACCTATTTGTCTGGCATGCAAATATATTCTTTACTCAATAGCTAATCCATATTACTGTTCAACACATGTATATATATGCAGAATTAAGCTAAAAATAATATTTCTGGCAAACAAATGTTTATTTCGACACACGGTTATTTTTAACACTTCATACATAGGATAAAAATGATATTTTTGGCGAACAAAAATATGTTTCAACACATGTGTATTTTTAGCGAGTCGTATACATGATAAAACTGATATTTTTATAGTTCAAAATATTTATTCAACACATGAATGTTTTTAGCACTTCATACTCACAATAAAAATGTAAATTTTATTGTCCAATCCTTTTATTCAACACATGAATATTTTATATAGTTCATACATATAATAAAAATGATATTTTTTATTGTTAAAATAATTTATTTGAAACACTAGTATTTTATATAGTCCATATATATGATAAAAATGTGATTTTTACCTTTCAAAGAATTTATTCAACACATGAATGTTACTCAACACTCGAATACCTCAACATATGAATATCTCATGCATGCATACTTCATATACTTCACACGCATAATAAAAATGTGATTTTTATTATCTAAACAATTTATTCGACACATGAATATAATTCAGTACATGAAAATAATTCAAACACATAGATATTACTGAAAATTTCGGCAGCATAACGGTAGGGGGTTAAAAACCGGCACCGTCCCGAGTACGGCTCCTCGCACTATCTTAGGCCTCGTAGCGTTCCATAAGGGGGCTTATCTAAATGATCTAAGATCAATTTCAAATCATATGAATTTTCCACCATAATTCCCATTTGTTTCAACCACAAACAATTTCTTTCAACCACAAACACTTATTTCCAACCGTTCACATTTCAACTAATTTTCAACCATTCGCATTATCAACCAATTTCAAATCAACCACAATCAATTCATATCGTCCATGGTCTGTGGACGAGGGGAATATATATATATATATATATATATACATATATATATATATATATACACACAAATATTTCATTTACATATATTTCATTTCCATTTTAATACTTATATGATTTTGCAATGCCTGTATAATTTATACATCGCTCATATAACTTATACAACGCTCATACATGTGATGTACAACACATATATAATTTATACTTTGCTTATATAATTTACACAACACATTTCCATTCCATATTTGAAACTAGAAGTCTCTCATTGATTTTAATCCTTCTGATATTTGTAGCGAGCTCGGAACACGTTCTAGCTTCTTCTAGAATGTAGATGATGTCGCTACGTGTCCGATGTTTCCTATTTCATTGAATTTCGTCAACATAGCAAAAAGATATGATTTTTATTTGGAAATCATGATTTGCAACACTTAGAAGTGTTATAATCAGTTTTAAAAAAACACAATCGTTTACCTCAGCTATTTCGTAGCTCGAGGTCTAGATCGGATTGCACCACTTGAAAGAGCCTGGAGAGGCGTGCTGATCGAGGTTGGTATGGGTGAACTCGGTGAAGGATATGGGGCGTGGCGACGCAGCGAAGTGCGGAATTTTCCGGAGGTGATTCTCGAGGTATGGTGCACGATAGGGGGAGCTCCTTATATGGATTTGAAGAGGTGGAGATGTTCTTCAAAAAGTTCCAAAGGGGCAGGGTCTAACAATAAGCGGAATCGCCGGAAAGTGGCCGGGAACGAGGGAGCTCGTGGCACCGTCGGGAGCAGGTTAGGGGGGAGGGGTTTATTTTTTTACAAAATTAAATAATAAAAGAAAAAAATCTTATTCACCGATATTTATATTAATTCAAAAATTAGGGGTTTTTCCATACGAACTCCAATTCAAAGCCAACGTCTGTCGTCGCTAGCTAAATACACCCATCCCGGACACAATGGAATATGTTTCGTAGGCCCATTCGACTGTTACGGTCAGTTATTCTTCAAATTAAAATATAAAACATTCAAATCGGGATTTGAACGTACATTTTAATCTGTTGGGGACACATACCGATTCTAAAAATTCCCGAAAAATAAATCTAGCTATGTTGGGACGGTACGATCCCAACAAAATTGATTTCGTCGAATTCTGAGATCGTTTGCAAAATGGCCATTTTCTGGTCGATCCAATTTGAATGAAATCAACCAAACACGTTTTCCTTAGCCACGCTCACATATTAATTCCAAAAATTATGGAATTTGAAATCTAGCAAAAAATTGACATCTCGGATCCAACAAAAGTGGTTGTGTCGAAAACGGAGGTCGTTTGCAAAATGTCACTTTTGAAGGGTTATATTTATTCCATAGCGACCATTCTGGATATTTAACTGGCCATAACTTTTGATTCCCGCTGTGAAATTTTGATTTTTCAGATTTTTAGAAAGATTTTCTTAATCATATTTAAATATTTTTGGTTTCGCTAAAATCCGTTTTATTTTGCATTTTGTACGTTCAGTCAAAGTTCGAATTCAAAATTTTAAACTGCCGCGCTATTTCTAACTCGTTATTCAATTGAAATAAATTAGTTCAATTACTCCAAATTCATTAAAATAACCAAATTAAAAAATTTAAATTAGCTCGGATTTTCCGAGTTATTACAGATATTACTAGTAATGGTATTTTAGTTTTGCAATTTTTTGATGATACTATGACTATCTCTTCTCATTTGCCAAAACATATCATTTCTCTTAAATTTATTTTATATAGTTATGAGTTGCTCTCTGGTTTGAAATTAATTTTGATAAGAGTTCAGTTTAAGTTCTTAATGAGTATTTTATTTCTGAAACCCTAGTGGCTAGCAATCTTAATTGTAACATTATGAAATTTCCTATTGAGTACCTTGGTTTTCTCATTAGGCCTTAAAAATTAAAACATAATGATTGGAACACCGTTACTGATAAGTGTTGACCCGCTTTTTGGCAAAGCAGTCACATGACAGATTCATGGTTTTCTAAATACCCGGGACTCGAGCATGGACTTGGATAAATGGCAGCAATTTAGTCTAAGTCGCGAAGTGCTTGGAAAAGGCTTGGAAATTTGGTTAATTTTACAATCGGCATACTTAGTTTGATGTACTTAGGATCGGTGAAGTTTGGTTCAAATTCAAGTTGGTTGGCGTTGGGATTGGTATTGGCAAAGTAGAATTGATCACCTCAGAACATACGAACGCATCGAGTTTATCACTGCAAATCAACTGATCAAACTATGCATGGCATGGGATCAGTATTTTCTCAAAATGTGTGGCAAATACGGGCTAACCACTTAAAATACAACACAAAAACCAGATTACCATTTTTTGGGTAGAAGGATCAGATACGAATTACACTTCGTATCCCTGGATGCGAAAATACAATTTATATCTGAAGTCTTGGATCAGAACAACTCCATTCCCTTCAAACTTCTTGATCGCATCAATGTGATTACCTTTTAATGAAGGCGCACATCAGTATTTTGGCAACCAGCGGGATCACCAATCCCAGGATCGGATCACTCAAAATGCTTGGTCGCATTCGGGATGGTCAAAGAAAATCATAGATCAGGAAAGTTGGGGATATGGAGTTTACTTCGGATCGGATCACTCATAATTGCTTGATCATCTCAAGTCGATCACTAGATTTCATGGGATCGGCACTTCATTTCTAGGGTAAACACTTGGCATTTCGGATTGGAAATATATCTAGATCGATATTAGTCATTTGAGAATGGCACTTCGGATACGAATTAGTTATTTGGAGTAGGAAAATTCAACTGCATGCCGAACACTACTGATCACCCAATTTTGAGTGATAAATGCATGATAATCACCATTTTCTGGGTTTAGCATTTTGTTTTTGGGTACGAAATTATTCTTCTGATTTGTAAAGTTTTGGAACGTGCTAGGTATGAGAATATCATTCAAAAAATACTGATCAACACATGTGTATTGCTGGTTTTTGAGCACTCAAAGCTGGATACGAATTTTAGGCAAACATATGGAATTTGGAAAATTACCGAGGATTCATTCTGATCTCGGGATCGGCACAACTCCCGGGATACGAAGTTTTGGACTTTGGCCTAAAAATCCACCTATAAATACGCCCTTTCTTGGCATGAATAGGAGTTGGCCATTTGGATTTTTGGCCTTTTCATTTCCCCGTGTAAGAAGCTTCTTCTTGGAGCATTTTAATAGCTTTTTCCATGGATTTCGTGGCTTTGGACGGTCTTTTGGACCTATAAATTTCATATAGAAGTTTACACTCAACATCTGGACATTTGGATTGACACTTAGCTCACTTTTGGACACACTTGGACTTGGAACCATCTTTTACACATTTTTGGCTTGAGGAAGATGATTATGGCCTAATAGGGAATTAATAAGGGCTTTGTTGTTCTCTAATACAACTTTGTAATTTCAAAGTGTTGAAACTTGGATAATTCTTGCAATTGTAACAATGATGATGAATAGTTACTATGAAGTGGACGTAGGTGCTAGTGTTGAACCACAATAAACTTGGTGTTCTTTACTTTTCCGCAACTATGTGTTGGATTGTTTGATTGATTTGGATAATTCGCTTAATATTAAACCATCGGGTGGTGTATGCGAGTGACTAATTCCCTATGTCGACATTTTGGCATGGTAGGAAGGGTATTTAGATTGCCTTCGAATTTTGGATTATTAATGAAGCAGATCCTCTAAGATTCCTATTGGATTACACCATGGTTAAAAGGAAACGGACATCGTTAGCTTGTTCGGAAGGAGCAAGGATAGAGGAAGGTCATGAGTTTTCTTCTACCAGGCATCTCTCGAACTATGTAACTCGTGAGGATATCGATGGAATGGTTAAGGATTTAACAAAGGATTTAACTTCTCGGTTATAACAATAGGAAGAGCACTTTCAGAGATATGAAGCTACTATGAATACTCTTCTTGCTAGGATGAAGGTTTTGGAAGGTCGTCGGGCCAAAGTAATATGGTAGGAACAAGTTCTAGTGTTCCTCTAGGATTAGCTTGGGACTTGGGGGCAACTCACAAATAATGACCCCGTGTCGACACCAATCCGCAGACAGGTACCAGATTGTCTAGGCTCGGGGGCACCATCCCGAATACCGTGTAAGGTTCAGCTCGGGTTTTGGTTAATCAGATTTCAAGCTTTGGTATTGGTGATATTGCTCGTGCGCCGGCGTGCACATTTTTGGGTGTAGGAACCCCCGTAGTTTCGTAGACTAGGTCTGTGTCTGTCGAGGCACCTCAGGTTAGGGTCAAGTCAGATATCTTTGTTGGGGTTCAACAATTCGCTAATGTTGGACTTGACACCAAGGGCCCTGATACGAATTTGACTGATTTAGATCACTGGCTTGGTAATGGTAATATAGCTCAGATCACCGATATTGTTCGATGATATACTCGAGATGGAGCTTCTCTAATGGATTTGGATTACATTACTCGTAGTCCATTCACTTAGGATTTTCAGAATTCTCAAAACCCACCATATTTTAAATTGCTGGTGTTGAAAGCTTTTGACGGTAGGAAGGATCCTGCGATTCATTTGATGCGTTACGTGTAGTGCCGTCAATTTCCTACCCGACCCGAAACTCACATGGAAATTAGTAGGTTAACCCGACCCGTTTAGTTAGCAGGTCATTTTTGGGTCAACCCGAATTTGACCCATTTATAAATGGGTGGGTTTAGGTTTGACCAGCTAACCCTGATTATATGTTGTTCATGCACCTTCCATATTTTATCAAAATTTACTAAATGTCATCAAGAACAACAAAATTCTTTGAAATTCAATTCATCGGAAAAACAGACAAATTTAGCCCCACTTTCCATCCTCATCAATCCACGTTACACTCTTCCAATCCCTCCACAATGATCGTTCATTACAAGACAAATCGAATGTTTTGCATTCGAAACAAAGAGAATACCTATCCGTGTGATCCAATCTCAGCCAAATATATTTGTCCACTTGCTCCATAACCCTCCCATGCTTTGTTATAAATATTAGTTCCCACTTCCCACAGTTTTCATCAGCATTCTCATCCAAGTTCGTAATTGCGAAGTACGTGGAAGAGAAACACAACGGTCTGCCAAAGAATTTCAAAAAGACGCTTTCTGTTAAATTGAAGAGGATGGCTGCAAGCGAACAAAGTTCCGTTTAAGCCTGATAATTCTATTTTGACTGAGAACTGAGAAGAAGAAGGAGGTCACCAAATCCAAAGGTGCATCAGTGAAGAAAGCGAAGATTGCTGTGAAGAAGACCGATCCTGCTAAGAAAAAGGCCGCACCTGCTAAGAAGAAGGCTGCTCCGACCAAGGTCAAGGCAAATCCGGCAAAGAAAAAGAAGGTTACTTCGTTATGTGTTATTGAGACATTTACCGTAAGCTAATTCATGTTATGTGCCAATGTGAAAAACTAAAAGTTTGTGATTCGAGTGTCAACATTTGACAAAAGTCATATATGTTCAAAAGCTGCCACATGTTTTAACGTAGTTTTTCTTTTAAGTGGCGATAATTTCTGAGAACATAACAATAACTGAAAACTATTGAAATAGTTTTCATGTTCATTCACATCTTTTTATACAAATATTTTTCTTAATGGGTTACACGAATCAAACCCGAAACCTGCACGATTATAAATGGGTCAACCCGAAACCGTCATGTTTAATAAACGGGTTGAGCTGACCCAACCCGAAAACGACTTGACCCGACCCGAACCGAACCCGACCCAACCCGACCCATTGACATCACTAGTTACATGGAATGTATGGAAGTACTTTTGGCTTCATAGAACGTTATGGAGAAGTGCTTTCTTCTTTATCTTATGGATATTGCTGCTATGTGGTTTCGACAGCTTGAAAACAAATCACTTAATTCTTGAATGTTTTGGTTGGCAAAAGTTCTCGAGGCTAATTTAGTTCTGGGTGAAGGATCGTCCAACTCTGGTAAAGGCAAGGGAAAGGTTGTTCCCCATAATGATTGGAATGATGGAATTAGCACAAATTCCCTTCATATGCGGAGCTTACTCACCCTTTTGAGGAGATTTATCTGGAAGTTCGCCCGGTTTTCCCTTTATGAAGCCTCCCGCGAGGGAGAAGGATTCTGGCAAACACTGCTTGTTCCATGAGCTAGATGGTCATGATACCAATGATTATAGGCATCTTAGGAATACGAGTAAAGAGCGCGTCTGGCGTGGCGAGCTAGAGGAATAAGTTCGGAATCGGGCTGCAATACCGGGATAATCACGATTGCCTTCTCCGGCTCGGGATAGGGATGGATCGGGATTTACTTCTGGAAGATTCGTCATCTATTGATGTGGCTTTCTGGGTTTTCTGGTTTTGCAGTTCATGGATTTTGGTTTTCTTGACTTTTGGTTTCTTGGCTTCTTATTTTATCGGCTTTTCATCTTTTCACTCTGAACTTTGACATTACTGATTTTGGTCTTTGGCTTTCGTCTTTTGGATTTTGGCATTTATACTTTTGGTTTTATGATATTTTGGTTCTATGGCTTGTGGATGTGACCCTACTTTTATCTAGGTCTCTCGCTTATGCATTTGGCAATTTGGTGATTAAAACTCTGGCTTATGATATCTGGATTCTGGTTATATTGGCTCGGGCCTCTCGGATATTATGTCTCTGGTTTTCCAACTACGAATGGCTTTAAGTTGGATCAAAACACGTACGGGATTAGGACTTAATCCCTATGCATGTTGTGTACCCGACTATAAAGCAACCGCCTCACAATTAACTAATCCCTTTGATTTACTCGATTGTAGGAGGGTGGGGGGACTAAGTCCACCTACCCGTGTACGGGATTAGGCTTTAATCACTAGGCATGCTTTTTGTGGATGAGAAACCGCCTAATCTTTTACAATCATATCTGGATTCACTTGGCTTGGGAGTTCAGAGAGCCTAAGTCTGCCTACCCATGTGGGGGATTAGCCTTAATCCCTAGTCATTATCTTTGTGAATGGAAAATTATCTGATCTCCTAATTTCGTTCTAGTTATCTGGCTTGGGATGTTCGAGGGCTAAGTTTGTCTACCCTTGTACGGGATCAAGCCTTAATCCCTAGGAATGCTCTTTACAGATGACAAACCCTCCGACTTCCTTCACTCACTTTTGGTTACCTGCCTCAGTAGTTTAGAGGACAAAGCCTTCCTACCCATGTACAGGATTTGGCCTTAATCCCTAGGCATGCTCTTTACGGGCGATAAACCATCCAATCTCCTTTGTTTATTTTTCATTTTCTGTCTAATGATGGCTACATTGGCCTACCCATGTATGGTGGCTGGTGCGACCCCTAAGCATATTCTATACCTGAAGCAAGTCCATCCCCTTCAAACTTAACAAAACTCAATGAATTAGAAACCAAGAGTGGCTAAGTAGGTTCACCGACGTATAAAATTAGGTCTTAACCCCTAAACGTTTGCTCTCTACTTGACAATAAACCGCTAGGTTTTTCTACAAATTCACTAAAAACTCCAACCCTTGAAAACATTAATAAAAATTACTTCGCTAGTCGGGAAGCTACTAGCAAAGTAAGGAAATATGGAACCGTAATTTTAAACTTTAAGGACTTGGTGTATTTAGGACTTTTCTTGCTTGGTGTAAAAATCCTGGTCCCCAAGTGTGATGGTCGCCCATAACCCCTGCACTAAACAAGAGGAATAATGCGCTGCGAAGTGTGCCAGGCAGCTATGGACGATCATCAGAGTAGGTAAACAACATCGGAACCTGTTGTAGAACTCACAGCACAAGGATAAGATATAATAGAACATATACAACAGGTAATAGTAGTGAAGCATCATATAGCAAACTTTTCGAACTTTCACAACATCTTGAAAAGTTATCCCAACATCATAAGAAGTATCAAGTATGTACGTAAGGCCTCACTACAACACTCATAGAGCAACTCAAACAGGGAAACAGAAATACTAGATAGTAGTAAAAGTAATACGCCAACCTCCTGATCGCCTTCGCATAGCAGCATCATCCTCACTAATCACCTGTCACCTACTACTTAGTCTGCCCATCCACAACCGAATGAACAACCCAAGGTAATAAGAGGAAACACAAAACCTTGAGTCAGAAACAGTCTTAGTGAGCGATAAAATAACTAACAAACTTCAACAATAAAGTATATGAGCATGGATAAATAAACATACTAATCTACTCACAACACTAGATAAAAATTCAACCTTATCTTCCTCACATCGGACAGTGATAGCCTTTACTATAACATTTCAAACATACATCCATGGAAACCAGAACACCCATTCGATCATGGTAAGCACTCATAACATCCATATTATATATATCTAATGTAAATCATCCTAATCGAATTCAACATCCCTTATGCACAAGCTCCAGAGGCCTAAATAAATATCGAACAAGCACCCAAGGAACATCTCTTTCGATGTTGGATAATCTACATGAGACAATACAAATAGAGCATCCAAACAATTAAACATCTATGACTAACTCTGGTTATCACCACCAATCCTGCTTTGAAACCATCGTTAATCGTATGACAACTAACCTTGCCACAGGCTAATGGTAACCCCGGTTCTAGCACAAACTCCATAAGCCTTTTAATGATACGTATGTATGTCCAACCTTGACCACTAGGCCTTTCAACGGTACCCAGGGTACTCGACCTATGACCGGTCTTTCAGGTGCCCTTATCGTACCCCTGCTTTGAGCCTGCTAGAACTTACAATAACGATAATCTCTTGGCCTTCGCATATCTAGTCATCCAACCCGATGACTTTTCATAGCTTAAGCAACCTTCTCGAGCAACCATTATCAACCAACAAACGACCTTTGAGTTGTGATCTCATTCGCTGTTCTACACCGATCAGCGAACACCTTTCAACACTTTGAACCTTCCTACATGAATTTACTTCGAAGTCACACTGTCGCCAAGCCAATTACATCACGGCACTACGGCTGGAGTTCGGGGGTTGCCCGAAAAATATATTTTTTCAAGCTCTTTTCTTCAAATCCTGGTCGTACCCGAAAATATTAATTTTCAGAAAACAACCATGTGACTGACCCCTGGCCATGTACGAAGGACCCCTCACCTAGGTGTACGACCGACCCTTCATCTAGGTACACGACCGACCCAATCAACATTACAACAGAGACCGACCCCTTTTCATGTGTTAATGACTTACCCTCCTTGCTCGACCCAAGATACTGCTCGACCGACCCACCTTCAACGTATAGACCGACCGACTCAAACTTCTTCCAAAACCAGAACCCTCAGACCTGCTCGACCGACCCACACCAAGACCAACCTGACCCAGATGAGACCGACCGACCAAGACATGGTTTCTGAATTGTTCTCCAAGACACATTTTTCGACCGACCTACCATTTTCGACCGACCCACCATGTTCGATTGACCAGAGCTTACGCGACCCAAAACCTGCATCCTTCAATTCAACTCCAATTTCAACCAAAACTTTGCCAAATCAATACATTCGACGAAACCAACTCATTTGATTCATCCAATATGTCCACAAGCATGATATGAAATCAATAGTAACAACAATATGCCAATTCCATCAATACTTATGTAAAATTCACCAAAGTCACCATAAGTGTACATATGAACAAAATCATGGATTTAACTTGCACATTCACATGAAATATCATAGAAATGACTTATCTAAACTTGTTAAATCAGATCATAAGGTGATTAATATAAAAGTGGACTTATAGGGACGTAGATCAATGATAAAACACTTTAAATATGACGAAAAACATGATCAAACATTCATATACTTCATTGCATCCATGTGAGAGATGTAAATCACTCATGATTCTCCCAAACAAGCAAAAATCAAAGGAAAATGAATCCGTACAGCAATCACTTCACATCAAACACCTTGATCCGATGAATACTTGCCTTAATTGATGTAGATCAAGCCTCCAATGGTATAAATCTACGATTTTCCTCCTTGGATTGGTAAGGTATTAGACGAAGGAGGAGCACAAGGCACCGAATGAGAGAATGAGGAAGTAAAACTATTTCCCATACCTCTCACCCTCTATTTATACCCTTCCAATAGCCCACCAATGGGCCTCCCCAAATCAGCCCATTGTGGCTCTCCAAACCTGAACAGCCAACTGAAAACCTTATAACAACGATTCCTCCCAAACCACTAAGCCAAATCTTTAATGTAACCACTCTACGGAAAGGCAACCATCAATTCCTTTCCAATGGCATAGGTCTTACCCTCTGATTCGACCTGAGTCAAAAGTTATTCCCTGTACAAGACTGACATGGTAAAATGATCACAAACAAAAGTGGTAAAAATTATGGACATGTCTCACATCCCCATAAGCAACATATCAAAAGATGAGAATGAAACAACCCTCAGGAATAAAATAAAAATATTTTACGATTCTTCGATACCTAAAATGCGGGCTGTTACACCAAGTAAGGACTTTCCTTGGGAAGTGGTAGGTAGGCCATCTTGTCAGGACTTGGCAAGGACGCCTCTCCTAGTGGTGGGTAGGGACTTACCCATTTGGATTTTCTTTGCCCTCTCGTCACAGTCTGGCAATGGCGTCTTGGACTCTTTTGTCTTATCCTTTGTCCCCTTGTCAGGTTTTGACAAGGGCGTCTCGGACTCATCTGGTTATATAGTTATTAGTTATTATGGCTTTCAATGATCCACTTGTCAGGTATTAGTAAGGGCGTCTTGGACTCATCCAGTTATCTGATTATTGGTTGCTCTTGCTTTCAGATTCGTCCGATCATTCGGTCTGGTTATCCGGTTATTGATTATTTTGGTTTTTTGGATTTCGGGTTACTCAGGTTACCCGACTCTTGGTTACTCTGGTTATCCTTTGTAATATGATCCGGAGCGATCATCGGGTCTCTTTGGTCTTAGTTTTCTGGTTAGCACGATCTGAAGCGATCGTCGGTTTTCTTTGGTTTTCTGGATTTTTGGTTTTCCATCAATACGACCTGGCGTGATCGTGGCTTCTGGTTTATTGATTCTCGACTATTGAATTTCTATGCGAACTTCTTTGGGTTTGCGACTTCTGGATTCTTAGATTTCTGTATTATCGCAAAAAACATCTCCCTATTCTCTAGAAAGACATGTTATAGGAGGGCAAAGTGTTAACCCTCTTTTTGGCAAAGCATTCATACAATGATTTTTTAAATACTCAGGACTTAAGTATGGAATTGGATAAACGCATAGCAATTTGGTCGAAGTCGTAAAATTTTTGGAAAAATCTTGGAAATATGTTTAATTCTCGGATCAACATTCTCAGTTGATGTACTTTGGAATGGTACAGTTTGGTTCAGATCTGATTTGATTGGCGTTGGGATCGGTATTGGCAAAGTGGAGTCTGATCACCTCAGAACATGTGATCACATCGAGTTGATCATTACAAATCAAGTGACAAACTTGGCATGGCATGGGATCAGTATTTCTCAATACGTGTGGCAAACATGGGGTTGCCACTTAAAATACAAGGCAAAACCCAGATTATGGTTTTCTGAGCATAAGGATCAGATATGAATCACACTTCGTAACCCTGGATACGAAAATACAATTTGTATCCGAAGTCTTGGATCAAAACAATCCTAATCCCTTCGAAATGATTGATCGTATCAGTGCGATCACCTTAAAACAAAGATGCGCACCAGAATTTTGGCAAGCAGTGGGATCATTAATTCCAGGATCAGGTCACTCAAAATGCCTGATCGCATCAGGATGGTCATATAAAATCATGGATTGGGCAAGTTGGGGATACAGAGTTTACTTCGAATTGGATTACTCAAAATCTCTTGATCATGTCGAGTTGATAACTGGATTTCATGGGATCAACATTGCATTTCTAGGGTTGGCACTTGGCAATTCAGATATGAAATGAATCCAGATCGATATTATTCACTTGAGCCTAGCCCTTTGGATATAAAGTAATTATTTGAAGTTGGCAAATTTAATGGCATGTTGAACATGATTGGATCACCCTATTATGAGTGATCAATGCGTGATGATCACCATTTTTTGGGTTCGGCATTTTTTTTCTAGGTTAAAATTATTCATTTGATTTGAAAGTTTGGCAACGAGCTAGGCATGAGCACATCATTCAAAATGTGGTGATCAATACATGTGGATCACTAGTTTTGGGCAGTCGAAGCTAGATATGAATTTTAGGCAGACACTTGGATTTTGGCTAACTACGGCTGAGATGTTCTGATCCCGCGATCAGCAAAACTCCCGGTATACGAAATTTTGGACTTTGGCTTACAACTCCACCTATAAATACCCCATGTCTTGGCATGAGTAAGTGTTGGCCATTTGGACTTTTGGCTGTTCATTTCCAGCACACGGGAAGTGTCTTCTTGGTGCATTTTAATGGCATTTCATGGCTCTAGAGGGTCTTTTGGACCTCTAAACTTCATATAAAAGTTTACTCTCAACATTTAGACATTTTGATTGACACTTAGCTCACTTTTGGTCATTTTAAACTTGTAAGCATTTATTACTCATTTTTGGCTTGAGGAAGATGAATATGGCCTAATGGGGAACTAACAAGGACTTTGTTGTTCTCTAATACAACTTAGTAATTTCAAAGTGTTGAAACTCGAATAATTCTTGTAATTTTAACAATGATGACGAATAGTTACTATGAAGTGTACGCAAATGTTAATGCCAAACTACTATAAACATTGTATTCTTTACTTTTCCGCAACTCTATGTCTGGATTGTTTGATTGATTTGTATAATTTGCTTAACTTTAACCCATCGGGTGTTGCAGTGTGTGAGTGACCAATTCCCCACGTCAACAATAAGTATAATAATAAATTGTCTACTTGGAATGGTAGCTTTCTTTCGAGAGCTGGTAGGGTGGTTTTAATTAACTCTGTGTTAACTGCTTTACCCATTTATTGTATGTCCTTTTATTGTTTTCCTAATTGGGTCAATAAGAAAATTGATATAATTAGAAGAAACTTTCTTTGGTGTGGTGATAGCTCTTTCTCCTATTCTAAATGTTTAATTGGTTCAATGGAACACTGTCTGTAGACCTAAATAAAAGGGTGGTTTAGGTATCTTAAATCTATACAGTCTTAATATTTCCTTATTATGCAAACGGTTATAGAAATTTAAAGATTGTAATACAAATTTTTTATGGAAATAATTTCTTATAAATGGTACAATGGTAATTTTTGTCTTAGTCTTGTCTCTTTTAATAATTCAAATAATCTATCTCATTTTTGGAAATCTAGTACTCTTAATTTTGATATTTAAAAGTTAGATGTTAATTTTATAGTTCGTCCTAGTAGTAATGTCATGTTTTTGGACAATTGTTGGATTTCTTTCGTTCCTTTAAAATTGAATTCAAAGATTTATATGATGTTTGTGATTTAAAAAAGCTTTGATTTCTGACATTCATAATCAAAATCAGACTTTTCCTTGGAATTGTAGTTTTAATCGTACTCTTATTGGTCTTACTCTCAAGCAGTTTGACCTACTGTGTACCAAACATGAATTGTATAAGTTTGATAATGAGAATGATGTTTTTAATCGGTGTTGGGATAAAATTGTTACTTTTACTTCCAAACCCCTTTACAATTTTCTCTGTTTTTCAGATGTTGTAAACAAAGTCTTTGGTAATCTTTGGAAAGCCAATGGGAATCAAATTACATATATGGCTTGTCACATATACATTGTAAACTAAATACTATTGAATTTCCTAAATTGAAAAATATTGCTATTAATAAAAGTTGTTATTTTTGTAATAATCATTTGGAAGATATTGCTCATTTTTTTTAATTGTGCTATTACTAAATTTAATTTGTCTAGAATTTTTAACCATTTTTATTTTCCTTTTAACCTTGATTGTTTTGATTGTGATTTTTATTGGAATATTTGTAGGTTTCACTACAATGCTAATAACAAGTATTTATGTGATGTTTTTTAATTACTTGTTGGTATATTTGGTTAAATCAATTTTCTTTTCATGTCTATAATGATAATATTAACAATTTGATTTATAGAATTTCTCTTTTTTTATTTAATTGGATTTTGAAATCTTCTTATAAGCTTAACAGATTGACTGATTTTTAAGTTTTCTTCTCTCTAGCATTAGGTGCCGTATTTTTATTTTTAAATCTAATTGTCATAATTTTACCAATGTTGTTTCTACGTATGTTGGTACTGGTTAGTTTTCTTTTTCTTTTTTGTTTTACGTGTATTCAGGTTTTGTGTATTCTGTTCCTCCCTGTGTTCTTGTTTTGATTTTGTATTTTTGGATTTTGTTTTACCTGGGTTGTTACTACTCATTTTTTTTTGGCTTTACCCTAATCATATTCTATGAGCCTCTTTTCTGCAGCAACAGGTTTTAGGTTAGTAGTTTCTATTTTTTGGGATCTAGTTTTAAGGTGTTTGTATTATGTTATTTTTTGTATGTTCTTTCCTTTGGACTCTAGCTCTTAGGTTTCTTTTTTTCTTTTTATTGTATAGGGAGGGAATCTTAAATTACCTCCTGTGCTATCTTCCTCCGATCTGATCCGATTGGTGTCTTTCTCACTATTTGCTCTTTGTGTAGCCTAGTTCACAAAGCAGGCTAACATTTTGCGCCCTCGAAGTACACTCTTATTTAAGATAAAGTGTGCTTCGAAGAAATTTACAAAACATCCTTTGAATTAGAATCATTAAATGATCGCCTCCATTTACTTGTAGTGCCGTGTCGCTTCATAACATCGTGGCTTTTGCTGCTTATATATATATCCATAATCCGTATGAATTACTTTCTTCATTTTCAAATAACTTTGAGAACTTTTATTTAACATCCAGAGATTCTTCCAGGTAAGCTTTTTCTTTACTTTTCCTCCAATTCGCCCTGCGTGTCAAATCAGTGTATATAGCCCATTTTTGTTTGGATTCCGATCCGAATGGATTTCCTCCAGTGGCACATCCAAATAGACACACCAGTATCACTTCACCATGGATCAACAGGCCATAGGGCCGTTGTGGGCTTGACTCCCGGTCCGAACGGGTTGGGGGAAACTGGGAATACGAGTGGTCACTACGATTTCATATAAGTACCCCCTCTGTCTCCTTCTTTCTCTTCCTCTTTTATTATCCTCTTCCAACGAAATTTGCATCAAAACCCTTGAATTTCAAAAACTCTGAAACTCTCTCGTTTTAATCCCCAAATCCAACACATAGGTAATTTTATAATCTTGAATCTTATCTCTATAATTACTTTTAGCTTAGATTCACGGTTTCCTTGAACGATTCCAGTGAGGTACTCAATGGATTTCGTCGCCATGACCTCCTCTACTCCGCCATCGTCGTTAATGGCGTTAAATCTCTCTCGAGGCGACGGTGGAGGGGGTTAAGATTCTTCATTAAGCGTTTAAATGCATCAGTACTCGATTTCAGTTGGGACTTTCAACATAGGATCGAGCTTGACGTCAAAGAGGAGGAAAAAAGGGAGAGGAGAAGTGCAGGGGATCAGTTCGGATGACAAGACAGAGACGAAAATGGGGTTCAACTGACCGGTTCGGGTCGATCTTGCAAGCCAAGAGAAGAACAAGACTTACTTGAGCGGACCGGATCAGAATGTGAAACAAAGAAGGGGAGAAGCATGACTGCTCAATTCGATCCGGAACGTCCAAGTACTCACCTCCAAACCGGTCCGAATTTGGTCACTGGGCATCAACTTTCGTCCCAGGCTAGCGCAAGGCTTTCTCCCCGATCCGACCCTAGTGCGTGTATCCGATCCGACTTTGGTCACTGGGCATCATGTATTTGCTCTGCATTTTTGTTACACGTAGCACACACTTTAGTTCACGCACACATGGGGAGCACGGGCAACTTTACTCTAATTCTTGCTATTATTTCTTCGATAGTCTAGTGATCATGGCCAAAAGACGTTCATCTAGATTGGCAAAGAAGATGGAAGTTGCGGAAAATTCTGAGAGAGTTACCATTGATGACATATCTTCTTCTTCAGACCCTGAATGGGACGATAAGGGCCCAGATTATGAAATAGGAACGCATAACAACGAAACACCTTCGGACAGCGAAGTTTCTCTGGGCTATGAGGAGGAAGGAGGGATTGGAGATTACCGAGCTCCTGACGAATTTGAGTCTGCCATTATCTTGTAATCACCCACAGACTCTGTTGAATCGACGATCGACGATGATAGACTTGTCCGCATATGTCTAAAGCATGGGATACTAAAAAGGGATACCCTAGTGCCATCAAAAACTGACCGTCCTCACAATCACCAGAAGGATTTATGGCAATTACGGGACTGATGTGCATGGACGGGGCTATTCCACCTTTTTCGCCTTTTGTTGTCGACTTTCTAAGACAGATGCGGATTGCCCCCATGCAGCTACATCCTAACTCCTATGCTTACCTATACACCTTATATGTAGCATACCACCAGATTTTAAGTACAGAGCTCACTTTCGATGATGTTCATTTCTTTTATAACTTCAAGCATCGGACTCGAGAAACTCCTTCTTTCTCTTACTTCGAATCAGTCCCAAAAAGGAAAATAATTTCAGCGTCGTTCAGCAGCAAGCCCGACGATTCCAAGATGGAATGGTTTTATATAAGGCAATAGCCAGGATGTGCCAGGAGATGGACAAAATCAAGTAAAGCATTGGTTTTCTAAATCTCAACTCAGAATGTTCACGACAAAACATTAATCCGTTTTCTTTTTGTTTGCAGTTGATAATCCAAAACAAATATCGGGTCAAGTGTACTTTGATCGGGTGCATCAGCTCCTTAATGGCAACCAAAAATTCCTAACCATCGATGAAGTCCTTAAGGATGAATACCTTCATCATCACGGGCTATTGTCCATTACCCGTAGCATATGTCACGGGTCGGGTCCATATGTATACATCCCCCCAGTGGATGTAATTCCAAGAACGGGCGAGAGCTCGTAAAGCCCCACAATGCCACTTCGAACTTCACCTTCGCCATCTTCGACTCAAGACGATGAGCTGGCCAACATAGCCGAAAAATACCGAGAAGGGTACATCGCCCCTGGGGACACTAGTTCTCCTTAGAAATCTTTGTCTCCTAAAGAGCTGCCAATAGACGCTTCCCAAGGAGATGCCCCTACTACCGATGATCCTACATTTCAGGGCTTAGGAGATCTTCCCCTACCTGAAACTATCTATATCTCCGAGGATTTTGGCACAAATCCTTTAGTTTTTACTTCTTCAGAGGAGACTACTCCTGTTAAGGCCAAAGAGCCCACTCACACTGGCCTGACTTCGGACTCGGGTTTGTCGGGGGGCACACCACTTAGGATGCACTTAACACAATAGCACCACACTTCAAAACACTTACTTCTCACGAGAATACTGATTCAGAATTCCACTTGCATTGTTGCGCAGGTACAATTTCTTGCCCTCATTATGACATCAGGAAAATTCATCGCAGCATGGCTAGACCCCCCTCTGATGTTGAGCATGATCGCCGCGAAAGCCGGGGTAGAGAGGATAGAAGGCCTCATGACTCTTATCAGTTGTGGACCTTGTGCTCTCGCTCCCCCGTTCGATCGGATCTAGAGCGATACAAAAGCTACCGAGGTCATCGAGGAGAAGACACGTCGCAGTCAAAAGATCAAACCTCTCCTCAAGAAAAACGCAGTAGGGAAAGGAGCCCGCCGAAAGATACCAACTCACGAGGGAAGCATAAGGTTTCTGGTAAGCGGCCTAGGAAGGGTGAGGAGGCCATTGTGCCCGCTCATCATAAGGATACTGAGCCAACATATAGCGCACCTCCACAATTGGACGCTGAAGCTAAAGTTAAGTGGACATATCTGGAAAAACAATTCCCCGAACATTATTTTGAAAACCTGACTTTCTTACCTGCTCTCGAGCCTATTTCCTCGAGGTGGGCAGACGAGGCCAAGGCGAAGATTGATACAGTCAAAAAAAATATTCAGAGATGTTCAAGTATTCACGTAACCTTTCCAGAATCATCTGAACTCTAATTACAGATACTAACTCGATGAAAAAGACTGCAGAAGCCGACGCAAAAGCCTTGAAAAATTTGGGGAAAGATCTTGAGGATACACAGGCCCAACTTGTCATCGCTCAATGGGATGCTTCCAACTTCAAGCAGCAATTTGAAGAGCTATAAAAACGTTATCACGACTTGCTCGAGTCTCATAGTCAAGAGCGCTCAAAGCTGAAAAAGCAAGCAGAAGATGCTAAGTCGGATAACGCCAAAATGCAACTTGCTTATGCTGCTCTTGAGCGAGAAAAGGCCGAGTTAGCGAGGAAGAACGCTGAATTGGAGAAACGAAATGTTGACTTGGCCTCCAAGTTGACGGAGGCCGAGAATAGGGCTACCCTAGCAGAGGGTAATGTTGAAAGTGTTATTAAATCCGCCGAAGAGACCCGCAAGCAGCTGTCAGAGGCCCAGGAGGATGTGCATGGTTTCGGCGAATTAATGATTGAATTTTTTGCACATATAATTCGTCGCCGAAACATCTCTTGGATCAAAGATTATCCAACTACCTTGGTTCATGTGTGGACCCAAATTATTGAATGGGAGAAAGAGGAACTCAAGGTAGATTCCGTCGATGAAGACAAGCTCATGGAAAAATATCTCAGAGGTGATGAGCCGTCACGTCTGGCTAAGGGGCGTCGCCTCATCGTGCTACTAGGGAGGGGGAAAAGAGGATGACCAAACAAAAGCATATTTCCGAGGCTGGTTCTTCTTCTACTGCCGCTAAAACTCCTGAAGTTGAGGGATACGACCCCGAAAACCCGGAGATCCCTCAGGCATCTCTTTTATCCCCTATTCCCGAGACGTCGTCAGAGACGGCAGTCACTCCAGCTGAGAAATCATTGGAAGGTATTTCTACCTTTTCACCCTAATTCATCAAAGTTGTCTCCACTTTTCATCACATAATCGGGCAATCAATGAAGGATCCTTTATTTTCTCCTGAGTTGATAACTGTTTCTTCTCATTCTGTAGGTGTTGAACCGTCCGAGAAGACAGACGTGCCTCGGGGAACCACCGCCGGAGCAAAGTCAACGGAGAAGGCTGAAGGAGAAAAGGATAAGGCTGATGCTCCTCACGATGACGAGATAATAGACGCCTTGAAAGATGATGGCGGTAGCGAGGGGCATGAGGAAGACCCTGATGTGGCTATAGTCGGGGATCCAAAAAGAGCTGATGACATCACCTTGGCTGAAATGAAAGCCGAACAAGATAAACGTATGCAGCTAAAGGTTGAAGACCTGGACCCCGAAAGCCTTAAGCCTCTTGCAGTGGTGGACCCTGGATCAAGGTTAGTTGTTAAGCTTTCAACTAGATCTATTACAGAAGAGCTTGCTAAAAAGTCTTCTCTTGATTCCAGCGCTCCATTTCCCGGAAAAAAACCAACTGATTCTAGCACTTCGGCTACAGGGAAGAAAAAGTTGAAACGCGTTATGACCGAAGCTGAAAAGGAAGCTAAGGCTGCTCAGAAAGCTGCCAAAAAGTCCAAGTCTGATCCGAAGCCCAAATGATAAAGTGCTTCATTTTATTTTTTCATTTAATTGGTTCGCAATTGTTGTAGCGAGTGCGGCCCCCGCATCTTTTTTTTTGGCTTGTTTTCCTTGTACAAACTCACACGTTTGTAAATAAAAATAGTTTATTTCCTACAATGCCTGGTAGTCGTTAGTTCAACACTTAAGTAAAAATACAAAAGTATGTCATACTAAAGCTATGTAATGAAGTCATGGTGGAGGGGAGTATGTGTGCACATGTATGCCCCCAGTCAATCTTGAATAACTGAGTAAGAACTATTCAAGATTAAATTAAATTAAAAAGTCCAAATGTCCCCGATTCTCTGACGGGGGTCATATTCCTTTCGTTATTGATGCATGTTCTTTCTGGCGTCTTTATACTCTCCTGTCTTATATCCAGGTTAGAGTTTTCGCTGAGGCGGTCTCTCATCTGGGTGCACCTTCACACCTCAGAGGACGTCATCTTCCCGTCCTTTATACTCTCTCTCGATTCTTGAGAGTTAGAGTTAAGAATGTCGTCTTCCCATTCTTCTATGTCTTATCGTACAAACAGTCGTTTTGTTTGTTCCTACATATAGGCCATCTCCAACTTCTCAAATTTTAATTTAACATTTAGTGTTTCACATTCATAATAGAATAATAGTTGAAGATATAGATAATGCAGGAAAGTAAATGACACACGATATTTTTATAGTGGTTCAGCCAAGTCATAGCCTATATCCACTTTGTAATCTTTTGTTCACATAAACAGACCTTTTAAGGCAATTCGTGCCTTTTTACATAGCTTTTGAAAACAAAAGAAATGACATTTCATATTTAGCTCAGATATCGTCGTAGGTGCTGAGCGTTCCATTCTCTGGGAATCTCCTCACCGTCCACGGTCATTAGCTTGAATGCTCCTGTATCAAGCTTCCTTTGGATGGTGTATGGCCCTTCCCATTTTGGACCCAACTAGGTTGAAGGCAGGAAGACTCGCTTCAGTACTAGGTCCCCTAGTTCAAAGGTTTTGAGGCGAACCTTCCGGTCGTAATAACGTGATACTTGATGTCGGTGTCTTGAGGGCTTCATCTCTTTTTTCTTCAATCATATCAAGAGACTCTAAGAGGAGCGCTTTATTCGTCATCGGGTCATAGTACGCAACTCGATGAGAAGGGACTTCCAATTCTATCGGGATCACCGCTTCAGACCCAAAGGATAGTGAATAGGGAGTATGGCCGGTAGCCATCTTAAAGGTTGTCCTGTAGGCCCATAAAGCCAACGACAACTCATCTACCCATCTAGCTTTGGCCTGCTTCAGCCGCTTATTTAGAATTGATTTAATGACTTTATTTACGGCTTCGACCTGTCCGTTTGACTACGGATGAGCTACTGCAGTATATCGTTTATCAATCTTATATTTCTGGCAGAAGTTTTTGAACTCAATGCTATCAAATTGTGTCCTATTATCGGTTATGATGGTCTTTGGAATCCCAAATCGACAAATAATGTTTTTGACCACAAAACTGATCACCTTCCTTGCCGTGTTGGTTATTAGAGGTTCAGCTTCCACCCATTTTGTGAAGTAGTCCACGGCAACGATCGCGTACTTAGCTCCTCCTCTGGCAATAGGTAGCACTCCAATAATATCAATTCCCCACATGTCAAACGGCTACGGACTTACCATTGACTTGAGCTGAGTCGGAGGTGCTCTGGGAACTTTGGCATATCTTTGACATCTATCGCAACGTCGTGAATAAGCAGCCGCATCTTTGTTCACGGCAGGCCAGAAATATCTGTACCGTAACACTTTCTTTGCTAGGGTTTGGCCCCCAGTGTGATCTCCACACTCACCTTCATGCACCTCTTGCAGTACACGTTTGATGTCGTCGTGTGCGATACACCGTAGCAGGGGCATTGAAAACCCTTGACGATAAAGGACGTCGTCCTGTAAAACGTATCTTGTGGCCTTACGTCTTACAGCTCGTCTTTCGCTCTTTTTCAATAGGAGAGTTCCATTTCTGAGAAAATTCTTAATTGATGTCATCCAGGATTCTCTTTCTGGTTCAACTTCGAAGGCTAGCTCTGTTTCCATTAGATTGAAACTTAATGAATCCAACACCTCTATCGGAACAATTTCGGATTCTTTAAGACTATCTGAACTTGCTAGCTTCGCCAATCGATCTGCTTTCTGATTTTCCGCTCTTGGAATGTGCGTTATACTATAATGCTCCAAACCTTCCAACAACTCCTTTACTTTCTTGAGATAAGTGATAAGTCGAGGTCCTTTAGCAGCAAATTCTTCCCGAACTTGACATACAACTATCTTGGAATCGCAATATATATCTAGTGTCTTCACTCCCAGATCTTTGGCGAGTTTCAGCCCGGCAATCAGGGCTTCATACTCGGAATCATTGTTGGTAGCAGTAAATTCCAACCATAATGCATAGTAGATAGATCGTCCTTCAGGAGTTATTAAAACAACCCCGGCGCCGGACTTTCTATCATTCTTGGCTCCGTCCGTATATAATTTCCACGGACTAAGATCTAATTCTTGATCCAAAGCAACTATCTTACCACCCATCGTTTCTTCTTTAGAAATTGTAAATTCAGCTATGAAGTCAGCCAAGGCCTGCCCCTTATTGATCTTCGCGGCTGAAAGTTCAAATCAAACTGGCTCAGCTCGATATTCTATTTAAGTAGTTGCCCTGATGCTTCAGGTTTCTGCAACACTTGTCTCAAAGGTCGGTCGGTATACACAACTATTGGGTGTGCCTGGAAATAATGGCGGAGTTTGCGGGAAGCTATCAGGAGGCTATAAGCAAGCTTCTCAATCCTCATATTGCATGGGCTTCTGGACTTTATCCACTCCACTTCACGTTCTGCAGCAGCTAGTTTTTTGCTTATGTAATACACAGGTTTCTGGACTTTATCCACTTCACGTACTAGTGTTGCACTAACGGCGTAGGATGATACCGCCAAGTAGACGAACAAATCCTCATGTTGCATGGGCTTTGGTAATATTGGTGGCTTTTCTAGGAAGTCTAACAGATTCTGGAACGCCTCCACACAGTCGGGAGTCCACTCAAAATTTTTCTTTCCCCATTTTATGAGATCGAAGAAAGGCACACACTTGTCTTTTGCTTTGGAGATGAACTTGCCCAATGCTACAACCTTTCCAGCTAAACTTTGAACATCCCTAATCTTTCGCGGCTCCTCTATATTCCGGATTGCTGCTATTTGGTCCGGATTGATTTTGATTCCTCTGGAACTCACGATAAAGCCAAGGAACTTGTCTGATGCCACACTAAAAGAACACTTAAAGGGGTTCAACTTCATCCCACACCTTCGTAATATGCCAAACATTTCTGCTAAGTCCTTCGTATGATCGGGAGATTGCCTGGATTTCTCTAGCATATCATCTACGTAAACTTCCATGGTCTTCCCAATTTGATTGTAAAACATGCGGTTGACCAGGCGCTGATATGTGGCTCCCGCATTTTTTAATCCAAATGGCATTACGACGTAACAATACAATCCCAAGTCTGTAATAAAGCTTGTATGCTCTTGGTCTGGTATGTGCATGGGAATTTGATTGTACCCGGAATAGGCGTCCATAAAGGATAAGAGTTCATGCTCGACAGTTGAATCTACTAGTTGATCAATTCTAGGGAGAGGAAAGCTATCCTTCGGGCAAGCCTTGTTCAAATCAGAAAAGTCGATGCACATTCTCCACTTCCCATTTGACTTTTTGACCAGGACAGGATTCGATATCCAGTCGGGATATTTCGAATCCTTAATGAATCCGTTACTTTTTAACTTCTCTACTTCTTCTTTCAAAGCTGCTGACCGCTCTGGGCCCAACATCCATCTCTTCTGCTTGACTGGTGGGTGCTTTGGATTAATACACAAAGAGTGGCTCATAATGGTAGGCGAAATTCCATACATGTCAGCGTGCGTCTAGGCAAACACATCCAGATTTGCCTTTAAGAAATCAGCCAATTCCCTCGCTCTAACTGGATCCAGTTGAGAGCCGATCTTCAGTACTTTTATTGGATCCGTTTCATCAATAGGTATATTAGCTGTTATTTCATTGGTAATTACCTTCATGTCCCCGGGTTCTCTATCCTCTCTGCGATCTATATCCTCGAGCACGTCTGAGGTCGACTCTCTTGGGGAAGGACCCCTTAGTTGCTATGCTGAGGCCTTCTTTGGAAAGGCGGAATCATCTTTAGCATATATATTCAACCCCTTTATTAACATCTTTAACTCTGCCACGTAACAAGCTCGTCCCGTAGCTTGGTCGCCCCTCATCGTCCCAACTCCTGAATTAGTTGGGAATTTAAGCAGCAAGCACCAAGGCGCGATACATGCCCTAAATTCAGCAAGGGCCGGTCGGCCTAGGAAGGCATTGTAGGGTGACTCCAAGTCCAACACTACAAACGGCAGGATCCTCACTCTCTGGCGATCTCCCTGCCCTAGAGTGACTGGTAATTCCACAAAACCCATCGGAGCAGTAGATACTCCGTTAAAACCACATATCCATCCTTGACATGGATTTAAGTCTTTTGCTTCGAGCCTCATTTGTTCGAAAGCTTTCTTGAAGAGGATATTAACCGAGCTTCCGTTGTCTACTAACACTTTATGGACTAAGGCAGGGCTTGTCGTGGTAATCACTAATGGATCGTCGATTGGAGATTGAACTCCAAACTCATCTCTATTGCGGAATATAACATCATCGGACATTGTTTTTTGCTGTTTTATTAGAGTGACATCTTCAAGGCTGCTGCATTCTCCTATTTCAAAATGCTTGGCGGCGTTGACGTACTCGTCCATTGCTTTAAAACTACGACCAACCAAGTGAGGTCCGCCTATAATGGAGTTAATGACGATCCTCTTACCTTTTTGCTGAGCTGTGGGTTTTGAAGCAGGCTGTTCTTGGTTCGGGGCTTGTCCCCCTTGCCCCTTGTCCCTTGGGGCAGCTTTGTACTCATCCAACTTCCCTTCTCGCAGCAATTTTTCGACGATATCCTCAAATGACGACATTTATTGGTGGAATGACCGTTTGTACCATGAAACAAGCAAAACTTTCCTGTTTCAATCTCCTTCTCAGTAGAATCTCTGGGTGGCGGTTATTTGTACTGCAATATGATGTATGTATCTAAATAAATGTTCTCCAACGTACCATTTAACAACGTGTAATTTTCAAAAGTTTAGAATCTGGGTCTTTTATTAGGCTATTTCCTCTGTTCCTTCTATTGTCGTTTCCATTCCTATTGCTATTACCACCACTCTGGTTGCTAACATTTACTTCTACCTTCCCTGAACTGTCACCAGATTGTTTCACAGCAATGTTACTCTGGAGACCCTCCTTCGAGGCCCCTTCGGACTTTCTCTTTCGATGTGCCTTAGCTTCTTCTTACCTTAAGCGAACATTAGCTTTTTCATAAAACAGTTACCTAGTAGGAGGTGGTTTTCCAGCTAAGTAATCCCCAAACTCTGTGTCAGGATCCACCCCTTCTATCAAGGCCATTAGGATAGTGGGCTCATGGGGATCACTAACTTCGGTGACGGCCAGGTTGAAGCGATCTAAATACGACTTCAAATATTCTCCTGGGCCCTGTTTAATCCGTGACAATTCTATGACGGTCTTGGACTTTTGGGCATGGAGTCGAAACTAATTCATGAATCGCTCACTCAATTCTATGAAATTTGACACTGACCAAGGAGGAAGTCGAGTGAACCACATTAATGCTACATCTTCAAGATTGATGGGAAAAGGTTTGCATTTTACGGCATCTAGAGCTGCTGCCGCATTCATAAACGATGCATATCTCATTAGGTGCTGCCCTAGGTCTGTTCTTCCTGAATATCGATCCATCTGAGGCAAGTTGAATCGTTGGGGGAACTGGAAATTCAGGATGTCATCTGTGAAAGGGGTATGACTTCGTTCAATGCCCCAATCTTCATTAGTATAACACCGATTTTCTGACATAATCTGGCGCACCATTGCCTATACATCGGCGTTGGTTAATGTCTGCACAGGCTCTCAAGATCTAATGTTCGGATTACCCCTAGGTTCATGATCAGGGGATAACCTTCTGTTTCTAGCAGCATCTGCTCTACGTTGCTCTCTGTGCTCCCGGTCAATCTCTGGAGGTAGAGGTTGGAGAAGTTGTTGCTGTGTTTGGTTAGGAATATTAGGATCCCTGGGTAGGATGTGGGATCCGCGCATGGGTAAAACCATAGGCTGTTGCAGACTCGGGTCATCAGGGCCCAATACACGAGCAGCATCTTCTCGGGATCCTAAAGATCCAAAAGTCAATTGATCGAGGTTCTGAGGTCGTTCAAGCGGCCTTCTCTCATGAGGATGTTCCTCCTTCGAAGAAGACGAATCATCTATAGCAATACAGCGTGGTGGGGAAGGAGTCCTCTGCGTCCGGAGCTCTTGTAGTTCTCTACACATGGTGATCATGTTTTCCTACATGCGAAGGTTGTCACGCCTTTGGGCCTCCAATGCTTCTTTAGTGCTCTGAAGCATGTCCAGAAAACGTGAAAAGTCTCCCTGTGTAATGGGTGCAGATGGATCAGGCTAGACATTAGTCATCGTGGCTGGAATTGGAGCATTGGAGGGAGCTTGAGTAGAAGTTCCAGCTTCATTCTGATTCGGATCGGATCGGTTCACAGCAGCCTAGTCGGGGCGGTTCGGATGGAGAGAGTGAGAGCCCCCAACACCATCAGTTCGGATCGGATCATCAGTTCGGATCGGATCTTCGGTTTGGATCGATGTTAACACGATCCGGTTCATTTCCTCTCAGTTCGGATCGACACCTCCGATCCGGTTTGGATCCTCCTGGTTGGAGTGATCTGCTTCAGAGCTTTGAGCACGTGACCTTGTTAACACGATAGCTTGCTGATTTTCTTTAGAATCATTTCCCCTAGCGCCTTGCACTTCTTTTCCTTTGGTCTTAGCCATAATACTTGATTCTTCAATGGTTAGTCAACAAGTACTAAAAGATGTCAGAGAGAAGGGATTAACTTCTTTGAACTTGAGAGTCCAAATAATAGAATGATAATCCCGAAAGAGCTGAGAATTCGAAGGTTCTCAGTGAAAGCACCAAAATGTTAGACCAAAAATTGGCTCTAACACCCAAATTAGATATGAATTCAATGAAATAGAATCAAAAAGCAATAAAAACATACAATTTATAGTGGTTCGGCGTTAACGAGCCTATGTCCACTTCGTTTTCTTTTAATTGATGATTTGAATACAAAAGCAGTAATGATTCTCACTCAACTTCACAATTATAATGCATAAACTCACTCAAATCTCTCAAAAATGGACTTTAAGAGATGATTTTGATGTGAATGTGATTGTAGAATTCGGCTATGGAGGAAGTATGGACTGAGAATTTGCCAAAAGATCCTTTCAAATGCCTCTAAATGGTGTATTTATAGTGAAAAATCTCCTCGAAGTGGCTACGATTCGGAATTGCGTGGCACCCATCCCATGAGAGTCGGGTTCGGAGGCTTCAAGATGGCGACATCGCATTGATTAAGTAGGAGATTGTAGGAGAAATGGTCAGGCCTGGTCCGAGTCTTCAGGGGATATGCGCAGCAACAATCACAGGTTCTAGGGGAAAAAGGGGTTCAGATCGGTGCCTCCGATCCGATCTGGTGATGCAACTTGCTGTCCCTTAATGCTGATAACATACTCATCCGATCCGAACCGATGGGATTGCTTGCTTTCTTCTGATGCCACTGAACTGTTCCTCTGATCCGAACCGCCGAAGCCACCTGCTTGATGATGTTACTTCCATACTGCTCCGATCCGATCCGATGTAATCTCTGCATTCTTGATCGTTACTTACCTCCTGTGCTATCTTCCTCCGATCCGATCCGATTGGTGTCTTTCTCACTATTTGCTCTTTGTGTAGCCTAGTTCACAAAGTAGGCTAACAATGGGGTTCCTTTGTCTTACGACAAATCATCATATGTAAAATACAAATATACAGGTTCTGTAACAACCCGGAATTTTGACAATAAATAAATTAGTTATTTAATTAGATTCTCCAAAATAGGAATTTATGCAAACAATGGAATTTACCATGAACCTTTAACAGTTGCGTTCGTCTCGGAATTTTGGTCAACTTTCATGTATGAAGTTTCGCGAACGGAGTCCATATGAAAAAGTTGCGGACGAAATACGAAAAATGGATGAAAATAATAAAGTAGAATAAATATAATATTTATTACCTTTTGTAACCTGCCTTCATTGGGCGAAATTTCTCAAGGGCGGTCGATAGCCTTGAAGAAGTGGTCGACCGCTTTGGGAAAAATCACTGTTGTGGCGGCTAGGATTATATAGGTTTTCAATATATAAATTATTATGTAAACAAACGAATATTAATTAAATTAAGTCAAATGGTATGGGTCTTTATAATACCTATAAATAAATAGTTTAGGCCCCCATTCTTTTCCACTTATTTCTGAGAGAAGCAGCGAAGCTCTCCCATTTCCCTTTCTCTTAAAATAAATTCTAAAACAAAAATATGTTCATATACAATCAGTCAAACATAAACCATATAGATTTGAAAGGGATAGTCTAATTCAAATAGAAAAGGATATGAAAATATTATGGTGATTGCAAATACTATAGATCTGTAAATCAGTCTCATAAATCACTGTAAATATGTTTTTTTATTCCAGATCTGGATTTTCGGTATTAAATTGAAAATCTTGTAAACTTGGTTAAAAAGATATAAGTGTGACGGCAGCCCCGTACCATCAGACATTTCCCCCGAAATGTGTTGTGCCAATGCCCTACTAGCACGGGATGATTGTCAAAAGAAAGGGTTTGAAACGATGAATCACCACGAACCTGTAGTATATCTCACAATGCATGGAATAAAATATAATGATAACATAACTTGATATAAACATGCGAGACGGTGCATAAGCTGAGAACTAAACCACATTTATCAGAGTAGCGGAATCCAAAAATACAACTTATGATCCAAACCATTATTACAACTTCAAAATACTATCTCTAAAAGGAAATAAAAGATTTACACTACTAATGCCCAAAGCAGTGACTAGCAACAACATAGGGAGAATATATATATAGTACTTGAAAGCCTCCTGCTCGTCTCCGGACTGCTACTTGTGCATAACCACCTAACCTGTCTCTAGTCTGCTCGTTTAGGAGCACCAATAGTAATAAGAAGAGACATAAAAATCTGGGTTAGACAAAAGTCTGGTATGAGCGATAGCAGTAGAATAAAACAATAACAGGTATAAATAATCATACCTGACCTGGACCTGCAACCAAAGAGTTAGCACGACGAGATGTACAATACTCTAAGGTAGCACTAACATACAGTGTAAAATGGTAGTGTGTGTGTCATAGTGATAGAAAACATCAAACATATTAGTCATCCTCACATCTCTCACTCAGTGCGTAAAACATACGATATTTACCGCTTTGATCACCAGATCCATTGGGGCTATGATGGAGTCCAACTCCATACAACTATCGCTATGACCACTTTGCCCTTTGGGGCCCTGAAGGAGTCCCACTCCATACAACCTCTAACCCCACAACACCAGTCCATAGTCAATAACCCTAACGGATCAACCAGTCCATATAGCCCTATCCCTGGTTCGTCTAAATACCCCAATCTCTCAATGGAAAACCAAAGTTATGGATATCGATAACCCCTTTGCACACGTCCCGCAACAAAGCCCAATTCTAGAAGTTAACTCGTTGGTTCCATCTGGATCCTGAGTAATAACTTTCTATTTGGACTTCCTTTGCATCTCGGGTTTTGGTCGAACTGGAGTTGGTCTTCAAAAGAGTCATCGCGTAGAAGTAGTAGCACTCATCCGGTTCGGCTCGGCTCGTCACCTCAGTTCAGCTCGGATCATCATTGGACCCTCACTTTGGTTCTGTTCGGGTTCTCCTATTCGGGTCGGCTATTTCCATTCGGTTCGAACAAGAATGTCAGCCTGGTTTAGATCGTCATCTCCAGCTTGGTTCGGCCCTTTCGGTTCGGTTCGATCGCTCGCCCCAATTACATTTCCATTCGATCCGACCCTTACTTAACTTACACAGACCTTCCTTATTGCCTTGCTTCCTCCTGCCACCGTTCCGGTTCGGTTCGGACCCTCCAACTCGACCCGATCTGGAATCCTGGCACTTTTCCAACAAGCTTATATTGTCCATTCTCGCCATACGACGATGTTTCCAACCATTCTAACTTTCATATGCAATCGTAAGACATAGCAAATAGCAGTAACAACATATGGGTTCAATCAAAAAGATCAAAACATCAATTACATAGGCTATTTTAGGTCAAACATACCCAAATACATGCTTTTCCCCTTAATCCCCTAAATTCCGGGATTAGCAAACTTAATCCAAATTAACCCAAATTTATATCAGTGACATAAAATATTATTCTAGAATTTTTAGATATTTTTCTGAGTCATTTTTTCGCTAATTATCACTAATCACCCCTAATTAGCCATAATTAGTGAACAAACATGCTAATCACTCACCTTAGCCAATAATTGGTGATAGATCTGAAACTTTACTGATTTAGCTCGGATTCCTATGTAGTGCAGCATCTCCACCTCGAATTTGGTGCTAAACCGACTTGATTTGAGGTTGATTTGCTTAATTAGTGGCAACTAGAAAAATGAAAGGAGATGATTCTCCAACTCCTTTTAGCCCTACATCTAGTTTTGTATTTTGTCCTATCAGTTTATGTTATTTCTCTAATAAAGTTATTTCGAAGGTTCTAACCTTTAGGTTAGCTCCGTTTCTTTAGCGTCTTAACTCTTCCTCTCAAGCTGGGTCTGTAAAAGGACGTTTAATCACTAATAATGTCCTTTTAGCGCAAGAGCTGATTTCCCATATCGATAGGAAGGCCCGCGGGTCTAATGTGGTTGTCAAGCTGGATATGGCTAAGGCTTATGATCGCATATCTTAGTTCTTCATCATCAAGATCCTTCGAGCTTTCGGTTTTCCGGAGCCCCTTATTGATGTTGTTTGGAGGCTTGTATCCAACTGCTAGTTCTCCTTCTTATCAACAGATAGGCCCCCGGTTTTTCCAGTTCTGGGAGAGGACTTCGTTAGGGAGACCCCCTCTCCCCTAATCTTTTCGTCCTTGCCGCTGAGGATTTTATTTGGGGCTTGCACTCCCTTATGATTGCTGGGCAGATTCACAGATTCGACATCCCAAGGGGATGCCCTCTTATCTCTTCCTTATCCTTCACGATGACATTATCATTTTTACTAACGGTAGTCGTCAGTCTTTCCATGGCTTCTTGGGCCTCATTCGGTAGTATGAGAGATGCTTGGGGAAACTTGTTATCTCTTCCAAAAGCTGCTTCGTTCCCGCGAAAGATCTTCCAGCTGTAGGATCTGCTTGGATCGAGTCTTATTCTGGCTTCAAGGCGGCCTCGCTTCTGCTTCCATACTTGGGCATTATTTCATATCGAGGAAGGAAGCTCAACGCCACTTTCGATCCTATCGCTGACAAATTTCGGGAGAAGATCCTTAAATGGAATGCTACCTTACTTTCTTAGGCTGGTAGGATTGTTCTCAATAAGTCTGTCCTTAACTCCATGGGATCTCATATATTTGCTGCTATGACTCCCACGGCTTCCTTTTTCCGTTCATACCATTCCCTAGCATCCTCTTTCTTCTGGGGATCCATGGACAACACTAGTCGTCACCATTGGATCTCCTGGAGCATTATCTATCGTCCCAAAATCGAGGGAGGCCTGGGCCTCCGTAACTCCTAAGACACTTGTGTGGCCTTCGCTTGCAAGCTTTGGGTAAGGTTTGAAGAGAATAACTCCCTTTGGGCTACGTTCCTTTACACTAAGTACCGAAGGCTGGCAAGTACGCATTACTCTCGTATCCCATCCTATGCTAGTGAGACGTGGAAACAGATGCAATCCATGAAGGCTTTATCAGATGCTCACAGATGGGGTACCTCTTGGGACGACCACCCGTTCTCGCTATCTGCTGCGTGGAATTCTGTGCGGAATCCTGCGCCTGAGCTTCCTCTTTTCTCTTTCATTTGGAATTTCCGTATTCCACCGAAGGTGTCTCTATTTATGTGGAAAACCAAGCATAATGGTTTTCCATTAGATGTGAATATTCAGAGAATTGGTACCCCGCTCATTTCTAGGTGCTGTAGCGCTGGGAGTACCGAAACCTCCTTTCATTTGTTGATTTCTGGGTTTTGTGCTAGGTCTGTTTGGAATTACTTCGGGAACCTGTTAGGTTGTCATTGTAATGCAAACTTGTTTGAAGACTTCCTGAGATTCTGGTGGACTGGCATCTCAGGTAAAAGTTTGCACGCGAGCCTCTTTCATCTGATTCCTTGTTTGATTTGTTGGCACATCTGGTGCGTACGGAACAAGGCAATCTTTGACGAAGAGGCCATGGACCCTCCGACCATCATCCGAAAAATTAGGAATGATGTTTTCCTAGCGTTTCGGGGAAGGCCGTTCATAGGTGTGATTGGTTCCTGATCTAGGAGATTGGCTGTTAAGTTTGACATTTCAACGCTAACGGCAACCACCAGATAAGGTATTGGGTGATTTCAGTTTTGTGTAGATCGTTTGATTTTGCGGTCCTTCTCTTGTCATTCCCCCCACCCCCAACCCTCTCCACTGATTCTGACATTGTTTGTTAGTGGTTTAGGTCTTGGGGTACAGGTTGCTGGACAAGCTTTGTTATGTGCTACGTGCTAGTTGATGTTCTCCTCCTAGGTCGGACCGCTGGATCAGACGAGGCTTTGATAGCAATTTGAGGTCTGGAATATGCTTTGAGCTTCTCTTCCAGCCCTTTCCACCATGGTTTTTAGGATCCTTGTCATCTTCTAGGATCGGGGAGGATCCTTCCTCGAGGGACCTCTCTTCCTTCGCATTACAGTGCTACCTTCAGACTACTTGTGCTCTTTTGTAGTTTTTTCTGTATTCTGTTTCGTTTGTTCGTGTGTGTGCACAGTTTCAGCTGTTAGTAGAAACCGTTTTTGTGAGCCGTTGCAGAATGGCTAGATTCTCTGTTTTGTTATATTATACATTTCCTTTTGTTAAAAAAGCAACTCCTTTCAGCCCTCCCATAACCCTAATCCCAAAATGGGTTATGGGCCTAGCTGCTAATCACCCTATTAAGCCCAACTAGGCTGTTTTTCCACCTTCAAATCTTATTTCAGCCATATCCCCCAAATGGTAAGTCCGTTTGATTAATGTGATCACTCTACGGATTGGCAAACTATCATCAAAATCTAATGGAAGTAGTTTCAAGTCAAAACTACTTACGAACAAAAGTTATAGGAGAAACAAGATTCGCTAGGGGAAAAACGGTGATTTAAAATTCGGCAAAATTCGTGAATGTGGGAAATGACCCTAATAATCGTTTCCCAAAGTTACATGACCATATGACTTCGTACGAAAATGAAATAAATATTCTATGATCCTCTGATACGTAGAATGCAGGTCGTTAAACTCTCCTCCCTTAACAAATTTCGCCTCCAAAATTCCTTAACCAAGAAAAATAAAAAGAGTTGTCTCGCATGCCTATCAGCCATTTACAAACTATCAAACATACATAATAACACAACAAGCCTATCCTAGCATGCGGTTTACAAACAAGGGAATAACTATACCGCGATTAAAATCTTACCAGGTAAAGAGCTCTGGATATGACTTCCATATGCTCTCCTCGGTTTCCCAAGTACAGTTATTCTCATTATTACCCTCATTGGACCTTTACTAGTTTCACCGTATTCCTCCGAAGTTGCTTCGCATCATGTCCGACAATACGAACTGGTCCGCGGTTTCCAACTGCCTTCGATTCTATCTCGATATTATCCATATGATCTGGTGAAATAGTCACGAACTTAACTGAGAAACATGAAATACGTTGTGCACTCCCGCCATCTTGTTAGATAATCCAACTCTATACGCTGAATTACCAACTTGTTCGAGAATTGAAAATGGACCAACATACCGTGGTGCAAATTTTCCCCTCCGACCAAACCAAATCACACTCTTTAACAGAGAAATCTTGACGAATACCAAGTCACAAACGGAGAATTTCAAATCTCTTCGTCTTTTATCAGCATAACTCCTCTTCGTATCTTAGACAGCCTTCACTCACAGTTGAATAATCTTGGTCTTATCTGAAGTTTCTCTTATTACATCTGGCTTAAGCACAAATTTCTCACCGGTTTCCAACCAACATGATGGTGAGTTGCACGGTCTTCCGTACAAAGCTTCAAATGGAGCCATACCAATACTAGACTTATAACTGTTGTTATATGCGAACTCAACCAGATGCAAATGGTCATCCCATGACCCTCCAAAATCCAATATACAAGCTCTCAAGAGATCGTTCAATACACGATTTACCCTCTCCGTTCAACCGTTGGTTTGAGGATGGTACGCGGTACTGAGATGTAATTCTGACCCTAAAGCTTCTTGTAAGCTCTTTCAAAACACACTAGTAAGTAATGGATCTCGATCACTCGTAATACCTTTAGGTAGTCCGTGAAATCTCACTACCCACTTCATATACAGTTCCATTAACTTAGCTGCTGTTCTATTCAACTTGACCGGTATAAACTTTGCTCTTTTGATCAATCGATCCGTAATCACCCAAATGCCATCATGATCCGATCTAGACCTTGATAAACCATCAATGAAATCCACTGAGACTTGTTCCCATGTCCATTCGGGAATTTCTAATGGTTACAACAAACCACTAGGCTTCTTTTGCTCGGCTTTAACTAACTGACAATTCATGCACTTGGATATAAACTTCCCAACGTTTCTCTTCATCCCTTCCCAGTAGTAGGTCTGCTTCATGTCTAGATACATTTTGTTACCACCAGAATGTATAGTCAGTTTCGAGTGATGATACCCTCTAAGCGCTTCACCTCTCAATCCATTAACATTGGTGTGACACCCACGTCCATTAATGTCACTCATTAAGAGAATGCATTAAGTTTCGTGAAGCGTTATAGGTAAACAGAAACATAAACATTACAAGACATATGTAAAATAGCAGCGAAATTAAAAACCTTTAGTAACCATAAAGCATCGAAGTTCAAAACATGGTTACATCATATGTCTTAAAAACATAAAATCCAGTATGTCATTAAAATTTTGTCTTGTACTTAAAACATCAGAGTACAATAAATAAAGAAGCATAATTCCCTAAAAAAAAGCATAGCCATACTAGAAAAGGATAAGAGCTCGAGAAATACATCTAAGCAGCTACAGGCAAGATGAAAGCAGAATCCTAGTCAAACTTGAGTATTCCATCCCTGAGAACCTGGGGGGAAATGGAAGAGAAAGAAGTGGGTCAGACATAAAGTCTAGCGAGTTCAGTTACTTTTTGCATATAAATAAGTAAAAGTATCATGACAGGCATATAAAGTGGATAAGAGCGATAACATCAAAAAAATAGGTATGACAAGTTAAACAGGATAACAAGACAGACTATACTACGCTTCTCTAATGATTATCCTTTTTCTCTACACCAATACTTGTGTCTTATTAACAAGATGATCACTAACAAGATAAGATGGCAGACTTAGGTATACTTCCAGTGAGAGGTTTTCACCCCATACAATCAACAAGTAGCCCGACATACCGGAGTTACCCCTAAGGGTATTAACGGGCTTACCAACATACCGGAGTCTAAATGTACCCTAATTACTACCCTAATCGATCGCCTCCATACTCCGTAGATACCCTGTGCTGGCTCCACAGTATGGTGTATCAATCCCTAAAGTGGAAACCCTTCATTTTCAAGATGTGCACAACTATACCTACAGGTGTCACGACGTCTAAACCTTTTCTGCTGGAACCATGCACGCACTTGACCCGGTCGGAATGTGCCACCACACCGTCCCCCACATTTGGATGTATTACAATCTGCCTAGTAAGTGTCCCCCGACTCCGACCTCGTTCGGAGTACTCGTTTGGTACCTATATATGGGTTACTGATTGAAACGGGTCCCACACACAAAATGATACAAGCTTCCCCTACGCTTGCATCCCCACTAAGTTTTCAACAGGTATTGCTATAATAGAGAAAAATATTGAATAACCCCCATAGGTTAAGTTTGTGGGCCTATATATATAAATATTACCCACACACCCAAGATATACTTAACCCTCCCTCTATTCATACAAGTTTACTTAATCCTAACTCAAGTTATACACTCATACAATCCCTATGGATTCAACTAGGTTAAGTACTCCAATTCATTACCATGTTCATTTACGGTTATAATGCATGAGACCTCCCGCACTAAGCCTACCACTTGTGGATGCTGGATATGTCGGTCGGTTCCAGGCGGACTTCTTCCACAAGTCGGACTTAACCTCGTGTCTTAGCACGTCTCATGTTTATCCGCTTAGACCCCTCACATTAGATTCACCACTTGTGATTGCTGGATATGCCGGGTGGTTCCGGGCAGACTTCTACCACAAATGCAATCTAAGCTAGTGTCTAAGCGCGATTACAGTTTCTAATTACTGTAATTCTAGGCATTCCAATTATTAACTAATTATTCCTATATCGTTATAGGTTTTCATGCCCCTTTCCCAAATTATATTCATAATCAACTCTATACCCCAAATTAAGATCTTTAATCACAAGTTGATTTATGCCCCAAATTCATATATTTCATTCAAGTTATGCCCAAATTTCCAACTACAAGTTATGCCCCCAATTATACTGTTTTTCCCCTCATTCCCAAATTAACACGTTTGCATATTTCAGCGGCATGCCTAGGCTCGAGGACAGCTTGGCTATAAAAATAAAAGCAAAAAGATGAAGGGAAGAGGACAGAAATGATCATACTAACAAGATTGACATATAATGGCAGAAATAGGAACAAACATATAGTGGCATAATGACAAGATAAGCATATAGGAACAAGTCTGATGAACATGTGACAATAGAACTAATTCTAACATAATAGGGACATCATAATAGTCATGATAAGATCTAAACAATGAATTAGATAGCCAACTAATAACAAATATGATTTAGCTATAAACATATAGGAACAAGCATGATGTGATCTAAACAATGAATTAAATCTACGAGAAATGGCAGATTTGACATGATAAATAGTACAGGTTCAAATCTAGTTCATAGTCATGTCAGAATAACTTAGAGAAACAGGTTATAGCAGATCTGATATGATTCAAATAGTCACATGCATAAATCCAAGTTATAGTCATGTCAAGATTTACTATTAATTATTTAAATCTAAAATTAACATAGACTCACAGCGTTTGGATCTAGAAAAATAGAGAAGGGATTGCTGGCGCTGAATCACAGATCTCTAAAATTGAATGACTCGACTGTTGAAGAAATAACTTGATTTAATCTGGGCAAAGGCAGCATCCAGTTCTCTATTATTTTTGGTGTGCAAAAACATGAGAAATGAGGCCATATGTATAGCCATCACATCAAACCCTAATCTGCCCAGATCTGCCATAGGGGGGTCGACCATTGGGTCGACACCCCTTGGTGGGATTTTTCCCTCTCCCCCAAAAACTCGATTTTGAACTGTTTTGAACTAATTTTGATTGTTATGTATGTATATAATTCTCTTGTGCATACATAAATTCCAAACCTTAATAACTTCCATATACGATGTCCGTTTTACGCAAACCAATTGTCTATTTTGACCAGAATTCCGAGACGAACGCAATGGCGCAGTCCGTTCCCCTTAATTTTGAATATTAGCTTAATTATTATTCAATTTATTATATTCTAGTGTTGTTAAAGTACGGGGTGTTACATTCTCCCCTACTCAAAGGATATCGTCCTCAAAATCTCAATGTTAAGAAGAATTTATATCCTACCATCCACATCCATCTACTCATCCACCAATCACAGGCATCCATTGTCCTTAAAATTTCTAATGCTTATATGAACATATGCAAAGGTGTGTGTATATGTCCTTACAATAATGCAAAAGATCAGGCAGTCTACTGATTCAGTCGACCTCCTTAATGCGATGTATGTTAGTGCCATGAATCCATCATGTATGCAAATAATTCTATTATAACATGTAAGTTCTATATGTCTGCACAATTATCCATCCAAATGCAACATCCATATGATGATACATCCATTTCCATCCATAAAAGAAGAAAAATGCACACACATCCATATGTAGTATGAGAGTGATTGAGCCGATCTAGTGCCTAATGTGTGTGTATATGCATCCTTGAGCAACCACTAGCAAACACTTGCATCCACTTACATCCATCAAACATAACATGTTCCAAACACTTGTTTACATCCATGGGATTCCTACCTAAAGTTCAAAGATTCAATCGATAGGATATACTTAAATGATAGAAACAAGCATGAATAAAAGCTTTGGAAAGGAAGTTAAGAACATACTCACGAAAAGAAAAGGGTACGAAGCACGAATCATGTCTTCGGTCTCCCAAGTTGCTTCTTCTGGGTTATCTCCCAACCGAACCTTTATCAAGTTGACTTCTCTATTTCATAGCTTCTTAACTTCTGATCCAAGAATACGGGTAGGAACTCGCCTAACTGTCGCCTCCCGTTCCACCCCTACTTCGTCCAATATACTCGGCTCAACTACTTCTGCGGTATCATGTAAACACTTCCACAAATGAGAAACGTGGAAAACATCATGAACGCTGGATATTCTCTCTGGCGAACCACATTCCTCAACGGTGATATCTTAATGAAAACTATGTCTCCCACTTCAAATTCGATATTAGTCTTTCTCTTGTCTGCATAGGACTTCTGCCTATCTTTAGCGGTCTTCATTCATCATCTAATAAGATCAGTCTTCTTGGATGTTTCTCTAACCATATCTGGTCCAAATAGTAGTCTTCTGTAGATTCCCACCAATAAGTCGGTGGCCTACAGGGTCGTCCGTACAATGCTTCGAAGGGTGCCATGCCAATACTAGCTTGATAGTTGTTATTGTAGGTGAACTTTACTAAAGGAAGATGCTATTCTTAAGTCCCTTCGAAGTCTAGGATACGCAGCCTTAAAAGAACCTCAAGGACTCTATTCACCCTTTCTGTCTGTCCATCGGTTTGAGGGTGATAAGCAGTGCTCAAACATAACCGTGTACCTAATTCTTATTGCAAGCTCCTACAAAATTCAGTGGTGAAAATGGGATCACGATCACTTACGATATTAGAAGGTACTCCATGAAGACGGACTATCTCACGAACGTAAACTGTGGTCAACCATGCTGCCGTCCTCTTACTCTTGACTGAAATGAAATGGGTGCTCTTAGTAAGTCTGTCTACTATAACCCAAATACTAGTGTTGCCTTTGATCTAGGAAAACCTTCTATGAAATCCATAGAGATGCTCTCCCACTTCCATTGTGGAGCCTCCAAAGGATGAAGTAAACCACCGGCATTTTTTTGCTCAGCTTTAACTTGCTGGCAAATTAAACATTGAGAAACAAACTCTGCCACATCTTTCTTCATCCCAACCCAAAAGAAAACCCTCTATATCTCTATACATATTATCACTACCTGGATGAATAGTCATCTTAGAATGATGGGCTTCTTCTAGGACTGTCTTCAAAAAACTCCCAGTTTGGCGAACACAAGGCCCCCAATCTCTTCGCAACCACCCTTTCTCATCTATGGAATATCTACCGAGTTAACTAGAAGTCTCCCCTTTACTAAGCCTATCCAAGATGTCTTAAATCTACGGATCCTCTCGCTGTGAAGCTCCTATCTAATCCATAAGGGTAGGTCGCACTTCTAGTGATGCAAATAAGTCAGGAAAAAACTCGATGGAGGGCCTAAAGTCAAAAGTCTCAAATTAAGATCCTTCTGCAGGAACAGTACTTGAGAGATTTATGATCAGTGTACAACTCGAACTTCTCTCCATGAAAATAATGACGCCACGCCTTAAGCGCAAGTACTATGGAAGCTAGCTCTAAGTCATGGGTAGGGTAGTTCTTCTCATGAACTCTTAGTTGTCTACCTCCATAACATACTACCCTTCCTTCTTGCATCAGAACCGCACCAAGCCCTGTACCACATGCATCAGTGTATACTGTAAGCACTTTGTTCCCATCGGCAAGGTCAAGACTGGGGTTATTGTCAGATCCCTCTTCAATCACTGGAAAGCAACATCACAATCTATATCCCATGAGAACGTCAAATTTTTCTTCGTCAGCCTGGAGAGTGGGGATAATATCTTTGCGAAGTCCTTAATGAACTTCCTATAATAGCCTTCCAAACCAAGAAAACTTCTCACCTCCGTTGCATTCTTTGAGATCTGCCAATCTTGAACTGCAAATACTTTTGTGGGATCTACTACTGTCCCCTCTTTAGAAACCACGTGCCCTTGGAATCTCACCTCTTCCCTCCAAAAATAATATTTGGAGAACTTTGTCTTAAGCTGGTGCGCACGGAGAGTTCTCAAAACTTCACTCAATTGTTGGGCATGCCCTTCCTCTCTCTTCGAGAAGATCAAGGTATCATCAACAAAGACCACAAGGAACTTATTTAGAAACTTCCGAAACACCCTACTCATTAGATCAACAAAATAGGCAGTTGCATTCTTCAACCCGAAAGGCATAACGAGCCATTCAAAGAAACCATCTGGAGTCCTAAAAGCGGTCTTATCTATACTGTCCTCGGCCACCCTCAACTGTTGAAAACCCATGGCCAAGTCTAACTGAGAGAAATCTGATGCACCAATAAGTTGGTCAAACAAATCATCTATCCTCGAGAGTGGGTGCTTGTTTTTCTTGGTGAGTTTATTCAACTCTCTATAGCCCACACATAAGCGAAGCGAACCATCCGTTTTAGTTGCGAATACCACCGGAGCACCCCATTCAGATATGCTTCATCTAATAAACCTTTCTCAAATAACTCCCCTACTTGCTTGCTAAGCTCCCTCCTTTCTCTTGAATCCATATGGCGCATAGGTAATGCAACTCGCTTTGCATTGTCTACCAAGTATATACGAAAATCGATCCCGCACCTCGAAGGTAAGCCCCGAACCTCGTCGAAAACATCAGAATACTTACGAACTACTGGTACAGATCGCAGATCATCGATAGATGCATCAAGAGACTCTAGGAAACTAAGCATGACAGACCCCTTAGGGTCACAAGAAATCTTGAGGGTCCTCCCATGGCAAGTCAAAAGCCTAACGACCCTCCTCTCATAATCCAGAATGGCACCATACATGGCTAGCCAATCCATCAGTAGAATCAAACCATAGCCCATAAAACCGAGCACATATGCATCGTACTCAAACTCGACATCTAACACTGATGTACTCAAACCCCGACAAATCATGGATAAATGAGCCAAAACACCAATGGGGTTTGAGACAACAATGGGATCCACTACCATACTAGTATTAAGGTGCAAAGACTCAACCACAAAATCAGATATAAATGAATGCGGATCGCTAGAATCAAAAAGAGTTCTAATAGGATGATTGGAAAGGGAAACCAAACCTTCCATGGAAACTTTCCTACCTCGATCTGGAGCACTGATCGTGAGAGCATGCACTTTCCCTCTGGAAGCTCCTGCTCTTTGACCATGTCCTTGCTTCTTTAGGCACTACTTAGAAAAGTGTCCGACCTCTCCACAACTGAAGCAAGCATTCTTCTTCTTTTGCAGTCCTCAATTAAATGACCCTCGTGTCCGCAATTATGGCACTTCCTCTTATCCTTAGCCTTGTCATTGTTCCCGCCTTTATTTTGTTGTTGTTGTTGTTGTCGTCCCTCCTTGGGCCATACTTTCTTGTTTTGTGTTTCCTCAACTTTAACTTCCTTCTTGTCAGCTTTATCTTCCTCATGCATTAAGGCCATATGAACAAGCCTCTCAAAAGTTGCTTCCATTGGAATATGAGACATGGCTAACCCATAAAGGGGTTCATTTAGTCCTTTAGCAAACCAAAAAGCTTTCTTATGCGGAGGGTCCACTAGCTCTAATCCAAACCTCGCTAGTTAGTTGAATTTGTTAACATACTCTTTAACAGTCATGCCGCCCTGCTTGAGCGCCAAGAACCTTTCCATTTGCATGCTTTTCTCAGCTTGAGAAAGAAACTTTACTTCAAACCTTGGTCGAAAATCATCTCAAGTCTCCACTGGATGCCCTGCGTGCGTCACTTCCTACAGAATGAAGCTTCATCTTTCAGTAGCCAGGCGGCTAACTGAATCTTCCTATGATCGTCCAATTCGAAAATTCCAAACATATCTTCTGTTTATTTGAGCCAATTCCTTGCCTCTATGAACGTCTCGCTTCCACAGAATGGCTTTCCTCCTACAGCACAGAAATCTTTGTAGATCTTAGAGAAATTATCTACATGCAGAGGAGGAGGAGGAGAAACGACGGGTGCAGCTGGGGGAGGAACAACAGCTTGACCACCGACAGGCGCCGTGGCCTCTAGATACCTACGAAGCCATCCTAGTTTCGTAACGCCCTCAGGAATATCAGGTTCCCCAAACATGCTGAAAAGAAAAGGAAAGGGATACAGACAAAGGATCGAAAGATATTACAAATGGCTTTGGGGAATAAGTTTTTCAAAATAGACTTTTCTTTTGAAAATGCTTCCTTTTAAAACCTTATTGAAAAAAAAATTCAAAAACTTTATCCAATCAGATAACCTTCAGCTTTGATACCAAGTGTGACACCACACGTTTGTTAATGTCACTCACTCAGAGAATGCATTAAGTTTCGTGAAGCGTTATAGGTAAACAGAGACATAAACATTACAAGACAGATGTAAAATAGCAGCGGAATTTAAAACTTTTATTAATCATAAAGCATCTAGTTCAAAACATGGTTACATCATATGTCTAAAAAACATAAAATCCAGTACATCATTAAAATTATGTCTTGTACTTAAAACATTAGAGTACAATAAATAAAGAAGCATAATTCCCTAAACAAAAGCATAGCCATAGTAGAAAAGGATAAGAGCTCGAGCAATACATCTAAGCAGCTCTAGGCAAGATGAAAGCAGGATCCTGGTCAAGCTTGGGTATTCCCTCCCTGAGAATCGGGGGGGGGGGGGCAAAAGAGAAACAAGAGGAAACAAAATGGGTCAGACATAAAGTCTGGCGAGTCCATTTACTTTTAGCATATAAATAAGTAAAAGTATCATGAAACACATATAAAATGGATAAGAGCAATAACATCATAAAAAACAGGTATGATAAGGTAAACAAGATAATATGATAGAGCATACTATGCTTCTCTAATGATTTTCCTTTTTCTCTGCACTAATACTAGTGTCTTATTAACAAGATGATCCCCAATAAGAATATGATGGTAGACTTAGGTGTACTTCCAGTGAGAGGTTTTCACCCATACAATCAACAAGCAACCGAACATACTGGAGTTACCCCTAAGGGTATTAACGGGGTCCCCAACATACCGGAGTCTAAGCGTATCCTAATTACTACCCTAATTGATCGGCTCCCTACTCCGTAGATACCCTGTGCTGGCCCCACGGTATGGTTTATCACTCGCTAAAGTGGCAACCCTTCGTTTTCTAGTTGTGCACAACCATATCTACTGGTGTCACGAACATCTAAACCTCCTCTGCTGGACCCATGCACGCACATGACACCGTTGAAATGCGCCGTGCACACCATCCCTCACATTTGGATCTCTTATAATCATCCAGTAAGCGTGCCCCGACTCTGACCTAGTTCGGAGTACTCGTTTGATACCTATATATGGGTTACTGATTGAAACGGGTCCCACACACAAGATGATACAAGCTTCCCCCTACACTTGCATCCCCACTAGGTTTTCCACAGGTTATGCCATACTAGTGTAAAATATTGCATAACCCCCACTGGCTAATTTTGAGGGCCTATATATATATACTACACACCCACCCAAGATATACTTAACCCTCCCTCTATTCATACAAGTTTACTTAACTCCAACTCAAGTTATACGTTCATACAATCCCTATGGATTCAACTAGGTTAAGTAATCCAATTCATTACCATATTCATTTACGGTTACAATGCACTAGACCTCCCACATTAAGCCTACCACTTGTGGATGCTGGATATGCCGGTCGGTGCCGGGCATACTTCTTCCAAAAGTCATACTTAACCTCGGGTCATAACACGTCTCGTGTTTATGCACTTAGACCCCTCACATTAGATTCACCACTTGTGGTTGCTGGATATGCCGGGCAGTTCCATGCAGACTTCCACCACAAGTGTAATCTAACCTCGTGTCTAAGCATGGTTACAGTTTCTAATTACTGTAATTCTAGGCATTTCAATTATTAACCAATTATTCCTATGTCGTTATAGATTTTCATGCCCCTTTCCCAAGTTATGTTCATAATGAACTTTATACCCCAAATTAAGGTCTTTAATCACAAGTTGATTTATGCCCCAAATTCATATATTTCATTCAAGTTATGCCCAAATTTCCAATTACAAGTTTTGCCCCAAATTATACCGTTTTTCCCCACCTTCCTAAATTAACGCGTTCACATATTTCAGTGGCATGCCTAGGCTCGAAGATAGCCTGGCTATAAAAATAAAAGCAAAACGATGAAGGGAAGAGGACAGAAATGATCATACTAACAAGATTGACATATAATGGCAGAAATGGACATAAACATATAGTGGCATAATGACAAGATAGGCATATAGGAAAAGATCTGATGAACACGTGACAATAATACTGATCCTAACATTATAGGACATCATAACAGTCATGATAAGATCTAAACAATGAATTAGATAGCCAACTAACCACAGATCTGATTTAGCTACAAACATAATAGGAACGTGCATGATGTGATCTAAACAGTGAATTAGATCTATGAGCAACGGCAGATCTGACATGATAAATAGGTATAGGTTCAGATCTAGTTCATAGTCATGTCAGAATAACTTAGATAAACGGGTTATAGCAGATCTGATATGATTCAAATAGTCATAGGCATATATCCAAGTTATAGTCATGTCAAGATTTACTATTAATTATTTAAATATAAAATTAACACAGACTCACAGTGTTTGGATCTAGAAAAATAGAGAAGGGATTGCTGGCGTTGAATCATAGATCTCTAAAATTGAATGACTTGATTGCTGAAGAAATAATTTGATTTAATCTGGGAAGAGGCAGCATCTAGTTCTCCATTATTTTTGGTGTGCAAAAACATAAGAAATGAGGCCATATATATAGCCATCACCCCAAACCCTAATCTTCCCAGATCTACCACAAGGGGGTCGACACCTCCTTGATGGGGTCGACACCCTTGGGCTGAGTTTTTCCCGCTCCCCCCAGAAACGCGATTTTGAACTGTTTTGAACTGATTTTGATTGTTATATATATATAGTTCTCTTATGCATACATAAAATTCAAACCTTAATAACTTCCTCATACGGTGTCTGTTTTACGCAAACCAGGTGTCTATTTTGACCAGAATTCCGAGACGAACGCAATGATGTAGTCTATTTCTCTTAATTCTGAATATTAACTTAATTATTCTTAAATTTATCATCTTTTAGTGTTGTTAAAATACGGGGCGTTACAATTGGGTACAAGCAGTTTTCCATTCTTTCGAAGCCATCCTTCTCAATCAAGTCCATACTTGTTCATTTCCTCACCGTTGATACCCATCTCTACTTTGGAGATGATTTCCTATAGGTTAGGATCATCTCTCTGACTAGAACCGATCCGCTCAATTAAAGTCGGTATGATCATCAAATTTGCTAGCATATCTGGATCCAATTCACATTTAGGTCTGAAATCATATCCCGCGATATACTCCAGTTGCTTCCATTCAAGAGACATAGCCCCTAAATTGGCATGTCTCCTACTCGGTGCATCAGCTACCGCATTACCCTTCTGGGGGTGTGTATGCGATATTGAAATCATATGAAGCTAAGAACTCTAACCATCTCTGCTGACGAAGATTTAAATCCTTCTGAAAGAAAAGATACTTTAATGATTTATGATCAGCAAACAACTCGAATCTTTCTCCCCAGAGATAATGTCTCCACATCTTCAACGCGAACATGATCGCTGCCAATTCCAAATCATGGGTAGGATATCTTTTCCAATGTTGTTTCAGTTGTCGACTAGCATAAGCCACAACCCTACCTCCTTGCATCAGTATAGCACCTTGCCCGGTACCACAAGCATCTGTGTATACCGTCATCTCTTCATTCTCCTTAGGAATAACTAATACTGGTGCGCATGTTAGCTTCTCCTTTGGGCTCTTAAACGCATTATCACACCTTTCGTCCTAAGCAAAAGCTTGATTCTTTTTGGTCAACTGAGTTAATGGTGCCACTTTTTTGGAGAAGTCCTGGATAAACTTACAATAATATCCAGCTAACCCTAAGAAACTTATTACGTTCATTGCATTCTTGGGAGTAGGCCAATCTTGCACCATAGCCACCTTCGCAGGGTCTATGACAATACCATTTTCTGAAACAATGTGGTCTAAGAATCTCACTTCCCTCCTCTAGAAGTGACATTTAGAAAATTTTGCTTTCAGTTGGTGTTTCCTCAACACCTCCATCACTACCTTCAAATGTTCTGTGTGTTCCAACTCTGGCCTCGAGTAAATCATGATATTGCCTGTGAACACAAGAATAAACTTATTTAATTAATCTCTGAAAACCCTATTCATAAGATCAACAAAATATGCGGGTGAATTGGTCAAGCCCCGAATGGCATGACCAACCACTCATAGAATCCAGACGGTGTCCCAAATGCCATTTTAGGTATACTCTCAGCTGCTACTCAGAGCTGATGAAATTCTGTCATGAGATCTAATTGGGGGAACACTCTTGCACCATTTAGCTGATCAAACAAATCATCTATCCATGGAAGAGGATACTTATTCTTCATAGTTACCTTGTTCAACTCGCGGTAGTCCACACATAAGCGAGGGGAACCATGGGACTTGGTAGCAAATACAACCAGTGCTCCCTACTCGGAAACATTTATTCGGATAAATCCCTTCTTCAAAAGATCGCCCACTCGTACCTCGAGCTATCGCTGCTCCCTCGGCGCCATACGACAAAGTGGCATAACTATAGGTCTGACATCTTTCACTAAATCAATCCGAAACTTGATCTCTCAGTGCGGTGGAAGTCTGGTCACTTCCCCGAAGATGTCCGGATACTCGCAAGCAATAGGCATATCTGATAACACATCATGCAGGACGCCGAGGGAATTTAGAAAACTAGCCATCACCGCATCACTAGGTAGGCAACCCAATACCACCCTCCGCCCATCATCCTCTCTAATGGTCACCGAAGATCCCTCGCAGTCTACCACCACCCCATACCTTTGGAGCCAATCGACTCCCAAAATAATGCCAAACCCAGTAAAGCCCAAAACAAAGCAATCGCAAGCAAACATACATCCGTGACTAGATAAGACCAAATTACGACAAATCATGCTAAGGCTAGTCGAACCACCGGTCGGGTTTGTTACTGTCAAAGGTCTATCGACTATCTCGGGTTCTAATTCCAACCTATCTACCAGGTCACTAGATACGAATGAATGTGAAGCCCCGGTATCAAAATATACTCAAACAGGAACATCTTAAATAGAAAGCATACCTAGCATACCCTGAAAAATGACACTTTTTCCGTTCTTCGTCGTAGTTGGGGCATTTGACGAAGAAGGAGCAACGTTGATAGCATATGCTTTAATGATCTGCTTCTCCTTAGGAGGTTATGGACATTTGTCCTTGTGATGTCCCACTTGGCCACAATTGAAGCACTTCCTATCCGCCGGCTTTGCTCGAAAATATCTGGCATAGTGGCCCTTCTTGCTACAACTAAAGCACTCGATATCTTTCTTATCCTTCTTTTTCTGACCATCCATGGTTTGGTTATGTTTCCTCTTATTCTAGGAATTCTACTTGCCTCCCCGCTTGCCTGCGGTTTTGTCTCTCCTAAAGATGTAACAGCGACCTCGGTCTTTGGCTTAGGGTAAAGACTCCCCGACCTCAATGCCTTTCCCATAATAGATTTGAACATCTCATTGAAGTGGTTTATAAGTCTTTCCCCTAGGTTAAACTATGCAACCTAGGCTTTGATACCAAGTGTGACGGCTGCCCCGTATCATCAGACATTTCCCCCAAAATGCGATGTGCCAATTCCCAACTAGCACGGGACGATTGTCAAAAGAAATGGCTTGAAACGATGAATCACCAAGAACCTGCAGTGTATCTCATAGCACATGTAATAAAATATAATGATAACATAACTTGATATAAACAGGCGATATAGTGCATAAGCTGAAAAATAAACCATATCCATCAGAGTAGTGGAATCTAAAAATACAGCTTATGATCCAAACCATTATTACAACTTCAAAATACTGTCTCTAAAAAGAAATAAAAGAGGTACACTACTAATGCCCAAAGCATTGACTAGCAACAATACAGGGCGAATATATATATATATATATATATATATATATATAGTAAGTGGAAGCCTCTTGCTCGTCTCTGGACAGCTACTCGTGCATAACCACCTAACCTGTCTCTAGTCTGCTCGTTTAGGAGAACCTAGAGTAATAAGAAGAGACATAAAACTTTGGGTCAGATGAAATTCTGGTATGAGAGATAACAGTAGAATAAAACAATAACAGGTATAAAATAATCATACCTGCCTTGGACCTACAACCAAAGAGTTAGCACAACGAGACACTAACATACAGTGTAAAATGGGAGTGTGCATGTCATAGTGATAGCAAATATCAAACACAGCAGTCATCCTCACATCTCTTACTCAGTACGTAAAGCATACGGTATCTACCGCTTTGATCACCAAATCCATTGGGGCCATGACAGTGTCCAACTCCGTACAACTATCGCTATGACCACTTTGCCCTTTGGGGCCCTAACAGAGTCCCACTCCATATAACCTCTGGCCCCACTGCACTGGCCCCTAGTCAATAACCATACCGAGCCAACTAGTCCTTATAGCCCTGGCCCTGGTTCGTCTACATATCCCTTTTATCAATGGTGAACCAAAGTTATGAATATCGATAACCCCTTTGCACACGTCACGCAACAAGCCCATGTGATGGCCCGCACTGAATCAGCCGGCATTTCACCAAAATGCGATGTGCTAATGCCCGACTAGCACGGGACGACCATCAAAGAAAAAGGGTTTGAAACTATGAATCATCAATAACCTGTAGTATATCTCACAACGCATGGAATAAAATATAATAGTAACATAACTTGATATAACACAGGCGAGACAGTACATAAGCTGAAACTAAACCGTAACCATTAGAGTAGCGGAATCCAAAATACAGCTTATGATCCAAATCATTATTACAACTTCAAAATACTGCCTCTAAAAAGAAAATAAAGAAGGTGCACTACTATTGCCCAAAGCAGTGACCATCAACAACACAGGGAGAATATATGTATATAATACGTGGAAGCCTCCTGCTCGTCTCCGGATAGCTACTCGCGCATCACCACCTAACCTACCTCTAGTCTTCTTGTTTATGAGCACCTAGAGTAATAAGAAGAGACATAAAACTCTGGGTCAAACGAAAGTCTGGTATGAGCAATAGCATAAAAATGAAGCAATAACAGGTATAAATAATCATATCTGAACCTGGACCTGCAACCAAAGAGTTAGCACAACAAGATGTACGGTACTCTAAGGTAACACTAACAAACAGTGTAAAATGGGAGTGTGTGTCATGGTGATAGCAAACATCAAACATAGCAATCATCATCACATCACTCACTCAGTGTGTAAAGCATACAATATCCACCGCTTTGATCACCAAATCTATTGGGGACATGATGGCAACTCCGTACAACTATTGCTATGAACATACTTCCTTAGTCCATAGTCAATAACCCTACCCAATGCACACATCCATGGCTCTAGGTTAAGGGCCAACCAGTCCACACTTCCCTGGTTTTGGTTCGTCTACATGCCCCCTCTCTTCAATGGTGAACCAAAGTTACAGATATTGATAACCCCTCTGCACACGTCCCGCAGCAAAGCCCAACTCTAGAAGTTAGCTCGATGGTTCCCATCTGGATCCTGAGTAATAACTTCTCATTTGGACTTCCTTTGCATCTTGGGTTTTAGTTGAATTATAGTTAATCTTCAGAAGAGTTCACAATTGTCGTCGCATGGAAGAAGTTTGAATCTGGTTCACTTTGGAGTCATCATCTTGGTTCGGGTCGTGGTCGTTGCCCTTGTTAGAGTCTGTTCATGGCTCATGACCCCACCGGTTCGTGAACCCCCCCACCATTTCGTGACCCCCCCGGTTTGTGACCTTCGTCTTGGAGCGGTTCGTGACCATCATCTTGGAGCAGTTCGTCACCATCATCTTAGAGCGGTTCATGAGACATACTCCCTTCAGGAATCGAAGTTCTCTTGCGCGGTTCTTGAGGCATACCTTCTTTAGGAACCGGTTTTTTAGAGTTTTTCCAGCAAGCTAATTTCGCCAAACAATGGCGTTTTCAACCATTCTAACCTTACTATGAAGTCATAAAACATACCAAACAATAGTATTAACATGTAGAATCAACCAAGAACACCAAAATATCAATCATATGAAATATTTTAGATCAAACATACCCAAAAAGCTTGATTTTCCCCTTAATCCCCTTAAGCATGTTTTAACTATAAGATTAGCAAACTTAATCCAAATAACCCAAATTTTCACCAGTGACATAAAATAATATTTTAGAATTTCTACATATTTTTCCATATTTTTATGATGCATAATTTCGCTAATTATCACTAATCACCCCTAATTAGCCGTAATCAGTGAATAAAAGTGCAAATCACTCACCTTAGCCACAAATGAATCTTAGATCTGAAACTATGACTGATATGGCACAAATTCCAATGTATATAAGCAACTCTATCTCTCTGATTTGATGCTAATTTCTCTTGATTTGATGTAGTTTTGCCTAATTTGTGATTAGGAAGTGATTAGGGATGAATTTAGAAGGTGGGGGCTATTACTAGGGTTAGAGAAAGGTACGTGTTGGCTGCAAAAATGAAAATGAGTCATCCTCTAACTCTTTTCACCCCTCCCATAACCCTAATCCCGAAATGGGTTATGGGCCTAATCACTAGTCACCTAATTAAGCCCGGTTAAGCTGTTTTTTTAATCTCCAAACTTTATTTCAGCCATATCTCCCAAACAGTATGTCCGTTGATTAATGTGACTACTCTATGGAAAAGTAAACCATCATCCAAATCCAATGGAAGTGGTTTCAGATCAAAAATCCTTACCAATCAAAATTTATAGGCAAAACAATATTCGCTAAGGACAAAACGGTCATTTAAAATTCGACAAAAATCGTGAACATGGGAAATGACCCCAATAGTCGTTTCCCAAATTTACACGGTCATCTGACTTCGTATGTGAATGAAATAAATATTCTACGATCCTTTGATGCGTAGAATGCGGGTCGTTACACTCCCCCCCCCCCCCCCCCCCCAAAGAAATTTCGCCCCTGAAATTCCTTAACTAAGAAAACATACAAAGGTGTCCCACATGCATGTCAACCATTTATAAACAATCAAACATACACATTAATATAACAAGCAAATCCTAGCATGCGGTTTACTAACAAAGGGATAACTATATCGCGATTAAAATCTTACCAGGCAAAGAGTTCAGGATACGACTTCCTTACGCTCTCCTCTGTTTCCCAAATACAGTCATTCTCATTATCACCCCACTGGAACTTAACCACTTTCACCGTCTTCCTTCGAAGTTGCTTCGTATCATGTCCAACAATACAAATCGTTCTATGGATCCCAACTGCCTCAGATTCCACTTCGATATCATCCAACTGGTGTGGTGAAATAGTCATATTAGAATCGTGCGCGAACTTCCTTAACTGGGAAACATGAAATAAGTCGTGGGCTCCCGCCATCTTGTCAGGTAATCCAACTTTATACACTAAATTCCCAACTTGTTCGAGAACTGGAAATGGACCAACAAACCTTTATGCCAACTTACATCCCCTACCAAATCTAACTACATGCTTCAACGGAGAAATTTTGATGAATACCAAGTCGCAAACGGAGAATTTCAAATCTCTTTTCCTTTTATCAGCATAACTCTTCTGCCTATCTTGGGTAGCCTTCATTCGCTGTTGAATAACCTTGATCTTATCTGAAGTTTCTCTTATTACTTCTGGCCCAAGCCCAAATTCTCACCGGTTTCCAACCAACATAATGGTGAGTTGCACGGTCTTCCGTACAAAGCTTCAAATGTAGCCTTATCAATAATGGACTGATAACTATTATTGTATGCGATCTCAACTAAATGCAAATGGTCATCCCATGAACCCCCAAAATCCAATATACAAGCTCTCAAGAGATCCTCTAATACACGATTCATCCTCTCTGTTTGATCGTCGGTTTGAGGATGATACACGGTACTGAGAGGTAATTCTGACCCTAAAGCCTCTTGTAAACTCTTCCAAAACTCACTAGTAAATAATGGATCTCGTTCACTCACAATACCTTTAGGTACTCAATGAGATCTCACTACCCACTTCATATACAGTTCTGCTAACTTAGTTGTCATTCTGTTCAACTTGACCGGTATAAACCTTGCACTTTTAATCAATCGATCCACAATCACCCAAATATTATCATGACCCGATCTAGTCCTTGGTAAACCATCAATGAAATTCATTGGGACTTGTTCCCATTTCCATTTGGGAATTTCCAACGGTTGTAGCAAACCACTTGGCTTCTTTTGCTCGGCTTTAACTAACTGGCAATTCATGCACTTGGATATAAACTTCACAATGTCTCTCTTCATCCCTTCCCAGTAGTAGGTCTGCTTCATGTCTCAATACATTTTGTTACCACTAGGTTGTATAGTCAGTTTTGAGTGATGACATTCTCTAAGCACTTCATCTCTCAATCCATTAACGTTGGGTACAACTAGTCTCCCATTCTTTCAGGTCCATCCTTCTCGATCAAGACCATACTTGTTCATCCTCTCGCTGTCGATACCCATCTCCACCTTGGAGATGATTTCCAATAGATTAGGATTGTCCCTTTGACTGGAACCAATCCTCTCAATCAAAGTCGGCCTGATCGTCAAACTTGCTAACATCTCTGGATCCAATTCGTACTTAGGTCTGAAATCATATCCCGCGATATACTCCAATTGCTTCCATTCCAGAAACATAGCCCCCAAATTAGCATGTCTCCTACTCAATGCATCAGCTACCGCATTGGCCTTCCCGAGTGTGTATGCGATATTGAAATCACATGAAGCCAAGAACTCTGACCATATTTACTGACGAAGATTTAATCCTTTTGAGAGAAAAGGCACTTTAATGACTTATGATCGGTAAACAACTTGAATCTTTCTCCTAAGAGATAATGTCTCCACATCTTTAATGCAAACAAGATTGCTGCCAATTTAAAATCATGGGTAGGATATCTTTTCTCATGTGGTTTTAGTTACCGATTAGCATAAGCTACAACCTTACCTCCTTGCATTAATACAGCGCCTAGTCTGGTACCGCAGGCGTCTGTGTATACCGTCATATCTTCGTTCCCTTTAGGAATGACTAACACTGGTGCGCATGTTAACTTTTCCTTTAGACTCTTAAATGTATACTCGCACCTTTCATCCTGGACGAAAGCTTGATTCTTCTTGGTCAACTGAGTTAACGGTGCCGCTATCTTGGAGAAGTCTTGGATAAACTTATGATAGTATCCAGCTAACCCCAAGAAACTTCTCACGTCTGTTGCATTCTTTGGCATAAACCAATCCTGTACCGTAGCCACCTTCGCATGATCCACGGCAATACCATTCTCTAAGACAACATGGCCCAAGAATCTCACTTCCCTCCTCTAGAAGTGACTCTTAGAAAATTTTGCTTTCAATTGGTGTTTCCTTAACACCTCCATCACTATCCTCAAGTGTTCCTTGTGTTCTTCCTCTGTTCTCGAGTAAACCGAGATATCGTCCACGAACACAAGAACAAACTTACTTAATTGATCTCTGAATACCCTATTCATGAGATCCACAAAACACGCTAGTGCATTAGTCAAACCGAATGGCATGGACCACCACTCATAAAATCCAGACGGCATTCGAAATGTCGTTTTAGATATACTCTCAACTGCTACACGGAGCTGATGAAATCCTGTCGCGATATCCAAATGGGAGTACACTATTGCTCCATTTAGTTGATCAAACAAATCATCTATCCATGGAAGTGGATACATATTCTTCCCAGTCAACTTGTTTAGCTCATGGTAGTCCACACATAAGCGAAGGGAACCATCGATATTGGTAGCAAATACGACTAGTTCTCCCCACTCGAAAACACTTCTTCAGATAAATCCCTTCTTCAAAAGATCGCTCACTTGCACCTCGAGCTCTCAGTGCTCCCTTGGCGCCATACGATGAAGAGGCACCACTATAGGTTTGGCATCTTTCACTAAATCAATCTGAAAGTCGATCTCTCGTTGTGGTGGAAGTCCGGTCACTTCCTTGAAGAGGTTCAAATACTCACCAGTAATTGGCACATCTGATAACTCATCCTGCAGAATGTCGAGGGAATGTAGAAAACTAGCCATCACCTCATCACTAGGTAGGCAACCCAATACCACCCTCCGTCCATCATCCGCTCTAATGGTCACCGAAGACCCCTCACAGTCTACCACCACCCCATATCTTTGGAGCCAATTGACTACCAAAATAATGCCAAACCCAGTAAAGCCCAAAACAAAGCAATCACAAGCAAACATACATCTATGACTCGATAAGACCAAATTACGACAAATCATGCAAAGGCTAGTTGAACCACCGATCGGGTTCGTCACAACTAAAGGACTATCGACAATCTCAGGTTCCAATCCTAACCTATCTATCAGGTAACTAGATATGAAGGAATGGGAAGCCCCAGTATCAAACAATACTCGAACAGAAACATCATAAATAGAAAGCATACCTTGAATAACAACACCCTTTCCCTTCAACGCCGCAGTTAGGGCATTCGACGAAGAAGGAATAACATTGATAGCATATGCTTTCACGATCTGCTTCTCCTTAGGGGATTGTAGATATTCATTCTTAAAATGCCCTAGCTAGACACAGTTGAAGAACTTCTTTTCCCCTGGTTTTGCTCGACAATCTTTGGCATAGTGAGCCTTCTTGCCATAGCTATAACACTCGATTTCTTTCTTATTCTTCTTTTTCTGACCATCCTTGGTCTGGTTCTACTTCCTCTTATTTTGAGAATTATTCTTGCCTCCACCGCTTGCTTGCAGCTTTGGATCCTCTGCAGATGTAACAACAACCTCAGTATTTGACTTAGGGTAAAGGTTCTCAGACCTCAATGTCGTTCCCACAGTAGATTCAAATGTCTCATTGATATGGTTTATGAGTCTCTTCCCTAAGTACTCATCTAGTCCAGTTATGAACTTCTTGTTCTTCTTCTCAACATTATCAATAAGAGACAATCCATATTTCGATAAGATATCGAATTCAGCAATATACTCCAAGACTGCCCTATCATTCTGCCTAAGCTCCAAAAACTTCCTGAACAATTTTGATTTCTGAGCAGCTGGAATGAACTTGTCACTGAAAAGGGTCTTAAACTGATTCCAAGTAACTTGATCCTCGGGAGTATCTGCTTTAATAGCATTCCACCAATTCATAGCCCGTCCTTGAAGCTGACGCGATGCTAACTTTCTCTTCATTGCATCCTCGATCCCCAGATCCTTGAAGATGTGCTCACAACTATCAAGCCAATCTTGAACCTCCATGGCTGATTCTGTTCCATGGAATGGCTTTCCACCAAGATTAGTATAATCCTTGTAGAGCTTGGCAAAATCGGCTCTAGGCGCCTGCACTACTGCACCACCACCATTAGCAGCATTATGAACTGCTCCCTGAGTATCCATAAGCATTTCTCCCATGAAGATAGTAAACATCGTTCTCATATTAGGGACATTCCTACCATTAGCCCCTGAACCCGTACTCCTCGTATTTCAGCTCATCGTCCAATCTGTAAAGAGAAACAATTAACCATCTCCTTAGTGGTGCCAGTGCAGTGCGACTTCTTCCTTAGATATACTAGTAGTATATATATAGTTTTTGGAAACCAAAATATCACAAATACGCGCTATCATATATGTATACACTCTCCCAATTGTCTTCCCCTAGGTTAAACTATGCAACCTAGGCTCTGATACCAAGTGTGACGGCCCACCCCGAACGAGCTGACATTTCCCAAAATGCGCTGTGCTAATGCGCGAGTAGCACGGGACGGTCGTCAAAGAAAAAGGATTTGAAACTATGAATCATCAAGAACCTGTAGTATATCTCATAACACATGGAATAAAATATAATAGTAACATAACTTGATATAACACAGGCGAGGCAGTACATAAGATGAAACTAAACCATAACCACTAGAGTAGTGGAATCCAAAATATAGCTTATGATCCAAATCAATATTACAACTTCAAAATACTCTCTAAAAAGGAAATAAAGAAGGTGCACTACTAATGCCCAAAGCAGTAACCATCAGCAACACATGGAGAATATATGTATATAATACGTGGAAGACTCCTGCTCGTCTTCGGACAGCTACTCGCGCATCACCACCTAACCTGCCTCTAGTCTGCTTGTTTAGGAGCACCCAAAGTAATAAGAAAAGACATAAAACTCTGGGTCAGACGAAAGTCTGGTATGGGTGATAGCAACAAAATGAAGCAATAAATGGTATAAATAATCATATATGAACCTGGACCTGCAACCAATGAGTTAGGACAAGAAGATGTACAATACTCTAAGGTAACACTAACATACAGTGTAAAATGGGAGTGTGTATCATGGTGATAGAAAACATCAAACATAGAAATCATCCTCACATCACTCGCTCAGTGCGTAAAGCATGCAATATCCACCGCTTTGATCACCAAATCTATTGTGTCCATGATGGCAACTCCATACAACTATTGCTATGACCATACTTCCCTGGTCCATAGTCAATAACCCTACCCAGTCCACACATCCCTGGCTATAGGATGAGGGCCAACCAGTCCACACTTCCCTGGCACTGGTCCGTCTACATACCCCCACTCTTCAATGGCGAACCAAAGTTATAGACATCGGTAATTCCTTTGCACACATTCCGCAGCAAAGCCCAACTCTAGAAGTTAGCTCGTCGGTTCCCATCCGGATCCTGAGTAATAACTTCTCATTCGGACTTCCTTTGCATCTTGGATTTTGGTTGAATTGTAGTTAATCTTCAGAAGAGTTCACAATTGTCGTCGCATGGTAGAAGTTTGAATCTGCTTCAGTTTGGAGTCATCATCTTGGTTCGGGTCGTGGTCTTCGTCAGATCCATTCGTGGCTCGTGACCCCACGGTTTGTGACCCCCACCCCCGGTTTGTGACACCCCCCAGTTTGTGACCCCCCCGGTTCATGACTATCATCTTGGAGCGGTTCGTGACCATCATCTTGGAGCAGTTCGTGAGACATACCCCCTTCAGGAATCGAAGTTCTCCTGGGTGGTTCGTGAGGCATACCCCCTTTAGGAAACGGTTTTCTGTAGTTTTTCCAGCAAGCTAATTTCGCCAAAAGATGGCGTTTTCAACCATTTTAACCTTACTTTGAAGTCACAAAACATGCCAAATAACAGTAGTGACATGCAGAATCAACCAAACACACCAAAATATCAATCACGCGAAATATTTTAGACCAAACATACCTAAAAAGCTTGATTTTCCCCTTAATCCTCTTAAGCATGTTTTAATTATAAGAATAACAAACTTAATTCAAATTTTCCCCAGTGACATAAAATAATATTTTAGAATTCATACATATTTTTCCATACTTTTATGATGCATAATTTCGCTAATTATCACTAATCACCACTAATTAGCCGAAATTAGTGATGAAAAGTGCAAATCACTCACCTTAGCCACAAATGAATCTTAGATCTGAAACTATGACTGATATGGCACGAATTCCAATGTATAGCTGCAGCTCTATCTCTAATTTAATGCTAATTCCTCTTGATTTGATGTAGTTTTGCTTAATTTGCGATTAGGAAGTGATGAGGGGTGAATTTAAAAGGTGGAGGCCATCGCTAGGGTTAGAGGAAGGTAAGTGCTGGCTGGAAAAATAAAAACGAATCATCCTCTAACTCTTTTCACCCCTCCCATAACCCTAATCCTGAAATGGGTTATGGGCCTAACCACTAATTCCCTAAATAAGCCCGGTTAAGCTGTTTTTTATCTTTAAACCTTATTTCAGCCGTATCTCCCAAAGGTTAAGTCCGTTTGATGAATGTGACCACTCTACGGAAAGGCAAACCATCATATAAATCCAATGGAAGTGGGTTTAGGTCAAAAATCTTTACCAGTCAAAAGTTATAGGAGAAACAAGATTCGCCAGGTGCAAATTTATCATATAAAATTCTGAAAAAATCATGAACATGGGAAATGACCCCAATAGTCTTTTCCCACAGCCATATGACTTCGTATGTGAATGAAATAAATATTCTATGATCCTTTGATGCGTAGAATGTCGGTCGTTACAGCCCAATTCTAGAAGTTAACTCATTTGTTCCCATCTGGATATTGAGTAATAACTTCCCATTTGGACTTCCTTTGCATCTCGGGTTTTGGTGGTCTTCAGAAGAGTCGTCGCGTAGAAGTCGTAGCACACATCCGACTCGGTTTGGTTCGTCAGCTCAGTTCGGCTCGGATCGTTATTGGACCCACACTTTGGTTCGGTTCGGGGTCCTTGGATCGGTTCGGGTTCTCCTATTTAGGTCGGCCATTTCTATTCGGTTCGAACAAGAATGCCAGCCTGGTTCGGTTCGACATCTCTAGCTTGGTTCGGCTCTTTCGGTTCGGTTCAGTCCGCTTTGCTCGGTTTGGTCCCTCGCCCCAGTTCCATTTCCGTTTGGTCTGACCCCAACTCAACTCACACTGGCCTTCCTTGTTGCCTTGCTTCCTCCTGCCACCGGTTCGGTTTGGAACCTCCAACTTGATCCGATCCGGAATCCTAGCACTTTTCCAACAAGCTTATATCGGTCATTCCCGCCATACGACGGTGTTTCCAACCATTCTAACTTTCCTATGCAATCATAAAACATACCAAACAGCAGTAACAACATATAGGTTCAATCAAAAAAAATCAAAACATCAATTACATAGGCTATTTTAGGTCAAACATACCCAATTCCAAGCTTTTCCCCTTAATCCCCCTAAATTCCGGGATTAGCAAACTTAATCCAAATTAACACAAATTTATAGCAGTCACATAAAATATTATTCTAGAATTTTTACATATTTTTCGGTATTTTTATGTGTCATTAATTCGCTAATTATCACTAATCACCCCTAATTAGCCATAATTAGTGAATAAACATGCTAATCACTCAACTTAGCTAATAATTAGTGATAGATCTAAAACTTTTACTGATTTGGCTCGGATTCCTGTGTAGTACTGCAGTTCTACCTCAAATTTGATGCTAATCCGACTTGATTTGATGTTAATTTTCTTAGTTAGTTGTAACAACCCGGAATTTTTGGGGCCAATTTAAAATTTTTATTTTGGGAATTTAAAAGAAAATTGGATATTTAAAACTATTTATTTTAAATAATAATGGCTAAAAATTTAATTTTAAATCAAAAATAAAACAAATAAATTTATTTAATTATATAGGGAGTTTAAAATAGCACTACAGTTTGAAATTTTAAAGGTGTGGAATGATGAATGTTATATTTAATGATGATTGTTTTATTAAAAGCCAATATCTCATGTTAATTTAAATTTGATAAATCGTCATGTTAGTATACATTATACGTTAGAAATCAATTTTGTCCTATATGTTAAGAAATCAAATTCTGGTCATTACTATTAGCAATCAATTCTGGTCATTACTATTAGCAATCAATTCTGGTCATTACTATTAGAAATCAATTCTGGTGATTACTATTCGCAATCAAATTTGTCATCTATGATAAATAAATATGTCATTGATTAATATAAATGTTGTAATAAATGAATATGTCATTGATTAGCATAACAAAAATTAACATTTTGTTAAGAGAATTTGTGTAATAACAAAATTAACATTTTGTTAAGAGAATTTGTGTAATAACAAAAGTCACATTTTTGTTAAGAGAATTTGTATTAAAACAAAATGACATTTTTGATTGGAAATTTAGAAAGAATAATCAACTATAAATATACATGAGAATAAAAGATGAATGGAAACGTTAGGTAAATTAAATAGATTGTTATAAATGGATACAAGGCAAAATAAATAAAGAGTATTCTATGGAAAGCACTAATGGCTTAAAAGAATAAAAATCATGTATACTTATAACCATTCTCTCTCTCTTATTCTTTGTAGTCCAATTTAATATATTCCCTTAATTATGATAATGGATATTTATGTTTGAAATTTAAAAAGGCACACACAAACATTCTAACCATTAGCGTTAAATAATTAATGACGCATTCATTTCTTTCCGCCATTTGCCTTTGAAATTTGAATGAGAAATAAGATGCCACTTCAGCCTTAATAACAATTTATTTTCCATTGTAACATACAATGTGGGGATTAGCGGGCCTTAACTAAAATTAAATAATATTTTAATATAATATTATATATTCCTTCATAAAACAAACTCTAATTCATTCTATACACTAGTCGCCACTATCAACTTCAATGGCTGAAACTATTCCAAAATTATTCCCCAATAATTCCCAATCCATTTCAAATTAATTCAAATTTCCAAAACCAAATCGTAGAGATTCTTCGTGGCTTCCGATCGGATTCTGGCATTGTGAGGTGATGGCTACGACGGTTTGAAGGGGTCAAAGTTTGGGATTGGTTGTCACAGAAGGGAAGACGATGAATAACAGTGAAAGGCGGTTAATGTTTTCTGAAGCGAAGGTTAAGAGAAATATTTGTATTAATCATACAATTAATTCATAAATATAATTAAAATTGCATATGACTATAACTCTTTAAAATTGAATCAGAAATGGACGGTTTTCGTTGCGTTGGATTCGTAGCGATGAGATTCACAAACTTGGACAGAGAAGGAGTAGTTCAGATTTTGGTCAAATTTCGGTTTTGAATTATTCAGCCAAAGCTCGGTGAGAATTCTAATTTATTTAAAATAAATATAAATCTATGAAAATTGTGAAATTATGGGTTGTGTATTTTGATCCTGATCTGCGATGTGATGATAGTTGTATGTGATTATGCATGATTATTGAAATATGTGGTTATGCTATGTGATGGCTATGTTGTCTAGATCTGTAAAAATTTTGATGCAATCATAATAAAGTTCCCATCTTATTCTTATCTTTACTCTGTTCTATTAAAGTTTAAATTTTAAATTTTATTTATAAAATAAATGACAAGGTTTTTACTTTAATTTTTGTTTTTATTTTCATTTTATCTTCTTAAATAAATTTAAAACATTTAATCTTGTTTGTTTATTTTGTTTACAAATTTAAAACAAATTTAACATTTAATTTTGTTTATAAAATAAAGGACAGGTTTTACCATTATCTTTGTCATAGTAAAAAAAAAAACAATTTTTATGTTAATTTTGTTAACATAGTAAAAAGACAATTTTTATGTTAATTTTGTTAACATAGTAAAAAAACAATCTTTATGTTAATTTTGTTAACATAGTAAAAAAAAAAACAATTTTTATGTTAATTTTGTTAACATAGTAAAAAGACAATCTTTATGTTAATTTTGTTAACATAGTAAGAAGACAATTTTTATGTTAATTTTGTTAACATAGAATAAAAGGACAAAGTTTTACATAAATTTTGTTAACAAAACAAAAGACAAGGTTTTTACATTAATTTTGTTCACCAAATTTTTAACCTTATTTTATGAACATAATAAGGTGTAAGTTTAATCTTTATTCCTTATTATATAATAAAATGTAAAGTTTTAATCTTATTTTCATTTACAAATAAAGATGAGGCTTTTATTGTGATTCATCAGAAGTACACCAAAATTTACATCATTGTGTTAGTATAGTTACAATGACACAATTTACGCCGTTGTGTTAATATTGTTGTGATGACACTAATTTATATGTCATGTTAACCTTGTTGTAATGACACAAATTTATATGTCACGATAACCTTGTTGCGATGCCACCAATTTGTATGTTGTGTCAACATCATTGAGATGACACAAATTTACATCATCGTGTTAATATTATTGTTATGACACAAGATTATATGTTGTGTTAATTTAAATATTATGACACAGGATTACATCGTTAAGTTAATGACATGAAAAGTCACATTTTTATGTGTTAAAAATGTAATTAAGTTAAATTTACATTTCATATTAGTTAAAATGTAGTTAAGTTAGAAATACATTTTATGTTAGTTAAAATGTAATTAAGTGAAATTTACATTTTATGTTATGAAAATGTAAATAAAGTTGAAAGTATGTTTATGTTATTTAAAATGTAAATAAAGATAAAAATACATTTTATGTTATTAAAATGTAATTAAAGTTAAAAATGCATTTTATGTTAGTAAAAACATAATTACAACATGATGCAGATATGGTATGGAAAAGTAAGTTCATCTTTTAGCTATGTTCTTTGTTTCAAATGAAACTTAGAAATAAAGGTTACATGTTTTATTTACATCCCTCGATGAAAATAAACATGAAAGAAAGGTACAATTTTAATTGTGTTCCTCACCGCAAATAAAACTAGAAATTAAGAGTTACATTTCTATGATCATTAAAAACACATTTTTAATGTTAATATTTGATGGATTAGGAAATATACATATTTCACTACGAAATATGTTTCACATTAAAAACACGTTATTTTAATGCCAATATCTGAAAGATTAGAAATGTATAGGGAAACTATTTGAGTAAAATATATTTTGCTCGACATTAGGATTATGATAATATGTTTAGTAAATAGATAAGAAAAGTATTTATTTACACTTAGGTAAATAAATAAGAACAAGGATGCTTAACCCGAGGTTGGATTGAGTTGTGATGTAAACCTGCCCGGACCCGCCCGGCTGTCCAGTAATCACAACAATACCTATCCAATGTGGGAGGTTAAAGCATATTCTAATTGTCTAAATTTACATTTAATATTACTTCAAAATATTTAGTATAAATAAAATAAAACATAGAGCAAGAAAAACATATATTTACATTAGATAAATGAGAGATTAAATAAAATTACATTTTTATTAAGTAATTAAAGTATACGTTTTACATTGTAAATATAAATTACTTTTTTATGTAATTAGGATTATAAACAATAAAATTACATTTTTATGTAATTAAGGTTATAAAGAAAAAACTACATTTTTATGTAAATAGGATTTATTTACATTTTCTTATGTAAATAAAATAATAACAGAAAATGTTAGAAAAGAATTAACATAAGATATTCTTTTTTATGTTAAAAAGAAATATTAGAAAAAGGATTAAAGAACTACATTTTTCAATGTAATTAGAAAAGAATTTAAGAATTACACTTTTCAATGTAAAGAAAAGAAATAAAGACATTAACATTTGTTCAATGTAAATAAAGGATTTAATAAAAGTACATTTTCAATGTAAGTAAATATATATATATATATATATATATATGTGTGTGTATGTTACATTGTAAATAAAATCACATTTCTATGTGATTAAGATTATAAGAACAAATATGTGAATAAGGATTATTTACATTTTCTTATGTAAATAAAAGGGATTAAAAGAATAATTATGTGAATAATATTTATTTACGTTTTCTTATGTAAATAAATAAGATAAAAGGAAAAGGTACATTTATTTATAATTAGTGTAAATAAATATAGTAAAAGTAAAGGTAAACATTTATTTACAAATAGTGTAAATAAATAAGAATAAGAAATTAAAAACATTTATTTACAAATAGTGTAAATAAATAAGAAAAAGAAATTAAGTACATTTATTTACAAATAGTGTAAATAAATAAGAAAAGGAATTAGAAACATTTATTTATAAATAATGTAAATAAATAAGATAAAAGAAGTAGAGAAATATTTATTTACATTTAGGTAAATAAATAAGGAAAAGAATAGAAAAACATTTATTTACATTTAGGTAAATAAATAGAAAATAAATTAAAAGGATATATAAAGCATAATTTATTTACAATTAGAGTAAATAAAATAAGAAAGGTAGTAAAATAAAACAAGAAATATTTTATCGTCATTTTAGATGCGATAAAAAGAATAGACTTTTATAATTGAAATAGTAAAACGATTTATATTTATATATATATATAAATTAAATTTAAACGAAACACGCGCGGTAGTTCGCGTATCGACAATCGTAACTTTAAACGGTTATACCGAAAGATCCGACCGTCGGATTTTCCCAAAACAGGAACCGTTAGGACCGCTTTGGGAAAATCTTTCCAATGATATAAATTTCATCAAAATCCAACGGTTAGATATGCATAAGTCAAATTTGGTTGAAAACAGCGCCAGGGTCGCCCATTGACCCGAAGCATCGTTAAATTTATTCGAGCTATTTTTATATAAATAAAAGTAGCGATAGGTCGTTATTAAATATTAATAATGATATGAAGTGATTTTAAATTATATATATATACGCGAGAATCATTTGAAAAGTCCGAGTTCAATCTCATTTCAAATGATTTATACGACGTTCTAAGTCGAAGATTTGAAGACGGTGATTGAAGACCGACGATCTTCACATCGAATGGATGCGCTGCTACTGAGACCCATGAGAGGAGTAGCTACCTTGAAAGGGCCTCAGTGGTGGCCGTTCAGACGTAGTGTTGATTTGTACGGATTAGACTTTCGCTCAGACCCAGAGCATAAGTATAAATGGAATGTATGTCTGACGTTGTAGTCCTTTTTACTACATTCATTGATCTCTGTCAATATATATCTGTTTGGTGGTTAACACCCTTCTCTGAGACATACGAGCTTAGGGGTTATATATTGGTAGAAATCAATGATATGGACTGACAATGTGGCATGCCAAGATGCATTGATCAAGGCTTTTGTTGAAAAGCAGGCCTTGTGGTGGATGATCAAAGCACGACCTGTTTAGGCGTAACTTTGTGTATAGCGTGACTTCGCGAGCCTCACACCCCGGTATGAGTCAAAAACGGGATACAGACCGTAGGGAGTGCACACGTTTCTTTCTAGCTAGAGTGATGTCAGGGACCTACCAGCGCTGACATTTTACTTATGTGGATGATGGATTTTGAGGCGCCTCGTTATTTTTATAGGCCGTTGGTGGTCATATTATAGGTCCAAAGGGACCGGGAAACGTGTGTTCAGGCATAACCAATCCACTGCCCATAGGCGGGGACCGGCCCTACCGCTTCCAAGGGTTCACTGCGGGGAATCCTGAGGCATTTGCTAGAGTGTCTCGAATCGGAGAGGATCTTGCCCCTAGCCTCGACTCATGATGGAATCCAAATTTCCAATACGCCCTTGCGGTTTTGATTGTAGAACTAGTATTGGCGACATGCTATATGGTAACCATGCCGTCTAGGATTGATACTTATGATTCAAATCTTTTTATTAAAACATATATACACTAATAATAATATCAAATCCGTTTTATACGTATCAAGCATCTTTTGACCATTATAAGGTAAAACCCTATCCTCTGGTGTGCGTTGCATTGTGTGATGGGACCTGGGTCTTATAATGGTTTCATTTTTCCAAAAAGACATTGCGTTATTTCTCGATTTATTTTGGTTTATGCACTGGCAATCCATAGGAGTAAACCCGTTCCGCGAAAGTGGCGTGGTCCTTGGATTTGTCTTATTAGTTATATTAGTTTAGAATTCTCACACCAGTCCCATGACTGACTCGTAGTTTGTTTCACTTTGCATACTCGGGTGCCCTCTTTTCTACACGGGCAGTCGAGTAGCTTTTTGCAGATATGTATCTCTTTAGCAGGATCCTGGATCGAAGCCTAAAGCTGTGTCCAGAGCTTGGTAGTCTTCCGCTGTTTGTTTGTATTATCTTTTATGTATCTTCCGCTGTAATTTAATTTCTTTGTACTCTGATATATTTTGTACTCTGATGTAACATTATTGTAATGTAATAAAAGTCTGTGGTTGTTGTTCTAATGTTTTGTATTCCCAAAGTTAAAGTATTCGAAGATTTCCATCCTTTGGGTCAGACCTGTGTGGTTTATGGTCGATTCAAGAGCGGGAATTTCCGGGTGTTTACATTAGTAATCAGAAAGTGATTAGAGGGAGATTTGGAAGACAGAGGTCATTACTAGGGTTCAAGGAATGTTTGTGGCGGCTAGAAAATGAAAAGAGACGATTCTCCAACTCCTTTCAACCCTCCCATAAACCTAATTACAAAATGGGTTAAGGGCCAAGCTGCTAATCACCCTATTAAGCCCAATTAGGCTGTTTTTCCACCTTTAAATCTTATTTCAACCATATCTCCCAAACGTTAAGTTCGTTTGATTAATGTGACCACTCTATGGAATGGAAAACAATCATCCAAATCTAATGGAAGTGATTTTAGATCAAAACTCCTTACTAATCAAAAGTTATCGGCAAAACAAGATTCGCTAGGGGCAAAACAGTCGTTTAAAATTCGGCAAAAACCGTGAATGTGGGAAATAACCCCAATAGTCATTTCCCAAAGTTACACGACCATATGACTTCGTATGAAAATGAAATAAATATTCTACAATCCTTCGATATGTAGAATGCGTGTCGTTACAATAAGCCAGTTTGTGTTCAGTTTTGTTGAGTTTTAACTTAGTTATTGTAAATATGCCTTTTTGAACTTTTTCAAAAAAAGACATTATTTGGAATCAATAAGAAATATGTCCTAAAAAAGGAAAAGGTTGTGTAAATTCACGTACAAATACAGGTTTTCATATATATATATATATATATATATATATATGTGTGTGTGTGTGTGTGTGTGTGTGAGTAGCTTACATCAACTATTCCAAAATATATATATTATATGTTACTACCAAAATTAACAAAGAATCGAGTTGGCAGTGAAAGGGTATCAGGAAACCGAAGGCTCACTCAAAGCTCGCCAGAAAGCGGAACTCATTATTAGGAAGGGTTAAAAGCTAGAAAGAATAACTTGAGACACGACACCAAACGAGACCTTCTGGGAAAAAGGATCATGAAAGCTACAGCGTATAGCTGGCGCGATTTATCCGTCAGGGCCAATCTGACAGGAATTCTCCAAGCAGCATCGGCCCGACAAAGAAATCCTATAGCAAAAGATTGTCCAACCCCAAAACCAAGTGATCCGAAAGCAGTAGATCCGATGGACCAAACCCATAGGAAACTTCGATAACGACCTGCCCAATACCGGTACACCTGAAGATGCAAGCATCAAAGGCACTAACCCGGTAGAACATGAAGGCCACTCAAAACCATCTTCTGGAGCATCCACTGCATAAATACCGAAAGGTCACATCAGCAAATAAACAAGAGTGATACCGGAAGCCACCCTTCAGGGATACAGGCTACCGCGAAGACCCCTCTTCAGGCTAGCCGAAACCCGGGCAAGGATACAGGCTACCCGTACTAGTCTACCAAGTACTGAAACCCGTACCGGTTTCAACTCGACAGCTGTCAACATACGCCTCATGGTCGAGCCCCTCTAAGTATTCACGATAAAGATGAGAGCCTACATCCGAAAGTTCATGTCCGCAAGCTTGCATTAAGAAGCTGCGCTCAGGAGTTCGAGTATCGTGACCGAATACATCAAAAGAGGCTGAAGATCAAGCACCCAAAGCCATGAATAAAACAACCGACAAAGACCCATGCGAGTCCGATAGCCCTCCGACGGGAGGGGCCCTGAACCATTATAAATAAGGCCACATAGGTATCATTACAGAGGATCTTTTTTCCTAACTTTTTGTACCGTCAGAAATAACTTGAGGAAGAAGATTAATGGAGAATTCCTCCATATAACATTCATGTACTTCCAATAAAAGCTTAATTAAAAAGGATCTTCCTATGTGAAAACTGCTATGTAAGCCTGTATTATTATTTCCCTAGTCATAATAGTTGCAATTTATCATTAATTCTACAGGGAAATATAGGTTACACCCTTCAATTTCCTCGAATGGCGGTCGAACCTCATCCGCTAAGCTTAGATCTGACCTGATAGTTTCTCGATGATCCTACACCTGAACCCTAGCCTCTTAAGTTCCCATCAGAATCGATTAGAGAAGTGAGCGAATCCTCTTAATTTACCTTTGGGTCTATCCCTGTTCATCCACTTCGGGTGTTGACGAAAAATATCATTAACATTTTGGTGCTAGAAGTTGGGCTTGAACCTCCGACCTTGTGGTTAAGGACCACAAATCCACCTGTGCTGTTTCGTCCCTGATCGGACTAGCTTTGAAGAAGCAGAGTTATGAGCAGGAAACCCAGACGAAGGTTTTCAGGATCTCGAGCGGATAAGTCGAGAAGCACTAGCCGTAGGGTAATGGAGGAGAAAGAGTTAAGAGCAGAGGCTTTGCGAGTAATAAAGCGGAAGAGGAAAATGGAACTACATGCTTATGAGATGGGGAAAAGCAACTCTTCCCACGTAGGACAAACTATGACATTCCCACCCAGTGGATCTATATCAGAGGACATTAGCGTTTTTTCCCCACTTAAAGGATGCTCTTTACAAGCAAGTTAAGATAATGACGCTCGAACGCGAAATAATGGATGAATTCAACCACTTCACCGACAAATGGACTAAAGAGATAACAACTCGATTCCGGTATGTTCCGGAAAGAGAGGATGAAAGTATAGGAACCACAACGGGGATGATTCACAGGAAGACTAGACCCCATCAGAGAAAGGAAGTGTACGCCAGAGATACCCCAGGAACGTTACCTCACTACTTCGAAGGAGAATGTTTACTTCTTAACCAAACACGAACTCAACTATTGGACCTCCACGAAAAAGAGGCCTAAATACGAATGAAAGACAGGAGGACCATACTGCCATTACCACTTGGTGAATGGACACGAGACTAATCACTGAAGAGCTCTCGAGGAAGCCATCATCAGATTCGTCAATCAAGGCCGATTAAAAGAGTTTATCAAAAAATCGAGAAAAGTTTGAGAAAATCCTTAGGAAAAGGATTAATACACATGTGCCAATGTACAGAAGGCCCGTCCCTCAGAATTTCAAAAGGAAACCCAAAGGTGGTCTAATCATCAACGGATTGAATCCCTCATCTTCGCCAAACTGGCCGGGGTGAGGCATCCCCCAGAGGGGGATGGCATGCTAGTCTTTCTCCATGCCCAAACCAGAGGGGGCAGGGTTAAAGCATCAAAAGCGTGAGCCTTTGTTTCACACCAAAAATGGTCATGGCGATGCATCTAAAATTAACACGCCTTGCCTCTGCTCGTAGAAGAGTATGCCCTGCCTCTGCTAGAACTAAGCACGTCCTACCTCTTCTTGCAGAAGAGCATGTCCTACCTCTTCTTATGTTTCGCGTTACCCGCAGAATTGAACGCAAACCCCTATCATCGCCTATGATGGTCAGGATAGGGCACCCCTTGGGGGGGTGGCGTATAAGCCTCTATCAGTGCCTACGATCGCCCGTATAGAGCATCGAAAGAGTAAACCTTAGTTATGTGCTTACTATGGCGTCTAAGTTTCTAGGCCCTTATCATCGCCTATAATGGTCAGGATAAGGCGCCTCCTGAAGGGAGGTCGGGTAAGTCCTTCGGCCCTACTTGTGGATAAGCTAGCCGAGCGCTCTGGATATACAGGCCCAAAGAGTGGCCAACAAAACACGTACATCCTCTGATTTGACATCAAAAGCCCAAGGGGAGGCTCAAGAAGTACGTACAACCTCTACTTCTTGTAATGAACCGGATCCTTAGGGGTTAATTTTTGAATATTTAATATTTAATTTAAATATTGGGTGGATAATATAAATGAAATTTTATATTATGTTATTAGTTTAATAATCAATTTCGATTTAAAATCGAATATATTAAATAACAGAAAATGAAAATGGATTTAGATAAATTCAAAATTTAATTTGAATTAAATACAGTTCAATTAATTAATGAGAAATTTCATTTGAATTTATAACGATAATAATATTAATTTATTATCGCAGAATTTAAAGGATTTAAAATTTAATTTATATTAATATAAATTAATATCTTCTACATATGATCGAATTTGACTTCGTGACTTATCCCAGTGTGTGCGGAATAAGGGTATTACCCTAAAATTGTCAGTTGTTGGGTTCAGAAAAGAGTCAGAATTAGGGTGTATTTTAATTAAAGAATACGGGTTTTAAATTAATTAAAATATAATATTTTGGCATTGGTGTTTCTTTTTCCACCACAGAAAAGCTTAGACCAAAAACATTAAACTGTGCCTTATCCTCCCTCCATAAATTCGTACCCCCTCCCTTTTATACAAAGCCGTGCCATCCCCTTCTCTTTTACTCAGGAAAAATCAAAGCTTTAATAAACGATTGCTTCATTCCCTTCAAATACTTCAATGTTATACCGTTTAACTCATATGCGATACTCGCTGAAACCGTTCGAACGAAGACACTGTAATCTAGGGTTGTTGTTACTGTCGAATTGGGGATGGGTTGTCAGAAGGATTCAGACCTCGAGGAGTTCACGATTTAGGATGGGATCAGGCATCGCGATGTCGGCACCAGATCCATAGGAAGCTCGAAGTCTGAAAATTGTGATTTGAAGACACAAATTTGGTATCGAAATCGAGGATCTTGAGTTTCCTGACGCTCGAAGACGCGATGAAGCACTCGCGATTTGGGATTCAGACGCAAATCGAAATGATCGACTGCTGGCTCCCTAATGCTTGACTTCGAACTAGAGTTTTGATCGCGTTTGGTACTGGCGACGTAGGAAAAACAGATCGGGATCTTTTCTGATGGAAGGAGTCGTGATCGAGAAGGAGCGGTGCGATGTATGTTGGGTTTTGGGCTGTCAGTGATGGAAGCAGTAGTCTGAATTGGTCAGTATGGGTCCAGATGCTTAAATGAAGAAGCTCCAGCGATGAACATCAATCGTTCGATGAAATGCCAGAATGAATAATGGCAGTTTTGTTGGGGCTGATTTGCAGCAAAGCTGATCGGTGAGTGTTGAAGTTGTTCATGGATTAGTCGAATGGTTTGCAAAGTAAGGTATACATTTTCTTTTAGAAAATTTATCCATAAGATAATTTATTTAATTTGGTTTATAGAATGTAATCGATAAATTAAAATACATAAACGTAGGTGCAAGGTAATCAACTCGAGAAAATTCGTAGTTGGGATGATTTGGAAATTAGATGGATATTCAGCAATTTAGAATCTGGTGAGTAAAATCTCACTCACCATTTATTTAGAATGTATTTTTATATAGTTAAAAATAATTGTCTGTGCTTGTTTGAATGCTGTCTGATTGTTTTAAAATATATATAGTTATTTAGGATATATATATATATATATATATTGGGTTGATGATTGGTTGGATTCCCGCAGTATCATTAGCGGATGCCCGCGGTTTCATTAGCGGATGATTACCCTATACGCCCCATGCTATGATTAGTGGATGACCTTCTATACCGCGATATTCTACCTCGAAGCAGGATGGGTATTACTATGTTGACTAACATCTGTGGATGCAGGAAAAACAGGTTGGAGGAATCCAACTGGATTCCTCAAAAATATATTATCTGTTTGTTGTTTGTTTGATTTCATATATATTCATATATGATGTGTTAAAAATCAAATGATTGAAAATTGGTTGATTTGATTGTTTAAAATATCCCTGGGCTTGAATATTGATTTATAAAAATATCGAAAAAGGTATTTGAAATTTAAAAGGGGAATTCTATTTTTATAAATAGAATTTGAATTTTAAATGAACTAAAAAAAACATTAACTTGTTTTGAATATATATGAACGAGTATTGAATTTATAAACTCTGTTTATAAATAGAAAAGATGGGATTTGAATTGAATTTATAAACTCTGTTTATAAATGAAAAGATGGGATTTGAATTGAATTTATAAACTCTGTTTATAAATAGAAAAGATGGGATTTGAATTGAATTTATAAACTTTGTTTATAAATATATAATGTGAGATTTTAAGTAAAGTTATAAACGTTGTTTATAAATAAATGCAGAGATATTCAAATAGACTTTGAATATAGAATTTGAAAAGAGAATTCAAATGGACTTTAAACTATAGAATTTGAATATAGAATTCAAATGGACTTTAAACTATAGAATTTGAATATAGAATTCAAATGGACTTTAAACTATAGAATTTGAAAGTAGAATTCAAATGAAGTTTAAATAACAAAGAGAATTCAAATAGAATTGAAATTGAAATTGAAATTTGAATAAGAAGTCGATAAGGAAACGAGAGTATGAGTATAATTAGAATTTGTTAATATGCAAGTTAAAATATATTTGAACATGTCGTGTTCAAATATGAAGGTGAAATAGACTAAAGAGTTAAGTAACAAATTTATTTAACAAATTTAGTTAAAACGATTGGTATAGTTAAAATAGATTGGACAGGTATAAATATACAGGAGACAGGTTTGGAATAAAGTGTTAGAAGGTATATATATAGATTGCCCGACAAAAAGGTACGTAGTTAATTCATATATGAGATTTTATGCGCCGTATCGGTTAGCCGCTTGGCTTTTCCTTTTTCTTTTTGATTAGAGAGGCCTGTGTGGCAGTTTGGGGATTTTCCCGATGCTCCCGGTACAAAGGAGGTTATGGCGAATTTTTCCGGGAATTTAAGGAGATAGAATATTTTTAAGATAATTTGATAGTTGGAAATCAACGTATCAATATATATAGTAGTCGATAAGGAAACGAACTTAGAAATAGAATAGTATAATCAAAAAGGAAGTCTAGAATAAAATCTAGTAAGAATAGTAAGAGGAAGTGTATACGTGTTTAAAAGTGAATCAGTAGTTGTATGGTATTGATTATTCGAGTAAGTAGTCACATCTGTTTTGACGTTATAAATGTTATTCAGTCAAGGTCTGAGAGGTAGTTATACCCCAACTTGATTGATTTCATTATTAACAAATAAACAGTAAGATTTCAGGCTCGAAGATCAATGCTGGATAACAGTTAGTTGAATATAGGATTTGGGTTGTCGTAACGATGTTTTACACAACATCCGTTTAACCCAAATAAGTGTAAGCTGGGAAATAGAATAATAGAATATTTCCTAAGTATAAAAATAAAACGAGATCGAGAAAGAGATAAGTAATTGGAATATTTTCCAATTATAAATAGAATAATAAATATTTCTAAAGTTAGAAAATAAAGGAGGCGATATTCGGAAATGTTTTCCAAATAACGTAAAAGGCCAATATGGTTATTGAAAATATTTGGTTAACAAATATTGATAAAGAAATAGAGAAGTGATTTAATTAATGGAATATTAATTAAAGGCTCAGTGATTGTTGGATGTTTGGATGAACATTTGTTTTATTCGATAGTTAAATCATCGATTATCAAAACACTTGTTTTTATTCGATAGTTAAATCACAGACTATCGAAGTTTTGACCATCGTTGTCATTATGGAGAGACCGGTTGGATTTTTATCCGAAGAACCACTCCGTATTGGCAGTAGCGTGCGAATTAGATTATATATAATCGAAGACGGAGTAGAGTGCAAGGACTTTTTCTATAAATAGAAATAGTGCCTTCGATTGATCCTGTTCCTGGGTGACGTGTATGGATGAATGTCTGACAGAGTATTTCCAGAAAGCTCACGTACATTGATTTCTTCAAACGTACCAAGAGTGGAAGCGGAGAAGGAAACTTCTTTTAGCTAACACGTAATGTATTGTTGTAGACGTCAATCGGTGATTTGATGGATTTGACGATGTGGCATTCGAAGTGAATCTGGTGTGATGATAAAGCGTAGCTTCTAGCCTCATCAACCGGTAAATGACAGAAATCGGGCAAGTAGCATGGCTATGTAGGTCGCACCTACTAGGGTGTATAATCACCTGATCTTGAGTTTCATTTATTTCTAAAAATCTATTGTCGATGCTGTCCCATTCGGGAAACGGTTGCTGATCCCAATCGTTGGTGATATACATTCGATACACTCAAGCGAAATGAGTGGTCGGTCATGTGTGGCTTAGTTGCAAGATATTCTTGTTGAACTCGGTGTATTCTCCTCTAGAGGTATACCAGCGGAAGGTGGTTCCATACCTTGTCATAGTTGGAAATCCAATACCCAATACGTGCTTGCGGTTTTGATTATATATTATATATGTGGAACGTGAGATGCAAACGTTCCACTAGATTGTTATCTACTTGATTTAGACACTATTATAATATCAAAGGAGTTTTGATATAAAGCTATCGTTCCTTTCAAAAGGGATTTTTGAAGGTTAAATCAAGCGTTTGGATTTTCATAAGGGAAAAACCCGTTCCGTGATATACGGCGTGGTCTTATGAGATATCATTTAGTTTCTGAAACTGTTTTAAACTGTTTACTCATACCAGTCCATGACTGACTCAGAGTTTATTTTGTTTTGTTCTACCTAAACTCTTGGGTGCCTAAATTTGTATGGGCAGTCAAGTAGTTCAGGATTTTTCAGATTTATCTAAAGGAGCTTGGAGCAGGAGGCTTCAGCGTTATCTAGTTATAGTGTTGTTCCATTGTGTTGTAAGTGTTGTACTCTGATAAGTATACGTTATACAGTTAAGATTTTGTATTTCAAAAGATATGATATATTATATTTTGTTCCGCTGCGATGTGAGATTCTGTGTTGTTGTTTCTGTTCTTCTTCTATCTCTTTCTTCTAAAAAAAATGTTTCGTATTTTCGTGATATTTGGGTTGGACGTATGATGTATATAGTCAACTCTGATGTTACGGAAATCTAGGTCATTACAGTTGGTATCAGAGCTTAAGTTGAGCGAATACCTAGGCTTGTTGGATTGTGCTCATTAGAGATAGGATCAGTAGTATCCTAGAATGAGTTGAGTGTATATATATACGAGAGAGCGTACTTGTTATTTTATATAAAAACTGTTTTATATTGTGTTGACTAGTCTGTTGAGTGGATTATAAATTTTGGTCGAATCGTGGGACGCCACGATGTTGATAGGAGTTTATAAACACTTGAACAGAAGATTGGACACGATATTGTTTTCAAATAGTTAAGTTGATTGTTAGGATTATAATCAAATTAGATTAAAACAGAAATAGATGTATAACCAATTGAATTCGTATATGAAATGAAATATACAAAGGAGATGAAATTAAAATTGAATTCCAACCAGAATTCAGAATTTAAAATCCTGGGAGTTTGGAAAATGTTTTTCTAAATGGATTTTGAAAGAAATATAGTACTGAACCCATTCAGTAGCTGGGAAATAATTCTGATAATGGTCGCAACATCATCAATGTTTATTTTCGAGTTTCTAAGTGATGAATTGCTGCCTTAGAAAGTTTTGATGGAAATTTGTTTGAAAAGAAACAAGTTGTTTGAAAATTCAAATGTTTTGAATTTGAGATAGATATAAATATATGTATATATTTATATTACTTCAAAGAAATTTTGAAATGGGAATATAGATTTCAAATAGAAGTAAAATAAAGGAATTTGAATATATATAATTCGAATAGAAGTGAAATAGAATTTGAATTCAAAGGAATTCAAATGAGTTCGAATAAAGAAAAATCAAATAGAGATTTGAATATTAGAATTCAAATGGAATTTGGTTAAATAGAATTTCAAAGAGAATATAAAGTGGAGGATGAATATTAGAATTCAAAGAAAATATAAAGTTTGAAATAGAATTTGAATTCAAAGGAGTTTAAAATAGAATTTAAATTCAAAGGAGTTTAAAATAGAATTTAAATTCAAAGGATTTAAATAGAAATTTGAATAAGGGATTTGATATGGGTTTTGAATAAAGGATTTCAAATAGAAATTGAAGATAAGAAATTCAAGTAGAATTTGAAGATAAGGAATTGAAAAAGAATTTGAATAGAAGAAATTCAAATAGAAATTGAATAAAAGGAAATAATATAGAGTTTGAATAAAGAAATTCAAATGGAATTTGAATATTGTAAATATATAGGATTTGAATAAAGAAGTGAAATAGATCGGGAATATTATGTTGAAATGGAAAAATGGATTTGATATATATATCAGAATGGAGTTGAATTTATAAACAAACTTAAAACGTTTATATTTATAAATATAATTAAAACGAGCTCGCCGTAGCGCCGCAGTTCGAAAATTGGCGATTCGAACTTCAATTTAGTATACAGAACTCAGTTGAAGTCGGAATTCTGTGAAACAAGAATCGTCGGGACCGGTTGAACAATAGTTTTCTAATGAAGGAGAAAAATCTGGATTTCGTCGTATAGATTTTGAGATATGTCAAAATCAAATTTTTTGAAAAGCAGCGCCAGAACCATTATAAAACCATAACGGTTTAATTAAATAAATAAAAGGATTTTTAGGAAATAAAATCCGAATTGGCATTAGAAAAATCCAGACTGGAGATATAAAATAAACATGAACTCCAGTGAAGTAAGTGAAATGATTTTTAAGATAAAAATCGTATTTTAAATGGTTAAATAGAATTAACTAAATTGGAGAATAATTAGTTAAAGGAAATTTGAATCGAAATTGGGTTTTTGGATAAGAGAAAGAGATTGAGAATTTATATTCGAAATCGAATATATAACTCAAGTTGAAAATATAACTAGATTAGTTTATAATTAAGTTGACATATATTTGAACAAGTTATATTCAAATAAAAAGGGTAAAATAGGCAAAACGGTTAATTAGCAACTAGTTAATGGGAATTTGAATGATTGAAATTAAATTTAACTTAAGTAAGTTAAATGGATCGAAGCAAAATAAATTGAGTAAAATCAATGAAATATGAATTGGGTGTGAATAAAGGAAAAACCCAAAAGAGTTAAAAAGAAAATATATTTGTAAAATAAATACCAAGGAAGTTATGAGCAAACAAATAGAAGGAGAAATATTTGAAAAACATTTTCAAATAGATTAAATGGAAATATTTATTTATAGAAAATAAATAGAATGTTATAAATGAGATATTTATTTGTTAAATAAATAGAATTTAATCAAAGGAATATTTAGAAGATGAATAGAAAATGAAATCTGTTTTTAACGGATAAATCGAAAAGATTAATTTATAAATAACAGTTTATAAATTAAATATTTATCATTCGATAAATGGAATATATAAGTCTGAACTTATATAGAGAAGAGATATTGGTTTTTAACACCGATAGTTTTAAATAGAAGGGGTATACAACACTTGTATAAGCGAAGTAACGTTATTAAAGAGAACATTTATAAAGTGAAGAACCGTTACTAAAAGTAAATCTTTATAAATGAATAAATGCTATCCAATAGGAGTTATTCGAATAGAAATAATCGATTAGAGTTGGAATAAATCGATTAGAGTTGGAATAAATTGATTAGAGTAAGAATTAACCAGTTAGAGTAATCAGTTAGGGTTAATTCGTAGAGTTAATTGAATATTAGTTATTCAATTAGAATTTATTGAATATTTGTTATTCAAATTAAGAGTTAACCAGATAGAGTTAATTGAACATAGTTAATCGAATTAGGATTTAATTGAATGTTAGTTATTCAATTAAAAGTTGATCGAATATAGTTATTGAGATAGAGTTAGTCCAACATAGTTACTCAGGATAAGTGTCATTTCGTACGACTGCTAGCATAATTCGCAGGGCTGCAGATAGCCTAGGACGGTCAGATGTTTCCTGAGGGAATCAGGCATAACCATTGTGATCGCTGCGATCTAGAGTCTAGCTAATGGAGTTAATCGAATAATAGTTTATTCGAATAGAATTAAAAAAGTTATCGAATATAGCTTATTCGGAAGGAGTTAGGTGAAAAGAGCTAATCAAATAGGGTTAATCGATAAGAGTTAAATCCGATAGGGTTAATTGATAAGAGTAAATTGAATAGAGTAAATCGAATATAGTTTATTCGAAGGAAGGTTTTCGAATCTAGTTATTCAAAAGAAAGATTATCGAATATAGTTATTCGAAGGGAGGAGTTATCGAATAGGGATTTATTCGAAAGAGAGTTACGTATTGAAGTTTGAAATGTTGAGTATCAAGATAAATGGGTTTGTAGCACTTTTTCTACCTTAGCAATTTCGAGGACGAAATTATTTTAAGTGGGGAAGATTGTAATGACCCGGATCCTTAGGGGTTAATTTTTGAATATTTAATATTTAATTTAAATATTGGGTGAATAATATAAATGAAATTTTATATTATGTTATTAGTTTAATAATCAATTTCGATTTAAAATCGAATATATTAAATAACAGAATACGAAAATGGATTTAGATAAATTCAAAATTTAATTTGAATTAAATACAGTTCAATTAATTAATGAGAAATTTCATTTGAATTTATAACGATAATAATATTAATTTATTATCGCAGAATTTAAAGGATTTGAAATTTAATTTATATCAATATAAATTAGTATCTTCTACAGATGATCGAATTTGACTTCGTGACTTATCCCAGTGTGTGCGGAATAAGGGTATTACCCTAAAATTGTCAGTTGTTGGGTTCAGAAAAGAGTCAGAATTAGGGTGTATTTTAATTAAAGAATACGGGTTTTAAATTAATTAAAATATAATATTTTGGCATTGGTGTTTCTTTTTCCACCACACAAAAGCTTAGACCAAAAACATTAAACCGTGCCTTATCCTCCCTCCACAAATTCGTACCCCCTCCCTTCTATACAAAGTCTTGCCATCCCCTTCTCTTTTACTCAGGAAAAATCAAAGCTTTAATAAACGATTGCTTCATTCCCTTCAAATACTTCAATGTTATACCGTTTAACTCATATGCGATACTCGCTGAAACCGTTCGAACGAAGACACTGTAATCTAGGGTTGTTATTACTGTCGAATTGGGGATGGGTTGTCAGAAGGATTCAGACCTTGAGGAGTTCGCGATTTAGGATGGGATCAGGCATCGCGATGTCGGCACGAGATCCATAGGAAGCTCGAAGTCTGAAACTTGTGATTTGAAGACACAAAATTGGTATCGAAATCGAGGATCTTGAGTTTCCTGACGCTCGAAGACGCGATGAAGCACTCACGATTTGGGATTCAGACGCAAATCGAAATGATCGACCGCTGGCTCCCTAATGCTAGACTTCGAACTAGAGTTTTGATCGCGTTTGGTACTGGCGACGTAGGAAAAACAAATCGAGATCTTTTCTGATGGAAGGAGTCGTGATCGTGAAGGAGCGGTGCGATGTATGTTGGGTTTTGGGCTGTCAGTGATGGAAGCAGTAGTCTGAATTGGTCAGTATGGGTCCAGATGCTTAAATGAAGAAGCACCAGCGATGAACATCAATCGTTCGATGAAATGCCAGAATGAATAATGGCAGTTTTGTTGGGGCTGATTTGCAGCAAAGCTGATCAGTGAGTGTTGAGGTTGTTCATGGATTAGTCGAATGGTTTGCAAAGTAAGTTATACATTTTCTTTTAGAAAATTTATCCATAAGATAATTTATTTAATTTGGTTTATAGAATGTAATCGATAAATTAAAATACATAAACGTAGATGCAAGGTAATCAACTCGAGAAAATTCGTAGTTGGGACGATTTGGAAATTAGATGGATATTCAGCAATTTAGAATCTGGTGAGTAAAATCTCACTCACCATTTATTTAGAATTTATTTTTATATAGTTAAAAAAAATTGTCTATGCTTGTTTGAATGTTGTCTGATTGTTTTAAAATATATATAGTTATTTAGGATATATATATATATATATTGGGTTGATGATTGGTTGGATTCCCGTAGTATCATTAGCGGATGCCCGCGGTTTCATTAGCGGATGATTACCCTATACGCCCCACGCTATGATTAGTGGATGACCTTCTATACCACGATATTCTGCCTCGAAGCAGGATGGGTATTACTATGTTGACTAACATCTGTGGATGCAGGAAAAACAGGTTGGAGGAATCCAACTGGATTCCTCAAAAATATATTATATGTTTGTTGTTTGTTTGATTTCATATATATTCATATATGATGTGTTAAAAATCAAATGATCGAAAATTGGTTGATTTGATTGTTTAAAATATCCCTAGGCTTGTATATTGATTTATAAAAATATCGAAAAAGGTATTTGAAATTTAAAAGGGGAATTCTAATTTTTATAAATAGAATTTGAATTTTAAATAAACTAAAAAAAACATTAACTTGTTTTGAATATATATGAACGAGTATTGAATTTATAAACTCTGTTTATAAATAGAAATGGGATTTGAATTGAATTTATAAACTCTGTTTATAAATGAAAAGATGGGATTTGAATTGAATTTATAAACTCTGTTTATAAATAGAAAGATGGGATTTGAATTGAATTTATAAACTTTGTTTATAAATATATAATGTGGGATTTTAAGTAAAAATATAAACGTTGTTTATAAATAAATGCAGAGATATTCAAATAGACTTTGAATATAGAATTTGAAAAGAGAATTCAAATGGACTTTAAACTATAGAATTTGAATATAGAATTCAAATGGACTTTAAGCTATAGAATTTGAATATAGAATTCAAATGGACTTTAAACTATAGAATTTGAATATAGAATTCAAATGGACTTTAAACTATAGAATTTGAAAGTAGAATTCAAATGAAGTTTAAATAATAAAGAGAATTCAAATAGAATTGAAATTGAAATTTGAATAAGAAGTCGATAAGGAAACGAGAGTATGAGTATAATTAGAATTTGTTAATATGCAAGTTAAAATATATTTGAACATGTCATGTTCAAATATGAAGGTGAAATAGACTGAAGAGTTAACTAACAAATTTATTTAACAAATTTAGTTAAAACGATTGGTATAGTTAAAATAGATTGGACAGGTATAAATATACAGGAGACAGTTTGGAATAAAGTGTTAGAAGGTATATATATAGATTGCCCGACAAAAAGGTACGTAGTTAATGCATATATGAGATTATGCGCCGTATCGGCTAGCCGCTTGGCTTTTCCTTTTTCTTTTTGATTAGAGAGGCCTGTGTGGCAGTTTGGGGATTTTCCCGATGCTCCCGGTACAAAGGAGGTTATGGTGAATTTTTCCGGGAATTTAAGGAGATAGAATATTTTTAAGATAATTTGATAGTTAGAAATCAACGTATCAATATATATAGTAGTCGATAAGGAAACGAACTTAGAAATAGAATAGTATAATCAAAAAGGAAGTCTAGAATAAAATCTAGTAAGAATAGTAAGAGGAAGTGTATACGTGTTTAAAAGTGAATCAGTAGTTGTATGGTATTGATTATTCGAGTAAGTAGTCACATCTGTTTTGACTTTATAAATGTTATTCAGTCAAGGTCTGAGAGGTAGTTATACCCCAACTTGATTGATTTCATTATTAACAAATAAACAGTAAGATTTCAAGCTCGAAGATCAATGTTGGTTAACAGTTAGTTGAATATAGGATTTGGGTTGTCGTAACGATGTTTTACACAACATCCGTTTAATCCAAATAAGTGTAAACTGGGAAATAGAATAACAGAATATTTCCTAAGTATAGAAATAAAACGAGATCGGGAAAGAGATAAGTAATTGGAATATTTTCCAATTATAAATAGAATAATAAATATTTCTAAAGTTAGAAAATAAAGGAGGCGATATTCGGAAATGTTTTCCAAATAACGTAAAAGGCCAATATGGTTATTGAAAATATTTGGTTAACAAATATTGATAAAGAAATAGAGAAGTGATTTAATTAATGGAATATTAATTAAAGGCTCAGTGATTGTTGGATGTTTGGATGAAAACTTGTTTTATTCGATAGTTAAATCATCGACTATCGAAACACTTGTTTTTATTCGATAGTTAAATCACAGACTATCGAAGTTTTGACCATCGTTGTCATTATGGAGAGACCGGTTGGATTATTATCCGAAGAACCACTCCGTATTGGCAGTAGCATGCGAATCAGATTATATAAAGATAATCGAAGACGGAGTAGAGTGCAAGGACTTTTTCTATAAATAGAAATAGTGCCTTCGATTCATCCTGTTCCTGGTTGACGTGTATGGATGAATGTCTGACAGAGTATTTCCAGAAAGCTCACGTACATTGATTTCTTCAACCATACCAAGAGTGGAAGCGGAGAAGGAAACTTCTTTTAGCTAACACGTAATGTATTGTTGTAGACGTCAATCAGTGATTTGATGGATTTGACGATGTGGCATTCGAAGTGAATCTGGTGTGATGATAAAGCGTAGCTTCTAGCCTCATCAACCGGTAAATGACAGAAATCGGGCAAGTAGCATGGCTATGTAGGTCGCACCTATTAGGGTGTATAATCACCTGATCTAGAGTTTCATTTATTTCTAAAAATCTATTGTCGATGCTGTCCCATTCGGGAAACGGTTGCTGATCCCAATCGTTGGTGATATACATTCGATACACTCAAGCGAAATGAGTGGTCGGTCATGTGTGGCTGAGTTGCAAGATGTTCTTGTTGAACTCGGTGTATTCTCCTCTAGAGATATACCAGCGGAAGGTGGTTCCATACCTTGTCATAGTTGGAAATCCATTACCCAATACGTGCTTGCGGTTTTGATTATATGTTATATATGTGGAACGTGAGATGCAAACGTTCCACTAGAATGTTATCTACTTGATTTAGACACTATTATAATATCAAAGGAGTTTTGATATAAAGCTATCGTTCCTTTCAAAAGGGATTTTTGAAAGTTAAATCAAGCGTTTGGATTTTCATAAGGGAAAAACCTGTTCCGTGATATACGGCGTGGTCTTATGAGATATCATTTAGTTTCTGAAACTGTTTTAAACTGTTTACTCATACCAGTCCATGACTAACCCAGAGTTTATTTTGTTTTGTTCTACCTAAACTCTTGGGTGCCTAAATTTGTACGGGCAGTCATCAGGATTTTTCAGATTTATCTAAAGGAGCATGGAGCAGGAGGCTTCAGCGTTATCTAGTTATAGTGTTGTTCCGTTGTGTTGTAAGTGTTGTACTCTGATAAGTATATGTTATACAATTAAGATTTTGTATTTCAAAAGATATGATATATTATATTTTGTTCCGCTGCGATGTGAGATTCTGTGTTGTTGTTTCTGTTCTTCTTCTATCTCTTTCTTCTAAAAAAAAATGTTTCGTATTTTCGTGATATTTGGGTTGGACGTATGATGTATATAGACAACTCTGATGTTACGGAAATCTGGGTCATTACACTTCCCAAATCAAATCCGAAGGGGATGCTCGCTTTACCAATACCGGAAGGGAGTTCCAGTCTTCTATACTGATATCCAAACTTGGGTCTATTCAGTGCTTCACCAATACTGGAAGGGAGTTCTGGTCTTCTATGCTGATACCCGAATCTGGGTCGATTCAGCGCTTCACCAATACCGGAGGGGGGTTCTGGACATTTATGCTAATACCCGAATCTGGGTCGATTCAGTGCTTCGCCAATACCGGAGGGGGGTTCCGACCATTTATGCTAATATCTGAATCTAGGTCGATTCGGCGCTTCACCAATACCGGAGGGGGATTCCGACCGTTTATGCTAACACCCGAATATGGATCGATTCGACGCTTTACCAATACCTGAGGGGGATCCAGTCTTCGATACTAAGACCCAAATTTGAGACAATTAAGTGCCTCCCAAATGCTGGAAAAAAATCCGGTCTTCTATGCATATTCAGATCAGGGTCAACCCTGTCCTTGGCAAATGTTGGGAGAAGCAATTCATCTTCGACACAACGTCGAACCACAACGCAAATCGTACACCAGTAGCCTTAATCACCTCTCCTTTGTACTTAGGAAATTATCTCCAATTTATATGGATACACCAAATATTCACACTAACACACAAAATGCGAATGGATATTTCAGATCTTTTGTGACTGAACGCACTATGATACTGGTAATCCCAACAAGGGTATGGGACACTGTTTTAAGACCACGAGATAGATCCCGACATAGCATTTTATGCCTAGTCACGATATAGCAATGACTAAAAGGAAAGCGCCTAGATTAAGATCACAGTTGCATGCCAAATCATAACATTATAGATCTTACCCTTCATTCGTGTGTGTGGTTTATATAAAATGCTACACTTCTTTGTTAAAACACAGGGCACTTTATGCATTACATAAATGCTCATATAAAAAAAAGGGAAGAAAGCATGCCCTGACACAACAACTCCCGCATGGGCAATAAACCAACTTCCGATAGGATACGCTCAATTCATGGACCCAGAAGGAAGTGGCAGAACGACGAATTGCGGCACACAAAAGCTCCTCGACCTTTTGCACCTTTTACATCACCACGCCAAGGTCATCCGATGGTTTAGGTTGCCACTTCAAATCTTGATTAAAAGTCTTTCCCATCCCATGAAGATTTTTGTTTTCCTTCCTCAGGTTGAAAGCATCTCCACGTAAGAACTGTTTCTCCTTTTGCAGTTGCTTAAGATTGGAGGTATAAAAGTCAACATAACGAGAGTTACCCTCAACCTCCTTCCTGTCATAAAGACTTTTCACACTTGCCTTAACCCATTTATGCCACCTGGCAACAAAGGAATGGTTTATCCCAGGGGAGGATCCCCAATCCCAAATTCTAAAGAGACACGTTCCGTCGAGACACGCGACTCATTAGAGGCAGAGACCCCAAGAGCACATCCAAATGCAGTCTCCCATTCTTTGCATTTCACTAGTACATCTTTGCATCTCACCTCTAAGTCCCTAACTTGACGCTGAAGCTCATCCCTTTCTTCATAAAAATCAATGGTAGGATTGGTTTTTATGTTCCTCTTTGCCTTGAGGATGTCTTTATCTTTTTGCCTTATTTGAGTCTCCAACAAACATATTTGTTCTACCAAGCGTTGCGCCAATCGTTTCCTGGATAGGGCACACCTGCCACCTATGGTGGTAGGAGAAGTTTCCGAAAAATTTCCCATACACAAAGAAAAAAAATGCATCCCTATCCACAAAAGAAGAAGTGTCTTCAGGCAAATCGTCCTGTTTAACTAAACACATAAGCTATCTTTTGCAAGGGTATTCCAAACCTAGAAAAAGCATGCGACAAAAAGGAGGTAAAAACAAATACGTTTCCCATTCACATTCATTGTTGTAAAGAAATATATAGATAAAATAGATCATATTTCCCCAGTATTCTTTTCTTTCATGTTACATATCAACTTTGCATGATGAGTCCTAAGTTTCTTTAATATTATCTCCTTGTCATTCCCCAAGAAGTTGAAAGATAACTGAGGATACTTCATGTAAATATGTTTGAGTTCTTTCAAGAAGCATTCTCTTTCAGATCTAAAGGGAGTCTTTGTGAGGAATTCCCTCTTCAGCTTAGAAAGAGAATGAAGACCATCCTTAAAAACAAAAATATAAAAGAGGAGGGGTGAGCAGCAAGGACATCATTCCTATCACCATGGGAACAAGTCATCAAAGATCAATTGGCATAAGTAAAGAAAGAATTCAGAGGATGGAATCTGTACCCGAGGAATAGGAGAACCTACGTGCACCGCCTGTCCTCTCTCACCAAGCTCTGGAAGATTTACCCCCTCCGCAAATCCATCATCTCCATATGGGCTGTCAACACTACCACCTTCTTTATGCAAAATCAGATCTTCATCACCCCTAGGTGATTGGCTGTCTCAAGATTTTGTTCCGAAGGGACGAATGACATAACCCGAACTTCCTCCTGAAGGAAAGCATGGATTGAATTGAGGACAAGACGAATCAGAACACAAACAGAAGAACATTTCATTGCTTATTACAACAGTTTCATCAGAATACAAGAATATACAGAGTATGAATAAATATTACACATTTATTAAATATCAGAGATTTACAAGTTACAATGCAGTGGGAAATAATACAAAACACAACTGAAAGGAATATACGGATACAGAGCTTTCCGAATATCATTCCAGCTGTAAACCAGGATCCTGTGAATATAAATCTGCAAAACCAAAACTACTGGCTGCCCATGCGGAAAATTGGGGCACCCAGAGTTTAGATTAAAACAATAAACTCCAGGTCAGTCATGTGACTGGTGTGAGAACTAAAACAGTTATTAATTTTTATTTTAAAGTTGGGTAAATCAAGGGACCACACCATATAACACGGAACAGGTTTACCCCCAAGAATACCAGTGTATAAAACAAACAACGCAATGTTAAATAAAGAACAATGAAGCTATTATAAGACTCATGCCCCATCACACAATGCATCGCAAGCCGGAGGATAGAGTTTATACCTTATAATAGCCAAAAATGCTTGGTACGTGAAAGTTCATCTTTTGTTATTACTATAAGTGTATAGTGTCAAAACAATTTCAATCATAAGTATCAATCATAGATGGAATAAGTGCCCCATACCACTATGTCGCCATATATAGGTTTACAATTAAAACCACAAAATGTCATATTGGAAGTTGGATTTCCATCTGTGAACCGAGGCAAGGGATCGTCCTCACCGCTTCGAGGTGCTTTAGCCCATGTCTCAGGATCAGAGCTCGAGTGACCCTTGGATCGTCAGGCTCGATCCACTCGATGTGGATTAAAATGCTTGAACACTGCGTTCCCCCGCCCTATGGGGCGTCAATGAGCCAAATGACTCCATCGACCCCGGATCGACCGATATAACCGAGGCGCCTTGCTATCCATCATCCACATAAGTAAAATGCCAGGGCATGCAAAACACCGACACCACTCCTAACTAGAAGGAAACGCATGCCCTCTCTGAAGTCCTCTCCCGTTTCTGGTCCACATCGGGGTGTGAGGCTCACGAATTAACGCTACACAAAGCTTTGCCACAAAGGCAGTGCTTTGATCATCAACCATAAGACTCTGCTTTTCAACAGAAGCCATGATCATTTGCATCTCAGCATGCCACACAAGCAATTCATGCTATGCAATTGATGTCTATCAATCACACAGAATTAAATCCGTTGTTAGACACACATCCATTTACATGTTCATCCTGGGTCTGAATGAAACCGGAGGCGCCTTATTACTCCCCCGTATGTCCAATACAGGGGACAAGCCCTCGCATATCCGTATATCTCTAAGTACGTCTGGACGATCACTACTTATTACCTCGTCTTGGGTATACAACCAAATCAAGACATCAGTAATCATCCAAACGATGTGAAAACCTCCGGTCTTCGACACCGTCTTCGTCCTCGACATACCGTCGAATCAATTATTCAAAATGGGATAAACCCGGTCTTTTCGAATAACTCGTGTATATAATAAACAAGTGCTATAAAACACAACATACGCCTTATTCCAATTTAGAATATACTTTCATTCAAATATTCTTATTCTTTGGGAAAGGTTCCCATTAATTTTATCAAAGATAAATTCTTTAAATTTATTTTTTAATCTTCCTTTGGATATCATTTCAATCTAATTAAAGATGCATTAAAACTCCACTTGGTTTTAATCTTCCCAAAAATCAATATTAACGATTGTTTAACTTGGGAAACCATATCCTGTCTTTAACTGGGTTAAAGAACCAATGTCATTTAAAACACGGTTCACAATAAACCCAAAATCACATTCCATTCCATCAACCTTTAACCTGAAATTAGCAAGTGAACAATTCCCTAAGTATTAACCCCAAAGGACGAAACCAACATAAGATCAATACCCAGGAAACCATTCAACTTAACTAATCTCTAGTTAGTTTCTGATTTTCTTAACTCCATTTGGTCTAAGAACAATATTATTATAGATACCATTCATGACAACCCAAATCTCATTCCATTAATTATGGAATCTTCACGGAAAAACAAATCAATATATAATCGATATAAATTTCCATATCCGACCAATAATATAAATGGAATAATGGCAACGCCTCTTAAATTCCCTATGTATTAACAGTTTCCTCCACAGAAGTTCACTATCAAATCGAATTCCATTCAATTCCAGTTTAATATATTAAATTGGAAAACGTTACCTTGGAAAATTCCAGTTAAATCTTAATAAAAAAATTTGTAAATCCCAAATCACATTTCACGGTAAATCGGGTTAAAGAACGAATGTCGTTAAAAGCACAGTTCACAATAAACCGAATTCACATTAGCCTCTAACCATAAATTAGTAAGAGAACAATCCCCTAAGTATTAACCACGAAGGCCGAAACCAACATCAGATCAATACCCAGGAAACCATTCAACTTAACTAATTTCCAGTCAGTTTCTAATTTTCTTAACTCCATTGGGTTCAAGAACAGTATTATTAAAGATACCATTCACAACGAACCCAAAATCCAATTTGATATTAAATACAGGCTCTGAATAAAAGATATATCGGCTTATATTCAATATCAAATTCTAAAACCAACAAATATCGTATTGGAATAACGATATATATATATATCTTCCAAATTCCTTCATAATATCCGTATAATCACGAAATCCAATATCGAAATATTCCGAAGATAATTTCAATTTAAATCCATTTCAATTCATATATTGGAAATCCTGGCGATTTTTAAAACCATTTCAAATCCATTTTATTTATTTAAAAATTTTGGATTTTTAATTCTAGTTCAAAACTAGTTCATTTCGACAAAAATATATTTTTATCTTTTCAAATATGGGATTTTTCATCCCAATTCTTTCCAAATCATTTTAAATGATTTTGCACTAATTGTTGATATTTTTAATAATTTTATCAAGGCCCGTAAAGTTGATTTCCATAAACGGCCATCGAACTGCACTTACAGCGACCTTTTCCAAATTTAATTTGGACATAATTCTAAATCCAACCATTAGTTTCTAATTTCTAATATTCGTTAGAAAGCTCTTTTCGATACGAACCCAACGGTTCCTGTTTTAGAGAATCCGACGGTCGGATCTCCCGTAATGTCCGTTCAAAGTCATTGGCCGAAATTCGCGAACTGCCGCAGCGCGGCGCGTTCTATTCAGGCCATTATATAATATATATATGTTTCATTGATTTCCATTTAAAAGTATTTTATAAATCGTTTTAAATTCGTTTTTCAAAACGATTTCAACTTCATATTCAATTTCTAATCAAAATTGAATATTCCATATCATCGATATATAAATGATAATATTTTCAAAACATTAGATTTTGAAATCAATTCCTTTTCGATATTCATTATAAAAATGAATAAAATCGATATGAATATCATTCACATCAAAATGGCGTTAATCTAATCAACACGGCTTTATATATGTAAATATATTCATGTCCATCCCAAATCGGACATCAAAATTAATTTTTGATCTTTTACTGAATATTATTTTAAAATATTCATTATTTTAAAATAATCGTTATTTTAAAATATTCATTCTCTCTGAACTGGAATCAGACACAGTCAATTACCATATAATGTTGATTTTATGGATTTCACACAACAATTGTGTATAACAACAATGAAAACAACAATCAACCATAATCCAGAGTGCATTCTACACTGTATAAGCATCAAATATAAATATTCAATGCTTACAACAGCCTGTCAATCAATCGATCGACATACAACTAATTATTGGGATTAGTGTATGTCCAATATCATCCCAATACCCATGTGGGGTTTCAGTCATCAAATAATGAATTTTATTTGTGCAGTTAGGCGACGTGTAAAATTTATCGTCCCAATCAATACCAGTCAAATCAGTGTATATAAACAAATTGTCTGATTTGTAAACGAATATTTATTTTATTCACATACACGTTAAAAATTATATTTTTAACTGTAAAATATTTTATTTCATTCCATATCACACAATCAATTTTGACATCACAATCAAATAAACAAACAAGTCGTCCATGGTCTGTGGACGACGGGTGTCGGGTGCTGCTAAGCACCCTCTGCATCCTAGTATATATTTTAACTAGAAAAATAAATTAAAAGTGAGAAATTCTCACCTTCGCGTTTCGCTCCTCCATTCCTTATTTCTGAATGGCTTGGATTTACCCAAAATTCCAATGCATTCTCTTCACGCTATTCATATATAAAAATCTTATTTTTATCGCTTCATTCCAATAAATAAATAAAAATCATATTTTTATTTCTGCTTCATATTTTTTTACAATGCTTCTTTCTATATAAATAATTATATTTCTACTTCTTATATAAAGATCGAATTTTTATTTTGCTTCATATATAATAAAAATCGAATTTGTATAACTTCAACTTCATATTTTCATTCTAACAAAAACATATTTTCCATACAATAAAAATCAAACCATTTTCTATATATAAAAATTATATTTTTACATCGCCTTTCAAACAATAAAAATCATATTTTTATTATCTCTATAGTATAAAAATCATATTTTTATTGAATTAAAGTTATTCCATAACATGACTATTTTATTAATAGTATATTTAGGCTAAAATCCTATTTTTAATTCGCTACTCACATAAAAATAATATTTTTATATTCTCTATTATATAAACAAAATCATATCTTTTTAGTTTCAAAAATAAAATCTTTTTATGAATAAAATATCTTTATCATGTTCATCCTATGATAAAAATCCAATTTATTTATTTCTCTATTTACATAATAAAAATCGTCTTTTTTCAAATAAAAATATAATCTTTTCTTCCATAAAAATATAATCTTTATGTTCTTAAAAATATAAAAATTTTATAAATAAAAATATAAACTGTATATTTTAAAAATCTAAACTTTCTATTAATAAAAAAAATCAAACCTTTCCTATATTAAAATCATATGTTTTCTATATTAAAAATCGAGTGTTTTCTAATCTAAAATATCAAACAAATGAAGATTAACAGAAATAAATAGATAAAAATAAAAGGAAAAGCTTACAGTTAAATCGAGAGTGGGGGTTGTTGTTCATCATTGGAGGGGCGGAGGCTCGCGTGGGGGGTGGCGTACGAGGCGGTGGCGGCGTCCGAGAGGTGCTGGGCTGGCTAGGGTGCAGTTTAAATCGATTTGGGGGTAGGGGTGTAACACCCCACATCCGTTAAGGTCACTTACTAAGGGGAATGCCTTAACTTCAATGGAGCATTATGGGTATTGGAACATAAATATTACAAGACAGACATATATAAAACAACAGAAAGTAAAGTAGAAGTACTCCAAATCATTTATTAAATATAATTGTTCACAATAAAAGCCCATCAACTTCCAATACCCAATTTCATAGCTAAAATATCTATCTTTCTCAAAAACAAAGAAGCATAAAAATAAATTGTAGTATTACCCAATAAAGCAAAGCAAGCCATAGCCAAGAGAGATCCAAGCCGTTCATGAAAGAGATTGGGAGCTTGGTAACATCCGAACTAAGCTGTATTCCCACCCTTCAAACCTGGGAGGGGGGGGGGACAGAAGAAAAAGAGGCGAAACAAAACGGGTCAGTCCTAAAGACTGAGTAAGTCCTAGTGATTTTCAGCATAAAAACAGGTAATGATAACATGGCATGAATAAACTGAAAGTAAACATAAGCATGATGACAAGATAAGCTACAGGCACGATAACTAAGAATAACATCATATGATTTTTGTCAAGTATAACATCGCAAGGTTCCCATTCAAGATAAACTAAGTATAATTTCGCAAGATTTCTATCAAGTATCGCAAGATTTCTCTGCTTCACCATTAAAATATTTCTATGATATCTATTTGCTCTACACCACCTAACTAGCATCCTCACAAGTGTCTTGCATGGAATAATCTGTATTCCTGCAAGTGTTCCAACTAGTGTCCTGTGTAACAAGGATCCTTACCCTCTACTAGTGTCCCAACTAGTAGCCTGTGTTATATAATAAGTTGATCCCAACCCCGTAGTTGTGGTAGCCTTCGGGACTACATCTAGTATGAGGCTCTTACCTCAACCGACCCAATTGCCATGAATGTGTTAGATGTATCCTTACTACCTTAATCGATCGGCTCATACTCGACCTAGTTCTCGTTTGTGTCATGCGACCCCTACTTGTAGATACATGTGCTGGTCCCACCCTAGGGTGTATCAATCCCTAGGATGGCAACCCCGACACAATTCTTGATGCACAGCTTTATATTTACTGATGCCCAGTGGCTAAATTTTCCACTACGGAATACGTGCACGCCCGTAATCCGTCGGAACCTGCACTGCTGCATCACCTGCCGCCATTTTGAACGCTAATAATCAGCCCAGTAATCGTGCCCCACCAGCCTAGCTCAGGGTACCGTTGATACCTAATGTGGGTTACTGCTGAAACGGGTCCCGCTACAAGGGTTTTCCTAGGGTCTATTCGTATACCCCACAGGTTGGTTAATCGTTATCCATTCAAGTTGACTTGACCCCACCACCCATCATGTTACCTTGGTTAAGTGTTCTCAAGCGATCAAGTTCAGGTTTACTTAACCCACCCATTCATGTCATATCGGTTAAGTGTCATTAGTCTAGTCATATTACTTAATCTTACCCTACTTAACAGGTTTCATTAGCATTTATTATTCAATAATGCATCAACCTTTTACATTGGACTTATTTGCGGTCATCGGATATGTCGGGCGGTTCCGAGCAGAATTACACCGCAAACCCATTCCAACCTCGGGTTCAAGCATTCAATGCACTAACCTCTCACATTAGACATATTGTTGCGATCACTGGATATGCCGGGCGGTTCCAGGCAGAATTACACCACAACTCAGTCTGACCTCGTGTTAGGCATCATCACAACCTAAACTTTGCCTACGACCTCTCACATTAGACTATTTTTGTTGCGGTCACTGGATATGCCAGGAGGTTACGGGCAGAATTACACCATAGCTCAAGTCTAACCTCGTGTCAAAGGCATCCATTAGATTGTTAATTACATATGTGTCGTATAGATCAAAATTCCCAACTTTACATATCAATAAACATATGCCCAAGTTCTAAATTACATGCTGATTTATATATGTACCCAATTCTAGTCAGTTTACGTATGTCCAATTCTCACCTATTTACAGGTATGCCAAGTTTATGCCATTTTACCCATATCAAGTTCTAGCCAAAATTACATGTATCAAGTTTCATGCCCAAATAAACCCAAATCATGATTCATGATGTAATTATCTCAAACTATATTCTTTTTATTACAATACATGCCAGTTACCCAAGTTCATAATATATATTTATGCCAATTATCAAGTTTACAATCGCTTTCATGTTCAAATTCCCAATTCTACTTATGCCCAATTAACATAAGCCTAATCTTTCAATTTAATTTACATAGGGCCGAACTCGTGATTTAATTTACATGCCAATTCATGTATGCCCACTTCATGCCAAATTACTTATGCCAATGCCCAAACTTGCAATTTCAATTATATTGACAATACCCAAATTTCCAATTTCATGTTATGCCATCAATTCCACCAAACACATATATCCAAATAGGTAATATCCCAATATTTCCCCGTATTCAATCGTATGCAAATCGCGGTTTAAGCCTAGGTCCGAAATTGACCAAGGTTCATCAAAAGAAAATAAATAGGGGAAGATAGAATTTTGCATAAAAATAAGATCAGAGAGAAAAACATCATCACATGCATGAAGATTACAACTTGATAATAATATCAACATGAATCAAGAAAACTGATTTACAACAGGTTGAATAGATCATGAACTTGAGATGAGAATAAAGACAGACAAGTCTCAAAAACTCAAGATTCAAGAAGCAACAGAAATAGGTCTGAATCGATAAACATACTTAAATCCAATTCCACTTTATTCCATGGCCATATTATAATTAAATATTTAAATCTAAAAGCAACTAGAATTTACTGGGCATGGCTAATGAATTAAGAATTGAAATTGTCGTAGAACGTTGTAGTAATGTTGATTTATCTTCTTGAAATGTTGTAGAGGCTCTGTTCTTTGATTTGAATCGAGGTTGAATGCTTAAGCTTTAATTTGGAGGCGGCGGCCATGGTTCAAGAGGTAAACCAGCAGCATAATAGTGTAAGAATGATTTGTTGTGAATTATGTTAGGTCTTAGGGTGTTTATATAGGTGTATGAAACTTATTTAGGCCATTAGATTAACCCTAGAACTGATCTGAACCATCAAAAAACATCACAGGCGCACAACAGACCCACCCAGCCAACCAGTCCCACCCAGGCCCGACCAGGGAGGTCGACCGACCCCCAGGTCGACCCTATGGTTGACCTGGTCTGGCCAGGTTGACTCCCAGGTCGACCCCCTGGTCGACCTGGGCTCTGGGCTGGAATTTTCCCGCCCAACTCGCTTCTGGGTTTTGAATTCGAATTCGAATTCGAATCTCTGAGCTGTTTTGTTTCTGAAAATTTGTGAAACTTCTAGAGGTCATAACTTGGTCATACGGACTCTGATTTTCGAAAACTTGGTATTCCAAGCAGAATTCCGAGAAGAACGCAATGGCACAACCCATTTCCCATGATTCTCATTTTAAAAATTAATTATACTTTGATTTCTTGTTTCAATATGTTATAAAAATTTGGGTTGTTACAGGGGGTTTGGGGCCGAGGGCTTCACGAGTTCAAGGGGGATGAGGGGGGGTCGGGCGGCGCTGGGGAGGAGCGGCGCCGCCTCTGGCTGTAGCGAGGCAACAGAGAGAAGGGATCGACGGGTTACAGGGATTGGGGTTTTTTTATTTCTTTTCCCGTTGAATGAGAGAGAGTGGTGTGGGTGGGATTATAATATATTTATATATTTAATTATTTTAAATTCCTAAAATAACTTTTTCTTTTGAACCCCAAATCGGACCCAATGACCGTTGATCCTAGCTAAATACTCCCATTCCGAACACAATAAGATATGTATCGTAAGCTAGTTTGGTTGTTTCGATCGGTTTCCATCAAAATCAAAATATAAATCTATATATTGAATTTGAACGCATATTTCAATTTATCGGGCCACATACGGACTCTAAAAATTCCTGAAAAATATTTTCTAGCTTCGCATTGATGATACATTTCTAATAAAACTAATTTCGTTAAATTTGGAGACCATTTGAAAAATGGCCATTTTCTGGTTGATCCAAATTGATTGAAACTGTTCAAACACGTTTTCCTTTGCCACGCTCACATATTAATCCCAAAAATTATGAATTTTGGAATCTAGCAATAACTTGGCATCCCAGATTCAATAAAAGTGGTTTCGTCAAAAACGGAGATCGTTTGCAAAATTTCCATTTTTAAGGGCCAAAATTCCATGGCGACTATTCTGAATTTTCAACTGGGTATAACTTTTGATTCCCGCTATAAAATTTCAATTTTTCAGATTCTTGGAAAGATATTTTCAAATAGATTCTAATATTTTTGGTTTCGCTAAAATCTGGTTTATTTTGAATCCTGTACATTCATTTGAAATTTAAAATCGAATTTTCGAACTACCACGCCATTTTCAATTCCTTTTATAATTAAAAATAAATATTTATATTCTAATGACGATTCAAATAAATATATACGTTCTAATTCTATTCAAAATAAAATTCTCGTCGTTATTATTTAAAATAATTCATTATAAATATCCAAAATTTACCAAAAGGGCCAAAATAAAATTTTAAATTGGTTCAGATTTTCTGGGTTGTTACAACGAAGGAAGGGAAGGAAAGTCCATATTAGGAAATTTGCTACATTTATTACGGTCACATCATATCTGGAAAGTGGACTTTCGACAACAAAGAAGTATGATCTCTAGTTTCACAAATTATTTGCCTGGCATCAAAAAGAGTCGCATCCCTTGTTTTTAGCCACCCCGCGTGTTTCATCAGCATATCTGACCGCTCACGCCTGAGGGCCAAAACTTCTGCAGTTAAGGAACTGTTGGCAGCCCTTTCCCTCTTAAGGGACTCCTTCAATTGACTACAAACCTCTTCATTGCTACTCTTTGCAAAGGTTATATCATGAAATCTAGTCTCCAACACGACTTTCTCCTTCTGGAATTCTTCCTTATCCCGAAATGGAGAGGCAGCTATAGACCTGGTAACATACCAACTCTTGGATATATAAAAAAAGAGGGGGGAAGAAGACAAGAGCCATACGATGTTAGTCCTTGCATCAATAAGGCGAGTAAAGAACCACAAGGGGATAAAAGATACGAACCAAAAGTTGTCGTTTAACGAAGTTGAGGTAAAACTTAAACCACCCTTCAGAAGCAAGTTTCTGAATGTCGAATACATCGATAGATGATAAAACATATCTTATAATCGTGTCATAATCTGGGGTCTGTAAAGAGGGACCCGTGGGGTCACACGGGTAATAGGGAGAAAGGGCAGGTTCACGCTCTCCTGAATCCGGATCCCCCTGAAAATCGGATCTTAGAAAACCAGCAACAAAATCACTTCCAAGGTCTCTGTAGAGGAGGGACATGCGTTATGAGAACGTTCAGGGGAAAATACGAGAGGGGTATGCGATAGCCGACGACAAGGTGACGCAACAATTTCACCACCAGAGGAACAGGAAATAGAATTTACTCTTTTAGGGTTCCAAAAGGAATAATTGTCATAAACTGAAGCAGATCTCTTCTTGGATAGAAATTCAAGAGAAGAAGAAGCCACGAAGGGTGGGAACAAACCATCTCCAAGAAACGCAGAATAAGAGGGAGAAGTTTTCTCTAGAAGATGTTGTCCCAAAGAAGAAGAGACATACTCAGAGGAAAAGTTCAAGAATAAAAAAGTAGATTTTTAAGTTGCATTTTTATTGACATTTCATATGCAATAAAAAGAGTAGTTTTAAAGTTGCATTTTTATAGACATCTTAGATGCAATAAAAAGAGTAGATTTTGAATTTGCATTTTTATAGACATTTTAGATGCAATAAAAAGAGTAGATTTAAAAAGTTACATTTTTATGTAATATTGTTTCATTAGAAAAATTAGAATTAAAAGATTACATTTTTATGTAACATTGTTTACAATAAAAAGAATTGAAATAGAAGGTTAGATTTTTATTGTCATTTGTTTACAATAAAAAGAACTGAAATAGAAGATTAGATTTTTAATGTCATTTGTTTACAATAAAAAGAATTGAAATAGAAGATTATATTTTTATTGTCATTTGTTTATAATAAAAAGAATTGAAAGAGAAGATTAAATTTTTATTGTCGATTTGTTACAATAAAAAGTATAGTTATTAAAGTTTATATTTTTAATGTCAATTTGTTACAATAAAAAGATTAGAATATAAATTTCACATTTTTGTTGTCATTTGTTTTGCAGTAAAAAGATTTGACGATAAAACTTCATTTTTACTGTAAGTCGTTTTCATTAAAAAGATTAGACAATGAAAATTATAATTTTCATTGTATTTTTCTTTTATGTCAATTTGTTTAGTTAGATAATTGTTAACAATAGGAAGTCATCACTTTTACTTATTTTGTAAACTTTGAATTGACGATATAAAATTTGTCACCTTTTATTGAATTAGAATTTACAATATAAACTTGTCGTCTTTTATTGAATTAGGATTGACAATATTAAATTGTCATTTATTAGAATAAAGATATGTTATAAATGTCATTTATTTAAAAACATTAGGTTAATATAAAAATATCATTCATTTAGAAAATGTACATTAGAATAAAAAGAACATATTTTGTTGTGATTTTCTTTTTAGCTAAAAAGAACATATTTTTAGCGTATTCAGGTTTTGAACCGTCATGGTTGATTTTGCGATCGATTAGGTTGGAGCAAAATTCGAATCGTTACAGTTGGTATCAGAGCCTGGTTTCGATCCTAGGACCTATTTAAAAAATTTATTTTCAATTAGTTAAAATGTAAAAAGAACATATTTTGTTGTCATTTTCTTTTTAGATAAAAAGAACATATTTTTAGCGTTATTTTGTTTCAACTAAAAGGAACATATTTTTAGTGTCAAAGTTGTTCAAATAAAAAGATTAGATTTAAAAGAAAATATTTTTGTTGTCAAATTAGAGACAATAAAAAAATAAAAAAAAGTAGATTTTAAAGTTGCATTTTTATAGGCATTTTAGATGCAATAAAAAGAGTAGATTTAAAAAGTTACATTTTTATGTAATATTGTTTCATTAGAAAGAATAGAATTAAAAAAAAGAGAAAAAGAAAAAGGAATTTTTTTTCTTTCTCAAGTTCAAATTTGCTGCTTAGGATTACTCGTTGTCCATGTTTATTGCTTGTCTTCATCATATCTATAAAAGGCGTTTGATGTGTTTTTACAGCACTTGATTTTTGATTATAAAATACGCGAGTTATTCGGAAAGACCGGGTTTAACCCATGCCGAATAATTACTACGACGATTGAGAGTTGAAGATAAAAACGATAGTTGAAGACCGACGATCTTCACATCGAATGGATGACTACTGATGCCCTGGACTGATTTGCTCCCACGAAAGGGTTAAAGTGATAGTTTTCCGGACGTACTTGTTGATTGTCTGGATAAGCGAGCATCTCTCTTCCATATTAGATAAACGGGACGAGGAATAAGGTGACTCCGGTTTCGTTCAAACCCCGAACGGACTTGTAAATGGATGTGTGTCTGACATTGGATTTCATTCCATGTAAATTAAATAGATTTCTATTTAGTGTATATCTATGGTGGCGGAGAATTTATTCTCTTGCTTAACACCCTTCTTTGAGACGCACGAGCTCAAAGGTTATATATTGGTAGTTATCAATCGTATGGTGTGAATTATAAATGTGGCATGCCAAGATGCAAATGATCAAGGCTTTTGTTGAAAAGCAGAGCCTTGTGGGATGATCAAGGCATAGCCTATTTTGGCATATCTTTATGTATAACGTTACCTCGCGAGCCTCACACCCTGGTAGGAGTCAAACAGGACAAGGGAACGCAGGGAGTGCACACGTTTCTTTCTAGCCATGGGTGGTCTCAGCATTTTACAAGCCCTGACATTTTTATATTTTTACCTATGTGGTTGATGGAATGAGGTGCCTTGGATTTATTGGTTGATTGTGACCATTTTATAGGTTCACTATGACCGGGAAGCTGTATTCAAGAATTGCCAATCCACTAACGTTATTTGTGGACCGACCCTGCAGTATCCAAGGGTTACCCGTAGGTGTGATCCTGAGGCATTTCCAGAGTGTCTCGAATCGGTAAGGAGATCGTTCCTAGCCTTGACTCATGATGGAAATCCAACTTCCAATACGACATCATGCGGTTTTGATTGTAGAACTAGTATGGCGACATAGTAGGATGGGGTACTATATTGTCTATGATTGATACATTATGATTGAAATGCTTTGTGTGATGGGACTTGAGTCTTGTAATGGTTTCATTTTTCTAAAAAGCATTGCGTTGTTTTAAACGATTTACATTATTTATGCACTGGCAATCCAATTGAGTAAACCCGTTCCGCTTTAGAGGTATGGTCCTGTGATTAACCTTATTATTAGATAAGTTAAGTTAGATTTCTCATACCAGTCCCATGACTGACCCGTAGTGTGTTTCACTTTGCAAACTCAGGTGCCCTCTTTTCCACACGGGCAGTCGAGTAACTTATTTTGCAGATATATTGAGCAAGATCCTAGATCGAAGCTTAAAGCTGTGTCCAGAGCATTGATAAACTTCCGCTGTATCAGTTTATTCATTTCCGCTACAACGTATTAAATTATTATAAATTATCTTGTGCTGTATTTTACCGATGTACTCTAATATTCTGTACTCTGATGTAACATTATTATAATGTTTATAAAAGTCCTCTGTTGTTGTTATGATGTGTTGTATTCCCAAAATTAGCGTATTCGTGTTTTGAATGGTCTTGGTTGAGTTTAGCCATCGATTAGGCCTGGGAAAAATCTGAATCGTTACAGTTGGTTATTTTTATTTTGGCTATTTCATTTGTTGAAATAAAAAGATTTCATTTATCTTCATGTAATACATATGAATCACATAAAAGAATCAGTGCGGGAAGAATTTGTTGTAACATTAAAATTTCATTTTAATGTATTATATGATTTCATATATAAAAGAAATCAATGTTGAATCGAAATGGTGTTAAAATCGTCGAACGATTTATATTTATATATTTATATATAAATATAAATTAAAATAAAACAAATCGTGCTGCCGCATTTCGCGTTTCGAAATCGTAACTTCAAATGATTATACTGAAAGATCCGACCGTTGGGTTTGTTTTGGAAAGATCTTTCCAACGATATAAAATTTGCTAAGATCCAACGGTTAGATTTTGAGAAATGTGTAAATCAAATTTCGATGAAAACAACGCCAGGGCCATGTAATGACCCAAAGTGTCGTTTAATTGAAAATGGCTATTTTAAATAAATAAAAATAGCGATAAATCGTTATAAAATATTATAAACGATATGGGATGATTATCCCTTCTTTCGAACTATGGGGGTTTGGGGTTGTCACAACCCGAAAAATCTGAAAAAATTTAATTTTTTTTATTTTGGCTACTTCAGTGTATTTTGAATAGTTAAAATAATTTATTTTAAATAATAATGATTAAAATTTATTTTAATAGAAGTTAGAGCGAATATATTTATTTTAATTTCAAAAAGGAATTGGAAATAACATGGTAGTTTGAAAAGTCAAACCTGAACTTTGACCGAATATACCGGATTCAAAATTTAACAGATTTTAGTGAAACCAAAAATATCTAAATCTGTTTGAAAATATCTTTCCAACGAATCCTATAAATCGAAATTTCATAGCAAGAATCAAAAGTTATGGCCAGTCGAATATTCAGAATAGTCGCTATAGTATAATTTATAGCTCATATAAAAGGCCATTTTTCAAACGACCTCCGTTTTTGACGAAACCACTTTTGTCGGATCTGGAATGTCAAATTATTGCTAAGTTTAATTTTTCAGAATTTTTGGAATTAATATGTGAGCGTGGCAAATGAAAATGTGTTTTGTCAGTTTCAATCAAATTTAATCGACTTGAAAATGGCCATTTTTCAAACGGTCTCGGAATTTGACAAAATTAATTTTGTTAGGACTGTAACGTCAAAAAAAGGACGGGAATAATTTTTCTGGAATTTTTAGAGTCCGTATGTCCCCCCGGTGAATTTAAATATACGATCGAATTAATTTAATAAAGGAATTAAATTTTAAATTAAAAGAATTTGGGCCACAGACAATCGTTTTGGCTGACGAGACCTAGCCCATTGGATCTGAAAAGGGGGCTATTGGGTAGGATCAACTCTTGTTGGACTGAAATTGGAATTGTTTAGAACTTGTGGGTTTTTTTGCAAAATTTACAATAAAATAATATAAAAATACATGCATCTTCTTCTAACCCTAATACTATCATACTGTAGTCGCCGCCCCTATAACCAATGGTTGAAAAAGCTTCTACCTTCTTCCACTAATCCCCCTTCATCCACTCAATAAAACTCCATCCTCCTTTGGAGTTTATCGTAGAGATTTCCACGAGCTTTCCATCCATACGGATAATAGCACCCAGAGTCGAACAACTGACGAGCTCCAGACCCGGGAAGTGGTCCCGTTCACTTCACCACTGCCTCCCCAACCCGCGTGCGAGTTAGCCGCGACCCCCTCCCCCTGTGCGCCTCACTTCCTGTAACAACCCGTATTTTTGAATAACATGTTATAACATAAATCAAGGAAGAACTAAACTGTAAATTCTGAATCAAGGGAAACGGGCTATGCCATTGCGTTGGTCTCGGAAAAATACGCGAAATAGAATCCGAGTTTTCGAAAATCGGAGTCCGTATGACCGAGAAATGGCCTCGCGAAGTTTAACGAAAAATTCAAATTTCAAAACAGATTCAAATTTCAGAAAATCAGGGTAGGCGGGAAAAATCCCGCCCAGACCAGGTCGACCTGGGGGTCGACCTGGGTGTCGACCTTGGTGGGACCAAGTCAACTGGGGAGTCGACCCCAGGGTCGACCTGGGGGTCGACCTGCCTGGTCGGACCCAGGCAACCTGGTGCACCTATTTGGCTGTTTTGACCTGTTTTGTTGGCTAGTGACGGGATTTGATGACTCTGATTGAATCTAGGGTTAATCCTATGGCTAATACTATCCTAGTCTTCTATAAAAGGACCCCTAAGCCTAGCCTAAATCACCATTATTCAATCCTACAACTAAACTATGTCAAATTTGTTTTCTCTCATGGCCTCCACTCTCATGCTAAAATTTCTAAGTCTATCTATATGAGAGATTTTGAGTGCATACAGGTGTTTTCAAGCTTGTATGAGTGTTCTTAGTTTGCATTCAAGTCAAGTTGCAACATTTCTATTACAAAGCAAGGATTTTTATTGATTTGGCTCAAGGGTTTTTCATTTGGAGCTTGCATATTTGGGTTTTTTTGGTGATTGCATAAGGGCTTCGTCTCAATCTTTATAATAAATATTCATTTGTGTCTTCATAGCATTGTAAGCCCTTTTCTACTTTCTTTTTATTGAACTCTAAAGTTAAATGAATGATGCAAGTTTGGGTTGATCATCATGATATGCGAGTTTGGTTGATCATTATGTTATGCAAGTTGGTTCAATCATTATGTATGACACATGTTGCTATGTTATGCAAGTTTGGGTTGATCATTATACACATGTTATCATGTTATGCAAGTTAAACTTGAGTTTGTGAGCCTAAAGCTTCAAGCTTTATGTTAAAGGTTGCATTTTGGCAACATGGAAGTTATCATATCCCTTATGATAACTTGCATGTGAGGCTAAATGCGAACTTCTAGCAACTTCTACATGTCATTTATCACCATGTATCACTCATATGCTAAGTTTGGTTTTATGCATGCTGTTGAAGCCTAATAATGCAATATGCAAGTATATGAACATATGTACATTTCATATGCCACCATGATAAACTTGTGGCTTCAACACCTTTTTGTCATGATTATGCCAAGTTCCCTATTTTATCCTTTATGCGTTGATGCGATTATGTAAACGAGGGGATTACGTTGGGATTGGGTAACATTATGACATAACATGGGTTTTTATAACATGACGTGATATGTTAACTTGTAATTATGTTTTGGAAACATAATGGACATGACACTTAGAAAATATGAGTGTGGCCAACTCGAGGTTGGGTTGAGTTTGTAGCATAAATCTACCCGGACCCGCCCGGCTTAACTAGTGGCTACAAACAATAGGACCCAATGTGAGAAGTTGGTCATGTTGTGCTCGAACCCGAGGTTAGACCAAGTTGCGGTGTAAAGCTACCCGGACCCGCCCGGCTTAACTAGTAACCACAACAAGGTCTAATGTGAGAGGTTAAAGCACATTAAGTTAATTAATGTCCTCCTGATTAGGGTTAAGTCATGGTCCACTTAATACTTAACCAATTTGGGCTTGATGGGTTAATCGGGGTTAAGTCATGAACCTTGGGTACACTTAACCAATTTAATCCACGTTTGGATCGGGTTAACCACATTTAACCCATTAAGAAACCCTAGTTGCGTGCTCCTTTTCAGCAGTAACCCTCTTGATAGTATCATAAGACCCTAGGACTAGGCTAGGGTGGGGCACGATTACTGGGCTAACATGTAAGCGACCAAAACGACGGCTGAGTAGGTATGCCGGTGTAGGTCCAGGCGGACTATGGTCGTGCACATAGTCCGGAGTTGGAAAATCAGGCACGGGTACCAGTAGATCTAGACCGTGCATACTTGATTGGTGTCCGAGGTTGACACCCTAAGACTTGATACACCCTAGGGTGGACCTAGCGCAGTTTAACTACATTGCATGTTTGGGTCGTATGACACCGACACTTGACGAGTTAGGCTTGTAGGGAGCCGATCAACTAGACCGTGTAGTTGGACCTTGATTTAGGTCATCTCATGATGTTGGGCCAAGCTTGGGCCAAGGGATCAACTCTTGTTTTTACTTACATGTTAGAATGCTAGTACACCCGTGGTGCAAAACTTAACCTTGACTATGCGATGACACCTTTATCTATCTTGTAGTTAATCATCATGCCAGTATGTTGTTATCCTTATGTTCATCTCAGCTTCTCATGCCAGTTAACTTTACTAGTTCATGGACAGTTAGTAGTTAGGGCTTACCAGTCTTTTTGACTGACCTGTTTTCTTTCGCCTCTTTTCTTCCGTTTCCCCCCCCCCCCTCAGGTTCTCAGGGTGGGAACATTGGAGCTTAGCTTGGATCTTTATAGCTTGCTTACTGGATTTGCTCATGTACGGTTTTGGACATTGAGCTAGCTATGGTTTATCACTTCACTTTGGGGATAGTACTTTATGTATTTCAGTTTTTTTTCAGTTTATGCTAGACTTTGTTTGTTGGAAAATAATGATCAAGTATTTTGTTGTAACATAACTATGGTTTTGAAATGCTAGTTTGATCCGCTGCTTTATTTACTCTGTTTTACTTATATGTTCTGTCTTGTGATATCTGCATGCATGTTTACCTTATTTAGCGACCCTCCAAAGCCAGTGTGCTTGCAAGAGTTACCCTGGCGGAGGTGGGGTGTTACATTTGGTATCAGAGCATAAGGTTTACAAGATTTGAGCAAAATTGTTTTAGAAACTTACCTTTTGAAAAACTATTTTCAAAACCAATTAAGTATTTTCCAAGAAAAGTCTAGTTATTTAAAAAAAAAAGGATATTCCCCAAAAGCCATAGCACTATCCTTCGTTTCTTCGTTCTAAATCTATCTTTTTCCATTTTCAGTATGGTCGATCTTAACCTTCCCGAGGGAGTGACCATTCCCGGATGGTTCCGGAGGTACTTGGAAGCTAGGGCCAACGATGTGGGCCCAGCAAATACCCCCAATATAACCGAGGTTCCTCCTCCTCCTCAGAATCCACAAGCAGATTTCGCTAATATTTGCAAAGACTTTAAGGCGATGGGTGGCAAGAACTTTATTGGGACAGAGACTTTTGTGGAGGCAAGAAATTGGTTGAAAGAAACTGAAGATCTCTTCGCCATCTTTGATGTGCAAGATCATAGAAAGGTTTTATTGGCAGCATGGTTATTAAAAGAAGAAGCTGCTTATTGGTGGGAGGTCACCAATGCTACGAGGCCTATAGAGACTTGGGCCGACTTTAGGACAAGATTTGGGCTTAAGTTTCTATCATCAGCTGAGGCGAATCTGCAATTGGAAAAATTTATATCTTTGAAGCAAGGAGACATGACAGTGAGGGAGTATGTGAATGAGTTTAACAAGCTCGCCCGATTCGGTTTGGACATGATTAATACTCCCCAGAAGAAGGCCTTACGCTTTGCACGAGGGTTGAATGAACCATTACAAGGTTTAGCCCTATCTTATATACCCATGGGGGCCACTTTTGAAGGCCTAGTAGACATGGCGTTGCTCCAAGGAGACGATAAGAATGGCAAGAAGGAAGTCAAGGATAATGAGACTCAAGCTAAGAAGACAGATACCAAGTGGGGAGGAAATCAGAGCAATCAGAACAACAAAAACAACAAGAACAACAAGGGCAACAAGGCCAAGGCAAAGGACCCAAGAAAATGCAACTACTGTGGGATTGTTGGGCACATAGCTAAATACTGTAGAAAGAAGAAGAGGAAGACGGGCGAATGCTTTCATTGTGGGGAGACCGGACATTTTAGCAAGGATTGCCCCAAGAAGTAAGGGCAGAATCAGCCTGCAGGACCTTCTGGAGGGCAAGTGCATGCTCTCAACGCCGCTCCAGTTCAGGACCGAGGTAGTATTTCTGTAGAGAGTCTTGTTTATATTTCTGATTATCCTGTTCGCACCTTATTTGATTCTGGCGCATCGCATAGTTTTATTTCTTCTGACATTGTTGAAAGTTTACACCTAAGTACTAGCCTAGTTGAGGATCCCGTTTGTGTTTCAAATCCAATTGGGGGTTCTGCCCATCTATCTATGATTTGTGTGGATTTGAAGATTTCTATCTTGGCCGTAGAATTCACGTGTAATGCTTATGTTCTCGGGTTCACGGGATATGGGTTGATCTTGGGCATGGATTGGTTGTCCAGTTATGGAGCCATTCTCGATTGTGAACATAGGGTGGTGAGGCTCATGACTCGCCTTGGTAATACCCTAGAAATTTCTTGTAACCCTAGAGGTCCTGTCATGTTATGTTATCTTGAATCTCTCGACTCGTCCATCGATGAGCTGCAATCTGTAAGGGTGGTCCGAGACTATCCTGATGTCTTTGAAGAAGTTAAGGGGTTACCCCCTAAACGAGAGATAGATTTCCGCATTTATCTAGTTGATAATGCCAAGCCAGTATCATTGCTCGTTAGGCACATGGCCCCTCGTGAGAGAAGGGAGCTCAGTAAGCAAATCAAGGAGTTGCTTGAGAAGAATTTTATTAGGCGAAGCATTTCTGAATGGGGTGCTTCGGTGGTATTCGCTACTAAGGAGGATGGTTCGCTTCGCCTATGTGTTGATTATCGAGAGTTGAACAAACTGACAAAGAAGAATAGACACCCGTTACCGAGAATTGATGATCTCTTTGACCAGCTTGTAGGAGCTTCTGTTTTCTCTCATCTCGATCTAGCCACCGGATTCCATCAGCTTAGAGTAGCTGAGGATAGCATTGATAAAACTGCGTTTAGGACTCCAGATGGATTCTTTGAATGGCTTGTCATGCCATTCGGTTTGACTAATGCACCCGCCTACTTCGTAGACTTGATGAGTAGGGTGTTCAGGGAGTTCCTTAACAAGTTTGTTGTTGTCTTCGTGGATGATATTCTGATCTTCTCAAAGGATGAGGAAGAGCATGCTAGGCATCTCAAGGAAGTGATGGATACGCTTAGGGCGCATCAGTTGAAAGCCAAGTTCTCCAAATGTCATTTTTGGAGAAGGGAGGTTCGGTTTCTTGGACATATAGTTTCTAAGCAAGGCATAGCGGTGGATCCCGCGAAGGTGGTTGTGGTTCAAGACTGGAAGACTCCTAGGAATGCAACCGAAGTAAGAAGCTTTCTTGGTCTGGCGGGCTACTATAGGAAGTTCATCTGGGACTTCGCTAAGATTTTGGCCCCTCTTACTAAGTTGACGAAGAAGAACTTAGTCTTTGCATGGGACTTGGAGTGTGAGCTTGCTTTTCAAAGGCTCAAGAGAGCCCTTACCTCAGCTCCAGTTTTGGCATTACCCGATAGTGGTAAGATGTTTACCGTGTACACCGATGCATGTGGTACGGGGTTAGGAGTTGTTCTAATGCAAGAGGGAAGAGTGATATGTTATGGGGGTAGGCAACTTAAAGTTCATGAGAAGAACTATCCCACCCATGATTTGGAGTTAGCAGCAATCGTCTTTGCACTCAAATCCTGGCGCCACTATCTTCTAGGCGAAAGGTTTGAGTTGTATACTGATCACAAGTCACTCAAATACCTCTTCTCGCAAAAATATCTGAATCTAAGGCAGCAAAGGTGAATGGAATTCTTGGCATCGTATGACTTCGAGATAGCTTATACCTCTGGCAAGGGTAATGTTGTGGAGGATGCGCTAAGCAGAAGGAGGTTGACTTTGAGCCCCTTGTTCATTGAGATGAAGAACTTAGAATTCTTGGCAACCTTTGATTTCACGACGGCTGTTGAGTCGATGACGGGTTCATTAGCATCCCTTGAGCTTAGACCCACACTTCTTGATCAAGTTGGGGCTTCGCAGAAGGAAGATCCGCAGATAGTCGAGGTCATGGATAAGTTGATTCGTGGTGAGACGTCTAGTCACCTTGCCAGATATACTATTGATGATAAAGGATGGCTAAGGCGTGATGGGAGATTATGTGTTCCTCGAGTGGGAGATTTAGTCCATAGAGTTCTTGAAGAAGCGCATCACTCAAAGATGACTATACATCCAGGAGGGGACAAGATGTATAGGGATATGAAGCGCATTTTCTTTTGGGATGGAATGAAGAAGGATGTAGCAGAGTATGTTTCAAAGTGCATGGTGTGCCAACAAGTGAAAGCCGAATCAAAGAAACCAGGTGGGCTATTACATCCATTGGAGGTCCCGCAATGGAAGTGGGAGAGTATTTCTATGGATTTTGTGGATGGATTGCCTAGGTCAAGGAGAGGGAACACAAGCATATGGGTCATAGTTGACAGACTTACGAAGAGTGCTCACTTCATTCCAGTAAAAAGCAAGAGGACCGCATCATGGCTGGCATCTATTTATCTCCGAGAGATAGTGCGGTTACATGGAATTCCTTCTAGCATAGTTAGCGATCGTGACCCAATTTTCACTAGCCAGTTCTGGAACAGTTTGCAAGAAGCGATGGTTACGCGATTGAATCTGAGTACAGCCTATCACCCCCAGACGGATGGCCAAACCGAAAGGGTGAATAGAGTGCTAGAAGATCTCTTGAGGCTTTGTGCTCTCGACTTCGGTGGTACTTGGGAAAACCACCTTCCTCTTGTAGAGTTTGCGTATAATAATAGCTATCAAGCCAGCATAGGGATGGCACCATTTGAAGCTTTGTATGGGAGGCCGTGTAGGTCACCATCTTGTTGATGGAAGGCAACAGATAGACTTATACTTGGGCCCGATATGATACGGGACACATCCGAGAAAGTTGAATTAGTGAGAAGACGGATGAAAGCGGCCCAAGATAGACAGAAATCCTATGCTGACAAGCGAAGGGCAGATTTGGAATTCGAAGTGGGAGACATGGTTTTCGTGAAGGTTTCTCCTTTGCGAAATGTGGTACATTTTGGAGTAGTAGGGAAGCTAGCACCAAGGTTCATGGGACCCTTCCCTATCATAGAGAAAATTGGAAAGATGGCCTATAAGGTGGAATTGCCCGAAAAGCTAGCCGGAGTGCATAATGTCTTTCATGTCTCGCATCTCCGAAAGTGCCTACATGAGTCCGCTGAGGTGGTTGAACCAAGCATTCTTGAAGACATTGAGGTGGAGAAAGAAGCAACCTTGAGAAAAGCTCCAATTCGTATCTTGGGAACGGAGATCAAGAAGCTAAGAAATCGAGAAGTCAAATTGGTGAAAGTTCAGTGGAGTGAAGCCGATGAAGATGCAACTTGGGAAACCGAGGAGAAGATGCGTGGGCTTTATCCATTCCTTTTTAGGGTACATTATCGACCTCTTTCCTAATTAGCATATCTTTCTTTTATTCTTGTTTATCCTGTTTATCTTATTATCTCGTTAAACTTATCATGGGAACCTTAGGTAGAAACCCTTTGGATGAAACATGTATTTGAAACATGTTATGCTTGATGGTTGCAAGTGGTTGCAAGTGTTTGCACGTGGATACTCGTGGATGCATGATACACATTAGGCACTAAGATCGGCTCACACACTTTCATGTTGCATATGCATGAGTGCTTATACTTATTCATGGATGAAACTTGTTATGCTATCACGTGGATGTTGCATATGGATGAATGTTATGTGCACTCGTGTAGAGATTATAAACTATGTTAGGAATTTGCATACATATGGACTCATTTCACTAACATACTTTGCATTAAGGAGGTTTACTGTATCAGTAACCGCCTGATTTTTGCATTAGATAAGTACATATACACACACCTTTGCATATGATCATGCAGCATTTAGAATCCTTTAAGGACAATGACTGCACGTGGATGATGTTTTGAGTAGATGGATGATGGGTGGTAGGATACGTTCTTCCTAACTTGGAGATTTCGGGGACGAAATCCTTTAAGGAGGGGAGAATGTAACAACCCGTATTTTTGAATAACATGTTATAACATAAATCAAGGCAGAATTAAACTGTAAAATCTGAATCAAGGGAAACGGGCTGTGCCATTGCGTTCGTCTCGGAAAAATACGTGAAATAGAGTCCGAGTTTTCGAAAATGGGAGTCCATATGACCGAGAAATGGCCTCGCGAAGTTTCACGAAAAATTCAAATTTCAAAACAGATTCAAATTTCAGAAAATCAGGGTAGGCGGGAAAAATTCCGCCCAGACCAGGTCGACCTGGGGGTCAACCTGGGTGTCGACCTGGGTGGGACCAGGTCGACTGGGGAGTCGACCCCAGGGTCGACCTGGGGGTCGACCTGCCTGGTCGGACCCAGGCAACCTGGTGCACCTATTTGGCTGTTTTGACCTGTTTTGTTGGCTAGTGACGGGATTTGATGGCTCTGATTGAATCTAGGGTTAATCCTATGGATAATACTATCCTAATCTTCTATAAAAGGACCCTACGCCTATCCTAAATCACCATTATTCAATCCTACAACTAAACTATGTCAAATTTGTTTCTCTCATGGCCTCCACTCTCATGCTAAAATTTCTAAGTCTATCTATATGAGAGATTTTGAGTGCATACAAGTGTTTTCAAGCTTGTATGAGTGTTCTTAGTTTGCATTCAAGTCAAGTTGCAACATTTCTATTACAAAGCAAGGATTTTTATTGATTTGGCTCAAGGTTTTTTCATTTGGAGCTTGCATATTTGGGTTTTTTTGGTGATTGCATAAGGGCTTCGTCTCAATCTTTATAATAAATATTCATTTGTGTCTTCATAGCATTGTAAGCCCTTTTCTACTTTCTTTTTATTGAACTCTAAAGTTAAATGAATGATGCAAGTTTGGGTTGATCATCATGATATGCAAGTTTGGTTGATCATTATGTTATGCAATTTGGTTCAATCATTATGTATGACACATGGTGCTATGTTATGCAAGTTTGGGTTGATCATTATACACATGTTATCATGTTATGCAAGTTAAACTTGAGTTTGTGAGCCTAAAGCTTCAAGCTTTATGTTAAAGGTTGCATTTTGGCAACATGGAAGTTATCATATCCCTTATGATAACTTGCATGTGAGGTTAAATGCGAACTTCTAGCAACTTCTACATGTCATTTATCACCATGTATCACTCATATGCTAAGTTTGGTTTTATGCATGCTTTTGAAGCCTAATAATGCAATATGCAAGTATATGAACATATGTACATTTCATATGCCACCATGATAAACTTGTGGCTTCAACACCTTTTTGTCATGATTATGCCAAGTTCCCTATTTTATCCTTTATGCGTTGATGCGATTATGTAAACGAGGGGATTACGTTGGGATTGGGTAACATTATGACATAACATGGGTTTTTATAACATGACGTGATATGTTAACTTGTAATTATGTTTTGGAAACATAATGGACATGACACTTAGAAAATATGAGTGTGGCCAACTCGAGGTTGGGTTGAGTTTGTAGCATAAATCTACGCGGATCCGCCCGGCTTAACTAGTGGCTACAAACAATAGGACCCAATGTGAGAAGTTGGTCATGTTGTGCTCGAACCCGAGGTTAGACCAAGTTGTGGTGTAAAGCTACCCGGACCCGCCCGGCTTAACTAGTAACCACAACAAGGTCTAATGTGAGAGGTTAAAGCACATTAAGTTAATTAATGTCCTCCTGATTAGGGTTAAGTCATGGTCCACTTAATACTTAACCAATTTGGGCTTGATGGGTTAATCGGGGTTAAGTCATGAACTTTGGGTACACTTAACCAATTTAATCCACGTTTGGATCGGGTTAACCACATTTAACCCATTAAGAAACCCTAGTTGCGTGGTCCTTTTCAGCAGTAACCCTCTTGATAGTATCATAAGACCCTAGGACTAGGCTAGGGTGGGGCACGGTTACTGGGCTGACATGTAAGCGAACAAAACGACGGCTGAGTAGGTACGCCGGTGTAGGTCCAGGCGGACTATGGTCGTGCACATAGTCCGGAGTTGGAAAATCAGGCACGGGTACCAGTAGATCTAGACTGTGCATAATTGATTGGTGTCCGAGGTTGACACCCTAGGACTTGATACACCCTAGGGTGGACCTAGCGCAGTTTAACTACATTGCATGTTTGGGCCGTATGACACCGACACTTGACGAGTTAGGCTTGTAGGGAGCCGATCAACTAGACCGTGTAGTTGGACCTTGATTTAGGTCATCTCATGATGTTGGGCCAAGCTTGGGCCAAGCTTGGGCCAAGGGATCAACTCTTGTTTTTACTTGACATGTTAGAATGCTGGTACACCCGTGGTGCAAAACTTAACCTTGATTATGCGATGACACCTTTATCTATCTTGAAGTTAATCATCATGCCAGTATGTTGTTATCCTTATGTTCATCTCAGCTTCTCATGCCAGTTAACTTTACTAGTTCATGGACAGTTAGTAGTTAGGGCTTACCAGTCTTTTTGACTGACCTGTTTTCTTTCGCCTATTTTCTTCCGTTCCCCCCCCCCTCAGGTTCTCAGGGTGGGAACATTGGAGCTTAGCTTGGATCTTTATAGCTTTCTTACTGGATTTGCTCATGTACAGTTTTGGACATTGAGCTAGCTATGGTTTATCACTTCACTTTGGGGATAGTACTTTATGTATTTCAGTTTTTTTTTTCAGTTTATGCTAGACTTTGTTTGTTGGAAAATAATGATCAAGTATTTTGTTGTAACATAACTATGGTTTTGAAATGCTAGTTTGATCCGCTGTTTTATTTACTCTGTTTTACTTATATGTTCTGTCTTGTGATATCTGCATGCATGTTTACCTTGTTTAACGCCCCTCCAAAGCCAGTGTGCTTGCAAGAGTTACCCTGGCGGAGGTGGGGTGTTACACTTCCCTCTTCGTCGTGCCAGTGTCCGATCAACCTCCAACGCCTCGAAGCACGAGCAAATTCCAACCCTATATCAGAACCCAATTAGAAAAAGCACGACCTTGTTTCTGTGTTGAGGAAGAAGAGGTTAAATCCATATATTATTTTAATAATTTAATTTAAAAATATTATCAATCTTATTTAAATCATAACTAATTCATACGACTTCGTACGATCGTGAAACCAAGATCGACGCTACTGTTCTGACTAGAAGCAATTCTAAGCTGATAAAATTTTAGCCAAAGTTGCAGATCCAAAAAATCCAGATTCACACGACTATGAGATTTCTGATTTAAATAATTAATCAATTTAATTATTTTTCTCGTAATTTAAATAGTTGTATGTATGTTAATGATTTAGATCTGCGATGTTATGAAATTTAGAATTTTTGATCAGTTGATTTGTAATGTATTAATATAGATTTGTTAGTTTAGATATTTTGTTAATGTAGATCTGTATGTAATGGGTTAATTAGAATAAATCATTTTGGTTGATATTTTGTTGAATCATATATATTTAATAAAAATAGAGCATCATGTTTGTTTACTGAATTAGAATTTTAATTTAATAAACATATCACCTTTATTTGTTGAATTGAATTAGAATTTTCAATTACATGAAAATTTTAACTTTGTTTATTTTGTTGAATTGAATTAGAATCTTCAATTCAATGAAAATTTCAATTTTTTTTATTTTTTTGAATTGAATTAGAACTTTCAATTCAATATAAAAATATCACTTTGTTTATTTTGTTGAATTGAATTGGATTTTGCAATTCAATAAAAATATCACCTTTTGTTAATGTTGGATTTACTTAGAATTTACAATCCAATAAAAATATTGTTCTTGTCGTTATAATTAAACTTGCAACAAAATGGACACTTGGGTAAATGGAAAAATTAGTTAAACAAAAATCCTTATTTTTGTTTATTGAACTTGTGACACCAAAAATGAAATTTGTGCAAACAGAGAAATTGTTCATGTTTTTAATTAAAACATGAATTCATTAAAATATACAATTTTAATGTTAAGAATGTAAATAGGAAAATTGTTCATGTTTTTAATCAAAACGTGAATTCATTAAAATATACAATTTTAATGCTGAGAAAAAGAATAGATTAAAAGGTTACATTTTTTTTTGCATTTTAGATGTAAATAAAACATAGATTAAAAAGTTACATTTTTATTTGCATTTTAGATGTAAATAAAAATATAGATGAAAAATTACATTTTTATTTATATTTTAGTTGTAGCAAAAATGATAGAATTAAAAGTTACATTTTTATTGTCAAATTAGAGGCAATAAAAAAGATTGAAATCAAAAGTTACAATTTAATTTACATTTTAGATGTAAATAAAAGAATAGATTTAAATTTACATTTGTAATGAAATTTTAGATATGCAATAAAAAGGATAGAATTACATATCTCATTTTTATTGTCATTTTAGAGACAATAAAAAGTATAGAATTACATGTTACATTTTTAATGTCATTTTAGATGAAATAAAAAGAATAGAAATAAAGGTCACATTTTTATTGTCATTTTAGATGAAATAAAAAGAATAGAATTAAATGTTACATTTTTATTGATATTTTATAGGCAATAAAAAGAATAGATTTAAATGTCACATTTTTATTGTCATTTTAGATGAAATAAAAAGAATAGAATTACATGTCTCATTTTTATTGTCATTTTAGTGACGATAAAAAGAATAGATTTAAATGTCACATTTTTTTTTTCATTTTAGATGAAATAAAAAGAATAGAATTACATGTCTCATTTTTATTGTCATTTTAGTGAAATAAAAAGAATAGAATTACATGTTATCGTTTCAATGTCATTTTAGATGAAATAAAAAGGATAGAATTACATGTTTCAATTTATTGTCATTTTAGAGACAATGAAAAGAATAGAATTACATGTTACATTTTTATTGTCATTTTAGAGACAATAAGAAGAATAGATTTAAATGTCACATTTTTATTGTCATTTTGGATGAAATAAGAAGAATAGAATTAAATGTTACATTTTTATTAACATTTTATAGGCAATAAAAAGAATAGATTTAAATATCACATTTTTATTGTCATTTTAGATGAAATAAAAATAGTAGAATTGAAAATCATGCTTTTATTGTCTTTTTGTTTCAACAAAAGGAGTGAACATTAAAGAAATTATATTTTCAAAGTAATTCGGTTTCCATTGAAAAGAATTTGATATTTAAAACATGATTTGGTACAAACCGTCGCTTTTATCATGTTAGTTAGGATTAAGAAAATCATATGTAAAATCTCTAACATGAATATGGACTGTACTTGGCTTGCATGTGATTGATTGAAAGTAGTTGAAATCGCCAAACGATTTATATTTATTTATATATAAATATAAATTAAAATTAAACGAATCATGCGCGGTAGTTTGCGTTTCTGCAATCGTAACTTCAAACGATTTTACCGTAAGATCCGACCGTCGGATTTTCCCAAAACTGGAACCGTTAGGACCTCTTTGGGAAGATCTTTCCAATGATATAAATTTTGTTAAAATCCAATGGTTAGATTTCAAGATACGTGTAAATCAAATTTTGGTAAAAACAACGCCAGGCCGCCCACCGACCCGAAGCATCGTTAAATAAATTTGGTTATTTTTATATAAATAAAAATAGCGATTAATTGTTATTAAATACTATTAACGATATAAAATGATTTTAAACTATATATACGCAAGAATAAATTGAAAAGTCCGAGCTAAATATCATTTCAAATGATTGAACGACGATCTAAATTGAAGATATTAAAGACGACGATTGAGGATCGACGATCCTCACATCGAAAGGATAACTACTGATGCCTGACATTGGCTAGCTACCAATAAAGGGTTAAAGTGGTTGTTGTCCGGACGTACTTGTTGATTGTCCGGATACGCGAGCACCTCACTTTCGTATTGGACATATGTGACGAGGAATAAGGTGACTCTGGTTTCGTTTAGACCAAGAACGGACATGTAAATGGATGTGTGTCCGACATTGAATTTCATTCTGTGTAATTAAATTGATTTATATTAATATATATCTGTGGTGGCGGAGAATTTATTCTCTTGCTTAACACCCTTCTTTGAGATGTATGAGCTGAAATGTTATATATTGGTAGTTATCTATCGCATGGCGTGAATTGTCAATGTGACATGCCAAGATGCAATTGATCAAGGCTTTTGTTGAAAATCAGAGCCTTGTGGATGATGATCAAAGCATAGCCTATTTTTGCATAGCTTTGTGTATTACGATACCTCACGAGCCTCACACCTCGGTAGAGTCAAAAACGGGACAAGGGAATATAGGGAGTGCACACGTTTCTTTCTAGCTAGAAGTGGCGTTTGGGTTTTTACAGGGCCCGACATTTTTACTTATGTGGTTGATGGAATGAGGCTCCTCGGATTATTTTTGGTCGCCAATGGCCAAATTATAGGTCCAATAGGATCGGGGAGCGTGTGTTCAGGAATTGCCAATCCACTATCATTATTTGTGGACCGGCCCTGCAGTATCCAAGGGTTTCCCGTAGGTGCGATCCTGAGATATTTCTAGAGTGTCTCGAATCGGTTGGGATATCGTCCCTAGCCTTGACTCATGATGGAAAACAAATCTCCAATACGACATTACAGTTTTGATTGTAAACCTATATATGGCAACATAGTTGGATGGGGTACTATGCTGTCGAGGATTGATACATTTACTTTGAAGTATTTTTGAAACATATTAGACACTAGTAATAATATTAAAAAAATATATTTTCTATGTATCAAGCATTTTTGGTCATTATAAGGTAAAACTCTATCCTCTGGTCTACGTTGCATTATGTGATGGGACATGAGTCTTATAATGATTTCATTTTCTAAAAAGCATTGCGTTGTTTTGACTTAAAATTTATTAATCATATGCACTAGCAATCCAATGGAGTAAACCCATTCTGCGTTAGCGCAATGGTCCAGTGATTTGCCATATTGTTAGTTAACTAAGATTTCTCATACCAAGCCCATGACTGACTCGTAGTTTGTTTCACTTTGCAAACTCGGGTGCCCTATTTCCACACGGGAAGCCAAATGACAGGTGTTAGATATGGATATTTTCTGGGCTGGAGCTTGCTAATGAAGAGGATGAAGAATCTTTTCATTTTATCTTTTATTTACTTCTTGAGACATTGAGACAGTATTGAGCATTGATATATTTTGGGAGATTGAGACCTTATTTCTTTCCTTGTTTTAGACATCTATTTTGCTAAGTGTATCCTGTACTGTGTACTTTGATGTCTGTGATGTTATGTTGTGATGACATTTCCATTTCCGCTGCAATGATTTATATGTTCTTCTATTATCTGAGATCTATTATTTTTTTAATTATGTTATGCTCCTATGATTATCCTTACTTTCATACCACGGAAGTTGGGGTCGTCACAGTTAGTATCAGAGCTAAAGGTTAACCTTAGCAACGGAGTATAATATTTTTAGAATAATTCGTCTAGATAGAATCAGTAGTATTCAAAGGCGAGTAGCTCATTAGAGATAGGATTAGCAATGTCCTAGAATGAGCACAGCAGAATAGCATATATTAATCAGTCATTACTTCATTATCATCTTATCATATGTCTCTACTTCTAATATTTCCTTTGAAAATTATCATTTATGTTAGTCTGACTCTTTCCTTGATAGTACAGAACTAACTAAGGAATGAGTACCAGAGCACGTACGAGAGCCTGTGGTAGAGGTGTGGCTAGAGGACCCGCTAGAGAGGAGACTCTGGTTGCTTAGAGACAGACTACTCCAGAGGCTGAGACATCACCACCACCTCCACGTGCTTTTGATGTAGACAAGGTGGCAAAGAAAATCAAGAATCTAGGAGGCATGCATTTCACATGCCAAGAGACGATGACAGAGGCACAAGTGTGGCTTAAGACAATTGAGAAGATCTTGGGAGGAATAGAACTAGAAGATCATATGAAGCGATATATGGCGACATGGTTCTTGAAGGACCAGGCTCATATTTGGTGGGAAACGGCTATGATTGGTGGTAATGAAGCTGATGTAACTTGGGAGAAATTTAAAGAGCTATTCAATGAGAAGTTTATTCCGCCTCACAAGTTGAATGCCTTCATGTTGAGTTTGCCCACCTCCAACAAGGAAGTATGACTATTGCTGAATATACGAAGAAATTCGACGAGCTTTCCAGATATGCCCCTGAGTTAGTTCAAGATCCGCTTCAGAAGAATAAGAGGTTTATTAATGGTCTTGTGAGGAGGTATCATAGTAGAGTGACGTCACACATCGAGCACCCATTTACTAAAGTGATCGAGATGGCGTACAGGTATGAGGAGATTAACCAGAAAGGTTTTCAGCAAGATCGAGAAAAGAACCAAGCCAATAATAAGAGAAAGGAGTCTGACAAGAAACCTGAGGCGGGGAGCTCTTCTACCGCCAAGCCCCAAGAGAAGAAGAAGAAGAGGGACAGATCTAAGGTCAAGTGTTTCAATTGCCAAAAGATGAGGCATTTTGACTATGAATGCCGAGCCTCGAAAAGACCAAGAAGGAATGAGTCTGGACTGAGTCAGAACAGTGGACAGAATCCTCGTGGCCCAAGGGAATGTTTTAACTACCACAAGACTAGACACTTTATCAGAAATTGCCCTTTGCTCAATAAATCTGCAGTGGCACATGTCTATGATGAAGCGGCTGCACCGGCTTCTTCCGAAGCAGGTAAGCCTGATGTTTTAGGAGGTAGTCTTAACATTAAGAACATTCCTGTTATAGTTTTGTTTGACACTAGTGCATCTGGAAGTTTCATATCTAATGACACGATTAATAATCTTAAATTGAAACCCAGAAAACTTAAAGAATCAGTTAGAGCCCATGGTCCAATAGGAGGTTCACTTATCCTCGATCAATACTGTAGAGTGCTTGTTTCTTACTCTTACTTCCAGTTTCCTTTTGACTTTATTGTTATGAGTTTTTCTAGATACGATATCATACTTGGGCAGTCTGGCTAACGAAGTATGAGGTTGAGTTACTATGCGCTGAAAGAGTAGTCATAATCAAAACCAAATTCGGAAATATGATGACTATACCATGCCACGGCTCAGCCACAGATAGGAAAGAATTTTGGTTTTCTCTAGAAGTTATCCTGCTTCTATTGAGGATATTCCTATCGCCCAAGACTATGCGGATATGTTTGAAGAAGTTGATAGCTTACCTCCGTGCAGAGAAATCGACTTCAGAATTGACTTAGCTCCGAATGAAAGGCCCGTTGTACACCCTATTCAGAGGATGTCATTGAAATAAAAAGAGGAATTGAGAAATCAAACTAAGCAACTTTTGTGGAAGGGTCTGGTCTAGTTTCTCGAGCTGGGGTGCAGCAGTGGTTTTCGTCCCAAAGTCAGACGGTACCCTCAGGCTATGTGTGGACTACCATGATCTAAATAAGCAGACGTTGAAAAATAAATACCCACTGCCCCGCATTGATGATCTGCTAGACCGCTTGAATGGAGCATGAGTATTCTCTAGGATGGACCTAGCTACAAGTTTCCACCAATTACGCATTGCCGAGGAATGTGTGCCTTTGACAACTTTTAGAGGACCAAACTTATTTTATGAATAGCTAGTGATGCCCTTTGACTTATGCAATGCTCCAGCATACTTCGTTGATCTAATGAATAGAGTATTCAGAGATGTTTTAAATAAATTCGTGCTGGTGTTCATCGGTGATATTCTAATCTTTTCTAAATCCACTGCTGAATATGAAAAACATTTGAAAGAAGTCTTGGAGATTTTGCGTAGAAATGTGCTGAAAGCCAAATTCTCCAAATGCATATTCTGGCAAGAAGAAGTGAAATTCCTCGGCCATGTTGTATCTAAGGAAGCCATTTCAGTAGATCCAGGGAAGATCTCCACCATCCAAGGTTGGAAGTAGCCTAGCACGCCCACAGAAGTCAGAAGCTTCTTATGACTGGATGGCTATTATTGGAAATTCGTTAAGGATTTTTTTGAAATTATCTTGTCCATTGACGAAGCTGACTATGAAGCATCCAAAGTTCATTTGGACACCCAAATGTGAGGCAGCTTTCCAAGAGCTGAAACGGAGGTTGATCACTGCTCCTGTGTTGACCATTATTGATGGCAATCAGGATTTGAAAGTCTGGACAGACGCTTCTAGAGAAGGTTATTCTTTTCATCTAAATAAACAATGTCAAAGATGACATTTTTCTAATGTCAAATCTTATTTTAACATGTTATCCTTTTATCTATTTATGGTATTAGTGCGGTGCTAATGCAAAAGGAAAAAGTTGTCGCATATGCTAGCCGCCAGTTAAAACCGCATGAGAAGAATTATGCAACTCATGATCTTGAGCTATTGGCCATCGTATTTGCTCTAAAGATATGGAGGCACTATCTCTTGAGTGAGAAATTCGAGCTGTATACTGACCACAAATCCTTAAAGTATCTGTTCACTCAAAGAGATTTGAACTTGAGGCAGCAGCGTTGGGATGAATTCCTTGCAACTTATGACCTCGACATGTTATATATTCCAGGGAAAGCCAATGTAGTGGCAGATGCTCTCAGCAAGAAGAATACGGCCAACACCAATCTTATCCTTGCTAATCTCATTATTACCCTTACCTTGATCGATAAGATCTCTGCTCTCCAGAAAAGCGACAAATTCATTCAGATGATTAGTGAGCGAGTTTGAAAGGGCGAAGCGCCAAGCTTCCAAATAGACAGCAAGGGAACCCTCAGACTACAAGGGCGAATATGTGTGCCAAATATCCTCGATCTAAAAAGAGAAGTTACGGATGAATGTCACAAATCTATGCTTAGCATCCATCCAGGAGTAAGCAAGATGTATCATGATCTTAAGCGCAATTTTTGGTGGAAGGCGATGAAGAGAGACATTTCTATATATGTTGTTAGATGTCCCACCTGCCAGCAAGTCAAAAGCGATCAGCAAAAGCTAGCAGGTTTGTTTCAACCGATAGGGGTTCCAAGTTGGAAATAGGACGAAATTTCTATGGACTTCATTGATGGCATGCCCTGGACTAGGAAAGGAAATGACAGTATATGGGTGATTGTAGATCGCATCACAAAGACTGCCCATTTCATCTCTGTCAAATCCAATAGAACAGCTCGAAGTGTGGCACAACTTTATTTCAGAGAGATTGTCAGACTACATGGAGTTCCCAGTAGCATTGTCAGTGACCGTGATCCGATATTTGCTAGTAAATTCTGGGAAGCTTTCGAAGAAAAGCTAGGGACTAAGCTGAATATGAGCACCGCTTATCACCCTCAAAAAGATGGCCAGACTGAGAGGGTGAACCGCATATTGGAAGACTTGTTGCGAGCATGCATTCTAGACTTTGGCGTGTCATGGGAAGATCATTTGCACTTGGTTGAATTCTCTTATAATAACAGCTACCAAGCAAGCTTGCAGATGTCGCCATTTGAAGCATTATATGGCAGGCCATGCAGATCTCCCGCATGTTGGGTGGAACCCAGCAATCGATTAGTATTGGGCCCTGACATGATTCGTGAAGCAGCAGATAAAGTTGATTTTATTAAGAAACGATTACTGGCTGCTCAAAGCCGACAGAAGAGCTATGCAGACGCTCGAAGAAGGGATTAAGAATTCTCTGTTGGTGATCTTGTATACTTGAAGGTTTCCCCACTAAGAGGTGTAATTCGATTTGGAAAGACTGGAAAATTGGCACCGAGATTCATTGGTCCATTCCCTATTCTATAGAGGATTGGAACTCTCGCTTATAGAGTGCAGTTGCCTGACTGATTGCCAGGGGTCCACGATGTGCTTCATGTGTCCCAACTCCGGAAGCATGTTCATGATCCAGATTTAGTTGTGGAGGAAGCAGCACAACGAGATTTGGAGATTACCCCGACCCTAACAGTGAGAAGGGAGCCAGTGAAAATTGTTGGCAAAGAGACTCGAGTGCTAAGGAACAAGAGGATCCACTTAGTCAAGGTGCAGTGGAGCGGGGATCCTAGAGACTGTACATGGGAGACTGAGGATAACTTAAAACAGGCCTATCCCAAGTACGGAGTGGATATCTCCAAGTAGCTTTTGTGTTGAGGTACATTTACACACCTTGAATTTTCCATTTTGTTTCCTACTTTACAATGGTTTCCTTTTCGGGGACAAAAAGCTTTTAAGTGGAGGAGATTGTAACAACCTGGAAAATATGAACCAATTTAAAATTTTTATTTTGGCTATTTCAGTAGATCTTTAATAGTTAAAATAATTTATTTTAAATAATAACGTTTAAATTTTATTTTAATCGAAGTTAGAGCGAATATATTTATTTTAATTTAAAAAAGGAATTGAAAATAGCACGGTAGTTTGAAAAGTCAAACCTAAACTTTGACTGAATATATTGGATTCAAAATTTAATGGATTTTAGTGAAACCAAAAATATCTAAATATGTTTGAAAATATCTTTCCAACGATTCCGAAAAATCAAAATTTCATAGCGGGAATCAAAAGTTATGGCCAGTTGAATATTCAGAATAGTTGCTATAGTATAATTTATAGCCCGTATAAAAGGCCATTTTTCAAACGACCTCCATTTTTGACAAAACCACTTTTGTCGGATCTAGAATGTCAAATTATTACTAAATTTAATTTTCCAGAATTTTTGGAATTAATATGTGAGCATGACAAATGAAAATGTGTTTTGTCAATTTCAGTCAAATTTAATCGACTTGAAAATGGTCATTTTACAAACGGTCTCGGAATTCGACGATATTAATTTTGTTAGGATCGTAACGTCAAAACAAAGCTAGAAATAACTTTTCTAGAATTTTTAGAGTCCGTATGTGGCCCCAGTAAATTTAAATATACGATCTAATTAATTTAATAAAGGATTTAAATTTTAAATTAAAAGAATTCAGGCCACAGACAGTCGTTTGGGCTGACAAGACCAAGTCCATTGGATCTGAAACGGGGGATATTGGGTGGGGTCAACTCCTACTGGACTAAAATTGGAATTGTTTAGAACTTATGGGTTTTTTTGTAAAATTTACAATAAAATAATATAAAAATACATGCATCTTCTTCTAACCCTAATACTATCATACTGTAGCCGCCGCCCCTATAACCAATGGCCGAAAAGGCTTCACTTTCTTCCGCTAATTCCCCTTCATCCACTCAATAAAACTCCATCCTCCTTTGGAGTTTATCGTAGAGATTTCCGCAAACTTTCCATCCATATGGATAATAGCACCCAGTGTCGAACAACCAACGAGCTCCAGACCCGGGAAGTGGTCCCGTTCACTTCGCCGCCAGCTCCCCTACCTGCGTGCGAGTTGGCCGTGACCCCCCTTACCCTGTGCGCCTCACTTCCCTCTTCGTCGTTCCAGTTTCCGATCAACCTCCAGCTCCTCGAATCGCGAGCAAATTCCAACCATATATCGGAATCCAATTAGAAAAAGCATGGCCTTGTTTCTGTGTTAAGGAAGAAGAGGTTAAGTCCATATATTATTTTAATAATTTAATTTAAAAATATTATCTATCTTATTTAAATCATAACTAATTCATACGACTTCGAAATTTAATGATTTCAGATCCTGTACGATCGTGAAACCAAGATCTACGCTGCTGTTCTCACTAGAAACAATTCTGAGCTGATAAAATTTTGGCCAAAGTTGCGGATCCGAACAATTAAGATTCACATGACTGTGAGATTTCTGATTTAAATAATTAATCAATTTAATTATTTTTCTCGCTATTTAAATAGTTGCATGTATGTTAATGATTTAGATCTACGATGTTATGAAATTTAGAATTGTTGATCTGTTGATTTGTGACGTATTAATATAGATTTGTTATTTTAGATATTTTTTAATATAGATTTGTATGTGATGGGTTAATTAGAATAGATCATTTTTGTTGATATTTTGTTGAATCATATGTATTCAATAAAAATGGAGCACCGTGTTTGTTTATTGAATTAATTTTTTTAATTCAATAAAAAATTCACATTTATTTATTGAATTGAATTAGAATTTTCAAATCAATGAAAATTTCAACTTTGTTTATTTTGTTGAATTGAATTAGAATCGTCAATTCAATGAAAATTTCAACTTTGTTAATTTTGTTGAATTGAATTAGAACTTCCAATTCAATATAAAAATATCACTTTGTTTATTTTGTTGAATTGAATTGGATTTTGCAATTCAATAAAAATATCACCTTTTGTTAATGTTGGATTTACTTAGAATTTACAATTCAATAAAAATATTGTTCTTGTCGTTATAATAAAACTTGCAACAAAATGGACACTTGGGTAAATGGAAAGATTAGTTAAACAAAAATCCTTATTTTTGTTTATTGAACTTGTGATACCAAAAATGAAATTTGTGTAAACAGATAAATTGTTCGTGTTTTTAATCAAAACATGAATTCATTAAAATATACAATTTTAATGTCAAGAATGTAAATAGGAAAATTGTTCATGTTTTTAATCAAAACATGAATTCATTAAAATATACAATTTTAATGCTGAGAAAAAGAATAGATCAAAAGGTTACTTTTTTATTTGCATTTTAGATGTAAATAAAAATATAGATTAAAAAGTTAATTTTTTTTTTTTTACATTTTAGATGTAAATAAAAACATAGATTAAAAAGTTACATTTTTATTTGCATTTTAGATGTAAATTAAAACATAGATGAAAAGTTACATTTTTATTTACATTTTAGTTGTAGCTAAAATGATAGAATTAAAAGTTACATTTTTATTGTCAAATTAGAGACAATTAAAAAGATAGAAATCAAAAGTTACATTTTTATTTACATTTTAGATGTAAATAAAAGAATAGATTAAAAGTTACATTTTTACTGACATTTTAGATATGCAATAAAAAGGATAGAATTACATGTCTCATTTTTATTGTCATTTTAGAGACAATAAAAAGAACAGAATTACTTGTTACATTTTTAATGTCATTTTAGATGAAATAAAAAGAATAGAAATAAAGGTCACATTTTTATTGTCACTTTACATGAAATAAAAAGAGTAGAATTAAATGTTACATTTTATTGACATTTTATAGGCAATAAAAAGAATAGATTTAAATGTCACATTTTTATCGTCATTTTAGATGAAATAAAAAGAATAGAATTACATGTCTCGTTTTTATTGTCATTTTAGTGACAATAAAAATAATAAATTTAAATGTCACATTTTTATTGTCATTTTAGATGAAACAAAAAGAATAGAGTTACTTGTCTCGTTTTAATTGTCATTTTAGAGACAATAAAAAGAATAGAATTACATGTTACCGTTTCAATGTCATTTTATATGAAATAAAAAGGATAGAATCACATGTTTCATTTTTTTTGTCATTTTAGAGATAATGAAAAAAATAAAATTACATATTACATTTTTATTGCCATTTTAGAGACAATAAGAAAAATAGATTTAAATGTCACATTTTTGTTGTCATTTTAGATGAAATAAAAAGAATAAAAATAAATGTTACATTTTTATTGACATTTTATAGGCAATAAAAAGAATAGATTTAAATGTCACATTTTTATTGTCATTTTAAATGAAATAAAAATAGTAGAATTAAAAATCATGCTTTTATTGTCATTTGGTTTCAACAAAAAGAGTGAACATTAAAGAAATTATATTTTCAATGTAATTTAGTTTCCACTGAAAAGAATTAGACATTTAAAACATGATTTGGTTCAAATCGTCACTTTTATCATGTTAGTTAGGATTAAGAAAATCATATGTAAAATCTCTAACATGAATATGGACTGTACTTGGCTTGCATGTGATTGATTGAAAGTAGTTGAAATCGCCAAATGATTTATATTTATTTATATATAAATATAAATTAAAATTAAACGAATCGCGTGCGGTAGTTTGCGTTTCGGCAATCGTAACTTCAAATGATTTTACCATAAGATCCGACCATCGGATTTTCCCAAAACTGGAACCATTATGGGAAAGATCTTTCCAATGATATAAATTTTGTTAAAATCCAATGGTTAGATTTCAGGATATGTGTAAATCAAATTTTGGTAAAAACAGCGCCAGTACCGCCCATCGACCCGAAGCATCATTAAATAAATTTGGTTATTTTTATATAAATAAAAATAGCGATTAATTGTTATTAAACACTATTAACGATATAAAATGATTTTAAACTATATATATGCGAGAATCATTTGAAAAGTCCGAGTTAAATCTCATTTCAAATGATTGAACGATGATCTAAATTGAAGATGTTAAAGACGGCGATTGAAGACCGACGATTCTCACGTCGAAAGGATAACTACTGGTGCCTGGTATTGCCTAGCTACCAATAAAGGGTTAAAGTGATAGTTGTCCGGACGTACTTATTGATTGTCTGGATACGCGAGCACCTCACTTCCGTATTGGACATATGGGACGAGGAATAAGGTGTCTCTGGTTTCGTTCAGACCCAGAACGGACTTGTAAATGGATATGTGTCCGACATTGAATTTCATTCTGTGTAATTAAATAGATTTCTATTATATATATCTGTGGTGGCGGAGAATTTATTCTCTTACTTAACAACCTTCTTTTAGACGTATGAGCTGAAAGGTTATATATTGGTAGTTATCTATCGCATGGCGTGAATTGTCAATGTGACATGCCAAGATGTAGTTGATCGAGGCTTTTGTTGAAAAGAAGAGCCTTGTGGATGATGATCAAAGCATAGCCTATTTCGGCATAGCTTTGTGTATTACGATACCTCGCAAGCCTCGCACCCCGGTAGAGTCAAAAACGGGACAAGGGAGCGCAGGGAGTGCACACGTTTCTTTCTAGCTAGAAGTGGTGTTTGGGTTTTTACAAGGCCCGACATTTTTACTTATGTGGTTTATGGAATGAGGCGCTTTGTATTATTTTTGGTCGCTAATGGCCAAATTATAGGTCCAATAAGATTGGGGAGCGTGTGTTCAGGAATTGCCAATCCACTAAGGTTATTTATGGATCGGCCCTGCAGTATCCAAGGGTTGCCCGTAGGTGCGATCGTGAGACATTGCTAGAGTGTCTCGAATCGGTCTGGAGATGGTCCCTAGCCTTGGCTCATGATGGAAAACTAATCACCAATACGAAATAACATTTTGATTATAAACCTATATATGGAAACATAGTAGGATGGGGGTACTATGCTGTCTTGGATTGATACATTTACTTTCGAAGTATTTTTGAAACATATTAGACACTAATAATAATATTAAAAATATTATTTTCTACGTATCAAGCATTTTTGGTCATTATAAGGTAAAACTCTCTCCTCCGGTCTGCGTTGCATTGTGTGATGGGACATGAGTCCTATAATGATTTCATTTTCTAAAAAGCATTGCGTTGTTTTGACTTAAAATTTATTAATCATATGCACTGGCAATCCAATGGAGTAAATCCGTTCTGCGTTAGCGGCGTGGTCCAATGATTTCCCATATTGTTACTTAAGTAAGATTTCTCATACCAATCCCATTACTGACTCGTAGTTTGTTTCACTTTGCAAACTCGGGTGCCCTCTTTCCACACGGGCAGCCAAATGACAGGTGTTAGGTATGGATATTTTCTGGACTGGAGCTTGCTGATGAAGAGGATGAGGAATCTTTTCTTGTTAACTTTTATTTACTTTTGAGACATTGAGAGAGTATTGAGCATTGATGTATTTTGGGAGATTGAGACTTTATTTCTTTCCTTGTTTTAGACATCTATTTTGCTAAGTGTATCCTGTACTACGTATTCTGATGTCTGTGATGTTATGTTGTGTTGAAATTTCCATTTCCGCTGCAATGGTTTATATGTTCTACTATTATCGGAGATCTATTATTGTTTTAATTATGTTATGCTCCTATGATTATCCTTACTTTCGTACCACGGAAGTTGGGGTCGTCACAAACAGTTCGGAACGCTGATTCAGGACACCTGGGATTTCACTCAAAACATTGCTCACTTGGTATTCCTTCTTCCCAAGCTCCTCCTCCGTTAAATAAAGTCCTATCTTATTTGGATTGAAATCGCCAATTTGTGTAATCTTGTACATAGTCCGGCCAGGTGATACCATGACATAAATACGTAGTTCAATCTAATTTTTCTTTGATGATTTTACATAAACACTACATAGGCATACGAACGATTTGGGATTTCATCATCCTATAGAACAACAATCCTAGCTAAGGAAACTGATACTAATATGTTGATTTTCCCACTGCTACACTTTTTCGCTTATACAGGTTTTACTTCCCAAAGCCCCAGTAGCGAACGTGATGGGTATGACCTCATAGAGGGTTGCTATTAATCATCAATTCAGACGATCAATAAGAGTTCAATCTACAAAAAAACTTACTGCCAGCTAGTGCTGAAATCTTGGGAAATTAATACAACAAAATTTGATGAACAACAATCTTGATTTGGTGAAATGCTATGCAGGGAAAGGAGGAGAAAGAAAGAGAAAAAGAGTTACCTTGCTTCTCAGCTGTCCACATGAGATTGAATCAACGGACGAGATTCATATGAGGAAGGTAAGGACACTATACGGGGGTAAAGAGAAAGAAAATATACTTCATATTCAAAATCCAGATCACTCAAAAGGAGATCAATCAACGCACCCGATCAAAGGAAGATTGGAGGCATAGAAGCAACACCCTAAAGAAAAGACAAAAGTTTGACTTGCAAAGTCGAAAATATCCATTCACTAAGGGGGCAAATGTTAATACCAAAATTAACAAAGAATCGAATTGGCGGAGAAGGGATATCAAGCAACCGAAGGATCACTAAAACCTTGCTAGAAAGCGGAACTCATTATTAGGAAGGGTTAAAAGCTAGAAAGAATAACTCGAGACACGACACCAAATGAAACCCTCCGGGAAAAGGGATCGTGAAAGCTACAGGGTATAGCTGATGGGATTTATCCGTCAGGGCCAATCCGACAGGAATTCTCCAAGCAGCATCGGATCGACAAAGGAATCCTATAGCAAGAGATCGTCCAAACCTGAAACCAAGTGATCCGGAAGCAGTAGATCCGATGGACCAAACCCAAAGTGATCTTCAATAACGACCTACCCAAATACCGATACACCTGAAGATGCAAGCATCGAAGGCACTAACCCGGGAGAACGCGAAGGCCACTCAAAACCAACTTCTGGAGCATCTAGTGCATAAATACCGAAAGGTCACATCCGCAAATAAATAAGAGTGACACCAGAAGCCAAACTTCAAGGATACAGGCTACCACGAAGACCCCTCTGGAGGGCTAGCCGAAACCCGGGCAAGGATACAGGCTACCCGTACTAGTCTACCTAGTACCGAAACCCATAGCGATTTCAACCCAGCAGTTATCAACATACGCCATGGGGTCGAGCCCCTCTAAGTATTCATGATAAAGCCGAGAGCCTACATCCGAAAGCTCATCTCTGCAAGCTTACATTCAGAAGCTGCCCTCAGGAATTCGAGTATCATGACCGAATACATCAAAAGCGGCCGAAGGTCAAGCACCCAAAGCCAAGAATAAAACAACCGACAAAGACCCATGCAGGTCTTATAGCCCTCTGACAGGAGGGGCCCTGAACCACTATAAATAAGATCCGAGAGGTCAAATTATAGAGGATCTTTTTTCCTAACTCTTTGTACCATTAGAAACAACTTAAGAAAGAAGATTAATGGAGAATTCCTCCATATAACATTCATGTACTTCCAATAAAAGCATAATGAAAAGGGATCTTCCTATGTTAAAACTGCTCTGTAAGTTTGTATTATTATTTCCCTAGTCATAATAGTCGCAATTTATCATTAAGTCTACAGAGAAACACAGTTACACCCTTCAATTTCCTCGAATGGTGATCGAACCTCATCCGCTGAGCTTAGATCCGACCTGATAGTTTCTCAACGATCCTACACCCCTGAACCCTAGCCTCTTAAGTTCCCTCCAGAATCGATTGGAGAAGTGAGCCAATCCTATTAATTTCCCTTTGGGTCTATCCCTGTTGTTCCACTTCCGATGTTGACGAAAAATATCATTAACATTATAAATTTCTTGTGGCTTGAAATATGTTTATTCGCCTTCTAAATATTCAGGCATAATTTACAATAATGACAGTTGACAGACTTTTTGTAAGATTTAGAATCTTATTACAAGATTGAACGCAAAAAGGAATGTTTAATTATTAGCTTGAACCAAATACTTAAATTTAGTAATAAAAAAAAGAATAATAACGACGCTAACTTCACAAAAATATAAGTATATATATGACATTATCCATCCAAACCTACGTAAACAATGAAATATATACTATAATTAATGTTTGTGTGTTTGAATTGTTTCCATTTTATGGAATTATATATGAAAATGTAATCCATACTAAATGGGAATATATTATGACTGTTGTAGCAATTAATGTAATTAATTTTCTATAAATAAGGTCTAAAGAAATAATAACTATTGTAACCATCATTAGTTGGAGAAAACAAATTAAATTAGGTAAGATAAGTCTAAATGTTTACAATTTGAAAACAATGACCAGGAATAAGAATTGTAACTCCAATTAAGTACTTAAATATTTTTTATAGCATAATATATATATGAGTGTGTGTACATAATAAAGCTAATCAAAGTAAAATAGAAATGTTAAGGAGTTACAATAGTTAGATTAGAAATAAAAACGGACATATTTCATTCTTAATTAATGTCTTAGGAAATGATGACCGTTAGCTTCATAAGTGACATTAATTATAATCAATGAAAATAAATGGCATTTTAGGGGTTAGTTAGAGCTTTAGGAAAATATGTTCATTACGGTCATAAATGGGAATAACCCTTTTATTTTTTGCAAGGCTGACCGGTTTTTAAAGTGATCCGTAACACTTTATTATTAAAAAGAGAAAAAAGGTACAATTCGGATAGCTGGTATACCAAACGTATATCAACTACAAAATACATGTTCCCACGCAGGGGAAACCAAGTCTACATAGCTACAGGCATTGAAATATTACATGACATGTTACATTTTTAATTTCATTATGCCAGAAGAATGTACGACAGCACAATAAGCCTTTAACCATTATCAAAAAGGGAATGCACCCCTGCTCGAGTCATACTACGAGTAATAGGAGATTTACCGGCGCTTTTACCCACTGCTGCAGAAGTTGAAGCTGGAGAATTAGGAACAATGATATCAGCAGGCCTCGGTTTATAGCCCGGAGGAGGTGGAATATTAGTGTACGGATTAGAAACATGTTTCTTTCCACTAAGTTTCTCAGCTTTCTTTTGTTGAAGCTCAATGTAATTTTTCGACATAATCTCCATGAGCTTTTTCTTTTCATTACATATAAAGGGGGCAAGACCACCTCTGTCAATCTCGACACCCAAACTCTCTATTGTTTCAAGAACAGTTTTGTCTATGTTAATCTTCTTTTTCTCCTTTGTCTTCGGCTTAACAACTTTGCTATTACCAGGATTTGACGCTAAATTAAAATTTTCATGCAGGAACCCATCAAGATCATTTACATTATCATGCGCAATAGAAACCATAGCATACGTCTATTCAGTCATCACCACTTCCTCAGGTTGCACAGTCAATGAAGGTTGCACCAAAACTACATTCTGTTTCCTATGCTATGAGGATCCTTGCAGAAAGCCTTGCTTGAAACCGTATTCATTGCTCGGCAGATACTCATTGTCGATAAGGGAATACGAACCCCTCCTTCGTTAATAGATTGTTCAAAAGCAGATACATCCTAAATAATGGTTTGCATTGCTTCACTGTTAACAGTTCCTTGTAGCTGAATGTTAAATGATTCAATGGCAGGCAGTGTTATTTTCGAACTAGACTGCTTGTTAGCATTCGCTTCAACACAATCATCCGCAAGATGCTCATTTACATTTCCTTTATCCATGCCTACACTTACATCAGCAACATCATTATTATCCTTGCTTGCACCAACATTCATTTGCAAGATACGACCTTTCATTGCTTCAACAAGTTCCCCTTCTTCAAGAATGTGTGAATTATAACATACTTACCAATTCCAACTATTTCATTCAATACAACAAAACTATTAGCAATTGGAATAGCAGCCTCATTACTTTGTCTAGAGGAGTTGCTACCAACTCTTTTCCATTTTTGAAGGGGACTAGTTCTTACCTTACGTAGTTTTGCACTATTACACCTTTTACATGACTCATCGTAGTAGCTCTGTTACCATTCGTAGGATTAAAAACCCCTACATCATGATTAACCACAAGATTTTTCTCATAATCATGTAAACCAGCCATTCATTCATTTCCATACTTTATTTGCATTTCGCTGGACTTCCTAAACGGGTACTTATCAGTCAAACGCCCGAAGACTTTACAGGTATAGTAGATTTCCAGTTTCCATACATAGATTATGTTGATGTCATGTTCAGAACCATCTGGCAAAAGAACATTTATTTTATTTAGCAAATCACTTTTAGGTGTTATTTCTACCAAGCACTTACAAAATTCTAACCATTCAAGGCTTTTGGTAGCCTGATCCATGCATAGAAATCTTCCTACGTGTGTAGCTAACCAACATATTCCCACTTTCAACCAAGCCACCATCGGTAGAACGGTCATTTTGACCCATACTGGCACATTTTTCACTCCTTTACATGACAAACCCATATTGACATCCCATTTTTTAATTACGAACACTTTGTCTCTTATGACTATGGGGTCAGCCTCCAATATACGTTTCCAATCTTCATCATCAACAAGGAAGAAAAAAATACTACCATTAGAATTTACCTTGATTGATCCTCTTGGTTTCCAATGTCTAAAGAGGTGTGTGACGACAGCCGTGTATGAGAGAGGAGCATCCAAGAAGAAGCCAGCAAGGTATTCCTGCCATTCAACTACACTAACCTCGACAATGACAACCGTGCGGATCAGGCATGTCCCGTCGTACTTGAGTGTTATCGGTGGGGGGACACACCGGCGTTTAGAGGCTTAGATGAAAAAAGAGAGGACTAGTGAACCGTGGGAAGTGGTTAGGTTAGAGGTTGAATAGGAGGCGGAGGGGGAGGTGGTGGATCGATACAGGGAGGGGGATCGGGTAAGGGAGGGATTGGATTAGGCTGAAAATCTAGCAAGGGAAGGTTGTGAGGAGGTGGCGGCGTTGAAGGGTTAGCGGGAATTGGGGAAAGAAAAGGGATCGCCATTGTTACTGGAAACCTGATGAGATATATTTTTTGGCCATTTGAATTTCTGCAATAACCATTTTAAAATAGAAATAACTAAAATAAAAAGGGGATTAAAAGGTATTGATTGTCATTTTAAATACCAAGTCCAATAAGGAAACAATTAAATAAATATCGTATGATGAGAAGGATATAACTTTCCTTATTTATACTAGTTAATCCATAATTAATTATTAAAAGTTAACATTGGACTTGGTAGGTTAATGATTCGAGGCCGATTGCCTTATTCGACAGAAGTCTGTAGTTTCCAGCAGTTGAATATTTTTCTAACTGATGTGGAATATCGTTAACCATAGGAATCCATGATGATAATTTGTTTGCATACGTGAAATATTCTATGAATAGAAAATAAATGGAAATAACATAATAACATGGCCTACTTTGGGATTAAGGGCTTAAGTGGTTAGATCCACCTATAAAAAGGTATTAAGTGATCTCGTAACCCACCTCCCATAAATGAAAGCATTAAAGGCTAATTGGGTACGAGCTTGATAATCTTCATGAATAATCCGCTTCCTTAGGTCTTAAGGGGCTTTGGTTGAAGGGTCCACCTGGGAATAGGTCTTAAAAGGTCCGGCATGGTATTTCCATAGGGCTACCTATCCTAAGGGAAGTATTAAGCGACTAGGAGATTATCCAATAAGGCCAGCTAGATAGTAACGAAAGGGTCCACCACAAGAGGGTCTCAAACGGCTTGCTACGTCTACCTAACCGAGTGGTCTTTAAGCGGTTGCTTACTATCCCTCTCCTTATGCGGGTCACGGGTCTATATGCATGAATGAAATAAGCCTTACTTTGTAGGATCTATAGCTAGAGTCCTCTAGTTTATATTAGCATTGAGTAAACCATCGAGAGGAATTAAGTGACCAATAGGTCCGCCTAGGGTGTTAAGTGATCAAGAGGATCTGCCCTAAGCTATCATTTGATAGTGAGGTCTTATGCGACTATATATGCATAAATAACTAACCTCCATATGATTAGCGAGTAGTTGAGAGCCCATCTCTTAGTTTTGGTAATTGATTAAACGATGGTTTAAAGGTTTCATAAATATACGCATAAACGTTCTATCTCGGTATCGTTATCGTTGGGGATGCTACCTTGGGTATGGTATTTAGTGTCATGCGTAAATGTTTACAAGGTTAGGTTAGAATTACTAGCGTTGGTAGGATTATGTCTTTAGTTGAACCAAACGAGATACATCTGTGTATTGCAAAATGTGTTGTACTCTTCCTGTTCACCAAAACTTATTGTTCTGACCCCCTCCTCATTATAATCTTCCAGGTTTTCTCGAGAGGGTTTGGTTCTCACGGGTGTATAAGTTTGGTTTTTGGTCTCATTCTTTGGCATGCTAATATTATCGTGGTGACTCACTCTTATAGGGTAGTTACCAGAGTTGATACTTGTCCATCCTATTTTTTTCTACTGTAAGTTATTTTATCATGCTTTGATTATGCTCACGCTCATTTATTTGCAGTTACCAAATATACATGCTTTATGCTTGGATGGGTTCAAATTTTGATTTTCATCTAAATTTGGGCTTAGAAAAGTGTAGGGTGTTACATTTGGTATCATAGCATAAGTTAGACGATAAGAGGAATTAGTTAAATTAGGACTCTTCTTACTCTCCTTTAAATTGTTTCGACGTTAATAGTCGTGGGCCTATTTATATAGATGTGGACTCGAGCGACTAAGAGTCGAAAAATGTTGAATTCGAGTTTCTAGCCAATTCTGTCTTACCCCACAGTACGTTGGCGATTTCGTCGAGAAGAGCATGAGGATGGCATATGGTGGATTCCATGGATTTGAGTTTAGAGACTAGACAAAAAAAATTATATACAACCGAGGTAGTCGTGATTTCTTGTTTTTGGTTTCGTTGGTAGTTCCAGTCAAAGACTTTTTCTTGGTTTGAAATAGGAAATTCATGTTAATATGTCGTACCCGTCTGGAATAATAGTTACGTGGTGTATCCATTTGATTGTTCGTTAAAATTCTGGATATTCTTTTGTTGAAAATATTCATTTGTGTCCTTAGTCTTATATTCAAAGGAATTTCTATTTTTAAACTGTTTTGGAAAGTAAAATGGATTTCGAAAGTTGTAAAACTATTGTTTTGGAAAATAGTTTTATTAAAAATATAATTTATTCCATTTCAAAATTGTTCGGGCTTGGTGCGATTTTAATAAATAATATAGTTGGTAGGAAGAAGGGAATTGGAAATGACAAGGAATATATCTCGAAACTTAAAAATAATTAACACCCATTCCTTGTGATTTTCAGTGTACCAGTTTTTATATATGTTGGATAATTTATTGGAATTATCACAATTAATCTTAGAGACTTTTAAAATCCTGACCTTTCAGAACACTGAAAGGTTTTTCCACTTAGTAATATAAACTGGAATATAAATAATAAATTGGATTTATAATACGAAACCTTTAGTTTATAATAATAAATCAAATTTCGAAAAAGTTTTAAATTTTCTTTCGAAAGCATTAAGCAAAAATCTTTCGTTATGATTTGGGGTATTTAATTTCGTGAATTGTTCGATTTGTTTGTTAGCGAAGTAAAGGGAAAATCCATTTTAATTTAATTACAGATTTCTATCTGAATTATTCTGGAATTTGTTCATTGTGTGATTGCAGCCTTTTGTTGAGACAAATTTGAATCTTTGGGGACAGTTTGGAATTTGACTACAGTCTTTGATACTGTTGAGATGAGGATAATTGTTTGTCGGATCGTGTCAAATCTTAAAATATGATGCGGGACGATTAATATTCTAATCTGGCCTAATATGGTCAAGGTTCAATGTTTGTCCAAAGCCCATTTAATAGTTGGTTGTTTAGTATTATACTAGGATGGTCAATTAATTGATGAGTTTTGATGCAATTTGGACTTGGACTCAACCGTAAAAGTTGAGTCCAAATCAACCCTTTATCATCTTTCTTTCGTCCTTCCTTCCTCATCTAGCCGAACCATATTCTTATCTTTCTTCTATTTCTTCGCCATCAACTTACCTCCTCCTTTTTTGCGCTTGTTTGCGCATTAGATCTCGCCCCATTAATACTTCAAGATCTAATTCAATTTCTTCCCTCCTATAATTACTTATTTAGATAATACCTACTTGTACTGTCTTATCTTTTTATTACCATTTAAGTCTTGTCCTTAAGGAGAGATAATTTGTTTGGACATGAGTAAAAGGTCTCACCGCTTAGGGCTAAGAAAATTTGTCGTGGTAGTTAGACTTGCCCCAATCCTTTGCTTCAAAATCTTTGTATAGGATTTTTGGCTGTGCTGCATCCGCCTTTGTTATATCTTGTTGGAATAGATTTTGATGAAGGCAATCGTCGCTTTGGAGATGAAGAGTAAGCTATCTTTGGATGGTTTTTCTAAAGAAAATCTCGATGAGATTTTAAAGGAATCCATGTTGTATGCGGAATTGAATGGTGTTTTGTTTGACCGGCTTTAGAGATTTTGTAGCACATCTCCTTTTCCTTAGTGTCGGTTTTTGTGTTCGGAGATCTATATCGAAACTCCCATGTTAATGTGTGACTCATTTTAAGTACACATTGTTCCAAGAATGGGAAGTCATGACTAGATTTATCGCATGACGTGAAAATCTTTCTTTTGCTTGATCGTTGGCTTAATCATCATTTAGTGACACATCATATTTGATTCAGCTTATTGTCCTTACGTGCTGTTTCACGGAGTTATTTCCTGTATCTTCACCTATCAATGTCATCGTCAGATAATTTTAGGTTAATCGCCGTGAAGAGCAGCTTTCTAGTAGATTTCTTTTTCCATCTCTAATTCCCTTTTATTAGGGATGGTGATGTGGAAACCTCCAACAATACCAATAGTGTTTGTAACACGAAATTTATCATTTTGCTATCGTGAGATGATTTACCAAAGGTTAAAAAAGGTTTGAGCTCCAATTGCGGAGCAAGACATGTCATTGTATATGGGCATTAATTTGAGAGTTTCGATATTGTTGTTTTGTTTTCATCTTTGTTGTTTTCCCTTTCCAGCATTTGGTTCTTGGCTTTGTAGTAATTCGTGCTTGCAATTGTTAGTGTTTGTTGTCTTCGAAATCGCACAACTTTTAATGAGATTCCTATATTTGGAAATATTTATGTCATTTTTGCGCATGCTTATTTGTAGGGGTGGGCGCGGTATGGTTCGGTGCGGTTTGAAGCTCAAACCGCTTCCGCACTGCATCAAACGGTTGATAAAAAATACAAACCATTATACTAACCGTTCAAACGGTTCGATTTCCGTTCGGTTTCGATGTAATATGGTTCGGTTTTGGTTCGGTTCGGTTTGAACTCGTATTAAATATGAAACAAGAAAATTACTTTCATCAACAAACAATTTACGATTTTATGACGTTGTGTCATCTGAAGGTTAAAACACATAGTGTTATCTTTAATTAATATAACTACATAATACGTTGAAAATATAATATATATATAGCGTTAAATTAAAAGTTAGATAAGAACTTGTTAACATTTTTTATCATAACATTGTTGGTGTAGTTATGCGGTTCGGTTCGGTTTAATACGGTTTGGTAAAAGTTCAAACTGCAACCGAACCGTATCATGCGAGGCGGTTTGATTTGGGTTGTTTGCTTTAGAGAGGGAATCCGGTGCGGTTTTCCGCACCGTTTTTGTGGTTCGGTCTTGGCAGTTTCCGCATTGCGGTGCGGATTATGCCCACCCCTACCTATTTGAATGAAATCTCATTTTCTTATCTAACTAACAGTTATCCTAGAGCTGGAAAGAATAGAATTATGTGTTAAGTAAATTTTAGCAAATGACAGGTTTTACATTGTTTTCTGTCATGGGTATAACTAATCACCTGTTACTTGTTAACTAAAATTTATTGCATTCTTTTGTGTGTGATTTCAGTTTTCACATTTTTACGTGACTGGCTCTTTCTCGCTAACATGTTACTTGAACCATTTAAGTTTCCGTAAAATACATTTTTGAAACTTTTGGAAAATGTTGTTTGAAGAAAAAACCTCTATCATTTTTAAAATTTACATTTTTGCTAACTTATTTTCTTTTATTTTAGTTTGCACAGAAATACAGAATTTGGTAATGGAAGTTTGCACGTGTTTAAATATCTGTTTTACATTGGAATAGGTTATTTGAGTGACACAAAGCGCACGCTATCAAAATTTAGTTTTTGTGCGATCTCATATGGAAAGTGAAACTGTTTTGAAAAGAAATTTTCAAAATATACAAAAAAGTTTTAAAGCGAAAATTTATTCTTGTGAAAAATTTCAATTTTTGGTCACATGAAAGGCGTAATGAAGAATTTTCGGATGCTTTGTGTGCGCGTTTTAGCGGTACAGTAGAGCCGACAATGCAATAAAAACATTAACAACAACAAGGAAAAGGCTGTTTTAGCCTTGGAAATGTTGCTTCCATACCTTGTCAATGATGCGCACGAGTTATTAATTAACTCGTTTTATGTTTTAGAGCTTGTTTTAATCCTCCTTTACAGTCTACAGATTGAAAATTTTGGATTATTTGAGGAAATGAGGTTAAATTTCCACTATATGACGAGAAGTGGAATATTTATAAGTGAAGGGAACGTTAAAATTTTCGCTTTGATTTCCTTTTTTTAGTTTACGAGAAATTAAATAGGAAGCGATTAGATACATTGACGTTTTGGATGGTAGGATTCAGATGCAAAATTGGTTTCACACTTCTTTTCATAGTCGTGTGAGGGTTATGGATGAAAAAGGATTTCAAAATTTGCGTTCATATAGAACTGGCAGTATATTTAGGACGTTTCGCATCATATTTTTGAAAGTGTTAGTCAAAAAAAATAAAAAAATCAATGCATACATATAGGAGGATCCTATTTAGAATCATTGTGCATACAAGTTTTGTGGTTGAAATGCATTATGTACACTATGCATATGCACACTTGGTTGAAAAGTGGATGTACACTAATTGGTTGTGTAAGATAGGGTAAGTAGGTGTCAGAGTTTCAGGAAGAAATTCCTTTTAAGGAGGGAAGAATGTAACAACCCGGAATTTTAACAATAAATAAATTAGTTATTTAATTAGTGTTAACACCGTTATAAAAACGTGTTTCACGAAAATAAAGCATCGACTGTGTAGTAAACGCCACGGAATGGTCAGTTGTGATATATGCGGTCGAGCACTCTGGGTCGAGCACAACAGTTCTGATCGAGCACCGCGGTCGAACGTTGTGGCTCGAGTGCCCTCACATATTCGGATCGGTCACTATCAGTAACACGGTGGTCAAGCTGAGCATAACACCCTGGATCAAACAACGGTTCCAGAGCGGGGGTCGAGCGGCTTCACTAATTGGGTCGCACAAAAATATAATGCAAAGACAGGAAATGTACAACGGTCAGCACATTTAAATGTGCATAAAACAGGTCATAGTGGGAAAAGATAAAGCACATCATTCCCTGTATAAGGACCAACTTATATGTAAAAGCATATACACGATATATGTAAAGCAGCAACATATGTATGGAACGTTAAATTATGACACACGTTATATGTAAAAGCATATACATGATGGGATCCTTCAGTAACATATGTATGGAACGTGAATGGCTAAATAATGTACTAGTCGTGATATAAGGAGATGGAGAAAACATGTGAACAAAAGAAAATGTATTCACATGAACCATACGTATGTGTTTCTTGTACATACAACATATGGAGTATTACATGGCGGGGATTAGTGTATTAACATGAAGAACTGATTGGTATAGCATAACATGTGTATGAATTGGCAACAATTCAAGTGGTCGGTCCTATGAATGAACAACCTGGTCGGTCATGAGAAATAATATGGGTCGAATATACCAAAGCTCCAGGGTCGAGCACGTATAAAAAAATGGAATAGTTCCAGCAAAAGCAACATACACTGTTGCCCATTGTATTACTCTCAGGCAACGTGAATGTGATGCCAAATATATATATGTGAACGCGAAATGAAATGGTTCCACAAGTCGAAGTGCACAGAAGCGAATGCATACGAAGATGCATGGACAGTTCATGTGCAATATTACAAAGAGCAGTTATGAAATGTACAAAGTATAAATCAGCTTGCATGAATCATATATGAATCAGTCCAGTCATACGAAAAGAATGAGCAAATTATTATTAGCATTCACCCAAACACAAAGCATTCATGGAGTCCCACGTGAAGTAGCAATGCCAAGCTGGTCGAACCTCTCCTTTGCTGATCCTGGTCGAGCGTGGTACCTTCAGTAACTGGTCGAACAACACGTTGGGGGTCGAGCAACTTCCTCGTATGTTGGGTTGAACACTCCTTTCTATTATATAAGAACATATACAAGATTTCTTCAAATAGCACCATGAAGTAAAACAAAGTGGCAGTGCCGTGAGTATCGTTATTTCCAAGACGTAGTGATCATGGCTCTTCCATTGGAGGACATGGCTGCACTCTCATGTATGGGTCAGTCTCAAAGAAAAAGGGAGTGGCTCCAATAAAACACGTGGACAGTTGCTGCTCATTTAGATTATGGGTGGATTTGCATTAGAAGACGATGCTGCTATATTACAAAACATAAATCTGGGTCATTGCTAGAATAGTGCAGTGGAAAATGTTGTAAATAAGTGGGTCATTCACTGTTGATTACATGGTCAGTCAGCACACTATATAAGGATCGATCAGCACATTATATTTGGGTCGGTCAGCATATCATCCTTTTGGGTTGGTCATTGTTAATTTGCGGTGGCGGAATCGTAATTATAGAATACACCAGTTGTGTAAAGCTGTAAAGCGGACCAGTGGCAGTTCTGTTGATACATATGTGCTCGACCCATACCATAAATACCATAATTACGACTTTTCCACCTAGTCCAAACATCTCCTATAAATACCCCATTTCACCACACTTCAAGGGACCGATTCTTCTACCCCGAAGGGCTGCCCAAATCGTTTCTTTACCATTCTAAAGCTTCTCAAGCTTCATTAATGGCTTCATAAGCTCACTCCTTCATCCTCCAACATCATGTGGATCTCAACTTCTCCAAACACCATGAATTCTCACTCTAATTCAATCCAAGTGATCTTCAACCACCATTGCTCCTACTTAAAGCACAGGTCTAACACCATTTTCATAAGGGAATCAAGGAAAATTATCTAATCACAAGATCTAATCCATTCCTTCTCGAATTCAAGTAAGATCTAAAGAGGAAAGAGAGCAAAAGTAGAGAATCTTGTAAAGAGTGAACAAGTGTGACAAATCAGATGTATGAGATGATACTATATGTAATTTTCTCCATGATAGTGAAAAACACTTCAAAAGTGGACGTAGATCCTTCCTAGACCGAATCACTATAAAAACCCCTTGTCTCTAACATACTTTTTCTTGCTTTTATTTGAATTTGTGGCCTTATTTTCATTTTGCATACCGTTTGGAGAAATGTGATTTCACACCTTTGTTGTTTGAGCCATTTTTGATTCAAACATTTGGCGCCCACCGTGGGGACGCATTCACGCTTCCTTCTCTGAAACTTCTCATAAGGTTAAGAGACTCGCATTGAAGTTCTAAACTACCTCCTTTTCCAAAATCATGGCAAAATCTAAGAAGGAAACGAGCGAAACCGTTGGAGGGAGTGATAATGTTGCTAATGAGACTACACCACTTAATAATCATTTCGAAGTTGGCGAAGACTCGGTAGGTGGAGCCGGTGTGACTAAAAACAAGTTGAATGCCATTATTGCCAATATGAACCAAAGAGTGGATGCTTCTGCTAATGCTATGATGGAGAAACTTGATGCCATCCTTAATTCTTGATCAAATCTAGCCCTTCCAAAAGTCCATGTTGACCTCGAAGAAAACGACAACTCATCCGCTTTTGATCTTAAATGCAATGACGACATGGAAGACGATTATGATTGGTTAAGCGACAAGACGAAGCTAACGTCAAAGACTCAAAACAAAAGCTAAGAATTGTTCCGAAGTGATTGCTCGAAAGGTCATTAGTCCTGTCACGGAGGCACCTCCTCGTCGGGAAGGTAAAGTACCTAAGTTCTCAAATCAAGGTCATTTGCCTAGACGAAAATTTGGTAAAGAGCTCAGCTTTGCAGAGTGCCATAACACTGAAGAATATATCTCTGACATGATAGAGCAAATCATGAAGAGAAATCAAGCTAGCAAAGACGATGAAAGAGAACGGGACTTCTCTCCCGATAGGACTTTGTTCACCGAAAGAATCCTTGAAGCAGAGTGTCCAAAGAAGTTCAATCCTCCAACTTTGCCTCCGTACAATGACCTTGTTGATCCTAACTACTTCCTTTTCAAATACGAGTAGCATATGAGTGCGGCTAAAGTGACCGATGAGATGAGATGCATATACTTTCCTCTCTACATAGAAGGTGCTGCATCATTATGGTTCACAAAGCTGCCACCTAAATCCATAGACCGGTTCTCTGATCTAACCAAAAAGTTCAAGGAGCAGTTCCACTTGTATGCTACCAAATCCAAGGATGCTATAATGCTCTCACCTATGAAACAAAAGCCATGGGAAACTGTCAAAGCCTTCCTCAGTCGATTCAATATTGCCTTGTCTGCAATAAGGAATTTGGAGCCATGCATAATTCTCTTGGCTTTACTCGATGTTATAGAAAAAGCAAGCGAATTCGGGAAAGGAATAAAGATGAAGGAACCAAATATGCTTGAAAAGTTCTATAAGAAAGCAGAGGAGTACATGAGAGTGGTCGATAATCCTGTACCTCTCCAGATCATAGGTGGTAACCAACTTCTTAAAGCTCCTAAAAGTGTAGCTATTCAATCTAATCAAAAGAATACTCATGGGTAGAAGAGAACCAATGATGGAAATGACAACAAAGCTAATAAATAATTTCGCCTTCTTGATTCGTCAGATCTAACTCCTCTGAATGACACTCCTGTAAACATCTACCAAGCTACAAAGGATGCAGAAGATTACCCGAAGCCTAGACCAATGAAAATGAATGACCATCTGACCAAATCTAGGATGTTCTGTAGGTTCCACATTTAGCCAGGCCACAATACCAATGAATGTAGGCATATGAAATCATTGATTGAACAGCTGATTAGGAAGAACCATTCGCAACAATATGTGAAGAATTCCCACGATGCAAATCCTTCTGCAACTCCCCAGAGGCAAGGGGCATCAAATGGCCAATCCGGTCCAAGCAACGTAGCTTCTACTCAAATTAATCCAAGGCTGATAATCAACTGACTACCGTTGATGATGATCTAATATCTACGGCTCAGTATAAGCGATCACTATCGCCTTTATTTTACTTCTTGCATTATTTTACTCTTTGCCATGCTCTACTTTCTTGTAAAAAGTCTGTAATGATTTACATGCATTGTACCGAACAATAGCTTCACAAATGAAATCTTATCTACCTGTGTAAATCTCTTATTTGCAAAATGTACAAAATTTGCTAAAGACGATTTTCTCATTGCAGGCTGTTCTACAGGCATTCCTTTCCTCAAATCCCGACCAAGTGAGACAGTCTAATAACACCAATTCAAATGTCAAAGTGCCATAACCATCGATATGCATAATGCAAGGATGAAAAGCGCTACTTTGAAAAGTGAACAAGGAAAGTCCTGATAAGTCAAACGGCGAAGTGAGAAACAAACAGCCATGGATCCGAAATCCCAAAGGTTGAGGGAATTCGTCGCCCGAAGCGATGCAACCCTCACCCAAAAGTTCGTGGGAATTCATTGCATGAAACGAAGCACGGTAGTTCACTATAAGTGAAATGAAGCATGGGAGTTCGTGGCGCGAAGCGATGCAACCCTCCAAGGTCACTGAAATTCATTGCGCGAAATGAAGCGTGGGAGTTCACTATAAGTGAAATGAAGTGTGTGAGTTCGTGGCGCAAAGCGATGCAACCCTTTAAGGTTGCGGGAATTCGTTGCGCAAAACGAAGTGCTGGAGTTCACTATAAGTGAATCGAAGCATGGGAGTTCGTAGCGCGAAGCGATGCAACCTTCCAAAGGTTTGCTGGAATTCGTTGCGCGAAACAAAGCATTGGAGTTCACTATAAGTGAAACGAAGCATATGAGTTCGTAGCTCGAAGCGAAGCAACCCACCAAAGGTTCGCTGGAATTTTGTACGAAACAAAGCGTTAGAGTTCACTATAAGTCAAATGAAGTGTGGGTGTTCATGGCGTAAAGAAATGCAACCCTCCAAAGTTTTGCTGGAATTCGTTGTGCGAAACGAAGCACTGGAATTCACTATAAGTGAAACGAAGCGTGGGAGTTCGTGGCATGAAGTGATGCAACCCTCTTAAGGTTCATTGGAATTTGTTGTGCGAAACGAAGCGCTGGAGTTCACTATAAGTGAAATGAAGCATGGGAGTTCGTGGAGCGAAGCAATGCATCCCTCCAAAGGTTCGCTGGAATTCGTTGCATGAAACGAAGCACATGAGTTCATGGTGCGAAACAATGCAACCTCATCTAAACATCATTGGAGTTCGCACTGTGAAACGATGTGACAGTAAGGAATCCTTTCTATAAGAGGAAGCAACTTCTCCATAGGAGAAATCAACAACGCTCGATGAACTCTATAATATAGATTTAGTCAAGAAGAGAAGATAAATGTTGGATTATAATAGCTTTCCAAAACATGGGGCATCCAATGGAGTCTTTGACGTCAGAACTGATCGACAAAGCGAATAAACATTGAACAGTAAAATTTTTTCCTATAGTGAAGACTAGTGATGACCTCTAAAGCCGAGGCAGGATTAACCAAGACTTCTCCAACTGGAAGCAGGAAATAAATCATAGATACTTATTTCCCAAATATGGAATATTATATACCATCAAATAAGTTATTAAATCGATAATTTTTGAATCCACAATCGGCTTAGTCGATTAGTTGATTTTAAGCGTTAATGCGAATTCAAATTAGAATATCGTATTTGTGCAGATAATATTTGATGAGTTTTAAACCATTGAATAAAATAGTCTTGTGCGGATACTTTATTCAATTCAAAATAAAAATTCGCTATAAGTCATTTTTACTGATTAACTAATCCGCTATCGATATGGACAGTCGATGGTGATGTATAAGTCCAAAGTCATGCAATCACTTGTTTTAATTACAGAACAGGTGACATATAGCATATGAATTCAATGTATGATCTGCCGTAGCAAACAAAAAGCTATAACTGGATTTCAACGCAAAATATGTTCATTTCGAAGCCTGGATTTCTCGCAAGCAAGAAATACAAGCTTCAAGGGGCAAATGTTAACACCGTTATAAAAACGCAATTCAAGAAAATAACGCATCGATTGTGTAGTAAATGCGATGGACTGGTCAACTGTGATAGATGCGGTCGAGCAATCTGGGTCGAGCATAACAGTTTTGATCGAGCACCGCGAATTGGGCACTGCGGTCGTATGCTATGGCTCGAGCGCCCACACCTGTTCGGATCGGTCACTTTCAGTAAAACGGTGGTCAAGCAGAGCATAGCACCCCGGATCGAACAGGTTCCATATTGGGGGTCGAGCGGCTTCACTAATTGGGTCGCACAAAAATATAATGCAAAGACAGGAAATGTACAAGAGTCAGCACATTTAAATGTGGATTAAACAGGTCATAGTGGGAATAGATAAAGCACGTCATTTCCTATATAAGGACCAACTTACATGTAATAATATATGGACCAAAATGTTTGTGGTAGTGTAAAGCAGCATGCAGGCACGTTAAATTGTGACACACGTTATACGTAAAAGCATATACACAATGGGATCCTTCAGCAACATATGTATGGAACGTGAATGGCTAAATAATGTGCTAGTCGCGATATAAGGATATGGAGACAACATGTGAACAAAGGAAAATGTATTCACATGAACCATACGTATGTGTTCTTATACATACAACATATGGAGTATTACATGGCGGGGATCCATGTATTAACATGAAGAACTAATTAGTATAGCATAACACGTGTATGAATTGGCAACAATTCAAGTGATCGGTCCTATGAATGAACAACCTGGTCGGTCACGAGAATTAATACGGGTCGAACATACCAAAGCTCCAGGGTCGAGCACGTATAAAGAAATTGAATGTTTCCAGCAAAAGCAAGATACACTATTGCCCATTGTATTACTCTTAGGCAACGTGAATGTGATGCCAAATATATATGTGAATGTGAAATGAAATGGTTCCACAAGTTGAAGTGCATAGGAGCGAATGCACATGAAGATGCATCGATAGTTCATGTGCAATATTAAAAAGAGCATTTATGAAATGTACAAAGTATAAATCAGTTTGCTTGAATCATATATGAATCAGTCCAGTCATACGAAAAGAATGAGCAAATTCGTATCAACATTCACCCAAACACAAAGCGTGCATGGAGTCCCACGTGAAGTAGCAACGCCAAGCCGGTTGAACATCTCCTTTGTTTATCCTGGTCAAGCACGGTACCTTTAGTAACTGGTCGAGCAGCACGTTGGGGGTCGAGCAGCTTCCTCGTATGTTAGGTCGAACACTCCTTTCTATTATATAAGAACATATATCATCGTTCTTCAGATAGCACCATGAAGTAAAACAAAGTGGTAGTGCCGTGAGTATCGTTATTTCCAAGACGTAGTGAACATGGCTCTTCCATTGGAACACGTGGCTGCACTCTCATGTATGGGCCGGTCTCAAAGAAAAAGGGAGTGGCTCCAATAAAACATGTGGACAGTTGCTGCTCATTTAAAATATGGGTGGATCTGCACTAGAAGACAATGCTCATATATTACAAAACATATATCTTGGTCATTGCTGGAATAATGCGGTGGCAAATGTTGTAAATAAGTGGGGCATTCACTGTTGACTACAGGGTCGGTCAGCACACTATATCAGGATCAGTCAGCACATCCTTTTGGGCCGGTCAGCATATCATCCTTTTGGGTCGGTCGTTGTTAATTTGCGGTGGCGGAATCGTAATTATGGAATGTGCATGCTGTGTATAGCTGTAAAGTGGACCAGTGCAGTTCTGTAAATACATGTACGCTCAACCCATACCATAAACACCATAATTACGACTTTGCCCTGGTTCAGACTTCTCCTATAAATACCCTTTTCACTACACTTTATGGGACCAATTTTTCTACCCCGAAGGGCTGCCCAAATCATTTCTCTACCATTCCAAAGCTTCTCAAGCTCCACTAATGGCTTCCTTAGCTCACTCCTTCATCCTCCAACATCAAATGGATCTCAACTTCTCCAAACACCATGAATTCTCACTCCAATTCGATCCAAGTGATCTCCAACCGCCATTGCTCCTCTTTAAAGCACATATCTAACACCATTTTCATGAGGGAATTAAGGAAAATTATCTAATCACAAGATCTAATCCATTCCTTCTTGAGCAAAAAGTGGAGAATCACTATAAAAAGTGAACAAGTGTGACAAATGAGATGTATGAGATGATGCTATATGTAATTTTCTCTATAATAGTGAAGAACACTTAAAGTGGACGTAGATATTTCCTAGATCGAACCACTATAAAAACCCTTGTCTCTTACTTACTTTTTCTCGCTTTTTATTTGAATTTGTTACCTCATTTTCATTTTGCATATCGTTTGGTGAAGTGTGATTTCACACCTTTAGTGTTTGAACCATTTTTGATTCAAACAATTAGATTCTCAAAAATAGGAATTCGTGCAAACGATGGAATTTGACCACGAAACTTTAACCTTTGCGCTTGTCTCAGAATTTCGGTCAACTTTCATGTTTGGGGTTTCGCGAATGGAGTGCATATGAAAAAATTACGGATGAAATATGAAAAACAAATGGAATTAGTACAATAAATATAATATTTATCACCTTTTGTAAACCACCTTCTCTGGGCAAAATTGCTCCCAAGGCGGTTGACAACCTTGTATATGCGGTCGACCGCTTTGGGAAAAATCAGCCCGGTGACAGCTACGGTTATATAGGTTTTAATATATAAGTTACAATATAAACGGATGGATGTTAATTAAATTAAATCTAACGGTCCAGGGTCTTTCTAACACCTATAAATAAAAGGTTTAGGCCCCCATTCTTTTCGACATATTTTTTAGAGCAGTAGCAAAGCTCTGCCATTTCCCTTTCTCTATAAATAAATTCTAAAACAAAAATATGTTCATATACAATCAATCAAATATAAGCCATATAGATTTGAAAGGGATAACCGGATTCAAGTGGAAAAGGATATGAATTGGCATCTAGGTTCTTCTTCATCGGATTTCTCCCCTCTTTTATTATTTTCTTGCAAATCTACCAATCTAAAAGTATCCCCATTTTCAGAATAACTGTTGATCTGTAAGAATTCAGGAATTGTATGCCTAAAAGATTCAGATTTGGATGATTTCAGGTGAGTGGGAAATTTGCATAAAAAGTATACAATAACCTGATTATTTCGTTTGTATTAAATCTGAAATGTATGCCTAATATTTATCAGATCTGTTTATAATTTTGTTAAATCTGGAATAATGCCTATCAGAACTGTTTGTGAATATTATTAAATCTGAAAGAATAAAATTGTGGTCTGAATAATATTATTATTTTGTAGGCTTACTCGATTATTCATATTATTGCCTACAATTTGTGTTTAAAATATTATGGTGATTGCAAACACCGTAAATCTAGAAATCAGTCCCATAAACCACTGTTAAGATGTAGTTTAAATCCAGATTTGTAGTTTCGGTGTTAAATTGTAATTCATGTAAATTTGATTAAAAAGGTATAAGACAGTTTGTGTTCAGTTTTGTTGGGTTTTAACTTAGTTATTTTAAATATGTATTTTTTTTCTCTTTTTCAATAAAAAGACATTATTTTCCATGCTAAAAAAATAAAAAGACATTATTTGAAGTCAATAAGAAATATGTCCAAAACAAAAAAAGAAAAGGTTGTGTAAATTCACGTACAAATACAGGTTTATACACACACACACACACTCACACACACACACACACACACACACACACACATATATATATATATATATTTGTGCGTAGTTTACATCAACTATTCCAAAATATACATATTATATATTTTTGTGGCTTGAAACTTCTTTATTCCCCTTTTAAATATTCATGCATAATTTACAATAATGACGGTTGATAGCCTTTTTGTAAGATTTAGAATCTTATTACAAGACTGAACGCAAAAGGAATGTTTGACTATTAGCTTGAACCAAATACTTAAATTTAATCATAATAATAATACTATAATATCTACATAAACTGCGTGAAAATATAAGTACATATATTGAGAATTGGTACGCTTTTCATATATAAGCAGCTGTCTGAGGTGATTGTAAATAGTATGGTCTTTATATTCCACTTTGGGAGGCTAATAGAAATTGTTTCACTGAGCATACCGCTAAGCGTACCTTCAGAAAGAGGAGATGATACAATTATGAAGTTCAACATTTTCCTATGTAGTTTCTGGTCACTATCAATGAACTGGCCATTTAGGCAAATATAGCCAAGTGTTTGGCTGGTAATCCATAAAGAAACATTGAGGCATATTCGACCAAGCATGTTTCCAAAGATGTGCATTAGCTTTTGTTTTTCCTTACGACAAACTGAGAAGGTTGGCATTTGAAATCTAGGTTGTAGGCCTCGAGCAAAGGAAAGAACTGCAGCTTTCTCAGCCATGTAAAGTGGATATTCATGCATGACAATCATCTTTGCACAGCAGTTACTTCTGGGCGAACAAGATAAAGTATAACATTTTTCTTACATGTTGATGAAATCCAGTACCAATTTGCAGATGAAAACCATATATAAATCCGAACTAAAATCATAACCAACATGTCTTAAGAACTCCCAAAATAATAAAACTCCTTAAACTACATAGTATTATTTGCTACCTCTCTCTGTCACAGTGTAATTAACATTCATTGAATTTTGATAACCCAAGAGAAGTAGAATTTCCAATAAGAGACCGCATTCAACCCACATATAAAAAATAATACCTACTTCTAGGTGAACTGAAATCGACTTGAACAAAACCAACAACAATCACTTGTGAAGCATCCATACCTTTGCGAATATTCATCCAAATCAAAACTCAAATCCCCTTTACAAAGAAATCGAAATAGAAAAAGATGCAAAATCGAATATACAAGGAATCGATTAAAAGAAATCGGAAGTGATGTAATCATTTACGCTGGAGCATGCCAGAACCTAAGATCTTTAGTGGCTTGATCCCCATATTCGAACAAATCCACCATTTTCAAGATTGATTAATATGAGTTTGGATCTGAACTTGGATGAAAAGATTCACGAGATGATGAATCAAAAAATTAAGGGCGATGCAGTTATGATTGGTCGACATAATTTGGAACTGGTTTATAAGTGATGTTTCAAATCGCTTTGAATAATTGTAAATCTAAGATCTGGCTATTCAATTGTGGTAATAAATTGAAATACCAGATGGCTTATCAACGAAACATCATTGACGGTTAGGAGAAATCAGTTAGATGTAAAAGAAGTTATTACGGTTAGGGAAAAACTTATGCACAACGAAAATAGACGAAGATAAAATCGCCTGTCGCCATTAACAAGCTTTCCCCCATTCTATTACGATATCATATATATATATATATATATGCACATTATTCATCCAAACATACGTAGACAACGAAATACATAATATAATTGATGTTTGTGTGTTTGAATGATTTCCATTTTATGGAATTATACATGAAAATGTAATCCATAATAAATGGAAGTATATTATGACCGTTGTAGCAATTAATGTAATAACTGATTTGCTTTAAATATTGTAACAACCTGGATTCTGACCGACCGATTTTCTTTTCAAAAATACAATCCACCGAAACCTGAGTTGGTTGCTCTGGTATCCTGTAGAAAAGACAGAGAAAAGAGATATGTCAGAGTTCGGAAAACACCTCACAGCAGAAGGAGTAAAATATAATATATTTAAAACATAGCTTTACATTAATCACAATACTGCTAATTCAGTATTCCCAAAGCTATAAGTTTCTATCTAACCTGCGAATGTTATGAGGAGGGGGTCAGAACATAAGTTCTGTGTGAATGAATTTAAACTACACTTCTTGAATAATCCTACATATATCGTTCAATTACACTTTATTATTTATTAGGTTATACGTGTTATTAGCACTCAAAGCTTACACACACGTCGCACCCATCTACCCCCTAGTAGATTAACCGAATATAGTGTATATGTAGCTACCCCCAAACTGAGGTACACCCCATGATACCCCACTCGCACGGTCTCCTCTGTATCGCTACAGTAATATGCGCAGTCCCTTATCCCATGCCATAGAAATGTACAACGCTACATCCGCATAGAACCACTACCGCTGTGCTACGTAAGCGTACTGACTGATATCCTCGAACTATTCGATCGAGTTTGGTTCCATCACTGAATAATGCCCTCTAGTCTGCGATACACCACCCAGAGCAGACATGGTTGTTCCTAGACTTTCCCACGTACGTATCATCAATCGTACTCGATGTTTCTACTGCATATAACCTCTACTTGTGCACCCAAGTTCTGTGGCAGGGCTACACCAGAAAACACGGAACTCAGTCGGGAGCTTTTCTATATCTGTACGAGCCCGCCTCCAACAGTACCCAATGTACTGATATCCCTTAGGTCTGGTTTTCTATGGTGGCTATGGCCCCACCTCATCCCCTCCCTCAACTAGTAAAGACTACATGAGCTAAGCGACCACCCCTAACAAGCAAACAATCTAAACATCCATGTGGGGTCTCCCCGCACCCGTCCCTTGATAGTAAAGGCTAACAATCTCTAGGGGTTAACTCTTGTGTTTTTGCATTCCTTAGGCTACTAGTGAGAGGCGTTCGACGATCTTGCTATCGTTTGGTATTGACCCTCCACCTCCGCCTGAGGCAATCGCCGAACCACCCTTAATTCCACCGCGTATAGCATTCTGACTGCCCCCTACTTGTGCAGTCAAGGCCTACCCACCTGGTAGTTCCGCACAGACCCAACCTCTGTAATCCTAGCCCGAAGATAAACCACTACAGAGGACTACCAAGAGCACCTTTAACGTCTCAGGAAGCTGTGTGCATCCCCTTCCAGTCCGTTGGAGCCGCCAAAATAGCGAACGTGCGCTCTCCTCGTGCCTTATGACATCGTCATGATCTACCTCGTTGGGTTATTCATCCTACAATGTACGGACTGCTTCAAACGCCTTAGTTTTATATGTCATTAGACCCTAGGTCTAACCATTTATTTCACGCTTGTGCCACCTCGTCAACTTTCTCATTTAACTTGGTTATTCACATTAGCTTCCTTTTTTTTGTATTCACCAAGTTACCATTGCTTATTAATTCAATTTATACTTAACCCACTTAAGTCCATTAATAAGCCCACAACATGTTATTTTCCAATTTCATAAATTATTCCCTTTTTGGGTTACAACAACATGTTATACTTAATTCGTAGTTAAGTATGCCTTATCCCACATACATACTGGTTAGGAGAATAACCCTCTAAACACCAGCCCCGAAGACTGAAATCAACATCAGACTGGTACCCAGAGAATTACTCATCCCAACCAACATATATGTTTCTAATTTATTTCTTTTCCACTCATATAACTTATATCATTTTAATTTCACATTTCACATTTCTCCTTTCCAAACCACTTAATTTAAGTATATCTTTACATATAAGTTATCTTGTCTTCCTTATCGTTTCCTATAACTTATCTTGTCCCATAAGTTATAATTTCCACCTATTATCCTTTCTTGACTTATTCAAGTTTATTCATAATAGGTTATTTATCATTCCCCATTTCTTGTCATTAGTTTTAGATTTTGCTTATTTCATAGTATAAGTCGTCCCACCCTTCAAGTCTTGTATTACATCTCAAGTCATAACCTTCCCTTGTCCCTATGACAAATTTGCCTATTATTTAATTTTACATCACTGCAACTCAAGTTTATAATAGGTAATTATCATTCCCCCATTACTGTGTCATTAATTTTAGATTTGACTTAACCCTTCCTTTTACTTAACCCGTTACTTAAACTTCACCCAATTCAGTTAATTTATGATACCGTTACGGGTCCCATCTGGTTAAGCATGTCCAAATTCTGTTTCACATGTCACACGTGTCCCACTTAAACCCATTTTTATTACAGTTTTTATGTCTTGCACATGTTTTACTACGGTTAAATCTACCTTGGTTATGTCTTACATTACATGTCTCACAACGATTAAGTCCACATTAGTTATGCTTTACATGTCATTTATATCACCCACTTAACCCTCTAACCGTACCCATGTCACCCACATGTCTTATTATGGTTAGTATTTCTTAATTTATTTATAATGCCATAACGATGTATGACCTCTCACATTAGACGTCCGTTTGTGGCTGCTGGATTTGCCGGGCGCTTCCGGGCAGTCTTACACCACAAACGCGCCTAACCTTGTGTCATAAACCGTTAAGCCTCTAGTTCTTGCCATTGACCTCTCTCATTAGACGTCCGCTTGTGGTTTCTGGATTTGCCGGGCGGTTCCGGGCAGTCTTACACCACAAACACATCTAACCTCGTGTCATAGGCATTCATTAAAAATCGTCTTTCACCCAAACCCCAAATTCATGTCATATGTTCCAAATTCAACTTAATTACATTTAATTTTTATGCCTATTTCCAATTTTCCATTCACTACACCAATTACATAATAGTTAGCCAATTTTCATATTACCCAAATTATCTAATTATAGCCAAATTCACTAATTCCATGTTATTCATACTCAAACATGCCAATTTCCAAGATCCAATTATGCCCAATTTCATATAACCAATATTTTCGCAATATATATATCCCAACATTCCCATGTCCATACATATAATCTAATTCACCCTCTAGGCTTACTTTTCAAGTCACGAATAAATTTCACCAATTATGTTATCCAATTACATGCTGTTAATATTGAATTATACCAATTCCATATCCAATGACAATTATGTCAAACTTACATAAATTCAACATTATAGATTATATTCCTCGACTGCATAAAATAGATTATGCCCAATATATGCAATAACAAATGCTATGCCACAAACCACAAAATTGCAGATTATATTCCAATATCCCCATATTCCAATCGTGCGTATTGTATTATAAGATTTCGCCTAGGTTCGAGATAACCTAGATCCAAAAATAAAAAGGGGAAAGGATAAAAAAGGGGAGAACTCAAACGCAGGCATAAATAAAATAACAGATCTTATTAAAATAACATCATATTCATTATGGGGAATGGTAAACGATAGAAGCAACATTATACAACAAATATAGTTCAAATCCACTCACAATGAATGGTTTAGAGAAATTAGCAGTTTGTTGTTGATGTAGAACGCTGATTTAATCTTCTTATATGATTGTTGGTGAAGAGCATGAATTGTTGATGAAGAATTTTGCTACTTAATTTGATTAAACTCCAAAATTGATGAAGAACTTGCAAATTACTTTAGGGTTTTGACGCGGCGGCCATGTTATTTGAAGTTTGGCGGCATGGAGGCGTTAGAAGGAATTGTTTATGAATTAGGTAAGGTCTAGGCACTATTTTATAGGTGTAGAGAGTGTTTTAGAGCCATTAGATCGCCCTAGAAGCCATCTGGTCCGCCCAGCACATCAAAATTTGTCACTGCCTAGATCTGGAAAAATCAGGAGGGAGGTCGACACTAAGGTTGACCCCTAGGTCGAACTCCCTAGGTAGGTCAACCCCCTGGTCGACCTCCCTGGGTAGGTCGACCTTCCTGGGTATTTTCCTATGTAAATTCTGAATTTTCGTTGAATATTCCGCAGGCCATAACTCTTTCAAACAGATTCCGATTTTCGAAAACTTGGACTCTATTCCAAGCAGAATTTTGAGACGAACGCAATGGTGATGTTCGTTTTACTTAATTCCTGATATTTAAATTAAGTATCCTTATTTTATTGTCTTCTCTGTTACGTACACTGTTATCGAAATAATTTTTCATTATACATCACCACCATTTACCTATCTATGCATATACACATATTTTTACATATTTTTAATTATATTAAAAATGCAGGGTTTTACAAATATGGTCATAAAGAAATAATAATTATTGTAACCATCGTTACTTGAGGAAAATGAATTAAAACTGATAAGTTAAGCCTAAATGGTTATAATTTGAAAACAATGACTAGGAATAAGAATTGTAACTCAAATCAAGTAAGCAAATATTTCTTATAACATATAATATATATAAATATATGTACAAAATAAAGTAAATCAAAGTAAAATAGAAATGTTAAGGAGTTACAATAGTTAGATTAGAAATAAAAGGGACATTTTTCATTCTTAACTAATATCTTAGGAAATTACGACTGTTAGGCCATAAGTGACATTAATTATAATCAATGAAAATAAATGGCATTTAAGGGGTTAATTGGCGCTTTAGGAAAATATGACCATTATGGTCATAAATGGCAATAACCCTATTAAATAGTAATAACCGAAATTAAAAGTGGATAATGGGCATTGATTGTCATTTTAAATACTAAGTCCAATAAGGAAACAATTAAATAATTATCCTATAATGAGAAGGATATAACTTTCCTTATTTTATACTAGTTAATTCAGAATTAATAATTAAAAGTTAGCATTGGACTTGGTAAGTTATTGATGAAAGGTTAGTTCCCTTATTTGATAGAAGTCTGCAGTTTCTACCAGTAGAATCTATGTCCAACTGATGTGGGATATCATTAGCCATTCGAACTCATGATGATAATTAGTTTTCATACGTGAAATATTTTCGTGAATAGAAATAAATGGGAATAACTCAATATCATGACCTGCTTTTGAGATTAAGGTCTTAAATGGTTAGATCCGCCTATAAAAAGATATTACGTGATCGCGTAGCCCATCTCTCATAAATGAAAGCATTAATGGCTAATCGGGTACGAGCTTGGTAATCTTCACGAATAATCCGCTTCCTTGGGTCTTAAGTGGCTTGGGTTGAAGGGTCTACCTGGGAATAGGACTTAAAAGGTCTGCTATGGTATTTCCATAGGGCTACCTATCCTATGGGAAGTATTAAGCGATTAGGAGATTATCCAATAAGGTCACCTAGATAGTAACGAGAGGGTCCACCATAAGAGGGTCCCAAATGGCTTGCTATATCTACCTAACCAAGTGACCTTTAAGTGGATGCTTACTATCCCTCTCCTAATGCGGGTCATGGGTCTATATGCATGAATGACAGAAGCCTTAACTGATAGGATCTATAGCTAGAGTCCTCTAGTTTATATTAGCATTGAGTAAACTATCGAGGAGCATTAAGTGACCAATAGTTCCGCCTAAGGTCTTAAGTAATCAAGAGGATCTGCCCTAAGTTATCATTTGGTAGTGTGGTCTTAAGTGACTATATATGCATAAATAACTAACCTCCATATGATTAGCGACTAGTTGAGAGCCCACTTCTTAGTTTTGGTAAATGGTTAAATGATGGTTTAAAGGCTTCATAAATATATGCGTAAACGTTCTATATCAATATCGTTATCATTGGGAAAGCTACCCTGGGTATGGTAGTTAGAGTCGTGCATAAATATTTACAAGGTTAAGGTTTGAATTACTAGACTTGGAAGACTTATGTCTTTGGTTAAACCAAATGGGATACATTTGCGTATTGTAGATTATGTTGTACTCTTCCTATTCACCAGAACTTGCTGTTCCGAACCCCCTCTTCATTTCAGTCTTCCAGGTTTTTACGAGATGGTCTGGTTCTCATAGGTGTTCAAGTTTGGTTTTCAATTCTCTTTCTCTCTCATGATCAATATTGAAGTGGTGGCTCACTCTTATAAGGTAGTTACCGGAGTTGATATTAGTCTATCCTATTTAGTTTCCATTGTAAGTTATTTTATCATGCTCTGCTTATGCTCATGCTCATTTATTTGCAAGGAAGCAGATATACACGCTTCATGCTTGGATAGTTTTAAGTTTCTATTCTTGTCAAAATTTGGGCTAAGAAAAGTGTGGGGTGTTACATGTTCCGTTGTCTTATGAAAGATCATCATATATAAAATACGAATAAATGGCCAATAACAACCAATACGTAACATATACCGCTTATTGATTAATATCACATCACGGTTTAAATTTAATATATGCAAATTTCAAATAGCTGTCATCATCTAAAATCAAGTTTTATGATAAACAATTCATACATGAATAATATGAATATAAATGATGCAACAATCATATTGAGGAATACTGTTAGATCCCTTCAACCTTTTCCCATGTAGCACATCTCATATATCAGCATATATATATATATATACACACACATATAGATCAAATAATAAAATATAATTCATTAAAGATGAATATTTTGCTCAAGGAAGGTGTGTTAAAGGTCATCGGCTCCATGAACGAGAATATATAACCAGAAACCAACTGAATAAGTAGTAACTCATCCAATCAAACAGTTAATATGCAAATAAAAGAGAATATTATGATGGGGTACAACAATATTCCAAAGAATGTGAGTTTTAACTCACTATCCATAGTCCAAATAAGCTTTCATGTTGTTTTATCTAATTTCAAACAAGCATTTGAAATTAGATAAAATTTCCAAATAGCTTGAAAAGCATCCAGTTCGAACATGTAGGATTTGTCGACATTACCCCAATGGAGCAGACGATGCGTCTTGCATGAAACAACAACATGCATTACAATTTTTAAACAAACTAGAACAAATTTAACTTAATTAATTACCGTCATTAACCAATTAATTACCTTACTTAAATTAACACGCGCCCAAATATTGATTTCTCCAGGTTTTAATTCGTAACCAAACCCAACCCAATCAATCACCTCCAATGGCACCAGGGCTGTAAATTTTGTAAGAATGTCTGATGTCCATTAGTGTCCATGACCGAAATATGTCCGTATGAGTCCATCCGATTTTCATTTTGGACACGAGTTAGGATAATAAAATTTGAATGAGAAAAATCATGTCTGGTACGTGTTCGTTTGAATTCGTCTGAATTGCACGTAATTAAATATACAGTTGAAAGAAGATCCAGTAATAAACATAAAATTTGATGTAAATAGCCATGTCTGACCGGGTCTGTTCGTGTTCGTGTTTGAAAAACAAACGTCCATGTTCGTCCGATTTCATTTTGGATACAAGTTAGGACAACAAAATTTGTATGAGAAAAAATTTCATCCGATTTGTGTTTGGTTCGATTTTATTTAGGACAAAAACTAAACACACCTTCATCTGGTCTGTTTCGACCGATTTACATCCCTATATGGCATCGTCCTTGTACTGGATCACTTCCCTCACCCACCATTGTCCGCATCTCAACCAATAGCTCCGTTGCCTATAGGTGCGAACCTTCCTTGTCGAGATCTCGCTTGGAATTGTGTGATGATCAACACACTATATATTTCACTTCCAAACATCATTTTCCGACCTAAGACTCCTAATGTACTCCTCTAGCCAACACACGCCTTTTTGGTGTTGGAGACTACACCAATTTTGATTGGATCAACCCGATTGACAATGGCCTTTGACTGAAGGGTTAGATTAAAGAAGAAGATGGTGATAGTGATTTTTATGTTAGTATTTTGCAAAAATGAATTTGTTATGGTCTTTTCATACAAGTTTTTTCAAAACACTATTTACTCCAAATTTCACGAACTTCAATTCAGACACCCATACTATCATTCCCATACTATCATTCATAGCTGAGTACCTATATTCCGACTCAGTGTAACTAATTCCGAGAGCTAATTTGATCGTATTTAACAGTTATACTTAAAACCAAATTATATATTATTATAATTTTAAATCATTTATCGATGCATGTTTAAATCGCGTCCCCATGATAACTCCGATCGATTCAAAATTCGAAATCATACAATAATTTTCTATTCTGGGTTACTGAAACTAGTTTCATCGAAATGCGATACTATTTACAAATGGCCAATTTTTGCATGTTAATAAATTAGACTAGTAATGGCCTCTAAACTAATGGCCTCTAATTTAATGGCAGACGCAATTAGATCTGGAAGCGTAAATGACAAAGGCACATCTCCAGATCAATCTGATCGAAGAGCAGGGAAAGAAGTGGATGAAATGGAGCCTATTGAATCATATGAGAGAACGTATGGTTTCTCGCTCTGACTTCAGGATTAGGGTTTCTGGTATAGATTAAAATCGGGATCGCTCATCCTCTTTGGCGGTTAGCCAGATCAGTAGAGCTAGGTTGAAACACCCTACCTCCGTCAAGGTCAATCACAAAGGAAATGCCTTAATTTTGGTGGAGGTTTATAAGTAAAAGCCACGGATAAACTCAAGACAGATATAAATACACATATTTTAAACAGTGGAAACCAAACAGACTTTTATTTCATCAATACGTGTTCAAAACAAAACATTCCATAATTGTCTCAAAATACTTCCAACATTACAACCTTATTTCTGTCTTGATTGTTAAAGAAGCATAAAACATAAATAAAGTGACAAAAATCCCCATAGTGATATCCAAAGCCATAATCCGAGCAAAAGAGATCCAAATCATACATCTACGGTCTTGGTGCTTGTAAAGAGCTTGACTGAGCTGAGCTGTTTCCTCCCCGTGGACCTGGGGGGGGGGGACGAAAGAAAAGAAGACGAAAAGAAAATAGGGTCAGACATAAAGCCTGAGTAAATCTAGTAACTCTTTAGTATGTGAATAAGAAAAGGCATGATAGATATATACTGAAAATAGGATAGTGTCACAAGATAAGGAAGTGTCGAATGTACTATCGCACCCATACTATATCTCTGCACCTACTTGAGTTTATTCCAACTGGCACCCCGTTGTGAGGGTGAAGTTATCCCTATTTCTATTTAAAGATCGGCTCCTATCCGCGTTAACATGTGTCATATGGCCCCCAAGAATTGTAGATACCTATGTTGGTCCCACCATGGGGTGTATCAAGACCCATGGTGGCGGCCATACACAAATTCTAGAAGGCATAGGTTACACTACTGGTGTCCCCAGTACCCTGGTTGTCTGCTCCGGAGTGTGTGAACGCCCGCACCCCGTTAGACCTACACTGTGCACCCACCGCCGTTGTTTTGACCGCTTACAATCAGCCCAGTAATCGTGCCCTACCCTGCCTAGTTTCAGGGTACCGTTGATACCTAACTTGGGTTACTGCTGAAACGGGTCCTTCGTTATCAGGATTTTCTAGTCAAATATGTTAAGTGGTTAAGTGTCTGTATTTACCTAACCCCACCCATCAATTCTTGTTAACATGTTGAATTTGGTTAAGTGTTATAGTTGACTTAACCCTACCATCTGTCCTTAGCCTCTTAGGAGCACCAGACCACTCACATTAGACAGGTATTGCTACGGTTACTGGATATGCCGGTCGGTTCCGGGCAGATTTACACCGTAGCTCAGTCTAACCTCAGGTCATTATTGGGCTCAATGCTTAACCACCCCCATTGGATAGGTATTGTTGTGACTACTGGACATCAGGGCGGGTCCGGGCAGGTTTACATCACAACTCAATCCAACCTCGGGTTAAGCATATCGTGTTTTCTAAATTTACATATTTTAATACTTCTCAGTTATATATGTAAATGTCATGTTTTTTATTCTTGGGTATAACAATTCATACCGCTTTAAATGTCATTGTCGTTGGCATGTGCCAAACATGCCAACATATATTTTCATGTTTTACACCCAACGTTATTACCCCCGTTTATACGTTCGCAACGTTATGACAAATGTTGGGCTCGACACAATTCAGCCCAACTTTATAAGAGCAAGAAAAGGGGAAATCAAGAATATGTAATACATAAAGGTGTATGGCGCATGAACTTGCAATTTAGCGATTCAACTACAATATAATATGGGTCATGTGAACTTGCATTCAAATCAAAGTATAACTAAGTAGGTGACATATGAAATGGCATAGTTTAGGCTAATACAAACTTGTGTTTAAACATGTTGAACTTGGCATAATGTCAACCATAAAACTAGCATGTTGTATATTCACCAAAATGTCCAATTATAACATCTAATCACATAGCCTATTTCAACATGAACTTGTATAGTTTATGAAACCCAAACGATGCTTAACATAGATCCAATTATATTTTGCAAATGAACTTGCATAGTTTTTGAAACCCAAACGATACTTAACATAGATCCAATTATACTTGCAAATAAACATGAAAATGATATCTTAGGTTTTGGGTCATGTAGGCATAAAAGGTTTTCAAATCTAGAACATGTTTACATAAGCCTTAATGTAGACTTAGTGAATGTATATAATCCATGCCATAGGCATAAACATAAAGGGATCAAATCCTAGTTTTTGCCACAAACTTGCAAGTGCTATTGTTTTCATATACAATTGTTCAATAGGCTTGCATTAATCAATTTATGCCACAAACATCAATACTCAAGTCATGATAGAACCATTATAGTACACATAATTTATACAAAATAATAACACAATTCTATTTTCATTTACATCGAATCACATCACAATTTTTATTCATATTCTGAAAGGTCACTATACTTACAACGAATGCAGAATCTTGAATTCTGGATTCTGAATTCTGAAACTGAGATGCGCTCCTTTGGGTAGACTAACGTTGCGTTGATTTGTTTGATTTAACTTTGTTCTTCTTCTTAATTTGATTCGTCTCTAGGCTTTTCTCTCTTGACGGCTATGTTCAATTCCTCCTTGGTAGCATGACGACTCCTTTCTTATTTTTTTTGTGAATTTTCAGTTGAGACTTAGGGTGTATTATAGATTTTTAAATTGTTTTGAGCTGTCAGATGAAGACAGGAGGAATCTAGGCCATACAAAGTTCAAAGAGCCAATCAAGAGGTGATACGTCAGCCCTAGTAACACATAGGACCACATAAATTCGAGCCAGAGCCAGACCTAGCCAGCCAGGTCGACCAGGCAGGTCGACGGGCAGGTCGACACCCAGGTCGACACTATGGTCGACCTGGGGGGGCCAGGTCGACACCATGGTCGACCCTATGGTCGACCTTGTCTTCTGGGCGGGAATTTTCCCGCCCAGCCCAGTTTGAACCTAAATTCGATTTTTGAATTTTAAACTGAGCTGTTTGAATTTAAATTTTATTTTGAAACTTCCGAAGGCCTTAACTTCTTCATACGGAGTCCGTTTCGCGCAAACTCGGACTCTATCTCAAGCAGAATTCTGAGACGAACGCAATGGTGTAACCCATTTCCCTTAATTCTTTCAATTAGAATTAATTATACTTTAATTTGTGAAGCTTAACGTTATAGAATTGACAGGGTGTTACATTCTCCCCCCTTAAAAGGATTTCGTCCCCGAAATCTTCAAGTAAGGAAGAATGTATATCCTACCATCCAATAGTCCATCTACTCAACCAACAAACACAGGCATCCACTGTCCTTAAAAGACTTCTAATGCTTCGTGATCATATGCATAGTGTGTGTATATGTCCTTATCTAATGCAGAAATCAGGCGGTCTACTGATTCAGTTGACCTCCTTAATGCGAATCATGTAGGTGTCATGAATCCATTATGTATGCAAAATTTTCCTACTCATAATTCTACATGAGTGCACAACCATTCATACAAATGCAACGACCATACGACAGCATATCAAGTTTCAACCATATACAAATGAGAATACATATATGCAATATGAAGTGACTGAGCCATCTATAACCTAGGGTGTGTGTGTATATGCATTCACGAGCAACCACTAGCAATCACTAGCAACCATTTGCAGCCATCATCCATAACATGTTTTCAAATACATGTTTGCATCCATTTGTTTTCTACCTAAGGAGTTAGGAAAAGAACTGAGGAGATATACCTAAAAAGATAGATAAAGCATAACTTAAGGAAAAAGAGGGATCAAAGATGTACCCTCAAAAAGAAGAGGGTAGGTAGCGCGTATTCTGTCCTCAGTTTCCCAAGTCGCGTCTTCCTCGGCGTCGCTCCACTGAACTTTAACGAGTTTGACTTCGCGGTTGCGTAGCTTTTTCACTTCAGTTCCTAAGATGCGGGTTAGAACTCTCCTCACAGTTGCTTCACGTTCCACTTCGGCTTCTTCTAGAATGCTAGGTTCCACCACTTCCGCGGACTCATGCAAACACTTCCGAAGGTGAGATACATGAAAGACGTTGTGAACTCTGGCTAGTCTCTCGGGTAGCTCTAATCTATATGCCATCTTTCCAACCTTCTCGATGATAGGAAACGGTCCTACAAATCTTGGTGCTAGCTTTCCTACGGATCCATAGCGAATGACGTTCCTTAAAGGTGATACCTTAAGGAAAACCCTGTCCCCAACCTCAAACTCAAAGGTCGGTCCTTCTTTTGTCGGCATAGGACTTCTGTCTCTCTTGGGCAGTCTTTATTCTCCTACATATCAAGTCCACTTTCTCCGAAGTCTCTCAAATCATATCTGGCCCAAGTATAAGCTTATCTGTAGAGTCCCACCAACAAGTTGGAGATTTGCACGGTCTTCCGTACAAGGCTTTGAAGGGCGCCATACCGATGGTAGCTTGATAGTTGTTGTTGTAGGCAAATTCTACTAAAGGAAGGTGATCCTCCCAAGTTTCTCCAGAGTCAAGAATGCAAAGTCTCAAAAGATCCTCTAAAACTCTATTCACCCTTTCCGTCTGGCCATCGGTTTGGGGGTGATAGGTTGTGCTCAAACATAACTATGTGCCTACAGCTTCTTGCAGACTCCGCCAAAACTCACTTGTGAAGATAGGGTCTCGGTCACTAACAATGCTGGAGGGTATCCCATGGAGTCGAACTATTTCCTTGAGATACAGAGATGCTAGAGATGAGGCAGTCCTTCTACTCTTGATAGGTATGAAGTAGGCGCTCTTAGTAAGCCTATCTACTATTACCCAAATGCTAGTGTTGCCTCTTCTCGACCTAGGCAGTCCATCAATGAAGTCCATTGAAATGATATCCCACTTCCACTGTGGGACCTCTAAAGGGTGAAGTAGTCATCCAGGTTTCTTCTGTTCCACCTTGACCCGTTGGCAAGTCATGCACTTAGAAACGAAATCTGCCGTGTCTTGTTTCATGCCGCTCCAAAGAAAGTCCTTTTTATATCCTTGTACATCTTATCACCGCCAGGATGTATAGTCATCTTGGAATGATGCGCTTCCTCGAGAACCTTCTTTGTCAACTCCCTTGCTTGTGGGACGCATAACCTTCCATCTCGCCTCAGCCAACCCTTATCATCGATGGTGTATCTACTGAGGTGATTAGAAGTCTCATCCCTAATAAGTTTATCAATCACATCAACAAGCTGAGGGTCTTCACGTTGTGCAGCCCATATTGAGTCCAAGAGAGTAGGGCGTACTTCGAGAGATGCTAACAAACCTGGTACAAAATCTGAGGAGGGCCTAAAGTGAAAACTGGCTATATACTCCAAGCTTTGCCTCTCTACGAAGAGTGGGCTTAAGGTCAGTTTCTTTCGGCTCAACGCATCTGCTACTACATTGCCTTTTCCGGGAGTATAGGAAATTTCAAAGTCATACGAGGCAATAAACTCCATCCATCTTTGCTGCCTCAAGTTAAGATCCTTCTGCGAGAAGAAATATTTTAACGGTTTATGGTCAGTGTATAATTCGAACTTCTCACCTAGGATATAATGGCGCCAAGACTTAAGTGCAAAGACGATGGAGGCTAACTAAAGATCGTGGGTTGGGCAGTTCTTTTCATGAACTTTTAATTGTCTTCCGCCATAAGCTACTACCCTTCCTTCTTACATTAGAACAACGCCTAGTCCCATTCCATATGCATCCGTGTATACGGTAAACATTTTGCTTCCGTCAGGCAGAGTTAGAAATGGGCTGTTATAAGAGCCCTTTTTAATGTTGGAAAGCAAACTCGCAATCCAAATCCCAAGTGAACGCCAGATTCTTCTTTGTTAGCCTTGTGAGTGGGGTTGAGGTTTTCGCAAAATCCCTAATAAACTTTTGGTAAAAACCGGCTAGCCCAAGAAAGCTTCGAACTTCGGTTGCATTTCTTGGTGTCTTTCAATCTTGCACTTCCACCACTTTCGCGGGGTCCACAGCTGTAACACCCCGAATTTCAATTAACACTAATGGTTAGTAATTAAAGTATAATTAATCTCAGATGTGAGAATCAGGGGAAACGGGCTGCGTCATTGCGTTCGTCTCGGAAAAATACGCGAAATAGGGTCCGAGTTTGCGTAAAACGGGTACCGTATGAAAGAGATATGGACGAACGAAGTTAGGCAGAAAAACCCGAAACAGGCCAGAAATGCACTGGCGCACTTGTGAAGTGCGCCAGCACAAAAATACACTGGCGCACTTGGGAAGTGCGCCCATGTCGGGACAGGAAACCTGCACAGTTTCTAGAGAGTTCTGTGGTTGGGTGCACCAGTTTGGGGTTTGGGCTTGGTCTTAGGGCTGGTTTCTGGAAGGTTCCGAAATCTAAGGGTCCTAATCTAATTTAGGGTTAATCTAAGGGCCTAAAACACTCACCTAATCTATAAATACACCCTAAACCTACCCTAATCCATACTAAAAATAGAATTGAGGGCTACATGCCGCCAAATTAAATCTTAGAAGGAGCCTCCACTAATTTATGAAGAGGGTTGCAAGCTAATCACTCTCTAATCAACCTCTAATCCATTCTAAGCATCTTAATCTTCTTCATTTGGAGTGCAAATTGGCTAGTTATGAGTTTCTATCACTCTAATGATCAATTGCTAAACTAAGTAGATGAGATATGATGAGATCATATGGTTTTATTTGTGGATTAATGGGTTTTAAGTCATATGACATGATGTTAGTTTGCTAATGTATGTGGGTTATGCAAGTTTTGTGCTTTGTGATCATATGTTAATATGCAAGTTACATGTATGATAATATGCAAGCTACATGTATGATAATTATGCAAGTTGTATGTTTCTTCATATGCAAGTTTATGAGTTCATATGCAAGTATGTAACATGTTATGCAAGTTCATATGCAAGTTTATGAGTTCATATGCAAGTTAAGTAACATGTTATGAAAGTTCATATGCAAGTTATGTGACATATTATGCAAGTTCATATGCAAGTCGTGTATTTGTTAATATGTAAGTTTATGTAACATGTTATGCAAGTTAATATGCAAGTTATGTGACATGTTATACAAGTTAATATGCAAGTTATGTGACATGTTATACAAGATTATATGCAAGTTATGTGACATGTTATGCAAGTTCATATGCAAGTTATGTGTTTGTTAATATGCAAGATGGCACCTTTGAAACATGTTCATACATATGCAAGTTGACACCTTTTATATGTGATATGTCATGAGAACGAAATTACGTGGGAACGATGGGGTTAATTCAATGCATATGTTAATAAGATTGTGTGAAATTAATATAATTATGCATAACATAAAATAAATGAACATAGTATGGGAATTTGCCTATTAAGTTAGGTGTACCCATACTATGTGTTGGGAATTTGCCTATTAAGTTAGGTGTACCCACACTTTGGAGTTGGGAATTTGCCTATTAAGTTAGGTGTACCCATATTCCTAAAATAAACAGGATAATTAACACAAATTATGGGGGTGATTAATTAGGAGTAATTAATCGATTAAGACACGAGGTTGGACCCGTTTGTAGTGTAAGACTGCCCGGAGTTTACTGGCTTAACCAGGCATCTACAAATGACGGTCCAATGTGAGGGGTCTTAATCATAAATTAAATACGTAACAAGGGTAAATGACACGAGGTTGGACCCGTTTGTAGTGTAAGACTGCCCGGAACCTACCGGCTTAACCAGGCATCTACAAATGACGGTCCAATGTGAGGGGTCCTTTACACGGTTACGGTGTTAATCAATTAAGAAACACTTAACCAGATAAGCATGTAGTGGGGCATGGGGGTTAAGTGGGTACCTTGGGTGGTATGTGGAAATTGCTAGTGGTTGCCAATAGAAAATATGATAAAATACTTAACCAAGATGAAACATGTAATTAAACATGATTAAAGGGTTAAGTGGGAAACACTAGTGTGTGGGCCAAGCTTAGGGGGATGGCTTGTGCTGGGGGCCCATTTCAACCAGTAACCCATACGTATCTTAGTGGGCTCGACCCATGTCGAGGACGGGACACGCATACTGGGCTTGACTATAAGAGGCCAAAATGGGTTAGCGGTGGCAACGCATGACCAACGGGTTTCATATGCGTGTGTGGACCCGGGCTGGTAAATAAGATGTTGTTGCATCGTGTAGATATAAGCCGTGCACCGTTAATTTTATCAGGTTGCCACGTTGGGGAATGGTACACCCCACGGTCGGGCCAGCACGGGTATCTACGTTAGGGAGCCGATCGAATGGGGAGTAGTGTGTACACCTAGTGGATTGTAGGGCCCCGTGGCGTCTACTTAGTCACCTAGGGGTACGCGAGAACTATTAAGTTAATTTTATAAGTCCATGGGTGGGATCAACCTTTAAGTTAGGAATGACTGGTGTGGTGCAGTTTAGTAATTTACCTTTGGAAGGGTAGATGCGTCTTTATCTTTTATCTTAGTTTAGTTGACCCATTCATCCCCATTAGTTACCGTATATCAGTTTATGTCTTCTCTGGTTACTTTAACGATTGTATTGTTAAAGTTATAGGACTCGCTCAGACTTATGTCTGACCCCGTTGTTTTTATCTTTTTCCCAACCCTCAGGTCCTACGGTGGATCCTAGCAGTAGTGGAGCTTGATCGGATTGCTGTTCCAGTCTTTAGGAGCTTGGATAGATGTAAAGCTCCAGTTACCCAGTTATCTTTTCTTTTGTCATGGCTATTGTATGAGAGTGGGATTATGTACTTCTTTATTTTGATGGATATTGTACTTGACTTTTATTGTGGTTTTATGATGTAACCAGACATGTTTTACTTCCGCTGTTATGAGATGATGTTTTAAATTTCAAGTACTATTTATATCTGTCTTGTTGTAATTTTTATGTTCTATATTCACTAAAATACTCCACCGATGCTATGGCATTCCCTGAGTGAGTGACCATAGCGGGAGTGGGGTGTTACACGTGGTATCAGAGCTAAAGGTTACCGGAACAGATAAATTTTTGAGAAAAATACTTTTTTTTAGAAAATAGTAAAGGTATTATTTTTGGAAAAAGTATTTTCAAAAACATGTCTTTTAAGAGAAAAGTTTTTGAAAAAGAAAAGCATAATCCCCAATAGCCATATCTTTATCTTTCGGAATCTACTTTTTGAATCTTTCCTATTTCGTTTCAGCATGGCTGAAGATCTTAACATCCCGGAGGGCTTAGTTATACCACTATGGTATAGGAGGTTACAAGAGGCTAGGGCCGCGGCTGCGGGTCCAGCCAATGCTACTACACCAGAGGCAACCGCTCCTCCTCCTCAGCCTAGAGTGGATAATTTTGCTAAGATTTGCAAGGAGTTCAAGGCTATAGGAGGAAAACCTTTTCTAGGTTCAGAGACTTTCGTAGAGGCTAGAGATTGGCTTAAGGAAGTGGAAGAGTTGCTAGATATCTTTGAAGTGGAAGAGGGAAAGAAAGTCAAGTTGGCGGCTTGGTTAATGAAGGGAGAGGCCTCATTCTGTTGGGAGGTCACTAATGGAGAACGCCCTGTTGACTCTTGGGCAGATTTCAAGCAAAGGTTTGGGGCTAAGTTTCTCTCAAGGGCGGAAGAGAATCTGTTTATGGAGAAGTTCTTGAATTTGAAGCAAGGGAATCTCACGGTGAAAGAATATGTCAACAAATTCAATCAATTAGCAAGGTTTGGCATAGAGTTGGTGAATACACCGGAGAAGAAGGCTTTGAGGTTCGTTAGAGGCTTGAACGAACCATTGCAAGGAATAGCTATGACTCACATTCCTATGGGGGCCACCTTTGAGAAGCTTGTCTACATGGCACTTATGCATGAGGATGATAAGAGTTCTAAGGCACCAGAGAAGAAGGGGGATCAGAAGAAACCGCAACAACAACAACAAGGCAAGGGTGGAAAAGGCAATGGTTACAAGGGGAAGAAGAAGAAGAAGAAGTGCTTCAATTGTGGGACCCCAGGCCACCTCAGTAAGGATTGTCGCAAAAAGAAGAAGACCGGTTGCTTTCATTGTGGTGAAGCAGAACATCTTGTGAAGGACTGCCCAAAGAAGGGGCAGAAGACGGGGTCTACCTCAGGAGGTCAGGTGCAAGCTCTTATGGCACCAGCTCAGGCAGGGGGGCAAGTTCAGGCTCTCTCAGTTCCACCAATTCAGCAGAGAGGTAGAACTATTTCCATTGAAAGTCTGGTTTTTCTGTTTGATCATCCAGTTCGTACTTTGTTTGACTCTGGCGCATCGCATTCTTTTATCTCATCATCGTTAGTTGAGTCACTGCACTTAGACATCAGTCTAGTTGATGATCCCTTGGTTGTTTCAAACCCAATTGGGGGCTCCATATATCTGTCTATGATATGTTTGGGTTTGAAGATTTCTATACTTAGCGTTGAGTTTGGATGTGATGCTTTTGTATTGGGCTTCATGGGCTATGGGTTGATTTTGGGCATGGACTGGTTATCCAGTAATGGTGCCGTTCTTGATTGTGAAAGGAGAGTTGTCAGGCTTATGACCCGCTTGGGTAATACTCTCGAGATCTCTTGTAATCCCATGGAATCTGTTTTGCTAAGTTATCTTGAATCGCTCGATGCTTCGGTCGAGAGTTTGCGTTCTGTCAGAGTGGTCCGGGAATATCCGGATGTGTTTGAAGAGGTGAAGGGTTTGCCTCCGAAGCGGGAGATAGATTTCCGAATTTATTTGGTGGATAATGCCAAACCAGTGTCTTTGCCAGTGCGCCACATGGCTCCTCGTGAGAGAAGAGAACTTCATAAGCAAGTAGGGGAGTTGCTTGAGAAGGGGTTCATAAGGCGAAGTATATCGGAGTGGGGAGCTCCAGTAGTGTTTGCCACGAAGGCGGATGGGTCCCTCAGACTTTGTGTGGATTATAGAGAACTTAATAAGCTCACGAAGAAGAATAGACACCCATTACCGAGGATAGATGATCTCTTTGATCAGTTGGTTGGCGCCTCAGTGTTTTCGCAGATGGACTTAGCTACAGGGTTTCATCAGTTGAGAGTGGCGGAGGACAGTATAGAGAAGACTGCTTTCCGGACTCCGGATGGTTTTTATGAGTGGCTTGTGATGCCATTTGGGTTGACAAACGCCCCTGCATACTTTGTTGATCTGATGAGTAGAGTGTTCAGAGAGTATCTGAATAAGTTTGTAGTAGTCTTTGTGGATGACATCTTGGTCTTTTCCAAGAGTGAAGAAGAGCATGCCTTACATCTCAGAGAAGTGTTGGAGACTCTTCAAGCACATAGTCTTAAAGCTAAATTCTCTAAATGTCATTTTTGGAGAAGAGAAGTGCGATTCTTAGGGCATGTGGTCTCTAAGGAAGGGATAGCTGTGGATCCCGCAAAGATAGTATCTATCCAGGATTGGAAAGTTCCTAGAAATGCTACCGAAGTAAGAAGTTTCTTGGGGTTGGCAGGATATTATAGGAAGTTCATCAAAGACTTCGCGAAGATATCAGCCCCATTAACCCGCTTGACGAAGAAGAATCTGGTTTTCTCATGGGACGTAGATTGTGATGATGCTTTCCGACGGTTAAAGAGAGCTTTGACCACCGCTCCAGTTTTAGTGCTTCCAGATGGGAGTAAGCCGTTTGTTGTTTATACCGATGCTTGTGGGACAGGATTAGGCGCAGTCTTGATGCAGGAGGGAAGGGTAATAGCCTATGGAGGGAGGCAATTGAGAGTGCATGAGAAGAATTACCCTACCCATGATCTAGAGTTGGTCGCGATTGTTTTCGCACTTAAGTCTTGGCGCCATTATCTTCTTGGTGAGAGATTCGAGTTGTTCACTGACCATAAATCATTGAAGTACTTATTCTCTCAGAAGGATTTAAACTTAAGACATCAAAGGTGGATGGAGTTCTTAGCATCCTATGATTTCGAGATAACGTATACCCCTGGCAAGGGTAACGTGGTGGCGGACGCCTTGAGTAGAAAAAGGCTATCTTTGAGTCCATTGTTCGTGGAACGGCGAAGCTTGGAGTTTCTTTCTTTGTTCGACTTCAGACCTTCTGTTGACTTTGTACCTGGTTTGTTAGCATCCTTGGAGGTTATACCTACTCTTTTGGGACGGATTGGCGAGGCTCAGCGAGACGACCCATAGTTGGTTGAGTTGGTAGAGAAGCTTATAAGGGGGGAGTCGTCCAGCCATTTGGGTAGATACACCATAGATGATAGGGGATGGTTGCATAGAGACGGTAGACTTTGTGTACCGCAAGATGAGGGTTTGAAGAAGGCTATTTTGGATGATGCACACCGTTCAAGGATGACTATTCATCCCGGTGGAGACAAAATGTACCAAGACATGAAGAGAGTTTTCTTCTGGGCCGGTATGAAGAAAGATGTGGCCGAGTATGTGGCTAGATGCTTAGTGTGCCAACAAGTTAAAGCGGAGCAAAGGAAACCCGGTGGGTTGCTACACCCATTGGAAGTTCCGCAATGGAAGTGGGATAGTGTCTCGATGGATTTCATCGATGGGTTACCGAGATCGAGGAAGGGCAATACGGAAATTTGGGTTGTGGTAGACAGACTTACCAAGAGTGCCCATTTTATACCCGTGAAGAGTAAGAGGACCGCTCCATGGCTTGCTTCAGTTTATGTTAGAGAGATTGTTAGATTGCATGGCGTACCATCCAGCATTGTGAGTGATCGAGATCCTATCTTCACTAGTGAGTTTTGGAGAAGTTTGCAAGAGGCGGTAGGGACTCAGTTGTGTTTGAGCACCGCATATCATCCTCAGACGGACGGTCAGACCGAGAGGGTGAACCGTATCTTAGAAGATCTCTTGAGGCTTTGTATCTTGGATTTTGGAGGTACATGGGAAGAACATCTTCCTTTGGTGGAGTTCGCATACAATAACAGCTTTCAGTCTAGTATTGGCATGGCACCTTTCGAAGCTCTTTATGGAAGGCCTTGTCGATCTCCTACATGTTGGTGGGAATCTACGGATAAGATCTTGCTTGGGCCAGATATGGTTAGAGAGACTTCAGAGAAGATTGATTTGATTCGAAGAAGGATGAAAGCAGCGCAAGATAGACAGAAATCTTATGCGGATCGGAGAAGGACGGATCTTGAGTTTGAGGTTGGGGACATGGTTTTTGTCAAAGTATCTCCGTTGAGAAATGTTGTTTGCTTTGGGTCCGTTGGGAAGTTAGCACCGAGGTTTGTTGGGCCGTTTCCTATTAAGGAAAGGATTGGACGGATGTCATATAGGGTGGAGTTGCCCGACAGACTTAGTGGTGTTCATGATGTATTCCATGTATCACATTTGAGGAAGTGCTTACATGAGACCGCAGAGGTGGTAGAGCCGAGCTTGCTTAGAGATGTAGAGGTAGAGCGTGATGCGACGATTCAACGAGCTCCTACTCGCATCCTTGGGTCAGAAACTAGGAAGTTGAGGAACAGAGAAGTTCAGCTAGTTAAAGTGCAATGGGGAGATGACAAAAGCAATGCTACTTGGGAGACGGAAGCGAAGATGCGTTCTTTGTATCCATTTCTTTTTGAGAGTATGTCTTTTAACTTCTCCTTTATCGCTTGTCTAGTACTTATCTTATCTTTAGTATATCCTCTCGCTAGTACCTATGACCTTTAGATAGGGTAAAACCTATGGTTGAAACATGTGTTTGAAACATGTTATGGTTGATGGATGCATGTGGATGCAATTGTTTGCTAGTGGTTGCTCGTGGATGCATATACACACACATTAGGCACTAGATCGGCTCAGTCACTTCATGTTGCATATCGCATAAATGGATGTGGTAGTTAGATTGATGGATGTGTCATGGCTGTGTTATCATGTGGATGATGCATTTTTGTGTATGGTTGTGCACGCATATAGAAATTGTATGTGTCAATAGGGTTTCGCATACATATTGGATGCATGGCACTATCATGGTTTGCATTAAGGAGGTCGACTGAATCAGTAGACCGCCTGATTTTGCATTAGTATACGGACATATACACACACTTTCTGCATATGTTCATACATCATTAGAAGTTTCTAAGGATAATGGTTGCATGTGGTTGATGGTTTAGTAGATGGTTGTTTGGTTGGTAGGATACGTTCTTCTTGACTTAGAGATTTCGAGGACGAAATCCTTTAAGTAGGGGAGAATGTAACACCCCGAATTTCAATTAACACTAATGGTTAGTAATTAAAGTATAATTAATCTCAGATGTGAGAATCAGGGGAAACGGGCTACGTCATTGCGTTCATCTCGGAAAAATACGCGAAATAGGGTCCGAGTTTGCGTAAAACGGGTACCGTATGAAAGAGATATGGACGAACGAAGTTAGGCAGAAAAACCCGAAACAGGCCAGAAATGCACTGGCGCACTTGTGAAGTGCGCCAGCACAAAAATACACTGGCGCACTTGGGAAGTGCGCCCATGTCGGGACAGGAAACCTGCACAGTTTCTAGAGAGTTCTGTGGTTGGGTGCACCAGTTTGGGGTTTGGGCTTGGTCTTAGGGCTGGTTTCTGGAAGGTTCCGAAATCTAAGGGTCCTAATCTAATTTAGGGTTAATCTAAGGGCCTAAAACACTCACCTAATCTATAAATACACCCTAAACCTACCCTAATCCATACTAAAAATAGAATTGAGGGCTACATGCCGCCAAATTAAATCTTAGAAGGAGCCTCCACTAATTTATGAAGAGGGTTGCAAGCTAATCACTCTCTAATCAACCTCTAATCCATTCTAAGCATCTTAATCTTCTTCATTTGGAGTGCAAATTGGCTAGTTGTGAGTTTCTATCACTCTAATGATCAATTGCTAAACTAAGTAGATGAGATATGATGAGATCATATGGTTTTATTTGTGGATTAATGGGTTTTAAGTCATATGACATGATGTTAGTTTGCTAATGTATGTGGGTTATGCAAGTTTTGTGCTTTGTGATCATATGTTAATATGCAAGTTACATGTATGATAATATGCAAGTTACATGTATGATAATTATGCAAGTTGTATGTTTCTTCATATGCAAGTTTATGAGTTCATATGCAAGTATGTAACATGTTATGCAAGTTCATATGCAAGTTTATGAGTTCATATGCAAGTTAAGTAACATGTTATGCAAGTTCATATGCAAGTTATGTGACATATTATGCAAGTTCATATGCAAGTCATGTATTTGTTAATATGTAAGTTTATGTAACATGTTATGCAAGTTAATATGCAAGTTATGTGACATGTTATACAAGTTAATATGCAAGTTATGTGACATGTTATACAAGATTATATGCAAGTTATGTGACATGTTATGCAAGTTCATATGCAAGTTATGTGTTTGTTAATATGCAAGATGGCACCTTTGAAACATGTTCATACATATGCAAGTTGACACCTTTTATATGTGATATGTCATGAGAACGAAATTACGTGGGAACGATGGGGTTAATTCAATGCATATGTTAATAAGATTGTGTGAAATTAATATAATTATGCATAACATAAAATAAATGAACATAGTATGGGAATTTGCCTATTAAGTTAGGTGTACCCATACTATGTGTTGGGAATTTGCCTATTAAGTTAGGTGTACCCACACTTTGGAGTTGGGAATTTGCCTATTAAGTTAGGTGTACCCATATTCCTAAAATAAACAGGATAATTAACACAAATTATGGGGGTGATTAATTAGGAGTAATTAATCGATTAAGACACGAGGTTGGACCCGTTTGTAGTGTAAGACTGCCCGGAGTTTACCGGCTTAACCAGGCATCTACAAATGACGGTCCAATGTGAGGGGTCTTAATCATAAATTAAATACGTAACAAGGGTAAATGACACGAGGTTGGACCCGTTTGTAGTGTAAGACTGCCCGGAACCTACCGGCTTAACCAGGCATCTACAAATGACGGTCCAATGTGAGGGGTCCTTTACACGGTTACGGTGTTAATCAATTAAGAAACACTTAACCAGATAAGCATGTAGTGGGGCATGGGGGTTAAGTGGGTACCTTGGGTGGTATGTGGAAATTGCTAGTGGTTGCCAATAGAAAATATGATAAAATACTTAACCATGATGAAACATGTAATTAAACATGATTAAAGGGTTAAGTGGGAAACACTAGTGTGTGGGCCAAGCTTAGGGGGATGGCTTGTGCTGGGGGCCCATTTCAACCAGTAACCCATACGTATCTTAGTGGGCTCGACCCATGTCGAGGACGGGACACGCATACTGGGCTTGACTATAAGAGGCCAAAATGGGTTAGCGGTGGCAACGCATGACCAACGGGTTTCATAAGCGTGTGTGGACCCGGGCTGGTAAATAAGACGTTGTTGCATCGTGTAGATATAAGCCGTGCACCGTTAATTTTATCAGGTTGCCACGTGGGGGATGGTACACCCCACGGTGGGGCCAGCACGGGTATCTACGTTAGGGAGCCGATCGAATGGGGAGTAGTGTGTACACCTAGTGGATTGTAGGGCCCCGTGGCGTCTACTTAGTCACCTAGGGGTACGCGAGAACTATTAAGTTAGTTTTATAAGTCAATGGGTGGGATCAACCTTTAAGTTAGGAATGACTGGTGTGGTGCAGTTTAGTAATTTACCTTTAGAAGGGTAGATGCGTCTTTATCTTTTATCTTAGTTTAGTTGACCCATTCATCCCCATTAGTTACCGTATATCAGTTTATGTCTTCTCTGGTTACTTTAACGATTGTATTGTTAAAGTTATAGGACTCGCTCAGATTTATGTCTGACCCCGTTGTTTTTATCTTTTTCCCAACCCTCAGGTCCTACGGTGGATCCTAGCAGTAGTGGAGCTTGATCGGATTGCTGTTCCAGTCTTTAGGAGCTTGGATAGATGTAAAGCTCCAGTTACCCAGTTATCTTTTCTTTTGTCATGGCTATTGTATGAGAGTGGGATTATGTACTTCTTTATTTTGATGGATATTGTACTTGACTTTTATTGTGGTTTTATGATGTAACCAGACATGTTTTACTTCTGCTGTTATGAGATGATGTTTTAAATTTCAAGTACTATTTATATCTGCCTTGTTGTAATTTTTCTGTTCTATATTCACTAAAATACTCCACCGATGCTATGGCATTCCCTTAGTGAGTGAGCATAGCGGGAGTGGGGTGTTACAACAGCCAACCCCTCTTTGGACACTATATGCCCCATAAATCTTACTTCTTTTCTCCAGAAGTGACACTTGGAGAATTTGGATTTTAGCTGATGTGAACGGAGAGTTTCCATGATTTCTTTCGGATGCTGAGCATGCTCTTCCTCATTCTTTGAGAAGATTAAGATATCATCCACGAAGACAACCACAATCTGTTGAGGAATTCTCTGAACACCCTGCTCATTAGGTCTACGAAATAAGCGGGTGCGTTTGTCAAGCTGAAAGGCATGACAAGCCACTCGAAGAAACCGTCTGGGGTTCTAAACGCCGTTTTATCAATGCTATCTTCAGCTACTCTTAGCTGATGGAACCCAGTTGCCAGACCAAGTTAGGAGAATGCCATTGCACCTACAAGCTGATCAAACAAATCGTCGATTCGGGGAAGAGGGTGCCTATTTTTCTTGGTCAATTTGTTTAACTCCTTATAGTCGACGCAAAGGCGAAGCGAACCGTTCGCTTTGGTTGCGAACACCACTGGAGCACCCCATTCCGAAATGCTCCGTCTAATGAACCCCTTTTCGAGAAGTTCTTTAATCTGCTTACTGAGCTCCTTTCTCTCCCTTGGAGCCATGTGTCTGATAGGTAAAGCTACATGCTTTGCGTTATCCACAAGATATATGCGGAAGTCTATTTCCCGCCTCGGAGGTAAGCCTTTCACCTCCTCAAAGACATCCGGATATTCCCGGACTACTCTTACTGATTGCAAATTCTCATCAGAAGCATCAAGCGACTCTAGATAACTAAGCATGATAGCATTCAAGGGATTACAAGAAATTTCTAGAGTGTTACCAAGCCGAGTTAAGAGTCTAACTACTCTTTTCTCTAAATCAAGAATGGCACTATTACTGGATATCCAGTCCATGCCTAAGATCAAACCATATCCCGAGAAGCCCAAGACAAAGGTATTACAACTAAACTCAATGCTGAGAATAGAGATTTTCAAACCCAAACAAACCATTGACGATTAAGAGGAGCCCCCAATTGGATTTGAAACTACTAAGGGATCTTCTACCATACTAGTGTCTAGATGCAGAGATTCTACTAAGGCAGATGAAATAAAAGAGTGTGATGAGCTAGAGTCAAGAAGTGTGTGAACTAGATGATCATAAAATAGACTACACTTTCTACAGAAATATTACTACCTTGTTCCTGCTGAGGTGCCACTAGCGCATGAACCTGACCCCCTGAAGTGGATCCGGCTTTCTTTCCCTGCCCTTTCTTCTTTGGGCAGTCCTTAGCTTGGTGCCCAGTCTCTCCACAGTGGAAGCAACTACCCATCTTCGCCTTCCTTTTCCGGCAGTCTTTTGATATATGGCCCACAATGCCACAGAAATTGCACTTTCTCTTCTCACGGGGCTTATTGTTCTTTCCTCGTTTCTTGAAGCCTGTTTTCTTTGCTTGTAGACCCTCTTTCTTCTCTTCCACCTTAGTTTCTTTCTTGTCGTGGTCCTCCTCGTTTAGCAATGCCATGTCCACCAATCTTTCATAAGTCGCTCCCGTGGATACACGGGTCATGGCAAGGTTGTGTAGAGGCTCATTCAAACCCTTGACGAAGCGAAGTGCCTACTTGTGTTGGGTGTTTACTAAGTCTAGCCCAAATCTGGCCAGCTGATTAAACTGATTGGCATACTTCCTGATTGTCATACTTCCCTGTTTCAGAGTTAGAAACTTCTCCATTTGCAGGCTTCTTTCAGCTTGGGAGAGGAATTTCATCTCAAACCTTGTCCTGAAATCTTCCCATGTTTCCACCGCCCTCTGAGCATTGGTAACTTCCCACCAAAAGGAAGCTTCATCCTTAAGCAACCATATCGCTAGTTGTATCTTTTGCCTGTCATCAACTCCAAAGATGACAAACAGATCCTCAGTCTCCTTTAGCCAGTTTCTTGCTCCTACAAAGGATTCTGTCTCATAAAAGTCTTTTCCACCCATAGCCTTGAAGTCTCTACATGTTTTTGCGAAGGCATTTCCACTAGGAGGTGGGGGAGGAGGAACCGCGGCCGCTGGAGGACGGATGTCTGCTGGGCCTGTGCCATTGGCCCTTGCTTCTAAGTACCTCCTAAACCAGCCGGGAATCGGCACTCCTTCCGGGAGGTTAAGGTCTCTAGACATGCTGAAACAGAAAGGAAAAATTCAAAACGAAGGATAGAGAGAGATAGATAGGGCACATGGCTTTGGGGGATTTCGTCTTTTTATAAAAATAACACTTTTTTTTTTGAAAAAATGCTTCTTTAAATTCTTTTTTTTTTTTTTTTTGAAAACAATTTCAAAAACTTTTATCTTATCTGGTAAATCTATGCTCTGATACCAAGTGAAACACCCCACCTCCGTCAAGGTCAATCACAAAGGGAATGCCTTAATTTTGGTGGAGGTTTATAAGTAAAAGCCACAGATAAACTCAAGACAGATATAACTATACATATTTTAAACAACGGAAACCAAATAGACTTTTATTTCATTAACATGTGTTCAAAACAAAACATTCCATAATTGTCTCAAAATACTTCCAACATTACAACCTTATTTCTGTCTTGATTATTAAAGAAGCATAAAACATAAATAAAGTGACAAAAATCCCCATAGTGATATCCAAAGCCACAATCCAAGCAAAAGAGATCCAAATCATACATCTACGGTCTTGGTGCTTGTAAAGAGCCTGACTGAGCTGAGCTGTTTCCTCCTTGTGGACCTGAGGGGGGGAATGAAAGAGAAGAAGACGAAAAGAAAATAGGGTCAGACATAAAGTCTGAGTAAATCTAGTAACTTTTCAGTATGTGAATAAGAAAAGGCATGATAGATATATACTGAAAATAGGATAGTGTCACAAGCTAAGGAAGTGTCGAATGTACTATCGCACCCATACTATATCTCTGCACCTACTTGAGTTTATTCCAACTGGCACCCTGTGGTGAGGGTGAAGTGATCCCCATTTCTTTTTAAAGATCGGCCCCTATCCGTGTTAACATGTGTCATACGGCCCCCAAGATTTGTAGATACCTATGCTGGTCCCACCATAGGGTGTATCAAGACCCATGGTGGCGGCCTGGCACAAATTCTAGAAGGCATAGGTTATACAACTGGTATCCCCAGTGCCCTGGTTGTCTGCTCCGGAGTGTGTGCACGGCCGCACCCCGTTAGACCTACACTGTGCACCCACCGCAGTCGTTTTGACCGCTTACAATCAGCCCAGTAATCATGCCCCACCCTGCCTAGTTTCAGGGTACCGTTGATACCTAACTTGGGTTACTACTGGAACGGGTCCTTCGTTAATAGGATTTTCTAGTCAGACATGTTAAGTGGTTAAGTGTCTGTATTTACCTAACCCTACCCATCAATTCTTGTTAGCATGTTGAATTTGGTTAAGTGTTATAGTTGACTTAACCCTACCGTCTGTCCTTAGCCTCTTAGGAGCACCAGACCACTCACATTAGACAGGTATTGCTACGGTTACTGGATATGCCGGTCGGTTCCGGGCAGATTTACATCGTAGCTCAGTCTAACCTCGGGTCATTATTGGGCTCAATGCTTAACCACCCACATTGGATAGGTATTGTTGTGACTACTGGACAACCGGGCGGGTCCGGGCAGGTTTACATCACAACTCAATCCAACCTCGGGTTAAGCATATCGTGTTTTCTAAATTTACATATTTCAATACTTCTCAGTTATATATGTAAATGTCATGTCTTTTATTCTTGGGTATAACAATTCATACCGCTTTAAATGTCATTGTCGTTGGCATGTGCCAGACATGCCAACATATATTTTCATGTTTTACACCCAACGTTATTACCCCTGTTTATACGTTCGCAACGCTATGACAAATGTTGGGCTCGACACAATTCAACCCAACTTTATAAGAGCAAGAAAAGGGGAAATCAAGAACATGTAATACATAAAGGTGTATGGCGCATGAACTTGCAATTTAGTGATTCAACTACCATATAATATGGGTCATGTGAACTTGCATTCAAATCAAAGTATAACTAAGTAGGTGACATACGAAATGGCATAGTTTAGGCTAATACAAACTTGTGTTTAAACATGTTGAACTTGGCATAATGTCAACCATAAAACTAGCATGTTGTATATTCACCAAATTGTCCAATTATAACATCTAATCACATAGCCTATTTCAACATGAACTTGCATAGTTTATGAAACCCAAACGATGCTTAACATAGATCCAATTACATTTTGCAAATGAACTTGCATAGTTTATGAAACCCAAACGATACTTAACATAGATCCAATTATACTTGCAAATAAACATGAAAATGATATCTTTGGTTTTGGGTCATGTAGGCATAAAAGGTTTTCAAATCTAGAACATGTTTACATAAGCCTTAATGTAGACTTAGTGAATGTATATAATCCATGCCATAGGCATAAACATAAAGGGATCAAATCCTAGTTTTTGCCACAAACTTGCAAGTGCCATTGTTTTCATATACAATTGTTCAATAGGCTTGCATCAATCAATTTATGCCACAAACATCAATACACAAGTCATGATAGAACCATTACAGTACACAGAATTTATACAAAATAATAACACAATTCTATTTTCATTTACGTCGAATCACATCACAATTTTTATTCATATTCTGAAAGGTCACTATACTTACAACGAATGCAGAATCTTGAATTCTGGATTCTGAATTCTGAAACTGAGATGCGCTCATTTGGGTAGACTAATGTTGCGTTGATTTATTTGATTTAACTTTGTTCTTTTTCTTAATTTGATTCGTCTCTAGGCTTTTCTCTCTTGACGGCTATGTTCAATTCCTCCTTGGCAGCATGACGACTCCTTTCTTATTTTTTTTTTGTGAATTTTCAGTTGAGACTTAGGGTGTATTTTATAGATTTTTAAATTGTTTTGAGCCATCAGATGAAGACAGGAGGAATCTAGGCCATACAAAGTTCAAAGAGCTAATAAGGAGGTGACACGTCAGCCCTTGTGACATACAGGGCCACAGAAATTCGATCCAGAGCCAAACGTAGCCAGCCAGGTCGACCAGGCAGTTCGACTGGCAGGTCGACACCCAGGTCGACACTATGGTCGACCTGGGGGGGGCCAGGTCAACACCATGGTCGACCCTATGGTCGACCTTGTCTTCTGGGCGGGGATTTTCCTGCCCAACCCAGTTTGAACCTGAAATTCAATTTTTTAATTTTAAACTGAGCTGTTTGAATTTAAATTTTATTCTGAAACTTCCAAAGGCCATAACGTCTTCATACGAAGTCCGATTTGCGCAAACTCGGACTCTATCTCAAGCAGAATTCTGAGACGAATCCAATGGCGTAACCCATTTCCCTTAATTCTTTCATTTTGAATTAATTATACTTTAATTTGTGAAGCTTAACGTTATAGAATTCACGGGATGTTACATAGGGGAAGAAGATCATCGTTTACGCACTGACATGCTGGCCGGAGGTTTAATGGGGTTCCTATAACCCAAAATACTGCTCATCGTGCAGTTAGTCAACCAGGGGATAAGGATTTGGGGGTAACGGACGTTCGATCCAAATCGTATGCTCCGACGGTCCAACGCGTGAGAAATGATAGATCTTCATTCCATGAAAAAAACTGGAAATCGATTCAAGAAGAAGTATTTGTAGGAAGATCCATGTCATGGATCATGGCGGCTACTGGTGGGTGTGGTCAAGCTGGGGATAAATATGTGGATCTGTTATATATAGAACGAATGTGGAAACTGTCAGGAATGTGGAAACTGTCAGATGTGTACGGAACTCATCCTTTTCATACACATCTGAAAAAATACGTTGAACGAATGTTGAAACTGTCAGGAAACTTTACCATACTATCAAAAGAAAACAGTTTTGTCATAACTAGATTTGAAAATAATGTTGACTGTGATAACATTTTGAAAGGAGGATCGTACATGCTTGACAATAAAGTAATAATTTTGAAAAAAACGGAACGTTGTATGAGATTCAAAAAGATCCATTATCTTCCAAGCCTTTATGACTGAAGTTGTCTAACCTTGAATTAGAATTGTGGGATCGAGAAGCATTAAGTTCTATAGCTTGCGTGCTCGGAAGACCGATCAAAAGGGATAGAATTATGGATGATGAGTCCGGAGCGGCGTACGCAAAAAATTTAGTTGAAATGTATGCATGGTCTGAGGTTTCGAATGAAGTATACATCGTTTGCACACTATAGAGGAAGTAATGGTGAAAGTGGAATATTTATACAAACCAATTTGCTGTAAAAACTGTAGAAATTTTGGACATTCGACCGAACAGTGCAAAACCAAAATAGAAAAAGCTTGGGTACCTAAAAGTACAGTGGCTACAACGAGAACATCTAATATGCTAGTAGACGGAAATAATTCATCAAGTACTAAGGTAAATGCTATCAATTGAAAATATTGACATTGCAACATGTGAAAACCCTTTAGGGGTGGAAAACGATACAGTTGGGGGCTGAATGGAAGATAATAATATAAACGATGAGAAAACTGCAGATGTGGAGATTATGCAGGAGCTTAATGTGGATGAGCCAGTCATAGGCATGCATGAAATAACGGATGTTATGGTAGATAAGGGAGATAAAGCAAACATTATTAGTACAAAATCTGGAAATAATAATATACATCAAGAGGAGGAACAATCAAATATTACAAACAAACAAATTATAAATGTTCCTATCATATAAAACAATTTTGAATTGTTGGAACAAGAAGAGATTGCATTAATGAACACTTCTGCATATGTTAATATATCTCCTATGAAGGCCCTTAAAGCTAACCCAGGCGCATAGTTTACTGCAGAGACCAACATAAATGCTGAAGAAATACTTCTGCATATGTTAATAATATCCCCACCGGAAAAAGACATCGATGTTTCAGAAAATATGAACACTTCTACATATGTTAATATATCCCCACCTGAAAAAGACATTGATGTTTCAGAAAATATAAAGAAAAATACAAATATCTATGAAGAAATGGATGCTATGTACAATAATATTAAAAAGAAAGGTATTATTTTCTCAAACTCTTTTGGTCCTCTTAAAGTAATGACAAGGAGCCAGCAAAATAAAATGAACATTGTGGCGTGGAACGTTGGGGGTCTGAACGCTCCGAACAAGTTGTTCGAAATTATCATATTCAGTCCATCAATTATTAGCCTATCAGAGAATAAATTGTCTGATGAGAAATTGAATAATTATTCTATGGGACTCAAATGCTTGGTCTGTTCAAGTTGAATACTAGTCTTATCAACACATTTCTATCCTAACAGAGAATGCAGGGGGTCTAAAATGTAGAATGACTTTTATTTACGCAAATAATTTCCTGCTTGATAGAGAAAAGCTATGCCTAGAGACTTCTAATGAATCTAAGCAGGTTAATTTGTCGTGGCTAGTTTTGGGGGATTTTAACAAAATAACTTCTCAGAATGACAAAAAAGGGGTTACGGCCATCCCAATTAGATTCATGTCAAGTCTTATTGATTGCATTGTAAGTTTCGGGCTTCAGGAAATTAATATTTCCGGCTTTAAATATACTTGGAGAAGAAATGGAGTTGCAACTAAAATTGATAGAGTGTTTTGCAATAGCAATTTTCTATAGAAATTCCTGGACTTAAACACTTTTGGCTATGCCAATCCTATTAGTGACCATATCCTTATATGTTTCTTTTTTAAGACGGAGAAGAGAGCTGTTAATAACAAACCTTTCAGATATGTGAAATTCTGACATCATAATGACGACTACATGAACTGTGTATTAGCTGCACTAGAAAATTTATACTTACATGTCTGGGAGGGGAAAAAACTACAATGTCTTCTTCTATTCCTGGGAGGATGTAAAGTTAATTTGAAGAGGTGGAATTGTAGTAGAGTTAAAGATGACAATGTGCTTAAAATGATGGAAGATAATTATAACGATATCCTGAAGGCTTTGGACGATTACCATATGGATTATGCTACATATGAAAGACTTAAAAACGCATATAACGGTTGGAAGGAGCAAAGTATGATTCAATATATAAACAACCGCCAGAAAGCAAAAATATGTTGGTTAAATGATGGGGACTCCTATACCAAATTTTTTCATGCAAAAATGACACTAAGGAAACATATTAATAATTGGGGTAACGTGTTTTTGGAGAATGGAGAGCTTAAACATGATAATGATCACATGGAAAAAGAGGCTATTGAGTATTTCTTGGGAATTTTTATGTCTGATACTCCTTGTACTAAAAGTTTTCATTGCATAAATTGTAAAGTTATCATTAATGAGAGAAGACCCAATCACCTATCATATACTATTTGTATGGAGGAAGTCCACGAAGCAGTCTTTTCTATACCAGATGATAAAAGCCCAGGTCCGGATGCCAAAAATTTCAAATTACATTAGGTTGAGCTTAGAGATTTCTTGTTAGAAACAATTCAAGAACTGTTCAGAACTGGTAAGCTCACAAAAGGTATAAATCATACGTTTATCACTCTTATACGTTTATCACTCTCATTCCCCAAATTGACAAACCATCAAGTATTACTGATTACAGGCCAATTTCGTGCTGTAATGTGATTTATAAAATTATATCTCAAGTTAGTTGCAATAGATTATAGCCTTATCTAAAGCATTTAATTTCAGATAATCAATCCGCTTTCATTCTGGAAAGATTCATTGCAGAAAATATTCTTTTGGCACATGAACATATCAGATTATTTAATAGAAAGGGTAGCGGCAAAATTTGCATCAAAATTGACTTGTAGAAGACGTACGACATGATTAAGAGGGATTTTATATGTCACATGCTTCATATGATGGGTTTTCCTAAATCCATTGTTCGCCTTATTAGAACTTGCATTACTACTCCAACTTTTTCAATTTTAATTAATGGGAGTCCGAAGAGTTTTATGCACAGTAATAGAGGACTGAGACAAGGTGACCCGCTCTCACCTTATCTTTTTTGTGTTGCAATGGAATATTTTTCCATTCTTATGTTTAAGGCTGCTAAAATAAAGGTAGTTGAGCCTATATATAAGAATGACCTTATGATCACTCACCTAATCTATGAATGATTTAATGATATTAGCTAAGGCCAAATCTAAAGGGGTGATTGAGATTAAAAAGGTTAGAGAATTTGAAGGATGTGGTCGGCCTACAACTTAATAATATTAAATCCAAAGTCATTTTTAGCAAAGGGGTTGGTAATAAAGCGCAAATTCTTCAGCTTCTTGCATTAAGGAAGGAAAATTACCAATCAAATACTTAGGGTTCTCGTTATCTACTAATTATCTGAAATTTGCTGACTATGGCGAGCTTTTTGATAAGATTAGAAAACGTATGGACAGGTGGGATTGCAGGCTTCTATCCATGGCGGGGAGAATTGAACTTGTCCGTTTAGTCAGCACCCCATTGGTATTGTATTGGATATTGACGTTCCAACTACCTAAGGCTACTATAGGAAAGATCAACAGACTGTGTTCAAATTTCATTTGGGCGGGAAAAAATCATAAAATTTCTTGGGAAACCTTATGTATGCCAAAATCGAAAGGGGGAGTAGGTAGAAATTTTAAAGACGTTAAAACTGCTGTGGCTCTTAAATTACTACGACATTTTATTAATGGAGACAGTCTATGGAAAAGGTTGATGGCTAGTAGATACTATGTTGAGGATCAGTTCTGGGTTATGGACAGTGATTCTAATAGCTCGTGCACATGGAAAACAATTCTCAAATACAGAAGTATGGGGCTTCAATGTATTAATTGATGCATAGTGGATGGACAAGATTCTAAACTTTGGTTTGACCTATGGATAAATAGTGACATTCTAGTAAACATGTTAGGCTGGGATTTTTTAAGCCTTAGTGGGGGTGATAATTTACTGGTGAGTAGTATGATACATTATGATACGTTTAATACCACTAATTGCTTAGCTACTAGGATGGTGCCAGACAAGATCAGAGAAGTAAAGATTCACCATTCTTATGACAAGGACTTTTGGAGCTGGAATAATCAACCAAATTGTTTCTCCCTATACTCGGCATGGGACATCTCGAGAGAGCATTCTCTTGAGCTCGATTGGTGTAAAGTCACATGGCACTATATTAATAGTACTAAAATGTCTATCTGCACTTACAAAGCTGTGCTAAACCGACTAAGCACTAAAGACAGGATGATTACATGGGGATATGACGTAAATCCAATTTTTTTGCTGTGTATAGATAATACTGAGGATATATATCACCTGTTTTTTCAGTGTCCCTTTGCTTCTTATCTATTGTCTCGATGTAGAATTAAGCTGGGTGTGCCCCCTTCGACTGCTGATCCTTTGTTGTTAGAGAATGAGATGCGGTTTATCAAATCTATGTTTCCCAGTATAGGTTTCAGTCAAGACATCGCCTTCTGCAACATCATCACTACGATATACCACATATGGAAGGAACAAAATGAGAGACTTCATGAAAATAGCTGACAAGTTAAATTTCAAAGATGGAAACTTCTAAACATGGAGATTGGTTACCTGTTGCGAAAATCAAATAGACAAAACCAGAATCTTGCAGACTTGAAGATAGCAGAAAGATGGGGAATCGAACTTACTGATGAAGAAAAATTTCTTCGGGTTTGCAATAATAGTTGATGGTGGTTTACGTTCTTCGGAGAGGATTTCATTTTGGGAAAGTCGAGTTGAAGTAGAGATACTGCCGATTTTAGTGTAGATGACTTGGATCCGGTCTTAGGCTTTTGAATTGGCTTATGCCTTTTTCTCTGTTTATATTTTTGGTCGAAGTATTTCAAGTCTTTTGCTTTTGTGTGTTCTAAATATGGGATGGGCTTCTGCTTCCATTTGTATGTATGCCCTTTGTACTTCGGATTATGCACAGTTTTTATTGTTGCGTTGTCAATAAAACGCCGCACTCTTTTTTTCCTAGCTAATACTTATTCTGAGTATTAGTTTAGGTTTTTAGCGAGGTGGTTTACCCATTTTAAAAAAAAAAGTTATTATTAATTGATTTATAAGCACTTAAATCTGTCAATATAAGTTTGTTATTTCTAATTCAAACAGGATTTTATTTAAAGTACAAATCAATTAATTTTATATTAAACTCTAGATTCACATATTTGATTTATTTTAATTTTTAACTTTTCCATATAGTTCCTTGTTAACTAATTAAATTTCCAAGTCATTCGTTTTTATATTTAAATATTTCATCTTCCTCTTCTATACAATTTTCTTCCTTATTTTAGTTTTTGAGCTTTCTTTTCGGAACTACTCTTTATTTATGCTTGGTTTCTCTGGTGTTCTCCAGTACATATTTCTTTTGTTGTTTTTCTTTTTGAGGAGGTGTTGAGCGTTGGTTGCATAGCTTTATGGCTGCCTTAGGTTTTTGTGTGATTGGCAGCTTTGTAGGCTTTTTTCCTCCTGTTGGTTTGATTTTAGATGCGCTCCTTGTGGCTTTAGGGATTTCGGCTTTGATTTCCCTAGTTATCTCCATTGGATGTTGATTAGGATTGTTTCATTGGAGGTTTTTGAGGTTTTGTTCGCCACTGGTTTGTCATTGTTGGTGATGTTTTCATGGAATTATTGTCAGACCGTTTTTCAGCATTGCCTGAGATGTTGTTTCCCATTGTTACTTCGATGTCGGTGCCTCGTTATGCTTCCCATTTTCGGGGTGCTTCACTGCCGATGGTAGTGGTAATTGAGGAGCCTGTTGTTCCTCCAATTTGTTTCTTTTCGAAGAGTCTTTCTTGCTATTCTCCTTGTAGGTTGGTTTGGCTGGTTTTTTGTCCTGAGATGGCTGTTTGTAAGCAATCCGGGGTTCATCATAGGAACGTCCGTCCTCTTAAACAGGTTATTATCTCCTTTGCTCTCTAAGCCGCTCCACTATCTAGTGCAACTGCTCTGCATATTGCCGTTGGAATTGCACGTGCTTGTGCAATGCCACATATCCCCATTTTTAATAGTTTCTCGCCTCTTGGTTTTGATGTGGCTTATGGCGATGCCTCTGCGCCTATTGTTGCTCTCTTGTTTCACTCGTTCGTTTGCTACAGCCAAACCGAATTCAGCTTTGGGTTAGTGAGATATGTGTGGCTAGACGGTGGTCAAGAGTTGCATGTCAATGGGTGGATACTAGACTTCAGCTGTAGCCAAGATCGTTCTTGCCTAGTAAGGCAGCCTGGTCGTCGCGTTACATTGCTTATGACAGCCCTGTGCCTTGCTCTTTGTCGGTTTAGGTATGTATTTTGTCTACTTTTTGTTCGTGTAGTATTGTTGACAATATGATTTACTATGTTGGCCTCGATCATTGGATTTTTGGGATGTTGGTTCTATCTATTTGTCTGGTAGATGTGTTTGTTGCAGTAAGGTTCCTTTTAGGCTTTGAGTTGTGTGGCTTTTAGGTTTGTTGCCAACATTCAAGTTAGCAGTTGGTTACCTGTTTGCTCTTTTTTTGTGAGTAGGGTTTTGTTTCCCCACTGGCCCCTTAGCGTTTTTCATTTTTCCGTTGGGAGTTCGGTTTGTTCTTATTGTATTTTTTCTAATTGCCTAAGCCGTTTTTGATGGCTTGTTTGTTTTTGTTTTCATTTTTGATTGGTTATTTGGGTCAAATATCTTCTCCTAGTGTTCGAGTGTGGTTTTTGGTACATGAGTGTAGGCTCGTCGTCGTGGTTCTTTGTCCACACTATGCCAGTTAATGAAATATCTATGGTGCTTCGGGTAGTTTTGTTTATTTGGTCTGTTCGTGCTTCTTTTCTTTATGGGCTATTAAGGCAGTTGTTTGTTGCGTGATTGAGGTTGGTGTGCTACCCCACTTTATTCAGTGTTGTTAGTCATCTCCCCGAGCTTGTTATTCGACGAGTGGATTTGCCTCCTATTGTGTCTTCTAGGAATTTTAGGCTCCCTTTCTCTAGGAGTCTGTCTGTTGTTGGGACTCTCAATGACCTGATGGAATACCAATCTCATGGTACTTCTGCCTTAGGGGAGTTCACACATCTAGTAGAGACATCAGATTTGGACGCTTTGACATCTTTTCCATCTATTTCCAACTCTTCTCATTCTATCCCCCTTCTTAGTCCAAATGAAAAAAGGATCATAAATGATCACCTAGCTCGTTTAGCTAAGAATTTCTATTTATGCCAACTTGTTTACCATGTCGTGCTAAGACGAGACGATCTTTCTTCTATTGCTAGAAGTTCGGTTGGGGTAGCTTCAGGTGCGGGGCCGACTTCTATTCACCACTCTTCTACTACTTGCCGCTCTTCTAGGAGGAGTGCAAGCATTGTCTTATGCTTGTGATACATGGAAACAGATGGAATCGATAAAGGACTTTACAATTTCCATGGTAGAGGGTACGACTGGGGATGAGGTTCTTTCATCCTAAGGGATGCTTGGAACTCCGCTCATATTCCATTCCCTAGAATTCCAGTTTTCTTTTTCATTTGGGACAAGTGCATTCCTCCCAAAGTCTCCATTCTGGTGTGAAAGATCCTTCACTACAGTCTTCCTATGGATGTGAACCTTATGAGGATTGCCATTTCTATTATTTCTCATTGCAAGTGCAACAAGTTCGGGTCTATGGAATCATTAGCCCATTTATTCTTAGAGGTTGAGAGTACCAATCCGGTTTGGTCTCACTTCAGGAATTTGATCGGCATCCGAGGGGTACATCCTCCTCTATTGGTTCTGTTTAGTGCTTGGTGGGTTAGGAAGGATCTTAGGCCAGTCCTTTTTAGACTTATTCCCTCCCTCATTTGCTAGCATCTCTGGTGCTAGCGTAACAAGACAATTTTCGATGATACCCCTATGATGTCCGCTTCCATTATTCATAAGTATCGGCGAATGTCTTTTAGTGGTAGATCTTTTATGGGAACCTCTGCCTTACTTTGTTGGGTTTGGCAAGTTATTTTTCTATTGCTAGAGGATCTTCTCCCTATGTTATCGTGGGTTGAGTATTTTTTTAGAAGGTAACTTGGATTCTGGTCTCAGGTTTCCGTAGCTAGATTGCACTCTCGGATTTCGATAGCTGGATTGCATTCTTGATGGCATGTGGCATTTTCAGCTTTTTCGGGATGGTTGGCAAGTCCATAGAGTTTTTCTATTTAATTACTTGACTGAGCTGTCACCGTTCAGTGGTGAGGAGGTATGAGATCGTTCCCAGTAGTCAACTGCTTCCAAGATATCATCTCTCTCCTGGATTCGTTGCCATCTTTTTCACCTGCTTCTTTATTTTTTACTTTGGTCCATATATGTCTTGTTGGTTGTCGGTTTTTGGCGGAATCCAGTTTCCTATGTTCCTCTACTGATTGTTATTTTTTTTTTGGAAAGTTAAGTGCAAATTTTATTCATCATCTTTTAATTACAGTATACATTGTCTTAAACATATATGCTGAGCATAACACAATCATAACATCACTACACTCATTACAACCTGATTGATTGTTATTGTTTAGACTTATTGTCAATTTTTGTGTACGCTCTGCTATTCTGTAGCATGTACATGAGTACCTAGTGCTTTAGTGTTCCGTTTTTGTGAGCCATATATGAAAGACAATTTTCCTCCTTGTATATATATATATATATATATATATATATATATATATATATATATATATATATATATATATATATATATATATATATTCGTGTGTATGTGTTTTTCTATTAAAAATAATAATTAAGTCTTACAAATTCAGGCTATTGCATATTTGTACTTATAAAGTGCACATGTCACATAGCATATACACCCACTAAGCGTAAATACTAGCATTTTGTCGAGCAAACAATCATTACCATGTAACTAGAATCCCAAAGCAAGCTTTTGCTTCCATATACTTGTATATACTTAAAATAAACTAAAAAGGGAGTTAAACAAATAAACAAGTAACATAATAACTACTAACATATGCATAAACATTCATAACAATCATATGCAACAACCAAATATGATGAAGCTGACAATAATGATGCAAATATGCAAGCAACACAACTATAACATAATGTCAACACAACCATAAGCAACAATCACATAATAACTTCATATAGTGTCATAAATACTAACAACCCGTAACTTATAACTAAAAGTCCATTCAAGTTTTAAAATCTCATCATCATACAAGGTTGACAAATAACCCATCAAGCAGCACCATTCGCTCAACAACTTAGTTTATTACTTAACCAATCATTCATACTACCTCAAACAATTTAAAAATTCAAATCTCAAACTCAACAGAAGTCATTATACCTAACAATTATTTTTATCCATGAGAATTCATAATTTATATTTTCCTAAAATCTTCCATCTCAATAAATTTATTAGTTTTGTTTCAATTATTACCAAAAGGCGATATTTTTTCTTAAATATCACTTTGACATATCTTGAAATCTACAACATGAAATCTAGATTTTAACTTTCATTTAAAAATTGAATTGCAATAGGTTCGGAACATTCTTATTTCATTGAATTCCGGCTTATATTTGATTCAGTATATCATTTAAACTTCAAACCGGAAAATTAAGAACACCACTATACGATGAGCTAGATTTAATTTATTTTAATTAATTCATTTAAATTTATAAATTATAAACTTATTCTCTTATGTTTTTATACAAACATAACTAAATATTTTTAAATTCATCGTGGAAATTTCGATTGTTTAAAATCGTCGAATATTCGATTAGTGTTTTGTAACGACTTTACTTTTCAACCCTTAAAAGTCAACATTAATATAGCTACAATACTCTCTTGCTGAACATCTAAGCTCCAGAAAACCAAATAATTAGGGGAAAAAGAAAGAAGATACAAAACAGAATCTTCTAGCGAAACGAATAATCTATAATATAAAAATTATCTTTACAAATAGAAAGACTTTATGTATACAACCATCAATTATACATTAGAGGTTTTGAACCACTATTTTTCTGCTTTTGAACCACTATTTTGCACACTTTGGCCCAACAGTTGGGCTTGTCAACTGGATTATTATAATATAATTAATATATATTCTTAATCGGCTGTGTAGTCTTGCGCTACACATCCGTCCTACTCAAAAAAAATATACATTAGAGCACTAACTATAGTTAGCCTGAATAGTTATAACAGTCTATCCTCGTAATTGCTGATAAATACAAATTTTGATATAGTTGAAAATAAAAGAATATACAAGTATACGTCTGACCTTCCACCTCTTCTCCTAAAGCTTTATCATCCAAATCAAATCTGCAGATATGCTCATTGTGACCGGAGCATTTTAACAAAATAACACCATGGGTCAGTCTGATAAACCAACATGATATAAACACCTCAACTGGATTTTTATCTTATAAAAATATTTCAAAACACAACGTATCGTAAGACCATGCCATAAATAAACACAGATGGGTTTTTACCTTACGATCACCAAACCTATTTATATCAAATCTCATGATATTATAATAATGTCTAAGGGCGAAAATACCAATAATCAAGTAGATGTGATGCTTGTGAGTATACATCACAACAATACTATATATATAATCAAAACTGATATGGCACATTCACTAATATTGTAGGATTTCCATAGAGGTTCCCTCAGTACTTCGAGGACGGTCCTCCTACTCAAGGATCATAATTATTCTTCTGAAATATTGTACCCAACTAGCCAGTGTACTATAGAAAAATATGGATGGTCTTTCTAAGACCGAGTGCATCATCCCGACATGCCAAACATCCGACAGTAGTGTTATAAAATAAGTCCAACTACACCTTATAGGTTTGTCATCCCTATTGGCCATGTCTCATATCTCTGGTTTTAGTCATCTCCATCAATGAGGCCATGTCTGGCATTCCAGCTCACGCATCTCAAACAAAGATAGATCATGTAACCCACTTGGATTCACTCACCTCAACAGGTTTGGAATCACACACAGATTTCGCACATCTAATAAGATCTTGGAATCACGTTTGGATTCCTATACCCTAATGGCTCTCGAAATCTCACATGAATTTCAACATCCAAAATAATATCGATTCTCCTCCGTAGGACACGCTTATGGTTTATTGGAGTGGTTCTGATTCGTATCATCTCTTAAAAGTACACACTCTCGTTTACCTGGCGCTCCATAAACCAAACAATCGATTTTCCAATGAGCTCAACTCTGGTTCTCTTGTAAATAAACAGACAATGCATAAGAGCAGGGATCACCCCCTAATCGTTTGAGTGGACGGATCTCTTTATCATTTCCCCCAGAAGTGCCACGAGCTTATGCGTACAATATAGCACCACCGACGGTAATTGTACCAAATAATTCTCACGTTTCTCCTCGATATTTCTTGAGTTAAATCCTTTGATGTTAATTATGGAAAACGTTCCACACTAGCAGTTTAAAAGGATTTATCATTTAGGTCAATATTTTATAGTCGGTTATTTAACTATCAACAAACATGCAAGCAACCACATCCATTATATATTCAGTTTCCCATGGAAATTACTAAGCTTTATCTAATTAATTTCTTATTATTTAATTATCTTATACACTTTTAAATTATTTCCATATGCTTACCTCAACACTAAAAGTATATTCATAAATTATTATACCTTCAATACTTAGAAAGCATATTCACATATCGTTAAGGGAAGTTCCTCAACTTCAAATCATTATTGATGGATTTTTAACCCATTTATTTTCACAACATGGTTTTGTAAAACCTTTGAATCAAACATTTATATATAAATATCATTTAGGTTTCGTTTATCAAATAATTTTTATAAAGAAAAATTCCTTTAATAAACATTTGCTAAATTTAAACAATTAATTAGATGATATTAAGTATCTTAAGGCCATTATAAATAAATAAGTAATACATTCAAAACATTTACAAATAAAATATTTTAACTGATCACTTAACTTGAGTTATAATATTTTTTAGAAATAAGAATATATATAACCAAAAAGGAGAAAATAGTCATTTTTCGGTGGCTCTCAAAAACAGTGTAGTTGTACAATGTACTAAGCTGAAACTGTGGATGAAGAATATGCAGACATAAACAAACATAAAACTGCCACATCATACAAAAAACATGAAAACCAAAAAATCCACACGAACTATAGTAAAAAAAATACTAAAATGGCCTTTACTTCGTAGAAACAATGGCAAGCTCACTGACGGACCCAGCCAAGAATCATTATCGCCGAATAGACGCAAACCACAGATAAAGCCTCTAACTTCAAACCCATATCCAGTAAAAAGCTTCCAAATAATAATCTGAACCATATCCCGAGCTCTAGTTGTGAAAATTAAGGCAAGCATCCAATCCATAGCTCCAGTAAGATGATGGAAGCAAGCATCCAACTCTAAGCAGTAAACCAAAAAAAACCTCAACTTATTCCCGCTTGAGGGCAAGAATCCCGAGTGACATCGAAAGCACCTGCCAACACTAAAGAGCAAGGGCGAAGAATACCTAAGGAAGGACGAGCAAAAAACGTAAAAAAAATTATCCTTCACCCTATGAATGATGGAAGACGCCACCATCAGTGATCTATTGAAAATATCCTTATTTAAGAGCAGCAATGGTGCCAGCAAATGAGGCAGGGGATAAGCAAAAAGAGGATGGATCGAAAATCCTTGCCAGACCTACCCTCAAACTACAACCAAAGCAAATCAAAAAAAGAAATAGAGTTACCCCAAGACCATCAAATCCATGAAGTATTCCCTGATAGCACTGGCACACTCATCGAAAAAGAACAAATGAGCAGTTTATTCTAAATCTCCTACTCTACAAAATCTGCAGTGGGACGCAAGAGGGATAGTGATCCTCATAAGGTTAACATCATGTGGTAAATCATCATGAAGAATTTTCCATATAATAATGAATATCTTTGGAGGAATGCGACAGTCCTAGATAAAAGAAAAAACTAGAATTCTAGGCATAGGAGTTTGAGACGAATTCCACACTGCTCGAATAGAGTAATGTCCATCATTCCAGCCGATACCGGGACCGTGAGAGTCTGAAATTGCCCTTACCGATTGCATCCTTTTTCGCATCTCACTAGCGTAAGATGAGGTCCCAGAAAAATCAATTACGAAAAGATGACTGTACTTTGCATGGAGACACAACGCCCAAAGGGAGTTGTTTGAACTGAATTTAACCCAGAGCTTACAAGCGTAATCCATGTAGATATCCTTCGGGTTCCGTAAACCGAAACCCCTCTCCCATTTGGGATGACAAATTATATCCTAAGAAAGCCAATGGTTCTTCCTCACTCTTCCTTTTTTTTCCCACAAAAAAAAGATGAGGCCAGAGAGCGATAAGCTCAGAAAAAGAAGGAAGTAGAGGTTATAGGAAAGAAAAATAAGACCCTAAAAAATCAAGGGCATACATAATGAGAACAAGTCTGCCAGTCTGGGATAACAGGTTAGAGTTCCATCTAATAACCTTACCCCTAGCTTTGTTAAACAAAGGATCGAAGATCGCATTGAGCTTACGACCTTGATAAAGGACGATACCAAGGTGTGGCAGAGGAAGAGAGGCAACCCTTATTCAGGTAAAGGACTCTATCCAAGTAATCCTTATCTGATCAATGGATTTAACGGGAATGAAATAACTTTTCGAAGAGTTGATGAGTTGGCCCGAACATCGTTCATAAAGATAAAGAAAGTCCAAGAGATTACGAATGGAGCATCTGTTCCTGTTTGAGAAGATGACTTCATCCGCAAACAACAAAGACAAAAACAAGGGTCAACAACTATGGATACCGAAACGATGGATCTGGCCTACTATCATAAGAGATTGCACTCCTCTCAAAATATCTTCTACCTTGATGATGAATAGCATAGGAGAAAGGGGATCTCCGTGACATAGTCCCCTTCCAGACCGGAAAAAACCTTTGGTCGATCCGTTGATAAGAACGGAAAACCGACAGTTCGAGATGAGATGCCGCACAAGATCAATAAGCGGCTCGGGGAAGCCAAAAGCTCTGAGAACCCTGATAATGAAGAACCAAGCCATGCGATCATAAGCCTTCGCCATATCCATCTTTATTACTAAGTTGGAACCTCTAACTTTACGATCGTTTTGGGATATAAGCTCTTGGGCAAGAAGGACATTGTCAATGATAAGATGGTCTTTCAAAATACCATCTTGGGACGAAGAGATATTACGATCAAAAATAGGGGAATGCCTAGAAGATAACGCCTCTATGATAACCATTTTCAAGAAGCTATACAAGCTAATCTGTAATAACCTGCATTTTACGTATCGGAGGATCATAAAATATTTTTATTTTATTCCCTGAGGGTTGTCATTCTCATATTTTAATATGTTGTTTATGGGGATGTGAGACATGTCACTAATTTTTACCAATTTTGTTTATGACGATTTTGCCTCTGTCAATCTTGTACTGGGTATAACTTTTGACTTAACGAGAATCAGGTGTTGAGACCTGTGCCATTGGAAAGGAAACGATGATTGCCTTTCCGTAGATTGGTTACATTAAAGATTTGGCTTAGCGATTTGGGAGGAATCGTTGTTTTAAGGTTTCACAGTTGGTTGTTCAGGTTATAAAGCCATAATGGGCTGATTTGGAGAGGCCCTTTAATGGGCTAGCGGAAGGCTATAAATAGGGGGTGGGAGGTATGGGAAATAGCTTGCTTTCCCCATTCTCTCATTTGGAAGAGCCAAGGGATCCTCCGTTCCTTCATCCCTTCCACCATTAAAACTTGGAGAATCAAAGATCTACACCATTTGAGGCTAGATCTACGCAAATCAAAGAGAGGGAGCGTCGAATTGAAGAGTTTGGATTGAATTCTTTGCTGTCCGGAATCGTATTTCATTGATTTTAGCTTGTTTTGGAAAATTAGTGAGTGATATGCATCTCTCACATGGATTCAATCAACTGTATGAGTGTTTGATCATGTTTTTAATCAAATCTAAGTGTTTTCTCGTAGATTTATAACATGGTAAGTCCATTTTCATATGAATCACCATATGATCAATTTTAGCAAGTTTAAACTAGAAATTTCTATGTTATTTCATATATTCATGCATGTTAGATCCAAATTTTAGTTCATTTACATATTTATCAGAATTTTGTGATATATTGACAGAAATTGTTATTGTTGAGTTGTTAGTGGTTTCATAATGTATTCATGAGTGTATTGATGCATTGGATGAATTGATTTTTTCGAAATTATCAATCGATGAAATTTTAGTTGAATTTTTCATCGAAATGAAGGGGATTGGATTTGGATCGGTCGGTCGATGCATGTTTTGGGGAAGAAGCAAGGCTCAGATCGGTCAGTCGGCCTCATACCTTTTCGGTCGGCCCTAAAGTATAGGTGTAGTACGAGAGAAGTACGGTGTAGTACAAATTTGAGTTGATTGGTCAGTGTAACACCCCACCTCCGTTAAGGTCACTCACAAAGGGAATGCCTTAACTTTGGTGGAGCATTTTAGTAAACAGAACAGAAACTTACAAGACAGATAAAACAGTACTTGAAAAATTTATAACTTTATTTCAGCGGAAGCTTGGTTACATCCTTTCAAATCACAATATCAGAATTCAAGTACAAAATATCAGTCTTGTACAAAAGCCTTCAGAATGCATAGTTTAAAATCATAATCCCCACAGAAGAAGACAAGCCATACTTTAAGCACCGCAAGCGAAAGAAATCTGGATCAAGCTAGAGTATTCCCTTCTACAAAACCTGGGAGGGGGGGTCGGAAGAAAAGGAGGCGAAACAACAAGGGTCAGACATAAAGTCTGGCAAGTCCAGTGACTTTCAGCATATGAACAGATAATAATAATAATGACATGAAAGCAAAACTGGATAAGAGATGACAGTAACACAAGTAGCAGATAAAACAGCGGAAACAGAATGATGTAGACTAAGCCATGCTTCTTATTTATATCTTACTTCTCTGCACTAATACTAGTTTAACATGATTAGGTGTCACCCTAATGTCTAAACTGAAACAGAAACGGGTACAGAATAATTTCCACAGAAGAGAATGCTAGTAATGGGCCTTTACCACCCGAACAGAAACAGACAGAAGCAGAAACAGATTAATCCCTACGAAAACAAAATGTAGAATTAGGTGTACACTAGTAATGGGCCTTTACCACCCGAACAGACGGTACCACACAGAAACAGACAGGTGTTACCACCCAACAGAAATAGACGGTACCAACAGAAACAGACAGAACTAAGTGTACCCTAAAACCCTACCCTAAGCGATCGGCTCCCTAATACATAAATATCTTGTGTCGGCCCCACAGTAGGGTGTATCACTCCCTAAACTGACAACCAATTGGTACAGACCTATTTACAGATGTCACGGTGTCATACATCCTCAGAGGCAGACCGAGATCCGTGCACGCACATGACCCGGTTGGAACGCACCATCAACACCCCTCGCCATTATCAGAATGAACCCCTTATAATTAGCAGTAAGCGTGCCCGGACACTACCTACTATTGGGTCAAAGTTTTGATACCAGAAAGGGTTACTGACTAATATTGGTCCCAAACAACAGATGACACAAGTAATTCCCCTCCTAACCTTGTGTCCCCAGACTAACAGTTTTCAGATTAACTTGTTTACAAGTTCAGACATACAGAGTCTAGATCAACTAGTTCACATATCAGACAATCAAGTTAACAGGTTAACGAATTAGATGTTCGGATTAACAGGCTTACAGATTAACTGGTTACAGATTAACAGACTTACAGATTAACCGATTACAAATTATCTAACTTTGTATTGGGCCTACGGATCCACGAAACGGGTTTATCAGATTCATTTGTCCCATTGGTTTAACCTTACCCAACACATTTTAGACATCATATTTATCTCAGATTTTCATTAATTATTAATGCCCAGACCTCTCTCATTAGACTGACAGTTTGCGGCTACTGGTTAGGCCGGTTGGTTCCGGGCAGGTATCTGTCACAAACTGAGTCTAACCTCGGGTTTCAAGCACGTTATGACTAACTTCTCACATTAGAACCTATTGTTTGCGGCCACTGGATATGCCGGGCGGTTCCGGGTAGAATTATGCCGCAAACTCATTCTAACCTCGAGTTAGCCACGTTTATCTTTACGGCCAATTAATTAATAATTTACCATTTATGCCCACACCTAATATGTATGTCAATTATTCATAGCTAATTCAGATTTTGTCAATAACAGACTGAATATCTCAACTAAACAGATATAGTAGATAACAGATTTTCGCAGATTAGGCGTCTTAATGGATTCAGCAGATTAAGAAAACTAGCGGATTTAGCAGATAACAGATTAGGCATCTCAACAGATTTAGTTTAGCAGATTTGGCATTTTCAACAGACTTAACAGATGACAGATTTGGCAGATGAACAAATCTAGCAGACTAGGCAGTAGAGCAGAACTAGCAGATTAAGCAATGTAACAGACTAGCAGATTAGGCAAATATAGCAGAACTAAATTAGGCAAATATAACAGATTTTATTATTCCCTAAGGTTTCATTGACCCATCTTGCCTAATTATAAATCTTACCTAAGTTCACAAGCATAAATAATAGTCATGATTCACAATATGATCATATATCCCACATTTGCATTAAATTTACATAGCTCAGACTATGGTCATAATTTACCATATATCATATGTTTCAATTTTTACTAAACTTGCATAGTACAGAAGATCCATATATAAATTATACCAAATATAGCCATCGATTACTATGCATGTCATATATTCCCAAAGATCCCTTACTTAGGTGTTTATTTACATTAATAGATACCCTACTCCCATGTAAATCTTTATACCTAAGCCATATTCTCTTTATCACAAATCATATGTTCAATACCCATTTATGTTATAAATATAACATGTCCAGTCATATGTCTTTGATTTACGTTCCGGCTACAGTCCGTGTTCTTTCCTCAAATCAGTCACCTATTGGTCATGCCCAATTTATGCATCATTCATTTTGTTGTCCCAAACATTTTAGCGTATGTTAATCTCTTATGAGATTGGCTCAGGCTCGTGGTAGCCTGGCTATAGAACAGAAAGAGGAAAGAGATACAAAATAAGATAGATCTAAACAGAACAGAACAGATATAATCTCAGATTTAGATTTACAATTCATGTCATAATCAGAATTAATGTTTATAGCGGAGAATAACTGTGCTTGCCTTGGCTGGATTAAAGAAAGAACTTTAATTGATGTAGAATCGTTGCAGAAGCTTTAATCTCTTATTTGAATTGAGTTGCTTAGGTTGATGTTGATTAGCTACTAGTTTTGATTCCAGCAGAGTAGCGACACCATTTTTATTTTTATTTAGAACAGAGGCAGAGAAGAAGCAGAATAGAATTGTGTGAAGAGAAGGCTAGGTCTTAGGTTGTTTTTATAGGTGTAGCAATTCATTTCAGCCATCAGATTAACCCTAAAACCAATCCGGACCATCAAAAATCGTCCTTGGGCTTCAAAAACGTGTTCTGGACCGAAACAGGCCGACCAGGTCGACCTGTAGGGGGGTCGACACTATAGTCGACCCCAATGGGGGAGGTCGACTCCCAGGTCGACCCCCTAGTCGACCCCATGGTCCACCTGGACCCAGGTCGACCCCATGGTCCACCTGGACCCAGGTCGACCCCCTGGTCGACCTGCCCAGTTCTGTGCTGACCGAAACCTTCTGAATCTTCTACAGTCATCCGGACTCCGATTTTTGAAAACTCGAACTCTATTTCATGTAAAATTTCGAGAGGAACACAATGGTGATGTCCATTTTACCTAATTCCTGATTCTTAAATTAATTATCCTCACTTTACTATCTTTTACGTTACACACACCGTTATCGAACTAATTTTTCTTCTCTTTCATGTATTAATTAATTCTTCTTATGCATCACCATTATTTACCTATCATAAGCATATTTTCATATATTTTATTTCATTTTTAATTATACTTAAAAATGCAGGGTGTTACATTCTCCCCTCCTTAAAGGATTTCGTCCCCGAAATCTTCAAGTTAAGAAGAATGTGTCCTACCATCCAGTCATCCATCTACTCAATGACCAATCACAGGCATTCATTGTCCTTAAGAGATTTCTAATGCTGTATGAATATATGCAAGAAGTGTGTGTATATGTTCCTTGTCTAATGCAAAGATCAGGCGGTCCACTGATTCAGTTGACCTCCTTAATGTGAATTATGCCAGTGCCATGAGTCCAACATATATGCAATTTTCCTACTCGATACATATCATTTCTATATGAGTGCACAACCATTCAGTCATATGCAACATCCATGTGCTGAGTCAATCATTTTGCATCCACAAAAATTAAAAATGCTCACACATCCATATGCAGTATGAGAGTGTTTTCGAGCCGATCTAGTGCCTAGTGTGTGTATATGCATCCACAGGCAACCACTTGCATCCACTTGCAACCATCAAACATAACATGTCTCAAACACATGTTTGCACCCATTAGTTTCTACCTAAAGTTCGAAGATTCGATCGATAGGATACAGTCGAATGATGGAAGCGAGTAAAGATAGAACAAAAACTTGGTTCCCATTAGACATGGGTCCTAAGTATCGGCCCCGAAGACCGAAACCAACATCAAATTGACACTAAGAGGATTACCCTCTTTAGACAATGTCAAAACTAGAAATCTTAACCTTATCAGAAATATTCAGATATTTACAGATTACTAGTACAGATCAGATTACCGAATGATTCTTAGGAAACTAAGCATGATAAAACCCAGAATGTATGTGTCCTACTTGACGCCTAGCACAGATATCTCTCAAACCCCAACCTATCACCAGCAGATGAGTCGTAACCCCTATGGGGTTTGAGACTATAACCAGATCAGAAACAAGACTAGTATTAAAGTGCAGAGACTCGACTACAAAATCAGAATGCCATAATCGGAAAGAGTTCTAACTCAATAATCAGATAAGGAAACTAAACTCTCTACGGAAATTTTCCTACTTCTATCCTATCCACCAACTATGAGAGCATTCGCCTGCCTTCCCGAATTAGGTCATGTCCTCTGTCCTTCCTCTTGAGTCAAGCTTCCATAAGTAAAGTACTTTTCTCCTCCTTTATCTTTAGACTTTTCTTCCTTCTTTTGTGTTTCCTTTTTGCCTCCTTTTTGAACCAAGTTTATATCCATGGGTTTCTTATCTTTGGGTTGTGCTCCTTGGCCAAACTCCCTCATTCTCATCTTTACTATGCTTGTGTAACACGTTGACCAGTCCCTCGAAAGCTGCCTCCATCGCACGGAAAAATCCTACAAAGCTCGAAAGAAAATTAGCCGTAGGTGAAACTACTGCGGCTACAGATGGAAGTCGGACGCTTATTTTCCCTTTGACAGGTGTCGTAGTCTTATCAAGCCTACGGAACCATGCCGCGATGAGGTTACCTCCCAGAAAGCCAGGAGCCCCGGAGACTCAGAAAAAGAAGGAAACAAGGATTCAGACAGAGAATCAAAAGATAGATATATGGCTTTGGGGATAATGTTTTTTTCAAAATAAACTTTCCTTTTGAAAATACTTTCTTTTAAAGCCTTTTTGAAAATAGTTCAAAAAAACTTTACCCAATCTGGTAACCTTCAGCTCTGATACCGAGTGTAACACCCCACCTCCGTTAAGGTCACTCACAAAGGGAATGCCTTAACTTTGGTGGAGCATTTTAGTAAACAGAACAGAAACTTACAAGACAGATAAAACAGTACTTGAAAAATTTATAACTTTATTTCAACAGAAGCTTGGTTACATCCTTTCAAATCACAATATCAGAATTCAAGTACAAAATATCATTCTTGTACAAAAGCCTTCAGAATGCATAGTTTAAAATCATAATCCCCACAGAAGAAGACAAGCCATACTTTAAGCACCGCAAGCGGAAGAAATCTGGATCAAGCTAGAGTATTCCCTTCTACAAAACCTGGGGGAGGGGGGAACGGAAGAAAAGGAGGCGAAACAACAAGGGTCAGACATAAAGTCTGGCAAGTCCAGTGACTTTCAGCATATGAACAGATAATAATAATAATGACATGAAAGCAAAACTGGATAAGAGATGACAGTAACATGAGCAGCAGATAAAACAGCGGAAACATAATGATGTAGACTAAGTCATGCTTCTTATTTATATCTTACTTCTCTGCACTAATACCAGTTTAACAGGATTAGGTGTCACCCTAATGTCTAAACTGAAACAGAAACGGGTACAGAATAATTTCCACAGAAGAGAATACTAGTAATGGGCCTTTACCACCCGAACAGAAACAGACAGAAGCAGAAACAGATTAATCCCTACGGAAACAGAATGTAGAATTAGGTGTACACTAGTAATGGGCCTTTACCACCCGAACAGACGATACCACATAGAAACAGACAGGTGTTACCACCCAACAGAAATAGACGGTACCAACAGAAACAGACAGAACTAAGTGTACCCTAAAACCCTACCCCAAGCGATCGGCTCCCTAATACATAAATATCATGTGTCGGCCCCACAGTAGGGTGTATGACTCCCTAAAGTGACAACCAATTGGCACAGACCTATTTACAGATGTCACGGCGTCTTGCATCCTTAGAGGCAGACCGGGATCCATGCACGCACATGACCCGGTTGGAACGCACCATCAACACCCCTCGCCATTATCAGAATGAACGGCTTATAATTAGTTCAGTAAGCGTGCCCGGACCCTACCTACCGTTGGGTCAAAGTTTTGATACCAGAAAGGGTTACTAACTAATATGGGTCCCAAACAACAGATGACACAAGTAATTCCCCTCCTAACCTTGTGTCCCCAGACTAACAGTTTTCAGATTAACTTGTTTACAAGTTCAGACATACAAAGTTTAGATCAACTAGTTCACAGATCAGACAATCAAGTTAACAGGTTAACGGATCAGATGTTCGGATTAACAGGCTTACAGATTAACTGGTTACAGATTAACAGACTTACAGATTAATCGATTACAAATTATCTAACTTTGTATTGGGCCTACGGATCCACGAAACGGGTTTATCAGATTCATTTGTCCCATTGGTTTAACCTTACCCAACACGTTTTAGACATCATATTTATCTCAGATTTTCATTAATTATTAATGCCCAGACCTCTCACATTAGACTGACAGTTTGCGGCTACTGGTTAGGCCGGTTGGTTCCGGGCAGGTTTCTGTCGCAAACTGGGTCTAACCTCGGGTTTCAAGCACGTTATGACTAACTTCTCACATTAGAACCTATTGTTTGCGGCCACTGGATATGCCGGGAGGTTCCGGGCAGAATTACGCCGCAAACTCATTCTAACCTCGGGTTAGCCATGTTTATCTTTGCGGCCAATTAATTAATAATTTACCATTTATGCCCACGCCTAATATGTATGTCAATTATTCATAGCTAATTCAGATTTTGTCAGTAACAGACTGAATATCTCAACTTAACAGATATAGTAGATAACAGATTTTCGCAGATTAGGCGTCTTAACGGATTCAGCAGATTAAGCAAACTAGCAGATTTAGCAGATAACAGATTAGGCATCTCAACAGATTTAGTTTAGCAGATTTGGCATTTTCAACAGACTTAACAGATGACAGATTTGGCAGATGAACAAATCTTGCAGACTGGGCAGTAGAGAAGAACTAGCAGATTAAGCAGTGTAACAGACTAGCAGATTAGGCAAATATAGCAGAACTAAATTAGGCAAATATAACAAATTTTATTATTCCCTAAGGTTTCATTGACCCATCTTGCCTAATTATAAATCTTGCCTAAGTTCACATGCATAAATAATAGTCATGATTCACAATATGATCATATATCACATATTTGCATTAAAATTACATAGCTCAGACTATGGTCATAATTTATCATACATCATATGTTTCAATTTTTACTAAACTTGCATAGTACAGAAGATCCATATATAAATTATACCAAATATAGCCATCGATTACTATGCATGTCATATATCCCCAAAGATTCCTTACTTAGGTGTTTATTTACATTAATAGATACCCTACTCCCATGTAAATCTTTATACCTAAGCCATGTTCTCTTTATCACAAATCATATGTTCAATACCCATTTATGTTATAAGTATAACATGTCCAGTCATATGTCTTTGATTTACGTTCCGGCTACAGTCCATGTTCTTTCCTCAAATCAGTCACCTATTGGTCATGCCCAATTTATGCATCATTCATTTTATTGTCCCAAACATTTTAGTGTATGTTAATCTCTTATGAGATTGGCTCAGGCTCGTGGTAGCCTGGCTATAGAACAGAAAGAGGAAAGAGATACAAAATAAGATAGATCTAAAAAGAACAGAACAGATATAATCTCAGATTTAGATTTACAATTCATGTCACAATCAGAATTAACGTTTATAGCGGAGAATAACTATACTTGCCTTGGCTGGATTAAAGAAAGAACTTTAATTGTTGTAGAATCGTTGCAGAAGCTTTAATCTCTAATTTGAATTGAGTTGCTTAGGTTGATGTTGACTAGCTTCTAGTTTTGATCCCAGCAGAGTAGCGATGCCATTTTTATTTTTATTTAGAACAGAGGCAGAGAAGAAGCAGAATAGAATTGTGTGTAGAGAAGGCTAGGTCTTAGGTTGTTTTTATAGGGGTAGCAATTCATTTCAGCCATCAAATTAATCCTAAAACCAATCCGTACCATCAAAAATCGTCCCTGGGCTTCAAAAACATGTTCTGGACCGAAACAGGACGACCAGGTCGACCTGTAGGGGGGTCGACACTGTAGTCGACCCCCATGGGGGAGGTCGACTACCAGGTCGACCCCCTGGTCGACCTGGGCAAGTCGACCCCCTGGTCGACCTGCCCAGTTCTGTGTTGACCGAAACCTTCTGAATCTTCTACAGGCCATAACTTCCTCATCCGGACTCCGATTTTCGAAAACTCGGACTCTATTTCATGTAAAATTTCGAGAGGAACGCAATGGTGATGTTCGTTTTACCTAATTCATGATTCTTAAATTAATTATCCTCACTTTACTATCTTTTCCATTACACACACCGTTATCGAACTAATTTTTCTTCTCTTTCATGTATTAATTAATTCTTCTTATGCATTACCATTATTTACCTGTCATAAGCATATTTTCATATATTTTATTTCATTTTTAATTATACTTAAAAATGCGGGGTGTTACAGTCAGTGACTAGGGGGTTGAACGATTTCTAGGGGCCAATCGGTAGGTTCTCCAAGCGGCCCGATGGGTAGGTGCTCCAGGGGGTCCGATCGATAGGTGCTCTGAGGATCCGTTCGGTAGGTGCTTCAGGTGGCCAATTGGTAGGTGTTTCCGGGAAGGTTCAGTCGTTTTTTGCTCCAAGAGAATGGGTTGGTCGCACATGGTTATTTCTGAAAATCTATATTTTCGGGTACAACCTAGATTTAAATAAAAAGGTATGAAAAAAATTCGAGGGAAACACCCTGAACCCTAGCCACAACGCAGTAATGTAATTTGGCTTAGTGATGGTGTGACTTCAAAGTTAATTCAAGTAAGAAGTTTCAAAGTGTTGAAAGGTGTTAATTGATCGGGGTAAAACAGCGAATGAGGTGACAACTCAAAGGTCGTGAGTTGGTGGATAATGGTTGCTCGAGAAGGTTGCTTGAGTTAAGAAAAGTCATCGGGTCGAACGACTAGAGATGTTAAGCTGAGAGATTATCGTTGTCGTAATTTTTAGCAGGCTCGAAGTAGGGGTACAATATGGGCATAAAAAAAACCGATTGTTGGTCAAGTACCCTGGGTATCGTTGAAAGGCCTAGTTGTCAAGGTTAGACGAACATACGTATCGTTGAAAGGCGTATGGAGTTTATACTAGAACTGGTGTTGCCATTAGCCTTTGACATGTGGAAAAGTTGGTCGTCATACAATTAACGATTGTTTTGAAGCAGGATTGGAGGTGATAGCCAAAGTATGTCGTGGTTGATTAGTTGCCTTGGTTGTACCGTCTCACGTAAATTGTCCAACATCGAAGGAGATGTTTCTTGGGTATTTGTCTGATATTGGTTTAGGCCTCAAGAGCGTGTGCTCGAGTAATGTTAAATTCAATTAGGATGGTTTACATGAGATACATATAATCTGGATGTTATGAGTGCTAGTGGTGTTTGTTCTGGTTTCCATGAATGAATGGTTGAAGTGTTTTATGTAAAGGCTATCACCGTCAGATATGGGGAAGACGGGAGTTGAGTTCTTCTCTGGTGTTTGGTAGATTGGTTTGTTAATCTACCTATTCTCATATACTTTATTGATGATGTTGTTAGCTGTTTTTTTCGCTCACTAAGACTGTTGTCTGACTCAAGGTTTTATATTTCTCTCTTATTACCTTGGGTTGTTCATCCGGTGGTGGATGGGCAGACCAAGTGGCAGGTGAGAGGTGATTGCTTAGTCAGGGCGATGTAGCTGTTCGGAGGCAAGCAGGAGGCTGGCATACTATCTTTCTGCTATATGGTATTTGGATTTCCACTGTTTGTTATTCTCTGAGTGCTGTAGTGAGGCAATTTGTACAAACACCATTATTGTAATTTAAGTATATGGATATTACTTTCTAGCCATTATGAAAGTCTATTGTTTTCTGCCTCACTATTAATACCTGTTGTATATATTCTATTATATTTTATCCTTGCGCTGTAAGATTTATGATAGGTTGTGATTGTGTTATCATACCATGATGATCGTTCATAGCTTCTTGACACATTTTTCAGTGCATTATTCTTCTTGTTTAGTGCAGGGGCTGTGGGCGGTCGTCACATAATCGGTCTGTAATCTGCAAAAGACCGAGGATTCTCATTTTTCAGAATGTGAACTAGATTGGTGGATGTACACTCCTTTGGAAGTAAACCACCCGAGAAGAAAGAATGGATAGCCAAGTAGAAATCTAGGTGAATGATCGTCCAAACACCACGGTAAAAAATCCTGTTGAATCTGTCTGCACCACTCGCACTATCCATGCTAAGCAAGAACACACAAGAGAGAATCTAGTCAATAGAAGGAGGGATGCATAAACCTGTTGAGTCCTCAAGTGCAACTAATTGAGGGATGAAGGATAACAAAATCAGATCAAACTGGGAAACAGATGGAAAGTGGAGAAAAGATTGGAAGTAGGGGATGATAGACAATTTGAATTCTTCAAGAGAAGAAGCCACCGAAAGGTCAAGATGAAGAGTTAGGCAAATAGATAAAATATTATTCTTCTTACTAATAAAGGAATGGAAGAATTTCGAGTTTGAGTCACCGTCGACGATCCACTTAATCCTTTCCTTTTGACGAAGGAAGTCATACTCAATTCTTAACTCGAAATTGAAGGCAAGCTAGGCTTTAAACCAATCCGACTTATTGGAAACTAAAGGAACTTTATCATAGAGATCTTCTGCTAGGATGAGAACTTCCTCCGCAGAACGAACTCTACCAAAGATATTCTTGAAGACATGAGAATTCCATGTCTTGACACAAGATTTATTGTGCTTTAGTTTAAGCGAGGAAACAACGATATGGCTTCCTATTACTACGAAAGACCAAGAGTCTTCTGGCTTCTAGAAGAAAGAGCAATGAGTTTTTCGACATAGATTGAAAACAGAACGAAGACGGCCCCATTAAAGAGAAAGGGGACCAAAGAAGCAACATCGGAGCATGGTCCAAGTTAGTGTGATGGAGTTGAGATAAGAAGAAAGAGAAAGGAAAGTGAAACCAACCCTCGGAACCGAATACCCGAACAAGACAAAGGAGGATCCTATTGGGGCCCTCTTGGTTTTTACACTAAGTATAAGCCGAACCAAAAAAAGACACTTCTAAAAGGCCTGATTCAATGATGAAAGAGTTGAAATCTTCAACCACTAAATGGTTAATAGAAGCACCTCTGGGCTTCTCTGCTTGATAAGAAACAACATTGGAGTTCACCTCCAATGACCGAAGCATCAAAGCCTAGGCCAAAAAGAGAAAAAATATCATGCCACAAGTACTGGCGATCGAAGCTATCACATCTGGCGTAAATTGCGGAATAGAGGAATAAGGAAGAGAAAGACGCCACCCAACACTCAATTGATAGCAGTTGAGTTGAATCAAATAGAATTCAAATGAAGTCATCTTTAGCCCAAAGAATCCAAATTTTATTGGAAATGTTGGAAACTCCTCTCCCTAACCCTAAAGACCAAACTCATTTTGGTAGCACTTCAAAACCCATCAAGGGCTCCTGAAATGCTACCAACCGAACGAAATATTTCTTAACGATGCGTTTTATCCTCGCAAGAGATGCATTACCAATCCTGCAGATGTTTCAGAATAAAACATTTGCAGTCACGAACAACAACACAGACGAGAGAGAACCCCAATACAAATAAAAGAACAATTAAATAAGATATAAGGCATGTTGAGTGGACCTAATGTTCCGCTCGGCTTCCGCTATAGAGCGAGTACGAATAGTGTGGGGGGTATGAGGTGCAATCCTATACCGATGTCACGAATGGTGAATAGAAGCACCTGGCTACCCTCTGGAAGAATGTACCAGAGAATCCTCAAAAGACGCCGTGAGAGAATAATAAACAGATAACGAAACATCTATCTAACTGAAATAACATTCTTAGTAAGTCGAGAAAGCCAATCGTTGAAGATCGAAATTTTAGCCTTACTAAATAGCGGAATCAACTGGGATTAATGAGCATTAACATGGGATGCTGCTGAGACCTCCAAAACAGGGTGAACATCCAGAGTAAGTATAAGAGGAAATAAGTCATGTAGAAACGCCTAAGGACCACGTTTCACCATACTGTAGGGATCCTCCGAATGCCGAATTGTCATAAGATTGACAATCCAGTGAAAGACGGAGCCTCCTTCTAACAATGGAGAACAAAGAGCGTTCGTAGAAGAAAAAGAAATTCGCTCCACCCCACACAGCAACCAATGGAACAACTAAAGGCAAGGGAGCAAGGGTGGAAACTGTATAGCTATAAGATAAGGTGATAGCCATAAGACCCCTACGGAAAGGATGAATCTACAATGGCTTAGCACCACTAAAAGAAAACAAACCTATAAGCCGCAATCTAGAGAAAATAACCCAGTTCACAAGCAAATCATCATTTGGTTTGCTGTGATAAAAAGCTAAGTCACTACAGCAAGCGCCGACTGAAACACAAGCAACAAAGCCATTATTGACCACGAAGTTGTCTTAAAACAAGCTAGATATCGTGGCCAGCCAGACTAAAGACCACCAAACCAAAAACGAAGGTACAAAACCCTGATCATGTGGTCTAGGAAAATAGCAGAAAAGAGTGCCATCAAGAAACACACTGCCAAACAGCTCAGAAAAAGGGCACACACCCAGGTGAGCAAACAGCTGGCAAAGCAAGACCTAATGCCACCCCAAATCCGAATACAAAAGGAATACAACACCAACAACACACAAAGGGGACTCACAAAAACACATCACACAAACCAGACTAAAAAACAAGATCTGGGATAAGGGGAAATCCCCTTACACACCGAACCCTGATCATGTTGTCTAAGAAATTAGCAGAGCAGAGTGCCATCATGAAAAACACTGCCAAACTGCTCAAAGAAAGAGCACACACCCTAGAGTGCAATTATTTGGAAAAGCAAGACACAATTGGCACCCCAAATGCGAGCACAAAAGGAACACAGCACCAGCAACACACAAGGGGGACTTACAACACCACATCATACAAACCATACTAAAAGAAACAAGATCTGTTATAAAGGGTGAACCCCTTACACACCGAACCGATGTCATGCAACCCCAACAACCCCTATCACCCATATGCACAATAGAAAGGTCGCTAGAAACAGGGCAGGAAAACTGGATAATGTCATAAAACTTAATCGAGCAACCAGACAACTAAATGATTATTAAACAATGCAAATAAAATAAGGGAATGTCGCGTACCAGTCCAAGGTTAAGAACGACCGAATCAAGTTGGCAAGAAACAACATCCCACAGAGAATTGAACAACCCAAAGAGGGAAGTGTTGTCTTGCCTTTCATTGGGTGCAACAGACTTTGAGAATCTTCGGACCCAGGGTTAAGAGAACGTTCGACCATTGATGACAGTCTAAACTCGCTACCTCGCAACCATTGATGTCCTCCGTGCAGAAATCCAGACAAAAATACTGGAAACCACACTTTCAACACCCATGGTCACATCCAAAAGAAGAGTAGCAAACGAGTTAAAAGTACTAAGAGGCGACACTGTTTTGGCAAAATCAGCACCAGGTACTCTAACTTGGGCATTAACTGTACTTAATTGCTTAGATGAGTCCGAGGAGGAATGAACTAAACGACGACTGCGAAGCTGTGGCCTATGTCTATGGCTTCCTCCTTTAGAAACAATAGAGTCACGACTTAGCATAGGACAAACTTATAAGGTCAAAGCATAACATGATATATATACTTTAGAAGAAAGCAAACCAGAGGAACCAGACCATCCTCAACAACAACCTTAGCGAAGATGCCAGACATGGAGGCAACTCCCTAATCGAACTGCCCTCCCCGAAACAAAAACAGTGCGAAGTAGTGTTAACGTTCCCAGTTTGCAGATTCGAAAAAAGTAATAGCAGGCTCAATTCCATGAAAACCCCATCAATAATAGAGAATCGATGCCTCATCATAGTAGTGAAATCACACACCGGACATACCCTAATTAAAGGTGATTTAGGGAAACTCACTACTGCCAACGAAAGTACACCAGCTTCCAACGAAATAGCAAAAATAGTTGAGCCGATTGATAGGAAAAGCCCTATAAATGAACCAATAGCGAAGACGCCATCACCACCTAACGACAACATCGATCAAAACAACATGCGCCAAACTCGAAGCAAAAAAGACAAGTCTCGAAGGAGCACAAAAAACTACCAAATAAACCAAGGACAAGAACAAAGTGACAACAAATTTAAAAAAGAATTAGGAGAAGGGAAAAATTGCTCAGAGAAGCTCAGAGGAAGAAGCCATTAAATTAGCCGTTGCTTTTGTGGAGTTGTAATATTTAATGATAAAGTTAAGCCATAAAATGAAATAATTCGAGAACATTTGAACATCATTACTGAATAAAATAACATATTTTATAAAAATAGATTATTACTTTCAAATGTTATTTAATAAGAAAATCAATAAATTTAAAACATAAATAAGGTGCAAATCTTAAATTTGGAACCTTATAAATAAAATAATTTATAATTCAAAATCATTGTTCAAACAGGCTTAATGAATGCAATCACCCAATGGTTATGTCTCCATCTCAGAGAAAACCACAAGTAACTATAGGTGTCAAACCCAAAATTTAAAAATTGGGAGCCCGATAGATCACGGTCGCTTGACTATGGGAATTAACCCCTCGATTTACGCCATGACACATAATAGATCGTAGCAACATGATGGTAACATCGCTGTCCCAGGAAAACCATAAGTTGACTATGGTCAATCTCTGCCCACTCGAATTACGCTATCGTAAAAAAAAACACATGGATCACAATTACACGATGGTTGCTTCGCTATCCCAACGAAACCATAAAACCTATAAGTGTAACACTCCAGATTTACGCTACTGTGTTTCCTAAAGATTTAAAATGTTCAAAATAATTAATACTAATATAACTTCTAAAAATATTATTTAAATAAGGCTATACAACCCTAATTTTACTTATATAAGCTACCAATTATTCAATTCACTTTAAAATCATAACATTGGCATTTACATAAACATGCATTTATGTAAATAATCATCATTTAGAAAATTAATTGCTAACATATCTCATATCACAATTTATACTTGCAATCACATTAACACTATAGTAGAAGGGGATTTATTCTGCTTAATAGGTGTCAATAGATAAATTTATCCAATTTATTTACATGGTGTTTATTTGGCCAAATAGATGACACTAATCATATACTAAATTTTATTATGTTATAACTGAACAACGTAATTAATTTAGTATTTTCCACAAGCTTTCACACAAGAAGCAATTCAAGAAATTTGAATAATAATAAACTCAAAAACATCTAATAGCTACTCAAGATGCTGCATCGTGATCTTAAATCAGGTTCAACCAAACTAATAGCATTTCATGACGCTATCTCAAATCTTAGACCGACTTAAAATAATCGATTAATTCATCAATTCATATATGCAATTAACAATAAGGTTATTTTAACCAAACCAGTTAACTAACAATTCACACAAATAAGTAAATAAAAATATTTTATTTATTTAATAACACTAGTAGATCAGAAAGTGAGTTTTACTCACTGGGATTCCAACAGAAGTTGTAGCGTTCAAAGATGAACTAAAATCGAATAGGAATTCGATTATTTTAACCAAAATTCGACTAGTTCCAAAAATGGCCAATCCATGCCATCATGTAGCTTACATTGAAATGATCCCACGTGATAGACGACGACTCATTCAGATCTAATATGAGAAAATTATACAATTTATAACCAAAAAACTTCTAAAACTAAATTAAATCTACTAATTACATTTTAAATTCCTTAATCACCTCAACATTAACACTAATATTTCTTCTCTCCATTACAAATTCATGTCAATGCCTGCTATTGACAAACATACAACCCTACCCTTTCTCTCTCTTCCCTACCACCTCCACACTAGACAAAAACAACCCATGACAACCCCTAACAACTCTACATCGAAAACCTCATCGATCCATGCTCCTCGCCACATGCTCGTCACCTCCTAACCATTTGCGACCGAAACATTTTTCTCACCCGCACAGGTAAACGGTAACCGACATCAACAACTTCAAGCTCCAACACTTTGGACTAAGATGCATCTTCCTATGCTAAACACAAATCAACACTCCTTTCTTGTAACAACATGAATTTCTTCAAAAATCCAAATCTATTGAAGCTCGAGTTAGTTTGTCTAGTATCTTTCAGAAAGTAAAAGACAAATATATCAAAGCTCGTAAAATAAATCTCACATTGGAAGGGAATAAAATATAATAATAGGTAAACACTTACCAATAAAATGATAGTGTGTAACAAGTGTCTCTAAGCTACAAAAATTTCAACTACCTGTTTAACCTTCGAGTTTGTTATGAGAAGGGGGCCAGAACTAAAGTTCTAGTGAATGAAAAATTATACTTTCTACAAATAACACTACATATACCATTCTTTTACCGGTAGATATTTATTTAGTTCTTCGGGTTTATCTTATAACACACTTTCGATTTTTCCGCATAAATCATACTCATCTACTGCACAGTAGATTAACCTAGTAAATAATATATATGTAGTTATATACCCAATATATATATTGAGGCATTTCCCATAGTACCCTCCTCGAGTGGTCCACATCGTCGTACTACGAAAATGTACTGGACCTCCATCTTCGCGCTAAGAAAGAGTATTAGGCTATGCTGCAAAAGCGAATAAGCCTTTACCGTTGCGCCATAAGGACACTCTAATCCCTGAGTTCCTCTGCGGAACTTAGTTAGTGGCTTTACACATATTTGTAAAAGGACAGCCTTGTTAGGCCGAGAAATATAGATATCTAAAGATAGGTCTATCTCTTTCAGTGGCCCTCCAATGCCCCACCTAGCCTGCCCCCTAAGAATGAAAAAAAGACTATTCAAAGAGCTAAATTACCGCTTTACCATCCAAACTAAACAAACATGTGGTCCCTCATCCAATGACACAATAGTAAAAGGTCATTTGCTTCTTAGGTTAGCTACAGTCTTTTCAAGGTTGTCAATGAATACCCGAAAAATCCGTAATCTGTTTGAATCTATATCCGAAAATATGAAAAATAACCATTATCCGAAAAGCGGATATGGATATCCAATATCCGAAAAGCTTTTCAGATAAGGATATGGTTATAGTGGTATCTGTATTCGAAAATTGTCCGTCCGACTAAGTGATGTAATATATATAACTCAAAACATAAAATTTGAGTTAATAATTATTTTGTAACTGTCCGATGTTACTATGATATAAATTTTGTTCATTTTAAGTGAAAAAGTATAGTTTTAGTGTTTGATTTTGGAATCTTTTTGGATATGCTTATGAATATTAGTATAAAACAATGTTTCATTATACATTTCTTTATTTTCTGGTTTTTTTTACAAACATGAGTATAAAAATTATTTTATGTTAATCCAAACTTTTTATTTATACTCTTAAATTTATTAATTACTAGAGGAACGGATAAATATTTGATATGTCTGTATCCAAAAATTATATGGATACGGATATCTGATATCCGAAAATTAAATGGATACAGATATCCGATATCCAAAAATAATTTCGGATATGGATATGGCACTATCTGTATCCGAAAACATCCATTGACGACCCTAAGTCTTTTTCCCACACGCTCCGACTGACGATGACAGATATGCGACGACCTATAATTCTTTGTTAGGTCCCGACCACGAAGCCTCCCCACTTAACGCAGCTGCCGAATCATCCTGTGATCTTCCCTATCAGTCTTTAGGTTGCCCAGCATCTAAGGTGCATCCAAGGCATACTCAATAGATGGAACCGTACATACCATGCCTCTGAGGATATAGATTCATTAGGCCTACCACAATGGGCCATCACCGAGTATCCTCACATCTCGTGGAAGTCCTACACTTCCTTCTAGTTACGTCGAGTAATAAGTTGGATGTATTCCTATTGTGTCTTCAGACACTCACGATGATCTTCACCTCAAGTACGTACGTACTGGTCTAAGCGCATCTCATCATTACATTAGCAGACCCTATGTCTAATCTTTAACTACGCGTTTGTTTTAATTACTTTATTGTTAATAAACTTAAACATTAAATTATTTATTCTGCTTTTAAGTTATTTGTTTATTAGCCTTAGTTGGCCAATTATTTTCCCTGATCAACCCTCACTGCCGGGACATACCACTTCTCATTCGTTTTGTCAGCCACTTATTTTCCTTAATCAGCATTCGCTGGCGGAACAGACCCCCGCTTATTATTATATTCATTAAAATTAATTCCTTAATTATAAATTTACTAGTAATAAGCCTACTCTACTTTTGCCATTTAATTACGACCTCCGGTTATAATATTACCACGGTAATAATTGTTACTTTGCTTATTAAACTTATTCCTCGTTGTCTAAGTTTATTTATAATAAACTTCTTACTTCCCATTTCATCATTTAGTTATAATCTATGTATTATTATCCTATTTGTTCCTATGACAAGTCTACCTATTATATTACATTCCCGTCTGATATAATTTATTATAATAGATTACGTTCTCTATTCATTACATATTTCACAGGTTTCTTATTAATTAACATAACCCTTATAGTTATGACATAAATCTACTTACCATCTTTGTAAATTTACACAATAAATCTTCTATAACTCTTTTTCTTTTCATAAATTCTTTCAGTTATATTTTCATTCTTTCTCACCTTCATAGTTTATTCTTTGTAGGAAGTTAGGCCTATTCCAAATTGATTGGTTACCAAAACAGTAATTTCCATAGTTTCAGGTAATTAGTATAAAAGGAATCCATGGTTGTAAAACATTTTTTTTTGTATTTTAGAGGTCACCATATTAGTGCATAATACAGTTAACTCCATGTTCCATACTAGTCTCCATTTATTCATAAATTCAGTTTAATCATGTTTCCTATTTTTTTTTATTTTTTTTTTGTTTACCAAACTATGCAAATACATTCTCCTTTTTCCTAACCAATCAATCTAGGTTATTCCCAACCTTTCAGATTTATACTTATATATGGATTCTTGTCTTCTTCTCTTTATTGTTCCCAAATCTAACATATTTTCTTTACTTAAGTAAGATTTAGGCTTATACCATTTTCCCATCTGTGCAATAATTTCATTTTAAATCTAAAAGATGATTCCTCACAAATAATATGTAAATTTTCAGATCTTCCCATTTATTTCAGTATTGACATAATATGTTCTTTTAGCCCTAAACCATTAAATTTAACCCTTTTGTACATAATTTCAATTAATTTGTGCATATCCACAATTCAATAAATTTTCACTTAACCACTATTCAATTATTCTTTGCATAACCATAATTCAATTATTTTACGCATAACCACAATTTTTGTTCAATTTGCACATAACCACAATTTTATTCAATTTTTGCGCATAACAAAATTGAACATAAACTGTATATTCTGATGTAGAAGAAGGGAAAATAAGAAGAAGAATAACATATTGCAAATTACTATAGGGATCAAACGATACAAAATACTATTATCAGAAAATATAATTTACATCCACTCATTTAATTGCTCTCTAATTCCTGAATCTGATTCAGATCTGTCATCTGTGGCCTTGCTAATTAAATCTATTATGTAATTACTATGGATTTACAATTATGATTCTAAAAGAAATTAAAAGAACATATCTCAATTCAGATTCACAAAACTTACCTCGTATGGAAGAGAATTCTGAGCATCTACAAACTAAATCTGCTATTTTCGTTTTCAAATCTCAAATCCGAAGTCCTAGACTTATATTTTATAATTCGAAAGTGTTTGGAGGAGAAAAGAAATGGCAGAGCTCTGGCGTCCACTTAGAAAATATGAGTTGGAGGCTAGGCGCTGCTGGCTTATTTATAGGTCCTCAGAGAACACATCCGTTGGATTCGTGAATAACAAATTAGAATCATCAAACGAAATTATACACATCACTTGACCCTTCATTTATTTATTGTTTAAAATTATAATTTATTTGATGTTTTAAGTTAATGTCTTTCCCATTTTTTAGCGAATATATTCCAAATTTCAAACGCCATTATTCTATTGCATATTTTCATTCATTCCACTTTTGTTACCTTAAAATTTATGTTTACGCTTTAAATTTCACTTTTGAATCTATGTGTATATATTTATGCACAACTTCATAAAATTTCAACCACTAATAGTTGTGTAATTTTTATGTCTTGAATGTTATTGTTAATGTTATCAATTCATTGATTCTTTCCATTTTTAATATACGTTCAAATTTCAAACGCAGTTATTCTTGGAATTCTTGCACTTATATATCTACGTACAACTCCATTTATTTTCAAAATTCAAATAGTGTTATCCCGACATTTATTTCTTACTTGTTTTGATTAATTGCATGTTACTTCTTAATTTCATGTCAACATACATTTACATATACATATGCACATACACACAAATATACATATACATGTACACATATGCATACGCATACATATACACATCCACACACTTATCTATATATAATCTTTCCTTATATGTACATACATATATACTTTTCTCTTAGAACATGCATTTTTTGCCTGTCCCTCTTAAAATTTAAAAACATGACGTTAGTGGGATTTGAACTCGCGCGCTACACCTTGGAGGCAATTGCCTAACCACTGGACCAATGTGACACCCCACGTACGTTATTGTCACTCTTTAATAGAATGCACTAAGTTTCGTGAAGCGTTATAGGTAAACAGAAACAGAAACATCACAATATATATATAAAATAATAACAGAATTTAAAACCTTATTTTCCAAATAGAAAACATAGTGGTCCAAAATCCAGTTACAACATAAGTCCGAAATACAAAAAACCCATTACATAAAATTAAAACGTCTTCCTTGTACAAAAATCATCAGAGTACGGTAATGTAAAAGCGTAGTCCCCAAAATGAGCCATATCAGAATAGATAGGAAATCAAACCGGTACATCTAAGTAGCTCAAAGTAGAACAAAAGAGAGAATCCTAATCAAGCTTGAGTATTCTCACCCTGAGAACCTGGGGGAGAAAAGGAAGAGAGAGAAAAGGAAACAAAACAGGTCAAACATAAAGTCTGGCGAGTCCAGTTATTTTAGCATATAAATAAGTAAAAGCATCATGACAGGCATATAAACTGGATGAGAGAGATAACAGTATCATAAGACAGGTATAACAGACTGAGCAGGCTAAACTGTATAAACAGAACAGAATATATTGCACTTCCCAAATACTTTTCTCTGCACCAACACTAGTATAACATAAACAGAATGATCCCAACGGAAACAGATGGTAGACTTAGGTGTACTTCTAGTGATGGATTTTACCCCTAATGATAATAAAAGCTAGCCCAACAGAAATGACAGGTGTTACCCCCAACGATAATAACGGGCTCCTACATAAGTAGGACAAGATGTACCCTAATTAATACCCAAACTGATTGGCTCACTAACTATAGATACCCTGTGCTGGCCCTACAGTAGGATGTATCGCTTCCTAAAGTGGGAACCACTTTTTTTCGAGAGGCACAACCATATCTACTGATGTTATAATGTCTTATTATCCCAAGCAAGCGTACTCATACACGCACATGAGTTTGACAGAATGCGCCATCAGAACACCCACTTATATGAACCTCTTATAATCAGCTCAGTAAGCGTGCCCTGACGCCTACCTAGTTCACGGTCCCCCTTTTGATACCACGATGGGTTACTGACTGATACGGGCCCCTTATAATAAATGATACAAGCCACCGCTAGGCTTGCATCCCCCCTACTAGGATTTTGACAGGTAATACCTGATAGATTAACAAGCCCGTACAATCCCACCATGTAAAACATGTTAAGTTTGTCGGGTTTACATAACCCACCTCCATAGATTTAACAGATTTACTTAACCCCTCATTGATTCAAGCAAGTTTACTTAACCTTGCACAATTTTGACAGGTTCATATAACCTTATAGATTTAAATAGGTTAAGTATTACAGGTTAACAGGTTGTTACCATTTTTTCATTCATGTCTGTTAATGCACTAGACCTCTCACATTAAGTCGACCGCTTGTGGATGCTGGATATGCCAGGCAGTTCCGGGCAGACTTCTACCACAAATCGGATTTAACCTCGTGTCTAAGCACCGTTAAGGGTACATTTATGCTCTAGACCCCTCACATTAGATTGACCATTTGTGGATGCTGGATTTGCCAGGCGGTTCCGGGCAGACTTCTACCACAAGTGTAATCTAACCTCGTGTCTAAGTGTGGTTGCAGTATTTATTTACAATAAATTTAGGCATGATCATTTCAAACAATTTTTCATGTTCGTCAAGGGTTATGCCCAATATCCCAGTCTTATTTATGATACAAGTTATGCCCCAGATTAAAGGTTTTAGATCAAGGTATAGGTTATGCCCAAATCCCAGTCATTTTTTATAGCACAAGTTATTGACAAAATTATCATTCCCAACCATTCCCAATTTCATTCGTTCGCATGTTTCAGCGATAGGCCTAGGCTCGAAGGTGGCCTGGCTATAAAATCAAAATGGGAAGGAGGGACAGAAGAGAACAGAAATAAGCATAGTAACAAAACCGACATATGATAATAGAAATAGGCATACTAACAAAGTAGGCATATGATGACGAAATGGGCATAATGACAGAATATGCATAATAGAGATAGGCATGTAAGAACTAAATAAAGGATCAGGTGTAAAAGTAATGGCAGATCTGTTTAGTTATGATTCAGTTATTAACAAGCACAGGTTTAGATCCAACTTATAAACATGTCAAGATTACTTATTAAATGTTTATATTTAAAACAACATAAACTCACTGGGACTGGATCTGAAGAACATAGAAATGACTGTTGATCTTGTAGCAGAGATTCTTGTATACGTATAAGTTGTTGTTGCAGAAGAATAGGCTAATTCAATCTGAGTTGGGGCAGCACCTCGTTGTCTCCGTTGTTTTTGATGAATAAAACAATAGAAATGAGGTCCTATTTATAGCTTGTTGTCAACGAATCTGGTCAAGAAACAAGTCACAGTTCATAGAATGGATCTTCCTTAGACCTGGGTGGGGTCGACCCTAGGATCGACACCCCCTTGTAGGGGTCGACCCTAGGGTCGACACCCATGGGGCATGGGGTCGACCTTTAACGGGCCAATTTCTCTCCCTTTCCCGCTCTTCGATTTTGATTTTCTGGACTTGATTATATATATATTACTTATGCATATACAAACTTCCAACCTTAACAACTTCTTCATACGATGTCTGCTTTACGCAAACTCGGAGTCTATCTTAAGCAGAATTCTGAGACGAACGCAATGGCGTAATCCATTTTACTTAATTCCTAATATTTAATTAAATATTCTTTAGATTATCATTATAGTGTTCTTTAAAATTATGGGGTGTTACATTCTCCCCTACTTAAAGGATTTCGCACCCGAATTCCCTAAGTTAAGACAAATGTATATCCTAACATCCATCATCTATCTACTCATCCACCAATCACAGACATCCATTGTCCTTAAAAAGATTTCTAATGCTTATATGAACATATGCAAAGGTGTGTGTATATGTCCCTATACTAATGCGAAAAATCAGGCGGTCTACTGATTCAGCCGACCTTCTTAATGCAATATATGTTAGTGCCATGAATCCAACATGTATGCAAACAATCCTAGTATATCATGTGAACTCTATATGTGTGCACATTCTTCCATCCAAATGCAACATTCATAAGATGATACACCTATTTCCATCCATAAAAGAAGAAAAATAAGCATGCAACCATATCGAGTATTAGGGTGATTGAGCCGATCTAGTGCCTAACGTGTGTTTCTATGCATCCACGAGCAACCACTAGCAAACACTTGCATCCACTTGCATCCATCAAACATAACATGTCTTAAACACATGTTTACACTCATTGGCTCCCTACCTAAAGGTCGAAGACTTGATTGATAGGATATACTTAAATGATAGAATCAAGTGTCAATAAAAAGCTTTGGAAAAGGAGTTAAGAACATACCATTGAAAAGAAAAAGGTATGAAGCACGAATCTTGTCTTCAGTCTCCCAATTTGCATCCTCATGGTCATCTCCCCACTGAACTTTCATCAACTTGACTTATCGGTTGCGTAGCTTCTTAACCTATGATCCAAGAATACGACTAGGAACTCGTCTAACTATCGCCTCCCATTCCACCTCTACTTCCTCGAGTGTACTTGGCTCAAAAACTTCTGCGGTATCATGCAGGCACTTCCGTAAATGAGAAACGTGGAAAACATCATGAACACCAGTCAATCTCTTTGCTAGCTTTACCCTATAAGCCATTTGGCCAATCCTTTCAATTATGGGAAAAGGCCCTACAAACCTTGGTGCCAATTTCCCTACAGATCCAAAGCGGACCACATTCCTCAAAGGTGATACCTTGATAAAAGCCATGTCTCCCACCTCAAACTCAATATCAGTCCTTCTCCTATCTACGTAGGACTTTTTCCTGTCCTGAGTTGTCTTCATGCGTATGCAAATAAGATCAGCCTTCTCAGAAGTTTCTCTAATCATCTCAGGTCCAAGTATAAGCCTTTTTGTAGACACCCATCAACAAGTAGGTGATTTACAAGGTCGTCCATATAATGCCTCGAAGGGTGCCATGCCAATAATAGCTTGACAACCATTGTTGTAGGAGAACTCTACCAATGGAAAATGCTCTTCCCAAGTTCCTTCCGAAGTCTAGGATACACAATCTTAAAAGAGCCTCAAGAACTCTATTCACCCTTGTCGTCTACCCATCGGTCTGAGGGTGATAAGCGGCGCTCAAACACAACTGTTTACCTAATGCCTCCTGTAAGTTCCTCCAAAACTCACTGGTGAATATGGGGTACTCACTATACTGGAAGAGACTCCATGTAGATGGACAATCTCACAATGATACACTGCTGCCAACCATGCTGCCGTACTCTTACTCTTAACAGGAATGAAATGAACGCTCTTAGTAAGCTGGTCAACTATAAACCAAATACTGGTGTTGTCTTTCCTCGATCTAGGAAAACAATCAATGAAATCCATAGAGACACTCTCGCACTTCCACTATGGGACATCTAAAGGATGAATTAAACCACTGTGCTTCTTTTGCTCAGCTTTGACTTGCTGGCAAATCAAACATCGAGAAACAAACTCCGCTACATCTTTCTTCATCCCAGTCCAAAATAAAACCCTCTTCATATATCTATACGTCTTATCACCGCCTAGATGGATAGTCATCCTAGAATGATGGGCTTCCTCAAGGACTGTCTTCAACAGACTCCCAACTCGGGGAATACAAAGCCTTCCATCTTGTCGCAACCACCCTTTATCATCCATGGAATATATACTGAGGTGACTAGAAGTCTCCCCTCTACTAAGCCTATCCAAGATGTCTGCTATCTATGGGTCCTCTCACTGTGAAGTCCCTATCTAATCCATAAAAGTAGGTTGCACCTCTAAGGATGCCAAAAAACCAGGTATAAAATCCTTTGATGGCCTAAAATCAAAGGTCGATGTATGCTCCAAGCTCTACCACTCTTTCGAGTAGTGAAATCAAAATCATCCTCTGCCTACTCAGTGCGTCCGCCACCACATTACCCTTGCCAGGGGTATAAATAATCTCAAAATCATAGGACACTAGGAACCCCATCCATCTCTGTTGCCTCAAATTGAGATCCTTCCTCGAGAACAAATACTTGAGAAATTTATGATCAGTATACAACTCGAAATCCTTTCCAAGTAGATTATGGCGCTAAGTCTTAAGCGCAAATACAATGGCAACTAACTCTAAGTCATGGCTAGGGTAGTTCTTCTCAAGAACTCTCAACTGTCTACCTCCATAACGTACTACCCTTCCCTCTTGCTTCAAAACAGCACCAAGCCTCATACCACATGCATTAGTGTATACTGTGAATGCTTTGTTCCCATCAGGAAAAGTCAAGAATGAGGCTGTTATCAGAGCCCTCTTCTGAAAAGCATCCTCATAATCTATATTCCAAGAAAATGTCAGATTCTTCTTCGTTAGTTGTTGACTAACTTTTTGGCAAAAGATGTCACGGTTCAACGAATCGAAGCCCAATGATCAAGAACTCTCATTAATACTGGTGGATTGACCTTCAGAGCGAGCTACACTCTAGGAAACCCAGGAAAGATTCAGTTCGAGCCAACCTCCTTTAGAAACGGCCCGAGCCTAGGCCGGCTCGAATTATTCTCCTTCAAATAAGTGGCACACCGAGTCCGGAAGAATCGCTCATCTCAACCGACCGAGTTCATCGCTCCCATCAAAGTCGGATCGACCAAATATCTCGAAATTCATTTAGAAATATCCAACTAATTCATTTGAATACTGGACCCGACTTTCAAGGCATTAAAGTGGTCAAACACTGCCGGACAAAGCTCTACTTTTGATACACCTCACCTTGAGTGCCACTTAAGCCACTATTTCCGAGGATACTATTAATCAACAGTAGACAGGGTCCCACCACCACAACTACAACCAATAATCCAGCTCCACGTGTCCAAGCTCCGAAAAAGAGGAAAGTCGTATGGAGGCCCGTTCATCCCACTTCTTCACCTATATATACCTCCAAGCTCAAAATGGAAAAGAGGCTTCTCCCCTAACTTTTTTACTTTGGCTCTCCAACTTCTTTCGGCTACTACTTTTTGGCTGAACTTCTCTTCTATACCTAAACCTAAAAATAGCCCATTCCTCTTCTTCTTTCTCAAAACATAAAAGAACAATGTACTTGTAATCAATAAAGGAGAATCAATACATATAAAGTGGATGTAGGCACCAGCTTTGCCGAACCACTATAAAAAGTCTAATGCATGTTCCCTATTTTCGTTACTTTATTGCATTCTATAATCTTTATTTGTGTTCTCTCCACATGATTGTTGGTTGACTGACACTAGTGACCAACTTTTGACGTCAACACATTGGCGCGTGCTAGGTTGGGGGAACGCACCGACGTAACCTACGGCCTTCAGCAAGTTCCAATCCATGGAGAACAAGCAGAAGAAAGAAGCAACAACTTCCCATCCCACAAACATTGATGCGGACGAGATAAACGCTTTAGAAGAAAGTCTGGAAGCCTCTCTCATGAGATGTGTCTTGATATATTACACGGGACGACATTGATATTATTATGGCCGAGTCCAAAGGCCATATGACATCTCAGGTTAAAATCCTCGAACAACAACAACAGCTGATGGATCACCTTCTCGGTCAAGTGGAGATGTGATTAAACGCTTCAACATCAATTCCTCCACCGATTGGGACTGGGGCAGCAACTGATCTTCGGTCTGCGTAGAATCACGCCATTGATCAGATTCCACCTTTGCTTCCTCCTAGCTCGGCTCCACCTCCCAACCAATCTCAGCCATAAGTATCGCTTCCAACAACCAGCGCAGCTGCAGCTACAGATTCATATGAGGCTCGCGATCAAGATCTAGGTCGTTCTACCACTTTACCTCCACTCTTGAGGACAGCTTCGACCTTCGGATCAATCGTGAGGCTGCTGGGCCCATCAGGATCAATGCCAATCCCATTACAACCCGGTATCTTACCGCAGACTCATCTAATGACTCTTCCCCTTCAACGAAGAGCTGGTGGAGCCTTCCCTTCGAACTAGAGAGACCATTCTACCATACCAGTTCTCACAATGGAGGACGAAAACACTACCGTAAACCCTTCTAACATCTCCCTGACTGAGGGAAACGCTGAGCCCCGAACATCACATGCTATGCGGGATCAGCCCGAACATTCTGCCATGGTACAACCAAGTCCAATTCTCATCGGGTCCAAGAGGGGCTAGTCTTCCCAGAAACAACAACTGCGATGAACCATCTCCCTTACCTTCACTCAACTCTCGGAGTTCGAGGCTAACCAACGAACACCCTTCCGAGCATGCTTTCGTTGGATCCTGGTGCTGGAGTTCTCCTGAATGCAAAGTTGGATTCATGGAAGCGACTCCTCGGAGATGGAAGGCAGCTTGCAAGCATCATCCGAAGTTTCACCCGGGGCAATTATTCTCAATAGGATATAGATAGTATCCACCGCAGTCCCATCAGCAGGGAGATCAGAAACTCCCAGAATCCTTCGAACTTCAAGTTCCCAGCTATCGAAACCTACAATGGTCTGACTAACCCAACCATCCATCTTATGCGATATATGCGTCACATGGAGGTGCTCCGCGCATCGACCAATGTTATGGCCAAATTCTTCCCGCTCTTTCTCACAGATATAGTCAGCATGTGGTTTTGGCAGCTAACAATGGAATCGATTGGTAGTTGGAACATGGTGGTCACCCAGTTCATCGAATAGTTCAGAGTTCACATCTCTCGATCGAAGAGTGTCATGTTCCTGACCTCCATTAAGCAACGACCGGGAGAGGCACTTCGGTCTTTCCTAGAAATATTCAATGCGTCCATAGCATCAGTCGATCGACCGGAGCCTTCGAGGGTGCTCATGACCGCCATTGCAGGTGTTCAGAACCGATCAGAATTCTCTATCTCTTTAACCAGAGATCCCCCCAAGGATATCAAAGATTTCTATGCAGAGGCTGAGCGATTACACCGACAAGAAGATGACATCATTGAGATGGAGAGCCTCGAGGTCCTTGCCATAAAACAAGGAGGTCCATCTAACGCTAGTGGCCAGAATAAAGGAAGAGGAAAGGCCTCAGAAAAGAATGAACGCAATGTATGACCTCGGAGAGAAAGTAAGTACAATCGATATACCGAGCTCAATTCTTCTCTTTTCGACATCTACCTTAATGTACGAGGATCTCTTCCTTTCCCAAAACCTCCTCGAAGAGAGCCGACATAGAAAGAGCTCGACTCCGGCAAGAACTGCATGCTCCATAACATAGCTGTTCAAAGCACAAATTATTGCAGGCACCTGCGTGATCTCATCGAGGATAGGGTCAGGCGAGGATAAATTCCCAAGTATGTCAGAAAAAATACTTTGGCCTTGTCGCCTCAATCTTTTGCCCAAGCTCCTCAAATCGGTCCTCGAGTTCCTAGAAACGGAAAGGACCTCCAGCCCAGCTCTCTCGACATCTTCATCAACTAACGAGATTTAAATTTCTTATTTTCACTATATAATTATTTTTATTTTCCTTAAATAAAATGGTTATGTTGATGTACACATGTACGGGGTTAGGATTTAGCTCCTAGGCATGCTCTGGAATCAATGTATGTCCTCTTAGAACTTATTTTCATTTTCTTATAATAGTTCTTTAGTAAACAGTGATCTTTCTTTTGCAAACATGGATTATGTTTGAATAATTTATGTCGAGCATGACTAATGCTCACCAATCTGAATATGGTCAGAGCTAAACCATCGTCCATGGCACACAATCAAAGTCCACTAGCATATCTAAACCTACTTCGTGAGCCGAGTACGGTAGAACTTATCTAAGCTGGGTATTGGTTATACTCACCCTTCCTATAAACTAAGTGCCCTTCCACTTGTTGGGCTTCATAAATAATCTTACATGAGTCGAGCATGATTAACACTTGTCATAAGCCAAGTATGGTTAATACTCGCTACTTCCATAAGCCAAGTATGGTTGATACTCGCCATTTCCATAAGCTGAGTATGGTTAGTACTCGCCACCATCGTGAGCCGAGTATGGTTAATACTCGCCGTCACAGTAAGACAAGTATGGATAATACTCGCCACCTCTCTAAGCCAAGTGTAATTACTGCTCGTCCTTATCTTCAGGCCAGGTATGGTTAATGCTCGCCCAAACGAAACCAGAGCCTTCTCTAGACCAAGAATGGCCCACATAATCTTTGTATGTATTGGTTCTCATGATCGAAGTTAACAATTACTCTCTCGGCCTTAATACGTTCTTCGATGGTTGTTGGTTTTCTGGCCTTTGTACGATCTACTTTGATCGTCAGTTTTCTGGTATTAATACAAATATCAGGATCGTCAGACTTCTGGCCTTAATATGGTTCAGTACAACCATCGCTACTTGCACATTGGACTTCGATATAAAGATCAAAACACACCTCCTTTACCAAGACATTTGTATTCTGAGGGGCAAAGTGTTGACCAACTTTTTGGAAAAAGATGTCATAGTTCAACAAATTGAAGCTCAATGATAAAGAACTCTCTTCAATATCGGTCAATCGACCTACAGAGCAAGCTACACTCTAGAAATCCCAAGCAAGATTCAGTTCGAGCCAACCTCCTTCAGAAACGGCCCGAGCCTAGGCCAACCCAAATTGTTCTGCTTCAAATAAGCGGCACATTGAGCCCGGAAGAATCGCTCATATCAACTGACCGAGTTCATTGCTCCCACCAAAGTAGGATCGACTAAATACCGCAGAATTCATTTAGAAATATTCAGCTGAGTCATTCGAATGCATGGCCCGACTTTCAAGGCATTAATGGCGGTCAACCACTTTCGGACAAAGATCTACCTTCGATACACCTCACCTCGAGTTCTATGCAAGCCACTATTTCCAAGGATACTAATAATCAGCAGTGGATCAGGTCCCACCGCTGCAACTACAACCAATAATCGTCCTCCACATGTCCGTGCTCCGAAAAAGAGGAAAGCCATGTGGTGGCCCGTTTAGCCCATTTCTTCACCTATATATACCTCCAAGGTCAAAATGGAAAAGGGGCTTGTCCCCCAGCTTTTTTACTTCTACTATTAGACTTCTTACGGCTACTTCTTTTTGGCTGAACTTCTCCCCTACGGCTAAACCTAAAAATAGCCCGTTCCTCTTCTTCTTTCTCAAAACAAAAAAGGACATTGTACTTGTCATCAAAAAAAGATAATCAATACATATAAAGTGGACGTAGGCACCATTTTGTCGAAGCACTAAGAAAAGTCTTGTGTGTGTTCCTTGTTTTCGTTACTTTATTGCAAGCTATAATCTTTATTCGTGTGCACTCCACACGGTTGGGGGTTGACTGTCACTAGTGACCAACTTTTGACGTCAACATTAGTCTGGTGAGTGGGGTTGATAGCTTTGTGAAGTCCTTAATGAACTTCCTATAATAGCCCGCTAAACAAAGAAAACTCCTCACTTTCGTTGCATTCTTTGGAAATCTACCAATCTTGAAATGCAACTACTTTTGCGGGATCCACTACTATCCCATCCTTAGAGACTATATGCCCTAGAAATCTCACTTCCTTTCTCAAAAATTGACATTTGGAGAATTTTGTCTTAAGCTGATGCGTTCGGAGAGTCTTCAGAACCTCCCTTAAATGTAGGGCATGCTCTTCCCTTCTCTTCGAGAAAATCAAGATGTCATCAACAAAGACCACAATGAACATATTTAGAAACTCCCGAAACATCCTACTCATTAGATCCACAAAATTGCCGGGTGCATTTGACAACCCAAAAGGCATGACGAGCCATGCTAAGAAACCATCTGGAGTTCTAAAAGCAGTCTTGTCCATACTATCCTCGGACACCCTCAACTGATGAAATCCCATGGCCAAGTCTAATTGGAAGAAAATAGACGCACTAACAAGCTGGTCAAAAAAATCGTCTATCCTCGGAAGTGGGTGCCTATTTTTCTTAGTGAGCTTATTCAACTCCCTGTAACCCATGCATAAGCGAAGCGAACCATCCGCTTTAGTGACGAATACTATTGGGGCACCCCATTCAGATATGCTTCACCTAATAAACCCTTTCACAAGTAGCTCCCCTACTTGGTTACTGAGATTCCTCCTTTCTCTTGGAGTCGTATGGCGCACATGCAATGCAACTGGCTTTGCATTACCCACCAAGTATGTCCGGAAATCGATATCGCGCCTCAGAGGTAAGCCCCGAACCTCCTCGAAAACTTCAGAATACTCACGGACTACTGGTACATATCGCAGATCATCGATAGATGCATCAAGAGACTCTAGGAAACTAAGTACAATAGACCCCTTAGGGTCACAAGAAATCTCGAGGGTCCACCAATGCAAGTCAAAAGCCTAACGACCCTCCTCTCACAATCTAGAATGGCACCATACATGGCTAGCCAATTCATCCCTAGAATCAAACCATAGCCCATGAAACCAAGCACATATGCGTCACAATCAAACTCGACGTCCAACACAGATATTCTTAAACCCCGACAAATCATAGATAAATGAGTCGTACCCCCTGTGGGGTTTGATACAATAACCGGATACAAAAACATACTAGTACTAAGGTGCAGAGACTCAACCACAAAATCAGATATAAAAGAATGTGAAGCACCAGAATCAAAAAGAGTTCTAACAAGATGACCGGAAAGAGAAATCAAACCTTCAAAATAAACTTTCCTACCTCTATCCGGTGCACCGACCACGAGAGCATCCACCTGCCCTCCAGAAGATTTTGCCCTTTGGCCCTGTCCTTGCTTCCTCGGGCAATCCGTAATAAGGTGTCCGACCTCTCCACATTGGAAACAAGCATTCTTCCTTTTTTTTATAATCTTTTCCCAAATGACCCACGCGTCCATAACTTTTACATTTCCTCTTTTCTCGGGCTTTGTTTTTCTTTCTGCCCTTCTTTTGTTGTTTTTGTTCTTTCTTAGGCCACACATTCTTGCTTTGTGTTTCATCAATCTTAACCTTTTCTTTTCACCTTTATCTTCTTCGTGCATCAATGCCATATTAACGATTTTATCAAAAGTTGCCCCCATCGGAATATGAGACATAGCCAATCCATGGAGGGGTTCATTTAACCCTCTTGCAAACCTCAAAGATTTCATGTGCAGGGTATTCACTAGCTCTAAACTAAACCTCGCTAATTGATTAAACTTATTGACACAGTCTTTGATAGACATGCGTCCTTGCTTAAGTGCCAAAAACCTTTCCATTTGCATAGTTTGCTCGGCTTGAGAAAGAAATTTCATCTCGAATCTCTATCGAAAATCATCCCAAGTCTCAACTGGACACCCTACTTGCGTCACTTCCCACCAAATGATGCCTTATCTTTCAGCTGCAAAACGACCAATTGAATCTTCCTATGGTCGTCAACCTCAAAAATCCCAAACAAATTCTCTGTTTCTTTAAGCCAATTCCTTGCTTCTATAAAAGTCTCAGTTCCTCGGAATGGATTTCCTCCCATAGCATAGAAATCCTTGCATATCTTGGAGAAATTATACACTTGCGGTGGAGGAGGAGGAACAACAACTGCAGCTGGGGGAAGGGAATCTGCTTGGCCTCTGACAGGCGTTGTAGCCTCAAGATACCTACGGAATAAAGCCAGTATCGTAATGCCCTCGGGAAGAATCAGTTCTGCAGACATGTTGAAAAGAAAATAAAAAGGGATTCAAACAGAGAGTCGAAAGATATTTCATATGGATTTGGGGAATATGTTAAAAACAAACTTTTCTTTTGAAAATGCTTTCTTTTAAAAACTTTTGAAAATAATTTTCAAAACATATTCATCCGATCTGGTAACCTTCAGCTCTGATACCAAATGTGACACCCCACGTCCGTTAATGTCACTCTTTAACAGAATGCATTATGTTTCGTGAAGCGTTATAGGTAAACAAAAACAAAAACATCACAAGACAGATATAAAACAACAGCGGAATTTTAAACTTTATTTTCCAAATAGAAAACATCGTGGTCCAAAATTCGGTTACAACATAAGTATGAAATACAGAAAACCAATTACATCAAATTAAAACATTTTCCTTGTACTAAAATCATCAGAGTACAGTAATGTAAAAGCATAGTCCCCAAAAAGAGCTATATCAAAGTAGCAGGAAATCAAAAAGGTACATCTAAGCAGCTCAAAGCAAAACGAAAGAGTGATTCCATATCAAGCCTGAGTATTCCCACCTTGAGAACCTCGGAGAGAAAAGGAAGAGAGAGAAATGAAAACAAAATGGGGCAGACATAAATTCTGGTGAGTCTAGTTACTTTCAACATATAAATAAGTAAAAGCATCATGACATACATATAAACTGGATGAGAGAGATAACGGTATCATAAGACAGGTATAACAGACTGATCAGGCTAAACAGAATAAAAAAACCGAATATATTGCACATCCCAAATACTTTTCTCTGCACCAATACTAGTATAACAGAAATAGAATAATCCTAATGGTAACAGATGGTAGACTTAAGTGTACATATAGTGATGGCTTTTACCACCAATGATAATAATAGGTAGCCCAATAGAAATGACAAATGTTTCCCCCAACGATAATAACGGACTCCTATACAAGAACAACTAGATGTACCTTAATTATTACCCCAATCGATCGCCTCCCTATCCTGTAGATACTTTGTGCTTGCCCCACAGTAGGATGTATCACTTCCTAGTGTGGCAACCCCTTTTTTTGAGAGGCACGACCATATCCACTGATGCTATAGCGTTTATTATCCCAAGCAAGCGGATTCATGCATGCACATGAGTCCTACAGAATGCACCATCAGCACCCCCACTCTGATGAACCTCTTATAATCGGCTTAGTAAGCGTGCCCTGACCCCTACCTAGTTCGGGGTCCCCCTTTGATACCAAAATGGGTTACTAACTGATACAGGCCCCACATAACAGATGATACAAGCCACCCCTAGGCCTGCATCCCCACTACTTGGATTTTGACAGGTTATGGCTAGTAGATTAACAAGCTCGCATAACCCCACCATATAAAATAGGTTAAGTTTGTCGGGTTTATATAACCCGCCCCCATAGATTTAACAGATTTACTTAACCACTCATTGATTCAAGCAAGTTTACTTAACCCTTACACAATTTTGACAGGTTCATATAACCCACTCAGATTTAAACAGGTTAAGTATTATAGGTTAATAGGTTGTTATCATTTTTCCATTCATGTATGTTAATGCACTAGACCTCTCACATTAAGTCGATCACTTGTGGTTGCTGGATATGCCGAGTGGTTCCGGGCAAAATTCTACCATACGTCGGACTTAGCCTCGTGTCTTAACACCATTATGTGTACATTTGCGCACTAGACCCCTCACATTAGATTAACCACTTGTAGATGCTGGATTCGCTAGGCAATTCCGGGCAGACTTCTACCGTAAGTATAATCTAACCTCGTGTCTAAGTGCGGTTATAGTTTCTATTTACTGTAAATTTAGGCATGTTCATTTTAAACAATTTTTCATGTTCGTCAAAGGTTATTCCCTAAATCCCAGTCTAGTTCACGAAACAAGTTATGCCCCAAATTAAGAATTTTAGATCAAGGTATAGGTTATGCCCAAATCCCGGTCATGTTTTACAGTACAAGTTATACCCCTAATTTATCATTCCCAACCATTTCCAATATCGTTCGTTCGCATGTTTCAGCAATAGGCCTAGGCTCGAAGGTAGTCTGGCTATAAAAATATAAAGGGAAGGAGGGAGAGAAGGGAATAAAAATAGGCATAGTAACAAAACAGGCATATGATAATAGAAATATGCATACTGATAGAGTAGGCATATGGTGACAGAAATGGGCATAATGACAAAATAGGCATAACAGAGATATGCATGTCAGAACTAAACAGAGGATCAGGTGTACAAGTAATAACAGTTCTGCTTAGTTATGATTCAGATTATTAAAAGGCACAGATTTAGATCCAACTTATAAACATGTCAGGATTACTTATAAAACGTTTATATCTAAAAGCAACATAAACTCACTAGGACTTGATCTAAAGAACAGAGAAATGACTATTGATGTTGTAGCAGAGATTCTTGTATACGTATAAGTTGTTGTTGTAGAAGAATAAGCTAATTTAATCTGAGTTGGGGCAGCACCTCATTGTCTCCATCGTTTTTGATGAATAAAATAATAGAAATGAGGTCCTATTTATAGCATACCATCAATGAATCTTGTTAAGAAACAATTCTCGGTTCACAAAATGGATCTGCCTCGGATCTAGGTGGGGTCGACGCCCCCTTGTAGGTGTTGACACCCCCTTGTAGGTGTCGACCCACGGGTCGACACCCATGGGGCATGGGGTCGACCCCTAACGGGCCGGTTTTCCTCCCTTTCCCGCTCTTCGATTTTGAATTCCTAGACTTGAATTTTATATATTTTTTTACTTATGCATATACAAACTTCGAACCTTAAAAACTTCTTCATACGTTGTTCGTTTTACGCAAACTCAGATTTTATCTTAAGCAGAACTCTGAGACGAATGCAATGGCACAGTCCATTTTACTTAATTCCCAATATTTAATTAAGTATTCTTTAGTTTATCATTATAGTATTCTTTAAAATTATAGATTGTTACAACCACACTGTGCTTTTGTTTAAAAAAATAAAATAATGAAAGCTGTTGGTCTTATATGTGTCTCTCTTACTTCTTCTTTTTCATGTTTGTTCTAAAACTTCATTTAACGATATCTTCTACATTTTAAGTCTGTTTTCTACAAAATATAGGTCTAAACTGGTCTGAAAATCACAATGGACGCAAGGACGCAAGTTTTGTGACCAAATTAAGAAAATTTGACAAAATTTATTTTATTATTCAATTTAAAAATACGGGGTGTTACGTTCTTGCACCGTTAGGAAATTTTATCCCTGAACTTTGCTAAGGGTAAAATTAAGTAAATCCTCGCATAATTTACAACCATCATGTGTACATCAAATTTTGCAACCATTTGTGCACTTGTGTAAAGTGTAATACAATATAAAAATACATGAATGCAATGAATGCCTAAGCGGTACATCCTATGTGAATGCAAATTCTCTTGAAAACCTTTTGAAAACATGATGCACACATCCTAAATATACAGGGAATTTCTATATGAATGCAATAATTTGAAAATAAAAATTATTTTCCATCCTATGTTTCCCACACTCTTACAAAGTAAGAGTCTAGTTCATCCAATTTTTGCATCGAAATCCTGCAAATCAAGTTTAGATTTGCAAATTTCAGAAAAGTTTAATTTTAAATTTGATTTCTTGTGTTAGAAAGAGGTAAAGAAATGGAAAATTACATGTTTTCCATCCACTTTTACGCACATTTTTCCCCATACTTACAAACCATAATTTCCAATCTTACAAAAATTCGTATTTTCTATTTCAAGCACAATTTACATTAGCAAATTTTCTTTTCAATTTTCCAAGCTTACTAGGAAGAATTCATTTTCCTTATTGTTCTCTCTTTTTGCAGTTGTCGTCTTATTTTATTGCCTTTTAATCATTCATCTTTTGCCATTATTTTCATTTTATTCACAATGTCCTATGTTTTTGTTCTTACCTAGCAATCATCGCAAACACCTAGAAAGAAAATATCCCACTAAATTAGTCTGTTTTTCTGAAATAGAACACTACATAGGAATGCAAATCTAAACTAAAAGAAAACTAACCTATTTTTTTACAAGGGGTGCCAAAAAAGGGGTTTCTATTAATTGTTAACGATGTTATAAAATTACTTATAAATATTTCAACTTGCCCCTTTTTACTTCCTCCTTTTCCTCTTCTCTTAAATCATGCAAGTTTTAAAATTTACTCTTACTCTTTTCTTCTTTGAACAATAACCACCTGAAACATCTTTTCAAAATTTCCTCAGACCTTTAACTAACTGTTCATGCACACTAATGGGACCCTTCTTAGTAAATTATTCTTAATTAAATAAGATTAAGTATCTGAGAACCTTTTTTAGAGAGGTATTTTGTGTTTTGTGTAAAGTAAATTTTCCCACCACTTTAGCAAAGCATGTTTACTTACAAGCTTATTGATTCATAATTATCTAATAATTCTTCTTATTCAAACAATTTAAAGTGCATCACAATCCATCCTTTAAGAAACTTTATATTTTATTTCATTCAAGGTCACCTATGGCCAATTCATTTATTCATGTTTTCTCTTAACCACTTATATTGTTTAACCCCACACCATGCTTATGTATTCAATACTTTTTGAAACAAGTTTGCATAATTTTCTCAAAAATCATTTTAAAGAAACTCTTAGTACTACAAACCAGTAAATTTTCAAAATTGTAAACTTTTAAAACTCGAAAAGTTTTTCTAGAAATATTTTTCTACATTTACATTTTTTTTTCAAGTTCTCTTTAAAAGTTCTAAATATTGGCCTTAGTACAAAGTAGTTTCTAACTTTTGCAATTTCCAAACTCTTTATGCAAAATAACATTTCTTTGTCCTAAATTTCTTCTTTACATATTTTTTTTTTATCAAACTATGTCTAAACTGAAGAATAATACTAACGCCACTTTTGTACCAAATGTATATATATAAATTCCTAATCCATTTTCCTTTTTCTTAATTTTTCCTTAATTTACAAGACTCTACCACCCAATCCACTAATTTGAAATCCCAAAATTCAAACATTAACACATGATTTTTTTTTTCAAACCTTTTGTACACTTTCTACTCCGGCCCCTCATGTATCCATGATCCTCATACTTCCTGTAACAACCCATATTTTTCGAAACCAATTTAAAAATTATTTTTAATTGATTTTCATAAAATTAAATATTTTAAATGAATTATTTTGAGAATTAATGATTTAAATTTTATTTTAAATCGAAGTTAGAATGTATAAATTTAAAATTTAATTAAAACGAGCTCGAAATGATGCAATAGTTTGAAAATTCGACTTTAAACTTTGAATGAATGCATAGAATTCAATATAAATCGTATTTTGGTAAAACAAGAAACATCGAAAAATATAGAGTTGTAATTTTCTAACGAATGTAAGAAATGGAGATTTCACTTTATAAATTGTAAGCTGTGTCTAAATTAAAATTTAGAATAGTCGCTATGGAATGTAAATATATTTTTAAAAGGTATATATAGACCGTAGAAAACTCACATTTTACATACAGATGAATTTGGACTCAAAATCACTTCCATTGAGTTCAAAATGTCGTTTGCTCGTTCGAAAACTATAAGCATCGATACATTTGGAGTTGGAGAAATTTTGGTCCTTTTCATTGGATATAGGACCAAAATATCACTTTTTTGCATATGGGCGAATTTGTACTCAAAACCACTTCCATTGAGTTTGAAATGTCGTTTGTGTGCTCGAAAACTATAAGCTTCAATATGTTTCGAGTTCGTGAAAACTGACTCCTGGGTTGGGTCTTGGTTTAGCTAACCTAGCTCACCATATAACCCCCAAATCAGCCCTCTCCTCTTCATTAGTTCATTTCCACTTCAAAGAAATAGAAAATAGGGTAGGGAATGGGAAATTAAAATTCCCTAAACCTAGTTAATCCTAGGAGCTCCAATTCTTGTTGAAATCAAGTAAAAATGTAATACCCCATGATTTTAAATATTAAAATTAATGACTAAAGGAATACTTAATTTCAAATGTGGTAATTAAGGGTAACAGGTTGCGCCATTGCGTTCACCTTGGAATTCTTCTTGAGATAGAGTCCGAGTTTGCGTAAATCGGACTCCGTATGAAGAAGATATCTTTAATATAAATATTGCAGCAAAACACGAAAAAGAAGAATGAGCAAATAATAATGTTTAACATTGTTCTAAGTTTTGTAAGCAAAAGACTTAGTATCTCATTTGGTTAGAACATGTAACTTTCATACAAGAGGTACAGAGTTCGATCTCCACTAGCGCCATATTTTTGTTTTAGGGGAATGGCTAAAAAGTGGCTTAGTCTGAACACAGTTCAAAAAGTGATTTAGTGTGAAAATGGTTAATTAGGAAGATAGATAAAAAGAATATATATATATATATATATACACATATATATATGACGTGTACGCATCATGTGGCGCACGTGGCGCATTTTTTGTTGGTCAAGGATTGCCTTTTTTACGTGGCCTTCTCTGATTGGCTTTGTGACAAATTCTGAGGTGTTAGGGCTTATGTGTCATGCTATGATTGGCTGAGTGACACTTGCTTTAGTTGGATGACCCTGATTGCTCCTAAAACGATCAAACAGCTCTCATAAGATTTAACTTCTATAAAACCAACCATAATCCTTAAACCCTAAATCACACAAATTCATTCCAAGGAGCCACAATGACGTCCATGATCGTTCTATTTTAGGCACCATTCCTTCTTCAACTTAAAAGCAAGATAGAAGCAAGAATCAAAATCAAATCTAAATCCAAATTAGAATAACAATTAGTCTACACCAAAGGCAAGCAATTCAGTTTCAGAATACAGATCCCAGAAGAAAAAAAGACTGTTCTTTTGATTGTGAGTGCTATTTCTTTCACAATATAATTGCTAAATTAATTATGATGGGTTGTAATTGGATTATGAGAACATGTATGTTGAAACACGTGATGTTATTGTCTGTTTGTGAACAAATGACAGTTTTATTGTTGTATGATTGGTAGATCTATTTATGTGTACAATTATACATGTTTAACTTGATTCATTTTATGTAATTTTACATATGTTAATTTGTGAATCATATGCAAGTTTATATTATGTGAATCTTATGCAAATTTATGTGTTAAATAATATGCGAATCTTATGCAAGTTTGCGATGTTAAAACATATGTATGCAAGTTTAGGATGTTGAAACAAATGTGAATCTTATGCAAGTTGGGATGTAAAACATATGTGAATCAAGTATATACATATGCTAGTTTATAAGGGAAAAGTGTGACATTAATTTATGTGTTTAGATCCGTATGCAAGTTCACATTTTTATGTTTAGATCTATGTTTAGATCCATATGCAAGTTCACATTTTGATACTAGATCTATATTTAGATCTAAGGCAGTAAAATACTTATGCAAATTTATGTTTCCTATGCTAGTTTTGTATGTGAATCATATGCTAGTTTGAATGTAAGTTTGTATGAAATTCATATGCAAGTCATAGGAAAACCATATCCATATATGCAAGTTCATAATTACATGTTTAGATCTATACATTTAGATCCATGACAGTACATAGTTTATACAAATTTATGTTTTATGACTATTTCCTATGAAAGTGTTGATTATGCAAATTTATGTTAATATGAATCATAATCATGCCAGTTTTGATCCATGTTATGCTTGTTAGTTTTGTGTGTTATGCAAATTATGATGTTTCTTTCCTTTTTATGAGTTAGACTATATGCAAGTCTAACATATTTCACGTTTAACGTACGAACAACGTGGGGATAATGGGAAAATATTAAATATGTATAATTATAAATTGGCATAAAATGGCATAAAGGCATAAAATTAATTTGAGACATTAATTGGCCTAATTTATATGCATAGTGATTATGGACATAATTTAAGTGATAATTATGGACATGGATTAAAATTGGAAGTTATTGGCAATTTGAAACAGGGATATTAATTCAAATTGGGGTTGAATAATAATGTGTAATAATAAATGCCTAAGACACTAGGTTAGACTCGTTAGTGGTGTAAGACTGCCTGGACCCGCCCAGCAAATCCAGCAACCACAAACGGTAGTCTAATGTGAGAGGTCAAAGGCACAAATTAAATAAGTAATAAAGGCCTAAGACACGAGATTAGACTCGTTTGTGGTGTAAGACTGCCTGAACCTGCCCGGCAAATACAACAACCACAAACGGTAGTCTAATGTGAGAGGTAAAAGGCATAAATTACAAGATGCTTAAACACGAGGTTAAGTCTTGCTTGTAGTGGAAGTCTGCCCGGAACCACCCGGCATATCCAGCGGCCACAAGCAATCGACTTAATGTGAGAGGTCTGTGCAATAATAAATAATCAATGCTGAGCAAAGACGAATATGAATGACAAACAGAAGTTTGGTTGAGTGAGTGATTCTCTGAGTAACAATCTGATGTTGATTTCGGTCTTCAGGTTGGTACTAAGGGAGTTATTCTCTTAACCAATGTATCTGTGAACTAAGATGTGCTTAATCAATAAAAAAACATGGTAAGTGGGTAGGGTTAAGACCAGCTTAACCAATAATATATATATATATATATATATATATATATATATATTAATCTGATATGTGGATCGGGTTAAGACCAGCTTAACCAATAATATATTGATCTAATAAGCGAATAGGGTTAAGACAAACTTAACCAATAATATGCATTGATCTGATAGGGTTAAGACAAACTTAACCAATAATGATATTGACTTGATAAGCGGATAGGGTTATGACCAATTTTAACCAATAAGATATAAGTGGATGGGGTTAAGACCAGCTTAACCATAATATATTTGTCTAATAAGCGGATAGGGTTAAGACAAGCTTAACCAATAACACATGTTGATTTGTTTAGTGAATAACATGGGTGACATGTGGGATATAATTATAAACACTTGACCAAGTTGAAAACATGTAAGAAGACATGAATAAGAAGGGGTTAAGTGGGAAATTCTAGTGGGGACCAACCATAGGTGGAAAGCTTGTGTGGGGACCCTTTTCAAACCAGTAACCCATTAAGTATCTTTGTGAACTCGACCCAAGTCGAGGACGGGACATGCTTACTGAGTTCGACAGTAAGAGGTCAAAACGGGTTAGCAGTGGCAACGCAAGTCCAACAGGGTCATGTGCGTGCGTGGGCCTGGGCTGGTAGGTAAGATGTTGTTGTATCGTGTAGATATAAGTCATGCATCTTTAGCGGTATCGGGTTGACACTTTGGGAAGTGATACACCCCACTGTGGGACCAGCACGGGTATCTACGAGTTAGGGGGCCGATCGAATGGGGAAGGTAGTAGGTACGACTAGCGGAGATAGGAGCAGAAGACACCTATGAAGATAGCAAGGAGTATAACTACTATATTATGAATGAACATTGTAATTTGAATGGGGAGGGTAGTGGGTACGACTAGAGGAGATAGGAGCAGACGACACCTATGAAGGCAGCTAGGAGTATAACTACCATATTATGAATAAACATTGTTGGTTAGTGGGTACGACTAGCGGAGATAGGGGCAGACGACACCTTGAAGACAGCTAGGGGTACGTGAAACTACCATTCTTGTTATTTCATTCAGTAGGCGGGATCAACTTTTAAGGCGACTAGTAATGGTGTTATGTAATTAGCATTGGTGCAGTATAGTAATTATCCTAGAGCGATTAGGAGTGAGATTAACGCCAAAATATTCCTCTATTTGCTTTGTCTTGCCCATTTGCTTCACAGTCATTCCTTATTTTGCCAGTTTATGCCTTATCCTAATTACTTTAATAATTGTATTGTTAAAGTTATGCTACTTGCTAGACTTCATGTCTGACCCCCTTTGTTTTCGCCTCTTATATTCCTTTTCCACCCCAGGTTCTCAGGGTGGGACTAGTACTAGTAGAGCTTGATCTTGGATCTTTTTCTGTCTCTTTTGGAAGTTCTTGGATTGCTAAACTTAAAGTTCAGCTCATCTCTTTTATGGCTACTTGTGTTTGGGGTTATGCTTTTTACTTGGTGTACTCTGAAAACAATTTGTTCAAGATGGATATGAAGTGTACTTGGTTTATGAAGTTATTGTAATCAAACTATTTCTCCACTGCTATAAAAGTTGTTTTTAAATCTTTCAAGTACCAATATATGTATCTATCTTGTTATATTCTGTTCTATACACTAATAATGCTCTACGGAAGTTAATGCATTCCCTTTGTGAGTGACATTAGTGGACGTGGGGTGTTACAGAAAATAAAAGGAAAAGCTTAGATAAGCTCCTCTCCATCTTCTCCAACTCAGTTCCTCTTTGATTTGTGAGATTTCCTATGACCAATATCTTAGTAAATATGTTCATATGATCATAGGTTGTTGATTCTAGTGTTTTTTTTATCGAAGAGAGGATGTTCTAGCTCGCTATTAAATTGATTCATGAGTTCTAACCATCAAAGGTGAGAGCTTTGTGAGTTATTCCTGAACAAACATCTGTGCCATGAGTTTTTAGCTTGTAAAAGTGTATTTTAGAGTTCGTTTGAGTTTGCATATGCTAGTGAATTGGTTAGGTCAGTGTAACTTAGCTGATTTCATGAGTTATGTTTCATTGAATTGAAAATTATGATGAAGATTGTCCACACGATCTAATTCATATGTTTCGAGATGATTTGGTGATCTTGTGAAGCTTCATTGTCACCTCGGCAAAGTCTTTAGTCATCACAAGTCGCTTGTATCGCTTTCACATGCTTTGGTTTGGAATTTATTTCACATTTGAATTTATAAGCCGAATCATTGCAAATCTCTTGTATGAATGTTTGTATATGTGCATTTGGGTATTATAAGTTGTTTGGGCAAGTCTTTGAAGCCTCATTTGCTTGTATGTAACATCATAGGCCTTCGGGCACTTTTTTGTATCACTTTGAACATGTTTTCTGGGAAAATTGTGCTCTAGTTCAGGATGCAGATGTCTGAATATTTTGGATCAGACGTCTGACCTGCTTCAAATAATTATGAATCAAGCAGAGCAAATCAGATGTCTGAAATTTTTAATTCGGATGTCTGAATTTTAATTCAGACGTCTGACAAAATAAATTCTGTAACAGCCCACATTTTACATATCGAAAGATCATAAAATATTTTTGTTTTATTCCCTTAGGGTTGGATCATTCTCATCCTTTAGTATATTGCTTATGGGTATGTGAGACATGTCCATAATTTTAACCGATTTTGTTTGTGACCATTTTGCCCTTGTCAGTCTCGTACATGGCATAACTTTCGACTCAGGTCGAATCAAAGGATGAGACCTGTGCCATTGTAAAGAAAATGATGATTGCCTTTCCGTAGAGTGGTTGCATTAAGGATTTGGCTCAGCGATTTAGGAGAAATTACTGTTTTAAGGTTTTTCAGTTGGTTGTTCAGGTTTTGGTCGCTTAATGGGCAGATTTGGGGGGGGGGGGGGGGAGAGGGCCTATTAGAGGTTTGGAGGAAACTATAAATAGGGGGTAAGGGATATGTGAAATGGTTTTAGTTTTCCATTCTCTCATTTGGAGGCCCTGTGCTCCTCCTTTCTCTAACACCTTTCCACCATTAAAAATCCAAATCCAAGGAGGGAAATCATAGATCTACACGATTGGAGGCTAGACATACATCAATTGAGGCAAGGATTAATCAGATTAAAGTGTTTGGTGCGAAGCACTTGCTGTTTGGATTCCTATTTCATTTATTTATGCTTGTTTGGGAGAATCGGTGAATGGATTACATCTCTCACATGGATTTAATGAAGTGTATGAGTAGTTGATCATGTTTTTCATCAAATTCAAGTATTTTCCATAGATCTATGCCTTATTAAGTTAGAAAAATAATTCCTATAACATTTTATATGAATGTGCAAGTTAGATCCATAGTTTTGTTCATATATACATTTATGGTGAATTTGGTGAATTTTACATGATTATTGATGGAATTTCCATATTGGTGTTATTGTTGATTTTATAACATACTTGTGGTCATATTGGATGAATTAGATGAGTTGATTTCGTCGAACGAACCGTTTTAGAGAAGTTTTGATTGAAATTGGGTTGCATTGGAGGTTGCAGGTTTTGGATCGAACATGGTTGGTCGAACACGGTCGGTCGGTCGAACCATGGGGACGTTTTCTTAGAGGAAAAGAAATGGGTTGGGTCGGTCAAACACTTCAGGGTCGGTCGCTATTGAATGGCTGGGTACGCGATGAAGATGGGTTGGTCGGTCCTCTTTGGGTCGTGTAGGAGTGGATCGGTCGAGCAAGCCAAGACTCGAGCACTTCAGGGTCGGTCGTACTTAGTTACTGGGTCGGTCGAGCTGGGTACAACCGAACAGTTTGGTGTGGTCATGGCATGGGTCGAGCACTCTTTTGGGTCGAGTACCCTTTGGGTCGAGCATAGATAGGGTTGGTCTGGCATGGTGTGGTCTGGCCGAGCAGAACAAGGTTGTTTTTCTGAAAATTTATATTTTCGGGTACAACCTGGATTTGAAGAAAAGAGCTTGGAAAAAAAAATTCGGGGGCAACCCCCCGAACCCTACCCACAACGCAGTGATGTTATTGGCTCGGCAATGGTGTGACTTTGAAGTGAATTCCATGAAGGAATGATGAAGTGAGGTGAATTGTTCATCAGATGTGACGAATGTGGAAACGATTCAAGGATGTATTGAGTTCGTGTGAAGTGATTGCTCTAAAGTGTTTTGAGCTAATTAATAGTCGTAACTGATAACAACTAGAGATTAGAAGGCCGAGGAATTTCTGTTGTCGTAGGTTCCAGCAGACTCAAAGCAGGGGTACAATTGAAGACCAATTATAGGTCGAGTGCCCTCGGCGTCATGTATGGCCTAGACACGTGTAGAGTATAACGTGTAACACGTGTTGAGTATAGCGTGCGACACGTGTTGAGTATGGCATGTGCAGTTTTGCTAGAACCGGGGCGTCGAGTATAGTCCTTGCCAGTTGATAGCGAGTTGTTAGCCAGTCATACGATAACAGTGGTTTCAAAGCAAGGTTTACGGTGGTAGCTAGAGTTAGTCACGGATGTTTGAATGCTTTGTTGTGATGATGGTTGATTTGCTTTTGCCATGTATGAATGGTTGTTCCGATTTCCATGTCTAGATTGTTATTCCTTTGGATGTATGGATCGTAAAGGCTATCACTGTTTGGTGTGGGGAAGGCAGGTGTAAGTCGTCTCTGGAGCTGGATAGATAAGTTGTTTATTTACCTATTCCCATATACTTTATTGATGAAGTTTGTTAGCTATTTTATCGCTCACTAAGACTGTTGTCTGACTCAGGATTTTATGTTTCCTCTTATTACCTTGGGCTATTCATCCGGTTGTGGATGGGCAGACTGAGAAGCAGGTGACAGATGATGCTTTAGTGAGAATGACGATGTTGATCAATGGCAAGCAAGAGGCTCATGTATCTGTTTTACTACTATCTAGTATTTGTTTCCGCTGTTTGTTATTTCTTTGAGTGTCATAGTGAGGAAAATTGTACAAACACTGTAGTTGATATCCACGTGTATGGGAAATACTTTCTAGTTGTCATGAAAGTTTAGTGTTTTCTACTTCACTATCACTACCTGTTGTATATGTTATATTACATTTTATCCTTGCGCTGTGAGTTTACGACAAGTTCCGCTTATGTATCATACCTTGATGATTGCCTAGAGCTTCCTGACACACCTTTTAACACATTATTCCTCTTGTATAGTGCAGGGGTTGTGGGCGGTCGTCACAAATTCAAATGTCTGAAATAGCTCAAAAATGAACTAAATCCTTGCTGGTTCAAGAAATTGCAAATTCAGACGTCTGAATTTTTAGGTCAGACGTCTGAATTTTGTTTTTCTGTTGTTGACCAGTGGTGACCACAGTCAACAGTTTAGGTCCATCCAGACTCTTTCTCGACCGAGTTTCGGCCCATTTAGACTTTGTTTGTGACTTGTCAGTTTCTCTGATTCGTAGATTTCAGCAGCCAGATTCGTATGAAATCATTTTATAAAATCGTCAATTAAAAAATGATGGAGTGGAAACCAATGGTGAGAACTCTCTCACTCAAATTATTTGTACAGTTATATATAACTCAATATATGTTGATTGCTTGGGATAGCAATATTTGTTTGATGGTTGATGGATTTTTACGGTTTTAATGCTATTATTATTAAACTGTAGATAAATTCACATGGATTGTGATGCAAACCCCATAAAGGTATTGGGATGATAATTTTACATATCACCCAAGTATTCAAATAATGATATTTGTTTGATGATTGAAAACCCCACACGGGTCTGGGGATGATAATAAATTCACACATCTTGTAACACCCCATAATTTTAACGACACCAAAGATGATAAATTAAAGAACAATTAATTTGAAATAAGTTGTTAACAATAAATTAAGGAAAACTTAATTTAATATTCAAAATTAAGTAAAACTGATAGCGACATTGTGTCTGTCTCGAAATTCTACTCAAAATAGACGCATGGTTTGCATAAAACGTACTTGGTATGAAGAAGTTATCAAGATTTGTATATGCGTAAGAGGAATATATATAGGGTCCAGAAATTCAAAATTAGATCCATAAATTCAAAAATCGGTTCGAAATTCGAAATTTAGAGAGGCGACTGATTTCCCGCCTATGGGTGTCGACCCCATCAAAGGGGTGTCGAACCCATCAAAGGGGGGTCGACCCCACCAAAGGGGTGCCGACAACTTCAAGGGGGGGTCGACCGCATAGGGGGGTGAACCCCCCCCCCCCCCCGAGCAGATTAGGGCGAAATACTTCATTCTGTATCTGGACACCTTTCTGCGCAAGATTCATTGATCCAAGGTTATATAAAGAACCCTAAACCTAGATTTTTATTCATTTGAAAAATGGTGGCGACGGCGGAGCTCTGCTACAATGTAAATTGAATAGCCTATTCTTCTCCAACTCCAATTCAGCAAATATTATACAAATCCAACGATGGCTACAACAACAACAAATCCAATGTGTTCTTCACAATAACTTGGATCCATTTCCTTAGATCTATTCACTGTGAGTTCATGTTATGTTTAGGTCTAAATATTTAATTGGTAATCATAAAATGTATGTAAAAATTGGATATTGGATCTATGCCTAAACAAGTTCTGTTATGACATAATTATCAGATCTGCCTTTATATGTTCATATCGTCACCATGTGAAATCTTGTCATAATATGCCTATTGAGTTTTTATGCCTATTTCTATCAATTTAATATTGATTCGCTATTATGCCTATTCTTAATTCTCTTCTCTCCCTCTCCCTTTTATTTTTATTTAGCGAGGCTACCTTCAAGCCTAGGCCTAACACTGAAATATGCGAACGTGCGAAATTAGGAACGATTGGGAAAGACATAATTTGGGGCATAATTGGTATTGGAAAATATGAATATAAATTTGGGCACAAAATTTGGAAATATACAAATATGGATTTGGAGGCATATATCATGTTGGATAATGCGAATATCAATTTAGGCATATGTTGGAAAATATGATTTGGGCATAGATTGGAACATATGTAATGGGCATATATTGGAACATATGTAAATTATGATTTGGGCGTAAATTGGAATATATGTGAATATGAATTCATGCATAACTTGTATTGAAATATGTGAATATGAACTAGGGACATAAATGAGCAAATATGCCAATACGGATTTGGGCATAATATATATACCTTGATTTATGACTTGGGAAAATGGGCATGTTGTGCATAATGAAATATGAATTAAAAAGGGGTATGAAAAATTATAATTGGAATAGGGAAATTTATTAATATGAATATGCCTAAAATAATGGAACCGTAGTAACGCTTAGACACGAGGTTAGATTGCACTTGTGGTATAAGTCTGCCCGGAGTCGCCCGGCATATGCAGCGACCACAAGTGGTTAATCTATTGTGAGGCGTCTAATGCATAACAACTCCATGACACAAGGTTAAGTTTAAACCTGTGGTTTAAGTCTTCCTAGAATCGTCCGGCATATCCAGCATCCACCAGTGGCTGACTTAATGTGAGAGGCCTGGGGAATTAACATGTATGAACAGAAATGATAAGATGTTTAGGCCTGTCCTAGAGACAAGTTGAAATTATAACTTAAGTTATAATAAATGAAAAAGGGAATAGAATAACATATGTAAGGGGATAAGCTATACTTAATTGTAAATTAAGTTATTTACAAGAGAAAGAATTTGAAATCTACGGATGAGGACAACATAAGTTATATTTATGAAAGGGAAATTTATTAGTAAACCTTAGTTAAGAGAACTAAGTTAATAAGTAAACAATAATAAGGTGAAACTATGATTAAATGGAAAAGAATGTTGGAAAACTTGTAAAATGAAATAAGTTATATTTAATCATAAATGGTTAAGTGGCATGTTAATTAGGAAACATGTGAATTGAGATATACTTAATAACATATTAAGTAGAACATGTTATTGTAATGATGTAACCAAGCAAGAATACTACAGAGATTGTGGATTACAGATATTGGGCCATAATCTAGAGAATAACATGTTGTGGGCTTATTAATGAGCTTAAATGGGTTAAGTTTTATAACCAAAATTAATAAGCAAGAGGAACTTGGTAACTTGATTAAGAATTCAATATGAATAAGAATAACCAAGTTAAATGAAAACCTGATGAGTTAAGGCAAGAGCATAAAAGAATGCTTAGACATAGGGTCTAAAATCATATTAAAGTGAGGCTCTTAGACCAGTCCACATGTTTAAGGGTGAATAACCCAACGACGTAGATCATCATGGTGTTATAAGGAATGAGGGGGAGCGCACATTTATCTAGTTGTTTTGACGGCTCCGAAGGACTGGAAGGGGAAGCACGCGGCTTCCTAAGATACGTAAGGTGCTCTTGGTAGTCCTCTGTGTTGTGGCAAATGTTTAGGCTGTGCTCACAGAGGTTGGGTCTGCGCGTAACTACTAGGTGGGTGGGCCTTGACTGCAAATGTAGCTTTGCAGTCAGAATGTTGTGAGGCGGTGACACTAGAGTGATTCGGCAGTTGCCTCAATGGGGCAGCGAAGGGTCACGACCAACAAGGATAGTAGATCGTCGGATACCCGTCATCGACAGCCAGTGGGATGCGAAAAGCCTAGAGCTAAAATAAATAAACCATTCAACCTTCACTATCGGGGTACGGTGGTTGAAGGAAGACACCAAATGGATGTTTAGATTGTTTTTTACTAGGGGCAGTCATTTAGCACTTGTAGTCTTTACTAGTTGAGGTAGGGGCCGAGGTAGGGCCATAACCACAATGGAAAGCAGACTCTAGGAATATATGTAATTTGAGACTCTTAAAGGCGGGGCTGTACAGGTATGGAAAAGCTCCCGACCGAGTTCTGTGTTTCTTTTATCACCCTGCCATGGAACTCGGTGCACATTAGAGGACTTGCGATTAAGGCATCGAGCTACAATTACAATACATACGTGGGACAGTCTAGATACAAGCATGACTACTCTGGATGATGTATCGTAGACTTGAGAGCATTACTCCGGAATGAAATCTTATTCGATCGATGGTGGCATGCTGTATGCTTACATAGCATAGTAATGACAGATATATGCAGAACGTTACATTGTTATTAGAGATCCATACGTCACTCCGACGTAGGATGAGGGACTGCATACTTTTCGGTGGTAGTACGAGGGAAACCGTCGAGTGGAGTACCATGGGGTGCACCTCATCATTGTGGGGTAGCTACATGTATACCATATTAGGTCAATCCACTGGGAAGTAAATGGGTACGACGCGTGTATAAGCATTGAGTGTCGTTAATCCAAGTAACCTAACAATAAAAAATGTAATGGAACAGTATTTCTAGGGATCATTCTGTTTCTTATATACTTGTATTGGTGTGGTGCAGAGAAACGCATTTAAGAAGTGCAATATATTCTGTTCAAACTTATCTTTCTCAATTCACACTTGTCCTTGTTATTGTTATCTTGTTCTTCTAGTTTTTATATACCTGCCACGACACTTTTATTTATTTATATTTAAAAGTAACTGGACTCGCCAGACTTTATGTCTGGCCCTTTTTGTTTCCTCTTCCCTCTCTTCCATTTCCCCCTAGGTTCTTAGGGTTGGAATGCTTAGAGTTGATTTGGATTCTCTCAGCTTAGCTTGGATTTTGGATACTTATGTACCGCTTTGACTTCTTGCCAATTCTCTTATGGCTTCGCACGGGAAATATGGTTTTATGCTTTTGTACTCTGATATTTTTGGCAAGACAGATTATTAATGTAATTGGCTATTTCAAACTTATGATGTAAACTAAGTATTTGGAACCATGATGTTTTTATTTAAATAAAGTTTTTAATTCCGCTGCTATTTTACAAGTCTGTCTTGTGATATTATGTTCTATTTACCTATAACGCTTCATGAAACTTAATGCATTCTATATAGAGTGACATCAACGGACGTGGGGTGTCACATTTGGTATCAGAGCATATGGTTATAAGATCGGATAAAATAAGTATTTCAAAATAAAAAGTCTATTTTTGAAAAGCATATTTCCCAAAGCCATGAATATCTTCTCGATTCTCCTCTTGATTTCTTTTCCTTTTTGTTCGGGGAACCATTTCTTCCCTAAAGGGTATCCCCATTTCGGCATGGTTCCATAGGCATGTTAAAACTATGGTACATGTCGAAGGGCAAAGAAATGTCCAACCTCCATCTATAGCCACAATAGTTACACCTACGACTTATTTTCCCTTAAGCCTCGTGAGGATTTCCGTGTGATGGAGGCAGCTTTCAAGAGACTTGTTAGCATGTTGCACAAGGACGGAAAAATGGAGAATAAGGGGAGTTGGGGCTAGGGAGCACAACCCAAAGATGAAAGAAGATGGTCGCTTAAGAAGGGAATATAGATGAAAGAAGAATACCATAACTTCGGAACAGTTGGTCATCTGAAAAAGGATTGCAGAAAGAGAAAAGGCGTTTGTTACCACTTTGGTAACGCGGAACACCTTATTAAGGAGTGCCAAAGAGACACGGACAAGGATAGAGGGTAGGAACTTCTAGAGGTCAAGCTAATATTCTCATTACTGGTGGACAGGATAGTGGTAAGAAAGTTTCCATCAAAGGTTAGATTTCTATTTCTGATCATCCTGTTAGGATTCTTTTTCTGGCGCTTCGCATTTTTTTATATCTGATCCTTTAGTTGAGTCTCTGCACATAGATACTAGTATGGTTTTGGATCTCATTATTGACTCAACCCCCATTAGAGGTACGACTCATTTATCGATGATTTTTCAAGGATTGAGAATCTTTGTGTTAGGCATCGAGTTTAATTGCAATGCATACGTTCTTGATTTCATAAGATACGATTTGATTCTGGGGATGGATTGGTTAACCATATATGGAGTCATTCTAGATTGTGAGAGGAGGGTCGTTATACTTCTTACTTGCCATGGAAAGACTCTCGAGATTTCTTATGACTCCAAAACGGTCTGTCATGCTTAGCCTCCTAAAACCTCTTGATATATCTATCGATGATTTGCGATCTGTACCAATAGTTGTAAGTATCTTGATGTTTTGATGAGGTTCGGGGTTTATTCCCAAGGCACGAGATTGGTTTCCGCATATACTTGGTGGACAATGCAAAGCCAGTTGCATTTCCTGTGTGACATGTGACTCCTAAAAGAAAAGAGGGGACTTAATAAGCAAGTAGGGGAGCTACTTGAGAAGAGGTTTGATATGTGAATCATATCAGAATGGGAAACCTATTGAAGACAATCCTTGAAGAAGCCCATCATTCTAATATGACTACTCATCTAAGAGGTAATAAAATGTATAAAGTTCTAGGTAGTGGAGACAAACTTGCGAGAGGAAGTGAAAGCAGAGAAGGAAGCAATGATTGGATGAGTTCCGACTTGCATACCTGGATCGGAGGTTAAGAAATTGTGCAACAAAGAAGTGAATCTAGTAAAAGTGCAAAGGGGAGAGAACTGCGAGGATGCTACTTGGGAGGCTGGAGACAAGATTCGTGCTTCATATCCTTTCCTTTTCGAGAATATGTTCTTAACTTCTTTTTCCAAGCCCCGAATTAATACTTGTACCTATCGTTCGAATATCTCATATCGATCAAGTCTTTAGGTTGAAAACTAATGAATGTAAACATGTGTTTGAGACATGTTATGTTTGATGGATGCAAGTATTTTATAGTGATTTCTCGTGGATGCATATACACACAATAGGCACTAGATCGGCTTAATCACGTACATATTGCATAAGGAAGTGTGTACATTTTAAATTTTTTTGGATGAAAATGGGTGTATCGTTACATTGATGTTGAATTTGGATAGATGATTGTGCACACATATAGAACTTACATATGTTAGGATAATTTGCATACATTTTGGTTGCATGACACAAACATACATTGCGTTAAGGAGGCCAACTGAATCAGTAGACCGCCTGATCTTTCGCTTTAGTTTCTGGACATACACACACACTATTGCATATGTTCATAAAAGCATTAGAAATTCCTTAAGGGCAATGGATTCCTGTGATTTCTAGATGAATGTATGATTGTTGGATGTCGGGATATACATTCTTCTTAACTTAGAGATTTCGGGGATGAAATCCTTTGAATAAGGGAGAATGTAACACCTCGTAATTTTGACGACATCAAAGATGATAAATTAAAGAATAATTAATTTGAAATAAGTTGTTAATAATAAATTAAGGAAAACTTAATTGAATATTCATAATTAAGTAAAACGGACCATGTCATTGCGTCAGTCTCGAAATTCTGCTCAAAATAGATACTTGGTTTACGTAAAATAGATTTCGTATAATGAAGTTATCAAGGTTTGAAGTCTATATACACGCAGGAAGAATATATATATATATATATATATATATATATATGGTCCAGAAATTCAAAATTAGGTCCAGAAATTCAAGAATCGGTTCAAAATTAGAAATTTGGGGAGGCGGTAGATTTCCTGCCCATGGGTGTCGACCCCATCAAAGGGGGGTCGACCCCACCAAAGGGGTGTCAACACCTTTAATCGACCCAATAAGGGGGAGGGTCGACCCCCTGAGTAGACTTTATTTTGTATCTGGACACCTTTCTGAGCGAGATTCATTGATCCTAGGCTATATAAAGGACCCTAAACCTAGGTTTTTATTCATCTGAAAAATGGTGGCAATGGCGGAGCTCTGCTACAATGTAAATTGAATAGCCTATTTTTCTCCAAATCCAATTCAGCAAAGATTATACAAATTCAACGATGGCTACAACAACAACAAATCCAACGTGTTCTTCGCAGTAATCTAGGTCCATTTCCTTAGATCTATTCACTATGAGTTCATGTTATTTTTAGATCTAAATATTAATTTGTAATCATAAATTATATATAAAAATTGGATATTGGATCTATGCCTAAACAAGTTCTGTTATGACATAACTATCAGATCTGCCTTTATATGTTCATATCGTCACCATGTCAAATCTTTTCATAGTATGCCTATTTCTATCAGTTTATTATTGATTCGCTATTATGCATATTCTTGATTCTCTTTTCTCCCTCTATTCCCTTTTATTTTTATATAGCCAGGCTACCTTCGAGCCTAGGCCTAACATTGAAATATGCGAATGTGCGAAATTGGAAACGATTGGGAAAGACATAATTTGGAGCACAATTGGTATTGGAAAATATGAATATAAATTTGGTGATAAAATTTAGTAATATACGAATATGGATTTGGGGGCATATATCATTTTGGATAATGTGAATATGAATTTAGGCATACGATGGAAAATATGATTTGGGCGTAAATTGGAACATATGTAAAATATGATTTGGGTGTAGATTAGAACATATGTAAAATATGATTTGGGCGTAAATTGGAATATATGTGAATATGAATTTAGGCGTAACTTGTACTGAAATATGTGAATATGAACCAGGAACATAAATTAGCAAATATGTGAATACGAATTTGGGCATAATATATGTATACCTTGATTTATGACTTGGGAAAACGAGCACATTGTGCATAATGAAATATGAATTAAAAAGGGGCATGAAAATCTATAACTTGAAGAGGGAAATTTATTAATATGAATATGCCTAAAATAATGGAACCGTAGTAACGCTTAGACACGAGGCTAGATTGCATTTGTGGTATAAGTCTGCCCGGAGCTGCCCGGCATATCCAGCGACCACAAGTGGTTAATATAATGTGAGGGGTCTAATGCATAACAACACCATGACACGAGGTTAAGTCTAAACTTGTGGTTTGTCTGCCCAGAGCTGCCGGTATATCCAGCATCCATAAGTGGCTGACTTAATGTGAGAGGTCTGGTGCATTAACATGTATGAACATAAAATATAAGATGTTTAGGCTTGTCCTAGGGACAAGTGGAAATTACAACTTAGGTTATAATAAATGAAAAAGGAAATAAAATAACTTATGCATTTGGGATAAGCTATACTTAATTGTAATTTAAGTTATTTACAAGAGCAAGAATCCAAAATCTACGGACAAGGACAACATAAGTTATATTTATGGAAGGTAAACTTATTAGTAAACCTTAGTTAAGAGAACTAAGTTAATAATTAAAAATGATAAGGTGGAACTATGATTAAATGGGAAAGAATGAGGGAAAACTTGTAAAATGAAATAAGTTATATTTAATCATAAATGGTTAAGTGACATGTTAATTAGGAAACATGTGAATTGAGATATACTTAATAACATACTAAGTAGAACATGTTATTGTAATGATGTAACCAAGCAAGAATAATAAATACATTGTGGATTATAGACCTTGGGCCACAATCTAGAGAATAACATGTTGTGGGCTTATTAATGTGCTTAAATAGGTTAAGTTTTATAACCAAAATTAATAAACAAGAGGATCTTGGTAACTTGATTAAGAATTCAATATGAATAAGAATAACCAAGTTAAATGAAAACCTAATGAGGTAAGTCAAGCACATAAAAGAATGTTTAGACATAGGGTCTAACAACATATTAAAGTGAGGCGCTTGGACTAGTCCACATGTTTAAGGGTGAATAACCCAACGGGGTAGATCATCATGGTGTTATAAGGCACGAGGGGCAGCGCACATTCATCTGATTGTTCTGACAGCTCCGAAGGACTGGAAGGGGAAGCATGCGGCTTCCTTAAATACATAATGTGCTCCTTGTAGTCCTCTGTGAGGTGGCATATGTTTAGGCTGTGCTCGCAGAGGTTAGATCTGCGCGTAACTACTAGGTGGGTGGACCTTGACTGCAAATGTAGCTTTGCAGTCAGAATGCTGTGATGCGGTGACACTATGGTGATTCGGCGGTTGTCTCAACGGGGAGGCGAAGTGTCACGGGCAACAAACATAGTAGATCGTCGGATACCCGTCATCGGCAACCAGTGGGATGCGAAATGACTAGTTCTAAAACCAATAGACCATTCGCCCTTCACTATCGGGGTACGGTGGTTAAGGGAAGACACAAAATGGATGTTTAGATTATTTTTTATTATGGGCAGTCGTTTAGCTCTTGTAGTATTTACTAGTTGAGGGAGGGATCGAGGTGGGGCCATAGCCACCATGGAATACAGACCATAGGAATATCTGTATTTTCAGGCTCTTAATGACGGGCCTGTACAGGTATGGAAAAGCTCCCGACTGAGTTCCATGTTTCTTGTATTGCACTACCACGGAACTCGGTGCACATTAGAGGACATCCGATTGAGGTATCGAGCTACAATTACAGTGCATACACGGGACAGTCTAGATACATTCATGATTGCTCTGGATGATGTATTGTAGACTTGAAGGCATTACTCCGGAATGAAATCTAATTCGATCGGTGGTGGCAATCTGTATGCTTACGTAGCTTAGTAATGGAAGATATATGCGGAACGTAACATTGTTATATAGATATTCGTACGTGACTCTTGCGTAGGATGAGGGACTACATACTTTTCTGTGGTATTACGAAGGAAACCGTGCGAGTGGGGTACCATGGGGTGTACCTCAGCATTGAGGGTTAGCTACATATATACCATTTTAGGTCAACCAACTAGGAAGTAAATGGGTATGACGTGTGTAAGCATTGAGTGCCGTTAACCCAAGTAACCTAACAATCAAGAAAATGTAATGGACCAGTATTTGTAGGGATCATTCTGTTTCTGATATACTTGTAACACCCCGAATTTCGGTTAATGCAAAAATTCACAAATTAAAGAATAACTAATCCCAGATGTGGGAATTAGGGGAAACGGGTTGCACCATTGCGTTCGTCTCGGAAAAATACGCGAAATAGAGTCTAAGTTTTCGAAAATCGGAGTCCGTATGAAGAAGATATGGACGAACGAAGTTAGGCAGAAAAACCGAAAACAAGCAAGAATGCACTGGCGCACTTGTGAAGTGCGCCAACACAAAAATGCACTGGCGCACTTGTGAAGTGCGCCAACACATTTTTACACTGGCGCACTTGGGAAGTGCGCCCGTGTCGGGACAGGAAACCTGCACAGTTTCTAGAGAGTTCTGTGGTTGGGTGCACCAGTTTGGGGTTTGGGCTTGGTCTTAGGGCTGGTTTCTGGAAGGTTCCGAAATCTAAGGGTCCTAATCTAATTTAGGGTTAATCTAATGGCCTAAAACACTTGCCTAATCCTATAAATAAGACCCTAAGCTAGCCCTAAATGGTCATAATCCTATCTCCTAACTAAACTATGCCAAAAATTTCTATGATCATGGCCTCCACTCAAAACCCTAGCCTCCATCCTATTTCTAAACTATTTCTATGAAGGCTTTCATGTGCATACAAGCATCTTTGAGTTGTATGAGTGATCATTGGCTTGCATTCATCATCAAGTTGCAAGCTTTATGTTCAAGGCTAGAGTTTTTGGGTGATTTGTGGCAAGGGATTGCTTATTGGAGTTTAGTGGTGAGTTTCTATAGACTTAACAATCAATTGTTAAATTGATTATGATAGGATATGATAAGATATGGCTATGTTTGTGGAATCAATGTGTTTATGCAAGTTTAGTATAGTGTATGTTGTGTGCTATATGCAAGTTTAATGCTATGTTTTATGATGCAAAACACTATGTTGAACATTGATTCATATGTAACATGTTATGCAAGCTATATGGGAGATTATATGCAAGTCTATATGTAACATGTTATGCAAGTTATGTATTTGGTTTTATGCATGCTAAGTATTTGGTTTTATGCATGCTATGTATGTGGTTTTATGCATGCTAAGTATTTGGTTTTATGCATGCTAAGTGTTTGGTTTTATGCAAGTTGTCTCTTTTATGATATGCATAATATATGCAAGTTATGATACATATTCATATGCAAGTTATGATACATATTCATATGCAAGTTATGATGCAAGTTCATATGCAAGTTATGATGCAAGTTCATATGCAAGTTATGATGCAAGTTCATATGCAAGTTTATGTGCAAGTTCATATGCAAGTTGTCTCTTTTATGATATGCATAATGCAAGTTTGGGTTAAATACTAGTTGGGTTTAATGTATGTTCATATATGCAAGTTGACACCTTTTGAACCCATGATAAAGTTACATGCTATGTTGGCTAAACCCATGACCTTTGTGATGAATCTTCCCTTTATTATGTCGTGTTATGAGAATGAACTACGTGGGGAACGATGGGGTTAATATGCATGTTAATAAAATGATGTGAAATGGGTATGATTAATCATACCACAAATTAAATGGACGTAATTGGGAATTTACCTATTAAGTTAGGTCTACCCATATTATGGAGTTGGGAATTTACCTATTAAGTTAGGTCTACCCATACTATGGAATTGGGAATTTACCTATTGAGTTAGGTCTACCCATATTCTTAAAAATGTGTAATTAATTAGGCATAATTAATTCAAATTATGGGGGTGATTAATTAGGTGTAATTAATCAACTAAGACACGAGATTGGACCCTTTTGTAGCGGAAGTCTGCCCGGAACCGACCGGCCATCCAGCAGCTACAAATGATTGGCCCAATGTGAGAGGTCTTAGTCATAAATTAAATACGTGATTAAAGTAAAGACACGAGGTTAGACCTTTTTATGACAGAAGTCTGCCCGGAACCAACCGGCATATCAAGCAGTCATAAAAGATGGTCTAATGTGAGAGGTCTTTATGAGGTCATGATCTTAATTACTTAAGAAACACTTAACCATATTAGCATGTAGAGGGACATGAGGGGTTAAGTGGGTGCCTTGGGTGGCATGTGGAAATCTAGTGGGTTGCCTTGGGTGGCAATAGAAAATACGATTAGAATACTTAACCAAAGAGGAACATGTAATTAAACATGGGTTAAGGGTTAAGTAAGTGCTTTGGGTGGCATGTGGAAATCTAGTGGGTGCCTTAAGTGGCAATTGATATATGATTAGATGACTTAACCAAACCTTAACATGTAGGTGGGCATGATTATAAAAGGGGTTAAGTGGGATACACTAGATAAAATAACAAGCTTAGGTGGTAGCTTGTGGGGGCCCATTTCAACCAATATCCCAAACGTATCTTAGTGGGCTCGACTCTAGTCGAGTGACGGGACACGCATATTGGGCTTGACTATAAGAGGCCAAAATGGGTTAGCGGTGGCAACGCATGACCAACGGGTTTCATATGCGTGTGTGGACCCGGGCTGGTAAATAAGACGTTGTTGCATCGTGTAGATATAAGCTGTGCACCGTTAGTTTTATCAGGTTGCCACGTTGGGGAATGGTACACCCCACGGTGGGGCCAGCACGGGTATCTATGTTAGGGAGCCGATCGAATGGGGAGTAGTGTGTACACCTAGTGGATTGTAGGGCCCCGTGGCGTCTACTTAGTCACCTAGGGGTACGCAAGAACTATTAAGTTAATTTTATAAGTCCATAGCTGGGATCAACCTTTAAGTTAGGAATGACTGGTGTGGTGCAGTGTAGGAATTACCCTTGGGTGGGTAGATCTGGGGTGGTGTAATCCAGTAATTATCCTTGGGTGGATAAATGCGTCTTTTCGGTTATCTTAGTACGTCCTGTGTTTAGTTGGCTACTTAGTGTAGTCATTATCCCCAGAGGTACCGTACCTTGTTTATATCATACCCTAATTACTTTAATGATTGTATTGTTAGGGTTATAGGACTCACTCAGACTTATGTCTGACCCCGTTGTTTCTTTATCTTTTTCCCAACCCTCAGGTTTTCAGAATGGGCCTAGCACTAGTGGGCTTTGATCAGACTGCTTTATCTATCTTTTGGAGCTTGGACCGTGGATGTAAAGCTCAGTTTATCTTTTCTATTATGGCTATTAGGTTATGTAGTGGGATTATGTACTTTCGTTTTTATCAGGATGGATATTATGTACTTGACTCTTATTTATGGTTTTGGTGTAACCAAACATGTTTTACTTTCCGCTGAAATGAAATGATGTTTTAAATTCTCAAGTATTACTTATATCTGTCTTGTTGTAATTTTTCTGTTCTATATTCACTTAAAATACTCCACCGATGTTATGGCATTCCCTTAGTGAGTGACCGTAGCGGGTGTGGGGTGTTACACGTGGTATCAGAGCTTAAGGTTACCAGAACAGATAAAATTTTTAGAAAAACTATTTTCTAAGAATATTTTTGAAAGGAGTATTTTCAAAAACATGTCTTTTAAGAGAAAAGTTTTTGAAAGAAAAGCATAATCCCCAATAGCCATATCTATATCTTTCGAATTCTCCGTTTTGAATCTCTTCCTCTCTCGTTTTGAGTTTCCCCTCCGCGTATAGATGACCTTTCTAAGATAGATAAGAACGGAAAACCACTTCAAGGGACTTAGACATTAGTCGGATTAGAAGTTGGTTCAAGAAGGAGGAGGACTGGTAGGTATCTATTGGATAGACGATGGGAGGAAGGCTCAAATATTTGTTTGGTTAATGAAGGATGAAACCTCATTGGTGGGAGGTTACGAGTGGAGAATGGGAAGAAGAAGGCGAGTAGTTATCCTTTTGGAGGAATGGGACACCGTATTAGGATTGTCCAAAGGGGCATGGGCAAGGTATGGAATCTCCTGGAGGGTAGTTGTATTCCCTCGCGGCTAGTGTACCAGATGGGGATAGGACCGTCTAGGTTGGAATTTGGATTTCTTTATTATCCGGTTCGAACTTTATTAGATTCTGACGCATCGAGTTCGTTTATCTCATCATTGTTAGTTGAGTCACTGCACTTAGACACCAGTTTGGTAGATGATCCCTTAGTTGTTTCAAACTCAATTGGGACTCCATGATGTGTTTGGGTTTGAAAGTTTCTATACTTAGCGTTGAGTTTAGATGTGATGCTTTTTGGGGCTTCACGGGCTATGGGTTAGTTTGGGCATGGACTGCTTATCCAGTAGGGGTGCCGTTCTTGATTTTGAAGGGAGAGTTGTTAGGCTTATGACCTGCTTGGGTAACACTCTCGAGATCTCTTGTAATCCCATGGAATCTGTTATGCTAAGTTATCTAGAATCGCTTGACACGTCGGTCGAGAGTTTGCGATCTGTTAGAGTGGTCCGGGAATACTCGGATGTGTTTGAGGAGGTGAAGGGCTTACCTCCGGAGCGGGAGATTGACTTCTGAATATATCTGGTAGACAATGCTAAACCTGTATCTTTACCAGTGCGCCACATGGCTCCTCGCGAGAGTAGGGAACTCCATAAGCAAGTAGGGGAGTTGCTTGAGAAGGGGTCCATAAGACAAAGTATATCGGAGTGGGGTGCTCCAGTAGTTTTTGCTACGAAGGCGGATGGGTCCCTCAGACTTTGTGTAGGCTAAAAAGAACTAAATAAACTCACAAAGAAGAATAGACACCCATTGCCGAGGATTGATGATCTCTTTGATCAGTTGGTTGGCGCCTCAGTATTTTCGCAAGTTGGACTCAGCCACGGGGTTTCGTCAGTTGAGAGAGGCTGAGGATAGTATAGAGAAGATTGCCTTTAGGACTTCGGATGGTTTTATGAGTGGCTGGTGATGCCATTTGGTTAAACGAACGCCTCCGCATACTTTGTTGATTTGATGAGAAGGGTGTTCAGGGAGTACCTAAATAAGTTCGTGATGATCTTGGTGGATGACATTTTGGTCTTTTCTAGGAGCGAAATAAGTTTTCGTATGTGCTCAATAGGTTAAGCAAAGCCCGTTATGGGATAAACAGTGGTTTTGGAGCGAGACTGGCAAGGACATCCAGAGTTGAACAAGGGCTTAATTATTTAGCCGTTTTTACATCATCTCACGTAGGTCGTCTGAATTCGAAGGAGGTATCCTTTGGGTGTTTGTCTGATATTGGTTTAGGCCTTTGGGGCTTGCATTTGGGGGATGTCGAGTTCGACTAGGGTGGTCTGTGTGAGAGATGGATAGTTGTGACGATTTTGCATGGGAGAATATCCTGATTTTCTCTAGAAGTGGAGAAAAGCATGCCCTACATCTTAGGGAAGTGTTGGAGACTCTTTGAGCGCATTGTCTTAAGACAACAAAGGTGGATGGAATTCTTAGCATCCTATGAGTTTGAGATAGCGTATACCCCTGGCAAGGGTAACGTGGTGGCAGACGCCTTAAGCAGAAAAAGGCTGTCTTTGAGTCCATTGTTCGTGGAATGGCGAAGCTTGGAGTTTAATTCTATGTTTGACTATAGACCTTCCGTTGACTTTGTACCCGGTTTGCTAGCCTCCTTGGAGGTTAGGCCTACTCTTTTGGGGCGGATTGGCGAGGCTCAGCGAGACGACCCACAGTTGGTTGAGTTAGTAGAGAAGCTTATAAGGGGGGAGTCGTCCAGCCATTTGGGTAGATACACCATAGATGATAGGGGATGGTTGCATAGAGACGATAGACTTTGTGTACCGCAAGATGAGGGTTTGAAGAAGGCTATTTTGGATGATGCACATCGTTCAAGAATGACTATTCATCCCGGTGGAGACAAAATGTACCAAGACATGAAGAGAGTTTTCTTCTGGGCCGGTATGAAGAAAGATGTGGCCGAGTATGTGGCTAGATGCTTAGTGTGCCAACAAGTTAAAGCGGAGCAAAGGAAACCCGGTGGGTTGCTACACCCATTGGAAGTTCCGCAATGGAAGTGGGATAGTGTCTCGATGGATTTCATCGATGGGTTACCGAGATCGAGGAAGGGCAATACGGGAATTTGGGTTGTGGTAGACAGACTTACCAAGAGTGCCCATTTTATACCCGTGAAGAGTAAGAGGACCGCTCCATGGCTTGCTTCAGTCTGTGTTAGAGAGATTGTTAGATTGCATGGCGTACCATCCAGCATTGTGAGTGATCGAGATCCTATCTTCACTAGTGAGTTTTGGAGAAGTTTGCAAGAGGCGGTAGGGACTCAGTTGTGTTTGAGCACCGCATATCATCCTCAGACGGACGGTCAGACCGAGAGGGTGAACCGTATCTTAGAAGATCTCTTGAGGCTTTGTATCTTGGATTTTGGAGGTACATGGGAAGAACATCTTCCTTTGGTGGAGTTCGCATACAATAACAGCTTTCAGTCTAGTATTGGCATGGCACCTTTCGAAGCTCTTTATGGAAGGCCTTGTCGATCTCCTACATGTTGGTGGGGAATCTACGGATAAGATCTTGCTTGGGCCAGATATGGTTAGAGAGACTTCAGAGAAGATTGATTTGGTTCGAAGAAGGATGAAGGCAGCGCAAGATAGACAGAAATCTTATGCGGATCGGAGAAGGACGGATCTTGAGTTTGAGGTTGGGGACATGGTTTTTGTCAAAATATCTCCGTTGAGAAATGTTGTTCGCTTTGGGTCCGTTGGGAAGTTAGCACCGAGGTTTGTTGGGCCGTTTCCTATTAAGGAAAGGATTGGACAGATGGCATATAGGGTGGAGTTGCCCGACAGACTTAGTGGTGTTCATGATGTATTCCATGTATCACATTTGAGGAAGTGCTTACATGAGACCGCAGAGGTGGTAGAGCCGAGCTTGCTTAGAGATGTAGAGGTAGAGCGTGATGCGACGATTCGACGAGCTCCTACTCGCATCCTTGGGTCAGAAACTAGGAAATTGAGGAATCAAGAGGTCCAACTAGTCAAAGTACGATGGGGAGAAGACGAGGGCAATGCTACTTGGGAGACGGAAGCGAAGATGTGTTCATTGTACCCATTCCTTTTTGAGAGTATGTCTTTTAACTTCTCCTTTATCGTTTGTCTAGTACTTATCTTATCTTTAGTATGTCCTCTCATTAGTACCTTTGACCTTTAGATAGGGTAAACCTATGGTTGAAACATGTGTTTGAGACATGTTATGTTTGATGGATGCATGTGGATGCAAGTGGTTGCTAGTGGTTGCTCGTGGATGCATGTATACACACTCTAGGCAGTAGATCGGCTCAATCACTTCATATTGCATATTGCATAAAATTGTGTGTAGGAAGCTATATTTATGGATGTATAATGATTGTGTTATCATATGGATGATGCATTTTGGTGAATGATTGTGCACTCATGTAGATATTGTATGTGTCGATAGGGTTCTCTCGCATACATAATGGATGCATGGCACTATCATGGTTTGCATATGTTCATACATTAGATAGGGAACATATACACACACTTTTTGCATATGCTCATACATCATTAGAAACTGTTTTAAGGACAATGGATGCCCGTGTTTGATGGATTGAGTAGATGGTTGTTTGGATGGTAGGATATGCATTCTCCTTAGCTTAGAGATTTCGGGGACGAAATCCTTTAAGGAGGGGAGAATGTAACACCCCGAATTTCGGTTAATGCTAAAATTCACAAATTAAAGAATAACTAATCCCAGATGTGGGAATTAGGGGAAACGGGTTGCACCATTGCGTTCGTCTCGGAAAAATACGCGAAATAGAGTCTGAGTTTTCGAAAATCGGAGTCCGTATGAAGAAGATATGGACGAACGAAGTTAGGCAGAAAAACCGAAAACAAGCAAGAATGCACTGGCGCACTTGTGAAGTGCGCCAACACAAAAATGCACTGGCGCACTTGTGAAGCGCGCCAACACATTTTTACACTGGCGCACTTGGGAAGTGCGCCCGTGTCGGTACATGAAACCTGCACAGTTTCTAGAGAGTTCTGTGGTTGGGTGCACCAGTTTGGGGTTTGGGCTTGGTCTTAGGGCTGGTGTCCTAATCTAATTTAGGGTTATTCTAATGGCCTAAAACACTTGCCTAATCCTATAAATAAGACTCTAGGCTAGCCCTAAATGGTCATAATCCTATCTCCTAACTAAACTATGCCAAAATTTTCTATGATCATGGCCTCCACTCAAAACCCTAGCCTCCATCCTATTTCTAAACTATTTCTATGAAGGCTTTCATGTGCATACAAGCATCTTTGAGTTGTATGAGTGATCATTGGCTTGCATTCATCATCAAGTTGCAAGCTTTATGTTCAAGGCTAGAGTTTTTGGGTGATTTGTGGCAAGGGTTTGCTTATTGGAGTTTAGTGGTGAGTTTCTATAGACTTAGCAATCAATTGTTAAATTGATTATGATAGGATATGATAAGATATGACTATGTTTGTGGAATCAATGTGTTTATGCAAGTTTAGTATAGTGTATGTTGTGTGCTATATGCAAGTTTAATGCTATGTTTTATGATGCAAAACACTATGTTGAACATTGATTCATATGTAACATGTTATGCAAGCTATATGGGAGATTATATGCAAGTCTATATGTAACATGTTATGCAAGTTATGTATTTGGTTTTATGCATGCTAAGTATTTGGTTTTATGCATGCTATGTATGTGGTTTTATGCATGCTAAGTATTTGGTTTTATGCATGCTAAGTGTTTGGTTTTATGCAAGTTGTCTCTTTTATGATATGCATAATATATGCAAGTTATGATACATATTCATATGCAAGTTATGATACATATTCATATGCAAGTTATGATGCAAGTTCATATGCAAGTTATGATGCAAGTTCATATGCAAGTTATGATGCAAGTTCATATGCAAGTTATGATGCAAGTTCATATGCAAGTTTATGTGCAAGTTCATATGCAAGTTGTCTCTTTTATGATATGCATAATGCAAGTTTGGGTTAAATACTAGTTGGGTTTAATGTATGTTCATATATGCAAGTTGACACCTTTTGAACCCATGATAAAGTTACATGCTATGTTGGCTAAACCCATGACCTTTGTGATGAATCTTCCCTTTATTATGTCGTGTTATGAGAACGAACTACGTGGGGAACGATGGGGTTAATATGCATGTTAATAAAATGATGTGAAATGGGTATGATTAATCATACCACAAATTAAATGGACGTAATTGGGAATTTACCTATTAAGTTAGGTCTACCCATATTATGGAGTTGGGAATTTACCTATTAAGTTAGGTCTACCCATACTATGGAATTGGGAATTTACCTATTGAGTTAGGTCTACCCATATTCTTAAAAATGTGTAATTAATTAGGCATAATTAATTCAAATTATGGGGGTGATTAATTAGGTGTAATTAATCAACTAAGACACGAGGTTGGACCCTTTTGTAGCGGAAGTCTGCCCGGAACCGACCGGCCATCCAGCAGCTACAATTGATTGGCCCAATGTAAGAGGTCTTAGTCATAAATTAAATACGTGATTAAAGTAAAGACACGAGGTTAGACCTTTTTATGACAGAAGTCTGCCCGGAACCAACCGGCATATCAAGCAGTCATAAAAGATGGTCTAATGTGAGAGGTCTTTATGAGGTCATGATCTTAATTACTTAAGAAACACTTAACCATATTAGCATGTAGAGGGACATGAGGGGTTAAGTGGGTGCCTTGGGTGGCATGTGGAAATCTAGTGGGTTGCCTTGGGTGGCAATAGAAAATACGATTAGAATACTTAACCAAAGAGGAACATGTAATTAAACATGGGTTAAGGGTTAAGTAAGTGCTTTGGGTGGCATGTGGAAATCTAGTGGGTGCCTTAAGTGGCAATTGATATATGATTAGATGACTTAACCAAACCTTAACATGTAGGTGGGCATGATTATAAAAGGGGTTAAGTGGGATACACTAGATAAAATAACAAGCTTAGGTGGTAGCTTGTGGGGGCCCATTTCAACCAATATCCCAAACGTATCTTAGTGGGCTCGACTCTAGTCGAGTGACGGGACACGCATATTGGGCTTGACTATAAGAGGCCAAAATGGGTTAGCGGTGGCAACGCATGACCAACGGGTTTCATATGCGTGTGTGGACCCGGGCTGGTAAATAAGACGTTGTTGCATCGTGTAGATATAAGCTGTGCACCATTAGTTTTATCAGGTTGCCACGTTGGGGAATGGTACACCCCACGGTGGGGCCAGCACGGGTATCTACGTTAGGGAGCAGATCGAATGGGGAGTAGTGTGTACACCTAGTGGATTGTAGGGCCTCGTGGCGTCTACTTAGTCACCTAGGGGTACGCGAGAACTATTAAGTTAATTTTATAAGTCCATGGCTGGGATCAACCTTTAAGTTAGGAATGACTGGTGTGGTGCAGTGTAGGAATTACCCTTGGGTGGGTAGATCTGGGGTGGTGTAATCCAGTAATTATCCTTGGGTGGATAAATGCGTCTTTTCGGTTATCTTAGTACGTCATGTGTTTAGTTGGCTACTTAGTGTAGTCATTATCCCCAGAGGTACCGTACCTTGTTTATGTCATACCCTAATTACTTTAATGATTGTATTGTTAGGGTTATAGGACTCACTCAGACTTATGTCTGACCCCGTTGTTTCTTTATCTTTTTCCCAACCCTCAGGTTTTCAGAGTGGGCCTAGCACTAGTGGGCTTTGATCAGACTGCTTTATCTATCTTTTGGAGCTTGGACCGTGGATGTAAAGCTCAGTTTGTCTTTTCTATTATGGCTATTAGGTTATGTAGTGGGATTATGTACTTTCGTTTTTATCAGGATGGATATTATGTACTTGACTCTTATTTATGGTTTTGGTGTAACCAAACATGTTTTACTTTCCGCTGAAATGAAATGATGTTTTAAATTCTCAAGTATTACTTATATCTGTCTTGTTGTAATTTTTCTGTTCTACATTCACTTAAAATACTCCACCGATGTTATGGCATTCCCTTAGTGAGTGACCGTAGCGGGTGTGGGGTGTTACAATACTAGTATTGGTGTGGTGCAGAGAAACGTATTTAAGAAGTGAAATATATTTTGTTCAAACTTATCTTGCTCAATTCACACTAGTCCTTGTTATTGTTATCTTGTTCTTCCAGTTTTTATATACCTGCCATGATACTTTTATTTATTTATATTTAAAAGTAACTAGACTCGCCAGACTTTATGTCTGACCTTTTTTGTTTCCTCTTCTCTCCCTTCCGTTTCCCCCCAAATTCTCAGGGTGGGAGTGCTTAGAGTTGATTTGGATTCTTTCAGCTTAGCTTGGATTTTGGATATTGATGTACCACTTTGACTTCTTGTCAACTCTCTTATGGCTTTGCACGGGAAATATGGTCTTATGCTTTTGTACTCTGATATTTTTGGCAAGACAGATTATTACTGTAATTGGTTATTTCAAACTTATGATGTAAACTCGGTATTTGGGACCATGATGTTTAGATTTAGATAAAGTTTTTAATTTCGCAGCTATTTTACATGTCTGTCTTGTGATATTATGTTCTTATTTACCTATAATGCTTTACAAAACTTAATGCATTCTGTAACACCCCACCTCCATTAAGGTCACTCACAAAGGGAATGCATTAACTTTAGTGAGGGTCATAAGAGTATAGAACAGATAAAATTACAAAACAGACAAATTTAAGCAGCGGAAAACAATTAGAACTTTTATTCCATAGTAGCATAATAGGATAAACTTTCATAAGGTTTGTTTCAAACATCAACACCAAAACATCAAACCCCATTACATCAAATATCCGTCTTGTTTCTCGAAAGAAGAATAATACAAATTAACATAACATAATTCCCCAATTAAGAAGTAGCCAGCCATAGTAGTAAAGCAAAGAGTCAAAAGCAATACATCACAATCTTTGAGCTTGAAAAGAATCTGAACTAGGCGGTGGTATTACCTCCCTATGGACCTTTGTGGGGGGGGGGGGAGGAATGAAAGAAGATGAAACAAAAACAGAGTCAGACATAAAGCCTCGTAAGTCCAGTGACTTTCAGCATGCAAAAAGGTAAAGGTATCATGACATGAATAAACTAGATACAAGACATAACCATGATAGTAAGCATCGCAAGATAACGAGATAAGCATAAGATAAGACTAGAACATGATAAGGTATCATACTGATTCCTAATTCTCTGCACCACCTAACTAGTGTTCAACTAATGCCATTTGTTACAATACAAGATAAGTGATCCCCATTTCCCACATGACAGTTTTATAGGTACATATCTCAGGATGAGGGTCCCACCTCATATTGACAGTTTACCTGTCCCTACCGTACCTATCTTAATTGATCTTCTCCTACTCATAACGTTCCGCATGAGTTTGTATCAATCCGGCCCCTACTTGTAGATACCTGTACTGGTCCCACCATAGGGTGTATCATTTCCTAGGGTGGCAACCTGATACAGTTCTAGAGTGCACAGCTTTATACCTACTTGGTACTCAGTGTCTAAATTTTCCCACGCCGGAATTACGTGCACGCCAGTAATTCATCGGAACCTGCACTGCCGTACCACCTGCCGCTATTTTGACCGCTTATAATTAGCCCAGTAATCGTGCCCCACCCTGCCTAGCTCAGGGTCCCATTGATACCTAATGTGGGTTACTGCTGAAAAGGGTCCCGCTACTAGGGTTTTCCTAAGGTCTATTTATATACCGCCCATATTGGTTAAGTATCATCAATCAATCAATTCAAGTTTACTTAACCCACCCATTCATCATGTTATATTGGTTAAATGTCATTAATCCAGTCGAGTTACTTAACCCACCCACTTGTCATGTCATATTGGTCAAATGTTGCAAGTTTACTTAACCCTACATACTTAACATGTTTGTTTAGCATTAACTATTTATTAATGCATCAACCTATGACATTGGACTTATTTGCGGTACCTGGATTGTGTCGGGCGGTTCCGGGAAGTCTTACACCGCAAACCCATTCCAATCTCGGGTTCAAGCATTCAATGCGCTAACCTCTCACATTAGACTTGTTGTTTGCGGTTGCTGGATATGCCGGGCGGTTCCGGGCAGCCTTACACCACAACTCAAATTTAACCTCATGTCTTAAGCGGCCATTAGATTTAATTAAATTATATACTTGCCAATTATGTCTAAATTCCAATTTTTACATGCCAATTATCATATGCCCAATTATTGATTTACATGCCAATTTACATATGCCCAATTATTGATCTACATGCCAATTTACATATGCCCAAATATTGATTTACATGCCAATTTACCTAAACTTGCAATTATATTAATAATAATACCTCATATCCATCACAAATTATGCCCAATAATTCTATTAAACATGTTATGCCCATAGATTCACCCAAATAGGCAACACCCAATATTCCAAACGTTCGTATTTCGCGATTTCAGCCTAGGTTCGAAGTTAACCCAGGTTCAATAAAAGAAAATAAATAGGGGGGATAGAAGTTGCATAAAATAAGAATAGAGAGAAAATAGGCATGAAAATATCATCATAGGCACGAAGGCTAAGACTTGATAAGAACATCATCATGAACATGAAAAACAGATGTATGATAAGATAAACTGATGATAATAGCATCATGAGAATAAGAATAGAAGCAAAAGAACAACTTAGAATCAGGCATAGTCTCAATTTCATCTTATTACATGTTAAGACTAGATTTAGGTGTTAAAATCTAAAAATAACTGAACTTACAACATTTGGATTAGAAAAGATAATTGAATCGCTTGTTGTTGTTGAAGAACACTAACTTGATATTGATTACTCCTCTAGGTTGGTGAAGATCTTTTTGATTTGATTTAGGTTTTAGTGGCGGCTAGGTTTAGACGAGAGTTTAGCAGCATGGAGGTGCCATGAGAGTGAATAATAGAATTAGGGTTTAGGTTTGGATATGTATTTATAGGTGTGTTAGGCAAACCATGGCCTTTAGATTAGCATAGGAGCCATCAGAGCCATCTAAACCAAAGAGACATGTCACCCAGCAGCATGGAGGCGCCATGAGAGTGAATAATAGAATTAGGGTTTAGGTTTGGATATGTACTTAAAGGTGTGTTAGGCAAACCATGCCCTTTAGATTAGCATAGGATTCATCAGAGCCATCTAAACCAAAGAGACTTGTCACCCAGCCAACCACAGTGCGACACATAAGCCCTAAAACACAAAATTTCATCACAGACCATTCTAGACCGACGGGCTCTATTTCAAACACCCTGAGTTGACCCTAGGGTCGACCCAGCGTGTCTCGGGTCGACCCATAAAATAGATCGGTTTGGCGTTTTACCTTCCCACTTCAAACACCCGGAGTTGACCCTAGGGTCGACCCAGCGGGCCTTGGGTCGATCCATAAAATAGGTCAGTTTGGCGTTTTTCCTTCCCATTTCCGCTGTTTTGAATTTTTTCTTGAATATTTGGTTGATTTTTATTTTATTAATTTATATATATACATATATTTCCCTTATATGTATACAAACTTCCAAGGTCCATAACTTTCTCATACATTATCCGTTTAATGCAAACTTTGGATCCATCTTGACCAGAATTTTGAGACGAACGCAGTGGCATAGTCTGTTTTACTTAATTCTCACTATTAAAATTAAGTATTCTTTTAATTCTTCTATTAATATTCATAGAAAAATATGGGGTGTTACATTCTCCCCTTCTTAAAGGATTTCGTCCCCGAAATCTCTAAGATAAGAAGAATGCATCCTACCATCCAACATCCATCTACTCAACCATCATTCATAAGCATCTATTGTCCTTAAAAAAGATTTCTAATGCTATATGAACATATGCAAAAGTGTGCGTGTATATGTTCCTTATCTAATTCAAAATCAGGCGGTCTACTAATTCAGTTGACCTCCTTAATGCGGATTATGTTAGTGTCATGAGTCCAATTATGTATGCAATTATTCCTAATGTACTTCATAACCTCTACATGAGTGCACAATCATTCATCCATATGCGACATTCATATGATAACACATCCAATTTCAATCTCATCCATAACCAAACATATATATGCATATGCAATGCGAAAGTGACTTAAGCCGATCTAGTGCCTAAGGTGTATGTGTAAATGCATCCATGAGAAACCTCTAGCAACCACTTGCATCCACCAAACATAACATGTCTCAAACACATGTTTACAATCATAGGATGTTCCTAGCTAAAGGTCGATGATATAATCAAGATGACGTCCTAAACGATAGAACAAGTATAAACAAAGCGATAGAAAAAGGGGAAATTAAGAACATGCCCTCAAAGAGAAAAGAATACAACGTACGCATCTTAGCTTCCGTCCCCAAGTAGCGTCTCCTTTATCACTTCCCCATTGTACTTTGACTAGCTTGACTTCTTTGTTGCGTAACATCTTGACCTCTGATCCAAGGATGCATGTAGGGGCTCGTCTAATCGTGGCATCTCGCTCCAGTTCAACTTCCTCAAGTATGCTCGACTCCACCACTTCCGTGGTGTCATGTAAGCACATCCTCAAATGTGATACGTGAAACACATTATGTGCACCACTAACCTTCTCGGGCAACTCTACTCTGTAGGCCATATGTCCAACTCTCTTTGTAATCGGAAACGGTCCTACGAATCTCGGTGCTAGCTTCCCTGCCGACCCAAAGCGAACAACATTCCTTAACGGTGATACTTTGACCAAGACCATGTCTCTAGCACTGAAATCAAGATCGGTCCTTCTCCTATCAGCATATGACTTTTGCCTATCTTGCGCGGTCTTCATATATCTTCGAATTAGATCAACTTTCTGCCTAGTCTCTCTAATCATATCTGGCCCAAGTACTAGCTTATTTGTGGATTCCCACCAACAAGTTGGTGATCTACATGGTCGTCCATACAAAGCTTCAAAAGGTGCCATGCCAATGCTAGACTGCTAGCTGTTATTATACGCAAACTCTACTAGTGGAAGGTGGACCTCCCATGTCCCGCCAAAGTCTGAGATACAAAGCCTCAAAAGGTCTTCTAGAATCCAATTCACCCTCTCGGTTTGGCCGTCCGTCTAAGGATGATACGCCGTGCTCAAGCATAACTAAGTCCCTATGGCTTCTTGCAAACTTTTCCAAAGTCACTAGTAAAGATTGGATCACGATCGCTTACTATGCTAGAAGGTACCCCATGCAAACGAACTATCTCCCTAACATAAATAGGTGCTAACAATGATGCAATCCTCTTTCTCTTGACAGGAATAAAGTGAGCACTCTTCGTAAGTCTGTCCACTATCACCCAAATAGTGGTATTGCCTCTTCTAGACCTAGGCAACCCATCTATAAAGTCCATCGAGATACTCTCCCATTTCCATTGTGGAACCTCTAGAGGATGAAGCAGCCCACCGGGCTTTTTCTACTCAGCCTTGACTTGCTAACATACCAAGCATTTAGAAACAAACTCAGCCACGTCCTTCTTCATTCCGGCCCAAAAGAAAACTCGCTTCATGTCTTTGTACATCTTGTCACCACCGGGATGTATGTTCATCTTAGAATGATGGGCTTCCTCAAGTTCTCGTCTTATGGTACATAAAGTCTCCCGTCCCTATGTAACCAACCCTAGGATATACCTACAAAGATGGCTCGAAGACTCCCCTCCTATGAGCTTTTCTACTAGCTCAAGCAACAGTGGGTCATGTCACTGGGCCTCTCCAATCCATCCCAAAAGCATAGGTCTCACCTCTAAGGATGCTAACAAACTGGTCACATAATCGACAGAGGGTCTAAAGTCAAAGGCCGCTATGTACTCTAAGCTCTGCCTCTCCACGGACGTAGGACTCAAAGTCAACTTCTTCCGACTCAAGGCGTCAGCTTTAACGTTATCCTTGCTAGGGGTATATGCGATCTCAAAATCGTAGGATGCTAAGAACTCCATCCACCTTTGTTGCCTCAAGTTAAGATCTTTCTGCGAGAAAAGGTACTTCAACGATTGATGGTCGGTATACAATTCAAACTTCTCACCTAGGAGATAACGGATCCAAGACATAAGCGCAAAAACGATGGTAGCTAACTCTAGATCGTGAGTTGGGTAGTTTTTCTTTTGTACTTTCAACTGTCTTCCACCGTAAGCCACTACCTTCCCTTCTTGCATCAAGACAACTCCTAGTCTCGTACCGCATGCATCCATGTATACTGTAAACATTTTACTCCCGTCTGGCAATGTCAACACTGGGGCTGTTGTAAGAGCCCTTTTCAATTGTTGGAAAGCAATGTCACAAGCAATGTCCCAAGCAAAGGCTAGATTCTTCTTTGTCAGTCTAGTAAGTGGGGCAGATATTTTCGCAAAGTCCTTAATGAACTTCGTATAATAGCCCGCTAATCCAAGAAAGCTTCGCATCTCTGTTGAATTCTTTGGGATCTTCCAATCTTGCACCACAACTACTTTTGCGGGGTCTACATCTACCCTGTCTTTGGACACTACATGTCCTAGAAACCTTACTTCTTCTCTCCAAAAGTTACATTTGGAGAACTTCGCTTTAAGCTGATGTGCTCGAAGGGTATCCATGACTTTCTTCAAATGCAAAGTATGTTCTTCCTCATTCTTTGAGAAAATCAAGATGTCGTCCACGAAGACTACCACAAACTTATTAAGGAACTCCCTAAACACCCTGCTCATTAATTAACAAAATAGCCGGGTGCATTCGTCATACCGAAAGGCATGACGAGCCATTCAAAGAAACCGTCAGGGGTCCTAAAAGCAGTCTTGTCTATACTGTCCTCAGCCACTCTTAGCTGATGAAAACCCGTAGCCAAATCTAGTTGTAAGAAAATGGATGCACCTACAAGCTGGTCAAACAAATCATCTATTCGTGGAAGTGGGTGCCTATTTTTCGTAGTCGGCTTGTTTAACTCTCTATAATCCACACATAAGCGAAGTGAACCATCCGCCTTAGTAGCGAATACTACTGGAGCACCCCATTCAGAAATACTTCGCCTAATAAACCCCTTCTCAAGCAACTCTTCAACTTGTTTACTAAGCTCCTTCCTTTCCCTAGGAGCCATGTATCGTACGGGTAAAGCAATTGGTTTGGCATTATCAAACAAGTATATGTGGAAATCTATTTCAAATTTTGGGGGTAAACCCTTTACCTCATCAAAGACATTGGGATACTTACAGACCACTAGAACAGATTGCAAATTATCAACAAATGCATCAAGAGATTCTAGGTAACTAAGCATGACAGAACCCTTGGGGTTACACGAGATTTCGAGGGTATTACCGAGATGAGTCAAAAGTCTAATTACCCTCCTTTCACAGTCGAGAATGGCGCCAATTCTGGATAAACAATCCATCCCTAGAATCAATCCATAACCCATGAAACCAAGAACATATGCATTACATCGAAACTCAACACCTAGTATAGATATTCCCAAATCCAAGAAAATCATATATAAATGAGCCGAACCCCCAATCGGATTTGAGACAACAATGGGATCCTCTACTATACATGTACTAAGGTATAGAGACTCTACTATAGAAGCGGATATAAAAGAATGCAATGCGCCAGAATCAAAAAGAGTGCGTACAGGATGATCAGCAAGAAAAACTAAACTTTCAACGGAAATATTTCTACCTCTCTCTTGAGTGGGTGTCGTGAGAGCATGAACTTGCCCTCCAGAAGGTCCTGCCCTTTGCCCTTGCTTCTTTGGGCAATCCTTAACTACATGTCCTGTCTCGCCACAATGGAAACAACCACTAGTCTTCCTCTTCTTCTTTCTACAGTCTTTAGCGATGTGGCCAATGATACCACAATAGTTACACTTCCTCTTGTCGCATGGCTTGTTGTTCTTTCCACTCTTCTTATTGTCCACCTTCTTGTTTTGGGGTTCATCCTTCTTCACTTCTTTCTTCCCACCCTTGTCTTCTTCATGTAATAGTGCCATGTCGACCAATCTCTCAAAAGTTGTGCCCATTGGAATATGGGACATAGCTAGACCATGCAATGGTTCATTCAAGCCTCTAACAAAACGTAAAGTTTTTTGTGAGGTGTATCTACCAACTCTAACCCAAATCTTGCAAGCAAATTGAATTTGTTGACGTATTCCATGACTGACATACTCCCTTGTTTGAGTGCTAGAAACTTCTCTATCTGTATGCTTTGTTCAGCTGGCGAGAGGAACTTCATCTCAAACCTCCGCCTAAAGTCCACCCAAGTCTCAACTGGTTGCTCAGCACTAGTAACTTCCCACCAGTAAGAGGCTTCTTCCTTCATTAGCCAAGCGGCCAATTGTATCTTCCTCCTATCGTCCATTTCAAAGATAGCAAACAACTCTTCTGTTTCCTTGAGCCAGTTCCATTCTTCAACAAACGTCTCAGTCCCTTTAAAGATCTTTCCGTCCATAGCACGAAAGTCCTTACAAATCTTAGCAAAAGCATCTATGCAAGGAGCGACAACACCTGGAGGAGGAGGAACATTGGCTGGGCCCGCGGCAGTGGCCCTAGCCTCTAGATATCGTCTGAACCAAGCGGGTATCGGAACACCCTCAGGTATCTCGGGTTCCCCAGACATGTTGGAAAGAAAATGGAAAGGATTCAAAACAAAGAAAAGAAGGATAGTGCATATGGCTTTGGGGAATATACCTTTTTAAAATAACAATACTTTTCCTTGAAAATTCTTCTTTAAATCATGGTTTTGAAAATATTTTCTTTAAAATATGCATTTGAAAATAGTTTTCAAAATCTTTTATCCGTTCTGGTAAACTTCAGCTCTGATACCACGTGTAACACCCCACCTCCATTAAGGTCACTCACATAGGGAATGCATTAAATTTAGTGGGGTTCATAAGAGTATAAAACAGATAAAATTACAAAACAGACAAATTTAAGCTATGGAAAACAATTAGAGCTTTTATTCCATAGTAGCATAATAGGATAAACTTTCATAAGGGTTATTTCAAACAACAACACCAAAACATCAAAACCCATTACATCAAATATCTGTCTTGTTTCTCAAAAGAAGCATAATACAAAATAACATGACATAATTCCCCAATTAAGCAGTAGCCAGCCATAGCAGTAAAGCAAAGATTCCAAAGCAATACGTCACAATCTTCGAGCTTGAAAAGAATCTGAACTAAGCGGTGGTATTCCCTCCCTGTAGACCTGGGTGGGGGGGGGGGGGGGACGAAAGAAAGAAGACGAAACAAAAACAGAGTCAGACATAAAGCCTGGTAAGTCCAGTCACTTTCAACATGTAAACAGGTAAAGGTATCATGACATGAATAAACTGGATACAAGACATAAACATGATAATAAGCATCGCAAGATAACGAGATAAGCATAAGATAAGACTAGAACATGATAAGGTATCGTACTGATTCCTAATTTCTCTGCACTACCTAACTAATGTTCAACTAATGACATTTGTTGCAAAACAAGATAAGTGATCCCCATTTCCCGCATGATAGTTTTATAGGTACATATCTCATGATGAGGGTCCCACCTAATATTGACAGTTTACCTGTCCCCACCATACCTATCTTAATTGATCAGCTCCTACTCATAACGTTCCTTATGTGTTTGTATCAACCCGACCCCTACTTGTAGATACCTGTGCTAGTCCCACCATAGGGTGTATCAGTTCCTAGGGTGGCAACCCGATACAGTTCTAGAGTGCACAGCTTTATACCCACTTGGTACTCAGTGTCTAAATTTTCCCATGCCGGAATTACGTGCATGCCCGTAATCTATCGGAACCTGCACTTCCATACCACGTGCCGCTATTTTGACCACTTATAATTAGCCCAGTAATCGTGCCCTACCCTGCCTAGCTCAGGGTCCTGTTGATACCTAATGTGGGTTACTGCTGAAAAGGGTCCCGCTACTAGGGTTTTCCTAGGGTCTATTCGTATACCCTCCATATTGGTTAAGTGTCATCAATCAATCAATTCAAGTTTACTTAAACCACTCATTCATCATGTTATATTGGTTAAGTGTCATTAATCCAGTTCAGTTACTTAACCCACCCACTTGTCATGTCATATTGGTTAAGTGTTGCATGTTGACTTAACCCTACCATACTTAACATGTTTGTTTAGCATTATTTATTTATTATTGCATCAACCTCTCACATTGGACTTATTTGCGGTAGCTGGATTGTGTCGGGCAGTTCTGGACTGTCTTACACCGTAAACTCATTCCAACCTCGAGTTCAAGCATTCAATGCGCTAACCTCTCACATTAGACTTGTTGTTTGTAGTTGCTGGATGTGCCGGGCGGTTCCGGGCAGCCATACACCACAACTCAAATCAAACCTCGTGTCTTAGGCGGCCATTCGATTTAATTAAATTATATACTTGCCAATTATGTCCAAATTCCAATTTTTACTTGCCAATTATCATATGCCCTATTATTGATTTACATGCTAATTTACATGTGCCCAATTATTGATTTAAATGCCAATTTACATATGCCAAATATTGATTTACATGCCAATTTACCCAAACTTGCAATAATAATACCCCATATCCATCACAAATTATGCCCAATAATTCTACCAAACATGTTGTGCCCATAAATTCACCTAAATAGGCAATACCCAATATTCCCCGTATTCCAAACCTTTCTATTTCGCGATTTCAGCCTAGGTTCGAAGTTAACCCAGGTTCAATAAAAGAAAATAAATAGGAGGGAGATAGAAGTTGCATAAAATAAGAACAAAGAGAAAATAGGCATGAAAATATCATCACAGGCATGAAGGCTAAGACTTGATAAGAACATCATCATGAACATGAAAAACTGATGTACAACAATATAAACTGATGGTAATAACATCATGAGAATAAGAATAGAAGCAAAAGAATAACTTAGAATCAGACATAGTCTCAATTTCATTTTATTACATGTCAAGTCTAGATTTAGGTGTTCAAATCTAAAAATAACTGAATTTACAGCGTTTGGATTAGAAAAGATAATTGAATCGCTTGTTGTTGTTGTTGAAGAGCTCTAACTTGATATTGATTAATCCTCTAGGTTGATGAAGAATTTTTTTGATTTGATTTAGGTTTTAGTGGCGGCTAGGTTTAGATGAGAGTTTGGCGGCATGGAGGCAACATGAGAGTGAATAATAGAATTAGAGTTTAGGTTTGAATATGTATTTATAGGTGTGTTAGGCAAACCATGGCCTTTAGATTAGCATAGGAGTCATCAAAGCCATTTAAACCAAAGAGACATGTTACCCAGCCAACCACAGTGCGACACTTAAGCCTTAAAACACAAAATTTCGTCATAGACCATTCTAGGCCAATGGGGTCGATTCCAAATACCCTGAGTTGACCTAGGAGTCAACCCAGCGGGACTCGGGTCGACCCATAAAATAGGTCGGTTTGGCGGTTTGCCTTCCCACTTCCACTGGTTTGAATTTTAGGTTTATTTTTATTTTATTAATTTATATTTACATATATTTCCCTTATATGTATACAAACTTTCAATGTCCATAACTTTCTCATACATTATCCGTTTAATGCAAAATTTGGGTCCATTTTGACCAGAATTTTGAGATGAACGCATTGGTATAGTCTGTTTTACTTAATTTTCACTTTTAAAATAATGTATTCTTTTAATTCGTCTGTTAATATTCATAGAAAAATATGGGATGTTACACATTCTATATAGCGTGACATTAACGGACGTGGGGTGTCAAAAATTCCCTTATGTTTAGTTTTATGTCAGCCGATTGATTGATAGACTGCTATAAGTGTTATTTAATTGTTTAATGCTTATGCAATTGCAAATTGCACTCTGGATGTGAATTGAATATTTAATAGTTGTTTATCACTATTTTTGAATACATCCGATGTATGGAATCCATTTAATTGATTGATTCACATTCCGATTCATAATATGAATGAATATTTTAATGTAGTATTCAGTTAAATGTTGAAATTTGGTTTGGATGTCCGATTTTGGATGGATATGAAAATATTAAAATTGACTGAACAGTGAAATGTGAAATTTTAGAGATCAAGGATTGAAACGAGTTTTCAAAGATGAATATATTATATATATAATTTAGAACAATAGTTTTAATATAACTAGAATTTTTCCAACTTATGGATTAGAAAGAATTTGAATGGAAATAATCTTCGGAATATTTTGATATTGGATTCCGTGATTTATATGGATATTATTGAGGAATTTGGAAGATATATATATATATATATCGTTTTTATCAATACGATATTTGTTAGTTTTAGAATGTGATATCGAATATAAATCGATATAATTTCTATTCAGAGACATGTATTTGATATCAAAGAGGATTTTAGGTTTGTCGTGAATGGTATCTTTAATAACACTTTTCTTAAACCCAGTTGAGAAAAGGATAACTCTTTTAATTAAGATTAATGATGTTTTCTAGTTGACCCATATAATTGGAATTAAATAGTAGTTGATTTTGGGTTTGTTGTGAACTGTGTTTTAAATGATACTAGTTTGTAAACCCAATTAACAATGAAGATATGATTTGGAATTTATAAATCTTTTAACTAAGATTTAATGAAATTTCCAAAGTAAAGCTTTCCAATTTAATAAATTAAACTAGAATCGAGTGAATGTTCTATTTTAACGGAAGATGATTTTAGGTTTATCGTGAATTGTGTTTTAAATGACATTGGTTCTTTAACCCAGTTAAAGACAAGATTAATTTCCTAAAGTTAAATAATCATTAAGTAATGATTTTTGAGATTAAAACAAAGTGGAGTTTTAACTAATCTTTAATTAGACTAAAATATGAATAAGGTAATTTAATTTACCGAATTCAAGAAATGTGCAAGAATGGAGTACCACCAGTTTTTCTCCATGTGATAGTTAAATCTTTAATTAGATTTGAACGTTAAGTGGTAATTGAATTTACCGATAAAATAATGGGTGTTACATATGGAGTATTACCAGTTTTGCTTCATGGGATAAATAGGTTGGGATTGGAATAATTAAATGAATGATTACTTCGGTAAGGCTCGCAAATTCCGACTAGTTTGATAAACTTTAATTTGGTTTAAGTTTGTTAAAAGATAACATAAAATCTTTTGCAATGGTTTTCAAAGAAAGATTTAATCAAGAGATTTAAATGAATTAAATCTTTGATAAGATTTAGGGGAATAATTCCTAATGTAATGAAGATTTAAATAAAAGAATATTCTGGATTGGAATGAGGCGTATGATATGTTTTTATAGCACTCGATTATAAGATACACAAGTTATTCGGAAAGACCGGGTTTGACCCATTCTGAATAATTGTTACGACGATTAAAAGTCGAAGATATGAAGATGGTGGTTGTAGACTGGAGATATTCACATCGTCTGGATGATTACTGATTTCTTGATTGGGCTATACACCCAAGACGAGGTAATAAGTGGTGGTCGTCTAGACGTACTTTGAGATTGATCGGATATGCGAGGGCCTCTCTTCTATATTGGACATATGGGATGAGGAATAAGGTGCCTCCAGTTCCGTTCAGACCTAGAACGGACTTGTAAATGGATTATGTATGACATTGTATTTCGTTCTGTATTAATTGATTTCTATTAAATATGTAGTTGTTTAGTAGCGGATAATTTATTCTATTACTTAACACCCTTCTCTGAGATGTATGAGCTTAGAGGTTATATATTGATAAATATCAATTGTATGGCATGAATTGACAATGTGGTTTGTTAAGATGCAAATGATCAAGGCTTTTTTCGAAAGCAGGGCCTTGTGGATGATGATCAAAGCACGGGTTTAAGTGGCATAGCTTTGTGTATAGCGTTAATTCGCGAGCCTTACACCTCAGTATGAGTCAAAAAGGGATAAGGTACGCAAGGAGTGCATATGTTCCTTTCTAGCTAGAAGTGATGTCATGGTATGGAACCCATACATTTTTACTTATGTGGATGATGGAATGAGACGCCTCGCATATAGAACCAACTAAAACGCTCGAGTGATAGGTCCAATAGAATCGGGAAACATATTTTTCAGGAATAACTAATTCACAAACGTTAGGTGTGGACTGGCCTTGCAAGATCCAAGTGTTGCCCATAGGTGTGATCCTGGGTCATCTTGCTAGAGGTGATCCAAATCGGTAAGGAGACCATCCCTTGCTTTGACTCATGATGGAAATCCAATTTAAAAAACAAAGCTTTTCAGTTTTAGTTGTAAACCAATATGGCGACATAGTAGGACGGGGTACTATGTCGTCTATGATTGATATATTTACATTCAAAGTTGTTTCATACACTATGCACTTATAGTATTATCGAAATGTTTTGTTTTAAAGTGTATCAAGCATGTTTGGCTATTATAAGGTAAAACTCTATCCTCTGGTTTGTGTTGTATCGTGTGATGGGACCTGAGTCTTATAATTGCTTCATTTTTCAAAAAGCATTGCGTTGTTTATGAATTATTTTATTTTAGAGTTTTCACACCCCGTAATTTTTACAACACTAAAGAGGACAAATAAAAGAATAATTAATTTAATATTTAGAATTACGGGAAATGGACTACGCCATTGCGTTCGTCTAGGAATTCTAGTCAAAATATACACCTGGTTTGCATAAAACGGACAACGTATGAAGAAGTTATGAAGGTTTGAAGCTTGAATATGCGCAATACACACACACACACACACACATATATATATAGTCCAAAAACTCAAAATTAGGTCCTGAAATTCAAAGTCATGCAGAAATGGGGGGGGGGGCAGGAAATTTCCCGCTCAGGGGTGTCGACCCTTGGTTCGATCCCTCAAGGGGGTGTCGACCCATGGGTCCACTCCATAAGAGGGGGTCGACCCCCGTATGGCAGATTAAGGTTTTGAGTTCAGCTATAAATATGGCCTCATTTCTCATGTTTTTGCATACCAAAAATAATGGAGAACTAGATGCTTCCTCTGCTCAGATCAAATCAACTCTTTTTCTTCTTCTACAATCAAGTTATTCAAGCTTAGATCCGTGATTCAACACTAGCAATCCCTTCTCTATTTTGCTAGATCCAAACACAATGAGTTTAAGTTACTTTTAGATCTAAATAATTAAAAAGTTAATCTTGACATGACTATAACTTAGATCTATGCCTGTGACAGCTTGAATCATATCAGATCTGTTATAACTTGTGTATCTATGATATCTTGACATGACTATGACTTAGATCTTAACCTTTATCATGTTAGATCTGCCTTTCATTGTAGATCTAATTTACTATTTAGATCACCTTATACCTGTTCTAATATGTTTACGGCCAAATCAGATGTATTATTAGTTGGATATCTAAATCATCATTTAGATCACATCATGCCTGTCCCTATTATGCTAGAATCAGTGCTATTGTCACATGTTCATCCTTTATGTTTATCTTGTCATTACGCCACTATATGTTTATGCCATTACATGTCAACCTTGTTAGTATGATCATCTCTGTCCATTTCCCTCTATCTTTTCCCTTTTATATTTATATAGCCAAGCTACCTTTGAGCCTAGGCATGCCGCTGAAATATGTGAATACTTTAGATTGGGAACGAGGGGTAAACTTTAATACTGAGCATAACTTGTACTTGGAAAACTAGGCATAACTTGAATAAAGTGTAATAATATGAAATTGGGGCATATACTTTATTATGAACATAACTTGGGAAAAGGGGCATGGAAACTTATAACGACATAGGTGAATTTGGTTAATAATGGAAAAGCCTAAGATTATAGTAATTAGAAACTGTAACTCTGCCTAGACACGAGGTTAGATACACTTGTGGTGGAAGCCTACCCGGAACCGCCCGGCATATCCAGCGACCACAAGTGATGAATCTAATGTGAGGGGTCCAGGGGCACAAACACGAGACGTGCTAAGACACGAGATTAAGCCCGACTTGTGGAAGAAGTCTGCCCGGAACCGCCCGGTATATCCCGCATCCACAAGTGGTAGGCTTAATGTGGGAGGTCTAGCACATTATAACCATAATGGACATGGTAATGAATTGGAATACTTAACCTTGTTGAATCCATAGGGATTGTGTGAACATGAACCTGATTAGGGGTTAAGTAAACTTGTTGAAATAGTGGGTGGGTTAAGTAAATCTGGGGTGGCTGAGTAATATATATATATATATATAAATATATATATGCCCACAAACTTAAACTATTGGGATTATGCAATTTTATGACACCTATAATCTTTGGAAAACCAAGTAGTGGGGATGCAAGACCAAAGGGAGAGCTTGCATCGTCTTGTGTGTGGGACCCGTTTCAGTAAGTAACCCATATATAGGTATCAAACGAGTACTCAGAACTAGGTCGGAGTCGGGGCACGCTTACTGGGCTGATTGTAAGTGATCCAAAAGTGGGGACGGTGTCTGACGGTGCATTCCATCGGGGTCATGTGCGTGCATGACTCCGCTTGCTCGGGAAAATAAGACGTTGTGACATCAGTAGATATGGTTGTGCACATCCGGGAAATGAAGGGTTGCCACTTTAGGGAGTTATACACTATACTGTGGGGCCAGCAAAGGGTATCTACGGAGTAGGGAGCCGATCGATTAAGGTTGTAATTATGGTACATCTAGACGCTGGTAAGTTTAAGAGCCTTTTATTGGGCTGCCTGTTGATTGTATGGGGTTAAAACCTCTCACCAGAAAGTACGCCTAAGTCTACCATCTTATAGTTGCTGGGATCATCTCATTTTGGTTATACTAGTATCGGTGCAGAGGAATCATCAGAGAAGCGCATCACACTCTATCGTGTTTACTATGTCATACCTGCCTTTTATAACATTATGTTTCTTATCCACTTTATATGCCTGTCATGATACTTTTACTTATTTATTTGCTAAAAGTAACTGGACCTGCCAGACTTTATGTCTGACCCATTTTGTTTCCTCTTCTTTCTCTTTTGTTTCCCTCCAGGTTCTCAGGGTGGGAATACTCAGGCTTGACCAGGATTCTGCTTTTATCTTGCTTGGAGCTGCCTAGATGTATTGCTAGAGCTCTTATCTACTATGGCTATGTTTTTATTTGGTGAATTATGCTTTTTTATTTTTGTACTTTGATGTTTTAAGTGCAAGACAGAAGTTTAATGATGTACTGGGTTCATGTATTTTCAAACATATGATGTTTTGAACCACGATGTTTATGATTAATAAAGTTTTTAATTCTGGTGATATTTTATATCTTTCTTGTAATGTTTCTATTTCTTTTTACCTATAACGCTTCGCGAAACTAAATGCATTCTCTTAATGCATGACATTAGAAGACGTAGGGTGTCATAGAACCCATTCTGTGACATACGGCGTGGTCCTGTGATGTACCCTATTTTAAAGTAAAAGTTTAATAACTGTTTTGAGTTCTCACACCAGTCCCATGACTGACTTGGAGTTTATTGTTTCTACCCAAAACTCTGGGTTCCCATATTTTCCACGCGGGCAGCTAGTAGTTTCATTTTGTAGATATTTCTTTTCGCAGGATCCTGGTTTACAGCTGGAGCTATATTCAAAAAGCTTTGTATCCGTGTATTTATTTCAGTTGTGATAGTTGATGTTTTCCGCTGCATATTATATTTATGTATTTAAATGTAAACTATTAATCTCTGATATTGTATTTCCACTGTATATTATTTATTCATACTCTGATATATCTTGTACTCTGATGTAAATTGTTGTAATAGCAATGAAATGTTCTACAGTTTGTTTCTGAAGTGTCGTGCTCTCATTACAATCTGTGTTTTCCCATCTCTCCAAAGGCCGAGCAAATTCGGGGCGTGACAGTTTGGTATCAGAGCTTTGGTTTACAAAGAACGAGAACAAGACACATTAGAACCAAATGAGAGAATTCATCAGAGATAGGATTAGTAACATCCTATAAGAGTAACTCGCTAGAGATAGGGTTAGAAATGCCCTAGAATGAGTTTGAAGAGTGTTATTTCTAAAAAACCGAGTTTTGTTTTGAAAATTATATCTTATAATAGGAATTTAAATATTATATCTGATATTGATTTTGGACTATCAAGTATACGAAGATTTGCATATACACGTCATGAACATATATTCGAAGTCTCAAATATACTTGGTAGATATAGAATCACACACTAGTCGCCCGGGGATAATTCCGATGATGATGCATCATCATCAGTGTTTATGTTCGAGTTTCGAAAGTGGGATATCTATATATTTCCAATTGACTGGTGTGAGAACCAAAACTTAGTTAGAGATTAATGTTTGCGATTTGGCACTGAAAGTATGATTTTGAGTATATATAGAAGATATATGTTTGAAAAGCTAATCAACTAATTGATTGTCGGTTGTGATGTGTGATTATTGGTTAACTAATAAAAATATTGCAACAATAAAACCAATGTGAAAATAAAAGGGTTAAATTAAGCCAAATCAAATATAATGTTGAACTGAATGTAAATTAAGTTCGAAACGGGTACATATACATGTATATATATTGAACATGTCATAGCATGGAAGCTATGGAGAGGAATAAAATTGTATGCCCGACAAATAGGTACATATTTACTATGTTGATTGGGTTTGATAATTTTATAAGCCGATTGGCTTTTGCATTTTCTTTTGACATATGAGAGCTTGTAGAGGGCATTTGTGGTTGTACCGATCAACCCGTATGAAACGAACTGAACTTCCCCGTAAAGGAAAGCTCAGATTGAATTGAGAACACGACATATCATAACACAAACATAAGAACATTTCATTTGTTATTACAACAATTCCATCAGAATAAAAGAATATAACAACGTATGAATAAATAATATACATTCGATAAATATCAGAGATTTAAAATTACATTTAAATACATAGCAGTGGATAACTAATACAAACACAACTGAAAGGAATATACGGATACAGAGCTTTCCGAATATCATTCCAGCTGTAAACTAGAATCTTGTGAATATAAATCTGCAAAATCAGAACAACTAGCCGACCATGTGGAAAAAAGGGGCACCTAGAGTTTAGGTTAAAACAATAAACTACAGGTCAGTCATGTGACTGGTGTGAGAATTAAAAGAGTTATTAAATTTTACTTTAAAATGGAAAAAATCAAGGGACCACGACGTATAACACGGAATGGGTTTCCTCCCAAGAATACCAGTGCATAAAACAAACAGCACAATGCTTTTTGGAAAAATGAAGTTATTATAAGACTCAGGTCCCATCACACAACGCAACACAAGCCAGAGGATAGAGTTTTACCTTATAATGGCCAAACATGCTTGGTAAGTTCAAAACAAATCATTTTGATACTATTATAGTGTAAAGTGTATGAAAATAGCTTCAAATATAAATATATCAATCATAGACGACATAGTGCCCCATCCCACTATGTCCCCATACTAGGCTCTACAATCAAAACCGAAGTGTCACGTTTTGGAAGTTGGATTTCCGTCTGTGAACCAAGGCAAGGGATCGTCCTTACCGCTTCGAGACAATCTAGCCTATGTCTTAGGATCAGAACGCATCGACCCTTGGATCGTCAAAGCTGGTCCAAGTAGAGTGGATTAAAATGCCTGAACACTGCGTTTCCCCGTCCTATGGGGCGTAAAACTAGTCGGTATATCTACCAAACCATCCATCGGCTCCGCAGAGACTGAAATAACCGAGGCACCTCACTATCCATCATCCACATTAGTGAAACTTCTGGGCATGCAAAACCTAGACACCACTCCTAGCTAGAAGGAAACACATGCCCTCCCTGAGGTCCTCTCCCGTTTCTGGTTCACACCGGGGTGCGAGGCTCGCGAATTAACGCTATACACAAAGCTATGATATATTAAAGCCGTGCTTTGATCATCAACCACAGGACTCTTCTTTTCAACAGAAGCCTGATCATTTGCATCTTAGCATGCCACACTGGCAATTCATGCCATGCAATTGATGTCCATCAATCACATAAAATGAAGTCCAATGTCAGACACACATCCATACAAGTCCGTTCTGGGCCAGAACTAAACCAGAGGCACCTTATTCCTCGTCCCATATGTCCAATACAAGAGAGAGGTCCTCGCATATTCGGTCGATCTCCAAGTATGTCTGGACGATCACCACTTATTACCTTGGCTTGGGTGTACAACCCAATCAAGACATCAGTAATCATCCAAATGATGTGAAGACCTCCAGTCTTCAACCACTGTCTTCATCGTCGACTCATCGCCGATTCAGTTATTCAGAATGGGATAAACCGGTCTTTCTAAATAACTCGCGTATATAATAAACAAGTGATATAAAAACACAAAATATGCCTCTTTCCAATTCTGAATATTTTTATATTTAAATATTCATATCCTTTGGGAAAGGTTCCCATTAATTTTATCAAAGATAAATTCTTTAAAATTTATTCTTTAATCTTCCTTTGGATATCAATTCAAACCAAATTATGTTTTATCCAAACTAGTCGGGATTAGCGATCCTTATCGAAGTAATCATTTATTTAATTTCCTAATCCCAACCTATTCATCCTATGAAGTAAAACTGGTAATACTGCAAATCTAACACCACGGTGTTAGCGGTAAAAATAATTACTATTTCGCGTTTAAATCTAATTAAAGATTTAACTATCGCTTGGAGCAAAACTGGTGATACTCCATTCTCGATCATTTCTTGAATTTGATAATTCTAATTATCAAATTCACCTTTCAATCTATTTAAAGATTCATTAAAACTCTAATTCAGTTTTAATTTCCAAAAAATCATTACTTAATGATTATTCAAAGTTAAGAAATTAATCTTATCTTTAACTAGGTTAAAGAACTAATGTCAATTAAAACACAGCTCACGATTAAACCCAAAATCACATTCCATTTCAAATCCAATTAAATGTTAATTAATTGGTAATTCTTCTTTACATCTTAATTAAAAGATTTATTCTTTTCACACGGGGTTTAAGAACAGTGTTACTGAAGACCCCATCCCACCAGTCTCTAACCGTAAATTAGTAAGAGAACAATTCCCTAAGTATTAATCCCGAAGACCGAAACCAACATCAGATCAATACCCAGGAAACCATTCAACTTAGCTAATCTCCAGTTAGTTTCTAATTTTCTGAGCTCCATTGGACTTAAGAACGGTATTATCAAAGTTACCATTCACGACAAACCCAAAATCTCATTCCATTGTTAATCGGGTTAAAGAACAAGTGTTATTTGAACACCATTCACGATAACCCCAAAAATCAATTTAAATACAAGGCTCTAAATAGAAATTATATCGGCTTATATTCAATATCAAATTCTGAAATCTACAAATATCGTATTGGAATAACGATATATATATCTTCCAAATTCCTCCACAATGTCCGTATAATCACGGAATCCAATATCGAAATATTCCGAAGATAATTTCGATTCAAATCCATTCCAATTCATATATTGGAAATTCTGGTTATTTTTAAAACCATTTCAAATCCAATTTATTTATTTAAAAATATTGGATTATAATTCTAGTTCTTAACTAGTTCATTTCGATAAAAATACTTTTCTTATCTTTTCAAATATGGAATTTTTCATTCCAATTCTTTCCAAATCATTTATTATGATTTTACACAAATTATTGATATTTTTAATAATTTTATCAAGGCCTGTACAGTCGATTTCCATAAATGGTCATCGAACTGCACTTACAACGTCCTTTTTCAATTTTGATTTGTACATAATTCCAAATCCAACCGTTAGATTTCAAATCTCTTAGATTCGGTGGAAGCACTTTTCGATACGAACCCAACGGTTCCGGTTTTAGGAGAATCCGACGGTCGGATCTCCCGTAATGTTCATTCGAAGTCAATAGTTGAAATTCGCAAACTGCCGCGGCGCGGCGCGTTCTATTCAGGCTAATATATATATATATATATATATATATATATATATATATATATATCATCGATTTCCATTTAAAACGTATTTTATAAATCGTTTTAAATTCGTTTTCAAAACGTTTTCAACTTCATATTCAATTTCAAATCAAAATTGAATGTTCCAAATCATTAATATATAAGTGATAATATTTTCAAAACATTAAATTTTGAAATCACTTCCTTTTTTATATTCATTAAAAAAATGAATAAAATCAATATAATTATTGTTCATGTCCAACATGGCGTTAATCTAATCAACACGGCTTTATATATTTAAATATTTCGTGTTCATCCAAATCGGACATCAAAATCAGATTTTGATCTTTTACTGAATATTATTTTAAAATGCTCATTATTTTAAAATATTCGTTATTTTAAAATATTTATTCTTTCTGAATTGGAATAAGACACGGTCAATTACCATATAATGTTATTTATGTGGATTTCATACAACACATGTATAGAACAACAATGATAAACAATCAACCATTATCCAAAGTGCATTCTACACTGCATAAGCATTAAATATAAATATTTAATGCTTACCACATCTTGTCAACCAATCGATCGACATACAACTAAACGTTTGGGATTAGTGATGTCAAATATCATCCCAATACCCATATGAGGTTTCAATCCACAAATACTGATTTTTATTTGTGTACTTGGGTGATGTGTAAAATATATCATCCCAATCCATATCAATCAAATGGGTGTACATAAACAAATCGTTTGATTTGTAAATGAGTATTTATTTTATTCATATACACGTTAAAAATTATATTTTTAACGATAAAGTATTTTATTCAACTTATGAATATCCTATAGAGTCCATTTCACAACATAAACAATTTTCACAACACAATCAAACAAACAAGTCGCCCATGGTCTGTGGACGACGGGGAGCAGTTCATATATGCAGTTATAAAATAAATAACTGAACAGAAAATTTTAGTGAGGAGTTCTTATCTTTGGGTTCCACTCCTTCAGTTCTATATTTCTGAACGGTTCAGATTGGGATTTGATTTCAGTCGATTCCAACGCAATCTTTTCCACGCTGTATATAATAAAAATCACATTTTTAACATGATGTTTATATGTCTAAAAATCGTTATCTTCACCAAAAAAAATATCATATTTTAACTTTGCTATATATATAATAAAAATCATATTTTTACTTTGCTATATATATAATAAAAATCATATTTTTACATCGTTATGATACATATAAAATCACATTTTATAACGTTACTTCATATATAAAAATCATATTTTTCTCTTGCTATCTTCATAATAAAATTATATTTTTATTTCAAAATCATATGTATAAAAATCGTATTTTCCTTCCGCATCTTATATAAAAATCGTATTTTTATATAATTAAAAATCAAATCTTTAACATCAAAAGAATCAAATCTTTAACATCTCATCATACATATAGAAATTCAATCTTTATTGTATTAAAAATCTAACCTTTCTTCTATTAAAAATCGATTCTTTCTCTCTATGAAAATCTATTCTTTCTCGCTATAAAAATCTATTTTTACCATCATAATAATCATATTTTTACTTCAATGCTATGATATATAAAAACACTATCTTTAACATGATTTTATTTATATAAAGATCCTATTCTTAATAACATAATTAAATAAAATAAACTAAAACTCACTGATTTATGTTGAATCTCGAGTTGGAGGGTGGCGTGGGGTTCATCGGAGGGTTAAGCGGTAAGACGCAGTGGCGCAACGGCAGGTGGTGGAGCGGGATACGGCGCGGTGAACCCTGGTTGTGGAGGCGGAGACTTTAAAGGTTTAGGGGCTAGGGTTTTATGGGTTGGGAGATCGAACGAAGGGAGAAGGAGGAGAAGGGGACGGGGAGGGTGGAAGGGTGTGGCGGCAAGGCCATGGGGTGCCTCCTGCGACGGGTGGCGGTCTCAGATGTTGGGGCGACGGGGCTAGGGCACATTGGGTTTTTATAAAAAAAAATTATTTTGATCATGTTTGACTGTGAGAGAGAGAGAGAGGCGAGAGAGAGTATAATATATATATATATATATATATATTATTTATTTATTTCCATAAAGCAACTTTTTAATTCGGACTCCAAACGATACACAATGGTTGTCGCCTCTAGGTAGATACCCCTGTTCCGGACAGAACGGAATATGTCTCATGAGTCGATTCGACTGTTTCAATAAATTTTCCTTTAAATTAAAATATAAATTAGTATATATTTAATTTAAACGCACATTTTAATTCACTGGGGCCACATACTGACTCCAAAAATTCCAAAAAAATAAATCTGGCAATTTTTTGATGATACAGTCCTAACAAAACTATATTCGTCAAATTTGGAGACCATTTGAAAAATGACCATTTTCTGGTCGATCCAAATTGACTAAAACTGTTAAAACACGTTTTCTTTTTCCTGGCCCACATATTAATTCCAAAAATTATGAATTTTGGAATCTAGCAATAATTTGACATCCCGGATCCAACAAAAGTGGTTTCATCGAAAACGGAGGTCGTTTGCAAAATAGCTGTTTTTAAGGGCTATATTTCCATAGTGACTATTCTGAATTTTCAACTGGGCATAACTTTTTATTCCCGCTATGAAATTTGGATTTTTTAGATTCATTGGAAAGATAGTTTCAAATAGATTCAAATATTTTTGGTTTCACCAAAATCCAGCTTATTTTGAATCCTGTACATTCAATTGAAATTTGAAATTTGAAATCGAATTTTCAAACTACAGCACCATTTCCAGTTCTTTTATAATTAAAATAAATATTTATATACTAAATTTGATTTAAATAAATATATACATTCCAATTCTATTCAAAATAAATTTCTTGTCGATATTATTAAAAATAAATCATTTTAAATATACAAAATTCATTAAAATAGCCAAAATAAAAATTTTAAATTGGTTCTGATTTTCTGGGTTGTTACATTCTTCCCCACTTAAAACCTTTTCATCCTAGAAAAGGAACGAAGCTAAAAGTTGTTTAACTAACCAACTCAACTTTCATTCTGGGTTTCATTCTTCAACTTTTCAGTTTCTAAGAATTTTCTAATTCTTCAAAAATTTGGCTAACACCCTAAATTTTCGAAAAATTTCGCCATAACCTCCTTTGTATGGGGAGCACCAAAAATTCCCCAAACCGACACACAAACCCTCTCATCTCAAAAAGAAAAAGAAAAGGCCAAGCGGCTCATAAAATTATCCAAACCCAATAAATCAGTAAACATGTACCTATTTGTCGGGCATACAATTTTATTCCTCTGCTTTAGCCTCCTTGCCATGACCTGTTCAATGTATATACATGTATATGCATGCAATTTCAAACAATTTTCAACTCAGTTCAACATTCGACACAATTTGATTATATTTACCATTCATTTTCATATTGTTTCATTATTCTAGTTAGTGAAACTAATAATCAAACAACACAACCAGCAATCAATTAGTTGATTAGATTTTCCAACATGTATCTTTTACATATATAGTCAAAATCATGTTTTTGATGCCAAATCACAACAAATAATCCTATCTAATTTTGGTTCTCACACCAGTCACTTGGAGATATATAGATATCCCACTTTCGAAGCTCGAAAATAAATGCTGGTGATGACGTGTTAATCGTCAGAATCATGCCCGAGCGACAAGAGTGTAACTCTATATTCATCCAGTATATTTGAGGCTTCGAATACAAATTAATTACATGTATATTCAAAATCTTCTATATACCGGATTGTCCAAATTCAATTTAAAATAAATATTCAAATACGAATAATAAGGTTTAAATTTTCAAAACAAAGTTTGTTTTCACTATTATTTTAAAAACACTTCTCTTCACACTCGTTCTAGGATACTACTGATCTCATCTCTAACAAGTCATTCTTATTGGATATTACTAATCCAATCTCTGATGAATTCTTTCGTTTGGTTCTAATGTGTCTTATTCTCAAGCTCTGTAAACCAAAGCTCTGATACCAATCTGAAACGACCCGAACTTCCCCATAAAGGAAAGACTGGATTGAATTGAGAACATGACAAATCAGAACACAAACAGAAGAACATTTCATTGCTTATTACAACAATTCCATCAGAATACAAAAATATAACAGAGTATGAATAAATAATATACATTCGATAAATATCAGAGATTTAAAATTATATTTAAATACATTGCAGCGGAAAACTAATACAAACACACCTGAAAAGAATATACGGATACAGAGCTTTCTGAATATCATTCCAGCTGTAAACCAGGATCCTATGAATATAAATCTGCAAAACCAAAACTACTAGCTGCCCGTGTGGAAAATAAAGGCACCCATAGTTTAGGTTAAAACAATAAACTCCAGGTCAGTCATGTGACTAGTGTGAGAACTAAAACAGTTATTAAACTTTACTTTAAAGTGGAGTAAAGCAAGGGACCATGCCGTATAACACAGAACGGGTTTCCGCCCAAGAATACCAGTGCATAAAACAAACAGCGCAATGCTTTTTGGAAAAATGAAGCAATTATAAGACTCAGGTCCCATCACACAATGCAACGCAAGACGGAGGATATAGTTTTACCTTATAATAGCCAAACATGTTTGGTACGTTCCAAACAAATCATTTTGATATTATTATAGTGTAAAGTGTATGAAAACAACTTCAAATATAAATGTATCAATCGTAGACGGCATAGTGCCCCATCCCACTATTTCTCCGTACTAGGCTTTACAATCAAAACTGAAGTGTCGCGTATTGGAAGTTGGATTTCCATCTATGAACCAAGGCAAGGGATTGTCCTTACCGCTTCGAGACAATCTAGCCCATGTCTCAGGATCAGAACGCATCGACCTATGGATCGTCAGGGCCGGTCCACGTGGAGTGGGTTAAAATCATGAACACTGCGTTTTCCTGCGCTATGGGGTGTAAAACTGGTCGGTATATCCACCAAACCATTCATCGGCTCCGCAGAGACCGAAATAATCGAGGCGCCTCGCTATCCATCATCCACATAAGTAAAACATCTGTGCGTGTAAAACCCAGACACCACTCCTAGCTAGAAATAAACGCATGCCCTCCCTGAGGTCCTCTCCTATTTCTGGTTCGCACCGGGGTGCGAGGCTCGCGAATTAACGCTATACACAAAGCTATGCTATATTAAAGCCGTGCTTTGATCATCAACACAAGACTCTGCTTTTCAACAGAAGCCTTGATCATTTGCATCTTAGCATGCCACATTGGCAATTCACGCCATGCAACTGATGTCCATCAATCACACAGAATGAAGGCCAATGTCAGACACACATCCATACAAGTCTGTTCTGGGCCTGAACGAAACCGAAGGCACCTTATTCCACGTTCCATATGTCCAATACAGGAGAGAGGTCCTCGCATATCCGGTCAATCTCCACGTACGTCTGGATGATCACCACTTATTGCCTTATCTTAGGTGTATAGCCCAATCAAGACATCAGTAATCATCCAAACGATGTGAAGACCTCCGGTCTTCAACCACCGTCTTCATCACCGACTCATCGCCGATTCAGTTATTCCAAATGGGATAAACACGGTCTTTCTGAATAACTCGCTATATAATAAACAATTGATGTAAAAACACAACAAACGCCTCATTCCAATTTTGAATATTCTTTTATTTAAATATTCATATCCTTTGGGAAAGGTTCCCATTAATATTATCAAAGATGAATTCTTTAAAATTTATTCTTTAATCTTCCTTTATATATCAATTCAAACAAAATTATGGTTTATCCAAACTAGTCGGATTAGCGATCCTTACTGAAGTAATCATTTGTTTAATTTCCTAATCCCAACCTATTCATCCCATGAAGTAAAATTGGTAATACTTCATATCTAACACCACGGTGTTATCGTTAAAATTAATTACCATTTCACGTTCAAATCTAATTAAAGATTTAACTGCCGCTTGGAGCAAAACTGGTGATACTCCATTCTCAATCATTTCTTAAATTTGATAATTTTAGTTATCAAATTCACCTTTCAATATATTTAAAGATTCATTAAAACTCTAATTCAGTTTTAATTTTCAAAAAATCATTACTTAATGATTATTCAAAGCTAAGAAATTAATCTTATCTTTAACTGGGTTAAAGAACTAATGTCATTTAAAACACAGCTCATGATAAACCCAAAATCACGTTCCATTTCAACTCCAATTAAACGTTACTTAGTTAGTAATTCTTCTCAACATCTTAGTTAAAAGATTTATTCTTTTCACATGGGGTTTAAGAACAGTGTTACTGAAGACCCTATCCCATCAGTCTCTAATCGTAAATTAGTAAGAGAACAATTCCCTAAGTACTATTCCTGATGGTCGAAACCAACATCATATCAATACCTAGGAAACCATTCAACTTAGCTAATCTCAAGTTAGTTTCTAATTTTCTGAACTCCATTGGATTTAAGAACAGTACTATTAAAGATACCATTCATGACAAACCGAAAATCTCATTCCATTGTTAATCGGGTTACATAACAAGTGTTATTTAAACACCATTCACGATAAACCCAAAAACCAATTTCAATTTAAATACAAGGCACTGAATAGAAATTATATCGGCTTATATTCAATATAAAATTCTGAAATCTACAAATATCGTATTGGAATAACAATATATATATCTTCCAAATTCCTCCACAATGTCCATATAATCATGGAATCCAATATCGAAATATTCTGAAGATAATTTCGATTCAAATCCATTCCAATTCATATATTGGATATTCTGGTTATTTTCAAAACCATTTCAAATCCAATTTATTTATTTAAAAATATTGGATTATAATTCTAGTTCTTAACTAGTTCATTTTGATAAAAATATTTTTTTTATCTTTTTAAATATGGAATTTTTCATTCTAATTCTTTCCAAATAATTTATTATGATTTTACACAAATTATTGATATTTTTAATAATCTTATCAAGGCCCGTACAGTCGATTTCCATAAACGTTCATCGAACTGCACTTACAATGACCTTTTCCAAATTTAATTTGGGCATAATTCCAAATCCAACCGTTATATTTCAAATCTCTTATATTCGTTGGGAAGCTCTTTTCGATACTAATCCAAAGGTTCCAACTTTAGGGGAATCCGACGATCGGATCTCCCATAATGTACATTCAAAGTCAATGGTCGAAATTCAAGAACTGCGGCGGTGCGGCGCATTCTATTCAGGCCATTATATACATATAATATATATATATATATATATAATTCGTCAATTTCCATTTAAAACGTATTTTATAAATCGTTTTAATTTTTTTTTCAAAACGATTTCAACTTCATATTAAATTTCAAATCAAAATTGAATATTCCATATCATTAATATATAAATGGTAATATTTTCAAAATATTAGATTTTGAAATCACTTCCTTTTAGATAATCATTATAAAAATGAATAAAATCGATATAATTATTGTTTACGTCCAAAATGGAGTTAATCTAATCAACACGGCTTTATAAATTTAAATATTTTCATGTCCATCCCAAATCGGACATCAAAATCAGATTTTGATCTTTTATTGAATATTATTTTAAAATGCCCATTATTTTAAAATATTCGTTATTTTAAAATATTTGTTCTTTCTGAACTGAAATCAGACACGGTCAATTACCATATAATGTTATTTATATGGATTTCATACAACGCATGTATAGAACAACAATGATAAACAATCAACCATCATCCAGAGTGCATTCTACACTGCATAAGCATTAGATATAAATATTTAACGCTTACCACAGTTGGTCAACCAATCGATTGGCAACTAAACGATATGGATTAGTGTATGTCAAATATCATCCCAATACCCGGTTGGGGGGTTCAATCCACAAACACTGATTTTTATTTGCGTAGTTGCGCGATGTGTAAAATATATCGTCCCAATCCATATCACTCAAATGGGTGTACATAAAAAAATCGTTCGATTTGTAAATGAATATTTATTTTATTCATATACACGTTAAAAATTATATTTTTAACGATAAAATATTTTATTTAACTTATGAATATCCTATATAGTCCATTTCACACCATAAACAATTTTCACAGCCGTTCATATATGCAGTTATAAAATAAATAACTGAACAGAAAAATTTAGTGAGGATTTTTGTAACACCGCACCACCGCTAGGGTCACTCACAAAGGGAATGCACTAGTTTTGGTATCGAGGTAAACAATCACAGAATTATTACAAGACAGAACATAAATAAAACGGCGGAAGATTCAAAAGCTAAATTTCATTACTTTCAAAAAGAGTCAAAACCTTTTACATCAAATAGCCAAGGTCATTATTTTCCATTACAATAAATTCTGTCCTGCATAAATAAAGAAGCATAATCTTAAAACAACAAAAGTAGCTTAATTCCCCAAAGGTAGCAGAAATGCAGCCATAGCATAGCTCAAGATCAAACCGTACATGAGTTGAATCGAAAGCAAGCCAAATCCAAACTAAGTGCTAGAGTTTCCTCCGTGAGAACCTTGGGGGGGAACGGAAGGAAAAGAGGCGAAAGAAAACAGGTCAGTCATAAAGACTGGTAAGTCCTAGTGACTTTCAGCATAAAAACAGGTAAAGGTAACATGACATGTATGAACTGAAAGTAAACATAAGGATGCTGTCAAGATGGGCAAGATAGACTAAGATAACATAATAAATCAAGTGTAGCATCACATATTCAAGGTTCGCTGCATCAACTGTACTAGAATCCCAAACCCATGTCTTATATAAATCATGAATAATCCCTTGGCCCAATATCGTGAAATGACCCATTTCTAGGTCCAACGAAACGATCCACTAGTCGATCGGCTCCCTACAAGTTCTAGCTCGTCGTGTGTCTGTGTCATACGGCCCTATCACGAATGTAGTCACATGTGCTAGGTCCACCATATGGTGTATCAAGCCCTATGGTGCCAACCACCGACACGAATCAAGAATGCACAAATAAACCTACTGATGCCCAATGCCTGCTTTTTCAACTCCGGACCACGTGCACGACCATAGCCCGCTTGAACCTACACTGGCAAACCAACACAACCGTCGTTCTATTCACTTGCAATCATCCCAGTAATAGTGCCCCACCCGGCCTAGTTCCAGGGTACCATGATACATCTAGTGGGTTACTGCTAAAATGGACCGCGTAACTAGGGTTTTCGTCCAATAGGTTAAGTATTGTCATTTAAATTCGTGACAAAACCCTTATCAGTCTAGCATGTCAAGTTGGTTAAGTGTTGTCATTTAAGTTCGTGACTTAACCCGCGTACGAATCATGTATCAAGTTGGTTAAGTGTTGTATTTCATGTTCATGACTTAACCCTATCATGTGGCATTAATTCATTAATGCACCCTAACCTCTCACATCAGACCTGTTGTTGTGGTCTCTGGATATGCCGGGCGGTTCCGGGCAGAATTATGCCACAACTCAGTCTGACCTCGGGTTTTCAAGTGTGATATGACCAACTACCCACATTGGATCCTATCGTTTGCAGTAACTTGATTTTCCAGGCGGTTCCGGGCAGAATTACACTGCAAACTCAACCCAACCTCGAGTTGGCCATTTTCAAGTTCATTCTAGTGTCACGCCCATGTTCAAGTTTCATGTCATGTTCGTGTCAAGTTTCAAGGCAAGTTTCATGCCCACATCCAGATTCAAGTTACAACAATGATCATATCAAGTTTCATGGCAAGTTTCATACGAAGTTTCCTATAATTACCAATTTTTCCCAACGTTACCCCGTCTAAATATTAGGTTAACAATCTTAGCCTAATTTTCTGTCCGCATGATTTTTGGCACAATATTAGGCTAAAAACTTAGCCTAATTTAACGTACACAAAATTTGCATAAAAAAATTCATTAACATGACATAGGTGTAAACTTGGTATTCTTGGCATAGTCAATATGAACACCATAGGTGTGTACTTGCAAAACAATCAACATGAATATCATAGGTGTGAACTTGCAACATAGACTTAATCAACTTACATATATGAGAACTTGCAAATCAATCATGAACATATGAATAAGTGTGAACTTGAAATATGACATAGGTTTAACATATACAATAAACATGTAGATCTATCATTTGGTCACATATGGGATATGATTTCACAACCTAAAACTTGCATAACATGGTAAACTACACAACTTGTCATCACGGGTTATACTCCAAGTTCATATACATATGAATGGACTTATTCATTAATTCCCAATTCAACATGATGATAAAATAGAACCACAGGCATAGATCAACATAATAAACATTGCTCTATTATCAATTCATTTCCAAGGCATGACCTAACTGAATAAATTGATTAAAACATCGCAGGCATAACATTATGAACATGAAAAAGGTTTGAGTAATAATCTAGATTCAAGAACACGGATAGATCTAACTTAATTCGAAGAATCCCCAAAATCAAGATAAATAAAGAAAATAGGTCTGAATAGAAAATCAAGCTTAGATCCAATTTCATAGTCATAATTCTAGGCAATAACCTCATGGTCATGAATCATAGGTGATTAGTCATAATTTTCCTTGTCATAGTCATAGGCAATAGTCTTATGTTCACAGTCATAGGCATAGGCATAGTCTTATGTTCACCGTCATAGTCATAAGAATAGTCTTATGTTAACCGTCACAGTCATAGGCATAGTCTTATGTTCACCGTCATAGTCATAGGCATAGTCTTATGTTCACTGTCATAGTCATAGGCATAGTCTTATGTTTACCATCATAGTGATAGGCATAGTCATGGTCTTATGTTCATAGTCATAGGCGTAGTCATAGTCTTGTGTCATTAACAATAGTTTCAACGTCGTAGGCAATATTCCCAATAGTCAAGATCCGAGAAGAAACAAGAATAGATATGAATCATACATAAATCAATTCAATTTAACATGCCCTTATTAGATTTATGGTTTTTATCTAAAAGTAACTGGAACTTACAGATCGTGGTCTAAGAAATTTAGATGCAGAAGTCAAGTCTAGAAATTTGTCGTAGAACGTTGCGGTGTCGCTAATCTATTCTCTTGAATTGTTGTAGAAGCGTTGATCTTTGATTTGAATCGAGTTTGAATGCTTAAGCTTTAATTTGGAGGCGACGGCCATGGTTCAAGGGGTAAATTAGCAGCATAACAGTGTAAGAATGATTTGTATGAATTAGGCTTGGTCTTAGGATGTATTTATAGGGGTAGTAACTAGTTTAGGCCCTTAGATCAACCCTAAAATCAATCCGGACCATCACAACACGTCTTAGGCTTCAAAAATGGATTCTGTGTCAAAACAGACTGACCAGGTCGACCAGTAAGGGGGGGAGGTTGACCACATGGTCGACCTAGGGGGTAAGTCGACCCTAAGGTCGACCACATGGTCGACCTGCCTGGTCCTGTGCTGCCTGAAATTTGTTGAATCTTCTACAGGCCATAACTTCTTCATCCGGACTCCGATTTTCGAAAACTCGGACTCTATTTCATGCAGAATTCCGAGATGAACGCAATGACGTAACCCGTTTCCCTTGATTCTTATTTTAAAATTTAATTCTGACTTGATTTATGGTTTTAACATGTTATTAAAATACGGGTTGTTACATTCTCCCCTCCTTAAAGGATTTTGTCTCTGAAATCTTCAAGTTAGAAAGAATGCATCCTATCATCCAATCAACCATATACTCAACCATCATCCACAAGCAACCATTGTCCTTAAAAGATTTCTAATGCTATATGAACATATGCAGAAAGTGCGTGTATATGTTCCTTATCTAATGCAAATGATCAGGCCTGATTGATCTTCCTAATGCAAAATATGTTTAGTGTCATGAATCCAACATTGTATGCAAATAGTCCTAGTCATATAAACACTATATGTGTGCACAAACATCCACCCATATGCAACATCCACATGATAACACATTCAGTTTCATCCATAAACAAGTATAAACACTCATACATATGCAATATGAAAATGTGTCTGAGCCAATCTAGTGCCTAATGTGTGTTATGCAACCACGAGCAACCATTTGCAACCACTTGCAACCATTTGCAAACATCAACCATAACATGTTTCAATCACATGTTTACATCCAAAATGGTTCTACCTAAGTTTCTCAAGATAGGATTGCAAAGATAAGCAAGATAAAACAAAGCATCTAGGAGAAGAAGTTAAAAATGTACCCCTAGAAGGTCTTGCTTGTGGGGCTTGCCCTTGCTTCTTAGGGCAGTTCTTGCTGATATGTCCAGTTTCACCACACTGAAAGCATGGTCCCGTCTTCACCTTCTTCTTTCTACAATCCTGGGCTATATGCCCCTCAATACTGCAGAAGTGGCATTTTATTTTCTCACGTGTCTTGTTATCCTTATTGTTGTTGTTGTTCTTGCCTCCTTTCTCGGAGTCTTTCTTCTCGTTCTGAGACTCATCCACCTTAACTTATCACTCAAACCTTCCCTATGTAACATGTTAACAAGCCTCATGGAACCTATCTCCATCATATGGAAAACCCTCTATGGAGCTAGAAAGAAGATTATCCGCAGGTAACAACTACTGCGACTATAGATGGAGAAAAGAACGGAAAAGTGATTCAAACGAGGAAACAAAGGATAGTGCTAATGGCTTTTGGGGAAATAGCCTTTAAATAAAACAAGACTTTTATTGAAAAATGCTTCTTTGTAAATGGTTTTGAAAAGACTTTTAGAAGGTTTTTTTAAAAAAAAACTTTTGCCCAGTCTGGTAACCTTCTGCTCTGATACCAAATGTAACACCCCACCTCCGCTAGGGGCACTCACAAAGGGAATGCACTAGTTTTGGAGGAGCGTTATCGAGGTAAACGATCACAGAATTATTACAAGACAGAACATAAATAAAATAGTAGAAGATTCAAAAGCTAAATTTCATTACTTCCAAAAAAGAGTCAAAATCTTTCACATCAAATTGCCAAGGTCAATATTTTTCATTACAATAAATTATGTCTTGCATAAATAAAGAAGAATAATCTTAAAACAACAAAAGTAGCTTAATTCCACAAAGGTAGCAGAAATGCAGCCATAGCATAGCTCAAGATCAAACCGTACATGAGCTGAACAGAAAGCAAGCGAAATCCAAGCTAAGTGCTAGAGTTTCCTCCCTGAGAACCTGGGGGGAACGGAAGAAAAAGAGGCGAAACAAAACGGGTCAGTCATAAAGACTGGTAAGTCCTAGTGACTTTCAGCATAAAAACAGGGAAAGGTAATATGACATGTACAAGCTGAAAGTAAACATAAGGATGCTGTCAAGATGGGCAAGATAGACTAAGATAACATGATAAATCAAGTATAAATATAGCCTCACATATTCAAGGTTCGCTGCATCAATTGTACTAGAATCCCAAACCCATGTCTTATATAAATCATGAAATAATCCCTTGGCCCAATATCATGAAATGACCCATTTCTAGGTCCAACGAAATGATCCACTAGTTGATCTACTCCCTACAAGTTCTAGCTCATCATGTGTCTGTGTCATACGGCCCTATCACGAATGTAGTCACCTGTGCTAGGTCCACCATAGGGTGTATCAAGCCCTATGGTGCCAACCACCGACACGAATCAAGCATGCACAAATAAACCTACTGATACCCAATGCCTACTTTTTCAACTCCAAACCACGTGCATGACCATAGCCCGCCTGAACCTACACTGGCGCACCAACAGAGCCGTCGTTCTGGTCGCTTTCAGTCAGCCCAGTAATCGTGGCCCACACTTCCTAGTTCCAGGGTACCATGATACATCTACTGGGTTACTACTGAAATGGACCGCGTAACTAGGGTTTTCATCCAATAGGTTAAGTGTTGTCATTTAAATTCATGACTTAACCCTTATTAGTCTAGCATGTCAAGTTGGTTAAGTGTTGTCATTCAAGTTTGTGACTTAACCCGCCTACGAATCATGTATCAAGTTGGTTAAGTTTTGTCTTTCATGTTCATGACTTAACACTATCATGTGACATTAATTCATTAATGCACCCCAACCTCTCACATCAGACCTGTTGTTGTGGTCACTGGATATGTCGGGCGGTTTCGGGCAGAATTACACCACAACCCAGTCTGACCTCGGGTTTTTAAGTGCGATATGACCAACTACCCACATTGGATCCTGTTGTTTGCAGTAACTGGATTTGCCGGGCGGTTCCTGGAAGAATTACACTACAAACTCAACCCAACCACAAGTTGGCCATTTTCAAGTTCATTCTAGTGTCATGCCCATGTTCAAGTTTCATGTCATGTTCGTGTCAAGTTTCAAGGCAAGTTTCATGCCCACATCCAGATTCAAGTTATAACAATGTTCATGTCAAGTTTCATGGCGAGTTTCATACCAAGTTTCCTATAATTACCAATTTTTCCCAACGTTACCTCGTCTAAATATTAGGCTAACAATCTTAGCCTAATTTTCCATCCGCATGATTTTTGGCATAATATTAGGCTAAAAAAACTTAGCCTAATATAACGCACATAAAATTTGCATAAAGAAATTCATTAACATGGCATAGGTGTAAACTTGGCATTCTTGGCATAGTCAATATAAACACCATAGGTGTGTACTTGCAAAACAATCAACATGAATATCATAGGTGTGAACATGCAACATAGACTAAATCAACTTACATATATGAGAACTTGGAAATCAATCACAAACATGTGAATAAGTGTGAACTTGAAATATGACATAGGTTTAACATATACACATAAACATGTAGATCTAACATTTGGTCACATATGTGATTTAATTTCACAACCTAAAACTTGCATAACATGATAAACTACACAACTTGTCATCACGGGTTATACTCCAAGTTCATATACATATGAATGGACAAATTCATTAATTCCCAATTCAACAAGATGATAAAATAGAACCACAGGCATATATCAACATAATAAATATTGCTCTATTATCAATTTATTTCCAAGGCATGACCTAACTGAATAAATTGATTAAAACATCGCAGGCATAACATTATGAACATGAAAAAGGTTTGAATCATAATCTAGATTCAAGAACACGGATAGATCTAACTTAAATAGAAGAATCCCAAAAATCAAGACAAATAAAGAATGTAGGTCTAAATAGAAAATCAAGCTTAGATCCAATTTCATAGTCATAATTCTAGGCAATAACCTCATGGTCATGAATCATTGGTGATTAGTCATAATTGTCCTTGTCATAGTCATAGGCAATATATTATGTTCACAGTCATAGGCATAGGAATAGTCTTATGTTCACCGTCATAGTCATAGGCATAGTCTTATGTTCACCATCATAGTCATAGGCATATTCTTATGTTCACCGTCATAGTCATAGGCATAGTCTTATGTTCACCGTCATAGTCATAAGCATAATCTTATGTTTACCGTCATAGTCATAGGCATAGTCATGGTCTTATGTTCACAATCATAGGCATAGTCATAGTCTTATGCCATTAACAATAGTTTCAATGTCGTAGGCAATATTCCCAATAGTCAAGATCCGAGAAGAAACAAGAATAGATATGAATCATACATAAATCAATTCCAATTTAACATGCCCATATTAGATTTATATTTTTTATCTAAAAGTAACTGGAACTTACAGATCGTGGTCTAAGAAATTTAGATGCAGAAGTCAAGTCTAGAAATTTGTCATAGAATGTTGTGGTGTCATTGATCTATTCTCTTGAATTGTTGTAGAAGCGTTGATCTTTGATTTGAATCGAGCTTGAATGCTTAAGCTTTAATTTGGAGGCGGCGGCCATGGTTCAAGGGGTAAATTAGCAGTATAGCAGTGTAAGAATGATTTGTATGAATTAGGCTTGGTCTTAGGATGTATTTATAGGGGTAGTAATTAGTTTAGGCCCTTAGATCAACCCTAGAATCAATCCGGACCATCAAAACACGTCTCAGGCTTCAAAAATGAGTAATTGGTCAAAATAGGCAGACCAGGTCGACCTGTAAGGGGGGGAGGTCAACCACATGGTCGACTTGGGGGGTAAGTCGACCCTAAGGTCGACCACATGGTCGACCTGACCCCCAGGTCGACCTGCCTGGTCCTGTGCTGCCTGAAATTTGATGAATCTTCTATAGGCCATAACTTCTTCATCCGGACTCCGATTTTCGAAAACTTGGACTCTATTTCATGCAGAATTCCGAGACGAACGCAATGGTGTAACCCGTTTCCCTTGATTCTTATTTTAAAATTTAATTCTTCCTTGATTTATGGTTTTAACATGTTATTAAAATACGGGTTATTACAATTTCTCACCCTTGGGATCCACTCCGTCAGTTCGTTATTTCTGAATGGTTCGGATTGGGATTTGATTTCAGTCGATTCCAATGCAATTTTTTCCATGCTGTACATAATTAAAATCACATTTTTAATATGATGTTTATATATTTAAAAATCTATATCTTCACAAAAAAAATCATATTTTTACTTTGCTATATATATATAATAAAAATCATATTTTTACTTTGCTGTATATATAATTAAAATCATATTTTTACACCGTTATGACATATATAAAAATCACATTTTTATAATGTTACTTCATATACAAAAATCAGATTTTTCTCTTGCTATCTTCGTAATAAAATTATATTTTTATTTCAAAACCCTTTGTATAAAAATCGTATTTTCCTTCCGCTACATCTTATATAAAAATCGTATTTTTATATAATTAAAAATCAAATCTTTAACATCATAAGAATCAAATCTTTAACATCTCTTCATACTTATAAAAATTCGATCTTTATCGTATTAAAAATCTAACCTTTCTTCTATTAAAAATATATTCTTTCTCTCTATAAAAATCTATTCTTTCTCGCTATAAAAATCTATTTTTACCATCATAATAATCATATTTTTACTTCGATGCTATGATATATAAAAACACTATCTTTGAAACGATTTTATTTTTATAAAGATCCTATTTTTAATAACATAATTAAATAAACTAAAACTCACTGATTTATGTTGATCTTGAGTTGGAGGGTGGCATGGGGTTCGTCGGAGGGTTAGGGTGAAGACGCAGTGGTGCAGTGGCAAGTGGTAGCGTGGGGTACGGTGCAGCGGACCAAGGTTGTGGCAGCGGAGGCTTTAAAGGTTTGGGGCTAGGGTTTTATGGGTTGGGAGACCGAACGGAGGGAGGAGGAGGAGAAGGGGACGGCGAGGGTGGCAGGGTGCTACGGAACGGCCATGGGGTGCCTCCGACGACGGGCGACAATCTTAGATGTTGGAGCGATGGGGCTAGGGCACATCCGTTTTTTTTTTAATTTTACCATGTTTGACTGTGAGAGAGAGAGAGGTAAAAGGGAGTATAATATATTATTTATTTATTTCCATAAAGCAACTTTTTAATTCGGACTCCAAATGATACCCAACGATTATCGCTCCTAGCTAAATACCCATATTCCGAACACAATGGAATATGTTTCATGAGCTGATTCGACTATTTCGATCAGTTTTCCTTTAAATTAAAATATAAATCAGTATATATTTAATTTAAACACACATTTTAATTTACTGGGGGCCACATACGGACTCCAAAAATTGCAGAAAGATAAATCTGGCTATGTTTTGACGATACGGTCCTAACAAAACCAATTTCGTCAAATTTGGAGACCGTTTGAAAAATGGCCATTTTCTGGTCGATCCAAATTGACTAAAACTATTAAAACACGTTTTCTTTTGCCATGCCCACATATTAATTTGAAAAATTATGAATTTTGGAATTTAGCAATAATTTGACATCCCGGATCCAACAAAAGCGGTTTCATCGAAAACGGAGGTCGTTTGCAAAATGGCTATTTTTAAGGGCTGTATTTCCATAGCGACTATTTTGAATTTTCAACTAGGCATAACTTTTTATTCCTGCTATGAAATTTGGATTTTTCAGATTCGCTGGAAAGATATTTTCAAATAGATTCAAATATTTTTGTTTTCACCAAAATCCGGTTTATTTTGAAACCTGTATATTCAATTGAAATTTGAAATCGAATTTTCAAACTACAGCGCCACTTCTAATTCCTTTTATAATTAAAATAAATATTTATATTCTAACTTTGATTTAAATAAATATATACGTTCTAGTTCTATTCAAAATAAATTTCTTGTCGATATAATTTAAAATAAATCGTTTTAAATATTCAAAATTCAATAAAATAGCCAAAATAAAAATTTTAAATTGGTTCTGATTTTCCAGGTTGTTACACCGTACAAAGGAAGGTATGGCGAAATTTTTCGAAAATTTAAGGCGTTAGCCAAATTTTGAGAAATTAGAAAGTTCTTAGAAGCTGAAAGGTTGAAGAACTTGAATCAGGCGAAGGTTGAGGTGGTTAAGTAAAATGACCTGCAGTTCTTTCTTCCTTTTCAAGGACGAAAAGATTTTAAGTGGGGGACGTTGTGACAACCCGTATTTCGAAAACAATTTATGATTTATTGTCATAGAAATTAAATATTTTAAATGAATTATTTTGAGAATTAACGGTTTAAATTTTATTTTAAATCAAAGTTAGAATGTATAAATTTAAAGTATAATTAAAACAACCTCGAAATGACGCAGTAGTTTGAAAATTTGACTTTAAACTTTGAATGAATGTATAGAATTCAATATAAATCAGATTTTGATAAAACAAGAAACATCGTAATATATAGAATTGTAATTTTCTAACAATTGTACGAAATGGATATTTCACTCTATAAATTGTATGTAACAACCCGGAAAATCTGAGCCAATTTAAAATTTTTCATTTGGCTATTTTAATGAATTTGGAGTAATTGAAATAATTTATTTCAATTAAATAACAAGTTAGAAATAGCGCGGTAGTTTAAAATTTTGAATTCAAACTTTGATTGAACGTACAAGATGCAAAAAAATGGATTTGAGAAAAACCAAAAATATTTAAACCTATTTAAGGATATCTTTCTAACGAATCTGAAAAGTCTAAATTTCATAGCAGGAATCAAAAGTTATAGCCAGTTGAAAATTCAGAATAGTTGCTATGGAATTTTAGCCATTAAAAATAAAAATTTTGCAAACGACCTCCGTTTTCAACGAAACCACTTTTATTGGATCCGAGATGTCAAGTTATTGCTAGATTCCAAAATTCATAATTTTTGGGATTAATATGTGAGCATGGCAAAAGAAAACGTGTTTTAACAGTTTCAATCAATTTCGATCGACAAAAAAATAGCCATTTTTCAAACGATCTCAGAATTTGATGAAATTAGTTTTGTTAGGATTGTATCGTTAATACGAAGCTGGAAATATTTTTTTTGAAATTTTTGAAGTCAATATTTGGCCCCGGTAAATTAAAATGTACATTTGAAATTAAAATATAATGGTTTATGTTTTAAATTTAACGGAAACTGATCGTAACGGTCGAATTGGCTTACGGGACATATCCCATTGTGTTCAGAATGGGGGTAATTAGCTAGGGGTGACAGTCGTTGGGTTTGATTAGGGGTTCATTTGAAAATCGCATTTAAACGAATTAAAATAATTAAAAAATAAAAAATTATTTTCCTATAACCCCCTCCCCCCATTTCAGAAAACCCTAAACCTTTTACACCAATTCAAATCCGCCGCCGAAATGAAATTAATGGCCAGATTTTTCTGCTTTTGATTCTTTAAAATCTCAAAATCCCCAAACTAATTCAAGGAGACTATGAAGCAAATATTATTGATCTCCTAAGGCCTTTCAATCTATACGGCCATAATCTGAGATCTCTACTTACGGTGGCCGATTTCAAGCTCAAAACTCCGTCGGTTCGAAGCTAGTTTTAGCGGCGCATGGGGTTGCGAGTTGCCCCATAGTGGCGGCGAGGGGGGAGAATGGAAGGGGCTATCGCGTGGCATAGGTTGATCGACGAACGACGCATCGTGGTGGTTGAAATCTTGAACCCTAACGGTTCGCTGATGGGTTCTTGAACTAGTAAACGGAAGCGATGAAGAAGACAAAGGGGACTGGCCAAATTTTTTTTCCAAGATGTAAATTAGTTAACTAATTTTGTAATTAATTATTCAATCAATGTAATTAATATTCTGATGGTTATAACTTTTTCATACGAGCACGGAATTGGGCAAATTGAAGTGGGTTGGAATCAGAAAAATGAGAGCTTCGCAGTGGAACAAACTAGAAAGGAAACAGAACAAATTAGAATTTGGAGTGAATTCAAATCCAAACGATTTCAAAACCAATCAATGTGAGAATTTCTCACTAAAATTCTCTGTACAGTTATTTTATAACTGCATATATGAACTACTCCCCGTCCTCCACAGACCATGGACGACTTGTTTGATTGTATTGTGTTGTGATTGTGATTGTGATGTACAAATATATATATATATATATATACATGCGTTGTGAAGATAGAATATATATGAAATGGAAATAATATATATTTGAAATGAAAATATTATATATATGAAATGAATTATATATATATAAGAAGTGAACGTTATATGTGTGTGTATATATATATATATATGAAATGAAAATTATTATATATAGGTAATGAGTTATATATATAAGACATGAAAGTTATATATATATATATATATATATATATATATATATATATGAAATGAAACATATTATATATAGGAAATGAATTATATGTTTAAGAAGTGAAAATTACATATATATATGAAATGAAAAATATTATTTAAATGAAATTAATTATATATATAAGAAATGAAAATATTATATATATATATATATGAAATGAAAATAATATATATACGAAATGTGAAAAATATATATATATATGAAATAAAATATATATATATATATATGAAATAATATATGTATATATATATATATAATGCGAAAAATATATATATGAAGTATGAAAATAATACATACATATATATATATATATATATATGAAAGGTGAAATATATATATATATATATATATGATGTGTGGAAAATGTATATTTGAAATGAAAAATATATATATGAAACGTGAATAATATATATGAGAAATTTGAATTATATACTGATCATATGTGTGAATTGCTGATGTGAAGTACTATAGATTTGATTATACTTGTGATTATGTTGTGAAATGATTTTCCCTACTTCGGGGTATGAAATGATTTGGTATGTGGCTAAAGATTTGGTAACCCGGTCTACTAAAAGTATGGGTGGGATCCAGTGCCTTAGGGTGAGTGGTCAGTGTGTAGCCTGCTCCATGTGTGGGAGGTGCATATATATATCGAGTTGCTTAGGTACGTGCCCTTTGCCTTGTCTGAGGGGAGCCTAATATTTGGTTGCATACTAGTTTGTATGCATTTGTTTTGGAATTCATATTTCCAAATGATTTGATTTGAGATCCCAAAGTGAAATCTACTTTGATATAAAAGCTAGATATGTATTTCAAGTGATTTGAAATAGAAATCGAGAAATAACGTCCTAAGGAATAATTTCTGTAAATTGAATTGGATTTGGAAAATATACATGTGGTGATTAATCTAAATGGGTAGATTGGGATATTGCATGTTGATTGATGCATAGTAGATCCATATATCTATATTGATTGTTGTTTATACACTGGCATTCATAGGGGTAAACCCGTTCCGCGTTAGCGGTGTAGTCCTGTGATTTGCCTTATCATTTATATAAGTTTATAACTGTTTAGAGTTTCTCACACCAGTCTCATGACGGACCTGTAGTTTGTTTTTCCCTTGCAAACTCGAGTGCCCCTATTTTCCAGATGGGCAGTCGAGTAGTTTTATTTTATAGATATGTTTAGCAGGATTCTGGATCGAAGCGAAAAGCTGTGTCCAGAGTATTGATAGTCTTCCGCTGCGTTATTTTATTTGTTTCCGCTGCATTGTATTACATTTATCGTAAATAAATCTTCTGCTGTATTTTTTTTGGTATACTCTGATATTCTGTACTCTGATGTAACATTATTATGATGTTTATAAAAGTCTTCTGTTATTTGTTCTGATGTGTTGTATGCCCAGTGTTAGCATATCCGGGTTTTGAACGGTCTTGGTCGATTTAGCGATCAATTAGGTCCGAGCGAAATCCGTATCGTTACATTGTAAGTTATGTCTAAATTAAAATTTAGAATAGTCGCTATGGAATTTAAATATATTTTGTAAAGGTATATATAGCCCGTAGAAACCTCACGTTTTGCATACGGATGAATTAAGACTCAAAACCACTTCCATTGAGTTCAAAATGCCAATTGCGTGTTCGAAAACTATAAGCATCTATACCTTTGGAGTTGGAGAAATTTTGGTCTTTTTCATTGGATATAAGACCAAAATATCACTTTTTGCATATGGGCGAATTTGGACTCAAAACTACTTCCATTGAGTTCAGAATGTCATTTGCGTGCTCGAAAACTATAAGCTTCGATACGTTTCGAGTTCATGAAAATTGGCACTTGGGTTGGGTCTTAGTTTAGCTAACCTAGCTCACCATATAACCCCCAAATCAGCCCTCTCCTCTTCATTAGTTCATTTCCATTTCAAAGAAATGGAAAATGGGGATAGGGAAATTAAAATTCCCTAAACCAAGTTAATCCTAGGAGCTCCAATTCTTGTTGAAATTAAGTTAAAATCAAAGGAAAATCTTAAGTAAGCTCCTCTCCATCTTCTCTAACTCAATTATTCTTTGATTTGTGAGATTTCCTATGACCTAATTCTTAGGAAATATGTTCATATGATCATAAGTTGTTGATTCTAGTGTTTGTATCGAAGAGAGGATGTTCTAGCTCGCTATTAGATTGATTCATGGCTTCTAACCATCAAAGGTGATAGCTTTGTGAGATATTCATGAACCCACATCGATGCTATGAGTTCTTAGCTTGGAAAAGTGTAACTTAGAGTTCATTTGAATTTGCATATGCTAGTGAAGTTGTCAGGTTAGCGTAACTTAGCCGATTTCATGAGTTATGTTTCATTGAATTGAAAATTATGATGAAGATTGTCCACACGATCTAATTCATATGTTTCGAGTTGATATGGTGATCTTGTGAAGCTCCATTGTCGCCCCGGCAAAGTTTAAAGTCTTCACAAGTCGCTTGAATCGCTTTTGCGTGCTTTGGTTTGGAATTTAGTTCACATTTGAATTTATAAGCCGAATCATTGCAAATCTCTTGTATGAATGTTTGTGTATGTGCTTTTGGGTGTTATAAGTTGTTTCGATAGGTCTTTGAAGCCTTATTTGCCTGTATATAACATAATAGGCCTTCAGGCACTTGTTGGTATCACTTTGAACATGTTTTCTAGGCAAATTGTGATTTGGTTCAGGATGCAGACATCTGAATGTTTTGGATCAGACGTCTGACCTACTTCAAATAATTATGAATCAAGCAGAGCAATTTAGATATCTGAAAATTTTAATTCGGATGTCTGAATTTTAATTCAGACGTCTGATCAAAAAAATTCAAACGTCTGAAATAGCTCAAAAACGAACTAAATCCTTGCTGGTTCAGGAAATTTCAAATTCAGACGTCTGAATTTTTAGGTCAAACGTCGGAATCCTGTTTTTCTGCTGTTGACCAGTGGAGACCACGGCTAACAATTTAGGTCCATCCAGGCTCTTTCCTGGACGAGTTTCAGCCCATTTCGACTTCTTTTGTGTTCGTCGGTTTCTCTGATTCGCAGATTTCAACAGCCAGATTCTTACAAAATCGTTTTATAAAATCGTCAATCAAAGAATGATGGAGTTAAAACCAATAATGAGAACTCTCTCACTCAAATAATTTGTACATTTGCTTATTTTTATAACCGGATGTATGTTGATTGCTTGGGATAGCAATATTTGTTTGATGATTGATGGATGTTTCCGGTTTTAATGCTATTATTATTAAACTGTAGATAAATTCACATGGATTGTGATGTAAACCCCACATGGGTATTGGGATGATAATTTTACACATCACCCAAGTATACAAATAAAGATATTTGTTTGATGATTTAAGATCCCACATGGGTCTGGGGATGATAATAACTTTACACATCTCCCTTGTGTTTAGTATTATGTCAACCGATTGATTGACATATTGTTATAAGCGTTATTTAATTGTTTAATGCTTATGCAGTTGCAAATTGCACTCTTATGTGAATTGAATGTTTAATAATTGTTTATCACTATTTTTGAATACATGCGATGTATGAAATACATATAAATAAAATTATATGGTAGAGTCACATTCCGATTCAGAATATGAACGAATATTTTAACGTAGTATTCAGTTAAATGTTGAAATTTGGGTTTGATGTCCGATTTTGGATGGACACGAAAATATTAAAATTGACTGAACAGTGAAATGTGAAATTTTAGAGATTAAGGACTGAAACAAGTTTTCAAAGATGAATATATATATATATATATATATATATATTATATATATAATTTAGAACAATGGTTTTAATATAACCAAATTTTTTCCAACGTATGGATTGGAAAGGATTTGAATGGAAATAATCTTCAGAATATTTCGATATTGGATTCCGTGATTTATACAGATATTGTTAAGGAATTTGGAAGATGTATATATCGTTATTTTCAATACAATATGTGTTAGTTTTAGAATTTGATATTAAATATAAATCGATTTAATTTCTATTTAGAGACTTGTATTTGACATCAAAGAGGATTTTGGGTTTGTCGTGAATGGTGTCTTCAATAATAATGTTCTTAAACCAAGTTGAGAAAAGGATAACTCTTTTACTTAAGATTAATGATGTTTTCCAATTAACACATATAATTGGAATTAAATGGTAGTTGATTTTGGGTTTGTTGTGAACTATGTTATAAATGACACTAGTTACTAAACCCAATTAACAATGAAGATATGATTTGGAATTTATAAATCTTTTAAGTAAGATTTAATGAAATTTTACAAAGTAAAGTTTTCTAATTTAATAAACTAAATTTGAATCGAGTGAAAGTTCTATTTTAATGGAAGATGATTTTGGGTTTATTGTGAATTGTGTTTTAAATGACATTGGTTCTTTAACCCAGTTAAAGACAAGATTAATTTCCTAAAGTTGAATAATCATTAAGTAATGATTTAAGATTAAAACAAAGAGGAGTTTTAACTAATCTTTAATTAGACTAAAATATGAATAACGTAATTAAATTTACTGAATTCAAGAAATGTGCGAGAATGGAGTACCACCAGTTTTACTCCATGCGATAGTTAAATCTTTAATTAGATTAGAACGTTAAGTGGTAATTGAATTTACCGATAACACAATAGGTGTTAGATATGGAGTACTACTAGTTTTGCTTCATGGGATGAATAGGTTGGGATTGGAATAATTAAATGAATGATTACTTCGGTAAGGTTCGCATATCCCGACTAGATTGATAAACCTTTTAAGTTTGTTAAAAGATAACATAAAGTCTTTTGCAATGGTTTTCAAAGAAAGATTTAAACAAGAGGTTTAAATTAACTAAATCTTTGATAAGATTTGTGGGAATAATCCCCAATGTAATGAAGATTTAAATAAAAGAATATTCTGGATTGGAATGAGGCGTATGATGTGTTTTTTATAGCACTTGATTATAAGATACACGAGTTATTCAGAAAGACTGGGTTTAGCCCATTCTGAATAACTGTTACGACGATTAAAAGTCGAAGATATGAAGACAGTGGTTGAAGACCGAAGATCATCACATCGTATGGATGATTACTGATGTCTTTATTGGGCTGTACACCTAAGACGAGGTAATAAGTGGTGATCGTCCAGACGTACTTGGAGATCGATCGGATATACAAGAAACTCTCTCCTGTATTAGACATATGGGATGAGGAATAATGTGCCTCCAGTTTCGTTCAGACCCTGAACAGACTTGTAAATGAACTTTGTTTGACATTATATTTCATTCTGTATTGATTGATTTTTATTAAATATGTATCTGTTTGGTGACGAAGAATTTATTCTCTTTCTTAACACCCTTCTCTGAGACATATTAGCTTAGAGGTTATATATTGATAAATATCAGTTGTATGGCATGAATTGACAATGTGGCATGTTAAGATGCAAATGATCAAGGCTTTTGTTGAAAAGCAGGGTCTTGTGGATTATGATCAAAGCACGGCTTTGTGTATAGCGTTAATTCGCGAGCTTTACACCCCGGTATGAGCCAGAGACGGGATAAGGGACGCAAGGAGTGCAAACATTTCTTTCTACTTAGAAGTGGTGTCATGGTATAGAGCCCAGAAAAATTTATTTGTGGGGATGATGCAATGAGGCGCCTCGGTTATAGAGCCGACTAAAAGGCTCGAGTAATAGATCTGACAGGACTGGGAAACGTATTGTTCAAGAATAACTAATCCACAAACGTTAGGTATGGAACGGCCTTGTAGGATCCAAGGGTTTCCCATAGGTGTGATCCTGGGTCATCTTACTAGAGGTCATCCAAATCGGTAAGGGGACCATCCCTTGCCTTGACTCATGATGGAAATCCAATTTCCAATACGCGACATTTTGGTTTTAGTTGTAAACCTATATGGCACCGGAGGCACTTTCCTCGCATATCCATCCATCTCCAAGTACATCTGGACGACCACCAACTATTTCCACCCTCTTGGGTGTACAGCCCAATCAGGATCGTCAGTAATAATCCAAACGATGTGAAGGCTTCCGGTCTTCAACCACCGTCTTCATCTTCGCCATATCGTCGAATTGATTATTCAGAATGGGTGTAAACCCGGCCTTTCCGAACAACCCACGTATATTAAAAACAAATGTTACACAAACACAACATACGCCTCATTCCAATTCAGCAGCCACTAACCGCAAATTTCATATTCTTAGGGAAAGGTTCCCATTAATTTTATCCAAGATAAATTCTTTAAAATTTATCCTTTAATCTTCCTTTGGATGTCATTTCAAACCAAATTATGGTTTTCCAAACTAGTCGAGATTAGCGAACCACACCGAAGTAATTATTTATTTTATTTCCCAATCCCAACCTATTCATCCCATGAAGCAAAACTGGTAATACTCCATATCTAACACCACGGTGTTATCGGTAAAATTAATTACCATTTCACGTTCAAATCTGATTAAAGATTTAACTATCGCTTTGGAGCTAAAATGGCGATACTCCATTCTCGATCCTTTTCTAGATTTGATAATTTAAATTATTAATTCACATTTCAATCTAATTGCAGATTCTTTAAATCTCCTTTTACTGGGTTAAAGAACTAATGTCGTTTACAACACAGTTCACGACAAACCCAAATCACATTCTATTTACTATCGGGTTAAAGAACAAATGTAATTTAAAACACTGTTCATGATAAACCCACAGATCAATTCTATTTAAAACCCATTTCTAATCCAATTTATTTATTTAAAAATAAACGGGTTTAATTTTAGTTCAAAACTAGTTCATTTCGATAAAAATCTATTTTTATCTTTTCAAATATGGAGTTTTTCATCCCAATTTTTTCCAAATCATTTCTTATGATTTTACACAAATTATTACTATTTTTAGTAATTTTATCAAGGCCCGTACAGTCGATTTCCAACAATGGTCATCGAACAGCACTTACAGCGACCTTTTTCAAATTTGATTTGGACGTATCTCCAAATCCAACCGTTAGATTTTGAATTTATAATATTCATTAGAAAGCTCTTTTCGATACAAACCCAACGGTTCCGGTTTTAGGAGAATCCGACGGTCGGATCTCCCGTAATGTCCGTTTGAAATAAATGGTCGAAATTCACGAACTGCCGCGACGCGGCGCGTTCTATTCAGGCCATTATATTATATATAATTTATATTTCGTCGATTCCTATTTAAAAACGAATTTTATAAATAGTTCTGAATTTGTTTCAAAAACAATTTCAACCTTTATTTCAAATCCAAATCAAAGTTGAATTTTCTATTATAAATCCTTTTTACTTTCATTTCTATTTGATTTCAATTCAAATCGATTTTAGTTCGATTTGAATTCATTTCGTTTTCTATTCAATTGAAATTCAATTCGTTTTCTATTCAATTCGAATTCAATTCGTTTTCTATTCCATTCGAATTCAATTCGTTTTCTATTCAATTCGAACAAATTCGTAATCATTTTATATTCAATTCAATTCATTTTCGTTTTCTATTCAATTCAATTCATTTTCGTTTTCTATTCAATTCAATTCAAATTCGTTTTCTATTCAATTCAATTCATTTTCGTTTTCTATTCAATTCAATTCAAATTCGTTTTCTATAAATAGTTTTGAATTCGTTTCAAAAACAATTGCAACCTTTATTTCAAATCCAAATCAAAGTTGAATTTTCTATTATAAATCCTTTTTACTTTCATTTCTATTTGATTTCAATTCAAATCGATTTTAATTCGATTTGAATTCATTTCGTTTTCTATTCAATTGAAATTCAATTCGTTTTCTATTCAATTCGTTTTCTATTCAATTCGAATTCAATTCATTTTCGTTTTCTATTCAATTAAATTCATTTTCTTTTTCTATTCAATTCAATTCAAATTCGTTTTCTATTCCATTGAAATCAAATTTAAAAACGAATATAATCGATATAAATAGCGTTCGCGTCTAAATGGCGCATCTCTAATCAACACGGCTTTATATATTTCAATAAATTCGTTATTCTATTCAACAAATGAATATTTATTCTATTCAATATGTGAATCTATATTTTTGTCAACACACGACTAATCTCAACGAACGAGTACTGTCCAAGTGTGACTATTTTTGTTATTTACTATATTTTATGAAAATTAAGGTATCTATTGTTTGATATTAAATCAGACTCTAACTGTAAATTAGTAAGAGAACGATTCCCTGAATATTAACCCCGAAGGCCGAAACCAACATCAGATCAATATCCATGAGACCACTCATCTCATCTATTTTCCAGTTGACTTCTAATTCTATATATGATAAAGATGTAAATTTTATTGTTAAAATATTTCGCTCAACACATGACTAATCTCAACGGATGAGTACAGTCAACACATGAACCTTTATTTTATAGTGATAAAGACATAAATTTTATTTTTAAAATATTTCGTTCAACACATGACTAATCTCAACGGATGAATACATTCAACACATGAACCTTTAATTTATAGTGATAAAGATATAAATTTTATTGTTAAAATATTTCGTTCAACACATGACTAATCTCAACGGACGAGTACAGTCAATACATAAACCTTTATTTTATAAAGATCTTTATTTTCTAAATTGGAATGAGGCCCAATCAATCACCATATAATATTAATTATATGGATTTTCATACATCACATGTATATAATAGCATTGAAAAATAATCAACCATCAACCAAAGTGCACTACACTGTATAAGCATCAAATATAGATATCTAACGCTTATAACAGCCTGTCAATCAATCGATCGACATATTTAATCAATCAGGATGAGTTAACTTCAAATTTCATCCCAACACCCGTGTGGGGTTTCAAACAATCAAACACAGATTTTATTTGTGCAGTTGGGCGATGTGTAAAATTTATCGTCCCAATCAATGTCCTTCAAATAGGTGTACATAAACAAACTGTCCGGTTTGTAAATGAATATTTATTTATTCACATTCACGTTAAAAATTATATTTTTAACGATAAAATATTTTGTTTTAACACATGAATTTTTATTCAGTTCATTTACAAAATAAAAATGATATTTTTATTTTTCTAACTTATTTTAGAAAATTTCGGCGGCATAAAGGCACGATACTAGAAACGGGACGAGGCCTAGCCTTATCCCCAGTCTAGTGAAGGCCCACGCCATTCACACATCAATCAAATCAATTCCATTTCACCAAACAATTCAATTCAGACCAAATAATCTAACCAATTACACAACCAAACAATTAAACAAACAAGCCATCCATGGTCTGTGGATGACGGGTGTCGGGTGCTACTAAACACCGTCTGCATCCTAGTATAGATATATAACTAGAAAAGAAATCGAAGAGTGAGAAATTCTCACCAATAGCTATCCAATACCACGACTCTTCATTTATAGAAATCTTCGTCATTCTCGCCTTTTTGTCATCTTCGTTGCCCGTAGCCACTACATATGTAAAAATCGAATTTTTACTTCGTTATTCAATATATAAAAATCGAATTTTTAGTTTGCTATTCAATATATAAAAATCGAATTTTTACTATGCTATTCAATATATAAAAATCGAATTTTTACTATGCTATTCAATATATAAAAATCGAATTTTTACTTCGCTATTTGGATAAAAATTATATTTTTACATTGCTACTATATAGATAAAAATTATATTTTTATCATGCTATTTTTCATATAAAGATTTCGCCTTGTTACATATAAAGATCTCGCCTTTTTACATATAAAGATCTCGCCTTTTCAAACTTCAAAAATCTAATCTTTTCTATTTTAAAAAATCTAATCTTTTCTGTTTTTAAAAATCTAATCTTTTCTATTTTAAAAAATCTAATTTTTTCTATTTTAAAAAATCTAATCTTTTGCTACATAAAAATATCGTCTTTTTCATATCCAACCATATAAAGATCACATTTTTATCATCTATATAATATGAAAATTATATTTTCTACCTTTGCATACGATAAAAATTATATTTTGAACTCTCTACAATATAAAAGATCATATTTTTATTCTCCTACAATATAAAATTTCAGATTTTTAAAGAAACTATTATAAAATAAAACTGAAAATATATGTAAATAAAATAAACAACTTACTTTAATCGATTTGGGGAAGAAATCGGAAGGGAAGGCGGAGCAGGAGGTACGGGTTGCCGGCGGTGGCGCTTGGGGGGGCGGCAGATTCCAGCGAATCGGGGGGGGGGGGGGGGTGTAGGGCGGCGCATCGATCAGAAAAAGGGGGGGTTTGCGGCGGTTGCGCACAGGGAGGGGGGGTTTCGACGGAAAAGATGGAGGGAGGGGGGCTTTGTCGCGTTGAGGTGGGGTGTCGGAGTGGGGTCGCCTTGCGCAGGCAGCGCGGTGAAAGGGGGGGGGGAGGGGGGGCCGCTGTCGATCGAGGGTTTCTCTTTTTTTTCTTTTTTTCTATTTTGAAATTAATTGAACCGGGGGGGGGGGGGGGTTGAGGAGTTTTAAGGGAGAGAGGAGATAATTTTTTTATTATTAATTTTAAATTCTAAAAGTTGACTTTTACATACGACCTCGAAACAAGGCCCACCTCCTGTCGTCCATAGCTAATTACCCCCATTTCGAACAAAATGGGATATGTATCGTAGGCTGATTCGATCGTTTCGATCAGTTTCCGTTAAAATCAACATATAACTCTATACATTGAATTTGAACGCGCATTTCAATTTACCGGGGTCACATACTAACTTGAAAAATTCCAGAAAAATATTTTCTGACTTCGTATTGACGATACGGTCCTAACAAAACTAGTTTCGTCAAATTCTGAGACCGTTGGAAAAATGACCATTTTCCAGTCGATTAAAATCAACTAAAACTGGTCAAACGCGTTTTCCTTTGCCACACTCACATATTGATTCAAAAAATTATGAAATTTTGAATCTAGCAATAACTTGACATCACGGACCCAACAAAAGTGGTTTCGTCGAAATCCGAGGTCGTTTGCAAAATTCCCATTTTTAAGGGCCTGAATTCCATAGTGACTATTCAGAATTTTCAACTGGACATATATTTTGATTCCCGCTATGAAATTTTGATTTGTCGGATTCATTGGAAAGATATTATCAATTAGATCCTATTATTTTTGGTTTCACTAAAATCCGGATTGTTTTGCACCCGGAATGTTCAATTGAAGTTCGAAATCGAATTATCGAACTACCGCGCCATTTTCAATTCTATTTATAATTATATAAAATTATTTATATTCCAACGACGACGCGTATAAATATATACGTTCGAATTCATTTCAAATTAAATTTCTCGTCGATATTATTTAAAATAATCTATTTTAAATATTCAAAATTCGCTAAAATTGCCAAAATAAAAAATTTAAACTGGTTCGCATTTCCGGGTTATTACAACTGTTTAAAGAAGAAAAGAAATGGCAGAACTCTAGTGTCCTCTTAGAAAATATGAGTTGGAGGTCAGACCCTATAGGCTTATTTATAGGCGCTTAGAAGAACCACATCCGTTGGATTCTTGGAGAACAAAACAAAATCGTCAATCGAAATAACACACATCACTTGGCTCTTCATTTTTTGCTTGTTTAACATTATAATTTCTTTAATGTTTTAAGTTTATTTCTTTCCCATTTTTCAATTATTCTATTTCAAATTTAAAACGCCAATATTCTCTTGCATATTTTCATTCATTACACATTTATTACCTTCCATTTTATGTTTACGCTTTAAATTTCAATTGAATCTATGCGTGTATATTTACGGACAACTTCATAAAATTTCAACCATTAATATCTGTGTAGTTTTTGTCTCTTAAACGTTATTATTAACATCATCAATTCATTGATTCTTTCCGTTTTAATATACGTTAAAGTTTCAAATGCAGTTATTATTGAAATTATTGCACGTATATATCTACATGCAACTCCTTTTATTTTCAAAATTCAAACAACGCTATCTTGACATTTATTTCTTACTTGTTTTGATTAATTGCACGTTACTTTTGAATTTCATGTCAATATATATATATATATATATATATATATATATATATATATATTTGCATACTCATATGTATACACTTGCACATACATATACATATACAACATGCATACATACATGCGCGCACACACACACACACACACACACACACACACACACACACACACATATATATATATATATAAACACTTATTTCTATATAATCTTTCCTTAAATGTACATACACATATACTTTTCCATTAGAACACGCATCTTTTTGGTTGTCCCTCTTAAAATTTAAAGCATGACGTTGGTGAGATTCAAACTCGCATGCTACATTTTGGAGGCAAGTGCCTAACCATTGAACCACATTGCATTTTTGTCCACGAAAGTAGAGCATTGAAAGCTATTTGTCTTATATGTGTTTTTCTTACTTTTTTCTTTTTCATGTTTGTTCTAAAACTTCATTTAATGATATCTTCATTTTAAGTCCATTTTCTGCAAACCATGGATCTAAATTGATCAAAAAATCGCTATGGACGCAATGACGCTAGTTTCGTGACCAAATTTAAAAAAAAAATGCAAACTGTATTTTGTTATTTAATTTGAAAATACGGGGTGTTACATTTTCGATCAACTCCTTACAAATCATCGCATATTCCCAACCCTAGCCAAAGTTTTTCGCGTCGTCCTCCCACTATTTACTTGTAGCCCGCCATACTCAGACCACAATGAACATATTGCCAAAATAAACTCAAAGTTATTAATTTTACAATTTTTAGGGCTTTATATGAATTGATGGGGATTTTTGAATTAAAGGGGATTCATGTATTTCCATTTCCTGGCTCGTGAAAGAAGAGTGAAGGGATGCGGTGATATAATGGTGGAAGAGTACAAATGAAAAAGGTGAATGATGTGTTGTCTAATTTTAAGAAGTGGAGGGGGTACAACATTTATAATGAATTTTCTGGAATCTTATTACATAGTTTTAATTTTGAATATAGATTCCAAAAGATGAAACAAAAGTACCATCGTGTACAGTACTCCGAAATGATCCGGAATAAATAGTTATATACACTAGTTATTGAAAATTTGAAAAATCATAAAATACTGCAATTTCACAATAAAAATTAGTTTAACTCCATACTTCCAATTGTTAAACATTATGCATTTATATTTCGCACGATCACAAAATAAGTCCAATCGTCATGAAATTTGAAAATTTACAATTATTTATTATTTTAGATCTAATAAAATTGTTTCGTCGAAAACCGAGATAGTTTGAAAAATTGATAAAATCACACGTTAAATAAAATGATATATCATTAGATGATTTTTAAATTGCTTAAAATCAGTGATAATATTTTCCTTTCACCAATCCAATCCAAATAAACTTTAATTTTTTCTTTTGGAGTCATTCAAATTTATATTAGATTTCAAATCCAATTTATTCACAATTATTTCAAAATTGAATTTACTATTTCACTATTCAAATTGAATTGGTAACTGAAAACCATTAAATTCGAGTTGTTTAATTTTTCAAATCAATAATTTAATATTTAAATAAAGTAAATATTCAATTATTAAAAATCAGGGTTGTTACATTTTTTATTCTTTTTTAAGTTCATATTAAACAATTTCGTTTAGATTGTATTATTAACCAACATCTTTATCGAATGCCTCATAGTCAAATCATGAAACTAAATTCAGAACCAGTTTATTTTGAATGTTCTTATAGTTATTAATCTATCCGACCTACACAAAAAATGATAAGAATACTCTTACCTAGCCGATGAAGGTCAAATCACATAGATTGAATTTGCACAACTACAAAATCAACTAATAAATGATAATAATCAAATATTACCAATACTTAACAAGCAAGCAAACATTAAAGTGTTAGTTATGAAAATTTCCGTTGGGTATAAAATATATGAAATCTTGGTAAAACTATTTCTTTTACCAAATTATAAAGCAATATTGCGTTGAATGTCTTATTTAAGTATTTTGGAATACTTATCCAAACGAGGGCTAGTCATTGGAATCGAATCCAAAATTCAGACTTAGCAAATCATAGAAATCAGTATAAACATTTACTGAAGCACAATTACAATTCTAACTATTCTAAGATTTAAATTCAAACTTGTACAGTACTTTATTAAATTCAAAGAGTATATAAAAAACACTATTCTTATTTAACTTATTAAAACTCCAATGAAGGTCCAAAATAAATTTGAATCTTCTATTTGTAATTAATTCCACTTATAAATCTCTATATCCATCGAGTTAGGTAAGTAGCTAGGAAGAGTCAAACTCTGATATCCAAAGTCGTCACTAGAGTCTACTTTCCTTATACAACCCAAAGTAAAGACATATATTAGCTAGCTCAACAATATCATTTGTTGCACCTAACAAATATGTTTACTCAATTCAAGTCTTATTAAATTTTTACTAACCTTAAATTTTAAGACTTATAAAATTCAACTTCTTTTATAACTTCACTACATATTTAATTTTAATTCCTTACGGAACTATCTTGGTGAATAATAGCCATGTAAAAGTCAGCCTCTCTTCCCCTATGGTGACCAACTAATCGCTTATTTCTTTCTCCGTCCTTTCTCCTTCCTCGATATCATCTTTCCTCCTCTATACTTTCACTTCGACTCTTTTACTGTCCACCTCTCTAACCCTTAGTTAGATTTTGTTTTTGTGGTGAGTTGGCCTCTTTTTATCCAAACCCTAGTATCCCTCAAATCTAGTTCCCTTTTTCCCACCTCACGCTTCGTCGTGGTCTACTCTTCGTTGTTCCTGAGTTATGTACCAATGTGTGTTGGCTTTCAAGCTTTTTGTAACTTAATCTAACAAAGGGTGTAGTCAATTCACGACCCATTTTCTTTTACTTTATGTTGTTTTAAATATGGACCACCAAAAGACTGACCCGAAGGTTTGGATGGCCAAGGCGATGAGCTAGTTTGTCTTATACTACTGTGTTGTATTTGTAGATCTGTGGTTGGTTTTTCTCTGCCCTTGTGTATGTTTTTGTCAGAGCTAGTGTTTTGAGATTTCAACTTGTGTTGTGTTACATTGTTAGGTGGTGGTTGCTGTTGTGGTCTTTTCTTTTTGCGCATGTGCTGTTTTCGACATTCTGGTGGGTGGTTCTAAGGGTTTGGGTGAGGAAGTTCTAGTAAGGTAGGTTGTGCTATTTTTTCAGAGTGACAACGTTCTGTTGGTGACTCCAAAGTTGTTATGCTCCTGCTGTAGTATTTTGGTAGAGGTGAGTTTTACAGGATATTGTTGTTGGCTGCCAGTTTAGTGCTAGGTGTTAGTAGCTAGTATTCCAAGAGAGATTGTGTGTGTGGTTTGCTTGGTGCTACCTCATTTTGGTGGTATTTTTTGCACTGGGTGCAGCGTATCAGGCAGTGAACCAATTGCATTGGATTCTTTTGAGACTGTATAAAGTGTTATTACTTTGGGACTATTTTTTCAGCCTATGGATGTAATTTAGTTGTATTGAGCTTGTTTATATTAATTTATATAGGACTACCGCGACATCTTGTATTGTTAGTGTACTTTTGCTGCTATTCTAGCTTGATTCTCACCTTCCTTGGTGATTCTTATTCTTGGTTAGGAATGTATGTAGTAGATAGTCAATATGACTATCTACAGTGATATTTTGTACTCATTATTATTTTTAACAGTATATGGATCACTTTAAAAACCGGCTAGCCTTGCCAAAAAAATTAATTCCTTATCTAACTTTGGCAGATACTAATTAGAAAACCAAATTAGATGCACAACCATACTATCCTAATGCATAAGGTATATGCGTTCATAATATATCTAAACTAAAAACATAAGAATTAAACACTTGGTTTTATTTCAATCATTTGAAATAATAATATATATATATATATATAAATAGTTCTTTTGTATCACATCATAAGTTTATATAAAAACTATTTTATCAAAACAACTTTATGGCTAACTACTATAGTAGCATTCCCTATATTGAAACTTGAAAATGAATGTCAATGATGCTGCAGTCATCATCAAAATTATTTTCTGTAATAACCCAGAAAATCAGAACCAATTTAAAATTTTTATTTTGGCAATTTCAGTGAATTTTGAATATTTAAAATGATTTATTTTAAATAATAACAAGGAGAAATTTATTTTGAATAGAATTAGAACTTATAGATTTATTTGAATTTACTTTAGAATAGAAATATTTATTTTAATTATAAAAGGAATTGGAAATGGCGCGGTAGTTTGAAAATTCGATTTCAAATTTCAAATGAATGTACATTATTCAAAATAAACCAGATTTTAGAGAAACCAAAAATATTAGAATCTATTTGAGAATATCTTTCCAACGAATCCAAAAAATCAAAATTTCATAGCGGGAATAAAAAGTTACGCCCAGTTGAAAATTCAGAATAGTCGCTATGGAAATATAGCCCTTAAAAATGGAAATTTTGCGAACGACCTCCATTTTCGATGAAACCACTTTTGTTGGATCCAAGATCTCAAATTATTGCTAGATTCCAAAATTCATAATTTTTGGGATTAATATGTGAGCGTGGCCAAGTAAAACGTGTTTTGTCAGTTTCAGTCAATTTGGATCGACCAGAAAATGGCCATTTTTCAAAAGGTCCCCAAATTTGACGAAATTAGTTTTGTTAGGACCGTATCGTCAATACGAAAGTAGAAAATATTTTTTTGGAATTTTTAGAGTTCGTATGTGACCCCAGTAAATTGAAATGTACGTTTAAAATTCGATATAATGATTTATATTTTAAATTTAACAGAAACTGATAGAAATGATAAAATTGGATAACGAAAGATATCCCATTATGTTCGGAATGGGGGTAATTAGCTAGGGACGACATTCGTTGGGTCTCGTTTGGTGTTCGGATAAAAAGTCAACTTTTATAAAATAAAATAAAATAAATATATAATATCCCTCTCCACTCTCTCTCTCTCTTTATTCATTAACAGAACAAACAAAAAAAAGAAGAAAGAAAAAAAAAGAAAAAGGGGAAAACCGCGTTTCAACCCATCGCTCCTTCTCCAGTCTGGCGCCGCCGCCTCCGGCGACTTCTCCACCGTCGCTCGCGCCCAGTTCGGCCTCACCCCTTTGCCGACGCTGCCATCCCCAAGCCCCAACCCCCCAAATCGAGCCCCCCAGTCAATGAGAAGAATGCCGCTACACCCCGCCACGGCCTCCGACTGCTCCGCGCCACCAGCACAACGCCCAGACGCTGGCGCCATCCTCCACCTCGGCCATCTCTCCCTCTTCTTGAAAAACGTGAGTTTTAATATATTATTTAATTTTTTTCAGTTTTTATATAGGTTATTATAAAGAAAAAGATATGGTTTTTGAAAATAAAAAGCTTAGGTTTTGAATAAATAAAAAGATATGGTTTTGAAAATAAAAGGATATGGTCTTTGTAGTTTAAAAATATGATTTTTATTTATGTGAAATGCGATATAAAAACGTGATTTTTATATGTATATTTATAGCATTATATAAAATAAAAATATAATCTTTGTATTAAAAATATAATCTTTTTTATAATAATATGATCTTTATATGCAAAACTGAATTAGAAAAAGAAGAGATTTTTATTTAGAAAAAGATGTGATTTTTACACATATGGATTTGAAATAAAATCATGATTTTTAATTACATAAAGATTTGATTTTTAATTATATAAAGATTCGATTTTTAATTATATAAAGTTTCGGTTTTTAGCGTTTTAAAAATTTGATCTTTATATAAGAAGTAGCTTTGTAAAAATATAATTTTTATATAGAAAGAAGCATTGTAAAAATATATGATTTTTATATATGAAGTGCTATTATAAAAATGTGATTTTTAAAATAAACATCATATTAAAAATGTGATTTTTACTATGAACAGCGAGAAAAGATCGCATTGGAATTTCGGGCAAATCCAAATAGTTTAGAAAGATAGAATGGAGGAGTGGATCCCAAAGGTGAGAACTTCTCAATTTAATTTATTTTCTAGTTAGAAATATATACTAGGATGCAGACGGTGCTTAGCAGGACCCGACACCCGTAGTCCAGAGACCATGGACGACTTTTTTATCTGTTTAATTTTGTAGTGAAAATAGATTGTGTGATGAGGAATGGAAAAAAATTATTTTTCTAGTTAAAAATATAATTTTTAACGTGTATGTGAATAAAATAAATATTCCTAAACAAATCGGACAATTTGATTACGTACACGCATTTGATTGATATTGATTGGGACGATAAATTTTACACATCGCCAACTGCACAAATAAAATTCATTATTTGTTGATTGAAACCCCACACGGGTATTGGAATGATATTGGATATACACTAATCCCAATAATTAGTTGTATGTCGATCGATTGATTAACAGACTGTTGTAAGCGTTGAATATTTATATTTGATGCTTATGCAGTGTAGAATGCACTCTGGATGATGGTTGACTATGTTTAATTGTTGTTGTATGCATCTGTGTATGAAATCCATATAAATCAAATTATATGGTAATTGACTGTGTCTGATTCCAGTTCAGAAAAATGAATATTTTAAAATAAAGATTATTTTAAAATGACGAATATTTTAAAACAATATTCAGTAAAAGATCAAAATCTGAGTTTGATGTCCAATTTGGGATGAACACGAATATATTTAAATATATATAACCGTGTTGATTAAATTAACGCCATTTTGATGTGAACGATATTTATATCGATTTTGTTTATTTCTATAATGAATATCGAAAAGGAATTGATTTCAAAGTATAAAGTTTTGAAAATATTATCATTTATAGGTTAATGATATGGAATATTCAATTTTGATTTAAAATTGAATATGAAGTTGAAATCGTTTCGAAAACGAATTTAAAATGATTTATAAAATACGTTTTAAATGGAAATCGATGATATATATATATATATATAATATAATGGCCTGAATAAAACGCACCGCGATGCGGTAGTTCTCGAATTTCGACCATTGACTTCGAACGGACATTACAGGAGATCCGACCGTCGGATTCTCCTAAAATCGGAACCGTTGGGTTCGTATCGAAAATGAATATTAGAGATTTGAAATCTAATGGTTGGATTTGGAATTATGTCCGAATAAAATTTGGAAAAGGTAGCTGTAAGTGCAGTTCGATGGCCGTTTATGGAAATCAACTGTACGGGCCTTGGTAAAATTATTAAAAATATCAATAATTTGTGTAAAATTATAAGAAATGATTTGGAAAGAATTGGGATGAAAAAAATTCCATATTTGAAAAGATAAAAATAGATTTTCATCGAAATGAACTAGTTATGAACTAGAATGATGAAATCCAATATTTTTAAATAACTAAATTGGATTTGAAATGGTTTTAAAAATAACCGGAATTTCCAATATAGGAACTGGAATGGATTTGAATCGAAACTATCTTCGGAATATTCCGATACGGGATTCCGTGATTATACGGATATTGTGGAGGAATTTGGAAGATATATATAGATATCGTTATTCCAATACGATATTTGTTGATTCCAGAATTTGATATGGAATATAAGCCGATATATTTTCCATTCAGAGCCTCGTATTTAATATCAAATGTGATTTTCAGTTTTTCATGAATAGTGTCTTCATTCGCACTGTTCTTGAACCCAGTTGAGAAAAGATTAAATATTTTTATTTATATTTAATGAAATATACCAATTAATTAATATTTAATTGGGATTGAACTAAAATTGGTTTTTGGGTTTATCGTGAACGATGTTTTAAATAACACATGTTCTTTTACCCGATTAACAATGGAATGAGATGTTGGGTTGTCGTGAATGGTATCTTTAATAATACTGTTCTTAGACCCAATGGATTAAAGAAAATCAGAAACTAACTGGAGATTAGTTAAGTAGAATGGTTTCCTAGGTTTTGATCTGTTGTTGGTTTCGGCCTTCGGGGTTAATACTTAGGGAATTGTTCATTAGATAATTTACGGTTAGAGGCTGATGGAATGGAACGTGATTTTGGGTTTATCGTGAACCGTGTTTTAAATGACATTAGTTCTTTAACCCAATTAAAGATAGAATTTATTTCCTGGATTTGAATAATCATAAAGTAATGATTTTTGAAAATTAAAACTGAATTAGAGTTTTAATGAATCTTTAAATAGATTGAAATGTGAATTTGATAACTAAAATTATCAAATTCAAGAAAGGATCGAGAATGGAGTATCACCAGTTTTGCTCCAAGTGTTAGTTAAATCTATAATTAGATTTGAATGTGAAATGGTAATTAATTTTACCGATAACACCATGGTGTTAGATATGAAGTATTACCAGTTTTACTTCATGCGATCAATAGGTTGGGATTGGGAAATTGAAATAAATGATTTCTTCAGTATGGATCGCTAATCCCGAATAGTTTGGATAAACAGTAATTTGTTTTGAATTGATTTTCAAAGGAAGATTAAAAAATAAATTTAAATAATTTATCTTTGATAAAATTAATGGGAACCTTTCCCAAAGTATTAGAATATTTGAATAAAGGAATATTCTGGATTGAATGAGGCGTATATTATGTTTTTATAGCACTTGTTTATTATATACGCGAGTTATTCAGAAAGACCGGGTTTATCCCATTCTGAATAACTAATTCGACGATGTGTCGAGGATGAAGACGGTGGTTGAAAAACCGGAGGTCTTCACATCGTTTGGATGATTACCGATGTCTTGATTGGGCTGTACACCCAAGACAAGGTAATAAGTGGTGATCGTCCAAACTTACTTGGAGATCGACAGATATGCCAGGGCCTCTTCCCTGTATTGGACATATGAGTGAGGAATAAGGTGCCTCCGGTTTCATTCAGACCCAGGGTGAACTTGTAAATGGATGTGTGTCTGACATCGGATTCCATTCTGTGTGATTGATTGACATCGGTTGCATAGCGTGAAATTCCTGTGTGGCATGCTGAGATGCAAATGATCAAGGCTTCTATTGAGGAGCAGAGTCTTGTGGTTGATGATCGAAGATGGCTTTAATATAGCATAGCTTTGTATAGCATTAATTCGCGAGCCTTACACCCCGGTGTGAACCAGAAACGTGAGAGGACCTCAGGGAGGGCATGCGTTTCCTTCTAGCTAGGAGTGGTGTCAGCGTTTTACTAGCCCTGACATTTTACTTATGTGCATGATGGATTGCGAGGTGCCTCGATTATATCGGTCATTCCGGGGCCAATATTCTGGTCAGGATATGGCCAGCTTACGCCCCATAGGGCAGGGAAACGCATTGTTCAGGCATTTTAATCCACTCCGTGTGGACCGGCCCTGATGATCCAAAGGTCACTCGAGCTCTGACCTGAGACATGGGCTAGATTGTCTCGAAGTGGTGAAGACGATCCCTTGCCTCGGTTCACAAATGGAAATCCAACTTCCAATACGGCATTTTGCGGTTTTAATTGTAAACCTATATATGGCGACATAGTGGTATGGGGCACTTATGCCGTCTATGGTTGATACTTATGATTGAAGTTGTTTTGACACTACACACTTATAGTAATAATAAAAGATGAAATTTCACGTACCAAGAATTTTTGGCTATTATAAGGTAAAAACTCTATCCTCCGGCTTGTGTTGCATTATGTGATGGGACCTGAGTCTTATAATAGCTTCATTGTTCTTTATTTAGCATTACGTTGTTGTTTTATGCACTGGTATTCTTGGGAGGAAACCCGTTCCATGTTATACGGCATGGTCTCTTGATTTACCTTACTTTAAAACCAATATAATAACTGCTTTAGTTCTCACACCTGTCATATGACTGACCTGGAGTTTATTGTTTTAACCTAAACTCTGGGTGCCCCTATTTTCTGCACGGGTAGCTAGTACTTTTGGTTTTGCAGTTTTATATTCACAGGATCCTGATTTACAGCTGAAGCGACATTCGGAAAGCTATGTATCCGTGTATTACTTTCAGTTGTGTTTTGTATTATTTTCCGCTGCATTGTAACTTGTAAATCTCTGATATTTAATAAATGTGTAATATTTATTCATATTTTCTATATTCTGATGAAATTGTTGTAATAAGCAATGAAATGTTCTTCTGTTTGTGTTTTGATTTGTCTTATCCTCAATTCAATCCGGGCTTTCCTTTACGGGGATGTTTCGTGTCCTCACATTTTCCAACAATAGAAATGAGTTCAGTTTTTCCAATTATGCCTTTAAAACTAAACCAAAATCATTTATAACAATGTCAAATAGTTAGTTAATATTACTAAGTACTATGATCTCAATTTATAAAATATTTACATTCAAATAGTATTACTTTTACTTTTCTAAAACTTTAGAAAGTTGATTTCTAAAACACCTAAATTTAAATTCTTGAATTCTCAGTTTAAATCAATTATATTTACTACTAATAAATTATGTTTGTGTAAATCACATTCTTATACATTATTTATAACATAAGTGGTTATATTCAAAATATCTTATTTACGAGTTAACAACAATGATAATTGTTCACAAACTAATTGAATAAATCAACCAATAAATGATAACAATCAAATATTATCATAACAAACAAATAAATCATAATTAACTATATCAATTTTATTTGGAAATTATTCTTTTTCATTTAAAATATAATCTAGTAAAATTATCTCCATTACCAATTTCAAAATAATACCATGTCGAATGGCCATATTTGAGTGTTTTGAGATATCTACTAATAACATCGACAAGACATATTGATCAGGATCCATAAGCCACTCAAAAAAAATACAACCGACATAATACAGAACATTTATTATAACACAATGAAATATGCTTCGTGTATATATAAAATATACTCAAACTCATCCTAGAGTATTATTAACTTTATCTCTAACTAGGCATACCCGATCAAAGCCCAGGTGTTCGCTAAACCTTGAACTTTTGTACCAAGCTGTAACATCCGCCGTTTCGACCCTCGAATGTCAACCAAAATACGAACGTAGTATTCAAGTGCAAAGCACCTAAGTGCTGAAAAGTCAAAATGTTAAGGTAAAAAAGAAAAAAAGAAAAAAGGATAACAAAAAAAAATCATAAAATCACGGCGGAATGAATAAAATATAATATATCAATTGTAACGTCCCATGGATCCCGAATATCAACACAAAACACCATGTTGACTATTCAAGCATCGGAAATACCAGATCATTAATAGAAAGAAGTTAGAGCATGAGAAATAGAAAGAAAGCTATAATAGAAGAAGAAGATCACAATAGAACATAATCAGAGTAAAACACGAATCTCAAAGTGGAACGAATAAAATATATTATATAACATAACTTTTGAAATACAGACTTGTAACTGTATATACATACCATTTCAAACATAATATGTACAATAGGAGCTGAACAACATAAAAAGAGATAAATGGTAGAATCCATCTTCCGCTCCAGCTATCCAGAAATAGCGTGCTAAAACCTTAACACAAGGTTGCCCGTGTAGAAAAAGGGACACCCGAGTTTGCAAGTGAAACAAACTACGAATCAGTCATAGGACTAGTATGAGAAATCTACTTAACACATTTTATAATATGGCCAATCACAGGACCACGCCACTTTCGCGGAATGGGTTTACTCCATTGGATTGCCAGTGCTTTAAAACAAGTAATTCTTTTAAATATCGCAATGCTTTTTACAAAAATGAAGCCGATATAAGACTCAAGTCCCATCACACAATGCAACGTAAACCGGAGGATAGAGTTCTACCTTATATCGACCAAGATATTCTTAATACGTGTAAAGTAAAATCACTTAAAATGTAATTTTTTCGCTTAATTCTTAATCAGACTCCAACCGTAAATTAGTAAGAGAATGATTCCCTAAGTATTATCCCCGAAGGCCAAAACCGACATCAGACCAATACCCAGGAAACCACCCATTTTAGATCGTTTCCAGTTAGTTTCTAATTTTATATACAATCATAAATATAAATCATAGACGACATGAGCATCCCATGCCACTATGTCGCCAAATATAGGTTTACAATCAAAACAGCACGATGACGTATTTGGAAATTGGATTTCCGTCATGAACCAAGGTAAAAGACAGTCCTTACCGACTTCGAGACTGTCTAGCCCAAGCGTTGGGACCCAGACACAGGTGAGCCCTTGGATCGTCAGGGCCGGACCACCGATGTGGATTAAAATGCCTAAACACTGCATTTCCCTGCCCTTTGGGGCGTAAATGAGCCAACGAATGACTCCATCGGTCTCGGATCGACCGATATAACCGAGGCGCCTCGCAACAGCAAAAACCACACAGGTGAAAATAATATATATGTCATCCAGTTTAAGCACTGACACCACCTCTAGCTAGAAAGAAACGCATGTCCTCCCTGAGGTCCTCTCCCATTTCTGGCTCATACCGGGGTGTGAGGTTCGCGAATTCACGTTATACACAAAGCTATGCCACACAGGCCGTGCATTGATCATCAACCACAAGACTTTGCTTTTCAACAGAAGCCTTGATCACTGCATCTTAGCATGCCACATAGGCAATTCACTCCATGTTACTGACGTCTATCAATCACACAAAATGAAATCCAATGCCAGACACACAGTCCATTTACAAGTCCGTTCTGGGTCTTAACGAAACTGGAGGCACCACATACCTCGCATATCCATCGATCTCCACGTATGGCTGGACGATCACCACTTATTATCTATATTTCGGGATGCCTCCCAATCAAGACATCAGTTACCATCCAACCAAGGTGAAGATCTCCGGTCTTCAATCATCGTCTTCATCATCGACTTCTTATCGTCAATTCAGTTATTTAGAATGAGATAAACCCGGTCTTTCTGAGCAACTCGTGTATATAATAAACAAGTGCTACACAAACACAACATTCGCCTTATTCCAATTCATCAGTCACTAACCGTAAATTAGTAAGAGAACGATTTCCCAAGTATTAACCCCGAAGGCCGAAACCAACATCAGATCAAAACCCAGGAAACCATTCGACTTAACAGACCTTCAGTTAGTTTCTAAATTTCACATTCTTAGGGAAAGGTTCCCATTATTTTTATCAATGATAATTTCTTTAGTATAATTTTCATGTCAAACACATTCAACCATCAAATATCTAATAAACCAGGTAAATTCGGTTTATTTCCATTCCATATCGTTTATAATATATTAAAACGATTTATCGCTATTTTTATTTATTTAAAAATAGCCAATTTATTCAAATGACGCTTCAGGCCATAATGCGGTCGTGGCGCTGTTTTTCTTCAGATTTGATTTACACATATCTGAAAATCTAACCATTGGATTTTCACAAATTTTATATCATTAGAAAGATCTTTTCGAAACGAATCCAATGGTTTCAGTTTTGGAAAAATCCGACATTCGGATCTCCCGGTACACTCGTTTGAAGTTTCGATTTCAAAATACGAACTGCAGCGTCGTTATTCGATTTAATTTGATTATATATATATAACCGATTCTAGCACTGTTTTTCTTCAGATTTGAATTAAACATTCCAGACAATCCAACCGTTGGATTTTCACAAAGTTGGTGTCGTTGGAAAGTTATTTCCAAAGCGAACCCAAGGTTTTGGTTTCGGGAAAATCCGATAGTCGGATCTCCCGCACTAATCGTTTGAAATCATGGTTTCAAAACACGAACTGCAGCTTCGTTATTCAATTTATTTTAATTATATATGTATATAATCTATTCTTCGATTTCAAAACCATATTCTTTTCGTACATTTGATAAAAATGATATTTTTAACCAACAGACATTTATTTCAACACTTCACTATTTTTAACAATTCATGTTTATAATAAAAATGTGATTTTTATTGTAAAACAATTTATTTCAAAACATGACTATTTAATATAGTTTATATAGATGATAAAAATATGATTTTTATTATAAAACAATTTATTTCAAAACATGAATGTCGTTCAACACATGAATTTCTATTCAACACATGAATTTCTATTCAACAAACAAATATAGTTTCAACACATGAAAATAATTCTAACACATGAATATTATTGAAAATTTCGGCAGCATAACGGCAGGGTAGTTAAAATCGGGACCGTCCCTAGTATGGCTCCTCGCTCTAACTTAAAGCCTTGCAGCTTTTGACAATGGGGATTTCATGCATCTAGTTCGCACGCAGGCGACATGTTTATTTTTTCTTTTCCACAAACTAATCCTATGTGGTTTCAACAAAATAATTCTCAACCATAAACGGGCATTTTTCAACCACAATCAATCAATTTCAACCACAAACAATTCTAATCAACCATTCTCTATCAACTAATTTTCACACCAATCACAACCAATAAATATCGTCCATGGTTTGTGGACGAGGGGCGTATATATATATATATATATATATATATATATATATATATATATATAGTATATTTCTCTTCACCTTCAACATGTATATAATTTTTACAATGCATATATAACTTATACATCGAACATACAACTTATACAATGCTTATACATGGGGTGTACAACGCTTATATAACTCATACTTCGAATATATAATTTATACATCGTCATTTCCATATCGTTTATAATTTAGAAATCTCACATTGGGTTCCACTCCACCAAAAATAGCAGAAGGCTCAGAAAATATCCGGTCTCTTCTAGAATGTAGAAGGCGTCCACATGAGTCCACTGTCTCTTGTTTCACTGGATTTCGTCAAGAAACGGAAAAGATATGATTTTTACAGTGTAATCATAAACTGTAGCGCTTTAAAGTGCTATAGAATAGTTTAAAATAAAATAGGCCATTACCTTTCAAAATTCTTCAAAACTAGGGATGGATTTTTCTGCAAATCCATGCAGTTTGAAGAGGATCCGACCATACCACAGCGTAGAGCTTTGGAAGGGCTTCCCGCGCCTATCTGAAACGTCGAGCTCGGATCTCTGGTGGTGGCGCAAGGCGGTGCAACACGACGGATCTTCCGGGGTGCGATTCTCGGTGAAGACGAGGCTGGGGAGGTCGAGGCCTACACGGAATTGGAGCTGGAAGAGAGCTCTTCAATATCCCCCACATTATCCTTTGATTCTAGTGAGTGGTTAAGGAGAAAATGAGGAGAGAATGGGGAGATGATTTCCATCGTGCGATTTGGGGAGGAAGCAGGTTTGACTTGGGTCAACGCGGAGTGAGAAAGAAAGGGGATTGGTCCATGTATTATATTTTAATTTAATTAATTCGAAAAATACCGCTTTGTTTATACGAACTCCAATCCAAACCCAATGACTGTCGCCCCAAGCTAAATACCCCTATTCCGAACACAATAGGATATGTTTCGTAGGCCCATTCGACTGTTTGAGTCAGTTTCTCTTAAAATTAAAATATATAACGTTCAATATTTTTTTTGAACGTACATTTCAATTTGTCGGGGCCACATACTGATTCTAAAAATTCCCGAAAAATAAATCTAGCTATGTTTTGACGATACGGTCCCAACAAAACTAGTTTCGTCAAATTCTGAGATTGTTTGAAAAATGGCACTTTTCTGGTCGATCCAATTTAATAGAAATCAACCAAACACATTTTCCTTTTCCACACTCACATACTAGCTTCAAAAATTATGAAATTTGAAACCTAGTAATAATTTAAGATCCCGGATCCAACAAAAGTCGTTTCATCGAATTCTGAGGTCGTTTGCAAAATGGCCATTTTCACGGGCTATATAAACTCTATAGCGACCTTTCTGAAAATTCATTTGGACATAACTTTTGACTCCCACTATGAAACTTCGATTTTTCAGATTCGTTAGAAAGATATTCCCTAAAAGATTTAAATATTTTTGATTTCAGTAAAATCTGTTTCATTTTGCACCCGGTACAGTCAGTCAAAGTTTGAATTCAATTTTTGAAACTGCCGCGCCACTTCAGGCCTTATTTATAATTCAAAGTAATTATATTTATTTTCAAACGTCGATTCAAGCACAATTTTTGTCGTTATTATTTAAAAGATTTATTTTAAATATCTAAAATCCACTAAAATAGCCAATTTAAAATTTTTAAATTGGTTTAGATTTTCCAGGCTGTTACAAAAAGTATATGCAGTATTAGTAAAATCAGCATGATAGTATTAAGTGCTCACTTTTCTGTATTAATACTGACATATTTATTTGACACTTTTTAAGCCAAAATTTAAAGTAGTCGCACAAGTCATAAATAACATATAGCTTTTTATGTCCACTTTTTAATCATGTCAGACACCATCTAATGCTGGGAGTTATTAAAGTCAAATGAACGAAATTGGCACTGCGTGGTCAAAAGCCTATGATTTTATAGTTAAACTGGCAGAATAAAAGAACCAACTCCAACATTTAGCAAAATAGTCTTAAAAAATTGGATTACCAAATTTATCCTTGCAAATTCCTAATTGTGAACATGAACTACCACAACAATACCAAGGGTTCTTGCACTAGACTATATAAATTTTAAGACACTGCTACTGTTGGATAAACATACACTCAAGCATGCAGATCTAGCATAGGTTGAATTACACTTTTCAATACAACAACCACCAAATTTTTACACCCCATGCGTGTATAAAAGAAGCATACATCAAAAACAAATTGTTAGAACTGGCGAGAGCAGTCATAAATGATAATGAAAAGGGAATTCATCTTACACGGTCTCTAGTGCAAAATCCAACCAAAATAGTACCAAACGAAGCAACATAAATGATCTTACAATATTTCATTGAACATACTTATCATCTAATATAGGTCTTTAACTCATTAATTGCAGACTAAAAGGTGAGTTATCAAATTATCACACAGCACCAAAATGAAAAGTATCAAAAATCAGTCTATGTTGAAATGAACAATAATACATTTGGAGTGAACAGCTTCGTGAATTACATGGTTAAAAAGAGTATTGAAAACAAGTGATAGTTTTGGCAAAGAAAATTTAAACAAATAAGTACATAGGAAAAGATCGAACTCACATAGGACTGGAGAGCTCGGCGCAGAACAAGTGATAGAGAAGTCAAGTCATTTGAGGGTGAAGTGGAACTGTTTACTTGCCATGCATAGTGGTGCCTTGGGCAGCGACGACGCAGCGATGCCTAGTGCATGAATTACTAACAGAAGGAGCAGCAAGATTCAACATTGAGGAAGGATGAGCATGGGCGCGGATTACGACTGGTAAGATGGTAGAGAGGATGAAGGAAAACGGAATTTCAGAGGGGCATAATTAGGATCAGAAGGCCAACCATTATTTTGAGATTTAAGGAAAATAGACGGTGAACGGAAAATTAAAGAAAAAAAATTGTTTGCTTGAACGACCGGTGTAGAGAAATAAACGAGAACGGAAAAATTGAGATACGTCCAGAAGTACTTAGAACCAATTTAACGTGTAAACCAATTTTGCCAAGTTTTCAACATGTGACAAACAAATTCAGCAAATCAAACAAATGGCAACAACATTTGACATATATCCTAAAAGAATATATATACCATTTAAATTCTCTAGATGTACCCACTATTATACCATACAGTCAATACCAATGCATTTGTACATTTTCAAATACAGTTTCAATATTAATTTTTATAAACCAATTCAAATCTAACCAAATTAAACAAAACAAAACTGATATTCAACTTTATCGTATATATAAAAACAATAAATCAAAACATAATATCATATATTTGTAACAACCCGGATTTTCAGAACCAATTTAAATTTTTTATTTTAGCTATTTTAACGGATTTTGGTAATTTAAAATGATTTATTCTATATAATAACGACTAAAATTTTATTTTAAACGAAGTTAAAATGAATAACTTAATTTTAATTATATAACGAACCTAAAATGGTGCGGTAGTTTGAAAATTCGATTTTAAATTTCAAATGAATGTGCCATATTCAATATAAATCAAAATTGGACGAAACAAGAAATATTTGAATCTGTTTAACTATATCTTTCTAACTAATGTAAGAAACTGAGATTTCACCTTATAAATTAAAATTTATGTCCAGTTTAAAATTCAAAATAGTCGCTATGGAGTTTATATATATTTTAATATTATATATAGCCCTTAAAAATAGCCATTTTGCAAACGACCTACGTTTTCGACGAAACCACTTTTGTTGGATCTGGAATGTCAAATTATTGTTATATTCCAATTTTCATAATTTTTGGAGTTAATGTGTGAGAGTAGCAAAAGTAAACGTGTTTTGTCAATTTCAGTCAATTTGGATCGACCAAAAATTGGCCATTTTTCAAACGATCTCCAAATTTGAGAAAATTAGTTTTGTTAGGACCGTACCATCAAAACAAAGTTAGAAATAGTTTTTCTGTAATTTATGGATTCAGTATGTGGCCCAGTAAATTGAAATGCAAGTTTAAATTCAATATATACTGATTTATATTTTAATTTTGATAAAAACTGATCGAAACGGTAGAATTGGCTTATGAAATATATCCCATTGTGTTTGGAATGGGGGTAATTAGCTACAGACGACAGATATTGAGTCTCGTTTGGAGTTCAAATAAAAAGTCAACCTTCTTGAAAATTAAATTAAAATTAATTAATTATATATATACCCTAACCCCCCCTTTACTCTCATAACCTGTCGTTTGCAACCCAGCACCCCTCCCAAATCGACGTCGCTCCCTCGTCCAGGCTCGCCACCGTCGGAGGCCCACACCCACCGCCGCTGCCTCGGGCGCACCCCTCTCTGACGATCCCCTTCCTCCTCTGCCTATATTCTCTCTCCACCGTCCACCATTTGTATCATAGCCCTAAATCAGAGCCGCCACCGTCCCTGGACCTACATCCTGACCATCCTCTCACCTTCCCGACCACCCACGACCCTCAGCGCCGTTACAGCGCCCTCCACGACCTCCTCAGCCACCGTGAGCTCCCCCACCACCTGCGCCAATGAGCAAAACCAGCCCCTCCTCCAATCGAAGACGCGCAACACCCCGACACCCCCTTGCTCCACCTCGTGAGCCGATTCAATGTAAGAAAATTCCAACTTGAATTTTATTTTTATTTTTATTTTTAATTATTTATAGCATAGTAAAAATGTGATTTTTATTTATACGAATAGCATATAAAATTTTGATTTTATACATATGATGGCGCTATAACAATTAGATTTTTATATATATGATAGAATTATTAAAATATAATTTTTATGTATATAGTATAGAAATACAAATATGATTTTTATATAAATTGATTAGTTATATAAATAGGGTTTGGCAACCCAATTAAAATTTGGTTGAATTTGATTTGGGATGTGAGTTGAATTGATTGGATTTGGTATGTGTATGGCACGGGCTAGTATTACGCGAGGGATAAGGCTAGACCCATTTTACTGATATTGATTGGGACGATTTGGTTATCTACACCCATTTAACTGATATTGATTGGGACGATAATTTTTAAACAACGCCCAACTGCACAAATAATATTCAGTGTTTGTTGATTTATACCTCACACGGGTATTGTGATGATATTTGACGTACACTAATCCCAATTGTTTAGTTGTATGTCAATCGATGGGTGGAAAGACTGTTTTGAGCGTTAATTATTTATATTTAATGCCTATGCTGTCGTGTAGTGCACTCTTGATGACGATTGATCGTTTATCATTGTTATCATATACATGTGTTGTATGAAATCCATATAAATAAAATTATATGGTAATTGATTAGGTCTAATTCCAATTCAGGAATAAAGAATATTTTAAAATTACGAATATTTAAAAAAAAGGAATATTTTAAAATAATATACAGTAAATGATTAAAATCGGATTTTGATCTCCGATTTTGGATGGACATGAAAATATTGAAATATGTGAAGCCATATTGATTAGATACGCGCCATTTTAATGTGAACGATATTTGTATCGATTTTATTCATTTTTATAATGAATATCGAAAAGGAAATTATTTCAAAATATGATATTTTGAAAATATTATCATTTAAATATTATAATGATAAGGAGTATTCAATTTTGATATAAAATTGAAATTGAAGTTAGAATTGTTTTTAAAACGAATTTAAAACGATTTATAAAATATGTTTTAAATGGAAATTGACAAAAAATATATATATATATATATTATATTGTCTGAATAGAATGCACCAGGCTGCGACCATTTGTGAATTTCGACCATTGACTTCGAATTGACATGACGGGAGATCCAATCGTCTCCTAAAACCGGAACCGTTGGGTTCGTATCGAAAAAAGCTTTCCAATGAATACAAGAGATTTGTAATCTAATGGTTATATTTGGTGATATGTCCAAATCAAATTTGAAAAAGGTCGCTATGGATGCAGTTCAGTGGCCGTTATTGGAAACCAACCGTACGGGCGATGATAAAATTATTAGAAATATTAATAATTTGTGTAAAATCATAATAAATGATTTGGAAAGAATTTGGATGAAAAATTCCATGTTTGTAGTGGTAAAAATATATTTTTATCAAAATGAACTAGTTATTAACTAGTATAATAATCCAGTATTTTTAAAAGAAATAAAATGGATTTGAAATGGATCTAAAATAACCAGAATTTTCCAATGAATAAATTGGAGTGGATTGGAATGAAAATAATCTTCTAAGTATTTAATATTGGATTCCGTGGTTATACGGATATGGTTATGGGAATTTGGAAGATACAGATATCGTTATTCCCAATACGATATCCGTTAGTTTAAGAATTTGATATTGAATATAAGCCAATATAATTTCTATTCTAAGTCTTGTATTTAATATTAAATTAGATTTTGGGTTTTTCGTGAATGGTGTCTTCATTAACACTCTTCGTAAACCCAGTAGAGAAAAGAATAGATCTTTTAATTATGATTTAGTGAAGTTTTCCAATTAATTAACATTTAATTGGAATTGAATAAAAGAATTGGATTTTGGATTTGTCGTGAATGGTGTCTTAAATAACACTGTTCTTAAACCCCGTGTGAAAAGAATAAATTTTTTAATTAAAATTATTAGAGTTTCCAGTTAATTAACATTTAATTGGAATTAAAATGGAATGTGAATTAGGTTTATTGTGAATTGTGTTTTAACGACATTCGTTCTTTAACCCGATTTATAGTAAAATGTAATTTGGAATATATAAATCTTTTATTAAGATTTAATGGGATTTTCCAAAGAAAAGTTTTCCAATTGAATAAATTGGAATGGAATGGAATTTGATTTGGTAATAATCGAAGTGACCTTCAATGGAATTAGACTGTTAATATATATGGAATTTAAAAGGCTTTGTCATTATTCCATTTATATTATTAGTCGGATACAGAACTTGATATCGATTATATATTGATCTGTTTTCTGTGAAGATTCCATGGTTAATGGAATGTGATTTTGGGTTTATTGTGAACTGTGTTTGAAATGACATTAGTTCTTTAACCCAGTTAAAGACAAGATTTCATGTCTGACATTAGTTCCTTTATACCGTATTCGTTGATCTCTGCTATATACACACACACACACATATATATATCTTTTTGGTGGTGGAGAATTTATTATATTTCTTATCACCCTTCTCTAAGACGTGCAAGCTTAGATGTTATATTTAGGCAGAAATCAGTGGTACAGTGTAGATTGTCAATGCGACATGTTTGATTTCCCAAAGTTAAATAATCATTAATATTGATTTTTAGGAAGATTAAAACTAAGTGAAGTTTCAATGAATCTTTAATTAGATTGAAATAAGAATGTGATAATTTAAATTGTCAAATTTGGGAAATGATTGATAAGGGAGTATCACCAGTTTTGCTCCAAGGGATAGTTAAATCTTTAATTAGATTTGAACATGAAATGGTAATTAAATTTACCAGTAACACCGTGGTGCTAGATATGGAGTATTACCAGTTTTGCTCTATGGGATGAATAGGTTGGGATTGGGAAATAAAATAAATGATTACTTCGGTAAGGTGGGCTAATCTCGACTAGTTTGGATAAACCTTAATTTGGTTTGAATGGATATCCAAAGGAGGATTAAAGAATAAATTTATAGAATTTATCTTTGATAAAATTAATGGGAACCTATCCCTAAAGATGTGAATATTTGAATTAAAGAATATTCTGAATTGGAATGCAGCGTATATTGTATTTTTATAGCACTTGATTATTACTTATAAAATACGCGAGTTATTCAAAAAGATCGGGTTTATACCCATTCTGAATAACTGATTCGACGATAAGTCAACGATGAAGACGGTGGTTGAAGACCGGAGGTCTTCACATCGTTTGGATGATTACTGATGTCTCGATTGGGTTGTACACCCAAGACAAGGAAATAAGTGGTGATCGTCCAGACGTACTTGGAGATCGACCGGATATGCGAGGACCTCTCTCCTGTATTGGACATATGGGACGAGGAATAAGGTGCCTCTGGTTTCGTTCGGACCCAGAACGAACTTGTAAATGAATGTGTGTTTGACATTGGATTTTATTGTGTGTTGATTGATCTCTATTAAATATATATCTATTTGGTGGCAGAGAATTTATTCTCTTGCTTAACAACCTTCTCTGAGACGTATGAGCTCAGAGGTTATATATCGATAGATATCAATCACATGGCATAAATTGTCTGTGTGGCATGCCAAGATACAAATGATCAAGGCTTCTGTTGAAAAGCAGAGTCTTATGGTTGATGATCAAAGCATGGCTTTAAATGGCCTAGCTTTGTGTAGCGTTAATTCGCGAGCTTCATACCTAGGTATGAACTAAAAACGGGATAGTGACTACATGGAAATGGACATATGTTAGTTATAGCTACGAGTAACGTAATGGTATGGAGCCCAGACTGTTTACTCATGTGGATGTTGCTAATTATTACTTGATGGATAGAGAGGCGCCTCGGATATATTGGTTACTACGGGATCGATGGATGATATGGTCGATATACTGACCATTTTAGAGGTTCGATAGAACTGGCTAACATATAGTTTATGGTTTAACCAATCATCGACGGATGACCGGCCATAACGATCCGAGGGGTTCACTACGGGGGAACCTGAGGCACTTGCTAGTGTGTCTCGAAATCAGTGAGGATGATCCCTTGCCTCGGTTCATAGATGGAAACTCAATTTCCAATACGTGATTTTTTTATTTTAGTTGTAAATATATATTTGGCGACGTAATATATGGGTACCTACGCCGCCTATGATTTATACATTTATATTTGAAGTTGATTTCTTCACTTATAGTAATAATAAAATATGAAATTTCACTTACCAAGCATTTTTGGCTATTATAAGGTAAAACTCTATCCTTTGGCTTGCGTTGCATTGTGTGATGGGACCTGAGTCTTATAATAACTTCATCTTTTCAAAAAGCATTGCGCCGTTTGTTTTATGCACTGGTATTCTTGGAAGGAAACCTGTTCCGTGTTATACGGCATGGTCCCTTGATTTACTCAACTTTAAAGTAAAGTTTAGATAACTGTTTTAGTTCTCACACCAGTCACATGACTGACTTGGAGTTTATTGCTTTAACCTAAACTCTAGGTGCCACTATTTTCCACACAGGCAGCTAGTAATTTTGGTTTTGCAGATATTTCTTTTCCAGGATCCTAGATTAACAGCTGGGGCTATACTCAAAAAGCTCTGTATCCGTGTACTTCTTTCAGTTGTGTTATGTATTGTTTTTCCGCTGCTATGTAATGTATTTTAATCTCTGATATTTATCAAATGTATATTATTTATTCATGCTCTGCTATATTCTTGTACTTTGATGTAAATTGTTGTAATAACAAATGAAATGTTCTTCTGTTTGTGTTCTGATTTGTCGTGTTCTCAACTCAATCCGTATTTTCCCATAAGGGCTAGTTCAGGTCGTTTCATCGTGGTATCAGAGCTTTGGTTTACAGAGCTCGGGAATAAGACACATTAGAACCAAACGAAAGAATCCATCAGATATTGGATTAGTAATATCCAATAAGAACGACTCGTTAGAGATGGGATCAGTAGTATCCTAGAATGAGTGAGAGGAGTTTTTTTTTTAAAAAAAATTATTTAGTTTTGAAAATTTTATCTAATTGTACGTATTTGAGTATATTATTTTATTTTAATTTGGACAATCGAGTATATGAAGATTTTGCATATACGCGTCATGAACATATATTCGGAGTCTCAAATATACTGGGTAGATATAGAATCACACTCTAGTTGCCCGGAGATGATTTTGATGATCGCTCGAGCATCATCAACATTTATGTTCGGGTTTCGAAAGTGGGATATCTATATATTTCCAATTGACTGGTGTTAGAACCCAAACTAGATAGGGTTTATTGTTGCGAATTAGCATCAAAAATATGTTTTTTGACTATGTATTAAAGTTATGTGTTTGAAACGTTAATCAACTATCGCTAATTTCTGACTATGTTTTGTGATTATTCATTAAACCAATAAGTGAATGAAAGGTAAATTTAGCCAAATCAAACCAAATTTTGAACATAATTGATTTTTTTTTGGAAATTGCATACATGTACATATATATGTGTGAGTAGGTCATAGCAAGGAGGCTAGAGAAGAGGAATAAAATTGTATTCCCGACAAATAGGTACATGTTTATTGTATTTCTTGGGTTTTGATGACTTTATGAGCCGATTGGATTTTTATTTCATTTTTTGGATTGATGAGGGCCCTGCGTGGCTAGTTGCAGTTTTAAATGTCTCCTTGTACAATGGAAGTTATGGCGAAATTTTTCGAAAATTTAGGGTATTAGTCAAATTTGAAGAATTACAAAATTCTTAGAAACTAAAAAGTTAAAGAATGAAACCCAGAATGAAAGCTGAGTTGGTTAGTTAAACAACTTTCAGCTCCGTTCCTTTTTTAGGACGAAAAGATTTTAAGTGGGGGAGATTGTGACAACCCAGATTTTCAAAACCAATTTAAATTTTTTATTTTAGCTATTTTAATGGATTTTGGTTATTTAAAATGATTTATTCTAAATAATAATGACTAAAAATCTATTTTAAACGAATTTTAAAAGAATAAATTTATTTTAATTATATAACGAGCCTGAAATGGCGTGGTAGTTTGAAAATTCGATTTTAAATTTCAAATGAATGTACAAAATTCAGTATAAATCAGAATTGGACGAAACAAGAAATATTTGAATCTGTTTAACTATATCTTTCTAATGAATGTAAGAAACTGATATTTCACTTTATATATTAAAAGTTATGTCCAGTTTAAAATTCAAAATAGCCGCTATGGAGTTTATATATATTTTAATATTATATATAGCCCTTAAAAATAGTCATTTTGCAAACGACCTCCGTTTTTGACAGAACCACTTTTGTTGGATCCGGAACGTTAAATTATTTTTATATTCGAATTTTCAAAATTTTTAGAGTTAATGTGTGAGAGTAGCAAAAAAAATGTGTTTTGTCAATTTCAGTCAATTTGGATCGACCAAAAATTGGCCATTTTCCAAACGGTCTCCAAATTTGATGAAATTAGTATTGTTAAGACCATATCGTCAAAAAAAGTCATAAATAATTTTTCTGTAATTTTTGAGTCAATTAGTGGCCCCTGTAAATTGAAATGTACGTTTAAATTCAATATATACTGATTTATATTTCAATTTTGATAAAAACTGGTCGAAACGATAGAATTGGCTTACGAAACATATCCCATTGTGTTCAGCCACTACAACAAAATAAGGCTTCCATAGCGTTTGAAAAACGCTATTATAACCTAACATAGCGTTTCAGAGAACGTTATGTAACAACATGCTATCTTAGACCTTCCACTTTGAATAGCGGAAACGAAAACGCTATGAAAGACAACTTTTATACAACATTTTTGCTTGCTATCAAAACAAAAATGCTATGAAATATACTATCCGATATTGACTTCTTATAGCGTTTGTTTGTATGTTTCTATAGCAGTTTTGCTTATTTATATAGCGTTTAATGTAAATTCTATAGCGTTTGTTCTTGTACTTCTATAGCGTTTTTAAAACGCTATAATATCACATATAATTTCACCATACCACAGTTCCAGCTCTTTTGTTACCTTTATATACATAAATACCTTTCAAACAACATTCATATATATCATTACTTATTTCTCAAATACATACAAACATAACACATTTTCACAAACAACATGTAAACTGCAATATATTATACCATACATATCACTCAAACATCATTCACATATCTAAACTTAATATTTCATACATATGATTCAAACTACTTTTTACATATCCAAATTTAACAATTAATAGATCTGTTTGATCAGATCTTCAATGCCCATAATATGTCATATATACTCGCATTAACAAGTTACTTACAAAGTAGTCAAATGCTTGATTTAATCTTTCTTTGCTTTTGATATTTTTTTAGTAACATAAGCATTTTGGTCCTGTTACAACAATGATAACAATATTTAGTTCAAAATATTTGATAATCGTATAAATTACAGTGCAAAACAAATGATTGTAAGATAACTAAGTTGATAAACATGTTAAGATTGCAATTCTTCTTTCCTCTCAAGTGTAAATTAACATATCCAAAATCTTGAAGATCAATGACCTGGAAGTTAACAACATTGAATTAGCAGGGTCGTTTCTGTGTTAGTTTTCTATCCGAATGCATGCAAAATGGTTTGACTTGCATGATTTCTGACATTACCAATCATCGTCAAAAAATAAAATAAGAAAAACAAAAACAGAAAGAAAAGAAAGGAGCAACATAAAAATTGCAAATGGATAAATACCTAAGAGACTTGGTCATAGTTCCCAGCACTCCACACATGGCATGCTCTTAATGAAGTACCATTAAGCACCTTTACTTCTTCCTTTTTATCTTTGAGACACTATGTATCGATTTGGAGCTAAACATACTGCAATAACCCCCAATATCCAACCATCTTCATGAAGAACATCAACTTTATCGTCACCTTGAAACCAGTCGATCCTGAAACAGGAGTCCAGGGTCTAATGTGATTCAAATCATTTTGAGTTATTATCGTTGAATTAAAAATCATTTTTTATAAAATTGGTTTTTAAATGTGTTTTATGAAACGTCCGCTACTAAAGATGAAATTGAAAATAATATTTTCTTGTTCTTGATAATTGAGAGCAATTTTTTTAAAACGGGATTCAAATCGTAACATTCAAACCTTAAATCAAAATGATATATATAGCTGCACTCAAACGAAAATATTCTCTTATTGATTTTCCAAACTATGACCATTTTTCAACTCAGTTGATAAATCAATATATATTTTTCTTTTATTTGTAAAGCAGAAGCACATAAATTGAAGTTATTACCTTATGTAAGTCCCAAAGCTCATCAAAAACTGTTACAAAAACAGTCCAGCTTGTACCTTCGCTGCAAATTATTGATCATTAGTAGTTCAAGCGCATTCATGATCATAATAGTTCAAGCATAGAATTGACGGGGATTAGAGATGGTTTTCCAGCATTGAGCTCTTCGTCGTTGGTTTCCTCGTCATCCGCTTCTTTTACATACTCGTCCTCATCCCTTGTTTCCTGAGATAGATCTATCTATTTGTACCTTTTATGAAGTTTAATATTATATCAACAAACTTGCAATAATTATACAAGTAAATGTACAAAATGAAACTAGACATGCAAAATTTATTTGAAAACTTTAAAATTAAATCAAGGAACACTATCAATATTATTTGTTATTACTTAAGAGGGAAAAACTATCAGTAACAATGATAGCTGAATATATAAATTAAAATTTATGCTATCACAATACTGATGCTTATAAATGAGTCTTCGGGACCATGATAAAAATAAAAGTGGCAAGGATAACAAGTAGTATATCTAATACTACAACAAAAAATCTAGAAAAACTGAAGAAAAACTAAACGAATGGAAGTTCTTATAAATCGATTGTGCATAAAAATTTTCACGAATTGAAAGTGAATGCTGAGCTTGTAAGTGAGCTGAAATGACTATACATGCATTTAGAATGTTTCGGTTTTTCAGGTCATATCCGCTATTCTAAGTTTACATGCACTCAGACTGAATTGATTCCAATTAGAATAGCAAAAAAATGTGAAAAGAAAATATCGGTACAAACTGGATAAATCATTGTGTATCTCGTATAAATAGTTATGTGATGCCTGTTTCACTTAAACGGTTAAACTAGACTGTTTCACTTAAATTATTAAATTGGATAAATTATTGTGTAACTGGTACAAACAGTTACGTGATGCCTGACATTTCTGTGTTATTGTGAATGCTCAGAGTAGAAAAACAAGTTACATTCCCATCGGAAAACACCATCGAATCACTATAGCATTCATATTTATGCTCGTAAATGAGGTTTTTTCAAGAGCATGCAGGTCTTAATTGTTCTATTTCGCTTATTGTTACTATTACAGGTATTTATATTTATTAACGGAGACTTATAAATGAAAATAAAGTAAAACATTACATATTTATCCATATAGCTCACTTATTTCAATTCATTTAGATGTTTTCAGTTTCTAGATATCACTCCCTAATTTCAGTTCATTCAAAGGTTTTCCTAGTGAAATCAGTAAGGGGTAAAACACAGTAAAATGTTTGTTATATACCTCCATGTATTTTGCACCTTTTTGAGTTTGGCTTTCCTATTCTGGATGGAATAGACAAAAATGTAGTGCCATAATGATAAGGAAAGCTTCAAAATAACAGGACAAGATAGTTTAGAATTCCAGGAATAGTTCAAACTGGTCCTAGCATCAGCATGATTCCCATTAATATTTGTGAAAATTGGGACATCATTTGAACAATTGGCCAGGCAATATATTCCTCAGCACCCGCTCTGTACAACAAAGTATTTTATGTGTCTTCATGTCAATATCACCCATACTGATCTGATTTGAATCTCATTTTCAAGGTGAAATTTAAGTAGTACATAGAGACAACAAACATTAAGAATACCAGTATCTTTCAAGAACGTAGAGGTTTACCTTCTTGTAGAACTCCAGAGTCAGCTGCTCAAAAATCCTCATACAGATCCTCTCTTAACTTTTTTCCAAGCATAGATAAAAATATTATAGCTGTTTATCCGTCAAAAGACCGATAGAACTGCAAAACAAGCACCAACAACATCATATGTGACCATGTCTTCAGCCGAAGTTGGACGCGAATTGTGATTCAGGCGCGGAAGCAAAGGTCGGTCATACATGCTGGAATAAAGCCGCTCAATTACCAAAATAAAGCATGTCGCCCATTCAACATAGGCGGGAGTGACCTCGTAGCATAGCCATAAGGGTGAATGGCGCCGTACAAAGGCAGCAAAAAGGACGAACGCTCTCGAGCCAAGAAGGTCAGTCGCGCAGGGTACAAAGGAGAATTGATTCCAGTCCTGCATTATGCTCTTATAAAGCCACACAAAGCGCTCGCTCCTATAAAGTCGCCCGCTCAACTACCCGAAGCACTTGCTCCTATGGAACCACTCACACTCGACAACTGGATGCAGCTACGGACTGCTGGCTACAGATAGGTAGGGCTATGATTGCAATTAAATGGATGAGCAACCAGCAGCCTGCATATACAGACTTCAGATCATTTCTTGAGGAGGACTCACCTATAAATACATCATAGCTGCCAACACAGAAGGGATATTGGAAAAACCACAAAGTGCTGCTAGGTTCTATCCTCATTCACTCCTTAAACATTTTGGGAAAGTAATGATCATTTCCGTGACTTGAAGCTCCATCACTCATCCGGCCACGGCGTCAAGAACAGTCCTGTAATCACGAAACGAAGACATCTTCCTTCTCAATCACTTATCCATCCTTCTCCTCCTCAAACTCTAGCATTCTATTGTAATCTGCATGAATGAGAGTATTTTGAGTGAATATAGAAATGGGTGAAAAAAGAGTTTCTGTATTTGTAATCCCCATTATAAGAATGCGAACTATCTTCATAGTGGACGTAGGCCTAATTAACGGCTGAACCACTCTAAATCTCATCTTGATTTTATCTTCTACGCATTTTCATCTTCAATTGTTGTTAAACAAGACTCCATTTATTTCCTCAACACATTGGCGAAGTACAGCTTTAGTACCTTGGGTGTTTAGACCAATTTTGATGTAAACATTTTGGCGCCCACCGTAGGGCCGTATTTGATTCTTTCCCAAATTGCAGTCTAGCGAAGATTTTCTGAGAAAAACTGTGCTTGGAATCATGAACATACCGATGGAAATTGCTGACAAAATCAACGGCGACTTCGACGTTGCCACATCGTCTATCGTCCATTCCGAAGAAAAGGAACCATTAAAAGTTGAGGCAGCCGTAACCAAGAGGGAATTGGAAGGAGCAATGACAGGGTTAACGAGTCAAATAACTATTGAAAAGAACATGGTGATAAAGAAGATCAAGTCGATGCTTGTTATTCAAACCTCTATCATAAAAACCACACCAAGTGTCACTGACCTTCCATTCGCTCGAACAAGTCATGCAAGCGAAATAGAATTTTTTGCTAAATGAGAAAATTCTACTCAGAAAACTGCATGTCATGATTATGGGCACTGGCGATGACCCGGTAGGAAGAAAGGCGCTCGTTCCGTAGATCAGAATGAAAAGCGAAAATATATCTCAAGTACAACAGGCGGAGTTTCGGAAAGAAACAACAAAGGAAGAACCAAACATCCTATAAGGAAACCACGCTTTTTCAAGAATTTTGAATTCACCTCCCTCAATGACACCATGGGGAATATCTTCATGGCAACTAAGAACACTGAAAAGTATCCAGTTCCAGAACGGATGCAAGTCAGAGGCGCTACCATAAAATCAGGAAGGTTCCGTCAATTCCATAAACAACCAGGACACGATACTAACGAGTGTAGACACTTAAAATCATTAATTGAGGGGCTGGTCAGGGAGAACCGCTTGCAACAATATGTGCAAGGCCATTGTCCTACTTCTCTACAAACAAGTGGCAACAAGCTCTGAGGAAAAGGCCTAAACTAGCCCAGAGCTAATACTTGGTTAAGGATCAGCAACTGGAGTCCTGATTATGGAGTTTATGAACTAGAATCCCCATTACTTTCTCCGTTTTTACCCTGGTTACTTAAGAAATAGTAGTCGTTTTACCCTACTTTTCCACTCGCTATATTCATGTTAATATTTGACAATGATCTACTTGCAAATTCCTTGTACGAAGGAAATTATCATATGCATATCTAAGTACCATAATTATCGCTTCATGCTAAAAACTGATTTTTCGGAATGTAGGCATGATAGAGGCAATTAATCATACCTATCCTAGTTGCGACGGGAGGATTCTCAAAGCACATTTTAAGCAAAAATGCTTAAAAGCGCCACAAACATCATGCGAACCAAATTGGATGTATAAGCACATCGCCTCAACGGGACATGCTGTTATAAGACAAACAACAAGTCAAAAGGTGGTACTTCCCTTAGCAAGCACTTGCTGGAGAAACTGACATCAGGCTTCAAGAAAGGTACAAGGGAAATGATAAAAATGTCCCACGGATAAATACCTAGGCTAGAAACATCAGTCCTAGTGCCGGAAAGATCGGCAAAACATCTTGGAAGGACAAACACAAATCAGAAATCCTTGCCAAAAGAAGGTAACTGAAATCCTAGCCGAAAGGGGGTAATAGATATCCTAACCGAAAGGGGGTATCCAACAATGTCTTTTCAGTCCTAGAAAAATCAGGACTAATAAGACCAAACTTGGATCGAAAATTGGAACCCAAGACCTCCCATGGGGGCACCCTAAAAAAACACATAATTACCACGCGCTTTTAAAAAAAACCAATCTAAAAAAAACTTATATAGCCATGCTAACAGGAGATGTGGTTGAACATCAAAACATAAATCACGAACTGATCAAATGAAATCGCGATGAAAATTAACAAAATCTATGAAATTATAAAGTGCTTTGGTACGGGGACATCACCATTGTATAAAATGTTACCAATTCCCATTCACAACATACCACAGACTCGTTATAACTTTATTGCGAGGATTATTCGAATAATAAGATTCGCGCGGCCAACAAAATAAATTCCACATGAAGTGCGATCACTTGTAAGAGTGGGTAATAAAACTATTATAATACCCAAATGATACGAATGTAAGTACGCAAACATGAAAATATTAAACGAGGGTCGGCACTCGCACAAACAACCGGTCTTAATACGTAACAGATAAAAGAAAACAGGTTGAAATCAACCACAAAAGTCACAAATGCTATTTCTTAGACAGGGAAAGCAAAAGATTAACCAACTGTTCAACATTTACTTATCTGCCTACACAAAAGAGCCATCGGAGGAAACAGGCTGATGATCTCGGACTACTTGCAAGATGGCTTCCTCTTGCATTCCAAAGTGGACACAGCCTTGGTATTCCAGATTTCGTCCTCGTATTCTAGATCGGACAAATCAGGTAAAGATGGGTCGTCTGATGAAGGTGTGATGAGAGGATTAGTGCTGGTAGATATTAAGATGGAATCAGCGGCGATAGGTTGAGCAGTGGTGCTGCAAGCAGATAAAAGAGGTGGCGAAAGCACAACTGATGCAAGTGAATAACAAGCGCGAAACTCAGCAATCCCAAACGAAGAAATAAGGAAATCCAAATCCGGGGTAGATTGATCGATATTAATTTTACCCGGTGTTACTGGGTATACAAAGTCAACCCATGATCATTCGCATTTAAAGAAGTATTGCCATGACTCGCGCACTGTTTAACAACAATTTCTTGAGCTGGGTGCTCGATGGTGGGTCAAATTCTGGCAACATCCAAGGCAGAATGGTCTACGGGGGGAATATGAGAACTCGAAATGTCAATTCCGACGGAATTGGGTGGGACACAAGAAATAGAAGCATCTGAATGTTCCCTCTTAAACGATTGAGCTCGCTCATTGGCTAATATCCTCTTGCCTTCAATCAGAGCCTTACGGTCTTCTCTTTCTAAAAGCTACTCTTAAAGGAATTCATCATTAGCATTACGGGAATATGAAAGTACCTGTTCCCAAACCAGAGCCAGAGCTCACGAAAAATCCTTGTTCATATAACTTAAACTTCCGCGACTCATGACACTACAAATATAGAATTGAAACAAAGTATTGTCAGTCCTGATTTTGGCTTCATCATGATCTTTATGCAAACTGATTTTATCTTACTCAAAGGTTTTAAGGGTCTCATTCTGAGAAGCAATTTTACCCTCGAGAGCCATATTCACCTATTTAAAAGAAATCAAAGCCCGTTTTTCTAGGGCCAAGTGGCACTCAGCAAGTTCTTGGGCAGATTGAGCTTCTTGAAGTCGCGCTCGCACGTCCTCCAGCTCCTTCTTAAGCTCAACATTTCTGGATTCTAAGTTATTCACTTTAATGCTTCCTTTCTTTAAAGAGGTAATTTCAGACTCTTGGGATCTAATCAGGTGGATCAGACCAGCTTTATCGTTTATTAAGATCTCAATATGGTCAAGTTGCTCAGCATTCAATTTATGGAATTCATAACCGAATTTGGCCCAATGTTCTAGTCGCTTATCAACATTATTCATGGCCAGATTCAGCTGTGTTTCAAATTGATTCTTAACAGTGTTAAACTGGCCGATCATACAATTTTTTACGCCATCTAAACTCTTAACGACATCTTGCCTATCAATTGGATGTAAATCCAAGTAAAAATCATTCCTTTTAAGTCCCAACCACTGAAGCGATCCTTAAGCATTGAGTTTCCAGGGGAAACCTTATAAGGTGGACAATCACGTATCATCTAAATTTGATTTGAGGTCGGAATTATGGATCTTTTCGAAGATTCAGTCGATGTGGGGCACTTCTGAGCCTCATTCTTGTTTCGGTCGATCCTACCGTCTTTTCCTTCTCTTCCTTCTATGAGATGTTTACCTTTAATGTCTTTGTCCCGTGCCTTAGCGCAATCAAGTCCTCCACGCCTTAAAGAATCAACCATTGGAAGTTCGGAGGTATGTCGAACTTGAGAACTTGAAGACAACTGGGAATGCTTTGAATAACAAGAAAGGCGAGATTGTAAGAGACTCTGCAGATCAGTAAGATCAGCTTGTTGAGAGAAGCCATCTGATAACGAATATTTTGCATTTACACCTGAAGGATAAAAATATGAGTTCAGCAAGCATTCAAAAATCATGAGATTTATGGGAAATTATGTTGCAAATAAGATAATATCAAAACCAGTTTCAAGAGAAGCTATGAAAGCAGAGGCTTTCCCGAGATGCTGGATAGGTTCTCGGATTCCTCCTATATCAGGTATCGCGGGGTCAGACATCACAACGTCACCCTGACTCAAGTATTTGGCGGAGTCCAAATCCCCTAGGCCTCCAAAAGTCCCTGAGAAACCTTTCACCTGAGTAATAGGGTGTGCAGAACTTTTGGCGGTCATTCCAGAAATATCATCAGTCCTCAAACCATCCATATTCTCATCGACCCTCCTATCGCTCCCGTCGGTAATCAAAGGCGAAGGTCGACCACTTACATCAAGGGTTAGACGTTTCTTTTTGTAAGAGGCTTGCCAATGGAGAATTGAGAATGAACCAAAGTCTTTTTAAAAGATCATGTAGAGTGAATCAGATGGTACTTGTGGAGGTTTTCCTCTGAAAGCAACTCCTGTCCACTTCTTTCTTTTTTGTCAATAGAAATCAAAGAATTAAGAAGGGCTTGGTCTAGAGTAAAACCTACAACATAAGGAATCACTACAAGAATCAAAAAGAAAGCCAAATGAGAAAGAGAAAGGAGCAAGAATTTACAAGGACACCGGACGAAGAAATATTGATCCGGGAACCCCTTAGCACCATCCGTCAGACCAGTAATAATTCTACCATGCATACCTTCCATAAAAAGGAAAGAAGGACCATCCACCTCCCTTCTTTTAAAAGCATATAAAGAATAAATGTCCGTAAACGTAGGTTCTTGCTGCCGGACTTTCATGAAGAGTATGTATAATCCAAGCAAAATTTGATACCAACTAGGGTGCAACTGATATGGGGCAATGGCTAGGTGCCGCAAAACAGACTCTAAGTAAGGATTAAAAGGTGGAATTGCCCCCCACTAGACATCATATGATAATTGACCGTCACATATCCAGAGGGCGGATGATCGGTCGATTCTTCCTTTCTTGGAAATATGGCTTCGCCTTTTGAAAACCCGAAGAGATCACACATTTGTAAATACTGATAAAAAGAAAGCATCGATTTACGGCAACCAGTATGCGCCCTTTCAATAAAGCGAGGTTGAGGATAAGTCTGGCTAACAATCAAGTCAGAACCAATAGCCGGGGCAACCTCAATTGCCTGATCCAAGCCCTTTCGTTTTCTAGACATGATGATATAAATGGGGTTTAGATGAATTAATAATCAGATTACATTTCAACACAGATAAGTATGCTTAATGATAAATTACGACTTGAGTAGCTAGCAATTAAAAGGAAGCAGCTCTGGATAGATGCACCTTCCAAATAAAATCATCAGCCATGCCTGACAATAAGGATTTACTGGTAATATAATCACATGAAGGAAGAGTTATAAATTCAAAAGTATAAGAAACATAGGCTTTGATTTGGTTGGTTGCAATTATTAATCACATATACCAAAAGAATTGTGAGAGGGGAAGAGCAGAAATATCGCTATGACATAAGTATTCCAGCAAACATCCGGTAAAGGCATGGTGAATTATGAAATGACAATTCATAGGCATTTCAATAAGCAACTCGCTAGCATAAAAGACCAAAAAATTTATTGCATAAGTCGGAACCGCCAGAAGGTTCTGCGTGAAATCCGAGTACATACCGAGTCAAATTTGCACTTCTCAAACATCACAACCATGCGTGTTCAAGCAATTCGATTTTTACCAGCCGGGAACCCTCTTTTACAAAACCAAGAGAATTAACTCAGAATCAGAGTTTAAAGGAAGAAAGTTCACTTACAGTCGAACAGGAAAAATTCAATTCGAAAAAGGAGAGTTGCAGCTGGAAACAAAGCTGAAATAAACCTTCAACCAAAAATGGTCAGGCGAAACGATCAATCAAGCAGATAAAATCAAAGTTTCAAGAAGCAACAACGGAGTCTTCTACAATGAAATTGCCATTGAAATAGGTTTGTCGGAGAAATCTAAAAGCAGGAAAATGAAGAGACAATATTTAAAGAGGACTAGAAGGCCCCTTTTTAATGATATGACAGCTCAGCTAAAACCCAGTGACCCAGTTTAGCGTACCCGAAAATATCCCGCCAGATGTCCGTAGGCAAGCAATCGGAGGAATGTTAAACATAAGCTATTGGTAAGGGCGCCTATTTTGCAGAATATTGAATTAAATCCACGTAGTAGTATTATATCTCATTACTTTGAAGCTTGTAGTTTTTGGTTTTAGAAACTACAAACTTCGAGGTGCAAATGTTTATCCGTCAAAAGATCGAGCCTGGGATAGAACTACAAAACAAGCACCCATGACATCTTATGTGACCATGTCTTCAACCAAAGTTGGTCGTGAATCGTGATTCAGGCGCGGAAGCAAAGGTCGGTCATACATGCTGGAACATAGCCACTCAATTACCAAAATAAAGCAAGTCGCCCATTCAACATAGGCGGAAGCGACCTTATAGCATAGCCATAAGGGTGAACAGCGCCATACAAAGGCAACAAAAAAGACGAATGCTTTTGACCCAAGAAGGTCAGTCGCGTAGGGTACAAAGGAGAATTGATTCCATTCCTACATTCTGCTCTTATAAAACTACCCAAAGTGCTCTCTCCTATAAAGTCGCCCTCTCAACTACCCAAAGCACTCGCTCCTATGGAACCGCTCACCCACAACAACTGGATACAGCTATGGATAGCTGGCTACAGATAGGCGAGGGTATGATTGCAATTAATGGGATGAGCAACCCGCAGCCTGCATATACAGACTTCAGATCATTTCATGCGGAGGACTCACCTACAAATACATCATAGCTACCAACACAGATTGGATCTTGGAAAAACCACAAAGTGCTGCTAGATTCTGTCCTCAATCACTCCTTAAACATTTTGGGAAAGTAATGATCGTTTTCGTGACTTGAAGCTCCATCACTCATCTGGCCATGGTGTCTAACACAGTGTTGTAATCAGGAAACGAAGACATCTTCCTTCTCAATCACTTATCCATCCTTCTCCTCCTCAAACTCTATCATTCTCTTGTAATCTGCATGAATGAGAGTATTTTGAGTGAATATACAAATGGGTGAAAAAAGAGAGTTTATGTATTTGTAATCCTCATTATAAGAATGCGAACTATCTTCATAGTGGACGTAGGCCTAATCAACGGCTGAACCACCTAAATCTCGTCATGATTTTATCTTCCCCGCGTTTTCATCTTCAATTGTTGTTAAACATGGCTCCGTTTATTTCCTTACCACAATGGTGAAGTACAGCTGTAGTACCATGGGTGTTTAGACCAATTTTGGTGTAAACATTTTGGCACCCACCATGGGGTCGTATTTGATTCTTTACCAAATTGTAGTCCGGTGAAGATTTTCTAAGAAAGACTACGCTTGGAATCATGAACACGCTGAAGGAAATTGCTGACAAAATTGACGGCATCTTCGATGTTGCCACATGGCCTACCGTCCATTCCAAAGAAAAAGAACAGTTAAAAGTTGAGGCGGCCGTAACCAATAGGGAATGGGAAGAAGCAATGATAGGGCTAATGAGTCAAATAACTATTGCAAACAACGTGGTGATAAAAAAGATCGAGTCGATGCTCATTATTCAAACCTTTATCATAAAAACCGCACCATGTGTCACTGACCTTCCATTCGCTCGAACAAGTCATGCAAGCGAAATAGAATTTTTTGCTAAACGAGAAAATTCTACTTAGAAAACTGCATGTCATGACTATGGGCCCTGGCGAAGACCCAGCAGGGAGAAAGGCGCTCGTTCCGTAGATCAGAATGAAAAGCGAAAATATATCTTACGTATAGCAGGTGGAGTTTTGGAAAGAAACAACAAAGGAAGAACCAAACAGCTTAAAAGGAAACCACGCTTTTTCAAGAATTTTGAATTCACCTCCCTCAATGACACCATGGGGAATATCTTAATGGCAACTAAGAACACCGAAAAGTATCTAGTTCCAGAACGGATGCAAGTCAGAGGCGCTACCATAAAATCAGGAAGGTTCTGTCAATTCCATAAAACAACCAGGACACGATACTAACGAGTGTAGACACTTAAAATCATTAATCGAGGGGCTGGTCAGGGAGAACCACTTGCAACAATATGTGCAAGGCCATCGTCCTACTTCTCTACAAACAAGGGGCAGCAAGCCCCGAGGATAAGGCCAAAACTAGCCCGGAGCTAATACTTGGTTAAGGATCAACAACTGGAGTCCTGATTATGGAGTTTTTGTACTAGAATCCCTGTTACTTTGCTTTATTACTCCGTTTTTACCCTGTTTACTTAAGAAATTTTAGTCGTTTTACCCTTCTTTGCCGCTTGCTATATTCATGTTAATATTTGACAATGGTCTACTTACAAATGTCTTGTACGAAGTAAATTATCATGTGCTTATCTGAGTACCATACTTATCGCTTCATGCTAAAATCTGATTTTTCGGAATGTAGGCATGATAGAGGCAATTAATCATACCTATCCTGGTTGCGAGGGGAGGATTCTCAAAGCATATTTTAAGCAAAAAGGCTTAAAAGCATGCGAACCAAATTGGATGTGTAAGCACAGCGCCTCAACAGGACATGCTGTTATAAGTCAAACAACAATTCAAAAGGTGGTACTTCCCTTAGCAAGCACTTGCTGGAGAAACTGACATCAGGCTTCAAGAAAGGTACAAGGGAAATGATAAAATGTCCCATGGATAAATACCTAGGCTGGAAACATTAGTCCTAGTGCCGGAAAGACCGGCAAAACATGCTGGAAGGACCAACGCAAATCAGAAAACCTAGCCGAAAAGGGGTAACAGAAGTCCTAGCCGAAAGAGGCTAGTAGAAATCCTAACCGAAAGGGGGTATCCAACAAGGTCTTTTCAGTCCTAGAAAAATCAGGATTAACAAGACCAAACTTAAATCGAAAATTGGAACCCAAGACCTCCTATGGGGCACCCAAAAAGAAACACATAATAACTACGCGCTTTTAAAAAAACAATCTCCAAGAAAAAAACACTTGTACAACCAAGTTAGCAGGAGATGTGGTTGAACATCAACACAAAAATAACGAAATGGATCAAATGAAATCGTGATTCAAATTAACAAAATCTATGAAACTATAAAGGGCTTTGGTATGGGGACATCACCATTGTGTAAAAAAACACCAATGCCCCTTCAAAACATACCACAGACTCGTTATAACTTTATTGTGAGAATTATTCGAATGATAAGATTTGCGTAGCCAACAAAATAAATTCCTCATGAAGTGCGATCACTCATAAGAGTGGGGTAATAAAGCTACTATAATAACCAAATGATACGAATGTAAGTGCGCAAACATGAAAATATTAAGCAAGGGTCATCACTCGCACAAACAACCGGTCTAAATACGTAATAGATAAAAGAAAACAGGTTGAAATCAGACCACAAAAGTCACAAATGTTATTTCTTAGACAAGGAAAGCAAAAGATGAACCAACTGTTCAACATTTACTGATCTGCCTACAAAAAAGAGCCATCGGAGGAAACAGGCCAGTGATCATAGACTACTTGCAAGCTGGCTTCCTCTTGCGTTCCAAAGTGGAAACAGCCTTGGTATTCCAGATTTCGTCTTCATCTTCTGGATCGGACACATCAGGTACAGATGGGTCCTCTGATGAAGGTGTGATGAGAGGATTAATGCTGATAGATATTAAGACGGAATCAACGGCGACAGGATGAGCAGTAGTGCCGCAAGCAGATAAAAGCGGTGGCGAAAGCACACCTGATGCAAGTGGATAAGAAGCGCGAAACTTAGTAATCCTAGGTGAAGAAATAAGGAAATCAAAATCCAAGGTAGATTGATAGATATCAATTTTACCTGGAGTTACTGGGTATACAAAGTCAACCCCATGATCATTCGCATTTAAAGAAGTATTGTCATGACTCGCGCACTGTTTAACAACAATTTCTTAAGCTGGGTGCTCGATAATGGGTCAAATTCTGGCAACATCCAAGGCAGAGCGTTCTACGGGGGGAATATGAGAACTCGTAATGTCAACTCAGACGGAATTGGGTGGGGACCTAAGAAAAAGTAGGATCTGAATGTTCCCTCCTAAACGATTGAGCTCGCTCATTCGCTAATATCCTCCTGCCTTCAATCAGATCCTTACGGTCTACTCCTTCTAAAAGAGGCTCTTGAAGGAATTCATCATCTGCATTACTGGAATATGAAAGTACCCATTCCCAAACCAGAGCCAGAGTTCGTGGAAAATCCTTGTTTAGATAACTTAAACTTCCGCGACTCATGACACTACAAACACAGAATTGAAACAAAGTATTGTCAGTCCTGATTTTGGCTTCATCAAGATCTTTCTGCAACCTGATTTTATCTTCCTCAAGGGTTCTAAGGGTCTCATTCTGAGAAGAAATTTTGCCCTCGAGAGCCATATTCTCCTGTTTAAAAGAAATCAAAGCCTGCTTTTCTAGGGCCAACTAGCACTCAACATGTTCTTGAGGAGATTGAGCTTCTTGAAGTCGCGCTCGCACGTCCTCCAGCTCCTTCTTAAGCTCGACATTTCTGGCCTATAAGTTATTCACTTTAATGCTTCTGTTCTTTAAAGAGGTAATTTTACACTCTTTGGATCTAATCAGGTGGATCAGACTAGCTTTATTGTTTTCTAAGGTCTCAATATGGTCTAGGTGTCGAGCATTCAGTTTTTGGAATTCATAACCAAATTTGGCCCAATGTTCAGTTGCCTATCAACATTATTCATGGCCAGATTCAGCTGTGTTTCAGATTGGTTCTTAACAGTGTTAAACTTGTCGATCATACAATTTTTTACGGCATCTAAACCCTTAACGGCACCTCGCCTATCATTTGGATGTAAATCTAAGTCAATATACATTCCTCTTAAGTCCCAACCACTGAAGCGATCATTAAGAAATGAGTTTATGGGGGAACCTTATAAGGTGGACGATCACGTATCATCTGAATTTTAGTTGAGGTCGGAACGATAGATCTTTCAGTAGATTCAATCGATGTGGGCACTTCTGAGCCTCATTCTTGTTTCGGTCGATCCTACCGTCTATTCCTTCTCTTCCTTCTATGAGATGTTTACCTTTATTGTCTTTGGCCAGCGCCTTAGCACAATCAAGTCCTCCATGCCTTAAAGAATAAACCATTGGAAGTTCGGAGGTATGTCGAGCCTGAGAACTTGAAGACAACTGGGAATGCTTTAAATAACAGGAAAGGCGAGATTGTTAGAGACTTTGCGGATCAGTAAGATCAGCTTGTTGAGAGAAGTCATCCGATGACAAATATTTCGCATTTACACCTGAAGGATAAAATATGAGTTCAGCAAGCGTTCAGACATCATGAGATTTATGGGAAATTATGTTGCAAATAAGATAATATCAAAACCAGTTTCAAGAGAAGTTATGAAAGCAGAGGCTTTCCTAAGACACTGGATAGGTTCTTGGATTCCTCCTATATTAGGTATCATGGGGTCAGACATCCCAACGTCACCCTGACTCAAGTATTTGGCGGAGTCCAAATCCCCCAGGCCTCCAAAAGTCCCCGAGAAACCTTCCACCTGAGTAATAGGGTGAGAAGAACTTTTGGCGGTCGTTCCAGAAATTACATCAGTCCTCAAACCGTCCATATTCTCATCGACCCTCTCATCTCTCCCATCGATAATTAAGGTCGACCACTTACATCAAGGGTTAGACATTTCTTTTTGGTAAGATGCTTGCCAATGGAACATTGAGAATGAACCAAAGTCTTTTTAAAAGATCGTGTAGAGTGAATCAGCTGGTACTTGCAAAGGTTTTCCTTTGAAAGCAACACCTGTTCACTCCTTTATTTTTTTTGTCAACAGAAATCAAAGAATTAAGAAGGGCTTGGTCTAGAGTAAGACCCACAAAAGAAGGAATCACTACAAGAATCAGAAAGAAAGCCAAATGAGAAAGAGAAAGGAGTAAGAATTTTAAGAGCAAAGGTGTAATTACCTCCTTCTGCCCATCGCCCGTGGAATTTACAAGGACACCGGATGAAGAAATATTGATCCGGGAAACCCTTAGCACCATCCGTCAGACCAATAATAATTCTACCACGCATACCTTACGTAAAAAGGAAAGAAGGACCATCCACCTCCCTTTTTTTAAAAGCATATAAGGAACAAATGTTTGTAAACGTAGGTTCTTGCTGCCGGACTTTCATGAAGTGTATGCATAATCCAAGTAAAATTTGATACCCACTAGGGCGAAACTGATATGGGGCAATGGCTAGGTGCCGCAAAACAGACTCTAAGTAAGGATTAAAATGAGGAATTGCCCCACTAGACAGCATATGATAATTGATCGTCACATATCCAAAGGGTGGATGATCGGCCGATTCTTCCTTTCATGGAAATCTAGCTTCGTCTTTTGAAAACCCGAAGCAATCACACATTTGTAAATACTGATCAAAAGAAAGCATCGATTTATGGCAATCAGCAGGCACCCTTTCAAGAAAGCGAGGTTGAGGATAAGTCTGGCTAACAATCAAGTCAGAACCAGTAGCCGGGGCAACCTCAATTGCCTGATCCAAGCCCTTTCGTTCTCCAGATATGATGATTTAACTGGGGTTTAGATAAATTAATAGTCAGATTACATTTCAACACAGATGAGTATGCTTAAAAATAAATTATGACTTGAGTTGCTCGCAATTAAAAGGAATCAACTTTGGATAGATGCGCCTTCCAAATAAAATCATCAGCCAGGCCTGACATTAAGGATTTCGTGGTAATATAATCGCATGAAATAAGAGTTATAAATTTAAAAGTATAAGAAACATAGGCTCTGATTTGGTTGGTTGCAATTATTAATCGCACATACCAAAAGAATAGTGAGACGGGAAGAGCAGAAATATCACTATGACATAAGTATTCCATTAAACATACGGTGAAGGCATGGTGAATTAGGAAATGACATTTCATAGGCATTTTAGTAAGCAACTCGCCAGCATAAAAGACCAAAAAGTTTATTGCATAAGTCGGAACCGCCAGAAGGTTCTACGTGAAATCTGAGTACATACTGAGTCAAATCTACACTTCTCAAACATCACAACCTTGCGTGTTCAAGCAATTCGATTTTTACCAGCTGGGAACCCTCTTTTACAAAACCAAGCGAATTAACTCAGAATCGGAGTTTAAAGGAAGAAAGTTCACTTACAGTCGAATAGGCAAAATTCAATTCGAAAAAGGAGTGTTGCAGCTGGAAACAAAGATGAAATAAACCTTCAACCAAAAATGGTTAGGCGAAACGATCAATCAAGCAAATAAAATCAAAGTTTCAAGAAGTGGCAACGGAGTCTTCTACAATAAAATTGCCATTGAAATAGGTTTATCGGAGAAATCTAAAAGCAGGAAAATGAAGAGACAATATTTAAAGACGACTAGAAGGCCCCTTTTTAATGATATGATAGCTCAGCTAAAACCCAGTGACCCGGTTTAGCATTCCTGAAAATATCCCGCCAGATGTCCGTAGGCAAGCAATCGGAGGAATGTTTAACTTTGAAAACATAAGCTATTGGTAAAAGCGCTTATTTTGCAAAACGTTGAATTAAATCCACCCAATGGTATTGTATCTCATTACTTTGAAGCTTGTAGTTTTTGCTTTTAAAAACTACAAACTTCGAGGGGCAAATGCTTATCCGTCAAAAGATCGAGCCTGGGACAGAACCGCAAAACAAGCACCTGCGACATCTTATGTGACCATGTCTTCAACCAAAGTTGGACGCAAATCATGATTCAGGCGCGGAAGCAAAGGTCAGTCATACATGCTGGAATAAAGCCGCTCAATTACCAAAATAAAGCAAATTGCCCATTCAACATAGGCAGGAGCGACCTCATAACATAGCCATAAGGGTGAACGGCGTCGTACAAAGGCAGAAAAAAGGACGAATGCTCTCGAGCCAAGAAGGTCTGTCACGTAGGGTACAAAGGAGAATTGATTCCAGTCCTGCATTCTACTCTTATAAAACTATCCAAAGCGCTCGCTCCTATAAAGTCGCCTGCTCAACTACCTGAAGTACTCGCTTCTATGGAACCGCTCACACATGACAACTGGATACAACTACGGACGGGTGGCTACAGATAGGCGGGGGTATGATTGCAATTAATGGGATGAGCAACCTGCAGCCTGCATATACAGACTTCAGATCATTTCGTACGGAGGACTCACCTATAAATACATCATAGCTGCCAACACAAAAGGGATATTGGAAAAACCAAAAAGTGCTGCTAGATTCTGTCCTCAATCACTCCTTAAACATTTTGGGAATGTAATGATCATTTTCTTGACTCGAAGCTCCATCACTCATCAGGCCATTGCGTCAAGCACAGTCTTGTAATCAAGAAACAAAGACATCTTCCTTCTCAATCACTTATCCATCATTCTCCTCCTCAAACTTTATCATTCTCTTGTAATCTGCATGAATGAGAGTATTTTGAGTGAATATAGAAATGGGTGAAAAAAGAGAGTTTATGTATTTGTAATCCTCATTATAAGAATGTGAACTATCTTCATAGTGGACGTAGGCCTAATTAACGGCTGAATCACTCTAAATCTCGTCTTGATTTTATCTTCCCCGCGTTTTCATCTTCAATTGTTGTTAAACACGACTCCATTTATTTCCTTACCACATTGGTGTAGTACAGCTTTAGTACATTGGGTGTTTCGACCAATTTTGGTGTAAACAACACCAGACATTATACAAAGGGTATAGATAAAATTCTAATGATACCACAATCAGTCAAAGAGAAACAGGACATGTTCTCAGTGACTAGTTGTAATTTAAGGAAATTAAGAGCCTATTCGATACTGATCTGACAATTCATTAACTTAATGACGGTCGGATTTTCTTGTCTTCTCTCTCTCTCTCTCTTTTGAAAATAAGAGTGGTATTTCATTCGAGTATAGCACTCAGTTTTACGTGTCGGGTGTACGAACCAATGTTACATCTATTATTTTTAATTAGTCATCCAAACGAACTATTAAACAAAACTTTGTAAGGATACCTGTAGAATCTGAAAAGACACTCTAGACCATAGTTGTAATTTTTAGTTGCATCTTCCAGTTCCATCTTTTTGAACTCTTTATACGTAGATTCATTATATACTGCTGCTAGAGAAGTTTTCTTAGTATATCACAGCGATACATTATCATGGCATACCTCACTGCATCCAATTCCAAATTTCTTCCGGTCGATAAGACACCGCTTGTGAAACTTATGATACTTATATTATGCATCAATTGATGAAATTAGAAGCAATTTGCCATAAAAAGAATTAAGGATAAAATTAAGATAGTGCAATTACTCGAGTTAAAGGGCATAAGTTGAAAATAATCCATACTTTTGTTGCTTAAACTCATTTGCTTCTAGGAGTTTATGGCTAGGATGCTGAAATGGTGGAAATGGCTTAGGCATGGATTCCACAGGTGGACTGCTTCCTGAAAGATCTCCATGAGGAGAACTCAAGTTTGACAGTGAAGGCCTGCAAAACACACCATAACAGTTTGTATTATATCCACTGATCATCAAAAATTATGTAATATTTAGGTTGTGAAAATTCAAAGAAGGCTGAATTTTTGCACTAACAGACAAGCTTTCCCTTCAAAATGAGTAGCAAACATAAAAAATGATTGTAAGGTTTGGAGTAACATAATCACATAAGCTTATTATGAACAAAAAAATAAATAAGAAGAACTAAAGTACATTGAAAAAAGATGCACCCACTATTTTCAGGAAGGTTAATGATAGTAACGCCATATTCCATCTCAACCCTTAAGGAAGGCTCGTGATTGGTAACATTAGAGCATGATTCCAATTGATGATTGGTAACATAAGTTAACCAACATCAAACTTACCATGGCCCCGCTTGAAATTAAATAGAATCATTACTAAGTAGTGAAAACTGAACAATTGCATATACTAGAAAAGGCATGGAGATAGCACAAGACATAAAAAGCAAACTGAATATGCGATCAATTAAGTTTAAAAAAATTAAATTGAGTTAATACCTTCTTCTTTCCTGCCATGTCAATATGATTGAATTCTAGGTCTTTGGACAAAGAAACCTCTCTGTAACTATTTATACAACAAACTAGTTGGTCGCAAGCCGGTCCACTTACTGTCCATTCTTTATAGCGCATTTCAATGGATCCCCTTGCTGTGATTAATTATCATTTTATTGTTGAATGCTTCAATAACACTAAATAAAATTATCTACACAAAATATAATGTACTTTTCTGAGTTTCTCCAGCTTTGCAACATAAACACCTTTTGCTTCATTCTCGCCCTCTTCATGGAGCCAGTCTACAATTGCTTGCAAAGTTTCTATCAATTGATTCCTTTACAGGAATAACAAATTCTGAGTACTTGTCTAGAAGCTACATAAACATAAATAGTAATGAAATCGCGTGTCTAAATCAAATAAGGGTTAAACAATCCAAATTTTATGTTATTCTTCTTGCTATGATAAAAAAACATTTTAGTATATAATGAAATAACCTATTGCTATTTAGTAATTACAGATGGCGATGGGAGTGGGAGAGGCACAACATCCTACATGACATTGGAAAAAGGATGAATAATAAATGCACTATAAATACAAGAAACACTAGATACTTAAATATATAACAACTTTTGCTTGATTTCATATGAATATTAACACTCGACAGCTAACTAACCATCCCATTAATTTTCTTCTAACCCTGTCGATGATCTGACTTTGTAATCATCTATTTGCCAATGGATATTCTGCAGTTCTGCTAATAGAAGTCTGTAAACTTTTAGACAATATCTTTCCAGTGTTGTATGTCTTTCTATTTCATCCTAATACATCAAAATTAAGATAAAACAACTTTAATCAGTCATCGTCATAAAAGATGCTTATGGTCGTATACTAATCTATCATGCAAAGCACATCTTTAATAACATAAAGAAGTGACGATTCTCGTAATTTGTAACACTTGCAATTAACGACACATTTTATGTTTATATTAATCAAAAACACTCCCATATTTTTAAGGTTATCATCGTAAATGCTTAGACAGAACCAAAAACTTTTAGTAATGTAACCATGCTAATTATTATTATCTGTGGCGATTGAGCAAACTGGATTTAAATGGCTGATAGATATGAACATAGATCACTATGCTAAGAAATATTACCCAGAAAATCTTCTGTTGCTTGTTTACTCAAACTCTGTTTTTGTTTGTTGCTTCTTTTAGGTCTGATTTAATGAACATCTCAAATTAAGCTAATAACAATCTTTGGTTTAACAATTCTTTTGAATAGCTTCCCGGGTATCATAAACCAAGTTGTTAACACAAGTTTTCTTTTCAAAAAATGCAGGAAATTGTGATATCTTGAAAGAATAATATCTCTACAAAAGTCAAAAATTCATAGTTAGTTCATGCTAGACCAATGATTATTAATAGAAATTTAATTCTACATATTTTGTAAATGCACATGAATACATTGTTCAATGCAATGCACATAAAAAAAGACCTCTAACTACCCAACTAGTTGCCTTTGCACACATTTCAATGTCCAGTAACGTAAGGTCAAATTTCCACCTGCACAAACAATGCAACTTATGTATCCAATTCGCGGATATATTAAATAACGTTTAGGACATTAAACATTGTAGTGAAATCAAATACTTTACATATAGATGTTTCCACAATACATTATTAGATATTCATAAACCATGATACAAAAACAAGAGCTATTACCGCAAAATATAAATGTAAACAGAAATAAGGAAATTCGAATAGTACATGAAATCAAACTACTAGCTATTGATGATGATGTTCTGCTAAAGTTAATCATGACTGGAGAGATCTTGACTCTAAATTGTTTCCCATTAATACTTGCACATGCTTTCTCTAACATCTCACAGTGAGATACATAATTATCAAATTTAAAGATACATCATTAAGTATCCTCATTGGACTAATCAGCAGCGTTGCATGCATATAAATGGAGATAACAGGAAGTCTATGGGCGTTTACCTCCGCAAACGGTATGAATTTGGAATGTGATCATGTCTTTTTTTTTGTAGCATAACAATAATTATCTAAATAACAACGTGATTTCTGGATAACTGGTAAGTGAACTGATTCTATAACTGGGGACTTGAGGTTTTGCTACACATGCAAATTTCTGAGAAACATTACTTACTAGTAATATACTGATTGTTGCCAGATGCCACAATTGTTGGAAAAAAATATAATAGGAACAGATTGATGGCGAGGCAAAACAAACAACAGATAGTCATCAGCAAAGCAATCACAGATCTAGCAATAAAAGAAATAGCACAAGAGGTTTATAGTGGTTCCACTAATGTCTTGTTAGTATACGTCCACTTGAGGAGAGGAGATTTTATTACTTTTCTCAATAAGAAAAATTACAAGACTGGTAGTAGGGAAGAAGAAGAACTTTTAGATATGATACACCTCACATTTTTTACATGATAGTACATTCACCTAATCCCTATTCTTATATAAGGATTAATGCTTGGGGTTGAAGTAATTGATTTATGATATAAATCAATGCCTAATTAATTCTCCAATTCTCTTGATAGGCTCCCTTTTTTAACCAACCAATTAGGGAATTAATTCCTTACTTCACTATCTCAAAAAAACCTTCTTCAAATCCTTCCACATATGTAGGTAATTTATTTCCTATCCCTTTTACAAATAAAAAAGCAATAAATTTATGATATCTTCCAAATCTTCTGCAAATTGGAAATATTATATTCCCAAATTAATAATATTTCCCAAAAAAATTCTTAATGGAAATATTGTATCATCATAAATAATATATTCCAATCTACAGCAAATGGAAATATTGTATCACAAATTCTAACAATCTCCACCTTGATATTATATTTCCTTGAAAGCATACCAACCCACCTACATCCTCTTACTCTAAGCATCTTCTCAGACAAGACACCATGGTTACTTCCCCCAATGAGCTTCGGCATGGCCATCACCCATTGCAATTTGTTAACAAACTCCGGCAACGCCACCGCTACCGCCTGCCAACAAAGTGTACAAAGTAACCCCTTCAATTAAGATCTATCAATCTTCACCATGAAAAAAAACGTCTCCATGAACCATCTCAACCCTCTTCCCACACCATGACACCATGTGGCACCTAACAATTCGATAAGCGATATCAGTTCGAGCAACGCTCGAACTTAGCAGTCTGCAAAGACTTATGCATATCCACTACTTTCTCCTTTGATCTCTGACCAACTTCAGACGATCCCTTCTTCCGCTTATCAAGCACATCCTATTTGCAAAATCCCACTTTGTTGAAGCTTTCCCCTTTGATCATATTTTGTCTATGCAGAAACTCAAAGTCCCTTCTCGTATGCCTAGCTTTGACATCTTTCCACGAGAACTGTAGGCTCCAACCCTTGACTCTCCAAGTACAGTGCTTCTCATCTCTTGTCTTTATTTTCTTCTTCTCTCCTCTCTCCATACCAGCTAATAAGGCTTCCGTACTACTTCCTCCTCTACGTTCACTCAACCCCTTCATCTGATCCTTCAAGTCATCAGATAGAAGACTAGCCTTCACATTAAGATGTGCCTTCACTGAAGTACCCTCTCTCATCCGCATGGCGAAAAACGTCTTCAGCAAAATCAGACGGTTGGTTAGTGACTTCTTTAAACATAGTTTTTCCAGCTTGGTCCAAATGTCCTTAGCAGTGGTCTCACCGATAATCTCTAAAATGACATTTTCTCCCATTGCTAATTGTAGAGTAGTAAACGCCCATCGTTCCATCTCCTTCCTTTCCACAGCTGAAATATCATCTGTCAACTCCTCAGGAGCAAATACCACAGGATGAACATAATTCCTAACATCCATTCTCAATCAACCTCGTAGCTCCGATACCAATTGTTGCAAAAAAAATGGATAGGAACAGATTGATGGTGAGGCAAAATAAACAACATATAGTCACCAGCAAAGCAATCACAGATCAAGCAATAAAAGAAATAACACAAGAGGTTTATAGTGGTTCCACTAATGTCTTGTTAGTGTATGTCCACTTGGGGACAGGAGATTTTATTACTTTTCTCAATAAGAAAAATTACAAGACTGGTAGTAGGGAAGAAGAAAAACTTTTAGAGATGATACACCTCACATTTTTTAAATTATGATACATTCACCTAATCCCTATCCTTATATAAGGATTAATGCTTGGGGTTGAAGTAATTGATTTATGGTATAAATTAATGCCTAATTAATTCTCCAATTCTCCTGATAGGCTTCCTTTTTTAACCAACCAATTAGGGAATTAATTCCTTACTTCACTATCTCAAAAAAAACCTTCTTCAAATCCTTCCACTTATGTAGGTAATATATTGCCTATCCCTTTTAAAAATAAAAGAGCAATAAATTTCTGATATCTTCCAAATCTTCTGCAAATTTGAAATATTATATTCCCAAATTAACAATATTTCCCAAAACTTTTCTTAATGGAAATATTGTATCACCATAAATAATATATTCCAATCTTTAGTAAATGGAAATATTGTATCACAAATTCTAACACCAATGTCATTCAAAATTTAGATCACTTAAGTGAGATAACTTAAAGAGTAACCTATATGTGTTTCAAAATACGTATGTAAGTAAATACTAAGTTAAAGTTTTCCATGGTTTAACTCATGTATATGTGAAAGCGAATGGAGCCATATATAAACAGACCTCACCCAGTAGAATCGCTAGCAGCAACAGGCCAAGTCTTAACCAAAACTTCTTTTTTAATTCAATCACTATAAAGCCATTATTAATTTTAATGGAGAAATTTGCAAACTTGTTCGATGAGCTAAACCTATAATGACTGTTATTAGGTCATTGATATGATCTTTGACCTTAGGTCCATCTTTGCCACTAAAAGAAAATAATCTACTTTATTTTTGATAGAATACTGTTAGTAATAAATATGTAATAATTTAGAATACATATCTCCTTCTTTCAGGCATACGTATCAAGTGGTTTAAAAAGCGATGGGAAAATCGGATTTGTAAATGACAACTCTTGTCTTGACAAACTTTTGTGAGTGCATGATGCTATACAAACTTTTCGAGCCACAAAAAGGCTTCGTTGAAGAACCATAATTATGCATATATATTGCTACATGAAATATATTCATCTTTCTAAATTAAAGAACCATAACAACTTATGTATTCAAGCATTGTCACATCTTTTCTCTCAATCCCTTCTCATTTTCCCAATTTCAAATGCCTTACTGGCAAATTAAATCAGTTAAATGTTTCACCCACTTTTTTTTACTATGTCTTAGTTTATAATCACCTGGTTAAAATATAATCAAGCTTCTATATTCAACTAACGTCTCCAGTCTTAAGTAGAACGATGCCCAATACTCCAGCTTATACCATTAGTGTAACACCCCGTATTTTCTATAGACATAAAAGTAACAAAATGAAGTATACTTAATTTTTAAAATAAGAATTAAGGAAAATTGTTACGACATTACATTCGTCTCGGAATTCTGCTTGAGATAGAGTCTGAGTTTGCGTAAATCTGACTCCGTATGAAGAAGTTATGGCCTTTAGAAGTTTCAGAAAATTTAAATTAATTAAAACAACATGGTTCTAAATTCAAAATTCGAATTCAAATCACACACCCGGGCTGGGCGAGAAATTTCCCGCCCAAGACCCAGGTCGACTAGGGGGTCGACCTAGGTCACATAGGTCGACCAGGGGGTCGACCTGGGGGCCGACCTCCCCCCTATTTCCAGATCTGAGGACTGGTTCGTTTTTCTGCATTTGGATGCCCGTTCTGACCAGATTCGTTGATCCCTATGTTATATAAACACCCCTAAGGCTACAGTTTTCTCTACATAACTTCATTATGCCTATACTCTGCCCTAATTCATATTAAAATAAATAAATGGCGTCGCTACTCTGCTGAAACCTAAGCTAGAACTAGTGCTTCTTCTTCTTCCAATCTGAACAGGATTAAAAGAGAACAACTACAACCCTTTTTCTTTTAGAATCCAACCAAGGTGAGTATAATTATTTTCACATATGAAATTTAATTATGATCTTGACATGGTTATAAATATGAATTTGAGATTATGCATATTCTTGTTTATCAGATCTATTTTTCTGTGTAGATCTATCTTATTAATATTATTGTAACTATTTTGTATCCCTTCCTTCCTTCTGTTCTATGGCCATGCTAACACGAGCCTGAGCCAAATCCCATAAGAGATTGACGCATGAACACTAAATTTGGGAAAAATAGTGAATGATGCATAATTAGACATGACTTATTTATGAATAATTTGAGAAAAGAGCATATGTTGTAATTTAAGATCTAGATCTAGGCATACTATATATGATAGTCTGTGATTTGGAAGAAGAAGAATTATTTTGTATATGACTTAGGCATAAAGATCTATATTAAAATAGGATAACTACTAAACGTGAACATGCCTAAATGGGGATTTTTGGATATTTGATATACGCTAAAATCAAAGGTTGTAATTTGGCATAAATCGTGTTGTATATCATGATTTGGGGTTTTTGGAGAATATCCTGTACTGTGTAAATTTAACTAAAATTTGGGGCATATGTTATATTGTGAATTATGACCATAATTTGGGCATGTAAAATTAGGCTTATTTTTATGATTAGGCGAGGTATATCAATGGAATTTTAAGGGATGATTAGATCTGTTAAATTGCCTAATTTGCTAAATCTGTTGAAACTGAATACAGTAAATTGGGGTATGAAAATCTGTAGGCTCTATCTAAAAATTGAGAAAAACAAGTTAATAGAACTTTGAATAATCTGCTGTAACTTGTAAAGAAGTTTAATTTGTTGAATTTGCATAATTAGTCTGATATTGGCATAAACTGTGAATGAATACTTTAGCTAAAAATAAGAATGCTAAGACACGAGGTTAGACTCTGTTTGCGGTAGAAGCCTGCCCAGACCCAACCGGCTTAACCAGCAACCGCAAACTGTCAGTCTAATGTGAGAGGTCATAGGCATAAAGATGCTTAGACACGAGGTTAGGTCGGGCTTGTGGCAGAAGTCTGCCCGGAACCGCCCGCACATCCAGCGGCTACAAGTTACCAACCTAATGTGGGAGGTCTGTGCATTAATATTTAATTAATTCAAATCTAGGATAAATATGATGCCTAAAATGTGTTGGGTGGATAAGGTTAAATCAACTAGACGGACGAATCTAATAAACCCGTTTCGCAAATCTGTAGGACCAATACAAGGTTAGGTGAAAAAAATCTGTAAGTCTGTTAATCTATATATCTACTCCATTAGTCTGAAAACTTGTTAATCTGTATATCTGATCCGTTAGTATGAAAACTTGTTAACCTGTATGTCTGATCTGAGAACTAGTTAATCTGAACTTTGTACATCCGAAATATGTAAGGAAGTTAATCTGAAATTTGTTAGTCTGGAGACACAAGGTTAGGAGGGGTAATTACTTGAGTCATCTATTGTTTGGGACCCATATTAGTCAGTAACCATTTTCTGGTATCAAAACTATGACCCAACACTAGGAGGGGTCCATACACTCTTATTGAACTAATTGTAAGAGGTTCACTCTGATAATGGTGAGGGGTGTTGATGGCGCATTACAACCAGGTCATGTTCGTGCATGGATCCGGTCTGCTCTGAGGATGTAAGACACCGTGACATATGTAAATAGGTATGTGTCTATAGGTTGCCACTTTAGGGAGTGATACACCATTCTGGGGGGTCAGCACATGGTATTTATGTATTAGGGAGCCGATCGCTTGGGGCAGAATTTAGGGTACAACTAGTTCTGTCTGTTTCCGTGGGGTACCGTCTGTTCCTGTTGGGTGGTAGCACCTGTCTGTTTCTGTATGGTACCGTCTATTGGGGTGGTAAAGTCCCTTCACTAGTGTACACCTAATACTAGCATTCTGTTTCTGTACCATCTATATTAGTTCGGGTGGAAAAGGCCCATTACTAGCATTCGGTTTCTGTACCGTCTGTCTCTATTCGAGTGGCAAAGGCCCATTACTAGCATTCTGTTTCTGTACTGTCTGTCTCTGTTCGGGTGGTAAGGGCCCATTACTAGCATTCTGTTTCTGTACCGACTGTCTCTATTCGGGTGGTAAAGGCCCATTACTAGCATTATGTTTCTGTACGTCTGTCTCTGTTAGGGTGGTAAAGGTCCATTACTAGCATCGTGTTTCTAAAGAGATCGTTCTGTTTTCTGTTTAGACATTAGGACAACGCCTAATTCTGTTATACTAGTATTAGTGCAGAGAAGTGAAAACCAAGTAAGAAGCTTAGCTTAGCCTATATCATTTTGTTTCTTCTGTTAACCTACTACTCCTATTACGGTTATCTCTCATCCAGTTTTATTTACATGTCATGATACTGTTATCTGTTTATATGTTGGAATTCACTGGACTCGCCAGACTTTATGTCTGACTCCGTTTTGATTTCGCCTCTTTTCTTTCCTTCCCCCCAAGTACTCAGGTTGGGAACATAGGAACTTGATTTAGATTTCTCTCTGCTTGAAGTGCTTGAAGTTTTGCTTGGGTTTGATTCTACCTATTTATGGCATTTTCTGTTGGTATTATGGCTTTAAAATTATGTACTCTAAAGGCTTTTGTACAAGATTGATATTTATGTACTTGAATTTCGGTATTGTGGTTTTGAAAGATGTAACCAAGCTTATTTCTTTTTCCGCTGCAATAAAGTTATAAAATTTTTAAAGTACTACTTTAAGTATCTATCTTGTGATGTTATATTCTGTTTACTTATATCGCTCCATGAAAGTTAATACATTCCCTTAGTGAGTGACATTAATGGACGTCGGGTGTTACACTTGGTTTCAGAGCTGAAGGTTACCAAATTAGATAAAAGTTTTTGAAAATTATTTTCAAAAAGGTTTTGAAAAGGAAGTATACTCAAAAGTAAAGTTTATTTTGAAAAACATAGTCCCCAAAGCCATATATCTATCTTTTGATTTTCTGTTTAATCCTTGTTTCCTTCTTTTCTGAGTCTCCGAGGCTCTTGACTTTCTGGGAGGTAACCTAACCGCGATATGGTTCCGTAGGCATGATGAGACTATGGCACCTTTCGAAAGGCAAAGAAGTGCCTAACTTCCATTTGTAGCCGCAGTAATTTCACCTATGGCTAATCCTATTTCGAGCTTCATAGGGTTTTCCGCGCGATGGGGGCAACTTTAGATTAAGAATTGTTAACATGTAAGAAGACTGGTTGTTTTCAGTGCGGTGAGACAGGACATCTGAACAAGGATTGACCCAGAAGGCAAGGGCAAAGGGCAGAATCTTCTGGAAGGTAAGTGAATGTTCTCGTAGTTGGTGGATAGGATAGAGGTGAAATTTTTTCCATAGAAAGTTTAGTTTCCTTATCTGATCATTCTGGCATTTTTATTTTGTAGTTGAGTCTCTGCACTTTAATACTAGTCCTATTTCTGATCCCGCTATGGTCTCAAACTCCATAAGGGTTACGACTCATATGTTTATGACAAGTTGGGGTTTGAGGGTATCTGTGTTAGGCGTTAAGTTGACTATGATGCATACATTCTGGTTTTTGTGGGATATGGTGGGGTTTTATCATGCTTAGTTTCCTAAGAATCATTTGATAATCTGATCTGTAACAGTAGTCTGTATGTATCTGAATATTTCTAAAAAGGATAGGGGTTTTTACTCGAAGCGTGAAGTAGATTTCCATTTTTGACATTGTTTAATGGGAGTAATTCTTTGAGTGTCAATCTGATGTTGATTTTGGTCTTTGGGGTTGATACTTAGGGATTTATTCTCTTAACCGATGTCTAATGGGAACAGAACCTTTGTTTTAATTGTACTTGCTTCTATCACTCGGCTGTACCCTATCGGTCGAGTCTTCGACCTTTAGGTAAAAACTAATGTATGTAAACATGTGTTTGAGACATGTTATGTTTGATGGTTGCAAGTGATGCAAGTGGTTGCTAGTGGTTGCTCGTGGATGCATATACACATAATAGGCACTAGATCGGCTCAAAAACAATCTCATACTGCATATGGATATATGTGCATTTTTCAATTTTTGTGGATGCAAAATGATTGACTCATCACATGGATGTTGCATTTGGATGAATGATTATGCACTCATATAGAAATGATGTTTATCAAATAGGATTTCTTGCATACATAATTGGACTCATGGCACTAACATAATTCGCATTGAGGAGGTCGACTGAATCAGTAGACCGCCTGATCTTTGCATTAGATAAGAGACATATACACACATTTTTGCATAAGTTCATACAACATTAGAAGTTTTCTAAGGATAATGGATGCTTGTGGATGATGGTTGAGTAGATAGGTGATTGTATGGTAGGACACATTCTTCTTAACTTGAAGATTTCGGGGACGAAATCCTTTAAGGAAGGGAGAATGTAACACCCCGTATTTTCTGTGGACAAAAAAGTAACAAAACGAAGTATACTTAATTTTTCAAAGAAGAATTAAGGAAAACGTGTTACGCCATTGCGTTCGTCTCAGAATTCTGCTTGAGATAGAGTCCGAGTTTGCGTAAATCGGTGAAACACCCCACCTCTGTTAAGGTCACTCACAAAGGGAATGCCTTAACTTCGGTGGAGAATTTTTGGTACAAAATGTAGAAAAATTACAAGATAGACAAATAAAGCAGCGGAAAATAAATAACATTTATTGATTAAACCAGCTTGTACAAAGATTGTTTTACAATACCAATACTTGTTACAACAAAGCATCTATCTTGTTTAATATAAAGAAGCATAAACTGACAATGATATTCCACAATAAAGCATGAGCTAGCCATAGCAGTAGAAAATGGAGTTCAAAGCAATGCATCAAATAATCTTCAAGCTCGGAAAGAATAACGGTCCAAAATGAGTTGAGTTATTCCCTCACTGACTACCTGGGGGAAACGGAAGAAAAGAGGCGAAAGTAAACTAGGTCATACATAAAGGCTGGTAAGCTCAGTGAATCTTAGCATTTAAACGAGGAAAAAGGGTCATGACAAATATAAGACTAAACCATAGTAACAAGATAACATGGGATAAGCATGGGATATGATATGGCAAGATAAACTGAATGTACCGATAAACTGGATATACAGATAAACCGAATATACTGATAAACTGAATGCGCTTCTACTCCTTCTTTGCTTCACGGCCACCCTGTTATATTGATTTCTATATCTCTGCACTACCTAACTAGTGTCCAAACTAGTAATCTAAATAAAATGATCATATGATAACGTGATCCCAATCCCCGTAATTGTGGTTGCCTTCAGGTGTACATCTATTATGGGTATTCCATTTATTACCTAGATCTAATCTAGGGTTTACTATCGAGCACTTCCTAGATTCAACCAGAGTTTATGCTACCCAGGACCACTAGGGTTTATGCTACCTTGAACACTTCTTGGATTCAGGGTTTATGCGACCTAGGTCCAACTAGGGATTATGCTACCTATTGAACGATGCCCCCTAGGGTAGGACACACTACCCAGAGCGGTATATGTTCCTAGACTTTCCCCAAGTATGTGTCGTGAATCGTTATCGATGTCTAGATGCACATGTCCTCTATATGTGCGACCCGAGTCCCGTGACAGGGCTAGTCAAGAAACATGGAACTCGGTCGGGAGCTTTCAGATATATGCCGATTGCAGATGCTAAGATCTTCTTTTACAGTGGCTATGGTCCTACTAGACCCCTCCCTCAACTAACAAATGAAAGGCACCCAAGAAAATCAAGAATGAGAACTGTACGCAGGCCCCACTATGCCCCCACAAACCTATGGGCCAACCTTGCCCATAACTAGATAGCAAGTATATGGTCTATTGGAGTTCTCCGCCTCTCCGTTTCACGTATCTCGACTGACTCAAGATGGTAGGTAGACGACGAGTTGCTATCACAGGGCAAAAACTGGTCTCGCCGAATCACGTTGGTCCATCCTAGCCTTTAGGTTGCCTTATTATTGCAACCAAGGCATACCCTTGGCTCCTCTAACACAGACCTTAATATCTGTGAGCACAGGAGGATCATCTGCAGCCTCACATAGGGATACCAAGAGTACCCTCACGTCCCCTCGAAGCCGCATGCTTCGTAACCTTGTTCGTTGGAGCCGTCTTCATGATCAGACGGACGTTCGCTCTTTCTCGTGTTCTACGTGGCTTTCTTGACTAAGGTTTACTACTTAGTTCTCTTAACTAAGGTTTACTACTTAGTTCTCTTTCTCTTCATGTTGGATTGGTTAAGTGTCATCAGTAAATTCAAGTTAACTTAACCCATTTACTTGTCATGTTAAATTGGTTAAGTGTTATCCAGTAGTTCACGTTGACTTAACCTACCCATATATCATGACAAATTGGTTAAGTGTTCCTTAATTTTACTCGTTTACCAGGTTATACTGGTTAAGTGTCTCTCATTAACTTAACCCTATTTATTCATCATACTATAACGGCTAAGTGTTCTAAGTTTACTTAACCCCACCATCTAGTCTAGTGTGCATGTTAAACATTTACTTAACCTTAACCACTTGTCTAGTTAACATGTTATAATGGTTAAGTGTTTCCTTAGTTACTTAACCCCCACAAATCTTGCCTTTTTAACATGTTAAGTTGGTTAAGTGTCCAAATTTACTTAACCCCTATCAATCTTGTCTAGTTAACATGTTGAATTGGATAAGTGTTTTCTCAATTACTTAACCCCACCCTTCTTGTCTTGTTAATTTGTTAAGTTGGTTAAAAGTATCCTTAATTACTTAACCTCACCATTTCTAGCTTGATTGTTCATGAGCTTTGATTAATTAATTAAAGCACCAACCACTCACATTAGACAGGTATTGTCGTGGTTACTAGATGTGAGGGTCGGTTCCAGGCAGTTTTACACCACAACTCAGTCTAACCTCGGTCTTTTTGGGCTTGATGCACTAACCTCTCACATTAGACAAGTATTGTTGTGGTTACTGGATGTGCCGGGCGGTTCCGGGCAGTTTTACGCCACAACTCTGTCTAACCTCGGGTTAGGCATTTTCCTCTTCTCTAATTTTACATATTTACTATTCATGTAAATTTTCCATAAATCAGTTTAGCCTAAATCATATTCATTTGTCATGCAAATTAACATACTTATATTCTATGCCCAAAACCTGATTTACCTATCAATTAACCCAACTTGCAGTTTATACAAATTTAGATTTAATATTCCCCTTTTACAATTCATGCCCAATCTAGATTAATATCCCAATTTACAGTTCATGTCAAAACTAGATTTAATATTCTAGCTTACCGTTTATGTCCACAACTTGGTTTATATGCCAATTACGTACTTTGCAGACAATTAAAATTTATCATTTGTGCCCAAGTCTAATATGCATGTAAATTATTCATTATTATAGCCAATTTAGATTATGCCAACATATTTATTATGCCAAATTATCTTAATTAAGCTACGCCCAATCCCCGCATCGTAATCGTATGTATAACATGATTTCACAAGTTTTCTAAGTACTCATGAAATGGCACTAACAAAAGGAATAGGGGATAAGTACAAGAATTGATATAAAAGAATAGGCATGCAAAAATAATGGCTCCAACAGGTTCGATGTACATAATAGTGAATAGGAATAAACTGGCCAAGTTACATACTAAATATGAGATCCAACATAATTAAGGGAATAGGCATAGGTGATTTGATCCAACATAATGCCAGTTCAAGGTACAACATGATTGGTTAATCGTAACAATGGGAATAGGCATAAGCAACTAACTACAATAGTTATAGGCAATTAACCACAATAGTCATGGGCGACTAATCACAATAATTTCTTGATAAATGTCATAGGCAATAGTCTCATAGTATGAATCATAGTCGTGGGCAACAGTCTCATAGTCACGAATCATAATCATAGGCAAAAGTCTCATAGTCATAGGAAATAACTTCATAAGCAACAGTTTCATAGTCATAGTCTTAGGAAAAAGTCTCATAGTCATAGTCATGAATCAAATCCAAAGGCATGGATAACTTTAGATTTGACATAAGCATAAATCAAAGATAATTAACTTGCAAATAGGTACAGTTCTACATTTTGATTTATTATATTCACGATTCCAATTACACGTTAAAATCTAAAGAATAACCGAACTTACAGTGATCGGTTTAGAAAAGGATAATAAGATAGCATTGTAGCGATTTGCTGTGATTCGCGTGACGTTGCTTGAATCCATTGAATTAGCCTTTGAATCTCTACTAGAATTCTAATTTGGTGCTGATTAATCTTCAAAGCTGATTGTTTGATGAAGAACTCCTAATTTGATTGATTAAGGTGGAGGCTAGGTCACTTCAGGTTTTAGCAGCATATAAACGCTTATGAATTCGTATGGAGAAAACAATAGGTTTAGGGTCTTTTTATAGGTGTATAGGGAGATTTAGAGCCTTTAGATGAACTAGGAGTCCATCAGAACCACCCAGCTCAAATACACATCATCTGGAAACTCAGAAGACGTCACATCATCACAGAACACTCCAGAATTCTGTGCTAGATCAGTATGGGCGCACTCGCCAGTGCATTCTGATTGACTTCCGGTTTTTCTGCCAAACTTCGTTCGTCCATATCTTCTCAATACGATATTCGTTTTACGCAAACTCGGACTCTATCTCAAGCAGAATTCTGAGACGAACGCAATGGCGTAACCTGTTTCATCTAATTCTTCTTTTAATAATTAATTATTCTTTAATTATATCTTATGTCCCGATTTAAAATTGCGGGGTGTTACATTCTCCCTCCTTAAAGGATTTCATCCCCGAAATCTCTAAGTTAAGAAGAATGCATATCCTATCATCGAACATCCATGTACTCAATCATTCAATCACAGGCATCCGTTGTCCTTAAAAAGATTGCTAATGCGTTCATGATCATATGCATAGTGTGTGTACATGTCCTTATCTAATGCAAAATTAGGTGGTCTACTGATTCAGTTGACCTCCTTAATGCGGATTATGTTAGTGCCATGAGTCCATCATGTATGCAATTATTCCTAATCGTACTTTATAACTTCTACATAAGTGCTTAATCATTCATACAAATGCAACATCCATATGATAACAAATCAAGTTTCAATCCGTATATATAAAAATTCACTCATGCATGTGCAATATGAAAGTGGCTGAGCCGATCTAGTGCCTAATATGTATATATGCATCCACGAGCAACCACTAGCAAACACTTACATCCACCAAACATAACATGTCTCAAACACATGTTTACATCCATTAGCTTCTACCTAAGGATCGAGGATAGGACCGAGAGGATATACTTAAAAGATAAAGACTAGCATGCAAATAAACTTTACAGAAAAAAGGAATCAATGATACACCCTTAAAAAGGGTATGATGCGCGTATCTAGTCTTCAGTCTTCTAAGTCGCATCTTCTTGAGCTTCACTCACTGTACCTTGTCTAATTTAACTTCATGGTTGTGAAGCTTATTGACCTCCATTTCCAAAACCCACTAGTAAAGATAGGACCTCGATCACTTGCTATGCTTGAGGGTATCCAATGTAGTTGAACTTCTTTCCAAGATAAACAGATATTAACCATGATACCAAGTGTATATCCTAAGATGATTAGAGGTCTCTCCTCTAGTTAGCTTATCCATCATGTTGCAAATTTGAGGGTCTAAAGCTAATGGTTACTATGTGATTTTTACCTCTCTTAAGGTCAGTCTAACTTAGGGTGCCAGCCCCAACCATTTATTTCTCATGCAAACCATCCTAGTCGAACTCGACATCGCTCAAGTACAAGCCCCAAAGGCCTAAACCAATATCAGACAAGCACCCAAGGGATACCTCCTCCGAATTTGGATGATCTATGTGAGATGATACTAACAAAACAACCAAACAATTGAGCACTTTACTGACTCTAGCTATCCTCGACAATCTTGCTCCCGAATTATCGTTGATCACATAACCGGCTTTGCAGTTTCATCTAGATACATGCGGAAGTATATCTCGAGTTTTAGGGGGAAAACCCCTACCTTAATCAAAACATCTTGCGTACTCATGGAATACCCCAATGGATCGAAAATCGTCGATAGATAAATAAAGTGATTCTAGGTAGCTAAGACAAACTAATCCCTTAAGATCGCACGAAATCTCGAGGGTATTCCCGAGGTAAGTCGAAAGTCTGACTACCCTTGTTTCACAATTACTAGCTAACCAATCAATGCATAGAATCAACCCATAGCCCATGAAACCAAAAACATAAGCATAAATATAGCTATTCTCAAATCCTCACAAGTCAAAGATAAATGAGCCGAACCAGCAATTGGATTTGAGACTATAATGGGATCCTCTACTATACAATATCTAGGGTGCAGAGACTCAAATATGGAAGCAGATATATATGAATGTGAAGTGCTAAAATCAGAAGGAGTACTAATAGGATGATCAAAGGGAAAAACACTATCAATAGAAATCTTACTGCCTCTCTCTCAGGTATGCTAGCGGTGAGAGCATGCACTTGCCTTCCGGAAAATCCTGTCCTTTGTTCTTGCCCTTGCCCTTAATTATATGATCTGTTATACCAAAATAAAGATACTTCCTCTTATTTTAGGTTTTATTATTCTTTCCTCCCCTCCTTTGTGAACCGAGTCCATATCCATGGGTTCTTCATCCTTGTGTTGTGCTCCTTTGCCAAACCGCCTCATTATCAACTTTGCCATCCTTGTGCAACTTGTTGACATGTCTCTCGAAAGCTGCCTCCATCGACGGAGAATCCTACAAAGCTCGAAAGAAAATTACGGCTACAGATGGAAGTTAGGCACTTATCTGCCCTTTGACAAGTGTCGTAGTCTCATTAAGCCTACGGAACCATGCCGCAATGAGGTTACCTCCCAGATAGCCAGGAGCCTCGGAGACTCAAGAAAGAAGAAAACAAGGATTCAAGCAGAGGATCCAAAGATAGTGCATATGGCTTTGGGGAATATGCCTTTAAAACAAAACTTTTCTTTTGAAAATGCTTCTTTTAAAACCGTTTGAAAATAATTTTTCAAATCTTCTTATCTGATCCGGTAACCTTCAGCTCTGATACCAAGTGAAACACCCTACCTCCGTTAAGGTCATTAACAAAGGGAATGCCTTAACTTCGGTGGAGCATTTTTGGCACAAGATGCAGAAAAATTACAAGACAGACAAATAAAGCAGCAGAAAGTGAATAACATTTATTGATTAAAACATCTTGTACAGAGATTGTTTTACAACACCAATAATTATTACAGCAAAGCATCTGTCTTGTTTAATATAAAGAAGCATAAACTGACAATGTTATTCCCCAATAAAGCATGAGCCATACATAACAGTAGAAAATGGAGTTCAAAGCAATGCATCAAAGAATCTTCCAGCTCGGAAAGAGTAACGGTCCAAAATGAGCTGAGCTATTCCCTCACTGACTACCTGGGGGGAACGGAAGAAAAGAGGTGAAAGCAAACTAGGTCAGACATAAAGCCAGGTAAGCTCAGTGATTCTTAGCATTTAAACGAGGAAAAAGGGTCATGACATGAATAAACTAAGTATAAGACTAAACCATAGTAACAAGATAACATGGGATAAGCATGGGATATGATATGGCAAGATAAACTGAATGTACCGATAAACTGGATATACTGATAAACTGAATGTGCTTCTACTCCTTCTCTGCTTCGCGACTACCCTGTTATACTGATTTCTATATCTCTGCACTACCTAACTAGTATCTAAACTAGTAATCTATATGAAATGATCATATGATAACGTGATCCCAATCCCCGTAATTGTGGTTGCCTTCAGGTGTACATTTATTATAGGGATTCCATTTATTACCTAGATCTAATCTAGGGTTTTTCCTAGATTCAACCAGGATTTACGCTACCCAGGGCCACTGGGGTTTATGCTACCTATTAAACGCTTCTCGGATTCAGGGTTTAGGCGAACTAGGTCCAACTAGGCATTATGCTACCTATTGATCGATGCCCCCTAGGCTAGAACACACTACCCAGAGCGGTATATGTTCCTAGACTTTCCCCACATATGTGTCGTGAATCGTTATCGATGTCTAGATGCACATGTCCTCTATATGTGCGACCCGAGTCCCATGGCAGGGCTAGTCAAGAAACACGGAACTCGGTCGGGAGCTTTCAGATATCTGCCGATTGCAGATGCTAAGGTCTGCTTTTATAGTGGCTATGGTCTCACTAGACCCCTCCCTTAACTAACAAATGAAAGGCACCAAGAAAATCAAGAATGAGAAATGTACGCTGGCCCCTCTATGCCCCCCACAAACCTATGGGCCAACCTCACCCATAACTAGATAGCAAGTTTATAGTCTATTGGAGTTCTCCGCCTTTCTGCTTCACGTATCTGGACTGACTCAAGATGGTAGGTAGACGACGAGTTGCTATCACAGGGCAAAAACTGGTCTCGCCGAATCACGCTGGTCCATCCTAGTCTTTAGGTTGCCTTATTATTGCAACCAAAGCATACCCTTGGCTCTTCTAACGCAGACCTTATCCTCTGTGAGCCTAGAAGGATCATCTGCAACCTCATAGAGGGATACCAAGAGTAGCCTCACGTCCCCTCGAAGCCGCGTGCTTCGTAACCTAGTTTGTTGGAGCCTTCTTCATGATCAGGAGGACGCTCACTCTTTCTCGTGTTCTACGTGGCTTTATTGACTAAGGTTTACTACTTAGTTCTCTTTCTCGTCATGTTGGATTGGTTAAGTGTCAAAAGTCAATTCAAGTTAACTTAACCCATTCACTTGTCATGTTAAATTGGTTAAGTGTTATCCAGTAGTTCACGTTGACTTAACCTACCCATATATCATATCAAGTTGGTTAAGTGTTCCTTAACCTTACTCGTTTATCAGGTTATACTGGTTAAATGTCTCTCATTAACTTAACCCTGTTTATTCATCATGCTATAACAGCTAAGTGTTCTAAGTTTACTTAACCCCACCATCTAGTCTAGTGTGCATGTTAAACATTTACTCAACCTTACCCACTTGTCTAGTTAACATGTTGTAATGGATAAGTGTTTCCTTAGTTACTTAACCCCCACAAATCTTGCCTTGTTAACATGTTAAGTTGGTTAAGTGTCCAAATTTACTTAACCCTATCAATCTTGTCCAGTTAACATGTTGAATTGGCTAAGTGTTTTCTCAGTTACTTAACCCCACCCTTCTTGTCTCGTTAACATGTTAAGTTGGTTAAGTGTCTCCTTAATTACTTAACCTCACCATTTCTAGCTTGATTGTTTATGAGCTTTAATTAATTAATTAAAGCACCAACCACTCACATTAGACAGGTATTGTTGTGGTTACTGGATGTGCCGGTCAGTTCCGGGCAGTTTTACACCACAACTCAGTCTAACCTCGGGTCTTTCTGGGCTTGATGCACTAACCTCTCACATTAGACAGGTATTGTTGTGGTTACTGGATGTGTCGGGCAGTTCCGGACAGTTTTACACCACAACTCAGTCTAACCTCGGGTTAGGCATTTTCCTCTTCTCCAATTTCACATATTTACTATTCATGTAAATTTTCCATAAATCAATTTAGCCTAGATCATATTCATTTGTCATGCAAATTAACATACTTATATTCTATGCCCAAAACTTGATTTACCTATCAATTAACCCAACTTGCAGTTTATACCAATTTAGATTTAATATTCCCCTTTTATAGTTCATGCCCTATCGAGATTAATATCCCAATTTACAGTTCATGTCAAAACTAGATTTAATATTCTAGTTTACCGTTTATGTCCACAACTTGGTTTACATGTCAATTACATACTTTGTGGCCAATTAAAATTTATCATTTGTGCCCAAGTCTAATATGCGTGTAAATTATTCATTATTATAGCCAATTCAGATTATGTCAACATATTTATTATGCCAAATTATCTTAATTAAGCTACGCCCAATCCCCGCATCATAATCGTATGTATAACATGATTTCACAAGTTGTCTAAGTACTCATGAAATGGCACTAACAAAAGGAATAGGGGATAAGCACAAGAATTGATATAAAAGAATAGGCATGCAAAAATAATGGCTCTAACATGTTTGATGTACATAATAGTGAATAGGAATAAATTGGCCAAGTTACACACTAAATATGAGATCCAACATAATTAAGGGAATTGGCATAGGTGATTTGATCCAACATAATGCCAGTTCAAGGTACAACATGATTGGTTAATCGTAACAATGGGAATAGGCATAAGCAACTAACTACAATAGTTATTGGCAATTAACCACAATAGTCATGGGCGACTAATCACAATAATTTCTTAATAAATGTCATAGGCAATAGTCTCATAGTTAGGAATCATAGTCGTGGGCAATAGTCTCATAGTCACGAATCATAATCATAGGCAAAAGTTCATAGTCATAGTCATAGGCAATAGCTTCATAAGCAACAGTTTCATAGTCATAGTCTTAGGAAAAAGTCTCATAGTCATAGTCGTGAATCAAATCCAAAGGCATGGATAACTTTAGATTTGACATAAGCATAAACCAAAGAAAATTAACTTGCAAATAGGTACAGTTTTATATTTTGATTTATTATATTCACGATTCCAATTGCACGTTCAAATCTAAAGAATAACCGAACTTACAGTGATCGGTTTAGAAAAGGATAATAAGATAGCTTTGTGGCGATTTGCTTGAAGCCGTTGAATTAGCCTTTGAATCTCTACTAGAATTCTAATTTGGTGCTGATTAATCTTCAAAGCTGATTGTTTGATGAAGAACTCCTAATTTGATTGATTAAGGTGGAGGCTAGGTCACTTCAGGTTTTAGCAGCATATAAACGCTTATGAATTCGTATGGAGAAAACAATAGGTTTAGGGGTCTTTTTATAGGTGTATAGGGAGATTTAGAGCCTTTAGATGAACTAGGAGTCCATCAGAACCACCCAGCTCAAATACACATCATCCGGCCACTTAGAAGATGACACATCATCATAGAACACTCTAGAATTCTGTGCTGGATCGGTATGGGCGCACTTGGTAGGTGCGCCAGTGCATTTTTGTACCGGCACACTTGTGACGTGCGCCAGTGCATTCAGGTCGACTTCCGGTTTTTCTGCCAAACTTCGTTCGTTCATATCTTCTTCATACGTTATCCATTTTATTCAAACTCGGACTCTATCTCAAGCAGAATTCCGAGAGGAACGCAATGGCATAACCCATTTCATCTTATTCTTCATTTAATAATTAATTATTCTTTAATTATATCTTATGTCCCAATTTAAAATTGTGGGTGTTACAATCGGACTCCGTATGAAGAAGTTATGGCCTTCAGAAGTTTCAGAAAATTTAAATTAATTAAAACATCTCGGTTCTAAATTCAAAATTCGAATTCAAATCACACATCCCGGCTGGGCAGGAAATTTCCCGCCTAGGACCCAGGTCGGCCAGGGGGTCGACCTGGGTCACATAGGTCGACCAGGGGGTCGACCTCCCCCCTATTTCCAGATCCGAGGACTGGTTCATTTTTCTGCATTTGGACACCCGCTCTGACCAGATTCGTTGATCCCTATTCTATATAAACATCTCTAGGCTATAGTTTTCTCTACACAACTTCATTACGCCTATACTTTGCCCTAATTCATATTAAAATAAATCAATGGCGTCACTACTCTGCTGAAACCTAAGCTAGAACTAGTGCTTCTTCTTCTTCCAATATGAATAGGATTAAAAGAGAACAACTACAGCCCTTTTTCTTTTAGAATCCAACCAAGGTGAGTATAGTTGTTTTTAGATATGAAATTTAATTATGATCTTGACATGGTTATAAATCTGAATTTGAGATTATGCATATTCTTGTTTATCAGATCTGTTTTTCTGTGTACATCTATCTTATTAATATTATTGTAACTATTATGTATCTCTTCCTTCCTTTTGTTCTGTAGCCAGGCTACTACGAGCCTGAGACAAATCCCATAAGAGATTAACGCACAAACGCTAAATTTAGGGGAAATAGTGAATGATGCATAATTAGACATGACTGATTTATGACTAATTTGAGAAAAGAGCATATGTTGTAATTTAAGATCTAGATCAGGGAATACTATAAAAGATAGTTTGTGATTTGGAAGAAGGAGAATTATTTTGTATATGACTTAGGCGTAAAGATCTATATTAAAATAGGATAACTATTAAAAGTGAACACGCCTAAATAAGGATTTTTGGATATTTGACATACGCTGAATCAAAGAATATAATTTGGCATAATTCGTGTTGTATATCATGATTTGGGGTTTTTGGAGAATATTCTGTACTGTGTAAATTTACCAAAATTTAGGGCATATGTTATATTGTGAATTATGACCATAATTTGGGCATGTAAAATTAGGCTTAATTTTATGATTAGGGGAGGTATGTCAGTGGAATTTTAAGGGATGATTAAATCTGTTAAATTGCCTAATCTGCTAAATCTGTTGAAACTGAATACTGTAATTTGGGGTATGAAAATCTGCAGGCTCGATCTAAAAATTGAGCAAAACAAGTTAATAGAACTTTGATTAATCTGCTGTAACTTGTAAAGAAGTTTAATTTGTTGAATTGGCACAATTAGTATGATATTGGCATAATCTGTGAATAAATATTTTAGCTAAAAATAAGAATGCTGAGACATGAGGTTAGACTCTGTTTGCGGTAGAAGCCTGCCCGGACCCAACCGGCTGAACCAATAATCGCAAACAGTTAGTCTAATGTGAGAGGTCATAGGCATAAAGTTGCTTAGACATGAGGTTAGGTCTGGCTTGTGGCAAAAGTCTGCCCGGAACCGCCCGGCACATCCAGCGGCCGCAAGTTACCGACCTAATGTAAGAGGTCTGTGCATTAATATTTAATTAATGCAAATCTAGGATAAATATGATGCCTAAAACGTGTTGGGTGGATAAGGTTAAATCAACTGGGCGGATGAATCTAATAAACCCGTTTCGTTAATCTATAGGCCCAATACAAGGTTAGGTGAAACAATCTGTAAGTCTGTTAATTTGTATATCTGATATGTTAGTCTGAAAACTTGTTAATCTGTATATTTGATCCGTTGGTCTGAAAACTTGTTAACCTGTATGTTTGATCTGAGAACTAGTTAATCTGAACTTTGTACATTTGAAATCTGTAAGCAAGTTAATCTGAAATCTGTTAGTCTGGGGACACAAGGTTAGGAGGGGTAATTACTTGTGTCATCTGTTGTTTGGGACACATATTAGTCGGTAATCCTTTTCTGGTATCAAAACTATGACCCAACACAAGGAGGGATCCGGGCACGCTTACTGAACTAATTGTAAGAGGTTCACTCTGATAATAGTGAGGTGTATTGATGGCGCATTCCAACCGGGTCATGGGCATGCATGGATCTGGTCTACTCTGAGGATGTAAGACACCGTGACATCTGTAAATAGGTCTGTGTCTATAGGTTGCCACTTTAGGGAGTGATACACCCTTTTGTGGGGCCGGCACATGGTATTTATGTATTAGGGAGCTGATCGCTTTAGGTAGAATTTAGGGTACAACTAGTTCTCTCTGTTTCTGTGGGGTACCGTCTGTTCTTGTTGGGTGGTAACACCTATCTATTTTTGTGTGGTACCATCTGTTGGGGTGGTAAAGGCCTGTCACTAGTGTACACCTAATACAAGCATTCTGTTTCTGTACAGTCTGTCTCTGTTCGGGTGGTAAAGGCCCATTACTAGCATTCTGTTTCTGTATTGTCTGTGTAATGACCCGCATTTGCAGAGGTATTATAATTAATTAATTTAATTATATAAATAGTGATATAGTGAATTAAATGGTGGTTTAATTAAATAATGGTGAATATTTAATTAAAATAATATATTAAATAATATATTAATTCTGAAATAATCAGAATTGGCTGAAATGGCGATATGGTGCGAACTGGATCATCTGTGATATTTAATTCAGCTTGGAATTGAATTTGAATAACGAATATATTATATAAACTACAGTTTGAACGTAAAGTTATAATATACTTAAAATCGTGCTTGAAATGGCGCTGCAGTTTGTAAATTGGCGATTCGAACTTTAACTGAATGTACAGGATTCGTTTTAAGCCAGATTTCTGTGAAACAAGAAACGTGTGGAACTGGTGGAGTATATCTTTCTAGTGGAAGAGAAAAATCGGGATTTCGTCGGGTAGATTTTGATTTACGTCCAAATCAAATTTTAGAAAAGTCGCTGTGGATTTCCTTTATAATTTATAAAGGGATTATTTATATTTTAAAAAGGAATTTCAATATAAATCGAATATCGGCTTGACCCAGAACTGAATATCCAGTTAGAAATTCATATAGGAATATTCTAGAGCTGTATGGTATTCCACTGTGAATACATACGATAATATAAATTTATTTATATTTAATTTAATTATATTTAAATATATTTATATATTTAAATGGGTTATTCAGAGCTTTAAAAATAGCCACTTTTGCGAACGAAGTCGGAATCCGACGAAACTAATTTTGTTGGATCCGCAATAATAAATTATTGTTAGATTTCAATTTCCGTGATTTTTGAAGTCAGTATGCGGCCTTAAGGATTTTTAGAGTGAAAAACAATCAGTATTTCGACGGTTAAAAATATGTTGTGCGAGCATATGAAGTCGGAATTCGACGAAACCAGTTTCATTGGGACCGTGACGTTGAACTCTAGCAGTACGTCTAGTTTGGTGATTTTTGGGTATCGTGTGTGATCACACGGATTTTTAGAAGGCAAAAACAAATATAAATAGTTGAAAATAATGTATCTAGATATTTAGGCTCTCAATAAATGCCCTATCCATCCTCATCTTAACCATAAACCGCTATTTTTCTAAAACCAGAAACAAGCCTCGGGTTCTTTTTCTCTTCTTCACCGAAAACGTGAAAACCTCCTCGTTCAATAAATCATAGAAAATCACAAAGAAATCTATAAATCAAGTTATGAATATATTGGGATTTCCAGCGAGACGCTCATCATTTTAATACCCGTTTATGGTGAAATAAATCGTCCGATTGAATCAAATAACGCAAACCGTTATTTAACAACTAACGCGCAAAAGTGAGTAAATCTCACCAACTCTGAACAGTTTATAATTTCATGTTGTATTTTTAGAACTGTTAAATATTAGCTGATTGACTGTGTGTTGACTGTTTGATTGAACTGCTAGTCAGTTAGTTGAATTTCTATATTGATTCTGTTTAACAGAATATGTCATATGGAACTGAAAGTGATGTTGATTTTGTTGTGTAACATCTGTGGATGCAGGGAAATAGGTTGGAGGAATCCGACTGGATTCCTCAACAGTTATTTTATTGTTTTTCATGTATTTTGATATATGATGAAATTATAACTTGTTGTTGATTGTGTGTGTATGGACGATATTGGACATCGTAATTTGATATGTTAAACACCATAACATACCCGGATTTGGAGAAAAGAGGAATTTGTCAAAGTGAATACTGAAAAGAGAATATTTATAAAATCAGGGGATTTTATAAAAGAGAATATTTATAAATAGAATATTTATAAATAGAAATATTTATAAATGGAATATTTATAAATAGGAAATACGTTTAAGTGGAATTATAAATGAAGGGAAATTTTTATAAATGGAATATTTATAAAGTGAATTATTTATTGTTAAATAAATAAGATAAGATAATGGATTATTTATTTGTTAAATAAATAAGATAAGATAATGGATTATTTATTTGTTAAATAAATAAGAGATATCAAATGAGATATTTATTTGTTAAATAAATAGAAGGTTATAAAGGAAACATTTAGAATAAATAAATAGAATAAAACAAAGGAGATATTTATTTGTTAAATAAATAGAATGAGATAAAAGGGTTATGTTTATTGGGATAATAAATAGGGTATTAAATGAATTATTTATTTAGTAAATAAATAGGACACATTAAAGAGAATATTCATTTAGGAAATAAATATGGTATTATAAAGGAAATAATTAAAGTAGAATAAATATAGATATACAAGGAAATATTTGTAAACCAATTACAAATAGGATTAAAAAGGAAATAGTGTAAAACCATAATCAAATAGATGATAAAGGAAATATTTGTTTAGAAAACAAATAGATTATAAAGAAAATATTAATCTGTGGATAAATATATATATATATATATATATATATAAGTCTGAACTTATATATGAAGAAGTAAACGGATAAAAGGAACAGATTGATTTATAAATGATATTTATAAATTAAGTTAAATATTTATCAGTTGGATAAATAGAATATATAAGTCAGGACTTATATGAAGAAGTAAGAATCGACTTCAACATCGATGGTTGAAACTGAATAAGGACAAAGAGTTAATCAGTTAAGGTTTACCAGTTAGAGTAAAACCATTAGGGTTAACCAGTTAGGTTAAACCGTAGAGTTAAACAGTTAGAGTTAATCAGTTAGAGTAAATCGATAGAGTTAAATCTAACTAGAGTTATTCAAATGGAGTTAATCGAATTTAGTTTATTCGAATAGAGTTGAAAGGAGTTATCGAATTTAGTTATTTCGAAGTGAGATAATCGAATCAGAGATATTCGAAGTGAGATTATCGAATCAGAAATATTCGAAGTGAGTTGATCGAATCTAGTTATTCGACAGGAGTTAAATCGAATAAGATTTATTTGAAGAAAAAGATTATCGAATATAAGTATTCAAAAGTAAGCAAATCAAATATAAGTTATTCGAATAAGTTATTCGAATAAGAGTTAATCACCAGTAAGAGTAATTAGGTTGGAGTTATTCAAATAAGAGTTATAGATTAGAGTTAACCAAATAGGAGTAAATAAATTAGTTGTCATTATATTATTCGAGTTAGGAAATAAAAGTCATATTAAAGATAATATATTTCGGATGCAGGAGATTATAACACCATTATTATAATCACGTAAACTTGTAAAAGAAGGGGGTTCATAAATAGAATCCGAGGGTTCGTAAGGAAGTGTTATAGGGTTAAAAGATGAACTTACCCTATTTCGAGATTTGAAATGTTGTTCAGTTAAGGTCTGAGAGGTAGTTATACCCCAACTTGATTGACTTCGTTTTTAATTTAGAAATGGTTAAGGTTCGAGAGTGAAAGTGGTTAAGTGAATTTAGTAAATAAGTATAGTGGTTCGAGTTGTCGTCGCAATGTTGATTTAAACATCTGTTTAAATCCAAGTAAAGAAGATTTGGAAATGTTTTCCAAATAGAATCAGAAACGTAATCAAATGTTGAAATTACAAATATGGATTAGTTATGTAAATGTTTTCCAGTGTTAATAACATATATTTTCTAAACATAGAAAATAAGGAAATGTGAATATATATATATGTTGAATGATGATTGATCGATATAATTCCCATCTGGAAATAATATCCTTGTTTGCACACGTGTTTTTCTTTAATAGTTAACTCACCGACTATCAAAGTCTTTGACCATTTTAACGTTGTTAATATGGAGAGACCGGTTGGATTATTATCCAAAGAATCACTCTGTATTGGCATAAGCGTTGCGAATCATATATGCCGAAGATAATTGAAGAAGGAGTAAAGTGCAAGGGTTATTCTATAAGTCTTAGATAACAGTGCCTAAGATGGATATACTGAATAGTGCCTACGGTTCATCCTGTTCCTGGATGACTTGTATGGACGGATGTTTGACAGAGTATTTCCAGACGATCACATATATTTATTTCTCCAACCATACCAAGAGTTGAAGCGGAGAAGGAAACTTCTTTTAGCTAACACATAATGTATTGTTGAGGACGTCAATCGGTGATTTGATGGATATGACGATGTGGCATTTGAAGTGAATCTGGTGTGATGATAAAGCGTAGCTTCTAGCCTCACATCCGATAAATGACAGAAATCGGGCAGGCATCATGACTAAGTCGGTTGCTCCGAAGTAGGGTGTATAATCACCTGATCTAGAGTTTCATTTACTTCTAAAAATCTATTGTTGATGCTATCCCATTCGGGAAACGGTTGCTGATCCCAACCGTTGGTGATATACATTCGATACACTCAAGCGAAATAAGTGGTCGGTCATGTGTGGCCGGGTTGCAAGATGTTCTTGTTGAACCCAGTGTATTCCTCTATAGAGGTACACTAGCGAAAGGTGGTTCCATACCTTGTCATTGTTGGAAATCCATTACCCAATATGTGCTTGGGGTTTTGATTGTATATTATATATGTAGAACGTGAGATGAAAGCGTTTCTGCTAGATGATTATTGTATTGTGTTTGATAGACATTACTATAATATCAAAAGTTTTCTGATATAAAGATATTTTAGATTTTCATAAGGGAAAATCCCGTTCCGTTATACGGCGTGGTCTTATGAGATATCATTTACTTGTTCGAACTGTTTTAAACTGTTTTACTCACACCAGTCCCATGACAGACCCAGAGTTTATTTTGTTTTGTTTTCCCTAAACTCTTAGGTGCCCAATTTTGTACGGGCAGTCAAGTAGTTGGGATTTACAGATACATGAAGAGCTGGAGCAGGAGGCTTCAGGATCATATAGCTATAGTTTATTTCCACTGTGTTGTAAGTGTTGTACTTGATAATGATATGTATATTCAAGTACAATCTTTTATTTCAAAGATATGTTATCTATTATATGTTATTCGTTCAGCTGTGAGGTTCGTGTTACTCTGATTGTGTTCTTCTTCTTCTTCTATTCTAAGTTTCTATCTTATCTTTCCTCACCCTCTAATTTCTTTCATTAATGGCTAGTATTTTCTATCCTTGGATGTTCGATATGTGTTGTATATCGGATAACTAAGATCGCCATTTTTCCGGGTCATTACAGTTGGTATCAGAGCTTAAGTTAAGTGAATTACCTTGGCTCTGTGGGGTGACTCGGTAGAGATAGGGTTAGCAATACCCTAAATTGAGTTTGAGTGTATATATATGAGAGCGTATTTGTTATTTGATATCAAATTTGTTTTATATTGTGGAGATTCATTGGTAGAGTTGTTTATGGGTTCTGGTCGATCAGTTTGATCCACTGTATCGGTAGGAGTTTATAAATACTCGAATACGATGGGTCAACACGATATGTTTTGAAAAGAGGGTAAATTAAAATAAGTTTACTCAAGGTATATCTTGATATAGAGAAGATATATATATATATATATATATATATATATATATATCAAAATTATAATATAGTGGATATATTGGTTGTTATTATAGTCGATTAAGATTGTAAATTAAATGGTTATGTAAATAACCAATTAGAATTCATATAAGTGGAATACGTGAAATCAGATGAGTTAAATCTGAAATTTAAACCATAAATTGAATTAAAATTCTAGAAAATTGGATAAGTGTTTGTAAATGGATTTTGATTAAAAATAAGGAAAATTTAAGATCCTGGGAGATTTTAAATTGTTTTACAAGCAGCGTGGATTATATTTCGAAATGGATTTCAAAGTGGAAATATTTAGAAATGGTTTTATGGTATTGGACTCACTTTGTTCGCTGGAAAATAGATTCTGATGATGACAGCTGCATCATCAGTATTCATTTTCGAGTTGTAAGTGATGAATTACTACCAGAGATACTGTTTTGAATTAGTTTTGGGAATGACAAGTAGTGTTGAATTTCAAAAAGGAAATTTTGATTTTTTGAAAAGAGTAAACTGTTTAAAAACTCCCAGGGAAATACTATTTGAATTAAAAACAAATTTAACAGAAATTTGTGAAAGCAAATTTGAATTAAAGTAAAGCCTGTAAAGTGGTAACTGAGATTGAATTAGAGTGATGTCAAGACAAATTGGATCGTGAGATTCAAATTTGAAGTGTAATGTGATAATCAAGTTAAGAGTTGGAAATCGAGAAGAAACTCGAGTTGAAATGATATTTGGCTCGGATATAAGAAAATGGGTGTGTTGTGGATAAAAGCAGATTGGAATTTGATTGGGATGACCCTTGTATTCGCTGAATTGATAACAGGTGGAAAGGATATAATGATATGCCGACAAAAGGTATAAGTTTATATTTCTATTGGATATAAGATTTATGAGCCGAATTGGCAAGCCGTTTGGCTGTTTGATTTTTTTTTGGGATGGAGATGGCCCAGAGAGGCGAGTGGTGGTTTGACGTATTGACCAGTACAAAGGAGGTGCTGGCGAAATTTTTCGAAAAATTAAGATGTTAGAAAATTTTCAGGATTTTTGGAAATTTTCGTTGATAAGAATTAATTAATAATTTAATTGAAATTAAATTGGTTCAGTTGAAACTGAAGTTAAGAAGTGAACAAATATGTTCCAACCAGTCGATAGGGTCGTTCTCTACCTTAGCAATTTCGAGGACGAAATTATTTTAAGTGGGGAAGAACGTAATGACAGGCATTTGCAGAGGTATTATAATTAATTTATTTAATTATATAAATAGTGATATAGTGAATTAAATGGTGGTTTAATTAAATAATGGTGAATACTTAATCAAAATAATAAATTAAATAATATATTAATTCTGAAATAATCAGAATTGGCTGAAATGGCGATACGGTGTGAACTAGATCATCTGTGATATTTAATTCAGCTTGGAACTGAATTTGAATAACGAATGTATTATATAAACAACAGTTTGAACGTAGAGTTATAATATAATTAAAATCGAGCTTGAAATGGCGCTGCAGTTCGTAAATTGGCGATTCGAACTTCAACTGAATGTGCAGGATTCGTTTTAAGCTGGATTTCTGTGAAACCAGAAACATGTGGAGCTGGTGGAGTATATCTTTCTAGTGGAAGAGAAAAATTGGGATTTCATCTAGTAGATTTTGATTTAAGTCCAAATCAAATTTTAGAAAAGTCGCTGTGGAATTCCTTTATAATTTATAAAGGAATTATTTATATTTTAAAAAGGAATTTCAATATAAATCGAATATCGGGTTGACCCAAAAGTGAATATCGAGTTAGAAATTCATATAGGAATATTCTAGAGCTGTATGGTATTCCACTGTGAATACATACGATAATATAAATTTATTTATATTTAATTTAATTATATTTAAATATATTTATATATTTAAATGGGCTATTCAAAGCTTTAAAAATAGCCACTTTTGCAAACAAAGTCGGAATTCGACGAAACTAATTCTGTTGGATCCACAATATTAAATTATTGTTAGAATTCAATTTCCATGATTTTTGAAGTCAGTATGTTGCCGTTAGGATTTTTAGAGTGAAAAACAGTCAGTATTTCGACGGTTAAAAATACGTTGTGTGAGCATACGAAGTCGGAATTCGATGAAACCAGTTTCATTGGGACCGTTATGTTGAACAATAGCAGTACGTCCAGTTTGGTGATTGTTGGGTATCGTGTGTGATCACATGGATTTTTAGAAGGCAAAAACAAATATAAAATGATGAAAATAAAATATCTAGATACCTAGGCTCTCTATAAATACCCTATCCATCCTCATCTTAACCCTAAACCGCTATTTTTCTAAAACCAGAAACAAGCCTCGGGTTCTTTTTCTCTTCTTCACCGAGAACGTGAAAACCTCCTCGTTCAATAAATCATAGAAAATCACAAAGAAATCTATAAATCAAGTTATTAATATATTGGGATTTCCAGCGAGACGCTCATCGTTTTAATACCTGTTTTGCTGCCGGCGATGCCAATCTTGTTCGCTGGATTAGATGAACGATCAGCTAGGGTTGAGGACAACTGCAAATTGAAGCAGGGATTCGATCCTTCGATGTTAGATTGGGATTCAGGGGGAGAAACCGCACTTATGTGCTCGATTCTGAGGGTTGCGACGATAGTTTTGGTCCGGTAATGTTGTTCAACGGAGACCCTATGGTGGCGTCGAGCTAAGCGTTGAGGGTATAGGGGAGGATAGAATTTGATGGAGATCGAAATGGTGGTGGCAGCATTTGATTCCGTGGAGAGATGGACGGTGTGTGGTGGAAGAGATGATCGGCGTTGGGTAGTTGGGATACTGGAAATTGGTTTTTACGGGATTGAGGAAGAAGCACTTGTGTGGGTAACACAGAGTAATGGGCCAAAGGGGAAAAGATAAGCCCAATTGATAATATTGAAGTTTTATTTTTTTTAAAATAGTTTAACAACTTATAAAATGTTGTAACTTTCACATACGATATCAGAATTGGACAAAACAAGATCCGACAGGATCGTATGGACGGGAGCAACACAATGATAATAACCGGGAGTGAATCGGAGCTCATTACAATTTATGGAGAAATAAATTGTCAGACTGAATCAAATAATGCAAACCGTTATTTAACGACTAACGTGCAAAAGTGAGTAAATCTCACCAACTCTGAACAGTTTATAATTTCATGTTGTATTTTTAGAACTGTTAAATATTGACTGATTGACTGTGGGTTGACTGTTTGATTGAACTACTAGTCAGTTAGTTGAATTTCTATATTGATTCTGTTTAACAGAATATATCATATGGAACTGAAAGTGATGTTGATTTTATTGCGTAACATCTGTGGATGCAGGGAAACAGGTTGGAGGAATCCGACTGGATTCCTCAACAGTTATTTTATTGTTTTTCATATATTTTGATATATGACGAAATTATAACCTTTTGTTGATTGTGTGTGTATGGACGATATTGGACATCATAATTTGATATGTTAAACACCATAACATACCGGGATTTGGAGAAAAGGGGAATTTGTCAAAGTGAATACTGAAAAGAGAATATTTATAAAATCAGGGGATTTTATAAAAGAGAATATTTATAAATAGAATATTTATAAATAGAAATATTCATAAATTGAATATTTATAAATAGGAAATACGTTTAAGTGGAATTATAAATGAAGGGAAATTTTTATAAATGGAATATTTATAAAGTGAATTATTTATTGTTAAATAAATAAGATAAGATAGTGTATTATTTATTTGTTAAATAAATAAGATAAGATAATGGATTATTTATTTGTTAAATAAATAAGAGATATTAAATGAGATATTTATTTGTTAAATAAATAGAAGATTATAAAGGAAACATTTAGAATAAATAAATAGAATAAAACAAAGGAGATATTTATTTGTTAAATAAATAGAATGAGATAAAAGGGTTATGTTTATTGGGATAATAAATAGGATATTAAATGAATTATTTCTTTAGTAAATAAATTGGATACATTAAAGAGAATATTCATTTAGGAAATAAATAAGGTATTATAAAGGAAATAATTAGAGTAGAATAAATAAAGATATACAAGGAAATATTTGTAAAACAATTACAAATAGGATTAAAAAGGAAATAGTGTAAAACCATAATCAAATAGATGATAAAGGAAATATTTGTTTAGAAAACAAATAGATTATAAAGGAAATATATATCTTTGGATAAATATATATATATATATATATATATATATATAAGTCTGAACTTAATGAAGAAGTAAACGGATAAAAGGAACAGATTGATTTATAAATGATATTTATAAATTAAGTTAAATATTTATCAGTTGGATAAATAGAATATATAAGTCAGGACTTATATGAAGAAGTAAGAATCGACTTCAACATCGATGGTTGAAACTGAATAAGGACAAAGAGTTAATCAGTTAAGGTTTACCAGTTAGAGTAAAACCATTAAGGTTAACCAGTTAGGTTAAACCGTAGAGTTAAACAGTTAGAGTTAATCAGTTAGAGTAAATCGATAGAGTTAAATCGAACTAGAGTTATTCAAATGGAGTTAATCGAATTTAGTTTATTCGAATAGAGTTGAAAGGAGTTATCGAATTTAGTTATTTCGAAGTGAGATAATCGAATCAGAGATATTCAAAGTGTGATTATCGAATCAGAAATATTCGAAGTGAGTTGATCGAATCTTGTTATTCGACAGGAGTTAAATCGAATAAGATTTATTTGAAGAAAGAGATTATCGAATATAAGTATTCAAAAGTAAGCAAATCAAATATAAGTTATTCGAATAAGTTACTCGAATAAGAGTTAATCCAGTAAGAGTAATTAGGTTGGAGTTATTCAAATAAGAGTTATAGATTAGAGTTAACCGAATAGGAGTAAATAAATTAGTTGTCGTTATATTATTCGAGATAGGAAATAAAAGTCATATTAAAGATAATATATTTCGGATGCAGGAGATTATAACACCATTATTATAATCACGTAAACTTGTAAAAGAAGGGGGTTCATAAATAGAATCCGAGGGTTCGTAAGGAAGTGTTAAAGGGTTAAAAGATGAACTTACCCTATTTCGAGATTTGAAATGTTGTTCAGTTAAGGTCTGAGAGGTAGTTATACCCCAACTTGATTGACTTCGTTTTTAATTTAGAAATGGTTAAGGTTCGAGAGTGAAAGTGGTAAAGTGAATTTAGTAAATAAGTATAGTGGTTCGAGTTGTCGTCGCAATGTTGATTTAAACATCTGTTTAAATCCAAGTAAAGAAGATTTGGAAATGTTTTCCAAATAGAATCAGAAACGTAATCAAATGTTGAAATTACAAATATGGATTAGTTATGTAAATGTTTTCCAGTGTTAATAACATATATTTTCTAAACATAGAAAATAAGGAAATGTGAATATATATATATATATATATATGTTAAATGATGATTGATCGATATAATTCCCATCTGGAAATAATATCGTTGTTTGCACACGTGTTTTTCTTTAATAGTTAACTCACCGACTATCAAAGTCTTTGACCATTTTAACGTTGTTAATATGGAGAGACCGGTTGGATTATTATCCAAAGAACCACTCTGTATTGGCATAAGCGTTGCGAATCATATATGTCAAAGATAATTGAAGACGGAGTAAAGTTCAAGGGCTATTCTATAAGTCTTAGATAACAGTGCCTAAGATGGATATACTGAATAGTGCCTTCGGTTCATCCAGTTCATGGATGACTTGCATGGACAGATGTCTGACAGAGTATTTCCAGACGATCACGTATATTAGTTTCTCCAACCGTACCAAGAGTGGAAGGGGAGAAGGAAACTTCTTTTAGCTAACACATAATGTATTGTTGAGGACGTCAATCGATGATTTGATGGATTTGACGATGTGGCATTCGAAGTGAATCTGGTGTGATGATAAAGCGTAGCTTCTAGCCTCACATCTGGTAATTGACAGAAATCGGGCAGGCATCATGGCTAAGTCGGTCGCTCCGAAGTAGGGTGTATAATCACCTGATCTAGAGTTTCATATACTTCTAAAAATCTATTGTTGATGTTGTCCCATTTGGGAAATGGTTGCTGATCCCAACCGTTGGTGATATACATTCGATACACTCAAGCGAAATGAGTGGTCGGTCATGTGTGGCCGGGTTGCAAGATGTTCTTGTTGAACCCAGTGTATTCCTCTCTAGAGGTACACTAGCGAAAGGTGGTTCCATACCTTTTCATAGTTGGAAATCCATTACCCAATACGTGCTTGCAGTTTTGATTGTATACTATATATGTAGAACGTGAGATGAAAGCGTTTCTGCTGGATGATTATTATATTGTGTTTGATAGACGTTATTGTAATATCAAAAGTTTTTTAATATAAAGATATTTTGGATTTTCATAAGGGAAAAACCCGTTCCGTTATACGGCGTGGTCTTATGAGATATCGTTTACTTGTTCGAACTGTTTTAAACTGTTTTACTTACACCAGTCCCATGACTGACCCGGAGTTCATTTTGTTTTGTTTTCCCTAAACTCTTGGGTGCCCAATTTTGTATGGGCAGTCAAGTAGTCGAGATTTACAGATACTTGAAGAGTTGGAGCAGGAGGCTTCAGGATCATATAGCTATAGTTTATTTCCGCTGTGTTGTAAGTGTTGTACTTGATAATGATACGTATATTCAAGTACAATCTTTTATTTCAAAGATATGTTATCTATTATATATTATGCGTTCTGCTGTGAGGTTCGTGTTACTCTGATGTTGTGTTCTTCTTCTTCTTCTTCTATTCTATGTTTCTATCTTATCTTTCCTCACCCTCTAATTTCTTTCATTAATGACCGGTATTTTCGATACTTGGATGTTCGATATGTGTTGTATATTGGATAACTTAGATCGCCATTTTTTCAGGTCATTACAGTCTGTCTCTGTTCGGGTGGTAAAGGCCCATTACTAGCATTTTGTCTATGTACCGTCTGTCTCTGTTCGGGTGGTAAAGGCCTATTACTAGCATTCTATTTCTGTACCATCTGTCTCTGTTCGGGTGGTAAAGGCCCATTACTAGCATTCTATTTCTGTACCGTCTGTCTCTGTTTGGGTGGTAAAGGCCTATTACTTGCATTCTGTTTCTGTATGTCTGTCTCTGTTAGGGTGGTGAAGGCCCATTACTAGCATCGTGTTTCTGAAGAGATCGTTCTGTTTTCTGTTTAGACATTAGGATAACACCTAATTCTATTATATTAGTATTAGTGCGGAGAAGTGAAAACTAAGTAAGTAGCTTTGCTTAGCTTATATCATTCTTTTTCTTATGTTAACCTGCTACTCCTGTTACGGTTATCTATCATCCAATTTTATTTACATGTCATGATACTGTTATCTGTTTATATGCTGGAAGTCACTGGACTCACCAGACTTTATGTCTGACCCCGTTTTGTTTTCGCCTCTTTTCTTTCCTCCCCCCCCCCTCAAGTACTCAGGTTGGGAACGTAGGAGCTTGATTTAGTTTTCTCTCTGCTTGAAGTGTTAGAAGAGCTTGAAGTATTGCTTGCCTTTGATTCTACCTATTTATGGCATTTTCTGTTGCGGATTATGGCTTTAAAATTATGTACTCTGAAGGCTTTTGTACAAGACTGATATTTATGTACTTGAATTTCGGTATTGTGGTTTTGAAAGATGTAACCAAACTTATTTCTGTTTTCGCTGCAATAAAGTTATAAAAAATTTCAAATACTATTTAAGTATCTATCTTGTAATATTTTGTTCTGTTTACTTATATCGCTCCATGAAAGCTAATGCATTCCCTTAGTGAGTGACATTAATGGACGTGGGGTGTTACAATTAGTGTTCCCTCAATAATGGCTCTGCAAGTTATTCCCTAAGCTTCATATTATTTAATGCTAAAATAAATGCTAATGTGTGGGCATGAAGAAAGGATCAAAACCATTTCAACCTCATACCTTTGTTTGCAAGTTCCAAACTTAGCATCCAACAATTTACAGACAACTTTTATCAAGCCCTCAAATAATAAAATTAGAAACAAAGTACATACGTACATATATGCTAATTAAGCACATATTGTTAGTAGGTTAGATAATTGACAAAAGAATTTGTAGCAATTTCTATTTCTTTTTAAAGTACAAAAGTCTCGTTATCATATAAGAGAAATAATCAATGAATCCTACCGCAAAAACCTAGTTAACACCTTGTGGACATACTCGTATTCACAAACTAATGCTGCTAATAAAATTTAGCAATAGAAACATGTGAAACCTCCATATCATATTCCAGTGGTGGCAAGTAAGTAGACATCGTAAAAGTGGCAAGTAAGTAGACATACAATGAGCATACCTAGTTCAATGTTCAAGTGGATCGTCAAAGTGTCAATCAACCATTGCTAATCATTTGATCCTCTTTTTTCAATAGGTTTGTGCTTTTATCATGCAAAAGTTTAGATGTTTACGGCCGCTTTGTGCACCTATTCAAAGGGTCTATCCAGAAGCACAGAACACACAAAACGCATTGTTACTGAAAATTAGGGGTCTTAAATTGATATTGATATTCATATTAACATTACCAAAAGGTAATCCCTAATTTTTTTAGGGTGAAGCCTTCTTGCTGTGAAAAAAGTCCTAAAATTTCAGATCTAAATCACTTCAAATGTAATAACGTAAACATGCAAACAAATAAAATTATAGGTTTACCTCGTCGAACAAGTTTTCAGTGACCTAATATTGCCAAAAGCATTGATAGGCTTAGAGCAACTGTAAGAACCACACAACATTATAATTAAAATTATAGGAAATATATAACAATACCTCCTAGGTAAATTCAAAATGGAGATGCTCCTCTAGGTTTATGGACTGTGATGGACTGCATAAGAGAGAGAGAGAGAGAGAGAGAGAGAGATTGCGTCATTAATCGATTTTTGATGACATAGCTACGCGACTGAGATTTGCAAAGGCAATGACGAACGATAGTTAATGTTTTCTGGAGGTGAAGAAATGAAACAATTTTTTCGATTGAGGAAGCGACGATGGAATATAGGCTTTCCTAGTTTCCCGCACAAAATTGGTTTCCCGCCTGCCTTTTTACTATATAGCGTTGTGTACAAAATTTAGTCAGTCAAATAGCGTTGGAAACTCAAATTTGAATAGCGTTCCCGAGCTGGTGAGCGGCTGATGCTATGAGAAGCCCAATTTGTTGTAGTGAGAATGGGGGTAATTAGCTAGGGACGACAGTCGTTGGGTCTCGTTTGGAGTTCGAATAAAAAGTCAACCTTTTTGAAAATTAAATTAATTATATATATACCCTAACGCCCCTTTACTCTCATAACTCGTCGTTTGCAACCCAGCCCCATCCCAAATTGACGCCGCTCCCTCATCCAGGCTCGCCACCGCCGCCGGAGGCCCCCACCCGCCGCCGCTGCCTCGGGCGCAACCCCCTCCGACGATCCCCTTCCTCCTCCGCCCCTATGCTCTCTCCACCGTCCAACATTTGAACAACAACCCTAAATCAGAGCCACCTCTGTCCCTAGGCCCATATCATGACCATCCGCTCAACCTCTTGACCACCTACGACCCCAGCGCCGCTGCAACGCCCTCCCCGACCTCCTCATCCACCGTGAGCTCCCCTACCACCAACGCCAACGCGCAAAACTAGCCCCTCCTCCAATCGAAGACGCGCAACACCCCGACGCCCCCTTCCTCCACCTCGTGAGCCGATTCAATGTAAGAAAATTCCAATTTGAATTTTATTTTCAGTTTTAATTATTTATAGCACGGTAAAATGTGATTTTTATTTATATGAATAACATATAAAAATTTGATTTTTATACATATGATAGTGCTATAAAAATTAGATTTTTATATATACGATAGAATTGTAAAAATATGATTTTTATGTATAAAGTATAGAAATAAAAATATGATTTTTATATAAATTGATTAGTTATATTAAAATTCGATTTTTAGTTATATAAAAAATTGATTTTTAGTTATATAAAAAATTAGACTTTTATTTAGATAAAAATTCGATTTTTGGTTGTATAAAAATATGATTTTTATTATATGAAGAGCATTATAAAAATATGATTTCTATTATATGAACAACATTATAAAAATATGATTTTTATTATATGGATAGCATTATAAAATTGGTTTTTTAAATATATATAGTGTTGTTAAAAATATGATTCTTAATATAAATCGCGTGAAATAGATTGCGTTGGAATCACGGTGAAGAATTCCACACACTGAATAAATCTAAACCATCGTCCGCTAAAGAATGACGGAGTGGGAATCAAAGGTGAGAACTTATCACTCTAATTTTGTTTATAGTTAAATATATACTAGGATGCAGATGGTATTTAGTAGCACCCGACACCTTTGATTGAAACCATGGATGTTTGGTTGTTCGTTTTATTTTGATTGTTGATAAATAGGGTTTGGCAACCCTATTAAGAATTTGGTTGAATTTGATTTGGGATATGAATTGAATTGATTGGAATTGGTATGTGTTTGGCGCAAGCCAGTATTAGGCGAGGGATAAGGCTAGACCTTATTCCGGTTCTAGTATCGCGCCGTTATGCTGCAAAAAATTTCTAAAATATGTTAGAACAATAAAAATATCATTTTTATTGTATAAATGAACCGTATAAAATATTCATATGTTGAATAAAATATTTTATCGTTAAAAATATAATTTCTAATGTGTATATGAATAAAATAAATATTCATTTACAAATCGGGCGATTTGTTTATGTACACCCATTTAACTGATATTGACTGGGGCGATAAATTTTACACATCGCCCAACTACACAAATAATATTCAATATTTGTTGACTGAAACCCCACACGGGTATTGGGATGATATTTGACGTACACTAGTCCTAAATGTTTAGTTGTATGTCAATCGATTGGTTGACAGACTGCTGTAAGCGTTAATTATTTATATTTAATGCTTATGCAGTTGTATAATGCACTCTGGACGACGGTTGATTATTTATCACTGTTGTTATATACATGTGTTGTATGAAATACATATAAATAAAATTATATGGTAATTGATTGGGTCTGATTCCAATTCAGGAATAAAGAATTTTTTAAAATAACGAATATTTTAAAAACAAGAAATATTTTAAAATAATATTCAGTAAATGATTAAAATCATATTTTGATGTCCGATTTGGGATGGACACGAAAATATTGAAATATGTGAAGCCGTATTGATTAGATATGCGCCATTTTAACGTGAACGATATTTATATCGATTTTGTTCATTTTTATAATGAATATAGAAAAGGAAATTATTTCAAAATCTGATATTTTGAAAATAATATCATTTAAATATTATAATTGTAATGACCCACATTTTCAGGGGTATAATAATTAATTTATTTAATTATATAAATAATGATATAGTGAAATAAATGGTCGTGGAATTAAATAATGAAGAATATTTAATTAAAATAATATATTAAATAATATATTTAATTCTGAAATAATCAGAATTGGCTGGAATGGCGATATGATGTGAACTGGATCATCTATGATTTTTAATTCAGTTATAATTGAATTTCAATAACGAATATATTTAAATAACGGCAGTTTGAATGTATAATTATATTATAATTAAAAACAAGCTTGAAATGGCGCTGTAGTTCGTTATTTGGCGATTTGAAATTCAACTGAATGTACATGATTCGTTTTAAGCCGGATTTCTATGAAACATGAAATGTGTGGAGCTGGTGGAGTATATCTTTCTAGTGGAAGAGATAAATCTGGATTTCGTCGTGTAGATTTTGATTTACGTCCAAATCAAATTTTAGAAAAGCCGCTGTGGAATTCCTTTATAATTTATAAAGGAATTATTTATATTTTAAAAAGGAATTTCAATATAAATCGAATATCGGGTTGACCCAGATTTGAAATATCAAGTTAGAAATTCATATGGGAATATTCTAGAGCTATTCGGTATTTCACTGTGGATATAGACGATAATATTTATTTTTAAATATTTAACTTAATTATATTTAAATATATTTATATACTTAATTGGGTCATTCAGAGCTTTAAAAATAGCCAGTTTTGCAAACGAAGTCAGAATTCGACGAAACTAATTTTGTTGGATCCACAACATCAAATTATTGTTAGATTCCAAGTTCCATGATTTTTGGGGTCACTGTGTGGCCGTACGGATTTTTAAAGTGAGAAACAGCCAGTATTTCGACGGTTAAAAATACGCTGTGTGAGCATACGAAGTCGGAATTCGACGAAACCAGTTTCGTTGGAACCATAACGTCGAACTGTAGCTGCACGTCCAGTTTGGTGATTTTTGGGTATCGTGTGTGATCACAAAAATTTTCAGAACGCGAATATTGGCAGCGTTATAATTTAAATGAATAAAATAATCAAAATATCTACCTTCCCCTTTTTCTATAAATACCTAAACCCCCTGCCTAACCCTAGAAAAAAGGTCTACCAAAGTCAAAACTAAAATCCGCTATCGGTTATCTCTTTTTACAGCAAAATGGAATATATGAAAAATCCGAACAAACCAAGAAAAATCCCATAAATCACCAACGTTTGTATTTAGACTCGGATGGTGTTTCTCCTCATTCTGATGCCAAGTTTGCTAGGCGTGATTCAATTCTGAGATGCTCGGTTTTGAGAGCAGCGAACTAGGGTTAACTGATTTGGTGAGCTGAAGCTTAAATAAGGATTTCGAGTGTGATATTCATGTTTGGGGTAGAGATTACCATCGATTTGCAAAGTACGGGGTGGTGCGATGGTAATTTTGAGGTCGCGAGCGCTGCTATGAGTAGACGATAGGGTTTGAATGGAAATCCATTGGTGAGCTCGAGATGTGTACGGTGGTGACGAGGTTGAAGAGGATTCGAAGGTGGAGGCAATGGTGATTTCCGTTTTGATGAGGGTGTCGGTCGAAGGATCGGTGGAGGGTTGAAGTTGGATAATGACGTGTGTTTTGTGGTCCACTGGTAACAAGAGTGGAGAAGGAGGATACACGATGTCGGGTCAGGCTTCAAAACAGTGAATGGGCCGATAAATGGGTAAAGCCCATTTAGTTTTAAAATCCATGTTTATTTCTATTTAAATATGTATTAACTTATATAATTCATAACTGGGTCATGCGTGAACGGAATTCAGCGAAACTAGTCATGTTGGGATCATATGGACGGACACTACCCAATGGAACAGACTGGGAGTGGAGTGGAGGTCGTTTGAATTTATGGCGAAATAAATTGTTTGATTCAAATCAAAGAACAGGTTATCATTCTTTAATGATGAACTGCAAAAGTAAGTAAATCTCACTAACTCTGAACAGTTTATAATTTCATGTTGTATTTTTAGAACTGTTAAATATTGGCTGATTGACTGTGTGTTGACTGTTTGATTGAACTGCTAGTCTGTTAGTTGAATTTCTATATTGATTCTGTTTAACAGAATATATCATATGGAACTGAAAGTGATGTTGATTATGTTGTGTAACATCTGTGATGCAGGGAGACAGGTTGGAGGAACCCAACTGGATTCCTCAACATTTATTTTACTGTGATTCATATATTGTAATATATGATGTGATATAAAATCTGTTTGATTATGTGCATTAGAATGATGTTGATCATTGTGATTTGATATTTTAAATATCATAAAAGACCCTGGGATGTAAGAAGAATTATTTCAATGTATATTGAAATAAAGGAATTTTATAAAATCAACCGATTTTATAAAAAGGAAATATTTCGAAAGTAAATAAAAGGAAAATGTTTATAAAACGAATAGAGTTTTATAAAGGGGAAAAATATTGATAAAGCGAATAGAATAAAATAAAGGAATATCTATTTAGAGAATAAATAGGATAAAGGAATATTCATTTAGTAAATAAATAGAATTATAAAAGGAATATTTAGTTGGAAACTAAATAGGATTATAAAAGGAAACTGATGATATAAAAAGGAGTTAATCAAATGTAGTTTATCAAAAGGAGTTAATCAGACATAGTTATTTAGGATAAGTTACCATTTAGCACGACTGCTAGCGTAATTCGCAGGGCTGCAGATAGCCTACGGCGGTCGGATGTTTCCTGAGGGAATCAGGCGTAACCATTGTGATCGCTGCGATCTAGAGTCAAGCGAATGGAGTTAAATCGAATATAGTTATTTGAAATAAAGTTAAAATAGATATTAGTTATTCATATTAGAGTAAATCAAATAGAGTTAATCGAATAGAGGTAAAAAATAGAGTTAAACAAGATTAGAAACTGACTAAAGATTAGTTAAGTGGAATAGTTTTCTGAGTATCGATCTGATGTTGGTTTCGGCCTTCGGGGTTTTATACTTAGAGAATTGTTCTCCTACTTGTTTACAGTCAGAGACTGATAGTTGTAGAAAGAATAGGGATACGTAAATAAGTTATGGAAATGTTTTCCAGCGTTAACATATATTTTCTAAACATAGAAAATAGGGAAATATGAATATATATATATATATATATATATATATGATTGATGATTGATTGATAGAATTTCCATCTGGAAATAATATCGTTGTTTGCACACGTGTTTTCTTTGATAGTTAACTCAACGACTATCGAAGTTTTTGACCATTTTAACGTTGTTAATATAGAGAGACCGGTTGGATTATTATCCAAAGAACCACTCTGTGTTGGCATAAGCGTTGCGCATCATATATGCCAAAGATAATTGAAGACGGAGTAAAGTGCAAGGGCTATTGTATAAGTCTTAGATAACAGTGTCTAAGATTGATGTATTGAATAGTGCCTTCGGTTCATCCCGTTCCTGGATGACTTGTATGGACGGATGTCTGACAGAGTAATTTTAAACGATCACGTATATTGATTTCTTCAACCGTACCAAGAGTGGAAGCGAAGAAGGAAACTTCTTTTAGCTGACACGTAATGTATGGTTGTAGACGTCAATCGGTGATTTGATGGATTTGACGATGTGACATTCGAAGTGAATCTGGTGTGATGATAAAGTGTAACCTCAAGCCTCATCAACCGGTAAATGAAAAAAATCGGGCACGCAGCATGGCTAAGTCGGTCGCTCCGAAGTAGGGTGTGTAATCACTTGATCTAGAGTTTCATTTATTTCTAAAAATCTATTGTTGATGCTGTCCCATTCGGGAAACGGTTGCCGATCCCAACCGTTGGTGATATACATTCGATACACTCAAGCAAAATGAGTGGTCGGTCATGTGTGGCCGGGTTGCAAGATGTTCTTGTTGAACCCAATGTATTCTTTTCTAGAGGTACACTAGCGAATGGTGGTTCCATACCTTGTCATAGTTGGAAATCCATTACCCAAGACGTGGTTGTGGTTTTGATTGTATACTATATATGTAGAACATGAGATGAAAGCATTTCTGCTAGATGATTATTATATTGTGGTTGATAGACATTATTATAATATCAAAAGGTTTTTGATATAAATATAATTTGGATTCTCATAAGGGAAAAATACGTTCCGTTATACGACGTGGTCTTATGAGATATCATTTACTTTTTCAAACTGTTTTAAACTTTTTTACTCATCCAGTCCCATGACTGACCCAGAGTTTATTTTGTTGTTTTCCCTAAACTCTTGGGTGCCTAAATTTGTACGGGCAGTCAAGTAGTTGGGTTTTACAGATACTTGAAGAGATGGAGCGGGAGGCTTCAGAATCATATAGCTATAGTTATTTCCGATGTGTTGTAAGTGTTGTACTTTGATAATGATGTATATTCAAGTACAAAATGTATATTTCAAGTTATGTTATATATATTATATGTTATTCATTCCGCTATGAGATTCGTGTTACTCTGATGTTGTGTTCTTCTTCTATTCTAAATTTATCTTATCTTTCCTCACCCTCTGTTTTCTTTCAATTAATTTCCTGGTTTTCAGTGCAATTTGGGGTTGGACTTGTGTTATTTAGTCAGCTCAAATTGGACCGGATTTTCGGGTCATTACAGTTGGTATCAGAGCTTAAGGTTAAGTGAATTACCTTGGCTCTGTGGCGTGACTCAGTAGAGATGGGGTTAGTAATACCCTCGATTGAGTTGAGTGTATATATATGAGTGAACATATTTGTTATTGATATAAAAATTGTTTTATATTGTGGAGATTTATTGGTTGAGTTGTTCGTGAATTCTGGTCGATCAGTTTGATCCACTGTATAGGTAGGGATTTTGTAAACACTCGAATACGATAAACCAGCACTGTATGTTTTGAAAAAGGGTAAACGAAATAATTTTACCCGAATTATATTTTGATATAAAGGATTTATATTGGAATAATTATAATATAGTGGATATATTGGTTGTTATTATAATCGAGTAAGATTATAAATTAAATGGTTATGTAAATAACCAATCAGAATTCATATAAGTGAAATACGTGAAATCAAATGAGTAAAATCTAAAATTTTAAATCAGAAATTGGATTAGTGTGATTTGGATTAAAAATAAGGAAAATTTAAGATCCTAGGAGATTTTAAATTGTTTTACAAGCAGTGTGAATTATATTTTGAAATGAATTTCAAAGTGGAAATGTTTAGAAATGGTTTTATAGTATTGAACTCACTTCGATCGCTAGAAAATAGATTCCGATGATGACAGCTGCATCATCAGTATTCATTTTCGAGTTGTAAGTGACGAATTACTACCAGAGATACTGTTTAAAATTTGTTTTGGGAAAGACAAGTTGTGTTGAATTCCAAAATGGGGTTTATAAAATAGAATTTTATATATAGAATTTGAATAATAGAATTTGATATATAGATTTGAATAATAGAAGTGATATAAAATTTGAATAGAAATTAAATAGAATTAACTAAGTCGAAGAGGAATTAGTTAATCAAGTTTTGAATTTGAAGTTGAACTTTGAAAGGTGAATTGGATTTGTAAATGGATATTCGAAATCGAATATAGAACTTAAATTTGAAATTTGGATTCAAATTAGTTAATAAGCAAGAAAAAATATATTTGAACATGTCATGTTCAAATATAAAGTGAAATAGACTAAAAAGTTAATTAACAAATTAATTAATGAATTGAGTTAAAACGATCAGGTATAGTTAAAATAGATTGGGCAGGTATAAATATACATGAGATAGGTATGGATAAGGTATGAAGGTATATAAATAGAATGCTCAACGAAAAGGTATGTATTTAATTCATATACGAGATTTTATGCGCCGTATCGGCTAGCCGCTTGGCTTTTTCTTTTTTTTGGATTGGTGAGGGCAATAGATGCTATTTGAAATATCCCGATGCTCCTAGTACAAAGGAGGTTATGGCGAATTTTTCCGGGAATTTAAGGAGTTAGAATATTTTTAAGATAATTTGATAGTTAGAAATCAACGTATCGATATATATATAGAAGTCGATAAGGAAACGAACTTAGAAATAGAATAGTAAAATTAAAAAGGAAGACTAAGAATAAAATCTAGTAAGAATAGAAAGAGGAAGCGTATACGTGTTTAAAAGTGAATAAGTAGTTGTATGGTATTGATTATTCGAGTAAGTAGTCATATCTGTTTTAACGTTATAAATGTTATTCAGTCAAGGTCTGAGAGGTAGTTATACCCAACTTGATTGATTTCATTATTAACAAATAAATAGTAAGATTTTAGGCTCGAAGATCAATGTTGAGTAAGAGTTAGTTGAATATAGTATTTGGGTTGTCGTAACGATGTTTTACACAACATCCGTTTTAACCCAAATAAGTGTAAGCTTGGAAATATAATAAAGAATACTTCCTAAGTATAGAAATAAACGAGATCGGAAAAGAGACAAGTAATTGGAATATTTTCCAATTATAAATAGCATATATTTTCTAAAGTTTAGAAAATAAAGGAAGGCGATATTCGGAAATGTTTTCCAAATAACATAAAAGGCCAATATGGCTACTGAAAAATATTTGGTTAACAAATATTGATAAAGAAATAGAGAAGTGATTTAACTAATGGAATATTAATTAACGGCTCAGTGACATGTTCAAAAGGAAAATTTGATTTTTGAAAATAGTAAATTGTTTAAAAACTCCCAGGGAAAGACTGTTTGAATTAAAAACAAATTTAAAAGAAATTCATGAAAGAAAATTTGAATTAAAGTAAAGCCAGTAAAGTGGTAACTGAGATTGAATTAGAATGACATCAAGACAAATTGGATTGTGAGATTCAAATTTGAAGTGTAATGTGATAATCAAGTTAAGAGTTGGGAATCGAGAAGAAACTCGAGTTGAAATGATATTTGGCTCGGATATAAGCGAATGGTTGTGTTGTGGATAAAAGCAGATTGGAATTTGATTGGGATGACCCTTGTATCTGCTGAATTGATAATAGATGGAAAGGATAAAATGATATATTGACAAAAAGGTACAAGTTTATATTTCTATTGGATATAAGATTCATGAGCCGAATTGGCAAGCCGCTTGGCTGTTTGATTTTCTTTTGTGTTGGAGATGGCCCAGAGAGGCGAGTTAGAGTTTGACCGATTGACCAGTACAAAGGAGGTGCTGGCGAAATTTTTCGAAAAGTTAAGGTGTTAGAAAATTTTCAGGATTTTTGAAAATTTTCATTGATAAGAATTAATTAATAATTTAATTAAAATTAAATTAGTTCAGTTGAAACTGAAGTTAAGAAGTGAACAAATATGTTCTAACCAGTAGATAGGGTCGTTCCCTACCTTAGCAATTTCGAGGACGAAATTATTTTAAGTAGGGAAGAATGTAATGACCCGCATTTTCAGGGGTATAATAATTAATTTATTTAATTATATAAATAGTGATATAGTGAATTAAATGGTCGTGGAATTGAATAATGATGAATATTTAATTAAAATAATAAATTAAATAATATATTTAATTCTGAAATAATCAGAATTGGCTGGAATGGCGATATGATGTGAACTGGATCATCTGTGATATTTAATTCAGTTTAGAATTGAATTTGAATAACGAATGTATTTAAATAACGACAGTTTGAACGTATAATTATATTATAATTAAAAACGAGCTTGAAATGGCGCTGCAGTTCGTTATTTGGCGATTTGAACTTCAACTGAATGTACATGATTCGTTTTAAGCCGGATTTCTGTGAAACAAGAAACGTGTGGAGCTGGTGGAGTATATATTTCTAGTGGAAGAGAAAAATATGGAGTTCATCATGTAGATTTTGATTTACGTCCAAATCAAATTTTAGAAAAGTCGTTGTGGAATTCTTTTATAATTTATAAAGGAATTGTTTGTATTTTAAAAAGGAATTTCAATATAAATCGAATATCGGGTTGGCCCAGATTTGAAATATCAAGTTAGAAATTCATATAGGAATATTCTAGAGCTATATGGTATTCCACTGTGAATATAGACAATAATATATATTTTTAAATATTTAATTTAATTATATTTAAATATATTTATATATTTAAATGGGCCATTCAGAGCTTAAAAAATAGCCAGTTTTGCAAACGAAGTCAGAATTCGATGAAACTAATTTTGTTGGATCCGCAACATCAAATTATTGTTAGATTCCAAGTTCCATGATTTTTTGGGTCACTGTGTGGCCGTACGGATTTTTAAAGTGAGAAACAGTCAGTATTTCGACGGTTAAAAATACGCTGTGTGAGCATACGAAGTCGTAATTCGACGAAACCAGTTTCGTTGGAACCGTAATGTCGAACTGTAGCTGCCCGTCCAGTTTGGTGATTTTTGGGTATCGTGTGTGATCACGGAAATTTTCAAAAGGCGAATATTGGCAGCGTTATAATTTAAAGGAATAAAATAATCAAAATATCTACCTTCCCCTTTTTCTATAAATACCTAAACCCCCTGCCTAACGCTAGAAAAAAGGTCTCCCAAAGTCAAAACTAAAATCCCCTGTCGGTTATCTCTTTTCATAGCAAAATGGAATATATGAAAAATCCAAACAAACTAAGAAAAATCCCACAAATCACCAACGATTGTATTTAGACTCAGATGGTGTTTCTCCTCATTCTGGTGCCAAGTTTGCTAGGCGCAATTCAATTCTGAGATGCTCGGTTTTGAGAGCAGCGAACTAGGGTTAACGGATTTGGTGAGCTGAAGCTTAAATAGGGGTTTCGAGTGTGATATTCATGTTTGGGGTTGAGATTACCATCGATTTGCAAAGCACGGGGTGGTGCAATGGTACTTTTGAGGTCGCGAGCGCTGCTGTGAGTAGAGGATATGGTTTGAAAGGAAATCCATTGGTGAGCTCGAGATGTGTATGGTGGTGACGAGGTTGAAGAGGATTCGAAGGTGGAGGCAATGGTGATTTCCGTTTTGATGAGGGTGCTCGGTCGAAGGATCGGTGGAGGGTTGATGATGGATAATGGTGTGGGTTTTGTGGTCCGCTGGTAACAGGAGTGGAGAAGGAGGATACACGATGGCAGGTCAGGCTTCAAAACAGTGAATGTGCCGATAAATGGGTAAAGCCCATTTAGTTTTAAAATCCATGTTTATTTCTATTTAAATATGTATTAACTTATATAATTCATAACTGGGTCACGCGTGAACGGAATTCAGCGAAACTAGTCACGTTGGGATCGTATGGACGGACACTACCCAATGGAACTAACTGGGAGTGGAGTGGAGCTCGTTTGAATTTATGGCGAAATAAATTGTTTGATTCAAATCAATAGTTTATCGTTCTTTAACGATGAACTGCAAAAGTGAGTAAATCTCACTAACTCTGAACAATTTATAATTTCATGTTGTATTTTTAGAGCAGTTAAATATTGGCTGATTGACTGTGTGTTGACTGTTTGATTGAACTGCTAGTCTGTTAGTTGAATTTCTATATTGATTCTGTTTAACAGAATATATCATATGGAACTGAAAGTGATGTTGATTATGTAGTGTAACATCTGTGATGCAGGGAGACGGGTTGGGGGAATCCAACTGGATTCCTCAACATTTATTTTACTGTGATTCATATATTGTAATATATGATGTGATATAAAATCTGTTTGATTAGGTGTGTTAGAATGATGTTGATCATTGTGATTCGATACTTTAAATATCATAAAAGACCCTGGGATGTAAGAAGAATTATTTCAATGTATATTGAAATAAAGGAATTTTATAAAATCAACCGATTTTATAAAAAGGAAATATTTCGAAAGTAAATAAAAGGAAAATGTTTATAAAACGAGTAGAGTTTTATAAAGGGGAAAAATGTTGATAAAACGAATAGAATAGAATAAAGGAATATCTATTTAGAGAATAAATAGGATGAAGGAATATTCATTTAGTAAATAAATAGAATTATAAAAGGAATATTTAGTTGGAAACTAAATAGGATTATAAAAGGAAACTGACGAGATAAAAAGGAGTTAATCAAATGTAGTTTATCAAAAAGAGTTAATTAGACATAGTTATTTAGGTTAAGTTACCATTTAGCACGACTGCTAGCGTAATTCGCAGGGCTGCAGATATCCTACGGCGGTCGCATGTTTCCTGAGGGAATCAGGCGTAACCATTGTGATCGCAGCGATCTAGAGTCAAGCGAATGGAGTTAAATCGAATATAGTTATTCGAAATAAAGTTAAAACAGATATTAGTTATTCGTATTAGACTAACTCAAATAGATTTATCGAATTGAGGTAAAAAAAAATAGAGTTAAACAAGATTAGAAATTGACTAGAGATTAGTTAAGTTGAATAGTTTTCTGAGTATCGACCTGATGTAGGTTTCGGCCTTCGGGGTTTCATACTTAGAGAATTGTTCTCCTACTAGTTTACAGTCAGAGACTGATAGTTGTAGAAAGAATAGTGATACGTAAATAAGTTATGGAAATGTTTTCCATTCTTAACATATATTTTCTAAACATAGAAAATAGGGAAATATTAATATACATACATACATACATATATATATATATATATATATATATGTATGATTGATGATTGATTGATAGAATTTCCATCTGGAAATAATATCGTTGTTTGCACACGTGTTTTCTTTGATAGTTAACTCACCGACTATCGAAGTTTTTGACCATTTTAACGTTGTTAATATAGAGAGACCGGTTGGATTATTATCCAAAGAACCACTCTGTATTGGCACAAGCGTTGCGAATCATATATGTCAAAGATAACTGAAGACGGAGTAAAGTGCAAGGGCTATTGTATAAGTCTTAGATAACAGTGTCTAAGATGGATGTATTGAATAGTGCCTTCGGTTCATCCTGTTCCTGGATGACTTGTATAGACGGATGTCTGACAGAGTATTTCCAGACGATCACATATATTGATTTCTTCAACCGTACCAAGAGTGGAAGCGGAGTAGGAAACTTCTTTTAGCTGACACGTAACGTATTGTTGTAGACGTAAGTCGTTGATTTGATGGATTTGACGATGCGACATTCGAAGTGAATCTGGTGTGATGATAAAGCATAACCTCAAGCCTCATCAACCGGTAAATGACAAAAATCGGGTAGGCGGCATGGCTAAGTCAGTCGCTCCGAAGTAGGGTGTGTAAACACCTGATCTAGAGTTTCATTTATTTCTGAAAATCTATTGTTGATTCTGTCCCATTCGGGAAATGGTTGCTGATCCCAACCGTGGTGATATACATTCGATACACTCAAGCAAAATGAGTGGTCGGTCATGTGTGGCTGGGTTGCAAGATGTTCTTGTTGAACCCAGTGTATTCTTTTCTAGAGGTACACAAGCGAAAGGTGGTTCCATACCTTGTTATAGTTGGAAATCCATTACCCAATACGTGCTTGCGGTTTTGATTGTATACTATATATGTAGAACGTGAGATGAAAGCGTTTCTGCTAGATGATTAGTATATTGTGGTTGATAGACATTATTATAATATCAAAAGGTTTTTGATATAAATATAATTTGGATTCTCATAAGGGAAAAACCGTTCCGTTATACGGCGTGGTCTTATGAGATATCGTTTACTTGTTCAAACTGTTTTAAACTGTTTTACTCATACCAGTCCCATGACTGACCCGGAGTTTATTTTGTTGTTTTCCCTAAACTCTTGGGTGCCTAAATTTGTACGGGCAGTCAAGTAGTCGGTTTTACAGATACTTGAAGAGCTGGAGCACGAGGCTTTAGAATCATATAGTTGTAGTTATTTTCGTTGTGTTGTAAGTATTGTACTTTGATAATGATGTATATTCAAGTACAAAATGTATATTTCAAGTTATGTTATATATATTATATGTTATTCGTTCCGCTGTGAGATTCATGTTACTCTGATGTTGTGTTCTTCTTCTTCTTCTATTCTAAGTTTCTATCTTATCTTTCCTCACCCTCTGTTTTCCCTCTATTAATTTCCTAGTTTTCAGTGCAATTTGGGGTTGGACTTGTGTTATTTAGTCAGCTCAAATTGGACCGGATTTTTGGGTCATTACAATAATGATAAGGAGTATTCAATTTTGGTTTAAAATTTAAACTGAAGTTAGAATCATTTTTAAAATGAATTTAAAACGATTTATAAAATACGTTTAAAATGAAAATCGATGAAATATATATAATATATATATTATTTGTATTATATGACCTGAATAGAACACGCCGTGTTGCGACCGTTCGTGAATTTCGACCGTTGACTTCGAATTGACATGACGGGAGATTCGACCGTCGGATTCTCCTAAAATCGGAACCATTGGGTTCATATCGAAAAGAACTTTCCAACGAATATAAGAGATTTGAATTCTAACGGTTAGATTTGAAGATATGTCCAAATCAAATTTGGAACAGGTCGCTATGGATGCAATTCAGTGGCCGTTATTGGAAACCAACCGCACGGGTCTTGATAAAATTATTAAAAATATTAATAATTTGTGTAAAATCATAGTAAATGATTTGAAAAGAATTTGAGCGAAAAATTCCACATTTGTAAAGATAAAAATATATTTTTATCAAAATGAACTAGTTTTTAACTAGTATAATAATCCAATATTTTTAAAAGAAATAAAATGGATTTGAAATGGTTTTACAATAAACAGAACTTTCCAATGAATAAATTGGAATGAGTTCAAATGGAAATAATCTTTGGAATATTTCGATACTGGATTCCGTGGTTATACGGATATTGTTATGGGAATTTGGAAGATACAGTTATTGTTATTCTCAATACGATATCCGTTAGTTTTAGAATTTGATATTGAATATAAGACGATATAATTTCTATTTACAGTCTTGTATTTAATATTAAATTGGATTTTGGGTTTGTCGTGAGTGGTGTCTTCATTAACACTGTTCTTAAACCCAGTAGAGAAAAGAATAGATCTTTTAATTAAGATTTAGTGAAGTTTTCCAATTAATTAACATTTAATTGGAACTGAATAAAAGAATTGGATTTTGGATTTGTCTTGAATGGTGTCTTAAATAACACTGTTCTTAAACCTTGTGTGAAAAGAATAATTCTTTTAATTAAGATTATTAGAGTTTCCAGTTAATTAACATTTAATTAGAACTAATGGAATGTGAATTGGGTTTATTGTGAAATGTGTTTTAACGACATTCATTCTTTAACCTGATTTATAGTAAAATGTGATTTGGAATATATAAATCTTTTATTAAGATTTAATGGAATTTTCTAAAGTAAAGGTTTCTAATTTAATAAATTGGAATGGAATGGAATTCAATTTGGTAATAATCGAAGTGACCTTCTATGGAGGAAGACTGTTAATATATATGGAATTTAAAAGGCTTTGTCGTTATTCCATTTATATTATTAGTCGGATATGGAAATTGATATCGATTATATATTGATTTGTTTTCTGTGAAGATTCCATGGTTAATGGAATGTGATTTTGGGTTTATCGTGAACTATGTTTCAAATGACATTAGTTCTTTAACCCAGTTAATGATAGGTTTACATGTTTGACATTGATTCCTTTATACCGTATTCGTTAATCTCTGCTAAATATATATCTGTTTGGTGGCGGAGAATTTATTCGCTTTCTTAACACCCTTCTCTAAGACGTACGAGCTTAGAGGTTATATATTGGCAGAAATCAATGTTACAGTGTAGATTGTCGATGCGGCATGTTTGATTTCCCAAAGTTAAATAATCATTAATATTGATTTTTGGGGAGATTAAAATTAAGTGAAGTTTTACTGAATCTTTAATTTGATTGAAATGAGAATGTGAGCATTTAAATTATCAAATTCGGGAAATGATCGAGAATGGAGTATCACCATTTTTGCTTCAAGCGGTAGTTAAATCTTTAATTAGATTTGAACGTGAAATGGTAATTAAATTTACCGATAACACCGTGGTGTTAGATATGGAGTATTACCAGTTTTCTCCATGGGATGAATAGGTTGGGATTGGGAAATAAAACAAATGATTACTTCGGTAAGGTGCGCTAATCCCGACTAGTCTGGATAAACCTTAATTTGGTTTGAATGGATATCCAAAGGATGATTAAAGAATAAATTTAAAGAATTTATCTTTGATAAAATTAATGGGAACATATCCCTAAAGATGTGAATATTTGAATAAAAGAATATTCTAAATTGGAATGAGGCGTATATTGTATTTTTATAGCACTTGATTATTGATTATAAAATACGCGAGTTATTCGGAAAGGCCGGGTTTATACCCATTCTGAATAACTGATTCGACGATTAGTCGACGATGAAGACGGTGGTTGAAGACCGGAAGTCTTCACATCGTTTGGATGATTACTGATGTCTTGATTGGGTTATACACCCAAGACAAGGTAATAAGTGGTGATCGCAGACGTACTTGGAGATCGACCGGATATGCAAGGACCTCCCTCCTGTATTGGACATATGGGACGAGGAATAAAGTGCCTCCGGTTTCGTTCAGACCCAGAACGAACTTGTAAATGGATGTGTGTTTAACAATGGATTTTATTTTGTGTTGATTGATCTCTATTAAATATATATCTATTTGGTGGCAGAGAATTTATTCTCTTGCTTAACACCCTTCTCTGAGACGTACGAGCTCAAAGGTTATATATCGATAGATATCAATCACATGGCGTGAATTGCCTGTATGGATTCTGAGATGCAAATGATCAAGGCTTCTATTGAAAAGCTGAGTCTTGTGGTTGATGATCAAAGCATGCCTTTAAATAGCATAGCTTTGTGTAGTGTTAATTCGCGAGCTTCACACCCAGGTATAAACCAAAAACGTGATAGTGACTGCATGGAAATGGATGTATGTTAGATCTATCTACGAGTAACGTCATGGTATGGAGCCCAGACTTTTTACTCATGTGGATATTGTTTATTACTACTTGATGGATAGAGAGGTGCCTCAGATATATCGGTCACTACAGGATTGATGGATGATATGGTCGATATACTGACCATTTTAGAGGTTCGATAGAACCGGCTAACATATAGTTTATGGCATAACCAATCATCGATGGATGACCGACCATGAAGATCCAAGGGGTTCACTACGGGGGATCCTGAGGCACTTGCTAGTGCGTCTCGAAATCGATGAGGATGTTCTCTTTCCTCGATTCATAGATGGAAACCCAATTTCCAACACGTGATTTTTCGATTTTCGTTGTAAATATATATTTGGTGACGTAATATATGGGTACCTGTGCCGCCTATGATTGATACATTTATATTTGGTGTTTATTTCTTTAATTATAGTAATAATAAAATATAAAATTTCACATACCAAACATTTTTGGCTATTATAAGGTAAAACTTTATCATCCGGCTTGCGTTGCATTATGGGATGGGATCTGAGTCTTATAATAGCTTCATTTTTTAAAAAAACATTGCGCTGTTTGTTTTATGCACTGGTATTCTTGGAAGGAAACCCGTTCCGTGTTATACGGCGTGGTCCCTTGATTTACTCAACTTTAAAGTAAAGTTTAAATAACTATTTTAGTTCTCACACCAGTCACATGACTGACATAGAGTTTATTGTTTTAACCTAAACTCTGGGTGCCCCTATTTTCTACATGGGCAGCTAGTAGTTTTGGTTTTGCAGACATTTCTTTTCCAGGATCCTAGATTTACAGCTGGGGCTATACTCGGAAAGCTCTGTATCCGTGTATTTCTTTCAGTTGTGTTATGTATTGTTTTACACTGCTATGTAATGTATTTTAATCTCTGATATTTATCAAATGTATATTATTTATTCATACTTTGTTATATTCTTGTATTCTGATGTAAATTGTTGTAATAACAAATGAAATGTTCTTCTGTTTGTGTTCTAATTTGTTGTGTTCTCAACTCAATCTGGGCTTTCCCATAAGGGCGAGTTTGGGTCATTTCAATATAAGTCAATATGATACTCATAATAAGTCTAACCAGAGTATCATACATAAATCAATGCGATGCTTTTAACAAATATTATATTAATCAACAAGATAGAGTATCACATATAAATCAATGTGACGGTCTTAACAAATATCATATGTAAATCAATATGATAAAAATGAATCAAGTCACATAATTGTGATATTGAACAAAAGTATCATCATGAAAGCATGTCAACTTAGAAAACACTTCAATTCAGAAATTGAAGTATACTTTCAAACAGTAATTATACATGCCCCAATATCATATTATGTTACCAATATATTTCATAACTGAGATAACAAAAACAACCGAACATTCCATATGAGAAGTCAAGAGAGTAACCAGAAAAGTATTACCAAACGTCCCATACTGCTTAGTATTACTAATCCATTTACTCAAAATCCTCATCATACAGAATTTCGCATAAATCTTAACGAAAATTGTATTCGATTTAAACTATATATTCGCCAAAGAAAAGTAACTAATTTACCTTAGGTTGTTCTTATCTTTCATCAACTATATATTCGCCAAAGAAAAGTAACTAATTTACCTTAGGTTGTTCTTATCTTTCATCAGTATTTTTACTTATTTCAAATACCAATCCAAGTCAATTTCAAAACTAATTTCACTCTTGTTTTCATCCATCAGTTGCTTGGTCAAGTTTCTAAGTATTTTCCTATAAACGTTACTTAGTACCCGTCTCGATCTTTAATCAAAACACCCCTTTTTATAAAATCATTTGAAAGATTTCACAACATTTAGCCAAGTCAGTTCATTGATTACTTATATTTTTCTTTGGAATTTTTTTGTTAGTTGTAAGGAGCTTTACAGTAGAAATTTCTAAAAGGAGACTTATGTCTGAAAATATTCCCTTCAAATATTTATATTATTATTCCGATTTATTTATTTCCCAAAAGTCTCATCAAAATATTTTATTCTTCCCAAAATACGCTCTCTCAAGAGTGATTCTGGTATCAATTCCGCGCATTCTAGGGTTTTACCACCCTATCTCTAATGAGTTTTAAACCCAGTAAGCCAAATTTTATAAAAACCATGGCTCTAATACCAAATGTAACTGCCCGCCATTTTGACCGTCCCAAATCGGTAATTAAACCAACTCGAGGCGTTCAAAATGACGGATTGTTATCGGTTTACAGATCACGGAAAGTGAATTTTACATCACTTAAAGCTCCTGAAAAAGAAAGAAAAAAATGAAATTAAAGGAAACTACTCATCATACCAACAACTAAAAGATGACACGCTCGAAAACAGTTTGTTTAACCGTAAGCTAAGCTTACCTTGCATCGATGACGGAGAAGCAGGAACTGACCAACTGTGAGCACTGGCGGCGTCAATGAAGGAGGTGGGTCTCGAGCATGGTTCTAGGTACAGCGAACTACAAGGACAAATATAACAACCCGCCATTTTGACCGCCCCAAATCGGTAGTTAAACCAACTTGAAGCGTTCAAAACGACGGATTGTTATTGGCTTACGAGGTTTAAACTAGAATTTACACAGAATCACAGAGTACAATATTTGCAGTGGAATAAATTTTTATATAAATATCAGAGTTTACAGAATTTTTGTACAGCGAAAAATAAAATAAGATGTACATTCGTAGGTTTTAAAATAAAATTTACAGATTAGTCGGGCCTTCCGCACGCATATGCGTCTTCACGTGCCTCTCCCTTTGCTTAGCAAAAACCTTAAATCTGCAACACTCGTATCTGACCCGAGCGTTCCATGCAAAAACATAAAACACTCGAGTCAGGATTAATCTTTGTTCAAATAAATTAACTTAAATAAAAATACCGAATAAACTAGTTAATCCCGACATACTATTTAAAGTTGCAAAATATCGGAATTCCAAGCCACATGTATTTCAGTCAAGGCACTGCATGCTTTTTAAATCACATAATATTTCCAGGTATGTTTTTATGTATATCGCATGTTACACGAAAAAGCAAGGGGAAAATAAGATGTAGACTTGAATCAATGCACAACCAGGTGTAAAAGTTAATAATGATACATATGCAGCAAAATATAATTGTAACAAGTGAAATAAGGCAAACCCGGGTAATTAAACTACTTCATATTATGGACTCACATGCTTTAGGTCATAAATATGGATCCCAAGACTAGTCTGAAATTTCATGTGGCATAATTCATATAACGGACTCAAGCTAACACATTTCGGTCGTTACTATCCCATACATACTTGTTCTAAAATGTTTATGCTAAATAATAATTAACATATATGCAAAGCCGTATAACACAGGTGCACGTTCAAATTTAATATCAACTGGTCTTAAGGCTAGGAGTACAAGCTAAACAGATGTATAAGTATGTACTCATACTTATACAATAGGACAGCAATAGTATATAGATACTTTCGGCTATATGCTTTATTTTCTTTCAAACAGGGTGTATAAAACAATCGAAGGCAGCAAGATCCAATTGGGAATTACTAAAATTCAAACAGGATGGCTATATATACTATAAATTAAAGTCCACAATTTACTGTATGTACCCATACTGAGTATGATGTGTGTGTGTGTGTGTGTGTATATATATATATATATATATATATATATATATATATATATATATATATATATATATATATAGACACACACACGGTCTAAAATCAAAAGTTCAGCACCATTAAAGTGCCACATGCCACCACTAGTATAAGTACTCACAACAGACATTGAATAGCATCCCTAACGTAGTATACATTTATATTTTACCAATATTTTGTACTCTATACATACATAAAAGTAAACTCATTCAAATACAAGTTTAAATTAATTCAAATCAATTTTCAATTAAGTACATTTCTTTGTAGACAAATTTAACTGCAATTTCTACCATATTATTTAGGTAACGCGACATGCAGCAATAAATAAATGAAGAAAGGCATTGAAAAGCAATGCTATAGATGAAGAAACACAAAACACACCCCTACCACTTTCTTCTTTCTCTGCACTTTATACCACACACCTACAATTTAATTTATGGTACCACACTATAGATAAACAATAAATTTTTGGGGACAAAGTATACACCGTCAACATCATGCCCAATTGTTCAACAAACGAAGTCTCATTCCAATTTTTGACATGGTAAACAATGTTAACTAAAGCATTAATTTTGACATTGAACTATCCTTTAATCATGTAAAAATGTCTATAAATTTTCTTTTGATTCTGAATTGTGTGGTTCAAGGAATCATTGCAAAGTATTAATACCAAATTAATACTGTAACAATTGTTAGGTTAAATCTTTTCGTTTCTAGTTTAGGAAATGGGGATTTAATTTCATGAGGAAGGAAATATTTTTTTTCTTCTAAAATTCCCCCGTAGAAAGAGGGTACGCTGTTTTAATACAACAAAAAGGAACCGGCAGCAGGAAACAAATAACACGTGTTACCCCCAAAACAAAATAGTAAGGACAAGTGGCACGTTATTTCAACTCAAATCTTAGACCAGAATTTTCCAGATGGGGTTTGTTTATTGTTAAAATGAAATGCATGCCCAACGTTTGGACTTCAGCTATTGTTCTGTATGAACATCTCTAACAAACGGAACACATCCCCAAAGTGAACAACGCTATTTATCTGTTTTGAGCGTGTTTTAAATTCAACAACTTATTAAACAAATAAACAAGAACACATTATCATCGTGTTCTAATTTTAGAATTTGCCAAACGATAAAATCTTATATCTTAAATAAATTACACAAATAACATTAGAGTCTATTTTTATACTCAAGTTAAAATACAAACCATTTCAAAGACTTTAAATTTATTTACAATAGTTAAATTTTTAAAGATTCAAAATATGTAAAGCTCCAAATTCTAAATTGAAATATACATATATTATTATTTTAGTTTATAATTTAAATGACAAAATTTTTAAGTTGTTACTATCACCATCCAAAAAACTAAAATACGAAATGGCTGCCCCTTCTCCACCTCAAAATCAACTCCGTCGCCTCCTTCACCCGCTTGCGACTTGGCCTCTACCCCTGCCGTTCACCGTCGCTCCATTTTCTCCACCATCGCTTAAGGCCGTTCATCGCCAGTCAGAGCTTCCCTCGTCCCTTGCGTCCTGTTAAAACCGGTGACTAGAATCAGTGAAGAAGATGAAGACCGGTGGCCACCACCGTGAAGACTGTATCCTGTTCGGCACCACCAAGCACGTGCCGATTTGTAGTAGTCGACCCTGCTACTTTGTGCCAGCTCCTACCATCAATCCGAGCCCTGTTCACTGCGAAAAACCATGTCAGCCTTCACTGCATGCTTCTTTTTCTGCTATTTTACGGTGAGTTCTAACCCACGGTTTATCACTGTTCAAGTTATAACGTCAATTCAACACTGAAGCATGATATTGGATGATTTGGTATTTAATTGTCTTGCTTCGTTACATTGCGCCCTGTCTTACATTTTACTTACTCTAAGTTTGCACTGGGTTGTTTATTGCGGTTGATGGACTCGGGGTCTTGAACACTTGAATTGTTTTAGAATATCCAAATCATTAGTGACATTTAGGATGCTGGAGTGCAAAATGGATTTGTGTGTGTTATTGCACATATATCCTTAATAATGTCGAGACATAGTGCTAGCGTTTTAATATCTGTATAGCAAACCAAGTTTTGCAGTCTGCTGATATAAAATTGAAATTCCCTTTATACAACATATGTTGCATCGGGCTGCTGTGATTCAGTAGATTTTATTTTCTTTTTATTTTTAAAAGAAGCTTTCCCATCAACTATTTATATGCTTAAAATTGGAATAAGCAAGATAAATAAATAATATTTTTTGTCCAATATAAGACCAAATTATTTAACTTCAAACATTAAACTGAAAGTTTCATAAACACTAAAGTTGAAGCATTTCAGTAAATATAACGTTATAGTTTCATCAATGAATAAACTTCTACTAAACCGTTGAATTGTAGACATTCAATATCAGTAGAGATGAAGTAGCGATTAGAGTTAGCCGATAGATCACTATATCCAGTTTACATTCTTATTGTGTTAATTGATGAATTGGTTTCCCTGTATTTCACATTATTTGTTACTGTGTGTATATTAACTTCTGTGCTTGCCATGTTTGCAAAATCGGTTCCGCCTTTCTGAGAGTTTGGAACTCTAATGTCCTTCGTTGTTTTTGTTCAAGTATGGTTCATAAATGTTGTCCTATGATCCTTGTTCTTGCATGTAAAAACTTAGTTGAATTAAGTGATATCAGGACACTGCAATTTAACCCCGGAAGTCAAACGATTATCAAGTTTTTCAAAACCTGCGATTTACGTCCTCTAGGTCGACCCAGTTTAGGTGATTTTGCGCAGAAAGCTTCGTTGTTTCCTATTGTTTGCTTCCCTGAATCACTTCATACTTAAAACAAGTTAAAACCTTAGGGTACGTTTGGTTAAAAATGAGTTTTGGGTTTTTAGTTTTTAAAATTAATTACAAAACATTAAAGTGGTGAAAGGAGGAATGATAGAATGAAAGGAAGATGGAGGAGACCGCGGAGGGGATGAAGCAATCATGGAAGGAAGAATTGACATTCATGTTTCTCTCATTTCTCAAAACATGAAAAATGGATAAAAGTTGTTTTTTATTTTGTGTGTTAACTTTGTTTTCTAAAATAGTTGTTTTTTTGATATGCATGCGTTGTGCACATTTCTGTATGGACGAAAACCCAAAACTTAAAATGGAAACCAAACACTACCTTATTATCTTTTATAGGTATGGTCTTTAGTTAGAGTTCTCTCAAGGATTTCAAATGAAGATTTTGTAATACTTAAAACACATCATATAAATTAAATTGAACAACTCGTGTACAGTAAGAGGAAAGCTCATTTGGAAGAATTATTGCAGGAAGCGAAAAGTTGTAAGCATGGAAATAACGGCAAATATAAAGGAATTAGGCCCATAAGTTAGATTTTCAGTCATTTATAGCGCAATAATAATAATAATAATAATAATAATAATAATAATAATAATAATAATAATAATAATAATAATCACTACTCATGTCTAAACAATTGATAAATATTTGGCCTTACTGCAGCCATATTTGTAACAAATAACATTTGTTTACGTGAGATAGCCTTTTAAGTTATGGTCAATTTTTGCCACGCTTTTTTTTATTATGTGTTAACATTTAGCCTTGGTCCCTCATATGCTATGAAGTCAGCGATACTTATATCTTATTATATTTTATGTGTAAAAGATTTTTTCTGGTTTTATTAAAGAAACGACTAGTGCAAAGGTTTTATTCATAAAGATGGAGGCGCGAGAAGATGCATGTGCATGCAAAGCTGGACAAAGTCTGTAATTTATTAAAAGAAATTTATGTGTAAAATTATATTTTTCCGTTGTACAAAATATTGTAAACTCTGATATTTATATAAAATTTTATTTTGCTACTATTGTTGAGCACTGCGATTCTGTGTTGAATTCCATTTTAAACCTTGTAAGCCATTAACAATCCGTCGTTTTGAACGCTTCGAGTCAGTTTAATCACTGACTTGGGGCGGTCAAAATGGCGGGTTGTTTTTTAATCCGTTACCGATAGGGATAATCCCCCAGAACTACATTTTCTTTCAGACCCTTCAACCAATCAATACGACCCCGTAGAGCAGCTTTTACTAAAACTCTAGCGGTTTCTTGAAAACTTGCTTCAGATATGAAGCTTTGAGTATTCAGAGATGCCCTCGTTATTCCTAATAAAATTGCCTCAATCAACCCAGGATAACCAAGACGGTCTAAGGCGAAGGCCGTAAGCTACCCGTTCACGACACTACACGTGGGACCCCCACACCTCCATCTAATGTAGTCCGTGACCCAGCGATCGGGAATCCCGATCAAAATAAAAATACCTAATGTAGCAGACCGTTGACCTTTGGTGGTTGATGGGCAAAATTTAAAACCACCGATTCAGGTCGCGATCCTGAATCAGATCGACCAAGATGGAGTTTTGGTCCATTGGTACAACAGAGTCCAACCTATCCCAATCCCAAAATCAAAAACATTCTTGAAATGTCATTTTATAATAAATATGCCATGAAGTTCAAAGTGTTTATAACGTCAAAACATTGAACTTAATCATGTTTTGAAAATTTCTAAAAATAAGTTATTTCAATAACATTCGACTTTGTTGAAATATAATTACAAATCCTTATGGTTTTCATTTTGTCATATTCACATTTCGAACATCGAAATAAATTTCATCGTTTTCTTTAGAAAACGATTTCCATTTCCCTTTCTAAATTCATTCTTATATTTCCAAACTATATAATAATAATTATTCCATTTTATTTCTAAACACCGTTTATAATCAAACTACTTGTTTAAATAAAATTAAAACAAGTTATTGTATTTTAGCCTAATCAAGATTCCATTTCCATTATTTAAAATTAATAAATAATAGATTTGCCCTTTTAAAACTCGAATTCTCTTCCTATATATTTTCACGGTATTTAAATACCAGTTATTCAGCGTCAATGTTATTCAAACATCCCAACACACAATAATCAACCACAGATTATTTGTCACATCATATAATGTCATAAATGAAAAACAACAATATAATTATTGAGGAATCCAGTTGGATCCCTCCAACCTGTTTCCCTGCATCCACAGATGTTAATTAACATAAACAACAACAATTTCATGTCAATATGAGATATTATAATAAATAGGATCAGTCTTTAATGAACGTTTTATATATATAACTGTATCTATAATTTCAATCAATTTATAAGCAATTCATCCAGATAACCATCAAACAACATTCAATCATTATATTTCAATTCTAAAATATATTTATAAAATTATAGAACTAGACAGAGTTAATGAGTTTACTCACCTTGGTCGTTAATCGTTAAAATTTGATTAACATTGGTTGATTTAACTAGGCGTTTAACTTTGCCTAAAATTATAACGATCTCCAAATGGCTCAAACCAGTTCCATTGTATATCTGTGATCCTACTGTTCCAACGTGACAGGCAGTTCATAATTCTGGCTATGTATGGACGAGATATTAAATTAACAAGTTCATACAATATTAAATTAAATTTAAACTTAATTAATTAAAATACTTGGGCTTACCCTCCTTTATTCCCAATTGTCCCATACAAAAATCCTACCGCTTGCTACAATTCTCCTCCCTCCCACTCAAGAAGAATGGCGACCTCCAGACTATCTGTTTTTACGAAAGCACCAAGACCTTTGCCATGAAAAAATCCTCCACAATTCTTTGATCTGTTTTCACCGTTACACTCTCCTCCTCAATCTCCTTTCTTCCACCATCACGAAGTTCCATCCGTCAACCTCTTGTTCATCACGTTCCCGACCCATATCAGAGCTCGTACGCGAGCTACTGTAAGTCGCACACCCTTTCCCCCATTTTAATCAAACTCGAACTAATGGTGTGGTCAAACTCTTCTCCCCATATCACTTCTCCCCATCTATCCACTGTTCTGGCCTCAAGCACGTTAGTGCATCATTTTTTTTTCTTTCTACTTTACAAGCTATCAAGCAACCACTGCACCCTTAACGTGCATGAGAACATTACCGTGCAACCATGCCTCTACTGCGCATGTAACTTACCCACGCAAGCAAACTTCCCATTGGAATGCCACATATATATACTCATTCAATATTTACCCCATACGCATATAACTCCCCATGCAAACATGTTTAGTTCACGTTGTTTCCTTTTTAAATAATAGCTTGAGTAAGTTGTTCTTACGAGCTTAGGAAGGTATGGAATAAAGCTCACAAACTAAAATCAAAGGCCAAATAAGACACTTAGTAACAAGTAGAAATTTAATACCAGTGTATAAAAGATTAGGGGTCATATGCTCATATGTTGAGCCTTTATTACGTTATTTCAATTGCTGGAACAACGAGAGGATGAGAAAAAAAAGTAAGGATGGAGAAAAAAAACAGTGATGTAAGAAAATGAAAAGGAAACGCATGAAAGAAAATGCGCAGGCTGCGTGAAAAGTGCTCCCTTGCCTCGTGTTGGTATATATATGTGTGACTTTCTTCGAAGCTAAGTAAAAATGAACATTGGTGTAGAAGAATGGCATGATGGATGGTGAAAATGTCCTACTGCAGCAAGCCCGTGTAATATCTATGAATGAAATTGGGGCTATTACCGATGCCTACAAAAAAAATGTGTCGTTGCTGCAAACTTCTAGGCTAAGCAAGCTTATAATTTATTGCTAAGAAATCTTTAGCAGGATGTACAGGGATATTTATAGCTTGGTTAAATTTCTTCATGCGGCTAAGGGACACTTCATTAATGGGCATATGCAGGGAGGGCATTTTGCAATAAATGGAAGAATACGCTGATGTGAAGCATGACAACCTGTATGGTCAAAACATTAGGCTGTTGTACATAGGTACAGTTTCTTAATTGCTAAGAAAAGAAATGAATAGGGCTTGGTTTATTTGGCTATGAAATGATAGAAAATCGGACCAGAGAATTTAATGCACAATAGGTATACACTGAGAAGATAATGTGAGGTATGTATTTTTGTTTGTATTAGAATGGTTATGGTACTTTGTTATATAAAACTCCGTTCGCATACGAACCGCTATGAATAAAAATAAAAATACAGTCATGTCGAGCGATGCCACAAGATTCCAAAAATATAATAAAATAGACCAGTCAACTTATTTTGTGAAATCCCAAAATGCTACTTTAGGGTGAAAAACACATTAAACGAAAAGTTTCTTATTTTCCAAATTAAAAATTACGGAAAAACTATACAAATTAAATTAAAATGCGTCTTAAAAATCTTATCCAAAATCGAAATCAATATTTTATTATATTTAATAAATCATTATGTTATATAAACGATTCCATAGTGACTTTCTGAAAATTTGATTTAGACATAATTTACAATCTATAAGACGAAATCTCAATTTTTCACTTCTATCAGAAAAATATAGTTCAGTAGATTCGAAGGTTTCTTGTTTCGAAGAAATACAACTCATAATGAATCATATATGCTCAGTTGTATGAACTACCGCGACGTTAAGAGCTCGATTGTAATTATATTTAATTAATATATTCAACTGTCGTTTAAATAATATATTCGTTATTATAACTCAAATTTAAATTCAACTAAATATCTCACGTTATCCAATTAACACAAAATTACAAATTCAACTATTTCCAACTATTTCAGAAATAAATATTATTATCCCATTATTTTTATAAATTAAATAATCAAATTTATTTAAATTCAAACCACTGAAATGACCAAATCACTATTACTATTATTAAATAAATTAATGATTCAATTGCTAAAAATCTGGTACATTACATCAATACCCTTTTTAGAAAAAGAAAACTGTATATATAGATGTATGAAAAATTGGAGTACAACATAAATGAATCAGCCTGGACAACTACGATAACCTGTCTTAGAAACGTTAGGACATACAACACATCACAGCGGAATCCATACACAATAACATAATATAGCACAACGAAAAAAAGACAATAACATAATATGGGAATACTTCTCATGCTCAATTTTCCCCCTTGAAGCTCCAAGTTACCCAAAGATAATATAGAAAATATACTTGATCTGACCGGAGCACCAAGGAAAGTAATGCTCGGATTGGTATGCAATACCAAAGTGAGAAAACTCTCATCACAAACAACTTGCTTAATTTTAGAATTTTTTTTAAAGAAGGATATCTTGTATGACCACGACCACATGTAAATATGACATGATTTTTTACCTTACAATTACCAAATAATTTTATAGGAAAATATAATTATATTATTATAATGTCTAGGCTGATAATATAAATATTAATCATAGCTTAAATGCTTGCATCTCACATTTAAACATATTAAGTATGCAACTAAAACCACTAGGGTATGTTCTCATATGGATTTTTCATGAAGACTTTTTTAGTAAACGGAGACCGATCTGCTATGACTGTTGTATATAACGGTGTTGTATACACAATTATATGATTTTTGTTTGATAATAACAACCAAATATATATTAATATAAATGTGTTTGTTATTGTACTGTTATATAACATCACAGATAGGAATATAATAGTTATATTTAAATAGAATACGACTGTACATTATTTCATACATTCACACAATATTTTATTTGAATATAAATATTATATTTCAACATTCAAACAGTACAAATTATATGACTCCACTATTTGTACACATTCACAAATATTACACATGATATTGTATTTGTAAATAAATTAAATATGATAGACAAGTTTGTTTTGAACATAATAAAATAATTGTTATTTCATTCAGACTTCTTTGTTACAAATATTAGTAAAATTCTCTCTACATCACGCATACAGTCACTTTGTCTATACAAATCTTATATATAAATAGACACATTCACTGACACTGCTTCATTCACTGTCTTCAGTCTTCTGTCTTCACAGCATCTTCACTGTCAGTCCAGTCATCATCTTCTTACCTGTCATATACAGAAACACACACACACAGTATATGGAATAGAAATAATTTTTCAAAATACATGTGAATATAAATTTTATTTTTAAAATTTTATTTACCTCAGATTTCTGGTGTGTTTCTCATCATTTTTCATGACTCGATCTTATTCAACTGTGGAGCAGTCACATGGACTAAGCTCGACACAGAGAAATGGACAAATGAACACAACAACCAAAGTGTCGAGCCAAGGATATTAAAACATGTACAATGCAACTCAACATTGGTCGAGGTAGCTCATACAACAAGCAAAAGTTCAGCATGGTCTCAATCATGGTCGAGCACAACCTTTATATGGATGCACAAAAACAACATCAGCTTAAAGAAAACAACAAGCTCATGTTTCTCAACTTTCAAATGCATTCTGGTCAAACACTAGGCAATACAATTTGAAATAATCAATATAGTGGAGCAGCAGGACTAAACATTTTCAAATCATAAGCAAGCAGTATGTTCAATGTGGAAGTGCACTTTCATGAAGCATGGAATGATGGAGCAACACTAACTGTAGTAGCCAAGTTCAAGAATGCAAAAGAAATTGCTACATATGGTAAATGGTCGTGAGAAAATAACAAGACAGGTCATGGTGGTTCAGCAAATAAGTGAACTCGGCTCAACATAGAGGCTAACAGCACAAAACAAGTGATCATGGTAAATCAGCAAATGTAGCATATATGGTTCAAATGGGAAGTCAAAGTACAACCAAAATTCTGTGGTGTAGTAGCAGCATTTTCACATGCACAGTATATCAAATGGTTCAGCTCAACATTGAAATACATGTTTGCATAAGTCTAAACAATTCAAGCAGTGATGAAGAAATACACACAGAATAACATATATATATATATGTATGTATGTATGTATGTATGTATGTATGTATGTATGTATGTATGTATGTATGTATGTATGTATGTATATGTATATGTATATGTATATGTATTGCTGATTGGACTGCAGTATAGAGGCATTATACAAGCTCAAGGTAAACAGAAAATGTGATGATCAGGAAGCATGAAACTCGACATAACAACATATACATACAAGGTGTTCATATTTCCTGATCATACATGGGTTTCATGGTAACAATCAAACAGGGGTACACCACTCAAGACAATGCACATCAGATTTTACATATGACCAACGTTGAAATGCTACATCAAAGCAGTTATATTCATGCATGACGCAAGTCATACTTACTGCAAGGGATAATCACCTAAATGTGTTCCAGAGATTTTGGAAATTAGCAATAAACAACAACAAAAAAATTGGTAGGAAATTAAATTGATTTTGTTTCTAATATTGGACAAGCAAAGTAATAATTATAAATGGAAAGAAACTGACCAGATTCAAAAAATGAAATAGTTCATGACTGGAATTCATATGTATGCAGAAATCACAATTTCATTTTTGGCAATCCTCTTATTTATTTCCAGAATGTCTTTCAAGATATTTTTGGCAACAAACATTTTCTTGGAATGTTTATTTTTACAAATGAAAATCAAGAAGCTTATCTTTCAATTTGGGGAAGATACAAAATTCGGAAATTTCCAAAATACATTCAAGGACCATAATTTCATTTTCTGTTTCCAATTTTTCATCTCACTCAAATTCAATCTTGGCAACAAAAGAGAATACACGCAAGAAATTCTTTATAGCCAAGAATCAGAAGAGGAAGCCGCAAAAAATCAGGGACAATTTTCAATCAAGGAAAGCAATCAATCAGATCGAAGTCATTAAACATGAAATCAAAGAATTCAAAGGATTTGTAATCCTATATACTCTACACCACATCATCACAGACAGGTATGAAGATCGAAACCAAGAGCAACTCGCAAGAAAATTCAGATTACTCATGATTATTCGATCATCTTCAAATCAACGAGAGCCAGGGACAAAGACCAGATCGATCAATAAGCCAAGCAAAGGATTTCAGCCTCAAAGCATCGATTTATCGGAATCGCGATCGAGATTTGGATTTCCAGAGAAACCTTAGTCTTTGAAGCCAACCACCATTTTTTTCAACAAAGCAAAGGATTGGGCAAGTAAGAAAATGAATGGGCCGACTTATATGGTTGGCTAAGACTAGTTGAATTGTTGAAAAGGGGAGATTTAATTTCTTTTTAAATCTGGGGTTTCTCAGTTTTTTTGTACCATTTTTATTTTAAAAATCATCGAACAGTTCTAGAGTCTGTAAAATCTAGGGGAATCAGTCAGGGTGTTGACTGACAGTTGCTAGAGTCTGTAAAATCTAGGTCACTGGTTACGGGGTCGTAATCAGGGGAAATCTGATCGAGGGGATATCAGTCAGTCTAGGGTTTTGATCATAGGGTTAGTACAACAGTAGGGAGTGCGAGTTTACATGGTCTTGTAAGCGGGATCTGTTCTATCACCTAGTAGAAACCTTAGGAATGCAGCAGTAGGTAGGATTTTGCCAAAGTTGGGTATATCTTGTGTTATTTACTTTCTGCATTTTTATTTCTGCTACATTCTGTGTTCTGTGAATTTTTAATATCCCGCAAAAACTATGATAAACCCTATTCACCCCCTCTAGGATTAATCTAGGTCCAACAATTGGTATCAGAGCAGGTATTTTTGTTTAACTCTAGAGTAATGGTGATCCTAGTTGTCAGTCCGTAGAGAGTCAGTCCAGTCATATTCCATCTATATTTAATGATACAGATTTTTTAAGTTCGAAATTAGAAATCAAATCCTATTTAAAATCTGTTAACATTAAATGTTGGAATAGTATTATGAATGGGTATGATATTGTAAATAGGGTTGATATTGAATTTAATTTACGCGCTACTCATGTCTTATATTCTTATATTGATGATGTACAATATAGTCTTATTTCCCATTGTTTAACTGCGTCGGAAATCTGGCAGACTCTCGACGTGCTGTATGGAAAGACTGACAACTGCTCAAAACCCCAGAAAGTCAACTCAGCTTCAGATTTATGCTTAACTGGTTGTATAGATGGAAAATCAGATGAAGACTCAACATGAAATATTTCTTATAAAGATTTAACTCATCGTTTAAATGGTTTAACTGAACCTGTTGAGAATCTAAAATATAAAAATAAACTTCTGAAATCTGAGAAGCTTGAGTTGATCTACAAAATTAATCTTTTGAAATCAAAACTCAAAAAAGTTAAGAAGTCTTCAAATTCTAATTGCAAAAATTATTTATATTTGAAAAATAGTCTTGTTCATCTCAATAAAAATATTCAAAAGTTTGAAAATGAAATTATGATCTTAAGTGAGAACAAGACTGAGTTATCAAATTTGAATAACCTTATGCAAAAGGAATTTAAAAATTTTAAAATAGATATAAATTCCACATTTGAAATTGCCGAAAAGGAGAACTTATTGAAATCAAATTTGATTTTAGAAGAACTTGAATATTCCAAGAAATTTGAGTCTAAAAAACAAAAATGATTTAAATCTAAAATCATAGAATCCCAAGCCAGAATTAAAATTCTTAAAGATGAAAATTTGGTTTTAAAATCTGATTTTGAAAGATGTAAGATCACTAAAAATCATTACTCAGATTTAATGAAAGAGAACCGTGATCTGAAAACTAAAATTCAACAACTTGAGTCAATTTTGACTAAGTTTTCTAATAGTGAAAAATCTCTTAATATGTTGTTGAAAAATCAATTTTCATCTGGAAATAAAAGTGGTCTCGGCTTTGAGAAAAATAATGTTTTTGAAAATCAGAACTCAAATGATTTTAAAATTCCTTTAAACTGCTTCGGAAAGAATCAATATGAAAATTCAAACTTTGATAATCGCAAAGGATTTTTGAATCATAAACGTGATGTGAATTTGTTTTATAATAATCCAACTGAACAATTCTGGATGCCAAAAAGAAATAAAACAAACTTCATTAAATTCAAATAGTTTTGGGTTCCAAAGGGTATAAAGATATATTCGAATGGATTATTATACAAATAGGTTTGGGTACCAAAACGTACGAATAGGTACCAAAGATGGCTGGGGAACTGCTTTGCTAAAAAGAGTTTGAATTCAAGTTGCTTCATATTTCTGTATCATTCAGAGTTCCTTAGCCCAAGATTGTGATGAGTTAGAGATTCTAGTTTACATCGATTTCAGGTATGACCTCTAAACTCATCTTTGTAAATATTTTATTTTCTGTGGTTATTCCTCCTTATACCCCTTCTGTTTATTTTATTTATCTCTTCTGTTTTGTTTTGTCATTGCCATATTTTTTTTTCTTTCTTTTGTACTTTTTTAAACTTTCAATTGTAGAATTCATATTTTCTAGAAATTCACTTTATTTGAATAGAACTCTGATGTTTTGATTATTTCCAGATCTTGAATTTGAATTTGTGAATATCTGCAATTGTTTTAAAGTTTATTTTTCTGATTTCTGAATTTCTAACAGTGCTGAAACATTCATATCATATCTTAAACACTGTTAATTTGAATTTTAACTTTTTGAAGATCCGAAAATTTAATGGAATTTCACACACCACTGCTGTTTTGAGTTCTCGCTAATTCATTTAGAAAAGCTTGAAATATTATACTTATTACAGCACTCTACTATTTATCAGTTGTGATAATTTCATTGATTTTCTGATTGGTTTGGAAATTTTAAATGTCTTGAATCACATTGTTTACATCTTGAAATTCACTGTCATTCATGATCATCTAGTTTAGATTATTTATTTGTTTGAAATCATCTTGAAATTTATGATATTTTGAATCTCACACACCTCTCAGATCTGAAATTATTAATCCTGTGTGATTGTTCCATTGCATCTCACGTTTTATATTTGTTCAGGTGATTTCGTATAAACCATTATTTATGAATCATGAATTATTACTCAATCTTGATGTAATTATTCTGAAAAATTATTTGGGCTTGTCACAAATAATTTGGAAAAATTCTTTGAATATTTGGTCTTGAAACTCATTGTTATTTCATGATTTTTTGATTTAAATATTGGTTTGTTTAAAATCATTTGAAATTATTGATTTCTTGAATCTCACACACGCCATGAATTTAAAATTTATAATCTGGTGTGATTGATTCATTGAATCTCGATCTTTTCATATCCCTTCAAATGATTTAAAATAAACCATATATTTAATCTTGGATCATGAACCATTCTTTGACTGTCTGAAATATCTCTGAAACATCTCCCTGACAAGTCTGCTTTGAAAATGATTTCTTGTGATGCTCTAATATTGTTTTGAAAATATTTTGGAAATTGCTTGTTTTTGCTGCTTTGATACATTTTTTTCAAAAAACTACTTGTTCTTGTCTGCAGCTCTGATAAATGTGCCAAATTTGTTAATTTTGTGTGGTTGGGCTTTGTGATTAAAATTTGTTAATAAGGACACCAGTTGGTATCTGATGTGCTGAATTTTTTGTATATATTTTAATCCCTCTTGTCCTGTATAGCTCTTCATCTTCCTCTTGTAATTGATTTTCAATTTTAAAATTATTTATTTTTTATTCATTCAGAAATTGAAATCAATATCCAAATTGAACTGTATTTATAATTAATCAAAATTATTATTATATTTTGAAATTGTGATGAATTGTGACTGCAGTATATTTAACATCAAGAGGAGATTTTATTTAGATTTTCATGATGGTTGAATAATTATTATAATATCTTTGAATTGGCAATTATTTCATGAACATTTTCTTTATCTACCATTATTCTGCCATCCATCATGTTTTTTTATATAAATGTGGAGAGTAAATATTTTTAAAATCATTTTGAATAAACAGTGGAAATATTTGTGATAGAAATGGGACTATGTTATTGTTCAGAATTAGTGATAATTGAAGATTTTTCAATGATCCCGGCACAGTCGAGCATATTTCATGACATAATTAATTTAGAAATTTATTTCACAGTCCATTTCTGTACCTACCACATTTCTATCATTCATATTGGTTGTATATACCGAGGAGTTTTTCCTTTCAAAGCTGAAATGATAAATATATATAATAAATATATAAGTGTGTCTCTAACCTCATTTAAAAATCCAAGCTCTAGTCATGATGGTTAAGAGACAACTTATAATCTGAGTTGCGACTGACCTCACTTAAAAATCCAAGATCTGGTTATGCGTGGTTAGTGTGCTCTTAAATAAAAAATAAAAGAAAAGGAAATTATGCACTATAAATTAAAATTAATATGAAATTCTCCTTGGTGTATAAAAATCAGTTTATCAATCCATTTTCTAATCTATGAAATGTGTTAATATTTTATGACGTATTATGCATGATAGCTATTGAGATTTGAGATTATTCGATTTTGTCACTTGAATTGAATTAATAATTATAGTCCAAATCCATCTCTGTTTTTGTACTTTAATTTTATAAAATTCTTTTGAAAATAATTGAAATTCATATTTTTTTAACTCTCTCCATTTATATAAATTTTATCGTAAATTCGTCACTCTCTGCAATGTGAACTATGCCACTAGTTCTCGAAATATTATGATTTTTGTTTGACTGGTTGAGATTTATGATTACCGTTCTTCCTCTTAAGCTGAAATTATATTTCTAGTCAATATCCATCTATATTTTAAATTCTGTACTTTTGATGATAACAAAAGGTGGAGAATGGGTCGAGATTTTGATTTATGAGTGAATAGTTTATAAATATTTTATGAATGAATAGTTTATAAATATTTTAATTTTGAAAATTCCAATTCAGTTTCACATTCTTTTCACTCATGCATAGTTATAGGGGGAGTTTCTGTTGTAGGGGGAGCTTTCATATAGGGGGAGTTCAGTTCTTCACTCTAAACACATTTATTATATTCAAAATCTTCATATTTGTTTGTCATCATCAAAAGGGGGAGATTGTTGTATATAATGGTGTTGTATACACAATTATATGATTTTTGTTTGATGATAATCACCAAACATATATTAATATAAATGTGTTTGTTATTGTACTGTTATATAACATCACAGATAGGAATATAATATTTATATTTAAATAGAATACGACTGTACACAATTTCATACATTCACATAGTATTTTATTTGAATATAAATATTATATTTCAACATTCAAACAGTACAAATTATATGACTCAACTATTTGTACACATTCACAGATATTACACACGATATTGTACTTGTAAATAAATTAAATACGATTGACAAGTTTGTTTTGAACACAATAAAATAATATTTTATTTCATTCAAACTTGTTTGTTACAAATATCAGTACAATTCTCTCTACAACACTCATACAGTCACTTTGTCTATACAAATCATATACATACAGACACATTCACTGACACTGCTTCATTCAATGTCTTCAGTCTTCTGTCTTCACAGCATCTTCACTATCAGTCCAGTCATCATCTTTAAACCTGTCATATACAGAAACACAGTATATGGAATAGAAATAGTTTTCAAAATACATGTGAATATAAATTTTATTTTTAAAATTTTATTTGCCTCAGATTTCTGGTGTGTTTCTCATCATTTTTCATGACACGATCTGATTCATCTGTGTCTAATTAGTTTGTATATGTATAGTACAGGGATAGGAAATATTGTCTGATGGCTGCATATACACGCATGCATACACACACACACACGTGTGCACTGCCTCGTCAATCAGTGTATGCAACTGTGGAGCAGTCACATGGACCAAGCTCGACACAGTGAAATGGACAAATGAACACAACAACCAAAGTGTCGAGCCAGGGATATTAAAACATGTACAGTGCAACTCAACATTGGTCGAGGCAGCTCATACAACAAGCAAAAGTTCAGCATGGCCTCAATCATGGTCGAGAACAACCTTTATATGGATGCACAACAACAACATCAGCTTAAAGAAAACTAAACGCTCATGTTTCTCAACTTTCAAATGCATATCTGGTCAAACACTAGGCAATACAATCTGAAATGATCAACATGGCAGAGCAGCAGGACTAAACATTTTCAAATCATAAGCAAGCAGTATGTTAAATGTGGAAGTGCACTTTCATGAAGCATGGAATAATGGAGCAACACTAATTATAGTAGCCAAGTTCAAGAATGCAAATGAAATTGCTACATACGGTAAATGGTCGTGAGCAAATAACAAGACAGGACATGGTGATTCAGCAAATTAGTAAACTTAGCTCAACATAGTGGCTAACATCACAAAACTAGTGATCATGGTAAATCAGCAAATGTAGCATGTATGTTTCAAATGGGAAGTCAAAGTACAACCACAATTCTATGGTGTAGTAGCAGCATTTTCACATGCACAGTGTATCAAATGGTTCAACTCAACATTGATGTACATGTTTGCATAAGTCTTAAAAATTCAAGCAGTGATGAAGAAATACACACAGAATAACATACACACACACACACACACACATATATATATATGAATGTATGTATGTATGTATATGTATATGTACTGCTGATTGGACTGCAGTATAGAGGCATTATACAAGCTCAAGGTAAACAGAAAATGTGATGATCAGGAAGCATGAAATTCGACATAACAGCATATACATACAAGGTGTTCATATTTCCTGATCATACATGGGTTTCATGGTAACAATCAAATAGGGGTACACTACTCAAGACAATGCACATCAGATTTTACATATGACCAGCATTGAAATGCTACAGCAAAGCAGTTATATTCATGCATGATGCAAGTCAGAATCACTACAAGGGACAATCACTTAAATGTGTTCCGGAGATTTTGGAAATTAACAATAAACAACACAATTTTTTTTGGTAGGAAATTAAATTGATTTTGTTTCTAATATTGGACAAGCAAAGTAACAATTCTAAATGGAAAGAAACTGACCAGATTCAAAAGATGAAATAGTTCATGACTGGAATTCATATGTATGCAGAAATCACAATTTCATTTTTGGCAAGCCTCTTATTTATTTCCAGAAAGTCTTTTAAGATATTTTTGGCAACATTTTCCTGGAATGTTTTTTTTTAACAAATGAAAATTGTAACACCCTACCTCTGCTAGGGTCACTCACAAAGGGAATGCACTAGTTTTGGTGGAGTATTATCTAGGTAAACATACACAGAGATATCACAAGGCAGAACATAAATACAGCAGTGGTAGAAATTAAAAACCAAAATTTTATTATTTTCAAGAAAAGAGTCAAAACCTCATATATCCAAGGTACAAATTATTCCATTACATCAAGTTCCAAATAAGGAAGCATAAATTTAAGATAACAAAAGTAAATTATTCCCCATAAATAGCAGAAGTGCAGCCATAGCATAGCTCAAGACCAAACTGTACATGAGCTGACAGGAAGCAAACTAAATCCAAGCTAAGGGCTAGTGTTTCCTCCCTGAGAACCTGGGGGGAGGGGGGAACGAAAGAAAAAGTGTCAGTCATAAGACTGGTAAGCCCTAGTGACTTTCAGTATAAAAACTAGTAAAGGTAACATGACATGTGGAAACTAGAATTAAACATAAGGATGATAACAGGACTGGTATGATAATTAAGATAACAAGATAAGTCAAGTCTAGCATCGCATATTCAAGATTCGCTACACCAACTGTACTAGTGTTCTAACCTATGTCAAGTATCAATCATGAAATGATCCCTTGGCCCAATATCACGAAGTGACCCATTACGGGGTCCTACGGTACGATCTACTAATCGATCGGCTCCCTACAAGTTCTAGCTCGTCAAATGTCTGTGTCATACGGCCCTATAACGAAATGTAGTCACTTGTGCTAGGTCCACCCTAGGGTGTATCAAGCCCTAGGGCGCCAACCACCGACACGAATCAAGCACGCACAGTGTAAACCTACGGGTGCCCAATGCCTGCTTTTTCAACTCCGGATGTAGCAACCCGCATTCTACGCACCTAGTATCGTAGAATATTTATTTCTTTTTCGTATGAAGTCGTTTGGTCATGTAACTTTGGAAGACGGCTACTGGGGTCATTTCCCATGTTCATGATTTTTGCTGATTTTTAAATGACCGTTTTGCCCCCAACCGATACTGTTTTGGCCATAGTTTTTGATTGGAAAGGAATTTTGACCTGAAACCACTTCCATTAGATTTGTTTGATGGTTTACAATTCCGTAGAGTGGTCACATTAGCCAAACGGACTCACCGTTTGGGAGATATGGCTGAAACAAGTTTCAGATAGTGAAAAACAGCTTAATTGGGCTTAACCAGGTGATTAACAGCTAGGCCCAAAGGGGAATTTCGGGTTTAGAGGTATCCAAGGGCTGCTACGGTTTAGAAAACGATTTTTACTTCATTTTTCAGCCACCACAAACATGTCTTCCACTCTAGCCATGGCCTCCACCTTCTAATTTCATTCCAAATCGCCTCTAATCACTTTCTAATCGAAGATCAAGCAAAACTACATCAAATCAAGGGGGATTAGCACTAAATCAGAGAAGGTGTTGCTGGAACACATTAGAATTCAACCCAAACAGAGAATCATTTCAGATCTATAGTTTACTTTGTGGCTAAGGTGAGTGATTAGCTTTGTTTTTCACTAATTACGGCTAATTAGGGTAATTAGCGAAGATTAGCGAAATTATAACTCAGAAAAATCTAGAAAAATTCCTAAAATTCTAAAACATCATTTTTTGCCTCTAATATGAATTTGGGTTAATTTCGACCAATTTTGCTAATCCCGGAATTTAGGGGATTAAGGGGTGATTAGTGATAATTAGCGAATTTATGCATGTTAAAAATCTGGAAAAATATTCATAAATTGCTAAATATTATTTTAGGCCTCTGTTGGCTGATTTGGTTAAGTTTTGTTAATCCTATCATTAGATTTTCTTAAACATGATTAAGAGGGATTAAGGGAAAATATGGGGTTTTTGGCTATGTTTGATCCGTTTTAACATACCATATTGTTGTTTTGCTGTTTGTGGATGTTTATACATGTTGCTATGACTGTATGGTATGCTTTATGATTGATTAGAAAAGTTATAATGGTCAAAAACGCTATCGTATGGCGTAAACAGTCGTTGGAAGAGTTGCAGAAAAATATGCAGGAAACCGGATCGGATCGCCCCCTTTCTTCTCCGACCCGACCCGATCGCGAGCATGCATTCACGAGCCACCTCATGTTGAGGGTCACGAATTGATCCAGAGGCCATCAAATCCGATCGTGAAGGACCATCGCGAAGCGCCATGAGAGAAGGAGCCACGAACCAGTGGGGTATCACGACCCGAACCCGTGCAGTTGCCTCGTCCCGATCCGATGGAAGGACTCGACCCGAACCGCTTCAGAAGCCCACGAGCTGATAGGCAGGGGGATCGCGACCTGGAGAACACGACCCGATCTGATGGGCGATCACGAACCGATCCGGATGGAGGAAGAAGACGAGCCGTGCCTATATGATGATCATGAACTGAGTGAAGACCGATACGGAGATGATGACCAAAAACCCGAGATGATGGAAGTTAGAGCTCAGGATCCAGATGAGAACCAATGAGTTCACTTCATGATTGGGCTTTGCTGCAGGACGTGTGCAAAGGGGTTATCGGTATCCGTAACCTTGGTTCACTATTGACAGATAGATTAGGGGCTTATAGTGATAGTTGTACGGGATTGGATTCCGTCATGGCCCAAAGGATTAGGTGACCAAAGTAAAGGATATCGTATGCTTTACGTACTGAGTGAGGGATGTGAGGATGATTGCTATGCTTGATTGTTTGACATCACTATGACATGCACTTCCCCACCCCCGTATTTCTTACACTATATGTTAGTGGCACCATAGAGTATTGTACGGTATGTAGTGCTAACTCTTTGGTTGGAGGTCCAGGTTTAGTTATGATTGGATTATACCTGTTATTGTTTTGTTTTGGTCCTTATCGCTCATACCAGACTTTTGTCTGACCTAGTGTTTTATGTCTCTTCTTATTACTCCGGGTGCTCACACGAGCAGACTAGTGACAGGTTAGCTGGTGATGCACGAGTAGCTGATCTGGAGGCGAGCAGGAGGCTTCCACGTATGATATATATAGATATTCTCCCTGTGTCGTTGGTGGTCACTACTTTGGGCATTAGTAGTGTACCTTTCTTGTTTAGCTTTTTGAGACAGTTTTAAAAGTTGTAGTAATGATGTTGGCTTTGGATTATAAGCTGTATTTTGGATTTTCCGCTGCTATGATAGTTTGTTTCGGCTTATACACTGTCTCACCTGTTTTGTGTCAAGTATATGTTATGAATATATTTTATCCCATGCGCTGTGAGACATATTATAGGTTCTTTGTTAGTTCATTCTCTTCTTTCTTTTCTTCTGATGATCGTTCCGTGCTAACTGGACATGTGTACAGCGCACTTTTGGAGTAAATGTCAGTTGGTGCAGGCCGGGCCATCACATTTGGTATCAGAGCTCTAGGTTGCGTTGTAAACCAAGGAAAAGACACCAGGGAGAGATAACATGTATATGAGAGCGCGTATTTGTGATTATTTTGGTTTTCAAAAGTTATATCTATATATATTATTAGTATAGCTAAGGATGAAGTCGTACTGCACTGGCACCACTATGGAGATGGTTAATCGTTTTCTCTCTTCAGATTTGACGATGAGCCGAAATTTGAGAGGTGCTGGTAGAGGAGCCAATAATGGGAATGCTCCTGACATGAGGACTATGTTCACTGACCTTATGAGAGAGATGCTTAGGGATGCTCGGGGAGTCGTTCCTAATGCTGCTAATGGTGGTGGTGCAGTAGTGGAGGCGCCTAGGGCCGATTTTGCTAAGTTGTGCAAGGATTACACTAACCTTGGTGGAAAGCCATTCCACGGAACGGAGTCGGCCACGGATGTTCAGGATTGGTTGGATAGCTGTGATCGTATCTTCGAAGACTTGGATATTGAGGATGCGGTGAAGAGAAGGCTAGCGTCTCGTCAGTTGCAAGGGCGAGCGATGAATTGGTGGAATACCATTAAGACAGCTACTCTAGAGGATCAAGTTACTTGGAATCAGTTTAAGACTCGCTTTTGTGATAAGTTTATTCCAACTGCTCTTAAATCAGAATTGTTCAAGAAGTTTTTGGAGCTTAAGCAAAATGGTAGAGCAGTCTCGGAGTATATCGCTGAATTCGACACTTTATCGAAATATGGATTGTCCCTTATCGATACGGTCGAAAAGAAGAACGAAAAGTTCATAACTGGCTTGGATGCGTACTTGGGGGAAAGACCTATAAACCATATCGATGAGACGTTCGAGTCTATTATAGGAAAGGCATTAAGGTCAGAGAGCCTTTTTCCTAAATTGAAGATCGAAGTTGCTATTGCATCTACAGAGGAGCCAAAGCCGCAAGCAGGCGGTGAAGGCAAGAAGAATTCTCAAAACAAGAGGAAGCAGAACCCGAACAAGGATGGTCAAAATAAGAAAAATAAGAAAGATGGCACTGCGGCCAGGCGGGACATCACAAGGATGATTGCCCACAAACTCCTAGGGAGAAGCAGATCGTGAAAGCGTATGATATCAACGTTGTTCCTTCTTCGTCGAATGCTCCAAGTGCGGCGCAGAAGGGAAAGGGTGTCGTTATAAAAGGTATGCTTTCTATTTAAGATGTTTCTATTCGGGTATTGTTTGACAAACCCGAGATAGTTGATAGACCTCTAGTTGTGACGACCCGATTGGTGGTTCGACTAACCTTATCATGATTTTCCGTAACGTGGTCTTATCGAGTCATGGATGTATGTTTGTTTGTGTTTGCTTTGTTTAGGCTTTACTGGGTTTAGCATTATTTTGGGGAGTCGATCTACTCCAAAGGTGTAGGGTGGTATTAGGTACCTACCTAGTGATGGTGATAATGACTAGAGTCAAGGAAGATGAGAGGTTATCGTTGTAATAAGTTCTAGTTGTCTCTTGGAGGCAAATGAGTGCTCCAGTGCTTAGTTGTTTTGTTAATATCACCTCACGTGGATTGTCCGAACTCGGAGGAGATGTTCCATGGGCGCTTGTCTGATATTGGTTTAGGCCTTTGGGATTTGTACTTGGGGAATGTCGATTTCGACAAGGATGGTTTGTGTGAGGGATAAAATAGTTGTTGTGATTTTTCATTGGATGATGTCTTGGTTTACTCGAGGAGTGATGGGCAGACGGAACATGATAAGACTGTTCGATGGTATGGACTGCCCCTAGTTAGACTCAATAGGGTTATGAGATGACTCGAGTGGGACTCGAGAAAGATGCAAAGTAATGGATTGTTTAGAACCCTATGTTGATGTTCTCTTTGGATAGTAGGACTTTGAGGGAATAGGATGTGTTCGTTGATCATGGAAGATGCAACGAAGATTAGGACGATTCAAGTTGGACTTGAACTCGTAAAAGAAAATGGGTGTTCGTTGATCTTGGAGATGCAATGGATAGGGAGATGACTCACGTTGGACTAGAGTTTGTCGGTACTCAAGAATGGGTCTGAGTTATAGATTGACTCGAGTTGGACTCGAGAAGGCTGCATGGAATTGGATTTGGCTCGATTTGGACTCGAGAGGGCAGCAAGATAATGGATAGACTTGGGTTGGACTCAAGTATTTTAGGCGGACTAAAAGTAGGGGTATCTGGGGACGCCCACTTACCTTGGATCCGTTGGACGTGATTTAGTTATCCTTGGAGGATAAACATACGTTGGACGTACCGTAGTCCGTTTGGAGGCAGAGTTTCCATTAGTTATTGATGTTGGTTGGACCAGACATACAGGTATTGACATGTTCAAGGCTTTAGCAGGTGATACATAGGATTTGTTTGATGGATGCTATTGTTGTTGTGTTTGTTCTTCCCTTTCTTCTCTTGAGCGTCACCCGTAGGATCCTATTGAATGGAAATAGGATACGTTCGTTGATCATGGTGATATGACGGGTGTAAATACTTTACATTAGACTTGAAGTATGTTGGACATTTTGGTGCGTCCGTTGTCTTGGAGTTTCAACGGATATAGGAGTTTCAGTTGGACTTGGACTCATAGGTATAGTACCTAGGTTCATTGGATGAGTCTAGTTCACCTTTGGAAGGTGAATGTACGTTGGACGTGTAGTACGAATATGGGTAGGGTACCTGGGTTCATTGGATGAATCTAGTTCACCTTTAGAAGGTGAATGTACGTTAGACTTACAGTACGGATATAGGTGTAGTGCCTAGGGTCATTGGATGAGTCTAGTTTGCCTCTAGGAGGTGAATGTACGTTGGACGTGCAGTACGAATATAGGAAGGACTCAAGTTGGACTTGAAAGGATATTTGGAATGTAGTTGAAAATTTGGCGTATAGGGTTGGATTACCTAAGGAAATGACAGTATAGACGAATGCCATAGTATCGGACTGGGTGCAATAGCTGATGCATTGGGTAAGAGACATGCCAGCTTAGAGGCTATTTTTCTGGAATGGAAGGAACTGGAGTATATCACGGGATATGACTTCAGACCTAAGTGCGAATTGGATTCAGAAACGCTAGTAAGCTTGACAATTAGATCGATCTAGATTAAGTGGATCGGTTCAATTCAGAGAGACGATCCCAACCTATTAGAAATTGTCTCTAGGGTAGAGATGGGAATCGATGGCGAGAGAACGACTGTACTTGGGAAGTAGAGAATGACATAAGAAAGTCGTATCCAAAGCTCTTTGCCTGGTAAGACTTTAGCGGCGATGATTCTTCCCTTGTTAGTAAACCACATGTTAGGGCAGAACGGTTCTGTTTGTTTTGCATGTTTGATTGTTGTATATGGTTGGTAGGCATGCGGGATCCTTTGTATATTTTGGGTTAAGGAATTTCGGGGACGAAATTTCTTAAGGGGGGGAGAATGTAACAACCCGCATTCTACGCATCTAGGATCATAGAATATTTATTTCTTTTTCGTATGAAGTCGTATGGTCATGTAACTTTGGGAGACGACTATTGAGGTCATTTCCCATGTTCATGATTTTTGCCGATTTTAAATGACCGATTTGCCCCCAGCCGATACTGTTTTGGCCATAATTTTTGATTGGAAAGGAATTTTGACCTAAAACCACTTCCATTAGATTCGTTTGATGGTTTAAAATTCCGTAGAGTTTTCACATTAGCCAAACGGACTCACCGTTTGGGAGATATGGCTGAAACAAGTTTCAGATAGTGAAAAACAGCTTAATTGGGCTTAATCGGGTGATTAACAGCTAGGCCCAAAGGGGAATTTCGAGTTTAGAGGTATTTAAGGGCTGCTATGGTTTAGAAAACGATTTTTATTTCATTTTTCAGCTGCCGCAAACATGTCTTTCACTCTAGCCATGGCCTCCACCTTCTAATTTCATCCCAAATCGCCTCTAATCACTTTCTAATCGAAGATTAAGCAAAACTACATCAAATCAAGGGGGATTAGTACCAAATCAGAGAAGGTGTTGCTGGAACACATTAGAATTCGACCCAAACAGAGAATCATTTCAGATCTATAGTTTACTTTGTGGCTAAGGTGAGTGATTAGCTTTGTTTTTCACTAATTACGGCTAATTAGGGTAATTAGCGAAGATTAGCGAAATTATAACTCAGAAAAATCTAGAATAATTCCTAAAATTTTAAAACATTATTTTATGCCTCTGATATGAATTTGGGTTAATTTCGACCAATTTTGCTAATCCCGGAATTTAGGGGATTAAGGGGTGATTAGTGTTAATTAGCGAATTTATGCATGTTAAAAATCTGGAAAAATATTCATAAATTGCTAAATATTATTTTAGGCCTTTGTTAGAAAATTTGGATGATTTTGTTAAGTTTTGTTAATCCTATCATTAGATTTGCTTAAACGTGATTAAGAGGGATTAAGGGAAAATATGGGGTTTTTGGCTATGTTTGATCCGTTTTAACATACCATATTGTTGTTTTGCTGTTTGTGGATGTTTATACATGTTGCTATGACTGTATGGTATGCTTTATGATTGATTAGAAAAGTTAGAATGGTCGAAAACGCCGTCGTATGGCGTAAACAGTCGTTGGAAGTGTTGCAGAAAAATATGCAGGAAACCGGATCGGATCGCCCCTTTTCTTCTCCGACCCGACCCGATCACGAGCATGCATTCACGAGCCACCTCATGTTGAGGGTCACGAATTGATCTAGAGGACATCACAATCCGATCGTGAAGGACCATCGCGAAGCGCCATGAGAGAAGGAGCCACGAACCAGTGGGGTATCACGAACCGAACCCGTGCAGTTGCCTCGACCCGATCCGATGGAAGGACTCGACCCGAACCGCTTAAGAAGCCCACGAGCTGATGGCCAGGGGGATCGTGACCTGAAGAGCACGACCCGATCCGATGGGCGATCATGAACCGATCCGGATGGAGGAAGAAGACGAGCCGTGCCTATATGATGATCATGAACTGAATGAAGACTGATCCGGAGATGATGACCAAAACCCCGAGATGCAAAGGTAGTCCAAATGGAAGTTAGAGCTCAGGATCCAGATGGGAACCAATGAATTCGCTTCATGATTGGGCTTTGCTGGGGGACGTGTGCAAAGGGGTTATCGGTATCCGTAACCTTGGTTCACCATTGACAGATAGATTAGGGGCTTGTAGTGATAGTTGTACGGGATTGGATTCCGTCATGGCCCAATGGATTAGGTGACCTAAGTAAAGGATATCGTATGCTTTACGCACTGAGTGAGGGATGTGAGGATGATTGCTATGCTTGATTGTTTGACATCACTATGACATGCACTTCCCCACCCCCGTATTTCTTACACTGTATGTTAGTGGCACCGTAGAGTATTGTACGGTATGTAGTGCTAACTCTTTGGTTGCAGGTCCCGGTTCAGGTATGATTGGATTATACTTGTTATTGTTTTGTTTTGTTGCTTATCGCTCATACCAGACTTTTGTCTGACGCAGAGTTTTTTGTCTCTTCTTATTACTCTGGGTGCCCACACGAGCAGATTAGAGACAGGTTAGCTGGTGATGCACGAGTAGCTGATCTGGAGGCAAGCAGGAGGCTTCCACGTATGATATATATAGATATTCTCCCTGTGTCGTTGGTGGTCACTACTTTGGGCATTAGTAGTGTACCTTTCTTGTTTAGCTTTTTGAGACAGTTTTAAAAGTTGTAATAATGATGTTGGCTTTGGATCATAAGCTGTATTTTGGATTTTCCGCTGCTATGATAGTTTGTTTCAGCTTATACACTGTCTCACCTGTTTTGTGTCAAGTATATGTTATGATTATATTTTATCCCATGAGCTGTGAGACATATTACAGGTTCTTTGTTAGTTCATTCTCTTCTTTCTTTTCTTCTGACGACCGTTCCATGCTAACTGGACATGTGTACAACGCACTTTTGGAGTAAATGTCGGTTGGTGCGGGGCGCGCCGTCACAACGGACTACGTGCACGACCATAGTCCGCCTGAACCTACGATGGCGCACCTACTCAGCTGTCATTCTGGTCGCTTACAATCAACCCAGTAATCGTGCCCCACCCTGCCTAGTCCCAGGGTATCGTGATACATATAAGTGGGTTACTGCTGAAAAGGACCGCGTAACTAGGGTTTCTAACGGGTTAAGTGTTGTCATTTAAATTCGTGACTTAACCCTATCCAAATCATGTATCAAGTTGGTTAAGTGTGTTCAAGCGGTTCATGACTCAACCCTATCAAATCATCGTGTCAAATTGGTTAAGTATATTCAAGTGGTTCATGAATTAACCCTATCATGTGGCATTAATTCATTAATGCACCCCAACCTCTAACATTAGACTGGTTGTTGTGGTCACTGGATTTGCCGGGCGGTTCCGGGCAGATTTACACCACAACACAGTCTAACCTCGGGTTTTACGTGCGATATGACCAACTACCCACATTGGATCCTATTGTTTGCAGTCACTGGATTAGCCGGGCGGTTCCGGGCAGATTTACACTGCAAACTCAACCAAACCTCGAGTTGGCCATTTTCAAATTCATTCTAAGTGTCATGTCCAGATTCAAGTTTCGAGTCTAAATACATGTCAAGTTTTCAGGTCATGTTTCATGTCAAATCGTGTCAAGTTCATGTCCATATCCAGGTTCAAGTTATGACAACGTTCATGTTCAAGTTCAAAGCCAATTCATGTTTTACCTAATCTACCCAAATCGTATTCCCATCGCACGTAAACTCGAATCGATACAAATAAATCTAATTAGGGAATAACATAAAAAGGGATGGGTATAAGGTGGAAAAAGTGATTACTAGCATAGCATGGTATAACTTGAGATAAATGATTATAACATTACTGGCATATGGAATATCAGCCTCAAACATAAAGATTCCAAATCTAGCAAAATAAGGTACAAGTCAAGATAACAGTTGACATAAGGTGATAGTCATAAACTTGTGACTAATAGCAGATTCAACATTGCAGGCATGATAATATGAGGAGTTTTTCTTTTTGATTTACAACATGAATTGGCCCCAAATCAATGTCATAGTAATATACCCAAAATTCCAGATCCAAGATGAATAAGAATGGATGTAAAACAGTCATCATACACAGGTCCAATTTCAATTTACAACATATTCATATTACGTTTACAGTTTAAATCTAAAAGTAACTGGGGCTTACAGATCGTGGTTCGAGAATTAGAAAAAGAAAGTCGATGTTGAATCTTTATATGCTTAGTCGAGTCCTAACAGAAATCCCCAAATCAACAATTCTCTTAACGTAGTTTCGACGTAGAAGAAGTAGTCCCTTTCTCTAACTTTTCAACCAGAATTAGAGCAGCATATGGTCAGAGAGAATTTTGTGTAGAGAGACTAGTGTTAGGGGTTGTTTATATAGGGTCAGGTCAACGAATGTAGACAGAAACGAGGCCAGAAACATCAAAGCGAACTCAGACTCAAAAATGGGTTCTGTTACCAGGTCGACCCCCAGGTTGACTCTATGGTCGACCTGGTCCTAGGCAGGTCGACTCTATAGTCGACCCCTAGGTCGACCTGGTCCTGGGCGGGAAATTTCCCGCCCAGTCTGTTCTGTGGTTTGAATTCGAAATTTGAATTCGAATTCTGAGCTGTTTTGAACTTGAAATTTTCTGAAAACTTTGAAAGGTCATAACTTGGTCATACGGACTCCGATTTTCGAAAACTCAGACTCGTTTCCAAGTAGAATTTCGAGACGAACGCAATGGCATTAATTCTGCCTTGATTTATAGTTATAAAACGTTATCAAAATACGGGTTGTTACATTCTCCCCTCCTTAAGGGATTTCGTCCCCGAAATCTCTAAGTTAGGGAGGATGTGTCCTACCATCCATCATCCATCTACTCAAAACATCAACCATAAGCAACCATTGTCCTTAAAAGGTTTCTAGTGCTGTATGAACATATGCAGAAAGTGTGTGTATATGTACTTATCTAATGCAAAAGATCAGGCGGTTACTGATTTAGTAGACCTCCTTAATGCAAAATATGTTCGTATAATGAATCCAACATGTATGCAAAAATTCCAAACATACTTTAGAATCTCTACATGAGTGCACAAACATTCATTCATATGCAAGATCCAAGTGACAGCATTACAAGTTCCATCCATGTGCAAGTATAAGCACTCATGCATATGCAACATGAAAATGTGACTGAGCCGATCTAGTGCCTAATGTGTGCCATGCGTCCACTAGCAAACACTTGCAACCATTTGCAAACATCAACCATAACATGTTTCAGTCACATGTTTACATTCATATGGTTCTACCTACGGTTCTCAAGATAAGATCGAGAAGATAACAAGACAAACGTAGGTAGTAAAAGCATGATACGAAAAGGTTTTCAAGTTTATACGAAAAGAGATCGAGAATGTACCCTCAAAAAGAAATGGGTAAAGCACGCGTATCTTCTCTTCGGTTTCCCAAGTTGCTTCTTCTTGGGCTTCACTCCACTGCACTTTAACTAGCTTGACTTCTCGATTCCTTAGCTTCTTAATCTCCGTTCCTAAGATACGAATCGGAACTCGCCTCAATGTTGCTTCTTTTTCCACTTCTACGTCTTCAAGGATGCTTTGCTCAACCACTTCGGCCGACTCATGCAAGCACTTTCGGAGATGCGAGACGTGAAAGACATTGTGTACTCCAGTTAGCTTCTCGGGTAAGTCTACCTTATAGGCCATCTGTCCAATCCTCCCAGTGATAGGGAACGGTCCTACGAACCTTGGTGCTAGCTTTCCAACTGCTCTAAAACGAACTACATTGCGTAAAGGAGAAACTTTTATAAAGACCATATCTCCGACTTCGAACTCTAGGTTTGTCCTTCTCTTGTCCGCATAAGACTTCTGTCTATCTTGGGCAGTTTTCATCCGTCAACCTTCTTAGAAGTGTCCCTTATCATGTTAGGCCCAAGTATAAGCCTGTCTGTCGTCTCCCACCAACAAGTTGGTGACTTGCACGGTCTTCCATACAAGGCTTCGAACGGTGACATCCTGATGCTAGCTTGATAACTATTATTATAAGCAAACTCCACGAGAGGAAGATAGTCTTCCCAAGTACCACCAAAGTCAATAATGCATAGCCTCAGGAGATCTTATAGTACCCTATTTACCCTTTCAGTTTGTCCATCCGTCTATGGGTGATAGGCCATTCTTAAACTCAGTCGTGTGCCCATTTCTTCTTGCAGACTATTCCAAAAATGGATAGTGAAAATCGGGTCACGATCACTAACTATACTAGAAGGAACCCCGTGCAACCGTACTACTTCTCGAAGGTAAATAGACGCTAGCCATGATGCGGTCCTCTTGCTTTTTACCGGAATGAAGTGAGCACTTTTCGTGAGTCTATCTACTATGACCCATATGCTAGTATTTCCCTTCCTCGACCTAGGCAATCCATCCACGAAATCCGTAGAGATACTTTCCCACTTCCATTGCGGAACCTCCAAAGGATGTAATAGCCCACCGGGCTTCTTCGACTCGGCCTTTACTTGTTGGCATACCACGCACCTTGAAACGAACTCTGGCACGTCCTTTTTCATTCCAGCCCAAAAGAATATGCATTTCTTATCTCTGTACATCTTATCCCCTCCGGGATGTATAGTCATCTTTGAGTGGTGCGCCTCTTTGAGAACTTTCCTTACTAAGTCTCCCACTTGTGGGACACATAGCCTTCCATGACGCCTTAGCCATCCCTTGTCATCTATGGCATACCTACCGAGGTGACTTGACGTCTCACCAATAATCAGCTTGTCCATGATTTCGACTATCTGTGGGTCTTCCTTCTGTGAAGTCCCTACTTGATCTAGAAGTGTAGGTCTTAACTCAAGAGATGCTAACGTATCAGTCAATGACTCAACAACATGTGTAAAATCAAAGGTTGCTATAAACTGTAGACTTTTCCTTTCAACAAACAAGGGACTCAAGGTCAACCTTTTCCTACTTAGCGCATCCGCGACCACATTACCCTTGCCAGGGGTATAAGCTATATCAAAGTCATATGATGCCAAGAATTCCGTCCACCTCTGTTGTCTCAGATTCAAATCTTTCTGTGAGAAGAGGTACTTGAGCGATTTGTGGTCGGTATACAGCTCGAACCTCTCCCCTAGAAGATAATGGCGCCAAGCTTTAAGCGCAAAAACAATCGCGGCCAACTCCAAGTCATGCGTGGGATAGTTTTTCTCATGAACTTTAAGCTGTCTGCTCCCGTAGCATATTACTCTTCAATCTTGCATTAGGGCAGCACCTAATCCTGTGCCGCACGCATCTGTGTACACCGTAAACACCTTGCCTCCGTCAGGTAATGCCAAAACTGGAGCTATGGTGAGGGCTCTCTTGAGTCTTTGAAGAGCAACGTCACACTCTATGTCCCATGCAAAAGCTAGGTTCTTCTTTGTTAACTTAGTAAGAGGGGCTGAAATCTTAGCGAAGTCCTTAACGAACTTCCTATAGTAGCCTTCCAAACCGAGAAAGCTCCTCACCTCCGTTGCATTCTTAAGAATTTTCCAGTCTTGTACCGTAACTACCTTTGCGGGGTCCACGGCTATGCCTTGCTTAGAAACTACATTTCCAAGAAACCGAACTTCCTTCCTCCAAAAATGGCATTTGGAGAACTTAGCCTTTAACTGGTGTGCTCTAAGCGTTTCCATGACTTCCTTGAGATGTCTAGCATGCTCTTCTTCATCTTTTGAGAAGATCAAAATATCATCCACGAAAACCACCACAAACTTGTGAAGGAACTCCTGAAACACCCTACTCATCAAATCTACAATGTACGCGGGTGCATTCGTTAACGAAAACAACATGACGAGCCATTCGAAGAACCCATCTGGAGTCCTAAACGCAGTTTTGTCAATGCTATCCTCAGCCGCTCTAAGCTGATGGAATCCAGTGGCTAGATCGAGTTGAGAGAAAACAGATGCTCCCACAAGTTGGTCAAACAAATCGTCGATTCTTGGCAGTGGGTGCCTATTCTTCTTCGTCAGCTTGTTTAACTCACGATAGTCTACGCACAGACGAAGCGATCCATTTGCCTTAGTAGCGAATACCACTGGAGCACCCCATTCAGAAATGCTTCACCTTATGAAATTTTTCTCAAGCAACTCCTTAACTTGTTCACTGAGCTCTCTTCTTTCTCGCTGGGCCATGTGCCTAACGGGCAATGAAACTGGCTTGGCATTATCAACAAGATAAATTCGGAAGTCTATCTCGCGTTTAGGAGGTAACCCCCTCACCTCATCAAAGACATCTGGATATTCTCGGACCACTCTTACAGATTGCAAATTATCGACGGGCGAGTCAAGAGATTCAAGATAACACAACATGACCGGACCCTTAGGGTTACAAGAAATTTCAAGGGTATTACCAAGGTGAGTCATGAGCCTCACTACCCTTTGTTCACAATCAAGAATGGCTCCATAATTGGACAGTCAATCCATACCTAGGATCAAACCGTATCCCATAAATCCGAGAACATAAGCATTACACGTGAATTCTACGCTTAAGATAGAGATCCTCAAATCCACACACATCATAGATAAATGGGCGGAGCCCCCAATTGGATTTGAAACTATAACGGGATCCTCAACCAAACTAGTACTTAGTTGCATATTTTCAACAATATCAGAAGAAATAAAAGTATGCGATGCGCCAGAGTCAAATAAGGTTCGAACAGGAAAGTCAGAAATGTAAACAAGGCTTTCTACGGAAATATTACTACCTCGGTCAAGTGCTGGAGTGGTGTTGAGAGCATGCAACTGCCCTCCAGAAGGTCCTGCTCGCTGGGTCTGCCCTTGCCCCTGTCCTTGCTTCTTAGGGCAATCCTTGCTGATGTGTCCAGTATCTCCACAATGAAAGCATTCACCCAACTTCCTCTTCTTCTTTCTACAGCCTTTAGCTAGATGTCCCGTAATACCACAAAAGTTACATTTCCTTGTCTCACGTGCCTTATTATTATTGTTGTTGTTGCCCTTGTTATTCTTGTTATTCTTGTTGCCTCCTTTCTTGAAGTCAACCTTCTTATTCTGGGTCTCATTAGGCTTAACCTCCTTCTTGCTATTCTTGTCTTCCTCATGAAGTAAAGCCATATCCTCCAAGCTTTCAAAGGTCGCCCCCATGGGTATATGAGTTATGGCCAAACTGTGTAGTGGCTCGTTCAATCCTCGAGCAAAGCGTACAACCTTTTTCTGGGCCGTGTTGACCAAGTCCAAACCGAACCGAGCAAGTTGATTAAACTTATTCACGTACTCCCTAACAGACATGTCCCCTTGCTTGAGTGCTAGGAACCACTCCATCTGAAGGTTCTCTTCCGCTGACGATAAGAATTTAAGCCCAAACCTCTCTCTAAAGTCTGCCCAAGTCTCAACTGGCCTGGTAGCGTTGGTGACTTCCCACCAAAATGCAGCTTCCTCTTTCAATAACCATGCTGCCAACTGAACTTTCCTATGGTCCTCCACATCAAAGATAATAAACAAGTCTTCAGTCTCCTTTAGCCAGTTTCGTGCCTCAACAAAGGTTTCGATTCCAATGAAGTTCTTGTCGCCCATTGCTTTAAAGTCTTTGCATATTTTGGCAAAGGCGGTACCAGGAGGAGGAGGAACCGCGGCCACTGGGGGAGGAGGAGGAGGGATATCTGCCGGGCCCGCGCCGTTGGCCCTAGCTTCCAAGTACCTTCGGAACCATCCAGGTACGGGTATTCCCTCAGGAAGGTTAAGATCAGACATGCTGAAAAACGAAAAGAAAAAGATTCAAACGACGAAACAAAGGAAAGTGCTAATGGATTTTGGGGAATAGCCTTTTTAAACATAAAACTTTTCTTGAAAAATGCTTCTTTATAAATGGTTTTGAAAATAGTTTTAGAAGGTTTTTAAAACTTTTGCCCAGCCAGGTAACCTTCTGCTCTGATACTAAATGTAACACCCCACCTCTACTAGGGTCACTCACATAGGGAATGCACTAGTTTTGGTGGAGTATTATCTAGGTAAACATACACAGAGATATCACAAGGCAGAACATAAATGAAGCAGCGGTAGAAATTAAAAACCAATTTTTTTTATTATTTTCAAGAAAAGAGTCAAAACCTCATATATCCAAGGTACAAATTATTCCACTACATCAAGTTCCAAATAAAGAAGCATAAACTTAAGATAACAAAAGTAAATTGTTCCCTATAAATAGCAGAAGTGCAGCCATAGCATAGCTCAAGACCAAACCATACATGAGCTGATAGGAAGCAAACTAAATCCAAGCTAAGAGCTAGAGTTTCCTCCCTGAGAACGTGGGGGGGGGGGGGGGAGGGGAAACGAAAGAAAAAGAGGCGAAAGAAAAAGGGTCAGTCGTAAGACTGGTAAGCCCTAGTGACTTTCAGTATAAAAACTAGTAAAGGTAACATGACATGTGGAAACCGGAATTAAATATAAGGATGATAACAGGACTGGTATGATAATTAAGATAACAAGATAAGTCAAGTCTAGCATCGCATATTCAAGATTCGCTGCACCAACTGTACTAGTGTTCTAACCCATGTCAAGTATTAATCATGAAATGATCCCTTGGCCCAATATCACGAAGTGACCCATTACGGGGTCCTACGGTACGATCTACTAATCAATCGGCTCCCTACAAGTTCTAGCTCGTCAAGTGTCTGTGTCATACGGCCCTATCACAAAATGTAGTCACCTGTGCTAGGCCATCCTAGGGTGTATCAAGCCCTAGGGCGCCAACCACCGACACGAATCAAGCACGCACAGTGTAAACCTACGGGTGCCCAGTGCCTGCTCTTTCAACTCCGGACTACGTGCACTACCATAGTCTGCCTGAACCTACAATGGCGCACCTACTCAGCCGTCGTTCTGGTCGCTTACAATCAACCCAGTAATCGTGCCTCACCCTGCCTAGTCCCAGGGTATCGTGATACATCTAAGTGGGTTACTACTGAAAAGGACCGCGTAACTAGGGTTTCTAATGGGTTAAGTGTTGTCATTCAAATTCGTGACTTAACCCTATCCAAATCATGTATCAAGTTGGTTAAGTGTGTTCAAGCGGTTCATGAATTAACCGTATCAAAACATCGTGTCAAATTGGTTAAGTATATTCAAGTGGTTCATGACTTAACCCTATCATGTGGCATTAATTCATTAATGCACCCCAACCTCTCACATTAGACTAGTTGTTGTGGTCACTGGATTTGCCGGGCGGTTCCGGGCAGATTTACACCACAACATAGTCTAACCTCGGGTTTTATGTGCGATATGACCAACTACCCACATTGGATCCTATTGTTTGCAGTCACTGGATTTGCCGGGCGGTTCCGGGCAGATTTACACTGCAAACTCACCCCAACCTCGAGTTGGCCATTTTCAAATTCATTCTAAGTGTCATGTCCAGATTCAAGTTTCGAGTCTAAATTCATGTCAAGTTTTCAGGTCATGTTTCATGTCAAATCGTGTCAAGTTCATGTCCATATCCAGGTTCAAGTTATGACAACGTTCATGTTCAAGTTCAAAGCCAATTCTTGTTTTATCTAATGTACCCAAATCGTATTCCCATCGCACGTAAACTCGAATCGATACAAATAAATCTAATTAGGGAATAACATAAAAAGGGACGGGTATAAGGTGGCAAAAGTGATTACTAGCATAACATGGTATAACTTGAGATAAATGATTATAACATTACTGGCATATGGAATATCGGCCTCAAACATAAAGATTCCAAATCTAGCAAAATAAGGTACTAGTCAAGATAACAGTTGACATAAGGTGATAGTCATAAACTTGTGACTAATAGCAGATTCAACATTGCAGGCACGATAATATGAGGAGTTTTTCTTTTTGATTTACAACATGAATAGGCCCTAAATCAATGTCATAGTAATATACCCAAAAGTCAAGATCCAAGATGAAAAATAATGGATGTAAAACAGTCATCATACACAGGTCCAATTTCAATTTACAACATATTCATATTACGTTTACAGTTTAAATCTAAAAGTAACCGGGGCTTACAGATCGTGGTTCGAGAATTAGAAAAAGAAAGTCGATGTTGAATCTTTATATGCTTAGTCGAGTCCTAACAGAAATCCCCAAATCAGCAATTCTGACACGACCCGAACTTCCCCGTGAGGGAAAGCGCGGATAGCTTTCATTGTTATTACAACAATTCCATCAGATACAAGAATATACAGAGTATAAATGAATAAAATACATTCGATGAATATCAGAGATTACAATAAATTACATAGCAGCGGAAAAATATACAAAACACAACTGAAAGTGATACACGGATACAGAGCTTTCCGAGCATCGTTCCAGCTGTAAATCAGGATCCTGTGAATATAAATCTGCAAAACCAAAACTACTAGCTGCCCGTGTGGAAAATAGGGGCACCCAAAGTTTAGGTTAAAACAATAAACTCCAGTTCAATCATGTGACTGGTGTAAGAACTAAAACAGTTATTTAAAGCTTTACTTTACAAGAGAGTAATTCAAGGGACCACGCCGTATAACACGGAACGGGTTTCCTCCCAAGAATACCAGTGCATAGAATAAACAGCGCAATGCTTTTTAGAAAAATGAAGCTATTATAAGACCCAGGTCCCATCACACAATGCAACGCAAGCCGGAGGATAGGGTTTTCCCTTATAATAGCAAAACATGCTTGGTATGTTTTAAACAAATCATTTGATACTATTATAAGTGTATAGTGTCAAAACATTTTCAATCATAAATATCAATCCTAGGCGGCATGGGTACCATCTATCATGTCGCCATACTTGGCTCTACAAATAAAACTGAAATACACGTATTGGAAATTGGATTTCCGTCATGAGTCGAGGCAAGGGGCAAGCTCCTCTCCGCTTCGAGACACTTTAGCAAATGTCCCAGATTTTCGGGTTGTTACAAATTCTCTTAACGTAGTTTCGACGTAGAAGAAGTAGTCCCTTTCTCTAACTTTTCAACCAAAATTAGAGCAGCATAAGGTCAGAGATAATTTTGTGTAGAGAGACTAGTGTTAGGGGTTGTTTATATAGGGCCAGGTCAACGAATGTAGACAGAAATGAGGCTAGAAACATCAAAGCGAACTCAAACTCAAAAATGGGTTCTGCCACCAGGTCGACTCTATGGTCGACCTGGTCCTGGGCAGGTCGACTCTATAGTCGACCCCCAGGTCGACCTGGTCCTGGGCGGGAAATTTCCCGCCCAGTCTGTTTTGTGGTTTGAATTCGAAATTCGAATTCGAATTCTGAGCTGTTTTGAACTTGAAATTTTCTGAAAACTTTGAAAGGTCATAACTTGGTCATACGGACTCCGATTTTCGAAAACTCGTACTCGTTTCGAAGCAGAATTTCAAGACGAACGCAATGGCGTAACTCGTTACCCTTGATTCTTATTTTAAAAATTAATTCTGCCATGATTTATAGTTATAACACATTATCAAAATACGGGTTGTTACAAAAATCCAGAAGCTTATCTATCAATTTGGGGAAGGTACAAAATTCGGAATTTTCCAAATACATTCAAAGATCATAATTTCATTTTCTATTTCCAGTTTTTCATCTCACTCAAATTCAATCTTGGCAACAAAAGAGAATACACGCAAGCAATTCTTTATAGCCGAGAATCAAAACAGGAAGCCTCAAAAAATTAGGGACAATTTTCAATCGAGGAAAGCAATCAATCAGATCGAAGTCATTAAACATGAAATCAGAGAATTCAAAGGATTTATAATTCTATATACTCTACACCACATCATCACAGACAGGTATGAAGATCGAAACAAAGAGCAACTCGCAAGCAAATAAAAGCAAGAAAATTCAGATTACTTACGATTATTCGATCATCTTTAAATCAACGAGAGCCAGAGACAAAGACCAGATCGATCGACAAGCCAAGGATTTCAGCCTCAAAGCATCGATTTATCAGAACCACGATCGATATTTGGATTTCCAGAGAAACTCTAGTCTTTGAAGCCAGCCGCCCTTTTTTTCAACAAAGCAAAGGATCAGGCAAATAAGAAAACGAGTGGGCCGACCTATTTGGTTGGCTAAGACTAGTTGAATTGTTGAAAAGGGAAGATCTAATTTCTTTTTAAATCTAGGGTTTCTCAGTTTTTTTGTACTGTTTTTATTTTTGTTTTAAAAATTGTCTAACAGTTCTAGAGTCTGTAAAATCTAGAGGATTCAGTCAGGCTTGCAAAACCCAGACACCACCCATAGCTAGAAAGAAACATCATGTCCTCCTTGGGTCCCTTATCCCGTTTTTAACTCATACCATGGTGTGAGGCTCGCGAATTAATGCTATACACAAAGCTATGCTCTATTAAAGTCATGCTTTGACCATCAACCACAAGACTCTTCTTTTCAATAGAAGCCTTGATCATTTGCCTCTCAGCATGCCACAAAGGCAATTCATGCCATGCGACTGATATCTATCGATATATAACCTCTGAGCTCGCACGTCTTAGAGAAGGGCATTAAGCAAGAGAATAAATTCTTCGCCGCAAAACAGATATATATTTAATAGAAATCAATCAACACAGAATAAAATCCAATGTCAGATACACATCCATTTACAAGTTCGTTCTGGGTCTGAACAAAATCAGAGGCACCTTATTCCTCGTCCCATATGTCCAATACAGGAGAGCGGTCCTTGCATATCCGGTCGATCTCCAAGTACGTCTGGACGATCACCACTTATTACCTCATCTAGGGTGTACAGCCCAATCAAGACATCAGTAATCATCCAAACGATGTGAAGACCTCCGGTCTTCAACCACCGTCTTCATCGTCGACTTATCATCGAATCAGTTATTCAGAATGGGTATAAACCAGGCCTTTCCGAATAACTCGCGTAAATAATAAACAAGCGCTATAAAAACACAACATACGCTCAATCCAATTCTGATATTCTTTTATTTAAATATCCACATCTTTAGGGATTTGTTCCCATTAATTTTATCAAAGATAAATTCTTTGAAATTTACTCTTTAATCTTCCTTTGGATATCATTCAAACCATATTAAGGTTTTCCAAACTAGTATGGATTAACGCAACTTACCGAAGTAATCATTTGTTTAATTTCCCAATCCTAACCTATTCATCCCATGGAGCAAAACTGGTCATACCCCATATCTAACACCACATTGTTATAGGTAAATTTAATTACCATTTCCTATTCAAATCTAATTAAAGATTTAACTATCGCTTGGAGCAATAATGGTGATACTCCACTCTCGATCATTTCCCAAATTTGATAATTTAAAATATCAATTCACATTTCAATCTAATTAAAGATTCATTAAAACTCCACTTAATTTTAATCTTCTCAAAAATCAATATTAATGATTATTTAACTTTGGAAACACAAACATGTCGCATCGACAATCTACGCCGTACTATTGATTTCTGCCGATATATAACCTCTAAGCTCGTACGTCTCAGAGAAGGGTGTTAAGCAAGAGAATAAATTCTCCGCCACCAAACAGATATATATATATAGCAGAGATCAACCATACAGTTTGAAATACAACGTTAAACATGTAATCTTGTTTTGAACTGGATTAAAGAACTAATGTCATTTAAAACACATTTCACGATAAACCCAAAATCAAATTCCATTATTCATGGAATCTTCACGGAAAACAGATCAATATATATAATCGATATCAATTTCCGTATCGTACTAATAACATAAATGGAATAACGACAAAGCCATTTAAGTTCCATATATAATTATAGTCTTCCTCCATAGAAGCTCATTTCAATTATTATCAAATCGAATTCCATTCAATTCCAATTTAATAAATTAAATTGGAAAACTTTACTTTGGAAATTTCCTATTAAATCTTAATAAAAAGATTTATAAATCCCAAATCCCATTTCACTGTAAATCGAGTTAAATAACGAATGTCGTTAAAAACACAATTCACAATAAACCCAATTGACATTCCATTTTCAATTCCAATTAAATGTTAATTAATTGAAAATACTTCTTTAAATCTTTATTAAAAGATTTATTCTTCTCACACAGGGTCTAAGAACAGTGTTACTGAAGACCCCATCCCATCAGTCTCTAACCGTAAATTAGTAAGAGAACAATTCCTTAAGTAGTAATCCCGAAGGCCGAAACCAACATCAGATCAATACCCAGTAAACCATTCGACTTAGCTGATCTCCAGTTAGTTTCTAATTTTCTTAACTTCGTTGGGTTTAAGAACAGTATTATTAAAGATACCATTCACGACAAACCCAAAATCTCATTCCGTTGTTAATCAAGTTAAAGAATAAGTGTTATTTAAAACACCGTTCACGATAAACCCAAAAACTAATTTTATATTAAATACAAGGCTCTGAATAGAAAATATATCAGCTTATATTCAATATCAAATTCTGAAACCAACAAATATCGTATGGGGAATAACGGTATATATATATCTTCCAAATTCCTCCCCAATGTCCGTATAATCACGGAATCCAATATCGAAATATTCCGAATATAATTTAGATTCAAATCCATTCCAGCTCATATATTGGAAATTCTGGTTATTTTTAAAACCATTTCAAATCCAATTTATTTATTTAAAAATATTGGATTCTAATTCTAGTTCATAACTAGTTCATTTTGATAAAAATATATTTTTATCTTTTCAAATATGGATTTTTTCATCCCAATTCTTTCCAAATATTTTATTATGATTTTACACAAATTATTGATATTTTTAATAATTTTATCAAGGCCCATACAGTCGATTTCCACAAACGGTCATCTAACTACACTAACATCGACCTTTTCCAAATTTGATTTGAACATAATTCCAAATCCAACTGCGAGATTTCAAATCTCTTGTATTTATTGGAAAGCTCTTTTCGATACGAACCCAACGGTTCTGGTTTTAGGAGAATCCGATGGTCGGATCTCCCGTAAAGTCCGTTCGAAGTCAATGGTCGAAATTCACGAACCACCGCGGCGCGTTCTATTCAGGCCATTATATATATATATATATTCATACTATATTTCGTCGATTTCCATTTAAAACGTATTTTATATATCGTTTTAAATTCGTTTTCAAAACGACTTCAACTTCATATTCAATTTCCAATCAAAATTGAATATACAATATCATTAATATATAAATGATAATATTTTCAAAACATTAGATTTTGATAATCAATTCCTTTTTTATATTCATTTTAAAAATGAATAAAATCGATATAAATATCATTCGCATCACAATGGCGCATGTCTAATCAACACGGCTTCATACATTTCAATATTTTCGTGTCCATCCCAAATCGGACATTGTAACAACCCGTGTTTTTATAACGTGTAATAACTATAAATCAAGGAAGAATTAATTTTTAAAATAAGAATCAAGGGAAACAGGTTACGCCATTGCATTCGTCTCGAAATTCTGCTTGGAAACGATCCGAGTTTTCGAAAATCGGAGTCCGTATGACCAAGTTATGACCTTTCGAAGTTTTCAGAAGTTTTCAAGTTCAAAACAGTTCAATTCGAATTCTAAATTCGAAATTCAAACCTCAGAATGGAATGGGTAGGAAATTTCCCACCCAGGACCAGGTCGACCTGGTGGTCGACTATGTAGTCGACCTACCCAGGACCAGGTCGACCATAGTGTCGACCTGGGGGTCGACCTGGTGCCCGAGCCCACTTTTGAAGCTGGATTCACTCTGATGTTTCTGGACTCATTTCTATCCACATTCGTTGACCTGACCCAATAAATACAGCCCCTAATACCTGTCTCTCTACACAAAATTCTTTCTGACCTTATGCTGCTCTAATTCTGGTTGAAAAGTTTGAGAAGGAGACTGCTTCTTCTACGTTGAGACTGCGTTAAGGGAATTGCTGATTTGGGGATTTCTATTAGGACTTGACTAAGCATATAAAGATTCAACATTGACTCTCTTTTTCTAATTCTTGAACCACAATCTGTAAGCCCCAGTTATTTTTAGATTTAAACTGTAAATGTGATATGGATATGATGTAAATTGAAATTGGACCTATGTATGATGACTGTTTTACATCCATTCTTGTTCATCTTGGATCTTGACTTTTGGATATATTATGACATTGATTTGGGGCCTATTCATGTTGTAAATCAAAACGAAAACCCCTCATTTTATCATGTTGAATCTGCTATTAGTCACAAGTTTATGACTATCACTTTATGTCAATCGTTACCATTACTATGCTATCGCCATATGTCAATCGTTACCATGACTATGCTATCACCTTATGTCAATCGTTACCATGACTATACTATCATCTTATGACAACTGTTATCTTGACTAGTACCTTATTTTGCTAGATTTGGAATCTTTATGTTTGAGGCCAATATTCCATATGCCAGTAATGTTATAATCTTTTATCAAGTCATACCATGCTATGCTAGTAATCACTTTTGCCACCTTATACCCATCCCTTTTTATGTTATCCCCTAATTTGATTTATTTGTATCGATTCGAGCTTACGTACGATGGGAATATGATCTGGGTAGACTAGGTAAAACATGAATTGACTTTGAACTTTAAACATGAACGTTATTATAACTTGAACCTGGATATGGACTTGAACTTGACACGATTTGACATGAAACATGATATGAAAACTCGACATGAATTTTGACATGAAAACTTGAATGTGGGCATGACAATTAGATAAAGTTGAAAATGGCCAACTCGAGGTTGTGTTGAGTTTGCAGTGTAAATCTGCCCGGAACTGCCCGGCAAATCCAGTGGTTGCAAGCAACAGGATCCAATGTGGGTATTTGGTCATATCGCACGTAAAACCCGAGGTTAGACTGTGTTGTGGTGTAAATCTGCCCGGAACCGCCCGGCAAATCCAGTAACCACAACAGTTAGTCTAATGTGAGAGGTTGAGGTGCATTAATGAATTAATGCCACATGATTGGGTTAAGTCATGGACCACTTGAATACACTTAACCAACTTGACACGATGATTTGATAGGGTTAAGTCATGAACCGCTTGAATACACTTAACCAACTTGAAACATGATTTGGATAGGGTTAAGTCACGAATTTGAATGACAACACTTAACCCATTAGAAACCCTAGTTACGCGGTCCTTTTCAGCAGTAACCCACTTAGATGTATCACGATACCCTGGTACTAGGCAGGGTGGGGCACGATTACCAGGCTGATTGTGAGCGACCAGAACGACGGCTGAGTAGGTGCGCCATTGTAGGTTCAGGCGGACTATGGTCGTGCACGTAGTCCGGAGTTGAAAAAGTAGGCATTGGGCACCCGTAGATTTACACTGTGCGTGCTTGATTCGTGTCAGTGGTTGGCACCATAGGACTTGATACACCCTATGGTGGACCTAGCACAAGTAACTAGATTTCAGGATAGGGCCGTATGACACAGACACATGACAAGCTAGAACTTGTAGGGAGCCGATCGATTAGTAGATCGTACCGTAGGACCCCGTAATGGGTCACTTCATGATACTGGGCCAAGGGATCATTTCATGATTAATACTTGACCTGGGTTAGAACACTAGTACAGTTGGTGCAGCGAACCTTGAATATGCGATGCTAGACTTGACTTATCTTGTTATCTTAATTATCCTACTAGTTCTGTTATCATCCTTATGTTTAATTCCAGTTTTCACATATCATGCTACCTTTACTAGTTTTCATACTGAAAGTCACTAGGGCTTACCAGTCTTTATGACTGACCCTTTTCCTTTCGCCTCCTTTTCTTTCGTTTCTCCCCCAGGTTCTCAGGGAGGAAACACTAGCTCTTAGCTTGGATTTAGCTTGCTTTCTGACAGCTCATGCACGGTTTGGTCTTGGGCTATGCTATGGCTGCTTCTGCTATTTATGGGGAATAATTTACTTCTGTTTTAAGTTTACGCTTCTTTATTTGGAACTTGATGTAATGGAATAATTTGTACCTTGGACATATGAGGTTTTGACTCTTTTTCTTGAAAAAAATAAAAAGTTGGTTTTTAGTTTCTACCGCTGCTTTATTCATGTTATGCCTTGTGATATCTTTGTGTATGTTTACCTAGATAATACTCCACCAAAACTAGTGCATTCCCTTTGTGAGTGACCCTAGCGGAGCTGTGGTGTTACATTTTGGTATCAGAGCAGAAGGTTACCAGGCTGGGCAAAAAGTTTTTTTAAAAAAAAAACCTTCTGAAACTATTTTCAAAACCATTTATTATTAAGCACTTTTCAAGAAAAGTTATATGTTTAAAAAGGCTATTCCCCAAGAAGCCATTAGCACTTCCCTTTGTTTCCTCGTTTGAATCTTTTTCTTTTCGTTTTTCAGCATGGCCGAGCTTAACTTGCCTGAGGGAAAACCCGTGCCTGGATGGTTCCGAAGGTACTTAGAAGCCAGGGCCAACGACGCGGGCACGACAGACATCCCTCCTCCTCCTCCCCAGTGGCTGCGGTTCCTCCTCCTCCTGGTACCGCCTTTGCCAAAATATGCAAAGACTTTAAAGCAATGGGCAGCAAGAACTTCGTTGAAACTGAAACCTTTGTTGAGGCACGAAACTGGCTAAAGGAGACTGAAGACTTGTTTATTATCTTTGATATGGACGACCATAGGAAAGTTCAGTTGGCAGCATGGTTGTTGAAAGAGGAAGCTGCATTTTGGTGGAAAGTCACCAATGCTACCTGGCCAGTTGAGACTTGGGCAGACTTTAGAGAGAGATTTGGGCTTAAATTCTTATCGTCAGCAGAAGAGAATCTTCAGATGGAAAGGTTCTTAGCACTCAAGCAAGGGGACATGTCTGTTAGGGAGTATGTGAATAAGTTTAACCATCTTGCTCGGTTCGGTTTGGATTTGGTCAACACAGCCCAGAAAAAGGCTATACGCTTTGCTCGAGGATTGAACGAGCCACTACACAGTTTGGCCCTAACTCATATACCCATGGGGGCGACCTTTGAAAGCTTGGTGGATATGGCTCTACTTCATGAGGAAGACAAGAATAGCAAGAAGGAGATTAAGCCTAATGAGACTCATAATAAGAAACCTGATTTCAAGAAGGGGAACAACAAGAATAACAAGGGCAACAACAAACCACGTGAGACGAGGAAGTGCAACTTTTGTGGTATTACTGGACATCTAGCTAAAGACTGTAGAAAGAAGAAGAGGAAGTTGGGTGAATGCTTTCATTGTGGAGAAACTGAACACATCAGCAAGGATTGCCCTAAGAAGAAAGGGCAGGGGCAAGGGCAGACCCAGCGAGCAGGACCTTCTGGAGGGCAGTTGCATGCTCTCAACACCACTCCAGCTCTTGATCGAGGAAGTAATATTTCCGTAGAAAGCCTTGTTTACATTTCTGACTTTCCTGTTCGAACCTTATTTGACTCTGGCGCATAGCATACTTTTATTTCTTCTGATATTGTTGAAAATCTGCACCTAAGTACTAGTCTGGTTGAGGATCCCGTTATAGTTTCAAATCCAATTGGGGGCTCCGCCCATTTATCTATGATGTGTGTGGACTTGAGAATCTCTATCTTAAGCGTAGAATTCACGTGTAATGCTTATGTTCTCGGATTTACGGGATACGATTTGTTTCTAGGTATGGATTGGCTGACCAATTATGGAGCCATTATTGACTGTGAACGAAGGGTAGTGAGGCTCAAGACTCGCCTTGGTAATACCCTTGAAATTTCTTGTAACCCTAAGGGTCCAGTCATGTTTTGTTATCTTGAATCCGTTGACTCGTCCGACGATAATTTGCAATCTGTAAGAGTGGTCCGAGAATATCCAAATGTCTTTGATGAGGTGAGGGGGTTACCTCCTAAACGTGAGATAGACTTCCGAATTTATCTTGTTGATAATGCCAAGCCAGTTTCATTGCCCGTTAGGCACATGGCCCCGCGAGAAAGAAGAGAGCTCAGTAAACAAGTTAATGAGTTGCTTGAGAAAAATTTCATAAGGCGAAGCATTTCTGAATGGGGTGCTCCGGTGGTATTCGCTACTAAGGCGGATGGATCGCTTCGTCTATGCATAGATTATCGTGAGTTAAAGCTGACAAAGGAGAATAGGCACCCACTACCTAGAATCGACGATTTGTTTGACCAGCTTGTGGGAGCATCTGTTTCCTCTCAACTCGATCTAGCCACAGGATTCCATCAGCTTAGGGTGGCTGAGGATAGCATTGACAAAACTGCATTTAGTACTCCAGATGGGTTCTTCGAATGGCTTGTCATGCCGTTTGGATTAACGAATGCACCTGCGTACTTTGTAGATTTGATGAGTAGGGTGTTTCGGGAGTTCCTTAACAAGTTTGTGGTAGTTTTCGTGGATGATATTTTGATCTTCTCAAAAAATGAAGAAGAGCATGCTAGACATCTCAAGGAAGTCACGGAAACACTTAGAGCACACCAGTTAAAGGCTAAGTTCTCCAAATGCCATTTTTGGAGGAAGGAAGTTCGATTCCTTGGACATGTAGTTTCTAAGCAAGGCATAGCCGTGGACCCCGCAAAGGTAGTCACGGTACAGGACTAGAAAATTCCTAAGAATGCAACAGAGGTGAGGAGCTTTCTTGGTTTGGCGGGATACTACAGGAAGTTCATTAAGGACTTCGCTAAGATTTCAGCCCCTCTTACTAAGTTAACAAAGAAGAACCTAGCTTTTGTATGGGACATAGAGTGTGACGTTGCTTTTCAGAGACTCAAGAGAGCCCTCACCACAGCTCCAGTTTTGGAATTACCTGATGGAGGTAAGATGTTTACCGTGTACACAGATGCGTGCGGCATGGGATTAGGCGCTGTCCTAATGTAAGAAGGAAGAGTAATATGCTACGGGGGCAGACAACTTAAAGTTCATGAGAAAAACTATCCCACGCATGACTTGGAGTTGGCCGCGATTGTTTTTGCACTTAAAGCTTGGCGCCATTATCTTCTAGGGGAGAGGTTCGAGCTGTATACCGACCACAAATTTCTTAAGTACCTCTTCTCACAGAAAGACTTGAACCTGAGACAACAACGGTGGATGGAGTTCTTGGCATCATATGACTTTGATATAGCTTATACCCCTGGCAAGGGTAATGTGGTAGCGGATGCGCTAAGTAAAAAAAGGTTGACTTTGAGCCCCTTGTTTGTTGAAAGGAAAAGCCTTGAGTTTATAGCAACCTTTGATTTTACACCTGCTGTTGAGTCATTGACGGCTACGTTTGCATCTCTTGAGTTAAGACCTACACTTCTATATCAAGTAGGGACATCACAGAAGGAAGACCCACAAATAGTCGAAATCATGGACAAGCTGATTAGGGGTGAGACATCAAGTCACCTCAGTAGGTACGCCATAGATGACAAGGGATGGATAAGGCGCAATGGAAGGCTATGTGTCCCACAAGTGGGAGACCTAGTAAGGAAAGTTCTCGAAGAGGCGCATCACTCGAAGATGACTATACATCCCCGAGGGGATAAGATGTACAGGGATATGAAACGCATTTTCTTTTGGGCTGGAATGAAAAAGGATGTGGCAGAGTTCGTTTCGAAGTGCATGGTGTGCCAACAAGTAAAGGTCGAGTCGAAGAAGCCTGGTGGGCTATTACATCCTTTGGAGGTTCCGCAATGGAAATGGGAGAGTATCTCGATGGATTTCGTAGATGGACTGCCTAGGTCAAGAAAGGGAAATACTAGCATATGGGTCATAGTTGATAGACTCACAAAAAGTGCTCACTTCATTCTGGTGAAAACAAGAGAACCGCATTAGGGCTATCGTCTATTTACCTTCGAGAGATAGTATGGTTGCATGGAGTTCCTTCTAGTATAGTTAGTGATCATGACCCGATTTTCACTAGCCAGTTTTGGAATAGTCTGCAAGAAGCAATGGGAACACGACTGAACTTGAGCACGGCCTATCACCCACAGATGGATGGACAAACCGAAAGGGTAAATAGGGTACTAGAAGATCTCCTGAGGCTATGCATTCTTGACTTTGGTGGCACTTTGGAAGACCATCTTCCTCTCGTGGAGTTTGCATATAACAATAGTTACCAAGCTAGCATCGGAAGGGCACCGTTCGAAGCCCTGTATGGAAGACCGTGCAAGTCGCCAACTTGTTGGTGGGAGACGACAGACAGACTTATACTTGGGCCTGACATGATAAGAGACACTTATGAGAAGATTGAGTTGATATGAAGACGGATGAAAACGGCCCAAGATAGACAGAAATCTTATGCGGACCAGAGAAGGACAGACCTAGAATTCGAAGTCGGAGATATGGTCTTTATAAAAGTTTCTCCGTTACGCAATGTAGTTTGTTTTGGATCAGTTGGAAAGCTAGCACCAAGGTTCGTAGGGCCGTTCCCTATCACTAAGAGGATTGGACGGATGGCCTATAAGGTAGATTTACCCGAGAAGCTGGCTGGGGTGCACAATGTCTTTCACGTCTCGCATCTCCGGAAGTGCTTGCATGAGTCAGCTGAAGTGGTTGAGCCAAGCATCCTTGATGACGTAGAAGTGGAAAAAGAAGCAACATTGAGACGATTTCTGATTCGTATCTTAGGAACGGAGATTAAGAAGCTAAGGAATCGAGAAGTCAAGCTAGTTAAAGTGCAGTGGAGTGAAGCCCAAGAAGACGCAACTTGGGAAACCGAAGAGAAGATACGCGCGCTTTACCCATTTCTTTTTCAGGGTACATTCTCGATCCCCTTTTTCCTATAAACTTGAAACCTTTTCGTATCATGCTTCTATTATCTACGTTTGTCTTGTTATCTTCTCGATCTTATCTTGAGAACCTTAGGTAGAACCATATGGATGTAAACCTGTGATTGAAACATGTTATGGTTGATGTTTGCAAATGGTTGCAAGTGGATGCTAGTGGATGCATGACACACATTAGGCACTAGATCGGCTCAGTCACATTTTCATGTTGCATATGCATGAGTGCTTATACTTGTACATGGATGGAAACTTGTTATGCTATCACTTAGATGTTGCATATGGATGAATGTTTGTGCACTCATGTAGAGATTATAAACTATGTTAGGAATTTGCGTACATGTTGGATTCATTACACTAACATATTTTGCATTAAGGAGGTTTACTGAATCAGTAACCTCCTGATATTTTGCATTAGATAAGTACATATACACACACTTTCTGCATATGTTCATACAGCACTAGAAATCTTTTAAGGACAATGGTTGCCTGTGGATGATGCTTTGAGTAGATGGATGATGGATGGTAGGACACATCCTCCCTAACTTAGAGATTTCGGGGACGAAATCCTTTAAGGGGGGAGAATGTAACAACCCGTGTTTTTATAACGTGTAATAACTATAAATCAAGGCAGAATCAATTTTTAAAATAAGAATCATGGGAAACAGGTTACGCCATTGCGTTCGTCTCGAAATTCTGCTTGGAAACGAGTCCGAGTTTTCGAAAATCGGAGCCCGTATGACCAAGTTATGACCTTTCGAAGTTTTCAGAAGTTTTCAAGTTCAAAACAGTTCAATTCGAATTCAAAATTCGAAATTCAAACCTCAGAATGGATTGGGCGGGAAATTTCCCACCGAGGACCAGGTCAACCTGGGGGTCGACTATGTAGTCGACCTACCCAGGACCAGGTCGACTATAGTGTCGACCTGGTGCCCGAGCCCACTTTTGAAGCTGGATTCACTCTGATGTTTCTGGCCTCGTTTCTTTCCACATTCGTTGACCTGACCCTATAAATACAGCCCCTAACACCAATATCTCTACACAAAATTCTTTCTGACCTTATGCTGCTCTAATTCTGGTTGAAAAGTTTGAGAAGGGGACTACTTCTTCTATGTTGAGACTGCGTTAAGGGAATTGCTGATTTGGGGATTTCTATTAGGACTTGACTAAGCATATAAAGATTCAACATCGACTCTCTTTTTCTAATTCTCGAACCAACATTTTAAGCCCCAGTTATTTTTAGATTTAAATTGTAAATGTGATATGGATATGATGTAAATTGAAATTGGACCTATGTATGATGACTGTTTTACATCCATTCTTGTTCATCTTGGATCTTGACTTTTGGATATATTATGACATTGATTTGGGGCCTATTCATGTTGCAAATCAAAAATAAAACCCCTCATATTATCATGTTGAATCTGCTATTAGTCACAAGTTTATGACTATCACCTTATGTCAATCGTTACCATGACTATGCTATCACCTTATGTCAACGTTACCATGACTATGCTATCATCTTATGACAACTGTTATCTTGACTAGTACCTTATTTTGCTAGATTTGGAATCTTTATGTTTGAGGCCAATATTCCATATGCCAGTAATGCTATAATCTTTTATCAAGTCATACCATGCTATGCTAGTAATCACTTTTGCCACCTTATACCCATCCCTTTTTATGTTATTCCCTAATTTGATTTATTTGTATCGATTCGAGCTTACGTACGATGGGAATACGATCTGGGTAGGCTAGGTAAAACATGAATTGACTTTGAACTTTAAACATGAACGTTATTATAACTTGAACCTGGATATGGACTTGAACTTGACGCGATTTGACTTGAAACATGACATGAAAACTCGACATGAATTTCGACATGAAAACTTGAATGTGGGCATGACAATTAGATAAAGTTGAAAATGGCCAACTCGAGGTTGGGTTGAGTTTGCAGTGTAAATCTGCCCGGAACCGCCCGGCAAATCCAGTGGCTGCAAACAACAGGATCCAATGTGGGTAGTTGGTCATATCGCACGTAAAACCCGAGGTTAGACTATGTTGTGGAGTAAATCTGCCTGGAACCGCCTGGCAAATCCGGTAACCACAACAGTTAGTCTAATGTTAGAGGTTGAGGTGCGTTAATGAATTAATGCCACATGATAGGGTTAAGTCATGGACCACTTGAATACACTTAACCAACTTGACACGATGATTTGATAGTGTTAAGTCATGAACCGCTTGAACACACTTAACCAACTTGAAACATGATTTGGATAGGGATAAGTGACGAATTTGAATGACAACACTTAACCCATTAGAAACCCTAGTTATGCGGTCCTTTTCAGCAGTAACCCACTTAGATGTATCACGATACCCTGGGACTAGGCAGGGTAGGGCACGATTACTGGGTTGATTGTAAAGCGACCAGAACGATGGCTGAGTAGGTGTGCCATTGTAGGTTCAGGCGGACAATGGTCGTGCATGTAATCTGGAGTTGAAAAAGCAGGCATTGGGCACCTGTAGATTTACACTGTGCGTGCTTGATTTGTGTCAGTGGTTGGCACCATAGGACTTGATACACCCTATGGTGGACCTAGCACAGGTAACTACATTTCAGGATAGGGCCGTATGACACAGACACATGACAAGCTAGAACTTGTAGGGAGCCGATCGATTAGTAGATCGTACCGTAGGACCCCGTAATGGGTCACTTCATGATACTGGGCCAAGGGATCATTTCATGATTAATACTTGACATGGGTTAGAACACTAGTACAGTTGGTGCAGCGAACCTTGAATATGCGATGCTAGACTTGACTTATCTTGTTATCTTAATTATCGAACCAGTTCTGTTATCATTCTTATGTTTAATTCCAGTTTTCACATATCGTGCTACCTTTACTTGTTTTCATACTGAAAGTCACTAGGGCTTACCAGTCTTTATGACTGACCCTTTTCCTTTTGCCTCTTTTTCTTTTATTTTCCCCACCCCCCCAGGTTCTCAGGGAGGAAACACTAGCTCTTAGCTTGGATTTAGCTTGCTTTCTGACAGCTCATGTACGGTTTGGTCTTGGGCTATGCTATGGCTGCTTCTGCTATTTATGGGGAATAATTTACTTCTGTTTTAAGTTTATGCTTCTTTATTTGGAACTTGATGTAATGGAATAATTTGTACCTTGGATATATGGGATTTTGACTCTTTTTCTTGAAAGAAATAAAAAGTTGGTTTTTAATTTCTACCGCTGCTTTATTTATGTTCTGCCTTGTGATATCTCTGTGTATGTTTACCTTGATAATACTCCACCAAAACTAGTGCATTCCCTTTGTGAGTGACCCTAGCGGAGGTGGGGTGTTACAGACGTCAAAATCATATTTTGATCCATTTGAATATTATTTTAAAATATTCATTAATTTAAAATATTCATTCTTTCCGAATTGGAATCAGACACACTCAATTACCATATAATTTTATTTAAATGGATTTCATACAACATGTATCGAACAACAATGATTAACAATCAACCATCATCCAGAGTGCATTCTACACTGCATAAGCATTAAATATAAATATTTAACGCTTATAACAGCCTGTCAACCAATCGATTGACATACAACTAAACAATTGGGATTAGTGACGTCAAATATCATCCCAATACCCGTGTGGGGTTTCAGCCAACAAATACTGAATATTATTTGTGCAGTTGGGCGATGTGTAAAATATATCGTCTCAATCAATATCAGTCAAATGTGTGTATATAAACAATTCGTCCGATTTATAAATGAATATTTATTTTATTCATATACACATTAAAAATTATATTTTTAATGATAAAATAGTATATTTCAAACATGAATATTTTCCATTACACATCACAATCAATTTCCACAACATAACAAAATCAAACAAGTCGTCCATGGTCTGTAGACGACGGGTGTTGGGTGCTGCTAGGCACCGCCTGCATCCTAGTATAATTTTAAGTAAAAAATAATCAGAGTGACGAGTTCTCACCTTAGGGATCCACTCTGCCATTTTATTTCTGAATTTCAGAACAGTCCGGATTTGCCCGAAATTCCAACGCAGTCCTTTTTTCACGTTGTTCATAGTAAAAATCACATTTTTAATATGATGTTTATATTACAAAAATCACATTTTTATGTCTCTTTTATATATATAAAAATCGAATTTTTATATTGCTTCATAGATATAGAAACCCTATTTTTATATTGGTATTATATACATGAAAATCAAATTTTTATATTGCTACTATATATGTAAAGATCGTATTTCTACTTCGCTTTCATGATAATAAAAATCAAATTTTTATCTCGCTACTCGTACAATAAAATTATATTTTTATCACGCCATGTAAATAAATAAAAATCACATTTTTATCTCTTCGCTATATATATAAAAATCAGATTTTTAATTCGCTACATGTATAAAGATCTCATTTTTATATGATTAAAAATCTCATCTTTATAACAGTCATATATAAAAATCATACCTTTATACTATTAAAAATCCGATCTTTATATAAATAAAAATCACTTCTTTTTAAATCGTTATGCATAATAAAAATCAAACCTGTATTAACATAAACATCTAATTTTTATTCTAACATAAAAGTCTAATTTTTATTAACACAAATATCTAATTTTTAATTGAATCCATGCTTTCATATGATAAGAAATAAAAACAATCGTATAAAACAATACTTTAACATAAAAAGAAATAAAAAGGGCTCACTGTTTTTCAAAGGGGGTGAAGCTCGCGTGGCGCAGGGCCTGTTAGAGGTGGTGGGTGGTGCATGGTGGCGGCGGAGGGTTGGTGGTAGGCTAGAGTGTCAGTTTTTGGGTGGAAAATGGTTCGGGCTTACTGTCTGGAGAAGAGAGCGGAGAGAAGACGGAGGGGATCCATCGGGGTTGGCGGCATGATGACCTGGAGGGGGTGGCGGACCTGCGACGATGGCGGCGACGGTTAACGAGGGCGAAGACGCGGTGTGTTCGATCGATTTAGGGTTATTTTATTTTAATAAACGTCGGGTGACTGAAGCGAGGAAAGGGAAAAAAAGGGGCCTTATATAAATATATATAATTTAATTATTTTATTTACAAAAGGGTTGATTTTCCGTTCGAACTCTGAATCGAATCCAACGACTCTCATCCCTAGCTAATTACCCCAATTTTGAACACAATGGGATATGAATCGCAGGCCAATTCGATCGTTTCGATCGGTTTTCTTCAAAATTAAAATATAAATCAATATATATTGAATTTAAACATACATTTTAATTTACCGGGGCCACATACGGACTCCAAAAATTCCAGAAAAATAAATCTGGCTACGTTTTGATGATACGTCCTAACAAAACTAATTACATCGAATTTGGAGACCGTTTGAAAAATGGTGATTTCCCAGTCGATTAAATTCGAACTAAAATTGTCAAACATGTTTAAATTCACCACGCACATATATTGATTCCAAAAATTATGAAAATTGGAATCCAACAATAATTTGACATTCCGGATCCAACCAAAGTGGTTTCATCGAAAATGGAGGTCGTTTGGAAAATCGCTACTTTTAAGGGCTAAATTTCAATAGCGACTATTCTGAATTTTCAATTGGGAATGTGACAGCAAGGAATTTCGCTCGATCCGAATCAGTCGTTAAACCGATCTAGATCGTTCGAAACCCCTGATCGTTTTGAGAACAGGACAAATCAGAACGCAGATGGAAGAACATTTCATTGTTATTACAACAATTCCATCAGATACAAGAATATACAGAGTATAATTGAATAAATTACAACAGAAAAATATCAGAGATTACAATAAATTACATAGCAGCGGAAAATAATACAAAGTACAACTGAAGGTGATATACGGATACAGAGCTTTCCGGATATCATTCCAGCTGTAAACCAGGATCCTGTGAATATAAATCTGCAAAACCAAAACTACTAGCTGCCCGTGCGGAAAATAGGGGCACCCAGAGTTTAGGTTAAAACAATAAACTCCAGGTCAGTCATGTGACTAGTGTGAGAACTAAAACAGTTATTTAAAGCTTTACTTTAAAAGAGAGTAATTCAAGGGACCACGCCGTATAACATGGAACAGGTTTTCCTCCCAAGAATACGAGTGCACATAGATAAACAACGCAATGCTTTTTCGAAAAATGAAGCTATTATAAGACCCAGGTCCCATCACACAATGCAACGCAAGCCGAAGGATAGGGTTTTACCTTATAACAGCCAAACATGCTTGATACGTTTAAAACAAATCATTTGATACTATAATAAGTGTATAGTGTCATAACATTTTCAATCATAAATATAAATCATAGACGGCATGAGTGCCCCATCCCACTATGTCGCCATACTAGGCTCTACAAATGAAGCCGATATACACGTATTGGAAATTGGATTTTCGTCATGAGTCGAGGCAAGGGGCAAGCTCCTCTCCACGTTCGAGACACTCTAGCAAATGTCCCAGCGCTACGCACTCTGGGCAACCCTTGGATGCTTCAGGGCCGGTCCTCACTTACGTTAGAGGATTGGCAATTCCTGAACACACGTTTCCCGGTCCTTACAGACCTATAATCGAGGCGCCTCATCCAACAACCACAAAGGTGAAAAGTATATATATGTCAGGGCTGGTAAGTCACTGACACCACCAAAGCTAGAAAGAAACGCCGTGCTCTCCCTGCAGTCCGTATCCCTTTTTGACTCATACCGAGGTGTGAGGCTCGCGAATTCACGTTATACACAAAGCTACGCCACAAAGGCCGTGCTTTGATCATCAACCACAAGACTTTGCTTTTCAACAGAAGCCTTGATCATTGCATCTCAGCGTGCCACACAGGCAATTCATGCCGTGCGACTGATGTCCATCGATATACAACCTCTGAGCTCGTACGTCTCAGAGAAGGGCGTTAAGCAAAAGAATAAATTCTCCGCCGCCAAACAGATGTATATTTAATAGAAATCAATCAACACAGAATAAAATCCAATGTCAGACACACAATCCATTTACAAGTCCGTTTTGGGTCTGAACGAAACCGGAGGCACTTTCCTCGCATATCCATTGATCTCCAAGTACGTCTGGACAACCACCAACTATTTCCATCCTCTTGGGTGTACAGCCCAATCAGGATCGTCAGTAATTACCCAAACGATGTGAAGACTTCCGGTCTTCGACCACCGTCTTCCTCTTCGACATATCGTCGAATCGGTTATTCAGAATGGGTATAAACCCGGACTTTCCGAACAACCCGCGTATATTAAAACAAATGTCACATAAACACAACATACGCCTCATTCCAATTTCGAATATTCTTTTATTCACCAAATCACATTCTTAGGGAAAGGTTCCCATTAATTTTATCCAAGATAAATTCCTTAAAATTTATCCTTAAATCTTCTTTTGGATGTCATTTCAAACCAAATTATGGTTTTCTGAACTAGTCGAGATTAGCGAACCACACCGAAGTAATTATTTATTTTATTTCCCAATCCCAACCTATTCATGCCATGAAGCAAAACTGGTGATACTCCATATCTAACACCATGGTGTTATCGGTAAAATTAATTACCGTTTCACGTTCAAATCTAATTAAAGATTTAACTATCGCTTTGGAGCAAAACTGGCGATACTCCATTCTCGCTCATTTCTAAATTTGATAATTTAGATTATAGATTCACATTTCAACCTAATTGCAGATTCATTAAAACTCCTTTTACTGGGTTAAAGAACTAGGTGTTATTTAAAACACAGTTCACGACAAACCCAAATCACATTCTATTTATCATCGGGTTAAAGAACTAGTGTTGTTTAAAACACAGTTCAAGATAAACCCACAAATCAATTCTATTTATCATCGGGTTAAAGAACTAGTGTTATTTAAAACACAGTTCACGATAAACCCACAAATCAATTCTATTTATCATCGGGTTAAAGAACTAGTGTTATTTAAAACACAGTTCACGATAAACCCACAAATCAATTTTAGTTCAATTCAAATCAATTATATTAGGAATTCCGATTATTTAAAACCCCTTTTTAAATCTAATTTATTTATTTAAAAATAAAAACCCGGGTTTTAATTTGAGTTCAAACTAGTTTATTTAGATAAAAATCTATTTTTATCTTTTCAAATATGGAGTTTTTCATCCCAATTTTTCCCAAATCATTTCTTATGATTTTACACAAATTATTGATATTTTTAATAATTTTATCAAGGCCCGTACAGTCGATTTCCAACATTGGCCATCGAACTGCACTTACAGCGACCTTTTTCAAATTTGATTTGGACATAATTCCAAATCCAACCGTTAGATTTCAAATTTCCAATATTCGTTAGAAAGCTCTTTTCGATACGAATCCAATGGTTCCGGTTTTAGGAGAATCCGACGGTCGGATCTCCCGTAATGTCCGTTTGAAATAAATGGTCGAAATTTACGAACTGCCGCGGCGCGGCGCGTTCTGTTCAGGCCATTATATTATATATATAATATATATTTCGTCGATTTCTATTTAAAACGAATTATATAAATAGTTTTAAATTCGTTTCAAAAGCAATTTCAACTTCCATTTCAATTCAAATCAAAATTGAATTCTTCCTTATAAATTCGTTTTAAAATTCATTTCTATTCGATTCGTATTTCAATTCAATTTGAATACATTTCAATTCGCTTTCAATTCAATTTGAATTCGTTTTCAATTCAATTCGATTTCGAATTCGTTTTCCTATTCAATTCAAATTGGTTTCAAAGTCGTTTTCTATTCGATTCAATTCAAATTGGTTTCAAAGTCGTTTTCTATTCGATTCAATTCAAATTGGTTTCAAAGTCGTTTTCTATTCGATTCATTTCGAAATCGTTTTCAATTCAATTCATTTCGAAATCGTTATGTATTCAATTCATTTCGAAATCGTTATATATTCAATTCATTTCGAATTCGTTATATATTCAATTGAAATCAAATTCGTTATATATTCAATTGAAATCGAAATCGTTATATATTCAATTCATTTCGAAATCGTTATATATTCAATTCATTTCGAAATCGTTATATATTCAATTCATTTCGAAATCGTTATATGTTCAATTCATTTCAAAATGAATAAAATCGATATAAATATCGTTCGTGTCAAAATGGCGTCAATCTAATCAACACGGCTTCATATATTTCTATTCTCAAATATTCTATTTCAAATATTTCTATTTTCAAATATTTTATTTCAAATATTTCTATTTCAACAAATGACTATTAATTTCTGTCAACACACGACTAATCTCAACGAATGAGTACTGTCCACGTGTGACTATTTTTGTTAAGATATTTCGTTCAACACATGACTAATCTCAACGGATGAGTACAGTCAACACATGAACCTTTATATTATATTGATAAAGATGTAAATTTTATTGTTAAAATATTCGTTCAACACATGACTAATCTCAACGGATGAGTACAGTCAACACATGAACATTTATATTTTAATATTCATTATTTTCTAAATTGGAATGTGGCCCAATCAATCACCATATAATGTTAATTATATGGATTTTCATACATCACACGTATATAATAGCATTGAAAAATAATCAACCATCAACCAAAGTGCACTACACTGTATAAGCATCAAATATAGATATCTAACGCTTATAACAACCTGTCAATCAATCGATCGACATATTTAATCAATCAGGATGAGTGAACTTCAAATTTCATCCCAACACCCGTGTGGGGTTTCAAATCAACAAACACAGATTTTAATTGTGCAGTTGGGCGATGTGTAAAATTTATCGACCCAATCAATGTCATTCAAATAGGTGTACATAAACAAACCGTCCGGTTTGTAAATGAATATTTTATTTATTCACATTCACTATATTTATATTCACGTTAAAAATTATATTTTTAACGATAAAACATTTTATTTTAACACATGAATTTTTATTCAGTTCATTCTTTAAATAAAATGATATTCTTATTTTTCTAACATATTTTAGAAAATTTCGGCGGCATAACGCCACGATACTAGAAACGGGACGAGGCCTAGCCTTATCCCCGATCTAGTGAAGGCCCACGCCATTCACACATCAATCAAATCATTTTCAATTCACCAAACAATTCAATTCAACCCAAATCATTTAACTAATTTATGCAACCAAACAAACAAGTCCATGGTCTGTGGACGATTGTGTCGGGTGCTACTAAGCACCGTCTGCATCCTAATATATATATATATATATATATATATATATAAAAAAATAGAAATGAAATTGAAAGGTGTGAAATTCTCACCGAAAGCTATCCAATCACACGACTCTTCTTTGATAGAAATCTTCATCGTTATCGCATCTTTGCCATCTTCGTTTCCCGTATCCACTACATATATAAAAATCACACATTTTTATATTTGATGTCTTTAAAATAAAAATCAAATTTTTATTTGTTCACTTTCAATTTAAAAATCATATTTTTATAATCGCTTCATACATTTAAAAATCGAATTTTCACTACGCTATTCAATATATAAAAATGGAATTTTTGTTATGCTATTCAATATATAAAAATCGAATTTTTACTATGCTATTATATAGATAAAAAGTCTATTTTTACATTGCTGCTATATAAAAAGATTTCGCCTTTTCAAAAATATAGATTTGCCTTTCTATAATATAAAAATTATATTTTTCTCGAAGTAAAAATCATATTTTTACTTCATTACTCATCTCAAAATATCTTCTTTCCATATCTAAAAATATCGTCTTTTCATATTTAAAAATATCGTCTTTTCATATTTAAAAATATCGACTTTTCATATTTAAAAATATCGTCTTTTCATATTTAAAAAATATCGACTTTCATAACCAATCTTAATTTTGCTACACATATAAAGATGCTATTTTTAATATTCCTATCATGTAAAAATTATATTTTTAATTCTCTACCTAAACAAAAATCATATTTTTACATCTTCTACTTAATAAAGATTATATTTTTAATACTTTAAAAATATAAAAATCATATTTTTAATACTTTAAAAATATAAAAATCATATTTTTATTTTTCTACAATATGAAAGATTATATTTTTGATTTCATACATAAACATCATTTTACTTTCATGAATAAACAACAATTAAAAATCATATTTTTATGTTTTTATTCGAGGATATAAAAAAAACAGATTTTTATATTAATGAAATGAAATAAAATCAAGGAAAACTCACTGTTCTTTAACGGAGGAGAGCGCTAGGCGGTTTACTGTTGAACCAAGAAGGGGAGGAGGCCTTGCGCGTCGACACTCAGGCGAAGGAGGGAGGTCTGAAGCGGTGTTCGGTTCCAGGGCCCAGGAGGCTTCGGTTTCGTGGCAGGAACGGGCGGAGGCGGCTTCAGGTGGCTTCGGCGCTGAGGGGTGGACCGCAGTTTAGGGCTACAGGGGTTTGGGTGCTTCGGTTGCGTCGCTTGAGGAGGGAGGAGAGAGGAACGAGGAGATGGAGGGGAGGTCGAAGTGGGGAGGGGGCGCCGAGGTCGGGTGGCGCGGTGGTCCACGCCAGTACTGGCGAACGGAATCGGAGGGTGGCTGAGCGTTCTTCCCCCTTCTTCTTTTTTTGTTCTGAACGGAAGAGTAAAAGGGGGGGGGTCAGCGGGTTTATATAAAATTTCTTTATTTAATTTTTTCATTTTCCACCAAAAAGTAAATTTTAATTTCGACCTCGAAATCGAACCCACCGCCTGTCGTCCATAGTAAATTACCCCCATTCCAAACACAATGGGATATGTATTGCAAGCTGATTCGATCGTTTCGATCAGTTTTCGTCAAATTTACATTTAAATCATTATATTGAATTTTAAACGTACATTTCAAATTACCGGGGTCACATACTGACCAGAAAAATTCCAGAAAAATATTTTCTAGCTTCGTATTGACGATACGGTCCTAACAAAACTAGTTTCGTCGAATTTCGAGACAGTTAGAAAAATGGCCAATTTCCAGTCGATTAACATCAACTGAAACTGGTCAAACGCGTTTTCCTTTGACACGCTCACATACTGATTCAAAAAATTATGAAACTTGGAATCTAGCAATAATTTGACATCACGGATCCAACAAAAGTGGTTTCGTCGAAATCCGAGGTCGTCTGCAAAATTTCCATTTTTAAGGGCCTGAATTCCATAGCGACTATTCAGAATTTTCAACTGGACATATCTTTTGATTCCCGCTATGAAATTTCGATTTTTCGGATTCGTTGGAAAGATATCATCAATTAGATCCTATTGTTTCTGGTTTCACTAAAATCCGGATTGTTTTGCACCCGGTACGTTCAATTGAAGTTTGAAATCGAATTATCGAACTACCGCGCCATTTTCAATTCTATTTATAATTATATATAAATATTTATATTCTAACGACGACGCATATAATATATACGTTCGAATTATATTCAAAATAAATTTCTCATCGATTCTATTTAAAATAATCCATTTTAAATATTCAAAATTCGCTAAAATTGCCAAAATAAAAATTTTAAACTGGCCCAGATTTTGCGGGTTATTACAATCTCCCCCACTTAAAACTTTTCGTCCCCGAAAAGGAACAGAGTCGGAAGTGGTTTGATTATTCAGCTCTACGTTCGATCTGGCTTGCATTCTCCAACTTTTCAGTTTCTGAGAATTTTAAAAATTTTAAAAATTTGGCTAACACCCTAAATTTTCGAAAAATTTCGCCATAACCTCCCCTGCACCGGGAGCATCGGGGAATTTCAAATAGCTTCCCCGGTCCTTCTAATCTCAAAAAGAAAAAGAAAAAGCCAAGCGGCTAGCCAATAGGCTCATAAAATCATCATCACCCAAACAAAACAGTAAATTATAGTAAACATGTACCTATTTGTCGGGCAAACAAATTTTATTCTCTGCTCTAGCCTCCTTGCTATGACCTGTTCAATGTAAGTATATGTATATGCAAGCAAATGCGACAATTATCAATACCGTTCAATATTTGGTTCAATTAGGCATAAAGGGTTAAAATTATCAAACAAATAAACAGACAACTCAAACATCAATCAATTAGTGGATTAGAGTTTCAAATTCATAATTTTGATACATATACAAAAAATCATGTTTTTGATGCCAATTCACAACAATGTGTTCTAGCTATATATGTTTTGGTTCTCACACCAGTCTAATGGAAATATATCGATATCACACCTTCGTTACTCGAACATGAATACTAATGACAACTAGTCAATCATCAGAATCATCTTCGGGCCACTAGAGTATGATTTTATATCTATCTAATATATTAAAACTTCGAATATACGTTCATGACGCGTATATGCAAAATCTTTATATACTCGATTGTCCATATTCAAAATAAATAAATAATCAAATACGTATAAAATGATTTAAATTTTCAAAACAAAAATTGTTTTCATTTGAAAAATATACTCTTCACACCCGTTCTAGGATACTACTGATCCTATCTCTAACGAGTCATTCTAATTGGATATTACTAATCAATATCTGATGAATTCTTTCGTATGGTTCTAATGTGTCTTGTTCTCGAGCTCTGTAAACCAAAGCTCTGATACCAAATGTGACGGCAAGGAATTTCGCTCGATCCGAATCAGTCGTTAAACCGATCTAGACCGTTCGAAACCCCTGATCGTTTTGAGAACAGGACAAATCAGAACGCAGACGGAAGAACATTTCATTGCTATTACAACAATTCCATCAGATACAAGAATATACAGAGTATAATTGAATAAATTACAACAGAAAATATCAGAGATTACAATAAATTACATAGCAGCAGAAAATAATACAAAGTAAAACTGAAGGTGATATACGGATACAGAGCTTTCCGGATATCATTCCACCTGTAAACCAGGATCCTGTGAATATAAATCTGCAAAACCAAAACTACTAGCTGCCCGTGCGGAAAATAGGGGCATCCAGAGTTTAGGTTAAAACAATAAACTCCAGGTCAGTCATGTGACTGGTGTGAGAACTAAAACAGTTATTTAAAGCTTTACTTTAAAAGAGAGTAATTCAAGGGACCACGCCGTATAACACGGAACGGGTTTTCCTCCCAAAAATACCAGTGCATATAGATAAACAACGCAATGCTTTTTCGAAAAATGAAGCTATTATAAGACCCAGGTCCCATCACACAATGCAACGCAAGCCGAAGGATAGGGTTTTACCTTATAACAGCCAAACATGCTTGATACGTTTAAAACAAATCATTTGATACTATAATAAGTGTATAGTGTCATAACAATTTCAATCATAAATATAAATCATAGACGGCATGAGTGCCCCATCCCACTATGTCGCCATACTAGGCTCTACAAATGAAGCCGAAATACACGTATTGGAAATTGGATTTCCGTCATGAGTCGAGGCAAGGGGCAAGCTCCTCTCCGCGTTCGAGACACTCTAGCAAATGTCCCAGGGCTACGCACTCTGGGCAACCCTTGGATGCTTCAGGGCCGGTCCTCACTTACGTTAGAGGATTGGCAATTCCTGAACACACGTTTCCCGGTCCTTACAGACCTATAATCGAGGCGCCTCATCCAACAACCACAAAGGTGAAAAGTATATATATGTCAGGGCTGGTAAGTCACTGACACCACCAAAGCTAGAATGAAACGTCGTGCTCTCCCTGCAGTCCGTATCCCATTTTTGACTCATACCGAGGTGTGAGGCTCGCGAATTCACGTTATACACAAAGCTACGCCACAAAGGCCGTGCTTTGATCATCAACCACAAGACTTTGCTTTTCAACAGAAGCCTTGATCATTGCATCTCAGCGTGCCACACAGGCAATTCATGCCATGCGACTGATGTCCATCGATATACAACCTCTGAGCTCGTACGTCTCAGAGAAGGGCGTTAAGCAAAAGAATAAATTCTCCGCCGCCAAACAGATGTATATTTAATAGAAATCAATCAACACAGAATAAAATCCAATGTCAGACACACAATCCATTTACAAGTCCGTTCTGGGTCTGAACGAAACCGGAGGCACTTTCCTCGCATATCCATTGATCTCCAAGTACGTCTGGACAACCACCAACTATTTCCATCCTCTTGGGTGTACAGCCCAATCAGGATCGTCAGTAATTACCCAAACGATGTGAAGACTTCCGGTCTTCGACCACCGTCTTCATCTTCGACATATCGTCGAATCGGTTATTCAGAATGGGTATAAACCCGGACTTTCCGAACAACCCGCGTATATTAAAACAAATGTTACATAAACACAACATACGCCTCATTCCAATTTCGAATATTCTTTTATTCACCAAATCACATTCTTAGGGAAAGGTTCCCATTAATTTTATCCAAGATAAATTCCTTAAAATTTATCCTTAAATCTTCTTTTGGATGTCATTTCAAACCAAATTATGGTTTTCTGAACTAGTCGAGATTAGCGAACCACACCGAAGTAATTATTTATTTTATTTCCCAATCCCAACCTATTCATGCCATGAAGCAAAACTGGTGATACTCCATATCTAACACCATGGTGTTATCGGTAAAATTAATTACCGTTTCACGTTCAAATCTAATTAAAGATTTAACTATCGCTTTGGAGCAAAACTGGCGATACTCCATTCTCGCTCATTTCTAAATTTGATAATTTAGATTATAGATTCACATTTCAACCTAATTGCAGATTCATTAAAACTCCTTTTACTGGGTTAAAGAACTAGGTGTTATTTAAAACACAGTTCACGACAAACCCAAATCACATTCTATTTATCATCGGGTTAAAGAACTAGTGTTGTTTAAAACACAGTTCACGATAAACCCACAAATCAATTCTATTTATCATCGGGTTAAAGAACTAGTGTTATTTAAAACATAGTTCACGATAAACCCACAAATCAATTCTATTTATCATCGGGTTAAAGAACTAGTGTTATTTAAAACACAGTTCACGATAAACCCACAAATCAATTTTAGTTCAATTCAAATCAATTACATTAGGAATTCTGATTATTTAAAACCCCTTTTTAAATCTAATTTATTTATTTAAAAATAAAAACCCGGGTTTTAAATTGAGTTCAAACTAGTTTATTTCGATAAAAATCTATTTTTATCTTTTCAAATATGGAGTTTTTCATCCCAATTTTTCCCAAATCATTTCTTATGATTTTACAGAAATTATTGATATTTTTAATAATTTTATCAAGGCCCGTACAGTCGATTTCCAACATTGGCCATCGAACTGCACTTACAGCGACCTTTTTCAAATTTGATTTGGACATAATTCCAAATCCAACCGTTAGATTTCAAATTTCCAATATTCGTTAGAAAGCTCTTTTCGATACGAATCCAACGGTTCTGGTTTTAGGAGAATCCGACGGTCGGATCTCCCATAATGTCCGTTTGAAATAAATGGTCGAAATTTACGAACTGCCGCGGCGCGGCGCGTTCTATTCAGGCCATTATATTATATATATAATATATATTTAGTCGATTTCTATTTAAAACGAATTATATAAATAGTTTTAAATTCGTTTCAAAAGCAATTTCAACTTCCATTTCAATTCAAATCAAAATTGAATTCTTCCTTATAAATTCGTTTTAAAATTCGTTTCTATTCAATTCAAATTTCAATTCAATTTGAATACATTTCATTTCGCTTTCAATTCAATTTGAATTCGTTTTCAATTCAATTCGATTTCGAATTCGTTTTCCTGTTCAATTCAAATTCAAATTGGTTTCAAAGTCGTTTTCTATTCGATTCAATTCAAATTGGTTTCAAAGTCGTTTTCTATTCGATTCAATTCAAATTGGTTTCAAAGTCGTTTTCTATTCGATTCAATTCAAATTCGTTTTCAATTCAATTCATTTCGAAATCGTTTTCAATTCAATTCATTTCGAAATCGTTATATATTCAATTCATTTCGAAATCGTTATATATTCAATTCGTTTCGAAATCGTTATATATTCAATTCATTTCGAAATCGTTATATATTCAATTGAAATCAAATTCGTTATATATTCAATTGAAATCAAATTCGTTATATATTCAATTGATTTCGAAATCGTTATATATTCAATTCATTTCGAAATCGTTATATATTCAATTCATTTCGAAATCGTTATATGTTCAATTCATTTCAAAATGAATAAAATCGATATAAATATCGTTCGTGTCAAAATGGCGTCAATCTAATCAACACGGCTTCATATATTTCTATTCTCAAATATTCTATTTCAAATATTTCTATTTTCAAATATTTTATTTCAAATATTTCTATTTCAACAAATGACTATTAATTTCTGTCAACACACGACTAATCTCAACGAATGAGTACTGTCCACGTGTGACTATTTTTGTTAAGATATTTCATTCAACACATGACTAATCTCAACGGATGAGTACAGTCAACACATGAACCTTTATATTATATTGATAAAGATGTAAATTTTATTGTTAAAATATTCGTTCAACACATGACTAATCTCAACGGATGAGTACAGTCAACACATGAACATTTATATTTTAATATTCATTATTTTCTAAATTGGAATGTGGCCCAATCAATCACCATATAATGTTAATTATATGGATTTTCATACATCACACGTATATAATAGCATTGAAAAATAATCAACCATCAACCAAAGTGCACTACACTGTATAAGCATCAAATATAGATATCTAATGCTTATAACAGCCTGTCAATCAATCGATCGACATATTTAATCAATCAGGATGAGTGAACTTCAAATTTCATCCCAACACCCATGTGGGGTTTCAAATCAACAAACACAGATTTTAATTGTGCAGTTGGACGATGTGTAAAATTTATCGACCCAATCAATGGCATTCAAATAGGTGTACATAAACAAACCGTCCGGTTTGTAAATGAATATTTTATTTATTCACATTCACTATATTTATATTCACGTTAAAAATTATATTTTTAACGATAAAACATTTTATTTTAACACATGAATTTTTATTCATTTCATTCTTTAAATAAAATGATATTCTTATTTTTCTAACATATTTTAGAAAATTTCGGCGGCATAACGGCACGATATTAGAAACGGGACGAGGCCTAGCCTTATCCCCGGTCTAGTAAAGGCCCACGCCATTCACACATCAATCAATTTCAATTCACCAAACAATTCAATTCAACCCAAATCATTTAACTAATTTATGCAACCAAACAAATAAGTCCATGGTCTGTGGACGATTGTGTCGGGTGCTACTAAGCACCGTCTGCATCCTAATATATATATATATATATATATATATATATATATATATAAATAGAAATGAAATTGAAAGGTGAGAAATTCTCACCGAAAGCTATCCAATCACACGACTCTTCTTTGATAGAAATCTTCATCGTTATCGCATCTTTGCCATCTTCGTTGCCCGTATCCACTACATATATAAAAATCACACATTTTTATATTTGATGTCTTTAAAATAAAAATCACATTTTTATTTGTTCACTTTCAATTTAAAAATCATATTTTTATAATCGCTTCATACATTTAAAAATCGAATTTTCACTACGCTATTCAATATATAAAAATGGAATTTTTATTATGCTATTCAATATATAAAAATCGAATTTTTACTATGCTATTATATAGATAAAAAGTCTATTTTTACATCGCTGCTATATGAAAAGATTTCGCCTTTTCAAAAATATAGATTTGCCTTTCTATAGTATAAAAATTATATTTTTCTCGAAGTAAAAATCATATTTTTAATTCACTACTCATCTCAAAATATCTTCTTTTCATATCTAAAAATATCGTCTTTTCATATTTAAAACTATCGTCTTTTCATATTTAAAAATATCGACTTTTCATATTTAAAAATATCGTCTTTTCATATTTAAAAATATCGACTTTTCATAACCAATCTTTATTTTGCTACACATATAAAGATGCTATTTTTAATATTCCTATCATGTAAAAAATATATTTTTAATTCTCTACCTAAACAAAAATCATATTTTTACATCTTCTACTTAATAAAGATTATATTTTTAATACTTTAAAAATATAAAAATCATATTTTTATCTTTCTACAATATGAAAGATTATATTTTTGATTTCATACATAAACATCATTTTACTTTCATGAATAAACAACAATTAAAAATCATATTTTTATGTTTTTATTCGAGGATATAAAAAAACAGATTTTTATATTAATGAAATGAAATAAAATCAAGGAAAACTCACTGTACTTTAACGGAGGAGAGCGCTAGGCGGTTTACTGTTGAACCAAGAAGGGGAGGAGGCCTTGCGCATCGACACTCAGGCGAAGGAGGGAGGTCTGAAGCGGTGTTCGGTTCCAGGGCGCAGGAGGCTTCGGTTTCGTGGCAGGAACGGGCAGAGGCGGCTTCAGGTGGCTCCGGCGCTGAGGGGTGGACCGCAGTTTAGGGCTACAGGGGTTTGGGTTCTTCGGTTGCGTCGCTTGAGGAGGGAGGCGAGAGGAACGAGGAGATGGAGGGGAGGTCGAAGTGGGGAGGGGGCACCGAGGTCGGGTGGCGCGGTGGTCCACGCCAGTACTGGCGAACGGAATCGGAGGGTGGCTGAGCGTTCTTCCCCTTTCTTTTTTTTTTGTTCTGAACTGATGAGTAAAAGGGGGGTCAGCGGGTTTATATAAATTTTCTTTATTTAATTTTTTTCATTTTCCACCAAAAAGTAAATTTTAATTTCGACCTCGAAATCGAACCCATCGCCTGTCGTCCATAGCTAATTACCCTCATTCCGAACACAGCGGGATATGTATTGCAAGCTGATTCGATCGTTTCGATCAGTTTTCGTCAAATTTACATTTAAATCATTATATTGAATTTTAAACGTACATTTCAAATTACCGGGGTCACATACTGACCAGAAAAATTCCAGAAAAATATTTTCTAGATTCGTATTGACGATACGGTCCTAACAAAACTAGTTTCGTCGAATTTCGAGACCATTAGAAAAATGGCCAATTTCCAGTCGATTAACATCAACTAAAACTGGTCAAACGCGTTTTCCTTTGCCACGCTCACATACTGATTCGAAAAATTATGAAAATTGGAATGTAGCAATAATTTGACATCACGGATCCAACAAAAGTGGTTTCGTCGAAATCCGAGGTCGTCTGCAAAATTTCCATTTTTAAGGGCCTGAATTCCATAGCGACTATTCAGAATTTTCAACTGGACATATCTTTTGATTCCCGCTATGAAATTTCGATTTTTCGGATTCGTTGGAAAGATATCATCAATTAGATCCTATTGTTTCTGGTTTCACTAAAATCCGGATTGTTTTGCACCCGGTACGTTCAATTGAAGTTTGAAATTGAATTATCGAACTACCGCGCCATTTTCAATTCTATTTATAATTATATATAAATATTTATATTCTAACGACGACGCGTATAATATATATGTTCGAATTATATTCAAAATAAATTTCTCGTCGATTCTATTTTTCTAATGGTCTCGAAATTGGCCATTTTTCGTCGATTCTAATGGTCTCAAAATAAATTTCCAGTCGATTAACATTTTGATTGGCCAATTTCCAGTCGATTAACATAAATTCGCTAAAATTGCCAAAATAAAAATTTTAAACTGGCCCAGATTTTGCAGGTTATTACAGCATAACTTTTTAATCCCGCTATGAAATTTGGATTTTACAGATTTGTTGGAAAGACATTTTCAAACAGATTCAAATATTTATAGTTTCGCTAAAATCCGATTTATTTTGAATTCTGTACATTCATTTGAAATTTGAAATCGAATTTTCAAACTACCGCGCCGTTTCTAATTCCTTTTATAATTAAAATAAATATTTATATTCTAACTTCGATTCAAATAAATATATACATTCTAATTCTATTCAAAATAAATTTCTAGTCGTTATTATTTAAAATAAATCATTTTAAATATTCAAAATTCACTAAAATTGCTAAAATAAAAATTTTAAATTGGTTTTGATTTTCTGGGTAGTTACAATCTCCCCCACTTAAAATATTTTCGTCCTCGAAAAGGAACGGTACTGATAGTTGTTTGACGAATCAACTTAACTTTCATTCTGGCTTTCATTCTTCAACTTTATAGTTTCTAAGAATTTTCCAACTCTTCAAAAATTTGGTTAATACCCTAAATTTTCGAAAAATTTCGCCATAACCTCCTTCGTACGGGGAGCACCGGGAAAATCCCCATACCGCCACACAGGCCCTCTCATCTCAAAAAGAAAAAGAAAAAACCAACCGGCTCACAAAATCATCCTAACCCAATAAATTAGTAAACATGTGCCTATTTGTTGGGCATATAATTTTATTCCTCTGCTTAGCTTCCCCGCCATGACCTATTCAATGTATATACATGTATATGCATGTAGTCTCAAACAATTTTCATGTCAGTTCAATATTTTGATTCGATTTGGCTAATGGTTCAAAATTTAATAAATCAAACCAATAATCAAACAACGCAATCAACAAGCAATTAGTTGATTAATTTTTCAAATGCATAACTTTAATATATATTCAAAAATCATATTTTTGATGCCAAATCAACAATAACCTATCTAGTTTTGGTTTTCACACCAGTCAATAGGAAATATATAGAAATCCCACTTTCGAAACTCGAACATAAATTCTGATGATACTCGAGTAATCATCAGAATCATCTCCTGGCGACTAGAGTGTGATTCTATATCTATCCAGTATATTCAAACTTCGAATACACGTTTGCAAGGTGTATATGCAAAATCTTTATATACCCGATTGTCCAAATTCAATATAAAATAAATATTCAAATACGTACAAAATAGTTTAAATTTCCAAAACAAAGTTTGTTTTCATTTTTATTTTAAAAATAACACTCTTCGCGCTCATTCTAGGATACTACTGATCCTATCTCTAACGAGTCCTTCCCATTGGATATTGCTAATCCAATCTCTGATGAATTCTTTCGTTCGGTTCTAATGTGTCTTGTTCTTGAGCTCTGTAAACCAAAGCTCTGATACCACGTGTAACGACCCGAACTTCTCCATGAAGGAAAGACCGGATTGAGTTGAGAACACGACAAATCAGAACACAAACAGAAGAACATTTCATTGCTTATTACAACAATTTACATCAGAGTACAAGAATATACAGAGTATGAACAAATAATATACATTTGATAAATGACAGAGATTTACAAATTACAATGCAGCGGAAAGTAATACAAAAACACAACTGAAAGAGATAAACGGATACAGAGATTTTCGAATATCATTCCAGCTGTAAACCAGGATCTTGTGAATATAAATCTACAAAACCAAAACTACTAGCTGCCCGTGTGGAAAATAGGGGCACCCAGAGTTTAGGTTAAAACAATAAACTCCAGGTCAGTCATGTTATTGGTGTGAGAACTAAAATAGTTATTTAAAACTTTGCTATAAAAATAAAGAAAATCAAGGGGCCACACCGTATAACACGGAACGGGTTTCCTCCCAAGAATATCAGTGCATATAACCAAACAACGCAACACTTTTTGGAAAAATGAAGCTATTATAAGACTCAGGTCCCATCACACAATGCAATGCAAGCCGGAGGATAAAGTTTTACCTTGTAATAGCCGAACATGCTTGGTACATTTAAAACAAATCATTTTGATACTATTATAGTGTAAAGTGTATGAAAACAACTTTAAATATAAATGTATCAATCATAGACAACATAGTGCCCCATCCCACTATGTCGCCAAACTAGGCTCTACAATCAAAACCGAAGTGTCACGTATTAGAAATTGGATTTCCGTCATGAGTCGAGGCAAGGGATGTACTCCTTGCCGGGTTCGAGACACTCTAGAAAATGCCTCAGGATCTCCCACAGTAGACCCTTGGATCCTCCAAGGCTGGTCCTCCCATACGTTTGAGTATTCATGAACACACGTTTCCCGGTCCTATAGGACCAATATCCATTGGTTCCGTAGAAACCGAAATATCCAAGGCGCCTCGCATTCCAACAACCATAATGGTAAAAAATATCAATGTCAGGACCTGCAAAACCCCGGCACCACCCATAGGTAGAAAGAAACGTCATGTCCTCCTTGGGTCCCTTATCCCGTTTTTAACTCATACCGAGGTGTGAGACTCGAAAATTAACGCTATACACAAAGCTATGCTATATTAAAATCGTGCTTTGATCATCAACCACAAGACTCTGCTTTTTGCATCTCAGCATGCCACACAAACAATTCATGTGATGTGACTGATATCTATCGATATATAACCTCTGAGCTCGTACATCTCAGAGAAGGGCGTTAAGCAAGAGAATAAATTCTCTATCGCCAAACAAATATATATTTAATAGAAATCAATCAACACAGAATAAAATCCAATGTCAGACACACATCCATTTACAAGTTCATTCTGGGTTTGAACGAAATCGAAGGCACCTTATTCCTCGTTCCATATGTCCAATATAGGAGAGAGGTCCTCGCATATCCGGTCAATCTCCAAGTATGTCTAGACGATCACCACTTATTACCTCGTCTCGGGTGTACAGCCCAATCAAGACATCATAATCATCCAAATGATGTGAAGACCTCCGATCTTCAACCACCATTTTCATCGTCGATTTATCGTCGAATCAGTTATTCAGAATGGGTATAAACCCAGCCTTTCCGAATAACTCGCGTATATAACAAACAAGTGCTATAAAAACACAACATACGCCTCATTCCAATTCTGAATATTCTTTTGTTCAAATATCCAAATCTTTAGGGATTTGTTCCCATTAATTTTATAAAAGATAAATTCTTTGAAATTTATCCTTTAATCTTCCTTTGGATATCATTCAAACCATATTAAGGTTTTCCAAACTACTCGGGATTAACGCACCTTACCGAAGTAATCATTTGTTTAATTTCCCAATCCCAACCTATTCATCCCATGGAGCAAAACTGGTCATACCCCACATCTAACACCACGTTGTTATTGGTAAATTTAATTACCATTTCCTGTTCAAATCTAATTAAAGATTTAACTATTGCTTGGAGCAAAACTGGTGATACACTAATCTCGATCATTTCCCAAATTTGATAATTTAAATTATCAATTCAAATTTCAATCTAATTAAAGATTCATTAAAACTCCACTTAGTTTTAATCTTCCCAAAATTAATATTAATGATTATTGAACTTTGGAAATACAAACATGTCGCATCGACAATCTACAATGTACTATTGATTTCTGTCGATATATAACTTCAAAGCTCGTAAGTCTCAAAGAGGGTGTTAAGCAAGAGAATAATTTCTCCGCTACCATACAGATATATATTTAGCATAGATCAACCATACAATTCGAAATACAATGTTAAACATGTAACCCTGCTTTTAACTGGGTTAAAGAACTAATGTCATTTAAAACACAGTTCACGATAAACCCAAAATTACATTCCATTATTCATGGAATCTTCACGGAAAACAGATCAATATATATAATCGATATCAATTTCCGTATCCGACTAATAATATAAATCGAATAACGACAAAGCCTTTTAAATTCCACATATATTAACAGTCTTCCTCCGTAGAAGCTCATTTTGATTATTATTAATCGAATTCCATTCATTTCCGATTTAATATATTAAATTGGAAAACTTTACTTTGGAAAATTCTCATTAAATCTTAATAAAAAGATTTATAAATTCCAAATCTTATTTCACTATAAATCCGGTTAAAGAACGAATGTCGTTAAAAACACAGTTCACAATAAACAAAATTCACATTCCATTTTCAATTCCAATTAAATGTTAATTAATTGAAAACTCTTCTTTAAATCTTAATTAAAAGATTTATTCTTTTCACACGGGGTTTAAGAACAGTGTTACTGAAGACCCCATCCCATCAGTCACTAACCGTAAATTAGTAAGAGAATAATTCCTTAAGTATTAATCTCGAAGGCCGAAACCAACATCAAATCAATACCCAGGAAACCATTCAACTTAGCTAATCTCCAGTTATTTCTAATTTTCTTAACTTCATTGGGTTTAAGAACAGTATTATTAAACACAACATTCACGACAAACCAAAAATATCATTCTATTGTTAATCGGGTCAAAGAACAAGTGTTATTTAAAACACCGCTCACGATAAACCCAAAAATCAATTTGGTATTAAATACAAAACTCTGAATAGAAAATATAACGGCTTATATTCAATATCAAATTCTGAAACCAACAAATATTGTATTGGGAATAAGGATATATATATATATATATATATATATATATATATCATCCAAATTCCTCCACAATGTCCGTATAATCACGGAATCCAATATCGAAATATTCCGAAGATAATTTCGATTCAAATCCATTCCAATTCATATATTGGAAATTCTGGTTATTTTTAAAGCCATTTCAAAAACAATTTATTTATTTAAAAATATTGGATTCTAATTCTAGTTCATAACTAGTTCATTTTGATAAAAATATATCTTTATCTTTTCAAATATGGAATTTTTCATCCCAATTTTTTCCAAATCATTTATTATGATTTTACACAAATTATTGATATTTTTAATAATTTTATCAAGGCCCGTATAGTCGAATTCCATAAACGGTCATCGAACTGCACTTACATCGACCTTTTCCAGATTTGATTTGGACATAATTCTAAATCCAACCGTTATATTCGAAATCTCTTGTATTCTTGATAGCTCTTTTCGATACGAACCCAATGGTTTCAGTTTTAGCTGAATCCGACGGTCGGATCTCCCATAATATCCGTTCGAAGTCAATGGTCGAAATTCGCGAACTGCCGCGGCGTGTTCTATTCAGACCATTATATATATATGTATACATATATATATGTATTTGTATTTATATTTTTCATCGATTTGCATTTAAAACGTATTTTATAAATCGTTTTAAATTCGTTTTCAAAACGATTTCAACTTCATATTCAATTTCCATCAAAACTGAATATTTCATATCATTAATATATAAATGATAATATTTTCAAAACATTAGATTTTGTAATCAACTCCTTTTCGATATTCATTTTAAAAATGAATAAAATCGATGTAAATATCGTTCGCGTCACAATGACGCATGTCTAATCAACACGGCTTCATACATTTCAATATTTTCGTGCCCATCCCAAATCGGACATCAAAAACATATTTTGATCCATTTGAATATTATTTTAAAATATTAGTTATTTTAAAATATTCATTAATTTAAAATATTCATTCTTTCCAAATTGGAATCGGACACAGGTTATTTACCATATAATTTTATTTATATGGATTTCATACAACACATGTATCGAACAACAATGATAAACAATCAACCATCATCCAGAGTGCATTCTACACTGCGTAAGCATTAAATATAAATATTTAATGCTTATAACAGTCTGTTAACCAATCGATTGACATACAACTAAACAATTGGGATTAGTGTACGTCAAATATCATCCCAATACCCGTGTGGGGTTTCAACCGACAAGTACTGAATATTATTTGTGCAGTTGGGCGATGTGTAAAATATATCGTCCAAATCAATATTAGTCAAATGTGTGTACATAAACAAATCATCCGATTTGTAAACGAATATTTATTTTACTCATATACACGTTAAAAATTATTTTTTAACGATAAAATGTTATATTTCGACACATGAATACTTTCCATTACACATCACAATCACAATCAATTTCCACAACATAACAAAATCAAATAAGTCGTTCATGGTCTGTGGACGACGGGTGTCGGGTGCTGCTAAGCACCGTCTGCATCCTAGTATAATTTTAACTAGAAAATAATCAGGGTGAGGAATTCTCACCTTTGGGATCCACTCTGTCGTTTTATTTCTGAATTTCAGAACAGTCCAGGTTTGCCCGAAATTCCAACGCAGTCCTTTTTCATGAAGTTCATAGTAAAAATCACATTTTTAATATGATGTTTATAATATAAAAATCACATTTTTATATCTCTATTATATATATAAAAATCGAATCTTTATATTGCTTCATATATATAGAAACCCTATTTATATATCGCTAATATATAAGTAAAAATCAAAATTTTATATTGCTACTATATATGTAAAGATCATATTTCTACTTCGCTTTCATGATAATAAAAATCGAATTTTTATTGCTACTTCATATTTATAAAAATTGAATTTTTATCTCGCTACTCATACAATAAAATTATATTTAAATCACGCCATGTAAATAAATAAAAATCACATTTTTATCTCTTCGCTATTGATTAACATAGAAATGTGTTTATTTTATGCTCTTATATTTTATCTTTTGTAAATAAATAAATGATACTTTGGGTACTTTTGTGTGTTTTTACAGGTTGTTAAGAAATGCCTCCTTCGTTTCAAATTAAAGGCCAACTACAAATAAAAAGCTACTTCCTCGTATTAAAGCCATCTCAATTACAAAAGACGTTGTAGCTCACTGGTAAATGCATAGAGATTTGTACTGAGAGACCTGAGTTCAATCCCCGTCGAGCTCACTTTTTGCCAAAGAACGGAACTTTCACACTGCCCCTTTGCTATGAAGAATATATTAATTAGTGTTATATTATATATATACATATTCATGTGTATGTATGATATTCACTAATAGACATTTCAGGAGTAGTCATGGAAATCAATTCAGAACATTCATTTTTCAATTTCCAATTAGAAGAATTTCTGATTGATTTATTGCCAAGAAAAGATCAATTTTGAAGATTTTATCCTTTGTTGCCTTTGGAGTCTAATGAGTATCCTTGTTTCGAAGAATTAATCACTTGGAATATGCTCATCAATCAATCAATCAATTTGCTACATGGAAGATAGGAAGATTTGGAAGATATTCACCATGTTTTGCTTTCCAATCAAGCTTGGGCAAGGAAGGCAAGAGATATAATGGACGATGAGGCCCAGTTATTCATAGACTTAATTAGGGTTTCCAGTTCACCTATAAAAGCACATGTACATCCCATTGTAAAAATCTCCATTATTCTGTATTCTCATTTATTAATAAAAAAAAGGTTTTCTTCATTTTAGTTTTCTTTCTTTTTCTTTCATAACAATTTGTGTATCTATCCAATTAGTTTTGGTAGAACACATTGTTATTGTCTTTTATTACTGCTTGTTAGCTATTGTCTGTTCGATTAGATTCAACGGCAATCCTGCTTTTTAATTCTCTGTTGTTGTTCTAGTTGTCATTTTCTTTTTTCTTTCTAGTAATTGTTTCTTTTCTTTTCAATTGTTGAATTTGATACTGATTAGATTCAGATTCAGAGTAATTTCAACAACATTAAAAACAACTGCAAATTCTGCCTAACTCTCCCAAGAATAAATAAATAATAATTTTTAATTACACCTCCCTGTGTTCAACTTGTATGCTACACACCTGTATGCTTGCAGAATTTAATTTAAATGTCGCGCTTTTCTGATTCATAGATTAGCGATGATCAAGTTTTTGGCGCCGTTACCTGGGAGGTAACGATTAAATTTTATTATTTATTTAATTTCCAATTCGTGTTAGTTTATTTTATTTTATTTTCTTCTTGTTTTTGTTTTTGTTTAGCTAAAAAAATAATAATAATCTTGATTGGCAGATTTGATATTAGTTATTGATATTACAATCTCCAAAAACAAGGAAATAAAATCTTGCCCTTTTTCTTTTAATTTTCCTTCTTTTTATTTTCATTTATTTCTTTTTTTTTGTTTGCATTTCTTCCAATCTAATTCCTTCTTCAAAAAGAAAAAAATATATACAAAAAAAGAAACTTGCTAATTCTTCAATTTCTTTCCATCTTTCTACCACCTCGCTGATTTTTACATTTTTCTTTTCCCTTTCCTTTTCTTTTTATTTGTTTCCATCTTTCGTCTACAACTTTCTAAAAAAAAAACTTTCGCAATTTCTTCTCTGCCTACTTTGATTTCTTTCTTGTTTTTGTCTGCTTTTATTTCTTTCCTCAATTTCTTCTACCCTTCCTCTCTACTCAAAAAATCTTGTTTTTTTCTCTTATTTCCTTCCCCTTTTATTTTTTTTTTCCTTTTTTGTTTGGGTTTTTACCATTCATTTCTTTCCCTTTCTTCTTGTTCAAATTTTCATAAAAAATACTTGCATTCTTTTTTTTTAATTTTCTTTCCAATTGCATTTCTCATTCACCTCCTACAATCTCTCTTTCCATTTTTTTTTCATTTATTTCTTTCCGGCTCTCTCCTTCATTAAAAAAAACAACAACTTCCAATTTTCCTTTATTCTTTCCATCTTTCCACTTTCTTTCCAATCATCTACATTCTTTTTCTTTTTACAAATTTCAAAAAAAAAGATTCCTCTTTTGCAATTTTTTTTTCCTTTCTTCTTTTGTCTTTCTTGTTCTCAATACATTTGATTTCTTTTCTTCTCTTACAAATTCCCTTTCTTTTCAAAAAAAAAAACCCTCTTCTAATTTTACAACAATAAACAAAAGAAAAAAAAATCTTTCTGTTTTTGTCTTCTCTTTTATTGCTTTCCCTTCTCAATTTCTTTTCCAAATCTTTTACAATTACTTTCCTTCCTTCCTTTACAATTCCCTTTCTTTCCTGAAATCTCACTTCCTTTTTTTTTGTCATTTGTTTCTTTCCTATTTGTCCACTTTTTATAAAAAAAGGGAAGGTCATAAAAAGATTCATTTTTTTTTCAATTATTTTTCCCTGCTTCATTTCTTCCCTCTGATCAAATACCCCTTCCTCTCACATAATCTCATTTCACCACAGTTTTTTTCAATCCACATTTCAGCACCATCTTCTCCAAAAAGTTAGCTTTTTTTTTGTTTATTTCTTTGTTTCTTTTTCTTGTGCTTTTTTTTGTTATTCAATTGATTCAAAAAAAAAACCAAAAAAAAAGAGATTTCGAACTAAGGACAAGGTGACTGGAGTTCAAGCAACAAATCAAGATTTCAGAAATCAAAAGAAATTGCAAATAGTGAGATTTCAATCATTGACGCTACTTCTAGATGGACAGCCATGCCCCACTGTAATAATTTCTGAACTCTACAGGTGCTCTGCTGCAAAGAAAAATATAGACAATTGTTGTAAAAAAATTCTGCAGAGGCAGCGGCTTGAATGTAAATTTTTTAATTTCTGTAATTAAATTGTGTGATTGTTGTTATGTCTGCACTTTTTATTCATTTTGTTAAGGGCAATACCCCAATTCACATAAGGTGAGGGATTTCATCACCCTTTCCTTAGCCCACAAATTGCGTTTCATTGTAGAATCTGACTAATAATAACGGTTAGACGTTGGACTTAAGGGAGTCACAGGCTCATCTAGGGCTTAATTGTATTGTGATAGTTGATTCATTTGGAACGAATTATTTCTTGGTGTCTAGACTATGACAGAGAAATAACCGTTTATAGATATTATGGTGATTTGTAAATATTATATCGGTTGTTACTCTGAAGGTACTTAAACCTTCGGCTGCATTGCTATGGTGATTCCTGGTGCACCGATAACTCCTGTCCGTTAACTGGCTGAGAAATCTTTTGATCTAAGTAATCAAACGCGTCACTTTATAATTTTGGGTTAGGAGCCATTAAGGACAGAAAAATTCATTGTAGCAGATTTCTGTGCTTGCATTTAACAACAATGAGTGAAAAAAGTGTTAGCCAACAAAATTCTCCTAGGGGTTCTCGAATCAACCAAAATTTTCCAACCAAATTGGATCAAAATCGAGTGAATCAAAACTTTCCAAACTTTGGGGATCAAAATCGAGTAAATCAAAATTTTCAAAATTTCAATATCGAAATGGATAGACCCTTATCTCTTCGTGATCGATGTTATCCAACTAGGACCGTTCAACCCTCTGTCATCGTGTTACCACCAGCTGAAGGAAACAATTTTGAGCTTAAACATTCTTTTATTCAAGGGGTACCAAAGTTTACTGGGTCTGAAAATGCTTATGAATTTCTAAGTGAATTTGAATTGTATGCGTCCACAACAAAAATGCAACAATTGTCTAACGAATCGATCAAGCTGAGGCTAATTCCATTTGCACTACTTGAAAGCGCTAAAAGATGGCTAAATTCTCTTCCAAAACATTCCATAAGAAGTTGGGATGAATTTGTCACTGCATTCTTGAAAAAGTTTTCCCCTTTCTATAAAACTCTCAAAATTCGAACCGAGATAAATCAATTTTGTCAAAATGAGGGGGAAACTTTTTCAAAATACTTTGAAAGATTCAACCAACTATTATATAGTTGTCCTCATCATGGAATTCTAAAAGACCACTTATGTCAAATTGCATATGAAGGGCTAAACTATCAGACTAGAACTCAACTAGAATTAATGTGTGGAGGAGACTTCATGTCTAAGACGGCCGATGAGGCTTGGAAATTCTTAGAAGATTATTCTGAAAAGGACATGCAGTGGGAATCAATTCGTGTTCCCAATCGTACTTCGACTAGAGGAGTGCATGTCGTGGACCCAAGTCAAATTCCTTTAGAAAATCAAACTCCTCAAGCCGGAGAAGGGCTACCCCACTATTGCTCTCAGGACCAAGCTAATGTCATAGCTCAAAATAATCCTTACTCATCCACATACAATCCTGGTTGGAGGAACCACCCAAATTTTTCTTGGTCAAACCCCAATAATTCGGCTAACCCATCTCACATGCAACCCTTTATTCCCAATCCAAATTATCAAGCTCCACCTCCAATTTCTCAATCCTCTCAAACAGCATCTCAATCCAAACAACCTTATAGGCACCCCAACTTTCAACCATCAAACCAATCCTCTCAACCGTCACAAGAAATTGTGCATTTAGAAAAACAGTTGAACTCTCACGAAGCTAAAATGAACTCACACGACGCTAAACTCGACCAAATGATGAGTATGATGAAAGAACTAATGAAAAATAATGAGAAAGGAAAGTTGCCTAGTCAACCTGAGGTGAATCCAAAATATAACTCTTGTGCTGTAAATTCTTGTGAGGACGAAAACCATAATCCAGTCAATGCTATTACAACCCTTCGATCTGGAAAGAGGATTGATAATAACGTAGGCGACCCTGACGAACCTTCTAACTCGCCCTCAGTGCCAAATCTTGATGATCACCCATTGGCTTCGAATGCCAATTCTTCTAAACCTCCATTTTCCTCAAATGTTGGCAATCCCAACAGTTCCTCTCCTAGTGTCGGCAAACCCGACCCACCTTCGAAAAATAATGTTGGCAATACCAACATTCCATCTTCTGCAACCTTACCACCTTCTTTTTTGGATAAACCTTCTTCTTCGAATGATGAAACTGATCACAGAGTCGAAAAACCAATAGCTCCATTTCCCCATAGACTCAATAATAAGAAGAAAGCGGCAAATTTCGATAAAATTTTGGAAATTTTCAAACAAGTCCGTGTGAACGTTCCTCTTTTAGTCACAATTGAACAAATTCCTCAATATGCCAAATGTCTTAAGGAATTGTGCACACAAAAACGTGCGACTATTGTCCCAAAAACCGCCTTTTTAACTGCGAATACAAGCTCTGTTCTTTCGAATCTTACCCCAGTCAAGTATAAAGAACCTGGCTTCCCTACGATTGATTGCAAAATAGGAAACACCCATATCTCTCGTGCCCTACTCGACCTTGGTGCCATTGTCAATCTTCTTCCTTATACTGTTTATTGTCAACTTGGGTTAGGGGAAATTAAACCAACAAACATCACTCTTTAGTTAGCCGATCGATCTGTCAAAAAGCCATTGGGAATTATCGAAGTCGTCTTGATACAGATCGAACAGTTTTACTTCCCTGTCGATTTCATAATTTTAGAAACAGAGCCTGTCTCAAATCCCAAAGTTCAAATACCATTGATTTTAGGATGGCCTTTCTTAGCAACCTCTAATGCTGTCATTAATTGTAGGAACGGTCAACTTCGACTTTAATTCGGGCACCTAACCATTGAGCTAAACATCTTCAATCTCAATAAACAATCTAGGGATTTTGAGACCGATGAAATCGACATGATCCAAACCATAGTTGACGAAACCTCTAATGACACTTATGAAGCCCTGAAAAGGTGTCTGGAACATTTCGACTTCGATTTCGATGAACTTGAATACATTTCTAAACTGAACGGATTTCTTCACTTGAATCCTTCGTCTTCTGAATCTAACCAAGGAATGTTAACTTATGCTAACACTCAAGAACATCCTAAGTTAGATCTCAAACCCTTGCCACAAGACCTTAAGTACGCATACTTAGACTCCTCAGAAACTCTTCCCGTAATCTTGGCCTCTGATCTTATCGAGGACCAAGAAGAAAAACTCTTAGAAATTTTGCAGGAAAATAAAGACTCCTTGGGGTGGGAATTGAGCGATATAAAAGGAATTAGCCCATCAATTGTGGAACAACGCATACATTTAGTTGATGAGGCTAAACCCACCCGTGAGGCTCAAAGGCGATTAAACCCAAACATGAGAGAAGTGGTCAGGGAGGAGATAATCAAATGTCTAGACAATAACATCATCTATCCCATCTCTGATAGTACCTGGGTGAGTCCGGTACAAATCGTACCAAAGAAATCGGGAGTCACAGTGATCAAAAATGAAAGTAATGAGCTCGTCCCAACAAAAATCAAAACAAAATGGCGTGTGTGTATCGACTATCGAAAGATCAACTCAGCCACACAAAAAGACCATTTTCCCTTACCTTTTATTGACCAAATGCTCGAACACTTAGCGGGTCATGAGTACTATTGTTTTCTCGATGGATACTCTGGCTATAACCAAATCCCTGTTGCTTTAGAGGATCAACATAAGACTACCTTTACTTGTCCCTTTGGAACCTTTGATTATCGTCGCATGCCTTTTGGTCTTTGTAATGCCCCCGCGACTTTCCAAAGGTGTATGATGAGTATTTTCTCTGATATGGTGGAAGAATTCTTGGAAATATTCATGGATGATTTTTCAATCTATGGATCATCTTTTTCCCAATGCCTCACTCATTTAGAACTCGTCCTAAAACGTTGTAAGGAAAAATCACTCGTGCTTAATTGGGAAAAATGTCATTTCATGGTTAAAAGGGGGATAGTTCTAGGTCATGTCGTCTCCAAAGATGGCCTTGAAGTCGATAAATCTAAAATCGATTTGATTGCTAATCTGCCTCCTCCTAAGTCTGTTAAAGATGTTCGTTCATTTCTTGGCCACGCAGGATTCTATTGAAGATTCATTAAGGACTTCTCGAAAATTTCAAAACCTCTCTCAAATTTACTTGCCAAAGACGTTAAGTTCGAATTCTCCAATGACTGCAAAACATCTTTTCAAACTTTTAAGTCAATCTTGACCACAGCTCCCATCATTCAACCTCCTGATTGGACTCAGCCCTTAGAACTTATGTGCAACGCTTCTGACTTTGAAATTGGAGCCATCTTAGGTCAGCGTATCGATAAACTCCCTCGAGTCGTTTATTATGCTAGCAAAACCTTAAACGAGGCCCAATTGAATTACTCAACTACTGAAAAGGATTTTTTGGCAGTTGTCTTCGCTCTTGAGAAATTCAGACCATATCTCATAGGATCCAAAGTCATAGTTTACATTGACCATGCTGCCTTACGATATTTTCTTTCTAAAAAGGATGCCAAGGCTCGCTTGATTCGTTGGATCCTTCTTCTCCAAGAATTCGATATAGAAATATGAGATAAAATGGGTTCTGAGAATGTTGTAGCTGATCATCTCTCTCGAATTGTGCACGAAAATGTTGACGACACCCAAATCGATGACTATTTTCCGAACGAACAAATTCTTTCCATCTCTAACACCCCTTGGTACGTTGACGTTGTGAATTATCTTGTCACACAACAAACACCCGCTGAATGGTCGAAACAAGATAAACAAAAATTTCTCTCGAAAGTTCGAAACTTCTATTGGAACGACCCATATCTTTTCAAGTACTGTCCAGACCAAATCATTCGAAGGTGTGTGCCCGATCATGAACACCAAAGTATTCTCTCTTTCTCACATGACCATGCTTGTGGCGGTCATTTTGGAGCAAGAAAAACTGCTGCAAAAGTTTTGCAAAGCGGTTTTTATTGGCCCACACTCTTCCGTGATGCTTTCGAATTCAATCGATGTCAAAGAACGGGTCGAATCACTAAGCGAAACATGATGCCTCTCAACCCCATTTTAGTAATTGAATTATTCGATGTTTGGGGCATCGATTTCATGGGACCATTCCCTAATTCATTTGGGAATCTTTACATCTTGCTTGCGGTAGATTATGTCTCAAAATGGGTTGAAGCCATTTCGGCCAAAACCAATGATAACAAGGTTGTTATCAAATTCCTCAAAGAAAACATCTTTTCACGCTTTGGCACACCTCGAGCTATCATTAGTGATAATGGCACTCACTTCTGTAATTGTGCTTTTGAGTCCTTGCTCAAGAAATACTCAATCACACACAAGCTATCGACCCCTTACCATCCACAAACTAGTGGACAAGTAGAAGTTTCCAATAGACAAATCAAACAAATTCTTGAGAAAACCGTGAACTCTAATAGAAAAGATTGGTCCTTAAAACTGATTGATGCACTTTGGGCTTTTCGCACTGCTTATAAAACCAATCTAGGGATGTCACCATATCGATTAGTCTTTGGAAAGGCCTGTCACTTACCTCTTGAATTAGAGCATCGTGCTCTTTGGGCCATAAATTTTTTGAATTTTGACTTAGAGAAAGCCGGATCACATAGGAAGTTACAAATTTCTGAATTAGAGGAGTTAAGAAATGAGGCGTATGAAAACGCGAAAATCCACAAAGAAAGAACCAAAGCCCAACACGACAAAAACATACTTCGTAAGGAATTCAACGTAAGTCAAAAAGTTCTCTTATACGACTCTAGACTTCCCTTGTTTCTAGGAAAACTCAGATCTCGATGGACTGGACCTTATGTTGTGAAAACAGCATATCCTCATGGAGCAGTTGAAATTGAAAATCCTAGGGATGGAAAAGTCTTCAAAGTAAACGGTCAACGACTGAAACCATTTTTAGAATTCGAGCAATATGACGAAGATGACCTTACCGATCTTCATGAGCCTGATCAGCCACCATGAAATCAGGTGGTACACGTTCTTTTTCTTTTATTTTTCTTTTTCATTTTTTTTAAACTTTTTTTTGTTTTTCTGCCATATTGGTCTACATACCTTAGACAGTTGGGACATTGTCTCAATCTAGGGTGGGGGAGTCAAGTCTGCATCACATCTTCTCCATTTTTGTTAAAAAAACACACACACACAATCACACCGACATGACTCATTTTAGATTGATACAACAAAATAAGTTAAGGATTATTAATCAGTTGATAGTATTTTTTTCTCTCAAATTAGATCAAATAAGAAATATAATGAAAAGTTTAATCTTGAGGGATAATAGTGTTACCGGTACATAGGGAGATTCTTAGGTGATGGCCATGAAGTTTATTCTATATTATAGTCTTTTTTTAAAAAAGTGGAGGACTTAAAATACTTATATTGGCTTTTCGAATCTTTAAAACTAAGTTGTGTTAAGTTGAATTCGCGAAACTCTCTTTTGTGCTTATAATTTCAATAATAATAATAATAATACAAGGGTATCCAACATTGCTTGTATATCAAGCATTGGTGTGCAAACCCGCCAAGCTCTATCCGACATGTTGTTGACAAAGTCAGCGTTGGAATATCTTGGTCTCATTTTATGAGATTGGACACCTAAGGATTACCGACACGTTGTTGACAAAGTCAATGTCGGCCTGCACAATCCACCAAGCTCTTTACCCATTCTCCGTTAGTCCGCGAGGCAGTGCATGGGTGTAAACCTTGGTCTTCTAAGTTAGGTGTATGTACTTAATCATAAATTTTAAAATTTTATAGAATAAAGAATAAGCGATGATGCCCAAACACTTCTTGACCTTATTGATTTGAATAGCCATACACAAGGAAATTAGAATACCACTTTACAAACTGTGCCAAGCAAACTTAGAATCTATTTCATGGCTGTACTATGTTATCGACTGAACTAACTGGCTAAACTGGGATTTAACATTTGAAAACTTGATTTTTATTGAAAATTTGTGACAAGTTGAGGTATCTAAAATAAAATCAACTGATTAGAAATTGTTAACTTAATTTGTTGTACCACTTTCCTGAAACAAGTCGTGTTGTCATTCTTGTTGTCTTTGTTTTTTGTATATAACCATTGCATTCATATAGTTACATTAGATCCACACATACTGCATTTGGATTTTGTGGGTAGTATCCGCTGAAAAACCTCACGAGACACCACTCGTCCTACTAGGGACACCTAGAGGTTTAACGGCTTGTTGCATACGCTCAATGCAATCGTGTTTCCTACGAAAGTGTGACCTATCTAGTTAGTTTTTCATTTTCTTTTTTACTCGAGGACGAGTAAAAGATAAGTGTGGGGGTATTTGATTAACATAGAAATGTGTTTATTTTATGCTCTTATATTTTATCTTTTGTAAATAAATAAATGATACTTTGGGTATTTTTGTGTGTTTTTACAGGTTGTCAAGAAATGCCTCCTTCGTTTCAAATTAAAGGCCAACTACAAATAAAAAGCTATTTCCCCATATTAAAGTCATCTCAATTACAAAAGACGTTGTAGCTCACTGGTAAATGCATAGAGATTTGTACTTAGAGACCTGAGTTCGATCCCCGTCGAGCTCACTTTTTGCCAAAGAACGGAACTTTCACACTGCCCCTTTGCTATGAAGAATATATTAATTAGTGTTATATTATATATATATATATACATATTCATGTGTATGTATGATATTCACTAATAGACATTTCAGGAGTAGTCATGGAAATCAATTCAGAACATTCATTTTTCAATTTCCAATTAGAAGAATTTCTGATTGATTTATTGCCAAGAAAAGATCAATTTTGAAGATTTTATCCTTTGTTGCCTTTGGAGTCTAATGAGTATCCTTGTTTGGAAGAATTAATCACATGGAATCTGCTCATCAATCAATCAATCAATTTGCTACATGGAAGATAGGAAGATTTGAAAGATATTCACTATGTTTTGCTTTCCAATCAAGCTTGGGCAAGGAAGGCAAGAGATATAATGGATGATGAGGCCCAGTTATTCATAGACTTAATTAGGGTTCCCAGTTCACCTATAAAAGCACATGTACATCCCATTGTAAAAATCTCCATTATTCTGTATTCTCATTTATTAATAAAAAAAGGTTTTCTTCATTTTAGTTTTCTTTCTTTTTCTTTCATAACAATTTGTGTATCTATCCAATTAGTTTTGGTAGAACACATTGTTATTGTCTTTTATTACTGCTTGTTAGCTATTGTCCGTTCGATTAGATTCAACGGCAATCCTGCTTTTTAATTCTCTGTTGTTGTTATAGTTGTTATTTTCTTTTTTTCTAGTAATTGTTTCTTTTCTTTTCAATTGTTGAATTTGATACTTATTAGATTCAGATTCAGATTCAGAGTAATTTCAACAACATTAAAAACAACTCCAAATTCTGCCTAACTCGCCCAAGAATAAATAAATAATAATTTTTAATTACACCTCCCTGTGTTCGACCTGTATGCTACACACATGTATGCTTGCAGAATTTAATTTAAATGTCGCGCTTTTCTGATTCATAGATTAGCGACGATCAGCTATATATATAAAAATCAGATTTTTAATTCGCTACATATAAAAAGATCTCATTTTTACATGATTAAAATTCTCATCTTTAGAACAAAGTCATATATAAAAATCATACCTTTATACTATTAAAAATCCGATCTTTATATAAATAAAAATCACTTCTTTTTAAATCGTTATTCATAATAAAAATCAAATCTTTTTAAATCATTATTCATAATAAAAATCAAAACTTTTTAAATCATTATTCATAATAAAAATCAAACCTTTTTAAATTGTTATGCATAATAAAAATCAAATCTATATTAACATAAACATCTAATTTTTATTCTAACATAAAAAAATCTAATTTTTTATTAACACAAAGATCCATTTTTTATTTGAATCCATTCTTTCATATGATAAGAAAGAAAAACAATCGGATAAAACAATGCTTTAACATAAAAAGAAATAAAAAGGGCTCATTGTTTTTCAGAGGGGGTGAAGCTCGCGTGGCGCAGGGCCTGTCAGAGGTGGTAGGTGGTGCGTGGTGGCGGCGGATGGTGGGTGGTGGGCCAGGGCATCAGTTTTTGGGTGAAAAGGGTTTGGGCTTGTTATCTGGAGAAGAGAACGGAGAGAAGAGGGATGGGAGTCATTGGGGTCGGCGACCCAATGAACTGGAGGGGGCGGCGGACCTACGACGGTGGCGACAATGATTAATGAAGGCAGAGGCGTGGTGCGTTCGATCGATTTAGATTTTTTTTCTTTTATTTTAATAAACATCGGGTGACTGAAGTGAGAAGAGGGAAAAAGGGGCTTTATATAAATATATATAATTTAATTATTTTATTTTCAAAAAGGTAGATTTTCTGTTCGAACTCTTAATCGATCCCAACGAATGTTGTCCCTAACTAATTACCTCCATTTTGAACACAATGGGATATGAATCGCAAGCCAATTCGGTCGTTTCGATCAGCTTTCCTCAAAATTAAAATACAAATCAATATATATGGAATTTAAACATACATTTTAATTTACCAGGGCCACATACGAACTCCAAAAATTCCAAAAAAATAAATATGGCTATGTTTTGACAATACGGTCCTAACAAAACTAATTCGTCGAATCCGGAGACTGTTTGAAAAACGGTCATTTTCCAGTCGATTAAATTCAAACTGAAATTGCCAAACACGTTTAAATTCACCATGCTCACATATTGGTTCCAAAAATTATGAAAATTGGAATCCAGCAATAATTTGACATTCCAGATCCAACCAAAGTGGTTTCATCGAAAATGGAGGTCGTTTGCAAAATCGCTATTTTTAAGGGCTAAATTTCTATAGTGAGTATTCTGAATCTTCAACTGGGCATAACATTTTATTCCCGCTATGAAATTTGGATTTTTCTGATTCATTGGAAAGATATTTTCAAAAAGATTCAAATATTTCTGGTTTCACTAAAATCCAGTTTATTTTGAATCCTGCACATTCATTTGAAATTTGAAATCGAATTTTCAAACTACCGCGCTATTTCCAATTCCCTTTATAATTAAAATAAATGTTTATATTCTAACTTCGATTCAAATAAATATATACGTTCTAATTCTATTCAAAATAAATTTCTAGTCGTTATTATTTAAAATAAATCATTTTAAATATTTAAAATTCACTAAAATTGCTAAAATAACAATTTTAAATTTGTTCTGATTTTCCGGGTTGTTACGTAGAACATGCAGCTCGGTCATGAAGTGGTATCGATAAGTAGAATACTTACCTACTTCTGTCTTCCCAAAATTGGATCGATTAATAATTTAGGACAAGATTTGATAGTTGTTTATTTAAATACCAAATAAACAATCAACTAGTAATGGTCAAGTAATGTGACGACGCGCCTTTTTTCCTAGTTCAAACCGATCAATAATACGTATAACTTGGGTTTACAACTGATAAGAACTAAACAAAACAACTTTTTCATTATCATTGCAATAACTTTTACATAAGAGTACAACTTATTTCAGAGCACAATAACAATACATGCACAGTTGAAATAACCATATCAGAGTGTATCATGTATACAACGGAAAACATAAACTCTTAGCGGAGGAAATAAAATGCTCTGGACACAACTTTAGCTTCAACATGCACCGCACTTGCTCTATAAAATATCTACAAACCAAAACTACTAGACTTTCCGTGTAGAAAATATGGGTACCCAGAGTTTAGAGTTTAGGTGCGAAACAATAAACTCTGGATCAGTCATGGGACTGGTGTGAGAACTAAAACAGCTATTTACTTTATTTTAAGGTTGGGTAAATCACAGGACCACGCCGTATAACACAGAACGGGTTTTCTCCACATGAATACAAATCATAAACTACCCGCAATGCTTTTTGAAAATGAAGTTATTATAAGACTCAAGTCCTATCACACAATGCAACACATACCGAGGTGAGAGTTTTAACTTATAATAACCAAACATGCTGATACGCGAAAGTCTCTTTTACTATTACTAGTGCATAGTGTCGAAATCAATTTCAAAAGTAAATGTATAAATCTTTGCTGGCATGATGCCCCATCCCATTATATTGGCTATTAGGTTACATCTGATAACGCAAAGCTCGTATTGGAAGTTGGATTCCAACAATGACCAAGGCAAAGGATCTCCCTTAACCGTATTCGGAACACCTCTGGCAGGATGTCCCAGGAGTCAACAAATGAGTCCTTCGGAGTGGCAGAGCCGGCCAGGGATTAGTTTGGGTTACTCTTAAACATAGCATCCTCGGTCGTATTTGACCTTTATCTTAGGTGCCTCGATCTATCATCCACATAGATAAACTTGTCTGGTATCCATACCATGGCATCACTTTTTAGCTAGAAGGAAACGTATGTCCTTATCTATGTCGTTCATCATCCTATTTTTGGCTATTCATGGGTTGTGAGGCTCTAAAGTCACATTTCAATAGAAAGCTACTCTATATCAGTCATGCTTTACTCATCATCCACAAAACTCTACTTTTCAACAAAAAGCTTTGATCGACTCCGCACTTAGCATGCCACATTGTCAATTCACACCATATAATCGGTGTCTGTTAATATATAACCCTCTAGGTACATAAGTCTCAGAGGAGGGTGCTAAGCTAAAAGAATAAATCCACCACCAACTGGTATAACATCAATAGAAACCAGTTGATTATGTATTAAGTCCTCAAAATCAGATCTTGCATTATAATATGCATTATATTCTGAATCCCAAGTCATATGCTATCATATAATAATTCTTCTTCCAAATCACAGTCTTTTATACATAATATGCACTGATTCTAGATCTTAATTTACAACCTATGTTCTTTTCTCAAATCAGTCACAAATCAATCAAGTCCAATTATGCAATATTCATTATTTGTCCCAAAATTAACGTTCGTGCGTTAATCTCTTATGAGATTTGGCGCAGGCTCGTAGTAGCCTAGCTATAGAACAGAAAGAAAAAGGAGATACAGAATAGTCACAGAAAAACAGATCTGACAGATAAGAATATGCATAACCTCAGATTCAGATTTATAATCATGCCAAGATCATAATAAAAGTTTATATCTAAAAATAACTGTACTCACAAAAAGGGAACGATTCTTGTATTCTGGAATCTGTGTTCTGACACTAAATAGCGCTCCTCTGATGTAGACTAGTTGTTCTTTTAGTCCTATTTAGTTTGGAAGAAGATGCACTAGATTTATCCTTGGTTTCAGCAGAGTAGCGACGCCATTATTTTATTTTTAATTAGAATAGAGGCAGAGTATAGGCAGAATGAAATTATGTGGAGAGAAAGCTGGGTTTGGGGGTGTTTAAATAAGTTAGAGCTCATGAATTGGTCAGAAAGGCGTCCAGGTGCGGAAAAATGGATCTGTCTACAGATCTGGAAAAGGGGGGATGACGACCCTAGGGTCGACCCCAGTGTCGACCTGTTTAGCTAGGTCGACCCCCAGGTCGACCCTAGGGTCGACCTGGGCCCTGGGCTGGAATTTTCCCGCACAGCCCGGGTGTCTGTTTTTGAATTTCGAATCTGAATTTTGAATTCCGGGCTGATTTTTACTGAAACTTCTGAAGGCCATATCTTCTTCATACAGAGTTCGATTTACGCAAACTTGGACTCTATTTCAAGCAGAATTTAGAGACGAACGCAATAGCGTAACCCTTTCCCTTAATTATTTTATTACAATTTAATTATTCTCTGATTTGTTACTCTTATGTTCATAGAAAATTTGGGGTGTTACATTCTTCTCTCCTTAAAGGATTTCGTCCCTGAAATCTTCAAGTTAGGAAGAATGTGTCCTACCATCCAATCACCCATCTACTCAACCATCATCCACAAGCATCCATTGTCCTTAGAAAACTTCTAACGTTGTATGAACATTTGCAAAAGTGTGTGTATATGTTCCTTATCTAATGCAAAGATTAAGCGGTCCACTGATTTAGTTGACTTCCTTAATGCGAATTATGTCAGTGCCATGAGTCCAACATGTATGCAATTTTCCTATTTGATACATATAATTTCTATATGAGTGTACAACCGTTCATTCATATGCAACATCCATGTGCTGAGTCAACCATTTTGTATCCATAAAAATTTTAAAAATGCACACACATCCATATGCAGTATGAGAGTGTTTTTGAGCCAATCTAGTGCCTAGTATGTGTATATGCATCCACAAGCAACCACTAGCAATCACTTACATCCACTTGCAACCATCAAACATAACATGTCTCAAACACATGTTTACACCCATTAGTTTCTACCTAAAGGTCGAAGATTCAATCGATATGATACAACTGAGTGACAGAACCAAGTATAATTAAAACTAAAGCTAGGTTCCCATTAGACATCGGTTTAAGAGAATAACCCCCTAAGTATCAACCCCGAAGACCGAAATCAACATCAGATTAACACTCAGAGAATCACTCCCATTAAACAAATGCCCAACTGGAAATCTATTTCACGCTTTGAGTAAAAACTCCTATCCTTTTCAGAAATATTCAAATACCTACAGACTACTGATACAGATCAGATTACCAAATGATTCTTAGGAAAATAAGCATGGTAAAAACCCAAAATATATGCGTCATAGTCAACTTAACACCCAACACAGATACCCTCAAACCCCAACTTATCACAAACAGATGAGTCGTAACCCTCGTGGGGCTTGAGACTATAGCGGAACCAGAAACAAGACTAGTATTAAAGTGCAGAGTTTCAATTACAGAATCAAAATGCCAGAATCAGAAAGAGTTTTTAACTCCACAATCAGATAAGGAGATTAATCCCTCTACAGAAAGTTTTCCTATTTCTATCCTATCCACGAGCCTCGATGGTATTCACCTGTCCTCCAGAAGTTGGTCCTGCCCTCTGCCCTTGTCCTCGTTTCTTTGGGCAGTCCCTAGTGAAGTGCCCCATTTCTCCATAGTTGAAGCAAGTTCCCTTCCTCTTTCTGCAATCCTTGTTCAGATGGGTCGAGCTTCTACAAGTAAAGCACTTCTTCTCCTTCTTGTCTTCAGACTTCTCATCCTTCTTTTGTGTTTCCTTTTTGGGCCCTGCTTTCTTGTCCTGTGGTCCTTCAAGCTCTTCTTCTTTCTTCTCGCTTTTTGGTTTCCTCATCATGCATCAATGCCATGTCAACTAATTTTTCAAAGGTTGCCCCCATAGGAATGTGGGACATCACCAATCCGTGTAACGGCTCATTCAAACCATTAGGAAACCTTAGTGCCTTCTTATGCGGTGTATTTACCAAATCTAAGCCGAATCTTGCCAACTGATTAAACTTGTTGACGTACTCTCTCACTGATAAATTCTCCTGCTTCAATGCCAAGAACCTCTCTATGTATAGACTCTCTTCCGCTCGTGAGAGAAATTTCATCTCGAACCTATGCCTGACGCTCTACCGGACGCTCTCCATTTGTGACCTTCCACCAAAAAGAAGCTTCGTCCTTAAGCAACCATACCGCCAATTGTATCTTCTGCCTATCGTCCACCTCGAAGATAATGAACAAATCCTTAGTTTCTTTGAGCCAGTTCCTTGCCTCCACGAAGGATTCAGTTCCATTAAAGTTCTTCCCACCCATGGATCGAAAGTCTCTACATATCGTCGGGAAAGTATTCACGCGCGGAGGAGGAGGAGGGGGAACTGCTGTAGTTGGGGGAGGAAGGACGTTTGTTGGGCCCACATCACTAGACCTAGCTTCTAGGTACCTCCTGAACCAGCCAGGTATCGGTACGCCCTCTGGAAGGTTAAGATCCCCAGACATGCTGAAATGAAAGGAAAGGAAAGATTCAAAACAAAGGATAGAAAGATAGGCTATGGCTTTGGGGATTATGTTTTTCAAAATAAACTCTAAGTTTGAAAATACTTCCTTTTTGAACCTTTTTGAAAATAGTTTTCAAAACTTTTTATCAAATCTGGTAACCTTCAGCTCTGATACCAAGTGTAACACCCCACCTCCGTTAAGGTCACTCACAAAGGGAATGCCTTAACTTTGATGGAGCGTTTTAGTAGACAGAACAGAAATTTACAAGACAGATAAAGAAGTACTTGAAAACTTTATAACTTTATTACAACAGAAACAAAATTAAGTTCGGTTACATCTTTTTAAATCACAATATCAGAATTTGTGACGGCCCGCCCCGTACCAACCGACATTTACTCCAAAAGTGCGATGTACACATGTCCAGTTAGCACGGAACGGGTCATGAGAAGGAAATGAACATACAAAGAACCTGTAGAATGTCTCACAGCGCATAGAACAAAATATAATAATAACATACTAGACATAAAACAGGAGAGACATTGCATAAGCTGAAAGTCAGAACTAAACATCATAGCAGCGGAAATCCAAAATACAGCTTATTACAACTTTCAAACTGTCTCAAAGAAAAAGTAAGATAAAGGAGGTACACTACTAATGCCCAAGTAGCGACCACCAACGACACAGGGAGAATGTGTATATATATATATATATATCATACGTGGAAGCCTCCTGCCCGCCTCCGAATCAGCTACTCGCGCATCACCAGCTAACCTGTCTCTAGTCTGCTCGTGTGAGCACCCAGAGTAATAAGAGGAGACATAAAACTCTGGGTCAGACATAAAGCCTGGTATGAGCGTTAAGCATCTAAAGTGAACAATAACAGGTAGACTAAAACATACCTGAACCTGGACCTGCAACCAAAGAGTTAGCACTACATACTGTACAACACTCTAAGGTATCATATCAAACAGTGTAAAGATACGGAGGTGGGGGAGGTGTGCATGTCATAGGGATGGCAAACAATCAAACATAGCATCCATCCTCACATCTCTCACTCAGTGCGTAAAGCATACGATATTCACCACTTCGATCACCCAACATACCTTGCTACGATCACTTTGCCCCATGAAGTCATAAATGGCTTCACTGCACTGATAACGTAGCCACAAATCCTTCGCTATGTCCACTTTGCCCCATGGAGTCACAAGAACCCCACTGCACTGGCTCATAGCCTTACTAATCCTTACTATGTCCACTCTGCCCCATGGAGTCGTAATGACCCCACCGCACTGGCTCATAGTCTTGCTACGCATCACCTTGCCCCTCAGGTCATATTGACCCTACTGCACTGATAACGTAGTCTTGCTACCATCACCTTGCCCCTCAGGTCATAATGACCCTACTGCACTGATAAGTAGTCCATCATCCATTTTTAGTGGTGAATCGAAGTTATGAACGTCGACAACTCCTTAGCACACGTCCCGCAGCAAAGTCCAACCATGAAGTGAACTCATTGGTTCCCAACTGGATCCTGAGCTCTAACTTCCCATATTGGACTACCTTTGCATCTCGGGTTATTGGTCAATACTGGGTCGGGTCGGGTTCCTCCTCAAGCCATCGGTTCGGGTCGGGTATCCTCCATCGGTTCGGGTCGGGTCTTCTTCTGGTGCGGTTCGGTTATTTCTCCTCGGGTCGGGTCGGGTGCTTCACTTCGGGTCGGGTCGGGTGCTTTCCTTCAGTTCGGGTCGGGTGCCATTCCCCCTCCAGTTCATGCTTCGGCTCCGATCCGCCTCCTCCTCCTTTACGTGCTTCGATTCGATCCATCCTCCTCTATCTGCTCCGATCCCTACTCTCTAATCCGATCCGATCTCAGTTCAGCTGGCGTGGCCTTCCTTTTTGCCAATTTTCCCAAGTGTCAGGTTCCGATCCGATCGGGTTCCTTGCTCAGTTCAACATATCTGATCCGAGCCCCATATCCGATCCGATCCGAAGTCTGCACTGTTTTCTGAAACTGTTCCAGCAAGTGTTTACGCCATTTGACGACGTTTTCGACCATTCTAACTATTGAAATCAATCACAAAGCATTTCATATAGTCATAGCAACATACATAATCAACCACAAACATCAAAACATCAATATAATAGGTTAAAATGGATCAAACATACCCCAAAATCCCATATCTCCCCCTAAGCATGTTTAGGTGAAACTAATGATAGGATTAGCAAAACTTAACCAAATTAACCCAAATTCATATCAGAGGTCTAAAACATCATTTAGGAATTTATGAACATTTTTCCCGAATTTTATCGTGTTTAAAATCGCTAATTAACACTAATCACCCTTAACTAGCCATAATTAGTGTAAAACTATGCAAATCACTCACCTTAGCCACAAATAAACTAAGATCTGAAATAAATCTCTGATTTGATGTGAATCTCTATGCTAAACAGCAGCTCCAATGTCGATTTGGTGTAGATCTTCCTTGATTAGGGGTTGCTAAGCCAAATCCTTGACCAAAAGGTGATTTGGAGGTGATTTAGAGGTTAGAGGCCATTTTTAGGGTTCCTTGGTGATAAGTGGAGGCTAGAAAACTGAAATGGAATGATGCTCTATCTCATTTCAGCCTCCCCATAACCCTAATCCCGAAATGGGTTATGGGCCTACTCACTAATCACCCGATTTGGCCCGGTTAAGCAGTTTTTCACCCTCCAAACCTCATTTCAGCCATATCTCCCAAACGGCAAGTCCGTTTGGCTATTATGACCACTCTACGGAAAGGTAAACCATCAAACGAATCCAATGGATGTGGTTTCAGGTCAAAATTCCTTTCCAATCAAAAGTTATGGCCAAAACAGTACTAACTAAGGGCAAAATGGTCATTTAAAAATCGACAAAAATCATGAACATGGGAAATGACTCTAATGGATGTTTCCCAAAGTTACATGACCATACGACTTCACATGGGAAAGAAATAAATATTCTACAATCCTATGATGTGTAGAATACGGGTCGTTACACTCTCCCCCCCTTAAGAAATTTCGCCCCCGAAATTCCCTAATCAAAACACACACAAAGGTCCCGCATGCCTATCAATCATAAAACAACAATCAGACATGCAAAACAAGCAAAACAAGTCTACCCTAGCATGCGGAAAACTAAATTGCAAAGTAAATCTTACCAGACAAAGAGTTCTGGATACGCCTTCCTAATGCTCTCCTCTGTCTCCCAAGTACAATCATTCTCGTCCTCGCCCCACTGAACCTTGACTAGCTTCACCGCCTTCCTTCGAAGTTGCTTCGTATCGTGCCCTACAATACGAATCGGCTTGCAGTTCCCAACCGCCTCGGGTTCTACTTCGAAGTCCTCTAACTGATCAGGTGAAATAGTCATATCTGAGTCGTGGACGAACTTCCTTAGTTGGGAAACATGAAATACATTGTGAACTCCCGCCATTTTCTCTGGTAAGCCAATTCTATATGCCAAATTCCCGACTAGTTCAAGAACTGGGAATGGGCCAACAAATCTTGGTGCTAATTTGCCTCTCCTGCCAAATCGTATCACGCTCTTCAACAGAGAGATCTTGACAAACACCAAGTCACCAATGGAGAATTTCAAGTCTCTTCTCCTCTTATCATCATAGCTCTTCTGCCTATCTTGGGCAGCTTTCATTCGTTGCTGAATGATCTTAATCTTATCCGAAGTTTCTCTCACCACATCTGGTCCAAGCACAAACTTCTCGCCAGTCTCTATCCAACATGATGGTGAGTTGCACGGTCTTCCGTACAAAGCTTCATATGGAGCCATACCGATACTGGATTGGTAGCTATTATTATATGCAAACTCTACTAGATGCAAATGGTCATCCCATGATCCACCAAAATCCAATATACACGCTCTCAAGAGATCTTCCAATATATGATTCACCCTCTCCGTCTGACCGTCGGTCTGAGGATGATATGCGGTACTGAGATGTAATCCTGACCCTAGAGCCTCTTGTAAGCTCTTCCAAAACTCACTAGTGAACAACGGGTCTCGGTCACTCACAATGCTTTTGGGTACTCCATGAAATCTCACTACCCACTTCATATACAATTCTGCCAACTTGGCTGCCGTTCTGGTCGATTTGACTGGTATAAATCTTGCGCTCTTAGTCAATCGATCCACAATTACCCAAATGCTATCATATCCCGATCTAGTCCTTGGTAAACCATCGATGAAATCCATCGAGACTTGTTCCCATTTCCTTTCGGGAATCTCTAATGGTTGCAACAACCCACTAGGCTTCTTTTGCTCGGCTTTAACTAGCTGGCAATTCATGCATTTGGATATAAACTTCCCAACGTCTCTTTTCATCACTTCCCAGTAGTAGGTTCGCTTCATGTCTCGATACATTTTATTACCACCGGGATGTATAGTCAGTTTTGAGTGATGACATTCTCTAAGCACTTCATCTCTCAAACCATTCACGTTGGGCACAACTAGCCTTCCCTTCTTCCGAAGCCATCCATCTCGATCAAGCCCATACACACTCATCTCCTCATCGATACCCATCTCTAACTTGGAGATGATTTCCAATAAGTTAGGATCGTCCCTCTGGCTGGAACCAATCCGCTCTATCAAAGTGGGTCTGATCATCAAACTAGCTAGCATAACTGGATCCAATTCGCACCTTGGTCTGAAATCAAACCCCGCGATATACTCCAGTTGCTTCCATTCAAGAAACATTGCCCCTAAGCTAGCATGTCTCCTACTCAAGGCATCGGCTACCGCATTACCTTTCCCAGGTGTGTATGCGATATCAAAATCATACGAAGCCAAGAACTCTAACCATCTCTGCTGACGGAGATTCAGATCTTTCTGAGAGAAGAGATACTTTAACGATTTATGATCGGTAAACAACTCCAATCTTTCTCCCAAGAGATAGTGTCTCCACATCTTCAGTGCAAACACAATTGCTGCTAGTTCCAAATCATGGGTAGGATACTTCTTCTCATGCGGCTTTAGCTGTCGACTAGCATAAGCTACAACCCTACCTTCTTGCATCAATACTGCACCTAGTCCGGTACCACAAGCATCCGTGTATATATACCGTCATCTCTTCATTCCCTTTAGGAATGACTAACACTGGCGCACGCGTCAACTTCTCCTTTAGACTCTTGAAGGCATCCTCACACACTTCGTCCCAGACGAAGGACTGATTCTTCTTAGTCAACTGAGTCAATGATGCTGCTATCTTGGAGAAGTCCTGGATAAACTTACGATAATATCCAGCTAATCCCAAGAAACTTCTTACGTCTGTCGCATTCTTGGGCGTAGGCCAATCCTGTACCATAGCCACCTTCGCAGGGTCCACGACAATACCATTCTCGGAAACAACATGACCCAAGAATCTCACTTCCCTTCTCCAAAAATGACACTTAGAGAATTTCGCTTTCAATTGGTGTTTCCTCAACACCTCCATCACTATCCTCAAGTGTCCCTTGTGTTCCTCCTCCGTCCTTGAATAAACAAGGATATCATCCACGAACACAAGAACAAACTTATTCAACTGATCTCTGAATACTCGATTCATGAGATCCACAAAGTAGGCTGGTGCATTGGTCAACCCAAATGGCATGACCAACCACTCATAAAATCCAGACGGCGTCCTAAAGGCCGTTTTCGGAACACTCTCATCTGCTACTCGAAGATGATGAAATCCTGTCGCGAGGTCCAACTGGGAGAACACTCTAGCTCCTTCCAGCTGATCAAACAAATCATCTATCCGTGGTAGAGGATACTTATTCTTCCTCGTCACCTTATTCAACTCGTGATAGTCCACACACAAACGAAGGGAACCATCTGCCTTAGTGGCAAACACAACTGGTGCTCCCCACTCGGAGACACTCCTAATAAATCCCTTCTTCAAAAGATTGCTGACTTGCACCCCGAGCTCTTGCTGCTCCCTTGGTGCCATACGACGAAGTGGCATCACTATAGGTCTGGCATCTTTCACTAAATCAATACGGAACTCAATCTCTCGGTGTGGTGGAAGCCCGGTCACCTCCTCGAAGACGTCCGGATACTGGCCAACCACGGGCACATCTGACAACTCATCCTGCGGGATGTCGAGGGAATTTACAAAACTAGCCATAACCCCATCACTAGGTAGACTACCAAACACTACCCTCCGCCCATCATCCGCCCTCACTGTTATCAAAAAGCCCTCATAGTCTACCACCACCCCGTATCTTTGGAGCCAATCGACTCCCAATATAATTCCAAACCCAGTAAAGCCCAAAAAAAAGCAATCACATACAAACATACATCCATGACTCGATAAGACCAAATTCCTGCAAATCATACTAAGGCTAGTCGAACCACCAATCAGGTTCGTCACAACCAATGGTCTATCGACTATCTCGGGTTCTAGTCCCAACCTATCTACCAGGTCACTAGATATGAAGGAACGGGAAGCCCCAGTATCAAACAAAACTCGAACTGGTACATCATAAATAGAAAGCATACCTTGAATAACAACATTCTTTCCTTTCTCCGCCGCAGTTGGGGCATTCGACGAAGAAGGAACAACATCAATAGCATATGCTTTCACAATCTGCTTCTCCTTAAGAGGTTGCGGACACTTATCCTTCTGGTGTCCCATTTGACCACAGTTGTAGCACTTCCTTTCTGCTAGCTTGGCCCGACATTCTTTAGCATAATGGCCCTTCTTTCCACAGCTGAAGCACTCAACATCCTTCTTGCTCTTTTTCTGACCACCTTTAGATTGAACCTGCTTCCTCTTATTCTGAGAGCTATTCTTGCCTCCACCGCCTGCTTGCGGCTTTGGCCCTTCTGCAGATGCAGCCTCAGTCTTTGACTTAGGGTAAAGGCTCTCTGATCTCAAAGCCTTCCCCACGATCGATTCAAAAGTCTCATCGATGTGGTTGATAAGCCTTTCCCCCAAGTATCCATCCAAACCAGTAATGAACTTCTCATTCTTCTTTTCAGGGGTATCGATGAGAGACAGTCCATACTTCGACAAAGTGTCGAACTCAGCAATATAATCAGAAACTGCCCTCCCATTCTGCTTGAGTTCCAAGAACCTCTTAAACAACACTGACTTTTGGGCAGTTGGAATAAACTTCTCGCTAAAGCGAGCCTTGAACTGATCCCAAGTAACCTGGTCCTCTGGAGTAGCTGTTCTAATGGCATTCCACCAATTCATCGCTCGTCCTTGCAGCTGACGAGACGCTAGCCTTCTCTTCATCGCATCCTCAAGACCCAAGTCATCAAAGATACGATCACAGCTATCCATCCAATCTTGAACATCTGTGGCCGACTCCGTTCCATGGAACGGCTTTCCACCAAGATTAGTGTAATCCTTGCACAACTTAGCGAAATCGACCTTAGGCGCCTGCACTACTGGGCCAACACCAACCCCGGGATTGGGAACTGCCCCTTGCACTTCTCTAAGCATGTCTATCATGAGGTTAGTAAACATCGCCCTCATGTCAGCGGCATTCCCTTGGTTGGTCCCTCTACCAGCACCCCTCGTGTCTCGGCTCATCGTCAATCTGAAAAAGGGAAACGATTAACGACCCCATAGTGGTGCTAGTGCAGTGCGACTTCATTCTTATACTACTAATAGTATATATATACATAGCTTTTGAAAACCAAAGTAATTACAAATATGCGCTCTCAAATACGTACTAACTCTCCCTAGTGTCTTTCCCTAGGTTAACTACGCAACCTAGAGCTCTGATACCAAATGTGACGGCCCGCCCCGTACCAACCGACATTTACTCCAAAAGTGCGTTGAACACATGTCCAGTTAGCACAGAACGGGTCGAGAGAAGGAAATGAACATACAAAGAACCTGTAGAATGTCTCACAGCGCATAGAATAAAATATAATAATAACATACTTGACATAAAACAGGAGAGACAGTGCATAATCTGAAAGTCAAAACTAAACATCATAGCAGCGGAAATCCAAAATACAGCTTATTACAACTTTCAAACTGTCTCAAAGCAAAAGTAAGATAAAGGAGGTACACTACTAATGCCCAAGTAGCGACCACCAACGACACAGGGAGAATGTGTATATATATATCATACGTGGAAGCCTCCTGCCCGCCTCCGAATCAGCTACTCGCGCATCACCAGCTAACCTGTCTCTAGTCTGCTCGTGTGAGCACCCAGAGTAATAAGAGGAGACATAAAAATCTGGGTCAGACATAAAGCCTGGTATGAGCGATAAGCATCTAAAGTGAACAATAACAGGTAGACTAAAACATACCTGAACCTGGACCTGCAACCAAAGAGTTAGCACTACATACTGTACAACACTCTAAGGTATCATATCAAACAGTGTAAAGATACGGAGGTGGGGGAGGTGTGCATGTCATAGGGATGACAAACAATCAAACATAGCATCCATCCTCACATCTCTCACTCAGTGCGTAAAGCATACGATATTCACCACTTCGATCACCCAACATACCTTGCTACGATCACTTTGCCCCATGAAGTCATAAATGGCTTCACTGCACTGATAACGTAGCCACAAATCCTTCGCTATGTCCACTTTGCCCCATGGAGTCACAAGAACCCCACTGCACTGGCTCATAGCCTTACTAATCCTTACTATGTCCACTCTGCCCCATGGAGTCGTAATGACCCCACCGCACTGGCTCATAGTCTTGCTACGCATCACCTTGCCCCTCAGGTCATATTGACCCTACTGCACTGATAACGTAGTCTTGCTACCATCACCTTGCCCCTCAGGTCATAATGACCCTACTGCACTGATAAGTAGCCCATCATCCATTTTTAGTGGTGAATCGAAGTTATGAACGTCGACAACTCCTTAGCACACGTCCCGCAGCAAAGTCCAACCATGAAGTGAACTCATTGGTTCCCAACTGGATCCTGAGCTCTAACTTCCCATATTGGACTACCTTTGCATCTCGGGTTATTGGTCAATACTGGGTCGGGTCGGGTTCCTCCTCAAGCCATCGGTTCGGGTCGGGTATCCTCCATCGGTTCGGGTCGGGTCTTCTTCTGGTGCGGTTCGGTTATTTCTCCTCGGGTCGGGTCGGGTGCTTCACTTCGGGACGGGTCGGGTGCTTCCCTTCAGTTCGGGTCGGGTGCCATTCCCCATCCAGTTCATGCTTCCGCTCCGATCCGCCTCCTCCTCCTTTACGTGCTTCGATCCGATCCATCCTCCTCTATCCGCTCCGATCCCTACTCTCTAATCCGATCCGATCTCAGTTCAGCTGGCGTGACCTTCCTTTTTGCCAATTTTCCCAAGTGTCAGGTTCCGATCCGATCGGGTTCCTTGCTCAGTTCAACATATCCGATCCGAGCCCCATATCCGATCCGATCCGAAGCCTGCACTGTTTTCTGAAACTGTTCCAGCAAGTGTTTACGCCATTCGACGACATTTTCGACCATTTTAACTGTTGAAATCAATCACAAAGCATTTCATACAGTCATAACAACATACATAATCAACCACAAACATCAAAACATCAATATAATAGGTTAAAATGGATCAAACATACCCCAAAATCCCATATCTCCCCCTAAGCATGTTTAGGTGAAACTAATGATAGGATTAGCAAAACTTAACCAAAATAACCCAAATTCATATCAGAGGTCTAAAACATCATTAAGGAATTTATGAACATTTTTCCCGAAATTTATCATGTTTAAATTCGCTAATTAACACTAATCACCCTTAACTAGCCATAATTAGTGTAAAACTATGCAAATCACTCACCTTAGCCACAAATAAACTAAGATCTGAAATAAATCTCTGATTTGATGTGAATCTCTATGCTAAACAGCAGCTCCAATGTCGATTTGGTGTAGATCTTCCTTGATTAGGGGTTGCTAAGCCAAATCCTTGACCAAAAGGTGATTTGGAGGTGATTTAGAGGTTAGAGGCCATTTTTAGGGTTCCTTGGTGATAAGTGGAGGCTAGAAAACTGAAATGGAATGATGCTCTATCTCATTTCAGCCTCCCCATAACCCTAATCCCGAAATGGGTTATGGGCCTACTCACTAATCACCCGATTTGGCCCGGTTAAGCAGTTTTTCACCCTCCAAACCTCATTTCAGCCATATCTCCCAAACGGCAAGTCCGTTTGGCTATTATGACCACTCTACGGAAAGGTAAACCATCAAACGAATCCAATGGATGTGGTTTCAGGTCAAAATTCCTTTCCAATCAAAAGTTATGGCCAAAACAGTACTAACTAAGGGCAAAATGGTCATTTAAAAATCGACAAAAATTATGAACATGGGAAATGACTCTAATGGATGTTTCCCAAAGTTACATGACCATACGACTTCACATGGGAAAGAAATAAATATTCTACAATCCTATGATGTGTAGAATACGGGTCGTTACAGAATTCAAGTACAAAATATCGGTCTTGTACAAAATCCTTCAGAATGCATAGTTTTTAAAGTCATAATCGTCAACATAAACTGTCGCGGAAAGATAGAACCAAAGCCAAGCAATACTTCAAACACTTCAAGAAGAGAGAATCTGAATCAAGCTCCTACGTTTCCACCCTAAGCACCTGGGGGGAAACGGAAAGAAAAGAGGCGAAACAAACTAGGTCAGACATTAGTCTGTTGAGTCCAGTGACTTTCAGTATATAAACAGATAATAATTTCATGACATGTAAATAGAACTGGTTGTGGGATAATCGTAACAGGAATAGCAGATTAACAAAATGATAGAGACTAAGCTAACCTTCTTACTTAGTCTTCACTTCTCTGCACTAATACTAGTATAACAGGATTAGGTGTTACCCTAATGTCTAAACTGAAACTGAAACAGAAATAGAATAATCTCTACAAAAACAGAATGCAAGTAATGGGCCTTTACCACCCGAACAAATAGAAGGTACAGAAGTAGAATACTAATAATGGGCCTTTACCACCCAACTAATGGGCCTTTACCAACCCAACAGACAGAAGGTACGGAAACATAATCGGAAACGGAATCAGAGACGGAAACAGAATAATCCATATGGAAACAGAATGTTAGGATGAGGTGTACACTAGTAATGGGCCTTTACCACCCTAACAGGCGGTATCAGCAGAAACAGACAGGTGTTGCCACCCAACAGAAACAGATGATACCAACAGAAACAGACAGAACTAAAGTGTACCCTAAGTCCTATTCCCAAGCGATCGACTCCCTAATACATAAATACCCTGTGTTGGCCCCACAGTAAGGTGTATCACTCCCTAAAGTGGCAACCTATTGGCACAGACCTATTTACAGATGTCACGGTGTCTCACATCCTCAGAGCAGACCGGAACCATGCACGCACATGACCCGGTTGGAACGCACCATCAACACCCCTCGCCATTATCAGAATGAACCGCTTATAATTAGTTCAGTAAGCGTGCTCGGACCCCTACATAGTGTGCGGTCAAAGTTTTGATACCAGAAAGGGTTACTGACTAATATAGGTCCCAAACAATATATGACACAAGTATTTCTACTCCTAACCTTGTGTCCCCGGACTAACAGACTTCAGATTAACTTGTTTACAGATTTCAGACAGAGTTCAGGTTACTAGTTCACAGATCAGACAATCAAGTTAACAAGTTCTCAGATTAACGGATCAGATATACAGATTAACAAGCTTACAGATTGTTTTACTTAACTTTGTATTGGGCCTAAAGATTTACGAAACAGATTTATTAGATTCATCAGACCAATTGTTTTAACCTTATCCACCCAACACGTTTTAGGTATCATATTTATCTTAGATTTGCATTAATTAATTATTAATGCACAGACCTCTCACATTAGGTCGGTAGCTTGTGGCCGCTGGATATGCCGGGCGGTTCCGGGCAGACTTCTGCCACAACCCAGACCTAACCTCGTGTCTAAGCATATTTTAGTTATGCTTACGGCCTCTCACATTAGACTGACAGCTTGCAGTTGCTGGTTAAGCCGGTTGGTTCCGGACAGGCTTCCACCATAAACGGAGTCTAACCTCGTGTCATAGCCAATTTATTCCAATATAGATATTAGACTAATTTATGTCCATTTAACAGATTAAACTCCCTTACAGGTTACAGTAGATTAATCAAATTTCCATGTTTTACTCAATCTTAGATCGAGCCTGCGGATTTTCGTACCCAAATTACAATTATTTAGCTTTCAACAGATTTAGCCGATAATAGATTTAGCAAATAACAATTTTAGCAGATTAGGCAATTCAACAGATTTAGCAGATTAGGCAATTCAACAGATTAAGAAGATAACAGATTTAGCAGATTAGGCAATTCAACAGATTAAGCAGATAAAAGATTAGGCAATTCAACAGATTTAACAGATTAGCAGATTAGGCAATTCAGCAGATTTAACAGATTATATATTTCTTAAAGTTCTATTTACATATCTTGCCTAAATTTACATGCCTAAATCATGGTCATAATTCATAATATGACATATGCCCCAAATTTTAATTAAACTTTGCTCAGTACAGAATATTCTCTAAAAAGTCCCAAACAATATGAATTATGCCAAATTATAGCCTATGATGTCAAATATCCTAAAATCCATATTTAGGCGCATTCACATTAATAATTAACCTATTTTAATATAGATCTTTACGCCTAAGTCACATATATCTTTTTTTCTCTTTTCAAGTCATAGGTCGTGATATAAGATATGCCCCAAAATCTAGATCTCTAATTTTAATCATGTATTAAGTCCTCAAAATCAGATCTTGCATTATAATATGCATTATATTCCAACTCCCAACTCATATGCTATCATATAATAATTCTTCTTCCAAATCACAGTCTTTTATACATAGTATGCACTAATTCTAGATCTTAATTTACGACCTATGTTCTTTTCTCAAATCAGTCACAGATCAGTCATGTCCAATTATGCAATATTCATTATTTGTCCCAAAATTAGCGTTCATGCGTTAATCTCTTATGAGATTCGGGCAGGCTCGTAGTAGCCTGGCTATAGAACAGAAAGAAAAAGGAGATACAGAATAGTCACAGAAAAACAGATCTGGTAGATAAGAATATGCATAACCTCAGATTCAGATTTATAATCATGCCAAGATCATAATAAAAGTTTATATCTGAAAATAACTGTACTCACAAAAAGGGAACGATTCTTGTATTCTGGAATCTGTGTTCTGACATTGAATAGCGCTCCTTTGATGTAGACTAGTTGTTTTTTTAATCCTATTCAGTTTGGAAGAAGATGCACTAGATTTATCCTAGGTTTCAACAGAGTATCAACGCCATTATTTATTTTTTAATTAGAGTAGAGGCAGAGTATAGGCAGAATGAAATTGTGTGGAGAGAAAGCTGGGTTTGGGGGTGTTTAAATAGGTTAGAACTCATGAATCCGGTCAGAAAGGCGTCCAGTTGCAGAAAAATTGATCTGTCTACAGATCTGGAAAAGGGGGGGGGGGGGTGGGAGGTCGACCCTAGTGTCGACCTGTTTAGCCAAGTCGACCCTAGTGTCGACTTGGGCCCTGGGCGGGAATTTTCCCGCCCAGCCCAGGTGTCTGTTTTTGAAATTCGAATCTGAATTTTGAATTCCGGGCTAATTTTCACTGAAACTTCCGAAGGTCGTATCTTCTTCATACGGAGTCCGATTTACGCAAACTTGGACTCTATTCCAAGCCAAATTTCGAGACGAACGAAATTGCTTAACCCATTTCCCTTAATTATTTTATTACAATTTAATTATTCTCTTATTTGTTACTCTTGTGTTCATAGAAAATTCGTGGTGTTACATGAAAAATTACTTAAACGATATACTATCAAATATAAACTATGTTTAAGATAATACTCATCCATTGGTTTGTATATGACAATTTAAAACTTTATTTGCAGTGTTAATACACAAAGTAAAGTTTTAGTTCTTGGTTAAATCCCTACTATATTTTCCTCTTAAAAGTCATATATTATTACATTGGATGAAGAATTTGGTTAAATCCACCATTTGGTGTTCTTTTCTCAATAACCTTTTGATATTTTTAATAATTTTACACCTTTGTGATGATTAAGCATATGCCAAAAGTATAACGCCCCATAAAAGGATTCATCTTGCATTTGATAACTTTATGATAGTTATTTCTTATCATTGACAAGTGTCATATTTTGAAATAAAGAAAATCAGTGTTATGCTAAGATGAATATAATGAATAATGCTATTATTTGCGTTCTAGCATTACATTTCTCAAGCAAGAAAAAGAAGCGCCAAGGCTATGATTATATTTGTTCAATTACACAGATGACAGCTGAATTAACACAGTTTTATTTATATTTCTTTAGCATTAATACCAAAGTTTAAGTGATTACGAAATTCATTAGTAATTTACATACCGATGTTTAAGATTTCCCAATCAGTTCTTACAAATCTAAATATCACAAGCCATGTTAAACTTACATTGAGGTGACTAATGTTTTCTTTTAATGGACAAATCACACAATCTTTATCTACTTTGGTAAAGCATTTTAGTCTACTTAAATTTTTTTCGGTATGTTATTTATATTAACTATGTATCCAAAAGATTTAATGAACAAAAACTAATTGACCATTTTTTAAAACTAAACATATCATCTCTTACTATTACTTCCACTATCAAGACTAGAACATGAAAAGAATTCCTTCTCTAATGACTTGATTGATCTTCGAATCTCAATCAATGATGAACGTATTGGGTACTTGAACTGACGATAGCCTTTGACTCCATACAATGTAACACTAAAAATTGCTGTATTTACACCTTTACAATAGATTTTTCCTTCAAATAAGAGACCGAAAGCGCACCATTGAAATGAATAAAATGTTGCATTTCACAGAAGGCAGAGAGCAATAGTCCGCCAATAAATTATCATTTTTTGATATTTATGCATTTGTTCTTTATTTCTAACTTTAAACTTTTAGTTCATTTTGGGGACATAGAATTTTGGGGACAGATGATTTTATTTGATAAGGGACATGGATACACCCTGTTACTATACCAAATAAGAGTTAGAAGACATGTACATATGTTTTAGGTTAGCTACATTGCACTCACATTATAAAAATGTTTAAGTTGATAATTATTTCTTTTACGATTAACTAAAGTGAATATAACTAGATGCACCGATTGATAATTATGTTGCATGGTGCTACTTAAGTTGTGTTTGGCTTCAACAAAATGATGCAATTTCTAAGTTGAAAATTGACATTGAACCATGTTTTCATACATTTGTTTGCCTACCACACACAACTTTGCTACCTTACCATTTCCAATAGAATCATTGATCGATGTGTCTAAGTTTTGATTGTACGAACCTAAACCTAAATCAGTTGGGTAAGCTATTTTTGGACCATTGATAAACTTATCATATGGATACCTTCCTAAAATAGTTGATGTTATCATAAAGTAAAACTACAATTGTAATAAAATTGAAATTTATATAGTTTTCATTCATTTATTGAACAATCAAGTAATGTAGAAACTATATTTTATTATAAATTATATTTTTAAAAATCAACTTATTGGAAAAAGGCAATAATACATATTAATACTAATCAAAGGATAAAAAAACATATCTAATGGTTGTTTAGACATTTTGCTTGAGAGCATCTTTTATTCCATATTGTACGGAAAATTTGAATGTGTATCTTGATTATTTTGTAGTTGGATTTTGCATTTGGTTAATTTTGAGGACTTATGTTGATTATTCAACATATGAATGCAAGTTATTTAAATTTTGATTTATTATGACTATAATAGCATTTTCAAACAATTGAAAGGCGTTCAAATGGTAAGTTTACCTATTTTCCAAAATAAGCATAGGCCATAGAATTATGGTTCAACAATTTTTACCTTTTATGTTTAACAGTGATATTGGAAATATCAAAAGCATCAACATACTAATATAGTCGTTAAAACCATCAAATTTTAGAGCAAGTAATTTTAAGTATTCTATGTATTTAAATAATTAAGTTTAGCATGTGAACACATTAGTTTTATTTAATTTTGCTATTACACAAAATTATATATTATTACTTTGCTTTCTTGGTTTGAATAACTAAATTTATTGGTTTCAGAATCTGTTTTACAGATTAAAAATTTAACATATTATTTATAGTTTGGTTATCTTTATGGCAGATTTAACACAAATTTTCCGATTTGGGCTTAATTTACAATGTATCAATAAATGTGCATATCTGGTTTGATACAAATTATGGCTGAATTAAATCTTCTCTGCTGGATATAAACAACCATTTTATGCAACTTTTCCTCCTCAGACTACTCGGTTCAAGTAACCACATACTGTTTTCCCATAATAACTTTTTCTTTACCCATTTGGTCATAAAACTGCTTTCTCCGTGTATTGCTATCTTTTGCAGTTCAGCTTACTGACATTTAGTAAATGAAGGGTAAGATTGGACTTTCTGCCATTCTTCTAGACTCAAATTGTAAACAAAAAAAACTACAATTGGGAACTTCGGTAATATTTATAAATCTAAACTGTTCTTCCCTACATATCGTGTACTGAATTATTCTTTTAAATCCCTTTTTGTTCGGGATATTGTTGTAATAATAGCTAAAATATTATGCTTTTTAAAATCATCTTCACACATATGAATTTCAATATCGATTATGCATGCTTTCATGTTTGATAACAAATATACAAAATTAATTCCAAATATAAGTAATCTAAGTTATGCATTTGTTGGAACAAATTGATATCTGGTCGTATTTATGTGTTTATTGGCATGAGCTTATAGGTTTAATACAGATTATTAACCTTTTTATGAGTAGAAATTAAGTTAATATCCATAGAAAATTTTTACTGAGCTTATAATGGTTAAGGAGAAACTTAATGATTTTTCGATTTTATTTAAGATTATTTAGACAAATTTATTTAATTGTTTTATTTAAATGGAAAATAAAGAAAGGGTACAAAACTGTGTTGTATGATAGGATATACAATATAAGTTCTTGCACAACCAGTTGTATATACTATATATACAGATGGTTATTTTTGTTTAAGTTGGATAATTTATCTTTAGATAGAGCTAAACAAAATTAACCGTTAGTATTGTGGCAAGAGGAAACAACATCCATTCCAGGGACATCTGAAACCTAATTGCAACAAACATTTTTTAGGTATAGTTTCTTCTTTTTCTTTTCCCTTTGTAGAAAGTGACAGCATATAAAAAGCAAAACCAAATGACATATAGCTTTAAATTCAGTTCTTTAATAGCGAAGTACTATTGAACCAAAAAATGTTACTAACTGAGGTGATAAAAACTAAATGAGTTTTGTTGGTTATAATGTCCAAATAATTAGGTAACCAAAACCAGATACGGAGAAAACCAATAAATATGCAGATAAACCAATTATAAATGTACAACAATCTATTAACCAGCAGTACTATATAAGAATTCATTCCCTTATATATATGGATGTATACATGCGGTTGCATTGTCTAATCATTTTTTTCTACATTATTTAAATAACAGACTCAACCATTTTGAAAATTTTGTGTAGGACAAAGAGCAACCCAAAAACAACACTTATGGAGCAGAAGAGTACAAGACTTTGAAAAGGGAATGCAATACACATTTGCAACCATAAAAGAATAGTACTTTGAGTCAATTATACAAAAGTATATCTCAAAATTACATTAACAACTTGATGGAAATAGTATGCTGTAATTTTTTTAAAACCAATCAGATATATTACTACTTAAAACTAGATGGATATACATCTTAATTAAATTATTACACTCTGTTCATAAATTAGTTTCTGAATGAACAATAGGTACTTAACTATAAGTGAAGCTCAATTGAATAGAAAGAAAGTTTTTGTGTGTAATTTGAAATTCTCTTATAGGACTTCAAATGATTGATTCCATTTTGCTACTGCATATATTCAAAAACTTGACAAGAATTTCAAAATTATGACTTGATTATGCTATACAGATAAAAACATAGTTAAGTACATTTTTATAAAGTAAACCTTAAAATTTCTAACTAAAGGCAGGGTCGTGTTGTTATATTTATGTCATAATCACAATGTTTTTAGCAATATGCACACTTCACAAAATAAAACATAACGGTTAAGGTCATTCAAAGACAAATATTATAAAAGAAGTTAGTTGCTCCTTAAATGGTGGTTAAGGTTTATTGTCATTCTCAGTGCCAAGTTGAGTGAAGGTCTAAAATTTTCAATAAAGAAAATCTTGAAGATCCCTATTCTTTGGACAATAATTTTTTGACAATTGTTTTGACATAAAATTTGATGGGTGAAAAAAATAAGTTGTAAAATTTAGAATAGTGTAGATGTTTGCACCTAGTTGTGAGTAATTGAACCGACATTGTAAACATGAACGATTATGAAATTAACTAAGAAATAGTTGTCCTTGTCTACTCCAGTTCTTATGATTTGGAAAAAAGGCAGAAATTTTGTGTTTTTTTTACTAGTTGTCATTTTTATGGTTTGCCAAAAGTAAGTTTTAATGAAGAAAAATAAAGTTTTGAAGCTTTTAATTGTTTATAGAAAATGAAATGATAAGAACAAACCAAGTTTTTAAATCATGGAGTAGGAAGGGATTAGCACCTAGGAAAGACTGGGAAATATTTTAAGGTTATGGAATAGATAGCAAGAATTGTTTTTGGAATGATGGTAAATTCCCATAGAGTGTGTACGCACCATAGAGCCTAGGTTGTTGCTTGGAAAAGACAGTTAGTACACAACAAGGACTAGTTGTGACATGTAGATGGCAGAGGTCAAGCGAGTTGTTCCAGATCCTTTGGTTTGGACTTTTCTTTGTTAGTGGGGGCATGGTTCCAAGAATCTTAGCCTTTGGTAGTAGCTACGTAGTGTGCTTGTTGTCCTATTTTAGTTTTGAAAGAATTATAAGGCTTATTTAACGACTAAGCTTAGATTAGTGGATTAAGTTAAATAAGCTAAGGAAAAAGGCGATGACACAACTAAAGGAAAACAAACAATGATGACAACTGCAAAAATAAAGTAAAAAATATGACAATTGAGAAAAATGGAAAAGTATGAGGAAAAAAATGGATTTTACAAAGTAAGTTGGAGAAGAAATTATATAATAAAGGAAATTTTCTTATGTTATGCTTGGAGAGGAAGGCAGAAATTTTCTATATAATAGTTACATAAAATCCAAGTACGAGTTGAAAAGGTACATAAAAGGTAAACGGAAGATGTCAGGTTTTTCATTTTCCACCTTTCTGTAACATAAGAAATTAAATTCAGAAAATTAGACTTTTTTGTAATTCAAAAATTTAACGTTGGTTGGTAGGGTTTGTATGAAAAAATTAGATGAACTACATTATTATTTTGTAAGAGTGCATTCATATAAAAATTGCCTTTATATTTAGGATGTGTGCATCATGGTTTTGAAAGATTTTCAAGAAAATTTGCATTTACATAGGACGAACCGTTTAGGCATTCATTACATTCACGTATTATTATGTTGTGTTACACTTTTCATAACTACATGGATGGTTGAAAAAAAGGATGAGCACATACTGGTTGTAATATATACAAGGAACAACATCACTCCATCCTTATAAAATTTCAAGGACGAAACTTCCTATTGAGAGGAGGATGCAACACCCGGTATTTTACATTAATAAGATAAGGAAAATATCAATGAATTATAGTTTCAGAATTTAGCCTCGAAACATGTACCATTGTGTTCGTGGCAATCTTCTGAGACGTTTTAGTATATGGCATGTCCAAAACGGAGCACGTATGCAGAAGTTATTGATGAATTAATAATTAAGATGTTGTATGTGTATACATATGTGTAAATTCGAAATTCAAACTTAAAGATAGGTCATAACTAGAATATTATAAATTAAACAATTATATTAAGTAAGAAATTAACGTTACTGATTGACATTAAAACAAGAAATCAAAACGCCGTAGAAAACTCGTCTAGACCCAGGATAGATCGACACCTGTCTTACATGGTTCGACCCATGTGTCGACCGGAGGGGTCGACCCAACCGGGGTCAGATCTGTTTTTAGATGATGTGTTTTATTGAATTATACGGTTCATATTTTAGGTGGTTAAATCCGATGGACCAAACTTTCTTGTACACCTATAAATAGACTAGCATGGCCTAGTTTTAAACTCTTATTTTCTAAGACGCTGCCAAGGCTCTTCCATTCTCTTTCTTCCCCAAATATTTTCAAAAACTAGAATATTAGTTCCTAGGGATTTTTGCAACACCCCGAATTTTCTGAGAATATTAAAATTAACAAATTCAAGAACACTTAATTTTTAGAAGAAGAATTAAGTGAAATGGTTTGCGCTATTACGTTCGTCTCAAAATTTTGGTCAAGATAGACATTTGGTTTGCATAAAACGGATACCTTATGAAGAAGTTATCAAGCCTTGAAGTTTGTATGCATATGAGAAATATATATATATATATATATATATATGTAAATTAAATAAATAAATATGCAGAAAAGTTCAAAATAGTGGATTGGGAGGGGGAATAACTAAACCAGCCCATTTTTGAGGTCGACCCGAGCCTCGCTGGGTCGACTAGAGGTTGATTCAGGGTGTTTGGCTATCAACCCGTGGGCCGATTCGCTCTAAGGCAGATGTGGCATCTGATTGGTTCTGATGGACTCCTTGCTGAGTCATTAGGGCTGATGTGGCTATTTTATCTTGTCTGAATGGCTTTGATTTGCTCTAGGTTAATCTGACGGTTCCTATTAAATCAAACTTCTATATAAGCAACCTAATACCTCAACCCTAAATCATATTAAAAATCAAACCAAGAGCCATCATGCTGCCATTGGACAACCTCGAGTAGCCGTCGTTCAACTTGAAGCAAATTAAAAGAGACAAACCAAATCAAATCAAATTAAACTAAAACAACAATTGTCTACATCAAAGGTGAGCATTTCAACTTCAAAATACAGATTCCATAAATCAAGATTGTCTTTTGTAAGTGTAGTTATCTTTTAGATGTAAATAAATTTAAGACGTGATTTGATATAAAGTTAAAAATAGAATTATTCCATGTTGTATAATATTGACGATGCTAATTCATGTTTGTTTCTTGTGATGATTTTATCATGAGTTGTCTTGGAATGTTTGTGGCTTATTGGACTTGGTGTTGGATCTATTAAAGATTGAGAATGAAACTAACAATATCATATGCAAGTTATATGTTTCATGTTAAGATCTACATATATATGTTTATATGATTAATGAAAGTTGTATGTATTATGTTAGATCCAAGTCAAGATCTACATATATATATATATTCATATGCTTTATGTTAGATCCATATGCCTATATATATGTTCATATGTTCATGTGAAAGTTACAAGTTTTATGTTGGATCCACGTCAAGATCTATCTAGGTTCATATGATTAATGCAAGTTAAATGTTTTGTGATAGATCCAAGTCACGATCTAATTATACATATGTTCATATGCAAGTTACATGTTAGATCCAAAACTAGATCTATATTTATATGCATCTTTGTAAAATGGACATATGAAAGTTCACCTTGTTAGATCTAGTTCACACCTATATGTTAATGTTAAAATTATACATGCCTTGGGATTGGACATGTCATGATTAAATCATATGCTAGTTTATAATTGAGGTTATGTTCACACATGCCTAGATCTACATATTAACATGTTTTAGGCTTATGATTATCTAAGTCTAAATTATATGCAAGTCCATATGACATGTTAAATTATATGAATAAAGTTTTATGCAAAATTTACATGTTTGGTGGAATCTATATTATACATGTTCCCTTCTTTACCTCTTGTTTATAAGTTGGGCTAATATGCGGGCCCAATGACTTTATGTGATTAATACGAACGAACAAACGGGGGTAATGTTGGGATAGTTATTAAATCAAAACATGTTAATAATGTAGGTGGGCCCAAAACCGTGTAAATGGTTAAGGCCATGAATGGTATAATTTATACCATTAGTATTGAACATAATTAAAATATGTGACATGAAACACTTGTAGAAAATTCACATATATAAAATGTAAAAGATGAATATGCCTAACACGAGGTTAGACTGAGTTGTGGCGTAAACCTGCCCAGAACCGACCGACACATCTAGTAACCACAACAATACCTGTCTAATGTGAGAGGTTAGTGCATCAAGCCTAGAAAGACCCGAGGTTAGACTGAGTTGTGGTGTAAAACTGCCCGGAACCGACCGGCACAACCAGTAACCACAACAATACCTGTCTAATGTGAGCGATTGGTGCTTTAATTAATTAAAGCTCATGAACAATCAAGCTAGAAATGGTGAGGTTAAGTAATTAAGGGAACACTTAACCAACTTAACATGTTAACAAGACAAGATTGGTGGGGTTAAGTAATTGAGGGAACACTTAACCAACTTAACATGTTGTCTAGACAAGATTGATAGGGGTTAAGTCAAACCAAGGACACTTAACCAATTTAGCATGTTGACTAGAAAAACCCTAGTAACGGGGACCAGTTTCAGCAGTAACCCACATGGATGTATCAAGGTACCCTGAACTAGGCAGGGCGGGGCACGATTCCTGGGCTGAATATAAGCGGTTAAAAGGGCGGCGGTTAGGTGCGTCAGTGTAGGTTCCGACGGAGTACGGGCGTGCACGGGCTCCGGAGTGGAAAAAGCAGGCACTGGGCACCAGGCGTACACATGTGCATCTTTGAATCGTGTCAAGGTTGCCATTATAGGACTTGATACACCCTATATTGGAACTAGCACAAGTACTTAAAAATCACGTGGGGCTGCATGGCACCGGGAATACTTGAATGCGACGTGACCCATTTTCCTTTCGCTTCTTTTCTTCCGTTCCCCCCAGGTCCTCAGGGTGGAAACACTTCTGCTTAGTCCAGGCTAGCCAAAGCTTGAAGACCGTAGATGTAAGGTTTGGGCTTTCCTTTTTGAGCTATGGCTATGATCAAGCACTTATTGGGTATTTATGCCATTTTATTTTCAGTATTGCTTCTTTATGTTTTCAAGACAGATGAAAAGTTGTAATAATTTGGAAGGTTGAAACAGTTGTTGAATTGTTGTGTTGAACAAGTATTTATGAAATAATATTGATCTTTTTCCGCTGCATAAATTTTCTATCTTTTAATTTATTAGTATCTTGTACCTTAAAATGCTCCACCGAAGTTAAGCCATTCCCCTTGAGAGTGACCTTGACGGAGGTGGGGTGTTACACTTGGTATCAAAGCTAAAGGTTACCAGATCGGATAAAATTTTTGAAATTATTTTTCAAAAAGAAGTCATAAAGAAGCATTTTCAAGAAAAAGTGTTAATTTAAAAAGGCATAATCCCCAATGCCATATGCACTATCTTTCTATCCTTCGTTTTGAATCTTTCCTTTTCTTTTCAGCATGTCTGGAGATCTTAACCTTCCAAAGGGTGTACCGATACCTGGCTGGCTCAAGAGATACCTAGAAGCTAAGGCCAATGATGCGGGCCCAACAGACATTCCTCCTCCCCTAGCTATTGCTCCTCCTCCTCCGAGAGGAAATGCTTTCTCAAAGATTTGTAGAGACTTTAGATCCATAGGTGGGAAAGACTTTAAGGGGAGCGAATCATTCGTGGAAGCCAGAAACTGGCTCAAGGAGACTGGGGTCTTATTCGTTATCTTTGAAGTAGATGAGAGGAAGAAACTACAGTTGGTGGTGTTGTTGCTCAAAGACGAGGCCTCCTTCTAGTGGGAAGTCACTAAAGTTAAAAGACCGATAGAGACTTGGGAGGACTTCATGGCGAGATTTGAAATGAAGTTCCTCTCACAAGCTGAATAGAGTCTGCAAATGGAGAAGTTCCTATCACTTAAACAGGGTAGCTTGTCGGTCAAAGAATACGTCAATAAATTTAACCAACTTGCTCGATTTGGACTGGAGTTAGTAAACACTCTACACAAGAAGGCTCTCCGCTTTGCCAAAGGACTGAATGAGCCACTGCAAGGTTTGGCAATGTCCCATATACCTATGGGAGCGACTTACGAGAGACTGATGGACATGGCTCTATTGCAAGAGGAGAACAAAGATGGCAAGAAGGAGGTGAAGAAGGAAGAGCCTCAAAACAAGAAAGGAGATGGATCTCAGAACAAGAAGGCGGATCCCAAGAAAGGCGGGAAGGATAATAAATCCTGTAAGAAGATGAAGTGCAATTTCTATGGTATACCTGGACACTTAGCTAGGGACTATAGAAAGAAAAAGAGGAAATTGGGCGCTTGTTTCCAGTGCGGGGATACTGGACACTTTTCTAAGGACTACCCAAAAAGGCAAGGGCAGGGACAGAGGACTGGATCATCTTCTGAAGGGCAGGTTCATGCTCTCGTTGCACCTTAGCAAGAATGAGGTAGACATATTTTTGTTGAGAGTCTAGTTTATCTGTTTGATAATCCTGTTCATACTCTCTTTGATTCTGGCGCATCGCACTCTTTTATATCTACTGCTTTAGTTGAATCTCTGCACCTAGACACCCATATAGTAGAGGATCCCTTGGTTGTTTCAAATCCAATTGGGGGCTTAGTTTATTTGTCAATGATTTGTTTGGATTTGGAAATCTCTATTTTAAGCGTTGGGTTTAAATGTAATGCTTATGTTTTGGGCTTCACGGGCTATGGGCTGATTCTAGGAATGGACTGGCTATCCAGTAATGGTGCCGTCCTCAATTGTGAAAAGAGAGTGGTTAGACTCATGACTCGCCTCGGTAACACTCTCGAAATCCCTTGTAATCCTATGAATTCTGTTATGCTAAGTTATCTAGAATCTCTTGATGCGTCTGTTGAGAATTTGCAGTCTGTTAGAGTGGTCCGTGAATACTCGGATGTGTTTGAAGAGGTAACGGGCTTACCTCCGAAGCGGGAGATAGACTTTCGCATATACCTCGTTGACAATGCAAAACCTGTTGCTTTACCCGTTAGACACATGGCTCCAAGGGAGAGAAAAGAAGTTAGCAAGCAAGTTAAGGAGCTGCTTGAAAAGGGGTTCATAAGATGGAGTATTTCTGAATGGGGTTCTCTAGTAGTGTTCACGACCAAAATCGATGGTTCACTCCGCCTATGCATGGATTATAGGGAGCTGAACAAGCTGACCAAGAAGAATAGGCACCCACTCCCAAGAATTGACGATCTGTTTGATCAACTCGTAGGTGCATCCGTTTTCTCCCAACTAGATCTGGTTACCGAGTTTCATCAGCTAAGAGTGGCTGAGGATAGCATTGACAAGACCGCGTTTAGGACCTCGGATGGTTTCTACGAGTGGCTTGTCATGCCTTTCGGCTTGACAAACGCACCTGCCTATTTTGTGGACTTGATGAGCAGGGTGTTCCGAGAATTCCTCAATAAGTTTGTGGTGGTCTTCATGGATGATATTTTGATCTTCTCGAAGAGCGAGGAAGAGCATGCTCAGCACTTAAGGGAAGTCATGGCTACTCTTCGTGCACATCAGTTGAAAGCCAAATTCTCCAAATGCCATTTCTAGAGAGAAGAAGTTAGATTCCTTAGACATGTGGTGTCCAAAGAGGGGTTAGCCATGGACCCCGCAAAAGTGGTTGCTGTGCAAGATTGGAAGATTCCACGAAACACAATTGAAGTCTGAAGCTTTCTCGAGCTAGCAGACTTTTATCGGAAGTTCATCAATGACTTTGCGAAAATATCAGCTCCACCTACAAGGTTGATGAAGAAGAACCTAGTTTTCGCTTGGGATTTGGATTACGATATTGCTTTCTAACGCTTGAAAAGGGCTCTAACAACAGCCCCAGTTCTGACATTGCCTGATGGGAGCAAGATGTTTACCCTATACACGGATGCATGCGGTATAGGATTAGGTGCTGTCTTAATGCAAGAAGGGAAGGTAGTAGCTTATAGTGGAAGGCAGTTGAAAGTACATGAGAAAAACTAGCCAACCCATGACCTAGAATTGGCGGCCATCGTTTTCGCTCTTAAGTCTTAGCGCCATTATCTCCTAGGTGAGAAGTTTGAATTGTTTACTGACCATAAACCGTTGAAGTACCTTTTCTCACAGAAAGATCTCAACTTGAGGCAGCAAAGATGGATGGAGTTTCTTGCCTCATATGATTTTGAGATTTCCTATACTCCTGGCAAGGGCAATGTGGTAGTAGGCACTCTAAGTAGAAAGAAGCTGACCTTAAGCCCTCTCTTTGTAGAAAGGCAAAGCTTGGAGTACATAGCCAACTTTGACTTTAGACCCTCCTCTGAATTTGTACCTGGCTTGTTAGCAACACTGGAAGTGCGGCCTACACTTTTTGACTCAATAGGAACCGCACAACGTGAAGACCCTCAGCTAGTAGATGTGATAGACAAGCTGATTAGGGGTGAGACTTTGAGTCACCTCAATAGATACTCCATCGATGATAAGGGATGGTTGAGACGGGATGGAAGGCTATGCGTCCCACAAGTAAGAGATTTAGTGAAAACGGTTCTAGAAGAATCATACCATTCAAAGATGACCATACACCCAGGCGGAGACAAAATGTATAAAGACATCAAAAGAGTTTCCTTTTGGAATGACATGAAGAGGGACGTAGCTGAATTTGTTTCTAAGTGCATGGTATGCCAGCAGGTCAAGGCGGAGCAGAAGAAGCCTGGTGGTTCGCTTCATCCTCTAGAGGTCCCACAGTGGAAATGAGATAGCATTTCGATGGACTTTATTGATGGATTGCCTAGGTCAAGAAAAGGAAATACCAGTATTTGGGTAATAGTGGATCGGCTCACAAAAAATGCTCACTTTATACCTATCAAAAGTAGAAGGACTGCCTCATCTCTAGCATCTCTATATCTTAAAGAGATAATTCGATTGCATGGGATATCTTCCAGCATAGTAAGCGATCAAGACCCTATCTTTACAAGCGAGTTCTGGAAGAGTTTGCAAGAGGTTGTAGGCACACAACTATGTTTAAGCACAGCCTACCAACCCCAAATCGATGGACAGACGGAAAGGGTGAACAGAGTCTTAGAAGACCTCTTGAGATTGTGTGTTCTTGACTTTGGAGGGACATGGGAAGATTATCTTCCTCTGGTGAAGTTCGCCTACAACAATAGCTACCAAGCTACAATAGCCATGACACCCTTCGAAGCATTATACGGGAGACCGTCTCGATCACCAACCTGTTGGTGGGAATCCACAGATAAGCTTATACTTGGGCCAGACATGATTAGGTAAACCTCAGAAAAGGTGGACCTAATAAGAAGACGAATGAAGACTACTCAAGATAGACAGAAGTCCTATGCAGATAAAAGAAGGACCGACCTTGAGTTTGAGGTTGGAGACAGAGTGTTCCTTAAAGTATCTCCTTTGAGGAATGTTGTTCACTTTGGATCCAAAGGGAAATTGGCACCTAGATTCATAGGACCATTTCCTATCATTGAAAGAATTGGGACGATGGCCTACAAATTAGAGCTACCTGAAAAGTTGGCTGGAGTTCACAACGTCTTTCATGTTTCTCACCTACGGAAGTGCTTACATGAGTCTGCGGAAGTGGTGGAACCAAAGATACTACAAGAGGTAGAAGTAGAACGAGTAGCAATAGTGATAAGAATCCCAACTCGTATCTTGGGAACGGAAGTCAAAAAGCTACGGAACCGTGAAGTCAAGCTTGTTAAAATACAATGGAGTGACAATGAAGAAGACGCGACTTGGGAGACTGAAAGCAAGATACGCGTAGCCTACCCTTATCTTTTTGAGGGTACATCTTTGATCTCTCCTTTATCATAAGTTTATTCATGCTTAGTTATCTTCTCGGTCCTATTTCTTGATCCTTAGTAGAAATCAATGGATGTAAACATGTATTTGAAACATGTTATGGTTGATGGTCGCAAGTGGTTACTAGTGATTGCTCGTGGATGCATATGCACATACACATTAGGTTCTAGATCGGCTCAATCACTTTCATATTGCATTTGCATATGAACGCATGAAATTGTATGTGGATTAAAACTTGATGTGTTATCATATGGACGTTGCATTTGTATGAATGATTGTGACTCATGTAGAATTATGAATAGGAAAAATTGCATACATAATGGACTCATGGCATTCTCATGATTCGCATTAAGGAGGTTAACTGGATCAGTAGACCGCCTGATTTTGCACTAGATAAGAGGCATATACACACACTCTGCATATGTTCATATGGAAATTAGAAGTGTTTTAAGGACAATGGATGCTTATGGATGATGGATGAGTAGAGGGATGATTGGATGTTAAGATGCATTCTTCTTAACTTGAAGATTTTGGGGACGAAATCCTTTAAGGAGGGGAGAATGTAACACCCCGAATTTTCAAAGAATATTAAAATTAACAAATTCAAGAAAACTTAATTTTTAGAAGAAGAATAAAGTGAAATGGGTTGCGCTATTACGTTCGTCTCAAAATTTTGGTCAAGATAGACATTTGGTTTGCATAAAACGGATACCTTATGAAGAAGTTATTTAGCCTTGAAGTTTGTATGCATATGAGAAATATATATATATATATATATGTATGTATAAATTAAATAAATAAATATACAAAAAAGTTCAAAACAGCGAACCGGGAGGGGGAATAACCGAACCGACCCATTTTTGAGGTCGACCCAAGCCCCGTTGGGTCTACTAGGGGTTGATTCAGGGGTTTGGCTGTCAACCCGTGGGCCGATTCACTCTAAGGAAGATGTGGCATCTGATTGGTTCTGATGGACTCCTTACTGAGTCATTAGGGCTGATGTGGCTATTCTATCTTGTCTGAATGGCTTTGATTTGCTCTAGGTTAATCTGACGGTTCCTATTAAATCAAACTTCTATATAAGCAACCTAATACCTCAACCCTAAATCATATTAAAAATCAAACCAAGAGCCGTCATGCTGCCATTGGACAACCTCGAGTAGCCACCGTTCAACTTGAAGCAAATTAAAAGAGACAAACCAAATCAAATCAAAATTAAACTAAAACAACGATTGTCTACATCAAAGGCGAGCATTTCAACTTCAGAATACAGATTCGAGAAATCATGATTGTCTTTTGTAAGTGTAGTTATCTTTTAGATGTAAATAAATTTAAGACGTGATTTGATATACAGTGAAAAATAGAATTGTACCATGTTGTATAATATTGACGATGCTAATTCATGTTTGTTTCTTGTGATGATTTTATCATGAATCGTCTTGGAATGTTTGTGGCTTATTGGACTTGGTGTTTGAAGCACCCCATCTCCGTTAAGGTCACTCACAAAGGGAATGCCTTAATCTCAGTGGAGCATTATAGGTAAAAGATGCAGATAAATTACAAGACAAACAATTAAAGCAGCGGCAAATAAATAAAACTTTATTTCATTGATAAACAACTTGTACAAAGATTGTTTTACAATACCAAAGTATCCTGCCTTGTTTACAAAATTAAAGAAGCAAAAAGTGATTTCCCCAAATAAAGCATGAGCCATCCATAGCAGTAGAAGAGAGCGTCCAAGGCAACACGTCAAAGTGTCTTCAAGCTTGGAAAGAGTAACGGTCCAAACAAACCTGAGCTATTCCCACCCTGACTACTTCGGGGGGGGGGGGGGGGGGGGGGAGGGACAGAAGAAAAGAGGCGAAAGCAAACTAGGTCAGACATAAAGTCTGATAAGTCCAGTGATTCTTAGTATTTAAACGAGGAAAAGGGTCATGACATGAATAAACTAAATATAAGACTAAACCACAGTAACAAGATAATATGTGATAAGCATGGGATATGGCAAGATAAACTGAATGTACCGATAAACTGAATGTACTGATAAAATGAATGCGCTTCTACTCCTTTTCTGCTTCGCAACTACCCTGTTTATACTGATTTCTGTATCTCTGCACTACCTAAATGGTGTCCAAACTAGTAATCTATGATTATATGATAACATAATCCCAATCCCCGTATTTGCGGTTGCCTTCAGGTGTACATCTATAATGGGGATTCCGTTTATTTCCTATATCTAATTTAGGGTTTACTATCGAGTGCTTACTAGATTCAACCGGGGTTTAGGCTACCCTGGGCCACTGGGGTTTATGCTACCTATTGAACGCTTCTCGGATTCAGGGTTTACGCGACATAGGTCCAACTAGGGATTATGCTACCTACTTGTATTAATTTTCCATGTGTTTGTGTCAGTCGGCCCTCTCTTGCATGTAGATACTCTGTGCTGGCCCCATTATAAGGTGTATCAAGCCTTATGATAGCGACCCGACACGATTCAAGATGCATAGTGTATAACTACTGGTACCCGGTGCCTGCTTTTTCCCACTTCGGAGTACGTGCAAGCCCGTAAACCGTCGGAACCTACACTGACGTACCCCCTGCTGTTATCTTTGACCGCTTATAATCAGCCCAGTAATCGTGCCCCACCCTGCCTAGTTTCAGGGTGCCATGATACATCTATGTGGGTTACTGCTGAAATGGGTCCTCGTTACTAGGGTTTCCTGCTGGTTAAGTTTGTGGGCCTATATATACAAATATTACCCACCAATACAAGATGTACTTAACCGTCCCACCGATTCTAGCATGTTTTCTTAACAGTTAAGTTTGTGAGCCTATATGTAACTAATATTACCCACCTACACGAGATGTACTTAACCCTCCCATCGATCCAAGCATGTTTATATAATGGTTAAGTTTTGTGGGCCTATATTTACTAATATTACCCACCAACCCAACGTGTAATTAACCTTCCCACAGATGCAAGCATGTTTCTTTTATGGTTAAGTTTTGTGGGCCTATATTTACTAATTTTACCCACCTACCCGACGTGTACTTAACCTCCTACTCGTCAAGTCATGTTGGCTAAGTGGTTCTTATTAACTTAACCTTTCTTGCTTATCATGTTGGATTGGTTAAGTGTGATTTATTAACTTAACCCTGTTCATTCATCAGGTTATATTGGTTAAGTATTTCCCATTTAACTTAACTCCATTCATTCATCAAGTTATATTGGACAAGTGTCATTAATCAATTCAAGTTAACTTAACCCATCCACCCGTCACGTCATGTTGGTTAAGTGTTTCTTTCTGGTGTTGACTCGACCCTACCTCCAATCATGTTATATAATTGGTTAAGTGTTTTCCTCTTGTATTACTTAACCCCACCACATGTCATTATATATTCTGGTTAAGTGTTACCTTAGTTAACTTAACCCTATCATCTGCTAAATTAACATGTTACAACGGTTAAGTGTTCTAAATTTACTTAACCTCACCCACTTATCTAATTAACATGTTATGGTTTAGTGTTCTAATTTTACTTAACTTCACCCACTTGCCTAGTTATCATGTTATTATGGTTAAGTGTTTCCCTAATTACTTAACCTCACCATTTCTAGCTTGATTTATTCATGGGCCTTAATTAATTAATTAAAGCACCAACCACTCACATTAGACAGATATTGTCGTGGTTACTGGATGTGCTGGTCGGTTCTGGGCAGGTTTATACCACAACTCAGTCTAACCTCGGGTCTTTCAGGGCTTGATGCACTAACCACCCACATTAGATAGGTATTGTTGTGGTCACTTGATGTGTCGGTCGGTTCCGGGTAGTTTTACACCACAACTCAGTCTAACCTCGGGTTAGGCATATTCGTCTTTTACTAAATTTACATATTTACTATTTATGTAAATTTTTCCATAAACCAATTTAGCCTAGATCATATTCAAGTGTCATGCAAATTAACATATTTATAGTCTATGCCCAAAACTTGATTTACCTATCAATCAGCCCAATTTGCAGTTTATACCAATTTAGATTTGGTATTTCCCCCTTTTTTAGTTCATGCCCAATCTAGATTAACATTCCAATTTGCAGTTTATGTCAAAACTAAATTTAATATTCTAGTTTACCGTTTATGTATAGAACTTGGTTTACACTCCAATTACGCACTTTACAACCAATTAAATTTATCAATTTATGCCCAAGTCTAATATGCATGTAAATCATTCACTATTATAGCAAATTTAGATTATGCCAACATATTTATTATGCCAAATTAACTTAATTAATCTACGCCCAATCCCCACATCATAACCGTACGTATAACATGAATTCACAATTTTTCTATGTACTCATGAAATGGCACTAATCAAAAGGAATAGGGGATAAGCACAAGAATTTATATAAAAGATTAGGCATGCAAAAATAATGGCTCCAACAGGTTTGATGTACGTAATAGTGAATAGGAATAAACTAGCAAAGTTACACACTAAATATGAGATCCACATAATCAAGGGATTTGGCATAGGTGATTTGGTCCAACATATTGCCAGTTCAGGGTACAACATGATCGGTTAATTGTAACAATGGGAATAGTCATAAGCAACTAATTACAATAGTCATAGGCAATTAACCACAATAGTCATGGGCGACTAATCACAATAATTCCTTAGTCAATGTCATAGGCAATAGTCTCATAGTTATGATTCGTAGGCAATAATTTCATAGGTGACAGTTCATGGTCATAGTCTTAGACAAAGGTCTCATATTCATAGCTATAGTCATAGGCAATAGCTTCATAGGCAATAGTTTCATAGCCATATCTTAGGAAAAATTCTCACAGTCATAGTCGTAAATCAGATCCAAAGGCATAGATAACTTCCGACTTAACATGAGCATGAATCAAAGATAATTAACTTGCAAATTGGTATAGTTCTATATTTTGATTCATTACGTTCACAATTCCAATTACACGTTCAAATCTAAGGAATAACCGAACTTACAGTGATCGGTTTAGAAAAGGTGATTTGTTATGATTCGAGTGACGTTGCTTGAAGCGGAATGCCTATGGTCTAACTTGAAGCTTCAACTTGATTTGAATCTCCAATTTGAAGAAGAACTATAACTTGTTTTAATGGAGAATAAGATTTATTTTAATGGTGCAGGCTAGAGAGAAACAGAATGTAGACACCTAAAAGAATTTTTGTGGAGAAACCTTAGGTCTAGGCATTCTTTTGTAGGTGTAGAGAGTGTTTTAGAGCCCTTAGATCATCATAGAAGCCATCAGGTCCGTCCAGCACATCAAAAATCGTCATCAGACCAGTCATGAGTTACCACGTAGCCCTAATGACACAACACAAGTAAAAAAATTCGCTGCAGTTCTGTTCTGGCCGAACCAGGGTAGGTCGACCGTCTGGTCGACCTGGGTCCTGGGCGGGAAATTTCCCGCCCAGCCCGGCTTTGTGTTTTGAATTTGAACTGAGCTGTTTTTTTTTAATTTGAGCTTAAACTTCCGAAGGACATAACTTCTTCATATGAAGCCCGATTCACGCAAACTCGAACTTTATCTCAAGCAGAATTCCGAGACGAACGCAATGGCATAACCCATTTCCCTTAATTCTTCTCTTAAAAATTAAGTGTACTTTGATTTGCTACATTAACGTTTACAGAAAATACGTGGTGTTACATTCTCCCCTCCTTAAAGGATTTCGTCCCCGAAATCTTCAAGTTAAGAAGAATGTATCCTTACATCCATCATCCGTCTACTCAACCATTCAATCACAGGCATCCATTGTCCCTAAAAGGATTTCTAATTCTTTCATGATTCTATGCATAGTGTGTGTACATTTCTTTATCTAATGTAAAATCAGGCGGTCTACTGATTCAGTTGACCTCCTTAATGTGAATTATGTAAGTGCCATGAGTCTATCGTGTATGCAATTATCCCTAGTCATGTAAGTACTATATGCGTGCATATTCATTCATCCATATGCAACATCCATATGATAACACATCAAGTTTTAATCCATATACATATATGCATATGCAAACATGAAAGTGACTGAGCCGATCTAGTGCCTAATGTGTGCATATGCATCCACGAGAAACCACTGGAAACCACTGATAACCACTTGCAACCATCAATCATAACATGTCTCAAACACATGTTTTCATCCATTGGCTTCTACCTAAGGATTGAGGATAGGACCGAGAGGATATACTTAAAAGCTAAAGACTCGCATACAAATAGATTTTACAGAAAAAGAGGAATCAAGGATATACCCTCAAAAAGGGTAAGATGCACGTATCTAGTCTTCAGTCTTCTAAATCGCATCTTCTTGAGCTTCACTCCACTGTACCTTATCTAATTTAACTTCATGGTTGCGAAGCTTCTTGAACTCCATTTCCAAAACCCACTAGTAAAGATAGGCCCTCGATCACTTACTATGCTAGAGGGTATCCAATGTAGTCGAACTATCTTTCCAAGATAAATAGATATTAACCATGATATCAAGTGTATATCCTAAGATGATTAGAGGTCTCTCCTCTATTTAGCTTATCCATCATGCTGCAAGTCTGAGGGTCCAAAGCTAATGGTTACTATGTGCTTATTACCTCTCTTAAGGTCAGTCTAACTTAGGGTGCCAACCCCAACCATTTATTTCTCACGCAAACCATCCTAGTCGAACTCGACATCCCTCAAGTACAAACCCCAAAGGCCTAAACCAATATCAGACAAGCACCCAATGGATACCTCCTCCGAATTTGGACGATCTATGTGAGATGATACAACCAAACAACTGAGCATTCTATCGACTCTGGCTATCCTTGCCAATCTTGCTCCAAAATTATCATTGATCGCATCTGGCTTTGCAGTGTCATCTAGATACATGCGGAAGTCTATCTCAAGTTTTAGGGGAAAACCCCTACCCTAATCAAAACACCTTGCGTACTCATGGACTACTCCAACGGATCGAAAATCATCGATAGGTAAATAAAGTGATTCTAGGTAGCTAGGACAAACTGATCCCTTAGGATCGTACGAAATCTCAAGGGTATTCCCAAGGAAAGTCTAACTACCCTTGCTTAATTGCTAGCTAACCAATCAATGCCTAGAATCGACCTATAACCCAAAAACATAAGCATAAATATGGTTATTCTCAAATCCTCATGAGTCAAAGATAAATGGGCTGAACCAGCAATTGGATTTGAGACTATAATGGGATCCTCTACTACACAATAACTAGGGTGCAGAGACTCAACTATGGAAGCAGATATATATGGATGCAAAGCGCTAAAGTCAGAAGGAGTATTAACAGGATAATCAAAAAAGGAAAAACTCTTCCAATAGAAATATTACTGCCTCTCTCTTTTAGGTATGCTGGCAGTGAGAGCATGCACTCGTCTTCCGGAAAATCTTATCCCTTGTTCTTGCCCTTGCCCTTAATTATATGACCCGTTATACCAAAATAAAGATACTTCTTCTTGTTTTAGGATTTACTATTTTTTCCTCCCCTCCTTTGTGAACCAAGTCCATATCCATGGTTTCTTCATCCTTGTGTTGTGCTCCGTAGCCAGACCCCCTCATTCTCAACTTTGCCATCCTTATGTAACTTGTTGACATGTCTCTCGAAAGCTGCCTCCATCGCACGGGGAATCCTACAAAGCTCGAAAGAAAATTATGGCTACAGATGGAAGTTAGGCACTTATTTGCCCTTTGACAAGTGTCGTAGTCTCATCAAGCCTACGGAACCATGCCGCGATGAGGTTACCTCCCAGAAAGCCAGGAGACCCAGAGACTCAAGAAAGAAGGAAACAAGGATTCAAGCAGAGGGTCAAAAGATAGTGCATATGGCTTTGGGGAATATGCCTTTAAAACAAAAATTTCTTTTGAAAATGCTTCTTTTAAAACTGTTTTGAAAATAATTTTTCAAATCTTTTTATCTGATCTGGTAACCTTCAGCTCTGATACCAAGCGAAACACCCCACCTCCGTTAAGGTCACTCACAAAGGGAATGCCTTAATCTCGGTGGAGCAATATAGGTAAAAGATGCAGATAAATTACAAGACAGACAATTAAAGCAACGACAAATAAATAAAACTTTATTTCATTGATAAACAGCTTGTATGAAGATTGTTTTACAATACCAAAGTATCCTGTCTTGTTTACAAAAATTAAAGAAGCAAAAAATGATTTCCCCAAATAAAGCATGAGCCAGCCATAGCAGTAGAAGAGAGAGTCCAAGGCAACACGTCAAAGAGTCTTCAAGCTTGGAAAGAGTAACGGTCCAAACAAACTTGAGCTATTCCCCCCTGACTACTTGAGGGCGGGGGGACGGAAGAAAAGAGGCGAAAGCAAACTAGGTCAGATATAAAGTCTGGTAAGTCCAGTGATTCTTAGTATTTAAACAAGGAAAAGGTTCATGACATGAATAAACTAAATATAAGACTAAAACATAGTAACAAGATAATATGTGATAAGCATGGGATATGGCAAGATAAACTGAATGTACTGATAAACTGAATGCGCTTCTACTCCTTCTCTGCTTCGCAACTACCCTATTTATACTGATTTCTATATCTCTGCACTACCTAACTGGTGTCCAAACTAGTAATCTATGATCATATGAAAACGTGATCCCAATCCCCGTATTTGCGGTTGCCTTCAGGTGTACATCTATTATGGGAATTCCGTTTATTACCTAGATCTAATCTAGGGTTTACTATCGAGTGCTTACTAGATTCAACCAGGGTTTACGCTACCCAGGGCCACTGGGGTTTATGCTACCTATTGAATGCTTCTCGGATTCAGGGTTTACGCGACCTATGTCCAACTAGGGATTATGCTACCTACTTGTTTTAATTTTCCAGGTGTCTGTGTCAGTCGGCCCTCTCTTGCGTGTAGATACTCTGTGCTGGCCCCACCATAAGTTGTATCAAGCCTTATGATAGCGACCCGACACGATTCAAGATGCACAGTGTATAACTACTGGTACCCAGTGCCTGCTTTTTCCCACTCCGGAGTACGTGCATGCCCGTAAATCGTCGGAACCTACACTGATGTACCCTCTGCCGTTATCTTTGACTGCTTATCATCAGCCCAATAATCGTGCCCCACCCTGCCTATTTTCAGGGTACCATGATACATCTATGTGGGTTACTGCTGAAATGGGTCCCCGTTACTAGGGTTTCCTGCTGGCTAAGTTTGTGGGCATATATATATACAAATATTACCCATCCATACGAGATGTACTTAACCCTCCCACCGATTCTAGCATGTTTTCTTAACGGTTAAGTTTGTGGACCTATATGTACTAACATTACCCACCTATACAAGATGTACTTAACCCTCCCATTGATCCAAGCATGTTTATATAATGGTTAAGTTTTGTGGGCCTATATTTACTAATATTACCCACCAACCCGACGTGTAATTAACCTTCCCACTGATTCAAGCATGTTTATTTAATGGTTAAGTTTTGTGGTCCTATATTTACTAATATTACCCACATAACCGACGTGTACTTAACCTCCTACTCGTCAAGTCGTGTTGGTTAAGTGGTTCTTATTAACTTAAACTTTCTTGCTTATCATGTTGGATTGGTTAAGTGTGATTTATTAACTTAACCCTGTTCATTCATCATGTTATATTGGTTAAGTATTTCCCATTTAACTTAACCCCATTCGTTCATCAAGTTATATTGGTCAAGTGTCATTAATCAATTCAAGTTAACTTAACCCATCCACCCGTCACGTCATGTTGGTTAAGTGTTTCTTTCTAGTGTTGACTTGACCCTACCTCAAATCATGTTATATAATTGGTTAAGTGTTTTCCTCTTGTATTACTTAACCCCACCACATGTCATTATATATTCTGGTTAAGAGTTACCTTAGTTAACTTAACCCTATCATCTGCTTAATTAACATGTTACAACTGTTAAGTGTTCTAAATTTACTTAACCTCACCCACTTGTCTAATTAACATGTTGTTATGGTTAAGTGTTCTAATTTTACTTAACCTCATCCACTTGCCTATTTATCATGTTATTATGGTTAAGTGTTTCCCTAATTACTTAACCTCACCATTTCTAGCTTGATTTATTCATGAGCCTTAATTAATTAATTAATTAAAGCACCAACCACTCACACTAGACAGATATTGTCGTGGTTACTAGATGTGCCGGTCGGTTCCGGGCAGGTTTACACCACAACTCTGTCTAACGTCGGGTCTTTCTGGGCTTGATGCACTAACCACCCACATTAGATAGGTATTGTTGTGGTCACTGGATGCGCCGGTCGGTTTCAGGCAGTTTTACACAACTCAGTCGAACCTCGGGTTAGGCATATTCATCTTTTACTAAATTTACATATTTACTATTTATGTAAATTTTTCCGTAAACCAATTTAGCCTAGATCATATTCAACTGTCATGCAAATTAACATATGCCCAAAACTTGATTTACCTATCAATCAGCCCAACTTGCAGTTTATACCAATTTAGATTTGGTATTCCCCCCTTTTTCAGTTCATGCCCAATCTAGATTAACATTCCAGTTTACAGTTTATGTAAAAACTAGATTTAATATTCTAGCTTACCGTTTATGTCCAAAACTTGGTTTACTTGCCAATTACACACTTTGAGGCCAATTAAATTTATCAATTTATGCCCAATTTTAATATGCATGTAAATCATTCACTATTATAGCAAATTTAGATTATGCCAACATATTTATTATGCCAAATTAACTTAATCAAGCTATGCCCAATCCCCGCATCATAATCGCACATACAACATGATTTCACATCTTTTCTATGTACTCATGAAATGGCACTAGTCAAAAAGAATAGTGGATAAGCACAAGAATTGATATAAAAGATTAGGCATGCAAAAATAATGGCTCCAATAGGTTCGATGTACATAATAGTGAATTGGAATAAACTAGCCAAATTACACACTAAATATAAGAGCCACATAATCAAGGGAATATGCATAGGTGATTTGGTCTAACATAATGCCAGTTCTTGGTACAACATGATCGGTTAATTGTAATAATGGGAATAGTCATAAGCAACTACCTACAATAGTCATAGGCAATTAACCACAATAGTCATGGGCGACTAATCACAATAATTCCTTAATCAATGTCATAGGCAATAGTCTCATAGTTATGATTCGTAGGCAGTAATTTCATAGGCGACAGTTCATGGTCATAGTCTTAGACAAAGGTCTCATATTCATAGTCATAGGCAATCGCTTCATACGCAATAGTTTCATAGTCATAGTCTTAGGCAAAAGTCTCGCAGTCATAGTCGTAAATCAGATCCAAAGGCATAGATAACTTCTGATTTAACATAAGCACAAATCAAGGATAATTAACTTGCCAATTGGTATAGTTCTATATTTTGATTCGTTACATTCATAATTCCAATTACACGTTCAATTATAAGGAATAACCGAACTTATAGTGATCGGTTTAGAAAAGGCGATTTGCTATGATTCGAGTGACGTTGCTTGAAGTAGGATGCCTATGGTCCAACTTGAAGCTTTAACTTGATTTGAATCTCCAATTTGAAGAAGAACTATAACTTGTTTTAATGGAGAATAAGATATATTTTAATGGTGGAGGCTAGAGAGACACAGCATGTAAACGCCTAAAAGAATTTGTGTGGAGAAACCTTAGGTCTAGGCATTATTTTATGGGTGTAGAGAGTGTTTCAGAGCCCTTAGATCATCATAGAAGCCACCAGGTCCGTCTAACATATCAAAAATCGTCATCAGACAAATCAGGAATTACCATGTAGCCCTAATGACACAACACAAAACAAAAATTCGCTGCAGATCTGTTCTGGTTGAACCAGGGTAGGTCGACCCCCAGGTCGACCCCCTGGTCGACCTGGGTCCTGGGCGGGAAATTTCCCGCCCAGCCCGGCTGTGTGTTTTGAATTTGAACTGAGCTGGTTTTTTTTAAATTTGAGCTGAAACTTCCGAAGGCTATAACTTCTTCATACGAAGTCCGATTCACGCACACTTGGACTCTATCTCAAGCAGAATTCCGAGACGAAAGCAATGGCATATCCCGTTTCCCTTAATTCTTCTCTTAAAAATTAAGTATACTTTGATTTGTTACATTAACGTTTACAAAAAGTACGGGGTGTTACAGTGTTGGATCTATTAACGATTGAGAATGAAACTATCAATATCATATGCAAGTTATATGTTTCATGCTAAGATCTACATATATATGTTTATATGATTAATGCAAGTTATATGTATTATGTTTGATCCAAGTCAAGATCTACATATATATATATTCATATGCTTTATGTTAGATCCATATGCCTATATATATATTCATATGTTCATATGCAAGTTACAAGTTTTATGTTGGATCCATGTCAAGATCTATCTAGGTTCATATGATTAATGCAAGTTATATGTTTTATGATAGATCCAAGTCACGATCTAATTATACATATGTTCATATGCAAGTTACATGTTAGATCCAAAACTAGATCTATATTTATATGCATGTTTGTAAATTGGACTTATGCAAGTTTACCTTGTTAGATCTAGTTCACACCTATATGTTAATGTTAAAATTATACATGCCTTGGGATTGAACATGACATGATTACGTCACTTGTTAGTTTATAATTGAGGTTATGTTCACACATGCCTAGATCTACATATTAACATGTTTTAGGCTTATGATTATCTAAGTAGAAATTATATGCAAGTTCATGTGACATGTTAAATTATATGAATAAAGTTTTATGCAAAATTTACATGTCAATCTATATTATGCATGTTCCCTTCTTTACCTCTTATTTATAAGTTGGGCTAATATGCGGGCCCAGTGACTCTATGTGATTAACACGAACGAACAAACGGGGGTAACGTTGGGATAGTTATTAAATCAAAACATGTTAATAATGTAGGTGGGCCCAAAACCATGTAAATAGTTAAGGCCATGAATGTTATAATTTATACCATTAGTCTTGAACATAACTAAAATATGTGACATGAAACATTTGTAGAAAATTCACATATATAAAATGTAAAATATGAATATGCCCAATTTGAGGTTAGACTGAGTTGTGGTGTAAACCTGCCCAGAACCAACCGGCACATCCAATAACCACAAAAATACCTGTCTAAAGTGAGAGGTTAGTGCATCAAGCCCAGAAAGACTCGATGTTAGACTGAGTTGCAGTGTAAAACTGGCCGAAACCGACCGACACATCCAATAACCACAACAATACCCATCTAATGTGAGTGGTTGGTGCTTAATTAATTAATTAATTAATTAAAGCTCATGAACAATCAAGCTAGAAATGGTGAGGTTAAGTAATTAAGGGAACACTTAACCAACTTAACATGTTAACAAGACAAGATTGGTGGGGTTAAGTAATTGAGGAATCACTTAACCAACTTAACATGTTAACTAGACAAGATTGATAGGGGTTGAGTCAAACCAAGGACACTTAACCAATTTAGCATGTTTCCTAGAAAAACCCTAGTAACAGGGAACCATTTCAGTAGTAACCCACATGGATGTATCAAAGCACACTGAACTAGGCAGGGTGGGGCACGATTACTGGGCTGAATATAAGCGGTCAAAAGGGCGGCGGTTAGGTGCGTCAGTGTAGGTTCCGACAGAGTATGGGTGTGCACAGGCTTCGGAGTGGAAAAATCAGGCACTGGGCACTAGGCGTACACTTATGCATCTTTGAATCGTGTCAGGGTTGCCATTATAGGACTTGATACACCCTATATTGGAACTAGCACAAGTACTTAAAAATCACGTGGGGCCACATGACACCGGGAATACATGAATGCGAGTAGGAGCCGATCAATACATGAATGGGATCACTTTATCATGATTATACATTGCTAGTTAAACAGCTCCTAGTGGGTGCAGAGAAGTAAAATTGGGTGCGATAGCCAAATCTAGTTAAATCTTACTTTACCTCGTTTTAGGACTACCCTATCCTTGTGGTATCATTCTAAGTTCAGTTTATTCATGTCATATTCTTTTACTTGTTTATGTGCTATTAAATAACTGGGCTTACCAGACTTATGTCTGACCCATTTTCCTTTCGCTTCTTTTCTTCCGTTCCTCCCAGGTCCTCAGGGTGGAAACACTTCTGCTTAGTCTAGGGTTGCCAAAGCTTGAAGACCGTAGATGTAAGGCTTGGGCTTTCCTTTTTGAGCTATGGCTATGGTCTAGCACTTATTGGGGATTTATGTCATTTTATTTTCAGTATTGCTTCTTTATGTTTTCAAGACAGATGAAAAGTTGTAATAATTTGGAAGGTTGAAAGAGTTGTTGAATTGTTGTGTTGAACAAGTATTTATGAAATAATATTGATCTTTTTCTGCTGCATAAATTTTCTGTCTTGTAATTTATTAGTATCATGTACCTTAAAACGCTCCACCGAAGTTAAGGCATTCCTCTTGAGAGTGACCTTAACGGAGGCGGGGTGTTACAATTCTGATTCAAGATTTGAAGATAAGGGATGTAAATCTACAATATAGGTGTTCAGATTTCCGTTCAACATGAGGTAAGTTCTCGAATCTGATTTATTTAGGTTCATCTCTTTCTTTCCCTCTTCTTTAAGTATCAAATTTGTGAATCTATGGTTTTTTAATAGATTCAGTTTATGAAGACCACGAAATAACAGATCTAGATCAAATTCAAGGATTGGAAAGCCATCAGGTGAGTGGATTTAGAACTATACCTTTTGGATAACGATATATTTATCGTTTACATTCCCCATTGTTCTTAACATGTTAGATAACGGTAAATTGTGGTAATTGTAGTATGATTTATTTCCAATGAATGTTAAGAATATATTGTTATACAAATCCATTCTATTTGGATTATAGATTACTGTAATCCAGAAACTGTGGGATTTACAATAAACGTGAATATGTTACTGAAATTGTTGTTTAATGACAAATTGGATATATTGTAAATCAAACTATAGTGAAATTGGGAATAATGGGAAAAGAAAAGATGTGCCTAACTTGTATGAAAAATTTACAGTGATTGGGTAATTATGAATAACATCTAACTCAGAAAATAAATAGGGAGAACTTGTAGTGGACCGAGTTAAATGGATTTGGGAAAAATTGATATATTCCCATAATGGTAAAATTACTAAGAATGTAGTTGCAGGAAAAGAAATGAAAAATGGATTGTGTGAAATATGGATTCTTTTACCATATTGCACACTAATCAAATAAAAAGATACATTTGTGTCCACGATGTAAATAAAAGAAATAGCTTGCAACTACGGATCTTGATTTATATGCCTTATGGATATGGATCTTTATATCTTTCCACTAATCAATCTAATGAGGTGTGTGAAATATTTTCCTGAAATAATGTGAATAAAGAAGACGATAAGTAAATGAATGTTACAACACTAAAAGTTTGGTTAATGTTAAAGAACCAAAGGAAATTGTGATCAACGGGGAATATAACATATTATAATTAATTATATTAATGGGAATGTAATATAATAGGTAGCCTTGTCCTAGGAACAAGTGGAATTATAACATGGGTTGCAATAAATGAAAAAGAGAACTTATAAATAAACCTTAGTTAAGAGAACTAAGTTAATAAGTAAACAACAACAAGTTGTGATGACACTGTATGACAAAGGTTATAATCAATAAGAAAGAATAAAAGTAGACTTATGGAATGAAATAAGTTGTACTTAATTGATTGTTCATTATACATGTCATAAGAAAACATGAGAACTGGGAAAAGATATACTTAATTATACATTAAGTAAAACATGTTATTGAACCTATAAACATGTAATTGGATAGTAAATGACGTGGTAATAATGTAAAGAGATTGTAGATGACTTTCGTTAATTACAATCTGGGGGTGACATGTTACGGGCTTATTAATGAACTTATAACATGATTAAGTTAAATTTGCGCAATTAATAAGCGATTAAGGTCCATTCCTCAAAGGAGCGCGTCCATTCGATTATTCTGCTTGACATTCTATTAGCTTGCTCTGCGAGACTGGAGGGAAGCACGCTACTTCTAAGGGACATGGTAGGGTACTCCGTGGTGGTCCTTCGTTGCGGTACATGCTAAGAATCTCCTGGTAGAGGTGGGGATCTGCGCAATACCACCCAGTGGGTACTGCAACGATAGAGTTGGCAGTCAGAAAACTGTGGCAGATGGCGTTTGGTGATTTGGCAATTGGCCTCGGAAGATGTTGGTCAGGACCATATTAAGGATAGTGATCATCGTGTACCTGTCATCGACAGTCACTGGGATGCAGAAAGACTAGAGCTAAACCAAGAGACTATCGATCTTTCACAATCGAGACATTGGTTGAGGGACATGCCAATTTGGATGTTAGATTGGTTGTTAGGGGCATATCACTTAGCTCTTGATGTAGTCTTTCACTAATTTAGGGAGGGGCCGGGGTGGGACCACAGCCACCGTAAAAAGCAAACCATACTTGGATATATGTACTATAGATCTTTTAAGCAAACCTACACAAGTATAGAAAGCTCTCGACTGAGTTCCATGTATTAGATGCAACACTATTACGGGACTCATGGTACAGTAGACAATACGTACATGTGAGGGTCTAGATACACACATCGGGTGGTGTATCGTAGACGTTAGGGCATTACGCCGTGTTGAGGCTTGATTCGACTAAGGAATTGGATATGACGATCCATACGCTTGCATGGCATATCGATGATGGTTCCGTGCGGTAAGACAACGGAATGACTTGGGTTTCTGTACGTCATTCGGCATAGAATATGTTTCCGTGGCATGACGGTGGAGATCGTGCGAGGTGGGTACTATGGGGAATACCTTGATATGTTGGGACTAGGTACATATGTACTATATTAGATTAATCTACTGGGAAGTAGAGTGGTACGACGTGAGTATAGAGCCTTGAGTGCTATTAACTCAAATAACCTAATAATTAAGAGAGCTTAACGAACGATATATGTAGGGTTATCTCAGAATGTATAATTTGTCCAGTCACTAGAACTTTTTGTTCTGACCCCTTCTCATAACACACTCGCATGTTTGATTTGTGAAAGAGATATGATAGCTTTGGATACTAGTTAGACTGTATTATTACTTCAATATGGCTATATTTAATTATATTATTTTTTATTCATTCCACTATGAGATGTTTACTGAGCTTTGATATATTTATTATCTCTTTTTTTCTGCAGGATACCAGACAAGCCGACTCGAGCTTTGATAAATTGAGATTTTTGGGAAAAAAAATCGATTTGTCAAAATTCGGGTTGTTACACAAAGCTAGTGCATTCTCCATCCTATAGTCCAAATGTCCAAGAAGAAGAAGCTATGTCCAAAAGTGTGCAAGTAGCATGCCAAGTGTACAAAAGAGTTAAGAGTCTAATCAAAATGCTAAGGGGAAGTTCACAAGTCCAAAGAAAGTTTCAAAGGGGGGAAACCCCATGAAAGATGCCATTATAGAGGTCAATTCGAAGAACCTCATATGTAGTAAAAATGAGCAAAAATATTCTAGAAATAGCCCACAAGAAGTCTATTTATAGGCAGGAGGATACGAGATTCGTATCCTCGAAATTCATATCCTGAGATCGGTACCGAACCCCGGGTACTTAGCCAAATTCATCGCTTCATTTTGAAGCTCACCGATTTTGTTGCCAGTTCTATATCTCATGATGCGAATTCTGTGGTGCCAACACTTTGTCTTCCGGAATATAAAGGACAGAAAATCGATCTTGGAACCTTACACCAATCCGGGTAAAAGATGAAATATCGGTCCTCGAAGTGTTTATGAAAATCATGCCAACTTCGGAGATATGAAATCCTTGCCAAGCTTATACCAGTCTCGCTTGCATTTTGGGAATACCGATCCTCGTTTCCTAAAAGAAAACCATGCCATCCTAAAGTTACATTGGGGATACAAAATTCCCAATGCAGACGCAGGATGCAAAATCTCGTAACCATGATGGTACCTCCCTACAATCATTGGTCTTGAGTAGAGGGAAGTTCAAGTTTGGTGACTCCACTCTCGAAATCTCTTTGTGTTCATAAATCCTGAGTCATGAAGAGTCAAGGATGGACCTTTATACTCCCTCATCGTTTCATTCAGGCTAGAGTTGAGGGCCTCATTGATTCGCTAGTTTTACACCTAGATCTAAACCTTAAGGATCAGAATTTTCTAAGCAAGCGGTATGTATCACACTTCCAAAAATAGTGGGTTGCCCCCAAGTTCGTAGACTATGGGATCGAGTTGGAAACTTAAGTTAATAAGCATCGTGCGTTATTTACACTCAGCCTCATCGTTGGACCAAGACTCGAGTTGACTTGCGAAGGGCGAAACACTCCACAATGTAGTCTTAGTAAAGACTCAGCATAGTAAATCAATTCAAAGCTCTAAGGTGCCTACCCACTGTTGTACGGTTTTGCATGCAAGCCGGTTTTAATCATAGCTTTAACATACTACACAGAAAGTTAAAACCCCAAGAACATGGAGATCTGAAAATCTTTGCTGATAAGCTCTCAGTTGTGACAAAACATTTTTGGAAAGAAGTAAGTCTATACAGTAAGCTAAGTGTAGCGATGAAGATGCTCGTTGTTCGATGCTTTTGGTAGTTTGGCGTCGTCAATGGTCATTAGATTGAAAATACTATCTCCAAGCCTCCGTTGAATGACGCACCGATCTTCCCAACGAGGATCGAGTCCAGCCGATGTAAGGAAGATTCGTTTAAGGACAAGGTCGCCGATGTCAAAGTGATTTGGACGAACTTGGTCTTAAAGAACCGGGCAACTCGTTAGCGATAAGCAGCTACTCTAAGTTTGAACTCATCCCTTTTCTCTTCGAGTAAGTCAAGAGAGACTATAAAAAGATATCTCTATTGGTCTTCTAATCATAATAAGTGACTCGAGGAGATTGTAGTTCAATATCAATTGGAATTACAACTTTAGATCCATACGATAAAGAAAATGAAGTGTGGTCAGCCGTTGATTTATGGATAGTTCGGTAAGTCCAAAGAGCTATAGGGAGTTCATCTACCTACTTTCCTCTGGCCTTTTCCAAACGCTTCCGGATGATGGATTTGATGACTTTGTTGACGGCTTTGACTTGCCCATTGGCTTGAGGATGAGCTACTTCCGAGAATCGTTTCTCAATATGGTGACAAAGGAAGAAGTATTTGAATTTAGATCTCTCGAATTGGGTCTCATTATTAGAAATGATACTCTTGAGAACTCCAAAACGACAAATGATGTTGTAAATGACGATGTTGATTACTTTCTTGTTCACGATTGTCGCAGGGGCCTCGGGTTCACCCATTTGATGATGTAATTAACTGCGATGATAACATATCGAGCACCACTTTTTCCATAGGAATTGTTCTGACGATATCGAATCACCAGATGGAGAACGACCATACTCTGGCCATTTGCGTGAGTTTTGTAGGTAGGGCTCTATGAATTTTGGAGAATCTCTGGCACTTGTCACACTTTCAGGTGTAGTATGCTGCATCTAAGAGTTGGAAAACATAGTTCGATCAAAAATCTTTCAAGACCTTAAACTCTAAACAACTCAAAGTCAAAGACTGTAAGGAGAGGCCTCGAGAATGGAGTCAACACACTCAAACTTCGCACGACTTTGGTTTCTCAGAAGCGAAGTTTCAAACACTTAAGGCAACATGTGATATAAGAAAAATAAACTAGCTTACATTCACAAGTAAAAATACGTCTATCTTTCTAATTGCATGATGTACATAAAAATCACATTGTGCCTCCAAAATCCAAGACCGTACACATGTATTCTATCGGCCTATAACAAGAAACTATATATCAATAACCATCATTCTAAAAGGCCACCTTTTTACTTCTTCTCTGATACAGACTTGGGTAGCTCCTCCTCCTCCTTACTTTTCCTCCAGAGGCTATTTCCGTAACTTCTATTATGTCCCTTAGACTGAGGATGCTGAGGGCATGGCCGTATCTCAAACTTCAAATCCCCTTCGAGCAACAGTTCTTCATCGGAGTAACTCAGAATCTCTGTGACGTCAGCTTCTACATTATGGTCAAGCACGACCTTCGTAGATTTAGGCAAAAGCTCCATGGGAAGTGCCATCACCATAGATTTGTTTGTCTCCACAAGGGTTACCTTATCATCTTTCCTAGCCTCCTTGGCGTCCTTTATTTTAGCATCCCTCTCAGCCTTCTTCCAGGCCTCCGTCTCCGATTTCATCTTTTCCTCCTACTTAACCTTTATCCTCGCAAACTCATCTTCCTCCCTTTTCTGGGTGGCATCACCCTCAGCTTTCTTCCACGCTTACTCGATTTGGCATGAGTATCCACTTCGGCTTTTTCCCTTGCCTCTTCAAAAGCCTTGAGCAGAGCTTCCTTATTGCCTTTCTTCTTTTCCTTCATTTCTTGCAACTTCACTAGCATTTAATACTTATATTGTTCGACTAGCTCATGCATAGTCGGCCTGGATACATTTGCTTGTCCGATCACCTACGGTTTCGCCTACTGCTTTTCCCTCTCCTTCAGAAAGAGCTTATCGAAGTCTTCCATTATTGTCTCTAACAACTCCAATCTAGGAACATATCAGGGTGACCTAACTCCACGCCCAGTTGCTTTTGTAAGCCTCCACATCAGACCTGGGAACGGCAGGTAGTGTTGGCTCATAGATGACCGTCGCCCCTATTCCAGAGGAACCTGTGCGATGAAGAAGAAAAGTTAGTCTACTTTGACTTCGTGTCACCTTCCTTTCGAGTATCCTTGAGGAAGTGAATTTACCTTTCATCAATTGCTGTGTGGCTTTGATGGGCATCGTGGTTTACGTGATTGGTGGAAGGGAGCGTCCATGCTACAACCCTGGATAGTCGGGATCATATTCTATAACAGCGGGAGTTGGCACGGACACACCGCGAGTGGAGCCAAGAAAAATGGCTTGCTTCTATTCGGAATTTCCACATCCACATTAATGAGCGACCACCATGCTCTCAGTAATTATAGCTTTCCCCTTTTCAGTAGCTTGCCGCTTTGCCTCCTCTGCCTCGAAATTTTCTTTTAGCATCTCCATGCCTTCCACCAACACATGGTGCTCTTCGTCTGTCAAAATATTGAGTCATCAACACTGCCTCGTCCAATGTTTTCCCTTTCCATATTTCAACTTCATTCTCCCCCAACTTTTCCCTAGTTAAGGCAAGCATGCAGGGAAAATCTTTGACCTACGAGAACTCATGGAATCAAAGTGTCTTTACATAGAAGACTCACATCACCGGCTCTAGCTCCATCTTCGTCTTAGCGTGAGCCACTCTTGCTTCAGCCCAAAGCACTTCCAAGATGGGCCTCGAACTCAGCTTTTATGCCCTTTACCTGGTTCTGCACTTCCCTATTCGAAGCTTCCACTGCCTCCTTATCCTTCCTCGCCTATTCGAGCTCAGTGCGATTTGATGTAGGAAGTTGTCTAAGCTCTTCATTCTCTTTAATCAAGCACTGCTCCCTCATATTTTCCTCCCATAGCTTCACATTCTCCGTAGTCAGAGCCTCATTCTTTTGTTGAAGCTGTTACACTTCTTTGTTCTCCTTCTTTAGCCAGCATTCTCTTTAGATACCACTTTATTATCCTCCTCAAGCATGGTGACCGAGCTGCGGTCAAAGCCAGCACATTTAATGCTCTTCGTGAGCACATGCCATCAGTGGCTTTACCTATATCCTTTACTTATTAAGGCCATCTATTTCTACAATAGGGATTCAGCACATAAATATGTTACTCGAATATGCATAAAATAGACGCGAATCAAAATTTTATCTTACCTACCTCGGCTTCCCGATTCTTGAGATTCTCCCGCTCAAACATGACCTCCAGTTTTAAGCCTTGAATTTCAACGTTCTTTCAAATAATTTGCTCTAAGAGTCTCTTGGAGTACTTATACAGTTCCTGGTATTGGTGAAAGACGTCATATATTGGGACTAAGTACCTTCGTCGATATGTAGTGGGATCTGATGCATATTGGGTATCCATAGAAGCTCTTTAAAATAGAAGCCTGGGAATTACTTCTTTAATATCTCTTTCTTGTCTGCATTGCTCATCTCTAAGATCTCCGGCATATCAAATAGTGTTGTGCTATGCTTCCTTACATCACTCCTATCGGATCCCTAGATTCCTTCAGTCTTGTCTTTTTTTGTGATCCAAGCCAATGGCGCTGCAGTTGGGATGTAAGGGGGAATAGTCGGTGTCGACCTCCTTGTGCTAGCTATTTCTGCCGACGTTCTACTTGGTGGTGGAGAAGCCGAATAACGGGGTTGGTACCAACGCATCCCAAAGCTGTATTGGTCGTAAGGTCGCGGGGTTGTGACTGCAACTCCATACTTCTTATAAGACTTCTTACAACCCCACCTTTCGATCGTCGGTGACTTCCGATCCCTCGATCTCGATATCTGTCATCATCTCGAGTCATCGCACTTGCACAGAGCAAACTTTGAATCAAAATCGAACATTACATGCAAAAAATAAGTGTGCTGTCATGCAATGCTTATGAGTGTGTCTCATAAGTATTCCCTTCACGGACTAGATTTTGGGCTACTTGAAGGGGTAATTTCCAATGAACTCCTCCTCACCACTGCCATCATGGCCACCTACTTCCCTCGAGCTCTTACAACCTCCTCTTTTACTGCGGGCATGGCGGGATGCACGATAGGGAGCAGTTCCATTTGTCGACCTGAAGGAACCACTCCTCCCTCATCTTCCTTTTCTTCTTCCTCTTCTACATTGTCATCCTCAGATCCATTGAACATCCTTTGGGAAGTAAGTGCACAATATGAAGGAGATCGTCTAATAATAAAGTCTGGCCATTGTGATACGCATTCAGCATGCTCTTCAATTTCAAGACTCGCTCAGAGTAAACATTATCACTCCAAATTTGGGGAATACCTGCCACATAAATTTTCAAGTTAGTCTAGTGCTTACAACTCGATCAACTTGAAGAATAACATAAGTTTTAGGACATTTACGGCCCACGAGCCATCCCCTCGCAAATCCTGGAGGGCATCGGACGAAGAACCAATCATGCTTGAAGTAGCTAAGCTTGTTCCACGCCCCCAGGCTGACGCGACTGTTGGATTGCGCCTCTAAGAAGACAAGAGAAGGAATAGTAATTCTTCTGTTCACGGAGTAAAGGAATAAGATGTCTTCCCCGGTCGAATCTATTCCCAACCACTCGACGAACAAAATGTAAGTGCCGAGAAAAAGGCATATGCGTTCGGGTGAAGCTGTGTCGGTTCTTAACGGAAGAAGTGCATAATATCCTAAATATACGGACATGACGGAGGCATGCACCCAACAGATTACATATGTCTATTCTAGGAAGTATAGCCCTCCAAGGGTGCATGCGCCCTATCATTCTTCCTGGGAACTAGATCATAATAATAGGATATTCCGTATTTCGTATAAATTCACCTCAGTGAAGCATGTCGATTCGCGAGACAACCGATCCAATGGATTATATAGAATGATGGCATCCTCCATCATGTCTGGTGCCACGGGAACACCCTCTTTTTCATCGTGAACTTCCTCTTTTCTATGCGGCCCTACTTCCACGAGGTCCACCTCTCCCTAAATGACTAACTCATCTGCATGCTCGTCCGAATGTTGCGACCTGTCCAGTTGCTTCTTCTGGTCTTGCGTATCATGAGGGATCATTTTTTGGGAAAGGGTGGAATCCATGGAGGTCTTAAGCTTGCTGCCTCCGAGGTTGGAACAGTACAAAGACTCGAAAGAACCCAATGACACATGAATTGGCCTCCAAGGCATGAAGTGGTTTAGCGCCACTTTGTGCCATTGTAAACAATACTCTCAAGATAATTGCTTTAGTATCTACATGAGGACATGTACCCCTGAATTAGTGTAAACTAACATGGAACTTGCAGTGTCATGCATGTTGATGCAATTACAGTAAATTATGTTGGGACGCAACGATAATTTCCAATTTCATAAACCTAAATTGTCATCGTCGATAACCGAGGTCATCGAATTCATGTCGAGTCACGATTACGTAGTGATCGGGTTGAGAATCGAGTTCAAGAATTTGTAGTTCAGTTATATGTCCATAGTCCAGGTTTATGCTCTAATCCTACGTGCACATCTGAATTATCAGTCCAGAAAGGTTTGTCTTTCGAGTGTTAGAGCGTTATGTAACAATGCTTTCATCTCGATTCTCAACATAAATCGCACGACGTCGCGAGATAACTTAAATTCGCGAAGTTGATTTTTGAAGTTGAAAATTGCCCAAGTTTCTAGGATAAGAAATTTCATTTTCCATACGTGCTTAGGAAACTTCATATCCCCGAAATAGAACTCCCAAAATCATCTAAGTACTAGGTTACGAACAACTATTTCGCATTTCCGGTGTATTAGTACCTCCTCTTTACCGATCTTTCTCCCCTTTTCTTCATTTCATATCCAAATTATGTACCTTCCGGGATACGAAACAATGAGATATGAACGTATCCCCAAACCTAGCCGTTTCTCTCTACTTCCTTAGGCTTCATATCCCTATATCTACTTAATTCATACCCCGACCTATCTCCTCCTATTTTGTACTCCTCTAACACTTTACCACCACTATGGCTAAAGCTAGGGCCAACAAAGACTGCCGCCTACGAATCAAAGCTTACCAACCTCATCGCCTCCTTCCCCAATCAAACTCCATGACCACTTAAAACAATGAGCATTATATAAATCTAACCCACTTGAAATTCTATTGAAAGAAGCCAAAAAGGAATGAAAGTTTTAAGGGTCTCGAAATATGCCATGAGTTCGTAGTACGAAATATGCCAGTAGAAGGGGAGAAATAATTCTGAATCTGTCTTTTATAGTGGGAGGTAGGGAGAACTCAGAAACTTATTCTCAACGTGTTTCGAGGTCAGTACCGACCCCGCTCTCAAAAAAAAGGAGAGAAAGGGAGTCGGAGTCTAACCTTACAAACCCCGAGACCGGTGAAATTCACAAAACTCAAACCATAGCCACGACCACACATGTGTGTTTTTGAGATCTTGATTGTTAAAACCGAATTGACTCACTATATAACCAATCACGTACACATAAATTTTCTAGAATACATGGTCTAGTCTACATTCGATAACGTTTTTGGAAATCAACTTGCATAATCGCACACCCAAAATGTACCATTTAGATTATGTTTTATTACGAATTCCAATCGTATCACACAAAACAATATGCAAACGTGTGAGCGCATACGTGGTGCTGCACCGAAAATGACTTGTTTCATTTTGAAGTAAGCGAGAGTCTGTGACTAATGTCTAATTTCTTAAATCAACTTAAATTAGACATCACCTGGGCAATTAGACAAGTTCCAGTCCAGGAAACAAAGTTCAAAGAAACTAAGAATCTCAACGATGCTAAAACCGCGTACTTATACAAATAAGCTACGACAAAGCATCACAACTACTCAACAGAAAGGTCGCGATCGATCACCTAACAAGACTAAGTGATCATTCCGATTTCTGAAAATGCTCATCTCGACTTAAAGCATGTCATGTTAACACAACAAATCCTTTGGTAGGCAAGTGTTACCCGACCTATTGTCCTGGATACCAGAAGCACTCCAGGCCAACATGACTCAGCCTATCACATGGTGAAAGTGCCGGAAGTGTCAACAAGTTACCTAGGAACGAAGCCCAGATGGGGTAATTAAAGCATAGTCGTTGTGGCTCATCGAAACTTCTCAATCAGCTAAGTGTTCAGGGGTTGGTATTACCATTCGCCAACAATATGTATCCCTCGAAATACAACTCCCGAGACCAGTATAAACCTCTTCACCAACTTTTTATCCCCTGCCTTCAACTCCCCAAGTTGTTACCATGATTTTTCATATCCCAGAAGTTCACTTAAATTTCTACCAAGTTTCAGGATTGATGTAACCGCATTCATATCACAAGGTACAAAAAAACAAAGCACGTAGGAGATTCAAGACTCTGAAGCAGTAGAATAAACCATGTCCTCAGGATAGGTACCAACACTGGGGTCTGTACGGATCCCAGGTTACGAAAGTTGTGACACCCCACGTCCTTTAATGTCACTTATAAGATAATGTATTAAGTTTTGTGAAACACAATAGGTAAACATTACAGAAATTTTACAAGACAGATAAAATAAGCAGCTGAAAATTTTAAACGTCATTATTAAAAATAGAGCATATTTTCATAATAACAAAAAAACCAGTTACAACAACTCAAATGTCTCAAATCTGTCTCACAAAACTTCTCATGAAATAAAATATCAGGGTACATAAAATCATATCTCTTGCTATAAGCCATACTAAGGTATAGAGCAAATCAAGACGGTACACCTCAACAAACCCAAGTCCAAGCTGTAAGAGAAATCCTAGTCAATTTTGAGTGCTTCCACTTTAAGGACCTAGAAGGGGGAGGAAGAAAGAGGCGAAATTAAAAGGGTTAGACATAAAGTCTAGCGAGTTCCAATGATTTACAAATGTTCCTAAAATAGAAACGCCAAGACAAGTCAATAAGAATGGATGAGAAAGGTACAGTGCCATAAAAGGTAATAGACGAGCTAAACAAAACAACATGATGGACAAGCACATGAGGAATATATTATGATCGAGTAATGCTTCACATTTATATCCTAAACAGGTAATGTCTGCACCAATACTAGTATAACAAGTTCAATATGATTACATATTAGTAGGATTAACAGTAGAAATAAACAACAAGATTAAACAATAGGAATAGGCGTATCCTAATTACATAACCATACTAGGTGTTAACCTAATTACACAACAACAGGATTAGGTGTACCCTAATTACTACCCATGCGATCGGTTCCCTACCACGTAAATACACTGTGTTAGCCCCGACAATTGGTATCACCCCCTAACCCAACAACTATCTAACACAGACCTATTTAGTGGTGTTACAGGGTCTTATCTTCCCTAGTCGGACCCATGCATGCTCATGACTCTGCCAGAACGCGCCAGTACCCAACCCTATGTGATCCCCTTAATATCCAGTCCAATAAAGTATGCCTTGGCCCCTACCTAGTGCGGGGCCCTATCTAAAAAGATACCAGCAGGGATACTGACTGATATGGGTTCCAGATAGCAGATTGACACAAGCCAAACCCGCTAAGCTTGTGTCCCCAAACTAGGATTTAAGAGTCCCCAAAACCCGATACAAAAAACAGACGAGGGACCTCTTAGCTTATTAATTCTCATGTTTAACCTAGTAGGTTTAGATTTACTAATAAGCTTGGTTGTAATTATTACATGTTATTATGTGTGTACAACCCTACCCTAAAACACCTGCTCAGATGTATTCAATTCCTACATCGTTCAGTTTATTAACCTATATCTGGTACTTACCCTATTCTTAATATGTCATTGCTTAATGTTCGTTTTCAAGTCAAATTTAACATGTCCAATTCATATGCATATTATTCGTCAACTATGTTCCCAAATTACAACATATACAGGCTTATGCATATTATCCAGTTATGCAGGTGCATACACATTATCCCCTTTTTATTAGTTTACAGCAAGTCTAAACAAGTGTATATCATCCGTTTTCCCACATTATAATTAAACAGTCCCAACTGAATAACATGCCCGAATTCATCTTTTTATTTCATTCAATATTTCCCTAGTAATACGCACACTCTAAACGGTTTAGCCTAGTCTTCCAAAGGCCTAGGCTTGGCGTAAAATAAAAGAAGGAAAACAGAGGAAGGTTAATATAATCAAATGACATAGGCATATAGACAAGACTGGAAATAAACATAAAACATGGAAAATGGGAAAAGGAAGATAAATACATATAACTTGTTAATTATCCAACATCACAGTTGTATGTTTACTTTTCTTAACGGCATATGTAATTAACAATGAAAACATATATAACATTTATTTAACTAACATTGTCGATCCTAAATAGTTTTATTTAATTGTCTTGTTCAAAATCTGAGAAATCAGATCTGTAAATGACGAGAACTCCTGATGAGTCTTGGTGAAGGTAAACATATATAACACTATGCAGTTGAAAAGTCCAATCCAAGTTGTATGTATGCAAGTTCTGATGTTGTCTCTGTTTGATCCAGTCCTCAACAGCATTCCCCCATTATGTGTTAATATTTTAAGAATATATTTACAAAGGGAGAAAGTATGAAGAAATGGCGTAAATCAAGATGGAAGAAGCCACCTATTTATAGATTTATAGAGTTACCCTCAGCCTTTAAATTCTAGCTTTTAAATCGAAACCATACAAGTCATGCTGGGTCTACAACAAATACAGTCCATAAAATAGTCTAGGTTCGCACTCAGAATCCGCTCAGATCAGGGGTGGGTCGACCCACCTACCCCCGGGTCGACTTATGGGTTGACCCAGCCAACTATGGGTCAACCCATGGATCGACCCAGGCCAAGCGTAGGTCACCCCACAACGAACCTGGTTCCCGCTTGTTCCTGTTTGTTCCCACCTCGCCTTGTTTTGAATTTTCTAAAGTATATTTTAATTTATATTTACATATAACCTCCTTATACGTATACAAACTTCTATTGCCCATAACTTCTTCATACGTTGTCCGTTTTACACAAACTTGGGGTTTATCTGAATCAAAATTCCAAGATGGTAATGTTGGTTTCACTGTATTCTGAATATATAATTAAGTTATTCCCAATCTATTATATTTTAGCATGGCTATAGTGTGTTAAAATTTAGGATGTTACATTCTCCTTTACTTAAAGGATTTCATCCCCGAAATCTCCAAGTTAAGAAGAATGTTACTATCCTAACATCCACCTACAACCATCTACTCATCCATCATCCACAAGCATCCATTTTCCTTAAGAAAATTTCTGATGCTTGTATGAACATATGCAAATTGTTGTGTGTGTATGTCCTTACACTAATGCGAAAAATCAGGTGGTCGACCGATTCAGTTTACCTCCTTAATGCAATATATATTTGTGCCATGAGTTAAAAATGTATGCAAATAATCCTAGTATGACATATAAGTTCTATATGTTTGCACAATCATCCATCCAAATGCAATATCCATACGATGATTCACCCATTTCCATCCATAAAAAATTAGAATGCACACACTTCCATATGAAACATGTAAGTGATTGAGCCGATCTAGTGCCTAGTGTGCGTATATGCATCCATGAGCAACCACTAACAAACACTTCCATCCACTTGAAACCATCAATCATAAAATCTTTTAAACACATGTTTCCAACCATTGGATTCTACCTAAGGATGGAAAGGTTCGAACGATATGATAAATATACTTGAATGATAGAAGCAAATGCAAAGTAAATGCTTGGAAAAGAAGTCAAGAATGTACTTTCAAAAAGAAAAGCATAAGAAGGGTGAATCCTATCTTCGGGTTCTCACTTCGCATCTTTGCAGTTTTCTCCCCCATTACATTTTAACCATTCTAATCTCTTTTTTACGTAGCTTCTTGATTTCTGATCCAAGGATATAAGTAAGAACTCATCTCACCGATGCTTCCTTCTCAACATCCACATCCTCAAGTGTGCTCACTCTACTATCTCTGCTGTATCATGGAGGCATTTCCTCAAATGGGAAACATGAAATACATTGTGCACACTCGCCAGTCTGTCTAGTAGCCTTATCCTATAAGCCATCTGACATATCCTTACTACTACAGGGAATGGCCCTACAAATCTCGATGCCAACTTCCTACTGAGACAAAGAGAACTACATTCCTTTGCGGTGACACCTTAATGAAGACTATATCCACCACTTCGAACTCCAAATCGGTCCTTCTTTTATCGGCATTGGATTTCTGCCTTTCTTGAGCGGCTTTCATTCTTCGATGGATAAGATCTATCTTCTCGGAAGTGTCTCAAATCGTTTCCGGTCCAAGTAGAAGTTTGTCCGTAGCATCCCACCAACAAGTCAGCGATCTACGAGGACGTACATACAATGCTTCAAAGGGTTCCTTGCCTATGATTTGTTGGTAACTTTGTTGTAGGCGAACTCCATTAAAGGAAGGTGCTCTTCTTAAGTCCCTCTAAAGTCTAGGATACACGGTCTTGAAAAATCCTCAAGAACTCTATTACCCCTCTCAGTCTATCCATTTGTCTGAGGGTGGTATGATGTGCTCAAACATAGTTGTGTACCTAACTCCTCTTGTAAGCTCTTCCAAAAATCACTAGTAAAGATGGGGTCACGGTCTCTTACTATGTTGAAAGTTACCCCATGCAATCGAACTATCTCTCGAAGATATATTGATGCCAGCCAAGTCGCTATCCTATTACTCTTAATAGGAACAAAATGAGCGCTCTTCGTAAGTCTATACACTATCACCCAAATGCTCGTATTGCCCTTCCTTGATCGTGGCATTCCATCGACGAAGTCTATAAGGACGCTCTCCCACTTCCATTGTGGGCATGCAATGGATGAAGCAATCAAGGATGGCACCATACATGGCTAGCCAATCCATGCCTAAAATCAAACCATAGCCCATAAAGCCCAGCACGTATGCGTCGCATTCAAATTCGACGCCCACGATAGAAATTCTCAAACCCCTACACATCATGGATAGATAAACCAATCCTCCTATGGGGTTTGAGACACTACAGGTTCAAACTGCACTAGTATTAAGGTGTAGACTATCTACTAAATAACAAGATATAAATGAATGTGAAGTGCCAAAATCAAATAGGGTTCGAACAGGATAGTCAAAAAGGGAAATCAAACCTTCAACCGTAACTTTCCTACCTCGATCAGGTTTATTCACTTCTAAAGCATGCACTTTTCCAGAAGTACCCGCCTCTTGTCCTTGCTTGCTAGGGCATTTCTTACTAAAGTGTCCCACTTGTCCACAATAAAACCAGGCTCCTTTTGTCTTTCTGCAGTCCTTCACAAAATGACCTATAGCTCCACAACCATGACACTTAATATCCTTCTTGATCTGAGCCTTGTCAGGCTTTCCACCTTTCTCTTTCTTTTGCTTTCCTTTTCTGGGCCACCATTTCTGATTCTTGCCTAGATTGAGTCTCCTCGGTCTTAGTATCTTTTCTTCTCTTCTCTTCCTTTCCATCTTTGTGCATAAGAACCATATAAACCAGCCTTTCAAATGTCTCCTCCATCGTTATATAAGATAAAGCAAGTCCTTGGAGAAGTTGGTTAAATCCTCTCGCAAATCTAAGCGCCTTCTTGTTGGGTGTATTCACCAAGTCTAGTTCAAACCCTGCCAGTTGATTAAATGTTCACATAATCCTTAACAGACATGTCCCCTTGCTTGGAAGCCAAGAATCTCTTAGTCTGTAATCCCTCTTTCGCCTGAGATATGAACTTCATCTCGAATCTCTTCCTGAAATCATCCTAAGTAGCTGCTAGTTATCCTACTTGCGTTACTTCCCACCAATAGGAAGCCTCATTTGATGGCCACCAAATTCGTACTATATGAGTTGACTACATACACCACACATCCAACCCAAATATCAAAGAAATATGAATCATTTTTTTAGAAGAAGAACAGAAATAACAATATAGAATCTCACATCGCGGCGGAACAAAATATAATATATCATAACTTTTGAAGTACAAAATTTTTACTATTTAACATACAATTATCAGAATACAACAGTTACAACACAATGGGAATAAAAACACTATATATTTAACACTGAAGCCTCCTGCTCCAAGCTCCTTTCGATAGATCTGTAAAATCCTTAACTACTTGAATACCCATACAAATTTGGGCACCTAAGAGTTTAGGTAAAACAAAAAAATAAAATAAACTCTAGGCCAGTCATGGAACTGGTATGAGTAAACAGTTTAAAATAGTTTGAGAAAATAAACGATATCTCATAAGACCACGCCGTAAAACACGGAACTGGTTTTTCCCTTATGAGAATCCAAAAAATTGATTTAACTTTCAAAATCCTTTTGAAAGAAACGATAATATTAATATCAAAACTCTTTTGATATTATAATAGTGGCAAAATTGAATAAATAACAATTTATTGTAACGTTTGCATCTCAAGCTCCACATATATAATATACAATCAAAACCACGAGCACTTATTGGGTAATGCATTTCCAAATACGACAAGGTATGGAACCACCTTCCAATAGTGTATCTCTAGAGAAGAATACACTAGGTTCAACAAGAACATCTTGCAACCCGGCCACACATGACCGACCACTCATTTCGCTTGAGTGTATCGAATGTATATCACCAACGGTTGGGATTAGCAACCGTTTTCCCGAATGGGACAACATCAAATAGAATAAAGAATGAAATGAATTTCTCTAGATAGGTTATAATACACCCAAATTGGGAGCTACCCACTTAGCCATGTTGCCTACCCGATTTTTGTCATTACCCGGTTTTTGAGGCCTGAGGCTAAGATTACTTACAATTCCTTGATAGAACAATCACTTTGAATGCCACGTTGTCAGATCCATTAATCATTAATTGTTTTGCATAAAAAATATTATGGATATATTGTTAAGAGAATAAATTCTCTGCCACCATATATATTTATACATACCAACATATGCGATCATTGGAAATACTCTGTCAGACACTCGTCCATACATGTTCGTTCTAGGACTAAATGAAACCTAAGGCACAATTTCTATTAACCCATCTTAGGCAATTTCTACCTAGGATTAACAAAAAAAGCCCTTGCAATTTACTCCATCTTCGATTATCTTCATATACTCTGATTCACAACGCTACTGCCAATATGGAGTGGTTCTCGGATGATAATCCAATCGGTCTCTCCATATTTACAACAATATTGGCAAACACTTTGACAGTCGGTTATTTTACTATCGAAGAAAAGCAAACAAACATTCATCCATAACATCAAACAATCACTGGGCTTCTTAATTAATATTTAATTAATTAAACTACTTCTCCATTTCCTTATCAATATTCGTTAACACAATATTCTCGACAATCATCTTGGCCTCTTACGCTATTTGGAAAACATTTCCATCTATCAACTTCTTTTATTTTCTATATTTAGAAAATATCTTTCTATTTGTAATTGAAGAACATTCCAATTACTTGTCTCTTTTCCTGAATCGTTTGTTTCCATACTTAGGAAATATTTCTTATTATATTTCCAAATTCCACTTTCTTGGGTTAAAACGATTGTTGTGTAAAACATCATTTCAATAACCCAAAATACTGCATTCAGTTAAATATTATTCAAACATTTCTCTTTCGAGACTAAATCTTATGATTTATCGATTAATAATGAAATTAATCAAGTTGGGGTACAAGTACCTCTCAGTCCATGACTGAATAACATTCTTAACTTCAAAACGGACAATACCACTTACCTCGAATAATTAACATCATAAAAACCAATTATTCATTTTAAAACTTATATACATTTCTCTTTCTATTACCAGATTATCGATTTCCTTTTTGTTTATAATATTCTATTTTAAGTTCGTTTCCTTATCGCATTCTATATATATATATATCGGTATATTGATTTCTAATTTTCAAATTTTCTTAAAATATTCTAACTCCTTAAATCTCCAGAAAAAATCGCCAGCACATCCTTTGTACTGGTCGATAGTTCAAACCCCAAGTCGCCTCTCTAGATCCTTTCCATTCAAAAAGAAAATCAAAAAGCCAAGTGGCTTGCCGATTCGCGTATAAAAAATCATATGGAATTTAAACGTGTACCTTTTTGTCGGGTACACGAACTAAAATCTTCATACACTTCATTCCATACCTGTCTAACTCATATACATCCATTCCCATTTTATTCCAACTCAATCTAATCGTTTTTAACTCAATTTGCTAGTTTATTCTTTAATTAGCCATTTTGCCCATTTCACGTTTTATTTGAACATAACATGTCCAAATAAAATTTTAACTTGCTTATAAACCAATCCAATTCCATTTTCAACTTAAGTTTCACGTTCGGTTTCGAATACAAATTTACAAATCGAATTCACTTATTCAAAGCCCAATTTCGACTCAAAATCTCATTAACTAATTATTATTCAAATTAGTTAATTCTATTCAATAAATAAAAATCTGATTTTTTATTTGAAAAATCAATCCATTACTCCACTTAAGTTCAAATATATTTTACAACTCAAATCTGGATTTTTCTAATGTAAATCTAAGTTTTATTCACCTAAAATCCTTATATTTAATTAAATAAACCGTTATAATTTTATAATGGTTATGGCGCTGTTTTTTTGAAAATTTAATTTTGACATAACTTAGAATCTATTTGATGAAATCTAGATTTTTCTCCTCCATTAGAAAACTATTATCTAATTGGTCCTGACGGTTCTTGTTTCAATGAATTCTGACTTAAATTGAGTTCTATATACTCAATTAAAGTTCGTAATGCCAATTTACGAACTACCACGCTGCGGTGAGTTCGTTTTAATTATATTTAAATAAATGTTTAAAATTTGTTTATAAATAAATTTTGTCTCCATTCTTATATATTTACATATTAATTTAGCCCATTTACCAAATCCAACTTAATATTCTTGATTATCCCTATCCGTTGATTATTTCAGAAATCAGTTATAAATTTATTTATAACCGAATCTTATATACTAAACTCCAGTTCCTTTATAAATAAATTTATTTATAAAACTCGGTATAATCGAATTTTAATTATAAATCCATTTGATTTTTCTCACTTTGATTTATATTTCAAATTTCGGAAAAACATTTATCGTTCAATTTCAAGCCATTTTCTAATTCACTTTTAAATTCATACTTGAATTTAAATGTCTAAATTATCTAATGATAATTTATTTTACTAGGTTTCTAAACATCATTTATATATCCAACTTCCTTGTTTTATATAATAAAACAAGTTTCATTTCAAAAAAATTTGGAACTTAATTCCCTTTTATATTCCAAATCTCGAAACTATCATTCCCTTTTTCAAAATGATTCCAAATTATAATTTTAATTCATACTTGAATTTAAAATTACAAATTATCTCACAATAATTAATTCACTACATTTATAAACGTCATTTATAAATTTACTTGTTTTATTAATTCAAACAAGTTCCATTTCGAAATCTGTCTAAAACCAAAATCTTATTTTGGAATATTCTATTTATTATAACTTATCTACATAAATATAAAATCTAATTTTAGTATTAAGTTTAACTTCCATTTCATATAACCCTAATATTTTTTCTAGACATATTTTACTTAAATAAATTCAAACTAATCGAATTCAAATCATAAATCCTTACGGATTTATTTTTAGTTCAATTTATATTCTGAACATCAGAATAAATTTCATTGTTTAGTTCTTTAAAACAATTCCCCATTTCTATTTTTAAATTCTCATTTGAATTTAAATATTCAAATTATCAAATGATAATTTTTCGACTTCATTTATAAACACCGTTTATAAATTCATTCAATTCCCTGATTATCCAATAAAAATCATTCCATTTTATTTATAAACACTGTTTAAAAATTTACTTCAATTTCCTACGTTATTTAATTTATAAACATCGTTTATAAATTCACCACTTCAATTTCTTATGTTATTTAATTTATAAACATCATTTATAAATTCAATACTTGTTTTATTTATTCAAAACATGTTAATATCTTTATAGCCCATTCGAAATTCAAGTTCTATTTTTGAAAAATAGATTTTCCATTTTGAATATCGAAATACCCTTTTCACGGTATTTTTATAAATCAACGTTTTGGGCCCAGTGAAAAACAATAAAAAACAAACCATTATCAACCACAGGTTTTCTAACACATCATATATATATATATAAACAAACAAATAAAAATATTTTTGAGGAATCTAGTTGGATCCCTCAAACCTGTTTTCCTGCATCCGCAGTCGTTAGCCAACATATATAATACCCATGTTGCTTTGAGGCAGGATATCGCGGTATAGAAGATCATCCACTATCATAGCGTGGGGCGTATAGGGTCATCCGCTAATGATACTGCGGGCATCCGCTAATGGTACTGCGGTAAATATCCAACCACCAATATATATAATGGCCACAAACACCAAGCCTAAATAATTAATATATTTATATAATAGCCATAAAAATTCATTCAAGCAACCAACAATTTATTTTTAACGATTAAAAATAATTTTAAATATAAAATTCTGAGGGAGATTTACTCACCGTTATTTTCGTTGGCCGAATATCCAATAAATTCCAAACCACTTCTAGCTAGAAAAATTCGTAGCCATGGACCAATCTGTCTTGTTTTCAAGATTTTTGGACCTTGAATAAATTAAATACATATTGTTCACATTAACGATTTTAAATGATAAATTAAAAATCTAAGTTTCCTTAATCTTGTACTCAACGGATAGTTTACCATAAATTTACTTCACTAGCTAAATATATAGTTTATACAAATTAATTTGATTAGTTATTAATTATATAAACCCATCTTTGTATAAAATTTAAACTAAAAAAATGAAAATACATTAATGGCGCATGACCAATAGATCTACATCACCAAACAATATAGTGTTCTAGACCCTTTCTTCTTAGCAACTTCATGATTCTTTTTCTGCCTCAAACAAAAACTTCGAACCCCCTTCCTTTTCCATAACCTAGAACCACCATTTCAGTAGATTCATTGTAATGTCCCAGAAATTTTGACCACTAGAATATGAAATTAATCAAAGTTTAACTATTAATGATCAAATTTATATTGGTACTTGGGTTAGAAATAAAATATATGGTTTTTTGTATGAATTGAATTTAGTATTTAAAATATTTTGGTTGGTTGAGAATTCAAATATTTTTGATGAATGTTTGGATTGAATTTGGCTGAACATTCGATAGGAAAATTGTAACGATACGGATTTCGCTCGGACCTAATCGGTTGCTAAACCGACCAAGACCGTTCGAATCCCGCATACGCTAACTCTGGGCAAACAACCCATCAGAACGAATAACAGAAGACTTCTATGAACATCATAATGATGTTGCATTAGAGTACAGAATATCAGAGTACATCGAATAAATTATACAACGGAAGATAAATTTACATAATTGTAATACAATGCATAGAGAAAATATAAAATAACACAGCGGAAGAGGATAAATGTACTGGACACAGCTTTAAGCTTCAATCCAGAATCCTGCTCAAAATAAGTATCTGCAAAACAAACTACTCGACTGCCCATGTGGAAAATAGGGGCACCCGAGTTTGCAAGGGAAAAACAAACTACAGGACAGTCATGGGACTTCTGTGAGAAACTCTAAACAGTTATAAATCTTTATAAATGATAAAACAAATCACAGGACCATGCCACTAACGTGGAACGGGTTTACCCCCATGAATGCCAGTGTATAAACAACAATAAATATAGATATATGGATCTACTATGCATCAATCAACATGCAATATCCCAATCTACCCATTTTGATTAATCACCACATTTAGATTTTCCAAATTCAATTCAATTTACAGAAATTATTCCTTTGGACTTTATTTCCCGATTTCTATTTCAATTCATTTGAAATACATATCTAGCTTTTATATCAAAGTAGATTTCACTTCGGGATCTCAAATCAAATCGTTTGGAAATATGAATTCCAAATCATAACAATGCATATAAACAAGTATGCAACCAAATATCGGGCTCCCCCTAGACAAGGCAAAGGACACGCACCTAAGCAACTCGATATATATATATATATATATATATATATATATATATATATATATATATATATATATATATATATATATATGCACCTCCCACTATGGAGCAGGCTACACCGACAATGCACCTCCCACACATGGAAGCATACATCGCCCATCTCACCCATACTTTTAGTCGTCCGGGTTACCCGAATCTTTAGCCACACACTAAATCATTTTTATATCCCGAAGCGGGGAAAATCGTTTCACAACATAATAATCACAAGTACTTTCAAACTATAGTACTTCACATCAGTAATTCACACATATGATCAGTCACTATTAATCACATAACCTTTGAGCTCGTACGTCTCAAAGAAGGGTGTTAAGCAAGAGAATGAATTCTCCGCCACCAAACAGATATATCATCAATAACAACTAATCGAATATGTGATGAATTACAATGTAACACATAATAAATTTCGAAATCATTTCGACAATATCGGGTTTTGGGCCTCGAAATTCTTTTTGTTCATAAACCATTTTTATAAAACATTCCCTATCCAAAATCGGGAATACAATCCTTTTTTACTTAAGAAAATATCATTTCCAAATCATTCATTAAATTTGAAATGAACTCAACAACTTCGCTAACACCTCGTAGTCAAATCGTGAAGTGTTTCACAAGGCGTTAGCATATTAGTATTTCTATCCAACCCAATGCTAAATGTAAAAGCATATCTTGCTCATAAACTGGTCGAGTCCAATCCAAACAATCAATCAATCACAATCAATAACAATGACCAAGTATATTTGGTTCTAACACACCTCATGTTTCGGTAAATTTTAATTACCATTTATTCATTCACTATCTATTTAAAGATTTATTCAAACTCCAATTGGTTTCAATCTCTAAAATCTTTTCTTATTGATTGTTCAACTTTCTGGGAATTAATCCTGCTTTTACTCGGGTTAAAGAACTAGTGTCATTTAAACACCGTTCACGACACACCCAAAATCCAATTCAATATTAAATACAAGTCTCTGAATAGAAATTATATCGGCTTATATTCAATATCAAATTTTGAAATCAACAAATATCGTATTGGAATAACAATATATATATATTCCAAATTCCTCCACAATGTCCGTATAATCACGGAATCCAATTTTGAAATATTCCGAACATAATTTCGATTCAAATCCATTCCAATTCGTTTATTAGAAATTGTAGTTATTTTTAAAACCGTTTCAAATCCAATTTATTTATTTTAAAAATATTGGATTATAATTCTAGTTCATAACTAGTTCATTTCAATAAAATATATTTTTATCTTTTCAAATATGGAATTTTTCATCCCAGCTCTTTTCAAATCATTTATTATGATTTTACACAAATTATTGATATTTTTAATAATTTTATCAAGGCCCGTACAGTCGGTTTCCAACAATGGTCATCGAACTGCACTTACAGCGACCTTTTCCAAATTTTATTTGGACGTAATTCCAAATCCAACCGTTAGATTTCAAATCTCTAATATCCATTGGAAATCTATTTTCGATACGAACCCAATGGTTTTGGTTTTAGGAGAATCCGACGGTCGGATCTCCTGTAACATCAAGTCGAAGTCAACGGTCGAAATTCGTGAACTGTCGCTGCGCGGCGTGTTCTATTCAGGCCATTAAATATATATAATATATATCGTCGATTTCCATTCAAAACGTATTTTATAAATCGTTTTAAATTCGTTTTAAAAACGATTTCAACTTCATATTCAATTTTAAATAAAAATTGAATATTCCATATACATGAAAATTTTATACAGTGTATATATATGTTAAAAAGGATATATTTCATTTTCACTTTTCATTTATATATATATATATATATATATATGGATTTCACATTTCATATATATGTTATTTTCACTTCATATATATTTTTTATTTCACACTTCATATATATATTTTTTCACACTTCATATATATATTATTCACTTTATATATATATATTATTTTCCATTCGTATATATATTATTTTCCATTCGCATATATTTGTATAAATTTCACTTTTCATATATATAATCCATTTTCATATATATCATATTTTTCCTTTCATATATATATAATTTTCACTTCTTATATATATAATTCATTTCATATATATCATATTTTTCATTTCATATATATATAATTTTCCCTTCTTATATATATAATTCATTTCATATATACCATATTTTTCATTTCATATATATATAATTCATTTCATATATATCATATTTTTCAATTCATATATATAATTTTCACTTCTTATATATATATATATATAATATTTTCAAGCATCGTATATATATGATTTGACACCTCGTATATATATAATTTCATTCCTCGTATATATATATATTTTTCGTTTCAAATCACAATCAATTTTCACACAGAATACAATCAAACATGTCGTCCATGGTCTGTGGACGATGGTGAGCAGTTCATATATGCAGCTACAAAATAAATAACTATATAGAAAAAAATATAGTGAGAGAACTCTCACCTTGATTGGTTTAGAAATCGTTATAAACGATTGATTTTGGAAAAATTAAGCAAAAGTTTAATTTTATCAAAAATTCCAATAGCTCCAAATAGCTTTCAAATCTTTTTCATAGCGTAGTACTCGTCGCCACAATTCCAGCGCACCTGAGTTTGCTCAATTCTGAGCTCGTATGTCGAAGTTATGGTCAAAACAAGCCTTTAAACACTAATCAGTTATTAGCGGGGTAATTAATTAAATTAACTAACTTCTTAATCACCTTCCTCTCCACTAATTACTCTTCCCTAACATGATTCTTCTTCCAGGTGCGCACCTTTCTTCCTCACGCATGCTGTTCCCTTTGCCATCTGCTCATGCCACCATCCACCTCCAGGACACGATCGACTAACACCACCTCGAACCCTTGCCTTCCTCTCCCTTCACCATGAACCGCCTTGAACTTGGCCCCACCATGGCTGCGCAAAAGGCCAGCAAACGCAGCAGGCTTACGGCCCCAATCCGGCTCCAACACCCCACAAAATCCGATCATACCCGTATGGATTTAAAGCCCTCGAGAATCTCCACAACTTTCATGTATGAGTTTGCTCTAATTGTGTGTGGATAAGTTGTGATTAAGGGAAGAATTTAGGGGCGTTTTCAGCCCTAGAATTGGAGGTAGCGACTGTTGACCTCATTGACCACGAAATTAGGGTTTAAGGGTGGAGATAATGTGCTTATATAGGCCTATTTATTATTATTTTATTCATATTTTCACCCAATTTGTTACAAACTCCAAATGAACTCCAACCACTGTTGTTCCTAACCAAATACCCCTATTTCAGACGCAATGGGATATGTTTCGGAAGCTAATTCGATTTTTTTCATTAGTGTTGATTTAAATTAAAATATAATTCAATATATATATTGAATTTGAATGCACATTTTGATTCACTGGGACCACATACAGACTCTAAAAATTCCAGAAAAATTATTTCTAGCTTCGAATTGATGATACGGTCCTAACAAAACTAATTTCGTCAAATTCTGAGACCGTTTGAAAAATGGCCATTTTCTGATCGATCAAAATTGACTGAAACTGTTAAAACACGTTTTCTTTTGCCACGCTCACATATTGATTTCAAAAATTATGAATTTTGAAACCTAGCAATAATTTGACATCCCAAATCCAACAAAAGTGGTTTCGTCAAAAACAGAGGTCATTTGCAAAATGGCTATTTTTAAGGACTTTATATATATCAAAATATATATAAATTTCACAGTGACTTTTCTGAATTTTAAACTGGACATATCTTACACTCTATAAAGTGAAATCTCGGTTCCTTAGATCTATTAGAAAGATATGATTAAACAGATTCAAATATTTCTGGTTTTGTTCAATCCTGACTTATATTGAATTATGTATATTCAATTGAAATTCAAAATCGAATTTTCGAACTGCCGCACCATTTCATGCTCGTTATATAATTAAAATAAATTTATTTGTTTTAACTTCGTCGAAAATAAATTTTTCATCGTTATTATTTAAAATAATTCATTTTAAATATTCAAAATTCATTAAAATCGCCAAAATAAAATTTTTAAATAGGCTCGGATTTCCGGGTTATTACAAAAATATAAGTGATTGAATTTAAAATAATAAACGTAGTTAGCATTAAATGAATTGGAGAATTTTTATTTGATAAAATGTATATAAATCGGCTTGGATATGTGTGTATTTATATGCAAAATTTAACGTCTCAAATTTGAAATTAAACGATGTTCTTTTGTGAACAAAGGGGATAAAATCGGTATACCGATAAATAATTTAAAATTTTGAACAACATCATGTATGAACAGAGTCAAATTACAATTAATTTTATTGAATTCCGAACAATAAAATATGACGCTTCATATATTTTTGTTTCGTTTGGATATTTTGTTAGCGGTATAAATTCAGAACATTACACTGTAAATTACGGTAGAAATTAATATTTAATTTAAACCAAATATAACCTTCCTCATATAATATCGCACATGCCTATCTTCTGTTACACGCCGCTACTCTATAAACAACTGATTTGACGTCATGCTTATCACCAACATTTCTACTATAAAAAAATCAAACATCTCATTCCTTTTCTTCAGCAATCATCCCTCTTTCAATTTAATGGCCAAAATCAACCTCCCCAGTTCATTCAGGAAAAAATGGTTTCTTTTCTTTTTAATGGCTGACTTCCCCAAATCAGTCCTTTCCCCAAATCGTTTCTCTTCCTAAAGAAATCATGGCAAATCGAACCTGCTCGCTGTCAAATCCGCCCCTTTGAAATCGCTCCTCCACCATGCCTCGTATTTCCGTCGCCTTCCTTCGGATTTGTAGTCACAATAGCCATCAGTTCGTCAGAGACCCAATAGCAAAAATTTAGAGAAGCGAAATCAAACGGAACCTCTCTATATATGGAAGAAAATCTGATCTTGGTTCAATCGCCACTGTAAGCCATCGGAACCCGTTCAGCCACTGTTTCATGGCCGTGATGTAGTGCTAAAGCCAATGCGTGTCGGTGCCATGATTGTAACCCGATGACCGGCCGCTTTAAGACTAGGAATCGAATTGCGTTTCCTCCGCCTCCTTTAAAAATATCGAAGATTGCTCCACAAATCGAGTCGAAGACACCGCGCCTCATGTTGTTTGACTGCGAGTCGTCACTGTTGTTTCTTCTGTCGGCTGCGCCATCTTTGTAAGGTGAGTTATCACTCATGATTAACCTTAAGTGCAAGTAAATTTAATTCAATTTCTAATTGAGATATAATAGTCTGTTGTGGTGCGTCTTGTTGATTATTTTGGGGCTACTGTTAGGAGATTGACATAACAAATATGATCCGAATGAATAGGCTCAGAAATTAACCTGAAGTATGATTAGGAAACAGACATTTACATTTGAATAAGTGAATAAATGGATTAATGTCCCACTAGTTTTCGTATTACTGATTAAAAACATATATTGTATTTGGTCTCTTGGTTCCTTGTGACTCATTTCATGTTAATCATTACATATACAGTGCTGCATTTTTTTGGTTATGTGTACTTGAGATTCAAAAGATGCTTTACCCTTCGCTGATAAGAACAAACACTTTTATACGGTTTGCGTATGTTATGAGTTTCGAATTTTGGTTACATGTATCGTTTAGGTTAAATAAAATAAAAATAAATAAATAAAAATATAATAATAATACATGCAGTATTTAAAATACACAAGATACCCAATTATGAATCTAAGCATATAAGTTGAGTTCCCTACCCTGAATCGATGAAGTTATCCTTGTTTGGTTTAAACTGGAATACACGTATATATACGACTAGTTGTACATGTGTATGTTGTACTCATATATGAATACATACTGGTACACATCCCTTTGTGTATATAAACAGACCTCGCTTATGTGTGTCCAATTTACCCATGTTATCATACCTTGGTAAGGCTTAGGATAAATGGCAGTAGGCAATACCCTGTAACCTGAAAACCAAAATCCAATGGGTATAAGTGAGTCAACACCCTAAATCTCCCTCCTGGTTGATATTTAACTCTTAACTAATGCAAGCTGCATATGTGTTGTCATGCATCTATCATTAAAAGGGTAGTTTGATTATGGTCTGAGGGTTGGATAACATGAGAATGAATAATAAAGGCTTGGGACTAAGATAAGCAACAAACGTGAACATGTCGAGAATAAATACCTTTTTCCTACTTCCTGATTGCATGCATTGGGTCATGTTCATGCTCCTGTTCATTCGGATTATTATTCTTAGTTCCATGCATGGAATACATAAATATGTGTTCACAATCTTGCTCTTTCTAGTCAGGCTCACTACCTTTTGTTTTCACTCATCACTATTGATATTGTCACTTTTTCATATTTGCTACAATCTAACCTATTTACAGAACTTAATTTTTTCTCTCCTTTTACATAAATTTATACATAGCTTGCTTACTTTGTTATCCTTGCATACCCTGATTTTGTTCCAAGGAGTTTGTGCAGTTTTTTTCACATTTGATCCTTGGCAGCCGTCATTGGGTTATTTGGCCTTACACTTGAATCTTGCTTATTTCCTCTGCATGCGTGTTGTCCCTTCTTGACATTTGTTCTTATTAAATTTTATGGAAGTTGAGGCTACATTGTCTTTTAAGAAAATAACAAATAAAAAAATAAAAAAATAAAGAAAAAGAAAGAAAGAAAGAAGAAGCCATGTATAAATGAATAGGTTCAGATGAAATATGTATGTATAAATTGAAAGAACAAGTAGCACTGACTCATTTGGAAACAACATGATTGAGCCTCTTTTGTATTTCACTTCCTGTTTTAGTGGTCCATAGTTGTTGGTCTCAAAAGTACAGATAAAAATTTAATTGTTCAAATAACTTATGTTAAATTCATTTGTTAAGAGGATAATGACACTCCAGGCTTTATACTGCATCAGCTGTTAAGTGCAATATGTCTACTGAGTTATAATACTATTGTTCATTTCATCGACCATTTGTAATTCGGAAATCGCATGCATGTGTATTGACTTTTGTGTACATGGTTGTTTCTTTAACAGTAAAAAATCGGATCATAAATTCTGGACATTTTTGTTGTTGCATTTGCTATTTTATTTGTAGTGTTCAACCCACTCAGGCTGAAGCATGAAATTGCACATTATCTTATACACATACACTTGTATGTGCATATAATTCGGTACAGTATACTAAATGTAGCTACAGTAATATGACACATCTTTTAGAATGGACTGAAGAGGAAAAAAAAGGGCCCTGTTTTGCCTCATTGAAAACGGAAGCTGGGCTAAAGGGGTCACGTTCCCAGAATGCACATTATTTTTGTATATGCTCTTCCCTTATGTTATAAACCTGGGAACATATTTTGGAATCATGGTTTGGTCGAACTGGTATTTACATATTTTTGCATTCACTTTTGCTGAATCTTATAAACATGAAACCCCATGTTTGATTTCTATACTATAATTTGATTAATATTCTATTACCATTCATATTTTTGTTTTGAGACAGTTATATAACTTAATATGTTGTAATGGTATATACCGTAAAGGTAATAACTGGTTTGAGACATTAAAATCATCCAATGTTACAGTTATGAGATTTATGCTTTCTCTATATATATAATACAGATTATGAACCAACATCTCAGATTTTAAAAGTGGATTAAAGATATCATGTCAGTATTAACTATTATATTCCAGTTGGCATTGAAGTTAATTTACTTGAACTATGATTAATCCTGACTCGATTGTTTTATGTTTTACATGGAACACCCGGGTCAGACTCGAGCAGTACAGATTTTAAAGATTACATCTTTGAATTCAAGGATTGACAAAGCTGAGGATTCCAGAGATGTGCACTCTGAAGGTTTAAATGAATAGGATCAACATTAGAAAAAGCGGATCTTAAAAAAAAGTAGAACGCTTTTAAAAATAAAAGGTTTTGAAATTTAATTTTTGAAAATGCAAATGATTTTGAAAAGTAAATTATTTTAGGAATATTATGTATTTTGAAACTAGTATTTTGAAAGTAATACAGCGGAAAAAGAGTTTTGAGATTTAAATTTTGTTCGGAATCCCCAGTCCTCGGAAGTCTTCAAATCTGGATTTGCCAGAGCTGTTCTTCGATAAGTTCTCTTAGAATTGAATCTCGAGTCTATCATCGAATGGTATCTAAGGAAGATAAATATAAGAGAATCAACGAATTAAATTCTCTAATTGTGGATTCTGGCTATCAAAGATAACTGAATTTAATTAAAATAAGAATTCGAATGGGGAAATGAATGATAAAAGGAAAATTTGAAAATTGGTTCAAAGATGAACGAGGAACTTTATTTCGACATTCGGAATATGAAATTTAAATCAAACTATTAATAATTGGAATTCTGTAGTGTAAATTTTAGTACTAATTTATTTAGATTATGCAGAATGTGGCATGATAAATTGGTTTCAAACCAATAATGTGTGATCAAATATATGAATTTGATAGTGAGTTATAAACTTGTTAATTAATTAACAAGAAGTGAATGGTAAATGAGAGATGAAGTGAATATTAAATGAGACTAAGCAAAATATGAACGGAGATTTTAAAGAGATTTGAACCTGTATTTAAATGAAATCAAAACGGATTTGATGTGGCGAGTATAGATTCCTATAAAAGGAATGATATTCATGTTAAGAAGTAAATAACAGTTGAAAGTAAAAATGTTGCGAATGAAAATGGAGATAAAGGAAATGAAGCTTACCACTATGGTGAGATTATTTTGAAGTTCAGAATATAAATTTTTCCAAAGTTCGGAATATATTATTGGGAAAAGAGATCATTTGAAAGGAAGTTTTTCATGGGAGTCGATTAAGCGAATTACAGGAAAATATTAATTAATTTTTGTTTTTAATAAAAATTTAATATATCGTTCATAAATTGTTTATGTACTCAGATTATGGAATGAAGTATATTAAATATTTTAAAGGCGTGAATTATTGTTACAACCAACGATTGTTGTAAAAGAAGAAAATTCTTTATTTGAATTCGAAAGTTACGAGAATGAATGAATATTCGAAGTTGTGAATTTTATCTATTTCAAAGTTAATGATATTGTTCAATTAAGGTCTGAGAGGTAAATATTTTAATGTCCCGTATTTTACAGTATAATAATTAATTAATTTAATTATTTAAATAATGATTTAAAGATTTGAATGGTCGTTTAACTAAATAACTTTGAATATTTAATTAATATAATAATTAAATAATATATTTAATTCTGAAATAATCAGAATTAGCTGCAATGGCAATATTGTGTGAACTGGATAATTTAAATATTTAATTCAGCTTAGAATTGAATTGGAATAACGAATATATTTAAATAAAAAAAGTTTGAACATATAATTATATTATAATTATAATCGAGCTCGAAATGGCGCTGTAGTTCGTAATTTGGCGATTCGAACTTTAAAGAATATACAGAATCCGTTTTAAGTCGGATTTCTGCGAAACAAGAAACGTTCAGAGCTAGTGAAGTATATTTTTCTAGTGGAAGAGAAAAATCGGGATTTCGTCGTGTAGATTGAGAGTTATGTCCAAATAAAATTTTCAAATAGTCACTATGTAATCGTTTATAAACCATAACGATATACTTAATTTTTAATAAATATTGGCTTCGAATTTAGATAGGATCTTTGAGACGTAGGTATAATTTAATTTTTAGAATTTTACTGTAATTTTTATTTCGTAAAATAAGCAACTTTTTATTTGGAGTATTTTGCACCCTATATCAATATTATGGGGTTTTACAATATGAGTTAACCTACCGATATTTTTATATTTTTGGAATCGGGGTAAATTGCTTGGCACAACAGTATTTTTATTTCTGTCGTTGGCCGTCCAGATGAGAACAGCACTTCATATAGAAGGGTCACCAAAATGCTATAACATAAAATATCCTATCCCTTAAACCTAACATATCTCTTTTCTCTGATCAAATAAGAGTCCACGCTTCATCTTTCTAGCCTCCATCAGTTCTTTGTTCCCAACGCAAGAAAAATCAAAGGAGAGAAATCAAAGTAAAAATCATTTCCCCGATCGAACAAAGCCACGTTCCTATTTTCTCAGCCACACCCTCTTCTTTAAAACGCGAATTCCATTCCTCTCTTCACGGTCAAAAATTCTGCCATCAATATTTCCTACAGCACCAAAACGTGAAAAAGGAAGGTCTTCAAAAATTCAAATCAATGCAACAGAGGCTTATAAAATCGTATACTCATGTATATGGAATCGTATGGGTTGGAACTTTACTTCGTGAGTAGTTTTACTGGGTTCGACGAGTTCCATTTCGCTGGAAAAAAAACAACAGTGAACTAGGGCTTCGAGTTTGCATAAATTTAGGCATTAATGTTGTAATCGAAGTGTGTATTCGAGTTTGTGGTATCGTTCAGCTTCCGTTTAGGATTTTTTTGAGAAATTTCAGCACCAAAAGGTGTTGCGCGTCTTATTGGACCAACATTGAAATCCGGGTGACGCATTGAGAAGGGAGGCTTCGAGTGCTTCATTGAGGGGATGAGGTGGAAAAGGAGTCGAAGATCGAGATTTTGGTGTGTTCAGATTTGGTGAATGTGAAGTAGATAAGGTGCAGTTCGAAGGGGAAGTTTGGCAATGGTCTGTAAAATGAGGATGCGGGTTTGAGCAATTGTGTCTGGGGAAGAAGAGGTTCATGTGGGGCGGGTTTAAAAGTGAATGGACCGAAGGAGAGAGAAGAAAAGGTTAAGGCCCATCCGATTTTAAAAGATGTAATTATTTCTATTTTAAATAGCTCAAACTGGTTAAGTTGATATCTTATACATACGTGACCGAAATTCACGAATCAAGATCCGTCGTGATCATATGGATGGACACTACACAGTGGAACTGACTGGGAGTGGATTGGGGCTCGTTACAATTTATAGCAAAATAAATTGTCCATCTGAATCAAGCAATAGTTATCGTTATTAACGATGATCATCCAATGTGAGTAAAACTCACCAACTCTGAACAGTTACATTTCTATAACGTATTTTTAGAACTGATAATTATCCGTTGATTGCTGTGTGTTAACTATTTGGTTGAATTGCTTATGTATTGGTTGAAATTATAGATAACGATATATATATAAATCGTTAATCTAATATTGATTCTATTTAGCAGAATATTTCATATTGAAATGAAATCGGTGTTAATTATAGTGTTTAACATCTGTGATGCAGGGAAACAGGTTGGAGGGATCCAACTAGATTCCTCAAAATTTATTTTACTGTTTTTTTTCATATATTGTGATATATGATGTGATATACAATCTGTTGTTGATTGTGTGTGTTTGGATAATATTGATAAGTGATATATGGTATGTTAAATACCATAACAAATACTAGAATATAAAAAGGGAATTTTCAATGTTATATTGAAATTTAAATCTTTATAAAATCAAAGGATTTTATATAAAGGAATATTTTTATAAAATCAAGGGGTTTTATAAAAAAAAGAAATATCTGTAAAACAAATAAAAAGGGAAAATATTTGTAGAACAAATAGAAAAGGAAAATATTTGTATAGCAAATAGAAAAGGAAATATTTATTTAGAAAATAAGCAAGATCTTTTAAAAGTGTATATTTGAAATGAAATATTTATAAAATCAAAGGATTTTATAAAAGGAATATTTATCATTTGATAAATAAAATAAAATAAAAAGTAATATTTGTTTAGAAAATAAATAGAATTTTAAAAGGAATATTTATTAAGAAAATAAATAGAATTATAAAAGGAATATTTGGAAAATGAAAAGTATTTTAAAAAAAGAGAATATTACGATTGAAAGGTTTAAACCCGTGCTTCGCACACGGGTATAACATGGTATAAATTTAAAGCAAAGATTTTAAATAGAATCTGTTCTAACTGATAGATTGAGAAGATTAATTTATAAATAATATTTTATAAATTAAATGAAATGTTTATCTTTGGATAAATATAATATATAAGTCAGGACTTATATAGAGAAGTAAGAATCGATTTCAACATCGATATTTGAAACTGAATATGGACGTAGAGTTAATAAAAGGAGTTAATCAAAATGTGTTAATCGAAATGTGTTAATCAAGATGTGTTAATCAAGATGTGTTAATCAAAATGAGTTAGAGGAGTTAATTGATTAGAGTTAGAGTTAATTGATTTGAGTTAATTGAAAAGAGTTATCGATTAGAGTTAATCGAATAGTGTTAATCAATTAGAGTTATCGATTAGAGTTAATCGAATAGAGTAAATCAATTAGAGTTATTGAATAGAGTTAATTGAATAGAGTTAATCAAATAGAGTTAATTGATTAGAGTTAATCAAATATAGTTAATCAAATAGAGTAAATCAAATAGGGTTAATCGAATTATAGTTAATCAAATACTAGTTATTCGAATAGAGTTAAAAGGAGTTATCGAATACTAGTTATTCGAATAGAGTTAAAAGGAATTATCGAATATTAGTATTCGAATAGAGTTAAAAATGAATTTACGAATATTACTTATTCGAAAGGAGTTAATCGAATATAGTTATTCGAAGGGAGGATTTATCAAATATTAGTTTATTCGAAAGGAGTTAATCGAATATAGTTATTCGAAGAAAGGAGTAATCGAATATAGTTTATTCGAATAGAATTATTGAATATTAGTTATTAGAAGTGTGATAATCGAATATAAGTTATTCGAAGTGAGATAATCGAATATAAATTATTCGAAGTGATATAATCGAATATTAGTTATTCGAAGGAGTTAATCGAACAGAGATTACTCTAAAGAGAGTTACACGTCAAATTCGATTATATCGAAATCGTGAAAGTTTTATTTACTTTCCGGTTTTTAATCAAGATTTGTTTATTTATAAATAAATTAGTTGTTGGCTTATTTATTCAAAATAAGAATTTAAGTTAGATTTCTAAGTTAGATATTTCAAAAGTAGGATTTATAACGATAGCGTTATAATAAATGTTTTCATAAAAGAATTGGATTCATAATCTGAATCCGAGAATTTGCGTAAGCAAATGATTGTAGAAATTGGAGCGGTGAGCTTTGTCAATTGCAAGGTTAAGAACGTTGTTCAGTAAGGTCTGAGAGGTAATTGTACGCCAACTTGACTGACTTCCTTATTTAACTAAGAAATAGTTGAGGTTCGAGGGCGAGAGTTAGTTAGAAATACAGTTAAGTAATAAGCGATTTATGGAAGGAGCGGTCGTAACATTGTTTTATACAACGTTAGTTTAAAATCCATATAAATGAGTTTTGGAAACGTTTTCCAAATATAGAATCAGAGATATTTTCTAAACATAGAAAATGGAATGTTTTATTTATACGGAATTAAGAAACGGAGTAAAGCTAAATTAGAAACTGACTGGAGATTAGTTAAGTTGAATGGTTTTCTAAGTGTCTATCTGATGTTGGTTTTGACCTTCGAGATTGATACTTAGGGAATTCTTCTCATACTATTTTATAGTCAGAGACTGATAGATATGGCAGAATAGTGATAAGTAAATAAGCAATGGGAATGTTTTTCGATGTTCATAACATATATTTTATGAATATAGAAAATAAGGAAATATGAATATATATATATGACGATGATTGATCAATAGAAATTCCAATTGGAAATAAGATTGTTGTTTGCACACGTGTTTCATTTGATAGTTAGGTCACCGACTATCAAAGTTTCAGACCGTTTTTACGTTGTTAATATGGAGAGACTGGTTGGATAATTATCCGATAATCCACTCCGTATTGGCATAAGTGTTGCAAACCAAGTATGCTGAATATATTTAAGATGGAGTAGACTGCAAGGACTATTGTATAAATCTTATGTAGATATTGCCTAAGATGGATGTACTGAATAGTGCCTTCGGTTTGTCCAGTCCCGGACAACTTGAATGGACGAATGTCTGACAGAGTATATCTGGTAGATCGCGTAAGTTGATCGTTTCAAATGTATTTACGTTGGTGGCGGAGGAATTCGTTTCTCTTAGCTTATACCCGTGGTATTTTTAGGGAAATCAATTTGTGATTTGACGGGTAAGAAGATGTGGCATTCAAAGTAAATAAAGACATGATCTGTATGGAGATACGTTATAACCTCAAGCCTCATCAACTGGGAAATGACAGAAATCAGGCAGGTAGCATGGCTAAGTGGGACGCACCCAATTAGGGTATATTTTCACCATCTAGAGAATATTCATATTTGTACTTCTTCAATTCTGTATCTCTCGGGAACGGTTACGTTGGAATACTAACCGAGGGGTGGCAATATATTCGATACATTCAAGAGAAATGAATGGTCGGTCATGTGTGGCTAAGTTGCAAGATGTTCTTATGGAACTCCAGTGTATTGCTTCTAGAGTGCACTGATCAGAAGGTGGATCCATACCTTGTCATAGTTGGAATCCATTCCCCAAATAAGAGCCCGTGGTTTTGATTGTATATTATATACGTAGAACGTTAGATGCAAGTGTTATGCTAGATTTCTATTTACTTGATCTGGACATTATTATAATATCAGACAAGTATCATTTTAGAAATATTTTGGGTTATCGTAAGGTAAAAACCATCCGTGTTTATGTATGGATCGGTCTTACAATTATCTTTTGGTTCAAAAGGATTTTTGAAAGTTAAATCAAATGATTTGAGTTTACTCACACCAGTCACATGACTGGCCTAGAGTTTATTTTGTTTTGTTTTCCCTAAACTCTTGGGTGCCCAATTTTGTATGGGCAGTCAAGTAGTCGAGATTTACAAATACTTGAAGAGATGGAGAAGGAGGATTCAGGATCATATAACTATTGTTATTTCCGCTGTGTTGTAAGTGTTATACTCTAATATTGGTATTGTATACAGATATTGTTTTATTTCAAAGTTATGTTATGAAATATATTTATTCGTTCCGCTGTGAGATTCGTGTTTACTCTGATGTTGTAAGTTCTTCTTCTTCTTCTATTCTAAGTTTCTATCTTATATATTTTCACCCTCTAACTTCTTTTATTAAATACCAGTATTTTCGATGTTTGGATAACCGACGTGGGTTTTATGTCGATGACCAAAGATCGCAAATTTCCGGGACATTACAGTTGGTATCAGAGCTTAAGGTTAAGTAATTACTTTGGCTTTGTGGCGTGACTCAGTAGAGATGGGGTTAGTAATACACTAGATTGAGTTGAGTGTATATATATGAGCGCGTATTTGGTATTCAATATAAAATGGTTTTATATTGTGGAGATTTATTGGATGAGTTGTTTATGGGTTCTGATCGATCGGTTGGATCCACTGTATCGGTAGGAGTTTATAAACCCTCGAATACGATGGGTTGACACGATATGTTTTGAAAAGAGGGTAAATGAAAATAATTTTACCCAAAGTATATTTTGATATAGAGAAAATATATGTATATTGGAATTATAAAATATTGGATATATTGGTTGTTATGATAATCAAGTAAGATTATAAATTAAATGGTTATATATATAACCAAGTAGAATTCGTATAAGTGTTATGAATTGAATTAAATCTGAATTTAAATCAGAATCAAAATTTAAAACCCTGGAAAAATTGAATAAGTGTTGTAAGTGGAATTGGATTAAATATAAGAGAATTTTAAAATCCTGGGAGATTTTAAATTGTTTACAACATTGTGAATGATATTTTTGAATTGATTTCAAAATGGAAATGTTTAGAAATGGTTTTGAAAAGTGATATAGTACTGAACTCACTTCGATCGCTGGAAAATATATTCCGATAATGACTACGTAACATCACCGGTGTTCATTTTCGAGTTCTAAGTGACAGATTACTACCAAAGATTTTGTTTTCGAATTGTTTTAGGAAAAAAAGTTTTCTTTGAAATTTGAAAAGGATTGTTTGATTTTAGAAAGATCCAGGGTGTTTAAAACTTCCAAGAAGAGATTGTTTTAAAATAAAACCAAATTGAATGGAAATTTGGGAAAGCAAACTGGAATCAGATTTTGGATTGTGAGATAAGAATCTGAAATGGTATTGGGTTGGTGAGTTAGAGTTTGAAATCGAGATTGGAACTCGAATTTGAAATGAAGTTTGACTTGGGTATAAGCCTATGATTTGGTTTGAGGATAAAAACTGATTTGGAGTTTGATTGGAATGACATTGGTATATGTTGAATTGAAAGTGATAAAGTAGATATGCTTGACAAAAAAGTACAAGTTTATATTTGGTATAAGCATGAGATTTATGAGCCGAATTGGCAAGCCGCTTGGCTGTTTGATTTTCTTTTGGGTTGGACAAGGTCTAGAGAGGCGAGTTGTATTTGTACCGATTGACCAGTACAAAGGAGGATCTAGCAAAAAATTTCAAAAATTTCGGGTGTTAGAAAATTTCCAGAGTTTATGGAAATTTTCATTAGTAGGAATGAATTAATATTTGAATCAAAATTAATTGGTATAGTGAAATTGGAATTTAAGAATTAAACAAATAATTTTTAACCAGTTAGTAGGGTTTGTTTTCTACCTTAGCAATTTCGAAGACGAAATCATTTTAAAGGGGAAAGAATGTAATGTCCCTTATTTTACAGTATAATAATTAATTTATTTAACTATTTAAATAATGATTTAGAGATTTGAATGGTTGTTTAACTAAATAACTTTGAATATTTAATTAATATAATAATTAAATAATATATTTAATTCTAAAATAAACAGAATTAGCTGAAATGGCAATATTGTGTGAACTGGACAATTTAAAATATTTAGTTCAGCTTAGAACTGAATTGGAATAACGAATATGTTTAAATAACGACAGTTTGAATGTATAATTATATTATAATTATAATCGAGCTCGAAATGGCGCTGTAGTTCGTAATTTGGCGATTCGAACTTTAAAGAATATACAGAATCCATTTTAAGTCAGATTTCTATGAAACAAAAAACGTTCAGAGTTGGTAAGTATATTTTTCTAGTGGAAGAGAAAAATCGGGATTTCGTCGTGTAGATTGAGAGTTGTGTCTAAATCAAATTTTCAAATAGTCGCCATGGAATCGTTTATAAACCATAACGATATATTTAATTTTTATTAAATATTGGCTTCGAATTTAGACAGGATCTTTGAGATGTAGGTATAATTTAATTTTTAGAATTTTACTGTAATTTTTATTTCGTAAAATAAGCAACTTTTTATTTGGAGTATTTTGCACCTTATATCAATATTTTGGGGTTTTACCATATCAGTTAAGCTACCGATATTTTTATATTTTTGGAATCGGGGTAAATTGCTCGGCACAACAGTATTTTTATTTCTGTCGCTGGCCGTCCGGATGTGAACATGACTTCATATAGAAGGACTTAAAATATCCTATCCCTTAAACCTAACATATCGCTTTTTTATCTAATCAAATAAGAGTCCACGCTTCATCTTTCTAGCCACCATAAGTTCTTTGTTCCCAACGCAAGAAAATCAAAGGAGAAAAATCAAAGTAAAAATCATTTCCCCGATCAAACAAAGCCACGTTCCTATTTTCTCAGCCACACCCTCTTCTTAAAAACTCGAATTCCATTACTCTCTTCACGGTCAAATATTTTGCCGTTAGTATTTCCTTCAGCACCAAAACGTGAAAAAAGGAAGGTCTTCAAAAATTCAAATCAATGCAACAAAGATTTATAAAATCGTATACTCATGTATATGGAATCGTATGGGTTGGAACTTTCAATCGTGAGTAGTTTTACTGCATTCGACGAGTTCCATTTCGCTGGAAACAAAACAACAGTGAACTAGGGCTTCGAGTTTGCGTAAATTTAGGCATTAATGTTGGAATCGAAGTATGTATTCCAGTTTGTGGTATCGTTCAGCTTCGGTTTAGGATTTTTTGAGAAATTTCAGCACCAAAAGGTGTCGTGCGTCTTACTGGACCAGCGTTGAAACCCGGGTGATGCATTGAGAAGGGAGGCTTCGAGTGCTTCATTGAGGGGATGAGGTAGAAGAGGAGTCGAAGATCGAGATTTTGGTGTGTTTAGATTTGGTGAATGTGAAGTAGATAAGGCGCGGTTCGAAGGGGAAGTTCGGCAATGATCTGTAAAAGGAGGATGCGGGTTTGAGCGATTGTGTCCGAGGAAGAAGAGGTTCACGTAGGGTGGGTTTAAAAGTGAATGGGCCGGAAGAGAGAAAAGAAAAGGTTAGGACCCATCTGATTTTAAAAGATGTAATTATTTCTATTTTAAATAGTTCAAACTGGTAAAGTTGATGTCTTTTACATATGTGATCGAAATTCAGCGAATCAAGATCCTTGGGATCATATGGACGGACACTACACAGTGGAACTGACTGGGAGTGGATTGGGGCTCGTTACAATTTATAGCAAAATAAATTGTCCGTCTGAATCAAGCGATGGTTATCGTTATTAATGACGATCGTCCAATGTGAGTAAAACTCACCAACTTTGAACAGTTATATTTCTATAACGTATTTTTAGAACTGATAATTATCCGTTGATTGTTGTGTGTTAACTGTTTGGTTGAATTGCTTATGTATTGGTTGTAATTATAAATAACGATATATATATATAAATCGTTAATCTAATATTGATTCTTTTTTAGTAGAATATTTCATATTGAAATGAAGTCGATGTTAATTATAGTGTTTAACATCTGTGATGCAGGGAAACAGGTTAGAGGGATCCAACTGGATTCCGCAACATTTATTTTACTGTTTTTTTTTCATATATTGTGATATATGATGTGATATACAATTTGTTGTTGATTGTGTGTGTTTGGATAAAATTGATCAGTGATATATGGTATGTTAAATACCATAATAAATACTGGAATATAAAAAGGAAATTTTCAATGTTATACTGAAATTTAAATCTTTATAAAATCAAAAGACTTTATATAAAGGAATATTTATAAAATCAAGGGATTTTATTAAAAAAAAGAAATATTTGTAAAACAAATAAAAAGGGAAAATATTTGTAGAACAAGTAGAAAAGGAAATTATTTGTATAGCAAATAGAAAAGGAAATATTTATTGAGAAAATAAATAAGATCTTTTAAAAGTGTATATTTGAAATGAATATTTATAAAATCAAAGGATTTTATAAAAGGAATATTTATCATTTGATAAATAAAATTAAAAGTAATATTTATTTAGAAAATAAATAGAATTATAAAAGGAATATTTATTTAGAAAATAAATAGAATTATAAAAGGAATATTTGGAAAATGAAAAGTATTTTATAAAAAGAGAATTTTTTGTTTGAAAGGTTTAAACCCGTGCTTCGCACACGGGTATAACATTGTATAGATTTAAAGCAAAGATTTTAAATAGCATCTGTTCTAACTGATAGATTGAGAAGATTAATTTATAAACAATATTTTATAAATTAAATGAAATGTTTATCATTGGATAAATATAATATATAAGTCAGGACTTATATAGAGAAGTAAGAATCGATTTCAACATCGATATTTGAAACTGAATATGGACGTAGAGTTAATCAAAGGAGTTAATCAAAATGTGTTAATCGAAATGTGTTAATCAAGATGTATTATTCAAAATGAGTTAGAGGAGTTAATCGAATTAGAGTTAATTGATTAGAGTTAGAGTTAATTGATTTGAGTTAGGGTTAAATGAAAAGAGTTATTGATTAGAGTTAATCGAATAGTGTTAATCAATTAGAGTTATCGATTAGAGTTAATCGAATAGAGTAAATCAATTAGAGTTATTGAATAGAGTTAATTGAGTAGAGTTTATCAAATAGAGTTAATTGATTAGAGTTAATCAAATAGAGTAAATCAAATAGGGTTAATCGAATTATAGTTAATCGAATATTAGTTATTCGAATAGAGTTAAAAGGAGTTATCAAATACTAGTTATTTGAATAGTGTTAAAAGGAATTATCGAATATTAGTATTCGAATAGAGTTAAAAGTGAATTTATCGAATGTTACTTATTCGAAAGTAGTTAATCGAATATAGTTAATCGAGGAAAGGAGTTATCAAATATTAGTTTATCTGAAAGGAGTTAATCGAATATAGTTGTTCGAAGAAAGGAGTAATCGAATATAGTTTACTCGAATAGAATTATCGAATATTAGTTATTCGAAGTGCGATAATCGAATATAAGTTATTCGAAGTGAGATAATCGAATATAAGTTATTCGAAGTGAGATAATCGAATATTAGTTATTTGAAGAAGTTAATCGAACAGGAATTACTCGTAAGAGAGTTATACGTCGAATTCAATTATATCAAATTCGGGAAAGTATTATTTACTTTCCGGTTTTTAATCAAGATTTGTTTATTTATAAATAAATTAGTTGTTGGCTTATTTATTCAAAATAAGAATTTAAGTTAGATTTCTAAGTTAGATATTTCAAAAGTAGGATTTATAACGATAGCGTTATAATAAATGTTTTCATAAAAGAAGTGGATTCATAATCTGAAACCGAGAATTTGCGTAAGCAAATGATTTTAGAAATTGGAGCGGTGAGCTTTGTCTATTGCAAGGTTAAGAATGTTGTTCAGTTAAGGTCTGAGAGGTAATTATACCCTAACTTGATTGACTTCCTTATTTAACTAAGAAATAGTTGAGGTTCGAGGGCGAGAGATAGATAGAAATACAGTTAAGTAATAAGCGATTTATGGAAGGAGCGGTCGTAACGATGTTTTATACAACGTTAGTTTGAAATCCATATAAATGAGTTTTGGAAACGTTTTCCAAATATAGAATCAGAGATATTTTCTAAACATAGAAAATGGAATGTTTTATTTATGAGGAATTAAGAAATGGAGTAAAGCTAAATTAGAAACTGACCGGAGATTAGTTAAGTTGAATGGTTTTCTAAGTGTCTATCTGATGTTGGTTTTGACCTTCGGGATTGATACTTAGGGAACTGTTCTCATACTATTTTACAGTTAGAGACTTATAGATATGGCAGAATAGTGATAAGTAAATAAGCAATGGGAATGTTTTCCAATGTTCATAACATATATTTTCTGAATATAGAAAATAAGGAAATTTGAATATATATATATATATATATATGATGATGATTGATCAATAGAAATTCCAGTTGGAAATAAGATTGTTGTTTGCACACGTGTTTTCATTTGATAATTAAATCACCGACTATCAAATTTTCTGACCATTTTTACGTTGTTAATGCGGAGAGACCGGTTGGATTAGTATCCGAAGAACCACTCTGTATTGGCATAAGCATTGCAAACCAAGTATGCTGAATATATTGAAGACGGAGTAGAGTGCAAGGGCTATTGTATAAATCTTAGGTAGAGATTGCCTAAGATGGATGTACTAAATAGCGCCTTCGGTTTGTCCAGTCCCAGGACAACTTGAATGGACGAATGTCTGACAGAGTATGTCTGGTAGATCGCGTTAGTTGTTGTTTCAAATGTATTTACGTTGGTGGCGGAGGAATTCGTTTCTCTTAGCTTATACCCATGGTATTTTTGGGGAAATCAATTTGTGATTTGACGGGTATGATGATGTGGCATTCAAAGTAAATGAAGACTTGATCTGTATTGAGATACATTATAACCTCAAGCCTCATCAATTGGGAAATGATAGAAATCGGGCAGGCTGCATGGCTATGTGGACCGCACCCAATTAGGGTATATTGTCACCATCTAAAGAACATCATATTTGTACTTCTTTCAATTCTGTATCTCCCGGGAATGTTTATGTTGGAATACTAACCGAGGGGTGGCAATATATTCGATACATTCAAGAGAAATGAATGGTCGGTCATGTGTGGTTGAGTTGCAAGATGTTCTTTTGGAACTCCAGTGTATCGCTTCTAGAGTACACTGATCTGAAGGTAGATCGATACCTTGTCATTGTTGGAATACATTCCCCAAATAAGAGCCCGCGGTTTTGATTGTATATTATATATGTATAACGTTAGATGGAAGCGTTTGCTAGATTTCTATTTACTTGATCTAGACATTATTATAATATCAGACAATTATCGTTTTAGAAATATTTATAGTTATCGCAAGGTAAAAACCATCCGTGTTTATGTGTGGATCGGTCTTACAATTATCTTTTGGTTCAAAAGGATTTTTGAAAGTTAAATCAAATGATTTGAGTTTACTCACACCAGTCATATGACTGGCCTAAAGTTTATTTTGTTTTGTTTTCCCTAAACTCTGGGGTGCCGAGTTTTGTACGGGCAGTCAAGTGGTCGGGATTTACATATAATTGAAGAGCTGGAGTAGGAGGCTTCAGGATCATATAGCTATTGTTATTTCTGCTATGTTATAAGTGTTATACTCTAATAATGGTATTATATACAGATACTGTTTTATTTTAAAGTTATGTTATGAAATATATTTATTCGTTCCGCTGTGAGGTTCGTGTTTACTCTGATGTTGTATGTTCTTATTCTTCTTCTATTCTAAAGTTTCTATCTTATCTATTCTCACCCTCTAACTTCTTTCATTAACTACTGGTATTTTTGATGTTTGGATAATCGACGTGGGTTTTATGTCGATGACCAAAGATCACAAATTTCCGGGGTGTTACAAATATATCCCAACTTAACTAACTTTATCGTCCACTAAGGAATAGTTAATGTTCGATAACAAGAGTGGTTAAATGATGTAAGTAAATGAGCATCAGCAATTAAGTGAAAATAATGATGTTTTATTTAATATCTGTTTCAATTCACATAACAAATGTAGATATGTTTTTTCCCCCGGGAATAAAGTGTATTTTACATAGAAAATAAAGATTTGGAAAAAAAATTCAATGGTAATAAGTGATTTTATTTTATGATAATTGGAATTTTTTTTAAAAGGATCGTGAGAGGCTAACGAGTTTGGATAACTCATAATGGCAAGGACCGAAGAATAAAAAAAAGCCGCATGTCAGGAACGAAGGACGACAGAACGTAAAAGAAGTCTATTCATAAATTGAATTCGAGAGTTCCGTAAGCAATGAATTTGATAAGAAATTTAGAATTAGAAGTTGGAAACTGACTGGAGATTAGTCAAGTTGAATGACTTTCTGAGTGTTGATCTGATGTTGGTTTCGGCCTTCAGGGTTGACACTTGGGCAGTTGTTCACTTGCTAATTTATAGTCAGTGGATGTGAATATGGAAGAGTTATAATGCATGAAGGTGAAATTTGTGATAAGAAGAAATAAAGCGTGAATGAGAAATTTATTCTGAGAATGGAAAATTTAGAAATTTTAAGAACATAAAGATGTGAATGAAGCGAAGAACTTAATAATTAGAAATCTGGAAAGAAATAAAAAATTTGGTTTATAACCAATAGGTTCATCAATCTGATTTGATATTAGATATTTGAATTGATTAAGAGATGAAAACTGAAATGTTAAAATTTTAATGGAATTTGAGGATATTCGATTTGAGATAGTGAATATAGAAATTTTCGGAGCAGATATGAGGAATGTATAAGAATATAGCGAAGTCGAGAGTTATAGATTGGGAATATAATCGATTTGAAATGAAATCATATATAATAGAATTTATATAAGAACGATGCGTTGAAAAACGTGTTTCGGAAATCTTATTGATATAAGTATGAATTATGAGAAATATGAAAAAAAGTACTATATGTACATATTATTTTATGTTTTCAAATTAGGATAAGGAAAGTACCTTCTTCTCCTTGAATTTCGAGCTTGATTGAGATATGTTGTTGGTGGCAGTAGGTTGTCTGGACATAAAACTCATGAGTTGCCATTAAGCACAACTGCTTGCGTAATTCGCAGGGCTACAGATAGCCTACGGCGGTTGGATATTTCCTGAGAGAATCAGGCATAACCATTGTGATCGCTGCGATCTAGAGTTGTTGGAATTCGACCGTGTAGCGAAATTCATAGGGCTGCAGATAGCCTACGGCGGATGGATGCTTCTTGGGGAAACCAAGAGTAACCATTGTGACTGCTGCAATCTACAGTCGAATTATAAGGGCGTAATCCGCAGAGCTGTGAAAGCTTTCAGGTATGGATGTTTCCTGGGGGAACCAGGCGTAACCATTGTGTACCTACGGTCCATATGATACAGCTACAAGTGAAAGAAATGTAACCACTAGAGTTACTAAAGGTGGAATGGTGCCATATGTTTAATGCAGCAGTTCATCTTCATGACTTTATTATCTTCGTAACTTGATTGGTCCTCGTGAGTCGTGACTTGATTTATCCTCATAATTTGATGATTTCATGACCCTTAGAGAGAGCAACCAACGCTCAATGACCTCAGAATTTCTTTTGATTCATGAAATATCTTTCGTTGATCTGTCCATGACGAAATTCGCAGGGAAGTGACTTCCTGTGGATATGAATGTTTTCTGGGGGATCCATACGAAACCATTGTGTATCTGCAATTCATGAACAATCAGTATACCAATATCACATTGGAACTTTCCGTATCTAGTTCTTTAAAAAGAATTTTTGAAATGTTTTCCTTGGGAGTTGAAGCAAGAATATTCAGCACTTGTAGATTTTAGTTGTACGCTTGGCTAGTGTATGCCTAACATTTATGAGAATGACAATAGACTTGTCAAGCTTCGAGTTATAAAATATTTTCAAATCAATAATCTAAAATTAAAATGTACTTAAATGAGTAAATTAAGAAAAGGATTTTGGATATTTTCAATTCTACTGCTTTGAAGTAATAATACGAATATTTTATGTATAAAAAATTGCAGACTTTGGAAAATTTTCAAGTCGACGATTTGCATCTTAAAGAAGGGATGTTATTTACACTCTTCAATGAGTAATGGAAAAAGATTAAATGAATTGAATGTAAGGAGATTTGGTTGAGGGTTGTTAAGTTTAGACCCATTACAGTTGCAATGATGGATAAGTAACATTGGCAGATGATGATTATAATGAAATTGATAATAATTTGATATGCATAAATCCAATATATGCAGAAAGTGAAATTTAAGCAAGATTAGTTTTAAAAAGAAGTTACATGATTTGAATCTTATAGAAGATTTGATAGAATGAGAAATTGGGAGATATCTCAAGAAAATTTGAGATAGAAATTGAGCATAGTTCAAAGAGCATGGAAATGAGTAAATCCCGATTCAGAAGATAAAGAAATCGTGTTGATCAAAGTTGATCCCCAGCTGTAAGAAATGGAATTTGATTGTCTGAGTTAATTGAATATGATCGATGATGTAAGTATCAATGTTTAATGTCGTTGTGGAAAATTTCACACAAATATGAAAATTTGAAGTGTACGTAAGTATAACTCTAACGATCTCTCCTTTTGGGGATGAAAAGTTTTAAAGCGGGGAAGAATGTAATGTCCCAGAAATTTTGACCACTGGAATATGAAATTAATCAAAGTTTAACTATTAATGATAATTTTATATTGGTACTTGGGTTAGAAATAAAATATATGGTTTTGTGTATAAATTGAATTTATTATTTAAATTATTTTGGTCAGTTGAGAATTCAAATATTTGTTGATGAATGTTTGGATTGAATTTGGTTGAACATTCGATGGGAAAATATAAGTGATTGAATTTAAAAAAATAAATGTAGTTGGCATTGAATGAATTGGAGAATTTTTATTTGATAAAATATATATAAATTGGCTTGGATATGCGTGTATTTGTGAAGTAAAATTTAACATCTCAAATTTGAAATTAAACGATGTTGTTTTGTGAACAAAGGGGATAAAATCGGTATACCGATAAATAATTTAAAATTTTGAACAACATCGTGTATGAACAGGGTCAAATTACAATTAATTTTATTGAATTCCGAACATTAAAATATGACAGTTCGTATATTTTTGTTTTGTTTGGATATTTTGTTAGCGGTACAAATTCAGAACATTACATGGTAAATTACGGTAGAAATTAATATTTAATTTAAACCAAATATAACCTTACTCATATAATATCGCGCATGCCTATCTTCTGTTGCCCGCCGCTACTCTATACTCTACTGATTCGACGTCATGCTTATCACCAACATTTCTACTATAAAAAATCAAACATCTCGTTCCTTTTCTTCAGCAATCATCCCTCTTTCAATTTAATGGCCGAAATCAACTACCCCAGTTCATTCAGGAAAACATGGTTTCTTTTCTTTTTAATGGCTGACATTCCCAAATCAGTCCTTTCCCCAAATCGTTTCTCTTCCTAAATAAATCATGGCAAATCAAACCTGCTCGCTGTCAAATCCGCCCCTTTGAAATCGCTCCTCCACCATGCCTCGTATTTCCATCGCCTTCCCTTCGGATTTGTAGTCACAATAGCCATCAGTTCGTTAGAGACCCAAGAGCAAAAATTTAGCAAACCGAAGTCAAACGGACCCTCTCTATATATGGAAGAAAATCTGATCTTGGTTCCATCGCCACTGCAAGCCATCAAAACCCATTCAGCCAGTGTTTCATAGCCGTGATGTAGTGCTGAAGCCAATGCGTGCTGCTGCCATGACTGTAACCCAATGACCAGCCGCTTTAAGACCAGGAATCGAATTGTTTTTCCTCCCCCTCCTTTAAAAATATCGAAGCTTGCTCCACAAATCGAGTCCAAGACACCGCGCCTCATGTTGTTTGACTACGAGCCGTCGCTGCTGTTCCTTCTGTCGGCTGCGCCTTCTTTGTAAGGTGAGTTATCACTCATGATTAACCTTAAGTGCAAGGAAATTTAACTCGATTCCTAATTGAGATATAATAGTCTGTTGTGGTGTGTCTTGTTGATTGTTTTGGGGTTACTGTTAGGAGATTGACATGATCCGAATGAACAAGCTCAAAAATTAACCTGAAGTATGCTTAGGAAACAAACATTTACATTTGAATAAGTGAATAAATGGATTAATGTCCCACTAGTTCTCGTATTACTAATTAAAAACATATACAGTATTTGGTCTCTTGGTTCCTTGTGACTCATTTCATGTTAATCATTACATATATGGTGCTGCATTGTTTTGGTTATGTGTACTTGAGATTCAAAAGATGTTTCACCCTTCGCTGATAAGTACAAACACTTTTATATGGTTTGCATATGTTCTGGGTTTTGAATTTTGGTTACCTGTATCGTTTAGGTTAAATAAAATAAAAATAAATAAATAAAAATATAATAATAATACATGCAGTATTTAAAATACACAAGATACCCAATTATGAATCTAAGCATATAAGTTGAGTTCCCTACCCTGAATCGATGAAGTTATCCTTGTTTGGTTTAAACTGGAATACACGTATTTATACGACTAGTTGTACATGTGTATGTTGTACTCATATATGAATACATACTGGTACACATCCCTTTGTGTATATAAACAGACCTCGCTTATGTGTGTCCAATTTACCCATGTTATCATACCTTGGTAAGGCTTAGGATAAATGGCAGTAGGCAATACCCTGTAACCTGAAAACCAAAATCCAGTGGGTATAAGTGAGTCAACACCCAAAATCTCCTACTGATTGATATTTAACTCTTAACTGATGCAAGATGCATATGTGTTGTCATGTACCTATCATTAAATGGGTAGTTTGATTATGGTTTGAGGGTTGGACAACATGAGAATGAATAATAAAGGCCTGGGACTAAGATAAGCAACAACAGTGAACATGTTGTGAATAAATACCTTTTTCCTACTTCCTGCTTACGATCAGTGGGTCATGTTCATGCTCCTATCCATTCGGATTATTATTCTTTGTTCCATGCATGGAATACATATATTTGTGTTCACAATCCTGCTCTTTCTAGTCAGGCTCACTACCTTTTGTTTTCACTCATCACTATTGATATTGTCACTTTTTCAGATTTTCTACAATCTAACCTATTTACAGACCTTAAATTTTTCTCTCCTTTTACATAAATGTATACATAGGTTGCTTACTTTGTTATCCTTGCATGCCTTGATTTTGTTCCAAGCAGTTTGTGCAGTATTTTTCACATTTGATACTTGGCAGCCGTCATTGGGTTATTTGGCCTTACACTTGAATCTTGCTTATTTCCTTTGCATGCGTGTTGTCCCTTCTTGACATTTGTTTTTGTTAAATTTTATGGAAGTTGAGACTACATTGTCTTTAAAAAAAAGAAGAAGAACAAGCAGCGTATAAATGAATAGGTTCAGATGAAATATGTATATATAAATTGAAAGAACAAGCACCAATGACTTATTTGGAAACAACATGATTTGAGCCTGTTTTTCACTTCCTGTTTCAGTGGTCCATAGTTGTTGGTCTCAGAAGTACAGATAAAAATTTAATTGTTCAAATAACTTATTTTAAATTCAATTGTTAAGAGGATAATGACACTCCAGGCTTTATACTACATCTGCTATTAAGTGCAATATGTATACTGAATTATAATAATATTGTTCATTCCATTGACCATTTGTAATTCGGAAATCGCATGCATGTGTATTGACTTGTGTGTACATGGTTGTATCTTTAACAGTAATAAATCAGATCATAAATTTTGGAAATTTTTGTTGTTGCATTTGCAATTTTATTTGTAGTGTTCAACCCACTCATGCTGAAGCATGAAATTGCACATTATCTTATACACATCACTTGTATGTGCATATAATTCGGTACAGTATACTAAATGTAGCTACAGTAATATGACACATCTTTTAAAATGGACTGAAGAGAAAAAAAGGGCCCTGTTTTGCCTCATTGAAAACGGAAGCTGGGCTAAGTGGGTCACGTTCCAAGAATGCACATTATTCTTGTATACGCTCTTCCCTTATGTTATAAAACTGGGAACATATTTTGGATTGATGGTTTGGTCGAACTGGTGTTTATATATTTGTGCATTCACTTTTGTTGTATCTTATAAACATGAAACCCCATGTTTGATTTCTATACTATAATTTGATTAATACGCTATTACCATTCATATTTCTGTTTTGAGATAGTTATATAACTTGATATGCTGCAATGGTATATACCATAAAGGTAATAACTGGTTTGAGACATTAAAATCATCTAATGTTACAGTTTTAGGATTTATGCTTTAGCTATATATATAATATAGATTCCAAAACAAAATCTCAAATTTTAAAACAGGCTTAAAGATGTCATGTCGGTATTAACTATTATATTTCAGTTGGCACTGAAGTTAATTTACTTGAACTATGATTAATCCTGACTCGAGTGTTTTATGTTTTACATGGAACGCTCGAGTCAGACTTGAGCAGTACAAATTTTAAAGAATACAGCTTTGGATTCAAGGATTGACTAAGCTGGGGATTCCGAAGATGCACACTCTGAAGATTTTAACAGTAAATATTTCTTTAAAACAATATATTTCAATCCGCTATATAAAAAGTTTCTTGTATCAAAAATTCTGATAAATAAATAAATGTTTATTTTGATGTTCAATATTGTGTTATCTATTTATTTTGTGTGTTGATTCCATCTTTTAAACTCTATAAGATAATAACGATCCGTCAATTTGGACGTTTTAAGTTGGCTTAATTACCAATTTGAAGCGGTCAAAAAGGCAGGATGTTACATTCATGCAACCAAGCCTGACTACCACCCTTCCTTGCAGATTCAGATCTCCCACTGCGGTCTTCTCCATTTCATCGTATCTGTCCCTGGTCATCAACGCCGCTACAGCTAATACCGATCTAAATTGCAATCGATCCCCTAAAATAACCCACTATAGGAACAACCCGCAATCTCCACCTCGATGCCAACCTAACCGCCCTCCATCGATAACCGCTTACCCAAAAACTGGCCATCGGTGCTCTCTATACTTGAATGGCACGCAGATCATCAAGACAAACTACTGATAGTTGTACTGACCTAAATCGTCAACCCTAACTGCATTCGACACTATCGAGCTTCCAAAATTGTCGCAACCCTTCATTGATGATCATAGTCCCTCTATCGTTCGCCTCGCTCTCCCTTTGGACCAACGCGAGTTGATTTTTTCTCTTTTTTTATATAATAGGATATGGACTTCGATTTACATAATAGGAGATGGGAGCGATTTCGAGAAAAGAGGGCAAACTCGATTTTGATTTTCATTGAAGGAGAACGTGATTCAGAATAAGGGATTAGCGTAGTAAATAACTAAATGGGAAGCACAGTTTGGGTTTAAATTATGAAATGAAAAGAAAAATGGAACAGAAACTTTGATTTAAAGCTTTGAATAGAATTTTTAGTAGAAGGAATGTAAGGAGAGTGTCGCATTTTTATATACGAAGAACACTTAGTGACGAAGGAAATAGGCATGCGTGATTTAATGTCTATTGTACTTGCCATGTACTGTATATTAATTTACTTAGGGTAGAAGGAAACCCCTTTTTATATTTATTTATTTCAGTTTTGAATTAACCAATACGATTTAATTAATTAAATTATCCTGTTGATTTCGAACTCCTATTTGAACGCAATAACCGGCATTCCTATGGTTATACCATTATCCGGAACACACTGGAACGGGTTTCGAAGCCCTATTTGATCGTATGGTGAAGATATTAATTTAAATCGATATAAATTAAATTCGAAACAATAAATTCCTGGATAATAAATTATTATTATTATCGTTTTATTCAAATAGAATTTCTATAAATCATTTGAATCGTTTTGACTCCGTTTGAAATTCGAATTGAATTATTTCGAATTCTCGATTATGATAACTATATATATTCAAAATAAAATTGTATATCGATTATCAAATCAATAAACTTAATATAAAATATCATTTATATTGTCAACTCAATATTTTAAAACCATATTAAATATTTAAAATAAATCGACGAAAATCCGGGTTGTTACGTTATTCCCCCCTTAAATGAATTTCATCCCCGAAATTAGTAAGTAGGAAAAATGCTTCAGAGCCATTATCTTTTCAAAAACCCACTTAGTTTGAATTTCAACCTTTCACATTTCAAATTTTTTAATTCTATTGATATACATTCAAATTCATTCAAATTGATTCTAGTCAATTTATTTATTTCAATCCATTTAACTTGCTTAAGTTAAATTTAAATTCAAGAATTCAAATTCCCAGGTTTTATTTCAAATCCTTTAGACATCACATAAATCTATACATATATTTATAATCATCTCAAATTCAAAACACTTTGAATTTTCCAAAACAACTTGTTTTCTTCCAAACAAATTCTCCATCAAAACTTTTCTAAGATAGAAATCCATCACTTAGACTCTCGAAAATGAACATTGATGATGTCACAATCATCATCAGAATTATTTTCCAGCCACTGAAGTGAGTTCAGTGCTTTATCACTTTAAAAATCCATTCAAAAATGATTTTATTCAAAAATCCCTTTCAAAACAAAGCCATATTATTTCAATATACTTCGGAAAAATATTTTTCAACTTTCCGGGATTTGATTTCCAGATTCTAGTTTTTATTCAATTCTAATTCATCATATTTGTATATATTATTCATATACAAGTTATATTTGGTTATACATAACCATTCCAGTTTTTATAATCCTATTAGATTATAATAACAACCAACACATCCATATATTATAATAATTTCAGAAAATTATTCCTTTTCTATCAAAATTAATTTTGAGCAAAATAATTTCATTTACCCACTTTAAAACAATATTATGTCGAGTTTCTCTGTTCAAGTGTTTAGAAATTCTTATCGACCTCTTGGCATCCCACGATTTGATCAAAATTAATAAACCAATCAACAAACAAACCAAAATAATATAAAATAATTTTTATATAAATTTACAAATACGCGCTCTCGAATATATACACTCAACTCATTCTAGGGTACCACTGACCCAATCTCTATTGAGTAAACCCCCACCAAAGCCTAGGTATTCGCTCAACCTAAGCTTTGATACTAAGTGTGATAGCCCGCAAATCCATATTATTTGAGTTGATTACTTACACCACACATCCAAACCAAATATCACATAAATAAGAATCATTTTTTTTAGAAGAAAAAGGTAGAAGAAGAACAGAAATAACAACATAGAATCTCACATCGCAGCGGAACAAAATATAATATATCATAACTTTTGAAGAACAAATTTTTATTGTATAATATACATTATCAAAGTACAACACTTACAACACAGTGGGAATAAAAACAGTATATATCAAACACCGAAGCCTCCTGCTCCAAGCTCCTATAGATAGATCCATAAAATCCTGAACTACTTGACTATTCGTACAAATTTGGGCACCCAAGAGTTTAGGTAAAACAAAACAAAATAAACTCTGGGGCAGTCATGGGACTGGTATGAGTAAACAGTTTAAAATAGTTTGAGAAAATAAACGATATCTCATAACACCACGCCATATAACACGGAACGGGTTTTCTCTTATGAGAATCCAACAATTTGATTTAACTTTCAAAATCCTTTTGAAAGAAACGATAATCTTTATATCTAAACGCTTTTGATATTATAATAGTGTCTAAATCAAATAATTAACAATCTAGTGGAACTTTTGCATCTCACGCTCCACATATATAACATACAATCAAAACCGCGAGCATTTATTGGGTAATGCATTTCCAAATTTGACAAGGTATGGAACCACCTTCCGATAGTGTATCTCTAGAGAAGAATACACTGGGTTCAACAAGAACATCTTGCAACCCGGCCACACATGACCAACCACTCATTTCGCTTGAGTGTATCGAATGTATGTCACCAACAATTGGGATCAGCAACCATTTTCCCGAATGGGACAACATCGAATAGAATATAGAATGAAATGAATTTCTCCAGATAGGTGATAATACACCCTAATTGGGAGCTACCCACTTAGCCATGTCGCCTGCCTGATTTTTGTCATTTCCGGGTTGTTGAGGCCTGAGGCTACGATTATTTACCATTCCTTGATAGCACAATCACTTTGAATGTCACATTGTCAGATCCGTTAATCATTAATTGATTTGCATAAAATATATTCTGGATATTATGCTAAGAAAATAAATTATCCGCACTATGTATATTTATAAATACCAACATATGCGATCATTAGAAATACTCCTTAAGGCACCCGTCCATACACGTTCGTTCTGGGACTGAACGAAACCGAAGGCACAATTTCCATTAACCCATCTTAAGCAATTTCTACCTAGGATTAAAAAAAGCCCTTGCACTTTACTTTGTCTTCAATTATCTTCATATAATCTAATTCACAATGCTACTGCTAATGCGGAGTGGTTCTCGGATAATAATCCAACCGATCTCTATATATTGACAACGATATTGGCAAACACTTCGATAGTCGGTTATTTAGCTATCGAAGAAAAAAAACATTCATCCATAACCTCAAACAATTACTGGGCTCCTTAATTAATATTTAATTAATTAAACCACTTCTCCATTTCCTTATCAATATTCGTCAACAGAATATTTTCGACAATCATCTTGGCCTCTTATGCTATTTGGAAAACATTTCCATCAATCAACTTTTTTATTTTCTATATTTAGAAAATATCTTTCTATTTATTATTGAAGAACATTCCAATTACTTGTCTCTTTTCCCGATTCGTTTGTTTCCATACTTAGGAAATATTTCTTATTATATTTCCAAATTCCACTTTCTTGGGTTAAAAGGATGTTGTGTAAAACATCGTTACAATAACCCAAAATACTGCATTCAGCTAAACCATATTCAAACATTTCTCTTTAAGACTAAATCTTACTATTTATCGATTAATAATGAAATTAATCAAGTTGGGGTACAACTACCTCTCAGGCCTTGACTGAATAACATACTTAGATTCAAAACAGACAATACCGCTTACCTCAAATAATTAACATCATAAAAACCAATTATTCATTTTAAAGCGTATATACATTGCTATTTCTATTACCAGATTATCGATTTCCTTTTTGTTTATAATATTCTATTTTAAGTTCGTTTCCTTATCGCATTCTATATATATATGTATATATATACTGATATATATATATATATATATTTCTAATTGTCAAATTTTCTTAAAATATTCTAACTCCTTAAATTTTCTGAAAAAATCGCTAGCACCTCCTTTTTACTGATCGATAGTTCAAACTTCATATCGCCTCTCTAGGCCCTTTCCATTCAAAAAGAAAATCAAAAAGCCAAGTGGCTTGCCGATTCGGCGCATAAAAACTCATATGCAATTTAAACGTGTACATTTTTGTCGGGCACATGAATTAAAATCTTCATACACTTCATTCCATACCTGTCTAACTCATATACGTCCACTCCTAATTTATTCTAACTCAATCTAATCAATTTTAACTTAGTTAGCTAATTTATTCTTTAATTAGCTATTTTGCCCATTTCACTTTTTATTTGAACATAATACGTTCAAATAAAATTTTAACTTGTTTATAAACCAATCAAATTCCATTTTCAACTTAAGTTTCACGTTCGATTTCGAAAATAAATTTACAAATCGAATTCAATTATTCAAAACCCAATTTCTACTCAAAATCTCATTAACTAATTATTATTAAAATTAGTTATTTCTATTCAATATTTAAAAACTTGATTTTGTTTTCAAAAATCAGTCCATTACTCCACTTGAGTTTAGATATATTTTACAACTCAAGTCTGGATTTTTCTAATGTAAATCTAAGTTTTATTTGCCTAAAATCCTTATATTTAATTAAATAAATCGTTATGGTTTTAGAATGGTTATGGCGCTGTTTTTCTAAAAATTTGATTTTGACATAACTCAAAATCTATTCGACGAAATCCATATTTTTCTCTTCCATTAGAAAACTATTATCTAATTGGTCCTGACAGTTCTTGTTTCAAAGAATTCCGACTTAAATTGAGTTCTGTATACTCAATTGAAGTTCGAAACGCCAATTTACGAACTACTGCGCTGCGGTGAGTTCGTTTAAATTATATTTAAATAAACGTTTAAACTTTGTTTATAAATAAATTTCGACTCCATTCTTATATATTTGAACATTAATTTAGCCCATTTACCAAATCCAACTTAATATTCTTGATTATCCCTATCCATTGATTATTTCATAACTCGGTTATAAATTTATTTATAACTGAATCTTATATACTAAACTCCAGTTCCTTTATAAATAAATTATTTATAAAATTCAATATAATCGAACTCTAATTATTAATACGTTGGATTTTTCTCACTTCGATTTATATTTCAAATTTCGGAATAACATTTATCGTTCAATTTCAAACCGTTTTATAATTCACTTTTAAATTCATACTTGAATTTAAACGTCTAAATTATGTAATGATAATTTGTTTTACTAGATTTATAAACATCATTTATATATCCAACTTCCTTGTTTTATATAATAAAACAAGTTTCATTTCAAAATCTTTTTGAAACTCAATTCCTTTTTATATTCCGAATCTCAAAATAAAAAATATCGTTTCCTTTTTCTAAATGATTCCAAATTATAATTTAAATTAATACTTGAATTTAAAATTCTAAATTATCTCACGATAATTAATTCACTCCATTTATAAACATCGTTTATAAATTTACTCGTTTTATTAATTCAAACAAGTTCCATTTCGAAATATGTCTAAAATCAAAATCATATTTTGGAATATTCTATTTATTATAACTTATCTACATAATTATAAAAATCTAATTCTAATATTAAATTTAACTTCTATTTCATATAACCTTAATATTTTTTCTAACATATTTTATTTAAATAAATTTGAACTAATCGAATTCAAATAATAAATCTTACGGATTTATTTTTAGTTCAATTTATATTCTGAACATCGGAATAATTTTCATCGTTTAGTTCTTTAAAACGATTCCCCATTTCTATTTTTAAATTCACATTTGAATCTAAATATTCAAATTATCAAATGATAATTTTTCCACTTCATTTATAAGCACTGATTATAAATTCATTTCAATTCCCTGATTTTCCAATGAAAATCATTCCATTTTATTTATAAACAGTGTTTAAAAAATTTCTTCAATTTCCTGTGTTATTTAATTTATAAACATTTTTTATAAATTCACTACTTCAATTTCCTGTATTATTTAATTTATAAACATAGTTTATAAATTCAATACTTGTTTTATTTATTCAAAAAAAGTTAATATCTTTATAGCCCATTCGAAACTCAAATTCTATTTTTGAAAATTAGATTTTCCATTTTAAATCTCGAAATATCCTTTTCAAGGTATTTTTATAAATCAACATTTTAGGCCTAGTGATATTTAAACAACCAAAAACACACCATTATCAACCACAGGTTTTCTAACACATCATATATGATATATATATATATATATATATATATATATATATATATATATATATGTAAACAAACAAGTAATAATATTTTTGAGGAATCCAGTTGGATTCCTTCAACCTGTTTTCCTACATCCACCGTCGTTAGCCAACATAAATAATACCCATCCTGCTTCGAGGCAGGATATCGCTGTATAGAAGGTCATCCACTATTATAACGTGGGGGCGTATAGGGTCATCCGCTAATGATACTGCAGGCATCACTAATGGTACTGCGGGAAATATCCAACCACCAATATATATAATAGCCACAAACACCAAGCCTAAATAATTAATATATTTATATAATAGTCAAGAAATTTCATTCAAGCAACCAACAATTTATTTTTAACATTTAAAAACAAATTTAAAAATAAAATTCTGAGCGAGATTTACTCACGGTGATTTTCGTTGGTCGAATATCCAATAAATTCCAAAACCACTTCAAGCTAGAAAAATTCGTCGCCATGAATCAATCCGTCTTGTTTTCAAGATTTTTTGACCAAGTATAAATTAAATACACATTGTTCACATTGACAATTTTAAATGATAAATTAAAAATCTAACTTCCCTTATTCTTGTACTCAACGGATAGTTTACGATAAATTTACTTCACTAGCTAAATATATAGTTTATACAAATTAATTTGAATAGTTATTAATTATATAAACCCATCTTTGTATAAAATTTAAACTAAAAAAATGAAAATACCTTAACAGCGCATGACCATTAGATCTACAACACCAAACAATATAGTGCTCTAGACCCTTTTTTCTTAGCAACTTCGTGATTCTTTTTCTGCCTCAAACAAAAACTTCGAACCCCCTTCCTTTTCCATCACCAAGAACCACCATTTCAATAGATTCATGCAACCAAACCTGATTACTACCCTTCCTAGCAGATTCACCTCTCCCACTGCGGTCTTCTCCATTTCAGCGTATCTGTCCCTGGTCATCAACGCCGCTACAGCAAATACCGACCTAAATTGTAATCGATCCCCTAAAAAAAACCACTATAGGAACACCATGCAATCTCCACCGCAGTGCCAACCTAATCGTCCTCCATCGATAACCTTTCATCCAAAAACTGGCATTGATGCTCCTCTATACTTGAATGGCACGCAGATCATCAGGACAAACTACTAATAGCTGTACTGACCTAAATCGTCAACCCTAACTGCATTCGACACTATCGAGCTCCAAAAATAGTCGCAACCCTTCATTGATGATCTTAGTCCCTCTATCGTTCGCCTCGCTCTCCCTTTGGACCATCGCGACTTGATTTTTGCTCTTTTTTTATATAATAGGATATGGTCTTCGATTTATAGAATAAAAGACGGGAGCGATTTCGAGAAAAGAGGAAAACTCGATTTTGATTTTCATTGCAGGAGAACGCGATTCAGAACAAGCGATTAGCGTAGTAAATAACTAAATGGAAAGCATGGTTTGGGTTTAAATTATGAAATGAAAAGAAAAATGGAACGACCACTTTCATTTAAAGCTTTGGATAGAATTTTTAGCAGAAGGAATATAACGAGAGTGTCTCATTTTTATAGATGAAGAACACTTAGTGACGAAGGAATTAATCATTCATGATTTAATGTCTATTGTACTTGCCATGTACTATATATTAATTTATTTAGGGTAGAAGGAAACCCCTTTTTATATTTATTTATTTTAGTTTTGAATTAACCGATATTATTTAATTAATTAAATTATCCCGTTGATTTCGAACTCCTATTTGAACGCAACAACCGGCATTCCTAGGGTTATACCATTATCCTGAACACACTGGAACGAGTTTCGATATTCAAATAGAATTTCTATAAACATTTGAATCATTTTGACTCCGTTTGAAATTCGAATTAAATTATTTCGAATTCTCGTATTATGATAATTAAATATATTCAAAATAAAATCGTATATCGATTATTAAATCGATAAACATAATATAAAATATCATTTACATTGTAAACTCAATATTTTAAAACCATATTAAATATTTAAAATAAATCGATGGAAATCTGGGTCGTTACATTCTCCGTCCCTCCCCTAAATGAATTTTGTCCCCGAAATTAGTAAGGTCGGAAAAATGCTTCAGAACCATTATCGTTTCAAAAAACCCACTTAGTTTGAATCTCAACCTTTCACATTTCAACAAATTTTAATTCTATTGATATACATTCAAATTCATTCAAACTGATTCTAGTTAATTTATTTATTTCAATCCATTTAACTTGCTTAAGTTAAATTTAAATTCTAGAATTCAAATTCTTGGGTTTAATTTCAAATCCCTTAGACATCACATGAATCTATACATATATTTATAATCATCTCAAATTCAAAACACTTTGAATTTTCCAAAACAACTTGTTTTCTTCTAAATAAATTCTCCATCAAAACTTTTCTAAGGTAGCAATCCATCACTTGGAAACTCGAAAATGAACACTGATGATGTCGCGATCATCATCAGAATTATTTTCCAGCCACTGAAGTGAGTTCAGTGCTTTATCAGTTTAAAAATCCATTCAAAAATGATTTTATTCAAAAATCCCTTTCAAAACAAAGCCATATTATTTCAATATACTTCAGAAAAATATTTTTCAACTTTCCGGGATTTAATTTCCAGATTCTAGTTTTTATTCAAGTCTAATTCATCATATTTATATATATTATTCATATATGAGTTATATTTGGTTATACATAACCATTCAAGTTTTTATAATCTTATTAGATTATAATAACAATCAACACATCCATATATTATATTAATTTCAGAAAATTATTCCTTTTCTATCAAGAATAGAATTTTGAGTAAAATAATTTCATTTACCCACTTTAAAACAATACTGTGTTGAATTTCTCTATTCAACTGTTTAGAAATTCGTATCGACCTCATGGCGTCCCACGATTCGATCAGAATTAATGAACCACTCAACAAACGAACCAACATAATATAAAATAATTTTTATATCAATTTACAAATATACTCTCTCGAATATATACACTCAACTCATTCCAGGATACCGCTAACCCTATCTCTAATGAGTTAACCCCACCAAAGCCTAGGTATTCGCTCAACCTAAGATTTGATACCAACTGCGATAACCTGCAAATCCATACTATCTAGTTGATTACTTACACCATATGTCCAACCCAAATATCACAGAAATACGAATCATTTTTTTTGAATAAAAAGGTAGAAGAAGAATAGAAATAACAAAACAGAATCTCACATCGCCACCGAACAAAATATAATATATCATAACTTTAGAAGTACAAAATTTTTACTGTATAACACACAATTATCAGAGTACAACACTTACAACACAGTGGGAATAAAAACACTATATATCTGACACTAAAGCCTCCTTCCCCAAGCTCCTTAAGATAGATCTGTAAAATCCTGAACAACTTGACGACCCATACAAATTTGGGCACCCAAGAGTTTAGGTAAAACAAAACAAAATAAACTCTGGGCAGTCATGGGACTGGTATGAGTAAACAGTTTAAAACAGTTTGAGAAAATAAATGATATCTCATAAGACCACGCTGTATAACATGGAACGGGTTTTCCCTTATGAGAATCCAAAACCTTGATTTAACTTTCAAAATCCTTTTGAAAGAAACGATAATCTTTATATCAAAACTCTTTTGATATTATAATAGTGTCTAAATCAAATAATTAACAATCTAGAGGAACGTTTGCATCTCACGCTCCATATATATAATATACAATCAAAACCGCGAGCACTTATTGGGCAATGCATTTCCAACTATGACAAGGTATGGAACCACCTTCCGATATTGTATCTCTAGAGAAGAATACACTGTGTTTAACAAGAACATCTTGCAACCCGGCCACACACGACCGACCACTCATTTCGCTTAAGTGGGTATCGAATGTATATCACCGACGGTTGGGATCAGCAACCGTTTTCCCGAATGGGAAAACAACGAATAGAATAAAGAATGAAATGAATTTCTCTAGATAGGTGATAATACACCTTAACTGGGAGCTATCCACTTAGCCAAGCTGCCTGCCCGATTTTTGTCATATCCCGGTTGTTGAGGACTGAGGCTATGATTACTTACCATTCCTTGATAGCACAATCAATTCGAATGCCATGTTGTCAGATCTATTAATCATTAATTGATTTGCATAAAATATATTATGGATATTTTGCTAAGAGAATAAATTCTCCGCCACCATATATATTTATACATACCAACATATGCGATCATTGGAAATACTATGTCAGACACTCGTCCATACACGTTCGTTCTAGGACTGAACGAAACCTAAGGCACAATTTCGATTAACCCATCTTAGGCAATTTCTACCTAGGATTAACAAAAAAAAGCCCTTGCACTTTACTCCATCTTCATATAATCTGATTCACAACGCTACTGCCAATACGGAGTGGTTGTCAGATGATAATCCAATCGGTCTCTCCATATTGACAACAATATTGGCAAACACTTTGACAGTCGGTTATTCAACCATCGAAGAAAAACAAACAAACATTCATCCATAACATATAACAATCACTGGGCTCCTTAATTAATATTTAATTAATTAAACCACTTCTCCATTTCCTTATCAATATTCATAAGCACAATATTTTCGACAATCATCTTGGCCTCTTACGCTATTTGGAAAACAATCAACTTCTTTTATTTCCTATATTTAGAAAATATCTTTCTATTTATAACTAAAGAACTTTCCAATTACTTGTCTCTTTTCCCGACTCTTTTGTTTCCATACTTAGGAAATATGTCTTATTATATTTCCAAATTCCACTTTCTTGGGTTAAAACGAATGTTGTGTAAAACATCGTTACAATAGCCCAAAATACTGCATTCAGCTAAATCATATTCAAACATTTCACTTCGAGACTAAATCTTACTATTTATCAATTAATAATGAAATTAATCAAGTTACGGTACAACTACCTCTTAGACCTTGACTGAATAACATTCTTAAATTCAAAATAGACAATACCACTTACCTCGAATAATTAACATCATAAAAACCAATTATTAATTTTAAAACGTATATACATTTCTCTTTCTATTACCAAATTATCGATTTCCTTTTTGTTTATAATATTCTATTTTAAGTTCGTTTCCATATCGCATTATATATATATATATAATTATCAAATTTTCTTAAAATATTCTAACTCCTTTGTACCGGTCGATAGTTCAAACCACAACTCGCCTCTCTAAGCCCTTTCCATTCAAAAAGAAAATCAAAAAGCCAAGTGGCTTGCTGATTCGGCGCATAAAAACTCATATGCAATTTAAACGTGTACCTCTTTTTGTCGGGCACACGAATTAAAATCTTCATACACTTCTTTCATACCTGTCTAACTCATATACGTCCACTCCCAATTTATTCCAACTCAATCTAATCGTTATTAACTCAGTTCACTAATTTATTCTTTAATTAGTTATTTTTCCCATTTCACTTTTTATTTGAACATAACACGTTCAAATAAAATTTTAACTTGTTTATAAACCAATCAAATTCCATTTTCAACTTAAGTTTCATATTCGATTTCGAATATAAATTTACAAATCGAATTCACTTATTCAAAGCTCAATTTTGACTCAAAATCTCACTAATTAATTATTATTCAAATTAGTTAATTCTATTCAATAATTAAAAATATGATCTTTGTTTAAAAATCAATCCATGACTCCACTTGAGTTCTGATATATTTTACAACTCAAGTCTAGATTTTACTAATGTAAATCTATGTTTTGTTCACCTAAAATCCTTATATTTAATTAAATAAACTGTTATGGCGCTATTTTTCTGAAAATTTGATTCTGACATAACTCAAAATCTATTCGACGAAATCCAGAATTTTCTCTTCCATTAGAAAACTATTACCTAATTGGTCCTGATGGTTCTTGTTTCAAAGAATTCCAACTTAAATTGGGTTTTATATACTCAATTGAAGTTCGAAATGCCAATTTACGAACTACCGCGTTGTGGCGAGTTCGTTTTAATTATATTTAAATAAACGTTTAAACTTTGTTTATAAATAGATTTCGACTCCATTCTTATATAATTAAATATTTATTTATCCCATTTGACTTAATATTTTGATTATCCCTATCCGTTGATTATTTCATAACTCAGTTATAAATTTATTTATAACCGAATCTTATATACTAAACTCCAGTTCCTTTATAAATAAATTATTTATAAAACTCGAAATAATCGAATTTTAATTATAAATCCGTTGGATTTTTCTCAATTCATTTTATATTTCAATTTTCAGAATAACATTTATCATTCAATTTCAAATGGTTTTCTTATTCTCTTTTCAATTCATACATGAATTTAAACGTCAAAATTATCTAATGATAATTTATTTTACTAAATTTATAAACATCATTTATCTATCCAACTTCCTTGTTTTATATAATAAAACAAGTTTCATTTCAAAATCATTTTGAAACTCAATTCCTTTTTATATTCCGAATCCCGAAATAAAAACCATTATTCCCTTTTTCGAAATGATTCCAAATTATAATTTAAATTCATACTTGAATTTAAAATTCCAAATTATCCCACAATAATTAATTCACTACATTTTTAAACATCGTTTATAAATTTACATGTTTTATTAATTCAAACAAGTTCCATTTTGAAATCTGTCTAAAACCTAAATCTTATTTTGGAATATTCTATTTGTTATAATTTATCTACATAAATATAAAAATCTAATTTTAATATTAAATTTAACTTCTATTTCATATAATCCTAATATTTTTTCTAGAAATATTTTATTTAAATAAATTCAAACTAATCGAATTTAAATCATAAATCCTTACGGATTTATTTTTAGTTCAATTTATATTCTGAACATCAGAATAAATTTCATCGTTTAGTTCTTTAAAACGATTCCCTGTTTCTATTTTTAAATTCACATTCGAATTTAAATATTCAAATTATCAAATGACAATTTTTCCACTTCATATATAAACACCGTTTATAAATTCATTTCAGTTCCTTGATTATCCAATGAAAATCATTCCATTTTATTTATGAATGCTATTTAAAAATTTACTTCAGTTTCTTGCGTTATGTAATTTATAAACGTCTTTTATAAATTCACCACTTCAATTTCCTGTATGATTTAATTTATAAATGTAACACCCCGGATTTTTGAATAATCGAATTAACTAAATTAAAGAATAAAAGTTTAGTATTGTTCTAAGGTTTGTAAGAAAAAGACTTAGTAGCTCATTTGGTTGGAACATGTGACTTGCATACAAGAGGTACAGAGTTCGATCCCCGCCAACGCCATATTTTTGTTTTAGGGGAATGGCTAAAAAGCGGCTTAGTGTGAACGCGGTTCAAAAAGTAGTTTAGTGTGAAAATGGTTAATTAGGAAGATAGAAATATATATATAGATATATATATATATATAAAAACAAAATAAAATTCAACCTAAAATTTAAGAAAAAAATTCAAAACAGCGGAAACGGGAAGGCAAAACACCAAACCGACCTATTTTATTGGTCGACCCGAGACCCGCTGGGTTGACCCCAGTTAGGTGGCGATTTCTGGTTGGTCTGTTGACAACATTTCTTGGTTTCTAAGGCCTAGATGGATCCTAGAGTGATCCGATGGCTTAAATTAATTCAAAGCTCTATAAAAAGACCCATAGACTCAAACCCTAAATCAGAATTAAAACTAAAACTATGGCCGTCATGCTGTCGTCTTGAACCCTTAAGTAGCCGCCACCAATTAGAAGAAGATTAAAGCTACTCAATTCAATCCAAAAGCAAATTCAACTACAACAAAGGGACGCTAATAAATTCCAGAACTTCGTTGAATGGTGAGTTTGATCACTTTAACAAAATAATTGCTAAATTAATTATGATGTGATATACGTTGGATTATAAGTTGTGGTTGTGAATCTAATTCATATGTTAATCATGTATGTTAACTTGATTCATATTATATGATGTTATGCAAGTTTTATATATGATGTTATGGAAGTTTCATGTATGATGTTATGCAAGATTAATATGATTATGCAAGTTAATATGATTATGAAAGTTTCATATGATGTTATGCAAGTTAATATGATTATGCAAGTTTCATATATGATGTTATGCAAGTTTCATATACGATGTTATGCAAGTTAATATGATTATGCAAGTTTCATATATGATGTTATGCAAGTTAATATGATTATGCAAGTTGTACATATGATGTTATGCATGTTAATAGGATCACGCAAGTTGTATGCGAGTTATATGATGTTATGTAAGTTTGGATCTAAAATATATGCTAGTAGTTCATGATGTTAACTTGTGTCAATGAATCCCTTTTTATAATCCAATCACCTAGGTTTATAACATCAGTTTTTATGCGAATATGGATGTGGAACATATGCTAGTTCATATAAGTATTATGTTCATGTGTAAGTTTAAGTGATAATTGGATTCACATATATACAAGTTCACACCTTTAAAGTTTAGATCCATATTCAAGTTGACATTTTTATGTTGAAACTATGACATGCATAGTTATGCAAGTTTACACCTTTATGTGGATCCATACTTTACTCAGGTTAACACCTTTTATTGGATCCATAGTTATGCAAGATGACACCTTTATGTTTAGGTTGACGACATACATAGTTTATGTAAGTTTTTGATAATTACCTAGGCTAGTTGGGTGTAAAACTATGTTCATACATGCAAGTTCACACCTTTTAGATCTATGATTTTTGGATCCTTGATAATACAAAGACTATGCAAGTATGTTGTAATTCTTAATTGCAAATTAGATCTACTATTGTGTGTATTTGACTTTGTGATGTTTATTCCCTTTTTTTAAGTATTAGACTCTTTGCTAGTCTAATATGTATATGTCATGTTAAGTGAACGAATGACGGGGGTACGATGGGGATAATAGTGAATACACACATATTGTGAATTTGGCATGTAATGGCCTAAAAAGACATGTAATTAATTTTAAGGAATAAAAATAACTAGTGATGAAATTGGTATAATTTATATACCATAAATAGATGAGCATAATTTAGGTGATAAATTATGGACATAAATAAATATGGAAATTTGAATAGGGAAAGTAATTCAAATTTGGGGAAAATTAATTTTGTATAATTAATTGCCTAAGACACGAGGTTGGACTCATTTGGGGTGTAAGACTGCCCGGACCCGCCCGGCAAATCCAGCAGTCACAAATGGTAGCCCAATGTGAGAGGCCAAAGGCCCAAACTAAATGCGTAACAATTGTATGGACACGAGGTTTGGCTCATTTGTGATGTAAGACTGCCCGGACCCACCCGACAAATCCAGCAGCCACAAATGCCAGTCTAATGTGAGAGGTCCTACAGGGGTTACGGTAGTAATAAATTAAGAAACGCTTAACCAAAGTAAAACATGTGGTGGGACATGGGGGTTAAGTGGGTGCCTTGGGTGGCATGAGGAAATACGATTAGTAACACTTAACCAAGGTAAAACATGTAAGTGGGACATAGGGGTTAAGTGGGTGCCTTTGGTGGCATGTGGAATCACTAATAGAAACCCTTAAACAAATTTAAAACATGTAAGTGGACATGAAGGGGGTTAAGTGGGATGTACTAGAGGGGACCAAGCCTAGGTGGAAAGCTTGTGTCAAGCATGGGGGGCCCTTTTCAGTCCAGTAGCCCATTAAGTATCTTTGTGAGCTCGACCCAAGTTGAGGACGGGACACGCCTACTGGGTCTGATTGTTAGAGGCCAAAACGGGTTAGCGGTGGCAACACAAGTCCAAGGGGGTCACATGCGTGCGTGGGTCTGGGCTGGTAGGTAAGATGTTGTTGCATCGTGTAGATATAAGTCGTGCATCTCTGTTAGTATTGGGTTGCCACTTTGGGGAGTGATACACCCCACTATGGGACCAACACGGGTATCTACGAGTTAGGGAGCCGATCGAATGGGGCATGGTAGTGGGTACACCTAATGGAGATAGGAGCAGACGGCACCTATGTTGTCAGCTAGGGGTACACGAAGCTACCACTATTATTAATAATTATTAAGAGGGTACACCTAGTGGAGATAGGAGCAGGCGGCACCTATGACGTCAGCTAGGAGTACATGGAATTACCATTATTACTTATTGAAGGGGTACATCTAGTGGGGATAGGTACACGCTGGGTACCTTTGATAGCAACTAGCGATATACAGTCAAACATGGAGGATAGTGGGTACATCTAGTAGTACACGAAGCTATCATCGTTCTATTTAGCCAAAAGGGATCAAATTTCTAGAGTGACCAGTAGGGGTGCAGTTAGTGTTAGTACAGTACAGTACGGTACGGTACAATACGGTAGAGTATAGTAATTATCCTATATTGATTAGGAAGCGTCATCAACGTTATCTCCGTTTCTCTTGATTGCCTTGCCATACCCATGTGGTTCACACAGTCATTACCTTATTCTCTAGCTTATATCTTATCATATTGCTTTAATAATTATGTTGTTAGAGTTACCGGACTCGCAAGACTTTATGTCTGACCCCCTTTGTTCCACCTCTTTTCTTCCGTCCCCCCGCTCCCCCCCCCCGTTCTAAGGGTGGGACTTATACTAGTGGAGCATGATTGGGATCTCTTTGGGAGCACTTGGATTTGGATTGCTGAAGTAAAGCTCAGCCTATCATTTTCTTTATGGCTATTTGTAGTAGTGGGATTATGTACTTTGTTTTATCCAGATGGATATTATGTACTTGACTTTGGTTTATGGTTTTTGATGATGTAACCAAACATATTTACCTTCTACTGCAATAAATAAAGTTTTAAATTTTCAAGTACTGCTTTATATCTGTCTTGTTGTGATTTTCTGTTCTATATTCACTTAAAATGCTCCATGGAAGTTAATGCATTCTGTGACAACAAGGGATTCCACTCGATCCGAATCAGTCGCTAAACCGACCCAGACCATTCGAAACGCCTGATTGTTTCGAGAACACAACAAAATAGAATGCAGACGGAAGAACATTTCAATGTATATTACAACAATGCACCAGATTACAAGAATATACAGAGTATAAATGAATATTACACAGAAATATCAGAGATTTAAATTACATTTAAATACATAGCAGCGGAAAATATTACAATACACAACTAGAAGTAATACACGGATACAAAGCTTTCCGGATATCCTTACAGCTGTAAACCAGGATCCTGTGAAAATAAATCTGCAAAACCAAAACTACAAGCTGCCCATGTCAAAATAGGGGCACCCAGGGTTTAGGTTAAAACAATAAACTCCAGGTCAGTTATGGGACTGGTGTGAGAACTAAAACAGTTATTAATCTTTATTTTAAAGTTAGGTAAATCGAGGGACCACGCCGCTAACACGGAACGGATTTCCTCCCAACAATGCCAGTGCATAAAACAACAGCGCAATACTAAATAAAGAACAATGAAGCTATTATAAGACCCAGGTCACATCACATAATGCAACGCAAGCCGAAGGATGGGTTTTTACCTTATAATAGCCAAGAATGCTTGATACGTTTTAAAAAAATCATTTGATACTATTATAGGGTAGAGTGTATGAAAACAACTTCAAATATAAATGTGTCAATCATAGGCAGCATAGTATCCCATGCTACTATGTCACCATACTAGGCTCTACAAATAAAACCGCAAAGTTACATCATTGGAAATTGGATTTCCATCTGTGAACAGAGGCAAAAGATAGTCCTCACCGACTTCGAGACAATCTATCCCATGTCTCAGGGTCAGAGCGCATCGACCCTTGGATCATCAGGGCCGGTCCACCGATGTGGATTAAAATGCCTGAACACTGCGTTTCCCCGCCCTTTGGGGCGTAAATGAGCCAACGAATGGCTCCATCGGACCCGGATCGTCCGATCTAACCGAGGCGCCTCGCAACAGCAACAACCACATAAGTCAAACTCGTCAGGGCATGTAAAACCACCGACGCTACTTTTAGCTAGAAGGAAACGCATGCCCTCCCTAAGGTCCTCTCCCATTTCTGGTTTACAACCGAGGTGTGACGCTCGTGAATCAACGTTACGCAAAGCTATGCCACACAGGCTGTGCTTTGATCATCAACCACAAGACTTTGCTTTTCAACAGAAGCCTTGATCATTTGCATCTTAGCATGCCACACAGGCAATTCACGCTATGCAACCGATATCAATCACACAAAATGAAATCCGATGTCAGACACACATCCATTTACAAGTCCGTTCTGGGTCTGAACGAAACTGGAGGCACCTAGTACCCCGCATATCCATCGATCTCCAAGTACGTCTGGACGACCACAAACTGATTCCCTCCTCTTGGGTGTACGGCCCAATCAAGATCATCAGTAATTATCCAAACGACGTGAAGACCTCCGGTCTTCGACCACCGTCTTCATCCTTGACACCATGTCGAATCAGTTATCCAGAATGGGATAAACCCGGTCTTTCTGAATAACTCGCGTATATTATAAACAAGTGTTACACAAACACAACATACGTCTCATTCCAATTCATCAGTCACTAACCGTAAATTAACAAGAGAATAATCCCCCAAATATTAACCCCGAAGGCCGAAACCAACATCAGATCAATACCTAGGAAACCGTTCTGCTTTGCTAACTTACGGTTAGTTTCTGAATTTCACATTCTTAGGGAAAGTTTCCCATTAATTTTGTCAAAGATAAATTCTTTTAAATTTATTATTTAATCTTCTTTTGAATATCAATTCAAACTAGTCGAGATTAACGAACCTTACCGAAGTAATCAATTGTTAAATTTTCCACCCCAACCTATTCATCACATGAAGTAAAACCGGTAATACTTCATATCTAACACCACGGTGTTATCGGTAAATTCAATTACCATTTCACGTTCAAATCTAATTAAAGATTTAACTATCGCCTGGAGCAAAACTGGTGATACTCCATTCTCGATCATTTCAATCTAATTAAAGATTCATTAAAACTCCACTTAGTTTTAATCTTTAACTGGGTTAAAGAATCAATGTCATTTAAAACACGGTTCACGATAAACCCCAAAATCACATTTCAATCACTCCCTAACCGTAAAATAGCAAGTGAGCAATTCCCTAAGTATTAACCCCAAAGGATAAAACCAACATCAGATCAATACCTCTCAAACCATTCAACTTATCTAATCTCCAGTTAGTTTCTGATTTTCTTAACTCCTTTAGGTCTAAGAACAATATTATCTAAGATACCGTTCACGACAACCCAAAATCACGTTCCATTAATTATCGGGTTAAAGAACAAGTGTTATTTAAAACACTGTTCACGATAAACCCAAAAATCAATACCAATTCAATTCCAATTAAATATTATTTAATTTGTACACTTCATTAAATCTAAATAAAAAGATTTAATCTTTTCTCAACTGGGTTCAAGAACAGTGTTAATAAAGACACCATTCACGACAAACCCAAATCACATTTGATATTAAATACAAGGCTCTGAATAGAAAATATATCGTCTTATATTCAATATCAAATTCTACGACCAACAAATATCGTATTGGAAATAACGAAATATAAATATCTTTCAAATTTGCATAACAACATCTGTATAATCACGAAATCCAACATCGAAATATTCGAAGACAATTTTGATGCAAATCCATTCCAATGCAATTATTGGAAATTCTGGTTATTTTCAAAACCATTTCAAATCCAATTTATTTATTTTAAAAATAAATAAATAAATTATTATTCTAGTTCAAAACTAGTTCATTTCGATAAAAATCTATTTTTATCTTTTCAAATATGGGGTTTTTCATCCCAATTCTTCACAAATCATTTCTTATGATTTTACACAAATTATTGATATTTTTAATAATTTTATCAAGGCCCGTACAGTCGATTTCCATCAACGGCCATCGAACTGCACTTACAGCGACCTTTTCCAAATTTAATTTGGACATAATTCCATATCCAACCGTTAGATTTCTAATTTCTAATATTCATTAGAAAGCTCTTTTCGATAAGAACCCAATGGTTCCAGTTTTAGGAGAATCCGACGGTCGGATCTCCCGCAATATCCATTCGAAGTCAATGGTCGAAATTCGTGAACTGCCGCGGTGCGGCGCCTTCTATTCAGGCCATTATATTATATATATATATATAATATATACTTCGTCGATTTCAATTCAAAACGTGCTTTATAAATCGTTTTAAATTCATTTTCAAAACGGTTTCAACTTCATATTCAATTTCAAATCAAAATCGAATATTCCAATATAAATTCGTTTTAAATTCATTTCAAATCGATTTCAATTCAATTTCAATTTAATTCGAATTTCCTTTCAATTTCAATTTGAATTCAATTCCTTTCTATTTCAATTCGAATTCAATTCTATTCAATTTAATTCGAATTTCAATTATTTTCAATATAATTCAAATTTCGAAATCACTTTCAATATACATTGAAAATTGAATAAATCGATATATAAATATCGTTCACGTCAAAATGGCGTCAATCTAATCAACATGGCTTCATATATTTCTATTTTCAAATATTCTATTTCAAATATTTCTTTTTCAAATATTTCTATTTCAAATATTTCTTTTTCAAATATTTCTATTCAAAACTGGAATGAGTCCCAATCAATTACCATATGCTGTTAATTATATGGATTTTCTACAACACATATATAAAATAACAACGATAAATAATCAACCATCATCCAGAGTGCATTCTACACTGTATAAGCATCAAATATAAATATTTAACGCTTGTGACAGTCTGTCAATCAATCGATCGACATACAACTAATTATTGTGATTAGTGTATGTCATATATCATCCCAATCCCCGTGTGGGGTTTCAATCAATCAAACACAGATTTTATTTGTGCAGTTGGGCGATGTGTAAAATTTATCGTCCCAATCAATATCAGTCAAATGTGTGCATATAAACAAATCGTCTGATTTGTTTATATTTATTTCATTTTAAATACACGTTAAAAATTCTATTTTTAACTATAAATTATTTTTAACTATATAAATATTTTATTTCATTTCACATCACATCACACAATCAACTATACATCAAAATCAAACAACCAAGCATACAAGCCGTCCATGGTCTGTGGACGACGGGTGTCGGGTGCTACTAAACACCGTCTGCATCCTAGTATATATTTTTAACTAGAAAAAATAAATTAAAGGTGAGAAGTTCTCACCAAAAGCTAAATCCAACTCCGCTACTCTTAATATGTAGGAAATCTTCATCGCTCTTCCTTTTGTCACTTTCGTCATCTGTATTCACTACATATATAAAAATCGAATTTTTACTTTGCTATTCAACATATAAAAATCGAATTTTTTACTACGCTATTCAATATATAAAAATCAAATTTTTACTTCGCTATTCAATATATAAAAATCGAATTTTTACTTTGTTATTCAATATATAAAAATCGAATTTTTACTTCGCTATTCAATATATAAAAATCGAATTTTTACTTCGCTATTCAATATATAAAAATCGAATTTTTACTTTGCTATTCAATATATAAAAATTGAATTTTTACTTCACTATTAAATATATAAAAATCGAATTTTTACTTTGCTATCCAATATATAAAAATCGAATTTTTACTTTGCTATCCAATATATAAAAATCGAATTTTTACTTTGCTATTCAATATATAAAAATCGAATTTTTACTTTGCTATTCAATATATAAAAATCGAATTTTTACTTCGCTATTCAATATATAAAAATCGAATTTTTACTTTGCTATTCATTATATAAAAATCGAATTTTTTACTTTGCTATTCAATAAATAAAAATCATTATTTTATATATACAAAAGTCAAGACTTTATATAAATAAAAATCTCATTCTTTGCTTCTATAAAAATTTATTCATTCCTAGTATAAAAATTTAATCTTTCCTAGTTCAATCTATAAACCAACCATAACTTTATATATATAATTAAATCCTAACTATATATATATGGTTTTATAAAAGGAAATCGGATCTGAAAGAAATTTTAAAATAAAATAAGAAGACTTACGGGTTTTCTTTCGGTGGGGGAGGGGTTTCACGTTGCTGAGAAGGGGGGCGAAGCTTCGTCGGTCGGCAGCAGCGTCGGGTGGGGCTGATGGCATGGCTTGGGTAAGTGGGGCTCGGGTTTGAGATGGCTGAAGCCGGGGGGTGCGGTCGGGATGATGTGGCACTGGGTTTTGGGGGTCTCGAGGTAGTTTAGGGGGGAAAGGGGTTCGAGCCCTGGGCTCGCGCGAGGCAGACTGGGGGGGATGTGGCGTCGAGCGACGCCAGAGCTGGGAGGCGGGTTGGAGGAGAACGAAGGGGAGGGGTGCGATGGCTAGGGCGCGGCGACGCCTAAGGCAGAGCGTCCATCGGGTTTTTTTCTTTTTTTTTTTCTTTCTGCAATTCGATTTTGAAAAGTAAAGGGGGGGCTGAGAGTAAAAGGAGAGTGAGAGGGAGATATATTATTTTTAATTTATTTAATTATTTAATTTCAAAAAGCAACTTTTATTTTCGAACTCGAAATAGAACCAACCGCCTGTCTTCCATAGCTAATTACCCCCATTCCTAACACAATGGGATATGTATCGTAGGTTGATTCGATCGTTTCGATCAGTTTTCATCAAAATCAACATATAACTCTATATATTGAATTTGAACGCGCATTTCAATTTACCGAGGCCACATACTCACTCGAAAAATTCCAGAAAAATATTTTCTAGCTTCGTATCGACTATACGGTCCTAACAAAACTAGTTTCGTAGAATTCTGAGATCGTTTGAAAAATGGCCATTTTCCAGTCGATTAAAATCAACTAAAACTGGTCAAACACGTTTTCTTTGCCATGCTCACATATTGATTCGAGAAATTACGAAAATTGGAATCTAGCAATAACTAGACATCACAGATCCAACAAAAGTGGTTTCGTCGAAATCCGAGGTCGTTTGCAAAATGGCCATTTTTAAGGGCCGAAATTCAATAGCAACTATTCTGAAATTTCAACTGGACATATCTTTTGATCCCCGCTATGAAATTTCAATTTTTCGGATTCGTTGGAAAGATATTCTCAATTAGATTCAAATATTTTTGGTTTCACTAAAATCCGGTTTATTTTGAATCCTGTACATCCATTTGAAATTTGAAATCGAATTATCGAACTACCGCGCCATTTTCAATTCCTTTTGTAATTTAAAATAAATATTTATATTCTAACGACGATCTATATAAATATATACGTTCTTATTCTATTCAAATTAAATTTCTCGACGATATTATTTAAAATAATTCATTTTAAATAATCAAAATTCACTAAAATTGCCAAAATAAATTTTTTAAATTGGCTCGGATTTCCGGGTTATTACACATTCCCTTTGCGAATGACATTAATGGACTTGGGGTGTTACACGTGGTATCAGAGCTGAAGGTTACCAGAACAGATAAGATATTTTGAAAAAACTATTTTTCAAAAGCATTTTTATAAAGAATACTTTCAAAAATATGTTTGTAGAAGAGTATTTTTGAAAGAAAGGTTTATTTTAAGAACATAATCCCCAAGAGCCATATATCCTTCCTTCGATTCTCCATTTTGAATCTCTTCCTCTTTCTCTTTTTGAGTTTCCCCTCCCCCCCTCCACGTATAGACGCTTTTTCTAAGATAAATAAGGACTTCCGTACGAAGGACGGAAAACCACTTCAAGGGACTTCGACGTTTGTCGGGCTAGAAGTTAGTCCAAGGAAGTGGAGGGCTTGTTGGTACCTTTAAGATAGATGATGGGAGGAAGGTTCAAATAGCTGTTTGGTTAACAAAGGACGAAACTTCATCTTGGTGGGAGGTCACGAATGGAGAATGTGAAGAAGAAGGCTAGTTGTTTTGGAGAAATAGGACACCTTAGAATTATCTAAAGAGGCAAGGACAAAGTACAGGATCTTCTGGAGGGTAGTTGTATTCCCTCATGGCTAGTATACCTGATGGGGGTAGGACCGTCTAGGTTGAAATTTTGTTTTCTTTATCATCCTGTTTGAACTTTGTTTGATTCTAGCGCTTCATACTCGTTAGTACCTGCTTCGTTAGTTGAAACACTGCACCTAAAGACTAGTCTAGTTAAGGATCCCATCCTAGTCTCAAATCCAGTTGGTGTTTCGGCTCATCCTTCAATGGTTTGTCTGGATTTGAGAGTGTCTATCTTGGGCGTTGGATTTGAATGCAACGCCTACGTCCTTGGTTTCACGGGCTATAGTTTGATTCTAGGGGTGGATTAGCTAGCCGGGCGGGGTCCATCCTAGATTGTGAAAGGAGGGTAGTTAGACTATTGATTCGTTATGGAAAGACCCTCATATTTCTTGTGACCCTAGGGGTTCAGTGAAGCTTAGCTGCCTAGAATCTTCTGACGAATCCAACGATGATTGGGAGTCTGTTTGTGTGGCCCGTGAGTATGGAGACGTCTTTGATAAAGTGCGGGGTTTGACCAGAGGCGCGAAATAAGTTTTCGTATGTGCTTAATAGATTAAGCAAAGCCAGTTATGTGATCAGCGGTGGTTTTGGAGCAAGACTGGCAAGGACAGCTAGAGTCGGTCAAGTGCTCAATTGGTTGGTCGTCTTACTAGTATCATCTCACGTAGGTCGTCTGAATTCGAAGGAGGTATCCCTTGGGTGTTTGTCTGATATTGGTTTAGGCCTTTGGGGCTTGCACTTGGGGGATGTCGAGTTCGACTAGGATGGTCTGTGTGAGAGATGGATAGTTGTGACGATTTTGCATGGGATAATATCATGGTTTTCTCTAGAAGCAGAGAAAAGCATGCCCTACATCTTAGGGAAAGCTTAGGGACCCTACAAGCGCACCAGCTTAAAGCCAAGTTCTCCAAAATACCATTTTTAGAGGAAAGAAGTGAGGATTTTAGGGCATGTGGTCTCTAGGGAAGGGTGATATGTTATGGTGGAAGACAGTCGAAAGTCCATGAGAAGAATTACCCTACCCATGACTCAGAATTGGCTGCCATAGTTTTTGCGCTCAAGTCTTGGTGTCATTATTTTCTTGGTGAGAAGTTTGAGTTGCTTGCAGACCATAAGTCGCTAAAGTACTTGTTCTCTCCGAAAGATCTAAACCTGAGGCAACAAAGGTGGATGGAGTTCTTGGCGTCCTACGATTTCGAGATAGCATATACCCCTGATAAGGGTAGCGTTGTGGCGGATGCCTTGAGTAGGAAAAAGTTGACATTGAGTCCTTTGTTTGTCGAGCGACGTAGCTTAGAGTTTATCTCTACCTTTGACTTTAGACCATCCATTGATTTTGTACCCAGTTTGCTAGCGTCCTTGAGGTCAGACCTATGCTTTTAGGATGGGTTGGAGAGGCACAGCGTGATGACCCACAGTTGATGGAGTTAGTAGAGAAGCTCATAAAAGGGGAGTCATCAAGCCACCTAAGTAGGTATACTCTAGATGATAAGGTTTGGTTGCGTAGGGACGATAAACTTTGTGTATCACAGGATGAGAGCTTGAGGAAGGCTATTCTTGATGATGCACATCGTTCGAAGATGACCGTTCATCCCGGCGAAGACAAGATGTACAAAGACATGAAGCGAGTTTTCTTTTGGGCCGGTATGAAGAGGGATGTGGCCGAGTATGTCGCTAGATGCTTGGTGTGCTAACAAGTAAAAGCGGAGCAAAAGAAACCCGGTGGGTTGCTTCACCCATTGGAGGTTCCACAATGGAAGTGGGATAGTGTCTCGATGGATTTTGTCGATGGATTGCCGAGATCGAGGAAGGGTAATATGGGGATTTGGGTTGTGGAAGACAGACTTACTAAAGAGCGCCCATTTCATTCCCGTGAAGAGTAAGAGGACTTCTCCATGGTTAGCCTCCGTATACATTTGAGAAATAGTTCGTTTGCACAGTTTTCCTTCTAGCATAGTGAGCGACCGTGATCCTATCTTTACTAGCGAATTTTGGAAGAGCTTGCAAGAGTCGATAGGGACTTAGTTATGTTTGAGCACCGCATATCATCCTCGGACGGACGACCAGACCGAGAGGGTGAATCGTATTCTAGAGGACCTATTGAGGTTGTGTGTCTTAGATTTCGGAGGTACATGGGAGAAACATCTTCCGTTGGTGGAGTTCGCATATAATAACAGCTTTCAGTCTAGCATTGGCATGGCACCGTTCGAGACTCTTTATGGACAGCCATGTCGTTCGCCTACATGTTGGTGGGAGTCTACAGATAAGATCTTACTTGGGCCCGATATGATTAGAGAGGCTTTGGAAAAGATCGATCTGATTCGAAGGAGGATGAAGACGACGTAAGATAGACAGAAATCTTATGCGGACAAGAGGAGGACAGATCTTGAGTTTGATATTGGGGACATGTCTTTGTCAAGGTGTCTCCATTACGGAACGTCGTTCGCTTTGGGTCCGTTGGGAAGTTAGCACCAAGGTTCGTAGGGCCGTTTCCTATTAAGGAGAGGATTGGGCAGATGGCGTATAGAGTGGAGTTGCCCGAGAGACTTAGTGGCGTACACGATGTATTCCATGTGTCACATGTGAGGAAGTGCTTGCACGAGACCGCGGAAGTGGTAGAGCCGAGCTTGCTTAGAGAGGTGGAGATAGAGCATGATGCGACGATTCGGCGAGCTCCTACGTGCATTCTTGGGTCGGAGGTTAAGAAGTTGAGGAATCGAGAGGTCAAGCTAGTCAAAGTGCAATGGGGAGATGATGAGAGCAATGCTACTTGGGAGACGGAAGAGAAGATGCGTTCATTATACCCTTTTCTTTTCTAGGGTATGTCTTTTAGTTTCTCCTTTATCGCTTACCTTATACTTATCTTATCTTTAGTATGTCCTCTCGTTAGTACCTTTGACCTTTAGATAGGGTAGTCCTATGATTAAAACATGTGTTTGAGACATGTTATGTATGATGGATGCATGTGGATGCAAGTGTTTGCTAGTGGTTGCTCGTGGATGCATATACACACACTTTACGCACTAGATTGGCTCAGTCACTTCATATTGCATATTGCATATAAATGTGTGTGCATATTTAAGCTAATGGATGTATAATGGTTGTGCTATCATAAGGATGTTGCATTTTGATGATTGGTTGTGCACACATGTAGAAATAATATATATCGATAAGGTTCTTTCGCATACATAATGGACGCATGGCACTATCATGGTTTGCATTAAGGAGGTCAACTGAATCAGTAGACCGTCTGATTTTGCATTAGATAAGGAACATATACATGCACTTTTTGCATATGTTCAGATAGCATTAGAAATTCTATAAGGACAATGAATGCCTGTGTTTGATGGTTGAGTATAATGGTTGTTTGGATGTTAGGATATGCATTCTCCTTAACTTGGTGATTTTGGGGGCGAAATCCTTTAAGGAGGGGAGAATGTAACACCCCGGATTTTTGAATAATCGAATTAACTAAATCAAAGAATAAATGTTTAGTATTGTTCTAAGGTTTGTAAGAAAAAGACTTAGTAGCACATTTGGTTGGAACATATGACTTGCATACAAGAGGTACAGAGTTCGATCCCCGCCAACGCCATATTTTTGTTTTAGGGGAATGGACAAAAAGCGGCTTAGTGTGAACGCGATTCAAAAAGTAGTTTAGTGTGAACATGGTTAATTAGGAAGATAGAAATATATATATATATATATAGATATATATATATATAAAATAAAATAAAATTCAACCTAAAATTTAAGAAAAAAATTCAAAACAGCGGAAATGGGAAGGCGAAACACCAAACCAACCTATTTTATGGGTCGACCCAGCGGGCCCTGGGTCGACTCAGGAGGTTTGGAATTGGTCCCGTCGGCCCTAAATGGTCTATGACGAAATTTTATGTTTTTGGGCTTAGGTGGCTATTTCTGGTTGGTCTGTTGACATCATTTCTTGGTTTCTAAGGCCAAGATGGATCATAGAGTTATCCGACGGCTTAAATTAATTCAAAGCTTTATAAAAAGACCCATAGACTCAAACCCTAAATCAGAATTAAAACTAAAACTATGGCCGTCATGCTGTCGTCTTGAACCCTAGAGTAGCCGCCACTAATTAGAAGAAGATTAAAGCAACTCAATTCAATCCAACAGCAAGTTCAACTACAACAAAGGGACGCTAATAAATTCCAGAACTTCGTTGAATGGTGAGTTTGATCACTTTAACAAAAAAATTGCTAAATTAATTATGATGTGATATACGTTGGATTATAAGTTGTGGTTGTGAATCTAATTCATATGTTTAATCATGTATGTTAACTTGATTCATATTATATGATGTTATGCAAGTTTTATATATATGATATTATGTAAGTTTCATGTATGATGGTATGCAAGATTAATATGATTATGCAAGTTAATATGATTATGCAAATTTCATAAATGATGTTATGCAAGTTAATATGATTATGCAAGTTTCATATATGATGTTATGCAAGTTAATATGATTATGCAAGTTGTACATATGATGTTATGCAAGTTAATAGGATCACGCAAGTTGTATGCGAGTTATATGATGTTATGTAAGTTTGGATCTAAAATATATGCTAGTAGTTCATGATGTTAACTTGTGTCAATGAATTCCCTTTTATAATCCAATCACCTAGATTTATAACATCAGTTTTTATGCGAATATGGATGTGGAACATATGCTAGTTCATATAAGTATTATGTTCATATGCAAGTTTAAGTGATAATTGGATTCACATATATACAAGTTCACACCTTTAAAGTTTAGATCCATATTCAACTTGACATTTTTTGTTGAAACTATGACATGCATGGTTATGCAAGTTTACACCTTTATGTGGATCCATAGTTTACTCAGGTTAACACCTTTTATTGGATCCATAGTTATGCAAGATGACACCTTTATGTTTAGGTTGACGACATACATAGTTTATGTAAGTTTGTGATAATTACCTAGGCTAGTTGGGTGTAAAACTACATTTATACATGCAAGTTCACACCTTTTAGATATATGATTTTTGGATCCTTGATAATACAAAGACTATGCAAGTATGTTGTAATTCTTAATTACAAGTTAGATGCAAATTAGATCTATTATTGTGTGTATGTTACTTTGTGACGTTTATTCCCTTTTTTTAAGTATTAGACTATTTGCTAGTCTAATATGTATATGTCATGTTAAGCGAACGAATGACGGGGGTACGATGGGGATAATAGTGGATACACACATATTGTGAATTTGGCATGTAATGGCCTAAAATGGCATGTAATTAATTTTAAGGAATAAAATTAACTAGTGATGAAATTGTTATAATTTATATACCATAAATAGATGGGCATAATTTAGGTGATAAATTATGGACATAAATAAATATGGAAATTTGAATAGGGAAAGTAATTCAAATTTGGGGAAAATTAATTATGTATAATTAATTGCCTAAGACTCGAGGTTGGACTCATTTGTGGTGTAAGACTGCCTGGACCCGCCCGGCAAATCCAGCAGCCACAAATGGTAGCCAAATGTGAGAGGTCAAAGGCCCAAACTAAATGCGTAACAATTGTATAGACACGATGTTAGGCTCATTTATGGTGTAAGACTGCCCGGACCCGCCCGGCAAATCCAGCAGCCACAAATGCCAGTCTAATGTGAGAGGTCCTACAGGGGTTACGGTAGTAATAAATTAAGAAACACTTAACCAAAGTAAAACATGTGGTGGGACATGGGGGTTAAGTGGGTGCCTTGGGTGGTATGAGGAAATACGATTAGTAACACTTAACCAAGGTAAAACATGTAAGTGGGACATAGGGGTTAAGTGGGTGCCTTGGGTGGCATGTGGAATTACTAATAGAAACCCTTAACCAAATTTAAAACATGTAAGTGGACATGAAGGGGGCTAAGTGGGATGTACTAGAGGGACCAAGCCTAGGTGGAAAGCTTGTGTCAAGCATGGGGGGCCCTTTTCAGTCCAGTAGCCCATTAAGTATCTTTGTGAGCTCGACCCAAATCGAGGACGGGACACGCCTACTAGGTCTGATTGTTAGAGGACAAAACGGGTTTGCGGTGGCAACTCAAATCCAACGGGGTCACGTGCGTGCATGGGTCCGGGCTGGTAGGTAAGATGTTGTTGCATCGTGTAGGTATAAGCTGTGCATCTCTGGTAGTATTGGGTTGCCACTTTGGGGAGTGATACACCCCACTGTGGGACCAACACGGGTATCTATGAGTTAGGGAGCCGATCGAATGGGGCAGGGTAGTGGGTACACCTAGTGGAGATAGGAGCAGACGGCACCTATGTAGTCAGCTAGGGGTACACGAAACTACCACTATTATTAATAATTATTAAGGGGGTACACCTAGTGGAGACAGGAGCAGGCGACACCTATGACGTCAGCTAGGAGTACATGGAATTACCATTATTACTTATTGAAGGGGTACATCTAGTGGGGATAGGTACACGTTGGGTACCTACGATAGCAACTAGAGATATACAGTCAAACATGGAGGATAGTGGGTACATCTAGTAGTACTCGAAGCTATCATCATTCTATTTAGCCAAGAGGGATCAAATTTCTAGAGTGACTAGTAGGGGTGCAGTTAGTGTTAGTACAATACAATACGGTACAGTACGGTAGAGTATAGTAATTATCCTATATTGATTAGGAAGCGTCATTAACGTTATATCTGTTTCTCTTGATTGCCCTTCCATACCCATGTGGTTCACACAGTCATTACCTTATTCTCCAGCTTATATCTTATCATATTGCTTTAGTAATTATGTTGTTAGAGTTATCGGACTCGCCAGACTTTATGTCTGACCCCCTTTGTTTCCACCTCTTTTCTTCCTCCCCCCCAACCCCCGGTTCTAAGGGTGGGACTAGTACCAGTGGGGCTTGATTGGGATCTCTTTGGGAGCACTTGGATTTGGATTGCTGAAGTAAAGTTCAGCCTATTAATTTCTTTATGGCTATTTGTAGTAGTGGGATTATGTACTTTGTTTTATCAAGATGGATATTATGTACTTGACTTTGGGTTATGGTTTTTGATGATGTAACCAAACATATTTACCTTCTGCTGCAATAAATAAAGTTTTAAATTTTCAAGTACTGCTTTATATCTGTCTTGTTATGATTTTCTGTTCTATATTCACTTAAAATGCTCCATGGAGGTTAATGCATTCCCTTTGCGAGTGACATTAATGGACGTGGGGTGTTACAATAAACATTGTTTATAAATTCAATACTTATTTTATTTATTCAAAACAAGTTAATATCTTTATAGCCCATTCGAAATTCAAATTCTATTTTTGAAAATTTTCCATTTAAAATCTCGAAATATCCTTTTCACGGTAATTTTATAAATCAATATTTTGGGCCTAGTGTTATTTAAACAATCAGAAACACACCATTATCAACCACAGGTTTTTCCATTTCATCATCATAAAATGAGTCCCCTTTGTAGCAAGAATTGCATTTCCTTGATATCGAACATAATGCATGAAAGGATCCTTGAAGAACCACAGAGTTTTATGAAAATAGTTACGACATACTACTGAAAAATATTCAATTTGAAGATGTTCTATCTAACACATCATTTATGCTATGTAGATATATACATATACATATACATATATATATATATATATATATATGAAAACAAACAAATAATAATATTTTTGAGGAATCCAGTTGGACCCTCCAACCTGTTTTCCTGCAACCACAGTCATTAGCCAACACAAATAATACCTATCCTGCTACGAGGCAGGATATCGCGGTATAGAAGGTCATCCACTATCATACTGTGGGGCGTATAGCGTCATCCGCTAATGATACTACGGGCATCCGCTAATGGTACCACGGGAAATATCTAACCACCAATATATATATATATATATATATATATATATATATATATAATAGCCTAAATAACTAGTACATTTATATAATAGCCGCAAAAATTAAATCAAGAATTCAAGCAATCAATAATTTATTTTTACATATTAAAAATAAATTTAAATATAAATTTCTGAGCGAGATTTACTCACCGTGATTTTCGTGGGTCGAATATCCATTAAATTCCAAACCAATTCTAGCTAGAAAAATTCGTAGCCATGGACCAATCCGTCTTGTTTTCAAGATTTGTGGACCTTGTATAAATTAAATACACATTGTTTACATTAACGATTTTAAATGATATATTAAAAATCTAACTTTCCTTAATCTTGTACTCAACGGATAGTTTACCATAAATTTACTTCACTAGCTAAATATATAGTTTATAAAAATTAATTTGATTAGTTATTAATTATATAAACCCATCTTTGTATAAAATTTAAAATAATAAAATGAAAATACCTTAACAGTGCATGACCACTAGATCTACAACACTGAACAATATAATGTTCTAGACCCTTTCTTCTTAGCAACTTCGTGATTATTTTTCTGCCTCAAACAAAAACTTCGAACACCCTTCCTTTTCCATCACCTAGAACCACCATTTTAGTAGATTCATGCAACCAAACCTGACTACCACCCTTCCTTGCAGATTCACATCTCCCACTGTGGTCTTCTCCATTTCATCATATTTGTCCCTGGTCATCAACGCCGATACAGGAAATACTGACCTAAATTGCAATCGTGTGATGACCCGAACTTCCCCGGTCTATGAAGAGAAGAGTAAGAACGGATTGTCTGAGAACATGGAAAATCAGAACACAAACAAAAGAACATTTCATTGCTTATTATAACAATTTACATTAGAGTACAAGAATATATAGAGTATGAACAAATAATATACATTTGATAAATATCAGATATTTACAAATTACAATGTAGTGGAAAATAATACGAAACACAACTGAAAGAGATACACGGATACAGAGCTTTCCGAATATCATTCCAGCTGTAAACCAGGATCCTGTGAATATAAATCTGCAAAACCAAAACTACTAGCTTTCCATGTGGAAAATAGGGGCACCCAGAGTTTAGGTTGAAATAATAAACTCCAGGTCAGTCATGGGACTGGTGTGAGAACTAAATAGTTATTTAATCTTTACTTTAAAAATAAAGTAAATCAAGGGACCACGCCGTATAACACGGAACGGGTTTCCTCCCAAGAATACCAGTGCATCAAACAAACAACGTAATGCTTTTTGGAAAAATGAAGCTATTTAAGACCCAGGTCCCATCACACAATGCAACGCAAGCCGGAGGATAGGGTTTCCCATATAATAGCCAAACATGCTTGGTATGTTTAAAATAAATCATTTGATACTATTATAATGCATAGTGTATAAACCAACTTCAAATATAAATGTATCAATCCTAGACGGCATGGGTACCATCTATCATATCGCCATACTAGTTCTACAATTAAAACCGCAAAATCATGTATTGGAAGTTGAATTTCCACCTGGGAACAAAGGCAAGGGATCGTCCTTACCACTTCAAGACTATCTAGCCCGAGGCTCAGGCTACAGCCGCAACTGCACCTAGGAGCCACAGGGTCGTTCCACACGAAGTGGATTAAAATTCCTAAACAATATGTTTTCCCGCCCTATGGGCGTAAATGAGCCAGAAGACTCAATATCCATTGAATTCGTAGTAACCGATATATCTGTGGCGCCTCGCTATCCATCATCCACATAAGTAAAATGTTTGGGCTTGCAAAACCCTAACACCACCACACCAATCTAGAAGGAAACACATGTTCTCCCTGGATCCATATCCCTTTTTGGTTCACACCGGGGTGTGAGGCTCGTGAATTAACGCTATACAAAAAGCTATGCTATATCAAAGTTGTGCTTTGATCACCAACCACAAGACTCTGCTTTTCAACAGAAGCCTTGATCGTTTGCATCTCAGCATGCCACACAGGCAATTCACGCTATGCAGCCAATGTCTATCAATCACAAAGAATGAAATCCGATGTCAGACACACATCCATTTACAAGTTCGTTCTGGTTCTGAATGAAACCGGAGGCACCTTATTCCTCATCCCATATGTCCAGTACAGCAGAGAGGTCCTCGCATATCCGGTCGATCTCCAAGTATGCCTGGAAGATCACCACTTATTACCTTGTCCTGGGTGTACTGCCCAATCAAGACATCAGTAATCATCCAAACAATGTGAAGACCACTGGTCTTCAACCACCGTCTTTATCGTCGACATATCGTCGAATTAGTTATTCAGAATGGGTATAAACCCAGCTTTTCCGAATAACTCGTGTATATAATAAACAAGTGCTATAAAAACAAAACATACGCCTCATTCCAATTCTGAATATTCTTTTGTTTAAATATTCATATCCTTTGGGAAATGTTCCCATTAATTTTATCAAAGATAAATTCTTTAAATTTATTCTTTAATCTTCCTTTGGATATCAATTCAAACCAAACTAAGGTTTATCCAAACCAGTCGGGATTAGTGCACCTTACCGAAGTAATCATTTGTTTAACTTCTCAATCCCAACCTATTCATCCCATGGAGAAAAACTGGTAATACTCCATAACCAACAACACAGTGTTATCGGTAAAATTAATTATTATTTCCCATTCAAATCTAGTAAAAGATTTAACCATCACTAGGAACAAAACTAGTGATACTCCATTCGCGATCACTTCCCAAATTTGATAATTTAAATTACCAATTCCCATTTCAATCTAAATAAAGATTCATTAAAACTCTAATTCAGTTTTAATCTCCAAAAATCATTATTTAATGAGTATTTAAAGTTAAGAAATTAATCTTAATACTCTTTTCATCACTTTTCATCAATAATGGCGGACAAAAACAAAGCGAATCATCATCTACATACAATTACAAACATTAATCCATCAATTTGAGCAACAAAAATTTCCAATCTAACTCTGCGATGGCTTCTTCTCTTAATCCAAATCTGGTGTCAGATCTGAAAAACAGACAACTCGATTATGTTCCTCCTAGATCTGATTGCATCTTCATTCCTGAAAACATATATAATGAATCAGCGGCGTCTTGGATCAATACATTGGCCTTAATTCCAGTTTATTTCAGATTATCAACAGCTAAACTGAAGGATTACATTTCAAAGGTATGGAAGCCCATAGGTAATTTCAACACTCATGTATCTTCTAGTTACAATTTTATTGTTCAATTTGAATCCAAAGAGGATTTTGATCGTATTAAAGAGTGTTCAACATATTCCTACTTTGGAAAGCTCTTATATGTTGAGATCTGGTATCCTAGATTTGATTTTACTGGAAAACAGTATAATATGGTTCAGATCTGGATTCGTTTAGTTGATTTACCATTTGAGCTTTGGACGAAAAATGCAATTCAAATGTTGTCAAGCTACATTTCAAAACCTCTTCTGATTGATTCTAATACAGCAGAGAAAAAGTACTCAAAATATGCTAGAGTTCTTTTATTAATTGATACTGACACAGATCTGAAAACTGAAATTCCAACACAACTTCATAATGGGAAAAAAATTTCAATACCAGTTGAGTATGAATTTTTACCTCAGAAGTGTAATCAGTGCAAATTATTTGGGCATAATGAGGATTATCATATTGAAGTCCCTGATACTTCTTGGAAACCTCCTGATGCTGATGAGTTACATGAAGAAATTTCTGAAGTGCAAGGAAAGCAAGGTGTAGATCCACAATCATTTGAAACTAACAATGCAGTTCACCCTTCCTCTGAAAACAATGATGATATTGACTTCTTGAATGAAAAGCTCCCTGAAAACATAATTCCAGACATTTTAAACAATATTGCTGATCAAGTTGAGGAATCTGATAAGGTTATTAATCAGGATAAAGGAAAACAAGTTGATGCTTTTGTGCTAATTGAAAAGAATGAGAATTATCTGCAAGGCCCTAAACCAAAAGTACCTACTCCTCCTAAAAGAAGTACAAGGAGTACTTCTTCAGTTAAATGACAATATTAACCTGGAATGTTAGGGGTATGAATTCATCTTTTAGAATGAAAGATGTATTCACACTCCTAAAAAATACTAAATCAACCCTGGTTGGTTTAGTAGAAAATAAATTGTCTGCAGCTAACTTGAGGATTTTTGTGTCTCTAATGCCTAAAGATTGGAAGTATTTGACAAATAATTCTTCTATGGCCACTAGAAGAATTTTGTGTATTTGGGATTCTAATGTTTGGGAACTTCTCACTCTTTCTACGTCTACTCAACATTTGACAGTACAAGCAAAAAATAAAGGAGGGTTTGAAATGGTCTTTACAGTTGTTTATGGTAGTAATTCATTTTCAGACAGAGTTAATCTTTGGAATACTTTGGTTAGAGACTCAATTTCATATTTTCAATCTTGGATTCTAATGGGGGATTTTAATAATGCTCTGTCTCCAAATGATAAAAAAAGGGGTTTGCCTATTCCTTATTATCAATTGAGAGAATTTCAGAAATTCCTGTTTCAAACTGATCTATCTGAAGTAAAACCATTGGGATTTAATTATACATGGCGTAGAAGAGGAGTAGTAACTCATATAGATAAAATACTGGTGAATAATGTCTGTCTTAATCAATTTTTAAACATGAAAGCTTTATCTCTTCATCAAAGATCCAGTGATCACAATCCTATTGTTATAGATCTTATTCCTACTCAAGAGGTGAAGGATTATCCATTTAGATATAGAAATGATTGGTATAGTTATGCAGGATATAATGAAGCTGTGCAAAAGGGGATGAATTGTAATGCATGGGGTTTTCATAGTTACCACTTTCAACAGAAGCTAAATAGTTGTAAAACTGAGTTGAAAAACTGGAATAGAGTTAGAGAAAAGAATAATTCAAACCTGAAACAAGCTGAACAGAAGTTGACAATGCTTGAAACTGAAGTTGATCTTCATCCAGAGGATATGCAAGTATATGATGATTATCTACAAGCAAAGAAGGAATATCAGGATTTACAAAATATATATTTCAGAAGCTTTAAACAACAAGCAAAGATTTCTTGGTTGCAACAAGGAGATACAAACTCAAAATTCTTCTAATCTCGTATGTCTAATAGAAGATATTTTAATCATATTAGAGCATTAATTGATTCTAATGGTTCTCTGTTGTTTAAAGCTAGTGAAATAGAATCAGCAGCCATCAATTATTATACTTCTTTGTTTAATGGTCCTAAATCAAGTGATTTTCCTCATTTCATACCTATATCTTTCATAAATGATCAAGGCCAAAGTAGTTTACTGAGAAAAGTTGATTTAGATGAAGTTAAAGAAGCAGTCTTCTCAATCCATGATGAATCCAGCCCTGGACCTGATGGTATGAGTGTTAAATTTTTTAAAGTTCATTGGGAAAGTATTAAATCTGAATTATTGGAAGCTGTTTCAGATATATTCAAGTCTGGAAAATTGCCCAAGGCTTTAAATCATACTTTTATAACACTTGTACCAAAAAATGATAAACCATCTGAAATTTCTCATTACAGACCAATTTCCTGTTGTAATGTCTATTACAAAAAAATTTCAAAAATTTTGTGTAATAGACTTAAACCTTTTCTTCCATTTCTGGTGTCTGAAAATCAGAGTGCTTTTATAAAAGGCAGATATATTGGGGATAATATTCTTTTAGCTCACGAGCTATTGAGAGATTTTAAAAAAGTTGGAATGCCAAAAATGAGTGTTAAAGTTGATTTGCAAAAAGCTTATGACAAAGTCAATAGGGAGCTGATCTGTTTTTTGATGGGGAAAATTCATTTTCCTAATCATTTTATAAAATTGATATATGAGTGCATGTCAACAGCAACATTCTCTCTATTATGATACAAGGAATACCTAAGGGTTTTATCACAACTACAAGAGGAATCAGGCAGGGGGACCCCTTATCTCCATATTTGTTTGCTATCTGTATGCAATACTTTACATTCATGATGGATGAGGCAACAGTTCAAAGGTCTTTCCAACCAACTAGTACAATTCAACCAGTGATTTCTCATCTCCTATATGCAGATGATCTAATGGTGTTTGGTAAATCTTCAATTCTTAATGCAACTACTTTGAAAGGTATATTTCAAAACCTAAATAAATATGCAGGCCTGAATGTTAATGTAGCTAAAACTAAAATATATTTTAGTATTTCTACTCTGAATAGAAATGAAATACTAAATATATTGGGTTTTGAACAAGGCCTATTGCCTGTAAAATATTTAGGGGTTCCACTTTCTTCTAATTACTTGCATTATTCTGAGTGCAATTCCTTAATTCAAAGAGTTCAAAGCAAAATTCAAGGTTGGGAGACAAGATTGTTAAGTTTTGCAGGTCGAGCAGAATTAATTAACTCAGTGATTACTCCAATTATCCTATACTGGCTGTTTATTTATCAAATACCAGAATACACATTGGATAAATTGCAGTCTCTTTGTGCTGATTTTTTCTGGGGAGGAACTGCTCATAAGGTTGCTTGGTCTGTTCTATGTAAACCAAAGAATGAAGGGGGAATTGGTTTAAAAAACTTCTCAGACTTGAAAAAGGTTGCATGTATAAAATTATTGTGGAATTTCTTATCTAACACTTCTTTATGGAGTAGATGGATTCACAATAAATATTGTAGAAAAGCTCATTTTTGGTCAATGGCAGCTGATCCTAATTCTTCTAGCACATGGAAAGCTATGCTAAAACTCAGATCTAACTCAAAGCAATTGTTTAATAGAGTAATATGTAAAGGAGAAAATTCTTATCTGTGGAATGACCCCTGGATCAACTGTAAATGTATGGTGGATCTTTTGGGCTTTGATAGGCTTCAAATAATTGGAGACTCTGATCAAAAAGTCAGCTCTATAATCAGAAATGAAGAATTTCATCCTGAAGTTCATCCTGCGACAAGGGAATTAATTGCAGAAATCAGTCCAATATCAGTTAATTCTAATCAAGAACAGGACTTTTATGAATGGTGTGAAGGAGGAATTTTCTCTTTTCATAAAGTGTGGGAATATACTCGTGTAAGGGGGATTTCAGATTCAATTTTTTCAGTAATATGGCATAAGAAAAACAGTAAAAGAATGTCTTTTATCTTGTACCTGGCTGTGTTAGGAAGATTGAACACCAAAGATCGCTTGCTTCGTTTCGGTGAAGTGGAAAATGATCTATGTCCTCTATGTAATAATCATCCTGAGACGATTAATCATTTGTTCTTCAACTGTGATTATTCTTCTTTTGTCTGGTTATCAGTAAAACGGAAGCTTGATTTGCCTCTTCATCTTCATGCTAATATTCAGGACGAAGCAAAATCCCTAATTTCCCAACTCCCAGTCAAAGATCAACTTAGAGATCTGGCGTATGGAGCTTTCACAATAGTGGTGTATTTCATCTGGAGGGAGCGAAATCTTAGAATCTTTCAGGATCGAAGAACGATGGCATCCATTATTTTGTTGAAAATTGAGAAGGAGATAGTGGATCTGGTAAGAGGAAATGGATCTAAATTGTCTCGTACTTTCAGAAATGAACAGGTGTTAGCTCGTTGGGGGATCGAACTCTTTGACTCTGGATAGTTCGAAGTAGTTTGACTACTTTAGATCGGAGATGGGCTGGGCTTTTGGGCCGGCGAAGAAGGTCTTTAGGGTTTAAAGTTTTTTCTTTTGAAGCTTTTGATGTTTTTTCTATTTCCTTATTGTATTTTCTCTGATTTTCTTATCATAGAGGATGTATTTACCAAAATTATAAGTACTCTTTTTCCTTGTAAGGTACCCACTAGGGGGATTACAAGGTTTTAACGAGGCTTATAAAGGAGGTTATTATTGGTTTTTAGCAATAAAGTGAACCAATTTTCAAAAAAAAAAAAAAATTAATCTTATCTTTAACTGGGTTAAAGAACTAATGTCATTTAAAACACAGCTCACGATAAACCCAAAATCACATTCCATTAACAATGGAATCTTCACGGAAAACAGATAAATATATATAATCAATATAAACTTCCATATCCAACCAATAATATAAATGGAATAAAGGCAAAGCCTTTTAAATTCCATATATTGTAATAATCTTCCTCCACAGAAGTTCAATTCGATTATTACCAAATCGAATTCCATTCCATTCCAATTTATTTTATTAAATTGGAAAACTTCACTTTGGAAAAACTTCCCTAAATCTTAATTGGAAGATTTATAAATTCCAAATCACATTTCACTGTAAATCGGGTTAAAGAACGAATGTCGTTAAAAACACAGTTCACAATAAACCCAATTCACATTCCATTTTATTTCAATTACTAAATATAACTAGAAACTCCAATAATCTTATTTAAAACATTTATTCTTTCCACTTGGGGTTTAAGAACAGTGTTAATGAAGACACCCTTCCCAACAACCCCAAAATCCAATTCTTTCATTCAATTCCAATTAAATATTAATTAATTGGAAATTTTCACTAAATCTTACTGAATAGATTTATTCTTTTCTCAACTAGGTTTAAGAACAGGGTTAATGAAGACACCATTCACGACAAACCCGAAATCCCATTTGATATTAAATACAAGGCTCTGAATAGAAATTATATCGGCTTATATTCAATATCAAATTCTGAAACCAATAAATATCGTATTGGAAATAACAATATAAAATATATCTTCCAAATTTCCTTAACAATATCCTATAATCACGGAATCCAATATCAAGATATTCCAAAGAAGATTTCGATTCAAATCCATTCCAATTCATATATTGGAAAATCAGGTTATATTAAAACCATTCACAAATCCAATTTATTTTATTTAAAAATTATTGGATTTCAAATATAGTTGATAACTAGTTCATTTCGATAAAAATATTTTTAATCTTTACAAACGTGGAATTTTTCATCCAAATTCTTTCCAAATCATTTATTATGATTTTACACAAATTATTGATATTTTTACTAGTTTTATCAAGGCCCGTACAGTTGATTTCCATAAATGACATCGCACTGTACTTACAACGACCTTTTCCAAATTTGATTTGGACATAATTCCAATTCCAACCATTAGATTTCATATTTCTTGTATTGTTTAGAAATCTCTTTTCGATAGAACCCAACGGTTCCGGTTTTAGGAGAATCCGACAGTCGGATCTCCCATAATGTCCATTCGAAGTCAATGGTCGAAATTCGCGAACTGCCACGGCGCGTTCTATTCAGGCCATTAAATATATATATTATATATATTTCTTCGATTTCCCTTTAAAACGTATTTTATAAATCGTTTTAAATTCGTCTTCAAAACGATTTCAACATCATATTCAATTTTAAATCAAAATTGAATATTCTATTTCATTAATATATAAATGATAATATTTTCAAAACATTAGATTTTGAAATCACTTCCATTTCGATATTCATTATAAAAATGAATAAAATCGATATAAATATCGTTCACGTCTAAATGGCGTTAATCTATCAACATGGCTTCATATATTTAATTATTTTCGTGTCCATCTCCAATCGGTCATCAAAATCATATTTTGATCCATTACTGAATATTATTTTATAATATTCCTTATTCGCCATTTTAAAATATTCGTTATTTTAAAGTATTCATTCCTTCCGAATTGGAATCAGACACAGTCAATTACCATATATTTTATTTATATGGATTTCACACAAACATGTACACAACAATAATCAAACACAGTCAACCATCATCTAGAGTGCATTACACAACTGCATAAGCGTTAAATAATTAACACTTAGAATAGACTGTCAACCAATCGATTGACATACAACTAAATTTTGGGATTAGGGTATGTCCAATATCATCCCAATACCCGTGTGGGGTTTTCAAACAACAAACACTGATTATTATTTGTGCAGTTGGGCGATGTGTAAAATATATCATCCCAATCCATATTAGTCAAATGTGTGTACATAAACAAATCGCCCGATTTGTAAATGAATGTTTATTTTATTCATATACACATTAAAAATTATATTTTTAACTAAAAAATATTTATTTCATCTCATGAATATTTTATACAGTTCATTTATACAATAAAAATGATATTTTGATTGTTCTAATATTTTTAGAAAATTTCGGCAGCATAACGGTGTGATACTAGAACCGGAATAAGGTCTAGCCTTATCCCTTGCCTAATAATAGCTCGCGCCATGTACATACCAATTCCAATCAATTCATTTCATTTCCCAAACTAAATTCAACCAAATATTCCAAACAACCAAACAACCAAACAAACATGGTTTCAAACAAAGGTGTCTGGTGCTACTAAGCACCATCTACATCCTAGTATATATTTCTAACTATAAAATAAATTAAAGTGAAAAGTTTTCACCTTTGGGATCAACTCCTCCAGTTTTATTTCTGAATTTCTGAACCGTTTGGATTTTCCCGTAATGTCGACGCAATCCTTTCTACTTTGTTCATATTAAAAGCACATTTTTAATTTGATGGTTATATATTTAAAAATCCCATTTTTATTTCGCTATATATATACATAAATCATATTTTTATTTTGCTAACATCATAATAAAAATCATATTTTCATATCGATCTTTACATTATAAAAATCATATTTTTATAATTCAGTTTTACATACAAAAATCAACTCTTTTTATATTTAAAAATCATGTCTTTATAATATTAATAATCTAAACTTTTATAAATAAAAATCTAACCTTTATATAAATAAAAATCTAACATTTATATAAATAAAAAAGTCTAAATTTTATATAAATAAAAATCTAACCTTTATATAAATAAAAATCTAAGCTTTTTATAAATAAAGATCTAAGCTTTTTATAAATAAAAATCTAACCTTTTTATAAATAAAAATCTAAGCTGTTTATGATTAAAAATCTAAGCTTTTATACAAATAAAAACCTAACTTCATATAAATAAAAGATTCACATTTTATATAAACAAAAAAATAATATAAAAACTCACTGTTTCGTTCGTCGGAGACAGGGGGAGAGGAGGCTCGCAGGTGGTTGCCGATGGTGGTGGGAGGCTGCGGCCGACGGTGGGTGGCTGTGGGTGGCCGGATTTGGGATTTTCCAGCGGGTTTGGGTTGAGAAAGGGGTGGCGATGGAGAGAAAGGGGAGGTCGAATATCGAGGAGGGGGGGTCGGAGAGAGGTGGCACTGGGCTGGGGAGGTGGCGGTCGAGCTGCGGTGGGCGGTGGCAGTGGAGCGGCGGCGGAATCGAGATCGAGAGGGAGGGCTTTGAGGAAACGTCGGGTTTTTGAAGAAGAGGGGGTGGCTGAAGTAACGAGATAGAAATTATGGTTTTTTCCAACTTACTTATATAATTATTTAATATTATTATATTCCCAAATGTTAGAATTTGCATTCGAACTCCAAACGAGACCCAACGACTATCGCACCTAGCTAAGTACCCCTATTCCGAACACACTAGGATATGTTCCATATGCTAATTCGACTATTTTGATCAGTTTTCGTTAAAACAAAACATAAATCAATTTGTATTACATTTGAACGTACATTTTAATTTACTGGGGCCACATATGGACTCCAAAAATTCGAGAAAAATAAATCTGGCTATGTTTTGACGATACGGTAATAATAAAACTAATTTCGTCGAATTTGGAGACCGTTTGAAAAATGGTCAATTTCCAATCGATTAAATTCAAAATGAAATTACCAAACACGTTTAAATTCACCATGCTCACATGTTAATTCCAAAAATTATGAAAATTGGAATCTAGCAATAATTTGACATTCCGGATCCAACAAAAATGGTCTCGTCTAAAACGATGGTCGTTTGCAAAATCTCCACTTTTAAGGGCTATATTTTATATAAAATTCCATAGCAACTAGCCTGAATTTTCAACTGGACATAACTTTTTATTCCCGCTATGAAATCTGGAATTTTTCATATTCGTTGGAAAGATATTTTCAAACAGATTCAAATATTTCTGGTTTCACCAAAATCCAGCTTATTTTGAACCTTGGACATCCATTTGAAATTTGAAATCGAATTTTCAAACTATCGCACCATTTCCAATTCCATTTATAATTAAAATAAGTGTTTATATTCTAACTTCGATTTAAATAAATTTATATGTTCTAATTCTATTTAAAATAAATTTCTAGTCGTTATTATTTAAAATAAATCATTTTAAATATTCAAAATCCATTAAAATACCTAAAATAAAATTTTTAAATTGGTTCTGATTTTCTGGGTTGTCACAATCTCACCCACTTAAAAAAAATTCATCCTCGAAAAGGAACGGAGCTTAAAGTTGTTTTACTAGTCAACCCAACTTTCAGTTTGGCTTTTATTCTTCAACTTTTCAGTTTTTAAGAATTTTCCAATTCTGCAAAAATTTGGCTAACTCCCTAAATTTTTGAAAAATTTCGCCATAACCTCCTTTGCATGGGGAGACATTTAAAAACTCAACTAGCCATGCAGTGCCCTCATCATCCAAAAAGAAAAAGCCAATCGGCTCATAAAATCATCCAAACCCAATAATTTGTAAACGTGTACCTATTTGTCGGGCATATAGTTTTATTCCTCTTCTTAGCTTCCCTGCTATGACCTGTTCAATATATAAGCATGTACATGTATGCAATTTCCAAACAATTTTCAATTCAGCTCAATATTTGATTCAATTTGGCTTAATGGTTCAAAAAATTTAATTAATCAAACAACACAATCGGGAATCAATTAGTTGATTATTGTTTCAAAGATATATCTTCTACATATATACAAAAATCATATTTTTGTTGCCAATTCACAAACACTAAATCCTAGCTAGTTTTGGTTCTCACACTAGTCAATTTGAAATATATAGATATCCCACTTTCGAAACTCGAACATAAATTATGTTGATGTCCGGACCATCATCAGGATCATCCCCGTCGACTAGAGTGTGATTCTATATTTATCTAGTATATTTGGGACTTCGTATACACGCTAGCTAGGCGTATATGCAAAATCTTCATATACTATATTGTCCAAGTTAGTATAAAATAAATATTCAAATACGTATAAAATGGTTTAAATTTTCAAAACAAGATTTGTTTTAATTTTTATTTTAAAACACTACTCTTCACACTTGTTCTAGGATACTACTGATCCTATCTCTAACTGGCCATTCTCATTGGATATTACTAATCCAATCTCTGATGAATTCTTTCGTTTGGTTATAATGTGTCTTGTTCTCAAGCTCTGTAAACCAAAGCTCTGATACCAAGCTGTGACGACCCGAACTTCCCCGGTCTCCGAAGAGAAGATAAAGAACAGATTGTCTGAGAAAATGACAAATCAGAATGCAAACAGAAGAACATTTCATTGCTTATTATAACAATTTACATCAGAGTACAAGAATATATAGAGTATGAACATGTAACAACCTGGAAAATCTGAACGAATTTAAAATTTTTATTTTGGCAATTTTAATGGAATATTTAAAATGAATTATTTTAAATAATAATAACAAGAAATTTATTTTGAATAGAAATAGAACGAGTTATATAAATCGAAGTTAGAATATAAATATTTATTTTAGTTTTAAAAGGAATTGAAAATGGCGTAGTAGTTTGAAAATTCGATTTCAAATTTCAAATGAATGTACAGGATCCAAAATAAACTGGATTTTAGCGAAACTACAAATATTAGGATCTATTTGAAAATATCTTTCCAACAAATCTGAAAAATCAAAATTTCATAGTGGGAATAAAAAGTTATGCCCATTTGAAAATTCAGAATAGTCACATGGAAAATATAGCCCTTAAAAATGGAAATTTTGCAAACGACCTCCGTTTTCGACCAGACCACTTTTGTTGGATCCGGAATGTCAAATTATTGCTATATTCCAATTTTCATAATATTTGGGATCAATATGTGAGTGTGCCAAAAGAAAACGTGTTTGGCAGTTTTAGTCAATTTGGATCGACCAGAAAATGTCCATTCTTCAAACGGTCTCCAAATTCGATGAAATTAGTTTTGTTAGCACCGTATCGTCTAAACATAGCCCGATTTATTTTTTTGGAATTTTTGGGGTCCGTATATGCCTCAATAAATTGAAATGTACATTTAAATTAAATATATACTGATTTATATTTTAATTTCAACGAAAACAGATCGTAACAACCGAATCAGCTTGCGGGACATATCCCATTGTGTTTGGAATGAGGGTAATTCGTTAGGGGCGGTAGTCTTTGGGTCTCGATTGGAGTTCAAATGAAAAGTAACTTTTTAGGGATTAAAATAATTAAATTTAAAAGTCAACCCTTTCCACTTAACACCCCCTCCCCTTTTTTCTTTTTCCATGATCAAACCAGTTTTCCTTTTCATAAAAACTGACGCCCCCTTCCTCCTCAATACCGCTTCTCCTCCTCCCCTTCTCATCGTCGCCCCTCCTAAATGCGCCACCGTCCCTCCGCTCCCCCCATCGGCGTCTGACCCTGCCACGCCCCCATCTCTATCCTCGATCCAAGAAACCCGCAGCCCTCCCCCAAACCCTAACTGTAACGACCCAGATTTTTGAACAGCTTATTTTAAATATTTAGTATGGTTTTAAATATTGAATTTAAAATATAAATGGTATTTTATTGGGTTATTGTTTAAATAATCGAAATACGATTTATTTGGATAATTATCGAAATACGAGAAGTCGAAATAATTCAATTTGAAGATAAAACTGAACGATGATAATAGAAATTCATTGATGAAGAATTTATTTTGAATTTAAAATGATTTAATATGGTTATTTTAAATATACGTTCAAATTTAATTGTATAATCTATTTCATTGAATTCAGAATAGTGAATAACGTTGGAAACATCGGTCGTCACGGTTGAATAGTGGTTCGGGATTACTAGTTAAGGACCGCGAAATATTTTAATTTATTTAATTAAAATAAAATCAATATAAATAATAATAGAAGAAAAAAAAAATCAGAGCCGACCTACAAACTAAAAACCTCGCCACCCTATTCTTCTCGAGCCAACTAAATTGTCTGTTATGCTTCATATCAAGGAGGCAACAAATCAATGGCCTTGTACTCGGTTGTCCCCTCTCCATCTATAAATCACGACACTCCCTTCTCTTTTCTTTAGTTTCTTCATTTTCAGTTCCTCAGATAAGTAAATGTCGTGACTTCCTATATCAATTCAAAATAGAATCGATTCCAGAAAATTGAAGAAAAAGGGCGCGATGCAAGTATTGGGATTTATTGGCTTCGTTCTTCAGTTCCGTCTTGTATCTGATGTCGCGATTCAAGCCAAGAGGTTGGACGTCGCCGTTGGATTTGGGAGGATCCGATCTTCAGCTACGGTTGCGATGTACTGGGTCTCCATTTTGGTGCGATGGCAGGTCTCGAGTCCGACAGTGATGTGAATTAGGGTTCATGGGGTATGGCGCGACGATGACCGTGGGTTTGAGGAGCGATTAGAGGAGTTCGATCATTATTGTTGGGTATTGAAGTGTGCGATTAGTGAAATCGAAACTGTTGATTAGTTATGATTCGATTATACAGATGATGCAGTGTAGTTTTTGGTGGCATTTTCAGTAGTAATCGGGGTCAAGATGACTGAGTAATGCAATGGAAGAAGCTGTCATGGGGCTGGAGTATTATCGACAGTAAGGTGTTCGAGGAAATGCCATAATGAGTAATTGCAATGAAGGGAGACTGTTTATTCGGTGAGATATACGTTTTTATTTAATTTAAATTTCATAGGATTTATTTATTTAATTAATTTATTTAGTTAGTTTAAATCAAAATAGTTAAATCATTTAAACAAGAATTAAATGATCATTCGTATACAGGAAATTTCGTTCGAAAAATTTATAGCTGACAAGACAGAATTAAACAAGATATTCGACAATGGAAAATCAGGTGAGTAAATCTCACTCACCTTTTATTTATAATTATTTTTATTTCGTTAAAAATAATTGTTGTTGCTCGTTTGGATTTTTCTGCTTGTTTATATATATTAGTTATTTAGGCTATTATATATATATTGGGTTGATTGATTGGTTGGATTCCCGCAGTCTCATTAGCGGATGCCCGCAGTTTCATAGCGGATGATTACCCTATACGCCCCACGCTATGATTAGTGGATGACCTTCTATACCGCGATATTCTGCCACGAAGCAGAATTGGTATTATTTATGTGCTAACATCTGTGGATGCAGGAAAACAGGTTGGAGGAATCCAACTGGATTCCTCAAAAATATATTATCTGTTTGTTTATTTGTTTGCATATATATTGTTATATATGATGTGTTAGAAAATTAAATAATTCGTTGCTTTGTGTGTTTAAATATCACTGGGCTTGAATATTGATTTATAAAAATATCGTGAAAGGATATTGGCGATTTAAAAAGGAAAAATTCTATTTTTAAATAGAATTTGAATTTTAAATGGAAATAAAAATAAAACAAGTAGTTTCTTTATAAACGAAGTTTATAAATAGTTCCTTTATAACGAAGTTATAAACGAAGTAAAAAGAATTATCATTTGATAATTCAAAAATAGAAATACAAGCATGGAATTGAAATTTGAGATGGAATTTCAAAATAAGATGTGAGAATGAAATTTAAATGAAATTTGAGTATAAACAATTGAATAGTAGAATTAGAAAAGAAGTTTAACTATTCGAATTTTAAATAAAAGGAAAGGGAGATTGAATATTAGAAAATTCAAATAAGAAGTTCAAATAGAATTTGAATAGATGAAATTAGAATGAAAAATAGAATTTTTATTCAAGGAATAAAAATAAAATTTGAATTCAAAGGAATTCGAATAAAGAGATTTGAATGTAGAATTTCAAAAGAGAATTTGAAATATAGAATTTCAAAGAGAAATTGAATAGAATTTGAAATATAGTATTTCAAAGAAGAATTCAAATGTGAAATTTGAATAGAGATTTGAATTGGAATTCAAATATGAAATTTGAATTGAGATTTGAAATAGAAATTCAAGTGTTGAATTTGAACATGGAATTGAATATAGAAATTTAAGTAGAAATTTGAATATGAGATTTCAAAATAGAATTTGAAATAAACTTTGGAAATAGGATTTTCAAAGTAGAATTTGAAATAAAATTTCAAATAGGATTTCAAAATAGGAAATCCAAATAGTTTTGAAATGGAATTTGAATTCAAGGGAATTCCAATGAATTTGAATATTAGAAATTCAAATGGTATTGAAAATGAGTTTGAATATTTGAAATTCAAATGGTGTTGAAAATGAATTTGAATATTAGATATTCAAATGGGTTCAAAAATGGAAATTGAAATTTGAATATAAGAGATTCAAATTGAATTCAAATGAGATTTGACCTATGGAATTTGAATATGAAATTCAAATGGGTTTTAAACTATGGAAATTTGAATAAAGAATTTAAAAAGAAGTTTGAATATTTGAATTCCAATAGAATTCAAATATAGAAATTGGAACATAGAAGTTCAAATGGAATTTAAAAATAGAGTTTGAAGAAAAGAATTCAAATGAATTCAAATATAGAATTTGAATATAGGGAATTCAAATAGAAATTCAAATATTGAATTTGAATATCAAATAGAAAAGGAATTGGGATTTGAAATATAAAATTCAAAAGTGAGATTGGAATTTGAATCAAGGAATTCAGATAAGGTTAAAACGAAGTTGAATTCATTTTTAAGAAGTTTAAAAAGTTATATATATAAATATAATTAAAACGAACTCGCCGCAGCACTGCAGTTCGTAAATTGGCGATTCGAACTTCAATCGAATATACAGGACTCAATTGAAGTCGGAATTCTTCGAAACAAGAAACGTCAGGACCGGTTTGATAATAGTTTTCTAATGAAGGAGAAAAATCTGAATTTCGTCGTATAGATTTTGAGATATGTCAAAATCAAATTTTCAGAAAAACAGCGCCAGAACTATTTAACGACCAAAATGGTTTATTTAATATTTTAAAGGGATTTTAAGCAAATAAAATCCGAAGTTTCTATTTAGAAAATTTCAGAGTTGAGTTGTAAAATATATGCGAATTCAAGTTGTGTAAATGAGTATGAGTTTTGAAACAGAAACCAGATTTTTGATTTATTGAATGGAATTAACTAAATTGAATAGAAATTAGTTAAGACGATTTCGAATGGATATTGGGGGTTGAATAAATAAATTCGATTTGAAAATTTATATTCAAAATCAAAAAGAGAACTAGAATTGAAATCAAAATTCAATTTGGTTATGGACGAGTTAACATTTTGTTTGAACATGTATGTTCAACAAAAAGTGAAATAGGCAAGATGGCCAATTTAAAGAATAAATGGGCGAAACTGAATTCAAACGATTAGATGGTGTTGAATTGAATCGCAAACAGGTGAACATGTGTAAGCAGGTTTGATAGGAAGTATATGAAGATTTAAATTTATGTGCTCGACAACAAGGTACATGTTTAATTCATATATGGGTTTTGTGCGCCGTATCGGCAAGCCGCTTGGCTTTTCCTTTTTCTTTTCGATTGAGGAAGATACCGGGAAGCTATTTGAAATTTCCCGATGCTCCCGATACAGGGGAGGTTATGGCGAATTTTTCCGGGAATTTAAGGAGTTAGAATATTTTTAAGAAATTTGACAATTGGAAATCTATATATCGATATATATAGAACTCGATAAGGAAACGAAATCAAAAATGGCATAAAGGGCCAAGATTGATTATTGAAATTATTTGGGTAACAAATATTGATAAAGGAAATGGAGAAGAGATTTAATTAATGAAATATTAATTAAAGGGCCCAGTGATTTGTTTGATATGTTGGATGAACACTTGTTTTTATTCGATAGTTAAATCACAGACTATCGAAGTTTTTGACCATCGTTGTCAATATGGAGAGACCGGTTGGATTATTATCCGAAGAACCACTCCGTATCGGCATAAGCGTTGCGAACCAAGTATGCTGAATATATTGAAGACGGAGTAAAGTGCAAGGGCTTTTCTATTTATAGAAATAGTGCCTTCGGTGTCGTTCAATCCCAGAACGAACGTAAATGGACGAATGTCTGACAGAGTATTTCCAATGATCAAATGGGTTGGTCTGTATGAATGTATATGGTTGCAACGGATTTATCCCTTAGCATAATATCCAGAATATTTGTGCAAACTCAACTAGTGATTAACGGATCTGACAATGTGGCATTCAAAGTGATTGTGCTATCAAGGAATGGTAAGTATTCGTAGCCTCAGGCCTCAACAACCGGGAAATGACAAAAATCGGGCAGGCAGCATGGCTATGTGGGTCGCACCCATTAGGGTGTATAATCACCTATCTAGAGAAATTTCTTTTGTTTCTAAATCTATCGATTCTGCCCATTCGGGAAACGGTGGTTTGAGTCCAACCGTTGGTGATATACATTCGATACACTCAAGCGAAATGAGTGGTCGATCATGTGTGGGCCGGGTTGCAAGATGTTCTTGTTGAACCCAGGTGTATTTGCCTCTAGAGATACATCATCGGAAGGTTGTCCCATACCTTGTCATGTTGGAAATCCAATCTCCAATAAGCGCCATGCGGTTTTTGATTTTATAATATATATGTGGAGCGTGAGATGCAAGCGTTCTGCTATTTGGTTATTTACTTGATGTAGACATTATTATAATATCACTGGATTTGATATCAAAGTGTTTTGGGTTATAGTAAGGTAAAAACCGTCCATGTTTATGTGTGGGCTGGTCTTACTATTACCTTTTCTTTCGAAAAGAGTTTTTGAAAGTTAAACAAGTGGTTGGAGTTTACTCACACCAGTCCCATGACTGACCCAGAGTTTATTTTGTTTTGTTTTCCCTAAACTCTTGGGTGCCCAAATTTGCACGGGCAGTCAAGTGTTTCAGGCTTTTACAGATACACTTGGAGGAGCTTGAAGCAGGAGGCTTCAACGTTAGTTATTTAGAGTTACTTCCGCTGGATCAAATGTTATGTGTACTCTGATGATGGTATGTGTATATGTACAAAACAGATTTGTATTTCAAAGCTTATGTTATAGAATATATTTTATTCGTTCCGCTGTGAGTTGTGATCTTCGTTTTTCTTCTATTCTAATATTTCTTTCTTTCTATTTCTCATCCTCTAACTTCTTTCTAATAATGAGTCGTATTTCTGTGTTATTTGGGTTGGACGTATGGTGTGTTTAGTCAACTCAGATAGCACGGACATGCGGGTCGTTTCAGTTGGTATCAGAGCTGGTTGCTTAATTGGTACGGATGATAGGGGGTTCTCGCTTCGCGTTAGGTGGCGAACGGGAGACTCTTACCCCTACATCTCCCGACAATGTGGGTTGGTCGAGTCGAGAGGCTGGCCGTAAAAGCAGTTCTGAGGTATCTCTGTAAGCCACGCTGGGAGGTTAGCCCAGTGCCGAGGGAGGAGAGGATGGTTGAAAAGCCTACTCGAATCTCGGGGTCTTTACAGTTGGTATCAGAGCTTAGGTTGAGTGAATACCTAGGCTTGTGTGGCATGTGCTCATTAGAGATAGGGTCAGTAGTACCCTAGAATGAGTTGAGCGTATATTTACGAGAGAGCGTATTTGTAAATTGATATAAAAATTGTTTTATATTGTGTTGGCTAGTCTGTAGAGTGGTTTATGAATTCTGGTCGAATCGTGGGACGCCACGAAGTCGATAGGGATTTCTAAAAACTTGAACAGAAAATACAACATGGTATTGTTTCCAAGTGGGTAAATGAAATAATTTTACCCAAAATTTCTATTTTTGATATAGAAAGAATAATTTTTGAAATTATAATTATTATATGGATGTGTTGATTGTTAAGATTATAATCAAACGAGATTATAATATTAGAATGGTTATTTATAACCAAATAAAATTTGTATATGAAAAGAAAAAAAATATATACAAATGAGATGAATTAGAATAAAATTCAAACCAGAATTTGGAATTTAAATCCTGGGAATTTGGAAAAATATTTTTCAAAGTATATTAAAATAGTATAGATTTGTTTTAAAAGGATTTGAAAGAAAATCATTTTAGATGGATTTTGAAATAATAAAGCACTGAACTCACTTCAGTGGCTGGGAAATAATTCTGATAATGATTGCAACATCATCAGGGTTCATTTTCGAGTTTCTAAGTGATGAATTGCTACCTTAGAAAAAGTTTTGATGGAAATTTGTTTGAAAGAAAACAAGTAGATTGGAAATTCAAATGTTTTGAATTGAGATGAAAATAAGTATAAGTATACATTTATGTATTTCAAAGGATTTGAAATAAAAACCCTGTGATTTGGATTCTGGAATTAAAATTTAACTGAAGCAAGTTAAATGGTTCGAGGTTAATAAATTGACTAGAATCAATTTGAAATAAATTGAAATAAATATGAATTGAATGGGAAGGCATATGAAAGGAAGAAGACCAAAGTTTTGGTGAAATTAAATATGTTGAAATATAAGGAGATGAGTTTCAACATAAAGGAGTTTGAAAAGTAATAGGTTTGTACCATTTTCCTACTTTAACAATTTCGAGGACGAAATTATTTTAAGGGGGAAGGAATGTAACGACCCAGATTTTTGAACAGCTTATTTTAAATATTTAGTATGGTTTTAAATATTGAATTTAAAATATAAATGGTATTTTATTGGGTTATTGTTTAAATAATCGAAATACGATTTATTTGGATAATTATCGAAATACGAGAAGTCGAAATAATTCAATTTGAAGATAAAACTGAACGATGATAATAGAAATTCATTGATGAAGAATTTATTTTGAATTTAAAATGATTTAATATGGTTATTTTAAATATACGTTCAAATTTAATTGTATAATCTATTTCATTGAATTCAGAATAGTGAATAACGTTGGAAACATCGGTCGTCACGGTTGAATAGTGGTTCGGGATTACTAGTTAAGGACCGCGAAATATTTTAATTTATTTAATTAAAATAAAATCAATATAAATAATAATAGAAGAAAAAAAAAAATCAGAGCCGACCTACAAACTAAAATCCTCGCCACCCTATTCTTCTCGAGCCAACTAAATTGTCTGTTATGCTTCATATCAAGGAGGCAACAAATCAATGGCCTTGTACTCGGTTGTCCCCTCTCCATCTATAAATCACGACACTCCCTTCTCTTTTCTTTAGTTTCTTCATTTTCAGTTCCTCAGATAAGTAAATGTCGTGACTTCCTATATCAATTCAAAATAGAATCGATTCCAGAAAATTGAAGAAAAAGGGCGCGATGCAAGTATTGGGATTTATTGGCTTCGTTCTTCAGTTCCGTCTTGTATCTGATGTCGCGATTCAAGCCAAGAGGTTGGACGTCGCCGTTGGATTTGGGAGGATCCGATCTTCAGCTACGGTTGCGATGTACTGGGTCTCCATTTTGGTGCGATGGCAGGTCTCGAGTCCGACAGTGATGTGAATTAGGGTTCATGGGGTATGGCGCGACGATGACCGTGGGTTTGAGGAGCGATTAGAGGAGTTCGATCATTATTGTTGGGTATTGAAGTGTGCGATTAGTGAAATCGAAACTGTTGATTAGTTATGATTCGATTATACAGATGATGCAGTGTAGTTTTTGGTGGCATTTTCAGTAGTAATCGGGGTCAAGATGACTGAGTAATGCAATGGAAGAAGCTGTCGTGGGGCTGGAGTATTATCGACAGTAAGGTGTTCGAGGAAATGCCATAATGAGTAATTGCAATGAAGGGAGACTGTTTATTCGGTGAGATATACGTTTTTATTTAATTTAAATTTCATAGGATTTATTTATTTAATTAATTTATTTAGTTAGTTTAAATCAAAATAGTTAAATCATTTAAACAAGAATTAAATGATCATTCGTATACAGGAAATTTCGTTCGAAAAATTTATAGCTGACAAGACAGAATTAAACAAGATATTCGACAATGGAAAATCAGGTGAGTAAATCTCACTCACCTTTTATTTATAATTATTTTTATTTCGTTAAAAATAATTGTTGTTGCTCGTTTGGATTTTTCTGCTTGTTTATATATATTAGTTATTTAGGCTATTATATATATATATTGGGTTGATTGATTGGTTGGATTCCCGCAGTCTCATTAGCGGATGCCCGCAGTTTCATAGCGGATGATTACCCTATACGCCCCACGCTATGATTAGTGGATGACCTTCTATACCGCGATATTCTGCCACGAAGCAGAATTGGTATTATTTATGTGCTAACATCTGTGGATGCAGGAAAACAGGTTGGAGGAATCCAACTGGATTCCTCAAAAATATATTATCTATTTGTTTATTTGTTTGCATATATATTGTTATATATGATGTGTTAGAAAATTAAATAATTCGTTGCTTTGTGTGTTTAAATATCACTGGGCTTGAATATTGATTTATAAAAATATCGTGAAAGGATATTGGCGATTTAAAAAGGAAAAATTCTATTTTTAAATAGAATTTGAATTTTAAATGGAAATAAAAATAAAACAAGTAGTTTCTTTATAAACGAAGTTTATAAATAGTTCCTTTATAACGAAGTTATAAACGAAGTAAAAAGAATTATCATTTGATAATTCAAAAATAGAAATACAAGCATGGAATTGAAATTTGAGATGGAATTTCAAAATAAGATGTGAGAATGAAATTTAAATGAAATTTGAGTATAAACAATTGAATAGTAGAATTAGAAAAGAAGTTTAACTATTCGAATTTTAAATAAAAGGAAAGGGAGATTGAATATTAGAAAATTCAAATAAGAAGTTCAAATAGAATTTGAATAGATGAAATTAGAATGAAAAATAGAATTTTTATTCAAGGAATAAAAATAAAATTTGAATTCAAAGGAATTCGAATAAAGAGATTTGAATGTAGAATTTCAAAAGAGAATTTGAAATATAGAATTTCAAAGAGAAATTGAATAGAATTTGAAATATAGTATTTCAAAGAAGAATTCAAATGTGAAATTTGAATAGAGATTTGAATTGGAATTCAAATATGAAATTTGAATTGAGATTTGAAATAGAAATTCAAGTGTTGAATTTGAACATGGAATTGAATATAGAAATTTAAGTAGAAATTTGAATATGAGATTTCAAAATAGAATTTGAAATAAACTTTGGAAATAGGATTTTCAAAGTAGAATTTGAAATAAAATTTCAAATAGGATTTCAAAATAGGAAATCCAAATAGTTTTGAAATGGAATTTGAATTCAAGGGAATTCCAATGAATTTGAATATTAGAAATTCAAATGGTATTGAAAATGAGTTTGAATATTTGAAATTCAAATGGTGTTGAAAATGAATTTGAATATTAGATATTCAAATGGGTTCAAAAATGGAAATTGAAATTTGAATATAAGAGATTCAAATTGAATTCAAATGAGATTTGACCTATGGAATTTGAATATGAAATTCAAATGGGTTTTAAACTATGGAAATTTGAATAAAGAATTTAAAAAGAAGTTTGAATATTTGAATTCCAATAGAATTCAAATATAGAAATTGGAACATAGAAGTTCAAATGGAATTTAAAAATAGAGTTTGAAGAAAAGAATTCAAATGAATTCAAATATAGAATTTGAATATAGGGAATTCAAATAGAAATTCAAATATTGAATTTGAATATCAAATAGAAAAGGAATTGGGATTTGAAATATAAAATTCAAAAGTGAGATTGGAATTTGAATCAAGGAATTCAGATAAGGTTAAAACGAAGTTGAATTCATTTTTAAGAAGTTTAAAAAGTTATATATATAAATATAATTAAAACGAACTCGCCGCAGCACTGCAGTTCGTAAATTGGCGATTCGAACTTCAATCGAATATACAGGACTCAATTGAAGTCGGAATTCTTCGAAACAAGAAACGTCAGGACCGGTTTGATAATAGTTTTCTAATGAAGGAGAAAAATCTGAATTTCGTCGTATAGATTTTGAGATATGTCAAAATCAAATTTTCAGAAAAACAGCGCCAGAACTATTTAACGACCAAAATGGTTTATTTAATATTTTAAAGGGATTTTAAGCAAATAAAATCCGAAGTTTCTATTTAGAAAATTTCAGAGTTGAGTTGTAAAATATATGCGAATTCAAGTTGTGTAAATGAGTATGAGTTTTGAAACAGAAACCAGATTTTTGATTTATTGAATGGAATTAACTAAATTGAATAGAAATTAGTTAAGACGATTTCGAATGGATATTGGGGGTTGAATAAATAAATTCGATTTGAAAATTTATATTCAAAATCAAAAAGAGAACTAGAATTGAAATCAAAATTCAATTTGGTTATGGACGAGTTAAACATTTTGTTTGAACATGTATGTTCAACAAAAAGTGAAATAGGCAAGATGGCCAATTTAAAGAATAAATGGGCGAAACTGAATTCAAACGATTAGATGGTGTTGAATTGAATCGCAAACAGGTGAACATGTGTAAGCAGGTTTGATAGGAAGTATATGAAGATTTAAATTTATGTGCTCGACAACAAGGTACATGTTTAATTCATATATGGGTTTTGTGCGCCGTATCGGCAAGCCGCTTGGCTTTTCCTTTTTCTTTTCGATTGAGGAAGATACCGGGAAGCTATTTGAAATTTCCCGATGCTCCCGATACAGGGGAGGTTATGGCGAATTTTTCCGGGAATTTAAGGAGTTAGAATATTTTTAAGAAATTTGACAATTGGAAATCTATATATCGATATATATAGAACTCGATAAGGAAACGAAATCAAAAATGGCATAAAGGGCCAAGATTGATTATTGAAATTATTTGGGTAACAAATATTGATAAAGGAAATGGAGAAGAGATTTAATTAATGAAATATTAATTAAAGGGCCCAGTGATTTGTTTGATATGTTGGATGAACACTTGTTTTTATTCGATAGTTAAATCACAGACTATCGAAGTTTTTGACCATCGTTGTCAATATGGAGAGACCGGTTGGATTATTATCCGAAGAACCACTCCGTATCGGCATAAGCGTTGCGAACCAAGTATGCTGAATATATTGAAGACGGAGTAAAGTGCAAGGGCTTTTCTATTTATAGAAATAGTGCCTTCGGTGTCGTTCAATCCCAGAACGAACGTAAATGGACGAATGTCTGACAGAGTATTTCCAATGATCAAATGGGTTGGTCTGTATGAATGTATATGGTTGCAACGGATTTATCCCTTAGCATAATATCCAGAATATTTGTGCAAACTCAACTAGTGATTAACGGATCTGACAATGTGGCATTCAAAGTGATTGTGCTATCAAGGAATGGTAAGTATTCGTAGCCTCAGGCCTCAACAACCGGGAAATGACAAAAATCGGGCAGGCAGCATGGCTATGTGGGTCGCACCCATTAGGGTGTATAATCACCTATCTAGAGAAATTTCTTTTGTTTCTAAATCTATCGATTCTGCCCATTCGGGAAACGGTGGTTTGAGTCCAACCGTTGGTGATATACATTCGATACACTCAAGCGAAATGAGTGGTCGGTCATGTGTGGGCCGGGTTGCAAGATGTTCTTGTTGAACCCAGGTGTATTTGCCTCTAGAGATACATCATCGGAAGGTTGTCCCATACCTTGTCATGTTGGAAATCCAATCTCCAATAAGCGCCATGCGGTTTTTGATTTTATAATATATATGTGGAGCGTGAGATGCAAGCGTTCTGCTATTTGGTTATTTACTTGATGTAGACATTATTATAATATCACTGGATTTGATATCAAAGTGTTTTGGGTTATAGTAAGGTAAAAACCGTCCATGTTTATGTGTGGGCTGGTCTTACTATTACCTTTTCTTTCGAAAAGAGTTTTTGAAAGTTAAACAAGTGGTTGGAGTTTACTCACACCAGTCCCATGACTGATCCAGAGTTTATTTTGTTTTGTTTTCCCTAAACTCTTGGGTGCCCAAATTTGCACGGGCAGTCAAGTGTTTCAGGCTTTTACAGATACACTTGGAGGAGCTTGAAGCAGGAGGCTTCAACGTTAGTTATTTAGAGTTACTTCCGCTGGATCAAATGTTATGTGTACTCTGATGATGGTATGTGTATATGTACAAAACAGATTTGTATTTCAAAGCTTATGTTATAGAATATATTTTATTCGTTCCGCTGTGAGTTGTGATCTTCGTTTTTCTTCTATTCTAATATTTCTTTCTTTCTATTTCTCATCCTCTAACTTCTTTCTAATAATGAGTCGTATTTCTGTGTTATTTGGGTTGGATGTATGGTGTGTTTAGTCAACTCAGATAGCACGGACATGCGGGTCGTTTCACTAACGCCCAAAACCGCTGCTCTGGACCCTACAGTGCCACCGCACCCTCTGCCAACACGCCTGCGCCTCCCCAACTCCCACCAAGACCGACAGTGAAAACACCCCTTCCAATTTGAGCTGTAAGTTTCTTTTTTATTTATTTATTATTTTAGTTTATTTAATTTAGTAAGTGATTAAACTCCTGATTTTTAAATAAAATAGCATTAGAAAAAAAAGATGTGATTTTTAAAGAGAAAAAGATGTGATTTTTATCATAGGAAAGAAGTGATTTTTATCATAGAAAAGAGATGATTTTTATATGAACGATACATGAACAAAAAATGTGATTATATATATATATATAATGTTATGATAAAAATACGATTTTTAAAATGAAATGACATTGTAAAATATGGTTTTTATAATAAGAAATTTTTGGTTTTTATAATGTTTTCATGAACAAAAAGATTTGATTTTTATTCAAGGAAAGATCTGATTTTTATGCATACAACTTTGTTTTCAAAATCAGATTTTTATGTATATGACTTTGTTTGAAAAATGTGATCTATACCCATATGGATTTGAAATAAAAGTATGATTTTTACACATAAGGATTTGAAGTAAAAATATGATTTTTATATATGTATCAAAATAAAAATTTGATTTTTATTATATATATAGTGAAGTAAAAATATGATTTTTATCTATTTGAATGAAGCAATAAAAATACGATTTTTACTATGAACAGCTTGAAAAGGAGTGTGATGGAATGGAATGAAATCAAAACAAAATCCGAACCGTTCAGAAATAGAGAATGGCGGAGTGGATCCCCAAGATGAGAACTTCTCACTTTAAATTTTATTTTCTAATTAGAAATATATACTAGGATGTAGACGGTGCTTAGCAGCACCTGACACCCGTCGTCCACAGACCATGGACGACTTGTTTGTTTGTTTGATTTTGTTGTGAAAATTGTTTGTGTGATGTGGAATGGAAATAAATATTTTATAGTTAAAAATATAAGTTTTAACGTGTATATGAATAAAATAAATATTTATAAACAAATCGAACGATTTTTTTTATGTACACACATTTGACTGATATTGATTGGGACGATATATTTTACACATCTTCCAACTGCACAAATAAATATGTGTTTGTTGTTTGAAAATCCCATAGGGGTATTGAGATGATATTGGACATACACTAATCCCAATATATAGTTGTATGTCAATCGATTGGTTGACAGGCTGTTGTAAGCATTGAATATTTGTATTTAATGCTTATGCAGTTGTGTAATGCACTCTGGACGATGGTTGACTGTGTTTGGTTATTGTTGTGTATATGTGTGTATGAAATCCATTTAATCACATTATATGGTAATTGACTGGGTCTGATTCCATTTCAGAAAGAATAAATATTTTAAAATAACGAATATTTTAAAACAATGAATATTTTAAAATAATATTCAGTAATGGATCAAAATCTGATTTTGATGTCCGATTTGGGATGGACCAAATATATTTAAATATATAAAGCCGTGTTGATTAGATTAACGCCATTTTGATGTGAACGATATTTATATCGATTTTATTCATTTTTATAATGAATATAAAAAAGGAAGTGATTTCAAAAATCTATTGTTTTGAAAATACTATCATTATATCGATGATATGGAATATTCAATTTTGATTTGAAATTGAGTATGAAGTTGAAATCATTTTGAAACTGAATTTAAAACGATTTATAAAATACAATTTAAATGGAAATCGATGAAATATATATATTATATATTATAAATATATAATGGCCTGAATAGAACGTGCCGCGCCGCGGCAGTTCGCGAATTTCGACCATTGACTTCGAATGGACATTACGGGAGATCCAACCATCGGATTCTCCTAAAACAGGAACCGTTGGGTTCGTATCGAAAAGAGATTTCCAAAGAATAATAGAGATTTGAAATCTAACAGTTGGATTTGGAATTATGTCCAAATCAAATTTGGAAAAGGTCGTTGTAAGTGCAGTTCGATGGCCGTTTATGGAAATCGACTGTACGGGCCTTAATAAAATTATTAAAAATATCAATAATTTGTGTAAAATCATAATAAATGATCTGGAAAGAATTGGGATGAAAAATTCCATATTTGAAAAGATAAAAATATTTTTTTATTGTAATGAACTAGTTATGAACTAGAATTGTAAATCCAGTATTTTTAAATAAATGAATTGGATTTGAAATGGTTTTAAAACTAACCGTAATTTCCAATATATGAATTGGAATGGATTTGAATCGAAATTATCTTCAGAATATTTTGATATTGGATTCCATGATTATACGGATATTGTGGAGGAATTTGGAAGATATATATATCGTTATTCTAATACGATATTTGTTTATTTCAGAATTTGATATTGAATATAAGCCGATATATTTTCTATTCGGAGACTTGTATTTAATATCAAATGGGATTTGGGTTTGTCGTGAACGGTGTCTTCATTAACACTATTCTTAAACCCAATTGAGAAAAGATAAAATCTTTTTATTTAGATTTAATGAAGTATACCAATTAACTAATATTTAATTGGAATTGATTTTTTGGGTTTATCATGAATGGTGTTTTAAATAACACTTATTCTTTGACCCGATAATAAAGGGGAATGTGGATTGGGTTTATTGTTAACTGTCTTTTTAATGACATCCATTCTCTAACCCGATTTACAGTGAAATGTGATTTGGAATTTATAAATCTTTTTATTTAGATTTAGCGGGAATTTTCCAAAGTAAAGCTTTCCAATTTAATATATTAAATTGGAATTGAATGGAATTCGATTTGATAATAATCAAAGTGAACTTCTGTGGAGGAAGACTGTTAATATATATGGAATTAAAAGGCTTTGCCGTTATTCCATTTATATTATTAGTCGGATACGGAAATTGATATCGATTATATATTGATTTGTTTTCACGTGAAGATTCCATAATTAATGGAATGTGATTTGGGGTTTATTGTGAACTGTGATTTAAATGACATTAGTTCTTTAACCCAGTTAAAGACAGGATTACATGTCTATCATTGTATTTCAAACTGTATGGGTGATCTCTGCTAAATATATATCTGTTTGGTGGTTGAGAATTTTTTCTCTTGCTGAACACCCTTCTCTAAAACGCACGAGTTCAGAGGTTATATATCAACAGAAATTAATAGTATGGCGTAGATTGTCGATGCGGCATGTTTGATTTTCCAAAGATTGATTTTTGGGAAGATTAAAACCAAGTAGTTTTTTAATGAATCTTTAATTAGATTGAAATGTGAATTGATAATTTAAATTATCAAATTTGGAAAATGATCGAGTGTGGAGTATCACCAGTTTTGCTCCAACCGATAGTTAAATCTTTAATTAGATTTGAACGGGAAATGGTAATTAATTTTACCGATAAGACCTTGGTGTTAGTTATGGAGTTTTACTAGTTTTGCTCTGTGGTATGTTTAGGTTGGGATTGGGAAACTAAACAAATGATTACTTCGGTAAGGTGTGCTAATCCCGACTAGTTTGGAAAACCATAATATGGTTTGAAATGATATACAAAGGAAGATTAAAGAATAAATATAAAGAATTTATCTTTGATAAAATTAATGGGAACCTTTCCCAAAGCATAAGAATATTTGAATAAAAGAATATTCTGGATTGGAATGAGACGTGTGTTGTGTTTTATAACACTTGTTTATTATATACGCAAGTTATTCGAAAAGGCTGGGTTTATACCCATTTCGAATAACTGTTTCGACGATAAGTCGACGATGAAGATAGTGGTTGAAGACCGGAGGTCTTTACATCGTTTGGATGATTACAGATGTCTTGATTGGGTTGTACACCCAAGACGAGGTAATAAGTGGCGATCGTCCAGACGTACTTGGAGATCGACGGATATGCGAGGACCTCTCTCCTATATTGGACATACGGGACGAGGAATAAGGTGCCACCGGTTTCGTTCAGAACCAAAACGGATGTGTAAATGGATTGTGTGTCTGACATTGGATTTTATTCTGTGTTGATTGATTTCTATTAAATATATATCTGTTTGGCGGCGGAGAATTTATTCTCTTGTTTAACTCCCTTTCTGAGACATATGAGCTCAGAGGTTATATATCGATAGATATCAGTCGCATGGCATGAATTGCCTGTATGGAATGCTGAGATGCAGTGATCAAGGCTTTTGTTGAAAAGCAAAGTCTTGTGGTTGATGATCAAAGCACGGCTTTAATACAGTGTAGCTTTGTGTATTGCGTTAACTCGCGAGCCTCACACCTCGGTATGAGTTAAAAACGGGATAAGGACCGCTAGGTGAACAAAATGTTTCTTTCTAGCTATGGGTGGTGTCAGCGTTTTAATAGCCCTGACATTGTTGATTATTATACCTTTATGGATGTTGGAATGCGAGGAGCCTCGGATATATCGGTCTCTTCGGAGCCGATGGATAGGTCCGATAGGACCGAGAAACGTGTGTTCAGGAATTGCCAGTCCACTAACGTAAGTGTGGACTGGCCCAGCCGATACCAAGGATTCTATGCGGGGAATCCTGAGGCATTTTCTAGAGTGTCTCGAAGCCGGTGAGGAGTATATCCCTTTCCTCGACTCATGATGGAAATCCAATTTCAAATACGTGACATTTCGGTTTTATTTGTAGAGCCTAGTATGGCGACATAGTGGGATGGGGCACTATGTCGTCTATGATTGATACATTTATATTTGAAGTTGTTTTCATACACTTTACACTATAATAATATCAAAATGATTTGTTTTAAACGTACCAAGCATATTTGGCTATTATAAGGTAAAACTCTATCCTCCGGCTTGCGTTGCATTGTGTGACAGGACCTGAGTCTTATAATAGCTTCATTTTTCAAAAAAGCATTGCGTTGTTTATTCTATGCACAAGTATTCTTGGGAGGAAACCCGTTCCGTGTTATATGGCGTGGTCCCTTGAATAACTCTCTTTTAAAGTAAACTTTTAAATAATTGTTTTAGTTCTCGCACCAGTCACAAGACCGACCTGGAGTTTATTGTTTTAAACTAAACTCTGGGTGCCCCTATTGTTCACACAGGCAGCTAGTAGTTTTGGTTTTGTAGATTTATATTCACAGGATCCTGGTTTACAGCTGGAATGATATTCGGAAAGCTCTGTATCCATATCTCTCCTTCAGTTGTGTTTTTTATTGTTTTTCGATGCTATGTAATGTAATTTAAATCTCTGATATTTATCAAATGTATATTATTTATTTATACTCTGTATATTCTTGTACTCTAATGTAAATTGTTGTAATAAGCAATGAAATGTTCTTCAGACTGTATTTTGATTCTTCTTATTCTCAAAGTCAATCCAGCTTTCCTTCTCGGGGAAGTTCGGGTCGTTTCAGAACAAATAATATACATCTAATAAATATAAGAGATTTACAAATTACAGTGTAATGGAAAATGGTACAAAACACAACTGAAAGAGATACACGGACATAGAGCTTTCCGAATATCATTCCAGCTGTAAACCAGGATCCTATGATTATAAATATGCAAAACCAAAACTACTAGCTGCCCGTGTGGAAAATAGGGGCACCCAGTGTTTAGGTTGAAACAATAAACTCCAGGTCAATCATGTGACTGGTGTGAGAACTAAAACAGTTATTTAATCTTTACTTTGAAAATAAAGTAAATTAAGGGACCCCGCCGTATAACATGGAACGGGTTTCCTCCCAAGAATACCAGTGCATCAAACAAACAGCGCACTGCCTTTTGGTAAAATGAAGCTATTATAAGACCCAGGTCCCATAACACAATGCAACGCAAGCCAGAGGATAAGGTTTTCCCTTATAATAGTCAAACATGCTTGGTACGTTTAAAACAAATCATTTGATACTATTATAAGTGCATAGTGTATAAACCAACTTCAAATATAAATGTATCAATCCTAGACGGCACGGGTACCATCTATCATGTCGCCATACTAGTTCTGCAATTAAAACCGCAAAATCACGTATTAGAAGTTGGATTTCCACCTGAGAACCAAGGCAAGGGATCGTCCTTAACGCTTCGAGACTCTCTAGCCCGAGCCTCAGGCTAGCCACAACTGCACCTAGGAGCCATAGGGCCGGTCCACACGAAGTGGATTAAAATGCCTAAACAATACGTTTCCCCGCCCTATGGGGCATAAATGAGCTAGATGACTCAATATCCATTGGCTCCGTGTAACCGATATACCTGAGGCGCCTCGCTATCCATCATCCACATAAGTAAAATGTCTGGGCTTGCAAAACCCTGACACCACTCCTAGCTAGAAGGAAACGCACGTTCTCCCTTGATCCTTCTCCCGTTTCTGGTCACACCGGGGTGAGAGGCTCGCGAATTAACGCTATACACAAAGTTATGCTATATTAAGGTCGTGCTTTGATCACCAACCACAAGACTCTTCTTTTCAACAGAAGCCTTGATCGTTTGCATCTTATCATGCCACACAGGCAATTCATGCTATGCAACCGATGTCTATCAATCACACAGCCGATGTCAGACACACATCCATTTACAAGATCATTCTGGGTCTGAATGAAACCGGAGGCACCTTATTCCTCGTGCCATATGTCCAGTATAGGAGAGAGGTCCTCGCATATCTGGTCGATCTCCAAGTATGTCTGGGTGATCACCACTTATTACCTCATCTTGGGTGTACAGCCGAATCAACACATCGGTAATCATCCAAACGATGTGAAGACCTCTGGTCTTTAACCACAGTCTTCATCGTCGACATATCGACGAATCAGTTATTCAGAATGGGTATAAACCCAGCCTTCAAATAACTCGCGTATATAATAAACAAGTGCTATAAAAACACAATATATTCCTCATTCCAATTATGAATATTCTTTTATTCAAATATTCATATCCTTCGGGAAAAGTTCCCATTAATTTTATCAAAGATAAATTCTTTAAATTTATTCTTTAATCTTCCTTTGGATATCAATTCAAACTAAATTAAGATTTATCCCAATCAGTCGGGATTAGCGCACCTTACCGAAGTAATCATTTGTTTAATTTCCCAATCCCAACCTATTCATCCCATGGAGCAAAACTGGAAATACTCCATAACTAACACCACAGTGTTATCGGTAAAATTAATTATCATTTCCCATTCAAATCTAATTAAAGATTTAACTATCGCTAGGAGCAAAACTGGTAATACTCCATTCTCGATGATTACCCAAATTTGATAATTTAAATTACCAATTCCCATTTTAATTTAATTAAAGATTTATTAAAACTCTAATTCAGTTTTAATCTCCAAAAATCATTGCTTAATGGTTATTCAAAGTTAATAAATTAATCTTATCTTTAACTGGGTTAAATAACCAATGTCATTTAAAACACAGCTCACGATAAACCCAAAATCACATTCCATTAACAATGGAATCTTCACAGAAAATAGATCAATATATATAATCGATATAAACTTCCATATCCAACTGATAATATAAATGGAATAACGGAAAAGCCTTTTAAATTCCATATATATAGTAACAGTCTTCCTCCATAGAAGTTCACTTCGATTATTACCAAATCGAATTCCATTCCATTCCAATTTATTTTATTAAATTGGAAAACTTCACTTTGGAAAAATTTCCCTATATCTTAATTAGATGATTTATAAATTCCAAATCACATTTCACTGTAAATTGGGTTAAAGAACGAATGTCGTTTAAAACATAGTTCACAATAAACCCAATTCACATTCCATTTTATTCCAGTTACTAAATATAACTGGAAACTCCAATAATCTTATTTAAAAGATTTATTATTTTCACACGGGGTTTAAGAACAGTTTTAATTAAGACATCATTCACGACAAACCCAAAATCCAATTCTTTCATTCAATTCCAATTAAATATTAATTAATTGGAAAATTTCACTAAATCTTACTGAAAAAATTTATTCTTTTCTCAACTGGGTTTAAGAATAGTGTTAATGGAGACACCATTTACGACAGACCCGAAATGTAACGGCTGGAAATTTCCGACTCCTCGAGAGTCGGAAATTCCGAGAACGTTAGTGAAAGAATTTAGAAGGTGAGAAAGAAAAGATAGAACTAATAGAATAGAAGAAGAAGAAGAACATCAGAATCATCAGAGTAACACGAATCTCACAGCGGAACGAATAACATATAATATATAACATAACTTTGAAGTACACAGTTATATATATATACAGTAGAACTTATCAGAGTACAACACTTACAACACAGCGGAAATAACTATAGCTATCAAATCTTGCAGCCTCCTGCTCCAAGCTCTCCAAGTATATCTGTAAATCCCGACTACTTGACTGCCCGTACAAATTTAGGCACCCAAGAGTTTAGGGAAAACAACAAAATAAACTCCGGGTCAGTCATGGGACTGGTGTGAGTAAAATAGTTTAAAACAGGTATAGGATATCTCATAAGACCACGCCGTGAATATGGAACGGGTTTTTCCCTTATGAGTATCTGAAAAACTTTGACAAGCAATATCATTGTGATATTATAATAATGTCTAAGTACAAATAGGTATCAATCTAGCAGAAACGCTTGCATCTCACGTTCTACATACATAGTATAAAATCATAAACCGCAGGGCGCTTATCGGAGAATGGGTTCCAACAGACAAGGTATGGGAGCACCTTCTGAATAGTGTACTCTAGAGGTGATACACTCAGGTTCAACAAGAACGTCTTGCGACCCGGCCACACATGACCGCTCACTCATTTAGCTTGAGTGTCGCGAATATATTGCCACCACGGTTATAGGCCATCAAACCGTCATCCGAAGATACAGAATCAAAAAGAAGTATAAATATGGATATTCCCTAGATCGGTGACAATACACCCTGCTTGGGAATGACCCAACTAGCCATGCTGCCTAGCCCAACTTTTGTTACTTCCTGGTGTGAGGCTAGAAGCTACGTCTATCTTCAGAACATCTGATCACCATTCACTTTGAATGCCACATCGTCATACCCGCCAGATCACAAATTGACTTATCCAAAAATAACACGGGTATACAGCTAAGAGAAACGAATTCCTCCGCCACCAAACGTGGATACGTTTGAACAGATCAACTTACGCGATCCATTAGATATACTCTGTCAGACCTTCTTCCATATACGTTGTCCTGGGACTGGAAAAACCGAAGGCACTATTCAGTATATCCATCTTAGTCACTGTTATCTAAGACTTATACAACAGCCCTTGCACTTTACTCCGTCTTCAATTTATCTTTGGCAGATATTGCTCGCAACGCTTATGCCAATACAGAGTGGTTCTTTGGATAATAATCCAACCGGTCTCTCCATATTAACAACGTTAAAATGGTAAAAACTTTGATAGTCTGTGATTCAACTATCAAATGAAAACATGTCGGTGTACAAACAACGATCTTATTTCCAAATGGAAATTCGATCGATAAATCATCATATGTTCATATTTCCTTATTTCATATATTTAGAAAATATATGTTATTAATCATTGGAAAACATTTCCGTAGCTTATTCTCACATCACTATATTTTCGCAACTATCAGTCCCTAACTGTAACTAGTATGAGAACAATTCTCTAAGTATCAATCCGGAAGGTCGAAACCAACATCATATCGTCACTTAGAAAACCGTTCAACTTACCCTCTCCAGTCAGTTTCTAAATTTGCTTAACTCTATTGATTAACCCTATTCACTTAACTTCTGTCGAATAAAATATATTCGATATCTCCTCCAACACTATTCGAATAAACTATATTCGATTAACTTCTCTAACTCTATTCGAATAAATTTTATTCGATTAACTCTTTTAACTTTACTCGAATAAACTATATTCGATTAACACTTTCTTTCGAATAACTATATTCGATTAACTCTTCGACTAACTCCTTTGGATTAACTAACTTCGAATAACTCCTTTGGATTAACTCTTCGACTAACTCCTTCGGATTAACTAACTTCGAATAACTCCTTTGGATTAACTAACTCCGAATAACTCCTTTAGATTAACTCTTTGACTAACTCCTTCGGATTAACTCTTCGATTAACTCCTTTGGATTAACTAACTTCGAATAACTCCTTTGGATTAACTCTTCGACTAACTCCTTCGGATTAACTAACTTCGAATAACTCCTTTGGATTAACTAACTTCGAATAACTCCTTTGGATTAACTCTTTGACTAACTCCTTCGGATTAACTCTTTGACTAACTCCTTCGGATTAACTAACTTCGAATAACTCCTTTGGATTAACTAACTCCGAATAACTCCTTTGGATTAACTCTTCGACTAACTCCTTCGGATTAACTAACTTCGAATAACTCCTTTGGATTAACTAACTCCGAATAACTCCTTTGGATTAACTCTTCGACTAACTCCTTCGGATTAACTCTTCGATTAACTCCTTTGGATTAACTAACTTCGAATAACTCCTTTGGATTAACTCTTCGACTAACTCCTTCGGATTAACACTTCGATTAACTCCTTTGGACTAACTTTTCGACAAACTCCTTCGGATTAACTCTTCGATTAACTCCTTCGGATTAACTAACTTCGAATAACTCCTTTGGATTAACTCTTCGACTAACTCCTTCGGATTAACTAACTTCGAATAACTCCTTTGGATTAACTCTTCGACTAACTCCTTCGGATTAACTCTTCGACTAACTCCTTCGGATTAACTCTTCGATTAACTCCTTTGGATTAACTAACTTCGAATAACTCCTTTGGATTAACTCTTCGACTAACTCCTTCGGATTAACTCTTCGATTAACTCCTTTGGATTAACTTTTCGACTAACTCCTTCGGATTAACTCTTCGATTAACTCCTTCGGATTAACTAACTTCGAATAACTCCTTTGGATTAACTCTTCGACTAACTCCTTCGGATTAACTAACTTCGAATAACTCCTTTGGATTAACTAACTCCGAATAACTCCTTTGGATTAACTCTTCGACTAACTCCTTCGGATTAACTCTTCGATTAACTCCTTTGGATTAACTAACTTCGAATAACTCCTTTGGATTAACTCTTCGACTAACTCCTTCGGATTAACTCTTCGATTAACTCCTTTGGATTAACTAGAATATATTTCGAACGGGCCTTACCCCTTCTTCTATACGGCTCAATACCCATCCGTTAAAACCCAACCTCCCTCGTTGACTTTTCCTCCCCCAAAACCATCGACGCAAGCTTCAGCACCTCACAAACATGGCCGCTCCCTCTTCCACCCAATACTCCTCCTCCAATCCACGAAATCCAACACTAAAATCACTAAAGTTCATCTCTTCCAATCACGCTTCCAACTAACCCCCTTTTGCTTCGTTCGAACACCCGACTTGGCGCGATGTTCTCAAGTGACCGCGTCACTGTTCAGTCGCCGAACCCCATCAGAATCGCCTATCTGCGGCGCCTCACCTCCCTAATCACCCTGCTACCCTCGGGTTTCCTCCTCGTCGCCGGTACTCCTTGCGACAGCCAACCCTAGCTTGCTGTACACAATTTTCATCGACGACAAACCCCATCGAACACAACGAAACCCACTCAGAAACGACGAGCCACTCTCCAGCATCACATATATATATCTGAATCGATTTATAGATTTGCATTTGATTTTTGTTTTGATTTTTCTTTTGTGTGAAAACTTTGCTGAGTTCGGTTTCCTTGGGTTATATAGGCTTGAATGGGTTTGGTAAGGTTTGTGGTGGAGATCGAAGGCCGTGTGGCCTGTGCAGGACCTCTGAAAATGGGAGGGATATTTTCAATTTGATTTTCTTATCTTTATTTATCGATTTTCTCCTCGTATTTGTCTTCTAAAAATCCCAGTGATTACATATGATACCCAAAAATCACCTAACTGGACATGTAGCTAGAGTTTGACATTACGGTCCCAACGAAACTGGTTTCGTCGAATTCCGACTCCGTATGCTCACACAGCGTATTTTTAACTGTCAAAATACTGACTGTTTCTCACTCTAAAAATCCGTGCGGCCACACAGTGACTCTAAAAATCACAAAACTTGACCTCTAACAACTATTTGACATTGCGGATCCAACAAAACTGGTTTCGTCGAATTCCGACTTCGTTTGCAAAAGTGGCTATTTTTCAAAGCTCTAAATAGCCTATTCAAATATATAAATATATTTAAATATAATTAAATTAATTATTTAAAATTAATTAATATCGTTTATGTTCACAGTGGAATACCATACAGCTCCCAAATATTCCTGTATGTATTTACAACTCGATATTACATCGTCAGAGTTATATCGACGCTCGATTTCTATTTAAATCCTTATTTAAAATATAATTAAATCGTTATAGTCAGGCCGCTGCATTCTTGAGAATTTGATTTGGACGTAACTCAAAATCTACACGACGAAATCCCGATATTTCTCTTCCACTAGAAAGATATACTCCACCAGCTCCACACGTTTCTTGTTTCACAGAAATCCGACTTAAAACGAATCCTGTACATTTAGTTGAAGTTCGAATCGCCAAATAGCGAACTGCCGCGCCATTTCGAGCTCGATTATAATTATATTATAAATTATACGTTCAGCTATCGTTTATTTAATATATTCGTTATTTAAATAATTAAATAACTTAATTATTATACCTTACAAAACGCGCCATTACAGACTTCCCCCCTTAAAATAATTTCGTCCTCGAAATTGCTAAGCTAGGAGAATGCTACCAACTTTACTAACTCGATTCAAATATCTTTTAGTTTACTTCTCAACTCCAGTTTCAACTGAACCATTAAATTTTTAATTAAATTATTCATTCATTCTGGCTAACTGAATTTCCATAAATCATGAGAATGTTCTAACGCCTGGAATTTTTGAAAAATTTCGCCATAACCTCCTTTGTATTGGTCAATATGACAAACCACCCCTCGCCTCTCTAGGCCTTCTCCAACCCAAAAGAAAATCAAACAGCCAAGCGGCTTGCCAATTCGGCTCATAAAATCCAAACTCATATATAATATAAACTTGTACCTTTTTGTCGGTCGTATCATTATATCCTTTTGATCTGTTATCACTTCTGCATATATCATGGTCATTCCACTCAGTTTATATCCTCAAACCAAATTATTCGCTTATACCCAAGCCGAATTCCATTCAAACTCCAATATCAAATTTCAAACCCTTAACTAATCGTTTCAAATCCAAATCCATATTATTCTCAAATCACTTCCAGTTTTTCTTAACCTATCATCTCAAGTTAAATTCTGGTTTATTATTTACTTTTACCATCCCATTCGAATTAACTTCACAAGTTAAATTTTAATTTCTAGAACTTAAATTCCTGGGTAAATTTCAAATCAATTCGAAATCATACAGCCAATTCAAAACCTTTGAATTTCTAAACAACTTGTTTTCTCAAAACAATTCAAAAACAAAACCTTTGGTAGTAATCTGCCACTTAGAAACTCGAAAATTACACCGACGATGTATCGATCCATCCTCGGAATTATTTTCCAGTCATCCAGGTGAGTTCAATACTATATTTATTTTGAATTGAAAACCATTTTCAAAATCTCCCAGGAACTTAAAATTTCCTTATTTTAATTCCAAATTTTGATTTAAATTCAGATTTACTCATATGATTTCACTTATATGAATTCTGTTGGTTATGTATAACCCTTTTACTATATAATCTTACTCGATCATAATTACAACCAATATATCTAATATATTAAAATTTTATATATATAAATATATCTCTATATCAAAATATACTTTGGGTAAAGTTAAATTCACTTACCCTCTTTCAAAACATATCGTGACGACCCATCGTATTCAAGTGTTTATTTACTCCTACCGATACATTGGATCAAACTGATCGACCAGAACTCATAAACACTCAGCCAATGAATCTCCACAATATAAAACAGTTTTATATCAAATACAAATACGCCCTCGTATATATACACTCAAACTCGCTCTAGGATATTACTAATCCCATCTCTATCGAGTTATGCCACAGAGCCAAGTAATTCTTAACTTAAGCTCTGATACCAACTGTAACGGCTGGAAATTTCCGACTCCTCGAGAGTCGGAAATTCCGAGAACGTTAGTGAAAGAATTTAGAAGGTGAGAAAGAAAAGATAGAACTAATAGAATAGAAGAAGAAGAAGAAGAACATCAGAATCATCAGAGTAACACGAATCTCACAGCGGAACGAATAACATATAATATATAACATAACTTTGAAGTACACAGTTATATATATACAGTAGCACTTATCAGAGTACAACACTTACAACACAGCGGAAATAACTATAACTATCAAATCTTGCAGCCTCCTGCTCCAAGCTCTCCAAGTATATCTGTAAATCCCGACTACTTGACTGCCCGTACAAATTTAGACACCCAAGAGTTTAGGGAAAACAACAAAATAAACTCCGGGTCAGTCATGGGACTGGTGTGAGTAAAATAGTTTAAAACAGGTATAGGATATCTCATAAGACCACGCCGTGAATACGGAACGGGTTTTTCCCTTATGAGTATCTGAACAACTTTGACAAGCAATATCATTGTGATATTATAATAATGTCTAAGTACAAATAGGTATCAATCTAGCAGAAACGCTTGCATCTCACGTTCTACATACATAGTATAAAATCATAAACCGCAGGGCGCTTATCGGAGAATGGGTTCCAACAGACAAGGTATGGGAGCACCTTCTGAATAGTGTACTCTAGAGGTGATACACTCAGGTTCAACAAGAACGTCTTGCAACCCGGCCACACATGACCGCTCACTCATTTAGCTTGAGTGTCGCGAATATATTGCCACCACGGTTATAAGCCATCAAACTGTCATCCGAAGATACAGAATCAAAAAGAAGTATAAATATGGATATTCCCTAGATCGGTGACAATACACCCTGCTTGGGAATGACCCAACTAGCCATGCTGCCTAGCCCAACTTTTGTTACTTCCTGGTGTGAGGCTAGAAGCTACGTCTATCTTCAGAACATCTGATCACCATTCACTTTGAATGCCACATCGTCATACCCGCCAGATCACAAATTGACTTATCCAAAAATAACACGGGTATACAGCTAAGAGAAACGAATTCCTCCGCCACCAAACGTGGATACGTTTGAACAGATCAACTTACGCGATCCATTAGATATACTCTGTCAGACCTTCTTCCATATACGTTGTCTTGGGACTGGACAAACCGAAGGCACTATTCAGTATATCCATCTTAGTCACTGTTATCTAAGACTTATACAACAGCCCTTGCACTTTACTCCGTCTTCAATTTATCTTTGGCAGATATTGCTCGCAACGCTTATGCCAATACAGAGTGGTTCTTTGGATAATAATCCAACCGCTCTCTCCATATTAACAACGTTAAAATGGTAAAAACTTTGATAGTCTGTGATTCAACTATCAAATGAAAACATGTCGGTGTACAAACAACGATCTTATTTCCAAATGGAAATTCGATCGATAAATCATCATATGTTCATATTTCCTTATTTCATATATTTAGAAAATATATGTTATTAATCATTGGAAAACATTTCCGTAGCTTATTCTCACATCACTATATTTTCGCAACTATCAGTCCCTAACTGTAACTAGTATGAGAACAATTCTCTAAGTATCAATCCGGAAGGTCGAAACCAACATCAGATCGTCACTTAGAAAACCGTTCAACTTACCCTCTCCAGTCAGTTTCTAAATTTGCTTAACTCTATTGATTAACCCTATTCACTTAACTTCTGTCGAATAAAATATATTCGATATCTCCTCCAACACTATTCGAATAAACTATATTCGATTAACTTCTCTAACTCTATTCGAATAAATTTTATTCGATTAACTCTTTTAACTTTACTCGAATAAACTATATTCGATTAACACTTTCTTTCGAATAACTATATTCGATTAACTCTTCGACTAACTCCTTTGGATTAACTAACTTCGAATAACTCCTTTGGATTAACTCTTCGGCTAACTCCTTCGGATTAACTAACTTCGAATAACTCCTTTGGATTAACTAACTCCGAATAACTCCTTTAGATTAACTCTTTGACTAACTCCTTCGGATTAACTCTTCGATTAACTCCTTTGGATTAACTAACTTCGAATAACTCCTTTGGATTAACTCTTCGACTAACTCCTTCGGATTAACTAACTTTGAATAACTCCTTTGGATTAACTAACTTCGAATAACTCCTTCGGATTAACTCTTTGACTAACTCCTTCGGATTAACTCTTTGACTAACTCCTTCGGATTAACTAACTTCGAATAACTCCTTTGGATTAACTAACTCCGAATAACTCCTTTGGATTAACTCTTCGACTAACTCCTTCGGATTAACTAACTTCGAATAACTCCTTTGGATTAACTAACTCCGAATAACTCCTTTGGATTAACTCTTCGACTAACTCCTTCGGATTAACTCTTCGATTAACTCCTTTGGATTAACTAACTTCGAATAACTCCTTTGGATTAACTCTTCGACTAACTCCTTCGGATTAACTCTTCGATTAACTCCTTTGGATTAACTTTTCGACTAACTCCTTCGGATTAACTCTTCGATTAACTCCTTCGGATTAACTAACTTCGAATAACTCCTTTGGATTAACTCTTCGACTAACTCCTTCGGATTAACTAACTTCGAATAACTCCTTTGGATTAACTCTTCGACTAACTCCTTCGGATTAACTCTTCGATTAACTCCTTTGGATTAACTAACTTCGAATAACTCCTTTGGATTAACTCTTCGACTAACTCCTTCGGATTAACTCTTCGATTAACTCCTTTGGATTAACTTTTCGACTAACTCCTTCGGATTAACTCTTCGATTAACTCCTTCGGATTAACTAACTTTGAATAACTCCTTTGGATTAACTCTTCGACTAACTCCTTCGGATTAACTAACTTCGAATAACTCCTTTGGATTAACTAACTCCGAATAACTCCTTTGGATTAACTCTTCGACTAACTCCTTCGGATTAACTCTTCGATTAACTCCTTTGGATTAACTAACTTCGAATAACTCCTTTGGATTAACTCTTCGACTAACTCCTTCGGATTAACTCTTCGATTAACTACTTTGGATTAACTAGAATATATTTCGAACGGGCCTTACCCCTTCTTCTATACGGCTCAATACCCATCCGTTAAAACCCAACCTCCCTCGTTGACTTTTCCTCCCCCAAAACCATCGACGCAAGCTTCAGCACCTCACAAACATGGCCGCTCCCTCTTCCACCCAATACTCCTCCTCCAATCCACGAAATCCAACACTAAAATCACTAAAGTTCATCTCTTCCAATCACGCTTCCAACTAACCCCCTTTTGCTTCGTTCGAACACCCGACTTGGCGCGATGTTCTCAAGTGACCGCGTCACTGTTCAGTCGCCGAACCCCATCAGAATCGCCTATCTGCGGCGCCTCACCTCCCTGATCACCCTGCTACCCTCGGGTTTCCTCCTCGTCGCCTATACTCCTTGCGACAGCCAACCCTAGCTTGCTGTACACAATTTTCATCGACGACAAACCCCATCGAACACAACAAAACCCACTCAGAAACGATGAGCCACTCTCCAGCATCACATATATATATCTGAATCGATTTATAGATTTGCATTTGATTTTTGTTTTGATTTTTCTTTTGTGTGAAAACTTTGCTGAGTTCGGTTTCCTTGGGTTATATAGGCTTGAATGGGTTTGGTAAGGTTTGTGGTGGAGATCGAAGGCCGTGTGGCCTGTGCAGGACCTCTGAAAATGGGAGGGATATTTTCAATTTGATTTTCTTATCTTTATTTATCTATTTTCTCCTCGTATTTGTCTTCTAAAAATCCCAGTGATTACATATGATACCCAAAAATCACCTAACTGGACATGTAGCTAGAGTTTGACATTACGGTCCCAACGAAACTGGTTTCGTCGAATTCCGACTCCGTATGCTCACACAGCATATTTTTAACTGTCAAAATACTGACTGTTTCTCACTCTAAAAATCCGTGCGGCCACACAGTGACTCTAAAAATCACAAAACTTGACCTCTAACAACTATTTGACATTGCGGATCCAACAAAACTGGTTTCGTCGAATTCCGACTTCGTTTGCAAAAGTGGCTATTTTTCAAAGCTCTAAATAGCCTATTCAAATATATAAATATATTTAAATATAATTAAATTAATTATTTAAAATTAATTAATATCGTTTATGTTCACAGTGGAATACCATACAGCTCCCGAATATTCCTGTATGTATTTACAACTCGATATTACATCGTCAGAGTTATATCGACGCTCGATTTCTATTTAAATCCTTATTTAAAATATAATTAAATCGTTATAGTCAGGGCGCTGCATTCTTGAGAATTTCATTTGGACGTAACTCAAAATCTACACGACGAAATCCCGATATTTCTCTTCCACTAGAAAGATATACTCCACCAGCTCCACACGTTTCTTGTTTCACAGAAATCCGACTTAAAACGAATCCTGTACATTTAGTTGAAGTTCGAATCGCCAAATAGCGAACTGCCGCGCCATTTCGAGCTCGATTATAATTATATTATAAATTATACGTTCAGCTATCGTTTATTTAATATATTCGTTATTTAAATAATTAAATAACTTAATTATTATACCTTACAAAACGCGCCATTACACGAAATCCCATTTGATATTAAATACAAGGCTCTGAATAGAAATTATATCGGCTTATATTCAATATCAGATTCAGAAACAAATAAATATCGTATTGGAAATAACGATATAAAATAAATCTTCCAAATTTCCATAATAATATCTGTATAATCACGGAATCCAATATCGAAATATTCCGAAGATGATTTGGATTCAAATCGATTCCAATTCATACATTGGAAATTCTAGTTATATTAAACCCGTTCACAAATCCAATTTACTATATTTAAAAATTATTAGATTTCAAATATAGTTAATAACCAGTTCATTTCAATAAAAATATATTTTTATCTTTACAAACATGGAATTTTTCACCCAAATTCTTTCCAAATCATTTATTATGATTTTACACAAATTATTGATATTTTTAATAATTTTATCAAGGCCCGTACAGTCGATTTCCATAAACGGCCATCAAACTGCACTTACAACGACCTTTTCCAAATTTTATTTGGACATAATTCCAAATCTAACCATTAGATTTCAAATTTCTTGTATTCGTTAGAAAGCTATTTTCGATACGAACCCAACGGTTAAGGTTTTAGAGAATCCGACGGTTGGATCTCCCGTAATATCCATTCGAAGTCAATGGTCGAAATTCGCGAACTACCGCGGCGCGTTCTATTTAGGCCATTAAATATATATAATATACATATATTTCATCGATTTCCATTTAAAACGTATTTTATAAATCGTCTTAATTCGTTTTCAAAATGATTTCAACTACATATTCAATTTTAAATCAAAATTGAATATTCTATATAATGAATATATAAATGATAATATTTTCAAAACATTAGATTTTGAAATCACTTCCATTTCGGTATTCATTATAAAAATGAATAAAATCGATATAATCGTTCACGTCTAAATGGCATTAATCTAATCAACACGGCTTCATATATTTAAATATTTTCGTGTCGATCCCAAATCGGACATCAAAATCATATTTTGATCCATTACTGAATATTATTTTAAAATATTAGTTATTTTAAAATATTCCTTATTCACAACTTTAAAATATTTGTTATCTTAAAATATTCATTCCTTCCGAATTGGAATCAGACAAAGTCAATTACCGTATAATTTTATTTATATGGATTTTAGATACACATGTACACAACAACAATCAAACACAGTCAACCATCATCCAGAGTGCATTACACAACTACATAAGCATTAAATATAAATAACTAACGCTTACAATAGCCTGTCAACCCATCGATTGACATACAACTAAAAATTGGGATTAGTGTATGTCCAATATCATCCCAATACTCATGTGGGGTTTTCAAACAACAAACACTAATTATTATTTGTGCAGTTGGGCGATGTGTAAGATATATCATCCCGATCCTTATAAGTCAAATGTGTGTACATAAACAAATCGTTCGATTTGTAAATATTTATTTTAATAATATACACATTGAATATTATATTTTTAACTATAAAATATTTATTTCATCTTATGAATATTTTATACAGTTCATTTATACAATAAAAATGATATTTTTATTGTTCTAATATTTTTAGAAAATTTGGGCAGCATAAGAACGCGATACTAGAACCGGAATAAGATCTAGCCTTATCCCTCGCTTAATAATGGCTCACGCCATGTACATACCAATTCTAATCAATTCATTTCATTTCCCTAACTAAATTCAACCAAATATTCTAATCAACCAAACAACCAAACAAACATGGTTTCAAACAAAGGTGTCGGGTGCTACTAAGCACCATCTGCATCCTAATATATATTTATAACTAGAAAATAAATTAAAGTGAGAAGTTCTCACCTTTGGGATCCACTCCTCCAGTTCTATTTCTGAATTTCTGAACCATTTGGATTTTCCCTTAATGTCAACACAATCCTTTATATGTTGTTCATATTAAAAGCACATTTTTAATATGATGTTTATATATATTTAAAAATCCCATTTTTATTTCGCTATATTTATAAAAATCATATTTTTATTTTGCTAACATCATAATAAAAATCGTATTTTCATATCGATCTTTACATTATAAAAATCATATTTTTAAAATTCAGTTTTACATACAAAAATCAAATCTTTTTATATTTAAAAATCATATCTTTATGGTATTAAAAATCTAAACACTTTATAAATAAAAATCTAACGTTTAAATAAATAAAAATCTAACCTTTATATAAATAAAAAAATCTAACCTTTATATAAATAAAAATCTAAGCTTTTTATAAATGAAAATCTAAGCTTTTTATGAATTAAAGCTTTTATAAATAAAAATCTTAGCTTTTATATAAATAAAAACCTAACTTCATATAAATAAAAGAATCAGATTTTATATAATCAAAAAAATGTAAAAACTCACTGTTTCGTTCGTCGGAGACAAGGGGGGAGAGGAGGATCGCAGGTGGTTGCCGGTGGTGATGGGAGGTTGCGGCCGGCGGTGGGTGGCTGTGGGTTGTCAGATTTGGGATTTTCCTGTGGGTTTGGGCTTATTTGAGAATGTGGTTGGCGATGGAGAGAGAGGGGAGGTCGGATATCGAGGAGGGGGGGTCGGAGAGAGGTGGCACTGAGCTGGGGAGGTGGTCGTCGAGCTGCGGTGGGCGGTGGAAGTGGAGCGGCGGCAGAATCGAGATTGAGAGGGGGGCTTTAAGGAAATGTCGGGTTTTTGAAGAAGAGGGGGAGGCTGAAGTAATGAGATAGAAATTAGGATTTTTTCCAATTTATTTATATAATTATTTTATATTATTTTATTCCCAAATGTTAGAATTTGCATTCAAACTTCAAACAAGACCCAACGACTGTTGCTCCTAGCTAAGTACCCCTATTTTGAACACAATGGGATATGTCCCATAAGCCAATTGGACTGTTTCGATCAGTTTCCATTAAAATAAAACATAAATCAATTTATATTACATTTGAACGTACATTTTAATTTACTAGGGCCACATACGGACTCCAAAAATTTCAGAAAAATAAATCTGGATATGTTTTGACGATACAGTCCTAAAAAAACTAATTTCGTCGAATTTTGAGACCGTTTGAAAAATGGTCAATTTCCAGTTGATTAAATACAAACTGAAATTACCAAACATGTTTAAATTCACCACGCTCAAATGTTAATTCCCAAAATTATTAAAATTGGAATATAGCAATAATTTGACATTCCGGATCCAACAAAAGTGATCTCATTGGAAACGAAGGTCGTTTGCAAAATCTCCACTTTTAAGGGCTATATTTATATAAAATTCCATAGCGACTATCCTGAATTTTCAACTGGACATAACTTTTTATTCCCGCTATGAAATCTGGATTTTTCACATTCGTTCGAAAGATATTTTCAAACCGATTCAAATATTTCTGGTTTTACCAAAATCCGGCTTATTTTGAATCCTGTACATTCATTTGAAATTTGAAATCGAATTATCAAACTACCGCGCAATTTCCAATTCCTTTTATAATTAACATAAATATTTATATTCTAACTTTGATATAAATAAATTTATACGTTCTATTTCTATTCAAAATAAATTTCTAGTCGTTATTACTTAAAATAAATCATTTTAACTATTCAAAATCCATTAAAATAGCTAAAATAAAAAATTAAATTGGTTCTGATTTTCCGGGTTGTTACAAATCGATCCCCTAATAAAACCACTATAGGAACACCTCGTAATGTCCACCGCAGTGCCAACCTACCCGTCCTCCATCGATAACCGCTCACCCAAAAACTGGCCATTGGTGCTCCTCTATACTTGAATGGCACACAGATCATCAAAACAAACTACTGAATGGCACCGCAGTGTCAACCTTAACTTCGTTCGGCACTATCGAGCTCCAAAAATTATCGCCACCCTTCACTGATGATCTTAGTCCCTCTATTGTTCACCTCGCTCTTCCTTTGGACCATCGCGACTTTATTTTTGCTCTTTTTTTATATAATAGGATATGGTCCTTAATTTACAGAATAGGAGATGGGAGCGATTTCAAGAAAAGAGGGAAAACTTGATTTTGATTTTCATTGCAGGAGAACGTGATTCAGAACAAGGGATTAGCGTAGTAAATAACTAAATAGGAAGCACGGTTTGGGTTTAAATTATGAAATGAAAAGAAAAATGGAACGACCACTTTCATTTAAAGCATTGGATAGAATTTTCAGCAGAAGGAATGTAAGGAGAGTGTCGCTTTTTTATAGATGAAGAACACTTAGTGACGAATGAATTAGGCCTGCATGATTTAATGTCTATTGTGCTTGCTATGTACTGTATATTAATTTACTTAGGGTAGAAGGAAACTCCTTTTTATATTTATTTATCTTAGTTTTGAATTAACCGATACGATTTAATTAATTAAATTATCCCATTGATTTCGTCCTATTCGAATGCAACAACCGGCATTCCTAGGGTTATACCATTATCCTAAACACACTGGAACAAGTTTCGAAGCCCTATTTGATCGTATGGAGAAGATATTATTTAAATTGATATAAAATAAATTCAAAATAATAATTTCTTGGATAATAAATTATTATTGTTATCGTTTTATTCAAATAGAATTTATATAAATCATTTGAATCATTTTGACTCTGTTTGAAATTCGAATTGAATTATTTTGGATCCTCATATTACGATAATTATATATATTCAGTATATCGATTATTAAATCGATAAACTTAATATAAAATATCATTTACATTGTCAACTCAATACTTAAAAACCATATTAAATATTTAAAATAAATCGACGGAAATCCGGGTCGTTACACCTCATCCTTAAGTTTCCATGCAGCCAGTTGTATCTTCCTTCGGTCGTCGATCTTAAAGATTCCAAACAAATTTTCCGTCTCTCGTAGCGAATTCTGTGCTTCAACAAAGCTTTCAATACCATGGAATAGTTTTCCTCCCATAGTGCAGAAGTCCTTGCACAACTTAGAAAAGTTATCTTCTTGTGGAAGCGGAGCAACAACGGCTGCAACTGGGGAAGGAGCATCCCCTTGACCTCTGACAGGTGCCGTGGCCTTAAGATACCGGTGGAACCAAGCCGGTAACAGAATGCCCTCAGGAAGATTGGGTTCCCCACACATTTTCAAAAGAAAAGAAAAAGGATTCAATAAGAGATCGAGAGAATATTGACTATGGCTTTAGGGGATATGTTTTTCAAAACATTTTTTTTACTTGAAAATATTTTGCTTTTGAAACCGATTTTAAAAACATTTTCTTTGATCTTGTAACCTTCAGCTACGATACCAAATGTGACACCCCACGTCTGCTAATATCACTCATACGATAATGCATTAAGTTTCGTGAAATGCAAGAGGTAAACATTACAGAAAATTTACAAGACAGATAAAATAAGCAGCGGAAAATTTTAAACTTCATTACTAAAAATAGAGCTTAGTTTCACAAGTACATCAAAACCAGTTACAACAACTCAAATGTCTCAAATGTCTCAAATCTATCTCACAAAAAATCTCATGAAATAATATATCAAGGTACATAAAATCATATCCCTCGCCATAAGTTATACTAAAGTAGATAGCAAATCGAATGGTACATCTCAACAAACCCATGTCCAAGTTATAAGAGAATTCCTAGTCACTTTTGAGGGATTCCACTCTGAGGACCTGGGGGGAGGAAGAAAGAGGCGAAAGAAAAAAGGTTCAGCATTAAGTCTGGCGAGTTCAATGATTTACACATGTGCATAAAATAGAAATGCCAAGACAGGTAAATAAGACTGTATGAGAAAGGTACAGTGTCGTAAAATGTAATAGATGAGATAAACAGAACAACATGATGGACAAGAATAACAGGAATATACGATGATCGAGTAATGCTTCACATTTATATCCTAAATTGGTAATGTATGCACCAATACTAGTATAATAAGTTCAACATTATTACATATTAGCAGGATTGACAATAGAACTAAATAGAATGATTAGGCGTACCCTAATTACATAAACATATTAGGTGTTAATCAAATTACATAACAGCAGATGGAGAGAAAGGGGTGGTGATGGAGAGAAAGGGGTAGCCGAATTTGGGATTTTCCAGCGGGTTTGGGTTGAGAAAGGGGTAGCGATGGAGAGAAAGGGGAGGTCGAATATCGAGGAGGGGGGGTCGGAGAGAGGTGGCACTGGGCTGGGGAGGTGGCGGTCGAGCTGCGGTGGGCGGTGGAAGTGGAGCGGCGGCGGAATCGAGATCGAGAGGGAGGGCTTTGAGGAAACGTCGGGTTTTTGAAGAAGAGGTGGGGGGGCTGAAGTAATGAGATAGAAATTATGGTTTATTCCAATTTATTTATATAATTATTTAATATTATTATATTCCCAAATGTTAAAATTTGCATTCGAACTCCAAACGAGACCCAATGACTATCGAACCTAGCTAAGTGCCCATATTCCGAACACAATGGGATATGTTCCATAAGCCAATTCGACTATTTTGATCAGTTTCCATTAAAACAAAACATAAATCAATTTGTATTACATTTGAACGTACATTTTAATTTACTGGGGCCACATATGGACTCCAAAAATTCGAGGAAAATAAATCTGGCTATGTTTTGATGATACGGTCCTAATAAAACTAATTTCGTCGAATTTGGAGACCGTTTGAAAAATGGTCAATTTCCAGTCGATTAAATTCAAACTGAAATTACCAAACACGTTTAAATTCACCACACTCACATGTTAATTCCAAAAATTATGAAAATTGGAATCTAGCAATAATTTGACATTCCGGATACAACAAAAGTGGTCTCGTCTAAAACGATGGTCGTTTGCAAAATCTCCACTTTTAAGGGCTATATTTTATATAAATTCCATAGCAACTATCCTGAATTTTCAACTGGACATAACTTTTTATTCCTGCTATGAAATCTGGAATTTTTCATATTCGTTGGAAAGATATTTTTAGACAGATTCAAATATTTCTGGTTTCACCAAAATCCGACTTATTTTGAACCCTAGACATTCATTTGAAATTTGAAATCGAATTTTCAAACTACCGCACCATTTCCAATTCCTTTTATAATTAAAATAAGTGTTTATATTCTAACTTCGATTTAAATAAATTTATACATTCTAATTCTATTCAAAATAAATTTCTAGTCATTATTATTTAAAATAAATCATTTTAAATATTCAAAATCCATTAAAATACCTAAAATAAAATTTTTAAATTGGTTCTGATTTTCCGGGTTGTCACAATCTCACCCATTTAAAATCTTTTCATCCTCGAAAAGGAACGGAGCTGAAAGTTGCTTTACTAGTCAACTCAACTTTTAATGTGGCTTTTATTCTTCAACTTTTCAGTTTCTAAGAATTTTCCAATTCTGCAAAAATTTGGCTAACACCCTAAATTTTTGAAAAATATCGCCATAGCCTCCTTTGCATGGGGAGACATTTAAAAACTCAACTAGCTACACAGGGCCCTCATCATCCAAAAAGAAAAAGAAAAAGCCAATCGGCTCATAAAATCATCCAAACCCAATAATTTGTAAACGTGTACCTATTTGTCGGGCATATAGTTTTATTCCTCTTCTTAACTTCCCTGCTATGACCTATTCAATATATAAGCATGTACATGTATGCAATTTCCAAACAATTTTCAATTTTGCTCAATATTTGATTCAATTTGGCTTTATGGTTCAAATTTTTTAATTAATCAAACAACACAATCGGCAATCAATTAGTTGATTATCGTTTCAAAGACATATCTTCTACATATATACAAAAATCATATTTTTGATGCCAATTCACAAACACTAAATCCTAGCTAGTTTTGGTACTCACACTAGTCAATTGGAAATATATAGATATCCCACTTTCGAAACTTGAACATAAATTATGTTGATGTATGGACGATCATCAGAATCATTCCCGGCGACTAGAGTGTGATTCTATATTTATCTAGTATATTTGGGACTTCGTGTACACGCTAGCTAGGCATATATGCAAAATCTTCATATACTAGATTGTCCAAGTCAGTATAAAATAAATATTCAAATACGTATAAAATGGTTTAAATTTTCAAAACAAGATTTCTTTTTATTTTTATTTTAAAACACTACTCTTTACACTTGTTCTAGGATACTACTGATCCTATCTCTAACTGGCCATTCTCATTGGATATTACTAATCCAATCTTTGATGAATTCTTTCGTTTGGTTCTAATGTGTCTTGTTCTCGAGCTCTGGTACCAAGCTGTGACGACCCAAACTTCCCCAGTCTCCGAAGAGAAGATAAAGAACGGATTGTGTGAGAAAATGACAAATCAGACGCAAAAAGAAGAACATTTCATTGCTTATTATAACAATTTACATCAGAGTAGAAGAATATTCAGAGTATGAACATGTAACAACCCGGAAAATTAGAACGAATTTAAAAAATTTATTTTGGCAATTTTAATGAATTTTGAATATTTAAAATGAATTATTTTAAATAATAACGACAAGAAATTTATTTTGAATAAAATTAGAACAAGTTATATAAATCGAAGTTGGAATATAAATATTTATTTTAGTTTTAAAAGGAATTGAAAATGGCGTAGTAGTTTGAAAATTCGATTTCAAATTTCAAATGAATGTACAGGATCCAAAATAAACCGGATTTTAGCGAAACCAAAAATATTCGGATCTATTTGAAAATATCTTTGCAACAAATCTAAAAAATCAAAATTTCATAGTGGGAATAAAAAGTTATGCCTATTTGAAAATTCAGAATAGGCACTATGGAAAATATAACCCTTAAAAATGGAATTTTTGCAAACGACCTCCGTTTTCGACCAGACCACTTTTGTTGGATCCGGAATGTCAAATTATTGCTATATACCAATTTTCATAATTTTTGGGATCAATATGTGAGCATGCCAAAAGAAAACGTGTTTTGACAGTTTTAGTCAATTTGGATCGACCAGAAAATGTCCATTCTTCAAACGGTCTCCAAATTCGACGAAATTAGTTTTGTTAGCACTATATCGTCTAAACATAGCCCGATTTATTTTTTTGGAATTTTTGGGGTCCGTATATGCCTCAGTAAATTGAAATGTACATTTAAATTAAGTATATACTGATTTATATTTTAACTTCGACGAAAACAGATCGTAACAACCGAATCAGCTTGCGGGGCATATCCCATTGTGTTTGGAATGAGGGTAATTAGTTAGGGGCGACATTCGTTATGTCTCAATTGGAGTTCAAATGAAAAGTAACTTTTTAGAGATTAAAATAATTAAATAAATAATTAAATTTAAAAGTCAACCCTTTCTACTTAACGCCTCCTCCCCTTTTTTCTTTTTCCATGATCAAACCAGTTTTCCTTTTCATAACAACCGACGCCCCCTTCCTCCTCAATACCGCTTCTCCTCAATACCGCTTCTCCTCCTCCCCTTCTCATCGTCGCCCCTCCTAAACGCGCCACCGTCCCTCCACTCCACCCATCGGCGTCTGACCCTGCCATGCCCTCATCTCTATCCTCGATCCAAGAAACCCGCAACCCTCCCCCAAACCCTAACGCCCAAAACCGCTGCTCCGGACCCCACTGTGCCTGTAACGACCCGGAAAATCCGAACCAATTTAAAAATTTTAATTTAAATAATTTGGTGGAAAAATGTGGCAGAAATTAAAATTTTCATTTTTAAATAATATTAAAGTCAGTGAAAATAGTCAATTTTCAAACGATCTTTGTTTTCAACGAAACCACTTTTTTTGGAACCGGAATGTCGAGTTATTGCTAGGTTTCAATTTTTAGAATTTTCCGAGTTAGTTTGTGAGCGTGGCGAAAGAAACTGTGTTTTGTTCAATTCAGTTAAATTTAATCGACTGAAAAATAGCCATTTTTCAAACAGTCTCAGAATTCGACGAAATTAGTTTTGTTAGGACCGTATCGTCATAACAAAGACTAATATATTTTTTCTGGATTTTTCTAAGTCCGTATGTGGTCTCGATGAATTTATTTGTGCAAACGAATTAATTTAATAAAGAAAGTAAATATTAAAATGAATAAAACAGGCCACAGACAGCCGTTTAGGCTGACGGGACCTGTCCCATTGGATTCGGAATATGGGTTATTGGCTAGGGTCACTTTCTGCTGGACTGAAATTGAACCGGTTTGAAAGATATGGTTTTTTTTGCAAAAATACATCAAAATATTATAAAATAGGATATTCTTCTAAACTCTAACCCTATTCCTTTTCTCTGAGCCACCGCCCCCATGAATCCATGGCCACCAATGCTCCTTCCTTCTCCCTCTAATTCCAGTCAATCCTCACATTAAAACCCCTCCCTCCTTTGTACTTTATCACAGCTCTCTTCTCCCTCTTTCAATCCATACCGTCACCTTCTCGAACAGTCGCTCGAAACTCGAGAACCAGGCCACCCAACCCGCGTCGAATAGCCTCGTCGACCTCCCCCCGGACCCCACCGAGCTGCGCCATTTCGGGTGCTCCTGGGGCGCCTCTCGACGCTCGTGACCGTGGTGCCATCGGATTGAGACACCGTGCCCTGTGCTGATCGAAAACCGAAGACCTAGTTTGGAGCAAAAGGCAGAAACGTCGGCCTGTGACTTAACAGAAGGAAGAAGGTGAAATCCACCTTATTAAATTAATTAATTTAATTTAAAATGTTTTCCAACTAAATTAAAGCATATCTAACTCGTTTTAACTCGAAATTCGACGATTTCAGATCCGTCAAGATCGTACGACGAAGATCTACATTCCTAGACTGAAAGGGGACCATTTTGAACTGCTTGAAATTTTGATAAATTCGCGAAAGACTGTGAGATTCTAAATTTTGAATAATTAAATAATTTAATTATATTTGTTACGTGAATCATTGTATGTTATTGTTTTTGATCTACGATGTTGTGATTGTTGTATGGTTGATTAATATTCGTTGTGATATCATGATGTAGCATGTTAGTTTAGATCTATAAATTCTTATGTAATCTCTATAAAGTTCTCATCTTTATTAGTTTTATTTTTATTTTATTTCTATTTTTATTCCTTTATAGAAATGAAAATTTGAATCTTGTTTGTTTTACAAACAAAAATGAAATTTTGAATCTTTATCTTGTTTTGCAAATTAAAATGAATTTTTTTAATCTTTATTCTGATTTACCAAAGAAAGTTTAATCTTTATTTTTGATTTCAACATAAAATGAAAAAGTTGAATTTTTATTTTGATTAACAAAATAAAAGAAAGTTTAATTTTTATTTTGATTTGCAAAATAAAAACAAAAGTTGATCTTTATTTTGATTTGCAAAATAAAAACAAAAGTTTAATTTTTATTTTGATTTGCTAAATAAAAACAAAAGTTGATCTTTATTTTGATTTGAAAAATAAAAACAAAAGTTTGATTTTTATTTTGATTTGCAAATAAAAACATAAGTTGACTTCTTATTTTGATTGGCAAAATAAAAACAAAAGATTGAATTTTTATTTTTGATTTGCAAAATAAACAAAAAGATTGAATCTTTATTTTTTTATGATTTATAGAATAAAGAAAGTTTAAATCTTTTAAATTTTAATTAAAAGATAAATTAAGATTAGATATTTTATTTTGCTTTACAATATAAAGTAAAGATTAGATATTTTATTTGATTTACAAATAAAGATTAGATATTTTATTTGATTTACAAATAAAATAAAGATGAGACCTGTTATTGTGATTCATCTCATATAATGTGTTGTATGTGTGGACATTGAAATTACGACGTTGGGTAAATAGAAATGGTTAGACCAAAAACCATATTAGTATATGTGTGGACATTGAAATTACGATGTTGGGTAAATAGAAATGGTTAGACAAAAACCATTATTTTTGGTTATCATATTTTGACACCAAATTGACATGTGAGTTAGATAGGAAAATATCCCCTATAAAGAAAAAATGTGCATTAAGGAGAGAAATAGAGAATTTACATTTTTCTAATGTAATAAAGATAATTGGAGAATTTACATTTTTCTAATGTAATAAAGATAATTAGAGAATTTACATTTTTCTAATGTAACAAAGATAATTAGAGAATTTACATTTTTCTAATGTAATAAAGATAATTAGAAGATTTACATTTTTCTATGTAAAGATAGAAGTTTTACATTTTTCTATATAAAAATAAAATATTTACATTTTTCTATATAAAAATAAAAGATCTACATTTTTCTATGTAAAATTAAAAGATTTACATTTTTCTATATAAAAATAAAAGATTTACATTTTTCTATATAAAAATAAAAGATTTACATTTTTCTATATAAAAATAAAAGATTTACATTTTTCTATGTAAAATTAAAGATTTACATTTTTCTATGTAAAAGTATAAGATTTGCATTTTTCTATGTAAAGATAAAAGATTTACATTTTTCTATGTAAAAATATAAGATATACATTTTTCTATGTGAAGATGGAAGATTTACATTTTTCTATGTAACAATGAATGGTTTACATTTTTCAATGTAAAGGTAAAGAATTTTCAATTTTCAATGTAAAAGAAAACGAGATAAAATATTTACATTTTATAGAAACATAAAAAAGTATATTTTTATGTATTAACAATGAATAGGATAAAAAGTATATTTTTATGTATTAACAATGAATAGGAGAAAAGGTATATTTTTATGTATTAACAATGAATTGGAGAAAAAGAACATTTTTATGTAATTAATAAAAATATACATTGTTGAAACTGTCATTTTTGTCGCATTAGGATTGGCGAACAAAAATGTTATTTTATTGAATATAAAATGTACATTGTTGAAAACGTCATTTTTGTCGCATTAGAATTGGCGAACAAAAATGTAATTTTATTGAATATAAAAATATACATTGTTGAAACCATCATTATTGTCGCATTAGAATTAGCGAACAAAAATATTGTTTTTGTAGAATAAAAAGAATGGATTTTAATAATGGGAATCGCCAAGTGGTTTATATATATAAATATAAAATTTAACGAAACGAGAGCGGCAGTTCGCGTATCAACAATCGTAACTTCAAACGATTATATCGAAATATCCGACCGTTGGATTTTCCCAAAACTGGAACCCTTAGGACCGCTTTGGGAAGAGCTTTCCAACGATATAAATTTCATCAAAATCCGACGGTTAGATTCTAAGATATGTGTAAATCAAATTTTGGTAAAAACAACGTCAAGGCCGCCCATTGACCCGAAGCGTCATTTACTTAGTTTGAGTTATTTTCAAATAAATAAAAATAGCGATAAATAGTCATAAATATATATGAAATGTTTTAAATGATAATTATGCGACAATTATTTGAAAAGACCGAGTTTAACTCATTTCAAATAATTGCATGGCAATTAAATCAAAGATGTAAGAAGACGGTGGTTGAAGACCGGCGATCTTCACATCGAATGGACAACGACTACTGATGCCTTGGACTGACTTGCTCCCAGGACGGGGTTGAAGCAGTAATTGTCCAGACGTGTGTGTTAGTCGTGCGGATAAGCGAGCGCCTTTTTGGTGTCTCCTGTTTCGTTCAGACCCAGAACAGACTTGTAAATGGATGCGTGTCTGACGTTGGAATTCATTTCATGTAATTTAATCGACTTGTATTAATATATGTCTGTTTGGTGGTGGAGAATTTATTCTCTACATAACACCCTGGTATATAGTAATAGTTGTCGATCACATGGCGTGAATTGTCAAGGTGACACGCCAAGATGCAATGATCAAGGCTTTGTTGAAAAGCAGGCCTTGTGGTTGATGATCAAAGCGTAGCCTGTTCAGGCATAGCTTTATGTATAACATGACTTCGCGAGCCTCACACCCCGGTATGAGTCAAAAACGGGATTAGGACTGCAGGGAGTGCGCACGTTTCTTTCTAGCTAGGGGTAGTGCCGGTGCTTTACACGGCCCGACATTTTACTTATGTGGATTATGGATTGAGGTACCTCGGGTTTTTATAGGCCGGAAGTGGTCATACTATAGGTTCAAAGGAACCGGGAAACGTGTGTTCAGGAATTGCCAATCCACTACCGTTAGGTGGGGACCGGTCCTGAAGATCCAAGGGTTCACTGCGGGGGATCTGGAGGCATCTGCTAGAGTGTCTCGAATCGGAAGAGGACGATCCCTAGCCTCGATTTCATGACAGAAAACCAATTTCCAATACACATCACGGACTTGATTGTAAACTTATATACGACGACATAGTATATGGTACCTATGCCGTCTAGGATTGATACATTTATATTGAAGTATTTTAATACTGCTTAAACACTAATGATAATATAAAAATATTATTTTTCACGTATTAAGCATGTTTGATCATCATAAGGGAAAAATCTATCCTCCTGTGTGCGTTGCATTGTGTGATAGGACTTGAGTCTTATGATGATTTCATTTTTCAAAAGTCATTTCGTGGTTTTCATATAAACTTTATTCAATTATGCACTGGCAATCCAATGGAGTAAACCCGTTCCGCATTAGAGGCGTGGTCCTGTGATTTGCCACGTTGTTAGATAAATTAGTTAAGAATTCTCACACCAGTCCCATGACTGACTCGTAGTTTGTTTCACTTTGCAAACTCGGGTGCCCTCTCTTTACACGGGCAGCCAATTGACAGGTTCAGGTGATACATTCTGATTTGAGCTTGCTTGGAAGGAAGAAGAAGAAGACCTTTCCTCTAGTTTTTACTTCTGCTTTGAGACATTTTATCTTCTGTAGCTTTGATGTATGTAATGGAGTTTGGGACTTGTTTCTTTTCCATTGAAACTTATTTTCCTTTTGTTGAGACTCTTTATTTGGCTAAGTTGTATCCTGTACTGCGTACTCTGATGTCTTGGATATTATGATGCTGATGACATTTATTTCCGCTGCAATGGTTTATGTGTTATGATAATTATCTGAGATCTGTTTTTGTTGTAAATATGTTGTATTCCAAAATGATTATCCTTACTTTCTAACCACGGAAGCCTGGGGTCATCCCAGTGCCACCGCACCCCCGCCAACACGCCTGCGCCTCCCCAACCCCCTCCAAGACCGACGGTGAAAACACCCCTTCCAATTTGAGCAGTAAGTTTCTTATTTATTTATTTATTATTTTAGTTTATTTAATTTAGTAAGTGTTTAAACTCCTGATTTTTAAATAAAATAGCATTAGAAAAAAAGATGTGATTTTTAAAGAGAAAAAGATGTGATTTTTATCATAGGAAAGAAGTGATTTTTATCATAGAAAAGAGATGATTTTTATATGAACGATACATGAACAAAAATGTGATTTTTTATATATATAACGATATGATAAAAATACTATTTTTAAAATGAAATGACATTGTAAAATATGGTTTTTATAATAAGAAAGATTTGGTTTTTATAATGTTTTCATGAACAAAAAGATTTGATTTTTATTCAAGGAAAGATCTGATTTTTATGCATATAACTTTGTTTTCAAAATCAGATTTTTATGTATATGACTTTGTTTAAAAAATGTGATCTATACCCATATGGATTTGAAATAAAAGTATGATTTTTACACATAAGGATTTGAAGTAAAAATCTGATTTTTATATATGTATCGAAATAAAAATCTGATTTTTATTATATATATAGCGAAGTAAAAATATGATTTTTATCTATTTGAATGAAGCAATAAAAATATGATTTTTACCATGAACAGCTTGAAAAGGAGTGCGATGGAATGGAATGAAATCAAAACAAAATCCGAACCATTCAGAAATAGAGAATGTCGGAGTGGATCTCCAAGGTGAGAACTTCTCACTTTAAATTTTATTTTCTAGTTAGAAATATATACTGGGATGCAAACGGTGCTTAGCAGCACCTGACACCCATCGTCCACAGACCATAGACGAGCTGTTTTTTGTTTGATTTTGTTGTGAAAATTGTTTGTGTGATGTGGAATGGAAATAAATATTTTATAGTTAAAAATATAAGTTTTAACGTGTATATGAATAAAATAAATATTTATAAACAAATCGAACGATTTGTTTATGTACACACATTTGACTGATATTGATTGGGACGATATATTTTATACATCTTCCAACTGCACAAATAAATCTTTGTTTGTTGTTTGAAAACCCCACACGGGTATTGAGTTGATATTGGACATACACTAATCCCAATATATAGTTGTATGTCAATCGATTGGTTGACAGGCAGTTGTAAGCGTTGAATATTTATATTTAATGCTTATGCAGTTGTGTAATGCACTCTGGATGATGGTTGACTGTGTTTGGTTAGTGTTGTGTACATGTGTGTATGAAATTCATATAATCATATTATATGGTAATTGACTGAGTCTGATTCCAGTTCAGAAAGAATAAATATTTTAAAATAACGAATACTTTAAAACAATGAATATTTTAAAATAATATTCAGTAATGGATCAAAATCTAATTTTGATGTCCGATTTGGGATGGACCGAATATATTTAAATATATAAAGCCGTGTTGACTAAATTAACGCCATTTTGACGTGAACGATATTTATATCGATTTTATTCATTTTTATAATGAATATAAAAAAGGAAGTGATTTCAAAAATCTATTGTTTTGAAAATACTATCATTATATCGATGATATGGAATATTCAATTTTGATTTGAGATTGAATATGAAGTTGAAATCATTTTGAAACTGAATTTAAAACGATTTATAAAATGCATTTTAAATGGAAATCAACGAAATATATATAATATATATTATAAATATATAATGGCCTGAACAGAACGCGACGCGCCGCGGTAGTTCGCGAATTTAGACCATTGACTTCGAATGGACATTACGGGAGATCCAACCATCGGATTCTCCTAAAACAGGAACCGTTGGGTTCGTATCGAAAAGAGATTTCCAAAGAATAATAGAGATTTGAAATCTAATAGTTGGATTTGGAATTATGTCCAAATCAAATTTGGAAAAGGTCGTTGTAAGTGCAGTTCGATGGCCGTTTATGGAAATCGACTGTACGGGCCTTAATAAAATTATTAAAAATATCAATAATTTGTGTAAAATCATAATAAATGATCTGGAAAGAATTGGGATGAAAAATTCCATATTTGAAAAGATAAAAATATATTTTTATTGTAATGAACTAAAATTATAAATCCAATATTTTTAAATAAATGAATTGGATTTGAAATGGTTTTAAAACTAACCGGAATTTCCAATATATGAATTGGAATGGATTTGAATCGAAATTATCTTCAGAATATTTTGATATTGGATTCCGTGATTATACGGATATTGTGGAGGAATTTGGAAGATATATATATCGTTATTCTAATACGATATTTGTTTATTTCAGAATTTGATATTGAATATAAGCCGATATATTTTCTATTCGGAGACTTGTATTTAATATCAAATGGGATTTGGGTTTGTCGTGAACGGTGTCTTCATTAACACTATTCTTAAACCCAATTGAGAAAAGATAAAATCTTTTTATTTAGATTTAATGAAGTATACCAATTAACTAATATTTAATTGGAATTGATTTTTTGGGTTTATCATGAATGGTGTTTTAAATAACACTTATTCTTTGACCCGATAATAAAGGGGAATGTGGATTGGGTTTATTATGAACTGTCTTTTTAATGACATTCATTCTCTAACCCGATTTACAGTGAAATGTGATTTGGAATTTATAAATCCTTTTATTTAGATTTAGCGGGAATTTTCCAAAGTAAAGCTTTCCAATTTAATATATTAAATTGTAATTGAATGGAATTAGATTTGATAATAATCGAAGTGAACTTCTGTGGAGGAAGACTGTTAATACATATGGAATTAAAAGGCTTTGCCGTTATTCCATTTGTATTATTAGTCGGATACGGAAATTGATATCGATTGTATATTGATTTGTTTTTCCGTGAAGATTCTATAATCAATGGAATGTGATTTGGGGTTTATCGTGAACTGTGTTTTAAATGACATTAGTTCTTTAACCCAGTTAAAGACAGGATTACATGTCTATCATTGTATTTCAAACTGTATGGGTGATCTCTTCTAAATATATATCTATTTGGTGGTGGAGAATTTATTCTCTTACTAAACACCCTTCTCTGAAACGTACGAGTTCAGAGGTTATATATCGGCAAAAATTAATAGTATGGCATAGATTGTCGATGCGGCATGTTCAATTTTCCAAAGATTGATTTTTGGGAAGATTAAAACCAAGTAGTGTTTTAATGAATCTTTAATTAGATTGAAATGTGAATTGATAATTTAAATTATCAAATTTGGAAAATGATCGAGTGTGGAGTATCACCAGTTTTTCTCCAAGCGATAGTTAAATCTTTAATTAGATTTGAACGGAAAATGGTAATTAATTTTACCGATAAGACCTTGGTGTTAGTTATGGAGTTTTACCAGTTTTTCTCTATGGTATGTTTAGGTTGGGATTGGGAAACTAAACAAATGATTACTTCGGTAAGGCGTGCTAATCCCGACTAGTTTGGAAAACCTTAATATGGTTTGAAATGATATCCAAAGGAAGATTAAAGAATAAATTTAAAGAATTTATCTTTGATAAAATTAATGGGAACCTTTCCCAAAGTATAGGAATATTTAAATAAAAGAATATTCTGGATTGGAACGAGGCGTATGTTGTGTTTTATAACACTTTTTTATTATATACGCAAGTTATTCGAAAAGGCTGGGTTTATACCGATTTCGAATAACTGTTTCGACGATAAGTCGACGATGAAGACGGTGGTTGAAGACCGGAGGTCTTCACATCGTTTAGATGATTACTGATGTCTTGATTAGGCTGTACACCCAAGACGAGGTAATAAGTGGTGATCGTCCAGACGTACTTGGAGATCGACGGATATGCGAGGACCTCTCTCCTATATTGGACATATGGGACGAGGAATAAGGTGCCTCTGGTTTCGTTCAGAACCAGAACGGACTTGTAAATGGATTGTGTGTCTGACATTGGATTTTATTTTGTGTTGATTGATTTCTATTAAATATATATCTGTTTGGCGGCGGAGAATTTATTCTCTTGTTTAGCTCCCTTTCTGAGACATACCAGCTCAGAGATTATATATCGATAGATATCAGTCGCATGGCATGAATTGCCTGTGTGGCATGCTGAGATGCAGTGATCAAGGCTTTTGTTGAAAAGCAAAGTCTTGTGGTTGACGATCAAAGCATGGCTTTAGTACAATGTAGCTTTGTGTATTGCGTTAATTCGCGAGCCTCACACCTCGATATGAGTTAAAACGGGATAAGGACCGCTGGGAGAACACGACGTTTCTTTCCAGCTATGGGCGGTGTCGGCGTTTTAATAGCCCTGAAATTGTTGATTATTATACCTTTGTGGATGTTGGAATGTGAGGTGCCTCGAATATATCTATCTCTTTGGAGCCGAAGGATAGGTCCGATAGGACCGAGAAACGTGTGTTCAGGAATTGCCAGTCCACTAACGTAAGTGTGGACTAGCCCAGCCGATTCCAAAGGTTCTACGCAGGGAATCCTGAAGCATTTGCTAGAGTGTCTCGAATCTGGTGAGGAGTATATCCCTTGCCTCGACTTATGATGAAATCCAATTTCCAATATGTGACATTTCGGTTTTATTTGTAGAGCCTAGTATGGCGACATAGTGGGATGGGGCACTATGTCGTCTATGATTGATACATTTATATTTGAAGTTGTTTTCGTACACTTTACACTATAATAATATCAAAATGATTTGTTTTAAACGTACCAAGCATGTTTGGCTATTATAAGGTAAAACTCTATCCTCCGGCTTGCGTTGCATTGTGTGATAGGACCTGAGTCTTATAACGGCTTCATTTTTCCAAAAAGCATTGCGTTGTTTATTCTATGCACAAGTATTCTTGGGAGGAAACCCGTTCCGTGTTATATGGCGTGGTCCCTTGAATTACTTTCTTTTAAAGCAAAGTTTTAAATAATTGTTTTAGTTCTCACACCAGTCACAAGACTGACCTGGAGTTTATTGTTTTAACCTAAACTCTGGGAGCCCCTATTGTCTACACGGGAAGCTAGTAGTTTTGGTTTTGTAGATTTGTATTCACAGGATCCTGGTTTATAGTTGGAATGATATTCGGAAAGCTCTGTATCCATATATCTCCTTCAGTTGTGTTTTGTATTGTTTTTCGATGCTATATAAAGTAATTTAAATCTCTGATATTTACCAAATGTATATTATTTATTCATACTCTGTATATTCTTGTACTCTAATGTAAATTGTTGTAATAAGCAATGAAATGTTCTTCAGACTGTGTTCTGATTCATCTTATTCTCAAAGTCAATCCGGGCTTTCCTTCACGGGGCAGTTCGGGTCGTTTCAGAACAAATAATATATATCTAATAAATTTAAGAGATTTACAAATTACAATGTAGCAGAAAATGGTATAAAACACAATTGAAAGAGATAGACGGATACAGAGCTTTCTGAATATCATTCCCGTTGTAAACCAGGATCCTGTGAATATAAATCTGCAAAACCAAAACTACTAGCTGCCCGTGTAGAAAATAGGGGCACCCAGAGTTTAGGTTGAAACAATAAACTCCAGGTCAATCATGTGACTAGTGTGAGAACTAAAACAGTTATTTAATATTTACTTTAAAAATAAAGTAAATTAAGGGACCACGTCGTATAACATGGAACGGGTTTCCTCCCAAGAATACCAGTGCATCAAACAAACGGCGCACTGCCTTTTGGTAAAATGAAGCTATTATAAGACCCAGGTCCCATAACACAATGCAACGCAAGCCGAAGGATAAGGTTTTCCCTTATAATAGTCAAATATTCTTGGTACGTTTAAAACAAATCATTTGATACTATTATAAGTGCATAGTGTATAAATCTACTTCAAATATAAATGTATGAACCCTAGACTGCACGGATACCATCTATCATGTCGCCATACTAGTTCTGCAATTAAAACCGCAAAATCACGTATTAGAAGTTGGATTTCCACCTGAGAACCAAGGCAAGGGATCGTCCTTAACGCTTCGAGACTCTCTAGCCCGAGCCTCAGGCTACAGCCACAACTGCACCTAGGAGCCATAGGGTCGGTCCACACGAAGTGGATTAAAATGCCTAAACAATACGTTTCCCCGCCCTATGGGGCATAAATGAGCTAGATGACTCAATATCCATCGGCTCCGTGTAACCGATATACCCGAGGCGCCTCGTTATCCATCATCCACATAAGTAAAATGTCTGGGCTTGCAAAACCCTGACACCACTCCTAGCTAGAAGGAAACGCATGTTCTCTCTGGATCCTTCTCCCATTTTTGGTTTACATCGGGGTGAGCGGCTCACGAATTAATGCTATACACAAAGCTATGTTATATTAAAGCCGTGCTTTGATCACCAACCACAGGACTCTGCTTTTCAACATAAGCCTTGATCGTTTGCATCTCAGCATGCCACACAGGCAATTCACGCTATGCAACCGATGTCTATCAATCACACAGCCGATGTCAGACACACATCCATTCACAAGATCGTTCTGGGTCTGAATGAAACCGAAGGCACCTTATTCCTCGTCCCATATGTCCAGTATAGGAGAGAGGTCCTCGCATATCCGGTCGATCTCCAAGTACGTCTGGATGATCACCACTTATTACCTCATCTTGTGTGTACAGCCGAATCAACACATCGGTAATCATCCAAACGATGTGAAGACCTCTGGTCTTCAACCACAGTCTTCATCGTCGACATATCGACGAATCGGTTATTCAGAATGGGTATAAACCCAGCCTTCGAATAACTCGCGTATATAATAAACAAGTGCTATAAAAACACAACATATTCCTCATTCCAATTATGAATATTCTTTTATTTAAATATTCATATCCTTTGGGAAATGTTCCCATTAATTTTATCAAAGATAAATTCTTTAAATTTATTGTTTAATCTTCCTTTGGATATCAATTCAAACTAAATTAAGATTTATCCAAATCAGTCGGGATTAGCGCACCTTAACGAAGTAATCATTTGTTTAATTTCCCAGTCCCAACCTATTCATCCCATGGAGCAAAACTGGTAATACTCCATAACTAACACCACAGTGTTATCGGTAAAATTAATTATCATTTCCCGTTCAAATCTAATTAAAGATTTAACTATCGCTAGGAGCAAAACTGGTGATACTCCATTCTCGATGATTTCCCAAATTTGATAATTTAAATTATCAATTCCCATTTCAATCTAATTAAAGATTCATTAAAACTCTAATTCAGTTTTAATCTCCAAAAATCATTGCTTAATGATTATTCAAAGTTAAGAAATTAATCTTATCTTTGACTGGGTTAAAGAACCAATGTCATTTAAAACACAGCTCACGATAAACCCAAAATCACATTCCATTAACAATGGAATCTTCACAGAAAACATATCAATATATATAATCGATATAAACTTTCATATCCAACCGATAATATAAATGGAATAACGGCAAAGCCTTTTAAATTCCATATATAGTAACAGTCTTCCTCCATAGAAGTTCACTTCGATTATTACCAAATCGAATTCCATTCCATTCCAATTTATTTTATTAAATTGGAAAACTTCACTTTAGAAAATTTTCCCTAAATCTTAATTAGAAGATTTATAAATTCCAAATCACATTTCACTGTAAATCGGGTTAAAGAACGAATGTCGTTTAAAACATAGTTCACAATAAACCCAATTCACATTCCATTTTATTTCAGTTACTAAATATAACTGGAAACTCCAATAATCTTATTTAAAAGATTTATTCTTTTCACACGGGGTTTAAAAACAGTTTTAATGAAGAAATCATTCACGACAAACCCAAAATCCAATTATTTCATTCAATTCCAATTAAATATTAATTAATTGGAAAATTTCACTAAATCTTACTGAAAAGATTTATTCTTTTCTCAGCTGGTTTTAAGAATAGTGTTAATGAAAACACCATTCACAACAAACCCGAAATCCCATTTGATATTAAATATAAGGCTCTGAATAGAAATTATATCGGCTTATATTCAATATCAGATTCAGAAACAAATAAATATCATATTGGAAATAACGATATAAAATATATCTTCAAAATTTCCATAGTAATATCTGTATAATCACGGAATCCAATATCGAAATATTCCGAAGATGATTTCGATTCAAATCCATTCCAATTCATACATTGGAAATTCTTGTTATATTAAAACTGTTCACAAATCCAATTTATTATATTTAAAAATTATTAGATTTCAAAATAGTTAGTAACCAGTTCATTTCAATAAAAATATATTTTTTCTTTACAAACATGGAATTTTTCACCCAAATTCTTTCCAAATCATTTATTATGATTTTACACAAATTATTGATATTTTTAATAATTTTATCAAGGCCCGTACAGTCGATTTCCATAAACGGCCATCAAACTGCACTTACAACGACCTTTTCCAAATTTTATTTGGACATAATTCCAAATCCAACCATTAGATTTCAAATTTCTTGTATTCGTTAGAAAGATATTTTCGATATGAACCCAACGGTTAAGGTTTTAGGAGAATCCGACGGTCGGATCTCCCGTAATGTCCATTCGAAGTCAATGGTCGAAATTCGCGAACTATCGCGGCGCGGCGCGTTCTATTTAGGCCATTAAATATATATAATATATATATTTCGTCGATTTCCATTTAAAACGTATTTTATTAATCGTTTTAATTCGTTTTCAAAATGATTTCAACTACATATTCAATTTTAAATCAAAATTGAATATTCTATATAATTAATATATAAATTATAATATTTTCAAAACATTAGATTTTGAAATCACTTCCATTTCGGTATTCATTATAAAAATGAAAAAAATCGATTTAATCGTTCACATCTAAATGGCGTTAATCTAATCAACATGGCTTCATATATTTAAATATTTTCGTGTCGATCCCAAATCGGACATCAAAATCATATTTTGATCCATTACTGAATATTATTTTAAAATATTAGTTATTTTAAAATATTCCTTATTCACCACTTTAAAATATTCGTTATCTTAAAATATTCATTCCTTCCGAATTGGAATCAGACACAGTCAATTACCATTTAATTTTATTTATATGGATTTTAGATACACATGTACACAACAATAATCAAACACAGTCAACCATCGTCCAGAGTGCATTACACAACTGCATAAGCATTAAATATAAATAACTAACGCTTACAATAGCCTGTCAACACATCGATTGACATACAACTAAAAATTGGGATTAGTGTATGTCCAATATCATCCCAATACTCGTGTGGGATTTTCAAACAACAAACACTAATTATTATTCGTGCAGTTGGGCGATGTGTAAGATATATCATCCCGATCCTTATAAGTCAAATGTGTATACATAAACAAATCATTCGATTTGTAAATATTTATTTTATTAATATACACATTGAATATTATATTTTTAACTATAAAATATTTATTTCATCTCATGAATATTTTATACAGTTCATTTATACAATAAAATTGATATTTTCATTGTTCTAATATTTTTAGAAAATTTAGGCAGCATAAGGACGCGATACTAGAACCGGAATAAGATCTAGCCTTATCCCTCGCTTAATAATGGCTCACGCCATGTACATACCAATTCTAATCAATTCATTTCATTTCCCAAACTAAATTCAACCAAACATTTTAATCAACCAAACAACCAAACAAATATGGTTTCAAACAAGGGTGCCGGATGCTACTAAGCACCATCTGCATCCTAGTATATATTTCTAACTAGAAAATAAATTAAAGTGAGAAATTCTCACCTTTGGGATCCACTCCTCCAGTTCTATTTCTGAATTTCTGAACCATTTGGATTTTCCCGTAATATCAACGTAATCCTTTATACGCTGTTCATATTAAAAGCACATTTTTAATATGATGTTTATATATTTAAAAATCCCATTTTTATTTCGCTATATATATAAAAATCATATTTTTATTTTGCTAACATCATAATAAAAATCGTATTTTCATATCGATCTTTACATTATAAAAATCATATTTTTAAAATTCAGTTTTACATACAAAAATCAAATCTTTTTATATTTAAAAATCATATCTTTATGGTATTAAAAATCTAAACTCTTTATAAATAAAAATCTGACCTTTATATAAATAAAAATTTAACCTTTATATAAATAAAAAAAATCTAACCTTTATATAAATAAAAATCTAAGCTTTTTATAAATGAAAATCTAAACTTTTTATAATAAAAGCTTTTATAAATAAAAATCGAAGCTTTTATATAAATAAAAACCTAACTTCATATAAATAAAAGAATTAGATTTAATATAAACAAAAAAAAAGTAAAAACTCATTGTTTCGTTCGTCGGAGACAGGGGGAGAGGAGGATCGCAGGTGGTTGCTGGTGGTGGTGGGAGGTTGCGGCCGGCGGTGGGTGGCTGTGGGTTGTCGGATTTGGTATTTTCCTGCGGGTTTGAGCTTATTTGAGAAAGGTGGTGGCGATGGAGAGAGGGGAGGTCAGATATCGAGGAGGGGGGTCAGAGAGAGGTGGCGCAGGGATGGGGAGGTGGCCGTCGAGCTGCGGTGGAAGTGGAGCAGCGGCATAATCGAGATTGAGAGGGGGGCTTTAAGGAAACGTCGGATTTTTGAAGAAGAGGGGGAGGCTGAAGTAATGAGATAGAAATTAGGATTTTTTCCAATTTATTTATATAATTATTTTATATTATTTTATTCCCAAATGTTAGAATTTGCATTCGAACTTCAAACGAGACCCAACGACTGTTGCTCCTAGCTAAGTACCCCTATTCCGAACACAATGGGATATGTCCCGTAAGCCAATTGGACTATTTCGATCATTTTCCATTAAAATAAAACATAAATCAATTTATATTACATTTGAACATACATTTTAATTAACTAGGGCCACATAAGGACTCCAAAAATTCTAGAAAAATAAACCTGGTTATGTTTTGATGATACGGTCCTAACAAAACTAATTTCGTTGAATTTGGAGACCGTTTGAAAAATGGTCAATTTCCAGTTGATTAAATTCAAACTGAAATTACCAAACACGTTTAAATTCACCACGCTCAAATGTTAATTCCCAAAATTATTAAAATTGGAATGTAGCAATAATTTGATATTCCGGATCCAACAAAAGTGGTCTCGTTGAAAACGAAGGTCGTTTGCAAAATCTCCACTTTTAAGGGCTATATTTATATAAAATTCCATAGCGACTATCCTGAATTTTCAACTGGACATAACTTTTTATTCCCACTATGAAATCTGGATTTTTCACATTCATTGGAAGGATATTTTCAAACCGATTCAAATATTTCTGGTTTTACCAAAATACGGCTTATTTTGAATCCTGTACATTCATTTGAAATTTGAAATCGAATTACCAAACTACCGCGCAATTTCCAATTCCTTTTATAATTAAAATAAATATTTATATTCTAACTTTGATTTAAATAAATTTATACGTTCTAATTCTATTCAAAATAATTTTCTAGTCGTTATTATTTAAAATAAATCATTTTAAATATTCAAAATCCATTAAAATAGCTAAAATAAAAATTTTAAATTGGTTTTGATTTTCCGGGTTGTTACAAATCGATCCCCTAAAAAACCCACTATAGGAACACCTCGTAATGTCCACCACGGTGCCAACCTACCCGTCCTCCATCGATAACCGCTCACCCAAAAACTGGCCATTGGTGCTCCTCTATACTTGAATGGCACGCAGATCATCAAAACAAACTAATGATGCATGTACTGACCTAAATCGTCAACCCTAACTTCGTTTGGCACTGTTGAGCTCCAAAAATCATCGCAACCCTTCACTGATGATCTTAGTCCCTCTATTGTTCACCTCGCTCACCCTTTGGACCATCGCGACTTTATTTTTGCTCTTTTTTTATATAGTAGGATATGGTCCTTAATTTACAGAATAGGAGATGGGAGTGATTTCAAGAAAAGAGGGCAAACTCGATTTTGATTTTCGTTGCAGGAGAACGTGATTTAGAACAAGGGATTAGCGTAGTAAATAACTAAATAAGAAGCACGGTTTGGTTTTAAATTATGAAATAAAAAGAAAAATGGAACGACCACTTTCATTTAAAGCTTTGGATAGAAATTTTAGTAGAAGGAATGTAAGGAGAGTGTCGCATTTTTATAGACGAAGAACACTTAGTGACGAAGGAATTAGGCCTGCATGATTTAATGTCTATTGTGCTTGCTATGTACTGTATATTAATTTACTTAGGGTAGAAGGAAACTCCTTTTTATATTTATTTATCTTAGTTTTGAATTAACCAATACGATTTAATTAATTCAATTTTTCCGTTGATTTCGTCCTATTCGAACGCAACAACCGGCATTCCTAGGGTTATACCATTATCCTAAACACACTGGAATAGGTTTCGAAGCCCTATTTGATCATATGGAGAAGATATTATTTAAATTGATATAAATTAAATTCGAAATAATAATTTCTTGGATAATAAATTATTATTGTTATCGTTTTATTCAAATAGAATTTATATAAATCATTTGAATCATTTTGACTCTGTTTGAAATTCGAATTGAATTATTTCGAATTCTCATATTACGATAATTATATATATTCAAAATAAAATAGTATATCGATAATTAAATCGATAAACTTAATACAAAATATCATTTACATTGTCAACTCAATATTTAAAAACCATATTAAATATTTAAAATAAATCGACAGAAATCCGGGTCGTTACACCTCATCCTTAAGTTTCCATGCAGCCAGTTGTATCTTCCTTCGGTAGTCGATCTCAAAGATTCCAAACAAATTTTCCGTCTCTCGTAGCCAATTCCGTGCTTCAACAAAGCTTTCAGTACCATGGAATGGTTTTCCTCCCATAGTGCAGTAGTCCTTGCACAACTTAGAAAAGTTATCTTCTCGTGGAAGCGGAGCAACAGCGGCTACAACTAGGGAAGGAGCATCCCCTTGACCTTTGATAGGTGTCGTGGCCTTAAGATACCGGTGGAACCAAGCCGGTAAAGGAATGCCCTCAGGAAGATTAGGTTCCCCACACATTTTCAAAAGAAAAGAAAAAGGATTCAATAAGATATCGAGGGAATATTGACTATGGCTTTAGGGGATATGTTTTACAAAACATTTTCTCTGATCTTGTAACCTTCAGCTACGATACCAAATGTGACACCCCACGTCTGCTAATATCACTCATACGAGAATGCATTAAGTTTCGTGAAATGCAATAGGTAAACATTACAGAAAATTTACAAGACAGATAAAATAAGCAGCGGAAAATTTTAAACTTCATTACTAAAAATAGAGCATAGTTTCACATGTACATCAAAACTAGTTACAACAACTCAAATGTCTCAAATCTATCTCATAAAAAATCTCATGAAATAATATATCAAGGTACATAAAATCATATCCCTCGCCATAAGTCATACTAAAGTAGAGAGCAAATCAAATGGTGCATCTCAACAAACCTAAGTCCAAGCTGTAAGAGAAATCCTAGTCACTTTTGAGTGCTTCCACTCCAAGGACCTGGGCGGAAGGAAGAAAGAGGCGAAAGAAAAAAGGTTCAGCATTAAGTCTGGTGAGCTCAATGATTTACAAATGTGCATAAAATAGAAATGCCAAGACAGGTAAATAAGACTATATGAGAAAGGTACAATGTCGTAAAAGGTAATAGATGAGATAAACAAAACAACATGATGGAAAAGAATAACAGGAATATACTTTGATCGAGTAATGCTTCACATTTATATCCTAACTGGTAATGTTTGCACCAATACTAGTATAATAAGTTCAACATTATTACATATTAGCAGGATTGACAATAGAACTAAACAGCAAGATTAGGCGTACCCTAATTACATAAACATATTAGGTGTTAACCTAATTACGCAACATCAGAATTAGGTGCACCCTAATTAATACCCATGCTGTAATAGGATAGTATGCATAAACCTTTATTACATATTAGCAGTAGGGTGTATCACTCCCTAACCCAACAACTATATAACACAAACTTATCTACTAGTGTTACAGCGTCTTATCTTCCCTAGTCAGACTCACGCACGTTCATGACTCCGCTGAAACGTGCCCATACGCAACCTCATGTGAACCTCTTACTATCCAGTTCAGTAAAGCGTTCCATGGCCCCTACGTAGTGTGAGGCCCCCTCTAAAAAGATACCGACGAGTATACTGACTTATATGTGTTCTAAACAACAGATTGACACAAGCAAAACCCCCTAAGCTTGTGCCCTCAAACTAGGATTTAAGAGTCCCCAAAACCCGATACAACAAAGACGAGGGACTTCTTAGCTAATTAATACCCATGTTTAACCTATCCGGTTTATGTTTATTATTAAGCCTTGTTGTAATTATTACATGTCATTATGTGTGTACAACCCTACCCCGAAGCACCTGTCCAGATGTATTCAATTCCCACATCGTTTAGTTTATTAACCAACATCTGGTACTTACTGTATTCTTAACATGCCATTTACTTAATGTCTGTTTTAAGTCAAAATTTAACATGTCCAATTCGCATGCATATTATTCATCAACTATGTTCCCAAATTACAACATATAAAGGTTTATGCATATTATCCTATTGCAGCAAGTACATACACATTATCCCCTTTTTATCAGTTTACAGCAAGTCTAAATATGTGTATATTATCTCTTTTCCCACATTATAATTAAACAGTCCCAATTTAATAACATGCCTAAATTCCTCTTTTTATGTCATTAAATATTGCCCCAATAATACACATACTCTAAATGGGTATAGCCTAGGCTTGGCATAAAATAAAAAAGGAAAACAGAGGAAGGAAAATAGAATCAAATCACATAGGCATATAGACAAGACTGGAAATAAACATAAAACATGGAAAATGGGAAAAGAAAGATAGATACGTATAACTTGTTAATTATCCAACATCACATGCATATGTTTACTTATCTTAACGGCATAGGAGATTCACAATGAAAACATATATAACATTTATTTTACAAATACTGTTGATCCTAACCAGTTTTAGTTAACTATCATGTTCAAAGTCTAAGAAATCATATTTGTAAATGAAGGCAACTCATAGTGAGTCTTGGTGAAGATGAATATATATAACACTACGTCGTAGAAAAGTCCAATCAAAGTTATATGTATGCAAGTCCTGATGTTATCTCTGTTTGATCCAGTCCTCAACAGCATTCCCCCACTATGTGTTAATATTTTATGAATAGATTTGCAAAGGGAGAAAGTATGAAGAAATGGTGTAAATTAGAATGGGAGAAGCCACCTATTTATAGATTACAAAGTACACCTCAGCCTTTAGATTATTGGTTTTAAATCCAAACCGTACAAGTCATGCTGAGTCACCAAAGAATACAGTCCACAAAACCATCCATGTTCGCACTCAAAATCTGCCCGTATCAGGGGTGGGTCAACCCACCTACCCCTGGGTCGACCTATGGATTGACCCAGCAGACTATGGGTCGACCCAGGCTGCGCGTGGGTCGCCTCACAACAGGCCTGGTTCCGGCTTGTTCCTACTCGCCTCGTTTTGACTTTTCTGGAATATATTTTAATTTATATTTACATATAAGCTCCTTATACGTATAAAAAAAAATCTATTGCCCATTACCTCTTCGTACGTTGTCCGTTTTACGCAAACTTGGGGTCTGTTTGAACAAGAATTCTGAGACGAACGCAAAGGTAATGCTGGTTTCACTTAATTCTGAATATTTAATTAATTTATTCCCAATCTATTATCTTTTAGCATGGTTATAGTGTGTTAAATTTTGGGGTGTTACAAAAGTCATGGAGCATGTGCATGCCACCCTCGCTCCTACCTACTCCCACCTACTGCTTCCTCCCATAAATACCTTTCATTTTGCAGCGTAAAAAGTGTCGAAACCTGACCTTTTGAAGAAGATATTGCCCTTTTGATCTTCATGCTTGCTTCATCACTCTGGGAAGAAAATACTCACTGCTTTTTTGATATTTGGACATTTTGGGCAGAATAAGCATTTCCGACTTCAGTTTCATTTTTTACTTTGTAGAACTTACTTTCCACCATTGCTAATGTATTCATATGAAACTATGATTCCTCCCATTGTACTTTGATTAAAAGTGAATAAAAATAGCAAAGTCTTTAAAGTGAACGTAGGTTCTCCTAGACCAAACCACCGTAAAGTATTGTGTTATTTACTTTCATGCATATAGTTTCCATTTCGGGCATGTAGTTTCTTAATCTTAAAACTCTTTGGGTGTTAAGCCAACTTCATGCATCAACATAGACATTATTGGAAATTTAGTGATGTGGGTTGATTATTAGGAACTAAAGAAATACAAAATCAATCGAGATAGTTGGCTTCATAAGAATGGAAGATTTTCCAGATATAGATCGATTATAGGATGAAATTTTGAACAAATGTCATCATTTCAAATTAACTATTCATCTTGGTGGTAATAAGATATATAGAGGCATGAAAAGGATCTACTATGGGGAAGTTATGAAAAGTGATGTTGAAAGATTCATCTCGAAGTGTACGAATTGTCAATCAAATAAAGGTGAGCAGAAGAAACCAAGTGGATTATTACAACCATTGGAAGTTCCTGCATGGAAACGGATGCAAGTGTCATGGATTCCATTGATGAATTTCCAAAGTTCAGGGTAGGATTTGATAGTATTTGGATAGTTGTTGATCGCTTGACCAAAAGTGAAAAAAAAATCCTGTTAAATCTTCGGGAACGACGCTCACGTTGGTTGAGTTATATGTTATATGAATAGTTCTTTTCCATGGAGTATCTAAGGGTATAGCAAATGATAGAGATTTTTTACCCACTCGAATATTTTGGAAGAGTCTGCAAGAAGCATGAGGGACAAGGTTTCATCTGAGTATAACTTATCATCTGTAGACTGAAGAGCAAACCAAGAGAGTAAATCGAGTGTTGAAAAATCTTCTGAGAGCTTGTGTATTGAATTTGGGAGGATCATGGGAAGAACATCTATATCTAGTAGATTGTTTACAATAGTAACTATCAATCAAGTAATGGATGGACCATATAAGGCATTGTACAGAAGACCATGCATTGCACCTCTTGTTGGTTGAAACAGGAGAGAAGTTTATGCTTGGGCTATAGATGATAAGGAAAACAATGGATAAAATTGAGATCATTCGGAAATGAATGAAGGCAACTCAATATCGTTAGAAGAGTTATGCTGATGAGTGAAGAAAAGATTAGGATTGCAAAATTTAAGACTTGGTGTTTGTAAAGTTTCACCTCTAAGGAATGTTGTTCGATTCGAAAGGAAAAGGAAATTAGCTACAACATTTGATGAACCATTTTATATTTGGAAAGAATAGAAAAGCATGCTTATAGAATAGATTTACCTGATAAGATATCGGGTGCGCACAATGATTTTCATCTCACATATCCATAAAAGTTTATGCATGACTCGAGTACTGTGGTATCTCCAGATCAACTTGAAAATGTAGACGTGGAGCCAGATGTCTCAAGACCTCATAAGCCACTTCGAATCGTTGGAAATGACACGAAAAAACTTATGTGGAGGAAAGTTAGGCTAGTCAAGGTATAATGGAGCAAGGACGATAGTAATTGTACATAGGAGATGGCCTATCCAGAAATCTTCTAGTGACACATCCTATATATCATATTTACTTGGGCCATTGTGTCTTGCACTACTAGATTTCAACGTATTAGGATAGAGGTTTTCTTGCATGGATTGTTGGATGCCAGATTAGATGATAGGTAGCTTTCTCCTAGATGATAGGCATGTGATATGCAATGGTTGCTTGTTTTGTTTTGGATTTTTGAAACAAAATTCCTAAAGCAGTCAGGAAGGAGAATGTAAAGATCCATGTTTTACATGTCGAAGGATCGTAAAATAATTCTATTTAATTGATAGTGGTCAGATCATTAAAATATTTTGACATTTGGTTCATGGGAATGTGTTACAAACCCATGATTTTTACCGAACCTTTTTATGGACATTTACTCCTCGAGGATCTTTTTCGTCCGTAATTCTTAAATGGATCCAAGTTAGATGATTTAGTTGGCCTCATTGCTTTGGGATGGTGATTGGTCATTTTTTAGAGTGGTCATATTAAAAAAACAGTCTAGTAGTCTGATAGAAATTGTAGTTTTAATTTGTAGTTTGACAAACTAAGAAAAAACTAATGGGCAGAGATTAGTTAGCCTATTAGATTAATGACTTGCAATTAAAAATTAGGGCTATAGGGAGAGATTAGAAGCTTTCTTCCTCATTCTCAAATTTGGTTGGACTATAATCTACTCTAGTTCATCCTAATGTTCTCAAACCTAATCTCTATTTAAAATCATCTTTATTCATCATTTGGAGGCTAGATCTATATCAAAGGAGATTAGGTCTCGTTATCTCATCACTGAATTCTACATTTTAATCATTGGCCAAGTTAGATCTGCATCAAGTTTTGTTGAATTGAAGGTTTTGTTAAGTGACAGTGAACTCTCATATGACTATATTAGAGTATATGTTGTGATTAGGTATTTTTAACATCACCTATGTTAATTTAACCCTAAAACTTGATTTTATATGTTACTTTCAGATCTAGAAACTTGTATATCAACCAAATATATACATGTTAAGTAATTTGTTAGATCCAATATGAGAAATGTGTAGTTACCCGAAATTTGTGTTAGATCTATGATTGTTATTGATTGATTCATGTCTATGTATGAACATATTTTTATATATGACTGGAATTTGATGTAATTACCATTTGATTTTTTAAATTTCATGTTATGTTTGATTTGATTGTTAGAATTACTTGAATTAGGCCTTATGGTTGCAAATCAGGGAATACAGGGGTCAATGTTCATTGTATTCACATGAAACTTGGAAGATAGGCTATAGAAGACGGTGGGAGTACACTGATAAATTTCAAAGAAAAATCTTTCAAAGTATAGGGATCAGTACCGATCCACAGGGAATGGATCGACATCGATCCATGAAGGTGAGTCAGATGGGAAGGCAATTTCTCTGGTGGCATGGTGAGATCCTACTAAAGCTACCATGGGAGTTTGGTTTAAATTGGGCAGACCAAGCGTGAGATACTTGATGGATCAACAAGAAAATGAATGGAGGGTAGATCTGGATGTAGAGTGGAGCGACTTGACCAAGAGGCACCAGGAAAATGTTTTAGAAAATTTAGGATGTAACTTAGCCAAATTTGGCTAAGTAGATGGACCGATGTAGATCAATGGGGTATGGGTCCATATCGATCAATCAAAGTGAGGCAAAGGGTGTACGATAAATAGTGGTGTAAAGGGATTTCTACAGGAGCTTGCAAAAATTTTATGGTTCGTTGATTGCTTCTACGAGGTTAAAGTTATAACTTGATGAAGTTGTAACTCTTCGATTGTGAACTCGGATAAGAGTAATCATACTAGTATATGATAGGCAGTCCGAGATGGAACGAGGTTGTAGGATAATGTCCCGAATTGAGTGGTCTAACCTATAGTTGGAGCTGTGGGCGGATCTGTGCAGTTAAAGCACTTAGCGTGTCTATAGCAGTGAAGGTGCAAAAATGTGTAGTAGGGATAAAGCGGGGAAATAGTGGGGATACAACGGAGGTGTCAAAAGGTATATTAGATATAAAAATAAATTTGATAAAATTCAATAATTATCATTCTCACATCATTTATGCAGAATAAACTAATATCCATTATTCGTATATGATAAAATCAAAGAATATCATTGTTACGCCCATTAGAATTAATGACTAGCAGATTTCTACTATATATTAGACACATATGTTTTAAAATTATCACTTAATACTGACTTTATTGATTTTTTAAAAGAGAACTAGTTAAATCTAGCTTCGTATATTAATATTGCTAAAGTAAGTGCTATAAAGTGTTGATTTAGAGGGGTTTAAAGCGGATCTACTTTTCATCATCTCTAGATGAAAAAAGCGTAGCAGTAGAACGACGCTATGTGCAATAGCGGGGATTCAACATGGCTCTAATTGCACGGGGATGGATCATATTTTTTGAAGTGCCAAGGAATCGTTGATGACTCGGAACATTCTAGGATTGTGCAAACTTGTAGAAGGTGTATCATGGGGATGTCCGTTAGGACTTGTAGCGATGGTCATGTACTCAAACAATGGAATATAGTTATCTTGGAAAGGCAGACGTGTTTGGGAAACATGATAGTCAACAAGAACTAGGATTTTTCATTAGCCCGTGTTCTAAGAGAGCATAATTATATGGGTTATCAGTGTATTAAATGCTTTAAAAGACGATAGCTAGGATATTGTTTAAAGGATGTTATGATTTCTATGGATGTTCTTTCTCTGGGTAGGCTATTACCTATAAAATACTGAAGTGAAGTGGGGGATTGGAATAGATAGCTGAAAGAGGATTCTATGATTCTTCTTACCTATTTTGTTCAGTTTATTTTTTTATTTTTTTTGGTTTTTGGGTACCATATTTATTGTAGTTATTATGTGCTAACTCTTTGGTTGTAGGAGATGTTAGGCATAAGACTTGAACTTGTTTAGTATCTTATTTTGCAGTATAGTTGTTGATAGCCATATATCACTTATACCAGACTAGTGTCTAACCCAAGGTCTTACGTTTCTTCTCATTATCTTTACTCACTGACAATGTTGATGAAAAGATTAGATAGCAGGTAGATGACAATGCTGCTGATCGAGGATGAACTAGAGGCTTGCTTATTATTCTTTTATATAGCTGTTTGTTTTCTGTTACGTTGATTGATATAAACTTTGAGAGGCATTGTGATGTGGCTAGATGTATTTAGATTGATGACATATTGTATCAAATTCTGAGATTTTATTTGGAGATGAGACTTCTGCTTTATCATGCTTTACTACTTTTCTGATGTATATTTTCCTATTATATATCATCCATGTGCTTTGAGAAATATAGCAAGTTCTATTTAGGTTTATTTTCCTTAATAATCATCTCATATCAACCTGACAAGTTTACAAATCATCTTCCTTAGTATTTGGTGTAGGAGGTATAAGGTGGTCATCACAGTTCGGGTGCTAAAATGATTGATTATAGGATGCTTAGTTTATAATATGCTTGCATGACATGGAAATAATTCAATGTGTAATACAAGTCAGATTTACATAGGGGAACCACTTTCTTTTACAAATTATAACAATATATCTTTGAAAATGAATGAAAATGGTTTAAATGGTTCATAAACATTGGCAAAATTTTAAGAAGATTAGAAAATGGAGTCGAAATAAGCACATTATGCTTTCACAGTCTGCAATTTCACCACTTGAAATGTTAAACATATGTATATGATAAAAACATAAGGTAGAATTTGTTAAGATAAGATTTCTCTAACTCTTGTATATATAGTTTCCAAAAAAATGTGAAAAACTGAGTTTTGATTTTGTAAAGGTCGAAACATGTAAAAATATAGTTTTTAAAATCATCGTGTTATGGCAATTCATAATTTTTTTTAAACTTTTTAAAAAATTATATTTTTAATCTTTTTAAAATATGATATAAATTCATAAGTATATCAAAATATTTTGGAAGAGATTTGAGTTATAATAATGGATAAATATGCTATGAAATAAGTGTTTAATCTATAACGCGCGAGAATCGCTGTTAACCAACGGTTTAGTGATAATATTAGACAACTTTGAATAAATGTTTTAAACTTTTAATTTCTTCACCAATATATTAAGAAGAAATTTAAAAAGTATTAATTAAATATTTTAAAGAAATTTGAGATTTTTATATTCGTTTAAAACAAATAATCAGAGGAAACTATTTTAAACAATATTCAGGGATATGGTTAAGTAAATAAGAAATTATCCCCAAACATGAATTACACTTAAAAAGACAAGCATATGGAAATAAATAGTATATTTATCCCATTAGATAGTCAAAGAAACTCGATCGAAAGGACAATAGATCGAAGAGAAAGCTTGGATGCTCTAAAAGAACATACTAATATTATAATCGATCAAATAATTTGACCGCCTTATGGGTGGTAGAATAGTTGTCTCTAGTTTAAAATTTAGGAAACCAACTGCTTGCTAACATGACTATTTTTATTGGCCCGATAGAAGCGATTGTTAAATTGATTCACCTAAGCCATATTTTCTTAGGACAAAGGGAATTATGTTTGGATATTAATCAAGATTTACAATAGGGTGTTGGTGGCATTGAGAACGTTCTAATTAAAGTTTATACTAAATTTTTTGAAGATAAATCATATTATCCATGTAAATATAAAAGGTGATTTCACAATTATTTGATCAATTATATATGATGAATACATAAATTGGTACCGAGTATAATTATTTTATTCCCTATGGATCCTTTTTTAAATCAACACTATTTGGTTTAGGTTTACAGTAAACATGGTCTTTAATAACATGGTTTTTGACCAATTAAAGAAATGTTTTGAAATACAAATACCCACTAAATATTTGAATTATAATAACAATAATATATGAAAGTGATTTCCTAATAAAGACAGAATAAAAGTATTCAAAATGATAAAAGTGGATTAAATAAAAATGACTTAACAATCCTATGTACACATGTATATCTTTTATCGATTGGTTTGGAGAAACCGAGATCGGATATGGATGATTCAGATCACTTTATAAAAAACATGCACATCTGAAAGTGAGGATTATTTAAAGGTAAATGTTTGAAGGCAGAGACCTTTGGAATGGATACATTGCTTATTGATTGTCCCTTACTACCTCCTATAGTAGATAAAAGTCGCAATGTTTCTTTTGTTTAGGGATCTCTGTATCACAACGGGCTGCTTAGTACTAATCCTACAAAATTTATTAAAAGGAATGAATTTGGTTTTTCATGTTCCTAGTTAACTTGTATTAACGAATGTCTGATGTGGTATTTCTAAGATCATATATATTGGTTTTAAAATAGTATATGTAGGAGGTAACCTATAACACTCCGTAAAATTAGCCTCAAGTAGACATAAGATAATTTAATGCTAATAATCGGTAATAAATTAATGGGCTGAAAAATATAATTTTGGATAATTGGAAATTGGGCCACGAATGTATTGCTATTGTGTTCATGGCAAGATTCTGATCTGTCTTATTTTATTTACTGAAAACGGAGTCTGTATGAAAAAGATATTAGTAAACAAGTTATGTGCATACATTTACACACAAGGTTTGAAATTCAAATAGATTAGACATAAATTTAGAATATATTTAATTATAGATTGGCATGAAAAAATATTCAAAGAGAATTTGAAATTGTGTGTATATATTCATATGCGATGGGGAAAAATAATAAACATAGGGAAATAAATCAAAGCATTTAAATTCAGAATTAATATAAAATGACGTTACATAAGGATCAAATACTCTTGGCTCGACCCCAGAAGGGGGTCGACCTCCCCTAAATGAGGGGATCGACCACTCTCCTTCGCAAAATGGTGGTGGGTATATGTTTTGTTAGGGAGATTTATGTAATTTGCATTAATAGAACCATCCAGATTAAATCTAAATAATCCAACGATCTAAACTCACACTTTGAAACTATAAATATGACTCCCTAACCTTACTATAAACACTAGTTTAATTTCTATCTACGCCTCCATATTGTCATTCTACCATTGTTAATTCCAAGGAAAAAGGTTAGGACTCTCTTCTGTTCCTATAACCTTAATTTTATCCTCTCTTTTCATGATTATTTTAGATTCAAGTTCTAGAATTTAGCTTATATATAATTCTGATTTAGTTGATTCTTATATATATATATATATATATATATATTGATTCTAAAAAGTGGCATTGACACCCAAAAGTCTGGTTTTGAGTATGAAATATGAGAAAATAACAAAAAAAAAGCAAGAAAAAGTAAGACAAGAGCATTTTATAGCGGTACGGAGTTAACTATCCTACATCCACTTTATAATTCTCTTGATTATACAAGAAAAGTTAAGTTACAAAGATGGAGATTGTCAAAATCTTGAATACAATGCTGTTTTCGATGGTAATCTCGAATTACAATGACTGAAATGGTTAACAATTCGAGATGAGTGCTATTGGCAGCCATGGCTATGCTGTAAAGATGAAGTGTCAACCAAAAATCCTCTTCTTGGAGCCTTTGAGGGCTATATAGCGCTGGGTTGCTCCGGGGTTGTCCATGATAGTGGTGTTCGATTCGGGTTCGGTGGAGAGTAGTGGAGCATGTCTTTAGGCGAGAGAACATGTCTTTTTACCCTGCAGTATCCGAGTAAGTATACTCCACCTAGGTATACTAATCCAAGTTATATCGATCCGAATCGGGAATACCGATCTGATCCGGGAATACCAATATGAACCGGGAATGTCGACTTGATCCGAGAATACCAATCCGATCTAGGGGATACTTATCCGAAGTATCCCATATAGAACAAGGCGTTGTGTGGCTTAGTCTAGTCGATTGTACTGAGTCGGAGCTTGATCTAGTAATGTCCAAGCCTTGGATCTTTTTCTCACTTCATTAAGGGATATCCGAGCTTTCTTAAGTCCGTGATTGAGTTCTGAGCGACCTTATGATGGGAAGCCCATAGGTTAACGGACTTGTTAAAAGACGTGTCAACACTTTCCACCCAAAGTACATCGCATTGCAAACGGGATGTGCTTTGAATAAGTCGAGTTGTATCTTTATGTATAAATGGCTTGTCAGGTATTGCACCGCATTCGGTGGTGCATATCAAGCCATAGTCATTGGTCAGAGTAATCGAGAAGAAAATCCTCATCAAGCCGAGAGTTCGAATTCTTACACTACAAGTCATATTGGATTGCTGGCTCCTGCTAGTGGGTCTCCACATGCTAGTAGATGTCGAACGATGTCTCCTTCATGCGCAAGTCGAGCACGTGGTCAAGTCATACCATTTGTCAAGTACAAATTAGTGTATAGTAAAGTTGTCCACGTGGTGTGCTGCTAAGGAAGTGAGACCTCGTTTATTCCTACTTTCAGGTCGATTATTGAGCCAAGTCCTATTCGATTTTTCCAACGCGAGCTGTCTACAATTTTCATTTTAAATCAAGTCATGTCTCGCGACCCCCATTCATTCTGAATTCTTCTTCAGTAAATTAAGAGTTGTTGTCGTGATCTTGATTCGGGATCCATCTTCCCAAAGGTGGCTCTCAGCCGAGCCAGGTCTTTTTAATAGGAGTGGGAAGTTGGAGAAATGCTGGAGAATGGAAATGGTCGGTTCAGGAATGGTCGAACCGAAGAAATTCAAATTAGAGCAGTTATCGAAGTCATGAGGTAGTACAGGAAGTTTCGGGCTCTGAACGAGCATCTGGACTATTGGGATAGAACACATAATAACTAGCATATGAATTTGACATTTTCATATGACTTTGGACTACCCAAACATCAAAATACTAAACTAGGGATCCATGATTACCTGGGATCATATCAATAAGAAGTCAGAAAACCATGATCACTTTGGATAGTACTAACATAAAACCATAAATCCATGGCCGCGTCAAACTATATTCAAAGAAATCCAAGATCGCATCGAATTTTAATAGAGTCGAATGATCATGTATGAGTCAGCACAAGATGTTGTAGAAAAAATGTGTGTCAATGTCCGGTATGTTTTTCAAAAATCATAAGGTAGTAGAAAGTTTGTCCCTCTTTCCATTCAATGTACTTGCGATTTACGTCTTCAAAGTATAGCTTAACTCAAAAGATGTATCTCTTGAATGAGTAAGTAAAGTCAGGTCTAACTCATAAGCCATTTCGCTTGAATGAGCAAGACAAGTCATGTCACAATCCAAAAATATAGTGTATATATTTTGAATCACGTGCCAAGTCAGAGACATGCTCAAAGTCAGTCTATGAGTTGACGCCCATGCCCCTAACATCGATGGGGGTTTAAGCTAGGTCGGTGCTTATCTCTCTAGCGTCGGTGGAGGATAAGCAAAGTCAATCAAACGTCTGATCCTTAAGCCTTTAAACTTTCCATTTGTTGTTTTCGGTTAGAGTTGCGGGTTCAACAATCTTGGTTAACCAAGTCATTTTATACTATCTATCTAGTTAGCAAGAATTGGAGTTGAATATGCGAATGGTTGTATCACATTGGCTTTGGCATCATCCCTTCACTTTATTCAGAAATAGAGGATCATCTCATCGAGCGTCGGTGTCAGGCTCGAATTTAGTTACTCTTATCCTATTAGTCTCGGAGTTGAGTAGGCTTGTCAAAATGCAAGAAAATGAATGTCTTGAGGGAGTTAGACGAGCTCCTACGTTTATGTTTCAGTATAATCCGAAATAGTCACCACAATCTTATTGCATTTGTTCCTCATGCTCGGTTCCATTAAGCTTAACAAACAAGAGTGCAAACTTGATTTCTAAAATTAGTTCTCTCTCCGAGGTTCCAAGTAATAACTAAAACCCCAATGGGCTACGAAGTCAAATGTTGAGTATGTGTGGATCCTCAAGCTTTAAGTTGACAATTGATCCTGATCCTCAATTCTTTCTGTATGCATAATCAACTGTTTGCTACAATTAATTTTGTGTCTGCAATAGCCATTGGTCAAGTTTCTTTGTATATTGAAACTAGTTTTGTGTTAAGCCGAACTTCATGTATTGTGTTGCTGCATCGACAACATTTACATTGAACGCTTGAGTGACGCACTCTGCATTCAATGTTCATGCGGTCCATCATTTATCATTTCTTGGATAATGACCGGTAGCCCAAATGCCTAGGCGTTTGTTTAGAAAAGTTCAACGAGGAGCCATCATTTTAGTTGTAGCCTGGGACCTTGTGGAAATCTGGATACAAGTGCCGCAAGCAGGGTACAATTTTCTGCTACTGTTCGGGTTGCACGTTTGGACACTATCTAAGGATAGTAGGCTTGGAAAATGTGCCTAGAGTTATCGAGCAATCGACTCATGTCCCTGGGGCTCGCATTCTTTGCCCCAGTCATAATGGTTTGGCTGAGAATTAAGGGTCAAATCCAGGTAAATTAATCGAGCTATACCCTACCGACATCGGTTTTTGTCAGTCGTGGTGAAGGAGAGATGATATTGCACGAATGGTCGATTCACACTCCATCTTGTCCGTTTTCCTATTCAAGCTCTAAGGAGTGAAGTCGGGCGAAAGAAAGTCAGATTGTAGCCACCTTGAGTGTTCCTATTTGCCCTCTGCACAAAGGGGGAAGTCAAGGATAAGCGGATGTTTCACACTCAATTGTTGCACGGGATAGGATAATCGATTCTTGTTTAGCCATATATGAGCCTTCCAGTTGGAAAGTGGGATGGGAATGGTCAATGGATGGTCCATCTACTTCCATTTCGTGGTCCTTAAACAGCCTGTCAAGGTTAAAGCAAAAATTAGATATAGGCGAATAAGTTACGACGCTTTTGAATATTTTCTATAGCTTTTCCCATAGTCAAGGGCCAATGGAAAAAGATAGGTGGTTGGATCATGCTTGCTTCCAACTTAAACATGTTTTCATAAAGAACGGGTACTGCTTTCTAATTTTAAGTGATCAAGTCATCGAAGTTCTTGAGTCATTGCATTTTCCATTCAATGTACTTGCAATTTGCGGCTCGTCGTTGCACGTGTGTTATAATGAGTCATATATGGATATGTGTTAATTTGAGATATCACTCTCAAGGCCTCCTTTCGGTCATAGCCTCAACTCGCGTGATATGTTATTGACAATCCCATTCTTAATACATCCTTTTGGTGTTGCCTTAAATCATGTGGGAAGGTTGGCATTACGCGTCATTGTCTGCCCTCTGAGTCTTTATACCCATGCCCCCTATCATAAGGCTTATGGAAATAATACAACCACGCGATTTTGCTTTGTATTTACATATAGACCTACAATGTAAATAAAAACAATGTTTTTGTTAGCAGGCTTATTTTGCAAAGCTAAATGCAAGTCGCCAGCAATTATAAGTTGAAATAATTGTTAAGCCTTAAACTGTTTGGCTTAAGAACTTAATTTATAAGACATCACACTTATATATTAGACTATAAGCTATCTCTCTTATAATTATCTAGTGTAGTAGCTAATAAGTATAATGTATTAATTAAATTTGAATCAATAGTTGCGTTCAAGCCGTATCAAAGTTAATTTATAAGGCTACAACCATACCTCCAAAGTCAGTGGGGTCCGGGCTAAGTAAATTTAATGTTTGGTCCTTATGTCTATATGCTCCTTCCCTCAGTCGGAGGACAATGGAGTTAGTGTGAATGTCATGGTTCTGTCCTTTATTATCTCCCATGGTAGTCTGGGTTAGAGTTATGGAGCGAGTGGTCGTTTGTCTTGGCGCGCCTATCACACTCGACCAAGATTTATACTCCTATCCAAGCTCTGAATACTAGAGTTAGTCAGACAAACAGTTGGATCACATTTTCCTTGGCATCGTTCCCTTTACCTCCATGTCAAAGGAAAATGACGCCTTGTGGATGGTCGGATCACATCAATTTTGAGTTTATGCTCCTTCCATCGAAAACATGGGATACAGTCAAAGACATCGTTGGGTGAGCGGTCGAGTCATGCTCACCTTTGTCTTAGTATTTTACTTTTTCCCCTATGTAAAAGGAAAATGTTGATAGGTGGAGGGTCAAGTCTCATCTAACCGAGTTGAATTCTGCATGTGGAGTCAAAGGAAAAGGTGTCTTTTGACGAACCAACAATTCACATTCGTCTTAGTGTCATTCTCTTGCCCGCATGTCAAGGGCAGAAAGTCAATGTGTGAATCATTGGATCATAACCTTGTCACTATTGCACTCTTCCCGTCGGATCAAGGGATGGATTTTGTCGAACTGCTAGGTGGTCATGTCGCACCCGAATACATCTCTATGTCTTGGCTTGTAGATCAAAAGCTAGAGACAGGGATGAACCTTTGATTACGTCTACGCATAAATGGCACATGTCGCACTCATAGTGCCTATTCTCCTATCCCTACGTCAAAGGCAATGGTTGGGGGATGATTGGTCTAACTTCACCTCAGTTAGATTGTTGGTGTCTGGCCAAGAGTAAGTAGATAAACGGTCGAATCATGTTTGCCGAAGCTTTGTGTTCTCCCGATCAATCTGTGGGAATGAGCAGATTAACGGGAAATGCTGCCTCCTCTACCGGTATTTATGTAACTTGGTGGCATCAAGTGTGGGAGCTAGTCATGTGGACGGTCGATCCGCGCCCATCTGAAGATGGATCTTGACTTTGAAATGTATTAAGTGAGGCACAATTGACTTGAAACATGTTGTTCTTGAGCTAAGGAGTGGATAGTTGAGTCAGATCCACTTTGAGCGGTCCTTGTAGTGAGGACTGGGTTTGGTAAATGAGCGATCCCGTTAAGTCGTTGCAGTTATACTTGAAGATTCTGTATGCAGTTGTTAGAGTTGGTACCGAACTCTGGGTACTAGGTGATGACAGTGGCAGCACATGTTCTTTGCGAATCCATTTTGACTTGTCCTATCTCTGCCAGGAGAGGACTAATGAAGGTCAAGTCAATAAAGGATTCACTTTCGTATTATTGTGGAGCATCAGTCCTAATAACGACTGGACCTTAATCGAGGTCCTAACGCAACATAGGCGGTTTGGAGAGCTTTCTGAGCGGATGAAGTCATGTCCTATTTGAATTACTTTCTTGCCCCCACGTCAGTGGCATCACCATAACTCGTTGGTGCTAAGATGATAATCAGCGGGAGAGTAATAGATTTTTGCCTAGGGAAGTTCATACTTCCACAGTCGAAAATAGGATAAGGAGGATAGGAAGATAGTCAAGTCCCCTTCATCCACAACTATGCTTTCGGTCCCGCATCGAGAATAAGGGATGATGTATAGATAGTCAATCAGTTTCCGGGCTTAAGTGTTTCATTTCTTTGAATTTCCAAGCTTCAGGCAAGGTGAAAGTAGTTGGTCATATGCTGAATATAAGTACGGTCATGGAAGGCTACGATGTATCAGCTTTGGATTAGATGACGGAGTCATGTGCAGTTCACGTTTAGATTTTTAAGTTTTCCTCTATGTATAGGGCATGAGTCAATGGATAGGCAGTCAAGGAAGCGAGTCGAATTGTGAATTTTCATATTCTAATGCCAGAATGTTGACCATCGGAAGTCTCATTCATATACATCTTCCATTAGGTAGTCGGTTGATTACTACTTTCGAAGCATTATTTTATTTAGCGAATTTAGCAATGATATCTGTTGATGTCTATCCCAGAATGATCTTCCAAGGAGGTCAGGTAATGTCGAATTATTCCAATTCGATGTTCCATTTAGATAATCTTCCATACGCCTTAGGTCGTTGTAGGACCCGCCGTGGAGGCACCCGGTCTTCTTTGCAAACTAAGGCTAAACTGACTGCATGTGAGGATACTGTTAAGTACATGAACAAGTCTTTGTGATCAATGGGATCTAATAGGATAGGAGGTCTCTTCAAGTGATCCAAGAGATTTTGGAATGCTTCGACACAATCAAGTTTCCAAGCAAAATTGCGCTTCCCCTGCTTGTTCAACTCAAATAAGGGTAGGCACTTTTCAACAGCCCTAGATACAAATCTGCCCAACGCTGCCACCTTCCCCACTAAACTCTGAACATCATTGATCCTTTGGGGTTCTTGGATGCCCTTACTACCCGCTATCTGTTCAGGGTTGAACTTGATGTGTGACGACCCCAAAACCCCGTCGTAAGGGTAATCTTTGGAATATAACACATAAACAGATAACAGCAGAACAGAAATAAATAAATACACCAGATATGTACAAATAATACACTAGATAAACATAATCATCAGAGTTACACAGTATACAGGATCATACTTAGTACAGAATACAGTTCAGCTATACGTAAATGTCTACAGCGGAAAACAAACATAATATGTACAACAGGAGTTAAACAGCATAAAAAGAGATAAATGGTAGAATCCATCTTCAGCTCCAGCTATCCAGAAAGAGCCTGCTAAAACCTGAATACAAGGCTATCTGTGTAGAAAAAGGGGCACCCGAGTTTGCAAGTGAGACAAACTACGAGTCAGTCATGGGACTGGTATGAGAAATCTACTTAACACATTTTATAATATGGCTACTCACAGGACCAGCCACTTTCGTGGAACGGGTTTACTCCATTGGATTGCTAGTGCTTTAAAACAAGTAAATCTTTTAAATATCGCAATGCTTTTTATAAAAATGAAGCCATTATAAGACTCAGTTCCCATCACACAATGCAACACAAACTGGAGGATAGAGTTTTTACCTTATAATAGCCAAAATATGCTTGATCCGAATAAAACAAAAGCATTTAATATTATTACTAGTGTTTATATGTTTCAAAAACAATTTCAAATCATAAGTATCAACCATAGACGGCATTAATGCCCCATACAACTATGTCGCCATATATAGGTATACAATCAAAACCGCATGGTGTCGTATTTGGAAATTGGATTTCCGTCATGAACCAAGGCAAAAGATAGCCTCTACCGAATTCGAGACTGTCTAGCCCGAGTCTCAGGAACAGCCGCAACTGCCCCTTGGATCGTCAGGGCCGGTCCACCGATGTGGATTATTATGCCTGAACACTGCGTTTCCGCGCCCTTTGGGGCGTAAATGAGTCATATGACCCCATCGGCTCCACATAGTCACCAATATATCTGAGGCGCCTCGCAACAGCAATGTAACAACCCGTATTTTCAATAACCTGTTATAACGTAAATCGAGGTAGAATTTAATTCTAAAATCTGAGTCAAGGGAAACTGGCTATGCCATTGCGTTCGTCTCGGAAAAATATGCGGAATAGAGTCCGAGTTTTCGAAAATCGGAGTCCGTATGACCCGATTAAGGCCCAACGAAGTTTTCAGATAATTTCTAAGTAAAAACAGATTTCAAATTCAAACTTGAATTTGGAAAATTGGGCCAGTTTGGGCCAGGCGGGAAAATTCCCGCCAGAGTACCCAAGTCGACAGCCCTGTCGACTTGGGAGTCGACTTGGTTGGACCCAAGTCGACAGCCCTGTCGACTTGGCTGTCGACTTGGTCCAGCCGGGCTGTTTATCCTGGTGCACCATTTTGAGATTGTGTTGAGCTTGGGGGCCAGATTCGGTTTTGAGGGCTGAGATTGGAACTAGGGTTTAATCCTATGGCCTAAAACACTTGCCTAATCTATAAATAAGACCCTAACCTAGCCCTAAATCATCATTAATCTATCCTACAACTAAACTATGCCAAAATCAATCCTCTCATGGCCTCCACTCTCTTCATCAAATTTCTAAATAAATTTCTAAGTGATTTTCCATGCATACAAGTGTTTTTAGACTTGTATGAGCATCATTAGCTTGCATTTTGGGTTTGATTGATTTCATAAGGGCTTTGTCATATTTTTGTGACTTCATAATCATTGTAAGCCCTATTCTACCTTCATACTTAAACTCTAAAGTTAAATGTATGATATGCAAGTTTATCATGTTGTGATATGCAAGTTTATATGCAAGTTTATCATGTTGTGATATGCAAGTTTATATGCAAGTTTATCATGTTGTGATATGCAATTTTATATGCAAGTTTATCATGTTGTGATATGCAAGTTTATATGCAAGTATGCCAAGTTATGTTATGCAAGTTTGGGTTGAACATTTTGTTCATGCTATCATGTTATGCAAGCTTATCTTTGGTTTATGAACATAAAGCTTCAAGCTTTATGCTAAAGGTTGCATTTTGGCAACATGTAAGTTATCATATCTCTTATGATAACTTGCATGTGAGGCTAAATGCGAACTTATGGCCATTTCTACATGTCATTTAGCACCATGTATCACCAATATGCCAAGTTTGGTTTTATGCATGTTTTTAGGGCCAAAAAATGTAATATGCAAGTATATGAACATATGTACATTTCATATCCCACCATGTTGAACTTGTGGCTTCAACACCTTTTATGTCATGATTATGCCAAGTTCCCACTTTCTATCCTTTATGCGCTATTGCGATATGTAAGCGATGGGATTGCGTTTGGGGTTGGGTAAAAGTAAAAGACATAAAAACATAAGCTTGGGAATTTACCTATTAAGTTAGGTCTACCCATTGGGAATTTACCTATTAAGTTAGGTCTACCCAATTGCTTGAAAATTTGTAACATGTTTTGGAAACATGATGGACATGACACTTAGAAAAGATAAGTGTGACCAACTCGAGGTTGGGTTGAGTTTGTAGCGTAAACCTACCCGGAACCGACCGGCGTAACTAGTTGCTACAAACAATAGGACCCAATGTGAGAAGTTGGTCATGTAGTACCTTGAACCCGAGGTTAGACCAAGTTGTGGTGTAAAGCTACCCGGACCCGCCCGGCTTAACTAGTAACCACAACAAGGTCTAATGTGAGAGGTTAAGGCGCATTAAAATTAATTAATGCCTCGTGATTAGGGTTAAGTCATGGTCCACTTAACACTTAACCAATTTGGGCTTGGTAGATTAATCGGGGTTAAGTCGTGAACTCATCGCTACACTTAACCAAGTTAATCCATGATTAGCAAGAGGGTTAATCCGTACTTAACCCACTAGAAAACCCTAGCAATGGGGGGCCCACTCCGCAGTAAATCCCCAAAAATTGGTATCATTAAGGCCCTAGGGACTAGGCTAGGGAGGGGGCACGATTACTGGGCTGGAGGTAAGCGACCCAATAAACGACGGCCGTGTGGTACGCCGATGTAGTTCCGGATGGACTATGGTCGTGCACGTAGTCCGTATTTGGAGAAGTCACCCATGGGTACCAGTAGATCGAGACTGTGCACTCATGTTTATGGTGTCCAGGGGTTGGCACCCTAGGGCTTGATACACCCGAAGGGTGGACCCGGCACAGTTCGACTACAATTAAGTTTGGGCCGTATTGACACCAACACGTGACGAGTTAGGCTTAGGGAGCCGATCGACTAGACCGTGGGGTTGGACCTTGTATTAGGGTCATTTCATGTTATTAGGCCGAAGCATGGGCCAAGGGATCAATACTTGTTTATTCCAGTCATGTTAGTTTGCTAGTACACCTGTGGTGCAAAACCTTAATCTGATTATGCGATGACACCTTTATCTACTTTGTTAGTCCATCATCATGCTAGTATTGTTGTTATCCTTATGTTCATCCCTGCTGCTCATGCCAGATAACTTTATCAGTTTACATTGATTGTAGTAGGGCTTACTCAGCCTTTTTGACTGACCTGTTTTCTTTCGCCTCTTTTCTTCCGTTTCTCCCCCCCAGGTTCTCAGGGAGGGAATACTGGAGCTTAGCTTGGATTCCAGATTGCTTGCTTGTGGGATTTAGCTCATGTATGGTTTGACATGGAGCTAGCTATGGCTATCACTTCTTTTGGGGATTAGTATTTATGTATTTCAGTTTTTTTCAGTTGATGTTGTTTTATCTAGACTGGTTTATTGGAAAAGTTGACATTATGATGTAACAGACTTGTTTTGAGATGGTTTAAAATCTTCCGCTATTTTATCTATGTTATTTACTCTGTTTACGCATATACATATGTTCTTGTTCTGCCTTGATATATCATTATGCATGTTTACCTAATTCAAACGCCCCTCCAAAGTCAGAGTGCTTGCAAGAGCCACCCTGGCGGAGGCGGGGTGTTACATTTGGTATCAGAGCATATGGTTTACGAGAAGGAACAAAAAGGTTTTTAGAAAACTTTTGGAAAACTATTTTCAAAACCAAGTATAAAGTATTTTCCAAAGAAAAGTCTAGTTTATTTTAAAGGCTATTCCCCAAAAAGCCATTAGCAAAATTCCTTCGTTTTTCGCCATTCTGAATCTGTCTTTTTCTTCGTTTTCAGTATGGCCGATAACTTTGCTATTCCGGAGGGAGTGCACGTACCTGTTTGGTATAGGAGACTTTTGGAGGCTAGGGCGACCGAAGCCGGCCCCGCAGATGTCCCTCCTCCTCCTCCTCTAGTAGTTAATATTCCTCCTCCTGTCGCTAATGTTCCTCCTCCTCCTGTCGCTGAGGTTCCTCTTCCTCCTCCCCCTCAGTATCCTCAAGCTGACTTCGCAAAGACTTGCAAAGATTTCAAAGCAATGGGTGGCAAGAACTTTCAAGGCACTGAGACTTTTGTCGAGGCCAGAAATTGGTTGAAAGAGACCGAGGATTTATTTGCTATCTTTGGGATAGACGATCAGAGGAAGATCTTGTTGGCGGTTTGGCTTATGAAGGATGAAGCCGCTTATTGGTGGGAAGTCACCAATGGTACTAGGCCTGTTGAGACTTGGGCCGATTTCAGGGCAAGGTTCATGCTTAAGTTTTTATCTTCTGCTGAGGAGAATCTGCAAATGGAGAGGTTCATAACTTTGAGACAAGGAGATATGTCTGTCAAAGAGTATGTGAATAAGTTCAATCAGTTAGCTCGTTTTGGCTTGGATATGGTGAATACTCCTTAGAAGAAGGCTCTTCGTTTTGCTAGAGGATTGAATGAGTCGTTGCAGGGATTGGCTATGTCACATATTCCCCATGGGGCCACATTTGAGAGTTTGGTTGATATGGCGTTACTTCAGGGAGATGTCAAGAAAGAGACCAAGATGAATGATACTCAAGCCAAGAAGACTGATTCCCAGGGAAAAGGAAATCAGGGTAATCCAAGTGGTCAAAGCAGTCAAGGCAGTCAGAACAAGAACAAGGGTCAAGGCAACAAGGGGAACAACAACAAGGGCAAGAACAACAAGGAGAAGTGCCATTATTGCGGTTCAGTTGGGCATCTTATTAAGGATTGTAAGAGGAGGAAAAGGAAGAATGGTGAATGCTTTTTCTGCGGTAAGACTGGACATTTCAGTAGGGATTGCCCGAAGAAGCAAGGGCAAGGCCAGGGTCAGACTCAGCGTGCTGGACCTTCAGGAGGGCAAGTTCATGCTCTCAATACCGCTCCAGTTCCCGATCGAGGTAGTATTTCTGTTGAGAGCCTTGTATATATTTCTGATTTTCCAGTTTGTACCTTGTTTGATTCTGGTGCATCGCATAGCTTTATCTCATCTGATCTTGTTGATAGTTTGCACCTTAGTACTAGCTTGGTAGATGATCCCGTCTATGTCTCAAATCCTATTGGGGGTTCCGCCCATTTGTCTATGATATGTGGGGATTTGAGGATCTCTATACTGAGTGTAGAGTTCTTGTGTTGTGCTTATGTTCTTGGTTTCAGGGGATACGGATTGATATTGGGCATGGATTGGCTGTCCAGATATGGAGCCATCCTTGATTGTGAGCATAGGGTGGTGAGGCTCGTGACTCGCCTCGGAAACACCCTAGAAATTTCTTGTGATCCGAGAGGTCCCGTCATGTTGTGCTATCTTGAATCACTCGACTCGTCAATGGAAACTCTTCAGTCTGTGAGAGTGGTTCGAGAGTATCCGGATGTTTTCGATGAAGTTAGGGGGTTGCCCCCTAAGCGAGAGATTGATTTCCGCATTTATCTGGTGGATAATGCAAAGCCGGTTTCTTTGCCTGTTCGGCACATGGCTCCGCGGGAAAGGCGGGAGCTAAGTAAGCAAGTGAAGGAGTTGCTTGAGAAGAACTTCATTAGACGAAGTATATCTGAATGGGGAGCGCCTGTGGTATTTGCTACCAAGGCAGATGGTTCTCTCCGACTTTGTGTTGACTATCGAGAGTTGAATAAGCTGACTAAGAAGAACAGACACCCGTTATCGAGGATTGATGATCTCTTTGACTAGCTTGTTGGTGCTTCTGTTTTCTCTCAGCTTGATCTTGCTACTGGATTTCATCAGCTCAGGGTAGCTGAAGATAGTATAGACAAGACTGCGTTCAGAACTCCGGATGGATTCTTCGAATGGCTTGTCATGCCGTTCGGCTTGACTAATGCACCCACATATTTCGTGGACCTGATGAGTAGGGTGTTCAGGGAGTTCTTGAACAAGTTTGTCGTGGTCTTCGTAGATGTTATTCTGATCTTCTCTAAGGATGAGGAAGAGCACGCAAGGCATCTCGTGGAGGTGATGGATACGCTTAGAGCGCATCAGTTGAAGGCCAAGTTCTCCAAGTGTCACTTTTGGAGAAGGGAAGTTAGATTCCTTGGACATATAGTATCTAAGCAAGGCTTAGCGGTGGATCCCGCTAAGGTAGTTGCAGTTCAGGATTGGAAGACTCCAAGGAATGCAACCGAAGTGACAAGTTTTCTAGGTCTTGCAGGCTTCTACCGGAAGTTCATCAAGGACTTCGCGAAGATTTCGGCTCCTCTCACTAAATTGACGAAGAAGAATTTAGTTTTTGCTTGGAGCATAGAATGCGAGCTTGCTTTTCAGAAGCTCAATAGAGCTCTTACATCAGCACCTGTTCTAGCTTTGCCCGATGGAGGGAAGTTATTTACAGTATACACCGATGCATGTGGCACGGGGTTAGGAGCTGTTCTTATGCAAGAAGGAAGGGTGATATGCTTTGGCGGTAGACAACTCAAAGTGCATGAGAAGAATTATCCCACTCATGACTTAGAGTTGGCAGCAATAGTATATGCACTCAAGGCTTGGCGCCATTATCTTCTGGGCGAAAGATTTGAGCTTTATACTGATCACAAGTCATTGATGTATCTCTTTTCTCAGAAGGATCTGAATCTGAGGCAACAAAGATGGATGGAATTCTTGGCGTCCTACGATTTTGAGATAGCTTATACCCCTGGCAAGGGGAATGTGGTAGCAGATGCATTGAGTAGAAGAAGGTTGACCCTAAGTCCTCTATTCGTTGAGATGAAGAATTTAGAGTATGTGGCAACCTTTGATTTCTCTTTGGCGGTTGAGTCGATGACCGGTTCTTTAGCATCTCTGGAATTCAGACCTACCCTTCTTGATCAAGTTGGGGCTTCGCAGAGAGAAGACCCTCAGATAGTTGAGATTATGGATAAGCTGATTCAAGGAGAGACGTCTAGTCATCTCGCTCGATATTCTATTGATGACAAGGGTTGGCTGAGGAGAGACGGAAGATTATGTGTTCCTATGGTAGAAGATCTAGTAAGAAAAGTTTTTGAGGAAGCGCATCGCTCTAAGTTGACTATACATCCGGGCGGAGATAAGATGTATAAAGATATGAAGCGCATTTTCTTTTGGCCTGGGATGAAGAAAGATGTGGCAGAGTTTGTCTCTAGATGTATCATTTGCCAGCAAGTTAAGGCCGAGTCGAAGAAGCCCGGTGGGCTATTGCATCCTTTAGACGTTCCACTTTGGAAGTGGGAGAGTATTTCCATGGATTTTATCGATGGGCTACCAAGGTCAAGGAAAGGGAATACGAGCATTTGGGTTATTGTGGATAGACTTACGAAGAGTGCTCATTTCATTCCGGTGAAGAGCAAGAGAACCGCATCTTGGCTAGCGTCTGTATATCTTCGTGAGATTGTGAGACTTCATGGAGTCCCTTCTAGTGTAGTCAGTGACCATGACCCAATCTTTACAAGTCAGTTCTGGAATAGCTTGCAAGAAGCCATGGGCACAAGGTTGAATCTAAGTACGGCTTATCACCCACAGACGGACGGTCAAACCGAAAGGGTGAATAGGGTACTCGAGGATCTGTTGAGGCTTTGTATTCTGGATTTTGGTGGTACTTGGGAAGACCATCTTCCTCTTGTTGAGTTTGCATATAATAACAGTTATCAGGCAAGCATAGGGATGGCACCATTCGAAGCTTTATATGGGAGGCCGTGCAAGTCGCCTACATGTTGGTGGGAGACTACAGATAAGCTTATACTTGGGCCTGATCTGATCAGAGATACATCCGAGAAGATCGAGTTGATTCGGAGACGGATGAAAGCGGCCCAAGACCGTCAGAAATCCTATGCTGATAAGCGAAGATCTGATTTGGAGTTTGATGTTGGGGATATGGTTTTCGTGAAGGTTTCTCCTTTGCGGAATGTGGTCCGATTTGGGGCCGTTGGGAAGTTGGCACCGAGGTTTGTTGGACCATTCCCTATTATAGAGAGGATCGGGCAGATGGCTTATAGAGTGAAGTTGCCCGAGAAGCTTGCCGGAGTACACGATGTTTTTCATGTCTCACATCTCCGGAAGTGTTTACATGAATCAGCAGAGGTTGTTGAGCCGAGTGTTCTGGAAGATGTGGAAGTAGAGAAAGAGGCTACCTTAAGGAGAGCTCCGATTCGTATCTTGGGGACGGAGACCAAGAAGCTAAGGAATCGAGAGGTCAAGTTGGTGAAGGTTCAATGGGGTGAAGCCGAAGAAGACGCAACTTGGGAAACCGAGGAGAAGATGCGTGGGCTTTATCCATTCCTTTTTGAGGGTACACTCTCAATCTCTTTTCTTTGTTAGCATATCTTTCTCTTTGCTATCCACGTTGATCTAGTTTATCGTGTTAATCTTGTCATGAGAACCTTAGGTAGAAACCCTTTGGATGAAACATGTGTTTGAAACATGTTATGCTTGATGGTTGCAAGTGGTTGCAAGTGTTTGCAAGTGGTTACTCGTGGATGCATTATACACGTTAGGCACTAGATCGGCTCACACACTCCTCATATTGCATATGCATGAGTGTTTATGCTTATTCATGGATGAAAATTTTTGTGTTATCACATGGATGTTGCATATGGATGTATGTGATGTGCACACATATAGATGTTATACATTATGTTAGGAATCGCATACATATGGATTCATTTCACTTACATAATTTGCATTGAGGATATTTGCATTAGGTAAGGACATATACACACACCTTTGCATATGTTCATACAACATTTAGAATCTTGTAAGGACAATGATTGCTCGTGGATGATGTTTTGAGTAGATGGATGTTGGATGGTAGGATACGTTCTTCCTAACTCGAAGATTTCGGGGACGAAATCCTTTAAGGAGGGGAGAATGTAACAACCCGTATTTTCAATAACCTGTTATAACGTAAATCGAGGCAGAATTTAATTCTAAAATCTGAATCAAGGGAAACGGGCTATGCCATTGCGTTCGTCTCGGAAAAATACGCGGAATAGAGTCCGAGTTTTCGAAAATCGGAGTCCGTATGACCCGATTAAGGCCCAACGAAGTTTTCAGAAAATTTCTAAGTAAAAACAGATTTCAAATTCAAACTTGAATTTGGAAAATTGGGCCAGTTTGGGCCAGGCGGGAAAATTCCCGCCAGAGTACCCAAGTCGACAGCCCTGTCGACTTGGGAGTCGACTTGGGAGTCGACTTGGTTGGACCCAAGTCGACAGCCCTGTCGACTTGGCTGTCGACTTGGTCCAGCCGGGCTGTTTATCCTGGTGCACCATTTTGAGATTGTGTTGAGCTTGGGGGCCAAATTCGGTTTTGAGGGCTGAGATTGGAACTAGGGTTTAATCCTATGGCCTAAAACACTTGCCTAATCTATAAATAAGACCCTAACCTAGCCCTAAATCATCATTAATCTATCCTACAACTAAACTATGGCAAAATCAATCCTCTCATGGCCTCCACTCTCTTCATCAAATTTCTAAATAAATTTCTAAGTGATTTTCCATGCATACAAGTGTTTTTAGACTTGTATGAGCATCATTAGCTTGCATTTTGGGTTTGATTGATTTCATAAGGGCTTTGTCATATTTTTGTGACTTCATAATCATTGTAAGCCCTATTCTACCTTCATACTTAAATTCTAAAGTTAAATGTATGATATACAAGTTTATCATGTTGTGATACGCAAGTTTATATGCAAGTTTATCATGTTGTGATATGCAAGTTTATATGCAAGTTTATCATGTTGTGATATGCAAGTTTATCATGTTGTGATATGCAAGTTTATATGCAAGTATGCCAAGTTATGTTATGCAAGTTTGGGTTGAACATTTTGTTCATGCTATCATGTTATGCAAGCTTATCTTGGGTTTATGAACATAAAGCTTCAAGCTTTATGCTAAAGGTTGCATTTTGGCAACATGTAAGTTATCATATCTCTTATGATAACTTGCATGTGAGGCTAAATGCGAACTTATGGCCATTTCTACATGTCATTTAGCACCATGTATCACCAATATGCCAAGTTTGGTTTTATGCATGTTTTTGGGGACTAAAAATGTAATATGCAAGTATATGAACATATGTACATATGCCACCATGTTGAACTTGTGGCTTCAACACCATTTATGTCATGATTATGCCAAGTTCCCTCTTTCTATCCTTTATGCGCTATTGCGATATGTAAGCGATGGGATTGCGTTTGGGGTTGGGTAAAAGTAAAAGACATAAAAACATAAGCTTGGGAACTTACCTATTAAGTTAGGTCTACCCATTGGGAATTTACCTATTAAGTTAGGTCTACCCAATTGCTTGAAAATTTGTAACATGTTTTGGAAACATGATGGACATGACACTTAGAAAAGATAAGTGTGACCAACTCGAGGTTGGGTTGAGTTTGTAGCGTAAACCTACCCGGAACCGACCGGCGTAACTAGTTGCTACAAACAATAGGACCCAATGTGAGAAGTTGGTCATGTTGTACCTTGAACCCCAGGTTAGACCAAGTTGTGGTGTAAAGCTACCCGGACCCGCCCGGCTTAACTAGTAACCACAACAAGGTCTAATGTGAGAGGTTAAGGCGCATTAAAATTAATTAATGCCTCGTGATTAGGGTTAAGTCATGGTCCACTTAACACTTAACCAATTTGGGCTTGGTAGATTAATCGGGGTTAAGTCGTGAACTCATCGTTACACTTAACCAAGTTAATCCATGATTAGCAAGAGGGTTAATCCGTACTTAACCCACTAGAAAACCCTAGCAATGGGGGGCCCACTCCGCAGTAAATCCCCAAAAATTGGTATCATTAAGGCCCTAGGGACTAGGCTAGGGAGGGGGCACGATTACTGGGCTGGAGGTAAGCGACCCAATAAACGACGGCCGTGTGGTACGCCGATGTAGTTCCGGACGGACTATGGTCATGCACGTAGTGCGTATTTGGAGAAGTCACCCATGGGTACCAGTAGATCGAGACTGTGCACTCATGTTTATGGTGTCCAGGGGTTGGCACCCTAGGGCTTGATACACCCGAAGGGTGGACCCGGCACAGTTCGACTACAATTAAGTTTGGGCCGTATTGACACCAACACGTGACGAGTTAGGCTTAGGGAGCCGATCGACTAGACCGTGGGGTTGGACCTTGTATTAGGGTCATTTCATGTTATTGGGCCGAAGCATGGGCCAAGGGATCAATACTTGTTTATTCCAGTCATGTTAGTTTGCTAGTACACCTTTGGTGCAAAACCTTAATCCTGATTATGCGATGACACCTTTATCTACTTTGTTAGTCCATCATCATGCTAGTATTGTTGTTATCCTTATGTTCATCCCTGCTGCTCATGCCAGATAACTTTATCAGTTTACATTGATTGTAGTAGGGCTTACTCAGCCTTTTTGACTGACCTGTTTTCTTTCGCCTCTTTTCTTCCGTTTCTCCCCCCCAGGTTTTCAGGGAGGGAATACTGGAGCTTAGCTTGGATTCCAGATTGCTTGCTTGTGGGATTTAGCTCATGTATGGTTTGACATGGAGCTAGCTATGGCTATCACTTCTTTTGGGGATTAGTATTTATGTATTTCAGTTTTTTTCAGTTGATGTTGTTTTATCTAGACTAGTTTATTGGAAAAGTTGACATTATGATGTAACAGACTTGTTTTGAGATGGTTTAAAATCTTCCGCTGTTTTATCTATGTTATTTACTCTGTTTACGCATATACATATGTTCTTGTTCTGCCTTGATATATCATTATGCATGTTTACCTAATTCAAAACGCCCCTCCAAAGTCAGAGTGCTTGCAAGAGCCACCCTGGCGGAGGCGGGGTGTTACAAGCAACAACCACACAGGTGAAAATAATATAAATGTCAGGGCTGGTAGGTCACTGACACCACCCTAGCTAGAAGGAAACGCATGCCCTCCCTGATGTCCTCTCCCGTTTCTGGTTCATACCGGGGTGTGAGGCTCGCGAATCAACGTTATACACAAATCTATGCCACACAGGCCGTGCTTTGATCATCAACCACAAGACTTTGCTTTTCAACAGAAGCCTTGATCATTTGCCACTTAGGCGTGCCACACAGGCAGTTCACTCCATATGACTGATTTCTATCGATTTATAACCTCTGAGATCGTACGTCTCAGAGAAGGGCGTTAAGCAAGAGAATAAATTCTCCGCCGCCAAACAGATGTATATTTAATAGAGATCAATCAGCACAGAACAAAATCAAATGTCAGACACATAGTCCATTTACAAGTTCGTTCTGGGTCTGAACGAAACCGGAGGCACTATATACCTCACATACGCATCGATCTCCAAGTACGTCTGGACGATCACTACATATTATCTATATTTTGGGATGCCTCCCAATCAAGACATCAGTAACCATGTAATCGAGGTGAAGATCTCCGGTCTTCAACCACTATCTTCATCATCGACTTCTTACCGCCGATCAATTATTTGAAATGAGATTTAACTCGGCCTTTTCAAATAATTCACCAATATTTAGAATTTGAATCAATTCATTTCAATAGTTAAATTATTAGACATCAATAATTCTGTTATTAAATTTAATTTTCATGCCAAACACATTCAAACATCAAATCCAATAAACCGGGTAAATTCGGTTTATTTCCATTCCATATCGTTTATAATATTTTATAACGATTTATCGCTATTTTTATTCGTTAAAAATAGGCAATTCATTCAAACGACGCTTCAGGCCATAATGCGGTCGTGGCGCTGTTTTTCTTCAGATTTGATTTACACATATCTGAAAATCTAACCATTGGATCTTCACAAATTTTATATCATTAGAAAGATATTTTCAAAACGAACCCAACGGTTACGGTTTTGGGAAAATCCGATGGTCGGATCTCCCGCACTAATCGTTTGAAGTTACGATTTCAAAATACGAACTGCAGCGTCGTTATTCGATTTAATTTAATTATATATATATATATAATTGATTTTGGCGCTGTTTTTATTCAGATTTGAATGAAAGATTCCAGACAATCCAATCGTTGGATTTTCACAAAGTGGGTGTCGTTGGAAAGATATTTCCAAAGCGAACCCAATGGTTTTGGTTTCCGAAAAATCCGATGGTTGGATCTCCCGCACTAATCGTTTGAAATCAAAGTTTCAAAACATGAACTGCAGCTTCGTTATTCGATTTATTTTATTTATATATATATATATATATATATATAATTCATTCTTCGATTTCAAAACCATATTCACTTCATATATTTGATAAAAATGATATTTTTATCCTACAGATATTTATTTCAACACATCACCATTTTTAACACTTCATATTCACAATAAAAATGTAGATTTTATTGTTCAATCTATATATTCAACACATGAATATTTTCTATGGTTGATATATATAATAAAAATGTTATTTTTATCTTTCAAAGAATTTATTCAACACATGAGCTTCATTTAACACATGAATTTCTATTCAACACATGAATATTTTCTATAGTTTATATATATAATAAAAATGTTATTTTCATTGTAAAACAATTTATTTCAAAACACGATTATTTTATATAGTTCATATATGAGGTTAAAATGTTATTTTTATATTTCCAAGAATTTATTCAACACATGAATATGGTTTCAACACATGAATTTCTATTCAACACATGAATATAGTTTCAACGCATGAAAATAATTCTAACACATGAATATTATTGAAAATTTCGGCAGCATAACGGCAGGGTAGTTACACTGGCACCGTCCCTAGTACGGCTCCTCGATCTACCTTAAAACCTCGCGGTTTTTGACAATGGGGATTTCATGCATCTAATTCGTACGTAGACAAGCATGTTTATTTTTCTTTTCCACAAACTAATCCTATGTGGTTTCATCCAAAATAATTTTCAACCACAAACAGGTATTTTTCAATCACAATTAATCATTCATGATTTTCACCAAATTTCACATCAACCAATAATCCAAATAATATCACAACCAATAAATATCATCCATGGTCTGTGGACGAGGGGAGTGTGTGTGTGTGTGTGTATATATATATATATATATATATATATATACGTATATAACTATATTTCGATTTCATTTCAATATCATTTCAATTTATTTCAACGCATATATCATTTTTACAACACATATATAACTTATACATCGAACATACAACTTATACAACGCTTATACATAAGGTATACAACGCTTATATAACTCATACTTCGACTATATAATTTATACATCATTGTTTCCATATCGTTTATAATTCAGAAATCTCACATTGGGTTCCACTCCTCCAAAAATTGCAGAAGGCTCAGAAAAATATGCGGTCTTTTCTAGAATGTAGAAGACGACCACATGAGTCCACTGTCTCTTGTTTCATTGGATTTCAATAAAAGACGAAAAAGATATGATTTTTATTGTAAAATCATAAACCGTAGCACTTGAAAGTGTTATAGACAATTAAAAATATATACGCTGTACCTTCAACTAAATCTTCAAAATTAGGTTTTGATTTTTCTCGACAACTGTTGCACGATAGGACAATCGACCACTGCCACCTGGAAGAGGAAGGAGAGGCGCGCAGAACGAGGGCAGCCTCGTCAAACTCGGTGGTTGGAGGCGATGCTTGCGGCGGCGCGAAGTTGGGGTCTTTGGCGAGGTGAATCTCTCAATTTAGGCAACGAAAAAATACCACTGTTGTATGGATTTGAAGATCGAAAAAATTTCTTCAAAATTCCCTTTTGAATCACTAAATTTCACTGAGAGAATCGAAAGTTATGAGGGAGGAAAGGTTTGAAGCCTTTCCGTCGATCGCTGGAGCTTTTCCGGGAGAGAGAAAGATGATGGGCCAATGATATTTTTTATTTATTTATATATTTTTTAAAAATCCAAAAATACCCCTGGCCTCATATGAACTCCAATCCAAACCCAACGACTATCGTCCCTAGCTAATTACCCCTATTCCAAACACAATGGGATATGTTTCGTAGGCCCATTCGACGTTTCAGTTAGTTTCTCTTCAAATTAAAATATAAATCATTCAATATTTGATTTGAACGTACATTTCAATTTGCCGGGGCCACATATTGATCACAAAAATTCCAAGAAAAAAAATCTAGCTATGTTTTGACGATACGGTCCCAACAAAACTAGTTTCATCATATTCTGAGACCGTTTGAAAAATGGCCTTTTTCTGGTCAATCCAATTTAACAGAAATCGACCAAGCACATTTTCCTTTACCAATCTCACATACTAACTTCAAAAATTATGAAATTTGAAACCTAGTAATAATTTGACATCCCGGATCCAACAAAAGTGGTTTCGTCGAATTCTGAGGTCGTTTGCAAAATGTCTATTTTCACGGGCTATATAAATTCTATAGCGACCTTTCTGAAAATTCATTTGGCCATAACTTTTGACTCCCGCTATGAAACTTCAATTTTTCTGATTCGTTAGAAAGATATTCACTAACAGATTTAAATATTTTTGGTTTCGCTAAAATCCGTTTTATTTTGCACCCGGTACAGTCAGTCAAAGTTCAAATTCAAATTTTGAAACTACTGCGCCATTCCTGGCCTTGTTTATAATTTAAAATAATTATATTTGTTTTCAAACGTCGATTCAATACACTTTTTGTCTTTATTATTTAAAATAATTTATTTTAAATATCTAAAATCCACTAAAATAGCCAAATTAAAATTTTTACATTGGCTCAAATATTCCGGGTTGTTACATGATGCCACGAGAGCTGACGATGAAACCTAAGAGTTTCCCTGATGCAACGCCCAAAGTGTATTTCAGAGGGTTGAGCTTCTTCCTATATATGTCGAGAACATCGAACATCTCTGTCTAGTCCTGAACATGATTGGTTGATTTCCTTGACTTCACCAGCATGTCATCTACATATACGTCCATCGCCTTCCCAATCAGATCATGAAACATGCGGTTGACCAACCGTTGATATATACCCAACATTCTTTAGTTCAAATGACATAACCACATATCAATATAGTCTGAGGTTTTTCATGAAACTGGTATGCTTCAGATCCGGGATGCGCATCGCATTCTGGTTATATCTGGAATAAGCGTCCATGAAAGAGAGGAGTTAGTGTACAGCTGTTGAGTCGACAAGAAGATCAATCCTGGGAAGTGGAAATTTGTTTTTGGGGTATGCCTTGTTCAAATCAGAAAAATTGATGCATGTTCGCCATTTCCTGTTGAATTCTTCACAAGAACTGGCTTTGATACCTACCTAGGATAGGTTGTGTCTCGAATGAACCCATTATTCTTTAGTCTTTCAATCTCTTCTTTCAAAGCAACATACCTCTCCAAGCAAAATATACTCCTTTTCTGCTTCACCGAGACATAGTTCAGGTTAATATCCAATTAATGAGTCATGATGGTTGAAGATATCCCAAACATGTCAACATGGGTCCATGCAAACACCTCAAGATTAGCGTGGAGGAATTCAACTCCCTCGTCCATAGGGGGTCTAGGCTTTGATTGGGTAAGACTGAATACTGTAGCATGGCTTGCTAGGCTTTAAGTGATGTTCATATGTTTTGTCACAACAAAAGTACGAAGTAGAGAGCAGGTTGCTGCATCACATTCACTTTGATCTTGAGCTCTCATCTCTAGGCTGAGGTTGTCTGGTGGTTGATGAGCATCCGATTTGCTATCATCTTGATAATGGTCCATAGTACCAATCATGGCCTATGGAGTTTTAATCGGTACCCGACTCTGGGCACCTAAGTATGTCACTTTAAGAATTATCAGATGGAAAATGATCGTCGTTGTTCTAGTTGATAGCCAATGGTTAACGTAAAGATTAGCTAGGTTCCTCAGATAGTTAGTCACAAGATATATGTTCTTCATTATGTAATATGAGTGAAGTGTAGCTTCAGAATGTTGGGATCCTTGGTCGCTTTCCAGTATCCCATCATTAAAAATTATTGTTTTTCAAGTCATCCAAATCGTCTTCGGAATAGGGTCCGGACTGCTCTATATCAATGTCATTTGATTTATTGCCGATTAGTGGTGAATTAGGCATTCTGCTTCTGGAGTTGGAGATGGTAATGTTGAATTGAACTAGAGCCATCGATTTTAAACCATTTCAAAGCCCGTGATATTCTCATGTACCGCGCTATGTCCATTGCATCCGAGTCCATCTATCTGGCAAGGGAGCATGCTAAACTGAAGGTAGGTAAAATGGCTATTCACAAGTAGGACTTGAATCAAGTAGACTTCTTTGCTAGCAACAACTATTAGTGCTATCAGTAGGATCATTGAAGAGATAACTTCAATTCACCCAACCATCGACTGAAGAGCATATGCCTATCCGAACTATATGCCCTCTCAAGATCATGGAGACTTTTGGTTTATTCTATCACTATTATTTCTTGTATATTCATATGAATTTTGAAATTTTAGGAAATATAAGCTATGGTAGAGACCAGGCAGTTGCTATTCCTTTGAGGATAACATTCATTGTTTTAGTAAAAGTCATGTTTCATCAACACGTTTAATAGGGGTAGTAGGGAATTGGTCCTTCCTGCATCATTGTTATTATCAACATGTTGAATTTGCTTGAAGACTTTGTGCATTGAATAAAGTCTGTGAATAGGTCATGCCTCTGGAAATAATCCCAGTCGTGGCCATTTAGTTGTTGGTGTTCTCGAACTAACCGTCGAATCCGGAATATCAAACCTTGACGATCATTGCTAGCCACTGCGTTATGGTTGAGAAACATATTTTTTAACACCAATGTGTGTCTTAGGTGGGATTGCAAGAAGAGTTCAGAAATGGCCAATAACTTGGATCGGTAAGGTCGATTCGGTGAGAACTAGGCTTTCCGGCTCGGTAAAGGCTGAGGGAGAGTTCACACCTCTAGTGCGGATTGGCACCAACCCCATGTTGTCGATCCCCAAGGTGTCGATCTTGAAGATGATGATCCCGAAGGTGTTGATCCATAAGATGCAGAGTTGGGTGCTAGAACAAGAGTGGCACCTGAGGGAAATGCAGGGTTTGTTTGTCAAGGATGTTTACCAATAGCATGTGTAGAGTTCTTGGAAACCATGGTTGTCGAAGATGGTGAAAACTAGGATTTCATCTTGGACTTAGGGATCAAAAAGTTGAGAAAAACTCTTAAAATGCAGAGAATTGAGTTTCCCAGTGGAAGCACTAAAGTGTTGAAGATAAAAAGTGGCATCAACACCCAAAAATTAGGTTTAGAGTATGAATTATGAGAAAATAACTGAAAAAGCAAGGCAACAACATTTTATAGTGATCCGGCATTAACGATCCTGTATCCACTCTACAATTCACTTGATTATACAAGAAAAGTGAAGTTACAATGATGAAGATTGCAGAATCTCGAATATAAAGCTACTTTTCAGGGTAACAAGTGCAAACCCGTGCTTCGCACTCAGGGCTGAAGGTATATTTATGTAAACTTGCTTTGTTGTGCTTTTTTTTTTCTTCCTTCGAGTATTTCTTTGATAAACTTACCTTGTGATAATATCAAATTGAACACATATTATACGTAACTCGTTCCTATATTAAAAAAAAAGAACCAAATATGATAATGATAAGAAAAGGAACAGTAATGGATAACAAGTAAGCGTGAGAAAATTCTTAGTCTACAACAATGAGATTTAGTGGTGACATGGATACCATACAGTGACTTCCATGAAACATTATATTTTCCCAGGCTAGACATGTATATCATATGTTGTCAAGTCATTTCAAAAAACATAATTTAAATACTACGTATTTGCATAACATGTAAAGCATCTTCTTTATTTGACATAACATTCATATTCATAACTATTACAAATATGATTACAGTTACAGACATGTACACCATGCAATTTATAGATTTTCTCATATTTGTTGTTGTAGATGGGAAATGGGAAGGTGAAAGATCTTCATACTTTGAGATGTTAGGTATTTATATCATTCAATGCAAGGAAAAAATCAAATCACCTTTACCCAAATATCATGTTCCCTCTATATCCAACCAATCAGGATCTCTGATTTTCACCTTTTTGTAATTAAGTCCGAGAGCTTAATTACAAAAAGGTGGAATTCAGGAGGTCTTGATTGATTGGGTACGGGGGGACAGGGGATATTAGGTACACGGTGCTGGGTTTACTTTTTTTATAGTTCTATTCTTTACTTTTTTCTAGTATGAAGATAGGATAATTTTTAAGCCTGTATAACTTTTATTTTTAATAATTTTTATTATATTTTTGACCTTCGATCGGCTAAACATAGAGCTTATATATATATATATCACTTTGTATATAAAAGAATAACATTTGGTTCTCGCAGCCAAACCTATTACTACGTGCATGATTACATCTCCCTTATATTTTTTAAGCATCCCCCTCTATAAGTACACATTATCGTGATTTGGATTGCTTCAGTCTTTATTTTATGTATGTATGTCCTATTGACAAACGAAGTTTCAAAATAAACAAAGGGATGAAGTCTCAATTAAAAGTTTTAAAAATAATAATAATTGGATATTTGTTGACATCTCAAGCAATGGTTTAAGAATATATATAAAAAATAGTACATTTAATTCTAGCAAAAACATATGCTTGCTATGTAAATGAATCGCATGATCACTTAGAACCTTTGGTTTCAAAATAGTTTTCATTATCCGTAGCATAAATTCATCTCTATTATGCTTTAGGAAATTGTCTCTTACTTCAAACATTCAAAAGAACATATTTAACGTAGAACACGAAGATAACATACCAATAAACTTCGTTGAAGTATTTCAATTCCAATGTTGTTACATAAAGCAAAATAATGAGCTATGTGTAGCATACAACCTGAAATAGCCCTAGAAATGAATGGGAGAGCCTCTTAATAAAGGGAGTACAACAGTTGGACATTTAAGTAAAAAACATGAAAATATGAACAAAAAAATAAGGATATGGACATAACATCATTTAGCGCAAAAGTGGCACCTTTAAAATGAAATATATAAACACGTCACCCGCAATACTACATTATGTTAACCCAAACTGAGAACAAATCCATGATCTTGGTCCCATCATGCAAACCTAGCATTGGAATTTCCTTGAGCACTCCTTTATACTTGCTTAAAAATGATAAAACTGCTTCCATGAGTCAGATAAATTTGGTCTAATTTCCAATTTAAAAATCATACGCATAACAAATGCGGTTCTTATATGAATAGATCCATAGACCATATAAATGAATAAAAGAAGACATTGGAAAACATCTAGTAAATAGCTAATAGCATAGGACGAATAAGATGCATCAAAGAACTATCTTTTATACAACAAAGTAATTCATTCGAGAATGTCTTCTATGTAACTTAGATTAATCTTCTATTTCATAAGTTAGCTAACAGAGTTGGAAAATGGTGCAATTACAATGCAGCATAGAGAGTTAAATTTACAGATCGAATATTAAGTACAAAATATGAACAACCAATTTATTTTCTTTGCTTTCTTTGCAACGTCTCCTCCATAAACCTAGAACCATACACCATCGTCCTACCACTGAAAGCTTTATTTTCAACTTGGAGACTACTACTTCAGTTCGCTCATCTTTGTATGTTGGACATCCGATGTAGATATGTAAAATATCAAAAAAATATCTCTTTGACAATATAATACAGAAGAGACCTGTACATGAATATTTTAACAGAAAATGCCATTATGGTGCAAATTGGCACAATGTGAACATCTCTTACTACAAAGTAAAATTTCATTGCATATTAAATAATAATTTGTTGACTATGAAACTTTGATATAAAACTTCAAAAAAATAATGGAAGTGGCAAGAATACAATGGATATGCATAGATATAATAGGACAAAATGACTACATTAACTTTTTAATAAACTGGTATATAATGGTATAACTTATATTTTAAGTTTGACCAAAAACTTCATTAGATCAATTATTAATGTAAGTATTTATTCATAGATGACAAATTAATTAAGGGAATGATTGAAAGGATGATCAATGTCGTACTGACATGTCAGTTTCTGTATATATCTGAATGGTTTAGGATACAATCATTCTTGCTAAGTTTATCAACATTAATCATGATTATTAGTTTTGTATCAACAACGGCTTCTTAACATTGTGAATCATGTCCATGCATTTTACGAAGTTTAACAAAAAAATTCAATTATCATGTAGTTATATTGTTCAACCCAAATATATAGTGCACAAACCATAGTGTGTTATTGATGCGAGAAGCAAACTAAAAATTAGAATAATAAAAAACAATGAGCTATATTCTTTTATATGGATATAAATGTTATATATTAAGTTATACAATTGTAATTAACACATATCAGTAACATCACCGACTTATAGCAAAGCTTAGCATAAACTAAATTAAACTAAACATTACATAGGTTTGTGCTTGATATCAAATACTAAAAAAGAAAATGATTTCTTTTACAATTCAAGGAAAGCATATCTAAATGACTTCATTCACAAAAAGAAGAAGTTAAAAGGTCAAATGCATAAAGTAATCCAAAGGCTTTGTAGTTCTAAGTTCAGTGAGAAAACAGGGACTAAAAAAGAATAGCATTAGCAAAGATGTGAAAATTAATGAGTCAAATTATGGAGATGTTTAACTTAGTTTGAAAGCAATTTATTGAATAAATAAGACACCTCTCTCTCCAAAGAGGAGACATCCAATACGCTAAAACTACAAAAAAAACATCCCTCCACTCAAGATTTTTGTCCTTCAAGGCATAACCATACATTGTTTGATGAAAAGTGCACAAAGGTTCAATTCTGACTTCAACATATCCAACATATTTCTGACTTTTACTCAAGAAAAGGATTCCCTAGTATGCCTAGAAGAAGAGGTAAAAAATTCATATATATGTAGGCTGAAGCCTATAAATTTAAATATCAGTCAAGGAAAAGTTGCAACCATACTCATATATAGTATAATACATTGATATACATCATATTGTGTAAAAGGGCTAAGACAGGTGTAAAATGTTATTAAATCTTGAAATAGATGACCCTACAAATGAAAATTCATGCAATTAAATTACTTATTCCTTACCTTAAGGAAAAAAGAGAAGCTCAACTGATGAAGGCTGTGTTAATTTCATGTTTCCGTCAAATGTAAGCAACATCCCATTAATTATGGTGTTATCCACGTTTTCTTTTACTATAGATGAACTATAAAAATGTGGTATGCACAAAACATATACACAAAACATGCTTACTTTATATATAAAATGGTGTACCTGAACTTTCAAACAACTTCCGTTTAGTTATCTACTCTCTCAGTCTTTGTAATCACCACCTCATTACCAATTTCCAACGTATTTAAATGCACTTAAATAAAAAATCATTCAAATTGCCTAACAAAGCATCATCTGGATGCCAAAAACTGGTAACAAAAAAGGTTTGAACATCTAAATTTCCAATCATTCAAATATCCCATTTATTATGTCTAGACAAACAGTAGAGCATGCAACCAGCGAAGACAAACATTTAAGCATGAAATCAACACATATATCACGTATGATACTAAAGGATGAAATCTCATTATCTAAAGTAATCACTAATTTAAAAAGTATCTGTACCATCTTAAACTTAAGTGTTTGATAACATGATTCTTATAACCTCCTCAAATTATAATGGTTAAGAGATTACAGGTCAAGCAAATGAAGATAATAACATATTTTATATGTTATGCTTCAAAAATCATTAATAAACTTATGTGCAACAACTTGTAGACATACATTATAAAATTGTAAATATTGTTGTTGTATAGACATCGTGAGAATATTCACATATATCAAAGAATAGTTATAGGGGTGCTCATTCACTTATGTAGCAAACTTGGATGAACTTATCATCTGCTGATTAGTGATACATGATGCAACTCAAATCTAAAACCCAATATATACATGCAAACATATACATATACACACTAATATGCTTGTTAGAATGGATAATTTTTAATGAGACTGATTGAGAATTATGATTGTAATCCAGCCATTTTAAAGGTATGGAATGCAAGACTTAGGTATCGTTTGATTTTTCTAACTGGACAGTTAATGTTCGCGTCTGCGTCGGACACGTCTGACGCGTCAACAGTGTGACCCACGTATTTTCCCCTTCAAGTTGAACGGCTCAAAAGTTAGCTTTCACGTATGACGTTTCGGACGCGTCCGACGCGGCAGATATTTTTTTGCCCTTCTTTTTTCCCTCTCCCTATATATATTCCACCCATTTCAACACTACATCACCATATCCACTCTCCATTTTCCTCCTATTCTTTAACAAATTATGGCAGCTAGTGATGAATCCGATTATGAAGATTTGCAAGATTTGTTAGATGCTCAGGAACTTATGACTAATCAAACACAAGAAAGGAGCAGAATACATAATTCTATAAGTTTCGGCCTTGCTTGGGTTCATGAAATACTCTCAGGAAATGCAGATCGTTGTCATAGCAATTTTCGAAGGAAGCGATTATGTTTCAGATCCTTGTGTGAACGGTTAACAAATTACGGATTGAAAGACTCAGTGCACATAACAGTCAAAGAAATGGTGGCTGTTTTCCTATGTACTATTGCATTGGCCCTCCCTACAAGGCAGGTTGCTGAGTGGTTTCAACGATAAAATGGTATGATTAATTTCATTTTTCATAAAGTTTTGGATTCAGTTCTCTTATTGGCAGTCAATATTATTAAACCGGCCGATACCGAATTTAATCGAATCCCAGAACAAATTCGTTCTTCAAACCGATATTATCCTTTCTTTAAAATTTGTATTGGGGTTATTGATGGGACACATGTGATGGCTCACGTGGGTCAAGAAGACACGCAATGTTTTGTAGGGCGGAAAGGATCTGCTACACAAAATATTATGGCTGTTTGTGCATTTGATTTAACTTTTACGTTTGTAAGAGCGGGATGGAAAGGAACTGCGCACGACACTAAAGTATTTACGAAAGCTATAAATAATATAGATCTTAATTTCCCTCATCCTCCTGCCGGGCAGTATTATTTAGCGAATTCATGATATCCACTATTGGAAGGATATATAACTCCTTACCGATCCGTGAGACATCATATACAAGACTTTAATGACACATAGAATGAACCAAAGTCAGAAAATGAAATTTTCAACTACTATCACTCTAGTTTGCATATGGCAATTGAAAGAACACTTGGTATTTGAAAGAAAAAATTTGTCATCTTATGTAACATGCAGATATATTCATACCATGTTCAAGTACAAATTGTTACTGCTACAATGGCTATTCACAACTACATCAGAAAATACAACATTGGCGATCCAGATTTTATGCCGAATGATGACGACCTTGATTTAGTGCCAGACGAATATCTCGAAGAATATTATAGTATATCAAATCCCGGAAACAGAGATCGAGAACCCGTTCAAAGAACCAGAACAACATCCACCATGGCGGTTGTACGAGATAATATACAAAACGAGCTAGTTGTCACGAGAATGCATTAAAAAAAATCATTGTATTCTGTATTTTATATTAGCATTTTAAATTCTACAATTTGTATTCCGCAATTATGTAATTTTAATTCTGCAATTTGTATTCTGCCATCTACTATTCTGTTCAGCAATAAACACACACAAACACAAATAATTAAAAATAATATATACACAAACAATAAAATAATACCTCTGCTCCTTCCAAAATGCCTCATTCGTAAAAAAAAACACATTTCCCATTCGCAGTAATTCCACTTCAAATACCCTTTTCAAATTCCCCTTCCTAATAACCCTTCCGGTTCAAAATCAACGGACCCTTACTGGAACATACGCATGCATCACCAATAGAACACAAAGTGATTTTAGTTTAAGATAAATAAAATTGGCTTACAAAATAATAGTAATAAAATTTGATGGTAAAATATAGTATTGGACTTCAATTTCATGAGGTAAACTTGGTTGGTGACTATAAGTTATCAACAACACACATAGCTAATGATTTTAATGAGGTACATTGGGTTCTTGATATAACCATATATATGGTAAAAATGGCCTTTTTTGCTTAAAACAAGTAAATTCCATTAATAATCAAACCCACGATTATTTATATAATGTTATATCAACAGACTCATGTGTAATGGATTATCGATTTATGATAAAAATATCAATGAATGCGGCCTTTTCATGTTTTTTTTTAAAATGGATATGTTGTGTCATGATCAAACCATGGTCATTTAAATGTTAATTAACAGAAGCCTGCTTTAAGATTTGGCTATTAATCCAAAACTATATTTATCAAACGATGGATGATACTTCAGCTATTAAGCTAAAATTGTCAATCAATAAGGTAGGCCATGTATAAGAAAGTTGATATGGTGTGATATGTATGTAATACAACATCAATAAAATGAAGAGAATCCATGAGTATACATAAAAAAGAGTATGAATCAAGTCTTAATGCTTTAAATAGAAATAATGAATTAACCATACCTGGAATGTTAGCAGTCCAAAAATCACTATAAAATGATCCTAAAAATAAAAACTTGTATGGGTGACCTTAATTCCTACCCTCCCCGTGACTGCTCTATCTGCATGAGTCAACATCTTCAATCACACAAGTACTTTGATTTTTTTTCCAAGAAATATGAATTTAAAAGAACTAGTATATGTATATGTATATGTATGTATAGAGAGAGAGAGAATTGAACTGAAAAGGAATTAGGTAATAACTAGGTACGAACATACATCGAGCATAAGCATGGATATATCATATATAATCAAGTACGCATTAACTACTCATTTCAATAATCCAATAAAAGTAAATAAACCCAAATTCAGTTGTATAGAAGAAAAAATCCATCTTTCTTTCTATATTTAAAAGTAAATTTGTCGATTTTTTCCACTTTTCTGGATTGTTTCTAGTTGCAAGCCTTTTAACTTGAAGTTGAAACTAATTATGTATTATAATCACTTGGCATAATTTCTTTCCTCCTGAATGGCATTTGTTGTCTTTATAAATTGGTTTGTCATCAATTTCTCATTTGCATGTAAAATAAGTAACTAACAATTTTGTTTTACGTTACGAATTTAAATGATCTTGTTGGAAATAAATGAGAAGATTGGGAAAGAAGAGGTTGTGTAGTATTGGAGAAATATAAGAAAACAAAGTCTCACATTGTGTGTGATTTATGAATATATCTCCATATATACCAAAGCCCAATGAGCCATTTCAAAACAAAAGAAATGAGCACATGAAGCATTGAGTGAATGGGGTTGTGTAGGCATTAGGCCTTCATAATAAATATTATAATGTCACAGATAGGGCCTTGGGCCTCTTAGGGTCTCCTGATTTCCGTGGGCCGCTAACCCGCTCGGCCTTGTTACAATGGGACAGATCTGTTTTGAACGGAGCGGATGCGCCCGTTTCCTTTTGCTCTTGGGCTTGTGTAGCGAACTGGTGCGCCCGTTTCCTTTCGGGCTTAGCCGACGCGCTCGCGTCCGTATGAACAGTCGCATCTGCCCAGAAAACATCCCCTGGCCACTATATAAGGACTTCATGATGGAACAGAAAAAATACCAGAAAATTCCATTCTTTCTTATCTACAAAATTGATCTTAAACACTACTCTCTTGAGTTCGAAATTGCTCTGCACTTGAAAGCGCTTCAAACTGCAGAAACCGGTCCGTTTTATCTTGGGAGACAATTGCTCAATAACCTTCAGCGCCTAGAGGGAGCAATATTGTTTCAAGGAAACAGATTTACTCTGGACTCGGACTTATTGACAGGTACTTCTCACTTCTGTTTGTTTTGCAATGCTTCTGTGCTGTTGCAAATCTGGTCACGCCTTTTGCTGTTACTAATTTTAATTATACTTCAAACTAGTAACACTTCTTGACGTGACAATTGGATAGTGATAATTCATTGATCGCTATCAGGTTCGTGCTATATTTGCATTGTTACGAACAACAATCTTGAAACAGTATTTTCATTTTGCAGAAAACGATAATGGCTAAAAGCAATAGTGGTACTGCTACGCCAACACCACCTGTAACCAATCCTTTTGCACCCGTGGTTACACCAATGGCACTGTCTCATGGATAAAGGACAGAAAAGTTCACCGAAGCAGACTTCAAACATTGGCAGCAAAAAATGCTATTTTACTTGACAACATTGGGCCTTGCAAAGTATCTTACAGAAGATGCTCTAGTCGTTGCAGAATTGGAACCAGATCTAGTTAAAGTTGAAGCCCTTACTACTTGGAAAAATTCTGATTTCATGTGTAAAAATTACATCTTCAATGGCCTCGACAACAGTCTATACAATGTGTACTGCACTGTTGCAAAATCCAAACAACTCTGGTTGGCTTTGGAAAAGAAGTATAAAACTGAAGATGCAGGCATGAAGAAATTCATCGCTGGGAAAATTCTTGACTTCAAAATGATCGATACAAAAGTTGTGATCAACCAAATTCAAGAACTGCAACTTATCATTCATCAACTAGAAGATGAAAATATGACCCTTAGCGAATCTTTTTAAGTTGTCGCTGCTATTGAGAAGCTTCCTCCATCATGGAAGGACTTCAAGAACTACCTAAAGCACCAGCGCAAAGAAATGACAATGAAGGAACTTGTAGTTCGATTAAGAATTGAGGAAGATAATAGAAATTTTGAAAAGAAGATTTCACAAAATGTAGTTGCCAAAGCAAACATTGTTGAGACGGACAAGTCCAATAAGAGAAAACATGACAACCAACCTAAGAAGTCAAAGAAATTCAAGGGGTCATGCCATAATTGTGGAAAGAAGGGTCATAAAGCTGCAGAATGTTGCGGCCCACCCAAAAAGAAGAATTCAAAAGCAAATATGGCGGAAGTTTCAGAGGGTGTTTCTGAAATGGACTTGTGTGCAGTTGTTTCAGAATGCAACCTTCTTGGCAACAACAAGGAGTGGTTTGTTGACACTGGAGCCACTAGGCATATATGCTCGAATAAGTGGATGTTCACAAACTACAAAAGTGCTACTAATGAAGAACAACTGTTTATGGGTAACTCGTCCACATTAAAGGGCAAGGGCAAGGGAAAGATTGTGCTGAAATTGACTTCTGAAAAAGAACTCACTCTAAATGATGTTCTATATGTTCCAGAAATTTGCAATCCAATTTCTGAATCGTTGCTCAACAAGCATGGCTTCAAACTGACATTTGTAGCTGATAAATTTGTGTTGTCTAAGAATGGAGTGTACATAGGAAAGGGTTATGTATGTGATGGCCTATTTATGGCTAATGTAACCACTGTTGTACCAAACAATGATATGAATAAAATTGAATCTTCTACTTATATGGTTGACTCTCCTAATTTATGGCATTCTAGGCTTGGTCATGTGAATTTTGATACTTTACAAAAACTGATCAATCTAGAATTCATACCTAAGTGTAGAATTGATTCAAATAACGAATGTCAAATTTGTGCTGAAGCCAAACTGATAAGAACCTCATTTCATCATGTTGAAAGAGAAACTAAACCTCTAGACTTAATACATAATGATGTATGCGACTTGAAAATGTGTCAAACTAGAGGAGGAAAAAGGTACTTCATCACCTTTATAGATGATTGTACAAGATACTGTTATGTATATCTCCTTAAAAGTAAGGATGAAGCATTTGGTATGTTTAAACGGTATAAAGCAGAAGTTGAGAATCAACTCAACAGAAAAATTAAAGCTTTAAGAAGTGATAGAGGAGGAGAATATGAGTTTCCATTTGAGGAATTTTGTGCTGAGCATGGTATAATACACCAAACTACAGCTCCTTATTCACCTCAATCCAATGGTATAGCCGAACGGAAAAATAGAACTCTTAAAGAAATGATGAATGCGTTATTAATAAGCTCTGGCTTGCCAAATAATTTTTGGGGAGAAGCTGTTCTTTCGGAAAATCATATTTTAAATAAAATACCACAAAAGAAAACGTCTAAGACTCCCCATGAACTTTGGAAAAATAGACCACCATCCTGCAAATACTTAAAAGTGTGGGGGTGTCTTGCCAAAGTAGAAATTCCAAAATCGAAAAAGGTCAAAATAGGACCAAAGAATATAGATTGCATATTCATTGGATATGCTCATAATAGTAGTGCATATCGATTTTTGGTGTACAAATCTGAAATTGATGACATTCATGAAAACACCATTATCGAGTCTCGAAATGCAAGATTCTTTGAACACATTTATACTCTAAAAACCTCTATTGAAACTAGTGTTCTAAAGAGGCCAAGAGATCCAGATACTTCTGAGGATAGCGTTGATCAAAGAAAAATGAATGATGAAACTGAGAGAGAGGAACCAAGAAGGAGAAAGTGACAAAGGACCTCTAAATCATTTGGATCTGATTTCTATGAATATATGATAGAAAATGAACCTCTAAATTACCAACAAGCAATGTCATCTCCCGATTCTCCTTATTGGAAAGAAGCCGTCAACAGTGAAATAGAATCCATTCTACAAAACCAAACGTGGGAACTAGTGGATCTCCCTAAAGGATCAAAACCACTAGGATATAAATGGATATTTAAGAAGAAACTAAAGGCTGACGGCTCAATAGACAAGTACAAAGCAAGATTTGTAATAAAAGGATTCAGACAGAAGGAAGACCTGGATTACTTTGATAAATACTCTCCAGTTACCAGAATAACATCAATTAGGATGCTTATTGCAATCGAATCTATATTGAATTTTGGAAGTACACGAAATGGATGTGGAAACTGCGTTTTTGAACGGTGAACTAGAAGAAGAAATATATACGCAGCAACCAGAAGGGTTTCTAAGCCCAAGAAATAAAAATAAGGTGTGCAAATTAGTAAAATCTCTTTATGGCCTTAAACAAGCATCAAAACAATGGCATGAGAAATTTGATGAAATAATGTTATCAAATGGATTCAAAATAAATGAATCAGATAAATGCGTCTATATAAAATGTACAAATGCTGGATATGTCATTGTTTGTCTCTATGTTGATGATTTACTGATCCTAGGAAATCATAAAGTCATAATAAAATCTACGAAGGACGTGTTATCCTCTAGATTTGATAAGAAGGATCTAGGAGTGGCCGATGTAATTTTGGGTGTAAAAATTATAAAGACACCACAGGGATATGCGTTATCTCAGTCACATTACATTGCTAAAATTCTTGAAAAATTCAAGCAATATAATATAACTTCTGCAAAATCACCAGTAGATATGAACCAAAATTGGGTAAAGAACACTAGTAATGGTATATATCATCTTGAATGCTCTCATATACTGGGAAGTATTATGTATGTCATGAATTGCACTAGGCCTGATATTGCGTACGATGTAAGCAAGCTAAGTAGATATACCAGCAATCCTGGTAAAAATCATTGGAAAGTAATAATCAGAGTCCTAGGATATCTAAAGTATACACAAAACTATGTGTTGCAATATGATAAGTATCCGTTAGTAATAGAAGGATATAGTGATGCCAATTGGATAACGGGCTCAAATGACACAAAATCCACAAGTGGATATGTGTTTACATTAGGAAATGGAGCAATTTCGTGGAATTGGTCCAAACAGACTTGCATAGCAAGGTCAACAATGGAATCTGAGTTCATTACTCTAGATAAAGCCGCGGAAGAAGCAGATTGTCTTAGGGGGTTTTTAGAGGACATTCCAAATTGGGAAAAACTAGTACCTCCAATATATATACATTGTGATAGTCAATCTGCTATAGGAATGGCGAATAGTACATTGTATAATGGTAAATCTAGAAATATTTGTCGTAGGCATAAAACCATAAGACAACTTCTCTCTAATGGAGTTATCACTATAGACTATGTAAGGTCAAAGGATAACATTGTGAATCCACTGACTAAAGGCTTGCCTAGAGAGAAAGTTCAAACCTTATCTGAAACACCCCACCTCCGTTAGGGTCACTCTCAAAGGGAATGCCCTAATTTTGGTGGAGGTTTATAAGTATAAGTCACAGATATACAAGACAGATATAAAAAAACACATATTTGTAAACAGCGGAAAAACAACAACTTTTATTTCATAAAAGCAAATACGTGTTACAACAACATCACCATGATTGTCGTACATCCTTTCCAAAACGTAACATAACACTTTCATAATCTGTCTTGATTACATTATTTAAAGAAGCATAAATAAAACATAGATAAACTGCAAAAGCCCCATAGTGGTTGTCCCAAAGCCATAGTTCAAAACGAAAAGGTCCAAGCAATACATTTCTCTTCTTCAAGCTGGATGTTAAGGCTGGTCAAGCTGCAGTGTTCCCTCCCTGTGGACCTGGGGGGGGGGGGAAACGGAAGAAAAGAAGACGAAAGAAAAGTAGAGTCAGACATAAAGCCTGAGTAAGTCTAGTACTATTCTGTCTATGAATAAAGAACTGGGTATGATAAGTATAAACAAGAAGTGGGAAAGCACTATAAACTTGGTTAAGTTGTCTAGGGTCGAATATACTATCGTACCCCATGTTAATCTCTGAACCCATATGAACTAGTTTCCAACTGGCACCCCATAATCAGGGTGATGTGATCCATTCTATGATGATCGGCTCCTACTCGCATAGTTACATGTGTCTTACGGCCCCCGATGTTGTAGTTACCTATGCTGGTCCCACCGTGGGGTGTATCAAGTCCCATGGTGGCGGCCCGACACAATCCTAGAATGCACAGGTATGCTACTGGTGTCCAGTGCCTTATTTTTCTGCGCCGGAGTGCGTGCACGCCCGCACCCCGTTAGAACCTACACTGCTACACCACCGCCGTCGATTTGACCTCTTACAATCAGCCCAGTAATCGTGCCCCACCCTGCCTAGTTTCAGGGTATCCTGATACACCTTCTAGGGTTAATGCTGAAAAGGGTCCCCCGTTACTAGGTTTTCTATCTCTAGCCAACATGCTAAGTTGGTTAAGTGTTTCCTAACCCCCACCAGTCCGTTTAGTTTAGCATGTTCCATTTTGATTAAGTCTTTAGTTCACTTAATCCTAGCAATCCTGACTCAGCCTTAATTGTCTTATTAAAGCCTTGACCTCTCACATTAGACATGTATTGTTGTGGCTGCCTGTTGTCGGTTGGTTCCGGGCAGTCTTACGCCACAACTCAGTCTAACCTCGGGTCCTTATTGGGCTCCATGTTTAACCTCCCACATTGGATAGGTATTGTTGTGACTACTGGACAGCCGGGCGGTTCCGGGCAGGTTTACATCACAACTCAATCCAACCTCGGATTAAACACATCGTATGTTCTACATTTACATATTTTGTCTTTCTTCTTTATTTTCTTATATGTAAATATTTGCGGCCCATTATTAAGTTAATGGTGTAAATGTTACACCAATCATGGGCCCAACCCATACTTGAATTTGGGCCCTTTATATTTTCATTTATTAATAAATTTAACCCAACGTTATTTTCCCCTGTTTAACACGTCCGTTTATTATATATATGTTGGGCTTGGCCTTTTTAAGCCCAACTTAGCCATGAGAAAAAGGGGAGGCTTAAAGCGCGATTACATACACAAAAAGGGGAATGTGAATGCATGAACTTGCAACATAACGTTGGAACTACAAAACAGAAACTGGTGTACTTGCATAGTGGTAGCATATACTTTGGTCATAAAGCATAAGTGACATGAATCAAACCATGTAAACTTGTAGTTAAGTTAAGAATATCACTATTGACACGTAGGCTTAACTACAACATAAACCTATATTTTTATTCAGGCATAATGTCAAACATAAGCAAATCATGTTCATAAGATTACTACATGTTTACAAAGGTGCTTTCTTTTGTTTACTAACACAAAAGTATAGTTCAACTTAATCATGATTTTTAATCGATTCTCATAACCAAGGCATAAATATTTCTAACATGAAATCATGATTTTTACTTCAGTCATGCAAACTTGCAAAAGGGATTTTTGAATCTAACCTAGCTATGTACATATGTCATCATATAATTCTTGTTAACAATATGGATTTCAATTATGCAAAATATCAATCATAGCCTAGTCATATTCATAAGTTTGCAAATAGGTTTTCTAGTACAAAAGCATGGCTTAATACATAGATCATGGTGCCAAAATTTCAACATAGTTTCATATGAACTATAATAACCCAAATTTGTTCCAATTACGTACAAAATGATTTATGTACAAAAATATACATTATGATGGCATAGTAGCAAAACCCCAAACTTGCATGAATTTCAATTAATCAACTACATACATGTAGCTTCAACATGGATTACATAATTTGCGAATATTCCAAACGTATACTTGCATAAAACTACCGCAGACATGTAGTTTTTTATAATGAATAACATAATTCGAGAATATCCAAACGTATACAATATCCCAAATCGATAAGAATCATAGTAACGCACAAATATGGATTACTTTATCGCTACAAATCAAGTATACAAACCAACACAATTATTTGTTCATACCAAAATAATACTCTACTTACAATTGTGTGGCGAATTCTCCAATTTAGGGATTTGGAGATGCGATTCCTTGTTGATTTGATTTGATTAAGTTGCTTTATGCTTTAGAATTTGCCTCCTAATCCTCTCTCCAATTGGTGGCTACTCTTAGTCGTTCCTCAGCAACATGACGGCTTTGTTCTTATTTTTGAATGAATAGATTAGGGTGAGTCTAGGGTCATTTTTATAGGGTTTATGAACTGATTAGGACCATTGATGTTGCTTGGATTGATCGTAGCCATTCATTCGAAAGAGAGACCAATTAGAGCCTGCCACCTAGCCCTAATGACAAAGCAGACTTCTGAAAATCGACCAACATAGAATAGGCCAGCCAGGTTGGGCTGGGTTCGACCTGGCTCTGGACCAGGTCGACAGCCCTGTCGACAGCCCTGTCGACCTGGCTAGACCAGGTCGACAGCCCAGTCGACCTGGGTGTCTTAGGCGGGAATTTTCCCGCCCTGGCCAATTGGGCCCGATTTTTAATTTTAAACTTTTTTCTGAGCTGTTCGAATTTTAAACTTAATTCAGAAACTTCCGAAGGCCATATCTTCTTCATACGGACTCCGTTTTTCGAAAACTTGGACTCTATTTCGCGTATTTTTCCGAGACGAACGCAATGGCGTATCCCATTTCCCTTAGTTCTTTGATTTGAAATTAATTATACTTTAATTTGTGAATTTCACAGTTATAGAATTCGCGGGGTGTTACATTCTCCCCCACTTAAAAGGATTTCGTCCCCGAAATCTTCAAGTTAGGAGGAATGTATATCCTAACATCCAATCATCCATCTACTCATCCATCAAACACGAGCATCCATTGTCCTTGAAAGACTTCTAATGCTTCATGATCATATGCGAAGTGTGTGTGTACATGAACTTGTCTAATGCAAAATCAGGCGGTCTACTGATTCAGTTGACCTCCTTAATGCGAATTATGTAAGTGCCATGAATCCATTATGTATGCAAATTTTTCTATTCATGATTCTACATGAGTGCACAATCATTCAATACAAATGCAACATCAGTATGACAACACATTAAAGTTCAACCATATACGAATGCAGACATATATGCATATGCAATATGAAGTGACTGAGCCGATCTAAAACCTAGATCGTGTGTGTATATGCAACCACGAGCAACCACTAGCAATCACTTGCAACCACTTGCAACCATCATCCATAACATGTTTCAATTGCATGTTTCCATCCAAAGGGTTTCTACCTAAAAGATAAGGTCGAGGAAATATACCTAAAAAGATAGATAAAAGTGCAACTTAAGGAAAAGGAAAGATCAAGGATGTACCCTCGAACAGAAAAGGGTAGGCAGTGCGTATTCTAGCTTCAGTTTCCCAAGTCGCGTCTCCCTCGGCGTCACTCCACTGAACTTTGACGAGCTTGACTTCGCGGTTGCGTAGCTTCTTCACTTCCGTTCCTAATATGCGGGTTGGAACTTTTCTTATGGTTGCTTCGCGTTCCACTTCGGCCTCTTCGAGGATATTTGGCTCTACCACTTCAGCAGACTCATGTAGACATTTTCGGAGATGTGAAACGTGAAAAACGTTGTGGACTCCAGCCAACTTCTCGGGTAGCTCTAATCTATAGGCCATTTTCCCAATTTTCTCGATGATAGGGAATGGCCCTACGAACCTTGGTGCCAGTTTTCCTGTGGTTCCAAAACGAACAACGTTCCTTAGCGGTGATACCTTGAGAAAAACTCTGTCTCCAACCTCAAATTCAAGGTCGGTCCTTCTCTTGTCGGCATAGGACTTTTGTCTGTCTTGGGCCGTCTTCATCCTTCTTCGTATTAAGTCTACTTTCTCTGAAGTCTCTCGGATCATATCTGGTCCAAGTATGAGCTTATCCGTAGACTCCCACCAACAAGTGGGCGATCGGCACGGTCTTCCATATAAAGCTTCGAAGGGCGCCATTCCGATGGTTGCTTGATAGCTGTTGTTGTAGGCAAATTCCACCAAAGGAAGGTGGTCTTCCCATGTCCCTCCGAAGTCAAGGACGCATAGCCTTAAGAGGTCTTCCAAAACTCTGTTCACTCTCTCTGTTTGGCCGTCGGTTTGGGGATGATAGGCTGTGCTCAAGCATAACTGCGTTCCTACTACTTCTTGCAGACTCCGCCAAAACTCGCTGGTGAAGATGGGGTCTCGGTCACTAATAATGCTAGATGGTATTCCATGGAGTTGAACGATTTCCTTGAGGTAAAGTGATGCTAGGGATGAGGCAGTTCTTTTACTTTTGACAGGTAAAAAGTGGGCGCTTTTAGTAAGCCTATCCACTATTACCCAAATGCTAGTGTTGCCTCTCCTAGACCTAGGCAGCCCATCGATGAAGTCCATTGAGATGCTATCCCACTTCCACTGCGGGACCTCCAGAGGATGTAGCAGTCCGCCAGGCTTTTTCTGTTCCGCCTTAAGCTGTTGGCACACCATACACTTAGAAACGAATTCTGCCACGTCCTTTTTCATGCCGTTCCAGAAGAAAGTCCTTTTTATATCTTTGTACATTTTATCTCCGCCTGGGTGTATCGTCATCTTGGAGTGATGTGCTTCCTCGAGAACCTTCTTTATTAAATCTTTTGTCTGTGGGACGCATAGTCTTCCGTCTCGCCTTAGCAAACCCTTATCATCGATGGAGTATCTGTTGAGGTGACTTGAAGTCTCACCCCTAATTAACCTATCAATTGTTTCCACAAGCTGAGGGTCTTCGCGTTGTGCTGTCCCTACTGAATCCACTAAAGTTGGGCGCACTTCGAGAGATGCTAGCAAGCCTGGTACGAAGTCGGAGGAAGGCCTAAAGTCGAAGCTGGCTATAAACTCTAGGCTTTGTCTTTCAACAAACAACGGGCTTAGGGTCAATTTCTTTCGGCTCAACGCGTCTGCCACTACGTTGCCTTTGCCCGGAGTGTAGGAGATTTCGAAATCGTACGAGGCAAGAAACTCCATCCATCTTTGTTGCCTCAAGTTAAGGTCCTTCTGCGAGAAAAGATATTTCAACGATTTATGGTCAGTGTAAAGTTCGAACTTCTCACCTAGGAGATAGTGTCGCCACGACTTGAGTGCAAAGACGATGGCGGCTAACTCAAGATCGTGGGTTGGGTAGTTCTTTTCGTGCACTTTCAACTGCCTCCCGCCATAAGCTACTACCCTTCCTTCTTGCATTAAGACGGCGCCTAGCCCTGTCCCACATGCATCCGTATAAACAGTGAACATCTTGCTCCCATCTGGCAGCGTCAAAACTGGGGCTGTTGTGAGAGCCCTTTTCAGTCGTTGGAAAGCAAACTCGCAATCCAAGTTCCAATTGAACACTAGATTCTTCTTAGTCAATTTCGTGAGTGGAGCTGAGATTTTCGCAAAATCCCTTATAAACTTTCGATAGAAACCTGCTAGTCCTAGAAAGCTTCGGACCTCAGTTGCATTCCTTGGTGTCTTCCAATCCTGTACCGCAACTACCTTAGCAGGGTCCACTGCTAACCCTTGTTTGGATACTATGTGCCCAAGGAACCTCACCTCTTCTCTCCAAAAGTGGCATTTGGAGAATTTGGCTTTTAGTTGATGGACTCGCAAAGTTTCCATGATTGCCCTTAAGTGTTGAGCATGTTCCTCTTCACTCTTTGAGAAGATAAGGATATCATCTACGAAGACCACTACGAATTTGTTGAGGAAATCTCTAAATACCCTACTCATCAGGTCCACGAAGTAAGCAGGTGCATTCGTCAATCCGAAAGGCATGACAAGCCATTCAAAGAAGCCGTATGGGGTTCTGAACGCCGTTTTATCGATGCTATCTTCAGCCACCCTTAGCTGATGAAAACCGGTTGCTAAATCGAGTTGGGAGAAAACAGACGCTCCTACAAGCTGGTCAAATAAATCGTCAATTCTAGGGAGAGGGTGCCTATTCTTTTTCGTTAGCTTGTTGAGCTCCCTATAGTCAACACATAGACGGAGTGAACCATCCGCCTTTGTAGCGAACACCACTGGAGCGCCCCATTCTGAAATGCTTCTCCTAATGAACCTCTTTTCTAGAAGCTCTTTAATCTGTTTACTGAGCTCTTTCCTTTCTCGTGGAGCCATGTGTCTAACGGGCAACGCAAAGGGCTTTGCATTATCTACAAGTTATATGCGGAAGTCTATTTCCCGCTTCGGAGGCAAGCCCTTCACCTCTTCGAAGACATCCGGATATTCCCGGACCACTTTAACTGATTGCAAATTTTCAACAGAGGCATCTAGCGATTCAAGATAACTAAGCATAACCGCATACGAGGGATTACAAGAAATTTCCAAAGTATTACCGAGCTGGGTTAGGAGCCTAACAACCCTTTTCTCACAATCAAGGATGGCCCCATTACTGGATAGCCAATCCATACCCAAAATCAAACCATAACCCGAAAAGCCCAAAACAAAGGCACTACATTGAAATTCTACACTTAGAATAGAAATTTTCAATCCCAAACAGATCATAGACAAATGAGCTGGGCCCCCAATTGGGTTTGAAACAATTAAGGGGTCCTCTACCATACTAGTTTTTAGGTGCAGAGATTCTACTAAAGCAGACGAGATAAAGGAGTGTGATGCGCCAGAATCAAATAAAGTGCGAACGGGATGATCATAAAGATAAACTACACTTTCTACAGAAGTATTTATACCTCGCTGTTGCAGAGGTGGCGCTTCCAGCACATGAACCTGTGCCCCTGGGGTGGATCCAGCCCTCTGCCCCTGTCCTCATTTCTTTGGGCAGTCCTTAGCCCTATGGCCTGTCTCACCACAAGAAAAGCACCCACCATTCTCCTTGGCTTTCTTTTTCCGGCAGTCCTTTACTAAGTGCCCCACTTTGCCACAGAAATTGCACTTCCTCTTCTCTTTGTTGCCTTTCCCGCCCTTCTTAAAGTCTGTCTTCTTAGGCTGCAAACCCTCTTTCTTCCCTTGAGAGCTTTCTGCCTTTGTCTCCTTCTTGCCCTTATCCTCTTCATTCAGCAATGCCATTTGCACCAATCTTTCATACGTGGCTCCCATGGGTATATGGGTCATGGCCAAACTGTGTAATGGCTCATTCAACCCTTTGACGAAACGGAGAGCCTTCTTGTGCGGGGTGTTGACTAGGTCAAGCCCAAACCTAGCCAGCTCATCGAACTGATTCACATACTCTCTGACTGTCTTGTCCCCTTGCTTAAGAAATAAGAATTTTTCCAACTGCAAACTTCTTTCCGCATCTGAGAGAAATTTAGTCTCAAACCTTGCCCTAAAGTCCTCCCATGTCTCCACTGGTCTTTCAGCATTATACTTCCCACCAGTAGGAAGCCTCGCCCTTTAATAGCCATACTGCCAGTTGTACTTTTTGTCTATCCTCTACCTCAAAGATGATGAATAGGTCCTCCGTTTCTTTCAGCCAATTTCTAGCTGCCACGAAGGACTCAGTTCCATGGAAATCCTTTCCTCCCATAGCTTTAAAATCTTTACATATCTTAGCAAAAGTGTTTCCCCGAGGAGGAGGTGGAGGAAAAGGTGCCGCTGCAGCTGGATGATTTCCTGCAGCTGGGGGAGGAGGAACGGTAGGACCTGGCTGAGTGGCCCTTGCTTCTAAGAACCGTCTAAACCAACCAGGTATTGGCACCCCTTCTGGCAAGTTAAGATCTTCGGACATGCTGAAACAAAAAGGATAGATTCAAAAGGAAGGATAAGAGATAGTACCTATGGCTTTGGGGAGTGGACTTTGCCTTTTAAAATAAAATAATATTTTTTTTTCTAAAAATGCTTCTTTAAATTTCCTTTTTGAAAATAATTTTTCAAAACTTTTTATCTTATCTGGTAAACCTATGCTCTGATACCAAGTGAAACACCCCACCTCCGTTAGGGTCACTCTCAAAGGGAATGCCCTAATTTTGGTGGAGGTTTATAAGTATAAGTCACAGATATACAAGACAGATATAAAAAAACACATATTTGTAAACAGCGGAAAAACAACAACTTTTATTTCATAAAAGCAAATACGTGTTACAACAACATCACCATGATTGTCTTACATCCTTTCCAAAACGTAACATAACACTTTCATAATCTGTCTTGATTACATTATTTAAAGAAGCATAAATAAAACATAGATAAACTGCAAAAGCCCCATAGTGGTTGTCCCAAAGCCATAGTTCAAAACGAAAAGGTCCAAGCAATACATTTCTCTTCTTCAAGCTGGATGTTAAGGCTGGTCAAGCTGCAGTGTTCCCTCCCTGTGTACCTTGGGGGGGGGAAACGGAAGAAAAGAAGACGAAAGAAAAGTAGAGTCAGACATAAAGCCTGAGTAAGTCTAGTACTATTCTGTCTATGAATAAAGAACTGGGTATGATAAGTATAAACAAGAAGTGGGAAAGCACTATAAACTTGGTTAAGTTGTCTAGGGTCGAATATACTATCGTACCCCATGTTAATCTCTGAACCCATATGAACTAGTTTCCAACTGGCACCCCATAATCAGGGTGATGTGATCCATTCTATGATGATCGGCTCCTACTCGCATAGTTACATGTGTCTTACGGCCCCCGATGTTGTAGTTACCTATGCTGGTCCCACCGTGGGGTGTATCAAGTCCCATGGTGGCGGCCCGACACAATCCTAGAATGCACAGGTATGCTACTGGTGTCCAGTGCCTTATTTTTCTGCGCCGGAGTGTGTGCACGCCCGCACCCCGTTAGAACCTACACTGCTACACCACCGCCGTCGATTTGACCTCTTACAATCAGCCCAGTAATCGTGCCCCACCCTGCCTAGTTTCAGGGTATCCTGATACACCTTCTAGGGTTACTGCTGAAAAGGGTCCCCCGTTACTAGGTTTTCTATCTCTAGCCAACATGCTAAGTTGGTTAAGTGTTTCCTAACCCCCACCAGTCCGTTTAGTTTAGCATGTTCCATTTTGATTAAGTCTTTAGTTCACTTAATCCTAGCAATCCTGACTCAGCCTTAATTGTCTTATTAAAGCCTTGACCTCTCACATTAGACATGTATTGTTGTGGCTGCCTGTTGCCGGTTGGTTCCGGGCAGTCTTACGCCACAACTCAGTCTAACCTCGGGTCCTTATTGGGCTCCATGTTTAACCTCCCACATTGGATAGGTATTTTTGTGACTACTGGACAGCCGGGCGGTTCCGGGCAGGTTTACATCACAACTCAATCCAACCTCGGGTTAAACACATCGTATGTTCTACATTTACATATTTTGTCTTTCTTCTTTATTTTCTTATATGTAAATATTTGCGGCCCATTATTAAGTTAATGGTGTAAAGGTTACACCAATCATGGGCCCAACCCATACTTGAATTTGGGCCCTTTATATTTTCATTTATTAATAAATTTAACCCAACGTTATTTTCCCCCGTTTAACACGTCCGTTTATTATATATATGTTGGGCTTGGCCTTTTTAAGCCCAACTTAGCCATGAGAAAAAGGGGAGGCTTAAAGCGCGATTACATACACAAAAAGGGGAATGTGAACGCATGAACTTGCAACATAACGTTGGAACTACAAAACAGAAACTGGTGTACTTGCATAGTGGTAGCATATACTTTGGTCATAAAGCATAAGTGACATGAATCAAACCATGTAAACTTGTAGTTAAGTTAAGAATATCACTATTGACACGTAGGCTTAACTACAACATAAACCTATATTTTTATTCAGGCATAATGTCAAACATAAGCAAATCATGTTCATAAGATTACTACATGTTTACAAAGGTGCTTTCTTTTGTTTACTAACACAAAAGTATAGTTCAACTTAATCATGATTTTTAATCTATTCTCATAACCAAGGCATAAATATTTCTAACATGAAATCATGATTTTTACTTCAGTCATGCAAACTTGCAAAAGGGATTTTTGAATCTAACCTAGCTATGTACATATGTCATCATATAATTCTTGTTAACAATATGGATTTCAATTATGCAAAATATCAATCATAGCCTAGTCATATTCATAAGTTTGCAAATAGGTTTTCTAGTACAAAAGCATGGCTTAATACATAGATCATGGTGCCAAAATTTCAACATAGTTTCATATGAACTATAATAACCCAAATTTGTTCCAATTACGTACAAAATGATTTATGTACAAAAATATACATTATGATGGCATAGTAGCAAAACGCCAAACTTGCATGAATTTCAATTAATCAACTACATACATGTAGCTTCAACATGGATTACATAATTTGCGAATATTCCAAACGTATACTTGCATAAAACTACCGCAGACATGTAGTTTTTTATAATGAATAACATAATTCGAGAATATCCAAACGTATACAATATCCCAAATCGATAAGAATCATAGTAACGCACAAATATGGATTACTTTATCGCCACAAATCAAGTATACAAACCAACACAATTATTTGTTCATACCAAAATAATACTCTACTTACAATTGTGTGGCGAATTCTCCAATTTAGGGATTTGGAGATGCGATTCCTTGTTGATTTGATTTGATTAAGTTGCTTTATGCTTTAGAATTTGCCTCCTAATCCTCTCTCCAATTGGTGGCTACTCTTAGTCGTTCCTCAGCAACATGACGGCTTTGTTCTTATTTTTGAATGAATAGATTAGGGTGAGTCTAGGGTCATTTTTATAGGGTTTATGAACTGATTAGGACCATTGATGTTGCTTGGATTGATCGTAGCCATTCATTCGAAAGAGAGACCAATTAGAGCCTGCCACCTAGCCCTAATGACAAAGCAGACTTCTGAAAATCGACCAACATAGAATAGGCCAGCCAGGTTGGGCTGGGTTCGACCTGGCTCTGGACCAGGTCGACAGCCCTGTCGACAGCCCTGTCGACCTGGCTAGACCAGGTCGACAGCCCAGTCGACCTGGGTGTCTTAGGCGGGAATTTTCCCGCCCTGGCCAATTGGGCCCGAATTTTAATTTTAAACTTTTTTCTGAGCTGTTCGAATTTTAAACTTAATTCAGAAACTTCCGAAGGCCATATCTTCTTCATACGGACTCCGTTTTTTGAAAACTCGGACTCTATTTCGCGTATTTTTCCGAGACGAACGCAATGGCGTATCCCGTTTCCCTTAGTTCTTTGATTTGAAATTAATTATACTATAATTTTTGAATTTCACAGTTATAGAATTCGCGGGGTGTTACATTATCGATGGGAATGAGTTTAAGACCTATGATCTAAAAATTTCTCTAAACGGAAACCCCACCTAGTTGACTGGAGATCCCAAGATCTAGGTTCAAAGGGACAACTAAGTTTAAAGATAAACTTAATGGCACTGTGTTAAAATACAAACCATTCCTGTGATAAGTCAGTGCAGAACCCGTAGGAGAATAGGATAAGCTTATATTTTAATGATGTCTATACTGTGGTGTTATAAAAGACCCAAGTGGAGTATTATGGGATACTCTGTATAGAATTACCTACGTCAGCGTTAAGGTGCGCTTCAAAAAGAATTGTAAGGTCAAATTCATTAAACACTCATGAGACCAATCAGGTGTTCATGGCAAAACCGGACACAAATATTGAACCAAGGGGTTTAGAAACACTTAGTGTGTGTTATCTTTATATACTTACACAAAAGGCTTACAGTTCAAAGACAATCTAGTCCACTGATTCGCCAGTATGTTATAACGATAAAACACTAGGAAAAGTTCAAGGCCACTGCGCTACTTTTACCCATACGCTAAATGTTTCAAAAAAAAAATTAAGAACAAAAAGTAATCTCACATTCATGTGGGGGATTGTTGGAAATAAATGAGAAGCTTGGGAAAGAAGAGGTTGTATAGTATTGGAGAAATGTAAGAAAACAAAGTCCCACATTGTGTGTGATTTGAGAATGTATCTCCATATATACCAAAGCCCAATAAGCCATTTCAAAACAAAAGAAATGAGCACATGAAGCATTGAGTGAATGGGGCTATGTAGGCATTAGGCCTTCATAATAAATATTAAAATGTCATAGATAAAGCCTTGGCCCTTGGGACTCCTGGGGTCTCCTGATTTCCATGGGCCGCTAGCCCGCTCGGCCTTGTTGCAATGGGATGTATCTTTTTTGAATGGAGCGGGTGCGCCCGTTTCCTTTCGGCTCTTGGGCATGTGCAGCGAACAAGTGCGCCCATTTCCTTTCGGGCTCAGCCAACGCGCCCACATCCGTACGGATCTGCCCAGAAAACATCCCCTGGCCACTATATAAGGACTTCATGACAGAACAGAAAAAATCACCAGAAAAATCCCTTCTTTCTTCTCTACAAAATTGTTCTTAAACACTACTCCCTTGAGTTCGAAATTGCTCGGCACTTGAAAGCGCTTCAAACTGCAGAAACCAGTCCGTTTTATCTTGGGAGACAACTGCTCAATAACCTTCAACGACGTAGAGGGAGCAATATTGTTTCAAGGAAACAGATTTACTCTGGACTCGGACGTTACTGAAGGTACTTCTCTCTTCTGTTTATTTTGCAACACTTCTGTGCTGTTGCAAATTTGGTCACGCCTTTTGCTGTTACTAATTTTGATTATACTTCAAACTGGTAACACTTCTTGACATGACAATTGGATAGTGACAATTCATTGACCGCTATCGAGTTCGTGCTATATTTGATTGTTACGAACAACAGATCTTTTAATCACTCTCCATGCACAATAATAAATGTATAATTAAAGGCGACAAGAAAATTAATTTAACCAAACAGAACTGTTCATGATAAGAACAAAAAATGAGTTAATGGAAGGTCAGGCAACTTACTTAAGGTGTGTTAGCCAACTAAGATGTATATATAAAATGATAATTTTGTTATTTTCACCAAACATAGATGCTTTACAAACAGAATTCAGTGTTTTCAGTATATGAAACAAATCTTCAATAAAACCAGGAGAATCCATGAGTAAAATGAAAAAGGGCAACATCCATGAAAAAATTAATGCTTTGAATAGAAAGAACAAATTGAGCATACCTAAAATGTAAAAATTTGAAAGCTACAATAAAATGATTAAAAAGGAGTCCAAATGGATGACCTGATTGACGCATACCCTCATGGTTGATCTATCTGCTTAGGCCAGCATCTTTGATAACTCACTTTGGGATTTTTCTAAAAATATAAAATTAAAGAGCTGAAATATAATAGAACAGATTCCATAGAAAATTGAAAGAGTATCAGATAACTATATCCTGACGTATATCAAACATCGACATGGATATATGTTATCATATAGTGTTAAGCGCCCAGTAACTGCTATCATTTCAATTATCATAAAAATGCTTGAAATAAAATAAATAAACCTATATTCCGTTGTACTGAAGAAAAATAATAAGTCCATCTTCCTTTACATATTTCAACATCTATTAATATTGCAAATTTATGCCTTGCCTTAAAAAAAATCGCAAGATCGTGTCCAATTACTGGCTTGTACATTTGATTTTGAAACTAGTTATCTATTTTAATCACTTGCTTGTATCTTCTTTCATCTTGAATAGAATTTGTTGTCTTCTTAAATGGTACAAAGTTAGTTTCTCATCTGTGCATGAAATGAGTAATTTATGCCTTCGTTTTACGTTACCTATTTTAATAACCACTAAGCCACTCTAGTTACACATAGTAAATATATAATTCAAGGATGAAAAAAATGAACCAAACACAACTGTGCATAATAAGAGCCAAATTTGTTAATAGAACGTCAGGCAACTTAATTATAAAGGTATTTAGTCACCCAGATTTATATATATAACCTGATAAACTTGTTATTTCCACTAAAAATAAAGGCTTTATATTATAGTCTTTAATGTTTCTAGTGTAATAAATCATCAAAAAAAAATCCACCTTTCTTTCTATATTTAAAAGTAAATTTGTCGATTTTTTTTCCAATTTTCTGGATCATTTCTAGTTGCAAGCCTTTTAACTTGATTTTGAAACTAATTATGTGTTCTAATCTCTTGGCATAAATTCTTTCCTCTTGAATAGCATTTGTTGTCTTTTTTTTTTTTTGAAAATTAGCACTTGTTGTCTTTATAAATTGGTTTGACATTAATCTCACATCTGCATGTTAAATAAGTAACTTACAACTTTGTTTTACATTATGAATTTAATGATCTTATAGTCACTCTAGATGCACAACAATAAATGTATAATTAAAGACAATAAGAAAAATTAATTTAACCAAAAACAACCATGCATGACAAGAACAAAAAATGGGTTAATGGAAGGTCAGACAACTTACTGAAGGTGTGTTAGCCAACCAAGATGTATATATAAATTGATAATTTTGTTATTTTTACCAAACATAGATGTTTTATAGTATTCAATGTTTTCAGTGTACGAAACAAATCTTCAATAAAATCAGGAAAATCCTTAAGTAAAATGAAAAAAGGGCAACATCCATGAATAAAAATTTAATGCTTTGAATAGAAAGAATAAATTGACTATACCTAAAATGCGAAAATTTCAAAAGCTACAGTAAAATGATTAAAAAGGAGTCCCAATGGATGACCCTGATTGATGCATACAATAAAATTTCAAAATCTATAGTGAAATTATTAAACATGAGCATGGATATATGTTATCATATATAGTTATGTGCCTAGTAACTCCTGCTCATTTCAATAATCCTAAAAATGCTTGAAATAATGTAAATAAACCTAAATTTAGTTGTATAGAAGAAAAATAATAAGTCCATCTTTGTTTACATATTTAAACATTTATTAATATTGCAAATTTATGCCTTGCTTAAAAAAATCGCAAATTTATCGATTCTTGCCACTTTCTTTAGATCGTGTCCAATTGCTGGCTTGTACATTTGATTTTCAAACTAATTATCTATTTTAATATCTTGCTTGTACCTTCTTTCATCTTGAATAGAATTTGTTGTCTTCTTAATTGGTATAAAGTTAGTTTCTCATATGTGCATGAAATGAGCAACTTATGCCTTTGTTTTACGTTACCTATTTTAATAATCATTAAGCCACTCTAGTTAGTAGTTAAACTAAGTAAAGACTGGGAAAAAAATTTAGCCAAACGCAACTGTGTATAATAAGAAGCAAATTTGTTAATAGAAGGTCAGGCAACTTGTAAAGGTGTTCAGCTCACCAAGATTTATATATATAACTTGATAAACTTGTTATTTTCACCAAAAATAAAGGCTTTATAGTCTTGAATGTTTCTAGTGTAACAAATCATCAATAAAATCAAGAGAATCTATGAGTATAAATAAATAAATAAAAGCAATGTCCATGAATCAAAATTTAATGGTTTAAATAAAAGAAATGAATTGCCAATACCAGAAATGCTTAAAACTGGAATCTAAATATTTGCCTTTGTGTGCAATATCATAAAACGAAGTTATCCATTAAAATTCACAATCATTCAATGTATCAAATTTTGTATAATACATTTTTGTTTCAGCTTAATTTTTCTACAAAGACTTGTGTTTTCAAATTTGAACACTTAGACCACCATGGTCAGAAGTATAGAATTTTTTGGATTTCAGAAGAATTGTCAAATATGTTATATTGTATGCGGCGGCATATGATCATCTAAAAAATTAGAATCCACAAGAGGCATTTTCGTTAATTAATATGAAAATAAACCAAAACATGAAAATAATATGTGGATGAGTAAAATAGGTTTTACGTCGATTTTTGCCATGAACATAATGCATATGGATCTAAAAAAAAGTCTAATAACATCCAAACATAACAATATATACTGAGTGAAGAAGGGGAAAAATAGGATAGCATAAGACAAGCAAACAAAACCACTATTTTTTATATGTTAATATAGAAGTATTGCATTAGGACGAAAACTTAATATAACAATTAAACAAAGAAAAAAAATGGAGAAGATTCATTTGCACAGGATATGAATTTGCAACACATCGAATCGTAGGGAAAAAAAATAGACGCATCTTGAACGGTAGATCTATTTCTCTGGTCATCAATCCATTTGAAAATGTAGCTCTCCAAATCCTTGAAATTTCTGAATGTGCTTTTTTGCAATTAATATTTATTGTATTAAATGTTATAAATTCAAAAAGCAACATAAGAAATAATGGATAAACTTTTATAAATAAACTATTTAATTTAGACGAATGGAACTTTTGTACTAAATTCAATGTGTTAACGTCAATCCACTGAAATTCATTGTAGATGACACATTTCAATAGCATGATCATCCATTTTCTATTTTACGATGAGAAGTAACATTTTCAATGGATTGTGTTGATTTTTTTACTACTTGGAAAATAATTTCTGTTAGCCTACTTTGTGAACTAGGCAACACAAAGTCAAGAAATCAGACATTGAAGAGTATTTTTAATTAGAAGACTTCGGTTCGGATTGGAGAAGACACTACAACCTAGATTGGATAGCTGCAGTTGTTCGGGTCGGGTCAGAGCAACATATCGGTTCGGGTCGGATAGAATCTTCTGTTCGGATCGGTAAACTGCTGCTGAGGAAATTGGTAGGGTATATCTAATCGGATCGGAGGGCAGCATAATATCAATTGGATCAGAAAGCCACCTGTTTGCCACGAAAATGGGTCGGAGCGGAGTAGATTAGAGAAGAAGAGAGCGTTGCATCCAAGCCAATCCGGGTCGGATCGGGTATCCCGATCCGAACCCCTTATCTGTGCGTCACCGACCCGAGCCCATGTTCCATATTATTCTCCTGCAAAAGCGCCTGGATATCCGGACCGGCAGTGACCAGTTCCTACCCATAACGTCCGTTACTTTGATGCGTTGTCAACATAATAATTCATCCGAACCCGAAGCTAATGGGATGGACGACACGTGGCCCCGACCCGGATCAAGTTTTGAGCAAATTCGCACCTATAAATACCCCGTCTGAAGACAAAGAAAAGGATCTTTTTTAGGCACTTTGAGAATTCAACTACCTCCATAACCCGAACTCCATTACTCCCGAAGAATCCAAATCTTCTTTCATTATTTGTTTTAATCTATTGAGTGAATATAAGCGAGTTGTGAGTGAAATCAAGTGACAATTACATTGTATTTGCAACTGAATCATTGAATATAGTGAAAGATAAGTGGACGTAGGCATTTCTTCGCCGAACCACTATAAATCCTGTGTGTTCATTTTTATTTTTATCTCATCTTATTTGCTTTTAATCAATTTGGGTGTTAGAACCACTTTTGGGTCTAACATTTTGGTGCTTTCACTGAGAACCCTCATCTAAATTCTTTATTTTCCGGGATCTCTTTCTACTTTTTGGACCGTTGAGTTCAAAGAAGTGAATCCTTAAGTTTCTCCGCTTTTTTATATTTGTTGAAGTGATTGTCAAAAACTCATGGCCAAAGGAAAAGGCAAGGAAGTTCAACCTTTTCGAGGAAATGGAGCTGGCGAAGATCACCAAAATGCTGTTGTAACAAGGTCTCGGGGGCAGAGTTCAGCAGCAGGAAGAACCAATGCAGGAAATCCGAGCCACCAGCAGGGGGAGAGCTCCGATCCGATCCGGGTAGGAGATTCTGAAGCAGTGCATTCCCCCAATCTGAACCGACCCGAGCTGCTTGCCACGCACCGATCCGACCAGGCTCCCCAGCTCCGAACCGATCCGACTTCCTACCTCCGATCCGACCCGATGCTTGGTGAAGCTGGAACCTCTACTCGAGTCCCTACGAATGCTCCAATTCCAGCCACCAGGGTTGGTGATCAGGTCAATCCATCTGCGCCCATCACTCAAGGAGATTTCTCGCGCTTGCTTGACATGCTTGAGAGCACGAGGGAGGCCATGAAAGTTCACGAGCGCACTAATCTCATGATGCAGGAAAATATGAGGCTCATGAGTCGGGAGATTAGTGAACTCCGTCGACAGAGAACTCCATCACCGGTTCGTCACACACCAGTAGATCAATCTTCATCTTCCGAGGAAGAGAGGCCCCGTGAACGAAGGCCACTCGAACGACCTCAGAACGTGGAGCAGCTGACATTTGGATCTTTGGGATCTCGTGAGGATATCGCACGAGCATTAGGAAACAATGACCCCACTCGGGGGCAAAGACTCCAGTCCCCTCCTCCCGAGATCGACCGGGAACGCAGGGAACGGAATCGAGCAGAGGCAGCTCGAAGAAGAAGGGCATCTCCTGAACAAGAGCCCAGAAGGAACTCGGATACTAGGGCCAGGGAACCTGAGCGGCCCCTAACTAATGCTGATGTACAGGCAATGGTTCGCCAGATTATGTCCGAGAGCCGGAATTATACAAATGAAGATTATGGCATTGAGCGAAGCCATACTCCCTTCACTGACGATATCCTCGACTTCCAATTTCCCCGACGCTTTAACTTGCCACAAATGGACAAGTACAACGGAAGGACTGATCCGGGACAGCATTTGATGCGGTATTCGTGGCTCATGAATGCTGCTGCTGCCCCTGATGAAGTGAAGTGCAAAGCATTCCCAATCTACTTAGAAGATGTGGCATTGTTCTGGTTTACCCGACTTCCTCCTCGTTCGATTTCTAATTACAAGGAACTAAGCGAGCGTTTCATGAACCAGTTCCGACTACATGCCCGAAAGTCCAAAAGTGTTATTGAATTATCGAGAATCAAACAGGCACCAGGAGAATCTTTAAGGGCATATCTTGATCGTTTTAACCAAGCTGTAACTGAGGTCAGTGACCCGCATGAGCCCACTATTCTGATGGCATTGAAGGAAGGAGTCGATCCTAAATCTGAGTTTGGAGACTACCTTTCTGGGAAAACACCCTCCACAAGGGAGATATTCTACGAAAAAGCCGATATTTATCTAAGGCGAGAGGAGGCCAGGGCAAACCGAAAGAGAAAGTCTGAGACGGCTTCAAAGGAGAATGTGCAGAGTAATATCGCCGTGAAGTAGTCTGGGGAGAATTCTGGCAAGGTTGAAGTAAATGTAGGAAACAAGGGTGGAAACAGCAATACTGGAAGTGGGGGAAACAACAACAATAACCGTAATTCGAGCGGTAACAGAAGAAACAGAAATAGGGGAAGTGACCCTAACAAAAGACCCCGATTTCAGAACTACGAGGATTATACACCATCGAACGACACCCTGGAGAATATTTACCTGGATACGTATAATGTGTTACAATACAAAAGACCGCCACCTCGTGATTCGACCGAGAAAGAAATGGCGACAGGGAAGTTTTGTTTGTTTCATGGAACTCACGGGCATTCAACTAATGAATGTCGGCATTTGAGGGATGTGATTGAGAAACTGTTGCGTGAAGGGAAGTTGGATGAGTACAAGGTTGCCCCGAGGGACAGGGGGCAAGGAGAGCAGGCTTCGAAACAGATTCTACCCGCTCCCAAGCCTACAACGCAGCAGAAAGGTAAAGGAATTGTTATCAACTCCATAGTAGGCGGACCTCACCCAGCAATCCGAAGTTTCAGATCAATGGATCAATATGTGAATGCTGCCAAGCATCTAGACGTGAATGAAGGTGATGATTTAGAAGATGTCACCCCCATAAAACAACAGAAGACCATGTTTGACGACGTGGTATTTCGCAGCCGAGACAATACTGGGATACAATCACCCACCAATGATCCGTTGGTTATTACTACCACCATTGGGCCGGCCTTGGTCCATAAGGTATTAGTAGACAACGGAAGTTCCGTTAATATTTTGTTCAAGAAGTCATTTGATCAGATGAAGCTGGAATCTGAAGATCTGAAGCCTTGTGAAGGATGGATCAGAGGCTTCAACGGGGCGTCGACGGCTCCCATGGGATACATAGAGTTGCCCGTGACCCTGGGGCAAGGAGAACGTAGAAGAGTGTGGATGCTTCAGTTCGTAGTATTGGACGTAGATTCGCCTTATAATGCATTTTTAGGGAGGCCTGCCCTCGCTGAATTCAGAGTGTGTATCGCCCCTTGGTGCTTGTTACTTAAGTTCCCAACCGAAGCCGGAACTGGAGTAATGAGAGGGGATCAAGTTTCCGGACGGGCCTGCTATGTGGCCGAACTAAAAATATTGATGAAAGGACTTAACGTTGAGAGTAAGGATGCCTCGTCTCCCTCAAAGGGGGACTCGGCATAGCAATTAGAGAGATTGACCCCGAGGGAGTTGCCCAAAGGAGCGCATGAAGACCTGGATCCCAGAAAAGACGAGGAACCAGAGGCTAGGAATGCAACTCCTAACGAAGTGACAGTGGAAATTCCCATTGATGAAGCTGATCCGACAAAAGTTTTGAAAATTGGTTCTCAATTGGATCCACGTCGAGCTAAAGAACTAACGGACTTCTTGAAGGCAAACCTTGACGTGTTCGCCTGGACCCATGCTGACATGTATGGGATATTGCCATCCATTATAAGTCACAAATTGAATGTGAACCCGAAGCATCCGCCTGTGAAGCAAAAGAGACGCATGCTGGGCCCTGAGAGGTCGGCTGCTCTCAAAGAGGAAGTAGAGAAGTTGAAGCAGAATGGATTTATTCGAGATTCGACTTATCCCGACTGGATATCGAATCCCGTCTTAGTAAAGAAGCCAAACGGAAAGTGGCGGACTTGCATTGACTTTTCAGATTTAAATAAAGCTTGCCCGAAAGATAGTTTCCCACTTCCCAGGATTGACCAGCTTGTAGACTCGACAGCAGGTCATGAACTTCTCTCTTTCATGGACGCATATTCTGGATACAACCAAATTCCTATGCACGTACCAGACCAAGAACATACGAGCTTCATTACGAATTTGGGGTTATATTGTTATGTTGTAATGCCATTCGGATTGAAAAACGCTGGAGCTACTTATCAGCGCTTGGTAAATAGAATGTTTTATAATCAAATAGGAAAAACTATGGAAGTTTATGTGGATGATATGCTTGTCAAATCAAAGCAGTCCTCCAGCCATACGCAGGACTTGGCGGAAATGTTTGATACCCTGCGAAAGTACCGGATGAAATTGAATCCTCTGAAATGCTCATTTGGAGTGGCATCGGGAAAGTTCCTTGGCTTCATTGTGAGTTCCCGAGGAACTGAAATCAACCCTAGCCAGATAGCAGCGATTAGAAATATCGAAGAACCGAGGAGAATTAAAGACGTCCAAAGTCTTGCAGGGAAAGTAGCGGCGCTGAGTAGATTCATCTCCAAAGCCACAGATAAATGTGTTCCGTTTTTTGATTTGATTAAAAGGGGAAAGAAGAACTTCGAGTGGACTCCGGATTGTGTTGAGGCCTTTCAAAATCTGTTGGAACTGCTAGAGAAACCGCCGATTTTATCAAAGCCCGTAGATCACGAAGAATTATTTGTTTACTTGGCAGTCTCGGCTCACGCTGTCAGCACAGCCCTGGTTCGAGAAGAAGACAAAGTACAAAGGCCGGTGTATTATGTAAGTAAGAAATTAGCAGCGGCAGAGCGCAACTACCCAAAAATTGAGAAGCTTGCTTACAGCCTCCTGATCGCATCCCGAAAACTTCGTCACTATTTCCAAGCCCATCCAATAACCATATACACCGACCAGCCCTTAAGGCAGGTGTTGCAGAAACCCGAAGCATCGGGAAGGTTGATCAAATGGAACATAGAACTAAGTCAGTTTGATTTGAATTTTCAACCACGAAAGTCAATCAGGGGGCAAGCTCTAGCAGACTTTATTGCGGAGTTCACCATTCCAGATGAGGAAATAATCAATGACAGAGTGGTTAAGTCCGAGGGTGAGCTAAAGATGAATCTGTGGAAACTATATACAGATGGAGCCAAGAACGACCGAAGGTCTGGGGCTGGAATCGTCTTAGTTACTCCCGAAGGACGGTCGTTATATTACGCCTTGCGATTAGAATTCTCGGCGACTAACAATGACTCTGAATATGAAGCCCTGATTGCCGGGCTGAAACTTGCTAAAGACCTCGGAGTAAAAATGTTAGACATATTTTGTGACTCTAAAATTGTTGTTTGCCAAGTGCGAGAGGAATTTGTGGCTCGAGGACCTCGACTTATCGCCTACCTTAAGAAAGTGAAAGAGCTATTGAATAGCTTAGAGCGGTACAACATAACACATATTCCCAGAGTTGAAAACCAGAAAGCGGATAGACTGGCAAAGCTGGCTAGTTCCGACAATCCAGAAGAGACTGAAATAATTCCAATTGAAACGTTGGAGTCGCCAAGCTTTGAGTCAATGGAAATTGAATTCGCTTTTGAAGCGGAACCAGAGAAGGAGTCATGGATGACTCCAATTAAGAATTTCCTTAAGAATGGGACACTCCCATCGAAGAAGAGTGAGAAAAGAGCTGTAGTTCGCAAAGCTACCAGATATGTCATACAAGATGATACTCTCTATAGGCAAGGATTTTCTATGCCCCTGTTACGATGTATAGCACACGACGACATCAAGCGTGTACTAAGAGAAGTACACGAAGGTAAGTGTGGAGATCATACAGGAGGTCAAACTTTAGTAAAGAAGATATTGCGGTACGGATACTTCTAGCCTACGATCAATAAAGATGCAGCTGATTATTCACGACGCTGCGATAAGTGCCAGAGATTCGCTAAAATCCCCACGGCACCGTCGACCCAACTTAAATCAATGGTGAGTCCTTGGCCTATTTGCCACATGGGGATATCATTGGAGTTCTGCCAATCGCTAAAGGAGGAGCTAAGTATGCAATAGTAGCCATGGACTATTTTACGAAGTGGGTGGAAGCTGAGCCCTTAACCAAGATCACAACAAGAAAGGTGATAAGTTTTGTGGTCAGAAATATTATATGCCGGTTTGGGATCCCAAGGACAATTATAACTGACAACGGGACCCAATTTGATAGTACTGAATTCAGAAATTTCTGCCAGAAGTATAAGATAGACAAACGATATACTGCAGCTGCCTATACGCAGTCGAATGGGCAAGTAGAGGCAATAAACAAAGTAATAAAATCCATCCTCAAGAAGCGATTAGAGCGTGCAAAGGCAAGATGGGTTGACGAATTGCCTCTAGCTTTGTGGGCATATTGAACAACATTTAAGACAGCCACCGGTCATACCCCTTTCTCTCTTTCCTTTGGCTCAGAAGCAGTAATTCCAGTTGAACTCGAAGTTCCTTCCCACAGGGTGACATATTATGACCCGATGACGAATCGGGCGCTCTTACTTGAGTCTCTTGATGAAGTCGAAGAAAAAAGGGATGAAGCGGATTTGCGTGCGGCAAGACATCGACGTCAGATGGCACGCTATTATGACAAAAAAGTTCGCCTCAGGACTTTTGAACCAGGAGATTTGGTGCTAAAGAGAGTTTTTCCATCCCTTCCTCACCTCGGCCCAAAATGGGAAGGACCCTTTGTCATCCAACGGAAGCTTGAAAAAGGAACCTTCAAGTTAACGACCGTAGATGGCGAAGAAGTCCCTCGAGCATGAAATGCCCAACACTTAATGCGATATTTGGATTAGAAATGCTGTACTTTTTGTTATTTTTCCTGTGAACCCTGTAATAAGGCACGACTTGCCTTGGGAAAATCTGACGATATGAATAAAGGACTATAAAGTGGATGTAGGCTACGACTTAGCTGAACCACTATAAAAATATTGTGTGTTATTTACTTTTATGCATTACATACATATACATTTGTCAATCATTCCGTTGTAGGTATGAATTACAGGATGACTCACAGCCTAAAAAGGTTGAACACAGTTTTGACACAAAAAGAAGCACAACGACTATTTGTGCGCTAAGACTTAAAAGAATGAGAAAACGACATTCTTAACTCTAACTCTTCAGAGAGAGAGAGAGAGTATAAAAGTGTCTCTGACTGAGCGCTGAAAAAGAAGTTATCTTCCTAACTCTAACTCTCCAGAGAGAGAGAGAGAGAGTATAAAAGCGTCTCCGACTGAGCGCTGAAAAAGAAATTCGTATCCTAACTCTAACTTTCCAGAGAGAAAGAGAGTATAAAGGCGTCTCCGACTGAGCGCTGAGAAAGAAATCTTTCTCCGTTGAAAGACCGGAGAATAGATAGATGACTGAGCTCGAACTCTAACTCTCAAAAGAGAGAGAAAGAGTATAAAAGAAATGCCAGAAAAAATGACAGGTACTGATGACACAGGAAGTGCTATCCCGTCGGAGAATCGGGAGCATTTGGATTGCTTTATTAAGCAATAAATAGTTTGTGGGAATTGACTGGGGACACGTATGTATACGCATATTTCCCCCCTCCACAACTTCGTTTCACAACTATAGACATGCATTTTTACATAAGTGCCGAACTACTAACAAACAAACATTGCAAAAAGAGAATTGTTTTTATTTACAAATGAATGAATTTGTACAGGAAAATAGCTAAAAAAGAAAATGCAGGAGCTACTTTTGTAGCAGCAATTATTGGTTCACAAAAATGCTAAAAAGATGCAGGGCAATCCACTACTTAGATTTGGAATGAGCCTTGGATTTCTTGGCGGCTTTCTCCGCATCCTTTGCTTCTTTCTCAGCTTCGGTCAAGATTCGTTTTGACTTCTTTTTTCCTGAGGATGCGGTACTGGAGCCAGTAGACTTCTTCCCGGAGGGCGGGGCACTGGAATCAAGAGAAGATTTTTTAGCAAGTTCTTCTGTAATAGATCTAGTTGAGAGCTTAACAACTAACCTTGATCCCGCATCCACAACTGCGAGGGGCTTGAGGACCTCAGGGTCTAGTTCTTCGGCCTTTAATTGCAAGCGCTTGTCTTGATCAGCCTTCATTGCAGCCAAGGTAACGTCATCAGCACTTTTTGACTCCCCGGTAATGGCAACTTCTGGTTCCTCTTCATGCCCCCCGTCTCCGCCATCGTCCTTTAAAGCTGCTATCATTTCTTCATCATGGGGAGTGGTGACCTTAGTTGGCTCACTTCCTTCTCCCAAGTCTATAGAAGCAGCCTTGTCTTCCCCTTTTTTGGCCCTGTCTACGGGCTTTGTCCCAGCGGCAGCTCCTTGAGCTACATCTGTCTTTTCGGATGATTCGACACCTACAGAATGAGAAGCAATAGTTATCTACTCAGGCGAAAACAATGGGTCTCTCATCGATTGTTCGATCACGTAGCGAAAAGTAGAAATAGCCTTGGCAAATTGAGGAGAAAAGATAGGGATACCTTCCGAAGACTTCTCAGCGGGGGTGACTACTACCTCTGGGGCTATTTCAGGAATAGGGGATAGCAGAGTTGTTCGGGGAATTCCCGGATTTTCGGGATCATACCCTTCTACTTCGGGAGTTGCAGGGGCAGAAGAAGAAGAACCAGCTTCGAGAATGGTTTTTTGTTTAGACTTCCGTCTCTCTTCTTCCATGGCCTCAGCGATAAGGCGGCGCCCTTCAGCTAGACGCTCCGGTTCATCATCTCTCAAGTATTTCTCCATCAATTTATCTTCATCAAGGGAATCGACCTTAAGCTCCTCTTTTTCCCACTCAATGATTGGATTCCATACTTGAACTAGAGTGGATGGATAGTCCTCGATCCAAGAAATGTTTCGACGACGAATAATGTGTGCGAAGAATTCAATCATTAGCTCGCCGAAGCCCTGAATATCAGCCTCCGCCTCCGATAGTTGCTTGCGGGCTTCCTCCGCAGATTTAATAGCACACTCTACATTGCCCTCGGCCAAGGCAGCCCTATTCTCTGCCTCCAACAGCTTTGAAGCCAAGTCAGCATTCTTCTTTTCTAATTCAGCACTCCTCTTTGCTAACTCGGCGTTTTTCCGTTCAAGCTCAGCATAAGCAAGGCGTGTCTTAGCAGCATCTGATTTGGCCTCGTCAGCTTGCTTTTTTAATTCAGAACGCTCCTGAGTATAAGATTCAAGCAAATCGTGATAACGCTTTTGCATGTCCTCGAATTGTTGTTTGAAATTAGAAGCGTCCCTTTGAGCGACCGCTAGCTGAGCTTGAGTATCTTCCAAATCTTTTCCTAGAGCTTTTAAGGCCTTAGCATCCTCCTCCGCGGTCTTTTGCATTGAATCAGTATTTGTGATTAGAGTGCGGATGATTCTAGAAAGATTGCGTGAATATTAGAACATCTCAGTATATTGTTTTTGCACCGCATCAATCTTTGCTTTGGCTTCATCTGCCCAATTAGACGAAATAGGTTCAAGAGCAGGTAAAAAAGTCAGAGTTTCGAAGTAGTGTTCGGGAAATTGCTCTTTCAAATATGCCCGCTTTATTGCAGTTCCCGCGTCTGGTGGGGGAGGAGCGAGGATTGTCAATTCGGTGTCCCTTTGTGAGGAGGATTCGGTAGTTTCTTTGTCTGTCCTAGGTCGCTTAGTAGCAGGGACCTTTTGCTTACTTCGAGACCCGGTTTCTTTTGGAGGACTTTTCTCTCTACTGCGTTTCTCATAGGAAGAGGAGGAGTCTTTGGATTGTGGTATGTCCTCTTCCCTACGGCTTTGGTAGCCTTTGTATTTCTCTTGTTCCGGCCTAACAGGTGAGCGAGAACGTGAGGGTCGAGAACGATAGGGATCATAAGGCCTTCTCTCCTCCCTACCACGATCATCCCGGCGATCATACTCGACATCTTGAGGAGGATTGGACATGCTGCGACGAAGCTTTCTTATATCGTAGTAGGATCGAGACATTGTACCTGCACGATAAAACGAACGAAATTTACAATTAATGGATTCACGAGGAAGGAGGTGCAATGAAGGTTAATGCTGTTATGTAAAGTGTATCCTAAGTGGTGTGTTTCCCCCCAACCAACCCGAGTCTGAAGCTAGACTAGTATGGGCAGGCTCTTTGGCCTTAGCGGGAGTGGTCTCTTCAGAAGAGGTGAAGACTAAAGGATCCTTCCTGAAATCCTCTGAAGTGTATATAGTCTCAGGTAAGGGGAGATCCCCCAAACCCTGAAATATTTGATCATCAGTGCTAGGGGCATCCCCCTCAGAAGCGTGAAGTGGTGACTCTTGGGAAGATTTTGACTTTTCTAGAGAAGTAGTTTCCTCAGGGGCGATATATCCTTCACGATGCTTTTCGGCCAGATTAGCCAATTCATCATCTTGCGTAGAAGATGGAGAAGGAGAAGTGTGAAGGGGCGCTGTAGGAATTCCTGAGCCTTCTCCTGTCTCTGGGACTACCTCCACTGGAGGAATGTATGCGTATGGAACCGTCCCATGACCAATGCTACGAAAAACATACAGCAACCCATGAAAGTGAAGGTATTCGTCCTTAAGGGTTTCATCGATAGTCAAGAATTTCTGATCGCCATTGAGGAGTCGGTGCATCCGGTCGAAGAACACCTGGTCTGATATCTGTTTGGGATTGTCAACTGCAAACAAAGAGGAAAAACAAGTCAAGGTGATGATTCAAATATATAGAGCCCGAGTTTAGAAAATCAGTGCTTTACTTGATTTTGTCCACCTCCTGGCGCATCCAGGCTGTCGCTTCACGTAGAACCATTCTAGTCTGGAATCTCCAGCTTTACTGCTAAATGGTGCAGAGATTATCTTTCTTTTTGGAACTGATTCAAAGTAGCAGAAAGATGGAGTTTCTCGAGTCCGATGCTTGAAATTATAGAAAAAGTGAACGTCCTCGAACGTGAGCTCTATGCCTAAGATTTCACGATATGCTATGTACAAGGTGTGCAGATAGGCATATGAATTGGGGTGCAATTGCATGGGGGAAATCCGCATTTGTCTTAAAAAATCAACAATGAAGGGAGAGAATGGATGAATGGCACCGACCATGCACATCAACCGAGTGACCGTCATATATCCTTCTGGAGGGTTGTGGGGACGGTCAGAGCGTGAAGGTACTAGGGTGTCCCTTTTCATTATTCCATACTTTAAGCAAATTCGGACAAGTCGATCGTTGTCAATCGTCGATTCAACGGAGTCTAGAGGTGATTCCAATATAACGGCTGATTCAAATTCGTCAGGGGCTCGATCGTCACCAATCCCTCCTTCCTCCTCAACACCCAGAGAAACCTCGTTCTCTGAAGACGCCTCGTTGCTTTCTCGATTTCCAACCCCGTAGTCTGGACCCTCACTGTCCCATTCTGGATCAGACGAAGAAGATATATCCTCAAGAGTGATTTTGTTAGAAGTTTCCGGGGCTTCTTTCCTCTCAGCTAGTCGGGAAGAGCGTCTGGGCCTCATTGTCATAGAACTATTGAAGAAGCAATAGCACGGATTAGAGTAAATTATCCCGTACCCCCTTGTGTATATGTGTGTGAACTAAAATGTATGCAGCGAATGTGAGAAATGCAAAGTAAAAGTACAGCAATGTAAAACGAAACTTTGAGGAGAAAGTGATAGTCAGAGTAGTTCTTAATGTTCACTTATGTCCGCAAGGCACTATCCTAACTGTTCGTGAAGTTGGAAGTAATATCTTTTAAATAGTTGGACGAGAGTTTATGTTTTAGATTGAGTAGTGTTCGGTTCGGATGCAGACACCAGGTTCGGATCGGATGAGCAAAGGCCCATACTCAGAAAGATATATCCGGATCGGTTCGGAGATTGACACCCGGAGCGGGTCGGAGTAACTTGGATAAACAGACCCCTGTTCTCTCTTTTGTTTTTCAACCGGGTCCGATCCGAGCGCATAAGTCTTGACCTTCATTGTATTCGTAAATCCGACCCGACCCGGTCAAGCAGTTTAAGACCCATTTCTTGGCCCTATTGCTCCGACCCGATCCGGCTCTGTGAATTTCTCTCTTTTTCTTTTTCTCCTACTGTTCCCCTACCCGAACCAACCTTCTTCAGTTTTCTTCCTCTTCCTCCTCTTAAATAGCGAACCCAACTCAAATTCCCAAGCTTTAATTAAAGTCGAGAGATTAAGCACTCAAGTTTTTAATAACGAGCTTCAATACTTTCCTCCAACGCTTCGAAATGGCGTCGATGCCATTGACGACGAAGGCGGAGGATGGAAGAAGACATAGTGATGGAATTATTCAATTACTTTGTTAAAGTCATTCAAACTAACCGCGGATGTAAATTAAAAGCGATTATGGCAACAAGACTCAAGATTACAAGACTACCTATGTGTTTGATTCGAAGATGGAAGCGAAAATTTTGAAATTTCTTGGAAAGGCTGGAGCTTCGATATGGAATCGGTTCGGATAAACGAAAACAGTAAATGAAAGAAAAGAAGAAAGAAGAAGTGAATTTATATAAACAACAAGCTGACTATTCGTATTCCCGATCGGACCGGCTCGAAAAGCCCAGTAACACAGCTTGGCCCACTGGTTCATCGCAGAGTACAGGAGGAAGGAGATCTGTTCGGGTCGGAACCCACGCCAGAAATCCGTTCGGGTCGGAATCCGAACCGAACAGGATGAAGTACGACAACTTAACGTGTGAAGTCGAAAGGAAGGATGAAGCTTTTGCGCTATGGCAATCAAAGCATGCTCCGTTTCCAACAGAAGCATCCTTTGAGGGGGCAAAGTGTTAGCCTACTTTGTGAACTAGGCAACACAAAGTCAAGAAATCAGACATTGAAGAGTATTTTTAATTAGAAGACTTCGGTTCGGAATAGAAGACTTCGGTTCGGATTGGAGAAGACACTACAACCTAGATTGGATAGCTGCAGTTGTTCGGGTCGGGTCAGAGCAACATATCGGTTCGGGTCGGATAGAATCTTCTGTTCGGATCGGTGAACTGCTGCTGAGGAAATTGGTAGGGTATATCTAATCGGATCGGAGGGCAGCATAATCTCAATTGGATCGGAAAGCCACCTGTTTGCCACGAAAATGGGTCGGAGCGGAGTAGATTAGAGAAGAAGAGAGCGTTGCATCCAAGCCAATCCGGGTCGGATCGGGTATCCCGATCCGAACCCCTTATCTGTGCGTCACCGACCCGAGCCCATGTTCCATATTATTCTCCTGCAAAAGCGCCTGGATATCCGGACCGGCAGTGACCAGTTCCTACCCATAACGTCCGTTACTTTGATGCGTTGTCAACATAATAATTCATCCGAACCCGAAGCTAATGGGATGGACGACACGTGGCCCCGACCCGGATCAAGTTTTGAGCAAATTCGCACCTATAAATACCCCGTCTGAAGACAAAGAAAATGATCCTTTTTAGGCACTTTGAGAATTCAACTACCTCCATAACCCGAACTCCATTACTCCCGAAGAATCCAAATCTTCTTTCATTATTTGTTTTAGTCTATTGAGTGAATATAAGCGAGTTGTGAGTGAAATCAAGTGACAATTACATTGTATTTGCAACTGAATCATTGAATATAGTGAAAGATAAGTGGACGTAGGCATTTCTTCGCCGAACCACTATAAATCCTGTGTGTTCATTTTTATTTTTATCTCATCTTATTTGCTTTTAATCAATTTGGGTGTTAGAACCACTTTTGGGTCTAACAATTTCTATTATCACCATCATAATTTTATGGAAGATGAATTGATTATCTTTATTAATACTTGTATATCCGTACGTGTTACACCCCTTTTTTGGTCAATATAGACAACCAAAAACGTCTTTCTATATATATTTTCAAATCTTCTTAAAATTAGGATATGGTAAATAAGAATTTTTATATATTTCTATGTAGACCACCTATAAGCATACTAATTTTTACATATTTCTATGTAGACCACCTATAAGCATACTAATTTTTCAAACCAACAATATCAAATGATAAATTGATTGGGAAAATGGCCCCTTTTTACTGGGGTAAAATTTCAAAGTTAGAACCAAAATTAAATTACTCTATGCGGACAATAATATAATGACCACATATGTGTAACTTATACCTATACACAAAGAGAATTATGCTCGGTCAGACAGTAATATAGGAAGACAGGCTTTAACTACAGAATATTAGAATGAACCCATGTTATGCACATGGGATTCAACCATAAATAATTTAATAGGAATAAAGTGTGTGTATGTGTGTGTGTGTACATACATATATATATATATATATATATAATAACTTGTATACATTAATCTAATCATATATGTTTCTAGGTTATGAAATAATATTTCGGCATTGGAAGTTTCACACTTAAACCCTATAGTTTATTCATTTTTCTCAAATAACATGGAATAATAAACTCCTACAATCATTTTCCTTCATTTAGGGATTTTATAAGCGTATTAAAAAAACATAACTTGTAACAGCAAATAGAAAAAAAAGGATGCTAATTTAGTATTAGCAAAACCATGAATAAGTATTACCTAACAGCCAGAACTAATTAAATCGCTTAGAATCTACCAAGACAACCAACAACTAAACAAAAAACACTGGACTAAGAAATTAGGTTTAGACAGAAAATTGATGCTTTTACATGTTGAATTAGAAAGAAAGTGGTTCCTAATGGTTGCAGCTAACATCAAATTGAATTGAATGTATTCGAAGCATCAGCGTTTTGAAAGAAAAATATGGGAAGAGGCAACCGCCGTTTGAAGAGGCGAAGAGAAATCCCAAATAAGCGACGGTGGTTATTTCCCCTAAAACATGCCGGCGAACAATGCAGGGCTAAGTTCTAGTCTTTGCAGCAGGATTTATTCTCCCTCAATTACGTCGTTGATGTGATGAGAAGAGACGGAATAACGATGGAAAGATACCAGCTGGGTTTAAGTGTTAATGTTGGCGGAGGAGGTCGACAAATCAAACGCTTTTGGTTGCTGATACAGAATTTGCAAGACGACGGGCTGAAAGAGGGAAGATGGAAAAGGTGGAAGATCGGGAATGCATAGGGATTGGTTAAGCGGTAGGGAAATAGAAGAAAAAATCGCAAATGAGACTGTTCAGCCTTAGATAGGTGCAGAAAACCCTAGGGGCTTGTGAGAGCTCGGTTGCTAACTCAATAATTATAATATAATATAGATATCGAATTACAATGATCGGAATGGTTAATAATTCGAGATGGTTTATATAAGCAGGGCCATGGTTATGCTATGAAAGATGAAGTGTCAGCTAAAAATCCTCTTCTTAGAGCCTTTGAGAGATATTTATAGCGTTGGGTTGCTCCCAGGTCGGCCATGGCACGTGGCATCCGATCCGGGTTCGGTGGAGAGTAGTGGACTGTGTCTTCAGGCAAGAGAACAGCTCTTCTGACCCTGCAGTATTTGGGTCGGTATACTTCGATTAGGTATACCGATCATGGTTATACCGATTCGAATCAGGAACACCAATCCGATCTGGGAATACCAGTCCGATCCAGGAATACCGATCGGAACCAGGAATACCGATCGGAATCAGGAATACAAATCCAAACCAGGAATGCTGATCCAGTCTAAGATTGTCGATCTTGCCCATACAGATCCAAGGTAACCCATACGAAACAAGGCGTTATGTGGCTTAGCCTAGCCGATTGTATTGAGTTGGAGCTTGATCCATTAATGACCAAGTCTTTGAGCTTTTTGTCGCTTCATCAAGGGATGTCCAGACTTACTCATGTCCATGCTTGACTTTTATGCGACCTTGTGATGGGAAACTCATAGGTTAACGGCCTTGCCAAAAGGTGTGTCAAATATATATATATATATATGTGTGTGTGTGTGTGTGTGTGTGTGTGTGTGTCTGTGTGTGTGTGTTAATAGAAGGATTGGAGCATGATTTCAAAGGCTAAATCCAAATCTAATCCAACACTTATCATGTTATTCTTCATTCTCAAATCACTATGAGTGGAAATTCTATAAATTACAATTTTCTATCTTTTGTAGTTTAGATTTGGAATATTATGCTTGTATGGGATTTGGACTAAACGAAAATAAAATACTAAAAGCAATCCAAACCCTATATTTTGTTTATTGTTGAAATGGTTAATCAAAAGTAATATATTTGGGTTTGTATTATTTGAATAATGGAAGTTAGGTTTAGGGTATTGTTAGATTCCTAGGTTTTGGGTCTGATTCACTTGATTCTTCTTTTGTTGTTTATATACGTTTGTGTGCAAAAAAAGTAAGATTTGTGTATTGTAAATTAATAGGTTTAAACGAACGAAGCTGCAAAACAGTTTTTTTTTAAAAAGGGTTAAATGTATTTTTTAAATGGATTGTTTTAACGTAGCATATACAATATATTATAATCTTAAGTTTTTGTATGCAATATAAATTAAATACTGAAGCAGTGCCAAAAGCAAGGTTTTTGCATTTGTAATTCGATTTATTGCACCTTGCCTATATTTTTATTATTTAAATAATTATTCTAGCCTAGGTTACAAGTTTTATTCATATGTGTTGTTATTTCCCTTTTTATCATTAAATGAGAATATGCATGTTGGACCACGTTAATTGATATGCAAATTAACTTGTATATTTTAATTGTGATTGTTAGGATTGACATTTCAAACGTATTAGGTTGTTATTCTCGTGCGCTAAATTCACGTCTATTTATTTATATATTTATAGCATAATTAAAGTAATATTAATGCGTATTAAGTGCATACTAAATATGTTTAAATAAACAAATAGAATTTGAATGTCCCCAATAGGAATTTTATGCGTATTTGTATGTGTGTGAGTTAATGGCTTTAATTATAGTTAATGAAACATAGTTATAAGGTTAACCATTACTTGTAGTAGATGCCTGTTTGGAATCGACCGACATATCCAACATCTACAAGTAAGACTGGTTAATGTGAGTGGTTTAGGTGTCATTGCCCATTATAATTAGTACATTAAGATGTGACGTTAAGCCCAACTTATAGTAGAAGCCTGCCCAGAACCGCCCAGCAAATCCAGAATCTACAAGTGACCGGTTTAATGTGAGAAGCCTAGAGAGAGAGAGTGTGTGTGTGTGTGTGTGTGTGTTGTGTGTATGTTTGTGTGTAGAATAGGCATGTCCTGAGAAGATATTAATTGGCTGACCTACCTTGTCAGGGCATTAACCAGTTTGGACTATGTCCATTTCTAACATTCACTCCTTAGTTTAGGTCCAAAGTCAAGGGACTCGCCCTTATAAAGGCCTTAAGTAGTCATGAAGTCCTCCTTTATCTTTTTGTATTAAACTGTCCTAATAGATGATAGTGTATGAGTGAGGTAGTTCTCCAAGTAATGGCTGCTTTTTATCTAAGGGCATAGTGAGGGTTGACCTAGGGACGGTTTATATAAATGACCTAAAGGAACCACCGTCTAAGGGAAGTATTAAGTAGCTAGAAGTTCACCCGTAGGGACAGCTAGATAGTAACAAGATAGTTTGCCATAAGGGTCTTAAATGAAATGGTATTCCTACCTAAACCTTGTATTAAGTTGTTATTACTATCTCTCGACCTACAGGGAGAGTATATATATTTAGTAACGTTGGTGTTAGGGGACAAAGTCTTAAGTGGAATGGGGTCCTCCATAGGGTATTAAATTATAATAGAAATCTGCCCTTAACAAACTATGTAATGGCCTTAAGAGACTAGGTAAAGCCCGCCTCGTGGGGTATTATGTGACTGTAAGGATGTCCACCCCTATATCAACATGTAGGCCTTAAGTGACTATAAGGATGTTTGTCTCATATGATGACATAACACAAAAATTTTACACTGCCAAATATAAGAAATAATCAATTCTAAACTTAAATGATTTTCATTCCCCGAAAATTTATGTTCTACCCTCCCTCATCTTAACATAAACAGGTTAGTTAGTGAGAATGCATGGATCAGTTATGATTAGTGACGCTTTGGAGATGGAACCTGACGATGGGGGCTTTAGTTATTTCTGGTAGTATTATTGCTATTGTTATCACTATGTATTGGGATAATTATTGATGTACCTTTTTATCTATCTAGACTTGTTGTATCTGACACTGATTGTTGTTTTATTTATGGTACATCTATTTTGAGATATTATATTTTATCCCTTTTGATGTGTGATACTTTGATTTCGCTTAGATTTCTTTGTTATATCTATTTTTAGTATTTCCTTATAGGAACCAACGATCCGTTTAGAGCGTTTCATTCACTTTTGAATATAAAGCTATACCAATATGGTATAGTGAATATATAAATGATTTTTAGTGTCATAAAAAAACATACATTACACGTTATGTGTTTTTTTTGGCATTTCCCATTCTTAATATGGTTATCTTGTTTGTTGTTCAAATATTATTGCACTATATGATCAAATGATTTTTATGTACTTACTTTTGAAGTTAAATTTGATTCGTTTAAATAATATCGTTCTTGACATATGAAACGGAGAGTATATTTTGATTCGTTAAATTTGATGTATAATTTTTATTTCGAAATAGTTTAATGCAACTTGATCAATTTGACAACTACATTTTAGATTTATAATTTTACAGTCAAATTTCCATATTTTAATGTGGGAGAATCAGTGAATTTTTTATTAAAAAGGTTTCAAAAGAAGAAACATCGTTATCCTTATCCTTTAGTGTACTAACATTTGAAGTTGGGATGACTGTCATCCGTCGTTACCACTATTGTTAAAAGAGTGTTCTTGATTAATTATGAAAATTATTAAGGCTTCATTGCACATTAAATTGGGGTATGATGTGATGAATAATTAGCCAATGAATTATATCGAATGAATTGTATTAGAAGCCGCTGGAACTAGCCATGTTGATATTATTCAAAATATGAAATCTAGGAAGATATGCTGTGAATATTTGATGTTGTAATATCTTTTTATGCTTAAACTGAATTGTAATGTAATTTTGTAGATCAAACATCTTTTAATTTTTTCGTATATGGTTGAACAATTTTTTCATAGTTCGGCCCCCACTAATCTAAATTTCTGCATATGCCACTGGAGATGCATATCCATCATCTACAAGTAAGACTGGATAATGTGAAAGGTCGAGGTGTCATGGGCCATTATAATTAGTACATTAAAATGCGATCTTAGTCCCCAACTTGTAGTAGAAGCCTGCCCGGAACCGTTGGACGAATCCAACATCTACGAGTAGTCGGTTCAATGTGAGATGTCTAGTATACATATTCATATATATACACATACACACGCACACACACACACACACACACATATATATATATATATATGCATATATATATATATATATATATATATATATATATATATATATATATATATATATTTATGTGTGTGTGTGGAGTAGGACTGCTTCGAGAAGGTATTAAGTTGCTGACCTACCTTGTTTGGGTATTAAGTAGTCAGGACTATCTCCATTCTTAAGGTTAACTCTTAGGTTTAGGACCTAAGTCATGGGCTCGCCCTTACAAAGGTCGTAAGTGGTCACTAAGTACGTCTTTCTCTTATAAGGTATTAAATTGTCCTAATAGACGATAGCGTATGAGTGGGATAGTTCTCCATGTAATGTCAGCGTCTTATCTGGGGGCTTAATGAGGGCTGACCTGGGGGCGGTTTGTGTAAATGGCCTAAAGGAACCGCCATCCAAGGGAAGTATTAAGCGGATAGGAGTTCACCAGTAGGGACAACTAGATAGTAACATGATAGTCTGCCAAGAGGGTCTTAAATGAAATTATGTTCCTACCTAAACCTGGTATTAAGTGGTTGTTACTATCTCTCGACCTACAAGGAGAGTATATATTTAATAACGTTGACGTTAAGGACGAGGTCTTAAGTGGATTGGGGTCCATTATAAGATATTAAGTGATAATAGAAATCTTCCCTTAACAAACTAGGTAATGGCCTTAAGTAACTAGGTAGAGCCCACCTTTGGGCTATTAAGTGACTGTAAGGTTGTCCACCCTTATATCAACATGTAGGTCTTAAGTGACTGAAAGGATGTCTGCCTCGTATGATTAGTTATGTGTATGTTTGTTTGCGTTGACATAACATGAAGAATTTACACTGCCAAATGTAGGAAATAGTCATTCCTAAACTTATATGATTTTCTTTCACTAGAACTTTATGTTCTGACCTCCCTTCTATTAACATAAACAGGTTAGTAGGTGAGGATGCATGGATCAGTGATGATTAGTGACGTTTTCGAGATGGATCCCGGTGATGGAGGCTTTAGTTATTTATGGAAATATTATTTTTATTTTTATTATTATGTATTGGGATAATTATTGATGCACATTTTTTTTATCTATTTAGACTCGGTGCATCTGACATTGATAGTGGTTTTATTTATGGTACATCTATTTTGAGATATTATATTTTGTTCCTTTTGTTGAGTGAGACTCTACTTTCATTTAAATTGCTCTGTTATATCTTTTTTTAGTATTTCTTTATAGAAACCAATGATCCTTTTAGAGTGATTCTAAGTTCCGCTAGATCTTTTCTAGGTTAGAATTTATGCCTATTCTGGGCGGGTTGTCACGTAACCCCTCTTATATTTGACACCCTTCCTTGAATTGTATGAATTCAAAGTTTATATTTTAGTGGAAATCAATTATTATGCCATAGAAATGACAATGTGCCAATAAAAGGTAAAATGTTTACATTAAGCCTCACACATTAGTAATAACAAAAACTAGGTAGATGTCGCAGGGCCATGTTGGTTGCATCCATTGGCATGTAGTCATAACCTTTCTAAATTACCCTCTATATATCAGATTTGTTGTGTATGCTATGAGACATCTTCGATGGTTATGAAATAACCGAGGTAACAAGTAATTCGGTGCTATCTAAAAAGATGATGAGATATGTTGTTTCTTTGCTGGGGATAGTGCTACTATGGCCCGATACATTCTTCTATAGATGTACTTCCAAATATAGTCTTTGACTTTGTCATTGTTGGATTCCAATCTCCAATGTATGAATTTTACGGAATTGATTGTATACCTGAATAGCTATCAAATTTGGAGACTATAACATTTCTGCCTACTTTTTATCATTACTTGGAAAAGTTATTAATGTCATAGAAATATTATAACACGATTTGATAAAAATGTTTTGATTGTCATAAGATAAAAACACATCCATGTTTATATGCGGTATGCACTTTTGAGATACTCTTCTTTTTAAAGCTTTTGTTCTGCATAAAAGTCGGTTTATGACACTACCATACATATTTATAACTCATGTCTAGTGCTATTTAGCCCAACCTGATTTGGATATTTTAAATATTGGGGTCAAATATGTCTAGTTTCAAGATTAGCTTAGTAAGCTTGGAGTTTCTAGAGGAGAGTCGAAGATCTTTGTCAATGTATGGACGTAATTACTTTTCCATTATGTTTGTTATTTTTTAGTATTTGTTAGAACATGTATTTGGAACTGTCCAGGCTGAATTTAGGTTAGAATCTGATATATGTATTTAAAATTTCCACTATAAAGTTACTGAACTATTATATGGTATTCCACTCAGGTGATATTAAGTTGTGTCTTGTCTTTTCCTCCAACAGTCTTTCCCTCCAGCATTGAATTTGTAGCACATAATACAATGGATGTATTAGTGTCAATTGTTGATGGTTAAAGGTATGGTTTATCACATGTTGTAACAAAGCTTAGATTGAGCTAACATCTAAGCCATATTGGAGCACGTCCTATTACAAATATTCCTAATGATACCCAATGATATGTAATTTATTGGAGTTGGGGTAAGTGACCCCCTAGAATAAGTTTGAGCATATATGTATGAGCACATATTTATAAGCTATATAAAATGATTTCGTTTGAATTTTTTGTAAATGAAATAATTTTACCTATCATTATATTTCATATATAAAAAATAATAATCTTCAAATAATCTATATAGTTAGTTGCAGTATGTTTGTTTGTTAATAAAGGTAATATTTCATTATTACCCTTTAATGTTTGATTGGTTGCGCATGACCATTTTATGAGAATTTACAATTGTTTATTGAATTACAAGTTGTTTATCATTTTCAATATATGTTGAATAGATGATAAGCTAGGGGAACATTAAACATGATTTTCTTGTGGATTTCATTTCATGGTTTGACTACAAGATATTTGATGTTAATGTTAGGATAAAAATGTTAACTTTAAAGCTATTATATATGTTGATAGGAAATGTAAGGTATCAAAAGCTAGATGCTTATGAAATAATTTTCATATAAGAAAGTAAAATTATATAAATATAACTTATATAAACATGGTTATTAATAATATAGTTTATGACCAAAAAGGATTGACTAATTCTATTCATACACCTATAATTCCTTAGCATACACCATAAAATGGAATAAAATAGCATACACCAAAAATTTCTTTTCATACACCATGTCTTTCACAAAATTACCCTTTTATATTTTCATTACATTTCCTCTTTTTTAAACTTAAAACTAAATTACATAAAACTAGGAATCATTGCAATATATTTACCTAAAACTAAAAAAAAATTTGACACTACTATCTTAAATTATTTGATTGTTTTATTTTTAAATCACTTTTAATTTTTGATGATGGAAATTTGAACTTATTGTTTTAAATATTAGAAAGTTAAACTAGTTAAATTTTGGTGTTAAATTTAAACATGATTAGATTTGAATGAAAGATTGAAGAATTTAGTACTCTGTATAACATTAATTTTAGTAGTTAGTTTTAAATTTTAATTTTTATATTTAATTAAAGAGAAACCTATTAAAATTGACTGTATATAAATGTTGCGCGTAACGATATGAGTATATTTTAATCCTTAAAAGAATTATAAAATTAATTTAACCAGTGATATAAATAAATTTATAATATACTAACTTTATAAGAGAAATTATATTGAGCATACATAATGCAAACAAGGGAGAATTGTATATATTTTCATTCTTTAATATTGATCCTTTTTTAGTAAGGTCCTTTTGGTCTGAAATTTTATTTAAAATCCCATGGTGTAGGTTAAGCAATTTGCGGTGTTTGAATAGAATTTGCCAAAAGGATTTAACTTGAGACTTAAATACTGATGTTTTCAAAAACTGGTTTTAATGTAAATAGTAATGGTGTTGTTTTCTACCATATTGTTAAAGGGAACCTGGTTTGATTAAATAATATTAGAAAAAATAAAAAAAGGCAATTTAATTCCTTGCATTTCGGAACAATTTTCAGATTAATATTTGAAAATGAATAAAGAAAACTTATATAGGAATTTTGAAGAAGATTTGAAGAGAAGGATTACAATTTTTATTCATGAATCACAAATATATATAACTACAAATACATGCAATCAATCCTTATCATGATTTATATTTTATTTCAATGGCATACCATATACGTAGTGATTGACATAGATTATGTCAATCCTTATCATGATATTTATTATATTTCAATGGCATACCATATATGCAAAGATTGACATATATTATGTCAATCCTTATCATGATATTTATTATATTTCAATGGCATGCCATATATGAAAAGATTGACATGGATTATGTCAATCCTTATCACGCCCCCTCAAAACGGATGACCAAGATGAAAGACCGATTTTGCTAATCAATGTTGTAAAGGAGGTACGTGGTAGTGGCTTGGTGAGAGCGTCCACAAGCTGGTCATTAGTGGAGATGTAAGAGACCCTCAAATTTCCACTTTGCACATTTTCTCAGACAAAATGGTAATCCAATCTCAAATGTTTCATTTTAGAATGAAAAACTGGATTAGCACTCACATATGTAGCTCCAGTATTATCACAATAGATGACTGGCACGAGAGTGAGGTTATGACCAAGCTCCTTGAATAAATTTCCTACCCAAAGAATTTCGGCAGTAGCATTTGCCACTGCCCTGTACTCGGCTTCGGTAGATGATCTAGCTCTTGTACGCTGCTTCTTTGACGTCCAGGATATAGGATTCTTACCTAAATAGACTATATATGCTGTTGTAGAAATGTACATCTTTGTCACGAGCCTAATCCGCATTAGAATAAGCGTGGAGAGTGAGAGGCGAATCTTTGTGTATAATTAAACCCATAAACCCATATTAGGTGTACCACTTAGATACCGAAGAAAACGATGTAGAGATTGCACGTGTTCCTCAGTTGGACGCTGCATGTATTGAGCTAACTTGTTCATTGCGAATGCCATATCAGGCCTTGTAAGACTTAAATATTGTAAACTTCCTATCAAATTACGATACTCAATAGGATCGTTGAGAAGATTTCCATGTATAGTTAACGGAGGATGAGTTTCTAATGGTGTCGCAGCTGGTTTTGCATTGTCCATATTAGCTTTGCACAAAATATCGGCAATTTACCTCTTTTGACTCAAGAAAATACTTTTGGATGAGGCATTACTTCTACTTCCAGGAAGTAAGACAATTCTCTAAGGTATTTGAGTGAGAAATGTGTCGCAATTTTTTTTATAAAAGCATCCAATGCATGAGTTGCATTACTTGTTACAATAATATCATCCACATAAACCAACAAATAAACGATGTCACCATTTTTGTGCAGTGTGAACAAGGATGAATCAGATACCAGGTTCATGAAGCCCAACTCAATTAAATATTGTCGTAATTCTTTATACCAAGATCTTGGAGCTTGTTTTAACCCATACAGTGCCTTGTTTAATTTACATACATGTGTTGGATGTATAGGATCTGTGTAGCCAGGAGGTTGTATGGTGTATACATCTTTAGTGAGTGCCCTGTAGAAAATCATTGTTTATGTCAAGTTGGCGCAATGACCAACCTTGACTAACCGCAAGTGAGAGCACAAGCCGAACCGTGGCGGGTTTAACTACGGGTCTAAAAGTCTCACCGTAGTCAATGTCAGCTCTTTGATTAAAACCTCTTGCAACATAGCGAGCCTTGTACTGAATAATGTTACCATCCTTATTCTTTTTAATTCGAAAAATCCATTTGCATCCCACTACATTTTGTGACATAGATGAAGGTACAAGATCCCAAGTTCTATTTTTCATTAATGCATTAATCTCTTCATCCATAGCTTTGCGCCAAACAGGGCTTTTTAATGTTTTGGTGATATTTTTTGGGATCTCCATTTCGTGGACCTCCGCATTTAAATTCAGTTTACTGATTGGTTTTCTAATGCCATATTGAAGTCTTGTGGTCATTTGAGGAGAATATACAAGATTGTTGGGTGTTGAATTTGTAGATGTGGATATATCGAGGTTTGACTGAGATGAAGTAGAGGAAAGCTCAGTTGTGGTAGTAGGAGGTTGAGATGAGTTTGTTTCGGACATAGGAGATGAAAGTGGTGAAGTGGGGAATGAGGCAGGAGGTGTGCTGGAAGGTGAGTTAGTTTGCAATGAATGAGAGGAGGAAGATTGAGTGTTTGATAATATAGATAAGGTGAGAGGTGCCCATTGTTCCACTAGGTCGAACAAGGAGACAGTTGAATTTTTAAGTTTAGAATAAGGAAAAATATTCTCTTTAAAGTGAACATGACGAGAAACATAAACACGATTAGTGTTTAATTCGAGACAATAATATGCACTTTGAGTTGGTGAATAACCAACAAAAATACATGGTTGAGATTTGAGTTCAAGTTTGTGAGAATTGTAGGGTTTAAGCCATGGGTAGCAAAGACATCCAAAACTTCGAAGCTTCGAATAATTAGGATGTTGGCCGAATAATTTAAAGTACAGTGACACATTGTTTAGAGTTGGCGTGGGAAGTCGATTAATCAAGTAAACAGCTATCGAGCAAGCATTTGTCCAATATTCCAGAGGAATTTTAGCATGAGTTAAGAGAGATAGAAATGTCTCAACAATGTGTCGATGTCGTTGCTCCGAATAGCCACTGCGTTGAGGGGTGTGGGATGGAGTTGTGAGATGCGAAATTCCACCGATGGACAGGTAGTTACGTAGGCTTTCATACTCACCACCGTTGTCCGAGTAGAGAGTTTTGAGAGGCAGTAGAAAGTATTTTTTAACTAGAGCTTTATAGCGAATGAATATATGTTTTGCATCTGATTTTCGTTTCAAATTATACAACCAAATGTATTTAGAAAAATGATCAAAGAAAATAAGGTAATATTTAAAGTCATCATGAGAGTAAATCAGTGATGTCCAAAGATCAAAATAAACATACTCAAGTGGGGCCGTAGACACAATAGAGGAAATAGAAAAAGGAAGTTTATGACATTTATTGTAAGCACATGAATCACAATCTAAAATGGAGATACTAGGAACATGAAGTTTATTTTTGGAAACAATTTTCCTAAAAACATTGCGAGACGGATGCCCTAAACGATGATGCCAATCAAGTGAACTAGTTGTACTTGCGTAGACTGTAGGGGTTATGAATTTGAGCTGGTAAATGCCTATTGCAACCAGCCTCAGGAATAGATATTCGCCCGTTTTGAGATCCTTCATATGAAAAGAGGTGGAAGAAAAGACAACTGAGATATTATTATCATGATAAAGTTGAGAAATAGAAATTATATTTTTAGACATGGCAGGAACAATTAAGACATTATTTAGTTTGAGTGATGATAAAGAACAAGAACCGATGTGAGTGATTTTAAGGCCTTCGTCATCACCGACGATTAACTCTTCAGTTCCATCATAAGGAGCATGGAGGGATAGATTGTTCAAATTTTTCGTGACGTGGTGGGAAGCACCACTATCGAGAAGCCATGTTGAAGAGGATGAAGAGGCAGAGGGATTTACAATGTTTGCTTGAGGTTTTGGTGTGAATAAGTTTGACGGAGGTTGAGAATTTGAAGGAGGATTGGCATTAGGAAACTTTTGCTTAAATAAAGGGCAATGAGCAATCACATGTCCTTGTTCTCGGCACTATTGACATTTGCCTAGAAAAGTGTAGGGCTTTGTGAGATTATTGTCATTAAGAATCTGATAGGATGAAGTTTGGTTAATGAGAGCCATTGAAGAAGAGGAAGTTGAATTTTTTGGATCAAGGCTCTGATACCATGAAGAAGAGTTGAAGGGAAGGATTAAATTTTTTATTCATGAATCACAAATATATATAATTACAAATACATGCAATCAATCCTTATCAGGATATTTATTTTATTTCAATGGCATACCATATATGTAGTGATTGACATAGATTATGTCAATCTTTATCATGATATTTATTATATTTCAATGGCATACCATATATGCAAAGATTGACATATATTATGTCAACCCTTATCATGATATTTATTATATCTCAATCATGCCATATATGAAAAGACTGACATGGATTATGTCAATCCTTATCATAAGTCAGAAACAACTAGGCCAAAAACAATTATTTTTGTGGTATCCTAAACAATCTTTAAAAGTATTAATCGAATGTTTACTTAGGTAGGCAGTATCATACACTTAATAAACTTTCCACATTATTGTTGCACATTCAAAACAAATCTTAGACTAGATTTAAATTATACGATTTACAAATGACATGTTAAAATATGGGTTAAGGAATTAAAATCTGCATATAGTGTTTGAGATAAAATTCAAGTAAGAAAAAGGATCTCATAAATTTGCTAAGATGAAAATTTAGAAGATATAAATTTTGTAGGAATATATCATGGTTAGAAATTCACAGGTCGACTGTAATATGTTTTGTAAATGTGATAGTTTAAGAAGTTAACTAAGAAATAAAACTTATTAAGGTTTAATACTAGATTTAGGTTAGAATAATTGAAAAGCTTAGTAATGCTTCTAAGCACCTTTTACTTTATTGTAGAGGACTTTCAATTATGGTAGGAATAATTCCATGGGAACAACCGACCAAATTGGAGAGAAAATAATGAGTTATTAATCCTTTCTAGCGACGACATGGAAATGGAAATAATTCATTCGTTATCATTCGTTGATAGTTTGATGAAAAATTAAGTAATAATACCTCGTGAATTTAGTTTCAAAATCCGACTATATAGGGTTAAATGATCATATCAGCTTAAGATTAAAGGATTTTGTTTAAGATAAGTAAATTTTACGAATATGTATTATATAAATGATTTACAAAACGGGTTTTTTATAAATGGATTTTTGAGAATTTAAATCCTAGTGTCTTTTTTAATAGATTGACATGATTTACTAGTTCGAGTATGTTAAAAGTAACTACGTATAAGTTAGGAGATGTATTCGGGTACTTGTAAACACTTCACTTAAGTATTTCCCTTTTGTTAAGGGAATATGCGATACTATTGATAATATCTAGTTTCTTGGTATCATTTTTGAGTTACTCAATCTATATAATTTTATAAAGTTAAAAAGAAATTATGAATCATTAACGGCCAGTAGATTAATTAGTGACTGATAACTCTTGTTAAGGGGTTTATATTTAATATTATTAAAATGGAGTGCATTACAATATAAGGATTTTATAATAATTTTATATATAAATGATTGTTTATCTTTTAAATTGAAACTATTTCTTTTAGAAAGAAGATAGTAATTTTTGGTAAACAAATATTTACAAAGAAATTACATCATAAAATGTTTAACTAAAAGATAAAAGTCTTATGAAATATTTTATAAAATAAATTGAAAGATAATTGACATAACAAAGTACTTCTGAATATTTTATAAAATAAATTGAAAGATAATTGACATAACAAAGTACTTCTGATGTATGTAGATCGTTCCGTCGTATGATTCTAACCTTAAGTTTCGTGTACAAGATTTTGAGGTATTTATATCGGTTCGAAAAAGAAATTATCACTCATTCTTGACGACAAATATTAATGAGGATTTATGGTTGAGTAATTGAGTTTTCTATCATAGTTGAGAGGTATGCAATGATAATAAAAATTTCTGAGCCTAATTAGATTTTATGCTAGAAAATCGAAAAATCAATACTAGTGAAAAAGTATAGTTGTGGATTCGAATATAATATCAAATCAACTATTTCACATAAGATCTATGTATGTCAAGCAAAATTAAGTTTAAAGATAGCATTTTAGTTCAACTCTTTTGTGCTTTGGACTGAGGTAAAATTTCAGAGGTAAGGGGGGTATGAAATAACCCGTAATTTATCACTTTAAATTAAAATATTCAATTAATTTTAAACTCTTTTTTTTTTTTTTTTGAAAATTGGGTATTTATATTCAAATTTGGATAACCATACTATGGTGGCAAGGGGGTTCGATTGCATCCTGCTATTATGCTTTAAAAAGTTGAGACAATGATGTTTTTAAATATTTAAATTAGGGTTTATTAAACATAAATGTGACTGAATATCATAATGGATTATACATGTTGTCTTCTCACATAGATATGTTAGCGGAGGCTGAGCTATACTTGTGCATATCTATTTTCTTTTTTCAATTCAATGCTACATTGCTACAGGTTGACGAATCTCTTGTTATTCTGGTCCATCTGCCGCTCATCTTCTACTTTTCATTGACAAAAAACGGCCTGGGTTCTTCATACAGTAAAGTTCCTTTGTGTCCAGAAGATATTCTAACGTTTCTAAAGTTGGTTGTTGGTTTATACGAAGGACTGCATGGTCTACTTTTCATATTGATTAGGAATTTAAAGTTTAATGAATAATGGAAAACTGACATTTAACTATTTGTCAATAATGTTTCCTGTGAAAACTTTTCATATTCATTTTATTTTATTTGATTACGAATATAGACAAATAACAAGTCAAAAAATCTAAAATATCTGAACACTCGTTACTTTGTGACAGGCTGACAGATTCCATCAAAGAGTAGTCGCCATTAACCATGTTAATGTGTATGTCTCATTCTAATGTCATGATATTCATGTACAGTATAATGTCCCAAGCATTTTTTTTAGATAAACATGCATGCATCTCCCATGCAGGTATGAGGCCAATAATAATAAGGCATCGGAACCTCTCTCAACAACCATTGGTCGAGGACCTTTGCTTTTAAGACTGATCTAATTAGGATAAGCCACTAGATTGAATTCCGATAACGTACAAAAGTCAGTTCAACATCCGTTGCTGTTGAGGACCTCCATGTGCTTTTATGATATTTCACACCACCTACGTACGTGACCGTTATGTGCCGTCGCACACTTGGTCGACATTAGCGACATAAGCGCAACACGAAATGTAATGTAAAACAAACAACATCCCCTTTCCCTTTGCGTTTTGTTCATGTTTTTGGGAGTTGATAAACGCAAACTAGGTAACACATTGTATGTGATTGTGAACATGAAAATCAAGCTGTGTGCACGAGCATGTATGTATATGTTCGTATGTGTACGTGTGCCCGTTTGGTTTCCTCGTGCACATGAACATGTATATCGGAATACATACGTAACAAATTGATATTGATATGGATGTCGACCATCCAATTGAAGCATTTAATCCAAAGAAAAATTGATATATATTCTTGATCACTTGGTACGATCCAATTAGAAAGCTGACTCCTCACAAAGTGTCAGCTAACATCAACAGGAATAACCTGTTGGCATTTTTTATAGTTTAGAGAGCTACTATGATCCTGCATATAAACTAAGATATTCCTCATCACATTAACCAATTGGTTTTGTGAACAAACTATATAGCTCTCTAAAGTTATAAAAATATGCCAACATAACCTTGGCCATTAGAATTCCAGATTAATAAATGATTGCCCTTTCTCTACAACTTTACCTGCACATAAAAGATTGGATAATACTTTTGAAGGTAATGAGATGTAGACTTCTTCCATAATTTGAATAGGAGGGACCATTTTTAGGTAAGGTCAAATGTCATTTTCCCAGTCATGCCCTAAAGTCATGGAAAAACGGTTCACGGACATATCCTACAATAATGTCCTTTATAAATGCACTTGTACCACTTCACTATTTTTTCTATCCCAATCCAAATAGTTCATCACCTGGACATTGCATCAAAATTTGAAAATTGAAGGTCTGCTGAGTCGAATTTCTTTCAGATTTTGCATTTTATTTGTGCATGTAAATTCACATTTCATAAGAAAATTTAACTAGTATTTGCAATTTGAGGTTCAGCAGATGTTAGGATGGATGCGCAAGAAGTTTCATCCGGCCGGTAGCACCAAATATCAACGTGTTCCTGCTGACCAAAAATTGCCAGGTTTACATATGTTGTACTCTTCCAGCTATTAACTTCTACATTAGTTGCTTTATTATATTTGGCTGCAGTTTGCTGTAGCTATCTGTTGTACTTGGTTCCTTCATTTTTATCCTTTATACTTGTGATACACCTGCTTGACAATGATCATTCATGCATTATATATAAAAAGGAATGTTTTAGATATATATACATAAAGGGCATAGGTAGTTACAGTACACTGTGACTTAAACTTCTGAACGTTGAGGTAAAGTAGAGAACTTTCAGGTGTTATTTACTGCAAAGAGATCAGTGAGAAACCGAACGCATTGTCAACTTTACAAGACATAACAGAAAACGACTACCCTGAAACGTCAATTTTCACTCAGAAGCTCCTCTTCATTGGTACATTTGGTTACTTAACTCCTCTTCCTCACCATGATTTAGAAGATATTGATGATCATGTTCAAGGAAGTGAAGAAAAACATCTTGAAGAAAAACAAGCTGAAAAGGTTCTATCCACAATTCATAATCTAAACACAGCCACAGTAAGGGTTATGCAAAAACCTTTTATTGAAGAACTGGGAATGCCCGTATGGAAACAAGTAGATATAACAGAAGAAATCATTATAAGCCAAGAACCGCTATTGAAAGAGAACAAGGAGGGGATTGATAAGAAAAGAACAACACTGGCTGATCTTTTCATTGCAGAATCTAAGTCTGCAAATGCTTCTAAAGTCTCTGATGCTTTTGTCGACCAAGAATGCAAACCTGATATTGTCAAGAAGATTAAGAAAAAGGAGGTTCTGGTATCGACTGTGTCAGCTAGAAAAAAATTACAAAAGGTTTGTTACATACGTGCACTTAACTATGATGATAATCTTACCTATTCCACATTGCAAAATATATATGTTTTGAAAAGCTTATAGTTAACCATCTTTTTTTTTATGACAAATGATAGATGATTGACAAGATGGCAAAGAAGAAGATTCATCCAGTTAAGGCACAATATGATCAAGGGCAAAATGTGAAGAACAGAGCTGGTGGTTGACATTTTCTTTTCGTGGAAAATGGAGAAACATTTAAAGAATTGTGTGATTTTATTGATGCATGAGGATAGATCGTAAGCCATTTGTGTATCATTCATAATATTGTGCTTCTTTGTTCTCTTGCGTTTTAAATATTTTGTGATCAGTTTGCGTAAAATGATTGATGTGTAAATTTCACTTTTGGTTAGCCACAAAATATCTCTTAATAAACCTTTAACTCGTAAGAACGATTTCTAAGCAGAATCTGAAGCAGTAAATTGGGGAAAAGAAAAGGGAACACATAGCAAGTTTTCTGTCTGTTTAATGGCAATGCATACTGTTGGAATTTTTTTGATGGACTATGCTATACGGCCCGGAAAATATATGTGCGGGAATGTACGAAAAGAATCGGACGTCTGAAATTCCCGGGGGGGGGGGGGGGGGAGTATTTTGTGTGCTTCAGATTGTTTCCGCACACGTTCGGGCCACTTTCCATTCGGGCCTTACAGCAAAACCGTTTTTTGATATAGAGAGTTCGAAAGAAATTAAAACTTAGAACAATTTAAAAACTACATTTTTATTGCTTCGCTTTTCTTCATTCAACTTGATTACAAATAAATGAGTACATCTTAATTTATATTAAGGAAAATTTTTAGATTATTCTTTTCTAGATTCTTCCTAAATTTTATACTTTCTAAATATTTCTTCATATTACACACATTACATATTTATTTTTCCCTTTTCACAAATGCAAACATAATCTCACTAATAATTATTTTCATAAATGCAATAAATAATTCCTTAAAACCAAGTTTATTTCCAACATTTCCCCTTAAACTTGGTTTTATTACTCCAAGCAGATTCTTTGCACTTTTCTTTGATTTATGATGTACTTTTCATCACCTTCAATTGTTGAAGCACGTCTTTTCAACTCCCCCTTTTTTCTTTTCCTTTTTTTTTTAATTTGTGATGCACTTCTCATCACCTTCAATTGTTGAAGCACGTCTCTTCAACTCTCTCTTTAAATATTGGAACATTTTTCTGCATGGTGCACTTCTCACCCACAACTCTAAAATAAACTTTCTTCCACGGCCACTTGTACCATGTTCAATAACAACTTCGCTAGCTGCTGCAAATCTGCTGCTTTCTCTTCGCCAAAGCTCTTGCCTTTAGGAGCTCCTCGTTTTCATCTTCTTCGACGGACTTTTCAGATTTTCCATTCTTCTGCTTCTGGGATGCTGGATCAACGGTGTGCGGAGATCCTTGCTCTTCTTCTTCTACCGCTTCGGCCATGGAAATCAAATACGCTTTCCAATTGTTTTTTTTTTTTTTTTTGGAAAATTATTCTTTGAACTCTCTTGCTGACTTGACTAGTTAGTTATTTTCATCTCTCCCACTTCTTTTAACTTAGCTTTGATACCATGTTGGAATTTAAATACAGAGAGGAGAAGAGAGATTAAAGGTAGAATAATTTGAATGACTACATTTTTATTTCTTCATTTTTTTTCATTCAACTTGATTACAAATGAATGAGTACATCTTAATTTATATTAGGGAAAATCTCTAGACTATTCTTTTCTAGATTCTTCTTAAATTTTATACTTTCTAAATATTTCTTCACATTACATATTTATTTAGTCTAGAATTTTCCCTTTCCACAAATGCAAACATAATCTCACTAATAATTATTTCCATTAATGCAATAAATAATTCCTTAAAACTAAGTTTATTTCCAACACATACCATACGTTATAAATTAAGTCATGACGACTAGGGTACCTCCCTATTTGAAGATCTTGATGAGATCTTGTGAATGTTACTTGACCGTCCCTAGATGATAAGTTCCAAAAACTCAGTTTTGACACCCTAGATCAATCATATGAATGATAAATGCTTGATTTAAGAGTAATACCAACTGAGGGGATTCTGAAGGATCGAATCCAAGTATTGACCCCCAGCATCCACTAGGGGGTAAAATCGAAACTCCCCCAACCGAGTATGTTGTGCTTCTCTTAGCTAAATAAAAGAATTGTTGCGAAGTACAACATATAGTCGTTGGATACCACAAACTTAACTGGCTAAATTTTAACCAATTAAGTTTATATGTTGTAGACAGCTACAACGTTTCTCTCCCCCTGTAACAACCCGTATTTTCAATAACCTGTTATAACATAAATAGAAGCAGAATTTAATTTATAAATATTAATCAAGGGAAACGGGCTATGCCATTGCGTTCGTCTCGGAAAAATACGCGAAATAGAGTCCGAGTTTTCGAAAATCGGAGTCCGTATGACCCGATTAAGGCCCAACGAAGTTTTCAGAAAATTTCAAAGTAAAAACAGATTTCAAATTCAAGTTTGAATTTGGAAATTTGGGCCAGTTTGGGCCAGGCGGGAAAATTCCCGCCAGAGCACCCAAGTCGACATCCCTGTCGACTTGGGAGTCGACTTGGTTAGACCGAAGTCGACAGCCCTGTCGACTTGGCTGTCGACTTGGCTCAGCCGGGCAGTTCTGCCTGGTGCACCATTTTGGGATTGTGTTGAGTTTGGGGGCCAGATTCGGTTTTAAGGGCTGAGATTGGAACTAGGATTTAACCCTAAGGCTAGAACTAGTCCTAAGCTCTATAAATAAGGCCCTAACCTAACCCTAAATCATCATTATTCATTCATACAACTAAACTATGGCAAAATTTTACCTCTCATGGCCTCCACTCTCTTCGTCTAAATTCTAAATAAATTTCTATGAGAGATTTTCCATGCATACAAGTGTTTTCAAGCTTGTATGAGCATCATTAGCTTGCATTCAAGTCAAGTTTCTATATTTGCATTATAAAGGAAGGGTTTTGATCATTTTGGCTCAAGTGATTTTCTATTAGAGCTTGCATTTTGGGTCTATTTGATTGCATAAGGGCTTTGTCATATTTTTGTGTCTTCATAAGTATTGTAAGCCCTTTTCTACTTTCATATTTAAACTCTAAAGTTAATGAATGATGCAAGTTGTGTTTGATCATTATGATATGATATGCAAGTTTATCATGTTATGCAAGTATGCTATGATATGATATGCAAGTTTATCATGATATGTTATGCAAGTTTACTATGATGTAATATGCAAGTCTATCATGTTATGTTATGCAAGTTTGATATGCAAGTTTGTCATATGATATGCAAGTTATGTTATGCAAGTTTGCCATGCTATGTTATGCAAGTTAATCATGTTATGATATGCAAGTTTATCATGTTATGATATGCAAGTTTATATGCAAGTTTGTCATGTTATGTTATGCAAGTTTGCTATGTTATGATATGCAAGTTTTCCATGTATGTTATGCAAGTTTGGGTGAATCATTTTACTCATGTTATCATGTTATGCAAGCATATCTTGAGTATATGAACATAAAGCTTCAAGCTTTATGCTAAAGGTTGCATTTTGGCAACATGTAAGTTATCATATCCCTTATGATAACTTACATGTGAGGCTAAATGCGAACTTATGCCCATTTCTACATGTCATTTATCACCATGTATCACCAATATGCTAAGTTTGGTTTTATGCATGCTTTTGAGGCCTAAAAATGTAATATGCAAGTATATGGACACATGTACATTTCATATGCCACCATGTTGAACTTGTGGCTTCAACACCTTTATGTCATGATTATGCCAAGTTCCCTCTTTCTATCCTTTATGCGCTATTGCGATATGTAAGCGATGGGATTGCGTTTGGGGTTGGGTAAACTTAAAAGACATAAAACATAAGATTGGGAATTTACCTATTAAGTTAGATCTACCCATTGGGAATTTACCTATTAAGTTAGGTCTACCCAATTGCTTGAAAATTTGCAACATGTTTTGGAAACATGATGGACATGACACTTAGAAAAGATAATTGTGACCAACTCGAGGTTGGGATGAGTTTGTAGCGTAAACCTACCCGGAACCGACCGGCTTAACTAGTTGCTACAAACAATAGGACCCAATGTGAGAAGTTGGCCATGTTATACCTTGAACCCGAGGTTAGACCAAGTTGTGGTGTAAAGCTACCCGGACCCGCCCGGCTTAACTAGTAACCACAACATAAATTAATTAATGCCTCGTGATTAGGGTTAAGTCATGGTCCACTTAATACTTAACCAATTTGGGCTTGGTAGATTAATCAGGGTTAAGTCGTGAACTCATCGTTACACTTAACCAAGTTAATCCATGATTAGCAAGAGGGTTAAACCATACTTAACCCACTAGAAAAATCCTAGCAATGGGGGTCCACTCCAGCAGTAATCCCAAGTTCGTATCATTATGGCCCTAGGGTCTAGGCTAGGGTGTGGGGCACGAATTACTGAACTGGAGGTAAGTGACCAAAAACGACGGCAGAGTGGTACACCAGTGTAGTTCCGGGCGGACCATGGTCGTGCACATAGTCCGAAGCCGGGGAAAACATGCACGGGTACCAGTAGATCGAGACTGTGCACGCATGATTATGGTGTCCAGGGGTTGACACCCTAGGGCTTGATACACCCGACGGGAGATCCGGCACAGTCTGACTACAATTATGTTTGGGCCGTATGGACACCAACACATGACGAGTTAGGCTTATAGGGAGCCGATCGACTAAACCGTTTGGTTGGACCGCGTATTAGGGTCACTTCATGTTATTGGGCCAAAGCTTGGGCCAAGGGATCAATACTTGCTTATTCAAGTCATGTTAGTTTGCTAGTACACTTGTGGTGCAAAACCTTAATCCTGATTATGCGATGACACCTTTATCTACCTTGTTAGTTAATCATCATGCCAGTATGTAGTTATCCATATGTTCATCTCAGCTTTCATCATGCCAGTTAACTTTATTAGTTTACATTGATTGTAGTAGGGCTTACTCAGTCTTTTTGACTGACATGTTTTCCTTTCGCCTCTTTTCTTCCGTTCCCCCCCCCCCAAGGTTCTCAGGGTGGGAATATTGGAGCTTAGCTTGGATTTCTGATCGCTTGCTTGTGGGATTTTAGCTCATGTACGGTCTTGACATGAAGCTAGCTATGGTTATCACTTATTTTGGGGATAGTACTTATGTATTTCAGTTTTTCAGTAATGTTGTTTTTATCTAGACTTGTGTATTTGGAAAGTTGACATTATGTTGTACCAGACTTGTTTTGAAATGGTTTGAAATCTTCCGCTGTTTTATCTATGTTATTTACTCTGTTTACATATATACATATGTTCTTGTTCTGCCTTGATATATCATTATGCATGTTTACCTGATTCAAACGCCCCTCCAAAGTCAGAGTGCTTGCAAGAGCCACCCTGGCGGAGGTGGGGTGTTACATTTGGTATCAGAGCATATGGTTTGCGAGAAGGAACAAAAAGGTTTTTAAAACCTTTGGAAAACTATTTTCAAAACCAAGTATAAAGTATTTTCCAAAGAAAAGTCTAGTTTATTTTAAAGGCTTGTAACAACCCATTTTTTTTAGGGATACTGGATTGGGAATCCAATAATAAATTGGTAATAATTATATTAAATATTAAAATATTAAAATGGATGAGAGGAAAAATGGATGACGATTAATAAATCGTTTGTGCATGGTTAATATGAAGAATTTCACCAGTTTTGTTACATAATGTAATTTATTTTAGCAAATGTACTTTTGAAAAGAAAAAAAAATGTACATTTTTGTTAATAAGGAAAAAAAATGTAGTTATAAGTTAGTGATAGTTGTGAACCAGTCTTTTGCATGAAATAAAAAGACAAATTTCAATGCAATGGAAAATTGCAAATTTTAATGGAAAATTTTGATTGATTTCATAAAATGTGTTCATTATTATGTGTGTTATTTTAAAATAATGTTTTCTTGTTGTTTTCAAGTTATGGAAAAAAAGAGAAGTTTTCATAATGTTGAAAATGTGGGTAATATAAGGTAAAAAGGAATTTTATGTCATTTTTCATAAGAAGAAAATAAAAGATTATAAAAAAAAATGCAAATAAAATAAAAATAGAAATATGTATGTATGCATTTTTGGGGAAAACTCTAGAAACAAAATTAAATAAGAGGGAAAATCCAAAAAATATCTCATATGAGACAAAGTGTTATCATTATGTTACATAAGAAGAAAAGGGGGAAATAATAAAATAAAGAAGATATTTGTAAGGAAGGATCTAGAGAGGGACCAATTGATAAAAAGACCACACCCTTCTCCGATTAAAACTTATAGTACGTATCTTTTCTTTTTCACGTGAGAAATCAGAAACTTCCTCCACCGTAAGAAAAGAGAAAAAAAAAAAAAAGATCAAATCTTCTCATCCAATCAAAGTAAAAAATTAGAAATTTGCAATCTAAAAGTGAAATAGATTCCCAAATCTTCAAGGCCTTGAGAGCAATCAAAGCTAGTGGTTTCAGAGCTTAAAGATTGCTTTTTGGAGTTGAAGGTGAGTGAAGTTTCCACCTTTTTCCTCTTTTAATCATGGATTTTGTACGCATTATGGGTTAAAGGTGAAATTTTGATTGTAAATTAGCTCCTTCCCCTATGTTTGATCAATTCTTACTATATTTGGGGCAATTTAATTAGATTTGCGGTTGTATTGCAAAATTGAAGGCATTATACCTTCAAATTGGTTGCATGCAAACAATTTTTAGTGCATGCAATGTATTTGTTCAAATGGCTCATAGTTGTGACATGCATAGGATTTTATTGCATGCAAAGTATATGCTTAATTAGCTCATAGAAAAGCATGTTCATAATTATCAAAAAAAAAAAAAAATTTATTTTTTTCAGTCTGGAGGGGGGGGGGAGGTGAAGGAGCAGCTGCAGCTCCATGAGCTGCAGCTAGGCTGCCTGCAGCCCAGGCTGGACTGCACTGTGCAGCCCAGTCGGGCTACACTGTGCAGCCCGCAAGGGCTGCAGATGCAGCCAGGCGTGGGCTGCAGTGCAGCCCAGGCGGGCTGCAATGTGCAGCCCACAAGGGCTGCAGGTGTAGCCCAAGTGTGGGCTGCAGGCGCAGCCCATTCGGGCCGCACTAAGCAGCCTAGTTGGGCTGCAAGTGCAGCCCAGTGGGGCGGCATAAGCAGCCCAGGTGGGCTGCAGGTGCAGCCCATTCGGGCCGCACTATGCAGCCCAGTTGGGCTGCAAGTGCAGCCCAGTGGGGCTGCATAAGCAGCCCAGGTGGGCTGCAGTCGCAGCCCATTCGGGCCGCACTATGCAGCCCTGTTGGGCTGCAAGTGCAGCCCAGGTGGGCTGCAAGTGCAGCCCAGGTGGGCTGCAGGTGCAGCCCATTCGGGCCGCCTGTTGGGCTGCAAGTGCAGCCCAGTGGGGCTGCATAAGCAGCCAAGGTGGGCTGCAGGAGCAGCCCATTCGGGCCGCAAGTTGGGCTGCAAGTGCAGCCCAGTTTGAGCTGTTTTTTTTCAAAAAAAAAATAAAAAAAAAATTTTTTTTTAAAAAAATTTCTTTAAAAATAATTATGCAATTTTATATTAGAAAAATTATTGTTTTCTTTAATATTTTAGAATAAATTCTTCCTACTTGCAAAAATAACAGTATCATGTACAAATTAAATGGCCAAATAATTTTATTAGTTCCAAATAAATTAAACATGTTAAACAATGATTAAGTTTCGTTATAATACATAAGTATTATGGGGTGCTTGTGTATTAGAGCGAAACGGAAGTGTGACCATCTATGGACATGTGATGTTAGCCTTTTTGTAAAGTATACTGGGTTTTGTAAAAAAACTTACTTTTATGAATGTTGCCTGAATGGTTTTATATAGTGTTTTGATGTTATAAACACTATGAGTTTTCAAAGTATGAATTTACAAATTAATATTTCAAAATACTTTAATTTTGGGATTGGGATAGATTGGACTCTGTTGTACCAATGTGCCAAAACTCCATCTTGGTCGACCTGATTCAGGTTCGCTACCTGAATCACGGTGGTTATAAATTTCGCCCACTTACCACCAAAGGTCAAACGGTCTGCTACATTGGGCAATTTTGTTGTTTTGATCGGGATTCCCGATCGGCGGGTCACGGACTACATCAGATGGAGACGTGGGTGTGCCACGTGTAGTGCCGTGAACGGGTAGCATACGGCCTTCGCCTTAGACCGTCTTGGTTATCCTGGGTTGATCGCCAGGTGTCGTTATGGCGTTATGAGTAGGTTACGGTGCTGATGTCTCTGCGCGCGCAAGAGCTCTACCACTGTGATTTTACTATACTAGCGTTTGTTTATTTGGTCTGCTATGGGTCATATTATATTTATCCCGTAATTCCCATAATTCTTTATTAACTTCTAATTTGTTTGAATAATAATCGGATATTACCCAAGATAATTTGGAAACCCAGTATTTTAACCAACGTTTGATTTTATTATCATATTGCCTTATATATGATAATTGTTTTGGTATTGTATTGCTTTACATACAATACTATGCCTTTTTATCCCAATTTTTATATTATCATATTGCATTACATATGATAATTGTTGTGGTATTGTATTGCTTTACATACAATACTTGTGCCCTTTTAACTTCACTTATTACATTATCATATTGCTTTACATATGATAATTGTTCGGTATTGTATTGCTTTACATATAATACATGTGCCTTCTTAATCATAATTATTACATTATCATATTGCTTTACATATGATAATTGTTCGGTATTGTATTGCTTTACATACAATACATGTGCCTTCTTAATCATAATTATTACATTATCATATTGCTTTACATATGATAATTATTTTGGTATTGTATTGCTTTACATACAATACCTGTGCCCCTTTAACTTTACTTTTTATATTATCATATTGCTTTACATATGATAATTGTTTTGGTATTGTATTGAGTTACATACAATACCGATACCTGCGATTATGGCATGTTAATGTGTTAATTATGCTAAATTGTTCACATTTTTGTAACATTCATACGCCCCATGTTGACTTATACATGTGGCACCCTTATTTGTTAAATTATTTAATGTCCATAGATACTTACTTCACTCACACTAGACATAGTCTGACCCGTGTGATTTGTTTTGTTAAAACAATCCTCGGGTCAGGTTGAGGATTGTTTGCAGGTTAGGTTGCGTGGACTGTAGCAGCGTTCTTATCTTTTCCACGTTTTGGGGTTTTGGACTATGCAGCTTCAAATTATCAGTAGCGTGTAGTATTATGGTATGTATGTTATTATGTATTTTGGGATGTGACATTATGTATGGTGGACCATGTATGTTGGACACCTCTATTATGATATGTATTATGTATTCTGCTGTTGTTATTGTGTTGTGCTTGATTCTATTATATTTTGCACTATGTACCTGGGAAATTTTCTTGTATCATTACTTTGAACTTATACTGAGCACAAATGGTAAGTTGAGAAGTTTTAAATTCTCGTGCCAGTGTTCATTCAAAGGAATGAGAACAACTTTTAGCCCTATCGAGTCCCATTCTCCGTGCTTTCCGACAGTAACACTTAGTGTTGCTCTTGGTTAGCATGGGTCTAGGGGCCGGGCGTTACATTGTTGGTATCAGAGCCCAGGTTTGACATAGTACAAAATATATTTAGAACATGGCTTAGCACAAGACAGTAGAAACATCATACATGTCTATTTATTTATAGTATCACTCCCATCATATATTAATAGTTGTACATACCTGAACCAAAACCCCAAACTTCAAACGTTCTAGTGTGAGTATTGTTTTAATTCCGGCTTAATGATCTTTCTCACTATATGTAGAGTAGTGAGAAAGATGGCTGGAAGACCTCCCCGTTTGACGATGGAGCAGTGGTTGGAGTTGATGTGGATCATGCCCGCAGCCGCTCCTAATGCTGCTCCTAGAGCTGATTTCGCTCGTATGTGCAAGGATTTTACGAGCCTTAGAGGGAAGCCTTTCCTTAGGAAAGAAGGCGTTGTTGAAGTTCAGGCCTAGCTTAATACCTGTGAGCGTGTTTTTGGACACATCTGAAAGATTTAGGGAACGTTTTGAGTGGAGATTCGTTCCAGATGCCGAGAAGGCCATCCTTACTCGTAGGTTTAGTTGATAGATATGCTTTGAAAGAAGTTTACCTTGTCACATCTCTAAGGGTTGCGAATCCCATTGGCGGGTCCGCAACACTTGGAATGTTGTGCAAGAACCTTGAGATCTTTTTAGGTGTACTCCCTTTCTCATGTGACTTGCATGTGTTTGAGTATCTTGGCTTTGATATTATCTTGGGGATGGATTGGTTGGATCGATATGAGGCTCGACTTTCTTGCTAAACAGAGTTGTTACCTTGAGACATCCATCTTTCAAAGGGCTCGTTAATATAACACTTGATACACAAGGCCCTAATGCTCATGGTTCTTTCTATTCCATTGAGTCACGAGAAGATGATGAGATAGCCAGAGTTCTTATTGTTAGGGATTTTGGTGATGTGTTTGAACCTGTTACCGGCCTACCGCCTAAGAGGGCTGCGGAGTTTCACATAGATCTTATCCCTGGAGCCCAACCGGTCAGTAGACCACCTAACCGTATGCCTCGAGTTGAGATGGAGGAGCTTCAGAAGCAGTTGAATGAATTGGAAGGGAAGAAGTTCATCCGATCAAGTAGCTCTCCTTGGGGAGCTGCTGCAGTCTTTGTAAAGAAGGCTGATGGCTCTCTCCGCTTGTGCATTGATTATAGGAAGCTTAATGAGCTGACCGTAAAGAATAAGTATCCACTCCCTCGTATTGATGATCTTTTTTATCAGTTAAGTGGAGCAAAAGTCTTTTCCCAGCTCGACTTAGCCACTGGATTCCATAAGTTGCGAGTAGCGGAAGACAACATCCCTCTCACTGCCTTTCGCACTCGATATGGCTCTTATGAATGGCTGGTGATGCCGTTTGGGCTTACGAATGCTCCTGCGTACTTTGTGGACCTGATGAACAGAGTGTTCATAAGCTATCTTGATAGATTTGTCTTGGTCTTCATTGATGATATCTTAGTATATTCCAAGTCGGAGCAAGAGCATGAAGGTCATTTGAGGATTGTTTTGGAGACTTTGAGAGAACATAAGCTGAAAGCAAAGTTTTCCAAATGCCACTTTTGGCAGAAGGAGGTAAAGTTCTTGGGCCATATTATATCCGAAGCTGGTCTAGCTGTGGATCCTTCTAAAATAGAAGCAATACAGAATTGGAAAAGGCCCGAGACCGTTACGGAGATTCGAAGCTTTCTCGATCTTGCAGGATATTATCGTCGCTTTGTTAAGGATTTTTCTAAGATTGTCACTCCCTTGACAAGGCTGACGAAGAAGGGTGTAAAGTTTGAGTGGACAGACAAGTGTGAAGAAGCTTTCTCTAAGTTGAAGGAGATGCTCACTAATGCACAAGTTTTGGTGATTCCAGAAGGCAATCAGGATCTTCTGGCGTATACTGATGCTTGTGGGTCTGGGCTGGGTGTTGTGCTTATGCAGAAAGGACGAGTTGTGGCTTACGCATCTAGACAATTAAGACCCAACGAGGTTAGATATGTTGTTCATGATTTGGAGCTAGCAGCAGTAGTCTTTGCTTTGAAGCTGTGGCGACATTATCTTATAGGTGAGCGGTTTGTCCTTTATACTGACCATAAGTCTTTGAAATATCTCTTTACTCAAAAGGAGCTGAATATGCGCCAGCAAAGATGGTTGGAGTTTTCGGCAGCATATGATTTTGATATTCAGTATACACCTGGAAAAGGTAATCGTGTAGCAGATGCTCTCAGCCGTAAGCATCAAACAGTGGTATCGATGATGATAGCTGAACGGCGAGACTTAGAGGTGTTGGCTTCTAGTGGAATCTATTGTAATATGCCCACTCGTAGCTCTGGAAGGATGTTGGCCAATATGGTTATGAGACCAAGCCTAATGGATAGGATTTCTCATGCTCAGATGGAAGATCCTATTGCTTTGGAGCATATTCACCGGCTGAAGAATGGAGATAATGCTGATGATTTGAAAGGATTTGAGTTAGATGCTCAAGGTTGTTTAAGGAAGAAGGGCAGGATCTTTGTACCTAATGTTGCAGGTCTTAGGCATGAGGTGATGAGCGATTGCCATAGTTCGCGATATACCATTCACCCAGGTGGCAGTAAGATGTATATGGACATGAAACGTCTATATTACTGGGAAGGAATGAAGCGCGACATAGGCGAATATGTAAAGAAGTGTATTACCTGCCAATTGGTGAAGTGCGAGCACCAAAAGCCTAGCGGTCTTCTTCATCCATTGGAGATTCCGCTATGGAAATGGGATCAGGTATAAGTGAATTAAAATTCTAAATTGTTTATTTATACTTAGATCCTTCGGCGTAATGCTGTAAATATAAATGCTTTGTTTAGGTATCCATGGACTTCATTGATGGATTGCCGAGATCAAAGCAAGGGCATGATAGCATATGGGTAGTAGTGGATCGTTTGACTAAATCTGCCCATTTTATCCCAGTCAAGTCAAAAAGAACCGCTCCTTATTTGGCAAAGCTATATGTGAAGGAAGTTGTTCGTCTCCATGGTGTACCTAGTGCTATAGTTTGTGATAGGGATCCACTATTTACTAGTGGGTTTTGGAGAAGCTTGCAGTCTGCTTTGGGGACGAAGTTGAATATCAGCTCAGCATATCATCCTCAGTCCGATGGGCAAACTGAGCGGGATAACTAGATATTGGAGGATTTGTTGCGCTCTTGTATCCTTGATTTTGGCGGGTCTTGGGAGGACCACCTATACTTGGTCGAGTTTGCATATAACAATAGCGTTCAGTCCATTATAGGCATGGCTCCTTTTGAAGCATTGTATGGAAGACCCTATAGATCTCCTTCGTGCTGGCTTGAGACTGGGGATAGGTTGGTGTTTGGTCCCGACACTGTGTGTGAAGCTTCTGAAAAGGTGGACCTAATTAGTACAAGGATAAAAGAGGCGCAGGATAGACAAAAGTCCTATGCAGATCGTCGAAGAAAGGACTTGGAGTTTAGTGTTGGAGATCATGTATTTGTGAAGGTTACTCCTTTAAAAGGAGTAATGAGGTTCAGTAAGATTGGTAAGCTTGCTCCGAGATTTATTGGCCCTTATCCTATCGTGGAGCGAATTAGAAAACTTGCCTACAGGGTTGCCTTACCCGAACACTTATCGAGTGTGCACAACGTCTTTCATGTGTCTCACTTGAGGAAGTGTTTAAGGGATTCCGAAGAGGTCATAGAGCCGAAGCAGTTGCAGCAGCTTGAGATCGCTCCTAACATGACTTTTACTCGAGAGCTTATTCGTATTATTGCCTCTGAGACGAAGAAGCTTCGTAGCAAAGTGGTTCTTTTAGTCAAGGTACAGTGGTCATGTAATCCAAAGGACTGCACTTGGGAAACAAAAGAGTCGATGCAGAGGCATAATCCTAAATTGTTCGGCGCTTGAGTAAGGTATGTCCTTTTGTTTTGAGTTGAATCTATAAGTTTATAACAGATGTATCCCCTACGTAAAAATTGCGAGGACGCAATTTTTCTAAGGGGGGAAGTCTGTAACAACCCATTTTTTTTAGGGATACTGGATTGGGAATCCAATAATAAATTGGTAATAATTATATTAAATATTGTTTGAAAATTAAATAAGTGACAATAAAATATTAAAATGGATGAGAGGAAAAATGGATGACGATTAATAAATCGTTTGTGCATGGTTAATATGAAGAATTTCACCAGTTTTGTTACATAATGTAATTTATTTTAGCAAATGTACTTTTGAAAAGAAAAAAAAATGTACATTTTTGTTAATATGGAAAAAAAAATGTAGTTATAAGTTAGTGATAGTTGTGAACCAGTCTTTTGCATGAAATAAAAAGACAAATTTCAATGCAATGGAAAATTGCAAATTTTAATGGAAAATTTTGATTGATTTCATAAAATGTGTTCATTATTATGTGTGTTATTTTAAAATAATGTTTTCTTGTTGTTTTCAAGTTATGGAAAAAAAGAGAAGTTTTCATAATGTTGAAAATGTGTGTAATATAAGGTAAAAAGGAATTTTATGTCATTTTTCATAAGAAGAAAATAAAAGATTATAAAAAAAATGCAAATAAAATAAAAATAGAAATATGTATGTATGCATTTTTGGGGAAAACTCTAGAAACAAAATTAAATAAGAGGGAAAATCCAAAAAATATCTCATATGAGACAAAGTGTTATCATTATGTTACATAAGAAGAAAAGGGGGAAATAATAAAATAAAGAAGATATTTGTAAGGAAGGATCTAGAGAGGGACCAATTGATAAAAAGACCACACCCTTCTCCGATTAAAACTTATAGTACGTATCTTTTCTTTTTCACGTGAGAAACCAGAAACTTCCTCCACCGTAAGAAAAGAAAAAAAAAGAAAAAGAAAAAGAAAGATCAAATCTTCTCATCCAATCAAAGTAAAATTAGAAATTTGCAATCTAAAAGTGAAATAGATTCCCAAATCTTCAAGGCCTTGAGAGCAATCAAAGCTAGTGGTTTCAGAGCTTAAAGATTGCTTTTTGGAGTTGAAGGTGAGTGAAGTTTCCACCTTTTCCCTCTTTTAATCATGGATTTTGTACGCATGATGGGTTAAAGGTGAAATTTTGATTGTAAATTAGCTCCTTCCCCTATGTTTGATCAATTCTTACTATATTTGGGGCAATTTAATTAGATTTGCGGTTGTATTGCAAAATTGAAGGCATTATACCTTCAAATTGGTTGCATGCAAACAATTTTTAGTGCATGCTATGTATTTGTTCAAATGGCTCATAGTTGTGACATGCATATGATTTTATTGCATGCAAAGTATATGCTTAATTGCCTCATAGAAAAGCAAGTTCATAATTATCAAAAAAAAAAAAAAAAAAAAAAATTTCAGTCTGGGGGGTGAAGGAGCAGCTGCAGCTCCATGAGCTGCAGCTAGGCTGCCTGCAGCCCAGGCTGGACTGCACTGTGCAGCCCAGTCGGGCTACACTGTGCAGCTCGCAAGGGCTGCAGATGCAGCCAGGCGTGGGCTGCAGTGCAGCCCAGGCGGGCTGCACTGTGCAGCCCACAAGGGCTGCAGGTGTAGCCCAAGTGTGGGCTGCAGGCGCAGCCCATTCGGGCCGCACTAAGCAGCCCAGTTGGGCTGCAAGTGCAGCCCAGTGGGGCGGCATAAGCAGCCCAGGTGGGCTGCAGGTGCAGCCCATTCGGGCCGCACTATGCAGCCCAGTTGGGCTGCAAGTGCAGCCCAGTGGGGCTGCATAAGCAGCCCAGGTGGGCTGCAGGCGCAGCCCATTCGGGCCGCACTATGCAGCCCTGTTGGGCTGCAAGTGCCGCCCAGTAGGGCTGCAAAAGCAGCCCAGGTGGGCTGCAAAAGCAGCCCAGGTGGGCTGCAGGTGCAGCCCATTCGGACCGCCTGTTAGGCTGCAGGTGCAGCCCAGTGGGGCTGCATAAGCAGCCCAGGTGGGCTGCAGGAGCAGCCCATTCGGGCCGCAAGTTGGGCTGCAAGTGCAGCCCAGTTTGAGCTGTTTTTTTTCAAAAAAAAATAATTTTTTTTTTAAAAAACTTTCTTTAAAAATAATTATGCAATTTTATATTAGAAATATTATTGTTTTCTTTAATATTTTAGAATAAATTCTTCCTACTTGCAAAAATAACAGTATCATGTACAAATTAAATGGCCAAATAATTTTATTAGTTCCAAATAAATTAAACATGTTAAACAATGATTAAGTTTCGTTATAATACATAAGTATTATGGGGTGCTTGTGTATTAGAGCGAAACGGAAGTGTAACCATCTATGGACATGTGATGTTAGCCTTTTTGTAAAGTATACTGGGTTTTGTAAAAAAACTTACTTTTATGAATGTTGCCTGAATGGTTTTATATAGTGTTTTGATGTTATAAACACTATGAATTTACAAATTAATATTTCAAAATACTTTAATTTTGGGATTGGGATAGATTGGACTCTGTTGTACCAATGGGCCAAAACTCCATCTTGGTCGACCTGATTCCGGTTCGCTACCTGAATCACGGTGGTTATAAATTTCGCCCACTTACCACCAAAGGTCAAACGGTCTGCTACATTGGGCAATTTTGTTGTTTTGATCGGGATTCCCGATCGGCGGGTCACGGACTACATCAGATGGAGACGTGGGTGTGCCGCGTGTAGTGCCGTGAACGGGTAGCATACGGCCTTCGCCTTAGACCGTCTTGGTTATCCTGGGTTGATCGCCAGGTGTCGTTATGGCGTTATGAGTAGGTTACGGTGCTGATGTCTCCGCGCGCGCAAGAGCTCTACCACTGTGATTTTACAATACTAGCGTCTGTTTATTTGGTCTGCTATGGGTCATATTATATTTATCCCGTAATTCCCATAATTCTTTATTAACTTCTAATTTGTTTGAATAATAATCGGATATTACCCAAGATAATTTGGAAACCCAGTATTTTAACCAACGTTTGATTATATTATCATATTGCCTTATATATGATAATTGTTTTGGTATTGTATTGCTTTACATACAATACCGTGCCTTTTTATCCCAATTTTTATATTATCATATTGCATTACATATGATAATTGTTGTGGTATTGTATTGCTTTACATACAATACCTGTGCCCTTTTAACTTCACTTATTACATTATCATATTGCTTTACATATGATAATTGTTCGGTATTGTATTGCTTTACATATAATACATGTGCCTTCTTAATCATAATTATTACATTATCATATTGCTTTACATATGATAATTGTTCGGTATTGTATTGCTTTACATACAATACATGTGCCTTCTTAATCATAATTATTACATTATCATATTGCTTTACATATGATAATTATTTTGGTATTGTATTGCTTTACATACAATACCTGTGCCCCTTTAACTTTACTTTTTATATTATCATATTGCTTTACATATGATAATTGTTTTGGTATTGTATTGAGTTACATACAATACCGATACCTGCGATTATGGCATGTTAATGTGTTAATTATGCTAAATTGTTCACATTTTTGTAACATTCATACGCCCCATGTTGACTTATACATGTGGCACCCTTATTTGTTAAATTATTTAATGTCCATAGATACTTACTTCACTCACACTAGACATAGTCTGACCCGTGTGATTTGTTTTGTTAAAACAATCCTCGGGTCAGGTTGAGGATTGTTTGCAGGTTAGGTTGCGTGGACTGTAGCAGCGTTCTTATCTTTTCCACGTTTTGGGGTTTTGGACTATGCAGCTTCAAATTATCAGTAGCGTGTAGTATTATGGTATGTATGCTATTATGTATTTTGGGATGTGACATTATGTATGGTGGACCATGTATGTTGGACACCTCTATTATGATATGTATTATGTATTCTGCTGTTGTTATTGTGTTGTGCTTGATTCTATTATATTTTGCACTATGTACCTGGGAAATTTTCTTGTATCATTACTTTGAACTTATACTGAGCACAAATGGTAAGTTGAGAAGTTTTAAATTCTCGTGCCAGTGTTCGTTCAAAGGAATGAGAACAACTTTTAGCCCTATCGAGTCCCATTCTCCGTGCTTTCCGACAGTAACACTTAGTGTTGCTCTTGGTTAGCATGGGTCTAGGGGCCGGGCGTTACAAGGCTATTCCCCAAAGAAGCCATTAGCAAAATTCCTTCGTCTTTCTCTATTCTGAATCTATCTTTTTCTTCGTTTTCAGTATGGCCGATAACTTTGCCATTCCGGAGGGAGTACACGTACCTGTTTGGTATAGGAGACTTCTGGAGGCTAGGGCGACCGAAGCCGGCCCCGCCGATGTTCCTCCTCCTCCTCCGGTAGTTAATGTTCCTCCTCCTCCTGTCGCTGAGGTTTCTCTTCCTCCTCCCCCTCAGCATCCTCAAGTTGACTTCGCAAAGATTTGCAAAGACTTTAAGGCGATGGGTGGCAAGAACTTTCAAGGCACCGAGACTTATGTAGAGGCAAGGAATTGGTTGAAAGAAACCGAAGATCTTTTCGCCTTCTTTGATATAGATGACCGTAGGAAGGTTTTATTGGCAGTGTGGTTGCTAAAGGAAGAAGCTGCACGTTGGTGGGTGGTCACCACCGCTACTAGGCCAATTGAGACTTGGGATGACTTTCGGGGAAAGTTTGGACTAAGGTTCCTATCACTAAAGCAAGAGGACATGACTATTAGGGAATACATAGATAAGTTTAATCAACTGGCTCGGGTCGGTTTAGACTTGGTTAACACAGCTCAGAAGAAGGCCCTATACTTTGCTCTAGGATTAAACGAGCCATTACATGGTTTAGCCATGACTCATATACCCTTGGGGGCAACTTTCGAGAGTTTGGTGAATATGGCCCTACTCAATGAAGAGAATAGTAGTGACAAGAAAGAGATCAAGATGAATGATACTCAAGCCAAGAAGACTGATTCCCAGTGGAAAGGAAATCAGGGTAATCCAAGCGGTCAGAGCAGTCAAGGCAATAAGAACAAGGACAAGAGTCAAGGCAACAAGGGGAACAACAACAAGGGCAATAACGACAAGAGGAAGTGCCATTATTGCGGTTCAGTTGGGCATCTTATTAAGGATTGTAAGAAGAGAAAATGGAAGAGTGGTGAATGCTTTTTCTGCGGTGAGACTGGACATTTCAGCAAAGATTACCCGAAGAAGCATGGGCAAGGTCGGACTTAGTATGCAAGACCATCAGGAGGGCAAGTTCATGCTCTCAATGCCGCTCCAGTTCCCGATCGAGGTAGTATTTCTGTTGAAAGTCTTGTTTACATTTCTGTTCATACCTCGTTTGATTCTGGTGCATCGCATAGCTTTATTTCATCTGATCTAGTTGAAAGTCTGCACCTAAGTACTAGTCTAGTTAGTGATCCCGTGTGTGTTTCAAATCCAATTGGGGGTTCCGCCCATTTGTCTATTATCTACGTGGATTTGAAAATCTCTATCTTAGTGTAGAGTTCTCGTGTGATGCTTATATTCTCGGTTTCATGGGGTATGGGTTGATTTTGGGCTTGGATGGGTTGTCCAGTTTTGGAGCCATCCTTGATTTTTGAGCATAGGGTTGTGAGGCTCATGACTCGCCTCGGTAATACCCTAAAAATTTCTAGTAACCCTATGAGTCCCTTCATGTTATGTTATCTTGAACCCCTCGACTCGTCTATCGATAGTTTGCAATCGGTGAGGGTGGTCCGAGAATATCCTGATATCTTGGGTGAAGTGAAGGGGGTTACCCCTAAACGAGAGATAGATTTCCACATTTATCTGGTTGATAATGCCAAGATAGTTTCGTGGCCGGTTAGGCACATGGCCCCGCAAGATGAGAGTTAAGAAAGCAAGTCAAGGAGTTGCTTGAGAAGAACTTCATTAGACGAAGTATATCCGAATGGGGAGCGCCTGTAGTATTTACTACCAAGGCAGATGGTTCTCTTCGACTTTGTGTTGATTACCGTGAGTTAAAGAGAATAGACAACCATTGCCAAGGATCGATGATTTGTTTGATCAGCTTGTAGGAACATCTGTTCCATCAGCTCAGAATAGCTGAAGATAGTATAGACAAGATTGCGTTCAGAACTCCGGATGGATTCTTAGAATGGCTAGTCATGCCATTCGGTTTGACTAATGCACCCGCCTACTTCGGGGACTTGATGAGTAGGGTGCCTAGGGAGTTCCCGAACAAGTTTGTGGTAATCTTTGTAGAAGATATCCTGACTTTCTTAAAGAACGAGGAAGAACATGCTAGACATCTCAAGGAGGTGATGGATACGCTTAGAGCGCATCAGTTGAAAGCCAAGTCCTCCAAATATCATTTTGGAGAAAAAGGAGTTAGATTTCTTGGGCACATAGTATCTAAGCAAGGCTTAGTGGTGGATCCCGCTAAAGTGGTCGCGGTTCAAAACCGAAAAGCTCCGACGAGGACAATTGAAGTAAGAAGTTCTCTCATTTTAATTAGTTAGCGTCCCTTGAGCTTAGACCTACCCTTCTGGATCAAGTAGGGACTTCGCAGAAAGAAGACCCGCAGTTAGTCGAGATCATGGACAAGTTGATTCGAGGCGAGATGGTAAGTCACCTCGCTATAAATGACAAGGGATGGCTAAGACGCGATGAGAGAAAGAAGGTTCTTGAAGATGCACATCACCCGAGGAGGTGGCCGAGTTTGTCCCAAGGTGCATGTTGTGCCAACAGGTTAAAGGCCGAGTCATAGAAGCCCGGTGGACTATTATATGCATTGGAAGTCCCCGCAATGGAAGAGGGAAAAACGTCACGAAGGATTTCGTGGATGGACTGCCTAGATCAAGGAAAGGGAATACGAGCATGTGGGTCATAGTAGGTAGACTCACGAAGAGTGCTCATTTCACTCCGGTAATGAGCGAAAGGACTGCATCATAGCTAGCGACAGTTTACTTTCAAGAAATAAAGCGGTTGCACGAGGTTCCCTAAAGTATAGTTAGTAACCATGACTCAATCTTCACTAGCCAGTTTTGAGATAGTCTACGGGAAGTCATGGGCAAACGGCTGAATCTAAGGACGTCCTATCCTTCACAGGCGGATGGTTCATTTCTTTCAAGCATGAGTTATAGAAAATCACGTTAGTAAGAGCAATTGGCAACGTGGATTGGTATTTCCAAGAAAAGTTCTGCTGCGTGGAATACTTTATAGTATGTAAACGAGATCCAGGATTCACTGGTGAATTTTGGAGAGCTTGCATGAAACCATGTGGTCATAGTTATGTTTAAGCCAAGAATGATAGAAGAGTAAGTGAAAGAGGAAGACGAGAGGCGACAATGAAATGGGTTCCAACTCATATTTGGAAATAAGAGTTAAGAAGCTAAGAAATCATGAGGTAAAAGACGGTCAAAGCACAGTGGAGTTAAGCTCAAGGAAACGTGACTTAGAAGATTGAAGGCTAGATACGCGCATCATATCTCTTTCTAAGAGTATATCCTTGATCCTTGTTTTCCTGTGGAACTTACTCGCATGTTATCTTTTACATATATCCTCTCGGTCCCGTTCTCGATCCCATTTCTGTTGTAAACTCCATAAGGGGGTATGACTCATCGGTTAGTAATACATGTCAAGGTTTGAAGAGGTCCGTTAGGTTGACTAAACCTTTTGGTCTTTTATAGAATATGGGTTGGGATAGGAAGGAATTTCTTGTAATCCGAAAGGAGTATATCCTGCTTATCTTCCCGATCTCTTTGTAGCATATCTTTTGCTATCCATGTTTGTCTTGTTTATCTTGTTATCATGTTAATCTTGTCATGAGAACCTTAGGTAGAAACCCTTTGGATGAAACATGTGTTTGAAACATGTTATGCTTGATGTTTGCAAGTGGTTGCAAGTGTTTGCAAGTGGTTACTCGTGGATGCATTATACACATTAGGCACTAGATCGGCTCACACACTCCTCATATTGCATATGCATGAGTGTTTATGCTTATTCATGGATGAAAATTTTTGTGTTATCACATGGATGTTGCATATGGATGTATGTTATGTGCACACATATAGATGTTATACATTATGTTAGGAATTGCATACATATGGATTCATTTCACTAACATAATTTGCATTGATGATATTTGCATTAGATAAGTACATATACACACAACTTTGCATATGTTCATACAACATTTAGAATCTTGTAAGAACAATGATTGCTCGTGGATGATGTTTTGAGTAGATGGATGTTGGATGGTAGGATACGTTCTTCCTAACTTGAAGATTTCGGGGACGAAATCCTTTAAGGAGGGGAGAATGTAACAACCCGTATTTTCAATAACCTGTTATAACATAAATCGAGGCAGAATTTAATTTATAAATCTGAATCAAGGGAAACGGGCTATGCCATTCCGTTCGTCTCGGAAAAATACGCGAAATAGAGTCCGAGTTTTCGAAAATCGGAGTCCGTATGACCCGATTAAGGCCCAACGAAGTTTTCAGAAAATTTCAAAGTAAAAACAGATTTCAAATTCAAGTTTGAATTTGGAAATTTGGGCCAGTTTGGGCCAGGCGGGAAAATTCCCGCCAGAGCACCCAAGTCGACAGCCCTGTCGACTTGGGAGTCGACTTGGTTAGACCGAAGTCGACAGCCCTGTCGACTTGGCTCAGCCGGGCAGTTCTGCCTGGTGCACCATTTTGGGATTGTGTTGAGTTTGGGGGCCAGATTCGGTTTTAAGGGCTGAGATTGGAACTAGGGTTTAATCCTAAGGCTAGAACTAGTCCTAATCTCTATAAATAAGGCCCTAACCTAACCCTAAATCATCATTATTCATTCATACAACTAAACTATGGCAAAATTTTACCTCTCATGGCCTCCACTCTCTTCATCTAAATTCTAAATAAATTTCTATGAGAGATTTTCCATGCATACAAGTGTTTTCAAGCTTGTATGAGCATCATTAGCTTGCATTCAAGTCAAGTTTCTATATTTGCATCATAAAGCAAGGGTTTTGATCATTTTGGCTCAAGGGATTTTCTATTAGAGCTTGCATTTTGGGTCTATTTGATTGCATAAGGGCTTTGTCATATTTTTGTGTCTTCATAAGTATTGTAAGCCCTTTTCTACTTTCATATTTAAACTCTAAAGTTAATGAATGATGCAAGTTGTTTTTGATCATTATGATATGATATGCAAGTTTATCATGTTATGCAAGTATGCTATGATATGATATTTTATCATGTTATGCAAGTATGCTATGATATGATATGCAAGTTTATCATGATATGTTATGCAAGTTTACTATGATATAATATGCAAGTCTATCATGTTATGTTATGCAAGTTTGATATGCAAGTTTGTCATATGATATGCAAGTTATGTTATGCAAGTTTGTCATGTTATGATATGCAAGTTTGCCATGCTATGTTATGCAAGTTAATCATGTTATGATATGCAAGTTTATCATGTTATGATATGCAAGTTTATATGCAAGTTTGTCATGTTATGCAAGTTTGCTATGTTATGATATGCAAGTTTGTCATGTTATGCAAGTTTGCTATGTTATGATATGCAAGTTTGCCATGTATGTTATGCAAGTTTGGGTGAATCATTTTACTCATGTTATCATGTTATGCAAGCATATCTTGAGTATATGAACATAAAGCTTCAAGCTTTATGCTAAAGGTTGCATTTGGGCAACATGTAAGTTATCATATCCCTTATGATAACTTGCATGTGAGGCTAAATGCGAACTTATGGCCATTTCTACATGTCATTTATCACCATGTATCACCAATATGCTAAGTTTGGTTTTATGCATGCTTTTGAGGCCTAAAAATGTAATATGCAAGTATATGGACACATGTACATTTCATATGCCACCATGTTGAACTTGTGGCTTCAACACCTTTATGTCATGATTATGCCAAGTTCCCTCTTTCTATCCTTTATGCGCTATTGCGATATGTAAGCGATGGGATTGCGTTTGGGGTTGGGTAAACTTAAAAGACATAAAACATAAGATTGGGAATTTACCTATTAAGTTAGGTCTACCCATTGGGAATTTATCTATTAAGTTAGGTCTACCCAATTGCTTGAAAATTTGTAACATGTTTTGGAAACATGATGGACATGACACTTAGAAAAGATAAGTGTGACCAACTCGAGGTTGGGTTGAGTTTGTAGCGTAAACCTACCCGGAACCGACCGGCTTAACTAGTTGCTACAAACAATAGGACCCAATGTGAGAAGTTGGCCATGTTATACCTTGAACCCGAGGTTAGACCAAGTTGTGGTGTAAAGCTACCCGGACCCGCCCGGCTTAACTAGTAACCACAACATAAATTAATTAATGCCTCGTGATTAGGGTTAAGTCATGGTCCACTTAATACTTAACCAATTTGGGCTTGGTAGATTAATCAGGGTTAAGTCGTGAACTCATCGTTACACTTAACCAAGTTAATCCATGATTAGCAAGAGGGTTAAACCATACTTAACCCACTAGAAAAATCCTAGCAATGGAGGTCCACTCCAGCAGTAATCCCAAGTTCGTATCATTATGGCCCTAGGGTCTAGGCTAGGGTGTGGGGCACGAATTACTGAACTGGAGGTAAGTGACCAAAAACGACGGCAGAGTGGTACGCCGGTGTAGTTCCGGGCAGACCATGGTCGTGCACATAGTCCGAAGCCGGGGAAAATATGCACGGGTACCAGTAGATCGAGACTGTGCACGCATGATTATGGTATCCAGGGGTTGACACCCTAGGGCTTGATACACCCGACGGGAGACCCGACACAGTCTGACTACAATTATGTTTGGGCCGTATGGACACCAACACATGACGAGTTAGGCTTATAGGGAGCCGATCGACTAGACCGTTTGGTTGGACCGCGTATTAGGGTCACTTCATGTTATTGGGCCAAAGCTTGGGCCAAGGGATCAATACTTGTTTATTCAAGTCATGTTAGTTTGCTAGTACACCTGTGGTGCAAAACCTTAATCCTGATTATGCGATGACACCTTTATCTACCTTGTTAGTTAATCATCATGCCAGTATGTAGTTATCCATATGTTCATCTCAGCTTTCATCATGCCAGTTAACTTTATTAGTTTACATTGATTGTAGTAGGGCTTACTCAGTCTTTTTGACTGACCTGTTTTCCTTTCGCCTCTTTTCTTCCGTTCCCCCCCCCCCCCCAAGGTTCTCAGGGTGGGAATATTGGAGCTTAGCTTGGATTTCTGATCGCTTGCTTGTGGGATTTTAGCTCATGTACGGTCTTGACATGAAGCTAGCTATGGTTATCACTTATTTTGGGGATAGTACTTATGTATTTCAGTTTTTCAGTAATGTTGTTTTTATCTAGACTTGTGTATTTGGAAAGTTGACATTATGTTGTACCAGACTTGTTTTGAAATGGTTTGAAATCTTCCGCTGTTTTATCTACGTTATTTACTCTGTTTACATATATACATATGTTCTTGTTCTGCCTTGATATATCATTATGCATGTTTACCTGATTCAAACGCCCCTCCAAAGTCAGAGTGCTTGCAAGAGCCACCCTGGCGGAGGTGGGGTGTTACGCCCCCATCAAAACTTCTACCCCCACTCCAGCACCTTCCCCGTCTTCCTCTTATGCTATTTCAGTTCGATGATCACAAAAAAAAAAAAACGAAATAAAATGAAAAGAGCGTGGAGGACGTAGCAAAGCCAGTGGTAGCCACAATGTAGGAAACATCTTATAGGATGAAGAAAATGCTTAGGTTCAAGTAAATGCTTCGGTTGGAGAAGATATCAATGTTCCTGCTCGTGGTAGACGAGAGGAAGTTACAAGATGCCGAGCTAGATACAGATGAGATGCGGTTCTGGATCCGCAAATCGATCATAATTTAGGATCTAAGAATGAATGGAGCAATTTCTGTGTTCTTCCCAATGATTAACAACACTTTAGCACACGCGTGGAAGATTCTATAAACGATCTAATTTAAGATTTCAATACCATTTTCGTATTTTGGATTATAAATTGAAATATTGACCAATTTATAATTAGGCCTGTCGAGATCGCACCCGTGGCTCCTAGCCTAGGGTGATCATTTGTATGAAACAATTTGGAATTTCAATATCCATGACATTATTCACACATTTCTTGAGAATACAAGACCTGGTGATTTTATGAGTACATATACTTGATTATCTCTAATTTATTGCAGACTTTTTAATTACTTCATATAACCATAAATCTATTTAGTAGTTATTCAAAATCTTTTAAATTTGGTTGTTCAGTTGACCAATGTGTGTTGCAGCATGTTGATGTAAGACCAATCATGCATTTCATTTTGGTATTGGAAAGTTAGGTTTTATTATTTTATACCTTATCATGCTTACCATAATAGCGGTAGGATGAAGGAGATAATACCTTTTATCAGCCACACTGCCTCAATTTGACTTACATGATGGATTGTATTCCTGAGTGCAACTACGAGTAGTTTACATTACAGATGCAATCTTTGGATTGATATATCCATACAAGGAAAAAACAATTTGGAGATTGCACGAATTTAATCATATTATCTTCATGATGAGAACACTATTATTTTATAACCCACTGAGCACGTTGTTGGTTGGAGCAACACAAAGCACGGCACATATAGCAACGGCTTTAAGGCATCGACAGCTGTTGTAAAAAACCATTGTTGTTTGCCCCGTTGCTAACATGAAAAACAACCGAAAAAGTGACGGCTCCGTCATCAAATTAGCAACGGCTTGTTACGACCAATCGTCCACATGGCAGTTAGTTGGTTCTCAGGTGGACATCACAAAGCATCACTAACCGTTACAAAACTGGAATGAAATGTCGTTGCAAGCCGTCACTATACCGGAGCAATAAGTCGTCGCAAATCTGGGTAATATTTGCTTTTCCTGCCAGCACCTTATATGCTTCCAACCACATACACATTCATCCATCAGAAACATTATCATTCTATCATCCATCACAAACATTACTATTTCATCATTCCACCATATAGTCAAATATATTGAAAATAATCAATATTCAGACAACCATATCATTAACTGACACATATTCCATCATCCATCAAACAAAATACCAATACTCCAACCATAAAACAACTACTAAATACAAAAATCATCAAAAAACTATCAAATCCATCAAACAATTATACTAAGTATCAAATTCATCAAACCAAATATATACATAAATCATACCCATAGAAAATATCCATCAAATCAAACTTCAAGATAGCAACCTATGCATCACCATCGTCAGACACGTCCGCATCACCCTGCCCAGACATTGACTCATGCTCTTGAAAATAGGTAGAAATATGTTCATTTGTCTGCTGCGCTAAGAAACTTTTTCATCAATCATTGATCTCATCCAGCTGTCTCTGTATCTCAGCTATCTCCTCCTCAGTCATGGATCTCCTATAAGCCCTTTGAAAATTAAGATTCTGCAAAATAAATCATATTAATATTCGAAAACAAAACATACAACAACCAGTGGACTAAATTTCATATTATCGTTAAATAAATAAAAAGGTCATCAACATTAACTGGTTATATGATTCGATATAAAAATGTTTGTGCTTGATTTTCATTATTTTTTCTAAAATGTGTTTGTAATTTAATTTATTTGTAACTTCGCAGATATTTGAAGTTACAAGTAAAATTGCATCAATTTAGACAATTTACATATAAAACTCTTTTAGTAAGTTATATTTTTCATTGAGGAATAAACCTTTAAGCAAATATAATAGTTTTTAATAAAGCCTTTGTAATGTTTAAATTCAAACAAATTTTTTCACTCAAGCTTTTATATAAATTTGATAGACAGAATAGTCTGTTGATAGACAACTTTTTCTAAAAAGTTAGCAGGTATGAAAATGAAATGGAAGGATCAACACTGATTTATTATGTATTTGGTTAAAATTAAGATGATACTGTAACTAACAAATTAAGAAGGGAAATGCAATGTGAATATGTCTAACTTTATTATGCAACAAAATGATCGATGCTATCATTGTTAATATGTCTAACTTTTCACAATTTAACACAAAGGAAAAATATAATGTTTAAGGTCTTTAAATAAACATGCATCTAAATATGTTTATTTACAATCATAAACACTACAACAAATTGACCCTATTACGACTGTGGAAACCCGTTGTAAAATACATTTTACAACGGTGACGTAACCGTCGTATATTAAGAAGTTATAATAGACTAAAATCTTTTATAACTGTTTTGCATAGTTGCAACACGGTTGTGACTTCGTATTTTTTACAACTGCTTTTCACTGTTGTAATAAACTTTATTACAACTTTTATGCACCGTTGTAGAAGTACCTACTATAACTTTTATATACCGTTGTGACTTCGTAATTTTTACGACTATTTCTATCGATTTTAATACACTTTATTACAACTATAATTGAATACATTTTGCAATGCAACAAAAGCTGGGTAAACATAAAACAAATTGATATAAATTCAAACCATCGGCTTCATTCATATAGAAACCGTTACAACTTTATATTAAAAATACAGAACTAATGAATCATGCATCATCACAATAATACATATCAATTCTTCATTACAAATGATGATTACAAAAACTAACATCCGCTTGAAAGACATCTGTTCGTCTAGATTTTGGAGCAACAAGTAAGCTGGAATAAATTAATGAACTTATAAGATGATTGCAAAGTTGATAAATTTTAATTTAGCTTACTGGTAAACTTAATAGCAAACATAATTTTCTTACCTTTTTTTTTTTAGAATCTAATCTTACTGGAGACGACACACAAGATATATGGCTTTAAGTACTCCTACAACTACATTAAAATAGGTTAGTTGACTCAGCCAAGATATCCTATAGATAATTCATCAATAGCTTAATTTAGCTGTCATAAGTAGCAAAATACTTTATCTAAATTGAGTGAATAAAAAGCTTAAAATTCAAGGAAGACAACTTGTTCCAAGTACTAATTTTATAGTGTTTCACAAAATTCGAAAGTAGGTCAAATAATAGTATCCAGAGCGTATTCATAATATCTTCGTTGTTCGATCTATATTAACCCTAGAGGAGGGGGGTGAATAGGGTTTATTAAAATAATTTGAGATATTAAAACAGATCACAGAACAGATTGCAGCAGATAAAAAAATGCATAAAATAAATAACACAGAGATTTTACCTAGCTTCGGCAAACCCTGCCTACTGTTGCATTCCCCAAAGTTTCTACTAGGTATTAGTCAACTATTACAATGCTTATAACACTTGTAAACTCGCGACAATTCCTAGTTTAGATGTCCTAACCCTACGCTCAAAACTTATCCCCAAGTTTCTACTAGGTGCTACACAAAAGGCCACGCAATCTCGCCTTAGTTACACTAATTCTACTCTCAAAACGCTGTACCGATTTTAACCCCAAAATCGGATTTTTTCCCTCTACAAACCCTGTAACAAAAACTCTAGTTTAGAGATAAATTAGAAAACTACCTAGTTTTACACCAAAAGTAGAAAACAGTTTGAATGGTTACAAAAGTAAAAACAAAACAATAATAAAAAGAATAGAAAAACCCCTTTTCCCTTAACAAAATAAGCCAGTCCCTTATTTCATTTATTCCTCTTTGCTCCAAATAGAAATGGCGGCCAACTCTTATCAAATTAGGGTTTTTCTTGAAATATCCAAATTGCGCCTTGATTTATTGATGTGCTTTGATTTTGTGATGAACTTCAAGTAAGTTGTCCTTCGTCTGTCGATTTTGCTTGGGATTCTGATCGAAATCGATTGTGAGTAATCTAGTTTGATTTCTCTGTAAGCTTTTCGATTTGTTGCTTGGAATTTCAATTTCCATAAATGCCTATGATGATGTGGTGTAGTTTATACAGGGTAAAGAAACCCTAAAAAAAATATTCTCTGATTTCGTTTGCTTTGATTTTGCTTGTTGTCCATTTTTGTTGTTGCGTGATTTATTGATTTAAATGCCATGAATAAATGAATGCTTCTAGGCCTTGAATTCATGTAAATTTATTGCCCTATATTCATGCAAGATTTATCCCCTTTGTTGATTTTTCTGGAATGAATCGGCTTTAATTAATTGCGTGATTTCTGGACATTGAATTTGATGAATTTGTAGGAGAAATCTGCCGAATATATTGTGATGATTTCTTGCCAAACACTTGCGGTGCCCATTTAAAAACCGATTTTAAAATTTGAAACCTTTCATAAAATTTCTGCAATGATCTCTTGCGAAAAATAAAAACTGTGCATTTGTTTCTCTATGACTTTGAAAAGGAAATGTTTATCACCTGTGATCATATCCATATATTGATTGTGTTGATGAAATCAATTGTGAATTTCCCTTTTTAATCCACGCTATGAATTCAATGCATTGCCACTATTTTATTATGTTCATGTATGTGCTTTTCTAGAACAATATTTTGGGATTACTAATTTGCAAACTTGCCTAGTTTGACCCCCATGTAATCTGCGTATGCTTGTTCATTTCATACCATGTTTGCACTTGATCTTTGAACTTGTACACTATCTTAATTATTGTACCTTGTTGTACCATTGGCTAGATTGTTCCACCATGCATCTCTTACTGCTATGCTTCATTTACCATTGCTACTTGACCCCATATATATGTGCATACCATTTTTATGGTTAGATTGTGTGTGCTCTTGACCACTTGAAAATCTGAACTATTTGAGCCATTCAAGGGATGACCTGAACTTGAAATGTTTCATTTGTGCTGATATATTCCCAGTTTTGGCTTTGGTTGATTTTCCTATGTGAGTTTCTAGAGACCTTATAAATTCCTATGTGAGTTTCCGGAGACCAAATAAACATCCCATATATACATTCAAGATTGAATATATTTTCATTGAGATTTCACATAAAATTAAAAGAGGATTCTTTATTTGTATTCAAATCGGACTTGATTATGTTACTGCCTTACTTATGTTGTGCTCATTGATATGACTAGTATGATTTCTTCTTTCTTGTTGCATGCTCACTTGACCATTCTCTGTCACTAACTATTGCACGCTTGAACTTGTACGATGATGAACTGGCTTTTGGTATGTCACATATACATATCTGCATTCATTTAAATTGCCCTGCCCCCTTGTTTCTATTGCACCATGTATAGACATCGACATGCATTTGCTCTTGGGATTTTCGTCGCAATGTGTACTTGCTGAATCATTTGAAAAAAAATTGTGACACCCTACGTCCGTTAATGTCATTCATTAAGAGAATACATTAAGTTTCGTGAAGCGTTATAGGTAAACATAAACAGAAACATTAGAAGATAGATATAAAATAGCAGTGGAGTTAAAAAAAATTATTAATCATAAAGCATTGTGGTTCAAAACATCATATGTCTGATAATATATAAACCCAGTACATCATCAAAACTTGTGTCTTGCACTTAAAACATTAGAGTACAAAAATAAAAGAAGCGTAATTCCCCAAATAAAAACATAGCCATAGTAGATAAGAGCTCAAGTAATACATCTAAGCAGCTCCAAGCAAGATGAAAGCAAAATCCTGGTCAAGCTTGAGTTTTCCCACCCTGAGAATCTTGAGGGTTGGGGAGGGGGACAGAAGGGAAAGAAGAGGAAACAAAATGGGTTAGACATAAGGTCTGGCGAGTCCAGTTACTTTTAGCAAATAAATAAGTAAAAGCGTCATGAAAGACATATAAAGTGGATAAGAAAGATAACATCATAAAAGGAAGGCATGACAAGGTAAACATGATAGAGTGTAATGAGCTTCTCTAATAACTCCTCTGCATCAATACTAGTATAACCAAAATAAGATGATCCCAACAACTGTAAGATGGTAGACTTTGGCGTACTTCCAGTGAGAGGTTTTCACCCCATACAATCAACAGGCAGCCCAAACGTTCTGGAGTTACCCCTATGGATAATAACAGGCTCCTAAACATACCGGAGTCTAAGTGTACCCTAATTACTACCCTAATCAATCGGCTTCCTACTCCGTAAATACCCTGTGATGGCCCCATAGTAGGGTGTATCACTCCCTAAAATGGAAACCCTTCATTTTCCGGATGTGCACAACCATATCTACTAGTGCCACGGCGTCTTATATTCCTCTGTCCGGACCATGCATGCACATGACCCAGTCGGTATGCACCGCCCACACCGTCCCCCACTTTTGCATCTCTTACAATCATCCCAGTAGGCGTGCCCTGATTCCGACCTAGTCCGGAGTACTCGTTTGATACCTATATAGGGGTTACTGACTGAAACAGGTCCCACACATAAGATGATGCAAGCTCTCCTCTTTGTCTTGCATCCGCACTAGGTTTTCCACAGATTATGCCTACCTATTGTTGTCCTAAAATTGCATAATCCCAATAGGTTAAGCTTGTGGTCCTATATATATATATTACCCACCCTTCCAGATTTACTTAACCCACCCAGTGTTTCAAACAAGTTTACTTAACCCCTATTCAAGTTCATGTTCAAATAATCCTTATGGATTCAACTAGGTTAAGTATTTCAATTTGTTACCATGTCCATTTATGGTTATAATATGCTAGACCTCCCACATTAAGCCCACCACTTGTGGACGCTGGATATGTCGGGTGGTTCCGGGCAAACTTCTTCCACAAGTCGAGCTTAACCTCGTGTCTTAGCACGTCTCATGTTTGTGCACCTAGACACCTCACATTAGATTCACCACTTGTGCTCGCTGGATATGTCGGGCGGTTCCAGGCAGACTTCCACCACAAGTCTAATCTAACCTCATGTCTAGGCGCGGTTATAGTTTCTAGTTACTTTAATCCTAGACATTCAAATTATTAACCAAATTTACCTGTGCCATTATAGGTTTTCATGCCCCTTTCCCAAGTTATGTTCATAATGAACCATATGCCCCAAATTAATATTATTACACTTTATTCAAGTTATGCCCAAATTCCCAATTACCAGTTATACCTCAATTCAATGTTTTCCCCTTATTTCAAATCTAACACATTCACGTATTTCAGCGGCATGCCTAGGCTCGAAGGTAGCCTGGCTATAGAAAAATAAAAGGGAAAAGACAGAGGAAAAAAAAAGATGAACATATTAACATGATGGTTATATAATGGCAGAAACATGCATAAAACATATAGTGTCATAATGACAAGGTAGGCATATAGGAACAGATCTAACGAACATATGATAATAGGACCGGTTCTAACATAATAGGGATATGCATGATATGATCTAAACAATGATTTAGATGTCCAATTAATAACAGATCTAATTTGGCCATAAACATAATAAAACAGGAATAAAGTGATCTAAACAGTGAATTAGATCTACAATCAAAGGTAGATCTGACATGATAAAAGTAAAGATCCAAATCATAGTCATGTCAGAATATCACAGACACACAAGTTAAAACAGATCTAATATGATTCAAGCAGTCACAGCATAGATCCAAATTATAGTCATATCAAGTTTAACTTTTAATTATTTTAGATCTAAAAATAACTTAAAATCACAGTGTTTGGATCTGGAAAAATAGAGAAGGGATTGCTAACGTTGAACTACAGATCTCTGAGCTTGAATAACTTGATTGTAGAAGAAGAAAAAGGCTTGATTTGATCTGGGCTGAGGCAGCGTCTAGTTCTCCATTATTTTTTGTGTATAAAAACATGAGAAATGAGGCCATACATATAGTTGCCAGCCCCAAACCTTAATCTGCCACGTCTGCCCTAGGGGGTTCGACGCCCCCCGGGGGGTTGACCAACTCCTAGGCGGGATATTTCCCGCTCACCTCATTTCTGCGTGATTTGAACTGTTTTGACTTAATTTTGAATTTCTGGACCATATACATGTATATATATTCTTCTTGCATATATACAAACTTCAAACCTTAATAACTTCTTCATATGATGTCCATTTTACGCAGACCATGTATCTATTTTGACCAGAATTCCGAGATAGACGCAATGACACAGTCCATTTCCCTTAATTCTGAGTATTAAATTAATTATTCTTTAATTTGTCCTCTTTAGTGTTGATAAAATTATGGGGTGTTACATTCTCCGCTACTCAAAGGATTTCGTCCTTGATATCTCTAAGTTAAGAAGAATGTATATCTTACCATCTATCACCCATCTACTCATCCACCAATCACAGGCATCCATTGTCCTTAAAGACTTCTAATGCTTATATAAACATATGGAAAGGTGTATGTATATGTCCCAACACTAATGCGAAGATCAGGCGGTCCACTGGTCCAGTCGACCACCTTAATGCAATGTGTGTCAATGTCATGAATCCAACATGTATGCAAATAATCCTATTATAACATGTAAGTTCTATATGAGTGCACATTCATACGTCCAAATGCAACATCCATATGATGATACATCCAATTCCATCCATTAAAAGAAGAAAAAAATGCATACACATCCATATGCGTTTTGAGAGTGATTGAGCCAATTTAGTGCCAAATATGTGTGTATATGCATCAATGAGCAACCACTAGCAAACACTTGCATCCATCAAACATAACATGTCTCAAACAAATGTTTACATCCATAGGATTCCTACCTAAAGGTCGAAGATTAGATCGATAGGATATACTTTAAATGATAAAAACATGCATAAATAAAAGCTTTGGAAAGGAAGTTAAGAACATACCCTCGAAAAGAAAAGAGTACGAAGAAAGAATCTTGTCTTCGGTTTCCCAAGTTGCATCATTTGGGTTGTCTCCCTACTGAACTTTCATCAACTTGACTTATCTATTACGTAGCTTCTTAACTTTTGATCCAAGAATATGGGTAGGAACTCGTCTGACTGTCGCTTCCCGTTCCACTTCTACTTCCTCCAATATACTCGGCTCAACTACTTCCGCGGTATCATGCAAGCACTTCAGCAAATGAGAAGCGTGGAAAACATCATGAACGCTGGATAGTCTCTTTGGTAGCTTTACTCTTGTAACATCCCACCTCCGCTAGGGTCACCCACAAAGGGAAAGCACTAGGTTTGGTGAACTATTATCGAGGTAAACATGCACAGAATATTACAAGACAGAACATATATAAAACTGCGGAAGTAAAACAAATTTCATTACCTTATAAAATAAGGTCTAAAGCCTTTTTCATCAGAATACATCAAAACCTGCCTTGCAATAGTAAAGAAGCATAAAACCTTTTCATAAATTATTCCCCAAAATAAAGCGGTGAAGCAGCCATAGCCAAGAGAAGACCAAGCTATACATGATGACCTTCAAGCATAAGAGGTCTGAACTAAACAACAACATTTCCTCCCTGAAAACCTTGGGGGGGGGGACGGAAGACAAAGAGGCGTAAGACAACGGGGTCAGTCATAAAGACTGGTAAGTCCTATCTACTTCCAGCATAAAAACAGGTAAAGGTAACATGACATGCATAAACTGAAAGTAAACATAACGATGATAACAAGATAGATAAGCTAGACCAAGATAACAGGATGAACCACTGTATCAAGATAAACTAAGGTATCACATTGCAGGTTTCTATCAAGTATAAAATCCCGAGGTATCTATCATGTATATTTACTCTGCACCTCCCGTACTAGTATCCCAACCCGTGTCATGTGTTAACTATAAGATGTCTGTTGCCCAATGTCATGAAATGGCCCATGCCGACCTAACATATCGCATATGTAGGTTTTCTCGACTCGTATCTTTCTTCCCATTTATATGTTCAGTCCTTGCCGTAAATTGTACGGGCTTACTCTCGTAATTCTATACTACTCCAACGTAGTACCATTTATCCCTGAAATCGTTTGGACATTCACCCTAGATTTGGCTAAGTTTTCCTATCATGAATTACCGCGTATTCAACTAGGATTTATGCCACCTAGGACCGCTAGGGATTATGCTACCTAATAAACGTTCTCGTATCTCGGTTTTGGGTTCGAGCCACCTAGGGCCACTAGGGATTACGATACCCGTCAACCACGCCCTTCTTCCCACGTATGTATCGTGAATCATTTTTCCATGTCTAGATGCACATGTATCTCAATGTTCCATCCGAGTCCCGTGACAGAATACAGGACTCGGTCGGGAGCTTTAGGTTATCAGCCGATGCAGATATCAAGGTCTGTTTTTCTACCGGTGGTTATGGTCCCACGTGACCCCCCCCTCAACTACTGAAAGGCAAAACAAGAAAGATCATGTATGAGAACTACACTACGACCATCAATGCCCCACTCCCAAATGGCCAACCTCACCCATAACTAGATAGCAAGTATGGTCTGTTGGGTGTTCTCTGCCTTTCCGTACGTACACGATTGACTAAAGATGATAGGTGGCCGACGATGTGCTATATAGGGCTACCGTAAAAATATCGCCGACCCCACGCTAATCCACCCCAGTCTTTAAGTTGCTCGCATAGCAACGAAGGCATACCCTTGGCTCTTCTACCGCAGACCTTAACCTCTGTGAGCCAAGGAGGATCATCTGCCACCTCAAAGAGGGATACCAAGAGTATCCTCACGTTCCCCGAAGCTACCGCTTCATCACCCAGTTCTTTGGAGCCTTTATCTAAATCAGATATTGCTCCACCTCGTGTATTTGCTGAAGCGATGACCTACCGAATCGGGTTGCTCATCTACTATGAACTGGTCCAATTTCCTTGACTAAGAATTATTACTTAGTTATCCTTAACTAAGGTTTATCACTTAGTTTCTTATCCTGTTATCCTTGTTAATTATGATTTCCTGCTTAGTCCCCTAAACTAGGGTCTCGTCTAATGGGTTAAGTGTTGTCATTCGAGTTCATGACTTAACCCGCCCACGAATCATGTCAAAATTTGCTAAGTATTCAAGTTCAAGACTTAGCCCTACAAACCATGTGCCCAGTTGGTTAAGTATATCAAGAAGTCCATGTCTTAACCCCATCAAATTATCATGTCAGGTTGGTTAAGTATATACAAGCAGTTCGTGATTTAACCGTATCAAATCATCGAGTCAAATTGGTTAAGTGTAGGTTAACTTAACCCATTAAATCATCGTGTATAATTGGTTAAGTATAGGTTACTTAACCCCATTAAATCATCGTGTTTAAATTAGTTAAGTGTAATTTATCTTAACCTCATCAAGTTATCATGTTAGATTGGTTAAGTGTTGGTTAACTTAACCTCATCAAATCATCACGTTAGATTAGTTAAGTGTAAGTTAACTTAACCCTCATCCACTAGTCATATTTATAATGGTTAAGTATTTTCCCCTCATGTGTTTACTTAACCCTACCATGCCCCGCGTTATCCCGATCGGGTTTTATCAACCCATTTAGGTTAAACTAACCCATTTACTAATCGTGTTACATGGTTAAGTGACTTTAAGTAATCAAGTCCGGTCTTACTTAACCTACCCATTTCATGTCATATCGGTTAAGTGTCACTTAGCCAAATTTAATTAACCTTATCATGTGGTATTAAGTAAATTAATGCACTCTCAACCTCTCACATTAGACGTTGTTGTGGTTACTGGTTATGCCGGGCGGGTCCGGGCAGATTTACACCACAACCTAGTCTTACCTCTGGTTTCAAGCGCGATATGACCAACTACTCACATTGGGTCCTATTGTTTGTAGCTACTAGATTTGCCGGGCGGTTCCGGGAAGATTTATGCTACAAACTCAACCCAACCTCGAGTTGGCCACTTTCATGTTTTACTACGTATCATGTTCATGCCAAATTTAGGCCTTGATTAAGTCCATGTTTTTCACTTATGCCCATTGTCCCATTTCTTGGTGTAATTCATGTCAAGTTCACATGTTCCATATTTTTCTAAGTGTCATCCCCACGTTTATTACCATTACATGTTACATGTAATTTCATGTCAAGTTCATAGCAAATTTCAAGCTTTGCCTAGACCACCCAAAACGTATTCCCAACGGACATGAAAGCGAATCAACATAGTAGGAAAATATGACAAAAGACGGTATAAGATGGCAAAGGTGAATCACAAGTTAAACATGGTAACGTTTGAGGTAAAAGGTGTTCACATAACTAGCATATTGCATATCGGCCTCAAAACATGTATGATAGCATAAAGGGATTGGCCTCTAACATGCATGATATCATAAAAGGATTGGTCTCAAGCATGCATGATATCATATCCTAGGTATATCATCTTATGAATGTGAGCGTCATGAGGGGTTTTGGGTTCCTTTACATGCATAAACCCAAAATGTTTCACAAGTCAAAATGGTTCTAAGGGTTCATGCCATCATTCCACAAGTAAAGATCCAAACTTGCATGATAAACTAGGTCAAACACAACATGAATGGCATGATTTAATCACTAAAACATAGCCCAAAGTCATGGGTTCAAGAAAGGGGCAAAACTAGGTTTACATAGGCTAACATACTTATGCTTCATCTCATTTTATTCCATGTCAACATTAGAACTACCGTTTAGATCTACAAGTAGCTAGAACTTACTTAGCGAGGCTTAGAGACATTGGGGCATGAATCGTCATAGGATTTGCGTAGCAATGTTGATCTACTTCCACGATTTGATGTAGAAAGCTTGCACCTTTTGATTTGAATCCGATTTGAATGCATAAGCTCTTGGAGTTGGAGATGGAGGCCATGATCAAGAGAGAATTGGGCAGCACTTCGTTGTTAGATTGATTTTGAGTGATTTAGGTTAGGTCCTAGGGTGTTTTTATAGAGATTAGGAGTAGTTTAGGCCCTTAGATTAACCCTAGGATAGATCTGAACCCTCAAAATCTGTCACAGGCCAATAGATCAGACCCAAATGAGCAACCAGGTGCACCAGGTAGACCAGACCCAAAATGGGTTTTCGGGCCAGGTCAACACCCGTGTCGACTGGGCAGTCGACCTGCCCCTGGGCGTGTCGACACCCCAGTCGAACTAGGGCTTGGGCGGGAATTTTTCCCGCCCAGTCTGTTTGGCTCCAGATTTGAATTTCGAACTGTTTTTGAACTTGAATTTTTCTGAAAACTTTGACGGGCCATAACTTGGTCATACGGACTCAAATTTTCGAAAACTCGAACTCTATTTCGCGTATTTTTCCAAGACGAACGCAATGGCACAGCCCGTTTCCCCTGATTCAGATTTTATAATTTAATTCTGCCTTGATTCTTGTCTTAACACGTTATAAAAATCCGGGTTGTTACATTCTCCCCTCCTTAAAGGATTTCGTCCCCGAAATCTCTAAGTTAGGAAGATCGTATCCTACCATCCATCATCCATCTACTCAAAACACCATCCACAAGCAACCAATGTCCTTAGACGATTTCTAATGCTGTATGTACATACGCAAAAAGTGTGTGTATATGTACTTATCTAATGTAAATGATCAGGCCTGAGTAATCTTCTAAATGCAAAATATGTTTAGTGCCATGAATCCAACATGTATGCAAATAGTCCTAGTCATATAAACACTATATGTGTGCACAACCATTCATCCACATGCAACATCCACATGATAACATATTCAATTTCATCCATAAACAAGTACAAATACTCGTGCACATGCAATATGAGATGTGACTGAATCGACCTAGTGTCTAATGTGTACTCAATCATCCACAAGCAACCACTAGCAACCACTTGCAACCATCAATCATAACATGTCTCAAACACATGTTTACATCCATAGAGTTCTACCTAAGGTTCTCAAGATAGGATCGAAAGATAGAAGCAAGTAAAAACTCTGTGTCCATTAGGAAATGTCAAAACTGGAAATCTACGTCACATATATACTAATTAGGAGAAGAACTCCCTAAGCACCGGCCCTAGAGACCAAAATCAACATCAGGCTGACACCCAAAGAATTACTCAGTCAAACCAATATACGTTTCGAGGAACTAAGCATGATGGACTCCTTTTTGGTCACAAGGGAATCCCTACCTAAAACCAACCTGTATCCTATTAAACCCAAAAGGTTTAGTCAACCTAACGGACACCTTCAAATCCTAACATGTATTATTAACCAATGAGTCATACCCCCTATGGAGTTTGAAACGGAAATGAGATCGAGAATAGGACCGAGAGGATATGCATAAAAGATAGCATGCGGGTAAGTTCTATAGGAAAAACAGGGACCAAGGATATACTCTTAAAAAGAGATATGATGCGCGTATCTTGTCTTCAATCTTCTAAGTCGCATTTCCTTGAGATAAATTCCATTGCGCTTTGACCATCCTTAACTTCATGATTTCGTGGCCTCTTTACTCCTATTTCCAAATATGAGCTGGAACTCACTTCATTGTCGCCTCTCGTTCCATTTTTACTCATTCTCCCTCTAGTATACTTGGCTCAACCATATCCGTGTACTCTTGGTTTTCATGCAAGCTCTCCAAAATTCACTAGTGAATCATGGATCTTGTTTACTTGCTCTACGGCATTCAACGCAGAAGAATTTTATCTCTTGGAAACAAACAGATGCCAACCATGTTACCAAGTGTACTTACTAGAGTAATTTCCATAACTCATGCATAAGCTAAATGAACCATCCGCCTTAGCGGCGAACTCTACTCGAACGGATTACCAACAAATGCATCAAGAGATTCTAGATAACCAATCATGACAGAACCCTAAAGGTTACACGAGACTTCGAGGGTATTACCAAGGCAAGTCAAGAGTCTAACTACCCTCCTTTCAGAACCGAGAATGGCACCCTTACTGGATAAACACTCCTTTCCTAGAATCAACCCATAGCTTAAAAGCATAAGCACTATTCCCAAAAGTCATAGATGTCCTCAAATCCAAACAAGTCATGAATAAATGGGACGATCCCCCAACAGGATTTGAGACACAAGCGGGACCCTCTATTGTGCTAGTACTAATGTGCAGAGATTCAACTATCGAAGCAAGATTTAAAAGGATGCGATGTACCAAACAAAGTCCTGACGGGATGATAGAAAGGAAAACCTTTAACTGAAACGTTACCATCCCTCTTAGGTGAGAGTATACAATTGCCCTCTCGACGATCTTGTTCTTTGCTCATGTCCTTGTCCTATAGTACTTAACTACCTTCTTGCGCTGAGTCTTATTCGCTTTATCCACTCCTATCCTTTCTTGTATAACACGGTAACGGGTCTCTCGAGAACTTCCTCCATCGCACGGAAAGCATTTACGTAGCTAGAAAAGGATTAGTCGTAGTTCAAACTACTGTGACTACAGATAGAGGAAAGAAAGGAAAAGAGATTCAATCAAGGAAACAAAGGATAGTGCTAATGGCCTTTGGGGAATAGCCTTTAAAAATAAAACCTTTCTTGAAAAATTCTTCTTTGTATACAGTTTGGAAAATAGTTTCAGAAGGTTTTTTAAAAACTTTTGCCCAGTCTGGTAACCTTGCTCTGATACCAAATGTAACACCCCACCTCCGCTAGGGTCACTCACAAAGGGAATGCACTAGGTTTGGTGAAGTATTATCGAGGTAAACATGCACAGAATATTAAAAGACAGAACATATATAAAACAGCGAAAGTAAAACAAATTTCATTACCTTATAAAATAAGGTCTAAAGCCTTTTTCATCAGAATACATCAAAACCTGCCTTGCAATAGTAAAGAAGCATAAAACCTTTTCATAAATTATTCCCCAAAATAAAGCGGTGAAGCAGCCATAGCCAAGAGAAGACCAAGCTATACATGATGACCTTCAAGCATAAGAGGTCCGAACTAAACAACAACATTTCCTCCCTGAAAACCTGGGGGGGGGGGAACGGAAGACAAAGAGGCGAAAGAAAACGGGGTCAGTCATAAAGACTGGTAAGTCCTATCTACTTCCAGCATAAAAATAGGTAAAGTTAACATGACATGCATAAACTAAAAGTAAACATAAGGATGATGACAAGATAAATAAGCTAGACCAAGATAATAGGATGAACCACTGCATCAAGATAATCTAAGGTATCACATTGTCAGGTTTCTATCAAGTATAAAATCCCGAGGTATCTATCATGTACATTTTCTCTGCACCTCCCGTACTAGTATCCCAACCCGTGTCATGTGTTAACTATAAGATGTCCATTGCCCAATGTCATGAAATGGTCCATGCCGACCTAACATATCACATATGTAGGTTTTCTCGACTCGTATCTTTCTTCCCATTTATATGTTCAGTCCTTGCCATAAATCGTACGGGCTTACTCTCGTAATTCTATACTACTCCAACGTAATACCATTTATCCCTGAAATCATTTGGACAGTCACCCTAGATTTGGCTAAGTTTTCCTATCATGAATTACCGCGTATTCAACTAGGATTTATGCCACCTAGGACCGCTAGGGATTATGCTACCTAATGAACGTTCTCGTATCTCGGTTTTGGGTTCGAGCCACCTAGAGCCACTAGGGATTACGGTACCCGTCAACCACGCCCTTCTTCCCACGTATGTACCGTGAATCATTTTTCCATGTCTAGATGCACATGTATCTCAATGTGCCATCCGAGTCCCGTGACAGAATACAGGACTCGGTCGGGAGCTTTAGGTTATCTGCCGATGCAGATATCAAGGTCTGTTTTTCTACTGGTGGTTATGTTCCCACGTGACCCCTCCCTCAACTACTGAAAGGCAAAACAAGAAAGATCATGTATGAGAACTACACTACGGCCATCAATGCCCCACTCCCAAATGGCTAACCTCACCCATAACTAGATAGCAAGTATGGTCTGTTGGGTGTTCTCTGCCTTTCCGTACGTACACGATTGACTAAAGATGGTAGGTGGCCGACGATGTGCTATCTAGGGCTACCGTAAAAATATCGCAAACCCCACGCTAATCCACCCCAGTCTTTAGGTTGCTCGCACAGCAACCAAGGCATACCCTTGGCTCTTCTACCGCATACCTTAACCTCTGTGAGCCCAGGAGGATCATCTGCTACCTCACAGAGGGATACCAAGAGTATCCTCACGTTCCCCGAAGCTACCGCTTCGTCACCCAGTTCGTTGGAGCCTTTATCTAAATCAGATATTGCTCCACCTCGTGTGTTTGCTGAAGCGACGACATACCGAATCAGGTTACTCTTCTACTATGAACTGGTCCAATTTCCTTGACTAAGAATTATTACTTAGTTATCCTTAACTAAGGTTTATCACTTAGTTTCTTATCCCGTTATCCTTGTTAATTATGATTTCCCGCTTAGTCCCCTAAACTAGGGTCTCGTCTAATGGTTTAAGTGTTGTCATTCGAGTTCATGACTTAACCCGCCCACGAATCATGTCAAAATTTGCTAAGTATTCAAGTTCAAGACTTAGCCCTACAAACCATGTGCCAAGTTGGTTAAGTATATCAAGAAGTCCATGTCTTAACCCCATCAAATTATCATGTCAGGTTGGTTAAGTATATTCAAGCAGTTCGTGATTTAACCCTATCAGATCATCGAGTCAAATTGGTTAAGTGTAGGTTAACTTAACCCCATTAAATCATCGTGTATAATTGGTTAAGTATAGGTTACTTAACCCCATTAAATCATCGTGTTTAAATTAGTTAAGTGTAATTTATCTTAACCTCATCAAGTTATCATGTTAGATTGGTTAAGTGTTGGTTAACTTAACCTCATCAAATCATCACGTTAGATTGGTTAAGTGTAAGTTAACATAACCCTCATCCACTAGTCATATTTATAATGGTTAAGTATTTTCCCCTCGTGTGTTTACTTAACCCTACCACGCCCCGCGTTATCCCGGTCGGGTGTTAACAACCCATTTAGGTTAAACTAACCCATTTACTAATCGTGTTACATGGTTAAGTGTCTTTAAGTAATCAAGTCCGGTCTTGCTTAACCTACCCATTCATGTCATATCGGTTAAGTGTCACTTAGCCAAATTTAATTAACCTTATCATGTGGTATTAAGTAAATTAATGCACTCTCAACCTCTCACATTAGACGTTGTTGTGGTTACTGGTTACGCCGGGCGGGTCTGGGCAGATTTACACCACAACCTAGTCTAACCACGGGTTTCAAGCGCGATATGACCAACTACTCACATTGGGTCCTATTGTTTGTAGCTACTGGATTTGCCGGGCGGTTCCGGGCAGATTTATGCTACAAACTCAACCCAACCTCGAGTTGGCCACTTTCATGTTTTACTACGTATCATGTTCATGCCAAATTTAGGCCTTGATTAAGTCCATGTTTTTCACTTATGCCCATTGTCCCATTTCTTGGTATAATTCATGTCAAGTTCACATGTTCCATATTTTTCTAAGTGTCATCCCCATGTTTATTACCATTACATGTTACATGTAATTTCATGTCAAGTTCATAGCAAATTTCAAGCTTTGCCTAGATTACCCAAAACGTATTCCCAACGCACATGAAAGCGAATCAACATAGTAGGAAAAATATGACAAAAGAGGGTATAAGATGGCAAAGGTGAATCACAAGTTAAACATGGTGACGTTTGAGGTAAAAGGTGTTCACATAACTAGCATATTGCATATCGGCCTCAAAACATGTATGATAGCATAAAGGGATTGGCCTCTAACATGCATGATATCATAAAAGGATCGGTCTCAAGCATGCATGATATCATATCCTAGGTCTATCATCTTATGCATGTGAGTGTCATGAGGGGTTTTGGGTTCCTTTACATGCATAAACCCAAAATGTTTCACAAGTCAAAATGGTTCTAAGGGTTCATGCCATCATTCCACAAGTAAAGATCCAAACTTGCATGATAAACTAGGTCTTACACAACATGAATGGCATGATTTAATCACTAAAACATAGCCCAAAGTCATGGGTTCAAGAAAGGGGCAAAACTAGGTTTACATAGGCTAACATACTTATGCTTCATCTCATTTTATTCCATGTCAACATTAGAACTACCGTTTAGATCTACAAGTAGCTAGAACTTACTTAGCGAGGCTTAGAGACTTAGGAGCATGAATCGTCATAGGATTTGCGTAGCAATGTTGATCTACTTCCACGATTTGATGTAGAAAGCTTGCACCTTTTGATTTGAATGCATAAGCTCTTGGAGTTGGAGATGGAGGCCATGACCAAGAGAGAATTGGGCAGCACTTCGTTGTTAGATTGATTTTGAGTGATTTAGGTTAGGTCATAGGGTGTTTTTATAGAGATTAGGAGTAGTTTAGGCCCTTAGATTAACCCTAGGATAGATCTGAACCCTCAAAATCCGTCACAGGCCAATAGACCAGACCCAAATGAGCAACCAGGTGCAACAGGTCGACTAGACCCAAAATGGGTTTTCGGGCCAGGTCGACACCCGTGTCGACTGGGCAGTCGACCTGCCCCTGGGCGTGTCGACTCCCCAGTCGACACCCCAGCCGACCTGGGGCTTGGGCGGGAATTTTTCCCGCCCAGTCTGTTTGGCTCCAGATTTGAATTTCGAACTGTTTTTGAACTTGAATTTTTCTGAAAACTTTGACGGGCCATAACTTGGTCATACAGACTCAAATTTTCGAAAACTCAAACTCTATTTCGCGTATTTTTCCAAGACGAATGCAATGGCACAGCCCGCTTCCCCTGATTCAGATTTTATAATTTAGTTCTGCCTTGATTCTTGTCTTAACACGTTATAAAAATCCTTTCTATTATGGGAAATGGCCCTACGAATCTTGGTGCCAATTTCCCTACAGATCCATAGCGAACAACATTCCTCAAAGGTGATACCTTAATAAAAACATGTCTCCCACTTCAAATTCAATGTCAGTCCTTCTCTTGTCTACGTAGGATTTCTACCTTTCTTGAGCGGTCTTCATTCGTCATCTAATAAGGTCAATCTTCTCGGATGTTTCTCTAACCATCTGGTCCAAATAATAGTTTTTCTGTATATTCTCACCAACAAGTTGGTGATTTACATGGCCGTCTGTATAATGCTTCGAAGGGTATCATGCCAATGCTAACTTGATAACCGTTGTTATAGGCGAACTCTACTAAAGGAAGATGCTCTTCCCAAGTCCCTCCGAAGTCTAGGATACACAGCCTTAAAAGATCCTCAAGAACTCTATTCACCCTTTCAGTCTGTCCATCTATTTGAGGGTGATAAGAAGTACCCAAACACAACAGTGTACCTAATGCTTCTTGCAAGCATCTCCAAAATTCACTGGTGAAAGTGGGGCCACGATCACTTACGATACTGGAAGGTACTCCATGAAGACGGACTATCTCACGAACATAAACTGCTACCAACCAAGTTGTCGTCCTCTTGCTCTTAACTGGAATAAAATGAGCGCTTTTAGTAAATCTATCTACTACAATCCAAATACTGGTGTCTCCTTTCTTCGATCTAGGCAAACCATCTATGAAATTCATAGAGACGCTCTCTCACTTCCACTGTGGAACCTCCAAAGGATGAAGTAAACCACCGGGCTTCTTTTGCTCAACTTTGACTTGTTAACAAACCAAACATTGAGAAACAAATTCCGCCACATCTTTCTTCATCCCACCCCAAAAGAAAACCCTCTTCATATCCCTATACATCTAATTGCCACCTGGATAAATTTTCATCTTAGAAAGATGGGCTTCTTCTAGAACTGTCGTCAACAAACTTCCACTTTGGTGATTACAAAGCCGCCCATCTCGTCGCAACCACCCTTTATGTCTATGGAATATCTACTGAGGTGACCAGAAGTCTCCCTTTACAAAGCCTATCCAAGATGTCTGAAATATGTGGATCATCTCTTAGTGAAGCCCCTATCTGATCCTGTAACGATCCAGAATTTTTAACCAATTTAAAAATGGAATTTTTATTACTTAATTTGAATTTAAATTTGAATTTGAGATAAATATATATGGTTAAGAATATTTAATAATTTGGATAAGTTATATGACAGATTTTACATGAATTATAAATGAGAATGATTATTAATGAGTTTGGATTTATTGATACTATTTGTCGTTCGATCGGATTTGTCAAACCATAAGACGAATTAGTAGCGTTAGAATTAAGTGTTGCCTTTAGTTTTCATAAAATTTAAAAGAAAGTGCTACCAAAAGTTCTTTTTTTCTTAAGACAAGTGTTAAGACACATGTCTTTATGCATGCTCTGTTTCATGCATGATTGCCACTTGCCCCCTTATGTTTCTTTACCTCCTTACTCCTCCTTTCCTATATAAGGAGGCTCTTTCTCCATTTTTTTACCATTCCATTTCCATTTCCTCCTTTCCACCTTCTTCTTAAAGCTTATGGTCATGGTTTCCATGGCATAAGTCTTCCTCTTTTCCACCACCACCTTGCCAAAGTTAGTCATTCTTCTCCTCCACCTATAATATAAAGAGAGATTAGTGTATATTATATTATATATGTTTTGGTAAGAAGACGTTGCGCTGAAATACTGTCCGACGGTTCGCTTAGTTAGGCTCGCCTACCGTGAAGATTTGGAAAGCTGTTAAGTGAGAACTCTTTAACCAAGGTTTATATATTTAATTAGTAGCTAGACTAATTTAATTATAGTAATGAGTTATTATTGGTTAATGAAGATTGATATTTGTTGTGATGGATGATGGACGCGAAGTTTAGAACACACACTATTAAGCGTTAGTGTTATAACGTTTGTGCATAATTATGATTTATTGAATCATGTTGATAATGGTTGCTACGGATGTTTAAATGGTTGTTGATGTTGTTTTGCACACACTATGACACAACAATTATGGTATCACATTGGTGATCGACAAATCTCCTTCATAATTAAAAGCAATATCATTATTGAAATTGAAGGTTAATAATTGGAAAAGAGCTTATGTATGAATTCATATATATTGTTAAAGTCCTTTAAATGAATAAGTAAACACCGGAACATTCTATGATGACAGAGAGGATAGTGTACAGGCTTGGGTTTGGAAATAAAGTTTCCTGCTCTCCCTGGCTATCCCTAACTGATCCGACGAATCAGAAGGTTAATTTAAAGTTATTTGAGTTTAGAAATGAATTGGAATTTATGAAAGTTGAATTTTAGATCCAAAATAATTTGGAAAGTAAGTTTAAATGATTTTAAAAGGGTTATATAAGGATATAATGGTTTTCTAAGGTATTTTGAAGTATCATAGAATAATGGTTATTATGGTCAAAATAGAGCTTGTCGCATGACGACAATTTACGTATTTTAGATGCAAACTTTAAATGCTTATAACTTTTGCAATCTAAACCAGATTTCCATGAAACGGAAAACATTTGATTTACATTAACAAGAGCTTTTAAATGAGTGAAAGAAGATTTTAAATTCGAGTTATAATTTTCAAGTTATGTTTAAAACCATTTTGGGAATTGTCGTTATAAGAGAAGTTATCGACCATAACCATAAACAACCATTTTTAATGTTTCTATAAATGTGGAAAAAATGGTAAAATCATTATAAATTATGTAGAAAATGTTTTGAATTGTAAAGTTAAAGTTTTGACTAAGAAAAGTGATGTTTTGATTGAAGTAATTAAGATAACTGTTTTGTAACGCTTTTGAAAACACTATTGTAATGCTTTCTTTGAAAACAATCTATTTTGAAGTTTTTAACCCGCAAACTATTTTCCGAACTACAAGTAATCATTTGTAAATGATTTGTGGAATGTTTTCAAAGGTTCAAAAGTATTGGAAATATTTTATATGGAATTTAAATTGATATTAATATGGGTTTTCAATTTTAAATAATTGGATATGATTGGAGATAAATCTTCGGATGTTTGATATTAATACGTAGATGATGATTCTTACTATTTGAGGAATTTAAAAGGTAGTGCACCATTATTCCGCTTATAGTGTGAGTTGGATATCGAGATTAATATTAAGTATAAGTTGATGGTATTTCTATCCAAATCTAATGTCAAAGAGTTGAATAAATCTTTTAACTAAATTACGAGTTTCCTTAAGTTGACTGGGTTAAGTTTGATAGAAATAATCTTCAGATTTTTGATATGAAATTCTATGGTGTAAATGTATACTATTTGAGGAATTTGGAAGATAGTACTATATCGTTATTCCACTTATAGTATTCGTTGATTATGAGAATTGATATCGATTATAAGTTGATACAATTTCTGTGTAACTTATGTTCAATATCAATTAATTTGGGTTTTTTCGTGAATCATATCTTTAATAATATCATTCTTGAAACCCAATGAGATTGAGTTGTGGAAATTCATATCATAATTTGGGGATTTGATCAAATCTTTGATTTGAGGAAATTAGAAATAAGGAATTGGGAAGGAAGGATAATCTTTTAGTTAAGAATACATAATTGAATGTTCGGAAATCAATTTAATTGGAAACTAGGGTTGAAATGTGGGGTAAGGGTTTTCAAATGAAACTAGATTTTTGATAAAGAGTTATCAAACGGAAAATTAGTTAAGGCTTTGGGGCTAGACTATCTTGGATTTAGGGGATGTGTTTTAAAGAAGAAGGGTTGTATATAGATTTTGTTAAAGATAATTTGAGAATAGATTTAAAGAAGTTTAATTTAACGAAATCCAAAATGGAAGGAGATTTGGTAGAAAGCCTATGTTTTCCGGGATGGTGTTTTTAATTGCGCTTATTATTTGGGAAGACCAAGATCGGAATTATGTCTGAAAACCAGTCCAAGTAAAAATACGACGTTGTGGAGAAATTGAAGACATTGGAGGCGAAATTGAAGACCGGGACCCTTCGTGTCCTAAGGGCGACTTACTGAATGTCTCGAATGGCTGGCTCCCCTTCGAAGATGGATTTTATATATCAGCTAAGTACCAAGAAGCCCGAACGTATGTGAAGGAATTCCGGATTGTTGTTTCATTCAGACCTAGAACGAACATGTATGGATTGTGTGTCTGACATTGTAATTGACTGCGTAGCGCTGATCTTTATTAATATATATCTGCTTGGTGGCGGAGAATTTATTCTCTTGCCTAACACCCTTCTCTAAGACATATGAGATTAGAGGTTATATATTGATAGAAATCAGTGATGCGTAGTGAATGGACAATGTGGCATACTTATGTTATGTGAAGAGCTATGGATGATTAAAGCATAGCTTATTTAAGCGTAGCTTTGTGTATATCATGACCTCGACGAACCTCACACCCCGGATTGATGGTAAACTGGTGGTCAGATTTTATGTTCGTTTTCATATGTTCGGTGCACCGGGATGTGATGATGATAGGGTACTACGAAGTCCCCAGTCTAGGACACTATTTGTTGGGTACTTTGATTCATGTATGGTGGGTTACTATAACGGAGTCTGAGTCTGGACGTTATCCGCGAGTAGTGGGATGATGCGCGCAAGAAAGTTTGGGAGCCCACGAATGATCTTTCATACCAGGAACTATCATGTTCGAAACCCAATCTCTACTACGAGCCCGTATGGTTTTGATTGTATAGCCTGCTGATTACCGGAGGATTGTCAGTATAATGGGATGGTGCATTATGCTAGCTAGGATTAATACATTTATTTGTGAAAAGGTTTTTCACACTATATATAGTAGTAAAAGAGGATTTTCATGTATGAAGGCATTTTTGGTTATCATAAGGCAAAACTAGCCCATTTGGTGTGAGCTTGCATTGTGTGATGTGGGACGAGCTTATGATAGCTTCATTTATTTCAAAAAGTCATTGCGGATTTCTATGCACTGGTATTCACATTGAATAAACCTGTTTCGCATTGGCGGTGTGGTCCAGTGAATTACCTAACTTTAAAATAAACCCTAAAGACAACTGTTTTGAGTTCTCACTCCAGTCCCATGACTGGCTTGGAGTTTATTGTTCCCACACCTAAAGTCTGGATGCCTATAATTTTTACACGGGCAGCCTAGTAGTTTGGTTCGCAGATTTAGCCTTGGAGTTAGTTGGGGCTTGATTCTGGTTTAACTAGAGCTATTATGTTTGGAGAATTCACATTCTTCCGCCGAGTTTAGTATCTTTTCCGCTGTGTAACCAATGTACTCTGATGTACCTCTTGTAACTCTGAAGTAATATTATTTTAATGATAATGGAAAAGTTGTTTTTATTTTGTGCCAATGTGTAAGTGCCCCTAACAATCCGTCTTTGTGAATGGTTTAAGCTGGTTTAATTACCGGCGAAAACTGAGCAAAAAGCCAGGTCATTACATAGTGGTATCAGAGCTTTGGTTTATGCAAAGCAATGGGGTACGACACATTTGAACAAGTGGAAAGACTCATCAGAGTTATATATCTCATTAGAGATAGGGTTAGTAATATTCTAAAATGAGATTTTGGAGTATTATATTTGAGAGAGCGTATTTGAAAATATGAAATGAGTTTTGAAAAGATTTAATTTGATAAACAAACATATTTTGGAAATATATGGTTAATTATAACCTGGATACTTAATCAAATGATTAAGGTTAAGTTTACATTTTGTGATTATAATTACACATAAAATACTTCTTATGGCATGGTAATTAAGCCTCTTCTAGTGATCAGGAAAACAATTCAAATGCAAATTCCTTTTGGATTTAATTTCACTATTTGGTAACATTTCGAAATATCGATAAACTTGAGCCAAATTTGTTAAGGTAACTAATTAATATGGTTAGAAATTAAAAATTATAATTTGAGTATTGTATGAGATGCTGAGGTTGGACTATCGGGTATAAGAAGATTTTGAATATACACCTAGCTAACGTATATACGAAATCTTGAGTAAACTAGATTGATATAGAATCACACTCAAGTCACTTGAAGATGATTCTGTTGATGACTACAGCATCTTCAGTATGTATTTTTGAGTTTCGCAAGTGGGATGACTATATGATTCCGATTAAAACATCAATATATACTTAATTCCATTTAAATAAGTGTTTGAAATTGTTTGGTAAATTGATATGAACTTAAATAGAAAAGTGAAAATTTGATTGGGTTGTAAGAGTAATACCAGGTAAACTTGTTAGTAAGAAGTGGAGAGTAACCTGGACTTTTCAATAAAATTTCCTTATAGGAACAAAGATTGAGTTTGGTTTATCAGGCACTGAATAGTGGATGACCCTAAAACAAGAAAGGAAAGCTCACAATCGAAAAGAAAAGGAAGAAAGCCTTAGATTGGGGAAATTCAAAGGTATCTACTGTTATAGATGTAGTCAAGAAGGACATTTTGCTAATTTATGCCCAGAAAGAATACAAAAGAAAACCATTCGAGGAGACATAATTTGTTTCAAATGCAAGAAGAAAGGACAGTTTATACATAACTGTCCTAAAACAAAGAAGAAACCCATGAACCTAACAAAAGAAAATAAGTGGTATCGATGCAGAAAAGTAGGGAATATAGTCCAGGATTGTCAGTTAAAGAAGAGAGAGAGACCAGCTAAAGCAACACCACCCGCCGTCACAAGTGAAGAAGGAATGCAAAAATTATGTAATCAGAGCAAGCTCTTTGACCTCTACGGAATTATCTCTGAAAAGTTGGATAAATGTATGTATATGATGTTAAATTTAAAAAAAACCTTCTTTTATAAATCTTTCTAATATATTCTATCATCCAAATAGATTCTATTCTAATGAGAAAGTTATTGAATTTAATTAAAGATATAGATAGGAAGATTGGAATTATCGACGATTTTGGACAAGTCGATAAGTTCTAAAGTATATTGTGGCAACAAAAAGAATTGTTTAAGTGAGCAAGAGTAACTTGTGAATTAAGTTTCACAATTTGATTAAAGGATTTTTGGCAAGCGGTAATAGTAAGAAGAAATTACCTAAACTAAAACGTTTAGACAAGCTGAGTTCGGAGATGATCAAGTTTTTCGTGTAACGAATAATAGTAAATTTTGGAAACTGAAAAGGAATAAGTTTCATAACCTTTGCATTTGTAAGATAAGATCTAAGAGCAAAATTTATAAGTCTGAATTTTTTTTAAAAAGCAGTAAATGGTTGAGTATAAGTGATTTGCCTAGTAAACGATGAATCGAATTTAATAGGTAACTGGAGGTTATCGTAGGAGGACATGTAGACATGGTTATATATTAATACATGTGAGAACATGAAGCTTTGCTATAAAGAATTTTAATCTTGAATTTGTCGAATAAGTAGTTACGATTCCCTTTCCTTTTCGACGACGAAAAGTTTTTTTGGAGGGGGCGGGGGGATGAATGTAACGATCCAGAATTTTTAACCAATTTAAAATTGGAATTTTTATTACTTAATTGGAATTTAAATTTGAATTTGATATAAATATATATGGTTAAGAGTATTTAATAATTTTGATAAGTTTTATGATAGATTTTACTTGAATTATAAATGAGAATGATTATTAATGAGTTTGGATTTATTGATACTATTTGTCTTTCAATTGGATTTGTCAAACCATACACGAATTAGTAGCGTTAGAATTAAGTGTTGCCTTTAGTTTTCATAACATTTAAAAGAAAGTGCTACCAAAAGTTCTTTTTTCTTCTTAAGACAAGTGTTAAGACACATGATTTTATGCGTGCTCCCTTTCATGCATGATTGCCACTTTCCCCTTTATGTATCTTTACCTTCTTACTTCTCCTTTCCTATATAAGGAGGCTCTTTCTCCATTTTTTTTACCATTCCATATCCATTTCCTCCTTTCCACCTTCTTCTTAAAGCTTATGGCCATGGTTTCCTTGGCATAAGTATTCCTCCTTTCCACCACCACCTTGCCAAAATTCGTCATTCTTCTCCTCCTCTTATAATATAAGAGAGATTAGTGCATATTATATTATATATATTTTGGTGAAGAAGTCGTTGCGCTGAAATACTATCCGACAGTTCGCTTAGCTAGGCTCGCCAACCGTGAAGATTTGGAAAGCTATTAGGTGAGAACTCTTTAACCAAGGTTTATATATTTAATTAGTAGCTGGACTAATTTAATTATAGTGATGAATTATTATTGGTTAATGATGATTGATATTTTTTGTGATGGATGATGGATGCGAAGTTTAGAAACACACACTATTAAGTGTTAGTGTTATAACGCTTGTGCACAATTATGATTTATTGAATCATGTTGATAATGGTTGCTATGGATGTTTAAATGGTTGTTGATGTTGTTTTGCACACACCATGACACAACAATTATGGTATCACATTGGTGATCGACAAATCACCTTCATAATTAGAAGCAATATCATTATCGAAATTGAAGGTTAATAATTGGAAAAGACCATATGTACGAATTCGTGTATATTGTTAAAGTCTTTAAATGAATAAATAAACACCGGAACATATTAGGATGACAGAGAGGATAGTGTCTAGGCTTGGATATGGAAATAAAGTTTCCTGCTCTCCTTGGCTATCCCTAACTGATCCGACAAATTGGAAGGTTAATTTAAAGTTATTTGAATTCAGAAATGAATTGAAATTTATGAAAGTTGAATTTTAGATCCAAAATAATTTGGAAAGTAAATTTAAATGGTTTTAAAAGGTTATATAAGGATATAATGGTTTTCTAAAATATTTTGAAGTATCATAGAATAATGGTTATTATGGTCAAAATAGAGCTTGTCGCATAACGGCAATTTACGTATTTTGGATGCAAACTTTAAACGCTTATAACTTTTGCAGTCTTAATCGGATTTCCATGAAATGAAAAATATTTGATTTACATTAACAAGAACTTTTAAATGGGTGAAAGAAGATATTAAATTAAAATTATAATTTTCAAGTTATGTTTAAAACCATTTTGGGAAAGGTCGCTATAAGAGAAGTTATCGACCATAACCATAAACAGCCATTTTTAATGTTTCTAAAAATATGGAAAAAAATGGTGAAATCATTATAAATTATGTAAAAATGTTTTGAATTGTAAAATTTAAGTTTTGACTAAGAAAACCGATGTTTTGATCGAAGTAATTAAAATAACTGTTTTGTAACGCTTTTGAAAACACTATTGTAACGCTTTCTTCGAAAACAATCTATTTTGAAGTTTTTAACCCGCAAACTATTTTCTGAACTATAAGTAATCATTTTTAAATGATTTGTGGAATGTTTTCAATGGTTCAAAAGTATCAATAATATTTTATATGGAATTTAAATTGATATTAATATGGGTTTTTAGTTTTAAATAATTGGAAATGGTTGGAGATAAATCTTCGGATGTTTGATATTAATCCGGTAGATGATGACTCTTACTATTTGAGGAATTTGAAAGGTAGTTCACCATTATTCTACTTATAGTGTGAGTTGGATATCGAGATTAATATTAAGTATAATTTGATGGTATTTTTATCCAGATCTAATGTCAAAGAGTTGAATAATTCTTTTAATTAAGATACGAGTTTCCTAAGTTGACTGGGATAAGTTGGATAGAAATAATCTTCAGATATTTGATATGAAATTCTGTGGTGTAAATGTATACTATTTGAGGAATTTGGAAGATATTACTATATCGTTATTCCACTTATAGTATTCATTGATTATGAGAATTGATATCGAATATAAGTTGATACATTTTCTGTATAATTTATGTCCAATATCAATTGATTTGGGTTTTTTCATGAATCATATCTTTAATAATATCATTCTTGAAACCCAATGAGATTGAGTTGTGGAAACTCATATCATTATTTGGGGATTTGATCAAATGTTTGATTTGAGGAAATTAAAAACAAGGAATTGGGAAGGAAGAATAATCTTTTAGTTAAGAATACATAATTGAATGTTCGGAAATCAATTTAATTTGAAACTAGGGTTGAAATGTGGGGTAACAGTTTTCAAAGGAAACTGGATTTTTGATAACGAGTTATCAAACGGAAAATTAATTAAGGCTTTGGGGCTAGATTATCTTGGATTTAAGGGATGTGTTTTAAAGAAGAAGGGTTAAATATGGATTTTGTTAAAGATAATTTGAGAATAGATTTAAAGAAGTTTAATTTAACGAAATCCAAAATGGAAGGAGATTTGGTAAAAAGTGTGTGTGTTCCGTGATTGTGTTTTTAATTGCGCTTATTATTTGGAAAGACCGGGATCGGAATTATGTCTGAAAACCATTCCAAGTAATAATACGACGTTGCGGAGCAATTGAAGACATTGGAGGCGACATTGAAGACTGGGACCCTTCGTGTCGTAAGGGAGACCTGCTGAATGTCTCGAATGGCTGGCTCACATTCGAAGATGGATTTTATATATCAGCTAAGTGGCAAGAAGCCCGAACGTATGTGAAGGAATTCCGGATTGTTGTTTCATTCATACCTAGAACGGACATGTATGGATTGTGTGTCTGACATTGTAATTGACTGCGTAGCACTAGTCTTTATTAATATATATCTGCTTGGCGGGGAGAATTTATTCTCTTACTTAACGCTCTTCTCTAAGACGTATAAGCTTAGAGGTTATATATTGATAGAAATCAGTGATGCGTAGTGAATGGACAATGTGGCATACTTATGTTATGTGATGAGCTATGGATGATTAACGCATGACTTATTCACCCTGGATTGATGGTAAACTGGTGGTCAGATTTTTATGTTTGTTTCGTATGTTCATTGCACTGGGATGTAATGATGATAGGGTACTACGAAGTCTCCAGTCTGGGACGCTATTTGTTGGCTACTCTGATTCATGTATGGTGGGTTAGTATAACGGAGTCCGAGTCTGGACGTTATCCGCGAGTACTGGGATAATGCGCGCAAGAAAGTTTGAGAGCCCATGAAAAATCTTTCGTACCAGGAACCATCATGTTCGAAATCCAATCTCCACTACAAGCCCGTATGGTTTTGATTATATAGCCTGCTGGGTACCGGCAGGATTGTTAGTATAATGGGATGGGGCATTACGCTGTCTAGGATTAACACATTTATTTGCGATAAGGTTTTTCACATTATATATAGTAGTAAAAGAGGATTTTCACGTATGAAGGCATTTTTGGTTATCATAAGGAAAAACTCGCCCATTTGGTGTGCGCTTGCATTGTGTGGTGTGGGACGAGCTTATGATAGCTACATTTTTTTTAAAAAGTCATTATGGATTTTTATGCACTGGTATTCACATGGAGTAAACCCGTTCCGCATTGGCGGCATGGTCTGGTGAATTACCTAACTTTAAAATAAACCCTAAAAACAACTGTTTTGAGTTCTCACACCAGTCCCATGGATGACCTGGAGTTTATTGTTCCCACACCTAAACTCTGGGTGCCCATAATTTTTACACGGACAGCCTAGTAGTTTGGTTCGCAGATTTAGCCTTGAAGTTAGTTGAAGCAGGATTCTGGTTTAACTAGAGCTATTATGTTTGTAGCATTCGCATTCTTCCGCTGAGTTTAGTATCTTTTCCCTGTGTAACCAATGTACTCTGATGTACCTCTTGTAACTCTGATGTAATATTATTTTAATGATAATGGAAAAATTGTTTTTATTTTGTGCAAATGTGTAAGTGCCCCTAACAATCCATCTTTGTGAACGATTTAAGTTGGTTTAATTACCGGCGATAACCGAGCAAAAAGCCGGGTCATTAATGATCCATAAGAGTAGGCCATATCTCTAGCGATGTTAATAGACCAGGAAAAAACTCGGTGGAGGGTCTACAATCAAAAGTCGATATGAACTCCAAGCTTTTCCTCTACATAAACAGAGGACTTAAGGCCATCCTTTGTCTACTCAATCCGTCTGCCACCACATAGCCCTTTCCAAGAGTATAAGCAATCTCGAAATCATAAGAAGCTAGGAACTCCATCCACCTTTGTTGCCTTAAATTAAGATCCTTCTGCGAAAACAAGTACTTAAGAGATTTATGATCGGTGTACAACTCGAACTTCTCCCCAAGTAAATAATGACGCCACATCTTAAGCGCGAATACTATGGCAGCTAGCTCTAAGTCATGAGTAAGGTAGTGCTTCTCATGAACCCTTAGTTGTCTACCCACATAACATACTACCCTTCCTTCTTGCATCATAACCGCACCAAGCCCTATACTACATGCATCAGTGTATACTATAAACACTTTTTTCCCACTAGGTAAGTCAAGAATGGGGCTGTTATCAGAGCCCTCTTCAATCGTTGGAAAGAGACATCACAATCTATATCCCTCGAAAATGCCAAATTCTTCTTTGTCAGCCTGGTGAGTGTGGCTGATATCTTTGCGAAGTCCTTAATGAACTTCCTATGATAGCCTGCCAGTTCAAGAAACCTTCTTGCCTCTATTGCATTCTTCGGAATTTGCCAATCTTGAACTGTGACTACCTTTGTAGGATCTACTGCTATCCTATCTTTGGAAACCACTTGCCTTCGAAATCTCACCTCTTTTTTCCAAAAATGGCACTTGGAGAACTTTGCCTTAAGCTGATGCACACGGAGAGTTTTCAAAACTTCTCTCAAATGTTGGGCATGCTCCTGCTCACTCTTTGAGAAGATCACGATATCATCAACAAAGACCACGACAAATTTATTTAGAAATTCCCGAAATACCCTATTCATCATATCAACAAAATAGGCGGGGTGCATTCGTCAACCCAAAAGGCATAACTAGTTATTCAAAGAAACCATCTGGGGTCCTAAAAGCGGTCTTATCTACACTTTCCTCAGCCACCCTCAACTGATGAAACCCCATTGCTAAGTCTAACTGAGAGAATACCGATGCACCAACAAGCAGGTCAAATAGATCATCTATCCTCGGGAGTGGGTGCCTATTCTTCTTTGTGAGTTTGTTCAACTATCTATAATGCACACTAAGCGAACCGAACCATCCGCCTTAGTTGCGAATACCACCGGAGCACCCCATTCAGGTATGCTTCGCCTAATAAAACCTTTCTCAAGTAGCTCCCTTACTTGCTTGGTAAGCTCCCTCCTTTCTCTTGGAGCCATATGGCGCATAAGTAATGCAACTGGCTTTGCATTGTCCACCAAATATATACGTAAATCGATCTCGTGCTTCAAAGTTAAGCCCCATACCTCATCAAAAACATTAAGATAATCACGGACTACTGGTACAAATCGCAAATCACCGATAAATGCATCAAGAGACTCTAGAAAACTAAGTATAACAGACCCTTGCAGGTCACAAGAAATCTCGAGGGTCCTTCCATGGCAAGTCAAAAGTCTAACGACCCTCCTTTCATAATCTAGGATGGCACCATACATGGCTAGCCAATTCAGCCCTAGAATCAAACCATAGCCCATAAAACTGAGCACATGTGCATCGCATTAAAATTCGACACCTAACATAGATATTCTCAAACCTCGACAAATCATGGACAAATGAGCCAAACCACCAATGGGTTTTGAGACAACTACGGGATCCACTACTGTTGGCTACCTTTTGGACCAAGCCACCAAGATTCAAACGCGAGTTCAAGATGAAGCTTTACTTGTCGAAAGGCCTTACCCCGATCGCGATCACCCACTGCTAGCCCGATCCGACCCGCTCATGTTAGCCTGATCGGATCCGATCCCAGAAGCCAAGATGAAGGCTACGACCAAGTCTTTCACGATCCGCGAATGCAGGATCCAATGACACCTGTCCGCAACTGTCATATTGACTATTTCTCCATCAAGCTACGAACCAGTCCGAGATCCTTGGGATTTGTGCCACGTATGACTGCGATCCGCCTGCAGAAATCAACTATAAATAGCCTAGAGCTTGGCATTTTTCAGGATCTTTTTGAGTAATTATGATCCACCATTATTACACCTTTATTCTTATTATTCAGAGTTGTCTCGAAATTATTGAGTGAATCAACATTGTAATAGTGAGGTTGAGGGATAAATCATCGATTGTACTAAGTGGACGTAGGCTCGTTAAAGCCGAACCACTATAAATCTCGTGTCCTTCATGTTTATTCTTGCATTTTTTTCTGATATTAATCTCTGCATAATTGAAAAACTTGGGTGTTGGAGCCAATTTTGGATCTAACATTTTGGTGCTTTCACTGAGAATAAAGTCTCAGCGTATTGGATTGTAGTTCTATTATTCGGACTATCAAGTTTGAAGAAAACAGTCCAAAACTCAGCAGTTTCGACTTTGAAGATTTCAGTGATACCCATATATCATGACTGGAAAGAAGTCTAAGGAATTACGTGCTTCGCAAGCGAACGAAGCTACGAATGAAGCAATCAAGAAAGGTGTGCACGAGCAGGTCGAGGAGGAGCTTTCAGATCGCGATGATGTAGGGGCGATACGGACCGAAGAGGGTACCACGACCCGACCTAAAAGTGGCGCCGTGATCCGAGTCTCTGAAGGTGTCACAACTCGATCCTAGGACAACAACACCATCCTCCCATCTAATGCCCCCGCGATCCGATCTCAGGGAGCCACCACGAGTCATCAACACTAGGGTACCGCGATCCGAAGCGATAATCAGACCACAACCCGACCCGGAAAGGAAGTTATGGCTCGTTCTTCTCGTGCCGGTACATCTGCTCGACCTGGCCCAAGTTCTTTACGTGTAAGAGAGAATGTTGATGATCAATTCGACCCTTCTGCTCCAGTTACCGAAGGACAATTGACTCGAATACTTGAACCATTGGACATGCAAATTGATGAACTAGCCGCTCAAAGGCAGTAGAGCTCGTTGCTGCGTCAAAATATTACTGCCTTAGGCAGGAGAATTGATGATATTCAAAGGCAGGTTTCACTACCTCCATCTCACCCTTTCTCTCTGCAACATATGTCATCGTCTGAAGAGCCCCGAAGGAACCGACGATGGCCCCCGTTAGAAAGGCCCGAGAACATAGAACAGCTTTGATTTGGGTCACTTCCGTCCCGTGAAGAAGAGGCATTTAATCAGGGAACTAGTAACCGCAATTTAAATGAGCCTGTTCTACCACCGAGGAACGGCATGCCTCCCGCTCGTCGCGTGATCGACCGCGGCAACAGGGAGCAAGGGAGTTCTACTCAGGGCCCAGATTTTGTAGCAGTGCATCAAAGAAATGCTGGAGGAGGACGTCGGGCAAGAAGTGCTGATCCCGATCTACCCTGACCCATGTAGAGGTTGAAGAAATGATTAGGCAAGTCATGGTAGATAGCCATGGATTAAGGAATGAAGATTGGCGCATAGATCGCAATCACATGCCTTTTACTGACGACATACAGGATGTTACATTCCCGAGGCGCTTCAATATGCCAACCATGAATCGCTATACAGGCAGGACTGACCCCATCCAACATTTAATGCAGTACTCTTGGTTAATGAATGCCGCTGCAACTATAGACACGGTCAAATGTAATGCGTTCCCTATATTCTTGGAAGATGTGGCGTTATTGTGGTTTACCTGCTTGCCAGCACGGTCAATATCCAGGTTCAGGGAATTGAGTGAGAAATTCGTGAACCAATTTCGTCTTCATGCCCAGAGGTCTAAGAATGTGATTGAGCTATCCCTTATTAAACAACGACCAGATGAAAGCCTAAGGTCGTATTTGGATCGTTTTAACTTGGCTGTCACAGATGTCAAAGATCCACATGAGAAAACTGTGTTAATGGCCTTGATCGATGGCGTCGATAAAGATACCGACTTTGGAAGATTTCTGACTGGCAAACCACCCCCGACCAGAGAAATATTTTATGAAAAAGCCAATGTTCGCCTACGTTGGGAGGAGATATATGCTAATCGAAAAATAAAAGCTACTGATAAGGAAGATATCCAAAGCAACGTGGCCATCAAGCAAATGGGAGATAGCTCAGGAAAAGTTGAAGTTAACGTTGGGAACAAGAACCAAGGCAGTGGTCGCCAATCAGGGAATAATAATAACAATAATCGGAAAAGAAATCGAGAAAATGACTCCCAGAGGAGATCCCGGCCCAGAACATTTGAGAACTTCACACCGTTAAATAACACATTGGAGAACATCTTCCTGGATACATATGATATCCTCCAGTGCAAAAGACCTCCTCCGAGAGATTCTACAAAGAAAGAGCGTGAAACTGGGAAATTCTGTCTTTTTCATCAGATTTACGGTCATTCCACAAACGAATGTCGTCACTTGAGAGACGTGGTTGAAAGGCTGCTCCGAGAAGGGAAGCTTGATGAGTATAAGGTGACTCCCAGGGATAGGGGCCAAGCCATACAAACCCCGAACCAAAGCCAACCTACTGCCAAACCGACGTCTCAGCAAAAAAGGAAAAATATCGTTATCAATACCGTAATTGGTGGGCTCCACCTAACAGGGCACAGTTTCAGAGCTATGGATCAATACATAAATGCAGCTAAACAACATTTTGAAGTGGGAGAGTGTAGTAACCCCGAGGACAGCGCTCCGATTAAGCAATAAAAGACGATGTCCGATGACGTCATATTTCGTGAGCGAGAGAGTATCGGAGTACACTCCCCAACTGAAGATCCGTTGATGATCACCGTCACCATCGGCCCAGCTATAGTTTATAAAGTCTTGGTAGATAACGGGAATTTAGCCAATATTTTGTTCAAGAAAACATCCGACCAAATGAAACTCGAGCCGAAGGATTTGAAGCCATGTGAAGGTTGGATATGTGGATTTAATGGGGCCTCGACCGCTCCAATAGAATACGTGGAATTATCAGTAACCCTTAGGGTAGGGGAACGCCAGAGAGTGAGGATCCTCCCCTTCATAGTCCTGGATATTGAATCGCCGTACAATGCCTTCTTAGGCCGACCGTCCCTAGCTAAATTCAGGGCCTGTATTGCAATTTGGTGCTTATTGTTGAAATTCCCAACGGATTCCGGGTGGGTATTGTTAGAGGAGATCAAGTTATCGCACGAGCACGCTACATTGCAGAGTTAAAATTGCTCCGCAAAGGAAGAGATATGGAGGCGAAAGGTGGTTCCTCCCCTCCAAGGGAGGAATCGTCATAGCAACTAAAGGAAGTGCCTTTGGGAGGATCGCCCAGAGAGTTGCCCGAGGACATAGATCCTAGAGAGGATGAAGAGCCTGGGGGCAGAATGGAGACTCCCAATGAAGAAACTGTGGATATACCAATCAATGATAGTGACCCAGAGAAGGTCCTGAAGATTGGATCCCAATTGGATCCCGTTCGAGCCAAGGAATTGACAAATTTTCTAAAAACTAACTTGATGTATTTGCCTGGACCCATGCGGACATGTGTGGGATATCTCCCTCGATTATGAGTCATTCGCTAAGCATTAACCCAAAACATCCTCCTGTCAAGCAGAAAAGGCGAATGCTGGGTCCAGAAAGGTCTACCGCATTGAAAGAAGAAGTCGAAAAACTAAAGAGTAATGGATTTATTAAAGATTCGACGTATCCTGACTGGATTTCAAACCCGGTTTTGGTAAAAAAGGCCAATGGAAAGTGGTGAACATGCATCGATTTCTCTGATCTAAACAAGGCTTGTCCAAAGGATAGCTTCCTGTTGCCTAGAATCGATCAATTAGTAGATTCAACTACAGCTCATGAACTCCTTTCTTTTATGGATGCCTATTCGGGGTATAATCAGATCCCCATGCATGTCCCAGACCAAGAGCATACCATCTTCATCATAGATTTGGGGTTATATTTCTATGTGGTGATGCCTTTCGGTCTGAGAAATGCTGGCGCTACATATCCGCGGTTGGTGAATAGGATGTTCTACAACCAGATTGGGAAAACGATGGAGGTATACGTCGACGTTATGTTGATAAAGTCCAGACAGTCATCCGATCATACCAACGATTTGGCAAAGATGTTTCAAATTCTCCAAAAATATAGGATGAAATTGAATCCTTTGAAATGCTCGTTTGGGGTAGCATCTAGAAAATTCCTGGGGTTCGTTGTAAGCTCGCGTGGAATTGAGATTAATCCAGACCAAATTACAGCAATCCGAATATCCAAGAACCAAAGAAGATTAAAGATGTGCAAAGCCTTGCTGCAAAAGTGGCAGCGCTTAGCATATTTATCTCAAAAGCTACAGATAAATGCATCCTGTTTTTCGAACTAATAAAGCGAGGCAAGCGCAACTTTAAATGGACTCCTGATTGTATAGAAGCTTTCCAAAATCTGTTAAATCATATGGAGAGACCCCCGATACTGTCTAAGCCTTGGATCACGAGGATTTATTCGTATACTTGGCAGTGTCATCCCACGAAATCAGTTCGGCTTTGGTAAGAGAAGAGGATAAGGTGCAAAGACCGGTGTACTATGTGAGTAAGAAATCGGCAGCCGCAGAACAAAATTACCCAAAGATAGAAAAGCTCGCGTAAAGTTTGCTGATCGCATCTAGGAAGCTTCGTCACTACTTCTAGGCTCATCCCATCACTGTTTACACTGATCACCCGCTTAAACAAGTCCCACAAAGGCTAGAAGCACCAGGAAGATTGCTCAAATGGAACATTGAGCTGAGTCAATTCGACCAGAACTTCCAACCCCGGAGGTCGATAAAAGGGCAGGCACTTGTAGACTTTATAACAGAATTTACCATCCCAGAAGATGATGCGGTAACTGAGGAAGACGATCCGCCAAAGCTACTCCTTGACCATAATGTCTGGAAACTATCTACTGATTGAGCTAAAAATGATAGACGATCAGGTGCCAGAGTGGTTCTTGAAACTCCAGAGAAACGGCTAATATATTATGCTCTTAGATTGGAGTTCCATGCAACCAATAATGATTCCGAGTATGAAGCTCTAATTGCCGGGTTGAAGCTTGCAAAGGAACTAGGGATAACAAAGCTAGACATCTTTCGTGACTCCAATTTGGTCGTGAACCAAGTTAATGAAAAGTTTCAGGCCTAGTGTCCAAGGTTGATATCATATCTGGAAAAAGTAAGGACGTTGCTAGATGGTCTTGATCACCATAATATATCTCACATTCCTCGAACGGAGAATCAAAGAGTGGACAAGTTAGCGAAGATGGCTAGTTCCGATAATCCAGAACATACGGAGCTAGTCCCGATTGAAGTATTACAGTTCCCCAGTGTGGATCAGATGGAAGTAGATCCGGTACTGGAGATTGAGCCTGAGAGGGAGTCATGGATGACCCCCCTAAAAAATTTCTTGATGAATGGAATGCTCCCTACTAAGAAAAGTGAGAGGCGTGCAGTTATACGGAAGGCTTCCCGATATGTGTTGCAAGGCGAAGTCCTGTACAGACAAGGTTTCTCGATGCCTCTCCTCCGGTTCATTGCCCATGACGACATCAAGCATGTGCTGAAGGAAGTCCATGAAGGTGAGTCTGACGACCACACTGGAGGGCAAACATTGGCAAAGAAGATATTGCGATACGGCTATTTCTGGCCCACTATAAATAAGGATGAAGCCAAGTATGCACGACGTTGTGATGCTTGCCAAAAGTTCTCCAAAATCCCTAGGGCGCCATCTAACCAGTTGAAGACAATGACAAGCCCGTGGCCTTTTGCTATGTGGGGAATTGACATTATTGGGAGCCTCCCCATAGCAAAGGGCGGAGCAAATCTCGCTATTGTGCCCGTGGATTATTTTACTAAATGGGTAGAAGCAGAGCCTTTGACCACGATCACGATCAAACGAGTAATCACCTTTATCGTTAAGAACATTATCTGTCGCTTTGGGATTCCAAAATTCATCATAACTGATAATGGGACCCAATTCGACAGCACGGAGTTTCAAGATTTCTGCCGAAAGTATCACATCGAGAAAAGATACACCTCTGTGGCACATCCGCAATCGAACGAATAGGTTGAAGCGGCAAACAAGGTAATCAAATCCATTCTAAAGAAAAGATTGAAGACGGCCAAAGCTATGTGGGTCAATGAATTGCCCCTGGCACTATGGGCCTATAGAACAACGTACAAGTCGGCGACGGGTCACACCCCATTTTCCCTTGCTTTCGGAGCTGAAGTAGTTATTCCGGTCGAGTTAGAAGTACCATCTCATCCTACCATTTATTACGACCCGATGACCAACAATGAGTTGCTCCTTGAATCCCTGGACATGGTTGAGGAAAAAAGGATGAAGCCGACTTACGTGCCTTAAGGCACAAACAAAAAATAGCTCGGTACTATAATAGAAGAGTTAGAGCTCGGACATTCGAACCCGGAGACTTGGTTCTGAAGCATGTCTTTCTGCCCCTGGTACATATGGGCCCGAAATGCGAAGGACCGTACTCCATTTTACGAAGGCTTGATAATGGAACCTTCAAACTAGCGACCGTAGATGGAGATGAAATCTCCAGAGTGTGGAATGCCCAACATTTGCGGCTTTACCTAACATAAAAGTGTCATTTTTTACTCTTTTGTTTTTAGAACCATGTAAAAAGGCTCGACTTGCCTAAAACAGTTTGGTTATTTGATCAAAAGATTATAAAGTGGACGTAGGTCATGATTCGACCGAACCACTATAAAAATACTGTGTGTCATTTACCTTTACTGCACCATTTCTTATCTACTCTTTTACTTTGATCAATATATACTGTTACCATTTTGAGAATGTTTTAAATTTATGCAGTAATCTCAAAACAGCTAATTCAAAATGCCATTCAGCAGATCGAAAAGTTCACGATAATTAAAGCTCCAAAAGGTGCGGCGAGGTAAATCGCACTACAACTTGCACTCTAACTCCCGAGATCAGGGAGAGAGTATAAAGAACGCGAAAATAACGTCCCCAAGCCATGAAGGTGCACCATGATAAAGCCGCATTGACAACACTCTATCCCGCTGAAGGATCGGGAGAGTATAAAGGCGCTAGAGACTTAGCGCCCCTAGAACTTCTTCCCCGTTGAAGGATCGGTGAGCAGACCAATAATCGAGCTCGAACTCTAACCCGTTGAAGGATCAGGAGAGTATAAAGGCGCTAGAGACTTAGTGCCTCACAAACTCTAACCCGCCGAAGGATCGGAAGAGTATAAAACGCTAGAGACTTAGCGCCGTAAGAATCATTACCCCCATTGAAAGATCGGGATAGTACAAATATAATCCTAATCGATCGCCAATAAGCCCTGGCCAGGCACTATAATGACGATTAATTAGGAATATATATGTGCATCACTACACGTTTACTTAGCATGTGTATTTCCCGATAATTTTTTTCGTTATGATTAATGATCGTTACTTATAACTTTAATATTTAACTATGAAAGTTTTAGTTATGATTATTTAAACTCTGCTAACATGATGAATTTGCAGGAACGCAATTATGCAAAAGAAGTAGGTTCTTATTTACTGGAAGCAGATTTACAAAAATGAGAAACTAAACAAAAAGTGAGGGCTAATCTCACGACTACATCTTTTGGCCAAAGGAAATCCTAAAACTAAAACATGAGCCAATAGATGCATTCTATTTGCGCTTGGGAGATGGCTTTGATTTCTTGTCCTTCTTCTGTTTCTCCAACTCCTCTTTATCAATACCGGAGCGGTCACTTTTCTTCCTCTTCCTCTTGTCAACAAGAGGCTCCGGAGGAGGACTGGAAGGTTCGGAGGCAAGCTGTGAAGTAATCGATTTTGAAGAGAATCTTATAACCAACCCAGTCTTAGGGTCGATTCCAGAAATAGGGGTCACAAACACAGGATTCTGTTCCTCCCTCTTAAGAGCCAACTGCTTCTCCTTCCTAGCCTGTATGTCAGCCAAGGTTTCGCTATCATCACCCTTGGCCTCGTCAATGATTTCTACATCCTCTTCCTCATCTCCATGACCGCCATCTGTGTCATGCAGAGCAGCAATGATCTCGGCATCTGCAAGAGCGCCAGTGCCAGGCTCCACGGGTGCTATTGTAACTCTATCACTTGTTGAGCCCTCAGAAGCTTCGATACCAGAACCCGGGGGAACCTCAACCTTCTTAGCCTCTGCCTTCTCCTCTGCACCCTTTTCGACCACTTTGGTACCTACACCATTAGAAGCAAAGGTCAGTGAATCGGGAGGAGATGTGGCCATGTCAGTTGTCTGTCCCATGAGACGACGACAAGTTACGATTGCTTTAATGAAATGTGGAGAAAATGTTGGGATACCTTCGACCGACTCATCTCCCAGATTAGTACTGGTGGTCTCGACAATCGTAGGAGTAGGTGCCAAGGGGATCAATGGATCATCGGGGTTATACCCCTCAACTTCAGAGGTTTTGGGCTCTACCACCGAGCTCGAGCTCTCGCCAACCTTATCCTTTCCCTTGAGCCTGATCTTCTCTCTCTCCATTTCCTCGTGGATAAGGCGTCAACCTTCCTCCAAAGCCTCAGGCTCTTCACCTCTGAGAATGGTTTGCATCAGCTGGAGTTCGACAATCTCGTCAACCCCCAGTCGCCGCTTCTTGCCCTCGACAATTGTGTCCCGTACGTTGGCCAAGGTAACATGGTAGTCTGGAATCCAAGAGATGTCTCGATGCTTGATGACTTGACCAAAGAAATCGAACAACAGTTCCTCAAAACTATCTATATCTTTCTCTCTTTCGGCAAGCTTATTGGCTGCAGCAGCTGCTGACTCAAGAGCGCTATTGGCATTGCTTTTGGCGAGAGCTGCACGCTCCTCAACTTGAGCAAGTTGAACATTTAGAACCTCCTTATCCTTCTTGGCGAGGGAAAGGTCATCTTTTAAGCTCGCCCTCCCTTTCTCCCAAGCCTCTTTCTCAGCAGAAAAGCGATCCTGTATTGTCTTCAGTTCAATGTTAACCGCCCTGAGATCCTTTACTTCCTTCTTCAGAGCCACCCGCTCCTTGCTATTTAAGTCGAGCTCCAACTCGGACTTGTAGTTCTCTGCATCACGCCGAGCTAAAGCCAGTTGGGCCTGCGCATCCTCTAGTTCTTTTTCCATTTTGCACCTGGCCCTAGCATCATTATCAATCATTACTCTGGCCCTGGCCGCGTCCGTCTCCATCTGGCGTATGATAGTAGAGAGTGTAGCAGCATGCTTCTTCATTACCCTGTATTGTTTAGCTACATGGCATACATACCCTATCACCTCTGTGTCCCAATCCTCGGGGACCGGTTCAAGATCAGGGACGAACACCATCCTCTCAAAGTAAATGTCGGGAAACTTCTTTCGTAAGCGCTCTAGCCTGGCCATAATCTCATAATTGGGGGAAACATCCTTTGCGGTAGTAGTATCCAAGCCACGCTCACTTGGGGAACTAGGAACTGTCTTCCCCTTCTTTATAATCCTGCTCTCATCTTTGTTCTTGTCCTCTGGCTCGAGGTGTTATTTGGAAGATTGGGCGTGATAAGGAGTGCTTTTTGGAGGGGTTAAATCTCTAGGAAGTTGCTTTCCCCCAGCCGGTGGCAAGGGACGACTATGTGGCTTTCCAGAACCTTGCTTCGGTGGAGATCGAGTCCATGCAGAGTAAGATTGATGAGAATCCCGGGGCTGATGACTATCCCTTCCCCGACTATCGCTACGAGTGTGCTCAAGATCTGGAAGGAGGCTTGGTGTGCCCTCGCGAAGGGAACGGTAAGAATAAGACCGTTTGCGAGACATTTTTCCTACAAAGAAAACAAGTGCGTGTTAGAACTATGAACCATAGTAGCAAAAGAGTGTTATGATAAATGGTGCATGTGTTTTGTGCATCCCATGAAATCCCCTTTTTTGAAACGGACCACGGCCCGAAGTTAGGCTCGTTTGGGTGACTTCTTTTTCTCCTACTAAGGCACCTGTCTCTTTGGAGAGGGGAAAAATTTGCTCCCCTCCGAAATCTTCTTGAGTATAGATAACATTTGGTAAAGGAATTATATTTAATTCCCCGAGAATCTGTTCCTCCGTTAATTCGTCTTGGGCGACAGACTCAATTGGCGATGAAGTTCTTAAGGGAGATTGCCCCTCGGAGGTTGGAACCTCCTTTGGTTCATCAGCTCGACCCTCATCTCCTTTATACACATTTAAATCTTCGTCATCCTGATTAATCATCGGCGAAGGACTGTTGCGAAGAGTAGTCGTCTCTACAACTTGAGAAGTTCTTTCTCCTTCAGCCGGGGGTATATATTTGTAAGGTTTACCGCCCGCTCCAAGTCCGAACCTTATGTCTAAGAGACGGTGTTTATGAAGGTTTTCGTCAGTGATACATTTCTTAATCCTTAAAAAATCTGAATTACTGTTGAGGAGGCGGGACATTCGATCTTCATATATCGATCCTTCTGTTCTCTCAAAGTTGTAATATGTGTGGAACAAAATGATTCGTTAGCACTAAAATTATGGATTTGAATTAAACACAGAAATGTTGGAAACATACCCGCTTGTAGCCACCTCTTCGCACATCCGGCCTGGTGTTTTATATAGAACCAGTCAGACTTGACATCCCCTATATTAATATAACCGTCTGTCACAACTTTTCTATTAGCGACCGATTCGAAGAAAGAGAAATTGGGAGCTCCTGTGGAACGATGTTTGAAATGGTAATAGAATTTCAAATCTTTAAGAATAAGTTCGGTTTGCAGAATCTCCATATAAGCAACGTACAGAGTATACAAAGCCGCATAAGCATTCGGGTGGAGTTGCATGGGGGCAATGTGAAGCTGTCTCAAGAGATCAACAACAAGCGGAGGAAAAGGAGGAATGGCCCCTATCCAGCACATGAGTCGACTAATGGTCATGTACCCCTCTAGGCAGAATGAGGTCTATCTTTGTTTTCTGGAACTTTCACGTCGTCCCAGGGAATTCCGTGTCTTAAACATATCTTCTTAAGTTTTATGTCGTCTAGCTTAAGAGGCAAAGAATCAGTGAACTTCTCTATTTCCTTAGCACCCAGAATCTCATCAAGAGCTCGATCATCCTCATCTTCAGGGGACGTGCTCTCGGAAGTTGTCGACTCTATATCAGTGTCTGTCTCGTAATCAGGGTCGGATTTTTCCTCACTTTAATCTGAGGAAAGCACATCAGGGTTGTGGTGCATTAATGTCTCTGATTCGGTACTTTCACTTGATGACTCAGTCATTTGTCTATCTGACATTGCTGTTTTGGAGAGCAAAGAAAGATTAGAAATATAATTACCCTCGGACCCCGTGTATGTGCAAGTGCTTGCGTGTATGATACGGGAAAATAAAGTCACCAAGCAAGCTGGATAAGCGTAATGAATATGTTGTTAAGTCATGATTCAAATCAGTCCAAGAAGTCCGTCTCGGAGGCTCTAACCTAACTATTCAATGTATTGCAATTATGATGCATTGATTAAAATCCGTATGTGTTTGGTACTGGCAACTGGGTCGGATCGTTGGAAAAATTGGAGCTCGAATTGTGATAAAAGCGCTGGTGTATGGAACCGGATCGACCCAAGGGGATCGGATCGTTGAACAAGGTCCGGGGGATAATAGCAAGACAACGTCTCGCGAGGCAAGATCTCGATCCGTCCCCTCCTGTATCTCCATGAGCCCATGCTCCTCGATCCGATCCGCTGTCCAAAACTTCTCTCTCACTCCCCTCTTTGCTTTCACCACTACCACGACCTGGATCAAAGCCCTATCGAAGATCCAACCTGGCCAGCCCTCTCTTCTTCTTCCTCGTCACTCCTCTCCATTCTTGAACCCACGAAACCATACCTGATACGCTCGTGTTTGCCATACCCAAACACCACAAAACTTTGCCACTCTCTCCTCCTAAATTAGTAAAAACTAGAGAAAAACGAAAGTGAAGCATGATTACCTATTTTGTTTAATTTAAATCGAGAAAAGAGGTTATTTTACGGAGATCGCGAGTTAGGGTTTGGGAGAGAGGATCGGTGGCGGCTGTAGGAAGAAAGAAGAAGGAGAGAAAATGGAGAAAGGTTCGGTTTATATAGGCAAAGCCCACGACCGTTTGTATTCTAATTTTTGTCCTATTCAGACCTAGAAAACTAATGGGCCACGAGCCAAAGCCCAACGCAGAAAAAGAAATGTCGCTCCCTTACTTGGCTCGTGAATTGAAGGCGGGGAAAGCCTATGACGTTTCGTGAAAATGCCCAAATGAAAACTGAACCGAACAGGTACCTTATTCCACGGATCGTGGGGTATTTCAGCGATCCAACACAATGAACGATTGTCGAGACCGAGAACTCAGAAATATCTGTAAAAATTTAAAAGTTTACCTGGCAATTGGACGATAAAGACTCCAGAGATGAGAATTAACCAATGAACAAAGAAATTATTGAAGATTTAACTGAGTATTTATACTAATCAAGTGACATGACTTTTTGGAAGTTGTACGACATTCCAGACGGGCACGTCCTTTTGATTCACATCGCTTCATGAAAAGGTAACTCGGAAATATCGAAGCATGTTCCATCCTTGATAAAACATACTTCGAGGGGGCAAAATGTTGGCTAGCTTTTGGACCAAGCCATGAAGATTCAAACGCGATTTCAAGATGAAGCTTTACTTGTGGAAAGGCCTTAACCCGGTCGCGATCGCCCCCTGCTAGCCCGATCCGACTCGCTCATGTTAGCCTGATACGATCCGACCTGCTCATGTTAGCCTGATCTGATCCGATCGCAGAAGCCAAGATGAAGGCCACGACTAAGTCTTCCACGATCCGCGAATGCAGGATCTAATGACACCTGTACGCAGCTGTCATATTGACTATTTCTCCATCAAGCTACGAACCAGTCCGAGATCCTCGGGATTTGCGCCACGTATGACCGCGATCCGCCTGCAGAAATCAGCTATAAATAGCCCAGAGCTTGGCATTTTTCAGGATCTTTTTGGGCAATTCTGAGTCCTGAATCCACCATTATTACATCTTTATTATTATTATTTAGAGTTGTCTCGAAATTATTGGGTGAATCAACATTGTAAAAGTGAGGTTGAGGGATAAATCATCGATTGTACTTGAGTTTTAATTATAGTCATAAATATAAAGTGGACGTAGGCTCGTTAAAGCCGAACCACTATAAATCTCGTGTCCTTCCTGTTTATTCTTGCATTTTTTCTGATATTAATCTCTACATAATTGAACAACTTGGGTGTTGGAGCCAATTTTGGATCTAACAACTACCATACTAGTATTTAGGTGTAGAGACTCAACTACGGAACTAGATATGAATGTGAAGCGCCAGAATAAAAAAGAGTTCTAACAGGATGATTGGAAAGGGAAATCATACCTTCCACGAAAACTTTCCTACCTCTATCTGGAGCATTGGTCGCAAGAGCATGCATTTTCCCTCCAGAAGCTCCTACCCTTTGACCTTGTCCCTATTTCTTCGGGCACTCCTTAGCAAAGTGTCCAACCTCTCCACAATTGAAGCAATTATTCCACTACAAGAAAAAACTGATTTTGCAGCGGCATAATACGCTGGTAATCTGTCGCTATATAGGGCTTAGTGACGGATTACCGACGGACCTAGTGGTCGGTAAATTTCAAGACGGTATTTGTGTCGAACTTTTACGATGGATTTTAGCGTGAGATTTCCGACAATTTTCCATCATTTTCGCTCAATATAAGACTATAATTTTGAATTAATTTAAAATTTATTTACCAACATTTTAGCGATGGATACGTATTTTTTTTAAATATCATCTATAAATAACCGTAGGTAAACCCTTGCTAATTAGCAATGGATTAACGACGTGTTTTAGTTTGGCTTTCCTTTTTGCGGGTAATCTATCGTTATTCCCCTTCTTATATATATATATATATATATATATATATATATATATACTTATATGGGGAGTGGCTATTTGATCACAAAATTAGACACAAAGAGAGAGACACAAATCCTCAACCATTGGATCTTTTTGTCTTTATATAGAGAGGTGTAATTCATAGGGTGATCCAATGGTGCGAATCAATTGTGTCGCCGTTTATGTCAAAATTTTGTGTCTTTATAGACTTTCCCATATATATATATATATATATATATATATATATAAAACTAATATCATTTAACTGTGAACACTGAAATAACATATTAAAAAACAAAGACAAATTTGCAAGAAAAAACATCATCCATAAACACATTAAAAAAAAAGAACATTCATAATCACATTCAGAAAAGAACATCCATAATCATTCCTCGGTTCATACACTAAGCTGAATTAAAAACAAAAAAACTATTAAATTGGTGCTAACATTATCTCATACACAAACTGTAACACCCCACCTCCGCTAGGGTCACTCTTTCGGGGGCACTAGCTTCTGGGGGGCGTTAGAACTGGGTAAGCATGCATAGTGATATATCAAGGCAGAACAGGAACATAAATATATATGTAAAACAGAGTAAATGAGAAATAAACAGCGGAATATCTCAAACCATCTCAAAACAAGTCTAGTACATCATAAAGTCATCTGCCAAAATAAATATGTCTAGTACAACATAAACAGAAATACTGAAATACATAGTGCTATCCCCAAAAATAAAAGTGATAAACCATAGCGAGCTCAATGTCCAGACATACATGAGCTATCCAGCGAACAAGCAAGCGATCCAAGCTAAGCACCACTGTTCCCTCCCTGAGAACCTTGGGGGGGGGGGGGAACGGAAGAAAAGAAGCGAAAGAAAACAGGTCAGTCAAAAAGACTGGTAAGCCCTACTACGATCAGTCTATAAACTAATAAAGCTAACATCATGATGGAAACTGAGATGAATATACTGGCAACAGATAAAGGTGTCATCACATAGAGAAGATTAAGCTTTGCACCACAGTGTACTAGCAAACTAACATAACAGGTAATGATCCCTCAGCCCAAACTTTGGCCCAATAGCATGAGGTGACCTTAATACAAGGTCCAGCCCAACGGTCTAATCGATCGGCTCCCTATAAACCTAACACGTCAAGTGTTGGTGTCCATACGGCCCACATATGGTTGTAGTCAGACTGTGCTGGGTCCACCTTTGGGTGTATCAAGCCCTCGGGTGTCAACCCCAGACACTTAAGCAATAATGCACGGTCTAAATCTACTGGTACCCGTGCCTCGAGTTTGTCCAACACCGAACTACGTGCACGTCCGTAGCCCGCCTGGACCCGCACCGCTGTACCACTCAGCCGTCGCTTTGGTCGCTTACATCAGTCCAGTAATCGTGCCCCGCCCTAGCCTAGCCTCTAGGGTTGTAAATGATACCAAACTGGGATTACTGCTGGAACATACCACGTTGCTAGGGTTTTCTAAGAGGGTTAAGTGTGGTTTAACCCCTCACTAATCATGGATTAAATTAGCTAAGTGTAACCAACAGTTCACCACTTAACCCCATTTAATCCCTCGTATCCCCAAAATTGGTTAAGTATTAGTGGGCCATGACTTAACCCTAATTATGAGGCATTAATTTAATTGTACCTTAACCTCTCACATTAGACTTTGTTGTGGTTACTAGTTAAGCCGGGCGGGTCCGGGTAGCTTTACACCACAACTTGGTCTAACCTCGGGTCCCAGGTACATATGACCAACTTCTCACATTGGGTCCTATTGTTTGTAGCAACTAGTTAAGCCGGTCGGTTCCGGGTAGGTTTACGCTACAAACTCAACCCAACCTTGAGTTGGCCACACATGTTTTCTAAGTGTCATGTCCACTTTATTTCAAACCATAATTACAAGTTTAACTTGGGTAGACCTAACTTAATAGGTAAATTCCCAAGGGGTAGACCTAACTTAATAGGTAAATTCCCAATCTTATATTTTCATGTATTTTAAGTTTTACCCAAAAAAAACCCCAACGTCATTCTATCGCTTACATATTCGTCATAACGCATAAAGGATAGAAAGAGGGAACTTGGCACAACATACATGATAAATCTTACATATCATAATAAGCATGCATAACATGTTGGACTTGCATAACTTAGCATAGTGAACTTGCATAACATGTTGGACTTGCATAACTTAGCATAGTGAACTTGCATAACTTGTTAAACTTGCGAATCATGGCATAGTGAACTTGCATAAACATGCATAACTTGTTAAACTTGCAAATCATAGCATAGTGAACTTGCATAAACATGCATAACTTGTTAAACTTGCAAATCATAGCATAGTGAACTTGCATAAACATGCATAACTTATTAAACATGCATAACATAGCATAGTGAACTCGCATAAGCATGCATAACTCATTAAACATGCACAACATAGCATAGTGAACTCGCATAAGCATGCATAACTCATTAAACATGCACAACATAGCATAGTGAACTCGCATAAGCATGCATAACTTATTAAACATGCATAAATCCCAACTTTCATCACATATTAACTTTAGAGTTTCTAAAATGAAGGTAAGAGGGCTTACTAATATTATGAAGACACAAATCTACTAATAAAGATTGAGAAGCCCTTTTATGCAAGCAAATAAAACCCCAAAACAAGCTCCAATTAACACAAATCCCAAAAACTCTAGCTTAGCAAATAAAGCTTGCAACTTGATGATGTATGCGAGCTAATGATCATTCATACAACTTAGAAAAGCTTGTATGAACATCAAAATCTTAATAGAAATGATTTTTGAAGAGGGTGGAGGCTAGGGTTCTTAGGTGGAGGCCATTTGAGATTTCAATTTGACATAGTTTGGTTGCTAGATTGAATAATGAGGCTTTAGGGTCGATTAGGGGCTTATTTATAGAAGATTAGAGTGTTTTTAGCCCTAGGATTAACCCTAGGTTAGTTTAGGCCCGTCAGATTTAGGAATTCTCTAGAACCAAGCCACAAGACCAAGCCCAAATCAAAATGGTGCGCCAGGCAAAACTGCCTGGCCACCCCGTGTCGACAGGGCTGTCGACAGGGCAGTCGACACCCTAGGACCCCTGTCGACATGCCTGTCGACATGGGGGCCCTGGCGGGAATTTTCCCGCCTGACACCAATTAGCCCTAATCCTTGTTTTTAATTTGAAATTTAATTATGTTTTTAGCATAGAAATTTCTGAAAACTTCAATGGGCCTTAACTGGGTCATACGGACTCCGATTTTCGAAAACTCGGACTCTATTTCGCGTATTTTTCCGAGACGAACGCAATGGCATAGCCCGTTTCCCTTGATTCAGATTTTAGAATTTAATTCTGCCTCGATTTATGTTATAACAGGTTATTGAAAATACGGGTTGTTACATTCTCCCCTCCTTAAAGGATTTCGTCCCCGAAATCTTCAAGTTAGGAAGAACGTATCCTACCATCCAATCATCCATCTACTCAAAGCATCATCCACGAGCAATCATTGTCCTTAAAAGATTCTAAATGCTGTATGAACATATGCAAAAGTGTGTGTATATGTACTTATCTAATGCAAAGATCAATGCAAAATATGTTAGTGAAATGTATCCGTATGTATGCAAATCCCTAACATAATGTATAATATCTACATGCGTGCTCAATCATACATCCATATGCAACATCCATGTGATTGCATACAAATTTCATCCAAGAATAAGCATAAACACTCATGCACATGCAATATGAGGAGTGTGTGAGCCGATCTAGTGCCTAATGTGTATCATGCATCCACGAGTAACCACTTGCAAACACTTGCAACCACTTGCAACCATCAAACATAACATGTCTCAAGCACATGTTTCATCCAAAGGGTTTCTATCTAAGGTTCTCATGACAAGATTAGCACGATAACTAGATAAACATGGATAGCAAAGAGAAAGATACGCTAAATAAAGGAAAGAGATTGAGAGTGTACCCTCAAAAAGGAATGGATAAAGCCCACGCATCTTCTCCTCGGTTTCCCAAGTTGCGTCTTCTTCGGCTTCACCCCATTGGACCTTTACCAGCCTAACCTCTCGATTCCTTAGCTTCTTGGTCTCCGTCCCCAAGATACGAATCGGAGCTCTCCTCAAAGTTGCTTCTTTCTCTACTTCCACGTCTTCAAGAATGCTAGGTTCAACCACCTCAGCGGACTCATGTAGGCACTTTCGGAGATGCGAGACATGAAAGACATTATGCACTCCGGACAGCTTCTCGGGCAATTGCACTTTATAAGCCATCTTCCCAATTCTCTCTATGATAGGGAAGGGTCCAACAAATCTCGGTGCCAACTTCCCAACAGCTCCAAATCGGACCACATTCCGCAAAGGAGAAACCTTTACGAAAACCATGTCCCCAACCTCAAACTCCAAATCGGATCTCCGCTTATCAGCATAGGATTTCTGTCGGTCTTGGGCCGCCTTCATCCGTCTTCTAATCAACTCGACCTTCTCGGATGTATCTCTAATCATGTCGGGTCCAAGTATAATCTTATCTATAGTCTCCCACCAACATGTAGGCGACTTGCACGGCCTCCCATATAAAGCTTCAAATGGTGCCATCCCTATGCTCGCCTGATAACTGTTATTATATGCAAATTCAACAAGAGGAAGGTGGTCTTCCCAAGCACCACCAAAATCCAGAATGCAAAGCCTCAACAAGTCCTCAAGTACCCTATTCACCCTTTCTGTTTGGCCGTCTGTTTGTGGGTGATAGGTCGTACTCAGGTTCAACCTTGTGCTCATAGCCTCCTGCAAACTGTTCCAGAACTGACTAGTAAAGATGGGGTCTCGGTCACTGACTATGCTGGAAGGGACTCCATGTAGTCGTACTATCTCACGAAGATATACTGATGCTAGTCCAGATGCGGTCCTTTTGCTCTTCACCGGAATGAAATGAGCACTCTTCGTAAGCCTATCTACAATGACCCAAATGCTTGTATTCCCCTTCCTTGACCTTGGAAGCCCATCAATAAAGTCCATAGAAATACTCTCCCACTTCCATAGCGGGACCTCTAGAGGGTGCAATAGCCCACCGGGCTTCTTCGACTCGGCTTTTACTCTCTGACAAACAACACATCTGGAGACAAACTCTGCTACATCTTTCTTCATCCCAGGCCAGAATAAAATGCGCTTCATATCCTTATACATCTTATCTCCACCCGGATGTATAGTCATTCTGGAGCGATGTGCTTCATCAAGAACTTTCCTCACCAAGTCTTCCACCATCGGAACACAAAGCCTTCCGTCTCTCCTCAGCCAACCCTTATCGTCTATAGAATATCGAGCAAGGTGACTAGACGTCTCCCCTCGAATCAACTTATCCATGATCTCAATTATCTGAGGGTCTTCCTTCTGCGAAGCCCCAACTTGATCCAGAAGGGTAGGCCTGAGCTTTAGAGATGCCAAAGAACCGGTCATCGACTCAACTGTCAAAGAAAAATCAAAGGTTGCCAAGAACTCTAAATTCTTCATCTCAACAAATAGAGGACTTAGTGTCAACCTTTTTCTACTCAACGCATCCGCTACAACATTCCCCTTGCCAGGGGTATAGGCTATATCAAAATCATAGGAAGCCAAGAATTCCATCCATCTCTGCTGCCTCAAGTTCAGATCCTTCTGCGAAAAGAGATACTTCAAAGACTTATGATCAGTATACAGCTCAAATCTCTCTCCCAGAAGATAATGACGCCAGGCCTTGAGTGCATATACATTCGCTGCCAGCTCTAGATCATGAGTGGGATAATTCTTCTCATGCACCTTAAGTTGCCTCCCACCAAAACATATAACTCTGCCCTCTTGCATCAGAACGGCGCCCAATCCCGTGCCACAAGCATCAGTGTACACGGTAAATATCTTACCACCATCGGGTAAAGCTAGAACTGGTGCTGAGGTAAGGGCTCTCTTGAGTCTTTGAAAAGCAAGCTCACAGTCCATATCCCAAGCAAAAGCTAAGTTCTTCTTCGTCAACTTAGTAAGAGGAGCGGATATCTTCGCGAAGTCCTTGATGAACTTCCGGTAAAAACCCGCAAGACCCAGAAAGCTTCTCACCTCGGTTGCATTCCTTGGAGTCTTCCAATCCTGAACTGCAACCACCTTAGCGGGATCCACCGCTAAGCCTTGCTTGGATACGATATGCCCAAGGAATCTGACTTCCCTTCTCCAAAAGTGGCACTTGGAGAACTTGGCCTTTAACTGGTGTGCTCTGAGCGTATCCATCACCTCTACCAGATGCCTCGCGTGCTCTTCTTCATCCTTGGAGAAGACCAGAATATCATCCACAAAGACCACGACAAACTTGTTCAAGAACTCCCGAAACACCCTACTCATCAAGTCCACAAAATACGCGGGTGCATTCGTCAGACCGAACGGCATAACAAGCCATTCAAAGAATCCATCTGGAGTTCTGAATGCAGTCTTGTCTATGCTATCTTCAGCCACTCTGAGCTGATGAAATCCGGTAGCAAGATCAAGCTGAGAGAAAACAGATGCACCAACAAGTTGGTCAAAGAGATCATCGATCCTTGGTAACGGGTGTCTGTTCTTCTTAGTCAGCTTATTCAATTCTCTATAATCCACACAGAGTCGAAGAGAACCATCTGCCTTAGTAGCAAACACCACAGGCGCTCCCCATTTGGATATACTTCTTCTGATGAAGTTCTTCTCAAGCAATTCTTTCACTTGCTTGCTCAGCTCCCGTCTCTCACGCGGAGCCATATGCCGAACGGGCAAAGAAACAGGCTTAGCATTATCCACCAGATAGATGCGAAAATCAATCTCTCGTTTAGGGGGCAACCCCTTAACTTCTTCAAAAACATCTGGATAATCTCGGACTACCCTTACAGACTGAAGGGCTTCCTCTGACGAGTCGAGAGATTCAAGATAGCACAACATGACGGGATTCTTCGGATTGCATGAAATCTCTAAGGTGTTGCCAAGGCGAGTCACAAGCCTCACAACCCTATGCTCACAATCAAGAATGGCTCCATATCGGGACAGCCAATCCATGCCCAATATCAATCCGTATCCCCTGAAACCAAGAACATACGCACTACACAAGAACTCTACACTGAGTATAGAGATCCTCAGATCCTCACATATCATAGATAGATGAGCAGAACCCCCAATGGGATTCGAAACACAAACGGGATCGTCCACTAAGCTAGTACTAAGGTGCAAGCTATCAACAAGATCAGATGAAATAAAGCTATGTGAAGCACCAGAATCAAACAAGGTACGCACTGGAAGATCAGAAACATAAACAAGGTTCTCAACAGAAACACTACCTCGGTCGGGAACTGGAGCGGTATTGAGAGCATGAACTTGCCCTCCTGAAGATCCAGCCTGTCCTTTCTTCTTCGGGCACTCCTTGCTGAAGTGTCCAGTCTCACCACAGGAAAAACATCCACCACTAAGCTTCCTTTTCTTCTTCCTACAATCCTTAGCGAAGTGTACAGGCACACCACAGTAATTGCACTTTCCCTTGCCTTTGTTGTTGTTGTTCCCCTTCTTGTTCTTGCCCTGATTCCCCTGACTGCTTTGACCACCTTGATTGCCTTTGCCTTGAGAATCAGTATTCTTTGCTTGAGTATCACTCGACTTGACTTCTTTCTTTCCATCTCCCTGAAGCAGAGCCATATTGACCAAACTCTCAAAAGTAGCCCCATGCGGAATATGTGACATCGCCAAACCCTGTAGCGGCTCATTCAACCCTCTAGCAAATCGAAGAGCCTTCTTCTCTGGAGTGTTCACCATATCCAAACCAAAACGGGCCAGCTGATTAAACTTGTTCACATACTCCTTAACAGACATATCTCCCTGCTTTAATGCAATGAACTTCTCCATTTGTAAATTTGCCTCAGCCGAAGATAGGAACTTGGTCACAAATCTAGCCCTTAAATCGGCCCAAGTCTCAACGGGCCTCGTCCCATTGGTGACCTCCCACCAATAGGCTGCTTCATCCTTTAAAAGCCACACTGTCAACAAGATTTTCCTCTCGTCATCAATCCCAAAGATAGCAAACAAGTCCTCCGTGTCTTTCAGCCAATTCCTAGCTTCAACAAAAGATTCCGTGCCTAGGAAATTCTTGCCTCCCATCGCCTTGAAGTCTTTACAAACCTTCGTGAACTCAATCTGAGGATGCTGAGGGGGAGGAGGAGGAAGAGGAGCCTCAGCAACAGGAGGGGGAGGAACATTAGCAACAGGAGGAGGAATATTAACTGCTGGAGGGACCACCGGAGGAGGGACATTAGCAACGGGAGGAGGGATATTAACATTAGGGGGAGGATTCTCAACTACAGGAGGAGGAGTGGGAGTAGGGTTGGCGGGGCCGGCTGCTGCCCTAGCTTCTAGAAGTCTCCTATACCAGAGTGGCACATTTACTCCATCCGGGATGGCAAGATCCTCAGCTATACTGAAACGAAGGATAAGATAAGATTAGGTCAAGGGAACGAAGGATAACGCTAATGGCTTTTTGGGGAATAGCCCTTTAAAATACTAGACTTTTCTTTGGAAAATACTTTATACTTGTTTTGAAAATAGTTTTTCAAAAGTCTTTTTAAAAACTTTTTGTCCTTTCTCGTAAACCTTATGCTCTGATACCAAATTTGTAACACCCCACCTCCGCTAGGGTCACTCTTTCGGGGGCACTAGCTTCTGGGGGGCGTTAGAACTGGGTAAGCATGCATACTGATATATCAAGGCAGAACAGGAACATAAATATATATGTAAAACAGAGTAAATGAGAAATAAACAGCGGAATATCTCAAACCATCTCAAAACAAGTCTAGTACATCATAAAGTCATCTGCCAAAATAAATATGTCTAGTACAACATAAACAGAAATACTGAAATACATAGTACTATCCCCAAAAATAAAAGTGATAAACCATAGCGAGCTCAATGTCCAGACATACATGAGCTATCCAGCGAACAAGCAAGCGATCCAAGCTAAGCACCACTGTTCCCTCCCTGAGAACCTGGAGGGGGGAAACGGAAGAAAAGAAGCGAAAGAAAACAGGTCAGTCAAAAGGACTGGTAAGCCCTAATACGATCAGTCTATAAACTAATAAAGCTAACATCATGATGGAAACTGAGATGAATATACTGGCAACAGATAAAGGTGTCATCACATAGAGAAGATTAAGCTTTGCACCACAGTGTACTAGCAAACTAACATAACAGGTAATGATCCCACAGCCCAAACTTTGGCCCAATAGCATGAGGTGACCTTAATACAAGGTCCAGCCCAACGGTCTAATCGATCGGCTCCCTATAAACCTAACACGTCAAGTGTTGGTGTCCATACGGCCCACATATGGTTGTAGTCAGACTGTGCTGGGTCCACCTTTGGGTGTATCAAGCCCCCGGGTGTCAACCCCAGACACTTAAGCAATAATGCACAGTCTAAACCTACTGGTACCCGTGCCTCGAGTTTGTCCAACACCGAACTACGTGCACGTCCGTAGCCCGCCTGGACCCGCACCGCTGTACCACTCAGCCGTCGCTTTGGTCGCTTACATCAGTCCAGTAATCGTGCCCCGCCCTAGCCTAGCCTCTAGGGTTGTAAATGATACCAAACTGGGATTACTGCTGGAACAGACCACGTTGCTAGGGTTTTCTAAGAGGGTTAAGTGTGGTTTAACCCCTCACTAATCATGGATTAAATTAGCTAAGTGTAACCAACAGTTCACCACTTAACCCCATTTAATCCCTCGTATCCCCAAAATTGGTTAAGTATTAGTGGGCCATGACTTAACCCTAATTATGAGGCATTAATTTAATTGTACCTTATCCTCTCACATTAGACTTTGTTGCGGTTACTAGTTAAGCCGGGCGGGTCCGGGTAGCTTTACACCACAACTTGGTCTAACCTCGGGTCCCAGGTACATATGACCAACTTCTCACATTGGGTCCTATTGTTTGTAGCAACTAGTTAAGCCGGTCGGTTCCGGGTAGGTTTACGCTACAAACTCAACCCAACCTCGAGTTGGCCACACATGTTTTCTAAGTGTCATGTCCACTTTATTTCAAACCATAATTACAAGTTTAACTTGGGTAGACCTAACTTAATAGGTAAATTCCCAAGGGGTAGACCTAACTTAATAGGTAAATTCCCAATCTTATATTTTCATGTATTTTAAGTTTTACCAAAAAACCCCCCCAACGTCATTCTATCGCTTACATATTCGTCATAACGCATAAAGGATAGAAAGAGGGAACTTGGCACAACATACATGATAAATCTTACATATCATAATAAGCATGCATAACATGTTGGACTTGCATAACTTAGCATAGTGAACTTGCATAACATGTTGGACTTGCATAACTTAGCATAGTGAACTTGCATAACTTGTTAAACTTGCGAATCATGGCATAGTGAACTTGCATAAACATGCATAACTTGTTAAACTTGCAAATCATAGCATAGTGAACTTGCATAAACTTTCATAACTTGTTAAACTTGCAAAACATAGCATAGTGAACTTGCATAAACATGCATAACTTATTAAACATGCATAACATAGCATAGTGAACTCGCATAAGCATGCATAACTCATTAAACATGCACAACATAGCATAGTGAACTCGCATAAGCATGCATAACTCATTAAACATGCACAACATAGCATAGTGAACTCGCATAAGCATGCATAACTTATTAAACATGCATAAATCCCAACTTTCATCACATATTAACTTTAGAGTTTCTAAAATGAAGGTAAGAGGGCTTACTAATATTATGAAGACACAAATCTACTAATAAAGATTGAGAAGCCCTTTTATGCAAGCAAATAAAACCCCAAAACAAGCTCCAATTAACACAAATCCCAAAAACTCTAGCTTAGCAAATAGAGCTTGCAACTTGATGATGTATGCGAGCTAATGATCATTCATACAACTTAGAAAAGCTTGTATGAACATCAAAATCTTAATAGAAATGATTTTTGAAGAGGGTGGAGGCTAGGGTTCTTAGGTGGAGGCCATTCGAGATTTCAATTTGACATAGTTTGGTTGCTAGATTGAATAATGAGGCTTTAGGGTAGGATTAGGGGCTTATTTATAGAAGATTAGAGTGTTTTTAGCCCTAGGATTAACCCTAGGTTAGTTTAGGCCCGTCAGATTTAGGAATTCTCTAGAACCAAGCCACAAGACCAAGCCCAAATCAAAATGGTGCGCCAGGCAAAACTGCCTGGCCACCCCGTGTCGACAGGGCTGTCGACAGGGCAGTCGACACCCTAGGACCCCTGTCGACATGCCTGTCGACATGGGGGCCCTGGCGGGAATTTTCCCGCCTGACACCAATTAGCCCTAATCCTTGTTTTTAATTTGAAATTTAAATCTGTTTTTAGCATAGAAATTTCTGAAAACTTCAATGGGCCTTAACTGGGTCATACGGACTCCGATTTTCGAAAACTCGGACTCTATTTCGCGTATTTTTCCGAGACGAACGCAATGGCATAGCCCGTTTCCCTTGATTCAGATTTTAGAATTTAATTCTGCCTCGATTTATGTTATAACAGGTTATTGAAAATACGGGTTGTTACATTCTCCCCTCCTTAAAGGATTTCGTCCCCGAAATCTTCAAGTTAGGAAGAACGTATCCTACCATCCAATCATCCATCTACTCAAAGCATCATCCACGAGCAATCATTGTCCTTAAAAGATTCTAAATGCTGTATGAACATATGCAAAAGTGTGTGTATATGTACTTATCTAATGCAAAGATCAATGCAAAATATGTTAGTGAAATGTATCCGTATGTATGCAAATCCCTAACATAATGTATAATATCTACATGCGTGCTCAATCATACATCCATATGCAACATCCATGTGATTGCATACAAATTTCATCCAAGAATAAGCATAAACACTCATGCACATGCAATATGAGGAGTGTGTGAGCCGATCTAGTGCCTAATGTGTATCATGCATCCACGAGTAACCACTTGCAAACACTTGCAACCACTTGCAACCATCAAACATAACATGTCTCAAGCACATGTTTCATCCAAAGGGTTTCTATCTAAGGTTCTCATGACAAGATTAGCACGATAACTAGATAAACATGGATAGCAAAGAGAAAGATACGCTAAATAAAGGAAAGAGATTGAGAGTGTACCCTCAAAAAGGAATGGATAAAGCCCACGCATCTTCTCCTCGGTTTCCCAAGTTGCGTCTTCTTCGACTTCACCCCATTGGACCTTTACCAGCCTAACCTCTCGATTCCTTAGCTTCTTGGTCTCCGTCCCCAAGATACGAATCGGAGCTCTCCTCAAAGTTGCTTCTTTCTCTACTTCCACGTCTTCAAGAATGCTAGGTTCAACCACCTCAGCGGACTCATGTAGGCACTTTCGGAGATGCGAGACATGAAAGACATTATGCACTCCGGACAGCTTCTCGGGCAATTGCACTTTATAAGCCATCTTCCCAATTCTCTCTATGATAGGGAAGGGTCCAACAAATCTCGGTGCCAACTTCCCAACAGCTCCAAATCGGACCACATTCCGCAAAGGAGAAACCTTTACGAAAACCATGTCCCCAACCTCAAACTCCAAATCGGATCTCCGCTTATCAGCATAGGATTTCTGTCGGTCTTGGGCCGCCTTCATCCGTCTTCTAATCAACTCGACCTTCTCGGATGTATCTCTAATCATGTCGGGTCCAAGTATAATCTTATCTGTAGTCTCCCACCAACATGTAGGCGACTTGCACGGCCTCCCATATAAAGCTTCAAATGGTGCCATCCCTATGCTCGCCTGATAACTGTTATTATATGCAAATTCAACAAGAGGAAGGTGGTCTTCCCAAGCACCACCAAAATCCAGAATGCAAAGCCTCAACAAGTCCTCAAGTACCCTATTCACCCTTTCTGTTTGGCCGTCTGTTTGTGGGTGATAGGCCGTACTCAGGTTCAACCTTGTGCCCATAGCCTCCTGCAAACTGTTCCAGAACTGACTAGTAAAGATGGGGTCTCGGTCACTGACTATGCTGGAAGGGACTCCATGTAGTCGTACTATCTCACGAAGATATACTGATGCTAGTCCAGATGCGGTCCTTTTGCTCTTCACCGGAATGAAATGAGCACTCTTCGTAAGCCTATCTACAATGACCCAAATGCTTGTATTCCCCTTCCTTGACCTTGAAGGCCCATCAATGAAGTCCATAGAAATACTCTCCCACTTCCATAGCGGGACCTCTAGAGGGTGCAATAGCCCACCGGGCTTCTTCGACTCGGCTTTTACTCTCTGACAAACAACACATCTGGAGACAAACTCTGCCACATCTTTCTTCATCCCAGGCCAGAAGAAAATGCGCTTCATATCCTTATACATCTTATCTCCACCCGGATGTATAGTCATTCTGGAGCGATGTGCTTCATCAAGAACTTTCCTCACCAAGTCTTCCACCATCGGAACACAAAGCCTTCCGTCTCTCCTCAGCCAACCCTTATCGTCTATAGAATATCGAGCAAGGTGACTAGACGTCTCCCCTCGAATCAACTTATCCATGATCTCAATTATCTGAGGGTCTTCCTTCTGCGAAGCCCCAACTTGATCCAGAAGGGTAGGCCTGAGCTTTAGAGATGCCAAAGAACCGGTCATCGACTCAACTGTCAAAGAAAAATCAAAGGTTGCCAAGAACTCTAAATTCTTCATCTCAACAAATAGAGGACTTAGTGTCAACCTTTTTCTACTCAACGCATCCGCTACAACATTCCCCTTGCCAAGGGTATAGGCTATATCAAAATCATAGGAAGCCAAGAATTCCATCCATCTCTGCTGCCTCAAGTTCAGATCCTTCTGCGAAAAGAGATACTTCAAAGACTTATGATCAGTATACAGCTCAAATCTCTCTCCCAGAAGATAATGACGCCAGGCCTTGAGTGCATATACAATCGCTGCCAGCTCTAGATCATGAGTGGGATAATTCTTCTCATGCACCTTAAGTTGCCTCCCACCAAAACATATAACTCTGCCCTCTTGCATCAGAACGGCGCCCAATCCCGTGCCACAAGCATCAGTGTACACGGTAAATATCTTACCACCATCGGGTAAAGCTAGAACTGGTGCTGAGGTAAGGGCTCTCTTGAGTCTTTGAAAAGCAAGCTCACAGTCCATATCCCAAGCAAAAGCTAAGTTCTTCTTCGTCAACTTAGTAAGAGGAGCGGATATCTTCGCGAAGTCCTTGATGAACTTCCGGTAAAAACCCGCAAGACCCAGAAAGCTTCTCACCTCGGTTGCATTCCTTGGAGTCTTCCAATCCTGAACTGCAACCACCTTAGCGGGATCCACCGCTAAGCCTTGCTTGGATACGATATGCCCAAGGAATCTGACTTCCCTTCTCCAAAAGTGGCACTTGGAGAACTTGGCCTTTAACTGGTGTGCTCTGAGCGTATCCATCACCTCTACCAGATGCCTCGCGTGCTCTTCTTCATCCTTGGAGAAGACCAGAATATCATCCACAAAGACCACGACAAACTTGTTCAAGAACTCCCGAAACACCCTACTCATCAAGTCCACAAAATACGCGGGTGCATTCGTCAGACCGAACGGCATAACAAGCCATTCAAAGAATCCATCTGGAGTTCTGAATGCAGTCTTGTCTATGCTATCTTCAGCCACTCTGAGCTGATGAAATCCGGTAGCAAGATCAAGCTGAGAGAAAACAGATGCACCAACAAGTTGGTCAAAGAGATCATCGATCCTTGGTAACGGGTGTCTGTTCTTCTTAGTCGGCTTATTCAATTCTCTATAATCCACACAGAGTCGAAGAGAACCATCTGCCTTAGTAGCAAACACCACAGGCGCTCCCCATTTGGATATACTTCTTCTGATGAAGTTCTTCTCAAGCAATTCTTTCACTTGCTTGCTCAGCTCCCGTCTCTCACGCGGAGCTATATGCCGAACGGGCAAAGAAACAGGCTTAGCATTATCCACCAGATAGATGCGAAAATCAATCTCTCGTTTAGGGGGCAACCCCTTAACTTCTTCAAAAACATCTGGATAATCTCGGACCACCCTTACAGACTGAAGGGCTTCTTCTGACGAGTCGAGAGATTCAAGATAGCACAACATGACGGGATTCTTCGGATTGCATGAAATCTCTAAGGTGTTGCCAAGGCGAGTCACAAGCCTCACAACCCTATGCTCACAATCAAGAATGGCTCCATATCGGGACAGCCAATCCATGCCCAATATCAATCCGTATCCCCTGAAACCAAGAACATACGCACTACACAAGAACTCTACACTGAGTATAGAGATCCTCAGATCCTCGCATATCATAGATAGATGAGCAGAACCCCCAATGGGATTCGAAACACAAACGGGATCGTCCACTAAGCTAGTACTAAGGTGCAAGCTATCAACAAGATCAGATGAAATAAAGCTATGTGAAGCACCAGAATCAAACAAGGTACGCACTGGAAGATCAGAAACATAAACAAGGTTCTCAACAGAAACACTACCTCGGTCGGGAACTGGAGCGGTATTGAGAGCATGAACTTGCCCTCCTGAAGATCCAGCCTGTCCTTTCTTCTTCGGGCACTCCTTGCTGAAGTGTCCAGTCTCACCACAGGAAAAACATCCACCACTAAGATTCCTTTTCTTCTTCCTACAATCCTTAGCGAAGTGTCCAGGCACACCACAGTAATTGCACTTTCCCTTGCCTTTGTTGTTGTTGTTCCCCTTCTTGTTCTTGCCCTGATTCCCCTGACTGCTTTGACCACCTTGATTGCCTTTGCCTTGAGAATCAGTATTCTTTGCTTGAGTATCACTCGACTTGACTTCTTTCTTTCCATCTCCCTGAAGCAGAGCCATATTGACCAAACTCTCAAAAGTAGCCCCATGCGGAATATGTGACATCGCCAAACCCTGTAGCGGCTCATTCAACCCTCTAGCAAATCGAAGAGCCTTCTTCTCCGGAGTGTTCACCATATCCAAACCAAAACGGGCCAGCTGATTAAACTTGTTCACATACTCCTTAACAGACATATCTCCCTGCTTTAATGCAATGAACTTCTCCATTTGTAAATTTGCCTCAGCCGAAGATAGGAACTTGGTCACAAATCTAGCCCTTAAATCGGCCCAAGTCTCAACGGGCCTCGTCCCATTGGTGACCTCCCACCAATAGGCTGCTTCATCCTTTAAAAGCCACACTGTCAACAAGATTTTCCTCTCGTCATCAATCCCAAAGATAGCAAACAAGTCCTCCGTGTCTTTCAGCCAATTCCTAGCTTCAACAAAAGATTCCGTGCCTAGGAAATTCTTGCCTCCCATCGCCTTGAAGTCTTTACAAACCTTCGTGAACTCAATCTGAGGATGCTGAGGGGGAGGAGGAGGAAGAGGAGCCTCAGCAACAGGAGGGGGAGGAACATTAGCAACAGGAGGAGGAATATTAACTGCTGGAGGGACCACCGGAGGAGGGACATTAGCAACGGGAGGAGGGATATTAACATTAGGGGGAGGATTCTCAACTACAGGAGGAGGAGTGGGAGTAGGGTTGGCGGGGCCGGCTGCTGCCCTAGCTTCTAGAAGTCTCCTATACCAGAGTGGCACATTTACTCCATCCGGGATGGCAAGATCCTCAGCCATACTGAAACGAAGGATAAGACAAGATTAGGTCAAGGGAACGAAGGATAACGCTAATGGCTTTTTGGGGAATAGCCCTTTAAAATAATAGACTTTTCTTTGGAAAATACTTTATACTTGTTTTGAAAATAGTTTTTCAAAAGTCTTTTTAAAAACTTTTTGTCCTTTCTCGTAAACCTTATGCTCTGATACCAAATTTGTAACACCCCACCTCCGCTAGGGTCACTCTTTCGGGGGCACTAGCTTCTGGGGGGCGTTAGAACTGGGTAAGCATGCATAGTGATATATCAAGGCAGAACAGGAACATAAATATATATGTAAAACAGAGTAAATGAGAAATAAACAGCGGAATATCTCAAACCATCTCAAAACAAGTCTAGTACATCATAAAGTCATCTGCCAAAATAAATATGTCTAGTACAACATAAACAGAAATACTGAAATACATAGTGCTATCCCCAAAAATAAAAGTGATAAACCATAGCGAGCTCAATGTCCAGACATACATGAGCTATCCAGCGAACAAGCAAGCGATCCAAGCTAAGCACCACTGTTCCCTCCCTGAGAACCTGGAGGGGGGAAACGGAAGAAAAGAAGCGAAAGAAAACAGGTCAGTCAAAAAGACTGGTAAGCCCTACTACGATCAGTCTATAAACTAATAAAGCTAACATCATGATGGAAACTGAGATGAATATACTGGCAACAGATAAAGGTGTCATCACATAGAGAAGATTAAGCTTTGCACCACAGTGTACTAGCAAACTAACATAACAGGTAATGATCCCACAGCCCAAACTTTGGCCCAATAGCATGAGGTGACCTTAATACAAGGTCCAGCCCAACGGTCTAATCGATCGTCTCCCTATAAACCTAACACGTCAAGTGTTGGTGTCCATACGGCCCACATATGGTTGTAGTCAGACTGTGCTGGGTCCACCTTTGGGTGTATCAAGCCCTCGGGTGTCAACCCCAGACACTTAAGCAATAATGCACAGTCTAAACCTACTGGTACCCGTGCCTCGAGTTTGTCCAACACCGAACTACGTGCACGTCCGTAGCCCGCCTGGACCCGCACCGCTGTACCACTCAGCCGTCGCTTTGGTCGCTTACATCAGTCCAATAATCGTGCCCCGCCCTAGCCTAGCCTCTAGGTTTGTAAATGATACCAAACTAGGATTACTGCTGGAACAGACCACGTTGCTAGGGTTTTCTAAGAGGGTTAAGTGTGGTTTAACCCCTCACTAATCATGGATTAAATTAGCTAAGTGTAACCAACAGTTCACCACTTAACCCCATTTAATCCCTCGTATCCCCAAAATTGGTTAAGTATTAGTGGGCCATGACTTAACCCTAATTATGAGGCATTAATTTAATTGTACCTTAACCTCTCACATTAGACTTTGTTGCGGTTACTAGTTAAGCCGGGCGGGTCCGGGTAGCTTTACACCACAACTTGGTCTAACCTCGGGTCCCAGGTACATATGACCAACTTCTCACATTGGGTCCTATTGTTTGTAGCAACTAGTTAAGCCGGTCGGTTCCGGGTAGGTTTACGCTACAAACTCAACCCAACCTCGAGTTGGCCACACATGTTTTCTAAGTGTCATGTCCACTTTATTTCAAACCATAATTACAAGTTTAACTTGGGTAGACCTAACTTAATAGGTAAATTCCCAAGGGGTAGACCTAACTTAATAGGTAAATTCCCAATCTTATATTTTCATGTATTTTAAGTTTTACCAAAAAAACCCCCCAACGTCATTCTATCGCTTACATATTCGTCATAACGCATAAAGGATAGAAAGAGGGAACTTGGCACAACATACATGATAAATCTTACATATCATAATAAGCATGCATAACATGTTGGACTTGCATAACTTAGCATAGTGAACTTGCATAACATGTTGGACTTGCATAACTTAGCATAGTGAACTTGCATAACTTGTTAAACTTGCGAATCATGGCATAGTGAACTTGCATAAACATGCATAACTTGTTAAACTTGCAAATCATAGCATAGTGAACTTGCATAAACTTTCATAACTTGTTAAACTTGCAAAACATAGCATAGTGAACTTGCATAAACATGCATAACTTATTAAACATGCATAACATAGCATAGTGAACTCGCATAAGCATGCATAACTCATTAAACATGCACAACATAGCATAGTGAACTCGCATAAGCATGCATAACTCATTAAACATGCACAACATAGCATAGTGAACTCGCATAAGCATGCATAACTTATTAAACATGCATAAATCCCAACTTTCATCACATATTAACTTTAGAGTTTCTAAAATGAAGGTAAGAGGGCTTACTAATATTATGAAGACACAAATCTACTAATAAAGATTGAGAAGCCCTTTTATGCAAGCAAATAAAACCCCAAAACAAGCTCCAATTAACACAAATCCCAAAAACTCTAGCTTAGCAAATAGAGCTTGCAACTTGATGATGTATGCGAGCTAATGATCATTCATACAACTTAGAAAAGCTTGTATGAACATCAAAATCTTAATAGAAATGATTTTTGAAGAGGGTGGAGGCTAGGGTTCTTAGGTGGAGGCCATTCGAGATTTCAATTTGACATAGTTTGGTTGCTAGATTGAATAATGAGGCTTTAGGGTAGGATTAGGGGCTTATTTATAGAAGATTAGAGTGTTTTTAGCCCTAGGATTAACCCTAGGTTAGTTTAGGCCCGTCAGATTTAGGAATTCTCTAGAACCAAGCCACAAGACCAAGCCCAAATCAAAATGGTGCGCCAGGCAAAACTGCCTGGCCACCCCGTGTCGACAGGGCTGTCGACAGGGCAGTCGACACCCTAGGACCCCTGTCGACATGCCTGTCGACATGGGGGCCCTGGCGGGAATTTTCCCACCTGACACCAATTAGCCCTAATCCTTGTTTTTAATTTGAAATTTAAATCTGTTTTTAGCATAGAAATTTCTGAAAACTTCAATGGGCCTTAACTGGGTCATACGGACTCCGATTTTCGAAAACTCGGACTCTATTTCGCGTATTTTTCCGAGACGAACGCAATGGCATAGTCCGTTTCCCTTGATTCAGATTTTAGAATTTAATTCTGCCTCGATTTATGTTATAACAGGTTATTGAAAATACGGGTTGTTACACAAACACATAACATTCGTAACAATACTAAAACCACAACATTATAATTACATCAGAATAAATCTTAACATACCTAACCAATCTACGAGGACGACAACGACGACAACATAGATATTCTAAAACATTGTAACTTATTCTTAACCTTTTCGTCAACCATCATAGTCAAAAGCAAGGGTCCATCATTTTCAGTCTTCTTTAGCTCCACTCCAAAATACGGAGCATCAAGTATATGTAATCCATTTAGGAAAAGAGACCATGCATAAAAAAAGCTTGATGCAAGAATGTTTCCTGTAACAAGGTAGGAAATGGAATCAGCTGGGAAACAACGATGTGAAGCTATATACTTATAAAAAGTTTAAAACTTTTTCAACCATCAATATTGATTTTACTTAGTATACCATAAATTACCGCTTAGCTTTTTCTAGACATTTAAAACTAAAGTAAAATTAAGTGAAATACTTTTGAAGCTTCGAATAATAAGTGGTAACTGATGCAAAGACAAACTTTTCCCATAATATAATTATATTTCACTCACCCTCGTACAAGTTGTCATCAGTTCTTCTGAACAAAATGGAGGATAGCCCACTCGCATTTTATACATAATAGCATCCACGACCTCTTATGGTACCAAAAAAAAAAAAATCATTAGCATAGGACAAAAAGCAATTGGATATTTTAGCCAAATTTGATATTTACCAATCATAATGCATCCCATAACCTTTCTTTAGTGAAACTTAAGGAGCAATATGATCGTGTTTACAAACAGTAGAGTATGGCCACAATTGTTTTAGAGAAAAATGAATAATATAGCATAGTAATCACACATGTAGAATTTTAAATAAAGGCTGATTTTGTGTAAAACAATAATTACCAATGTTTGCCTATTCTTTCTCCGTATTCTCATTTGGATCTTTAATGCTGCAAAACTACTGACATAACTCAAAACCTAATAGTTTCAAATGGCATGCTCCATCCAATGATAAATTGCCTGGCTTAATACCTTGCAAAATACAAAAGCTTATATTGATGATAGAATTTAGAAACGAAAACATTACCATTTTACTCAGCAAGGAAGTTTCTATAAATTAAAATTTTATTCTTATTAAACATACGCATTCTTATTAAACGGACACAAACAATTTGTCAACAGGATGCTTATCTTTGGCTAAGGTAGTAACAGTGGGGAATGATTTTGTTCCAACAAAATTATGCCTGAGTTTTTTCTTGGGTTGTTTATGGATGGTCATGGATGCATCAAACATGCCAAATCCAATGTCTGACAAAATTATTGTCATTGATCAAACTTATCTCTGGGGTGAGAAACTCTTGATGACTTTGCAAGGAAGCTTAGACGCCTTTAAAGAAGTGTACATTTTAGCTGCAACTACATATAAGCACTAGCTTTGATTTTCAGAAACTTTTTTGTTATCACGCACCGCCATTATTATGAGCTAAACTGGAATCATCGATGTATTAGTAACCTGCAATTTAACTCTAATCTTTATTTTTTCCAACATCATAATAACATACCAATTTTTCACATTTTTGTAGGGACTATATACATTAGGTATATTTTATTTTATTTTGAATTTGTTCAGGGGGAAACCAACCGGATCCGTAAAAAAACCCCAGTGCACCTAGCCCGATCCGCGGATATCTACCACATAACAATTGCTATTTCAACTACATTTCTTCACTTGCACCTCAGTTTGAATTATAGGCCTCCTGTTTTCTTATTTTTAAAAATGCACTTGAATGCCTCTTTTTGCTTGCTAAAAAAAACAAGTTACAAAGAGAATCATCGGCTGTCTTAGTAGATACATAACATTTTCGAACCTGTTCATTTCATGATGACCTCACCAATATCTATGTAATACAATATGATGTTTAGAGAGGATCCTCAGTAAACTCTAAGTAGTACTAATCTTACTTTTGGGTACAACTACAAACCACTTTAAGCTAGTTTCATGTTGGATTGCCAAATTTTATACTGTAATTTTATACATGTCTAGGTAACACCAGCTATATTATCTTAAAGTAAATATGCAAAAAATGCTAGCATATTAATTTATAATTGTGCAAATATATTAGCAATTTGTATACTGAAAACAAATCACAAAGAAAAGTATAACTAATAGATTGTGCACTTTCGTACAAGTACTATTCTTGATCACATTATGAATTTGAGCATCAATATTTAATGGATGTCGATGACCATTCTTTTGTGTTATATATGCTTCTAATCAACATCTTAATAGTTATTTAAACAGGGTTAAATAATGACGTATCAATATCATAACATGAAAAAAATCACTTTATAAAAGCTCAAACTAAAAATTTAATACAACATCAGTATATACTATTACATATCTATCTTGTGTTAGCATCAAGAACTGTAATGTTATGTTGGGTTTATAATTATGAGTGTACTATTTGGTCTGGATCAAATTCGGTCATGATAATTACATAAAATTATTGATAATAATACACTAATGCTAAACAAGCTGAATGACCGCTAAGACATTTGAGCTTGTGCATTAGAAATACTGAAAGAAATAAAAGCCCAGAAGAGAACCTATAGTACATAAAACTGAGCATAATACTGGTAACATGTTATTACTAGCTGTTTAACCAGTCGTGGCAGTACGCAAGGCTATGAAAATTACCTTGTAAGATAATCTTCGAATTGATAAATGAAATTAACCGTCATCCACTCGTAATCAATAAAGCCATTCAATACCCATGATAAAATAATATTAAATGGCACAAAAACAATTGTATGAACTAGTTATAAGTCGAAATTTTCACAGATTTATAAGTAGATTAAGAAATCTAACTTTACTTCAGATAAAATTTTCTCCTGCGTAAAGCAGCAACTTAAAATATCCTTTCACATTTTTACCATTCACAAAGGAGGATCTAGGATTTAAATTTTTTAGGAGATATATTTTTAGTACAAGCACGAAGGAGGGTAAGGGCTTCACATTCCTTGGGAAAGTTGTAACACAACTCATAGAGACTAACGACGCGATCAAGGTTGAAAGTACAATATTGATAGAAGAAATGAATGAAAAATGCAGATTTAGTTTATAGAAAATTTTAACAAGAATAAAGTACAATTTGATAAGAGGATTGCTAAAAAAGTTAAGGAAAAAAAAAGAATTTAGGGTTGATGGAAGGTGAATGGTTGTTGACATAAAAGGAAAAACTATTTTATTGACGCTTCACCCTTAATTTGGTGATTTTATTTAACACTTATATCCAGAATCCTAAGACCAACAAAGGTACCAAGCCTAAGTGACAGCTACAAAACTGGAAAAGAATCTGGCAAAAGAAAATTATATTTTTACATATATAATCATGTATAAATATACCTGCAAACACATGAACATCCATAACAGTTTATCTCAGGTGAAAAACACTCCTGACTGAGTTTTTTCTACCATGTTGGCTTGTGCTTCCTCCAGTGACCTATGGCTCCAAACTAATAAAATATGGCCATGGAATTTGCTAAGGTTTAAATTGCACACGCGTAGATAGTGTTAAATCTATTATCTAAAAGCTTGTGTTATAGTGCTTATATCCAATCTATTTCGACAAATCTTAACATATATATTAGGTGGGGAATTAAAATGATCAAAAACTCATGTTCTGGATCCTCACAAAAAGGGAAAGAAGGAGGGAGAATGATATTTGTAAATACACCTGGTAACATCGATTCATGCAAGAAAGCAAGCAAGGGAAAAGCAAGAAGCATCATGTGGTTTTATTTATTATTTTTCCTTCATTAGTGGGTTTCATTTTTCTATAGTCGGAAACAATATTTATTTCAAGATTTTGAAGGAAATAGATGCTTTTGAAGTATTGATCCTTTGTTTTTTTCTTTTTCTAGCAAAATGATTGAATTCTAGGAATTATAAAGTATTGTGCAGTATTTGAACAATTGAAACATGTTTTTTTAATTAAATATTTTTAACTCCAAGGAAAGAATTGAGCTATTGGGAAAAATTATGTCATTTCAGTCCTTGTTTCAAAGATCAAACTGTAGGCCGAACCGCGTTGATGTAAGATTTAATTATTTAATAGTTCAAATTAGTCAGAGTGTGAGAACCACATTTATCTTTAGTTGCTATTATACTATTTTAGATGTATTTTTTTTTCAATTAATGTTAAAATTTATCTAATCATAATTATTATATTGAAGTTTAAAACAATTATTATTTAGCATTCAAAAATATCGATAATATATATACTGATAATGCACAAAGTAAGAGGGAGGGAGGGTATTCATCCTAGTTATGTTTTTATGTATAGCGTTGGTTAGCAAACATACTAATGATCATTACTATGAACATTTCAAATATTAATGTTGAAATATACATTTAAATTATTAATTATATTAGTGTACACCAACGGACAAGTATGACTGCTCATAAGGATTTCCTTTCTATAATATTATAGAATAAGAAAAGAAAACGATCATGTAGACAAACACAAAACGTGCATTGACATAAATCAAAAATCAGTTACATATACTTATGCAACATAAAAGAAGGAAAGTATTCACAATATCACTACCACATCCCACGTCTAGCGAAATGAACGTACATTTTGTTTATCAAATGTTACTTAGTGTAGTATAATTACAGTTTATAAAAAAGGTTGTCTGAAGATCAAAATCATCAACCTATGTGACGGTTGAACTAATCAATCAAAACACTTACATTTTGAACAAAGTAAAATTAAGCAATCTATAGTGGGACTTTATAATCCTTATAATTAATCAAGGTAAAGCAGAATGTTCTGTAATATACATTGTACGAGGATTTATGATTTTGTTAATTAATCAAAAGCAACCAATATATACCATACACTAGTAACAGCTCAAATATTCAGCTACTAACTTAGACTCATAATAGAAATGGTGAATACAAAATTGTAACATATATGACTAACTGGTTAGTACTTCCAAATCTCAATGTAAAATTAGATGTCTAAGAAGGTTGAAGAGAGAACAAAGAATTGTAGATCGGATAGATATTGAATGAAAAAGCATACCTTGTTCTTCCTCACTCCATATTCCATTACCCGTCGCTAAGATTTCCATCTTTTTTCATTTTTCAACGAAGATTTAAAGTCATGATTAGATTCATACCGATTTTACATCAAAAGAACTAGATGAATAAGAAATTCGCACTGATTTAAAATCGGATTGGACAAAACTAATCTTTATTGTCGATCTTCCCCTTAGGTATCTCGACCGTGTGAGCTATTGGCTACGCAAACCTCAGAAACTAGGGGAGATTAACACAAGCAAACCGATTCTTGTTTTGATTTTAAGAAGAATAAGAAGAAGTGATTTAGGATTTTTTAGATTTGGTAAGAAAAGTATCGTGTTTTCTGGAGTGGTGGAGATTAGTGCGAGATTAAAAAAGTTGTGAGTAGATGCGTGTATTTTGGGGCTTCTCAATTGAGACATACGGAAGAAAAATATTTTGTTAAATGAAAAATTAATTTAGATATGATTATTTTGTTCCTAAGTAGTCCTTGTATAGAGACAAAAAAGAATGAAGTTTCAAATTTTGGTCTTAAGTTTATACTTTTGTTGTATTAAATGGTAAACTTAACTATAAATTTTAATAATTAAATATTAAACATTACAAATTTTGTTATCAATTAATTACTATTATAAGAATTTATTTAATACTTATTGTTAGTTAATAGTTATCACTGAATAATTACTAATCAATAGAATTTAATTATTAAAAACTATTTTTTAATAGTTTGATATTAATCATTAGTTATTGATTATAAAATATGTATATAACAAAATTTATCATGGCTAAGTTGGATAAATCTTTCCAAATTCTAACTAATTAATAACAAAATTTATTTGCAAAATTCCTTAGTTTTAAGTAAGCATCCCTTGCAAATTCCATGGAAAATCCATTGCAAAATAGCGTCAAAATGTTTCCACCTGGAATCTGCCTCAATCTACGATGGAATTTAGTGGCAGAATTTATCCATCGGTAAATTGACGCAATTTGCAATGGTTCAGTGACAGCTGTAAAAATTGTTGGTGATAATATAAAAAAATTAAAATTGAAAATTCTTAAAATTATCCCTTGCAGATCTCACACAAATCTGTCGCAAATACAGCAGCGGAAAATTCCATCGCTATTTTCTATCGCTATTTTCAGCTTTTCTTGTAGTTTTCTTCCTTCTTTTGCAGTCCTTTACCAAGTGACCCTCGCGTCCGCAATTATGGAACTTCCTCTTATCCTTAGCCTTGTCATTTTTTCCTCTCTTCTTTTCTTGCTGTTGTTGTTGTCCTTTCTTGGGCCATACTTTCTTGTTTTGAGTTTCCTCAACCTTAACTTCCTTCTTGTCGCTTTTGTCCTCCTCATGCATCGAGGCTATATCAACATGCCTTTCAAAAGTTGCTCCCAGGACATAGCTAACCCATGAAGAGGTTCATTTAGTCCTTTAACAAACCACAAAGCTTTCTTATGCGGAGTATCTACCAGCTCCAATCCAAACCATGCTAGCTGGTTGAATTTATTCACATACTCTTTTCTAGTCATGCCTCCTTGCTTGAGCGCCAAGAACCTCTCCATTTGCATGCTTTTCTCAGATTGAGAAAGAAACTTCATTTCAAACCTCTGTCTAAAACCATCCTAAGTTTTCGCCAGATGCCTTGTTTTGGTTACTTCCCACCAGAATGAAGCTTCATCTTTCGGTAGCCAGGCGGCTAGCTGAATCTTCCTATGATCGTCCACTTAGAAGATTCCAAACAGATCCTCCGTTTCCTTGAGCCAATTCCTTGCCTCTACGACCGTCTGGGTTCCATGGAATGGCTTTCCTCCCATAGCACGGAAATCTTTGTAGACTTTAGAGAAATTATCTTCATGTGGAAGAGGAGGGGGAATGATGGGTGAAGCTAGGGGAGGAACGTCAACTCGACCACCGGTGGGCGCCGTGGCCTCTAGATACCAATGGAATCAGCCTGATATCGTAACGCCCTCTGGAATATTAAGTTCCCCAGACATGTTGAAAAGAAAAGGGATTCAGACAAAGGACCGAAAGATATTACATATGCCTTTCGGGAATATGTTTTTCAAAACAGACTTTTCTTTTGAAAATGCTTCATTTCTAAAACCTTTTTGAAAATAATTTTCAAAAACTTTATCCGATCGGTTAACCTTTAGCTCTGATACCAAGTGTGACACCCCATGTCCGTTAATGTCATTCATTAACAGAATGCATTGTTTCATGAAGCATTATAGGTACACAGAAACAGAAACATTACAAGACAGATATAAAAAGCCAGCAGAACTAAAATCATTATTAATCATAAAGCATCATGGTTCAAAACATCATATGTTTGAAAATACATAAACCCAGTACATTATCAAAACTTCTGTCTTGCACTTAAAATATCAGAGTACAAAAATAAAAGAAGCGTAATTCCCTAAATAAAAACATAGCCATAGTAGATAAGAGCTCGAGCAATACATCGAAGCAGCTCCAAGCAAGACGAAAGCAGAATCCTGGTCAAGCTTGAGTATTCCCACCTAGAGAACCTGGAAGGGGGCAGAAGGGAAAGAAGAGGATGGGTCGAACATAATGTCTGGCGAGTCTAGTTACTTTTAACAAATAAATAAGTAAAAGTATCATGACAGACATATAAAGTCGATAAGAAAGATAACATCATAAAAGGCAGGTATGACAAGGTAAACATGATAGAGTGTAATGAGCTTCTCTAATGACTCCTCTGCATCAATACTACTATAAACAGAATAAGATGATCCAACAACTATAAGATGGTAGACTTAGGCGTACTTCCAGTGAGAGGTTTTCACCTCATGTAATCAACAGGCAGCCCAAACGTTCTGGAGTTGCCTCTATGGAAAATAACGGGCTCCTAAGCATACCAGAGTCTATGTGCAGCCTAATTACTACCCTAATCAATTGGCTCCCTACTTCGTTTTCCGGATGTGCACAACCATATCTACTGGTGTCACGACTCTTATCTTCCTCTGTCCGGACCATGCACGGACATGACTCGGTCGGTATATGCCACCCACACCGTCCCCCACCTTTGGATCTCTTACAATCTTCCTAGTAAGAGTGTCCCAACTCCGACATAGTTCGGAGTACTCATTTGATACCTATACATGGGTCACTAACTGAAACGGGTCCCACACACAAGATGATGCAAGCTATCCCCTTTGTCTTGCATCTCCACTAGGTTTTCCATGGATTATGTCTACCTACTCATGTCATAAAATTGCATAATCCCAACAGGTTAAGCTTGTGCGCCTATATATATATTTCCTGCCCTCCCAAATTTACCTAACTCACCCACTATTTCAAACAAGTTTACTCGACCTTTATTCATGTTCATACAATCCTTATGGATTCAACTAGGTTAAGTATTCCAATTCGTTACTGTGTCCATTTATAATTATAATGTGCTAGACCTCCCACGTTAAGATTACCACTTGTGGATGCTGGATATGCCAGTTGGTTCCGAGAAGACTTCTTCCATAAGTCGGGCTTAACCTCCTGTCTTAGCACGTCTCATGTTTGTGCAACTAGACCCCTCACATTAGATTCACCACTTGCGATCGCAGGATATGTCGGGCGGTTCCGGGCAGACTTCCACTACAAGTGTAATCTAATCTTGTGTCTAGGCGCAGTTACAGTTTCTAGTTACTATAATCCTAGACATTCCAATTATTAACCAAATTTACCTATGTCATTATAGGTTTTCATGCTCCTTTCCCAAGTTATGTTCGTAATGAACCATATGCCCCAAATTAATATTATTACACTTTATTCAAGTTATGCCCAAATTCCCAATTACAAGTTATGCCCTAATTAAACGTTTTCCGCTCATTCCCACTCTAACGCATTCGCATATTTCAGCATCATGCTAAACTCGAAGGTAGCCTGGCTATTAAAAAATAGAAGGGAAAAGATAGAAAGAATAGAACAGAGATGAACATACTAGCATGATGGTCATATAATGGCAGAAATAGGCATAACACATATAGTGGCATATTGATAAGGTATGCATATAGGAATATATCTAATGAACATATGATAATAGGACTGATTCTAACATAATAGGGATAGGCATGATATGATCGAAACAATGATTTAGATGTCCAACTAGTAACAAATCTAATTTGGCCATAAACATAATAGAACAGGTATAAAGTGATCCAAACAGTGAATTAGATCTACAATCAAAGGTAGGTCTGACATGATAAAGGTTATGATCCAAATCATAGTCATGTCAGAATATCATAGATACACAAGTTAAAACAGATCTGATATGATTCAAGTAGTCACATGCATAGATCAAAATTATAGTCATATCAAGTTTAACTTTTAATTATTTTGATCTAAAAATAACTTAAACTCATAGTGTTTAGATCTAGAAAAATAGAGAAGGGATTGTTAGCGTTGAATCACAGATATCTAAGCCTGAATAACTTGATTGCAGAAGAAGAAAAAGGCTTGATTTGATTTGGGGCAGAGGGAACATCTAGTTCTTCATTATTTTTGGAGTGCAAAAACATGATAAATGAGGCTATATATATAGCTGCCGTCCCCAAACCGTTGTCTGCCACGTCTACCCTAGGGGTGTCGACCCCCCTTAGGGGGTCGACCTAGCGGTCGACACCCCCCTAAAGGGGTCGACAACACTGGGCGGGATATTTCCCACTCACCTTATTTCTACGCGATTTGAACTGTTTTGACTTAATTTTGAATTTCTGGACCAGATATATGTATGTATATTCTTCTTGCGCGTATACAAACTTCAAACCTTAATAACTTCTTCATACGTTATCCGTTTTACGCAAATCCGGTGTCTATTTTGTCCAGAATTTCGAGACGAACGCAATGGCGTAGTCCGTTTCCCTTAATTCTGAATATTAAATTATTTGTTCGTTAATTTATCCTCTTTAGTGTTGTTAAAATTACGAGGTGTTACAAAAATGTCGAGCTTTGCTGGGCTTGAGTTCTGTAACACCCCACACCCGCTAAGGTCACTCACTAAGGGAATGCCTTAACTTCGATGGAGCATTTTAAGTGAGTATAGAACAGAAAAATTACAACAAGACATATATAAATACTTGAAAATCTAAAACATCATTTCATAGCAGCAGAAGGTAAACATGTTTAGTTACAACACCATAAAGAGTCAAGTACTAAATATCCATCCTGATAAAAACATAAGTACGTAATCCCACTACATAAACAATAGCCATAAAAGAAAAGATAAGCTGGGCTTTACATCACGGTCCAAGCTCCAGAAGATAGACAAAGAAATCTGATAAAAGCCCACTAGTGCTAGGCCCAACCTGAGGACCTGAGGGGGAAAAGATAAAAACAACGGGGTCAGACATAAGTCTGAGTGAGCCCTATAACTTTAACAACACAATCACTAAAGTAATTAGGGTATGATATAAACTTGGCACGGGATGACTGGGGATAAATGACTACACTAAGTAGCCAACTAGACATAAGGTGAACTAGGATAACGGTAAAGACGCATCTACCCACCCAAGGATAATTACTAACTGCACCACACTAGTCACTCCTACTTAAAGGTTGATCCCACCCAAGAACTTAGAAAGTCTACCCAGTAGTTTCGTGTACCCCTAGCTGACTACATAGGTGCCGTCTGCCCCAATCTCCACTAGGTGTACCCACTACTCCTAAGCGATCGGCTCCCTACTGTAGATACCCGTGCTGGCCCCATAATGGGGTGTATCACTCCCCAAAGTGGCAACCTGATACAACAAATGGTGCACGGCTTATACCTACACGATGCAACAACGTCTTACCTACCAGCCCGGGTCCACACACGCATATGAAACCCGTTGGACTTGCGTTGCCACCGCTAACCCGTTTTGGCCTCTTATAATCAAGCCCAGTACGCGTGTCCCGTCCTCGACATGGGTCGAGCCCAATAAGATACATATGGGTTACTGGTTGAAATGGGCCCCTACAAGCTACCACCTAAGCTTGTCAATTTATCTAGTGCATCCCACTTAACCCTTTAATCATGTTTAATTACATGTTTCCACTTGGTTAAGTATTCTAATCGTATTTTCTATTGCCACCCAAGGCAACCCACTAGATTTCCTCATGCCACCCAAGGCACTTACATGATTTCCACATGCCACCCAAGGCACCCACTTAACCCCTCATTCCCACTACATGCTTATCTGGTTAAGTGTTTCTTAATTGATTAAAAACGTAACCGTTGTAAAGACCTCTCACATTAGACTATCTTTTATGGCAGCTGGATTTGCCGGTTGGGTCCGGGCAGCCTTACGCCATAACCGAGTCTAACCTCGTGTCTATACACTTGTCACGTATTTAGTTTGTGCCTAAGACCTCTCACATTGGGCCAATCATTTGTAGCCGCTGGATTTGCCGGTCGGTTCCGGGCAGTCTTACGCTACAAAAGGGTCCAACCTCGTGTCTTAGTCGATTAATTACACCTAATTAATCACCCCCGAATTAATTTTCCCTAATTAATTCCAGTTTTAACGATGTACATAATTGACTCAATTATGTCCATCTACTTTATGGTATGCATAATCATACCAACTTCACACCATTTCATTAACATGTATATTAACCCCATCGTTCCCCACGTAATTCGCTAACATGACATAAAAGGGAAGATTCATCACAAATATAATGGGTTCAACTTGCATAACATTAGCATCAACATGGGTTTAAAGGTGTCAACATGCATATAGCATCAAACCCAACTAGCATAAATAATCAACCCAAACTTGCATGAATCGCATATGTCATAAGGAGGTTAACTTGCATAAGTTATTTATGTCACACAAAGGGGTAAACTAGCATATGTATGTATGACATACAAAGGGGTTAACTTGCATATGTATCCATATCATACTAAGGTGTCAACTTGCACATGTTACTTGCATATAATCAAACACCAAACTTGCATAACATGTCATATATGAACTTGCATATAATCAAACACCAAACTTGCATAACATATCATATATGAACTTGCATATAATCTTACACCAAACTTGCATAATCATGGTGTCATAATGGATCAATGTTTATCATAGCAACTAGCATCATGAACACTTGCATAACTTGCATAACATCATGATCATATAGCATATAGCTTGCATAACTTGCATAACATCATGAACATGTAACATATGACTTGCATAACTTGCATAACATCATGAACATGTAGCATATGACTTGCATAATTTGCATAACATCACAAACACATAGCATATAACTTGCATAACATGCATAACATCATTAACACATAGCATATAACTTGCATAACATGCATAACATCATTAACACATAGCATATAACTTGCATAACATGCATAACATCATTAACACATAGCATATAACTTGCATAACTTGCATTGATCCACATTCATAGCCATAACCTCATTATATCCTATCATAATCATTTCAATAATTGGTCATTAAGGCTATAGAAAACTCACCACTTGTTGATTAGCACTCCTAAGAAGAAGATTAAGTTGCTAGAGTTGACTAGAGATTGATTTGAGAGACCATCTTCTTCTACAATTTGATGGAGGCTCCTTCAAGTTGCATTTTGACGGCATGACGACATTGTTTCTATTTTTAGTATGAATTAGGGTAGTCTTAGGGTGTATTTATAGAGTGGTTAGGTGTTTTAGGCCCTTAGATTAACCCTAAATCAGATTAGAGCCGTCAGATCTCGTCCTAGCCACCAAAACACAGCCCAAAAGCCAAACTGATGCACCCAGGTCACCTGGGCTCGACCAGGGAGGTCGACACTAGGGTCGACTCCCCAGTCGACCTGGTGGGTAGGTCGACTCCCCAGTCGACCCCCAGGTCGACCCCCTGGGTCTGGCGGGAATTTTCCCGCCACTTCTAAAATTTGAAATTTCTGTTTTTAAATCTGTTTTAAAATTTTCTGAAAATTCTTCGGGCCATATCTGGGTCATACGGACTCCGATTTTCGAAAACTCGGACTCTATTTCGCGTATTTTTCCGAGACGAATGCAATGGCATAGCCCGTTTCCCCTGATTCAGAATTTAAAATTTAATTCTTCCCTGTTTTATATTATAGCAAGTTATTCAACATACGGGGTGTTACATTCTCCCCTACTTAAAGGATTTCGTCCCCAAAATCTCTAAGTCAAGAAGAACGTATCCTACCTACCAAACAACCATCTACTCAAACCATCAAACACTGGCATCCATTGTCCTTAGAGTTTCTAATGCTGTATGAACATATGCAAGGAGTGTGTGTATATGTTCCATGTCTAATGCAAAATCAGGCGGTCCACTGATTCAGTTGACCTCCTTAATGCAAACCATGATAGTGCCATGCATCCAATATGTATGCGAAAGAACTCTATCGACACATACTATTTCTACATGAGTGCACAATCATTCACCAAAATGCATCATCCATATGATAACACAACCATTATACATCCATTAATATAGCTACCTACACACAATTATAAGCAATATGCAATATGAAGTGATTGAGCCGATCTAGTGCCTAGAGTGTGTGTATATGTATCCACGAGCAACCACTAGCAACCACTTGCATCCACGCGCATCCATCAAACATAACATGTCTCAAACACATGTTTCAACCATAGGTTTACCCTATCTAAAGTTCAAAGGTACTAATGAGAGGACAAACTAAAGATAAGATAAGTACTAGACAAACGATAAAGGAGAAGTTAAAAGACATACCCTCAAAAAGGAATGGGTACAATGAACGCATCTTCGCTTCTGTCTCCCAAGTAGCATTGCTCTCATCCTCTCCCCATTGCACTTTGACTAGTCGCACCTCTCTGTTTCTCAACTTCCTAATCTCTGACCCAAGGATGCGAGTAGGAGCTCGTCGAATAGTCGCATCACGCTCTACCTCCACTTCTCTAAGCAAGCTCGGCTCTACCACCTCTGCGGTCTCATGTAGGCATTTCCTCAAATGTGACACATGGAATACGTCATGTACCCCACTAGGTCTCTCGGGTAAATCCACCCTATATGCCATCCGTCCAATCCTTTCCTTAATAGGAAACGGCCTAACAAATCTTGGAGCTAACTTCCCAACGGACCCAAAGCGAACAACATTCCGTAATGGAGATACTTTGACAAAGACCATGTCCCCAACATCAAACTCCAGATCCGTCCTCCTCTTATCCGCTAAGATTTCTGCCTGTCTTGCGCTGCTTTCAGCCTTCTTCGGATCAAATCAATCTTCTCCGAAGTCTCTCTAACCATATCGGGCCCAAGCAAGATCTTATCCGTAGATTCCTACCAACATGTAGGTGATCGACAAGGCCTTCCATAAAGAGCTTCAAAAGGAGTCATACCAATACTAGACTGAAAGCTGTTATTATACGCGAACTCCACCAATGGAAGATGCTCTTCCCATGTACCTCCAAAATCCAAGATACAAAGCCTTAAAAGGTCTTCTAGAACACGATTCACCCTCTCAGTCTGAACGTCCGTCTAAGGATGATATACGGTGCTCAGACACAACTGAGTCCCCACTGCTTCTTGCAAACTTTTCCAAAACTCGCTAGTGAAGATGGGATCTCGATCACTCACTATGCTAGAGGGTACCCCATGCAATCGAACTATCTCTCGAAGGTAAACTGAAGCTAGCCATGGAGCAGTCCTCTTGCTCTTCACGGGTATGAAATGGGCACTATTAGTAAGTCTGTCTACCACAACCCAAATTCCCGTATTACCCTTCCTTGACCTAGGTAACCCATCAATAAAATCCATCGAGACACTATCCCACTTCCATTGCGGAACTTCCAATGGGTGAAGCAACCCACCTGGTTTATTTTGCTCCGCTTTCACCTGTTGGCACACCAAGCATCTAGCGACATACTAGGCCACATCTTTCTTCATACCGGCCCAAAAGAAAACTCGCTTCATGTCTTGGTACATCTTGTCCCCACCGGGATGAATGGTCATCCTAGAACGGTGTGCATCATCAAGAATAGCCTTCCTCAAACCCTCGTCTTGCGGTACACAAAGTCTACCGTCTCTACGCAAGCACCCCTATCGTCTAGGGTGTACCTACTCAAATGGCTGGACGACTCCCCCCTTATGAGCCTCTCTACTAACTCAACCAACTGTGGGTCGTTCCGCTGTGCCTTGCCAATCCATCCCAAAAGAGTAGGTCTGACCTCCAAGGATGCTAGCAAACCGGGTACATAATCAATGGAAGGTCTGAAATCAAACATCGAGATAAATTCCAAGCTTCGTCGTCCCACGAACAATGGACTCAAGGACAACCTTTTTCTACTCAAGGAGTCCGCCACCACGTTACCCTTGTCAGGGGTATACGCTATCTCGAAATCATAGGATGCTAAGAACTCCATCCACCTTTGCTGTCTCAAGTTCAAATCCTTCTGAGAAAACAAGTACTTCAATGATTTGTGGTCAGTGAACAATTCGAATCTCTCTCCCAGAAGATAATGGCGCCAAATCTTAAGCGCAAAAACAATAGCGACCAACTCTAAATCATGGGTAGGGTAATTTTTCTCATGCTTTCTCAACTGCCTTCCACCATAGGCTATTACCCTTCCCTCTTGCATTAAGACTGCGCCCAGTCCAGTTCCACAAGCATCGGTATAGACAACAAATGGCTTACTCCCATCTGGCAACACTAAGACTGGAGCTGTGGTTAAAGCTCTCTTTAACCGTCGGAACGCATCATCACAATCTACGTCCCATTCGAAGACTAGATTCTTCTTCGTCAAGCGAGTTAATGGGGCTGATATCCTCGCGAAGTCCTTGATAAACTTCCTATAGTAGCCAGCCAACCCCAAGAAACTCCTTACCTCGGTAGCATTCTTCAGAACCTTCCAATCTTGAATAGATACTACCTTTGCGGGATCCACAGCTATCCCCTCCTTGGAGACCACGTGCCCCAAGAACCGCACTTCCTTCCTCCAGAAGTGACATTTAGAGAATTTAGCCTTAAGGCTATGCGCTTGAAGAGTCTCCAACACTTCCCTAAGATGTAGGGCATGCTCTTCTTCACTCTTATAAAATACTAAGATGTCATCCACAAAGACCACCACAAACTTATTAAGGAACTCCCTGAACACCCTACTCATAAAATCAACAAAATATGCAGGGGAATTCGTCAAACCAAATGGCATCACCAGCCACTCATAGAAACCATCCGGAGTCCTAAAGGCAGTCTTGTCTATGCTATCCTCAGCCACTCTCAACTGATGAAACCCCGTGGCCAAGTCCAACTGCGAAAATACCGAAGCGCCAACCAACTGATCAAAAAGATCATCGATCCTCGGCAATGGGTGTCTATTCTTCTTTGTGAGCTTGTTGAGTTCTCTATAGTCTACACAAAGTCTGAGGGACCCATCCGCCTTCGTAGCAAAAACTACTGGAGCACCCCACTCCGATATACTTCGTCTTATGAACCCCTTCTCAAGCAACTCCCCTACTTGCTTATGGAGTTCCCTCCTCTCACGAGGAGCCATGTGGCGCAACGGTAAAGATACAGGTTTAGCATTATCCACCAGATATATTCTGAAGTCAATCTCCCGCTTCGGAGGTAAGCCCTTCACCTCCTCAAACACATCCGGGTACTCCCGGACCACTCTAACAGATCGCAAACTCTCGACCGAAGCGTCAAGCGATTCAAGATAACTTAGCATAACAGAATCCATGGGATTACAAGAGATCTCGAGAGTGTTCCCCAAGCGGGTCATAAGCCTAACAACTCTCCTTTCACAATCAAGAACGGCACCATTACTGGATAACCAGTCTATGCCCAAAATCAACCCATAGCCCGTGAAGCCCAAAACAAAAGCATCACATCTAAACTCAATGCTAAGTATAGAAATCTTCAAACCCAAACATATCATGGACAAATAAGTGGAGCCCCCAATTGGGTTTGAAACAACCAAGGGATCATCTACTAGACTGGTGTCTAAGTGCAGTGACTCAACTAATGATGATGAGATAAACGAATGCGATGTGCCAGAATCAAACAATGTACGGACATGATGATCAAATAGAAAAACCAGACTTTCAACGGAAATAGTTCTACCTCTTTCCTGAGTTGGTGGAATCGCGAGAGCCTGAACTTGCCCCCTTGCCTGACCCGGTGCCATAAGAGCTTGCACCTGTCCTCCTGAGGTAGATCCCGTCCTTTGCCCCTTCTTAGGGCAATCCTTCACTAGATGCCCTGCTTCGCCACAGTGATAGCAGCCAGTCTTCTTCTTTCGACAACCTTTTCTTAGGTGGCCTGGTATCCCGCAAGTGAAGCACTTCTTTTTTCCCTTGCCACCGTTGCCTTTCCCACCCTTGCTTTGCTGTTGCTGTTGAGGTCACTTTTGATCTCCTTTCTTCTCGGGTGCCTTATTAACATTGGGACCCTTCTCTTCCTCATGCATGAGTGCCATGTCAACTAGCTTCTCAAAGGTGGCTCCCATAGGGATGTGAGTCATAGCCAATCCATGCATCGGTTCATTCAAGCCTTTAACGAACCTCAAAGCCTTCTTCTCTAGTGTATTCACCATGTCTATGCCAAACCTTGCCAATTGATTAAACTTGTTGACATATTCCTTCACCGAGAGATTTCCTTGCTTTAGAGTCAAGAACCTTTCCATATACAAGTTTTCCTCCGCCCTTGAGAGAAACTTTGCCACAAATCTTTGCCTGAAATCCGCCCAAGAGTCAACAGGGCGCTCTCCATTAGTGACCTCCCACCAGAATGAGGCCTCTCCCTTCATTAACCAAGCAGCTAACTTGACTTTCTTTTCTTCTTCCACCTCAAAGATATCTATCAACTCTTCCACCTCCTTAAGCCAATCTCTAGCCTCCACAAAAGTTTCTGATCCTTGAAAAGGTTTCCCTCCCATAGCTTTAAATTCCTTGCAAGTCTTAGCAAAAGTATCCGTGCGAGGAGGAGGAGGGGGAGGAGGAAGATCGGGTGCTACGGTTGGTGGAGGAACATTTGCTGGACCCGCAGTGGCGGCCCTAGCCTCCATCAATCTCCTATACCATACTGGTATCGTCACACCCTCCGGAAAGTTAAGATCTTCAGCCATGCTGAAATGAAAAAGGGAAAGATTCAAAACGGAGAATTCGAAAGATAAAGGTATGGCTATTGGGGATTATGCTTTTCTTTCAAAAACTTTTCTCTTTAAAGACATGTTTTTGAAAATACTTCTTCCAAAAATGTTTTTAGAAAAATAGTTTTTCTAAAAGTTTTATAAGTTCTGGTAACCTTCGCTCTGATACCACGTGTAACACCCCATACCCGCTAAGGTCAGTCACTAAGGGAATGCCTTAACTTCGGTGGAGCATTTTAAGTGAGTATAGAACAGAAAAATTACAACAAGACAGATATAAATACTTGAAAATCTAAAACATCATTTCATAGCAGCAGAAGGTAAACATGTTTAGTTACAACACCATAAAGAGTCAAGTACTAAATATCCATCCTGATAAAAACATAAGTACATAATCCCACTACATAAACAATAGCCATAAAAGAAAAGATAAGCTGGGCTTTACATCACGGTCCAAGCTCCAGAAGATAGATAAAGAAATCTGATCAAAGCCCACTAGTGCTAGGCCCAACCTGAGGACCTGAGGGGGGAAAAGATAAAAACAACGGGGTCAGACATAAGTCTGAGTGAGCACTATAACTTTAACAACACAATCATTAAAGTAATTAGGGTATGATATAAACTTGGCACGGGATGACTGGGGATAAATGACTACACTAAGTAGCCAACTAGACATAAGGTGAACTAGGATAACGGTAAAGACACATCTACCCACCCAAGGATAATTACTAACTGCACCACACCAGTCATTCCTACTTAAAGGTTGATCCCACCCAAGAACTTAGAAAGTCTACCTAGTAGTTTCGTGTACCCCTAGCTGACTACATAGGTGCCGTCTGCCCCTATCTCCACTAGGTGTACCCACTACTCCCAAGCGATCGGCTCCTTACCGTAGATACCCGTGCTGGCCCCACAATGGGGTGTATCACTCCCCAAAGTGGCAACCCGATACAACAAATGGTGCACGGCTTATACCTACACGATGCAACAACGTCTTACCTACCAACCCGGGTCCACACACGCATATGAAACCCGTTGGACTTGCGTTGCCACCGCTAACCCGTTTTGGCCTCTTATAATCAAGCCCAGTACGCGTGTCCCGTCCTCGACATGGGTCGAGCCCAATAAGATACATATGGGTTACTGGTTGAAATGGGCCCCCACAAGCTACCACCTAAGCTTGTCAATTTATCTAGTGCATCCCACTTAACCCTTTAATCATGTTTAATTACATGTTCCACTTGGTTAAGTATTCTAATCGTATTTTCTATTGCCACCCAAGGCAACCCACTAGATTTCCTCATGCCACCCAAGGCACTTACTTGATTTCCACATGCCACCCAAGGCACCCACTTAACCCCTCATACCCACTACATGCTTATCTGGTTAAGTGTTTCTTAATTGATTAAAAACGTAACCGTTGTAAAGACCTCTCACATTAGACTATCTTTTATGGCAGCTGGATTTGCCGGTTGGGTCCGGGCAGCCTTACGCCATAACCGAGTCTAACCTCGTGTCTATACACTTGTCACGTATTTAGTTTGTTCCTAAGACCTCTCACATTGGGCCAATCATTTGTAGCCGCTGGATTTGCCGGTCGGTTCCGGGAAGTCTTACGTTACAAAAGGGTCCAACCTCGTGTCTTAGTCGATTAATTACACCTAATTAATCACCCCCGAATTAATTTTACCTAATTAATTCCAATTTTAACGATGTACATAATTGACTCAATTATGTCCATCTACTTTATGGTATGCATAATCATACCAACTTCACACCATTTCATTAACATGTATATTAACCCCATCGTTCCCCACGTAATTCACTAACATGACATAAAAGGGAAGATTCATCACAAATATAATGGCTTCAACTTGCATAACATTAGCATCAACATGGGTTTCAAGGTGTCAACAAGCATATAGCATCAAACCCAACTAGCATAAATAATCAACCCAAACTTGCATGAATCGCATATGTCATAAGGAGGTTAACTTGCATAAGTTATTTATGTCATACAAAGGGGTAAACTAGCATATGTATGTATGACATACAAAGGGGTTAACTTGCATATGTATGCATATCATACTAAGGTGTCAACTTGCACATGTTACTTGCATATAATCAAACACCAAACTTGCATAACATGTCATATATGAACTTGCATATAATCAAACACCAAACTTGCATAACATATCATATATGAACTTGCATATAATCTTACACCAAACTTGCATAATCATGGTGTCATAATGGATCAATGTTTATCATAGCAACTAGCATCATGAACACTTGCATAACTTGCATAACATCATGATCATATACCATATAGCTTGCATAACTTGCATAACATCATGAACATGTAACATATGACTTGCATAACTTGCATAACATCATGAACATGTAGCATATGACTTGCATAACATGCATAACATCACAAATACATAGCATATAACTTGCATAACATGCATAACATCATTAACACATAACATATAACTTGCATAACATGCATAACATCATTAACACATAGCATATAACTTGCATAACATGCATAACATCATTAACACATAGCATATAACTTGCATAACTTGCATTGATCCACATTCATAGCCATAACCTCATTATATCCTATCATAATCATTTCAATAATTGGTCATTAAGGCTATAGAAAACTCACCACTTGTTGATTAGCACTCCTAAGAAGAAGATTAAGTTGCTAGAGTTGATTAGAGGTTGATTTGAGAGACTATCTTCTTCTACAATTTGATGGAGGCTCCTTCAAGTTGCATTTTGACGGATTGACGACATTGTTTCTATTTTTATTATGAATTAGGGTAGTCTTAGGGTGTATTTAAAGAGTGGTTAGGTGTTTTAGGCCCTTAGATTAACCCTAAATCAGATTAGAGCCGTCAGATCTCGTCCTAGCCACCAAAACACAGCCCAAAAGCCAAACTGATGCACCCAGGTCACCTGGCCTCGACCAGGGAGGTCGACCCCCAGGTCGACACTAGGGTCGACTCCCCAGTCGACCTGGTGGGTAGGATGACTCCCCAGTCGACCCCCAATTCGACCCCCGGGGTCTGGAGGGAATTTTCCCGCCACTTCTGAAATTTGAAATTTCTGTTTTTAAATCTGTTTTAAAATTTTCTGAAAATTCTTCGGGCCATATCTGGGTCATACGGACTCTGATTTTCGAAAAATCGGACTCTATTTCGCGTATTTTTCCGAGACGAACGCAATGGAATAGCCCGTTTCCCCTGGTTCAGATTTTAAAATTTAATTCTGCCCTGTTTTATATTATAGCAAGTTATTCAACATACGGGGTGTTATAAGTTCTCTACTATATAACATCCGAATTGTCTGATATTTGAATAGTCAATCCATTTGTTTGAGCCTCTCTTCATTGCTGGTCAGAGGATCATGTTTATTTGCATGCTAAACTAATCACATCTGGAATGCTTGAGTATTTTAGGCTTCACACTTGACCATTTTGTAGTTGCTGCATGTAAACAAGTTTTTGTGCCATGTCCTGACCATGTTGAATTGCCACATCACTTTGTAACCGACATTGTTCATGTTTATTTGATTCCCCATTTTGTGCAAAACAGTTAAACAAAAATGCATTTCCATTGTTGTTGTTGTGTACACCCAAGCTTGTCCATATTGTTGATGCTGCACCTTTACACCCCTGTTGATAGCCTTGATCACTTCCCTGTTGCTCATGAATGTTTGCCATACTTGTATATTTGTTTGCATGTCCTCCTGCATTGTCTTGACCTTTGGTCTGGGCTTTGACCTGATTTGTAGCATGATTTAACCTGACTAGTTGCACACCTTTGTTTTACTCAACTTGTGCCATATGCATGTAGGCTCCTATGACCTTGTAAAAAAACTGAAAAGAACAAATGTTCTACTTGATCTTATTTTAATGTGTACGATTTCGGTATATACAAATATTTGGCTTTCTTTCTATATTTGATCGTTTCTGATCTTTTATAATATTGTGCCATACTTGTAAAATATATATCAGACCAGGTCAGAAAAATGGTGAGAAACACACCAAAAATTCTGAGGCAAATAATTTTTTTAAACAAATTATATCTGCTAGAATATAAAATATTTCTATTCTAGATTACTCTGTGTGTGTTTCTACTGTGACATGAGAGCAGCTACGTTGGACTGAAGTGAGATGTTGTGAAGACAGGAGACAAAGGACAAGGCTGTGTAATTGTATTTTAGTGAGGAACTGTTTATATGAGTGTTTGTACAATGAGAAAGTATGTAACTGTATATGAGTGACTAAGTGAACTGTAGTGAGGTGCAATGTATACCAATGAAATTGAATGTATGTGTATTGTATTTCAGAATTGTACAAATAGTGGAGTTGTAAAATTTGTATTGTTGAAATAAAATATTAGATTTGAATAAAATATTGTTTGTATATTTAAATTCTTGTGCTGTAATATTCTGTTTAAATATAAATATGATATTCCTGTCTATGATGTAGTATAACCTACAATAAAAAACAAAATTATAATAATAAATATATGTTTGTTATCATCAAACAAAAATCATAGAATGGTTAGATACAACAATCTCCCCCTTTTGATGATGACAAACCTAATATAAGATTTTGAATATAATATTATAATAAATGTGTTTGACGGTGAAATATAGAAACCTTCTATTTGAATGCTCCCCCTGCAGCAGAAACTCCCCCTAGAAATGTGCATGAGTGAACAAAAAAAATCAAACGAATTTTCAGTAAAAATATTTATAAAATTTTCACTCATAAGTCAAAATCTTAACCCATTCACCCCATTTTGTTATCATCAAAAGAATGCAGAAATTAAAATAATGAAAAAAATGGACTAAAAATGAGAGAATAATCATCATAATCTCAATCAATCAAAAAAAATCATAATATTCTAAGAACTAGTGGCAAATTTCACATTATAGAATGATGGATTTACGATGAAATTTATATAAATGGAGAGAGTTTTAAAACAAATGATTTTCAATTATTTTCAAAAGAATTTTTAAAATTGAACCACAAAACAGTGATGGATTAGGACAATAATTATAAATTCAATTTAAGTGACGTAATCAAATAATCTCAAATCCCAATAGCTATCAATCAACAAATCATAATATAACATAATATATTAACACATTTCAAAAAATAGAAAATGGATTGATAGGCTAGTTTTTACACACCAAGGAGAATTTCAGATTAATTTTTTTATTTATTCAAATTATTTTCTTTTCATTTTCTTTTAATTTAAGAGCACACTGACCACACATAACCAGATCTTGGATTTTTAAATGATATCAATTGCAGCTTAGATATAAGTAATCTCATAACCATGCATGATCAGAGCTTGGATTTTTAAATGAGTTTAGAGAAACACTTATGAATATTATATTTTAATTCTCTGTTTTCAAAAGAAAAATCCTCAGTATATAAAACCAATATGGATGATTGAAATGTGGTAGGTACAGAAATGTTTTGTGAAATAGATTTCTAAATTAATCACATTATGAAATATGCTCAACTGTACCCAGATTCTTGAAAATTTTCAATTATCACTATTTTTGAAAACTAATATAATCATAATTACATCACAAATATTTCCACTATTTATTTAAGTTGATTTCAAAAAATATTGAAGTTTCCACATTAATATAAAATCATGATGGATGGTAGAATAATGGTAGATAAAGGAGATGTTCGTGAAATAATCGCCAATTCAAGGATATTATAACAATTGTTCATTCATCATGAAAATTTAATAAAATCTCTTTTTGTTGTGAAATATACCAAAGTCACAACTCATCACAATTTCAGTATACCTATAATAATTTTGATGAGTTCTAAATACTGTCCTCTTTGGTTATTGATTTCAATTTCTGAATAAATAATCAATAAATGATTTTAAAATTGAAAAAATCAATTACAAGAGGAAATTCAAAAGGTCTATACAGGAAAACAAAAATATATACAAGATGAGGATTAGATCAATAAAAAATTTCAGACACTTCTAATTTAATACCACTTGTTGTCTCCGCAAACAAAATTTTTAATATGCCACTGGTGGTTAACAAGGGTATCCCAGTCAACAAAATCAATCAACAAGTCCAATCAAAAATTTAACAAATCAATTCCAATTTTCAGAGCAATAGATGATACAAAAACAAACAATTAACCAAAAACATTTTCAAAGCGATTTATTTTACCAGAGAAGCACAAAAGTTGATTTCAAAGTTGTCTTGTCATGAGAATTTTTCACAAATATTTCTGACAGTCACATCAGATTATTCAAGATTAAAAACAAAGTTTATTTTGAATCATTTGAAGGAATATGAGAATCTCAAGATTCAATGAACCGATCACACCATATTATAAATTTCTGTTCCAAGATTTGTGTGAGATTCATGAATTAATAATTTAAAATAATTTCAAACAAACAAATATTCAAATCAAATGATCATGAAATAACAATGAGTTTTAAGACCAGATTTTCAAAGAATTTTTCACAATTATTTCTGACAACCACACAAGAAATTTTTAGAATATTTACATCAAGTTTGAGAGATATTAACGATCCAAAATTAGAAAATAATTTATTTGAAATCACTTGAATAAATGTGAATTTTGAGATACAATGAATCAATCATGCAAGATTAATAATTTAAAATCTAAGAAGTGCGTGAGATTCAAAATATCATAAATTTAAAATGATTTCAAACAACCAAATGTTCAACAAAAGATGATCTTAAATAATAATGAATTTCAAGATGTAACACAGTGGTTCAAGCCAAATGTTATTCAGTTCAGACATATTCAAGCCAATCCAAAAAAAGCAATGAACTTATTACAACTGAACAATATTAATTTGCTGTAATGAGTATAAATTTTCAAGTCCATCCAAAATGAATAAGAAGAAACTCAACACGGCAGGGGTATATGAAATTTAATTAGTTTTTCAGATCTTCAAAATTTTAGAATTCAAATTAATAGTGCTTTAGATATAACAAGGATGCTTCAGCACTGTTTGGAATTCAGAAATCAGAAAATAATTCATATTAAAAATATTTATAAATATTTACAGTTTTGAATTCAGGATCTGGAAATGATTAAAACATGAGAGTTTTATTTCAAATAACTATTTCCAGAAGGTCATGAAATTTAAAGTTAAGAAAGCACAACAGAAAAGAATAGCAAAAAATTAGAAGAGACAAAGAAAAATAAATAGAAGGGGTAGAAGGAGGAAAATAACAAAAGGATAAAAATAGAGAATATTAACATAGATGAGTTTAGAGATCATACCAGAATTCGATGTGAGAAAATGAATTTCTAACTCAACATACTTGGCTAAGGAACTCTGAATAATTTAAAGATGTGAAAAGTTTTGAATACAAATTTGCAAAGTAGTTCCTTAGCCTCCTCTGTTACCTAACTGTTTTGGGGATTGAGTGATCTAACAAAAATAGTGGAACCACTCACAGTTTTGTTCACGTCTTTCGGTACCCAAACCTGTTTGTATAACAATCCATTCAAATTTACCTTTGTACCTTTTGGAACCCAAATCTATCAGAATTTAGTTGAATTCTCTTTATTTGTTTTCGAGGTCAAAAATGGATTAAATAGATTGTTATAAAACAAACTCTTATCTTGTTTGTGATTCAAAAACCCTTTGAAATTCAAATTTTCAAAACAATCCTTTTTAAAGCAATTTTAAAATCACAAGAATTCAGTTTTTTCAAATTTATTTGTTTTTCCGAAACCGAGACCATTCCTATTACCAGAAGAAAATTGATTTTTCAGCAGCATATTCAAAGATTTTTCTTTAGTTGAAAAACGTTCTAAACTAAATTCAAGATAATAGATTTTGGATTTAAGATCAGAATTTTCTTTCATCAGATTTGAACAATGACTAATGCTAATCTTTCTCCTTTCACTATCATTTTGTTTCAAAATCAAATTTTCGTTTTCAAGCTGTTTGATTTTGGTCTTGGACCCAAATATTTTAGATTCAAATTTAATTTGTTTTTCAAATTCAAGTTTCTTAAAATTTACAATATCTTTTTCGAGATTTTAAAGATTTGTTTTTCCGATGGAAATTATCAACAGTTTTGTTAAATCAGCACACATATAAACCAAGTCTTTAAATGGGAAGCTTTCAGTCTCATTGTCTATTGAGTCTGCATCATCTGATCTACTTGACTTGAATTTTCATCTGTTTCTCCTTCCAAGCATAAATTCGAATCTAAGTTGACTTTCTTGGATTTTGAGCGGCTGTTGTCAATTCTTCCATACTTCGTATCAAGAGTATGCCAGATTTCTTGTGTAGTTAAACAATGGGAGATAAGGCTATATTGAACATCATCAATACAAGAATATAAAATATGAATAGCACAAGAATTAAACCCAATATCATTCCTGTTAACCATATCATACCCATTTATAATAATATTCCCACATTTAATTCCAAAAGATTTTAAATAGAATTCCATTTCAAATTTCCAATTTAATAAATATGTACCATTAAAAATAGTTGGAATACGACTGGACTGACAACTAGGGATCACCATGACTCTAGAGTTAATGAATTTCCTTCTCTGATTCCAATTATTGAATCCAGATTAACCTTAGAGGGGGTGAATAGGGTTTATTAAAGTAATTCGAGATATTAAATCAGATCACAGAATACATTGCAATAGATAAAATAAATGCAGAAAATAAATAACATAGAGATTTTACCCAGCCTCGGCAAACCCTGCCTACTGCTGCATTACTCAAGGTTTCTACTAGATATTAGTCAACTACTACAACGCTTACAACACTTGTAAACTCGCGACAATTTCTAGCCTAAATGTCCTAACCCTACGCTCAAAACTTATCCTCAAGTTTCTACTAGGTGCTACACAAAAGGCCTCACAATCTCAATCTAGTTACACTAATTCTACACTCAAAACTCTTTACCGATTTTAACCCCAAAATCGGATTTTCCCCATTACAAACCCTGTAACTAAAACCCTTGTTTACAAATAAACTAGAAAACTGCCTAGTTTTACAGACAAACTAGAAAATGATTTGAATGGTTACAAATGTAAAAACAAAACAATAATAATAAGAATAGAAAAAAAAACTTTTCCCTTAACAAATTAAGCCCGCCCTTTTTTGATTTATTCCTCTTTGCTCCAAATAGAAATGGTGTCCGACTCTTATCCAATTAGAGTTTTTCCTGAAATCTTCATATCATGACTTGATTTATTGACGTGCTTTGTTTCTCTGATGAACTTCAAGTGTAGTTGTCCTTAATCTGCCGTTTTGGCTTGGGCTTCTGATCAAAATCGATTGTGAGTAATCTAATTTGATTTGTCCATATGCTTGTCAATTTGTTACTTTGAATTTTGATTTCCATAAATGCCTGTGATGATGTTATGTATTTTATATAGTGTAAAGAAACACTAAAAAAACATTCTCTAATTTCCTCAAATGATTTGCTTTGATTTTGCGTGTTTTCCTTTTTGGTTGTTGCGTGATCTATTGATTTGAATGCCATGAATAAATGAATGCTTCCTGGCCTTGAATTCATGTAAATTTGTTGTTGTGTATTCAAGCAAGATTTATCCCCTTTGTTGATTTTTCTGGAATGAATGAATCGAATTTAATTACTTGCATGATTTCTGGACACTGAATTTGATGAATTTGTGGGAGAAATCTACCGAATATATTGTGATGATTTCTTGTCAAACACTTGCAGTGCCCATTTAAAAATTGATTTTAAAATTCGAAACCTTTACCAAAATTGTTGCATTGATATCTTTCAAAGAATAAAAACTGTGCATTTGTTTCTCTATGAATTTGAAAAGGAAATGTTTATCACCCGTGATCATATCCATATATTGATTGTGTTGATGAAATCAATTGTGAATTCCCCTTTTTAATCCACGCCGTGAATTCAATGCATTGCCACTATTTTATCATGTTCATGCATGTGCTTCTCTAGAACAGTATTTTGGCATTACCAATTTGCAAACCTGCCTAGTTTGACCCCCATGTAATCTACGTATGCTTGTTCATGCCATACCATGTTTGCACTTGATCTTTGAACTTGTACAATGTCTTGATTGTTGTACCTTGTTGTACCATTGGCTAGATTGTTCCACTATGCACCTCTTACTGCTATGCTTCATTTACCATTGCTACTTGACCCCATATATATGTGCATTCCATTTTTATGTTTAGAGTATGTGTTTGTGCTTGACCACTTGAAAATCTGAATTTTTTGAGCCATTCAAGGGCTGACCTGAACTTGAAATGTTTCATTTGTAAAAATATATTTCTAGTTTTGGCTTTGGTTGATTTTCCCATTTGAGTTTCTGTAGACCAAATAAACATCCCTACGTACATTCAAGATTGAATATATTTTCACTGAGATTTAACATAACATTAAAAGAGGATTCTTTATTTGTATTCAAATCAGACTTGATTATGTTACTGCCTTACTTATGTTGTGCTCATTCATACTACTAATATGATTTCTTCTTCCTTGTTGCATGCTCACTTGACCATTCTCTGTCACTAACTCTTACAGACTTGCACTTGTACCTTGATGAACGGCTTTTGATATGTCGCACATACATATCTGCATTCAATTAAATTGCTCTGCCCCTTGTTTCTGCTGCACCATGTATAGACATCAACAGGCATCTGTTCTTGGGATTTTTGTCACAATGTTTACTTGTTGAATCATTTGAAAAAATGATGGGCTTTGTTGGGCTTGAGTTCTCTGCCGTATAACATTTGAACTGTCTGATATTTGAACTTATCCCATTTGTTTGAGCCTCTCTTCACTGCTGGTCAAAGCATCATGTATATTTGCATGGTAAACAAATCACATCTGGAATGCTTGAGTATTTTAGTCTTCACACTTGATCATTTTGTAGCTGCTGCATGTAAACAAGTTTTTGTTCCATGTCCTGACCAAGTTGAATTGCCACATCACTTTTTGACCAACACTGTTCATGTTTATTTGGTTCATGATTTTGTGCAAAATAGTTAAACAAAAATGCATTGCGATTGTTGTTGCTATATACACCCAAGCTTGACCATATTGTTGATGCTGCACCTTCACATCCATGTTGATAGCTTTGATCACTTCCCTGTTGCTCTTTAATGTTTGTCGTACTTGTATATATGTTTGCATGTCCTCCTGCATTGTCTTGACCTCTGGTCTGGGCTTTGACCTGATTTGTAGCATGATTTAACTTGACTTGTTGCATACCTTTGTTTTACTCAACTTGTGTCATATGCATGTAGGCTCCTGTGACCATATAAAAAAAATTGAAAAGAACAGATGCTATTCTTGATCTTATTTGAATGTTTTCGATTTCGGTATATACAATTATTTGGCTTTTTTGCTATATTTGATCATTCTATTCTTGTATAGTATTGTGCCATACTTGTAAAATATATATCAGACCAAGTCAGAAAAATGGTGAAAAACACACCAAAAATTCTGAGGTAAATAATTTTTTTAAATAAATTATATCTGCTAGAATATAAAATATTTCTGTTCTAGATTACTGTGTGTGTTTCTACTATGATAGGTTAGCAGCTAGACTGGACTGAAGTGAGATGCCGTGAGGACAGAAGACAAAGGACAAGGCTGTGTAATTGTATGTGAGTGAGGAACTGTGTATATGAGTGTTTGTACAATGAGAAAATATGTAACTGTATATGAGTGACTGAGTGAACTATAGCGATGTGAAATGTATACAAATGAAATTGAATGTATATATATTGTATTTCAGAATTGTACAAATAGTGCAGTTATAAAATTTGTACTGTTGAAATAAAATATTATATTTAAATAAAATACTATTTGAATATTTAAATTCTTGTGTAGTATTAATATATTTAAATAAAAATATTGTATTCCTGTCTGTGATGTAGTATAACAGCACAACAACAAACACATTTATAATAATAAATATATGTTTGTTATCATCAAACAAAAATCATAGAATTGTTAGATACAACAATCACATCCACAATAGGAAAGAGAAGTCGTTTTCTAATAACCTATAGAAAAGCAGAAGCAATGGGAATTATAAGAGGCGTACAAGGAAAATATGGTGGTGGCATGCATCAAGAGTTAAAGAGATACCATCCATTTATTATTTTATTACCAATTTTTATCACTAAACTCGGTAATGTTTTAAAATGCCAAAGATAAAATATCCTTATAAAAATGGTAACATAAGCAGACAAATAGATTACCAACAAATGCAAAAAATTGAACCACTAATAGGGGACAGTAATCCCTAAAAATAATTGAAATTTTAAATGCAGAGGCAAGGGTGCAAAGTAGTATAAAATGATAAAACCATTCTGACCTCCATTTTTCTTCCTTACTTATGATGGACGTGCTAAATGGAGCTTTCAAAGTCTGGTCTGCACAAGCATCAAACAACATGCACAATTCAATTTGGCATGACTACAAATATTTCCCATTCCACCTTTACATGAACTTATTTAACCATAATAGAACATATACGTAAGTAATATTTAGTGATTGCAAAAAATCATGAAATCGTACTTTCCAATGCATGATTTAGAAAGAATCGCAGCCTTCCCGATTGAGGAGTAAAATCAGATCGCATCCCGTGTAAAATGTGTAATTCAATTTCAAAACAAAAATATTGGAGTCCAATACTGAATCGTGATTTCAATTTGAACATGAAGTAGAAATAAAATCATCCAATTCAGCATTGTGATTTCGAATCAGCAGAAAAGAAGAGGAAGAAAGAAGCAGCAAACCTGGATCTTTTAGAAACCCTAAGCTATCAGCAAGGGAGACGATTAACACAAAGAACTATAATTTTTTTACTTTTCTATAGTTGGATGCCAAACAATTTTTAACTACCAGCATATAGATAATTCAAATCCATCAAAGTTCCAAACTGCAAGCATTTAAAGCAGTGGAACAAAAGTATGTACATATACGACATTTGTTAGAAGGTTATTTTAGTTGCATTCAAGTTCGACTAAAAACAAAAGCATGGGGCTCAAGCACATATAAATCTTACATAAACTGCAAGCAATAAAATAAAATTTAAATTAGTGGAACAAAAGTAAAGCCATGTTTTTTACTCAGTTCAACAACAGGAATTAGTATACACAGACATTCATGGACCTAGATGAAGATCTAAAGCATTTGGAGTATTAGGAAAAGCCTCAACATAATCAATTGCAATTATGAGAAAAATAGCAAAGTAAGATTGCCTGGTCACAAACTAGTGATACCAATTCAATTCCAGTAGCCATAGGTACAAGCCAGTATGCTTTCAGCAATATAATATTTCATGGTCACTAAAAGAACATCCATCCCCTGCTAAGGCAATAAATTACTCAATTATGCTTCAGAAACCAAATAACCATCGCAAAGGCAAGCATTCTTGAGCATTATACCTATTCAATAGTTTGATTGTAAATACACTTTTTACTAATATAAAACTATGGAATAAAAATTAGGCATCATCTTTTATTAATAATATAATTAAACTAAAAGTTACATTGAAAACATAGCAATGCAAGTTGTGGCTGTTGGGAACAAATAAAACAATGCACGCAACAAGGAAATTCAAGCATGTATATGTCTAAATGCACATATTTATACAAATATAATTAAATACAAAAAGGGAAAATTGAAACACTCAACCATACACATATATTTAAAGATACTAAAACTGGAGGCGGATTCGTGTTAGTGTAGGTGTAACAACCCGGATTTTTAGCCATTTAATTTTGAACATTTAAATTGGTTTGAAATGTTGTATTGATAATTTAAAAAGGATTTTTTTAACGAATTTATTTATATTTTAATTGATTTATTAAAATCTTAAAAATAGTCTTTTTGTAAACAATCTATGTTTTTGATGAAATCAGTTTCATTGGATCTATAGTGTTAAATTATTATATGAAAATAAATTACAATGTGATTCGATATCGTGTGTGACCGCAATAACCATAAACACCTAGATTTTTATGTAATAGATTATTTGATTTAATTTGGAATTTTAAGGATAACCAATTTTTATTAAATCCATAGTGATTAATTTCTATAAGATTTCGAGTTCCACTTAAATGAAAATTTATATGTTTTTGTTTGTATGAGTTGTAAATGTCTCAATTTATTTGGACTTATTTAATGCAATAATAATGTTATAAATAGATTTGGAAATTATCCTCAACCAAAATAAGAAAGAAAAAAAGGAACATAAAAGCGCCAAGATGGTCGGCAAGATATGATTGCTTCGTACGCCAAAATATCTAACTCATTTAAATGCATACTAAATAAAAGATATAATAAATAAATAAAACATGAACCTTCTACTGAAAGCTATCATGTGCCTTCCCACAGAAGCCACATTGAAGCTTCTCAAAGAAGCCTATTTTCTTTTTATATAAAGTCGCTTCCCTTAGAATCCCTAAGCCCCATTCGATTTCCTCGTCTCCTATTCTCTTCAATAAAACACGAAGTATATTTCTACTCCGGAAATTTGTTTAGAAATCCGTTAAAGCCTGGAGAGGGCCACGACATGCTGAGCTATGATTGGTTATAGATTTGTTGAGCTGGCCAGAATATCAACAGGAAGGCGCTAATTTCGATTTGATTTCCTGGAGAGGAGAGTCTCGAGTTGATTAGGACTAAAAGCGGTGGATGCTGGTGGGTTAGGGTTTCGAAGGGCAACGACCGATTAGGCTCTGGTGGTTTTAGCATAACAGGAAGAATAGTGTGATTGTTTCTTGTTCTCATGCTTGCGCGATGGTTAAGGAGTGTTCGCGGGTCATCCTGGTAGTTACGGTTGTGTGGTTGAGATCGCTGTCTTCTGTTGTTTTTGGGTACGATGTGGTTGAGGTTGGTTTCAGGAGGTTGCTTGAATAGTATGGCAACTGATGTTTGAGAAGAAGTGTTAGGATAGAGTGGAAAAGGAAAGTGGAGTCGGCTACACGTATGGGGTGAGCGCAATTGTTGATGATGGACTGTCGGAGGTTTGATCACCAGAGGAAGCGGAGCAGTGTGGGGGATTTCAGATTGAAGATGAGTTTGGTGTTCCTAATGGAGTTTTGTTTTTTTTTTGAACTGATAAGTGGGGTGTTAGTGTTAATTAATTTGGTTAATTCGTGAAGTTTGAAGGTGCTAATAATGGTTTCTATTCAGTAGCGGCCTAGAGGAAATTCTTCATTGGGGAAAACGAGAGGAGCTGACTTTTTTATTTTATTTTATTAAGGGATGTAATACCAAGATTTATATGGTTAGTCAAGGCAGACATCGGGGACTGGTTGTTGCGACTAGCATTGATGGCGGTCTAAGTTAGTGAGAAAATGGAGAAAAGTTGGCACCAGTTTACTGGAGGAGGAGGATACGTGGGCAAATTATTTATAAACGGTAATTAAAGAATCTATGATTAAGAAATTAATATAATTATACAATTAATTATTTTATGAAACATATAAGATTATAACAGTTATGAATATGGTCATATGTTAACAGAATCAGATGAAATAGATCACGGTGGAATCATAACATTAAGATCTATGTGATGTAGTTATATGGAGGAGAACAGAGCTATTGGAATTTGGCAGTAAAATCAAACGCTCATTTGATTTTAAAATGAAACAGAAGCAAAATCATCAACTGCAAACCAAGGTGAGTAAACTCACTAATTCTTCCTTGTTTATATTTTTATATAAACAAGTTTAAATTTATTTATAGTAATTTTATACTGTGTGATGGTTGTTTGGATGAATGGTTGAAAAAAAATGGTTGAAATGGTTGATATAGTTATCTTGTAGATCGATTATTAGTTCTGCTACTATGATATTTCATATTCATGTGAACATAATATTATTGATGTGATTAACATCTGTGGATGCAGGGAAACAGGTTGGAGAGATCCAACTGGATTCCTCAACATTTGTATCACTGTTTTTATTTGATTGTGATATATGATGTGTTAAATAATCCATGATTGGATATGTTGTGTTTGGTTTATCCTAACCCTAGAAATGTGGTATTTTAGATACCTTAAAATACTTTTGAATTTGGAAAAGGAATTTGGGATTTAAAAATGGAATTTATTTCCAAAATAGAAGTAAAATCTCGAATAGAGTTGAAAATAGAAACCGGTTCAAGCGGATAAATCAAGAAGTTGTTTATAAACAAGAATATAAATTAAGTGAATTATTTATCATTGGATAAATTGGAATATAAATTCCAATTTGAATTTTTATGAAAAGGTGGAAGTGGGTTTTGAAACCAATATTTGAAATAAGATTTAAACTTAGAAATTATAAAAGAATTGTTAAACGAGATTTTAAATGATTGTAATACAAATGAGATTGATATGGAAAAATCTGAATAGAAGTTATAAATAGAATTTGGGTTTAAGATATTGTTTAAAAGTATGAAATCAAACTGATTTGATTGTATATAAGGAAATATATTCATCATTTAAGTGAATAGTTTAAAGAAAATATTTTGCAAATGAGATGTCTCTAAAGGAAATTCAAATTTTAAATATGATTCCAAATTGGAAATTGAATGAAAAGGGAAATGGATAATCGTTTTAGAAGAAAACGATGAGTTTGGTTAAAAATTCGTAATATAAAATAAAGTGTAGACCGGAACGGTTATAAAGGAATTTGGTAATGATTTGAAAAGGGAAAATTCAAAAGTGAATTTGGAATTTAAATTTATCTGAATTGATAAATAAATTCCGGAGTTCGGAATATAATCGAATATAGATTATTCGAGAGAGAGTTATTTATTGGAATTCAACTATATCGAATTTAGGGAAGTAGTTATTTTTACTTTTCGTTTTAAATCAAATCCATTTATTTATTTATTTACTTATTAATTAAATTAATAGGTACAAGTTATATTTTTATATACCGATTATTTGGGAACAACGATTATAAGGCTATCGTGTGCTACTCTTATCCTAAATGTTTTATAAATCTAAACAGAGATTTTAGCGCTGTCATTATAATAAATGTTCTATAAATCTAAAGAGCGATTTTAGCGCCATCGTTATAATAAATGTTTTATGAATCTAAATAGTGATTTTGGCGCTGTCGTGATAATAAATGTTTTGTAAATCTAAACAGCGATTTTAACGCTGTCGTTATAATAAATGTCTTATAAATCAAATATTTGGAAACAGCGATTATAACGCTACCGTTATAATCAATGTTTTTCTGTAAAGGAAGTGGATTCTTATATTGAACCTGAGAGTCACGTAAGCGATATTTTGTTTGAAGTTGTGAGCTTTGGCTATTTCAAAGTTGAGAATGTTTTTCAGTTAAGGTCTGAGAGGTAATTATACCCCAACTTGATTGACTTCATGATTGATGGAGAAATAGTTAAGGTTCAGCAGTGGAGATTGGTTAGCAATATGGTTAGTTAATAAATGATTAATGTTTTGAGTTATAATAACGATGTTTTATGACATCACTCTAATTTATAGGATTTTGAAATGTTTTCACCAAATAAAATGAGAGATATTTTCTATACATAGAAAAGGAAATGAATTGGTCAACGAGGAATTAATAAATGAAATATGGAAATATTTTCCAATACTAATAAGGGATATTTTCTGAATATAGAAAATAAGGATTTGTGAATATATAGAGATATTTCCTCGAATAAAAAAATTATGATATTGGAATTTTTTTCCAAGAATTGAGAGAGAAAATTGATCTTTGAAAGTTTATGAAAGATGGGAAATGGAAATTGGAAATGATAATATTATAAGCAATTTATATAAAAAGGGACCAGTATTACTTGACGGTTGATCAGTAGAATTTCCATTTGGGAATAGGACCGTTGATTGTATGGATGTTCCTTTGATAGTTAAATCACTGACTATCAAAGTTTTGTTTTATTTTATACCTCCGTTGTCAATACGGAGAGACCAGGATAAGATTTATTATCTGAAAACCACTCCGTATTGGCATAAGCATTACGAATCAACTTATGCTGAAGATAATTGAAGACAGAGTAAAGTGCAAGGGCTGTTCTATTAAACCTAGGTAGAAATTGCCAAATATGGATTAATCGAATGGTGCCTTCGGTTTGTCCAATCCCAGGACAACGTCTATGAATGAATGTCTGACGACATGACATTCAAAGTAAATGATGGCAAGAAGTGCTGAAAGAAAATCGTGACCTCAAGCCTCATCAACCGAGAAATGATAAAAAATCGGGCAGGCAGCATGGCCATGTGGTTCGTTCCCATTAGGGGTATTATCACCTGATCTTGAGAAATTTCATTTGCTTCTTATTATATTCGCTGCTGTATGCTTTCTGTAACGGTTACTGATCACAACCGTTGGTGATAATATGCTCGATACACTCAAGTTAAATGAGTGGTCAGCCATGTGTGGGTCGGGTTGCAAGGCATTCTTGTTGAACCCAGTGTATTCCCCTCTAGAGATACACTATCGCAAGGTGGTTTCATACCTTGCAATGTTGGAAATCCAATCTCCAATAAGCGCCCTGCATTTTTTGATTTAATATTATATATGGAGCATGAGATGCAAGTGTTCTGCTAGATTCCTATTTATTTGATTTAGACACTATTGTAATATCATTGGATTTTATGTCAAAAATATTTTTGGTTATCATAATGTAAAAACCATCCGTATTTATGTGTGGATCGGTCTTATGATTATCATTTCTTTCGAAAGGATTTTGAAAGTTAAACAAATGGCTGGAGTTTACTCACACCAGTCCCATGACTGACCCGGAGTTTATTTTGTTTGTTCTCCCTAAACTCTTGGGTGCCCAAATTTGTATGGGCCGTCAAGTGGTTGGGATTTTACAGATTCACTTAGAGGAGTTTGAAGCAGGAGGCTTCACCAGTTAGCTATAGACTATCATATATTTCGCTGTTTACCATGTTGCATCTGGAAACAGGTGATTATAACTGTTCCAGAAATAGCTTATGTGCTCTGATGATGGTATGTATATAAAGTTACTGAATTGTATTTCAAAGTTTATGTTACCTAATATATTTTATTCGTTCCGTTGTGAAATTTGTGTTCTTCGTTTTCTTCTATTCTAGTTTTTCTTTCTTTCTATTTCTCATCCTCTAACTTCTTTCTACTAATGATTCGTATTTTTTTGCAATTTGGGATGGACATGTGGTGTTATTAGTCGACCCAAAGGGTACGGAAACAGTTGGTATCATAGTAGAAGGTTGAGTAGTAACCTTGGCTCTATGGCGTGACTTAATAGAGATAAGGTTAGAAATATCTTAGATTGAGTTTGTGTATATATGAGAGAGCATACTTGTAGATTTTATATAAGATTTTTTATATTGTATTGGCTGGTTTGTTGAGTGGTTTATGAATTCTGGTCGATATAGGATGTATAACTTTATCGATAGGTGTTTCTGAACTCTCGAACAAAGCAATTCAATATAGTATTGTTTTTAAAATGGTGAATAAAATAATTTGCCTAAAGATTATTTTGGTATAAAAGTATTATTTTCTGAAATATTATAATATATGAATGTGTTGATCGTTATTACAATCAAATGGAATTATGAAATATTGAAATGGTTATATAGTTTGTATACAGATAATATATACAAATGAGATAAACGAAGATTAAGTTCAATCCAAAATCGGAATTTAAATTCTGGGCATTTAGAAAATACTTTCTGAAATATTATGAAGTAATATAACATTACTTTAAAGTATTTTTAATAGGAATGGTTTAAATGGATTTTTAAAGGGATTAAGCACTGAAATCACTTCAATGGCGAGAAAATAATTCTGATAATGGATCGCGACATTATCGATTTTCATTTTCAAGTTTCTGAGTGATGGATTGCTACCATAGTAATATGGAAATTAAAAAAAATTGTTTGAAAAGGACAAGATGTTTTAGAAATTAAAATGTTTTGGGTTGAGTTGATTATAAATATATGTATATAAATATATATGATTTCAAACCAATTTGAAATAAAACATGGAAATTTGAATTCTGAAATTAAAATTTAACTTGTACAAGTTGAATAGTCTGAAATGGTAAAAATGTATCAAATAAATTGAAATTTAACTTAAGTTAAATAAAATTGGATTGAATTAGAAATAATTCAGAATGAAATTGAATAAAAGAGAAATATTGAGATTCGAATTGTTAATATGAATTCGACTTATGAATAAGAAAGTTGGATATATATTGGATGTTATTAATTGAAATTAAATTGTGATAAATTTGAATTCAAGTATAATAAGTGGATTGATTTATATAGAAATCAGATTTGGATCGATAGAATGAAAGTGAACTAATCAGAAGTTGATTAGTGTTAAAAAATGGAAGTTAGATTGATTTGAAACCAATTGGAAATGGATATATGTATGATGAGCAGATATTGAATGGAAGCAAATGCAAGAGATAGAATTTATGCCCGATAAAAAGGTACATGTTTGCAATATTACTTGGGTTTGATGGTTTTATGAGCCTATGGGGTAAGCCACTTAGCTTTTTGATTTTCTTTTGGATTGGAGAAGGCCTAGAAAGGCGATTTGTGATTGTACCGATTGAGCCATGCAAAGGAGATGCTGGCTAAATTTTCCAAAAATTTAACGAGTTAGAAATTTTTTAAGAAATTTTTGGTAATTTAAAATCGTGTGGTTAATCGTAATTGAAATAAGAAAACCAGAATTGGTTAATAAGATTTCAAGTGGAATAATAAAATTGATAAATGTATTTAAAATCAATTGGAATGAGTGTGGATATGCAGAAGAGCATATGGATTGAAGGTGAGAAAGTGATGATGGATTGTCAAAAAAGGGTGTACATATCATTTGGAAAGAAGTATGAATGGTCGAGCATTGGTATGAGAATCCAAAGGTCGGGTAAGAACTTGGTTATGAAGATATGGAAAATAAGATTTCAACAAAGTAGGTTAGGAGGAGTTAGAGTTATAGCATTTTTACTGCTTAGCAAATTTCGAGGACGAAATTATTTTAAGGAGGAAGGAATATAATGATCCAAATTTTTACCATTTAATTTTGAACATTTAAATTGGTTTTAAATGTTGTATTGACAACTTAAAAATGATTTTTTAATGAATTTATTATTATTTTAATCGATTTATTAAAATCTTAAAAATAGTCTTTTTGCAAACAAGCTCTGTTTTCAATGAAATCAGTTTCATTGGATCCGTAGTGTTAAATTATTATATGAAAATAAATTTCGTGGTGATTCGATATCGTGTGTGTCTGCGATAACCATAAACACCTAGATTTATATTTAATCGATTATTTGATTTAATTTGGAATTTTAAGGATAACCAATTTTTATTAGATCAATAGTGATTAATTTCTATAAGATTTCGAGTTCCACGTAAATGAAAATTTATATGTGTTTGTTTGTATGATTTGTAAATGTCTCGATTTATTTGGACTTATTCATTGCAATAATAATGTTATAAATAGATTTGGAAATTATTCTCAACCAAAACAAGAAAGGAAAAACAAGAACATAAAAGCGTCAAGATGATCGGCAAAATATGTTTGCTTCGTACGCCAAAATATCTAACTCATTTAGATGCATACTAAATAAAAGATATAATAATTAAATAAAACATGAATCTTCTACTGAAAGCTATCATGTCCCTTCCCACTGAAGCCGCATTGAAGCTTCTCAAAGAAGCCTATTTTCTTTTTATATAAAGCCATTTCCCTTAGAATCCCTAAGCCCCATTCGATTTCCTCGTCTCCTATTCTCTTCAATAAAACACGAAGTACATTTCCACTTCAGAAATTTGTTTAGAAATCCATTAAAACCAGGAGAGGGCGACGACATGTTGGGCTATGATCGGTTATAGATTTGTCGAGCTGGCCAGAATATCAACAGGAAGGCGCTGACTTCGATTTGAGTTTCTGGAGAATAGAGAGTCTCGAGTTGATTAGGATTAAAGGCGGTGGATGCGTGTGGGTTAGGGTTTCGAAGGGCAACGACTGCTTAGGCTCTGGTGGTTTTAGCACGACAGGAAGAACAGTGCGATTATTTCTTGTTCTCATGATTGCGCGATGGTTAAGGAGTGTTCGCAGGTCATCCTGGTAGTTACAGTTGTGTGGTTGTGATCACTATCTTCTGTAGTTTTTGGGTACGATGTGGTTGAAGTTGGTTTTAGAAGGTTGCTTGAATAGGATGGCAACCGATGTCAGAGAAGAAGCGTTAGGATGGAGTGGAAAAGGAAAGTGGAATCGGTTACACGTATGGGGCGAGCGCAATTATTGATGATGGATTGTCGGAGGTCTGATCGCTGGAGGAAGCAGAGCAGTGTGGGGGATTTCCGATTGAGGATGAGTTTGGTGTTCCTAATGGAGTTTCGTGATTTTGAACTGGTAAGTGGGGTGTTAATGTTAATTAATTTGGTTAATTCGTGAATTTTGAAGGTGCTAATAATGGTTTCTATTCAGTAGCGGCCTAGAGGAAATTCTGCATTGGGGAAAACGAGAGGAGCAAACTTTTTTATTTTATTTTATTAAGGGACGGTAATACCAAGATTTATATGGTTAGACAAGGCAGACATTGGGGACTGGTTGTTGCGACTAGCGTTGATGGCAGTCTAAGTTAGTGAGAAAATGGAGAAAAGTTGGCGCCAGTTTACAAGAGGAGGAGAATACGTGGGCAAATTATTTGTAAACGGTAATTAAAGAATCTATGGTTAAGAAGTTTATATAATTATGCAGTTAATTATTTTATGAAACAATAAGATTATAACAGTTATGAATATGGTCATATGTTAATAGAATCAGATGAAATAGATCACGGTGGAATCGTAACATTAAGATCTACATGATGGAATTAGTATGGAGGAGAACAGAGCTATTGGAATTTGGCAATAAAATCAAATGCTCGTTTGGTTTAAAACGAAACAGAAGCAGAATTTCCAACTACAAACCAAGATGAGTAAACTCACTAACTCTGCCTTGTTTATATTTTTATATAAACGAGCTTTAAATTTATTTATAGTAATTTTGTACTGTGTGATGGTTGTTTGGATGAATGGTTGAAAAAAAGGATTGAAATGGTTGATATAGTTATATTGTTGATCGATTATTAGTTCTATTACTATGATGTTTCATATTCATGTGAACATAATACTATTGATGTGATTAACATCTGTGGATGAAGGGAAACAGGTTAAAGTGATCCAACTGGATTCCTCAATATTTGTATTGTTGTTTTTATTTTATTGTGATATATAATGTGTTAAATAATCCATGATTTAATATGTTGTGTTTACTTTACCCTGACCCTAGAAACGTGGTATTTTAGATACCGTAAAATACTTTTGAATTTGGAAAAGGAAATTGGGATTTAAAAATGGAATTTACTTCCAAAATAGAAGTAAAATCTCGAATAGAGTTGAAAATAGAAACCGGTTCAAGCGAGTAAATCAAGAAGTTGTTTACAAACAAGAATATAAATTAAGTGAATTATTTATCATTGGATAAATTGAAATATAAATTCCAATTTAAATTTATATGAAAAGGTGGAAGTGGGTTTTAAAACCAATATTTGAAATAAAATTTAAACTTAGAAATTATTAAAGAATTGTTAAATGAGATTTTAAATGATAGTAATACAAAATAGATTGATATGGAAAAATCTGAATAGAAGTTATAAATAAAATTTGGGTTTAAGATACTATTTATAAGTATGAAATCAAACTGATTTGATTGTATATATGGAAATATATTCATGACTTAAGTGAATAGTTTAAAGCAAATATTTTGCAAATGCGATATCTTTAAAGGAAATTTAGATTTTAAATATGAATACAAATTGGAAATTGAATGAAAAGGGAAATGGATAATCGTTTTAGAAGAAAAGGATGAGTTTGGTTAAAAATTCGTAATATAAAATAAACTGTAGACCGGAATGGTTATAAAGGAATTTGGTAATGATTTGGAAAGGGAAAATTCAAAAGTGAATTTGGAGTTTGAATTAACCTGAAATGATATATAAATTCCAGAGTTCGGAATATAATCAAATATAGATTATTCGAGAGAGAGTTATTTATTGGAATTCGATTATATCGAATTTAGGGAAGTAGTTATTTTTACTTTTTCGTTTTGAGTCAAATCTATTTATTTAATTATTTATTTACTTATTAATTAAATTAATAAGTACAAGTTATATTTTTATATACTGATTATTTGGGAATAACGATTATAACGCTACCATGTGCTACTGTTATCATAAATGTTTTATAAATCTAAACAACGATTTTAGCGCTGTCATTATAATAAATTTTTTAAAATCTAAACAGCGATTTTAGCGTTGTCGTTATAATAAATGTTTTATAAATCTAAACAGCGATTTTATCTCTGTCGTGATAATAAATGTTTTGTAAATATAAACCGCGATTTTAATGATGTCGTTATAATAAATGTCTTATAAATCAAATATTTGGAAACAACGATTATAACGCTACCGTTATAATCAATGTTTTTCCGTAAAGGAAGTGGATTCTTAGATTGAATCTGAGAATCACGTAAGCGATATTTTGTTTGAAGTTGTGAGCTTTGGTTATTTCAAAGTTAAGAATGTTGTTCATTTAAGGTCTGAGAGGTAATTATACCCCAACTTTATTGACTTCATAATTGATGGAAAAATAGTTAAGGTTTGGTAGTGAAGATTGGTTAGCAATATGGTTAGTTAATAAATGATTAATGTTTTGAGTTATAATAACGATGTTTTATAACATCGCGCTAATTTAAAGGATTTTGAAATGTTTTCCCCAAATAGAATGAGATATATTTTCTATGCATGGAAAAGGAAATGAATTGGTCAACGAGGAATTAATAAATGAAATATGGAAATATTTCCCGATATTAATAAGGGATATTTTCTGAATATAGAAAATAAGGATTTGTGAATATATAGAGATATTTCCTCAAATAAAAAAATTATGATATTGGAATTTTTTTCCAAGAACCGATAGAGAAAATCGATCTTTGAAAGGATACGAAAGATGGGAAATGGAAACTAGAAATGATAATATAATAAGGAATTTATATAAAAAAGGATCAGTATTGCTTTATGGTTGATCGGTAGAATTTCCATTTGGAAATAGGACGTTGAATGTATGGATGTTCCTTTGACAGTTAATTCACCGACTATCAAAGTTTTGGTTTATTTTGTACGTCCATTGTCAATACGGAGAGACCGGGGTCAGATTTGTTATTTGAAAACCACTCCGTATTGGCATAAGCGTTACGAATCAACTTATGTTGAAGATAGCTGAAGACAGAGTAAAGTGCAAGGCTGTTAAACCTAGGTAGAAATTGCCTAAGATGGATTAATCGAATGGTGCCTTTGGTTTGTCCAATCCCAGGACAACGTATATGGACGAATGTCTGATGACATGACATTCAAAGTAAATAATGGCAAGAAGTGCCGAAAGAAGATCGTTACCTCAAGCCTCATCAACCGGGAAATGAAAAATAATCGGGCAGGCAGCATGGCCATGTGGGTCATTCCAATTAGGGGCATTATCACCTGATCTAGAGAAAATTCATTTGCTTCTTATTTTATTCGCTGCAGTATGCTTTCTGTAATGGTTGCTGATCACAACCGTTGGTTATAATATGCTTGATACACTCAAGTTAAATGAGTGGTTAGCCATGTGTGGGCCGGGTTGCAAGACGTTCTTGTTGAACCCAGTGTATTCCCCTCTAGAAATACACTATCGGAAGGTGGTTCCATACCTTGTCATGTTGGAAATCCAATCTTCAATAAGCGCCCTGCGGTTTTTGAGTTAATATTATATATGGAGCGTGAGATGCAAGCGTTCCGCTAGATACCTATTTATTTGATTTAGACACTGTTGTAATGTCATTGGATTTTATATCAAAAATATTTTTGTTTATCGTAAGGTAAAAACCATCCGTGTTCATGTGTGGATCGGTCTTACGATTATCATTTCTTTCGAAAGGATTTTGAAAGTTAAACAAATGGTTGGAGTTTACTCACACTAGTCCCATGACTGACCCAGAGTTTATTTTGTTTGTTTTCCCTAAACTCTTCGGTGCCCGAATTTGTACGAGCCATCAAGTAGTCGGGATACAGATTCACTTGGAGGAGTTTGAAGCAGGAGGCTTTACCAGTTAGCTATAGACTATCATATATTTCGCTGTGTACTATGTTTGTATATGGAAACAGGTGATTATAACTGTTCCAGAAATAGCTTATGTGCTTTGATGATGGTATGTATATAAAGTTACTGAATTGTATTTCAAAGTTTATGTTACCTAATATATTTTATTCGTTCCGCTGTGAGATTTGTGTTCTTCGTTTTCTTCTATTCTAATTTTTCTTTCTTTCTATTTCTCATTCTCTAACTTCTTTCTACTAATGATTCGTATTTTTGTGCAATTTGGGTTGGACGTGTTATGTTATTAGTCAACCCAAAGGGTACGGAAACTCGTCTCATTACAGTAGGAGACAAATATCATTTGAACTCTTGTTAATCACCAATCAAAGCAACGTTCTGCTATTCAAATGATTATAAATTTTGCTTTAAGGACCCTGTTAACCCCGTTGTGAAAACGTAGTAAAAAATAATGAAATATTTACGAATGTCGACACGCGGCTTCATTTAGCCCGTGACCTTCGTTTAGCCTGTGGCTTCATTTGGGGTCGTGGTCTCGGCTAGCTCGCGTTTCAGTTAGCACACTGTACTTAGATTGCTCCCATCACTTTAGCTCGCGCGCACACTTTAGTCCGCAACTTTCATTTAAATCGCATACTCATGTTTGCGACGTGCCTCGTGTTTAACCTGCAAGCTCCAAGTCAGCAGGCAGCTTAGGTCAATCACGGTCTAAAAAGCACCATGCGGTCCAGTGGTATAATGCTCCAGAGTTTGCTGCGTCATCATTCTTAACAAGGGAACCACGTCATTCATGAATATAAGGGCAGTGACACATCAGCCCAGTATTGGATCATGCTTCTTCTTTAGGCCATTACCATCCTTTTAGGTCGTTCCAGAAAGCTTTTAGATAGTGCAAACACCCTTAGGTCGTTGAGCATAATTAGATTGTTTAGGTGGGGGGTATTGTGCGGTGCATGGCTTTGTGATGTTGTGGACAAATTGCTCCATTAATTTACATGTAAGAAAGTGCGGGCTCAAGTTAAGCGTTACTGTTCATCTATGGAATCTTTTTAGGCCATGTTTTAGGTCGCGGAGAGCATAAAAGATGACAACTGCAAAGTAGATTTTGTTGGTTGTCATCTCGTGAATAAGATGAGGGCAAAAGAGTAAACCATTTGTGGCGTCATGTTGGAAAAACATGTGGTATAAATTCATTGAAATTAAACTGCCCCTGCTAGTTCAACTCATTACATATAAGGGTAGTTTTGGCCCGCAAAAAGCTCTTAGCTCTTCCGCATTACTTTAGGTCGTTCCGAGGGCAGTCCATCGCGTGTTGTTGCCAGGTTCGTGACAACTTTAAAGTATAAACGGTGAGTTTTCATCACGTGAGCAACTCTATTTTAGACCGTGAGAATGTTTAAACCATAAAAGCATGGAGCATTTAAACAATTGGGTCCTTTTGCTTTATTGAAAACTAGGGCGTGAAGCATTCTTTGGTCGGTCCAAGCATGTCCAACGACGTGAGATTGTCTACAACATTTTTACAACTCTGCCACTGCCTCTAGCTCCAACTATAAATACCCCCCTCCCCCCCAATATTTCACATTGGGAGGGGCGAATTTGATTCCTAGGAGGAGGTGCCGCCAAATTCAAAGCTTGTCTACAACTTCACTAATGGCTCTCATGGATCAAAGAACTCATCTCCAACTTCATGCGGATCAAATCCATTTCTATGATCATTAAAGCCATCTCCAATTGCATTGAAGCTCTTTGAATATCATTCATACTACATAAGAAAGCACTCCAACACCATTCCAAGCAATCCAACCTTCTCCAATCCTCTCAAAATTCGGATCTAAGCGCAAAATTCTATCAAATCATGGATAAACACAAGAGCACTTATGTGATCAAGGATTAATACATCTACCATCGCAAAGCACATGATCTCTTCCATCCATTTGCCAAATTCAAGTGAATTAGATCGTAAAGAGAGTGAAAAGGGAGGAGAATGAGAAATGAATGTATAGTGAAAGTTCATTTATATTGTAGGCAAAATATCGTAATGAGAATTAATTGAAAAGTGGATGTAGATTCATTTAGAATCGAACCACTACAAAAATTCCTTTGTCTTCGTTTTATGCTTTTTTATTTTTTATGTACGCGGTTCCACACTTTTATCTTATCGAATCGTTGTGGTGCATCGTTTTGAACTTTGGTGTTGATTCCAAATCTGGAGTAAACAGACCCCAAATTCAATTTAATTTGCAAAACGCAATTATAAGAGAGATGTGGATATGATTATATACTCACCTCATTGTTGCCTCTTCTTCTTCTTTTCTACACATATTCATATACACAAACCTACCGTTAACTTTTTTTAGCATGAATATTTAAATGAATAAATAGGCATGTCATAAGAGACAATGCCAATCAATACTAAGTAAAAAGAACTTATTATGGAATTAGAACATATAAATCAAGCAAGCATCAGATCTGTAGCTCCATCGCGCATTAACCATAAGTCCGAACAGAAAATAAAAATAAATTTAAGACAGAAATCCTTATATATATTACCGTGTTAATTTCTTAGACGTAAGAAGCATCTGTTCTATAACAGTGGTTCTGACTTCGCATCACCTTCCAGATCATGGTTTCTTAGGCCGAACGAGGTGAGACACCTATGGTTGTAAGGCAAAGTGAGGTAGGTCCTGTAACGACCCGCATTCTATGCATCGGAGGATTTTAGGATATTTATTTCATTTTTATATGAGGTCGTATGGTCGTGTAACTTTGGGAAACGACTATTGGGGTCATTTCCCATGTTTGCAATTTTTCCTGAATTTTAAATGACTGTTTTGCCCCTAAAGAATCTTGTTTCGCCTATAACTTTTGATTGGTAAGGATTTTTGACCTGAAACCACTTCCATTGGATTCAAATGATGGTTTACCTTTCCGTAGAGTGGTCACATTAGCCAAACAGACATACCGTTTCAGAGATATGGATGAAATAAGGTTTGGAAGGTTAAAAAAACTTAACCGGGCCTAATTAGGGTGATTAGAAGCTAGGCCCATAACCCATTTCAGGATTAGAGTTATTGGGAGGCTGAAATCATTTAGGAAATGATTTATTTTTCATTTTCCAACCGCCACAAACTTTCTCTTCAACCCTAACAATGGCTTCCACCTTCTAAATCTCTTCTAAACAACTCCAAATCGCTTTCTAATCATGTGTTAGCTTGATCTACATCAAATCAAGGCAAACCAACACCAAATTAGAGATGGGGCTGCTGTGTTGCATAGGGATTCAACCCAAAATAGTAGTAAAGTTCATATCTATCATTCATTTGTGGCTAAGGTGAGTGATTTGCATTGTTTTTCACTAATTACGGCTAATTAGGGGTGATTAGTGATAATTGGCGAAATTATGCATGTTAAAATTCTGGAAAAATATGTAAAAATTCTTAAATATTATTTTAGGGCTCTGATAAAAATTTGAGTTAATTTGGACATGTTTTGCTAATCCTATGATTAAACATGATTAAGGGGGGTTAGAGGGAAAAACATGGGTTTTAGGTATGTCTGATCCAGATTGACATGTTAAATTGTTGTTTTGGTGTTTATGGTTGATTATACATGTTGTTATGATGGTTTGGTATGTTTTATGATTGCTAGTAAAGTTAGAATGGTCGAAAACGCTGTCGTATGGCGAAAACGGACGATATATGCTAGTTGGAAAATGTGCAGGGTTTCGGTTCGGATCGGGTTATGGGGCTCGGGTCGGATCGGAGAACTGAGCAGAGAAACCGAACCGGATCGTAATATAGCACAAGAGGGAAAGCAAGGCAACAAGGGAGGCCAACCAGATCGAATTTGGGTAGAGGATTGGATGGGAGATGAAGGGAGAACCGGATCGGAATCTGGAGGTGAGAAGGAAGCACAAAGGGGACCCGAACCAAACCAAATAAGGGACCCGAACCGAACCGATGAGGGCTGCAGCACTAGGCATATTCTAACCGAACTAAGGCGTGGTCTATTAGCACCGAACCGAACCAAGTACGGATTACCAAACCGAACCAGATGTATACTTTTACTTCTACGCAACGACTATTCTGAAGACCAACTTCAATTTGACCAAAACCCGAGATGAAAGGAAGTCCAAATGGGAAGTTATTACTCTAGATCTAAATGGGGATCAATGAGTTAACTTCATGAGTTGGACTTTTATGCGGGACGTGTTCAAAGGGGTTATCGATGTTTATAGCTTTGACTCAACACTGAGAGACGGATGTTGGCTATGGACCAGTGCAGTGAAGTTGCCATGACTCCATGGGGCAAAGTGATCGTAGCAAGGCTATGAGCCAGTGCAGTGGAGTTATCGTGACTCCATGGGGCAGAGTGGACATAGCAAAGTTTTACTAGTTATGGATCACTGCAGTGAAGTCGTCATGACTCCATGGGGTAGAGTGATCGTAACAAAGACTTAGGTAATCAAAGTGGTGGATATCGTATACTTTACACACTGAGTAAGAGATGTGAGGATGATTGTTATGTTTGATGTTTGCTCTCACCATGACATGCACACCCCCTCCCCATTATTTTCACACTATGTGCTAGTATCACCTTAGAGTATTGTACATCCTGTTGCGCTTACTCTTTGGTTGCAGGTCCAGGTTCAGGTATGGTTATGTATACCTGTTATTGTTCTGTTTTTTTGCTACTTATCGCTTATACTAGACTTTTGTCTGACCCAGAGTTTTATGTCTCTTCTTATTACTCTAGATGCTTCTAAACGAGCAGACTAGAGACAGGTTAGCTGGTCATGCACGAGTAGCTGTTCGGAGATGAGCAGGGGGCTTATACGTATTACTCCCATATATTCTCCCTGTGTTGTTACTGTTCACTACTTTGAGCATTAGTATTACCTTTCTATTTTGCTTCAGAGATAGTTTTAAAAGTTGTAATAATGATGGTTTGGATGGTAAGCTGTATTTTGAATTTTCCACTGCTATGATGGTTTAGTTTTTAGCTTATGTATTGTCTCGCCTGTTTTATATCAAGTTATGTTATTAATATATTTTGTTCCATGCGCTGTGAGATACACTACAGGTTCTTTAGTGATTCATCGTCTTCTTTCTTTTCCTTTGACGACCGTCCCATGCTAGTTTGGCATCGGCACAGCGCATTTTATTTGAAATGCCAGCTGGTTCGGGGCGGGCCGTCACATTTGGTATCAGAGCTCTAGGTTGCGTTGTTAACCTAGGGAAAGACACAAGGGAGAGATAGTACATATATGAGAGCGCGTATTTGTGATATTTTAGTTTTCAAAAGCTATATATATACTATTAGTATATCTAAGGATGGAGTCACACTACACTGGCTCCACTAAAATGATGGTTAATCGTTTTCTCCTTACAGATTGAACGATAAGCCGATATACGAGGAATACTGGTTCAGGAGCCAATAATAGGAATACTCCTGATATGAGGACGATGTTCACTGACTTCATGAGAGAGATGCTTAGGGATGTTTAAAGGGCAGCTCCCAATGCTGCAGCAAATGGTGGTGGTGCAGTGGTGTAGGCACCTAGGGACGATTTCACCAAGCTCTATAAGAACTACACTAGTCTTGATGGGAAGCCGTTCGATGGAACGGAATCGGCTATAGAAGTTCAGGATTGGCTTGATAGTTGTTAGTGTATCTTCGAGGATCTAGGAATCGAAGACGCAATGAAGAGAAAGGTAGCATTCCTCCAGCTGCAAGGATGGGCTATGAATTGGTGGAACACTATTAAGGCAGCTACCCCTGAGGATCAAGTTACCTGGGATCAGTTTAAGGCCCGATTCAGGGACAAGTTTATCCCAACTGCCCAGAAGTCAGAGTTGTTTAGGGAGTTCTTGGAGCTTAAACAGAATGGTAGGAAAATCTCGGAATATATTGCTGAGTTCAATAATTTATCGAAGTATGGATTATCTCTTATCGATACTACAGAGCAGAAGAACGAGAAGTTCATAACTGGTTTAGATCAGTACTTGGGAGAAAGGCTTATAAACCATATTAATGAGACTTTTGAATCGATTGTTGGGAAAGCATTGAGATCAGAGAGCCTTTATCCTAAGCCCAACACTGAAGTCACTATTGCATCTGCAGAGATGCCAAAGCCGTAGGCAAGCAGTGGAGACAAGAATAATTCTTAGAATAAAAGGAAGCAGAATCAGACAAAGGATGGTTAGAAAAAGAAAGACATGAAAGATGTAGAGTGCTTTAGCTGCGGCAAGAAGGGCCATTATGCTAAAGAATGCCGAGCAAAGCCAGCAGACAGAAAGTGCTTCAACTGCGGCCAAGTAGGACATCAAAAGGATAAGTGTGCACAACCTCCTAAAGAGAAGTAGAATGTGAAAGCATATGCTATTAATGTTGTTCCTTCTTTATCGAATGCCCCAACTGCGGCGGAGAAAGGAAAGAATGACGTCATTCATGGTATGTTTTCTATTTATGATTTTCCTGTTCAAGCACTGTTTGATACTGGGGATTCCCATTCCTTCATATCTAGTGACCTGGCAGATAGGTTGGGATTGGAACTCGAGATAGTCGATAGACCTCTAGTTGTGATGAACCTGATTGGTGGTTCGACTAGCCTTAGTATGATTTGTCAAAATTTGGTCTTATCGAGTCATGGATGTATGTTTGCTTGTGATTGCTTTGTTTTGGGCTTTACTGGGTTTGGCATTATTTTAGAAGTCTATTGGCTCCAAAGATATGGGGTGGTGGTAGACTATGAGGGATTTTCGGTGACTATTAGGGCGGATAATAGGCGGAGGGTAGTGTTTGATGGCCTATGTAGTGATGAGGTGATGGCTAGTTTTCTAAATTCCCTTGACATCCCATAGGATGAGTTATCAGGGGTTCCCGTTGCTGGCCAGTATCTGGATATCTTCAAGGAAGTGACCGGACTTCCACCACACCGAGAGATTGAGTTCTGTATTGATTTAGTGAAAGATGTCAGACCTATAGTGATGCCTCTTTGTCGTATGGCACCAAGGGAGCAGCGAGAGATTGGGGTGCAAGTGAGCAATCTTTTGAAGAAGGGATTTATCAGAAGAAGTGTTTCCGAGTGGGGAGCACCAGTCGTATTTGCCACTAAGGCAGATGGTTCCCTTCGTTTATGTGTGGACTATCGCGAGCTGAATAAAGTGACTATGAAGAATAAGTATCCTCTTCCACGGATAGATAATTTGTTTGATCAACTGGAAGGAGCAAGAGTGTTCTCCCAGTTGGACGGAGGATTTCATTAGCTCCGAGTAGTAGCTGAGAGTATTACTAAAACGGCATTTCAGACGCTGTTTGGATTCTATTAATGGTTGGTCGACCAATGCACTAGCATATTTTGTGGATCTTATGAATAGGGTATTTAGGTATCAATTATATAAGTTTGTCCTTGTGTCCTTGGAAGATATCCTTGTTTACTCGAGGACAGAGGAAGAACACAAGTAACACTTGAGGATAGTGACAAAGGTGTTGAGAAAACACCAATTGAAAGCGAAATTTTCTAAGTGTCACTTCTGGAGGAGGGAAGTGAGATTCTTGGGCCATGTTGTTTCAGAGAATGGTATTGCCGTGGACCCTGCGAAGGTGGCTATGGTACAAGATTGGTCTATGCCTAATAATGCAACAGACATAAGAAGTTTCTTGGGATTAGCTGGATATTACCGTAAGTTTATCCAACACTTCTCCAAGATAACGGCACCGTTAACTCAGTTGAGCAAGAAGAATCAAGCTTTCGTTTGGGATGGAAGGTGTGAAAATGCATTTAAGAGTCTAAAGGAAAAGTTGACGCGCGCACTAGTGTTAGCTATTCCTAAGGGGAATGAAGAGATGATGGTATAGAGGGATGCCTGTGGTACCGGACTAGGTGTTGTATTGATGCAAGGAGGTAGTATTGTAGCTTATGCAAGTCGGCAACTGAAACCGCATGAGAAAAGATATCCTACCCATGATTTAGAATTGGCAGCGATCGTGTTCGCGTTGAAGATGTAGAGACATTATCTCTTGGGAGAAAGATTCGAGTTGTTTACCGATCATGAGTCATTAAAGTATGTCTTCTCTCAGAAGGATCTAAATTTCCGATAGCAGAGATGGTTAAAATTCTTAGCTCCCTATGATTTTGATATTGCACATACACCAGGAAAGGGAAATGCGGTAGCTGATGCATTGAGTAGGAGACATGCCAGTTTAGGGGCTATGTTTCTGGAATGGACGCAACTGGAGTATATCGCAGAGTATGGTTTCAGACCAAAGTGCGAATTGGATCCGGAGATGTTAGCAAGTTTGACGATTAGACCCACTTTGATTGAGCTGATTGGTTCCAGTCAGAGGGACGATCCTAATCTATTAGAAATCATCTCCAGGTTAGAAATGGGAATCGACGAGGAGATGAACAAGTATGGGCTTGATTGAGATGGATGGTTTAGAAAGAATGCGAGGCTAGTTGTGCCCAATGTCAATGGATTGAAAGATGAAGTGCTTAGAGAATGTCACCACTCAAAACTGACTATACATCCCAGTGGTAATAAAATCTATCGAGACATGAAGCAGACCTACTACTGGAAAGGGATGAAAAGAGACGTTGGGAAGTTTATATCCAAATACATGAATTTCCAACTAGTTAAAGCCGAGCAAAAGAAGCCTAGTGGTTTGCTGCAACCATTGGAAATTCCAAAATGGAAATGGGAACAAGTCTCAATGGATTTCATTGATGGGTTACCAAGGACTAGATCGGGCCATGATAGCATTTGGGTGATTGTGGACTGATTGACCAAGAGTGCAAGGTTTATACCCATCAACTCGAATAGAACAGCAGCTAAGTTAGCAGAACTGTATATGAAGTGGGTAGTGAGTTTCATGGAGTACCCAAAGGCATTGTGAGTGACCGAGATCCGTTGTTTACTGGTGGATTTTGGAAGAGCTTACAAGAGGCTTTAGGGTCAGAATTACATCTCAGTACCGCGTACCATCCTCAAACCAACGATCAAACAGAGAGGTTGAATCGAGAATTAGAAGATCTCTTGAGAGCTTGCATATTAGATTTTGAAGGGACTTGGGATGACCATTTGCATCTGGTTGAATTCACATATAATCATAGTTATCAGTCCAGTATTAGTATGGCTCCATTTGAAGCTTTGTACGGAAGACCGTGCAACTCGTCATCATATTGGTTGGAAACAGGTGAGAAATTTTTGCTCGGACCAGATGTAATAAGGGAAACTTCAAATAAGATCAAGGTTATCCAACAGCGAATGAAGGCCGCCCAAGATAGGCAGAAGAGTTATGCTGATAAGAGACGAAGAGAATTGAAATTCTCCGTTGGCGACTTGGTGTTAGCCAAGATTTCTCCGTTAAAGAGCGTGATTCGATTTGGTAGGAGAGGCAAGCTAGCACCAAGGTTTGTTGGTCAATTTTTCAGTCCTCGAGCAAGTGGGGACTTTGGCATATAAAGTTGGGTTACCTGACAAGCTGACAGGAGTTCACAACGTATTTCATGTTTCTCAGTTAAGGAAATTCGTGCACGACCCCGATATGACTATTTCACTAGATTAGTTGGATGATATCAAAGTAGAACCCAAGGCAGTTGGGAACCGCAGGCCAATACGTATTGTCGAGTATGATACGAAGCAACTTCAAAGGAAGGCGGTGAAAATGGTCAAGGTTCAGTGGGGTGATAACAAGCATGACTGTACTTGGGAAACAGAGGAGAGCATAAGGGAGTCGTATCCAGAACACTTTGCCTGGTAAGATTTTAATTGCATTTTGGCTATTCCACATGTTAGGATAAACTTGTTGTGTTATTATGTGTGTTTGATTGTTTGTAAATGGCTGATAGGCATGCGGGACCCATTGTATGTTTTGGTTAAGGAATTTCGGGGAAATTTCTTAAGGGGGGAGAATGTAACGGCCCGCATTCTACACATCGGAGGATCATAGGATATTTATTTCATTTTCATATGAGGTCGTATGGTCGTGTAACTTTGGGGAACGACTATTGGGGTCATTTCCCATGTTCACGATTTTTGCCGAGTTTTAAATGATTGTTTTGCCCCTACTGAATCTTGTTTCGCCTATAACTTTTGATTGGTAAGGAGTTTTCACCTGAAACCACTTCCATTGGATGATGGTTTACCTTTCCATAAAGTGATCACATTAGCCAAACGGACTTACCATTTGGGAGATATGGTTGAAATAAGGTTTGGAAGGTAAAAAAAGCAGCTTAACCGGGCCTAATTAGGGTGATTAGCGGCTAGGCCCATAACCCATTTAGGGATTCGAATTATGGGGAGGCTGAAATCAGTTAGGGAACGATTTATTTTCCATTTTCCATCCTCCGCAAACTTTCTCTTCAACCCTAACAATGGCGTGCACCTTCTAAATCTCTTCTAAACAACTCATAATCGCTTTCTAATCGTGTATTAGCTTGATCTACATCAAATCAAGGCAAATCAACACCAAATCAGAGTTGGAGCTATTGTGTTGCATAGGGATTTGACCCAAAACAGCAGTAAAGTTCATATCTATAATTCATTTGTGGCTAAGGTGAGTGATTTGCATTGTTTTTCACTAATTACGGCTAATTAGGGATGATTAGTGATAATTAGTGAAATTATGCATGTTAAAATTCTGGAAAAATATGTAAAAATTCTTAAATATTATTTTAGGGCTCAGATAAAAATTTGGGTTAATTTGGACATGTTTTGCTAATCCTATGATTAAACATGATTAACGGGGGATTAAAGGAAAAAACATGGGTTTTAGGTATGTTTGATGTAGATTGGCATGTTAGATAGTTGTTTTGGTGTTTATGGTTGATTATACATGTTGTTATGACTGTTTGGTATGTTTTAAGATTGCTTAGTAAAGTTAGAATGGTCGAAAACGCTGTCGTGTAGCGAAAATGGACGATATATGCTCGTTGGAAAATGTGCAGGGTTTCGGATCGGATCAGGTTATGGGGGTCAGGTCGGATCGGAGGACTGAGCAGAGAAACCCAACCGGATCGGAAACTAGCACAAGAGGGAAAGCAGGCCAACAAGGAAGGCCAACAGGATTGAAATGGGGCAGAGGATCGGATCAGAGATGAGGGGAGAACCGGATCGGAATCTGGAGGTGAGAAGGAAGCACAAAGGGGAACCGAACCGAACCAAATTTGGGACCTGAACCGAACCGATGAGAACTGGAGCACTATGCATATTCAAACTGAACCAAGGAGTGGGCTATGAGCACCGAACCGGGTATGGAGTACCGAACCGAACCAGATGTACACTTTTACTTCCACGCGATGACTCTTCTGAAGACCAACTCCAATTCGACCAAAACCCGAGATGCAAAGGAAGTCCAAATGGGAGGTTATTACTCAGGATCCATACGGGGATCAATGAGTTAACTTCATGAGTTGGACTTTGCTGCGGGACGTGTGCAAAGGGGTTAACGATGTCTATAGCTTTGATTCACAACTGAGAGACAGATGTTGGCTATGGATCAGTGCAGTGGAGTTGCCATGACTCCCTGGGGTAAAGTGATCGTAGTAGGGCTATGAGCCAGTGTAGTGGAGTTGTCATGACTCCATGGGGCAAAGTGGACATAGCAAAGTATTACTGGTTACGGATCAGTTCAGTGGAGCCGTCATGACTCCATGGGGCAGAGTGAGCGTAACAAAGACTTGGGTGATCAAAGTGGTGGATATCATATACTTTACGCACTGAGTAAGAGATGTGAGGATTATTGCTATGTTTCATGTTTGCTATCATCATGACATGCACACCCGTCCCCATTATTTTCACACCATGTGCTAGTGTCACCTTAGAGTATTGTACATCCTGTTGCGCTAAATCTTTGGTTCTAGGTCCACGTTCAGGCACGGTTATGTATACCTGTTATTGTTCTATTTTTTTGCTGCTTATCGCTCATACCAGACTTTTGTCTGACCCAGAGTTTTATGTCTCTTCTTATTACTCTGGATGCTCCTAAACAAGCAGACTAGAGACTGGTTAGCTGGTTATGCACTAGTAGCTGTCCGGAGACGAGCATGAGGCTTACACATATTACTCCCATATATTCTCCCTGTATTGTTACTGGTTACTACTTTGGGCATTAATAGTGTACCTTCCTATTTTTCTTCAGAGAAAATTTTAAAAGTTGTAATGATGATGGTTTGGATCATAAGCTGTATTTTGAATTTTCCGCTGCTATGATGGTTTAGTTTTCAGCTTATGTACTGTCTTGCCTGTTTCATATCAAGTTATGTTATTATTATATTTTGTTCCATGCGCTGTGAGATACACTATAGGTTTTTTAGTGATTCATCGTCTTCTTTCTTTTCCTTTGACGACCGTCCCGTGCTGGTTGGGCATCGGCATAGCGCATTTTATTGGAAATGTCGACTGGTTCGGGGCAGACCGTCACAGCTCCTGTAGGACGAAGATGAACAATTTTAATCTTGAGGTACCATGAATCTAAAATCACTCCATGAGGGGAGCGAACTGTATGGTAACTTTATAAGAAAAGGCAGAAAAAGAGAATCAAAAAGTTTGATCTTTTCCACTTTATGAATATGGAAAAGGAGGGAGGGTAGTTGTGGAGAGTTGTCGTATAAGAACATTGAAAGTCAGGGCAGTGGGGCGAGTACGGTTGGTTGAGAGATAGCGGAGGGCGCTGTGGCCGCAGAAGAGTTGATTTGCTTAGATTCTTAGGCTTTTTGCAAGAGTTTGGTTCGGTGAAGACATTGCTAGGGTTCTTCTTCTTTAAAAAAAATTCATGATTTTCGGCAAGGCGACGATTTTGGTGGGAGTTGGGTTATTTATTTATTTTAACTGAATATTTTGATTTTATTTGGAACACCTAGATTAGAAAAGCACGACTGTGCCTATGGAGGGAAAACAAAAAATTTAGAATACAGGAAAGCGTGCCAATGGATGGGAAATGAAATTTTCAAAATGCAATTATTACAACTCAGATAAAAAAGATTGGTTGAAAAAGACTTTATTACAACTTTCTAGAAAAAGGAGTTCTAAAAACATTTATTACAACTATCATTTTGTGACAGTTGCAAAAATACAGTTGTAATAAAGTATTTTTATTGTAGTGTAAAGAATTGTATATTGTAACAAAATCCAATAAGATCATGTATAATATATTTATAATTATTATGTATTTTTGAATTTAATATTGTAATTACCATGTACATTTTTAATTAAGTTATAGTTTGATTGTGTAGGTTCACATACATGCAGAATATTATTGTACTAAATTTAAATATAAGTTGTTAAAATGGTTTACCTCTTTATTTTCAGAACCATAACACCTATTTCGATTGGACGGTGCAATAATGGCATCCCAGATGTGATTCAACTCCTTAAGCGTCAATTTATCTCGTCCAATCGCTTGCGTCAATTTTACTTTCTCTGCTTCATATCTCTCATCTGACTACGAACATAAATTTGGCATAGTTGCTATATAGTTTACTTAATAAACTGTGAAATAAATGAATATGAAACATTATCATTACGGATAAACATATTTACCACAACTGATGCAACTTTCTAGTCCGTTAAATCATATGAAACATTCCTATCCTCATTTATATGCTCAACGACATGAGTGACTCTGAACATCCTAGTCATTGTAGGCTCACATCTGTTCTTCGCAAATTGAAAATATACATGAATAAAGTATACTGAAAATATGCATGAATGAAAATATATAGATATTTACAAACACAAATTACAAAATTACCAATTCTCACATATGCCGTTAGAAAGATTTCAAGCCACCATGATGTAAAGCAGGATTCTTATTACTATTCGCGTTGTTCTGTGACGATATTTCCTATTAAATTAGATACATGATTAAGTAATTCAACCAATATAAACGTAAATGGTTGGAATATCAAGAAAAGGAGTAACTATAAATGAACTGCAACCATAAGAATTTTTTTACTATACTTACAATACGAAAAGTTTATTGATGAGAATCTGCATGAAATGAAGCTTTAAATTAAAAAAAATTGTAAGAGAAGTTGTTATAAATAACTTTTATTATTTTCATTTTTTTTCCAAGTACAAATTAGTTATCCTTTGATTTTTTTATTATTCTTACAAACAATAAATTCACGTCATTACTAAAGTAATGGAAGAAAAAAATGAAGCTTCTTTTTCAAGATACGATTTGTAAATCGAACCTTCTACTTGTGTTTTTCCTCTAACTTTTTTCTTCAATTGACTCAAGTACTTGTAACAAAATTAATGTAATTTCTATTTTGGTATATAAATCTAAATTTTGAACCAACATAAAAATTGCAGATATTAAAAATTACCTCTTAAATGGATACACCCATATATATTGCACAGGATCTCGAAGATGTGCTTCGGATGAAAGATGAACAGGTAAATGGTCCCTTACATTAAAGAAACCGGACGAAAATACTTTTTCTAGTTTGTAGAGTATTATATGGATTTATACTTCAAGTTTACGTATACGATCTACCTTTAACATCGTCGAACAAAACTATTTAAAAAACATACTTAATTCTGTTATAACACTCCACAATTTTCCGGCATCGGTTCTTTGAAAATAACAAGTAAAATATATTCCATTATAATATGACAATCGTGACTTTTCATCCCATTCAATTTATTGTTTTTAAAGTCAATACATCTACGATGGTTACAAAAATACTCAATAGGACATCTTACCCTTTCACCCACTTTAGCACGAGTTTTACTTGCTTGTTAGCTAGTTCATAGCATGCTTTGACTTTTTATTCCCGTCATACAACTGAAGTTCGGGACCTCTTACAAAAGTGTAATATATCATGTCTCGAATTCACATCGTCTTAAGTTTTCCCCTTAATATTCAAAACCATATTAAACTCATTATCAAACATTTTTTTTTCGTTGTGTCTAATATCAATATTATGTCGGAGTTGGAATCTTTTCAGTATGGTAACTCCTAAAATATATTTTGTTTGCATTCATTATGAATGCCCGATTTACCTGTAATTTCAACCTGTAGCCCAGTTTCATATATCTTTGGATAGTCTTTTACGATTTTGTATATCTTCTCTTAACCAAACCTTAGGAGGTAGCATACCCTCTACCCTGTTAGCTTTAAAATTCTTTTTATCTATTCTAAATTTATGATTAAGATGTAAAAAAAACACTTATGACAGTCAAAACCAAGTAATTTTCATTCGATATTTTAATGAAAATGCTTGTGTTTCATTTATGCAATGAGGACAAGCTAGGCATCCAGTTGTGCTCTAACCTGAAATCATGTCATATGCCAGAAGATTACTAATAGTTCATAATCAAGAAGAAAACATTTGAAATTTTCTTTTCCTCAAGTTATCGTATGTTTGAACTCCTTCATGCCACAGTGTTTTCAACTCTTCGATCAATGGTTGTAGATAAACATCAATTTCTTGTGTCGGGTCATTAGGACCGAGGGCGATAATCATTAGAAACATATATAGAGTTTTCATACACATCCACGGAGGTAAAATATAAGGAGTAACAATAATAGGTCATTATGAATATTTCCTACCAAACCGAGAGAATGGTAAAAATTTCATCCGTACATGAACTGAGTCTAACATTACGACTCTTTGCAGCAAAATCAGGATAAATCTTATCAAATTATTTCTTTGCTTCTCAATCAGATGGATTTATCAAAGTTCATTTTCTAATGTTCTCACGTCGTGCCATCACATATGACATGCCGTAGCTGAAGATGCATATAACCGTTGAAGTCTAAGAGTGATGGGTAAATAATGTATTCACTTGCATGAAACTTCTTTTCTTTTCTATTTTCTGGTTTTTATCTTTCTTATTACATATTCTGCATTTTCCAAGGTCAACGTCATCTTTTCAATATAACATGCAACCTTTTATATGTGTATTTATCTTTTATATAGCAGTCTAAAAGCAGACATAAGTTTTTTTACTTTATAACGACTATTGCGCATCAAATTATTAAGTGGTATGTGCCGTTTTGCAGCTTGCACAAATGCAGTAAATCTAGCTTCTGTAAAATAGAATTTTTATTTCATAGTGAAGTATTCGGCGATTAAAGATAATTCGGTTCTTCTTTTACAACCATCCCACAATTGTCTCTTAGCAGAATCGAATAAATCAAAAAAATTAGTGAATGATGTAATTAATAGTATGATTGAGCAATAAAAATAAATAAACTCAACAATAGTTTTAGTGTCAGTTAAGATAAGTGTTCGTGTACAACTAGAAAAAATAAACATATTGGATTGATGTATAGGGAAATATACCTGAATTGTACAAGTAAAGATTTGTTCTATTGTTTATATAATTCAACTAGTCACTTAATTATTTGCACTTTCTCAATTATTGAACGCAGTAAACATGATTAGCATAATTATCTAATAATACCCATTAATTAGCTTTATCCTACAAGTCTACCATCCTATATGGTAACTTATGTCAATATCGATCCCGGGCTTTACCTGACCTGATCCATCAGTAAAGATATAACTAATCGTCTTTGGATGCAATAGTGACTTATCTTCCCTTATCAATGCACTAGCACGCTCATTGCACTGTTGGAATGCACCCACACACGACCCTATCGTTGTTGATCCCTTATTTACCCAAATTAGCATAAGCATGCCCAACCACTACCATCGTATTTTGTTAGGCCATCAATGATAAACCTAAAAAGTAATGCTGCTGGTACGAACCCTAGCAAACAAATATTCTAATTTGCACCCCTTTATAGATCCCCTCGATCTGGGTTTATTCATTTACCATTTATTTTTCCTAATCAACCATGTGCTATCGAAACTGATTACTACTATTACTTGCTTATTAAACTTAATCTGAAACCATATATATAATAAGCCTTTTCATTATTCTTTTCAATTCTAACACTCATATTATAATTCTGTAAGGACTCGGTATTTTTTTAATATATATTAGTAATTGGAATTTAACCTTGAAATTTAAAACTTATGTTACTTTTGAATATATGAAAATTAATTTCTGGATAAATTTAGAATACATATGTTTGGTTTGAAATAAGAATTAAGGGACAAACTTACTTTAAAATGAATTTATTTGAAAACTAAAACGTGAAATCGATTGATAACGTAAAATTGATTTTTAAAAATTGAATATTATCATATAGAAATATTCTAAACATTTATATAATGACAATTTGAAATTTTGCTTGCTCCATGTAAATTGATTTAGACAATTAGTTTGCAATAGTGGCAACCGATATATTCTAAATAACAACAAAATTAAGAAATTCGAATTAAAATTCAAAATTTATTGTTTGAGATATGTTTAAGTAAACATAGCAGAGAAATGAATTTCGTAGATACGCAAGTTCATTCCGTTCACTTTAATATAATTAAACCTTTAATAATTTATTACGACTTAAACGTTATCGGATTTAAGGGAATTTGTATTAAAAATACAAGACTAAATTCTAAGAATAAAGATATTTTACGTTTTGAAAATTTCAAACATTTGTTGTTCCGAATTTATATTTTTCGATCAAAAATGCGTAAAACTGAGAGTGCTGATTCTGCGTATCCAATCATTGAATTTGTATAGTAGTTGTATTTACATTTATATCTATCATTTCAAAAGAAGAATTTCTTATTAACATATTACATGTGTATATACAATTTTTAAACAAGAAGAAAAATTACATTTATTAAGTAATTGAGCCTCAAGGAATCCATTTGTCAAAACTGTTCTATGAAAATAAAATCACGTTCTTCTCCGTTGTGCCCTCTTCCCCTTCACCTTTCATGCTCTTCTCATCCTCTCAGATTCAGTATAAAAGATAGAAACTGGAATTTAAAGAAAAAGTAGAAACAATATATAACTAAACTACTTCGAATTCTTCGCTTCTCTTCCACTTGGGTTTGCTTTCGGCCATCGGTCCGACTTGCCACCGCAAATGCCTCGTCATCAATTACCGTCGAAGTACACCACCTCGCTCCCTCTTTTCCGGCCTCTAACTACCTTTCTTCCCTCTCCCCTTTCCTCCTCCTAAAAAAACCCCGAGCATTTCTATAAAAAGAAAAATGCATGCAAGCCCACCCAGCTTCACCGTGGTTCAACGCTGCACCACACATTCTTCCCTGCTCCGATTTGACACTAACGACCGTCGTCACTTTACAAAGTCACCACCAAGCTCAGCCACCAGAATCTCAGTCCCAGCATCCAATAAATTCGCATAACCTTATCCGCTCTCACCTTGGCTAAAGACGACAATCACCACTGTAGCCATTGCAATCGGCCATCAACTCTGTTCGGCTTTCGCGCCTCCCTCCACCCTGAAACTTGCCATTTTGTGCTCACTGTGTAACACCCCCACTCTGATATACATATTCAGAAGCGGTGATGCTACATATAAGCCATTGTGCTAATAAAACAGTATCACAACTCAACAGAAACTTGTCGGAACATAAAATCATTCTTAGTACAAGATTTTAAATGGAAGGGCTATTATACAATCATCCCATCATAGAATACGATTACAAAGATTCAGAGTCTAATAATTAGACATAGGAGTACATAAAAAGATAATGTACATAATGTAAGTCTTCGCTTCAAAGCATCCAACTAACAATCTAAACCTGAAAAGTTTTAAGTGTAGCATCATGAGCAACACAGACCCAGTGAGATAGCTATTTATGGTTAGTTTTCATGTCATTTCTTAGTGGGTTGTATTATAGTTTCATCATGACTCTTTACTTTGAAGGTTTCATCAATCCGAAGTTTAAAACAAAAATCGAGGAGGACTTCGAAATATTAAATCAAACAGACTTATGATAAATTCCTTTCATCAAAACTCAGAATTTATCCAATATATAGTTATAAATCTAAACCACACCCTCAACTAGGTTTAGATGTTAGGATATATTATACTATTGCGGTCGGCATCCCGTCATCAAATAGGATGTACTCTACTCGGCTCAATACCAACATTGAGTAATAGTGCACTACCTAAGATCTATTATCTTAATACCAAACCCCATCAAAGAAATATAATTAAGAAAATGATTCTCAGAAGTAATCTTAAATTACTTTTCTTTAATATTGAATAAAGTTCTAAATTATTACTAAATTCAAATAATTTCAAATTAAAATTTGAATTAACCATCCCGTCCGTCGGATCAGTTAGGGATAGCCAGGGAGAGCAGGAAACTATATTTCCAAACTCAAGCCTAGACACTATCCTCTCTGTCACCCTAGAACATTCCAGTATTCATTTTGAAAGATACTTTATAAATATGTGTATTCGCGCAACAATTAGGGTATTATATTGGTAATAGGCAAATCACCTACCTTTAAATTCATTCTTTATAAGGATCTAAGACATAACCAAACTATCTCAGACTATTCCAATCTATGTTGAGAAGAAACATGAAACTACTTGAAATAAAGAAAAGGTAGCATTTAAAAATGTGTTGTAAAAAGTTTAAGCATCCATAAAATGAAAACTGTAGCATTTTAAAAGTGTTATGACAAGTTTCAGACGGTTTTAGGCTCAAAACATCTATCCACAGCGTTTCAAGCACACAATAAAAAGTTCTGGGTGGTTTTAGGCTTAAACATCTATCTACAGTGTTTCGGGCACACTATGAAAAGTTTTATACATGTTCAAGGCTTCATAATCAATTCATGAAAAGATAGCGCTTCAAAAGTGATAAAGAAAGCTCTGTTTTGACACACTTCAGCGTTAGAAACATTTAAAAAGCATTTCAAATTTCTAATGTGTTTCAAATTTCACAAAATCGACTTTTTTCCAGTTTTTGGATGAAATGTTTAACGTCGTTTTACAATGATAAAAATAGGTTTTGACTCAAAAATTTTTTTTACAAAAAGAAGCTATTTTTATCTAGTTAATTATCATAAAAAGAAACCCTTAAAATTATTTATCTATTCAACAAATAAAATTCAACAAAAAAGGCATTTTTAACATGTCCATTTCGGGCTGATTTTTATCGTACTTCCAACTTTTAGGTATGCAAATGGCCAAATTATAAAAAAAGTGCATAGGTGAAAGTTTTATCCCTTTGAATTAGATTTCCAAATTGATAGAGAAGTCATAATTTCATTAAGAATTGCAAAGTTTATGCCCAAAATACCGAACATCATTTTCAGGAGTTCACATCCAAACATTCATTCATAAATTTCTACACTTTTCTTCAAAATATGAAATGAATACATGACTTAAATAGTTTTTATCACCTTGGACTTGTATTGATCTTGTACTTATCCTCTTGCCTTCTCCAAAACTTCTCCTCTTTATCTTATTTTATTTTTTTGTTTTCAAAATGTATGAAATGAAGTGAACCTTTCCACCCATTATATAGTAGTTTTCAAGGCTAATTTGGTAATTTAGTTTTGGACACTTGTCCTCCTTATCGAAAGCTTTCGGATGAAAACACATGCCTACTTAGGTGTCTTTAGATGTTTCTACATATGGACACCTAATGTGTGTATGGTCCTACTTATTTACTTACAAGACATGTGTTCCTTTCATTTGACGACACATGTCCCTATCATGTTAAGCCATTTTTCATATTCTAGAATTTGTACACATATACCATTTTTATGTTATTTATAAACTATATGATATGTATGTATTTATACACATATATACATATATACATATATATATATATGTATTTATCATACGTAAATATTTGAATCGGATTGAACTAATATATTCAAAAAAATTAGCAACTTTTACATACCGTGATTTTTGAGTTAGGCTGTTACACTCTACCACCCTTAGAAAAAGATTTTGTCCTCAAAATCTAAGCTTCAAACAATTCTGGATAATCTTTACGAATTTCTACCTCGACTTCCCATGACGCTTCGTCTTCGTTATGATGGTTCCATTGAACTTTTACTAAGGGAATATCTTTTCTTCTTAGTTTCTTAACTTTTCTGTAAAGAATTCGAACAGGTCTTTCAATGTACTTGGTCCTCTTTTTAACTTCAATGCCACTTAAATCAATCACATGAGATGGGTCAGAAATATACTTTCGTAGCATTGATATATGAAACACATTATGTGTATTTGATAATTGTTTAGGTAAATCGAGTTCGTTTGCAACTTTTCCAATTTTCTTGGTAATACAAAATGGTCCGATAATTCTTGGTGATAGTTTATCCTTCTTATTTCCAAATCGCATTACCCCTCGTATCGTAGAAACCTTAAGAAGGACTTGATCTCCTACTTCTAATTCCAAATCCTTTCTTCTATGATCTGCATAACTCTTTTGCCTACTTTAGGCTGCTTGAAATATTTCTCTTATGATGGAAATCTTCTCAGTTGTTTCCTTTACTTTGTTTGGACCAAGAAGCTCACGATCTCCAACTTCTACCAAACATACAGGCGAATGACAAGGCCTTCCATACAAAGCTTCATATAGGGCCATACCAATGATTGCATGGTAACTATTGTTATATGGCAATTAGATTAATGGTATGTGAGTTTCCCATGTGATTTCAAATTCCATTATACAAGACCTTAACATATCTTCTATGATCTGGTCCACCCTTTCAGTTTGTCCATCTGTTTGAGGGTGAAAGGATGTACTCAGGTTTAGTGATGTACCCACTGCTTTTTTAAGACTTCTCCAAAACCTTGAAGTGAATCGTGAATCTCTATCTGAAACTATGGTAACTGGTATACCATGTAGTCGAACATTTTCTTTCAAATAGAGTCTACTCAATTTGTCCATTGAGTAGGTCATGTTGTAAGGTATAAAATGTGCTGACTTTGTTAAGCGATCCACCACTGCCCATATTGCATCATGACCTTGTTTTGCCATTGGTAATTCAGTGATAAAATCCATTGTTATATGCTCCCATTTCCATTTAACAATAGGAAGTTGTTGTAGAAGTCCTGCCGGTCATTGCTGCTCTGCTATAATTTGTTGGCACGTAAGGTATTTTGCCACAAATTCAGCAACGTCCTTCTTCATTCCATTCCAGCTGAATTTACGTTTAAGGTCCTTAAACATTTTTTCACTTCCTAGATGCACCGTTAGCCTTGAACGATGTGCTTCACTAAGAATTTTATTTTTCAATTCAGTTTGACTTGGAACACATAGTCGATTTTTGAATCTATAACCGCCATCTTTATCAGTATTCCAATTTGTAGGTTCCTTATCCTTCTTTTTTTATAAATAACTCTTTAGATTCTTCATCTACTCCTTGGGCTTTCAATATTTACGAGAGTTAGCTGAATTATAAGATTACACAGAAGTGCTACTTTGTTAATCATGGATCCATTAACCATACTTGTGCATGCCTTCATCTCTAGAGCTCTCCATTCTCTTATCTTTAAATGAGCTATTATGCTATAGCTCTTTCGACTTAATGCATCTGCAGCTATATTTGCCTTTCCTGGATAATAATGTAATGTAAAATCATAATCTTTTATGAATTCCATCCACCTTCTTTGTCTCATATTTAATTCCTTTTAAGAGAACAAATATTTTAAACCCTTATGGTCAGAGTAAACATGGAATTGTTCTCTATAAAGGTAATGTCTCCAAACTTTTAAGGCAAACACAATTACGACCAATTCTAAGTCATTAGTTGGATAATTAGCTTCATAGGAATTTAATTGATGATAGCCATAAGCAATAACTTTGTCATCCTGCATTTGTATGCATCCTAATCCTTGTCCGCATGCATCAGAATATACTTTATATGGGACCCCACTCCTTGGCAAAGACAGAATTGGTGCCTCTGTCAATTATTTTCTTTAAGGTTTCAAATGCTATCTTACATTTTTCATCCCAAATAAACTTATTTTTCTTACAAGTTAGTTTTGTTAATGGAGATGCTATCTTTGAGAAATTTTGAATAAATCTTCTGTAGCAACCAGCTAATCCTAGAAAACTTCGAACTCCTGTTGGTGTTGTCGGAGGATTCCATTTCAACACCACCTCAACCTTTGATGGGTCTACTCCTATTCCATTCTTTGAGACAACATGTTTAAGAAACTTTACTTACTCCAATCAGAATTCACATTTACTAAATTTTTCATATAGTTGGTGCTCTTTTAGTGTTTGGAGACATAAACGCAAATGGCATTCATGTTCCTCCTTTGTCTTAGAATATATAAGGATATCATCAATAAACACAATAATAAAATTATCAAGATATGGATGGAACACACAATTCATCAAATCCATGAATACTGCTAGTGCATTGGTAAGGCCAAAAGGCATCACTAAGAATTCGTAGTGTCCGTATCGTGTTTGGAAAGTTATCTTTGGAATATCTTCTTCTTTTATTCTTAATTGATGATACTCAGATCTTAAGTCAATTTTTGAAAATACGATAGCTCCTTAGAGTTGATCAAATAATTCATCGATCTGAGGTAATGGATATTTGTTCTTAATTGTTACCTTATTAAGCTCTCGATAATCTACGCATAAACAAAACGTCCCATCATGCTTCTTTACAAACAACATTGGAGCTCCCCGGGGGGTTTACTAGGTCTAATAAATCCTTGATCCTCCATCTCCTTAATTTATCTCTTTAATTATTTATTTTCCGTAGGAGACATATGATAAGCTGCTTTAGCAATAGGAGTTGTACCAGGGATTAAGTCGATGCAAAAATCAATTTCTCTTTTTAGTGGTAACCCTGGTATTTCTTGAAAAACTTCTTTAAATTCCTTTACTATTGGGATTTGATCCACCATTTGATCCTTATCCTCGATATTGATATGCGCAATATATCCAGATATAAAAGCATCTTCAACTTTATCACATGAGTAAACGAAGGTTTCATACTCTCGAATTGTCAAACTTATGGTTTTGTTGTGACATTCAAGATAGCTTGATATTCTATAAGCCAATCCATCCCAAGGATGATATCAAAGTGTTCCATTGGAAAGCTAATTAAATTGGCCACCATATCCTTACCGTTAAAGTTAAGGATATAGTTCCTCATACACTCTCAAGTTTAGTTCTCCCTCCTATGACAGTATATACTATCAAAGGATTTGATATTTTCTCAATGGGTAATCCTATCTTAGCAACAAATAATTCAGATATAAGAGAATGTGTTGCACCAGTATCGAAAAAAATTCTTGCTTGAAAGTCAAAAAGAAGCGCAGTACCTTCTACTTGAGCTTGTTCAGAAATAACTACATACACTCATCCTTGTTGTCCTTTTTTGTCCTTCCTCGGCTTCTTGCAATTTCGACTAATGTGTCCAGGTTCATTGCAATTATAACACAAAATTGGATTTGTACAATTCAGAGAAATGTGTCCAGTCCCATTGCACCAGAAATATCTCTTCACTTTATCAGGCCCCTTTTCCTGTCATGTTGGTCCTTTGCTCCTTTCATTTGGTTTATTCTCCTTCTCATCTGGTTTCTTTTGATTGTCAGAAAGATTGTTTGGTTTCCTTTTATTTGAAACCTTCCTTTCTTACTGGAACTGAAGATAGTCTTCTTCCATATTTAAAGCTTTAGCTACTATCATCTCATAAGTTTTACGTCTATCACCAATAACATGTCTTCTTATGGGGGGGAATTAACCCTATCGCAAATCTTCTAACACGCTTTTTAGGTGTATCAATTAAGTGATTTCCAAATCGGGATAGTGCTTCAGACTTATTTTGATATTGAGTTACTGACATACCTTCTTGAGTAAGATTTTGAAATTTTGCCTCCACCTTCTCTTTCTCAATCTCCTGAAAATACTTATCCAATAACTTCACCTTGAATTCTTCCTATGTCATCTGTTCAATCTCATCTGGACTTGTTGTTGTTCGAACTAGCTCCCACCAATTTCGAGCTTCCTCTGATAATTGAAAGACAACCAACTTCCTCTTGTCAATTTCATTACATTCCAAAACTTCAAATATATCCTCTAGATGTTGAATCTATTGCTTTGCCTTAACTGGATCTGTATCTCCAATAAAAAATTTAGGTTTCAAACTTTTAAAATGACTTAAAAGGTGGTTTGTTGAAGATGTTGAAGAAACGTGCTCCACCTGCTTGATAAAAAATGCAAACAATTCACTGGCATTTGTTTATGCGGAGGACTGAGTGTCTTGACTTTGAGTTGTTTTGATTTGCCATGACCTTCAATAAAAATATCTTGTTATGGTCATGGATGAAATACAACTTTAGTTATAAATAATATCTAATAACATACTCAAGTCATGAAGACACAAACATATTATATTACTTATAACCCTTATTTAAAAACAAAATTTGGGTGTTTATCCACAACGTCCCCAAAATATAAATAGTCGTCCATACTACTTGATATGTTGTCTAATACTTAGCTTCCTATTTCATTTTTAATCTATCACTATTATTTCCTTCGATAAAGAAGGGCCTGTTTCATTCTTTACTGCTCGGGAAGGTCCGGTGACTTCTTGAGAGTAATCATTTGAGCCAACTGACTCAGACTCCTCTTCATCATATTGTTCCACCATTTTATTCAGATGTCGTTTACGTCTTATATTCCCTCCTTGTGGTGGTAATGATTCTTCTTGCCTTGGAAATTCTAAAGCATCTCCATAGTCAGTACGTTCTGCCAATTTAATTACCATTGCAAATTATTTCATCTTCTAACGCAGACGGTAAAGAATAAAATCTCTTTTTAGACCGTCTTCATAATCGTTGGCTCTATGATAAACTTCGTGTATTTCATCGAGGAGTATCATCCTAGCTTTCCTTTTGATCACATGATTTTATATTGTGCAACTTGCAACAACTAATCGTTCATTTGGTGTGGCGGTGCACTTAACACCACCCCATGTATCTCTCGTACACCAAGTTCTGTTGCTAGCCATAACTTATAACTGCCAATAGTCATAAAGATGTCAATAACTGTATAAACTTCCTATTCCGACAAATTAAATTGTGATACTATAAAATTTCTAAAAGCACCCCTTAAACCTTGGCTTTGATAATAACTTTGTAACACCCCCACTCTAATATACTAATTCAGAAGCGATGATGCTACATATAAGCCATGGTGCTAATAGAACAGTATCACAACTTAACAGAAACTTGTCGGAACATAAAATCATTCTTAGTACACTCCTTTAAATGGAAGGGCTATTATACAATCATCGCATCATAGAATATGGTTACAAAGACTCACAAGTCTAATAATTAGACATAGGAGTACATAAAAAGATAATCTACATATTGTAAGTCTTCGCTTCAAAGCAACCAAGTAACCATCTTAACCCGAAAAGTTTTAAGTGCAGCATCATGAGCAACACAGACCCAGTGAGATAGCTATTTAAGGTTAGTTTTCTCGTCATTTCTTTGTGGGTTGTCTTATAGATTAATCATGACGCTTTACTTCGAAGGTTCCATCAACCCAAAGTTTAAAACAAAAATCAAGGAGGACTTCGAAATAATAAATCCAACAAATTTATGATAACTTCCTTTCATCAAAACTCAGAATTTATCCAATATATAGTTATAAATCTAAACCACACCCTCTACTTGGTTTAGATGTTAGGATATATTATCCTATAGCGGTCGACATTCTGTCATCGAATAGGATGTAATCAACTCGGCTCAATACCAATATAGAGTAATAGTGCACTACCCAAGATCTATTGCCTTATACCGCACCCCATCGAAGAAATATAATTAAGAAAATGATTATCGAAAGTAATCTTAAATTACTTTTCTTTAATATTGAATAAAGTTCTAAATTATATCTAAATTCAAATAATTTCAAATTAAAATTTGAATTAGCCATCCCGTCTGTCGGATCAGTTAGGGATAGCCTGGGAGAGCAGGAAACTATATTTTCCAAACTCAAGCCTCGACACTATCCTCTCTGTCACCCTAGAACGTTCCAGTCATTCATTTTGAAAGATACCTTATAAATATATATGCATTCGTGCAACAATTAGGGTATTGTATTGGTAATAGGAAAATCTCCTACCTTTAAATTCATACTTTTTAAGGGTCTAAGATAAAACCAAACTATCTCAAATTATTCCATTCTATGTTGAGGAGAACCACAAAAGTACTTGAAGTAAAAAAAGGTAGCATTTAAAAAAGTACTATAAAAAGTTTTAGCATCCATAAAATGAAAACTGCAGCATTTTAAAAGTGTTACAACAAGTTTCGGATGGTTTTAGGCTCAAAACAGCTACCCATAGCATTTTAGGCACGCTGTAAAAAGATCTGGGTGGTTTTTGGGTTAAACAGCTATCTACAGTGTTGTAGGCACGCTATGAAAAGTTCTGTTCAAGTTCAAGGCTTTATAATCAATTCAGTGAAAAGACAACAATTCAGAAGTGCTATAGAAAGCTTTTTTTTGACGCACTTCAGCGTTAGAAACATTCAAAAAGCATTTCAGATTTCCAAAGTGTTACAAATTTCTAAAAAATCGGCTTTTTTTTCCAGTATTTGGGTGAAATGTTTGATGTTGTTTTTCTATGATAAAAATAGGTTTTGACTCCAATTTTTTTTTATAGAAAGGAGTTATATTTGTCTACCTAATTATCATAAAAAGAAACCCTTAAAATTATTGTTTCCCAAGAAATCCGCGCAGCGGATGATCCTTAATTTGAGACTTTCTATTGCGCTGAACATGGTGTTTTACACCAAATTACAGCACCATATTCACCTCAATCCAACGGTTTAACCGAATGGAAAATAAAACTCTTAAAGAAATGATGAATGCTTTATTCTGGCTTGCCAGATAACTTTTAGGGAGAAGCTATTCTTTTGGGAAATCATATTTTAAATAAAATACCCGGAAAGAAAACATCTAAATCTCCTCATGAACTTTGGAAAAACAGACCACCATCCTACAAATTCTTGAAAGTGTGGGGGTGTCTTGCCAAGGTAGAGGTACCAAAACCAAAGAATGTCAAAATTACTTGATTGCGTATTCATTGGACATGCACAAAACAGTGCCGCATATCGATTTTTGATACACAAATATGAAATTGATGATATTCATGAAAATTCGATCATTGAGTCGATAAACACTATATTTTTCGAACATATATTCCCCATGTAACAGGGTACTGAAAATCATACACCTAAGAGACCAAGGGAAGATGAAGTTGCTAATTCTCTTGAGGATGTTGAACAAAATAATACTCAGCAACGTAGTGCTGAGTAGCAAGTGGAAGAACCAAGAAAAAGTAAAAGGTCAAGGACCTTAAAAACATTTGGATCAGCCTTCTGTACCTTTATGTTAGAAGATGATCCATTGACATACAAACAAGCTATGTCTTCCAATGATGCCCCTTCTTGAAAAGAGGCGATTAACAATAAGGTTAAATCCATTGTGTCCAATCATACATGGGAATTGGTTGATTTACCTTAAGGATGTAAGACCTTAGGTAATAAATGGATATTTAAAAAGAAATTGAAACCTAATGGTTCAATAGACAAGTACAAAGCTCGTAGTCCAAGGATCTAGATAAAAGAAAGACCTGGACTGTTTTGATACATATTCACCAGTAACATGGATAAGATAGCTTATCATGACTTAAAAATACATCAAATGGATGTTAATATTGCATTCTTGAATGGTGAACTAGAGGAAGAAATCTATATGAAACAACCTGAAAGATTTCAAAGCTCAGAAAATGAGAATAAAGTTTGCAAACTAGTAAATTCTCTTTATGGCCTTAAGCAAGCTCCAAAACAATGGCATAGGAAGTTTGATAAAGCTATGTTATCAAATGGATTCATGATAAATGAATCAGATAAATGTGTATATAAAACATACAGCATTGGATATTTCATTGTTGGTCTCTGTGTTGATGACCTGTTGATCCTAGGCAATAACAAGGCAATAATAAGATTTACAAAGGATAAGTTATCCTCTAGACTCGATTTGAAAGACCTAGGACTGGCTAATGTGACATTGCATGTAAAAATTTTGAGAACACCACAGGGATATGCATCACCAAAATACTTAAAATATTCAAGCAATATAATGTAACTATAGCAAAATCATCAGTAGATATGAACCAAAACTGGGTAAAGAGCACTGGTGATGATATCTACCAGTTAGAATACTCTCGTATACTGGGAAGTATCATGTATGTACTAGGACTGATAATGCATATGCTGTAAGTGAACTAAGTAGATTTACCAGCAATTCTGGTAAATACCATTGAAAAATGATAATCAGAGTTCTTGGATATCTAAAGTATACACAGAGCTATGGTCTATACTATACAAACTATCCTTCAATAGTGGAAGGATACGTTGATGGAAATTGGATCACATGATACAAAGTCTACAAGTGGATATATGTTCACATTAGGAAATGGAGCAATTTCATGGAAATCATCCAAACAGACTTGTATCGCTAGATCTACGATGAAATCAGAGTTTATTGTACTAGATAAAATTGCATAAAAAGCAAAATATATTTGAAACTTCTTGTAAGACATTCGTAATTGGAGCAAACCTATGCCTCCAATATGTATAATTTGCGATAGTCAATCAACTATTAGAATAGCTAATGGTACACTATACAATGGTAAATATTGGCATATTCGTTGTAGACATAAAACGATAAGACAACTTCTCTCTAACGGGGTTATCACAATAGATTTCATTCAATCTAAAGATAACTTAGCGGATCCACTTACAAAAGGCTTGCCAAGAGAGAAAGTTCAAATCTTATCGACGGGAATGGGGATAAGGCTATAGAATAAAGGTTTTTCTAAAATGGAAACCCCACCTAGTTGACTGGAGATCCCAAGATCTAGGTTCAAAGGGACAACAAAGTTTAAGAGAAACTTAATGGCACTTTTACACACAAACCATTCCTATGATAAGTCAGTGCATTACGTATTAAAAAGGATAAGTATTAATACTTTTAATGATGTCTGTATTTGAGGAATTAGAGAATAATGTAACACCCCACACCCGCTATAGTCACTCACTAAGGGAATGCCATAGCATCGGTGGAGTATTTTTAGTGAGTATAGAACAGTAAAATTACAACAAGACAAATATAATGTAATACTTGAAAATTTAAAACATCATCTCATAGCAGCGGAAAGTAAAACATGTTTGGTTACATCATAAAACCATAACAAGAGTCAAGTACAAAATATCCATCCTGAATAAAATAAGTACATAATCCCACTACTCATAACAAATAGCCATAACAGAAAAGATAAGATAAGCTGAGCTCTACATCTACGGTCCAAGCTCCAAGAGATAGATAAAGCAAACTGATCAAAGCCCACTAGCACTAGGCCCAACCTGAGGACCTGAAGGAAAAAGATAAAAACAATGGGGGTCAGACATAAGCCTGAGTGAACCCTATCTCCTTAATAATACAATTATTAAAGTAATTAGGGTATGATATGAACTCGGTCTGGTATCTTTGGGGATAATGACTACACTAAGTTGCCCACGAACACAGGACGAACTAAGATAACCGTAAAGACGCATCTACCCACCCAAGGATAATTACTAACTGCACCACACCAGTCACTCCTACTCAAAGGTTGATCCCACCCAAGGATATCAAAGATAGATATAACCAGTAGTTTCCTGTACCCTAGTTGACTACATAGGTGTCGTCTGCCCCTATCTCTACTAGGTGTACCCCACTACCCCAAGCGATCGGCTCCCTAACGTAGGTATCCGTGCTGGGCCCACAGTGGGGTGTATCATTCCCCAAAGTGGCAACCCAAAAGCAACACCGGTGCACGGGTTATACCTACACGATGCAACAACGTCTTACCTCCCAGTCCCGGGCCCACACACGCATATGAAACCCGATGGGCCTGCGTTGCCACCGCTAACCCCGTTTTGGCCACTTATAGACAAGCCCAGTATGCGTGTCCCGTCCTCGGCTTGGGCCAAGCTACAAAGATACATATGGGATACTGGTTGTAATGGGCCCTCCACAAGCTACCCACCAGAGCTTGTTATTAATCTAGTGTTCCCCACTTAACCCTTTAATCATGTTTAATTACATGTTTCAATTGGTTAAGTATTCTAATCGTATTTTCTATTGCCACCAAAGGCAACCCACTAGATTCCTCATGCCACCCAAGGCACCCACTTAACCCCTCATGTCCCACTACATGCTAATATGGTTAAGTGTTTCTTAATTAATTAAGACCGTGATTCCCCATAAAGACCTCCCACATTAGACTGGCTGTTATGACCGCCTGGTTAAGCCGGTAGGGTCCGGGCAGTCTTACGTCATAACAGAGTCTAACCTCGTGTCTTTACTTTAATCACGTATTTAATTTGTGCCTAAGACCTCTCACATTAGACTGGCTGTTATGACCGCCTGGTTAAGCCGGTAGGGTCCGGGCAGTCTTACGTCATAACAGAGCCTAACCTCGTGTCTTAGTCGATTAATTACACCTAATTAATCACCCCCATATTAATTATCTCTAATTAATATCAATTTATTCATAACATGGGTAGACCTAACTCAATAGGTAAATTCCTATGGGGTAGACCTAACTCAATAGGTAAATTCCCACTTATGTTAATTAATTTTTTATGGTATGCTTAATCATACCCATTTCAACATACTTTTAATTAACATATTAATTAACCCCATCGTTCCCTACGTAAATCGTCATTATGACATAACATAATAAAGGGAAGATTTACCACACATAACATGGGTTTAGCATATAACTTTATCATGGGTTAAGAGGATGTCAACTTGCATATATGAGCATGTATTAACCCAACTATATTCAACCCAAACTTGCATATTATCAAACATGTGTCTTACATAACATGTTGCATATGAACTTACATATCATCAAACATGTGATTTGCATAACATGTTGCATATGAACTTACATATCATCATACATGTGATTTGCATAACATGTAGAACTTGCATTTTAGCATATACTTAACTTGCATAAGCACTCACATACTTGCATAAGCATTCATATACTTGCATAAGCTTGCATATCATGTTAAACTTGCATTTCAACATATACATAACTTACATAAACATTCACATACTTGCATAGGCTTGCATATTATGTTAAACTTGCATTTCAACATATACATAACTTGCATAAACATTCACATACTTGCATAGGCTTGCATATTATGTTAAACTTGCATTTCAACATATACATAACTTGCATAAACATTCACATACTTGCATAGGCTTGCATATTATGTTAAACTTGCATTTCAACATATACATAACTTGCATAAACATTCACATACTTGCATAGGCTTGCATATTATGTTAAACTTGCATTTCAACATATACATAACTTGCATAAACATTCATATACTTGCATAAGATGTTAAACATGCATATAAGCATATACATGACTTGCATAAGTACTCACATACTTGCATAACATGTTTGCATAATGGATCCATATTCACTTAGTGTTTTGCATCATAAACATCATGAAACAACTTGCATAAAAATATCATGATTACATATTATGAAACTTGCATGACATAAGGCATATAACTTGCAAAACACATAATATTCACTACATCAAGCTTGCATAAATATATGGATCCACAAACATAGCCATACTTTATCACATCTTATCATAATCAATTCAATAATTGATTATTAAGGGGATAGAAGCTCACCAAAACAAGATTAGCAAGTTAAATGAAGCAAATCCCAATGATTAAGTAGAAGAAGATGTAGATTAGCTTGCAAACCCTCTTAGGATTTTTAGTGGAGGCTCTCCAATTTTCTAAGTGGTGGCATAATGGCCTTAGATCTATTTTTGGTAAGGGTAAGGGGGGTATTAGGGTGTATATATAGATTAGTTAGATGTTTTAGGACCATAGGATATACCCTAAAACCAATCCTAGCCTTTAAAGCATGTCTTGGGGAAGAAGTCAAGTGTAGGAACCATTTAGGGCCCAAAAAAAAACAGCCCAAAACTCATCCCGGGCCTCAAAACATGAGCAGTTTTCGTTTTTGATTTTTCGTGAAACTTTGACGGGCCATAACTTGGTCATACGGACTCCGATTTACGAAAACTCGGACTCTATTTCGCGTATTTTTCCGAGACGAACGCAATGGCACAGTCCGTTTCCCCTGATTCAGCATATTAAATTTAATTCTGCTCTGATTTATGTTATAACAAGTTATTTAACATACGGGGTGTTACATTCTCCCCTACTTAAAGGATTTCGTCCCCGAAATCTCTAAGTCAAGAAGAACGTATCCTACCAACCAAACAACCATCTACTCAACCATCAAACACTGGCATCCATTGTCCTTAAAGTTTCTAATGTTGTATGAACATATGCAAAAAGTGTGTGTATATGTTCCCTATCTAATGCAAAATCAGGCGGTCTACTGATTCAGTTGACCTCCTTAATGCAAATCATGATAGTGCCATGCATCCAACATGTATGCGAAAGAACCCTATCGACACATACTATTTCTACATGCGTGCACAATCATTCACCGAATAAATGCATCATCCATATGATAGCACAACCATCATACATCCATTAATATAGCTACCTACACACATTTATATGCAATATGCAATATGAAGTGATTGAGCCGATCTAGTGCCTAAAGTGTGTGTATATGCATCCACGAGCAACCACTAGCAAACACTTGCATCCACTTGCATCCATCAATCATAACATGTCTCAAACACATGTTTCAACCATAGGTTTACCCTATCTAAAAGGTCAAAGGTGCTAACGAGAGGACATACTAAGGACAAGATAAGTACAAGATAGGCAATAAAGGAGAAGTTAAAGAACATACTCTCGAAAAGAAAAGGGTACAAAGAACGCATCTTCGCTTCCGTCTCCCAAGTAGCATTGCTCTCGTCATCTCCCCATTGCACTTTGACTAGCTGAACCTCTTTGTTTCTCAACTTCTTAATCTCTGACCCAAGGATGCGAGTAGGAGCTCGTTGAATCGTCGCATCACGCTCTACTTCCACTTCACTAAGCAAGCTCGGCTCTACCACCTCTGCGGTCTCATGTAGGCACTTCCTCAAATGTGACACATGGAAAACATCATGTATACCACTAAGTCTGTCTGGCAACTCCACCCTATATGCCATCCGTCCAATTCTTTCCTTGACAGGAAACGGTCCTACAAACCTCGGTGCTAACTTCCCAGCGGATCCAAAGCGAACAACATTCCGTAATGGAGACACTTTGACAAAAACCATGTCCCCAACTTCAAACTCAAGATCAGTCCTCCTCTTATCTGCATAAGATTTCTGTCTGTCTTGCGCTGCTTTCATCCTTCTTCGAATCAAATCAACCTTCTCTGAAGTCTCTCTAACCATATCGGGCCCTAGCAAGATCTTATCCGTAGATTCCCACCAACATGTAGGTGATCGACAAGGCCTTCCATAAAGAGCTTCAAAAGGTGCCATGCCAATACTAGACTGGAAGCTGTTGTTATATGCAAACTCCACCAAAGGAAGATGCTCTTCCCATGTACCTCCAAAATCCAAGATACAAAGCCTCAAAAGGTCTTCCAAAACACGGTTCACCCTCTCGGTCTGGCCGTCTGTCTGAGGATGATATGCGGTGCTCAAACACAACTGAGTCCCCACCGCCTCCTGTAAACTCTTCCAAAACTCACTAGTGAAGATAGGATCTCGATCACTCACTATGCTGGAAGGTACCCCATGCAATCGAACTATCTCTCGAACATAGACTGAAGCAAGCCATGGACAGTCCTCTTACTCTTTACGGGTATGAAATGGGCGCTCTTAGTAAGTCTATCAACCACGACCCAAATTCCTGTATTGCCCTTCCTCGATCTCGGTAAACCATCAACGAAGTCCATCGAGACACTATCCCACTTCCATATCGGAACTTCCAAAGGATGAAGCAACCCACCTGGCTTCTTTTGCTCTGCTTTTACTTGTTGGCACACCAAGCATCTAGCAACATACTCGGCCACATCTTTCTTCATACCGGCCCAAAAGAAAACTCGCCTCATGTCTTGGTACATCTTATCCCCACCGGGATGTATGGTCATCCTCGAACGATGTGCATCATCAAGTATAGCCTTCCTCAAGTCTTCATCTTGCGGTACACAAAGTCTACCGTCTCTACGCAACCACCCCCTATCATCTAGGGTGTACCTATTCAAATGGATGGACGACTCCCCCCTTATGAGCTTCTCTACCAACTCAACCAACTGTGGGTCGTCTCGCTGTGCCTCGCCAACTCGTCCCAAAAGAGTAGGTCTAACCTCTAAGGATGCTAGCAAACCGGGTACCAAGTCAACAGAAGGTCTGAAGTCAAACATCGAGATAAACTCCAAGCTTCTCCGTTCCACAAACAACGGACTCAAGGACAACCTTTTTCTTCTTAAGGCATCTGCCACCACGTTACCCTTTCCAGGGGTATATGCTATCTCGAAATCATAGGATGCTAAGAACTCCATCCACCTTTGCTGTCTCAAGTTCAAATCCTTCTGAGAAAACAAGTACTTCAAAGATTTGTGATCGGTGAACAACTCAAATCTCTCACCAAGAAGATAATGGCGCCAGATCTTGAGCGCAAAAACGATAGCGGCCAACTCTAGGTCATGGACAGGGTAATTTTTCTCATGCGCCCTCAACTGCCTCCCACCATAGGCTATTACCCTTCCCTCTTGCATCAAGACTGCGCCTAGTCCTGTCCCACAAGCATCAGTATAAACAACGAACGGCTTACTCCCATCTGGCAGCACTAAAACTGGAGCAGTGGTTAAAGCTCTCTTTAACCGTCGGAATGCATCCTCACAATCCACATCCCATGTGAAAACCTGATTCTTCTTTGTCAAGCGAGTTAACGGGGCTGATATCTTCGCGAAGTCCTTGATAAACTTCCTATAGTAGCCAGCCAACCCCAAGAAACTCCTCACCTCGGTAGCATTCTTCGGAGCCTTCCAATCTTGGATAGATACTACCTTTGCAGGATCCACAGCTATCCCTTCCTTAGAGACCACGTGCCCTAAGAATCGCACTTCCTTCCTCCAAAAGTGACATTTAGAAAACTTAGCCTTCAGGCTATGCGCTCGAAGAGTCTCCAACACTTCCCTAAGATGTAGGGCATGCTCTTCCTCACTCTTGGAGAAGACCAAGATGTCATCCACAAAGACCACCACGAACTTGTTAAGATACTCCCTGAACACCCTACTCATCAGATCAACGAAATATGCAGGGGCGTTCGTCAAACCAAATGGCATCACAAGCCACTCATAAAAACCATCCAGAGTCCTGAAGGCAGTCTTCTCTACACTATCCTCAGCCACTCTCAACTGATGAAACCCCGTGGCTAAGTCCAACTGCGAAAACACTGAAGCGCCAACTAACTGATCGAAGAGATCATCAATCCTCGGCAATGGGTGTTTATTCTTCTTTGTGAGCTTGTTGAGTTCTCTATAGTCAACACAAAGTCTGAGGGACCCATCTTCCTTTGTAGCAAAAACCACCGGAGCACCCCACTCCGATATACTTCGTCTTATGAACCCCTTCTCAAGCAACTCCCCTACTTGCTTATTGAGTTCCCTCCTTTCACGAGGAGCCATGTGGCGCACTGGCAAAGATACTGGTTTAGCATTGTCCACAAGATAGATTCGGAAGTCAATCTCCCGCTTCGGAGGTAAGCCCTTCACCTCCTCAAACACATCCGGATATTCCCGGACCACTCTGACAGATTGCATCGAGCGATTCAAGATAACTTAGCATAACAGACTCCATGGGATTACAAGAGATCTCGAGAGTGTTACCCAAGCGGGTCATCAGCCTAACAACTCTCCTTTCACAATCAAGAACGGCACCATTACTGGATAACCAGTCCATGCCCAAAATCAACCCATAGCCCGTGAAGCCCAAAACAAAAGCATCACATCTAAACTCAACGCTAAGTATAGAAATCTTCAAACCCAAACACATCATGGACAAATAAGTGGAGCCTCCAATTGGGTTTGAAACAACCAAGGGATCATCTACTAGACTGGTGTCTAAGTGCAGTGACTCAACTAAAGATGATGAGATAAACGAATGAGATGCGCCAGAGTCAAACAAAGTACGGACAGGATGATCTAACAGATAAACTAGACTTTCAACAGAAATAGTTCTACCTCTTTCCTGAAGTGGTGGAACCGCGAGAGCCTGAACTTGCCCCCTTGCCTGACCCGGTGCCATAAGAGCTTGCACATGTCCTCCTGAGGTAGATCCCGTCCTCTGCCCCATCTTAGGACAGTCCTTCACCAGATGCCCTGCTTCGCCACAGTGGAAGCAGCCAGTCTTCTTCTTCTTGCGACAATCCTTGCTTAGGTGGCCTGGTGTCCCACAATTGAAGCACTTCTTCTTCTTCCCCTTGCCACCATTGCCTTTCCCATTCTTGTTTTGCTGTTGCTGTTGAGGTCTCTTCTGATCTCCTTTCTTCTCGGGTGCTTTACTAGTATTGGGACCCTTCTCTTCCTCATACATAAGTGCCATGTCAACTAGCTTCTCAAAGGTAGCCCCCATAGGAATGTGAGTCATAGCCAATCCATGCATCGGTTCGTTCAAGCCCCTAACGAACCTCAAAGCTTTCTTCTCCGGGGTATTCACCATATCTATGCCAAACCTTGCCAACTGATTGAACTTGTTGACATACTCCTTCACTGATAAGTTCCCTTGCTTCAAGTTCAAGAACCTTTCCATATACAGATTTTCTTCTGCCCTTGAGAGAAACTTTGCCACAAACCTCTGTTTGAAATCCGCCCAAGAATCAACAAGGCGCTCTCCATTAGTGACCTCCCACCAGAACGAGGCCTCTCCCTTCATTAACCAAGCAGCTAACTTAACTTTCTTTGCTTCTTCCATCTCAAAGATGTCTATCAACTCTTCCACCTCCTTAAGCCAATCCCTAGCTTCCACAAAAGTCTCTGATCCTAGAAAAGGTTTCCCTCCCATAGTCTTGAATTCCTTACAAGTCTTAGCAAAAGTAACCACACGAGGAGGATGAGGAGGAAGATCGGGTATAACTGGTGGTGGAGGAACATTAGCTGGCCCTGCAGCGGCGGTCCTAGCCTCCATCAATCTCCTATACCATGCTGGTATTGCTACACCCTCCGGAAAGTTAAGATCTTTAGCCATGCTGAAAAGAAAAAAGGAAAGATTCAAACGGAGAATTCGAAAGATAGAGATATGGCTATCTGGGATTATGCTTTTCTTTCAAAATCTTTACTCTTAAAAGACATGTTTTTGAAAATACTTTCTTCTAAAATATTCTTAGAAAATAGTTTTTCTTAAAAATTTTATCTGTTCTGGTAACCTTAAGCTCTGATACCACGTGTAACACCCCACACCCGCTATAGTCACTCACTAAGGGAATTCCATAGCATCGGTGGAGTATTTTTAGTGAGTATAGAACAGTAAAATTACAACAAGACAGATATAATGTAATACTTGAAAATTTAAAACATCATCTCATAGCAGCGGAAAGTAAAACATGTTTGGTTACATCATAAAACCATAACAAGAGTCAAGTACAAAATATCCATCCTGAATAAAATAAGTACATAATCCCACTACTCATAACAAATAGCCATAACAGAAAAGATAAGATAAGCTGAGCTCTACATCTACGGTCCAAGCTCCAAGAGATAGATAAAGCAAACTGATCAAAGCCCACTAGCACTAGGCCCAACCTGAGGACCTGAAGGAAAAAGATAAAAACAACGGGGGTCAGACATAAGCCTGAGTGAACCCTATCTCCTTAATAATACAATTATTAAAGTAATTAGGGTATGATATGAACTCGGTATGGTATCTTTGGGGATAATGACTACACTAAGTTGCCCACGAACACAGGACGAACTAAGATAACCGTAAAGACGCATCTACCCACCCAAGGATAATTACTAACTGCACCACACCAGTCACTCCTACTCAAAGGTTGATCCCACCCAAGGATATCAAAGATAGATATAACCAGTAGTTTCCTGTACCCTAGTTGACTACATAGGTGTCGTCTGCCCCTATCTCTACTAGGTGTACCCCACTACCCCAAGCGATCGGCTCCCTAACGTAGGTATCCGTGCTGGGCCCACAGTGGGGTGTATCATTCCCCAAAGTGGCAACCCAAAAGCAACACCGGTGCACGGGTTATACCTACACGATGCAACAACGTCTTACCTCCCAGTCCCGGGCCCACACACGCATATGAAACCCGATGGGCCTGCGTTGCCACCGCTAACCCCGTTTTGGCCACTTATAGACAAGCCCAGTATGCGTGTCCCGTCCTCGGCTTGGGCCGAGCTACAAAGATACATATGGGATACTGGTTGTAATGGGCCCTCCACAAGCTACCCACCAGAGCTTGTTATTAATCTAGTGTTCCCCACTTAACCCTTTAATCATGTTTAATTACATGTTTCACTTGGTTAAGTATTCTAATCGTATTTTCTATTGCCACCCAAGGCAACCCACTAGATTCCTCATGCCACCCAAGGCACCCACTTAACCCCTCATGTCCCACTACATGCTAATATGGTTAAGTGTTTCTTAATTAATTAAGACCGTGATTCCCCATAAAGACCTCCCACATTAGACTGGCTGTTATGACCGCCTGGTTAAGCCGGTAGGGTCCGGGCAGTCTTACGTCATAACAGAGTCTAACCTCGTGTCTTTACTTTAATCACGTATTTAATTTGTGCCTAAGACCTCTCACATTAGACTGGCTGTTATGACCGCCTGGTTAAGCCGGTAGGGTCCGGGCAGTCTTACGTCATAACAGAGCCTAACCTCGTGTCTTAGTCGATTAATTACACCTAATTAATCACCCCCATATTAATTATCCCTAATTAATATCAATTTATTCATAACATGGGTAGACCTAACTCAATAGGTAAATTCCCATGGGGTAGACCTAACTCAATAGGTAAATTCCCACTTATGTTAATTAATTTTTTATGGTATGCTTAATCATACCCATTTCAACATACTTTTAATTAACATATTAATTAACCCCATCGTTCCCCACGTAAATCGTCATTATGACATAACATAATAAAGGGAAGATTTACCACACATAACATGGGTTTAGCATATAACTTTATCATGGGTTAAGAGGATGTCAACTTGCATATATGAGCATGTATTAACCCAACTATATTCAACCCAAACTTGCATATTATCAAACATGTGTCTTACATAACATGTTGCATATGAACTTACATATCATCAAACATGTGATTTGCATAACATGTTGCATATGAACTTACATATCATCATACATGTGATTTGCATAACATGTAGAACTTGCATTTTAGCATATACTTAACTTGCATAAGCACTCACATACTTGCATAAGCATTCATATACTTGCATAAGCTTGCATATCATGTTAAACTTGCATTTCAACATATACATAACTTACATAAACATTCACATACTTGCATAGGCTTGCATATTATGTTAAACTTGCATTTCAACATATACATAACTTGCATAAACATTCACATACTTGCATAGGCTTGCATATTATGTTAAACTTGCATTTCAACATATACATAACTTGCATAAACATTCACATACTTGCATAGGCTTGCATATTATGTTAAACTTGCATTTCAACATATACATAACTTGCATAAACATTCACATACTTGCATAGGCTTGCATATTATGTTAAACTTGCATTTCAACATATACATAACTTGCATAAACATTCATATACTTGCATAAGATGTTAAACATGCATATAAGCATATACATGACTTGCATAAGTACTCACATACTTGCATAACATGTTTGCATAATGGATCCATATTCACTTAGTGTTTTGCATCATAAACATCATGAAACAACTTGCATAAAAATATCATGATTACATATTATGAAACTTGCATGACATAAGGCATATAACTTGCAAAACACATAATATTCACTACATCAAGCTTGCATAAATATATGGATCCACAAACATAGCCATACTTTATCACATCTTATCATAATCAATTCAATAATTGATTATTAAGGGGATAGAAGCTCACCAAAACAAGATTAGCAAGTTAAATGAAGCAAATCCCAATGATTAAGTAGAAGAAGATGTAGATTAGCTTGCAAACCCTCTTAGGATTTTTAGTGGAGGCTCTCCAATTTTCTAAGTGGTGGCATAATGGCCTTAGATCTATTTTTGGTAAGGGTAAGGGGGGTATTAGGGTGTATATATAGATTAGTTAGATGTTTTAGGACCATAGGATATACCCTAAAACCAATCCTAGCCTTTAAAGCATGTCTTGGGGAAGAAGTCAAGTGTAGGAACCATTTAGGGCCCAAAAAAAAACAGCCCAAAACTCATCCCGGGCCTCAAAACATGAGCAGTTTTCGTTTTTGATTTTTCGTGAAACTTTGACGGGCCATAACTTGGTCATACGGACTCCGATTTACGAAAACTCGGACTCTATTTCGCGTATTTTTCCGAGACGAACGCAATGGCACAGCCCGTTTCCCCTGATTCAGAATATTAAATTTAATTCTGCTCTGATTTATGTTATAACAAGTTATTTAACATACGGGGTGTTACAAATAACCTTTACAGAATCACCTACGTAAGTGTGAAGGCGCCGCTTCAAAGAGAATTATAAGGCCAAATTCTTTAAGCAATTATGAGACCAAGAAGGTGTTCAAGACAAAAATCGAGCACATATGGAGAATGAAGGATTATAAGAAATATTTATCGCGTGTTATCCACTTTGGAATTACACAAAAGGCTTATAGTTCATGGACATTCTATGTCGATTGATTCACCTGTGATTCAAATAGGTAATCACTAGGGAAGTTCAAGGCTATGTGCAACTTTAGCCGGTGCGATAAATGATTCGTGAAACTAAGAACGACTGCTCATTCATGTGGGGGATTGTTGGAAATGAATGAGCAAGAGGAATTTTGGAAGAAGAGGGAAAAGCAATCTAAAACCCACAATATGAAATATGAGTACCTACTTCTGTATAGGCTTATATAAATAAAGGGGAAGAGGACTTGTGAATGGAATGGCTAAGCCAAGACACAATATTGTATTGATTTCAAATTGGGCTTAGTGTCGTGGGACTCTTGGATTCCATGACACAATATTATATTGATGTCAACTTGGGCTTAGAGCTTTGGGACTCTTGGAGTCATGACACAATATTATATTGATGTCAACTTGGGATTAGTGCTTTGGGACTCTTGGAGTCCGTAACATAATATTATGTTGATGTCAACTTGGGCTTAGTACTTTGAGACTCCTGGGGTCCATGGCACAATATTATATTAGTATCCAAAATTAGGCTTTGTGCCTTGGCACTTTTGGGGTCTTATGGTTAAATAGGCCATTGCTTGCAGCTTGGATATGTTGCATTGAAATGATTTACTTGATCACTTTTGATCTGTCATGTCCATTCAATTGAATGGATACAACCAATTCATTTTTAAATGCGAATGTACATTCATGCAACACTTGGTTAAAGGGTCGCAACCTTTCCAAAGGTCATTAATGTTCGAATAGGCATTTCCTCCATCCTATAAATACATGGCCCAAAACGAGATAGAATACACAATAGTTATTATTCTCAATTTTCTACTTCTTCTTCAAAGTAATCCTCTGTTCAAGTTTCTATAATCTACTTCAGTTTTTCGAACCTCCGTTTGTTGGCACTGCACTACGGGGTTGGTTCGTTTTATCTTGGGAAACAAATTGTTAACACGTCAATCAGTGCATGCGATGACAATATTGTTTCAAGGAAACAGAATCATTTCTGGACTCGGATATTACTAAAAAATTCTTCTTCTAGTCTGTTAGAGATGGTTTCGTACCTCTCCAGTATAGTGCACAATCGGTCTCGCTTACTATCATTGCTATAATCACAGTTTGAATTTAAAATTGTGACATTATTGAGTAACATTGATAGTTGTTACTATCTGTTTGCAATACAATCGTGTATTGACAAAAAGATCTAACTTTCTAATACAATCGTGTATTGAAAAATAAAATCTAACTTTGTAATATAGTCATGTATTGACAAAAGTTCTAACATTTATGACAAAAGGGTTTATTGACTACAACTTGAGAATCAAATTTCGGAATTTTGAAGTTGATTTCCAATATTTTAAAAACAATACTAATAGCGTACCAGTACCTTCGAATAGAAATATTTCAATTGATTTTCAGAAGAAATAAAAATGGATAACCCACTTCTGTTACTAGAAATTAATTTCATTGCACATCATCGAAATTCATTCTCGAGCTTCAAGTTGGGGAGACCACTATAGTAGCTTTTCTACTTGTGTAGATGATTCTGTTTTTTCGAAGTATGATTTGATATAAAACTATGTTTATATACGAAGTTTTAGAATAATTGAAAATTCAAAACTAATTCTCGAGTTTGGTTGATATAATCCAGTGTATTAGGATAATCCAATGTTACATCTCGAAGAGATGGCTGAATTCTGATTTTTCAAATTTTTGGATAGAAGTATGGTTTTCTGATTAATTTGAATGTCTAAAACTTTCCAAATAAAATTAAAGAAGTATAATTTAAATGAGTAAAAAGAAAGTGTATATTGGAAAAAAGGGTAAAAAAACTTTTTTATGTAAGTATTAAAAGTTTTGAAAGGCTTAATGAAAAAAATCGTTTAATAAATATTTCAAACTAAATAATGATTTGAAAGAAAATTTAATTTTATAAATATGACCCTTTTGAATCCTAAGCGAATTCATTAAAATATCGATTTTGAAATTTTAAAGATTTGAATTTGAATAATACTCAATTTGATATAGCGATTTCTAAAATCATAATGTGAATTTAAAAGCCGACCTGATATTGAAATATAAATTCTCGAGAATATTTGATTTTGAATATATTGAAAATGAAGGTTTCCAAACTTACATATATATGATTTGTATAAGTAAGAAGTTTATTGGAAAACTAGCAGTATGAGGGAAACTCGATATGGAAACCATATATCTTACGTAGTGGAATTTATATGAGAATGATAAACTTGAAGCTACGACTATGTCTATTTTCCTAGAAAATTAGGGTAAAGGAAGTACCTTCCTTCGAAATGGAGGACCTATTCGGCAGGTGCTCCATGTTGATGATTGATAGTCCAGACGTAATAGTCATGTGTTTCCCTTAAACTCGATTGCATAGCGAAATTCGCAGGGCTGCGAAGGCCTATAACAATGAATGTTTCATGGGGTAACCAAGCATATCCATTGTGTCAACTGTGATTCATGGTCGTTTTACAATGGCGAAATCCATTTGATTTATATTCTAGTCTTCTTTAGATGCATTCCATTGATTTATTAATGACGAAATTCACAAGGATGTGATTTTCTATAGGAACAGATGTTTCCTGGGGAACCCAGGCGTAACCATTGTGTATCTGTGATTCATGAACAGTTTCTTCAGTTGGCATCGACTAGTACTTCACCTATCCATTTTTAATATTTTCCAAGTATCTTCACTAGATGTTGAAATAATTTTATTTAGCATTTTGAGATTCTAGTTTTACGCCTGATTAACGTATTACCAGATTCTCGAAGAAAGAGGAAAAACTTGTCGAAATATCGAGTTATCAATATAAAAAGAAAATTTCCAAAGAATTTTCTCTATAAACTTTAAAATCCATAAATAAAATGAAAATACCTTATTTAAATAATGTGACTAAACTAGGAAAACCAATAAAACATAATATGTGAGTCTACAAGAATTATTCGATTCACATAATAGTTTCGACTTAGTTTGAATATAAGACTTTGATTCCAAATGGAATGGTTCACTCGATTTTCGACGACGACCTCTATTAAGAGTTTTTAATATATATATATATATATATGTGAAATTTTCTATCATAGTGTGACGATCCCAAAATCCGAGGTGCGGTATTAAGGATAATCATTGGAATATAACACATCAATCATCATAGCAGAGTACAGATAATAGCAAAAACAATAAATAGAATAATTTTACATGGATATGACAGCGGAATCACAACATGTAACAACATCAGAATAGCACAGCGTAGGATATAACTTAGTAAATAAAAAGGGAAGTGATCAGTCATCATCGCCAGAGGTGGAATATATACATGCAGTGAGACATAATAAGGGTATCAGTCTACATCATTGAAGGCGGTACATATACATACGATAATAAGTACTGAAAGTAAAGCAGTCTGCATCGCCAGTGGCGGAATCATAATATAAGTACAATAATGGCGGAAAATGTCAAAGTCATCTCTGTGAAGTCAGCCTCGCCATGAGCCAAAATTCACTCTATGCAACAGTGCAGAGCCAAAAACAACCTGTCACCTGTGAACTAGGCTGCCCATGTGGAAATAAGGGCACCCGCGTTTGCTAAGTGAAACAAACAACGAGTCAGTCATGGGGACTGGTATGAGGAATCTATTTAACAGTTTAAACAACAGTAATAAGAAAATCATAGGACCACGCCAATTTCGCGGAACGGGTTTACTCCAGTGATTGCTAGTGCATTTAATCCAAAGTAAATTCTTTAAAACAACGCAATGCTTTTAAAAAGAATGAAGCCATTATAAAACTCAAGTCCCATCATACAATGCAACGCAAGCCGGAGGATAGAGTTTTACCTTATAATGGCCAAATATGCTTGATACGTGTAAAGCAAAATCATTTGATATTATTACTAGTGCATATATGTTTCAAAAACGAATAGCATCATAAATATCAATCATAGACGGCATAAGTGCCCCATACCACTATGTCGCCATACTAGTTCTACAATCGAGTCCGTTATTTCGTATTGGAAATTGGATTTCCGTCATGAGTCGAGGCAAGGGGCAAGCTCCTCTCCGCTTCGAGACATTATAGCAAATGCCTCAGGACTACACACTCTGGGTAACCCTGGATCTTCAGGGACGGTCCTCTCTTACGTTTGAGGATTAATTATGCCTGAACACACGTTTCCCGGTCCTTACAGACCTATAACCGAGGCGCCTCGCATTCCAACAACCACATAGGTGAAAAATAGATATAAATGTCAGGGCTGGTAAGTCACTGACACCACCATAGCTAGAAAGAAACGTCGTGCTCTCCCTGCAGTCCGTATCCCATTTTTAACTCATACCGAGGTGTGAGGCTCGCGAATCTACGCTATACACAAAGCCAGGCCACGTAGACCGTGCTTTGATCATCATCCACAAGACTTTGCTTTGCAACAGAAGCCTTGATCACAACATCTTGGCATGCCACATAGGCAATCCACTCCATACGACTGATTTCCATCGATATATAACCTCTGAGCTCGTACGTCTCAGAGAAGGGCGTTAAGCAAAAGAATAAATTCTCCGCCGCCAAGCAAATATATATTTAACAGAGATCAATTAGTATAGAACAAAATCCAATGTCAGACACACATTCCATTTACAAGTCCGTTCTGGGTCTGAACGAAACCGGAGGAGTCAAATTCCTCGTATAACCGTACAATCAACACATACTTTCAGACGACTACTACTTCCGTTCCTTCACGGTAGCTACTCCGGTCAGGAACCTCAGCAGCGCCCATCCAACCGACACGAAGATCGTCGGTCTTGAATCATCTTTGTATTTTCCAATTTGAATCGCTCGATTAATTATTTGAAATGAGGGTTAGCTCGGCCTTTTCAAATAATTCACGTAATTAGAATTCAAATCAATTCTTTCTATGGTTATATTATCCGACATCCATAATTCAGTTCTTTAGTGTTATTTTCGTGTCAAACACATACAATCATCAAATATCAAACAATTCAAGCCCAATTGGTTTATTTGCAATCTATGTTGCTTATAATATTTTATAACGATTTTTCGCCATTTTTATTTATTTAAAAATGGCCATATTTAATTAAACGACGTTTCAGGTCGTGCCGTGGCACTGTTTTTCCTCTAATTTTTTTTACACATATCGGAAAATCTAACAGTTGGATCTCTACAAAGTCTATATCAGTGGGAAGATATTCCCAAAGCGAACCCAACGGTTCCAGTTTCGTGAAAATCCGACAGTCGGATCTTCCACACTAGTCGTTTGAAGTTACGGTTTCAAAATTCGAACTACAGCGTCGTTATTCGATTAAATTTAATTATATTTATATATATATAAATATAAACGATTCTGACGTTGTTTTTCTTCCGATTTGAATTAAACATTCCAGACAATCCAACCGTTGGATTTTTACAAGGTTGGTGCCGTTGGGAAGATATTTCCAAGGCGAACCCAGCGGTTGCGGTTTCGGGAAAATCCGATGGTCGGATTTCTCGTACTAATCGTTTCAAATTACGATTCCGAAACACGAACTGTACGGCTTCGATTCCTTTTAATTATATTTATATTTATATTTATAAATATAGTTCATTCTATAATTTCAAATATAGTTTATTCATTAATTTCAACTTTGTTTTCACTTCAAATATTTCACTAACGCCTTAATATTTCGAATTTTTTTGCCATAACCTCCTTTGTACGAGGAGGGGTTTGGAAATTTATTGGGCCGTGTTAGGTACCCAATAAATCCTATAAAGCATCCACATATTTATAGTGATATATTCTGGTGTTTACGGGGGAGCATGTATAGATAATAACTCCAAAGAATAAATTCTCGTCACCCCGCTCCGTGTGGAAATAAATAGTCCATGTGCCGTATCTAATAACTAGAGAGACGTGATTATTGTCAACTCCAGACCAGTGTGGGGTTTTTATTAATCTGGAAATTTATCGTTAAATTTTATATAGTCCATATCAGTCATCAGTTCAACCTGTAGTATATAGTCATCGCCATACAAGCCTCTCGCTCGTATGGTAAATCTTCCACCTCGTCACACAAGCTCCAATTGCTTATGTGGAATATGATGAAGTATGCCTATCATCAAGAAGTATGCCATGTAGTGTAGTTCAAAATTAGTTGTTACTATCCTATGGCAATGTTTATTATTTCACACAGAATAACCAGCACTCCGCATCCAATGGCATTCACAGGAGTTGATATAAAAATAAAATTGCGCAGCCAACTCATCAAGGCTTACCTATTTGTCGGGCACGCAAATAATTTCTCTACTCTACAGCCAATCCATTTTCCCTGTTCAACACATGTATATATATGCAGAACAAAGCTAATAATAATATTTCTAGCAAACTATTATTTATTTCGACACGTGTGTATTTTTATCAAAGCGTATATATGATAAAAGAAATATTTTTATCTTCAAAAATATTTATTCAATATGTGAATGTTTTTAGCACTTGATATTCACAATAAAGATGTAGATTTTATTGTCTATTCATTTCATTTTAAAATACGATAACATTCAACACATGAATTTCAACTCGACGAACGAATCTCAATTCAACACATTAATATTTTCTATAGTTTGTATATATATATATAATGTGATTTTTATCGCTAAAGCTATTTGTTTAAATTCAAATAATATTCAACACATGAATTTCGATTCAACAAATGAATTTCAACTCAACACATGAATATTCTCTATAGTTTGTATATATATAAAAATGTGATTTTTATCGCTAAAGCTATTTGTTTAAATTCAAATAATATTCAGCACATGAATTTCGATTCACCGAATGAATTTCAACTCAACACATGAATATTCTCTATAGTTTGTGTATATATAAAAATGTGATTTTTATCGCTAAAGCTATTTGTTTAAATTCAAATAATATTCAACACATGAATTTTGGTTCACTGAATGAATTTCAACTCAACACATGAATATTCGTTACAACATATGTGATTAATTTCAACAAATGAAAATTATTCTAATACATGAATTTTTCAGAAAATTTCGGCAGCATAACGGCAGGGTAGTTAAAACTGGGACCGTCCCTAGTATGGCTCCTCGCTCTACGTTAAAACCTCGCGGTTTTTGACAATGGGGATCATGCATCTAGTTCGCACACAGGCGGCATGTTTTATTTTCAATTCCACAATCCTATTCTAATTTGTTTCAACCACAAGAGGGTATTTTTCAACCACAAAGGTATTTTTCAACCACAAAGGTATTTTTTTCAACCACAATATCAACCACAAATAATTATTTCCAACCATCCACCATACCATATAATATCACGTCGATCACAAGCAATAAATATCGTCCATGGTCTGTGGACGAGGGGAGTATATATATATATTATTTCTATAATTCACTTGCATTTCATCACAATTCAAAGCATATATGTTTCATACAACGCTTGTATAATTTATACATTGCTAATATAACTTATACAACACATGTACATGAGGTATACAATGCGTATATAATTTACACTTCGCTTATATAATTTATACAACGCGATTCCATTCACACAATTTAGTTTAGATTCCTCACATTGGTTTTTGCAGTGCTAAAAATCGTAGGAAGATCAGAAAAATCCGCGGCTTCTGCTAGATGGTAGAGAGCCTCCTTGCAGTCGCGGTGTCTACTGTTTCATCAAATTTCGTTAACGAACGAAAAAGATATTATTTTTCAAAGTTTTGCAACACTTAAAAGTGTTATTTTCATTTCAGAATAATAAAGGTCGAACCTTTATATTTTGTTCAGAACTAGGTCTGGGATTTTCGCAAAATCCGTGAAGTATTGGGATGATCGGCGGTGCTGACGTGGAAGGGGACGACGAGGGCTTCACGGCGCTGGTGGTTTGAGGGGGTGCGGTGGCAGATCGGGGCGGCGGCGGCGTTGGGAAGTCGATGACTTCCTGGCTTCGATTCAGGCGGAGGAGGTGATGGTGGAGGTCGGGTTGGGGTCGGATCTGAAGCGGGGCGAAGGGGCTTTCGAGTGGTGGTGGTGGCGCGGCCTGTAGGTGGTGGTGGCGGCCGAAAAAAGGGAGGGAAGGTCGGAGCAACGTGGATCGTCGAGAGCAGGGTGGCGGCTAGGGTTTTCCCGTGTTTTTTTATTTATTTTTTTGAAAGAAAAAATCCCATTTGCCGAGGATTTATAGGAAATTTTAAATAGTGTTTTTACAAACGAACTCGAAATCAAACCCAACGACTGTCGCCCCTAGCTAAATACCCCCATTCCGAACACAATGGGATATGTTTCGTTAGCCAATTCGACAGTTACAGTCAGTTTTTTTCAAATTAAAATATAAAACATTCAATATTTAATTTGAACGTACATTTCAATTTTCCAGGGCCACAAACTGAATCGAAAAATTCCAGAAAAATAAGTCTAGCTTTGTTTTGACGATACGGTCCCAACAAAACCAGTTTCGTCGAATTCTGAGCTCGTTAGAAAAATGGCCATTTTTAGGTCGACCCATTTTAACAGAAATTGACCAATCTCACTTTCTTTTGCCCCGCTCACATACTAGCTTCAAAAATTATGAAATTTGAAACCTAGCTATAATTTGACATCCCGGACCCAACAAAAGTGGTTTCGTCGAATTCCGAGGTCGTATGCAAAATATCAATTTTCAAGGGCTATATATGCTATATAGCGACCTTTCTGAAAATTCATTTGGCCATAACTTTTGATTCCCGTTATGATACTTCGATTTTTCAGATTCGTTAGAAAGGTATTCATAAACAGATTTAAATATTTTCAGTTTCGCTAAAATCCATTATACTTTCCACCCGGTACAGTCAGTAAAGTTTGTATTCAAAATTTCAAACTGCAATACTAGTCCCAATTCTTTATTTTATTGAAATATGCTATTTCATTTATTCAAATTCTTTGGTAATAACCAATTTTAAAAATTTTAAATTGGTTCACATTTTCTGGGTTATTACAATCTCCCCCACTTAAAACTTTTCATCCTCGAAAAGGAAATAGCAGCAAAGTAGGAAATAAAATGTAAATGCAAAGTATTGTAAAGGTACCTTGCACCGGAGTTAGTCAGAGATGTCCACTCTGCATTTGGGGTAGGCTTGTTTAATGCTTTCCTCAGTCTCCCAAGTACAGTCTCTAGGATCACTACTCCACTGCACTTTGACTAAATGAATCTTTTTGCTCCTTAGCTCTCTAGATTCTTTGCCAACTATCTTTAATGGCTCTCTTCTGAGCGCTAATTCTGGAGTTATGTCTATATCCTGTTGTGCTGCTTCTTCTACAACAAGATTTGGATCATGAACATGTTTTCTGAGTTGAGACACGTGGAACACATCATGTACACCAGGCAACCAATCAGGTAATGAAACCCTATATGCAAGAGTTCCAATCCGTTCAAGTTTAGGAAAGGGACCAATAAATCTCGGCGCCAACTTCCCAGTTTTGCCAAATCTGATTACTCCCCGCATTGGAGAAACTCTTAAATAAACATAATCGCCAACGGCAAATGACAAGTCTCTTCTTCCTACATCAGCATAACTTTTCTGTCGGCTTTGTGCGGTTTTCAATCGCTTCTTAATGAAATCGACTTTATCCGATGCTTCTTGAATCATATCGGGCCCTAACACAAGTCTGTTGTCAGGTTCTACCCAACATGCGGGAGATCTGCACGGTCTACCGTATAATGCTTCAAATGGAGACATTCCCAAACTTGCTTGATAGCTATTGTTGTAAGAGAATTCGGCTAAATGTAAGTGATCTTCCCATGAGCCTCCAAAGTCGATAACGCAAGCCCGCAGTAAATCCTTTAGAATTCTATTCACCCGCTCAGTTTGGCCGTCTGTCCATACAGTCAAGTCTTGGTTGCCTTCTATAATTGTCAATACTGGAGCAGTTGTCAACTTCAGTTTCAGCTCCTGGAAAGCTTCTTCACATTCGGGAGTCCATTTGAATTTCTCGTGCTTCTTTGTAAGCTTTGTCAATACACCAGATATCTTTGAAAAATCCTGAACGAATTTCCGATAGTAACTAGCCAATCCTAGGAAACTTCGAACTTCCGTGGGGATAGTAGGTTGTTTCCAGTTCCGAATCGCTGTAAATTTGCTTGGATCTACAGCAATCCCTTCTTTTGATACGACATAGCCTAGGAACTTAACTTCATCCTGCCAGAAGACACACTTAGAAAATTTAGCTTTCAAGACATTTCTCCTTAGAATTTTCAACACTTGTTCTAAATGCTTTGCATGCTCGCCTTCTGACTTTGAGTAGATTAAAATGTCATCGATGAAGACTAGAACAAATTTATTCAATACACCACGGAACACTCTATTCATAAGATCGACGAAGTATTCCGAAGCGTTACACAAGCCGAACGGCATTACTAACCATTCGTAGAATAAATCGGTACCCCTGAAGGCTGTCAAATGAATACAGTCTTCGGCTATACGTAATTGATGGAAACCTGTAGCTAGGTCCATTCTGGAGAATACTGTTGCCCCATTTATTTGATCTAACAGATCGTCTATTCGTGGCAAGGGATATTTGTTCTTCAGTGTCTGCTTATTGAGATCTCGGTAATCAACACAAAGTCTTAGAGTACCGTCTAATTTTGGGACAAATACTACTGCTGCTCCCCAAGCTGAAAAGCTCGGTCTGATCAGACCTTTCCAAAGCAATTCTCTTGTCTGACTACCTAACTCTTCTTTTTCTTTCGGGGCCATTCTTCTAATTGGATGTACTACTGGTCGGGCGTTAGGAATTAGATCTATTCTAAATTCAATTTCTCTTTGCGGCGGTAAGTTTTCTACTTCTTCAAACACATCCGCATAGTTTTTAACGACCGGTATCTTTTCTAATGAAGGGGGAGTAACTTCCAAAGAAGACCAAAATTCTGTTCTATTAATTTCCGAACCGTGACATGGTATAGTGATATGCCCAAGTTTTGTTTTAACTTTCACGATCCTTTCGGCACATCTAACTTTGGCCTTATATTTTGTCAACCATTCCAAACCGAGAATAACTTCAAATTCAGACAATCCATAAAGATTAAGTGGATGGGAAACTTGTAACATGAATAAGAGATAGGCACTCTGCAGTATGAACTGAGACTAACAGAACCTCCTATCGGGTTTTGAACTTTAATTGGTTCTTTAAGCTTTCTTTGTTTCAATTTTAACTTGTGAACAATATTACCAGAAATGAAGCTACGTGATGCACCAGTATCAAAAAGTACAGAAACAGGAATATTTTTAATGGTAAGGGTACCTCCCAAGACGTCGGGTTTACCTGATCCATCGGTGATAGCTGGCGGGGTCTCCCCGTCATACACATGAGCCACTTGTGCATTCTGCTTCAGAGGACAATTCCTGCTATAATGCCCTTTCTTATGGCAATTGTAGCATTCGGCTGAGTCTGGATTTGCCTTTGGCTTCCTCGGGGCTTTGCACACATTAGAAAAATGTCCTGGGTTCCCGCAGTTGTAGCAATTTCCTTTCGGTATCTTTCCAGGTTTCTGAGTAGTGGCCGTTGTAATGCTAGACTCTGGCTGATCTACTGAAGCTTTGCGCTTATTTCCAGCTTGGCTTTTGGCGCGGTCTTGGTTGGCGTGTCTTTTATCCATATCTTCATAATTGCAAGCCATTTCTACCAATTCTGAGAAGGAGAGTTTGATGTTGCTCATGGCTCTGTCATGGTACTTGCGCTTTAGCCCAAATATAAACCTCTTGTTCTTAGCTTTGTTAGTCATGATAAGCTCTGGAGCATAGCGCAACAACTGAGTGAATTTATTGAGGTAATCTTGGATAGAGAGATCTCCCTGCTGGAGATTAGCAAACTGCTCTCGCATCCTCTCTAAGGCCTGTTCAGGTACAAACTTCTCGTTGAACATGGTCTTGAATTGCTCCCAGGTCCTGATAGTACCTGTTGCATCCTCTGAGGTGATGACATCCCACCACAGCTCTGCTTCTTCCTGTAAGAGCCAGATACCTAGTCGTGCTTTGTTGTTGGTCCCCAAACCCATGCCTTCAAAGATCTTTTCACAGGTCTTCAACCAAGCAATAGCCTCTGTCACTATGCCAAGGCCAGAAAAGGGTTTTTCCCCAAGGTTCCTATACCTCTTCGCTACTCTGTCTAGCTCAAAGTCCTGGGGTGCTGGTGGCGGAATAATAGGGCCTTCCTCAACCACGGGGATATTCCCCCGTCCTCCTGCTACTCCTGCTCGGCCTCCACGGCCTACTCTAGCTGCTGCTGCTCGTGTAGCCATCAGAAAGAGTACTGTATAAGCAAGAAAAGAGTCAAGCTCACAGATTTGATAATTTTCATATATGATAAAGAAGGGGAACATAAGGAAAGGTAATGATGTACTGATCAAATTGTTTTGCAAATCTGCTTAGCTCATTCTAGGACATTGCTAATCCTATCTCTAATGAGCTGCTCGCCTTAGAACATTACTGATTCTATTCTGACGAGGTGTTTAATGTGTTAGATCCCGGAACTAAGGTTAACCAAAGCTCTGATACCAACTGTGACGATCCGAAAATCTGAGGTGCGGTATTAAGGATAATCATTGGAATATAACACATCAATCATCATAGCAGAGTACAGATAATAGCAAAAACAATAAATAGAATAATTTTACATGGATATGACAGCGGAATCACAACATGTAACAACATCAGAATAGCACAGCGTAGGACATAACTTAGTAAATAAAAAGGGAAGTGATCAGTCATCATCGCCAGAGGCGGAATATATACATGCAGTGAGACATAATAAGGGTATCAGTCTACATTGCCGAAGGCGGTACATATACATATGATAATAAGTACTGAAAGTAAAGCAGTCTGCATCGCCAGTGGCGGAATCATAATATAAGTACAATAATGGCGGAAAATGTCAAAGTCATCTCTGTGAAATCAACCTCGCCATGAGCCAAAATGCACTCTATGCAACAGTGCAGAGCCAAAAACAACCTGTCACCTGTGAACTAGGCTGCCCGTGTGGAAATAAGGGCACCCGCGTTTGCAAAGTGAAACAAACAACGAGTCAGTCATGAGGACTGGTATGAGGAATCTATTTAACAGTTTAAACAACAGTAATAAGCAAATCATAGGACCACGCCACTTTCGCGGAACGGGTTTACTCTAGTGATTGCTAGTGCATTTAAAACAAAGTAAATTCTTCAAAACAACGCAATGCTTTTAAAAAGAATGAAGCCATTATAAGACTCAAGTCCCATCATACAATGCAACGCAAGCCGGAGGATAGAGTTTTACCTTATAATGGCCAAATATGCTTGATACGTGTAAAGCAAAATCATTTGATTTTATTACTAGTGCATATATGTTTCAAAAACGAATAGCATCATAAATATCAATCATAGACGGCATAAGTGCCCCCATACCACTATGTCGCCATACTAGTTCTACAATCGAGTCCGTTATTTCGTATTGGAAATTGGATTTTCGTCATGAGTCGAGGCAAGGGGCAAGCTCCTCTCCGCTTTGAGACATTCTAGCAAATGCCTCAGGACTACACACTCTGCGTAACCCTGGATCTTCAGGGTCGGTCCTCTCTTACGTTTGAGGATTAATTATGCCTGAACACACGTTTCCTGTTCCTTACAGACCTATAATCGAGGCGCCTCGCATTCCAACAACCACATAGGTGAAAAATAGATATAAATGTCAGGGATGGTAAGTCACTGACACCACCATAGCTAGAAAGAAACGTCATGCTCTCCCTGCAGTCCGTATCTCGTTTTTAACTCATACCGAGGTGTGAGGCTCGCGAATCTACGCTATACACAAAGCCAGACCATGTAGACCGTGCTTTGATCATTATCCACAAGACTTTGCTTTGCAACAGAAGCCTTGATCACAACATCTTGGCATGCCACATAGGCAATCCACTCCATACGACTGATTTCCATCGATATATAACCTCTGAGCTCGTACGTCTCAGAGAATGGCGTTAAGCAAAAGAATAAATTCTCCGCCGCTAAGCAGATATATATTTAACAGAGATCAATCAGTATAGAACAAAATCCAATGTCAGACACACAATCCATTTACAAGTCCGTTCTGGGTCTGAACGAAACCGGAGGCGTCAAATTCCTCGTATATCCGTACAATCAACACATACGTTCAGACGGCTACTACTTCCGTTCCTTCACGGTAGCTACTCCAGTCAGGAACCTCAGCAGCGCCCATCCAACTGATACGAAGATCGTCGATCTTGAATCGTCTTTGTATTTTCCAATTTGAATCGCTCGATTAATTATTTGAAATGAGGGTTAGCTCGGCCTTTTCAAATAATTCACGTAATTAGAATTCAAATCAATTCTTTCTATGGTTATATTATTCGACATCCATAATTCAGTTCTTTAGTGTTATTTTCTTGTCAAACACATACAACCATCAAATATCAAACAATTCAAGCCTAATTGTTTTATTTGCAATCTATGTTGCTTATAATATTTTATAATGATTTTTCGCCATTTTTATTTATTTAAAAATGGCCATATTTAATTAAACAACGTTTCAGGTCGTGCCGTGGCACTGGCACTGTTTTTCCTCTAATTTGTTTTACACATATCGGAAAATCTAACCGGTGGATCTCTACAAAGTCTATATCAGTGGGAAGATATCCCCAAAGCGAACCCAACGGTTCCAGTTTCGTGAAAATCCGACGGTCGGATCTTCCACACTAATCGTTTGAAGTTACGTTTTCAAAATTCGAACTGCAGCGTCGTTATTCGATTAAATTTAATTATATTTATATTTATATATAAATATAAACGATTCTGACATTGTTTTTCTTCCGATTTGAATTAAACATTCCAGACAATCCAACCGTTGGATTTTTACAAGGTTGGTGCCATTGGGAAGATATTTCCAAGGCGAACCCAGCGGTTGCGGTTTCGGGAAAATCCGATGGTCGGATTTCTCGTACAAATCGTTTCAAATTACGATTCCGAAACACGAACTGTACGGCTTCGATTCCTTTTAATTATATTTATATATATATATAAATATAGTTCATTCTATAATTTCAAATATAGTTTATTCATTAATTTCAACTTTGTTCTCACTTCAAATATTTCACTAACGCCTTAATATTTCGAAAAATTTCGCCATAACCTCCTTTGTACGGGGACGGGTTTGGAAATTTATTGGGTCGTGTTAGGTACCCAATAAATCCTATAAAGCATCCACATATTTATAGTGATATATTGTGGTGTTTACGGGGGAGCGTGTATAGATAATAACTCCAGAGAATAAATTCTCGTCACCCCGCTCCGTGTGGAAATAAATAGTCCATGTGCCGTATCTAATAACTAGAGAGACGTGATTATTGTCAACTCCAGACCCGTGTGGGGTTTTTATTAATCTGGCAATTTATCGTTATATTTTATATAGTCCATATCAGTCATCAGTTCAACCTGTAGTATATAGTCATCGCCATACAAGCCTCTCACTCGTATGGTAAATCTTCCACCTCGTCACACAAGCTCCAATTGCTTATGTGGAATATGATGAAGTATGCCTATCATCAAGAAGTATGCCATGTAGTGTAGTTCAAAATTAGTTGTTACTATCCTATGGCGATGTTTATTATTTCACACAGAATAACCAGCACTCCGCATCCAATGGCATTCACAGGAGTTGATATAAAAATAAAATTGCGCAGCCAACTCATCAAGGCTTACCTATTTGTCGGGCACGCAAATAATTTCTCTACTCTACAGCCAATCCATTTTCCCTGTTCAACACATGTATATATATGCAGAACAAAGCTAATAATAATATTTCTAGCAAACTATTATTTATTTCGACATGTGTGTATTTTTATCAAAGCGTATATATGATAAAAGAAATATTTTTATCTTAAAAAATATTTATTCAATATGTGAATGTTTTTAGCACTTCATATTCACAATAAAGATGTAGATTTTATTGTCTATTCATTTCATTTTAAAATACGATAACATTCAACACATGAATTTCAACTCGACGAACGAATCTCAATTCAACACATGAATATTTTCTATAGTTTGTATATATATATATATTTAAAATGTGATTTTTATCGCTAAAGCTATTTGTTTAAATTCAAATAATATTCAACACATGAATTTCGATTCAACTTATGAATTTCAACTCAACACATGAATATTCTCTATAGTTTGTATATATATAAAAATGTGATTTTTATCGCTAAAGCTATTTGTTTAAATTCAAATAATATTCAGCACATGAATTTCGATTCACCGAATGAATTTCAACTCAACACATGAATATTCTCTATAGTTTGTATATATATAAAAATGTGATTTTTATCGCTAAAGCTATTTGTTTAAATTCAAATAATATTCAACACATGAATTTTGATTCACTGAATGAATTTCAACTCAACACATGAATATTCGTTACAACATATGTGTTTAATTTCAACAAATGAAAATTATTCTAACACATGAATTTTTCAGAAAATTTCGGTAGCATAACGGCAGGGTAGTTAAAACTGGGACCGTCCCTAGTATGGCTCCTCGCTTTACGTTAAAACCTCGCGGTTTTTGACAATGGGGATCATGCATCTAGTTCGCACGCAGGCGGCATGTTTTATTTTCAATTCCACAATCCTATTCTAATTTGTTTCAACCACAAGAGGTTATTTTTCAACCACAAAGGTATTTTTCAACCACAAAGGTATTTTTTTCAACCACAATATCAACCACAAACAATTATTTCCAACCATCCATCATACCATATAATATCACGTCGATCACAAGCAATAAATATCGTCCATGGTCTGTGGACGAGGGGAGTATATATATATATATATATTATTTCTATAATTCACTTGCATTTCATCACAATTCAAAGCATATATGTTTCATACAACGCTTGTATAATTTATACATTGCTAATATAACTTATACAACACATGTACATGAGGTATACAATGCGTATATAATTTACACTTCGCTTATATAATTTATACAACGTGATTCCATTCACACAATTTAGTTTAGATTCCTCACATTGGTTTTTGCAGTGCTAAAAATCGTAGGAAGATCAGAAAAATTCGCGGCTCCTGCTAGATGGTAGAGAGCCTCCTTGCGGTCGCGGTGTCTACTGTTTCATCAAATTTCGTTAACGAACGAAAAAGATATTATTTTTCAAAGTTTTGCAACACTTAAAAGTGTTATTTTCATTTCAGAATAATAAAAGTTGAACCTTTATATTTTGTTCAGAACTAGGTCTGGGATTTTCGCAAAATCCGTGAAGTATTGGGATGATCGGCGGTGCTGACGTGGAAGGGGACGACGAGGGCTTCACGGCGCTGGTGGTTTGAGGGGGTGCGGTGGCAGATCAGGGCGGCGGCAGCGCTGGGAAGTCGATGACTTCCTGGCTTCGATTCAGGCGGAGGAGGTGATGGTGGAGGTCGGGTTGGGGTCGGATCTGAAGAGTGGCGACGGGGCTTTCGAGTGGTGGTGGTGGCGTGGCCTGTAGGTAGCTGTGGTGGCCGGAAAAAGGGAGGGAAGGTCGGAGCAACGTGGATCGTCGAGAGCAGGGTGGCAGCTAGGGTTTTCCCGTGTTTTTTTATTTTATTTTATTTTTGAAAGAAAAAATCCTATTGGCCGAGGATTTATAGGAAATTTTAAATAGTGTTTTTACAAACGAACTCGAAATCAAACCCAACGACTGTCGCCCCTAGCTAAATACCCCCATTCTGGACATAATGGGATATGTTTCATTGGCCAATTCAACTGTTACAGTCAGTTATTTTTCAAATTAAAATATAAAACATTCAATATTTAATTTGAACGTACATTTCAATTTGCCAGGGCCACAAAACTGAATCGAAAAATTCCAGAAAAATAAATCTAGCTTTGTTTTGACGATACAGTACCAACAAAACCAGTTTCGTCGAATTCTGAGCTCGTTTGAAAAATGGCCATTTTTAGGTCGACCCATTTTAACAGAAATTGACCAATCACACTTTCTTTTGCCCTGCTCACATACTAGCTTCAAAAATTATGAAATTTGAAACCTAGCTATAATTTGACATCCCGGACCCAACTAAAGTAGTTTCGTCGAATTCCGAGGTCGTATGCAAAATATCAATTTTCAAGGGCTATATATGCTATATAGCGACCTTTCTGAAAATTCATTTGGCCATAACTTTTGATTCCCGTTATGAAACTTCGATTTTTCAGATTCGTTAGAAAGGTATTCATAAACAGATTTAAATATTTTCAGTTTCGCTAAAATCCGTTATACTTTCCACCCGGTACAATCAGACAAATTTTGTATTCAAAATTTCAAACTGCAATACTAGCCCCAATTCTTTATTTTATTGAAATATGCTATTTCAATTATTCAAATTCTTTGGTAATAACCAATTTTTAAATTTTTAAATTGGTTCACATTTTCCGGGTTATTACACATAGTTTGTTGCTATGTACGGAGAACTGATGCTTCTAATCAAGAAGTCGAATCAGAGTCCGCACTAGAGTGGTCAGGTTAGCAATGCTAAAAAAGTTCGTGTTCGAATAAGCAGACGAACTGAAATGCACGTGAATGAATATGATTTAAATACTAAATCCTCATCTTCGTTCCTTCTCGAGGACAAAAAATTCTTAGTGGGGGAGAGTGTAATGACTTGCGAATTTAAATGTTTTAAGAGAAATTGTTAATTAGAATTCAGCCATGAAATTTATAACTTAGGTTATTCTTAAATAAATGAAATTTTATTTTTGGACAGACTTGGTATATGTATGTTTTGTTTGAAATAAGAATTAAGTGACAAGATTACTTTAAAATGAATTTATTTGAAAACTAAAATGTGAAATTGTTAATAACGATCCATTTATTTTTAAAATTTTAATATCATCATATAGAGGTATTCTAAACAGTTATACAATGACAACATCAAAATTAGGTAGCTCCATTTAAATCGATTTAGATGATTGTTTGTGCTAGCGGCTATAAATATATTATAAGTTACAATAAAATTCAAAAATTCAAATTCAAATTCGAAATTTAATATTTGAGATATGTCTAACTAGACATAGCAGGGAAATAAATTTTGTAGAAAAATATGCAAGTTCATTCCGTTTGCGTTAATTTTATTAAATAATTAATAATTCATTACGAGTTAAAGTTATCGGAATTTGAGGCAATTTGGACTAAAAATACAAGTTTGATACTAAGAAGAATGATATTTTTCTTTATGAAAAATTCAAATGTTTGTTGTCCCGAATCTACGATTTTAGGTCAAAAATGCATGAAGCCGACAATGTCAATTCTTGTGTATACTATCGGTATTATTGAATTCATGTACTAGTTGTATTTACATTTATATCTCTCATTTCAAAAAGAAGAAATTAGTTATTAATATATTTCACCGTATAGACACTTGTAATTTAAACAAGTTTTTTTTTTTACATTTGTTGCATAATTGAGCCTCAAGGCATCCACCTATCAAAACTGTTCTGTGAATATAAATTCACGTTCTTCTCCTTTGTGCCTTCTTCCCTATCACCTTTCATGCTCTTCTCATCCTCTCAGATTCAGCATAAGAGCACTTATAGCAGTGCGTCCGTTTTGGAGAGGACGCAAAAGAAAAAACTGTGGAGAATCCCCACTCTTCCAACTATGGGTGGGGATTCGCCGTGTTTTTTTGATTTAAACCTAAATGCGTTAAACGGAAAACAGATTATTTTGTGTGTGATATCGAATGAATTTATTCTCACACTACAAGTTCCCATGGACTTAGGAAAATCACTATGAGTTGAAATGATATATACCTGAATGGTTATAAGGATTTTGAAATTAAAACTAAAATTTTATATCTAAGTGAAAATTTGGAATTTTATTAAAACTTTTAATTTCAAAATGAAAATTTTATTTGAAATGTAGGATAAAATGATATATCTAAAAAGAAGAAAATATAAATATGTTTTGTAATATATAAATATTAGATTTGGAAATATAAATGTTACTCAGTTAAATGGTGTGTATGTAAGATATTAAGAAATACAAAACAATTTAATGATGCATTGTATTAAAATAGGTTTCATAAATGACATATTTACCCCTTAGTAATAAATAATCAAGTGTAAAAAAAATTGAATGATTTAATGGATTTAAATTTAGCATAAGTTTATTTAAATTCGATACAAAGATTGTTGTATAATTTTACTATATTATTATTTAAAAAGAAGAAAATGAAGTTAAATTTTGATTTTATTATACATTTTATTAAGCTATGATAACTTGGAACATATAAATTAGTTTTAAAAGAAACTTAACAACTTTACTTTAGTTACTAAGTAAATTGAATCGTTATGATAAAACTAAGTCTATAAGATGTGCGGGCTAATTTTTAATATTGGTACAAGGAATAAAGTTATAATATTCGTTAAGTCGAAATTTGGTTTAATGATATGAGATTCAAAAATATATAGTTGATTCTACATAAAAACTTAATGATTTGACCTTATTGGAAAAATGAATTTACTATTTTAGTCAAACGAATTTTACGATGTTTTTAGTTAAATAGTCGAAATTGAGGTAAAAGCCTAATTATATAAATTAACAAGTTAGGTTAACTTAGTTGTAAGGATATCATAGCTTGAAATCGAATGATGCGATTTACTAATAAATGGAAATTTGGGTTTAAAATGAGAAATAAATCAAGTTGTAGAATAGGAATATATAGTTTGGATTGGATCATTTTTGAACTATGATTCATTTCTAATATTTATACTAAGCTATGTTATTTAAACTAATCTTTGCTTTACAATTTGTTTCTATAATTATTTTATAAATATTTAGTTTTGAACTATTAAAACTTTATAACTATTTTAATAAAACTATTTCCATAAATTTACTTCAATAAAACTATTTTCTGTTAAATTTACAGTATAAGTATATTAGTCATTTTAATTTACCTAATTTTAAATCTATTTTATTATTTTAAACAAATATAATTCCAATCTTAGCTATTAAGTCCGAGGTGAGAAAATTTAGATTTCAATGATATTTATGACATGGAATCCAAAATTAGGACTAAATAAGAAATTATTCCATAGTATAATGATAAAAATATGGAAACTGAATCCAATACTTAATGGTTTGAAATAATAAGTGTGAATCAAATTCACGAGGTTCGAACTTATAAGGTTAAACTCCATTAAGGATATGCTATGGGATTTAATGAAAATGTGATACGAATTCATTAAGCGAATATTGTGAAACAAATATGGATTGCGTAACGCATTGGATTGATTTGAACACAATATCCTTTTTGTTATTGTGAACTTCTATGAACATGTTACTTGAATTAATTTTCTTATTTGAGAATAATAATCCTGACTCGAGTATATTGTTTTCTTTTGATGTTATTCTCAGATCAGACTGAGTATTACAGCTTGAGTGGAACTTGTCAAAGTTGGGGGTTCATGAAGACCTTATCTATCTCCTTTGTTTATGTCACTTGTACACATAGTACTTAAATGTATATAATAACCTTCCGTTGTAATCAATTTTGTAACTCTAATAAATTTGTATTATTTACTCCATTGTGAGATATTGTATCTTGTTCTATATCTGTAATTATGTGATATGATTGTGTTAAAACCCATAAGCAGTAACAATCTGCTATTTTGAAGGTTTGTGACGATCCCAAATCCCCGTTACACGGTGTTAAGGATAATCATTGGAATATAACACATTAATCATCATTAGCAGATCACAGATAATAGCATAAACAGAAAATAGAATAATTTACACACATATGACAGCGGAATCATATAGATATCATCACATCAGAGAAGCACAGTACAGGATACAACTTAGTGCATAATGATACATAGTCAGTCACCATCGCCTGAGGCGGAATCATACATAAAGAGTACACAAAATAAATATCAGTCTACATCGCCAATGGCGGAATCATAATATAGAAAAAATAATGGCGGAGAAAATCCAAGTCAGCACGGTGTAGTCAAGCCTCGCCATGAGCCAAAAGATGCGTCAGAAACCTGTAACTAGGCTGCCCGTGTGAAAATTAGGGCACCCGAGTTTGCAAGGTGAAACAAACTACGAGTCAGTCATGGGACTGGTATGAGAAATCTACTTAACTTATTAACAACAATAATAAGGCAAATCAAAGGACCACGCCACTTTCGCGGAACGGGTTTACTCCGATGAGTGCTAGTGCACGAAATAAAGTAAATGATTAAATCATCGCAATGCTTTTTATAAAATGAAGCCATTATAAGACTCAGGTCCCATCACACAATGCAACGCAAGCCGGAGGATAGAGTTTTTACCTTATAATGGCCAAAAACGCTTCATACGAATAAAACAAAAGTGTTTGATATTATTACTAGTGCATATATGTTTCAAAAGCAAATTCAATCATAAATATCAATCCTAGGTGGCATAGCTACCATCTACTATGTCGCCATACTAGTAATACAATCACGTCCGCATATTTCGTATTGGAAATTGGATTCCTTCATGAGTCGAGGCAAGGGGCAAGCTCCTCTCCGATTCGAGACACTCTAGCAAATGCCTCGGGACCGCACACAACAATCCCTGGATCCTCCAAGGCCGGTCCTCCCTTAATTTTGAGGATTAATTATTCCTGAACACACGTTTCACGGTCCTTAAATACCTATAATCGAGGCGCCTCGTATTCCAACAACCACACAGGTGAAAAGTAGATATAAATGTCAGGGCTGGGAGGTCACTAACACCACCATAGCTAGAAAGAAACGTCATGCACTCCTTGGGTCCTTCTCCCGTTTTTGACTCATACCGGGGTGTGAGGCTCGCGAATTCACGTTATACACAAAGCTACGTCACACAGACCATGCTTTGATCATCAACCACAAGACTTTGCTTTGCAACAGAAGCCTTGATCATATGCCACTTAGGCGTGCCACACAGGCAATCCACTCCATACGACTGATTTCTATCAATATATAAAGCTCGTATGTCTCAGAGAAGGGCGTTAAGCAAGAGAATAAATTCTCCGCCGCCAAACAGATATATATTTAACAGAGATCAATCAGCACAGAACAAAATCCAATGTCAGACACACAGTCCATTTACAAGTCCGTTCTGGGTCTGAACGAAACCGGAGGCACCAATTCCTCGCATATCCGTACAATCAACAGTATGTTTGGACGGCTACTACTTCAGTTCCTTCATGGTAGCTACTCCAGTCACGAGCATCAGTAGCGCCCATCCATCCAATGTGAAGATTGTCGGTCTTAAACCGTCTTCGACTCTTCGACTTCTCAACGTCGATCGATTATTTGAAATGAGATAAACTCGGCCTTTTCAAATAATCCACGTGTATTTAGATTTTCAAATCAATTTGTCACATGGTTGGTCTATTCAACATTCACATTTCAGTTCTTTAGTTATAATTTTCATGTTAAATACATTCAACCATCACATATCAAGCAAACACAACAAAATGGGATTATATTCACTCTATATCGTCTATAGTATTTTATAACGATATATCGCCATTTTTATTTAATTTAAAACGGCCAAATTTAATTAAACGACGTTTCAGGTCGTATCGATGCACTGGCACTGCTTTTCACTAATTTTGTTTTACACATATCTGAAAATCTAACCGTTGGATCTTCACAAATTTTATATCATTAGGATGGTCATTTCAAAATGAATCCAACGGTTTCAGTTTTGGGAAAATCCGACGGTCGGATCTTCCCCACTAGCCATTTGAAGTTACGATTTCAATTTACGAACTGCAGCGTCGTTATTCGATTTAATTTAATTATATCATATATATATATAAATATAATCATTTCTGGCACTGTTTTTCTTCAGATTTGAATTAAACATTCCAGACAATCCAACCGTCGGATCTTCACAAAGTTGGTGTCGTTGGAAAGATATTTCCAAGGCGAACCCAACGGTTGCGGTTTCAGGAAAATCCAATGGTCGGATTTCCCGCACTAGTCGTTTGAAATCACGGTTTCAAAATACGAACTGCACGGCCACGTTTCGTTTTAATTTTATTAATATTTATATAAATATAGTTCATTCAAAAATTCCTATATCGTTTCCACTTCAATTATTTCACTAACGTCTTTAAATTTCGGAAAATTTCGCCATAACCTCCGTTGTACGGGAGGGGTTGGGAAAATTCCCAAATAGCTACACGGGCGTCTCATGTCAAAAAGAAAAAGAAAAGCCAAGCGGCTAGCCAACAGGCTCATTAAATCATCACCCAAAAAAAACAGTAAATGTGTACCTATTTGTCGGGCACAAAATTTTATTCCTCTTCTCTAACGTCTTTGCTATAACCTGTTCAATAAATATGCATGTACATATATATAGTTTTTATCACTTATCATTTTCCATTCAACTTCATATTTGATTTACTTTGGTTTAAAAACACCATTCATTCTAATGTTGCATGCATAGGCTAAAATCATATCATTAGCTAATTAATGTATATTTCAACTCATGCACATTTATTTGAACAAGTGGCTATTTTTAACACTTCACATTTCAAAGATGATAATTTTGGCGAACTAAAATAGATTTCGACACATGACTATTTTATTTAGTTCCTATGCATGTTAAAAATAATATCTCATTCACAAATATTTATTTCAACGTCCGCATATCTCTAACATATCACATATATGATAAAAATGATATTTTTATCATTTAAAATATTTATTCGACAAATGGATGTTTTCAACACTTCATAGTTTCAATAAAAATGTAATTTTTATTGTTCGATCTTTTTATTCAACACATGAACTTTTCCGCTACACACACTTCTCAACACATGGGCATTTTATTTATGTTGTTCATATTAGAAAGATGGAATTTTTATTATTGAAACTATTTATATATAAGGCGAATATTTTTCCTACTTCATATATATTATAAAAAGGTGATTTTTATTGTTTAACACTTCATTCATTCACAAATGAATTTAATTTTCACACATCACTTTTCAACACATGAACATTTCCACACATGGATATAGTTTCAACACATGACTTTAATTTCAACGCATGAAGATAATTTCAACATATGAAAATAATTCTAACACATAAAGATTATTCAAAATTTCGGCAGCATAATGGCAGGGTAGTTAAAACCGGCACCGTCCCTAGTACGACTCCTCGCTCTACCTTAAATCCTCGCGGTTTTTGACAATGGGGATTCATGCATCTAATTCGCACGCAGGCGGCATGTTTTATTTTTATTTCCACAAATATTTCCAATTCATTTCAATCACCAATGGGTATTTTTCAACCACAACCAAACAATATCAACCACAAACAATTATTCAACCATTCGTATTTTTCATCCAATATTTCACACCAATTCACAACAATAAATATCGTCCATGGTTTGAAGACGAGGGGAGTATATATATAATTGCTATATTTCACTTGCATTTCAACACATATATCAATTATTCTATGCATGTATAATTCATACTTCGCTCATATAGCTTACACCACGCATGTACATGAGGTACACAACACGTGTGTAATTCATATTTCGCTAATATAATTTATACACGACATTTTCCATTCAAATTTATTTAATTTAGATTTCTCACATTGGTTTGTTGCTTCGCTAAAAATAGATACGATGTCAGAAAAATCCGCGGCTTCTTCTAGAGTGTAGAGAGCTTCCTTGCGGTCGTGATGTTTCCTGTTTCATCGAATTTCATCAACACACTAAAAAGATATGATTTTTCAAAGTGTAAACATAAAAAAGAACTCACCTTTCATGATGGTTCAAAACCAGGTTTGCGGTTTTCGCGAGAACCGAGGCAAGAGGGGATGATCGGCGGGTTGGACGTGGAAGAGGGAGGAGAGGGCTTCCTATCGGTGGTGGTTTGGTGGCGTTCGGTGGTCGGGATCGTCGACGGCAGCACTGGGAAGTGGTGGGCTTTTTGGCCTCGATTCAGGCAGAGGAGGCGTCGATCGGGGTCGTGGTGGGGTCGGATTTGAAGAGGAGGCGAAGGCGAGGCGAGCGGCGGTGGTGGCGGAGGCTGTAGGTGGCTGAGGTGGCGGCGATCGGGCCTGGAAGGTTCGAACGACGGTGATCGTCGAGAGCGGCTGAAGGATAGGGTTTCTAGTTTTTTTTTTTTAAATAATGAATGGAGAAATATGATTGGTCGATGGTTTTAATTAATTTCTAAATAGTGTTTTCTCAAACGAACTCCTTTTCAAACCCAACGACTGTCGCCCCTAGCTAAATACCCCCATCCCGGACACAATGGGATATGTTTCGTAGGCCAATTCGACTGTTACAGTCAGTTAGTTTTCAAATTAAAGTATAAAACATTTTATTTTAAATTTGAACGTACATTTCAGTTTGCCAGGGCTACAAACTGATTCGAAAAATTCTAGAAAAATAAATCTAGCTATGTTTTGACGCTACGGTCCCAACAAAACTAGTTTCGTCGAATTCTGAGATCGTTTGAAAAATGGCCATTTTCTGGTCGATCCAATTTAACATAAATTGACCAAACACATTTTCTTTTGCCACGCTCACATACTAGCTTCAAAAATTATTAAATTTGAAACCTAGCAATAGTTTGACATCCCGGACCCAACAAAAGTGGTTTCGTCAAATTCCGAGATCGTATGCAAAATATCAATTTTCCAGGGCTATATATTCTATATAGCGACCATTCTGAACATTCATTCGGCCATAACTTTTGATTCCCGTTATGAAACTTCGATTTTTCAAATTTGTTAGAAAGGTATTGACTAACAGATTTAAATATTTTTGGTTTTGCTAAAATCCGTTATATTTTCCTCCCTACACAGTCAGTCAAAGTTTGAATTCAAATTTTCAAACTGACTCACTATTTCTAACTCACTATTTTATTGAAATATTCTATTTCAATTGTTCAAATTCCTTTGAAATCACCAATTTAAAATTTTTAAATTGGCTCGTATTTTCCGGGTTATTACAAGGTTTAAGTTAGTTTAATTATCGACTTGAAGCTATCGAAAAGCAGGTCGTTACAAATTTGGTGTCAAAGCAAGGTTTGATAAAAACCTCATCTTATGGGCTTAAACTCATTAGATATAGGGTAAAAATACCCTAGAATGAGTGAAATCATCAGTGGAAACACTCTAAAGAGTGCGTATTTTGAAATATAAATTATTTTGAAAACTTAATATTTTTTTTACGAATCCCTACAACTTCGAATCTGTTTTTCCTTTGAAGGTTCTCTTTAATAAGGATTTTCCTTGGGTTTAAGTCTCAATCTAGCTCAAAATACATCTTTGAGTCTTTTGAGATTAATCGAAGAAATTTAATTATAAAATTATAAGTGAAGTAATAACAAAATTTATTAGCTATTAGAATCAAAGATATTATGTTGAAATTTCAATAGTGATAATGACCCTAAATGGAAATTGTAACATAAACAAAAAAATCAAGGTATTAAAAGAGAAATAAATCTTGGGGGTACCTAACGCAAATTGTATAATCCCGACAAGCAAGATCTATAAGGTAATTGATATACTAATTTAATTCATTTTAAGTAGAAAACTTATGAAATTATGAAAAGAATAATGACTTAAGTTATACATAACTCATGAACGAAAAATGGATTTAGACGAATAATTTTATTTTGAAATGTAAATTTGTCCTTGCCGTCTTGAGAAATATACTTAAGTTTATTGAAAGGGTTAACTAATAAGCATATATGTTGAATGGATCAATAAGTTGAAATGTTATATCGTTGGAAAGAGAGTTATATTTTCGAGTTAACCAAATGGATTCATACTTGAAATTAAATGAGAAGATGGCATGTTTATAAAAAAAAAAAAGGGTTTATTAACTAAAACTTGAGAATCAAATCTCAGAATTTTGAAGTTGACTTCCAATATTTTGGAGACAATACTAGTAGCGTACAAGTACTTTCGAATAGAAATATTTCAAATGATTTTCGAAAGAAATAAAAATGGAGAACCCACTTTTGTTACTGGAAATTAATTTCATTGATAATTTCACATCATCGAAATTCATTCTCGAGCGTTATGTTGGGGAGACCACCATATTGGCTTTTCTACTTGTATAGATGATTATGTTTTTCGAAGCATGATTTGATATAAAACTATGTATATATATAGTTTTAGAATAATTGAAAATTCGAAGCTGATTCTTGTGTTTGGCTGATATAATCCAATGTATTAGGATAATCCAATGTTACATCTCGAAGAAATGGCTCAATTCTGATTTTTCAAATTTTTAAATAGAAGTATGATTTTCTGATTAATTTGAATATCTGATACATTCCAAATGAAATCAAAGAAGTATAATTTAAATGAGTTAAAAGCAAGTATTTATTGAAAATAAGGGTTAAAAAACTTATTTTATATAAGTATGAAAAGTTTTGAAAGGCTTAATGAAAAAAATTGTTTAACAAATATTTCGACTAAATAATGATTTGAAAGAAAATTTATTTTTATAAATATAACCTTTTGAATCATAAGCGAATTTGTAACACCCCACGTTCGTTAATGTCACTCACAAAGGGAATGCATTAAGTTTCATGGAGCATTATAAGTAAACAGAACAGAATATTACAAGACAGATATATAAAATATTACTTGAAAAATTTATAACTTTATTGCAGCGGAAACAGAAATAAGTTTGGTTACATGTTTAAACCCATTGCATCAAAACCAAGTACATAATATCAGCCTTGTACAAAAGCCATCAGAGTACATAATTTTTAAAACTATAATCCCCAATCCAAAATGCTATATGAAAGAGAAACAAAGTTAAGCATTACTTTCAGCACTTCAAGCAGGAAAGTCCGAATCAAGCTTCAACGTGGCTACCTTGAGAACCTGAGGGGGGGAGGGAAGGGAAAAAAAAGAGGTGAAGAAAAAGGGTCAGACATAAAGTATGGCGAGCCCAGTGACTTTAACAATATAATTAGTAAAGCAACATGATAAGAACCTAAACTGGATATAAGAGATGACTGTAACATAAGCAGATATGACAAGGTAATAAGACGAACAGGATGTAACGTTGACTACGCTTCTAACCACTATAAGATATTCTCTGCACCGCACCAACACTAGTTTCATACTAAAAGATGATCCCTCTTAGCTAAATAGAATGATGATAGTTTCTTGTACTTCTAGCTGCCATCACAGGTAACCATCGTGCACCTATCACCACTAGATATATCCACTATCCTCCTTGTTCGATTATGTACCTCTAGCTGCTATCATAGGTAAACAATATGCACCTATCACCACAAGATGTACCCACTACCCTATTCGATGATGTACCTCTAGCTACTATCATAGGTAACCAATATGCACCTATCACCACTAGATGTACCCACTACCCTATTCGATTATGTACCTCTAGCTGCTATCATAGGTAACCAATATGCACATATCACCACTAGATGTACCCACTACCATATTCGATTATGTACCTCTAGCTGCTATCATAGGTAACCAATATGCACCTATCATCATTAGATGTATCCAATTGCAAGAAAACCAAAGCACCATACGGCTGATCGAACAAGTCATCTATCCTCGGCAATGGGTGTCTATTTTCCTTCGTGAGTTTATTCAGCTCCCTATGGTCCATGCACAATCTAAGTGAACCGTCCGCCTTCGTAGCAAAAACAACTGGAGCACCCCATTCTGAAATTCTTCTCAAGCAGCCTGTAACGACCCAAACATTTTCGGCCTCGAAAATCGACATAAATATCTTTACCGTAACTCATGCCGACCTTCCAAACACCGAAAACACTAGATAGTTAATAAAAAGAAATTAGAGGGTGGGATAAGAAAGAAAGAAATATTAGAATAGTAGAAGAAGAAGAAACAACACAACATAGAGTCTCACATCGCAGCGGAACAAAATATAATACAGAGACAAATCTTTATTGAGAGCTTTAAAAATACTTACAATATCAGAGTACATCACACAACGGGACAGTTATAATAACCTGTTCCCATATGCAACACACAGTGGAATAGTAGCTATATAATATCATACGTCTGAACATTTCCAGCTCGTCTCTGGACTTCACAACATTCGATAACCTGAACCTGTACACCCCGGGCTAACCCGAGCATTTACAAAACACTGGGTCAGTTTGCTGAACCAGAGTGAGACAAACACACTAAGTTTAAGGGTATAACATAAACTGACTTTTTTAAAGTTAAAATCTTTCAAAGCAAAGGATAATCGTAAGACCAAATCCACATATAAATACGGACGATTTTTACCTTACGATAACCCAAAACATTTTTGAAACCAATATCTTGTCAGATATTATAATAATGTCTAAATACAAGTAAATAGAAATCTAGTAGAACACTTGCATCTCACGCTCTACATATATAGTCTACAAACAAAACCGTGGGCGCTTATTGGAAATTGGATTCCGACTATGACAAGGTATAGGACCACCTGCCGATAGTGTATCTCTAGAGGCGAATACACTGGGTTCAACAAGAACTCTTGCAACCCGGCCCTCACATGACCGACCGCTCATTTTGCTTGAGTGTATCGAATGTATATCACCAACGATTGGGAGCTACCCGTCGATTCCCGAAAAGGGACAACATCGAAATATATTAAAGAAGCAAATAATATTTTCTCTAGATAGGTGATTATACACCCTAATGGGAGCGACCCACATAGCCATGCTGCCTGGCCGATTTTTGTCATTTACCGGTTGTGAGCTTGAGGTTTGAATTCCCTTTTGGAACATCTGGTTACTATTCACTTTGAATACCACATTGTCAGATCTGTCAAGTCAATCACTAACGTCCAAAAATATTCTTTGGGTTTTAAAGAAGTGCACCTCTTTGCCATCGCTCGGTATATTTGTAAAAATCAATGTACGTGGTTTCAGGAAATACTCTGTCAGACATTCGTCCATACAAGTCATTCAGGAACAGGATGAACCGAAGGTACCCTCCTACTGCATCTCATATAAAAATCACCCCAAGGATCAGCAGCGAGAAGTCCTTGCAACCGTAGATTCCAACTACGACAGAACCTCAGTTTATCTCTAGGAGCTAACCAAAGATCATTAGCGGTTCTTCCAGTTTATGAAGATCTACGGTCTTCAATGCTCCATCTCGATCTTCTTTTGATCTCTTCACATAATTGTTGGTCGGAATGGTTTTCGAATATAAATTCGATCCCTGTCTTTCCGTACCAACAATCATATTGGATAGATTTGATAGTTGGTGATTCAACCATCAAAATAAATAGTGTTTCAATCATGAAAATCAAGTGAGTTCACTGGTTCTGTATTTGGTCTCACTTGGCCTTTTAATTAAACAAATGTAAATTCAAACTCTTAAATCTCTCGATATTTTAAATATAGTTTTCTCGCTTCTTATTTAACATAAGGTTATTCTTTAACAAATTCTCTTTTTAATACTTAGGAAATCCTATATCATATTCAGTTGTCTATTTTCACATTCAAAATATTAGTCACACTATTATCCAATATTGGGAAATCATTTCAACTTCGATTACTTTTTAATGAATTTCCATTAAAAGTAATTTATAAATTATTATTAACTAAAATAATAATTTGTTTTAATCATCAACCACTTCAGTAGTTAATTCCTTTATTAACAAAAATAATGGTAAACCTCTTTTTAAAAACTTATTAAAATTAAATAATATTCATTAAACTATTATATTTACAACGCACTAACTTATTAAAAATCTCAATTAAAAACGGTCGATTTTGTTAACTCAAAACTCGATTACCTCGTTAACCGATTCCAATTAATTCTCACTTTTAATTCATTAATAATATAACTAATTTAAATAATTCCATTTAATTATTTCTTAACAACCCAATTATCCAGATTTAATCGTTAGATAATTTTGCTTATTCTCATATTTACGAATCCGATTAACATTAGAATCGTCCTTATAAAATCAATTTGTAACTAATTATAAAAATAAGTATTATTTCTTTTTTATAAACCTTTATTCAAATAATATATTCAAAATCTGTCTTTAGTTCTAACATAAATTTCATAACTTTAGCTCTATCAATTCACCTAACGGTAAATCAATATAACCAAACAATTTACCTTTAGGCCATTTACTGCCGATTACTCAACCAATATAGCCCACTGGTTAAAACACAACACAGGTTGACTTTTCAGTCAATGATCACTACTAAAATCAATATCCAATCATGACAGTTCATATTTGATAATATGAATATAAATAATATATTTGAGGAATCCCGTTGGATCCCTCCAACCTGTTCTTCCCTGTATTCAAATGGTTATCTTCAAACCAGATCATTCCATTTAACTAAAAAAATTTATACAGTAAACAACAACTATTTAACATCGACCAATCAACCAATCAATTCAATCAGTTCAAACAATTTCAAACCATTAAACATGTTTATGTTATAAACGTGACCAATAAGGTAGGTTACCTTTATTGGAACCAATTGTTAAAATAACAATTTGGTATTTTACTAAAATTAAACGATGGTTTAATTTCATCAGTTAAATCAATAAACAGATATATATAACTAGCGAACAGTCAACCATAGCAAATAGAGCACACAAATTAAAACCCAATTTATATAAAATATAAATGGGAAAAACTGAGTGAGTTTAACTCACCTTCAATTGATTTATCCATAAAACGTTCTGGTTTCGTCAAAGTAGACAACGTTTAACTTAACCAGAATTTTACAGCTGATTCCATCATGGGCTAGGTCCATGTCGAGGCGCTTGTCGATGTGGTTCTGACACTTCTCGTTCCCTCGAATTCTGATTAGTTAGACATTCGATATAAATACTTCCAGTTTATAAGACCATTTAAATTAAAAACTTTAATTTAATTGCTAGTATTGGGCCTCACACTATATTTTGTTCAGCCCATAAGAATTTGAGAAGACCGTCCCCTCTTCTCTACATAAACATGGGATCCTCTTCCCTCACAAACCCTCTGCTGCCTCCTTCACAATTCACCACATCCAAATCTCAGATCCACTTCCCTTCCACGCTTCTTCTAAAAAAAATAAAAATAAGTTTACTAATAATCATCTCGTCTATACCCCGTTCATTTCCTTCCCCGTTTGCTCCTTCGATTCCCCTTCCAACCCAGCTCCACGCTGCTGCCACCGAGGACCCGTGATCTTCTAGCTCACCGAATCCCACATAAAAACGCGCACAAGCTCCACTTCATGCCACAAACCCAAAGTCAAACTCAAATACATGGGTTAATCCTTTAAATCTCCAGATTTCGAAAACCCTAAAGCAGGTTGACTTCCACCCTGCGAATCAACACCGTACTCGAAGCCAACATCCCGTATATAGTGTTGAGAAGCATTGATTCGCGACGCAGATGAGTATATTTCATGATTTTCGCTTTCGGTATTATTTCTTGTTTTGATTTTAGAGTGGTTCGAATGGGGTTTCCTCTCTACTGGTTCGATCTTTTTTTTATTGTAGAACTTGTGAAATGCTATGTGTTTTTGCGTGTATATATAGTTGTGGAAAATCCTGATAAGATCAATGTCACAATTCGAATTGTAACATCATAGGGTTAGAATTTCCTGCGTCTAGTTCTTAGATGATTCCTCTTTTAATTCCAGTTATGCTATTGAACTGTTGGTGATGGAAACATTATGGCAGCGTGATCATAGCAGGAAAAGTGATGGTTTTGTGTTGACTTTGTGATGTACTACCCTGTTCAGAGTATACCTACGCTGATCGAACTATTTAGGGCTTAGATTTAGTGAAGCTATGAATTGTTACTTCATTTAAAAACTGGAGAATCCATCTATTGTAGATTCCTGTATTCGATTTTTAAAAGTACGGTAGTACCTGTCTGAGATTTTGTATACAAATTGGTATTTTATATATATGAACATATCTAGCTGTTCATACTTTATTTCTAGCTGCTGTGATATTAATAAAAAAAATCTCTTATTACAGCTATGATCTACTTTGGTATTGGTGATAGAAATCCTGCTGCGTGATGCTTAGCAAAGAAAAGTGAAGATTTTGTTGGATTTTCCTATATTGGCATGTTCAGACATAGATTTTGTCTGTAATATACATACATACATATATATATATATATATATATATATATAGCTGCTTTGATTAGTTTGATATATATACATTAGATTGGTTTTCTCTTGTTGGTCATTGTACTATATAAATTTGGAGTAAAAATATATGAATATATTTGTTTTTCTTTGAGATGTTCCTAATACTTCTATAGCTGTCTATGTTACTGTTGTATTTACTGTTTTTATTAGTTGTTCTTATATGTTCATGTTACTACTTCCTTTAGGTTCATCAGCTGTTTAGATTACCGTTTCAGTTCGAATCACAGTTTTTATGGAGAAATTGAGTTTTTTTCTGTTTTACTGGAAGGAAAATGACATGTTTGTTGTACTTGAATTTGAGTTGAATTGTCTTTGTCTATTGGATTTTGCACTGGTACAGACAAGATATATAGTATGTTATTATCTTTGCATTGTATCTTTGCATTGAAAATATAAACAGTGTATTAAGCTTTAGGTTTGGTATTTTATTTTATTTTTAAATCTCATATGATGTCCATACAAATTAAATTCGAAAATAGTTGAATTGAATGATAATAAACCGGTATTATCGAATATATGTAAGCGAAATATCGTATAACTTCGAATAAGACTAGAATGAATTCCAAACTCGATAATTAGAAATTCGGTTTAAACAATATCTGAATATATATAAAAACTATTAATATTTTACTTAATAAACGTTATCGTTTTATAAAAAAAATCATAGCGACTATTTCAAAATTTGATTTGGCCATATCTTACAATTTACAATACAAAATCTGGATTTTTCTCTTTCATATGAAAATTATGATCAACACGGTTCCAATGTTCTCGTTTCACAGAAATCCGACTTATATCGGATCCTGTATATCGAGTTGATGTTCAAAATTCAATAGTACGAACTGCCGTGTCATTTCAAGCTCGATTTATATTATATAAATATATAATGTTCAAACTTCGTTTTCAAATAACTATTTAAATATTAAAACTCATTAATATCCCAAATATAATATTTAAAATAATAAATTAAATTAAATATTTAACTGCCAAAAATATGGGACGTTACATTCTTTCTCCCTTAAAATAATTTCGTCCTCGAAATTGCTAAGGTAAGAAAGAACGTTTCTAACCCCTTAATTTTCAAATCCCAAAAACCAATTCAATACCATACATAAATATTTTCAAGAACTTCAAAAAAATTCTAACACGTTAAATTCCCGGAAAAATTCGGTAGAGTCTCCCCTGTATGGAGTGACATCTGCGATATCGTAGGAACAAATAATATATATACATCGACCCACGCGGTCGGAAAACAAAAATCAAAACGCAAAATTTTATATTTTCGTGTAGGCGTACCTTTTACGAGCGCTACTGAGCATAATTGCCCAATTTACGACATTTTACGCAATCAACATAATCATCATGGCCTTCTGGTACCTGTGCTTGACTCAGTTCAACATGTCAGTGACAATTACATGAATTTCTTAAATAACATGTCCTTTATTAGCATGTATACTATACAGATTTCCAAAATCAAACAGGTGGCATCGCTTCATTCTAACAAGTATATGTGAATACTGGGGACAATTATTCAGTTTTAATTGATGTGAGATTCAATTCCAATTTATAATACTGGAATTTAGTTTTCAAATCTTCATTAAACCATTTAATGAATCCTATTCATTCAACTCATCATCAAATATTAAACAATTCACAACCAACAACCAATACACAAGCTGTAACACCCCGTGAATTCTATAACATTAAGCTTCACAAATTAAAGTGTAATTAATTCTAAATGAAAGAATTAAGGGAAATGGGTTATGACATTCCGTTCATCTCGGAATTCTGCTTGAGATAGAGTCCGAGTTTGCATGAATCGGACTCCGTATGAAGGAGTTATGACCTTCGGAAGTTTCAGAACAAAATTTAAAATTTTAACAGCTCAGTTTCAAATTCGAAATTCGAAAAACAGGTTCAAACTGGGCTAGGTGAGAAAATTCCCGCTAGGGACCAGGCCGACCATAGGTTCGTCCATGGTGTCGACCTTGTCACCCTAGGTCGACCATAGTGTCGACCTGGGTGTCGACCTGCCAGTCGACCTACCTGGTCCACCTGGCTGGCTGGGTCTGGCTCTGGCTCGAATTTCTGTGGCTCGGTGTGTCATTAGGGCTGACATGTCACCTCTTGATTCGCTCTTTGAACTTTGTATAGTCTTGATTCCTCCTGTCTTCATCTGACGGCTCAAAACAATTTAAAAATCTATATATACACCCTAAGTCTCAACTAAAAATTCACACAAAAAAATAAGATGGGAGCCGTTATGCTGCCAGGAAGGAATTGAGCGTAGCCGTCAAGAGAGAGGAGCTTAGAAACGAATCAAATTAAGAAGAAGACTAAAGCTTAATCAAATTAATCAACGAAATGTTAATCTACCCAAAGGAATGCATCTCAATTTCAAAATTCAGAATCTAGAATTCAAGATTCTGCATTCGTTGTAAGTATAGTGACCTTAGAGAATATGAATAAAAACTGTGACGTGATTCGATGTAAATGAAAATAGAATTGTGCTATTGTATGCTAATGATATAAATTCTGTGTATTGTAATGATTTTGTCATGACTTGTGTATTGATGTTTGTGGCCTAAATTGATTGATGCAAGCCTATCGAACAATTGTATATGAAAATAATGGCACTTGCAAGTTGTGGCAAAAACTAGAATTTGATCCCTTTACGTTTATGTCTATGGCATGGACTATATACATTCACTAAGTCTGAATTAAGGCTTATGTAAACATGTTCTAGATTTGAGACCTTTTATGCCTACATGACCCAAAACCTATGAACACATTCTTATGTTTATTTGCAAGTATAATTGGATCTATGTTAAGTATCGTTTGGGTTACATAAACTATGCAAGTTCATGTTGAAATAGGCTATATGATTAGATGTTAAAATTGGACATTTTGGTGAATATACAACATGTTAGTTTTGTGGTTGACATTATGCCACGTTAAACATGTTTAAACCCAAGTTTATATAACCCTAAACTGTGCCATTTCATATGTCACCTACTTAGTTATACTTTGATTTGAATGCAAGTTCACATGACCTATAATTTATGTTAGTTGAATCGCTAAATTGCAAGTTCATGCGCCACACACCTTTATGTATTGTAAAATGTTACATGTTCTTGATTTCTCCTTTTCTCACGTTTATAAAGTTGGGCTGATTGTAAGCGGTCAAAACGACGGCGGTGGGTGCACAGTGTAGGTTCTAACGGGGTGTGGGCGTGCACACACTCTGGAGCAGACAAACAGGGCACTGGGACACCAGTAGTTTAACCTATGCCTTCTAGAATTGTGTCGGGGCTGCCACCATGGGTCTTGATACACCCCATGGTGGGACCAACATAGGTATCTACAATTCTTGGGGGTCGTATGACACATGTTTACACGAGTAGGAGCCGATCTTTAGAAAATGGGGATCACTTCACCCTCAGCATGGGGTGCCAGTTAGAATAAGCTCAAGTAGGTGCAGAGATATAGTGTGGGTGCGATAGTACATTCGATTCTAAACGACACTTCCTTAGCTTGTGACACTTTCCTATTTTCAATTTATATCTATCAAGCCCTTTTTCTTATTCACATATTGAAGAGTTACTATATTTACTCAGCCTTTATGTCTGACTCTATTTTCTTTTCGTCTTCTTTTCTTTTGTCACCCCCAAGGTCCACAAGGAGGAAACAACTCAGCTCAGTCAGACTCTTTGCAAGCTCCAAGACCGTAGATGTATGGCTTGGATCTCTTTTGCTCGGATTATGGCTTTGGATATCACTATGGGGATTTTTGTCACTTTATTTATATTTTATGCTTCTTTAACAATTAAGACAGTAATGAGGTTGTAATATTGGAAGTATTTTGTGACAATTATGGAAATGTTTTGTTTGAACACGTATTGATGAAATAAAAGTCTGTTTGGTTTCCGCTGTTTAAAAGATGTGTATTTATATATTTCTTGTGTTTATCTGTGGCTTTTACTTATAAACCTCCACCAAAGTTAAGGTATTCCCTCTGTGAGTGACCTTAACGGAGGTGGGGTATTTCACTTGGTATCAGAGCCTAGGTTTACCAGAATAGATAAAAAAATTTGAAAACTATTTTCAAAAAGAAGTTTAAAGAAGCATTTTCAAGAAAAGTTTTGATATTTTAAAAGGCATAATCCCCCAAAAGCCATATGCACTATCTATTTAGCCTTTGTTTTGAATCTTTCCTTTTCGTTTCAGCATGTCTGGGGATCTTACTCCCCAGCTGCAGATGCTTTTACTACTCCTCCTCCTCTACGTAAAACAGCAAGCGGAAGAATTGCAGAAAGAGAAGACGGATAATAGTCAAGGAGGAAAGGATCACAACAATAATAATAAGGCACGTGAGAAAAGGAAATGTTATTTCTGTGGCATTGTTGGGCATATAGTCCAGGATTGTAGAAAGAAGAAGATGAAGATGGGGGCATGCTTTCATTGTGGTGATATTGGACATATCAACAAGAACTTCCCTAAGAAGCAAGGGCAAGGCCCGCAAGCAGGACCTTCTGGGGGTACCTCTTTAACTTCTTCTTCTAGATACTTTGTTTTATCTTGCTTATCTTCTCAATTTATCTTGAGAACCTTAAGAAATATTTCTGTAGAAATCTTAGTTTATCTGTATGATCATCTAGTTCGCACTCTCTTTGATTCTGGTGCATCACTCTCCTTTATTTCATCTGCTTTAGTAGAATCTCTGCACCTAGACACTAGTATGGTAGAAGATCCCTTGGTTGTTTCAAATCCAATTGGGGGCTCGCACTACACCGTAATGGCCATTTGGCAACTCTTATTTTTTTCAACTGCCAACACTTATATGTGTTGTAGACTAGTGACACTAATATGTGTTGCGGTAGTAAAAATGTGTCACCAAAAATGTGCCAACACTTGTTTGTGTTGGTATGCCTAGTCAACCCTTATATTCTGAGGGCAAAATGGTAAGCTCTCACAGCCATAACCTAATCGATACTCAATCCTTTCTCCCCAACGCTTATCCCTAAGAAGGCCGGGTCATAATCAAATAAAAAAAAGGACTTCGATGAATTGATACAGGCGATTACCTAATCGATGTCGATATCAGATACTAAGGATTTTGGATTTCTCAAATCGGTGTTAGCCTCTCAAATCCTCTCTCCACTCGTTTCTCAATCATGAATTCGAATTGGGGCTTCTAGGAATCGACGGCTTCTAGGAATTACTATAAGAGGTAAATAAATCGATTTCACTTCGTTGTGTTTGTTCGATTGATATAAGTATGCTTATAAATGGTTGAAAGTTTAATGATTATATGGAATTGGATTAAGATGCACAGTGGAAGCTATTATATAAAATATTTTAAAATTTTCAACATAATCAAGGTTAACTAAATGCATGTTTAACAACCGTAGGACATAGAGCCAAACTGACTTACAATGGCCATTATGGTGTAGTGTACGTTGGAGATAAGTGATGTGAATCTTTTAGTTTTGTGGATGGACTTGGCAAGCCTAGATAGAATTAATTCAGGTTGTTATCAATTATGTTACTTGAAATATTTTTTGTGCTTGCTACATTAGGGAACGAAAAATAATTTCTTGTGCATTACAAAATTTGATAATCATTGATCTATACCAAGTGCAATATATTAGCTTCTGCCTTGTTATATTTTTGTGGTACTAACTTTAACGGTAGTATTCAAATTGGTAAACTGATTTGAAAAGTTGACAATTGGAGTTTTCATACTTTTTGTTGCTTTGGCCTTGTACTGTAACAATCTTGCATCATCATTTATTTTTCTTTTTTGCTGGTTAATAGTTAAACTAGGTAAACTTTTATGTGTTATTTGTTCTATATCTAGAGGTGGAAAAAGACTGTTGATTGCTACAGCCTAGGTCAGGGTTTAATGCCTGCTAGTTTTAAAGTCCGATCTGCACCTTTAGATGATAACAGCGGCTCGTATGAGGACGTTTTGGATCCTAATTTTGGTGAAGCTGCTATAGGGAGAGTAGCACCAGTTGATTCTGGTGAGTCATTACGCATGCACACACATTATTTGTTTATAAGGTATAATTTGGAAGTCAACTGGTCATCAAGTCTTTCTATAAGTGGCAACTGTCAGTCTATTTGCTTTATGTGCTCATCTTTGATCCATTATAGGTAATAGCTATGCTTTTGATCTTTAACTAATTATGAGGTTGATATACTTCAATCGGTTGTACCAAACATCCCAAGTTGAATTTGTAGCTTATATTAGTTTATCCGTTATAGGCAATAGCTAGGCAATCTATTATCTGATTATTTTTTTGCTTATATTTGTGTATCCCAGTTTATCATTTGCTACTATAGTTACATTTACACCTTATTATTTGTAGTTGTCAGTTTTTATTTATTTTAGCAAGACCAATTGATAACATGAAGGGTTATCGATCTGCGTTTATCAGATCCTTTTTATAATGATTTTTCGGCTTAAGATCACCACCAACACTTCTCTCATCTGTAGTGTACTTTTGTGCCTAACACATCCTCAATATTTATTTATTAGACTTGGTCTTCTTTGCTGACTTTTTTAGTGTAGAATCTAAACCCAGATTGTTTTGATGAATCTGATAGAAAAATTAGGACCCAGGGAGGTATTTCTAGTTGACCTTACATATATAGAAAATAGATTCCCTTTATTTAGTTGGGGTCTATTTAGGATTCGATTATGCATAGGTTCTCAATTTTTAATTTTTATAAATGCAATCCACGTTATAGGTTATTACTAACAAAAGATTGGCCACTAAGTGTAAGCTCTTGTTATATTAAGCAATGTCTTTATTTAAGTTAAACTGTTGTAACTGATATACAAGCACATTTATTGGCGATGATATTGTTTGAATTCAATTGCAATATGTATTCTGAAGTTGGATGTTGTATTCTGTATATAATAAAGATAGTGTTGCTTCTGACAAATTTACTTGAATTAATATTTTATCTTGCATGCTGTGGTTTTTTGGTTATTTATGCAGGAACAAGTGAAATGAAGCGCATTCATTCTTTTACTTTATTAACTGGCTGTGTTAAGGCCCCAGTATAAATGGTGAAGCACAACTATAAATCTGGTATTGATTTTCATTCCTTTTGTTCTTCTGCTATTGTTTATTTTTTATTTTATTTTTATGCCTACCATGTATTAATTTATAGCTGTCTTACACCAACATGTTTCAACCATTGCTTTTCGGATTTTGTGGAGGAGTATTTCAACTGGGATGATGTGAAGAACGCATTCCATGCTACTGTGTCGGGAAAAACCGGTGGGAGATGGAAAGTTTGCAAGTATGATGTAACTATGATATTTATTTTTTTATTTAACTTAGCCAATTGTAGACTGATGTGTGTCATTTTCATCTGATATAGCGATGATATATTGAATACATATAACTTCACGGTGTTTTCCACTCTTCCTATATATTCCAAGCTCATTAAAGCTGGGTTAAAAATTTGGCTCTACAGGTTAGTTTATTTTTATAGAAAGACTACAATTTTTTTTTCTTTAGTTATCAGTTATCTCATTCAAACATTTATATGCCTTTCAATGGCACTCTATGGTGCAACACCCCATCAGTCTTCTGAGTTCCCCAAGTTTCGATTTATATGATAGTTGATTCTCTCTCTTTGCGCAAACTTTTGGAGACTGCTGATTTCATCTTTGATGAGTATTGCATGTCCGTACGAAATGTTCGGAGTTTCCATCGACTGGTTCTCTTTAGTTGCTTTTTCCCTCTTTTTGTATACTCACTCCTCTTATCTGTATTTAACACATGATTTCACTCCACCTGTTATATTTGTGAGATTTATCTATTTACTTACTATTTTAGGAAAAATGCACTTTTTCTCCTGTTATGCAGCAAACAACATTTATCTGTTTTCATTGAACAGGTACACAAACGACTGATATGCAGATGACAACTGCAACAAATGGTTAGCACCAATTGCTCTATCAATCGAAGAATTTATAAACAGCTCCTAAGATCCATCCCTTAGGTGTTCTACCATGGATTCTAAACACTGAGCTTCCAGATATATCTGCAGCGAACATGTACTAAATGAACAAGGTAAGAATAAGGGTAGAAAACTTGAAACATAACTGAACAAGCGCTTTTCATACAAAGTTATGGTTCAATTCAAATAATATTCAGCTTCATAGACATCAAACTTTGATTGTATCCTACATTTGTTAGGTTAATCATCTGACCGATAAATTCCCAGCCATTATTTGTACAGAGTAAAATATAGGCCTAACCGTATATGTTAACCATTTTGTTGTATTAGCATCGAGTTATTGTTTATGTACATGCTTTGTATAAATACAGTTCTATGCGTATGCGTTTCACACTTTTGCATTTTCAGTTCGACCAGAGTGATGACAAGTACTAGCTTTCGGAACATGGGTCAAAATCAGTTTTACTTGCAAAGTGATCGGTTTGTTTCTTCATCTTCTTTGCATCCTATGGTCACTTTGGACCTCGCCACTCCAAGGTAGTTTAACACTGAGTCGATATTAGCTGTAGTTCAGGTTCTTTTTATCATTTATATATTGGTAGAGTATTTTATTCTAACAAATAATATGTTCGAATCCTTTTTTAAGTTTTCCGCATATATACAAATCTTTTAAAAAAAATATACTTTGTAAATATTTACTGGAGAAATCTACCAATATTTGAATATTTTTAGTTTTGGCCATGTACATACTTGCATGGAAGTCTAAATATTTGAACATTTGATATTTGCGGGCTTCTTTCTAAATATTTTCTTTTATTCAATAAAAGGTTAAATGATTTGTTTTTAACTATACAAATATGCAATTAATGTACTGCTTAATTTAAAACTGAGCGGCTCAGTTTGCGCCAAAACTGAGCCTCGGATCAGTAAAACTGAGCCTCGGTTTGCTCCAATACTGTGCCTCGGCTCAGTTTTGCAGTTCACTTGTTATTTCTCAGTTTTGAAATGATAACTTGTTATTTATCATTTTCGCAAATACACTTATTATTTATCAGTTTTGCAATTTGCTAAATGAGTGCATTTATATTTTGTAGGCACTTGTGGAGGAGGAGGGAAAAAAACAGAATTTGGAATGTAATGGCAATGGAAAAGCAAATATGTGTGATCTTGACAATGGTCTTATCTTTAGTAAAACTTTGTATTGTTTTTTGTAATTTGAACTTGATATTATGGTATTTTGAAATTGGAAGCATTGTGCTAAAGTGACATTGTTGAATTTGAAATATGGAAGTGTACCAAATACTTTTATTTGAATTGATATGTTGAATTATATATGTGATTGAAAATCATAAAGACATGTTATATAAGTGTTTGCAATTTATATATGCCAACATTTATGAGTTAGTAGGATTATGATACTGACATTTATAAGTGTTACCATATCTTATGGTTCCAACATTTATAAGTGTTAGAAATGAATATGTTTGTAACTCTTATAAGTGTTACCATATCTTATGGTTCCAACATTTATAAGTGTTAGTAATGAATTTCCTGTAACACTTATAAGTGTTACCATATCTTATAGTTCCAACAATTATAAGTGTTAGCAATGAATATGTTTGTAACACTTATAAGTGTTAGCAATGAATATGTTTGTAACACTTATAAGTGTTAGCGGTTACTCTGTTTGTAACACTTATAAGTGTTACAGGAAATTCCTCACACGCCGTTGGTGACACTTAAAAGTGTTACAGAAATTATTTGTAACACATATACTTGTTGGGAATCCACTGTTTTGGTGTAGTGTCGGCTTATTTGTCGATGGTTTGCTTGGATTTGAAAATCTCTATTCTAAGTGTTGAATTTAGATGTAGTGCCTTTGTTTTGGGCTTCTCAGGGTATGGACTGACCTTAGGCATGGACTGGTTATCCAGTAATGGCGCCATTCTTGATTGTGAGAAAAGAGTAGTTAGACTCTTGACTCGACTTGGTAACACTCTAGAAATTTCTTGTAATCCCTTAAATGCTGTTATGCTTAGTTATCTAGTGTCGCTTGATGCTTCTGATGAGAATTTGTAGTTAGTTAGAGTAGTCCGAGAATATCCGGATGTCTTTGAGGAGGTGAAGGGCTTACCTTCGAGGCGGGAAATAGACTTCTGCATATATCTTGTGGATAATGCAAAGCCTGTAGCTTTACCTGTCAAACACATGGCTCCAAAGGAGAGAAAGGAGATCAGTAAGCAGGTTAAAGAACTTCTCGAAAAGGGGTCCATTAGACGGAGCATTTCGGAATGGGGTGCTCTAGTGGTGTTCGCAACCAAAGCGGACAGTTCGCCTCGCCTTTGCGTCGACTATAGGGAGTTAAACAAATTGACCAAGAAAAATAGGCACCCTCTTCCCTGAATCGACGATTTGTTTGATCAGCTTGTAGGTGCGTCGGTCTTCTCCCAACTTGATCTGGCAACTGGGTTCCATCAGCTAAGAGTAGCTGATGACAGCATTGATAAAACGGCGTTCAGAACCCCAAATGGTTTCTTCGAGTGGCTTGTCATGCCTTTCGGCTTGACAAACGCACCCGCTTATTTCGTAGACCTAATGATCAGGGTGTTCAGAGAATTCCTCAACAAATTTATGGTTGTCTTCGTAGATGATATCTTAATCTTCTCAAAGAACGAGGAAGAACATGCTCAGCATCTGAAAGAAATCATGGATACTCTCCGTGCACATCAGCTAAAAGCCAAATTCTCCAAGTGCCACTTTTGGAGAAAGGAGGTAAGATTTCTGGGGCATATAGTGTCCAAAGAGGGGTTGGCTGTGGACCCCGCGAAAGTGGTGGCAGTGCAAGATTGGAAGACACCAAGAAATGCAACCGAAGTTCGAAGCTTTCTTGGGCTAGCCGGTTTTTACCGAAAGTTTATTAGGGATTTCGCGAAAATCTCAGCCCCACTCACAAGGCTAACAAAGAAGAATTTGGCGTTCACTTGGGATTTGGACTGCGAGTTTACTTTCCAACGATTAAAAAGGGCTCTTACAACAGCTCCAGTTCTAACTCTGCCTGACGGAAGCAAAATGTTCATAGTATACATAGATTCATGTGGAATAGGACTAGGCGCCATCCTAATGCAAGAAGGAAGGGTAGTAGCTTATGGTGGAAGACAATTGAAAGTTCATGAAAAGAACTACCCAACCCACGATCTTGAGTTAGCCGCCATCGTCTTTGCGCTTCAGTCTTGGCGCCATTATCTCCTAGGTGAGAAGTTCGAATTATACACTGACCATAAATCGTTGAAATATCTCTTCTCGCAGAAGGATCTTAACTTGAGGCAGCAAAGATGGATGGAGTTTCTTGCCTCGTATGACTTTGAAATTTCCTATACTCCCAGCAAAGGCAACGTAGTAGCAGACGCGTTGACCCGAAAGAAACTGACCTTTAGCCCTCTCTTTGTGGAAAGGCAAAGCCTGGAGTATATAGCCAGTTTTAAATTTAGGCCCTCCTCGGATTTTGTACCGGGTTTGCTAGCATCTCTCGAAGTACGCCCAACTCTCTTGGACTCAATAGGGGCTGCACAACGTGAAGACCCTCAGCTTGTTGATGTGATTGATAAACTTATTAGGGGTGAGAATTCTAGTCACCTCAGTAGATACGCCATCGATGATAAGGGTTAGCTGAGGTGAGATGGAAGATTATGCGTCCCACAAGCAAGGGAGTTGACAAAGAAGGTTGTCGAGGAAGAGCATCATTCCAAGATGACTATACACCCTGGCGGTGATAAGATGTATAAGGATATAAAAAGAACTTTCTTTTGGAGTGGCATGAAGCAGGACGTGGCAGATTTCGTTTCTAAGTGCATGACCTGCCAATAGGTCAAGGCGGAACAGAAGAAGCCTTGAGAACTACTTCATCCTTTAGAGGTCCCACAGTGGAAGTGGGATAGCATTTCAATGGACTTCACTGATGGACTACCTAGGTCGAGAAGAGTCAATACTAGCATTTGGGTAATAGTGGATAGGCTTACTAAAAGCGCCCACTTTATACCTGTTAAAAGTAGAAGGATTGCTGCATCTATAGCATCTCTTTATCTCAAGGAAATAGTTCGACTCCATGGGATACCCTCCAGCATTGTTAGTGACCGAGACCCTATCTTCACAAGCGAGTTTTGGCAGTGTCTACAAGAAGATGTAGGCACACAGTTATGTTTGAGCACGGCCTATCACCCCCAAACCGATGGCCAGATGGAAAGGGTGAATAGAGTTTTAGAGGATCTTTTAAGACTTTGTGTTCTTGACTTTGGAGGGACATGGGAGGATCACCTTCCTTTAGTGGAATTTGCCTACAACAACAGCTACCAATCTACCATAGGCATGGCACCCTTCGAAGCCTTGTATGGAAGACCGTGAAAATCACCAACATGTTGGTGGGAGTCTACAGATAAGCTTGTACTTGGGCTAGACATGATTCGAGAGACTTCAGAGAAAGTGGACTTGATACGGAGAAGGATGAAGACAGCCCAAGACAGACAAAAATCCTACGCCGACAAAAGAAGGACCGACCTTGAGTTTGAGGTTGGGGACAGGGTTTTCCTTAAGGTATCTCCTTTAAGGAACGTCGTTCGCTTTGGATCTACAGGAAAGCTAGCACCAAGATTTGTAGGACCGTTTCCTATCATCGAGAACGTTGGGAAGATGGCCTATAGATTAGAGCTACCCGAGAGACTGGCCGGAGTTCACAACGTCTTTCATGTTTCTCACCTCCGGAAGTGTTTGCATGAGTCTGCGGAAGTGGTGGAACCTAGCATTCTAGAAGAAGCCGAAGTGGAACATGAAGCAACTATGAGGAGAGTCCCAACCCACATCTTAGGAACTGAAAGCTCGTTAAAGTTCAATGGAACGACACCGAGGAAGACGCGACTTGGGAAACTGAGGACAGAATACGCGCTGCCTACCCTCTTCTTCTTAAGGGTACATCTTTGGTCTCTCTTTTTCCTTAAGTTATGCTTTATCTATATTTTTAGGTATATCTCCTCGGTCCTTTTCTTAACTCCTTAGGTAGAAAACAAATGGATGCAAACATGTATTTGAAAACATGTTATGGATGATGGCTGCAAATGGTTGCTAGTGATTGCTAGTGGTTGCTCGTGGATGCATATACACACACCCCCTAGGTTTTGGATTGGCTCGGTCAATTCATATTGCATATGCATATATGTATTCTCATTTGTATATGGTTGAAACTTGATATGCTGTCATATGGTTGTCGCATTTGTATGAATAGTTGTGCACTCATATAGAATTATTAGTAGGAAAAATTTGCATACATAATGGATTCATGACACTTACATGATTCACATTGAGGAGGTCAATTGAATCAGTAGACCGCCTGATTTCTGCATTAGATAAGGACATGTACACACACAATGCATATGGTCATGAAGCATTAGAATTCTTTTAAGGACAGTGGACGCCTGTGTTTGTTGGTTGAGTACATGGACAGTTGGGTGGTAGGATATACATTCTTCCTAAGTTGAAGATTTCGGGGACGAAATCCTTTTAAGGGGAGGAGAATGTAACACCCCATGAATTCTATAACATTAAGCTTCACAAATTAAAGTATAATTAAATCTAAATGAAAGAATTAAGGGAAATAGGTTACGCCATTGCGTTCGTCTCGGAATTCTGCTTGAGATAGAGTCTGAGTTTGCGTGAATCGGACTCCGTATGAAGGAGTTATGACCTTCGGAAGTTTCAGAATAAAATTTAAAATTCTAATATCTCAGTTTCAAATTCAAAATTCGAAAAACAGGTTCAAACTGGGCTGGGCGGGAAAATTCCCGCCCAGGGACCAGGTCGACCATAGGGTCGACCATGGTGTCGACCTTGTCATCCCAGGTCGACCATAGTGTCGACCTGGGTGTTGACCTGCCAGTCGACCTACATGGTCGACCTGACTGGCTGGGTCTGGCTCTGGCTCGAATTTCTATGGCTCGGTGTGTCATTAGGGCTGACATGTCACCTCTTGATTGGCTCTTTGAACTTTGTATGGTCTAGATTCCTCCTGTCTTCATGTGACGGCTCAAAACAATTTAAAAATCTATATATACACCCTAAGTCTCAACTAAAAATTCACACAAAAAAATAAGATGGGAGTCGTCATGCTACCAGGAAGGAATTGAGCATAGCCATCAAGAGAGAAGAGCTTAGAAACGAATCAAATTAAGAAGAAGACTAAAGCTTAATCAAATTAATCAATGCAACGTTAATCTACCCAAAGGAACGCATCTCAATTTCAGAATTCATAATCCAGAATTCAAGATTCTGCATTTGTTGCAAGTATAGTAACCTTTCTGAATATGAATAAAAACTGTGACGTGATTCGATGTAAATGAAAATAGAATTGTGTTATTGTATGGTAATGATATAAATTCTGTGTATTGTAATGATTCTGTCATGACTTGTGTATTGATGTTTGTGGCCTAAATTGATTGATGCAAGCCTATTGAACAATCGTATATCAAAATAATGGCACTTGCAAGTTGTGGCAAAAGCTAAAATTGGATCCCTTTATGTTTATGTCTATGGCATGGACTATATACATTCACTAAGTCTGAATTAAGGCTTATGTAAATATGTTCTAGATTTGAGACCTTTTATGCCTACATGACCCAAAACCTATGAACACATTCTTATGTTTATTTGCAATTATAATTGGATCTATGTTAAGTATCGTCTGGGTTACATAAACTATGCAAGTTCATGTTGAAATAGGCAATATGATTAGATGTTAAAATTGGACATTTTGGTGAATATACAACATGTTAGTTTTGTGGTTGACATTATGCCAAGTTAAACATGTTTAAACCCAAGTTTGTATAAGCCTAAACTATGCCATTTCATATGTCGCCTACTTAGTTATACTTTGATTTGAATGCAAGTTCACATGACCCATAATTTATGTTATTTGAATCGCTAAATTGCAAGTTCATGCGCCACACACCTTTATGTATTGTAAAATGTTACATGTTATTGATTTCCCCTTTTCTCACGTTTATAAAGTTGGGCTGATTGTAAGCGGCCAAAACAACAACGGTGGGTGCACAGTGTAGGTTCTAACGGGGTGCGGGCGTGCACACACTCCGGAGCAGACAAACAGGGCACTGGGGACACCAGTAGTATAACCTATGCCTTCTAGAATTGTGTCAGGGCCGCCACCATGGGTCTTGATACACCCCATGGTGGGACCAGCATAGGTATCTACTATTCTTGGGGGCCGTATGACACATGTTTACGCGAGTAGGAGCCGATCTTTAGAAAATGGGGATCACTTCACCCTCAGCATGGGGTGCCAGTTAGAATAAGCTCAAGTAGGTGCAGAGATATAGTGTGGGTGCGATAGTACATTCGATTCTAAACGACACTTCCTTAGATTGTGACACTTTCCTGTTTTCAATTTATATCTATCAAGCCCTTTTTCTTATTCACATACTGAAGAGTTACTAGATTTACTCAGGCTTTGTGTCTGACTCTATTTTCTTTTCGTCTTCTTTTCTTTCGTTTCCGCCCCCAGGTCCACAGGGAGGAAACAACTCAGCTCAGTCAGACTCTTTGCAAGCTCCAAGACCGTAGATGTATGGCTTGGATCTCTTTTGCTCGGATTATGGTTTTGATATCACTATGGGGATTTTTGTCACTTTATTTATGTTTTATGCTTCTTTAACAATCAATAAAGTAATGAGGTTGTAATGTTGGAAGTATTTTGAGACAATTATGGAAATGTTTTGTTTGAACACGTATTGATGAAATAAAAGTCTGTTTGGTTTCCGCTGTTTAAAATATGTGTATTTATATCTGTCTTGCGTTTATCTGTGGCTTTTACTTATAAACCTCCACCAAAGTTAAGGCATTCCCTCTGTGAGTGACCTTAACGAAGGTGGGGTGTTTCACAACCAAATCTATTAAATTTACATTCAATATTAATATTTTATTTTGGTTTCACATATTTGAACATCAATCGATTAACATTCGACTGATTTTTATTTGAGTGTTATTCATATTCCAAATTTATTTGTTTCAATTTCAATTTCATTAATTAAATTTTACCTAACAAAGTTAAGTTTCAATTCAATTCTCATTCTAATTTGAACTACATTTAAATCAATCAAACATACCAAATATAATAGAAGAAAACAATTTCTTTTCTATATAAAAATATACTTTGGGCAAAATTATTTCATTTGCTCCCTTTACAAAACAATATTATGTCAGTCATCATTTCAAAATTGAATTGATCAAATAACACAATACAAAACATTTTTATAACATATACAAATACGCTCCCTTATATATATACACTCAAACTCAATCTAGGGTATTACTAACCCCATCTCTATCGAGTTATACCACAGAGCCAAGGTTATTCCTAAACCTCGCTCTGATACCACTGTAACGACCCAAGAATTTTCGGCCTCGAAAATCGACAAAAATATCTTTACCGTAACTCATGCCGACCTTCTAAACACCGAAAACACTGGATAGTTAATAGAAAGAAATTAGAGGGTGAGATAAGAAAGAAAGAAATATTAGAATAGTAGAAGAAGAAGAAACAACACAAAACATAGTCTCACATCGCAGCGGAACAAAATATAATACAAAGATAAATCTTTATTGAGAGCTTTAAAAATACTTATAATATCAGAGTACATCACACAATGGGACAGTTATAATAACCTGTTCCCATATACAACACACAGCGGAATAGTAGCTATATAATATCATACGTCTGAACATCCCCAGCTCGTCTCTGGACTTCACAGCATTCGATAACCTGAACCTGTACACCCCCAGCTAATCCGAGCATTTACAAAACACCGGGTCAGTCTGGTGAACCAGAGTGAGATAAACACAATAAGTTTAAGGGTATCACACAACCTGATTTTTTTTAAAGTAAAAATCTTTCAAAGCAAAGGATAATTGTAAGACCAAATCCACATATAAATACGGATGGTTTTTACCTTACGATAACCCAAAATATTTTTGAAACCAATATCTTGTCTGATATTATAATAATGTCTAAATACAAGTAAAAAGAATTCTAGTAGAACACTTGCATCTCACGCTCTATATATATAGTCTACAAACAAAACTGTGAGCGCTTATTGGAAATTGGGTTCCGACTATGACAAGGTATGGGACCACCTGCCGATAGTGTTTCTCTAGAGACGAATACACTGGGTTCAACATGAACGTCTTGCTATCCGGCCCTCACATGACCGACCACTCATTTCGCTTGAGTGTATCGAATGTATATCACCAACAGTTGGGAGTTACCCACCGTTTCCCGAAAAGGGACAACATCGAAATAGATTAAAGAAGCAAATAAGATTTTCTCTAGATAGGTGATTATACACCCTAATGGGAGCGACACACATAGCCATGTTGCCTGCCCGATTTTTGTCATTTACCGGTTGTGAGCTTGAGGTTTGAATTCCCTTTTGGAACATCTGGTTACTATTCGCTTTGAATACCACATCGTCATATCCGTTAAGTCACTAATTGACACCCACAGATATTCTTTGGGTTTTAAAGAAGTGCCTCTCTTTGACACCGCTCGGTATATTTGTAAAAATCAACGTACGTGGTTTCAGGAAATACTCTGTCAGACATTCGTCCATACAAGTCATTCAGGAACAGGATGAACCGAAGGTACCCTCCTACTGCATCTCGTATAGGAATCACTGCAAGGATCAGCAGCGAGAAGTCCTTACAACCCATAGATTCCAACTACGACAAAACCTCAGTTTATTTCTAGGAGCTAACCAAAGATTATTAGCGGTTCTTCCGGTTTATGAAGATCTATGGTTTTCAAAGCTCCATCTCGATCATCTTCTGATCTCTTCATGTATTTGTTGGTCGGAATGGTTTTCGAATATAAATTCGATCCCGGTCTTTCTGTACCAACAATCATATTGGAAAGATTTGATATTCAGTGATTTAACTATCAAAATAAACAGTGTTTCAATCATGACAATCCATTGAGTTCACCAGTTCAGTATTTGGTCTCACTTGGCCTTTTAATTAAACAAATGTAAATTCAAACTTTTAAATCTCTCGATATTTTAAATATAGTTTTCTCGCTTCTTATTTAACATAAGATTGTTCTTTAACAAATTCTCTTTTTAATACTTAGGAAATCCTATATCATATTCAGTTGTCTATTTTCACATTCAAAATATTAGTCACACTATTACCCAATATTGGGAAATCATTTCAACTTCGATTATTTTTAATGAATTTCCATTAAAAGTAATTTCTAAATTATTATTAAGTAAAATAATAATTTATTCCAATCATTAACCACTTCAGTAGTTAATTCCTTTATTAACAAAAATAAATGGTAACCTCTTTTTAAAAACTTATTAAAATTAAATAATATTCATTAAACTATTATATTTACAACGCACTAACTTATTAATAATCTCAATTAAAAACGGTCGATTTTGTTAACTCAAAACTCGATTACTCGTTAACCGATCCCAATTAATTCTCACTTTAAATTAATTAATGATATAACTAATTTAAATAATTCCATTTAATTATTTCTTAACAAACCAATTATTCAAATTTAATCGTTAGATAATTTTGTTTATTCTCACATTTACGAATCCGATTAACATCAGAATCGTCCTTATAAAATCAATTTATAATTAATTATAAAAATAAGTATTATTTCCTTTTTTATAAACCTTTATTCAAATAATATATTCAAAATCTATCTTTATTTCTAACAAAAATTTCATAACTTCAGCTCTATCAATTCACCTGATGGTAAATTAATATAACCAAACATATTTACCTTTAGGCCATTTACTGCCGATTACTCAACCAATATAGCCCACTGGTTAATACACAACACAGGTTGACTTTTCAGTCAATGATCACTACTAAAATCAATTACCCAATCATGACAGTTCATATTTGATAATATGAAAATAAATAATATATTTGAGGAATCCCATTGGATCTCTCCAACCTGTTCTTCCCTGTATTCAAATGGTTATCTTCAAACCAGATTATTCCATTAAACTGATAAATTTTATACAGTAAACAACAACTATTTAACTTTGACCAATCAATTCAATCAGTTCAAACAATTTCAAACCATTAAACACATTTACTTTATAAATGTGACCAACAAGGTAGATTATCTTTATTGGAACCAATCGTTAAAATAACAATTTGGTATTTTACTGAAATTAAACGATGGTTTAATTTCATCAGTTAAATCAATAAATAGATATATAACTAGCGAATATTTAACCATAGCAAACATAGCACACAAATTAAAAACCCAATTTATATAAAACATAAATGGAAAAAAAAACTGAGTGAGTTTAACTCACCTGCAATTGATTTATCCATAAAACATTCTGGTTTCGTCAAAGTAGACAGCGTTTAACTTAACCAGAATTTTACAGCTGATTCCATCACGGGCTAGGTCCATGTCGAGGCGTTTGTCGATGTGGTTCTGACACTTCTTGTTCCCTTGAATTCTGATTAGGTAGACATTCGATATAAACACTTCAAATTTATAAGACCATTTAAATAAAAAAATTAATTTAATTGCTAGTATTGGGCCTTACACTATATTGGGCCTTACACTAATGTAGTCCAATCTACTATCACCCCAGATGCGGGCAACCTCGAGAAGAGAACTGGAAGTGCTATTCTAATTCGGTTCAATCGTACCGGGCTCGGCTCGGCCCCCTAGTCACACCAATCCGAGAACCTCAGACAATCTAGAACCAAACCCGAGGCTTGGTACCACCTCCCACCATCACTCGAGGGAAACACAAGACCGACCCTGAACGCGCAAGACATACTTCCACAATCTATTGTGCTCTGCCTAAAGCCAATGATGTAGAATTGGATTCGTGACAATGACTTCTCAGGGACGGGAATCAAATTTCCAACATTTTCAAATGCTTCACTTGAGGTACCACTTTTCAACATGACATGGATAACATCCATCGCGGCTCCTTTAGCGGGAAATCAGGAATTCTCGCAACCTACCGACTTTAAGCTGCCAGCTTTAGAGTTGTACATTATTAGGATGGATTCTACCATACATCTTATGTGTTACATGTAGCACATGGAAGTACTATCGGTGTCCGTTAACGTCATGGCTAAGTGCTTCCCTCTTTACCTGACAAACACCATTGCCATGTGGTTTTAGCAGTTAACATCTGAATCAATCAACAACTAGAACATGTTGGCCACCGGCTTCATTGAGCAATTTAGGGTCCTATAGCTCGGCACAAAGTGCCATGTTCCTCAATTCTATTAAGTAGCATTCCGATGAAGCCCTTGTTCTTTCCTGTAAAGGTTCGATGCTGCTGGCATCGGTAGATTGACCACAACCGTCCATGGTACTTACGGCAGCTATGGTCGGCGTCTTGGATAAAATGGATTTCAAGATCTCCCTATAGTGGGATCCTCTTAAAGACCTCGGTGATTTCAACTATGAGGTGGATAGATTCCTCCGGCAAGCTTATGTTAATATAGAGATGGATAATCTCGATGTACTTTCGGTAAAGGATGGAGGACTATTCACTACTGGCCAGAACAAAGGAAAGGGCCCGAAAAAGTGTGACAGGAATGTGTGGTTCCGAAGAGAACCTGAATGTGATAGATACACTAACCTCAACTCGTCACTACTATATATATATCTTGAAATGCGAGGAAGTATTCCTTTTCCTAAGCCTCCCAAGAGGGAGCCAACCCAGAAAGAACGTGAATCTGGAAAGCACTGTATGTTCCACAATATGGCAGGTGATGGTACTAACGATTGCAGACACTTGTGTAATCTCATCAAAGAAGGGGTTAAATGTAGAGAGCTAAACGAGTATGTAAAGAAATCTATAGCGATCATACCGGCACTGATACACACCCATGCTCCTCAGAATGGTCCCCATGCTCCTTGGAATGGGAGGGATCCCGAGCCAAGCAATCGTGACATCATCATTAATTGATCTAGATTAGATTGTCTTGATTCTACTGCATTTCTTTGGATATAAGATATGTATCTGTGTTTCTTTAATATTTTCGGATGGCTACGTCAACTCATATATACACGGGTACTAGGCTTTAATCCGCGAGCATACTACGTTCTTGACAATAAAACCATCTGACAAATAAATGGCTAAGTTGAAGTACACACGTATGTGGTTAGGATTTAGTCCTAAGTTGTGCTCTGGATTCAACGATAAACCAATCAGGATTTGTTTTGAATTAGTAATAATTTCTAGAATTAATAAAACCTATCTTCAAGCATGGGTTATGTTTGACAAATATAAGTATTTTGTCAGGATTTGGCCAGGTTCTCAATAACTATCAGAGTATGGCTCATATCATCTCGGAATCTTAGGTATGGTTTATGACTAGGGATGAACTCACTTGTCAAGTTGTGACAAGTATAATTCTACGTGGTATGAGTATTGACTATACTCAAATTGGATCTCTAAGTATGGATTATACTCAGAAAAATCAGAATATCTTATCAGGATATGGCAAGGAAACAGAACCCAAACTGAGTTTGGTTCATGCTCAGTTTGGATTCCACGGTATGGTTTATGCATCGAGTATGGCTTATGGTTGGATTAGATTTCCAACTATGGTTTATGCCTGAAGGGTTGGGTTACTTTGCCAGGATTAAGTTAGACAATTCAAAAATCACTCGAGTATGGTTTGTACTCAAAATGGAGGACCAAGTATGGTTTATACTTGAAAAGAATAAGCGGTATTGTCAAGATTTGACACATCAGTTTGCCTAATCTCTTTACAGGTATGGAGTATGATCGTAATCGAATGGGACTAGCGAGGCCTTGGTTCTCTTGGATTTCATTATAATACGATTCAGTGTGATCGTCGATTTTTTGGTTTCCAAGTTTTCTTACAATATGGCCCGGCATGACTATGGGTTTTTGGCTCCCTATTATTATTTAAAACGATCCAGCCCGATCGTGGCTTTCTGTTTTTCTATACATTGGACTTTTATAGATTATAAATCTTCAGAATATCCAAAACACATCCTCCTTTCTCAAGAAAGATATGTTCTAGGGGGCAAAGTGTTGACCCGCCTTTTGGCAAGGCTGACACAACTCAGATTTTCATTAGGCTGAGCACTTGCGATTTGAGTATTAGTTCTTATTTACTCCAAATCACTTAGTTGAGTTCTCCAAACTCTCAGATATATGGAATTAGCATGCTTTTCTCTCCTGGTTTGACTTATGCTTCAGGTCGACCAAATTTGATTTGGCTTGAACTTACTTCACCAGGCTTTAAATGAAAGCACTCTTTCCTCACAATGGGTCGGAACATTTCAGATCGAGCAACCTGGATCTAAAAAGACCCGGCTCCTTTCTCGAGTCGAGTCATTCCAGGTCGAATATACCTACCCATAGTCTACCGATCTGAATCCTGCAATACACGACGAAGCCCGATTCTTAATGCTACTTTCTAGGTCAAATCTGACCTACTTTATCTCCTTAGTTCAAGGATTTAGCTACACAAATGCCACACAAACCGAGAAGAATTATTCCCCTGTTATGACCAAGCCTAGCCCTAGTAGCAATATTTCAGATCGGATGACATGTGGCCAACCCGACCAAAGATAGTTGCCACATGGCATGTTGATCTAGACAAAAATCCATTTACAAGTACCTCATTTTAGAGCGGAAAAAAGAATTCTCTCTTTTGAAAGTGTTAGATCCAAAATTGGCTCTAACACCCAAACGAGTAATGATTCTACTGAAATGAAATAAAAAAAACGAAGAAAACACACAATTTATAGTGGTTCGACATTAAATAGCCTACGTTAACTTTCTACTCTTTGAATTCATGGCTTGAATGCAAGTACAACAGTAATTCTCACCCAATTTTCACTTATACAATACATTGATTCATTCAATTTCCTTTACAATATGATTCAAAAGGTGATTGTAATCTAAATAAGTTGATGAAATCCAGATAGCAAAGGAGTTTTAGTTCTGAAAATGCCAAAAGATCCTTCCAAATGTCCCTTGATGGTGTATTTATAGGTGGAAAGTGCTTCTGGGATGGCTTTGGTTCGGATCCACGTGGCATCCATCCCATTATTATCGGGTTCAGATGGAATACGGTGCGCATCAGGTTAGTGGCGAACGTGGGGAGAACGTGGGTATAACAGCTCCAAGTCTTAAGGGAATGTGGGCACAGGTTCTGCAGTTTCAAGTGCATGGGATCGTATCCGAAATACTTCAATCAGGGGGGCGGATCGGATTTGACCGAACCGATCCGGTTCAACTTGTCCCCCCTTCTTCTTCATTATGTGCCTTTTGATTTGACTAGATGGACTCCGATCCAATCCGATTTTTGAGTGAATGCTCTTCATTATTTGATCTTTTATCTTTGTGTAGCCTAGTTCACAAAGTAGGCTAACATTTTCCCCCCTCGAAGGATGCTTATATTGAAGATGAAGCATGCTTCGACATTATTTTCTCATTGGTTTCTGAATTTGAATCGTTATATAGTCGCTTCCATCCATTTGTAGGGACGCGTTGTATCATGAAGTCGTGTTTCTCGCAGCCTATAAATTCTTGAACAGCTTTGAATGATAAATTCTTGAACAGCTTTGAATGATAGTCGCGTTATATAGTCGCTTCCATCCAAATTACCCAAAGTTCATGGATTTCCTTCATTTCAAACAGCTTTGAGAACTCTGATTGATGTCCAGTGATTCCTCTAGGTAAGCTCTTTGTTTATTTTTATTTTCATTTGAGTCCAATTCGTATGCTAAGTCAATGTGCATGGTTTCATCGAGGTTCAGTCTCCGGTCCAAACGACTTCTTTTCCATCCCACTAACATTGGATCAACAGGCCAAATATATATGGACAGGCTTGCAATTCGGTCTGAACGGAATGAAGTGTTTGGAATACTAAGAGCCATTCCAACTCCATATATAAATTCGCTTTTCATCCTTTTCTTCCTTCTTTCCTTCATTATCACCGTCCTCTAAGTTTTGCAAAAGAGAGAAACCCTAATTTCTGAAAAATCAAAATTCCTTTCAATTCTCGAAGTAATTACATAGGTAGGTTACAAAACTATAGATAATTCCTTTTTAATTGATTTCGATTCAAATTCGTGGGTAATTTGGATGATTTGAGCAAGGTGCTTAGCTGATTCTGATTCCATGACCCTCTCCTCCCCTCGCCATCATCGTTAATGGCCTCATCGCCATCTCGAGGCAGTAACAGAGGGGATTTAGGATCTAAGGTTAAATGTGCCAGCACGTAAGTGCTTGGCTTTGATTTAGTTATGGGCATGAGATTGGGTTCGGTGTTGGTTAAGGAAGAAAGAGGATGAAGATGAAGAAGAAGAAGAGGGAAAGGCCTAGGATCGGTTCGGGTGAAGAGGTATAAGAGTGAAGAGGAGAGGGGGTTCCATCTGACCGGATAGGGTCAAACTGAAAAATAAAGAGAGGGATAAAAACGAGGTGTGCCCAACTGGGTCAGGTCAAAGTGAGAGACATGGTCATGGGAACATATGGGCACTCGGACCGATCCGGATCGCGTAAAGTACCAACCTCCGAGCCGAACCGATATGCTCGTAGTGCATTAACTTCTGCTTTGGGCCACACATGATCCTGCCCCCAATCCGAACTCTTTCCTCGATGGGCGCTCGATCCGATCCCAAAATATATATATCCGAACCGAACTAGAACCATCCTATTTAATGCACAAGAAATGTCCAACTTGCTCAATCAATGTTTGCCTTGACTTACAACTTAATGAACAGTTAGGATAGTGCCTTATGAACATGAGCAAATATTTAAGACTATTCTGAAAATGACTGTTCGCCAAACCTTTGCATTATGCTCTTATGTGTTAACTTTGCATCTCTTACACACATCGCACGCACTTTAGTTCACACACGTGCATGGGGGGATACGGGCTATTTTACTCTAACTTATGTTATTGCTTCTTCAGTAATTTAGCGACCATGGCAGAGAGACGTTCATCCAGGTTAGCAGAAAAGTGAGAAGTCGTAGAAACTTCTGAAACTCACTCTTGATGACATATCCTCTCCCTCAGACCCTGAATGGGATGATGAGGGCCCAGATTATGAAATGGAAGCGCACAATAGTGAAGTATCTTCCGGGAGTGAAGTTTCTCTTGGTGAGGAAGAGGAAGGAGGGATAGGAGATGATCGTGCTCCCAACGAGTTTGAAACTGCCACTATATTGGAGTTACCCAAAGATTCTGTTGAGTCGACGATCGATGATGATAGGCTCGTCTAAATATGTCTAAAGCACGGGATATTAAAAAGAGATACCCTGATGCCTTTGAAAACAGATCGCCCCCACAATCCACCAGAAGGATTTATGGCAATTACCCGATTAATGTGTATGGTTGTGGAAATACCTTCATTTCCACCTTTTGTCGTCGATTTTCTGAGATAGATGTGGACTGCCCCCATGCAATTACATCCCAACTATTATGCTTATTTATACACCTTGTATATAGCATACAAAGAGATTTTAGGTATAGAACCTACCTTCGATGATGTCCACTTCTTTTATAATTTCAAGCATCGGACTCAAGAGACTCCCTCCTTCTCATACTTTGAATCAGTCCCAAAAAGGAAAATTATTACTGTTCCATATAGCAGCAAGGCTGGTGATTCTAAACCTGAATGGTTTTATATCAGACAGCAACCGGGGTGCACCAGGAGGTGGACCAAATCAAGAAAAGCACCGACTTTCTATATTTTAACTTTAAATGCTCATGCCAACACATCAATTTGATTTCTTTTTCATTCGCAGTTGATAACCCAAAGCAAATATCGGGTCAATTATACTTTGATCTTTTGCATCAGCTACTCAAAGGCGACCGAAAGTTCTTAACCATCGACGAAGTTCTTAAGGATGATTATCTCCATCATCATGGGTTACTATCTATTACCCGTAGTGTAGGTCATGGGACAGGTCCATATGTGTACATACCCACGGTCGACATTATTCCTGAGACGGGTGAGGGTTCCAAAGGTCCAAAGATACCTCTTAGAACTCCTCCTTCTCCATCCTCAACCCAGGATGATGAATTAGCCAACATAGCTGAAAAGCACAGAGAAGGGTATACCATTTTTGATGATGCAATTTCTCCTAAAAAGTCAACATCACCTAAAGAGCTACCACTAGACGCTTCTCAAGGAGATGCCCCTGCTACCGACGATTCAACATTTAAGGGTTTAGGAAATCTTCCCCTGCCCGAAACTATCTATACTTCAGAGGACTTCAGAACGAATCCTTTAACCTTCACTTCTTCAGAGGATGTAACAATCCGTATTTTCAATAACCTGTTATAACATAAATCGAGGCAGAATTTAATTGTAAAATCTGAATCAAGGGAAACTGGCTATGCCATTGCGTTCGTCTCGGAAAAATACGCGAAATAGAGTCCGAGTTTTTGAAAATCGGAGTTCGTATGACCCGATTAAGGCCCAACGAAGTTTTCAGAAAATTTCAAAGTAAAAACAGATTTCAAATTCAAGTTTGAATTTGGAAATTTGGGCCAGTTTGGGCCAGGCGGGAAAATTCCCGCCAGGGCACCCAAGTCGACAGCCCTGTCGACTTGGGAGTCGACTTGGTTGGACCCAAGTCGACAGCCTTGTCGACTTGGCTGTCGACAGGGGGTGCTCGGCCAGTTTGGCCTGGTGCACCATTTTAGGGTTTGGCTGTGTTTTGGGGCTGTTTTCTGGAAGCTTCCGAGATCTGATGGTCCTAATCTAATTTAGGGTTAATCTAACGGCCTAAAACACTTGCCTAATCTATAAATAAGACCCTAAGCTAGCCCTAAATCATCATTATTCATTCTAGTAACTAAACTATGGCAAAATCAATCCTCTCATGGCCTCCACTCTCTTCATAAAATTCCTAAGTCATTTCTATGAGAGATTTTCCATGCATACAAGTGTTTTCAAACTTGTATGAGCATCATTAGCTTGCATTCAAGTCAAGTTTCCATATTTACATCCTAAAGCAAGGGTTTTTAGTGATTTGGAGCTTGCATTTTGGGTCTATTTGATTGCATAAGGGCTTTGTCATATTTTTGTGTTTTCATAAGCATTGTAAGCCCTTTTCTACTTTCATATTTAAACTCTAAAGTTAATGAATGATGCAAGTTGTGTTTGATCATTATGATATGATATGCAAGTTTATCATGTTATGCAAGTATGCTATGATATGATATGCGAGTTTATCATGATATGTTATGCAAGTTTACTATGATGTAATATGCAAGTCTATCATGTTATGAATGCAAGTTTGTTATGTTATGATATGCAAGTATGCCATGTTATGATACGCAAGTTAACCATGCTATGTTATGCAAGTTAATCATGTTATGATATGCAAGTTTATCATGTTATGATATGCAAGTTTATATGCAAGTTTGCCATGTTATGTTATGCAAGTTTGCTATGTTATGATATGCAAGTTTGCCATGTATGTTATGCAAGTTTGGGTGAATCATTTTACTCATGTTATCATGTTATGCAAGCTTATCTTGGGTTTATGAGCTTAAAGCTCCAAGCTTTATGCTAAAGGTTGCATTTTGGCAACATGTAAGTTATCATATCCCTTATGATAACTTGCATGTGAGGCTAAATGCGAACTTATGGCCATTTCTACATGTCATTTATCACCATGTATCACCAATATGCTAAGTTTGGTTTTATGCATGCTTTTGAGGCCTAAAAATGTAATATGCAAGTATATGGACACATGTACATTTCATATGCCACCATGTTGAACTTGTGGCTTCAACACCTTTATGTCATGATTATGCCAAGTTCCCTCTTTCTATCCTTTATGCGCTATTGCGATATGTAAGCGATGGGATTGCGTTTGGGGTTGGGTAAACTTAAAAGACATAAAAACATAAGCTTGGGAATTTACCTATTAAGTTAGGTCTACCCTTTGGGAATTTACCTATTAAGTTAGGTCTACCCAAATGCTTGAAAACTTGTAACATGTTTTGGAAACATGATGGACATGACACTTAGAAAAGATAAGTGTGACCAACTCGAGGTTGGGTTGAGTTTGTAGCATAAACCTACCCGGAACCGACCGGCTTAACTAGTTGCTACAAACAATAGGACCCAATGTGAGAAGTTGGCCATGTTGTACCTTGAACCCGAGGTTAGACCAAGTTGTGGTGTAAAGCTACCCGGACCCGCCCGGCTTAACTAGTAACCACAACAAGGTCTAATGTGAGAGGTTAAGGCGCATTAAATTAATTAATGCCTCATGATTAGGGTTAAGTTATGGTCCACTTAATACTTAACCAATTTGGGCTTGGTAGATTAATCAGGGTTAAGTCGTGAACTCATCGTTACACTTAACCAAGTTAATCCATGATTAGCAAGAGGGTTAAACCGTACTTAACCCACTAGAAAATCCTAGCAATGGGGGTCCACTCCAGCAGTAATCCCAAGTTCGTATCATTATGGCCCTAGGGTCTAGGCTAGGGTGTGGGGCACGATTACTGAACTGGAGGTAAGTGACCAGAAACGACGGCAGAGTGGTACGCCGGTGTAGTTCCGGGCGGACTTATGGTCGTGCACATAGTCCGAAGCCGGGGAAAACATGCACGGGTACCAGTAGATCGAGACTGTGCACGCATGTTTATGGTGTCCAGGGGTTGCCACCCTAGGGCTTGATACACCCGACGGGAGACCCGTCACAGTCTGACTACAATTATGTTTGGGCCGTATGGACACCAACATGTGACGAGTTAGGCTTATAGGGAGCCGATCGACTAGACCGTTTTGTTGGACCGCGTAGTAGGGTCACTTCATGTTATTGGGCCAAAGCTTGGGCCAAGGGATCAATACTTGTTTATTCAAGTCATGTTAGTTTGCTAGTACACCTGTGGTGCAAAACCTTAAACCTGATTATGCGATGACACCTTTATCTACCTTGTTAGTTAATCATCATGCTAGTATGTTGTTATCCTTATGTTCATCCCTGCTTCTCATGCTAGTTAACTTTACCAGTTTACATTGATTTTAGTAGGGCTTACTCAGTCTTTTTGACTGACCTGTTTTCTTTCGCCTCTTTTCTTCTGTTTCCCCCCCCCCCCCCCCAGGTTCTCAGGGTGGGAATATTGGAGCTTAGCTTGGATTTCTGATCGCTTGCTTGTGGGATTTTAGCTCATGTACGGTCTTGACATGAAGTTAGCTATGGTTATCACTTATATTGGGGATAGCACTTATGTATTTCAGTTTTTCAGTGATGTTGTTTTTATCTTGACTTGTGTATTTGGAAAGTTGACATTATGTTGTACCAAGCTTGTTTTGAAATAGTTTGAAATATTCCGCTGTTTTACTTATCTTATTTACTCTGTTTATATATATACATATGTTCTTGTTCTGCCTTGATATATCATTATGCATGTTTACCTGATTCAAACGCCCCTCTAAAGTCAGAGTGCTTGCAAGAGCCACCCTGGCGGAGGTGGGGTGTTACATTTGGTATCAGAGCATATGGTTTACGAGAAGGGACAAAAAGGTTTTTTAAGTTTTTGGGAAAACTATTTTCAAAACCAAGTATAAAGTATTTTCCAAAGAAAAGTCTAGTTTATTTTAAAGGCTATTCCCCAAAAAGCCATTAGCAAAATTCCTTCGTTTTTCTCCATTCTAAATCTATCTTTTTCTTCGTTTTCAGTATGGCCAATAACTTAGCCATTCCGGAGGGAGTACACATACCTATTTGGTATAGGAGACTTTTGGAGGCTAGGGCGACCGAAGCCGGCCCCGCAAATGTTACTCCTCCTCCGGTAGTTAATGCTCCTCCTCCTCCTGTCACTGACGTTCCTCCTCCTCCTGTCGCTGAGGTTCCTCTTCCTCCTCCCCCTCAGCATCCTCAAGCTGACTTCGCAAAGATTTCAAAGCAATGGGTGGCAAGAACTTTCAAGGCACTGAGACTTTTGTAGAGGCCAGAAATTGGTTGAAAGAGACCGAGGATTTATTTGCTATCTTTGGGTTAGACGATCAGAGGAAGATCTTGTTGGCGGTTTGGCTTATGAAGGATGAAGCCGCTTATTGGTGGGAAGTCACCAATGGTACTAGGCCTGTTGAGACTTGGGCCGATTTCAGGGCAAGGTTCGTGCTTAAGTTTCTATCTTCTGCTGAGGAGAATCTGCAAATGGAGAGGTTCGTAACTTTGAAACAAGGAGATATGTCTGTCAAAGAATATGTGAACAAGTTCAATCAGTTAGCTCGTTTTGGTTTGGATATGGTGAATACTCCTCAGAAGAAGGCTCTTCGTTTTGCTAGAGGATTGAATGAGCCGTTGCAGGGATTGGCTATGTCACATATTCCCCATGGGGACACGTTTGAGAGTTTGGTGAATATGGCCCTACTCAATGAAGAGAATAGGAGTGCCAAGAAGGAGGAGAAGTCTAAAGATAAGAAGAAAAAGTTCTTTACTTGTGGAAGCTCGACTCATCTAAACAAGGATTGCAGAAAAAGGAAGGGCACTTGCTTTAACTGTGGAGAAATGGGACACTTCACTAGGGATTGCCCGAAGAAGCAAGGGCAAGGTCAGACTCAGTATGCAAGACCATCAGGAGGGCAAGTTCATGCTCTCAATACCGCTCCAGTTCCCGATCGAGGTAGTATTTCTGTTGAGAGCCTTGTATATATTTCTGATTTTCCAGTTCGTACCTTGTTTGATTCTGGTGCATCGCATAGTTTTATCTCATCTGATCTTGTTGAAAGTTTGCACCTAAGTACTAGTCTAGTTAATGATCCCGTGTGTGTTTCAAATCCAATTGGGGTTTCCGCCCATTTTTCTATTATCTACGTGGATTTGAAAATCTCTATCTTTAGTGTAGAGTTCTCGTGTGATGCTTATATTCTCGGTTTCATGGGGTATGGGTTGATTTTGGGCATGGATGGGTTGTCCAGTTTTGGAGCCATCCTTGATTTTTGAGCATAGGGTTGAGAGGCTCATGACTCGCCTCGGTAATACCCTAAAAATTTCTAGTAACCCTACGAGTCCCGTCATGTTGTGTTATCTTGAATCCCTCAACTCGTCTATCGATAGTTTGCAATCGGTGAGGGTGGTCCGAGAATATCCTGATATCTTGGGTGAAGTGAAGGGGGTTACCCCTAAACGAGAGATAGATTTCCGCATTTATCTGGTTGATAATGCCAAGATAGTTTCGTGGCCAGTTAGGCACATGGCCCCGCAAGATGAGAGTTAAGAAAGCAAGCCAAGGAGTTGCTTGAGAAGAACTTCATTAGATGAAGTATATCTGAATGGGGAGCGCCTGTAGTATTTACTACCAAGGCAGATGGTTCTCTTCGACTTTGTGTCGATTATCATGAGTTAAACGAAGAGAATAGGCAACCATTGCCAACGATCGATGATTTGTTTGATCAGCTTGTAGGAACATCTGTTGATCTTGCTACTGGATTCCATCAGCTCAGGGTAGCTGAAGATAGTATAGACAAAACTGCGTTCAGAACTCCAGATGGATTCTTAAGAATGGCTGGTCATGCCATTCGGTTTGACTAATGCACCCGCCTACTTCGTGGACTTGATAAGTAGGGTGTTCAGGGAGTTCTTGAACAAGTTTGTCGTGGTCTTCGTAGACGATATTCTGATCTTCTCTAAGGATGAGGAAGAGCATGCAAGGCGTCTCGTGGAGGTGATGGATACGCTTAGAGCGCATCAGTTGAAGGCCAAGTTCTCCAAGTGTCACTTTTGGAGAAGGGAAGTTAGATTCCTTGGGCATATAATATCTAAGCAAGGCTTAGCGGTGGATCCCGCTAAGGTAGTTGCAGTTCAGGATTGGAAGACTCCAAGGAATGCAACCGAAGTAAGAAGTTCTCTCAGTTTAGTTAGTTAGTAAGCGTCCCTTGAGCTTAGACCTACCCTTCTGGATCAAGTAGGGACTTCACAGAAGGAAGACCCGCAGTTAGCCGAGATCATGGACAAGTTGATTCGAGGCGAGATGGTAAGTCACCTCGCTATAGTTGACAAGGGATGGCTAAGACGCGATGAGAGAAAGAAGGCTCTTGAAGAGGCACATCACTCGAGGAGGTGGCCGAGTTTGACCCAAGGTGCATGTTCTGCCAACAGATTAAGGCCGAGTCATAAAAAGCCCGGTGGGCTATTACATCCATTGGAGGTCCCTGCAATGGAAGTAGTAGAGCGTCACGAAGGATTTCGTGGATGGACTGCCTAGATCAAGGAAAGGGAATACGAGCATGTGGGTCATGGTAGGTAGACTCACCAAGAGTGCTCATTTCACTCCGGTAAAGAGCGAAAGGACTGCATCATAGCTAGCGACAATTTACTTTCAAGAAATAAAGCGGTTGCACGAGGTTCCCTAAAGGATAGTTAGTAACCATGACTCAATCTTCACCAGTCAGTTTTGAGATAGTCTACGGGAAGTCATGGGCAAGCAACTGAATCTAAGTATGGCCTATCATTCGCAGGCGGATGATTCATTTCGTTCAAGCATGAGTTATAGAAAATCACGTTGGTAAGAGCAATTGGCAACGTGGATTGGTATTTCCAAGAAAAGTTCTGCTGCGTGGAATACTTTATAGTAAGTAAACGAGATCCAGGATTCACTAGTGAATTTTGGAGAGCTTGCATGAAACCATGTGGTCATAGTTATGTTTAAGCCAAGAATGATAGAAGAGTAAGTGAAAAAGGAAGACGAGAGGTGACAATGAAATGGGTTCCAACTCATATTTGGAAATAAGAGTTAAGAAGCTAAGAAATCATGAGGTAAAAGACGGTCAAAGCACAGTGGAGTTAAGCTCAAGGAAACGTGACTTAGAAGACGGAAGGCTAAATACGCGCATCATATCTCTTTCTAAGAGTATATTCTTGATCCTTGTTTTCCTGTGGAATTTACTCGCATGTTATCTTTTTACGTATATCCTCTCGGTCCTATTTCTGTCGGGAGGTATGACTTATTGGCTAGTAATACATGTCAGGGTTTGAAGGGGTTCGTTAGGTTGACTAAACCTTTTGGGATTTTATAGAATATGGGTTGGGTTAGGAAGGGATTTCTTGTAATCCGAAAAGAGTATATCCTGCTTATCTTCCCGATCTCTTTGTAGCATATCTTTTGCTATCCATGTTTGTCTTGTTTATCTAGTTTATCGTGTTAATCTTGTCATGAGAACCTTAGGTAGAAACCCTTTGGATGAAACATGTGTTTGAAACATGTTATGCTTGATGGTTGCAAGTGTTTGCAAGTGGTTACTCGTGGATGCATTATACACATTAGGCACTAGATCGGCTCACACACTCCTCATATTGCATATGCATTAGTGTTTATGCTTATTCATGGATGGAAATTTTTGTGTTATCACATGGATGTTGCATATGGATGTATGTTATGTGCACACATATAGATGTTATACATTATGTTAGGAATTGCATACATATGGATTCATTTCACTAACATAATTTGCATTGACGAAATTTGCATTAGATAAGTACATATACACACACATTTGCATATGTTCATACAACATTTAGAATCTGGTAAGGACAATGATTGCTCGTGGATGATGTTTTGAGTAGATGGATGTTGGATGGTAGCATACGTTCTTCCTAACTTGAAGATTTCGGGGACGAAATCCTTTAAGGAGGGGAGAATGTAACAACCCGTATTTTCAATAACCTGTTATAACATAAATCGAGGCAGAATTTAATTGTAAAATCTGAATCAAGGGAAACGGGCTATTCCATTGCGTTCGTCTCGGAAAAATACGCGAAATAGAGTCCGAGTTTTTGAAAATCGGAGTCCGTATGACCCGATTAAGGCCCAACGAAGTTTTCAGAAAATTTCAAAGTAAAAACAGATTTCAAATTCAAGTTTGAATTTGGAAATTTGGGCCAGTTTGGGCCAGGCGGGAAAATTCCCGCCAGGGCACCCAAGTCGACAGCCCTATCGACTTGGGAGTCGACTTGGTTGGACCCAAGTCGACAGCCCTGTCGACTTGGCTGTCGACAGGGGGTGCTCGGCCAGTTTGGCCTGGTGCACCATTTTAGGATTTGGCTGTGTTTTGGGGCAGTTTTCTGGAAGCTTCCGAGATCTGATGGTCCTAATCTAATTTAGGGTTAATCTAACGGCCTAAAACACTTGCCTAATCTATAAATAAGACCCTAAGCTAGCCCTAAATCATCATTATTCATTCTAGTAACTAAACTATGGCAAAATCAATCCTCTCATGGACTCCACTCTCTTCATAAAATTCCTAAGTCATTTCTATGAGAGATTTTCCATGCATACAAGTGTTTTCAAACTTGTATGAGCATCATTAGCTTGCATTCAAGTCAAGTTTCCATATTTACATCCTAAAGCAAGGGTTTTTAGTGATTTGGAGCTTGCATTTTGGGTCTATTTGATTGCATAAGGGCTTTGTCATATTTTTGTGTTTTCATAAGCATTATAAGCCCTTTTCTACTTTCATATTTAAACTCTAAAGTTAATGAATGATGCAAGTTGTGTTTGATCATTATGATATGATATGCAAGTTTATCATGTTATGCAAGTATGCTATGATATGATATGCGAGTTTATCATGATATGTTATGCAAGTTTACTATGATGTAATATGCAAGTCTATCATTTTATGAATGCAAGTTTGTTATGTTATGATATGCAAGTATGCCATGTTATGACATGCAAGTTAACCATGCTATGTTATGCAAGTTAATCATGTTATGATATGCAAGTTTATCATGTTATGATATGCAAGTTTATATGCAAGTTTGCCATGTTATGTTATGCAAGTTTGCTATGTTATGATATGCAAGTTTGCCATGTATGTTATGCAAGTTTGGGTGAATCATTTTACTCATGTTATCATGTTATGCAAGCTTATCATGGGTTTATGAGCTTAAAGCTCCAAGCTTTATGCTAAAGGTTGCATTTTGGCAACATGTAAGTTATCATATCCCTTATGATAACTTGCATGTGAGGCTAAATGCGAACTTATGGCCATTTCTACATGTCATTTATCACCATGTATCACCAATATGCTAAGTTTGGTTTTATGCATGCTTTTGAGGCCTAAAAATGTAATATGCAAGTATATGGACACATGTACATTTCATATGCCACCATGTTGAACTTGTGGCTTCAACACCTTTATGTCATGATTATGCCAAGTTCCCTCTTTCTATCCTTTATGCGCTATTGCGATATGTAAGCGATGGGATTGCGTTTGGGGTTGGGTAAACTTAAAAGACATAAAAACATAAGCTTGGGAATTTACCTATTAAGTTAGGTCTACCCTTTGGGAATTTACCTATTAAGTTAGGTCTACCCAAATGCTTGAAAACTTGTAACATGTTTTGGAAACATGATGGACATGACACTTAGAAAAGATAAGTGTGACCAACTCGAGGTTGGGTTGAGTTTGTAGCGTAAACCTACCCGGAACCGACCGGCTTAACTAGTTGCTACAAACAATAGGACACAATGTGAGAAGTTGGCCATGTTGTACCTTGAACCCGAGGTTAGACCAAGTTGTGGTGTAAAGCTACCCGGACCCGCCCGGCTTAACTAGTAACCACAACAAGGTCTAATGTGAGAGGTTAAGGCGCATTAAATTAATTAATGCCTCATGATTAGGGTTAAGTCATGGTCCAATTAATACTTAACCAATTTGGGCTTGGTAGATTAATCAGGGTTAAGTCGTGAACTCATCGTTACACTTAACCAAGTTAATCCATGATTAGCAAGAGGGTTAAACCGTACTTAACCCACTAGAAAATCCAAGCAATGGGGGTCCACTCCAGCAGTAATCCCAAGTTCTTATCATTATGGCCCTAGGGTCTAGGCTAGGGTGTGGGGCACGATTACTGAACTGGAGGTAAGTGACCAAAAACGACGGCAGAGTGGTACGCCGGTGTAGTTCCGGGCGGACTTATGGTCGTGCACATAGTCCGAAGCCGGGGAAAACATGCACGGGTACGAGTAGATCGAGACTGTGCACGCATGTTTATGGTGTCCAGGGGTTGCCACCCTAGGGCTTGATACACCCGACGGGAGACCCGGCACAGTCTGACTACAATTATGTTTGGGCCGTATGGACACCAACACGTGACGAGTTAGGCTTATAGGGAGCCGATCGACTAGACCGTTTGGTTGGACTGCGTAGTAGGGTCACTTCATGTTATTGGGCCAAAGCTTGGGCCAAGGGACCAATACTTGTTTATTCAAGTCATGTTAGTTTGCTAGTACACCTGTGGTGCAAAACCTTAAACCTGATTATGCGATGACACCTTTATCTACCTTGTTAGTTAATCATCATGCTAGTATGTTGTTATCCTTATGTTCATCCCTGCTTCTCATGCTAGTTAACTTTACCAGTTTACATTGATTGTAGTAGGGCTTACTCAGTCTTTTTGACTGACCTGTTTTCTTTCGCCTCTTTTCTTCCGTCCCCCCCCCCCCCCCAGGTTCTCATGGTGGGAATATTGGAGCTTAGCTTGGATTTCTGATCGCTTGCTTGTGGGATTTTAGCTCATGTACGGTCTTGACATGAAGCTAGCTATGGTTATCACTTATATTGGGGATAGTACTTATGTATTTCAGTTTTTCAGTGATGTTGTTTTTATCTAGACTTGTGTATTTGGAAAGTTGACATTATGTTGTACCAAGCTTGTTTTGAAATAGTTTGAAATCTTCCGCTGTTTTACTTATCTTATTTACTCTGTTTATATATATATACATATGTTCTTGTTCTGCCTTGATATATCATTATGCATGTTTACCTGATTCAAACGCCCCTCCAAAGTCAGAGTGCTTGCAAGAGCCACCCTGGCGGAGGTGGGGTGTTACAGAGGAGACTACTCCCGTGAAGACCGAAGATTCCAATCATGCTAGTCTGGCTTTAGGCTCGGGTTTGTTCAGGGGAACGTCACTTAGGATGCACATAACACATTAGCACCGCACGTCACAACACTCATGTCTTATGTGAACGTCGATTCTGAACTCCACTTATATTGTTGTGCAGTTACAATGTCATGCCCTCACTATGATATCAGGAAAATTTGTCGTAGCATGTCTAGACCTCCTTCTGATACCGAACATGATCGCCATGAGAACCGGGGCAGAGATGACAGAAGGCATTATGATTCCCATCGACCTCACACTTCACGCTCTCGTTCTCCTATTCGGTCGGATCCGGACAGGTATAAGAGCCACCAAATTTGTCGTGGGGAAGACACATCTCAATCAAAAGACCGAATTTCTCCCCAAGACAAATATAATCGAGAAAAAAGTCCACTGAAACACACTGATTCGCGAGACAAGCACAAAGCTTTTGAGAAGCGGTCTGAAAAAGGCGATGCAGCCATCGTCCCTACTAAGCGGAAACATATTGAACTATCATATTGCAAACCTCCACCACTGGACGCTGATTCCAAAACGAAATCGACATATCTAGAGAAGTAGTTCCGAGATCACTACTTTGAGAATTTAACTTTCTTACCCGCACTTGAGCCTATTTCTTCAAAGTGGGCAAATGAGGCTAAGGCAAAGATCGATGCAGTAGAGAAACAGTACTCGGAGATGTACAAGTATTCACGCAATCTCTCCAGAATCATTTGGCCATAATTACAGACGTAGATGCAATGAAGAAAGTTGCAGTTTCGGATGAGAATGTTTTGAAAAATCTGGAGGACTTAGAAGATACACAGGCTCAACTTGTCATTGCTCAACGAGATGCCAACAACTTCAAAAAGAAATTTGAGGAATTACAAAAGCGTTATCATGACCTACTGGAATCTCACAGTCCAGAGCGTTTAGAGTTGAAAAAACAAGCTGAAGATGCTAAGTCAGACAGTGTCAAAGTGCAACTAGCTTACAATACTCTTGAGCAAGAAAAGGCCGAGTTAGCGAGGAAGAATGCCAAGTTGGAGAAACGAAATGCTGACTTGGAGTCCAAGTTAATGGAAGTCGGGACTAGAGCTTCCTTAGCTGAGGGGAATGTGGATAGCACTATTAGTCTGCTAAAGAAACTCATAAACAACTATCAGAGGCTCAAGAAGAATTGCACGGCTTTGGCGAACTGATGATTGAATTCTATGCACACATAATCCGTTTCCGAAACATCTCTTGGATCGAAGACTATCCGACTACCTTAGTTTATGTATGGAGTCAAATCATCGAATGGGAAAAAGATGAACTTAAGGTAGATTTCGTTGACGAAGACAAACTCATGGAGAAGTATCTGAGAGATGATGAACCGGCACATCTGGCTAAGGGGCGTCACCTTATTGCCGCTGCCATGGAAGGGGAGAAACCTCTGGCCAAAGAAAAGAATATCCTTGAAGTTGGTTCTTCTTCTGTTATCGCCGAAGCTACTGGAGTCGAGGAATATGATCCCGAGAATCTGGGAATTCCTAGAGCATCTCTTTTATCTCCTATACCTGAATCAGCATCAGAGACGGTAGCTGCCCCAATTGAGAAATCATCAGAAGGTATTTCCACCTTTTCACCCCAATTTGTCAAGGCAGTCTCCACCTTTCATCACATCATTAGGAAATCGATCGAGGATTCTTTGTTTTCTCCTAAGTTGATAACTATTGCTTCTCATTCTGTAGGTGCTGAACCAACCGAGAAGACTGACGAGCCTCGGGGAACTACCATTGGGGAAAATCCATGGAAGAGGCTCAGGGAGGATAGGATAAGGCTACCTTCGTTGAATCCGGAGGGGGAGTTGAACCGCCTAACACCGACACTTCTCATGATGATGAAATGATAGACGCTTTGAAAGATGACGATAGTAATGATGGGCATGAAGGAGATCCTGATGTTGCTATAATTGGGGATTCGAAAAATGCTGATGACATGACTTTGGCTGAAATGAAAGCCGAACAAGACAAATGCATGCAACTAAAAGTCAAGGAGATAGACCTTGAAATCTTTAAGCCCCTTGCAGTGGTGGATCCTGGATCGAGGTTAGTTGTTAAGGTTTCATCAAGGTCAATTATAGAAGAGCTTTCTAAAAAAAATTCTCTTGATCCCAGTGCTCCGACACCTAGGAAGAAATCAACCGATTTTGGTACCTCAATTACAGAGAAGAAGAAGCCAAAGCGTCTCATGTCCGATGCTAAAAAAGAAGCTAAAAAGGCTCTTAAAGCTGCCAAGAAGTCCAAGTCTACTCCAACGCCCAAGTAACAATGCGCTTTGTGTTTTATTTTGAGATTCCACTGGTACGCTATGTTGTGGCGAGTGCGGCCCTCGCATCTTTTGCTTAGCTTTCCTGTATAAACTCATATGTTTATGAATAAAGTAGTTTGTTCCCTACAATGTCTGATATTCGTAAATTTAGCATTTAAGTAAAAATGCAAATGAACAGCATGTCATATCACAGTTAAGTCATTATTAAGGGGAGCACATGTACATATATATGCCCCCAATAAATCTTAGATAACCGGTTAAGATTTATTCAAGATTGATTAAATTCAAAATTCAGTTGCCCCCGATTCTCTGATAGGGCCATATTCTTTTCGTCATTGATGCTTATTCTTTTTAGCATCTTTATACTCTCCCGTCTTATAACCAGGTTAGAGTATTACTGAGGCGGTCTCTTATCGGGATGCACCTTCACGCCTCAAGGGACGTGGTCTTCTCGTCTTTTGTATTCTCTCTCATTTCATGGGAGTTAGAGTTAAGAATGTCGTCTTCCCATTCTTTGCATCTTATCATGCAAGCGGTCATTTTGTTCGCTCCTGCACATATGTTATCTCCAACTTCCCAAATCTAATTTAATGTTTTGTGTTTCATAGTCATGATAGAATAATTGCTGAAGATATAAATAATACAGGAAAGTAAATGACACACGATATTTTTATAGTGGTTCAGCTAAGTTGTAGCCTATCCACTTCATAATCCCTTGTTCATATAAACAAACTTTTTAAGGCAAGTCATGCCTTTTTACATAGCTTATAAAAACAAAAAGGAAGACATTTCATACTTAGCTCAGGTATCGTCGCAAGTGCTGAGCATTCCAAGCTTTGGGAATCTCTTCACCGTCCACGGTCGTTAGCTTGAATGCTCCTGTATCAAGCTTCCGTTGGATGGCGTATGGCCCTTCCCATTTTGGACTCAATTGGGTCGAAGGCGGGAAGACTCGTTTCAATACTAAGTCTCCTGCTTCAAAGGTTTTAAAGCGAACTTTCTGGTCATAATAACGTGCTACTTGATGTCGATTTCTTGAGGCATGCAAATCTGCTTCATCTCTTTTTTCTTCAATCATATCAAGAGACTCTAGGAGGAGTGTTCTATTCGTCATCGGGTCATAGTATGCTACTCGATGAGAAGGGACTTCTAGTTCTATCGGGATTACTACTTCTGACCCAAGGAGAGTGAAAAAAGGGTATGCCCAGTGGCCATCTTAAAGGTCGTCCTATAGGCCCACAAAGCTAGTGGCAACTCATCTACCCACTTGGCTTTGGCCCGCTCCAACCGCTTCTTGAGAATAGATTTAATGACCTTGTTTATTACTTCGACTTGGCCGTTTGACTACGGGTGAGCTACAGCGGTGTATCGTTTATCAATCTTGTACTTCAGGCAGAAGTTTCTGAATTCGACGCTGTCGATATGTGTCCCATTATCAGTTATGATGGTCTTCGGTATCCCAAATCGACAGATAATTTTTCTGACCACAAAACTAACCACCTTTCTTGCCGTGATCGTTGTTAAAGGTTCAGCTTCCACCCATCTCGTGAAATAGTCCACGGCAACGATCGCGTACGTTGCTCCCTCTTTGGCAATAGGTAACACTCTAATAATATCAATTCCCCACATGGCAAACGGCCATGGGCTTACCATCGACTTGAGCTGAGTCGGAGATGCTCTAAGGATTTTGGCGAATCTTTGACATCTATCGCCACGTCGTGAATAATCTGTCGCATCTTTATTCAATGTAGGCTAAAAATATCCATACCGCAACACTTTATTTGCTAGGGTTTGGCCCCCGGTATGGTCCCCACACTCACCTTCATGTACTTCTTGTAGTACATGTTTGATGTCGTCATGTGCGATACACCGTAGTAGGGGCATTGAAAACCCTTGGCGACAAAGGACGTCGTCCTATAAAACGTATCTTGCAGCCTTACGTCTTACAGCTCGTCTTACACTTTTCTTCAATGGAAGGATTCCACTCTTGAGAAAATTCATGATCGGTGTCATCCATGATTCTCTCTCTGGATCAACTTCTAAGGCTAGTTCCACCTCCATCAGGTCGAAACTCGATGATTCCAAAACCTCTATCGGAACCATTTCAGTTTCTTTGGGGTTATCAGAACTTGCTAGTTTTGCCAACCGATCTGCTTTCTAGTTCTCCGTTCTTGGAATATGCGTTATGCTGTAATGCTCCAAATTGTCCAATAACTCCTTTACCTTTTTGAGATAAGTAATGAGTCGAGGTCTTTTAGTAACAAACTCCTCCCGTACCTGGCATACAACTGTCTTGGAATCGCAACATATATCCAGTGTCTTCACCCCTAGTTCTTTGGCGAGTTTCAGCCTGGCAATCAGGGCTTCATACTCGGAATCGTTATTGGTAGCAACAAATTTTAATCGCAATGCATAGTAAATATATCGTCCTTCAGGAGTTATTAAAACAACTCTGGCACCGGACCTTCGATCATTTTTGGCTCCGTCCGTATACAACTTCCACGGACTAAGCTCCAATTCTTGGTCTAAAGTAACCACCTTGTCACCTACCGTTTCCTCTTCGGGAATTGTGAATTCGGCTATAAAGTCGGCCAAAGCCTGCACTCTTATTGATCTCCGTGGCTGAAAATTTAAATTGAATTAACTCAACTCGATGTTCCGTTTAAGTAACCGCCCCGATGCTTCGGGTTTTTGCAACATTTGTCTTAAAGGTTGATCGAAGTATACAACTATTGGGTGAGCCTGAAAGTAATGACGAAGTTTGTGGGAAGCAATTAGGAGGCTATAAGCAAGTTTTTCTATCTTTGGATAATTACGTTCTGCAGCAGCTAGCTTCTTTCTCACATAGTATACATGTCTTTAGACTTTTTCTTCTTCACCTACCAATGCTGAACTGATGGCATGAGATGATACTGCTAGGTAGACAAACAAATCCTCATGTTCTACGAGTTTTGATAATATTGGAGGCTTTTCTAATAAGTCTAATAGATTCTGGAAGGCCTCCACACAATCAGGAGTCCACTCAAAATTTCGTTTTCCTCGTTTTATCAGCTCAAATAAAGGTACACACTTATCTGTGGCTTTGGAGATAAACCTGCTCAATGCAGCAACTTTTCCAGCCAAGGAATTTCCCGGATGCGACCCCAAATGAACATTTTAGGGGGTTTAACTTCATTCCATATCTTCGAAGAATATCAAACATTTTGGTTAAGTCCCTTGTATGGTCAGAAGATTGTTTAGACTTCACAAGCATGTCATCCACATAAACCTCCATGGTTTTCCCGATTTGATTATAGAACATGCGGTTGACCAAACGCTGATACGTGGCTCCTGCATTCTTTAGTCCAAATGGCATTACCACACAACAATATAACCCCAAGTCTGTGATGAAACTTGTGTGCTCCTGATCTGGTATGTGCATGGGAATTTGGTTGTACCCTGAATAGGCATCCATAAAAGATAAAAGCTCATGTCCGGCCGTTGAGTCTACTAGTTGATCAATCCTGGGAAGAGGAAAGTTATCCTTCGGACAAGCCTTGTTCAAGTCAGAGAAGTCAATATGTGTATGCCACTTCCCGTTAGATTTTTTGACCAGGACAGGATTTGATATCCAGTCGGGATATTTCGAATCCTTAATAAATCCATTATCCTTTAATTTCTCTACCTCTTCTTTCAAAGCTGCTGACCGCTCTGGGCCTAACATCCGTCTCTTCTGCTTGACCAGCGGGTGCTTTGGATTAATGCATAAAGAGTGGCTCATAATAGCAAGAGAAATCCCACACATGTCAGCGTGAGTCCAGGCAAACACATCTAAATTTTCCCTTAAGAAATCAGCCAACTCTTTCGCTCGAATTGGATCTAGTTGCGAGCCAATCTTCAGTACTTTTGTCGAATCTGTCTCATCAATAGGTATATATATTGTTGTCTCGTTGGGAGTCGCCTTTCTATCCTCGGGTTCTCTATCCTCTCTGGGATCTATATCCTTGAGCACATCTAAGGGCGACTCTCTTGGGGTTGGACCCCTTAATTGCTATGTTGAGTTTTCCTTCGAAGGGGGAGAATCATCCTTAGATTCTAAATTCAACCCCTTCATTAGCATCTTCAACTCCGTCATGTAACAATCTCATCCCGTAGCTTGATCGCCTCTCATCACCCCTATTCCTGCGTCAGTCGGGAATTTAAGCAACAAGCACCAAGGTGCGATACATGACCTAAACTCGGCGAGGGCCGGTCGGCCTAGGAAAGCATTGTAGGGTGACTCTACATCCAAAACTACAAATGGCAGGATCTTGACTCTCTGGCGATCTCCCTATCCTAATGTCACTGGTAATTCTTTGTAGCACATCGGAGCCGTTGACGCCCCATTGAAGCCCCGTATCCATCCTTCGTAGGGCTTTAGATCTTTTGCTTCGAGTCTCATTTGTTCAAAAGCTTTCTTGAAGAGGACATTGACTGAGCTTCCATTGTCCACCAGCAGCTTATGGACCAAGGCTGGGCCGATGGCCGTGGTAATGACCAGTGGGTCTTCAGTTGGTGACTGAATTCCGATATCATCTCTACTACGGAATATGACGTTGTCTGACATCGTCTTTTGTTGTTTTACTGGAGTAATGCCTTCGAGGTTACTTCATTTTCCTACCTCAAAATGCTTGGCGGCATTGACGTACTGATCCATTGCTTTGAAAATACGGCAAGCTAGGTGGGGTCCGGCTATAATAGTATTGATAACGATCCCCTTACCTTTCTGCTGGGCTGTAGATTTAGAAGTAGGCTGGTTTTGGTCTAGGGCTTGCCCACCTTGCCCCCTTTCCCTTGGGGCATCCTTGTACTTGTCTAACTTCCCTTCCCGCAGCAATCTTTCAACTACATCTCTCAAATGACAGCATTCTTTGGTGGAATGACCGTGGGTTCCATGGAACAAACAAAACTTTCCCGCTGCGATCTCTTTTTCAGTGGAGTCTCTGGGTGGTGGCTTTTTGTATTGCAATATGTTGTATGTGTCCAAATAAATGTTTTCCAAGGTATCATTCAATGGCGAATAGTTTTCGAAAGTTTGGAATCGAGGTCTGTTGCTGGAATTGTTCCCTCGTTTCCTACTCCTCCTATTGTCGTTTCCATTCTTATTGCTATTACCTCCGTTCCGGTTGCCAACAATCACTTCAACCTTCCTTGAACTGTCACCGGATTGTTTCACATCAACATTACTTTGGACACCTTCCCTCGAGGCCCCTTCGGACTTTCTGTTCCTATCTGCATGAGCTTCTTCTCGTCTTAAGCAAATATTAGCCTTTTCGTAGAACAACTCCCTAGTGGGGGCGGCTTCTCGGATAGATAATCCCCAAATTCTATGTCCGGGTCAACTCCTTCTATTAAAGCCATCAGAACAGTGGGTTCATGAGGGTCACTAACTTCGGTGACGGCATGGTTGAAGCGGTCCAAATATGATTTCAGAGCTTCGCCCAGAGCTTGTTAAATCCTTGACTACTCTACAACGCTTTTGGATTTTCGGGAGTAAAGTGGAAACTGGTTCATAAAGCGCTCACTTAATTCTGTGAAATTTGAAACTGACCGTGGAGGGAATCGGGTGAACCACATTAATGCCACGTCTTCTAGATAAATTGGAAATGCCTTGCATTTTATAGCATCTGGAGCTGTTGCGGCATTGAACCATGCATACCTCGTCAGATGTTGTCCTGGGTCTGTTCTCCTTGAATATCGATCCATTTATGGCAAGTTGAATCGGCGAGGGAATTGGAAGTCCAATATATCATCTGTAAAGGGGGTATGACTTCGCTCAATGCCCCAATCCTCATTAGTGTATCATCGGCTTTTGTACATAATCTGAAGCACCATTGCCCATACATCAACATTTGTTAATGCTTGCACAAGTTCTCTGGGTCTGATATTGGATTACCCCTGGGTTCCTGATTAAGGAATAACCTCCTATTTCTAGCGGCGGCTGCTCTACATTGCTCCCTACGCTCCCGGTCGATCTCAGGAGGAAGGGGCTGGAGAAGTTGTTGTTGTGTAGTATTTGTAATATTAGGATCCCTGGGTAGAACATGGGATCCACGCATGGGCAACGACATAGGCTCTTTCAAGCTCGGGTCATCAGGCCCTAACACACGAGCAACGTCTTTGCGGGATCGTAAAGATCAAAAATTTAACTGATCAAGATTCTGAGGTCGCTCAAGCGGCCTTCTTTCACGAGGACGTCCCTCATCTGAAGAAGATGAATAATCTGCAGCAAGGCGGCATGTTGGGGAAGGTGTCTTTTGCCTCCGGAGCTCCTTGAGTTCCCTACTCATGGTGATCATGTTCTCTTGCATGCGAAGACTGTCACGCTTATGGGCTTCCAATGCCTCCTAAGTACTCTAGAGTATTTCAAGAAAGCGTGAAAAATCTCCTTGTGTGACGGGTGCAGATGGGTCAGGCTGATCATTGGTCATAGCGGCTGGAATCGGAGCATTGGTAGGAGCTCGAGTAGAAGTTCCACCTTCACTTTGATTCGGATCGGATCGGAGCATAGAGGTACGGCCAGACCGGTTCGGATGGGGAGAGTGTGTGACTTCAACATTGTTGGATCGGCTTGGATCGGTGTCTTCTGTTTGGCTCGGACCTCCTGACCGGAGCGGCCTACTCCAGAGTCTTGATCACATGACCTCGTCACGACCATTGCTTGCTGACCGTCGTTATCTTCATTCTCTCGACTACTTTGGATTTCTTTGCCTTTTCCTTTAGCCATAATTTCTAATTCTTCAGTTATTAACCAATAGGTACTTAAAGATGTCGAAAACAGAGGATTAACTTCTTTGAACTTGAAGGTCCAAATAGTAGAATGATAATCCCAAAAAGCAGAGAATTCAAAAATTCTCAGTGAAAGCACCAAATTGTTAGATCCAAAATTGGATCTAACACCCAAACGAGTAATGATTCTACTGAAATGAAATCAAAAAACAAAGAAAACACACAATTTATAGTGGTTCGGCGTTATATAGCCTACGTCCACTTTCTACTCTTTGAATTGATGGCTTGAATGTAAGTACAACAGTAATTCACACTAAATTTTCACTTATACAATACATTGATTCACTCAATTTCCTTCACAATATGATTCAAAAGGTGATTATAATCTGAATAAGTTGATGAAATTCGGATAGCAAAGGAGTTTGAGTTCTGAAAATGCCAAAAGATCCATCCAAATGTCCCTTGATGGTGTAGTTATAGGTGGAAAGTGCTCCTGGGATGGCTTTGGTTCGGATCCACGTGGCATCCACCCCATTATTATCGGGTTCGGATGGAATACAGTGGCAACAACGCATCAGGTTAGTGACGAACGTGGGGAGAATGTGGTTATAACCGCTCCGAGTCTTAAGGGAACGTGGGCACAGCTTCTGCAGTTTCAAGTGCATGGGATCGGATCGGAAATACTTCAATCAGGGGGGTGGATCGGATTTGACTGAACTAATCTGGTTCATCTTTCCCCCCTTCTTCTTCATTCTGTGCCTTTTGATTTGACAAGATGGACTCCGATCCGATCCGATTTTTGAGTGAATGCTCTTCATTATTTGATCTTTTATCTTTGTGTAGCCTAGTTCACAAAGCAGGCTAACAGAAAGCTTAAGGGATCAGTTTCCATAAATAGCCTAAGCTATAAATAGATCAAACTGAACCATAACATAAGGATATTGTGTATAAATCATTTCTTTCTCTACTTTCTTACAATCAAACAACTGTTACCTTTAATTGACAGTGTAAACAAGGATTATAAAGTGGATGTAGACTTGGATTAAGTAGAACCACTATAAAAATAATGTGTGTCCCCTGTTATTTCTTTTATTCCTTTCTGATTTGTGTGTGGATTATGCACTTTTGAGGTTAATTGTCATACAACCAACTACTGACGTTAACACATTGTATTAATATATGTTTTATAAATGACACATTTTGCACTTAATAAATAAATAATTAAGTGTAATATAAAACAGAATGATTTAATGGATTAAAATTTAGCGTAAGTTTTTTAAAATTTCGATATAAAGATTGTTGTATAATTTTATTATATTATTATTTAGAAAGAAGAAAATAAAGTTAGTTTTGATTTTATTATAAAATTTATTCAGCTATGATAACTTGGAACATATAAGTCGGTTTTAGGTGAAACTTAACAACTTGAGTTTATTTACTAAGAAAATTGAGTCATTAAGGTAAAACCAAGTCTATAAGATGTGCGAAGTTAATATTTTGAAGATTGACATAAGTGATAAAGTAACAGAATTCATTAAATTGAAATTTGGTTTAAGGATATGAGATTCAGGAATTTATAGTTGGTCTTAAATAAAAACTCAATAATTTAACCACATTGGACAAATGAATTTAACTATTTTAGTTAAATGAAGTTCACGATGTTTTGAGTTAAATAGTCGAAGTTAAGGTAAAAGTCTAATTGTAAAAATATCAAGTTCGGTTAACTTAGTTGTAAGGATATCATAGCTTGAAATTGAATGTTGCAACTTATTGTAACGATCTGAGGGAATTCGACGCCCGAATTCTGACAATAATACATAAACCATATTACTTGCCAAAACCCAAGTACTGGAAACCCCAGATAGTTATAGAAAGAAATTAAAGGGTGAGATAAGAAAAAAATATTAGAATAGAAGAAGAAAAAGCAGAACCAGCACAACATTGGGTCTTGCATCGCAGCGGAACAAAATATAATATTGAAACAAGTCTTTATTGAGAGCTTGAAAAATACTTACAATCATTAGAGTATATCAATACATATGGAAATTTTTAACAAACTATCCTCATATACAACACACAACAGAATAACACTAGATAAAAAGCATATGTCTAGACTCCTCCAGCTCGCCTATAGACTTCATAGCATCCGATAGCCTGAACCTGCAAAACTCGATCTAACCCTAGCATTGAAAACGCCACGGATTAATCTAGTGAACCAATGTGAGAAAACTCACTAAGTTTGTAGGTATCATCCAATTTGATTTTAAAGTTAAAACCTTTTTGAAAGAAAGGGTAATTGTAGGAACAAATCCACACTTAAATACGAATGGTTTTTACCTTAAGGTAAGACAAAACATTTTGAAATCATATCCATTCTCATATTATAATAGTGTATAAATTAAATAAATAGTAATTTAGTGGAGCACTTGCATCTCATGCTCCACATACATAGTATACAATCAAAATCACGGACTCTTATTGGAGAATGGATTTCCAACTATGGCAAAGTATAGGATCACCTTTCGATAGTGTACCTCTAGAGAAATTACACTAGGATTCAACAGGAACATCTTGTAACCCTGGCTAAACATGACCGGCAATTCACTTCGCTTGAATGTTCCGAATACATTGTCACCTTTTGGCTGGATCCAACATAACTGTTCGTAGGAGATACATAAGCGAAAGAAGAACAAATAGAAATTTCTCTACATGATGACAATACACCCTTTTTATGAGGGTGACCCACAAAGCCATGCGACCTACCCGATTTTATACCATTTCCCGTTTGAAGAGGGTTGAGGACATAAATCTTTTGGAACATTTGGCCATCATTCACTTTGAATTCTACATCATCAGATCCATCAAATTACTAATTGACATCCACTAATATACTCTAGGTGTTAAGCTAAGATTATTTCCTTCCCTGCCACCATACTTGGTATATTGGTAAAAATCAATGTACCTGTCTCTTAAGAAATACTTTGTTAGGCATTCGTCCATACAAGTTGTCCTGGGACTGAACAAACCAAAGGCACCCTCCTACTACATCCTAGGAATCACCATATGGATCAGTAGCGAGTAGCCCTTGGAATCCGTAGATTTCAACCATGACAGAGCCACAGTTTGTCACTGGGAGCTAACTAGAGATTATAAGTAGTATTTATGTTTTATGAAGATCCACGGTCTTCAACTGCTCCATCTTCAATCAACATCTGATATCTTCATGCTTACGTATTTATTGGTTCTGAATGGTTTTCGAATGTAAATTTGATCTCGGCCTTTCCGTACCAACACATTAGGCTAGATTTTGATAGTTAGTTATTTAACTGTCAAAATAAACAATCATTCAACCATTAAAATAAAATGAGTTCATTGGTTCAGTAATCAGCATTACTTGGCCTCTTTAATTAAATATAACTAAAGAATGGTTAATTAAAACTTTTAAATCTTTCAATATTTTAAAATACGGTATTTACTTCTTATTTTAATATAAGAATCTTCTCAAAACTATATTATATTAATACTTAGGACAATATATACTAGCCTATCCAATTTTCTATTTTACTATTATTTCAAAACATTAGTTACAATATTTATCATGCATTTCTATACTTTAATATTTATTAGTACCTGACCGTAAATTGGTAAGAGAATAATCCTCTAAGTATCAACCCAAAAGACCGAAATCAACATTAGAGTAACACTCAGAAAATCACTCAACTTAACCAATCTCCAATTAGGTTCCAATTCTTTAATTTATTCTCTTAACTCCTTATCAACCCATATTACTCCATTTTTAATCCATTCAACCATTTCCCACTTTGAAAATCTCGTTTCAATTCCGTTCATTTCACTTAATTCCATTATTAAGTAACATTGATTTAAACTTAACGTTTTAGCTCCATATCCCCATTTATAAACCTTGTTTATAACATCAGATTTCATATAAAACCCCTTTTTATCTTGATTTCTTTTTTACTTAATAATTTAAATATTAAGTTAATATTTATTTTAAGCTATTGTTCTCTTAAAATCCCTTTTATTCCTTCCTTTATATAACTCGGGTTTGATATAAAACTCGTTCATTACCTCTTTTCAAACTCAACTATATTCCATTACAAAATTGGTTTACTTACTTAAATAGATTTCATTTAAGACGTAATTATTTGAATTATTGCTAATTAAAATAATAATTACTTCATTATTAACTACAGTAAAAGTAGTTAACTTATTTTATTAACTAAAATAAACAGTAAATTTTCTTCTTAAAATCTTAGTAAAATTGAAACAAATATTCGTTAAACTATTTCATTTGATTAACTTAAAGTAAATTAATCAAATAACCGATTCCAATTAAAATAGTTGACTTAGTCAACTCAATCCATGATGATCTCATTAATCAATTCCAATTATTCCTTCCTTTAAGTTAATTAATAATGTAAATAATTTAAATTATACCATTTAATTGTCTTTTGGAAACAATTAATTCAACTCTAAACCTTTAGACTGATTTTTGCTCATTTGCTTATAAATCTTATTAATATAAGAATTCGTTTTGTAAAACCATTTAATAATTACTTATAACTTAAATAATAAATAGTAAACATTTATTCCCTTTTTAATAAAACAATATTTCAAATAATAATTTTATAAAATCTTTCTTTAGTTAAAAAATAAATTTTATAACTTCATTTATGTCGATTCACCTAACGATAAATCAACAATTATGAAATGATATATTTTTGGGCCAACCGATGTTGTTTACTCAATAAATACTGCCTATTGGTTAATAAACAAACAAATGTTGGATTTGGATTCAATAATCAATAACCAAATTAACCATCTAGTCATATTGGTTAAACAGTTCCTATAATTATAATATGAAAATAAACAATACATTTGAGGTATCCAGTTGGATCCCTCCAACCTGTTTTTCCCTACATCAAAATATGCTACTTCAAATAAAATCATCTATTTCAATAAACAGATATAATATTCAACAATCAAACAATAACAGTAATCCAAACATACATATTTCAATTTAATACATTTATTTTATTATAAACATAACGAACGAGATAAGTTACCTCATTTGGTAATAATCGTTAAAATAAAGATTTCATTTCATTTAAATTAAACGAGCGTTTAATTTAAATAGTATATATATAAATATTCAGCATCCATCCAAATAATTATCAAGTCATTCAACAATTAGCAAACATAGCACACAAATATTAAACCCGACTTATATAAAATATAGGTGGAATAAAACAGAGTGAGTTATACTCACCTTCAGTTTCCATTCGACGTTAAAACGGTTCGATTTAATTAAATTAAACATGCGTTTAATTTAATTAAAAATCCCAGCTGCTTCCATCCCTAACCAAACATGTTTCAAAATGTTACGCTCGTTGATATGGCTCCGTCATCACTTGTTACATCCGATTCTATTGCTGTATGACCAAATTATAAACTAAATATGGTATTCACTTATTAAAATCAATATTATTGAAACTTAATAATAATTATTATTTACTAAAACTCTTCTAAACGCTTAGAAACCTTCGTTTGGAATGAGTGAAATGGGTTAGGCACGATAACTTGGTTAGGCACATTATCTCTTCCAGGCATGTTATAAATTATTTAATGTTACCTACTTATTTAAGGTAATATTATAAAAACCTAAAAAATATTTTATTAATCTAGACACTACTTATGTCAATTAAATATCGATTAGGCACTTGTAAGTATTATTAGGGACACTCAAACTTATATACCCAGACCACGTAAAATACAATTCTTCTTAATCTTGCTTATGTTTATATAAACAATGCTTAGGCATGATTAGGCACAAAAAATATTCAGGCCATGAATTTCTTTCAAAAGGGTTAGGCATATTATAAATATATTAGGCACATTAGCCACGTTATAAACTCAGTTAGGCCTAATTAAAAGGGATTAAGCACTTTCAAAATCACCCAGGCTCGTATATTTTATTAGGCAATTTAAACACTAGATTATGCATTATCAAATTAGTTTAGGCATGTGAAAAATCTTTCCAGACCACGTTAAAACAAAAAATTAGGCATGCTAAAAAGTAACTAAGCCACGTTAAACCCACCCAGGCTACGGTACATCTTCCCTCCTGTATGCATACAACTGCAAACCTCCTGCTAGCCTCCCCATTCCATCGGCAACTTCCCCATGCTCGTTGTCCAACATCTCCACCATCGTCCTCTACGAATCCTCCCCTCGAAACTCGAGTAGTGCCAACCTTTTCTCTTTTCCAGCATGGACTGGCTCACCAACCTTTGTTCACCTACCCAAATCACATGCACCCATTATACCCCACGTATTTAAGCGTCAAACCCATGCACCATGTCAGACACTGACCATCGAAGCTCGGCTCTTCCTATATCTCTTTTATGGACGGCATTGGCTAGTTCGAAAAGGTTGAACAATTTTTTTTTGTGAAGAAGTTTTTGGTTGTAATATTAACGAAGGAATGTTTGGTTTAAGTTCTGAAATGGAACCCGCATTTATGCTTGGAAGGAAGGTTTAAATTTATTGAGGACGTAGGGTTCGTTTTCAACATTGCTGAAGTGAAGGAAATAAAAGAAATGAGCAGCGATGTATTTATAGGAGAGAACATCGTGGGTAGCAAGGGTTTAGGGTATAGGTTTCCTATGAAATCATTGGGTAGCTATTGCATGGGTGATTTCCAAAAAAAACTTGGTCGGCACGTGAAAGATAAATTGGTAGCCAAGGAAATGTAAGGGATTGAGACTCAAGGAAAGAAAATGAATAGTGGGGAAGATTAACCGGATTAAATATATAATATGCACATTCAATGGAAGTTTTAATTTTGTATGGCCACACACGAACCCCAAAAATAACGAAAACAAACACTGCTATGTCATGACATTCCCGATCCAATGAAATTATTTTCATTGAACTTCGACTCCATTCACATTACAACGTTATTTTAATTTCAATATATTCATCATTTCACATTTAAATTTCGTCTACTGACATAACAACTCCGATTGGGTCTAAATCGGAAATCCTACAATAACTAACTATACATATTCCAATATAATTTATCTCATTGAAATCGGAGATCATTTGGAAAATAGCTTTTTATAAGGCCTATATAATATAGATATAATATTATTTAATTTCCAAAATAACTTTATTAAGATAATATTAAATTATTATTGCTATATATATCCAAATGGATATACATATTACTTCAAATATAATCCAATATGGATTGATAACTCAACGTTAATATTTTCGAGTTAAAAGATATTCAAATTAGATTGAAACCTATTCAATTTATTAAATAAAAGTTATAATTTATAAACGATTCCATAGAGACTGTTTGAAAATTTGATTTTGACATAACTAACAATCTATTAAGACGAAATCTCAATTTTTCTCTTTCATCAGAAAATTATTATCAAACAGATTCAAACGTTTCCTATTTCATAATATTCCGACTTAAAACGGATTATGTATATTTAATTGAAGTTCAAATTTAAAACTTAATACTATGAACTGCCATGATGCTACGAGCTCATTTATAATTAAATATAAATTTAATGTTCAACCTCATTATATAAACGAATTCTATAATATAAATGTATTTCCAAATCAGTATTTAAAATAATAAAATAAATCAAATATCTGACTACCAAAAATATGGGATGTTACACTTATAATAAACGGAAATTTGGATTTGAAATGAGAAATAAGTTAACTTGTATAATACAGGTATATCGTTTGGATTGCATCATTTTTGTACTAAGATATGTTTCTAATATTTATACCGAGTTTGATTATTTAGACTAATCTTGGTTTCACAATTTGTTTCAATAATTATTGTACAAATATTTAGTTTTGAACTATTAAAACTTTATAACTATTTTAATAAAACTATATCCATAAAATTACTCCAATAAAACTATTTCCTATTAAATTTAAACTATAAGTATATTAATCATTTTGAATTTAACTAATTTTAAATCTATTTTATTATTTTGAACAATAATTCCAATCTAATCTATTGAGCCTGTGGTGAGAAAATTTAGATTTCAATGATATTTGTAATATATGGAATCCAAAATAGGACTTGTATAAGAAAAATATAAAGATAAAAATATGGAAACTGAATCCAATACTGGATGGTTTGAAATAATAGTGTGAATAAAATTCTCGAGGTTCGAACTTGTTATGTTAAACACAACTGAGGATATGCGATGAGATTTAATGAAAACGTGGTATGAATTCATGAAGTGAATATTGTCAAACAAATACAGGTTAAGTAGCGTATTGGGTTGATTTGAATAAAATGGGACATATTGATTTTGCACGGTGTGATGCGGGACACAGGACGAGGGCATAGGGTTAGACAGAGGCGATAATATGTTGGCAGAGGTTGGCTCAAGCTAGGTGACTACAGGCTTGATGCTGCTGCACAGAGGGTCAGGGGAATCGTGCGCAAGGTGCGTCTAGGGGGTGCTGGATTGGGTAAGGGAGGTCAGGTTGGTGACTGTGTGGCAATCGGATGGAGGGAGGTGGAAGTAAGTAATAGAGAAGTGAAGAATAGGAAGAAGGAATGCAAATTGTAGATAGAAATATATATATATGCATGATGGGGAAAGAAGAAATGCACCGGAGGAGGTAACAGGAAGTTAAAAGAAAAATATTTGTATGTTTCACAATTTATTTTGTAATATGAAAGGAGAAATTAGGAACAAATGCAAAGGAGGCACTCACGATTTGTAGCTCAATTTTTTTTTAATATTTACATTGGCGCGCTTTGCAGATGCTCCAGTGTAAATGTATACGGGTGCAGTTTTGAAGTGCATCCTGTATTTTTTTTTTAATTCCAGCTCATCGCTGAGCTGGTCAAAACTAGCTTATATACACAAATAGTTTTACAACAACCCTATTTGTGTTATTAGTTTGAAAACGTAGTCTCTTCTGAAAATTTGTACTTCTTTGAATATTGGACAAACCATTCCATCCCACTTTTGTTTGTTAATCCGTCTCTCTCACCCAAATTCGCTGCCTTCTCCATGGAAAGCATTGTTGTTCCTTCTCTTCCAATTTTGATTACAAATTTGGAAAAGCTAACCAATATAAACCTATATTTCATCCCCAAATTCACTGGCGTGATTTTACATCACTACCTTTGTTATTCAACGACCCGCATGTTCTAATTTGATGAAGTAGTACGTGCTTCGATCAGCTTGGCTTTTCGTCTTCAATCTCCTTACATCATCGTGTACAACAACCGATATCAATGCAATTATTAAAGTGAGATGCCGAGGTAAAAATATTATCCCACTTCTTTTTGTACGCTGATTTATTCAAAGGATTTTGGTGCAACAGCGGATTTACTAGATCATTACATGCTGCTTCCTGAATCTTAGTTGCTACTATCTGATTTTGGTTCGCCTTGAATCAAAGAAATTTATTTTGTATTGTAATTTCCATAGATATATATGTTAGCGTCAATATAATACCCAAGTTTTCTTTATTACATATTAATTATATGGTAATATTTTATTTTCCAAATCTTAAGTAAGGGTTATACAAAATTACCGATTAATGATCCAATTCAGATTAAAGGTGAGGATACTTTTGATAGTCGATATGGTGAAATATAGGATAAAGTTAGAGAGGAATTTCTTGAAACTCGATATTCCATTATATAATGTATAAATTTTGAATGTATATCTGAGATTCACGAATCCATACTCTTCTTAGGTACCCCTCAAAATCCAGTCTTTCATTCTTTTTATGGAAAATAGATTAATTTATAACATTTTTATCCTGACAGTTCCTTTCTCTTTCCTTCATTAGATTATTAGCGAGTATTTGCTGAATTTTAGATGTATCTTGAGATCATAGGGATCTAAAAGGGGGAAAATGTTGAATGTGTAGAAAATTTTGAATAGTTTCCCTTGAAATGCATTTTCTTCTTTTGATCGTATGCATGGTAAGCTAAGGTATTTGTTACCCTTATTGAAATGGACCCTTCCCTTTTTCAATTTTTTTTGTTTATAGTCAATGACAAAGTAAGCGGTCCTTTGTTACTGTTTTGTAACTGACTCAGTCGTTAAGTGTGAATATAACATGATTACAAAGGAACTCTACCTTCTGAACCTCAAAAACAATTACAATCGACTGTTGATTATCTCCAAAGTTGATATGTCACCATATTCTGAAAACTGGGTTTGAATTTTGTGAATTTTTTATCTATTTTCTATAAAACATATTTTTTAATTAAAATTATTTTGTCAAACAAGTAAATTCTAGTATCTATTTTTCTGCAAAATTTGTTTGTACCAAATTAGCTTGATCTAGTTTCCCTGTTAAATTATAATTTCATCGCTAATTAACAATTTGAGTTATGCTTATACCATATGGTTAACCCTAAAGTTTCTGAGTTAATATTTCTTTTAATATAACAATAAGCAATTTATACACATATTTTTGTTTATTAACATATGTTCTGATCTGAACTGCTACTATAATTCAAAATCCTTTCGATTCATTTTGAAAAATGAATTTAATTTATTCTAGATGAGTCTGTAAAAGCAATTCTTTTATGTTGACAACCATGTTTCTTATACTACCAACATTTTTGAGAAATGAACCATATTACTTTAGTTTTGCTTCAGCTTTTACCAAATTTTGTTTATTGTTTGATGTCTAGGTGGATATGCTAATTTTGTGAATTGAATATTGAAATATTATGTCATCCCAATTTGATTCAAACTATTGTAAAGGCCATCTCTTTTCTTAACAATTTCGAAAAATGCATAGAGGTTAATGGAGTGTGTATACTGAAAAGTCAGGTGACATATAGTAGGATCGACTTATATGGAATATGTGGAAGTGTATATGATATTCTGACTTATCTTATATAATAGTTATGAAAATAAATATTAAATGATATAAGATATCACATATAAGTAAATGCAGTAAATAAACGTAAATGACACTAGGAATTTTTATACAAGTTTGGAGCACCATCCTACGTCCAGTCTCAGACTTCTTCTTCCTTTTAACTAACAATGCTCTCTTCACCCAGAGGAATAGGTTCACAACACACTCGCTCACCAACAACGAGACTCGCGCACCAACAATGAGATTCCATGCCTAAGCAACCGAACAGGACTTCAACAATACAAAAATGGTTTTGACTTTGATTGTGTTCTTAAATAACACTGAGTAGCCAATAGTTTGAGTACACTCTTCCTATAATCTTATCCTCAGATATATAGCGTGTTTGTGGAGATTTGAATGAAGTAGACTGCTACTGAATCTAGATATGAAATATATTCAGATATTCAAAAGCAATTTGAATTTTTCAGAAAGCTTTTAGAGTGCATGAAAGTTCAGAACTAAAGATCAAGATATAGAATAAGAATTGGTAAGAATCAATAAGAACTGGTAAGAATCGGTGATTTGTAAATCAAGTTTTTGATGTATATATAATGGTTGAAGATTAGTCAACTTTCATGAAGAGTTTCAGCAATGAGAAGCGACCATTTCTTCTCAGAAATGAAAAGGAATCTCTTCATGAAAGGAGATGGCCTTTCATGAAAATTGACTGTTTTTGTCGGGTCAGTCAACTGATATAAAAATCACCAGTCAACTTGTAGAAAATATAAAACGTATATATATTTGAAAGTTCAGAAAATAGCTATTACTGGGGTTTCGCCCAACCAATCGACTGGTAGTTTTTGAACCAGTCAACTAGTTCAGGGGTAAAAGCCCAGTGATGGCTGTTTTTAGCCATTCACACAAACACACACATACACACACACACACACACACACACATATATATATATATATATACACACACACATTTTTTGAATTTGTTCAGATGGGAAACTGACCGGAGTCGTAAAACCCTTCCTAGTGTACCTAGCCTGGTCCGCGAGCACCACATAAGTGACAGATCTTAGCGTATGCACACGCATACATGCACACACACGCGCACGTGCACACACACACACACACACACACACACATATATATATATATATATATATATACACGCATTTTGTGCATTTGGGTTATATTAAATGAGGATAGATTTTAACAAAGTTCTAACACACTAAACACACGTATAAATATATTTACTAACTCTTCAATCGATCTTCATTTCTTTGTTGTCGTGAATCAAAAATCTCATGAATCAACATATATGTTATAATATTAATGCGATTAAGAATTTATAGAAGTGAAATTTATAATAAACCTTTGGGGATAAAAGTCCTGCTTCAATAGTTTTATTTATTTAACTGGTGTTTTATTTTAATATACGCGTCAACATACATGCATAAACAAACCCAAATATCCACACATACATAGTGCGTGCGCATGTGTGTATAAAGTGTTTGTTTGCATGTTGTGTTCTGGTTATTATTATTTGCCAAGGTTTCAGATCTCAGATTTTGGAGAAAATATCAAATTTATATTTCGGTCAAAAAGGATGATATTCTTAAAACACTTATAACTAAAAATGTAGCCAAATCTAGAATCTCAGGAAAAATCTTGAGTTTTCATCTCGGGCGAGATGTGTGATATTTAAAACCTTGGTATCTACACACCAATAATGCAAATCATTAATGGGGATATTTTGTTAACTATATATAATGCCTATTTGTTGTAGCTTCCCGTTATTTATATACATATGTATGCGAATGCGAACGTCTTTTGAACATTCACTATCATAAATTTTTATTAAAACATCACAATATTTTTATACTGCAAACCATGCATGCATAAAAGTTCCATAATATTGGAGGAAATATTTTATTTGCTATTAGTAAAGAATAAAATGTTAATTTTTTTTAAATAGAATATTAATGAAGAGTTGTTTGGTTCAAAACTTTAGGAAAGTAGGATCGTGACCAGTGGAATAGAATGTATGTTTTTTCCTTTTGTTTTTAGTCATAGTAACTTGTTGACTTGACAATGAACCTGTAGCATTACAAATAGAAAGGACACTTGAATTCAAAGTTAATCGTTTCTTTTCGAACTTCAACTCCTTCTCCAATTCTCTTTCCTTGGCTTCTTAATCAGTCAGCCTTCTATTGGCTTTTTTAGCTTATCTTGACAAAAATGCTCTTAATCAATTATTCCTTGTCCTTGTCGTCAGACTTAGTCAGAACCCTCTATTCCTTAAAAACATACACCTATGCAATGTTTTGAAGACCCCAACCCTCGGTTCGACCGCGGTTAACCTTCGATCTTGGGGTGTTACGGCTCTGAAAATGAAAGAACCTTGTGTGTGCACAGACCAGCGGTTTAACCTCAAAACCCTATAAAAACCTCTAGTCCGACCTCTTTGAAGCTCACGGTTCTTCAAATTTTCGAAAAAATAATTGTTTTACTCTTTATTTTTTACTATAATAAATTTAACAAATAATTTTATAACAATTGTCATTAAATTTTGGATGATATAATTCAATATTATGTACATTTTACAAACTATTATTGAATTAATTCTCTCTCACTATAAATTTTTTTTTAGTAAATCTACAACTTTTCTATGATAATTTGTTATATAATTATTTTAATTAGGTAGTTTGGACATTAATGTTTGTCATAATTAGAATTTTTGTATTTATATTTAAAATAATTTTATATTTAAATCCAAAAAATAGAAATAAACTATCAGCACGGTTCTCACGGTCTGACCGGTTAAACAATGAAAACCTTGGACCTTGCATTACCACGGTTTGACATATGGTTCGGTCTTCACAACTAATGCATGCGATAACCAAAGTTTTTAGATAATCTTGAGCCATTTCAAATTCTGATGGCAAAGTAACTGAGCATAGGAGTAATGAATTGTGGAACTGAACTCCAATTATGTATGTGATGAAGATTCTTCAGCCTTCTATTAGTTTGCCTAATTTCCTTTTCTTTTTCTATGAGATTTGCGCCGCGAGCTCACAGCAAAACATGGATCCTTCCTGGGCTGCTAGCACAACTATCTTCTCAATTTGAAGTTGGAACATCAATTTTGCATTCTCTTTTGAAATTCTCTCATACTCCTTCGAGACTCCTTCACACTATTTCTTAGGAGAGGGAGTATAAAAGGAATTTCTATCTACACTTTCCGAAATAGGGTTCAAGCATCTTCGAGCTCCTTTGGAGAAGTCTTAAATTTATTCTCGGTCATCGTAAACTTCTCTTTCAAGTTCATAACCTCTTTATTAAGATTGGCAGTAATCACCATATCCTAATCAGCCTTAAATTTCATATGGTCGATCTCTTATTCTCTTTGTTATAACCTCAGACATCCTCTCTATCACCTTAACTATCTGCCTACTCTATACATAAGCACTATAAATAAATCAATTGCTCTCTTATCAATCTAGGGGCGAATGGCATGGATATTCGAAATGAATTTGAACTCAGAAAAGTCAAACTTTGGAAATTTAAGATTGAGTTCCATGAATCTTGAAACAGATGTAGTACTTAATTCAGGATGTTGGATAAACATAAATGCTTTATTAGTGGGAAATGAAAAAGGTGAATGATTATGTCTTTTAATGAAGAGTCGTATCTATTTAAGTGAAGTGTCTTGTACTTTGAACCGAAGAGTTGTGTCGGTTGAAATGAAGAGTCATGTTCGTTAAAGTGAAAAGCCATGTCTGTTCATGAAGATTCATGTCCGTTTGTTAAGTGTCATGTCCGTTCGTCACGAGTCGTGTCTATTCGTGAAAAGTCGTGTCTATTTATAAAGGGTCATGTCTATTGATGAAAAGGTGTCTACTGGAGTTGTAAGGTCATGTTGACCACTATATAAATATGGGTATGGTCATTTGTGTGGTTAAGAGAAAAGAGAAAAAAAAGTGAGTGAGGATAAGAAAGAAGAAAATGTTGTAAGACTTGTAATGGAAAGTTGAGTTATTAAAAAGTAAAGTTATTTGTGTATCCAATTCCTCGTCGATAACAATTCCTCTTCAAATTAGTTTCTTTAAATTGGTATCAAAGCTTCTTAAATTCTACAAATTGGTATCAGAGCTTCCGTTTTTTCAAATTTAAGATTGAGCTCCATGAATCTTGAAACAGAAGTAGTACTTAATTCAGGAATGGTCGGATTCTTTCCCAGATCCTTTCCAGGTCTTCTTCAAGGGAACACATTAGTTTGTTGTTTACCCTTTGGATCTATGAAACCAAAACTTGTTTGACTGGACTTAATAGGTGGTGGAAGAGCCGAGGGAGGGCCTGAGATTGACAAACAAATTGAGTCTCATCACGATGAATGTTAAATTTATTTAAAACTCAGTGAGAGGGAGACAAGATATAGAATAGAGTCCTTAACTAGACTAATAATCATGATGCTCTCTTTCTACTTTACTTGGACTTCATCGACATTTGGAGCCCCTAAAAACCACTGCACTATTTCAACCTAGAATAACGCTTTGTTCACTTTGACGATGTAGGTAGGTTGGCTTCAAGAGTCCCGAGGTAGTCTTTCGTTTCCCATTCTACCTACAAAGGAAAATAAGTTAGAATTGGCATCATCTAAAAAGATCTCGAACAAGTGTTGTTAAATGTGGTGCTCGGTTTATGAACAGGGTCGGTCCAAGGTAATTTTGGGCCACGGAAAAAACTCAAGTTTGTGCCCTTTTTTATAAATACAAGCAACACTTCAAAACAATAACAAACACATAAATTAAACATAACAACGATTTTCTTAAAAGCTAATTAATTTGTTCATTACATCTCCAAAAACAAGCTTACAACTTTTTGATCATTAGAAGACAAACAGTAAATTCCAACAACATCATTTAAAAATTGCTCTTAATGCATTTTTTGAAGCAAAATCATTGATTATATCATCTTGCTCGATATTTTCCAAAATGTCTTTTTCGATGCATAGAAGTGCCAACCCATTCGACCTATCTTGAGACATAGAAGTTCGTAGATATGATTTTAGCAATTTGAGTTTAGAAAAGCTTCGTTCTGCAGATGCGACGGTCACAGGGACTGTTAGTAATACTCTGTATGCGATCATCACGTTTGGAAACATGTCTATTTCTCTCACAAACTCAATCATTCTTGTTGAAGTCCACGGCTTGTCTGTTTCATATGATTCCTTTGGCAACATTACTTGCAATACCTGTAGTTCAGAACATAAATGTTTTCCAATCACATCAGAAATTTCATCCTTTTTCAAAGAATTTTCAAGATTTACACAGGCAACTAGTAATTCCTGATCATCTAAATTCATTAATTTTTTAGCATTAAATAAGAAACCAAATATAGACTCAAAAAGTTTCATTTGTTCAAATCTGGTCCTTAACTGGGAGAGAGCAATATCTGTTGGGATCCCTCCTTTATTGGAGAGTTTCTAGAAAATTCTAGACGTTTCTAGAGAAATCTAGAATTTTCTAGAATGTTCCGGAGAACTCTAGAGAAGTTTAGAACCCTCTAGAAGCTTGTGGAAGAGTGTAGAACCCTCTAGAAGCTTGTGGAAGAGTGTAGAACCCTCTAGAAGCTTGTGGAAGAGTGTGGAGCCCTTTAGAATATTCTGGAGACGTGTAGAACCTTCTAGAACCTTACGGAAGAGTATGGAAGAATAAAGAAGGGAATGGAAGAGTGTAGAGATTCCTAGAGAGTGTAGAGCATTCTAGAGGATCAATCTCTACCGTCGGATGCAAGTAATCTCCACCATTCATTATGGAGGTTGAGTAGTATAAATAGGAGAAGAAGCCCTATTACTAGCTATCCAAGAATCCAAGAAAGAAATCCACTTCTTAGAGTGAGAAAAATACTTGAGAGTTAGTAAGCCTCTTTGAGAGAAAAGAGAGATAGCTTAAGAAGTATCCATCCTTAAGCTTGAGTCAAGTGTGAGTTACTTTTGTAAACAAATTCTTGTAATCCTACTATTCCTTTGTATAGTGGAAGAATCTCCATATTGGAGAATTATAAACTCTTGTGCACTCGTTGCTACTTTTATTCTTAATTGCCTATCTTAACTTCACGAAGCGGGAAAGACCGAGATTTCCCCAACAGTGGTATAGAGCCAGGTTCATCTGTAGCCGTAATCAAGCTCGTGTAAGTTCAAGATGGAGGATAATGTCGCTCATGATGGAGACATGTTCAAGCTCACAGCCAACAACTACTCCTATTGGAAGCCAATGTGGAGGACCACTTGTATTGTAAGGATTTGCATGAGCCCATCATCTACAAAGATAAAGTGGCAGGGAAGAGTGATGCTCAATAGGAACTGTTGAACCGGAAGGTTGTTGCTATGATCCATAAGTACATTGACAAAACTCTCTTCGAGCATGTTTCTACTTATACAAATGCCTATGAATTATGGACAAAGCTTGAGTCCATGATTCAGAAGAAAACGCCTCGCAACAAGGCCAATTTAGTTCGACGGTTGGTGAAATTGGAGTATAAGGATGGTCATAGTATGATTAAGCACTTGAATAACTTCAAGGGGCTCGTAAATCAACTAACAAAAATTGATATGAAGATTGATGATGAGTTAGAAGCTCTTCTACTCCTCAGTTCCTTACCGGAAAGTTGGGACACACTTGTTGTTACACTTAGTAACTCAGCTCCAGAAGGAAAGTTAACTATGGATACCGTCAGTGACAGCCTTCTTGGTGAAGAAGCAAGGAGAATGGAACGAGATGAGTCTATTCATCCTGAAGATAATGTTGTTGACAATCCGAGTAGGAATGAAACTCGTGGACGTAGTAAGAACCGAAATCCACATCAACCTCGAGAAAGATCCAAGTCACGCTCGAAGATTACATGCTATTACTGTGGAAAGATAGGTGACAAGAAAATGGAATGTCGAAGCTTCAAAAGAGACCAAAAGGCCGGTAATGTTAAGCCTGACCAAATAAGCCTAATGAAGAAGCAAGAAGAAAAGAGTACTACTGCCATAGTATTGAAGGAAGATCTGCTATATCTCGTTGGTGAAAGTAACATTCTAAACATTGCTTGCGATGAGAGTTCTTGGATTATTGATTCTGGTGCTTCCTTCCATGTTACTCCACATGAAAACTTCTTCTCATCCTACCAAAGAGGTGACTTTGGCACGGTGCAAATGGGAAATCAAGATAGAAGCAAGATTGTTGGAATATGAGACATCACTCTGACGACAAGCACCGGGTGCAAGCTTATTTTGAAAGATGTGAGGCATGTCCCAACCATGCGCCTCAGTCTTATCTCCGCTGGAAAGCTAGATGATGATGGTCTGATGAATTACTTTGGTGAGGGGAAGTGGAAGCTCACCAAAGGAAGTTTGACGATGGCTCGAGGAAAGAAGGTAGGCTCATTGTATGTAATGCAAGCTAAGCTATGCAAAGAAGAAGTAAATGTCTCTACTGATGATATGGACATATGGCATCAACGAATTGGGCACATTAGTGAGAAAGGTCTTCACATACTCATTCAGAAACAACTCCTCCCTAACGTGAAAGGTAAACCACTTCATCCTTGTGCTCATTGTTTAGCTAGAAAACAACACAAGGTTGCTTTCCAAAGATCTTCTCCGCCCACAAGGAGAAATAACATTCTAGACCTCGTGCACACTGACGTATGTTCGATGTCTGAGAGATCCATTGGTGGTGCTCTACATTTTGTCACCTTCATTGATGATCATTCAAGAAAAGTATGGTTGCACCTGTTAAAATCAAAGGATCAAGTGCTTGATGCCTTCAAAGAATTCCATTGTAATAACCCGAAAATCTGGGCCAGTTAAAAATTTTTATTTTGGCAATTTTAGCGAATTTTGAACATTTAAAATAGATTATTTTAAATAATATCGACGTGAAATTTATTTTGAATATAATTCGAACGTATATATTATATACGTCGTCGTTAGAATATAAATATTTATATATAATTATAAATAGAATTGAAAATGGCGCGGTAGTTCGATAATTCGATTTCAAACTTCAATTGAATGTACCGGGTGCAAAACAATCCGGATTTTAGTGAAACCAAAAACATTAGGATCTAATTGGTGATATCTTTCCAACGAATCCGAAAAATCAAAATTTCGTAGCGAGAATCAAAAGATATGTCCAGTTGAAAATTCTGAATGGTCGCTATGGAATTCAGGCCCTTAAAAATGGACATTTTGCAAATGACCTCGGATTTCGACGAAACCACTTTTGTTGGGTCCGTGATGTCAAGTTATTGCTAGGTTTCAAATTTCATAATTTTTCGAATCAATATGTGAGCGTGGCAAAGGAAAACGTGTTTTGACCATTTCAGTTGATTTTAATCGACTGGAAATTGGCCATTTTTCCAACGGTCTCAGAATTCGACGAAACTAGTTTTGTTAGGACCGTATCGTCAATACGAAGCTAGAAAATATTTTTCTGGAATTTTTCTAGTTAGTATGTGACCCCGGTAATTCGAAATGTACGTTTAAAATTCAATAAAGTGATTTAAATGTAAATTTAACGGAAACTGATTGTAACAGTCAAATTGGCCAACGAAACATATTCCATTGTGTTCGGAATGGGGGTAATTAGCTAGGGACGACAGTCGGTGGGTCTCGTTTGGAGGTCAAATAAAAAGTCAACTATTGGGGAATTAAATATAATATTAATTTAAATATATACCCTTTACTTTCTCTCCCCAGCCCTTCACACCCGTCGATCTCAGATTTTAAAAGAAAAAAAAAATTCGCGGAAGACCTAAACGCACCGCCGCCTCGTCCCACCCGTCCACCGCCGCATCGCCGGTTGCCAAGGCAGTCGCCCCCTGCTAACGCCTCCGCCTCCTCCTCTCTCTCCCTCTTCCTCCCTTCGCAAAGCCCAAACGCCCAAAACCCACGAACGCATCGCGCCTCCGACCCAGAGCGCCGCCGCAGCCGGCCTCCGATCAACCCCCCTCTCTTCTGCGCCGCTTCTCCCTCCTCTTGAAGCCCACTGCGAACCCAACCCCCAAATCGAGACAAGGGCTGCCGCCACCGCCTGAAGAGGACCCGCAGCACCTCTGACACGCGACCGCGCCACCAACCACCTCCCGTCCGCCCCCTAAGCAAACCCAAGCAAGCATGGCTCCTTCCCCTTTTCAATGTAAGCTTTTACTTTTAAATTCAAATCAGTTTTTATGTTAAAAATGAATTCTTTTAAATCAGTTTTTATATTCTGAAAATATATTTTTAGAACCAGTTCATGAAGTAATAAAAATTTGAATTTTGTTTTGTTTGAGTAGCAATAAAAAGATATCATTTTTGTTAATGGAAGTATATGATTTTCATGAATGGGAATATACGATTTTTGTGAGTGAAAGAATATGATTTATATATATATAATTTGCAAGTCAAAAATATGATTTTAGCATTATAAAAATATAATTTTTATATAATGTGAAGCTCAAAAATATGGTTTTTGTAAAGTAGAGGTATTAAAAATATAATCTTTACTATACAGAAATATTAAAAATATGATTTTTATATTTTTAAAGTATTAAAAATATAATCTTTATAGGATAGAGAATATAAAAATATCATCTTTGTATATGTAGCGAAATAAAAATTTGATTTTTATTTTATATACGTTGAAGTAAAGTGATGATTTTTATAAAGATGAAATCTTTAAATTTGAAAAGGCGAAGTCTATGTTTTATAAAGGCGAAAACTATATTTTAGAAAGGCGAAATCTTTATATGGAAAATAGCGTGATAAAAATATAATTTTTATCTATATAACATAGAAGTAAAAAATTCGATTTTTATATATTGAATAACAAAGAAAAATTCGATTTTTAAATGTAAGAAGCGATTATAAAAATATGATTTTTAAATTGAAAGTGAATAAATAAAAATGTGGTTTTTATTTTAAAGACATCAAAATATAAAAATGTGTGATTTTTATATATGTAGTGGCTACGGGCAACGAAGATGACGAAGATGGGATAACGAAGAAGATTTCTATCAAAGAAGCGTCGTGAAGTTGGATAGCTTTGGTGAGAATTTCTCACCTTTCAATTTCATTTCTATTTATATATATATACTAGGATGCAGACGGTGCTTAGTAGCACCCGACACAATCGTCCACAGACCATGGACTTGTTTGTTTGGTTGCGTAGATTAGTTGGATGATTTGATTTGAAATTGAATTGTTTGGTGAAATAAATTGATTTGATTGATGTGTGAATGGCGTGGGCCTTCACTAGACCGGGGATAAGGCTAGGCCTCGTCCCGTTTCTAGTATCGTGTCGTTATGCCGCCGAAATTTTCTAAAATAAGTTAGAAAAATAAAAATAGCATTTTATTTAATAAATGAACTGAATAGAAATTCATATGTTGAAATAAAATGTTTTATCGTTAAAAATATAATTTTTAACGTGAATGTGAATAAATAAATATTCATTTACAAACCAGACGGTCTGTTTATGTACACCTATTTGAAGGACATTGATTGGGTCGATAAATTTTACACATCGCCCAACTGCACAAATAAAATCTGTGTTTGATTGTTTGAAACCCCACACGGGTGTTGGGATGAAATATGAAGTTCACTCATCCTGATTGATTAATTATGTCGATCGATTGATTGACATGCTGTTATAAGCGTTAGATATCTATATTTGATGCTTATACAGTGTAGTGCACTTTGGTTGATGGTTGATTATTTTTCAATGTTATTATATACACGTGTTGTATGAAAATCCATATAATTAACGTTATATGGTGATTGATTGGGTCTCATTCCAATTTAGAAGATAAAGAATATATAAAGTAAATGTTCATGTGTTGACTGTACTCATCCGTTGAGATTAGTCATGTGTTGAACGGAATATTTTTATAATAAAATTTACATCTTTATCAATATAAAGTAAATGTTCATGTGTTGACTGTACTCATCCGTTGAGATTAGTCATGTGTTGAACGAAATATTTTTATAATAAAATTTACATATTTATCAATATAAAGTAAATGTTCATGTGTTGACTGTACTCATCCGTTGAGATTAGTCATGTGTTGAACGAAATATTTGAAAATAGAAATATATGAAGCCGTGTTGATTAGATTGACGCCATTTTGACGTGAACGATATTTATGTCGATTTTATTCATTTGAGAAATGAATTGAATATAAAACGATTTTGAAATGAATTGAATAGAAAACCAATTTGAATTGAATTGAATAGAAAACCAATTTGAATTGAATTGAATAGAAAACCAATTTGAATTGAATTGAATAGAAAACCAATTTGAATTGAATCGAATAGAAAACCAATTTGAATTGAATCGAATAGAAAACCAATTTGAATTGAATCGAATAGAAAACCAATTTGAATTGAATCGAATAGAAAACCAAATTGAATTGAAAACGAATTCAAATTGAATAGAAAGCGAATTGAAATGAATTCAAATTGAATTGAAATTTGAATTGAATAGAGATGAATTTTAAACGAAATTATAAAGAAAAATTCAATTTTTCTTTGAATTGAAATGGAGGTTGAAATCGTTTTTGAAATGAATTCAAAACTATTTATATAATTCATTTTAAATAAAAATCGACAAAATAAATATTATATATATTATATATATAATATAATGGCCTGAATAGAACGCGCCGCGCCGCGGCAGTTCATAAATTTCGACCATTTATTTCAAACGGACATTACGGGAGATCCGACCGTCGGATTCTCCTAAAACCAGAACCGTTGGGTTCGTATCGAAAAGAGCTTTCTAACGAATATTAGAAATTCAAAATCTAACGGTTGGATTTGGAGATACGTCCAAATCAAATTTGAAAAAGGTCGCTGTAAGTGCAGTTCGATGGCCATTGTTGGAAATCGATTGTACGGGCCTTAATAAAATTATTAAAAATAGTAATAATTTGTATAAAATCATAAGAAATGATTTGGGAAAAATTGGGGTGAAAAACTCCATATTTGAAAAGATAAAAATGGATTTTTATCGAAATGAACTAGTTTTGAACTAAATTTAAAACCCGATTGATAAATAAATTAGATTTAAAAAGGGGTTTTAAATAATCGGGATTCCTAATATATTTGATTGGATTTGAAATGGGTTTATCGTGAACGGTGTTTTAAATAACACTAGTTCTTTAACCCTATAATAAATAGAATGTGATTTGGGCTTGTCGTGAACTGTGTTTTAAATAACACCTAGTTCTTTAACCCAGTAAAAGGAGTTCTAACGAATCTGCAATTAGATTGAAATGTGAATCTATAATCTAAATTATCAAATTTAGAAATAAGCGGGAATGGAGTATTACCAGTCTTACTCCAAAGCGATAGTTAAATCTTTAATTAGATTTGAACGTGAAATGGTAATTAATTTTACCGATAACACCACGGTGTTAGATATGGAGTATTACCAGTTTTGCTTCATGGGATGAATAGGTTGGGATTGGGAAATAAAATAAATAATTACTTCGTTACAGTTCGCTAATCTCGACTAGTTGGAAAAACCATAATTTGGTTTTAAATGGCATCCAAAGGAAGATTACAGGATAAATTTTAAAGAATTTATCTTGGATAAAATTAATGGGAACTTTTCCCTAAGAATGTGGAATTTAGAAACTAGCTGTAGGTTGGCTAAGAAGAATGGTTTCCTGGGTATTGATCTAATGTTGGTTTCGGCCTTCGGGGTTAATGTTTGGGAAATTGTTCTCTTGCTAATTTGCTGTTAGTGACTAATGAATTGGAATGAGGCGTATGTTGTGTTTGTGTAACATTTGTTTTTAATAAACGCGGGTTGTTCGGAAAGACGGGGTTTACACCCATTCTGAATAACCGATTCGACGATATGTCGAAGATGAAGACGGTGGTTGAAGACCGGAAGTCTTCACATCGTTTGGATAACTACTGATGATCCTGATTGGGCAGTACACCCAAGAGGATGGAAATAGTTGGTGGTCGTCCAGACGTACTTGGAGATGGATGGATATGCGAGGAAAGTGCCTCCGGTTTCGTTCAGACCCAGAACGGACTTGTAAATGGATAGTGTGTCTGACACTGGATTTTATTCTGTGTTGATTGATTTCTATTAAATATATATCTGTTTGGCGGCGGAGAATTTATTCTTTTGCTTAACGCCCTTCTCTGAGACGTACGAGCTCAGAGGTTGTATATCAATGGAAATCAGTCGCATGGCATGAATTGCCTGTATGGCACGCTAAGATGCAATGATCAAGGCTTCTGTTGAAAAGAAAAGTCTTGTGGTTGATGATCAAAGCACGCCTACGTGGCAGCTTTGTGTATGACGTGAATTCGCGAGCCTCACACCTCGGTATGAGTTAAAAACGGGATACGGACTGCAGGGAGAGCACGACGTTTCTTTCTAGCTTTGGTGGTGTCAGTGACTTACCAGCCCTGACATTTATATACTTTTCACCTATGTGGTTGTTGGAATGCGAGGCGCATCGATTATAGGTCTGTAAGGACCGGGAAACGTGTGTTCAGGCATAATTAATCCTCTAACGTAAGTGAGGACCGGCCCTGAAGATCCGGGGTTGCCCAGCGTGCGTAACCCTGAGGCATTTGCTAGAGTGTCTCGAACGCGGAGAGGAGCTTGCCCCTTGCCTCGACTCATAACGGAAATCCAATTTCCAATACGTGTATTTCGGCTTTATTTGTAGAGCCTAGTATGGCGACATAGTAGCATGGGATGCTATGCCGTCTATGATTTATATTTATGATTGAAATTGTTTTGACACTATACACTTATTATAGTATCAAATGATTTGTTTTAAACGTACCAAGCATATTTGGCTGTTATAAGGTAAAACCCTATCCTCTGGCTTGCGTTGCATTGTGTGATGGGACCTGGGTCTTATAATAGCTTCATTTTTCGAAAAAGCATTGCGTTGTTTATTTTATGCACTGGTATTCCTGGGAGGAAACCCGTTCCGTGTTATACGGCGTGGTCCCTTGAATTACGCTCTTTCAAAGTAAAGTTTTAAATAATTGTTTTAGTTCTCACACCAGTCACATGACTGACCTGGAGTTTATTGTTTTAACCTAAACTCTGGGTGCCCCTATTTTCCGCACGGGCAGCTAGTAGTTTTGGTTTTGCAGATTTATATTCACAGGATCCTGGTTTACAGCTGGAATGATATCCGGAAAGCTCTGTATCCGTATATCACCTTCAGTTGTGCTTTATATTATTTTTCCGCTGCTATGTAATTTATTGTAATCTCTGATATTTATCGAATGTAATTTATTCATTTATACTTTGTATATTCTTGTATCTGATGGAATTGTTGTAATAACAATGAAATGTTCTTCTTTTTGTGTTCTGATTTGTCCTGTTCTCAAACAGTCAGGGGTTTCGAACGGTCTAGATCGGTTTAACGACTGATTCGGATCGAGCGAAATTCCCGGCCGTCACATTTGGTATCAGAGCTTTGGTTTACAGAGCTCGAGAACAAGACACATTAGAACCATACGAAAGAATTCATCAGATATTGGATTTGCAATATCCAATTAGAATGACTCGTTAGAGATAGGATCAGTAGTATCCTAGAACGAGTGTAAAGAGTATATTTTTCAAATGAAAACAATTTTGTTTTGAAAATTTAAATCGTTTTATATGTATTTGAATATTAATTTATTTTGAATATGGACAATCTAGTATATATAGATTTCGCGTATACGCGTCATGAACGTATATTCGAAGTTTTAATATACTGGATAGATATAGAGTCACATTCTAGACACCCGGGGATAATTCTGATGATGTGGCCACATCATCAGTATTTAAGTTCGTGTTTCGAAGGTGTGATATCTATATATTTCCATTAGGCTGGTGTGAGAACCAAAACCAATATAGCTAGAACACATTGTTGTGAATTGGCATCAAAAACATGATTTTTGTATATATATCAAATTTATGAATTTGAAACGTTAATTCACTAATTGATTGATGTTTGAGTTGCTTGTTTATTTGTTTGCTAATTTTTATCCATTTAGCCCAATTGAACCGAATATTGAATTGTATCGGAAATTGGTTGCATTTGCTTGCATATACATATACTTACATTGAACAGGTCATAGCAAGGAGGCTAGAGCCGAAGAATAAAATTTGTTTGCCCGACAAATAGGTACATGTTTACTACATAATTTCCTGTTTTGTTTGGGTGATGATGATTTTGTGAGCCTATTGGCTAGCCGCTTGGCTTTTTCTTTTTCTTTTTGAGATCTGAAGGACCGGGGAAGCTATTTGAAATTCCCCGATGCTCCCGGTGCAGGGGAGGTTATGGCGAAATTTTTCGAAAATTTAGGGTGTTAGCCAAATTTTTGAAATTTTGAAAATTCTTAGAAACTGAAAAGTTGGAGAATGGAAGCCAGATCGAATGTAGAGCTTATTAATCAAACCACTTTCGACTTTGTTCCTTTTCGGGGACGAAAAGTTTTAAGTGGGAGAGATTGTAATAACCCGAAAATCTGGGCCAGTTTAAAATTTTTATTTTGGCAATTTTAGCGAACTTTGAACATTTAAAATAGATTATTTTAAATAATATCGACGTGAAATTTATTTTGAATATAATTCGAACGTATATATTATACACGTCGTCGTTAGAATATAAATATTTATATATAATTATAAATAGAATTGAAAATGGCGCGGTAGTTCGATAATTCGATTTCAAACTTCAATTGAATGTACCGGGTGCAAAACAATCCGGATTTTAGTGAAACCAAAAACATTAGGATCTAATTGGTGATATCTTTCCAACGAATCCGAAAAATCAAAATTTCGTAGCGAGAATCAAAAGATATGTCCAGTTGAAAATTCTGAATAGTCGTTATGGAATTCAGGCCCTTAAAAATGGACATTTTGCAAATGACCTCGGATTTCGACGAAACCACTTTTGTTGGGTCCGTGATGTCAAGTTATTGCTAGGTTTCAAATTTCATAATTTTTCGAATCAATATGTGAGCGTGGCAAAGGAAAACGTGTTTTGACCATTTCAGTTGATTTTAATCGACTGGAAATTGGCCATTTTTCCAACGGTCTCAGAATTCGACGAAACTAGTTTTGTTAGGACCGTATCGTCAATACGAAGCTAGAAAATATTTTTCTGGAATTTTTCTAGTTAGTATGTGACCCCGGTAATTCGAAATGTACGTTTAAAATTCAATAAAGTGATTTAAATGTAAATTTAACGGGAACTGATTGTAACAGTCGAATTGGCCAACAAAACATATTCCATTGTGTTCGTAATGGGGGTAATTAGCTAGGGACGACAGTCGGTGGGTCTCGTTTGGAGGTCAAATAAAAAGTCAACTATTGGGGAATTAAATATAATATTAATTTAAATATATACCGTTTACTTTCTCTCCCCAGCCCTTCACACCCGTCGATCTCAGATTTTAAAAGAAAAAAAAATTCGCGGAAGACCTAAACGCACCGCCGCCTCGTCCCACCCGTCTACCGCCGCATCGCCGGTTGCCAAGACAGTCGCCCCCTGCTAACGCCTCCACCTCCTCCTCTCTCTCCCTCTTCCTCCCTTCGCAAAGCCCAAATGCCCAAAACCCACGAACGCATCGCGCCTCCGACCCAGAGCGACGCCGCCGCCGGCCTCCGATCAACCCCCCTCTCTTCTGCGCCGCTTCTCCCTCCTCTTGAAGCCCACTGCGAACCCAACCCCCAAATCGAGACAAGGGCTGCCGCCACCACCTGAAGAGGACCCGCAGCACCTCTGACACGCGACCGCGCCACCAACCACCTCCCGTCCGCCCCCTAAGCAAACCCAAGCAAGCACGGCTCCTTCCCCTTTTCAATGTAAGCTTTTACTTTTAAATTCAAATCAGTTTTTATGTTAAAAATGAATTCTTTTAAATCAGTTTTTATATTCTGAAAATATATTTTTAGAACCAGTTCATGAAGTAATAAAAATTTGAATTTTGTTTTGTTTGAGTAGCAATAAAAAGATATCATTTTTGTTAATGGAAGTATATGATTTTCATGAATGGGAATATACGATTTTTGTGAGTGAAAGAATATGATTTATATATATATAATTTGCAAGTCAAAAATATGATTTTAGCATTATAAAAATATAATTTTTATATAATGTGAAGCTCAAAAATATGGTTTTTGTAAAGTAGAGGTATTAAAAATATAATCTTTACTATACAGAAATATTAAAAATATGATTTTTATATTTTTAAAGTATTAAAAATATAATCTTTATAGGATAGAGAATATAAAAATATCATCTTTGTATATGTAGCGAAATAAAATTTTGATTTTTATTTTATATACGTTGAAGTAAAGTGATGATTTTTATAAAGATGAAATCTTTAAATTTGAAAAGGCGAAGTCTATGTTTTATAAAGGCGAAAACTATATTTTAGAAAGGCGAAATCTTTATATGGAAAATAGCGTGATAAAAATATAATTTTTATCTATATAACATAGAAGTAAAAAATTCGATTTTTATATATTGAATAACAAAGAAAAATTCGATTTTTAAATGTAAGAAGCGATTATAAAAATATGATTTTTAAATTGAAAGTGAATAAATAAAAATGTGGTTTTTATTTTAAAGACATCAAAATATAAAAATGTGTGATTTTTATATATGTAGTGGCTACGGGCAACGAAGATGACGAAGATGGGATAACGAAGAAGATTTCTATCAAAGAAGCGTCGTGAAGTTGGATAGCTTTGGTGAGAATTTCTCACCTTTCAATTTCATTTCTATTTATATATATATACTAGGATGCAGACGGTGCTTAGTAGCACCCGACACAATCGTCCACAGACCATGGACTTGTTTGTTTGGTTGCGTAGATTAGTTGGATGATTTGATTTGAAATTGAATTGTTTGGTGAAATAAATTGATTTGATTGATGTGTGAATGGCGTGGGCCTTCACTAGACCGGGGATAAGGCTAGGCCTCGTCCCGTTTCTAGTATCGTGTCGTTATGCCGCCGAAATTTTCTAAAATAAGTTAGAAAAATAAAAATAGCATTTTATTTAATAAATGAACTGAATAGAAATTCATATGTTGAAATAAAATGTTTTATCGTTAAAAATATAATTTTTAACGTGAATGTGAATAAATAAATATTCATTTACAAACCAGACGGTCTGTTTATGTACACCTATTTGAAGGACATTGATTGGGTCGATAAATTTTACACATCGCCCAACTGCACAAATAAAATCTGTGTTTGATTGTTTGAAACCCCACACGGGTGTTGGGATGAAATATGAAGTTCACTCATCCTGATTGATTAATTATGTCGATCGATTGATTGACAGGTTGTTATAAGCGTTAGATATCTATATTTGATGCTTATACAGTGTAGTGCACTTTGGTTGATGGTTGATTATTTTTCAATGTTATTATATACATGTGTTGTATGAAAATCCATATGATTAACGCTATATGGTGATTGATTGGGTCTCATTCCAATTTAGAAGATAAAGAATATATAAAGTAAATGTTCATGTGTTGACTGTACTCATCCGTTGAGATTAGTCATGTGTTGAACGGAATATTTTTATAATAAAATTTACATCTTTATCAATATAAAGTAAATGTTCATGTGTTGACTGTACTCATCCGTTGAGATTAGTCATGTGTTGAACGAAATATTTTTATAATAAAATTTACATCTTTATCAATATAAAGTAAATGTTCATGTGTTGACTGTACTCATCCGTTGAGATTAGTCATGTGTTGAACGAAATATTTGAAAATAGAAATATATGAAGCCGTGTTGATTAGATTGACGCCATTTTGACGTGAACAATATTTATGTCGATTTTATTCATTTGAGAAATGAATTGAATATAAAACGATTTTGAAATGAATTGAATAGAAAACCAATTTGAATTGAATTGAATAGAAAACCAATTTGAATTGAATTGAATAGAAAACCAATTTGAATTGAATTGAATAGAAAACCAATTTGAATTGAATCGAATAGAAAACCAATTTGAATTGAATCGAATAGAAAACCAATTTGAATTGAATCGAATAGAAAACCAATTTGAATTGAATCGAATAGAAAACCAAATTGAATTGAAAACGAATTCAAATTGAATAGAAAGCGAATTGAAATGAATTCAAATTGAATTGAAATTTGAATTGAATAGAGATGAATTTTAAACGAAATTATAAAGAAAAATTCAATTTTTCTTTGAATTGAAATGGAGGTTGAAATCGTTTTTGAAATGAATTCAAAACTATTTATATAATTCATTTTAAATAAAAATCGACAAAATAAATATTATATATATTATATATATAATATAATGGCCTGAATAGAACGCGCCGCGCCGCGGCAGTTCATAAATTTCGACCATTTATTTCAAACGGACATTACGGGAGATCCGACCGTCGGATTCTCCTAAAACCGGAACTGTTGGGTTCGTATCGAAAAGAGCTTTCTAAAGAATATTAGAAATTCAAAATCTAACGGTTGGATTTGGAGATACGTCCAAATCAAATTTGAAAAAGGTCGCTGTAAGTGCAGTTCGATGGCCATTGTTGGAAATCGATTGTACGGGCCTTAATAAAATTATTAAAAATAGTAATAATTTGTATAAAATCATAAGAAATGATTTGGGAAAAATTGGGGTGAAAAACTCCATATTTGAAAAGATAAAAATGGATTTTTATCGAAATGAACTAGTTTTGAACTAAATTTAAAACCCGATTGATAAATAAATTAGATTTAAAAAGGGGTTTTAAATAATCGGGATTCCTAATATATTTGATTGGATTTGAAATGGGTTTATCGTGAACGGTGTTTTAAATAACACTAGTTCTTTAACCCTATAATAAATAGAATGTGATTTGGGCTTGTCGTGAACTGTGTTTTAAATAACACCTAGTTCTTTAACCCAGTAAAAGGAGTTCTAACGAATCTGCAATTAGATTGAAATGTGAATCTATAATCTAAATTATCAAATTTAGAAATAAGCGGGAATGGAGTATTACCAGTCTTACTCCAAAGCGATAGTTAAATCTTTAATTAGATTTGAACGTGAAATGGTAATTAATTTTACCGATAACACCACGGTGTTAGATATGGAGTATTACCAGTTTTGCTTCATGGGATGAATAGGTTGGGATTGGGAAATAAAATAAATAATTACTTCGTTACAGTTCGCTAATCTCGACTAGTTGGAAAAACCATAATTTGGTTTTAAATGGCATCCAAAGGAAGATTACAGGATAAATTTAAAAGAATTTATCTTGGATAAAATTAATGGGAACTTTTCCCTAAGAATGTGGAATTTAGAAACTAGCTGTAGGTTGGCTAAGAAGAATGGTTTCCTGGGTATTGATCTGATGTTGGTTTCGGCCTTCGGGGTTAATGTTTGGGAAATTGTTCTCTTGATAATTTGCTGTTAGTGACTAATGAATTGGAATGAGGCGTATGTTGTGTTTGTGTAACATTTGTTTTTAATATACGCGGGTTGTTCGGAAAGACCGGGTTTACACCCATTCTGAATAACCGATTCGACGATATGTCGAAGATGAAGATGGTTGTCGAAGACCGGAAGTCTTCACATCGTTTGGATAACTACTGACGATCCTGATTGGGCAGTACACCCAAGAGGATGGAAATAGTTGGTGGTCGTCCAGACGTACTTGGAGATGGATGGATATGCGAGGAAAGTGCCTCCGGTTTCGTTCAGACCCAGAACGGACTTGTAAATGGATAGTGTGTCTGACACTGGATTTTATTCTGTGTTGATTGATTTCTATTAAATATACATCTGTTTGGCGGCAGAGAATTTATTCTTTTGCTTAACGCCCTTCTCTGAGACGTACGAGCTCAGAGGTTGTATATCGATGGAAATCAGTCGCATGGCATGAATTGCCTGTGTGGCACGCTAAGATGCAATGATCAAGGCTTCTGTTGAAAAGCAAAGTCTTGTGGTTGATGATCAAAGCACGCCTACGTGGCAGCTTTGTGTATGACGTGAATTCGCGAGCCTCACACCTCGGTATGAGTTAAAAACGGGATACGGACTGCAGGGAGAGCACGACGTTTCTTTCTAGCTTTGGTGGTGTCAGTGACTTACCAGCCCTGACATTTATATACTTTTCACCTATGTGGTTGTTGGAATGCGAGGCGCCTCGATTATAGGTCTGTAAGGACCGGGAAATGTGTGTTCAGGCATAATTAATCCTCTAACGTAAGTGAGGACCGGCCCTGAAGATCCGGGGTTGCCCAGCGTGCGTAACCCTGAGGCATTTGCTAGAGTGTCTCGAACGCGGAGAGGAGCTTGCCCCTTGCCTCGACTCATGACGGAAATCCAATTTCCAATACGTGTATTTCGGCTTTATTTGTAGAGCCTAGTATGGCGACATAGTAGCATGGGATGCTATGCCATCTATGATTTATATTTATGATTGAAATTGTTTTGACACTATACACTTATTATAGTATCAAATGATTTGTTTTAAACGTACCAAGCATGTTTGGCTGTTATAAGGTAAAACCCTATCCTCCGGCTTGCGTTGCATTGTGTGATGGGACCTGGGTCTTATAATAGCTTCATTTTTCGAAAAAGCATTGCGTTGTTTATTTTATGCACTGGTATTCCTGGGAGGAAACCCGTTCCGTGTTATACGGCGTGGTCCCTTGAATTACGCTCTTTCAAAGTAAAGTTTTAAATAATTGTTTTAGTTCTCACACCAGTCACATGACTGACCTGGAGTTTATTGTTTTAACCTAAACTCTGGGTGCCCCTATTTTCCGCACGGGCAGCTAGTAGTTTTGGTTTTGCAGATTTATATTCACAGGATCCTGGTTTACAGCTGGAATGATATCCGGAAAGCTCTGTATCCGTATATCACCTTCAGTTGTGCTTTATATTATTTTTCCACTGCTATGTAATTTATTGTAATCTCTGATATTTATCGAATGTAATTTATTCATTTATACTCTGTATATTCTTGTATCTAATGGAATTGTTGTAATAACAATGAAATGTTCTTCTTTTTGTGTTCTGATTTGTCCTGTTCTCAAACAGTCAGGGGTTTCGAACGGTCTAGATCGGTTTAACGACTGATTCGGATCGAGCGAAATTGCCGGCCGTCACATCCATGCTCTAGTGGAGCGTGAGACTGGACGGAAGATCAAGTGTGTACGATCAGATAACGGAGGTGATTATAGAGGCCCTTTTGAAGTCTATTGCAATAAATATGGCATTAGGCTAGAGAAGACTCCACCCAAGACACCACAATTGAATGGGCTAGCTGAGAGAATGAATCGAACCATTGAAGAAAGAGTTCGTTGTGTGCTCTCTCATGCTAAGTTACCCAAATCATTTTGGGGAGAAGCTATAATGGCTGTGATTGACATTGTCAACCTCACACCATCAGTTCCTTTGGATGGGACTATTCCCGAGGAAGTTTGGACGGGCAAGAGGGCTTCATATAATCATCTCAAGGTGTTCGGGTGCAGGGCATTTGTTCACATCCCAAAAGATGAGAGAGCTAAGCTTGATGCAAAGACAAAGGAGTGTATCTATCTTCGTTCACCTAAGGATGAATTTGGGTACCGGTTGTGGGATCCAATTAACAAGAAGGTTATTTGTAGTAGAGATGTATTTTTCGAAGACCAAACAATTGAAGATATCAAGAATTCAGAGAGGCCAAGGTTGAGAAGATATAAGAATACTGAAACTACTTTGGTTCGACATGAAGATAATAACACCCAAGAAAGTAGTGATGCTGAAGATCATGAAACTCATGATGAACCGGTCCAGGAAGAACCTCAATCTAGCACTCCAATCGCACCGGAGCCAAGACGATCCTCAAGGGACAGAAGAGCATCCGGCCGATACAACACAGAGGAGTACGTCATGCTCACTAATGAGGGGGAGCCTCAAAGCTATAAAGAAGCAATGAGTGGTTGTCATAAAGAAGAGTGGAGAATAGCCATGCAAGAAGAAATGCAATCCTTGCATGAGAATAATACATATGAACTAGTGGAGCTACCAAAAGGGAGAAGAGCTTTGAAGAATAAGTGGGTTTGTAGAATCAAGACCGATGAGAACTGTTCAAAGCCTCGCTACAAAGCTCGGTTAGTCGTTAAAGGATTTGGACAAGAAAAAGGTACTGACTTTGAAGAGATATTCTCTCCCGTGGTAAAGATGTCATCAATCCGAGTTGTCCTTATCCTAGCAGCCGTTCAAGATTTGGAGATTGAACAACTCGATGTTAAGACGGCATTTCTACATGGTGACCTAGAGGAAGAGATCTACATGGAACAACCTGAGGGATTCAAAGTTTCAGGCAAAGAAGATCTAGTGTGCCGCCTCACAAAGAGTCTATATGGACTTAAACAAGCACCAAGACAATGGTACAAGAAGTTCGACGCATTCATGGCAGAACATGACTTTAAAAAGACGGAAAGCAATCATTGTGTCTTCATAAAGAGGTATGTAAGTGGTGACTTTCTCATACTTCTGCTCTATGTTGATGATATTCTAATCATTGGACAAGATCGCAAAAAGATAGCTGCTTTAAAGAAAGATCTAAGCAAGAGCTTTGCCATGAAAGATTTGGGACCGGCTAAACAAATCCTTGGGATGAGAATAACTTGTGATAGATCAAAAAGACTGTTGTGGCTATCCCAAGAGAGATATATCGAGAAAGTGTTGGAAAGGTTCAACATGCACAAATCAAAGCCGGTTAACACTCCACTAGCTGGGCACTTCAAGCTAAGTTCGAAGCAGAGTCCAACAAGTGAAAAAGACAAGGAGGAGATGAAAAAGAAACCATACTCATCTGGAGTAGGAAGTCTCATGTACGCAATGATATGCACAAGACCAGATATTGCTTATGCAGTTGGTGCTGTCAGTCGCTTCTTGGCTAATCCAGGGAATGAGCATTGGGTTGCAGTCAAATGGATCCTCCGATATCTACATGGAACTTCAAAAGATGTTTATGCTTTGGAAAAGGAAAACCTGTGTTGGAAGGATATACAGATGCAGACTTGGCTGGTGACATTGATTCAAGGAAATCAACATCGGGATACTTAACCGATTTTGCAGGGGGAGCTATTTCATGACAATCAAAGCTACAAAAGTGTATTGCATTATCCACTATAGAGTCATAGTATATCGCGACTACTGAAGCTTGCAAGGAGATGTTGTGGGTGAAGAACTTGTTGCATGAATTGGGAGTGGATCAAGAAAAGTATGTCTTGAAGTGTGACAATCAAAGTGCAATTTACTTGGCAAAGAATTCAACATTTCATTCCCGCACAAAGCACATTGATACAAGATATCACTGGATCTGAGGAGTTCTCGAGGAAAAGCAAATACACCTTGACAAGGTTCACATGGATGAGAACTGGTGTGATATGATGACCAAGGTAGTACCAACAAAGAAGTTTGAAGATTGCTGTCAAGGTGCCAGCGTACTACTACCCCCCAATTAAGTCGGGAGGGGGAGATTTGTTGGGATCCCTCCTTTATTGGAGAGTTTCTAGAAAATTCTAGACGTTTCTAGAGAAATCCATAATTTTCTAGAATGTTCCGGAGAACTCTAGAGAAGTGTAGAACCCTCTAGAAGCTTGTGGAAGAGTGTAGAACCCTCTAGAAGCTTGTGGAAGAGTGTGGAACCCTCTGGAATATTCTGGAGACATGTAGAACCTTCTGGAACCTTACGGAAGAGTATGGAAGAATAAAGAAGGGAATGGAAGAGTGTAGAGATTCCTAGAGAGTGTAGAGCATTCTAGAGGATCAATCCCTATCGTCGGATGCAAGTAATCTCCACCATTCATTATGGAGGTTGAGTAGTATAAATAGGAGAAGGAGCCCTATTACTAGCTATCCAAGAATCCAAGAAAGAAATCCACTTCTTAGAGTGAGGAAAATACTTGAGAGTTAGTATGCCTCTTTGAGAGAAAAGAGAGATAGCTTAAGAAGTATCCATCCTTAAGCTTGAGTCAAGTGTGAGTTACTTTTGTAAACAAATTCTTGTAATCCTACTATTCCTTTGTATAGTGGAAGAATCTCCATATTGGAGAATTATAAACTCTTGTGCACCCGTTGCTACTTTTATTCTTAATTGCCTATCTTAACTTCACGAAGCGGGAAAGACCGAGATTTCCCCAACAATATCAACTATATGAATAAAATATTCAATTCTAAATGATTCTTGTGCAGACAATTGTTCTCTATCATTATCAACAATTTCGTCAAAATGTTTTTTTCTTTGAATTCATCGTTTTGTAGGAAACGTTGGCTCAACATCCATATCTATGGCTATTTGTTTCGCCTCTTCAATCGCTAAATTAAATCCATTTTCTCTATATTTTTCAAAAAAAAAGAAACAAGACCATCCAATTGTTTAACAGCAATATCATGGCGCATATCATCCGATTGCAACTTTTTACTTACCACATTTATCTTACTTAAAACATCATGCCAAATTACCAAAGATAATAAAAATTCAAAACTTGAAAGCTCACATGTAGCTAAAGTTTGAGCATCTCTACTTAGTTTTCCATCATCTGTAATTTCTGCTAATTTGAATAAAGCTTCTCTAATTTAAAAAAGTTGTGATTTTATTGCCTTGATACTTTCAGTATGACTCTCCCATCGTGTGTTAGATAATGGCTTTAAAGTTAAACCTTTTATATGATCAATTAAAACATGCCATCGCTTTGTCGAGTTAGAAAACGCTACATATATGCATTGACATGCTCCAAAAAATGATTTTGCTTTATGAGAACAATTTGCCATGTTACATAACACTCAATTAAGGCAGTGAGAACCACATGGCATGTAAAATGCTCTTGGATTTATTTCAAGCAATCTTGTTTGTACACCTTGATGTACCCCTCTCATATTAGATCCATTATCGTACCCTTGCCCTCTCACATCATCGATATTAAGTCCAAGGTTTTTTAATGCAGTTTGTAATTCATTAAAAAGAGCTAGTCCAGTAGTGTCAACAACATTTATAAACTCTAAAAAAAATCTTCTATTTTTATCGGAGAACACGACACATCAACACATCTTATTATCAAAGTCAATTGTTCTTTATGACTTGAGTCGGGTGTACAATCAAGAATAACAGAAAAATATTTTGCCTCCTTAATTTTGTTAATTATAACATTTCTAACTTTGGACGCTAGAATGGCTATCAATTCGTTTTGAATTTTATGACTAAGATAATGATGATGAATTTCTTTATTTCTAATGAGTTGAAAATGATGTTGCATTACTGGATCAAATTCTGAAATCATTTCAATAAGACCTAAAAAAATTCCTTTAGCATCATCATCAATTGTTTCGTTTGTTCCATGAAAGCCAAATTATTTATCGCAAGGCATTTTACAACAGCAACAATTCGAACCATTACATTTTTCCAATGTAGTGTGTTACTTCTAATTTGCATTTGCAATTCTTTATCTATAGTTTGATTTTTTTTCAACCCAAGTCTCAGCACTTTCAATGATTTCAAGTTTTGAAGGTGCTCGATGCTATTTTCATGTTGTTCAAGTGTTTTACTAAGATGTTTCCAATCCCTAATTCCTTCACTTGCTAATTGACTTTTTGATGGTTTTGTTTTGAATAGCTTACAACAAAAACAAAAAACTCTATCTAAATCTTTTGAATACACTAACCATTCTCTATCATGAGTTTCTCCATTCGGTAAATTTTGAATATAAAGAAATTCTTCTTGAGTATTCATCTTTTGGAAAATTAATATTAGTTTCCCGTTTAGGTCCATTTTCAATAAGCAAGTTTCTAAGTTCTCCTTGAAGATTATCCCAAATTCTAGGATCATAAATGTTTAAACTCAAATCATTTTCCAAACGCTTATAATTATTGACAATACGATTGTTTTCATGATGATTGTTAATATCACTATTATCGATTACTCTAACCGTATCTTCACCTTTTTCATATATTTCTTCGTATTCGTCACTATCTTCCTCTTTCGAATTTTCAGTATCATTTTTTACCTCAAGTGGATTTACCAATTCATCACCATTTTCATTTTCAATGATACTAACTAGTTGTTCAGATTCAACTAATGAACTTGATTGTTTATTGAAATATTTATTTAGAGAACCTTGTAAACTCTGAGTTATGAGTTCTTGTCTTTGTCGTTTTTTTCTTTTTTGAGATCCAGATAATTGTTTCATGATGATACTAACTACAAAATAAAACTTCAAAAACAGTAAAAATTAATAATCAGAAATTCAAAGCAATACAACCTGATTCATGAGATGAGTTCTTGTCCATTCTTCAAATAATCACACCCATCATGACATCATTCTTCCATCCAACAAAGGGACATTGATCTCAGAAAACTGCAATTAATAAACAAGATCAAAATGTTATTCCTTCAATTTTATTTAATCAGGCCAAAACTGTCAACATTAAGTTCAATTAAAAGGCTGTAGATAAAAAAACTGAAATTAAAACTTAAGAGTTGAAACAAACCGGAAAACAAAGGGACAACAAATAATATTCAAGTCGCAATAGAAGATTTGTTTGTCAAAGGATTGCCGCAGGTCTTGCTGGAAACAAAGATCATCTTTTCAAGCGTTTTAGGCTTTTTAATTCGGTCAGTATATATAAAAAAAAAACAGTAAACACGGTAAATTCAAAAGCATACCTTGTGACTGAAGTCTGAAATCCAAAGGAATCCGAACTTGATTTGAATCTAGTGGTGCTGATAAGCTTTGAAATCTTAATATCAGGGCTTTATAGATGGTCAGTTCGATGAAATTAGAAGAGGGAAAGAAGCCTAAATTAAAAGGGGATATGGAGAAGAACGTTATCTCCATTAATCGAGCAACTGCTTTGGAAATTGATAATCGAAAATTGAAAGTTGCGTTGATCGCTTTGGCTTCTCTGCTGAAATTTGATTTCCGATGCGTGAGATGAAAAGTTGCGGCTATGGTTATTTTCACTAACGAGGAAATATAGATAACAGGTTAAACAATATATGCGGTGTGCCCCCCTTGGAATTTGGGCCCTGGGCTGGTGCCCATGTTGCCCATTCAAAGGGTCGGGCCTGTTTATGAACATTCATGCATCCCCCTAGTAGACTAGTTTGTTGTGCTTTACTAGTCGGGGTAATCTCTCTTGCAGTAGTAGAAGCAAATTTTCCCATGGAACTAGGGAGGAAGTAGTCAAGGTTGATGTTATCAAGTCATATGGCATAAATCAAGCGATGGATCAGTGAGGCCCTTGAATATATCTTTGGGTTGTGTAGGAGCTTTCTTTGCAACTTTTGAAGGATCATCTTACTTTGAAGTACGCCCCATATTAAGCTTGAAGATATTGGACTGCCTACTTATGGCAAGTGGCCAGTTCTTCTTCTTCTTACATGACTACTGGCTTCATCACCGCCTACTACATCACCTCCTTTGATGTCACCTTGAGCCTCTTCAAGTACTCACCCAATGACTTCGAGGCACGATAGTACTGTGAACACTTTGCTTTTTTGATCGACTGTGAGTAAATCAGATTTGTTTTTCCTGAAAGTGATCAATAAGATACTGTTGCAGCCACTGGTTTGGCGAGGCACTGTATCTTGATGATCAAACAAACTCAGAGGATGGAATTTAATCAAGTTATTGATGAGTTTAGTGCTCCAAATGATGAAACTTCTATGGACTCTCTCTTATACACCACTGCAAATGAATTTTCGAATGATGCAGTGAGTTTAATCAAACGTGCTCTCATACCAAGTTAGAAATCAATGATATTCGATAAATTGATATTTGTGGTGAAGGGAGAATTTTCTGTACTATTGATGAGTTGATAAAATGATTTTACAGAGGTGAAATCGATACCGGAAAACACAGCCTTGAGCTGTATATATAAGACATTTGTACAGGTTACGGGCCCTAATCCCAAATGACTTTGCAGCAAAAATTAAAGAAGAAATAAAGATAGTGTGGCGGCCCATTTGCTTTCTCTGGTATATAAGCTCTGGCCCATCCTTAATGTAATAAGGTATTATGTGAGCAAGCCGACACTTCACTTTTATCTCAAAATTCTAATTGCATAAATAAAATATCGCAACCACGTTTGCATGTGGCCCGCCCTTAGTGCTTAAGTTTTTGTATGTAGGGCTGTCAATGAATACCCGAAAATCCGATATCCGTCCGAATCTATATCCGAAATATTCATCATCAGGCATTATCCGAAAGGCGGATACAGATATCCTATATCCAAAAAAAAATTTAGATACGGATATGGTTATAATGGTATCCGTATCCGAAAAATATTCGTCCGACTGATTGATGTAATATATATAAATCAAAACAGGAAACTAGAGTTAATAATTATTTTGTAACTTTTGGATATATAAATTTTTGTTCATTTTTAGTGAAAAATGACATTCTTAATGTTTAAACTTTAGAATCTTTTTGGATATGCTTATGTGTATTAGTATAAAGCAATGTTTCATCATTATATTCCTTTATTTTTTGGTTTCTTTATAAACATTAGTATAAAAATTATTTTATGCTGATTCAAAGATTTTTATTTATACTCTTAAAAAATCATTAATGACTGGCGAAGCGGGTAAATATCCGATATCCATCCGTATTTCGAAAATTAAGCGGATACAGATGTCCGATATCCGAAAATTAAAGGGATACGGATATCCGATATCCCAAAAATAATTCCGGATACGGATATGACACTATCCGTATCTGAAAGCATCGTTGACGACCATGTTTGCATAGAAATATCAAACTTAAAAAAAAGCATGAGAATTTCATTCATGCGTACATGCTAACAGTTGTTAAGAATTCAAACTTCAATATGCTTACATTATGACCCATTAACATAAATAACTAAAGATACGTAGTCATTCTTCCATGTGACAAGCAGTTGAAACGAAGTTACGTGACTGGTACCATGCAATGTTGTATAAAAAGGAGCATTTTTCATATGTGGCCTACTTTTTTTTCTCCCACTTTTAGCCTCTTTTTGCAAAATGTTGCAAATATAGCCCTCTTTTCGCCATGTAAGCCTTGATCGTGCCAAGGCTTAAATACTGGCACAATCACAGATTGCACCAGTATTTTTTAAAAGAAATTTCTTTCGGGGCACAATCCATGATTGCGCCCCGCGAGATTTACAGAGAGAATATAAACTTGTTTTTCCTTGATTTTCTCATTCTCCATTTCTCATTCTTCACTCCTCAATAAAAGAACCCAAAAGCTAAATTTAAAAACTTCAGATCCAGCATTTCTATTCAAAAAAAAACAAGAATCTTTTATTGCGGATCTAAGTGAGAAGTAAAGGAGTTTGGCTTTTTGTTAGATTATCGAAAGGTATGGGTTTGTTTTTCTAGTTTTTTTTTTGGATCTGTCAAATCTAAGTTTTTATGAACTTGAGTTTAACGTAGAATGACGCCGAAATATATTAGAATGACGCCGAAATATATTGCTACGATATGCTATTATGACGGAGAATTGGTTGTTGATGAACATAAATGTGGAACATATAACAGTGGATCTAGTAAACCAACAAAAGTTTTGAAAGGATCAAACTTTGTACAATTGAAGGAGGCTGTCTATAAAGCTACTAAAATTAAATCGGATGAGTTTGACACTGAGTTAGTTTGCAATTTTCCAACTGATTCTGGATTTAAGGCAACTACAATAGGAGACGATGACGATGTAGAAATTATGTTGTCCGCCGTGAAATCTATTGAATTATTTGCCATGGAAGAGAGGAGATTGTCGGCAGAGCCACATGTAACTCCAGTCGTTGCAGCTCCCGCAACATACCATCTGAATCCGGCTATGAGCCTACCTACTTATGAGCAACAACAAATGTGTTTTGGGTGGAATCTATTCATGAATTCGCAACCTGGCTATCCGTATCCGATGCAGGATACTATCCAAAATATGACTTAAGGGTAATTCAAACTGTAGAATTCTCTTATTGGATAATATAACCATTATTTTGTGTATGATAGTTTTTTTTTGTATGTTTCAGGTTTTTTTCGAATTAATTCGCGACACAAACTACAGCTGGACCATCTATAAGTTACCATTGTACTTCCATGAACCCAACGCCCTCTGTTGTTAATCACGTGAGCCAACAGTAAGTTTCTTGTGTTATTGATGTAGAATTATGTTGCGTATTAAAATGTACTCAAAAATATGTCGCTTGCGTACTTAGGTATCCGACACAAGATACCAAAGCCAAATCCAACATAGAACCGAATATTCCTGACGTCGATATGGAAATAGATAAACCAGACCTGGGCGAGTTAAATCCGGATCCTTCACTTGATAGTATGACCGTTGTTAGCATTCCTGATAATGACACGACATGGGTTGATTCAATGCAAGTAAACAATGATCACTTGAATTTTGATTTCGGAGGCGAAGAAATGCTCCAGAAGATAGTGATGAGGAGAAGCCGGAGCCGGAATTCGATGTACCATTGGATGATGATTTGTTGAATGCACAAATGTTGGCTATATCCATGGTTGCTAATATGCAATTCAGTAACGAAATTTTCTCATCGGCTTGTGTTAAGAATGGATTCAAAGTCGGTATGATGTATGAAAGCAAAAGCAAAATTCTTCAACAACTTAGTGAATGGTCAATTTTGCATGCAATTTCATTTAAGCCGATTCGGTCGAACAAAAAGATATACACTGCTATTTGCAACATGGATCCCAAATACCCCCGGAGAATACATGCCATAGATTCTAAAAAATCACAGAAAGGTTGGTGGATTATTACAAAATATACAGCTGAACATAGTTGCGTAAATCCAACAGTTAACTCCAATCACAAGCAAGCAACGTCCACGTTTTTGGTTTCGAAGATCACGTCATTTGTTAAAGCAGATTTGAGTATTACTTCTGGGATAGTGCAAATGTTAATACAGGAGCAACTATTTATAAACATTGGTTATACTAATGCGTGGAGAGCATTAAGCAAAGCAATCGAAGGGATATATGGTAACTGGGTGGAGTCATACTCCACCCTACATCAGTATTTCAACGAACCGATCAAAGCTAATCCCGGAAGTGTTGCCCATATAGTAGCCGAACCATGCAGTGTATTTGAAAGAGAATTTTGGGCATTTAGGCCTTGCATCAAAGGATTTGTACATTGTCGATCTTTGCTTTCTATAGATGGTACACATTTATATGCTAAATACAAAGGTACGTTACTGGTTGCGACTACTGTAGATGTGAATGTTTCACTGTATCCGTTGGCCTATGGAATTGTTGAGGCCGAATCAGCTGATACTTGGGGTTGGTTTTTTGCGTGTATTCGAACATTCATCCATAGTGTTACCAGTCGACGCATCACTTTCATTTCTGATATGATGAAGGTATTACCGATAGCCTTGGAGGATCATTGGTGATACCCTCACAAACATAGATATTGCATAAGGCATCTAAAAACCAATTTTCAAGCTGCCCGACATAAAGATAAAAGGTTGACATGCTTATTTTATGCAGCAGCATGTGCTTCGGAGGTGGTTGAATATAAAAAGATTCGTCATGAACTTAAACTAACCAGTGTTGATGCACATAATTGGATTGAGCGTAGTTTGCGTGGGAAGGAAGAGAACTGGGCTTTGTGTTTCAATGATGGAGGTGTTTGGATAAAGGAGGCTCATTTCATAGCGACTACATTTATAGATCCTACGCCCTGTAGTAACGCTTCTATTTTTATTCATAACTACGCAGCAGTCTGACCTGCAATAACAAATTTTTCTTGATACTGACTCACTGATTGCTAATGCTCGGCCTCGATTTGAATATTTACCTCCATCCACCTAAACGAAATACTTTTGTGGTGAACAAGGGAGATAATCCGGGAGTTCAACCAATTCGGACATTTCTGGATCGGGGCAAATTTCCTTACCCGGTCGATGAACAATTGGTGACAATGGAACTTGTGGCGTAGCATCAACATGATGAATGCTATCATACGCTCCTGACATCAAGCTTTCCCAATTCTTTGATAAAGTCTCATCGTCAATTACCCATTCATCCATCCTACCTAATGATAAAATTAAACTTGGGGAGACCCAATCGTATAACATTCAATATATGAGAATAATGGAAATCTTGAACGTACCTTTGAATTTGAGCTAAATCCTGCTAAATAGAACAAATGCTTCAATATTTGATTTCCAATTTTTATAAAGTAGAAGTCAAAAATGGTTATAAGGTAAGTTTGTGTGAAGGAATTTGGTAAAGTTTTGAGGAAAAAAGGGTAAGTGATTGAGATGTGGTAGTTGAAGGGGAATTTAAGAGAGTTAGTGCCACCGTAAATCTTTTGGGGCATAATCCTGGATTACGCCCCAGGCATCTACAGTTGAAGGGGAATTCACAAAGAGCTGGTGGATCTCTGTAAATCTCTTGGGGTGCAATCCTGAATTCTGCCCCACATATATTTAGACTTTTTTCTACAGAGAGCTGGTGGCTCTCTGTAAATCTCTTGGGGCACAATCCTGGATTGCGCCCCAAAATAAATTTCTTTTTAAAAAATACTGGCACAATCTGTGATTGCGCCAGTATTCAAGCCTTGGCCCGGTCTAGGCTTACATGGCGAAAAGGGGGCTATATTTGTAATATTTTGCAAAAGGAGGCTAAAAGTGGGAAAAAAAGTAGACCACATATGAAAAATGCTCTATTAAAAGAAAACACTTTAATGATACATTATTCCTTGTGTCACTAGATCCCATTTCAAGTAGTAGAAGTGTAACAATGTGTGTACTTAACGTTTTAAGCTCTAAATTTCTCAGTTAAATCAATAATGGTCTGCTCTAGTACCACTTGTTAGCAATTTCAATATACTTTATCAACAGACAGTCATGAAACACTACATCCAAATAAGTAAGTCATATTGATTTAATTGAGGACAAACATAAATAATAAGTTGCGGAAGCGTAACTGAATCCGTAGCTAGCTATTGTAGTACTTGAATCCATAGCTGATTGTTAATGAAAAGATAGATTTGGTTCAATCTTCCAAATTGACACAAACCATTGTTCTGAAATTATCTCTGCATAGAATAGATTAGAGAGTTGCCAAGGCTAGTGTACTTTGAGGACCATAACCCCTTATTTATAAACTTGGCTTTTTATTATTTGACCCTTCAACAAATTAAAAATGCCCCGGTATTTACACATTAGGCCCATGATAATTTAAGCTTTAAGCCTTTTAATTTTAATCTAAAATTAGATCACTTTAATTAGGCTTTACACCAAAATAGCACAACACATTTTATTTTAAATATGTGAACCAATTGTCAAAGTATTTTCCACATAATATAGATGTATGAATATTTCTTTACTAATTTAACAAGTATAGAATGGTTTTTAGCTCATTTCTTTTTATTTTTTATAATGATTGACATCTTTATTGGTACAGAATTAGTTGTAGGTTTTGGATTGGATTAGTGCAATCTAATCCCATGTTTTACTCAATGTGAACATTTCGTTATCCTTAATTCAACGGTTAACTTTACTTCTAGGCTTCTAGCCATCTATAAAATTTCATTATTTCACAAATACCAACATCAATATGGTAATTAATGTTACATGCATCTCTCTTATCAGTTATAGGAAAAGCTCTTAGGGCTCTTTATTCAAAAAAAAAACAACTAGCATTATCTATTTCTTAAATTTTCAGTTCTCACAAAAGTCACTTAAACTCCTTCCATATACATGGTTCTAATTCCAATTTTACTTTTACAGTTTGAATATTGTAATGTGTTGCCATTTTCATTCTAATTTTTATTTGGATTCTATATTATGAATATATATGGTTATACACTTTTTTACAAATAAAAACTACGAGAATGTCATAATTTATGTGATTCACTAAATAATTTTGTTTAAAATACATATCACACAAATTAATAACTAAGAAGTAATACTTACTACTAAGATTGTCTCGCGTAGCCGCCTCAATGGCAGACGCCCTCTCTTCTGCGACTACCAAACCCTAAACCTACTTGCGCCTCCGCCTCCATTTCAGGCTCTCTTCTTAATGCCTTTCTTCTCTCATATCCATGGCCAAGCATAAAAAATCCAAGCCTCCTAACTCGTCTTCCATAATAACTAGATCCCGTAGTCACACTAGACCTCTTGCTTCTTTGTACCCTAATTCTGAACCTGAATGTGTTGATGGTGGTTCTCCTGCACTACTGGTGTATACGCTTCCTGACGACCAACCTCTCAATGATTTAATTGCTGAAATTTTAGCTGCTAAACCTTCAACCTCCATGGATCCGCCAAACAAGGCTAAGTCCCCTTTGTCTCAAATGCTTGCAATGGCTCAACTGCTTGGCCTCTACCAGGTGTGTGTGCAATTGCTAATGTTAATAATGCGGTTGATCCCTCTGTTTTTGGTACTGACGAGGCCAGCTTAGGCTTTAATCAAGCAACTATTGTTTGTGATTTTGGAATTTCGGGTAATGATGATGGCAACGCGTCAGTTAACGAGGAAAGAACTTTATTGGTGGATGATATCGCCCTGCATGACAATAACCTACTATGCTCTACGTCTTGTGTTAATCAGCAACGATCTCCATCTGTTTGTGCTAATTCCCCTTCCAGTTAAGGAACTTACACTGCAACCCCTGCCAGAAATGCTATTCCTGAAATGCTTCGGGGAAATCGCTGTTTGCCACTCTTCCTCATATTGCAAGTAACTATACACCAATTGACTTTACCATTATCCATGACGAGCTCAGCTCGACTCCCCCTCCTCCCGAAGTCCATCGTGAAGCCTCTTTGTTTTGGAAGGACCAAGTAGTGGGTTTTTTCTTAGACTCGAGGCCTCCTAATGTTGATATGATCAGTGCCTGTCTTACATCTTGGCGACTTTGTGGGGGTTTGCGGATGATGTGTGTTGATGGACTATATTATCTGAAGTTCTCATCGGCGGACGAGAGATTATGTATCTTGGAATATGCTCCTACTATCATAGCAGGTAAGCCTTTCATTGTCACTCTGTGGAACTTGTATGTTGATAAGGTTAAGGAGCAAGTTCTTTCTATCTCTATTTGGACCCAATTTAATCATGTTCTATCTGTCCTCCAACCTATTCTGGGCTTAATTGGTTGGCCTGTCATATTGGAAAACTAAAAAATCTCGATGTTAACACTGTTGCTAGGAGAAATCTGTCTTTTGATAGAGCCCTAATTGAGATTACCTCTAAGCCACTTCCTACTCAAATTATGGTACGAATTGATGATTGTCAGTACTTGGTAATTGTGAGATACAAATGGAAACCCGATATTTGCACATCATGCAAGGTTTTTGGTCATTCTATGGATTCTTTTGGACTACCGACTGATGCCCCACCCCCGGTTGGACCTCCTGACACGACCCAAACTTCCCCGTAAAGGAAAGCTCAGATTGAGTTGAGAACATGCCAAATCAGAACATAGACAGAAGAATATTTCATTGCTATTACAACAATTACACCAGAGTACAAGAATATACAGAGTATGAACAAATAATATACATTTGATATATATCAGAGATTTGCAAATTATTATGCAGCGGAAAATAATACAAAACACAAATGAAAGAAATATACGGATTCAGGGCTTTCCGAATATAGTTCCAGTTGTAAATCCAGGATCCTGTGAATATAATCTCTGCAAATCCGAAACTACTAGCTGCCCATGTGGAAAATAAGGGCACCCAGAGTTTAGGTTAAAGCAATAAAATCCAAGTCAGTCATGTGACTGGTGTGAGAACTAAAACATTTATTAATTTGATTTTAGAGTTAGGTAAATCAAGGGACCACGCCGTATAACACGGAACGGATTTCCCGCCCAAGAATACCTGTGCATAAAACAAACAGCGCAATGCTAAATAAATAACAATGAAGCTATTATAAGACTCAAGTCTCATCACACAATGCAATGCAAGCCGGAGGATAGAGTTTTACCTTATAATAGCCAAATAATCTTGATACATGAAATTTAATCTTTTATTATTACTATAAGTAAAGAAATCTACTTCAAATATAAATGTATCAATCATAGGCGGCATGAGCGCCCCATCCCACTTGTAGAATTTTTCTAAGGCATAGTGGGATGGCGCGCTCATGACGCCTATGATTGATACATTTATATTTGAAGTAGATTTATTCACTTATAGTAATAATAAAAGATTAAATTTCACGGATCAAGCATTATTTGGCTATTATAAGGTAAAACTCTATCCTCCGGCTTGCATTGCATTATGTGATGGGACCTGAGTCTTATAATAGCTTCATTGATCTTTATTTAGCATTGTGCTGTTTTTTTATGCACTGGTATTCTTGGGGGGAAAACCGTTCCGTGTTATACGGCGTGGTCCATTGATTTACCTAACTCCAAAATCAAATTAATAACTGTTTTAGTTCTCATAACAGTCACATGACTAACCTGGAGTTTATTGTTTTGACCTAAACTCTGGGTGTCCTTATTTTCCACACGGGCAACTAGTAGTTTCAGTTTTCCATAGATTATATTCACAGGATCCTGGATTTACAACTAGAACTATATTTGGAAAGCCCTGAATCCTTGTATTTCTTTCAGTTATGTTTTGTATTATTTTCCGCTGCATAATAATTTGTAAATCTCAGGTATTTATCAAATGTATATTATTTGTTCACACTCTGTATATTCTTGTATTCTGGTGTAATTGTTAAAATAGCAATGAAATGTTCTTCTGTCTATGTTCTGATTTGTCGTGTTCTCAACTAAATTCGAGCTTTCCTTTATGGGGAAGTTTGGGTCGTGTCACCTCCCCTTCCACGTCCTCCTCGTTGTGTTTGGGCTCCTAAAGTGAAACTTCCCGATCCCACCATTGTTCCTATGGTAGTTGTTGTGCCAGTCGAGGATTTGGTTGATGAGCCTGTTGTCGACTTGGTTGATACGACCGAGGAGTCTTCATGCCATTTACCTTCCCATCTTGCTCCTGAAGGTGCTCTAAATCCTGACATTACTTGGGTTCCAGATGTGAAAACCTGGGTGCCTGTACCATCTGGAATGCGATATGGAAAATCTTCCTGCTTCTATACAATGGTTGGGCCTTTGCACCGCCTTTTCTACCAGCCAGTTGATAATAATATGAAACTTTGGGTTGTAGATGAACTAGGTATGGACAATGCTAGTATCATGCAGGATCCCTCATGGGATAGGAGCATTATTTACTCCCCGGATTCAGTTGCTTATGTGGAGGGTTTATATAGTCGTTTTGCACATCACATTAGACTTATGACTCTTTATACAGGGACTTTCTATGAGAAGGTTTCCGAGTAAGTGACTGTTTTAATTTCTTATAAGTTTACTGTCAGTTAGTACTAGGCTGTGACCAGACACATCAAACCAGCTAGTTGTTTCGTGCATTTGCGGAACACCTGTTTTCCTCTTTTCATAATAAAAGTGGTACGACCACTTAATCCGGCTTACCTTGCCAAAAAAATTAAAAATACATATCACATGATAGGTATTCGTGAACAAGTCCCACGAACTATCCTAAACTTGCAAATATTTATGAATTTTAAGATTAAATTTCTAGCCAGGATGATGTTAAGCCACAAACAAAAATCTTCTATTTCCTCGAGTAATTAAATAATGTCATATTACAAAAATTCGCATGTCATTCTTTTTCTTTTCTTGCATCAACATAAACTATATTTTAGAGTGTTCTTGATCGGAGCAAAGTCGTATAAACCTTGAATTTGATTTTGTTGTTCCAAGGCTTTAATGAATCCTGATCAATGTTGTTGCAATTTATTTCTCAGGATAAAATGGACCAACTCCGTAGCGTAGTGCCATCAAACGGAGCTCTGACGAACTGAAGTTGATTACAAAAACTAGATCCGAGGATTACATTGAAGAAGAAGAAGCAATTCGAGCAGAAAAAGTGATTTCTGTCTTGTTTTGGGTATTGTATTTATAGGCAGGAGGAGGTGCCTATTCATATGCATTAGTAACCAATAGAATTGGAAAAACCCTTTAATCGTCTGGTTATTAGTGTGCGTACGCTAAGAATTCAAATGGTTGTACTAATTCAGCTAACAGACATGCCAAGCCCCCACATCCCCAAATAACCCCTCTTTCTTTTATTTTATATAAGCTTATTGGCTTCTAATATATTAGGAGAGATTGTATTAATATTTTGATGATGTGGGACTTATATATTGTTATCTCTTCTTCTTCCCAAAATCCTCTATCTCTTGCTCATTCATTTCCAGCAACTTGTGTTAAAAGTAATGTAATATTATCCATCTTAATCAATCTATTATTCAATATATTTTCCATGGTGTTATTTAATAGACCATGATATATTTATAAGTAACACATGATTTCTGTTGATGCATAGTTATTACCAATTTTTTTAAAACCTCATGAAACTGTAAGACACGAAACTGTAAGATGGTTTACACTTGATGTTATATTATTTTGAGTTTACACAGTTTAGAAATTTCTACAGCAACAGATTAGAGATGTTCTAATTTATAATGTTTAAAGTAAGCCAAGAAGGACTATATCGAACTATATTGTCATTAAATTTTGGGGTTTAAACGGGTCGGACCGGGCGAAGGTGTATTCAAGCTCTGTCTTATAAGAGATTCGAACGGGCACAGACCGGACAAACATTAAGTTCGAACACTGTTCGTATAAGCCTTACAACGGATGGGCAACATTCGGAAAATAGAAAAACATCGAACATTTTGTATTGGATTGGACCCTGGTGTGTCAAAGCTTTGTCCTATAAGAGAATCAGACAGACACGGACCGTACAACTTATAGCTTCGGACCGAGCCGGACAACAGACTGTCATGTCCGATATGCAACCCTAATTCAATTGATCAAAAAAATTAACTGCTTTGAATTTTTTTAAATATTAATTCGAACTAATAGGACAACTAATAATAGATTAAAAAAAATTGATTGAATTTACGAGAGATTCAACTACATATTAATTCTTTATAGCATTTAAACTAGATTCCACTTTTATTTCAACATAATAATTTGACTTTGTAATGGACCAATTTTATTCTTTAATGATATGAACAACTACATTAAGTAGCAACGGATACGATGCTTCAGACTTAGGTTCTTAAAGTCGAGTTTGAACCCTCGAGACATCATATTGAATGCTCAGCTTGGATGTTTTTTCTAAATTGCGTTGCGTAGTTTTTATTAACAATAACTACACTTCTCGTACAAAATACAATCATGCTTACGTATTGGGATGACTAAACTAGAAGATGCAGAGTTTTATAGGAGTCTAGTTTCATTGAAAGCGTAATATAATGAAACTAATATGATGAGCGTTGAAATATACAAATTGTTAGTTCACAATCTAAGATGCTATTGGAACGCACTTTAATTATATCATATTTTAAAAAATGGCAACAAAAATATTTATTGTACTAGATAACACCATTAATGGTGCTTTTGACCACAATTACATGTATGTATTGTATATTATTTGAATCTCCGTAACGGTATATATAGTTTTATAAAAACACAAAAATAATACATCATTAAAAAAATTTGGAGTAAAAAAAGTTAAATGTTGCATTTTAACTTTTTTATATCCTTCACAAAATGTTGGGTAATTGCTGAATATCCGGATAAAATTATTGTTAATAAAAAGGTTTTAGAATTTTGCCACAAATTAATGAGTGGTGGATAACATTGTTGAATTTTACCTGTGAAGTTTTAATGTTCATTGCAAAACTGCCCATGAATTCCAGTTGGCAAAATTATGTTTATTGTATTTTAGTTAATTATTAAATGATGAAATGAAATTATGATATTAAATTGTTTAAATTTTTGAACGGTTCTAGCTGGATTACACTGGTATTAACAAAATCAAAAATAATAATTTTTGCATGCTATATGAAAATTAAAACAACCAAATAGCTGCCAAGTTTGAAGATCAAGTTAACATCTACAGTTTTATTTTTAAAAATAATGTTAATTTTGGCCAATTTTATGATTTTAATTAAAACAAACATTTGTAGATTATAAAAAAACACTTTATATAAACTTAGTAGAGAAAAGGTGTAGCTTAGTTAATATAATAATTATCTTGGTGTGGTTGTTAATGATATTATAAATAATATCATATTTTCCTGTCTTTTGTATTATTTTAACTAATTGTTACCGAATGAATATGCCCATTACTGGTAATTATTTCAGTTAGATAGAGTAAAGAAGTATTAATTTTATAATTATACATAACCAGCTATCTAATTCAGTTGGAATCAAGCTAGAAATATATAAATAATAATTAGTTGCATTTCATTCTCCATTTAGTTTCAAGTCAAATTTAAATAAGAAATATATTTATCATAATCAAGTTGCATGTCAAGAATCTCTAGCTCGAATGGTTATGGTGTGGTGTTTTAGACAAGTTCTGAAGTTCGTGGGTTCAAGCCCTTGAGACGTCAAAAGAGTGCTTTGCTTAAATATAGTATCACTCATTGTTTTTTTATGTACGGATAATTATCTACAAATTGAATTGAACTTAAGTTATTTATTTCATATTTAGATTATGATAAACATATTCACCAATTTTATTTTAGTATTTTTAATAAAATGAATGACTCTTTATTCAAGCAGAACTCAATTTTTTATACCTTGGGGTTTGAACTCATGACCTTTAGGATCTCTGCCTAAAGCATAACGTACCTAACCATTTGAGCTAAAAGTCCTTGACAAAACAATTAATTCAAGTTAATTATCATTTTTAACTCTCCGATTTAATTCCAATTTAAAATGTATTCATTGTAAATAATATTACCATCGAATTGACAAAGCAAAATTAATTGCTAATGATTCAATTTAGAAAATTGACATTATTAGAAATACAATCTTTTGAAATGGCTTATACTTGATGTCAATGTTTTGGAAATAATAACTTATACTTAATGTTAGTTTTTGTTGTATAATGCTATTGTATCTGAGAATACTAATTATATTTTGTACACTTTTGAACATATATATTCGAGCATACTTATCACTTAAGCTTTGTTAATTTTTCGAGAGAGAAATTAATTTGAAAAGAATTACAATTTCAATGCGTATATTCCACTTTCATGTAACCAATAGAAATTCAAAAAAAATCAGTTAAAAGATTATGTGAACATTGTGAGCATAGCATGGATTCACATTTGTGTATCTCGAATACTTAAGCAAATTCTTTTTGAGCCATGGAAGGTGGCCTTGAAGTTGGCATTATTGTGGCCATTAAAGTTCGGGATATTGAATCACATTAAACAACTATTTCAAGTGCTTACATAAGAAAAAATAAATTACACAGAACACAAAATTGTTAAACTAATAACAGAAGAGTAACATTGCACGCTATATTCGTTGCACTACTATATTCAAAACCTTAGTTATCGAGTACCAGTTAACTGTTAATAAAAAAGGAATCAAGATTTTTTGTTGGACTGGGTATGTCATTGCAGGAAACAACCAATGCATACAAGTTCATTGTTAAACCATTTTCTATGCTTTCTAATCCAGCAAAATATATCGTATTTAATCTTGTTTTAAGATTCAAAATATATGTATTTACTGTAATTATTGTAAATTTTAGCCCAAACTATTAAAAAGAGGAAAGTTGGCATTACAAATCATAAGGAATTAAGTTAATATTCATTTAGAATAGTTGTTGCGAACTAAATACGTGAATTTGCACTTCTCCTCTTATTTGGTTTCCTTGTAGATTTCAAATAATGCATGTTTATACAAAAAGAACAAAGAGGAAAAAAATTACAAGAATCAAGTAAAACCAGAAACAATGTCAAACACAATATGGTTATTATTATATTAACAAGTACTGCATAAACTATAAATCAACGCTCAATTCTATGGATCTGGAATAAAACTACAAATGTGATAAAGGTGTTAGGACTGATTTTCAGATCTGAGGTGTTTATAATACCACAACAACTCAAGAATAGTTGTAGGCAAGAAGATGATAATAACTTAAAAAAGCCTACAAATATGTACTTAACCAATATCCATAATAACTCAGATTTGACAAAATATAAAAATCGGACACTTTTACGCATATCAATTAAATTCACTCAAATGAATTAAATATATTTATTATAAACAATGTATATAATTTTCCACTCACCTGAAAGGTATCCAAATCCAATCTAACATTGCTTTTGGGCTTAAAATTCCCAAATCCTACAGATCTACAATTTACTGTAGAAAGAGGGATTTGCAAACAAAGATTTAGATTTGTAGATCTGAAAGAATAATAGGAAATGAAGAAGGAAATTCAATAATTTAGATTACCTAAGAGAACAAACATTTCTTTTTCATAAATCCGAATCTAATCTCTCTAATCTTCTAAATCCGATTTGTATATATTTACAATTTATGTTTTAAAAGAGACTGGAGGATTGAAAACGGCAGAGCTTTATTACTGCCGTCAAAAAATTTGAATAAGAGAATGAGAGCCTAGCCCTTTATTTATAGGCGTTGAAATGACCCTGGACCGTTAAATTAAATTTAATGAAGATCCTTCCGTTAATATAATAAATTATATTTCAACACACTAGCCGCCACACTACCTGTATCGGCTAAGTGGTTGATACAGCGGTCGACTGCCTGATCGACCACTTGGTCGATGTGGTAGTGAGGTGGCATGAAGAGATTAATTAATATATTTATATATATATATATATATTCAATTTTATTTATTTTCCGTCCGTTTTTAGTATTTTGTTCGTAACTTTTCATACGGGCTCCATTCATTAAGTTCCAAACATTAAGTTAACCCGAATTCTGTCATAAACGCAGCGGTGCAAGTTATATGGTCAAATTCCATCATCTGTGAAGATTTCATTTTCAATATATAATTAAATAACTAAATTAGTTATCGTCAAAATTCCGGTTTGTTACATATATAATACAACATATTTATAATCTGAAAGTACAAATATGTTCGCGATCTATCTATTAGGAATCCCAAACCTGGCTCTGATACTAGATGTAACAACCCAAATTCCAACGGGCACAAATATTTCATAAAATGCTAAAATCCAAGTCCATTGAAACCCGAGTTGGTTTGTCTGGTATCCTACAAAAAGACAAAGGTAAATATATTAGAGCTCATAATAAATATCTCACAGCGGGACTGATTAAAATATGATAATAGATAAATACTTCCTATAATAATGACATGGGCTAGCAAGTGTCTCTAAGATGTAAAATCTATGCCATTGGCGAACCCGGGGTTTGTTACGAGGAAGGGTCATAACTAAAGTTCTAGTGAATGGAAAATTTACACTTTTAAGAACAACGCTACATGTAACGTTCTATCACTGCTTTAATTTTTATTAGGTTATTTAGATTTATAACACTTGCCTTCATGTGTGAATCGTACCCATGTACTCTATAGTAGATCAAGTCTAATAATCTATATATATGTTGCTATGTAACCAATATAACTAGGTACTCCCATAGTACGCTCCTCGGTAGGTATTCATTGTAGTGCTATAAAAAGAGTACTTCCGCTATATCTATAAAACGAAGCTTCGTGAGACAAATAATTAGTTATTTCATCTTCTAATAAGAAAATGTGAAGCCAAATCAGCTCGCTCCAATGCTTGAACAACCACGATGTAACACTCGGTGCATTCATCGAGGACAACACATAATCATCTGTCTACTACCTAAGCTTCGCTCACAAGGCCAACTACTATATGGAACTCAGTCGGGAAATTTTGTATCTGTAAAGGAAAGCTTTATTAGGCCCATAATACATATATCTAATTGGTCTGTCTCTTTTCCCTTGGCTATGTCTCCACATAGCACCTCTAAACTAATGAAAGACATATCAAGAGCTAAGTGACCATTCCTTACAACAAACAATCTAAACATCCAATTGGCATTGTCCATCATCCAATATCTCTTTAGTGAAAGATCATTTGTATGTTTGTTTAGATCCAGGCTTTCCTGTACTTGCTTTGACTGATGATGATAGGTATCTGAACGATGACTACGCCTATTGAGTACTGACTGCCAGGTTTGCCCTCGAAACCGAGGAAATTGCTAAATCCTAAAGTCACCCATCAGTCTTTTGGCTGCCCTATAAATGCATCCAAGGAATACTCTCTTGATAGAACAACTACATACCTACCTCCGGGGGTGCAACTTCGTTAGGCCTACCTTACAGGGTCATCCTAGAGTATCGTCGCGTCCCATCGAAGTCTCATACTTCCCCCCACCATGCTGAACAACATATTGGACTTACTCCACTATCTGCAATGATTTTCTTCGTTAGGCCCTCTATCTGGACTCCATTCAAACTGCTCCAAATGCATCTCGCAATTTATCATGTGCCTAATCTTCCATTCTACGTTTAGCTTATTTCCTTTTCTTTATTGTAATACCGATTAGCATTGTCTGTTTATTACTTGCTTATTAAGTTTATTGGTCACTTATTTCCCCAATCAACATTTTTTTCCAGAACGGACAACTACTGTCACATGCTTATTTATCAGTCACTTATTTCCTCAATCGACATTAGCTGCAGGAACAGACCACTACTGTTATATGCTTATTAAACTTAATTCTAAATATAAGTTTTATTTATATTAAGTATTCCTGACTTCATTTCTTTTTTAATCATAACTTCTCATGTTATAATTCTATTTGCAAACATGTCCAGTCTGTCTATTATGATTTACTTCTGCGTTTGTTGAATTACCATAATATTATTCTTGCAAATATGTCCAATCCCTCCATTATGGCCTGCTTATATGTCTCTGCATAATTATCATAATAGGTTTCTTTCTTTATTGGCTTATTAAATGTCTAACTTGATCTCTTACTCTTTTTTTTACATAACATCTTTCTGTTATATTCTCCTTTTTTCACCGTCATTGTAAGTTTATCTTTAAGAAGTTATATTTATTCCTAATTGATTGGTTACTGAAAATGTACCAAAATTTATTTCCATACTCTAACGTAAAGCAAACGTACAAAACCATAATTGCAAGACATTTCTTTTAATTGTCTTTGAATTGTTGGATAGAACGCAGTACGACTAATCCCTATTTCACACTAATCCGTTTCCTTTTTCTTTTATTCTTGAAATTAAGTTTTTCGTTTTCTTACAAACCAAACTCTAGAAGTATATCCATTTTTCTTAACCAACTAGTCTAGGCTATTCCTAACTTCCCAAATTTGACATACTTACTGTAAATTAAACACAATTGGACTTATACCATTTTTCAATTCTTTTACCTCAACAATACTTATATTTATCCAAGTTTAACTCTAAATGCATGACTTCTAAATAAGTACAAGTTTCCCAATTTTACATTCTAATAACAGATTTACTGTAAACAAATTAAACTAAACTATGTAAAATTTAACTACAGTAATAATAAAACTACTGTAAATAATTCTAAATAAACCATACCTAAGTTTAATAGGAAATAAATTACTACTAGTAATTCTAAATTAAACTACGCAAAATTAACAGGAATTAAATGATAATATATACAACTACTAAAAATATATAATTTAAGTCCACTCACTCATTGTCCTAAGCTTTATTACTTGGCTGCTGCAGGTCCCGCCTGAAAATAGGATTATATAAATACTTAATATTATAAACCTTCTCCCTTTTAAAAATTTTAGGTTAGTTCCGACTTCAAAAGGAGAGGACTCAAAGGGTAAAAGATTGTGATGTAAGGAATTAGCTAGGGCTAGAGTTTATAAATATTGATAGGTTAGGTTAGAGATCCCATATCATTAGATTCGTAGATTAAATCTAGGCCCGCTACGTCATTCAACTAATAGTAATTCGCCATGTCAGCCTAAATTTCAAAACTGACCGATAAAACTATGCAATGTTAGTAAAAACCAAAGAAATAACGTCATAAACACTCTCGGCTTCGTGCTTATGCGAAATCGCTCCCAAGCAAAGGGGCGGGTCAACCCGGGTAGTGTGCAGGTTGATGGTTGACCTGACCCTATTATACATACATATAAATATTCACACACACATGAGCACGCGCGCACACACACACACACATACATATATATACGAAATTTGGTACATTTTGTTACCTTTTTGAAACTAAAGTACATAGCCTATCAGTACATAGCCATAAGAAATGCAGCTCAATGCAAAAAGCAAATGCATGAAAGAAAAAACAGAGTACAACAAATGAAATATACGATAACTATTTTTGAGATTAATGGCAGATCGTGCTTCAAACTTATCCGGGTTTTATGTTCAGCCCTTGTAACAACCCGGAAAATCAGAACCAATTTAAAATTTTTATTTTAGCAATTTTAATGAATTTTGAATATTTAAAATGAAACAAGAAATTTATTTTGAATAGAATTGGAATGTAAATATTTATTTAAATCGAAGTTGGAATATAAATATTTATTTTAATTATTAAAGGAATTGAAAATGGCACGGTAGTTTGAAAATTCAATTTCAAATTTCAATTGAATGTACAAGATTCAAAATAATCCGTATTTTAGTGAAACTAGAAATATTTGAATCTGTTCGAAAATATCTTTCTAACGAATCAGAAAAATTGAAATTCCATAGCGGGAATCAAAAGTTATGGCCAGTTGAATATTCAGAATAGTCGCTATGCAATAAACATAGCCCTTGAAAATAGCCATTTTGCAAACGATCTCCGTTTTCGATGAAATCACTTTTGTTGGATCCGGAACGTCAAGTTATTGCTGGATTCCAATTTTCATAATTTTTGGGATCAATATGTGAGCGTGGCAAGAGAAAACGTGTTTGGTTAATTTTAGTCAATTTGGATCGACCAGAAAATGACAATTTTTTAAACGATCTTCAAATTCGACGAAATCAATTTTGTTAGGACCGTATCATCAAAACATAGCTAGATTAATTTTTCTGAAATGTTTAGAGTCAGTATGGGGCCCCAGTAAATAGAAATGTGCATTTAAATTAAATATATATTGATTTATATTATAATTTAAATAAAAACTAGTCGTAACAGCCGAGTTGGCTTCCCGGGCATATCCCATTGTATTGGGAATGGGGCTATTATGCTAGGGGCGATAGTCGTTGGGTTCGATTCGGGATTCATATGTAGGAACCGTATTTTTTGAATTAAAAAAATTAAAATAATATAAATATATGGTATAACCCTAAAACCAAGTCAACCCTTTTATAATTTTCAAACCGTGGTCAATGGCTGAAACCCGTCGCTCATACACGATGAAAGGCGGAAATTCTTCAGGATTTCCCAAACCGAATTCTGTTGATCCAATTCGATTCAACCAGAACTTTACAAACGAAAATTGGGAGGCTTCTACGATCTTCAAAGTGGTAGGGAGTTGATCATAATCAGCGCAACAGATTATGAGCAATCACTGCCTAAAGTGCCATCGTTCACGATCCATTTCAGAGCCCTAGGCGAGCTCAAGTTTGGCCACCCTCTCAGTGGTGGTAGGTGACGACGAGCCCGACGGTGTGGCGCTGATCGATGAGGGTCCGACTGGCTATAGGAGGGGCGACGGTGCAATTCTTGGACGAGGTTTTGGGTTCAAAAACAATCGGCTGAAGTGGAAGGAAGAAAGGCCAGTCTTTTAAGCAACATGATTAATTTGCTAATGAAGGCTATTAACAGTAAGTTTTAATTTTATTTTATGTAATTACATTTTTTTAAAATATAAAAGCAAGGATTTTTAAAATATAAAAGCAAGGATTTAAAAAATATAAAAGCAAGGTGCTTTAAAATAGAAAAGAAAGGATTTTTAAAATATAAAACAAGGAGCTTTAAAAATATAAAAGCATGGAATTTTAAAATATAAAAGCAAGGAGCTTTAAAAATATAAAAGCAAGGATTTATAAAATAAAAATAACTTGGGTTTAAAAATATAAAAATATGATCTTTAAAAATACTTGAACAGTATAAAAATGTGATTTTTATTTATATCTGAACAGCATAAAAATGTGATTTTTATCCGTCTAGCATTGAAATAAAAATGTGATGTTTAAAATAAAAATCATTTGAAACAGAGTGCGATGCAACTGACTAGAAACGAATACAAATCCAAATCGTTCAGAAATAGAGAATGGAGGAGTGGAACCCCAAGGTGAGAACTTCTCACTTTAAATTTAATTTCTAGTTAAAAGTATATACTAGGATGCAGACGGTGCTTAGCAGCACCCGACACCGTCATCCACAGGCTATGAACGACTTATTTGATTATGTTGTGTTGTGAAGTTTGTTTGTGATTTTGAGGTGAAACGGATAATAAAACATTCATGTGTGAAATAAAATATTTTATCATTAAAGATATATTTTTAACGTATATATGAATAAATAAATATTCATTTACAAACTGGACGGTTTGTTTATGTACACTGATTTGACTGATATGGATTGGGACGATAAATTTTACACATCGCCCAACTGCATAAATAATAAACATTATTTGTGTGGTTTGAAAACCGCATACGGGTATTAGGATAATATTTGGCATACACTGATCTCAATAATTAGTGGTATGTCGATCGATGGGTTGACAGACTGCATAAGCGTTATTTATTTATTTTAATGCTTATACACCTGTAGAATGCACTCTGGATGTTGTATGAATTTTTAATGATTGTTTATCATTATTGTGGTATACATGTGATGTTGAAATCCATATAAATAAAATTATATGGTAATTGATTATAACTAATTCCAGTTCAAAATTAATAAATATTTTAAAACAATATTCAGTGAATACTAAAGTGTGAAGCCATGTTAAGTAGTTAAACGCCATTTTAACACGAACGGGAATTTTGTTGATTTTATTCATTTTAAAATGAATATCGAAAACTGATTTCAAAATCTGAGTTTTGAATATATTATCATTTTAATATTGAAATGATATAGAATATTCAGTTTTGATTTGAATTTGAAAATAGAATTGAAATCATTTAAAATGAATTTAAAACGAATTGAATTGGAATTGAAATCAATTTAAATTGAAATCGGTTTGAAATGAATTTAAAACAAATAGAAATGGAATTGAAATCGATTTGAAATGAATTTAAAATGAATTGAAATTGAATTGAAATAGATTTGAAATGAATTTATAAACGAATTTATAATGGAATATTAAATTTTGATTTGAAATGGAAATCATTTTTAAAACGAATTTAAAACGATTTATAAAATTTGTTTTAAATGGAAATCGATGAAATATATATATTATATATATATTATAATGGCCTGAATAGTACGCGTCGCGCATCAACTGTTTGTGAATTTCGACCATTAACTTCAAATGAATGTTATGGGAGATCCGACCGTCGGATTCTCCTAAAACTAGAACCGTTTGGTTCTTAACGAAAAGAGCTTTCTAATGAATACAAGAGATTTGAAATCTAACAATTAGATTTGGAGATATGTCCAAATCAATTTCAGAAAAGGTCGTTATGGATGTAGTTCGGTGGCCGTTGTTGGAAACCGACTGTACGGGCGATAATAAAATTATTAAAAATATGAAAAAATAATGTAAATCATAATAAATGATTTAGAAAGGTTTTGTATGAAAAATTCCAATTTTGAAAAGATAATTTTTTTTACTGAAATGAACTAGTTATTAATAGAATATTAATTTATTTATTTTTAAAATAAATAAATTGGATTTTAAATGGTTTTAAAAATAACCAGAATTTCCAATATACGAATTGGAATGGATTTGAATCGAAATTTTCTTCGTAATATTTCGATATTGGATTCCGTGATTATACGGATATTATGGAGGAATTTGGAAGATATATATATCGTTATTCCAATACGACATTTGTTGATTTCAGAAATTGATATTGAATATAAGACGATATATTTTCTATTCAGAGCCTTGTATTTGATATCAAATTGGATTTTAGGTTTATCGTGAACGGTGACTTTATTAACACTGTTTTTAAACCCCGTGTGAAATGAATAAATCTTTTAATTAGGATATAAAGTAGAAGTTTTCTAATTAATTAATATTCAATTGGAATTGAATTGAAATTTGTTTCTGGGATTATCGTGAATGGTGTTTTAAATAACCCTTATTCTTTGACCAGATTAACAATGGAAATGGAATTTTGGGTTGGTCGTGAATGGTATCTTTAAAAATACTATTCTTAAACCCCAATGGTGTTAAGAAAATTAGGAACCAACTGGAGATTAGCTAAGTTGAATGGTTTCCTAGGTATTGATCTGATGTTGGTTTCGGCCTTCGGGATTAATACTTAGGGAATTATTCTCTTACTAATTTACGGTAAGAGACTGATGGATAGAGTTAGCGGTGTTTTCGCATGCCTACGATGTAGGCCGCTGTAACTTGTTTTCTGGGTAGTGCGAATGTGCATTATGGTGTTTTCGCATGACTGTGACATAAAATGTGCGGAATTTCTCTACGCGATAGATCTTTCGAATCAGTAACCACCATGATGGAAATCCAATTTCCAAATACGTGACATTTCAGTTTTGATTGTAAAGCCTAGTATTGGCGACATAGTAGCATGGGATACTATGCCGTCTATGATTGATACATTTATATTTGAAGTTAATTTCTTCACTTATAGTAATAATAAAAGATTTGTTTTAAAACGTTCCAAGCATATTTGCCTATTGTAAGGTAAAATTCTATCCTTCAGCTTGCGTTGCATTGTGTGATTAGACTTGAGTCTTATAATAGCATCATTTTTGTTTATTTAGCATTACTCTGTTTGTTATAGGCACTGATATTCTTGGGGGTAAACCCGTTCCGTGTTATATGGCATGGTCCCTTGATTTACCTTATTTTGAAAGTAAAGTTTTAAATAACTGTTTTAGTTCTCACACTAGTCACATGACTGACCTGAAGTTTATTGTTTTAAACTAAACTCTGGGTTCCCCTATTTTCCACAAGGGCAGCTAGTAGTTGGGTTTTTGTAGATATTATGTTCACAGGATCCTGGTTTACAGCTGAAGCGATATTATGAAAGCTCTGTATCCGTGTATCTCATTCAGTTGTGTTAGTTGTTATTTTCCGCTATGCAATATATTTATACATTTTATTTCCGCTGCTATGTATTTTAAACTCTCATATTTTTCTGTGTAATATTTATTTATACTCTGAATATTCTTGTATTCTGATGTAATTGTTGTAATAAGCAATGAAATATTCTTCTATTTGTATTCCGATTTATCTTGTTCTCGAAGCAATCCGGGCTTTCCCGAAAGGGGAAGTTTGGGTTGCCACATTTGGTATCAGAGCTTTGGTTTACAGAGCTAGAGAACATGACATATTAGAACTGAACGAAAGAATTCATCAGAGATTGGATTAGTAATATCCAATGGGAATGACTCATTAGAAATGGGATCAGTAGTATCCTAGAATGAGTTGAAAGAGTGTTATTTTTAAAATCAAACTAGATTTTGAAAATTTATATCTTAAAATATGTATGTGAATATTTATTTTATATTGAATTTGGACTATCAAGTGTAATAAGAGTTTGAATATACGCCTTGCAAGCATGTATTCGAAGTCTCGAATATACTGGGTAGATATAGAGTCACACTCTAGTCGCCTGGAGATGATTCTGATGATAGCGATTGCATCATCAACATATATGCTCGAGTTTCAAAGGTGAGATATATATATTTCCAATCGACTGGTGTGAGAACCAAAACCTTATTTTGAATTTAATGTTTGTGATTTAACACTAGAAATATGATTTTTGAATATATATACAAAAGTTATGTGTTTTGGAAATTTAATTCACAAATTGATTGCTGCTTGTGTTGTTTGATTATTAGTTTAACTAATTAATAGCATTGGAATAATAAAACCAACATGAGAATGAAAGATAAATTTAGCCAAATCAATCAAATATTGAACTAGATTGAAGTTTTGTTAGCTAGTGTTTCCTATATATACATGCATATACATTGAACAGGTAAACAGATTTGCTGTTGAGTATAGAATTTATTTGCATGCCCAAAAAATAGGTAAACCTTAATGAGTTGGATGCACAATTTTATTTATTATACAAACTACTGTGAATGCCATTGGATGCGAAGTGCTGGTTGTTTTGTGTGAGGTTATAAACGTGGCCATAGGATAGTAACAATTAATTTTGAACTACACTACATGGCATACTGCGAGAAGATAACATACTCTATCATATACCACATAAGAATTTGAAGCTTATGTGACGAGGTTGAAGATTTACCAAACAAGCGAGAGGCTTGTATGGCGGTGACTATATTTCAGGTTGAACCAAAGACTGATATGGACTATATAAAATGTAACGGTAAATTGCCAGATTAATAAAAACCCATACGGGTCTGGAGTTGAAAATAATCACGTCCCTCTAGTCATTAAGGCACAAAAACTATTTATATGGTGACGAAAATTTATTCTCTGGAGTTATGATCTATACACACTCCCCTGTTGATACAAGAATATATCTCTGGAGTTATGATCTATACACACTCCCCTGTGGACATAAGAAAATATCACTAAAAATATGTGTATGCTTTTTAGGATTTATTGGGTGCCTAATATGGCCCAATGTATTTCCAAACCCCTCCCCGTACAAAGAAGGTTATGGTGAAATTTTTCAAAAATTTAGGGTGTTAGCCAAATTTTTGAAAAATTAGAAATTCTTAGAAACTGAAAAGTCAAAGAACCAAAACCAGAATGAAAGTTGAGTTGGTTAGTTAAACTACTTTCAGCTCCGTTCCTTTTCGAGGATGAAAAGATTTTAAGTAGGGGAGATTGTAATAACCAGATAAATCAAAACCAATTTAAAAAAATTATTTTGGCAATTTTAATAAATTTTGAATATTTAAAATGATTTATTTTAAATAATAACGACAAGAAATTTATTTTGAATAAATTGGAACGTATATATTTAATTAAATCGAAGTTGGAATATAAATATTTATTTTAATTATAAAAGGAATTGAAAATGGAGCGGTAGTTTGAAAATTCAATTTCAAATTTCAATTGAATGTATGGGATTCAAAATAAACCAAATTTTAGTGAAACCAGAAATATTTGAATCTGTTCGAAAATATCTTTCTAGCAAATCAGAAAAATTGAAATTTCATAGAGGGAATCAAAAGTTATGGCCAGTTGAATATTCAGAATAGTCGCTATGAATAAATATAGCCCTTGAAAATAGCCATTTTGCAAACGACCTCCTTTTTCGATGAAACCACTTTTATTGGATCCGGAATGTCAAGTTATTGATGGACTCCAATTTTCATAATTATGGGGATCAATATGTGAGTGTGGCAAGAGAAAACGGGTTTGATTAATTTCAGTCAATTTGGATCGACCAGAAAATGGCAATTTTTCAAACGGTCTTCAAATTCGACGAAATCAGTTTAGTTAGGATCGTATCGTCAAAACATAGCTAGATTTATTTTTCTGGAATTTCTAGAGTCAGTATGGGGCCAGTAAATAGAAATGTGCGTTTAAATAAACATATATTGATTTATATTATAATTTAAAGAAAAACTGGTCGTAACAGCTGGATTGGCTTCCCGAGCATATCCCATTGTGTTCGGAATGAGGGTATAGGAGGGGCGACGGTGCAATTCTTGGATGAGGTTTTGGGTTTAGAAACAATCAGCTGAAGTGGAAGTAAGAAAAGTCGGTCGTTTAAGCAACATGATTAATTTGCTAATGAAGGCAATTAACAGTAAGTTTTATTTTATGTAATTACTTTATTTATTTTTAAAAATATAAAAGCAAGGATTTTTAAAATATAAAAGCAAGGATTTTTAAAATATAAAAGCAAGAATTTTTAAAATATAAAAGCAAGGAGCTTTAAAAATATAAAAGCAAGGATTTTTAAAATATAAAAGCATGAAGCTTTAAAAATATAAAAGCAAGGATTTTTAAAATAAAAATAGCCTGGGTTTAAAAATATAAAAATATGATCTTTAAAAATATTTGAATAGTATAAAAACGTGATTTTTATTTATATCTGAACAACATAAAAATGTGATTTTTATCCGTTTAGCGTTGAAATAAAAATGTGATGTTTAATATAATAATCATTTGAAACAAAGTGCGATGGAACCGACTGGAAACGAATACATATCCAAACCGTTCAGAAGTAGATAATGGAGGAGTGGAACCCCAAGGTGAGAACTTCTCACTTTAAATTTAATTTTTAGTTAAAAATATATAGTAGGATGCAGATGGTGCTTAGCAGAACCCGACACCGTCGTCCACAGACCATGGACGACTTGTTTGATTATGTTGTGTTGTGAAGTTTGTTTGTGATTTTGAGGTGAAATGGATAATAAAACATTCATATATGAAATAAAATATTTTTTCATTAAAAATATAATTTTTAACGTGTATATGAATACAATAAATATTCAGAATATAATAAATATTCATTTACAAACCGGACGGTTTGTTTATGTACACTGATTTGATTGATATGGATTGGGACAATAAATTTTACACATCGCCCAACTGCACAAATAATAAACAGCATTTGTGGTTTGAAAACCCCACACGGGTATTGGGATAATATTTGACATACACTGATCCCAATAATTTGTGGTATGTCAATCGCTGGATTGACAGACTGTATAAGCGTTATTTATTTATTTTAATGCTTATACAGCTGTAGAATGCACTCTGGATGTTGTATGAATTTTTAATGATTGTTTATCATTATTTTGGTATACATGTGATGTTGAAATCCATATAAATAAAATTATATGGTAATTGATTGAGTCTTATTCCAGTTCAGATTTAACGAATATTTTAAAATAATATTCAGTGAATATTGAAATGTGAAGTCGTGTTAAGTAGTTAAACGCCATTTTAACACGAACGGGAATTTTGTCAATTTTATTCATTTAAAAATGAATATCGAAAAGTGATTTCAAAATCTGATGTTTTGAAAATATTATCATTTTAATATTGAAAAATCTTCAATTTTGGATTTGAATTTGAAAATAGAATTGAAATCATTTTAAAATGAATTTAAAACGAATTGAAATGGAATTGAAATCGATTTAAATTTAAATCGATTTGAAATGAATTTAAAATGAATTGAAATGGAATTGAAATCGATTTAAATTGAAATCGATTTGAAATGAATTTAAAACGAATTGAAATTGAATTGAAATAGATTTATAAACGAATTTATAATGGAATATTCAATTTTGATTTGAAATTGAAATGGAAGTGGAAATCATTTTTAAAACGAATTTAAAACGATTTGTAAAATTTGTTTTAAATGGAAATCGATGAAATATAATATATATATATATTATGTATATTATAATGGCCTGAATAGAACACGCCGCGCAGCGACCCTTCGCGAATTTCGACCATTAACTTCAAATGGACGTTACGGGAGATTTGACCATTGGATTCTCCTAAAACTGGAACCATTGGGTTCATCTCGAAAAGTGCTTTCCAATGAATACAAGAGATTTGAAATCTAACGGTTTGATTTTGAGATATGTCCAAATCAATTTTAGAAAAGGTCGCTATGGATTCAATTCGGTGGCCGTTGTTGGAAACCGACTGTACGGGCGATAATAAAATTATTAAAAATATGGAGAAATTATGTAAAATCATAATAAATGATTTGGAAAGATTTTGGATGAAAAATTCCAATTTTGAAAAAGATAAAAATATATTTTTATCGAAATGAACTAGTTATTAACTAGAATATTAATTTATTTATTTTTAAAATAAATAAATTGGATTTGAAATGGTTTTAAAAATAACCAGAATTTACAATATATGAATTGGAATGGATTTGAATCGAAATTATCTTCGGAATATTTCGATATTGGATTCCATGATTATATGGATATTGTGGAGGAATGTGGAAGATATATATTGTTATTCTGATACGATATTTGTAGATTTCAGAATTGGATATTGAATATAAGCCGATATATTTTCTATTCAGAGTCTTGTATTTGAAATCAAATTGGATTTTGGGTTTGTTGTAAACGGTGTCTTTATTAACACTGTTCTTAAACCCCATGTAAAAAGAATAAATCTTTTAATTAAGATTTAAAGTAGAAGTTTACCAATTAATTAATATTTAATTGGAATTGAATTGAAATTTGTTTTTGGGTTTATCGTGAACAATGTTTTAAATAACACTTGTTCTTTAACCCAATTAACAATGGAAATGGGATTTTGGGTTTGTCGTGAATGGTATCTTTAAAAATACTGTTCTTAAACCCAGTGAAGTTAAGAAAATTAGAAACCAGCTGGAGATTAGCTAAGTTGAATGGCTTCCAAGGTATTGATCTGATGTTGGTTTCGGCGTTCGGGATTAATACTTAGGGAATTGTTCTCTTACTAATTTACGGTTAGAGACTAAGGGATAGAGTTAGAGGTGTTTTCGCATTCCTGCGACATAGGCCACGGTAACTTGTCTCCTGGATAGTGCGGATGTGCGTTACGGTGTTTTTGCATGCCTGCGATGTAAACCTTGGGGAACTGCACTACGCGATAGATCTTTCGAATCAGTAACCACCATGATGAAAATCCCATTTCCACATACATGACATTTCGGTTTTGATTGTAGAGCCTAGTATTGGTGACATAGTAGCATGGGATACTATGTCGTCTATGATTAATACATTTATATTTAAAGTTAATTTCTTCACTTATAGTAATAATAAAAGATTTTTTTAAAAACGTACCAAGCATATTTGGCTATTATAAGGTAAAACTCTATCCTCTGACTTGCGTTGCATTATGTGATGGCACCTGAGTCTTATAATAGCTTCATTTTTCTTTATTTAGCATTGCGCTGTTTGTTATAGGCATTGGTATTCTTGGGGGTGAACCCGTTCCGTGTTATACGGCGTGGTCCCTTGATTTACCTTATTTTGAAAGTAAAATTTTATATAACTGTTTTAGTTCTCACATCAGTCACATGACTGACCTGGAGTTTGTTGTTTTAACCTAAACTCTGGGTGCCCCTATTTTCCATATGGGCAGCTAGTAGTTGGGTTTTTTCAAATATTACGTTCACAGGATTTTGGTTTACAGCTGACGCGATATTCAGAAATCTCTATATCTGTGTATCTCATTCAGTTGTGTCAGTTGTTATTTTCCACTATGCATTATATTTATACATTTTATTTCCGCAGCTATGTATTTAAAACTCTGATATTTTTCTGTTTTATATTTATTCATACTCTGAATATTCTTGTATTCTGATGTAATTGTTGTAATAAGCAATGAAATGTTCTTCTGTTTGTATTCCGATTTGTCTTGTTCTCGAAGCAATCCGGGCTTTCCTGAAAGGGGAAGTTTGGGTCGCCACAGCCCTCTACGATCCAATCTCTCCTAAAGACAACATGCCTCATGCATGTAATTGCTCGATCTCACCGAGCGACACTTTGACACCTACAGTTACAAAACATCTTGAATTATTCTTTACAGGAGAAATTTGCATGGTATGCAGTGAAAAATGCACGAGACGATTGAGCATATGGTGTAGTTCGTTCATTTTGCATCCAAAGTGCAAAATAGTTATGAAACTAGAAATGAATCGATCACCACAACTTTTATCGTAAAAACCACCACATTAATTCTTCAAGAATGAAAACTGGCATCATAACAACAGACATACCTAATCATCCTTCGCATGTGAGACATCATTTCCTAAGAGATAACGTAAGTAAAGAGAAAATTTCACTAGAATTCATAGAAATAGAAAATAAATAGCAGATATATTAACCAAACCTTTAAATGAAGCAACATTTACTAAATTTAGAAGAGAACGAGGCATTTGTTTTTCAAGTGAAATAGAGTAATATTAATATAAATATAGTATAAAATATAATAAAACTCAGAAAAATAAAAAAATGCATGTATACCAACATATACATGTCGACATATAACTGCTCAAAAATTAATTCCCACCAAAAAGTAGTTACAACCTATATTTAAACTCCTAATTTCGAAAATTCTTCTTCATCTCTTCATTCTCTCTGAATAAAATCTGAAACAAATAAATTAATGGCCTCCTCTATTAATATCAAACAAACCAACCTCATTTCGTTTCCAGGACCATTTGAAGGTTTATTTCAACGAACTACACTTGCGAGAGTCATTAAATTGATGGAATCTATGAAGGATGTACTGCAAATAGTAACTAAAATTCAGGTTTTACAAGTAAGGATAAATAAAGAGTAAGAGAAACAGGGAAAGATTAGAAATCTTCAATGATACGTAATGGATAATCACATTAATCCAATTATTATCGAAGGTGATAATCAAATGGAAGAAGAGGAAGAAGAGGCGCTAAACGAAGATATGGAAGAAGACGATCACGTTATTTGCATAGGCGAAGTGTTCTTTGACAAAGAAGGGAATGTAATTGAGAAAAGTGGGGAATTCTGTCTTCATTATCCATATTGCCCAATTCACAAATCCCCAATTGTTAAAAACAACTAGTTGGAGGCCCGTGCTTCGCATACGGGTTTGTGGATCTAAACTACTTGTGGGCATATAAAACGTTAAGGGAAGAATGTAGGCGGATCAGCAAGTAACGGTGGGTGCGATGTAAATTTCCATTGGGTGGTTGACGGAAGTAGGAATTGAATGTCGATACGAAAAGAAGGATGCATTAATGTAATGTGTGTGAAACGCAGCTGAAAAAGATGTATAATGTAAGTGGGTTGAAATAGATGAATATGTGATATAGGAACATATGTTTATATTGAGGAGTGGGAAAGTTTAATGTTGTTTGAGATCAAGGATGGAGTAGAAGCAGGACAAATCAGAGTGTGCGTTCGTGCGATTGGAGTGCAGTTTGAAGTAAATGAAATTTTGGGGTGGTGGAAAACGTAATTGTTGACAAATGTGGAATTATAGTTGCAGTGGAGGACAAATAATACATTTGCACAAAGCAGATAGTAATAGATGATGGATAGAATTAAGTGCCAGGTTATGTTTTGTAGTACATGGGAATTATTAAAAAAGAAATAACAAAACACAGTAACCAAAACACAAGGAACTACAACGGTTATAATTTTTAATACATGGCAGAGGTACACGTAAGCAATAACAAAGTTAAACCACAGATTTCATGTAGTCCATTTGGTCTTCTTTATATTACGTGCAGTTGGAGCAGTGAGGGTGTTTAGGTCTGCATCGTCATTTTCCTAACGTACAAAAAAAAGGGAAAACAGTGAGCAGTTGAATTGTTAGTATACTTTGGGTAAAAAAATGTTGATGTAATTGCATGTTACATAATGAAGGCGGGTAGTAAAAAATGATAGAATAGGAAGTGAATGGTTGGGGAAAAAAACTGAAGCGAATATGGGCTGAATGTATCTTATATGAATAGAGATGCCATTGGAACGCCTATTGTTATTGATTGGGGAAGGTGTATCAACAGCTGAACCTTCTTGAGTATCACTGTACACCTGAGAACACGGAAAAGGTATGAGTAGTAGGATGGGTTATTACGTGACTGAAATGTTAAAAAGAAAGAGTTAGGACATCGTTTGTACCTTGGTAGTTGTATTTTTCCTTTCTTGCAGTACAAGGAAAACAGAGGACATGCTATTGTACTTCCCTTTACTATTCGTTCAGCGTGCCATAGTACTGCACTGCAATTTGAGCATGATGTGGAAGGGCAGCCTATGTCATGAGGAGTGAAGAATGTACCTGGTTACCGAGGAAAAAAAGAGAAAATTACCAAGGAACACGAGTTGAATAAGTGATAACAATGAGATGGTACTTGCGATAGAATGATTTATGATGTTGTGGAAAACTATATTTTTCAAACAAGGTTGGTGGGAATTGCAACAGCGCATGAACGGAATGGTAGTCAAAGAACGAAAAGGTCGTTTGCGGACAATTTTGTATCAAACCATGACCTGGGAAATTAAGTAGCAATAACTTGATGCGTAATATTTAAAAAACATAAATCAGAAGTAGAAGTAACTGGTTTATATATGGAAGGATATGTTATTATGGAAATCATTGTTTGTCAAACCTTTGGCTAATTTGTGTGGACGTTGATGTCGTAAAAGCTGGTGTCGTTGCTGTCGATCAAGTCTACAACTATAGGTAGAGAAAAACCAGGGGCATTCAGTTATGATGGCAGGTACTCATTACTTGTTGTATACAAATGTAAAAAATAAAAAATAAAAAATAAGAAATGACTTATTACTTGCTTTTGTTTGGGCATTGAAGAATAACATCAATGCCGTTGCATCTGGTCTATGTTGAACGCACAAAAAAGAGCTGAAATTTGAGGTAGGTAAATTTGCGGAATTCGTATTGCAAGCTTTGCAAGATAACCAGTGGTGCCAAAAAAAAAAAAGTAGCTGTTTCCATCGTAATATCAGTCTTCGCCTCATTCGTGCGTGTTTTGACATCTGGAAAGTAGTGAACAAAGGAAGCATGTTTGGTTACTACGTATATCAATATGTTTCTAGTTTATGTATATAAATACTCAAAACAACGTTTTAGTTTAAAGGAAAAACTTAGACCCGCATTTTAACTTACGGACGGAACTTTTTATTTTTGGTTTGAAGGACGCGTGCTTCACCCCACTAACCCCACTAACAAACCGTTCCCCTTTTCATTCGTTCTAGGGTTTTGTCTCGATCAAAAAATCATCAGTATATTCGATCCAAAAAAAAAATCAATCCCTAAAATCAGTAATGTCGACAACTGAAACAGATTCTTCAACTTCGACTTCTAATTTGCCGATAGGCGATTGGGTATTCAAGGCAAGATCCCCGAATCGTGCATCATCAACTCCTCAATCGAAGGAAAAATCTCCAAAAAGTGGGAAATCAAAAGGTAGAGTTGCAAAATCAAGAGCAGTTAAACAACTCGCACTGCAAATCGGCGATGAAGAAGGTACTGTGCGTTCAAGGAAGCGTCCTAGGGTTTTGAAGGTATTAGATTTTGTTGAAATTTTGTATGTTTCGTCTAAATGAGAACGAGAAAATCCTGATACATGAATTACAAAATATAATGATAGTTATAGATATCACTTTGCCTCTTAGCATATCATTTTGCATTCCAGCGAAATGTAATGATAGTTATAGATATCAGTTTGCCTCTTAGCATGTCATTTTGCATTCCAGCAAAATATAATGATAGTTATAGATATCAGTTTGCCTCTTAGCATGTCATTTTGCATTCCAGCAAAATATAATGATGGTTATAGATATCAGTTTGCCTCTTAGCATGTCATTTTGCATTCCAGCAAAATATAATGATAGTTATAGATATCAGTTTGCCTCTTAGAATATCATTTTGCATTCCAATAAAATATAATGATAGTTATAGATATCACTTTACCTTTTAGCATATCATTTTGCATTCCAGAAAAATATAATGATGGTTATAGATATCACTTTACCTTTTAGCATGTCATTCTGCATTTCAACAAAATATAATGATGGTTATAGATATCACTTTGCCTCTTAGCATGTCATCTTGCATTCCAGTGAAATATAATGTCATTTTGCATTCCAACGAAATATAATGATGGTTATAGATATCACTTTTCCTCTTAGCATGTCATTTTGCATTCCAACAAAATATAATGATAGTTATAGATATCACTTTGCCTCTTAGCATATCATTTTGCATTCCAGCAAAATATAATGATAGTTATAAATATCACTTTGCCTCTTAGCATATCATTTGGCATTCCAGCAAAATATAATGATAGTTATAAATATCACTTTGCCTCTTCGCATATCATTTTGCATTCCACCGAAATATAATGATAGTTATAGATATCACTTTACCTCTTAGCATATCATTTTGCATTCCAGCGAAATATAATGATGGTTATAGATATCACTTTGCCTCTTAGCATATCATTTTGCATTCCAGCGAAATATAATGATGGTTATAGATATCACTTTGCCCCTTAGCATATCATTTTGCATTCCAGCGAAATATAATGATAGTTATAGATATCACTTTGCCTCTTAGCATATCATTTTACATTCCAGCAAAACATAATGATAGTTATAGATAGATATCACTTTGCCTTTTAGCATATCAATTTGCATTCAAGCAAAATATAATGATAGTTATAGATATATATCACTTTGCCTTTTAGCATATCATTTTGCATTCAAGCAAAGTATAATGATAGTTATAGATATCAGTTTGCCTTTTAGCATATCATTTTGCATTCCAGCAAAATATAATGATAGTTACAGATATCAGTTTGCCTTTTAGCATTCAAGCAAAATATAATGATAGTTACAGATATCAGTTTGCCTTTTAGCATATCATTTTGCATTCAAGCAAAATATAATGATAGTTATAGATATCAGTTTGCCTTTTAGCATATCATTTTGCATTCCAGCAAAATATAATGATAGTTACAGATATCAGTTTGCCTTTTAGCATATCATTTTGCATTCGAACAAAATATAATGATAGTTATAGATATCACTTTGCCTTTTAGCATATCATTTTGCATTCCAGCAAAATATAATGATAGTTACAGATATCAGTTTGCCTTTTAGCATATCATTTTGCATTCGAACAAAATATAATGATAGTTACAGATATCAGTTTGCCTTTTAGCATATCATTTTGCATTCAAGCAAAATATAATGATAGTTATAGATATCAGTTTGCCTTTTAGCATATCATTTTGCATTCCAGCAAAATATAATGATAGTTACAGATATCAGTTTGCCTTTTAGTATATCATTTTGCATTCAAGCAAAATATAATGATAGTTATAGATATCAGTTTGCCTTTTAGCATATCATTTTGCATTCCAGCAAAATATAATGATAGTTACAGATATCAGTTTGCCTTTTAGCATATCATTTTGCATTCAAGCAAAATATAATGATAGTTATAGATATCAGTTTGCCTTTTAGCATATCATTTTGAATTCCAGCAAAATATAATGATAGTTACAGATATCAGTTTGCCTTTTAGCATATCATTTTGCATTCGAACAAAATATAATGATAGTTATAGATATCAGTTTGCCTTTTAGCATATCATTTTGCATTCCAGCAAAATATAATGATAGTTACAGATATCAGTTTGCCTTTTAGCATATCATTTTGCATTCGAACAAAATATAATGATAGTTATAGATATCACTTTGCCTTTTAGCATATCATTTGGCATTCCAGCAAAATATAATGATAGTTACAGATATCAGTTTGCCTTTTAGCATATCATTTTGCATTCGAACAAAATATAATGATAGTTACAGATATCACTTTGCCTTTTAGCATATCATTTTGCATTCCAGCAAAATATAATGATAGCTATAGATATCACTTTGCCTTTTAGCATATCATTTTGCATTCGAACAAAATATAATGATAGTTATAGATATCACTTTGCATTTTAATTTGTTATCTAATGCATGATTAAGATTTGTGAAAGAAGATAGTTATAGAGGAATGGTTTGCACAATCTTTGGTTTTGACCTTTTTTTTTACTTAGTTTTGCCTTGTTATTACTGTTGTTGTGTGTGCCATGTATTTTTAGTCATTGAATTGGTTTAAACGTGAAATAAAGGCCTGATGTCCTATAAGTAATGACAGTTCCATATAGCATTTTTAGTAATTGTGATTTCGGATGAATTAAGATATAAATAAAATGACAGTTCCATATAGCATTTTTGTAATGGTACCATTTCTAGTAACATGATTGTCCTATAAGTAATGATAATTTCATATGACATTTTATTCTTAAATTGCTTAGAATATTGATAATGTTAATTATGATAGCTTAATATATCATTTTTATCCATGTTCACTACCAATTTTACTGTTATTATACTGTTACTTACTCTTGTTTTATTGTTACTTACTGGTATCAATAACAGTATGTTATTTACTGTTACTTTTAATAGTATTAAAATGATAGTTTTATATATCATTTATAATGTTTTGGTGAATTTGTCTATTACGCTGAATTTGTGATGTTATATTAACGTTTAAACATTTGTGTATGCACAGAATACTGCAACAAAAAATACAAAAAAAAAAGAGAAAGGACAAAGAAAAAGAAAGAAGTCGATACAAATCAGTATCGTTGTAGTTTAATGGCCATGATCAAAACAATGGAAAAAATTAAAAAAGGCAAAGGTTTTACAGCAGATCAATTAGATTTCATTAAACAAACACCATTTCATCAGTTCATTTTTTCTATATATGAAGGTTATGTAACTTTGAAAGAATGTAGAAAATCAACTTTGACTGTGGATATTCTTATTAGTACATTTTCTGATGAGAATGAAGATTTCAAAATTGGGAAAAAAAGTTTAAAAATTATGACTGAAGATATTGCATTGCTGTTTGGTTTTCCAATACATGGAAAAAACTTGTTTCCTTTACCAAAATCTTCTTTTCAACACCTATCTGACTACTGTAAAGAATTTGTTGTAAGGAATTTTGGAATAGTTGATCATATTACTAAAATACATACCATTGCTAGAATTAACTTTGTTGTTGAAAATGAAAATTATCAATATCAAACTGATTTACCAAAACTAATAATAATTCTAGCAATGATAACTTTCTTTTTTCCAGATAACCAAATGTATTTACCTTGGGGTTATCTACAGTACTTAATTGATGAAGAAAAAATGTTTGATGTATCATGGCTATTAACAATACAATGTTCGCTGTTACGTTCACTAAAAGTGTTCAAGTCCAAGCCACGTCAAATGTCCGGATGTTCCATGCTTATTTTGGTAAGAGATACCCTTTTTATTAATGCATTATTCAGGCAACACCCTATGTTATTAACTTAATTGCTTCTCTAAGTACACTTAAACCAGTTACATTGAAATGATAGTTCTACATATCATTATTTTATGTTACTTTTTAACTCAACTTTAATCATTGAAACCTCCTTTTTTTCAAAGGTTTTAAATTTTGTTAATTAAACATCAGAATTTGCTTTTTCTGTCAATGTTTTTGTTCAAATGTTACATTGAAATATGTAATGATAATTTCACATATCATTTTATATAACCTTCTGTTTTTAGCTACAATTGGTTTATTAACATAGATATAAAATTTCTATCTTCTTCCTTATTATATAACACATACATTTTTGTTTGTAAATTAAAATGACAGTTGAAAATAGCATTTAATTAACTTTCACGGTTACACTGCATATTTTATTTTCCTGCATACCCAAACATATAATTTTCTCAAATGCTTTTATTTTTACTTTTGCAGTATTTTCTTTGCGAACATGTTAATTTAATTGAAGAAAAGGCAAAATGCAACAATGATTTCCCAAGGTTTGTGAAATGGGATATAAGCTGTCTGAAGAACAATGTCACAAATGATACATTAACCAGAATGGATGATGAAAAGGTAATATTCAATTTACATTTTTGTCCTGTAAATTAATATTTAATCATTTAGATACTTTATTATTCTTTTTGAACATATTTTTGAGAACTTGAGACAAATTACTGAAAATGAGATGACTTTACTGCAACAAGAAAAATTGCAAGTTCAACATGCTCCACACAGATCTGAAATGGAAAATGATGATGATAATAATCAAATTGCCTCTCTTCAGCAGTATATACAACAACCGGAAAGTAAACTAAGAAAAACTGAAGAAGAGCTGAAAAATGAAAGAGCTGAAAGAATAAAAGAGAAAGAGTTGATTGTAGGATTGAAAAAAGAAACTGAGAAATTGAAATCAAAAACAACCAGCACAGAAGAAGGAGATGAAAGCCAAAATGTAAATAAGCAAAATGAAATTGATTTCGAAGGTCCCACATTTGATCTGAAAATCACACAACAAATGCTAATTCTACAGGAAAAAAGGAAAGAAGCAGAAAGGAGAGAGAAGGAAAAATCAAAGTCAAAAATAGAAATAGCCCCAAGCTCATTGGTTAATAGGGTGACAACAAGGGCTGCTCGAAAGAAATCAGAAGCTGAGGGAAAAGTTGATGAAAGGAAAAATGAACATGAAGAAAATATAGAAAAAACCGATCTGGAAAAGGAAGATGAAAATAAAATTAGTATCGACGAAGAAATTGACAGCGAGTTGAAAGATGTATCAAACATTGAAGAAGAAAGCGATGAAGAAAACATTGAAGAAGAAAGCAATGAAGAAAATGACACCGGTACGGACAATACAGTCAAACTAGTAGATGTTGATGCATACTTGCCAAAAAGGGAAAACTATCAAACTAGTTTAAAAGTCAAAAAAAGCAAGCTTCTAAATCTTCTTGAAGAAAGCAAGAAAAGCATAGTTCTTTCGTATTTTGAAACAAATGAGAATGAGAAGTAAGTAATTATATTATCATTAATAGTTTTTCATTACAATTTCATCGAAATAATACCTACTAACTTATTTTGTGTTTATGTAAAATGCAGCTCGGTGGTTTTCATATCAGATGATGGTAAAAGGGGTGGGATTACAATTGTAAAATCTATGCTTGAATCTATTTTGCTGGAATTGTACACAGATGGCCAGGTATTTTTCTTTTTATTTGTATATAACTTATATTCACATTCAATAGGATGGAAAAATAGACAATGTACACGTATGTTCAAAATGATATATATGAACTTATCATTTTGATATAAAGCCTCAACTATACATAGTATATATAAACTGTACATGCAAAAAAGAGCCTTGCATGCTATGATAATAGCTGGGATATGATTAACAGGAAAAATTGAAAATAAACAGGTGTATTTGAAATGATACATAAATGTATCATTTTGATATAATGCCACTACCACACCTGGAAAATTAGCAACATACGTATTATGCTTATATTCATATTGAATGAACAGACGAAAACAAAGATAGACAAATATTTTGTAAATGATATAAAACTTATCATTTTTGTATAAAGCTACTAACACAGGTTATTATTTTCTTTATTCTATCAGATAATTGACTGGTATGTTCAAAACCAAGAGTTGTATGAGCACAGCTATACCTTCTCCACTATAATGACGGTAAGGCAAACCTTTTTTAAAAGTAAGGTTAAGTTCTTTAAAAATTATGCTAAAAAAATTTAATATGCAGAATGCAATAAGCAATGATTTGGATAATGTGATACACAAACTAGTTCTTCCTATGATAGAAAGTATTGTTCTGAATGAGTATACCGACAACATATTCTTTCCGTTGCATCATATCAACCATTGGACGCTTTTGAAATTGAACTATGTCACAATGCAATGGACCCATTATGATTCAAATAAGCCTCTAACTAGATCTACAAGGATGTCAAATCCAAGCTACAGGCACGCTATTGATCAGGTAAAATAATTAGTATCTTGATGGACAAAAACTAAATAATGCTACATTCAACTATCATAATTTAATTATTTTCTACATATCCAGAGAAAGAAGATTGAAGGGCTATTTGAGAAAAAATGACAGGAAAAGGGAATCTTGAATAAAAGTTTCGAGAAAAAAACACTAATACAAGAACCATCCCCGCGGCAAGAACCATCCTCGTAAGTATTTAGTCATTCCTAAAATATAGATTTAGTGGTTTCCAGTTTTCATTCACATAAAGCACACGAAAAGTATTTAGTAATACCTTTGTAACAGTGATATCGTAACCATCCACGCGGCAACACTCAACTATTTTGTAAACTGTCTTAAAAAAAGCTCAATAATTGATTGTTACTAAATGCTTTTCTTGCCATTTGTAGGAATGACTGTGCTTGGTTTGTAATGACAAACATTAAATTGCTTGACAGTGGAAATCTTCCGCAGATGTATGAAAAGGAAGAGATCGACCGACTCAAAGCGGATACAGTATTTCAAATCATCTACAACGGCTGAAAAGGAACAAATGAAACCAGTAGCAGAGCAAAAAGATTGATTTTTAATTGCAATTAGATTTGATATATTGAAGTTTACTTGTAATTTTCTTATAAGTTTCCTTGCTATATTTCTAGAAAGCACAATAGACTTATGCTAACTGTTTAGTCTGTAATAATATGTGCTGATAACATCATTTGTAGTACGGTAACGTTGAAAGTTTGATATGTTTCATTTCATCATCAAATTGCAATATTGTTGTTTTGCATGCACTAAGATGCTGTTAAATTGCGTGTAATGATATCAAAATGATATGATGTTGTCTCAAAAGTTTTCCAACATTACAGAATATCAAAATGATATATGAAACTATCATTATTTAAAAATATTTTCTATTTTTTGTTGTCGACGAAATCTAAACATTAATTAGTACAATAACAGTTGTAATAGCTTTAAACATTAAAAAATATAAATTATCTTATTCTCAAAAGCACAGTGCTATATGCAGATAGCGTAAATTGTCTGTTTAAATAATACTGTCAACTAACAAAATGACAAAATGCATGCTAAACATAAATAACCATCAACCACTATTATAATTAGCAGAAATTGACGAACAATGTTATAACCAAAGATAATATGGCATCATAAACATTATGTAATATAACCATTATACATAATTATAACCATCCTACAATATTATAGCAATACAAACGTATAACAAAAATCAAAATCGCCATATCACTGTCAAACATACAATATTATAAACAGCATACAGAAACTAAGCAACATTAAAATTAAAAAAAATTGCAGATAGCATTATTAAATGACAAACAATAATACATCCACTAAACATACACAGAAGCCAAAAGCAAATCTAACATAAATCAATCACTCAAACAACATTATCATAATAGTCATATAGTCAAACAGTTTACATATATGAATTGCATAATAAAAAAAATGATAACTATATGTATCATTACAGTATAAAAATTGGTCATTGTGGAAAAAAACAGTATTAAACATTGTATAGAAGAAGCCTCACAGTTTCTTTTGTTGTGGCCTGTAGAATTACATTGGCTACATTTATTTCTTTTATTCTGAGAATAGCCATAGCCACCACGTCTCTTTGTAGAAGGTCTACCAGCTCCGCGAACTTCTTTAGGAGGCCTAATAATAACATCATTTTCAGCAATAACTGGCTTATCAAAATTAGGAATTGGATTAATGGCTTCAGCATATGAAGATCGAAAAGCGTCAACAGTAAAGTAGTGCTCCACATAGTCGTAAACTGATAACCTTGACTTATTAATACATTTGATTGCATGAGCACATGGAAATCCGGTAATTCTCCATTGATTACAGCTACATAAATGATTTTCGAGATCAACAAAATGAGATTTAGGGGATTTTACTTCGAACACAAAGTCTGAAGACTTGTAAACATCCCAGCCAAAACCAACATCGACTAACTTAGACAAGCGTTCCTCCATAACAGGACAAAGAGTCGTTGTCCACAAACGACATTCCTCCCTTCGCCTAGCCATTTGCTCCATAACTTTCACTCGAATACCATCCAAACAAGAAGTTATCGACATTACTCTATCTTCCAAAATCCAAGAGTTGAAGCTTTCTGCAACATTTGAAGTATATTCACCATACCGCTTTCCTTGAAAAAACAAATCTGCCCAGTGATCAAAAGGTTTATCTTGTAGAAAATTTTCAGCAGCCATACCCCCAATATTCTTAAATTTAGAAAGATATCGCTCAAAATCATACATATTAGAAGCTCTAGCACAAAGTTTGAATAACTCTACAACAGAAGAATCACCTTTAGCTGCCTTCACAACACTACCAATATTTTGTTCCATGTGAAGCAAACAGTAGCTATGATATGAAGAAGGAAATACTTTAGGAACACCTAATAAGAGACCTCAATGACGATCAGACATAAAAACTAGAGATCGGTCTTCATTTAGCATTTCTTTCAAATGGGACAAAAACCAAGACCAGTTAGATTCGTTTTCATGTGAAACAATACCCATAGCAAGAGGAAAGAAACCTGCAAAATAATTAATTAATGACCTTCCAAAACAAAGATACATGAGCCTCATTAAGCATCAGAAATATGATAGTAATGTCTGGCAAACACAATTGAATTAGAATCAAAATGATATATGAATATATCATATATTATATATTAGTCTTTTAGTACCTTACTGTCTAAACATTAATACTACAGACACTTCCAGTGGAACCATTGATAAATAAAGCAAACAAATCTAGTGTAAGCATTGTTGCATTAAAATTAGTTAATGTGCATAAAAATGATAGTTTCATGTATCATAGGTATAAAAAGAACCAAGAAAAAGAAAACAAAAGTAAAATTAAACTCGTACCTTGATTAGCATTTTTAGAAGTAGCAGCTAACAAAACTCCAGGTCTTCCCTTCAAATGAGCAGCATCTAAAAATATTAATGGTCTGCAGTGTTTAAAACCAAGCAAGCAAGCACCAAAAGCAAGACAAATTCTCTCAAACTGATTGGTTGAAGAATCAACATCCATAGATACATAACTACCAGGATTATACTGTTGCAATGCCTCCGAATACCAACGTAAATCATTATATGACATCGCATCATCCCCATATATCTCTTTCAATGCTAACTGTTTTCCGCTATAAGCATAATAGTATGATAAATTGAAATTATACTCTCTTCTAAATTCCGCAATGATATCCTTCGACTTCTTCATAGGAGCATCCCGAATTTGATCCAAAATCAAAGATTTAACAAATCTACTTGAAATAGTTACTCAATTAACATCTCTAAGACCCGCTCCACACGAATGATTAAAATTATAAGTTCTAATAAAAAATCGAGAGAGCAAGCCCGGATCCGAAGAAACATTAACATAAAACTTGCAACCATCATTAATCCAAGAACAATTTACCGAAATTCTATCCGGAGCGTTTCTAACAAAAATCAAAGCATAACCATATTTTATTTGATACGCCATTAAAAACTCTCTAAAATCCTCAGCTCCATTAAAACAAAAACCAAGAAAATCCGCAATATTTTTCTGAGAACCTTTCTTTAACATATCTTTCAAATAATGAGATGAATCGGCATGTGACTCGCAATTTGTTCCAGAATTACTACCAATCGAAGTGCTTTGTATGCTTTCAGAACCCAAACCACAGCCATTACTATCAGATTCCATAACACCAACATTCTCCTTAACCGTAAACTTAAAATATTGACTCTTCTTAAAAGTTAGAAGACATAAAATGCTAAGCAAGTCTGAATCAGTGTCGATAACTATAGTCTTATTCTCAAGAACATAAGAAATCTCAATAGAAAACCGATTAAGATGTGGCCAAACATCACATATTTCACTTTTAACACCAAATAAAGAAGAGGCCGTGGTCAAACGAGTAGAATAACAATTCTCATTGTATTCAAAGATAACAAGCAAACTATTTGCTTCATTATTGATAGTATCAGAACTGCCAAAAAAAATCCAATTAAAATACTTAAACGAATAAAACAGTAACAGCAAATGTTAAATTTACATATCATAACAAAATAGAACCAATGTTGCGGCTGGATTAAACAAGAATACATTAACTAAAAAACCGTATGATAAATAAACATATCACTGGCAAGATTATAGTCTAAATGTGAATACTGCAGTAATGCTATATAAACATAGCATAAAATAACAAACCACATATAATATTCACTGGAACGACGGAACATCATCAAACTATAAAACAATAAACACTGTTGAAGAAATGAAAAAATAAACATTAAAATCTTACTTCTCCATTGAAATAAATCCAAATTCGATATCAATTACTGGAAGAAGAACAAGCTGTATAACCTAGATGAGCAAAAAATCGATTATTAATCGACAACAATTATACGCAATAAAAAACAGAAATACTCGAAAGAAATTAAAGAAGCATACCTGATTTTACCTAATTGTTTAATGAAGATAGAAATCGCCAATGGAGATCTGTAGCAATGAAAGAAGACGAAAATCGATTGACAATGGAGAAATCGAATACAAAATTAGAGTGAGCGTCGTCTTGAATCGAGAAATCGGTGATGAAGAAGATCGCAACTAAATTAAACAGAAGAAAAAATTTAAATGTTGCTGAGTCTTTTTCCTTGGAACGAAAGTTTAACGACCGCTTCCTTCAGACGGAAAAAAAAGAGCCGCGTCCGTAGGCCCAAATAATTTGAATAAAACTTCCTTCAGCCCATTTTCCTGTACTCAAAATATAGACTTGCACATTTGAACACTAATTTTATGATTATAAATATTGTCTAGTTATAAATAATGATAGATTAGTCTAGAATCGGAATGATTTTGTCGAATTGGACTCGAATATATCAGCAGTTAAAGCATCAGGAAGTTCCGTAATTTTCACTGTTATACACGTATGAGTATTGTTAAAATCAAATGTGCCTTCATAATACGTAGGAGAACCTTACTCAGCTGAAAAGAATAAACTATTGTATCGGATAACATAGACATATTCGTATATAAATGATATATGTACAAAACTGTAGCCTCACACTGTGTACCTATCTTTTTTCAGCAGAACGTCATTTTTACTGTTACTTGTCTACTAATGTAATTAAGAAAAGGACTCAATGATTGTACAAAATAGAATAAAAATTAAGAATACCAATAGACATTTCCATCTTTGCATGGTGCATTACTTCTCCAAATGACCAATATACAACAAAGAAGAATTCAGAACTGCTATTATCCTGATAACGCATTTTTTTAACTTAAAGCCTTGTCCGTCATTCATCCATATGCGCAAACATCCACTGGGTAAGTTTACATTTTCATCGTTTTGAAAGATAAGTTGAACTTATGGTAGCAACTTCTTGGTTCTGTGATTTTCTGAATAAACAATGAAACATTCAACACTCTATTAACATGTCTAGCCATTCACAGTTGTGGACTGTTCAACATACGTAAGGTATGTTGAAGCACCAGACCATGTAATTCAGTTGTTATCTAAGTAGGCAAGTTATGTACTCTGGACAAATTTGAAGAATTAATCATATCGAGAACTGCATTATTTACTAAACCTGACCTTTGAAATTTTTATACGCTCAAGTTTCAGCAGCATTTTTTATGTGTCACAATATTAGATCATATACGTGTAAAATATAAAATATGACTATTGTGTAATAAGGATCAGGAACAATAAAAGGCTTGCAGAAACTTAACTTTTTTATTATTTTATACCTCCAGAATTTTATGATTATCCTTACATTGGGAAATATATAAATAATAGCAATATAAATCAAGTTAGTAAAACTTGTATTTGGCAGTGAAATCTTAGAAATTTAGAAACCGGTGATCTAATATGCAGAAGTACACCGTAGACTTTAGCATGCATGACCGAAGTGAATTATGACAGCATAAATAACCGATTTAAAAAAGAGTAAGAAGAACCTTTAATTTGTTTGCCACCACCTTTGTTTTTTCAATTAAGCCTTTATCTGCAGCAAGTCATGCGCTTTTTGCCTATAAGTTAATATGATATGTCAAACAATATTGTGATAATGTGAAATTGAAGATTAGGTAGTAGCATAGTTTTTATAACAACATAGTAATGTGTACAAATTTTGCGAAAGAAGGGCAAGAAATACAAAATGAACATCGTTATAGAATGCATTCAAGGGAAATTTTAATTAACATCTTGTTATATATTTGCATACCTCGGCCTCCTTAGTTTCGGTAGTGAATACATAAAAGATGACTATAAACTACCTTAGATTGCAAACCATACAATTGTTCATTACCCACGTACGCAAACAGTAACGCAATAGGATATTCAAATAGAAGGAACCATTCAATCGATTGGAAGTTGAAATGAATAAATGAAATTATTAAATAACAATAATAACCATAATGCTTCATAAAACACTGATCGCGAAGTAAACCAAAGCAAGTATAATAGAACAAATGAAAATCAATTTTGGTTGTTCCGTTTTACCTACCAAGTAAATAAGTAAAACACGGATACAGTGGCATGTTAAGTTTAACATTTCACTTTTACAAAACAAATTCTACGCATATCCATTTTATTTGAAGAGAAAAAAACTAAACAAAGATGAATAAAAGTAACTCTTCACTTTGTGATAAAAAAAAGGACAGAACAAAATTCATATGTCTCAATATAGATCGTTAGCCAAGCGTTAGCCAAAAAGAGCACATAAGATTTAATATGATGAAATGCAGTAGTAATCATACAGCTGGGGAGATGGAGAAGAACGACAAAAATGCAGTTGCGGGCTCTGATTTCCGCAATTGGGAAACATGCAAGGTAAAACAATTTATACTGGTAGTTGTGAAAAATAAGAAGTAAGCACAAGCTGATTATTTTAGACCAAAATTAATTAGCACTGCTAAATTAGCAATGTATTTTCGGATTACTATATTTAAGTGATAGATACGAAACATATTGCTTTAGTTACTATTGCTACCCTACCTCGGATGACAGGAACTCCAATTAATTCTCCCTTTCATGCTACTTGTTAATTATCACAGTCAGCAAATAAAAATGTGTTTTTGTTGGTTCGTTGGCTTGATGAGGTATATCAAGGACAGGTTTGTCCAGATAGTTTTTTGTTTACTTGTCAAAAAAGCTGGATGCCCTTACTTGTGAGAAAGAAAGAGTGGATTTAGGACTCGTTTAAAGATATTATTTCATCACAAGAAGGTAATTTATGCTAGTAAGATGATTATATATTATATACTTCTCTATTGTCAACATATTTGTAAGAACCTTATATTTCTTCGTCGGCACTTCGTTTATCCATGAAAGCCCATTACTCCAGCATCTCCTGTATTTGTACCTACGATTTCACATGTTATCTCGAATAAATGTGTCATAATGACAATTCAAAGTAAATAAATTAGCAAAATATTTTTGAGAACAGACTAATGTGCACATAATTTGCGTTAAATCATCAAAAGAAATTTGTGTACTTAGCATGCTGATTCTGGCCATTATTCTGGTATGAATGGAGTAGTGAATATTTGTGGAGCAACTGAAAGATATGCGCACGTAGACAAAATGCTCTAACTATAAAACTAACCAGAAGATATATGTATGGTAGGCAAACAGACTGATATTTGAGCAAATAAACAACATGACAATGAACCCTTCATGAAATAAAGAGCATCAAGTAAAGAGCATTTAGTTTCTAACTGACAGTGAAACATATAGTTGGTCTAGAATCATAGTTATTCATCCTCATGTATTAAGCAACTCGAAGACATGACCGTAGGGTGATCCAAATTGACTACCCACAAATTGAAAGTAGAATAGAAGCGTTAAAATTGTAAACCCAATACTAACCTAAAACACAAACATGGACACAGCCAAAGACACATATGTCTGTGTGCAAGAAGACATGTATGTAGACTAAAACACCTGCGGATACTGTCAAACTTAGATGTAAATTAGTGTGCTGATTGTTGCATTTATTTTCATGTGAAAGAGCTAATGGATATATATGGAGAAAGTCACAGGATATCCCAACAGTTCAAAGTTAGATTCGTATTTACCTGATACTTGCGTACGTAGAGATTGTAGTCTACATTTGTTCAATCGTTGAGCATGTACAAGGTAGAAAGGAAAAAACCAACCTGAAATACATGGGTAAGCCCAGGTTAGGAAAGGTAATAAGAAAAAAAAGATTATGACTTGTAAACATGCGGTTAAATAGCAGCACCTCAAGCACTTCAGTCAGTTGGATTTTTTTTGGAGGTAAGCAGTCATGCAGAACGTTGCCCTTGCATTGAACAACAATGTGAACCTAAATGGGAAGTAGGTCAGACGGAAAGGGAAAAGAAGTAAACGACAAAAATTATTTGTATCGAAGAAGATGGATGTCTTGGCTGGTAAATAAGAAAGTATTTTGGCCGGACAATGCCGAGCAGAGCAGTGCAGCTGATGTGAATCGCATAATTGAGATCGAAGGTGTTTAAACGTGAAGATAGAAGGAGAATCGTTACCTGGTATCAGATCGGGAGGTATCGTGGTATAAAATCTTCGCCGTGCGATTACCAATAGAGGGTTTGATAACAGGTAAGGCGAAAATCGTGGAGGAAGATTAGGGTTTGAAGGGGGAATTTGCGGCGACCGCTATTTTTTTTAATACTTTGGGTTTTTTGGTATTCGGTTACATCCAGGGGAAGGAGAAACGTAATGCGAAGAAGGACGAAATGACGAAGAGGGATGCTGGAGGTAGTGGGAATGCTTTGGTCACGTGAGGGGATAAGGAGAAGAAAATAAAAATTAAGGGAACGAACTGCGTTTCAGTATTAGGGGATTGGAAATAGCGGAGGATTCCACGTCAGACAGGTAAAAGTCCTGTTATTAGGTTTAAGCAATAGATAAATGTTTAATAATTTCATATATCTGTACGTTCGTAATGTACGTAAATACTATTAATTGTTTTAATTGATTGTAAATTTGTTTGGATAACTTGCTAAGTATATATATAATGTTTGCGCTGATTACACTCTTGCTTATTTTACTTAGTTTATACAATGTATGTATTAATTATCCTTCTCTTTTAGATTACTAAGTAGTATTATACTAGTGTTGTCATAGATACAGGGAGAGTTCTAAATTTTTAAATTTAGAATTATAGGTTTAGAGCAAATTATACTTTAAATAAGTCACTAGGATCATTTATAGTATAAATATAGGGGGAGTATAGTTAAATATACTTTTTGTTGATTAGAAAGTGGGAGAAATTATAAAATAGGGTATAGTTAAGATAGGTATAGTTTAAGGGGGAGATAGAAGGAATTCATGGTGAAACGGGGAGTAATAAAAGAATCAGATCAATAGGTAATGTCAGGTATGAATATTTTATAACTAAGGTTGTCATTATCAAAAAGGGGGAGATTGTTAGAGAATGGATTTCTGATGACAACAACCTTGTTTCAATTATTAGCATTATTGATTATAAAATATATATACTAACATCTTTATCCGGAATATATATATATATATATATATATATATATATATATATATATATATATATATATATATATATATATATATAAAAACATATATATATGTAGGATTTATATGCAGGTGATAAATATTGAAGACTGTACAGTTAATTGTTTCTAGAGATTCAAGATACCAAGGAATTCAAGATTTCAAAGGAGGTTCAAGACTCATGAGTATCAAGATATCAAGAAATCAGGAGTTCACGATTACCAGAGTTATGGAGTCTAGTTAATATGAAAAACTCTGAATATCACTCTCAAATTTTGTTTTCAAATTATCTTTTTAATTTGATTTCAAATTAATTCAAACTCCTTTCAAACTGATTTTAAATCATCCAAAAATTTTGTACTTATGTTTTCAAATATATCTTATATATAGTTTATAAAGTTGTATAATTATATTGTATATGTGTTTATAATTATATTATATAGTGTTATATCATTTATATATATAGTTTTTAAATTGTATGTTTAAATTATATGTTCCTATTTTTTTTATACTTGAGAAATTATATTTTAAACAACTAGTTTTGTTTTTGGAATTTCTAGTATATATATTAGCTTAACAACTTTAAAAATGATTTAAAATTTAAAATTCAACTACATATGTCGACATATATGAAATGACATGTCGACATATAACTGTTACAAATTTTTAATTTTAAAAAGATGTATCTTTTCATATTTAAAATGTTCCAGGAATGGTTGTGTCCATTGGAACACTATATAAAGGGTCTAATTTCAATTTTTTTTAGAATATATCTTCTTCTTCCTCCTTTATTTTACCACCATTATTCTACTTTATTTTCTAAATTTCTACACTTATGCTCTATCGATTTCAATACAAATTATATCAATCTTCTTCTATTCTCAATATCTATCAAATACTCTATATTTGGAAGTGCTACCCAAGGGTTCTAGGGCTATTGTAATCATAAATAGGAAGGGCGTGTTCCTTGTAGCCCGTAAATCAAGGAAGGAAATCGATGTTAATCTTGTAGCCGTGAAATCAAGGTGTCGAATCAGTGTTAACCTTGTAGCCATGAAATCAAGGATGTTGGAATGATGTTAACCTTGTAGCCGTGAAATCAAGGAGGTTGTAATTGGATATTGATAATAATAAAACTCTATGCAATCCAGTGTTGTGCAGAACTAGACGTAGGAGCAATCCGAACCAGTATAAAAATTCGGTGTGTTCTTTTCTTTTCTGCATTTTACTTTTACTTATATTTGTACCTATGATTATTTCTGTGTTTGTGATTGTTTCTATTGTGATAATCATTTTGTGGTTCACGTAGTAATCCAAGAAATTGATAATTTGTTAAGATTTCTAAAAGATTCCTAATAAACACTATTCACCCCCTTCTAGTGTTAACTCTGCTTTAAGATCCTTAATCTGCTTTCCTAACAATTGGTATTAGAGCATAGTTTTCCAAAAATTTCATCCTATGATTTTTAAAGATATTAAATGGAAAATTTTGAAATGATTTAAAACACTAGTTCATGCATTGCATCAGTATTAGATAAGTCTGCATTCAATTTTATTGAAAATCAAGTTAGCTACTGAATTGTTGTTCTACCAAGGAAAAGGTGTGTTACATAGCTGTTGAAAATTGAAATCTTGATGGAGAATTGGTGGAAATCAAAAAGGATAAATAAATATTGGATAGTGGTTGTTCAAGACATATGATGGGAAATCCTGAACTACTAAACAATCTATATATGAAGATGGAGGAATGGTCAATTTCAGCGATAAGTCTAAAGGATATGTGGTCGGAATCGACAATGTGGATAATTCTGAAACTCATACTATTTATGATGGTATATTAGTTAGGAATTTAAAACATAACTTACTAAGTATAAGTCAACTTTGTGATAATGGCTATAAATCAATTATAAAAAAGATAAATGCTTTATAGAAGATAAAAACTCAAAAATAATATTTGAAGCAGATAGAAAGAAAAATATCTATATACTGACTATGAAAATTTCTAATGATAAATTATGTCTTATGGCCAATAAAAGTGACCCTTGGGTATGGCATAAAAGATTCGGTCATATAAATTTTAAACATATTTCTAGAATTTCAAAATTAGAATCAATTGGAGGTCTACCTAAAATGAAGTTTAAAGTAAATAATTTATGTGATGCTTGTCAATTTGGAAAATTAAAAAGAAGTTCATTTAAATCAAAGGAAGAAATAACAACATCAAAAACGTCATAACTAATTCACATGGATCTATTCGGTCCATCCCAAACTCAACCGATAAATCATAATAGATGTGTTTATATAGTAATTGATGATTTCTCTAGATTCACTTGGATAATGTTTTTTAAAAACATAAGTAATGCTTTTGATCAATTTAAAACCTTTGCTTAAAGAATTCAAATTTTATTATCTTTAAAAATCAAAACAATACGTAGTGATCACGGTGGAAAAAACGAAAATGAAAATTTTGAAAATTTTTGCGATAAGATGGGGATAGCCCATAATTTTTCTTTCCCCAGAACCCCTCAAAAAAATGGAGTAGATGAACATAAAAATAGGTCAATTCAAGAATGTGCGAGAACAATATTATCAAATAGTAATTTACCAAGAAAATTTTGGGATGAGGCAGTTGCCACAGCTTGTTATATATTAAATAGAATTTTAATAAGACGTTTAACTCATAAAACACCATATGAACTTTTATATAGTAAGAAACCCGAAGTATCATATTATAAAATATCTAAAAGTAAAAAATTTATTATGAACGCTAAAAAAAATTATACAAATTTGACTCTAAATATGATAAAGGAATATTCATTGGATATTCAGAAAGAAGTACGATATATAGAGTTTTTAATATAAGAACTAATACTATAGAAGAAACTTTAAATGTATCATTTGACGAAAATTGTAAGAATATAACACAACATAATGAAGATGAATGTGAAAATGAGATCGATGAAATAAATAATGAAACTAATCAACCAAGTTAAAGAATTAGACTTCCAAGAGACCACCCTGTAGAATTTTTTTAGGGGATACCGAATCTTTCTTTAGAATAAGAAATCAATTAATAACATGAGTAATTCAGCTTTTAATTCAACTAATGAACCTAAGAATCCAAAGGAAGCATCATCCAATGATTCATGGATCCTTGATATGCAAGAGGAATTGAACCAGTTTACCAGGAATGATGTATGAGAACTTGTTCCTAGACCAGAGGATAAAACTATAATTGGAACTAAATAGGTTTATAAAAATAAAATGAATGAACATGGTGAAGTTGTAAGAAATAAAGCTCGATTAGTTGCATAAGGATACATCCAGGAAGAAAGGATAGATTGTGATGAAACCTTCACTCTTGTAGCTAGATTAGAAGCCATTAGAATTTACTAGCCTTTGTAATCATAATAATTTCAAATTATTTGAAGTGGATGTTAAAAGTGCTTTTTAAATGGGTATGTTAAAGAAGACATATATCTTGAACAACCTCCTCTTTTGAAGATGAAAATTTTCCGGACCACGTATATAAATTAACAAAAGCATCATATGGATTAAAACAAGCTCCTAGAGCCTAGTATGATAGGTTAAGAACTTGTTTATTACAATCCAACTTCGAAATTAGTAAACTAGATAATACACTTTTCATTAAAAGAAATAAAGAAGATATTCAGTTAGTACAAATTTATGTTGATGATATAATTTTTGGACCAACAAATAATGAAATGAATAAAGAATTCTCAGATATTATAACACGAGTATTTAAGATGGGTCATATGGGTGAACTTATGTTCTTCCTAGGCTTATAAATAAAACAGCTAAAGAATGGAGTATTTATTAATCAAGAAAAGTATGCTAGAGATTTTATTATTAAATATAACTTAACTATAACTAATGGAAGACCTACACCTATGGAAACAAATATAGCCCTAAGTAAAGACGATACATCAAATGATATCGATCAAAAATTACATAAAGGAATGATAGGAACTTATTATATATAACCGCTAGTTGACTAGATATAATGCGTAGTGTATGTCTCTATGCAAGATATCAATCACAACCTAAAGAAAATCATTTAAAAGTGGTAAAATGTATTCTAAGATATGTAAAACATACATTAAATTTTGGATTGCTTTATCCAAAAAATGATTCACTTGATTTAATATCCTATTGCGACGCTGACTACGTGAGACGTAAATCTAATCGGAACATGTCACTTCTTAGGTCATTCACTAGTCTCATGGTTTAGTAAAAAGCAAAATACAGTATCTTTATCGACAACTGAAGCAGAATATATATCTACTTCTTTGGCTTATTCACAAGTAATATAGATGCAACAAACTTTAAAGGATTTTGGATTTAATATAAATAAATCACCAATCTACTGTGATAATACAAGTGTCATAAATATATCTAAAAGTCCAACACATCATTCGAGAACTAAACATATTGATATAAGACATCCTTTCCTAAGAGATAATGTAAGTAAAGAGAAAACATCACTAGAATTCATAAAAACTGAAAAACAAATAGCAGATACATTAACCAAACCTTTAAGCGAAGCAACATTCACTAAATTTAGAAGAGAACTGGGCAATTGTTCTTTAAGTGAAACAGATTAATATTAATATAAATATAATATAAAATATAATAAAACTCAGAAAAAACAAAAAATGCATGTATGTTGACATACATGTTTATACATGTCGACATATAATTACTATTTTTCAGAAATTAATTCTCACCAAAAAAGTAGTTACAACTTATATTTAAACTCCTAATTTCGAAAATTCCTCTTTATCTCTTCATTTTCTCTCTAAATAAAATTTGAAACAAATAAATTAATGGCCTCTTCTTATAATATCAACACAAACCAACCCCGTTTCATTTCCTGGACCATCCAAAGGTCCATTTCAATGGACTACGCTTGCGAAAGTCATGAAATTGGAAAAATCTATGAAGGATGTTTTGCAAATAGTGTTGAAACAAAAAATGGTCACAACACCAAAGATACTTTCATTGTACTTCACCAAAAGGTATAAAATAGGAAAATAGGGGCACAATCACAAAAAGCAGTAAAGAACAAGAAGATTTTAGAGTGGTTCGGCCTAGAAATGGCCTACATCCACTATTACTAGAGTTTTCATTATCACTTTGAAGTTTACAAGGCATGAATTCTCTCTCTTTACATCCATTCACTCTCTCTTTCTTACAAGTATTCTTCTTTGATCCATTCAAATTAGTTAAGGAATTTGCCGAATTTCTCTAAGTGTGGTAAGAACTAATGTAGATCTATAGTCTCTCGGACACTTGAGTGATATTGGATGATTCCATGGTGGATTTGGAGTTAGATCTTTGCTTGGAGATGATTGATGGAGATTGGAATGGTGGAGGAGAGAGTTGGGCAGCACTTCGTGGAAATGGAATCCGATCCCCTAAATGAAGGAAGCATGGGGGTGTTTATAGATGAGTTTAAGGAGCAGTGGTGAAGTCGTAATTATGTTGTGAAAATGCCTTGACTTCATATCGTGGAACGACTTGATTTTATGTTGTGGATCAACATGACTCCATGTCGCATACGACTTGGTTGAATATGACACGCGGCTTTGTCTTGAGCTCCAAGAAACGACTTTCATTCCTTATGTTGTTGAACGACATGGAGGTGTAGCGGCATGAGTTGGTGTCGACACGAAGGCGTCTTGACCTGGATGTGACTTTGCGAGTTGGATCATATCTGGTTCCAAGGCATGGCTTGAGAATGGCATGGTAGCAGGGCGACTTGGTTCTCAAGGCATGAGCTAAGAACGATATGGCGGCATGGCGCGGCATGACTTTGACTTGGTCCCACGCCATGGCTTGCGGATGAAATGATGGCCAGACGACTTAACTTGGTTCTAATGTTACGAGTTGAAGGCGATATGACCTAGGAATGACATGGTTTGATTTCCCACCTGCGACATGACTTGGAAACGACTTGACATCCTTAAAACGAGTTGGTGAAAGGCAACATGACTTAAATTAACTAACACATATTTTTATGGGTTAACAATTAACCCTCAGAATTCATATTATTAAAAATTATGCGTGCTTCGAATTACAATACTTTTGATGTTGTCTAAAACGCACCTCTGTTAAGTCATTCATAGCTTGGAAGAATCAATCCGTATACATCCCCATATCGCAAGTCATTTGCATATTATCACCATGTCGTAACCCGTTTTAGGCTTTCATGTCTCTTTGGTCATTCAAATCGTGTTAGGCTGCGAGAAGACATGACTTGGCCCAACTTTCTCAACGCCTTTATACTGCCTCCCAAGGCGTATGTCCCTTCATATTTCTCGTGCACTCTGAAGCTTCGTTAATGGTGGCCAAGCTTTGGTAAGCAAATCGTTCTTCTTCGTGTTGCCCTAATTTCATCATTGTTAATCTAATTCCTCTTGCCGTTGCCACTCGCAGCAATTCAGGTTTCAACAAACTCGATCAACGCATTGATTAAAGACGATTCAATTCAATTCAGCACATGTCCCTATAAATTCGAAGCATTTCTTCATCGCCGAGTGCTCATGAATTGTTGCAAGTACTTTCTTCTTGAAATTAGGTTCAATCCTTATTTTGTTACTATTGATTCTATGGTTTGTACGAAGCTTGGGGAGTTTTTTTGGCTATATTGGACATTTCAGATCGAATTTGTATTGAAATACAAGGACAAGAGTCGATTTGATTTAGTGATTGTGATAAGAGCCAATTTTGATCCCTTGTGATATTGAATCGAGTAAGTTGTCAAGTTTGTATTATTGATCTGCTGTAATGAACCCTTGTTTCGAGTTGTATTTGTACATTTTGTAACTAGTTTTGAATTTGGCAGCCATGTTCGATGTAGTTGAGCTCTTGGATTAAGTATACTTAATTGTTTGAACTGAATATTTTGCAGCCATATAGGTGTTAACACGATGATGGTTTGATATTTCGATTTCATGTACTTGTGTGAACGAAATAGCATGCTCTAACATTTGCAACGATATTTAGGATATAGGTCGATGACCAATTTTTGTTGTTAAGTCGTTAACACGACTTTGTTGATACAACCTGTATTCCAAGTCACTGGAATGATATGAAGTCCCCATTCCGCAGGAATGACATGAACCTTTGGGCCTCTGAAAGGACCTAAAAGATCCAAGTCGTTAAAATGACTTAAGTATCCAAGTCATTGACGTGACATGAGTACCCAAGTTGCTAGAACGACTTAGAGCCTTGAGGGTTGTGAGCGACTTGGATTCTTCAACGACTTGAATTTGCTGGGATGATAACACGACTTGATGGTTAAGTCGCTGGACAACTTGAATTCATACCGTTGGGCGACATGATTGCCAGGTCATTTTGGCGACATGAACTTCTAGCAGTTAGGTGTTGACTTGATGGTTAAGTTGTTGTACGACTTGAATTCATTCCGTTGAGCGACTTGATTACTAAGTCGTTTTGCCGACATGACCTTCTACACTCATATCCCAAACCTTTAAAGCATTTGTGCATGTCAACCTCCAACTACTTTATGTTGCATTACTTGAAAATTGAAAACTTTTCTATCGCTTTTCCTGTCTTGCAACAACAAATATTGGCATGTTTTGGACTTATACGTCGCTATCGATAGTCCATTTCGATAGGGGATTAGATAATGAATCATATCATAACAATTTTTACAATTTAAACTAAGTGATTTGTGCATGACAATTTGTTTTAATTAACAGTTTATAATCTTTCAACTCTTGAATGCACACACTCACCACTTGTTAGTTTAGGTTTGTGACGGCGCTTGAGATCGATTTATCGATATAAGTCAAATGTTGGATTTCAAGCTTTGCCACAACTATGGTTTATAGAAGTCCTTTATATATTTATTATTTAAGGAATGTCTACCTGTGACACGTTTATGAACAAGTATACTTGTGTAGAATGACTACTAGGAAGCATACTCGCCTTCAAACCGAAGGAACTTCTTCTACTCGAATCGACACTTCTTCTACCACGGCTCCTGAGACCGCATCAACTATGGTTCCTGGTCAGGTTCTCTCCCAATCATTTCCGGAACTCCATCTAATTAGGGCTAGGGATCAGGAAAGGCATTCCACTTCCTTAAACCAAGACCAATATGAACAACTATGCAGCCAATATGGAATACCCGTTACTGATGCAATATTGCCAGATTAGGCCGTTTTTGCTGATCAACCTCCAGTCGGATATGTAGTTGTGAACTGGCATATGCTACTGAGCAGCGCCATTCCTCCGTTTAATCCCTTCTTAGAGCAGATCCTAAATTGTTGAGCCATTTCCCCTTTTCAACCTCATGCCAATGGTTATACCATGTTATTAGGGATTTATACACTTGCTATGACTACAGAGGGGCGCAAGCCTACTTTTTAAGAGATTCGCTACCTATGTTCTTTTAAAAGCAAGAAAGACACACTTTCCATTATACACATCGAGGGTGCCCAAAATCGGAAGCTTGTGCTTGATTTACCGGATAGCGTTTCATGATTCCTAAGCCAATTATTATTTGTTCGATGCCCCAAGACATTTTGTGGGAACAGGACAGACGGAGGCGAAGATTAATTTCATAGCAAATCTATTGTTTAATCTCTATAAGTCTCAATTTTCTGAAATTTTACCATATATATTTTTTTATCTGCATTTGTCCCAGCTCCTATTAAGGATAAGGATGCTGCTCCATATAAACCTCTTCTTTATGAAAGTATGAGACCAATTGGCGAACTAGATAGGTGGAGGAAATATTTGATTAGAGAATCGTCCCTGCGTAAGTATGGATTACTTCATTTCTCAAGGAAATTCCCATCCAAGGGGGTACCTCCCATACCCAGGTCTTCACTTGCAGCACCTGATGAGTCTTTATTAAGAAAGTGTTCTGATCCTGCTGGCAACAGCAAATCAGCATTTGAGCCTAAACTGTCTTTTGTTGAAGAAGAGGAGTTTGAACAGTGTGAGGGTAAAGGTATTATGGTTTCGACTGAGCAAGTTGAAAAGGACAGTACTGCCCCGGATCCTACAAAGGAAACTGAACAAACTAGGGAAATTCCCGAAGGCAATGTATGTGCTGAGGATGTTAGTGAGAAGCTCATCGATGTAGATACTCACAAGCAAAGCTCCACAGATATCTTTAAAGCATTAAGCGATCTTAGCTCTACGAAGGACTTATCATGTGAGATAGTTACCCAGCAGCCTAAACCCTGGATTACAGGAACTGATATAGTTGACGTTTCATTTCCTCCATCAGGAAAGAGTTTAACGGGTATAGGGGTTCTCTTAAATTCATCGCCTAAGGGAGGTTTTGTGACGGCCCGCCCCGCACCAACCGACATTTACTCTAAAAGTGCGCTGTACACATATCCAGTTAGCACGGGACGGTCGCCAGAAGAAAAGGAAAGAAGAGAATGGGCTAATCAAGGAACCTGTAATATGTCTCATAGCGCATAGAACAAAATATAATAATAACATACTTGACATAAAACAGGAGAGACAGTGCATAAGCTAAAAACCAGAACTAAGCATCATAGCAGCGGAAATCCAAAATACAGCTTATTACAACTTTTCAAACTGTCTCAAAGCAAAAGCAAGATAAAGGAGGTACACTACTAATGCCCAAGTAGTGACCACCAACGACACAGGGAGAATATCTATATATCATACGTGGAAGCCTCCTGCTCGCCTCTGAATCAGCTACTCGCGCATCACCAGCTAACCATAACATGTCTCTAGTCTGCTCGTGTGAGCACCCAGAGTAATAAGAGGAGACATAAAACTCTGGGTCAGACATAAAGCCTGGTATGAGCGATAAGCATCTAAACAGAATAATAACAGGTATAATCCAATCATACCTGAACCTGGACCTGCAACCAAAGAGTTAGCACTACATACTGTACAACACTCTAAGGTGCCATTTCAAGTGGTGTAAAGATAACGGGGGTGGGGTGTGCATGTCATAGTGATGTCAAACAATCAAACATAGCAAGCATCCACACATCTCTCACTCAGTGCGTAAATCAAACGATACCCACTACCTTGGTCCTCTAATCCTTTGGGCCATGACGGAATCCAATCCCGTGTAACTATCACTACAAGCCCACTATCCATCTCTCAGTGGTGGACCAAAGTTATGAATACCGACAACCCCTTTGCACACGTCCCGCAGCAAAGCCCAACCATGAAGTGAACTCATTGGTTCCCATCTGGATCCTGAGCTCTAACTTCCATTTGGACTACCTTTGCATCTCGGGTTTTTAGTCGTCATCTCCGTCCGGATCGATCTTCATTCAGTTCACTTCGCTTCAGGTCGTGGCCATCAATGTCGGATCGCGATCGCCCACTGGGTTCGGGTCGTGCATGTCCCACAGCATCAGATCGTGGCGCTACATCAGTTCGGATCGGCTCTCCCTTCGGATCGTGGCGCTTCATCAATTCATAGAGGCAACGCTTCAGAGGATACGAGGCAGATCGGTTCGTGGCTTCAACTCCGGATCGTGAGAACCATTCGTGAGTGGATCATGGCGCCCAAACTGGAGCGGATCGTGGAGATGACTCGCGATCGGGTCGGAGAAAATGGGGCGGATCGTGGGACCTGTTGCGATCCGATCCAGTTCTGCGCGGTTTCCTGCACTTTGTCCAGCGAGTTGTTTACGCCATTCGACGGCGTTTTCAACCATTCTAACTATTCTAAACAATCACAAGTCATACCAAACAGTCATAACAACATATATTATCGACCACAAGCATCAAAACAACAACTTGATAGGATAAAATGGATCAAACATACCCAAAACCCCATATTTTCCCTTAAGCATGTTTGGGTGAAACCTATGATATGATTAGCAAAACTTAACCAAATTATCCCAAATTCACATCAGAAGTCTAAAACAATATTTCAGAATTTATTAATATTTTTCCAGATTTTTAACATGCATAAATTCGCTAATTTTCACTAATCACCCCTTAATCCCCCAAATTCCGGGATTTGCAAAATTAGTCGAAATTAACCCAAATTCATATCAGAGGCAAAAATGATGTTTTAGAATTTTGGGAATTTTTCTAGATTTTTCTGAGCCATAATTTCGCTAATCTTCGCTAATTACCATAATTAGTGAGGAACTATGCAAATCACTCACCTTTGGCACAATTAAACTTTCAGAACTGAAACTCCTCTGATATAGATCCAATCTCTATGTGTTCCAGCAACTCTCTCTGATTTGGTGCTAATCCCCTTTGGTTTGATGTAGTTTTGCTTAATCTTTGATTAGAAAGTGATTAGAGGTGATTTGGAGTGAAATTAGAAGGTGGAGGCCATGGCTATACTTGAAGGAGGTAAGTGGCGGCTAGAAAAATGAATCTAAAACCGAAATCCTAACCCTAGCAGCCCTTAAATACCCCAAATCCCGAAATCCCCCATTGGGCCTAGTTGCTAATCACCCGGTTAAGCCCGATTAGCTGTTTTTCACCTTCTAAACCTTGTTTCAGCCATATCTCCCAAACGGTAAGTCCGTTTGGCTAATGTAACCACTCTACGGAAAGAAAAACCATCATTCGAATCCAATGGAAGTGGTTTCAGGTCAAAATTCATTTCCAGTCAAAAGTTATGGCCAAAACAGTACCAACTAGGGGCAAAACGGTCATTTAAAAATCGACAAAAATCATGAACATGGGAAATGACCCCAATAATCGTCTCCCAAAGTTACATGATCATACGACTTCATATGTGAAAGAAATAAATATTCCACGATCCTATGATGCGTAGAATGCGGGTCGTTACAGGTTTGATACTAGATGCACTATAAGTGTTCCTATGTTGCACAAATTTCATAGCTCACTTCAATATTTCCCAATTAAAGTATTGAAATCCATCTTTGCCTTTTTTCCAGGTTGGGAGATGAGTTATTCATTTATGAGGGATTTTCAGCAGCGTACTAGCTCTTATAATCCGAAGCACCTCTTAATGCCCCGTCATCCACAACACCCAAAGCATTCCCTGCAATCTCAAGATTCTCACCGTTCCCAACTTTCTCATTAGCCTCAGCAGACTCATGGACTTGAATTGACTGATGAGAAAAGGAAGTGGAGGCATGCTCATGCGGATATGCTAGATGAAAAGGAGAGGAAGGAGAAGGAAGAGGAGGAACTTCAAGGAGGAAGAGGAAAGACAGAAATGGTTGGGACAAGGATGTTTCTCAGATGCATCTCAGGGAGGATCACAACACCAGAAAAGGCGTTTTATAACAGTTATTACTGTTGCTAATGATCTTTGTAACAGTTATAACCGTTATAACAGCATACGTGACAAACTGTTGTCACGGATATTGTAACGGATAAAACCGTTATAAAGGTTTCATATTATAACGGTTATTACCGTTATAAAATATGTGTATTGTAACAGTTAAAACCGTTAGCACTGAAACTTTTACAACATTTATAACCGTTATAAATATTATCTTTATAACAGTAATAATTGTTATAAATATTAAATATGTAACAATTATTACTGTTAGCGTATAAAACTGACTATTTCATAGAATAATTTACTAACAGTTATAACTGTTACAAACGTGAATATTATACCTACCCTCCACTAGATAATTTCATACAGCATACACCAATAATAATATACAACATATAACATAACAATAACTTAAAGCAAATACAACATATCACAATTTATATCGTTAAGCAAATTCCATTTCGACCAACATCACAATTTAACATACAATCATAATACCATTCATCGTCCATAACAAATACCAAAATAACATCCAAGTATCATAATTTTACATACAATCATTACACAAAACGCAAACGATTAACGGACCAAATTACAAATCCACCATCGACAAGATCAGATAGTGTATACATACCATTTTGGGGTGCATCAAAAATTAACGCATCCGGATCCAGAACTTCCTCCACCCAAATGGCTTTCTCTCCTTCTAGTACAGTTCTATGATGACAAACTTTTTGCACTCCTACATATCCCTTCGCTACCTCCTTTAATGTTGACGACAATAACACTACCGACTGTTTATCTCTCGTGGATGATCCAATGGCATCAATAGAAGTAGAATGTAGATTGTTATTACCTCCATTGGAAGCAACGTCTTCATGTGGTTTCGTATTCCCTCCTTGTTGATTGATAAGAAGCTTCATAGATTGTTGCAAGTACGCCAATGCCAAGTTCATTGATTTGATGTCTTCATGCATTTGATTTTGGTTGTTCTCCAATTTAGTTAACTGTTGCTTAGTTGCGTTCTCTTTTGCCGCGCTAATTGCTTGTGAAGCTTGTGTTATTTTTACTTGCTTTACATTACATGTAGAGCTGATAGCACGACAATAGCTTCTTTTTTTATTATCTCCAAAAACTTCAGCAATGGGATCTTTATCAAAATTATCTAGACTTAGAGCATCATCGCCACCTTCTAATCTTTGTCTTGCTTCAGCTGCTTCAACCAAAGCCTGTTCAACAAATACAATGATATGAGCCGATGTTCAACAAAATACATTGCATATAAGCCTATTCAACAAATACAATTATTTAGACTTGTAGGTTTACTGAGCCTACAAGGCTCAGCGTAACTGAGCCACTCGGCTCAGGTTTACTGAGCCTACGGCTCAGTAAACCTGAGCCTATGGCTCAGTAAACCTGAGCCGAGCGGCTCGGTTTACTGAGCCTGCAGGCTCAGTGTGACTGAGCCTATGGCTCGGTAAACCTGAGCCGAGTGGCTCAGGTTTACCGAGCCTGCAGGCTCAGTGTGACTGAGCCTATGGCCCGGTAAACCTGAGCCGAGTGGCTCAGGTTTACCGAGCCTGCAGGCTCAGTTACACCGAGCCTATAGGCTCGGTAAACCTGAGCCGAGTGGCTCAGGAGCGGCTCGGTTTACTGAGCCTGCAGGCTCAGTGTGACTGAGCCTATAGCTCGGTAAACCTGAGCCGAGTGGCTCAGGTTTACCGAGCCTGCAGGCTCAGTGTGACTGAGCCTATGGCCCGGTAAACCTGAGCCGAGTGGCTCAGGTTTACTGAGCCTGCAGGCTCAGTGTGACTGAGCCGAGTGGCTCAGGTTTATCGAGCCTGCAGGCTCAGTTACACCGAGCCTATAGGCTCGGTAAACCTGAGCCGAGTGGCTCAGGAGCGGCTCGGTTTACTGAGCCTGCAGGCTCAGTGTGACTGAGCCTATGGCTCGGTAAACCTGAGCCGAGTGGCTCAGGTTTACCGAGCCTGCAGGCTCAGTGTGACTGAGCCTATGGCCCGGTAAACCTGAGCCGAGTGGCTCAGGTTTACTGAGCCTGCAGGCTCAGTGTGACTGAGCCGAGTGGCTCAGGTTTACTGAGCCTGCAGGCTCAGTGTGACGGAGCCTATGGCCCGGTAAACCTGAGCCGAGTGGCTCAGGTTTACCGAGCCTGCAGGCTCAGTTACACCGAGCTTATAGGCTCGGTAAACCTGAGCCGAGTGGCTCAGGTTTACCAAACTGAAAGCAAATTAAGTAATCAGAGCCGAGTGGCTCAGGTTTACCAAACTGAAAGCAAATATAAGTAATCATTGCCATTGGCTGGTTGAATTAACATGTTGATTATGATAGAGGTGTACTATTATGTAATCATTGCTATAACAGGGGCATGAAACCTTCAATTCAGATACTGATTTAGTTGACAAATTTCATTGTGCACATATCTTGGCTAAAATGTGGTATATTAATATAGAGAAATGCAGCAACATCAATTGTATTCATAACATTTTATTTTAAAAGATTTCACATATTTAGTGCGCAAGTCACATTTGAAATGGTAAAACGTAAATTTTTAACAACACAAAAGTTATGGTCTACTATATGAAAAAAGAACTAAAGATGAAGCAGTCAACAATTAGGTAACTATATGAAAAATCAGTTTTAACCATGACCGAATTTAGAACAGCGAATCAAAAACGGTCTGAAGACAGTAGAATGTTGGAGTTAAAGCACCGCACTAACATTGAAAAAACGACAAAATTTAATAGAGAAAAAATATTTGCACAGAAAACCCAGGGCGAATAAGTTATAAGCATATTACTTGATTAAATAAAACGTGCAGTGGTGTGAGTGCGGCCAAACACATTAGCTAATATGTGCACAAATTTACTTTGTAATACATCTACTAGCAAACTTCACCTGAAACATGTCTCAGTGACTTATCCACTATGATTCCTAGTCCCTAAACATCCCTATCTATGGGGTTATACTAAACTGAAACAAAAGTGCCAAAGCAATTACATATGTATAAACTAAAATGGAAGTGTATAATAATAGATCTCTGGATAGGTAGTTCAATCTTCTCATATAACTCATATATGCTATTCACTGGGTTGCCTCGACTACAGGACCTTAACCAGTTTAATATCGTTATTATGAATTCGCTTTAAACCACAGGACCTTAACCAGTTTAATACCAACAGCTAAAGAAAGACATGAAGCAAACAGCTATAAACAATCTTATAGACAAATGTATTGCATGACATTAGATTATTTAAAGATTAAGGAAACAGCTAAAGAAAGACATTAAGCAAACAACTAAAGATTATTTAAAGACATGAGTGCAAACAGCTATAAACTTGATACCATTTTATTAATAATGAATTAAAAAAGGCTCGGGTTACTTACATATTTTTCAGTGGCACACGGAAGCACTTCCCCGGTTTTTTTGCTTGTATGTGCTATTTTCCAAACATGAGATCGCATAGGCTTACTTTCCGGATTTTCGTTTTTCTAATGAAGCATACAAATAAATAAATATAATATAATATACCATAAAGTTTATTTAAGATATCTGAACTACATACCAATTCTTCATAGAGTGTACGGTACGATTTTCTGCCCAATGTATGATTTATAGTAACCTTTGATTTGTTTGCAGTATTCTGCTTACATTGTTTTCTCTTTCTATCACCATACTCCATGTTAACAAAACCCTCCCATTGAACTTTATCAATATCATCAGGACGATTTTCCATTGCAATACGTCTAGGTATAAGCTCATCATCCTTCTTAAGGTATTTGTTATGTAGTTTCGATTTTGAATTTCTGAATTTTTGTGAGAACCCTTTTTCTAATATAGGTCTTGCTTTATCGGGATCTATATCCATATCAAACTCTTTCTGTAGAATCAAAAGAAAAAACAACCAATGCTTGATTAGAACAAACAAAACAAACCCTATAAGTCAATAACTTGTGTTATTCTAGGCTGTATGCATATCAATTATACAATTGCATTTTATAATTTCTACTCTACCTTCCACAAGCATATCAAATGTGTTGACTATATTCCATTGTGTACGACAAATTTATAGTCCAATTTAAGTCAACCGTCTCCTTACATATCTAACTTTTAAACAAGAAGTAAGATACCAGTATTGCTCTCCATAAAGCATCTTTATAAAAGGTATCTACATTCCTCCAATCATCATAATTGATCGGAATGTATGCACGGATCAAAACACCACATCGGGAACTCCACTTAGATCCATCTTTCCCTTTAGCACCATCCATTTCAACATTTATAAAGTACTTTTTATTTGGAGGAGGCGGAGGGACATCTTCTGTGTCTTCTGTTTGTCTCGATGAACTACCTGACATTCTGTTAATTTTATTGCATTAGCACGATTACAATTTTTTGACTTGCAAATAAAAGAAAGAAATGCAAAAAGACGGTGTAGCTTACATTTCTGAAAGATAAGTGGAAATGGTGGATGCCCCTTCAACCAAAAATAAAAATAGAAACTAATGACAAAATTCAGCACATTCGTTTTGCAGCACAAAATAAAAATAGAAACTCATGTTCCAAAAAAACAATTAACAAAATAGAGGCAAAACACAAAAACACTCTTGCAAGCATAACCCGATAACATAAAAAAAATAACTGAAGATACTTACATAAGATGATACATCCACAACCAATCAATTGATAGATAACATTTACGAATGTTCAAAACAAGATAGCAAAATGAATAAAGCAACATCAACAACTTCAACCAATTTGTCTATTTGGATTCAATACAATTTAACAATGTTGTTAAGTTGGGTTGCTCTTTTAAAACGGATTGAAAGTTCGTTGGCATCTCATAATCATCCACGTTATCCGTCATGCGTTTAGGAGAGCGTCGTACAATGGACCAATCAGTATTCTTCTGTGTGTTCTTTATGTAAAAAACTTGGCTAGCTTCCGATGCAAGAATGACAGGCTCATCATACTCTCCATCATTGCTTTTGAGCCTTTTCAAATTCACCATCAGTAATTTGGAGTCAGGACAAACTTTATAACCATGTGTTTTATCAGCAATATTGACCCATTTGCAATAGAACACAACATGTTGAAATTCATAATAATCAACTTCAATGATCTCCTGGATAATACCATACCAAGTAGTGTCCTCATCCGTAGGATTTAAATCTTTTGCGCTTGCAACAAATGTTGTAATTGCATCCATACAAACGCCACTATCTTGTGTTGAAAGAGTGTCGTCGTAGTGCTGAGGAGAGAATAGATAACCATTGATTCTATATTTAAGGTGAGTTTTGGCTTCCCATGTTGGTCCACTAACATAATACCATAATAGGAAGTCCATGCGTTTTTCTTCCATTAACTGAAAAAAAGTTAAATATGTTCAAAAATGTTATTTATTATCAAATTGTGAGTTCATTGTAATCCAACAAACCTTTTTATGCAACCAGTCAATAAATTCAGACTGAATTACTACTTCTGCCTTTGATTGGAGCCGCTTTTTACCACGTTGAGTCTCTTCTAATGATAATCGATATTCGCTACAAACAAAAAAAAAGTAAATTTTGGACTAGTATTTAAAATTTTAATGTGTAAAAAAGACAAACCTATAATAATCATCTCGATCTGGAATGTCTATTCTGAAAAATATCCATCTTCGAATTTGTACACGTTGTACACCGGATAATTTTATTGTTTTCCCCTCAATAATGGAACGCTCATAAGTATCACCATAGTTCTCATCTAAAAACGGTGCTTGTTTAGAGCTATGATTACCATCACGCGGATTTGGCATATATTCCATTGCATATCTAACGGACTCTGAAACAAGATATGCTTCAGAAATTGATCCCTCGACAAATCTTTTATTGCTTGGTATGTTCTTACACTCCTTCATAGCTCTAAAAAAAACAACATTTAATGTAACTAATAAAACATAAATCAGTTAACAATCATGTAAATGAAATGTCTACCTTCCAAATGGATACATCCATGTATAATTAACCGGTCCACATAATAATGCTTGATCGGCTAAATGCACCATGAGATGTATGCTGATGTCAAAGAAATAAGGAGGGAAATAATGAGCCAGCACACATAATGCCTCAGCAATCATATCTTTGGAAGCTTGGACATGCTCTCGATTTAAAACCTTCGAACAAATAATATTGAAGTACAAGCATACTTGTAATATTGCACGTCTTAAATCACGGTTCTTTGGATACACATATTGAACCATCACAGGTAGAAAATATTGAATTATAACATGATAGTCATATGACTTTCTAATATTCAAACTAGGTGGCTGTGTATTTACCAAGTTGCTAAATTTAGTCCGGAAGCATGATGGAAGTTTTGCATCCTTAAGAACTTGACAGCACTGCGTCTTGTGATTTTTGTCGAATGCAAATTTAGAAGATTGTTTGTATTTATCAAACAATATATTAATAAAATGCTCTGCTACATTCTTTTCGGTGTGCATCACATCAATAGTATGTCGCACCTTATGAACACTCCAATATTCCAAGGAAAAAAGAATAGACTTCTTGTACCATGCTGGTATTTCACCGTCTTCGTTCTCATTTTCAAAATATTCATCATCAAGATCGGTCTCATTTAGCACGCGTTTTTGTGTTTTCGTTAATTTACCTGGTACATATCTTATATGAGCAAGCTTTTGCAACAGTGTCGATCCTATCAATCGTGTTGGAGGTTTCTTATCCTCCGTATCTTTATACCATCCATGTTTGAGTGCTCTATATGGATGATCACTCTTCAAAAACCTTCTGTACTTCATATAAACAATCTTATTGCCGATGTGTTCTGATTCTGTTTCTGTTGCACAAACAGGACATGCTTTGTAACCATGTGTTACACAACCAGATAAATTTCCCAATGCAGGTAGATCATGAATTCCCCATAGTAGCATTGCTCTCAAAGTGAAATGTTCTCTCTTGTCCATGTCATGTGCAAGCACTCCTATCCAAAGTTGTTTTAACTCATCCACAAGAGGTTCCAAATAGACATCGATATCTTGACTTGGTGCCCTTGGTCCAGGAATTAACAAACACAACATTTGAAATTCTGGTTTCATGCACAATGAAGGGGGTAAGTTATAAGGAACCATATACACAGGCCAACAACTATAGCTACCTGATAGGTTTGTACTAGGATTGAACCCGTCAGTAGCAATGCCAAGCCAAACATTTCGTCCATTTCTAGCAAACTCGGGCCATTTGTTTTTAAGTGATCTCCATTCGGCCGAGTCAATGGGATGACGCATCGAATTCCAAGAAGGTTTTGCTTCACTATGCCACAACATTTTTCGAGCTATCCATGGCACGGTGTACAACCTTGTTAATCTCGGAATAAGTGGAAAGTGTTTTAATACTTTTCGTGGTTGTTTTGTGATTTTTTCAACTTCTCCTTGTTTTTTCGTTTTAAATCTCGAAGTATGGCATCGAGGACATTCCACTGCATCTTTATAATCCTTCCAAAATAATATGCAATCATTTTCACAAGCGTGTATACATTCTACTTTCATTCCCAAATCTTTTAACATTTGTTTCATTGTGGAATACTTCTCAGGTATTGTATTCTCCTTTGGAAGCCACCGTTTCAATCGCTTCAACAACTCGGTCATACTGTTTCCTGACCAATTAAAGTCTTTTTTCAAATTATGAAGCTCTACAATGACACTTAATGTTGTAATACCATCTTCGCAAGAGGGGTATAATTTTTCGCTTGCTTTTCCCTTGTAATCATGATACTTTTTCCACTGACTACCATCATGCATTCCTTCTATGCTATCATATACTCCATATGCATCATCAATAAAGTTTCCAAGAGTATCTTCTATGAGGTTTTCCTCTCGAGATTGATTGGAGTTGTAAGCATCATATGTAACATTTGGTGTATTAGTGACCCTAACGTCAACGTTGCTTCTCTCCCCATGAAGAAACCACTCATCGTATGTTGGATCCATACCATTAATGATTAAGTGCTTCTCAACCATTTCAAAAGACAACTTCTTTGTATTTCTACACTTCATACAAGGGCAGCTACACATTTCAAAGTCGGGTGGTGAATGACACTTCACGAAGTCCATAAAATATCGAACTCCTTGTATATATTCATTGGTATTCCTATGTCGAATTCGAATCCACTCTCTTGAAGTAGGATTCGACATTAGCAAGAACTTTACTCGTGCCTGTTATATTTTTGTAAATGAAAAAATAATGCAATTAGATAGATTAATAAATTTATAAATAAACTTCTAATATCATTAATAAACTAATAAATAAACTTAAACACTTTTGAAAACAAAACACGCAAATGCAAAACCTCAAGCACATTACACAACACAGAATATGCTAACACACAAAAAGGATAATGTCCATGACACAAAAAGGAAAATTCTGCATGTAACTGAAGTCTAGCAACAAATTTCATTTTTATTTAGAACTATAGTTCACTACCTAATCCATTTGATACTATTTTCAAATACTAATTATGTCACATGATTATTTTTGGTTATTTAATGCTGTAAAGTGTTCTCACTCCAAGATTTTTAATGATAAACTGCATTTGTTAAAAAAACTGCATTTGTTAAAAAAAACTGCATTTGTTAAAATTCCATAAACTGCATTTGTTAAAACTGCATTTTTAGTTAAAATAAACTGCATTTGTTAAAAAAACTGCACTGATTTCCATACCAAAATGAAAGCTCCTTTTTAAGATTTTTCAGTTTAGATTTTTCAGTTTAGATATTAAGATACAAGTATCCTTGATAGTCCTACATAATTTCAGTTTAGATATTAAGTTACAAGAAATTGCTAAGAGGGATTCAAAAATAAGATGTAGAACGAACGTCCGAACCAATATAAAAATTATAATATGAACTTTTTATTTTGTTTGTTTTACTGTACTCTAATATAATAATTATGGTGTGAACGTTTTCGGGGCTTATTTTGATATTTGTACCATTGATAGTCCTACATACATAAGAGTCATGATGCCTTTCCTTTTAACACTGTTTAACTTTCCTAGTATTCTTGTGAAACGTTAATTCAAAAGTATAAAATTAGTTTGAAAATAAATAAATGCTAAAATTGGACTGTAGTGTCTTAGGTTTCTGAAATGGCTACAGTGCCCTTCTATTATCACACTATGAAGTATGAACGAAGTCATGAAACAGAGTATATATATAATCATATATACTAGTATAAAAGGAAAGGAACAGGTTAGGGAGGATGAAGGCAAAGGTGCAGCAGAAGAAGCGGAAAGGCACTAATTAATAAAGTAATAAAGGAGAGACACAGAAAGTGGAGAGTGGGTAGGAAAAGAGAAGGTGGAAAAGTCCGCACGATTGCTTATTTGCCTGGGTAGTGACGCCACCCAGATCTGATTGTGGGCCGCCTTTCCTTTTGCCTGGGTATTCCTATGTCGCTTGCGTGCGAAAATACGAAGTCGCCTAGTTTTAATCGGTCGCTTTGATACGTATGTAGGACGCATTTGACCTAACATTGAACGCGCTAAACGCCAGTCGTGTGTCTGATGCCACGTAGCACCTTTGTGTCCACCTTTGTTGAATAATGAAGTTTTTTACCTTTACGTATAGTACGTTATTTTATAAATGATAATTTAATAATGTACATACTAATTAATTTTAAGATTTTATAATTTTATAAAACTAGCTAATAATTTGTGCAAATGAAGGCCATTTGACGTGTGATCATTTTGAAATGCTTTAGACCATCTCCTACCGTGGGCAATTACAATTTTGAATTCGGAATTAAGAGTGAAAATGCGTTTCAATGGACGTTCTTAATCTGAACATTCAATGTAAAATTTAAGGATTAATCATGAATTTGGAATTGGTCTCATACGCCGATTTTATCACCGTCCTGTAGAAAACGCTAAATGAATTGGCTCAGGCTTATAAATTCAATGCACTGAAAATCGGATAGTTCAACCACCATGCTCCATTGATCAATCTTTTTGCTGCATTTTATGTTGCTGGGGACCGCAATATTTTTGCTACATGTTTTCAATTTCGGAGCACCACAAGAGCAATGCTACTGTTATTTTCAAGGACCACAAATATTATAATATTTAGGACACACCAATTTTTTTCAATAGATGTTACACGCTGATTTTATTGATGCGTTACCTTAACACGCCAATTAAGTTGGCATGCTTTGATAAAATTAACGTGAAGATAAAATATATGTGCATCTGTGGAAACATTTGGCCAATTCTTCCCAGAATCCTACGAGTCGTAATACCACGACTCATAAAACAACTGAAGATGCTAACATGGAAAATGGGGCCAACATGCTAGGTAGCAACATGAAATGGAGAAAGAAAAAGAAAAAGCAGATATCTGGTGGTCTACATGCAATGCAAAATCCGTGAACAGTCCACCCTTAAAAGAAAGATTACAGATTAGTAGATTACCATCCTTTCATAATCCTGCTGCTATCCTCGTCATTCCTAGTATGCATTGCTTTCATCAACGATTGATATAACTTAACTTCTGGCGCATCATGTTCATAGACGGATCTACTAGGCCAGCTGTTATTAACAATCCTTGAGTTAATAACCGTTGCCAATTTAAATAGAGATTTTATTCGTGTGTGACGTAAGGCCATTTGTTGTTAAGCATGAAAGTTATCAAATAAAATATAAAATAATTATTATGGTTGGTCCTAAAGCCAATGACGAGGAATTCTCAAAACTTGCTTCTAAGATCCCAGTAAGACCAAGTTTATAATAATCAAAATTAGTGTTCCCTCGTATGTCTTGCATTGCATTGCTTTCCATAATAGATCAAATAATTTCTAGCATAAAAAGTTGAGGACTGCTTTATAAGAGAAATTCAAAAGGCTTATGTTATTATTTTATTTATTTTTATTAATGACAAGCAGTTTTAACTTCTAGCTACCAACATACATTTCCCTCTGCATAATTTCCATACCAAAATGAAAGCTGACACTATACTCTAATACATAAGTTGATGCAATTGAAATTATTGAATGTATATTTGCTACATAGACATCAACATATAAATTTTATTAATGATAACAGTCAATAAAATAACACTGTGCAACATCAAAACATGCGCAGTCGTATACGAACAGAAGGGCTATCTAAATTATTACATTATTACTCTATGCATATTAAAGCATTATTACATTATTACCCACCGTCGCTACATTTTTAAAATTCTTTCTAGACTACAGTAACGTATTCTCAAATTAATAATCAGAATATTCATAAAATTTAAAACTTTACAGATTTAACAACATAATAAAAAAAGAATAATATTTGACCGTAATAAGTTCACATATATATAACGAAAATTTGATTAACCGTCCATACGTAGATAATTCAAATTGATTTTCCCCACAAGTTTCTTGGTAATTAATCTTTGACTCTATACACAAATCGTTCAAAAATTATAAAACGAGTAACCGAAAAATTATCGGGGGATGAATTCCAGAAAATCGAAACAAACATATAAAGAAACCACTAATAAAACACTAATAATAAGTAAATTGTTCAGGGACGTTTGGGGGTGTATTGTGGATTGCACAAACAAAATGCTGGAAACATTGCAAAAACCCGAAGTCTATAATGAGCTCGTTTAATGTGAAGTAGTCAAACTAATAATGTGAAGAGATAATCCCTATGTTACAGGGATTGACTCAAATAATGAGCTCATTTCGACAAACATGGAACATAAAAATGCAAAATAACAAATCGCAATCGGGGAGAAAGAATATCGGTCAGAAAGGATACCTGCGGCTTCGGCGGAGGAAGAATCGAGCTCCAAAACGCGGTCAGGTGGAGAAGGAATCGACGTCGTGGCGATGGAGATAAAGAAGCTGATGAGAAAATCAAGGCGGCGGCTTTGCAAAATTAGGGATCTAAAAGCGTTGTGGCATATACGAAAAGGAACGGAAGGGTTTAGGAACACGCGGAGAAGGGAAATTGACATATGAGCCCTTGCGCACAAAAATCTGGGCTATTGTAACGGTTATTACTATTATAATTAAATATAATGGTAATAAACATTATAAAATAGTAACAATAATAACCGTTACTAATAGGGTCCGCGAAAATGTTACAAAACAGGCTGTTTGGTGTAGTGGATGATTTCTCAAACCACGACATTCAGACTACCTCTGGTGACTTGCCCCTGGTCGCTTCATCTGCTATCCCATCCCCAGCTGAGGTTCAGGCGATCATAAGCAGGCCTCATTATGAGATTGGACCAGGCCACCCCATGCTTTGTCAGCGATTTAAAGGTTGGAGCTTGAGAGGAATGTACTTCGCCTTAGACATACATCCAAATGATAGGTGGGATATACTTGCGGAGCTAGACACCATGAAAAGTAATATGCTCGCTCAACTGGACACTGCCAAAAGTCGTCTTGAAACCCGATTGGATGCAGTCATAAGCCATGCTAACAAACAGCTGGGTGCATGGTACAAATTTGCTAATAATATTCAAAGGCTTAACAAACTTAATTTTGAGCGGATCACCACACTAGAAATGACAAGGATGCTTTAGTCAGAGTCCTTGAATCTCGGGATAGCACGATCGCATCTCTTACACAAAGGAACATCGACCTTGAGGGGTTAGAGGCTGAGAACAAGAACCTAAAGGAAGAGCTTGTTGTCGCAGAAGAGAAAGAAGCTACATTGCAGACACAAGTCCTAGAAGCTCAGTCTGCTCAAGAAACTTTTGAATCCCAATTTGCCTTGGAAAAGAGAGCCTCTACGGCCTATCAACAAGATAAAGAAGTCCTTAATGAAAAGATAACTTCCCGAAGTGCGACGACCCCGAACCCCGTACTGACGGTGGCAAGGGTAATCTTTGGAATATAACACATAAACAGATAACAGCAGAACAGAAATAAATAAATACACCAGATAATGTACAAATAATACACTGGATAAACATAATCATCAGAGTTACACAGTATACAGGATCATACTTAGTACAAATACAGTTCATCTATACTTAAATGTCTACAGTGGAAAACAGACATAATATGTACAATAGGAGCTGAACATCATAAAAAGAGATAAATGTTAGAATCCATCTTCAGCTCCAGCTATCCAGAAAGGGCTCGCTAAAACCTGAAGACAAGGCTGCCCGTGTAGAAAAAGGAGCACCCGAGTTTGCAAGTGAAACAAACTACGAGTCAGTCATGGGACTGGTATGAGAAATCTACTTAACACATTATATAATTGGCTAATCACGGACCACGCCACTTTCGCAGAACGGGTTTACTCCATTGGATTGCTAGTGCTTTAAAAAAAGTCAATCTTTTAAACATCGCAATGCTTTTTATAAAAATGAAGTCATTATAAGACTCAGTTCCCATCACACAATGCAACGCAAACGGGAGGATAGAGTTTTTACCTTATAATGGCCAAAATATGCTTGATACGAATAAAACAAAAGCATTTGATATTACTACTAGTGTTTATATGTTTCAAAAAAAAACAATTTCAAATCATAACTATCAATCATAGACGACATGGGTACCATATATCATGTCGCATATATATACACAATCAAAACCGCACGGTGTCGTATTTGGAAATTGGATTTCCATCGTGAACCAAGGCAAAAGATAGTCCTTACCGAGTTCGAGACTGTCTAGCCCGAGTCTCAGACACAGCCGCAACCGTACCTTGAATCGTTAGGGCCGGTCCACACGGAGTGGATTATAATGCCGGAACAATGCGTTTCCCCGCTTTTTGGGGTGCAAATGAGCCAATGAATGACTCCATCAGTCCCAGATCGACCGATATAACCGAGGCGCCTCGCAACAGCAACAACCACATAGGTGAAAAATAGTATAAATGTCAGCCAGTTCAAGCACTGACACCACCTCTAGCTATAAGGAAACGCATGCCCTCCCTGAGGTCCTCTCCCGTTTCTGGTTCATACCGGGGTGTGAGGCTCGCGGATTCACATTATACACAAAGCTACACAACACAGGCGGTGCTTTGATCATCAACCACAAGACTTTGCTTTTCAACAGGAGCCTTGATCACTGCATCTTAGCATGCCACACAGGCAGTTCACACCATGCAACTGATGGCTATCAATCACAGTGACTGAATTCCAATGTCAGACACACAGTCCATTTGCAAGTCCGTTCTGGGTCTGAACGAAACTGGAGGCACTATGTACCTCGCATACCCATCGATCTTCATGTACGTTTGGACGATCACCACTCATTATCCATATTTTGGGATGCCTCCCAATCAGGACATCAATTATCATCCAACCGAGGTGAAGATCTCCGGTCTTCGACCACCGTCTTTATCTTCGATTTCTTATCGTCGATTCAGTTATTCAGAATGGGATAAACCCGGTCTTTCTGAGCCACTCGCGTATATAATAAACAAGTGCTACACAAACACACATACGTCTTATTCCAATTCATTAGTCACTAACAGTAAATCAGTAAGAGAACGATTTCCCAAATATTAACCCCAAAGGTTAATTTCTAAATTTCACATTCCATATCGTTTATAATATTTTGTAACGATTTATCGCTATTTTTATTTATTTAAAAATGGCCAATTTATTCAAACGATGCTTCGGGCCATAACGCGGTCGTGGCGCTGTTTTTCTTCAGATTTGATTTACACATATCTGAAAATCTAACCGTTGGATCTTCACAAAATTTATAACATCAGAAAGATCTTTTCAAAACGAATCCAACAGTTCTAGTTTTGAGAAAATCCAACGGTCGGATCTCTCGGTACAATCGTTTGAAGTTTCGATTTCAAAATACGAACTGCAGCATCGTTATTCGATTTAATTTAATTATGTTTATATATGTATAAATATAATCGATTCTGGAGCTGTTTTTCTTCAGATTTAAATTAAACATTCCAGACAATCCAACTGTTGGATCTTTATAAAGTTGGTGTCGTTGGAAAGATATTTCCAAAGCGAACCCAACGGTTTCGATTTCGGGAAAATCCGATGGTCGGATCTCCCACACTAATCATTTGAAATCACGGTTTCAAAACACGAACTGCCGCTTCGTTATTCGATTTATTTTAATTATATATATATATATAATAGATTCTTCAATTTCAAAACTATATTCTTTTCATACATTTGATAAAAATGTTATTTTTATCCAGCAGACATTTATTTTGACACTTCGCTATTTTTAACCATTCATGTATATAGTAAAAATGTGATTTTTATTGCAAAACAATTTATTTCAAAACACGATTATTTTATACAGTTCATATAGATGATAAAAATATGATTTTTATTATAAAACAATTTATTTCAAACACGAATACCATTCAACACATGAATTTCTATTCAACGAATGAATTTCTATTCAACGAATGAAGGTTTTCTATAGTTTGTATATATATAGTAAAAATGTGATTTTTATTGCAAAACAATTTATTTCAAAACATGACTATTTTATACAGTTCATATAGATGATAAAAATATGGTTTTTATTATAAAACAATTTATTTCAAAACACGACTATTTTATATAGTTCATATAGATGATAAAAATATGATTTTTATTATAAAACAATTTATTTCAAAACACGAATACCATTCAACACATGAATTTCTATTCAACGAATGAATTTCTATTCAACACATGAAGGTTTTCTATACTTCGTATATATAAAATAAAAATGTGATTTTTATTGTTAAAACAATTTATTTAAAACACGAATACCATTCAACACATGAATTTCTATTCAACGAATGAATTTCTATTCAACACATGAATGCAGTTTCAATATATGAAATAATTTCAACAAATGAAAATAATTCTAACACATGAATATTTCAGAATATTTCGGCAGCATAACGGCAGGGTAGTTAAACCGGGGCCGTCCCTAGTACGACTCCTCGCTCTACCTTAAAGCCTCACAGCTTTTGACAATGGGGATTTCATGCATCTAGTTCGCACGCAGGCGGCATGTATATTTTTTTCATTTCCACAAACTAATCCTATGTGGTTTCAACCAAATAATTCTCAACCACAAACGGGTATTTTTCAACCATAATCAATCAATTTCAACCACAAACAATTTAAATCAACCATTCGCTATCAACCAATTTTCACAACAATTACAACCAATAAATATCGTCCATGGTTTGTGGACGAGGGGCGTGTATATATATATATAAGTATATTTCACTTCTATTAAACACATATATAATTTTTACAACGCATATATAACTTATGCATCGAACGTACAACTTATACAACGCTTATACATGTGGTTTTTCTGAGCCTTCTGCTATTTTTGGTGGAGTGGAACCTAATGTGAGATTTCTGAATTATAAACGATATGGAAAACGAGGATGTATAATTTATATAGTCGATGTATGAGTTATATAAGCATTGTACACATCGTTTTCCATATAACTCATACATTGACTATATAAATTATACATCCTCGTTTTCCATATCGTTTATAATTCAGAAATCTCACATTGGGTTCCACTCCACCAAAAATAGCAGAAGGCTCAGAAAAATATGCGGTCTCTTCTAGAATGTAGAAGACGTCCACACGAGTCCACTTCTCTTGTTTCACTGAATTTCATCAAGAAACGAAAAAGATATGATTTTTACAGTGAAATCAAAAACTGTAGTGCTTCAAAGTGCTATAAGATAGTTGAAATTAAAATAGGCCGTACCTCAGCTGATTTATTCAAAACTAGGGATCGATTTTTCTTCGAATCCATGTAGCTATTCATCGATCAGCCTTTGCAGCGTCGGAGGGGGAGGAGAGGCGCACCTGCGCGCGGCGGTGGGCCCAGCTCGGTGGTCAGAGCTGATGTCGGCGGCGAGATGAGTTCAAAACTTTCGAACGTGATTTCTTCCCCAATTTTGAACGAAAAAATACAAACTATATATGGATTTGAAGATCGTTGATAGCACTACAAAAATCTCCAAAGGAGCATGGTGTTTTATTGCGTGTAGGAGGAGGAATCGGAGGGGGAAGGTTTGAAGAACTTTCGCCGTCGATCGGGGGTGCGGGGAGAGAGAAAGGCTGATGTGGACAAATGAGATATTTTTTTTATATTTAAATTTTTTAAAAATCCGAAAATACCCCTTATCTCATACGAACTCCAATCCAAACCCAACGACTGTCGTCCCTAGCTAAATACCCCCATTCCGAACAAAATGGAATATGTTTCGTAGGCCCATTCGACGGTTTCAGTCAGTTTTCCTTCAAATTAAAATATAAAACATTCAATATTCAATTTGAACTTACATTTCAATTTGCCAAGGCCACAAACTGATTCGAAAAATTCCATAAAAATTAATCTAGCTATGTTTTGATGATACGGTCTCAATAAAACTAGTTTCATCAAATTCTGAGACCGTTTGAAAAATGGCCCATTTCTGGTCGATCCAATTTAACTGTAATTGACCAAAACACGTTATCATTTAACACACTCACATATTAACTTCAAAAATTATGAAATTTGAAACCTAGCAATCATTTGACATCTCGGATCCAACAAAAGTGGTTTCGTCGAATTCCGAGGTCGTTTACAAAATGGCCATTTTCACGGGCTATATAAACTCTATAGCGACCTTTCTGAAAAAATTTTGGCCATAACTTTTTCTTCCTACTATGAAACTTTGATTTTTCAGATTCGTTAGAAAGGTATTCACTAACAGATTTAAATATTTTTGGTTTCACTCAAATTCGTTTTGTTTTGCACCTGGTACAGTCAGGCAAAGTTTGAATTCAAATTTTAAAACTACCACGCCATTTCAGGCCTTGTTTATAATTAGAATTAATTATATTTATTTTCAAACGCCGATTCAAACACACTTTTCGTCATTATTATTTAGAATATTTATTTTAAATATTTAAAATCCACTAAAACAACCAATTTAAAAATTTTAAATTGGTTCAGATTTTCCGGATCGTTACACAAAGTATGGCTCTTTCTGTGCTAAGTATTAGAGTTGATCTCCTGGAGGTAGATAGGACTAAAGCGCTGACTGCTCTGAAAAAAGCCAAGGTGGAAGCCGATGCCACTTTTTTCAAATTTTTTGTCTTCAGATTTATGAGCCGCGGGTGCTTGCATTACTTGGGAGATGGCTTTGGAAAGACTCTAGCCCTTGTCTGGGAAGAGGTACTTAGACTTGCTGAGGGTGAAGATGAAGGTTATCTCTTGCAGACTCTCCTAGGCGAGGTGGATCGCGCAACCTTGGAGAAGGGTAAGAAGCAACTTGCAGAAGAACGAGCTAAATTCTCCAAGGAGAAATCCCTAGAGCCACTGCTATTGACGCTTCTACCAGTCTTGCAAACGTCTAGGGCTCGAGTTCTAGACTCAGAGTGTACCACTTGTAGACCCTACTGCTGCTCATATGAAGAAGAATATTACTGAGAAGCACCTTAGTGAATTGCATGCTACTGAGAAGAAGCATCCTATTGGGGAACACAATGGGGATGGCGAAGAGGGGGACGACAATACACTAATTGTGAATGATTATGAAATTGAGAGAACCTTCGAGCCACATATAAAACAGAGATTCACCAAACCATGTCAGATATTGACTATCTTTTTTCTTCACCTGGGTCTATCGCATTTCATGCTCACTATTCAGATGTATTAGGTTTAATTTCGATACCGCCTCCTCTTACTGGAGCCACCACTGCATAAACTACTTCCATTGTTACTGATGTGATCTTGATGTCGACCGACACTACCCCTGTTATCACTTCTCCTCCGGGTGATACATCTTTACTTGCTTCTTCTGACCTGGAGGCTGTTGACTACAATTATAGCGACGAAGCAGATGATACAGATGAAATTTGGGAGGAAGAGACTGGAGCCTAGGAAAAGAAAAAGGTTAAAGCTCTATCTTCTTTGAGACGCTGAGGAAAGCGTACTATCAAAAAGTCAGTAGTTATCACTCTTTTCTCGCCTAAGAGTCCTATTTGTGGCATAGGAGCTAAAGACAGAGATCAACCAGCTGACACACCTCCTCCTTCTTCTACCAAGCTATCTTTGAGATCGAGTAATTCTAAGAGTGGGAGGAAGAAGAAGTAGTGCTTCTAATCTTCTTGCTTTATGTTGTTTTCGTTTTACGTACTGCGTTTAGACTGGTTGTATATGTGAGTGCCAGTCCTCGCTTATAACTTCATGATACTCTATGTCTGGAACTTATGTCTGATAACTTTGTTGTGTTATGAAACCTTTTCCTGCATTTTCTATACTCCGGCTGTTACTTGTTATCATTGCTTTCTTGTAATTTTGTATGCATTATCTTCACTTACACAATACAAATTGCTTGTTTGACATGACTTTGTGATGTATTTATGGTGTATTTTTTGTTTTATACGACTTAGTGATGTAGTCATGGTATGTTTTATGAGCATTGGTTTGCCCCAATGTAACGGTATTTCCCCCATGCCATAACTCATCACGGCTCATTAGAGCTTAGAAGTATTCAGCTTCGTTAAGTTTTTCTTTGTTTTGGATTAATATACTAGGAGCTCTTCGTTTATTGACAAAGCTTTTATACTTAGGTCAATTTACTCTTAGCTTCCAAGTTTATTGATTCCCGAGAAAACTTAACTTTGTTGATTATTTTTAAACTCCATACATTATGCCCCTGCTTGGGAGGTTTCACATTTGTTTTTCAAGCCCACTGGTCATCGCATTTTGACAAAATCAAATGCTAATGAACTAATCGAATGCCTTAACAAAGGTCATTAGATCCCAGTACTTGTTTCGTCGTATCTTAGATAACTAAATACTACTCAAGTTGTTGGATGCCTTAACAAAGGTCATTGATTGTAACCCAACATTTGTTGTAATGGGATCAACTACTTCCTGACACTGATTATCTAATTGGGTAACCCCTTACGGCTAGGAATTTCTTTTCACCCTGAAATTTGCCATAATCTGGTCAGGTATTTCCTGACATTGACGATCTAATCGGGTGCCCCTTTCAAATGGGTATTTCTGTTTTTGCATTTTCCCACGGGACAGATGCCCATTTTTGTTGAACGCTTGACTTAACAAGCAATCGCAGTTGCAAAATCAGGGCCTTGGACCTTTCCTTTTGGAAGGTACACTTCGGTGGAATTTGCAATTTTATATTTGACTTGCTTGCAACACCATTTCATTGATTGGTCTTGGTGTCCTTTATCATTTATTTGTTGGATGACTCTTTGCACCTTCGTATTTTTTTACGAATGATGCTTACGACATTTGATACTTGATCGGTCCCCATCGGGATATGCTTTACAAAGGGCATCGAGATCCAACAGGTTGTGGGTGAGCAGGTGTTCTTTAAATGTCCTGCAATCAAAAATCATTATTTTTGGAATAAGTAAACAAGAGTTTGCAAGTAAACAATTTAGGCAAGTACATTATTCTTCCATTCATATGCATAGAGTTTAGTTACATTGCTTGCATATTATTTACAACTTTGTACAAAGAATATGAATGAAAAATCATTTGAAGTAGCAGTGTAGGTGATCATTATTCCATGCCCTTGGGATTTTGATTCCATATGTTGTCATTAATTTGAAGGTGTCGTCCACGAGTTTCCGACTTATAGCAAATGGCCCTTCCCAGTTTGGTCAGAAAACCCCGGTTCCGGTCATTATCTTCTTCAGTACCAGATCTCCTACTCCGAAGGTTCTATGCTTGACTTTTAAATTGAAGTGCCTAGAAACACTTCTTTGGCGGGCAACAACTCTGAGTTCTGCTTCAGTTCTTCTTTCCTCGAGTTGATCAATTGCTTTGAGCTGCAACTTCTCATTCTCTTTCTGATTGAAGTGGATTCTGCGGTGAGTAGGTATTTCCAACTTGACCGGAATCATGGCTTCTGATTTGAATGCTAGAGAGAACGGCGTGTGCCCGGTTGCAGATTTGTGGGTTATGCGATATTCCCATAGTGCATGTGAAGCATGTCTACCCATCTACCTTTAGTCTTTTCAAGATGCCTTTTAATAGTTGATTTTATGATTTTTCTTACTGTTTCAACCTACCCGTTGGCATGTGGATGAGAAACTACTGCGAAACTCTTTTTAATCTTGTACTTGGCGCAAAAGCTTTTGAACTCATCGCTTTCGAATTATGTTCCATTATCTGTGACTATCTTCTGCGGCACACCAAATCTGTAGATGATATTTTTCAGAATGAAATTGATAACCATTTTAGAAGTAATAGTGGCCAGCGGCTCTGCTTCGGCTTATTTAGTGAAGTAATCAACACCTACAATGGCGTATTTGAAGTTGGATTTCATGGTAGGTAGTGCCCTAATCAAGTCGATGTCCCAAACTGCAAACGACTATGGACTAGCCATTTGGGTTAGCTTGGTAGATGGTAATCTTGTAATCTTCGCAAATCTCTGGCATCGATCACATTTCTTGGTATAAGCTACAGAGTTTAGGTTTATGTAAGGCCAGAAATAGCCGTGTTGCAGAATTTTCTTAGCCAATATCTGTCCACCTGTATGACCTCCACACTTTCCTTCATGCAGTTCTGCCAAGATTGCCCTAAATTGCTCTTTAGTTACACATCAGAGCAGAGGTATGGAGAAACCTCTACGATACAAACGGCTATCCTGAATGATATATAAAGGAGCTTTATGGAGCAACTTCTTTCACTTCTATAAATCATCTAGGAGCACCCCGTTGAGTGGATAGTTTCTGATTGGAGTCATCCATGAGTCTGGCTTTATCGTGGTTTCCATGATCCAATCTGTGTCGCTGTCATTGGTGCTAGGATTCGAAAGGACTTCAACAGGAACTAGTCCCAAGGTCTGAGCATCTCCAGTACTAGCAAGCTTTGAAAGTGAATCAGCTTTAATTTTTTCTTCTCTAGGAATATGAGATATCAAGTAGCACTTCAAATCATCCAGAAGTTCCTTAGCCTTGGACAGATAAGCTGGAAGATTTCCTGCTTTTATTTGGAACTCTCCTCGGATTTGAGATACCATTAGATGCGAATCGATGAAGATTTGTAAGGCTTTCAATCTCAACTCCTTTGCAATTTTCAGCCCAATAACTAATGCTTCATACTCTGCCTCGCTGTTAGTTGCGGGGAACTCCAACCTTAAAGCATAACATATGGATCGGTCTTCAGGGGTTTCTAGAATTATTCATGCCCCGACACAATAATAGTTCTTAGCCCCATCAACAAACAACTTCCATATGGCGATTGTTTCAATAGGTTTTTCCTTTTCTTCCCTTCTATCTGTAAATTATGCGATGAAATCCACTAAAGCTTTCCCATTGATTGCTTTTTGAGGATGTAAGTGATGTCATATTTACTAGGTTCAATGTTCCACTTTAACAATCTTCCGAAGTCTCTGGACAAACTAACTTGTTTAGAGGCTGATCTGTGAGGAATCTGATAGAGTGGGCTGAGAAATATGGCATGAGCTTCTTTGATGCAATAAGCATGCTGTATGCAAGCTTCTCCAACTTAGGATAATTTAGCTCTGCCCCAGTAAGTCTCTTACAGATGTAATACACTAGCTATTGAATTTTAGCATCTTCTCGAACTAAAGATGCACTTAGGGTGTGAGACGAGAACGCAAGATATAGAAACAAGCTTTCTCCATCCTTAGGCTTTGACAACATCGGTGGTAATTCCATATTCTTGATTAACTCTTCAATAGATAATTGGCATTCAGAAGTCCATTGGAAGCTTTTCTTTTCTTTCTTCAATGCATCGAACAACGGAATGCACCTATTGGTTGCCTTTGAAATGAAACAACTCAAAGCAGCTAATTTTTCGTTTAGGCTTTGAAGTTCTTTCTTTGTTTTTGGAGCACGCATCTCTCGCAAAGTTGAGATCTGAGTAGGAATGGCCTTGATGCCCCTGGCATTGACCATAAACCCGAGAAACTTTTCGGATGCGATCCAAAGGAACATTTGAGCAGATTTAGCTTCATTCCATACTTCCTGAGAAAATGGAACATTTCAGCGAGATTTTCTAAATGATCTTATGCTTTTTTAGACTTAACCAGCATGTCGTCAACATACACCTCCATGGTTTTACCAATTTGTGCTTTAAGCATTGCATTTACGAGACACTGGTAAGTAGCTCTTGTATTCTTTAATCCGAACAGCATAACCTTGTAGTAGTATAAATCCAAATCTGTTATAGTATTATTCTGGTCTGGCTTGTGCATCATGATGTAATTATAGCCTGAATAGGCATCCATGAAAGATAGAATCTCATGTCCCGCTGTTGCATCAACAAGTTGATCGATTCTAGGCAGTGGAATACTGTCCTTCGGGCATGCATTATTGAGATCAGAATAGTCGATACACACTCTCCATTTCCCGTTGGATTTCTTCACAAGTACTGGATTGGAGATCCAGTTAGGATACATGGATTCTCATATGAAATCATTCTTCATTATCCTATCCACCTCCTCCTTAAGAGTTATAGATCTTTTTGGTCCCTACATCCATCTTTTTTGTTTTACTGGAGTTATGCTTGGATCGATATTCAACTTATGCACTGCTACTTCAGGGGAGATTCTTCACATATTTGAGTGGCTCAGGGAAAAAACATCTAGATTTGCTTTAAGAAATATAACCAAATCTTTTTGCAACTTGAGACCCAGCTAAGAGCCTATCTTCAACACCTTATCTAGATCATCATCATGAACTGGAATTAGGATTGTGGCTTCAGCTGGTGCCGCTTGATCTACCCCTGTACTGGTCTTCCTTGGATCCATATCTTCTTGGGCCTCGCCATGTTCACCAGTACAGAGGCCCCGCCCTAGTTTCTATAAGGCGGTATCGCGAATGCAGAGTGGAGGCTCCGCACTCTTTCCTATGTATTTCTTTTTGGCTTTGACCAAATCTTCCATATAGCATTGTCTAGTTGTCTTCTGATCACCTTTAATCACACGGATCCCCCATTCAGTTGAAAAATTCATGGTTAGGCACCACGGGGATAGTGCAATCTTGAAGCTGGTCAAAGCTGGCCTTCCAAGGAAATCGTTATAAGCTGAAAGTTCATCCATCAAGACGAAGGTCTTCCTCATTGCAACCTTCTTTTCTCCTTCACCAAGTTCCACAAGGAGGTCTATTACATCGATGGGTTGAGTAGGTTGCCCGGTGAAGCCATGTATCTTATTTTGGCATGTTCGCACATCCGCCATGGAAAGTTTCATTTTATTCAATGCATTGATGAAAAGCACATTGACGGATGCTCCGCTATCAACCAATACCCTGCTTACTGTGGCTGGACCAATGCCGATGGTGATGACCATGGGATCGACGGTTGGTGTCAGCAACCCATCAAAGTCCCTATCCTTGAACACCACATCCTCAATTGAAGTCTTGGCATCTTTACCGGAAATGTATTACTTAGGACCATGCGTCCTTCCTTTGGAGTGTTTTTCAATTCGTCGATATACTTCACAAAGTCGCCCTGGCTTCTTCTGATTGGATGAGGTCTTCCTGGGATTGTATTGATGATTGGTCGAAAACTAATGGGAGCTAGAGCTCTCTCTCCTAACCCAGATTGGTCCATAGGAGTGTTATGCCCCTGGGTAGCTTGAGCATTCTGTGGGTTCCTTACGTATTGTCGATGCCTATTCTTCTGGATTAGTTCCTTGACTAAGTTTATCAAGTACTTACACTTGTTTGTATTATGGCCCGGCTAGTTATGAAACCGGCAGAACCTTCCGGAACTTGCATTAGCATCACTGACCTTCTGCTGCTTTGGTATCGGATAGTCTTCAGCATCCTTGCAAGCTAGAAACACATTTTCCAGAGTATCTGTAAGTGGGGTCAACTCGGATTTCTTGAAGAAGCGGGACTTCTGGTTATTCCGGTCATCTTTAGCATCATTGCCCCTCTTTTGACCTCTAGAGTTCTTTGGACTACCATGCACACTATTATTCGTATTTACTGGTAACACGTTACCTTCAGGAGCATCTAAGGCGTAAGAAGGATCGTCTTCAGCGCTAATGTATTCTTCTGCTTTATCATAGAACTTTTCTAACGTGTTGGATTTCTTCATATTAAGCCACCTTCAGAACTCCGTCTTCTTAATTATGCCCCTTTTAGAGCCATTAGCATGAGATGGGGCTCAAGATTCCCAACTTCGGCTGCTGCAGGGTTGAAACGGGTAAGGAAAGATTTGACTGATTCACCCAGTTTTTGTTCTAGTTCTTGCAGCGGCATTACATTTCTGATCTTGGTAGACTGGAGCCTAAATTGTTCCCTGAGCAATTTAGCCAAAATAGAGAATTCATCCACTGACTTTGGAGGTAGCTTGGCGAACTAGAGCGAAGCAACTCCTTCTAAGTACATAAGGAAGTATAGACATTTTATCTCATCTGTAGCTCAAGCTCTGTTCATATGTTGATTATACTTGTATCAGAATACATTGGGATCGCTATCCCATTATAAGCTTGCATAGTTGGTGGTTTGAACTTACTGGGGAAAGGAGTGATCTTGATACTTTCAGTGAGTAGAGTTTTGGTTGGAGCGAACTCCCACTCTTTCTCATCATCGCTTCATTCCAAATTTTCTTTCATGATTTGTTGAACCATCTCTGATAGGCATTCCTTCTCGTTGTGATGATGCACAGGCGGACGTCGTCTCTTTGTCGGATGTTTGCATACGCAAACAATCGCGGTTAGAGATTCGGTGTCATGGGCCTCCCTCATGGAGAGGTGCCCCTTTGGCGGAGCTAGTCACTTGTCAAGAAGAAGCCCTTGTAGAATGGTCTTGAGTAGGTGGTTTAGAATCTTCATGACTAGCATTATTCGGATCAGTGACCTCTTGGACATATTGATCGCGATTCGGACTTGAGGAGGAAAAATTAGCATTCTCCTGTGAGTGACCTTAGCGGTAAGTTTCGCCATAGCGGCCAGAAGAGCAAATAGGGCTTCTAACTTTGCCATCATGGATTTACTTGAGATATACATTTGCTGTGTTATAACGACAATGGCTTCATTTATTTCGACCCTTATCACACCAGACCCATCAACCGAAGTTCCTCCAACTTCAAAGTGGTTGGTTAATGGTGTTTTCTTCAGGAACAACATCGTCGGATCCTCCTCTAACAGTTTTACTTCCCTTGTTTTTCGGCATCATTATGTTAGAGTGTTTCTTAAATCTTGAAGAGAATTCGTCGATCGACCCGGATCTTAGATTTGGAGAATCTATGGTAGGAATTGGCTTAGAACTTTGATGATTTCACAAGGCACTTGACATTGGAGAATGCATCGGGCCCCACGGTAGGCTCCAAAAGTTGAAACCAAAAAATGATCACAACACCAAAGATACTTTCACATTACTTCCCAAAAGGTATAAAATAGGAAAAGGGGGTACAATCACAAAAAGCAGTAAAGATCGAGAAGATTTTAGAGTGGTTCGGCCTAGAAATGCCCTACGTCCACTATTACTAGAGTTTTCATTATCACTTTGAAGTTTATTAAGTACAAAGTCTCTCTCTTTACATCCATTCTCTCTTACTCTTGCAAGTATTTCTCTTTGATCTATTCAAATTAGTCAAGGAATTTGCCGGATTTCTCTGAATGGGGTGAGAATTGTTGTAGATCTACAGTCTTTCAGACACTTGAGTGATATTGGATGGTTCAATGGTGGATTTGGAGTTCGATTTTTGTTGAATATGATTGATGGAGATTGGAATGGCTTGGAATTGTGGAGAAGAGAGTTGGGCAGCACTTTATGGAAATGGAATCCGATCCTCCAAATGAAGGAAGCACGAGGTATTTATAGGTGAGTTTCAGGAACAATGGAAAAGTCGTAATTATGCTGTGAAAACGCCTTGACTTCATACCATGGAACGACTTGACTTTATGCTGTGGAATGACATGACTCCATGTCACATACGACATGGTTGAATACAACATGCGGCTCTATCTTGAGCTTCAAGAAACGAATTTCATTCCTTATGTCGTTGAACGACATACAGGTGTAGCGGCAAGAGATGGTGTCGACATGAAGGCGTCTTGACTTAGATGCAACTTTGTGGGTTGAATCTTATCTGGTTCCACGACATAGCTTGAGAACGACATGGTAGCAGGGCAAATTGGTTCTCACAACATAAGCTAAGAACATTATGGCGGCATGGCGCGCTTTTCTTGGATACGACTTGGCTTCATGTGGCATGACTTTGACTTGTTCCCATGCTATGGCTTGCGGACGACATGATGGCCAGGCGACTTATCTTGGTTCCAACGTTTTGAGTTGAAGGCGGCATGACCTGGGAATGACATGGTTTGATTTCCCACCTACGACATGACTTTGAAATGACTTGACGTCCTTAGAATGACTTGGTGAAAGGCGACATGACTTAAATTAACAAATACATATTTTTATGGGTTAACAAATAGTGACTGAAATTTAAGTTTTACAAGTAAGGATGAATAAAGAGCAAGAGAAACAAGGAAAGATTATGAGAAATCTTCAGTGGTAAATAATGGATAATCACATTAATCCAATTATTATCGAAGATGATAGTCAAATGGAAGAAGAAGAAGAGGAAGACAAAGAAGAAATGAAAGAAGAAGGGGAAGAAAAGGCGCTAAACTAAGATATGGAAGAAGACAAACATGTTATTTGCGTAGGCGAAGTGTGCTTTGACAAAGAAGGGAATGTAATTGAGTAAAGTGGGGAACTCTGTCTTCATTATCCCTGTTGCCCAATTCACAAATCCCCGATTGTTAGGAAACATTAAACGTTTAAGAATTTCATATATTTGTGTGTTCGTTTTGTACGCAAATACTATTAATTGTTTGAACTGCTTATTTAGTTTGATTGTAAATTTGTTTAGATTGCTTGCTAAGTATGTATATATATATATAATGTTTGCATTGATTATACTCTTATTTGTTTTACTTAGTTTATACAATGTTTGTATTAATTATCCTTCTCTTTTTGATTACTAAATATCATTATGCTAGTGCAGTCATAGATTTTGGGGGAGTTTTAAATTTAAAATTTTAGAATTATAGGTTTATAGGGGATTATATTTTTAATTAGTCACTAGGATCATTTATAATATAAATATAAGGGGAGTATAGTTAGATATACTTTTTGGAGGTTTTTAGTTTGAAGGAAAAACTTAAAGAAAATTTTGGTGAAAAGTATACAAAGTTTGGTTTTTAAGGAGAAGGATATATTTTAGTGCAAAAGAAGAATTCAGGGGGCCCACTATCATTTCCCCTTTTACACTAAAATATGTCCTTTTGGATAAAATTTAAACTTTGTACACTTTTCACCAAATTTTTAGCTAAGTTTGACCTTTTGTCTATTTTCCACTACTTTTTGTTTGATGACAAAGGGGAAGAAATTATAAAAAAAAAATATGGTATAGTTAAGATAGGTATAGTATAAGGGGGAGTTAGAAGGAATTAATTGTGAAAGGGAGAGTAATCAAAGAATCAGATCAACAAGTAATGTCAGGTATGAATATTTTATAACCAAGGTTGTCATCATCAAAAAGCGGGAGATTGTTGGAGAACGAAATTTTGATGACAACGATCTTTTTTCAATTATTAACAGTATTGATTAGAAAATATATACACTAACATCTTTATCTAGAATATATATACATATATGTATATTTAGGATTTATATGCAGGTGATAAATACTGAAGACCGTACAGTTAAAAGTTTATAGAGATTCAAGATATCAAGGAATTCAAGATTTCAAAGGAGATTTAAGACTCACGAGTATTAAGATATTAACAAATCACGAAACGACCCGGATTTGTGTCAATTAATTTTAAAACATTTTATATGGTTTTAAATATTTAATTGATAAATTTTTATATTGAGTTATCGATTAAATAATCGAAATACGATTTATTTCGAATATATTGAATAATCGTAATACGAAAAATAATTAAATTCGAAATTTAAAACTAAGTCAAAAACAATTCTATAATTTATAGAAGTTCAATTAGAATAGAACCGATAATAGAAAGAAATAAATTATTACTGAGGAATTAATTCATTTCTGAGTTTAAATTATATTATATAAATTTCTATGGCTATTTTATATATACGTTCAAATTATATTTCAGTATATATTCTGTTGAGCTCAGAACACCATTATTACATTTGAATGTCGGTCTATAGGCTAAAATAGTGGTTCGTGATTTCAATTAATGGACCCTATGATATTTTGATTGTAGATAGGCTCAAAATCAAATCGATATCCGTTTGGAAAGAATAAAAACCTCTTTATGTCGAATCGAATTAAATTCGAAATCAAATCAGAATCCTTTTAAATAAACCAAAAATCTTTTTATATCACATCGTATTTAATATGATGTACCCTACGCCGTTCACTTTGCTTAATCCCAAAGTGTTTCTTCATCTATAAATTGGATGCAAATTCTCGTTTCCTATTTTTTTCTCAAAAACCAAATTGGTCGATCCTTAATCTAAATGGAGTCAAAGCTATTTCCTTCCTTTTGAAATTCAAATGCCTCTCCCAGCGTCAAAACCAAATCAAAGTACTCAGAACAAAATCAAAAAGGGGCGCCGTTTATTTTGAGGAGTGTTCGTAGTCGTTAGCAGCGAAATAAGGGGTTCGTGGTTGTCAAAGTGAGTCATTCGATGAGAGTGGAGTTCGCCGCAACAGGAGGAGATCGGGATTTCGATTCGAGGGATTGGAGAGACCAGGATTGAAGCCGCGATGTCAATAGGGGTTGACTGTCTTCGATTTGAGTTCAGGCACGATTCTGGGTTCATTTTTTAGCTCAATATCTGGGTCTTGGGTTCTTGAATATCGAAATAGTCAGAGTGATGTCACTGCACATCTGTGAGGTCGGGGCTGATAACTCGAGATCTGGATGTTGAGGTGCTATGATTTCCTATAGCGGTGATGGTGAAGTCTACATCGAGTCATGCAGCAAAAAAGGGGAGCGACAGAGGAAAACAGGAGTTGAATGAGGAACAGAAGTGTGATGTTTGGGGAATACAAGTCTGTTGAGTTTGGTGCTGGAATGCTATTTTAGGCAGAACATTGTAAATGGGATTAAGGTAATTTCAATTTAAATTAGTTTTAGGTTTAAAAGGGAATACATAAATTAGTTTAATGTTTAAAAATACATAGGTTTGTTTAATTTTATTGGTTAAGTTAAAATTAATTTAGTAACCACTAATAAAGAGAAAAATAAAAGAAAGTTATTTATTTATTTAAATAATTGATTTAAATAAATAGTTAATCGGAAAATTTTAAAATAAACTTTATCGCAGGTATGAATTTATTCGAGACGATACATAGCCGCAATGAAATGGAGATTTATTGGATATCCAACAAATGAATTAATGTGAGTAAATCTCACTCACCTTTTTCTTAAAAATTATTTTTATTCGTTAAAAATAATTGTTATTGCCTGTTTGAATGCTTTTTTGTTTTTTTTTAAATATATTAGTTATTTAGGGTGACTATTATATATATATATATATATATATATATATATATTGGTTTGGTGGTTGGATTCCCGCAGTTTCGTTAGCGGATGCCCGTAGTACCATTAGCGGATGATTACCCTCTATGCCCCACGCTATGATAGTGGAGACCTTCATACCGCGATATTCTGCCTCGAAGCAGGATGATATTATTTATGTGCTAACGTCTGGGGATGCAAGAAAACAGGTTGGAGGAATCCAACTGGATTCCTCAAAATATATTATCTGTTTGTTTATTTGTTTGCATATACTGGCATATATGATGTGTTAGAATCCCTGAAATAAATAATTGGTTGTTTGGTGTTTAAATATCACTGGGCCTGAGGGTTGATTTATAAAATATCATGGAAAGGATATTTGAGATTTAAAGGGAAATTCTATTTTTTCTAGAATAGAATTTGAAATTTCGAATAGAATGGAAATATGAACTTGTTTTTAAATAATAAAAACAAGTAGTTTTTTATTTATTAACAAAGTTTATAAAGGAAATGAAAGGAATTATCATTGGATAAATTCAGGAAATATCTACATAGGTGTGAATAAACGAAAAGGGAAATTTATTCTTCCAAAGTAGAAATTTTATTTCAAATGAATTGAATTGGACTTGTTTATATATATAAACAAGTAAAAGAAATGATGCTCGTAAATGATAATGAAAAATTATCATTTGGATAATTCGTATATTTAAATTCAAATGTGAATTTAAAAATAGAAATGGGAAAATCATTTTAAAGAAATAAACGATGGAATTTATTCTGATGTACAGAATATAAATTGAACGAAAATAAATCGATAAGGATTTATGATTTGAATTCGATTAATTCAAATTTATTTAAGTAGAAGTTAAATTGAATATGAAAATAAATTGGGTATTATATTTATAAGATATTATAAATAGAATTTCCAAAATGAGATTTTGGTTTTAAAAAGAAATTGAAAAGGGAACTTGTTTAAATATTAAACAAGGGAATTTGTAAAATTGTGTTTATAAATAAAATGAATAAATTATCAAGAGATAATTTGAATATTAAAATTCAAAGAGAATTGGAATGGAATTCGAATAAAGAAAATTCAAATATAGAATTTGAATATAGAAATTCAAATGTGATTTAAATATAGAATTTAAATATAGGATTCAAATTGTGATAAAATGGAATTTGAATATAAAATATAAATAGATTTGAATATAGAAATTCAAATGGAGATTGAAAATAGATTTGAATATAGAAATCCAAATGAAGTTTGAAAATAAATTGAAATTCAAATGGAGATTGAAAATGGAATTTGAATATAGGAAATTCAATTTGAAATGGAATTTGAATATAGAAGATCGAAGTATAAATAAATTTATTTCCGAGTTAGGAAAAATCAACAATTTTAGAAAATCGGAAGTATGATGTTAAATTGGGAAAACTGGTTTGATATATATTAAAAATATATTAGAATAGAGTTGAATTTATTTTAAACGAAGTTTAAAACGTTTATATATTAAATATAATTAAAACGAACTCGCCGCAACGCGGTAGTTTGTAAATTGGCGATTCGAACTTCAATTGAGTATACAGAGCTCAACTGAAGTCGGAATTCTTTGAAACAAGAAACGTCAGAACGGATTTGATAATAGTTTTCTAATGAAAGAGAAAATTCTGAATTTCGACGTATATATTTTTAGTTATGTCAAAATCAAATTTTCAGATAAACAACGCCATAACCATTTAAAACTATAACGGTCTATTTAATTTATAAAAGGATTTTAAGCGAATAAATTTCGAATTTTCTATTTAGAAAATTTCAGATTTGAGTTGTAGATTATATGTGAACTCAAGTGGAGTAATGAATTGATTTTTGAAACAGAAATCAGATTTTTGATTATTGAATAGAATTAACTAATTTGAATAGTAATTCGTTAATGAGGTTTTGAATTAATATTGGGCTTTGAATAAGTGAATTTGATTTGGAAATTTATATTCGAAATCGAAAAGGAAACTAGAATTGAAATTGAAATTCAATTTGGTTATGAACAAGTTAAATATTTTGTGTGAACATGTTATGTTCAAACAAAGAAGTGAAATATGCAAAATAGCTAATTAAAGAATAAATGAGTGAAACTGAATTTAAACGATTGGATTGAGTTGAACTGAATTGGAAACCGGTGAGCATGTGTTAGACAGGTATGGGATGGAGTATATGAAGATTTTAATTTATGTGCCGACAAAAAGGTACGTATTTAAATTCATATATGTGATTTTATGTGCCATATCGGCAAGCCGCTTGGCTTTTTCTTTTCGATTGGTTAGGGCCATGGGAGGCTATTTGAAATATCCCAATGCTCCCGGTACAAAGAAGGTTATGGCGAAATTTTCCGAAAATTTAAGGAGTTAGAATATTTTTAAGAAAAATTTAATACTTAGAAATAAATGTGTCGATATATACAGAATTCGATAAGGAAACGAATTTAAAAACAGAATATTATAACCAAAAAGGAAATTGATAGGCTGGTAATAGAAAGAGAAACATATATACATTTAGAAATGAATAATTAGTTTTCATAATGTTGATTATTCGAGGTAAGTGGTTTTGTCCGTTTTGAAGTTAATTATGTTTTCAGTCAAGGTCTGAGAGGTAATTTTACTCCAGCTTGATTGATTTCATTTTTTATTGATAAATAGCAAGACCCAGTCTCGAAGAGAAGTGTTTGAATAATAGTTAGTTGAATAAAATATTTTGGATTGTTGTAACGATGTTTACACAGCATTAGTTTTAATCCAAGTGATGGAATTTTGGAAATATAAAAGTAAATATTCCTGAGTATAATTAAAGTAGTCGGGAAAGAGATAAGTGATTGAAATTGTTTCAATTGCCAATAGAATATATTTTCTAACTATAGAAAATAATAGAAGGCGATATATGGAAATGTTTTCCAAATAGCTTAGGAGGCCAAGATGACTATCAAATTTATTCGGTTAATAAATATTAATAGAGAAATAGAGAAGTGAATTAATTAATGAAATATTAATTAACAGGCCCAGTGATTGATTGATGTTATGGATGAATGGATGTTGTTTATTTTTCTTCGATAGTTAGAGAACCAACTATCGAAGTATTTGCCAATATCGTTGTCAATATGAAGAGACCGGTTGGATTATTATCCGTGAACCACTCTGTATTGGCAGTAGCCTTGCGAATCAGATTATATGAAGGTAATCGAAGACAGTGTAAAGTTCAAGGGCTTTTTCTACTAACAGAAATTGTGCCTTCGGTTTCGTTCAGTCCTAGAATGAACGTATATGGACGGATGTCTGACAAAGTATTTCCAATGATCGAATATGTTGATCTGTACAAATATATATGGTGGCAACGGATTTATTCCCTTAGCATAATATCCAGAATATTTGTGCAAATCAATTAGTGATTAACGGATCTGACAATGTGGCATTCAAAGTGATTGTGCTATCAATGAATAGAAAGTAATCGTAGCCTCAGGCCTCAACAACCGGGAAATGACAAAAATCGGGCAGGCAACGTGGCTATGTGGGTCGCTCCCATTAGGATGTATTATCACCTATCTAGAGATTCATTTAATTCCTTATTCTATTCGATGCTGTCCCATTCGGGAAACGGTTGCTGATCCCAACCGTTGGTGATATACATTCGATACACTCAAGCGAAATGAGTGGTCGGTCATGTGTGGGCCGGGTTGCAAGATGTTCTTGTTGAACCTAGTGTATTCCTCTCTAGAGATATACTATCGGTAGGTGGTCCCATACCTTGTCATGTTGGAATTCCAATCTCCAATAAGCGCCCTGTGGTTTTAGATTTTATACTATGTGTGTGGAGCGTGAAATGCAAGAATTCCGCTAGATTGTTATTTATTTGATTTAGACACTATTATAATATCACTGGATTTTGTATTAAAGTGTTTGGGTTATAGTAAGGTAAAAACCGTCCAGTTTATGTGTGGGCTAGTCTTACTATTATCTTTTCTTTCGAAAGGATTTTGGAAGTTAAACAATTGGTTGGAGTTTACTCACACCATTCCCATGACTAACCCAGTTTATTTTGTTTGTTTTCCCTAAATTCTTGGGTGCCCAAATTTGTTCGGGCAGTTAAGTAGTAGGGATTTTACAGATTCATTTGGAGGAGCTGGAAGCAGGAGGCTTCACCAGTTAGCTATAGACTATCATATTTCCGTTGTTTACTATGTTGTATCTGGAAATAGGTGTTTATAACTGTTCCAGGAATAACTATTGTGCTCTGATAATGGTATGTATATAAAGTTACTTATTTGTATTTCAAAAGTTATGTTATATAATATATTTTACTCGTTCCGCTGTGAGATTTGCCTTCTTTGTTTTCTCCTATTCTAATATTTCTTTCTTTCTATTTCTCATTCTCTAACTTCTTTCTAATAATGATTCGTATTTCTGTGCAATTTGGGTTGGACGTGTGGTATTATTACTCGACTCAAATAGTACGGATTTCCGGGCCGTTACAGTTGGTATCAAAGCTTAGGTTAAGCGAAATACCTAGGCTTTTGTGGGGATGTGTTCATTAAAGATAGGGTCAGTAGCACCCTAGAATGAGTTGAGTGTATATATACGAGAGTGCGTATTTGTAAATTAATATAAGAAGTATTTTATATTGTGTTGGCTGGTCTGTTGAGTGATTTATGAATTCCGGTCGAATCATGGAATGCCACGACGTCGATTAGAGTTTGTAAATACTTGAATAGAAGATTGAACACAGTACTGTTTTAAAGTGGGAAAATGAATAATTTTGCCCAAAATTCTATTTTTATAGAAAAGAAATAATTTTCTAGAACTATTATTTAATATGGATGTGTTAATTGTTATTAGTATAATCCAATGAAATTATAAAATTGAAATGGTTATATTATAACCCAAAATAAGATTTGTATATGAATGAAATACACAAATAAGATGAACTGAAATTGGATTCAAAATTTGAATTAAGAATTTAAAATCCTGGGAGATTTGAAAAATATATTTTTGAAATATATTATAATGATGTTTTGGAAGGATTTTGATTAAAAATACATTTAGGTGGATTTTTAAACACTACAAGAAAAATACCCTTTTGCAACTAGCTATTTGCAACAGGCGACACATTACAGTTGCAGTACATGATATTTAGCAACAGATCTATTATAGCAGTTGCAATAGATGAGATTTAGCAACAGGCATTTTCTTTCAGTTGCGAAAAACATATTTTTAGCAACTACACTTCCCTTCCTGTTGCAAAAACATACTTTTTGCAACTGTCCTTCCATAACAGTTGCAACAAATATATTATTTGCAACTACGCTTCTAAGCCAGTTGCGAATAAATATCTTTAGCAACTATTTTCGCCACTTGCAATAGCTGTATTTTTTTACAACTAGTAAAGCCTGTTGCGAAAAACCTACTATTAAAAATAAATATCAACTTTTAAAGATTAACTTTTAATAATTAATTTTAGATAGTTTATATTAAATGATTAGCTATTAGTAATTATATAATAATTAATATTAATATCTAATATTTATTAGTTATTAATAAATTTTAAGTATTATAAAGTGATATTTATTACTGGTAATTAAATAATAATTAACACATAAAAAATAATAATAAAATAAATACATAATTATTAAATAATAATAGATTAATCACAAGTTATAATTAAATAAGTAATTATTTAGAATAATGCCTAATAACATTATTTAGTAATTAGTTTTTAAAGAAATATCAAGCAGTAATATCTATTATTTAATTTGGACCATTTCTCGATTTGTGCGTGCCATCCTTGCGCAGGGGCCATACTAATCTTCTCTGTATCGTTCCAATTTTATCGGATGTCCCCAAAGGGACAATATCTATTATTTAATAATTTTAATTGATAAAAATATTCAATATTTAAAAATGAAATAATTAATAAATAAAAATCAAAATTTAACAATTTCGAGATAAAATTTTGAAACTTTCATAAAATTCAAAAATAAATAAAATCCAAAATAAATAACAGTTAATAATTATAGATAAATTTAAATAATGAGTATTATATATATAATAATTATTGTTAATAATACATTGTATATACATAAGAATCAATGTTTATTATCAAAATTCTTTGATCCATTTCGAACCATAAGCACCAACCGACGATGATGTAAATTATATCCAAATCAATAGATGTTTAAAAATGGTCATAGACTACCAACCGTGCCTATGTTTAGCTGTAAAAGTCATCTATCATTCCTGTGTTTAGACAAAGTTGAAGTTGCATCTTGGAACCCGCCTCGTTAATTAAAGTGGAAGGCGGTAGCTAAAATTTCACGTTGAACTACCCATTCCACTTCCCGTCTCATTCATCAATCGAGATCCCCTTTCAAACCCTAACCCTAAATCTTAAATCAACCAATCAAATTTCAGCTGCTCATCTTGTTTCTTCTTTCACCCTTTCTCCATCGCCGCGTTTGAGTTCCCCTCGCCCTTTCCTCTTCCATTGCTCCCACCGAAACGTTTGTCCTCAGTCTTTGACCTTTGGTTTCCAAGCCACTCCATTTCGTACTTCCGCCTATTCCACTAGAATCGCGTCTACTCGTTCACCAATTTTATCCCAGTTTTGTCCAGTAGAAATGAATCTGCTTCAAAGCCTAGGATTTACCCCAATTTTGTCAGCTTTTTCTTCATACATAAACAAACGGTTGGCTGTTGTGGATCTAAAGGACAGAGCATCAGTCATTTTCTTCAAGTTTGTCATACTCTTTCCTTCTCCCTTGCAATAGTTGGAAGAGTCCTAAATTGAGAGCGATTGATCTTCTCGAATTGGAAATTTTGAAAGATGGGAAAACGTTTCGCTGTTTGCTGATCTGAAGGACAACGAAGTGGTAAGCCTGACCCTTTTTTCATTGTTGTTGAATATTTCGTAGGATTTTTTTCTCTTTTTTTTTTGGTTGAATATTTCTTTGGCAGCATCTATTGATTTTCCATCGAGAAACAAAGCAAAAAAAAAAAAATATTACCAGTTTTGTCTGATCAACAGAACTTTTGACATTATCCAGATTTACGGTATTTAAGCATGTACTTGCAGCTTCTCACCAACAGGATAAGTCACAGTGCTGTTCTTTCAGATAAGTTAGTTTAGCGATGGATTAAAGTTTCGATTTCCTACCATGTTTCCATGTTTTCTTCTGTAATTATGCTGGGTTCTATCTGAAATCCTTTCGATCTATCCTTATCCGAAAGTAAAAACTTTCGATTAGGGTTTTGTAGAGTGAAAAGGCTTAATTAATAGTGTTTTTGAGTCATTTTGCTGCTTTTATTGTTTGCGGTGCAGCAAATTAAAACCCCAAAAGTAGATTCAATAGTCAATTTTAGTTAAGTGTCGTAGATTTAGATTGATATGAACCAATGATGACATGAATATCTTTGAGACCTGATATCATAATGAATATCTTTGAGACCTGGTATCATACTGTGATGACACCTATAATAAGCATTATTGCTGAGGATCTATATTTTCTATGTATTTATCATTTTATTTGTTAAGTAATATGCGTGATAAAAGAAGGATGATGAAATGCACTGGGCTCTGATCCATGTGAACACATAGAAACCTGACAGAAATACATCTGCCTAGAAAGCATTGTCTGACTTACGTGTACTTCAGTTTTGGATCAATGATGGTTATTTGCTGTTGAGAATCATGAATGAAATATTATTCGTCTAGTAGTTCATATGGTTTGGTTTAAATGTCTGGCTGGATTGAGTTGAGTATGTAGGGTCTTTCTACTCTAGATTTTGTTATGCAAAACCTACCATGATGGATTTTTTTCCTTTGGTTCGTATAGCGTTTTCGAATGTTATGAACATCATTCTAATCGTCTCATCCTATTCAGTATTTGAGCATATGATGTTAATCGTCTCGGTTCTTTCTTAAATCAGGATTTTTATTTGCTACCCATTACAAAAAAGATGATGTTATTAGTTCAAAATGCTTATGTAGGTAGTATGACTGGAACTGTGTTTGTCATTCCATGGTTGAATATCTCAGTAGATTTCGGTTATGAATAGTTGTAAATGTTAAAGTAAATTTCAAGGGTTAGTTTTCTGTGAATACTACACTACGCATGCTTATTTTCTTGTCTGTGCAATAACGTGTTTTTTCCCCTCTGACAGAGGAGAATGGATTAAACTATACACCTGATAAGATTTTAGTAAGCAATGGAGCTAAACAGTGTATTGAGCAAGCAATTTTTGCAGTTTGTTCTCCAGGAGATTAGGTAAATCACTGAATATATCTGAATGCTTGTTGCCAAGTTAAAGCTTCATTGGTTTGTATCAAGTATCAGCCATTGTAAAATTCCTATTATCATCTACAATGGTATATTATTTAATATATTTTTATCATCAAATTTTCTTTTTTCCAGTTTTTGTTTCATAAGCACCAATATTTTTCAAAATAGATAGGTTGAAAGCACTCAGTCTCTTTAATATCTTGCTCATAACTTCACACGTCATCGTTATTACATATCTTGAACAGGTAATAATATAAGCACTGTACTGGGTCAGTTATCCAGAAATGGCCGATTGGCTGATGCAAAACCAGTTATTATCCCAACAGACATATCGGACAATTTTCTTCTAAAACCAAAGTCGCTATCTTCAAAACTCAATGAAAAATCACGACTGCTAATCCTTGGTTCTCCATCAAATCCTACCGGGTCAGTTTACCCCAAGGAGTTGCTTCAGGAGATTGCTGAGATTGTGAAGAATCATCTAAGACTTCTGGTATGTTTCTTCCATAAAAACATGTAAACTGAAATTGTTAAGAAACATCTAAGACTTCTGATACATTTTTTGAATGAAAACAAATATATCAATGAAAAATTCAAATCGCAATGGCATACCTGCTAGTATACAATAACGCTTTTTGTTCAATTGTATTTATATGCTAATGCTGGCTGGTATACATAATGAGTAGTTATTACTACAATTTTTTGTTTTCCACTCCGCTTAAGTTGGATTATGATGTTAGGATAAACTTATTTTCTTTCTGTTTAGTTAATTTTCTGGCCATGTGAATTTGAGTTTCTACTCAGCTTTTTTAGTCAAAAGTCTGTTCAAAGGTTTATAATTGATTATATGCATATATTGTTCCAGTAGGACACATGCCATGATCTCCTGTGGACTGGCACTATTACTTGTGTTGGATATTCATATGTTGTTCATGTCATGTTACGGACCAATGTAAAAATGATATTTACGTACCAATGTAAAAATGATATTCCGCAGTAGTTCAGTATACTGCAGATTAATGCTGCTATCCCTGCTATCGAGGATTTTGGAGAAGTGCTGAATGGATTTGGAGGGAAGACGGGCATCCAGGGCAGACAGGGCAGTAGTGCGGCGTCGCAGGATGGGTTTTATATCCTACAGGAGGTTGGTGACCGTATCAAACTCTCATGCAGAACTACCATACAAGGAAGATATTTGCTATCCGATGATAATGATACAACTCAAGCTTACTTTTTTTGTTATTCAATGAATTGTTTTTTTCCTTTGATACTAGTACTAGAGTTTGCTGCAAAGTTTGATAACATTGGGACCATCGTATTCTGTACATGTAATTTAGAAAGTTAGAATTAGGTTAGTGTGCTGAAACAAAACCATTGCATTACAAATTGAAAGAAATAAAATCCATTTATGGTTTGCATTTTTATTGTATAGTTAAAAGCTTGCAACCTAGATTTACAATGTGATGTATTTTCACTTCGATTTTGATACATAACTCCTCTTAACTGGATTATTATTCCAATTCTTCAGTACAGTTGGAAATCATTTTTTCATCTACATTGTCCAAGTATAAACTGGAGTAATCAACTTGCTGGACTGTAGTGCATTCATTTTGCTGATTTTACCCTTGGACCATACTTTGTTTCAATTTAATTCACTTTTTTTTCATAGTATGTTGGTTCATGCTTTCGCTTTTTGCATTAAAATTATAAGTTTAACTTGTATTGTTTTCATAGGTACGGATTAACGTTGCCGTGGATCCTGAAGCTATTCTATTAAGACCAAATTCGGAGATGTGCACCATTCAAGAGGCTGTCGGAACAACCGTGGTTTGGCGCAAAGACTTCGTTTCACTAGAGTATTATGTGATTTTTAGCTTTTAGGTGTTATTTTGGAATTGTTGGTACGGTATGCGTTTATGTTATGTATGGATCACATTTGTTACTATGCTAAACTTTGAATGTAACTTCAGCTAATACTATGTATGTATCCTGTTTATACTATGTGTGAATATGTTGTTTTGTCAATGCCTTTTGGAATGTATTTTTATTTGTTCGTAATATATCTTATCGTTATTACAGTAAATTATTGAATGTAGGCATTGGTGAATTGTATGTAGCATCGGCAATTGTTAATTACAGTAGGGTCATTTGCAACAGGAAATAATAGTTGTAGCATCCTGTTTGTTGAGTGCCTATTATAAGTTTACAACTGTTATTTATTGTTGCAAAATGATCTGTTGCAACAACAGAGGCCAGTTGCAAAAAGTATACCGCAACATCTTATTGCAATGGGCAAAAACTGTTGCGAAAAGGAACTGGTCTATTGCAACTTCGGCTATATAGACGGACGCTGGCCTGTTGCAATAGGTCTACTGCAACAGATATGGCCTGTTGCGAAAAGTCTTTTTTGTTGTAGTGAAAAGTGGTAAAGCACTGAACTCACTTCAGTGGCTGTGAAATAATTCTGATGATGGTTGCGACATCATCAGTGTTCATTTCCGAGTTAGAAAAGTTTTGATGGGAATTTGTTTGAAAGAAAACAAGTTTAGTTGGAAAATTCAAATATTTTGAATTTGAAAAGATTAAAAATATATGTATATGTTTAAGTGATTTCAAAAGGATATGAAATGAAAACCCTGGGATTTTGATTTTGAAATTGGAATTTAACTTAAGCTAGTTAGATGGATTGAAGTGAATCAATCGACTAGAATCAATTTGAATAGGTTTATTGGAATATAGGTTGGATTTAAATGGATTGATCGTAGATCATTTGAATTAAATGAAGGAAGACCAAAAGTTTTGGTGGAATTAAATTCGTTGAAATATGAGGAGTTGAGTTTCAACATAAGGGAGATTTTGAAAAGTAATGGATTTGTACCATTTTTCCTACCTTAGCAATTTCGAGGACGAGATTATTTTAAGGGGGGAAGAATGCAACGACCCGGATTTGTGTCAATTAATTTTAAAACGTTTTATATGGTTTTAAATATTTAATTGATAAATTTTTATATTGAGTTATCGATTAAATAATCGAAATACGATTTACTTCGAATATATTGAATAATCGTAATACGAAAAATAATTAAATTCAAAATTTAAAACTAAGTCAAAAACAATTCAGATAATTTATAGAAGTTCAATTTGAATAGAACCGATAATAGAAAGAAATAAATTATTACTGAAGAATTAATTCATTTCTGAGTTTAATTTATATTATATAAATTTCTATGGCTATTTTATATATATGTTCAAATTATATTTCAGTATATATTCTATTGAGCTCAGAACACCGTTATTACATTTGAATGTTGATCTATAGGCTAATATAGCGGTTCGTGATTTCAATTAATGGAACCCATGATATTTGATTGTAGATAGGCTCAAAATCAAATCGATATCCGTCTGGAAAGAATAAAAATCTCTTTATGCCGAATCTAATTAAATTCGAAATCAAATCAAAATCCTTTTAAATAAACCAAAAATCTTTTTATATCACATCGTATTTAATATGATGTACCCTACGCCGTTCACTTTGATTAATCCCAAAGTGTTTCTTCATCTATAAATTGGACGCAAATTCTCGTTTCCTATTTTTTTCTCAGAAATCAAATTGGTCGATCCTTAATCTAAATGAAGTCAAAGCTATTTCCTTCCTTTTGAAATTAAAATGCCTCTCCCAGCGTCAAAACCAAATCGAAGTACTCAGAACAAAATCAAAAGGGGGCGCCGTTTATTTTGAGGAGTGTTCGAAGTCGTTAGCAGCGAAATAAGGGGTTTGCGGTTGTCAAAGTGAGGCATTCGACGAGAGTGGAGTTCGCCGCAATAGGAGGAGATCGAGATTTCGATTCAAGGGATTGGAGAGGCTAGGATTGAAGCTGCGATGTCAATAGGAGTTGACTGTCTTCGATTTGGGTTCAGGCGCGATTATGGGTTCGATTTTTAGCTCAAGATCTGGGGCTTGGGTTCTTGTATATCGAAATAGACGGAGTGATGTCTGTATACATCTGTGAGGTCAGGGCTGGTAACTCGAGATCTAGATGTTGAGGTGTGCGATTTCCTATAGCGGTGATGGTGAAGTCTGCATCGAGTCGTGCAGCAAAAAAGGAAGCAACACAGGAAAACAGGAGTTGAATGAGGAACAGAAGTGTGATGTTTGGGGAATACAGGTCTATTGAGTTTGGTGCTGGAATGCTATTTTAGGCAGAACATGGTAAATGGGATTAAGGTAATTTCAATTTAAATTAGTTTAAGGTTTAAATGAGAATACATAAATTGGTTTAATGTTTAAAAATACATAGGTTTGTTTAATTTTATTGGTTAAGTTAAAACTAATTTAGTAACCACTAATAGAAGAGAAAAATAGAAGAAAGTTATTTATTTATTTGAATAATTGATTTAAATAAATAGTTAATCGGAAAAAATTTAAAATAAACTTTATCGCAGGTATGAATTTATTCGAGACGATACATAGCCGCAATGAAATGGAGATTTATTGGATATCCAGCAAATGAATTAATGTGAGTAGATCTCACTCACCTTTTTCTTTAGAATTATTTTTATTCATTAAAAATAATTGTTGTTGCCTGTTTGAATGTTTTTTGGTTGTTTTAAATATATTAGTTATTTAGGGTGACTATTATATATATATATATATATATATATTGGTTTGGTGGTTGGATTCCTGTAGTTTCATTAGCGGATGCCCGCAGTACCATTAGCAGATGATTACCCTATACGCCCCACGCTATGATAGTGGATGACCTTCATACCGCGATATCCTACCTCGAAGCAGGATGGTATTATTTATGTGCTAACGTCTGTGGAAGCAGGAAAACAGGTATGAGGAATCCAGCTGGATTCCTCAAAATATATTATCTGTTTGTTTATTTGTTTGCATATACTGGCATATATGATATGTTAGAAACCCTGAAATAAATAATTGGTTGTTTGGTGTTTAAATATCACTGGGCTTGAAGGTTGATTTATAAAATATCATGGAAAGGATATTTGAGATTTAAATGGAAATTCTATTTTTCCTAGAATAGAATTTGAAATTTCGAACGGAATAGAAATATGAACTTGTTTTTAAATAATAAAAACAAGTAGTTCATTTATAAACAAAGTTTATAAAGGAAGTGAAAGGAATTATCATTGGATAAATTCAGGAAATATCTACATAGGTGTGAATAAATGAAAAGGGAAATTTATTCTTCCAAAGTAGAAATTTTATTACAAATGAATTGAATTGAACTTGTTTAAATATATAAACAAGTAAAAGAAATGATGCTTGTAAATGATAATGAAAAATTATCATTTGGATGATTTGTATATAAATTCAAATGTGAATTTAAAAACAGAAATGGGAAAATCGTTTTAAAGAAATAAACGATGGAATTTATTCTGATGTTCAAAATACAAATTGAATGAAAATAAATCGATAAGGATTTATGATTTGAATTCGATTAATTCAAATTTATTTAAGTAGAAGTTAAATTGAATATGAAAATAAATTGGGAATTATATTTATAAAGAATTATAAATAGAATTTCCAAAATGAGATTTTGGTTTTAAAAAGAAATTGAAAAGGGAACTTGTTCGAATATTAAACAAGGGAATTGGTAAAATGGTGTTTATAAATAAAATGAATAAATTATCAAGAGATAATTTGAGTATTAAAATTCAAAGAGAATCGGAATGGAATTTGAATAAAGAAAATTCAAATATAGAACTTGAATATGGAATTCAAATGTGATTTAAATATAGAATTTAAATATAGGATTCAAATAGAGCTAAAATAAAATTTGAATATAAAATATAAATAGAATTGAAATAGATTTGAATATAGAAATTCAAATGGAGTTTGAAAATAGATTTGAATATAGAAATCCAAATGAAGTTTGAAAATAAATTGAAATTCAAATGGAGATTGAAAATGGAATTTGAAAATAGGAAATTCAATTTGAAATGGAATTTGAATATAGAAGATCGAAGTATAAATAAATTTATTTCCGAGTTATGAAAAATCGACAATTTTAGAAAATCGGAAATATGATGTTAAATTGGTAAAAATGGTTTGATATATATTAAAAATATATTAGAATAGAGTTGAATTTATTTTAAACGAAGTTTAAAACGTTTATATATTAAATATAATTAAAACGAACTCGCCGCAGCGCGTTAGTTCGTAAATTGGCGATTCGAACTTCAATTGAGTATACAGAGCTCAATTGAAGTCGGAATTCTTTGAAACAAGAAACGTCAGGACCGATTTGATAATAGTTTTCTAGTGAAAGAGAAAATTCTGAATTTCGTCGTATATATTTTGAGTTATGTCAAAATCAAATTTAAAAAAAAAAACAGCGCCATAACCATTTAAAACCATAACGGTTTATTTAATTTATAAAAGGATTTTAAGCGAATAAATTCTGAATTCTCTATATAGAAAATTTCAGATTTGAGTTGTAGATTATATGTGAACTCAGGTAGAGTAATGAATTGAATTTTGAAATAGAAATCAGATTTTTGATTATTGAATAGAATTAACTAATTTGAATAGTAATTAGTTAATGAGATTTTGAATTAATATTGGGCTTTGAATAAGTGAATTCGATTTGGAAATTTATATTCGAAATCGAAAAGGAAACGAGAATTGAAATTGAAATTCAATTTGGTTATGAGCAAGTTAAATATTTTGTTTGAACATGTTATGTTCAAACAAAGAAGTGAAATATGCAAAATAGCTAATTAAAGAATAAATGAGCGAAACTGAATTCAAAAGATTGGATTGAGTTGAATTGAATTGGAAACAGGTGAGCATGTGTTAGACGGGTATGGGATGGAGTATATGAAGATTTTAATTTATGTGCCCGACAAAAAGGTATGTATTTAAATTCATATATGAGATTTTATACGCCGTATCGGCAAGCCGCTTGGCTTTTTCTTTTTCTTTTGGATTGGTGAGGGCCGTGGGAGGCTATTTGAAATATCCCGATGCTCCCGGTATAAAGGAGGTTATGGCGAAATTTTCTAGAAATTTAAGGAGTTAGAATATTTTTAAGAAAAATTTGATAGTTAGAAATAAATGTATCGATATATACAGAATTCGATAAGGAAACAAATTTAAAAATAGAATATTACAACCAAAAAGGAAATTGATAGGCTGGTAATAGAAAGAGAATCATATATACATTTAAAAATGAATAATTAGTTTTCATAATGTTGATTGTTCGAGGTAAGTGGTTTTGTCTGTTTTGAAGTTAATAATGTTTTCAGTCAAGGTCTGAGAGGTAATTTTACCCCAACTTGATTGATTTCATTTTTTATTGATTAATAGAAAGACCCAGTCTCGAAGAGAAGTGTTTGAATAATAGTTAGTTGAATAAAATATTTTGGGTTGTTGTAACGATGTTTACACAGCATTCGTTTTAATCCAAGTGATGGAATTTTGGAAATATAAAAGTAAATATTTCCCGAGTATAATTAAAGTAGTTGGGAAAGAGATAAGTGATTGAAATTGTTTCAATTACAAATAGAATATATTTTCTAACCACAGAAAATAATAGAAGGCGATGTATGGAAATGTTTTCCAAATAGCGTAAGAGGCCAAGATGACTATTGATATTATTTGGTTAACAAATATTGATAGAGAAATAGAGAAGTGAATTAATTAATGAAATATTAATTAACAGGCCCGGTGATTGATTGATGTTATGGATGAATGGATGTTGTTTATTTTTCGTCGATAGTTAGAGAACCGACTATCGAAGTATTTGCCAATATCGTTGTCAATATGGAGAGACCGGTTGGATTATTATCCGTGAACCACTCTGTATTGGCAGTAGCGTTGTGAATCAGATTATATGAAGGTAATCGAAGATGGTGTAAAGTGCAAGGGCTTTTTCTAATAATAGGAATTGTGCCTTCGGTTTCGTTCAGTCCCAGAACGAACGTATATGGACGGATGTCTGACAAAGTATTTCCAATGATCGAATATATTGATCTATACAAATATATATGGTGGCAACGGATTTATTCCCTTAGCATAATATCCAGAATATTTATGCAAATCAATTAGTGATTAACGGATCTGACAATGTGGCATTCAAAGTGATTGTGCTATCAATTAATAGAAAGTAATCGTAGCCTCAGGCCTCAACAACCGGGAAATGACAAAAATCAGGTAGGCAGCATGGCTATGTGGGTCACTCCCATTAGGATATATTATAACCTATCTAGAGATTCATTTAATTCCTTATTCTATTCGATGTTGTCCCATTCGGGAAACGGTTGTTGATCCCAACCGTTGCTGATATACATTCGATACACTCAAGCGAAATGAGTGGTCGGTCATGTGTGGGTCGACTTGAAGATCTTCTTGTTGAACCCAGTGTATTCCTCTCTATAGATATACTATCGGCAGGGGTCCCATACCTTGTCATGTTGGAAATCCAATCTCCAATAAACGCCCTGCAGTTTTTTATTTTATACTATGTATGTGGAGCGTGAGATGCAAGCATTCCGCTAAATTGTTATTTATTTGATTTAGACACTATTATAATATCGCTGGATTTTGTATTAAAGTAATTGTGTTATAGTAAGGTAAAAACCATCCAGGTTTATGTGTGGGCTGGTCTTACTATTATCTTTTCTTTCGAAAGGATTTTGGAAGTTAAACAATTGGTTGGAGTTTACTCACACCAGTCCCACGATTGACCCAGAGTTTATTTTGTTTGTTTCCCTAAACTCTTGGGTGCCCAAATTTGTACGGGTAATCAAGTAGTAGGGATTTTACAGATTCATTTGGAGGAGCTGGAAGCAGGAGGCTTCACTAGTTAGCTATAGACTATCATATTTCCACTGTGTACTATGTTGTATCTGGAAACAGGTGTTTATAACTATTCCAGGAATAACTGTTGTGCTCTGATAATGGTATGTATATAAAGTTACTGATTTTTATTTCAAAAGTTATGTTATATAATATATTTTACTCACTCTGCTATGAGATTTGTCTTCTTTGTTTTCTCCTATTCTAATATTTCTTTCTTTCCATTTCTCATCCTCTAACTTCTTTCTAATAATGATTCGTATTTCTGTGCAATTTGGGTTGGACGTGTGGTATTATTAGTCAACTCAAATAGTACGTATTAGCGGGCCGTTACAAATCATATCAGAGTTATAGAGCCTAGTTAGTATGTTAAACTCTAAATAGCACCCTCAAATTCTATTTTCAAATTATCTTTATAATTTGATTTCAAACTCCTTTCAAAATGATTTTAAATTATCCAAAGATTTTTTACTTATGATTTTAAATATATATAAGTTTTTATATACCAATTATATTATATATGTGTTTATAATTATATTATATAGTTCTATATCATTTACATATATATAGTTTTTTAATTATACGTTTAAATTATATGTTACTACGTTTTTATACTTGAGAAATTATATTTTAAACAACTAGTTTTATTTTAGGAATTTCCAGAATATATATTAGCTTAAAAACTTTAAAATGATTCAAAATTCAAAATTCAAATACATATGCCGGCATACATGAAATGACATGTCGACTTGTAACTGTCACAAACTTTTAAATTTAAAATGATGTGTCTTTTCATATTTAAAACATTCCAGGAATGGTTATGTCCCTTGGAACACTATATAAAGGGTCTGATTTTGAATATTTTTAGAATATATCTTCTCCTTCTTCCCTCTTTGTCTTACACTGTTATTCTGCTTAATTTTCAAAGTTTTTACACTTATACTCTGCCAATTTCAATACAAATTATATTAATCTTCTTCTATTCTCAATCTCTATCAAATACTCCATGTTTGGAAGCGCTACTCAAGAGTTCTAGGGCTATTGTAATCATAAATAAGAAGGATGTGTTCCTTATAGCCCATAAATCAAAGAAGGGAATTGGTGTTAACCTTGTAGCCGTGAAATCAAGGGTGTTAAAACAGTCTTAACCTTGTAGTCGTGAAATCAAGGGGGCTGTAATCGAATATTGATAATAATAAAACTCTACGCAATCCAGTGTTGTGCTAGACTGGACGTAGGAACAATCCGAACTAGTATAAAAATCTGTTGTGTTTGTTCCTTTTTTGCATTTTACTTTTACTTATATCTGTTTGTTTGATTGTTTCTGTTGTATTCTGTGATTCACATAATAATTCAAGAAGTTGATAATTTGTTAAGATTTCTATAAGATTCCTAACAAACACTATTCACCCCCCACTCTAATGTTAATTTTTCCTTAAGATCTTTTAACTGCATCCCAAACATTTTCAAAATTTACTAATTAATAATAAACCAAAATTTTACACTATTAAAAAAATGGTTAGATTTAGAACATAAAAATTTAAACCATGTACTCATTATTACGATGCAAAAACATCAGCAAATATTTATGAAAATCATTTCTTTTAAACATGTTAAACACGTAGTATTTGGAAAAAAAAAAACAATTTACCTTTGAAGTGTGTACCAATATCATGCACGAAGTGCATGCTGTAACGCTAGTAGAGTGAATTATGTTTAGTTTGTTTCTAGAACAGGGATCCCTTGTTTAGGATTGGATCTAGGAGTAGTGGAAGGAAAGCCATTATCGTGGGAAGCAAATTTAATTGATGGTCGCACATTAGGATTGTAAACTTTTTACTATTTTACCTCTTATCAACTTCTACTAACTAAAATTATATTGGAAAAATGGTAGACCATTCGATTCGTAAGATTTACCAAACCACATGGAAATAGTAGTACCATGGTGATAATAAACAATATGGTAATTGCCATACATATCTCAAACCATGCTACACACACACACACACACACACACACACACACACACACATATATATATATATATATGCAGCAAAAAGAAAAAGAAAAATGGCTCACTGACCAAGACACTTGTTCTTAATTTTTTTTTATACTAAAACATCAGTTAGAAGAAACACTCGCTTTAATTTTAAAAATCTTGATCAGGATGAAAATTTGACAGTTAATCATGAGGTGATTGAGAAAGAGGCTATTAAATATTTCAATGAACTTTACAATAGGATAGTCAATGAAGATAACTTACCCAACATCATGCCTAAAAGGCTCGTCAATGCCCATTGTAGAAGATTGATATCCGCTGAAATCATGGGTGAAGAAATTATTGAAGCTCTGAAGTCTGTACATACTGACCATGCTCTAGGACTTGGCGGTTTTGGATCCGCCTTCTTCCTGAGACATTAGTCTAACCTGCAAAATTATGTGTTATCAGCCATACAAAAAACTTTCAGGAATGGAAATTTTTTGTCATACATTTGCCTTATTCCAATAAAAGATAAACCTTCCAATATTGCGGATTATCAACCTATCGCTTGTTGCAATGTATTATACAAGATATTAAGTAAAGTGACTTGTAATAGAACGAAAGAGGTGTTACTAGAACTGATAGATAAGTGTCAGAGTGCTTTCTTAAAAGGTAGGAACATATCTGAAAACTCTGTGCTTGCACATGAATTGATTAAAAAAATTAATAAGAAAGGTGGAGAATTTTGTTTGAAAGTTGACCTTCAAAAAGCTTATGATAAGATAATATATCATTTATTGTTCATATGGTAAAATGTATTGGGTTTCCAAATAAGTTTGTGGAACTAATTAAAGAATGCATTACCACGCCCATCTTTTCCATTCTGAGTAATGAATTTCCAAAAGAATTTGTTTTGAGTAATAGGAGGAATAAACAAGGTGACCCTTTGTCTCGATATCTGTTTGTTGTTGCTATGGAACATTTCTCTCTTTAGATGAAGATAACTTTCCACAACAAGAGAATACAAACTATCCGAGATTTCCCTCCTAAAATCAGTCATCTGTTATATGTTGATGATTTAATTATTTGTCATAAATCAAATTGTGGAGCAACCAATGAGGTGAAAGACATTTTTAATAGAGTGGATACATTTGTGGTATTGTAGGTTAACGAACAAAAAAATTGGTATTTTAATGCATTTTGTTCAAGAAGGGAGGAAATTCTTAGAATACTTAATGTGTCAGAAGGTGAACTACGATTTCAATATTTAGGGGTTCCTCTTACCACAAATAAAATTGCTGACAGAGAATGTGCTACTGTGACACCCCACATCCCTTAACGTCACCCATATATATGTGGATGCGCTAAGTTTTATAGAGCCTTAGGTATAAAGAGGCTAAAATTGTAATAACCCAGATTTTTAGCCATTTAATTTTGAAACATTTAAACTGGTTTTAAATGTTGTATTGATAATTTAAAAAGGATTTTATAATGAATTTATTTATAAAACAAAGTTTTAATGTATACTTTATAATATAACTTAAAACAAGCTCGAAATAGTCGAGGTAGTTCATAATTTAACGTTTCGAACTTCAACTGAATATATAGAATCCAATATAAGTCGGAATTCAAAGAAACAAGAAACGTTAAGATCTATTTGATTATATTTTTCGAATGAAAGCGAAAAATCAAGATTTCCATATTATAGATTTTGGTTTTTGCCCAAATCAAATTTTCAAATAGTCGCTATGGAATTCGTTATTAAAATACAGTGATTTATTATATAAAATAAAAGGGGATTTTAATATATTGAGTAACAATTTGTTTGAAACTCAACCAGAAGTATTTTATTTTGATACTGTGTGAAATTCTACCTGAGTATGCCCAATTGCAATATTTCCTTATTATTATATTGAGATGTTTTAAAATTGATTTATTTTAATTTAAATTGGACCTTTAGAAAGGGCTATTATTCAAACGACCTCGTTTGCGATGAAACCAGTTCTATCGTGTCCGAAATATTTAATTATTGTTAGATTTCAAGTTTCGAGCCATTCGGAGTCGTTACATGAGCGTGGGATAAATAAACGTGAATCAATTAGCGAATTTAATATTTAAAATTCACTATTTTTCCAAATGGACTCGGTGTTCGATGAAACAAGTTTCGTTATAACCAGAATGTCTAACTATAGCGCGATGTAAATTTTCATCGCAATTGGAGTACATATGTAGTCACACGAAATTGAAATAGCAAACTTGAAATAGCAAACTTGAAATAGCAATAATATATTCTGATAATATACCAAACTTACTCTATAAAATATCACCAACTTCCTACTCATTTGGAAACCCTTAAGAAAAGTCTTCTATCGTTTTCTTCAAGCCACCATCTCCAGACAAGAGAGAAAAAAAATCGCAACTTCTAAATTAGAGATAAAGTCCATTTCGAAACGAAAATTCATGATTCTAATTTCATTGATTTTCTTTTCTTAGACTCTTCAATTGAGTATATTTCTTCTTTGGTTCAGTCAAGTTCCTAAAACTCGAGTTTTGAGCGTCAAAATTAGGGTTCGGAATTTTGGGATTTTTGACATTTGTTTTTCGATTTGGAGATTGTAGTGGTGCCAATTGTGGGATTTTTACACCTGCATAACATTTTGTGGGAGGATTTACTTTTAAAAAATCTTGTTTGCTTGTTGGGTTGAGTGTTTTCATGTCGACATCAAGATGGTAATGAGGATGTCGAGTTAGGCGTTTTGGTGTTTGATGTGAAGGGTTCGCGAGGGGGTAGCGTGTGATGAATTCAGGGAGGGATATAGTGCTTCTGGTGATCAATACAGGAAGCAGTGACGAAGGGTTTAAGGGGGAGTCTGTGCATTGGGTGCACAGTAGTCGAAATGAGGAAGATGGGTGAGTTTACCGGTGTGGTCAATGGAGATGGGTTTTACTATGAGATGGGTGTTCTCAGTATTTAATGGTGGAGAAGTTACAAGGGAGTTCACGCTTGGGGGTGTATGGATCTTGCATGACAATTTTTTTTGAGAAGTAGACTGTTTGAAATTTCTAGTATGGAAGTGGAGGGTGAAGCATGTAGGTGCAACACTGTTGCGAGCTTCAGAAGAATATATAGGAGAAGAATCAAAGTGCAGACTTTGGGTGAGTTTGAAAATAGGAATACTGGAGGAAAATTGTTTATCGTAGCCAAAGATGGAAAGAAGTCTCAAGGAGCATTAGCGTTAATCTTAAAATTAAGGTTTCGATATAATAGTGAATTCCAATTACAGCTCCACAACCTCCACCATATTTGTCATTGATTCAATGTCTTACTTAGAGTAAAAAATGAAGTCTCAAGCTTAAATTTAAGGTTCATTTATTTAAGTATTACAATAACTAATGATATTTAATAGTACATGAGCTCGTAAATATTTTATTAATTTCGTCTATAAGCATAATCCAACAATGTCAGTTACACTGAAATAGTGATGCTGAAATATGCATTCTGGAACTAATGTAGAGGATGACTAAGCTATAGGAATTTCAAGGAAAAATCAAACATCGGTTTGATTTTAATCGGAACCAAAGCAGAATAGACAACTGCGAAATGAGGTGAGTAGACTCACTAACTCTGCCTCATTTATACTTTTATATAAATGAGTTTTGAATTTATCTATAGTAATTTTATACTGTGTGATGGTTGTTTGGATGAAATGTTGATAAAATTTGTTGATATAATTACATCGTTGGTCGATTATTAGTTCTGATATTTCATATTGATGTGAAATAATATCATTGATATGATTAGCATCTGTGGATGCAGGGCAACAGATTGGAGGGATCCAACTGGATTCCTCAACATTTTATTTACTATTTATTTATTTATTTATTGTGATATATGATGTGATATACGACCGATGATTGATTTTGTTGTGGTTGAATTACACTAGCCCAAAATTTTGGTATTTAAATACCTCAAAATATTTTAGAATTTAGAAAAGATATTTAGGTGTTAAAAGGAAATTATTTCCAGAATAGAAATTATATTTCAAATGGATTAGAAACATAAACTTGTTTAAGTGAATTAAACAAGAAGTTGCTTGTAATAATGATTTTAAATAAAGTAAAATAACTATCATTGGATAATGTAATAATATAAATTCAAGCATGAATTTACGAAGTGGAATTGGAAGTTGGCTCGACAAAAACGATGAGTTTCATAAAAATCAGGATGTAAATTGAATAGAAATAAATCCGTAGGGATTTACAATTGGAATTCGACTACATCGAATTTGCCATTAAAATGATTTATTTCTGAAAAGATGACATTTATGGTTTGAAAAGATAAAGACCAAGTATTTTAAATTAAAATGGTAAGGGTTCTATAAACAGATAGCTATAAATGGATTTATAATAAATACCCAATGCAAATTAGTTGAATATGTAAATATAAGAATATGATATGTAAATAGAATAGAGAAGTAGAATAACCAAATAGTTATAAATGAGTTATAATTATAATTGTATAAAATGAAATAAAAATGGAGATTTTGTAAGCAGGTTTATATTGGTTTTAAACCAATAATTTTATAATGGAATTTGAAGTCATTTTGGAATTTATAAACCAAATTATAAATAATTTGGGCCTTAAACGAGAATTTGTAAAAAGGAAATGTGTAATCGAATTTTATAAGCGAAGGAAATCCATAAATGGACATTATAGAATTGAATGGGAAGTTATAACATTCAACATGTTATAGTCGTTGTTTTATAAGCAAAGTATTGATTTTATAAGCAAAAGAAGGGATATTAAAAGAGAAAACCAAAAACATTTTGAAAGTAGAAAATTGGATATTTTGAAATGGTGTTTCAATTAAAGCGGAAAATTGTTTTGGTAAAGTGAATAACGACTTGAAAAGCAGATGTTTTGTAGTTGGGAATGGTTATACAGGGATTTGGATTTGGCAATAAGATTTCAAATAAGAATTTGAATGGAATAAAAAATTGAATTGATCTGTAATGATGGGGTTATTCCAAAATTTTGAATGTTATATTCCTAAGTTCAGAATGTCGATCGAATATAAGATTTATTCAAAGAAAGTTATATATATTGGAATTTGACAATGTTAAATTTGGGGAAGTATTAATTACTTTCCGTTTGAAATAAAGTTTTAATGTTTTATTTTTTTATTTTTACTTATTTAAAGAATAAGATAAAAAGTTATATTTCTAAATTAAAATTTGGAAACAACGATTATAAACGCTACTGTTATGATAAATATTTTGTAAATCTAAACAACGATTATAAACGCATAGATGTTTTGTAAATCTAAACAGCGATTTTAACGCTGCTATTATAATAAATGTTCTATAAAGCTAAACAACGATTTTAACGCTGCCTTATAATTAATGTTTGGAAACAGCGACTATAACGCTACCGTTATAATCAATATTTTTTCGTAAAAGAAGTGGATTCTTAGATTGAATTCGAAAGTTGCGTTAGCGAGGTTTTGTTTGAAGTTGTGAGCTTGACTATTCCAAAGTTGAGAATGTTGTTTAGTTAAGGTCTGAGAGGTAATTATACCCCAACTTGATTGACTTCATAATTAACTAAGAAATGGTTAAAGTTTGGTAGTGAAGATTGGAAAGGGATCCGATTAGTAAATGAATAATTAATAAATTGAGTAATAGCAACAACTTTTATTATGTAAAATGGGTTAAACAAAATGAAATGGTCTTGGAAAACATTTTCCAAAGTAAATCAGAAGTGGTTTCTAAGGACCGAAAATGAAATGATTTGGGATAACTAGAAGTAAGTAATATTAATTGGAAATGTTTTTTTTCCAATGTTAGTAAAGTATATTTTCTAAAATATAGAAATAAAAATATATGAATATATAGAAATGTTTTCAAATTGGAATAAGAGATATCTTCTTGAATAAAGAAATAACAACGTTGGAAATGTCTTCTATGAATCGAGATTTGAAAGGATATGGATGATTGAAAAGGGATTTTAGAATCGATAATATAATAAGGAATTAATATAAAAAGGGGGTTAGTGTTGTTTGATGATTGATCGGTAGAAATTTCCAATTGGGAAATAGGATTGTTGATTGTATGGATGTTCCTTTGATAGTTAAATCACCGTCTATCAAAGTTTTTGTTTATTTTATGCCTCCGTTGTCAATATGGAGAGACCGGATCAGGTTTAATATCTGAAAACCACTCTGCATTGGCATAAGCGTTATGAATCAACTTATGCTGAAGATATATGAAGATGGAGAAAAGTGCAAGGGCTGTTTTGTTAATCACAGGTAGAAATTGCCTAAGATAGATTAATCTAATGGTGCCTTCGATTTGTCCGATCCCAGGACAACGTATATGGACGAATGTCTGACGACATGACATTCAAAGTAAATGATGGCAAGAAGTGTTGAAAGAAAATTATGACCACAAGGCTCATCACCCGGGAAATGACAAAAATAGGGCAGGCAACATGGCCATGTGTGTCATTCCCATTAAGGGTATTATCACCTAATCTAGAGAAATTTCATTTGCTTCTTATTCTATTAGCTGCTGTATGCTTTCGGTAACGGTTGCTGATCACAACCGTTGGTGATAATATGCACGATACACTCAAGTTAAATGAGTGGTCAGCCATGTGTGGACCGGGTTGCAAGACGTTCTTGTTGAACCCAGTGTATTCCCCTCTAGAGATACACTATCGGAAGGTGGTCCCATACATTGTCATAGTCGGAATTCAATCTCCAATAAGCGCCCTATGGTTTTTGATTTTATATTATATATGGAACGTGAGATGCAAGTGTTCCGCTATATTTCTATTTATTTGATGTTGACACTATTATAATATCACCGGATTTGTTATCAAAAATATTTTGGTTATCGTAAGATAAAAACAATATGTATTTATGTGCGGATCGGCCTTACGATTTTCATTTCATTTGAAAGGATTTTGAAAGTTAAACAAGTGATTAGAGTTTACTCACACCAGTCCTATAACTGACCCAAAGTTTATTTTGTTTGTTTTCCCTAAACTCTTGGGTGCCCAAATTTGTACGGGTAGTCAAGTAGTCGGGATTTTCCAGATTCACTTGGAAGAGCTGAAAGCAGGAGGCTTCGCCGGTTAGCTATAGACTATCATATTTTCCGCTATGTATATCTGGAAACGGTGTTTATAACTGTCCCAGAAATTGTTGATGTACTTTGATAATGGTATACGCAAAACAGATTTGTGTTTCAAAAGTTTATGTTATATAATATATTTTTTTCCTTACGCTGTGAGTTTGTGATCTTCGTTTTCTTCTGTTCTAATATTTCTTTCTATTTCTCATCCTCTAACTTCTTTCTAATAATGTTTCGTATTTCTGTGCAATTTGGGTTGGATATGTGGTGTAATTAGTCAACTCAAAGTGTATGGAAATTCGGTTCGTTACAAAAATTCACAAGACATAAATATAAAATATAGCGGAAACTTTCAAAAACATTAAATAAGCAGTCAAACCACAGTACTGATTACATTTAAAATACCAGATAGTCACCATCATAAAAATGAACGTACTGTCTTGTGGAAAATAACATAGTACAAAAATAAAACCACAAAAGTTATACCTCTCAAAAATCAATACAATGATCAAAAGACAAGAACTAAACCAATATATGAAGAAAGAAAGAGTCTAATACAAGATGAGCCAAATAGTCAAGAATCACTACTAAGACCCCTTACCCTGTGGACCTAGGGGAAAAGGAAGAGTGGAGGAGAAAACAAACTAGGTCAGATATACGTTTGGTGAGTTCTAGTATTTTTTAGCATGAGCATAAGATAAGGAAGAATTTAGACAGATGAATAATTCTAAAAGTAATGGACATAAAAGAATAAGTGAAATGGCAGAAAAGAAAAACACTAATAAGATAGGCTTCTCATTAATACCATAAATTTGTTGCACCAACTGCCAAATTATTATAATTAGCTTTACCTAATTTCTACCTATTTATAGGCTTCTTTACCCATAATGTGAATAACCTGTGTCAATTATAGAATTCGGGGTTATCAATGCCAAACCCATCAACTAAATGGACACATCCATTAATCACAGGCATTACAGCATCTTATCTTCCCCAATCAGAATGGTGCACACTCACTGTTCCAGCGGAACGCGCCCGTACCCACCTCGTTTGAACCACTTACTATCTAGTTCAGTAAAGTGTTCCCTAGCCTCTACCTAGTGCGAGACTCCATGATAACAAAGGGATACTGACTGATACGAGTTCCCAAACAAAAGTGCATTTGACTCAATTCACCCCTAGACTTGGCACCTAATTTATACATAGTATTTCATTATACCATTAGGCCTCTTATCTTTCAAAATCAGCCCTGCAATGCCAGAACAGACCTAATCTATGTGCCCTTTATCTTCCACAATCAGCACCAGGCTGCCGAAACGGACTCCCACTATCATAGCTTATTAATCTCATGAAATTTAACTTAACACATTTAATTTTATTAGTAGTCCAGTATAACCACATGTTATATTCCTAGGTTGTAATTAACATTTCTAATTAATGTAATCTTTTTTATACAACCCTTTCCCCGTGTTAGTTAATGTCAAATTAAGTGTAGTTCATTCTAATTGATATGTTTTCTAGTTACATGTTACATAATGTATGATTAAATATAACTTATTCCAATTCATAAGTTTGAATATTCTTCAATTAAGATTTATCATAAATTATTGACCCTTTATTAGATGTAATATTCACCCATTTCCAACATTCCCAAAATCTCCTTTTTAGTTTACATTCCATATTGTCCCAAATTTTTATGCAAATTAATTGATAGAAGCCTAGGCTCTCGTTGGCCTAGGATCAATGCAAAAACAATTAAAAGGAGAAAACTGGTCTTGTCTACTCGTAAGGCCTAAACTCAAAAATGAAAAAAATAAATTAAACAGGGCATTGCAAGACTGTAAATAAAATCGTAGTAGAGAGGGGGGGATAAAGAAGAAGAATTGCTAACGAAGAAATAAACAATTGAAAAGAAATAAACAAAAACAACAAATAGATTGTAATAACTTGCTGAAAATAAACTTATAACACTATAAATATAAAACTTGTAGATTCAAGCTATTTTACTGTCCAATCTTTCTTATGTAAATAATTGGTCTAAAATTCACAAAAAACTAACACAGAAAGTATTGCTAATCCAGAAAAGGCTTTAGAAGTAGAAGAATCCTACAGAACAACAATTTGGCAGTATTCTGACTTATTCCTTAATTTTATTTCAATTTAGAACGTAGTTGGAGTGGAGGCTGAGGAAATGAAGGAGCGGCGTGGGGGAAAAGTGAAAAGTATATGTCAATTTATAGGTGTAGACGGATAATCTAAGCCTTAGGATTTTAGTCTCAACTCTTAAAACACATCAGCAAGAAGTCTCCAGAAGTGTTCAGCAGGCTTGGTATCATGCTAGGCATGAAATCGTGCCCAGCTCAATATAGGTCGACCTACCTCCTATGTGGGTCGACACATTGGTCCCAGGTCGACACAGCGTGGAACCAGTTATGGGCTGGTAGCCCAATTACACTGTTGATTTTGTTTGGTTATTTATTTAATTTTTGGTTTAAATTTCAAAGTTCAACCAATCATAACTTATTCATTTTTCATCCGTTTTACGCAAACTAAAAGTCTATCCAAACCAAGGTTTTAAATCTCGGATATCGGTAGCGTTTCGTCTCGGGGATTTTATAGACTCGGTCTCATATCGGGGGAGATCTCGGACGAAATGAGTCTAACTCAGGAGTTCATCTCGGATTTTCATCTCAGGTCTAAAAGTTCATATCGAAACAATCTCGGGGTACATGATATGTTAAAAATGATATTTTAACAAAATAATTTTTACTAATGCTATCAAAAACATAGTAAGTTAAACGTAAATGCAAAATAACTTTGTTATTCTTTATTTTGCGAAATAACATTCATACTCTAAATTGTAATATGCTTAAAACAGGAATATTATTAGATAGGAAACATTAAAAGGATCCGAAACATTTAAAAATTCAGCATAAATGGACCATAAAATACATAATTTCATAAGTAACATGTATATAAAAAGACGAATATGAAAATCATAAGCATTGTAAAACATATACGAATATACAATATAGTCATTTAACATGCAAAATGTAAAATAACAAAAGATCGATATGGCTGGATTTGAGTTTTTTAATTATAGTCCTAGTTCAGACACAAATTTAAATTTTAACCAAAAAACTAAGATCTCGGACAGTATTCCAGTATTTTGTCTCGGTTGATATATCGTTCGATATTCCAATATCTCGGGCAATATATTTGAAAGGAGATTTAGAGTGATATTTGCTGTTTCGTTTCGGTAGGAGCCCAAAACGAGATATTGGAGGAGAACTCGGGCGATATTTGTGAGATTTGAAACAGTGATCCAAACCAAAATTTTGTAATGGACGCAAAGGTGAAATCCTCCTTACCTAATTCTAAATATTACTTAAATTAATATTTGTTTTATTATCCTTTTCTACGTGCCCTTATTTCTGGTATTAGAGATAGACTTCAAGGTTGGAGTTTTAGACTCTTATCATTGGCAGGAAGAACTGAATTATTTTATACAGTGATTCAAGCAAAGCTTTATTTCTGGTTGCAAACATTTCAATTACCAGATGCTACTATTAACAAATTTGAAAGTGTTTACACTGACCTTATGTGGAAAGGTGGACTTCATAAAATAATATATTTGGATCTTTGCAAACCCAAGAAGGAAGGGGTGTTGGTCTACGTAATCTCAGAGTGATGAGAGATGTGTTTGCTATGAAACTTGGGTGGAAAATCATTAACTCTCGGGGTCCATGGGATAGATGGATAAGACAAAGGTACATTAAGGGTAACTTTTGGACCATGGCGATAGACAATGATGCCTCTTCCACTTGGAAGACAGTGCTTAAGACATGAGACATGTTATCTAGCAACTGTGTGAAAGAGATTGCTAATGGAAAAGATACTGACTTGTGGCATGATCCTTGATTTCAAGGCAAATCATTGGTCTAACTATTACGTTGGGACACATAATCTACTTTTGGTTGTCCAGGAAATAATGTAGACCAAAAGTTGGCGATTGAAGGCGGCAAATTGGTTAACTCCTAGTAAATAAAGAACATCACAAAAGTATTGTACAAGATTCTCTTTATATTGGTAGAGAAAGTGATACATGAGACTCAAACAAACTTACCACTAAAAATGCATATGATCAAATTGGACCAAGAATCCTACTGTAACATGGAAGGAGGTAATCTAGAATCCGATTAATGTGCCTAAAATGGCTTGCACAACCTACAAAGCACTAATGGGTCACCTCCCAACTCGTGATCGTTTGTGCCAATGGAGACTAAATGTGGAAGCTAATTATGTTTTATGTAATGAAGAAAAAGGAACTCAACAACACATATATTTCTAACGTGAGTTTACAAGAAAAATTATTTCATAAATTTCCAGTGTCATCAACTTACAAAACATGGGTAATATTTTAGGAGACTTAGTAGTGTATTTAGCTACTAAATGGAAGAAGAAAAACATGATGACTGACAAAGGTAGCATCTCCTTCACTATTGTTGTTTAGTGGATATGAAAGGACGCAACATGTGCATATTTCAACAAAAAGTTAGAGATGTTGAAGAGATCATCAGATTAATTAAATGTGACATCAGTATCAACATGAAATTTAAGATGATGAGAATACTTACATCCAGTCTAGGAGGCAGAGAAGGCAGTGTGGAACATGTGGACCGATAGGAGATAAGTGTTGAAAGCCTAGATAGCATGCTTCATCGCCGGTTTCCATGAATGCTTTGACCTAATTTTGTACTTGTGATTTGGGAAAGTGACAGTTTGTATTAAGTGGCAGTTTGCATTTGATTTTGTTTAATTTTGTCGGTTGAAAAGACAATTGTCGATAGAGTACGTTGCACTACTCATTTTCTTTTGAGCTATCATGACTCAATAAAGCCTCTACCCATTTTCAAAGAAAAAGATAGCGACACCACATACCACTTAGCCCATCATAAACGAGTCAAACAAAGAATGTAACACCCCACGTCCATTAATGTCACTCACAAAGGGAATGCATTAACTTCCATGGAGGTTATAAGTGAATATAGAACAGAAAAATTACAACAAGACAGATAATAAGTAGTACTTGAAAACTAAAACTTCATTTTATTTCAGCGGAAACATGTTTATTACATCACAAAACCATTAATCAGAGTCAAGTACATTATCCATCTTCATAAAACAAAATACATAATACCATTACACAAATAGCCATTAAAGAAGATAACAAGCTGGACTTTACTTCAAGGGTCCAAGCTTTCCAAAGAGATGAAGCAATCCAATCAAGCTCCACTAGAGCTGGGCCTAACCTGAGGACCTGGAGGGGGAAAAGGATAGAAATGGAGAGGGTCAGACATAAAGTCCGGCGAGTATGATAATTCTAACAATACTATTATCAAAATAACTAGACTAAGGCATAATCTGGAAGACAAGTAAATGTCTATGAACTATTAAGAAGATAAAGATAGCGTTTAAGATAACGTTGAAGATAACGGTAAAGGCATACCAAATTACTAACGAATGATTACTACACTGCACCGCACATTACTACACTGCACCGCACCAGTCACCCTAAAGGTTGATTCCACTTGCTTCACACAGAAACATATAAATAGCCTTACGTACCCCTAGCTGACTACATAGGTGTCGTCTGCCCCTATCTCCACTAGGTGTACCCCACTACCCACTTTCGATCGGCTCCCTACTCGTAGATACCCGTGCTGGCCCCACAGTGGGGTGTATCATGCCCCTAAAGTGGCAACCTGATACAACTTGAGAATGCACGGCTTATACCTACACGATGCAACAACGTCTTACCTACCAGCCCGGGCCCACACATGCATATGAAACCCGTTGGACTTGCGTTGCCACCGCTCCCCGTTTTGGCCTCTTATAGTCAAACTCAGTATGCATGTCCCGTCCTCGACTTGGGTCGAGCCCACAAAGATACGTTTGGGATACTAGTTGAAACAGGGCCCCACAAGCTACCCACCTAAGCTTGTCATTAATATATCCCACTTAACCCTCTTAGTCATGTTCATTTACATGTGTATTTGGTTAAGTCTTACTAATCGTATTTCACATGCCACTAAGGGCACCCCCTAGATTCCTCATGCCACCCAAGGCACCTACTTAACCCCCATGTCCCACCTTACATGTTTATCTGGTTAAGTATTTCTTAATTCATTCAGGCCATAACCTCATAAAGACCTCTCACATTAGACTGGCATTTATGGCAACTGGATTTGCCGGGCGGGTCCGGGCAGTCTTACACCATAAAAGAGTCTAACCTCGTGTCTTTACAACCGTTATGCTTTAGTTTAGGCCTAGGACCTATCACATTGGGCTGACATTTGTGACCACTGGATTTGTCGGGCGGGTCCGGGCAGGTTTACGTCACAAACGAGTCCAACCTTGTGTCCTAAGCATTGATTAACACTTAAAATCTTTTACCCCAGTTTTAATAATTCCCTATTCAAATTATTAATTAAGTCAACTTTTAATGATGTCCATAATTGACTCAATTATGGCCATCCACTTATGGCATGCAAAATCATATCAATTGCACCCCAACTTTTTAATATTAAATCCTTAATATTACCCCTACCCCACGTTTATACGTTCGCTTATTCAACGCATAATATAGGCTAGACTTGTATAGTCTAACACCTAGCACAAAGATAAATTATCATAACATATAGACAATTAAAATAAATCTAATCATAATAGGGGTGAAACTTGCATAAACTACACATGTTAAGGATCAAAAGGTGTCAACTTGTTAAATGTCTCAATTTACATGATATGACATAGCCCAAATCTATACATAAACTTGCATATGGGGTTTTTAGGCAACATAATGATGGTGTGAACTAGCATAGGATATCACATATTTCATAGCATAATTCTAGATGTCATAATAGATGTCTTGGTATATGTTCATAACTTTTCTAATCAATCTAACTTGCATATGTGACTTGTCATATCGATCAACATAACCCAAACATGATGATTTAATTAATATGAACTGACTAGCATAGATGGTAACATCATGGCCTTTTTAACATGTATGATTCATCACAACTTAGCATAGAAACTTTCAACATACATAACATCATCATAGCATGATTTACAACATATAAGATATCATCATCACATAACATTGGATTTACAATATGCATGATAGCAAAAGGGGTTTACAACAACATATATGATAATTCACATCATCTACTCATAATCCATTCATAACTCAACCTAATTAAAACGATAATAATCTTGTTAAGATCATCATACTCACAATTTAGAGAAGAAAAGAAAGAGTTTTGCTTTGGTTTAGGGTTGAGAGAATTAGAATTGAATTTGCTTTTCTTCTTTCTTAGTTGGCGGCGGCTCCATTGATTTCCATGGCGACGGTAACTATTCTATTTTAATTAGGTTTAGGGTTAGCATTAGGATGTATTTATAGGTGTAGGAAGTTATTTAGGACCATTAGATTAACCCTGAACCATGAGAACCAATCAAATGCAAAATCTGCATTTGAGCGAATCGGCCCACGGGTTGACAAACACCCTAGATTAACCCCTAATCGATCCAGCGGGGCTCGGGTCGACCTCAAAAATGGGCCGGTTCGGTTATTCCCCCTCCCAATTCGCTGTTTTGAACTATTTTGCATATTTATTTATTTAATTTATAATATATATATATCAATATATATATATATATATTTCTCTGCGCAACCCATTTCACTTAATTCTTTTCTAAAAATTAAGTATACTTTAATTTGTGAATTTTAATGTTATAAAATTACGGGGTGCTACATTCTCCCATCCTTAAAGGATTTCGTCCCCGAAATCTCCAAGTCAAGAAGAATGTATATCCTACCATCTAATTGTCCATCTACTCAACCATCAAACACCAGCATCCATTGTCCTTAAAAGACTTATAATGCTTTAATGTTTATATGCACAGTATGTGTATATGTCCATATCTAATGCAAAATTAGGCGGTCTACTGATTCAGTCGACCTCCTTAGTGCAATTCATGATAGTGCCATGCGTCCAATATGTATGCAAAAGATTCCTAATGATACATATTAATTCTATATGCGTGCACAACCATCCACCCGAATGCAGCAACTATATGATAATACAACCATTATACATCCATTTTACTAAATACATCCATATATATGCAATATGCAATATGAAGTGACTGAGCCGATCTGGTGCCTAATAGTGTGTGTATATGCATCCACGAGCAACCACTAGCAAACACTTGCATCCACTTTGCATCCACCATACATAACATGTCTCAAACACATGTTTCAACCATAGGATTATCCTAACTAAAGGTCAAAGATACTAGCGAGAGGATATACTAAAGATAAGATAAGTACAAGCTAAGCGATAAAGGAGAAATTAAAGGACATACCCTCAAAAAGAAAAGGGTATCATGAACGCATCTTCTCTTCCGTCTCCCAAGTAGCGTTGCTCTCATCATCTCCCCATTGCACTTTGACTAGTCTGACCTCTCGATTCCTCAACCTCCTGATCTCTGACCCAAGAATGCGCGTAGGAGCTCGTCGAATTGTCGCATCACGCTCTATCTCCACCTCCCTAAGCAAGCTCGGCTCTACCACTTCCGCGGTCTCGTGCAAGCACTTCCTCAAATGTGACACATGGAATACGTCATGTACACCACTAAGTCTCTCGGGCAACTCCACTCTATACGCCATCCGTCCAATCCTCTCCTTAATAGGAAACGGCGGTACAAACCTTGGTGCTAATTTCCCAATGGACCCAAAGCGAATAACGTTTCGTAATGGAGACACTTTGAAAAAGACCATGTCCCCAACTTCAAACTCGAGATCTGTCCTCCTCTTATCCGCATAAGATTTCTGCCTATCTTGCACTGCTTTCATCCTCCTTCGAATCAAGTCGATCTTCTCCGAAGTCTCCCTAATCATATCGGGCCCAAGTAAGATCTTATCCGTAGATTCCCACCAACATGTAGGTGAACGACAAGGTCGTCCATAAAGAGCTTCGAATGGTGCCATACCAATGCTGGACTGAAAGCTATTATTATACGCGAACTCAAACAATGGAAGATGCTCTTCCCATGTACCCCCAAAGTCTAGGATACACAGCCTCAAAAGATCCTCTAGAATGCGATTCACCCTCTCGGTCTGGCCTTCCGTCTGAGGATGATATGCGGTGCTCAAACATAACTGAGTCCCTACCGCCTCTTGTAAGCTTCTCCAAAATTCACTAGTGAAAATAGGATCGCGATCGCTCACTATGCTAGAAGGAACACCGTGCAAACGAACTATTTCTCGGACATATACAGAAGCTAACCATAGAGCATTCCTCTTACTCTTCACGGGAATGAAATGGGTGCTCTTAGTAAGTCAATCTACTATAACCCAAATCCCCGTGTTACCTTTTCTCGATCTCGGTAATCCTTAAATAAAGTCCATCGAGACGCTTTCCCACTTGCATAGTGGAATCTCCAATGGGTGAAGTAACCCACTGGGTTTCTTTTGCTCCGCTTTTACTTGTTGGCACACCAAGCATCTAGCAACATACTCGGCTACGTCCCTCTTCATACTGGCCCAAAAGAAAACTCGCTTCATGTCTTTGTACATCTTGTCCCTGCCGGGATGAATGGTCATCTTCGAATGATGTGCTTCGTCAAGAATAGTCTTCCTTAGGTCATCGTCTTTTGGTACACAAAGTCTACCGTCCCTACGTAACCAACCCTTATCATCCAGGGTATACCTACGGAGATAGCTTGATGACTCCCCTCCTTTGAGCTTTTCTACTAACTCAACTAACTGTGGGTCGTCTCGCTATGCCTCGCCAATCCGTCCCAAAAGCGTAGGTCTGACCTCCAAGGATGCTAGCAAACCGAGTACGAAGTCAACGGAAGGTCTAAAGTCAAACATCGAAATGAATTCTAAACTTTGTCGCTCAACAAACAAAGGACTTAAGGATAATCTTTTTCTACTTAAGGCATCGGCCACCACGTTACCCTTGCCAGGGGTATATGCTATCTCAAAGTCGTAGGACGCTAAGAACTCCATCCACCTTTGCTGTCTTAAGTTCAAGTCCTTTTGAGAGAATAGGTATTTTAAAGATTTGTGGTCAGTGAGTAGTTCGAATTTCTCGCCAAGAAGATAATGACGCCAAGACTTAAGCGCGAAAACAATAGCGGCCAATTCTAGGTCATGTGTAGGATAATTTTTCTCATGCGCTCTCAACTGCCTTCCACCATAGGCTATTACCCTACCCTCTTGCATTAAGACTGCGCCTAGTCCTATCCCACAAACGTCAGTATAAACGGTAAACGGCTTACTCCCGTCTGGCAATACTAAGACTGGGTCTGAAGTCAAAGCTCTCTTCAAACGTTGGAACACATCATCACAATCTACGTCCCATGTGAAAACTAGGTTCTTCTTCGTCAAGCGTGTCAATGGAGCTGATATCTTTGCGAAGTCTTTGATAAACTTCCTATAGTAGCCAGCCAACCCCAAGAAACTTCTCACTTCGGTAGCATTTTTAGGAACCTTCAAATCTTGGATGGCCACCACCTTCGCGGGATCTACAGCTATTCCTTCTTTGGAAACCACGTGTCCTAAGAACCGTACTTCCTTCCTCCAAAAGTGACACTTAGAAAATTTAGCCTTAAGGCTATGCGCTCATAGGGTCTCCAACACTTCCCTAAGATGTAGGGCATGCTCTTCTTCATCCTTAGAAAAGATCAAGATGTCATCTACAAAGACTACCATGAATTTGTTAAGGTACTCCCTAAACACCCTACTCATCAAATCAACAAAGTATGCGGGGGCATTTGTCAAACCGAAGGGCATCACTAGCCATTCATAGAAACCGTCCGGAGTCCTAAAGGCAGTCTTGTCAATGCTATCCTCAGCCACTCTCAACTGATGGAAACCAGTGGCTAAGTCCAACTGCGAAAACACTGAGGCGCCAACTAACTGATCGAAGAGATCGTCAATCCTCGGCAGTGGGTGTCTGTTCTTCTTAGTAAGTTTATTAAGTTCTCTATAGTCCACACAAAGTCTAAGGGACCCATCCGCCTTCATGGAAAATACTACTGGAGCACCCCACTCCGATATACTTCGTCTTATGAACCCCTTCTCAAGCAACTCCTTCACTTGCTTACCGAGTTCCCTCCTTTCACGTGGAGCCATGTGGCGTACTGGCAAAGATACTGGTTTCGCATTATCCACAAGATATATTCGAAAATCTATCTCCCGCTTCGGAGGCAAGCCCTTCACCTCCTCAAACACATCCGAATATTCTCGGACCACTCTAACAGATCGTAGATTTTCCTCAGATGCGTCAAGTGATTCTAGATAACTTAGCATAACCGAATTTATGGGATTACAAAAGATTTCGAGAGTGTTTCCAAGGCGAGTCACGAGCCTAACTACTCTCCTTTCACAATCAAGAACGGCCCCATTTCTGGATAACCAATCCATTCCTAAAATTAGCCCATAGCCCGTGAAACCCAACACATAAGCATCACATCTAAATTCAACGCTAAGTATGGAAATTTTCAAATCCAAACACATCATAGACAAATAAACTGAGCCCCCAATTGGATTCGAAACAACTAAGGGATCCTCTACTAAACTGGTGTTTAAGTGCAGTGATTCAACTAATGATGTAGAGATAAACGAATGTGATGCGCCCAAATCGAATAAGGTACGAACATGATGATCAAACAGAAAAACTAAGCTTTCAACAGAAATGGTTCTACCTCGTTCTTGCAGCGGTGGGACCGCGAGAGCCTGAGCTTGTCCCCTTGCCTGCCCTGGTGCCATAAGAGCCTGCACCTCTCCTCCCGAGGTAGCTCTTGCCCTCTGCCCCTTCTTCGGGCAGTCCTTCACTAAATGTCCCGCATCGCCACAATGAAAACAGCCTGTCTTCTTTTTCTTTCGGCAATCCTTGCTTCAATGCCAAGAACCTTTCCATATATAGATTTTCTTCCGCCCTTGAGAGAAACTTCGCCTCGAACCTACATCTGAAATCCGCCCAAGAGTCAACAGGACGCTCCCCATAATGACCTCCCACCAAAACGAGGCCTCTCCCTTCATCAACCAAGCTGCTAATCGAACTCTCCTCCCTTCTTCTACTTCAAAGATTTCTAGCAATTCTTCCACCTCCTTAAGCCAATCTCTAGCTTCCACAAACGTTTCTGACCCTTGAAATGGTTTTCCACCCATAGCCTTGAATTCCTTGCACGTCTTTGCAAAAGTATCTACGCGAGGAGGAGGAGGAGGGACGGGTACAACTGGTGGTGGTGGAACATTGGCTGGACCTGCAGCGACCCTAGCCTCTAATAACCTCCTATACCATCCTGGTATCGTTACACCGTCGGGTAGATTAAGATCTTCAGCCATGCTAAAACGAAAAAGGAAAGATTCAGAATAGAGAATTCGAAAGATAATGACATGGGCTATTGGGGATTATGTTTTTTTTTCTTAAAAACTTTTCTCTTTAAATTTCTCATTAAAACATGTTTTTGAAAGCACTTCTTCCAAAAATAACTATTTTTCTAAAGTATTTTTATCTGTTCTGGTAACCTTAAGCTCTGATACCACGTGTAACACCCCACGTCCATTAATGTCACTCACAAAGGGAATGCATTAACTTCCATGGAGGTTATAAGTGAATATAGAACAGAAAAAATACAACAAGACAGATAATAAGTAGTACTTTAAAACTAAAACTTCATTTTATTTCAGCGGAAACATGTTTATTACATCACAAAACCATTAATCAGAGTCAAGTACATTATCCATCTTCATAAAACAAAATACATAATCCCATTACACAAATAGCCATTAAAGAAGATAACAAGCTGGATTTTACTTCAAGGGTCCAAGCTTTCCAAAGAGATGAAGCAATCCAATCAAGCTCCACTAGAGCTGGGCCCAACCTGAGGACCTGGAGGGGGAAAAGGATAGAAATGGAGGGGGTCAGACATAAAGTCTGGCGAGTATGATAATTCTAACAATACTATTATCAAAATAACTAGAATAAGGCATAAGCTGGCTGACAAGTAAATGTCTATGAACTATTAAGAAGATAAAGATAGCGTTTTAGATAACGTTGAAGATAATGGAAAAGGCATACCTAATTACTAACGAATGATTACTACACTGCCCCACACATTACTACACTGCACCGCACCAGTCACCCTAAAGGTTGATCCCACTTGCTTCACACAGAAACATATAAATAGCCTTACGTACCCCTAGCTGACTACATAGGTGTCGTCTGCCCCTATCTCCACTAGGTGTACCCCACTACCCACTTTCGATCGGCTCCCTACTCGTAGATACCCGTGCTGGCCCCACAGTAGGGTGTATCACGCCCCTAAAGTGGCAACCCGATACAACTTGAGAATGCACGGCTTATACCTACACGATGCAACAACGTCTTACCTACCAGCCCGGGCCCACACACGCATATGAAACCTGTTGGACTTGCGTTGCCACTGCTCCCCGTTTTGGCCTCTTATAGTCAAACTCAGTATGCGTGTCCCGTCCTCGACTTGGGTCGAGCCCGCAAAGATACGTTTGGGATACTGGTTGAAACAGGGCCCCACAAGCTACCCACCTAAGCTTGTCATTAATATATCCCACTTAACCCTCTTAGTCATGTTCATTTACATGTGTGTTTGGTTAAGTCTTACTAATCGTATTTCACATGTCACTAAGGGCACCCCCTAGATTCCTCATGCCACCCAAGGCACCAACTTAACCCCCATGTCCCTCCTTACATGTTTATCTGGTTAAGTATTTCTTAACTCATTCAGGCCATAACCTCATAAAGACCTCTCACATTAGACTGGCATTTATGGCAGCTGGATTTGCCGGGCGGGTCCGGGCAGTCTTACACCATAAAAGAGTCTAACCTCGTGTCTTTACAACCGTTATGCTTTAGTTTAGGTGTAAAGACCCGCAAATTCCCACCCTTTGAATCGACCATAAACCACACAGGTCTGACCAAAAAGTGAAAATCTACGAATACTTTAACTTTGGGAATACAACATATTAAAACAACAACATAATACTTTTATAACATATCATATAATGTTACATCAGAGTACAGAATATCGGAGTACATTGAATAAAAAAAAGCGGAAGAATAAGTTACAATAATTAAAATATATTGCAGTGGAAGAAACACAGCGGAAGACTCTCTATCTCTGGACACAGCTTTAAGCTTCAACCCAGAATCCTGCTTAATATATCTGCAAAAATAGCTACTCGACTGCCCGTGTGGAAAATATGGGCACCCGAGTTTGCCAGTGGACAAACTACAGGTCAGTCATGGGACTGGTGTGAGAATTCTACTTAACCTATATAATATAATAAGGCTAATCACAGGACCACGCCACTTTCGCGGAACGGGTTTTCTCCTATAGATTGCCAGTGCATGACTAAAGTAAATCGTCAAAATAACGCAATGCTTTTTATAAAAATGAAACCATTATAAGACCCAAGTCCCATCACACAATGTAACGCAAACCGGAGGATAGTGTTTTACCTTATAATGATCAAAAGATGCTTGATACGATAAACACGATATTATATAATAATAGTGTGCAACCAATTTGAAATACATCAAAGTAAATGTATTAATCCTAGACGGCATGAGTGCCCCATCCCACTATGTCGCCATATATAGGTATACAATCAAAACCGCATGATGTCGTATTAGAAATTTGGGTTTCCATCTGAGTCAAGGCTAGGGAGGAGATCCTTACCGATTCGAGACACTCTAGCAAATGCCCCAGGATTGGTACTCTGTCCAACCCTTGGATCCTGCATGGCCGGTCCACACTTACTTTTGTGGATTAGAAATGCCTGAACACACGTTCCTCGGTCCTTTTGGACCTATAATACGGCCAGTGGCGACCGCATAAACCGAGGCCTTAAAAAATCCAACAACCACAATGAATAAATGCCAGCGCTGGTAGGTCCCTGGCACCACTCTAGCTAGAGAGAAACGTGTGCACTCCCTGCGTTCCCTTCTCCCGTTTTAGACTCTACCGGGCTGTGAGGCTCGCGAAGTCACGATATACACAAATCTATGCCTAAATAGACTGTGCTTTGATCATCAACCACAAGGCTCCGCTTTGCAACAATAAGCCTTGATCAAGTGCAACTTGGCATACCACATCAACAACTCATATCATGCGATCGGTAATCATTTAACATACAAAAGGGTGTTAAGTAAGAGAATAAGTCCTCCGTCACCATGCATTTATATATTAAATAAAAACCAATTTAATTACATGAAATAAATTTCAATGTCAGGCATGCTATCCATTTACAAGTCCGTTCTGGGTCTGAACGAAACAACGTATCCGTCGATCTCCAGTACGTCTGGAAGATCGTCACTTTTTACCTTGCCTTGGGGGATCAGTCCCAATTCAAGATATCGGTCATCATCAACCAAACGATGTGAAGTTCTCAGGTCTTCAGTCACAGTCTTCATCTTCGACTCTTGATCGTCGTGATGATTATTCAGAATGGGTTAGACCCGGTCTTTCTGAATAACTCGCGTATTTGTAATTAAAATCAACCATACGTCACATTCCAACTTTGAATATCCTTTTAAATAAAAATTATTATCTATGTTAAAAGGTTCTCATTAATTTTATCAAAGATAAAATAAATTACATTTTAATCTTTCTAAAAAGATTTATTCATATTCCAATTTAGATTTTTAATACCAGAATCATTATTACAAGATTATTAATTTCAATAAACCAATCTTGTCTTAAATTGGGTTAAAGAACTAGTGTCATTTAAAACACAGTTCACGATAAACCCAAAACCAATTTCCAAAATATGGAATTTCTACAAAAACCAAATCAACAAATAATCGTTATAAATTTCTGTACCGGACTAACATTATAAATGGAATAACGGCAAAGCCTCTTAAATTCCATATATAATATCGGTCTTCTTTTACAGAAGCCCATCTCGATTATTATCAATCGAATTTCCACTTAATTCCAATTTAATATATTAAATTGGAAAATTCTAATTTTAGAAAAATCTTCTTTTAAATTTATAAAATAGATTTATAAATTTCAAATAGTAATTTCAATGTAAATTGGATTAGAGGATAAATGTTATTTAAAACATCGTCCACTACAAATCCAATCTACATATCAATCACCAAACATAATTGTTAAGATCTAATGATCTTAAATAAAAGATTTATCCTAAAAATATTAATAAATATATTTTAAAATAATCAATTAAATATTATTTATGTAAAATATTCTTTATAATACAAAATCTTTTATTTTACAAAAATTCTTTTATTATGTAAACATTCTTTATTTAAAAAGAAATTCGGCATTGGAATGCGACTCAACCATGCACCATATAATTTGGGTCATATGGGTTTCATACATTTCATGTATAGGGTAATAACAGGAAATAATTCTCAATCCATCCATTAACAACCAGAGTGACGATTTCAACTGTGCGAGCATTAAAATAAAACAAGAACGCTCATCGCAGCCTGTCGATCAATCGATAGACATATAATTAAACATTGGGATTTGTGTCAGTCAAGTATCGTCCCAATACCCGTGTGGGGTTTTCAGCCAACAACAGTTCATATAAATAAGTAAATACATAATTGGTTAATAGGTTTAACCAATTTCAATTTCACTAAACATGTCACTTATAGCGAGTAAAAATGTATTTTACTCGTATGACTTCCCTATATACTTCTAAAGTCACATAAACAGTAATTTATTTATATAGCTTTATTGCGGATGACAAATGGAATATAAATTCCATTATATTTGTATGAAGTTTCTTAACAATACTTTTCAGTGTATATTTTGACCAACAATACAATTGTATATTAGAATATAAATTCTAATGCAAGTTTGCAAATAAAAATTGGATTTTATATTTGCATATAAATTCTACTGTATATTATGCAAATAAAAGTGATTCTTATATTTTCACATAATTTCTGTTTTCAACAAAGATGAGTAAAGTGATACACTCATTTTGTTAGCAATTCTATTTCAACAAATACAGTGTAGATAAAAGTGTATTTCTAATCTTGTACTTTTATTTGTACATAAAACACAAATAAAAGTGTATCTCATGTATTTGTCTTTTTATTTGACAAAACAATGTTAATAAAAATGTTCTTTTATATCTTGTACTTTTATTTAACAAACAATGGTAAATAAAATGTCTTTTTTAACCTTTTACTTTTATTTAACAAAACAATGACAAATAAAAGTATAATTTTCTTTCTATGCTTTATTTTCATCTAAAAATTCAAATAAGATATATAACTCTCTTTTTACTTTTTCTTTATAATAGAAAATGTAAATAAAATGGTTCACACAATTTTGTTCTTTTTCATTCACAATAGAAAATGTAAATAAAAGGATTCACATTATTTTGTTCTTTTTCATTCACAATAGAAAATATAAATATGTGTATTTCTAAATTCCATTCTTCTTATTTACATAAGAAAATGTAAATAATTGAAATTTCAAATTCCATTCTTTTTACTTACATAAGAAAATGTAAACAAATATATTCTAAATTTTATTCTTTTTATTTACATAAGAGAATGTAAATAATTGCATTTTCAAATTCTATTCTTTTATTTACATAAGGAAATGTAAATAAATGTATTTTCTAAATTTTATTCTTTTTATTTATATAAGAGAATGTAAATAATTGCATTGTATATGCGATGCGAATTTCACGTCTTTTAATTACATAAGAATGTAATTTTCCATATCATGCGAATTCTCAAATTTCCAGTTACATATAAAAGTGTAATTCTTAATTTACAATGCAAATCCTCATTTCTAATTACATAAAATGTAACTTTTTAATTCACGATGCAAATTCTCTTATCTCATTACATAAAAATGTAATTTAATTTATTCGTGAATCTTACTTCTTTATTACATTATAAAAATGTAATTTTTTTATTTTACATTATAAATTCATGTCCCAATTACATAAAGAAATGTAATTTTCATAATACAATACAAATTCATATTTTAATTTCATTGAAAAATATAATTTTTATCATACCGTTATAACTCATATACAAATTACATAGAAAAATGTCATTTTTATTTTATCGTTCTAATTCACATCTAAATTACATAGAAAAATGTAATCTTTATTATGCGATGGGAATTCATATTTTAATTATATAGAAAAATGTAATTCCTATCATACGACATAAATTCATATTTAAATTACATCTAAAAATGTAGTTTTTACCCTACAGTGCAAATTCACATTTGAATTACATGTAAAAATGTAATTTTCATTCTACCGTTATTTTTCATCTCTAAATTACATTGAAAAATGTAATTTTAATCATGCAATGTAAATTTACATTTTTATATCATAGAAAAATGCAATTTTTGTCATACGGTGCAAGTTCATATATAAATTACATATAAAAATGTAACTTTTGTTATGCAAAGTAAATTCACCTTTTTAATTACGTATAAAAATGTAATTCTATTCATATGGTGCAAATTCATTCATAAATAACATATAAAAATGTTATTTATTTCATGCGATGAAAAATCATTCATAAATAACATATAAAAATGTTATTTATTTCATGCTATGGAAATTCACTCATAAATTCCATAATAAAATATGTTTTATTTCATACAATGTAAAAAAAAAAACATATTCTTTTTATGTCCAATGTAAAAATATCATCTTTTTATATTTCTACTGTAAAAATATCAGTTTATATATTTCACAATGTAAAAATATCAACTTTACTATTTTACGACGTAAAAATATTCATTTTCCTATTTTGCAGTGTAAAAATATGACTTTTCTAGTTTACAATGTAAAAATATGACTTTTTCTATTTTACAATCAAAATAATAACTTCTTTATTTTAAATATCAAAAAGATCGTCTTTTTATTTTCATCGTCAAAATTTCATCTTTTTGTTTACAATATAAAAAGATTGTCTTTTTATTTTAAATATAAAAAGATCGTCTTTTTTTCATTTTCAACATCAAAAAGATCGACTTTTTATAATAAAAAACAAAGTTGTAATTTTTGTAACTGAAATCAAAGTTATAATCTTTGCAAACAAAATCAAAGTTGTAGCCTTTGTTAACAAAACCAAAGGTATAATCTTTATTAACAAAACCAAAGGTTCAATTTTTATAAATAAAAATAAAGTTTTAATCTCTATAAACAAAAATAAAGTTTCAAGCTTTATAAACAAAAACAAAGATTTAATCTTTTATAAACAAAAACAAAGATTGGTTCTTTGTAAACAAAATCAAAGATTTGTTCTTTTGTAACCAAAACAAAATTTCATCCTTTATAATAAAAAATAAACAAAGAATTAGTCTTTATGAATAAAAAAAAGGTTTCATCTTTATAAATAAACAAAAAGATTTCATGTTTTATAAATAAAACAAAGATTCATTTGATACAAACAAAAACAAAGATTCATTTTAATGAATCAAAAATAAGGATCGAATCTTTATTAATTTTATTCATTTCAAAAATAAAGATCAAAACTTTGATTTGTCAATCATGATAAAAGATTAAACTTTATTTATAAATCAAAACCAAAGATTAAACTTTTTATTATAATCTTTCTACTTGTCATCGAATAACAATTCCCACAATCAATTCCAACACCAATCATGCAACACATCAATAACAATATAGGCCACAAACATCAATTTCCACTATACAACAATTCAATCCATACAACATTCATTTTGTATAATGATAATATAATTAAATTAAATTAATTATATATATAAAAAAAATATAGAATCTCACCTTGATTGTTTCTGAAATGAAGTGATTTAAATCAGATCTCGTGTTTGGAGTCACAGCGGTTACGGATCTGAAAGATTTCAAATTGAAATTTATGTAAAAATTAGAATTCTGGCCTTTAACAACTGACACAGTGACGCTTAAAAGCGTGACAAAATCTGAAGCTATTTACCTCAATTTTCAGAATTGTTCAAAATTTTGAATGCGGATTTTGGGAGCTGTAGTCGACGGTTTTACGAACGGTTTGCGGGAGATTGAAGAGCTACGAGAGGGCTATCTTCACCGGGAGTTGGAGGAGGTGCAGCTCAACGTGGAGGGCGCGGTGGGGGTGCAAAGGCCGTGGCTTTGCGGAGGTGGTGCGGTGGCTACGGTCGATGAGAGGTAGTGATTCTTGTCGGAGATTGAAGAGCACGAAAATCTCTTCGAAACGTGTATTTACACGAAGGATTTCGTTGAGAATTGAGGGAGAAATCGAAGTTTGAAGTTTTAAATGTTCATGGGTTCATGTTGCGGCTGAAAACGACGGAAGAGGACGGATGAGCAGTGTTTTTCGGATTTTATAATATTATATTAGGTTTTCCTAATCATTATTTAATAATTTAATTAGCCCGTTAAAGCCCGTTTTGGTCCGAACTCCGATTTAGGCCTGCTTACTATCGCTCTTAAGGTTTTGACACCTTCTGAACGCGATGGGCTATGTCCCGGGCTCCAATTCCGAGGTCTATTACGATTTTTGGAATAATTACATTATTTTATTAATATTTTAATGTGTACCGTACATGAAAATTCATCGAGGTCACAAATTAACTTCAAAAATTCTCGACAAATATATATAGCTATGTTTTGATGCTGTGGACATATGAAAATTAATTTCGTTCGATTCTGAGCTCGTATGAATTTTTTAATGAATTTTTAAAGTAAAAAATTTGCCCGTTTACACTGAAAAATCAATTATAATTATATTTTAATTCTAAAAATTACCAAAAAAAATCATTTTTAGCTTTGTTTTGATGATACGAATCCAACAAAAATTATTTCGTTGAATTCCGAGACTGTTTGAAAAATGACTATTTTTAAGGCCAGTATATTTAATATTAAAAATATATTTTTAAACAAATAATTTCCGAAACTTGAAATATATAAGTGTTTACTGTTTTTCAATGTAGAAACATCATTCTGAACTCAATGGAAGTGGTTTCGAGTTCAAATTCCTTCGTATGCAAAAAGTAGCATTTTGAGCTTTATAAATTTCATAGCGACCTTTCTAAATATTGAATTGGCCATAACTTTTGATTTCCGCTATAAAATTTCAATTTTTCGGGTTCATTGGAAAGATATTTTTAAATAGATTCTAATAATTTTGGTTTCACTAAAATCCGTTAAATTTTGCATCATGTACGGTCAGTCAAAGTTCAAGTTTGACTTTTCAAACTACCGCGTTATTTCTAACTCTTTTGTTAATTAAAATTAAATCACTCATTCTAACTTCGATTTAAATCAAATTTGTGATCATTATTATTTAAAATAGATTATTTAAATATTAAAACTCATTAAAATCACTTAAAATAAAATTTTAAATTGGCCCCAAAATTCCGGGTTGTTACAATCTCCCCCACTTAAAAACTTTTCGTCCTCGAAAAGGAAATGAGCTAAAATTCGTTTATTTACCTAATTAAATTTTCCATTCTTTTATTTATTGTTTAATAATTTCATAGGTTGAATTAATATTCACACAACACAATCATCTAACAATTAGTTGATTAAATTTTCAAAAATATATAATTTATATATATTCAAAAATCATATTTTCTAAATTCTGATTATATATATAATTACAAATACGTTAGTTATAATCTTTCCACTCTGAACTCATTCTAGGGCATTACTAACCCCATCTCTAATGAGTTTCTCATTCTAGGATACTGCTGATCTTATCTCTAATGAGTATTCTTATTGGATATTACTAATCCAATCTCTGATGAGTCTTTTGTTCAGTTCTAACAAGTTGTACCCCAAAGATTTGAGCTAACCAGAGCTCTGATACCAACTGTAAAGACCCGCAAATTCCCACCCTTTGAATCGACCATAAACCACACAGGTCTGACCCAAAAAGTGAAAATCTACGAATACTTTAACTTTGGGAATACAACATATTAAAACAACAACAAAAGACTTTTATAACATATCATATAATGTTACATCAGAGTACAGAATATCGGAGTACATTGAATAAAAAAAAAAGCGGAAGAATAAGTTACAATAATTAAAATATATTGCAGCGGAAGAAACACAGCGGAAGACTCTCTATCTCTGGACACAGCTTTAAGCTTCAACCCAGAATCCTGCTTAATATATCTGCAAAAATAGCTACTCGACTGCCCGTGTGGAAAATATGGGCACCCGAGTTTGCCAGTGGACAAACTACAGGTCAGTCATGGGACTGGTGTGAGAATTCTACTTAACCTATATAATATAATAAGGCTAATCACAGGACCACGCCACTTTCGCGGAACGGGTTTTCTCATATAGATTGCCATTGCATGACTAAAGTAAATCGTCAAAATAACGCAATGCTTTTTAGAAACATGAAACCATTATAAGACCCAAGTCCCATCACACAATGCAACGCAAACCAGAGGATAGTGTTTTACCTTATAATGATCAAAAGATGCTTGATACGATAAACACGGTATTATATAATAATAGTGTGCAACCAATTTGAAATACATCAAAGTAAATGTATTAATCCTAGACGGCATGAGTGTCCCATCCCACTATGTCGCCATATATAGGTATACAATCAAAACCGCGTGATGACGTATTGGAAATATGGGTTTCCATCTGAGTCAAGGCTAGGGAGGAGATCCTTACCGATTCGAGACACTCTAGCAAATGCCCCAGGATTGGTACTCTGTCCAACCCTTGGATCCTGCAGGGCCGGTCCACACTTACTTTTGTGGATTAGAAATGCCTGAACACACGTTCCCCGGTCCTTTTGGACCTATAATACGGCCAGTGGCGACCGCATAAACCGAGGCCTCGAAAAATCCAACAACCACAATGAATAAATGCCAGCGCTGGTAGGTCCCTGGCACCACTCTAGCTAGAGAGAAACGTGTGCACTCCCTGCGTTCCCTTCTCCCGTTTTAGACTCTACCGGGCTGTGAGGCTCGCGAAGTCACGATATACACAAAGCTATGCCTAAATAGACTGTGCTTTGATCATCAACCACAAGGCTCTGCTTTGCAACAATAAGCCTTGATCAAGTGCAACTTGGCATACCACATCAACAACTCATATCATGCGATCGGTAATCATTTAACATACAAAAGGGTGTTAAGTAAGAGAATAAATCCTCCGCCACCATGCATTTATATATTAAATAAAAACCAATTTAATTACATGAAATAAATTTCAATGTCAGGCATGCTATCCATTTACAAGTCCGTTCTGGGTCTGAACGAAACAACGTATCCGTCGATCTCTAGTACGTCTGGAAGATCAGCACTTTTTACCTTGCCTTGGGGGATCAGTACCAATTCAAGATATCGGTCATCATCAACCAAATGATGTGAAGTTCTCAGGGCTTCAGTCACCGTCTTCATCTTCGACTCTTGATCGTCGTGATGATTATTCAGAATGGGTTAGACCCGGTCTTTCTGAATAACTCGCGTATTTGTAATTAAAATCAACCATACGCCACATTCCAACTTTGAATATCCTTTTAAATAAAAATTATTATCTATGTTAAAAGGTTCTCATTAATTTTATCAAAGATAAAATAAATTACATTTTAATCTTTCTAAAAAGATTTATTAATATTCCAATGTTGATTTTTAATACAAGAATCATTATTACAAGATTATTAATTTCAATAAACGAATCTTGTCTTAAATTGGGTTAAAGAATTAGTGTCATTTAAAACAAAGTTCACGATAAACCCAAAACCAATTTCCAAAATATGGAATTTCTATAGAAACCAAATCAACAAATAATCGTTATAAATTTCTGTACCGGACTAACATTATAAATGGAATAACGGCAAAGCCTCTTAAATTCCATATATAATATCGGTCTTCTTTTACAGAAGCCCATCTCGATTATTATCATTCGAATTTCCACTTAATTCCAATTTAGTATATTAAATTGGAAAATTCTAATTTTAGAAAAATCTTCTTTTAAATTTATAAAATAGATTTATAAATTTCAAATAGTAATTTCAATGTAAATTGGATTAGATGATAAATGTTATTTAAAACATCGTATGCACCTTCCCACCTATGGGGGAAGCCTACATCTTGATGCACCATCCCACCTATGGGGGAAGGCTACACCGCTGTCATCCGCTGTTAGTCTATTTTGGGTCACCCGCATCTTCAGCCACACACTTGCTAAATCATTTTATATCCCGAAGTAGGGAAAATCATTTCATAACATAATCACAAGTATAATTAAATCTATATAGATTTCTACTTTCAAATTATTTCAAAATCATCGGGTGTAGTCCTCGAAATCCTTTCTGTTTTATAAAATATTTTATAAAACATTCCCTATCCAAAATCGGGAATAATTCTTCTTTTTACTTAAGAAAATCATTTTTCAAAATCATTCATTAATTTTGAGATAAACAACATCACTAACCACCTTATAGTCAAATCGTGAAGTGTTTCACAAGGTGTTAGCATACTTATATGTCTACCCTACCCAAATGCTAAATGTAAAAACATATTTTGCTCATAAACTGGTCGAGCACAATCCATTCAGTCAATCAACCATACATGTCAATTTTACATGTTGCATTCATATGTTAAAAAAAACGTATTTTTAACAAACCAATAATTATTTCTTTTCTTCGGTTAAATTTATTTCAATGCTATAGATTAATGTCAAATAAATCTAACTGTCCATATTCCTTTAAATAAATTATTTTCACTAAGCATTTTCTAGCGAATCACAAATTCAATAAAAATGTAATTTTTATTGATTGACTTAATTTATCTCAACTTTGAATATTTTTCATCATTTCCATATACAATAAAGATGTAGATTTTTATTGTTAAGCCTTTCTGTTTCAAACCATGAATATTGTCATCATTCAAAAAAATGTAATTTTAAATGTTTTAACCTTATTATCCAACTAGGTATATTTTACATAAATCATTCTTTACATTTACAATGTAAATTTTAATGTTTCAACTATTTTATCCATATATGTAAATATTCATATATATTTTAATTCTAAAAATTACCAAAAAAAATCATTTTTAGCTTTGTTTTGATGATACAAATCCAACAAAAGTTATTTCGTTGAATTCCGAGACTGTTTGAAAAATGACTATTTTTAAGGCCAGTATATTTAATATTAAAAATATATTTTTAAACAAATAATTTCCGAAACTCGAAATATATAACTGTTTACTGTTTTTCAATGTAGAAACATCATTCTGAACTTAATGGAAGTGGTTTCGAGTTCAAATTCCTTCGTATGCAAAAAGTAGCATTTTGACCTTTATAAATTTCATAGCGACCTTTCTAAATATTGAATTGGCCATAACTTTTGATTTCCGCTATGAAATTTCAATTTTTCGGGTTCATTGGAAAGATATTTTTAAATAGATTCTAATATTTTTGGTTTCACTAAAATACGTTAAATTTTGCATCCTGTACGGTCAGTCAAAGTTCAAGTTTGACTTTTCAAACTACCGCGTTATTTCTAACTCTTTTGTTAATTAAAATTAAATCATTCATTCTAACTACGATTTAAATCAAATTTGTGATGATTATTATTTAAAATAGATTATTAAAATATCAAAACTCATTAAAATCACTTAAAATAAATTTTTAAATTGGCCCCAAAATTCCGGGTTGTTACATTAGGCCTAGGACCTCTCACATTGGGCTGACATTTGTGACCACTGGATTTGCCGGGCGGGTCCGGGCAGGTTTACGTCACAAACGAGTCCAACCTCGTGTCCTAAGCATTGATTAACACTTAAAATCTTTTACCCCAGTTTTAATAATTCCCTATTCAAAATATTAATTAAGTCAACTTTTAATGATGTCCATAATTGACTCAATTAGGGCCATCCACTTATGGCATGCAAAATCATATAAATTGCACCCCAACTTTTTAATATTAAATCCTTAATATTACCCCTACCCCACATTTATACGTTCGCTTATTCAACGCATAATATAGGCTAGACTTGTATAGTCTAACACCTAGCACAAAGATAAATTATCACAACATATAGACAATTAAAATAAATCTAATCATAATAGGGGTGAAACTTGCATAAACTACATATGTTAAGGATCAAAAGGTGTCAACTTGTTAAATGTCTCAATTTACATGATATGATCATAGCCCAAATATATACATAAACTTGCATATGGGATTTTTAGGCAACATAATGATGGTGTGAACTAGCATAGGATATCACATATGTCATAGCATAATTCTAGATGTCATAATAGATGTCTTGGTATATGTTCATAACTTTTCTAATCAATCTAACTTGCATATGTGACTTGTCATATAGATCAACATAACCCAAACATGATGATTTAATTAATATGAACTAACTAGCATAGATGGTAACATCATGGCCTTTTTAACATGTATGATTCATCACAACTTAGCATAGAAACTTTCAACATACATAACATCATCATAGCATGATTTACAACATATAAGATATCATCATCACATAACATTGGATTTACAATATGCATGATAGCAAAAGGGGTTTACAACAACATATATGATAATTCACATCATCTACTCATAATCCATTCATAACTCAACCTAATTAAAACGATAATAATCTTGTTAAGATCATCATACTCATAATTTAGAGAAGAAAAGAGAGAGTTTTTCTTTGCTTTAGGGTTGAGAGAATTAGAATTGAATTTGCTTTTCTTCTTTCTTAGTTGGCGGCGGCTCCATTGATTTCCATGGCGACGGTAACTATTCTATTTTAATTAGGTTTAGGGTTACCATTAGGATGTATTTATAGGTGTAGGAAGTTATTTAGGACCATTAGATTAACCCTGAACCATGAGAACCAATCAAATGCAAAATCTGCATTTGAGCGAATCGGCCCACGGGTTGACAGCCAAACACCCTGGATTAACCCCTAGTCGAACCAGCGAAGCTCGGGTCGACCTCAAAAATGGGCCGGTTCGGTTATTCCCCCTCCCAATTCGTTGTTTTGAACTTTTTCGCATATTTATTTATTTAATTTTTAATTTATATATATATATATATATCAATATATATATATTTCTCTGCGCAACCCATTTCACTTAATTCTTTTCTAAAAATTAAGTATACTTTAATTTGTGAATTTTAATGTTATAAATTTACGGGGTGTTACAAAGAATATATTAGATATAACTAAATATTTAGCAAAGAATAAGATTCACAAGACAAAAAAATACAATGAAAACATTTACAATAAAACAACTTATTATTCCAAAACAAACCTTCTAAATAAAACAACCAGTACATTATGATCCTTTAATTGGACATTCTGTGAATCAGAAACATTGTTACATGTCGGTATAACCTTTGCATGGTTATGACCAGGCTCTATGTTATTTTTAGGATTGATATCACTTCAGTCTCCTGTCATGTTAATGGGTTGAGGCTGATAGCAGTAAGGCTTGTTTCATTATGCTCTAGGCTTGAATTAACTTGGTTATTTTGAACAACAGAGTCCTAATTTGATGTTGAGATCCTGGTGCGTGTTCACAATGTTATTATTCAAAGTAATAATGTTAATTAAACGATTAGGGGAGTTGTACAATGGACACTGAACCATGTCGGATATATCTTAAACAAAACTAGATTGCATCTTATGGTTATTGCAATTCCCTTCTTGTTGATTTCGTTTTGAACTAGATAAATTGTTTGTGTTCATGCAATCTTTTGCCACTCTTCATACTAAGACTTCATTATTTCTTGTCCCTATTTGTGATGTCCGCCCCGAATCAGCCGACATTTCCTTTGAAATGCGTTGTACCGATGTCCAACTAGCACGGGACGGTCGTCGAAAGAAAAGAAAAGAGAAGAAAAGAATTTGAAACTATGAACTAACAAGGAACCTGTAGGATCTCTCACAGCGCGTGGAATAAAATATAATATTAACATAACTTTAACATAAAACAGGCGAGACAGTGCATAAGCAGAAAACTAAATCATCATAGCAGCGGAATCCATAATACAGCTTATGATCCAACATCATTACTACAACTTCAAATTTCTGTCTCTAAAGAAAAAGAAAGAAAAGGTACACTACTATGGCCAAGCAGTGACCAGCTACAACACAGGGAGTATATATGTATATCATACGTGGAAGCCTCCTGCTCGTCTCCAGACAGCTACTCGCGCATTACCACCTAACCTATCTTTAGTCTGCTCGTTTAGGAGCACCCAGAGTAATAAGAAGAGACATAAAACTCTAGGTCAGACAAAAGTATGGTATGAGAAATAAGCAACAAAACATAACAATAACAGGTATAACCCATTCATACCTGAACTTGGACCTACAACCAAAGAGTTAGCATAGAAAGTTGCACAGTACTCTAAGGTAACACTAACATAAAGTGTAAAAGTAATATGGGGTGTGAATGATATGGTGATAGCAAACATCAAACATATCAATCATCCTCACATCTCTCACTCAGTGCATAAAGCATACAATATCTACCACTCGATCACCCAATCCTTTGCTACGATCACTTTGCTCCATAGAGTCACAATGACCCCATTGCACTAATCCATAGCCACTAATCCATCTCTCAGTGGTGAAATAAAGTTATGAATATCGATAACCCCTTTGTACACGTCCCGCAGCAAAATCCAACTCATGAAGTTAACTCGTTGGTCCCTTTTGGGATCATGAGTAATAACCTCTCAGTTGAACTACCTTTACATACCGGGTTTTGGTCATCATCCCCGTTCGTCCTTCAGTTCAGTTCATGATCCTCCATATCGATTCGTGGTGCTTTGAAGCTTCGGTTCGTGATCAGGTTCCTCGGCTCGTGGTTCGCCCCAAGTACAGCTCGTGGTTCCTCCTTCCGCTTGTGACTCATGACACCAAGGCTCGGTTCATGGTCTGCTCCAGTTCGTGATATGTGGTCGGATCGTGGACCACCTTCGGGTCGTGGGACCCATTCATGATCCCTATCTTGGTCGTGGTCTTCTAGCTCACCATCCTATGATTCGCCCTCCTAGGGTTTGCCATATTCCTCACGGTCGGGGTGTGAGGTTTCGCCATCATCCTCACGGTCGGGTGCTTCACGATCCTAGGGGTTGGGTCGTGAGGGTGCTTCACGTTCCTAGGAAGCGGGTCGTGAGGATACATCACCATCCTAGGAGTCGAGTCGTGAGGATACTTCACCATCCTAATGGTCGGGTCGTGAGGATACTTCGCCATCCTAGGAGTCCGGGTGTGAGGATGTTGCACGATCCTAGGGGTCGGTTCGTGAGGGACAGGTGCTTCACGAACGGGAATGACCAATTACCTATAACTTTTCCAGCAAGCAATCCACGCCTTACGACGACATTTTCGACTAATCTAACTTTCCTATGCAATCAGAAATCACTCCAAACAGTAATATCAACCTATATAATCAACCATAAACACTAAAACAACAATATAACATGCAAATATGGATCAAGCATATCCAAAACTATGATTTTCCCTTTAATCCCCTTAATCATGATTTAACCTTACGATTAGCAAATCATATCCAAATTAACCTAAATTTCTAGTAGAGGCATAAAATAGTATTTCGAAATTTCTAAATATTTTTCCAAATTTTTCTGAGTTATATTTAGCTAATTAACACTATTCACCCCTAATTAGCCGTAATTAGTGAAAAACAATGCAAATCACCCACCTTAGCACTAAATTAATCTTAGATCTGAAAATATCTCTGATTTGGTCGATTCTCTATGCAACACAGCAGCTCCAACTCTGATTTGATGCTATTTTAACTTGATTTGATGTTGATTAGCTTGATTCTTGATTAGAAGGTGATTAGAGGTGTTTTTAAAAGGTAGAAGCCATTACTATGGTAGAAGGTAGAAGCCATTACTAGGGTTGAAAGAATGAAAGTGGCGGCTGCAAAAATGACAAAGAAGGGTTTCTCTAGTCCCTTTCAGTCCTTAAATACCCCTAATCCCGAAATCCCCTAATGGGCCTAGCTGCTAATCACCCTATTTGGCCCGATTAAGTTGTTTTTCACCTTCTAAACCTTAATTCAACCATATCTCCCAAACGGTAAGTCTGTTTGATTAATGTGACCACTCTACGGAAAGATAAACCATCATCCGAATATATTGGAAGTGGTTTCAGGTCAAAACTCCTTACCAGTCAAAAGTTATACGAGAAACAAGATTCGCTAGGGGTAAAACGGTCATTTAAAAATTGGCAAAAATCGTGAATATGGGAAATGACCCCAATAGTCGTTCCCCAAAGTTACATGACCATACGACTTCGTTTGAAAATGAAATAAATATTCTATGATTCTCCGATGCGTAGAATGCGGGTCATTACATTCTTCCCCCTTAAGAAATTTTGCCCTCAAAATTCCTTAACCAAAACATACAAAGGATCCCGCATGCCTATTAATCATTTGCAACAATAAAACATACATAATAATACAACAAGCCTATCCTAGCTTGCGGTTTACTAACAAGGGAGTAACTATAGCTATTAAAATCTTACCAGGCAAAGGGTTCTGGATACAACTTCCTTATGTTCTCCTCTGTTCCCCAAGTACAGTATTTCTCATTCTCACCCCACTTTACTTTGACTAGTTTCACCGTCTTCCCTCCGAAGCTACTTCGCATCGTACTCAACAATACGCATTGGTTGGCGGTTCCTAACCACTGCGGGTTCTACCTCGATATCATCTAACTGGTCTGGTGAAAAAGACACATTAGGGTCGTGCACAAACTTCCTTAACTGGGAAACATGAAATACGTTGTGAACTCCAGCCATCTTGTCAGGCAACTCAACTTTATATGCCAAATTCCCAACTTGTTCGAGAACTGGGAATAGACCAACAAATCTTGGTGCTAACTTGCCTTTCCTACCAATCGAATCACGCTCTTTAATGGAGAAATCTTGACAAATACAAAGTGACCAACGGAGAATTTCAATTCTCTTCGTCCCCTATCAGCATAACTCTTCTGTCTATCTTGAGCGGCCTCCATTCGCTGTCGAATAACCTTGATCTTGTCGGAAGTTTCTATTATTACTTCTGGTCCAAGCACATATTTCTTACCGGCCTCTAACCAACATGACGGTGAGTTGCACAGTCTTTTGTACGAAGCTTCGAATGGAGCCATACCAATACTGGATTGATAACTGTTATCATATGCAAGCTCAACTAGATGCAAATGGTCATCCCATGACCCACCGAAATCTAATATACAAGCCCTCAAGAGATCCTCTAATACACGATTCACCCAAATACTATCATGATCCAATCTAGTCCTTGGTAAACCATTAATGAAATCCATTGAGACTTGTCCCCATTTTCGTTAGAGAAATTCCAATGGTTGTAACAACCACTAGGCTCCTTTTTCTCAGTTTTAACTAACTGGAAATTTATGTAGTTCATCTCTCAATCCATTAACATTGGGTACAACCAGCATCCCATTCTTTCAAATCCATCCTTCTCTATCAAGTCCATACTTGCTCATCTCCTTGCTATCGATATCCATTTCCACCTTGAAGATGATTTCCAATAGGTTAGGATCGTTCCTCTGACTGGAATCAATCTGCTCAATCAAACTCGGTCTAACCATCAAACTCGCTAACGTTTCTGGATCCAATCCATACTTACATCTGAGATCATATCCCACGATATACTCTAGTTGCTTCCATTCAAGAAACATAGCATCTAAACTGTCATATCTCCTATTCAACGCATTAGCTATCGCACCTAGTCTGGTAGCACAGGCGTCTGTGCATGCCGTCATCTCTTCATTTGTTATTACCGAAATCCTACAGGTGATAGTCTACTCAAGGGAACAAAAATAGGAACAAACATAGCAACCATAGCATCCATCAAACATGTCATATCTATCATGTGCCAGAGCCTTACATACGTCGATACCTACTTGACTGGTCCAACCAATCCCAAGGCTAATGAAAGCCCCGCTTCCATACATATGTCGATGCCTACTTGACTGGTCCAACCAATCCCAAGGCTATTGGAAGCCCCGCCTCCATACGAACTACGTCCAACATACGTTTATCATCCAAGGATAACTAGATCGCGTCCAACAGATCCAAGGTAATGGGCACCCCCAGATACCCCTGCTTCGAGCCCGCCTAGAACACTATAAGTATCGACGATTTCTTGGTACTCTCATCAGAAGAGCTACCCACATACTCTGACTCAGTCTCGAGTATCCATTACTGACAAATCTCAAGTCCAACATGAGTCATCTCTCTATTTGTTGCATCTCCAACATCAACGAACAACCATTTTTCTTTTATGAGTTCAAGTCCAACTTGAATCATCCTAACCTTCGTTGTATCTCCATGATCAACGAGCACATCTTATCCCTTCGAAGTTCTACCATTCTTGAACCAATGAGAACATCAACATTGGGTCCTAAACAATTCATTACTTTGCAACTTTCTCGAGTCCCACTCGAGTCGTCTCATAGCCCTATCAAATCCAACTTGCGGCACTCCACACCATTGAACAATCTTACCATGTCACGGCTGCACATCACTCCTCAAGTAAGCTGAGATATCATTCAATGGAAATCACAACAACTATTTATATCTCACGCAAACCATCCCAGTTGAACTTGATATTCCCTAAGCACAAGCCCCAAAGGCCTAAACAAATATCAGACAAGCACTCAAGGAACATCTCCTCCGAATTCAGACAATCTACTGAGACGATACTAGCAAAACAACTAAGAAACCACAAGCAAACATACATCCATGACTCGATAAGACCACATTGCAACAAATCATGCAAAGGCTAGTCGAACCACCGATCGGGTTCGTCACAACTGAAGGTCTATCGACAATATCGAGTTCCAATTCTAACCTATCTATCAGGTCACTAAATACGAAGGAATGGGAAGCTTCGATATCAAACAAAACTCGAACAGGAACATCATAAACAGATAGCATACCTCAAATAACGATCCCCTTTCCCTTCTCCGACGCAGTTGAGGCATTCGATGAAGAAGGAACAACATTGATAACATATGCTTTGACGATCTGCTTCTCTTTAGGAGGTTGTGGACATTTATCCTTGTGATGTCCCACTTGGCCGCAATTGAAGCACTTCCTTTCCCCAGGCTTTTCCTAACAATCTCTAGCATAGTGGTCATTCTTGCCACAACTAAAGCACTCTTTATCTTTCTTGTCCTTCTTTTTCTGACCACCTTTGGTCTAATCCTGTTTTCTCTTATTCTGAGACTCCTTCTTACCTCCACCGCTTGCATGTTGCTTTGGTTCCTCTACAGATGCAATAGCAACATCGGCCTTTGACTTAGGGTAAAGAGTCTCCGATCTCAATGCTTTCTCACTATAGACTCGAACATCTCGTCGATTTGGTTTATCAGCCTTTCCCCCAAGTATTCATCTAAGCTAGTTATGAATGCCTAGTTCTTCTTCTCGGTAGTGTCGATAAGAGATAATCCATACTTCGATAAAGTATTGAACTCAGCAATATATTCCAAGACTGCCCTACCATTCTTCTTAAGCTCCAAAAATTTCCTAAACAATTCAGATTTGTGAGCAGCTGGAACGAGCTTTTTGCTAAAACGATCATAAACTAATTCCAAGTAACTTGATCTCCAAGAGTAGCTACTTTAACATCGTTCCACCAATTCACAGCTCATCCTTGAAGCTGACGCGATGCTAACTTTCTCTTCATGGCATCATTGATTCCCAAGTCCTCGAAGATGCGCTCACAACTATCCAACCAATCTTGAACATCCGTAGCCGATTCCGTTCTGTGGAATGGCTTCCCGCCAAGACAAGTATAATCCTTCTTAAGCTTGGCGAAATCGGCCCTAGGCGCCTCCACTACTGCACCACCACCATTAGCAGCATTAGAAACTGCTCCCCGAGCATCACTAAGCATCTCTCGCATGAAGGTAGTAAATATCGTCCTCATATCAGGAACATTCCTATTATTAGCCCCTGAACCCGTATTGCTTAATTATTAAATATTATTTATTAACTATTTACTATTAATAGTAATTGTTCAATTTTTGTTATTAATTATTACTAGTAGAAATTATTTAATATGTATTGTTAGTTATCAAGTATTTAATAGTAATTATTTGTTTTTTTGAGCAAACAATGTATTTTATTAATTACTATTACCTCTTATTTATATTATATAGTAATTAATAATTAATTAGCATTAATTAAAAGAAGTAATCATCATTAACTATTGAATTTTATTTACTTCTAATAGTTATTATTTATTATTAATTACTAACGTGTTATTAACATTAATTATTTAAAATTTAAATTTACTAATTAATTACTAAGTAATAACACAAATTCAAAACATTTTATAAATAATAAATATAAAAGTTCATTTCAAATCTCTTGGAAAACTGCAGGAAAAATAGCATCAAAATTTTGTCGACGGTAATCCGACTCTATTAGCAACGGAATTTAGCGTTAAATATTATATGACGGTAAAGAGCTGCAATTTCCATTGATTTAGCGACAGAATTAGTATTCGACGGTAATAATTTATAATAAGATGACATATAAAATCCAAAATATTTCCTCTTACAAATCCCACGGAAATCCGCTGCTATTTAGCGACGGAATTTTCCACTGCTATAATTTTGTCGCTAATCTCGGTTTTTCTTGTAGTGAGCGGAACGAATAAATATATTGTAGTTGAAACATAGCTTTACCTTAGTAATAATACTGCTAAACCAATATCCAAAGTTATACAGTCTCTGTCATGAACATAACTTGCGAATGTTATGAGGAGGGGGTCAGAACATAAGTTCTGTGTGAATGAGTTTAAACTACACTTCTTGGATAATTCTACATATACCGTTCAATTATATTTTCTTATTTATTAGGTTATTTGTGTTATTAACATTAAAGGCTTACACACACGTCGCACTTATATACTCTCTAGTAGATTAACCTAATATAGTGTATATGTAGCTACCCCAATTAAGGTATACTCTACTCGCATGGTCTCCACCGTATGTATGCAGTCCCTTATCCAAAGTCGCATATCGTATGTATATCAACGCAACGTTTGCATAAAACTATCATCACTATGTTACGTAAGCGTTTGGACTGCCATTCTAGGTCCTACTAGATTTTGTCATCGAATAATGCCCTCTAGTCTATGGTACACCACCCACAGCGACATGAGTGTACCTACACTTTTCCCATGTACATATCATCAATTGTACTCGATGTCTGTTTGCACATGTTCTTTATATGTGCGCCCGAGTCCCGTGGCAGGGCTAATCAAGAAACACGGAACTCGGTCGGGAGCTTTCAGAATCTGCTGATGCAGATGCTAAGGTCTACTTTCATAGTGGCTATGGTCCCACTAGACCCCTCCCTCAACTAATGAAAGGCACCCAAAAATATAAAGAATGATAATTGTAACCCCAGCCCCCTATGCCCTTCAATCCTATTGGCCAACCTTACTCATAACTAGAGAGCAAAGTATATGGTCTTTTGGAGTTCTCCGTATTTCCGCTTCACGTACTGATTGAAGATGATAGGTAGACGACGAGTTGCTATCACAGGGCACTAACTGGTCTCACCGAATCACGCTGGTCCATCTTAGTCTTTTGATTGCCTCTTGTTTTACAATCAAGTCATAGTCATTGTTTCTTCCCACGCAGACCTAAACTCTATGAGCACAGGCAAATCATTTGCCACTCACAGAGGGATACCAAGAGTACCCTCACGTCCCCAGAAGCCGTGTGCTTCGTAACCCAGTCCCTTGGAGCCTTCTTCATGATCAGATGGATGTTCGCTTCCCCTTGCACCTTACGACATCGTGATGATCTACCGTGTTTCGTTATTCATCCCCTATCGTATGGATTGGTCCAAGTGCCTTACCCTTTCGTGTTATTAGACCTTAAGTCTAATCTTCTAATTTTGCGCTTTCTCTATCTCATTAGGTTTTCTTTTTTAACTTGGTTGTCTCATCCATATTAGTTTTTAGATTACCAAGTTTCTTTTTCATAAGTCTATCCCTATTTCTTATGTAGTAGCGATCTTTTAATTATTTACTTAGTTCTCTTAACTAAGGTTTACTAACAAGCTCAAACATGACTTTCTGTAACTGTTTACTTAGTCCTCTTAACTAAGGTTTACCAACATGACTTTTCATGATTGTTTACTTAGTTCTTAACTAAGGTTTACTAACAAATTCTCTTTATCGTTTACTCATTAACTTAGTCATCTTAACTAAGTTTTACTAATAATTTTTCCCCTTACTCATATAACTTATGTTTTCCCGTTCCCACGGATTACTTAATCTTCGATTAATTATGGCTTTCATTCTTTCATAAGTTATTTCATCTTTGTATCGATCATTATAACCTACGTTATATTTCTTACTTGTCTTGTAACAAGCTTACATATTATCTTCCCATTCAATTATACTCGTATTTTTTGATGTTTCCATCATCCATCGTTATTTACTTAGTTGTAACGACCCGGATTTTGTCGACTTCGGTTATCGCCATAAACTCATTGACGACTAAGCAAACATCGGAAAATACCAGAAATTTAATGAAAGAAAACAGAGGGTGAGGAAAGATAAGGTAGAAACTTAGAATAGAAGAAGAAGAAGAAGAAGAAGAAGAACACAACATCAGAGTAACACGAATCTCACAGCGGAACGAATAACATATAATATATGTAACATAACTTTGAAATATAAATCTGTACTTGAATATACATCATTATCAAAGTACAACACTTACAACATAGCGGAAATAAATTATAGCTATATGATCCTGAAGCCTCCTGCTCCAGCTCTTCAAGTATCTGTAAATCCCGACTACTTGACTGTCTGTACAAAATTGGGCACCCAAGAGTTTAGGGAAAACAAAACAAAATAAACTCTGGGTCAGTCATGGGACTGGTATGAGTAAAACAGTTTAAAATAGTTTGAGAAAGTAAACGATATCTCATAAGACCACGCCGTATAACGGAACGGGTTTTATTCTTATGAGAATCCAAAATCTTTATATCAAAATCCTTTTGATATTATAATAATGTCTATCAACCACAGTATAATAATCATCTAGCAGAAACGCTTTCATCTCACGTTCTACATACATAGTATACAATCAAAACCGCAAGCACGTATTGGGTAATGGATTTCTAACTATGACAAGGTATGGAACCACCTTTCGCTAGTGTACCTCAATAAAGGAATACACTGGGTTCAACAAGAACATCTTGCAACCCAGCCACACATGACCGACAACTCATTTCGCTTGAGTGTATCAAATGTATATCACCAACGGTTGGGATCAGCAACCGTTTCCCGAATGGGACAGCATCAACAATAGATTTTTAGAAGTAAATGAAAAATCCAGATTAAGTGATTATACACCCTAATAGGTGCGACCTACAAGCCATACTACTTGTCGTTCTGTCATTTACCGGTTGATGAGGCTTGAGGTTACGCTTTATCATCACATCAGATTCACTTCGAATGCCACATTGTCAGATCCATCGAAAATCACTAATTGACGTCTACAACAGTACATTACGTGTTAGCTAAAGAAGTTTCCTTCTCCGCTTCCACTCTTGGTACGGTTGAAGAAATCAATGTACGTGACCTTTCTGGAAATACTCTGTCAGACATTCATCCTTACAAGTCATCCAGGAACAGGACGAACCGATGGTACTATTCAGTATATCCATCTTAGGCACTGTTATCTAAGACTTATACAATATCCCTTGCACTTTACTCCGTCTTCAATTATCTTTGGCATATATGATTCGCAACGCTTATGCCAATACAGAGTGGTTCTTTGGATAATAATCCAACCGGTCTCTCCATATTAACAACGTTAAAATGGTCAAAACTTCGATACTCTGTGATTTAACCATCAAAGAAAAACAGGTGTGCAAACAACGATATTATTTCTAGGAGGAAATTATATAGATCAATCATCATTCAACATTTATCTCTTTATTTCATTAATTTACTTATCTCCTGTTTCCATATATTCTAAATTTTTATTCTCTATTATCAGGAAACATTTCTGATCCTCGTTTGGAAAACATTTCCAAAACTTCTTAATTGGGATTTAAACAGATGTTTAAAACTATATGGCGATGAAGACTCAAACCACTATACTAAATTACTAAATCCACTTAACCACTTCACACTCGAACCGTAACCATTTCTTAATTAAAACGCAGTCAATCAAGTTGGGGTATAGCTACCTCTCAGACCTTAACTAAACCACCTTTCAAATCTCGAAATAGATAAGATTCACCTTTTTAACTCTTTAGCACTTCCTTACGAACCCTTTGTTTCTATTTACGAACCTCCTTCTTTTACAAGTTTACGTGATTATAACAATTGTGTTATAATCTCCTACATCCGAAATATATTATCTTTAATATGACTTTTATTTCCTAACTCGAATAATATAATGATAACTAATTTATTTACTCCTATTCGGTTAACTCTACTCTATAAATTTTATTTGAATAACTCCAACCTAATAACTCTTACTGGATTAACTCTTATTCGAATTACTTATTCGAATAACTTATATTCAATTTGCTTACTTTTGAATACTTATATTCGATAATCTCTTTCTTCGAATAAATCTTATTCGATTCAACTCCAGTCGAATAACTAGATTCGATCAACTCACTTCGAATATTTCTGATTCGATTATCTCACTTCGAATATCTCTGATTCGATTATCTCACTTCGAATATCTCTGATTCGATTATCTCACTACGAATATCTCTAGTTGGATTTAACTCTATTCAATAACTCTAGTTTGATTTAACTCTATCGATTAACTCTAACTGATTAACTCTAACTGTTTAACTCTAATTGGTTTAACTCTAACTGGTTTAACTCTAACTCTAATCGATTAACTTGACTTGGCTAACTCCTTTTGGTTAACTCATTTTGATGAACTCCAATCAATTAACTCTATTTGATTAATTCAAATCGATTAACTCCTTTCAATTATATTTAACAAATAAATAATTCCTTTTATTCTATTTATTTAACAAATAAATATTTCCCTTTAAAATATCCTATTTATATCCTAAATAAATAACCTTTATAATTCTATTTATTTATTTCTAAATAAATGTCTCCTTTTTTTTAATTCTTCGATTATATAAATTCCTTCTTTTATAAAATCCTTTGATTTTATAAATCTATTTCCTTTATAAAACCCTTTTCGTTTTATAAATCTTTTCCCTTTTATTCTATTTATTTAACAAATAAATATTTCTTTTATCTTTCCTATTTATTTCCTACTGAATGTCCTTTTAATAACTTATTTATTTCCTACGTCAATATTTCTTTATCTTATCCTATTTATTTAACAAATAAATAATCCATTTAAATATCTAATTTATTTATTTTAAATAAATAATTCACTTTATAAATATTCCATTTATAAAGATTTCCCTTCATATAAAGTTCCACTTAATCATATTTCCTATTTATAAATATTCCATTTATAAATAAATTTCTATTTATAAGTATTCCATTTATAATTAATTTCCTTTATAAAATATTCTTTGATTTTATAAATATTATCTCTTTTATAAAACCCCTTTGATTTTATAAATAATCTAATTTCAATATTCATTTTGAAAATCCCCTTTTTCCAAATTCCGGTGTGTTATGGTGTTTAACATATCAAATTACGATGTCCAATATCGTCCGTACACATATAATCAACAACAGATTATAAACCACGTCATATATCACAATATATGAAAATAATAAAATAGCTGTTGAGGAATCCAGTCGGATTCCTCCAACCTGTTTCCCTGCATCCACAGATGTTACACAATAAAATCAACATCCCTTTCAGTTCCATATGATATATTCTGTTAAACAGAATCAATATAGAAATTCAACTAACTGACTAGCAGTTCAATCAAATAGTCAACCCACAGTCAATCAGCCAATATTTAACAGTTCTAAAAATACAACATGAAATTATAAGCTATTCAGAGTTAGTGAGATTTACTCACATTGGACGATCATCGTTAATAACGATAACCATCGCTTGATTCAGACGGACAATTTATTTTGAAATAAATTGTAACGAGCTCCGATGGATTTCCAGTCAGTTCCATCATGTAGTGTCTGTCCGTATGATCCCAACGCAACTTACGTTTCGTCAATCTGATATCGTATGATTAAGTTATCGCATTAACAAGCTAATACACAATTTAAATTAAATAAAACTTTAAATTCAATTCAATCGGGCTTTTACCCCTTTCTTGGCCCATCATCCCCCGTTAATACCCAAGCCCGCTCCACCAACATCCCTTTCTTCTTCATACACTACCGTGGTTTCCTGGAGCTTCTCAAATGGCCATTGCGCCTTCTTTGTACCACAAGAACTACCTCGTCTTCTCTTTTAAATTCAAACTAAAATCACCTAAATTCACCTCATCATCTTCATACCCTTAACTCAGTGGTCAGCGTTGGCTTGTGATTTCTGTCGTACCTGCTCTGGCACGAGCGACAGTACGCAATTGAACAAAAATATGTTCGAACTCCACAAAAACATGTCCGCAAGCTCAAATCGACCTCCTGAACTCAAGCATGATCACCATTCTTTGATTCGAGCCCCAGATTTCCCTATAACTCGAACCCTAGTTTACTGCCCAATATTGAGCATCAACAAACAAGCATCGCACCTTTCCAAACTGGTGTAGAATCGAAGAGAAATACACAAGGAATCAATATAAACTGGTTTCATGATTTGTAGACATCTATTTTGATTTCCATTGATTTTTGAAAGATGGTTTCCCTCACGTTTTGTCTGTGCTGAGAAAAAATTGGTGGCGGCATCAAAGAATGATATATATACGGGATGGAAATTTTCTTGTGGTCGAAATAGAAAGGATGCGGCACCTTAATGTTCACACATTTCATTTTGATATTTTATTTTTATTTACTTTTTCTTTTTAAAAATTCGTGCGATCACACAAGATACCCAAAAATCATGAAACTGCACATGTAGCTAGAGTTCAACATTACGGTCTCAATGAAACTGGTTTTGTCGAATTCCAACTCTGTATGCTCACACAGCGTACTTTTAACTGTCGAAATACTGACTGTTTTTTACTCTAAAAATCCGTACGGCCACACACTGACTCTAGAAATCACAAAACTTGGAATCTAACAATAATTTGACATTGCGGATCCAAAAAAATTAGTTTCGTCGATTTCCGACTTCGTTTGCAAAAGTGGCTATTTTAAAGCTTTGAATAACCCATTTAAATATATAAATATATTTAAATATAATTAAATTTAATATTTATGAATAAATATTATCGTGTATATTCACAGTGGAGTACCATACAGCTCTAGCATAGTCCTATATGAATTTCTAACTTGATATTTCCAATCCCGATTAAATCGATATTCGGTTTATAATGAAATCCCTTTTTAAAATATAATAAATTCCTTTATAAATTATAAAGGAATTCCATAACGACTTTTCTAAAATTTGATTTGGACATAAATCAAAATCTACACGACAAAATCCCAATTTTTCTCTTTCACTAGAAAGATATGCTCCACCGGCTCCACACATTTCTTGTTTCACAGAAATCCAGCTTAAAACGAATCTTGTACATTCAGTTGAAGTTCAAATCGCCAAATTACAAATTGCAGCGCCATTTCAAGCTCAATTTTAATTATAATATAATTACACGTTCAAATTGTCGTTCAAATAATATATTCGTTATTCTAATTCAATTCAAAACTGAATTAAATATCACAGATGATCCAGTTCACACCATATCGCCATTTCAGCCAACTTTGAATATTTCAAAATTAAATATATTATTTAATTTCGTATTTTAATTAAATATTCACCATTATTTAATTCAACGACCATGAAATCCTTTTAATAACCTTTTAAATAATTAAATAAATTAGTTATTATATCGCTGAAAATGCGGGTCATTACATTCTTACCCACTTAAAATAATTTCGTCCTCGAAATTGCTAAGGTAGAGGATGACCCTATCGACTGGTTAGAACTCATTCGTTCACTTCTTAACTTCAGTTTCAATTGAACCAATTAAATTTTAATTAAATTATTTATTCATTTTTATTATCGAAAATTTTCAAAAATCCTGAAAATATTCTAACACCTTAACTTTTCGAAAAATTTCGCTAGCACCTCCTTTGTATTGGTCAATAGGTCAAACTCCAACTCGCCTTTCTGGTCCATTTCCAACCCAAAAGAAAATCAAACAGCCAAGCCGCTTGCCAAATCGGCTCATCAAAATCTCAAACCTATAAAATTATAAACTTGTACCTTTTTGTCGGGCATATCAACTTTATCACTTCTATCTGCTGTTAATTCAGCATATACCAATGTTATCCCAACCAAATTCCAATCAATTCATCCTCAAACCAAATCATTCGCTTATATCCAAGCCAAATATCATTCCAAATTCGAGTTTCATTTTGATTTCAAACTCTTAACTCCACTAATATGGTTCCATTTTAAATTCGATCACATAAATCCAAATTTCTCGATAACATTCTAATCCCATTCAACTTCAATTTGCTTTTGCAAATTTCAGTTCAATTTCCACTTAACTGGTTTTTAGTTTAATTCCAACTTGCTTTCATAAATTTCAATTCAATTTGGTTTTAATTCAAACGGTCACTTCCTTGGGAGTTATAAACAACTTATCCTTTTAAGAAATCAAATATTTCCTTTTGAAATCAAAACAACTTATTTTTCTCAAAATAATTCAAAAAAACAAAACCTTTGGTAGTAATCCGCCACTTACAACTCGAAAATGAACACTGATTATGCTGCATAGTCATCATCAGAATTATTTTCCAGTTATCGAAGTGAGTTCAATACTATATCACTTTCAAAATCGTTCTTCAACACTTTTATTTTGAAATCAGTTCAAAATATCATTCACAAATGCTTCGAATACAATTTAAATTCTCCCAGGATCTTAAAATTTACATATATTTAATCCAAGTCTATTTACAAACTCTGTTCCAAATTTCTAGGGTTTCAAACTTCAATTCTGATTCAAATTTTAGATTTAATTCACTTTTATTTCATATATTTCACTTATATGAATTCGGAATGGTTATTTACATAACCATTTAATTTATAATCTTACTCGATTATAATAACAACCAACATATCCCATATATTATTAATTCAATATCTATATCAAATATACTTTGGGTAAAATTATCTCATTTACCCTCTTTTCAAAACATATTGTGCCGACCCATCGTATTTTTGTGTTTATAAACTCCTACCGATACAGTGGATCAAACTGATCGACCAGAACTCATAAACTACTCAACCAATAAATCTTCACAACATAAAATTATTTTTATATCATCTACAAATACGTTCACTCGTATATATACACTCAAACTCAATATAGGGTATTACTAACCCTATCTCTACTGAGTCACGCCACAGAGCGAAGGTAATTACTAAACCTATGCTCTGGTACAAACTATAACGACCCGGATTTTGTCGACTTTGGTTATCGCCATAAACCCACTGACGACTAACCAAACATCGAAAAATAGCAGAAATTTAAGAAAGAAAACAGAGGGTGAGGAAAGATAAGGTAGAAACTTAGAATAGAAGAAGAAGAAGAAGAAGAACACAACATCAGAGTAACACGAATCTCACAGCGGAACGAATAACATATAATATATGTAACATAACTTTGAAATATAAATCTGTACTTGAATATACATCATTATCAAAGTACAACACTTACAACACAGCAGAAATAAACTATAGCTATATGATCCTGAAGCCTCCTGCTCTAGCTCTTCAAGTATCTGTAAATATCAACTACTTGACTGCCCGTACAAAATTGGGCACCCAAGAGTTTAGGGAAAACAAAACAAAATAAACTTCGGGTCAGTCATGGGACTGGTATGAGTAAAACTAATTAAAACAGTTTGAGCAAGTAAACGATATCTCATAAGACCATGTCGTATAACGGAACGGGTTTTATCCTTATGAGAATCCAAAATCTTTATATCAAAAGCCTTTTGATATTATAATAATGTCTATCAATCAAAATATAATAATCATCTAGCAGAAACGCTTTCATCTCACGTTCTACATACATAGTATATAATCAAAACCACAAGCACCTATTGGGTAATGGATTTCCAACTATGACAAGGTATGGAACCACCTTTCGCTAGTGTACCTCTAGAAAGGAATGCACTGTGTTCAACAAGAACATCTTGCAACCCGGCCACACATGACCGACCACTCATTTCCATTGAGTGTATCGAATGTATATCACCAACGGTTGGGATCAGCAACCGTTTCCCGAATGGGACAGCATCAACAATAGATTTTTAGAAGTAAATGAAAAATCCAGATCAAGTGATTATACACCCTAATAGGTGCGACCTACAAGCCATACTACTTGTCGTTCTGTCATTTACCGGTTGATGAGGCTTGAGGTTACGCTTTATCATCACATCAGATTCACTTCGAATGCCACATTGTCAGATCCATCGAAAATCACTAATTGACGTCTACAACAGTACATTACGTGTTAGCTAAAGAAGTTTCCTTCTCCGCTTCCACTCTTGGTACGGTTGAAGAAATCAATGTACGTGACCTTTCTGGAAATACTCTGTCAGACATTCATCCTTACAAGTCATCCAGGAACAGGACGAACCGATGGTACTATTCAGTATATCCATCTTAGGCACTGTTATCTAAGACTTATACAATATCCCTTGCACTTTACTCCGTCTTCAATTATCTTTGGCATATATGATTCGCAACGCTTATGCCAATACAGAGTGGTTCTTTGGATAATAATCCAACCGGTCTCTCCATATTAACAACGTTAAAATGGTCAAAACTTGGATAGTCTGTGATTTAACCATCAAAGAAAAACAGGTGTGCAAACAACGATATTATTTCCAGGAGGAAATTATATCGATCAATCATCATTCAACATTTATCTCTTTATTTCATTAATTTACTTATCTCCTGTTTCCATATATTCTAAATTCTTATTTTCTATTATCGGGAAACATTTTCGATTCTCGTTTGGAAAACATTTCCAAAACTTCTTAATTGGGATTTAAACAGATGTTTAAAACTATATTGCTATGACGACTCAAACCACTATACTAAATTACTAAATCCACTTAACCACTTCACACTCGAACCGTAACCATTTCTTAATTAAAACGCAGTCAATCAAGTTGGGGTATAGCTACCTCTAAGACCTTAACTGAACCACCTTTCAAATCTCGAAATAGATAAGATTCACCTTTTTAACTCTTTAACACTTCCTTACGAACCCTCTGTTTCTATTTACGAACCCCCTTCTTTTACAAGTGTACATGATTATAACAATTGTGTTATAATCTCCTACATCCGAAATATATTATCTTTAATATGACTTTTATTTCCTAACTCGAATAATATAACGATAACTAATTTATTTACTCCTATTCGGTTAACTCTACTCTATAACTCTTATTTGAATAACTACAACCTAATAACTCTTACTGGATTAACTCTTATTCGAATAACTTATTCGAATAACTTATATTCGATTTGCTTACTTTCGAATACTTATATTCGATAATCTCTTTCTTCGAATAAATCTTATTCGATTTAACTCCTGTTGAATAACTAGATTCGATCAACTCACTTCAAATATTTCTGATTCGATTATCTCACTTCGAATATCTCTGATTCGATTATCTCACTTCGAATATCTCTGATTCGATTATCTCACTTCAAATATCTCTAGTTTGATTTAACTCTATTCAATAACTCTAGTTTGATTTAACTCTATCGATTAACTCTAATTGGTTTAACTCTAACTGTTTAACTCTAATTGGTTTAACTTTAACTGGTTTAACTCTAACTCTAATCGATTAACTCGACTTGGCTAACTCCTTTTGGTTAACTCATTTTGATTAACTCCAATCAATTAACTCTATTTGATTAATTCAAATCGATTAACTCCTTTCAATTCTATTTAACAAATAAATAATTCCTTTTATTCTATTTATTTAACAAATAAATATTTCCCTTTAAAATATCCTATTTATTTCCTAAATAAATAACCTTTATAATCCTGTTTATTTATTTCTAAATAAATATCTCCTTTTTTTTAAATCCTTCGATTGTATAAATTCCTTCTTTTATAAAATCCTTTGATTTTATAAATCTATTTCCTTTATAAAACCCTTTTCTTTTTATAAATCTTTTCCCTTTTATTCTATTTATTTAAAAAATAAATATTTCTTTTATCTTTCCTATTTATTTCCTACTGAATGTCCTTTTAATAACTTATTTATTTCCTACGCCAATATCTCTTTATCTTATCCTATTTATTTAACAAATAAATAATCCATTTAAATATCTAATTTATTTATTCTAAATAAATAATTCACTTTATAAATATTCCATTTATAAAGATTTCCCTTCATATAAAATTCCACTTAAACATATTTCCTATTTATAAATATTCCATTTATAAATAAATTTCTATTTATAAGTATTCCATTTATAATTAATTTCCTTTATAAAATATTTTTTTGATTTTATAAATATTATCTCTTTTATAAAACCCCTTTGATTTTATAAATAATCTAATTTCAATATTCATTTTGAAAATCCCCTTTTTCCAAATTCCGATGTGTTATGGTGTTTAACATATCATATTACGATATCCAATATCGTCCGTACACATATAATCACCAACAGATTATAAACAACGTCATATATCACAATATATGAAAATAAAAAAATAGCTGTTGAGGAATCCAATCGGATTTCTCCAACCTGTTTCCCTGCATCCACAGATGTGACACAATAAAATCAACACCCCTTTCAGTTCCATATGATATATTCTATTAAACAGAATCAATATAGAAATTCAACTAACTGACTAGCGGTTCAATCAAACTGTCAACACACAGTCAATCAGCCAATATTTAACAGTTCTAAAAATACAACATGAAATTATAAGCTAATCAGAGTTAGTGAGATTTACTCACATTGGACGATCATCATTAATAATGATAACCATCGCTTGATTCAGACGGACAATTTATTTTGAAATAAATTGTAACGAGCTCCGATGGACTTCCAGTCAGTTCCATCGTGTAGTGTCCGTCCGTACGATCCAACTTACGGTTCGTCAATCTGATATTGTATGATCAAGTTACCGCATTAACAAGCTAATACACAATTTAAATTAAATAAAACTTTAAATTCAATTCAATCGGGCTTTTACCCCTTTCTTGGCCCATCATCCCCCGTTAATACCCAAGCCCGCTCCACCAACATTCCTTTCTTCTTCAAACACTGCCGTGGCTTCCTGGAGCTTCTCAAATGGCCATTGCGCCTTCTTTCTACCACAAGCACTACCTCGTTTTCCCTTTTAAATTCAAACTAGAATCACCTAAATTCACCTCATCATCTTCATACCCTTAACTCAGTGCTCGGCGTTGGCTTGTGATTTCCGTCGTACCTGCTCTGGCGCGAGCGACAGTACGCAATCGAACAAAAATATGTTCGAACTCCACAAAAACTCGTCCGCAAGATCAAATCGACCTCCTGAACTCAAGCATGATCGCCATTCATTGATTCGAGCCCAAAATTTCCCTATAACCCGAACCCTAATTTACTGTCCAATATTGACCATCAACAAACAAGCATCGCACCTTTCCAAACTGGTGTAGAATCGAAGAGAAATACACAAGGAATCAATATAGACTGGTTTCATGATTTGCAGAAATTTATTTTGATTTCCATTGATTTTTGAAAGATGGTTTCCCTCACGTTTTGTCTGTGTTGAGAAAAATTTGGTGGCGGCCTCAACGAATGATATATATACGGGATGGAATTTTTCTTGTGGTCGAAATAGAAAGGATGTGGCACCTTAATGTTCACACATTTCATTTAGATATTTTTTTTTTGCTTTCTAAAAATTCATGCAATCACACACGATACCCAAAAATCATGAAACTGGACATGTTGCTAGATTTCGACATTACGGTCCCAACGAAACTGGTTTCGTCGAATTCCAACTCTGTATGCTCACACAGCGTATTCTTAACTGTCGAAATACTGGTTGTTTTTCACTCTAAAAATCCGTACGACCACACACTGACTCTAAAAATCACGAAACTTGGAATCTAACAATAATTTGACATTGCGGATCCAACAAAATTAGTTTCATTGAATTCTGACTTCGTTTACAAAAGTGGCTATTTTTAAAGCCCTAAATAACTTATTTAAATATATAAATATATTAAAATATAATTTAATTTAATATTTATAAATAAATATTATCGTGTATATTCATAGTGGAGTACCATACAGCTCTAGAATATTACTATATGAATTTCTAACTTGATATTTCCGATCCCGATTAAATCGATATTCGGTAATGAAATCCCTTTTTAAAATATAATTAATTCCTTTATAAATTATAAAGGAATTCCATAACGACTTTTCTAAAATTTGATTTGGACATAAATCAAAATCTACACAACAAAATCCCGATTTTTCTCTTTCACTAGAAAGATATATTCCACCAGCTCCACACGTTTCTTGTTTCACAGAAATCCGACTTAAAACGAATCATGTACATTCAGTTGAAGTTCAAATCGCCAAATTACGAACTGCAGCGCCATTTCAAGCTCAATTTTAATTATAATATAATTACATGTTCAAACTGCTGTTCAAATAATATATTCGTTATTCTAATTCAATTCTAAAATGAATTAAATATCACAGATGATCCAGCTCACACCATATCGCCATTTCAGCCAACTCTGATTATTTCAAAATTAAATATATTATTTAATATATTATTTTAATTAAATATTCACCATTATTTAATTCAACGACCATGAAATTCTTTTAATCACCATTTAAATAATTAAATTAATTAATTATTATATCGCTGAAAATGCGGGTCATTACATTAGTTTTCTTAACTAAGGTTTGCTATCATTCCCCATTCTTACATTAGTTAAGTTTGTCTATACGCCTCCGTTTAGTTAACCTTAGCACACTTAACATGTTTGTTTCATAGCATTAATCTTTTTATTAACACACTCAACCGCTCACATTAGACATGTTGCATGCGGTTGCTGGATATGCCGGGCGGTTCCGTGCAGACTTCTACCGAAAACTCGTTCTAACCACGGGTTTTCGGCTTAATGCGCTAACCTCTCACATTAGACCTGTTGTTGCGGTTGCTAGATGTGCCGGGCGGTTCCGGGCAGACTTACACCGCAACTCAAACTAACCTCAGGTTAGGCATGTTCATCTTTTAACTGACAATTTCAATCTAGGCTTTATATGCCTATTTATTCCAATCCAATAATTCATGTTCACGCTTCTAAACCCAATTTCATGTTTATGGTTCCATTTTGATTTGGATACATAAATTCTACCATGATTACATAATCTCGTACATGGTTATGCCAATAAACCTTATTATATGTTATGCCCAACTTTTCATGTATATAAGTTATACCTAATTATACCCAAATTAATTGTTCTTTAAAGTTATCAATAATTCATGTCAACGCTCATTCTTATTGCTTAGAACAATTAATTCATGTCAACCCTCCTTCTTATTGCATATATCCCAATTCAACTTATAATCTCATATGTCTAAATCTTAAATTCTAACTTATCTTATGTACATATAGTTCATGCATAAATTCTTGATTCAACATACCCAAGCATATCTAATCATTCTCAATTTTAATCGCACATATTTTATTATATGTTCTAGATTAATATATATGCCAATTTCCCCTAATTTTCCAATCTCAGGTTATGTTACATGTTATTCCACAATTCCCCAATTACAAAATTATTCCCAAATTCCCAAACATCATTTTCACTATTCCAATCTTTGTTCGTACGTATGCTTTTCAGCGAGATTTGGATTAGGCTCGAAGTTAGCCTAATCTTAAAAATAAAAAGGAAAGGGGAAGAAGAAGAACAGAATACGCATAAAATAAAATCTGAATTATTTTAGTTGAATTAAACAAATTAACTTGGGGAATTGCTAAACGATACATCTACTATTATTCAACAAGGTTAATTTAAATCCACTCACAGTGATTTTTGCTTTCCTAGGTCTGATTTAGATTAGCATCCAAAGTTCTTCCCTTTCTTGCGGCGTAGATTTTAGATCAAAATCCCTTTTCTCTTTATTTTGAAATAGAAGAAATTCTAAATCTAATCTTTTATTTTATTAAGAGATTTGGAGAGAAGAAAAGAGATTAGATTTAGGAATTTCTTGGGGAAGAAGAAGGAGGAGGCCATGGCGTCGCCATAGAATTAGACGAATAAATCAGTGGGTTTAAGGTTTTATTTATAGATGGGTTAGAAGAACTGGGCCCTTAGGATTAAATAAAAAAAACTCATCTAAACCGTCCACCTTACCTTAGAAAAGAACATTCCAGAACCCAGCCAATACAGCCAGGGTGCATTGAACCCATTGAACATGCGCAGGGGCATGTGCTATTATTATTATTATATATATTTATATATATTTTTTCCTCTTTTTATCCTCCTCTCTACATAACCCCTTTTCACATCATCTTTTTAACCGCTTTCACACTGCGTTGCATATATCATTCTTTCTCCAATCAGTTAATTTTCCTTCATGCATTTAACTTTCTTTTTATTCTGCTTGCACATCCTTATTTTACAATCAATCAATTTACCTTTAATGCATTTATTTATTTATTCATTGTAATTAATGCACTCTAGTTTTATGCGCTCAATTCTTTTTATTATTCTATGCATTAACAATATAACTTTCAATATATTAACTTATGCATATATTCACATGCACATAATTAATTGCATGTTATTAATGCACCTCTTTCTTCCGTTTGCATTTTAATATTAATATATACATATGCACTGATTATGATACCCTCTTTATTAACCATTTTTATGCGTGCCATCAATTCATTAATATTTCTTTTTTTTTCTTTTTATATTATTACATGCACTTTATTGCATGCATTCCTTTGCACTAATCTTCTCGTTAATGTATGATATGCATGTATTTTATTACATTGATTCTTTATCTTTCCTTTCGATTTATTGCATACCTTTATTGCTTACATTGTTAACTTCCTCTTTTTTTTCATGCGTTAAAACTTTACATCTTTCCTTATTTTTATTGTTGCATGAAATTGTCTCATTAATTTATCCTTGCTTATCTCTGTTTCTATATTAATGCATTTACACTTTGATTTCTTCCTTTTACTTGCACATTTAATGCATTAACCTTTTTAAAATGCATGAATCTTTTTCTTTTAACATATATTCATGCATTACCTTTATAACATTTTTTTTAATTTATCAATGACCATGCATATATTTACATATATGCACAATCAAATATTTATAGAAATATCTGGGGTGTTACAACTCCTACGTCCAATCCCACGCAACGCTGGATTGCGTAGAGTTTTATTTCTATATCAAAATCCAATTACAACCCTCCTTGATTTCACAGGTACAAAATATACCACCATTTCAACAAACACTTGATCAAGATTTTCCCATCCCTGGTTTCATGGCTACAAGGGATACCACCGATTACCGTTCTTCATTTCACGACTACAAGGGATACCACCGATTACCCAACACAACCAAAACAATTACAAATAGCCCTATAACTCTTCAATAGCACTTGATTTAGAGAGTAGAAAGTAGAGAGTGTAAAGAGAAGAAGTTTTATCGAAATAAAATTGATTCGACAGAGTATAAGTGTAGAAATCATAAAAATGATTAAGAATAATGGTGTACAGAAAGAGGATGAGGTTAGAGAAGAAGAGTTAATAAGAAATTCAAATTCAAGCCCTTTTTGTAGTTTATGAAAGGATGCCACGCTTCAGAACCGTCACAATTAGTGAAAAGACATTTCCTTTCAAAATTGAAAAATGATAGTTATATGCCAACATAGAGTTTTATGTATGTCGACATACCCTTAGTATAAATTAAATTTTTAATCATTTTCCAAGTATTTTGATATAAATATAATTGTGGAAATTCTTAAATTAAAATATAGTGTTATAAATTAATATTATAAAGTAGAAAATCATATGAAAACATAAATTTAAACTATATAAATATATTTATAAAATTATAAGGTTTTAAACTATATAAATATAAAATATAAAGATATAAATATATAAAACTTAAGTTTGAAAAACAAAAGTAAAGTAAGAGAGGAAAATAGAAAAGATAGAAAATAAAATGGAGAGAAAATAAAATAGAGATAAAATAAAATGGAGACGATTGAAGATAGAATTTGAATTTGAATTCGAACCTGGAGTGCTATTTAAAGTCTTACATATCTAGACTCTATAATTATATTAGTCTTGAACTCTTGAAATCTTGAATACTCACGAGTCTCGAATTTTCTCTGAACTCTGAATCTCTAATATCTTTAAACTGTACAATCTTCAGTAATATTTCCTATATATAACTCCTGCATATGTTTGTGTGTATATTCTGTACAAAAGTGATAGTATATATTTATAATCAATTAATATTGAAATAAGGTTGTTGTCATCAAAACTCCATTCTCCAACACATGGAAATATGTAAAATTTTAAAACGCATTCATTTATAACCATTAATTACTAATTCTCATTCGCAAATCTTGTTCAAATAAAAATACACTTATTACAAAATATAATCTTCAATAGAGACATGAAGATGCTCTCTTGGTTGATCAAAGTTTATATATTGGCAAGAAGAATCCATCCTTTATTTTTTTAACAAAAATAAAAATATATGTAGCAAAATGGAGAAAAAACCATTCTTCGATGGCGTACGAAAACAGTTCAGTAATTTGACGAAAACCACTAAGACTGAGTAATAGAGTACAAACAGAAACAAAAGGCCGAACAAACAAAACAGAAAATCCTGCATAAGCGAACACCATATAACTGGCAAAAATCCACTAGAACAAGCGACAACAGCAAGAGATAATCTAAAGCAGAGGGATACAACCGAACCAAGAACCTCCAAGACATAAAAAGCCCCTGCTCCACTAGACAACGCTGATAACAACCAAAAATGAGCTTTAAAAAGATTCCAAGATTACCACCACCCAGAAAGAGACAACAAGAGAAGCTCTAGAACCCCAATCCTGAATCCAGATGTGAAAATAAAACCAATCACCTGACAACTTCCTTAGGAAGAGAACCCATAGCAATATAAAAAACACGAGACAATGCTAAAGATCTAGGGAAAAGAAGACCCACATAAGGTCTTCCGTAATACTCTAAGAAGACATTATCCTTTACCCTACGAATGATGGATGAGGACATTATAGAGATCTCTTCAAAGATGGACTTATTCCGGGAACACCATTATGCCAATAAATAAGAGTGGGAAGAAGATGGAAAAGGACAGGTCGAAAGGTTTCCTCGGTCCTCCCTTCCCACCAAAGCCAAAGCAAACCAAGAAAAGAGATCGTGGTTCCCCCAAGGCTAACTTAGCTCTTGAAGAAAGACAAAATTGCGAGGGAACAATCACCGATGAAGAAAAAATGAGACGCCATTTCCAAGTCACCATCAAGAAAACACCAGCAATGGGACACAAGAGGGATTCCTAACCGCATAATGTTTTCATTGAGAGGTAAACTCCCATGAAGGGTTTTCCTCATAAAAATGGAAACCATAGGCAGAATGCGAGAATTCCAGATAAAAGAGCAGGCATGAATTCTTCGGACAGAATCCACCCGAGTTCCACGCCTCCCTCAGAAAAAAAGACCATTGTTCCGACCGACCCCTCCTCTATGAGAGTCTGAAAAATATTTCATGAATTGCATCCATATCCATGACTCGCTAGCGCAAGATGGGAACTCAGAGAAATCCGAAGACAACAGATAATGGTACTTAGAATGAAGAAATGATGCCAAAGTGAGTCATTAGTTCAGAACCAAACCCAAAGCTTAAAAGTGTAAGTCCTACAAACATCCCTTAGGTCGCAAAGTCCAAACTCACCCATGCATCTGGGACAACAAATGATATCCCAAGAGATCCAAGATGATGGTTAACATCGTCCTTTTTCCCTAAAAAAATACGATGCCAAACATCAAAAAGCGCGGAAAAAAGACAAGGTGGGTTTCATAGTCGCAAAAACATGACAACAAATGGATCAAGGACCAGTTTAATAAGAATAAGTTTCCAGACTGAGAAAGACGAGAAGCTTCCATTTAAGAATCTTTCCCCTAGCTTTGTCGGTCAGGGGATCGAAAATCACATTGAGTTTGCGACTTATATATAGAACAATATCAAGGTATGGCAAAGGCAAAGAGCTACCGGGAAATCGGTGAAAGAGTGAACCCATTAGACCCAAGCTGGAGTCATAGACTTGGAGGGAGTGAAGCAACTTTTCGAAGAGTTGACGAGTTGCACCGAGCAACTTTTATAGAGGAGAATGAATGCCACACCCGACGAATAAATCGTCGGTTACCATTACAAAAAATAATTATATCATCAACAAAGATTAAAGACGAAATAATCAGACACCCTCTAGGAATCCTGAAGTGATGGGTCTGACTCACTATCGTCAGTGAGTGCACACCATGAATGAAACCTCTGCAGCAATGACGAAAATGGCAAGGGATAAAGGATCACCTTGACACATACCCCTACCCGAGCTAAAAAACCATTGGACGATCCATTGATAAGAACGAAAAACCAATAGTTAGAGATGATCATCCAAACAAGATGAAACAACTCACGTTCATTAATGTTACTCACAAAGGGAATGCATTAACTTCAATGAAGCATTATAGGTAGGACATGCAGATAAATTACAAGACAGACAAATAAAAGCAGCGGAAAATAAAGTCATTTTATAGGCAACGTAGTTCAATCAAGCTTTTACAACAATTGACTCAATCATACTTAAAAGTATTAAATAAAACTTCTGTCTTAATTCAAAAACTTCCAAGTATATAAGAAGCATAAAACATAGCAAAGTAACATAAGTCCCCAAATTAAAGTGCAATCACAGCCATAGCCCAAGATAAGAGGTCCGAAGCCATACATCATAGAATCTCCGAGCTTGGAAAGAGAAACGGTCCCAACTAAGCTAAGCTATTCCCTCCCTAACTACTTGGGGGGGGAACGAAAGAAAAGAAGACGAAAGAAAACAGGTCAGACATAAGTCTGGAAAGTCTAGTGATTTTTCAGCATGTAAACAAGATAAAGGATCATGACATGAATAAACTGAAAATAGGACAATACCATAAAACAAGATAACTTAAGACAAGATAAGGCAAGGTAAACTGAATGTGCTTCTACTCCTTCTCTGCTTCGCTACTACCCTGTTATTCTGATTTCTATATCTCTGCACCACCTAACTGGTGTCCCAACTAGTAATCTATATAAAATGATAATATTACAACGTGATCCCAATCCCCACAATTGTGGTGGCCTTCAGGTGTACATCTAGTAGGAGGATCTTACCTCAATCAGCCTAATTGCCACGAAGATGTTAGATGTACCCTTATTATCCTATCGATCGGCTCCCTACTTGTATTAATGTTCCATGTGTCTGTGTCAAACGGCCCTCTCTTGCGTGTAGATACCCTGTGTTAGTCCCACCATAAGGTGTATCAATCCTTATGATAGCAACCCGACACGATTCAAGATGCACAGTGTGTAACTACTGGTACCCAGTGCCTGCTTTTTCCCACTCCGGAGTATGTACACACCTGTAAACCGTCGGAACCTACACTGATGTACCCCCTACCACTATTTTGACTGCTTATAATTAGCCCAGTATTTGTGCCCCACCCTGCCTAGTTCAGGGTACCATGATACATCTATGTGGGTTACTGCTGAAACGGGTCCCCGTTACTAGGGTTTCCTACTGGTTAAGTTTGTGGGCCTATATATACAAATATTACCCACCTACACGAGATGTACTTAAACCTCCCACCGATTCAACCATGTGTATTTAGTGATTAAGTTTGTGGGCCTATATATATTAATATTACCCATTTACACGAGATGTACTTAACCCTCCCACTGATCAATTCAATATGTATTATTGGTTAAGCTTGCATTAACCCTATCCGCTTTGTTCATGTAATATTGGTAAAGTGTTGTCCATTCATGTTAACTTAACCCACCCATACATCATGTTGTATTGGTTAAGTGTTTTCTATTAACTTAACCCCACTCGTTCATCATGTTATATTGGTTCAGTGTTGCCATGTTGTGTTACTTAACCCTACCATACATCATGTTATATATATTGGTTAAGTGTTGCCTTCTTGTGTTACTTAACCCGACCATACATCATGTTATATATTGGTTAAGTGTTGCCTTCTTGTGTAACTTAACCCTACCATACATCATGTTATATATTGGTTAAGTGTTGCCTTCTTGTGTTACTTAACCCTACCATACATCATGTTATATCGGTTAAGTGTTGCCTTCTTGTGTTACTTAACCCTACCATACATCATGTTATATCGGTTAAGTGTTGCCTTAGTTAACTTAACCCTATCATACATCATGTTATGTCAGTTAAGTGTTTCCTTAGTTAACTTAACCCTACCATTTGTTTAATTAACATGTTGTACTAGTTAAGTGTTACCTTAATTAACTTAACCCTACCATTTGTTTAATTAACATGTTATACTGGTTAAGTTTTGCCTTAGTTAACTTAACCCAACCATTCTTAACATGTCCTGTTCATTAGCATTAATTGATTTATTAATGCACCAACCTCTCTCATTAGATCTGTGTTGTTGCGGTTACTGGATGTGTCGGGCGGTTTCGGGTATTTTTACACCACAACTCAATCTAACCTCGGGTTTTTCTTGGGCATGATGCACTAACCTCTCACATTAGATAGGTGTTGTTACGATTACTGGATGTGCCGGGCGGTTCTGGGCAGTTTTACACCATAACTTAATCTAACCTCGGGTTAGGCATGTTCATCCTTTATTTAATTTACATATTCGTCATTTATGTCAAGTTTATATGTAAATTATCCACAAGTGTTGCTATTTAAATTATGTTCATAATTAATGGTATATGAATTATACAATTTCATGCTATTAATCATTTACATGATTATGAGCCAATCTATGCCATTAGCATGTAAATTTAATGTTTTACTCCAACGTTTCCCCCCGTTATTCTTTCGCATTATTTACATAGAATGTTAGGCTCGCAAATTAGCCTAACTCATAAACAAAAGGGAAAAGAAAGGAACATGTAGCATTCCAACAGCACAAAATAACATGAATCTAACTAAGCATGTGTAATACAAATTTTCATGAACAATACAAACTTAATCAAGCATATCAATGTGAACTTGTACTTGAGTTAGATGCAATTAACATAGATCGTAAGCATATGAACAGGAATTTATATAGATCTTAAACATATGTATTAACTTGGATCTACATATGTCAGCATATATGAACATGACTTAGTTTATGAACATGTACATAACATAACATAAAAGCAAGCATGTAGATCTAAACATAAAAGTATATATGAACATGACTTAGTTTATGAACCTGTATATAACATAACATAAAAGCAAGCATGTAGATCTAAACATATAAGCATATATGAACATGACTTAGTTTATGAACATGTACATAACATAACATAAAAACAAACAAATAACCTCTTTGAACTAGCTTTACATTCAAAAACAAACTTGCAGGGATGGTTATGCGAATTAAGATGATTTGAAGGTGTGGACATTCTGGACGGAAAGCGGTGCTCATTGATGTCTCTGCTTAACTACCAGGATTAAACTTATAGTAGTAGTCCATACGTTTTGGGTGCTGCATGTTGCATGGACTTTTCACTACTAACCCTAGGATTTATCACGACAAGATGTAGTAAAAGAGTACTTTCGGTTTGTCTTGTTCTTGGATACTTGTATGGACGAATTTCTAATAGAGTATTTCCTAAAATCATGTATGCTGGTTGATACAAATATACCGAGTATGGTGGCAAAGAAGATAACTTATTTTACCTTAACACCTAGATTATCTTAGTCCAAATCAATTAGTGATTTGACGGATCTGACGTAACAATCCACCTGGAGTGGGCCTAAATTTCGACCCTGAAAAGGTCCGTTGGAACTTAGAGCCAATCTAAACGGATCATTGGTTCCTATAAGCAAATTACATTTGCACAGAATAACAGAATAATATAACATGATGGAATCTCACACAGCGGATCGTGAAAGTATAATAATAAAATAAATGTATAATCCGAATATAAAATGCCAAATACATTTGTTCATAACGGTACATCATTATTATTCATTATCTAGAGTTTCCAATGACAACAAAGAAATAATAACTAATAGAAAAGTAGTAGTCTCTCTGCCTTCTTCAGGCTCCATCATTGTTTAGTCCATCAAGTCTCTACCCCACCTACTAACCTGTTGGATATGTTAAGGAGAGGGGTCAGAACATAAAGTTTCGATGATTGAAAATAATATATGTTAAAAGACTATACTCGATATTTGGAAGGTTATATATTTCAGTGTATGTCTACAATCACACAAGTACAAACATAATTTAATTAATGAGGTGGATATCTGAGTCGATCACTTAACATCTTCATTAATGTATTTAGGGTAGATCAGCGATCACTTAGGACCCAACAAAGTGGAAATCCTTTTTCATTTCAGCCCATTCTATTATATTTATTAAGGGTGGATTCCCATGATCTCTTATGATCCTAAGGAGGACCCTTGCCACTTAAGTCCCCATCCTATCACGTCAACGTCCCTATGGATATCTATTCTCACAAGTCAAATAAGATGTAGTAACTCGCCACTTATTACCGGTTTAGGGTAGGTCCACCAATTTAAGACCCCTTTATCGGATGCCTCATGTTACTACATAACTGATATTATGGTGGTAGACCTACGCCGCTAAAGACTTATCATAGACGATTGGTTAATTAAATAACATGTTGCATTCACATATACCAATTTCATCCCCAGGTTGGCTCTCTAATAGCTCCTAGAAGAAGTGTACGTTCCGGTAGATTACCCTACTCCATTATTTCCATGACTAAACCACTTTTATAGAAGGAGGACCCATTGACCAACTTCAAATCCAATAAGCGAGGGTCCCATGACTTTGGTCCAAATCCAAGGAATAAACCTTCGAAATGGTTATAGTCCTAACAACTTAAGACCCAAACTAGATAAGAAGAAGTTTGCCACTTAAAAACATCTCAAGGTGTAGTAGGCCTACACATAATATATATATATATTTATATATATGTATGTATACACTAGACCTCTCACATTAAACCATCTACTTATAGATGTTGGATATGCCGGGCAGTTCTGGGCAGACTTCTACAACAAGCGGGCTTAACCTCTTGTCACCGTGTACTAAGTTAAATGGCCCGTGGCACTCAGAGCTCTCACATTAGACAAACTCACTTGTGGTTACTAGATTTTCCAGCTGGTTCTAGGTAGAATTCTACCATAAATGATGACTAACCTCATGTATGTGTGTCAATATTTAATATATATATATATATAAGCCAATTTATATACACATAGAGGAAAAAATTCATATGGGGACATTTCAATTTTCTGACCTGATTCTAACGTATATATTATGTCTTATTACGTTTGACTATTAATTACGCTATGTAAATATAATATTTAATACGTGCTTTAAAGATAAATCTTCGTTCGAGTGAAGAAACGTTTTAACAGGGTAACTTGTCAACCGGGCTCACATTAAAGGTGTACAAGCCTAATTCCCACATCAAACTAGAAAATCCATGGCATAATTAATAGTAGCAACAAATGGGAAAAATAACAACATAACTATCCAAACTTGTATCCTAGGTTTGTTAGAACAATTTAGGTAATGAAATAGGAACAAGGTGTTAATTACATACATACATATATATATATACACACACACAGATATATATATATATATATATATATATATGTGTGTGTGTGTGTGTGTGTGTGTGAATATACTTACATATATTAATAACCTCTATTTAATACAATTTACCCTTTTTCTATGTTGCACATAAAAACATTAATGTTTGATTATTTCAAATCTGAATACGTTCAGATTATCCATTTTAAAGTGGAAACCTAAAGCTATTCAAATAATAAAACCAAACCAAATCTTAATATTTTTACATCACAAACATCATTTTAATTAAAAATAGGTAAATCCAATTAAACCAAAATAAATCACCAAACTATTCTTTATACATGAGCCAAACAATTCACAAACCCAAAATATCAGTTGACAACTTTGTGAAATATATAAAGTAGGAGATTTAGGGGTTTTGCATTACGATGTTGTCGTGAAACCAAACCACCTTAGACATACAAACTAATATGAAAATCTACAAAATGTAGAATTTAGCTTAAACAAGTATTATTTCCACTCACAAAGATTTTGAAGGAGAGATAGTACTGATTTGAGTGCTAAAATCGTCGTTCTTCGATCCTACTACAGATCTATATAAGAGAATCATATAGATTTGAATCTCATATATAAAGTACAGAGAATTCCATAATATAAACTAAAAGGAATTAGATTAAGAATTAAATAGCCTAGGGATATAAGAAGAAACCTAAATTCCTGGAATGTCAACAGTAAAATGGAGGCATAAAGAGTAAGAGGGTTTAGAGATTTGTGAGATGAGTTAAGTGGTATTTATAGGTGTGTAGATGAATAGTAATGTTAGATTGACATAGATTTAATCTTGGCTATTCATTTTATATAAACCAACCTAAATCACCGCCCAAACCAGCCTCATTGGGATCTGGCTGCACCAAGCGGTCGACACCCTCCCTAGGACGGCAATCGACCAACGGTCAACACTCCTTCTATGGGCCGATTGACCTCCCGATTGACAAAATGGCCACTGACCTACGTTGATTGCTCAAAGGATATTTTTATTAACGTTATTTATATTTATTTATATTATACGATTTAAAAAATATTCTTATCCCCAATTGTCTGTATAAATATACACAATTTTGAATTGAGTGGAATATTGTAATCAACCATTACTTAGTTATATTTTATTCCAAAAGTTATATTACAATTCAAATTTCAAAAGTTTTTGCGTACAAAAAATTTCAAATGTAAATCCTTCATATAGATCTGATTTAAACATATCATATATGAATTTGGACCAAAAATCTCGCCACGAATACAACTATGATATTTTCGTGGCCAAATTCTTAATTCTGTAAAATTCCATTTTTCAACCCATTAATATATTATTATTATATTGTTGATTTCATTGCTAATTATTATGTATTTGATTATCCTAAGTTCGTTTAGGTATATTTTTATGGGGTGTTACATTCTCCCCCTTAAAATAGATTTTGTCCTGAAATTTGTCGGAAGGGACGAAAAACACAACTCGGTTTAATCATACATGTTATACACCCATGTTGTTTTTAATTCATCCATAAACATTCATGACTTGCAGTGATTATGAACTGCAGACTCACTAAGATGAGCTCAATCCTAATGTGTATGTGAAATAAGTGATGTAGTATGTATGCAAAACATCCTAATATGCATATATTTCTATATGAGTGCGATGAGCAATTATTGTAATGATCCATGATTTTTAACGTTTTAAAATATGAAATTAATTTGAATTTAGTATTTAGGAAATTCATGTTTGTTTAAAATTTTGAATCTAGCCTATTTTGATTTGGTTTTGAATTGACCGGTAAGTTTAAAAATAATTTTTATATTTGAATCTGAATAGTCTTGTTAAATTTAACAATATTAATATTTTAAAAAAACTAATAGACATATATTTATTGAGAGATCGTAAATATTAATTTTTAATTTAAGTTTGAGATTCATTTATAATTTATTTCAATTTAGGATTGAACTTGGTTTTAGTTTATTTTGTATTTGAAAGGTATAATTACACTAGTGAATACACTTGTATGTTGTTTATGTACTTCGGTATAATATTATAGTATATAACTAGAGAAATTATTTGTTTATTAGATCTTGACACTTGTTTTAACTTTGCTAAAAAAAATTGACACTTGGTCTAAAAATTCTGAGAAAATTATACCTACCTACGTTACTTTCCTTCCACCGTTCCCCTTTCATTTTCTTCACCGTTGCTTCCCATTTCACTTTCCATTTCAACCAAAAGTAAATCCCCAAAATTTGAAATTAATGGCTTCCCTCGGCCCAAAATTGTGAATTTTGTCACCCTATGTTAAACCAGCGCTTCCTCAATTCCTCCATTCGCACCACTCACGATCCACCAATAGAGCGTTTCCATACCAAACCCTAAAGTCCACTGAAATCAATTATTCCTCTTAACGACGCAGTTCGCCACCATATCAGGTTCATCGCGCCGCCTCACCTAAGGGCCATCGGCTCGTCGCCTCACTGCTGAGTCGCGACCATCGCTTTGTCTCTATAAACCACATCTTCCCGTTAAACTCCTCAAACCATAATAAAACGCTGCATATAATAGTATATGTGTGGTTGATATTTGGCCTTAGTATCTTGCTGTTCCTGGCCTCATTCGAATTTAAAATGATATGCATCCCTTGCTGTACCAAGAGCGTCTTTGATGTATGCTTATTGATTGACAACACACGTAATAGATTTCTTCATTTATACTATCACATGATAACCACTCATGAACCTGATGGCACACACATGTAGTTTTGTACTGTAACCATAATACCTGATGGTGTTGCTGCTTATTTACTATCTGTTGATCGATGCCTATTTAGTTGTTCCCTTTCCCTATATCCGCATTTTATTATAGCAACATTCGCCATTGATTTTCCCAGTTTTTCCTTTGTGTTTTGATAAATGATTATTTGTGGATACTTGTGCATGTATTTGTTGCGTTGATCAGTATTATTTTCTTTTCTTTTACATGCTCGGTTTGAAAGGAAAATGTGTGTGAGACATCCACTTAGCTCATATATTGTTCCTACTTAACCTACCATATATGTATGTCCTATTATCACGTGTGTAGGCATGCTTGTTTCTTAAAACATTTCAAGTTGAACCTGGGTTAGAATTGGCCCATTTTGCGGCTATTATGTCATCGTACTTGAGCATTTACCGTGTTACTTCTTTACTGACCGAACATGGCTTAATATTGTGCAGGTGCACTATCTCATGGTTAGTTCACTTATACATATTTATACCCTTGTCACATTTGTGTTTGTTTACAGGATGCTGAGGCAGTGCACACTTCTGCTTGCACATGTGTGTATATGCAAGCTTCCATGACCACTTGTCCCTGAAATAAAACCTAATATGCGCAGATATTATACTTGACGTAAACACTGATATAGAGCGGACACCACATCCCTAAATAGTTTGCATGTGATATACTTGATGTTAGGATTATTATTATAATTCTAGTGTTTTATTGAAGTTATTTTACTTGAACAATGATTAATCTTGACTCGAGCGTTTTATGTTTTTGCATGGAATGATTGGGTCAGATAACAGTGTTGCAGATCTATAGAATCCAGCTATCGAATCTAGAAGCATGTGAAGACGCGCTCGTTTGGTTCGTTCTTCAGTTTTTTAATCTATCTAATGTACATGTATTCTAAAATCTTCCGCTGTATAAAATAAAAATATTGTTTTAACTTTGATATTATTGTAATAATAATTCTGTTGTGAGATATTGTTGTCTTTTCTGTTCTGTGATTCTGTGTGTTTAATTTTGTTTAAGCCTTGTAAGCCTAAACAATCTGTCGTATTGAACATTTTAAGTTGGTTTAATTACCGAATTAGAGTGGTCAAAAAGGCAAGTCGTTACATTTGGTATCAAAGCCTTGTTCTGATAAAGCTTAGCTTATTGAGTTTAAAAAACTCATTAGATATCGATTTGCAATACTCTAGAATGAGTGGAATTATCATCAGAGTCACTGTAAAGAGCGTACTTTGAAATATAAGTTATTTTGAAATTAAATAAAAGGTTTGGAAAAGTGTATTTATTTTAAAATGTAATTTACAATAAGAGTTTTGAGTATATTATTGGACGTCGAGATTGGATTGTAAAGAATATAAGGATTTTGCATATATGTCTGATCAACGTATATACGAGGTCCAATATATACTAGATGGATACATAATCACATTATACTCGCTTGAAGATGGTTCAGTTGATGGCGGCAACATCATTAGTACATATTTTGGAGTTTCGAAAATGGGATGACAATATAATACCAATTGAAACGTCGAGAAATACTTAAAACCGTTTAGATAAGTATTTGAAAATGTTTGGAGAGATTTTAGTAAAACGTTTTGGTAAATTAATATGAACTGGAATAGATAACCAAAAATTTAAATAAGTGATGTATTCATTATTTTTAGAATATAAACTGATTTTGCAAATGAAATAAGATGTAATAGGAATAATTTGAATGGAAATGAATGTTTGAAAATATAATACTATCCTTCGCTTGTTGATGCGTTTTGTTTTCTCTTGATCTGTCGTCATCTTTCGCTTATCATTTGATATATTCATGTTTGATTTTTTTTTAGCTATCCAGTCTTACTCCTGAACCCTTCCTTTGCCTTGCTTTGACAAATCTATGGACAAATTGGATTTTTAAGAGAAATATTTAATCAAGATTTTCGTTTCCAAAATTTTGAAAACGATTTCTAATATTTAGAATTAGTATTTGGAAACAAAACTAGTATGAAATATGTATATACTAGATAAGAGTAGCGCATCGAAAGCGTGAAGATATTTTCAAATAAAATTGTTCCAAGATATTTTCTGACTATTTGAATAATGTAAATTTTCAAACGAGATTTAAATATTTGAAACCAAAACGAATAAAATCCTATATTACTAGCGTAAAGGATTTTTGAAATGAAATTTAAAGAGGAATGTTATATGACTGTATGAATCTCTTGGAAAATATTATCTTATGCGAAATTGTTGAAAATCTAATTTCAAGGATATTTTGAAATGATTTTAAATTTGTTTTCATGGAAGCTTCATATGGCTCATGAATTGAAATGGTTTATTGATTTGGATATTTGCAAAGTTTGAATTGTACAATACTTGATTTAAGTTAAATTATATTGTAAATTGATTAAAATTTGATTTTACAATTCTTGAATGAAATTGATTTTCTAATTATTTGGAATGTGATAAATAGTTTATGAAGTGTTTTATAAATAAAAAAAATTGATGGCTTGAATCCTAAGATTTTGAAAAAAACAATAATACTCTTTGAAAGTATTTGTAAATTATTATTGCGAAATGATTTATAACTTCAGAATATGAAATGATTAGTTACTAAGATTCGATTAACCCATGACTAAAGAAAGGTATGATGTAGGTTGTTAGCCCTTGATGATGGTCTGCTCTGGGGTCCGAACAGAAATCATTTATTATATAGATACATGCGTAGGCCGTGCCTAGCGGCCTTGTCATTGGGAGAAACCTCTCGACTTGGAACACAAATGTTGTTATGTTATCTAATCATGAAAATTTTGAAATTTTTGAAATAATTTTGGTTTTGAAATCCCGAAGTAAAGTATGATTCGATATGAAAAGAAAATTGTATTATTTCAAGTGATCTGAAAATAAAACCAGGATTTTAGGTCGAAGGAATTATTTTATATTTTGATTTCAAGTTTTAATGAGATTTTGATAAAAACTGTTTTGATGAATATAATTTATAAGAAATTTTCAAGTCTTAAATCCTTTTGTAATTTTGTTTAAATTAAATTTTGAATTGGTATAAATATTTTGTTTTATATATATGTATGATTTTAACAATCTCTCCTTTTAGAGGATGAAAAGTTTAAGAGGGGAGATTGTAACGATCCAAGATTTTTAACGTTTTAAAATATGAAATTAATTTGAATTTAGTATTTAAGAAATTTATATTTGTTTATAATTTTGAATCTAGTCTATCTTAATTTGGTTTTGAATTGATCGATAAGTTTAAATTTACATTTTTATATTTGAATTTGAACAATTTTGTTAAATTTAATGATATTAATATTTTAAAAAAACTAATTATAATATATTGTTTGAGAGATTGTAAATCTTAATTTTAAATTTAAGTTTGAGATCCAATTTAATTTATTTTAATTTAGGATTGAAATTGGTTTAGTTTATTAAGTTTGTATTTGAAATGTATAAATACACTAATGAATACACTTGTATTTTGTTTAAGTACTTGGGTATAACATTATAGTATATAATTAGAGAAATTATTTGTTTAATAGATCTTGATACTTGCTTTAACTTTGCTGAAAAAATTTCACACTTGGTCTAAAGATTCTGAGAAAATTACACCTGCCTACGTTATTTTCCTTTCGCCATTCTCCTTTTATTTCATCATCGTTGCTTCCCCTTTCATTTTCCATTTCAGCCGAAAATTAAATCAACAAAATTCGAAGTTAATGGCCTCCCTCAGCCCTAAATCATGAATTTTGTCACCCCACGTTGAACTAGCGCCTCTTCAATTCCTCCATGCGCCACTACTCACGATCAAGCAACCAAGCATTTCCAACCCAAACCCTAAAGTCCACCGAAATCGATCATGTCTCTCAACGACGAAGTTCGCCACCATATCAGGTTCATTGTGCCACCTCAGCTGGGGGCCATCGGCTAGTCACCTCCACTGCTCAATCATGATAATCGCTTTCTCTCTATAAAGTACATCTTCCCATTAATTTCCTTAAACCCGAAGAAAGAAAAAAACTCTTTAACCTATTATGTTGTCGTCGTCACCATGCTTACCATCTACCTGTTGCATTGCCAAACAAGCCTCACCGAGAAATCGCTCCACCGAAACCACCACGTCAAAGCCCCACTATCTTGAATCAAGGCTTAGCGCTTAACCTTAGGATAGCACATCAGTAGGCGAGTTTTCCCCTCACGATTAATTTAATTTCAAGTATTTTAGCCTCAATAAAACGCTGCGTATAATAGTATATGTGTGGTTGATATATTGGCCCTAATATTCTGCTGTGTTCCTAGTCTCATTTTGAATTTAAAATGTTATGCATCCCCTTATTGTACCATGAGCGTCGTTGATGCATGCTTGTTAATTCACTGCACATTTAATTGATTTCTTCATTTATACAATCATATGATTACCACCCCATGAAGTTGATGGCATACACCTATAGTTTTGTACTATGACCATAATAGCTGATGGTGTTGCTTCTTATTTACTATCTGTTGATCGGTGTTTGTTCCCTTCCCTATATCCTCATTTTATTTCAACTGCATTTGCAATTGATTTTCTTTGTTTTGCCTTTGTGTTTTGATAAACGGTTGTCTGTTGATACCTGCGCACGTATTTGCTGCCTTGATTATTATTATTTTCTTTTCTTTTACATGCTCAGTTTGAAAGGAAAATGTGCATGAGACATCCGCTTAGCTCATATATTGTTCCTAGACCTGCCATATATGTACGTCCTGTTATCACGTCTGTAGGAATGCTTGCTTCCTGAAACATTTCGAGTTTAACCTGGGTTAGAACTGGTCCATTTTGCGGCTGCTGTGTCACCTTTCCTTCAGCATTTACCATGTTACTTCTTTACTGACTGGACCTAGTTTAATATCGTGCGGATGCATTGTCCCATGGTTGGTTCACTTTTACATATTTATACCCTTGTCACATTTGTATTTGTTTACGGGATGCCGAGTTGGTGCACAAGTGTACATGCACACGTGTGTATTTGCAAGCTTCTACGACCACTTGTCCCTGAAATAAAAACTAATATGCGAAGATATTACACATGACGTAAACACTAATATAGAGCAGATACTACATCCCTGAATACTTTGCGAACGATATATTTGATTTTAGGATTACTATTATAATTCTAGTGTTTTATTGAAATTATTTTACTTGAGCAATGATTAATCCTGACTTGAGTGTTTTATGTTTTTGCATGAAACACTTAAGGTCAGATACAAGTGTTGCAGATCTATAGATTCCAGCTATCGAAGCTAGAAGCATGTGAAGACGAGCCCGCTTTGGTTCATTCTTCTGTTTTTTTAATCTATCTAATGTATATGTATTGTAAAATCTTCCGATGTATATAATAAAATTATTGTATTAACTCTAATATTTTTGTAATAAAAATTCCGCTGTGAGATATTGTTGTATTTTCTGTTCTATGATTTTGTGTGTTTAATTCTGTTTAAACCCTGTAAGCCAAAACAATCTATCGTTTTGAACGTTTTGAGTTAGTTTATTTACCGTCTTGGAGCGGTCAAAAAGGCAGGTTGTTAGAATTATTTTGCATTCATTTCCCTGTCATCCAATCTAGTAGCTACAATGCATTCATAAACATAATCTATAGGAAAAATTACTTGAGAAAAGCTCCGGGTGGGTCTGTCTCATCTTATCTTCCGTATCCCAAGTGCTTTCCGTGGGGTCATCTCCCCATTGTATTCAAACAGGGCAAACACTACCGCTGCTAGATATGGATCATGAACTAGATGCCTTTTCTCAGGGCTATTGGGATGTCAACTGGAATAAGCAACAACCCTTCCTTCTTGCATGAGAACATCTCCTAAACCTGTTTCGTAGGCATCAGTTTAAATTGTGAGCATCCTAGAGCCATTGGGTATAATAAGAACTAACGCGCTTGTTAACGCTTTCTTTAATTTCTTAAAAGCTACATCGCAGTTATTACTCCAAGAAAATACCAAGTTCTTCTTCATTAGTTGAGTTAAAGGAGTAGCAATCTTTGCGAAGTCCTTTATAAACTTTTGGTAATACCCTGCCAACGCAAGAAAGCTTCTACCCTCTGTTGCATTTCAAGATACTTTCCATTCCTTGTTTACCTCAATCTTCGCAAGGTATACAGCTAAACCTTTGCTTGACACGATATGCTCTAAAAAACTAACTTCTTCCCTCTAGAAATGACATTTAGAGAACCTGGCTTTCAAATGGTTCTCCCTCAGAATCCTTCGGACCTGTCTTAAGTGATTTTCATGCTCGTTTTGGTCCTTAGAAAATATAAGGATATCATCTACAGTAACTACCACGATCTTATTCCGAAGGACCCTAAATACTCTACTCATGTAGTCAACAAAGAAGGCACGTGCATTCATTAGTCCAAAGGGCATAACTTCCCACTGGGACAATCCATCTGGCATTCTAAATGCGGTCTTATCCTTGCCATCTTTGGCGATTCTCAATTGGTGATGTCCAGTTGCAGGGTCTAATTGGGAAAATACTTGGGTTCCTCCCAAGTGGTTGAGCATATCATCAATTATGGGCAAGGGGTACCTATACTTTTTGATTAGATTATATAGCTCCCTATAATATATGCAATGTCTTTGGGATCTGTATGCTTTGGTGGGAAACACAACAGATGCATCCCATTCAGATGTACTTTGTCGAATGAAGCCTTTCTATAGCAGTTCTGAAACATGTTTATCCAACTCTCTTCTTTATTTAGGCACCATATGCCTTAAGGGTAAAGTATTGGCCTAACATCATTTTCTAGGCCAATATGTAAAGAGATTTCCCAATGAGGTGGAAGTCCAGTTACTTCCTCAAAGACATCCAAGAACTCACATACTATTGGGATCGAAGATGGTCCTTTCAAACTAGGAGACAAGGTAGAAATCAGGGCTCTATCCTTGTTTCTAACATCACAAGTGGTATTAAAACTACGCCTCCTTGGCTATTAAGCTAAACAACTCTCTTGTCACGATCTAGCATGGCTCCTTAAAATGTCATCCAATCCATTCCTAGGATATGGTCATACCCCATAAAACTTAACGAATACGCTTTGTAAAGGAACTCAATATCATCGATCTCCAATACTAGGTCTTTACAAATCAACTCAAGATATTTAGATCCTCTAATAGGGTCAGCCACCTCAATCGGATTACTAGTGATGGATAAGGAAAGGTTCAATTAATCAACTAGTCTTTTAGAAATAAAATAATGGGTTGCTCCAGAGTCAAACAAAGTGTATATGGAAATTCCTGAAATAGAAGTTGTGCCTTCAAGTGTGGATTGACCTTGATCACTTGAGGGTCGGCTCTGTATTGAAGCTACTTCTAATGCATAATTCTGACTAATCTAAACAACTCTCGGCTTTGGCAATCTTTGGAAAACTGTATTGGTGAAGTTCTTACAAAATTGGGGAAAGTCAAAAGATACCTCACTGATATGAACGGCAAGCTCCGCTATGGCACAATTAACGACATGGACTTGCTCTACTGTACGAAGATATTATTGGAACCAGTCTGGAAAATACCATGGTCTTTCCTGGTTCCCCTGAACAAAAGGATTATCACCCATTCAACTATCTGAAAAAGAAAGAAAAAAAATCCTTCAGCAAATACTCCTGAGATAGTATTTAAGCCAAAAAGGAAAGAAAACGATAAAGTTGCCTAGTATATTTGTGTACGCTTATTGGAGTAAATACATATAATATATAAAGTTTGGAAACCTTTTTTAAAATACAAACACGATTCTAGTATGTATATCTCCCCTATTATCGGGTAGCCTAGGATCTGACACCAAATGTAACAACCCCCCTCCCCGCCCCGAACTGGGCCAAAATTTCAACCCAGAAAAGGCCCATCGAAACTTAGAGCCACTCTAAATGGATCATAAGTTCCTATAAGGAAATTACATTTGCATAGAATAATAGAATAATATAACATGATAAAATCTCAGACAGTGGAAAGAGAAAGTATAATAATAAAATAAATGTACCATTTATTCAAAAGCTACTGATCCAAATACAAAATGCAAAATACATTTGTTCATATAGGTATATCATTATTATTTATTATCCATGCAATAATAACTAATAGCAAAGTAATAGTCTCTTTACCTTTGTTGACGTCAAAAGTTGGTCACTAGTGACGATCAACCCCCAATCGCGTGATCAACACACGACTAAAGATAAAAACGCAGTAAAAAAAGTAAAAGAACGGGGAGCACACACAGAATTTTTATACCTATGTCCACTTTATATATTATTTCTCTTTTTTGATTACAAGTACAATGCTTTTTCTATTTGAAGAAAAGAAAGAAAATGGCTATTTTCCTTTCTTTCTTTTGAGAGATTAAGATTCTGGAGGAGAGTAGAGATGAAAAGTCTGAAGAAAGCCGTCTGACCAAGAGAAGTCGTCCTTCTCTTTAAGCTTGGAGGTATTTATAGGTGGAAAATGCTGCTTGGGCTGTTGCAAAATGGTCCGGCCATTTCAGGAAGGTCCAGACACGTGGAATCCATCCATTGGCTCGAATTGCGGCTGGAAGACCGATTCCACTGCTTATAAATAGTATCCTCGAAAATTGTGGTTGACGTGGCATCCGTGGAGAGGTATATCAAAAGCAGAGCTTTGCCCGCATATGGTTGACCGCCTTTATCTCCTTGGAAGTCGGGATATTAAGTGGACTGGCTCTGTAGAAATCTTCCACGCTGGCTCGAGATAACCGGTCAATGAGTTCTTTCTGGAAGCGAGAAACTCGGTCGCCATGGTGAGCGATTTTTCAGGTAATGCGCAGTCAATCTGACTAAGTTGGATTTGGGCAGATATACCATTGCTTGATGTAGCGCCCCTGATGGGCCTCTTGGAGCGCAACTTGTATTTGGTTGTGCGTTTGGGCTTTGGTTTTGGCCCGATAAGATTAGTGCCAAAAAGAGGGTAACACTTTGCCCCTCAGAATGTATCTTCATCGATAGAGGGAGGTGTATTCTGAAATCTGAACTGAAGCACAAATGCTTGAGCTGCTATGGTTGCGCCAAACCATATTAAGGCCAGAAAACCAACGGTCCGATGTTGTATTAAGACCAGAAATCCGACAACCATGCCAGGTCGTATTAAGGCCAGAAAACCAACAACTATCGGAAACCATATTAAGGCCGAGATGATGATCGCCACTGGTACAAAAGTCGGTTCCTGCAAATAAAAAACAAACCATGGGTCGAGCATTTTATTCCACTTGGCTTTAGAGGGTGGCGAGCATAAACCATACTCGGCTTAGTGGCGAGCATAAACCATACTCGGCTCGGTGGCGAGCATAAACCATACTCGACTCGGTGGCGAGCATAAACCATACTCGGCTTAGTGGCAAGCATAAACCATACTCAGCTTAGTGGCGAGCATAAACCATACTCGGCTTAGTGGCGAGCATAAACCATACTCGGCTTAGATATGGCGAGTATTAACCATACTTGGCTTAGGGCAAGTGTTTCTCATGCTCAACTCATGTTGGGTTAGTTAGTTTAACGATCTATGCACGCTCGTGGTGTAAAGAAAGAGAGTGTAATCCACACTCGTGTTTAAGAAAAAGCGACCTCTCTCACTTGAAAGAGTAGGTGTTTGAAGTAGTGGTGGGCTTTCGCGCTAACCACATAGAACAGGGGGGCGAGCATTAACCATGGTCGGCTTAATGGCGAATTCTAGTCTGGTTCGGCTTAGAAATTTTACAACAATCGATCTACTTTTGCAAAAAGTAAAGTTTATAACTGCTAAGCAACTATTACAAAGAAAATCTACGGGGACAGCGATTGATTACATAACATCAAGGCGTCCCAATTATTGAAAGAAATACATCGAGAGAGAAGATAAAAAATCTAATTAATGATAATGCCGTGAGTACTAGTCTCAGGGTCCTTTCCATTTCTAGGAGCTTGCGGACTAGCCTGAGGAGCTTGGGCAGAAGGTCGCGGCGGCATCGTCGGGGAGCGATTTTTGACATACTCAGCAAGTTCCCTTTTTCTGACTCGCCCTTCTATGAGATCGCGCAGATGTCGGCAATCATTTGTATTATGTCCAGCTACATTGTGGAATATACAATGCTTGCCAGAGTCAAGTTCCATCTGGGTCGGTTCTCGTTGAGGTGGCCTTGGAGTGGGGAAGGACTCGCGCATATCGAGATAGATATCGAGCAAAGAGGAATTGAGCTTGGTGTACCGATTATATTTGTTTTCATTTCGAGGTCATAAATTGCGTTTATCCTTTTCCGGGGTCGTTCCTCTTCCTTTATTCTGGCCATTGCCATTGAGTGGACCTTGTTGTTTGGCTACTAAAACTTCAAGGCTCTCCATCTCAAGGCTGGCATCCTCTTGTCGGAGGAATCTTTCGGCCTTGGAATAGAAATCATCGATATCTTTGGGAGGATCCCTAGCTAAGGAGTTCAAGAATTCCGATCTCTTCTGGACTCCCGCGATGGCTGCCATCAACACCATCGATGGCTCGGGCCGATCGACTGATGCTACGGCTGCGTTGAACCTTTCGAGGAAGGATCTTAGCGTCTCTCCGGATCGCTGTTTGATGGTAGATAGAAACATGACACTTTTCGGTCGAGAGATATGCACTCGAAACTGCTCGATGAAGCGGGTGACCAGAGTATTCCAACTACTGATCGACTCCGTTGTTAGCTGCTGAAAACACATACCGGCTATATCAGTGAGAAAGAGTGGAAAGCACTTAGCCATGAAGTTGGTCGATGCACCAAGTACTTCCATATGTCGCATGTATCGCATAAGATGAATGATCGGGTCAGTGCGACCGTTGTATGGTTCGATGGCAGGGAACCTGAAGTCCAGAGGGTTTCGAGAATTTCTGATTTCTCTAGTGAAGGGGCTGCGATTGACATTGTCTATGTCTTGCTGCGAAGAATTGCGCCAAGTGAAATGTCGGATGATGCTTGCAAGATGACTCCCATCTCCGAGGAGTCGTTGCCATGAACTTAACTCTACATCCTGAGGGGGTTCTGCACGAGGATCCGGCAAAAGAATGCTCGAAAGGGTGGCTGTTGGCTGGGCTCGACCTCCGAGAGTTGAGTGAAGGTGTGAGGGAAGGTGAGATCCGGTGGGTGGTTCTGGGTAGAATGGCCCCTCTGGAACCTGATGAGTTGTGGATCGAGCCATATTCGTAGCTAAAGGTCTAGGCTGATCCAGCATAGCATGTGATGTTCGGAGGCCAGGGTTGCCCCCGTTTGAAGCGAGGTTAGGAGGGACTACGGTAGCGTTTTCTTCCGCTACGGTGAGCACCAGCATGGTAGGGTGGCTTCCCTCGTTCGAAGGGAAGGGTACTCCAACTCTTCGTTGAAGAGGAAGAGTAGTTAGACTGGTCTGCGGCAAGATCTCGGGTTGTAATGGGAATGGCGTTGATTCTGAGGGACCCGGGGGTAGCTCGACTGATTCGATAGGTCGAGATGTTCCAAAGAGTGGAGGCATATTTGCCAAACAACCTAGATCTTGGTCTCCTGCCTCCTGAGGTTCTGTTGTTGCAGCCGCGCTGGTTGTTGGAAGTGATATTCTCAGCTGGGATCGATCGGTTGGTGGAACCAAACCAGGATGAAATAAAGGTGTAGCCCGATCAATGGCCTGATTTCGTGCAGACCGAAGATCGGTTATTACCCCAGCTTAGGTCGATGGAGGAATTGATGTTGAAGCGTTCAACCATGTTTCCAGTCGACCGAGAAGGTGATCCATCAACTGCTGTTGTCGTTCGAGGACTTTACCCTTGGATGTCATATGGTCTCTGAGTTCGACCATGATTTTATCCATGTCGTCCCGGGTAAGGAATCAAGACATGTTGTCATGAGAGGAAACTTCGTGACTTGCTTCTTCAGCATCGGCATCAGCTGCATCGGCGTTTGCGGGACGAGAGGATGTTGCATCTTTCTTTCGTTTGTTCGCCATGACCCGGGATAAGCAGGAGCTCGATGGTGGTGTCGGTGCGCTTCCCCTACCTGGCGCGCCAAAGTGTTGACGTCAAAAGTTGGTCACTAGTGACGATCAACCCCCAATCGCGTGATCAACACATGACTAAAGATAAAAACGCAGTAAAAAAAGTAAAAGAACGGGGAGCACACACAGAATTTTTATAGTGATTCGGCAAAGGCGATGCCTACGTCCACTTTATATATTATTTCTCTTTTTTGATTACAAGTACAATGCTTTTTCTATTTGAAGAAAAGAAAGAAAATGACTATTTTCCTTTCTTCCTTTTGAGAGATTAAGATTCTGGAGGAGAGTAGAGATGAAAAGTCTGAAGAAAGCCGTCTGGCCAAGAGAAGTCGTCCTTCTCTTTAAGCTTGGAGGTATTTATAGGTGGAAAATTCTGCTTGGGCTGTTGCGAAATGGTCCGACCATTTCGGGAAGGTCCAGACATGTGGAATCCATCCATTGGCTCGAATTGCGGCTGGAAGACTGATTCCACTGCTTATAAATAGTATCCTCGAAAATTGTGGCTGACGTGGCATCCGTGGAGAGGTATATCAAAAGCAGAGCTTTGCCCACATATGGTTGACCGCCTTTATCTCCTTGGAAGTCGGGATATTAAGTGGACTGGCTCTGTAGAAATCTTCCACGTTGGCTTGAGATAACCGGTAGACGAGTTCTTTCTGGAAGCGAGAAACTTGGTCGCCCTGGTGAGCGATTTTTCAGGTAATGCGCAGTCGATCTGACTGAGTTGGATTTGGGCCGATATACCATTGCTTGATGTAGCTCCCCAGATGGGCCTCTTGGAGCGCAACTTATATTTGTTTGTGTGTTTGGGCTTTGGTTTTGGCCCGATAAGATTAGTGCCAAAAAGAGGGCTAACAACCTTCTTCATGCTCCATCATCGTTTCGTCCATTAAGCTGCTACCCTGCCTACTAGCCTGTTGGATATGTTAAGGAGAGGGGTCAAAACATAAAGTTCCGGTGACTAAAAATAATATGTGTTAAAAGACTATACTATAGATTTGGTAGGTTATATATATTCAAAAATGTCTATGAACACAAAAGCACAAATATAACTTGATTAATGAGGTGGAATCCGAGTCAATCACTTAAGACCTTCATTAATGCATTTAGGGTGGATCAGCGATCACCTAAGACACAATGAGGTAGACATCCTTGGTCACTTAAGGCCTATTCTAGTATGTTTATTAAGGATAGACTCCCATGATCTCTTATGACACAGACCTTAGCCACTTAAGACCCCATCCTATCACATCAACATGCCTATGAACATTTATTCTCACAAGTCAAATGAGATGTAGTAACTCACCACTTATTACTAGTTTAGGGTAGGCCTACCAATCTAAGACCCTTCAGTGGATGCCCCATGTTACTATTTAACTGATATTACGGTAGCAAGCCTACGCCGCTTAAGACTTCCCATAGATGCTTGGTTAATCAAATAGCATGCTGCGTTCACATATACCAAACTCATCCCTAGGTTGGCCCTCTCATAGCTCCTAGAGGAAGTGAACGTTCCGATAGACTACCCTACTCTGTTATCGCCATGACTAAACCACTTTTAGAGAAAGAGGACCCATAGACCAACTTCAAATCTAACAAGGAAGGGTCCCATGAATTTCATCCAAATCCAAGGAATAAACCTTTGGAATTGTCCTAGTCCTAACAACTTAAGACCCAAATGAGATAAGAAGAAAGTCAACCACTTAAGACCATCTCAAGGCGTAGTAAGCCTACACATAATAGGTAGGCATATATATATATATGTATATGTATACACTAGACCTCTCCCATTAAACCATTTACTTATAGATGCTAGTATGTCGGACGGTTATGGGCAAACTTCTACTACAAGCGGGCTTAACCTCCTGTCATAGTTTACTAAGTTAAATGACCTATGGCACCCAGACTTCTCACATTAGCCAAACCCACTTGTGGTTGCTGGATATGCCGGTTCGTTCTGGGAAGATTCTACCATAAATGATGAATAATCTTGTGTTTGTGTGTCATTATTTAATATATATATATATATAAGTCATTTTATATATATACACACACACACACGGAGGTAACAATTCATATGGGGACATCTCAAATTTCTAACCTTATTATAATGTATTTATTAGATCATTATTACGTTTGACTACGTAGATTATGCTATATTAATATAATATTTAATATGTACTATAACGCTAAATTTCTGTTTGAGTGAAGAAATGTTTTAATGGTGTAAATTGTCAATCTATTTCACATTAAATGTATACAAGCCTAATTCCCAGATCAAACTACTAAATCCATGGAATAATTAATAATAGTAGCAAATGGGAAAATTAACAACATAATTGTCCAAACTTGTATCCTAGGTTTGTTAGAACAATCTAGGTAATGAAATAGGAACCAAGGTGTTAATAACAAATATATACATATATGTATATTATATATATATATATCTGTATGTGTGTGTGAATATACATACACATATACATATACATAAACCTCTATTAAATCCAATTACCCTTTTTCTGTGTTGCACATAAAACATTAATATTTGATTATTTGAAACATAAATACGTTCAAATTATCCATTTAAAATGGAAACCTAAACCTATTTGAATAATAAACCAAACCAATTATTAATCTTTTTACATCACAAACACCTTTTTAATTTAACATCGGTAAATACAATTAAACAAAAGCAAATCACCAAACAATGCTTCATACATAACCCAAAAAATTCACAAACCCAAAATATCGATTGACAACTTTGCGATTCATATAAAATACGAGATTTGGGAGTTTTGCATTATGATGTTATCGTGAAACCAAACCTCTTTAGGCATATAAATCAATATGAAGATCTACAAAATGTATAATTTAGCCTAAACTGACCTAAATCACCACCCAAACCAGCCCTCATTGGGCTCTGGCCACACCAGGTGGTCGACACCATCCCTAGGAGGGCGGTCGACCTCCTGGTCGCAAAATGGCTAGTGGCTTGCGTTGATTGCTGGGAATATATTTTTATTAACGTTATTTACATTTATTTATGTCTGACCATTTGAACAATGTTCCTATCCTCAACTGTTTGTATATATACACACAATATTGAATTGAATGGAATATTATAATCAACCATTAATTGGTTATTTATTCCATATATTTATATTACAATTCAAATTTCAAACGTTTTTTGCATACAACAACTTTTAAACGTAAATCCTTCATACGGACTCTGATTTAAACATACTATATATGAATTTGAACCAGAATCTCGCTACGAATACAACTACGATATTGATATTTTCGTGGCTAAATTCCTAATTCTGTAAAAAATTCCCTTTTCAACCCATTAATACATTATTATTATACCAATGATTTTCATTTCTTATTATTATTTATAAGATTATCTTTAGTTCATTTAGGTATATTTTTACGGGGTGTTACACTGACAATATGGCATTCAAAGTTTAATTTGATGTTTCTAAAAATGGTAATCGTGACCTCAAGCATCATCAACTGGGAAATGACATAAATCAAGCAAGTAGTAGGGCTATGTGGGTCATACCTATTAGAGTATATCATTATAGAAATTGGTGGTAACTTTGTTGTATGCTTCTGAACGATATGGTTGCTGATCCCAACCGTGGTGATGACATATTTGGTATACTGAAGTTTAATGAGTGGCGGGTTCTGTATGGTTGAGCTGCAAAAAGTTCTTGTTGAACCTCAATGTTTTTTCTCTAAAGAACACTGACCGTAAGGTGGTTCCATACCTACTCATTTTGGAAATCTAAGCTCCAATTTGAGTCGTGTGTATTTAACGACCCAGAAAATCTGAACCAATTTAAAAATTTTAAATTGGCTAAAATAGTGGATTTTAAATATTTAAAATAAATATTTTAAATAATAGCAATGAAAAGTGAGTTTGAATCGACGTTTGAAAATAAATATAATTACTTTGAATTATAAACAAGGCCTGAAATGGCGCGGTAGTTTCAAAAACTTGAATTCAAACTTTGACTGACTGTACCGGGTGCAAAGCAAAACGGATTTGAGTGAAACCAAAAATATTTAAATCTGTTAGTGAATACCTTTCTAACGAATCTGAAAAATCAAAGTTTCATAGCGGGAAGCAAAAGTTATGGCCAAATGAATTTTCAGAAAGGTCGCTATGGAATTTATATAGCCCGTGAAATTGGCCATTTTGCAAACGACCTTGGAATTCGACGAAACCACTTTTGTTGGATCCAGGATGTGAAGTTATTGCTAGGTTTCAAATTTCATAATTTTTGAAGCTAGTATGTGAGCGTGGCAAAGGAAAACGTGTTTTGGTCAATTACAGTTAAATTGGATCGACCAGAAATGGGCCATTTTTCAAACGGTCTCAGAATTCGACGAAACTAGTTTTGTTGGGACCGTATCATCAAAACATAGCTAGATTTATTTTTGGGGAATTTTTAGAATTAGTATGTAGGCCCGGCAAATTAAAATGTACGTTCAAATTAAATATTGAATGTTTTATATTTTAAACTGAAGGAAAACTGACTGAAACAGTCGAATGGGCCTACGAAACATATCCCATTGTGTTCGGAATGGGGGTATTTAGCTAGGGACGATAGTCGTTGGGTTTGGATTGGAGTTCGTGTGTGAAAGGGGGTATTTTTGAAACTATAAAACCACCGGCCAATCAGATTTTTTTATAAAAAAAACCAGAAAAACCCTTTTTATCTCTCCACGATCTCGACGGCGGCTGACCTTCGAAGCTTCCCTCCCCGTTTCCGGTCACCACAGCCACCATCAGCCCCATCTCCAGTTGAACTTTTTGAAGCCCTCCTCCTCTTAAAATCCATACCTGTTGCTCCTCCTATCATCGCTCCATCACGGAGAACCACCGCCCTGAAGTTGCGCCGCCTCGAAGCACCGAGTGGGACCCCCTTACCCTTGTTTTGTGCGCCTCTCCAAGCACTACAAGGTGGCATAAGCCGATTGACTTCAAGTGCAACAGATCGGAAGAAAATTCAAAACCTAGTTTTGAATCAAAAGGAAGGTATACGACTGTTAATTATTTAACTGATTTCAACATTTTAAAACCGTTGCAAACTTGTAAAAATCATATCTTTTTCGTTTCTTGATGAAATTCAGTGAAACAAGAGGCAGTGGACTCGTGTGGACGTCTTCTACATTCTAGAAGAGACCGCATATTTTTCTGAGCCTTCTGCTATTTTTGGTGGGGTGGAACCCAATGTGAGATTTCTAAATTATAAACGATATGGAAAACGATGATGTATAAATTATATAGTCGATGTATGAGTTATAGAAGCATTGTACACCTCTTGTATAAGCGTTGTATAAGTTGTACGTTCGATGTATAAGTTGTATATGCGTTGTAAAAATTATATATGTGTTGAAATAGAAGTGAAATGCTATATATATATATATATATATATATATATACGCCCCTCGTCCACAAACCATGGACAATATTTATTGGTTGTGATTGGTGTGACAATTGATTGATAGCAAATGGTTGATTGAAATTGTTTGTGGTTGAAATTGATTGATTGTGGTTGAAAAATACCCGTTTGTGGTTGAGAAATATTTGGTTGAAACCACATAGGATTAGTTTATGGAAATGAAAAAAATATACATGCCGCCTCCGTGCGAACTAGATGCATGATTCCCCATTGTCAAAAGCTGCGAGGCTTTAAGGTAGAGCGAGGAGCCATACTAGGGTCAGTCCCGGTTTTAACTACACTGCCGTTATGCTGCTGAAATTTTGAATAATATTCATGTGTTAGAATTATTTTCCTGTGTTGAAACTATATTCGTCTGTTGAATAGAAAACCTTCATGTGTTGAATAGAAGTTCATTCGTTGAATCATATTCATGTGTTGAGTGGTATTCGTGTTTTAAATAAATTGTTTTAATAATAAAAATCACATTTTTATTCTATATGTACAAACTATAGAAAACCTTCATGTGTTGAATTGAAATTCATTCGTTGAATAGAAATTCATGTATTGAATGGTATTCGTGTTTTAAATATAAAAATCACCTTTTTATCAATATATACAAACTATAGAAAACCTTCATGTGTTGAATCGAAATTCATTCGTTGAATTGAAATTCATGCGTTGAATGGTATTCGTGTTTTAAATATAAAAATCACCTTTTTATCTATATATACAAACTATAGAAAACCTTCATGTGTTGAATCGAAATTCATTCGTTGAATTGAAATTCATGTGTTGAGTGGTATTCATATTTTGAAAGAAATTGTTTTATAATAAAAATAATATTTTTATCATCTATATGAACTATATAAAATAGTCGTGTTTTGAAATAAATTGTTTTATAATAAAAATCACATTTTTATTATATACATGAATTGTTAAAAATAGTGAAGTGTTGAAATAGAAGACAGTTAGATAAAAATATCATTTTTATCAAATGAATGAAAAGAATATAGCTTTGAAATCGAAGAATCGATATATATATATATATAAATAGAATTGAAATATATCGAATAACGAAGCTGCAGTTCGTATTTTGAAACCGTGATTTCAAACGATTAGTGCGGGAGATCCGACCATCGGATTTTCCCGAAACCGCAACCGCTGGGTTCGCTTTGGAAATATCTTTCCAACGGCACCAACTTTGTAAAAATCCAACGGTTGGATTGTCTGGAATGTTTAGTTCAAATATGAAAAAAACAGCGCCAGAATCGATTATATATATATATATAATTATATTAAATCGAATAACGACGTTGCAGTTCATAATTTGAAATCGAAACTTCAAACGATTATACCGGGAGATCCGACCGTCGGATTTTCCCGAAACTGGAACCGTTGGATTCGTTTTGAAAAGTTCTTTCTAATGATGTAAATTTTGTGAAGATCCAATGGTTAGATTTTCATATATGTGTAAATCAAATCTAAAGAAAAACAGTGCCACGGCCGCGTTATGGCCCGAAGCGTCGTTTTGAATAAATTGGCTATTTTAAAATAAATAAAAATAGCAATAAATCGTTATAAAATATTATAAACGATATGGATGTGAAATTTAGAAACTAACTGAAGGTTGGCTAAGTCGAATGGTTTCTTGGGTATTGATCTGATGTTGGTTTCGGCCTTCGGGGTTAATATTTGGAAAATCGTTCTCTTACTGATTGACGGTTAGTGACTAATGAATTGAAATGATGCACAGTAGTGTTTGTGTAGCACTTGTTTATTATATACGCGAGTTTCCCAGAAAGACCGGGTTTATCCCATTTTGAATAACTGAATCGACGATAAGAAATCGAAGATGAAGACAATGGTCGAAGACCGGAGATCATCACCTCGTTTGGATGGTAACCGATGTCCTGATTGGGAGGCATCCCGAAATATGGATAATGGGTGGTGATCGTCCAGACGTACGTGGAGATCGATGGGTTTGCGAGGTATATAGTGCCTCCGGTTTAGTTCAGACCTAGGACGGACTTGCAAATGGATAGTGTGTCTGACATTGGAATTTATTCTGTGTGATTGATAGCCATCAGTTGCACGGTGTGAATTGCCTATGTGGCATGCTAAGATGCAGTGATCAGGGCTTCTGTTGAAAAGCAAATTCTTGTGGTGATGATCAAAGCCCCGCCTGTGTGGCGTAGCTTTGTGTACAACGTGAATTCGCGAACCTCACACCCGGTATGAACCAGAAACGGGAGAAAGGACCTCAGGGAGGACATGCGTTTCTTTCTAGCTAGAAGTGGCGTCAGTGGTTTTACACGCCCTGACGAGTTTGACTTGTGTGGTTGTTACTGTTGCGAGGCGCCTCGGTTAGATCGGACGATCCGGGTCTGATGGAGTCATTCGTTGGCTCATTTACGCCCCATAGGGCGGGGAAACGCATTGTTCAGGCATTTTAATCCACATCGGTTGACCGACCCTGGCGATCCAAGGGTTTGACTGAGTACTTGCCCTGAGACTCGGGCTAGACAGTCTTGAATTCGGTAAGGACTATTTTTTGCCTTGGTTCATGACGGAAATCCAATTTCCAAATACGTGACTGTGCGGTCTTGATTGTATACATATATATGGCGACATAGTGGTATGGGGCATTAATGCTGTCTATGATTGATAGTTATGATTCGAAATTGCTTTTGACACATGTAAACACTAGTAATAATAGCATTTGCTTTTGTTTTATTCGTATCAACCATATTTTGGCCATTATAAGGTAAAACTCTATCCTCCGGTTTGCGTCGCATTGTGTGATGGGAACTGAGTCTTATAATGGCTTCATTTTTATAAAAAGCATTGCGATGTTTAAAAGAATTATTTGTTTTAAAGCACTGGCAATCCAATGGAGTAAACCCATTCGACGAAAGTGGCGTGGTCCTGTGATTAGCCATATTATAAAGGTGTTAATTAGATTTCTCATACCAGTCCCATAACTGACTCGTAGTTTGTTTCACTTTCAAACTCGAGTGCCCCTTTTTCTACACGGGCAACCTTGTATTCAGGTTTAGCTGGCTTTATCCAGATAGCTGGAGCTGAAGATGGATTCTATCATTTATCTCTTTTTATGTTGTTCAGCTCCTATTGTACATTATGTTTTTTTTCCGCTGTAGACATTTATGTATAGCTGAGCTGTATTTGTACTAAGTATGATCCTGTATACTATGTAACTCTGATGATTATGTTTATCCAGTGTGCTATTTGTTCATTATCTGGTGTATTTATTTAATTCTGCTCTGCTGTTATCTGTTTATGTGTTATATTCCATGGATTACCCTTGCCACCGTCAGTAAGGGGTTTGGGGTCGTCTCATTAGATGTAAACCAACTATATTGAAAAGTGAGATGCAAGATTTTTTTCTATATTCCTATTTTACCTGTGGATTGATAGACATTATTATAATATCATTGGATTTTATAATATAGAAGTGCTTTGGTTATTCTAAGGGGAAAACACGTGCCATGTTTATGTGTTGTCCTGTCTTACGAGAGTTCCATTCTTTTAAAGGATTTTTTAAAGTTAAGCAAGTTGTTGTGGTGAGGTTTACCACTGAAAATATTCCAAACTGATCCAGGTTATTTTTCTTTTCTCAAACATGCTCGGGTAAGACCGAGTATATTTTCTAGGTTGCATTAGAATTTGTTTGGAGCTTCAAGAGAGGAGCTGGAGTCGAGACAAATTCCTTTATTTTCTGGTTTTAATTTATTTTCGATGTGTGAGTTGTATTTATTAGGTTTATATAGGCTGAACTACTTATGCACTCTGATTGCATAATCATATATATATATATACACATAGTTTTATAACTTTTTAAAGATTATTAAGATATTTTATTTTATTCATTCCACTGTGAGATCCTATTCTACTCTAATTCTGCAGTATTGGTATTCTTCTTCCTTTTCTATTCTAATTTTTCTTCCTTCTTCTCACCCTTTAACTTCTTCCCCCTAACCATCTGCATTCATGTGCCTTTTGAGTTGAAATGCATGGTTAAATATAAGCTTAAACGGTGTAGAAAGGTTGGGTCGTTACAATTCTTATCACAAAATGCAATAAAATAAAGGGAGCACACAAGTTTTTTATAGTGGTTCGGCAATCCAGCCTACATCCACTCCAAATATCCTTTTATTATACTCTATTATTACAAAGTACAATTGATTTATGTGAAAGAATAGAGAGAAAGAAGTGAAGTTAGGTTGGAGGCAGCTTCCTTATTTTGTCCCAACAGCATAGCAAAGGCTAATCCAAAACGAAACCCTTCTATAGTCTACAAATGGGGTATCTATATGTGCTTCAGGTCTTGGATCAACTAGGACACGTGGCGTCCTACCCGAGAGCATAAAAGTAGTAGAGAAAGTCTTCAGGTCATGGGAAATGACTAAGTCCGGGTAGGTATGTACAATTGGAAGTTGATCCGTCGTTGCTGAGGCAGTCATAATAGGCCCAATTAAATTTCGGGTCGATCAAGTTTTGGTCTCTGATAGACCCAGGCTCGAGTCGAACAAGCTTAAATCTCTAGTAGAACCGGGCTCGGGTCGACCAAGTTGGGTCTCTTGGAGACTCGGGCTCGAGTCGAACAAGTTCGGGTCTCCGGTAGACTCGCCCGGGCTTGGGTCGACGATAGACCTGGGAGTTATTCTACCTGGGACTTGTCCTATCCAGGACCTCTTCTACCCGGGACCTCTCTTACCCAGGACTTAGGTGCATAATTTATGATTTTGTGAATGTTTCATTACTCCTTCCAAGTGAATCCAAGCTCTCTTGAGGGTACGACAAAATCCTAAACACTTTCATAGCTAAAAATCCATGCTTTGACTGCCTTGCCAAAAGGTGGGTCAACATAATGTGAATAAAATAATTTAGTTTTCCCACAGAACCTTAAGTGAGCATTGAAAAGTAGTAAAATGAATTTTGTGACTGTTAAAGTCATGCAGGTTACTAAGAAGAAAACTAATGGGTGTTGTATCTTTTTAGGGGAATACCTTATCTCACCATGCTCGAAGGAAAAAACCATAATCTTATTGTCAAGCATAAAAATTAAGTAAGCTTGGCCAATACTACATTAGAAATCATATGGATAGAGTCACTATTGGGTGAGACGTAGTTTCAACTGAATGTAAATCAACAACATGGTGCGATAACCTAAGAATTGTGTTACTATGTACAAATCCAATATTACGTTTTAGAAAGAAGTATATAGAGATTGATTTCTACTTCATTCGAAGGCATGTACTAAAAGTAAAGCTTGAGATAAACCACAAACCTTCAACTTACTAGAAGTATAGAAGACAAACATCCTTACAAAACCATAATGACGTTGATGAAAATGGCACAAAAAACCCCAAATCTATTTGGGGGGGGGGGGAGTTAGAAGTATCAAATAAAACAAGCTAAGCAAACATAGAGGGGTTAAGTCACATATGGACCGAGACATTATATCACATGGACATGGTCATTACATCATTCCCATAGGCATAATTGTAACTTGCATAAAAAGAGAAGGGGCAATGAATTACAAATAGCCTATGCACAAACTGATGCAAATGTATCGTCACCTCAAGCAATACTTCCATTTTTGTACAATTGCAGTCTTGATTCTACTTAAAAATCGTTCATAATTAAAGTTTTATTAAGAGCGTTTTCATTACCAAAAAAGAGGAATAAAAACTACCCAGTCATTTATTTTATTCAAACTGATCATAAAATATTCGAAATGCCAGTACATAGAAGCGCCATACTATGGCTATATATTCGCATGCATCAATAAAATCGCACAATTCTTAAAATGAATCACTATTTTTAGGGAAAGAAACTATCAACCATTAGCTTTATTCTTTACGTTTTTCGCTTGGGTCGCATTGTGCCATAACTGGATGAATCTTCTTCTTTATCTTCTTGTCAATAATCTATCATTTGGCATTAAGAATAAGGTATTTAAGACGTATGGAATTTTCATAACTTATTTTGCATTGTGGAATAGGTAAGATTATTAACATAGTTTTAGTGCATATGTGCAACAAACCTTATGTACAGTTTGCTTATGTTTGCTGAAATTTATTCAATTTTTGGCTTTAGTTAGTTACTAATTTGTGCAATTCTCTCTTGATAAGCTTATACTATGTAGAAGGTTTCATGGCTAGGTCATCTGATCTATTAAAAAGAAATTATTTCTTATCTTCTTAGTTTTCCATTGTGAATTATTCTCTATCTTTCCATCCGAATGTTCTTTGAGCTAACTATGACTCCCTATCATCCATGAGTCGGTACCAATCTAGGAGATAACATATTTTTTTCATGATTTTTCTTGAACGCAATGAGATAACGTGGCAGAATCTTCTCTTGAATTTAAAATTTCCATTTCTCTCATTTCTATGGGTCGGTACCGACCTATGGGGCATGGCTCGTATAGGCCCTCATACCTAGTAGTTTTTTGAGCCTTTTCTTTTTTTGACGTGATGTCTAAGGTATGTGCAACCAAAACATTAAGTCGAATGTGTCATAAGACTGATCTTTATAGGATGGTACCGATCTATATGAGTTGGGTCGGTACCGACTTATCACCTTAGCTTATTTTGACTCAAATTTTCCAGGTTTACTTTTCATATTGGCCTAATCATATATATGAACTTTCATGTTGATCTGACATCATTAGATGACTGGAAGTATTCTTTTTGGCTAAGATTCGTGAAGTGTCCCTTTCGGGATCAATACAAGAGTTTCACATAAGTTACGATGTGCTACATCAATTTTCTATTACGAGATATCAAGTCCTTAAGCTCTTCATCCTACTACACATAATTTTGTTATTGAACTTCATTTTTCAAATACACGATTTATGTCTAGTAAAAAACCTTCTTTGATTTACTTCTAGCGGACCTTCCATAAATTCGCACTAAATCCATTCAGACTTGGGCTTAACTTCAATCTGAAGTATCAATTTATTTAATTACCCCAAACTGGAAGGTTGAATAAATGCAAATTTAATTCCTTCAATACTCCCTATGTTTTTTTCTCCGAGCCAAACTTTGAAATTGATCTTTCTATGAAAAGAATCTTAGATATGACTTGATACGTCTTCATGGTTTTGATAATACATCTGTTAAGCCGAATTTCAAAGCTTCAACAATAGATCAGCCTAGCCAAATTTCATAGATTTAGTGAATGATCTATCTTACCAAACCTTCGCAGCTTTTGGCGATAGTCTTGCCTAACCAGCCTTAAACTGAGCTTATCACGGTTCAAATTATAGATTTGATTCACTGCCTTTTTCATAGTTTCTCTAATGGATCTTCCTTCTAGATCATGAGGATCTACAGTAGATATTTGTAACAGCCCGGCTTTAACTAACGTTGTTAATATAAATTTGTTGATCGTAAATAACAAATTTATGAATACAATTAAATTTCATACTTATAAATTAAATTTTCTTTCTATATGCAAATATTTGTGTGAACTCATTTAACCTGTGTGTTAAGTGAAGATAGAAGTAGGCATTTTTATTTTCATTTGCATATACCTTGTCTTGACAAATCAACGGAGTGTAGCAAATAACAAATTATAGTCTGCACATATAAGGGTTTAGACTAGGGGTATGCACCAGCTAAGAACCTAGGATTGAATAGGAAATTGCACTTATGCCGAATTATATATTTTATACATGTGCCTTGTAAATATGCCATAAAAGCTAGGCTTCTAACGCAGACTGGTACATGTTTGCACAACTATAACTAGGCCAGGCCTACTAAGGTGAAGTTAAGATATTTTGGCAATATCACTCAATCAAAGCAACTAGATACACTTAGTAATCTAGAGATTTTAGCAGCCTATATTGGTTCAAATCAAGATATATATATATATATATAGTTGTGATCGAAATACACTTCATGCATTAAATGGACAAGAGGGTTTGCAGCTAGGAAAATGGATAGGAATGGATTTATTTTTAGCCTCGCATGTGCCAAAATTTATAATACTGAGCATTTCAGATTTTTGAGAAGACTTGTAAGTAAAGTATGAAATTTTAAAACAAATAGTGTAAACTCAAGACCATGTGCCGCCTGAAACTGTTAGCTGTAAAGGTAGGGAACAACTTAGCATAAGCTAAGAGATTTGTTCATTCTTTTCACCCATCAAAAACAGAGAGAAACAAATCTTTCTTTGACAAAACATAGAGTACACCATGAAATGGATGGTGACATTACCCAACAATAAAAAAAAGGTTTGCATTTCCTTGCAAACTACAGCTATACTGCAGCATTTCAGCTAGTTGGAAATAGGATTTTACATCAAACATAGCTAGTAGAAAGCTAGTTTTCTTCACTTTTCAATCAATCGAAATCTGGTGAAAACATTCTGTTCATGTTCCTTTCCGATACATTCATTTAATGCAACATTATTTTATTAATTTAAAGCACCTATAAATAAGAGCACATACACATACATTCCCTCATCACAAACAATTCGAACCAGATTTGTAATAGGAGAAACCAAAGCAGAGAGCAGGCTGTGAACAAGTGAGTAAACTCCACTTTCCACTTTTAAATATTTGCTTGATTGAATGATCACAAGTTATTTAGTTGCAGATATGTTTATATATATGGTAAACACTGGTCTGCTAATTGATGTTGGTATAAACACCCTGTGGATATGAAAACAGTCTGTAATCATATGTATATACAGAACCACAGTTTCCCTCCTTATTTTGTAAAATCCATAACTTAAGATTCAAGCAAGTTTAGCATTAGATTTCTGTACGAAAGTAGTTCACACCTACCTCTAGTTTGTAGCAAAATTAGTTCCAAGTTATAGAATTGTGTATATCCTTTGATATAACCGTTTTCCTGTAACCAAACTGAAAATGAGAAATTTCGATCAACTTAAAATCGAAATTCAGGCATACGATTGGAATCATAGCAAGAAATCATGAATTTTAGTACCTTTATCATGATTTTTAAGCATGTGGATGTCGAGGAAATAAGAGAAGGAAGAAAAACGTTCATGGGCCAATTTCCGTCGACCTACGCCACTGAATTTAACAACGTTGAGCATGAAGGAGCGCATCGAGTCAGAGAGTAAGGAAAAAATGGTACATAATTTTTCTAATGTATATGATGAGGACGAGGTGAAATTATTGATTTTGGGTTATTGTTTTTTGTGTCGGAATGGGGATGAACTGCACCGTGCAAAAAGCATCGAGTGTGATTTTACTTAAGGTGGAGGTGCGCTAGGGTTGGGAGGAGCGATCGGCAGTGGTGGCAGTCCATCAAATGATCAGAGTTGGCCAGTGTGAGTAGATTTATGGAGGGCCTAGGAAGAAGACGGCTCGAAGTATTATCAGGAGGAGGGTGAATCAGAGAAGGAAATGGAATTGGGTCATGGTGTTGGGTCCATGGTGATGCGGTTTGACAGTAGGGTTTGTCAGGTAGCATGGTGGTCGGTGTCAGTGTGCATGTGCACACAGCACTTGTGCACGAGGGAAGAACAGCAGTAATGATGAAGGAGAAGGATTTGGTACTTTGGCAATGGGATGAAGTGGTACATTGGTGTTTTGGCAAAGGGAAGTGGTACTGGCTTGGCATGAGAAATTGAAGTGAACATACGTGCATGGCGCAAGGATTTGAAGTGGGGAAACTGGTACTTTGGCAAGTGGTACTGGAACTTGGTATTTTGGCTGGAGCATACGGTCTAGAGCGGATTTCATGTGCGTACCATGGTGATTTGAAGTGGCACTTTGGCAAAGGATTTTGGATGGGGTTTTAATTAAAACCAGTTTTTAAAATAAAGGGAAAATCAAATAAGAATAAAGAAGGAAAATAAAAATAAATAAAAAGAGATGCGCCAAACATCTTGGGCTTTCGAAGGAAAATAGGAGAAGTGAACTGGGTTGTAGTAGTCAGGATTTTAAAGGATTCGACAAGTTTAAAAGCAAATAAAAAAGAATATAAATTACAAAAATAGAGAATTTATAAAATTATTAATGTTCTTTATAAATAAAAAGATAATTTACAAGGGGTGAAAAAGTTATAAAATGTCATATAAACAAGATGATATTTTAAAGTAGAATACCATGTGCGACGCACACGCTTAAGTTGTTCATTTTTAAAATATAATCAAAATGTCTGGATTTAAACAATACAGACATATACCATTCTATTTGGCTGAAGTTCGTAAAATAAGGAGTATATAAACTGAATTATATCTAATCCGGTTCATTTTAAGCTGATAGCTAATTCTTTAAAGAAATGTTAAGATCAAGTGAATATTGAAAACAGTTCTTAAGTATCAACTAATAGAAAAAGACATTACGTAAATCTTTTCGAAGAGTTCGGGATTAATATTACACTTCGATTTGATTTATGCGCCATGTGACAGAGATTACTGAAGATAATAAAAGACGGAGATATGCAACGATTATTCTGTTTTATAGAATAGTGCCTTCGGTTTGTCCAGTCCTAGGGCAACTTATATGGATGAATGTCTGACATAGAAATTCTAACTAATCATGTACGTTGATCTCTCCAAACGTATTTATATGGTGGCAGAGGAATTCGTTTCTCTTGCTTTATACCTATAATATATTTTTAGGGAAGTCGATTAGTGATTGGCGAGTTCTGACGATGTGGCATTCAAAATAAAAAAACCGGTGATGATAAAAGGTAAGTCTCGCCTTATACCACAACCAGGAAATGACAAAAATCGAGCAGGCAGCATGGCTATGTGGGTTGCTCCCATTAGGGTATAGCATCACCTATCTAGAGAAATTTCTTTTGTTTCTTATTCTATCGATTCTGACCCGTTCGGGAAATGGTTGTCGTACACAACCATAGGTTATATACATTTGATACACTCAAGAGAAATGAGTGGTCGGTCATGAGTGGGCCGGGTTGCAAGACGTTCTTTTTGAACCCAATGTATTCGCCTCTAGAGATACACTATCGAAAGGTGTTTCCATACCTTGTCATAGTTGGAAATCCATTATCCACAAGTGCCAAGCGTTTTTTTTATACTATATAGGAGAACTTAAGATGCAAGCATTCTTCTAGATTCTAAATTATTTGTGAGAAACCCTAGACACTATGATAATATCTGATTTAAAGTATAAAAGTGATTTATTCTCATAAGGTAAAAAACCCGTTTCGTATTTGCGGCATGGTCTTATGAGATAATTTTATTTCTTTAACTTGTTTTAAAATCGTTTACTCATACCAGTCCCCTGACTGACCCGAATTTTATTTTTCTGTGTTTTTCTTAAACTCTTGGGTACTCATAACACTTATTATGAGTAGACAAGTGAATTAGTTCATGATTTAACTTAGGAAGCTGGATGGAAACTTTTCGTGTGCTGATCTACCTATCATATCTATGTATAATTATGAAGTCTTCAAGTTTGGTTATCTATGATGTTATGTATAATTAAAGTTGTAATATGAAATGGCATGTACCCCTAGACCTAATATGCTCTAATGTATTGTGTTCTGATGTATAATATTATGAAGTATTATCTTTTGTTAAAATTCTGCTGTGAGGTTATGATGTTTTCTTTAGTTCTATCTCTATCTATTTCTTATTCTTACATAATGACACGACTTCCGATGTGTTCGAAAGTTGGGTCATTACAATAGTCTAGATCTCGACCTAAGATTCAATTCTTAATGAAAACATCAAATGTTAATACAAAAAATGGCACTAACACCAGATTTTAGCTAAAGCGCCACCCCTTTATGGGGAAAATAGTATAGAACATATATAAATAAATGAAAAGAAGTTAGAAACAGAAAGTCAAGAGAGAGACACAATTTTTATAGTGGTTCAGCCATTATTAATGACTACATCCACTTTGAATATCTTTTATTATGATCCTTGACATGCCTATTACAATACAATATGGATGGCTAATGAGTTCCACAAAGTAGAGAACAACATATTATCACTAATACTATTGGTTATAGGAGAATCACGATAATCAGCCTAGGTTACCTAGATTCGCTATCTCTGGAGAAGAAACTTTGTTATAAGAGAAGAGTAATGGCTGGTGGAGATGAAGTCTTGGTGTTGAAGATGAGCGATGGTTGTTAGAGATGAAGATCTACTATGACAGAGGTTTGGCACAGTCTTGGCATGGCAAGGATTGGATCCCCTTTTCAGTTGGAGAGCATGTTATATTTATAGGAGTTTTGGAGGTAGTTGGGCTCAGCCCATAAGAAGGAAGCCTTCGAAGTATGCGTCGACTCATACCTGAAAATAACATAGCTGAAAATATTAACCTAATGGGTCAATGCCGACCCATGTTGTTAACCTATTTTCCACTTTTAACTTTGTGAACACAATCCCTTTATCTCGTTTAGCCTATGGAAGCAATTTAATGCCATTTGGAACTAGTTTGATGCTGCGTCGAGCTTTACTTCCCATCGATTTGACAATTTACTTCGATCCCGTGAATATTGTACCTAGAAGGGTTAAACTAACATGATATTGCTTGAATGAACTACTGGCGATGTTACGAAGAGGTTGGAGCAAGCCATACGAGCTTGAAGGCAATGCCCACGGGTCACTATCGATCGATGATGGGTCCGTGCCGACCAATGTACATAGCCTTTTGGCTTCGACACTTACATAGTTTCCCTTACCTTGTTCTTCTAATCTTCCGGTTGAAGTTTCATCCAATTCCAAGGTCATACCTTTTCTTCTCATTGTGATTTTATGTGAACATCTGTCGGGGTTATATCCAGGTTAACAGTTACATTTCCTATTCTCATTTACACCGCTAATGACAATATGTAACACCGGAAACATATAGATTATGTATGTATCTGGTGAAATTTTATAGAGTGAGCGAAGGTCCAACAGATGTTGAATTAGGTTTTGTATGTTATTTGAATTCAACTTAATTGACAAATCCTAATTTCATAAGTCTTAAAAGCATGGAACCTAGGCCAATGTTTGTAACTTGAAAGGGCTCTGATACATTATTATTATTGACTTCATACTTGCATGGCTGATGCATGTGTGTGTATCAAAGAAAATAAAGCTTTGGAAATCGTATTGTACATGAATATCATAAACAATATGATGAGACATATATACATAATAAAATGGATAATGGCGACTATTCTTTGGAGTAAGTTGTTGTTCAGATATTTGAGATCTCTTGATTTGTTATTTTTCTATAATAGTAACCAGTTTCTGCGAAGATTTTTATTTTTTTCTAAGGGTTTTCACATGAAAGTAAAAGTCGTTAAATAGAAAAATAGTCAACTTCCCATTAATCATTAAACATTAAATTCGTAATCTATATGGAAGTGGTCCAGTCCTAATTTTTTTTAGCATACCATCGTTGATTCATTTTCGCTATAGGTCAACAACCAACTTTAATAAACATTAGAATATCTTGTGACACAAAGGAACTTCACTACATGAAGAGGCCATATGGATAAGCTAGCCAAGCGCACCGGATGCACAGGCCCAAAGAGTGGCCAACAAAGCATGTACATCGTCAGCTTTGACATCAAAAGCCTGAGAGTGGCTCAAGAAGCACGTGCAACCTCTTCTTCGCAAATCAAATCCAAAGGGGAAACCAAAACACAAATTCCAGAAGGGAACTTCTGGTCTTCAATCTTTAATTATCTGAACAAGGATTGGTTTAGGTCTTCTATACTAATACCCGAATCTGGGTTGATTCCGTTCTTCACAAATACTGGAAGTGAACTTCTGGTATTCAATCTTTAGTTACATGAACAAGGGTTGGTTCAGGTCTTCTATACTAATACCGGAATCTGGGTTGATTCCATTCTTCAAAAATACTAGAAGTGGATTCCTGGTTTTCAATCTCTAATTGCATGACCAAGGGTTAGCTCAGGTCTTCTACATCAATACCCAAATCTGGGATGATCTGGAGGAAGCTAAAACCGGACATGGGGGTCCGATCTCGCTACAAATACCTAAGCAAGATGAGCTCAAACTCTTAAATCCAAACAAGAAGGAGTAGTTCGACCATCTCGGTAATTTGAATATGGTTCAGAATTACACTTTCGCTATTACTAAGGATAAGCTCACGATCCTCTCATTTTCTCAGGGAAGTGTCTTTAACTTATATGTGCATCAGTTTATTTCTTTTATATACTCGATGCTTCCATAACATAAGAAATAGCATCACATTAAAACGTAAGTTCGGTAAGAAACTAGGGAGAGGATCCTAAACATTTCTAATGGAGTCCCATAACTAGAACTACTCCTTTTCCTAGGAAAATCTTACGGAAGAGATTTTGCCAAAAATACTTGTTGCATAAGGTAGGTTGTCACTAGCACTTGGCATGAGAGGTCTCCCGTCGCTACAACTCCCTGAGTTAAGATGACAATGTTTCCAACAAAAGCAATACATCAAATAGATCACACAATACGTGAGCATACCCATTAGAAGTCACGATCGACATAAACCATTACACAAACACAATCATCGTTTTAATAGGATTCATATTACAAACATATGGGAAAAGTTAATTATTCCGAGTCGGGGTTATGCAAAGCGAATTCCAAGGAAGCGCAATTCTCCTTAGCTTTCTTTGGTTCACTATCCAACTTGTCAATTTTTTGGTATAATCTGCCTACCTCCGAATCAGAATTCTCAAAAGATTTTGTCGCTAGCCTACGTTGCAAATTATAGATAATTTCATCTTTCTCCTTCAGTTGTTTTTCCAAATGCAACATCTGTTCCTTGAGGTTTGTGACAATTATCTTTTCAAGATAATACATCTTTTTATAGCCCAAAAGGGGAGCACACTCAAAAATGCCTTTGAAGCCAGCAATGTTCGAAGTTCCCTCTCTAAACTGAGAAGGAGGGGTTTGGAATTGGTTCTCCTAATTATGGATAAAATGAGATATCGTAATACATAAAACACAAACATCAGATATACACTAATTACATCATGCATTCCAAAGAAAGACAACCACATGACCTTTGTAAATTCATACACACATATGCATAACGTTCACACTGACATATTAATACAACATCATAAACCGCCAAATATCATAGAGTCAACTCCCTTCACAGATAAGTTAAAAATACTTCATACAATAATACTTGACGCTCCCTGCTAGATTGATTTTTCCAAGATGAATTCCTTGGAAATTCTCCATTCTTTCCAAACACAGAATTTAAATCATTACAGTAGCTTGCATCTTTGGGGAAACAAAAAACTGCCACCACATGAAAAGACTAATCACTAATAAGATTCAAGAAGTGGGAAAATATTTCAAAAGCGAAAACCATACCTGTGTAACATCAACATCAGAATGGTCAGAAGCCCCTTTATTCCTAGAACTCTAGGAACTACCTCCTTCAGGAGATAACTCCCTCATTGCTGGAGAAAGGGTCCCATCATCCTTTCCAGATCTACCTTGTCGGTCAGTGTCCTTCCCTATTTCTTCTTGCGCAATGGTTCGTTCCTCCACCTCTTCCTCATAATCCTCAGAAAACTCGTCAATAAACAAAAGAGACATAGGGTTTATCTTGTTCATAGGGGAATCGTACCATCTTCCTCACCTGCGCAATCTTCTCTAAAACTCTATCTCTGATAGAGGGTTCAACTGAAGAAAAATCAAATTCCGGTAGCCTCTTATAATTATCAGAAAAAGCAAGGACGAGGGAATCTTTCTAGTACTCCATGACTATGCTATTAAGATGAAAATTCAAGAAAATGGAAATTATGTCACTAGCCTCATAAATTATTCTTTTTGTGGTAGAGAGATGAGTGTTCGTCCTGTCCGTCTCGGCAGCATAATCAAGCTCCAACCATAATTTCTTTGCCTTGAAGTCTTCAACCTACTTTGCCAGCACATCCTTAGCCTTTCTCTTCTCCTATAGTGAGGCCGCCAACTCCCTATGTTCGTTGTCACCCTCCATCTACTCCCACAACAGAGTATTAAACCTAATCGTCAGCACCCTGTTCTCCTTTTAAGGGCGTTGACCTCAGCCGCTAAAGCGGAAGCTATTCCCCTGGATGCATACTAAGTTTTCATCACCTAAGGAAAAGAAGCAGGTTGAACCTCTCATAAAAACCATGTAAAACCAAAGATTTTGAAAAGAATAAATCAATACTAAAAGTTGGTCCCTGATTTGCTGCCGGTGGGAATATTCTATATCTAAGATTAAAGAAATCGGCGTGATGTTAGCAACTTCATGAGATGAGAGAGAAAGATTCACAAGCCTATCGAAATTAGAGACTGGCGAAGGAGGTGAAGGGGAGATAGCAGGCTAAGAGGAGGAAGGCATCAGAAGACTATGCCCTTCCCCCACGTAACCCACCGAAAGTATCGGGAAGAACAGGGCTGCTTACGGGCTTACCTTTCGGTGAAATATCAAGGGAAGCATCAACATTGACCACCTGGTCATCATCAATAGTAGAGGCATTAAAGGTCTTCCTTGTTTTCGGGATAACAATGATGTCTTCTAAAAAGCTAACTAACTTATCATGTCTGGGCTTCTTTGACGGTGATTCAATGCCGGTATGGGCGAGCCTCTCTATAGTTTGGGTACTAGACCGGGTGTAAGCTGCCAGGGCAGACGCATTCTAAGAAGTCAAAGACCCTAAACAAAGAGGAATTAAATTAGTAAAATAATAACAACAAGGAGGCAAGAGAAAGATTAACAAACATTATCTAATCAATAGTAAAAAGGAAACGAGAAAAAGTCACCAGGATGGATGGGAGAGCCTGCATTGAACAAAATAGAATTCAACAATAGTCCTTTAGGACCAGGAAATTTGATGGGAGGTTGCCCCAATATCTTCTGCCCAGGAGGAATCAAGCCATATTGATGAAGCCTGTCGGCGATTAAGAGGAATGACCGACACATATGCTCCATCGGTGCTGTGAAGATAGTCTTGACAACTTGAGATTCCTTCGGCCTTAAAATCATATCTTTATAGGGGGGTTCTGCGATAAGAGGAAAATACAGATAAACAAAAACCTCAAATATAAAGCATTTACTTTCTAAGGAAAGAGGCCTACCATCATCAACAAATTTTCCTGATATGTCGGAAGGGCATTTAACGAGACAAAATTGATCGTCCCACGGCCTAGCTTTCCTAATACTATCGCTAACCAGTCCCCTTACGGGAATGGCCCTCCAAATCGACGGCTTTGAACTTTTAGAAACCGGGCCATATGACGAATGAGTTTAGGGCATAAAGAATCCAGACCTGACCAAAGCGCTAGGGCCTCCAAGCATAAGAGAGTTGTATATGTATTGGGTGAGAGTTGAATGGGAGAAACTTTCAAATCACTTAAGAGTTTGTGTAAAAAAGGTGGGAAAGGAAGAAAGCTTCTATGCCAGATATGAATTGCTGAGTATGCAAAATACCCTTCTAGAGGGTTCTTGAGAAAATTTGGAGAAGAAGCTATGATGGCATTAATTCCTGATATGCCAAAACTATCCAATATGGCCATTACAAAACGTTGTGTAGTAACTAAGGATGGCTTTGGAACAAATTCTTTCTTAGGACGTGAGACCTTGGAATTTTTGGTCTTCGCCTTAGCAGGACTTTTGCTGGACATGATTCTGACAGGTGATATCATTCCCTCATAGTACCAATAGTATAACATACTTCTCACACAAATGCATGAATAACATTTATGAATATGTAGCGTATTATTATATCTTTCTCACAAGAAGCTCGATTTAACATAAGGTAAACCTATCCCAGATATTAAATGCAAAAGGGTTATGCATAATGTACTTTCATTTGTGATCATCTAGGCTTTTAATAACAAGGAAAACGCATACCCTAATTATATTACAATCATTTCGTATCAGTGGCAAAGAACCTTAATTAGCGGGAAAATTGTTTCCTTCTTGTGTATCTTGATCGTGTATCATTTTTCCTAAACAAAGTAACCTGTGAAATAGATGGCCGCTAATGTTAGACATTAAGCATGGTGAAAACGAGATTTTTGCCTAAATCTATCTTATGATTAGCATAATCCTAATCATATCCCTGTCAGTATTGGTACATAATTAAGATTACGAATTAAATAAGAAGTAAAAATACTCACAAAGGATCAAGCTTAGGTTTTCAAAAAGAAAATTATGAGCAGCTTCTTATAAAAACAGTAATCTTGTTCGAGAATTCGACTTGCAGGTGGAAGGCGGAAACGAGAGAGAAGAAGAATTTATGTTAAAACTTCAAGACTGGTCTAAACCGTATAGGCAAAGATTAATCAATGCTTCAGGTCAAGGGAGATCAAAAGACTCTGAGGTGACACTTCAGAAAAGACAAAAAGTTTGACTTTAAAAGTTAAAAACATCCCTTCGCCAGGGAGGGAGGGGCAAATGTTACTACCAAAATTAACTTCGAAACTAGCTAATGGTGAAAGGGTATCCAATGAACACAAGCAAGAAGGGATAATCCGAAAGCTACACAAACTGACACCTTCTTAAGGAAAAGGAGCCTAAAGTCTACAGAATGTCGACACAGTCTATCTGGTGGGGGCATACCCGATAGGGGGTTCTATAGCAAAAGGACGTCTAAGTCAGAATCTAAGAAAGAAAGAGGCAAGAGTTCCACTAACAGAAACTTGGAATGGTAGAAGGGTTATCGGTATTAACCTGCTTACTACTGACACACCAAGATGTGAAGACATCAAGACTAAGATGCACAAAGATTATTCGGAACTAGCCTCCGAAACATCTACTGCATAAACACCAAAAGGTCACTCTGATAGACAACAGGAAGCTCACCCGGAGTTACCTTCCGAAAGATTAGGCTACATCTGGAAACTCCACTGTAAGGCAAACCAAAACCCTAGAAAGGATAAAAGATATCCATACTAGTCTACTTGGTACAGACACCAACAGCTGTTCCGATCCGACAGCTATCTACGTACATCTTGCGGACAAGCTCCTCTAAGTATTCATAAGAGAACCGGAAGCCTACATCCGGGAGCTTATAACCGAGAGCACACAACTAGAGGCTCAAATACCTTCCGGAAAGCTACTACATCAACATGCTCATATCACTCTCAAAGAATCCCCAGCTGGCCAAGACCTTTCCTTTAGAAGTTATAACCCGCACCTCAAAGTGGCCGAGACCAAAAGCAACTGAAGCCAAGGAGAAAGGCAGCTGACAGAAGTACCTGCAGGCCCAACGGCCCAACAATGGAAGGGGCCCCGAATCCTCTATAAATAAGACCCCAAGGTTCACATTTGAAGGGGGGTTCTCATATTCTGATTCTTATACTCTCTCTCTCTCTCTCTAGAATAAACTCTAATACTTAGATCAATTGGAGGATTTCTTCTATTATGTTCATGTACTCTAAATGGAAGATTAATAAAGAGCAGGTCTACACTTATAGTATTTTCCTATGAGTTTATCATGCTATCTCTTAGTTGTCATTGCTACAATTTACTATTTATTTCCTACATATGCATGGATCCTTGTCCAAACCTTTCCGCATATCAGATGAAACACCCCTACCTATATGCTTAATGCCTTTCTATGATCTTAGATCTTCCAACAAACTTGGTGCGATATTCCTTTCCATCATCCATTAAGTCCTTTTTCAAGGGTTGTTTAGTGATCCTTCTCTCCAAGGCCTTGATACCTAGGAACGGTGATCTAATCCAAACGCACGAAGGCTAAACGACCTATTCATTTTCCTTAGGACCATTCCCATTGACCTATCTCCGGTGTTGACGAAAAATATCGTTAACAATCATAGTTTGATAACCTATCCACCATGATAAATATTGCAATATACTTATGACTTTTGGGTAAACCGATTATAAAATCCATAGAAGTATCCTTTCATATAACTTTGGGTGGCAGAGGTTGTAAAATCCCTGGGCTATGCACATTTTCATGTTTATTTTAATGACAAGGCTCACCCTCTGTTATATATTTCTCAATATCATATTTCATACCTTTCCAATAAAATACTTGCTTGATGCGATGTTTGCCTTTTTAGTGTCTGCATGCCCACCAAGAGTGTTAAATGATGTTCCTTCAATGATATTTATATAACATCCATGCAATCATTTGTTATAAATAGCCCGTTCCTGTAATATATTAATTGATCAATCGGCCTGTAATGGTTGCTCAGTTTCCCTTCTTGGAGTTTGGCTTTCATAGCTTGGTATGTGCTTTTTTCATTAACTTATTAACCTCACTTAACTAGCTGCAATCAATTGTAGTGATAGCTCCACACTTTCTATAATAGTTTGTTCATTTGAGTCCTTAGGGTAATGTTTTAATGGATCAGCTGCCTGATTCTCTTTCCCCTTCTTGTATTCAACCTTATAATCAAATCCGTGCAATTTAGCTAACCATTAGCCCTGTATACCTGTGTTAACCTTTGTGAAATAAAATGTCTTAAACTTTAATGATCCGTACTAATGGTAAAACTTCTTCCTGTTGTATATAACGCAGTTGTACACATAATTATATGATTTTTATTTGATGATAACAACCAAATATATTTTATTATAAATGTGTTTGTTACTGTATTGTTTCATATATACATCACAGACAGGAATATAATATTTAACTAAAATACGACTATATAGATATTCAAATATTCACACAGTATTTTATTTAAATATAATATTTTCTTTCAATTATTCAAACAGTACAAATTTTATACTCCACTATTTTTACATCTCTGTATTACATTTCATGTCATATCAGATTTCATATACACAGCTCCTCACTACATATTCACTCTGACACTTATTGTACAATTTCATATTTATAGAGACACATTGTCTCATACACTCTTTTTATACAATGTCAAAGTTTTTTGTCTTCAATCTTCTGTCTTCACAGCATCATCATATTTAAACAGACACATTGTCTCATACGCTCTATTTATACAATGTCAAAGTTTTTTTTGTCTTCAATCTTCTGCCTTCACAGCATCATCATTGTCAGTCCAGTCATTATCTGCTTACCTGTCATATACAGAAACACACACATAGTATCTAGAACAGAAATAATTTTCTAAATTTTAGCGAATATAATTTTTATTTTAAATTTATTTGCCTTACAATTTCGATGGGTTTCTCATCATTTTTCATGACTTGATCTGATATGTATACATTTCTAGTACCCACTGATCAGCCTCAACACACTACACCGGTTTATTGATCAGAACCAGTTGATTCTGAACAGCCACAACAAAGTGTAGCAATCTGCTGATATATATTTGAATAGACACATACACACACACACACACACACACATATATATATATATACACACATATGTGAATATATACATATATGTATACATATAGGTCAATAGCATGTTCAGCATAGCAGTGTATGCATGTCAAATATACATGGAGCAAATTTCAAACAGGACAGCAATGGACGACAACAAATTCAGAAACACGTTGATGGTGTTAAGACAGTTGATACACATGGCCGTACCAAGAGATCAGTTGCAACATAATAGTGGTAAACTTTCAAAATTTCAAGTGCAACTACATATGTATAGTGAACTGTTCAGCATGGATATTCAAGACAGATGTACACTTCAAAATCTGGTGCAACATGTGTAAATAATGTGACATAACATTTCAGTGTGCACAATTCAGTTTTCAAGTGCAAGTCATGATTCAGTATAGTGACTCAAGTTTCAAGCAACAACTAAGTTCAACAAGCCAATATATGTGGATAGTAAACAAAAGTGGTTGGGTAAACCAAACAGCAGGTGGTGCAACAACAAGTTTCAGATCAAAGCTATTTACATGGTGTGCAATGTGAAACTGTTCTAGATGTAAACTGAACAATGAATGGTGTACAAATGACATGTGCAAGTAACAATTTTGCAAGAGTGGTCGGGACATGATTCAGCAAACATGTCAAAGCAAGCAACTAACAGTGGTGCAACAACAAAGAAGCAAGGGGAAAACTACAAGATCAAGCGTAGTGCCAATATCAAGTGTCGACTTTACAGCATGAGTTAAGCAACACAAACAATGAATCAAATTCCAGAACTACATTCAAGGCATGGGCCATATATGGAAAAAGTTCATTTCAAAATTTCTAGTTTTTTGCAAGAAGTGAATTCATAGTTTCCAGAATTTCACAAAGGTGTTATAAGGCAACTACTTTCAATCAAGGAATAGTCGAGGCAAAAGTCTATTGTGCATGGTGATGGAATAACACTGAGCATACACAATAAATCAATGCAGGTTAAATTGTGGCAACAGGTTAATGGTAAAACCAGAGGTTTTCGCAAGTATTGTTTTCAAAAAGAAATTTTCCACAATTCTTTTTGGCAACTCTTTTAAAATGATTTCAGATTTACACATTTCCCAGAAATAAACACAATTACTCATTCATGCATATTTCAGCAATATCGTTTGACAAGTGTTTAGTTGTTTCAAGGAATCAAAACCAAATCACCAATTAGCATATATCAAAGTTGGCAAAAGTTCAATGATCAAGTTCTCATTTCCATAAATCCATTTGTGGCAAGATAAATTCAAAAATAAATAAATGAGGGAAATCACGAGAATGTTATTTGTGGGACAGAATTGTTTATTGATTCCAGAAAAATAGTTTTAGGAAGAATTCAATTCAAATGTTTCCTTAAATCTGTTCTAGCAAGTTTGGCATATATGAAATCACGGCTACAAACATTTCCTAAAATGATTCATGAATTTAGTAAATCATTTTTCGGCAAAAGGTTTCAAGGCATAGCAGTATATCACGTAAGGGATTTAAAGATATTTCCGGAAATGACGAGAGTTTAGCAAGGCAACAATTTCAAGAAATCAAGCAAACCAAAAGGGGAAAGCGACGAAAATCAAATCAAGTCATATAGAGAAATCAGAGCAATTAAAGGATTTAAAAATCCTATATCATTCATCATCGGCAATAGAGCCTTGAAAATACCCAAGCAAAAATATTGAAGAAAAAAAAATGAAACATCAAATCAGAAGAACTCACGGTTTTTGATCAAAGAACTCCAATTCATTTCAAGCATCAAAGCAATTATCGAATCACAGCATCTATCTCTCTCAAGCATTGTGATTTGGAGAAGGAGCCAACAAAACCCTAATTTTATTTAGGGTTGGTTGTCATTTTTTAATTTCAAGAAATAAAGTGATAAAGGGGCCAATGAGATAAAGCATGCTGAAACTAGGGATTTGAAGTGGCTAAGTCAACAATGACCAACATACTATTTTTTTTAAAGGGAATATAACAATAGTTCTAGGGTTTAAAATTAGAGTGTGGTTTGTCTTTAAGGTTTCTGTACTATTTTAATTCTTTTGTAATCATCGAACAGTTTCTAGAGTCTGTATAATTCTAGTGGATCCAGTTAGGGGTTTACCTGGTAGTTTAGTCTATAAAAACTAGGGATACGGGTTACTGGTTTGTAATCCCGGAAAATCTGATCTAAGGGATATAGATCAGTCTAGGGTTTTGAGCTTAGGGTTAGAATTGGAGCGAGGGGTTCGCGAGTGTACATGGTCTTGTAAGCGGGATCTGTTCTATCACTAGTAGAAACTTTAGGAATGCAGCAGTAGGCAAGATTTTTCCGAAGCTGGGTATATCTTGTGTCATTTACTTTCTGCATTTCTATTTCTGCTATATTTTGTGATTTGAGTATTACTATAATATCCCATTAGATATTAACTCAGTGAAAAATTGTAATAAACCCTATTCACCCGCTCCCCCCTCTACTGTTAATCTAGATCCAACAGTGGTATTATAACGGTTATTTTCTGTTGACTCTAGAGTAATGGGTCATCTTTATTGTCAATCCTCGGAGAGTCATTCCAGTCGCATTCCATCTATTTTTAATGGTACAGATTTTTTTAATTGAAAAATAGAAATGGAGTTATATTTAAAATCTGTTAATATTAAATGTTGGGATACTGTTATTAATGGATTTGATATGGTTAGTAGAAATAATATTGGGTTTAATTCTCGTGCTATTCATACTTTATATTCTTATATTGATGATGTCCAATATAGTCTTATCTCCCATTGTTTGACCGCGCAGGAAATCTGGACAACTCTCAACGCGCCATATGGAAAAGAAGACAACAGCTCAAAACCCCAGAAGGTCAACTCAGTTTCAGATTTGTGCTTAATAGGTTGTACAGATGAAAATCCAGATGGAGACTCAAAAGGAGATCTTTCTTGTAAAGATTTAATTTCTCGCTTAAATGGTTTAACTGAATCCATTGAGAAACTAAAAAATAAAAAATAAAATTCTGAAATCTAAAAACTTGAGTTGATTTGCAAACATAATCTTTTGGAATCAAAGCTTAAAAACATTAAGAAGTCTTCAAATTCTAATTGCAAAAATTATTTAAATTTGAAAAATAATCTTGTTCGTCAAAATTAAAATATTCAAAAACTTGAGAATGAAATTCTGATTTTAAAAGAGAAGAAGATAAAGCTTGAAAGCACAAACAATTGTTTGCAAAAAGAATTTGAAAATTTTAAGACGACTGAAAATTCCAAATATATTTTTGCTGATAAACAAAGCTTGTTGAAAACCGAGTCTATTCTGAATGAGCTAGAAATTGAGATTGAAAAACTCAAGAAATTTGAATATGAGAGTCGAAAACATTTTGAATTTGAAATTGCTGAGTCCCAAACCAAAATTAAATTACGTAATAATGAAAATTTGATTTTGAAAACTGATTTTGAAAAGAGTAAGATCATTGAAAACCATTGTTCAGATATAATGAAAGAAAATGGTGATCTTAAATTTAAAATTCAACAACTAGAAACAACATTGGCTAAATTTTCTAATGGTGAAAAATCTTTGAATATGTCGTTTGAAAAACCAATTTTCTTCGAAAAATAAAAATGTTCTTGGTTTTGGGAAAAGATTTTTTTTTGAAAATTTGAACTCTTGTGATTTTAAAAATCCTTCAAACTGCTTCAAGATGGGTCATTCTGAAAATTTGAATTTTGAAAATTCCAAAAGATTTTTGAACCACAAATGGGATAAGAATTTGTTTGATACCAATTTATTTGATCCATTTTGGACCCCAAAAAGAAATAAAATGAATTCGTCTAAATTCAAACAAGTTTGGGTTCCTAAAGGTACGAAAATAGATGTAAATGGATTGTTATACAAACAGGTTTAGGTACAAAAAGATGTGAACACAACTGTGAGTGGTTTTACTGCTTTTGTTAGACCACCCAATCCTCTTAACAGTTAGGTACCGAAGGAGGCTGAGGGACTGCATGGCTAAAGAAAAATTGGATTCAAACTGCTAAATATCACAGAATCATTCACAGTTCCTTAGCTACATCTGTTAAGTTAGAGATCCATTTGCTTAAATCGATTTTAGGTATAATCTCTAAACTCATCTTTGTAAATATTCTCAGTTTTTTTTTTCTTTGTTTATTCCTCCTTCTACTCCTTCTGTTTATTTTCATTATCTTTTGTTTTGGTTTGTCACTGCCATACATTTTTTTTGCTTCCTTAACTTCCAATTGCAAAATTCATGATTTTCTGGAAATTTGCTTACTTTGAATAAAACACTGGTGTTTAAATCATTTCCAGGTCTTGAATTTAGATTTGTAAATATCTGCAATTGTTTTGAAGTTTTTTTTTCTGATTTCTGAATTCATAATAGTGTTGATGTATTCTTGTCATATCTTGAACACTGTTAATTTGAATTCTAAATTCTTGAAGATCTGAAAGTTTAATGGAATTTCGCACACGAATGCTGTTTTGAATTTTCACCAATTCATTTTAGAAAAGCTCGAAATAATATACTCATTACAGTGCACCAATATTTATCAGTTGTGATAATTTCATTATTTTCTAGATTGGCTTGGATATTTTGAATTATCTTGAATCAGTGATACATCTTGAAATTCATCTTTATTCATATCATTATGGTTGAAATTTGTTTGTTTGAAATCATCTGGAATACTTTATATTTTGAATATCACACACCTCTTAAATTTGAAATTATCAGTCTTGTGTGACTGATTCATTATATCTCAAAACTTGATATTGATTCAAGTGATTTCAAATAAAACATTGTTTAATTTTCTAGATCATGAATACCTCTCAAGTCTGATGTAAATGATCTGAAGTTACTCTTGTGCTTGTCAGAAATTCTTGTGATTTTTTTTTTTTGAAAATTCGGTCTTAAATCTCTTTGATATTTCATGGTTATTTGATATAAATATTTGTTTGTTTATAACCATTTGAAATTATTGATTTATTGAATCTCACACATATCCTGAATCTGAAATTTATAATCTGGTGTGATTAATTCATTGAATCTTGAGATTTTTCACATTTCCTCAAATGATTTCAAATAAATGGTATTTTTAATCTTGGATCATGAATCATATTTTGTGACCATCAGAAACATCTTCTGACAAGTCTGTTGTGCTATTGGTTTCTGTGCTGCTCTGATACTACTTTTGAAAATGATCTTTGATTACTGCTTGTTTTGATTTGTCTTCTGCTTTGATAAATGTGCCAAATCTGTTGTTTTGTCTACTTGGATATTGGGCTTAAATTTCTTCTGTCTGAGATATCCTGGTTTGTCTTCTGGTTCTTGTTACAATCCTCATTAATAGAGACACCACAATTGGTATCGAAAGTGCTGAATTTTTATGTATATTTTTTTCTTATCTCTCTTGGCATGTATAGATCTTCATATCCCTCTTGTAATTCATTTTCTATTTTAAAGTATTTATTGATTATTCATTCATAAATTGAAATCAATACTCAAATTGAACTGTATTTATAATTCATCAAAAGTATTATCATATTTTGAAATTGTGATGAATTGTGACTGCAGTATATTTAACAACAAGAGGAGATTCTGTTTTGATTTTCATTATGGTTGAACATTTATTATAATATCTTTGATTTGGCAATTATTTTAGATCATCTTCTTTATTTATCATCATTCTACCATCCATGATAATTTTATATTAATGTGGAGAGTTAATATGTTTTAAAATCTTTTTGAATAAACGGTGGAAATATTTGTGATAGAAATGGGACTATGTTATTTTTCAGAATCAGTGACAATTGAAAATTTTCAATGATCTCGGTACAGTTGAACATATTTCATAATATGATTAATTTAGAAATTTATTTCACAAACCATTTCTGTACCTATCACATTTCTATCATCCATATTGGTTTTATATACTGAGGAGTTTTTCATTTTGAAACTGAAAATAATGAAAATATAATATTCATAAGTGCTTCTCTAACCTCATTTAAAAATCCAAGCTCTGGTTATGCATGGTTATGAGATTACGTATATTTAAGCTGCAACCGATCTCATTTAAAAATCCAAGATCTGGTTATGCGTGGTCAGTGTGCTCTTAAATAAAAAAAAAAGAAAAAGGAATAAATTGTTAAATAAAATTTTACATGAAATCCTCCTTAGTGTGTAAAAACCAGCCTATCAATTCATGTTCTAATTTGTGAAATGTGTTAATATTTTATGAAATATTATGATTTTTTGATTGATAGCTATTGGGAGATTATATGATTGTGTCACTTAAGTTGAAATTATAAATATAGTTCAAATTCATTATTGTTTTTGTGCTCAATTTAACAAATTTCTTTCGAAAATAATTGAAAATCATATTTTTGTAACTCTCTCCATTTTATATAAAATTCACTGTAAATCCATCATTCTCTATGATATAAAATATGCCACTTGTTCTCAGAATATTATGATTTTTGTTTGATTGATTGAGATTTATGATGACCGTTCTTCCTCTTAAGCTGATATTGTATTTGTTAGTCATTTTTCATCTATATTTTAAATCCTATATCCTTTTGATGATAATAAAAGAGGGAGAATTGATTGGAATTTTGAATTATGAGTGAATATTTTATATATTTTTTAATTTTGAAAATTCTATCAATTTACATTCTTTCAGTCATACATAGTTATAGGAGGAGTTTCTGCTGTAAGAGGAGCTTTCAAATAGGGGGAGTTCTGTTCTTCACTGTCAAACACATTTATTGTAATCAAAATCTTAATATTTGTTTGTCATCATCAAAAGGGGGAGATTGTTGTATATAACACAGTTGTATACACAATTATATGATTTTTGTTTGATGATAACAAACAAATATATTTTATTATAAATGTGTTTGTTACTGTACTGTTTCATATAGACATCACAGACAGGAATATAATATTTAAATAAAATACGACTATACAGACATTCAAATATGCACACAGTATTTTATTTAAATATAATATTTTATTTCAATCATTCAAACTGTACAAATTTTATACTCCACTATTTGTACATCTCTGTATTACATTTCATGTCATATCAGATTTCATATACACAGCTCCTCACTACAGATTGACACTGACACTCATTGTACAATTTCATAATTATATAGACACATTGTCTCATACACTCATTTTATACAATATTAAAGTTTTTTTTTTTTCTTTAATCTTCTGCCTTCACAGCATCATCATATTTATACAGACACATTGTTTCATACACTCTTTTTATACAATGTCAAAGTTTTTTTTGTCTTCAATCTTCTGCCTTCACAGCATCATCATTGTCAGTTCAATCATCATCTTCTTACCTGTCATATACAGAAACACACACACAGTATCTAGAACAGAAATAATTTTCTAAATTTTAGCGAATATAATTTTTATTTTAAATTTATTTGCCTCAAAATTTCGGTATATTTCTCATCATTTTTCATGACTTGATCTGATATGTATACGTTTCTAGTACCCACTGATCAGCCTCAACACACTACACTGGTTTGCTGATCAGAACCAGTTGATTCTGAACAGCCACAACACAGTGTAGCAATCTACTGATATATATTCAAATAGACACATACGCACACACACACACACACACAAATATATATATATACACACACACACACATACACACACATAAGTGTATATATACATATATGTATACATACAGGTCAACAACATGTTCAACATAGCAGTGTATGCATGTCAAATATACATGGAGAAAATTTCAAATAGGACAGCAATGGACGGCAACAAATTCAGAACACATTGATGGTGTCAAGACAGCTAATATACATGGTAGTACCAAGAGGTCAGTTGCAACATAATTGTGGTAAACTTTCAAAATTTCAAGTGCAACTACATATGTATAGTGAACTTTTCAGCATGGATATTCAATACAGATGTGCACTTCAAAATTTGGTTCAACATGTGTAAATAATGTGACACAACATTTCAGTGGGCACAATTCAGTTTTCAAGTGCAAGTCATGATTCAGTATAGTCACTCAAGTTTCAAGCAACAGCTAAGTTCAACAAGCCAACATATGTGGATGGTAAACAAAAGTGGTCGGGTAAACCAAACAGTAAGTGGTGCAACAACAAGTTTCAGATCAAAGCTATTTACATGGTGTGCAATTTGAAACTGTTCTAGATGTAAACTGAACAATGAATGGTGTACAAATGACATGTACAAGTAACAGTTTTGCAAGAGTGGTCGGGACATGATTCAACAAACATGTCAAAGCAGGAAACTAACAGTGGTGCAACAACAAAGAAGCAAGGGGACAACTACAAGATCAAGCGTAGTGGCAATATCAAGTGTCGACTTTACAGCATGAGTTAAGCAACACAAACAAAGAATCAAATTCCATAACTACATTCAAGGCATGGAGCATATATGCCAAAAGTTCATTTCAAAATTTCCAGCTTTTTGCAAGAAGTGAATTCATAGTTTCCAGAATTTCACAAAGGTGTTATAAGGCAATTACTTTCAATCTAGGAACAGTCGAGGCAAAAATCTATTGTACATGGTGATGGAATAACACTGAGCATACACAACAAATCAATTCAGGTTAAATTGTGGCAATAGGTTAATAGTTAAACCTTAGGTTTTCACAAGTATTGTTTTCAGAAGAAAATTTCCATAATTCTTTTTGGCAACTCTTTTAAAATGATTTCAGATTTTCACGTTTTCCAGAAATAAACACAATTACTCATTCATGCATATTTCGGCGATATTGTTTGACAAGTGTTTAGTTGTTTCCAGGAATGAAAACCACCAATTAGCATATATCAAACTTGGAAAAAGTTTAATGATCAAGTGCTCATTTCTAGAAAGCCATTTGTGGCAAGATAAATTCAAAAAAAAATAAATGAGTGAAATCACGAGAACGTTGTTAGTGGGACAGAATTGTTTATTGATTCCAGAAAAATAGTTTTAGGAAGAATTCAATTCAAATAATTACTTAAATCTGTTATAGCAAGTTTGGCATATATGAAATCACGGCTACAAACATTTCCTAAAATGATTCATGAATTCAATAAATCATTTTTCGGCAAAAGGTTTCAAGGCATAGCAGTATATGACGCAAGGGATTTAAAGCTATTTCCGGAAATGACGAGAGTTTAGCAAGGCAAAAATTTCAGGAAATCTCGCAAACCGAAAGGGAAAGCAACAAAAATCAAATCAAGTCATATAGAGAAATCAGAGCAACTAAGGGATTTAAAAATCCTATATCAACAACCATTTGTAACAAGCCGTATTTTTCGATAACATGTCAAAACGAGAATCAAGGCAAAATTTAATTTTAAATTCTGAATCAAGTAAAACGAGCTATGCCATTGCGTTCGTCTCGGAAAAATACGCAAAATAGAGTCCGAGTTTTCGAAAATCGGAGTCCGTATGACCCGGTTAAGGCCCAAAGAAGTTTTCGGAAAATTTGAATTTCGAAACGTGCAGAAATGGGGCCAGGCGGGAAACTTCCCGCCCAGACAAGTCGACAGGCATGTCGACAGGCATGTCGACATGCATGTCGACAGGGCTGTCGACTTGCCCTGTCGGCTGATTTTGATCTGGTGCACCTATTTGCTATCTTGGCTAGGTTTTTGGGCCTGGTTTGAAATCTGACGGCTCTGCTTGGTCCTAGGGTTAATCTAAGGGCCTAAAACTATCCTAATCTCTATAAAAAGACCCTAAACCTACCCCTAAACCCTCATTATTCACTCATGTAACTAAACTATGGCCAAATTTCTACTCTCATGGCCTCCATCTCAAATCCCTAGAGCCTATGCACTCAAATCAAGTTCAAATCAAAAGATGCAAGCTTTCTACACCAAATGGAGGCCAAATCAACGTTGTTATGCGAGTTTCATGACGGATCTTCATCAAAGGAGCCACCTTTCTTCGTCAAAATGATGCATGATCCCTTTCCTAAGCCTTGCCTAAGTAAGTTCTAGCTACTTTTGGGTCAAAACGGTATTTTAATGTTGACATGGGATAAAATGAGGCTAAACATGATTATGCGAACATATATGAACCTTACCTTGCCTCTTGTGTTCATGTTTATGATCTTAGGCCATGTGAGTGACTTAATCATGCCTCTCATGCTATGCATAACCTAGCTTAACTTGCAAGTTTGGATCTTTATGCATGAAATGCTAGCATGAACCTTTAGGAACCATTTTACTTGTGAAACCTTGGCTAAGACTAGATTTTGGGGCTTATGCATGTTTATGAACCCAAACCCCTTTATGCTATCATGTAAGTTTGTGGCCAAGTCTTTTATGAGATTATGCATGTTTATGGCCAAACCCTTTTCGTGATAATATGCATGTTTGTGGCCAAATTACCTTATGACACTATGCATGTTCATGGTCAATTTCTTTATGATGTTATGCATGTGGAAGCCAAGCCCTTTTTGGCATCATGCATGTTTTGAGACCAATATGTGGCATAGCATCCTTACTATGTTGACTCGCTTTGCTTGCGTTGGGAAGACACGATTTTGGGTAGTTAGATAAACATGAACATGTCGCAAAATCTTAACTTGAATATGACATGTGTTTATACTTGAAAATGTGACTTGAAGGATAACATGGAAGTTGGCATGTAAGTATGCATAAAAACATGAGCTTGGGAATTTACCTATTAAGTTAGGTCTACCCTTTGGGAATTTACCTATTAAGTTAGGTCTACCCAAATGCTCGAAAAGCTTGTAACATGTTTTGGAAACACGATGAACTTAGATAATATGAGTGTGGCCAACTCGAGGTTGGGTTGAGTTTGCAACGTAAAACTACCCGGAACCGACCGGCCTAACTAGTAGTTGCAAACAATAGGACCCAATGTGAGAAGTTGGTCATGTCGCGCTCAAGACCCGAGGTTAGACTAGGTTGTGGTGTAAATCTACCCGGACCCGCCCGGCTTAACTAGTAACCACAACAAGGTCTAATGTGAGAGGTTGAGGGTGCATTAATTAAATTAATGCCACATAATAGGGTTAAGTTAATTTGATTAATGAGGCTTAATCAAATATGATATGGACAAATGGGTTAAGTAATCTGATTAGGCTAATGATACTTAACAAAACATGATAAGCTTGGGTAGGTTAAGTAACTTGATTTGCCTAATGACACTTGACCATTTTTATACGACTAATGGACGGGATGAAATTAACCAACACTTAATCAATCCAACACGATAACGTGATAAGGTTAAGTAAATTTTCTTAATGACACTTAACCGTATAATACAGTTAATGGATGGGGTTAAGATTAGGCTTAACTAATCTAAGCATAGAAATCGGATGGGGTTAAGTTAGCCTAGACTTAATTAATCCCACTTGGTAATTTAATGGGGTTAAGTTAAACACTTAACTGATTTAACACGATGATTTGATGAGTTTAAGTGACCTATACTTAACCAATCTAACTCGTTAATTTGATGAGGTTAAGTTAACCTATACTTAACCAATCTAACGTGAAAACATGATAAGGCTAAGTCACGAATCGTTTCGAATACGCTTGACCGATTTGACTCGGTAATCAGATGGGGTCAAATTAATATATACTTAACCAATCTAAAATGATAATTAGACGAGGTTAAGCCTTGGATTGCTTGATATACTTAACCAACCCGACACATGGTCTGTAGGGTTAAGTCTTGGGCTTGGATACTTAGCCAGTTCCGACATGTTTTGTAGACGGGTTAAGTTGTGAACTTAAGTGACACTTAACCCATTAGATAAACCCTAATTCGGAGGATTAGGTAGATAACCATAGTTAACAAGAATTATGGAAATAAGGCTAAGTGGTAAACCTTAGTTAAGGGAAACTAAGCAATAATTCTTAGTCAAGGAAATGTGGACCACTTCTTAGATAGATCAAGTAACCCGATACGTTAGAGTATGCGTGTAGGAGCAGGCTATCTGATTTGGATAAAGGCTCCACGAACGGGGTAACGAAGCAGCGGCTTCGGGGAACGTAAGGGTATTCTTGGGATCCCTCTGTGAGCTGTCAGGTCATTATACTAGGCTCACGAGAGGTTGAGGTCTGCGGTAGAAGAACCAAGAATATGCCTTGGTTGCTATGCGAGCGACCTAAAGACTGGGGTGGATAGCAGTGAGTCGGCGAATACATACGGTGCCTGAGATAGCAAGTTCGTCGATCATCTACCATCTTAAGTCAAGCGTGTACGTACGGAAAGGCAGGGGACACCCAACAGACCATAATTTGCTATCTAATGAGGTAGGTCGTAGGATGTGGGCTGACCGGAGTGTAGTTCTCATGCAAGATTTTCTCTTGTGTTGCCTTTCACTAGTTGAGGGAGGGGTCTCGTGGGACCATAGCCACGTGTAGAAAAGCAGACCTTAGTATCTGCATCGGCAGATAAATCTAAAGCTCCCGACCGAGTCCTGTATTTCCTGGTTTGCCCTGTGACAGGACTCGGATGGCACGATGTGATACACGTGCATACAGTTATAGAAAAACGATTCACGATGAATACGTGGGGAAAAGGGCGCGGTTGAGGGTTAGCGTAATCCCTAGTGGCCTAGGTGGTTTAACCCAAACTGAAATACGAAAGCGTGCAATTGGTAAGCGTAATCCCTAGTGGTGCTGGGTGGCGTAAGTCCTAGTAGTTCAAACGATGATTCATATGGAAGAGCCTAGCTAGAACAAGGGTGATAGTCCAAACGATTTCAAGGATAGTACGACATGAGGAAGCCCGTACGAGGTACGACAAAGGACTGAACTTGTATACATGGAAGGAAACATATGATTTGAGTAACCTATATATACGATATTAGGTTGACATGGACCATTACATGACTGTGGGCAAGGGACATTCATGGTTAACACATGACGCGGGTAGGGATACTAGTACGAGAGGTGCAGAGCAAATATACATGTTAGAACTAAGAAGAATATACATAATAGATACCGTGGGACGTTAGACGGGGTGGATACCTTGGGATAATGTACTCGATAGAAATCTGACGATGTGATACCTTGACTTATCATAACACCATAGTTTATCATGATACCTTAGTTTACCTTGCCGCAGTAGTTCAACCGGCTACCCTGGTTTATCTATCTTGTAGTTATCCCTATGTTTACTTTCAGTTTATGCATGTCATGTTACCTTTACCTGTTTTTATACTGGAAGTAGATAGGACTTACTCAGTCTTTTTGACTGACCCGTTTTGTTTCGCCTCTTTTCTTCCGTTTCCCCCCCCCCCCCCCAGGTTACAGGGAGGAAACAATGCTGTTTAGTTCGGACGTCTTCTGCCTGAAGGTCATCATGGATGGCTTGGATTTCTCTTGGCTATGGCTACTTTACTGTTTTTACTCGGGGAATAATTTATGAAAAGGTTTTTATGCTTCTTTATTATTGCAAGGCAGGTTTTGATGTACTCTGATGTAAAAGGCTTTAGACCTCATTTATTCATGTTATGAAAGTTTGATTTTACTTCCGCTAATTATATATGTTCTGTCTTGTGATATTTCTGTGCATGTTTACCAATAATGCCCCTCTAAAGCTAGTGCATTCCTGTGCGAGTGACCCTAGCGGAGGCGGGGTGTTACACCATTCATCATCGGCAATAGAGCCTTGAAAATACCCAAGCAAAAATATTGAAGAAAAAAATCGAAATATCAAATAAGAAGAACTCACGGTTTTCAATCAAAGATCTCCAATTCATTACAGGCATCAAAGCAATTATCGAGTCATTGCATCTATCTCTCTCAAGCATCGTGATTTGGAGAACAAGCCAACAAAATCCTAATTTTATTTAGGGTCGGTCGGCATTTTTTAATTTCCAGAAATAGTGATAAAGGGGCCGACGAGATAAAGCATGATGAAACTAGGGTTTTAAAGTGGCCAACTCAACAAAGGACCAACACAATTTTTTTTTTTAAAGGGGAGTATAAGTCTAGTTTTTATTTGAGTCAACTTTTTGTATTCTAGGGTTTAAAATTAGAGTGTGGTTGGTCTTTAAGGTTTCCATATTGTTTTAATTCCTTTGTAATCATCGAACAGTTTCTAGAGTCTGTAAAATTCTAGTGGATCCAGTTAGGGGTTTAACTGGCAGTTTACTAGAATTTGTAAAAACTAGGGATATGGGTTACGAGTTTGTAATCCTGGAAAATCTGATCTTAGGGGTATAGATCAGTCTAGGGTTTTGAGCGTAGGGTTAGAATAGGAGCAAGGGGTTCGCGAGTTTACGTGGTCTTGTAAGCGGGATCTGTTTTATCACCTAGTAGAAACTTTAGGAATGCAGCAGTAGGCAGGATTTTGCCGAAGCCGGGTATATCTTGTGTCATTTACTTTCTGCATTTCTATTTCTGCTATATTCTGTGATCTGATTATTATTATAATATCCCATCAGATTTTAACTCAGTGAAAATTTGTAATAAGCCCTATTCACCCCCTCTCTAGGGTTAATCTAGATCCAACACTTCCCAATAAATATTGCGTCCATTTTTTGGTAGCAAGCAACATAGCTAGAACCTCCTTCTCATAAGTAGATAATGCCATGTTCCTACCATTCAATGTCTGACTGAGGTTTGCAATGAGCTTATCCTCTTGAGTCAATAAAGCCCTTATTCGCACACCACTTACATCCCATTCCACCACAAACTCTTTGTTGAAATCGGGCATACTCAGGACTGGTGGAGATAACAAGCAATTTTTAAGTTGATCGAATGGTGAAGTAGCTTGTTCATCCCAATGAAAAGAATTCTTCTTCAGAAGATTGGTACGGGGTTTTGCTATCGTTCCGTAATGTCTTATGAATTTTCTATAGCAGCCGGTAAGCCTAAGAAATCCTCTTTACTAATAGTTAAAGGATATACTTCGTAATACTATTTTGGCTTTATAGAGACCTCTCCATTAGCCAAATCCAAAACAATCAATACTACCATTGCATTACACAATGATAATAAAGCAATTATGTATAAGCAATACATTTCTAAATGGAGTATTACAAGAAGAGGTGTATAAGCAACAAACATAGGATATGAACAAGAGAACAACAATAACCTAGTATGCAGACTGAACAAGGAAATCTAAGGTCTCAAACAAGCATCTAGAGTGTGGCATGATAAAGTGAATGAAAGATTAACAAAGCAAAAGTACACATCAATAAGATCATAAAACTCTCTGTATCCTTATCATAATGAAGATGTAGTGATGTGTGTATAGTGTTTGTGGATGATTTTATCATCACGGGCAGCAATAAAAGTGAAATAAATAACAGTGTAGAGTCTCTAAATTAAGAGTTTTCCATCAAAGACATAGGCAAACTTATATTATTCCTTAGGAATAAAAGTAGTCACAAAGATTTCAAATTTGATCTTATGCCCAAAAAAAACATATCATAAAAATACTCATCAAATCAAAGATGGATCAAGCAGACTTTACCAACACCAATTACAAGTAATCTTCAATTATCAAAGGAAAATGGTGAAGCCAGAAGAAGCGAAAAGGACTACATGATTATGGTTATGGCTCTACTATTAGCTACTGTTACAGGGCTACAGATTGCATATAATGTGAATAAAATAAGTCAGTTTGACCAAAGAACCTTAAGCGAGCATTGGAAAGTAGTAAAATGAATTTTGCTAGTGCTAAAGTCAGGCACATTACGAAGAAGAAAACTATTGGGTGCCGTATCTTTTTAGGGTAATGCCTTATCTCACGATGCTCAAAGGAAAACTACAATCTCAAGGTTAAACATAAAGACCGGGTAAGCTTGGCCCATACCGTAGCAGAAATCATATAGATATTAAATACTGGATCAGATATAGTTTCAATTGAAAAGTAAATCAACCATATGGTGCAATAACCTAAGAACAGTGCTATTATGTACAAATCCAATATTACATTTTAGAAAGAAGCATATAGAGACTGATCTATACTTCATTTCAAGGCATGTACTAGAAGAAAAGTTTGAGATAAACCACAAACCTTCAACTTATCAAATGACAAACATTCTTATAAAACCACTATCTAATCAGAACTTCATTCAATTAAAGGAGCTGAAGATTAGTGAAATCAAGAATGGCAATGTAAAAGAGACAGTAAAACCACAAATCTACTTGAGGGAAAAAAAATTAGAAGCATCAAATAAAACAAGCTAAGCAAGCCCAGATGGGCCAAGTCATATATGGACCGAGTGATTATATCACATGGACTTCGTCAGTACATTATTCCCATAGGCGTAATTGTAATTTCCATACGAAGAGAAAGGACAATGAATTATAAATAGCCTATGTACAAACTGATGTAAATGTATCCGTTATTGTGTATCCGCTATCTCAAGCAATACATACATTTTTTTTTACAATTTCTATCTGGATTCTACTTAAAAACCGTTCATAATTAAAGTTTTGTTAAGAGCATTATCATAAAAACTACTCAGTCGTTTAATTTATTCAAACTGATTACAAGATATACTAAATGCAAGTACAAAGAAGCACAATACTATAGATATGAGATATCTATCCACATGCGTCAATAAAATCACACAATTCTTAAAATGAATCACAATTTTCAGGGAAAGAAACTATATATCAACCATCTGCTTTATTCTTCACGTTTTGCGCTTGGTCGTATTGTGCCATAACTGGATGAATCTTCTTCTTTGTCATCTTGTGCATCATCTGTCGTTTGACATTAAAACAAAAGATAGTTAAGATGTATGAAATTTTCAAAACTAACTTGCATTGTCAAATAGATAAGGTTATTATCATAGTTAAGTGCATGTGTGCCACAAACCTCATGTAATTTTTTCCTAGCTGACTGAGTAAATACCAAAACCTCGCTTTTTTTCTTAAACTTTCTGACATTTTCCGATTTGCATTTTCGGTCGACAAAAGCATTGTTGACTTTAGCAGGATTTACAGATGCAGACTCTGCAATAAGAAGATCAGCGAGTGTGGTTCTTTTCTCATTAATCCCCTCCTTGCTCTCTTTCAATAGCGGTTCTTGGCTTTTAATGATTTCTTCGGTTATGTCCTCTTGTTTCGTAACGGGCATATTCAGTTCTTCGATAAATGGCTTTTGTATAGCAGTTACCATTGCTGCATTTTGATTTTGAACTGTACTGGATAGGACATTTTCTGCTGAAATTTCTTCAAGATGCTCTTCTTCGCTTCCTTGAATATAATCACCGATATTTTCTAAATCTTGGCGAGGGAGAGGAGTATGGTGGCCAAATGTACCAATGGAGAGAAGCATGTTAGTGAAAAGTGATGTTTCAGCATAGTCGTTTACCGTTATGTCTTGTAAAGTAGACAATGTGCCCAGTTTCTCACTGATCTCTTCACAGTAGATAACACCTGAATGTTGTCTATTTTACATTAACATTCAAAAATTTAAGTCGCAGTACTGTAACTACCCATGTTCTTTTATTTTCCTGTTCAATGCATTTCTCTTTATAATGCATGAATGATTGAAATACAAAGGATAAAATGTAGGAACCAAACAAAACAATAAATAGCCACAATAAACTGCAGCTATGCTTAGCATCTGATTCAACTTGCATGCTAGCTTGATACAATAAAATCAACTACTATAAAAGTTAATATTAGGGAAAGTACGACATATGTAACCTGGAAATTTTTTATCGGTGGCAACGCGTTGATATTCAGTACCACCCCGGTGAAACTTTTTGCACATCCATCCTAACATCTGCAACACCCCAATTGCAAATAACAATAAAAATATCATACTAAATGTCAATTTGCATGCGCAAATAAAATAAAAAATTTGAAAGGAGAATTTGACTTAGCATACCTTCATTTTTCAAATTTTGATGCAATGCTCAAGAAATGAACTACTTGGAGTCGAGATGAAAAAATGAATTCATACAAGCGCATTTATAAAGGGCATTGTAGGATATGTTTACGAATCATGTTTCATGACTTAGAGAATCATTCGTATCACATGATTGGGAAAACGACTTTACCCTACCTAAAAATGGTCCCTCCTGTCCAAATTATGGAGAAGTCTATATCTTATAACCTGCAAATCCATTATTCATGCTTCTCTGTCCAATTAAAGTTGTAAGGAAAGGGCAATCATTTATAATTCAGGAATTCTAATGGTCAAGATTGACCTGAGAACTTTGTGAGGAGTCTGCTTTCTAATTGGATCATACCACTTCAAGAATATTTCAAACTTAATTTGAATAGATAAATTCTTCACTTGGAAAGTCGACAACCATATATGTTTTTTTTTTTTTTTTTTTTCCTTTTTTTTTTTTTCTTTCTTTCTTTCTTTTTTTTGTTGTTTTTGCCATTCATTTATTTATTTTACTAAGTTGGTCTTACATATGTACACTGATATACATGTATTTTCATGCACAAGGGAAAACTTGACCTTCAGATTCATAATCATATGCACTGTGTTAAATATTTTGTGTTGATCAATTCCCAAAAACTTAATAAGAACAAGGAAACCAGAATGTTGATCAATTCCATAAAACACAAATAATATGCACATGGAAACCGGGTGTTGTTCGTTTTACATTACATTTCCTATTTGCAGTTATGAGGCTTACGCAGTTACGCCACTAGTGACAACATGTAACACCGGACACATAAAGATAATGTATGTAGCTGGTGAAATACTATAGAAGTTAGCGAAGGTCCAACAGATGTTGAATTGGCTTTAATTTGTATGTTATTTGAATCAACTAATTAGTGACTTGTCCTAATTTGATCAGTCTTAAGAACAAAGAAGCTAGACCAATGTTCGCAACTTGAAAGAGCTCCGATACATTATTATTATTATTGGACTCATTACTTGTATGGGAGATGTATGTGTGTGTATCAAAGAAAATAGTGCTTCGGAAATCATACTGTACATGAATATCATAAACAATAGGATGAGATATATATGCACATTAATATGGTTAATGGTGACTACTCTTTGGAATAAGCTGTTTTTTAGATATTTGAGATCTCATTATTGTTATTTTCTATGTTAGAAACCAGTTTTTGCTAAAAAAAAAAAATTCTAAGAGTTTTTACAAGAAACTAAAAAGTTGATAAATAGTAAATAGTCAGCTTCCCATTATTCATTAAACATTAAATTTGTAATCTTTACGGAAGTGGACCAGTCCAAATTTCTTTCAGCATAACGTCGCAGATTCATTTCGGTATTGGTCAACAACCAACTTTAAGAAACATTAGGATATATCTTTTGACACAGAGGAACTTTACTGTATGAAGAGGCCATGTGATTTTTGTTGGTGACAAGAAGAAGATGAGCAACAGATAGAGCAGAATAACTTGAGATTCGTCAACCAGAAGCATTGAATTCAAGAGAAAGCAGACATGCACATGTATCAACTGTGTCCCCCGTACTAATGGCATGTCTTTGAAAAAAAAAAAAAAAAAAAAAAAAAAAAAACCATATGTATAGCCATTATAACATTCATAATCTTATTCATGCTTATGCGTCAACTGTTAGCATAATAACGAAGTGATTTTGAAAAAGTAAATTAAATTGGTGGTAGAAAACAATATTTAATTGATATGAACTTAAAATTCTAGACAATTAAGTAAAAGAGGTAGAAAAGTAACACTTGAATTCATACTTCAGCATTACAACTTAATAAAGAATTGTTAATGGAATGCATAAGCAAGTTATGTTGGAATGTAATTTGAAATGGTTTTTGGCAAGCCATTAAAGATTGAAGATTTTTTGAAAGGTTTTAATGTTGAAAGGATAATTATTCATTAATTAGAAAAAGATAATTATTTATTAATGAGAGGTTTTAATGTTACAAATCTAGAAGGTTCTATTGTATGTTATAAATAAGAGTGTCTCATTTGTATGCATGTATGAAGGAAGAATTAAGAAAAGAAAAGAGTAATAAAGCAATTTAAAAAGTTTTTCTCTTTTTCAAATATTCCTTTTCTCATTAATCTATTCCTCTTCCTCCCCAAAAATTCTAACAAAGTGGTATCAGAGCGAGGTTAGTGAAAGAGTGATAAATGTCAAACAGTGGAATGTTTCCCCTCCAATATCCTCGTCTCACAAAAGAAAATTATGAAAAATGATGTATTCGAATGAAAGCTTTACTTGGAGGACAAAGAGTATGGGAGATCGTAGACAAAGGCTACGACGAGCCAGAAAATGAAAATACATTAACTCGAACGGAGAAGGAAGCTTTAGCAAAGACGAAGGAAAAAGATCAACTTGCTCTTAGCCTCATCCATCAATGTTTGGATGATTCAATGATAGATAAAATAGCGGATGCAGCCACTTCAAACGAAGCCTGGGAAATTTTAAAAAAATCTTTCCAAGGAGTTGATAAAGTAAAGAAAGTTAAGCTTCAATCACTAAGGAGTGATTTCGAAGCAATGAAGATGAGTGAATCCGAATCGATTTCGGATTACTTTACAAGGGTGAAGGCGAATGTAAATCAATCAAGATGCTATGGAGAAAAAATTGCAGATGTTCGAGTGGTGGAGAAGATTCTTCGTTCTTTGACACCGAAATTCAATTATATTGTGTGTGTCATTGAAGAAACGAAGGACCTCGAAGAAATGACAGTAGAAGAATTGGAAGGTTCCTTACGCGCTCAAGAAGAGAAAATAAAGAGAAGACAAGAAGAACCACAGGAGCAAATTCTTAAAACTAAAGCAACTTTAAAAAATGAAGAAGGAGAAAAGCAGTACTTTAGAGGAAGAGGACGCGGATATGGACGAGGAAGAGGACGCGGAAGGCAAGGACGTTAACAAGAAAGAAGCGATGGTGAAAGTTCAAATAACAAAGAGAGAAATCCTTCATATTTTAGAGGCCATGGAAGAAGTCGAGGACGAGGTCATGGAAATTATCAAAGATCAACTGAAAGAAGGTATGACAAGTCCAAAATTGAATGTTATAAATGCCATAGATTTGGTCATTATTCATGGGAATGTCAAACTGCTAATACTGAAGAAAGAGCCAATCTTGTTAATGATAACCAAGAAGTTGAAGAATCCACCTTGTTGCTAACTGAGAAAAAGGAAGAAAATGAAGTTGAAAGCTCGTGGTATTTGGATAATGGTGCTAGCAATCATATGTGCGGATACAAAGAAAAATTTGTGGAGATCAACGACAAGGTGAAAGGTAATGTTTCCTTTGGAGATTCTTCGAAAATTCACATTGAAGGCAAAGGTACAATTCTCATCTCTACAAAGAATGGTGACCATAAATTGATCTCTGATGTTTATTATGTTCCTAAACTAAGAAGCAATATTCTTAGTCTCGGACAATTTGTTGAGAATGGTTATGAAGTTTTGATGAAAGATAATTATCTTTGGCTTAAAGATAGAAACAATAACTTGGTTGCAAAGGTGGGCATGTCACGGAACCGGATGTTCAAATTGAATGTCCAAACTGTTGAAGCAAGATGTTTGAAGGTTAATGTGCAGGATGTGGCATGGTGTTGGCACATGAGATTTGAACACTTGAACTTTGGATCTTTGAAAGCAATGGGAGAAAAGATGATGGTAAAGGGAATGCCAACAATTGAAAATCCAAATCATTTGTGTGAAGCATGTCTTCTTGGCAAACATGCAAGGAAAAGTTTTCCAAAGAAAGCAACACCTATAGCCTCCAAACCACTTGAATTGGTGCATACGGATATTTGCGGGCCTATCAATCCACCGTCTTTTGGTAAAAGTAAATATTTTATACTTTTTATTGATGATTATAGCAGAAAAACGTGGGTTTATTTTCTCAAACAGAAATCAGAAGCTTTCACCACATTCAAAAATTTCAAGGCGCATGTTGAGAAAGAAAGTGGCTACAATATCAAGGCATTGAGGTCTGATCGAGGAGGCGAGTTCACTTCAAAGCAATTCAATGATTTCTGTGCAGCGCATGGAGTTCGTCGTCCTCTCACTGTTCCTAGATCACCTCAGCAAAACGACGTGGCAGAGAGGAAAAATAGATCAATTCTTAATATGGCAAGGTGTATGCTTAAAACAAAAAATATGCCAAAGGAGTTTTGGGCTGAAGCCGTTTCTTGTGCGGTGTATTTGTCAAATCGCTCTCCAACTGTGAATGTCAAGGACCAAACCCCTCAAGAAGCATGGAATGGAAAAAGGCCAAGTGTTCATCATTTGCGAGTATTTGGTAGCATCGCTTATGCTCAAGTTCCGCAGCAAGAGCGTTCAAAGCTAGATGATCGAAGTGCCAAGTATGTTTTTGTTGGATATGATTATCATTCCAAAGGATACAGGTTGTACAATCCTAACAATGGCAAAGTGGTGGTAAGTCGTGATGTTGAATTCGATGAAGGAGCAACTTGGGATTGGGATGGACAGCAAGAGAGCACATATAATTTTCTCCCATATCTTGATGATGATCAAGAATCAGAGAATGTTGAAACTATACAAGAACCTTCTTCTCCAGCTTCAGATCTTGAAGGCTCAAATGAAAGACCGCCAAAAATGAAATCGCTTGCTGATATATATGAAAGAACTGAAGAAATTAATTTTAATAATGATGAACTTTATTGTTTTTTTGCAGATAGTGAGCCAATAAATTTTCAAGAAGCCGTGCAAGATAAGAGGTGGAGAGACGCTATGGATGAAGAAATTAAATCCATTGAAAAGAATGACACATGGGAATTAACTTCTCTTCCCAAAGGTCATGAATCCATAGGCGTTAAATGGATATACAAGGTGAAAAGAAATGCAAAAGGAGATGTGGAGAAATATAAAGCAAGACTTATGGCGAAGGGCTATAAACAAAAGCATGGAGTTGACTATGATGAAGTGTTTGCTCCAGTTGCACGCATGGAGACTATTCGCTTGTTGATTTCTCTCGCTGCTCAAAAGAAATGGAAAATTTATCAAATGGATGTCAAGACGGCTTTTTTGAATGGATATCTTAAAGAAGAGGTGTATGTTGATCAACCGTTGGGCTACGTAGCTGAAGGGAATGAAAAGAAGGTACTGAAACTCAAGAAATCATTGTATGGATTGAAACAAGCCCCACGAGCATGAAATAGCCGCATCAACCAATACTTTCAAGATCATGGGTTTGTTCGTTGCTTAAATGAGCATGCTTTATATTCTAAGTTTCACAACAATGGAGATGTTATATTTGTTTGTATTTATGTTGATGATCTCATTTTCACGGGCAATAAACCCGATTTGTTTGATGAATTTAAAAGTTGTATGTCGACAGAATTTGAGATGACAGATTTGGGGCAAATGACATATTATTTGGGATTGGAAGTGAAACAAATGGAGGAAGGTATATTTCTTGCTCAAACAGGTTATGCAAAGGAAGTGTTGAAAAGGTTTAAGATGATTGATTGCAATCCTGTGAACACACCCATGGATGCTGGAATGAAGTTGTCCAAGGTTGAAGATGGAGAAAAGGTAGATCCTACTCTTTACAAAAGTCTTGTGGGAAGTTTGAGATATTTGACAAATACAAGGCCCGACATACTTTATGCTGTTGGAGTGATAAGTCGTTTCATGGAGACTCCTACTTCTGTCCATATGACCGCTGCTAAGCGAATTCTTCGTTACATTAAAGGAACGCTTGATTTTGGAATATTTTATTCCTCATCCAATGATCTTCTGTTACATGGATTTTGCGATAGTGATTTTGCTGGTGACATAGATGATAGAAAAAGTACTACGGGTTATGTATTCTTCTTGGGTGATTGTGCTATTTCTTGGTTATCAAAGAAGCAAACTATTGTCACGTTGTCAACATGTGAATCTGAATATGTTGCTGCAAGTTCAAGTACATGTCATGCTTTATGGTTAAGAAAGCTGTTGAAAGAACTTCATTTGCCACAAAATGGAGCTACTGAAATATGCATTGATAATAAATCAGCACAAGCACTTGCAAAGAACCCGATATTTCATGATCGAAGCAAACATATCGACACAAGATATCATTTTATTCGGGAATGCATTGCCAACAATGAAGTGGAGCTGAAATATGTGAAAACTCAAGATCAAATTGCGGATATTTTTACCAAGCCATTGAAGATTGAAGATTTTCGAAGAATGAGAGCTATGCTTGGAGTAAGAAAGGAAATTTCAAATTAGGAGGGAGTGTTGGAATGTAATTTGAAATGGTTTTTGGCAAGCCATTAAAGATTGAAGATTTTTAGAAAGGTTTTAATGTTGAAAGGATAATTATTCATTAATTAGAAAAAGATAATTATTCATTAATGAGAGGTTTTAATGTTACAAATCTAGAAGGTTCTATTGTATGTTATAAATAAGAGTGTCTCATTTGTATGCATGTATGAAGGAAGAATTAAGAAAAGAAAAGAGTAATAAAGCAATTTAAAAAGTTTTCCTCTTTTTCAAATATTCCTTTTCTCATTAATCTATTCCTCTTCCTCCCCAAAAATTCTAACAAGTTATTTGTAAATGTGATCCCTAGTTTTTTAGATGAACATTAGTCGGCCATATTAACTCATGTCCACTTCATTTTGCAATCTATTTAGCCTGGATATATAAAATTCTAGTTTAATAACAACAAAACATGTCACTACCTTACTTCTTTTGGAATATATTATACAACAATATCTATAGTCTAATGAAGATGACACATCGATAGGAGAATCAAAGGTGCAAAAAAGAAGAGAAGAATTGTCGATGAAGGAGTACGGTGGAAGCCTGTAGCGGTTGCTATAGCTAGTCAACTGGTAATGTTTACTAGTCGGCTGGATCCCATGCCAATCGACTGATGAATCTACTCGCTGATTGGGTTTTCATCTAGTTTGGATTGGAGCACCAAACTTCACTCTTATCGGGTGGAACCCTTTACCGGTCCACTGGTAGCAGCGAGTCTGTAGTTTAGGACTTGAATTTTGGAGCAATCTTGTCTTTGTGGAGTATTTTGGATTTTTCATCAAACATATCTTCACATCTTCGATCGAACAACTTTGATTATTTTAGACTTCTAACAAGCATTTATGAATCAATGTAAAGAGTGAGAAAAAATTATTATTGTAGAGGGGATTTCATTTCTTAATTCCAAGGCTTTAAGTAATCTCTTAGAGAAATTAATGAAGTTTGTTTGAAGAATTATCTCTGTATATAGCTTTTCACCTTTTATCTTTTCTTAGCTGGATAGAAATCCACTGGATAAAGATAACAATTTCATCAAAAAACTAGTTATTTGATAAGAATTTAGACAAAAAACAACTAAGTATATTTTATCTAAAAAACAACAACTAAGTATATCTATATCGTACTTTAAAATTGATTATGTGAGATTTTATAACTTTTGAAATTCAACTAAAGTTAAATGGCATCACTAATTACTATTATCACTGTACCATAAAAGTTACTATTATCGCTGCGGAAACATTAAATTAGCATTCTAATGGCATCACTAATTTTTTAGTGATGGTCATTTTATTCATTCATATGAGCTTTTGGCATCTCTATGTAGATTAGCAAGACTATAACGATGCTAAAAGCCCATTAAATAACATCAAATATGTACTAGTTTACATATTAAAACCACATTAAATTTTTAATTCTAAAATATGAAACTAAAAAAACTAGCAATTAATAGTCTTGTTGACACAAGCGTAAACCAATTTCATAAGCACGTAAAATAAACAATGTGATCTTAGTCAAAGATACATCAGTAATTTAATGAAGCGTCATGGTAGTCTTTTATCATAGGTGAGATCCGAAGTGATGCAATGTATTGGTACATTGTATTGTGTAACATATATTTCTATGCTAAGCATTCTCCGTAGTTTTCTAATCCAATTATCATTGAATTTGGTAGAGCCAGCTATTTGAGATAGTAATAATTATAGCATCCGAATATGTTAGAAAATTATGAACACTAGAAATGAAAATTTCATGAAGTAGAAGAAAGAAACATTACAAACTAAAATCATGACTACATAACAATGACAGGAAGCTTCTACAAAAAGATATCTGAATCTACAAAAGAAGCAACAATAGTATTTTTCCTTCATTAACTTCATGCACGAATGAAAAACATAAACAAGATAATATAGATATACAAACTATAATCGTAATGAAGTTGATTAAAATATTTAAATCAAACTAATTGATAAAACTAATTCAAAAAAGACCAAGCAATAATATTTTAAGACTCTTCACAGTAGAAGAACAAATGTTTTTTTTTTTATAGTACAACTCAAAACAAGTGACGGACTGCTCACTCTGTGAAACTCACTCGTACTGAGACGTTGTACCATCTAAAGATATAAAATCCAACGACAATGTATATGGCTAATATAAGACCAGACTAAAAGACTACTACAAGACTATAAAATATAGGACTCGGTTGTTTAGGCAGCACAAACGCTTATTGTTATTGATGTTTTTAGATATTAAAACCTAGATAGATCACAAAGTAGCCGACAATCCGAGATCACAATCACGTAGTATGAAAAAATAAATGAACATAAGGTTTTCATAGAGGTTTGGTAGACCCAGTCCTATTCCCACTTGAAATAATCTTTTATTATACTATAGATTACGAAATAAAGTGATATGGACTTTGTCGGTAGTTGTTAAATTAGAAGTGAGTGCATGGGCAAGGGCGGATCCATGGCTGATGTAACCTGGGTTGCAACCCGGGTGGATTTTTGAACTTTTGTTTTATATTACTAGGATACCTCGTTCAGTTGATGTAAAAGGCAGCACCGTTGACTCTTTCATTCATGAAAACAGGCTATGTGCATTTTATCTCAGATCCCCTTTTTTCCATAATAAAGAAGCTTGACTAAAATGATGATGAGGAAATGACTGAAATAAAATAGACATTTAGTTTGCGGTTCTTTTCACTTTTGCTTTTAGCCTATCAGTTGCTAATTAATTAATTTATTTTAGTTTGTTTTTGAATATGTCAAAATTTTCTACTATCCTATGTATCTGGTCGAAGAAGAATATTCGAAATTGCTGTTATACCCGAAAATAAGCATACCTGAAACACCCGAAACCTAATCCATCCATTAATTTTAGTTAATAAATAAATCGTACAGCACCCCGGGAATTGCGGTCAGCCGTACTTGTCATTTTTCGGGTGCCGAAGAATATTACATAGCCCAGCGTGATTTGAAATCTTGGTCCCGCCCCTGTGCATGGGCCAAGGCCCAATTCATTTTTTCTTTTGCCTTTAGACTATATTAGGACGAAGGCAATTACATAAATGTCCGTGCATCTCTTCTCATTTTATCAAGTTGAGATTCTGTAAATCATCATTTCATCACAAAAAGAAATAAAACATCATAGATTTCTTTTATGGTATCAGAGCTAAAAAACCAAACGACATTATTACAAGATTTCAGAATTACGTTGCAAAAATCAATTTGAAGCAAGCACTGACCATTAGAGAAAGTGAGTTGTGTCATTTCACCCCTCAGTTTGAATTTGATCATCGGGGTGGACCTTTCTTTGGTGCAACACCATTCTTCCCATCCCACAGTGTTTCATACCTCGCTTGTCATCGAATCTGGTGATCACCATCATTCTCGATTTTAGTTGCAACAGAGACGTGATCATTTAACGTGGTGTCATCATCTAATCCTGATTTGGTTGCAATTTGCCGCAAGCGACATTTTCCATCCAAGAGTCACCTCTTTTTCATCATGAACCACTTAGAGATACACTGGCTGCATCGATTTTGTCTCGTTAATATATTTCTTTGCAATTTTTGATTCCTTTGTACCTGACATTACAACAAGAAAGATTCATCATATGATTAGAAGTGCCAAGGAATCGTTGATAGTTCGTATGATTCTATTAGACTCAGAGCTGGGGTATCGTGGGAGCACCCATTAGAATTTGGGTGATCGTGTACCTTGAATATATTGGGAAGTGATTTAGTTTCCTTGGAAAAGCAAATGTACATGGGATGTATGGTAATTTATCTAGCTCCAGGGTTTTTCATTAGCCCTTGACGGATGGTATCGACTAGTCATATGGATATCAATGGATTCAAGGCTTTATATGATGATAGCTAGGATATTGTTTGATGGATAATGTACAAACTGATGTAAATGTATCCGTTAATTATTGTGTATTCATTGCCTCAAGCAATGCTGTGAGCAGATTCTCAATACCTAAACCCTTTATCCCTTATACCCAAGCAATCAAGACCCTCAGATTTCCACCTTTTTGCAATGAAGTCAGAGAGAGAAAGATGACTTAATTGCAAAAGGTGGAAATTAGGGGGATCCTGATTGATTAGATACAGAAGAAATAAGAGATTTAGGTACATGGAATTTGATTACAATTTCTATCTGCATTCTACTTAAAAAGCATTCGTAATTAAGTTTTATTAAGAGCATTTTCATCGCATATATATATATATATATATATATATATATATATATATATATATGTACACACACACATACACACACACAAAATAAACAAAAAGCTTGAAACACGGAAAAAGATCGTAAATGGCGACTAGGAAACCCCCTTTAACCTCCCCTTTTCACGCTTCTATCTCCTCTCTTTTACTTCTTCTTCCTTTCCCCAGTTTTCGCCATGCGTGATCCCTCTCCAGTTTCTGTCATGCATGCATATGTGCAACAACGCTTAATTTTGATATATCAACAATTATTGTATATTCTTGCTGATATGTCAGCAACTAAAATTGATTTTTTTTTTTTTTTTTTTTTTGGCAAGGCTTATGAATTATTGCTAATATATCAGCAATTATTATGTATAATTGTTGATACATCAGCAACTTTGTAAATGTAATGAAAGGCTTATGAATAGTTGTTGATATATCAGCAATTATTGTATATATTTGCTGACATATCTGCAAGTGTTTTATACTTGATGAAAAACTAAATTAATTGTAGGCGAAATGAAAAATTACTGGAAAATCTGCATTTACTACAATATATTGCTAATATTTCAGCAATTGTTTTGCAGTTGATGCAAATATTTGAGAAAGTTGCTGAAATATCAGCAACAATCCCAAATAGTAGCATCATTTGCTGCAGTATACTGAAACGTACTGTTTTTCTTGTTTTTTTTTTTTTTTTTTTTTTGATTCATTTTTTGTAGTTTTAATGCATGAATTTGATGATTATTAGCGTTGAATTTAATTTTGAATTTTCGTGATTTTATTTATTTATTTATTTGATGATTTTCAAAAAAAATGGGATCTAATTAATTTATAAAGTTTTTACACAGAGTTCTTTTTTGTATTTTGAAACTTATTCGGGATGTGGACAAACTTATCCTTTATTCTATTCAAACTGATCACAGAATATTCGAAAGTACAAAGAAGCACAATACCATAGATATATATACACGCACGCCGATAAAATCATACAATTCCTAACATGAATCACAATTTTATTAACCATCAGCTTTATTCTTCACGTTTTGCGCTTGGTTGCATTGTGCCATAACTGGATGAATCTTGTTCTTTGTCATCTTGTCAATCATCTATCATTTGACATTAAACAAAAGATAGTTAAGATGCATGGGGTTTTCAAAGTTTATTTTCACTGTGGAATAGGTAAGATTATCAATATAGTTAAGTTCATATGTGCAACAAACCTTATGTAATTTTCTTCCAGCTGACCGAGTAAATACCAAAAACTCGCTTTTCTTCTTGAACTTTTTGACATTTTCCGATTTGCATTTTTGGTCGACAAAAGCATCAGTGACTTCAGCAGGATTTACAGATGCAGGGCCAGACTCTGCAATAAAAAGATCAGCGAGTGTGGTTCTTTTCTCATTAATCCCCTCCTTGCTCTCTTTTAATAGAGGTTCTTGGCTTTTAATGATTTCTTCGGTTATGTCTACTTGTTTCGTTGTGGGCATGTCCAGTTCTTCAATCAATGGCTTTTGTATAACCGTTACCATTGCTGTATTTAGATTTTGAATTGTGGACAGAACATCTTCTGCTGACTTTTCTTCAAGATGTTTTTCTTCACTTCCCTGAGTATAATCACCAATATTTTCTAAATCTTGGCGAGGGAGAGGAGTATGGTAGCCAAATGTACCAATGGAGAGGAGCTTGTGAGTGAAAATTGATGTTTCAGTGTAGTCGTTTACTGGTATGTCTTGTAAAGTTGACAATGTGCTCAGTTTCTCACTGATCTCTTCGCAGTAGATAACACCTGAATGTTGTCTAGTTTACATTAATATACAAAAATTTAAGTCGCCATACTTACTTCCTATGTCCGTTTTTGTTTATGTTCAATGCATTTCACCTTATAATGCATGGTTCATTGAAATACAAGAGAAAGATGGTTTAATTCCAAAAATATGGAATTCAGAGCGTCCTCGTTGGTTGAGATTTTCGGTATAGAGGATTAATTGATTTGGAAATACAGATGATAAAATGTTGGAACCAAACAAAACAATACGTGGCCACAATAAACTGCAGCAATGGTCAGCATCTGATTCTACTTGCGTGCTAGCTTGATACAATAAAATCAACTACTATAAAAGTTAGTATCACGGAAAGTACAACATATGAAACCTGGAAATTTTTTATCAGTAGCAACGCGTTGATATTCAGTACTACCGCGGTGAAACTTCTTGCACATCCATCCTAACACCTGCAACACCCCAATTACAAATAACAATGTCATTTTCATATTAAATGTTTTTACATGCACAAATAGAATGCAAAATTTAAAAGAAATTTGTGACTTAGCATACCTTCATTTTTTTTTAAATTTTGATGCAATGCCCAAGAGATGAACTATTTGGAGTTGAGATGAAAAGGTGAACTCATATAAGCGCATTTATAAAGGACGTTGTAGGATACGTTTATGAATCATGTTTTATGACTTAGAGAGTCATTCGTATCACATGACTGGGAAAATGACTTGACCCTACATGAAAATGGTCCTTCCTGTTCAAATTATGGAGAAGTCTGTATCTTATTGCCTGCAAATCCATTATCCATGCTTCTCTGTCGAACTAAAGTTGTAAAGAGAGGACAATCATTCAAATACCGGAATTCTAATGGTCAAGGTTGTTCTTGTTGATGTTGATCACAGCGCTTTGTGAAGAGTCTGCTTTCTAATTGGATCATACCACTTCAAGAATATTTCAAACTTCTTTGGATTAAACTCTTCAATTAGAAAGTCGACAGCTACACAATATTTTTTTAACACTTTTTTCCTTTTTTTTTTTTCTTTTCCACTGAACTTGGTCTTACATATGTATGCTTATGCACATGCTCATGCACAAGGTATTGACGTTCAATTTCGTAATCATATGCACTGTATTGCTTAGTTTGTGTTGATCAAATCCCAAAAACATAAATAATATGCATAAGGAAACTGGATATGTTTTTCATTTTACATTACATTTCCTATTTGCAGTTACGCTGCTAGTGACTACATGTAATGCCGGACACATAATGATCATGTATGTTGCAGCTGGTGAAATAATATAGAAGTAAGCTAAGGTCCTCGACAACAACGAATGTTGAATTGACTTTTGAATATGTTATCAGAATTCAATCTAATGACTTATCCTAATAATTTGATCAGTCTTAAAAACAAAGAACCTGGACCAACAGTTGTAATTTGAAAGGGGATGAATGCATGTGTATCGAAGAAAATCGCTTGGGACTTTATGCTGTACATGAATATCTTGACAATATGAGATATACACATCAATATGGTTAATGGGAACTTCTCTTTGAAATAAGCTGTTACAAAGTAATGAATATTCAGACAATTGAGATCTTTTGATTTGTTATTTCTTTATATTAGAAACCAAGTTTTGTCAAGATTAATTTTTGTAAGTTTTCACAGAAAACTATTGTTAATTTTTATAAGTTTTATAAGTATATTGTCCAAATTGGTTATACAGCATGTTATATACTACAAAAACTTGTACACAAAAGTTCCATTTTCTTTCTTTCTTTCTTTTTTTTATAATAAAAAAAACTAAAACGTTGATAAATAGTAAAAAAGTCAGTTTCCCATTAACCATTAAACAATAAATTCGTAATCTGTACAAAAGAAGACCAGTCCAAATTTCTTTTAGCATACAGCCGCAGATTCATTTTCTGTATAAATCAACAACCAACTTTAAGAAACATTAAGATATCTTGTGACCTAAAGGAACTCTACCATATGAAGAAGCCATGATATTTCTGTTGATGACAAGAAGAAGATTAGCAACAGATAGAGCTGAATAACTAGAGGTTCGTCAACCAAAAGAATTTAGTCCAAGCTGTAAGATTAGTTGCAAAGAATTGTAAGAGAACATGGACTAAGAATATTTCACTGTATTGTTGAATGGTTGTACAGATAACGTGTATTTATATACACAGAATAACATAAGAGAAAAAATAGCGGTTGGGCTTTAGCCCAAGCCCATGTACAATATAATACATATGTGGATTCATAGAAAAGGACCCGATGCCTTTCAGTTGTTCATTTTATATCTCCCCGCAAATGAAAGCTAGGGTTTCCTTATGTCTTCGCCGCCACAAGTTGAAATGATAAATTCGAGAAAATCTTCAAAATAATGTTTAATCAGCTTCGATTCTACTAAAGTAGGACTTGTTGGCGAGGATTTGAGCTTTAATCAGCCTCGATTCTACTAAAGTAGCACTCGACGGCGAGGATTTGAGCTTATGAAGGATTGTTCTTGCTTCGCTTGAGTATTATCTGCTTCAAATTGTTCTTGGCTCCTGACATGAGAGGTGCTGAGCTTCTTGCAAGCTTGAATACTTCAGTGGTCAGATTATCAGTGTGCTTTGGTCTCCATTCAGATTTCTTGGATGTTAAAGGTTTCAGATCTGAACTTATATGCCTTTCTTCATCTCCAAGGTTTGATCTTTCAGTTACTTTAAGTTCGGATCTAAGCCTGGTGAAGTTTTTACTTGATAATGGCTTTGTAAGTATGTCTGCTATCTGATAATTAGCTGGAACATGATTTATTTGTAATTTACCCTTGATTACTTGTTCTCGAACGAAATATAGATCAATCTCCATGTGTTTAGTCCTTGAGTGCAAAATAGGGTTAGACGACAACGATACTGCACTTAAATTGTCACACCATAATATTGGCAGCCTTTGAATTGATACTTTGAGTTCGCTGAGGAGTGACTGTACCCACATGATTTCGGCAGTAGCGTTTGCAATGCTTCTGAACTCAGATTCAGTGCTAGATCTAGAGACTGTGGGTTGTTTCTTAGTACACCATGATATAGGATTATTTCCTAAGTAGATACAGTAGCCTGATGTTGATCTTCTGTCATCAGGATCAGTTGCCCAGTCTGCATCACTATATCCAGTAATGCTGAGTTGATTGCCTTTTGTGAAATGTAAACCATAGTTCACTGTTCCCTTTAGATATCTTAGCAATCTCTTCATGGCTTTCCAGTGATCCTCTTTTGGTTCCTGCATAAATTGTGAGAGTTTGTTAACACAATAGGTTATTTCAGGCCTAGTGATGGTAGCATATTGTAATGCTCCCACTAGACTTCTATATTGTCTAATGTTGACTATGTTTTCTCCCCTGTGCCTGGATAATTGCTGACTTGTAATCATGGGTGTAGACAAAGCATTGGCTGCCTCCATGTTTGATCTTACAAGAATTTCATTGATATACTTCTTTTGATTTAAAAACAACTCTGATTTAGATGTTTTTATTACTTCAATTCCAAGAAAATAATTGAGTTCCCCCAAGTCTTTAATTGAGAATTGTTTGTCTAAAATTTGAATAAGTCTTCTGATTTCACCTTCACTATTTCCTGTAATGATCAGATCATCAACATATATCAAAATAAAAATAGTTATTTTATCAGTAAACTTGACAAACAATGAATTATCTGATTTAGTAGATTGAAACTTTAGTCTTGTCAAGACAAGTTTCAATTTATCAAACCAGGCTCTAGGAGCTTGCTTAAGCCCATAAATGGCTTTATTTAATTTACAAACAAGCTCTTTATTTTTTTGATATCCTTGAGGTTGACTCATATACACTTCTTCCTTTAGATCACTGTTCAGAAATGCATTGTTGACATCCAATTGTTGTATTTTCCAGTTATTGTGAAGAGCTATAGTAAGAATTACTCTTATAGTTGTTGGTTTAACAACTGGAGAGAATGTTTCTTCAAAATCAAAGCCATATTGTTGTGTGAAACCCCTTGCAACAAGCCTGGCCTTATATTTATGTATAGATCCATCAGCATTCCTTTTTAACCTATATGTCCACTTGCTGTCTATTATATTCTTGTCTGTTGGAGCCTTGACAAGTGTCCATGTTTTATTCTTCATCAATGCTTGATACTCATCATCCATAGCTTGTTTCCAGTTTTGATTACTGATAGCTTGATTATAATTTACTGGTTCATCAAAATCACTTATGACATTATAGACTTTGGGCTTAAATATGCCCCTTTTTGATCTAGTAATCATTGGATGACCTCTTTGAGCTTGCATACTCTGTTGTTCATGAGTTTCAATATTATCATTTCTAATGTTTGATTGATCACTTCTAGCTTCTGAACTTGAATCATGCTGCTGATGCTCATGTTGTTGATTGGTAATTGGCTGATTGGAAGGCTCAGGTGACTCACTGCTTGATGATGATGCAGTCAGTTGAGATGAGCCTGAGCTACCATCACCTGTATCTTTTATAGAACTATCAGAATAAAGAGGTATTCCTGGTATTGGTTTAATTGGATTGTATACTTTTTGTGTAGTAACAATGTCTTTGCTATTGAAAGGAAATACTTTCTCATTAAATACAACATGTCTGCTAACATAGACTTTACCTTTGTCATCAAGACATTTATATCCTTTCTGGTCACTGGCATACCCTATAAAAGTACATGCTGATGATCTAAAATTTAACTTATGAGCATTATATGGCCTTAGATATGGATAGCATAGACAGCCAAAAACTTTGAGTCTATCATAATCAGGTTTAATATTATACAAGATTTCTAGAGGACTTTTATTATTCAAAGTTTTAGTAGGCAATCTATTTATTAAATACACAGAGGTATTGAAAGCATCAGGCCAGAACTTCATAGTTAAATTACTCTGAGCTAATAAAGTGAGACCACACTCCACAATGTGTCTGTGTTTTCGTTCAACTAACCCATTTTGCTCAGAAGTGTATGGGCAACTTAATCTATGAATTATACCTTTCTTTTTGAAATATTCACTTAAAGGTTTAAATTCTGTACCTCCATCAGTCTGCAAAATCTTTAAATTTTCACCTGTTTGTTTTTCAGCTTGATTAATGAAATGAATAACAACTTTGCTAGTTTCTGACTTTGATTTCAGAAAGTATATCCATGTATATCTAGAATAGGAATCAACAAAAGAAATATAGTAGTTGAATCCATAGTCAGAATTTGTTGAAGCTGGACCCCATAGGTCTGCAGCAACAAGCTCAAGAGGTTTAGAATAATTAGTTAAAGAGTTTGTGAATGGTAACTTGTGGCTTTTGCCCATTTGACAAAAAGTACAAATATATGGTATAGGAATATTATCATATGAAATATTATTAGTGGCTAAAACCTTCTTGACAACATTCACATTAGCATGACCAAGTTTAATATGCCATAGATCAAACACACTGATTTTATCATTAATTTCTGATAAGTAGCAACTTCTTCTCTCTTGATCATTGCTTGCAGAATTCACAGTACTGAATTTGTACAGCCCTTTGCATGTTTTACCCTGCAAAATAACTTCATTAGTCAATAAGTCTTTAACTAAGCAGTGGTATGGATGAAATTCAAAATACACATTATTGTCTTTAGCAAACTGTGATACACTGAGTAAATTCTTTTTTATATGAGGAACCATAAGTAAGTTGTTGAGATATAGTTGTTTTTTACCTTTTATGCTGCCAAAGCCAATATGTGTAATATTTACACTGTTACCATTACCCATGAGTAAAGAATTCATACCTTTGTACTCTCTTTGACCTAGATTGAGATTATTGAGATTATTTGTAATATGATTGGTAGCACCTGAGTCTGGATACCAGTTATCATCACCAATATCATCAGTTTGATTGTTTCTTGATATATTGCTTTGACTATCAGTTTCAACATTAACTAGATTTGCTGTAGGATTTGATCTTCTCTGATTGTTTTGTATCTGACCAGCCACATAGTTGTTATTAAATCTGAAATAACACTTCACAGCAGTATGACCCACTTTTTCACAAATTTGACATTTAGGTCTGTTATTGTTATTGTTCCATCTTCCTCTGCCTCTGCCTCTACTAGATGAACTTCCTCTTTGATTAGAAAAATCTCCTCTATTTTGATTCTTGTTCTTGGTTTCAACAACATTAGCAGATAGTTCATTTAATTGTGATTTTTTTGTTTCAATTCTTGCTTCATGAGCAAGAAGAATAGAATGTACATCCTCCATAGAGCTGGTCACCTTTTGAGATGTAATAACCGCCACAACAGCTTCATATTCATCACCCAATCCATTTAAAATTGATAAAATGTGCTCAGAATCACTAATCTTTTGACCTGCTGCCTCAAGATGATCACAAATACCTTTAACTTTGGTTAAATATTCTCTCATGGACAGATTATCCTTTCTAGCAGTCTGTAGTTGATTTCTATAGAACATTGTTTTGGCTGATGATTGACTATTAAAGGATTTTTCTATGGTTGTCCAAATATCATTGGCTGTTTTGCATCCAATTACTTGAGATAAAATCTTTTCGCTTATAGACGACAATAACCATGCACAAATCAATCTATCTTGCCTATGATATTTGACATATTCATCATTGCTGACTACCCTATTATCAGCATCAGTTATGAACTTAGATGGAATAGCAATAGTACCAAGAATGTACCCTTCTAAACCGTAGCCTTGAATGGCTGTTTCTACTTGCAATTTCCATAGCAAGTAATTATTTTCTTCAAGATGAATGGTAATTAATTGAGATTGTGGATTTATACATGTTTTAACAAGAGATTCTGCACTAGAAATATTTTGACTCACTGATGTTGCTTGATTTTGATTTGCAGATGAATCTCCTGGAAGAATTGGTTGATTTCCAGGAGGTATTGATGAAGAATTTCGATCATCCACCATAATGTTGACCCGATATCAAACTGATTCTTGAAACTTTGGAATTGAGGAATTCTTGAAGGACTTACACGGCTAACACTGTTGCAACCTTAGGTGCTTCAGATGATGATTTTTATACTGCTGCAAGGTTAAATTTCTGATGAAGCACTCTGGTATGGAACTTTATTGTAGCTGTTTCTTTTCTTCTTGAATTTCTTGATCGATTTTGAGAATTTTAAAGTCCCTCGGCAAGACTTGATATAGTAGTTTGATGCAGCCTGCTTGAAATAGTATGGCAAGGCACAAGCTATTGTGATCAAGTAGCAACTCCTAAATGATGAGATAGAATTCTGTCTCTAATAGGAGGGATTCGGATGATGATGAATAAACGGACGAATCTTCTGTTAAAAAAAACAGAATTTCAGCTGCTCAATGAAATTTCTTCCTTCTCTTTTTTTTTTTTTTCTTTTTTTTTTTTATTCAGGATTCTTGATTGCTATTAAGCCTTGATGGCTCTGATACCATGTAAGATTAGTTGCAAAGAATTGTAAGAGAACATGGACTAAGAATATTTCACTGTATTGTTGAATGGTTGTACAGATAACGTGTATTTATATACACAGAATAACATAAGAGAAAAAATAGCGGTTGGGCTTTAGCCCAAGCCCATGTACAATATAATACATATGTGGATTCATAGAAAAGGACCCGATGCCTTTCAGTTGTTCATTTTATACAAGCGAAAGTAGATATGCACATGTATCAACTTTGTCCCCCTTGCTAACATATACATGTGTATGCGGAAAAATTATGTTTATACTCCATTATAACTTTCATAATCTCATTTATGCTTAGGCGTCAAATGTTAGCATATTAACGCAGTTACATTCAAAATGTAAAATTGGTGGTAGAAAATAATATTTGATAGATATGAACTTAAACTTCTAGACAATTAGAAGAAAAATAGATAGAAATTTAACACTTGAATTCATACTTTAGCATCACAACTTAAGAAAGGCATTGTTAATGCAAGACATAAGCATGTTATTTCTTAATGTGATCACTAGTTATTTAAATGAACATTAGTCGGCCATAATGGCTCATATCCGTTTCTTTTTGCAATCTATTTAGTTTGGATATATAAAACTTTTAGTTTAGTAACAATAAAAAAATGTTACTACATCATTTCCTTTGGAATATATGCTATATCATTTATAGGCTAATGAAGATGACGCATTGATTGGAGAATTAACAGAGCAAAAAAGAGGAGAAGAACAGTCGACAAAGGAGTGAGATGGAACTATGGAAGCCTGTAGCAATTGCTATAGGCTACAAGTCGAGGCGGGTAGTGTTTACTAGTCGACTGGATCTTGTTCCAGTCGACTGATGGACCTATGGGCCGATTGCGTTTTGTCTAGTCTGGATCAGAGATTCAGAGCACCCTACTGTGCTCTTAGTTGAGTGGAACTCTTTACCAGTCAAATGTGCCAGCTAACTGAAAAAGAGCTCGGTCCACAGGCTGCAGCGAATCTGGAGTTTAGGACTTTGGATTCTGTAGCAATTTTGCCTTTTTGGGGTATTTTTGATTTTCCACTGAACGTATATGCATATCTTTGGTCCAACAACAGATTACGTTAGACTTATAACATCTAGAGCATGCATCTCCAACAGTTCGAAGTACGAATTTTCGATATTCCACACCTGAATTGTTGGAACACGGTTTTCTCCAAAAAAAAATTTGAAAATTGGCTTTTGTTGAACTAATGCTTGGTTAATATGCGTTTGTTCAACGAACGCCGAACTTTTTAAAGCTTGGGTTTTGTTCAACAAACGCCGGACTCTCAGGACTCCTGTCAAAACCAAAATTTGATTTCAATACCAAATGTGTTATGTAAACTGTTACAACCCGAATCCCGACAGACCCATTTTTTCTTCAAAAACTCAATCCATCAAAATCCGTGTTGGTTTGCTCTGGTATCCTGCAGAAAAGACAGAGACATAAAACATGTCAGAGTTCGGAAAAACATCTCACAGCGGAAGGAACAAAATATAATGTAATCGAAACATAGCTTTACCTTAATATCAATACTGCTAAATCAGTATCTAAAGCTATACAATCTCTGTCATGAATCTAACCTGCGAATGTTATGAGGAGGGGGGGGGGGGTCAGAACATAAGTTCTGGTGACTTGACTTAAATTACACTTCTGGATAATCCTACATATATCATTCAATTACATTTCCTTATATATTAGGTTATCTGTATTATTAGCACTCAAGGCTTACACACACACGTCGCACCCATCTACTCCCTAATAGATTAACCTAATATAATGTATATGTAACTACTCCCAACTAAGGTACACCCCACGGTATCCTACTCGCACGGTCTCCACCGTATATACGCAGTACCTCATCCTACGCCATAGTGACGTATGGATAACAATATTACGTTGTGCATGTATCTATCGTTACAACGTAAACATACTGACTGCCATCTTCGTTCGAATCAGACTCCATACCAGAGTAACGCCCTCAAGTCTACGATACACCACCCAAAGCCGACGTGTATGTATCTAGACTGTCCACCATATGTATCTTCAGTTGTAGCTCGATGTCTCAATCACACGTCCTCTAATATGCACTGAGTTATGTTGAAGGGCTAAACAAGAAACACAGAACTCAGACGGGAGCTTTTCCATACCTGTACAGGCCCGCCTTTAAGAGCCTCCAAATACAGATATTCCTAGGGTCTGTTTTACATGGTGGTTATGGCCCCACCTCGACCCCTCCCTCAACTAGTAAAGACTACAAGAGCTAATCGACCACACCTACTAATAACCAATCTAAACATACATGTGGCGTCTACCCTCAACGTCGTACCTCAATAGTGAAAGGTGAAATGGTATCTTGGGTTTAGCTCTAGTCTTTTGGCATCCTGCTGGCTGCCAATGACGGTTATCCGACGGTCTACTATCCTTGTTGGTCGTGACCCTCTCTACCTCCTCGTGAGGCAACCACTGAATCACCCTGGTGCCACGTCGCCACAACATTCTGACTGCATAGCTACATCTGCAGTCAAGGCCCACCCACCTAGTAGTTACACGCAGACCCAACTACTGCGAGCACAGCCTAAGACATCTGCCACCGCACAGAGGACTACTAGGAGCACCTTACGTCACTCAGGAAGCTGCGTGCTTCCCCTTCCAAGCCTTTAGAGTCGTCAGAACAATCAGATGAATGTGCGCTCCTCTCGTGCCGTATAACACCACGATGATCTACACCGTTGGGTTATTCACCCTCAAACGTGTAGACTGGTCCCAAGCGCCTCACTTTAATATGTTGTTAGACCCTATGTCTAAACATTCTTTTACGCGTTTGCCTTACCTCACCAGGTTTCCATTTAACTTGGTTATTTTTATTCACATTAAAGTCTTATTCCAGGTTTCTCTTGCTTATTAATTTCAATCATATAACTTATTCCATTTAAGTTTATTAATAAGCCCACAACATGTTATTCTCTAAATTGTGGTCCAAGGTCTGTGGCCCACAATCCTTTTATATTCTTGTTTGGTTTTATCGTTACAATAACATGTTTTACTTAGTATATAATTAAGTATATCCCAATTCACATGTTTTCTAATTAACATGACAATTACCATTTATGATTAAATATAACTTATTTCATTTCATAAGTTTTCCTCATCCTTTCTCATTTAATCATAATTCCATTTTACATTGCCAATACAACTCATCGAAGTTTACATATTAACTTAGTTATATTAACTAAGGTCCATTAATAAGTTTGTCTACCCGTTTATTTTAACGTATGTTATAATTTCCTCTTGTCCCTGGGACAAGGCTAAACATTCTTATCGAGTTTTAAACTTCCAAGCTTACAGATTACTTAATTTATAATTAAGTACAATATATTTTCTCCCTTTTCTTAACTGGTTTCAGGTTCCCCTCTTTACTGATTACTTAATCTACAATTAAGGCCCTTAACTCAACTCACCAGTTATCCCATTCTCTTACTAACTTATTATAACCTAAGTTATAATCTCCACTTATCTTTAGGACTAGTTTACCTATTATACAACATTTTCATTAATGTTACTTATTTATAATAGTGATTATCATTTCTACAATTTATGCTTATCTTAAAGGTGTCTTTAATTACGTAACTTTATTATTTCTACCGGTTATGTATACCACTAGGTATCTTTAATTACATAACCTTATCGGGCTAAGTTTGCTGGCCTATATGTAAATATTACCCACCCCCTCAGATTTACTTAGCCTACCCACAGTCCAACCAATTTTCCTTAACCCTAACTTTAGTTCATATTCATACAATCCTGATGGATTAGATTAGGTTAAGTAGTCCAATTCATTACCATGTCCATTTATGTTTTATAATGGGCTAGACCTCCCACATTAGGCCTACAACTTGTGGATGTTGGATATGTTGGTCGGGTCTGGGCAGACTTCTTCCACAAGTTTGGCCTAACCTCATTTCATAGCCCGTCTCGTATTTGCGCACCTAGACCTCTCACATTAGGTTCAACATTAGTGGCTGCTGGATATGCCAGTCGGGTCTGGGCAGACTTCCACCACTAACGCAACCTAACCTCGTGCCTAGGCACGGTTCAATTTTAGGCATATTTATTTTTCTTAGAATTTTATTGCATTCTTTTCTTACATATTATGCCTAACATTTATCGTATGTTCTTTCCAACAAATATTTTATTTTATCTTAAGGTAATATCAACCCAACATGTCTTAATCTTCCCAAATTATTTTTTTTCATCATCTAAACATGTCTAACTGTTCCAATTCAATTCTCACATATTTTCATTAACATCTTAAATTAAGACATCTAGTTATGCGCCAATTACCCCAAAATTCCCAATCATAAATTATGTCCCAACATTAAAGTTTCCAACCACAATACATGTTATGTTCCCAAAATTTCATTATAAATTATGCCCAAATTCCAATAACTTTGCATGTCTTCATACATGTAATTAACCTCTTTTAGAATAAAGGGGTAGTTCTCAAATAATGTCTTATTTACCCAAAAATCTCATTTATTCCAATTGTCATGTCTATAAAATAAATCTTTATAACAATATCCATGTATATCGTAACATGCTAACTGATTGAACATAATTTTTCATTTTAGCGCAATTATCCATCGCATCAAGTAACTTTTCCAATACATTCATTATGAATATTCATGGAGAATGATCAAACAATAAACATACTATTATTCACAAAGGATAATTTAAGTCCACTCACCTTAAGCTTTCCAAAATCTTGAATCTGATCAGATCCATTCCTCCATGGTTTCCCTAACTGAATTTAAGATCTAAAGAACCATGGTTCTATACACTAAACCACAAAAGAAAGGGAAAAGAGAAAGAAAAAGGAAGAAGAACTCAAAAATAGGTCAGATTCAATACACCTCTCGCGCAGTGTAGATCTAAGCATCTATATTGCAAAGCTAAATTCTTTTATCTCATTTTGAAGTGGAAGAATCCTAGATCTAACTTTTATTTAAAAGGTTTGAATTGATTAGATCTAAGAAGTAGGAGAGTGGTTGCTTGAGGAAGAAGAAGGAGCAGAGTTTTGGCGTCTCCTCTAAAACTATTAGAGTGAAAGAAAACCTATTCATCTATTTATAGGTGTGTCAAAGGAACTAGGCCCTTTGAATTTAATCTAAAACCTATCTGAACTAACCACCTCACTAAAAAAAAAGAACACTCTAGAATTTAACCCTTTTCACACTGAATGCTCTTTTAATTAAAAGAAACCGCCTTAACCCTTTTGACACTACATTGCATTGATTGCTCGTTTTCCATTAATGCATTCTTCCTTTACATTTATATCCATGTGTCATTATATTATTTATACAATTTGAAATGTATGCTCATTAATTCATTTAATGCCTTTTTTTCTTTTTTCTAATTAATATACTATATTATACTATTTTTAACGCATTACATAGTAACCTCTTTCCTTCATGTATTTATTTATTTGCTTTCTTTCTTCTTTTTATTTATTTATTTGCATGCATTCTTATTTAACTTTCCCCTTTTTATCTTGCATTAATATTCTTATTTGTCATACACATCTTCTCTCCTACAATTAATTGCATTAGCATATTAACCTTTCTCTCTTGTATTCATTTATTGTTTTTATTGCTTAACGTTCCTCATTTTAAACATTACTGCGTGCATTTATACATCAATTCTTTCATTACCGCTTGCATATTAAGTTATGCACTCTTTTTTATTTTTTTTATTTTTCATGCATATATATGTTTTAATTATTGTATGCATAAACAATACAACCTTCCATTTATTAATTTATTCTTAATTATGCATATATTCATATGCACGTAATTAATTGCATGCGTATTATTAATTTCAACATTAATATACATGCACTGTTACTTATATACTACTTAGAAAAATTACGGGGTGTTACGTAAACACTTCACCAAACGGTTAGAGTGAGACCACAATCACAAAATAAAAAGCAAAAATGAAGAACAATGATTTTTACAGTGGTCCGATCTAAAATAAATCTACGTCCACTTTTGAACCATTACTCATTATGATATTTTGTTTTATAACATACATGAATTCTCTCATATTGTTCATTTCTCGATTTTCTCTCTTTCTAGGATCTAAATTACACTTGAATTGGCAAAGGAATTGGAGAGATCTCTTGCTTTGTGATTGTGGATGTATGAATCTTCAATCACTCTAGCAATTGGATGATCTTCACAGACTCCATCGCAATTTAGTGTTAGATCTAGGCTTTAAGAGGTTTAGCGGAGATTAGAGATCAATTAAATTGTGTTGGAGAGATTTCTAATGTAGTTTGAAGGAAATTTGATCCATTTGATGTTGCATGAAGGTTGATTGATAATTGGAAGCCATTAATGGAGTTTGGAAACATTAAGATATCTTGTGACCTAAAGGAACTCCCATATGAAGAAGCCATGATATTTCTGCTGATTATAAGAAGAAGATCAGCAACAGATAGAGCTGAATAGCTAGAGTTCATCAACCAAAAGAAATGAATTCAAGAGAAAGTAGATATATGTGCACATGTATCAGCTTTGTTCCCCATGCCAACATATACATGTCCACGTGGAAAAATTGTGTTTATAGTCCATTATAACATTCATAATCTCATTTATGCTTATGCATCAAATGTTAGCATATCAACACAGTTACATTGAAAACGTAAAATTGGTGGTATAAAATAATGTTTGACAGATATGAACTTAAACTTCTAGACAACTTAGAAAAAGAGAGAAATGTACACAACTTAAAAAAGCATTATTAATGCAAGACATAAGCAAGCTATTTCTTGATGTGATCACTAGTTATTTAAATGAACATTAGCTGGCCATAATGACTCATATCTGTTTCTTTTTACAATCTGTTTAGTTTGGATGTATGAAACTTTCTAGTTTGGTAACAATAAAAAATGTTACTACATCACTTCCTTTGGAATATATGATATAACATTTAGGCTAATGAAGATGACACATTGATGGGAGAATCAATAGCGGGAAAAAAAGGAGAAGAACAGTTGACGAAGGAGTGAGATGGAACTCATGGAAGCCTATAGCATTTGCTATAGGCTACTGGTCGAGACAGGTAGTGTTTACTAGTCGACTGGAGCTTATTCCAATCGACTGATGGACCTACAGGTCGATTGGCTTTTTTCTAGTCCGGATCAGAGCACCAAACTGTGCTCTTAGTTGAGTGAAACTCTATACCAGTCAAATGTGCCAGGTAACTCAAAAAGTGTTTAGCCCAATGGCTGTAGAGAATCTAGAGTTTAGGACTTTGGATTCTATAGAAATTTTGCCTTTCTGGGTATTTTGGATTTTCCACTGAACATATATGCATATACTTAAATTATTATAGACTTCTAATATTTATATATGGATTAATGTAAAGAGAGAGAGAATATTATTGTATAGGGTTTTTATGGATTGAGAGTTTTCTCAATTCCAATGCTTTTTCCGGTGATGTTCTTCTAACGAGGTTTGTTTGAAAAGAAAAATGTATGCATTTGTGTCTTGTTTTTCTTCACTTCTTTCATTATTTTTAGATCTAGTTGGGCAAAAATCCGGCTCTAGTCACTCCGGCTCCGCTTATTGAGTTTTCGCCAACTTCAAAACGGTTAGTTAGTGGCGTAGCTTCATGGTTAGCAACGTCGTTGGGTACCCCAACGGTTTTGCTTGCGGTCTTTTTTGACTTAGCCATTATTTCGGACATGGATTTGAATTTAGAAGAGAGCTTGTCGATTGGGCTAGATCTTAGACTTGTAGAATCTATGGTAGAAGTAGGCTTAGAACTTCAATACAAAGCTTTTGAATTGGAGAGGAATGCGAACGTAGCCCCACGGTGGGCGCCAAATGTTTTTACCATAAAATGACTCAAACACCAATGGTATGAGGATTGTACTTCACCAATATGGTTAGAAATTGAAAGGAGCTACAATCGCAAAATAAACGAGAAAAAAGTAAGTAAATGCATGTGGATTTTTATAGTGGTTCGATCTAGAGAAGATCTGTGTCCACTTTGGAAGCCATTTTATTATCATGCAAGAGATATACGAAGTTCATCATCTCATACATCTCATTTTGGCCCATTCTCTCTTTTACAATGATTTTTCTCTCTTTGATGACTTGATTCTCTCTAATCCACTATGTAAATAGTTGGATCCTTATGAATGCGATAAACGTGAGAATGTATGTTCCACGGTTTGAGCACTTAGAGGATCAATGGTGAGTCCAAGGCGGTTGAGGTGCGAATCAAAGCTTGGAAAAAGATTAATGAAGGTACGAGAGAAGTAGAATGGAGCTTGAGACGATGGAAATGATGGATCTCGGTTTGGAATGGATGGAGAGGCTTGAATTGATCTCTAATGGAGGAAGGAGGGGACTTGGTCCATTTGGCGATGGAGGAAAATGAAGTGAGCTTTGGCGGCCCTTAATGGAGCTTGAGAAGCTTTAGAATGGTGGAGTAATGATTCTAGGCAGCCCTTTGGGTCGTGGAATCCCCCCTTGAACGGTTGTGAAAGGGGGTATTTATAGGAGAAGTTAGACCCAGGTGGCAAAGCTGCAATTATGGTCTTCAGGATGCGGGTCGTTCATAGTGGTATTTACAGAACTGCCATCAGCCAGCTGGGTACAACCGTCGTTAGGCTGGCTCCAGCTTGCATCAGGTATGCGCGGCCTCTTCTGTTCAGGTGTAAGCAACCAAGATATGTGGGACTGCACGAGCGACTGTTCCATATCTTATGTGAACGAACTGATTTGCTAGCTATCGTGCATTATTTAATTCACACGTATATTGCCTGTAGCATGAAATAGTCCTACGTGTACTTCCTTTTGCTTTACTATTCAAATGTGGGATTCAATATTTACAGGAATGCCATTGCATTGTTTTACTTTAAGATATGAAACTGCTCGTCCCTCCTTATTCATGAACTGACCGACCATCATTACTTTGTTAAGTGAGCAGCCTGTGGCTTGGAGTGCGACCGACTGCCCTGCAGTTGAAGGAGTGACTGACCACTAGACATAAACAGTGTTTGACCTCTTCATGTAACAGCAATGTTCGACCGACCACCGGAGTAGCTACTGTCATTGGCGACTCTCAGCAGATGCACTACTTGACCCGTAGCTAATGGCGCGTTGCTCAACCAGTCCAAGTTGATGACGCTCGGCTCGCTCAGGCTGATGGTGCTTGGTCCATCCAAGCTAAACATTGTTCCACCTTATGACTCGTACTGCTCGACCGCGGCAGGTTGCACAACCAGGAATTGTCTTGCGAGATTAGTATGGACTTGCACGACCAGCCAGGTGAAGTGCTCGACCAAGTCTGCTCGCTCAACTATTGCATTGATGTGTTTCCAGTTTAATCCGGTCTAATGCACTTATACTGTTTGACAGAATGCTTGAACGAGCTTTCAGGTAGTTAACACGAGACAAATATTATTTTATTCTTTCAATAATGCACCACCACAAGATTGTAATATTATTTATTTACGCATACAAGAAAATACCTTTTGGTTTAAACTTTTCTCCTTATTCCATATATTTAAGTTTCAATAAATGTTTGGTCGCGAATACAAACCAAAATCCTATGTGAGAAAACGAAATATTTGAACACAAAAATGTAATGATGCTTCTATAAAATATCATAGCCGCAAATTAGTTATTATTTTCCTCTTTATTTGAATATTTATAAAGTTATATCTAAACTTTATCTGATATTATGTTTTATGTTCATATAGGCGTCCCTTGTTTTCTGTCTTTGTTACGATAGATAAGTAGCCACCGCAACGTAGCAATTATAAACATTGATGTTTTAATGTTTATCAAACACTTTTCTACATCTTGTTCTTATTAAATTTGGTGATACAAAGTCACAAATAGGTGAAATAAATATGCAAAATGGAAAGTAAATATTTTTAATACGCATATGCATAATTTAGTAATTGCATTTGCATGAGATGGCAAAGAAATAAATGCACAATTATTTTCTTTCTTCTTTGCTACGGAAAGGAATTAGTGATTTACTTCCTATGTTTGCGCCATTTGTTACCTCGGTAATTTACCTTCACTATTTATTATCATATCTTGGTAATTTGTTTGATTACTCACATAGATTTCACTGCCTATATATTAGGAGTAGACTTCATTGTAAACCCATCCTGACATTCAGCCAGATATCCGAAATAGAGTGTCTCTTCTTGTTAAACCTAATTCAGAGTTGGTTATGTAAACTCTTTTCTTATAATCTCTTGTGTATCTCTCTTATATGGAATAGTATCTCTCTCTTTTTGACTGGACATACACTATCTTCTTGATGATAGTGGAACCAGTATAAATATTGTGTCTCTCTTTTCTTATTTATAGTTATTTACTATTTGTTTGGAGTAATAGAATAATTATTGTTAGATTGATTTATGTTCAAATGGGAAATCTAAATCTTATTTATTTTTTTCCGATATGTGCAATTTTTCGCACAATATATTGGTATCAGAGTAGTTTGTGCAATTTTTGCAGAGCATTTTATGCAATTTTTGCACAACAGATTAATATCTGAGCAAGGCGATTTGTTTAGATTGCGTATCGATGGCTTCAAGAAAGAGAGGCAATTTTGCTTGTAATTATTCTATTACTATTTGGGGGGGGGGGGGGAAATGAAGATTTTGGTGGACGAGATTATGTTTAGAGAGAAGAGTGCTCCAATCTTGGAACCTTGATGTGATAAGACGTTTAGTTTGTTGAAAGAACCATTAGAACTGGAAACTTTTGATCATGTTTCAGACAGAGGTCTTCATGTTGATGATGCTCAAAGGATCTAAGATGATCAGGACATGAGCTTAGATCAAGTGATAGACAGGTGTCGAGTTGGAAAATCCACAAAGTAAGACAGAGATCTCTGTAATATTACGAACGTTTTTTGACCATTGGTTTTTTGCATTGTGCATTTTACGAGGAAGATGCATCTTTTGCAGCGACAGTTGTGTTTGTAATGGTTTCGATTGTGCCAAGTGGCAGAAGAGAGATTTGTTGTATGTACATAGATTTGGATTAGCCTTTTTGGTTGTTAATTTGCTTTAGTTTTTAGCTTTGTATTTGAATGAGAGGATTTGTAAGCCTTGTTGGTATTGCTATTACTTTGGAATCTACCTTATTTATATTTTGGATATTTGCAGCATTTGTAGGCGGGCGGGGACGTAGTTTGAGCTTGTTAACAAGGTGTGTTGAGAGATAGCTTTGTTGGAACTCATTTAACATCAGTTTTTCTCGTTATGAGATTTTAGCTTAAGATGGAGTTCTTTGGAAGAGTTTTTATGTTGTGAAGAGAATTTGACTCGAGATAGGGTGTTGAAGATATGTGATTTTGCATTAAGGTGGAGTGTTAAATTTGGTGATACAATATCAAAAATATATGGAAACAGATATGCAAAATGGAAAATGAATATTTTTTAATATGGATATGCATAAATTATTGATTGCATTTGCATGAGATGACAAAGAAATAAATGTAGGATTATTTTCTTCCATCTTTGCTAAGGGAAGGAACTAGTGATTTACTTGCCATTTTTGCGTCATTTTTTACCTCGGTAATTTACCTCTATTATTTATTACCATATCTTGGTAATTTGTTTGTGACTCACATAGATTTCATTGTCTACATATTAGGGATAGATTTCATTGTAGACCCATGCTTCCATTCAGCCACTGATCCCAAAATAAAGTGTATCTTCTTGTTAAACCTTATTCATAGTTGGTTATTTAAACGCTTATCTTGTAATCTCTTGTATCTTTCTATTATGTGGAATAAAATCTTTGTTCTTTGGACTGGACGTACACTATCTTCTTGATGTTAGTGGAACCAGTATAAATATTGTGTCTCTCTTTTCTTCTTTATAGTTATTTACTATCTTTTTAGAGTAATGAATAATTATTTTCAGATTGATTGATGTTCAATTGGCAAATCTAGATCATGTTTATTGTTTTTCTGCATTTGTGCATTTTTTCCGCACAACAGATTGGTATCTGAGCGGTTTGTGCAATTTTTGCACAACAATTCTTACCATTTAAACCATGAATAATAAAAGGTTTGGTTTCCAACACGGGTGATTAAAATGGCTTTATACCCATTATAGTTCTAGTAGCTTTTACCATTTCTTTTGGCAATCCTCTAGTTAGTGGTCCGCCAAATTTTCCTTTGATCTAACGAATATAATAGTAATGATACTATTTATGACTAATTCTCTAACATATGCATGTCTTAAACTTATATGTCTAGACTTTCCATTATAGATCTTATTATAAGCTGTAGACAATGTGGTTTCACTATCACAATACACAGAAATGACTGACGTTGAGTGTAACCATAACTTTATTTCTAACAATAAATTTCTCAGACATTCTGCATCCTTACCCGATGTATCTAATGAAATAAATTTAGCTTCCATTGTAGAATGTGTTATAATTGTTTTTTTTAGAGGTCCAAGATATTTTTCCACCTCCAAAGTGTAAAAATCCATCCAGAAGTTCCTTTCTTCTCATTTTCAGTCATTGAATGGCTTGCATCTGAATATCCTTCTAGAACTACTGGAAATTTTTCATAAGGAAGTCTTAATCCCATGGTTTGTGCATATATCTAGATAATTTGCACATAACAAAAGAAATAACTAGACAAGCACAATGCATTGCATACATGAGACTTCCAAAAATGCTTGCATATTCTAGTTAAGCTATTGCCCTTTCAGAATTAGCAAATAGTTTAACAGAAGAATCATAATGACTACTTGCTTCTTTGATATTTAAATGTTTGTATAAAAGAAGCAATTTTTCAATGTAATGATATTGACATAATGCATATCCACCATACGCTTCTTTACCATAATTCCCTATATATTACTGACTTCATTTAAATCTTTGATCTTAAAACACGAAGTTATATATTTCTTTGTATCATTAATGTCTTCCATATTAGGGTTAAATATGAGTAAGTCATCTACATATAAACATTTAATGATATCATATCTATTAGTAAATTTAGAATAGACACATTTGTATGCATTATTATGTTTGAAACATTTAGACAAGATCACAGAGTCAACTTTTTAATGCCATTGCTTTGTTTCTTTTTTAATCTATATAAGTGTTTAATAAGTTTGCAAACTTTATGTTCATTTTCAAATATAATGGAACCTTCTACTTATTCCATGTGTACTTCATTATCCAGGTTTCCACTTTGAAAAGCAGTCTTTACATCTATTTTTATGTACATGCAATTTATGAATGGAAGCAACAGCAAATATAACTCTAATGGACGTTAGTCTTGCTGCAGGGGAATATGGATTGAAAAAACAATACCTTTCTCTCGTTTGAATCCCTTAGCAACTAATCTTGCCTTGGATGTTTGTATCGATCAATCTGTATTCTATTTTTTGAAGAAGTACCCATTTACATTCAATTGGCTTTGACCCATTAGGTACGTTAATTGATCCCCAATTATTATTAGATGGAACTGAATCCCTCTCATTTAGTATAGCTTCTTTCCAAAAAGCCGCATCCTTAGATGCCATTGCCTACTCAAAAGTTTAAGGATCACCTTCTGTGTTTAGGACATAAGTTATATTATCTATGATATTTTCTTTATCTCCTATGACGAGATAAATTATGTCATCAGGATGAAACAAAATATGGTCCTAAATTTTTAGCTTTCTTTTCTCTTTGACTTCTTATAGGTTCTTTTAGTATATTTGAAGATTTTTCTTTTGTTAGAAGAAGTTTATTGAAACATTTCCTTTTATTTATCATGTATATCTAGAGAAGCATATGTGATTTTATTGGAATCATATATGAGCTTTTTTCTTTTCAACAAATTCAACATCCCTTTGTTCTATGATAACATTAGAATCTAGATCTAGCACCTGATATACTTTTTAATTCTCTGCATATCCTACGAATACACCTTGTAATACCCTTGTCTTAAGTTTATTTCTCTTAGATCTATTATTCCAAAAAAACTTAGACAAACCTAAACTCTCAAGTATTTTAAATTTGTTTTTCTGTCTTTCCATAACTCGTATAGAGATACTTCTATTTTCCTTGTTGGAATTCTATTATGCAAATGATAGGCTGTTAGAAGTGCCTCTCTTCACAAATTTATATTTTGTTTGACATTCAAAATCATAACATTAGTTATTTCCACTAATGTTCTATTTTTACATTTGGCTAAACCATTTTGTTGTGGGGTATAAGGTGCGCTTGATTAGTGTATGATTCCATTTACATCACAAAATGAAGAAAATTCGTTAGAGAAATATTCTCCACCTCTATCACTATTAAATAATTTAATTTTTCTTTCTTTTTTGCTTTTCAGTTGTGATTTTGAAAAGTTCAAACATATCAAATGCCTGGTCTTTCGTTTTTAATATGTAAACTGTGCAGATCTAGAATAATTATTTGTGAAAGTAATAAAATATCTGTATCCCCCTCTAGTTAATATACTATTCAATTGACATATATCAGAATGAATTACCTCAGGTAATTTGTATTTTTTTAAGATTTAGGAAATGATTAGTTTTTGCATATTTTGCTACAATGCATGTTTCACATTTTGATAAAAATTTTATTTTCATATGAGATTAAACAATCAATTGACATGAACTTTAAATATTTAAAACTTAGATGTGCTAGTCTACTACGGCATAAATCAAAAGAATCCAGAACATAAGAAAATTTGGTAATTTTATTGATACTTAATTTGGACATCCCAATACAAGCATATCCTTTTCCAACAAATGTTCCCCCTTTTGTCAGAATGAGATTGTTACCATCTAGTACACATTTTACACATTTAGTACAAATAAGACTTGCCGAGATAAGATTCTTCCTAATAATTGGAATATGTAAAACATTCACGAGCACAATTTTTTTTTCAGTAGTAAATCAACTCTACGATCCCCTTTCCAACGTTATTGGATGTATTATGGTTACCCGTAAGCACCTTGTTATCAGTGGAAACTTTCTCATAGGACATAAACATGGATTGATTATTAAAAAAATGTACAGTAGCGCTATAATCATTCTACCAGTCAGTATCCTTGGTGTTATTGGGGTTCCGTCCTTATCCTTCTTTTGTTTTTAAAGAATGTACGGTCACTTTTGAAATACCCTATCTTTCCGTAGAAATAACAGTACTTAACTTTGTTATTGTTTTAGTTGTTATCCCTTTTCTGCTTTCGAATTTCTTATTCCCTTTGTGGTTGTTGACCATTGCATGTATATTAGAATCATATTCAAATATTTTCCTTTCACGAGTTATGGTTTCTACTTCATTGCGAAGATGCTTTTAAATCTATTCCATGGATAAATCAACCATTGAGTGCGTAAGTTTCTTTTTGTAATTACTACATGCTTGAGGATGTTTGGACGTAACAGCCCTAACTTGTAGTGGTTCAAGAATATCAATCTTAACATCCTTAATCTTATTAAAATAACCTATAACTCATGAACTTGATCAAGAACTAAAGCACTGTCAAGCATTTTAAATTCAAAAAATTTATTAACTAAAAGTTTATTTGCGCCTTGCTTTTCGTTATTGTACTTGGTCTCCAACGTCTTCCACATTTCTCTAGGAGATTTAACAAAAGAGACACAATCATATAACCGATTGGAGAGTATGTTGAGAACGTGCCATATGCATACAATTTCAATGTCTTCGTGCTCCTTTCTATGAGCCACAATCTATGGAGTGTCTTTGTCAGAAGGAAGTTATATTGGTGTTCAATTTTCATCAAGCACAATCGAAATCTTTAATATAATCATGAGGATCATTATTTTATTTTTCCAATCGGTGTAGTTCATGCCATCAGAATGTCAAATTCGATGAATTCCTGATTGATAATCATGCACATGGAGTCGGAAGCAACCATAATAATTCCTTATTATTGTGGAGACTATGGAATGAATCAAGAGAAACCGTGGTTGAGGCACATGTAGAATGATGCTTTACTTAAAGAATAATTAATCTCTATTGTGAAACAGAGTTATTTTGGACTAGGCATAAATGACGACTATATATCGAAGCGGAACAGACATGTGCATTTAGAGCAGTTGTATGCAAGCAGATAGGTCTATCTGTTTGAAACAGAATTCGAAAAATATGACTGTTGTCAATAGTCGAATCCTCTCTGTATGGTCACGTGCCCAAAGTGCCTAAATGTTCATCTTTGACCCATAATAATATTTTATAGGCACAAGCCCACATGCAGTCATATCCAAGTCCAAGCCATTTTTGTTCACAATACCCTATATAAATCATTCCCATATACATAGGAGTAGTTCACAAACTTGGTGATGTGGGACAAATATTATTCCAGTTTCCAAATAACAACACCTAAGTTTATCCTACCTTAAAACTAATTACGTGAGCTTTGATAGTTTTTGAAATATAGCTAAAACTAAATTAATGATGGACTATGTTATATATGCAATCACTTTTCACCTTATTAATTAAAGTAGTTTGTTTTAGAAGGAATGGAATCATGTTTGTAAATGTACTAGAATGAAGTAAACTAGGGAATAAAGTGTCGGAAAATATTGGTGAACTGTTGATTTCTACTCAAATATGTAAATATATTTCGATTCATGAATTTTGCAAGCAAGAAAAGTCATGACTAATTTTGACTAAAAGATCAGCGTTTAGTTCCTAAAAGAATCACTATTTCTTAATTTTTTGACGTTCAGTTTCCTTCATCAATTTTTTTAATCTGCACATGTTGGATCCTTAATGTAACTACCTAAAATTTTATCGCTTTGACTGGGTATATTTAATCAATTTTAAATATTCAAATAAAAGGTTTTATAAGTAAATAGCTCTCTTTTAAATCAAAATAAATGATGTGAAATTAATTTTTGAGTTTGGTTTACAAAAATATATAGCTCGATGAAAAACAGAAAATGTGACCGGAAGAATTTTTCAAAAAAGTTGTTTTTTGATCGTGTGAAAGTTGTTTAAAATGTTATTATAATATATAAATAAATAAAACACACATATACAAGTTAAAATAAACTTAGTTAGTGTAATAAAGAATCAGATAAGTTAATAAAGTAAGGATGTGATGTTAAGTAAGATTAACTAAACATAAAAAAAGGGATACATAAAGTACAAAAGGTACCCTTACATTAAGGAAATTAGGACACCTAATCTACTTGAAGACATTATTATGTCACATGGAGTGGAAAGTGAGAGTAGCAGCCTAGTTGACATGACAAGCAAGGAGGAAAACGAGGGGAAGGGTAGGAGTGAGATGGCATGGTTTTAAAGGAGGCTATTTTGGTAATTTGGCATGTTAATTTTTGTATAAAACACATTTCTTGTTTTTTCTTTTCATTTTCATTTCATTCTTACCTTCTTACTTCTTCTGAAACTTTTAATGGCTGACTTATTTCATTTTTTAAAAGTTTGAAAATCAAGTCTTTTTTTCTTTAAACCACTAAGAAACTTTACTCTTTCACTTCTTCTTCCTACACCTCTTTACTTTCAAATACATGTCTAAAATCATCCAATACAGCTCTAGGCTAAAACCAAAAGTCCAATGACGGTCAAAAACACATTTTGAGAAGATGTTGAGATCTAGGCTAGTTTGTGAGCTTGTGAGAGTATTGGCTAATTTAAGGTGAGAAAGCTAACATTTTTACACAAGTTTTTAACTTTATTTTGTGTTTTGACTCGTGTCTATGTTTTTTTTATATTCTTATGTTATTATGTAGCTTAAGGTGCTAGTAGTTGATATATACTAGAATATTGCTTGTATGTTGTTTGGTTTGGAAGTTAGAAAATGTTATGGAGCAAGTTTCATTAGAATTTGCAAGTTGGTATCTTTAACTATGGATTGATGTTTGGATATGCATACTTATGTTATAGTCATGTATATTCAATGTTGTAATCATATTTTAGTGTTGGAATCTTGAATCTTGGATTGAGACATTGAATTGAGATGTTTTGTGAATGAGTATTGTTTTTGGGAATTTATTTCAAAGCAAAGGAGGTTTATGTGCTAATTAGTTTGATAATGCTTCCAAAATTCTTAATTATGTTTTAAAACTCTATTGGAAAGTGTATAGTTTAAAGTAAAATAACAAATTATTTTTGAATTTGTTTGATGTAAAATCCAATTTTTGAAACTATTCGATTTTTGAAATTATTTTTGAATTTGTTTGACGTAAAAACCAAATTCTTAATTATAGTGATAGTCATTATAAGAGCGGTTCGCTAAAACAAAGTATTTTTCAAATTATTACTTGTTCTTATTTTAAGTATGTTTAGGAAATACTTTAAAAACTTAATTTAAGTTTTGAGAAGTAATTAACGTTATTTATCTAATTATTTATTATTTTATGATTGTTTAATTAATTAAATAAAATAATTAGTGCTTGATTAACAATTAATTAAGAAACTTTATACTTAAGTCTCAAATCAAGTAAGCTATAATTTGATAATTAATAAAAGTTAATCATTATTAGTGATTTTAATTAAGTGTTCAGTATGATTAATTATGTGATTAAGATTTATTTTAATTAATTACAAATTTAATAATGGTTTAAAAGCTTGATAATTATAAATTAAATTAAGTATTAACTTAGAAACTTAATTAGGGTTTATTGATTACTAATAGAAATTTAACATTTGTTTAACTATTTGATAAAGATTAAATTGAGTTTTGATTATTAACTATGGAATAATTATTATTTAATTATTAATTTAAAAGGATATTTAATAATAATTGTTATTTTAAAAGGTTAAATAAGTGTTTAATTATTTGTCAAAAGGTTGTTAATTATTTAAATATCGATTTGAAATTAAATTATTTAATAATTTTATTTAGAAGTTTATATACTATTTGTAACACCCCTCTCGAAAAGCTAACATAGAGATCTTTTAGCACATTGGTTAGTGCGTGGTGTTTCTTTACGGGAGGTTAGGGGTTCGAAACCCGTGGGTGTCACATTTGGTATCAGAGCCTATACCCAGCTGAAATTGTGTGTGCAATGCTGCGGATGTCAGTCGGTGTGGTACTGATGCGGGTTACATGCACAATGCCTGGGTGGTGAGTGATATGAGCCAACGAGGACGTTGAGCTCTTTAAGGGGGGTAGTCCATAACACCCCTCTCGAAAAGCTAATACAAAGATCTTTTAGCACAGTGGTTACTGCGTGGTGTTTCTTTATGGGAGGTCAGGGGTTCGAAACCCGTGGGTGTCACACTGTTTAATTTATTAATTAAAGATTTGTAAGTTGAATCTCTTACTTCCTAAGGATAGTTAGAAAGGTACTTTTTTCCAAGGGATCTCATTATTAATTACATTTAAGTAATCTCATGGGTTAGGTACTAGGTGACATTTGTTAGTTGAACTGAACCAAACACCATTCTACTATTAGTTCATAATGAATTAAATATTAGGGACACTGTTTAGTAGAACAAAAACCTATTTTGTTAGAAGCTAAATTGAATTTGGATATCTATTTAATAGGATAAATCACCCTCCTATTACAATATATTATGGACATGTCATATTTTGGTTGTTATTGACATGTTATGTGATGGTTAATATGTATGGATATCTATTAGTAGAATTCATCACCATTCTGCTATAACTTGATTGTTAATTATGTTGGACATCTAGTGGAGGAAAAAAAATTCATTCTGCCATATTGCTAACTTTGACATGTGTTTAGCAAACAATACATTGTTTCCTATTAGTATAACTTGGTTAAGTTAAACAAAATTAGATCAGAACCATTGTGGTCTCTAAGGCTCTTTTGATTTTGAAATCAATAATCTATTATTTGAAAAGTATAAGAGTTATCATTGATTTAAATTATAATATTTGATTAATGATCTTATCAAAGATATTTTGCTGTATTGCAGTGCTTTTAACGATCGATAAAAAAGCATCAACTATTTTTTAGGTTTACATAATTTGGAAGAAGAATTCTTTTAAATAATATTAGTTTGAGATCGACAACTGATTTTCAAAATTAAATCATTATTTCCTTAAATGATTTCTTACTTAAAACACAAGGTCTTGAAAATTAAATGAAGTTATTTGGGTTCTAGTATCCTACTAACGGTAAAATAGAAATTTGAAACTATCTGAACCGTTTTTAAGTACATACATATATCAAAGGGTTAGGTATGTGAATGTTTCAATCATAAGAGATCTGAAATTTAAGTAATAAAAGATTAATTAAATGAGGCTTAGTGGTTAGTATGCGAAACAAACCATTGATTGTTTTTTTATGTGTGTGTGTGTGTGTGTGTTTCTTGATAGTTAAATAACCGACTATCAAGTATGGACCAAAATCATACTGTAGAATTTTTTTGAGGAAACACTTGAGTTATATGACACAATCATCCATGTTAATGATTAACTACGCATACAAACTTCATTTAATTATATAAGGACAAGTGATAGTGAAATCCATTTACTAACGGTTAGAAGACGAACTCCATAGTTATCCCTGTACATTTATTTTCTAAAGAACCAAGGTTGAGTTTTACAGAAACTATCAATAGTCATTGCAAAGAGAGAGGGATTGGATCAAGTATCTGAAAACCACTTCATTTCAACTAAGTGACGAATGTGGAAGACATTAAAGATGATGAAATCAAGGACAACTCGAAGATTAAAGTTGAAGACGTAGATCTACATAGCGGAAAAAGCTACTTGTTGATGTTTATGGTTAACTAATAGGATTATACTTGTAGAAGCGGTCTCTACATTCTGGGTTCTACATGATACAAGGACTTCTTGTTACTAATCCTAGGTATTATTTCCGATATAAAGTGGTAAATGAGTACCTTCGATTTGTCATGTTCGTAGATAATTTCTATGGATGGATGTCTGACATTGCATTTTGTAGATCACTTACATTGAACTTTACAAACGTACAACTATTTGGTGGCGAAGAAGGCAACTTCTTTTTATCCTAACACCCTTCACTGAGAATATGAACTTGGAGGTTGTATTTTTATGGACGTCAATTAGTGATGACAGAATGACGATGTGGCGGGTGTATGCCATGTATGAAAGGTAACAGCATCGCCTCTAGCCTCGTCAACCGTAATGACTAAAACATATGATATGACGATTGAGTGGTTTAAACCAAAATAGGGCATTGTCGCCACCCAAATCTAGATTAGAGGACCCTTTGACTATTGTATGTTGTGCTTAGTTGTTGATCAAAATTAAGGGGTGAAATATTCGGTACTACCCAGGAAGGGGTTGGCTGCTCCTAACTCATAGGGAGTCCATGTGAGGCACACTTTACACTTTACCCAGAGAGGTACTATGACATGTGATATCCTCGTTCCTTGTCATTGTATGGAATCCAGACTACAATACGTGTTTTGTACGGTTTCAGTTGTATACCTATTATGTCAGAATTTAATTAATGTAACAATTTCAGCTAAGATTCATAAGTATTTGTATCTGGACACTATTATAATATAACGAGATTTTCAATAGTTTTTTTGGTTGTCGTAAGGTAAAAAACCGTCCGTTTTTATGTGCGACATAGTCTTATGAGATTCCTTTTGTTTACAAAGGGTTTTTTATTATAATAATCAAGCTGTTTGAGTTTTCTCATACGATGCTCATGTCTGATCCGGAGTTTTATTTTCTTTCCCTAAACTCTTGGGCGCTCAAATACTTATGAGCAACCAAGCAGTTCAGATATTCATGGATGCATTTGGAAGAGCTTAGAGCAGGAGGCTTCATCGGTAGTTTGTTATCCCTGGTTTCCATTGTATATTATGTACTCTTTATCTGATGTATAGGCACATGCCGATACAAGTATCCTAGGGTATAATTGTTCTAGTGTAGCTTTGATGTAATCAGTTTATTAATGAATATGTAAAGTATTTCATGATTATAATATGTTACTGGTGCGATTGTGAGATTATGTTCTATCATCTTTTCCTTTAACCCCTAATGATTCAGTTTTCCGAGACTTGGATGTTTGACATCTTAATATCATGGATGTATTAGCGTCGACTCCGGAGGTTGAAAGATAAGGTCATACAATGTGATATTGAAGCTGAAGGTTGAGCGTGAACCTTGGCTCTGTGCAGTAAACTCAACAAGAGATAAGGTAACAGAATGCCTTATTATGAGTTTGAGTGTATGTATGTGAGAGAACGTATTTATTAATTTATAAAATGTTTTGTACTGTGTTTGTTTATCTTTTGAGTGGTATATAATTTTTGGTTGAGTCATCAGATCAACTAGTCAATTGGAATTTTAAACACTCAAAAAAGGCAAATAGACACAATATTATTTTAAAATTTTGGTAATTGAAATAACTTAACTATAAAATATATTTTATATATAAAGAAGTAATTTATAAATTATTACATAGATTTAGTAAATGATTATTTAATAGAAATGATAATATTCAATTATTATCATTAGTTTGTGGATCTTCTTTGCTTAGTTAATTTACGGGAAAACTTTCTCTTTTCTACATGGGTTGGGTAGATAATAGATTTTGTTAAAATTTTGGAATGAACACCTTGTGAATTTAGTTTCATGATTTGATTATAAGGCCTTCGATATCAATATTGAAGTACAAAATTTTTCATGCCAAAATGAGTCAAGTGCATGGGTCGACACCGACATGTGAGGGATGGTCGGACGTTAGTGATTTTTAGGGCATGGCTTTGTGTTGATGAGTCAAGGCAGCTAGTGAATTTTCGTGACATTCAGAGTTGATTTAGGATGGGTCGAAGGCTGATCGCTCGAGATATGGATGGACCGGTAGAAGCTTCAATATGAACGTCAAAACAATAGGAGAATGGACCGGTAGGATGTACTCGAGGAGAAGAAGGACCGGAGCCAGACACTTAGTGAACATTCTCTAAGTGTATGGATCAACACCAACCCATGATAGGTTGGCACAGACCCATGGGGAAGGGTCGAGTGATGGTGAGTTTTGGGAGCTTAGTTGTTTTGACTTCTGAAGGTTGCTGGTGCAGTTCGGATGGAAATGGACTTCAGATGATTGATGTGCAACTCAAAGATGGATGGTGCTTCGATTGTGAACTCATGTTAGAGTGGTTGGAGCCGGATTGACGTGACACTGGTTGTGATTCGATATACGATCCAGTATGATGAAAGATTGACATGATGGAATTCAATTATAGATAATAATGGAATGGTTTGAGAAATGGATTGAGTCATCGAGATGAAAGGCTTGACATATTTGATGTGCCAAGGAATCGTTCGTTATTGAAGTGTTCTAGCGGACTCAAAGAAGGGGCAGTGTGAGGATGTCCACTAGGATCAGATTCGAGAGATCGCGTCCCTACGCAGTCATGATGTGCCTAGTTATCGAGAATGGGAAAAGACAAACATACGAGTCACGATGGCAAATGGTTGTTTGTCTAGAACCGGGGTTTTCCATTAGCGCTTTTGATCGTTGAAATGAAAATTCGAAAACTGATGGATTCAAGGTTGTAGACGGTGATAGCTAGGATATTAGATGATATGGATGTTATGGTTGATTGTATGTCTTCTTCTCTGGTTTCTCTGGGTAGGTTATCACTGTAGTACGTCGAAGGGAAGCAGGATCAGGGATTGTTATTTCCTATTTCTAATGTAACATGTGATGGATGGTTTTCACGTGTCAACGTGACGTTTGCTGTGCAGATCAGATAGTTGATCCGCCTATACTCATATATTCTATGTAACTGTTGTTAGCTAATTTATCACTCACTAAATTGTTGTCTGACTCAAGGTTTTATGTTTTCCTCTTATTACCCTAGGATATTCTCCAATTTGATCGTGGACAGACTAAATAGCAGGTAGCAGGTTTGGTGCCGATGTTGCTGTGCGGAGACAAGCAGAAGGCTAGCATATTATTATTACCTACTATATAGCTATTTCTTTTTCCATTTCTGCTGTATGTTGATGTTATCGAGACACTGAGGGATGTAGTGAGGCATATTGTATTAAGAGATTCTTGTATCGAGAAGTATTGTACCTAAGATCATATGGTTTTACTAAAATTTGATTCTTTGTTTAGTTGAACTTTATTATTATATCCCGTTGTATATTTTATTATTGTATATTATCCATGCGATATGAGCTATATGACAGTTTCAGATTTTGAGTTATTCTTCCTTAGCGGTGGTTACGTATCGGCCTGACACATCAAACAACACACCTTTTCTTTAGTTTGGTGTAGGAGGTACGGGGCGGTCATCATAGGACATGTGTCGCATGATCTAGGAATGAAGGAATTGACAGAGCAAGTCTTTAGCCCATGGAGAAGTCCCCTTCAGAATCACTGCTGTATTTGAGTATCTCGATCTGGTTTTATAGCAGTTGGAATAAGTAAGAAGTGAACTTAGTTTGTAGGTCTTGGATGCTTGCAGGTTTCGGGTCAGTGTGCTGCGGGTTGGTTTAGCCAACCTCACCTGAAATGAATAGTCCATGTAGGTAGTATGATGATGTAAGTCGAAGATCCAGGGTCTTTCAAGCCGAAGTGAAGTGCATAGATGAGAGGGGTCGAGCTAACCTATTTAATCTGAGATCTTTATGTATTAATCCAACACATTTGAGATGATTTTTTATCACCATCCAATAAATTCAAGTTCTTAGAAGCATATATACTGTTCTGTGTTCTTTCTTGTGTAGAAATCTGAAATGTGGCTGCCTTGCCAAAAGGCATGTCAATACTTTTCCCCCAAAAACATATATTTTAGTGGAAGATGTGTGTTGAATAATCCATAATCCAGAGATATCCAATCTCAGAATTGCAGAAATCAATTGTGCCGAATCATCATAAATAATAATAAAACCCAAAAGACCATGATCATTTCAGATCATATTAATAGGATATCAAAAATCCGTGGTCATGTCGAACCATATTATAAGAAAGCCACGATTGCTCTGGATCATATTATAAGAAGACCAAAAGTCCATAATGCCAAGAAATCCGACGATTACTCCATATCGTGTTATAAGAGAGATCCAAATCCAAGAAAACCAGGGAATAATCGATTGCGAGTATAATCCATGCCTGCAAATAAACCAAGTGAATATTTATGCTAAATCATAACAGAACTATTTATCCTTTCCAAACATAAACCATGAAAATTCATAGTGAGTATAATCTATACTCAATCCATGATTGAATCGCTTTGTTATAGCCTAACAAGATAGATCAACCCTTCGGGCATAACCATACCCAGAAATCCAAGCTGAGCATAATCCATACTCGAGTTATGGTTGAGTTTTCTCATCAAATCCTGACAGGTTAATCCAACTTCACAGGTATAATCCATACCAGGTAGCCTAGATCAATTATAGTTCATACTCTTAACCTGATTAAGAAGCTCTGTCGTATCCTGATAAGATAATTAAGTACCATCAAGCATAATCCATGCTTGGAAATCCATTTTATTACATCAAGTTTATTACATAACCAAAACAATGCCTAATTGGTTTATCATTGAATCTAGCGAACGTCTAGGGATTAAATCCTAATCATGTACATGTGTGCTTCAACTTAGCCAGTTATAATCAGATGATTTTATGGTCTAGCACAAAGCATGCCTGAGGTTTAAGTCCTAATCCGTGTTGTAACACCCCGCATTTTTATGTTAATAATAAAAAGGAAAATATAAAAGATTATATTTTCAGTATTTGATCCCTGGACATTTACTAATGCATTCGTGGTGATTTTTTAATTTGTTTTGGTATATGGCATAACTATAATGGAATACATATGTGAAAGATAACAATAAATTAAATAATTGGAAAATTGTGTATATATATACATATATAAGTGAAATTTAAACTTAGCAATGGTGTATAAAAGTGATAAGATAAATCAAAGGAAGAAAAAGGGGGCAAATAATCAAACCTTTAAAATAAAAATGTTAGGTACAACAAATAATGTCGCCCCTTGACCCGTATGGGTCGACCAAAGTTGTGCCTGGGTCGACCCAAAGTGGCTAGGTCAATCCAGGGGTCAAACCCAGGACTTCCAGATCTGTTTTTGTGATGTGGCTTTTCTGATGTGTGCTGTTCGGATTTTAAGGGACTAAATTCAACGGTTCAGACTTTCTTATACACATATAAATAGACTAGCAAGGCCTAGCCTAAATATCATATTTTCTATTTTATGATATTCTGACAAGGCTCTGCCATTCTCTTCTTCCTCCAAATATTTTCAGAAAATTAGTTTCAGGTAATTTTTATTCAAGATTTAAAGATAGAAGAGTAGAAATATACAAATAGATGTTCAGAATTCTGATCAACATGAGGTAAGTCCTTGGATCTGGTTTACATCGGTTTTCCTTCTTTTTCCCTCTTCTTTTAGCAATAGATTTGTGAATCCATGGATATTTTTGATAATAGATTCAGTTAGGGATGCCACGGAACAACAAATCTGGATCAGATTCTTGGATTGGAAAGCTTTAAGGTGAGTGGATCTAAATTATACCAATGTAAATAACGATATACTTATCGTTTGTATTCCCATTTATATTTAATCTGCTAAAAAATTGATACTTGTAGAAATTGACTATTAAACCTAGTAGAATATGTGGAAAGGATTATTGTTGTATATAAATCTGTTCTAAGAACCTGTTAATTGGATATTAGGTCAAGCTATAATGAAATTGTGAATAACTGTGGTAATTGAGATTAAGTCTGCTGAGAACATTTCTGTTGTATAAGGTGTAACGAACCAAGATTTTTAAAATTTGGAATATGAAATTTATTTGGATTTAGTAATTAAGAATTTGATATTTGTTATAATTTTGAAATTTAATCTATTTTATTTTAAGTTTAAATAAATTTTGTATGCATAAATTAAAATTTTCTTTCAATTTAAATATTGTGTTCAATTAAACATTAGTGATATTTTAAACTAATTGATATATATAGTGTTTGAGAATTTATTTAAATCAATTTGTATATTTTAAAATTTTATTTTATTTAAATAGCTTTATTTAATTTAAGCATTAGCTATATTTTAAATTATTTGAAATATGTTGTTATAGAAATTATAAATTTGATTTTCAATTTAACTTGAGAATTTATTTTATTTTGAATTTTGGTTTAAAATTTACTTAAGATTATAACTGAATAAATTTGTTTGATTAGATTTGTTTAAGTGTTGTACTTGAAAAAAAAAATTGATCCTTGGATTTAATTAGTTTTGTAAATTAAACAATGTTATTATTTCAAACTAATTTAGATATATTTTTGTGAAGTTATAAATTTGATTTCAATCTTGTTTGAGAATTATAAGTGAATGTAGATCAATGTATTTAGAATTGAGTTGGGTATATAGAAAAGTTAATATTTAGAGATTTATATAAAATGTATAAATATTCTTATATTAGTTCGTACATTTAAAAGCATAAAATTAGCATATACACATTTGGAAATATTTATTTAATTATTTTGAAACTTGTTTATGGTTACCGTATATTTTTACACCTGTTCAAACGTTTCTGCCTTTACACCATGTGTCCCCTTTCTTTCTTTTTGCCGTGTTCCTTTTCCCTTAATCTGTCCACCAACCTTTTTCGTTTATATTCATTTCTCAGCAAAATTTTCCTCCCAAAAAAAAAAAATGTTTTTCTCCAATTCGAATGGCTCCACCGAAAATCCTTTGCTCCTTCTTCCCTTCTCCTCGCAAACCGCAACCACATCCTTCGTTGAGACCTGCTCGCGCCTGCTGAACCGCCATTTATCCTGTCCCCTCTCTTTTCCTTCGATGAACCACAATCAACCTCGAAGTCACCACCTGCCGTGCTCGAAATCCGCGCATCAGTCACCCTCGCGAAGCCTGCAAACTCTTCACCATTCAACGCCAACACCCTCTCGCCTCAGATCCAACACCAAATCGACCTCCACCTCAGATTGAGACTTCAACTTTGCCATCACCTATTCCAACCGCTCCGCCTTCCAGTTCTAGAGCCATCAATGACGCGTCATATGCAGCTATCTCCGCTGACTCGAATCCGCTCGCATGTGCTTCTTTCTTCCGCCATCTAAAGGTATGCTTTGCTTACCGTTAGACTTGTTGCAACTTCGAGTTTTCATAAACATCATTGTTGGGTACTGTTGGGGTTAAATTTTCTGTTCTAATTTGCTTGGCTACTGCTCTGTTTAATTGGAGCTATACCAGAAGGTTACACTACCTTGTTGGATTATGTTAAACTATTAATGTCTTGGCTAAGAAACCGAATTTGATTTGATTCCTTGGACCACTTAATTTTCTACCTGCATATGGAACTTGTTGCATGTACTAGTTCGATTAAATTCGTTTGCATGCATTGTTTCCATATTAATATATATATATATATTACTTGTAACACCCCATGTCCGTTAATGTCACTCACAAAGGGAATGCATTAACTTCCATGAAGCATTATAAGTAAATAGAATAGAATATTACAAGACAGATACATAAAGTAGTACTTGAAAATTTTATAACTTTATTACAGCAGAACCAGAAATTAGTTTGGTTACATCCTTCAAAATCACAATACCAAAAACCCAAGTACACAAGTATCAGTTTAATACCAAAATCCTTTAGAATGCATAGTTTTAAAACCATAATCCCCAACATAAACAAGCTGCCATAAGAAGGTAGAGTCAAAGCCAAGCAATACTTCAAGCACTTCAAGCAGAGAGAATCTGAATCAAGCTCCTATGTTTCCACACTGAGCACCTGGGGTGGGGGGGACAGGAAGAAAAAGATGCGAAAACAAACGAGATCAGACATAAAGTCTGGCGAGTCAAGTGACTTTCAGCATATAAACAGATAGTAGTATCATGACATGTAAATATAGGAGGATGAGAGATTACAGCAACATGAGTATCAGGTATGCTTAAGATAAACTAAAGAAACAAAATGATATAGACCAAGATATGCTTCTTACCTATATCTTACTCATCTGCACTAATACATAGTATAACAGGATTAGGTGTTATCCAAATGTCTAAACTGAAACGAAAACGGAAACAGAATAATCTCTACAGAAACAAAATGCTGGTAATGGGCCTTTACCACACCAACAGAGACAGAAGGTATAGAAACAGAATACTAATAATGGGCCTTTACCACCCCAACTAATGGGCCTTTACCACCCCAATAGAGACAGAAGGTACAGAAACAGAATGCTAATAATGGGCTTTTACCACCCCAACTAATACAGAAGGTACAGAAACAGAATGCTAATAATAGGCCTTTATCACCCCAACCAATGGGCCTTTACCACCCCAATAGAGACAGAAGGTGCAGAAAAAGAAACAAACAGAACTAGGTGTACCCTAAATTCTACCCCAAGCGATCGGCTACCTAATACATAAATACCCTGTATCGGCCCCATAGAAGGATGTATCATTCCCTAAAGTGGCAACCTATAGACACACACCTATTTACAGATGTCACGGTGTCTTACATCCTCAGAGCAGACCAGATCCATGCACGCACATGACCTGGTTGGAATGCGCCATCGACACCCCGTGCTATTATCAGAGTGAACCTCTTACAATTAGTTCAGTAAGCGTGCCCGGACCCCTCCTAGTGTTGGGTCATAGTTTTGATACCAGGAAAGGGTTACTCACTAATTTGGGTCCCATACAACAGATGACATAAGTAACTACCCCTCCTAACCTTGCGTCCCCAGACTAATAGATTTCAGATTAACTTGCTTACAGATTTCAGATGTACAAAGTTCAGATTAACTAGTTCTCAGATCAGACATACAGGTTAACAAGTTTTCAGACTAATGGATCAGATATACAGATTAACAGACTTCCAGATTGTTTCACCTAACCTTGTATTAGGCCTACAGATTTACAAAACGGGTTTATTAGATTCATCCACCCAGTTGATTTACCCTTATCCACCCAACACGTTTTAGGCATCATATTTATCCTAGATTTGCGTTAATTAATTACTAATGCACAAACCTCTCACATCAGGTCGGTAGCTTGTGGCCGCTGGATGTGCCGGGCGGTTCCGGGCAGACTTCTGCCACAAGCCAGACCTAACCTCGTGTCTAAGCATATTTTAGCTATGCCTACGACCTCTCTCATTAGACTGACAGTTTGCGGTTGCTGGTTAAGCCAGTTGGGTCCTAGCAGGCTTCTACCACAAACAGAGTCTAACCTCGTGTCTCAGCATTCTTATTTTTAGCTAAAGTATTCATTCATAGATTATACTAATATCAGACTAATTATGCCAATTCAACAAATTTTACTTCTTTACAAGATACAGCAGATTATTCAAAGTTCTATTAAGTTGTTTTGCTCAATTTTAGATTGAGCCTACAGATTTTCATACCCCAAATTACCGTATTCAGTTTCAACAGATTTAGCAGATTAGGCAATTTAATAGATTCAATCATCCCTTAAGATTCCATTGACATACCTCGCCTAATCATAAAATTAAGCCTAATTTTACATGCCCGAATTATGGTCATAATTTACAATATAACATATGGCCCAAATTTTAGTTAAATTTACACAGGACATAATATTCTCTAAAAACTCCAAATCATGGTATACAAATACGAATTATGCCAAATTATAGCCTTTGATTTCAGCATATACCGAATATCCAAAATCCCCATTTAGGCGTATTCACATTTAATAGCTATCCTATTATAATGTAGATCTTTGCACCTAAGTCATATGCACAATAATTCTCCTTCTTCCAAATCACAGACTATCGTATATAGTATGCCCAGATCCAGATCTTAAATTACAACATATGTTCTTTTCTCAAATCAATCACAAATCAGTCATGTCTAATTATGCATCATTCACTACTTTTCCCAAATTTAGCGTTCGCGCATCAATCTCTTATGAGATTTGGCTCAGGTTCGTGGTAGCCTGGCTATAGAAAAGAAGGAAGGAAGAGATACAAAATAGTTGCTATAATATTTATAAGATATATCTACACAGAAAAACAGATCTGATAAACAAGAATATGCATAATCTTAAATTCAAATTTATAGCCATGTCAAGATCATAATTAAATTTCATATCTGAAAATAACTGTACTCACCTTGGTTGGATTCTAAAAGAAAAAGGGTTGTAGTTGTTCTCTTTTAATCCTATTTAGATTGGAAAAGGAAGAAGCACTAGTTCTAGCTTAGGTTTTAGCAGAGTAGAGACGCCATTGATTTATTTTAATTAGAATTGAGGCAGCATTGCGTTTCAATGGTTTGGTGTGGAGAGAAAGTGGGGTATAGGGGTGTATAAATAGCATAGGGATCAACGAATCTGGTCAGAACGGGCGTCAAAATTAGAATTGAGGCAGCATAGGTCGACCTGGGACTTAGGCGGGAAATGTCCCGCCCAGGCCGGGGTGTGATTTGAATTTCAAACTTAAATTTGAGCTGTTTTAATTTATTTAAATTCGTGAAACTTCTGAGGGCCATAAATTCTTCATATGGAGTCTGATTTACTCAAACTCGGACTCTATCTCAAGTAGAATTCCGAGACGAACACAATGGCGTAACCTGTTTCCCTTAATTATTCTTTTAAAAATTAAGTCTACTTTGTTTTGCTACTTTTATGTTCACAGAAAATACGGGGTGTTACATTCTCCCCTCCTTAAAGGATTTCGTCCCCGAAATCTTCAAGTTAAGAAGAATGTGTCCTACCATCTAATCATCCGTCTACTCAACCATCATTCACAAGCATCCATTGTCCTTAGAAAACTTCTAATGTTGTATGAACATATGCAAAAGTGTGTGTATATGTCTCTTATTTAATGCAAAGATCAGGCGGTCTACTGATTCAGTTGACCTCCTCAATGCAAATTTATGTTAGTGCCATGAGTCCAATTATATATGCAAGAAATCCTATTTCATACACATCATTTCTATATGAGTGCATAACCATTCACCCAAATGCAACATACATGTGATGAGTCAATCATTTTGCATCCACAAAAATAAATAAAAAATGCGCACACATCCATATGCAGTATGAGAGTGCTTTTGAGCCGATCTAGTGCCTAGTGTGTGTATATGCATCCATGGGCAACCACTAGCATCCACTTGCAACCATCAAACATAACATGTCTCAAACACATGTTTACACCCATTGGTTTCTAAAGGTCGAAGACTCGATCAATAGGATACAGCCAAGTGATAGAAGCAAGTACAATTAAAACAAAAGTTCTGTTCCCATTAGACATCGGTTAAGATAATAAATCTCTAAGTATCAACCCCGAAGACCAAAGTCAACATCAGATTGACACTCAGAGAATTACTCCCATTAAACAATGTAAAAACTGGAAATCTACTTCACGCTTCAAGTAAAAAACCTGTGACAATAAGGAATTTCGCTCGATCAGAATCGATCGCTAAACCGACCAAGACCATTCGAAACCCCTGATTGTTTTAAGAGCACGACAAATCAGAACGCAAACAAAAGAACATTTCATTGTATATTACAACAATTTCATCAGATTACAAGAATATACAGAGTATGAATAAATATTAAACAAGAAATATCAGAGATTTAAATTACATTTAAATTCATCGCAGTGGAAAAACAATAAAAAGCACAATTGAAAACAGATACACGGATACAGAGCTTTCCGAATACCGCTTCAGCTGTAAATCAGGATCTTGTGAATATAAATCTGCAAAACCAAAACTACTGGCTACCTGTGTCGAAAATAAGGGCACCCAGAGTTTAGGTTAAAAAAATAAACTCCTCCAGGTCAGTCATGTGACTAGTGTGAGAACTAAAACAGTTATTTAAAACTTTACTTTAAAGTTAGGTAAATCAAGGGACCATGCTGTATAACGCGGAACGGATTTTCTCCCAAGAATACCAGTGCATAAAACAACAACGCAATGCTAAATAAAGAACAATGAATCTATTATAAGACTCAGGTCCCATCACACAATTCAACGCAAGCCGGAGGATAGGGTTTTTACCTTATAATAGCCAAAAATGCTTGGTACGTGAAATTTCATGTTATATTATTACTGTAAGTGTATAGTGTCAAAACAATTTCAATCATAAGTATCAATCATAGACGGCAAAAGTGCCCCATAGCACTATGTCGCCATACTAGGCTCTACAATCAAAACCGCAAAGTCACGTGTTGGAAGTTGGATTTCCATCTGTGAACTGAGGCAAGGGATCGTCCTCAACCGATTTCGAGACAATCTAGCCCATGTCTCAGGCAAGCGCGCAAACAAGCCTTGGATCGTCAGGGTCGGTCCACCGATGTGGATTATTATGCCTGAACACTGCGTTTCCCCGCCCTTTGGGGCGTAAATGAGCCCAATGACTCCATCGGCTCCACATAGTCACCGATATATCCGAGGCGCATCACAACAGTAACAACCACTCCATCGGCTCCACATAGTCACCGATATATCTGAGGCACCTCGCAATAGCAACAACCACACAGGTGAAAATAATATAAATGTCCGGGCTGGTAGGTCACTGACACCATCCTAGCAAGAAAGAAACGCATGCCCTCCCTGATATCCTCTCTCGTTTCTGGTTCACAACCGGGTGTGAGGCTCGCGAATTAACGCTACACAAAGCTATGCCACATAGGCGGTACTTTGATCATCAACCACAAGACTCTGCTTTCCAACAAAAGCCTTGATCATTTTCCACTTAGGCATGCCACACAGGTAATTCACTGTAACACCCCGCCTCCGCTAGGGTCACTCGCAAAGGAATGCACTAGCTTTAGAGGGGCATTATTGGTAAACATGCACAGAAATATCACAAGACAGAACATATAAAATAGCGGAAGTAAAATCAAACTTTCATAACATGAATAAATAAGGTCTAAAGCCTTTTACATCAGAGTACATCAAAACCTGTCTTGCAATAGTAAAGAAGCATAAAGACATTTTCATAAATTATTCCCCAAGTAAAAACAGTAAAGTAGCCATTAGCCAAGAAAAGTCCAAGCCATCCATGATGACCTTCAAGCAGAAGAAGTCCGAACTAAACAACAGTATTTCCTCCCTGTAACCTGGGGGGAAACGGAAGAAAAGAGGCGAAACAAAACGGGTCAGTCAAAAAGACTGAGTAAGCCCTATCTACTATTAGCATAAAAACTAGTAAAGTTAACTGACATGAGAAACTGAGATGAACATAAGCATGATAACAAGATAGATAAGCTAAATCAAAATAACAGGATGAACTACTGAACTCAGATAAACTAAGGTGTCATGATAAATTACGATGTCAAGATAAAACAAGGTATCACATCGTCAGGTTTCTATCAAGTATAATATCCCCAAGATATCTGTCACGTATAACGCCCCGTGATATCTATCCTGTATTTTATCTCTGCACCTACCGTACTAGTATCCCCACCGTGTCAAGTGTTAACCAAGAATGACCCTCACTCAAAAGTCGTGTAATGGTCCTTGTCAACCTAATATATCGCATATATAGGTTACTCAACTTGTATGTTTTATTCCATGTAAATGTTCAGTCCCTTGCGTAGACCATACGGGCTTTCCCATGAGATTCTATATTACTTTAACATAGTTCCATGATCCTTAAGATCGGTTTGGACTGTTACCCTAAACCTAGCTAGGGTCTTCCAACATGAATTATTGTTTGTACAACTAGGACTTATGCTACCTAGGGCTGCTAGGGATTATGCTTACCTATTGCACGTTTTCGTATCTCGGTTTGGCTTCAACCACCTAGGGCCACTAGGGATTACGCTAACCGCCAACCGCGCCCTTTTTCCCACGCATTCATCGTGAATCGCTTTTCCATGACTGTATGCACATGTATCACATCGTGCCATCCGAGTCCTGTCACAGGGCAAATCAAGAAATACAGGACTCGGTCGGGAGCTTTCGATTTATCTGCCGATGTAGATGCTAAGGTCTGTTTTTCTTATACGTGGCTATGGTCCCACGAGACCACTCCCTCAACTAGTGAAAGACAAGACAGGATAAATCCTGTATGAGAACACAACACTGGCCAACCCACATCCAAGCCTTACCGCAACCATAATTAGATAGCAATTATGGTCTTTTGGGTGTTCTCTGCCTTTCCGTACGTACACGCTTGACCAAAGATGGTAGGTAGCCTGACGAAATGCTATCTAGGGTACGACCGTGTATCGTCGACTATCCCCTATCCATCCCCGTCTTTAGGTCGCTCGTATAGCAACCAAGGCATACTCTTGGTTCTTCTAACGCAGACCTTAACCTCTCATGAGCCTAGTATAATCACCTGGCAGCTCATAGAGGGATACCAAGAATATCCTCACGTTCCCCGAAGCCGCTGCTTCGTTACCCAGTTCGCTGGAGCCTTTATCTAAATCAGATACTTGCTCCTACTCGTATACTTAAACGATGACCTACCGTATCAGGTTACTCATCTATCTATGAACTGGTCTAAATTTCCTTGACTAAGAATCATTACTTAGTTATTCTTCAACTAAGGTTTACCACTTAGCATTGTTCCCGTTATCCTTGTTAACTACGGTTATCCACCTAATCCTCAGAACTAGGGTTTACATAATGGATTAAGTGTCACTTAAGTTCATGACTTAACCCGTCTACAAATCCTGTCAAAATTGGCTAAGTATCCAAGTTCAAGGCTTAACCCTACAAACCATGCTCAAGTTGGTTAAGTATATTAAGCAATTCACGACTTAACCTCGTCCAATTATCATTCTAGATTGGTTAAGTATATATTAACTTGACCCTATCAATTTACTTAGTCAAATCGGTCAAGTGTATTCAAGCGATTCGTGACTTAGCCTTATCATGTTTTCACGTTATATTGGTTAAGTATTGGTTAACTTAACCACAATAAATTAACGAGTTAGATTGGATAAGTATAGGTCACTTAACCACATCAATTCATCATGTTTAGATTAGTTAAGTGTTTAACTTAACCCCATTAAACTACCAAGTGGGATTAATTAAGTCTAGGCTAACTTAACCCCATCCGATTTCCATGTTTAGACTAGTTGAGTCTAATCTTAACCCCATTCGTTAACCATATTTTTCGGTTAAGCGTCATTAAGAAAACTTACTTAACCTTACCAAGTTATCGCGTTGGATTGATTAAGTGTTGGTTAACTTAACCCCATCCACTAGTCATATAAAAATGGTTAAGTGTCATTAGGCAAATCAAGTTACTTAACCTACCCAACTGTAACACCCCGTAATTCTGCGACATTAAGATTCTCAAATTAAAGTGTAATTAATTTTTAAAAGAAAAATTAAAAGAAAAAGATCCATGCAGTTGTTTAATTTAAGTATTGTAACTAACATGAAAAAGAGAAGTAAGGAGAGAACAATAATTATTATTGTTCTAAGACTTATTAACAAAAGCCTCTGTAGCTCAGTTTGTTAAGGCATTGGATTTGTAGCATGGAGGTCAGGGGTTCGAACCTCGGCGGCGGCATAATTTTTTATCTTTGTTTTAGAGAGGGCCACCTGAACATGCAAGTATATGTACGTATACAAATTCAAAATTTGAAAGGATAAGAACGTACATATAAGGAAATAAAGAATATATATATATACATATGAGAATATAAATATATATATATATATGCAAAAATATATGTATACGAAAGATAAAATTCAAGATAAGGCTACAGTCAATGAAATATGGCAACATCATTTGAATTTTAAAAATAAAATGAAAGTTGTGCGTATATATATACGCGTAAAATGGTCGTTAGAGGAATTGTATACATATAAGAATATTTCATGTGAATAAAACAGTTAAATAAATTCCAGAAATTCAAAAGTTTGAAAATCAAGCTTTTACGCCAAAATAGCTTGTGGGACCCGATGCTGACTCAGCACTGCGTGTATGATAAGGTTTGGCTAGATTCATCTACGTACCTGGACTATTTTCTTAACTAGGTTCAATGCTGACTCAGCGCTGCGTGTACGATAAGGTCTTGAGCAGCTATATAAACAGCCCTAGTCTTCATTCTCTTTGCACCAATTCTCTTCTATCCTTATGCTGCTAAGATTCATGGCTTCTTCCCCTCTTCTAAATTTTCTTAAATAAACAAAATAAAATATGATTCAAGACGAGGAGATGCTGCTAAAAGACTTTTAAGGAGGGATTCAAATCAAAGTTTCAAGTGAAGAATTCAAAGGCTAGCTCAAACAAGTTTCAAGCAACGACGCACGAATCATAGCCACGCTTTCCTTCTTTTCTAGATCTATTTTCTGTAAGTTGGTTATTTCTAGATCTGAATATTTTGTTTTATTTGTGACATGAAATTAAAGGAATAAAGGAATATGCCAAGTCTCTCTCTCTCTTCGAATCTGTGTTTATACTCTTGGACTGAATTAAGAACTGTTATGATTCGAGGACAAATAAGACTGTAACCGTGACTATGACTATAGAACTGTGGCCTTTGAAAGCATATGCCTTTGGACTATGACATAAGCCTTTGATTTTGGGACATATAAACATTGCCTATGACAATGACTTAGGACTATGGGAATTATTTTCCCTTTTGGACTATGAACATCGCCTATATTGCCTATGACCATGGACATTACTTATGACTAAGAACATAAGCCTTTGAATTAGACATAAACTATTGCTTATGACATAATGAGGACAATTGTGATTTTGACACCCATGATTCATGATTAGGAAAATATTGCTTTAGTTTGGTGATTGTGAAATTGGGTCTAAACCCAATTATTTATTCTACCTGTTCCTTGGTTTTTTCTTTGGTTTTAAGACAGTGGGAATTTACCTATTAAGTTAGGTCTACCCACGTTCTTGAACCTATTTTGCCCATTCTTTGGTTTTAAGACAGTGGGAATTTACCTATTTAGTTAGGTCTACCCATATTCTTGAACCTACATTGTTATCCAAACCTTTTTATGCCAATTATTCCTTCTTGTCATTTTTGATTCATTCCCTTTTTATCTACGAATCAAGATTTATTTATAATCTAGGTTGAATCACGATTATTCGAACGGTGGGAATGCGATTTGGGGAAAAACATGGAAATGAATATGAACGTAATTGTAAACTTGAAAATTGGCATAATTTGGAATATGTATTATGACATGCATATTAAAATGAAAACGGGGAAATTTGACATGGATTAGGGAATATGTGATTTTGACATATTAAATTTAGCGTTAGTAAGTAAGCTAAATTTTAGGCATAAAATGTAAACTAGAAAAATAATTCTAGTTTTGCCATAAATTGTGAATTAGGATGTTAAACCAAGATTGGGTTAATTAAGGTTGATTTGGAATAAGTATATTAGCACAATTTTGAATTTATTCATAATTGTGAGCAATTGTCATGTTTAGAATAAATTATGGTTAGCGACACTAAATTTGGTATAATTTACATACCAAAAAGTATAAATATGATAAATAAGAGAGAATGGGCCATAATAATAAATGTGACAATGTACATTAAAAGAGTAGTAATGAAATAAGTAAATTAGGAGTAATTTACTTATAGAATTCGTCATAAATGTTAAATTGTTCATTTACCACAAAATATGTAACTTGGTTAAGTTTTGGCCATAAATTATAAACTAGGATATTTAATCTAGTTTCGGCAATGAAATAGGAAATGACCTAAACTGCATGTTGGGTTAGGACTTGGGCCTAGAATATAAGTATACTAGTAGGCTTGACAAATAAATATAGGCCAAATTTGTCTAAAAAGGGGAAATGGGCCTTTGAAATAAATTGTTAACAATTTATAAACAAAAGAAAAGTATTTTGATAACATCCCTTTTTATAACACATAGACCAGAAGGTTCTAGGGTGACAGAGAGGATAGTGTCTAGGCTTGGGTTTGGAAAATACAAGTTTCCTGCCCTCCCTGGCTATCCCTAACTGATCCGAAGGACGGGTTGGTTGTTTTCAAAACCAGATTTGGAAATTAATCAAAAACCCTTTGAACTTAGAAAACATGAATATGCCTAACCCGAGGTTAGACTGAGTTGCGGTGTAAACCTGCCCGGAACCGACCGGCACATCCAGTAACCGCAGCAATATCTGTCTAATGTGAGAGGTTGCGGCTTTAATTTATTAATTAAAGCTAGAACAAGAATGGGAGAGTTAAGTCCATAGGAACACTTAACCAACCTAACACGGTTAAGCTAGAATGGGAAGGTTAAGGAACACTTAACCAACTTAGCACAGTTAAAGCTAGAATGGGAGGGTTAAGTCCATGGGAATACTTAGCCAAATTAACATGTTGACTAGACTAGAAGGTGGGGTTAAGTAAAGTTAATACACTTAGCCAATTTAACATGTTAATTAGACTAGAGGTTGGGGTTAAGTAATACACTTAGCCAAATTAATATGTTAACTGGACTAGACCATAGGGTTAAGTAAACTTGAACGCTTAACCATCAGAATATGATAAATGAATAGGGTTAAGTAAAAAGCATGAAGGGATAACACTTAACCAGTGTAATAGGATAAGGGAAGAGGGTTAAGATAGCTTGAATCGACTAAATACACTTAACCAACCCAACCTGGCGAGAAAGAAAACTAAGTAGTAGACCTCAGTTGAAAAAGGGACTAAGTAGTAAAACTTAGTTAAGAAAACAAGGAATTTGGAAACTAAGTGGTAAACCTTAGTTAGTAGAACTAAGTAGTAATTCTTAGTATAACATGAAGGAGCAGACATCCATCTGGTTTTAAGAAGGCTCCAACGAATTGGGTTACGAAGCCCGAGGCTTCGAGGGGACGTGAGGGTACTCTTGGTATCCCTCTGTGAGGCTGCAGATGATCATCCTGGGCTCACAGAGGTTAAGGTCTGCGTTAGAAGAACCGAGGGTATGCCTTGGTTGCAATATATATGTGGCAACCTAAAGACTAGGATGGACCAGCGTGATTCGGCGAGAAGACGGTAGCCCTGTGATAGCAACTCGTCGTCTACCATCCATCTTGAGTCAATCGAGATACGTGAAGCGGAAAGGCGGAGAACTCCAAAAGACCATATACTTGCTATCTAGTTATGGTTGCGGATGGCCATAGGATAGTGGGGCACCGGGGGTCGGCGTATAGTTCTCATTTTACAAGGTGTGCCTTTCATTAGCTGAGGGAGGGGTCAAGTGGGACCATAGCCACTGGAATAAAAACAGACCTTAGCATCTGCATCGGCAGATATCTGAAAGCTCCCGACCGAGTTCTGTATTCCTTGATTTGCCCTGTCACAGGACTCGGATCGTACATTACAGGACATGTGCATCTAGACAAGCGATAACGATTCGCGATACATGCGTGGGGAAGCCTAGGAACATATACCACTCTAGGTAGTGTGTCCTAGACTTGGGGGCATTGTTCGACAGGTAGCGTAATCCCTAGTTGGACTAGGTGGCATAAACCCTGAACTCGAAAAGCGTTCAGCAGATAGCGTAAAACTATAGTTAAATCTAGAAAGCACTTGATAGAAAACCCTAGACTAAATCTAGGTAACAACTAATAAATGGATGCCTGAAGGCGATGGAAAATACAGGGATTGGGATCACGTTATCGTTACTAGTTGAAACACTAGTTAGGCGGTGCAGAGATATAGAAACCAGTATAACAAGTAAATAGCGAAGCAGCGAAAGTATTAGAGCGTATCCAGTTTATCTTAGCATATCTTGTGACTACCTTGTCTAATCTTGTTGACCCTATCGTCATGGTGTAATCTTGTATTCAGTTAATTCATGTCGTTTTGTTTTCCATGTTCACATGCTAGAAGTTACTGAACTTACTCAGGCTTTATGTCTGACTCTGTTTTTCTTTCGTCTTCTTTCTTCCGTTCTCCCCCCCCCAGGTTGTTAAGGAGGAAATTGGATAGCTCAGATTTGTTTTGGGATGATTTCTCTTTCCAAGCTTGAAGAATCTTGGATGCATCGGCTTTGGATTGCTATGGCTGGCTTTTGTTACATTGGGGAATATAAATGTATTTTATGCTTCTTTATTTTGTAAAGACAGTTGATACTCTGATATTGTAAAGGAACCTTGTACAAATTATTTTGTCAATAAAGCAAAGTTTTATTTTCCGCTGTTTAATGTTTGTCTGTCTTGTAATTTATCTGCATCTTTTACCCATAACGCTCCACAGAACTTAGTGCATTCCCTTTGTGAGTGACACTAACGGATGTGGGGTGTTACACGTGGTATCAGAGCTGAAGGTTACCAGATCAGATAAAGGATTTGAAAAATTATTTTCAAACGGTTTTAAAAGAAGTATTTTCAAAAGAAGAGATTTGTTTTAAAGGCATATTCCCCAAAGCCATACGCACTATCTTCTCTTCCTCTGTTTGAATTCTTGTCTCCTTCTTTCTTGAGTCTCTGGGGCTCCTGGCTTTCTGGGAGGTAACCTCATCGAAGGGCAAAGTAGTGCCCGGCTTCCATCCATAGCCGTAGTTGTTTCATCTACGGGAAGTTTTCTTTCAAAGCTTATAAGGTTTTCCGGACGATGGAGGCAGTTTTCGAGAGATTTGTCAACATGACTACACACGGAAGGGGATGAGGAGTTTGGCTAAGGAGCATAACCCTAGGATGAGGAATTCATGGATGTAGACTTAGCACACGAAGGAGGAAGAAATTATAAAAACCTAAGACAAGTGGAAGTATTTTTACTAGGGTATGATAGGGCATATACTTAAGGACAAGGGCAAGGACGAGGACAAGATTTTCAGAAGGACAAGTACATGCTTTCGCCACGAAGCGCACCTAGGAGAAAGGTAGTTCGGTTGGAAGAGTCTAGTTTTCTGTTCGTGCTATTTCCTTAGGTTCTAGCGCTTCTCATTTGTTCATATCCACTTCCATAGTTGGGTCTCTGCACCATAGTACTTGTATAGTAGAAAGATCCCACTAGAGTCTCAAATCCAATTGGTGGTCCGACCATTTTATTTTTTTTAGTAGGGATTTGAGAATAGCTATCGAGTTTTCTTATATCATCTCACGTAGATCGTCTAAATTCGAGGAGATATTCCTTGGGTGCTTGTCTGATATTGGTTTAGGCCTTTGGGGCTTGTACTTGAGGAATGTCGAGTTCGGTTTGGATGGTTTGCGGGAGAGATGAATAGTTGTGGTAGGCACCCCAAAGAGCATGTAGTGACCTTTCGACTCTTATAGTTATGGCATGACGGATAAGAGGGAAACCTCTAATCATCTTAGTACGTATACTTGGTACCGTGATTGGCATCTGTTTATTTTGGAATTGGAGGTCGGAAACTTCACAATCGTGAAGTTAAATTGGTTAAGATACAGTGGAGTAAAGCTCAAGAAGGCTAGATACTAGCAACATGCCCTTTTTCCTTAAGGGTGCATTCTTGATTTCTCTGTTTAGGAGCTTTACGCGTAGTTGTTTCTCTCTTTCCAAAGTATATCCTCTAGGTCGTATCTGCAATCCTTAGGTAGAAGCCAATGGATGTAAACATGTATTTGAAACATGTTATAGTTGAATGGTTGCAAGTGGTTGCAAATGGTTGCTTGTGGATGCATATGCATACGTATTAGGCACTAGATCAAGTTCGGACGCTCTCATATTGCATTTACATATACGCATTTGTTTATAAGTTGAACTTGATATGATATCATATGGATGTTGCATATGGATGAATGGCTGTGCACGCATGTAGTATTTACATGACTAGGGATGTTTGCATGCATGATTGGACGCATGGCACTAACATGATTTGCATTAAGGAGGTCAACTGAATCAGTAGACCGCCTGATTTTGCATTAGATAGAGACATATACACACACTATGCATATGAACATGAAAGCATTAGAAATATTTTAAGGACAATGAATGCCTGTGATTGAATGGTTGAGCAGATGGGTGATTGGATGGTAGGACACATTCTTCCTAACTTGAAGATTTCGGGGACGAAATCCTTTTAAGTGGGGGAGAATGTAACACCCCGTAATTCTGCGACATTAAGATTCTCAAATTAAAGTGTAATTAATTTTTAAAAGAAAAATTAAAAGAAAAAGATCCACGCAGTTGTTTAATTTAAGTATTGTAACTAACATGAAAAAGAGAAGTAAGGAGAGAACAATAATTATTATTGTTCTAAGACTTATTAACAAAAGCCTCTGTAGCTCAGTTGGTTAAGGCATTGGATTTGTAGCATGGAGGTCAGGGGTTCGAACCTCGGCGGCGGCATAATTTTTTATCTTTGTTTTAGAGAGGGCCAACTGAACATGCAAATATATGTACGTATACAAATTCAAAATTTGAAAGGATAAGAACGTACATATAAGGAAATAAAGAATATATATATACATATGAGAATATAAATATAAATATATATATATATATATATATGCAAAAATATATGTATACGAAAGATAAAATTCAAGATAAGGCTACAGTCAATGAAATATGGCAACATCATTTGAATTTTAAAAATAAAATGAAAGTTGTGCGTATATATATATACGCGTAAAATGGTCGTTAGAGGAATTGTATACATATAAGAATATTTCATGTGAATAAAACAGTTAAATAAATTCCAGAAATTCAAAAGTTTGAAAATCAAGCTTTTACGCCAAAATAGCTTGTGGGACCCGATGCTGACTCAGCACTGCGTGTATGATAAGGTTTGGCTAGATTCATCTACGTACCTGGACTATTTTCTTAACTAGGTTCAATGCTGACTCAGCGCTGCGTGTACGATAAGGTCTTGAGCAGCTATATAAACAGCCCTAGTCTTCATTCTCTTTGCACCAATTCTCTTCTATCCTTATGCTGCTAAGATTCATGGCTTCTTCCCCTCTTCTAAATTTTCTTAAATAAACAAAATAAAATATGATTCAAGACGAGGAGATGCTGCTAAAAGACTTTTAAGGAGGGATTCAAATCAAAGTTTCAAGTGAAGAATTCAAAGGCTAGCTCAAACAAGTTTCAAGCAACGACGCACGAATCATAGCCACGCTTTCCTTCTTTTCTAGATCTATTTTCTGTAAGTTGGTTATTTCTAGATCTGAATATTTTGTTTTATTTGTGACATGAAATTAAAGGAATAAAGGAATATGCCAAGTCTCTCTCTCTCTCTTCGAATCTGTGTTTATACTCTTGGACTGAATTAAGAACTGTTATGATTCGAGGACAAATAAGACTGTAACTGTGACTATGACTATAGAACTGTGGCCTTTGAAAGCATATGCCTTTGGACTATGACATAAGCCTTTGATTTTGGGACATATAAACATTGCTTATGACAATGACTTATGACTATGGGAATTATTTTCCCTTTTGGACTATGAACATCGCCTATATTGCCTATGACCATAGACATTACTTATGACTAAGAACATAAGCCTTTGAATTAGACATAAACTATTGCTTATGACATAATGAGGACAATTGTGATTTTGACACCCATGATTCATGATTAGGAAAATATTGCTTTAGTTTGGTGATTGTGAAATTGGGTCTAAACCCAATTATTTATTCTACCTGTTCCTTGGTTTTTTCTTTGGTTTTAAGACAGTGGGAATTTACCTATTAAGTTAGGTCTACCCACGTTCTTGAACCTATTTTGCCCATTCTTTGGTTTTAAGACAGTGGGAATTTACCTATTTAGTTAGGTCTACCCATATTCTTGAACCTACATTGTTATCCAAACCTTTTTATGCCAATTATTCCTTCTTGTCATTTTTGATTCATTCCCTTTTTATCTACGAATCAAGATTTATTTATAATCTAGGTTGAATCACGATTATTCGAACGGTGGGAATGCGATTTGGGGAAAAACATGGAAATGAATATGAACGTAATTGTAAACTTGAAAATTGGCATAATTTGGAATATGTATTATGACATGCATATTAAAATGAAAACGGGGAAATTTGACATGGATTAGGGAATATGTGATTTTGACATATTAAATTTAGCGTTAGTAAGTAAGCTAAATTTTAGGCATAAAATGTAAACTAGAAAAATAATTCTAGTTTTGCCATAAATTGTGAATTAGGATGTTAAACCAAGATTGGGTTAATTAAGGTTGATTTGGAATAAGTATATTAGCACAATTTTGAATTTATTCATAATTGTGAGCAATTGTCATGTTTAGAATAAATTATGGTTAGCGACACTAAATTTGGTATAATTTACATACCAAAAAGTATAAATATGATAAATAAGAGAGAATGGGCCATAATAATAAATGTGACAATGTACATTAAAAGAGTAGTAATGAAATAAGTAAATTAGGAGTAATTTACTTATAGAATTCGTCATAAATGTTAAATTGTTCATTTACCACAAAATATGTAACTTGGTTAAGTTTTGGCCATAAATTATAAACTAGGATATTTAATCTAGTTTCGGCAATGAAATAGGAAATGACCTAAACTGCATGTTGGGTTAGGACTTGGGCCTAGAATATAAGTATACTAGTAGGCTTGACAAATAAATATAGGCCAAATTTGTCTAAAAAGGGGAAATGGGCCTTTGAAATAAATTGTTAACAATTTATAAACAAAAGAAAAGTATTTTGATAACATCCCTTTTTATAACACATAGACCAGAAGGTTCTAGGGTGACAGAGAGGATAGTGTCTAGGCTTGGGTTTGGAAAATACAAGTTTCCTGCCCTCCCTGGCTATCCCTAACTGATCCGAAGGACGGGTTGGTTGTTTTCAAAACCAGATTTGGAAATTAATCAAAAACCCTTTGAACTTAGAAAACATGAATATGCCTAACCCGAGGTTAGACTGAGTTGCGGTGTAAACCTGCCCGGAACCGACCGGCACATCCAGTAACCGCAGCAATATCTGTCTAATGTGAGAGGTTGCGGCTTTAATTTATTAATTAAAGCTAGAACAAGAATGGGAGAGTTAAGTCCATAGGAACACTTAACCAACCTAACACGGTTAAGCTAGAATGGGAAGGTTAAGGAACACTTAACCAACTTAGCACAGTTAAAGCTAGAATGGGAGGGTTAAGTCCATGGGAATACTTAGCCAAATTAACATGTTGACTAGACTAGAAGGTGGTGTTAAGTAAAGTTAATACACTTAGCCAATTTAACATGTTAATTAGACTAGAGGTTGGGGTTAAGTAATACACTTAGCCAAATTAATATGTTAACTGGACTAGACCATAGGGTTAAGTAAACTTGAACGCTTAACCATCAGAATATGATAAATGAATAGGGTTAAGTAAAAAGCATGAAGGGATAACACTTAACCAGTGTAATAGGATAAGGGAAGAGGGTTAAGATAGCTTGAATCGACTAAATACACTTAACCAACCCAACCTGGCGAGAAAGAAAACTAAGTAGTAGACCTCAGTTGAAAAAGGGACTAAGTACTAAAACTTAGTTAAGAAAACAAGGAATTTGGAAACTAAGTGGTAAACCTTAGTTAGTAGAACTAAGTAGTAATTCTTAGTATAACACGAAGGAGCAGACATCCATCTGGTTTTAAGAAGGCTCCAACGAATTGGGTTACGAAGCCCGAGGCTTCGAGGGGACGTGAGGGTACTCTTGGTATCCCTCTGTGAGGCTGCAGATGATCATCCTGGGCTCACAGAGGTTAAGGTCTGCGTTAGAAGAACCGAGGGTATGCCTTGGTTGCAATATATATGTGGCAACCTAAAGACTAGGATGGACCAGCGTGATTCGGCGAGAAGACGGTAGCCCTGTGATAGCAACTCGTCGTCTACCATCCATCTTGAGTCAATCGAGATACGTGAAGCAGAAAGGCGGAGAACTCCAAAAGACCATATACTTGCTATCTAGTTATGGTTGCGGATGGCCATAGGATAGTGGGGCACCGGGGGCCGGCGTATAGTTCTCATTTTACAAGGTGTGCCTTTCATTAGCTGAGGGAGGGGTCAAGTGGGACCATAGCCACTGGAATAAAAACAGACCTTAGCATCTGCATCGGCAGATATCTGAAAGCTCCCGACCGAGTTCTGTATTCCTTGATTTGCCCTGTCACAGGACTCGGATCGCACATTACAGGACATGTGCATCTAGACAAGCGATAACGATTCGCGATACATGCGTGGGGAAGCCTAGGAACATATACCACTCTAGGTAGTGTGTCCTAGACTTGGGGGCATTGTTCGACAGGTAGCGTAATCCCTAGTTGGACTAGGTGGCATAAACCCTGAACTCGAAAAGCGTTCAGCAGATAGCGTAAAACTATAGTTAAATCTAGAAAGCACTTGATAGAAAACCCTAGACTAAATCTAGGTAACAACTAATAAATGGATGCCTGAAGGCGATGGAAAATACAGGGATTGGGATCACGTTATCGTTACTAGTTGAAACACTAGTTAGGCGGTGCAGAGATATAGAAACCAGTATAACAAGTAAATAGCGAAGCAGCGAAAGTATTAGAGCGTATCCAGTTTATCTTAGCATATCTTGTGACTACCTTGTCTAATCTTGTTGACCCTATCGTCATGGTGTAATCTTGTATTCAGTTAATTCATGTCGTTTTGTTTTCCATGTTCACATGCTAGAAGTTACTGAACTTACTCAGGCTTTATGTCTGACTCTGTTTTTCTTTCGTCTTCTTTCTTCCGTTCTCCCCCCCCCCCCAGGTTGTTAAGGAGGAAATAGGATAGCTCAGATTTGTTTTGGGATGATTTCTCTTTCCAAGCTTGAAGAATCTTGGATGCATCGGCTTTGGATTGCTATGGCTGGCTTTTGTTACATTGGGGAATATAAATGTATTTTATGCTTCTTTATTTTGTAAAGACAGTTGATACTCTGATATTGTAAAGGAACCTTGTACAAATTATTTTGTCAATAAAGCAAAGTTTTATTTTCCGCTGTTTAACGTTTGTCTGTCTTGTAATTTATCTGCATCTTTTACCCATAACGCTCCACAGAACTTAGTGCATTCCCTTTGTGAGTGACACTAACGGATGTGGGGTGTTACACCAACCTTGTCATGTTTTGTTAAGTATCATTAGCCTAATCAAATTACTTAACCCATTTGTCCATGTCATATTTGGTTAAGAGTCATTAATCAAATTAACTTAACCCTATCATGTGGCATTAATTACTTAATGCACCTTCACCTCTCACATTAGACTTTGTTGTGGTTACTAGTTAAGCCGGTCGGTTCCGGGTAGCTTTACACCACAACTTGGTCTAACCTCGGGTTCAAGCACAACATGACCAACTTCTCACATTGGGTCCTATTGTTTGCAACTACTAGTTAGGCCGGTCGGTTCCGGGTAGTTTTACGTTGCAAACTCAACCCAACCTCGAGTTGGCCACACTTATATTATCTAAGTGTCATGTCCATCATGTTTCCCAAAACATGTTACAAGTTTTCAAGCATTTGGGTAGACCTAACTTAATAGGTAAATTCCCAAAGGGTAGACCTAACTTAATAGGTAAATTCCCAAGCTTATGTTTTTATGCATACTTACATGTCAACTTCCATGTTATATTTCAAGTCATGTTTTCAAGTTGTATTTTCATGTCATTAGAAATTACCCATAACATAAACCAACGCTTTTAAACTCGCATATACGTTCGCGACAACGTAATGGATTAAAAGAAGAGACTTGGCAAAGGCATGACAAAAATGGATATTAAGCCACAAGTTAATCATGGTGGCAAATGAGGCACAAATGTGTTCATTAACTTGCATGTTACATTCTTAAGCCTCAAAACATGCATAAACCCAAACTTGGCACATAAGCGAATCATGGTGACAAAAGATATGGAATGATGACTAGTAACTCGCATATATCATCATATAAGGGCTATGACTTCATATGCAAGTTGACATAAAGGTTATGAGGGTTCTCATGTTGCTTAATGCAACATTTCAACATAAAGGTTGTAGCTTTTAGCTCACAAGATCAAGATAATGACTTCATAAACTTGCATGACATGATAGCATGTATCATACTCAATGATCAAACCCAAACTTGCAACATGAACATTTAACTTCATAGTTAATATCTAAGAGTAGGGAAAGGGCTTACATTGCTATGAAGGCACAAAAGATATGACAAAGCCCTTATGCAATCAAATAGACCCAAAATGCAAGCTCTAACATAAAAACCCTTGAGCCAAAATGATCAAAACCCTTGCTTTGTGATGCAAAGATAGAAACTTGACTTGAATGCAAGCTAATGACACTCATACAAGCTTGAAAACACTTGTATGCATGGAAAATCTCTCATAGAAACCATTTAGAAATTTTATGAAGAGAGTGGAGGCCATGAGAGGTAAAATTTTACCATAGTTTAGTTGCATGAATGAATAATGAGGATTTAGGATAGGTTAGGGTCTTATTTATAGATTAGGCAAGTGTTTTAGGCCATAGGATTAAACCTAGATTCAATCCAAGCCATCAAAGCATGTCTTGGGGAAGAAGTCAAGTGTAGGAACCATCTAGGGCCTTTAGATTAAAGATGAACCATGAGAACCATCCAAATGCAAAATCTGCATTTGAGCGAATCGGCCCACGGGTTGACAGCCAAACACCCTGGATTAACCCCTAGTCGACCCAGCGGGCTCGGGTCGACCTCAAAAATCGGCCGGTTCGGTTATTCCCCTCTCCCAATTCGCTGTTTTGAACATTTTTGCATATTTATTTATTTAATTTTCAATTATATATATATAAATCAATATATATATATATTTCTCTGCGCAACCCATTTCACTTAATTAAGTATACTTTAATTTGGGAATTTTTCGTGAAACTTCGCGAGGCCATATCTTGGTCATACGGACTCCGATTTTCGAAAACTCGGACTCTATTTCGCGTATTTTTCCGAGACGAACGCAATGGCATAGCCCGTTTTCCTTGATTCAGATTTTACAGTTTAATTCTGCCTCCATTTATGTTATAACAGGTTATTGAAAATACGGCTTGTTACATTCTCCCCACCTTTTAGGATTTCGTCCCCGAAATCTCCAAGTTAGGAAGAACATATCCTACCATCCATCATCCATCTACTCAAAACATCATCCACAAGCAACCATTGTCCTTAGATGATTTCTAATGCTGTATGAATATATGCAAAACGTGTGTGTACATGTTCCTTAGCTAATGCTAATGATCAGGCCTGAATAATCTTTCTAATGCAAAATATGTATAGTGCCATGAATCCAACATGTATGCAAATAGTCCTAGTCATATAGATACTATATGCCTGCACAATCATTCATTCATATGCAACAACCGCATGATAATACATTCGATTTCATCCATAAACAAGTATAAATACTCGTGCATATGCAATATGAAATGTGACCGAGTCGAGATAGTATCTAATGTGTATTCGCGCATCCACGAGCAACCTCTTGCAACCACTTGCAACCATATCAATCATAACATGTTTCAAATACATGTTTACATCCATAGGGTTCTACCTATAATTCCCTGAAACAGGGTCGAGAAGATAAACAGGACAAACTCCTTACAGGGTTTGTAACGGAGAATAGGACCGAGAGGATGTCCACAAAAGATAGCCTACAAGTAAGCTCTACATAAAACAGGGATCAAGGATATACTCCCAAAAAAAGATATCATGCGCGTATCTAGTCTTTGACCATCAAAGTCGTCTTTTAACTTCGCGATTTTGTAGCTTCTTATTCCTGTTTCCATAACATGAGCTGGAACTCATTTCTTCGTCGCCTCTCGTTCCACTTGCACTTATCCTTTTCCTAGAATACTTGACGCAAACATGACTGCGTACTCATGATCTCATGCAAGCTTTCCAAAATTCACTAGTGAATCTTGGATCTCGTTTATATACTATAAGGCATTCCATGTAGAAGAACTTTCCCTTGAAAGTAAATAGATGTCAATCAGGTTATCATGCGCACTTACTAGGGTGATCTCTATAACTCATGCATAAATGAAGTAAACCATCCGTCTTATTGGCGAACACCACTCGATCGGGCATCAAATTTCCAATAAAGGCATCAAGGGATTCTAAGTAACTAGTTATGACAGAACCTCAAAAAGGTTACCTGATACTTCGAGGGCATTACCAAGGCTAGTCAAAAGGTCTAACTACCCTCCTATCAAAACCGAGAGTGGCACCCCCTACTGGATAACCACTTCATCCCTAGAATACATCCATAGCTTATAAACATAAGCATTATTTCCAAACTCAACACTTGGCATAGACATTCCCAAATCCAAACAAGTCATGTATAAATGGACTGATTCTCCAATAGGACTTTGAGACAAAAATGGGATTCTCTATTACGCTAGTACTTAAGGTGCAGAGACTCAACTATCGAAGCAGACTTAAATGATACAAACAACGAAGTCCTAACGGGATGATAGAGAAGAAAAGCTAAACCTTTAACAAGATCGTTACCCTCCTTCCGAGGTACTCTAGAAATGAGAGCATACTACTGCCCTCCCGATGATCTTGTCCTTGTCCCATTGTACTTAACTATCCGCCCCGTTTTACCATGCCAAAGGTACTCTCTCGTCATGGGTTTCATTGTTCATCTTTCTCCCTCCTTTGAGGGCTAAGCCATACCAACAAGTTGCTCATCCTTAAGCTCGTATCCTTTATCCTTCTTTCTCACGATCCTTTCTTATAACGCGGCCACCGGTCTCTCGAGAACCACCTCCATCGTATGGAAAGCACTTTCGTAGGTAGAAAAGACTAGTCGCAGTTAAAACTACTGTGACTACAGATGGAGGAAAGAAAGGAAAAGAGACTCAATTAAGGAAACAAGGATAGTGCTAATGGCCTTTGGGGAATAGCCTTTTTCTTTCAAAAGAAAATTTTCTTGAAAAATGCTTCTTTGTAAACGTTTTTTTTTTCAAATAGTTTTCAGAAGGTCTTTAAAAACTTTTGCCCAGTCTGGTAACCTTCTGCTCTGATACCACGTGTAACACCCCGCCTCCGCTAGGGTCACTCGCAAAGGAATGCACTAGCTTTAGAGGGGCATTATTAGTAAACATGCACAGAAATATCACAAGACAGAACATATAAAATAGCGGAAGTAAAATCAAACTTTCATAACATGAATAAATAAGGTCTAAAGCCTTTTACATCAGAGTACATCAAAACCTGTCTTGCAATAGTAAAGAAGCATAAAGACATTTTCATAAATTATTCCCCAAGTAAAAACAGTAAAGTAGCCATTGGCCAAGAAAAGTCCAAGCCATCCATGATGACCTTCAAGCAGAAGAAGTCCGAACTAAACAACAGTATTTCCTCCCTGTAACCTGGGGGGGAAACGGAAGAAAAGAGGCGAAACAAAACGGGTCAGTCAAAAAGACTGAGTAAGCCCTATCTACTATTAGCATAAGAACTAGTAAAGTTAACTGACATGAGAAACTGAGATGAACATAAGCATGATAACAAGATAGATAAGCTAAATCAAAATAACAGGATGAACTACTGAACTCAGATAAACTAAGGTGTCATGATAAATTACGATGTCAAGATAAAACAAGGTATCACATCGTCAGGTTTCTATCAAGTATAATATCCCCAAGATATCTGTCACGTATAACGCCCCGTGATATCTATCCTGTATTTTAGCTCTGCACCTACCGTACTAGTATCCCCACCGTGTCATGTGTTAACCAAGAATGACCCTCACTCAAAAGTCGTGTAATGGTCCATGTCAACCTAATATATCGCATATATAGGTTACTCAACTTGTATGTTTTATTCCATGTAAATGTTCAGTCCCTTGCCGTAGACCATACGGGCTTTCCCATGAGATTCTATATTACTTTAACATAGTTCCATGATCCTTAAGATCGGTTTGGACTGTTACCCTAAACCTAGCTAGGGTCTTCCAACATGAATTATTGTTTGTACAACTAGGACTTATGCTACCTAGGGCTGCTAGGGATTATGCTTACATATTGCACGTTTTCGTATCTCGGTTTGGGTTCAACCACCTAGGGCCACTAGGGATTACGCTAACCGCCAACCGCGCCCTTTTTCCCACGCATTCATCGTGAATCGCTTTTCCATGACTGTATGCACATGTATCACATCGTGCCATCCGAGTCCTGTCACAGGGCAAATCAAGAAATACAGGACTCGGTCGGGAGCTTTCGATTTATCTGCCGATGCAGATGCTAAGGTCTGTTTTTCTTATACGTGGCTATGGTCCCACGAGACCACTCCCTCAACTAGTGAAAGACAAGACAGGATAAATCCTGTATGAGAACACAACACTGGCCAACCCACATCCAAGCCTTACCGCAACCATAATTAGATAGCAATTATGGTCTTTTGGGTGTTCTCTGCCTTTCCGTACGTACACGCTTGACCAAAGATGGTAGGTAGCCTGACGAAATGCTATCTAGGGTACGACCGTGTATCGTCGACTATCCCCTATCCATCCCCGTCTTTAGGTCGCTCGTATAGCAACCAAGGCATACTCTTGGTTCTTCTGACGCAGACCTTAACCTCTCATGAGCCTAGTATAATCACCTGGCAGCTCATAGAGGGATACCAAGAATATCCTCACGTTCCCCGAAGCCGCTGCTTCGTTACCCAGTTCGCTGGAGCCTTTATCTAAATCAGATACTTGCTCCTACTCGTATACTTAAACGATGACCTACCGTATCAGGTTACTCATCTATCTATGAACTGGTCTAAATTTCCTTGACTAAGAATCATTACTTAGTTATTCTTCAACTAAGGTTTACCACTTAGCATTGTTCACGTTATCCTTGTTAACTACGGTTATCCACCTAATCCTCAGAACTAGGGTTTACATAATGGATTAAGTGTCACTTAAGTTCATGACTTAACCCGTCTACAAATCTTGTCAAAATTGGCTAAGTATCCAAGTTCAAGGCTTAACCCTACAAACCATGCTCAAGTTGGTTAAGTATATTAAGCAATTCACGACTTAACCACGTCCAATTATCATTCTAGATTGGTTAAGTATATATTAACTTGACCCTATCAATTTACTTAGTCAAATCGGTCAAGTGTATTCAAGCGATTCGTGACTTAGCCTTATCATGTTTTCACGTTATATTGGTTAAGTATTGGTTAACTTAACCACAATAAATTAACGAGTTAGATTGGATAAGTATAGGTCACTTAACCACATCAATTCATCATGTTTAGATTAGTTAAGTGTTTAACTTAACCCCATTAAACTACCAAGTGAGATTAATTAAGTCTAGGCTAACTTAACCCCATCCGATTTCCATGTTTAGACTAGTTGAGTCTAATCTTAACCCCATTCGTTAACCGTATTTTTCGGTTAAGCGTCATTAAGAAAACTTACTTAACCTTACCAAGTTATCGCGTTGGATTGATTAAGTGTTGGTTAACTTAACCCCATCCACTAGTCATATAAAAATGGTTAAGTGTCATTAGGCAAATCAAGTTACTTAACCTACCCAACCTTGTCATGTTTTGTTAAGTATCATTAGCCTAATCAAATTACTTAACCCATTTGTCCATGTCATATTTGGTTAAGAGTCATTAATCAAATTAACTTAACCCTATCATGTGGCATTAATTACTTAATGCACCTTCACCTCTCACATTAGACTTTGTTGTGGTTACTAGTTAAGCCAGTCGGTTCCGGGTAGCTTTACACCACAACTTGGTCTAACCTCGGGTTCAAGCACAACATGACCAACTTCTCACATTGGGTCCTATTGTTTGCAACTACTAGTTAGGCCGGTCGGTTCCGGGTAGTTTTACGTTGCAAACTCAACCCAACCTCGAGTTGGCCACACTTATATTATCTAAGTGTCATGTCCATCATGTTTCCCAAAACATGTTACAAGTTTTCAAGCATTTGGGTAGACCTAACTTAATAGGTAAATTCCCAAAGGGTAGACCTAACTTAATAGGTAAATTCCCAAGCTTATGTTTTTATGCATACTTACATGTCAACTTCCATGTTATATTTCAAGTCATGTTTTCAAGTTGTATTTTCATGTCATTAGAAATTACCCATAACATAACCCAACGCTTTTAAACTCGCATATACGTTCGCGACAACGTAATGGATTAAAAGAAGAGACTTGGCAAAGGCATGACAAAAATGGATATTAAGCCACAAGTTAATCATGGTGGCAAATGAGGCACAAATGTGTTCATTAACTTGCATGTTACATTCTTAAGCCTCAAAACATGCATAAACCCAAACTTGGCACATAAGCGAATCATGGTGACAAAAGATATGGAATGATGACTAGTAACTCGCATATATCATCATATAAGGGTTATGACTTCATATGCAAGTTGACATAAAGGTTATGAGGGTTCTCATGTTGCTTAATGCAACATTTCAACATAAAGGTTGTAGCTTTTAGCTCACAAGATCAAGATAATGACTTCATAAACTTGCATGACATGATAGCATGTATCATACTCAATGATCAAACCCAAACTTGCAACATGAACATTTAACTTCATAGTTAATATCTAAGAGTAGGGAAAGGGCTTACATTGCTATGAAGGCACAAAAGATATGACAAAGCCCTTATGCAATCAAATAGACCCAAAATGCAAGCTCTAACATAAAAACCCTTGAGCCAAAATGATCAAAACTCTTGCTTTATGATGCAAAGATAGAAACTTGACTTGAATGCAAGCTAATGACACTCATACAAGCTTGAAAACACTTGTATGCATGGAAAATCTCTCATAGAAACCATTTAGAAATTTTATGAAGAGAGTGGAGGCCATGAGAGGTAAAATTTTGCCATAGTTTAGTTGCATGAATGAATAATGAGGATTTAGGATAGGTTAGGGTCTTATTTATAGATTAGGCAAGTGTTTTAGGCCATAGGATTAAACCTAGATTCAATCCAAGCCATCAAAGCATGTCTTGGGGAAGAAGTCAAGTGTAGGAACCATCTAGGGCCTTTAGATTAAAGATGAACCATGAGAACCATCCAAATGCAAAATCTGCATTTGAGCGAATCGGCCCACGGGTTGACAGCCAAACACCCTGAATTAACCCCTAGTCGACCCAGCAAGCTCGGGTCGACCTCAAAAATCGGTCGGTTCGGTTATTCCCCTCTCCCAATTCGCTGTTTTGAACATTTTTGCATATTTATTTATTTAATTTTCAATTATATATATATATATATATATATCAATATATATATATATATATTTCTCTGCGCAACCCATTTCACTTAATTAAGTATACTTTAATTTGGGAATTTTTCGTGAAACTTCGCGAGGACATATCTTGGTCATACGGACTCCGATTTTCGAAAACTCGGACTCTATTTCGCGTATTTTTCCGAGACGAACGCAATGGCATAGCCCGTTTTCCTTGATTCAGATTTTACAGTTTAATTCTGCCTCCATTTATGTTATAACAGGTTATTGAAAATACGGGTTGTTACATTCTCCCCACCTTTTAGGATTTCGTCCCCGAAATCTCCAAGTTAGGAAGAACATATCCTACCATCCATCATCCATCTACTCAAAACATCATCCACAAGCAACCATTGTCCTTAGATGATTTCTAATGCTGTATGAATATATGCAAAACGTGTGTGTACATGTTCCTTAGCTAATGCTAATGATCAGGCCTGAATAATCTTTCTAATGCAAAATATGTATAGTACCATGAATCCAACATGTATGCAAATAGTCCTAGTCATATAGATACTATATGCATGCACAATCATTCATTCATATGCAACAACCGCATGATAATACATTCGATTTCATCCATAAACAAGTATAAATACTCGTGCATATGCAATATGAAATGTGACCGAGTCGAGCTAGTATCTAATGTGTATTCGCGCATCCACGAGCAACCTCTTGCAACCACTTGCAACCATATCAATCATAACATGTTTCAAATACATGTTTACATCCATAGGGTTCTACCTATAATTCCCTGAAACAGGGTCGAGAAGATAAACAGGACAAACTCCTTACAGGGTTTGTAACGGAGAATAGGACCGAGAGGATGTCCACAAAAGATAGCCTACAAGTAAGCTCTACATAAAACAGGGATCAAGGATATACTCCCAAAAAGAGATATCATGCGCGTATCTAGTCTTTGACCATCAAAGTCGTCTTTTAACTTCGCGATTTTGTAGCTTCTTATTCATGTTTCCATAACATGAGCTGGAACTCATTTCTTCGTCGCCTCTCGTTCCACTTGCACTTATCCTTTTCCTAGAATACTTGACGCAAACATGACTGCGTACTCATGATCTCATGCAAGCTTTCCAAAATTCACTAGTGAATCTTGGATCTCGTTTATATACTATAAGGCATTCCATGTAGAAGAACTTTCTCTTGAAAGTAAACAGATGTCAATCAGGTTATCATGCGCACTTACTAGGGTGATCTCTATAACCCATGCATAAATGAAGTAAACCATCCGTCTTATTGGCGAACACCACTCGATCGGGCTTCAAATTTCCAATAAAGGCATCAAGGGATTCTAAGTAACTAGTCATGACAGAACCTCAAAAAGGTTACCTGATACTTCGAGGGCATTACCAAGGCTAGTCAAAAGGTCTAACTACCCTCCTATCAAAACCGAGAGTGGCACCCCCTACTGGATAACCACTTCATCCCTAGAATCCATCCATAGCTTATAAACATAAGCATTATTTCCAAACTCAACACTTGGCATAGACATTCCCAAATCCAAACAAGTCATGTATAAATGGACTGATTCTCCAATAGGACTTTGAGACAAAAATGGGATTCTCTATTACGCTAGTACTTAAGGTGCAGAGACTCAACTATCGAAGCAAACTTAAATGATACAAACAACGAAGTCCTAACGGGATGATAGAGAAGAAAAGCTAAACCTTTAACAAGATCGTTACCCTCCTTCCGAGGTACTCTAGAAATGAGAGCATACTACTGCCCTCCCGATGATCTTGTCCTTGTCCCATAATACTTAACTATCCGCCCCGTTTTACCATGCCAAAGGTACTCTCTCGTCATGGGTTTCATTATTCATCTTTCTCCCTCCTTTGAGGACTAAGCCATACCAACAAGTTGCTCATCCTTAAGCTCGTATCCTTTATCCTTCTTTCTCACGATCCTTTCTTATAACGCGGCCACCGGTCTCTCGAGAACCACCTCCATCGTATGGAAAGCACTTTCGTAGGTAGAAAAGACTAGTCGCAGTTAAAACTACTGTGACTACAGATGGAGGAAAGAAAGGAAAAGAGACTCAATTAAGGAAACAAGGATAGTGCTAATGTCCTTTGGGGAATAGCCTTTTTCTTTTAAAAGAAAATTTTCTTGAAAAATGCTTCTTTGTAAACGGTTTTTTTTTTCAAATAGTTTTCAGAAGGTCTTTAAAAACTTTTGGCCAGTCTGGTAACCTTCTGCTCTGATACCACGTGTAACACCCCGCCTCCGCTAGGGTCACTCGCAAAGGAATGCACTAGCTTTAGAGGGGCATTATTGGTAAACATGCACAGAAATATCACAAGACAGAACATATAAAATAGCGGAAGTAAAATCAAACTTTCATAACATGAATAAATAAGGTCTAAAGCCTTTTACATCAGAGTACATCAAAACCTGTCTTGCAATAGTAAAGAAGCATAAAGACATTTTCATAAATTATTCCCCAAGTAAAAACAGTAAAGTAGCCATTGGCCAAGAAAAGTCCAAGCCATCCATGATGACCTTCAAGCAGAAGAAGTCCGAACTAAACAACAGTATTCCTCCCTGTAACCTGGGGGGGAAACGGAAGAAAAGAGGCGAAACAAAACGGGTCAGTCAAAAAGACTGAGTAAGCCCTATCTACTATTAGCATAAAAACTAGTAAAGTTAACTGACATGAGAAACTGAGATGAACATAAGCATGATAACAAGATAGATAAGCTAAATCAAAATAACAGGATGAACTACTGAACTCAGATAAACTAAGGTGTCATGATAAATTACGATGTCAAGATAAAACAAGGTATCACATCGTCAGGTTTCTATCAAGTATAATATCCCCAAGATATCTGTCACGTATAACGCCCCGTGATATCTATCCTGTATTTTAGCTCTGCACCTACCGTACTAGTATCCCCACCGTGTCATGTGTTAACCAAGAATGACCCTCACTCAAAAGTCGTGTAATGGTCCATGTCAACCTAATATATCGCATATATAGGTTACTCAACTTGTATGTTTTATTCCATGTAAATGTTCAGTCCCTTGCCGTAGACCATACGGGCTTTCCCATGAGATTCTATATTACTTTAACATAGTTCCATGATCCTTAAGATCGGTTTGGACTGTTACCCTAAACCTAGCTAGGGTCTTCCAACATGAATTATTGTTTGTACAACTAGGACTTATGCTACCTAGGGCTGCTAGGGATTATGCTTACCTATTGCACGTTTTCGTATCTCGGTTTGGGTTCAACCACCTAGGGCCACTAGGGATTACGCTAACCGCCAACCGCGCCCTTTTTCCCACGCATTCACCGTGAATCGCTTTTCCATGACTGTATGCACATGTATCACATCGTGCCATCCGAGTCCTGTCACAGGGCAAATCAAGAAATACAGGACTCGGTCGGGAGCTTTCGATTTATCTGCCGATGCAGATGCTAAGGTCTGTTTTTCTTATACGTGGCTATGGTCCCACGAGACCACTCCCTCAACTAGTGAAAGACAAGACAGGATAAATCCTGTATGAGAACACAACACTGGCCAACCCACATCCAAGCCTTACCACAACCATAATTAGATAGCAATTATGGTCTTTTGGGTGTTCTCTGCCTTTCCGTACGTACACGCTTGACCAAAGACGGTAGGTAGCCTGACGAAATGCTATCTAGGGTACGACCGTGTATCGTCGACTATCCCCTATCCATCCCCGTCTTTAGGTCGCTCGTATAGCAACCAAGGCATACTCTTGGTTCTTCTAACGCAGACCTTAACCTCTCATGAGCCTAGTATAATCACCTGGCAGCTCATAGAGGGATACCAAGAATATCCTCACGTTCCCCGAAGCCGCTGCTTCGTTACCCAGTTCGCTGGAGCCTTTATCTAAATCAGATACTTGCTCCTACTCGTATACTTAAACGATGACCTACCGTATCAGGTTACTCATCTATCTATGAACTGGTCTAAATTTCCTTGACTAAGAATCATTACTTAGTTATTCTTCAACTAAGGTTTACCACTAAGCATTGTTCACGTTATCCTTGTTAACTACGGTTATCCACCTAATCCTCAGAACTAGGGTTTACATAATGGATTAAGTGTCACTTAAGTTCATGACTTAACCCGTCTACAAATCCTGTCAAAATTGGCTAAGTATCCAAGTTCAAGGCTTAACCCTACAAACCATGCTCAAGTTGGTTAAGTATATTAAGCAATTCACGACTTAACCACGTCCAATTATCATTCTAGATTGGTTAAGTATATATTAACTTGACCCTATCAATTTACTTAGTCAAATCGGTCAAGTGTATTCAAGCGATTCGTGACTTAGCCTTATCATGTTTTCACGTTATATTGGTTAAGTATTGGTTAACTTAACCACAATAAATTAACGAGTTAGATTGGATAAGTATAGGTCACTTAACCACATCAATTCATCATGTTTAGATTAGTTAAGTGTTTAACTTAACCCCATTAAACTACCAAGTGGGATTAATTAAGTCTAGGCTAACTTAACCCCATCTGATTTCCATGTTTAGACTAGTTGAGTCTAATCTTAACCCCATTCGTTAACCGTATTTTTCGGTTAAGCGTCATTAAGAAAACTTACTTAACCTTACCAAGTTATCGCGTTGGATTGATTAAGTGTTGATTAACTTAACCCCATCCACTAGTCATATAAAAATGGTTAAGTGTCATTAGGCAAATCAAGTTACTTAACCTACCCAACCTTGTCATGTTTTGTTAAGTATCATTAGCCTAATCAAATTACTTAACCCATTTGTCCATGTCATATTTGGTTAAGAGTCATTAATCAAATTAACTTAACCCTATCATGTGGCATTAATTACTTAATGCACCTTCACCTCTCACATTAGACTTTGTTGTGGTTACTAGTTAAGCCGGTCGGTTCCGGGTAGCTTTACACCACAACTTGGTCTAACCTCGGGTTCAAGCACAACATGACCAACTTCTCACATTGGGTCCTATTGTTTGCAACTACTAGTTAGGCCGGTCGGTTCCGGGTAGTTTTACGTTGCAAACTCAACCCAACCTCGAGTTGGCCACACTTATATTATCTAAGTGTCATGTCCATCATGTTTCCCAAAACATGTTACAAGTTTTCAAGCATTTGGGTAGACCTAACTTAATAGGTAAATTCCCAAAGGGTAGACCTAACTTAATAGGTAAATTCCCAAGCTTATGTTTTTATGCATACTTACATGTCAACTTCCATGTTATATTTCAAGTCATGTTTTCAAGTTGTATTTTCATGTCATTAGAAATTACCCATAACATAACCCAATGCTTTTAAACTCGCATATACGTTCGCGACAACGTAATGGATTAAAAGAAGAGACTTGGCAAAGGCATGAAAAAATTGGATATTAAGCCATAAGTTAATCATGGTGGCAAATGAGGCACAAATGTGTTCATTAACTTGCATGTTACATTCTTAAGCCTCAAAACATGCATAAACCCAAACTTGGCACATAAGCGAATCATGGTGACAAAAGATATGGAATGATGACTAGTAACTCGCATATATCATCATATAAGGGTTATGACTTCATATGCAAGTTGACATAAAGGTTATGAGGGTTCTCATGTTGCCTAATGCAACATTTCAACATAAAGGTTGTAGCTTTTAGCTCACAAGATCAAGATAATGACTTCATAAACTTGCATGACATGATAGCATGTATCATACTCAATGATCAAACCCAAACTTGCAACATGAACATTTAACTTCATAGTTAATATCTAAGAGTAGGGAAAGGGCTTACATTGCTATGAAGGCACAAAAGATATGACAAAGCCCTTATGCAATCAAATAGACCCAAAATGCAAGCTCTAACATAAAAACCCTTGAGCCAAAATGATCAAAACCCTTGCTTTATGATGCAAAGATAGAAACTTGACTTGAATGCAAGCTAATGACACTCATACAAGTTTGAAAACACTTATATGCATGGAAAATCTCTCATAGAAACCATTTAGAAATTTTATGAAGAGAGTGGAGGCCATGAGAGGTAAAATTTTGCCATAGTTTAGTTGCATGAATGAATAATGAGGATTTAGGATAGGTTAGGGTCTTATTTATAGATTAGGCAAGTGTTTTAGGCCATAGGATTAAACCTAGATTCAATCCAAGCCATCAAAGCATGTCTTGGGGAAGAAGTCAAGTGTAGGAACCATTTAGGGCCTTTAGATTAAAGATGAACCATGAGAACCATCCAAATGCAAAATCTGCATTTGAGCGAATCGGCCCACGGGTTGACAGCCAAACACCCTGGATTAACCCCTAGTCGACCCAGCGAGCTCGAGTCGACCTCAAAAATCGGCCGGTTCGGTTATTCCCCTCTCCCAATTCGCTTTTTTGAACATTTTTGCATATTTATTTATTTAATTTTCAATTATATATATATATCAATATATATATATATATTTCTCTGCGCAACCCATTTCACTTAATTAAGTATACTTTAATTTTGGAATTTTTCGTGAAACTTCGCGAGGCCATATCTTGGTCATACGGACTCCGATTTTCGAAAACTCGGACTCTATTTCGCATATTTTTCCGAGACGAACGCAGTGGCATAGCCCGTTTTCCTTGATTCAGATTTTACAGTTTAATTCTGCCTCCATTTATGTTATAACAGGTTATTGAAAATACGGGTTGTTACATTCACTCTATGCGATTGATATCCATCAATATATAACCTCTGAGCTCGTACGTCTCAGAGAAGGGAGTTAAGCAATAGAATAAATTCTCCGCCGCCAAACAGATATATATTTAATAGAAATCAATCACACAGAATAAAATCCAATGTCAGACACACAGTCCATTTACAAGTTCGTTCTAGGTATGAACGAAACCGGAGGCACCTGGTACCTAATGTATCCATCAATCTCCAAGTACGTCTGGACGATCACCAATTGATTCCCTCCTCCTGGGTGTACAGCCCAATCAAGATCATCAGTAATTATCCAAACGATGTGAAAACCTCCGGTCTTCGACCACCGTCTTCATCCTCGACACATAGTTGAATCAGTTTTTCAGAATGGGATAAACCCGGTCTTTCTGAATAACTCGGGTATATAATAAACAAGTGTTACACAAACACAACATACGCCTCATTCCAGTTTAGAATATTCTTTTGTTCAAATATTCTTGTACTTTGGGAAGGTTCCCATTAACTTTATCAAAGATACATTCTTTAAATTTATTCTTTAATCTTCCTTTGAATATCATTTCAAACCAAATTATGGTTTATCCAAACTAGTCGGGATTAACGAACCTTACAGAAGTAATCATTTGTTTTAATTTCCCAATCCCAACCTATTCATCCCATGAAGTAAAACTGGTAATACTTCATATCTAGCACCACGGTGTTATCAGTAAATTCAGTTACCATTTCACATTCAAATCTAATTAAAGATTTAACTATCGCCTGGTGCAAAACTGGTGATACTCCATTCTCGATCATTTCAATCTAATTAAAGATTCATTGAAACTCCACTTGGTTTTAATCTTCCCAAAAATCAATATTAATGATTATTTAACTTAGGAAATCTTATCCTGTCTTTAACTGGGTTAAAGAACCAATATCATTTAAAACACGGTTCACTACAAACCCAAAATCACATTCCATTAATTATCGGGTTAAAGAACAAGTGGTATTTAAAACACCGTTCACGATAACCCCAAAAATCAATTCAAATTCAATTCAAATTCAATTCAAATGAAATACCATTTAATTTGTATACTTCATTAAATCTAAATAAATTTAATCTTTTTCTCAACTGGGTTTAAGAAAAGTGTTAATGAAGACACCATTCACGACAAGCCCAAATCCCATTTGATATTAAATATACGAGTCTGAATAGAAAATATATCGGCTTATATTCAATATCAAATTCTATGACCAACAAATATCATATTGGAAATAACGGCATAAATATATCTTTCAAATTTCCATAACAATATCTGTATAATCACGAAATCCAACATCGAAATATTCCAAAGACAATTTCGATTCAAATCCATTCCAATTCAATTATTGGAAATTCTGGTTACTTTTTAAAACCCTTTCAAATCCAATTTATTAATTTCAAAAATAAATGGATTAGTCTAGTTCAAAACTAGTTCATTTCGATAAAAATCTATTTTTATCTTTTCAAATATGGAGTTTTTCATCCTAATTCTTTCCAAATCATTTCTTATGATTTTACATAAATTATTACTATTTTTAATAATTTTATCAAGGCCCATACAGTCGATTTCCATCAACGGCCATCGAACTGCACTTACAACGACCTTTTCCAAATTTGATTTGGACATAATTCCAAATCCCACCGTTAGATTTCAAATCTCTAATATTATTAGAAAGATCTTTTCGATACGAACCCAATAGTTCCGGTTCCAGGAGAATCCGACGGTCGGATCTCCCGTAATATCCGTTCGAAGTCAATGGTCGAAATTTGCGAACTGCCGCAGCGCGGCACGTTCTATTCAGGCCATTATATATATATAATATTATATTATATACATATTTCGTCGATTTCCTTTCAAATCGTGTTTTATAAATCGTTTTAAATTCGTTTTCAAAACGATTTCAACTTCGTATTCAATTTCAAATCAAAATTGAATATTCCATATCATCGATATATAAATGATAGTATTTTCAAAACGTTATATTTTGAAATCACTTCCTTTTCTATATTCAATATAAAAATAAATATAATCGATATAAATATCGTTCACGTCTAAATGGCGCATATCTAATCAACACGACTTTTATTCAACACATGAATTTTTATTCTATTCAACACATGAATATTTATTTTATTCAACACATGAATACTTATTCTACTCAACACATGAATATTTATTCTATTCAACACTTGAATTTTCTATTATAATATTCCTTATTTTCCTAATTGGAATGAGGCCCAATCAATTACCATATAGTGTTAATTATATAGATTCCCTACAACACATGTATATAATACCAACGATAAATCACCAACCATCATCCAGAGTAAACCACACAACTGCATAAGCATTAAATATGAATAATTAACGCTTACATAGTCTGTCAACCCATCGATTGACATACAACTAAACAATCGGGATTATTGCACGTTACATATCATCCCAATACCCGTGTGGGGTTTCAAATTAACAAACACAGATTTTTATTTGTGCAGTTGGGCGATGTGTAAAATTTATCATCCCAATCAATATCAGTCAAATAGGTGTACATAAAAAAATCATCCGATTGGTTTATAAATATTTATTTTCTATACACGTTAAAAATTATATTTTTAACTATAAAATATTTATTCAATCCACATCACACAATCAATTTTCACAACACATCAATCAAACAAACAAGTCATCCATGGTCTGTGGACGATAGGTGTCAGGTGCTACTAAGCACCGTCTGCATCCTAGTATATATTTCAACTAGAAAATAAATTAAAAGTGAGAAGTTCTCGCCTAGAAGCTAAACCAAACGCCACGACTCTTCATATGCAGAAAATCTTCGTCATGTTTCCAACGAGATCTGTTTCACGCGGTATATGTTAAAGTCATATTTTTAACAACACTTCTTTATATATTTCAGATTGTAATTTTATAACACTACTTTATATATAAAGATTATATTTCTATGACGCTTAAAAATAATTTTTTAATATATTCAACATAGCTATAAAAATCATATTTTTATCTATTCACCATCGCTATAAAAATCATATTTTAAACTTGCTATTCTATATATAAAAATCGAATTTTTATATTCTTCTCTTCATGATAAAAAATCATTTCTTTATGCTACTATCATACGAATAAAAATCTCATTTTTATCTTGTTATCATATGAATAAAAATCAAATCTTTATTCGCTATTTAGATTTTAAAAATCATGTCTTTTAAATTTTACAAAATAATTTCTTACTATAGAAAAATCTAATTTTTCTAATTTAAAAAAAGCTAACTTTTCTTAATTTAAAAATCTAACCTTTCCATGTGTTATACATATAAAATCAGATATATTAAAATAAAATAAAACAATGTTATTTTTTATAAACACTTACTTTCTACTTATTTAACTAAACTGATTGCATAAGAAAAAAATAGAATTTAATAAAACTCACAGTTCAAATTGGAAATGGGGAGCGGGAAAACGGCGCTACGCCTGAGGTCATCGGGGGGGGGGGGGGGTCCGACATCATCGCTGGTGGGGTGCGGAGGTAGGCCAGCATTGGCGGTGGTAGGTGAGGGCTCGGAGGTGCGGAGTTTGCGTCGGTCTTTGGTTTTAGAAGGAGGGAGAACGAGAATCGATGGAGGAGGAAGAGAGGGGAGAGGGATCGACGTTGGCTGGAGGTGCGGCCGCCTGAGGCGCGGCGTAGGAGGGCGTGGGCGGAGCTGCGATGTGAGGCGGCGGATTTGGAGGATGGAACGACGGGTTGACTGCGGGATTAAATGAATAAGGGTTTGACCCCTAAAGAAATATATATATTAATATTATAATTACTTTATTTTCCAATTCCAAAAGTAACCTTCTCTTTCGTACTCTAAATCTAACCCACCGACTGTCGCCCCTAGCTAAATACCCCCATTCCAAACACAACAGGATATGTTTCGCAAGCCAATTCGGCGGTTACGATCAGTTTTCACTGAAATTAGAATATAAATCATTATATTGAATTTTAAACGCACATTTCTACTTACTGGGGTCACATACGGACCCTAAAAATTCCAGAAAAAATATTTCTAACTTCGTATTGACGATACAGTCCTAACAAAACTAATTTCGTCAAATTTGAAGACCGTTGGAAAAATGGCCATTTTCTGGTCGATCGAAATTGACTAAAACTGTTAAAACACGTTTAACTTCGCCACGCTCACATATCTATTCAGAAAATTATGAATTTTGGAATTTAGCAATAACTTGACATCCCGGATCCAACAAAAGTGGTTTTGTCGAAAACAAAGGTCGTTTGCAAAATTTTCATTCTTAAGGACATTTATATATACATTAAAATATATATAAATTCCACAACGACTTTTCTGAATTTTAAACTTTTAAAATAAAATCTCAGTTTCTTACATCCGTCAGAAAGATATGATCAAATAGTTTCAAATATTTCTTATTTCGTCCAATTCCGACTTAAAACGAATTATGTATATTCATTTGAAATTAGAAATCGAATTTTCAAACTACCACGCCGTTTCAGGCTCGTTTTATAATTAAAATAAAATTATTCATTTTAACTTCGTCGAAATTTAATTTTCCATCGTTATTATTTAAAATAATTTATTTTAAATACCCAAAATTCATTAAAATCGCCAAAATAAAAAATTTAAATTTGCTTAGATTTCCGGGTTATTACAATCTCCCTCACTTAAAACTTTTCGTTCCCGAAAAGGAACGAAGCTAAAAGTTTTTTAACTAATCAACTCAACTTTCAGTATTTTCATTACGGCTTAAGTTCTTCAACTTTTCAGTTTCTAAGAACTTTTCAAATTTTTCAAAAATTTGCCTAACACCCTAAATTTTCGAAAAATTTCTCCATAACCTCCCTTGCACCGGGAGCTTCGGGATATTTCGAATAGCCTCCCATGGCCCTCACCAATCCAAAAAGAAAAAGAAACAGCCAAGCGGCTAGCCGATCGGCTAATAAAATCATCAAAAACCCAAGAAATACAATAAATATGTACCTATTTGTCGGGCAAACAATTTTATTCCTCTTCTCTAGCCTCCTCCTTGCTATGACCTGTTCAACGTAAGTACATGTATATGCATGCAAATGCGACTAATTTTCAATACAATTCACTATTTGGTTCAATTCGGCTAAAGGTTCAACACTTAATTAATCGAACAATAATCAAACAACACAACCATCAATCAATTTGTTGATTATCACTACAAATTCATAATTTTGATATATAGTCAAAAATCACATTTTTGGTGCCAAATCACAACAACAAGCCTTATCTAGTTTTGGTTCTCACACCAGTCAATTGGAAATATATAGAAATCCCACTTTCGAAACTCGAATATAAATTCTGATGATGTTCTTACTATAGCGATCATCAGAACCATCTCTGAGCGACTAGAGTGTGATTCTATATCTATGCAATATATTGAAACTTCAAATACACGCGGATCAGACGTATATGCAGAATCTTTATATACTAGATTGTCCAAATTCAATACAAATAAATATTCAAATATGTTGAATAAGGTTTAAATTTTTTTAAACAAATTTTTTTTTCATTTTTTTTTCAAAACAACAATCTTCACACTCGTTCTAGGATACTACTGATCCTATCTCTAACGAGTCATTCTCATTGGATATTACTAATCCAATCTCTGATGAATTCTTTCATATGGTTCTAATGTTTCTTGTTTTCCGAGCTCTATAAACCAAAGCTCTGATACCAAATGTGACAACAAGGAATTTCGCTCGATCTGAATCGATCGTTAAACCGACAAGACCGTTCGAAACCCCTGATTGTTTTGAGAACACGACAAATCAGAACGCAAACAAAAGAACATTTCATTGTATATTACAACAATTTCATCAGATTACAAGTATGAATAAATATTACACAGGAAATATCAGAGATTTAAATTGCATTTAAATTCATCGCAGCGAAAAAACATAAAAAGAACAACTGAAAACATATACACGGATACAGAGCTTTCCGAATATCACTTCAGTCGTAAATCAGGATCCTGTGAATATAAATCTGCAAAACCAAACTACTAGCTGCCCGTGTCGAAAATAAGGGCACCCAGAGTTTAGGTTAAATCAATAAACTCTAGATCATTCATGTGACCGGTGAGAGAACTAAAATAGTTATTTAAAACTTTACTATAAAGATAGGCAAATCAAGGGACCACTCCGTATAACACTGAACGGGTTTCCTTTCAAGAATACTAGTGCATAAAACAACAGCGCAATGCTAAATAAAGAACAATGAAGCTATTATAAGATGCAGGTCCCATCACACAATGCAACGCAAGCCAGAGGATAGGGTTTTTACCTTATAATAGCCAAGAATGCTTGGTACGTGAAATTTCATGTTTTATTATTACTATAAGTTTATAGTGTCAAAACAATTTCAATCATAAGTATCAATCATAGACGGCATAAGTGCCCCATACCACTATGTCGCCATACTAGGCTCTACAATCAAAACCACAAAGTCACATATTGGAAGTTGGATTTCCATCTGTGAACCGAGGCAAGGGATCGTCCTCAGCCGATTTCGAGACAATCTAGTCCATGTCTCAGGCAAGCGCACATACAAGCCTTAGATCTTCAGGGCCGGTCCGCCGATGTGCATTATTATGCCAGAACACTGCGTTTCCCCGCCCTTTGGGGCGTAAATGAGCCCAATGACTTCATCGGCTCCACATAGTCACCGATATATCCAAGGCGCCTCGCAAGATCAACAACCACACAGGTGAAAATAATATAAATGTCAGGGCTGGTAGGGCACTGACACCACCCTAGCTAGAAAGAAATGCATGCCCTCCTTGATGTCCTCTCCCATTTTTGGTTCATAACCGGGGTGTGAGCCTCACGAATTAACGCTACACAAAGCTATGCCAGCCAGGCGGTGCTTTGATCATCAACCACAAGACTCTGCTTTCCAACAAAAGCCTTGATCGTTTGCCACTTAGGCATGCCACACTGGCAATTCACTCTATGCGATTGATATCCATCAATATATAACCTCTTAGCTCACACGTCTCAGAGAAGGATGTTAAGCAAGAGAATAAATACTCCGCCGCCAAACAGATATATATTTAATAAAAATCAATCACACAGAATAAAATCCAATGTCAGATACACAGTCCATTTACAAGTTCGTTCTGGGTCTGAACGAAACCGGAGGCACCTGGTACCTCGCATATCCATCGATCTCCAAGTATATCTGGACGATCACCAACTGATTCCCTTCTCTTGGGTGTACAGCCCAATCAAGATCATCGGTAATTATCCAAACGATGTGAAGACCTACGGTCTTCGACCACCGTCTTCATCCTCGACACATCGTTGAATCAGTTATTTAGAATGGGATAAACCCGATCTTTCTGAATAACTCGCGTACATAATAAACAAGTGTTACGCAAACATAACATATGCCTCATTCCAATTCAGAATATTCTTTTGTTCAAATATTCCTATACTTTGGGAAAGGTTTCCATTAATTTTATCAAAGATACATTTTTTAAATTTATTCTTTGATCTTCCTTTGAATATCAATTCAAACCAAATTATGGTTTATCCAAACTAGTCGGGATTAACGAACCTTACCGAAGTAATCATTTGTTTTAATTTCCCAATCCCAACCTATTCATCCCATGAAGTAAAACTGGTAATACTTCATAACACCACAGTGTTATCGGTAAATTCAATTACCATTTCACGCTCAAATCTAATTAAAGATTTAACTATCGCCTGGAGAAAAACTGGTGATACTCCGTTCTCGATCATTTCAATCTAGTTAAAGATTCATTAAGACTCCACTTGGTTTTAATATTCCCAAAAATCAATATTAATGATTATTTAAATTGGGAAATCTTATCCTGTCTTTAACTGGGTTAAAGAACCAATATCATTTTAAACACGGTTCACTATAAACCCAAAATCACATTTCATTAATTATCGGGTTAAAGAACAAGTGTTATTTAAAACACCATTCATGATAAACCCAAAAATCAATTCAAATTAAATTCAAATTAAATACCATTTAATTTGTATACTTCATTAAATCTAAATAAAAAGATTTAATCTTTTTCTGAACTGGGTTTAAGCAGTGTTAATGAAGACACCATTCACGACAAAACCAAATCTCATTTGATATTAAATACACAGATCTGAATAGAAAATATATCGGCTTATATTCAATATCAAATTCTATGACCAACAAATATCGTATTGGAAATAACGATATAAATATATCTTTCAAATTTACATAACAATATCTGTATAATCACGAAATCCAACATCGAAATAATCCAAAGACAATTTCGATTCAAATCCAATTCAATTATTGGAAATTCTGGTTACTTTTTAAAACCCTTTCAAATCCAATTTATTTATTTCAAAAATAAATGGATTATAATTCTAGTTCAAAACTAGTTCATTTCGATAAAAATTCATTTTTATCTTTTCAAATATGGAGTTTTTCATCCCAATTCTTTCCGAATCATTTCTTATGGTTTTACACAAATTATTACTATTTTTAATAATTTTATCAAGGCCCGTAAAGTCGATTTCCATCAACGGCCATCAAACTACACTTACAGTGACCTTTTCCAAATTTGATTTGGACATAATTCCAAATCCCACCGTTAGATTTCAAATCTCTAATATTTGTTAGAAAGCACTTTTCGATACGAACCCAACGGTTCTGGTTTTAGGAGAATCCGACGGAAGTCAATGGTCGAAATTCGCGAACTGCCGCAGTGCGGCGCATTCTATTCAGGCCATTATATATATAATATATATTATATATATTTCGTCGATTTCTTTTCAAAACGTATTTTGTAAATCGTTTTAAATTCATTTTCAAAATGATTTCAATGGAATATTCAATTTCGAATCAAAATTGAATATTCCATATCATCGATATATAAATGATAGTATATTCAAAACGTTATATTTTGAAATCACTTCCTTTTCTATATTCATTATAAAAACGAATATAATCAATATAAATATCGTTCACATCTAAATGACGCATATCTAATCAACAAGGCTTTTATTCAACACATGAATGTTTACTCTATTCAACACATAAATATTTATTCTATTCAACACATGAATATTTATTATATTCAACACATAAATATTTATTCTATTCAACACCTGAATTTTCTATTATAATATTCCTTATTTTCCCAATTGGAATGAGGCTCAATCAATTACCATATCATGTTAATTATATGGATTCCCTACAACACATGTATATAATAGCAATGATAAATCATCAACCATCATCCAGAGTGCTCCACACAACTTCATAAGCATTAAATATGAATAATTAATGCTTACACAGTCTTTAAACCCATCGATTGACATACAAATAAACAATCTGGATTAGTGTACGTCAAAAATCATCCCAATACCCGTGCGGGGTTTCAAATCAACAAATACAGATTTTTATTTGTGCAGTTGGGCGATGTGTAAAATTTATCATCCCAATCAATATCAGTCAAATGGGTGTACATAAACAAATCGTCCGATTTGTTTATAAATATTTATTTTATATACACGATAAAAACTATATTTTTAACTATAAAATATTTATTCAATCCACATCACACAATCAATTTTCACAACACATCAATCAAACAAACAAGCCATCCATGCTCTGTGGACGATGGGTGTCGGGTGCTACTAAGCACCGTCTGCATCCTAGTATATATTTCAACTAGAAAATCAATTAAAAGTGAAAAGTTATCACCTAGAAGCTAAACCAAACGCCATGACTCTTCATACGTAGAAAATCTTCATCGTGTTTCCAACGAGATCTGTTTCACGCGGTATATGTTAAAATCATATTTTTAACAAGACAACTTTATATATTTCAGATTATAATTTTATAACACTACTTTCTATATAAAGATTATATTTCTATGACGCTTAAAAATAATATTTTTATATATTCAACATCGCTATAAAAATCATATTTTTATCTATTCACCATCGCTATAAATATCATATTTTTAACTTGCTATTCTATATATAAAAATCGAATTTTTATATTCTTCTCTTCATGATAAAAAATCATTTCTTTATGCCGCTATCGTACGAATAAAAATCTCATTTTTATCTCGCTATCATATGAATAAAAATCAAATCTTTATTCGCTATTTAGATTTTAAAAATCATGTCTTTTATATTTTACAAAATCATTTCTTACTATAGAAAAATCTAATATTTCTAATTTAAAAAAAATCTAACTTCTCTTAATTTAAAAATCTAACCATTCCGTGTGCTATACATATAAAATCAGATATATTAAAATAAAATAAAATAAAACAATGTTATATTTTATAAACACTTACTTAATTTCTACTTATTTAATTAACTAAACTGGTTGCATAAGAAAAAAAATAGAATTTAATAAAACTCACAGTTCAAATTGGAAGTGGGGAGGGGAAAAACGGCGCTGCGCCTGAGGTCATCAGGGGGTCCGGCGTCATCGCTGGTGGGGTACGGAGGTGGGCCAGCATTGGTGGCGGTCGGTGAGGGCTCGGAGTTGCTGGGTTTACGTCGGTCTTTGGTTTTAGAAAGAGGGAGAACGAGAATCGAGAGAGGAGGAAGAGAGAGGGGATGGATCGACGTTGGCTGGAGGTGCCGCCGCCAAATGCGCGACGGAGGAGGGCGTGGGCGGAGCTGCGATGTGGGGCGGCGGATTTGGAGGGTGGAACGACGGGTTGACTATGGGATTAAATGAATAAGGGTTTGACCCCCAAAGAAATATATATATTAATATTATAATTATTTTATTTTCCAATTCCAAAAGTAACCTTCTCTTTCGGACTCTAAATCTGTAACACCCCACATCCGTTAATGTCACTCACAAAGGGAATGCACTAAGTTCTGTGGAGCATTTAAGGTAAAAGATGCAGATAAATTACAAGACAGATAATTAAATCAGCGGTAAATAAAAACTTTACTTTATTGATAAAATACTTTGTACAACAATTGTTTTCCAATACCAGAGTATCTGTCTTACAAAATAGAGAAGCATAAAATAACATTTATATTCCCCAATGTAGCATGAGCCAGCCATAACAGTGGAAAAGAGAATCAAACAAAACTTCGACTAATCTTCAAGCTTGGAAACAAAAATGAGCTAAGTAGTAATGTTCCCTCCCTGCGAACCTGGAGGGTGAGGGGAGGGGGAACGGAAGACAAGAAAGCGAAAGGAAACTGTGTCAGACATAAAGTCTGCTAAGTTCAATAACTTTCAGCATGTGAACAGGTAAAAAGTACATGGCATGAATTAAATTTATACAAGACTACACCATGATTACGGGAATCATAAGGTAAGCACAAGATATGATAAGGTAAGATAAACTGGATGCACTACTTTACTTTCTCTGCTTCGCCACTACCTTGTTATTCTAATTTCTATATCCCTGCACCACCTAACTAGTAATCTGTATAAACTGATAAGAACAGATACGTGATCCCAATTCCCACAATTTTGGTTGTTTCAAGTGTACATCTATCATTTATTACCCAGGTCTAACCTAGGGTTTTATATCGAGCGCATTCTAGATCCAACCAAGTTTTTCGCTACCTAGGGCTACTGGGGTTTATGCTACCTATTGAACGGTTCTCGGATTTTAGGGTTTACGCGACTTAGGTCCAACTAGGGATTATGCTACCTATCAAGCGACGCCCCTAATCTAGGACACACTACCCAGAGTGGTATATGTTCCTAGACTTTCCCCACATATGTGTCGTGGATCGTTATCGCTGTCTAGATGCACATATCCTCTATATGTGCGACCCGAGTCTCGTTGCTGGGCAAATCAAGAAACACAGAACTCGGTCGGGAGCTTCCATATATCTACCGATGCAGATGCTAAGGTCTGTTTTTCTAGTGGCTATGGTCCCACCTGAACCCTCCCTCAACTAATGAAAGGCACACCTTGAAAAATGAGAGCAATACGCAGGACCCCATGCCCCACTAACCTATGGACATCCACATCCATAACTAGATAGCAAGTATATGGTCTTTTGGAGTTCTCAGCCTTTCCGCTTCACGTATCTCGATTGACTCAAGATGCTAGGTAGATGACGAGGGCTACTGGTCTTGCCGAATCACGCTGGTCCATCCTAGTCTTTAGGTTGCCTTATATTGCAACTAAGGCATACCCTTGGTTCTTCTAACGTAGACCTTAACCTCTGTGAGCCTAGGCGGATCATCTACAGCCTCATAGAGGGATCCAAGAGTACCCTCATGTCCCCACGAAGCCGCGAGCTTCGTAACCCAGTTCGTTGGAGCCTTCTTTAAGATCAGATGGACGTTCGCTCCTTCTCGTGTTCTACTAAGGTTTACTACTTAGTTCCCTTAGCTAAGGTTTACTACTTAGTTTCCTGAATCGTCTTTTTCTTAACTAAGGTTTACAACTTAGTCCTCTTAACTAAGGTTTACTACTTAGTTCTTTTTCTCGTCCTGTTGGATTGGTTAAGTGTTACTAGTCAATTCAAGTTAACTTAACCCATTCGTTCGTCATGTTAAACTAGTTAAGTGTTATCAGTAGTTCATGTTGACTTAACCCTATCACAAATCAAGTTATATTGGTTAAGTATTTCTTATTACTAACCCCACCCCTTTATCTTGTATCGGTTAAATGTCCCCTTTAACTTAACCCTAATATCTATTTAATTCACATGCTTTAATGGTTAAGTATTGTCCCTTCATGTTTTAACTTAACCTGGTTCATTTGTCTCCCTATGATGGCTAAGTGTTGTAAGTTTACTTAACTCCACCTTCTAGTTAACATGTTAAATTGGCTAAGTGTATTTTACTTAACCCCACCTTCTAGTCTAGTTAACATGTTATAATGGTTAAACCTTTTCTTACCTCACCCACTTGTTTAGTCAACATGTTATAACAGTTATTTAACCCCTACAAGTCTTGTTAGCATGTTAAGTTGGTTATGGACTTAACTCTCCCATTCTAGCTTAACCGTTTCTTAGCTTTAAATTATTCTTTAAAGCATCAACCACTCACATTAGACAGATATCTTTGCGGTTACTGGATTTGCCGGTCGATTCCGGGCTGATTTACACCGCAACTCAGTCTAACCTCGGGTCCTTTTGGTATCAATGCTCTAACCACCCACATTAGATAGGTATTGTTATGGCTGCTGGATTTACCGGGCGGTTCCGGGCAGTCTTGTACCGTAACTCAATCTAACCTCGGGTTAGGCATATTCGTCTTTCCCTAGATTTACATATTTATCTTGTTTGTCTATATGTAAATTGCTAACGACTCTTTTAAACAAATTTGGCCTATGTTATATTCATTTGTCATGCCCACTAACATACCTGTATTCTAGGCCCAAATCTTGATTTACTGATCATTTAACCCAACTTGCAGTTTTATGCCAATTTAGATCTAGTATTCTCATTTATAGTTCATGTCAAAACTAGATTTGATACTCTAGTTTTCAGTTTATGTCCAAAACTTGGCTTACATGCCAATAACATACTTTGCGGCCAATTAACAATTTACCATTATATGCCCAAGTCTAATATGCATGTAATATTTACTATTACAGCCAATTCAGATTTATATCAACATGTATATTAAGCCAAATTATAAATTAAGCTAAGCCTAAATCCCCTCCCCATCGTAGTCGTACGTATAACATGATTTTATAAGTTTTTAAGTACTTATGAAATGAAACTAGCAAAAGGATCAGGGGATAAGTACGAGAATTTGACATAAAAGAATAGGCATGCGTAAACGAACCAAATGCAAAGATAATGGTTTCAATAAGTTTGATGTACATAATAGTGAACAGGAATAAACTAGACAAGCTACATCATAAATATAAGATCAACATAATTTAGGGAATAGGCATAGGTGATTTGGTCCAACATGATGCCAGTTCAGTGTATAACTTGATTTGTAGCTATAGTGTTATGGGCATACGCACATAACCATACTGGTCAAAGGCAATTAACCACAATAGTCCTAGGCAATTAACCACAAAACAGTCCTAGGCAATTAACCACAATAGTCATAGTCATGGTTTCATAGTTATTAATCATGTGCGATTAAACACAATAGTCTTGGATAATTAACCAAAATAGACCTAGGCAATTACCCTAAATAGTCATAGGCAATTAACTGTAATAATTTCAAAGTCATGGTCATGGACAATAGACTTATAATCATAGGCAGTAATCTCATAGTCATGAGTCATAGGTGATTAGCCACAATTGTCCTTGTCATAGTCATAGGCGATAGTTTTATGTTCACGGTCATAGGCATAGGCATAGTCTTATGTTCACAAGGCATAGGCATAGTCTCATGTTCAATGTCATAGGCATATGCTATTAACAATAGTTTCAACGTCATAGGCATAGGCACAGTCTCATCGGTAATTAATCTCAATAGTTCTTAATCGGATCCAACGGCATATTCAAATGAGAGGATCATGCATATTCTTATATCCATTTAATTGCATGCCACAAATAGATCTAGACGTTCAAATCTAAAAAGTAACTGACTTACATTGATCGGCTTTAGAAAAGGATAATAAGATAACGTTGAGGTGATTTGCTATGATTCGCGCGACGTTGCTTGAAGCCGTTGAATTAGCCATTCCTTCCCTTCTTGAAGCTCTAACTTGATTTGAATCTCCAATTTGCAATTCCTAGCCGTAGTCTTCAAGAATATGTTTTATTTTAATTTATTTATTTCAATTATTCTAGAGGCAACATAAGGAGAGAATGAAATGGTGTAAAGAGAATGAGGCTAGGAGGCTGTTTATATAGGATTAGGCGGACGAATTTAGACAAAAAACGTGACCAGATACATCAGAATGAACCTAGGCTCAGAACTGGGTTCTGGCACCAGGTCGATACTATGGTCGACCTGGTCCCTGGGAGGTCGACACTTTGGTCGACCCCCAGGTCGACCTAGTCCTGGGCGGGAAATTTCCCGCCCAGCCTATTCTGGATTTTTGAATTCGAATTTGAATTTGAATTTCGAGCTGTTTTTTCTATTCTGAAAATTCCTTAAACTTCGGAGGGTCATATCTCCCTCATACAGACTTCATTTCTCGAAAACTCGGACTCATTTCCAAGCAGAATTTCGAGACGAACGCAATGGCGCAACCCGTTTCCCTTGATTATTATTTTAAAATTTAATTCTGCCTTGATTTATGGTTTTAACATGTTATAAAAATACAGTGTTTTACATTCTCACCCCTTAAAATGATTTCGTCCTCGAAATTTTCAAGTTAGGAAGAATGTATCCTACCATCCAATCAACCGTCTACTCAACCATTCAATCATAGGCATTCATTGTTCTTAAAAATATTTCTAATGCTTTCATGTTCATATGCATAGTGTGTGTATATGTCTTTATCTAATGCAAAATCAGGCAGTCTACTAATTCAGTTGACCTTCTAAATGCGAATTATGTCAGTTACATGCGTCCAACCATGTATGCAAGCATCCCTAGTTACGTAAATACAACATTTGTGTATAGCCATTCATCCATATGCAACATCCATATGATAACATATCCAGTTAAATCTGTTAAGCAATTACATATATGCTAATGCAATATGAAAGTGACTGAGTCGTTCTAGGGCCTATGGTGTGTATATGCATCCACGAGCAACCATTTGCAACCATCAATCATAACATGTATCAGCTACATGTTTACATCCATTGGCTTCTACTAAGGATCAATGATACACCCTAGAGGATATACCTTAAAAGCTAGAAAGTATGCATAAAATTCCTAGAAAAGGAGATCAAGGATGTACCCTTAAGAAAAAGGGTATGATGCGTGTATCTAATCTTCAGTCCTCTAATTCGCATCTTCTTGAGCTTCACTATTCTATACCTTATCTAATTAATCTTCACGATTGCGAGGCTTCTTGACCTCCATTTCCGAAAATGTCATTGATCGGATAACTGGCTTTTCATTGTTAACTGGATACATGCGGAAGTCTATCCCGCGTTTTAGGGGTAAACTCCTAACTTAATCAAAAACATCTGTGTACTCATGGACTACCCTAACGGATTTCAAATCGTCGATAAATGCATTAGGCGATTCTAGCTAGCTAAGCCTAACTGATTCTTTACTCGGAATCTCGAGGATATTTCCAAGGCAAGTCAAAAGTCTAACTACCCTCCTTTCAGGGTTACTAGCCAACCAACCCATGTGTAGAATCAACTCATAGCCCATGGAACCAAAAAACTTAAGCATTACACTTAAACTCAACACTTAATATCGTTATTCTCAAATCTTTACCAACCAAAGGTAAATGGGCCGAAACATCCATTGGATTTGAGATACTAATGGGATCTTCTATTATACAAGTACTAAGGTGCAGGGACTCAGCTATGGAAGTAGATATGAACAAATGCGAAGCGCTAAGATCAAAAGAGTACTAACTGGTTGATCCAAACGAAAAAGCTAAACTTTTCCAATAGAGATTTTTACTATCTCTCTCAGGTATTCTGGTGGTGAAAGCATGCACTTGCCCTTCTGAAAATCCTGTCCCTCGTCCTTGCCCTTGTCCTTAATTATATGCCCTATCCTACCATGGAAAAGATACTTCCTCTCATCTTAGGTTTTATAATTCCTTCTTCCTTTGTGAGTCGAGTTTATATCCATGAATTTCTCATCCTTGCGTTGAGCTCCCTAGCCATTCTCCCTCACCCTCATCTTTACCATCCCTGTGTAATCATATTGACAAGTTTCTCAAAAGCGACCTCCATCGCACGGAAAACCCTCCAAAGCTTGAAAGAAAACTAGCAGCAGGTGAAACTACCTGGCTATAGATGGAAGTCGGGCACTACTTTGCCCTTTGATAGGTATTGTAGTCTTATCAAGCCTATGGAACTGTGCCGCGATGAGGTTACCTCCCAGAAAGCCAGGAGCCCCGAAGACTCAAGAAAGAAGGGGACAAGAATTCAAACAGAGGATCAGAAGATAGTGCGTATGGATTTTGGGGAATATGCCTTTAAAACAAAACTTTTCTTTTGAAAAAATGCTTCTTTTAAAACCGTTGAAAATAATTTTTTCAAATCTTTTATCTGATCCAGTAACCTTCAGCTCTGATACCACGTGTAACACCCCACATCCATTAGTGTCACTCACAAAGGGAATGCACTAAGTTCTATGGAGAATTTAAGGTAAAAGATGCAGATAAATTAAAAGATAGATAATTAAAGTAGCGGTAAATAAAAACTTTACTTTATTGATAAAATAGTTTGTACAACAATTGTTCTCCAATACCAGAGTATCTGTCTTACAAAATAGAGAAGAATAAAATAACATTTATATTCCCCCAATGTTGCATGAGCTAGCCATTGCAGTGGAAAAGAGAATCCAAGCAAAACTTCGACTAATATTCAAGCTTGGAAAGAAAACTGAGCTTAGTAGTAATGTTCCCTCCCTGCGAACCTGGGGAGGGGGGCGAATAGAAGACAAGAAAGTGAAAGGAAACGGAGTCAGACATAAAGTCCAGTAAGTTCAGTAACTTTCAGCATATTAACAGGTAAAAAGTACATGGCATGAATTAACTGTATACAAGACTACACCATGATAACGGGAATCATACGGTTAGCACAAGATATGATAAGGTAAGATAAATTGGATGCACTACTTTACTTTTTCTGCTTCGCCGACCTTGTTATTCTAATTTCTATATCCCTGAACCACCTAACTAGTAATCTGTATAAACTGATAAGAACAGATACGTGATCCCAATTCCCACAATTTTGGTTGTTTCAAGTGTACATCTATCATTTATTACCTAGGTCTAACCTAGGGTTTTATATCGAGTGCATTCTAGATCCAACCAAGTTTTTCGCTACCCAGGGCTACTGGGTTTTATGCTACCTATTAAACGGTTCTCAGATTTTAGGGTTTACGTGACCTAGGTCCAACTAGGGATTATGCTACCTATCGAATGACGCCCCTAATCTAGGACACACTACCCAGAGTGGTATATGTTCCTAGAATTTCACCACGTATGTGTCGTGGATCGATATCGCTATCTAGATGCACATGTCCTCTATATGTGCGACTCGAATCTCGTGGCAGGGCAAATCAAGAAACACGGAACTCGGTCGGGAACTTTTTGATATCTGCCGATGCAGATGCTAACGTCTGTTTTTCTAGTCGCTATGGTCCCACCTGACCCCACCCTCAACTAATGAAAGGCACACCTTGAAAAATGAGAGCTATAAGCAGGCCCCCCATGCCCCCACTAACCTATGGCCATCCGCAACCATAACTAGATAGCAAGTATATGGTCTTTTGGAGTTCTCCGCCTTTTCGCTTCACGTATCTCGATTGACTCAAGATGGTAGGTAGACGACGAGTTGCTATCACAGGGCTACTGGTCTCGCCGAATCACGTTGGTCCATCCTAGTCTTTAGGTTGCCTTATATTGCAACCAAGGCATACCCTTGGTTCTTCAAACGCAGACCTTAACCTCTGTGAGCCCAGGCGGATCATCTGCAGCCTCACAAAGGGATACCAAGAGTCCCCTCACGTCCCCTCGAAGCTGCGTGCTTCGTAACCCAGTTCGTTGGAGCCTTCTTTAAGATCAGATGGACGTTTGCTCCTTCTCGTGTTCTACTAAGGTTTACTACTTAGTTCCCTGAACTAAGGTTTACAACTTAGTTTCCTGAGTCGTCGTTTTCTTAACTAAGGTTTACAACTTAGTCCTCTTAACTAAGGTTTACTACTTAGTTCTTTTTCTCGTCATGTTGCATTGGTTAAGTGTTACTAGTCAATTCAAGTTAACTTAACCCATTCGTTCGTCACGTTAAACTGGTTAAGTGTTATCAGTGGTTCATGTTGACTTAACCCTACCACAAATCAAGTTATATTGGTTAAGTATTTCTTATTACTTAACCCCACCCCTTCATCTTGTATTGGTTAAGTGTCCCCTTTAACATAACCCTAACATCTATTTAATTCACATGCTCTAATGGTTAAGTATTGTCCCTTCATGTTTTAACATAACCTTGTTCATTTGTCACCTTATGATGGCTAAGTGTTGTAAGTTTACTTAACTCCACCTTCTATTTAACATGTTAAATTGGCTAAGTGTATTTTACTTAACCCCACCTTCTAGTCTAGTTAACACGTTATAACGGTTAAACCTTTTCTTAACCTCACCCACCTACAAGTCTTGTTAACATGTTAAGTTGGTTATGGACTTAACTCTCCCATTCCTACTTAACTGTTTCTTAGCTTTAAATTATTCTTTAAAGAACCAACCACTCACATTAGACAGATATCGTCGCGGTTACTGGATGTGCCGATCGGTTCCGGGCAGATTTACACCGCAACCCAGTTTAACCTCAAGTCCTTTTGGTCTCAATGCTCTAACCACCCGCATTAGATAGGTACTGTTACGGTTGTTGGATTTGCCGGGCGGTTCCGGGCAGTCTTATACCGTAACTCAATCTAACCTCGGGTTAGGCATATTCGTCTTTCCCTAGATTTACATATTTATTCTGTTTGTCTATATGTAAATTGCTAACGACTCTTTTAAACAAATTAGCCTATGTTATATTCATTTGTCGTGCCCACTAACATACCTGTATTCTAGGCCCAAATCTTGATTTACCGACATTTTAACCCAACTTGCAGTTTTATGCCAATTTAGATCTAGTATTCTCATTTACAGTTCATGTCAAAACTAGATTTGATACTCTAGTTTCCAGTTTATGCCCAAAACTTGGCTTAAATGCCAATAACATACTTTGCAGCCAATTAACAATTTACCATTATACGCCCAAGTCTAATATGCATGTAATATTTACTATTACAGCCAATTCAGATTTATATCAACATGTTTGTTACGCCAAATTATTAATTAAGCTAAGCCCAAATTCCACCCCCTCCCCCCTGCCATAGTCGTACGTATAACATGATTTCATAAGTTTCTAAGTACTTATGAAATGAAACTAGCAAAAGGATCAGGGGATAAGCACGAGAATTTAACATAAAATAATAGGCATGCAAAAGCGAACCAAATGCAAAGATAACGGTTCCAATAAGTTTGATGTACATAACAGTGAACAGGAATAAACTAGACAAGCTACATCATAAATATAAGATCAACATTACTTAGGGAATAGGCATAGGTGATTTGGTCCAACATGATGCAAGTTCGGTGTATAACATGATTTGTAACTATAGTGTTATGGGCATTCGCAACTAACCATAATAGTCAAAGGCAATTAACCACAATAGTCCTAGGCAATTAACCACAAAATAGTCCTAGGCAATTAACTACAATAGTCATAGTCATGGTTTCATAGTTATGAATCATGGGCAATTAAACACAATAGTCATGGATAATTAACCAAAATAGTCCTAGGCAATTACCCTAAATAGTCATAGGCAATTAACTGTAATAATTTCAAAGTCATGGTCATGGACAATAGTCTTATAATCATAGGCAGTAATCTCATAGTCATGAGTCATAGGTGATTAGCCACAATTGTCCTTGTCATAGTCATAGGCGATAGTTTTATGTTCATGGTTCTAGGCATAGGCATAGTCTTATGTTCACAGTCATAGGCATAGGCATAGTCTCATGTTCACAGTCATAGACATAGGCTATTAACAATAGTTTCAACGTCATAGGCATAGGCACATGCTCATCGGTAATTAATCTCAATAGTTCTTAATCGGATCCAAAGGCATATTCAAATGAGAGGATCAGACATATTCTTATATCCATTTAATTACATGCCACAAATAGATCTAGACGTTCAAATCTAAAAAGTAATTGACTTACATTGATCGGCTTTAGAAAAGGATAGTAAGATAACGTTGAGGTGATTTGCTATGATTCGCACGACGTTGCTCGAAGCCGTTGAGTTAGCCGTTCCTTCCCTTCTTGAAGCTCTAAATTGATTTGAATCTCCAATTTGCAATTCTTAGCCGTAGTCTTCAAGAATATGTTTTATTTTAATTTATTTCAATTATTACAGAGGCAGCATAAGGAGAGAATGAAATGGTGTAAAGATAATGAGGCTGTTTATATAGGATTAGGCGGACGAATCTAGACAGAAAACGTGACTAGATACATCAGAATGAACCCAGGCTCAGAACTGGGTTCTGGCACCAGGTCGACCCCAGGATGACACTATGGTCGACCTGGTCCCTGGGAGGTCGACACAATGGTCGACCTGGTCCTGGGCGGGAAATTTCCCGCCCAGCCTATTCTGGGTTTGTGAATTCGAATTTGAATTTCGAGCTGTTTTTCTGTTCCGAAAATCCCTTAAACTTCGGAGAGTCATATCTCGCTCATACGGACTCCGTTTCTCGAAAACTCAGACTCATTGCCAAGCAGAATTTCGAGACGAACGCAATGGTGTAACCCATTTCCCTTGATTCTTATTTTAAAATTTAATTCTGCCTTGATTTATGGTTTTAACATGTTATAAAAATACGGGCTGTTATAAAATCTAACCCACCGACTGTCGCCCCTAGCTAAATACCCCCATTCCGAACATAATAGGAAATGTTTCGCAAGCCAGTTCGGCTGTTATGATCAGTTTTCACTGAAATTAGAATATAAATCATTATATTGAATTTTTTATGCACATTTCAATTTGCTGAGGTCACATACGGATCCTAAAAATTTCAGAAAAATTATTTCTAACTCTGTATTGACGATACAGTCCTAACAAAACTAATTTCATCAAATTTCAAGACAGTTTGAAAAATGTCCATTTTTTGGTCGATCGAAATTGACTGAAATTGTTAAAACACGTTTAACTTCGCCACGCTCACATATTTATTCAGAAAATTATGAATTTTGGAATTTAGCAATAACTTGACATCCCGGATCCAACAAAAGTGGTTTCATCGAAAATGAAGATCGTTTGCAAAATTTCCATTCTTAAGGGCCTTTATATATATATTAAAATATATATAAATTCCACAGCGACTTTTCTGAATTTTAAACTGAACATATCTTTCAACTTTTAAAAAGAAATCTTAGTTTCTTACATCCGTCAGAAAGATATAATCAAACAGCTTCAAATATTTCTTATTTCGTCCAATTCCTACTTAAAACAAATTATGTATATTCATTTGTAATTAGAAATCGAATTTTCAAACTACCGCGCCATTTCAGGCTCGTTTTATAATTAAAATAAAATTATTCGTTTTAACTTTGTCGGAATTTAATTTTCCGTCGTTATTATTTAAAATAATTTATTTTAAATACCAAAAATTCATTAAAATCGCCAAAATAAATTTTTTAATTTGGCTCGGATTTCCGGGTTATTACAACCCCTATCCTTTTCAGAAAATATTCAGATACTTACAGACTACTAGTATAGATCAGATTATTAAATGATTCTTAGGAAAATAAGCACGATAAAACCCCACCATATCCCACAAAGCCCAGAGAGTATGCGTCATAGTCAACTTAACGCCCAACACAGATACCCTCAAACCCCAATGTATCACAAACAGATATTTCGTAATCCTTATGTGGTTTGAGACTATAGCGGGATCAGAAACAAGACTAGTATTAAAGTGTAGAGTCTAAATTATAGAATCAAAATGCCAGAATCAAAAAGAGTTTTAACTCAATAATAAGATAAGGAAATTAAACCTTCTGCAGAAATTTTCCTATCTCTATCCTATCTACCAGCCACGTGAGCATTCACCTGCCCTTCAGAAGTAGGTCCTCTCCTCTGCCCCTTCCCTCGTTTCTTCGAACAGTCCCTAGTGAAGTGTCCCATCTCACCATAGTTGAAGCAAGTGCCCTTCCCCTTTCTGTAATCCTTGTTCAGATGAGTCAAGCTTCCACAAGTAAAGCACTTTTTCTCCTTCTTATCTACAGACTTTTCATCCTTCTTTAACCAATCTGCTGGTTGAAAATTCCTCCCATCGTCTATCTCAAAAATACCAACAAGTCCTCCACTTCGTTGAGCCAACTTCTAGCCTCAACAAATGTCTCAGTTCCATAAGCAGTTTTCCGCACGGAAGTCCTTATACATCTTAAAAAAAGCATCTATACGCGGAGGAAGAGATTCAAAAGGGAAAGAGGAAGGAACTCGAAATAAAGAATCGAAAGAAAGATATATGGATTTTGGGGATTATGTTTTTCAAAATAAACTTTGCTTTTGAAAATTATTCCTTTTTAATACCTTTTTGAAAATAGTTTTCAAAAACTTTTATCTAATCTGGTAACCTTCAGCTCTGATACCAAGTGTAACACCCATGTCCGTTAATGTCACTCACGAAGGGAATGCATTAACTTCCATGAAGCATTATAAGTAAACAAAACAGAATATTACAAGAGAGATACGTAAAGTAGTACTTGAATAATTTATAACTTTATTACAACAGAAACAAAAATAAGTTTGTTTACATCCTTTAGAATCACAATACCAAAAACCCAAGTACAGAAGTATCTGTTTTATACCAAAATCCTTCAGAATGCATAGTTTTAAAACCATAATCCCCATCATAAACTACCATAAGAAGGTAGAGTCAAAGCCAAGCAATACTTCAAGCACTTCAAGCAGAGAGAATCTGAATCAAGCTCCTATGTTTCCACCCTGAGCACCTAGGGGGGAACGAGAAGAAAAAGAGGCGAAAACAAACGAGGTCAGACATAAAGTCTGGCGAGTCCAGTGACTTTCAGCATATAAACAGATAGTAGTATCCTGACATGTAAATAAAGCTGGATGAAAGATTATAGCAACAGGAATAGCAGGTATGCTTAAGTTAAACAGAAGAAACAGAATGATATAGACCAAGATGTGATTCTTACCTATACCTTACTCCTCTGCACTAATACTTAGTATAACAGGATTAGGTGTTATCCAAATGTCTAAATTGAAACAGAAACGGAAACAGAATAATCTCTACAGAAATAGAATGCTAGTAATGGGCCTTTACCACCCCAACAGAGATAGAAGGTACAAAAACAGAATACTAATAATGCACCTTTACCACCCAACAGATTTACGAAACAGGTTTATTAGATTCATCCACCCAGTTGATTTACCCTTATCTGCCCAACACGTTTTAGGCATCATATTTATCCAAGATTTGCATTAATTAAATACTAATGAATAAATCTCTCACGTCAGGTCGGTAGCTTATGGCCGTTGGATGTGTCGGGCGGTTCCAGGCAGACTTCTGCCACAAGCCAGACCTAACCTCATGTCTAAGCATATTTTAGCTATGCCTACGAGCTCTCACATTAGACTGATAGTTTGCAGTTGTTGGTTAAGCCAGTTGGGTTAGGGCAGGCTTCTACCGCAAACAGAGTCTAATGTCGTGTCTCAGCATTCTTATTTTTAGCTAAAGTATTCATTCACAGATTATGCTAATATCAGATTAATTTTGCTAATTCAACAAATTTTAGATTATTCAAAGTTCTATTAACTTGTTTTGCTCAATTTAGATCGATCCTACATATTTTGATACCCCAAATTACCGTATTTAGTTTCAACAGATTTAGCAGATTAGGCAATTTAACAGATTTAATAATCCCTTAAGATTTCATTGACATACCTCGCCTAATCATAAAATTAAGCCTAATTTTACATGCCCGAATTATGGTCATAATTCACAATATAACATATGCCCCAAATTTTAGTTAAATTTACACACTACAGAATATACTCTAAAAACCCCAAATCATGGTATACAAATATGAATTATGCTAAATTATAGCCTTTGATTTCAGCATATGCCTAATATCCAAAATCCCCATTTAGGCGTATTCACATTTAATAGTTATCTATTTTAATGTAGATCTTTGCGCCTAAGTCATATGCACAACAATTCTCCTTCTTCCAAATCATAGAATATCATATATAGTATGCCCAGATCCAAATCTTAAATTACAACATATGTTCTTTTCTCAAATCAGTCACAAATCAATCATGTCTAATTATCATCATTCACTATTTTTCCCAAATTTAGCGTTCGTGCATCAATCTCTTATGAGATTTGTCTCAGGCTTGTGGTAGCCTGGCTATAGAACAGAAGGAAGGAAGAGATACATAATAATTACTATAATATTAATAAGATAGATCTACACAGAAAAACTGATCTGATAACCAAGAATATGCATAATCTAAAATTAAGATTTATAGCCATGTCAAGATCATAATTAAATTTCATATCTAAAAATAACTGTACTCACCTTGGTTGGATTCTAAAAGAAAAAGGGTTGTAGTTGTTCTCTTTTAATCCTATTTAGATTGGAAAAAGAAGAAGCGCTAGTTCTAGCTTAGGTTTCAGCAGAGTAGAGATGCCATTGATTTATTTTAATTTGAATTGAGGCAGCATAGCGTTACAATGGTTTGGTGTGGAGAGAAAGTGGGGTTTGTTGGTGTTTAAATAGCATAGGGATCAATGAATCTGGTCAGAACGGGCATCCAAATACAGAAAAATGAACCAGTCCTTGGATTTGGTAATAAGGGGGAGGTCGACCCTCAGATCGACCCCTTGGTCGACCTATGTGACCCAGGTCGACCCCCAGGTCGACCCTCTTGTCGACCTGGGTCCTAGGCGGAAAATTTCCCGCCTAGCCCGGGTGTGTGATTTGAATTTCAAACTTAAATATGAGCTGTTTTAATTTATTTAAATTCCTGAAAATTCTGAGGGCCATAACTTCTTTATACGGAGTCCGATTTATGCAAACTCGGACTCTATCTCAAGAAGAATTCCGAGACGAACACAATGGCATAACCCGTTTCCCTTAATTCTTCTTTTAAAAATCAATTATACTTTTTTTTGCTACTTTTATGTTCACAAAAAATACAGGGTGTTACATTCTCCCCTCCTTAAAGGATTTCGTCCCCGAAATCTTCAAGTTAAGAAGAATGTGTCCTACCATCCAATCACCCTTCTACTCAACCATCATTCAAAAACATCCATTTTCCTTAGAAAACTTCTAATGTTGTACGAACATATGCAAAAATGTGTGTTTATGTCTCTTATCTAATGCAAAGATCAGGCGGTCTACTAATTCAGTTGACCTCCTCAATGCAAATTTATGTTAGTGCCATGAGTCCAATTATGTATGCAAGAAATCCTATTTGATACACATCATTTCTATATGAGTGCATAACCATTCATCCAAATGCAACATACATGTGATGAGTTAATCATTTTGCATCCACAAAAATTGAAAAAAAAAATGCGCATACATCCATATGCAGTATGAGAGTGCTTTTGAGCCGATCTAGTGCCTATTGTGTGTATATGCATCCACGAGCAACCACTTGCAACCATCAAACATAACATGTCTCAAACACATGTTTACACCCATTAGCTTCTAAAGGTCGAAGACTCGATCGATAGGATACAACTGAGTGATAGAAGAAAGTACAATTAAAACAAAAGTTCTGTTCCCATTAGACATCGGTTAAGAGAATAAATCTCTAAGTATCAACCCCGAAGACCGAAATCAACATCAGATTGACGCTTAGAGAATTACTCCCATTAAACAATGTCAAAACGGGAAATCTACTTCATGCTACGAGTAAAACCCCCTATCCTTTTCAGAAAATATTCAGATACTTACAGACTATTGGTACAGATCAGATTCTCAAACGATTCTTAGGAAAATAAGCATGATAAAACCCCACCATATCCCACAAAACCCAGAGTGTATGCGTCATAATCAACTTAACGCCCAACACAGATACCCTCAAACCCCAACCTATCACAAACAGATTAGTCGTAACCCTTATGGGGTTTAGGACTATAGCGGGATCAAAAACAAGACTAGTATTAAAGTGCAGAGTCTCAATTACAGAATCAGAATGCCAGAATCAAAAAGAGTTTTAACTCAACAATGAGATAAGGAAATTAAACCTTCTACAGAAATTTTCCTATCTCTATCCTATCCACCAGCCACGTGAGCATTCACCTGCCCTTCAGAAGTGGGTCCTGTCCTCTGCCCTTGCCCTCGTTTTTCGAACAGTCCCTAGTGAAGTGTCCCATCTCACCATAGTTGAAGCAAGCGCCCTTCCTCTTTCTGCAATCCTTGTTCAGATGAGTCAAGCTTCCATAAGTAAAGCACTTTTTCTCCTTCTTATCTTCAGACTTTTCATCCTTCTTTAACCAAGCAGTTGGTTGAACCTTCCTCCCATCATCTATCTCAAAAGTACAAACAAGTCCTCCACTTCGTTGAGCCAACTTCTAGCCTCGACAAACATCTCAGTCTCATGAAGCAGTTTTCCGCATGGAAGTCCTTACACATCTTAGAAAAAGCACCTATACACAGAGGAAGAGATTCAAAAGGGAAAGAGGAAGGAACTCAAAACAAAGAATCGATAGAAAGATATATGGATTTTGGGGATTATGTTTTTCAAAATAAAATTTTCTTTTGAAAATACTTCCTTTTAAAAACCTTTTGAAAATAGTTTTCAAAAACTTTTATCTAATCTGGTAACCTTCAGCTCTGATACCAAGTGTAACACCCCATGTCCGTTAATATCACTCACAAAGGGAATGCATTAACATCCATGAAGCATTATAAGTAAACAGAACAGAATATTACAAGACAGATACGTAAAGTAGTACTTGAAAATTTTATAACTTTATTACAGTAGAAACAGAAATAAGTTTGGTTACATCCTTCAAAATCATAATACCAAAAACCCAAGTACACATGTATCAGTTTTATACTAAAATCCTTCAGAATGCATAGTTTTAAAAACATAATCCCCAACATAAACTGCCATAAGAAGGTAGAGTGAAAGCCAAGCAATACTTCAAGCACTTCAAGCAGAGAGAATCTGAATCAAGCTCTTATGTTTCCCACATGAGCACCTGGAGGGGCGGACGGAAAGAAAAAGAGGCGAAAACAAATGAGGTCAGACATAAATTCTGGCGAGTCCAGTGACTTTCAGCATATAAACAGATAGTAGTATCATGACATGTAAATAAGGCTGGATGAGAGATTATAACAACAGGAGTAGCAGGTATGCTTAAGTTAAACAGAAGAAACAGAATGATATAGACTACGGTATGCTTCTTACCTATATCTTACTCCTCTACACTAATACTTAGTATAACAGGATTAGGTGTTATACAAATGTCTAAACTGAAACAGAAACGAAAACAGAACAATCTCTACATAAACAGAATGTTAGTAATGGGCCTTTACCACCCCAACAGAGGCAGAAGGTACAAAAATAGAATACTAATAATGGGCCTTTACCACCCCGACTACTGGGCTTTTACCCCCCTAACAGAGACAGAAGGTGCAGAAACAGAATGCTAATAATGGTCCTTTACCACCCTAACTAATGGGCCTTTACCACCCCAACAGATACAGAAGGTACATAAGCAAAATGCTAATAATGGGCCTTTACCACCCTAACTAATGGGCCTTTACCAACCCAACAGAGACAGAAGGTGTAGAAACAGAAACGAACAGAACTAGGTGTACCCTAAATTCTACCCCAAGCGATCAGCTCCCTAATACATAAATACCCTGTGCTGGCCCCACAGAAGGGTGTATCATTCCCTAAAGTGGCAATCTATAGACATAGACCTATTTACAGATGTCACGGTGTCTTACATCCTCAGAGAAGACCGAATCCATGCACGCATATAACCTGGTTGGAATGCGCCATCGACACCCCTCGCCATTATCAGAGTGAACCTCTTATACTTAGTTCAGTAAGCGTGCCCGGACCCCTCCTAGTGTTGGGTCATAGTTTTTTATACCAGAAAAGGGTTACTGACTAATATGGGTCCCACTCAACAGATGACACAAGTAATTACCCCTCCTAACCTTGTGCCCCTAGACAATAGATTTCAGATTAACTTGCTTACAGATTTCAGATGTACAAAGTTCAAATTAACTATTTTTCAGATCAGATATACAGGTTAACAGGTTTTCAAACTAACGGATCAGATATACAAATTAACAGACTTACAGATTGTTTCATCTAACTTTGTATTGGGCCAACGGATTTATGAAACGAGTTTATTAGATTCATCCGCCCAGTTGACTTACCCTTATCCACCCAACACGTTTAGGCATCATATTTATCCAAGATTTGCATTAATTAATTTAATGCATAGACCTCTCACATCATGTCGGTAGCTTGTGGCCGCTGGATGTGTCGGGCGGTTCCGGGCAGAATTCTGCCACAAGCTAGACCTAACCTTGTGTCTAAGCATTTTTTAGCTATGCCTACGACCTCTCACGTTAGACTGAAAGTTTGCGGTTGCTGGTTAAGCCGGTTAGGTCCGGGCAGGCTTCTACCGCAAACAGAGTCTAACCTTGTGTCTCAGCATTCTTATTTTTAGCTAAAGTATTCATTCATAGATTATGCTAATATCAGACTAATTATGCCAATTCAACAAATTTAACTTCTTTACAAGTTACAGCAGATTATTCAAAGTTCTATTAACTTGTTTTGCTCAATTTTAGATTGAGTCTACAGATTTTCATACCCCAAATTACCGTATTCAGTTTCAACAGATTTAGCAGATTAGGCAATTTAACAGATTTAATCATCCCTTAAGATTCCATTGACATACATCGCCTAATCATAAAATTAAGCCTAATTTTACATGCTCGAATTATGGTCATAATTCACAATATAACATATACCCCAAATTTTAGTTAAATTTACACAGTACAGATGTGACGACCCCAAAACCCCATACCACGGTGTTAAGGATAATCATTGGAATATAACACATTAATCATCATTAGCAGAGTACAGATAATAGTATAAACAATAAATAGAATAATTTACACAAATATGACAGCGGAATCATATATATCACCACATCAGATAGCACAGTGCAGGATACAACTTAGTGCATAACAGTACGTAATCAGTCTACATCGCCGGTGGCAGAATCATACATATAGAGTACATAAACTAAGCATCAGTCTACATCACCTGTGGCGGAATCATAATACATATACAATAATGGCGGAAAAGTCACAATCATCACAATGTAGTCAAGCCTCGCCATGAGTCCAAAATTGCACCTTTACTGCGGCGCCAAGCCAAAATATGTCAACTACCTGTAACTAGGTTGCCCGTGTGAAAATGAGAGCACCCGAGTTTGCGAGGTGAAACAAACTACGAGTTAGTCATGGGACTGGTATGAGAAATCTACTTAGCTTATCAAACAACAATAATTAGGCAAATCAAAGGACCACGCCACTTTCACGGAACGACTTTACTCCAATGAGTGCTAGTGCACGACTTAAAGTAAATGATTAAATCATCGCAATGCTTTTTATAAAAATGAAGCCATTATAAGACTCGGGTCCCATCACACAATGCAACGCAAGCCGGAGGATAGAGTTTTACCTTATAATGGCCAAAAATGCTTCATACATATAAAACAAAAGTGTTTGGTATTATTACTAGTGCATATATGTTTCAAAAGCAGATTCAGTCATAAATATCAATCATAGACAGCATGGGTACCATATATCATGTCGCCATACTAGTAATACAATCACATCCGCAATTTCGTATTGGAAATTGGATTCCATCATGAGTCGAGGCAAGGGGCAAGCTCCTCTCCGTTCGAGACACTCTAGCAAATGCCTCTGGACCGCACACAGCAATCCCTGGATCTTCAGGGCCGGTCCTCTCTTACTTTTGAGGATTGGCAATTCCTGAACACACGTTTCCCAGTCCTTACAGACCTATAATCGAAGCGCCTCGCATTCCAACAACCACACAGGTGAAAAGTAGATACAAATGTCAGGGCTGGTAGGTCACTTACACCACCATAGCTAGAGAGAGATATCGTGCTCTCCCTCCAGTCACTATCCCGTTTTTGACTCATACCGAGGTGTGAGGCTCACGAATCCACGTTATACACAAAGCTACGTCACACAGACCATGCTTTGATCATCAACCACAAGACTTTGCTTTGCAACAGAAGCCTTGGTCATATGCCACTTAGGCGTGCCACACAAGCAATTCACTCCACGCGACTGATTTCTATCGATATATAATCTCTAAGCTCGTAAGTCTCAGAGAAGGGCGTGAAGCAAGAGAATAAATTCTCCGCCGTCAAACAGATATATATTTAACAGAGATCAATCAGCACAGAACAAAATCCAATGTCAGACACATAATCCATTTAAAAGTTCGTTCTGGGTTTGAACGAAGCCGGAGTCACCATATTCCTCGCATATCCGCACAATCAACAATACGTCCGGACGGCTACTACTTCAGCTCCTTTAAGGTAGCTACTCCAATCACGAGCATCAGTAGCGCCCATCCATCTAATGTGAAGATTGTCAGTCTTGAACCATCTTCATCTCTTCGACTTCTCACCGTCGATCGATTATTTGAAATGAGAATTAACTCGGCCTTTTCAAATAATCCACGTATATTTAGATTTTCAAATCAATTCTCCACATGGTTAAATTACTCAACATTCACTTTCCAGTTCCTTAGTATAATTTTTATGTTAAATACATTCAACCATCACATATCAAGCAAACACAACAAATTTGGTTTATTTCCACTCTATATCGTTTATAATATTTTATAACGATATATCGCCATTCTTATTTATTCAAAACGACCACATTTAATTAAACGACATTACAGGTCGTGCCGAGGCACTGGCGCTGTTTTTCACTAAATTTGTTTTACACATATCAGAAAATCTAACCGTTGGATCTTCACAAATTTTATTTCATTAGAAAGATCCTTTCAAAACGAATCCAACGGTTTCAGTTTTGGGAAAATCCCACGGTCGGATTTCCTACACTAGTCGTTTGAAGTTACGATTTCAAAATACGAACTCCATCGTCGTTATTCGATTTAATTTAATTATATTTATATATAAATATAATCGATTCTGGTGCTATTTTTCTTCAGATTTGAATTAAACATTCCAGAGAATCACCATCGGATCTTTACAAAGTTGGTGCCATGGGAAAGATATTTCCAAGGAAAACCCAACGGTTGCGGTTTCGGGAAAATCCGATGGTCGGATTCCCCGCACTAGTTGTTTGAAATCACGGTTTCAGAATATGAACTGCACGGCCACGATTCATTTTAATTATATATATATATATATATATATATATAAATAAATATAGTTCATTCGACGATTTCAATATCGTTTTCACTTCAAATATTTCACTAATGCCTTTAAATTTTGGAAAATTTCGCCATAACCTCCTTTGTACGGGAGGGGTTGGGAAAATTTCCAAATAGCCACACGGGCGTCTCATCTCAAAAAGAAAATGCCAAGCGGCTAGCCAATAGGCTCATAAAATCATCGCCCAAGCAAAACAGTAAACATGTACCTATTTGTCGGGCAAACAATTTTATTCCTCTTCTCTGGTCTCTTTGCTATAACCTGTTCAATAAATATGCATGTACATATGTGCAATTCTTATCACTTATCGTTTTCCATTCGACTTCATATTTGATTCAGTTTGGTTTACAGTCACCATTCATTCTAATGTTGCATACACAAGCAAAAATCACAACATTAGTTAATTAATGAATATTTCAACTCATGCATATTTATTTGAACAAGTGGTTATTTTTAACGCTTCAAATTTTAAAAATGATATTTTTGGCGAACTAAAATATATTTCAACGCATGACTATTCCATTTAGTCCCTATACATGTTAAAAATAATATTCATAGCACACAAATATTTATTTCAACACTCGTATATTTTTATCGAATCACATATAGGATAAAAATGGTATTTTTATCGTCTAAAATATTTATTCAACACATGAATGTTTTTAACACTTCATAATTGCAATAAAAATGTAATTTTTATTGTTCGATCTTTTTATTCAACACATGAACCTTTTCAACACACGTACTTCTCAACACATGAGCATTTCCACACATGGATATTTTATATAGTTTGTTCATATAAGAAAGATGAAATTTTTATTGTTGAAACAATTTATTTATAACGCGAATATTTTACATACTTCATACATATTATAAAAATGTGATTTTTAATGTTTAAACGCTTTATTCATTCAACACACGAATTTAATTCTCACCCATTACTTCTCAACACATGAGCACTTCCACACATGGATATAGTTTCAACACATGACTTTAGTTTCAACACATGAAAATAATTTCAACATATGAAAATAATTATAACACAGAATATTATTCAAAATTTCGGTAGCATAATGACAGGGTAGTTAAAACCGGCACCGTCCCGAGTACGGCTCCTCGCTCTACCTTAAAACCTCGCGGTTTTTGACAATGGGGATTTCACGCATTTAGTTCACACGCAGGTGGCATGTTTTATTTTCATTTCCACAATTATTTCAAATTTGTTTCAATCACCAATGGGTATTTTCAACCACAAGCAAACAATATCAACCACATACAATTCTATCAACCATTCGCATTATTCACCAAATTTTTCACACCAATTCACAAACAATAAATATCGTCTATGGTTTGTGGATGAGGAAAGTATATATATATATATATATAAATAATTTCTATATTTCACTTGCATTTCAACACACATATCATTTATACAATGCATGTATAATTCGTACTTCACTCATATAGTTTACACGACGCATGTACATGAGGTATACCACACGTGTATAATTTATATTTCGCTTATATAATTTATACATGACATTTCCATTCAAATTTTCAATTTAGAATTCTCACACTGGTTGTCGAGGTGCTAAAAATCCTAGCGAGTTCAGAAAAATCCGCGGTCTCTTCTAGGTGGTAGAGAGCCTCCTTGCGGTCACGATGTTTCCTGTTTCATCGAATTTCGTCAACACATGACAATTATATGATTTTTCAAACTTTGCAACACTTAAAAGTGTTATTTTCAATTCAATTAAACTAAATCTGACACCTTTCAAAGATGTTCAAAACTAGGTTTTGAAAATTCGTGAAATCCGTAGCACTTCGTCCCGATCAGGTTGTATGACATCGTAGAGGGTGGAAAGGGCTTCAGGCGCAAGGAGGTTTCGTAGGGATCGGTGGTCGGAGGCATGCTCAGCAGCGCTGGAAAGTCACCGACTTTGGCGAGCTCGTTCTCGTTGATTGGGGGACGAGGGGGGTCGAGGGTTGTTTGGATTTGAAGAGGGGAGGCGGAGCTGTCGAGATCGGGTGGTGGCAAAGGCGTCAGGTGGCTGAGGCGGCGGCGATTTAGTCGGGAAGTGAGGAGCGACGTGCGTCGTCTATCGAGGGGGGGACGAGGGTTTTCTGATTTTTTTATTTTATTTTAATGAATGGAGAATTTTGATTGGCCCGTGGGTTTTATTAAATTTTAAAATAGCGTTTCTCCACACGAACACCAACTCAAACCCAACGACTGTCGTCCCTGCTAAATACCCTCATCCCGGACACAATGGGATATGTTTCGTAGGCCGATTCGACTGTTACAGTCAATTATCTTTCAAATTAAGTATAAAACATTTAATATTCAATTTGAACGTACATTTCAATTTGCCAGGGCCACAAACTGATTAGAAAAAATCTAGAAAAATAAATCTAGCTATGTTTTGACGCTACGGTCCCAACAAAACTAGTTTCGTCGAATTCTGAGATCGTTTGAAAAATGGCCCTTTTCTGGCCGATCCAATTTAACAGAAATTGACCAAACACATTTTCTTTTGCCACGCTCACATACTAGCTTCAAAAATTATGAAATTTGAAACCTAGTAGTTTGACATCCCAGATCCAACAAAAGTGGTTTCATCGAATTCCGAGGTCGTTTGCAAAATATTTATTTTCAAGGGCTATATATTCTATATAGCGACCTTTCCGAAAATTCATTCGGCCATAACTTTTGATTCCCGCTATGAAACTTTGATTTTTCAGATTCGTTAGAAAGGTATTCATAAACAAATTTAAATATTTTTGGTTTCACTAAAATCCGTTGTATTTTTCACCCGGTACAGTCAGTCAAAGTTCGAATTCAAGTTTTCAAACTGCCATACTATTTCTAATTCACTATTTTATTGAAATCATCTATTTCAATTGTTTAAATTCCTTTGAAATAACCAACTTAAAATTTTTAAATTGGCTCGTATTTTCCGGGTTGTTACAACAGAATATTCTCTAAAAACCCCAAATTATGGTATACAAATATGAATTATGCCAAATTATAGCCTTTGATTTCAGCGTATGCCTAATATCCAAAATCCCCAGTTAGGTGTATTCACAGTTGGTAGTAATCCTATTATAATATGGATCTTTGCACCTAAGTCATATGCACAATAATTCTCCTTCTTTCAAATCACAGACTATCATATATAGTATGCCCAAATCCAGATCTTAAATTACAACATATGTTCTTTTCTCAAATCGGTCACAAATCAGTCATGTCTAGTTATGCATCATTCACTATTTTTCCCAAATTTATCATTCGTGCATCAATCTCTTATGAGATTTGGCTCAGGCTCGTGGTAGCCTGGCTATAGAACAGAAGGTAGAGATACATAATAGTTACTATAATATTAATAAGATAGATCTACATAGAAAAACAGATCTGATAAACAAGAATATGCATAATCTCAAATTCAAATTTATAGCCATGTCAAGATCATAATTAAATTTCATATCTGAAAATAACTGTACTCACCTTGGTTGGATTCTAAAAAAAAGGATTGTAGTTGTTCTCTTTTAATCCTGTTTAGATTGAAAAAATAAGAAGCACTAGTTGTAGCTTAAGTTTCAGCAGAGTAGAGACGCCATTGATTTATTTTAATTCGAATTGAGGCAGCATAGCGTTACAATGGTTTGGTGTGGAGAGAAAGTTAGGTTTGGGGTGTTTAAATAGCATAGGGATCAACGAATCTGGTCAGAACGGGCGTCCAAATACAAGAAAAATGAACCAGTCCTCGGATCTGGAAATAGGGGGGAGGTCGACCCCCTAGTCGACCTATGTGACCCAGGTCGACCCCCAGGTCGACCTGGGTCTTAGACGGGAAATTTCCCGCCCAGCCCGGGTGTGTGATTTGAATTTCAAACTTAAATCTGAGCTGTTTTAATTTATTTAAATTCCTGAAACTTCCGAGGGCCATAACATCTTCATACAGAGTCCGATTTACGCAAAATCGGACTCTATCTCAAGTAGAATTTCGAGACAAATGCAATGGCGTAATCCGTTCCCTTAGTTCTTCTTTTAAAAATTAAGTATAGTTTGTTTTGCTACTTTTATGTTCATAGAAAATACGGGGTGTTACATTACTGCATAAAATATGGACACATATTTTCTATACATGTGAGAAATAAGGCCACATATTTGGTTTTGCCAGCACACAAAGATATTATTGGGTTGGTAGAAAGAAATGTTTTCTAACTTCACATCTTTATTTCTATATTAGCAACAAACATCAAGATCTGCTTATGTTTATGTCTTCTTGTCTCTTGTGTGGCTATCATTTTGGGTCATGAATGTTTACATTAGCATAAAATGTTCCATATATCGTTTGCCTCTCATTTACATGCATGTGTGCATAATCTGGGTAATGTTTTGGCCCTTTAGAATCTACTACTTATTGGAACTAGAATACTTGGTTGTATCTTTTGTGAAGCAAAGTACGTGCGTGCCTTACTGCCCTAGAATATACTTGTTAGCACCTATGAATTAAACTTGCTACAAACTTTAGCTTTCTCTACTAATACGTGTTACTATGCTTTTCCGAGGCATGCCTAGCATTGCTGTTACATACATGAAACTTTAGGCTTCTATATTAACCATATATATGGGTAATTGACACATATTTTTCCACCCTGTTCATTTAAACTATGATACTACACCTTAGATTTTGGCATGTTACTGACAGATATATGTCCACATGCTTACTGCCTTGTTTCGGCCTATCCGTATGTGTTATTGCACTTTGAATTTGGACATGTTTTACCATGCATGCGTCTCTTTTCCGCTCCCACTTATCCTTTAATTATACAGGCAAGTATTCTGATCATTTATGATATACAATTAAGCAGTTCATGGTTTGTTATACTCGAGTTATTTAATATATGTTGTTGGGATTAAAATTAATTATATTTACGTCTTTATCGAAGCTACTGACTTGAAATAAGTTTAATCCTGACTCGAGTGTTTTGTGTTTTGCATGGAACGCTCGGGTCAGGTCCTAAGTGTTCCAGATTTAAAGTTTCAGCTTGTAAGTTGGAGAGGAACGTGAAGAACTAAGACGCTTATGTGTGCTCAAGGCCAATCAAAACTATAATTTTATTTTAAAAATTTATAGATACGTTTTATATTTCTTTCGGTGTACAGTGAAAATTTGTACAACTCTGATATTAATGGTATATTTTTTTTGCTAAAATTATTGTACTATGATTCTATGTTTATTATGTATACTTTCCCTTTAAAATCTGTAAGCTAAATAACTACCCATCGTTTTGAACGTGCTGAGTTGGTTTAATTACTAACTTAGAACAGTCAGAAGGGCAGGTCATTATTGTTGGTTTCAAATCTTTTGATTGACAAAGCTTAGCTTATCGGGTTTAAAAACTCATTAGAGATAGAGTAGCAATGCTCTAGAATGAGCGGAAGTATCACCAGAATCACTTTAGAGAGACCGTATTTTGAAAATATAAATTATTTTGAAATTTAATAAATCATTTGAAAAGTGTAATTATTTTTGGAATATATTAAAGATTTTCAAGTATTTTATTGACGTCGAGATTGGATTATTTAGCATGTACGGATTTTTGAATATATGCCTGATCATCATATATATGAAGTCCAATATAAACTAGATAGATATAGAATTGCATTCTAGTCACTTGAAGATAGTTCTATTGATGCCTACAACATCATTAGTAATTATTTTTGAGTTTTGAAATTGGGATGACTGTATAGTTCCGATTTAAACATCAAGACGTATTTGATACCACTAGATAAAGTTTTGAAAATGTTTGGACAAAATTTTAATGACACATTTGATAAATTAATTTGATCTGGAATAGATAAGAAAAAATTAAATAAACGGCGTTTTCATTATTTTTAAAGTATGAATTGAAATTTGCAAATGATTTGCGATGAAATTAGTAATAATTTGAATTTTTTTGAATAATAATGAATGTTTGAAATATAATTCTACCTCTTTGTGTGTCATTGTGTTTTGTTTCCCTTGACCCATCGTCATCTTATGCTTATCATTATCGATTCGACCCATTCATTCTTGATTTTTTTTTGAAATTGTCCAATATTGATCCCATTCAAAATCCATCTATGAGTTTTCGTCCCTTATCGAGATATATGAATGTAATTCTAGTAAATTAATAAAATTAGTTATTCAAAATACCCATTTCAAGAAAAATGGTTGTGTAAGATGATTTGCAGTTGTTAAAAAATAAAGGATGTATAATGAATGAATGAATAAATATAGGAATGTTGAACTATTAAAATAAAAATTAAAAGTGAAATTCGGTTAAAGATAAATGTCGATTAAAATTAATTTAGTCATAACAAAGGATATCATTTTGACTAAAATTTGAGAATTTGATTCCAGAAAATTTTGGTATTGATTTTTAAGGTTTTGAAAGGAAAAGAACTAGTGGTATATACTAGTATTTTAGAAAATGTTTGAAGTAATATTCTGAAATATTTTCTAAAGGGAAAATACGAATGGAGAACCCACTTTTGTTGCTATGAAAAAATTTCAATGATAATTTTTCGTCATTGGAATTTATTTTCAAGTCTCAAAGTGGGGGATACCACATTGGTAGCTTTGTTCAAATGAAGTTTGATTTGTGAAACATGATGTGATATATATAAATATGTATATTTTTGAATAATCGAAAGAAAAACCCGGAATTGAATCTCGAATATGGGTTGAGCGATATACATCCTATTGTATTAGGATAATATGATATGAACACCTCAAATGAATATCTCAAAGAAATCTACTAAATATAAATTTCCAATGAATTGAGCAGAAGTTCGGTTTTTCGACTTATCGAATAAATTTGATTATTTTAAGTGAGATTTGAATTCTGAGTTATATCTTTATAAGCTCAAAGGATTTGATTGTAAATTTGAATAATTAATTCAATTGGAGTATAATTGAAATTAAGATTTTGGTTTTGAACTTGATTGTAATTGAAAATGCAAATGGAGACTCAAGTATTAAGCTAATTTGAACCTTGGGTCCGACTAGAATGTAAATGAATTGAATTTGAGGTTAAAGTGGGTTTAATATCGAAATTGGAAACCGACAATGGTTAAGAAATTTTAATTTTGTATAATTATTCGGATTGAATTATTTTCGAAAGTAGTATTCAATATGAAACTATTTTATTTGAAATTATGGTATTAGATTTATTTATACTATTTAAATTAGTTTGTTATAAGCCTAATTATCTTCGTTTTCAAATAAAATTTTCAAACTTACTTTTCCAAAACCTATTTATTTATTTCAAGCCATTTGCAAAACCTATATAATCATTTAACTTATTTTCCAAAGCTATCTATTTATTTAAATCTATTTTATATCAAGCTAGTTATTTTACAAAGCATATCTATTTATTTCAAATCCATTTTAAAGATCTATCTATTTATTCAAGTTAACTTTACATTAAGCTATAATTTTTCCAAAATTACTTTTATGTAACTTAGTTATTTTGATAAACATATATATCCAATCCGAACAAATTAAGATTCAAAATGATTGAATGTAAATACCCAATTGAATATCGATAATCATAATGCTAAATCCAAATTGAATATGAATGTTGATAATGAATCAAATTTATAGATGTTGATTTAAAATTTGAAATGATATTAAATACTCGAATCGTTTTGAATTTAATTTAATTTGATCTTGAAAGGAAATTTTGAGGATTACCAATATACAAATATTTTGATATGAAATTTGAAACTTGTATACATGAATTATATAAGTATGAGATTTGAAAATTATTGATTTGGAATATAATTGATGTGAACGGATAATCTTATATAATGGATTTATATGAGAATGACATAGTTGAAAATGAGATTTGGAAAATTTATGTAAATGGATATTTATATAAATGTGATTCGAAATGAAGTACTATATGAATTAGATTTGAAATGATATTGAAATTCAAATCGATTGTGGAAAAAAAAAATGATATTGGAAATTTTGAAAATCTTATATGGAAGGTGTATATAAGAATTATAATAAATTCGAAAATTATTGATTGGGAAGAAAACAAACATAAAAGTGCAAAAATGAATGTTAACTACTTATGATTTGAATTTGAGGTATACAATTATTAAGTGGCTAGGAGAATGAACAATGGTAACTTGGTAAGTGATGAAAATGAAACAAAGAAAAAAAAACTTGTTGATAAAATTATGAATTGAGTAAACAAATGAGAAATCGGATTGGGTAGGGAATTTAAATGTAAATGAACGAAATTAATAGAATGTAAAAGAAACATACATCAATAATAACAAAGTTCGACGATTAAATGGAAAATGAGAACGTGTATTTGATGTAAACCAATGGTAAGTGAATTTAATAAGAATGGATCGAGAAGAAAATGATTTGTATGACAATCTATTGATGTATACGAATTTAATATGAATGACCAATGTATAGAATGATAACATTAGAAATAGTAAAATGCGTGTAATTGGAATGAATGGCGGTAATGTGGATGTTTAAAACAAAATGAAATGAGTTTTTATTTAAATGGACCATTTACTTTTGTAAATAAATCTTGTTTCATGTATACCGAAGTTTACATATCTTACTTGCTTATGATTTATATATTGAGTTTTGTTTATATATATATATATATATATATATATATATATATATATATATATATATACACATGATTCTCATTATTTGTTAAGTGTTTTAGTAGGAAGCCATGGCGTGCACTTCGCATGAAAGCTCACTTGTGTGCTAAATATTAAAAATTAAGCAACATGCTTATAAATGCTAATATAAGGTACGCATCTCAGATTTAATATCGTATTTGGGTTTTTTTGTGTTGTGTTCCCTTGTTTAGGGATGCCACATCATATAAATGAGATGTATATTTTGGGTTTTGTGTACGGGAAAGTTTTCGCGATCGAACAGTTCAGGGGAGATGCGGCCAAAATTTTCCGTAAAATCGGGAGTTAGGAAAATTTTCAAGTCCTAAAATTCTGTAACTTATTTTTGTTCTAATAAGTAGTAGTAAAGAATGATTTGAATATAATTTGAATAGAAACAAATATTCTGAAATATAATATCGTCCCTTCGCTTGTTGACGCGTTTAGTTTTCCCTTAACATGTCATCACCTTTCACTTATCATTCCATCTGTTCGTGCTTGAGTTATCCAATCTTATCTTTGAACCCTTCCTTGTGTCTGGCATCGACCAATTTATGGACATGTTGAATTTTTAAAAGAAATATTTGAGAATGTGGTTCCAAAAATTTGAAATCGATTTCTAATATTTTAGAATTGATATTCCTAAAAATTTGTTTGTAATGCGTATACGAATCAGAATAGTGCATCGGAAGCGTGAAATATTTTCAAATAAAACTATTTCTAGAGATTCCATAAATATTTTGAATAATGTGACCTTTCCAAACGAGATATAAATATTTGAAATCAAAGTTTGTAGAATCCTATATGTTGTGCAAATGATTTTGGAAATGAAATTTTGGAAGGATAGTTATCAATTTTATGATGATCTTGGAAAAAAATATTATCTCATGTGAAAATGTCAAAACCTTGTTTCAATGATGTTTCGAAAATGATTTGAAATTTATTGGTATGAAAACCCGATATAGCTTGTATATTTTTATGGTCTATAAAATGGTTCATGAACTATGAAAAATTCGACGACTTAAAATCCCGATATTTTGAAATGTTTAGAAATAACAATAATATGATTTGAAATATTTGTAAATTATTATTCTTACGAAATGATTTATAACTTCGGGATATGAAATGATTTGATATTAAGACTCGAGTAACCCATGATTAAAGAAAGGGGGTGTGAATGGGGTATATACGGTGTCCGAGTCTAGATGAAAACCGGGATATATATTTCGCAGCTATTTATTTAGTGTCCGAGTCTGGATATTAGGCGAGAGATACTGAGCTTCTGTAATTGATGATGGTCTGCTTTAGGTGTCCGAAGCGACCTCATTTATCAGTATTATTTCGTAGGATAGGTCGTCCCTAGTTACCTTGTCATAGGGGAAAAATTCTCGAGGAAATGGGACATATATGTTGATATTGATTTTATCATCATATGTTTGAAGATTTCGAAATGATTTTTTGTTTTAAAAATCCCGAAGCGAGTATAATTTGATATGAAAGGAAAGTTTAGTATTTCAATATAAAATGGGATTTTATGTCGAAGGAACTATTTCATGCTTTGATTCCAAATTTATAATCTTCCCTTTTCGAGGATGAAAAGCTTTAAGGGGGAGAGATTGTAATGAACCAAGATTTTTAACATTTAAAAGATGATTTTTTTTTTTTTTTGGATTTAGTAATTAAGAATTCGATATTTGTTATAATTTTGAAATTTAATCTATTTTATTTTAGTTTAAATAAATTTTGTATGTATAAATTAATTTTTTCTTTCGATTTAAATATTTTGTTAAATTAAACATTAGTTATATTTTAAACTAATTGGTATATATATATAATGTTTGAGAATTTATTTAAATTAATTTGTATATTTTAAAATTTTATTTGATTTGAATAGCTTTATTTAATTTAAGCATTTGCTATATTTTAAATTAATTAAAATATATTGTTAGAGAAATTATAAATTTGATTTTCAATTTAACTTGATAATTTATCTGTTTTTATTATATTTTGAATTTTGGTTTTAAAATTTACTTAAGATAATAATTGAATAAATTTGTCTGATTAGATTTGTTTAAGTATTACATTTGAAAAAAAATATTGATCTTTGGATTTAATTAGTTTTGTAAATTAAAAAATGCTAATATTTCAAACTAATTTAAATATACTGTTGTGAAGTTATAAATTTGTTTTCCATCTTGTTTGAGAATTATAGGTGAATGTAAATCAATGTATTTAGATTTAAATTGGGTTTATAGAAAAATTAATATTTAGAGATTTTATATTAAATGTACAAATATTCTTGTATTAGTTTTTACATTTAAAAGCATAAGACTAGCATATACACATTTGGAAATATTTATTTATTTATTTTCATACTTGTTCGTGGTTACCGTATATTTTTACACTTGTTCAAACCTTTTTGCCTTTACACCAGTGTCCCCTTTCTTTCTTTTTGTCGTGTTCCTTTTCCCTTAATCCTTCTATCGTGCCTTTCTTGTTTATATTCATTTCTCAGCAAATTTTCTTCCCTTAAAAAAAAACAATTTTTCCCAATTCGAATGGCTTCACTGAAAATCCTTTGCTTCGTCTTCCCTTCTCCTCGCGAACCATAATCCCCACTTTCGTTGAGACCTACTCACACCTGCTGAACCACCGTTCATCCTATCCCCTCTTTCTCCCTTTGTTGAACTGCAATCACCCTCGAATTCGCCACCTGCCGTGCTCGAAATTCGCGCATCAGTCACCCTCGCGAAGCCTGCAAACTCTCCAACAGGCGGCGCCAATAGTCTCTCGCCTCAGACCCAACACCAAATCGACCGCCTTCACCTCAAATTGAGACTTAAGCTTCGCCATCTCCTGTTCAATCGCGCCGCCTCCCAGTTCTAGGCCACCAACGACAGGTCATGTGCATCTAACTCCACCGACTCAAATCCGCTCACCTGCGCTTCCTTCTTCCGCCATCTAAAGGTAAGCTTTTCTTACAGTTAGACTCGTTGCAAGTCTGTTACATCGAGTTTTCATTAAACATCATTGTTGGGTACTGTTGGGGTTAAATTTTCTATTCTAATTTGCTTGGCTACTGCTCTATTTAATTGGACTACACCGGCATGTTACACTACCTTGTCGGATTATGTTAAATTGTTAGTGTCTTGGCTAAGAAACTGAACTTGATTTGAATACTTGGACCACTTAATTTCCTACCTACGTATGGAACCTATTGCATGTACCAATTTGGTTTAATTCGTTTGCATGCATTGTTTCTATATATATTACTGCATAAAATTTGGACACGTATTTTCTACACATATGAGAACTAGGGCCAGATATTTGGTTTTGCCGGCATGATTTCACAAAGATATCTAGGGGTTGGTAGAAAGAAACGTTTTCCAACTTCACATCTTTATTCCTGTATAAGCAATAAACATTAAGATCTCCTTATGTTTATGCCTTCTTGTCTCTTGTGTGGCTGTCATTTTGGGTCATGCATGTTTACATTAGCATAAAAAGTTCCATATATTGTCTGCCTCTCATTTACATGCATGTGTGCATAATCTGGGTAATGTTTTGGCCCTTTAGAATTGTAACGACCCGCATTCTATGTATCAAAGGATCGTAGAATATTTATTTCTTTTTCACATGAGGTCGTATGGTCATGTAACTTTAGGGAACGACTATTGGGGTCATTTTCCATGTTCACGATTTTTACCGATTTTTAAATGACCATTTTGCCCTTAGAGAATCTTGTTTCGCCAATAATTTTTGATTGGTAAGGGTTTTTGATGTGAAACCACTTCCATTAGACCTGGATGATGGTTTACCTTTCCGTAGAGTGGTCAGATTAATCAAACGGACTTACTATTTGGGAGATATGGCTGAGTTAAGGTTTGGAAAGTGAAAAACAGCTTAAATGGGCTTAATAGGGTAATTAGCTGCTAGGCCCATTGGGGATTTCGGGATTTTAGCTATATAAGGGCTGATTAAGGATAGAGAAACCTTTTCTTTGTCATTTTCCAGCTGCCACTTACCTTTTTTCAACCCTAACAATGGCCTCCAACACCCAAATCACCTTCTAATCACCGTTTAATCAAGTTTTAGCCTAGGCTACATCAAATCAAGGCGGGTTAGCATAGAATTTGGGATAGAGCTGCTGGAACACATAGAGATTCGACCCATATTAGAGATACTTTCAGATCTATAAGTAATTTGTGGCTAAGGTGAGTGATTTGCATTGTTTTACACTAATTACGGCCAATTAGGGTGATTAGTGTTCATTAACGAAATTATGCATGTTAAAAATTTGGAAAAATATTTCGAAATTCTAAAATATTATTTTAAGGCTCTGATAAAATTTTGGGTAAATTTGGAGTAAGTTTGCTAATACTATCATTAGTTATAGTTAAACAGGATTAAGGGAAAAACCATGGGTTTTGGGTATGTTTGATTCATATTGGCATGATTATTCATCGTTTTGTGTTTATGGTTGATTGTATTTGTTGCTATGACTTTATGGTATGCTTTGTGATTGAGTAGAAAAGTTAAAATGGTAGAAAATGTCGTCGTATGGCATAAAATAGTCGCTGGAAAAGTTATAGAAAACTGTAACAACCCGTGTTTTTATAACGTGTAATAACCATAAATCAAGGCTGAATTAATTTTTAAATTAAGAATCAAGGGAAACGGGTTGCGCCATTGCATTCGTCTCGAAATTCTTCTTGGAAACGAGTCCAAGTTTTCGAAAATCGGAGTTTGTATGACCAAGTTATGACCTTTTAAAATTTTCAGAAATTTTCAAGTTCAAAACAGACTCAATTCGAATTCAAAATTCGAATTTCAAACCTCCAAATGGACTGGGCAGGAAATTTCCCGCCAAGGACCAGGTCGACCTACGGGTCGACTATGTAGTCGACCTACCCAGGACCAGGTCGACCATAGTGTCGACCTGGGGGTCGACGTGGTGCCCGAGTCCATTTCTGAAGCTGGATTCACTCTGATGTATTTGGCCTCATTTCTGTCCACATTCGTTGACCTGACGCTATTAATACAGCCCCTAACACCAGTCTCTCTACACCAAAATTCTTTCTGACCTTATGCTACTCTGATTCTGGTTGAAAAGTTTGAGAGAAGGACTGCTTCTACTACGTTGAGACTGCGTTAAAGGAATTGCTGATTAGGGGACTTCTATTAGGACTTGACTAAGCAACAAACGACTCTCTTTTTCTAATTCTTGAACGACGATCTGTAAGCCCCAGTTATTTTCAGATTTAAACTGTAAATGTATTATGAATATGATGTAAATTGAAATTGGAACTATGTATGATGACTGTTTACATTCATTCTCGTTCATCTTGGATCTTGACTCTTGAATATTACTATAACATTGATTTGGGGCCTATTCATGTTGTAAACCAAAAAGAGAAATCCCTCATATTATCATGTTGAATCTGTTATTAGTCACATGTTTATGACTATCACCTTATGACAGTCGTATCATGACTATACTATCACCTTATGACAGTCATTACTATGACTATACTATCACCTTGTGACAACTGTTATTTTGACTAGTACCTTATCTTGCTAGATTTGGAATCTTTATGTTTGAGGCCAATATTTCATATGCCAGTAATGTTTTAATCTTTTATTTCAAGTCATATCATGCTATGCTAGTAATCACTTTTGCCACATTATACCTGTTCCTTTTTTATGTTATTCCCTATTAGATTCATTTGTATCGATTCGAACTTACGTGCGATGGGAATACGATTTTGGTAGAATAGGTAAAACATAAATTAGCTTTAAACTTGAACATGAACGTTACTATGACTTGAACCTGAATATGGACATGAACCTGACACGATTGGACATGAAACATGACCTGAAAAACTTGACATGAATCTAGACATGAAAACTTGAACGTGGGCATGACAGTTAGATAAACTTGAAAATGGCCAACTCGAGGTTGGGTTGAGTTTGCAGTGTAAATCTGCCTGGAACCGCCCGGCAAATCCAGTGGTTGCAAACAATAGAATCCAATGTGGGTAGTTGGTCATGTTGCATGTAAAAACCCGAGGTTAGACTATGTTGTGGTGTAAATCTGCCCGGAACCGCCCGGCAAATCCAGTAACCACAACAGTTAGTCTAATGTGTGAGGTTGGCGTGCACTAATGAATTAATGCCTCATGATAGGGTTAAGTCATGAACCACTTGAATATACTTAACCAACTTGACACGATGACTTGATAGGGTTAAGTCATGAACTGCTTGAACACACTTAACCAACTTGATACACGATCTGGATAGGGTTAAGTCACGAATTTGAATGACAACACTTAACCCATTAGAAACCCTAGTTACGCAGTCCTTTTCAGCAGTAACCCACTTAGATGTATCACGATACCCTGGGACTAGGCAGGGCGAGGCACGATTACTGGGCTGATTGTAAGCGACCAGAACGACGGCTGAGTAGGTGCGCCATTGTAGGTTCAGGCAAGCTATGGTCGTGCACATAGTTCGGAGTTGAAAACGTAGGCATTGGGCACCCGTAGATTTACATTGTGCGTGCTTGTTTCGTGTCGATGGTTGGCACCGTAGGACTTGATACACCCTATGGTGGACCTAGCACAGGTAACTACATTTCTGGATAGGGCTGTATGACACAGACACATGACGAGCTAGGACTTGTAGGGAGCCGAGCGATTAATAGTTCGTACTGTAGGACCCCGTAATGGGTCACTTCATGACACTGGACAAAGGGATCATTTCATGATTGATACTCGACATGGCTTAGAACACTAGTACAGATGGTGCAGCAAACCTTGAACATGCGATGCTAAACTTGACTTATCTTGTTATCTTGATTATCCTACCAGTTCTGTTATCACCCTTATGTTTAATTCTAGTTTTCACATATCTTGTTACCTTTACTAGTTTTCATACTGAAAGTCCCTAGGGCTTACCAGTCTTTATGATTGACCCTTTTTCTTTCGCCTCTTTTTCTTTCGTTTCTTCCCCCCCAGGTTCTCAGGGAGGAAGCACTAGCTCTTAGCTTGGATTCAACTTGCTTTCTGACAGCTCATGTACGGTTTGGTCTTGGGCTATGCTATGGCTGCTTCTACTATTTATGGGGAATAATTTACTTTTGTTTTAAAGTTTATGCTTCTTTACTATGAACTTGATGTAATAAAATAATTTGTATCTTGGATATATGAGCTTTTGACTCCTTTCTTGGAAATAATAAAAAGTTGGTTTTTAATTGCTAGCGCTGCTTTATTTATGTTCTACCTTGTGATATCTCTATGCATGTTTACCTAGATAATACTCCACCAAAACTAGTGTATTCCCTTTGTGAGTGACCCTAGCGGAGGTGGGGGGTTACATTTGGTATCAGAGCAGAAGTTTACCAGGCTGGGAAAAAATTTTAAAAATCTTCCGAAACTATTTTCAAAACCATTTATAAAGAAACATTTTTCACGAAAAGTTTTATATTTAAAAAGGTTATTCCCCAAGAAGCCATTAGCACTTCCCTTTGTTTCCTCGTTTGAATCTTTTCTTTTCGTTTTTCAGCATGGCCAATCTTAACCTTCCTGAGGGAATACCCGTGCCTGGATGGTTCCGAAGGTACTTAGAAGCCAGGGCTAACGACGTGGGCACGGCAGACATCCCTCCTCCTCCTCCCCCAGTTGTTGTGGTTCCTCCTCCTCTTGGTACCACCTTTGCCAAAATATGCAAAGACTTTAAAGCAATGGGCGGCAAGAACTTCGTTGGAACTGAAACCTTCGTTGAGGCACGAAACTGGCTAAAGGAAACATAAGACTTGTTCATTATCTTTGATATGGAGGACCATAGGAAAGTTCAGTTGGCAGCATGGTTGTTGAAAGAGGAAGCTGCATTTTGGTGGGAAGTCACCAACGCTACCAGGCCAGTTGAGACTTGGGCAGACTTTAGAGAAAGATTTGGGCTCAAATTCCTATCGTCGGCAGAGGAGAACCTTCAGATGGAGAGGTTCCTAGCACTTAAGCAAGGGAATATGTCTGTGAGGGAGTACGTGAATAAGTTTAATCAGCTTGCTCGGTTCGGTTTGGATTTGGTCAACACAGCCCAGAAAAAGGCTGTACGCTTTGCTCGAGGATTGAACGAGCCACTACACAGCTTGGCCCTAACTCATATACCCATGGGGGCGACCTTTGAAAGCTTGGTGGATATGGCTCTACTTCATGAGGAAGACAAGAATAGCAAGAAGGAGGTTAAGCCTACTGAAACTCAGAATAAGAAGGCCGACTTCAAGAAGGGGAACAACAAGAATAATAAGAATAACAAGAGCAACAACAAATCACGTGAGACGAGGAAGTGCAACTTCTGTGGTATTACTGGATATCTAGCTAAAGACTGTAGAAGGAAGAAGAGGAAGTTGGGTGAATGCTTTTATTGTGGAGATACTGGACACATCAGCAAGGATTTCCCTAAGAAGCAAGGACAGGGGCAAGGGCAGACCCAGCAAACAGGACCTTCTAGAAGGCAGTTGCATGCTCTCAACACCACTCCAGCTCTTGACCGAGGTAGTAATATTTCCGTAGAAAGCCTTGTTTACATTTCTGACTTTCCTATTCGAACTTTATTTGACTCTGGCGCATCGCATACTTTTATTTCTTCTGATATTGTTGAAAATCTACACCTAAGTACTAGTCTGGTTGAGGATCCCGTTATAGTTTCAAATCCAATAGGGAGCTCCGCCCATTTATCTATGATGCGTGTGGATTTGACGATCTCTATCTTAAGCGTAGAATTCACGTGTAATGCTTATGTTCTTGGGTTCATGGGATACGGTTTGATCCTAGGTATGGATTGGCTGTCCGATCATGGAGCCATTCTTGATTGTGAACGAAGGGTAGTGAGGCTCATGACTCGCCTTGGTAATACCCTTGAAATTTCTTGTAACCCTAAGGGTCCGGTCATGTTATGTTATCTTGAATCCCTTGACTCGTCCGACGATAATTTGCAATCTGCAAGAGTGGTCTGAGAATATCCAGGTGTCTTTGATGAAGTGAGGGGATTACCTCCTAAACGCGAGATAGAGTTCCGAATTTATCTTATTGATAATGCCAGGCTAGTTTCATTGCCCGTTAGGCACATGGCCCCGCGAGAAAGAAGAGAGCTCATTAAACAAATTAACGGGTTGCTTGAGAAAAATTTCATAAGACGAAGCATTTCTGAATGGGGTGCTCCGGTGGTATTCGCTACTAAGGCGGATGGATCGCTTCGTCTGTGCGTAGATTATCGTGAGTTAAACAAGCTGACAAAGAAGAATAGGCACCCGCTACCAAGAATCGACGATTTGTTTGACCATCTTGTAGGAGCATCAGTTTTCTCTCAACTTGATCTAGCCACAGGATTCCATCAGCTCAGAGTGGCTGAGGATAGCATTGACAAAACTGCGTTTAGGACTCTGGATGGGTTCTTCGAATGGCTCGTTATGCCGTTTGGGTTAACGAATGCACCCGCATACTTTGTAGATTTGATGAGTAGGGTGTTTCGGGAGTTCCTTAACAAGTTTGTGGTAGTTTTCGTGGATGATATTTTGATCTTCTCAAAAGATGAAGAAGAGCATGCTAGACATCTCAAGGAAGTCATGGAAACGCTTAGAGCACACCAGTTAAAGGCTAAGTTCTCCAAATGCCACTTTTGGAGGAAGGAAGTTCGGTTCCTTGGGCATGTAGTTTCTAAGCAAGGCATAGCCGTGGACCCCGCAAAGGTAGCTGCGGTACAGGACTGGAAAATTCCTAAGAATGCAACGGAGGTGAGGAGCTTTCTCGGTTTGGCGGGCTACTACAGGAAGTTCATTTAGGCCTTCGCTAAGATTTCAGCCCCTCTTACTAAATTAACAAAGAAGAACCTACCTTTTGCATGGGACATAGAATGTGACGCTACTTTTTAGAGACTTAAGAGAGACCTCACCATAGCTCCGGTCTTAGCATTACCCGATGGAGGTAAGATGTTTAACATGTACACAGATGTGTGCGGTACGGGGTTAGGTGCTGTCCTAATGCAAGAAGGAAGAGTAATATGCTACAGGGGCAGACAACTTAAAGTCCATGAGAAAAACTATCCCACGCATGACTTGAAGTTGGCCGCGATTTTTTTTGCACTTAAAGCTTGGCGCCATTATCTTCTAGGGGAGAGGTTCGAGCTGTATACCGACCACAAATCGCTTAAGTACCTCTTCTCATAGAAAGACTTGAATCTAAGACAACATCAGTGGATGGAGTTCTTGGCATCATATGACTTCGATATAGCTTATACCCCTGGCAAGGGTAATGTGGTGGCGGATGCGCTATGTAGAAAAAGGTTGACTTTGAGCCCTTTTTTTGTTGAAATGAAAAGCCTTGAGTTTATAGCAACCTTTGATTATACACCTGTTGTTGAGTCATTGACTGCTACGTTTGCATCTCTTGAGCTAAGACCTACACTTCTAGATCAAGTAGGGACTTCACAGAAGGATGACCCACAGATATTTGAAATCATGGACAAGCTGATTAGGGGTGAGACGTCGAGTCACCTCAGTAGGTATGCCATAGATGACAAGGGATGGCTAAGGCGCGATGGAAGACTATGTGTCCCACAAGTGGGAGACTTAGTAAGGAAAGTTCTCGAAGAAGCGCACCACTCGAAGATGAATATACATCCCGGAGGGGATAAGATGTACAGGGATATGAAACGCATTTTATTTTGGGCTGGAATGAAAAAGGACGTGGCAGAGTTCGTCTCAAGGTGCATGGTGTGCCAACAAGTAAAGGCCGAGTCGAAGAAGCCCGGCGGACTATTACACCCTTTGGAAGTTTCGCAATGGAAATGGGAGAGTATCTCGATGGATTTCGTGGATGGACAGCCTAGGTCAAGAAAGGGAAATACTAGCATATGGGTCATAGCCGATAGACTCACGAAAAGTGCTCACTTCATTCCAGTGAAGAGCAAGAGGACCGCATCAGGGCTAGCATCTATTTACCTTCGACAGATAGTACGATTGCATGGAGTTACTTCTAGTATAGTTAGTGATCGTGACCCGATTTTCACTAGCCCGTTTTGGAATAGTCTGCAAGAAGAAATGGGAACACGACTGAACTTAATCACGGCCTATCACCCACAGATGGATGGACAAACCGAAAGGGTAAATAGGGTACTAGAAGATCTCCTGAGGCTGTGTATTCTTGACTTTGGTGGTACTTGGGAAGACCACCTTCCTCTCCTGGAGTTTGCATATAATAACAGTTACCAAGTTAGCATCGGAGTGGCACCGTTCGAAGCCCTGTTATGGAAGACCGTGCAAGTCGCCAACTTGTTGGTGGGAGACGACAAACAGACTTATACTTGGGCCCGACATGATAAGGGACACTTCTGAGAAGATTGAGTTGATACGAAGACGGATGAAAACGGCCCAAGATAGACAGAAATCTTATGCGGACCAGAGAAGGAAAGACTTAGAGTTCGAAGTTGGAGATATGGTCTTTATAAAGGTTTCTCCGTTACGCAATGTAGTTCGTTTTGGAGCAGTGGGAAAGCTAGCACCAAGATTTGTAGGACCGTTCCCCATCATTGAGAGGATTGGACGGATGGCCAATAAGGTAGACTTATCCGAGAAGCTGGCTGGGGTGCACAATGTCTTTCACGTCTCGCATCTCCGGAGGTGTTTGCATGAGTCAGCCAAAGTGGTTGAGCCAAGCATCCTTGAAGACATAAAAGTGGAAAAAGAAGCGACATTGAGGCGAGTTCCGATTCGTATCTTAGTAACGGAGATTAAGAAGCTAAGGAATCGAGAAGTCAAGCTAGTTAAAGTGCAGTGGAGTGAAACCCAAGAAGACTCAACTTGGGAAACTGAAGAGAAGATACGCGCACTTTACCCATTTCTTTTTGAGGGTACATTCTCGATCTCTTTTTCCCTGAAAACCTTTTCGTATCATGCTTCTACTATCTATGTTTGTCTTGTTATCTTCTCGATTTTATCTTGAGAACCTTAGGTAGAACCATATGGATGTAAACATGTGATTGAAACATGTTATGGTAGATGTTTTCAGATGGTTGCAAGTGGTTGCTAGTGGATGCATGACACACATTAGGCACTAGATCGGCTCAGTCACATTTTCATGTTGCATATGCATGAGTGCTAATACTTGTACATGGATGGAACTTGTTATGCTATCACTTGGATGTTGCATATGGATGAATGTCTGTGCACTCATGTAGAGATTATAAACTATGTTAGGAATTTGCATACATGATGGATTCATGACACTAACATATTTTACATTAAGGAGGTTTACTGAATCAGTAACCACCCGATCTTTTGCATTAGATAAGTACATATACACACACTTTCTGCATATGTTCATACAACACTAGATGTCTTTTAAGGACAATGGTTGCCTGTGAATGATGTTTTGAGTAGATGGATGATTGGATGGTAGGACACGTCCTCCCTAACTTAGAGATTTCGGGGACGAAATCCTTTAAGGGGGGAGAATGTAACAACCTGTGTTTTTATAACATGTAATAACCATAAATCAAGGCAGAATTAATTTTTAAAATAAGAATCAAGGGAAACGGGTTGCGCCATTGTGTTCGTCTCGAAATTCTGCTTGGAAATAAGTCCAAGTTTTCGAAATTCGGAGTCTGTATGACCAAGTTATGACCTTTTAGAGTTTTCAGAAATTTTCAAGTTCAAAACAGACTCAATTCGAATTTCAAACCTCTAAATGGGCTACGCGGGAAATTTCCCGCCTAGGGCCAGGTCGACCTGGGGGTCGACTATGTAGTCGACCTACCCAAGACCAAGTCGACCATAGTGTCGACCTGGTGCCTGAGTCTATTTCTGAAGCTGGATTCACTCTGATGTATTTGGCCTCATTTCTGTCCACATTCGTTGACCTGACCCTATAAATACAGCCCCTAACACCAGTCTCTCTACACCAAAATTCTTTCTGACCTTATGGTGCTCTGATTCTGGTTGAAAAGTTTGAGAGAGGGACTGCTTCTACTACGTTGAGACTGCGTTAAAGGAATTGCTGATTAGGAGACTTCTATTAGGACTTGACTAAGCAACAAACGACTCTCTTTTTCTAATTCTCGAACAACGATCTGTAAGCCCCAGTTATTTTCAGATTTAAATTGTAAATGTATTATGAATATGATGTAAATTGAAATTGGACCGATGTATGATGACTGTTTACATTCATTCTCGTTCATCTTGGATCTTGACTCTTGAATATTACTATAACATTGATTTGGGGCCTATTCATGTTGTAAACCAAAAAGAGAAATCCCTCTTATTATCATGTGGAATCTTTTATTAGTCACATGTTTATGACTATCACCTTATGACAGTCGTATCATGACTATACTATCACCTTATGACATTCATTACTATGACCATACTATCACCTTGTGACAACTGTTATTTTGACTAATACCTTATCTTGCTAGATTTGGAATCTTTATGTTTGAGGCCAATATTTCATATGCCAGTAATGTTTTAATCTTTTATTTCAAGTCATATCATGCTATGCTAGTAATCACTTTTGCCACATTATACCCGTTCCTTTTTAATGTTATTCCCTGTTAGATTCATTTGTATCGATTCGAACTTACGTGCGATGGGAATACGATTTGGGTAGACTAGGTAAAACATAAATTAGCTTTAAACTTGAACATGAACGTTACTATGACTTGAACCTGAATATGGACATGAACTTGACGCGATTTGACATGAAACATGACCTGAAAAATTTGACATGAATCTAGACATGAAAACTTGAATGTGGGCATGACAGTTAGATAAATTTGAAAATGGCCAATTCGAGGTTGGGTTGAGTTTGCAGTGTAAATCTGCCCGGAACCGCCCGACAAATCCAGTGGCTGCAAACAATAGGATCCAATGTGGGTAGTTAGTCATATTGCACGTAAAAACCCGAGGTTAGACTATGTTGTGGTGTAAATCTGCCCGGAACCGCCCGACAAATCCAGTAACCACAACAGTTAGTCTAATGTGAGAGGTTGGCGTGCACTAATTAATTAATGCCTCATGATAGGGTTAAGTCATGAACCACTTGAATATACTTAACCAACTTGACACGATGACTTGATAGGGTTAAGTCATGAACTGCTTGAACACACTTAACCAACTTGATACACGATCTGGATAGAGTTAAGTCATGAATTTGAATGACAACACTTAACCCATTAGAAACCCTAGTTGCGCGGTCCTTTTCAGTAGTAACCCACTTAGATGTATCACGGTACCCTGGGACTAGGCAGGATGGGGCACGATTACTGGGCTGATTGTAAGTGACCAGAACGACGGCTGAGTAGGTGCGCCATTGTAGGTTCAGGCGGGCTATGGTCGTGCACATAGTCCGGAGTTGAAAAAGTAGGCATTGGGCACCCGTAGATTTACACTCTGCGTGCTTGATTCGTGTCGGTGGTTGGCACCTTAGGACTTGATACACCCTATGGTGGACCTAGCACAGGTAACTACATTTCCGGATAGGGCTGTATGACACAGGCACATGACGAGCTAGGACTTGTAGGGAGCCGATCGATTAATAGATCGTACCGTAGGACCCCGTAATGGGTCACTTCATGACACTGGACTAAGGGATCATTTCATGATTAATACTTGACATGGCTTAGAACACTAGTACAGATAGTGCAGCGAACCTCAAACATGCGATGCTAAACTTGACTTATCTTATTATCTTGATTATCCTACCAATTCTGTTATCACCCTTATGTTTAATTCAAGTTTTCACATATCATGTTACCTTTACTAGTTTTCATACCGAAAGTCACTAGGGCTTACCAGTCTTTATGACTGACCCTTTTTCTTTCGCCTATTTTTCTTTCATTTCTCCCCCCAGGTTCCCAGGGAGGAAACACTAGCTCTTAGCTTGGATTCAACTTGCTTTCTGATAGCACATGTACGGTTTGGTCTTGGGCTATGCTATGGCTGCTTCTGCTATTTATGGGGAATAATTTACTTTTGTTTTAAAGTTTATGCTTCTTTACTATGAACATGATGTAATGGAATAATTTGTATCTTGGATATATGAGCTTTTGACTCCTTTCTTGGAAATAATAATAAGTTGGTTTTTAATTGTTAGCGCTGCTTTATTTATGTTCTGCCTTGTGATATCTCTGTGCATGTTTACCTAGATAATACTCCACCAAAACTAGTGCATTACCTTTGTGAGTGACCCTAGTGGAGGTGGGGTGTTACAAAAACTGTGCAGGAACCAGATCGGATCGGAGGGGCAAAGTACAACCCGACCCGCTCGTGAAGCCCCTTCCCGTGAACTGCTAGTGTATCCATGAAGCTTGAAGTTCTCGACCCAAACTGCTTGCCCCGAACTGTAAAGCACCATGCAACTCCGACCCGACCTGGCGGAAGAAATACAGACTGATCCGGACCACTCTAGGGAGCACGACCCGAACCCCCTAGTAGACCACGAACCGTGCTTGCACGGCCGAACCGATCCGATGCTCTGGAGTAGCCGTCACGAACCGACCCGATCTGGAAGGAACTCATGACCCGACCCGAACGTGGAGAAGAGGACCGATCAGAATGTAGGCTTGTCTCTGAACCGATCCGGAGGAAAACAAAACCCGAGATGCAAAGGTAGTCCAAATAGGAAGTAGAACTCAGGATCCAGCTAGGAAATAACGAGTTAACTTCATGAGTTGGGCTTTGCTGCGGGATGTGTGCTAAGGGGTTATCGACGTCCATAACTTTGATTCACCACGAAGACGGATTTTAGGTTACAGATCGGTGCAGTGGGGTAGTTATTACTCCATGGGGCAGAGTGATCGCAGCATGGCTATGAACCAGTGCAGTAGAGTCGTCATGACTTCATGGAGTAGAGTGGACATAGCAAGGGATTAGTGGCTATGGATTAGTGCAGTGGAGCCATCATGACTCCATGGGGCAGAGTGATCATAACAATGGATTTGGGTGGTCAAAGCGGTGGATACCGTATGCTCTACGCACTGAGTGAGAGATGTGAGGATGGTTGCTACGCTTGATTGTTTGACATCACCATGACATGCACACCCCTCCCCCGTATCTTTACACCATATGTTAGTGTTACCTTAGAGTATTGTACATCTTGTTGAGCTAACTCTTTGGTTTCACGTCCAGGTTCAGATATGGTTACGTATACCTGTTATTGTTCTGTTTTGTTGCTTATCGCTCATACCAGACTTATGTCTGGCCCAAAGTTTTATATCTCTTATTATTACGTTGGGCGCTCTTAAATGGTAAAACTAGAGACAGGTCAGGTGATTATGCACTAGTAGCTCTACCGGAGACGAGCAAGAGGCTTCCACGTATGATATATATATATAATCTCCCTATGTCGCTGCTGGTCACTACTTTGGGCATTAGTAGTGTACCTTTCTCATTTTTCTTTAGAGACGGTATTTTAAAGTTGTAATAATGATGTTGGATCATAAGCTGTATTTTGAATTCTGCTGCTATGATGGTTTAGTTTTCAGCTTATGCACTGTCTCGCCTGTTTTATGTCAAAATTATGTTATTATTATATTTTGTCCCATGCGTTGTGAGACATTCTACAGGTTCCTTGTTAGTTCAAATTCCTTTCTTTTCCTTTCTTTGATGACCGTCCCATGCTGGTTGGACATCGGTACAACATATTTCATTGGAAATGTCAACTGGTGCGGGGCGGGCTATCACAAGAATCTATATTTATTGGAACTAGAATGCTTGGTTGTATCTTTTGTGAAGCAAATTACGTCTTTGCCTTGCTACCCTGGAATATACTTGTTATCACCTATGAATTGAACTTGCTACACACCTTAGCTTTATCTACTAATATGTGTTACTATGTTTTTCTGAGGCATGCTAGCATTGCTGTTACATACATGAAACTTTAGGCTTTTATATTAACCATATAAATGGGTAATTGACACATATTTTTCCACCCTATTAATTTAAACTATGTTATTACACCTTAGATTTTCGCATGTTACCGATAGATATATGTCCATATGCTTACTTCCTTGTTTTGGCCTATCTGTATGTGTTTTGCACTCCGAATTTGAACATGTTTTACCATGCATGGGTATCTTTTTCGCTGCCACTTATCCTTCTGTTATACATGCAAGTATTCTGATCCTCTATGATATACAATTAAGCAGTTCATGGTTTGCTATACTCAAGTTATTTAACATATGTTGTTGGGATTAAACTAATTATATTTACGTTTTTATCAAAGTTACTGACTTTAAATAAGTCTAATCCTGACTCGAGTGTTTTGTATTTTGCATGGAATGCTCGAGTCAGGTCCTAAGTGTTCCGGATTTAAAGTTTCAGCTCGCAATTTGGAGAGGAACATGAAGACCAAAGACGCTTATGCGCACGCAAGGCCCGTCAAAACCTTAATTTTATTTTAAAAATTCATGTATACATTTTATATTTCTTCCGCTGTACAGTAAAAATTTGCATAACTCTGATATTAATGGTACAATTTTTTTATTTTTTATTTTGCTGAACTTATTGTACAGTGATTCTGTGTTTATTATGTGTACTTTCTCTTTAAAACTTGTAAGCTAATTAACAACCCACCGTTTTGAACATTTTGAGTTGGTTTAATTACCGACTTAGAGCGGTCAAAAGGGCATGTCGTTACATCTGTTGTATAAGACCTGTTTCCATTATCATCTGTCTGTATTGGAATTTACTGTAAATGTTGTAATTATGGAATATATGATAAACATGAATATTTGCTTAAAAATATTATTATGCCAAAAGGTTGTAAATAGAATTATACCGAAATTTGGAATAATGAGAAAGAATCGATATGTCTAAACTGTATGAAAAATTTACAGTAATTAGAAAATAGTAACCACACTAAGACACGAGGTTAAGCTCAACTTGTGGTAGAAGCCTGCCCGGAACCGGCCGAAAATCCAGCATCCATAAATGGTCAACTTAATGTAAGGGGTTTGGCGCCTAAAAGTATATATAAATATATGAACATAATGGAAGGTGAAAATTCACAAGACATTAAAGAGTTAAGTGTCACAACAGTAAAAGTTGGTTAATATAAAGAACTAAAGAAAATATGATAAACGGGGAATATAATAAATTGCATTAATGAGAATTTGTATAATAGGTAGGATTGTCCTAGGGACAAGTGGAATTATAACATGTGTTATAATTAATAAAAGGGGGAAATTTATTAATAAACCTTACTTAAGAAAACTAAATTAATAAGTAAACAATACTAGCTGTGAGTATAAGAATTGGAATAAATGAGGGATGATAATAACCTGTCATGATTAAGTATGAATGAAAGAATGGAAGATAATAGGTAGGCTTGTCCTAGGGACAAGTGGAAATTATAAAATAGGTTATAATAAATGGAAAGAAATTGATAAACCTTTGTTAATGGAACTAAGTAAATAAGTTAATAACAACAAGAGGTTGTAATGAAAGAGAATAAAGTAGGCTTATTGTTGGTAGACTTATAAAAGAGAATTATGAAGCCTAATAAAAAAATTAATAATAAGTGGAAGTCCGCTAATGCGGCATAGAACCAAAAGAATTAAGTAGCCAATTGTGTGCTAATAAATCTGGTTACCTGAGATAATAATGAAACGGGATGAGTTGTACTTAATGATATATATATTAAGTAACATGTTAACATGAAGCCTGCTGATTGAGATAAGATATACTTAATTATACATTAAGTAGAACATGCTATTGTAACATGTAAACCCAAATTGCATAATGAATGACATTATAATAATGCAAGAAGATTGTAGATTACAGACCTTGAATTATAATCTAGATAATAACATGTTATGGGCTTATTAGTGAACTTAAATGGGTTATGTTATATAACTAAAAATTAATAAGCGAGAGGGGTCCATTCCTTAGGGATATAAGGAGCTTGGAGAGAAGTTGGTAACTTGAATAAAAATATAATATGATTGGAAGTAACCAAGTTAACTCGAAATCGGATGAGGTAGAAAAAGCGCATAATTAAACGTTTAGACATAAGGTCTAATAACGCGTTGGCATGATGCGCTTTGATCAGTGCGCACGCCTGAAGATGAAGAACCCAACAGTGTAGATCATCATGGTGTCAAGAGGAACAGGACGAGCAAGTCTATCCAATTATTCAGCTCGATATTCTGCTTGCTGGCTCTACGGGACAGGAAGAAAGCACACAGCTTCCAAGGGGAGTGGTAGGTACTCCATGGTGGTCCTCTATGCGGTGGCAGTGCTCATGCTGTACTAGTAGAGGTTGGGTCTGCGTGAAACCACCCAGTGGGTATACCTTGACTACAGCGGTAGTTTGGCATACAAAGGGCTGTTGGATGGCGATGGGTGATTCGATGATTTGCATATAGAGAAGCTAGTCAGGACCAAATAAAGGATAGTAATCGTCGGGTATCTATCATCGGCAGTCAGTGTTACGCTGAAAGACTAGAGCTAAACCTATAGACCATCGATCTTTCATTATCGAGACTTTGGTTTCGGGATACACCAATTTGGATGTAGATTGTTTTCTAAGGGCATGTCAGTTAGCTCTTGATGTAGTCTTTCACTAGTCGAGGGAGGGGTCGAAGTGGGACAATAGCCACCGTAGAAATGCAGACCATAGTTTAGATATATGTACTTTATCTCTCTTTAGCAGACCTATACAGATATGAAAAAGGCTCCCGACCGAGTTTCGTGTATTCAGATGCGTCCCTATTACGAAACTCGCGGTACAGTAGACAATACGTACGTGTGGGTGTTAGATACATTCACTCCGCAAAGGGTGATGTACCATAGACGCTAGGGAATTACTCTGTGTTAAGACCGACATTAGCCGGGAAGTTTGGACATGGCGGTCCTTACGCTTGCGTAGCATGGCGATGGTAGTTCTGTGCGTAACGTGGAGTAGTTTTATGGAGATCCGTATGTCGCTTCGTTGTAGGATGAGAGTTGTAGACGCTTCTATGGCATGATGGTAGAGACTGTGCGAGAAGGGTACCATGGGAGGTACCTTGATATTGGGGCAGCTATATATATTGTATTAGGTTAATCTACTAGAAGGAAGATGAGTACGATATGTGTGTAAAGCCTTGAGTGCGATTAACCTAAGAAACCTATTAAAAAAAGTAACATAACTGAATGGTATATGTAAGGCTATTTCAGATTGTGTAATTTAGTCCAGTCACCAGAACTTGTGTTCTGACCCCCTCCTCAACACACTTATAGGTTAGGTTTGTGGCAAATATACAATAGCTTTGGATATTGGTTAGGAAGTATTATTATTACTAAGGCTATATTTGGTTATATTATATTTTATCCATTCCGTTGTGAGATGTTTTCTGAGCTCTGATATATTTGATATCTATATATTTTCTTTAGGATACCAAACAAGCCAATTCGAGTTCCGACAGATTGGGATTCTTGAAAAATATCGATTTGTCGGAGTTTGGGTTGTTACATCTGGTATCAGAGCTTAGGTTTAGGATTTTGATATAGATAGTGGGTGAACGTATTTGTATTTTTTAAATATAAATATATTATATATACACCTAGATCCATCAAAGAACCCACTAAATAGGAAGAACGGTTTAAGCAAAGAGTTAGGATATCATTTATGTACTCTAAAGAAATGGTTATGGAAATATAAAAATAAGAGGCCCTTAGTAGTTGGGTGGAATGTCTACAATGAGTTTTATAACGGAAAAAAGGATGGGTCCCGTAGCTGGTTTATGAAATGATAGCGTTTCAGATTAGTGAGTTTGGCAGTAGAGCCTTATACATTGGGAAAGAAAATGGATTAAGAATACATATATTTGAGGGAAATGACTTTGTGGGAATATCTAGGAAAGTCTAGGTAAGTTGAAAACCCACTTTGAGTTTAGCTCATTCTTAACTTTTGAGAACTTGAAATTATCAAAACTTTCGGGTAATAGTGTATGGTGTTTTTCATGTTTTGATGTTAAAAATTTACAATTTTGAAATATGTACTAGATGAATTATGTGGAAACAATTTTTGAAGTAAAAAGATGTATTTTTATGCTTGAGAAAATAAATATGTAGGTAACATATTTGAAAAGTACATATTAAGTTTTCAGAAAAGGGTATATTCTGAAAAACGTTGATCTCTTGTGAAATTTTTGTGTCTAAAATGAATTTTTCAGAAAAAGATTCACATTTTAGAGCATACGTAGCTCACTAGTTTTCAAGTTATAAAGTATGAAAGGATTAAAAAGCAAAGCATAGAAAAGATTGCATTTTGTTAAAAACTAAAATTTTCGATAAAGAAAATTTTGAAAATCTAGATTCTTTTGAATACAATTTTTGATAATTGCTTTGACATAAAAAAAATTTGGGTGGACAAAATAAGTTGTAATAATTAAGAATAGAGTATATGTTTGCACCTAAATGTAAGTTATTGAACAGACATTGTAAACATGAACAGTTTTGAAATTGATAGATAATTAGTTGTCCTTGTCTACTCCAGTTTTTGTGATTTGAAATAAAAAATGATTTGCATTTTTCTTGGGATGACATATTTTTTTTGGATTGGCAAAGGAACGTTCTAATATGGAAAAGAATAAAGTTTTAACACTTTTAATTTTTTAAAGAAAAATGAGATGAGAAAGTCAAACCACGTTTTTAATATCATAGGGTAGGAAAAGGAATGGTACCTAGGGAAGGAGGAAAATATTTTGAGGCTATGAAGTAAATAGCAAGTACTGTTTTGAAACGGTGGTAAATTCTCATAGGGTGTGTTAGCATTATAGAGCCTAGGTTGTTACTTGGAAAAGACTGTTAGTACATAGCGAGGACTAGTGGTGACTACTAGATGGTAAAGGGTAAGTAAGTGTATAGATCATTTGGTTGGACTTTTCCTGTCAGAGGGGGCGTGGTCCTAAGATACTTAGCCCTTGGTAGTAGTTGTGTAGAGTGTTTTTTTACTGTTTTGGTTGAATGATTAGAAGGCTTATTTGAAAACTAAACTAAGATTAGTGAAGCTAAGAAAGGAATAATGACATAACTAAAGAGAAAACAATAAATCCAGTAAAGCAACAAATATGACAGTTGAGAAAAATGGAAAATGTTGAGAAATGAGAATAAAAATGGAATATTTCCTAAGTAAGTTGGAAAAGAAAATCAATAATAGAGGAAATTTTCTTATGTGAATTGAGCTTGGATAGGAAGATAGGAAACCTTTATATAATAGTTGCATATAATCCAAGTACAAATAGAAAAGGTACATAAAAGAAAACGGGAAGATGTCAATTTTTCTGTTTCCGTCTTTTTGTAACACTAGAAATCGAATTCAGAAAATTTGATTTTTCTGTAATCCACAAGTTCAAAAGTTGTTTGGTAGGATTTGGATGCAAAAATTAGATGAACTACATTCTTGCTCTATAAGAGTGTAGGAAAAATTGGATAAAAAAGTATTTTGAATTTCATAATATTGCTTTCATATAGAAATTGCCAGTATATTTTGGATGTGTGCATCATGTTTTCAAAAAGATTTTTCAAGAAAAATTTGCATTCATATAGGAGGTACCGCTTAGGCATTCATGTATTATTATGTTGAATTACACACTGCACAAGTGGTTGAAAAATTGGATGTACACAGGATAGTTGTAAATTGTGAGGGATTACTTAATTTTACCCTTATCAAATTCCGAGGATGAAATTTCTTAAGGGTGGGAGAATGTAACACCCCGTATTTTTATGTTAATAATAAGAAGGAAAATATAAAAGATTATATTTTCAGAATTTGACCCCCGAGACATTTACTAATGTGTTCGTGGTGATTTTCTGATTCGTTTTGGTATATGGCATGACCAAAATGGAGAACGTATGCTAAAGATAACAAAACATTAAGTATTTGGAAAGTTGTATATATATATACATATATAAGTGAAATTTAAACTTAGCAATGGTGTATAAAAGGCATAAGATAAATCAAAGGAAGAAAAAGGGGGAAAATAATAAAGTTAAAAACAAAACATTAGGTATAACAAATAATGTCGCGCCCGGACCTACATGGGTCGACCCAAGTTGTGTCTGGGTCGACCTATGGGTCAACCCAAGGTGGCTGGGTCAACCAACGGGTCGACCCCGGGGGTTCCAGATCTGTTTGTGACATGGCTTTTCTGATGTGTGAGGTTCGAATTTTAAGGGATTAAGTCTGACGGTTCAGACTTTCTTGTACACCTATAAATAGACTAGGAGGGCCTAACTTGAATATCATATTTTCTGAGATGTTACCTAGGCTCTGCCATTCTCTTCTTCCTGTAAATCTTTTCAGAAAATTAGAATATTAGTTTTAGGTAATTCTGATTCAAGATTCGAAGATAAAAGAGTAGAAATGTACAAATAGGTGTTCAGAATTCTTATCAGCATGAGGTAAGTCCTTGGATCTGGTTTATATCGGTTTCCTTTCTCTTATCCTCTACTTTTATCAATATATTTGTGAATTCGTGGATATTTTTAATATCAGATTCAACTAGGGATGCCACAGAACAACAAATCTGGATCACATTCATGGATTGGAAAGCTTTTGGGTGAGTTGATCTAAATTATACCATTTAAATAATGGTATATTTATCATTTGTATTCCTCGTTATATTTAATCTGCTGGAAAATTGATAATTGTAGAAATTAACTATTAAACCTATTAGAATATGTAGAAAGGATTACTGTTGTATATAAATCTGTTCTAAGAACTTGTTAATTGGATATTTTAGGTCAAGTTACAATGAAATTGCGAATATTTGTGTTAATTGAGATTAAGTCTGCTGAGAACACTTCTGTTGTATAAGGACTATTTCCATTTATCATATGTCTGTATTGTAATTTTATATAAATGTTGTAGTTATGGATTTTACGATAAGCATGAATATTTTATTAAGAATATTATTATTCCAAATGATTGTAAATAGAATTACAGTGAAATTTGGAATAATGAGAAAAAATAGATAAGTCTCAATTGTATGAAAATTTTACAGTGATTAGAAATTTGTAACCGCACTGAGACACGAGGTTAAGTTCAACTTGTGGTAGAAGCCTACCCAGAACTGCCCGACAAATCCAGCATCCACAAGTAGTCAACTTAATGTGAGGTGTGTGGTTCCTAAACATATGTATAAATATATGAATATAAATGGAAGGTGTGAAAATTCACAAGACAGTAAAGGGATAAGTGTCACAATAACAAAAGTTGGTTAATATAAAGAACCGAAGAAAATGTGATAAATAAGGAATATAACCTATTATAATCAATTACATTAATGAGAATGTTGTATAATAGGTAGGCTTGTCCTAAGGACAAGTGGAATTATAACACGTGTTATAATTAACAAAAATGGGAAAATTTATTAATAAACCTTAGATAAGAAAACTAAGTTAATAAGTAAACAATACTAGCTGTAATGACAGTATAAGAATTGTAATGAACGGGGGATGGTAATAACCTATTATGATTAAGTATGAATGAAAGAATGGAAGATAATAGGTAGGCATGTCCTAGGGACAAGTGGAAATTATAACGTAGGTTATAATAAATGGAAAGAAATTAATAAGCCTTAGTTAAGGGAACTAAGTTAATAACAACAAGAGGTTGTATTAAACCAAGTCATGGTTAATGAAAGAGAATAAAGTAGGTTTATTATCAGTAGACTTATAAAAGAGAACAAAGAAGTCTAATAAAAAAATTAATAATAAGAAGAATCCCGCTCAGGCGGCATAGAACCAAAAGAAGTAAGTAGCCAATTATGTGCTAATGAATCTGGTAAACTGAGATAACAGTGAAATGAGGTGAGTTGTACTTAATGATATATATTAAGTAACATGTTAACATGAAGCCTGCTGATTGAGATAAGATATACTTAACATGTTATTGTTACCTGTAAACCTTAAATTGCACAACAAATGATAGGATAATAATAATGCATGAAAATTATAGATTATAGACCTTTAATTACAAGCTAGAGAATAACATGTTATGGGATTATTAATGAACTTAAATGGGTTAAGTTATATAACTAAAAATTAATAAGAGAGAGGGGTCCATTCCTTATATATAAGAGGATCAGAGAGAACTTGGTAACTTGAATATAAAGTTAATATGATTGGAAATAACCAAGTTAACTGAAAACCAGATGAGGTAGAGCAAGCGCGTAACTAAACGTTCAAATATATGGTCTAATAACACGTTTGCACAATGCGCTTGGACCTGTCCACACGTCTGAAGATGAAGAACCCAATGGAGTAGATCATCGTGATGTCTAGAGGCATGGGAAGAGCACGTCCATGTGATTATTCGACTTGATATTCTTCTTGCTGGCTCTGTGGGACTGGAAGGAAGCATGCAATTTTCGAGGGACGTCGCAGCGTACTCCGTGGTGGTCCTCTGTGCAGTGGCAGCGCTCAGGTTGTACTCGCAAAGGTTGGGTCTGCGTGAAACCACCCAGTGGGTATACCTTGGCTGCAGCAATAGTTTGGTAGTTAAAAGGTTGTTGGGTGGCGTTGGATGATTCGACGATTTGCCTAAAGAGAGGCTGGTCAGGACCAAACAAAGGATGGTAAACATCGGGTATTATCATAAGCAGTCAATGTGATGTGGAAAGACTAGAGCTAAACCTACAAACCATCGATCTTTCATTATTAAGACTTTGGTTGCGGGACATGCCAATTTGGATGTAGATTTTTTGCTAGGGGCACGTCACTTAGATCTTGATGTAGTCTTTCACTAGTTAAGGGAGGGTTCAAGGTGGGACCATAGCCACCGTAGAAATGGATACCCTAGTTTAGATATATGTACTAAAGGTCTCTTTAGAAGAACTATACAGATATGGAAAAGGCTCCCGACCAAGTATCGTACATTCAGATGCGACCCTATTATGAAACTCAGGGTACAGTAGACAATACGTACATGTGAGGGTCTAGATACATGCACGACGCACAGGGTGTTGTATCTTGGACACTAGGGCATTACTCAGTGTTAAGACCAAGATTGGCTAAGAAGTTTGGGTATGGCAGTCCGTACGCTTGCATAGCATGGCGATGGTAATTGTATGCGTAATGTGACGTAGTTTTATGGAGATCCATACGTTGCTTCGGCGTAGGATGAGAGTTGTAGACGCTTCCATGGCGTGACGGTGAAGACCGTGCGATAAGGGTACCATGGGAGGTACCTTGATATTGGGGGTAGCTACATATATGTTATATTAGGTTAATCTACTGGGAGGTAGATGCGTACGACATGTGTGTAAAGCATTGAATGCTATTAATCAAAGAAACCTAATAAATAAGTAACATAACTGAATGACATATGTAGGGTTTGTTTAATTTAGTCCAATCACAAGAACTTGTGTTCTGACCCCCTCCTCACAACACATTCGTGGGTTAGGTTTATGGAAGAGATATGATAGCTTAGGATCCTGGTTAGGCAATATTATTACTACGGTAAGGCTATATTTGGTTGTATTATATTTTGTCCATTCGACTTTGAGAATTTTTTGAGCTTCGATATATTTTATATCTCTGTCTTTTCTGCAGGATACTAGACAAGCCAATTCGAGTTTCGAAAGATTGGAATTCTTGAAACAAAATCAATCTGTCGGAATTCGGGTTATTACACACATGTATAAGTGAGTCGACATAATTATCCGGGAATCCAAATAGAAAAAGAAATGAAAATAATCATCCTAAGATATCCATAAAATCCAATGTGATCTAATACAGATCAACCAATGATAATCTCATGATTGCTTGGTCCAAGATCGTTCCCTCTCTGAGGAGTAGTAGGTGGTTGTGCCAATGTGGACATAAGTGGTGGATTAACGTACTTGGTCAGCTCTCTGTGTCTGACTCGTTCCTTGGTTAAGTCTTGAGATGCCTACACTCATTGTTGGTGTGACTAGCCATTTCATTGAATAGGATGAATCTTGCAAATTCACGTTCATGTTGTGTTGACTCCCTCCTGGGAAGCTTTGGGTAAGAAATGTAATCCTTCATGTCCTAGTAGATGTCCTCTAATGAAGAATTAAGCGTCGCATATTTTCAAACTTGGGTTCTCTTTGGACCATAACACTTCCATCATCCTTAGCAGGGAATTTTCCTCTACCCGTATCTTAATCTTTCCAAAGTGGGACGATCCTTCATCTTTAATCATTTTAGCCGCGAGAATATCCTTCCGAACATTAGCATCTTCCTCACGCACGAACTTACCCGCTTCAAAATAGAATTCGCCAAGATCCATCGACGGGTCCCATTGCAAGGAAACCTTAAAATCCATTTTATCCAATATTCTAGATACTGCTTCCATCTTTATTATTGACAGTTCAAGTCGATCCACCGACGCCACTGCCGTAATAAACCATTCTAGAAACGGGTCAGAGTTTCTTCAGACCTCTGCTTGATATATGTAAGAGATATGACGTTATTAGGTCGAGTGATGTGGACCCTAAACTACTTGATAAACCTTGTGACCAGCATTTTCCAACTACTGATCAATTCAGATTCTAACTGCCGAAGCCACTTAACAGCGATATCCATTAGGTAGGGCGAGAAGCACTTAGCCATGGCGTTATCCAACAATGAAAGAACTTCCATATAGCATATGTAGCGCTTCAGGTTCATGGAACGATCCTTCCTACCATCATAAGCTTATAGATCTAGCAATTTTTAGTCAGGTGGGTTACAGGAGTTCCTAATTTCCCAAGTGAAGGGGCTTCGGTATGCGCTATCCACGTCACCTTGAGATGCCGCGCTTGGGAATCATCGAATTACTGCAGCGGCATGATTCCCATTTCTGAGAAGTTATTGCCAATTATCAAATCCAACATGGTTGCCCACAACGTGAAAACCTGTAGAAGGTCCACCCATTCATGGCTTCCTGTTCCCGGTCGGCATACCTCGGGTTGGTATAGCCGATCCAGGTTGGCATTTTCCACCGGAACTACTGTAATCTGTGTTGCTTCTACCCAAAGTGGCATAAGTCTAAGCTTGTCCAGCATTTCCATTCAGAGTATTACGAGTTGTAGTGTCGCATTGTTGATCAGCTGATTAGGAGTGAATGCCTCCTGCCACGCCTAGGTTGCTAGGGGATCTTGGCCGATCTGGTACTTGTGACGATCCAAGCAGAGGGATGCATGTTGGATTCTTGGGCGTTGTAGTGCTGGTTCCTGTCCCATGGCTAAGCCTTAACCTCCTGGTCATCCAGATCCTTGGAATCTCATGAAGAAGTAGTTCATCATTTCCTCTTATTTGCGGAGAAGATCTTTATATTTTTCCATCCTTGTCTTAGCTCGTCTAGCACGCCAACTATCACTTCTCTGGCTAGTAGATGGAGGGATCTCCATGAGAGGAAGCCTCCTTACTTCCTTTATTGCCAGCACCTGCGTTTCCTGTAGCTTGAGTATAGGAAGACATTCCATCCTTCTTCCGCTTCACATCTTTAATCCAAAGACAAGAAATCCTAATCCATCAAGCTAGAAAGTGATTTTTTTGCGTGTGCTCCTTCCTGGTGCGCCAAAGTGTTAACATCAAAAATTAGGCACTTGACGTTCAACCCCCAAAATGCACAATCCGCACACAAAACATAGATAAGAAAATGGTGAGTAACACAAAAACCTTTTGTTAATTATGGAGATTTATTTTCCCTCTTGCTATGTCCTTGCATGTAGGGAGTATATCCATAAATTAATCCCGTTTTAAGTCTTAAAAGTGGGTATTTATAAGTGAGTAACCTCTGCGGCTTGGTATGCCATGAGTTGGCCATCTCGGGACATCCAGGGACACATGTCACATGATCCAAGAATGAAGGAATTGGCCGAGAAAGTCTTTAGCTTGTAGAGAATTCCTCTCCAGGCTCACTGAAGTATATGTGTATCTAGATCCGATTTTGTAGGAATTGGAATAGTAGCAATTAACCATATTTGTAGGTCTTGAATACTTATAGACTTCAGGTCGGTACAGCTGAACCGACTTGAAGTGAATAGTCCACGTAGGTGGGATGATGATGCAAGTCGACCCAAGTGTGCCAACCTAGGGTTCTTCAAGCTGAAGTGAAGTGCACTAATGAGAGGGATCGAGCCAACCTATTCGTCCCGGGGTCTTTATGTGTTCATCCAATACATTTGAGATGATTTTCTATCTCCGCCAATAAATTCAAGTTCTCAGAAGCATGTACTCACATTCTGAGTGCTTGCTTTCATATAAATCCGAAATGTGACTACCTTGCCAAAATGCATGTCAACAATTACCATTGTTGTTGGCCATTTTAGCCAATTCAACATCGACTATGATGCGATTTCGAGGAGCAGAATATAACGACTCATTTGATAAAGATTTTGATACGATGGCTCTTTGAACAATGGCTTTGGCTTGAGACGAGGAAGTGGTGCTTCTATTGATTCATCATTCAATGACGAAGACTCCAGAATGGGAAGCGAGCTTCTGTAATGGATGTTTCCTCCAAGATGTAGAAAACACGATGTTGAGTCATATTGAGTTGACTGTCGGAGAGAGAGATGGGAGACACATGATGATACCCTATGACATACGATGACCGTCGGGGATAGTTTCCATATTGGAACGACTTCGAATGGGAGTCTTATGGATTCTGCCAAGGAGAATGTGTGCATAAGGGTTATTGGTATTTGGGAATTCGCTACACCTTAGAGAGAGTGGCACAATGGATCAGAGCCAATGCAGTGTAGACTGATTGGTTTGGACCCCAGAACTGATGCGCTGTGAACTGGGGAGAGTTATCAACTACAGCTTATGTGGTGGGGCGTAGTGATAGTCAGGGTAAAGCTGATGCGGTAAGGCCTGCTAGTGCATTGGTTGATTGGGTGACTGAAGTACTGGATGTCATATGTTTTACGCATAAGTGAGTGAATGTGAGGACGAATGATGAATGCTATGGATGTTTATTTTTTTTTCATTATTATTACTTAGACATATATCGCACTCCATTTTATGATATTGATCACAGTATAGCATATATCGATTGTTACGTTATAACTCTGTGAATACAATAAAATTGTCTTATTAATGGTTTCCATCTGAAACCAGCAATTTTCTCACATCTCTTCTCTGTCTTTTGAATCGCTTTGATTAGCTTTCTCTTTAGGTTTACTACTTCTTTGCTCCTGTCTTGTATGCTCGCGCTCTTTCTCTATAGCTCGAAGTTTGCTCTCTCACATTTGCCCTATTTCGTTAGGGATCTGGTGTTGGTTTCTATGGCTTGCGTTTATGTGGTTCAAGGCTCCTTTCTGATGCCTAACCCATCTTTTGACTTGATTGCAAAGGCTATTTTGGAGGTGGTGGCTCCTCTGCTATCTCTCATAATAACCGGTTGCTCTGAGTTTGAGATTCATTTGTTCTCTTTAAGCTCGTTTGTGGAGATGTTGAGATTCAAGTATTTTCTTGTTGATGAGAACTTTGTGGATCTTTCTTCGAAGTTTTCTAAAACTCTTGTATCTAGATTATCTCCACGAGGCTCGGTAGTGGTTCTAGATCTGGTTGTTGAAGGTGTTAAGCGACGCCCTGAAATCGACCATGAGAATAGGGATTCACCACCCCGTTTCTTCCTCGTTTGAGCTTCGGGGGGTCGAGCTCCTCTGGATACGTGGCAGTCCATGGTTTCCTTGTTGGTTCACTGTTGTGTGTCGGTGTTTTTGGTCCAGATTTTGAGCATGTTATAACAACTACGTGGGTTTCGGTGGAGATTTTACCACTTTGCTCCACCCAGTACCATGTTGTAATGCTGTTGAGGAGGCTTCTCCAGGTGTAGGTGTATTGCAGCCTTACTTGAATCTGCGATGACGATCTTCTCTACGTCGTTCAAAATTCACTAAGGAAGTGTCACTTAGTGGCCGAGTCTCTCTTCCTTTAGCCTTGTCTTCTGCAGAAGAGAGGGGCTATGCTTGTAAGCAATCTTCTCCTCCACTTAAGCTTGGCAATGCCTTTTCTTCTCTTGATGGGCTTGTGGAGGTTGAGCAATGTGAAGCAGAGGATTTCATCACCTCTACTTCTGAGGTTATTGTTGTACATGAGGTTTCCAGGTTTGAAGTGGCAGCGGCAGGCTTCGATGCTGCGTCGTTCTCAACGGTTAAGATTGTGGAAGGTTCTGAGATGGTAATGGCTTCAGCCGTAGGTGGTGGGAGGCTACGATGTTGTGGCAGTTCTTTTGGATGGTGAGCTAGGCTTACTTGTTGCCTGTGATGATTTGTTTCACATATGTCAGGTACCTACTGGTTTCTTCGCTCATTTTCCCTATGGCTTTGTTCATGTCTTTGTGGTGCATATGTTAGTCTATGCTGCTGTTTTCCCTGAAGTGTGTTGTGAGATATCTGATATCTTGTTACCTTCTACCTCTTGTTTGTTGCCTGTTGCTTCACCAGTTTTTTTGTGATGTTTCTTTTATATGTGAGCCCATGTTGGATATAGCTGTTACATATGGTTGTGCACAATCTGTTCCGGTTATGGTTTTTTCGTTAGGGATGTATCTCTGGAAACCTGTTTTCCATGCTGGTTTCTTTCTTTTGCATTCTTTTGTGGCCTTTGTTCGTTGATGGTACAGGTTGTTTGCTTGGTTGTGGGATTACCAGTAATGGTTTCGTACATGTAGGGTTACCGGGGTTTATTGGTCTTCACGACGTATTCATCTTGTACTTAGAGAATTTATTTTTATGGTTGAGGTTTGCGGGCATTCGGTGGGGTTGTCGGATGCTTCATACGGTGTTGGTTTACAAGTCCTAGAGATCTCCCTATTGTAGCCGTACGTTGGTTCCAGTATTGGGCCAATGTATGTGTTGCCAGATAGATTGCCGACCGTTTAAACCTTCACATTATGACTCTACATCAGGTTCGGTTGTAGGTGCCTTTCTATCTTTGTCGGGTTGTCAATCAGATGATAGCTCGGCCCTAGAAATGTTCACACAGGAACTTGTGATGCGCCTTTTGACGTATCCTACATTTATGTCCATTTTTTCATTTCTGGTTCTCCCTTCGTGTTCATCTCTGGATATTGTTTTGTTTCCCGCTTCTTTGTCTCCCTCATGCTTAGTACATACGAGATAGTGATCATTAATGATTGACTATCTCGACTTACCAAGAATTATTGTCCTTTGAGATATGGTAGTTTCAGGTCTCTCTCATCGGCTCACGATTTGGATTTCGAGGTTTCTATTGGAACCCCCGAATCTAGTGAGGTTTATCTTTGTCCATCTGTTGCCCATTCTCGCACTTCACGTAGAAGACCTAGAGCTGGGCATCACACGCTTTGCACCATTCACACACGCTCTATAGCGGCGTCCCATCAGATCGTTCAATCTACTTAGCACACGTTGTATCTTGTTTGAGCTGATAGGGGTAGGCTCTGTTTTCTGGCCTGGATCCTTTTGTTTTCTTGTCTCATTCTTCGGGATTTTTTCTTCTTCCTTTTTTATGGCGAACTTCCTCTTTTGGAACATCCGTGGTGTTGGGAATGATGCGTCTGTGGCTAGGCTAAGGTGCATTGGTCGGAAGCACTCTATCCTCTTGGTGGCTCTCCTGAAACCTATGCTAGGACCGGAAGGGATCATAAATTCCATTCTTTCTCTTGGTTTTGCTAGTGCCTTAGCCAATGTATCGAGAAAGATCTGGATCCTTGGTCCAAAGATATTGTTTCCCATCATAGCTTCGACTCCGACTAGTTACTGTCGGTAGTCTGCTTGCTCCTTTCCTTCTCTTCTTCTTTCTTGTTTTCTGTTGTTTACGCTAAGTGTGATAGATTGGAATGATAGACTCTCTGGTCCGACATTCTCGACCTGTAAGGTTTTGGCTTTCCTATGTCGGTTTTGGACAGTGACTTTAATGTAGTCGCCAGCCATGCAGTCTGGTAGATTTCAATTCCTTCATTGTTGAGTCAGGGCTGATAGAAGTCTCTTTCTTCAGTTTAGTCTTCACTTGGTGTAACAACCAAAAAGGGCCAAATTGGATTCTGTCTAGGCTTGATAGAGTTTTCGGCTAGAAAATCTAGTTCAGCCTTCCTTTCCTTTTCTCTGTTTCTCATTTGCATCGGACCTTTTCGGACCATGCTCCTATGCTTTTAGGCTGTTCTCCCCGTAATCTTTCTGTTCTTACATCCTTTAGGTTCCAGAGTATGTGGAGATCCCATCACTCATTCAGTCAGGTCGTGTGACTCGTGCAAGACTCTTGGAACTCTCCAATTGAAGGTTCACCTTCTATCGCTTTCTCTCGTAAGCTCAAGCGCTTGAAGACTTGCCTCAAGTCTTGGAACATTATAGAATTCAAAAACATTTTCGACTGTGTTAGAGCGGCCGAAGAGACTCTAGTTCTAACCGAGGATTTTTTGATGAGGATCCCTCTGTTTCTAACAAGGAAGCGCAGGACCTCGCCCAGCTTCCCTTTTCTTCGGAGCTTCATATCGAGAACGACTATCTTCATCAGAAAGTGAGGATCAAGCGGGTTGTCGATGGTGGTTTGAACTCTAAGTTCTTCCACTCTTCCATTCGTAAGAAGAACAAACTTCTCAGGATTCTCTAGATCCAACGTCCTGGTCTCTCTTTGGCTTCTACTCCGAAGGTAGTCAAGGAAACAATTCTCTCCCACTTCCAAACCTTTCTTGACTCGCCCTTGGTCACGGTTTCAGATCCCTCTTTTCTTTCCTTCATTCCGAGGTTGGTTTTACCAACGGAGGGTATAGACCTTGTTGTCCCCCTAATACGGAAGATATATGTGCCTGTATCATTTCATTAAGTAAGGATAGTGCTAGTGGGCCTGATGGCTTCAATGAGGTTTTCTATCGGAGTGTCTGGCCGATTATCCATTCGGACTTCTGCTAGGCAATACGATTTTTCTTCTCTGGTGGAGAACTGCCTCAGGGATGGATCCTCCACTAACCTCTCCTTATTGCTAAGTGCGAATAATCCCAGTACGTGTGCGGATTTTCGCCCTACAAGTTTGTGTAACTTTTCTAACAAGGTTATATCTAAGATCATGGCCACCAGGATGACCCCTTTTCTCCAACGTCTTATTTCCGCTTCTCAGGCGGGGTTCATAAAAGGATGTTTGATTACGGATAATGCTCTTTTAACTCAAGGGATGCTTTCTCAGATTGATAGGAAAGTCAGTGGTTCTAATGTGGTCGTTAAGCTGGACATGGCAAAAGCTTACGATCGTATGTCCTGGTTTTTAATCATCAAGGTCCTTTGAGCTTTTGGGTTCCCCGATGTTATTATCGATGTTATCTGAAGGCTCAAATCCAACTGTTCGTTCTATGTTCTCATCAACGGAGCGACAAATGGGTATTTCAGGCCCAGAAGAGGTGTTCGTCAGGGAGATCCTCTTTCACCTTCGCTTTTCGTTACCACTGCCGATGCTTTCGTACGTGGATTACATTCACTGACGATAGCTAATCAGATTCACTGATTTGGCAATCCTTCGGGTTGTCTTGTCATTTCTTCCTTGTTTTTTGCTGACGACATTATCATTTTCACGAATGGTAACCATCGTTTTATCCGTCGTCTTGTCGGCCTCATTCAGCCGTACGAGAGGTGTTCAGGTCAGCTCGTTAATACTGCTAAAAGCAGCTTCGTCCTGCCGAGAGACTTGTCCACGGTCAGATCTTCTTGGATCAAAACCTTCAATGGTTATAAGGCGTCTTCCCTTCCTTTACCTTACCTTGGTATCGTTATTTATGAGGGTCGTAAGCTCAATGCCATTTTCGACCCCTCGTCGATGAAGCCGAGGGAAGATTATAAGGTGGAATGCAATGCTTTTCTCTTAGGCATGAAGACTGGTTCTTATAAATTCTGTGCTTGACTCTATAGGATCACATGTCTTTGCTGCTATGACTCTTACCTCTCCTTTTTTCATATATTACCATTCGTTAGCTTCGTCTTTATTCTAGAGGAAAAAGGACAACGCTAATCGTCACCATTGTGTTTCTTGGGACATTATCTGTCGCCACAGAAGTGAGGGGGCTTAGGTCTCAGAAACCCAAATGATACATGTACAGCTTTTGCATGTAAACTGTGGGCTAGGATTGATGTGAACGATTCCTTATGGGTAACGTTCCTTCACACTAAGTATCGCAGGCTACAGTCCAATAGCTATACTGGGGTCTCGTCCTATGCTAGTGAGACTGGAAACGGACACAACCCATGAAGGCCTTTTCGGATTCGTATGGTGGTGGTTGGGATGGGACGATAGCCCCTTCTCGATTCACGGGGCTTAGAATTCGGCACGGATGCCATCTTCTAGACTTTACACCTTCTCTTTCATTTTGGATGCCCGTATTCCTCCGAAGGTTTCTCTTTTTATGTGGCGGACCCTCCACGAGGGGCTGCCGGTAGATGATAACCTCCAGAGGATTGGCATTCCGTTAGCTTCTCGTTGCAGGTGCTGTGGATCTGGGGTACGAAATCCATTACTCACCTGTTTTTCTTAGGCTTTGCTGCCAAATCTGTTTGGAATTACAACGAGGTAATGTGTCTTCTCTCACGGAAAGACTGAGGATCTAGTGGACCGTAATCACATGTAAATCTTTCCGTTCTATCATTTTTCGTCTTCTCCCTTGTCTAGTCTGATGACACATTTGGTGCGCGCAAAATTGGGCTATTTTGATGAGGTGCCTATGGACCCCTCAAATATCGTCCGAAAGGTAAGGAATGATATGTTTCATGATTTTCGAGATAGACCGTTTAGACGTTCCTTTGGCTCCCGCTCACGGCAGCTTGCCATTACGTTTGATGTTTCATCGGTTACAACAACCTCCAAAGCGGGAATCGATTGAACTTTTATACCTTAGGATATCGGGATCTGTCCCGCTAGCCTTTCCATACCTTCCTCCCAATCCCCTTTTTTTTTTTTGGCTTATATCGTTTGCTAGTACTGACTGTAGGGTTTGAATTTACAGGTTGTTGATTTTCTGGTTTGTGGAGTTCTGGAATCGGTCTTACGCGTTGGTACGGAGTTTGTTACCTGACTGGTTCGCTAGCTTCTTATGTTCTAAGGATGAAGCTTATGACAGTCTTTCCTTATGTCCAGACGTGGCCTCTTTCAGCCTAGAGGGTATCCGCGTTTACACCGGTACCTTTCTGTTGTGATGCCTACATCTCCATTGGCATCTGTCAGCAGAAATCCGCCTGTTGTCGTTTCGCTGCTGTTGTCTTGTTTCTTGTTGTTTGTTTGTATCACCCGTTCTCATGTCTCTTTTAGATTTTATGTATGCATAGGTTATGTAGCCATCTCTACATAATCTGGTTTTGTAGGTCTTTGGAGAATGACTAGATTATTCTTTTTGTTATACATATATTTATCCTTTTTGTTTTTTAAAAAAAACTCTGTAAATGCAGGGGCATGGAAGGGTATGAGTCTCCATGCCATGTTTGTTATTGCGACTTTTATAGTATTTTGAGATTTGTTTATCACTTACACCAGACTTATATATGTTTAAGCCAAAGTTTTATGTTTCCTCTTATTAATTTGTGTGCTCATCGATAATGCTGATGAGTGAATTGAGTAGCAGGTTTTAGGCATTATTTGAAGCTGTGTTGGTGGATTTGTAGGAGGCGACGACTTTACATATTTATATACTTGCATCATTATTGTTTATTCCGTTGTGTGATACCGTGGAGCCTTGACAGTGTTCTTTGTTTTGCTAGACATAGTGTATCCATTGAGTTTATTTACTTGTTATAGAAACTCTTTTGTTACTTTGTATATCTATATAAATTTGTGCCCTCTGATTATATGTTTTGTATAGTTATTAACGTCTCGTTTGTATTATATATGTGTGATCTGATTATTATATGTTATCTAATACGCTGTGAGATATGCAACATATTATGTGGTTGTGTTATGTTTTGTTTTGTTTTTTTCCCTTCTCTTCTTTTCTTTTTTCTTCTTTTTTTTAATATTTCTTTCTCCTGACGGCCGTTTTACATTGATCGGGTGGTGTACCGCGGGCTGCCACAATTTTGTTCCACGTTTTTAGACTCCTTTATAGGAAATTCTGGCTGATCTAAGAATCCTCTTCTTTTAGAAACTATGCTGAAGCTCTATCATTTTAAAGAGACAATGAAGCACATTTTCTCCCTATTTTCATAAGCAAACAAATTGTACTGGTAATCTACTGTATAATTAAAGATTAAGTGGATGCCGGTCGGAGAATTGCGGAACCACAGTTAACTTTTTGTAGTAGATTAACTTTCTGTTTATTCCCTCTGTGATTTACAACCGTGAATTTACTGTGGTGGTTTGAGTATTAGTGGCCAAAAACATCGCCGACAGTGGTAGTCGTTTATATAACAGGTTTATAATTTAAAAACGTGGGATAGTTATCAAAAACATTCAGATTTCTATGTAGATAGCAAACTGAAACTGGGTTATCATTTTCAAAATGCTAGTTGCCTCAAAAATGGTCCAATCCTTTCTGTAAAAGACGCTCGTATGTTGGATTGAACATCTTCAATGCCTCGTTTGGCTTCAAATGGTGCAGTCCTGAAAGTTCTTAACAGCACAAGATAGGGGGCCAAACTCCAGTAAAGCTGCGACGCATAATATTAGGGAGAGGCAAGCCTTAAAAGACCTGAATAGCCATATTTTCATTCCCATAGTTTTCCTGTTGTTTTGTAGCAACAAATTTACATTCTAAATCCCTGTACACGCATATGACGTATGAATGCATTCATAGTGCTTCTCTCTCATATAATGTGAAACAGGAGGGGGCAAATCGTACTGGAATATGTGAACGTTGGAAGATTTTGGCCACGTTGAACAGGAACTAATGCGACAAGCCATTTGTATATCTTCCTTGTATCTTAGCTTATGGAAAACATGCACATGTATATGATGTGGCAGCCTACTAGCGGAAAGATGCTACTTAGCAGTTAGCCCTAGCTAGCTTTTAGGTTCGTTGCTTTAATTGTTGCTATATGTACCACAAGATATGCTCTAGATATGTGATCGCATTGAACAACACGTACGTGCATGCACATGGCATGCTATCTGTATGTAGTTACTGTAAGCCAAAAACAACCAAAAGGCCGCCACTTTGTGGTGTTTTTACAGCAGCGTTTAACTTTGAGCTTTGGTTTAGGGTTTCAACTTTCAAGTCCCTGAACTGGGGGGGGGGGGGGGGGCTTGAGTTAGATCATGATGACCGACATCAGTAATTTAGATAGCACTGATGATTACTAGATCAGTCGCATGTTTTGCTGTTAATACTTGGTGTAATAATGAGCAAATAGCAAAAAAGTGGTAGAAAGGGATTGATTGGGATATGGGAATGAAAGTAAAGCAAATAAGGACTAGCTTTTTTTTCCCCGAGATAGGGATATGTACATTATCAATGGTGGCCCTCTCCCTGTCTTCGCTAAAAATAAGATCAAGATAAAGCCATAGTGCATCCTGCATTGGACAACACCATGGATCAATGGATGATGAATTCGCTAGCTCTGGCTTGACCATATCGCCAGCCATTTGATATCATACAGGCAAAAACATAAGTTTACTGATTCTTACTACGACGGATGCATCCAGAAAAAGAAATAAATCGGCCGCTGGAGCAAATTAAGGAATAATTATAACGAAAATAAAACAGTGATCACTTTGTGTTTTTATTATGAAGATTAAATAAAACGTTGAAGTGTTTGCTGGTTTATTCAGTTTGCAATGAAGATAAAACGATTTCGTTAATTTATTTTAAAAGAAAATTAAAACCTCTTATGTTTCCATCTTCTCGATATAAAGGCAAAAAATATTGCAATTTGAGTTCGATTTTGCAATAAAACAACAATTATTTTCTGCATCGTTCACCCATGTTCTATCTTGTTCATCAGCTGTAGAATTGAGTCGAACCAACAGGAACAAGCGAAACAACAATTAGTTTTCGAGACTGGAATGTATATGTACATTATCGATGGTGGCCCTCCCTGTCTTCGCTAAAAATATGATCAGGATAAGCCATTGTGCATCCTTCACTGGACAACACCATGGATCAATCGATGATGAGTTCACTAGCTCTGGCTTCGACTGTATCTCCAACCATTTGATATCATACACAGTTACAACGTACGTTAGCTGATTCTTCCTTACTACGACAAATGCATCTGGAAAAACGGAAAGCGGACGCTAGAGCAGTTTCAACAAATAATTATAACGAGAATGAAACAGTGATCACGTTGTTTTTATATTACATAAATTAAATATAACGTTATTGTGTTTGCCGGTCTATTCAGTTTGCAATGAAGATGTAATGAATTCGTTATTTTGCTTTAAAAGCAAATTATAACTTCTAAATTTCCAACTTTTCGGTAACAAGGCAAAAATATTGCAAATTTAAGTTCAATTTTGCAATGAAACAACAATTATTTTCTGTATTGTTCACCAATATTCTATTTGGTTCATTAGCTGTAGAACTGAATCGAGCCAACAGGAACAAATGAAGAACTCGTAGCTGCTCGCGTTGCGATTGGATTATCTATTTTTCAGGTGAATAAAACATTATTTATTATGTTATCATGCTTACGATTGACGTCTGTATATGCGGTGGTTTAAAATATATGAAGCAATTGAGAGCACCCGTTTACATGCTCTAAAAAAAATTGCATGCTACAATTACGAAGGGCCTGTCGAAGGCACCAATTATCCAAGAAATATCTCACGTAGCCATCTATGGACAACATTGCGTGGAATTTACTACGCCACGGCACCATATCATTTAGTTCTTCAAAATAAGTTCGAGAAAACTCTTAACTCGTCCAAATTGCTTAAGTTATTCTCTAGGTTCCAATGACCTTATTTTCCCTAAATACTGTTGATCTTTTTTTATTAACATAAAGAAGAAAAGAGAACATAAAAATATATTTTCCATAACTAATCTATCCGTTGATATTCGTTTTCTAACAGAAATAAATGGCTCTCGAAAATTCCGCCCCAATTCGTACTTCCTTGACATCCTTCTTTTGGATCCCTCTAGCAACTCCCATTTTAGACAAAGTAGAGGTATTGTGTTATTTATGTGGATGACCAGGGCTTCATCTCTTCTATATTTGGTATTCGGTCGGGTTTTCTAGCCCAATTTCCTCTATAAGGTTTTTGGGCCTATTTTTATATGTTTTAAAAGAAAAAATTTGGTTGGGGTAAGTTACTAAATGCATGCTATTATAAAATGGACATATTTAATCACACGATTGATTTTTTTTTTTTCCTATAAATTTTCACAACTTTCACTCATTTCTCCGTAGTATTTATAGATAACACTAAATATAATTATAGAAAATATTTGTGAGTAATATTTTGCCTCATTATTTTATTGCTTCAAAAAGCTAACTAACTAAGCCAACATATTTGGCATAAAAATCAACACTAATTTCTAGCATCCCCTTAATAACCTTGATTTCATAATTTCTAGTCTCGCAATCTTTCAAAATTTTCATGCTCCAATACGATAACTGAGATATTTCGCTTGGATTTTTTTCTTTATAATGCAGTACCAGATGAATTTATAGCACGTATCTATATGTGAACTTGGTTCATTGAACATGTGATTTTTAAAATATGTTGTAATTGACTTATTCTTGTAGCATACTATTATGATGGAAAACACTTTCAATAAAATTTGAAGCCAACTATAGTACAACACAAACGAGTAGAAGCAGCAACATACTTAGGTGTCATTCGCAGTTAAATGGTTCCACCACATTTAAGTTCCGTTCGTGTCCGACGCATCGGACACGTGACATCGGTCAAACGTTCAAAAATAACGTTTCAACGTTGAATAATGAACCGTTAGCGTCCGACGTCGGACGCCAACGGTTCATTATCCAACATTCCCATTTGAGTTGTACAAATTCAGCACCCTCCCCCCTAATACTTCCTCCATCTCCAACCAGCATCACACCTCCTCCCTCTTCCATTTTTAATTTTTTTTTGCAACTTTTCAAGCTGCAAAACAGGTTCTTTTTTATATACCATTGTGTTTAATTTTCTTAATTCTAAAATATATGTTTCTTTTGGAATTTTCTGATTTGCCGTATGTCTTTAGGTTCTATCTCTGCTATATCCCAACCTTTCGCTAATTGGACAGACGAAGGGAGACTGCTTTTATTGATGTCTGTATGGAGTTTTTGTGTAACGACCTGGATTTTTGACTGTTCAAATCGACATTGATCTATACATGCCGACCCATAAAGATTGCAAATGCAGGTAGTTATTGGGAAAAATATAAAGAAGGGAAAAACAATAACAAAATCTCACAGCAGAAGGACAACATATAATAAATAAATAACTGTTCAAAACAGTTGAAATATATATATATGAGGCAAAGTAGTCTTCATTGACTGCAAGTCGTATCTGACCCGGGCGTATTACATAAAAAGAAACACAACAAACACTCGGATCAGAACTAAATCATTATCATATTAGTCAAATTAAAATACGAAATAATTTGAGTGTTATGTGTGTCGTAACTGAAAGAGAAGTTGTGAAATCCACCAGACCAAGCGGCTAACGCGGAACGAATTTACTCCATGTGAATTTTCATGCATAGAAATTCATAAATGATTTTGGAACAATGAAGCTATCATAAGCTCGTCCCACATCACACAATGCAAGCGCACACTAAATAGGCGAGTTTTGTCTTATGATAACAAAAAATGCTTTTATACGTGAAAATCCTCTTTTAATACAAGAATTAGTGCATAGTATTGAAAACCATTTCACAAATAAATATATTAATCTTAGCAAGTATAGTGACTATGCCCACATACATAGTTTACAAAAAAAATCGAACAGCTCGTATTGGTTATTGGGTTTTCCAACATGATGGTTCCTGGCACAAAAGATCATTGGAGGACACGAAGCTAAGTATCTCCCGGTTCACATCCAGACAATGGTCACCGAATACATAGTGCGAAAGTATATATCTTGGTTAACATCCAGACATCGGACACCGTATATACCTTATTTCTTCAGTATTTGAGGTAGATCTACCACCCCAGCTTTCTATTTTCACTAGAAATTATGTATACAACCTAACAATCAGTTTATCATCAATCCGGGATTTGAGATTCGATGATATCACAATATACACAAAGCTACGCTTTAATAAGCCGAGCTTTGATCATCACTAGTTCATTTCATAACTCGAGTATGCCATATTGACAATTCACGACGTGTCACTGATTTCTATCAATACATAACCTCTAAGTTCATATATCTTAGAGACGAGAATAATTTATTGCCACAAATTCGATATATATTAATAAAGATTAGTGCTACACAATCAATTTCAATGTCACACAATCCATACAAATCCGTTTTGGGTCTGAATGGAACAACAATCTGAAAATCTCTAAATATATTTAGATCTCGTGCCACTTGTAACCTCGTATCGGGTGATCGGCCCATACGAGACATTAGCAGTCAATCCGAATAATTCGAAGATCTTTGGTCTTTACTTGTCACCTTCCAAGTCTTCGATTTCTTTATATTGTCGTATTATTACTTGGAATGAGTTTTGAACATATATTCGATCCTGGTCTTCCCAAGTAATAAGCGCATTTTTAAAATAACAGTTATGGATCGTTTCGGCTTTCCCCTTTAAATCTCCTTCCAAATTGTTATCGATTCAGTTGTAATTAAGGTTTGCTTAATTCCAGTTCCATAAATCCTTTATCGCTTTAACCCCTTTCGTGAAATTTAATATACATTTCCCTGTTTTATATTCCAAACTAGTTTATATTCAAAATATAATATAGTTCATATCGAGATATCATAATCATTTAAACCGACTTACGTTCAAAATAAGGTATAATTCTATTTCAAAATGCTATAATAGTTTCCGAATCGATTCATATTCAAATTAGAATAATATTTCGTATCAATATCATGATTTTTTCAAAATCGGTTTATATTCAAAATAGAATATTGTTTCAAATCATAATACCATAGTCCTTTCAAAATCGATTTATATTCAAAGGGGAATATATTTTTATTTCAAATCTCAATTTGGATCAATGGTTTAAATCGAGAACAATTCCAATTTAGAAAGAGTTTACAAGTTCTTTAATATCCTAAAAATAGATAATTATAAATAGAATCCTTTTTATGAGAATATGTATATTAAAATAATTAAAGTAAAAAATAAAATAATTTAAATCACTATATATACATACATTAAATGCTTTACTACAAATAATCTTTAAATATCAAATAATATTATATGATCTATTTCAAATTATAAGTGTATTATATAAAGCTTTACTATGAAAATATTTAAATATTAAATAATATATTATGCTTTATTTCAAAATATAGGTATATATATAATGCTTTACTAAAATAATCATTATATAATAATTATAATATAATATAATTTATTTCAAAACAATAGGAATATATATATATATATATACATACATACATAGCTAACTAATTTTAAAGACATAATTGTTTCTTTCTTCCAAATTCAACAACTCGAGATAAACCCAGCTTCGATATAGTTTATTTCATTCCCATATTTTGATTTCAAACAACATTCAAATTTGATATTTCACATAAAAGGGCTTTTAAATTCGTGTTCAATCCAAATCTCGAACAATTCCAATTATCTTCGAACACTTTTATTTTTAAAATTAAATTTAAAGAGAATTACTAAATTTAGCTTTGAAAAATTTAGAGATCAAATTGTATTTAAATCCCATTTCCAAATTCACAATTTATTTTGAAATAATTGTTTTAACAAATTCAATGAATATTCCGGTGTCGATATCAATGCAGTAACCAATTTCAAATCAAAACATCCATCATAACATGTCATCCAAATGGAAAATAATACTCCTTTCACAAGGTAACAAAGGTCGGTACATCTTCTTAGTAGAAATTTAATTTAATTAAGACAACTAGTTGTCGAGTTCAATTTGCACATCAACACCCTCGCATGTCAATTTTAAGCAACCAAACAACAATCAATTACAACCATACAACCAAACTTATTTCATAATCTAAATTAATAAATACGGGAATAATTCAGTTAATTATGAGCGAGAAATTCACTCACCTTTGGGTCTTTAGTCAGTTGACTGCCCAACCAAAGCCCAAAAGTTTACAGTATCCAAACGTAGCCAAATCAGTATCAGAATGTCCACAATTTCACCATGATCCCAACTCAACAAACCGCGTCCAAATCCGAGTTCATGCGAGAAAGTTAATAAAATTTTAATGATTGGAATTTAAATAATATAAAATTAAATAAAATGGACACATTACCCTCAATACACGTCAGCATCGCACCCTCATGTGTCTTCCTCTCATCCCGCTCAACCCCGATTAGCTATAATATCATTCCAACTTACCCACTATACCGCAACTTTGACCAACCATTGCTCATAGCTCGGACCACGTGGAAACACGAGATTACCACCACTGTCCTCTTCATCTCCGACCGCACCTCCCCCGATGACGACAGCTCCTCCGGTGGCCCTCCTCCCAGCCGACGACATGATGAAAAAATGGGTTTTTCAAACTCAAAACACAAATTCCAACCTCCACAAAGCACAATATCACCCAGTCGCCATGGTTCACTCCTATCGATGAGATCTGCAATACCCAAATGTCTGATTTTCCAATTACTGCTGAAATCGGAAAGCTCCAAACCAGAACTTAGGGTTTCGAACATTACCCCATTTGATCGTCAATTTCGGCCAATCCAAGCACTGCATGTCAAAAGAAATCACGCCAGCAACTCTGTATCGTTGAGCTCTTCGAAATGATATATAATTTGTCAGGTTTTGTAGAGATTCGAATGTAAAGTTTGAATTTTTATTTTTGATCTAGGGTTAAGAATTTGTGTTTCTGCCATAAGAGGAAAACACCAGGCAGATGAAAAAATATATGTGAATGAGGATGAGCCGGTGAGGTGGAAATGAAATTTATTTATATATATAGAAGGTCCAATATGAAAAATAAACAATTATCAAATTAAATTGATCCCTTTCACGTTTTATTCCGTACGATCAAATTACAAGTTCGATTTTAACGAAATTTGAAACTCTACAATAATTCACCGTTCCGGATCCGACGAAACTGATTTCGTCGGACTCCGAGACAGTTGCCAAAATAGCTAAATTTCCCCGTTAATTAATAAAATATTCAATTATCCATTTAACTGTTTTTAATTCAATCTAAATATTTATTTAGTTCCATTTTAATACAATTTCAACTTAAATAGATTTTACCAATCAATTTCACAAAATTTTAAGTTCCCAAATTTGATTATTTCAAATTTTACATTTGAATTGCAATTACAAATAAATGAACTCAATTTATCTTCACTTATTCTGATATTAAACCCAGAATTTTCACCATTTACCAAATCAGATTTGAATTCCAATTATAAATTAAACAACTCAAATTTATTTAATTATTTAAATATTAAATTCCAAATTACAACATTTCTAAATATAACTCAATTTAAAAATCTGTTTATACTCAATCCTAGCCATCATCATTATTAAAATTAATCAAAATTGATCTTTAACTAATATTATTCAATATATTTATTCTAAATTTAAATATATGAAAAATTATGGGGCGTTACATTTTGAAGGAGAAAACAAGTAGCGCCACCAGCTTTTATTGGATGGTCGCGGCGGCTTTAGACGACCATGTCAATATGGGTTACACAGAAACCCAAATTAAAATAAGTGAGATAATATGAAATGGTCATTTCACGATTGGGATAGACTGCTGTGGAACCCGGGCGGGGAATGAGATCTAGTGCACTGTAGGTTAGACAGTCCGAACGAGTGATGGGCCAGCAGCACTGGCATACCATTTAGGAAATTTAAAAGAAACCCCCTGATGAATTTCCGAGAGCAAGACAAACTATTTGGCAGTTGTTTGGGTATGCCTCAATGCATGTATCTGATCTCTGCTGCAGCACCTGCATCTGCGCCAGCTGCTTCTTTTACCACTGCCGACGCTTGTTACTATTTGGACTGGATGGCTACTAGAAATCTGCCTTCTGGTCATCCCTCTAGGCATAGACACACCGAGCATGGTAGTTCGAGCTTCTCTTTTGTGACCCCCCATGTGTCGGACCTTGCTAGTCGTTGCTACAACATTGTTTGAGAAGTTAAAAATGTCGAGCGATGGGAGTTTATGACGATTTTCCGCAATGATCGGCGAAATGTGGAGATTGTCGAAGATCTTACCGACAATGATATACGGGGGTTAATTTTAGCGGAGTTGAAGAGATTGGAGCATCGTTTCCATATGTAGTCTTTTATTTTGTTTTACTTTCAGTGTACTAGTTGTATTCATGTTTATATTCTTATTTGTTCAACGAAATGTAGTCGTTTTCTTTTGTGCAATTAGTATTTAATTAACTCAAAACAAATAAATTAACATACAAATACCTCATTCAAATACCACGCTCAAATACCTCATTCGTAGCAAAAAAACACATTCCTCGTTCACAACAGTGTCACGCTCAAATGTCACGCTCAAATGCCCCGTTATCATTCCCTGCAAACGCACCCTTACCTTAATTGGAAGTGCCACAAATGGTTGAATTTTAGAGCATTAAATGAAAGCTATATCTCCTATGAAGAAAGCAAATTCAGTTTTACTTTTACAATCATCATTGTCACTAGCTAAATCTTTATCGCTGTAGATAACGAACTTGTTGTCAGAACGAAAATACAATAAATCTAATCAATGTACCTTTGACACTTTAAAGAATCTTCCGAATAGTCTTCAAATGTGATTCAATGACTAATAAAATCAACTTCATTAAGTATGTCAGGTCCAATACGAATTGTGTATGGACCATTTTTTTGTTTGGATGTTTCTTAATAATTTGGACTGATCTCCATAATTATTCTAACCATTTTCCATGGGTTTCAAATCCTATCCTATATTATTTATACATTGTTATTTATACTTTGATAATGACACACTCATTGAGCGTGATTCATATTTTGGTAAATTGAATATATTTAAAACATTTGGGAGCAAATCATGATTTGCGGATTTTTAATTATATTTTTATACTGAAATCATGTCATGTGTAGTTAACTTGTTTTTTATTTCTAACATTCAATGTGACCCCCACCCCGAGACCCATCCTAATAAAACGCATTAAAAAGTAATGTCATCTATCAGGGTGGAGAGTAGGGCTGGTTAAGGATGATCATCCGTAATTTTGTATTAGATGAGTATTGAATATGTCGCTTGGGTGTATAATTTTTTTTCTTATCTCAAGTGGGTTAAAATACTCAATACATCTAATATGAAACTGCGATGCTTAAGGATTGGATTCAGAATAATGTACTATACATCACAAATAACATATCACATAACAACAACATACTGATACAGTCATGGAATACAACTGTTAAAACCCAAATTAGATCTCAACACCAAAGTTACAAAAATTGTACTTCACCAATATGGTAAGAAATTAAAAGGAGCTACAATCGTAGATGCAAATAAAAAGACGAGCCAAAATTAGTATAAAGGCCATCAGTCGGTCTAGAATGTATTTATGAGAAATGCCATTGGCCAGCTGTAAACATCTGTGAATAAATTGCAACAGGACCGATCAGTCTAAATCAGAACCGACCGATCACTATTACTTTTCTTCCCTCCTATGAAACCGGTCAGCTGTGGAGTCCATATCATGGCCGGTCGGTTGTACATCTTCCAGGCCGAGTGGTATGGTAACATTTGAATAAGATACGTTGCTTTAGAGGTGATCGGTCTGGACCTTATGATATGACTGATCGGCTATAAGTCTTCCTAACCAATCTGTATGGTGAGATTTTATCAAAGTGAGCTGCATTTGGCATGACTGATCGGTATGATGATATCATGTTATTGCCAGTCGATCGGTGCATCTCTAACTTGCGCAATTATCGGCTCAAGGCCGATCGATCGGCTTATATTATCCAAATGGTCCTCTTCTCACGTGATTGATCTATCAATTTGTTTATGGATTTTAAGGAGTAAACATTTGCCCCGTGGAGTTTATAATTTTCTGTTTGTGAAAATTGTAGACTCCGAAATGAATGTTTTTGTCATAGATTGATGGGTCATACACTCTATGCTCTAATCTAGGTTGGTATGGTTTCAATGGGCGGATGGTTTGGCTAATTTACTGTGTAACAGTCGGTTCAAATAAATCAAGTGAAGTGGACTTTTATGGGCCAATCGGTATGTCTGCATTTACATGGGCTTGTCCGAGTTGGCTGGGAGTTTAAACGACCTGGATGCTTCAAACCTTTATATAGACGTTGCACCTCTCTTTATTCCCGTATACTCGAAGTACTTTAATGGCAGTAGTTATGTTTTGAAGAAATCCAACTCACTCTGATTCAGTCAATTTCTTCTCAATTACAGCCGACCATGCCATAAGAACTCGAGCTCACCTTCAGACTCGGTCGACGCAGCAATCATAAATCAATTTTCAGGTATTTTCTTTTGGAGTTTGAAATATCGTAGGGCAATGTCCGTGTTAGATTCGGTTCCATGCTAGATTGGAATGGAATAAACTTGTAATTAGGATAACCTCGAGATTACAGTGTAATTGAACCGGTGCTTGATGTATAACTTGCAGTTGGAAACATGATTAGGGTTTTGAATTGCAATCTTCTGTATTGTAGTGATTTGAAATGGGATTATGGTTGTCCATGAATGATTCAAATGGCATAGAACCCCTTAAAACTTCGATTTTGAGCAGATGCACATATGGTGTTTGTGAAATTGCTTGAGCCAAGAATTTTTAACTTAACATGTTTTTTCTTTGCCATTTATGAACTTGTACTTAATCAACTTCACACACGCTTGCATTCGAGCTATATGATCTTTGAACTCATAAATTTTGCGCACATAACATCTGTATGCATCGCTTCTATCATTTGATTGTGCATAATCCTTTTTGTTGATGAATTGCAGTGACATTTGCATATGCGTTGTACTTTGCCTGTTCACATTGACTGTACTAGGGCTAGTTATGTTTGCATTTGGTTGTGATTTAAAAGATGTTGTGTTCCAGAAAATCGCCAATCGGTTAAAACTGATCTGGTATCGGTCGATCAGAACTGACCTGGTACCGATCAGTCTGAACTGATGTGGTACCGATCGGTCTGAACTGATCTGGTACCGTTCGGTTTGACCTGATCAGGTTCTGTTTGACATATACTGATCAGTCGTGCCCTTTCCAGAATTCTCTCTAGTCATGAACCTTGAATGCAAACCACAACTTATTATTTCCTATAACAAGACATTTGAATCTTTTGGGCCATTATACTCTACCACTGACTGCCCGTGTCAGCAATAAGTCAGTTAAATATTTTTAGAGAACATACACATAGCATTTTACTACCTATATTTGAATGATATGTTTGTGTTGAAGTGATTCAGAGATTATTTTTAGTTTAATCACACACTTCTACACAAAGTTAAACATTCAACTATATGTTTGTATTGGAGCTAGAGATTGATCAACCTGTTGCAGATTTCAAATCCCACTTTCATGTATCTACGTATAACACCTCTTATTTTAGGAAAAAGTACACTTACCTGTGTATAATGATAATATGAAAACAGTCGCGCGAACAACCTGAAGGAGCTTCTGGGCCTGCTCAAGTTGGAACTCCCGCCCATATTGCAATGGCCAATGCCCTAGATTTGAAATTAATTCAAAATTCCCTGTGCCAAAACCTCTTACCGTAATGCCTAATGAAAGGAAATTGATGGAACTTTCCGAGCGGGAATATAAGAGCTTATGTGCTCAGTTTAGGATTTCAGAGGATGATGTTAAACTTCCATAGGAAAACAAATTTATTGATTCCCCACCTCCAGGATTTGTTGTCGTTAATCGACAGATGTTAGAGATGGGAATTGTCCCTCCGTTTAATCCCTTCTCAGAAATTATTCTTAAATTCTTAATCGTTTCCCCCATGCAGTTACACCTAAATGGTTATGCCATTTTAATCAGCTTATATGTGCTTTTTATGAGGGTTAAGCAACGTCCGCCCACTTTCCAAGAGATTTGTTTTCTGTATGCCTTTAAAAAGAGCTCGAGGGAAAAGACATCAATTCTACTCATGGAAGCGAGGCATTCCAAGATTATCACAGACTTATTGGACAACATCAAAGGATTTATAGATAATTACTGCTTCATTCGGTGCCCTGAAAGATTCTAGGGCAGATAGATGGAAGGAGGTAAATATCTACTTGTTTGAAACTCTTCCATTTCTTTTTACGTCTAAGTCTTGGACTTTAGATTCTTTATCTGTTATACAGAAATTCCATCTGTCGACCCAGATGCTGCTGTGGACGAGGATTTAACTGGTACTCTAAGGGCTGTTGACGAGAAAGAAAGAAGCAAAAAATTCTTGATCACAGAGGTGTTTCTCTGTCAATACCACCTGCTTGAACCTTCTCGTAATCTTAAATTAGATTAGACTCTTAGAGGAGAGGTTACCATGAAATCCCCTACTAAGAAAGCTTCTTTAAAGAAATGCTCGGATAATGCGGGTAGTAGCAAAACGTCTCCTAAATACAAATTGACCTCCAGTAGGGGAGCCTGAACATTACAAGGATGAAAGTAAACAAGTTGAGAGAGATGATAAAGAGGGTGATGCACATGAAACTGAACAAGTTAGGGAAGGTGAAATCACACTAGAGATCAATCCAAATACCAAAACGATGACTGAGGACCCTCTTGTCCAAAATGAACCGAAGAAGGTTCCACAGGTACCTTTGATAATTTGGGTTATCTTAACTCGGCTAAGTGTCTTAGCCAAGTCGATACTGTTTCCCAATTATTTGAGCCTCAAACCATAGGAACCAAAATAATGGATGCTGGCACCACATGACCAGGAAAATACCTCGCATCTCTAGGAATCTCCCTTGAACGAACTAGAACTAGTTCGTCAATGGCAATGCTTTAGAAAACATGTCTAATATGCATATATTTTAAAATTCCTTCACATCTTTTACAACTTGCCCCAGTATTTTGTAGTCTAAGTATTGAAAATCCTATTTATCTTATTTCCGGTTCAGACATGCATGGGAAACACTTGTCAGATTTTAGGAAGAAAAGTAAAGCATACAATCCAAAGTATTTGTTACATTCTGACCCTTCGCGACCACCGCATCACTCCAAACAGCCTCACCCTCCCCCTCCTCCTAAATCTTCTCACAAGCCTTCTCACATACCAGAATCAGAAATGAATGATGAGCAAAGGCATAAGATGCGCGAGGAAGAAGACGAGGAAAGAGGAAGACGTGCTTGTCTTAGGGATGACACTCCTGATGAAGAGGGTCACATGGAGAAACGAGGGAAAGATGATCAAGGGAAAGGTGGTCACATAAACGCCCTCAATTGGAGAAGCTTTCTATTAAACCTCGATCAGTTCGGTGCTCTAGTCCACCTGGTCCTTCTGCTGAAATCTGCTCAATTATTCATAAGCCTCGTTATGAACCTAAACCAGCAAATGCTCCTCTCTCGATTCTCAGGTTGGAACTTGAAAGGGATTATGTTTGATCGTGGTGCAAGTCCAACTGATGCTGACGACGTAGCTGATGAAGTAGATGCTATAATAAGGCAAACACATACTCAGCTTGACACTGCTAAGAGCCAACTCGACACAAAGCTAAGTATTGTCAGGGACAGTGCTAGGAAATAGCTGCGCAAATGGAATAAATTTGGTGAGGATCTCCAAAAGAGTAATGACATTAATCTTGCTAAAATCGCAGCTTTGGAGGGCGATAAGGCCAAGTGGGGGGAGGAAGAGTTAGATTCCTGTGATGCTACCATCGCCTCTCTTACTAGAAGAATTGTAGAACTGGAGGGATTGGATACCGAGAATAGGACACTCAGAGAGAATTTTGAAGCTTCTAAACAAAAGGAAAGGAAATCTCTAACTGCCAAAAGCAATGTTGAAGCTACATTGCCTACGCAAAAAGATTTTTCTAAACAATATCGGGACGAAGCTGCCCAGCTTAGAGAATCCATCAATTCTCTAAAAGCTTCCAATCATATGTTAACGGTTAAGATTGAATCTTTTGAGAAGGATAAGAGGACTACTGAGGAAACTCTTAAAAAGGCTATGGACGAGGCTGATGCCAACATATTTTGATTTTATGTTTTTAGTGTCATGAGCCGTGGGAGTTTACACTAGTTAAGGGACACCTTTCCAACTACCTTGGCACTTTTTTGGGAACAAGTACTTGAGATTAATGGGGCGGTCGTAACGAAGATGATCTCATCAACGAACTTTTAGATGACAAGTCCAAGAAGGCTCTAGCTAAGGGGAAAGTCCAGTTAGCAAATGATAAGGCTGGTGCTTCTGGAAAGAAGGTTCATAGTCAAACTAACATTGCTCCTCCCGTCGATCCTGCGACTATCGAAGCTTCTAGTTCACAGATTCACGTGAATGCTCATGTTACTTTAACAGAAAAAGACGTAGGCACTAAAGAGCGCATTGTTACAAAGAACGTTACAGAGGAACATGATGGGGATGATGAATGTAATGACAAAAACATAGAAAACTGGAGAAACGAGCAGAGAGATGTCCAGGAAAACTTTCTAGATGCAGGTAAAATCAAAATTTACTATACCGTGTCATACTTAGAATCCGTTTTTGATTCGCCTGGGTCACTTTCTTCTTATGCTCATTGCTTCCATAATCTAGGTTTAATTTCACCTATATCTTCTCCCGCTATAGGCAAGGCAACAACACTTGAAGCCGCTATAACTGACTCATCCCTGATGACTATTCCCCTTGCTTCTGTTATCACTCCCCCCTTCCCCTAGTGTTACATCCGTACTTGTCATTACAGTTCCCGGGTCACAGGATGCTAAAATTAGTGCGCTCTTTGACTTAGAGGATGTCGATTACACTCTTAGTGATGATCCTGGAGCCATAGAAATAGATGAAAGCCCGAAAGATACTACTACGGGCAAAGGAAAAGAAGCTGCCAAGTACCCATCATCTACAAAGTGCCAGAAGAAGAGGAAGCATGTAATTCAGAATATGGAAGCTATCACTCTATCTTCTCAAGATAATACAAGTGATGTGGAAGATATTCCTCCTCTCAACAAACCAACTCTAAGGTCAAGTGATAAGAAGAAGTAGTGCACAAAACCAGATTATTTTGCTTCTCGACTATTTTCTTTTACATATTGTATTCAGATCGGTTGTATATGTGAGCGCCGGTCCCCGCTTACTGCTTTATGTTACTCTATGTATGAAACTTCTGTATTAGATTCGTGACTTTGTGACTTGTGATTCTGACATTTGGTTCTGCGTTGCTGAAATGAAACAGTGTTTTGCTTACTGTACTTAAGCTTTTACTTTTAGCCTTGTTGTACCTTCTTGTTTTGCATTTCGCACTTGTTTTCTTTTCATGTTCACAACACAAATTTTTATTACAAGTCACTTGTTTTTGCAATATTCGATATTAGAATGATCTCGTGGTACATTTTATGAATAACAGTTTTTAGTTGTAGCCACAAATCATTACTAGCTGGATTTTCTTGACCAGTTTTGTTAAATTTCGTTAGTTCTAACTGGGACAATACCTGAGACTTATTTCCTATGACTAACCACTTTTGTGTTTGCCATTGTGTCGAAGCTCTTAAGTTTCCTTAGCCATTTCAAGGGAATCAACTTTATTGGTTAAAGTTATCCTTGTAGATCTTAAACCTTTAATGTAAAATTGTGACGAGTTTGTGGTATGCTTAAGCGAGCATTGTTAATTTCTTTAATGCAGTAGTAATGCCCCCATATCAAAATTTGCCATGAGCTTTAAAGGTTTGGCACGACATTTTGTGGTCAACTTCATTTGGAATCCTCTGGTCATGTGTCTTTGCCATTTTAAAATTTCCTGGCATGATTATGGTCAAAGGTTTTCGGTCTAGTCGATTCAGCTCATACCTTTTAGTAAAGAGGAATCTTCGTCACTGTACCCATGCTTAAGAGGTCTTATATTTTTAGTATATTCAATCATGTTTCTCGCTAACCTGGAAATCCAGGCCTTTTGTAAACCCGTTATTCGTTGCGGCCGAATGAATTAGCCACTTGTAGAATTTGTAGGGTTCCTTCGAAAAGGTCTTTAGGTCCGTCATTTACTGAATTTGGAAGACTCGGCTTATGGCCGGATGTCCCCGAGGGTGTCTTTTGAACCCCAGAGTTTGTCGTAAATGGGCCATGTATTAATGGTACTGACTATAAATTGGGTACCCCTCAAGTGGTCTTTGGTTCAAAGGCCCAGTGTCTATCATAATAAGGCCACGTAATAATGACACTGATGATTAACTGGGTGCCCCTCAGGGAGGTCTTTGGTTTAAAGGCCCGGTGTCCGTCGTAATCAGGCCATGTAATAATGGCACCGATGATTAACTGGGTGCCCCTCTGGGAGGTCTTTGATTTAGGGTTGCACCATTTCACAGGGCGGATGCTAGTTATTTATCGGGTTTTACTGCGATTTGTTTGAACTAGGGCCATGGACCTTACATTTAAGAAGGTACCCCTTTGGTTCATATGTGATTTGAACACAGCATCATTTGACTATTCAATTCCTGGTGTCCCTTATTTCCAATATTGTGCTCCACATCTTTGTGTTTGTTGCTAATGATGTTTTGAGCATTGAGCAGTTGGTGTTTGAGCTATCTCAATCGGGATGTACTGTAATGGTCACTAGGCTTTATTAGGTCATGGATGCATCAATGTTCTTTTATGGGATCTGCAATCAAAATCGAATTTAAGCTACTTGTAAACAGTAATTTGCAAATGTACGATTTAGGCAAGTAAAGCAATCTCTTTTATTAATATGTACAAAATTTGAGACAACGTTGCATGGTATTTAATGCATGATGTTTACAATTTGCAAAATTAAAGAACTATTAAACGAAGTTATGACGAAGATGTATGCTATTCCAAGCTCTCGAAAGTTGGATCCCATCTGTCATTTTCAACTTGAATGTGCCATCTAAGAATTTTTGGCTTATCATATATGGCCCTTCCGAGTTGGGTCCAAGCACCCCAGTTCCTGTCATGATTCTCTTTAGAACAAGGTCCCCGACTTGGAAGGTTCTTCGTTTTACTTTAGCAATGAAATGACGAGCTATCCTTCTTTGATGTGCAATGATTATGAGTTCTACTTCTTTTCTTTTTTCTTCAAGAAAATCAAGTACTTTGAGCTGCAATTTCTTATTCTCCTCTTGGTTGAAGTGGATTCTTCGGTGAGTGTGAACTTCCAGCCCCACCAGAATCATAGCCTCAGATCCAAAATGCGAGTGAGAATGGAGTATGCCCAGTTGCAGTTTTATGAGTCGTACGATATGCCCATAGTGCAAGAGTAAGCTCATCTACCCAACCACCTTTAGCTTTTTCAAGACATTTCTTGATGGTTGACTTCAAAATTTTGTTGATCACTTCAACTTTCCTGTTGGCCTGCGGATGAGCAACAGCCGCAAAACTCTTCTTAATCTTGTATTTAGCACAGAGATCTAGGAATTCACTGCTCCAGAATTAAGTTCCGTTATCGGTATTATATTCTAAGGTATCCCAAATCAACAGATAATGTTCTTTAAAATAAAGTTGATCACCTTATTTGAGGTAACTATTGCAAACGGTTCAGCTTCAGCCCATTTAATGAAGTAGTCCACTGCCACGATTGCATATTTTATATTTTACTTGGCTGTAGGCAATGCTCTGATCAAATCTATTCCCGAATGGCCACATACTAATCATCTGAGTCAATTCTGTAGGAGGTGCTCTTGGAATCTTTGCAAATCTTTGGCATCTATCACATTTCTTGGCATAGGTCATCGCGTCCAGGTTCACGTTAGGCCAAAAGTAGCCATATCGCAGAATTTTCTTGGCCAGTGTTTGACCACCTGTGTGACCTCTTCACTCCCCTTCATGTAATTCTACCAAGATTTCCCTGGATTCTTCCTTAGTTACACATCGCAGTAGTGGCTTGGAGAATCCTCGCTTATATAGCCTCCTATCTTGGAGAAAGTATAATGGAGCTTTGCGCAATATCTTCCTCCGTTTTGTCGGTTCTTCTAGAAGTATCCTATTGAGGATATACTCCTTGATTGGAGTCATCAAGGACACAGGTTTTTCAACAGTCTCCATAATCCAGTCTGCATCTTCTTCTTCAATAGTGGGAGTTGAGACTGGAATCAAACCTAGAAACTGTGCATCCGAGGACTGACATACTTGGTGAGAGAATCTTCCTTTTAATTTTTTTATCTGGGGATATGAGATATGGTGTAGTAGTAAAGGTCATTGAGAAGTTCCAAAGCTTCAGTAAGATAAGCAGGAAGATTTCCGAGTTTGGTCTGGGATTCCTTTAGGACTTGACAAACTACCGGCTGCGAGTCACTAAGGATTTGCAAGGTTTTAAGATTCAGCTCCTTTGACAGTTTTAGCCCTGTGATTAATGCTTCATACTCGGCCTCATCATTGGACGATGAGAATTCCAATCTTAAGGCGTGGCATAAGGAATGGCCATCTGGAGTTTTTAGGACAATTCCGACCCGTGAACAATAATCATTTCTGGATCCATCGATGTATAGCTTCCAATTAGCCACCTTCTCTGCTGGTTCCTCTATTTTCTCTCCCCTGTCCATGAACTCAGCAATGAAATCTGCTAAAGCTTGCCAATTAATAGCTCTTCGTGTGTGATAAGTGATGTCATATTGACTGAGCTTAATGTTCCACTTCAGTAACCTTCCCGAAGTTTCTAGGCGAAAGAGAAATTGTCTTAGCGGTTGGTCAGTGAGAACTTTTATAGGATAGGATTGGAAATATGCCCTTAGCTTTTTGAGGTGATAAGCATACCATACGCAAGTTTTTCTAGCTTTGGGTAGTTTAGTTCTGCCCCAACAAGCTTCTTACTGATTTAATAATTAGGCCATTGAAATTTGGCATCTTCTCGGATGAGCACGGCGCTTAAGGCATGTGATGAGATAGCCAAATATAGGAACATGTCCTCTCCATATTTGGGTTTAAAGAGCATTGGCGGTGACTTCATGTGCTTAATCAACTCTTCTAAGGGTGTTTAGCATTCAGGAGTCCATTGTAAATCTTTCTTTCCTTTCTTCAAAGCGCCGAAGAGCGGAATGCACCAATCTGTTGCCTTAGAGATAAATCGATTAAGTGCATCTACTTTCCCATTTAGGCTTTGAAGCTCTTTCTTTGTCCTTGGAGCACACATTTTCTGTAAGGCTGTGACTTGAGAAGGATTCGCTTCAATGCCCCTGGCGTTGACTATGAACTCGAGAAATTTTCCTATTGAGACTCCAAATGAGCTATTTATTGGATTTAGCTTCATCCCATATTTTCTAAGGATATGAAACATTTTAGCCAGATTTTTTAGATGATCATTGGCTTTCTTTGATTTCATCAGCATAACATCTACATAGACTTCCATTGTGATTTGGGATTGGAACATGGAATTCACGAGGTGCTGGTATGTCACTTCTGCATTTTTTAGTCCGAACGACATAATTTATAGCAATACAAGCCTCTATCTTCTATGAAACTTGTGTTTTCTTTGTCTGGTTTGTGAATCATGATTTTATTATACCTAGAGTATGCGTCCATAAAGGACAATAGTTCGTGCCCCGCCATTGCATCATCAAGTAGATCGATTTTAGGTAATGGGAAGTTGTCTTTGGGACACGCCTTGTTGAGGTCCGAATATTCTATGCATACTCTCCACTTGCCGTTGAACTTTCTAACAAGAACCAGATTGGAAACCCAATCGGGATATGTAGATTCTCGTATAAAGTTATTCTTGAATAACCTATCTACTTCTTCTTTTAATGCCACAGATCGTTCAAGTCCTTGAATTCATCTTTTTTGTTTTACGGGAGTTAAACTAGGATTAATATTCAACTTATATGCAATTACATCAGGTGATATTCCGCACATATCGGAATGTGTCCAAGTGAAAACTTCTAAATTTTCTTTTAAAAACAAGATTAAATCTCTCTGCAGCTTTAGGCCCAGCTGAGAACCTATTTTCAAGACTCGGTCGGGATCTTTATCATGCACTAGGAAGGAGATTGCGGCTTCAGCTAGTGCTGCTCTATCTTCTCCCACATTGGCTTTTTTGGATCAAACCCTTTCTAAGCTCTGTTGTGCTCGCCAGTGTGAGGGCCCTTGCCCTAGTTGCTATAAGGGGGTTTCATGAATGCAGAGCGGAGGCTCCACATCCTTCTTCAGTTCTGTCTTTCTAGCTTCAACAAGTTCCGCCATATAACATTCCCTTGCCGCCTGGTAGTCGCCTTTAATTATGACGACTCCATTTTCAATGGGTAACTTCATAGTCAGGCACCATGGAGCCATTGTTATTCTAAACGCTGTAAGGGTTGGCCTCCCAAGGAAGGCATTATATGCCGAAAGCTCATCGATTATGACAAAATCTGGCTTTATGGAAACTGTAACAACCAGTAATTTTAAAACATGACTAAGAGATAATTAAAAATAATTAAATTTTAAAAAGAAGAATTAAGTGAAACGGTTATGCCATTGCGTTTATCTCGAAATTCTTCTTGAGATAGAGTCCAAGTTTGCGTAAAACGGATACCATATGAAGGAGTTATGGATGATAGAAGTTGGGCAGAACAATCAGGAAATGGGCCAGGATAACTGGCGCACTTGTGAAGTGCGCCAGAACAAAAATGCACTGGCGCACCTGGGAAATGTGCCCAGGCCGAGCCAGATCTGCAGAATTCTAGAGAGTTCCATGATGACGTGTCTTTCTGGGATTGGCTGGATGACGTGTGTTTCTAGTCTGTATGGTTTAGATGGTTCCTAATCTAATCTAAAGGTCCTAATTCACCTAATACACCTATAAAAAAACACCTAAACCTAACCCTAATCTCATTGTTATCATCCATGGTGCCTCCATGCTGCTCTAATCTAAATTAGCCTTTCTTCTCCACCAAAATAAATCAGAATAGGAGTATTCCATTTAGAGGATCAGATCTACAAACAATCAAAGTAGAGATTATTCAAGATCATGATTTCTACAACAACACCTAATTATCTTTCCTAAGAATCATATCACTGTGAGTCTATGTTACTTTCACATATAATTAAATTAAAAAGTAATTGTGATAGGATTGTAAATTGGATCTGATGTATATGCCTATAAATAAGATGAATCATATCAAGTTTTGTAATTTGTTATCCTTCAGATTCATACCCAATTGCCATTATCATATGCCTATCTGATCTATTTTGTCGTTATTTATTTCACATGCACATTTGTATGTTTATGCCAATTTTGATGTTTTTATTCTCTCCCGTTCTTCTTTCCCTTTTTCCTTTTTTTATATTAGGCTACTTCGAGCCTAAGCATATTGCGTTGAAATTTACGTACGAATAACGTTGGAACGATTGGCAAAAGTTTGGGAAATATGGAATGAAATGAGATTATTGGCATAAATTGTTGATGAATATGGAAATTGGTTTGGATATAATTGAGTATAATTTGTATACATGAGATTTGGCATAACTTGTACACATGAGATTATAGGCATAATTTGGATTAAAATTATAAACATAATTTAGATTGGAAATTATGAGTGATTGGGATATATTATAATCCAAGATTTGAAATTGAGGCTTGAATCAAGAAAGTGATAATGAACGCCTAAGACACGAGGTTAGATTTGGATTGCGGTATAAGCCTGCTCGGAACCGCCCGGCATATCCAGCAACTACAAAACGGTAATCTAATGTGAGAGATCAAAGGCAGAAATTAGATGCATAATAATGCAAAGACACCATGTTAGATTCGGATTGTGGTATAAGCCTGCTCGGAACCGCCCGACATATCCAGCAACCGCAAAACGGTAATCTAATGTGGGAGGTCTTGCAAGATTACGGTTATAATGAATTAATGAACATTTAACCAAGATAAGACATGTGATTAGACATGGGAATAATAAAGGGTTAAGTGGGTAACATGGGTAGCATGTGAAACATAATAAAAGCACTTAACCAGGATAAGATATGTGATTAGACATGGGGATAAAAGGGGTTAACTGGGAATTCCTAGTGGGGACCAAGCTTAGTATGGAAGCTTATGTCAAGTGTGTTGACCCTTTTCAACCAGTAACCCATCTTAGTATCTATATGAGCTCGAACTATGTCGAGGACAGGGACATGCTTACTGGGGTTGATTGTAAGAGGTCAATAAAGAGTTAGTGATGGCAGTGCAAGTTCAATGGAGTCATGTCCGTGCGTGGGTCTGGGCTAGTAGGAAAGACGTTATTGCATTGTGTAGGTATAAGTTGTGCATTTCAGTAGTATCGAGGTTGCCACCTTAGGGAGTGATACACCCTATTGTGGGACCAACACAGGTATCTACGAGGTTAGGGAGCCAATAAAATGGGAAGGGTAATGGGTACAACTTGTGGTGGTAGGAGCAAGTGAGGCACCTACGAGAGAAGCTAGGAGTACACGAAGCTACCATTATTATGATTAGTAGGGAGGGATCATCTATTAATATGGAACTAGTATTGGTGCGGTGCAGAGAATATATAATAGTGGTTAGAAGCACAGTCAATGTTACATCTTGTTCATCTTGTTACCTTGCCATATCTGCTTATGTTACAGTCATCTCTTATATCCCGTTTATGTTCTTATCCTGTTACTTTACTGATTATATTGTTAAAGTCACTAGACTCGCCAAACTTTATGTCTGACCCTCTTTGTTTTGCCTCTTTTCTTTCTTCCCCTCCACCCTCAGGTCCTCAAGGTGGGATTAGTGGAGCTTGAATCAGATCTCTTTCTTCTTGAAGTGCTTGGAAGTGTTGAAAGTAATGCTCAGTTTTATCTCTTTTCCATTATGGCTATTTGGAGTGGGATTAAGTTTTACTTTAATGTACTCTGATAATAATTTTGTTCAAGATGGATATTTGTGTACATAGCTTTAGTATATGGTTTTGATATTGTAACCAGACATGTTTTGCTTTTCCGCTAAAATGAATAAATTTTGAATTTTCTTAAGTACCATTTTATATATCTGTCTTGTGATATTCTGTTTTATACTCTTATAATACTCCAGAAAGTTAATGCATTCCCTTATTGAGTGACATTAATGGACGTGGGGTGTTACACGTGGTATCAGAGTTGAAGGTTACCAGAACATATAAAAGATTTTGAAAATCATTTTCAAAAACATGTTTTAAAGAAGGTATTTTCAAGTGAAAAGTTTATTATGAAAAACATAATCCCCAAAAGCCATATATCTTTCTTTCGATTCTCTGTTTTAAATCCCTTCCTTTTTCCTTTCAGCGTGTCTGGGGAATCCGATATACCCGAGGGCGTATAGATACCAGGCTAGTTCAGAAGGTATCTAGAGAATAGGGCTACTACCGTAGACCCAGCAAACATTCCCCCTCCCCCAGCTGCAGCCACTCCTCCTCCTTCTCCCTGTGTAGACGCTTTTTCTAAGATATGCAAAGACTTCTGTGCGATGGGCGGAAAACCGTTTTATGGAACTGAGACGTTTGTTGAGGCTAGGAATTGGCCCAAGGAAGGGAGGCTGGTTTGATATCTTTGAGATAAAAAATGGAAGGAAGGTCCAGCTAGCTGCTTTGTTGATGAAGGATGAAGCTTCCTTTTGGTGGGAAGTAAGTAATGGAGGACGTACAGTGGAGATGTAGATGGATTTTAGACAAAGGTTCGAGTTGAAATTTCTTTCACAAGCGGAGGAGAGTTTATACATGGAGAGGTTCTTGGCTTTGAAACAAGGGAGTTCGTCTGTGAAGGAGCACGTTAACCAGTTTAACCAGTTAGCAAGATTTGGTATGAAATTAGTTAATACAACACATAAGAAGGCCCTGAGATTTTCCAAGGGTCTGAAAGAACCATTACATGGGTTAGCTATGTCCCACATTCCTATGGGGGCTACTTTCGAGAATCTTGTTGATATGGCATTGATACATGAAGAGGAGAAAGGTGTTAATGCACAGGATAAGAAAGGGGATCCAAAGAAGGCACAACAACAACAAAAGAAGGGCGGTAAGGATAATAAGGGGTCAGAGAAAAGAAAGTGTCACAATTGTGGAATACCTGGCCATTTGAAGAAGGACTGTAGTAAGAAGAAGGGGACGGGTTGCTTCCAATGTGATGAGGAAGGACATATGATTAAAGACTGCCCAAGGAGGCAAGGACAAGGGCAAGGACAGAGGATAGGATCTACTTCTGGGGGGCAGGTTCATGCTCTCATAGCAGCTACGCAAGCGAGAGGTAGAAACATTTCTGTTGAAAGTTTGATTTTCTTTTTCGATCATCCTATACGTACTTTGTTTGATTCTGGCGCTTCACATTCGTTTATATCCACTTCTGTTGTTGAGTCTCTACACCTAGATACTAGTATAGTAGTGGATCCCGTTGTTGTCTCAAATCCTATTGGGTGTATGACTCATCTATCTATGTTATGTCGGGATTTGAGAATATCTGTGTATGGCGTTGTGTTCGAATGCAATGCTTATGTGCTTGGTTTCACGGGCTATGGGTTGATTCTAGGAATAGATTGGCTGGCCAGGTATCGTGCCATTCTCGACTGTGAAAAGAGGGTAGTTAGACTATTGACTAGTTTGGGGGATACTCTCAATATCTCATGCGATCCTAAGGGTTCGGTTATGCTTAGCTACTTAGAATCTCTTGACACATCTATTGATGATTTACAATCTGTTCGAGTAGTCCGTGAGTTTGCAGATGTCTTTGAGGAGGTTAGGGGCTTACCTCCAAAATGCGAGATATATTTCCGTATATATTTGGTGGACAATGCAAAGTAAGTTGCATTGCATGTGCGCCACATGTCTCTGAGAGAAAGGAGGGAGCTTAGTAAACAAGTGAAAGAGTTGCTTGAGAAAGGGTTCATAAGAAGAAGTATCTCGAAGTGGGGTGCTACAGTTTTTTTTTGCCACGAAGGCCGATGGTTCACTTAGATTGTGTGTGGACTATAGGGAGCTGAATAAGCTTGAACAGACACCCATTACCGAGGATAGATGACTTGTTCAATCAGTTGGTTGGTGCTTCGGTTTTCTCACAGTTGGATTTAGCTACAGGATTACATCAGCTAAGGGTGGCTGAGGACAGCATAGATAAGACTACATTTATAACTCTAGATGGTTTCTTTGAATGGATCGTCATGCCTTTTGGTTTGACGAATGCACCCGTATATTTCGTGGACTTGATGAGTAAGGGATTTAGGGAGTTTCTAAACAAGTTCGTGGTAGTCTTTGTGGATGATATCCTGATCTTCTCTAGAAGCGAGGAAGAGCAAGCCTTGCATCTTAGGGAAGTCTTAAAGACCCTTCGAGCACATCAACTCAAGGCTAAGTTCTCCAAATGCCATTTTTGGAGGAAGGAAGTGAGGTTTTTAGGGCACGTGGGCTCTAAAGAAGGGATAGCAGTGGATCCCGCAAAGGTTTCTTGGTTTGGAGGGCTATTATAGAAAGTTCATCAAGGACTTTGCTAAGATATCAACCCCACTTACTCAGTTAACGAAAAATAATTTGACCTTTTCTTGGGATGTTGACTGTGACGATACTTTTCAACGATTGAAGAGGGCATTGACGACATCTCTAGTTTTAGTTTTTCCAGATGGGAGTAAACTATTCACAGTGTATACCGATGCTTGTGGGATAGGGATTGGCGCAGTTTTGAAGCAAAAGGTAAGGGTGATATGTTATGTGGAAGGAAGTTGAAGGTCCATGAGAGGAACTACCCTACCCACGACTTAGAATTAGCTGCCATAGTTTTTGCGCTTAAGTCTTAGTGCCATTACTTGCTTGGTGAGAGGTTTGAATTGTAAACAGACCATAAGTCACAAAATACATGTTCTCTCAAAAAGATCTGAACTTAAGGCAATAGAGGTGGATGGAGTTCTTAGCATCTTACGATTTTGAGATCACATATACCCCTGGCAAGGGTAACGTTGTAGCTAATGCCTTGAGTAGAAAGAAGTTGACTTTGATTCCTTTGTTTGTAGAGCCGCAGAGTGTAGAGTATATATCTACCTTTTAGACCCTCTACCGATTATGTGCCCAGCTTGTTGGCATCATTAGAGGTGCGACCTATGCTTTTGGGACAGATAGGTGCGGCACGGCGAGATGACCCACGGCTGATAGAGATAGTGGACAAGCACATAAGAGGGGATTCTTCGAGCCATCTTAGTAGGATACTATAGATGAAAATGGTTGGTTGCGTAGGGATGAGAGACTTTGCATATCACGAGACGAGAGTCTGAGAAGGACAATCATTGAAGAAGCACATCGTGCTAAGATGACCATACATCCCAGTGGTGACAAGATGTATAAGGACATGAAACGAGTTTTCTTTTGGGCTGGAATGAAGAAGGATGTGGCTGAGTTCGTTTCTAGATGCTTAGTGTGCCAGCAAGTCAAGGCTGAGCAAAAGACGCCTGGTGGTTTGCTTCACCCCTTTAGAGGTTCCACAGTGGAAATGGGAAAGTGTTTCCATGGATTTCGTCGACTGGTTGCCGAGGTCAAGGAAGGGTAATACGGGTTTGGTGTAACGACCCGGAAAATCTGAACCAATTTAAAATTTTTAAATTGGCTAAAATAGTGGATTTTAAATATTTAAAATAAATATTTTAAATAATGGCAATGAAAAGCGAGTTTGAATCGACGTTTGAAAATAAATATAATTACTTTGAATTATAAACAAGGCCTGAAATGGCGCGGTAGTTTCAAAATTTGAATTCAAACTTCGACTGATTGTACCGGGTGCAAAACAAAACGGATTTGAGTGAAACCAAAAATATTTAAATCTGTTAGTGAATACCTTTCTAACGAATCTTAAAAATCGTAGTTTCATAGCGGGAAGAAAAAGTTATGGCCAAATGAATTTTCAGAAAGGTCGTTATGGAATTTATATAGCCCGTGAAATTGGCCATTTTGCAAACTACCTCGGAATTCGACGAAACCACTTTTGTTGGATCCGGGATGAGAAGTTATTGCTAGGTTTCAAATTTCATAATTTTTGAAGCTAGTATGTGAACGTGGCAAAGGAAAATGTGTTTTGGTCAATTACAGTTAAATTGGATCGAACAGAAATGGGCCATTTTGCAAACGATCTCAGAATTCGACGAAACTAGTTTTGTTGGGACCATATCGTCAAAACATAGCTAGATTTATTTTTCTGGAATTTTTCGGATCAGTTTGTGGACCCGGCAAATTGAAATGTATGTTCAAAACAAATATTGATTGTTTTATATTTTAATTTGAAGGAAAACAGACTGAAACAATCGAATGGGCCTTCGAAACATATCCCATTGTGTTCGGAATGGGGGTAAAACGCTAGGGACGACAGTCGTTGGGTTTGGATTGGAGGTTGCATCAGAAAACCCCTTTTAAAACCTCCCGGCCAATCAGATTTTTTATAAAAAAAGGAAAAACCCTCGTTTCTCTCTCCCCGATTAAACACGAACGACGGCGGAATACGCTTGCCCCCTTCTCTCCTCCTACAAGCGAAATTACACCTTCCTCCTGTTGAGGATTTTGTAGCACTCTGCGAGATCTTCAAATCCATATAAACATCACTGCACCTCGTCTCCTGGTTTGGCCGAATCACCTCGCCGAAGTCGGCCTGTTTGGAGCGCCGCCGCCATTAGCAGGGTCCACTGAGCTAGCCCACTGCCCTACGCGCACGAAGCTCTCTCGTAGCCCTTCGACGCTGTGAAGGTTGATCGTCCTCTGGCTTCACGGATTAGGAGAAAATTTCAACCCTAGTTTCGAACGATTTGCTGAGGTAATCGGCTTTGATTATTTAATCTGTTTTAACACTTTTAAACCGTTGCAAACTTGTAAAAAATCATATCTTTTTCATTTCTTTACGAATTTCAGTGAAACAAGAGACAGTGGACCCATGTGGACGTCTTCTACATTCTAAAAGAGACCGCATATTTTTCTGAGCCTTCTGCTATTTTTGGTGGAGTGGAACCCAATGTGAGATTTCTAATTTATAAACGATATGGAAAACGACGATGTATAAATTATATAGTCGATGTATGAGTTATATAAGCGTTGTACACCTCTTGTATAAGCATTGTATAAGTTGTACGTTCGATGTATAAGTTATATATGCATTGTAAAAATTATAAATGTGTTGAAATAGAAGTGAAATGCTATATATAAATATAAATATATATATACGCCCATCGTCCACAAACCATGGACGATATTTATTGGTTGTGATTGGTGTGAAAATTGATTGATAGCGAATGGTTGATTGAAATTGTTTGTGGTTGAGAAATATTTGGTTGAAACCACATAGGATTAGTTTGTGGAAATGAAAAAAAATATACATGCCGCCTGCGTGCGAATTAGATGCATGATTCCTCATTGTCAAAAGCTGCGAGGCTTTAAGGTAGAGCGAGGAGCCGTACTAGGGACGGTCCCGGTTTTAACTACCCTGCCGTTATGCTGCCGAAATTTTGAATAATATTCATGTGTTAGAATTATTTTCCTGTCTGCCGTTATTCTGCCGAAATTTTGAAAAATATTCATGTGCTAGAATTATTTTCCTGTGTTGAAACTATATTCGTCTGTTGAATAGAAATTCTTCATGTGTTGAATTGAAATTCATTCGTTGAATAGAAAATCATGTGTTGAATGGTATTAGTGTTTTAAATATAAAAATCACCTTTTTATCTATATATACAAACTATAGAAAACCTTCATGTGTTGAATTGAAATTCATTCGTTGAATAGAAATTCATGTGTTGAATGGTATTCGTGTTTTAAATATAAAAATACCTTTTTATCTATATATACAAACTATAGAAAACCTTCATGTGTTGAATTGAAATTCATTCGTTGAATAGAAATTCATGTGTTGAATGGTATTCGTGTTTTAAATATAAAAATCACCTTTTTATCTATATATATAAACTATAGAAAACCTTCATGTGTTGAATCAAAATTCATTCCTTGAATTGAAATTCATGTGTTGAATGGTATTCATATTTTGAAATAAATTGTTTTATAATAAAAATCATATTTTTATCATCTATACGAACTATATAAAATAGTCGTGTTTTGAAATAAATTGTTTTATAATAAAAATCATATTTTTATCATCTGTATGAACTATATAAAATAGTCGGATTTTGAAATAAATCGTTTTATAATAAAAATCACATTTTTACTATATACATGAATTGTTAAAAATAGTGAAGTGTTGAAATAGAAGACAGTTAGATAAAAATATAATTTTTATCAAATGTATGAAAAGAATATAGCTTTGAAATCGAAGAATCGATATATATATATATATATATATGAATAGAATTAAAATATATCTAATAACAAAGCTGCAGTTCGTATTTTGAAACCGTGATCTCAAACGATTAGTGCGGGAGATCCGACCATCGGATTTTCCCGAAACCACAACCGTTGGGTTCGCTTTGGAAATATCTTTCCAAGGGCACCAACTTTGTAAAAATCCAACGGTTGGATTGTCTGGAATGTTTAATTCAAATCTGAAGAAAAACAGCGCCAGAATCGATTATATATATATATATATAATTATATTAAATCGAATAACGACGCTGCAGTTCGTATTTTGAAATCGAAACTTCAAACGATTATACCGGGAGATCCGACCGTCGAATTTTCCCGAAACTGGAACCGTTGGATTCGTTTTGAAAAGATCTTTCTAATAATGTAAATTTGGTGAAGATCCAACGGTTAGATTTTCAGATATGTATAAATCAAATCTGAAGAAAAACAGCGCCACGGCCGCGTTATGGCCCAAGCGTCGTTTTGAATAAATTGGCTATTTTAAAATAAATAAAAATAGCGATAAATCGTTATAAAATATTATAAACGATATGGATGTGAAATTTAGAAACTAACTGAAGGTTGGCTAAGTCGAATGGTTTCTTGGGTATTGATCTGATGTTGGTTTCGGCCGTCGGGGTTAATGTTTGGGAAATCGTTCTCTTACTGATTTACGGTTAGCGACTAATGAATTGAAATGATGCGTATGTGTATTTGTGTTGCACTTGTTTATCATATACGCGAGTTGCTCAGAAAGACCGGTTTTATCCCATTCTGAATAACTGAATCGACGATAAGAAATCGAAGATGAAGACGGTGGTTAAAGACCGGAAATCTTCACCTCGTTTGGATGGTAACTGATGTCCTGATTGGGAGGCATCCCGAAATATGGATAATGAGTGGTGATCGTCGAGACGTACGTGGAGATCGATGGGTTTGCGAGGTATATAGTGCCTCCGGTTTCGTTCTGACCCAGAACGGACTTGCAAATGGACAGTGTGTCTGACATTGGAATTTATTCTATGTGATTGATAGCTATCAGTTGCACGGTGTGAATTGCCTGTGTGGCATGCTAAGATGCAGTGATCAGGGCTTCTGTTGAAAAGCAAAGTCTTGTGATTGATGATCAAAGCCCCGCCTGTGTGGCGTAGCTTTGTGTATAACGTGAATTCGCGAACCTCACACCCCGGTATGAACCAGAAACGGGAGCAGGACCTCAGGGTGGGCATGCATTTCTTTCTAGCTAGAAGTGGCGTCAGTGGTTTTACACGCCCTGACGAGTTTGACTTATGTGGTTGTTACTGTTGCGAGGCGCCTCGGTTATATCGGTCGATTCGGGACCGATGGAGTCATTTGTTGGCTCATTTACGCCCCAAAGGGCGGGGAAACGTAGTGTTCAGGCATAATAATCCACATCAGTGGACCGGTCCTGACGATCCAAGACTCGGGCTAGACAGTCTCGAATTCGGTAAGGACTATCTTTTGCCTTGGTTCATGACGGAAATCCATTTTCCAAATACGTGACTGTGCGGCTTTGATTGTATATATATATGGCGACATGATATATGGTACCCATGCCGTCTATGATTGATAGTTATGATTGAAATTGTTTTTGAAACATATAAACACTAGTAATAATATCAAATGCTTTTGTTTTATTCGTATCAAGCATATTTTGGCCATTATAAGGTAAAACTCTATCCTCCGGTTTACATTGCATTGTGTGATGGGAACTGAGTCTTATAATGGCTTCATTTTTATAAAAAGCATTGCGATGTTTAAAAGAATGATTTGTTTTAAAGCACTGGCAATCCAATGGAGTAAACCCGTTCCACAAAAGTGGTGTGGTCCCATGATTGGCCATATTTCAAAGGTGGTAAGTAGATTTCTCATACCAGTCCCATGACTGACTCGTAGTTTGTTTCACTTTCAAACTCGGGAGCCCCTTTTTCTACACGGGTAGCCTTGTATTCAGGTTTAGCTGGCTTTATCCGGATGGCTGGAGCTGAAGATGGATTCTATCATTTATCTCTTTTTATGCTGTTCAGCTCCTATTGTACATTATGTTTGTTTTCCGCTGTAGACATTTATGTATAGTTGAACTGTATTTGTACTAAGTATGATCCTGTATACTGTGTAACTCTGATGATTACGTTTATCCACTATATTCTATTGTGCATTATCTGGTGTATTTATTGTATTCTGTTCAGCTATTATCTGTTTATGTGTTATATTCCAAGGATTACCCTTGCCACCGTCAGTACGGGGTTTGGGGTCGTCTCATTTTGGTATCAGAGCTTTGTTTAAGCTTAGTTCTGGAATATAACATATGAACGAACTCGTCAGAAATGGAACCAGTAGTGTCATAGGACGGGTAACTCTATACAGATAGGATCAGTAATATCCTAGTATAAGTAAAGCAGAATGAAATACACCCCAGTAGACACATTTACATTCAAATATTTGTCTCTATATTTTGAAATATCTTTACTATTGACCTGACACTTTGTCTGCTAATTGCAGACGCACTAGAAAATGAGTGACAGGAACAGAAGAAATAATCGTATGGCTCGACCAGTAAATGAGCCAGTTGTGCTCCCATAGCCAGAATCAGATATAGAAGTTCTATTCAAGAGATTTCGAAATCTGGGTGGATCACCATTCTTAGGCAAAGAGATATATCATTTGTTGTTGGCGACTATGTATATTTGAAAGTATCGCCGATGAGAGGAGTTATCCGGTTCGGTAAAACTGAGAAGTTAGCGCCCAAATTCATTGGTCCGTTTCCTATTCTTGAGCGGATCGGAACTCTCGCTTATAAGGTTAAATTGCCTGATTGGTTGCCTGGAGTGCATGATGTATTTCATATATCTCAACTTCGAAAGCACGTTCATGATCCAGACTTGATCGTGGAAGAAGCAGCACAACAGGATATTGAAATTACTCCAGAATTAGCTGTGAGAAGAGAGCCACTAAAGATTATCAGCAAAGAAACCAAAGAGCTAAAGAACAAGAAAGTTCACTTAGTCAAAGTGCAATGGAGTGGAGATCCATGAGATTGTACTTGGGAAACTGAGGAGAGCATTCAGAAAGCCTATCCTAAGTGTCGAGTAGATATCTCTGATTGACTCCGGTGCAAGGTACATTTACCATACTTTGCATTACCAATTAGTTCTCTACTCTGTTGTTATTTTTTTTCCATGGATGTGCACTTTTAATTCTATAGTCTGAATGATTTTAAAAGAATATAGAAATTGATTAGTATATTTTTGAAAAGTTAAAAACAATTTGATTGTTGTTTGTGTTGTGTGATTGAAAATTTGATTAATTAAATTATAGAAACGATAGTTAATTTAATTAATAAGAGAATAATGGTAGGATTTATTCATTTAAATCACACATTGAACTGATTAGAAAATAGATAGAAATATATACATGTGCATTATATATGTTTGAACATGTAAATGGATAGTTGTTGAGTAAATATTTTATTTGCGTGCCCGACAAATAGGTAAACCTTAATGAGTTGGATGCGAAATATTATTATATCAACTCCTGTGAATGCCATTGGATGCGAAGTGCTGGTTATTCTGTGTGTAATAATAAACGTCGCCATAGGATAGTAACAATTAATTTTGAACTACACTACATGGCATACTTCTCGAAGATAGGCATACGTCATCATATACCACATAAGCATTTAGAGCTTGTGTGACGAGGTGGAAGATTTACCATACGAACGAGAGGCTTGTATGGTGATGACTATATTTTACAGGTTGAACTGATGACGAATATGGACTATTTAAATTGTAACGATAAAATTGCCAGATTAATAAAAACCCCACATGGGTCTGGAGTTGACAATAATCACGTCTCTCTAGTCATTAGATACGTCACAAGGACTATTTATTTCCCACACGGGATGAGGTGACGAGGATTTATCCTCTGGAGCAATTAAAATACACACTCCCTCAGGCTTTGACAACGTGACGAGAATTTATTCTCTGGAGTTATTATCTATACACGCTCCCCTGTAAACACCAGAATATATCACTATAAATATGTGTATGCTTTATAGGATTTATTGGGTACCTAATACGGCCCAATAAATTTCCAAACCTCTCCCCGTACAAAGGAGGTTATGGCGAAATTTTTCGAAAATTCTGGGTGTTAGCCAAATTTTTGAAGAATTTGAAAATTCTCAGAAACTGAAATTTAGAGAATGGAAGTCAAATTGAACGTAGAGTTGATTAATCAAACCACTTTCGAATTTGTTCCTTTTCGGGGACGAAAAGTTTTAAGTGGGGGAAATTGTAACGACCCGGAAAATTTGAACCAATTTAAATTTTTTAAATTGGCTAAAATAGTGGATTTTAAATATTTAAAATAAATATTTTAAATAATAGCAATGAAAAGCGAGTTTGAATCGACGTTTGAAAATAAATATAATTACTTTGAATTATAAACAAGGCCTGAAATGGCGCGGTAGTTTCAAAATTTGAATTCAAATTTCGACTGACTGTACCGAGTGCAAAACAAAACGGATTTGAGTGAAACCAAAAATATTTAAATCTGTTAGTGAATACCTTTCTAACGAATCAGAAAAATCAAAGTTTCATAGTGGGAAGAAAAAGTTATGGCCAAATGAATTTTCTGAAAGGTCGCTATGGAATTTATATAGCCCGTGAAATTGGCCATTTTGCAAATGACCTCGGAATTTGACGAAACCACTTTTGATGGATCCGGGATGAGAAGTTATTGCTAGGTTTCAAATTTCATAATTTTTGAAGCTAGTATGTCAACGTGGTAAAGGAAAATGTGTTTTGGTCAATTACAATTAAATTGGATCGACCAGAAATGGGCCATTTTGCAAACGGTCTCAGAATTCGACGATACTAGTTTTGTTGGGACCGTATCGTCAAAACATAGCTAGATTTATTTTTATGGAATTTTTCGGATCAGTTTGTGGCCCCGGCAAATTGAAATGTATGTTCAAAACATATCCCATTGTGTTCGGAATGGGCCTTCGAAACATATCCCATTGTGTTCGGAATGGGGGTAAAACGCTAGGGACGATAGTCGTTGGGTTTGGATTGGAGGTCACGTCAGAAAACCCCATTTAAAACATCCCGGCCAATCAGATTTTTTTATAAAAAAAAGAAAAAACCCTCGTTTCTCTCTCCCCGATTAAACGCGAACGACGGCGGAATACGCTTGCCCCCTTCTCTCCTCTTTTCCGCCTCCTACAAGTGAAATTACACCTTCCTCCTGTTGAGGATTTTGTAGCACTCTGCGAGATCTTCAAATCCATATAAACATCACTGCACCTCATCTCCTGGTTTGGTCGAATCACCTTGCCGAAGTCGGCCTGTTTGGAGCGCCGCCGCCATCTGCAGGTCCACCGAGCTAGCCCACTGCCCTACGCGCGCGAAGCTCTCTCCTAGCCCTTCGACGCTGCGAAGGTCGATCGTCCTCTAGCTTCACGGATTGGGAGTAAATTTCAACCCTAGTTTCGAACGATTTGCTGAGGTAATCGGCTTTGATTATTTAATCTGTTTTAACACTTTTAAACCGTTGCAAACTTGTAAAAATCATATCTTTTTCGTTTCTTTACGAAATTCAGTGAAACAAGAGACAGTGGACCCGTGTGGACGTCTTCTACATTCTAGAAGAGACCGCATATTTTTCTGAGCCTTCTGCTATTTTTGGTGGAGTGGAACCCAATGTGAGATTTCTAATTTATAAACGATATGGAAAACGACGATGTATAAATTATATAGTCGATGTATGAGTTATATAAGCGTTGTACACCTCTTGTATAAGCATTGTATAAGTTGTACGTTCGATGTATAAGTTATATATGCGTTGTAAAAATTATATATGTGTTGAAATAGAAGTGAAATGCTATTTATATATATATATATATATATATATATATATATATATACGCCCCTCGTCCATAAACCATGGACGATATTTATTGGTTGTGATTGGTGTGAAAATTGATTGATAGCGAATGGTTGATTGAAATTGTTTGTGGTTGAGAAATATTTGGTTGAAACCACATAGGATTAGTTTGTGGAAATGAAAAAAATATACATGCCGCCTGTGTGCGAATTAGATGCATGATTCCCCATTGTCAAAATCTGCGAGGCTTTAAGATAGAGCGAGGAGTCGTACTAGGGACGGTCCCGGTTTTAACTACCCTGCCGTTATGCTGCCGAAATTTTGAATAATATTCATGTGTTAGAATTATTTTCCTGTCTGCCGTTATGCTACTGAAATTTTGAATAATATTCATGTGTTATAATTATTTTCCTGTGTTGAAACTCTATTCGTCTGTTGAATAGAAAACCTTCATGTGTTGAATTGAAATTCATTCGCTGAATAGAAATTCATGTGTTGAATGGTATTCGTGTTTTAAATATAAAAATCACCTTTTTATCTATATATACAAACTATAGAAAACCTTCATGTGTTGAATTGAAATTCATTCGTTGAATAGAAATTCATGTGTTGAATGGTATTCGTGTTTTAAATATAAAAATCACCTTTTTATCTATATATACAAACTATAGAAAACCTTAATGTGTTGAATTGAAATTCATTCGTTTAATAGAAATTCAGGTGTTGACTGGTATTCGTGTTTTAAATATAAAAATCACCTTTTTATCTATATATAAAAACTATAGAAAACCTTCATGTGTTGAATCGAAATTCATTCGTTGAATTGAAATTCATGTGTTGAATGGTATTCATATTTTGAAATAAATTGTTTTATAATAAAAATCATATTTTTATCATCTATATGAACTATATAAAATAGTCGTGTTTTGAAATAAATTGTTTTATAGTAAAAATCATATTTTTATCATCTGTATGAACTATATAAAATAGTCGGATTTTGAAATAATTCGTTTATAATAAAAATCACATTTTTACTATATACATGAATTGTTAAAAATAGTGAAATGTTGAAATAGAAGACAGTTAGATAAAAATATAATTTTTATCAAATATATGAAAAGAATATAGCTTTGAAATCGAAGAATCGATATATATATATATATGAATAGAATTAAAATATATCGAATAACAAAGCTGCAGTTCGTATTTTGAAACCGTGATTTCAAACGATTAGTGCGGGAGATCCGACCATCGGATTTTCCCGAAACCGTAACCATTGGGTTCGCTTTGGAAATATCTTTCCACGGGCACCAACTTTGTAAAAATCCAACGGTTGGATTGTCTGGAATGTTTAATTCAAATTTGAAGAAAAACAGCGCCAGAATCGATTATATATATATATATAATTAATTATATTAAATCGAATAACGACGCTGTAGTTCGTATTTTGAAATCGAAACTTCAAACGATTATACCGGGAGATCCGACCGTCGGATTTTCCCGAAACTGGAACCGTTGGATTCATTTTGAAAAGATCTTTCTAATGATGTAAATTTTGTGAAGATCCAATGGTTAGATTTTCAGTTATGTATAAATCAAATCTGAAGAAAAACAGCGCCACGGCCGCGTTATGGCCCGAAGCGTCGTTTTGAATAAATTGACTATTTTAAAATAAATAAAAATAGCGATAAATCGTTATAAAATATTATAAACGATATGGATGTGAAATTTAGAAACTAACTAAAGGTTGGCTAGGTCGAATGGTTTCTTGGGTATTGATCTGATGTTGGTTTCGGACTTCGGGGTTAATATTTGGGAAATCGTTCTCTTACTGATTTACGGTTAGCGACTAATGAATTGAAATGATGCGTATGTGTATTTGTGTTGCACTTGTTTATCATATACGCGAGTTGCTTAGAAAGACCGGGTTTATCCCATTCTGAATAACTGAATCGACGATAAGAAATCGAAGATGAAGACGGTGGTTGAAGACCAGAAATCTTCACCTCGTTTGGATGGTAACTGATGTCCTGATTGGGAGGCATCCTAAAATATGGATAATGAGTGGTGATCGTCCAGATGTACGTGGAGATCGATGGGTTTGCGAGGTATATAGTGCCTCCGGTTTCGTTCAGACCCAGAACGGACTTGCAAATGGACAGTGTGTCTGACATTGGAATTTATTCTATGTGACTGATAGCTATCAGTTGCACGGTGTGAATTTCCTGTGTGGCATGCTAAGATGCAGTGATAAGGGCTTCTATTGAAAAGAAAAGTCTTGTGATTGATGATCAAAGCCCCGCCCGTGTGGCGTAGCTTTGTGTATAACGTGAATTCGCGAACCTCACACCCCGGTATGAACCAGAAACGGGAGCAGGACCTCAGGGAGGGCATGCGTTTCTTTTAGTCTAGAAGTGGCATCAGTGGTTTTACACGCCCTGACGAGTTTGACTTATGTGGTTGTTACTGTTGCGAGGCGCCTTGGTTATATCGGTCGATCCGGGACCGATGGAGTCATTTATTGGCTCATTTACGCCTCAAAGGGCGGGGAAACGTAGTGTTCAGGCATAATAATCCACATCAGTGGACCGGCCCTGACGATCCAAGGCTTGCCTGCGCGCTTGCCTGAGACTCGGGCAAGACAGTCTCGAATTCGGTAAGGACTATCTTTTGCCTTGGTTCATGACGGAAATCCAATTTCCAAATACGTGACTGTGCGGCTTTGATTGTATATATATATATGGCGACATGATATATGGTACCCATGCCGTCTATGATTGATAATTATGATTGAAATTGTTTTTGAAACATATAAACACTAGTAATAATATCAAATGCTTTTGTTTTATTCGTATCAAGCATATTTTGGCCATTATAAGGTAAAACTCTATCCTCCGGTTTGCGTTGCATTGTGTGATGGGAACTGAGTCTTATAATGGCTTCATTTTTATAAAAAGCATTGCGATGTTTAAAAGAATGATTTGTTTTAAAGCACTGGCAATCCAATGGAGTAAACCAGTTCCACAAAAGTGGTGTGGTCCTGTGATTGGCCATATTTCAAAGGTGTTAAGTAGATTTCTCATACCAGTCCCATGACTGACTCGTAGTTTGTTTCACTTTCAAACTCGGGTGCCCCTTTTTCTACACGGGCAGCCTTGTATTCAGGTTTAGCTGGCTTTATCCGGATGGCTGGAGCTGAAGATGGATTCTATCGTTTATCTCTTTTTATGCTGTTCAGCTACTATTGTACATTATGTTTGTTTTCCGCTGTAGACATTTATGTATAGCTGAACTGTATTTGTACTAATTATGATCCTGTATACTGTGTAACTCTGATGATTACGTTTATCCAGTATATTCTATTGTGCATTATTTGGTGTATTTATTTTATTCTATTCGGCTATTATCTGTTAATGTGTTATATTCCAAGGATTACCCTTGCCACCGTCAGTACGGGGTTTTGGGGTCGTCTCATTTGGGTAGTAGTAGATAGACTTACCAAGAGTGCATATTTCATTCCCGTTAAGAGCAAAAGAACAGCGGCATGGTTAGCATATGTTTATCTCCGAGAGATAGTTCGTCTACATGGCATACCTTCTAGTATCGTAAGCGATCGAGATCCCATTTTCACTAGTGAGTTTTGGAAGAGCTTGCAAGTGGTTGTAGGGACACAATTGTGTTTGGGCACCGCTTATCACCGACAGATGGATATCCAAACAGAAAGAGTGAATCAGATTCTAGAAGATCTTTTGAGGTTATGCATTTTGGACTTTGGAGGAACATGGGAGGAACATCTTCCATTGGTAGAGTTCACCTACAACAACAGCTATCAGACTAGTATTGGAATGGAACCTTTTGAAGCTCTATATGGACGACCTTGTCGATCACCAAATTGTTGGTGGGAATATACGGATAAGATTTTGCTTGGGTCCGAGATGGTTAGAGAAACTTCAGAGAAGATAGACTTGATTCGAAGACGCATGAAGACGACACAAGACCGGCAAAAGTCATACGCTGATAAGAGACGAACCGATCTCGAGTTTGATGTTGGAGACATGGTTCTTATTAAAGTATCACCATAGAGGAATGTAGTTCTCTTTGGATCTATAGAGAAATTGGCACCAAGGTTCGTAGGGCCATTTCCCATTACAGAAAGAATTGGACAGATGGCCTATAGAGTGAAGTTGCCTGAGAAGTTTAGTGGTGTTCATGACGTTTTTCACATATCGCATTTGAGGAAGTGTTTACATTATACCACGGAAGTAGTAGAGCTGAGCATGCTTAGAGAAGTGGAAGTGGAGCTAGATGCCACAGTTAGACGAGTTTCTACATGCATCCTTGGATCGGAGGTCAAGAAATTACGCAACTGAGAGGTCAATTTGGTTAAAGTCCAACGGGGAAATGATCAAGGAGACGCGACTGGGGAAACAGAAGACAAGATACGTGCATCGTACCCTTTCCTTTTTGAGGGTATGGTCTTAACTTCACCTTTTTCTACCGCTTTTTTTATACTTGTTCTATCGTTTAGTGTATCCTCTCGATTATGTCTTCGATCTTTAGGTAGAAAATCCTATGGTTGTAAACATGTGTTTGAGACATGTTATGATTGGTGGATGCAAGTGGATGTAAGTGTTTGCTAATGGTTGCTCGTGGATGCATTTACACACACATTAGGCACTAGATCGGCTCAATCACTTTCATACTGCATATGGGTGAGTGTGCTTATTTAAATTAATGGATGTATATTGAATGTGTTATCATATGGATGTTGCATTTGGATGAATGGTTGTGCACTCATATAGAAATGATATGTATCATTAGGATTCTTTTGCATGCATAATGGGCGCATGGGACTATCATGATTTGCATTAAGGAGATCAACTGAATCAGTAGACCGCATGATTTTACATTAGGATAAGGAATTATACACATACTTCGCATATGTTCGCGAAAGCATTAGAAATCTTTTAAGGACAATGGACGCCCGTGATTTATGGATGAGTAGATGGATGATGGATGGTAGGACATACATTCCTTTCAGCTTCGAGATTTTGGGGATGAAATCCTTTAAGTAGGGGGAATGTAACAACCCGTAATTTTAAAACATGACATAAGGGATAATTAAAGAATAATTAATTTTTAAAAGAAGAATTAAGCGAAATGGGTTACACCATTGCGTTCGTCTTGGAATTCTGCTTGAGATAGAGTCCGATTTTGCGTAAAACAGATACCGTATGAAGGAGTTATGGACGATAAAAGTTGGGCAGAACAATCAGGAAATGGGCCAGGATAACTGGCGCACTTGTGAAGTGCGCTAGAACAAAAATGCACTGGCGCACCTGGGAAGTGTTCCCAGGCCGAGCCCGATTTGCAGAATTCTGGAGAGTTCCATGATGATGTGTCTTTCTGGGATTGGCTGGATGACGTGTTTTCTGGTCTGGATGGTTCAGATGGTTCCTAATCTAATCTAAAGGACCTAATTCACCTAATACACCTATAAATAAATACCTAAACCTAACCCTAATCTCATTGTTATCATCCATGGCACCTCCATGCTGCTCTAATCTAAACTAGACTTTCTTCTCAATCAAAACAAATCAGTATAGGAGTATTCCTATTAGAGGATCAGTTCTACAAACAATCAAAGTAGAGATTATTCAAGATCAGGATTGCTACAACACCTAATTCTCTTTTCTAAGAATCCTATCGCTGTGAGTCTATGTTACTTTCACATATAATTAAATTAAAAAGTAATTGTGATAGGATTGTAAATTGGATCTGATGTATATGCCTGTAAATAAGATGAATCATATCAAGTTTTGTAATTTCACTACAAAAATACAACTTTTAGTCAAAAAATTTAGTTGCGTTTATAACCTTAGTGCATCTGAAAATAATCGATTCCTCTTATTTTCACTATTTAACGCCTGTTATAACAATCAACTTGGCGGTATATGTATTTTCATTTCCCTCCTATTTCTCCATTTCCATTTGTCTGTTTACATCCCCACTCACAAAACCCTAAATTCATTTTAGTTTCCCTCCATCGATCTCTCTTTATGTTCGACGCTTCCCAAAAATCCAGATCCACAAAACCTAACCTAAATCAAGCTTCATTCTGTAAATAATGTTCTCCGTCACTTTCTCGGATGTTAGTGTTTTCCCAAAACCCCATATAAAACTTAATCGAAATCTAGCTCCATCCTCTGAATAATTTCCACTCACCGCCCTCCCCTCCTTATGCTTCGCTTTTTCCCTCATCTCTGAATCCAACGCCAAATCCAAATTTGTAACAACCCGTATTTTCAATAACCTGTTATAACGTAAATCGAGGCAGAATTTAATTCTAAAATCTGAATCAAGGGAAACGGGCTATGCCATTGCGTTCGTCTCGGAAAAATACGCGAAATAGAGTCCGAGTTTTCGAAGATCGGAGTCAGTATGACCCGATTAAGGCCCAACGAAGTTTTCAGAAAAATTCAAAGTAAAAACAGATTTCAAATTCAAGTTTGAATTTGAAAAAAATAGGTCAGATTGGGCCAGGCGGGAAAATTCCCGCCAGAGCACCCAAGTCGACAGCCCTGTCGACTTGGGAGTCGACTTGGTTAGACCAAGTCGACAGCCCTGTCGACTTGGCTGTCGACTTGGCTCAGCCGGGCAGTCCTGCCTGGTGCACCATTTTGGAGTTGTGTTGAGCTTGGGGGCCAGATTCGGTTTTGAGGGCTGAGATTGGAACTAGGGTTTAATCCTAAGGTTGAAACTAATCCTGATCTCTATAAATAATGTGAAAACCCGTAACTTCCCCGTAAAGGAAAGCGTCGGATAGTTCGAGAACAAACCACAGCAGAACGCATACAGAAGAACGTTTCATTGTATATTACAACAATGCATCAGATTACAAGAATATACAGAGTATAAATGAATATTACACAGAAATATCAGAGATTTAAATTACATTTAAATACATAGCAGCGGAAAATAATACAATACACAACTAGAAGAAGATATACGGATACAAAGCTTTCCGGATATCGTTTCAGCTGTAAACCAGGATCATGTGAATATAAATCTGCAAACCCAAAACTACTAGCTGCCCGTGTCAAAATAAGGGCACCCAGAGTTTAGGTTAAAACAATAAACTCCAGGTCAGTCATGGGACTGGTGTGAGAACTAAAACAGTTATAATTCTTTATTTTAAAGTTCGGTAAATCAAGGGACCACGCCGTATAACACGGAACGGGTTTCCTCCCAAGAATACCAGTGCATAAAACAAACAGCGCAATGCTAAGTAAAGAAAAGTGAAGCTGTTATAAGACCCAGGTCCTATCACACATTGCAACGCAAGCCGGGGGATAGGGTTTTCCCTTATAACAGCCAAAGAATGCTTGATACGTTTAAAACAAATCATTTGATACTATTATAAGTGCATAGTGTATAAAACAACTTCAAATCATAAGTATCAATCATAGGCGGCATGAATGGCCCATAACACTATGTCGCCATATATAAGTTTACAATCAAAACCGCAAATGTCGTATTGGAAGTTGGGTTATCATTTATGGTATGAACCGAGGCTAGGGGCAAGATCCTCACCGATTCGAGACTGTCTAGTCCGAGCCTCAGGCAAGTACTCTGTCAAGCCTTTGGATCGTCAGGGCCGGTCCACCGATGTGGATTAAAATTCCTGAACACTGCGTTTCCCCGCCCTTTGGGGCGTAAGCCTGGCCCGTCAGCCGACCAGAAGCATCGGCCGAAACCGATATCACGAGGCGCCTCGCTTTTCAGCAAGTAATAATAAGTAACATCCACATGAGTCAAACTCGTCAGCCAGTTCAAGCACTGACGCCACTCATAACTAGAAAGAAACGCATGCCCTCCCTGAGGTCCGTCTCCCGTTTTTGATTCATACCGGGTGTGATACTCGCGAATCAACGTTACACAAAGCTACGCCACAAAGGCCGTGCTTCGATCATCAACCACAAGACTTTGCTTTTCAACAGAAGCCTTGATCATTTGCCACTTAGGCATGCCACACAGGCAATTCACTCCATGCGATTGATATCCATCAATATATAACCCCTGAGCTCGTACGTCTCAGAGAAGGGCGTTAAGCAAGAGAATAAATTCTCCGCCGCCAAACAGATATATATTTAATAGAGATCAATCACACGGACTGAAATCCAATGTCAGACACACAGTCCATTTACAAGTCCGTTCTGGGTCTGAACGAAACCGGAGGCACCTAGTACCCCGCATATCCATCGATCTCCAAGTACGTCTGGACGATCACCAACTGTTTCCATCTTCTTGGGTGTACAGCCCAATCAAGATCATCAGTTATCACCCGAACGACGTGAAGACCTCCGGTCTTCGACCATCGTCTTCATCTTCGACTTATCGTCGTATCAGTTATTCAGAATGGGATAAACCCGGTCTTTCCGAATAACTCGCGTATATTTTAAATAAGTGCTACACAAACACAACATATGCCTCATTCCAATTCATCAGTCACTAACCGTAAATTAATCAAGAGAATAATTCCCCAAATATTAACCCCGAAGGCCGAAACCAACATCAGATCAATATCTAGAAAACCATTCTGCTTGGCCAACCGACAGTTAGTTTCTAAATTTCACATTCATAGGGAAAGATTCCCATTAATTTTATCAAAGATAAATTCCTTGAATTTATTCTTTAATCTACTTTTGAATATCAATTCAAAACTAGTCGGGATTTAACGAACCTTACCGAAGTAATCATTTGTTTTAATTTCCCAATCCCAACCTATCCATCCCATGAAGTAAAACTGGTCATACTTCATATCTAACACCACGGTGTTATCGGTAAATTCAATTACCATTTCACGTTCAAATCTAATTAAAGATTTAACTATCGCCTGGAGCAAAACTGGTGATACTCCATTTTCGATCATTTCAATCTAATTAAAGATTCATTAAAACTCCACTTAGTTTTAATCTTCGACTGGGTTAAAGAATCAGTGTCATTTTAAAACACGGTTCACGATAAACCCAAAATCACGTTCATTAATTATTGGGTTAAAGAACGAGTGCTATTTAAAAACACTGTTCACGATAAACCCAAAAATTAATATCGATTCAATTCCAATTAAATATTATTTAATTGGTACACTTCATTAAATCTAAATAAAAAGATTTAATCTTTTCTCAACTGGGTTCAAGAACAGTGTTAGTGAAGACACCATTCACGACAAACCCAAATCACATTCGATATTCAATACAAGGCTCTGAATAGAAAATATATCGGCTTATATTCAATATCGAATTCTACGACTAACAAATGTCGTATTGGAAATAACGATATATATATATATATATATATATATCTTTCAAATTTCCATAACAACACCTGTATAATCACGAATTCCAACATCGAAATATTCCGAAGACAATTTCGATTCAATTCCACTCCAATGCAATCATTGGATATTCTGGTTATTTTTAAAACCCTTTTCATATTCAATTTATTTATTTAAAAATAAATAGAATTATAATTCTAGTTCAAAACTAGTTCATTTAGATAAAAATCTATTTTTATCTTTTCAAATATGGAGTTTTTCATCCCAATCCTTTCTAAATCATTTCTTATGATTTTACACAAATTATTACAATTTTTAATAATTTTATCAAGGCCTGTACAGTCGATTTCCATCAACGGCCATCGAACTGCACTTACAGCGACCTTTTTCGAATTTGATTTGGACATAATTCCAAATCCAACCGTTAGATTTCAAATTTCTAACATTCATTAGAAAGCTCTTTTCGATACGAACCCAACGGTTCCGGTTTTAGGAGAATCCGACGGTCGGATCTCCCGTAATGTCCGTTTGAAATAAATGGTCGAAATTCGCGAACTGCCGCGGCGCGGCGCGTTCTATTCAGGCCATTATATTATATATATATATAATATATTTCGTCGATTTCTATTTAAAACGAATTATATAAATAGTTTTAAATTCGTTTCAAAAGCAATTTCATTCAATTCAAATTACAATTCAATTTGAATTCATTTCAATTTGTTTTCAATTCAATTCATTTCGAAATCGTTTTCAATTCAATTCATTTCAAAATCATTTTCAATTCAATTCATTTCGAAATCGTTTTCAATTCAATTTGAATTCGTTTTCAATTCAATTCATTTTGAAATCGTTTTCAATTCAATTTGAATTCGTTTTCAATTCAATTCATTTCGAAATCGTTTTCAATTCAATTCATTTCGAAATCGTTTTCAATTCAATTCATTTCGAGATCGTTTTCAATTCAATTTGAATTCGTTTTCAATTCATTTCATTTCGAAATCGTTTTCAATTCAATTCATTTCGAAATCGTTTTCAATTCAATTCATTTCGAAATCGTTTTCAATTCAATTCAAAATATTCGATTTCGAAATCAGTTTTCAATTCAATTCATTTCGAAATCGTTTTCAATTCAATTCATAATATTCGATTTCGAAATCAGTTTTCAATATTCATTTCATTTCGAAATCGTTTTCAATTCAATTCATAATATTCGATTTCGAAATCAGTTTTCAATATTCATTTTTAAGATGAATAAAATCGATATAAATATCGTTCACGTCAAAATGGCGTCAATCTAATCAACACGGCTTCATAAATTTCTATTTTCAAATATTCTATTTCGAATACTTCTTTTTCAAAATAGTTGTTATCAAAATATTTCGTTCAACACATGACCAATCTCAATGGATGAGTACTGTCAACACATGAACCTTTATTTTATATCGATAAAGATGTAAATTTTATTACCAAAATATTTCGTTCAACACATGACCAATCTCAATGGATGAGTACTGTCAACACATGAACTTTTATTTTATAATATTCTTTATTTTTCAAATTGGAATGAGGCCCAATCAATTACCATATAATGTTAATTATATGGATTTTCATACAACACATGTATATAATAGCATTGAAAAATAATCAACCATCAACCAAAGTGCACTACACTGTATAAGCATCAAATATAGATATCTAACGCTTATAACAGCCTGTCAATCAATCGATCGACATATTTAATCAATCAGGATGAGTGAACTGCATATTTCATCCTAACACCCGTGTGGGGTTTCAAACAATCAAACACATATTTTATTTTTGCAGTTGGGCGATGTGTAAAATTTATCGTCCCAATCAATGTCATTCAAATAGGTGTACATAAACAAACCATCTGGTTTGTAAATGAATATTTATTTATTCACTTCACTATTTTCATATTCACGTTAAAAATTATATTTTTAACGATAAAACATTTTATTTCAACCTATGAATTCCTATTCAATTCATTTATTCAATAAAATGATATTTTTATTTTTCTAACATATTTTAGAAAATTTAGGCGGCATAACGGCACGATACTAGAAACGGGACAAGGCCTAGCCTTATCCCCGGTCTAGTGAAGGCCCACGCCATTCACACATCAATCAAACCATTCAATTTCACCCAAACAATTCAATTCAATCACATAATCAAACTAACCTATGCAACTAAACAAACAAGTCCATGGTTTGTGGACGATTGTGCCGGGTGCTACTAAGCACCGTCTGCATCCTAGTATATATTTATAACTGTAAATACTTTGAGTGTGAGAGAGTTCTCACATTGGGATCCACTCCGCCAGTTTTTATCTGAATTCTGAGCTGTTCGAGTTTGAATTTGCTGAAATTCCAACGTGCTCGGAATTGGGCGCGGTCAGTTTTGTTGCGAAGCCCTCTTTCCCACGATCGCAACGGATCTTGTTTCGCGCGATTCCGACCTCGTATGAAGAAGATATGATCAATAACGCGTTGATTACATTATTGGATAATTAATAAACTAATTAAATAATTAAGGGCTTAAACCCTTTCTTCTTCAGCCGACCAAACGAACCCATCGTGCTCGATTTGAAACCCCCACCGTGCTCCGCCTAGGGTTGACGAGATCAAGATCGTCGCCCCCCACGAGAAGCGCCTTGGCGTCGCCGTCCTACCCCAGGCGTGGGCCCCAATTTGAAACCCTAAAGCGCCTCGAAATCCGAGCTGAAGGCGGCGCCTTTTGGTGCTGAAAACACCCAAAACTCCACATGATATCCGATCATACTTATACGAATTTAAAGCTTGAAGAAAGCTCTTTAATTTCGTTCTGGAGTTGGGAATCAATTCGAAGTGGATTGGGAATAATTTGAGGATGAATTTCTGAAGAATTTTGGCCGTTAATCGCCTTCGGAGGCGCTGGAACGGGTTTGACCCGAAATTAGGGTTTTGACCCCATATTTATAAAAATATTTAATTTAATTTAATTCAAAAATAATCCGTTTAGTCTCCGAACTCCAAACCGAACCCAACGACTGTCGTACCTAGCGTTTTACCCCCATCCCAGACACAATGGGATATGTTTCGTAGGCCAATTCGACTGTTTCAGTCAGTTTTTCTACAAATTAAAATATAACACGTTTAAATTTGAATTTAAACGTACATTTCAAATTGCCGGGGCCACATACTGATCCGAAAAATTCCAGAAAAATTATTTCTAGCCTCGTATCGAAGATACGGTCCCAACAAAACTGATTTCGTCGAATTCTGAGATCGTTTGAAAAATGGCCCTTTTCTGGTCGATCAGAATTGACTGAAATATGCCAAACGCGTTTTCCTTTGCCACGCTCACATATTGAATCGAAAAATTATGAAATTTGGAATCTAGCAATAATTCGACATCACGGACCCAACAAAAGTGGTTTTGTCGAAATCCGAGGTCATTTGCAAAATGTCCATTTTTAAGGGCCTTATATATATAAAAATATATATAAATTCCACAGCGACTATTTCTAATTTTAAACTGGACATATCTTTTGATTCCCGATATGAAATCTTGATTTTTCGGATTCGTTGGGAAGATATTATCGATTAGATCCTAATGTTTTTGGTTTCACTAAAATCCGGATTGTTTTGCACCCGGTACATTCAATTGAAGTTTGAAATCGAATTATCGAACTACCGCGCCATTTTCAATTCTATTTATAATTATATATAATTATTTATATTCTAACGACGACGCGTATAATATATACGTTCGAATTATATTCAAATTAAATTTTCTCGTCGTTTTTATTTAAAATAATTCATTTTAAATATTCAAAATTCGCTAAAATTGCCGAAATAAAAATTTTAAACTGGCCCAGATTTTCCGGGTTGTTACAAATAAGCCCCTAACCTAACCCTAAATCATCATTAATCAATCCTACAACTAAACTATGGCAAAATCATTCCTCTCATGGCCTCCACTCTCTTCATAAAATTCTAAAATTATTTCTATGAGAGATTTTCCATGCATACAAGTGTTTTCAAGCTTGTATGAGTGTCATTAGCTTGCATTCAAGTCAAGTTTCTATATTTGCATCATAAAGCAAGAGTTTTGATCATTTTGGCAAGGGTTTTTGCTTGCATTTTGGGTTTATTTGATTGCATAAGGGCTTTGTCTCAATCTATATATTTTTGTGTCTTCATAAGCATTGTAAGCCCTTTTCTACTTTCATATTTAAACTCTAAAGTTAAATGAATGATGCAAGTTTGGTTGATCATTATGATATGCAAGTTTACTATGATGTGTTATGCAAGTTTTCCATGTTATGATGTTATGTTATGCAAGTTTGATATGCAAGTTTGTCATATGATATGCAAGTTATGTTATGCAAGTTTGTCATATGATATGCAAGTTATGTTATGCAAGTTTGGGTTGATCATTTTGCTCATGTTATCATGTTATACAAGCTTATCTTGGGTTTATGAACATAAAGCTTCAAGCTTTATGCTAAAGGTTGCATTTTGGCAACATGTAAGTTATCATATCTCTTATGATAACTTGCATGTGAGGCTAAATGCGAACTTATGGCCATTTCAACATGTCATTTATCACCATGTATCACCAATATGCTAAGTTTGGTTTTATGCATGCTTTTGAGGCCTAAAAATGTAATATGCAAGTATATGAACATATGTACATTTCATATGCCACCATGTTAAACTTGTGGCTTCAACACCTTTATGTCATGATTATGCCAAGTTCCCTCTTTCTATCCTTTATGCGCTATTGCGATATGTAAGCGATGGGATTGCGTTTGGGGTTGGGTAAACTTAGAAGACATAAAAACATAAGCTTGGGAATTTACCTATTAAGTTAGGTCTACCCTTTGGGAATTTACCTATTAAGTTAGGTCTACCCAAATGCTTGAAAACTTGTAACATGTTTTGGAAACATGATGGACATGACACTTAGAAAAGATAAGTGTGACCAACTCGAGGTTGGGTTGAGTTTGTAGCGTAAACCTACCCGGAACCGACCGGCTTAACTAGTTTCTACAAACAATAGGACCCAATGTGAGAAGTTGGTCATGTTGTACCTTGAACCCGAGGTTAGACCAAGTTGTGGTGTAAAGCTACCCGGACCCGCCCGGCTTAACTAGTAACCGCAACAAAGTCTAATGTGAGAGGTTAAGGCGCATTAAATTAATTAATGCCTCATGATTAGGGTTAAGTCATGGTCCACTTAATACTTAACCAATTTGGGCTTGGTAGATTAATCGGGGTTAAGTCGTGAACTCATCGTTACACTTAACCAAGTTAATCCATGATTAGCAAGAGGGTTAAACCGTACTTAACCCACTAGAAAATCCTAGCAATGGGGGTCCACTCCAGCAGTAATCCCAAGTTTGTATCATTAAGACCCTAGGGACTAGGCTAGGGAGGGAGCACGATTACTGGACTAGGGGTAAGTGACCAAAAGCGACGGCAGAGTGGTACGCCGGTGTAGTTCCGGGTGGACCATGGTCGTGCACATAGTCCGAAGCCGGGGAAAACATGCACGGGTACCAGTAGATCGAGACTGTGCACTCATGTTTATGGTGTCCAGGGGTTGACACCCTAGGGCTTGATACACCCGATGGGAGACCCTGCACAGTCTGACTACAATTATGTTTGGGCCGCATTGACACCAACACGTGACGAGTTAGGCTTATAGGGAGCCGATCGACTAGACCGTTTGGTTGGACCGCGTATTAGGGTCACTTCATGTTATTGGGCCAAAGCTTGGGCCAAGGGATCAATAATTGTTTATTCAAGTCATGTTAGTTTGCTAGTACACCTGTGGTGCAAAACCTTAATCCTGATTATGCGATGACACCTTTATCTACCTGGTTAGTTAATTATCATGCCAGTATGTAGTTATCCATATGTTCATCTCAGCTTTCATCATGTCAGTTAACTTTATCAGTTTACATTGATTGTAGTAGGGCTTACTCAGTCTTTTTGACTGACCTGTTTTTCTTTCGCCTCTTTTCTTCCGTTTCCCCCCCCCCCCAGGTTCTCAGGGTGGGAATATTGGAGCTTAGCTTGGATTTCTGACCACTTGCTTGTGGGATTTCAGCTCATGTACGGTCTTGACATGAAGCTAGCTATGGTTATCACTTATTTTGGGGATAGTACTTATGTATTTCAGTTTTTCAGTAATGTTGTTTTTATCTAGACTTGTGTATTTGGAAAACTGACATTATGTTGTACCAGACTTGTTTTGAAATGGTTTGAAATCTTTCGATGTTTTATCTATGTTATTTACTCTGTTTACATATATACATATGTTCTTGTTCTGCCTTGATATATCATTATGCATGTTTACCTAATTCAAACGCCCCTCCAAAGTCAGAGTGCTTGCAAGAGCCACCCTGGCGGAGGTGGGGTGTTACATTTGGTATTAGAGCATATGGTTTACGAGAAGGAACAAAAAGGTTTTTAGAAAACTTTTTGGAAAACTATTTTCAAAACCAAGTATAAAGTATTTTCCAAAGAAAAGTCTAGTTTATTTTAAAGGCTATTCCCCAAAAAGCCATTAGCAAAATTCCTTCATTTTTCTCCATTCTGAATCTGTCTTTTTCTTCGTTTTCAGTATGGCCGATTACTTTGCAATTCCGGAGGGAGTACACGTACCTGTTTGGTATAGGAGACTTTTGGAGGCTAGGGCGACCGAAGCCGGCCCCGCAGATGTTCCTCCTCCTCCTCCGGTAGTTAATGTTCCTCCTCCTCTTGTCGTTGAGGTTCCTCTTCCTCCTCCCCCTCAGCATCCTCAAGCTGACTTCGCAAAGACTTGCAAGGATTTCAAAGCAATGGGTGGCAAGAGCTTTCAAGGCACTGAGACTTTTGTAGAGGCCAGAAATTGGTTGAAAGAGACCGACGATTTATTTGCTATCTTTGGGTTAGACGATCAGAGGAAGATCTTGTTGGCGGTTTGGCTTATGAAGGATGAAGCCGCTTATTGGTGGGAAGTCACCAATGGTACTAGGCCTGTTGAGACTTGGGCCGATTTCAGGGCAAGATTCGTGCTTAAGTTTCTATCTTCTGCTGAGGAGAATCTGCAAATGGAGAGGTTCATAACTTTGAAACAAGGAGATATGTCTATCAAAGAATATGTGAACAAGTTCAATCAGTTAGCTCGTTTTGGCTTGGATATGGTGAATACTCCTCAGAAGAAGACTCTTCGTTTTGCTAGAGGATTGAATGAGCCGTTGCAGGGATTGGCTATGTCACATATTCCCCATGGGGCCACGTTTGAGAGCTTGGTTGATATGGCGTTACTTCAGGGAGATGTCAAGAAAGAGGTCAAGATGAATGATACTCAAGCCAAGAAGACTGATTCCCAGTGGAAAGGAAATCAGGGTAATCCAAGTGGTCAGAGCAGTCAAGGCAATCAGAACACGAACAAGAGCCAAGGCAACAAGTGGAACAACAACAAGGGCAAGAACAACAAGGGGAAGTGCCATTATTGTGGTTCTGTTGGGCATCTTATTAAGGATTGTAAGAAGAGGAAAAGGAAGAATGGTGAATGCTTTTTCTGCGGTGAGACTGGACATTTCAACAAGGATTGCCCGAAGAAGCAAGGGCAAGGCCAGGGTCAGACTCAACGTGCTGGACCTTCAGGAGGGCAAGTTCATGCTCTCAATGTCGCTCCAGTTCCCAATCGAGGTAGTATTTCTGTTGAGAGCCTTGTATATATTTCTGATTTTGCAGTTCGTACCTTGTTTGATTCTGGTGCATCGCATAGCTTTATCTCATCTTATCTTGTTGATAGTTTACACCTTAGTACTAGCTTGGTGGATGATCCCGTCTGTGTCTCAAATCCTATTGGGGGTTCCGCCCATCTGTCTATGATATGTGGGGATTTGAGGATCTCTATACTGAGTGTAGAGTTCTTATGTAGTGCTTATGTTCTTGGTTTTAGGGGATACGGATTAATATTGGGCATGGATTAGTTGTCCAGATATGGAGCCATCCTTGATTGTGAGCATAGGGTTGTGAGGCTCGTGACTCGCCTCGGAAACACCCTAGAGATTTCTTGTAATCCGAGAGGTCCCGTCATGTTGTGCTATCTTGAATCACTCGACTCGTCAATGGAAACTCTTCAGTCTGTGAGAGTGGTTCGAGAGTATCCGGATGTTTTCGATGAAGTTAGGGGTTGCCCCCTAAGCGAGAGATTGATTTCCGCATTTATCTGGTGGATAATGCAAAGCCGGTTTCTTTGCCCGTTCGGCACATGGCTCCGCGTGAAAGGCGGGAGCTAAGTAAGCAAGTAAAGGAGTTGCTTGAGAAGAACTTCATTAGACGAAGTATATCTGAATGGGGAGCGCCTGTGGTATTTGCTACCAAGGCAGATGGTTCTCTCCGACTTTGTGTGGACTATCGAGAGTTGAATAAGCTGACTAAGAAGAACAGACACCCGTTACCGAGGATTGATGATTTCTTTGACCAGCTTATCGGTGCTTCTGTTTTCTCTCAGTTTGATCTTGCTACTGGATTCCATCAGCTCAGGGTAGCTGAAGATAGTATAGACAAGACTGCGTTCAGAACTCCAGATGGATTCTTCGAATGGCTTGTCATGCCGTTCGGCTTGACTAATGCACCCGCATATTTCGTGGACCTGATGAGTAGGGTGTTCAGGGAGTTCTTGAACAAGTTTGTCGTGGTTTTTGTAGATGATATTCTGATCTTCTCTAAGGATGAGGAAGAGCACGCAAGGCATCTCGTGGAGGTGATGGATACGCTTAGAGCGCATCAGTTGAAGGCCAAGTTCTCCAAGTGTCACTTTTGGAGAAGGGAAGTTAGATTCCTTGGGCATATAGTATCTAAGCAAGGCTTAGCGGTGGATCCCGCTAAGGTAGTTGCAGTTCAGGATTGGAAGACTCCAAGGAATGCAACCGAAGTGAGAAGTTTTCTAGGTCTTGCAGGCTTTTACCGGAAGTTCATCAAGGACTTCGCGAAGATTTCAGCTCCTCTCACTAAATTGACGAAGAAGAATTTAGTTTTTGCTTGGAGCATAGAATGCGAGCTTGCTTTTCAGAAGCTCAAGAGAGCTCTCACATCAGCACCTGTTCTAGCTTTGCCCGATGGAGGGAAGTTATTTACAGTATACACCGATGCATGTGGCACGGGGTTAGGAGTTGTTCTTATGCAAGAAGGAAGAGTGATATGCTTTGGCGGTAGACAACTCAAAGTGCATGAGAAGAATTATCCCACTCATGACTTAAAGTTGGCAGCAATAGTATATGCACTCAAGGCTTGGCGCCATTATCTTCTGGGAGAAAGATTTGAGCTTTATACCGATCACAAGTCATTGAAGTATCTCTTTTCTCAGAAGGATCTGAATCTGAGGCAACAAAGATGGATGGAATTCTTGGCGTCCTACGATTTTGAGATAGCTTATACCCATGGCAAGGGGAATGTGGTAGCAGATGCATTGAGTAGAAGAAGGTTGACCCTAAGTCCTCTATTCGTTGAGATGAAGAATTTAGAGTATGTGGCAACCTTTGATTTCTCATTGGCAGTTGAGTCGATGACCGGTTCTTTAGCATCTCTGGAACTCAGACCTACCCTTCTTGATCAAGTTGGGGCTTCGCAGAGAGAAGACCCTCAGATAGTTGAAATTATGGATAAGCTGATTCGAGGAGAGACGTCTAGTCATCTCGCTCGATATTCTATTGATGACAAGGGTTGGCTGAGGAGAGACGGAAGGTTATGTGTTCCAATGGTAGAAGATCTAGTAAGAAAAATTCTTGAGGAAGCACATCGCTTTAAGTTGACTATACATCCAGGCGGAGATAAGATGTATAAAGATATGAAGCGCATTTTCTTTTGGCCTGGGATGAAGAAGGATGTGGCAGAGTTTGTCTCTAGATGTATCATTTGCCAGCAAGTTAAGGCCGAGTCGAAGAAGCCCGGTGGGCTATTGCATCCTCTAGACGTTCCACTATGGAAGTGGGAGAGTATTTCCATGGATTTTATCGATGGGCTACCAAGGTCAAGGAAAGGGAATACGAGCATTTGGGTTATTGTGGATAGACTTACGAAGAGTGCTCATTTCATTCCGGTGAAGAGCAAGAGGACCGCATCTTGGCTAGCGTCTGTATATCTTCGTGAGATTGTGAGACTACATAGAGTCCCTTCTAGTATTGTCAGTGACCGTGACCCAATCTTTACAAGTCAATTCTGGAATAGCTTGCAAGAAGCTATGGGCACGAGGTTGAATCTAAGTACGGCTTATCACCCACAGACGGACGGTCAAACCGAAAGGGTGAATAGGGTACTCGAGGATCTGTTGAGGCTTTGTATTCTGGATTTTGGTGGTACTTGGGAAGACCATCTTCCTCTTGTTGAGTTTGCATATAATAACAGTTATCAGGCAAGCATAGGGATGGCACCATTTGAAGCTTTATATGGGAGGCCGTGCAAGTCGCCTACATGTTGGTGGGAGACTACAGATGAGCTTATACTTGGGCCTGATATGATCAGAGATACATCCGAGAAGGTCGAGTTGATTCGGAGACGGATGAAAGCGGCCCAAGATCGACAGAAATCCTATGCTGATAAGCGAAGAACTGATTTGGAGTTTGATGTTGGGGATATGGTTTTCGTGAAGGTTTCTCCTTTGCGGAATGTGGTCTGATTTGGAGCCGTAGGGAAGTTAGCACCGAGGTTTGTTGGACCATTCCCTATTATAGTGAGGATCGGGCAGATGGCTTATAGAGTGGAGTTGCCCGAGAAGCTTGCCGGAGTACACGATGTTTTTCATGTCTCGCATCTCCGGAAGTGTTTACATGAATCAGCAGAGGTTGTTGAGCCGAGTGTTCTCAAAGATTTGGAAGTCGAGAAAGAGGCTACCTTGAGGAGAGCTCCGATTCGTATCTTGGGGACGGAGACCAAGAAGCTAAGGAATCGAGAGGTCAAGTTGGTGAAGGTTCAATGGGGTGAAGCCGAAGAAGACGCAACTTGGGAAACCGAGAAGAAGATGCGTGGGCTTTATCCATTCCTTTTTGAGGGTACACTCTCAATCTCTTTTCTTTGTTAGCATATCTTTCTCTTTGCTATCCATGTTTATCTAGTTTATCGTGTTAATCTTGTCATGAGAACCTTAGGTAGAAACCCTTTGGATGAAACATGTGTTTGAAACATGTTATGCTTGATGTTTGCAAGTGGTTGCAAGTGTTTGCAAGTGGTTACTCGTGGATGCATTATACACGTTAGGCACTAGATCGGCTCACACACTCCTCATATTGCATATGCATGAGTGATTACGCTTATTCATGGATGAAAATTTTTGTGTTATCACATGGATGTTGCATATGGATGTATGTTATGTGCACACATATAGATGTTATACATTATGTTAGGAATTGCATACATATGGATTCATTTCACTAACATATTTTGCATTGATGATATTTGCATTAGATAAGTACATATACACACACCTTTGCATATGTTCATACAACATTTAGAATCTTGTAAGGACAATGATTGCTCGTGGATGATGTTTTGAGTAGATGGATGTTGGATGGTAGGATACGTTCTTCCTAACTTGAAGATTTCGGGGACGAAATCCTTTAAGGAGGGGAGAATGTAACAACCCGTATTTTCGATAACCTGTTATAACGTAAAACGAGGTAGAATTTAATTCTAAAATCTGAATCAAGGGAAACGGGCTATGCCATTGCGTTCGTCTCGGAAAAATACGCGAAATAGAGTCTGAGTTTTCGAAGATCGGAGTCCGTATGACCCGATTAAGGCCCAACGAAGTTTTCAAAAAAATTCAAAGTAAAAACAGATTTCAAATTCAAGTTTGAATTTGAAAAAAATAGGTCAGATTGGGCCAGGCGGGAAAATTCCCGCCAGAGCACCCAAGTCGACAGCCCTGTCGACTTGGGAGTCGACTTGGTTGGACCAAGTCGACAGCCCTGTCGACTTGGCTGTCGACTTGGCTCAGCCGGGCAGTCCTGCCTGGTGCACCATTTTGGAGTTGTGTTGAGCTTGGGGGCCAAATTCGGTTTTGAGGGCTGAGATTGGAACTAGGGTTTAATCCTAAGGTTGAAACTAATCCTAATCTCTATAAATAAGCCCCTAACCTAACCCTAAATCATCATTAATCAATCCTACAACTAAACTATGGCAAAATCATTCCTCTCATGGCCTCCACTCTCTTCATAAAATTCTAAAATTATTTCTATGAGAGATTTTCCATGCATACAAGTGTTTTCAAGCTTGTATGAGTGTCATTAGCTTGCATTCAAGTCAAGTTTCTATATTTGCATCATAAAGCAAGAGTTTTGATCATTTTGGCTCAAGGGTTTTTGCTTGCATTTTGGGTTTATTTGATTGCATAAGGGCTTTGTCTCAATCTATATATTTTTATGTCTTCATAAGCATTGTAAGCCCTTTTCTACTTTCATATTTAAACTCTAAAGTTAAATGAATGATGCAAGTTTGGTTGATCATTATGATATGCAAGTTTACTATGATGTGTTATGCAAGTTTGCCATGTTATGATGTTATGTTATGCAAGTTTGATATGCAAGTTTGTCATATGATATGCAAGTTATGTTATGCAAGTTTGATATGCAAGTTTGTCATATGATATGCAAGTTATGTTATGCAAGTTTGGGTTGATCATTTTGCTCATGTTATCATGTTATACAAGCTTATCTTGGGTTTATGAACATAAAGCTTCAAGCTTTATGCTAAAAGTTGCATTTTGGCAACATGTAAGTTATCATATCTCTTATGATAACTTGCATGTGAGGCTAAATGTGAACTTATGTCCATTTCTACATGTCATTTATCACCATGTATCACCAATATGCTAAGTTTGGTTTTATGCATGCTTTTGAGGCCTAAAATGTAATATGCAAGTATATGAACATATGTACATTTCATATGCCACCATGTTAAACTTGTGGCTTCAACACCTTTATGTCATGATTATGCCAAGTTCCCTCTTTCTATCCTTTATGCGCTATTGCGATATGTAAGCGATGGGATTGCGTTTGGGTTGGGTAAACTTAGAAGACATAAAAACATAAGCTTGGGAATTTACCTATTAAGTTAGGTCTACCCTTTGGGAATTTACCTATTAAGTTAGGTCTACCCAAATGCTTGAAAACTTGTAACATGTTTTGGAAACATGATGGACATGACACTTAGAAAAGATAAGTGTGACCAACTCGAGGTTGGGTTGAGTTTGTAGCGTAAACCTACCCGGAACCGACCGGCTTAACTAGTTGCTACAATCAATAGGACCCAATGTGAGAAGTTGGTCATGTTGTACCTTGAACCCGAGGTTAGACCAAGTTGTGGTGTAAAGCTACCCGGACCCGCCCGGCTTAACTAGTAACCGCAACAAAGTCTAATGTGAGAGGTTAAGGCGCATTAAATTAATTAATGCCTCATGATTAGGGTTAAGTCATGGTCCACTTAATACTTAACCAATTTGGGCTTGGTAGATTAATCGGGGTTAAGTCGTGAACTCATCGTTACACTTAACCAAGTTAATCCATGATTAGCAAGAGGGTTAAACCGTACTTAACCCACTAGAAAATCCTAGCAATGGGGGTCCACTCCAGCAGTAATCCCAAGTTTGTATCATTAAGACCCTAGGGACTAGGCTAGGGAGGGAGCACGATTACTGGACTGGGGGTAAGTGACCAAAAGCGACGGCAGAGTGGTACGCCGGTGTAGTTCCGGGCTGACCATGGTCGTGCACATAGTCCGAAGCCAGGGAAAACATGCACGGGTACCAGTAGATCGAGACTGTGCACTCATGTTTATGGTGTCCAGGGGTTGACACCCTAGGGCTTGATACACCCGACGGGAGACCCTGCACAGTCTGACTACAATTATGTTTGGGCCGCATTGACACCAACACGTGACGAGTTAGGCTTATAGGGAGCCGATCGACTAGACCGTTTGGTTGGACCGCGTATTAGGGTCACTTCATGTTATTGGGCCAAAGCTTGGGCCAAGGGATCAATACTTGTTTATTCAAGTCATGTTAGTTTGCTAGTACACCTGTGGTGCAAAACCTTAATCCTGATTATGCGATGACACCTTTATCTACCTGGTTAGTTAATTATCATGCCAGTATGTAGTTATCCATATGTTCATCTCAGCTTTCATCATGCCAGTTAACTTTATCAGTTTACATTGATTGTAGTAGGGCTTACTCAGTCTTTTTTACTGACCTGTTTTTCTTTCGCCTCTTTTCTTCCGTTTCCCCCCCAGGTTCTCAGGGTGGGAATATTGGAGCTTAGCTTGGATTTCTGACCACTTGCTTGTGGGATTTCAGCTCATGTACGGTCTTGACATGAAGCTAGCTATGGTTATCACTTATTTTGGGGATAGTACTTATGTATTTCAGTTTTTCAGTAATGTTGTTTTTATCTAGACTTGTGTATTTGGAAAATTGACATTATGTTGTACCAGACTTGTTTTGAAATGGTTTGAAATCTTCCGCTGTTTTATCTATGTTATTTACTCTGTTTACATATATACATATGTTCTTGTTCTGCCTTGATATATCATTATGCATGTTTACCTGATTCAAACGCCCCTCCAAAGTCAGAGTGCTTGCAAGAGCCACCCTGGCGGAGGTGGGGTGTTACATTTGGTATCAGAGCATATGGTTTACGAGAAGGAACAAAAAGGTTTTTAGAAAACTTTATTGAAAACTATTTTCAAAACCAAGTATAAAGTATTTTCCAAAGAAAAGTCTAGTTTATTTTAAAGGCTATTCCCCAAAAAGCCATTAGCAAAATTCCTTCGTTTTTCTCCATTCTGAATCTGTCTTTTTCTTCGTTTTCAGTATGGCCGATTACTTTGCAATTCCGGAGGGAGTACACGTACCTGTTTGGTATAGGAGACTTTTGGAGGCTAGGGCGACCGAAGCCGGCCCCGCAGATGTTCCTCCTCCTCCTCCGGTAGTTAATGTTCCTCCTCCTCCTGTCGCTGAGGTTCCTCTTCCTCCTCCCCCTCAGCATCCTCAAGCTGACTTCGCAAAGACTTGCAAGGATTTCAAAGCAATGGGTGGCAAGAGCTTTCAAGGCACTGAGACTTTTGTAGAGGCCAGAAATTGGTTGAAAGAGACCGAGGATTTATTTGCTATCTTTGGGTTAGACGATCAGAGGAAGATCTTGTTGGCGGTTTGGCTTATGAAGGATGAAGCCGCTTATTGGTGGGAAGTCACCAATGGTACTAGGCCTGTTGAGACTTGGGCCGATTTCAGGGCAAGATTCGTGCTTAAGTTTCTATCTTCTGCTGAGGAGAATCTGCAAATGGAGAGGTTCATAACTTTGAAACAAGGAGATATGTCTGTCAAAGAATATGTGAACAAGTTCAATCAGTTAGCTCGTTTTGGCTTGGATATGGTGAATACTCCTCAGAAGAAGGCTCTTCGTTTTGCTAGAGGATTGAATGAGCCGTTGCAGAGATTGGCTATGTCACATATTCCCCATGGGGCCACGTTTGAGAGCTTGGTTGAATGAGCCGTTGCTAGAGGATTGAATGAGCCGTTGTTGGAGGATTGAATGAGCCGTTGTTAGAGGATTGAATGAGTTGTTGCTAGAGGATTGAATGAGCCGTTGCTAGAGGATTGAATGAGCCGTTGTTTTTCTAATTGACCTACAGGTAATGTTTGCTACGTCAAAGCATGTTCGAGCAATTTTGTCATAAGAACGGTGCAGATCTATCTAATTCAGTTTTGGATGTTGTTTGGGAGGATGCTAGAAATTATGATGCTTGCCAAGTATGATTTTAGTTTTGGAAGTTGTTATACATTTTCTATCTTGAAGTAATTTGCTTCTTGATAAAGATTGATATATTTTGGTGTTTCCAATTTATTGTTTATGTTTCCATTACGGTGGTCATGTTGTTTTCTAGTTTGGACATCAGTAGTTTAAAATTTCTATTTTTATATAAAAAAAATTCCTGAGTGTGTATGTAGAAAATACCTTCATCTCTCTTTACCCTCTTTTGTTAATGGCTATGATGATTTGCTATGAGTAAATAATGTAACACACTACAACAAAAAACACTTTTCGCAACAGGCAATATCTGTTGCAGTAGACCTATTGCAACGGGCATGCGCCTGTTGGTATAGCCGAAGTTGCCAAAAGTCTGCAACATTTTCTGCCTGTTGCAATAAGATGTTGCGATATACCTTTTTGCAACAGGCATTTGCTGTTGCAACAGATCATTTTGCAACAGTATATGCCTGTTGCAATAGATCCATAAATCTATAAATAAAAATATTATAGCTTATAGATATTACATATTAAATGTATTCGTTTTAGTAATAGTGTATATCACAAAATGAAATAAACAAATAAAAATTTTATTTTAACAAAGTTTTAATAGTACAAACAATTACAACAAAAATTTCTAAAATTTTCATACATCATTCATATATAACAATTTCTTCTCTCACACAACACATTTTTTTCGAATAGAGTATTTTTTAATCTTATTTCTACTCTAATCTCCTTCATCTCTTCGAGCTCCTGCATCTTGGTGATGTCATTGTCAGGATGGTTCGCCATGTCTACATCAGTGCCCATGTATGTAAGTCTCTTCAGGGATTTCACCGTCATACACCGCATGCTCTTCATCCTCCATTGGTGCTTCAGGAGTAATTTGTTTAAATTTCTCTAATGCCATATTCTGCTGAGACCAGAGAAAAACATGTTTGAAAGTCTAATTTATTCAATAGAGTATATGATGTAAATCATGCATCCATTATTATACATATTCTGCATTAAACTGAATTCACATACCTCATCAACCGGCTCGCACACCCCTGTTTCCACATGATTATCTAATGTTTGACACAAAATATTTCATTTTGAAGGTTACTGAAATGTTTGATACAAAATATGGTGTTTTGTAGGTAATAAAATACACACCTGACCGAACCATTTCCCATCCCAGCAACAATCTTGCCTTCATTATCCAAGTGATGCATGCATATGTACAAACTACCACTTAAAGCATTGGATAACACACCACTAGATAGAACATTTGAGGATGGCAAGCTGCTTTAATATGTCATGAACTTAGTTGCAAGTGGTACACCATTTTGCAATAAACTGGATGATGACTCAGAATATGTAGCTATCAGGTTTCCTGTTTGTCCATTCCAAACATGTATAATGCCATCGCATGAAGCGACTCTTCCCGCTGTTGTTTTAAGCTTTGGGATGATAGGTATTTCAAACTATAAGAAATACCTATCGAGAATCCAAGTTCAAAAGCATAATGGACTCTGAATTTGGCAGAGGAACTAATGTTGAGGTATCAAGTATTAACCATAACTATAAAGGAAGAGTGCTCAATACTACGTTTGGAATCCCAAACCCATTCATATCAGTTTGCATACTTATGTAATATCTGTTTGCATGCCCATGTAATATATAAAATGTATATTTATGCATGTGTTTATGTATATGCTCCTATGTTAACTGAATTGACATGGCATATTAGCCCAACTAGTTAGAGTGGCATTAGATTACTCCAAACTAGCATAGGATCTCTATGACAATTATCATATGATAGCCTAACCATTCGTAAGGATATCAGGCGATAAGAACTCCTCTATGTTAGCTATATATTAATGTAGCACATCTGACGTATGAATACTAGACCGCAAGTAGAAGTACAAAAAAACCATGCACTTGATTTTAAAGGTTGCAAGTACTCGTCTAACTTCATAGCCAAAACTCGGTCCTCACCAAATAAATAGAGCATGCCATTTCAAGCGCACGAAAAAAGCAGTTTCCATAGCTCACTGTCGTCATTCAAAAAGACTACGTTGGTAGTGCAACGTATGAGCGACAATGACAATATCTAAAATGAAAATTGTGATGCTAAAATAAACCTCAGTTCGCCCTAAATAAATAATGCAGATCATGCCAAGTGCACAAACAAAGCAGTTTTTATGGCTCATCGCCATCGTTTAAGGACCACGCTAATAACACATCATATGAATGGCAATGAAAATCCTAAATTAAACTCGAGTCCTTATCTATAGAGGATGAAAGACCGTACTAAGAGTTAGAAAACAATACAAAAGTGACTATAATAACAGAGCATTGCCGTTGTATCTAAGAGTTTGAAGTGTAAATCCTAAAGCGAATACTGAATAAATCCTGGTGAATAAGTTTATCATCCCCTGGAAATGTGGATGCTTGCAGCCTAAGTAGTAACTTGTTGCCTAGTTTAGCTAACTTCAGTAATTTTTGCCTAATTTTGCAGGAGTCATGTTAATTACGGTATCTATATTAGGGCATGGCTGTTGTATTGTTCTCAAATACATTTTATATCCAAAAGGGAAACTCCCACTTCATCAATCTATCTCCTACAGAAGGCACTAACAGAGATTGCAATCGAACTAATTAAAGTTTCACCTTCGCATCAATATCACGGTAAATAAGGTCATTAACCGTGCACCCAGCACCACGAAGAAGCATGGCTCAAATCCAAATAGACTCAAGAAGATCTTCAAATCAGGCATCTCTCCAGGGAGCGCTGCCATTAAAACTGGCCTATAACCACAGAAATTCAATCCAATAGTCTAGAGAACTCAAAATAATACATAAGCCACACTGATACAAAAAAATTAAGCTATGAATTTGACCTGGATCCAACAAAAAATTGGGATAGCTGATGTTACAGCTATAGTCGAAACACTTTACCATAAAAATTGCCTTGATATTACAGACTTGAATCGGAACTGGTACCTATTGAAAGCACAAGCTGCGGGTGCCATTGAATTTGATGGAGAAGGCGGCGGTAGTTGAGGTAAGGTTGTTCGTCATGGCGCCTATTGAAAGAACACCCGGATGTATGTTATAGGAAGTCAGCACCAGACAGTAGATAGAGATGAGATTATCACCATGGAGACGTCTGTGGTTCGAGATGGTTTGGAGAAGATGAAATTAGATCTAAAATCAAGTGCTTTGAGAGAGATGAAACGACGTGTTCTGTATTTTGGAGACTATCTGGAACGAAATGTTGAGGGCTTAGGAGGGAATTTTTTCCGATTGGAGCCAAAATAAATTGAAAAAATTTCGGGTTGGCGGGTAGTTTACGATTGAAACCAATGTTTTTGCTGCTTAAAGTCAAAGTTAAAAACTTAGCGCATATTAAAGAAAATAGCTATAGAATAAAAGTAACAACTAACAACGAAATGTTAATATTTTTTAAAGTTAAGATATTTTGTAATACTTTCTTAGAATATGAATGTTTTTTTAAATTTAAATTTATATTAAATAGTAGATATCACTTATAATTTTGTATTAAATATAAAATACTTTATAGTTTATATTGGTCCGTCTTCATCAATTTTGGAGACATACATATGTTTCGAATCTATATATATCCATTAGAAGAGAATAATACATTGAAAGAATAATATTTCTTAGGGAAGAATAGTATGCTATAGAAGAATGAATTAACAAATAAATATTTTATATTTTTCAATTTAAGCATTAATTTAATATAAATATAAAAAACTTAAAAAAATAGAAACGACAATATCAATAGTTGCTAATAACAAATAAATAAATAAATAATTCACAAAAATAAATCTTTCAAACACAAATTATAAATTAAATCATGCATAATATTTTTGCAAATTATTAATTACTCCTTAATAGTAATATTAATCAATTGACGTTTATTTATTTATTATGGATTATTTAATTATTTATTACTTATTTAATATTTAAACATATTCATATTTCAAATTAATTAATTATTATTATCCATTAGTTTTTTTATTATTATTTTATTATTATTCGTTAATTATTTATTTAAATTATTATTTTTTAAATGCTACTTATTATTATTTGTTAATTATTAATTATTTTCATTATTTAATTATTAGTTATAAATATCACTTTACAATACTTAAATTTTATTATTAATCAATAATTATTAAATATTAATCTTCATTATTATATAATTACTAGTAGTTAATCATTTAACAGTAACTATTTAAAATTAATTATTAAAAGCTTGTACTTATTTTTAGTATGTTTTTCGCAACAGGCTTTACCTGTTGTTAAAAATACAGTTATTGCAACTGGCGAAAACAATTGCTAAAGGTATTTATTCGCAACTGGCTTGGAAGGGCAGTTGCAAATAATATGTTTGTTGCAACAGTTATGAAAGCACAGTTGCTAAAAGTATGTTTTTGCAACAGGAAAGGAAACGTAGTTGCTAAAAATATGTTTTTTGCAACAAAAATAAAAGGCCCGTTGCAAAATCTTACCTATTGCAACTGCTATAATAGGCCTGTTGCTAAATATCATTTACTGCAACTGTCTTTTGTCACCTGTTGCAAATAGCTGGTTGCAATAGGGTATTTTTCTTGTAGTGACATATGCGTAATAGCATGTTCTCATACTTATAAACCGCTCACAACCTTAAATGTTAAATAAGTTCACATGGCCTTGATCACGTACCTATAAATGTTTTTATCTGGATGCTTATATTCCACAGAAAACATGAATATTTTTTTTGGGGATTGTTTAAAGGACTCCACATTTGGTTTAATGGGAGGACCAATTTTTATTTATTGTATAATTGTTATGGGGAGGACAAAATAAATTATCCTCCCCTTAAATATATAAATTAAAATTCCAATATTAACCCCCTATAATCCTCATTAATATAAACTATAAAATATAAATCTTAATTAATATTTACAATTTAATGCTGCACATAAATATAAAAAATGGATACAATAACGTAACGGAGACACAAGAAAATTTCATAGGTAATCAGAAGGCATCAGATTAGATAACTAATTGTAATTTCATATTGGAATTGGTAAAATTAATTGTAAATGCAAAAACGAAAATTTTGATCTAATATGTTATATCGAATTTTTGTAATTGAGATGTTTAGTAATTTGCACGTTTGCTAGTTGCGTTGAATTTAGTAAGTTAGTGTTTAACATAAGTGACAAACTAGGGGTAGCTAGGTCCTTTTTTTCTTTTTATTTTAAAAATAAATCAGACCCCCTTAACAAAAATATATTAAGCTGGAGTCCTCTTAAAATTATCCTCTCCTTAACCAAACGTGGAGTCCCTTTAACAATCCCTTATTTTTTTGGTAAAAATATTTCACATTTAGATGAAATTGATGCCAAAGCCATGTAGGTATGATTACTTTACTGATAAATATGAACATTCGAATTAGTACATTGAATGGTTTGTCAATGCCTATGCCACTACAACATAATTAACATGTTACGCTGCAATTATTTATGAAAACATGTGTTCCTGATTTGAAGGCAAATAAAGATTTCCTACAAACAATTCCAAATTGGGTGAAATTCCTAGGTCTTATTACACATGTTTCAGGTATTTCCATTAAGATAGAATCCACCAAAGGAATTACAAAATATTTTATGTTGGGTTTTGCCTAAAAATAGGCAGTAAAATTAATTTGAGTATTACCTTAGAACAAGGCCATGTAAGTTCAATAATGTCTTGAATGGTCAATGGGGCTAACGGAAGTAATAAAGTGTTGTTTAAGCTTTAAGTAGAAGCGATCTTGTTTTTAGCTTTTTGTGTAAACTATATAGTATGTTAGATCATATTGGACAAGACAAAACAAAAGTGCCGTAATCTAAAGTAACGAGGGAATATGTTGATTCCTTATATACTTGTATGAAATTAACCTGAGTCAACAAATAGAATAGATGGTAAATTTACAGATCCTGCCACCATTTATGGTAGCAAGGTGCTTCTACTAGTTAATAATTATCATGTAAATTTGCTGCTGTTTAAAGCTAGGGAAAGAAAACGACCATGAAGAAATCGTTGAACAAATCAGTTATGGTACATTTGACTGAACTCATTTAGCAAATTGCAATAGCAAGGTATTATTATTTTCCATCACTTTCGATTATGTACCAATACTTTATACATACATCACTCTCTGTTAGCCATAATATTTTGGAATTTTTCTTAGCATTTAGAATCATTAATATATTATGTTCATTCCACTTTGAATTATCATACTAAACCATCAAAAGGGAATTATACGCGAAAATTTCTGATTATATACATGTGCATATACATATATATTACATATATTATGGAATATGTTGTCGACTATTAGCTATTTTAGTTTAGGTATGTTTTAAGAATCTAGTTTGGGTATGGTTAGTTTTTAGAAGACTGAAATAGGAGAAAGTGTTAGGCATGATTACATTAATGGTGGATCTGCAGGCTCACAAAATATCATGCTTACGCATTTAGCTGTGTTCGTAGAAACCTTATTTTGTGCCTCGGGAAATTATGTAGTCTGTTGAAATGGAGATCGGTACTTCGGGAATAGAACTCTCACCCAAAGAACCTTCGCTGGATAGAACCGATAGGTTATGCTGTAATGTTTTTTCAAGCGTGCCATTCACATGTATTTGACCCTTTCGATGTCTTTCTAACTAAAGTATTTGCATTGCAGTTGTGATTAATATCATAGTAGGAAGAGCCGGGGAAAAATAATATGCCTCTCTGTTAGTGATAGTGTTAGTATGGATAAAACAGTATCATTCTTTTTCTCTTTTCCTTCTGCACAGTTAGCTTTTACACAACTTTACATGAAAAATAAAATGTTGAAAGTTTGATTTTGTTCATGTTCAGGTGTGCTCATATCCAATGGATATTGTATATAGTGATACCCTCAACTAAATTGTTAATCATTTCTAGTTTACTCGGACAAAACAAACAATCGCATGAAATATCATATTTCTATCCAATATTAAAATTGAGCACAAACTTAGAATTATAATGTATTTCTTCATAATATTTTAAAATATATAAATATATAGCTAATAAGGTAGGAGTATCCCTTTCTTTAAAGAGATTTTAGCCTTGGTTAAAGGGAATTGTTTCCTCTCTGTTTCTGTGATTACACAGAGCTGCAAGATGCATGGGCTATTGGTCAAACCTAAATTTAAGTCTATTTGGATAGCGACAAATAGTTAAACTTCATACTGTAATTGCCATATCATGTTATGCTTATAACAATTTTCTTATAGAGTTGACCCATAGCTAACTTAAAAGTTATTTAATACTATTGCATGTCATCTTACGATTAGAATCTATAATAGACATGTATTCAACACTCACTAAAATTGCTAAAGTATGCAGATTAGCATGGTATGTTAAAGTAGCCTTGTGGCTCTCGACTGTCAGTGCTTCTTTCTATTCTCATTAATCTATTTGAAAGGGAAGCAGCACCGCAGAAGGTATGCATGCTTGTAATATTCGTCTATGCTCGATTATAACCTTGGTTGTTGTCCATGTATTTTGAACACTGTATTGTATATACTAATGTGGCCTAATGTTAAAGGAACTTATGAAAATATTAGGCTCCTACTTTTTTTGCATTTCTTATTTCTACCTCTTTACTTATATTTTTGCATATCTTCTATTTAATTCCTCGAACAAAACATAGGTTTTTCCTCAACATAATAACGTATCACTAGTTGGTTTAGGACTCTACATCCCAAAGATGATACAACAGTAGGAGCTTTAACTATTAATTAATGGCAATTGATGAATGCCTTTAGATAGGATGACTGATGTCTTCTCTCTTATACTGCATGATGATAAAAACTAACTAAATTTTATTAGAAAATAAACAAATTTATAAAATTATTCTAAATAAAAAAGTCTATAAGTATACTGCATATTGTAAAATTCAACTAAGTTTTACATAGATTAACATGCTTAATAAAAAAAAGTATTTTGATGAAAATTAAAACAATAACAATACTTCAACTAAGTTTATAAAAATTTCGATGTTATCTAGGTTTTATTTATAAAAATTAACTAAGTTCTGCCAATACTATGAAATGAAAAATGCATTTTTTTTATTGATTTTACGGGTACTAAAAAAGGCAGAATCACACATTTCATACAAGTCTCTTCAATGTATTTATTTTAATTGTTTATTTCTCTTTTCATATGATATGATTAGTCTTCATAATGAAAGAGTTAGCAAAACTTAACCATCAATGATGAAAGGAAATTTAATCACTTACATTATTGTACCCAGAAGCCTGTATGCTAATTGAGAGGAGTTATTTATTCTTACAACTTCCTTTTTAGGAGTATGTATGTTACTTTTACAAGGTATGAATTTGCTAGAGTGCGGCTTTGTATATTTTAGTTGGCCTTAAAACTGCCATTTGCTTGGCATTGCCAGTTAAATATGAAAGATTTATGCTTTATTTTCTCATATCTATTTATATATTTCTTAGATGGCCAAGAATATAAGCATGAAAAATTAGCTTTGAGTAAAAAATTATGTGATGTAACTGTCAAACTGATATGTAAGGAACTGAGAAAGCAGGGGTCCCTGGAGTTGATTGTTCCATCTTTTTGATTCCAAATGTAAGTGGTTTCTTATATTCATTTTCTTATAACCATTTGGCTAGCTTGTTTGTCAAATCTATTTTATTCAGCATGTACTATTTATTCCATTTTTGAATATACTGAGAACCATTTTTGTGTATCCTATAATTTTATTATTTACCATAAATCGTCTACTTTCCAATAGTCTAGTTGGGTGATTTTATTTATTTATTTTGTAAGTGAATGTTGTATTTGATTTTGCAGAGATAAATAGTTCCCTTTGTAACATGTATCTTCTATTTTATTCATCTTCGTGTTAGCGTTTGAAATAAAGGAACAATACATTATGCGACTTTTTGGTAATCTACATATCTATAGTTTATTCTATTTTGGTAGTTTAGTATCAGTGTTGGGATACAGATCTAAATAGAGTAGAAGTCCATCTTGTGGAATAGTCTCACACTGCCAAAATCTTGTATCTTATTTATTTGTGTGTATATATAGCATATTTCTTCATACGCTAACAAACCGAGAGAGAGAAGAGTGAATATGATACAGATAGTCATATCGTTTCAGTCAAGAAAACTTAGTTTTAAGGGGGGTTTTCCATAAAAAAGAAGAAGCCTTAAAACCAATATCCCTGCCCCTTATTTATGAAAATTTCGGAAATCTTAATGATACAATTTTGCTGGTGCAATTTATGAATTAGTCTCCATTTCAAATTGACTAGCTATCCATAAACTACTGTCCCACTTGACTAATATTCTGCATTTTGAAATTGGCATTTTATTACTTATTATACCCCATTTCCTTTATATTTACAATGGAATAAAATGCATATTTCATTCCTTTTGTGTATGCTTGAACAGTGGCAAAACTTAAGCTTTGGTTTCATTCGATAAATCACAAACATCAAGTTGTCTTGTTTATGAGTTGAGCCCTTTAGTATTCTGGAATATGAGGGGCAAATGAGTTCATAAATAGTCGAATTGCTGCTACATGAAAAGTAACCATTATTGTTGCTGCATTAATGTAGTTATTGCTGCAGGTTGAGATGAATCAAGTAGGTGAGGTGAATCAAGTGGTCAAAGATAGAATCGATTGACATGAAATTGGAGCATAGCCTGGATTGCAGCTAATGGAGCATGGGCATGAAACCGGAGATCAATAGCCAATGAAGTAGTGGCTTGCTAATGAGACTGTCGGACATGTAGGAAAATGGGGTTTTAATGAAACAATGGTTGCTAATGAAGTAGAGGCTAGCATGGAGGGGATTTGAAACTACAACTGCTAATGAACCCCAAGTATCACCCGGACATAGAATCACTTCAGGCTTGTCAGCGCGACCTGAACATCAAGAAAGCTGCTAATGTCTATGCACTATGGTACCTGAAATTCTCTGTACCACTGTATCCAACTTTTTACTCTAACCTAACATCTTGTAGTGACTGTGGTCATGCTATATTATTTAGCTTTGCAGGGTAATTGCTCTAATTTTGTATTAGTGTATTTTCTTGTTGAAATAGTGTTATAATGTTATTTGCAGGTTGCAAGCTTGGCTTATTTTACTCTTGCATGCTTCACATCATGTGTTGCGCTAGCCTTTGTTTCCAATAGCCATGTATGAGCCTTTAGGTTTACATCGACATACATGTGTACAAATGCGTGTGTGCTCACATACATGTGTGAAAAGTCAGTTTATCTATGAGAGTTGCTATTTAGTTACCTAAATTAAAATTTGTTAAAACCTTGTTTGCAGGTTCTTTCATACTGGCATTCAAAGGACGAAGATGCCATGATATTCTCAATTTTGGTATTTCTTTTGTTTCTTTATAGGTAATAGTCCTTCTTCCTTAACTGTTTCACCCAAATAAAAAATTTATTCGATTTCTGATCATAAATTTAGCTCATAATTTAAAATGGTTTGTGAGAACCTAGAAATGTCCAATATGCCTTGAAACTGAACATCATATAAATTGCTCTATTACAATTCCAGGTTTTCCATTTCCTTCTGGTTTTTTGTGAGAATCTAGAAATATATGATTTTGATTTTAAACTGTAGACATGCTGCATTTGTCGTAGAGTCGATGAATAGCCAGTTTGAGATAATAGACGGGGTTAAAGTTGATGCTTTTTGCTCAGTTGTTTTATACGTATAAGCCGAGGCGATTGTTTGGTTGATGAAAATAGTTCATTTTTTTTGGGTTGAAGTATGTAACAACTAAGGGTTTTTGGTAAGGAGTTGGGATTTGTGCAGTGGAGTAGGAGCAGATTAGGCAGTTTTGTGAATTGAAGGGTGTTTTGGTAGCATGCTGAACAGGGCTGAGTGGTGTTGATGGTACAGGAAGGTGAAGCAGAGGGGTAACATGCTGTTTGGATGGTTATTGTGTTGGTTGTGGTTGATGGACTGGGTCACGAGAAGGTGCCTGGCGACGTAAGGGGCAGGTTTAATAATGGTAGTTGGTGCTTGGTGGATGAAGTTGCAGCTACAGTTTGGAGGGAGGGACGGTGAAGTGGAAAGTTTAACGGTTTCTTGATGATCATTTAAAGAAATAAGTTTTTTTTAAATTGTCTATAGGTTAAAATGCCATTTAATGGAGAGAGAAATGTTAAATGGTGGTTTGAGGAAGGTTTTTGGTTTAGACATGGTAGGAGTAGCATACTGTTTTAAATAAAGGTCGACAGGGGTGAAGGCCATTTTTTCAGACCTAATTGGGCCAAAACTGAAGTGGGAGGACCAAAACTGATTGTCGGGAGATCAGAGATGTGTTAACTGTTTAATAGAAGGGTCATTTTTCAGACTTGATGGTCTTGTTGCTTAGAGCACACAACTTCATCTTCTTGCCAGTGTTCTTGGCATGTGAAAGGTTTATTGTCGGACTGTGTGGGAATGAACGTGTTGTATCTAGTTTATTGCTGGGTGATGAATTACTTCCTAATTGTGCTTTTTTCTCATTGCTCATTAATCATAAAATAAAACTGCCTATCAATATGTTTTCTTCAATTTATGCATGCAAATAAAACCTATTTGACCACCTATCGGCATATATAATTTATGCATTTTACACATTTATGTAATTCTAACAGTTGACCGTTGTACTTATGTGTAATTCTTACTGTTGAACGTTATACTTATGTACAGGTAATTAGATTTCCAAAGTGAAAAACACTCGTATCAAAGAACTGGTGGTTATTAAGCTATGAAGAAGACTTTACTATTATTTTGTTTGTATTAGTCGTGTAGACTTATTTGTAAGCAATTGTGGTATGTGGATTCATTTATTTTGTCGAAATACTACTGTTGAGATGATAATGGGTGTTATATTGATATTCGGAGTAATGTGTTTTTTTAAGTATTTAAATATGTCGATTATTGATTTTAGTTTGAAAATTATACTCAGATAGTTATTTGTTTGAAAATGTTACAAGCCATTAACAACAAATAACCGCAATTAAAATGTGGTGTACACCAGTAAGTTTTAGTAACGTTGAAAAAGTGCTACAAATGTAATTAACAAAAGATATTGTAGCTAAAATGAAACGCAACAAAAAGCATATAGTTGGACTAAAAAACCACTACAAAAAAATTGAAAAATGATGCAAGTGTCACTTTAGTAGCATTTTTAAGACGCTGCCAAAAAAACATTTTGTAGGGTTTCAGAAACGCTACAACAGTTTCGTTTTAGGTGGCGTTTACTAAAACGCAACAAAAACTTTCAGACTTTTAGTTGCATGTCGTATAGCAGCATTTATAGGAACGCTGCTACAAGTTGCTGTAGCGTTTTTACAACGCACTAAAGGCATTTTCTGGTGTAGTGTTTGTTATCCTTCAAATTCATACCCAATTGCTATTATCATATGCCTATCTGATCTATTTTGTTGTTATTTATTTCACATGCCTATTTGTATGTTTATGCCAGTTTTGATGTTTTGATTCTCTCCCCTTCTTCTTTCCCTTTTTCCTTTTTGATATTAGGCTACTTCGAGCCTAAGCATATTGCATTGAGATTTACGTATGAATAACATTGGAATGATTGGGAAAGTGTGGGAAATATGGAATGAAATGAGATTATTGGCATAAATTGTTGATGAATATGGAAATTGGTTTGGGCATAATTGAGTATAACTTGTATGCATGAGATTTGGCATAACTTGTACACATGAGATTATAGGCATAATTTGGATTAAAATTATTAACATAATTTAGATTGGAAATTATGGGTGACTGGGATATATTTTAATCCAAGATTTGAAATTGGGGCTTGAATCAAGAAATTGACAATGAACGCCTAAGACACAAGGTTAGATTAGGATTGCGGTATAAGCCTGCCCGGAACCGTCCGACATATCCAGCAATTGTAAAACGATAATCTAATATGAGAGGTCAAAGCAGAAATTATAATGCAAAGGCACGAGGTTAGATTCAAACTGCAGTATAAGCCTGCCCGAAACCGCCCAGCATATCCAGCAACCACAAAATTGTAATCTAATGTGGGAAGTCTTGCAAGATTACGGTTATAATGATTTAATGAACACTTAACAAAGATAAGACATGTGATTAGACATGGGAATAATAAAGGGTTAAGTGGGTAACATGGGTAGCATGTGAAACATAATAAAAGCACTTAACCAAGATGAGACATGTGATTAGACATGGAGATATAAAGGGGTTAAGTGGGAATTCCTAGTGGGGACCAAGCTTAGGAGGGAAGCTTGTGTCAAGTGTGTGGACTCTTTTCAACCAGTAATCCATTTTATATCAGCTCGAACTAGGTCGAGCACAGGGACACAGTTACTGGGGTTGATTGAAAGAGGTCAATAAAGAGTTAGCGATGGCAGTGCAAGTCCAACGGAGTCATGTGCATGCTTGGGTCCGGGTGGTAGGTAAGACACTATTGCATTGTGTAGGTATAAGTTGTGCATTTCAATAGTATCGGGATTGCCACCTTAGGGAGTGATACACCTTATTGTGGGACCATCACAAGTATCTACGAGGTTAGGGAGCCAATCGAATGGGAAGGGTAGTGGGTACAACTGGTGGCGGTAGGAGCAAGTGGGGCACCTACGAGAGCAGCTAGGAGTACACGAAGCTACCATTATTATGATTAGTAGGGAGGGATCATCTCTTAATATGAAACTAGTATTGGTGCGGTGCAGAGAATATCTAATAGTGGTTAGAAGCGCAGTCAATGTTACATCTTGTTACCTTGTCATATCTGTTAATGTTACAGTCATCTCTTATATCCAGTTTATGTTCTTATCCTGTTACTTTATTGATTATATTGTTAAAGTCACTGGACTCGCCAGACTTTTTGTTTGACCCTTTTTGTTTTGCCTCTTTTCTTTCTCCTCCCTCCCCCCAGGTCCTCAGGGTGGGATTAGTGGAGCTTGACTCAGATCTCTTTCTTTTGAAGTGCTTGGAAGTGTTGAAAGTAAAGCTCTGTTTTATCTCTTTTCCATTATGGCTATTTGGAGTGGGATTAGGTTGTACTTTTATGTACTCTGATAATAATTTTGTTCAAGATGGATATTTGTGTACTTGGCTTTAGTATATAGTTTTGATGTTGTAACCAGACATATTTTGCTTTTCCGCTGAAATGAATAAATTTTGAATTTTCTTAAGTACCATTTTATATATCTGTCTTGTGATATTCTATTCTATACTCTTGTAATACTCCATGAAAGTTAATGCATTCCCTTAGTGAGTGACATTAATGGACGTGGGGTGTTACAGAAACCTTCTGTTTACCTTCTCCAAGTTCGACGAACAGGTTGATGATGCCAATTGGTTGAGTGGGTTGCCCTGTGAACCTGTGGATCTTGTTCTGACAAGCTTTCACGTCATCCATGGAAAGGTTCGTCCTATTGAATGCATTAATGAAAAGGACATTGACGGATGCCCACTGTCAACCAAAACTCTCCTGACTTTGGCTGGACCCAAACTAATGGTAATCACCATTGGATCTACCGTTGGTGTTAGCAGTCTGTCCGAGTCTCTCTCTTTGAGCACAACATCATCCCATGGAGTCTTTGGCATCTTTTCCGGAAAGGCTTCATGCATGATCATGAGTTCTTCTTCTTTAGGAAGGTTCTTCATCTCGTTTGTGTACTTCATAATGTTCCGCCATCTTCTTTCGGCTGGGTGAGGCCCACTTGAAATGGTATTGATGATCAGTCTTGGAATGACATCAACCGGAGCACTTTCATTCTGTTTAGGCAGTCCCGCAGATGTCCCTTGTCCTTGAGCGGTTTGAGTGTTCCGAGGGTTCTTTGTATACTGTTGGAGTCTATTCTTTCTTATCAATTCCACAATAAGGTTCTTTAGATTTCTGCACTCATTCGTATTGTGGCCTGGTTGGTTATGAAACCGGCAGAACCTTCCCGATTTTATCGCAGCATCACTAACCTTTGCTTGCTCCGATGTTGGATACTCCTTAGTACCTTTAGTTGCCATGAAGATGTTTTCTGCGACGTCGTTCAAAGGAGTAAATTATGAATTTTTAATGAAGTGAAATTCCTTGTTGGATCGATTATCTTTTCCATCATTGCCCATTTTCTGATAACCTGGATTCTTCTGGCGCCTTCTGCATCATTATTTTTCTTTTTGGGTTGTGCGCTTCTTTTAGGAACATCCAGGGCATCATCCACACCTATATATTCCTCAGCCTTGTCGAACAGTTCTTCAAGCGTACCTAGATTCTTCTTCTTAATCCATCGTCCAAGCTTGGTCTTTTTATTTATGGCTCCCTTCAAAGCCATTAAAGCCAAACAAGGCTCATAATTCCCAACCTCGGCTGCGGCAGTGTTAAAGCGAGTGAGGAAGGCTCTAATGGAGTCTCCTAGCTTCTGCACAAGGTCATTCAACCCCATGACATCTCGCACCTTCGTAGCTTAGAGTCTGGATTGCTCTCTGAATAGCTTGGCCAAAGCAGCAAAATCATCCATAGATTTCGGTGGTAGCTTTGTGAACGAAAGTGAAGCCACCCCTTCAAGGTAAGTTGTAAAGTACAAGCATTTCAGCTCGTCTGTGGCACATGCTCCGTCCATATGTTGATCATATTTGAACAAGAACACGTTGGGATCACTAGTCCCATTGTAGGCTTGCACCATCGGGGGGGTTAAACTTATTTGGGTATGGAGCCATCTTGATCCTCTATGATATACACGTAAATGTGTATATTTTATCCGCATATTTATCTTATTTTATCTTTTAAATAATTGATACTGTGCATTTATAATTGTGTTTACAGATTATTTTTTATGAATGGATTAACGCACTTAATTGTTGAAAAGCTTGAAGAATTTGTGCAAGAAGAGTGTTGAATTTTAGAGCTGGATTAAAGCTTGAAGATCTGAAGAAAAAGTGTTATTCAATCGCCTTCTGCTGCAGATTTTAAAGACAAGATTCAATGCTTTTCCATAGTGATCATTTGGAGTTGTTATTCATTCTCAAGGCAATTGGAGTTGAAGCCCGCAACCTATTTTCCATGACTTCTGCATGTGTTCACATTGGTCTAGTTGCTAATTGGGCTAAGTTATTTGTCCCATATCAAGTAATTTGCAATGCATCTCTCTCATGCTGCCTTCACATTGGCTTATTTGAAAGGCCTTCTATTCATATGCGTTCACACTTAGCTACTTGGTTATTTTGAAAAAAGGGTTTTTGTCCCACATTGTGGAATTTGCCAAGTAGTCTTTTGTCACATCAGCTATAAATACATTGTATCTCATTCATTGTAAAACATACTTAGTTTTATTATGTAATTCTCTTCTTGGAATAAAACTCTTCTTCTCCCTTTCTCTCAGTTGTTATTTTATTTTATTTATGTTCATGTTATTTAGTTTATGTTTCTCTTCTTCTTTAGCTATGTCTAGCTAATCCCCTTTGATTAGGGGGTGATGAAGCTAATAGGTATGATTCAAAATGAATCACATAGCCAATAGATGAGGAATTTATACTTGTAGATCTGGATCTGAATCAAGGGTTAGATCTGAACCTTCATATTCTGTGTCGTTTAAGAGCTGTGCTCCTTCACAGGGTATAGTCGTGTTTGATCTAACAATTATCAGATTTAGATCTAATTTTAGGGTTTTAGAAATTAATTAGTGAATCTGTCCTGATATTCTATGGTTGTTTAAGAGCTCAGCTCCTGCATAGGCTATGCATGTTGTTATTTACTTATTTGTTTCTAAGAACCTAATTATCATTGATTCATGTGTGTGACAGAAACATGAATTAGATCTATATTTATTTGTTGGCTATTGATGAGTGTGAATCCAATCAATGTCATTAGCCCCTAATTGCTTTCTCTTATTATATAAATCTCTCTTTTTATTTAATTACTGTTATTTTCTGTCTTTTCAATCAAGCAAAATCCTGGAATAACTTGATTGGATTTATTAATTAAAATATTTTTGGTCCCAAAATTGGACACCCTCTACAACAATCCTTGTTGTTTAGGAAAGCCGAATGGATTTTACAGTTGTTTACAGTTGTATAATTTGTTCGCAAACAAATTTTGGCGCCGTTGCCGGGGATCTAAACAAATTTAATTTGTAAATCCTTCGGGTTTTATTTTATTTTTATTCATTTTTTTCTTCTTGCATTAAAAAACCCAAAAATATTTTTATTTCTTGCTTTATATATATATATATATATATATATATATATATATATATATATATATGAAAATTCTTGACGAGTGATTTGAAGTATTAATTACATTGGTACTATCAATCATATAAACAATAGAAAAAAACTTGCCAATTTTTCCTTATTTCTTTCCTTTTGTCTTCAATCCTTTTCTTTTCTATCACAATTTATTTCCAAAAAAAAAAATCCTACAATTTCTTTTGTTTCTTCCTACTATGAATTCATACTTCTCACCTTAGAGCCAAATCGCAATCCACAAACCACTGCTCCCCAGATCTTTCATAACCCCACTTCGATCCACAAACACCCTCTTACACCAAGTTCAGCAACCATTTACAATCCCTAATACTACCCAGTAACACTTCATCACTCCACCCCCATTATCTCCACAATTTTGTCACCATTCCATTATCACCATTGAAAATCCGACAATATCCTAGCACCACCAAACCATACTGCCATACAGACTGCCTTGCCCAGTCACCTCCTTGCTTTAACAATACACGCCTTCATATACCACTGAACCATATCAACCTTGCGTTCATGTTTCCATCAAGTACCCCCTGTTTCATATCTCCCAAAAAACTACAGACCATCCCTCCTCTCTGTGACAAAATTAACCATCAATCTCCCTTTACATTTTCAACAGTTCATTAGCCCATCACCTAAAAACGGATCCGAAGCCTCCCTTAAGCAAATCACCTCAGTAAACCCCTTTCCAATTCACTTCACTTCAACCCATCCATACCCATCCACCATCTCACATACTACTCCAGTAACTGCAACATCCTACCCCAAATATTTCTTCACGTTCCATCTCCTACCTCAAAGCACCCAAAGACCATTGCTTCAGGTCAGAACAATTGTACCACAACAAGCTCCCCAAACCAAATCACCACAAACCCCAAACAAACCTGCAACCACCAATCACTCACTGTCCCCTCTTCGCAAACCATCTACCCTCTGTCCCTCAACGCAACCACAAGACCACCAAAACACAACCTACATCAGGCGAACTGCTCAAGACCCCAACCTTCATCGCCTCCCTAAAATATCCAATTCTATCCAACACCCCGAGAGCCACGGCTAGAAACCCCAAACCACGTTCGAACGAGCCCGCACCTCGCCTCATTCGAACCACTTTTTCTTGCCACCCGCATAGATCAATCCCTCATCAAAAACTCACCCTCCACAAAGCTTCCAAACCAACTCCTCATCACAAACCAAAGTGCCACGTTCTTTTCCTGAATACACCACAGTCCACCGAACTCAAAACAAATGTTCACCACACAACCCATCGCAATACTCCATAATCGCTCTCCCAACTCACGTCTAAAACACCTATCCACAAATCCACAGTTGAGAAACCCCTGAACCTCGCTTTGCGCAAATCCGTAACCAAATTCCCGAACCCACGAACACCAAATCGCAGAACTCCCAAAATCAGTTGCTCATCCCTCTATCGTGACTTCCTTTACCAACCGGAGTCCGCAGCCATCGATTTGAGCTTAATTTTTTTTAATTTGATTTCATGATTTCAATTTCTGATTTCAATTCGACTTTGACCTAAATGAAGGCTCTGAATACTGAATAGTTGGCCTTAAAGGATTTCTTTACCAATGCTGCATTGTGTCTTATACTTGGCTTGGGCTTGGGCCTTCGTGAAAGTGATCTGCTAATTTTTTTTTCTTGAGAGTTGTGGTTTAGTTCCATTTGCATTCAAGTGTTTTTGTTGGTTTATTATTGTTTTTAATTCTCTTCTCAAAAGAAAAAAAGTAGGTTGGTTTTGGCTTTTGTTTGCAATTTTTTTTTTAAAAAAAGAAAAAAAAGAAGATTTTTTTTCGAAAATAGGTACAGATAGGTTGGAGCGGTTGCACACCAAGTGGGGTGTGAACACGCTAGCGTGACTCAATTGCACTGGACGCCCTGCCGATCTAGGTGAGTATTTTCTAACTCTACAGGGACTGCTGCTGAAATAAAAAAATAATATAGACACTGCTTGTAAAAATCTTCTGCAGGGGCAGCGGGTTGCTTGTAAAATCTTTTAATTTCTGCAATTATTATTTCTGCCTCTGTATTCATTTTGTTAAGGGCAATACCCCAATTCACATAAGGTGAGGGATTTCATCACCCTTTCCTTAGCCCACAAATTGCATTCGTTGTAGAATCTGACTAATAATAATGGTTAGACGTTGGACCTAAGGGAGTCACGGGCTCATCTAGGGCGTAATTCTATTGTGATAGTTGATTCATTTAGAACGAATTATTTCTTGGTGTCTGGACTACGGTAGAGAAATAACCATTTATAAATATTACGGTGATTCGTAAATATTATATCAGTTGTTACTCTAAATTTACTTATACCTTCGGCTGCATTGCTAGGGTGATTCCTGGTACACCGATAACTCATGTCCGTTAACTGGCTGAGAAATCTTTTGTCCAAAGTAATCAAATGTGTCACTATGTAATTTTGGTTAGGAGCTATTAAGGACAGAAAATTTCATCGTACCCAATCTCTTTGTATTTGATTGTTTTGTGTATTGAAAAAAAAAATCAAAATTCCTCAAAAACAAATAAAAATTTGAAAAAAAAAATTTAACATTTTTTTTAAACTTCGCTAGTCTGTAGGTTGTACTTTTCCAAAAAAACTCCCATTTTCATTTTTTTCCCTTCTCGCCTCTTTTCGAACTCCTCCACTGTCTAAATTTCCTTGACGAACTCTCTTCTTCTTCTTTCTGGTGCATGCAAACTTGGACCCATGACCAAAAATCTCGTCGTTTAGTTAGAATCGAACCGCCTTCTCTTTCCTCAAAACCCAATTTACTCGACCAACCTTTAGAAATGGCCAACAAGCCTGCACCTCGCACCCTGATGGACATAATTCTTCCCGATAGAGTTTCTGTCCCTTCTTGCATTCAGTTACCCAATCCAGTGGGTAACCACTTTGAAATCCGATCGAGTCAGATAAACATCCTTCCCAAATTCGGAAAATTTTCTCATGATGAACCATATAATTTCTTAAGGAAATTTGAATATGCTTGTGCAACCTTTAAATTACAACAGTTATGTGAGGATGGTATTAAACTTCGTTTGATTCCATTCGCACTAACTGACTCCACAGAAAAATGGTTTCGCAGCTTGCCCCCAAATTCGATTAAAAAATGGGATGAATTTACAGCAGTTTTCCTTGAAAAGTTCTACCCCCCAAAAAAATAGCTAGAGTTAGAAATGAAATCACCAATTTCCACTAAAAAGGGGGTGAATCTTTTTGGCAATACTTCGAAAGATATAAAGAACTGTTGTTAAGTTGTCCCTATCATGGTTATGAAACATGGTCGTTATGTCAAACTGTTTACGATGGACTCGATAATAGTTCCAGGCAAATTTTAGAATCCATGTGTCAGGGCAATTTTCTAAAGCAGACTGATGTAGAAGCTTGGGAATTTCTTGACAAGTTAGCAGAAAAATCGAAACAATGGGAATGAACGAATGAAAAATCTCTCTATTCGCGATCCAGTAGTAATTCTGTTGAATCCTCTTCTTCTTCTAATACTCTTGTTAATGCCATCCTGAATGTTGTTAGAACACACACTCAGTCTAATAACATTTCCCAAGCTATGTGTCACATATGTCTTGACACTAATCACATGGTTGATGACTGTCCCCAGTCCCTTGAGCAAGTAAATGCTTTCAACAGACCCAACAACCACACAAATCTTTCTTATGGTCAGAATAACCCTCTGATGAACAGACCTTCGAATCGAGCATTTCCGAACAATGCTGTGAACCCTCCTCTTAGGAAAAATCAGTACACTTCGAACCAGGTGCCTTTCCGCAATCAAACGGTTGCACCCCAATATGAAAAACGCCTTTCTACGATTGAGGGGAATTTATCTGAGGTGAGCAACCTATTAGCTCAAATGACTAAGCAAAGTGTTGAAAATCAAAACAAGTTAAACAATTCCTTGCAATCATATATGCAAAACACGAATCAACAAATGAGTGAACTCTAAAAACAAATGTCTCAACTCAACGCTAGACTAAGTGAAAGGGAAAAGGGTACTTTTCCAAGTCAACCCATTCAAAACCCTAGAGGAAAAAATTCAAACCCCATCCAAATTCACATCATTTAGGATTCAAACGTTAGTCAGTTGAATGCTGTCATGACTCTTAGATCCGGCAAAAAGATTGACAACCATATGGTCAACCCGAATGCTTTACCGGACGATCTTCCAAACCCTCTCGAAAATTCGACCAACTCAGATCAGAACAGTGAGCCAATTTCTGACAAGGACCATCCTCAAACTCAAATAGCCCAACCCACTAAGTTGTCTGCTCCATTTCCTCATAGACTCCGACCTAGGAAAAAGATGGACCAAATAGAAAAGATCCTAGAAATATTTAAGTAAGTTAAAGTGAACATTCCTCTTTTAGATATTATACAACAAGTTCCACATTACGCTAAATTTCTAAAAGATTTATGCACTCAGAAACGTCATACACATGTACTTAAGAAAGTGTTTCTAGCGGAAACTCTAAGCGAAGTCTTGTCCCAATCAATGCCGGTGAAAAACAAAGATCCTGGCTGCCCCCACAATATCATGTACTATTAGGGATAAGGAAATCGATAGATTCCTGCTAGACTTAGGAGCAAGTGTTAACTTGCTTCCATATTCCGTCTATCGCCAATTAGGGCTAGGAGAACTGAAACCCACCAAGGTTACCCTTCAGCTTGCTGACCGTTCAATTAAGAAACATGTGGGCGAAATTGAGGATGTATTGATCAAAATAGGCGACTTTATCTTTCCAGTTGATTTCGTTGTCCTAGAAACTCAACAGGTAAGCAATCCTGCAAACTAGATATCTTTTATTATAGGACGACCCTTCTTAGCAACCTCTAATGCGCTTATCAACTGTAGAAATGGGTCTATGAAACTTTCTTTCGGTAACATGACTGTTGAGCTAAACATATTTAGAACCGAAAACTCTCCTAACTCTTACGTGGATCAGTTTTCTGAAATTCATTCAGTCCACGATAATGAACCGGAGCTCGACCATTTTAATAACGAAATTGAATCGAATTACGAAACCTTTTTTCAAGATATTCCCGAAACTATCTCTAATTTGATTCCTGTCGAGCTGCTCACAATTGAGTCTGTCCCTCAACCAGTTTCTTCAATTGAGTCGTCCCCAAAATCTGAACTCAAAGTGCTGCCCAGTCATCTTAAGTACGCTTACTTAGGTGACAATGAAACTTTTCCTGTCATTATTGCTTCTGACCTTACTTTAGAGCAGGAACAATTGCTCCTTCCCATCCTTAAGAAAAATAAGGAAGCAATTGTTTGGTCCATGGCTGATATTAAGGGAATTAGTCCTTCGATGGTCCAACATCGATTCCACCTTACAGATGATGCCAAACCTACTGGTGATCCCCAGCGTCGACTAAACCCTATCATGAAAGAAGCAGTTCGTGCTGAAATCCTTAAATGTCTAGACAATGGAATCATATACCCAATTTCCGATAGTCAATGGGTTAGTTCGATTCATGTCGCACCTAAGAAATCAGGGATTACCATGATCCAAAATGAAGCTAACGATCTTATCCTAACCCGCACCCAGACCGGTTAGCGTGTTTGCATTGACAATAGGAAACTTAACGCTGCAACACATAAGGATCATTTCCCTCTGCCATTTATCGATGAAATGTTAGAACGACTAGTTGGTCATGATTACTATTGTTTCCTTGACAGGTACTCGGGCTATAATCAAATCCCTATCGCTCTTGAGGACTTAGAGAAAACCAATTTCACTTGTCCATTTGGTACATTTGCGTACTGTCATATGCCTTTTGGTATCTGTAGTGCACCTGCAACCTTTCATAGATGCATGATTAGCATTTTTTCTCATATGATCGAGCGATTTTTGGAAGTGTTCATGGATGATTTTTCCATCTTCGGGGATTCCTACACTAAGTGTTTACATCACCTGGATCTTGTTCTTAACCGTTGCAAAGATAAACACTTAATGCTTAATTGGGAAAAATGTCACTTCATGGTTAAACATGGTATTGATTTAGGACATGTCATCTCTAATAAAGGAATTGAAGTAGACAAAGCCAAAATTGAGGTTATCTCGAATCTTCCCATTCCCAAATCCGTTAAGGACATCCGATCCTTTTTAGGACATGCTGGTTTCTATCGTCGCTTTAAAAAGGATTTTAGTAAAATCACTCGACCTTTGACCAGTCTTCTTGGTAAGGATGTTCCTTTCAACTTCAATTCTGATTGCATTTCATCTTTTGAGCATCTTAAAAATGAACTTGTCTCTGCCCCGATCATCTGCTCTCCCAACTTGAAGCTGCCTTTTGAAATCATGTGTGATGCCTCGAATTTCGCTGTTGGCGCTGTCTTAGGACAACACATCGATAAAATTCTTCATGTCATTTACTATGCGAGTAAGACTTTGAACGATGTCCAAATCAATTATACGACCACTGAAAAAGAACTTTTGGCAGTTATTTTCGCTCTAGAAAAATTCAGGCCTTATCTAGTTGGCTCACACATCACGGTTTATACCGATCATTCCGCACTTAGGTATCTTTTCTCTAAAAAGGATGCTAAGGCTCGTCTCATTCGTTGGATCCTTCTACTTCAAGAATTTGACCTTACCATTAAGGATAAAAAGGGATATGACAATGTTATTGTAGACCACTTGTCTCGTCTTCCAAATGCCCCGTCTTCTCCTCTTCCGATCAATGAGAATTTCCCTGATGAACAACTATTTTCTCTATCCACTGATCCTTGGTTCGCTGACATTGCCAACTACTTAGTCACCAAGCAGACCCCTTCTTTTTTGTCTAAGCAGGATAAACACAAATTCTTTTCTCAAGGGAAACATTTTTATTGGGACGACCCTTATCTTTTCAAGTACTGTCCCGAACAATTCATTCGAAGGTGTGTTCCCAAAACTGAAACTCACAGTGTCCTCTCTTTCTGTCATGACCAAGCCTGTGGTGGTCACTTCGGCCCCAAAAAGACAGCCGAAAAGGTTCTCCAATAGGGTTTCTACTAGCCCAACCTTTTCAAAGACGCGTACGAATTTTGCGAAACTTGTGATCGATGTCAGTTCTTAGGGAAAATTTCTAAACAGAATATGATGCCCCTAAACCCAATTCTAGAGGTCGAAATTTTTGATGTTTGGGGTACAGACTTCATGGGACCCTTCCCTAATTCTTTTGGGAACCTTTACATTCTCTTAGCTGCCGATTATGTTTCTAAATGGGTCGAAGTTGTTCCATGCAAAACAAATGATAACAAGGTTGTTGTGCGCTTCTTGAAATAAAACATCTTTTCTAGGTTTGGCACACCTTGCACAATAATCAGTGATAATGGCACACACTTCTGTAATCGTTCTTTTGAAGCTTTCATGAGAAAGTATTCGATAACCCACAAGTTATCCACTCCTTACCATCCTCAAACTTGTGGGCAAGTTGAAGTACCGAATAGGCAGATTAAACAAATCCTTGAGAAAACTGTGAATCGAAATCGTAAAGATTGGTCCCAAAAGTTAACCGACGCTCTTTGGGCTTACCTCACTGCTTTTAAAACAAACATAGGTATGTCCCCTTATCGGGTGATTTTTGGTAAGCCATGTCACTTGCCAGTTGAACTAGAACATAGGGCATTATGGGAAATAAAAACTTGGAATCTTGATTTAAAGCAAGAAGGAGAACATAGGAAGCTTCAACTTAAAGAACTTGATGAAATTCGAAATGATGCCTATGAAAATGAAAGAATTTACAAGGACAGAACGAAAGTTTTTCATGATAAATCCATTTTACATTAAACTTTCATGCCATATCAAAAAGTTTTGTTATATGACTCAAGATTGCATTTATTTCCGGGTAAGTTAAAATCTAAATGGACAGGACCTTACACTGTACGCGCTGTTTTTCCATATGGTGCGGTAGAAATTGAGAATCCAGCCGATGGATCATCCTATAAGGTCAATGGTCAACGCCTTAAACCTTACTTGGAACCAATACCAAACCAATAGGAAGAGCTCATGGTCCTCCATGAGCCACATTACTTTCGGTAAGACGCACTAACCCTCTTTTGTACATATGTAAATAGTCTCTTATTTTATTTTTCCTTTCACTAAGATATGTCTGATTAAGACTGTGAGGACACAGTCGCACTCAAGTGTGAGGGGGAAATTTACATTACATCAGCACTCAAATGTTATGAACTAGGTCATTCATTGAACAAGGATTAACTTAAATTCATAAATAACACCTTGGTTCTTGTTTGATAAGTTGAATTGTTGGGTGATGGGAATAAACATCATTTATTCATCGAGTCGTAATGTGTCTTTTTAAGATGCTAGCTTGAGACTGTGCAGACGTTAGTCGTGTTCTGGAGTAAGCATGTCAACGTTTGTTACACATATTAGAATGTGCAAGTAAAAATAATCAAAAAAATACAAAAAACAAAACAAAAAAAAATTGATTTTGCACCTACATTTATTGGATTTTCTGAGTTCATTTTCATGCATAATATTTTCTTTTCCACTCAAATTTTCAAAATTGTAAGTTCTAAAATCCACTTGGCCCAATTAAGGAGAAATGACTCATTGTAGCGTTCTTCTTCGATATCCCACATTATTCAAACCCAAGTTTTAGTCAAATTACATCCATGTTTCGACAAGTTTTTCTTATATTGGTATACTTAACAACCTTGTACGGATTTATTTTCAAAGGTTCAGAAATGTCACTTTTTATACCAATATTACACTACCCACTCCGTACTTGTTTTAAGGTAGGATAACCATATAACACATCTTATTTTATATGGGTTATTTATCTCATGAAATTTTGCTTATCATTCCTTTCAGTTTTTTGTATAACATTAATCCAGACTTGTGTGTTGAATTAAGGTTACATAAGTAGAGTAACTAGGGCACAAAAATTTCCCTTCATGAAGTGTTGGTTATGATTCGCTTAGTAGAGGAGGAATCAAATGAAATAATATACGGTATCATTTCATTCCATCTCCATTCATCATGCAAAAGAAAAAAAGAAAGAAAAAAGAAGAAAAAAAAGAAAAAAAAATGAAATAAAGAGTGAGTCTCTCAGAATAAAATAGTCATTCATCATTCTTGACTATAATTTCCATTCCATCCACATCCATCATACCGTACTTGGAAGCGAGGATTGTAGTAGAGGAGATGAACGGAAATAAAAATGTTCATATGTGCCTTAGTATTACTTTATCTTTTGTTGCCTGAAGTTTAACAATACACTTGCCCTCTTATCTAGAATATTTTTAGAACTTACAAAATTCTTCTTCATCTATGCATAACTCACATCCAATACATTACATATACATTGGTGCAAAATTATTCAAAAAAAAAGTTGAATAAATGATTGGGTGCACATTGTCGATATGTAGAACTTTGGTTGACACCACTCTCTTAACCTTCAAGACAATTACAATGTTATCAAGGAATTACGATTCAGCTTGAATTTTTTTATTCATTTTTGCACCAACAATGGGATGGATAATTTGGGATTGAACCGTTATTATTGGAGTTAGGTAAAGTCCTTGGAATGTGAAAGACCTTAAATATATTGTTTGATTAATCCACGTACATCAGACGCTTTGGATTTTGTGGGTAGTATCCGCTGAAAAACCCTCACGAGACAACACTCGACCTATTGGGGACACCCAGAGGTTTAACGGCTTGTTGCATACGCTAAATGCAATCGTGTTTCCTACGAAAGTGTGACATATCTTAGTTTAGTTTATTCGAGGACGAATAAAATGATAAGTGTGGGGGTATTTGATATACACGTAAATGTGTATATTTTATCCGCACATTTATCTTATTTTAACTTTTAAATAATTGATACCGTGCATTTATAGTTGTGTTTACAGATTATTTTTTATGAATGGATTAACGCACTTAATTTTTGAAAATCTTGAAGAATTTGTGCAAGAAGAGTGTTGAATTTTAGAGATGGATTAAAGCTTGAAGACCAGAAGAAAAAGTGTTATTCAATCGCCTTCCGCTGCATATTTTAAAGACAAGATTCAGTTCTTTTCCATTGTGATCATTTGGAGTTGTTATTCATTCTCAAGGCAATTGGACTTGAAGCCCGCAACCTATTTTCCATGACTTCTGCATGCGTTCACATTGGTCTAATTGCTAATTAGGCTAAGTTATTTGTCCCATATCATGTAATTTGCAAGGCATCTCTCTCATGCTATATTCACATTGGCTCATTTGAAAGGCCTTCCATTCACATGCATTCACGCTTAGCTACTTGGTTATTTTGAAAAAAGGTTTTTTGTCCCATATTGTGGAATTTGCCAAGTAGTCTTTGTCACATCAGCTATAAATACATTGTATCTCATTCATTGTAAAACACACTTAGTTTTATTATGTAATTCTCTTCTTGGAATAAAACTCTTCTTCTCCCTTTCTCTCAGTTGTTATTTTATTTTATTTATGTTCATGTTATTTAGTTTACGTTTCTCTTCTTCTTTAGCTATGTCTAGCTAATCCCCTTTGATTAGGGGGTGATGATGCTAATAGATATGATTTAACATGAATCACATAGCCAATAGATGAGGACTTTATACATGTAGATCTGGATCTGAATCAAGGGTTAGATCTGAACCTTCATATTCTGTGTCGTTTAAGAGCTATGCTCCTTCACAGGGTATATTCGTGTTTGATCTAACAATTATCAGATTTAGATCTAATTTTAGGGTTTTAGAAATTAATTAGTGAATCTGTCCTGATAGTCTATGGTTGTTTAAGAGCTCAGCTCCTGCATAGGCTATGCATGTTGTTATTTACTTATTTGTTTCTAAGAACCTAATTATCATTGATTCATGTGTGTGATAGAAACATGAATTAGATCTATATTTATTTGTTGGCTATTGATGAGTGTGAATCCATTCTATGTCATTATCCCCTAATTGCTTTCTCTTATTATATAAATCTCTCTTCTTATTTAATTGCTGTTATTTTTTTTGTTTTCAATCAATCAAAATCCTGGAATAACTTGATTGGATTTATTAATTAAAATATTTTTGGTCCCAGAGTTCGACACCTTCTACAACAATCCTTGTCGTTTAGGAAAGCCGAACGGATTTTACAGTTGTTTACAATTGTATAATTTGTTCGCAAACACTCTACGTGAGTGGGGTTTTGGTAGGAGCGAACCTCCACTCCTCATCGTCTTACTTTCTCAAGCTCTTTTCCATGATTTTGGGGACCATTTCCAATAGGCGCTCCTCTCCATTGAGTTGTTCGACGGGGCGGACGCCATCATCCTTGTTGTATGTTTGCCTAAGCAAACAGTCACGGTTCAGATTCTGGGCCCTGGGCCTCCCACTTGGGGAGGTTCCCCTTTGGTGGTTCCAAGCACTTGTCGCGAGGTTGCTTTATCGGAGCGGTTACACATAGGTGGCTTAGATTCTTTATGTTGACGAACGTTAGGATCTGCAACCTCTTGGACAGAATTCCCTCGATCTGGACTCAAAGAGGATGAACCCGCATTTTCTGTATTATCTATCTAAGTAGATTTAGCACGAGCGGTATTCATGGTAACTTTTGTCGTAGCAGCTTGCGTTTTAAACATAGACTCAAGCTTCTTCAGTATGGTGCATCAAGCTTCTTCGGTATGGCACTGTTTGCGATATCCATTTGACTTGTTAAGCCCGCAACAACTTCATCCAACTCTCTTCTCGTTACAGTCGTCCCAGCCTTAGAAGTTTCTCCAGCTTCGAATTGGTTGGTGAGCAAAGCATTTTCATTGTTGGCGGCGTTGTCAATCTGTTTGACAGTTTTACTAGCAGTCTTCCTCGATGGTTTACCATGATTTGAGATAAGCACTTGAATTTGAAAGAATGTTTCATCGATTGCCTTAGATCGTAATTTGTAGGATCTATAGTTGATGCAGGCTTAGAACTTCAACGTAAGGCCTTCAATCTTGTGAGAGAGAGTGAGAGAAAGGAGTATGAATGCGGCCCCATTGTGGGCGCCAAATGTTAAAACCCAAATTAGATCTTAACACCAAAGTTACAAAAATTGTACTTCACCAATACGGTAAGAAATTAAAAGGAGCCACAATCGTAGATGCAAATAAAAAGACATGGATTTTTATAGTGGTTCGATCTTAAGAAAGATCTATATCCACTTTGGGATAAACTTTTATTGTCACTTACACATTTACAAGGTTTGAGTATTCTCTCATTGCACAGATTTTCATCCTCACACACCCTTCTCTTGATTTAATCCAAAAAGCGAAAAGAAGTAAAGAAATCCTCTGTAACAACCCGTATTTTGAAAAACATGTTATAACGTAAATCATGGCAGAATTAACTGTTAAAATCTGAATCAAGGGAAACGGGCTAGGCCATTGCGTTCGTCTCGGAAAAATACGCGAAATAGAGTCCGAGTTTTCGAAAATCGGAGTCCGTATGACCCAGTTATGGCCCGTCGAAGTTTTCAGAAAATCCAGAGTTTAAAAACAGTTTGAAAATCAAATCTGGAGCCAAACAGACTGGGCGGGAAAATTTCCCGCCCAGCCCCAAGTCGAATGGGGAGTCGACTTGGGAGTCGACTTGCCCCAGCTGGTGTCGACTTCCCAGTCGACACCCTTGTCGACCTGGGTGGTCGGGCCAGTTTGGCCTAGTGCACCTGTTTTGGCTCCTGGGTCTTGTTTTGTTGGCTTGTGACGTGATTTGATGGCTCAGATCTAAATTAGGGTTAATCCTATGGCCTAAACTAGTCTCTACACCTATAAAAACACCCTAATGCCTAGCCTAAACCATCACAAATCAACCTAATAACTAAATTCTGCCAAAATGCTCCCTAATCATGGCCTCCATCTTCATCTTGAGAGCTTCTAAGGAAAAAAGGAGCCATGTTTCTTCATCAAATCAAAGGAGCTACTTATTCTCATGGCTATTTGTGTTGCTACATCATTCCTAGAGCTTCTACAACGTCTCTATCTTGTTCTATTTGGTTTCTAGATCTCATAGCCGCGATTTGTAAGCCCCACTCTACTCTTAGATTTAAACTATGAAGTTAATATGATCATGTAGCAAGTTGAAATGGGACTTTTGGGTATAATACTTGCCTTGGGCTATATTTGTATGCATAGATCCATTTATGACTCTTTTGATCTATGATTATGGCACTATCATGAACTTAGTATCATTAACCTTGATTTTTGGGTAGAAAGATATGAGCTTTATTTGGTGGTTATGCATAATGCAACATAGAACCTCTCATAACCTTGATGTTAACTTGCATATGATGTTGAACTACATGCTACCCACAAGTTTATCACCCTATGTCAACTATTATCATGTTATCACCTTTGCCTATGATGTTGAAATCCTAGTTACGTGGTCCTTTCCAGCAGTAACCCACTAGGGAGTATCAGGATACCCTGGGACTAGGCTAGGGTGGGGCACGATTACTGGGCTGATCGTAAGAGACCAAAAAGAGACGGCTGAATGAGTGCACCAGTTAAGTTCAGGCGGAACATGGTCGTTCACATGAGTCTGGGGTTGATCATGGGCACCAGTAGGTTTAGACTGTGCGTGCTTGTTTTGTGTCAGTGGTTAACACCTTAGGGCTGGACACACCCTAGGGTGGACCTTGCACAGTTAACTACATTTCATGATTAAGCCGTATGACACCGATACACGACGAGTTAGGCTTATAGGGAGCCGATCGACTAGATCGTATAGTTAGACCTTGATTTAGGTCATCTCATGATATTGGGCCAAGGGATCATTTCTTGTTTATACTTGACATGGGTTAGAATACTAGTACACTTGGTGCAACTTAACCTTGTATATGCGATGCCACACTTGATCTATCTTGTTAACTATTTACCATGCCAGTTTAGTTACCATCCTTATGTTTCATCTCAGTTTCTCATGTCCAGTTAATTTTACTAGTTTTTATACTAATAGTAGGTAGGACTTACCAGTCTTTATGACTGACCTGTTTTCCTTTCGCCTCTTTTCTTCCGTCCTCCCCCCTAGGTTCTCAGGGTGGGAACACTAGCACCTAGCTTGGATCTTTGGCTTGCTTTTCTGACAGCTCATGTACGGTTTGGACTTGAGCTTTGCTATGGCTACACCACTGTTATCTTTGGGGAATAATTTACTTATGTATTTTTCAGTTTATGTTTTCTAGACTTGTAGTAGCTGGAAAAATGATGACTAAGTACTTTGATGTAACTTGACTATGGTTTTGAAATAGTAATTTTATCCGCTGCTTTATTTACTCTGTTTTACTCATATGTTCTGTCTTGTGATATCTTCACGCATGTTTACCTTGTCCAACACCCCTCCAAAGCTAGTGTACTTGCAAGAGTGACTCTAGCGGAGGTGGGGTGTTACATTTGGTATCAGAGCATAAGGTTTACGAGATGGAGCAAAAGTTTTTAAAGAAAAGTTTTTAAAACTTACCTTTTGAAAAACTATTTTCAAAACCGATTATAAAGAAGTATTTTTCCAAGAAAGTCTAGTTTATTTTAAAAGGCTATTCCCCAAAAGCCATTAGCACTATCCTTTGTTTCCTCGTTCTCAATCTATCTTTTTCTTCGTTTCAGTATGGCCGATAATTTTGCCATTCTGGAGGGCGTACCAGTACCTATTTGGTTTAGAAGGTACATGGAGGCAAGGGCGAATGAAGCCGGCCCTACGTACATTCCTCCTCCTCCCGCAGCTGAGGTTCCTCCTCCTCATCCTCAGCATCCGCAAGCGGATTTCGCGAAGATTTGCAAGGACTTTAAGGCGATGGGTGGCAAGAATTTTGTTGGGATGGAGACTTTTGTTGAGGCAAGGAACTGGTTGAAGGAAACTGAAGACCTCTTTGCTATCTTTGATGTAGAGGATCGTAGGAAAGTTCTGTTGGCGGTGTGGTTATTGAAAGAGGAAGCTGCATATTGGTGGGTAGTCACCACCACTACTAGGCCAATTGAGACTTGGTATGACTTTAGGAGAAGGTTTGGACTGAGGTTTCTATCATCGACAGAGGAGAACCTTCAGATGGAAAGGTTCCTATCACTAAAGCAAGGGGACAAGACCGTTAGGGAATACGTGGATAAGTTTAATCAACTTGCTCAATTCGGTCTAGACTTGGTTAACACAGCTCAGAAGAAGGCCCTACACTTTGCTCTAGGATTGAATGAGCCATTGCACGGTTTGGCCATGTCTCATATACCCATGGGGGCGACCTTCGAGAGTCTGGTAAATATGGCTCTGCTTCAAGAGGAAGATAAGAGTGGCAAGAAGGAGGTCAAGGCTAATGAGTCTCGAGGCAAGAAGGAAGATGCCGAGAAAGGAGGCAAGAACAACAACAACAAGGCAAAGAAGACAAGGAAATGCAACTTCTGTGGGATCACTGGACACATAGCCAAAGATTGTAGGAAGAAGAGGAAGTTGAGAGAATGCTTTCATTGTGGAGAGTCTGGACACTTCAGTAAGGATTGCCCAAGGAAGCAAGGACAGGGGCAAGGACAGACTCAGCGAGCAGGACCTTCTGGAGGGCAGATGCATGCTCTCAACACTACTCCAGCTCCGGACCGAGGTAGTATTTCAGTAGAAAGCCTTGATTACATTTCTGGTTTTCCTGTTCGAACTTTATTTGATTCTGGCGCATCGCCTAGTTTTATTTCTTCTAGTCTTGTTGAAAGTTTGCACCTAAGTACTAGTCTTGTTGAGAATCCCGTTAGTGTTTCAAATCCAATTGGGGGTTCCGCCGATTTATCTATGATTTGTGTGGATTTGAAAATCTCTATCTTGAGTGTAGAATTCATGTGTGATGCTTATGTTCTCGGGTTTATGGGATACGGGTTGATTTTGGGCATGGATTGGTTGTCCAGTTATGGAGCCATTCTTGATTTCAACCATAGGGTTGCGAGGCTCATGACTCGCCTCGGTAACACCCTCGAAATCTCGTGTGACCTTTAGGGTTCCGTCATGATTAGTTATCTAGAATCCCTTGGCACCTTTGTTGGAAATTTGTAATCCAATCGAGTAGTGTTCGCCGCTAAGGCGGATAGTCCATTTCGCTTAAAAATGGGTTATAGAAATCACCCTAATAAGTACATTTGGCAACATGGATTGGCATTTGTTTTCAAGAGATAGTTTTTCTGCGTGGAATACCATATAGTATGAAAACGAGATCCAGGATTCACTAACGAATTTTGGAAAGCTTGCATGAAAACCATGAGCACGCAGTTATAGCCAAGTATTTTTAGAAAAAGAATAAGTGGAAGTGGAACGAGAGGCAACGGTGAAACGAGTTCCAACTCATATTTTGAAACTACGAAATTGTGAAGTTAAAAGACGGTCAAGGCACGATGGGATTAAGCACAAGAAAATGCGACTTAGAAGATTGAAGACTAGATACGCGCATCATATCTCTTTTTAAGAGTATATCCCTGATCCCTATTATTCTGTAGAGCTTACACGCATGCTATCTTTTAAGTATATCCTCTCGGTCCTATTTTCAATCTTAGTTCTGTTGCAAACCCCACAAGGAGTATGACTCATCTGTTTGTGATATATAGTTGGGGTGAAGGTGTCCACTTAGTTGACCAAACTTTTTGGGCTTTATGGGATATGGGTCATAGTTGATAGACTTACGAAGAGTGCTCACTTTGTTCCGGTGAAGAGCAAGAGGACCGCATCCTGGCTAGCATCTGTTTATCTTCGAGAGATAGTGCGATTGCATGGAGTTCCTTCTAGCATAGTTAGCGATCGTGACCCAATTTTCACTAGCCAGTTTTGGAATAGTTTGCAAGAAGCGATGGGTACACGATTGAATCTAAGTACGGCCTATCACCCACATACGGATGGTCAGACCGAAAGGGTGAATAGGGTACTAGAAGATCTTTTGAGGCTATGCATTCTTGACTTTGGTGGTACTTGGGAAGACCACCTTCCTCTAGTGGAGTTTGCTTATAATAACAGCTACCAAGCAAGCATAGGAATGGCACCATTTGAAGCTCTATATGGAAGACCGTGCAAGTCACCAACTTGTTGGTGGGAGACCACGGATAAGCTTATACTTGGGCCCAATATGATAAGGGACACACTCGAGAAGGTTGAGTTGATTCAAAGACGGATGAAAGCGGCCCAAGATAGATAGAAATCCTATGCAGACAAGCGAAGGACTGATTTGGAATTTGAAGTTGGAGATATGGTCTTTGTGAAAGTTTCTCCCTTGCGTAGTGTGGTTCGTTTTGGAGCAGTTGGGAAGCTGACACCAAGGTTCATAGGACCCTTCCCTATCATAGAGAGGATTGGGAAGATGGCTTATAAGGTGGAATTTCCCGAGAAGCTGGCCGGAGTGCACAATGTTTTTCATGTCTCGCATCTCCGAAAGTGCCTACATGAGTCAGCCGAGGTAGTTGAGCCTAGCATTCTTGAAGACGTGGAGGTAGAGAAAGAGGCAACCCTGAGGCGAGCTCCGATTCGTATCTTGGGAACGGAGATCAAGAATTTAAGGAATCAAGAAGTCAAGTTAGTAAAGGTTCAGTGGAGTGAAGCCGAAGAGGACGCAACTTGGGAAACCGAGGAGAAGATGCGCGCGCTTTACCCATTTCTTTTTTAGGGTACATTCTCAATCTCTTTTCTTATAAGCTAGCATATCTATCTTTTGCTATCCATGTTTATCTGGTTACTTCGTTAATCCTGTCATGAGAACCTTAGGTAGAAACACTTTGGATGAAACATGTATTTGAAACATGGTATGCTTGATGTTTGCAAGTGGTTGCAAGTGTTTGCAAGTGGATACTCGTGGATGCATGATACACATTAGGCACTAAGATCGGCTCACACACTTTCATATTGCATATGCATGAGTGCTTATACTTATTCATGGCTGAAACTTGTTATGCTATCACGTGGATGTTGCATATGGATGAATGTTATGTGCACTCATGTAGAGATTATGAATTATGTTAGGAATTTGCATACATATGGACTCATTTCACTAACATACTTTGCATTAAGGAGGTTTACTGAATCAGTAACCGCCTGATTTTCGCATTAGATAAGTACATATACACACACCTTTCGCATATGATCATACATCATTTAGAATCTTTTAAGGATAATGACTGCTCGTGGATGATGTTTTGAGTAGATGGATGATGGATGGTAGGATACGTTCTTCCTAACTTAGAGATTTCGGGGACGAAATCCTTTAAGGAGGGGAGAATGTAACAACTCGTATTTTGAATAACATGTTATAATGTAAATCAAGGCAGAATTAAATGTTAAAATTTGAATCAAGGAAAACGGGTTGTGCCATTGCGTTCGCCTCGGAAAAATACGCGAAACAAAGTCCGAGTTTTCGAAAATCTGAGTCCGTATGACCCAGTTATGGCCCGTCGAAGTTTTCAGAAAATCCAGAGTTTAAAAACAGTTCGAAAATCAAATCTGGAGCCAAACAGACTGGGCGGGAAAATTTCCCGCCCAGCCCAAGTCGACTGGGGAGTCGACTTGCCCCAGCTGGTGTCGACTGCCCAGTCGACACCCCTGTCGACCTGGGTGGTCGGGCCAGTTTGGCCTGGTGCACCTATTTTGGCTCCTGGGTCTTGTTTTGTTGGCTTGTGACGTGATTTGATGGCTCAGATCTGAATTAGGGTTAATCCTATGGCCTAAACTAGTCTCTACACCTACAAAAACACCCTAATGTCTAGCCTAAACCATCACAAATCAACCTAATAACTAAATTCTGCCAAAATGCTCCCTAATCATGGCCTCCATCTTCATCTTGAGAGCTTCTAAGGAAAAAAGGAGCCATCTTTCTTCATCAAATCAAAGGAGCTACTTATTCTCAAGGCTATTTGTGTTGCTACATCATTCCTAGAGCTTCTACAACGTCTCTATCTTGTTCTATTTGGTTTCTAGATCTCATAGCCGCGATTTGTAAGCCCCACTCTACTCTTAGATTTAAACTATGAAGTTAATATGATCATGTAGCAAGTTGAAATGGGACTTTTGGGTATAATACTTGCCTTGGGCTATATTTGTATGCATAGATCCATTTATGACTCTTTTGATCTATGATTGTGGCACTATCATGAACCTAGTATCATTAACCTTGATTTTTGGGTAGAAAGCTATGAGCTTTATTTGGTGGTTATGCATAATGCAACATAGAACCTCTCATAACCTTGATGTTAACTTGCATATGATGTTGAACTACATGCTACCCACAAGTTTATCACCCTATGTCAACTATTATCATGTTATCACCTTTGCATATGATGTTGAACTACATGCTACCCACAAGTTTATCACCCTATGTCAACTATTATCATGTTATCACCTTTGCCTATGATGTTGAACTACATGCTACCCACAAGTTTATTTGCTAAGTTTGAAGTCATACATGTTTGAGGCCAAATCACCCTTATGCTATTTGACATGTTTGAGGCCAAATCACCTTTATGTTATTGTCATGTTTGAGGCCAAATCACCCTTATGCTATTTGACATGTTTGAGGCCAAATCACCTTTATGTTATTGTCATGTTTGAGGCCAAGTCACCTTTTATGCTATCATACATGTTGAGGCCATGAACTATTGTGGTCTATCGAACCTATCATGTTATGTGTAAATTGGTGAGTAAACCTATGATATTGTATAGGAATTTGGGAATGAAATTATCATATGTAAGTTTAGTGGTATTATGATACATACAAGTTTTAGGCTAAGTCATGTCGTTTATGCCTAATTGTTTAGAGCCATTATGCATACATGTTTAGATCTATGACCTTATATGTTTATATCTACAACTTTATATGATAGATCCATATGCCTTTATGATAGATCTAATTTGCAAGTTCACCACTACATGCCAAGTTTAACTTGTATAGTTTTATGTAAATTCATATGCTTATGGCTCATGTTGCATAGATCAAATTTGCAAGTTCATAGTTAAAAGTATACTGTTCTATGCCAAATCCATGTGGCATATGTGTAGTTAGATCCATACTTTTGTATGATGTTGGAACGTTGTAAAGTTCCTCTTTTCCCCTTTTATTTTATAAATTAGGCTAAAATATCGAGCCTAACATTCTATGTAATTTTGCGAACGTACAACGGGGGTAACGTTGGGGAAAACATGAATTACATGTAATTGGCATGTTTGACACATAAGCATGATAAGTGACATGAAAATGGTATAATATATATACCTAAAATTTTGAACGTGATTTAGAAGGAAAGTGGGCCATGACAATAATTGATTTATAATTTACATGTAAATATGTAGGATAAACATGAAAAATTACATGGCATAGATTGGTTCATGAAATGGTATATTTAGTATACCATTAATTGTGAGCATAATTAAAAGGATAATTATGGCATAATTAAATTAGGAATAATTTACAAATAGAATTTGTCATAAATAAGAAATATGTAAATTTAGAAAAGACGAATATGCCTAACCCGAGGTTAGACCGAGTTGTGGTGTAAAACTGCTAGGAACCGACCGGCACATCCAGTGACCACAACAATACCTGTCTAATGTGGGTGGTTAGTGCACTGAGCCAAAAAAGTACCCGAGGTCAGACTGAGTTGTGGTGTAAAACTGCCCGGAACCGACCGACACATCCAGTGACCACAATAATACCTGTCTAATGTGAGTGGTTGGTGCTTTAATAAAGCTAAGTCAAGATTGGTAGGGTTGAGTCAATTAAGGAAACACTTAACCAATTCAACATGTTAACTAAACTGATGGGTGAGGTTAAGTAAATTTAGGACACTTAACCGTTATAACATGTTAATTAGACAAGTGGGTGAGGTTAAGTAAATTTAGAACACTTAACGTTAAAACATGTTAATTAGACAAGTGGGTGAGGTTAAGTAAATTTAGAAAACTTAACCATTATAACATGTTAATTAGACAAGTGGGCGAGGTTAAGTAATTTTAGAACACTTAACCATTATAACATGTTAATTAGACAAGTGGGTGAGGTTAAGTAAATTTGGAACACTTAAAAGTTATAACATGTTAATTAGACAAGTGGGTGAGGTTAAGTAAATTTAGAACACTTAACCGTTATAACATGTTAATTAGACAAGTGGGCGAGGTTAAGTAAATTTAGAACACTTAACCATTATAACATTTTAATTAGACAAGTGGGTGAGGTTAAGTAAATTTGGAACACTTAAATGTTATAACATGTTAATTAGAAAAGTGGGTGAGGTTAAGTAAATTTAGAACACTTAACTTTTATAACATGTTAATTAGACAAGTGGATGAGGTTAAGTAAATTTAGAAACACTTAACCAATATAACTTGATTTATGGAAAGATTAAGTTAAAATAAGAGGGAAACACTTAACCAATATAACTTGATTTGTAGTAGGGTTAAGTTAACACAAGAAGGCAACACTTAACCAAAGTAACATGACACGTAGGTGAGTTAAGTTAACTTGAATTGATTGATGACACTTAACCAATATAGCAAGATGAATACGTGGGGTTAAGTTAACAAGAAACACTTGACCAATATAACTTGATGAACGAATGGGGTTAAGTTAATAGGAAACACTTAACCGATCCAACATGATAAGTAAGTAGGGTCAAGTTAATAAGAAATGCTTAACCAACATGACATGATGAATGAGTGGGTTAAGTTAATATGAGCGGACAACATTTAACTAATATGGCGTAATGTGCAGGAGGGTTAAGTACATATCGGGTTGGTGGGTAATATTAGTAAATATAGGCCCACAAAACTTAACCATTAAATAAACATGCTTGAATCAGTGGAAGGGTTAAGTACATATCTGGTTGGTGGGTAACATTAGTAGATATAGTCCAACAAAACTTAACTATTAAATAAACATTGCTTGAATCGATGGGAGGGTTAAGTACATCTCGTGTAGGTGGGTAATATTAGTACATATAGGCCCACAAAACTTAACCGTTTATTAAAAATGCTTGAATCGATGGGAGGGTTATGTACATATCGGGATGGTGGGTAATATTAGTAAATATAGGCCCACAAACTTAACCAATAGGAAACCCTAGTAACGAGGACTCATTTCAACAGTAACCCACATGGATGTATCACGGTACCCTGAACTAGGCAGGTGGGGCACGATTACTGGGCTGATTATAAGCGGTCAAAGCAACGGCAGGGGATACGTCAGTGTAGGTTCCGACGGTTTACGGCCATGCACGTAATCCGGAGTGGGAAAAAGCAGGAATTGGGTACCAGTAGTTATACACTGTGCATCTTGAATCGTGTCGGATTGCTATCATAAGGATTGATACACCTTATGGTGGGACCAGCACAGGGTATCTACACGCAAGAGAGGGCTGATTGACACAGACACATGGAACATGAATACAAGTAGGGAGCCAATCGATAGGGTAGTAAGGGTACATCTAACATGTTCATGGAAATTAGGCTGATTGAGATGGAATCCTCATGATAGATGTACACCTGAAGGCTACCACAATTACCGGGGTTGGGATCACGATTATCATTTTATACAGATTACTAGTTGGGACACTAGTGAGGTGGTGCAGAGATAAATATAGAAATCAGATTAACAGAGTAGTAGCGAAGCAGAGAAAAAGTAGAAGCGCATTCAGTTCACCTTGCACTTATCTTGTATTTAGTTACCTTGTTTTTATGGTATTGTCATATTTTCCGTTTATTCATGTCATGATCCTTTATCTTGTTTGCATGATGAAAGATCATTGGACTTACCAGACTTATGTCTGACCTAGTTTATTTTTCGCCTCTTTTCTTCTGTTCCCCCCTCCAGGTAGTTAGGGAGGGAATAGCTCAGCCTAACTTGGACCTCTTCTCTTTCCAAGCTTGAAGGTTAGTTGGTGTATCGCTTTGGACTCTCTCTCTTCCACTACTATGGCTGGTTCATGCTTTATCGAGGAATATCATTATTTTTATGCTTCTTTTATTCTTGGAAGTTTTTAAATCAAGACAGAAGTTCTATGTATTACATTTAAGTATGATTGAGGAAATTGTTGTAAAAGCTTGACTGAATTAAGTTGTTTATAAAATGACTTTATTTTCCTCTGCTTTATTTGTCTGTCTTGTAATTTATCTGCATCTTCTACCTATAATGCTCCACTGAAGTTAAGACATTCCCTCTGTGAGTGACCTTAACGGAGGTGGGGTGTTTCAATAGTATAGAAAATAATACACCAACCTCTAGCTCATCATTGCACAGCATCATCGACACCAAACCTGTCACCTGCTATCACAATCTACTTCCCAACAACATTGATGATCATCCTAAGGTAATAAGAGGAAACATAAAACCTTGAATCAGGCAATAGTCTTAGTGAGCAATAAAATAAAAATCAATAGTTACACATGATATAAGTGTATAGACAGTTTAACCATCTAATTTGTCTTAGCAACCAAAGGATTAGCATTGGGTAATCATCTATTATATGACGCTCTAGAATAGAAAAAGGACACCCCATAATCCCACTTCTTTTCGATGATCTACGATGATAGCCTACCCAGAGAATTATAGAACAAAGCACACAATCAACCATAACATTCATGGCAAACAGTACCTATCTATCATGGACTAAAGCCTAGAGTACATCAATTATTCGAATAAACGGCTGTTGCTGTCAGTCATGGGCTAATGGAAACACCTCGGTTCTAGTCAGAATTCTATACATCCATCTTGCGTATGTTTGCCTCCGTCCGAGACAACTAGATCACTCCCAGAGCTCAATCCAAGGTACACAATCCATCCGATCCTGATTAGCGTCCCACGATATCGTGCTTTGATCTCGTAAGAACCTTCGTTATCCAACAACTCCTTGGAACTTTAAATCTTTCAAGCCTTTCTCATTGGCGACTTCATCTTTAGTTCGAGATGCCTCTCAAACTAATTCCATTATCATCGTTTATCAACTCCCATCTGAGTCAATCTGTCATATCACTTTATCCTGCATCATCCCACGATTTGCACTACATCAACTCGACTTCGACCACTCTACGTTGAGTTCACAATCAAATTATTCATCATCCTTGAGTTGCACATCAACCGTCCGAAGTCCATTGGTCACCACTCTTCACCGACAGCCTTCAGAAAGCATCACCATCACGCTTACAGAGTCTGAGCTACATACCACTTCATATGATGGATCGGTACTAGTCCGTCGACTATGGACTTGTACTTGTCCATACACTTAGCCGAAATTCGGCCAAGTGTTGGATCTTCCCCATCCCAACCTAAAGCACTTCCTACCAATCCATCCTCAAACATAAATTCTTTTTCGATGAATTGTCCTGTCAGTCCATCAACCAATGCTCGAGCGATCAACTTCAACCCATCTGAATCACATGAAAATTTGCATGCACTTTCGATTCACAACCACGATGCCATGTCCCAAAAATCAAAGCCATCCACTATACTACGATGGAACGGTGTCGATCCATCGACCATGGAGCAGTATTGATCCATAAAATTAGCGTATTTCATAATCAAAATTTTGAGTTCCCTCCTTTCATCATTCAAAGCTCCTCAAACCCCTTTATTTATAGTTGTCATTCATTAGCCAAATGTCTTGTATGATTAGCCCATTAGTAGCTAATAGTCTGCCCAATAGAAACTGAAATTTAAAACAACGCTTTCTCCCAAATTACTGAACCAAAACTTTATTGTGACCACTCTACGAAATTGCCAAACATCATTCTGATCCAATAAGACCAATTTCAGCCCCTGATTTGATCTATATGAAATGTTATAGCTAGAACAATATTCACAAGGTTAAAACAACCACAATCAACTTTGGTAAAAGTCATGGACATGTCTCACATATCTATGAACAACATATTGAAATCTGAGAATGATTATACCACTAGGGAATTGAATACAATTATTTTACAATCCTCCGATGTGGAAAATATGGGTCATTACACTATCTCCTGAATGTAAAGCTTGCTAACGAAGTTGCATTTTGTTCTTCTTTAATGAAATGAAATGTGCACTATTCGTTAATTTATCTTCCATCTTCTTGCTATCCAAAAGAAATTTTCATGTCCTTGCACATCTTATCACCTTTGGGATGCATGGTCATACATGAACGATGACATTACCTAAGGAATTCACCTCTTAAATTTCCAGTCTTAGGGACACAAAATACTCTGACCCTTCTTAAGCTTCCATAACCTTCCACAGGGTATATATCCAAACGAGGACAAAGTTTCCCAATTTCTAGCTTTCCTATCAATACTCTCAATTCTTCCTCATTACTTTGCTCAAACATAGTATGATCCAATAGGGCTGGTCTTTCTTCTAAATAGATAGAAATCCTTAAGAATGTTATAATGTTGGTTGAAGGTTAAAACTAGTGAAAACTACCATTTCCTCTACTCAACAGTCGCAGTCAAAATGGTGTGTCTTTTTCTCAAAGCATCTGCGACAACGTTACTTTTTCCCAAAGTATATTGAATATCAAAGTCAAACAAGGCTATGTTTTAACACCCCATACTTTTCTAAGCCCAACTTTCAACAAAAATCGAAATTCAAACCCATCCAAGTACGGAATCTGGTATCTGCAAATAATGAGCATGAGCATAATCAGAGTACAATCAAACTAACCCAAAGTGGAAACATGATATGATAACAAGTATCAACTAAGGCAACTACCTTAAAAGAACGTCGTCACATCAATAACGAACAGGAGCGAACAAGAATAGGAAACCAAACTTGAACACTTGAAAAGATTGGTCTTCCCCGAGATAAACCTAGGAGTTGTTATGAGGAAGGAGTTAGAACAAGTCCTGGTGAGTAGAAATTGTATAACATTGTCGACAATACACAAACAAATCCTGTTTGGTTCCATCCAAATCATATGCCTGACAGGACTAGTAATTCTAACCAAACCTTGTAAAGATTACGCACAAAGATTAACTGTAACAAACCAAATTTTGATAGACCGAACTATTTTCAAAAATCCCAATCTATCGAAGCTCGTGTTGGCTTGTCTGGTTTCCTGTAGAAAAGACAGAGAAAATGAATATATCAGAGCTCGATAAAACATCTGAAAGCAGAATGGATAAAATATAATAATCAAATATAGCCTTACCAAAATAATAACATTATCCAACAAGTTTCCAAAGGCTACCAAATCTCTACTATAAACCTAAACTGCGAGTATGTTAAGAGGAGGGGATCTGAACACAAAGTTCTAGTGAATGGACAAACTATACATTCTGAAAAAACCTTGCATATATCGTTCAGTTATGTTTTCCTAATTATTAGGTTATTTGGGTTAGTAGCACTCAAGGCTCTATACTCACATCGTACCAATCTACTCCCTGGTAGATTAAACCTAATATAACATATATGTAGATATACACAACATCTCAAGGTACTTCCCATAGTACCCTCCTCGTACAGTCTCCGCCGTCACGCTACAAAAGCGCATGAAACATCTACATATATGTAGATATACACAACATCTCAAGGTACTTCCCATAGTACCCTCCTCGTACAGTCTACGCCGTCACGCCACGAAAGCGCATGCAACATCCATCCTATGCCAAATAGCGTACGTAAATCTATAACGTTACGCCATGGAATCACACAGAAGTACCATCATTACGCCATGTAAGCGTACAAATTGTCGTATCTGAAATCCTTGATCAAGTCAAGTCTCAACACGGATTATTGCCCGACTGTCTACAATACGCCACTCAGTTCGTGTATGTAGACCCTCACATGAACGTACAGTACACTGTAACCTGAGTCCAGTAATACGGCTACATCCAATGCACGAAACTCGGACGAGAGCTTTCAATATCTGTAAAGGTCGGCTTCATTGGGCCTATAATATAGATATTAAAGCATGGTCTGTATTTCACGAAGGTTATGGCCCCACCCTGGCCCCTCCCTCAACTGGTGAAAGACTACGTCAAGAGCTAAGTGACATGCCCCTATCAAACAAACTATCATCCAATTTGGAGTGTCCCGCAGCCAACATCTCAATAGCAAAAGATCAGTGGACTATAGGTTTATCTATAGTCTTTACGCATCACACTGAATGCCAATGACATGTATCCAATTATTATTTTCCAGTATTTGGTCCTTGCCCTCCTCTCCTGAGGCAAACCACTGAATCACCCAACGTCATCCGCCATAGCCCATTGACTGCGAAACTACAGTTACAGTCAAGGTATACTCACTGGGTGGCACGGTATAGACCTAACCCCTTCGAGTACGGCCTGAGCATGCACCGCATAGAGGACCACCACGGAATACCCTACCATGTCTTGTAGAAGCCACGTGCTTCCCTCTATTCCCGCAGAATAATCAGATGGGCATGCTCGTCTCGTGCCTCCAAACACCACGACGAACTACCCCATTGGGTTCTTCACCATCAGGCATATGGACTGGTCCAAGTGCATCACGCAAGCATGTTATTAGATCGCATGTCTAATCTTTTAATCTTGCGCTTGATTTATCTCATGACGTTGCTAATTAACTTAATTGTCCATATATTCACTTTTTATTCAAGTTACAATGTCCATTAGCTCACAGATGGCTGGTTACTTTCCTTATTCATCCCTATGCCGCCAGAGTGGACTTCTACTTATTATTTATTACAATTAATAGACTTAATATTTTCAATTATGAGTCTACCAATAATAAGCCTACTTTATTCTTTCTTATTTAGTCATAACCTTTTCTTACACTGTTATAAAGTCTGTTGTTGTTAACTTATTAACTTAGTTCTCTTAACTAAGGTTTATTAATAAGTTCTCTTTTCTACATTATAACCTATGTCATAATTTCTCTTGTTCCTAAGACAAGCCTATTTGTTGTATTTCATTCTCAATTATATAATTAATTATAATAGGTTATATTCCCCATTCATCCCATCTTCCCTTGGTTCCTCAATATTAACAAAAATTTTACTGTTGCAAAATTCATTATTTACCATCTTGTGTATTCTCATTATTTCAGGAAAATATTTCACATGCCTCATTAGATTGTTTAGAGGAAAGATGGAAGGTTCCTTCTATATAACGCACATCAATAAAGATCCGTTGTTGCAAGCTATGTCTTTTATTTTCATCACGGGCATACATATATATTTTATTTGATTAGTGTGCAATACGGTAAATGAATCTCGTTTTCACACTAATCCTCTTTTTCTTTCTTGCAACTACGTTTACAGTAATTTTGCCGTTATGGAAATATATCCATTTTTCCAAAATCCAACTAACTCAGTCCACTACTAATTTTCCATTTTCATTTTCTGAGTTAGATGTTAAATTCTCGTTTTTCATTATTGTTTCCAACTACTGTAAATTTTCTCTACAAAATTAAGCATATCAATTATATTTCCATTATTCCCAATTTCACTATAATTCTATTTACACATATCCAATTTGTCATTAAAAGACAATCTTAAGAACATATTCATTTTTATTGTAAATTCCACAATTTCAATATTACAGTAATTCTTAATTCAAATAGAAGATTAATGGAATAGATTTGTACAATAACAATATTCTTAACATGCTTAAAATAAATTATATCGTAATTAACGCAAATTAAAATTATTTATCATGTAAAGAATTATGGGGAATGTGAACGGTAAATATACTATTACCCAAAAGGTATATTTTTAAATCCACTCACCTGATTATTTTCAAATCCTTGAATCTGATTCAGATCTACAATTTTGTGGTCTTTCTAGCTGAATCTAATATTTAGATAACCATGGATTTACAAATCTGATGCTAAAAGAAGACGGAAAGAAAGAAACTTAAATAATTTTGATTCACAGGATTTATATTGCATTGACTAGAAACTTGAACATCGATGTTGTAGATTTACATTCTTTATCTTCAAATCTTGAATCAGAACTTATAAAAACTAATATTCTAATTTATGAAAGACTTAGAGAAGAAATAAAATGGTAGAGCCTTGGCATCATCTCGGAAAAATGAGTTAAAGGCTAGGCCCTGCTCGTCTATTTATATGTGTGTAGGAGATTTTGGTCTATTGGATTTAATAATATAAAACTTGAACCGTACAAGCCAAGAAATACATGTCATAAAAATCCAAATCAAGCTCCTGGTGGGTCAACCCATGTGTCGATCCACCTTCATGTTGTGTCGACCCCATAGTCTACCCATGGGTCGACCTATGTAAGGCCTCGCTCGACCCACGAACTAGGTCTTTAACGTTGATTTTAATTCTCGCTTAACGTTACTGTTAACTTTTATTTTATTTCTAAATATCTCTTATGTGAATTATTATCTTCCGTTTATGACATATATTTGATTTCAAATTTCAAATTTCAAACTTATTTGCATATATATGCGTACAACCTTATAAATCTTTATCCGTTAATAGCTGCTCATTTAATGTCATTTATAAGCTATCAATTCATTGTTTCTTCCTTTTAATATATATACAAATTTCAAATGGAGTTGTCTTCTTGCCTACTTTTCATTCACTATACATTTATTACTTTCTATTCTTAAGTTACACTTTTAATTTAAACTTTTGAATTTATGCGTATATATTTACGCACTATCTTCTTTTCATTTCAAAATTCAAATGACGTTGTGCCGACATTTATTTCTTACCTATTTTTATTGTTTGCAGGTTACTTTTGGATTTCCTGTTCATATATACACACACATACACAAGTATGTATATATTTATACTCTCATATATGTATAATTTTCCTTATGTTTACATTTATATTTTTTTCTCTCTTAGAATATGAATTTCTTTAGTCTTCCCTCTAAAATTAAAAATATGATGATAGTGGGACTCGGACTTGCACCACTCACATGGGAGAGACATGCCTCTACCAACTCACCTACTTAGCCTTTAGTTCACAAGATAAAGAACATTGGTATTTATTATTATCCTTAGTGTTCTTCTTATATCTACCTTTTCATGTTTGTTCTGATACTTCATTTAAATACGTTTTTTCATTTTAAACCTGTTTTATGCAAACCGTAGGTCTAAATTGATTAGAAAATTGTCACGGATGCAATGACGCTAAATTCATAACCAAATACTGAAAATTATACAAGTTATTATTTTATTTTTTAATTAAAAATGCAGGGTGTTACATTCTCTCACCTATAGAAAATTTTGTCCCTAAAATTTGGTAAGGGTAAAATTAAGTAATTCCTAGCATAATTTACAATAATCATGTGTACATCCAATTTTGTAACCATTTGTGCACTTGTGCAAATTGTAATACAACATAATAATACATGAACACAATGAATGCCTAAACGGTACCTCCTATATGAATGCAAATTTTTCTTGATAACTTTTTGAAAACATGATGCACACATTCTAATATATTGGCAATTTCTGTATGAATGCAATATTTTAAAAATCAAAATACAACTTTTCCTACCCCCTTACAAAGCAAGAGCGTAATTCATCCAATTTTTGCATCCAAACCCTACCAACCAACTTTAACTTTATGAATTACGTAAAAATTCTAATTTTTTAAAAAAAGTACAAAATGGAAAATTTCACATCTTCCATTTTTCTTTTATGTACCTTTTCTATCTGTATTTGGATTTTATGCAACTACTATATAAAGATTACATATCTTCCTATTCAAACATAGTTTACATAAGAAAATTTTCTTTATATTAAATTTTCTTTTCCAACTTACTTGGAAAAAAATTAATTTTTTTTCTATTTCTCGAATTTGTCTACTTTTCTGAATTTTCATATATGTTGCTTTGTTGGTTTCTTTTAGTTATGTCATCACCTTTTTCCTTAGCATATTTAACTTAATCCACTAATCTAAGTTTAATCTTAAATAAGCCTTCTAATTGTTTCAAAACTAAAATAGGAAAACAAGCACACTGCACAGCTACTACCACGCGCTAAGAATCCTAGGACAATGTCCCCACTAACAAAGAAAAGTCCAAACCACAGGATCTAAACAACACGCTTGCCCACTACCATCTGCTAGTCAAAACTAATCCATGCTATGTGTTAACTGTCCTTTCCAAGTAATAATTTAGGCTCTATAGTGCTACACACTACTTCATAGCCTCAAAAATATACCCCATTATTTCTAGTATTAATCCTTACCAACTCCATGATTTAAAAACATGGTTTGGTTTTGTTGCTTTTTTTTCAAAGTTAACAGCTTCTAAACTTTATTTTTCTTCATTAAAACTTATTTTGCCAAACCATAAAAATATGACATCTAAAAAAACACGAAAAAGATCTTTTTTTGAATCAGAAAACTGCAGTATATAAGGACAATTATTTCTCAATTAATTTCACAGCAACTCATTGTTATTACACTAGTTCAATTATTTACAACTAAGTCCAAACATCTACTCTGCTCTAAATTTATAATGACTTTTTTGTCCACCCACCATAGCTTATGTCAAAAGAACCATAAAAAATTATTGTAAAAAGAATAGAGATTGTCAAAAAGTTTCTTGCTAGAAATTTTATTTTTTGACAAAATGTAATCTTTTTTATGTTTTATTATTTGATTCTTTCATACTTTATAGCTTAAAAACTAGCAAGCTATACATGCACTATAATGTACACATTTTTCTAAAAGAACTCATTTTAGACAAAAATTCCATAAGATATCACCCTTTCCAAAATATACCCCATTTTATTTTTATTTTTCTCCAAAACCAAATATGTACTTTTCAAATATGTTTTTTACATATTTTTTTCAAACTTCAAAAATACCTCTTTTGTTTCAAAAATTACTTCTACACAACTTAGCTAGTACATATTTTTAAAATTGAAAACTTTTAAGGTAAAATTTTGAAAAACACCGTAAACTATCACCCAAAAGCTTTTAAAATTTCAAGTCCTTGAAAGGTAATAATGGGGTTAGACTCAAAATGAGTTTCTAGCTTAACTTTCCTAAATATTTCCATAAAGTCATTTCTCTTAAATATATATTATTCCCAATCCTAAATACTAACATATGAAATCAATCTTTTTCATTACAAAACACATTTTACACTTTTCACCTGAGCCATCTAAATGTCTCTTATTCTCCAATTCCCATAACCATTTCATTAGTGTACATAGCTGATATCCCAATCCTTTCCATAAGCCGCTCTTCCTATTTAGCGGGTTCTTTTACGGATCTATGTGTACATAGTATGTGTGTGTGTGTATATATATATATATATGTATGTATGTATATACACACACACATACACAAATACGTTGACTCATTATCTATACCGGAATCTTAAACCTAAGCTCTAATACCAGATGAAACAACCCAAATTTCGATAGATCGATTTTTTTCTAGAAATCCCAATCTATCGAGCTCGAGTTGGCTTGTCTGGTATCCTGCGCAAAAGGCAGAGATAATAAATATATCAGAGCTTGATAAAACATCTTATAGCAGAATGTATAAAGTATAATAATCAAATATATCCTCACCGAAATAATAGCACTGTCTAACAAGGGTCCAAAGGCTACCAAATCCCTGGCATAAACCTAACCTGCGAGTATGTCACAAGGAGATACTCAGAACACAAAGTTACGGTGAATGGACAAATTATACATTCTAAAATAACCCTACATATACCATTAAGCTATTCTTACTTAATTACTAGATTAATTGGGTTAACAACACTCAAGGATTTATACTCATGTCGTACCCATCTACTCCTCAATATATTAAACCTAATATAGTATATATGTAGCTATACCTAACATCTCAAGCTACTTCCCATAGTACTCTCCGCGTACGGTCCCTGCCATTAAGCCATGGATGTAGTAACCCGTAACTTCCCCGTGAAGGAAAGCCCGGATTGCTTGAGAACACGACAAAATAGAACGCAAACAGAAAAACATTTCATTGTTTATTACAACAGTTCCATCAGAATACAAGAATATACAGAGTATGAATAAATATTACACATTCGATAAATATCAGAGATTACAATAAATTACATAGTAGCGGAAAAATATTACAAAACACAACTGAAAGTAACACACGGATACAGAGCTTTCCGAGCATCGTTCCAGCTGTAAATCAGGATCTTGTGAATATAAATCTGCAAAACCAAAACTACTAGCTGCCCATGTCGAAAATAAGGGCACCCAGAGTTTAGGTTAAAACAATAAACTCCAGGTCAGTCATGTGACCGGTGAGAGGACTAAAACAGTTATTTAAACCTTTACTTTAAAAGAGAGTAATTCCAGGGACCACGCCGTATAATACAGAATGAGTTTCCTTCCAAGAATACCAGTGCATATAAAAGAATAGTGCAATGCTTTTTCGAAAAGTGAAGCTATTATAAGACCCAGGTCCCATCACACAATGCAATGCAAGCTGGAGGATAAGGTTTTCCCTTATAATAGCCAAACATGCTTGGTACGTTTAAAACAAATCATTTTGATACTATTATAGTATAAAGTGTCAAAACAACTTCAATCATAAATATAAACCATAGACGGCATAGTATCCAATGCTACTATGTCGCCATACTAGGCTATACAAATAAAACCGAAATATCTCATATTGGAAATTGGATTTTCGTCATGAGTCGAGACCAGAGGCAAGCTCCTCCCCGCTTCGAGACACTCTAGCAAATGCCTCGGGACTACACACTCTGGGTAACCCTTGGATCCTCTAAGACTGGTGATACTCCATTCTATTCAACAAATGAATATTTATTCTATTCAACACATGAATCTATATTTCTTTTAACACATGACTAATCTCAACAAATGAGTACTGTTAACACGTGACTATTTTTGTTATTTAATATATTTTATAAAATTATGATTTCTATTGTTTAATTTTTAATCAAACTCTAACCGTAAATTAGCAAGAGAGTCACTCCCTAAATATTAACCCCGAAGGCCGGAACCCACATCAGATCAATATCCAAGAGACCACTCATCTTATCTATTTTCCAGTTAGTTCTAATTTTATATATGATAAAGATATAAATTTTATTGTTAAAATATTTCGTTCAACACATGAATATTTATTTCTTTCAAAACATGAGTACTGTCAACACATGAATCTTTATTTTATAATATTCTTTATTTTCCCAATTGGAATAAGGCCCAATCAATTACCATATAATGTTAATTATATGGATTCCATACAATACATGTATATAATAGCAACGATAAATAATCAACCATCATCCAAAGTGCACCACACAACTGCATAAGCATTAAATATAAATAATTAACGCTTACACAGTCTGTCGACCAATCGATCGACATACCATTAAATAATTGAGATTAGTGTACGCCAAATATCATCCCAACGCCCGTGTGGGGTTTCAATCCACAAACACCGAATATTATTTGTGCAGTTGGGCGACGTGTAAAATTTATTGTCCCAATCAATATCCTTCAAATAGGTGTACATAAACAAACCGTCCGGTTTGTAAATGAATATTTATTTGTTCACATTCACGTTAAATTTTTTATTTTTAACGATAAAATATTTTTAACTATATAAATATTTTATTTTATTTCACATCACACAATCAATTTTCATAACACATCAAACAAGCATACAAGTCGTCCATGGTCTGTGGACGACGGGTGTCGGGTGCTGCTAAACACCGTCTGCATCCTAGTATATATTTTAACTAGAAAATAAGAATTAAAGTGACAAGTTCTCACCGACTAGCTAAACCAACGCCATGACTCTTCTTGTGTGGAAATTTTCATCGTGCTCGCCTTTTGTCAATTTCATTGTCCGTAGCCACTACATAGATAAAAATCACATTTTTATATTGTTGCTATGTATATAAAAATTCTATTTTTGTACCGCTACTATATAGATAAAAATTCTATTTTTATACTGCTACTATATAGATACAAATTCTATTTTTATACCGTTACTATATAGATAAAAATTCTATTTTTATACCACAACTATATAGATAAAAATTCTATTTTTATTACTCTACATGAATAAAAAATCATATTTTTAATACTTCTACTTTATAAAAATTATATTTTTATTCTTAAAAACCCTATGTTTATATTTTCAAAAATCTAGCCTTCCTTCATATAAAGATCTAGTCTTTCTATTTTTAAAAATTCGATCTTTTCATAGTTAAAAATCCGATCTTTTCATAGTTAAAAATCTGATCTTTTATAAAATAAAAATCTAAACTTTCTTTGATGAAAAATCTTAACTTTAAACAAATCAAAATTAGATCTTTAACGTATATATAAAAATTAAACCTTTTTTTTATACATAAAAATATAACCTTTGCTCAAATAAAAATATAACTTTAATTCGCTATTCTCTAATTACTTAAAAATTAAAACAAATAAATAAAAATAAGGTGAAAACTCACTTTGATTCCAGTTTTCAGAGGAGTGGGGGTGTGTCGAAGCTCGCTGGTGATCCGCTCGCGGAGGTGGCAATGTCGTGAGTGGTCGGGGGTAGAATACATGAACGGGAATTAATAAAAATCAGATTTTTAGGAGGGGGTCAAAGGTTCGCTGGATGCTGCAGGCGGAGGTGGTGGCGGGGGTTGGCTTCCCGGTGGAAGAGCGGCACTCTGGGCGGATTTAGGGCTAGGGTTAGGGGCGACGTGATCTGGCGCTGATGAAGGAGGGGGGAAAGAAGAAGAGGGGGTGCGATGACGCTTGAGGTGAAGGAGGCGGAGGGCGGTGGCGCCCGGGGAGCGTCGACGGCGGCAGTTCCGAGAGGGGAGGGCGCGATCAACGATGTAGGGTTTTTTTTCTTTTTGATTTTTTATTTTGAACGATATAAGGGAAGAGAGAGAAGGAGATAGTTTATATAATATTTATTTAATTATTTTATTTAATATCTGTAAAGTTACTTTTTGATCCAAACACCAAATCGGCCCCAACGACTGTCGCCCCTAGCTAATCATCCCCATTCCGAACACAATGGGATACGTATCGTAAGCTGATTCGATCGTTTCGATTAGTTTTCGTCAAAATCAAAGTATAACTCTATATATTGAATTTGAATGCGCATTTCAATTTACCGGGGCCACATACGAACTCTAAAAATTCCAGAAAAATTATTTTTAGCTTCGTATTGACGATACGGTCCTAACAAAACCAATTTCGTCAAGTTCTGAGACCGTTTGAAAAATAGCCATTTTCCAGTCGATTAAAATCAACTAAAACTGGTCAAACGTGTTTTCCTTTGTCACGCTCACATATTGATTCGAAAAATTATGAATTTTGGAATCTAACAATAATTAGACATCCCGGATCCAACAAAAGTGGTTTCATCGAAAATCGAGGTCGTTTGCAAAATTCCTATTTTTAAGGGCCTGAATTCCATACGACTATTCTGAATTTTCAACTCGACATATCTTTTGATTCCCGCTATGAAATTTCGATTTTTCGGATTAATTGGAAAGATATACTCAATTAGATTCTAATATTTTTGGTTTCACCAAAATCCAATTTATTTTACACCCGGTACATTCATTTGAAATTAGAAATTGAATTATCGAACTACCGCGCCATTTTCAATTCCTTTTATAATTATAAATAATTTTTTATATTCTCACGATGATCTCCCCTGCATCGGGGACTTCGGGGTATTTCATATAGCCTCCTATGGCCTTCTTCTATCCAAAAGAAAAAGAAAAAGCCAATTGGCTCATAAAATCATCCAAACCCAAAGAAATACAATAAATATGTACTTATTTGTTGGGCAAACAATTTTATTCTTCTACTCTAGCCTCCTTGCTATGACCTGTTCAATGTAAGAACATGTATATGCATGCATATGTAATCATTTTTCAATACAGTTCAATATTTGATTCAATTAGGCATAACGATTCAAATTTATCAAACAAATAAACAAACAACACAACCAACAATGAATTAGTGAATTATCGTTTCAAATTCATAATTTTGATATATATACAGAAACCCATGTTTTTGATGCCAAATCACAACAATAAATCTATATAGTTTTGGGTTCTTACACCAGTCTAATGGAAATATATAGATATCCTACCTTCGGCACTCGAACATCAACTCTGATGATGATGCATCAATCACCAGAATCATCACCGGGCGACTAGAGTGTGATTCTATATCTATCTAGTATATTAAAACTTCGAATACACATTCATGACGCGTATATGCAAAACCTTTATATACTCGATTGCCCAAATTCAATACAAATAAACTATACAAATACGTATACTTGAATTCAATTTTCAAAACAAAATTTGTTTTATTTTAAAAACATACTCTTCACACTCGTTCTAGGATACTACTGATCCAATCTCTAACGAGTTATTCAAATTGGATATTACTAATCCAATATCTGATGAATTCTTTCATTCGGTTCTAATGTGTCTTGTTCTCGAGCTCTGTAAACCAAAGCTTTGATACAAACTGTAGTAACACGTAACTTCCCCGTGAAGGAAAGCCCGGATTGCTTGAGAACACGAGAAAATAGAACGAAAACAGAAAAACATTTCATTGTTCATTACAACAGTTCCATCAGAATACAAGAATATACAGAGTATGAATAAATATTACACATTCGATAAATATCAGAGATTACAATAAATTACATAGCAGCGGAAAAATATTACAAAACACAACTGAAAGTAACACACGGACACAGCTTTCCGAGCATCGCTCAGCTGTAAATCAGGATGTTGTGAATATAAATCTGCAAAACCAAAACTACTAGCTGCCCGTGTCGAAAATAAGGGCACCCAGAGTTTAGGTTAAAATAATAAACTCCAGTCAGTCATGTGACTGGTGTGAGAACTAAAACAGTTATTTAAAACTTTACTTTAAAAGAGAGTAATTCCAGGGACAACGCCGTATAATATGGAACGGGTTTCCTCCTAAGAATACCGGTGCATATAAATGAATAGCGCAATGATTTTTCGAAAAGGGAAGCTATTATAAGACCCAGGTCCCATCACACAATGCAACGCAAGCCGGAGGATAGGGTTTACCCTTATAATAGCCAAACATGCTTGGTACGTTTAAAACAAATCATTTTGATACTATTATAGTATAAAGTGTCAAAACAACTTCAATCATAAATATCAATCATAAACGGCATAGTATCCCATGCTACTATGTCGCCATACTAGGCTCTACAAATAAAACCGAAATATCTCGTATTGGAAATTGGATTTCCGTCATGAGCCAAGGCTAGGGGCAAGCTCCTCTTTGCTTCGAGATACTCTAGCAAATGCCTCGGGACAACACACTCTGGGTAACCCCTGGATCCTCCAAGACCGGTCCTCCCTTACATTTGAGGATTAATTATTCCTGAACACACGTTTCCCGGCCCTATAGGACCTATAATCGAGGCGCCTCGCATCCAACAACCACAAAGGTGAAAATAATATAAATGTCAGCCATTTTAAGCACTAACACCACCGTAGCTAGAAAGAAACGTCGTGCACTCCTTTGGGCCTTATCCTGTTTTTAACTCATACCGAGGTGTGAGGCTCGCGAATCCATGCTATACACAAAGCTATGCCACGCAGGCCGTGCATTGATCATCAACCACAAGACTTTGCTTTTCAACGGAAGCCTTGATCATTTGCTACTTAGGCATGCCACACTGGCAATTCAGTCCATGCGATTGATGTCCATCGATATACAACCTCTTAGCTCGTACTTCTCAGAGAAGGGCGTTGAGCAAGAGAATAAATTCTCCGCCGCCAAACAGATGTATATTTAATAGAGATCAATCAACACAGAATAACATCCAAAGTCAGACACACAGTCCATTTACAAGTTTGTTTTGGGTCTGAACGAAACCGGAGGCACTTTCCTCGCATATCCATCGATCTCCAAGTACGTTTGGACGATCACCAACTGATTTCCTCCTCTTGGGTGTACAGCCCAATCAAGATCATCAGTAATCACCCAAACGATGTGAAGACTTCCGGTCTTCAACCACCGTCATCCTCTTCGACATATCGTCGAATCGGTTATTCAGAATGGGTATAAACCCGGCCTTTCTGAATGACCCGCGTATATAATAAACAAATGTTACACAAACACAACCTATGCCTCATTCCAATTCATCAGTCACTAACCGTAAATTAGCAAGAGAACAATTCCCCAAATATTAACCTCGAAGGTCGAAACCAACATCAGATCAATACCCAGGAAACCATTCTTCTTAACTAACCTACAGTTAGTTTCTAAATTTCACATTCGTAGGGAAAGGTTCCCATTAATTTTATCAAAGATAAATTCTTTTAAATTTATTCTTTAATCTTCCTTTAAATGTCATTTCAAACCATGTTAAGGTTTTCCAAACTAGTCGGGATTAGCGAACCACACCGAAGTAATTAATTATTTTATTTCCCAATCCTAACCTATTCATCCCACGAAGCAAAACTGGTAATACTCCATATCTAACACCACGGTGTTATCGGTAAAATTAATTACCACTTCACGTTTAAATCTAATTAAAGATTTAACTATCGCTTTGGAGCAAAACTAGTGATACTCCATTCTCGCTCACTTTCCAAATTTGATAATTTAAATTATCAATTCACATTTCAATCTAATTACAGATTCATTAAAACTCCTTTTACTGGGTTAAAGAACTAATGTCATTTAAAACACAGTTCACGATAAACCCAAATCTCATTCTATTTATTATCAGGTTAAAGAACAAGTGTTATTTAAAACACCATTCACGATAAACCCACAAATCAATTCTAATTCAATTCCAATTAAACATATTAATTAGTTGGTATACTCATTAAATCTAAATAAAATGATTTAATCTTTTCTCAACGGCGTTTAAGAACGGTGTTGATGAAGACACCATTCACGAAAAACCCAAATCCTATTTGATATTAAAAACAAGGCTCTGAATAGAAAATATATCGGCTTATACTCAATATGTAATAACCCGGAAATTCTGAGCCAGTTTAAATTTTTTGTTTTGGCAACTTCGACGAATTTTGAAGATTTAAAATGAATTATTTTGAATAATAACAACGAAATTTTATTTGGAATATATTTATACATGTCGTCGTTAGAATATAAATAATTATATATAATTATAAAAGGAATTGAAAATGGCGCGGTAGTTCGATAATTCAATTTCAAACTTCAATTGAATGTACCGGGTGCAAAACAATCCAGATTTTAGTGAAACCAAAAATATTAGAATCCAGTTAAAAATATCTTTCTAACGAATCCGAAAAATCGAAATTTCATAGTGGGAATCAAAAGTTATGCCCAGTTGAAAATCCAGAATAGTCGCTATGCAAATTATACATGGCCCGAAAAGTCAAATTTTGCATACGAGCTCAGAATTCGACGAGATAAATTTTTACGGATTCATAATGACAAATCATTGTTGAGTTCCAAATGGCGTGTCGAACGGAGTTAATATGTGGTCGTGCGAGCTGAAACAGTTCCGGGTAAAGCGAGCAGTCATTTTACAAAGGAACATTATTGATACGATCTCAGAATTCGATTTCGTTTTTTAATGGATTCGTATTGTCTAATAATGGTTAAATCCAAGAGGGCATGATTTTTTGAGTTAGCATGTGAGCGTGCGAGAAGAAAAGGTGCGCCAAAATCGCATTTTTAGAGCTTATCTGAGCATTTTTGTGATTTTTTTGAATGGTCAAACGAACTCGGAATTCGACAAAACTTGTTTCGTTGGACTCGTCTTCATGTCTACTATCTCGTATCCGAAATCTGCGGCCATCGGAGATCGCTAGCGTTCAGGCGATACACGAGAAACTAGCATATAAACACTTTTACTTCCTTTTCTTCTTCTCTTTCTTCCTCTTCCTCTTTCTTCACAAAATCTCAAAAATGGCCTCCTCCTCCCCAAACCCGCTGCCACCGCCCTCCTCCCCGCTGCCGCACCACCTCAAGACGCCGCACCCCCTCCTCCTCTTCCCCTCCTCCTCTTCCTCCTCCTCTCTCTCCTCTCTCCATTTGCAAACCCTAAGCCCCAAATCACCACCACCCGCCACCGTGGACCCCACCGCCGCACCTCAGCCCCTCCCCCACGTCAGTCAGGCCGGCGCCCCCCCTCAGCACCACCCAACTCCGGCCGTAGGCCCCGCTACACCCAAAAATCCATTTTCACCAGAAATCTCGTTTTGCAAATAACACTCTGTCACTATTTTGCGAATAACTCCCAAACTGTGCGTTTTTGGCCAAAGTCCTTAGTCCAAAGTTGTAGAGCACAAAATACTCTTCGATTTGACTATATGGAAGTCGTGTTTTGGAGTTCGGAACTGCTCGGAAAACGCGTTCAAAGTCTGCTGTTCAAAAGCGGTAAAATTCGTGTACTTTCGCGAATTATGGCGAATTGGAGCATTTTCGGCAAAAAGACCCTTAGGCGAAAGTTGTCCGGAATGGCGCGTTTAAGCTAGAAAAAAGATGGTGTGAAGATTGAAGCTCGTTTGCAAATTCTAGGACCCGAACAGCGAATCCGGACGTTAGAAAAAAAGTGAGTTTTCTCCGTTTTAAAGCTTCTACAGTTTTTGACATATGAAGTAAATAAAAATATGATCTTTATATTATAGAGAGGACAAAAATCTGATTTTTAACTTATAGAAGATATAAAGATAAGATTTTTATATAATGTAGATATTAAAAATGTGATTTTTATGTATGTAGTGACTACGGGCAGTGAAATTGGCAAAAATGCGAGCACGGCGAAGATTTTCTACATAAGAAGAGTCGTGGCGTTTGGTTTAGCTATTGGTGAGAACTTCTCACTCAAAATCTCTTTTTCTAGTTATATTTATATACTAGGATGCAGACGGTGTTTAGTAGCACCCGACACCACCGTCCACAGACCATGGACTTGTTTGTTTGGTTGTGTAGTTGGTTAGATTATTTGGTTTGAATTGAATTGTTTGGTGAATTGAATTTGATTTGATTGATATGTGTATGGCGTGGGCCATTATTAGACCAGGGATAAGGCTAGGCCTCGTCCCGTTTCTAGTATCGTGCCGTTATGCCGCCGAAATTTTCTAAAATAAGTTAGTAAAATAAAGATATCATTTTATTTGGTAAATGAACCGAATAGAATATTCATAGGTTGAATAAAATAATTTGGTCGTTGAAAATATAATTTTTAACGTGAATGTGAATAAATAAATATTCATTTACAAACCGGACGGTTTGTTTATGTACACCTATTTGAAGGACATTGATTGGGACGGTAAATTTTACACATCGCCCAACTGCACAAATAAAAATATGTGTTTGTTGATTAGAAACCCCACAAGGGTATTGGGATAATATACGGCATACACCAATCCCAATAATTAGTTGTATGTCGATCGATTGATTGACAGGCTGTTATAAGCGTTAGATATCTATATTTGATGCTTATACAGTGTAGTGCACTTTGGATGATGGTTGATTATGTATCGTTGCTATTATATACATGTGTTGAATGGAATTCATATAATTAACTTTATATGGTAATTGATTGGGCCTCATTCCAATTTGGAAGATAAAGAATATTATAAAATAAAGGTTCATGTGTTGACAGTACTCATCCGTTGAGATTCGCCATGTGTTGAACGAAATATTTTAACAATAAAATTTACATCCTTATGTTATAAAATAAAGGTTCATGTGTTGACAGTACTCATCCGTTGAGATTAGTCATGTGTTGAACGAAATATTTTAACAATAAAATTTACATCTTTGTATTATAAAATAAAGGTTCATGTGTTGACAGTACTCATTCGTTGAGATTAGTCATGTGTTGAACGAAATATTTTAACACTAAAATTTACATCTTTATCATATATAAGATTAGAAACTAATTGGAAAATAGATAAGATGAGTGGTCTCCTGGATAGTGATCTGATGTTGGTTTCGGCCTTCGGGGTTAATATTCAGGGAATCGTTCTCTTACTAATTTACTGTTGGAGTCTGATTTGAAATCAAACGATAGATACCTTAATTTTTATAAAATATATTAAATAATAAAAATAGTCACACGTGGACGGTACTCATCCGTTGAGATTAGTCATGTGTTGACAAAAATATAGATTCATGTATTGAATAAGATAAATATTCCTTTGTTGAATAGAATAACGGAATTATTGAAATATATAAAGCCGTGTTGATTAGAGATGCGCTATTTTGACGCGAACGATATTTATATCAATTATATTCGTTTTTATAATGAATATTGAAAAGAGATAAAAATCGAATATATATAAAGCAAATTCGAATTGAATTGAATATAGAATGAATTGAAATTTGAATTGAATTGGAAATAGAAGTTGAAATGTTTTTGAAACGAATTCAGAACTATTTATAAAATTCGTTTTAAATAGAAATCGATGAAATATATAATATATATATATATTATATATATAATATAATGGCCTGAATAGAACGCGCCGCGCCGCGGTAGTTCGTGAATTTCGACCATTAACTTCAAACGGACTTTACGGGAGATCCGACCGTCGGATTCTCCTAAAACCGGAACGGTTGGGTTCGTATCGAAAAGAGATTTCTAACGAATATTAGAAATTTGAAATCTAAGGTTGGATTTGGAGATACGTCCAAATCAAATTTGGAAAAGGTCACTGTAAGTACAGTTCGATGGCCGTTGATGGAAATCGACTGTACGGGCCTTGATAAAATTATTAAAAATAGTAATAATTTGTGTAAAATCATAAGAAGTGATTTGGTAAAAATTGGGACGAAAAACTCCATATTTGAAAAGATAAAAATAGATTTGTATCGAAATGAACTAGTTTTGAACTAAAATTAAAACCCAACTATTTTTAAATAAATAAATTGGATTTAAAAAGGGGTTTTGAATGATCGGAATTTCTAATATATTTGATTGAAGTTAAATTAGGAGTGATTTGTGGGTTTATCGTGAACAGTGTTTTAAATAACACTTGTTCTTTAACCCGATAATAAATATTTGGGTTTATCGTGAACTGTGTTTTAAAGGACATTAGTTCTTTAACCCAGTGAAAGGAGTTTTAATGAATCCGCAATTAGATTGAAATGTGAATTGATAATTTAAATTATCAAATATAGAAAGTGAGCGAGAATGGAGTATCACCAGTTTTGCTCCAAAACGATAGTCAAATCTTTAATTAGATTTGAACGTGGAATGGTAATTAACTTTACCGATAACACCGTGGTATTAGATATGGAGTATCACCAGTTTTGCTTCATGGGATGAATAGGTTGGGATTGGGAAATAAAATAAATAATTACTTCGGTGTGGTTCGCTAATCTCGACTAGTTTGGAAAAACCATAATTTGGTTTGATACGACATCCAATGGAAGATTAAAGGATAAATTTTAAAGAATTTATCTTGGATAAAATTAATGGGAACCTTTCCCTAAGAATTGAAATTTAGAAACTAGCTGTAGGTTAGCTAAGAAGAATGATTTCCTGGGTATTGATCTGATGTTGGTTTCGGCCTTCGGAGTTAATATTTGGGAAATTGCTCTCTTACTGATTTACGGTTAGTGGCTAATGAATTGGAATGAGGCGTATGTTGTGTTTGTGTAACATTTATTTTTAATATACGCGGGTTGTTCGGAAAGGTCGGGTTTATACCCATTCTGAATAACCGATTCGACGATAAGTCGAAGATGAAGACGATGGTCGAAGACCGGAAGTCTTCACATCGTTTGGATAATTACTGATGATCCTGATTGGGCTGTACACCCAAGAGGATGGAAATAGTTGGTGGTCGTCCAGACGTACTTGGAGATCGATGGATATGCGAGGAAAGTGCCTCCGGTTTCTTTCAAACCCAGAACAAACTTGTAAATGGATTGTGTGTCTGACATTGGATTTTATTCTGTGTTGATTTATTTCTGTTAAATATATATCTGTTTGGCGGCGGAGAATTTATTCTCTTGCTTAATGCCCTTCTCTGAGACGTACGAGCTTAGAGGTTATATATCGATAGATATCAATCGCATGACATGAATTTCCTGTGTGGCATGCTGAGTTGCATGGATCAAGGCTTCTGTTGAAAGGCAAAGTCTTGTGGTTGATGATCAAAGCACGGCCTACGTGGCAGCTTTGTGTATAGCGGGGATTCGCGAGCCTCACACCTCGGTATGAGTCAAAAACAGGATAAGGACTGCAGGGAGAGCACGACGTTTCTTTCTAGCTTTGGTGGTGTTAGTGACTTACCAGCCCTGACATTGATATACTTTTCACCTATGTGGTTGTTGGATGAGGAGCCTCGATTTTAGGTCTGTAAGGACCGGGAAACGTGTGTTCAGGAATAACTAATCCTCAAACCTAAGAGAGGACCGGCCCTGAAGCATCCAGGGGTTACCCAGAGTGTGTAGTCCTGGGACATTTGCTAGAGTGTCTCGAAGCAGAGAGGAGCTTGCCCCTTGCATCGACTCATGACGGAAATCCAATTTCCAATACGTGTATTGCGGTTTTAATTGTAGAACTAGTATGGCGACATGATATATGGTACCCATGCCGTCTATGATTTATATTTATGATTGAAATTGTTTTGACACTATACACTTATTATAGTATCAAATGATTTGTTTTAAACGTATCAAGCATGTTTGGCTATTATAAGGGAAAACCCTATCCTCCGGCTTGCGTTGCATTGTGTAATGAGACCTGGGTCTTATAATAGCTTCATTTTTCGAAAAAGCATTGCGTTGTTTATTCTATGCACTGATATTCTTGGGAGGAAACCCGTTCCGTGTTATATGGCGTGGTCCCTTGAATTACTCTCTTTTAAAGTAAAGTTTAAATAACTGTTTTAGTTCTCACACCAGTCACATGACTGACCTGGAGTTTATTGTTTTAACCTAAACTCTGGGTGCCCTTATTTTCGACACGGTTAGCTAGTAGTTTTGGTTTTGCAGATTTATATTCACAGGATTCTGGTTTACAGCTGGAATGATATCCGGAAAGCTCTGTATCCGTATATCACCTTCAGTTGTGCTTTGTATTATTTTCCGCTGCTATGTAATTTATTGTAATCTCTGATATTTATCGAATGTAATTTATTCATTTATACTCTGTATATTCTTGTATCTGATGGAATTGTTGTAATAACAATGAAATGTTCTTCCGTCTGCGTTCATTTGTGTGTTGTTCTCAAAGTATCCGCTCTTTCCTTCACGGGGAAGCAACGGGTCCTTACAGTGGTATCAGAGCTTTGGTTTACAGAGCTCGAGAACAAGATACATTAGAACCATACGAAAGAATTCATCAGATATTGGATTAGTAATATCCAATTAGAATGACTCGTTAGAGATAGGATCAGTAGTATCCTAGAACGAGTGTGAAGAGTATATTTTTCAATGAAAACAATTTGTTTTAAAAATTTAAATCGTTTTATACGTATTTGAATATTTATTTATATAGAATTTGGACAATCTAGTATATGATTATTTTGCATATACGCGTCATGAACGTATATTCGAAGTTTTAATATACTGGATAAATATAGAATCACACTCTAGTCGCTTGGAGATGATTTTGATGATGGAGCTCCATCACCAATATTTATGTTCGTGTTTCGAAGGTGTGATATCTATATATTTCCATTTGACTGGTGTGAGAACCAAAACTTATATAGATAGATTTATTGTTGTGAATTGGCATCAAAACATGATTTTCTGTATAAGTATCAAAATTATGAATTTGAAACGTTAATTCACTAATTGATTGATGTTTGTGTTGTTTATTTATTTGTTTAATAATTTTTGAACCATTTAGCCTAATTGAACCAAATATTGAATTGTACTGAAAATTAGTTGCATTTGCTTGCATATACATACACTTACATTGAGCAGGTCATAGCAAGGAGGCTAGAGCAGAGAATAAAATTTGTTTGCTTGACAAATAGGTACATGTTTACTATAATTTACTGTTTTGTTTGGGTGATGATGATTTTATGAGCCTATTGGCTGGCCGCTTGGCTTTTTCTTTTTCTTTTTGAGATCAGAAGGCCTATATGGCAATTTCGGGATTTTCCCGTGTACCCCGTACAAAGGAGGTTATGGCGAAATTTTTCGAAAATTTAGGGTATTAGCCAAAATTTTTGAAAATTTGAAAATCCTCAAAAACTGGAAAGTTGGAGAATGGAAGCCAGATCGAACGTAGAGTTGATTAATCAAACCACTTTTGACTTTGTTCCTTTTCGGGAACGAAAAGTTTTAAGTGGGGGAGATTGTAATAACCCGGAAATTCTGAGCCAGTTTAAATTTTTTGTTTTGGCAACTTCGACGAATTTTGAAGATTTAAAATGAATTATTTTGAATAATAACAACGAAAATTTATTTGGAATATATTTAGAACGAAATATATTTATACGCGTCGTTGTTAGAATATAAATAATTATATATAATTATAAAAGGAATTGAAAATGGCGCGGTAGTTCGATAATTCGATTTCAAATTTCAATTGAATATACCGGGTGCAAAACAATCCGGATTTTAGTGAAACCAAAAATATTAGAATCTAGTTGAAAATATCTTTCCAACGAATCCGAAAAATCGAAATTTCATAGCGGGAATCAAAAGTTATGCCCAGTTGAAAATCCAGAATAGTCGCTATGCAAATTATACATGGCCCGAAAAGTCAAATTTTGCATACGAGCTCAGAATTCGACGAGATAAATTTTTATGGATTCATAATGACAAATCATTGTTGAGTTCCAAATGGTGCGTCGAACGGAGTTAATATTTGGCCCTGCAAGCTGAAACAGTTCCGGGTAAAGCGAGCAGTCATTTTACAAAGGAACATTATTGATACGACCTCAGAATTCGATTTCGTTTTTTTTATGGATTCGTATCGTCTAATAATGGTTAAATCCAAGAGGGCATGATTTTTTGAGTTAGGATGTGAGCGTGCGAGAAGAAAAGGTGCGCCAAAATCGCATTTTTAGAGCTTATCTGAGCATTTTTGTGATTTTTTTGAATGGTCAAACGAACTCGGAATTCGACGAAACTTGTTTCGTTGGACTCGTCTTCACGTCTACTATCTCGTGTCCGAAATCCGCGGCCATCGGAGATCGCTAGCGTTCAGGCGATACGCGAGAAACTAGCATATAAACACTTTTACTTCCTTTTCTTCTTCACTTTCTTCCTCTTCCTCTTTCTTCACAAAAACTCAAAAATGGCCTCCTCCTCCCCAAACCCACTGCCACCGCCCTCCTCCCCGCTGCCGCACCACCTCGAGCCGCCGCACCCCCTCCTCCTCTTCCCCTCCTCCTCCTCCTCTCTCTCCTCTCTCCATTTGCAAACCCTAAGCCCCAAATCACCACCACCCGCCTCTGTGGACCACACCGCCGCACCTCAGCCCCTCCCCCACGTCAGTCAGGCCGGCGCCCCCCCTCAGACCACCCAACTCCGGTCGTGGGCCCCACTACACCCAAAAATCCATTTTCACCAAAAATCCCGTTTTGCAAATAACAACCCGTCACCATTTCGCGAATAACTCCCAAACCGTGCGTTTTTTGCCAAAGTCCCTCTAGACCAAAGTTGTAGAGCACGAAATTCTCTTCGATTTGGCTATATGGAAGTCATGTTTTGGAGTTCGGAGCTGCTCGGAAAACACGTTCACAGTCTGCTGTTCAAAAGCGGTAAAATTCGTGTACTTTCGCAAATTCTGGCGAATTGGAGCATTTTCGGCAAAAAGACCCTTAGGCGAAAGTTGTCTGGAATGACGCGTTTAAGCAAGAAAAAAGATGGTGTGAAGATTGAATCTCGTTTGCAAATTCTAGGACCCGAACAGCGAATCCGGGCGTTAGAAAAAAAGTGAGTTTTCTCCGTTTTAAAGCTTCTGCAGTTTTTGACATATGAAGTAAATAAAAATATTATCTTTATATTATAGAGAGGATAAAAATCCGATTTTTAACTTATAGAAGATATAAAGATAAGATTTTTATATAATGTAGATATTAAAAATGTGATTTTTATGTATGTAGTGACTACGGGTAGTGAAATTGGCAAAAAGGCAAGCACGGCGAAGATTTTCTACATAAGAAGAGTCGTGGCGTATGGTTTAGCTATTGGTGAGAACTTCTCACTCAAAATCTCTTTTTCTAGTTATATTTATATACTAGGATGCAGACGGTGTTTAGTAGCACCCGACACCATCGTCCACAGACCATGGACTTGTTTGTTTGGTTGTGTAGCTGGTTAGATTATTTGGTTTGAATTGAATTGTTTGGTGAATTGAATTTGATTTGATTGATATGTGTATGGCGTGGGCCATTATTAGACCGGGGATAAGGCTAGGCCTCGTCCTGTTTCTAGTATCGTGCTGTTATGCCGCCGAAATTTTCTAAAATAAGTTAGAAAAATAAAGATATCATTTTATTTGATAAATGAACCGAATAGAATATTCATAGGTTGAATAAAATAATTTGGTCGTTGAAAATATAATTTTTAACGTGAATGTGAATAAATAAATATTCATTTACAAACCGGACGGTTTGTTTATGTACACCTATTTGAAGGACATTGATTGGGACGGTAAATTTTACACATCGCCCAACTGCACAAATAAAAATATGTGTTTGTTGATTTGAAACCCCACACGGGTATTGGGATAATATACGGCATACACCAATCCCAATAATTAGTTGTATGTCGATCGATTGATTGACAGGCTGTTATAAGCGTTAGATATCTATATTTGATGCTTATACAGTGTAGTGCACTTTGGATGATGGTTGATTATGTATCGTTGCTATTATACACATGTGTTGAATGGAATCCATATAATTAACTTTATATGGTAATTGATTGGGCCTCATTCCTATTTAGAAGATAAAGAATATTATAAAATAAAGGTTCATATGTTGACAGTACTCATCCGTTGAGATTAGTCATGTGTTGAACAAAATATTTTAACAATAAAATTTACATCCTTATATTATAAAATAAAGGTTCATGTGTTGACAGTACTCATCCGTTGAGATTAGTCATGTGTTGAACGAAATATTTTAACAATAAAATTTACATCTTTATATTATAAAATAAAGGTTCATGTGTTGACAGCACTCATCCGTTGAGATTAGTCATGTGTTGAACGAAATATTTTAACAATAAAATTTACATCTTTATCATATATAAGATTAGAAACTAATTGGAAAATAGATAAGATGAGTGGTCTCCTGGATAGTGATCTGATGTTGGTTTCGGCCTTCGGGGTTAATATTCAGGGAATCGTTCTCTTACTAATTTACAGTTGGAGTCTGATTTGAAATCAAACGATAGATACCTTAATTTTTATAAAATATATTAAATAATAAAAATAGTCACACGTGGACGGTACTCATCCGTTGAGATTAGTCATGTGTTGACAAAAATATAGATTCATGTATAAAATAAGATAAATATTCATTTGTTGAATAGAATAACGGAATTATTGAAATATATAAAGCCGTGTTGATTAGAGATGCGCTATTTTGACGCGAACGATATTTATATCGATTATATTCGTTTTTATAATGAATATTGAAAAGAGATAAAAATCGAATATATATAAAGCAAATTCGAATTGAATTGAATATAGAATGAATTGAAATTTGAATTGAATTGGAAATAGAAGTTGAAATGTTTTTGAAACGAATTCAGAACTATTTAAAAAATTCGTTTTAAATAGAAATCGATGAAATATATAATATATATATATATATTATATATATATAATATAATGGCCTGAATAGAACGCGCCGCGCCGCGGCAGTTCGTGAATTTCGACCATTAACTTCGAACGGACATTACGGGAGATCCGACCGTCGGATTCTCCTAAAACCAGAACTGTTGGGTTCGTATCGAAAAGAGCTTTCTAATGAATATTAGAAATTTGAAATCTAACGGTTAGATTTGGAGATGCATCCAAATCAAATTTGGAAAAGGTCGTTGTAGGTACAGTTCGATGGCCGTTGATGGAAATCGACTGTACAGGCCTTGATAAAATTATTAAAAATAGTAATAATTTGTGTAAAATCATAAGAAGTGATTTGGAAAAAATTGGGATGAAAAACTCCATATTTGAAAAGATAAAAATAGATTTATATCGAAATGAACTAGTTTTGAACTAAAATTAAAACCCAACTATTTTTAAATAAATAAATTGGATTTAAAAAGGGGTTTTGAATAATCGGAATTTCTAATATATTTGATTGAAGTTAAATTAGGAGTGATTTGTGGGTTTATCGTGAACAGTGTTTTAAATAACACTTGTTCTTTAACCCGATAATAAATAGAATGTGATTTGGGTTTATCGTGAACTGTATTTTAAAGGACATTAGTTCATTAACCTAGTGAAAGGAGTTTTAATGAATCCGCAATTAGATTGAAATGTGAATTGATAATTTAAATTATCAAATTTAGAAAGTGAGCGAGAATGGAGTATCACCAGTTTTGCTCCAAAACGATAGTCAAATCTTTAATTAGATTTGAACGTGGAATGGTAATTAACTTTACCGATAACACCGTGGTATTAGATATGGAGTATCACCAGTTTTGCTTCATGGGATGAATAGGTTGGGATTGAGAAATAAAATAAATAATTACTTCGGTGTGGTTCGCTAATCTCGACTAGTTTGGAAAAACCATAATTTGGTTTGATACGACATCCAATGGAAGATTAAAGGATAAATTTTAAAGAATTTATCTTGGATAAAATTAATGGGAACCTTTCCCTAAGAATTGAAATTTAGAAACTAGCTGTAGGTTAGCTAAGAAGAATGATTTCCTGGGTATTGATCTGATGTTGGTTTCGGCCTTCAGGGTTAATATTTGGGAAATTGCTCTCTTACTGATTTACGGTTAGTGGCTAATGAATTGGAATGAGGCGTATGTTGTGTTTGTGTAACATTTGTTTTTAATATACGCGGGTTGTTCGGAAAGGCCGGGTTTATACCCATTCCGAATAACCGATTCGACGATAAGTCGAAGATGAAGACGATGGTCGAAGACCGGAAGTCTTCACATCGTTTGGATAATTACTGATGATCCTGATTGGGCTGTATACCCAAGAGGATGGAAATAGTTGGTGGTCGTCCAAACGTACTTGGAGATCGATGGATATGCGAGGAAAGTGCCTCCGGTTTCGTTCAGATCCGGAACAAACTTGTAAATGGATTGTGTGTCTGACATTGATTTTATTCTGTGTTGATTTATTTCTGTTAATTATATATCTTTTTGGCGGCGGAGAATTTATTCTCTTGCTTAACGCCCTTCTATGAGACGTACGAGCTTAGAGGTTATATATCGATAGATATCAATCGCATGGCATGAATTGCCTGTGTGGCATGCTGAGTTGCATGGATCAAGGCTTCTGTTGAAAAGCAAAGTCTTGTGGTTGATGATCAAAGCACGGCCTACGTGGCAGCTTTGTGTATAGCGGGAATTCGCGAGCCTCACACCTCGGTATGAGTCAAAAACGGGATAAGGACTGCAGGGAGACCACGACGTTTCTTTCTAGCTTCAGTGGTGTCAATGACTTACCAGCCCTGACATTGATATACTTTTCACCTATGTGGTTGTTGGATGAGGCGCCTCGATTTTAGGTCTGTAAGGATCGAGAAACGTGTGTTCAAGAATAACTAATCCTCAAACGTAAGAGAGGACCGACCCTGAAGCATCCAGGGTTTACCCAGAGTGTGTAGTCCTGGGACATTTGCTAGAGTGTCTCGAAGCGGAGAGGAGCTTGCCCCTTGCCTCGACTCATGATGGAAATCCAATTTCCAATACGTGTATTGCGGTTTTAATTGTAGAACTAGTATGGCGACATGATATATGGTACCCATGCCGTCTATGATTTATATTTATGATTGAAATTGTTTTGACACTATACACTTATTATAGTATCAAATGATTTGTTTTAAACGTATCAAGCATGTTTGGCTATTATAAGGGAAAACTCTATCCTCCGGCTTGCGTTGCATTGTGTGATGGGACCTGGGTCTTATAATAGCTTCATTTTTCGAAAAAGCATTGCGTTGTTTATTCTATGCACTGATATTCTTGGGAGGAAACCCGTTCCGTGTTATACGGCGTGGTCCCTTGAATTACTCTCTTTTAAAGTAAAGTTTAAATAAATGTTTTAGTTCTCACACCAATCACATGACTGACCTGGAGTTTATTGTTTTAACCTAAACTCTGGGTGCCCTTATTTTCAACACGGGCAGCTAGTTGTTTTGGTTTTGCAGATTTATATTCACAGGATCCTGGTTTACAGCTGGAATGATATCCGGAAAGCTCTGTATCCGTATATCACCTTCAGTTGTGCTTTGTATTATTTTCCGCTGCTATGTAATTTATTGTAATCTCTGATATTTATCGAATGTAATTTATTCATTTATACTCTGTATATTCTTGTATCTGATGGAATTGTTGTAATAACAATGAAATGTTCTTCCGTCTGCGTTCATTTGTGTGTTGTTCTCAAAGTATCCGCTCTTTCCTTCACGGGGAAGTAACGGGTCCTTACAGTGGTATCAGAGCTTTGGTTTACAGAGCTCGAGAACAAGACACATTAGAACCATACGAAAGAATTCATCAGATATTGGATTAGTAATATCCAATTAGAATGACTCGTTAGAGATAGGATCAGTAGTATCCTAGAACGAGTGTGAAGAGTATATTTTTCAATGAAAACAATTTTGTTTTAAAAATTTAAATCGTTTTATACGTATTTGAATATTTATTTATATTGAATTTGGACAATTTAGTATATGATTATTTTGCATATATGCGTCATGAACGTATATTCGAAGTTTTAATATACTGGATAGATATAGAATCACACTCTAGTCGCTCGGAGATGATTTTGATGATGGAGCTCTATCACCAATATTTATGTTCGTGTTTCGAAGGTGTGATATCTATATATTTCCATTAGACTGGTGTGAGAACCAAAACTTATATAGATAGATTTATTGTTGTGAATTGGCATCAAAACATGATTTTCTGTATAAGTATCAAAATTATGAATTTGAAACGTTAATTCACTAATTGATTGATGTTTGTTTATTTGTTTAATAATTTTTGAACCATTTAGCCTAATTGAACCAAATATTGAATTGTATTGAAAATTAGTTGCATTTGCTTGCATATACATATACTTACATTGAACAGGTCATAGCAAGGAGGCTAGAGCAGAGAATAAAATTTGTTTGCCCGACAAATAGGTACATGTTTACTATAATTTACTGTTTTGTTTGGGTGATGATTATTTTATGAGCTTATTGGCTGGTCGCTTGTCTTTTTCTTTTTCTTTTTGAGATCAGAAGGCCTATATGGCAATTTCGGGATTTTCCCATGCTCCCCGTACAAAGGAGGTTATGGCGAAATTTTTCGAAAATTTAGGGTGTTAGCCAAATTTTTTGAAAATTTGAAAATTCTCAGAAACTGAAAAGTTGGAGAATGGAAGCCAGATCAAACGTAAAGTTGATTAATCAAACCACTTTCTACTTTGTTCCTTTTCGGGGACGAAAAGTTTTAAGTGGGGGAGATTGTAATAACCCGGAAATTCTGAGCCAGTTTAAAATTTTTGTTTTGGCAACTTCGACGAATTTTGAAGATTTAAAATGAATTATTTTGAATAATAACAACGAAAATTTATTTGGAATATATTTAGAACGAACATATTTATACACGTCGTCGTTAGAATATAAATAATTATATATAATTATAAAAGGAATTGAAAATGGCGCGGTAGTTCGATAATTCGATTTCAAACTTCAATTGAATGTACCGGGTGCAAAACAATCCGGATTTTAGTGAAACCAAAATTATTAGAATCTAGTTGAAAATATTTTTCCAATGAATCCGAAAAACCGAAATTTCATAGCGGGAATCAAAAGTTATGCCCAGTTGAAAATCTAGAATAGTCGCTATGCAAATTATACATGGTCCGAAAAGTCAAATTTTGCATACGAGCTCAGAATTCGACGAGATAAATTTTTATGGATTCATAATGACAAATCATTGTTGAGTTCCAAATGGCGCGTCGAACGGAGTTAATATGTGGCCCTGCGAGCTGAAACAATTCCGGGTAAAGCGAGCAGTCATTTTACAAAGGAACATTATTGATACGACCTCAGAATTCGATTTCGTTTTTTTTATGGATTCGTATCGTCTAATAATGGTTAAATCCAAGAGGGCATGATTTTTTGAGTTAGCATGTGAGTGTGCGAGAGGAAAAGGTGCGCCAAAATCGCATTTTTAGAGCTTATCTGAGCATTTTTGTGATTTTTTTTGAATGGTCAAACGAACTCGGAATTCGACGAAACTTATTTCTTTGGACTCGTCTTCACGTCTACTATCTCGTGTCCGAAATCCACGGCAATTGGAGATCGCTAGCGTTCAGGCGATACGCGAGAAACTAGCATATAAACACTTTTACTTCCTTTTCTTCTTCACTTTCTTTCTCTTCCTCTTTCTTCACAAAAACTCAAAAATGGCCTCCTCCACCCCAAACCCGCTGCCACCGCCCTCCTCCCCGCTGCCGCACCACCTCGAGCCGCCGCACCCCCTCCTCCTCTTCCCCTCCTCCTCCTCTTCCTCCTCCTCTCTCTCCTCTCTCCATTTGCAAACCCTAAGTAGGGGTGTAAATCGGTCGGACCGGACCGGACGGAGGTGTGTTCAGTTTCTGTCCTAAAAAAAATCGGATCGAACACGGACCGGACCAAATTTTTTCTCGGACAAATTTCGTTGTCCTAATTCGTGTCCTAAATAAAATCGGTCGGACACGGACACGGGCGGACTAGGTCGGACTCGGTCGGACATGACTATTTATATTATATTTTGTACATTTTACTAGTCTTTTTCTCAACTATATGCCGAATTTCAAGTAATTCGGACGAGCTCGGACCGGACATGATTTTTTCTCGTACAAATCTTGTTGTCCTAACTCGTGTCCTAAATGAAAATCGGACGGACTCGGACGGACGTATTTCGGTCACGGACACGAACGGACGTCGGACATTCGGACAAAATTTACAGCCCTAACCCTAAGCCCCAAATCACCACCACCCGCCTCCGTGGACCCCACCGCCGCACCTCAGCCCCTCCCCCACGTCAGTCAGGCCGGCGCCCCCCCTCAGCACCACTCAACTCTGGCCGTGGGCCCCGCTACACCCAAAAATCCATTTTCACCAAAAATCCCGTTTTGCAAATAACACCCTGTCACCATTTCGCGAATAACTCCCAAACTGTGCGTTTTTGGCGAAAGTCCCTCTAAACCAAAGTTGTAGAGCACGAAATTCTCTTCGATTTGACTATATTGAAGTCGTATTTCGGAGTTCGGAGCTGCTCGGAAAACGCGTTCGAAGTCTGCTGTTCAAAAGCGGTAAAATTCGTGTACTTTCGTGAATTCTGGCGAATTGGAGCATTTTCGGCAAAAAGACCCTTAGGCGAAAGTTGTCCGGAATGGCGCGTTTAAACTAGAAAAAGGATGGTGTGAAGATTGAAGCTCGTTTGCAAATTCTAGGACCCGAACAACGAATCCGGGCGTTAGAAAAAAAGTGAGTTTTCTCTGTTTTAAAGCTTCTACAGTTTTTGACATATGAAGTAAATAAAAATATGATCATAGAGAGGATAAAAATCCGATTTTTAACTTACAGAAGATATAAATATAAGATTTTATATAATGTAGATATTAAAAATGTGATTTTTATGTATGTAGTGACTACGGGCAGTGAAATTGGCAAAAAGGCGAGCACGACGAAGATTTTCTACATAAGAAGAGTCGTGGCGTTTGGTTTAGCTATGGGTTAGAACTTCTCACTCAAAATCTCATTTTCTAGTTATATTTATATACTAGGATGCAGATGGTGTTTAGTAGCACCCGACACCATCGTCCACAGACCATGGACTTCTTTGTTTGGTTGTGTAGTTGGTTAGATTATTTGGTTTGAATTGAATTGTTTGGTGAATTGAATTTGATTTGATTGATATGTGTATGGCGTGGGCCATTATTAGACCGGGGATAAGGCTAGGCCTCGTCCCGTTTCTAGTATCATGTCATTATGCCGCCGAAATTTTCTAAAATAAGTTAGAAAAATAAAGATATCATTTTATTTGATAAATGAACCGAATAGAATATTCATAGGTTGAATAAAATAATTTGGTTGTTGAAAATATAATTTTTAACGTGAATGTGAATAAATAAATATTCATTTACAAACCAGACGGTTTGTTTATGTACACCTATTTGAAGGACATTGATTGGGACGGTAAATTTTACACATCGCCCAACTGCACAAATAAAAATATGCGTTTGTTGATTTGAAACCCCACATGGGTATTGGGATAATATACGGCATACACCAATCCCAATAATTAGTTGTATGTCGATCGATTGATTGACAGGCTGTTATAAGCGTTAGATATCTATATTTGATGCTTATACAGTGTAGTGCACTTTGGATGATGGTTGATTATGTATCGTTGCTATTATATACATGTGTTTAATGGAATCCATATAATTAACTTTATATGGTAATTGATTGGGCCTCATTCCAATCTAGAAGATAAAGAATATTATAAAATAAAGGTTCATGTGTTGACAGTACTCATCCGTTGAGATTAGTCATGTGTTGAACGAAATATTTTAACAATAAAATTTACATCCTTATATTATAAAATAAAGGTTCATGTGTTGACAGTACTCATCCGTTGAGATTAGTCATGTGTTGAACGAAATATTTTAACAATAAAATTTACATCTTTATATTATAAAATAAAGGTTCATGTGTTGACAGTACTCATCCGTTGAGATTAGTTATGTGTTGAACGAAATATTTTAACAATAAAATTTACATCTTTATCATATATAAGATTAGAAACTAATTGGAAAATAGATAAGATGAGTGGTCTCCTGGATAGTGATCTGATGTTGGTTTCGGCCTTCGGGGTTAATATTCAGGGAATCGTTCTCTTACTAATTTACTGTTGGAGTCTGATTTGAAATCAAACGATAGATACCTTAATTTTTATAAAATATATTAAATAATAAAAATAGTCACACGTGGACGGTACTCATCCGTTGAGATTAGTCATGTGTTGACAAAAATATAGATTCATGTATTGAATAAGATAAATATTCATTTGTTGAATAGAATAACGGAATTATTGAAATATATAAAGCCGTGCTGATTAGAGATGCGCTATTTTGACACGAACGATATTTATATCGATTATATTCGTTTTTATAATGAATATTGAAAAGAGATAAAAATCGAATATATATAAAGCAAATTCGAATTGAATTGAAATTTGAATTGAATTGGAAATAGAAGTTGAAATGTTTTTGAAACGAATTCAGAACTATTTATAAAATTCGTTTTAAATAGAAATAGGAGAAATATATAATATATATATTATATATATAATATAATGGCCTGAATAGAACGCGTCGCGCCGCGGCAGTTCGTGAATTTCGACCATTAACTTCGAACGGACATTACAGGAGATCCGACCGTCGGATTCTCCTAAAATCGGAACCGTTGGGTTCGTATCGAAAAGAGATTTCTAATGAAGATTAGAAATTTGAAATCTAACGGTTGGATTTGGAGATACGTCCAAATCAAATTTGGAAAAGGTTGCTGTAAGTACAGTTCGATGGCCGTTGATGGAAATCGACTGTACGGCCTTGATAAAATTATTAAAAATAGTAATAATTTGTGTAAAATCATAAGAAGTGATTTGGGAAAAATTGGGATGAAAAACTCCATATTTGAGAAGATAAAAGTAGATTTTTATCGAAATGAACTAGTTTTGAACTAAAATTAAAACCCAGCTATTTTTAAATAAATAAATTGGATTTAAAAAGGGGTTTTGAATAATCGGAATTTCTAATATATTTGATTGAAGTTAAATTAGGAGTGATTTGTGGGTTTATCGTGAACAGTGTTTTAAATAACACTTGTTCTTTAACCTGATAATAAATAGAATGTGATTTGGGTTTATCGTGAACTGTGTTTTAAAGGACATTAGTTCTTTAACCCAGTGAAAGGAGTTTTAATGAATCTGCAATTAGATTGAAATGTGAACTGATAATTTAAATTATCAAATTTAGAAAGTGAGCGAGAATGGAGTATCACCAGTTTTGCTCCAAAACGATAGTCAAATCTTTAATTAGATTTGAACGTGGAATGGTAATTAACTTTACCGATAACACCGTGGTATTAGATATGGAGTATCACCAGTTTTGCTTCATGGGATGAATAGGTTGGGATTGGGAAATAAAATAAATAATTACTTCGGTGTGGTTCGCTAATCTCGACTAGTTTGGAAAAACCATAATTTGGTTTGATACGACATCCAATGGAAGATTAAAGGATAAATTTTAAAGAATTTATCTTGGATAAAATTAATGGGAACCTTTCCCTAAGAATTGAAATTTAGAAACTAGCTGTAGGTTAGCTAAGAAGAATGATTTCCTGGGTATTGATCTGATGTTGGTTTCGGCCTTCGGGGTTAATATTTAGGAAATTGCTCTCTTACTGATTTACGGTTAGTGGCTAATGAATTGGAATGAGGCGTATGTTGTGTTTGTGTAACATTTGTTTTTAATATACGCGGGTTGTTCGGAAAGGCCGGGTTTATACCCATTCTGAATAACCGATTCGACGATAAGTCGAAGATGAAGACGATGGTCGAAGACCGGAAGTCTTCACATCGTTTGGATAATTACTGATGATCCTGATTGGGCTGTACACCCAAGAGGATGGAAATAGTTGGTGGTCATCCAGACGTACTTGGATATCGATGGATATGCGAGGAAAGTGCCTCCGGTTTCGTTTAGACCCATAACGAACTTGTAAATGGATTGTGTGTCTGACATTGGATTTTATTCTGTGTTGATTGATTTCTGTTAAATATATATATCTGTTTGGCGGCGGAGAATTTATTCTCTTGCTTAACGCCCTTCTCTGAGACGTACGAGCTTAGAGGTTATATATCGATAGATATCAATCGCATGGCATGAATTGCCTGTGTGGCATGCTGAGTTGCATGGATCAAGGCTTCTGTTGAAAAGCAAAGTCTTGTGGTTGATGATCAAAGCACGGCCTACGTGGCAGCTTTGTGTATAGCGGGGATTCGGGAGCCTCACACCTCGGTATGAGTCAAAAATGGGATAAGGACTGCAGGGAGAGCACGACGTTTCTTTCTAGCTTTGGTGGTGTCAGTGACTTACCAGCCCTGACATTGATATACTTTTCACCTATGTGGTTGTTGGATGAGGCGCCTCGATTTTAAGTCTGTAAGGACCGGGAAACGTGTGTTCAGGAATAACTAATCCTCAAACGTAAGATAGGACCGACCCTGAAGCATCCATGGGTTACCCAGAGTGTGTAGTCCTGGGACATTTGCTAGAGTGTCTCGAAGCGGAGAGGAGCTTGCCCCTTGCCTCGACTCATGACGGAAATCCAATTTCCAATACGTGTATTGCGGTTTTAATTGTAGAACTAGTATGGCGACATGATATATGGTACCCATGCCGTCTATGATTTATATTTATGATTGAAATTGTTTTGACACTATACACTTATTATAGTATCAAATGATTTGTTTTAAACGTATCAAGCATGTTTGGCTATTATAAGGGAAAACCCTATCCTCCGGCTTGCGTTGCATTGTGTGATGGGACATGGGTCTTATAATAGCTTCATTTTTCGAAAAGCATTGCGTTGTTTATTCTATGCACTGATATTCTTAGGAGGAAACCTGTTCCGTGTTATACGGCGTGGTCCCTTGAATTACTCTCTTTTAAAGTAAAGTTTAAATAACTGTTTTAGTTCTCACACCAGTCACATGACTGACCTGGAGTTTATTGTTTTAACCTAAACTCTGGGTGCCCTTATTTTCGACACGGGCAGCTAGTAGTTTTGGTTTTGCAGATTTATATTCACAGGATCCTGGTTTATAGCTGGAATGATATCCGGAAAGCTCTGTATCCGTATATCACCTTCAGTTGTGCTTTATATTATTTTCCGCTGCTATGTAATTTATTGTAATCTCTGATATTTATCGAATGTAATTTATTCATTTATACTCTGTATATTCTTGTATCTGATGGAATTGTTGTAATAACAATGAAATGTTCTTCCGTCTGCGTTCATTTGTGTGTTGTTCTCAAAGTATCCGCTCTTTCCTTCACGGGGAAGTAACGGGTCCTTACACAATATCAAATTCTGAAACCCACAAATATCGCTTTGGAAATAACGATATAAAATATATCTTCCAAATTTCCTCCCAAATATCTATATTATCAGGGAATCTAATATTGAAATATTCCAAAGACAAATTCAAATCCATTCCAATTCATATATTGGAAATTCTGGTTATTTAAAACCTATTTCAAATCCAATTAATTTATTTAAAAATAACTGGATTTTAATTCTAGTTCAAAACTAGTTCATTTCGATAAAAATCTATTTTTATCTTTTCAAATATGGAGTTTTTCATCCAAATTCTTCACAAATCATTTCTTATGATTTTACACTAATTATTGATATTTTTAATAATTTTATCAAGGCCCATACAGTCGGTTTTCAATAACTGCCACCGAGCTACACTTACAGCTTCCTTTTCCAAATTTGATTTAGACATAATTCTAAATCCAACCGTTAGATTTCAAATTTCTAATATTCATTGGAAAGCTCTTTTCGATACGAACCTAACGGTTCCGGTTTTAGGAGAATCCGACGGTCGGATCTCCCGCAATATCCATTCGAAGTCATTGGTCGAAATTCGCGAACTACCTCGGCGCGGCGCGTTCTATACAGGCCATTATATATATATATATATATATATATATATATATTATATTTCATCGATTTCCTTTTAAAACGAATTTTATCAAATTTGTTTCAAAAACAATTTTCAACTTTCATTTCAAATTCAAATCAAAATTGAATTTTCCATTATAAATTCTTTTTACATTCATTTCTATTTGATTTCAATTCAAATCGATTTCGATTCAATTTCAGTTCGTTTTCAATTCGATTTGAATTCATTCCAAATCGATTTCACTTCGATTTTCAATTGCATTTCTATTTAATTCAATTTCAATTCGATTACAATCTGATTTGAATTCATTTCAATTCGAATTCATATTTTATTCAATTCAATTCGAATTCGTTTTCTAAATATTCGATTTTTAAATCTCTTTTTAATATTCATTATAAAAACGAATATAATCGATACAAATATCGTTCGCGTCAAAATAGAGCATCTCTAATCAACACGGCTTTATATTTTTCAATAACTTCGTTAATCTATTCAACAAATGAATATTTATTCTATTCAACACATGAATCTATATTTCTTTCAACACATGACTAATCTCAACAAATGAGTACTGTCAACACGTGACTATTTTTGTTATTTAATATATTTTATAAAATTATTATTTCTATCGTTTAATTTTTAATCAAACTCTAACCGTAAATTAGCAAGAGAGTCATTCCCTAAATATTAACCCCGAAGGCCGAAACCCGCATCAAATCAATATCCAAGAGACCACTCATCTTATCTATTTTCCAGTTAGTTCTAATTTTATATATGATAAAGATATAAATTTTATTGTTAAAATATTTCGTTCAACACATGAATATTTATTTCTTTCAACACATGACTAATCTCAACACATGAGTACTGTCAACACATGAATCTTTATTTTATAATATTCTTTATTTTCCCAATTGGAATGAGGCCCAATCAATTACCATATAATGTTAATTATATGGATTCCATACAACACATGTATATAATAGAAACGATAAATTGTCAATCATCATCCAAAGTGCACCACACAACTGCATAAGCATTAAATATAAATAATTAACGCTTACACAGTCTGTCGACCAATCGATCGACATACCATTAAATAATTGGGATTAGTGTACGCCAAATATCATCCCAACACCCGTGTGGGTTTCAATCCACAAACACCGAATATTATTTGTGCAGTTGAGCGACGTGTAAAATTTATCGTCCCAATCAATTTCCTTCAAATAGGTGTACATAAACAAACCGTCCGGTTTGTAAATGAATATTTATTTGTTCACATTCACGTTAAAAAATTTATTTTTAATGATAAAATATTTTTAACTATATAAATATTTTATTATATTTCACATCACACAATCAATTTTCATAACACATCAAACAAGCAAACAAGTCGTCCATGGTCTGTGGATGATGGGTGTCGGGTGCTGCTAAACACTGTCTGGATCCTAGTATATCTTTTAACTAGAAAATAAGAATTAAAGTGAGAAGTTCTCACCGACTAGCTAAACCAACGCCACGACTCTTCTTGTGTGGAAATTTTCGTCGTGCTCGCCTTTTGTCAATTTCATTGTCCGTAGCCACTACATATATAAAAATCACATTTTTATATTGTTGCTATGTATATAAAAATTCTATTTTTATACTGCTACTATATAGATAAAAATTCTATTTTTATACCGCTACTATATAGATAAAAATTCTATTTTTATACCGCTACTATATAGATAAACATTCTATTTTTATACCGCTACTATATAGATAAAAATTCTATTTTTATTACTCTACATGAATAAAAAATCATATTTTTAATACTTCTACTTTATCAAAATTATATTTTTATTCTTAAAAACCCTATGTTTATATTTTCAAAAATCTAGCCTTCCTTCATATAAAGATTTGGTCTTTCTATTTTTAAAAATCCGATCTTTTCATAGTTAAAAATCCAATCTTTTCATAGTTAAAAATCCGATCTTTTATAAAATAAAAATCTAAACTTTCTTTGATGAAAAATCTTAACTTTAAACAAATCAAAATTAGATCTTTAACGTATATATAAAAATTAAACCTTTTTTTTATATACATAAAAAATATAACTTTACTCAAATAAAAATATAACTTTAATTCTCTATTCTCTAATTACTTAAAAATTAAAACAAATAAATAAAAATAAGATGAAAGCTCACTTTGATTTCGGTTTTCAGAGGAGTGGGGGTGTGTCAAAGCTCGCTGGTGATGCGCTTGCGGAGGTGGCAATGTCGTGAGTGGTCAGGGGTAGAATACATGAACGAGAATTAATAAAAATCAGATTTTTAGGAGGGTGGGTCAGAGGCTCGCTAGACGCTGCAGGTGGAGGTGGCGGCAGGGGTTGGCTTCCCGGTGGAAGGGCGGTGCTCTGGGCGGATTTGGGGCTAGGGTTAGGGGCGACGTGATCTGGCGCTGAAGAAGGAAGGGGGAAAGAAGAAGGGGGGTGCGATGGCGCTTGAGGTGAAGGAGGCGGAGGGCGGTGGCGCCCTGGGAGCGTCGATGACGGTGGTTCAGAGAGGGGAAGGCACGATCAACGATTTAGGTTTTTTTTCTTTTTGATTTTCTGTTTTGAATGATATAAGGGAAGAGAGAGAGGGAGATAGTCTATATAATATTTATTTAATTATTTAATTTAATATCTATAAAGTTACTTTTTGATCCGAACAACAAATCGGCCCCATCGACTGTCGCCCCTAGCTAATTACCCCCATTCCTAACACAATGGGATATGTATCATAAGATGATTCGATCATTTCAATCAGTTTTCGTCAAAATCAAAGTATAATTCTATATAAACGCACATGTCAATTTACCGGGGCCACATACAAACTCTAAAAATTCCAGAAAAAATATTTTTAGCTTCGTATTGACGATACAGTCCTAACAAAACTAATTTCGTCAAATTCTGAGACCGTTTGAAAAATGGCCATTTTCCAGTCGATTAAAATCAACTAAAACTGGTCAAACGCGTTTTCCTTTGCCACGCTCACATATTGATTCGAATAATTACGAATTTTGGAATTTAGCAATAATTAGACATCCCGGATCCAACAAAAGTGGTTTCATCGAAAACCGAGGTCATTTGCAAAATTCCTATTTTTAAGCGCCTGAATTCCATATCGACTATTCTGAATTTTCAACTGAACATATCTTTTGATTCCCGCTATGAAATTTCGATTTTTCGGATTTGTTGGAAAGATATACTCAATTAGATTCTAATATTTTTGGCTTCGCCAAAATCCGATTTATTTTGCACCCGGTACATTCATTTGAAATTAGAAATCGAATTATCGAACTACCGCGCCATTTTCAATTCCTTTTATATTTATAAATAATTATTTATATTCTGACGATGATATATATAAATATATACGTTCTATTTCTATTCAAAATAAATTTCTCGTCGATATTATTTAAAATAATTCATTTTAAATAATCAAAATTCGCTAAAATTGCCAAAATAAAATTTTTTAATTGGCTCAGAATTTCCGGGTTATTACAATGGAAGTGTATGCAACATCCATCCTACGTCGAACGAAGTACAAAAATCTATATCGTTACGCCATGGAATCACATAGAACTACCATCGCTATGCCATGTAAGCATACAGATCACCGTATCTGAACTCCTTGGTCGAGTCGGGTCTCAACACGGAGTAAGGCCCTACTGTCTACAATACACCACCCGGTATGTGTATCTAGACCCTCACACGAACGTACTGTCTATTGTAACCTGAACCCGTAATAGGGCTGCATCAAATGCACGAAACTCGGTCTGGAGCTTTCAATATCTGTAAAGGTTCGATTCATTAGGCCTAAAATATAGATATCCAAGTATGGTCTGAATTTTCACGGTGGTTATGGCCGTACCCCGTCCCCTCCCTCAACTAGTGAAATACTACATCCCCTATCAAATAATCTAACAGCCAATTTGGCATATCCCACAACCAACGTCTCGATAGTGAAAGATCGATGGTCTATAGGTTTATCTCTAGTCTTTCCACATCACACTGACTACCGATGACATGTATTCGACGATTATTATCCTGTATTTGGCCTGACCCACCTCTCCCGAGGAAAACCACCAAATCACCCAACACCATCCGCCATAGCCTTCTGACTGCCAAACTACATTTGTAATTATGGTACACTCACCGTGTGGTACTGTAAAGACCTAACCCCTGGGAGTAAAACCTAAGCATGTACTGCACAAAGTACCACCACAGAGTACCCTGCCACGAACCAAAGAAGCCACGTGCTTCCCTCCAGTCCTATAAAATAATCAGATGGACATGCTCCTCTCGTTCTTTGAACACCAGGTTGATCTACCCCCATTAGGTTGTTCACCTTCAGACGTACAGACGGGTCCAAGCGCTTCACACAAACATTTTATTAGATCCTATGTCTAATTTTTTAATAATGCGCTTGCTTTAACTCATCATGTGGCTAATTAACTTGATTATCAACATATTCACTTTGTATTCAAGTTATAAGGTTCATTAGCTCACAGATGGCTGCTTACTTTCTTTATTCAACCCTATCTTGCCAGAGCGGACTTCTGTTTATTATTTATTACAATTATTAGACTTAATACTTTCAATTATAAGTCTACCAATAATAATCCTACTTTATTCTTTCTTATTTAGTCATAACCTTATTTTACACTATAATCACAACCTGAAGTATCGACTACGTGGAAGGCTATTGTATCTAAATTTTACTACTCTAGAGGTGAGTTTATTGTGGGATCTAGTGGTTGCTGGTATAATAGATTATCTTACCTTTGGAAGTCTGTATTAAAGTGTTTTAAATTTTTTTAACTTAAGTTATAAGGAGATTGTTCATTCTGGTGATATTACTTACTTTTGTCATGATGTGTGGATTTCTCGTCTACCATTTAAAATTGAATTTAGGGAGCTCTTTGATAATTGTAGTTTTAAAAATGCGTTGATTAAAGATGTTTATAGAAGAGATTTGGATCCCCATGGGAGTTTTCTTTTGATAATATCTTAGAAGGGGAAATGTTAAGACAATTAGCTTTACTTAATGCTAAGTTAGATTTATATCACATAGACGAGTGTAGGGACTCTATTAGTTGGGGTTTGGATAAAAGTCAAGTTTATTTGGTTAATTTTACGTATAACTTTATAAATTTTTTGGGAATTTCATTTCGGTCTTCTAAGTTCATCTGGAAATCTAATTCTCCTCCTAAAGCTAAATGTCTAATGTGGTTAATCACTCATAAGAAGCTTAATACGGTTGAGCTTCTAAAGAAGAAGAATATTATGTTTGATGTTAAGTGTTGTTTTTGTAATCTTTTAAATGAGGATGTTGATCATTTATTTTTCTCTTGCAATATCACAAATTTTATTTTTAATATGGTTTTAAGGATATTTGTTTTTGATTGTCCTAATTTTTTCAGTAGTTGTGTTGATTATTGGGATTCTTATAGATTTGTTAATAACGTAAGTAAGAGATATGTTTTAGATTCTTTAGTCACTATCATAAGTTGGTTCATTTGGTTAGAGAGAAATCAGAGATTTTTTCATTCTAATTTTGTTTCCACGGATAATTTAATTATTAAGATAGTCTATTTTAGTTTGGATTGGATGTCTAATTCGCATTACAGGTTATTCAGGAAATTGTGCTTTGGAGTTTTTTGATTAAGGTTAGATTTAATCTGAGTTTATTTATTAGAATCAACAGATTTTTTCGTAATAGATTTCGTATTGGTTGTTAATCTCTTTTATTAGTTTTTGTTTTCTTTGTACCTTTTTCTTTTACACATATATGTATGGTATATACATATGTATGTTTATATATATATATATATATATATATATATATATATGTTCAGTAATATATATATAATTATACATATATATATTTCCATATATATGTGTGTGACATATTACTAATAGTTTATTGAGTTTCTCGTAGATTCAGTTGTTGATTAGAGGAAGAATTAGCGGATAGCTGGATGGATTAGTAGCAGTTGTTGTGCGAGATGCTTTTATTGTGTAGATTTGGAGTGTTTATTTTGGATGTTTTGTTTCCCTTTTGCTATTTTGATGTGTTTTGTTTGTATTGGAGTGGATGTACTTTAATATCTGGTTGTGGCCTTGCCGAAATTCGATATTGAAGTATGATGGGCGGTGGTTTATCCGAATCTCATCTATCTACTTTCCTCTACATCTATATAGTAGTGTATGATATTATGTTGTCAGATTTTGTAGTTTTTGGCTATATATATGTGTGTGCTCTCTTCTTTTCAGAAGATCACACATTTTTGTTTTCAAAAAAAAAACACTATAATCACAACCTGTTGCTGTTTATTAACTTAGTTCTCTTAACTAAGGTTTATTAATAAGTTCTCTTTTCTAAATTATATACTATGTTACAATTTCTCTTGTCCCTAAGATAAGCCAACCTATTTTCCCATTCATATAATTAATTATGATAGGTTATATTCCTCGTTCATCATATCTTCCTTTGGTTCCTCAACATTAACCGAACTTTTACTGTTTCAACATTCATTTATTTACTATCTTGTGCATTCTCATTATTTCAAGAAAATATTTCACACACCTCATTAGATTGGTTAGTGGAAAGATGTAAAGATCCATTTCCATAACGCACATCAATCAAGATCCGTTGTTGCAAGCTATGTCTTTTATATTCGTCGTGGGCATACATATGTATCTTATTTGATTAGTGTACAATACGGTAAATGAATCCCTGTTTCGCACTAATCCTTTTTTTCCTTTCTTTTCTTACAACTATGTTTACAGTAATTTTATCATTATCGAAATATATCCATTTTTCCAAAATCCAGCTAACTTAATCAACTACAATTCCCCCTTTTCATTTTCTGATTTAGATGTTAAATTCCTGTTTTTTATTATAGTTTCCAACCACGGTAAATTTTCTCTAAAATAAGCATATCGATTCTGTTTCCATTATTCCCAATTTCACTGTAATTCTATTTACAACATATCCAATTTGTCATTAAACAACAATCTTAAGAATATATTCATGTTTATTGTAAATTCCACAATTTTAGTATTATAGTAATTCTTAATTTAAACAGAAGATTAATGGAATAGATTTGTACAATAACAATATTATTTACGTACATAAAAATGAATTATATTGTAGTTACTACAAATTACAATTATTTATCATGTTAAGAACTACGGGAAATTCAAATGGTAAATATATTGTTAGCCAAAAGGTATAATTTTAAATCCACTCACCTGACTACTTTCCAATCCTTGAATCTGATTAAGATATGTTATTCCATGGTCTTTCTAAATGAATCTAATACTAAAATAACCATGGATTGAAAAACTTGATGTTAAAGGAATAAGTAAAGAAAGAAACCTAAATAATTCATATTCATAGGATTTACCTTGCGCTGACCAAAAACTTGAACACCTATGTCGTAGATTTACATTTTTTGACTTTAAATCTTAAATCAGAACTCCTAAAAACTAATATTCTGATTTCTGAAAAAAATGAAGGAGAAAGAAAATGGCAGAGGCCTGGCACCGTCTTAGAAAAATGAGTTTAAGGTTAGGCCATGTTACTCTTTTTATAGGTGTGCAGGAGATTCTAGTCTACTAGATTTAATAATATAAAACGCGAACCGTATAAGCCAAAATATACACGTCATAAAAATCTAGATGTGTCCTCTGGTGGGTCGACCCATGTGTCGACCCACCTTTATATTGTGCCGACCCTATGGTCGACCCATGGGTCCACCCATGTAAGGCCTGGGTCTTTAACGTTGATTTCGTTGATTTAAATTCTTGATTAACTTTACTATTAAGGTTTATTTTATTTGTAAATATCTCTTTCATGAATTATTATCTTCCGTTTATGACATATATCTAATTTCAAATTTCAAAATTGTGTGCATATATACGTGTACAACCTTTTAAATCATTTTCCGTTAATAGTTGCCCATTCAATGTCATTTATGAGCTACCAATTCATTGTTTCTTCCTTTTAATATATATTCAAATTTCAAATGCTGCTATCTTCATGCTTATTTTTCATTCATTATACACTTATTACTTCCTGTTCTTAAATTAAACCTTTAATTTCGAATTTTGAATTTATGCATTTATATTTATGCATAATCTTCTTTTCTTTTCGAAATTCAAATAGCGTTGTGCCAACAATTATTTCTTACCCATTTTTATTGTTTACAGGTTACTTTTGGATTTCCCATTCATGTGTGTGTGTGTGTGTATATATATATATATATATATATATATATATATATATATATATATACACGGACACATACATATGTATACACATGTGTATATGTATTTATACTCACCTATATGTATAATTTTCCTTATGTGTATATATACATACATATATATATCTCAAAATACGCATTTCTTTAGTCATCCCACTAAAAATAAAAAATATGATGCTAACGGGACACGAACTTGCATCACTCGCATGGGAGAGACATGCCACTACCAACTCACATACTTAGCCTTTTGTTCACAAGACTAAGAACATTGGTATTTATTATTCTCATTAGTGTTCTTATATCTTCTCTGTTATAATACTTCATTTACAGATATCTTTTTCATTAAAATTTGTTTTATGTAAACCATAGGACTAAATTGATTAGAAAATTTCCACGGACGTAATGATGCTAATTCCGTGACCAAATTCTGAAAATTATACAAGTTGTTACTACCAGATTTTGGCATCAAAACCAATGGAGATGAAGGTGTCTCCAAGCATAGCTAGCAGTAAACTAAATGTTTCAAAAGCACATGATCGACACCAAACCATGAAGAAAACCAATACTGAAAGAAAGAAGAGAAAGATTTCTCCAATATGCCATCAGCACTACCAAAGAAAGCAGAGCTTGGTACCGATACAAGGGAAATAGCGACAAGGCAATACCGAAACCAACGTGGAAGCAATAAACAATGAAGAGTGGTTACGGTACCGACACCAAAGGCAATCAACCTGGTTTTGATTCTGGAAGCACACGTTTTGATATCAAAGCCCAGAGCCGTGGAAAGGAAGGCATGAAACCAAGTTGCGATGGAGCAAAGAGCTATCGGTATTAACATCAGGAAGCAGCTTAGAAGCCATCAGAAAGGATCCATAAGCAATGTTGTTGCAAAGCTGACACTAGAGCTAAAAACTACTGAAATAAAACTGAGTAAGGAAAGGTCATCCACACTAATGTGCTTAGTGTCAATACCAATCAAAGAAGATGCAAAAGTTAAGACAATACTCAAATCTCACTAAAGCAAGGCAAAGTTTAGATTGGGCTATCGGAACCAAGGCTTATCACCAAAACCGAAAGCAACTCAAGAAGTTATCGATGCCAACTTACTTGGCATCAATACATGGCATGAAGATAGCACCAATTTCATAAGAAAGGAGGAGTTAATAACAACACTCAGAAGTAAAAGGGAGGTGGAAACCCAATAGCCGACAACGAAAGTTGCCGGTGCGACCGAAACCAAAATATCATTGCCGAATCTGAAAGCGGGCTTCTGCTGATCATTACCAAAAGGGGGCCAATAAATAAGACCATAGAGGTCTTATTTTGGGGGATTTTTTCTCATTCTGAAATCTTGTAATCATTTTCTTAGAGAGTAAACCTTAATTTGTAAATCAATTTGGGGATTTTACTTAGAAACTTCTACGTACACAACAAAGTGACAATTAAGAGAGAATCAACACTTATTATGAATTTCATGTATTTCCTCATGGCATATGTTACTTATTTTCCTATCGCTACCCTACGACAAAGATTCACACGATATTCAAATTACCAAAACACCCTTCCTTAAGCCTTTTAGCTTCCTAACATGCATTGCGCTTAGGGATCCCTTATCCCAAGGTAACTGTTGGTCCTCAAGTCTCGTAAGCGTGATACTCACCTCTTGAAGGAAGTGTAACTAATCTTCGGGATTAAGACTTTGATATCTAGGTGGTGAATTAACTCAAGCTTGTGGGAACTAAATAATCACTTAATCTCCCTAGGTCCACGACCTAAACCTTAATTACGGTGTTGACGAAAAATATCATTAACATTTTGGTGCTAGAAGGAGAACTTGAACCTCCGCTCCTTTAGATAACCTACCACATTCCTGACTGTTCCGTCCTGGATTGGATTAAGCTTTGAAGAAGCAAGATTATGGATAAAGAATTATTACAATTATCTTCTAAATGTCAAACGACTATGCCAAGCCTTAGTGATCCAAAAACCATGGAAAAGAAAAGGCTTAGACTGAAGGCCCTACAAAATAGAAACAAGGATCAAGAAGAAGAACCTTATGATCCTGACCATTGGAGCATTAACCCTTTCCACATAGGACCAACCCCAATCTTTACTCTAAGAAATTCTACATTGATGGAATATAACATATTCACTCACATGAAAGAATTCATTTATGCATAGGCTAAGGAACTATATTTGAGCAAAGAATAATAGAGAAGTTCAATCACTTTGCGTCAGGACGGGCTAAGAAGGTTGCATCTGAATCTCACAACACAACAAAAAGAAAGCTTGAAAATAAAGAGGAAGCAATAAAATTAAGTAATAGAAGGACTAAGCTCTAACGTCGAAAGGGAGTCTTCGAATCAAGATTACCATAGGAATGCAAGCTTACAACATCAATTGAAAATATATACTTTCTAACCAAGCATGAGCTACTTTTGGCCATCACTAAAGAATAAACCCACGAACGAAGTCAAATTGGGAGGACCTTACTACTACTATCATTTATTGAATGGGTACAAAACCAATCACTACCAAATCCTTGAAGCAATGATCATTAAGTTTTTCAGTCAAGGCCAATTGTATAGATATGTGAAGAAGAGTTAATCAACTAAATCAAAGGATTCTTTGAAGAATGAGTGTCTACATGGTTCGGTGTACGATCTCCTTAAATTTTTGAAACCACCCGAAATAGGCGAAGCTACCTACGATGGTAGAAAACCCTTGTCACCGCCAAGATGGCCAGGCCAAGGCACTCGTCGAAGGGGAATGGTGTGTAAGCCTTTCTCCATGCCCAAATCAGAAAGGGCCAGGTTAAAGGATCATAAGTGTAAGCCTCAGCCCCCTTGAAAGAGCAGCTAAAACCCTTACTCCATCCTTTGATGGCCTGGGTAAGGCACATCTTAGAGGGGGTGAATGTAAGCCTTTATCAGCATCTAAATCAAATAGTGCATGGGTAAAGCATCAAAAACCCTTATTCGTGCCTATGATGGTGAGGATAAGGAGCCCTTTAAAGGGGAGTAGTGTATAAGCATCTATCACCGCCTACGATGGCCAGGATAGAGCATCAAAAGAGTCAGCCTTTAGTCATGCCTACGATGGCCAGGTTAAATCATCTAAGCCTTTATCACCGCCTACGATGGACAGGGTAAGGCGCCTCTTGGAGGGAGGTTGGGTAAGTCCTTGGGCCCTTCTTGAGAATAAGCTAGCCAAGTGCACCAGACACACAAGCCCAGAGAGTGGCTAACAAAGCACATACATCCTCTGTTTTCATATCAAACCCAAAGTGGGTTATAAAACTAAAAATTACCAGGTGTGGATATCTAGGCTTCTGTTAAGTACCCGAATATGGATTTGGTTCGGGGCTTATATTATTACCAGATGTGGATATCTAGTCTTTTATCAAATACCCGAATCCGAGTTTTGGTTTGGGGATTCTCTGAATGCCAGGTGTCGATATCTAGTCTTCTCTTAAATACCCGAATCTGGGTTTGGTTCGGGGCTTCTATTATTATTAGACGTGGATATTTGGTCTCCTATCAAATACCTGAATCTGGGTTATGATTTAGAGCTTATATTATTACTAGATATGGATACCTAGTGTCCTATCAAATACCTGAATCTGGGTTATGATCTAGAGCTTCTATTATTACCAGATGTGGATATCTGGTATCCTATCAAATATCAGAATCTGGGTTATGGTTCGGGACTCCTGCTATTACCAGAAGTTTATTTCTGATCTTCTATCATTAATACCCGAATATGAATTTCTGGATTTCAACCGCCATCACCAAAAGTGGGTTTTTGTATCTTTTATTACGAATGCCTGAATATGGCTATAGAAATTTTATTTATACTTCCAATAAAGGTACTCTGAATACCCTAATCTGGGTCACAAGACTCCAATTCTTACTCTTGGAAAAGGATTCGCAAATCAATACTTGGGTTGATATCGCGAGTCTACTATTCGAAAGTCTTAAAACAAAGATCGTGATCTTCTACATTTCATAAGGATATTTTCTAAACACAAACTCAAGTTATAGTGATGAACTTCTATTTCCATATGAAAATTCTGGGTTTACTCCCAGATTGGTATAATTCACACATAGGTTTAGATGATAATTTTCCTATTTCTATTTCAAGAAAGTTGGGTTGTTCCAAACTCCCATTGCCATGCCCGAGCAGGGATTAAAACCTATTATCTTATTTCCGAAAAGGGTATTTCTTAACAAATACTCGGCTAGGTACCTCGAATCTTCTACTTGAAACCTTGTAACAAGGGTTCCGTTTATTCAACACTCTATTTAGGGGAATTTACTAAGTTTATAAAGTGCAAACTGTTGTTCATTATTCTAACAAAATACATTGTATGGATAGTCATAACCTACCATCACAAGTTCATCCATTACTAAATCACAACTCAAATAGTGTTTCATAATTAGAAAGGCTATTTTACACACCCTACCTTAGACAAAGGGATGACATAAAATACTAATGATGTGATGCAGGTGAAATCCTAGATGGAAATATTCAAAAGACCAACAAAAGTTGGACGATAGGTAGAGTACATACAATTTGCAAAATCACTTTGCATGTTTATTTGCAAGATCATTTCGCAAGTAACCAAACACAAAGTTGTAGTCTTAATATATGTTACTATTATTGTAAATTCTATTTACTATGTAGTAATTGATCAAAACAAAGTGTGCAATAGTAAAAGCATGAAATTAACACTTTAAAGATGACTAACACAAAGAATGTTAGCTACTATGTTTGTTGCAGAAAATGCATAAGTGATTACGGATGAGGATATCCGCAGCAAAAGCAGAAGCCATACTCAACATTCCACACATCTATTCAAAAAAGAGTTTTGTTAAGAGAATACATTTCGAGGGAGGGAAACAACACAACATTAGTATCAGAGCCTAAAGTGTTGTATCTAACGATTCTATGATTTTTGTTTGATGATAACGAACATGCACACACACACACACACACACACACACACACACATATATATATATATATATATATTAAATGTGTTTGTAATTTTACTATTTTACTACATCACAGACATAATTAAATAAATACTATTACACAAGAATTTAATTATTCAAACAGTATTTTATTAAAATATAATATTTTATTTCTCCATTTGAATAGTACCAATTTCATAACTCCGCTATTTGTATATCTCAGTAATACAATACTTTTCATTTTCAATTTCATTTGTTACATTAATCCTTACTACAAAACTCAGTCACTTAGTTGTACAAACATTCACACAGTTCACTCATTTACAGACTTAGTTTTACAAATACATTCATATACAGCCTCTCACTCATATACAGTTACACAGTTTTATCTTCTATCTTCCGCTTAATTTGGAACAAAAATATTTTAAATTCTAGAAGATATAATTTTATTTTAAAATTTATTTACCTCGGGATTTTGGTGTGTTTCTCAGCATATTTCATGACTTAATCTGGTTTATATCTCCATCCACCGGTGTCTAGACAACTTGTGATATTCACAATGATTCAATGTAAATACCACAAGATAGACATCATCTGTAGTGCTCACATATATATATTCTGCACGTGCATGATATATGTGTATGTATATACACATATTTTGTGTGCTGGGGCAATATGGTCGATCATTGAAATAGCAGGAACCAATATATCAAGTCTGATATGCTCAGGTGAAGCTTAACAATACAGGCGTGTTGCAAGTATCCATGAACACACAAGTGACAATGCATGTTTGAAGCTACATGTATAGACAAACATATATATATATATACATACACATGTGTATACATACATACATGTATGCATGGCAATATGATCGAAGCAGCAATTACATGTCGAAGTACAAGCTCGAGCAAGTCAACAAACAACACAGATCAGTGTGCATAGAAAGGCGTAACAACCCAAATACAAGCAGGTTACAGTGCAAGACAGACTCAAGCCAAACGATGTGGCATATGCAACAATCATGGTGCAACATTCATAAACATGCACAAGAACTGTTCATGCACAAGTTCATGAACCTGACAAAAATGTTATGCAAGCAAAAAATTGCTCATCTACAAGACTCAAGTGAACAAATGCAACAGTATCAAGTGCAAGACCAAGGGATAGTTCATACATATCAAGGGAAATGACAAGTGCATGTTCAATAACGGTTAGAGAACTCAAGAGATCATCAAGGGAAGAAATGCAAGAATATACAGGCAATAACGAAATGGTAACGTCAACATATTACAAACAAAACATTAATGGACAATGCATGTATCAAGGAAACAACAAGACAGTTTTCTCTTCAAAAGAGCAAGTGCAAAACTAAAGGATTCATAGAAGCATGGCAAAAAAATAAGGCCACAAGGTATATGGCAGCACACAGGCAAACTGTTGCATGCATAAGTTAAACGATGCTGAAATTTCAAGTGACACAGCATTGAGACAGTTGTAAATTTGGTGCAGCAAAACATCAAGGCAGAGTAGCATACATATGTGGCAAAATTCAAACAACTCATGACCCAGCATCCAACAGCCTTTTCAAGAAAAAAGATATGTAAAAATATGGCAGGTGTATGATTGTGCACAAATAGGCAAGTTTTTTCCATGTAAGTCAAAATGGCAAGGAGCAAATTATGCATACTATAACAAGGCTCAGGAATGGTCAGCTACAAGGCATGTATGATTAAGCACATGCATGTACATAATGAAAAAAGTGGCAAAGCATTGAATTCACAGCATGAATGCAAAATAAAGAACGGTTCTAGATTTTTCAGAAAATTCAACAGTAGCAAGGTGGCATTTTGTTGTGATTACAGAAATAAATATGCAATTTGCATTGGAAAGATTTCTATCAAGTTTCCAGAAAATTGCAACCATGTTTTTTTAAGGCAAGACATCTTTTTCAATTTGTTTTCAAATGTTCAAAGATTGTTTCACGGGTTTAAATCATTCCAAAAAAAAGTTCATGAGGACAGTGTTTGGAAAGAAAAAATCAATTGCTTTTCCAGGGAATAAATCATTGTGACAAAATTGTTTTTCGGCTAGTGTTTATATGGGGCAAGGAACAATTCAAAAATTCATTCTAGGAATCATGCAAGGGCTATGGAAACAATTTATTTTGTTTCCGGAAAATCGTCAGGGAATACATGGCAATGTATATTCACGCAAGTGTCATCAATAAATTCAGGAAAAAATTTATCGTCCAACTTAAAGATCCTTTTTTTGGGTAGAATATTATTTTCAAAAATCATGTGTTCAACATGCTAAAGAGAAAATTTTAATTTTTCTTTCCAGAATTCGCAATATTGAAATTCACGACAACAAATTAATATTTTCCAGAATTTAATCAAGGCAACCAAAAGGGAAACTTATGCAACAAATCAGAAATCAATCACGCAACATTCATGTCATTCAAAGACGGTTCAATCCAAACGAAGGCAACCAAATCACGCAACAAAATCAGAGAAAGCCATATTAGATATCAGAGATGTTATAAGGTTGAACTATCCTATTTAACACACATTCATCGCAGGCGTATAATACCCAAGTCAAGAAAAAAAATCTAAAAGGAGGAACAAACTCATACCATTTTCCTACCACGAATCAAGCTTTACATTGGAGGCGACAGAGAGCTATAATGAACTAAAGCATTATAACAACCCTGAATTTTGGGGCCAATTTAGAAATTTATTTTAAGTAATTTCAATGAGGTTTTGATATTTAAAATAATTTATTTAAAATAATAATGATTAAGAATTGATTTAAATTAAAGTTAGAATGAATAATTTACTTCTAATTATAAAAGAAGTTAGAAATAGCGCGGTAGTTTGAAAAGTCAAACTTGAACTTTGACTGACCGTACAGGATGCAAAATTTAACGGATTTTAGTGAAACCAAAAATATTAGAATCTCTTTAAAAATATCTTTCAAACGAATCTGAAAAATCGAAATTTCATAACGGGAATCAAAAGTTATGCCCAGTTTAAAATTTAGAAAGGTCGCTATGAAATATATAAAGGTCAAAAATGCTACTTTTTGCATACGAAGGAATTTGGACTCGAAACCACTTCCATTGAGTTCAGAATGATGTTTCTGCATTGAAAAACAGTAAACACTTATATATTTCGAGTTTCATAAGTATTTGTTTAAAAATGTATTTTTAATATTAAATATATTGGCCTTAAAAATAGTCATTTTTCAAATGACCTCCGTTTTCGACGAAACCACTTTTGTTGGATCTGGAATGTCAAAATATTGTTAAGTTTAATTTTTCATAATTTTTCGAATTAATTTGTGAGCGTGGCAGTAGAAACTGTGTTTCGTCAAATACAGTCAAAATTGAACGCCTTAAAAATAGCCATTTTTCAAACAGTCTCAGAATTCGACGAAAATAATTTTGTTGGATTCGTATCGTCAAAACATAGCCAAAAATATTTTTTTTGGATTTTTCGGAGTCCGTATGTAGCTCCGGTGGATTTTTGAATATGTCAGAATATTAAAATAAAAGAATAATTTTAAATCTGAAAAGCGGAGGCTGAGATGACCTTTTGGGCCTGCGGGACATAGTTAGATGGATCTGGAATAGGGGTTATTAGCTAGGAAACATAGTCGTTGGGCTGAAAACGGAGTAAGTGGGTAAACGGACCTTTATTGGATAATAACCTAATTAAATAATAATATAAATAATAGGAAAAAGTACGGCCTCCTTCTTCCCCGTAGCATTTCAGCCGCACGCACAAATGGAACCCATCATGGCCGAAAATTGATGCTTCAAATTCTCCCAATCCACAAAGAATTAGATCATGCCGTTGTACAACTTTTTGATGCTCTTCTCACTCTCTTTAATCTCCAACAAGTTTCATCCATTTTCATCGACCGTAGGCGAAGAACGAGCACCGCAAACCCGCGGCCTTTACACCCAAACCGCACCATCCATGTACCACCATCCATCACCCTATTTTCGGAGCTTGTAGATCTCTCGTAGCCGGTCGTTTTGCCGCAAACCGTTCGCAAAACCATCAACTACAGAGGGAGAAATCTTGATCCAAAGTTTTGAACAAATCAAGGTATGAAATTTCAGAATTTGCCACGCTTTTAGATGTGGCAACTGCAGTTGTTAAAAGCTGTTTTCTAATATATACATATGAACTTCAAATTGAAATATTTCAGATCCGAAACCGCCGTGACTTTGAACACGAGATCTGATCGAGTTTGGACCTTCATTTCAAATCCAAGCAATGTGAGAATTTATTTTTAATTAAATTTAATTAATTTAATTATTATTAATTTAGTTATTATTTTTGCGTAATGGGAAGTTTGAATGGAAAATATAAGTGGATCTGCGATGGATGTTATTCTAAGTTATGGATCTGAATTGGTTGTGATGTTATGATATTAGATCTGAAAATTTAAGTGTTAATTATTGTTTGGGGTTGTTAATTCGATTTGATCTCTTTATTATTTAAATTATTGTTTGTGGTTGGATTGGACATGAAATATTGAACACAAACGGTAAAATTAAAATAACATTTTTGTTTAGATGTAAATTAGAACGGTAAAATAAAAATAACATTTTTATATGTTATTTAGATGTGAAATAGGACCATAAGATTAAAAAATTAACTTTTTATATGTAATTAGTTATGAAATTACACCGCATGAATGAGATTACATTTTATATGTAATTCATATATGAATTTGCATTGTATGACTAAATTACATTTTTCTATGTAATTAAAACATGAATTTACACCATGTAATTAAAAATTACATTTTTCTATGTAATTTATATATGAATTAGAATGATATGATAAAAATTACATTTTTCTATGTAATTTATATATGAATTAGAATGATATGATGAAAATTACATTTTTCTATGTAATTAAAAGATGAGTTTGCATTGTATGATAAAAATTACATTTTTATATGTAATTAACACATGGATTTACATCGTATGATAAAAATTACATTTTTAGATGTAATTAAAAGGGGGAATTTACATAGGATGATAAAAATTACATTTTTATATGTAATTTAGATATGAATGAAAACGGTAAAGTAAAAAAAAATACATTTTTATATGTAATTAGAACATGAATTTGCATTGTATGATAAAGATGACATTTTTATACGTAATTAAGATGTGAATTTACATTGCATGATAAGAATAACATTTTTTTTACATGTAATTTAGTTATGAATTTACACCGTATGATAAGAATTACATTTTTTTTACATGTAATTTAGTTATGAATTTACACCATATGATAAGAATTACATTATTTTTTTACATGTAATTTAGTTATGAATTTACACCGTATGATAAGAATTACATTTTTTTTACATGTAATTTAGTTATGAATTTACACCGTATGATAAGAATTACATTTTTACATATAATTTAGTTATGAATTTACACCGTATGATAAAAATTACATTTTTACATGTAATTTAGTTATGAATTTACACCGTATGATAAGAATTACATTTTTTTTACATGTAATTTAGTTATGAATTTACACCGTATGATAAGAATTACATTTTTTTTACATGTAATTTAGTTATGAATTTACACCGTATGATAAGAATTACATTTTTATATGTAATTTAGTTATGAATTTACACCGTATGATAAGAATTACATTTTTACATGTAATTTAGTTATGAATTTGCACCGTATAATAAAAATTATATTTTTACATGTAATTAAGACATGAACTTGCAACGGATAATATAAAAATTACATCTTTATATGTAATTAATATATGAACTTGCAATGTAAATTAAAAATTACATTCTTATATGTAACTTAAGATGAGATTTACATTGCAAATTAAAAATTACATTTTTCTATGTAATTGGAATATGAGTTTGCATTGTATAAATAAAAATTTCATTTTTATATGTAATTAAGGTTTGAATTTGCATTGTAAAATAAAATTACATTTTTAATGTAATTTAAAAAGGATATAAATTTGCACCATTATATAAATTACATTTTCAACGCAGTTAAAAAGTAGAATTTGACGGCGTGATAAAAATTACATTTTTTTGTATGTAATTAAAGAATAGAAATTTGCAAATTATATTTTCATGTAAATAGGATATGTAGGAGAAAAAGGAACTTATTTACATTTAAGGAAATAAATGAATAAGGAAAAGAAAAAGGAAGACATTTATTACTTATATTTGTAAATAGATAAGGAAAAGAGAGGTTTTAATAATATTCCTACGCATTAAAGGAATGAATTGAAAGTTACATTTTGATTGTTAATAAGCACAAATATGTCATGTCAATTAGGTTAATATAAGGTATGTCATTTATGATAGTATAAAAAGCTAGAATTTAAAAAGTTTACCTTTTTAATTGTCCCTGTGTTAAATTAAGAAGAATTTGTTTTTACAATGTTATCAATTTTGAATTAAAGGAATGTTTTTATTTTTCAACTAATAAAATTAATTGACGTTGATGTAGAAAGATTACATCTTTGATGTAAATATGTTAGAGAAAAAAAATATGGTTTCAAAATTGGACATCTTGAAAAGAATGTTTTATAGAAAATCATAAAATTAGGGAAAGTTGCAATTTATATTAAATTCTTGAAATCAGGATATTTAGGAATAAAGAATACCTTAGAAGTAGGATTCTTTAAGGGAAAGGATAATTTAAATAATGACATGTTTTGGAAAAATTAATTATAATTATAAATTATAATTGCGCTTGGACACGAGGTTAGGTTATATTTGTGGTAGAAGCCTGCCCGGACCCGACCGGCATATCCAGCAGCCACAAATGTTGAACCTAATGTGAGAGGTCCAAGTACACCAATACGAAACGGGCCATGACACGAGGTTAAGCTCAACTTGTGGGATAAGTCTGCCGGGAACCGACCGGCACATCCAGCATCCACAAGTTGTAGGCTTAATGTGAGGGGTCTAGCCCATTATAAAAATATAAAGGGTTAAAATAATGAATTGGGCTGTTAAATCCGTTTTAAAAATAGCGATACTATTTTTAACCCGAACGAGGTTATCGATTTATTTTATCTAATTTCAAATTGAATATTTTAAAAAATTTAAGTAAAACATTATTGTGTGTTATGTTATATATCAAAATGTTATGAAACCAAGTGTTCTCTACTTGTTATGATAATCACAATAATAAAATGGATGAAGGAATTATATTTATATAATTATATATATATATATATAAATTAAAAATTTAATGAATCGAGCGTGGTAGTTCACATTTTAGGATCGTACTTTTAATTGATCATACCAAAATATCCGACCGTCGGATTTTCCCAAAACTGAAACCGTTAGGTTCGCCTTGGGAAGATCTTTCCAATGATATGTATTGTGTCAAAATCCCACGGTTAGATTTAGAGAAATGCATAAAACAAATTTGGGTAAAAACAGCGCCATTGTCTCCTGTTTGAATGAAGTGTTGCTAAATAGAATTTAATTATTTTTATATAAATTAAAATAAAGATTGATCGTTATAAATTAATATTAACGATATGAAATTGTTTTCAAATTTATATATGCGAGAATTATTTGGAAAGTCCGAGTTTACTCTCATTCCAAATAATGATACGACGTTCGAAGATTTGAAGACGGTGATTAAAGGCCGACGATCTTCACATCGAATGAGTGTGTTTCTATTGAGACCCATGATGGGAGTAGCTACCTTGAAGGGGCGACAGTAGTAGCCGCCCGGACGTAGTGTTGATTGCACGGTTTTGGCTTTCGCTCAAACCCAGAGCATAAGCGCGTAAATGGATTGTATGTTTGACGTTGTATTCCTTTATACTGTATTTGTTGATCTCTGCTAAACATATATCTGCTTGGTGTTTTACACCCTTCTCTGAGACGTACGAGCTTAGAGGTTATATGTTGGTAGAAATCAATGGTACGGTATGGATTGACGATGTGGCATGCTAAGATGCATTTGATCAAGGCTTTGTTGAAAAGCAGGCCTTGTGGGATGATCAAAGCATAGCCTGTTTAGGCATAGCTTTGTGTATAGCGTGACTTCGCGAGCCTCACACACCGGTGGATTCTAAAACGGGAGAAGGGAACGCAGGGAGAGCAGCACGTTTCTTTCTAGCTAGAAGTGGTGTCATGGTATGGAGCCCAGACATTTTACTTATGTGGATGATGGAATGAGGCGCCTCGGATAGGTCTTATAGGACCGGGAAACGTGTGTTCAGGAATAACTAATCCACGAAGCTGTATGTGTGGACCGGCCCTGCAGGATCCAAGGGTTAACTGCGGGGAATCCTGAGACATTAGCTAGAGTGTCTCGAATCGGTAAGGAGCTCCTCCCTAGCCTTGACTCATGATGGAAACCCAATTTCCAATACGACCTCATGCGGTTTTGATTGTATTACTAGTATGGAGGCATAGTAGTATGGGATACTATTCTTCCTAGGATTGATACGTTATGATTGAAATTGTTTTTAAAACATATACACACTAATAATAATATCAAATCCGTTTTTATCATACCAAACATGTTTAATCACCATAAGGTAAAACTCTATCCTCTGGTGTGCGTTGCATTGTGTGATGGGACCTGAGTCTTATGGTGATTTCATTTTTCCAAAAGCATTGCGTTGTTTAACGATTTACTTTAAGTTATGCACGGCAATCCATTAGAATAAAACCCGTTCCGCATTAGCGGCGTGGTCCTTGATTTGCCTTATTACTTTTAGTTAAATTAGTTAAGAATTCTCACACCAGTCCCATGACTGACCCGTTGTTTGTTTCCACCTTTGCAAACTCGGGTGCCCTCTTTTCCACACGGGCAGTCGAGTAGTTTGTATATAGGTCTTTATCTCTTGAGCAGGATGCTGGATTGAAGCTTAAAGCTGTGTCCAGAACATTGAAGTCTTCCGCTGTATCTATTTTACTTCCGCTGCAATGTATTAAATATATTGTAATTTATCTTCCGCTATAATTTTATTTCGATGTACTCTGATATTCTGTACTCTGATGTAACATTACTGTAATGTTTGTAAAAGTCTACTGTATTTGTTCTGATGTGTTGTATTCCCAGAGTTAATGTATGCGGATTTTGAACGGTTTTAGTCGATCTAGCGATCGATTAAAGTCGGGCAAAATGCGTGTCGTTACAAGCATCAAAAGAATTAATCATTCAACAAAGTCGTGATTTTGGGGAGAGCAGGAAAACCCTAATTTTGTGAAGTCAGTCGACATTGTGTTTGAAGACAAAGCTTAGCATAGAAATAAACAAGGGGCCAGCCTTATTTTTAGTTAAAGGGGGTTTCTCTATTTTTGTTTAGTTATTTTATATTGTTTTTCTTAATTTATTTTGTACTCAACCATCAGTTTGTCCAATGTTTGTAAAAACTAGGGTTTACTAGCTATGGGTTTGTAGCTAGGGAAAAATCTGGTTTCGAAGATAGAAATCAGTGCAAGGTTTTGAATGTAGGATTAGTTTAACTAGAGCGAGATTGTAAATCTTTTTGTTTAACTCCTTATAGAAACTTGGGGATAAGTTTTGAGCGTAGGGTTAGGACATTTAGGCTAGGAATTATCATGAGTTTATATGTGTTGTAAGCATTGTAATAGTTGACTAATACCTAGTAAAAATCTTGGGAATGCAGCAGTAGGTAGGGTTTCTCAAAGTTGGGTAAAACCTGTGTTATTTTCTTTCTGCATTTGTTTCCTCGGTTTTAATCTGTGTTGTGATATATTTTAATATCTCGATTTAATCCAATAAACCCTATTCACACACACCCTCTCTAGGGTTAATCTAGATACAACAATTGGTATCAAAGCTTGTGTAACGACCCGTATTTTTACGGTATTATAATTAATTTATTTAATTATTTAAATAATGATTTAGAGATTTAAATGGTCGTTTAATAATATATTATGGAATATTTAATTAATATAAATAATAGAACAATATATTTAATTCTGAAATAGTCGGAAATAGTGGATTGACAATATCGTGTGAACTGGACAATTTTGAAATATATAATTTAGTTTAGAATTGAATTATATTAACGAAATTATTTGAATAACGTCAGTTGAACGTATAATTATATTATAATTAAAATCGAGCTCGAAATGGCGTGGTAGTTCGTAATTTGGCGATTCGAGCTTTAAACGAGCCGTTTTAAATCGGATTTCTATGAAATAAGAAACTTTCGGACCTAGTAAACGATATTTTTCTAATGGAAGAGAAAAATCAGGATTTCATCGTGTAGATTTTGATTTATGTACAAGTCAAATTTTAAAATAGTCGCTATGGAATTCCTTTATAATTTATAACGATTTACTTATATTATAAATGGATTTTCAATATAAACTGAATACTGATTTAACCCAGATTTGAAATATCGAGTTATAAATTCAGAAAGGAATATTTTAGGGCTGGATAATATTCTATGTGAATATATGCAATATTATTTATTTATTTATATTTAATTAAATTGTTTTTAAATATATTTAATTAAATTGTTTTTAAATATATTTATATATAAATGAGTTTATTTAAAGGTTTAAAAATATCCATTTTTGCAAACGACCTCCAAATTCGATGAAACCAATTTTGTTGGATCCGTAATATTAAATTGTTGTTACATTTCAATTTTCATAATTTTTGGAGTCAGTATGTAACCGTGCGGGATTTTAATGTGAAAAGCAGTCAATATTTGACGGTTAAAAATACGCTGTGTGAGCAAACAGAGTCGGAATTCGACGAAACCAGTTTCGTTATGTCCGTAATGTCGAACTGTAGCTGCATGCCAATTTTCATGATTTTTGGATGGTGTATGTAATCACAGGGATTTTGAACAACATATATAGACAGCAATTCAATAAAAAGTAATATAATAATCAAATATAAAATTATATAATCATCCTATATATAACCCTCTACCATTTGCAAACCCTTATTTACTTTCTTTGATAGTCAACAAAAATACGCCGTCAGTTATTCTTCCTCAAACCAAGATCGACAACTTCCAAAATCAATATCAAATTAATGAAAATCTAGAAATTCCAAAATAAATATATATGGATTCGCTGGGTGATGGTCTTCGAGTCTATAACCATTTTACTGGGTTCGACTTCATTTCTCAAGATGTTAGGGTTCGAAATAAGGTGAATAAGAAGCTTTGATAGGGGTCTACGGTATTGTTTTGAGGATCTTGAGATCGATTCGAGCTTGTACAACTATTTTCATGCAATTTGGTTTCAAAAGTTGTCGCCACCTGCACTTACAGACGTACGTTGGGAGGAGCGAACGCATTTGGAGATGATGCTTCGAGTGGGAAATCATGGTGGCGAGGAGGGAGCTCGTGGAAAGAGAAGAATCATGGTGGTATTGGCTTTAGTTTTCGCTAAGGTGAAAGGGGAGAACGGAGCCATGAATTTCGGCAATGGCCTGATACTGGAAGCGTGATTTTCAATCGGAGAGGAAGAAAGGATTTCGGGTTGGGCAGTATCAAGTTTGGATGGGCCAAGAGTAAAGGTTAAAGCCCAATAAAATTTATTAATTAAGTTTAAATTTAATTAACAATCGTATAACTTGTATAATGTATAACTCTTCCATACGATATCAGAATTGGGCAAAACAGGATCCGTTGGGATCGTATGGATGGTGACTGCACAATGGAACTGACTGGGACTGAATTGGAGCTCGTTACAATTTATAGAAAAATACATTGTCCGAATCAACCGACAATCATCGTTATTTAATGATGACCATCCAATGTGAGTAAAACTCACTAACTCTACTAATTTAATTTTTATAAATATAATCTAGTATTGATAAACGATGATTGATTACTGCGTGTTGATTGGTTGATTGAACTGCTAATTGATTAGTTAAAAATATCGATATAGTTATATAAATATCGTTAATTAAATATTGATTTTGTTGACCAGACTATTTCATACTGAAATGAAATTGATGTTAATTACATTGTTTAACATCTGTGGATGCAGGGGAATAGGTTGGAGGGATCCAACTGGATTCCTCAATATTTATAATACTGTTTTTCATATGTTGTGATATATGATGTGGTATATAATCTGTTATTGATTGTGTGTGTTTGGATGATGATTGATCCTTTTGATTTGGTATTTTAAATACCATATGAAATAATAGAATGTAAAAAGGAAAATTTCAAAGTGTATTTTGAAAATAAAATATTTATATAAAATCAATGGATTATATATAAAAGGAAATATTAATATATGAAATAAATATAATTATAAAAGGTAATGTGTTGGAAAATAAATAAAATTAAAAAAGGGATTATATAAAAAATAAATAGAATTATATAAAGGAAATATTTATATAAAATAAATAGAATTTTATAAATGAAATATTTATATTAAATAAAGAGAAATATATAAAGGAAATATTTGTATAACAGATAGAAATGAAACAGGAATATTTGTAAACATTTACAAATAGAATTGGAAAAGGAAATATTTATATGAAATAAATAGGATATTATAAAAGGAATATTTATAGGATGTAAATAGGAGTTATAAAAGGGAGTATCGTATAAAATGAATAGAACTTTATAAAAGAAAGTAAGTGGGAAATAAGTATAAAAAGGGAAATCTGTTTTTAACAGATAAAAGGGAAAAGATTAATTCAAAATAGAATTAAATAGGAATATGTTTTAACATATAAAATTTGAGAAGAATAAATTATAAACGATGTTTATAAATTTAGAAAAATATTTATCATTGGATAAATAAAAATAAATGTCTAAATTTATATAGTAAAGAAGAAATCGGTTTTAACACCGATATTTTAAATAGAATGTGAACTCAACATTTATAAAGGGAATTTAAGTGTTAGAATAAAAAGGATATTTCGTATGAATAATTCTATAAATAGAAGTATAAATAGAATTTGAAAATGGAATAATGTTTTAAAAATATGAAATCAAACTTAAGGGATTATATAAAAGAAATATTTTCAGATTCAATATGGATAATGAATTAAAATGAATATATTATAAATTAAAACATTTATAAGGGAAAGTGAGTTTTGAAATAGGAATTCAAATGGGAATTTGAATTATATAAGAAATAGAGTTAATTGAATTAGAGTTAATCGAATATTAATTATTGGAATAGAGTTAATCGAATATTAGTTAATCAAATAAGGTTAGTCGAATATTAGTTATTCGAATAGAGTGAATCGAATATAAGTATTCGAAGAAAGATTATCGAATACAGTTTATTCGAAGAAAATATTATCGACTAGAGTATATTCGAAGAAGGAAAGATTATCGAACATAGTTTATTCGAAAGGAGTTAATCGAATATAGTTTATTCGAAGAGAGTTAATCGAATATAGTTTATTCGAAAGGAGTTAATCGAATATAGTATTCGAAAGAGAATTATCGAATAAGAGATCATTCGAGAGAGAATTATACATTGGAATTCGACTATATTGAATGTAGGAAAGTTCTATGTACTTTCCGCTTTTTAAATCAAGATTTATTTATTAATCGTTTATTTATTTACGTAAATTAAGGTATAAAATTTATTTAAAGTTAATTATTTCGAAAGTAGGGATTATAACGTTATTGTTATAATCAAATGATTTCTGTAAAAGAAGTGGATTCGTAAATAGAATCTGAGAGTTACGTAGGGAAGTATGTTGAAGATTTAAAATGTGAACTTTGTCTATTTCGAGGTTAGAAAGATCATTCAGTTATGGTCTGAGAGGTAATTATACCCCAACTTGATTGACTTCATTTTTAACTAAGGAATGGTTAAGGTTCGATAGTGAAGGTTAGTTAATTGAATTAAGATAATAATCATTAATGGTTCGAGTCGGCATAGCGATGTTTTATTTAAACATCTGTTTAAACCCAATGAAGGAGTTTTGGAAATGTTTTCCAAATAAGAATTGGAAATGTTTTCTAATATAGAAAATAAGAAATGAGAGTAAATATGGAAATGTTTTCCAATGATTAATAACGTATATTTTCTAAATATAGGAAATAAGAATTTACGAATATATGGGATCACAAATAGGGAAATAAATAATTGAATGGCAAATTAAATTAAAAGGGATCAGTGTTGATTGATGATTTTCTCGGATATGATTTCCATTTGGAAATACACCGTTGTTTGTACACATGTTTTCCTTTGATAGTTAAATCACTGACTATCAAAGTTTTTGACCATTTCCGTTGTCAATACGGAGAGATCAGGGTCAGATTCATTGTACGAAAACCACTCCGTATGGGCATTAGCGTTCCGAATTAAATACGAATAAGATAATTGAGGACGGAGTTGTGCAAGGGCTATTCTGGCGATCCTAGGTAGAAATTGCCCAAGATGGATTAACAGAATAATGCCTTCAGTCTGTCCAGACCCAGGACAATGTGCACGGATGAATGTCTGGTAGATTATATCTAATTGATCACGTAAGTTGATCACTTCAAATGTATCCACATTTGGTGGCAGAGGAATTCGTTTCACTTAGCTTTATACCTGTTGTATTTTTGTGGAAATCGATTTGTGATTTGGCGGGTATCACGATGTGGCATTCAAAGTAAATGAATGTATGATATGTCAAAAGATACATTATGACCTCAAGCCTCATCAACTGGGAAATGACAAAAATCGGGCCGGAAGCACAGCTATGTGGGTCCCCCCATTAGGGTGTATTGTCACCATCTAGAGAATATTCATATTTGTTACTTCTTTTCACTTCTGTATCTCCAGGGAGCTGAAACACCCCAACTCTGTTAAGGTCACTGTCAAAGGGAATGCCTTAATTTTGGAGGAGGTTTATAGGTACAAGTCACAGATTAAACACAAGACAGATATTAAACACAAGTATAAGCAGCGGAAAATAAACTACCTTTCATTTCACAAGTACTTGTCCATACAAACCACTTCCATAAAATAAAAATTTCCATTATTACAACAAATACTTCCTTGAATTTAATACAACTTAAAGAAGCAACATAAACTAAAAGCTGCATAAATCCCCGCAACGTGTCCAAAAGCCATGTCCATGCAAAGAAGGTCCAAACCATACATCACTATCCTGTAGCTTGCAAAGAGTCTAACTAGCCTGAATTGTTTCCTCACTATGGACCTGGGGGGGGGGGGGGAGGGGGACGAAAGACAAAGGGGCGAAAGAAAAGTAGAGTCAGACATAAAGCCTTGTAAGTTTAATGGTACTTCGTTATATGAATAAGAAAAAGGATATGACTGGCTTAACTGAAAATGGGAAAAATACTATAAGCTATGACAAGCGGTTTATAACCGAAATTACTATCGCACCCCATATTAATCTCTGCACCCACTAGTACTTGATCCGACTGGCACCCCATAAGTCTGGGTGAAATGATCCCTTTCTAATGATCAGCTCCTACTCGCATAAACACCTGTGTCTAACGGCCCCCAAGAGTGTAGCTACCTATGCTGGTCCCACCATGGGGTGTATCAAGTCCCGTGGTGGCGACCCGACACAATTCTAGAATGCAAAGGTACACTATTGGTGCCCAGTGCCTAATTTTTCAACGTTGGAGTGTGTGCACGCCCGCACTCCGTTTGAACCTACATTGCTGCACCACCGCCGTCACTTTGACCGCTTATAATCAACCCAGTAATCGTGCCCCACCCTGCCTAGTTTCAAGGTACCCTGATATACCTTATTGGGTTACTACTGAAATGGGTCCTCGCTACTAGGGTTTTCTAGTCTACATGCTAAGTTGGTTAAGTGTCTGTATGAACCTAACCCCCAATCACTAGTTCAGTTAGCATGTGAATTTGGTTAAGTATTTTCTTAAGTGACTTAACCCTACCAGTCCTGACTTAGCTTTTTAATTAAAGCACCAACCACTCACATTAGACATGTGTTGTTGCAGTAACTGGATATGCCAGTCGGTTCCGGACAGGTTTACACCGCAACTCAGTCTAACCTCGGGTCCTTATTGGGTTCAATGCCTTAACCACCCACATTGGATAGGTATTGTTGTGATTACTGGACAGCCGGGCGGGTCCGGGCAGGTTTACATCACAACTCAATCCAACCTCGGGTTAAGCACACTCGTATTTTTCTAATTTACATATTGTCACTATTCATTTTGTATGTAAATGTTTATGGCCCAATTATCCAAATACACCAGTTTTGGGTATAACAATTTATACCGCTTAATATGTCACTAGTCATTGGCATGTGCCAAACATGCCAATACAGGTATTTTATTATAAACCCAACGTTATTACCCCCGTCCAAACGTATGCAACATTATAACATATGTTGGGATTAACAATTTTGCCCAACTTATAAACGTGAAAAAAAAGGGGACACAGAATCATGACATATTCTAGAATTACATAAAGGTGTGTGGCGCATGAACTTGCAGTATAGCGTTTACACTAACATAGATTATGGATCAGGTAAACTTGCATTCAAATGAGAATATAGCTAACTTGATGTCACATGAAATGGCATACTTTTAAACTTGCCTAAACATGGTTCTATACATATAGAACTAGGCATAATGTCAAGTATGTTACATGTCATAAATTTGTCCACTATTTGTCATGAACCAAGGGTGCAAACTAACTTTACATCAAGTAGTCTATTTTTAACATGAAACTAGCGTAGTTTGTGTGACTAGAAGGTACTTACATAAACCAAGTTATGACTTGCAAATAAACCCAAGAATATATATAAAAGTTTTGGAGTCGTGTGGGCATAAAAGGTCACAATTCTAGAACATGTTTACATAAGCCTTAATTTAGACTTAGAAAATGTGTACAGCTCATACTAGTTACATAATCAAAAGGTATCGATTTTAGTTTTTGGTCACAAACTTGCAAGTGTCATTATTTTCATACCCAATTATCCAATAGACTTGCATCAATCAACTTATGCCACAAACGTCAGTCACTAACTATGACAGAATCATCACAGAACATAGAATTTACATTATTATATACAAATAGAAAAGCCCCAATTTCATTTATAACAAATTACATCGCAATTTCTATTCATACTCAGACATTCCATTATACTTACAACGGGCGCTGAAACTTGTTTTCTGGTTTCTGTTATTCTGAATTTGCCAAGCGTTCCCTTGAAGTAGAAAACGATGCGTAGAAAATAGATTAGATTCATGTGTTCTTATTTGAGTTGGCTTGTCTTTAAGCTTTTCCTCTTGACGGCTATTCTCAAACTCCTCTCACAGCATGTCGGCTCAAGGTTTATTTCTTTGTGTGAATTTTAGTTGAGACTTAGGTTGTATATATAGAATTTCAAGTTGATTTGAGCCGTTCGATGAAGACAGAGGAATCCAAGCCATTCATGCCAAGAGTAGCCAATCAAAATTTGACACGTAAGCCCCAGTGAAACATTGGAGCTCAGGAATTCGACCAGAACACAGACCAGCCCAGCCAAGTCGACCAGGCAGGTCGACAGGCAGGTCGACACCCAGGTCGACACTATGGTCTACCTGGGGTGGCCAGGTCGACACCATGGTCGACCCTATGGTCGACCTGGTCCCTGGGCGGGAATTTCTCGCCCAGCCCAGTTTGAGCCTGTTTTTTCGAAATTTGAACTTGAAACCGAGCTGTTTGAATTTTCAATTTAATTCTGAAACTTCCGAAGGTCATAACTCCTTCATACGGAGTACGATTCACGCAAACTCGGACTCTATCTCAAGTAGAATTCTGAGATGAACGTAATGGCGTAAGCCATTTCCCTTAATTCTTATGTTTTGAATTAAGTATACTTTAATTTATCAATATACTGTTAACCGAAAACTCGGGGTGTTACATTCTCCCCTCCTTAAAGGATTTCGTCGCCGAAATCTTCAAGTCTGGAAGAACATATAACCTACCATCCAATCATCTATCTACTCAACCATCAAACACAGGCAACCATTGTCCTTAAAAGACTTCTAATGCTTCATGATCATATGCAGAGTGTGTGTATATGTCCTTTGTCTATTGCAAAATCAGGCGGTCTACTGATTCAGTTAACCTCCTTAATGCGAATTATGTTTGTGTCATGAATCCATTATGTATGCAAATTTTCCTACTCAAGATTTTCTACATGAGTGCACAGCCATTCGTACAAATGCAACGTCCATATGACAACTCATCAAATACAATCCATATACAAGTGTATGCAAATGCAAGATGAAAGTGACTTGAGCTGATCTTACCCCTAATTGTGTGTGTATATGCAGCCACGAGCAACCACTTGCAACCGCGTGCAACCATCAACCATAACATGTTTCAAATACATGTTTACATCCAAAAAGGGTTTCTACCTAAGGATAACAGATAGGACCAAGGAGATACACTAAAAGATAGGTACAAGTATAAACTTATGGAAAAAGAGAGGTTATAGATGTACCCTCAAAAAGAAAAGGGTAAGCCGCGCGTATTCTGTCCTCAGTTTCCCAAGTTGCATCTTCCTCGGCGTCGCTCCACTGAACTTTGACGAGCTTAACTTCACGATTGCGTAGCCTTTTGACTTCAGTTCCCAAGATACGAATTGGAACTTTCCTTATGGTTGCTTCTCTTTCTATTTCAACCTCTTCTAGAATGCTTGGCTCCACCATTTCCGCAGACTCGTGCAAACACTTCCGTAGATGAGAGACATGAAAGACATTGTGAACTCCTGCCAACCTTTCGGGAAGCTCCACTCTATAAGCCATCTTCCCAATCTTCTCAATGGTAGGGAATGGCTCTACAAATCTTGGTGCTAGCTTTCCTGCTGATCTAAAGCGAACGACGTTCCTTAATGGAGACACCTTAAGAAAAACTCTATCCCCAACCTCAAATTCAAGGTCGGTCCTCCTTTTATCGGCGTAGGACTTCTGCCAATCTTGGGCAGTCTTCATTCTCCTTCGTATCAGGTCTACCTTTTCTGAGGTCTCTCGAATCATGTCTGGTCCAAGTATAAGCTTGTCTGTTGATTCCCACCAACAAGTTGGTGATTGGCACGGCCTTCCATATAAGGCTTCGAAGGGTGCCATGCCGATGGTGGCTTGGTAACTATTGTTGTACGCAAATTCCACCAAAGGAAGGTGGTCCTCCCACGTCCCTCCAAAGTCAAGGACGCACAGTCTTAGAAGATCTTCCAATGCCCTGTTCTCCCTTTCTGTCTGACCATCCGTCTAGGGGTGATAAGCCGTGCTCAAGCATAACTGTGTGCCTACAGCTTCTTGCAGACTCCGCCAGAATTCACTTGTAAAGATAGGATCCCTGTCACTCACTATGCTGGAGGGTATCCCATGGAGTCGAACAGTTTCCTTGAGATAAAGAGATGCTAGAGATGAGGCAGTCCTTCTACTCTTGACAGGTATGAAGTGAGCGCTTTTCGTTAGCCTGTCTACTATTAACCAAATACTGGTATTGCCCCTTCCGGACCGAGGCAATCCATCAATAAAGTCCATTGAAATGCTATCCCACTTCCACTGTGGGACCTCCAGAGGATGAAGCAGTCCTCCAGGCTTTTTCTGCTCTGCCTTGACTTGTTGGCATATCATGCACTTGGAAACGAACCCAGCCACATCCTTTTTCATGTCGTTCCAAAAGAAAACTCTTTTCAAATCCTTGTACATCTTGTCTCCACCGGGGTGTATTGTCATTTTGGAGTGGTGTGCTTCCTCAAGAACCACCTTTACTAAATCTCTTGCTTGTGGTATGCACAGTCTTCCATCCCGCCTTAGCCAACCCTTTTCGTCGACGGAGTACCAGTTGTGGTGACTAGAAGTCTCACCCCTACTTAGCTTATCAATCACTTCAGCAAGCTGAGGGTCCTCACGTTATGTTGTCCCTATCGAGTCCAAAAGAGTGGGCCGCACTTCTAGTGATGCTAACAATCCGGGTACCAAATCAGATGAAGGCCTAAAGTTGAAACTGGCTATAAACTCCAGGCTTTGCCTTTCTATGAAGAGAGGACTTAAGGTCTGCTTCTTCCTACTCAGAGCGTCTGCGACCACATTGCCTTTGCCAAGAGTATAGGAAATCTCAAAGTCATACGAGGCAAGAAATTCCATCCACCTTTGCTGCCTCAAGTTAAGGTCTTTCTGCGAGAAGAGATATTTCAGAGATTTATGGTCAGTGTATAGTTCAAACTAACTTCTCGCCTAGGAAATAATGGCACCAAGACTTAAGCGTAAAGACAATGGCGGCCAGCTCAAGATCGTGGGTTGGGTAGTTCTTTTCATGGACCTTTAACTGTCTCCCGCCATAGGCTACTGCCCTTCCTTCTTGCATTAATACAGCGCCAAGTCCCGTGCCGCACGCATCTGTATACACTGTAAACATTTTGCTTCCATCTGGCAAGGTCAGAACTGGGGCTGTTGTAAGAGCCCTTTTCAATCTTTGGAAAGCAAACTCACAATCCAAATCCCAAGCGAATGCTAAGTTCTTCTTTGTCAATCTCGTGAGTGGGGCAGATATTTTTGCAAAATCTCTTATGAACTTTCTGTAAAGACCTGCTAGCCCGAGGAAACATCGAACCTCAGTTGCATTCCATGGCGTCTTCCAGTCCTGCACCGCTATTACTTTCACAGGGTCCACTGCTAACCCCTCTTTGGACACTACATGCCCAAGAAACCTCACTTCTTCTCTCCAAAAGTGGCACTTGGAGAATTTGGCCTTTAACTGATGCACTCGAAGAGTCTCCATGATTTCTTTCAAATGCTGAGCATGCTCTTCCTCATTCTTGGAGAAGATCAGAATATCGTCTACGAAAACAACTACAAACTTGTTGAGGAATTCTCTAAATACTCTGCTCATCAGATCCACGAAGTAAGCGGGTGTGTTCGTCAAGCCGAAAGGCATGACAAGCCACTCAAAGAAACCAACTGGGGTTCTGAATGTTGTTTTGTCAATGCTATCCTCAGCCACCCGCAGCTGATGAAACCCCGTAGCCAAATCAAGTTGGGAGAAAACCGACGCTCCTACAAGCTGATCAAACAAATCATCAATTCTGGGAAGAGGGTGTCTATTCTTCTTAGTCAGCTTGTTTAACTCCCTATAGTCAACACATAGATGGAGTGAACCATCCTCTTTCGCTGCGAATACCACTGGAGCACCCCATTCTGAAATGCTCCGTCTAATGAACCCCTTCTCTAGAAGCTCTTTAACCTGCTTACTGAGCTCCTTTCTCTCCCTCGGGGCCATGTGCCTAATAGGTAAAGCAACGGACTTTGCATTATCAATCAGGTATATGCGTAAGTCAATTTCCCGCTATGGAGGTGATCCCTTCACCTCATCAAAGACATCCGAGTATTCACGGGCCACCCTAACCGACAGCAAGTTTTCAACAGAGGCATCTAACGATTCAAGATAACTAAGCATAACAGCATTCAAGGGATTACAAGCAATTTCAAGAGTGTTACCGAGCCGATTCGAAAGCCTAACCACTCTCTTCTCACAATCAAGAATGGCACCATTACTGGATAACCAGTCCATGCCGAAAATTAATCCATATCCCGAGAAGCCCAAAACAAAGGCACTACACCTAAACTCTATGCTTAGAATAGAAAATTTCAAATCCATACAGATCATTGACAAATAAGCTAAGCCCCCAATTTGATTCGAAACAACTAAGGGATCCTCTACCATACTAGTGTCTAGGTGCAGAGATTCTACTAAAGCAGACGAAATAAAAGTGTGCGACACGCCAGAATCAAATAAAGTGCGAACTGGATGATCATAAAGATAAACAACACTTTCTACAGAAATATTTCTACCTCGCTGTTGGGGAGGCGCCACTAATGCATGAACCTGTCCCCCTGAGGTTGATCCAGCCCTCTGTCCCTGCCCCTGTTTCTTTGGGCAGTCCTTAGCCAAGTGGCCCGTCTCTCCACACTGAAAGCATCCACCAGTCATTTTGGCCTTTTTCTTCTTGTAGTCTTTCACTAAATGCCCTACATTGCCACAGTAACTGCACTTTCTATTCTCCCGGGATTTGTTGTCTTTCCCGCCTCTCTTGAAATCTGTCTTTTTAGGCTGTAAGCCCTCTTTCTTTCCTTGAGGCACTTCCAATTTTGCCTCTTTCTTGCCTTTGTCCTCTTCGTGAAGCAATGCCATATCCACCAACCTTTCATAAGTAGCCCCCATGGGTACATGAGTCATGGCCAGGCTGTGCAGTGGTTCGTTTAGTCCTTTAGTGAATCGGAGAGCTTTCTTGTGCTGAGTGTTGACCAAGTCCAGTCTGAACCTAGCCAGCTGGTTGAACTGGTTTACATACTCTTTAACGGTCAGGCTCCCTTGCTTAAGAGATAGGAAGCTCTCCATTTGCAGACTCCTTTCAGCTTGTGAGAGGAATTTCATCTCAAATCTTGCCCTGAAATCCTCCCATGTCTCTACTGACCTTTCAGCATGGGTAACTTCCCACTAGTAGGAAGCCTCATCTTTCAACAACCACACCGCCAGCTGTACTTTTTGTCTGTCCTCAACATCGAAGATGACGAATAAATCTTCGGTCTCTTTCAGCCAGTTCCAAGCTGCCACAAAGGATTCTATTCCATGGAAGTCTTTTCCACCCATAGCCTTAAAATCTTAGCAAAGGCATTAGCACGAGGAGGAGGAGGAGGTGGTGGTGCAGCAGCTGGGGGAGGTGGAACATTTGCTAGGCCTGCTTCGTTGGCCCTCGCCTCGAGGTACCTTCTAAACTAGTCAGGTACCGGTACACCTTCGAGAAGGTTTAGTTCCCCAGACATGCTGAAAACGAAAAAAAAGGAAAGATTCAATATCTAAGGGTAGGTAGATAGTGCATATGGCCTTGGGGGATTATGTCTCTTTTTAAAAAATAAATAACTCAACACTTTTTCTTGAAAAATTCTTCTTTAAACTTTGTTTTGAAAATTAGTTTCAAGAACTTTTTATCTGGTCTGGTAAACCTATGCTCTGATACCAAGTGAAACACCCCACCTCTGTTAAGGTCACTCTCAAACGGAATGCCTTAATTTTGGAGGAGGTTTATAGGTACAAGTCATAGATAAAAAACAAGACAAATATTAAACACAAGTATAAGCAGCGGAAAATAAACCAACTTTCATTTCACAAGTACTTGTCCATACAAATCACTTCCATAAAATAAAACTTTCCATTATTACAACAAATACTATCTTGAATTTAAAACAACTTAAAGAAGCAACATAAATCAAAAACTGCATAAATCCCCACAACGTGTCCAAAAGCCATAGCCATGCAAAGAAGGTCCAAACCGTACATCACTATCCTAAAGCTTGCAAAGAGTCTGATTAGGCAGAATTGTTTCCTCCCTATGGACCAGGGGGGGGGGGGGAGGGAACGAAAGACAAAGGGGCGAAAGAAAAGTAGAGTTGGACATAAAGCCTGGTATGTCTAATGGTACGTTGGTATATGAATAAGAAAAAGGATATGACTGGAATAACTGAAAATGGGAAAAATACTATAAGCTAAGACAAGCGGTTTAGAACCGAAATTACTATCGCACCCCATATTAATCTCTACACCCACTAGTACTTGTTCCGACTGGCACCCCATAAGTCTGGGTGAAATGATCCCTTTTTAATGATCGGCTCCTACTCGCATAAACACCTGTGTCCAACGGCCCCCAAGAGTGTAGCTACCTATGCTAGTCCCACCATGGGGTGTATCAAGTCCCGTGGTGGCGACCCGACACAATTCTAGAATTCAAAGGTACACTACTGGTGCCCAGTGCCTAATTTTTAAACGCCGGAGTGTGTGCACGCCCGCACTCCGTTTGAACCTACACTGCTGCACCACCGCCGTCGCTTTGACCGCTTATAATCAGTCGAGTAATCGTGCCCCACCCTGCCTAGTTTCAGGGTACCCCGATACACCTTATTGGGTTACTGCTAAAATGGGTCCTCATTACTAGGGTTTTCTAGTCTACATGCTAAGTTGGTTAAGTGTCTGTATGAACCTAACCCCCAATCACTAGTTCAGTTAGCATGTGAATTTGTTTAAGTATTTTCTTAAGTGACTTAACACTACCGGTCCTAACTTAGCTTTTTAATTAAAGCCCCAACCACTCACATTAGACACGTGTTGTTGTGGTAACTGGATATGTCGGTCGGTTCCGGCAGGTTTACACCGCAACTCAGTCTAACCTCGGGTCCTTATTAGGCTCAATGCCTTAACCACCCACATTGGATAGGTATTGTTGTGATTACTGGACAGCCGGGCGGGTCCGGGCAGGTTTACATCACAACTCAATCCAACCTCGGGTTAAGCATACTCGTATTTTTCTAATTTACATATTTGTCACTATTCATTTTGTATGTAAATGTTTATGGCCCAATTATCCAAATTCACCAGTTTTGGGTATAACAATTTATACCGCTTAATATGTCACTAGTCATTAGCATGTGCCAAACATGCCAATATAGGTATTTTATTATAAACTCAACGTTATTACCCCCGTCCAAACGTATGCAACATTATAACATATGTTGGGCTTAACAATTTAGCCCAACTTATAAACATGAAAAAAAGGAACACAGAATCATGACATATTCTAGAATTACATAAAAGTGTGTGGCGCATGAACTTGCAGTATAGCGCTTACACTAACATAGATTATGGATCAGGTAAGCTTGCATTCAAACGAGAACATAGCTAACTTGATGTCACATGAAATGGCATACTTTTAAACTTGCCTAAACATGGTTCTATACACATAGAACTAGGCATAATGTCAAGTATGTTACATGTCATAAATTTGTCCACTATTTGTCATGAACCAAGGGTGCAAACTAACTTTACATCAAGTAGTCAATTTTATCATGAAACTAGCATAGTTTGTGTAACTAGAAGGTACTTACATAAACCAAGTTATGACTTGCAAATAAACCCAAGAATATATATACAAGTTTTGGAGTCCTATGGGCAAAAAAGGTCACAATTCTAGAACATGTGTACATAAGCCTTAATTTAGACCTAGAAAATGTGTACAGCTCATACTAGTTACATAATCACAAAGGTGTCGATTTTAGTTTTTGGTCACAAACTTGCAAGTGTCATTATTTTCATACCCAATTATCCAATAGACTTGCATCAATCAACTTATGCCACAAACGTTAGTCACAAACTATGACAGAATCATCACAGAACATAGAATTTACATTATTATATACAAATAGAAAAGCCCCAATTTCATTTATAACAAATTACATCGCAATTTCTAATCATACTCAGAAATTCCATTATACTTACAACAAGCGCTGAAACTTGTTTTCTGGTTTCTGTTATTCTGAATTTGCCAAGCGTTCCCTTGAAGTAGAAAACGATTCATAGAAAATAGATTAGCTTGTGTTCATATTTGATTTGGCTTGTCTTTAAGCTTTTCCTCTTGACGGCTATTCTCAAACTCCTCTCAGCAGCATGTCGGCTCAAGGTTTATTTCTTTGTGTGAATTTTAGTTGAGACTTAGGTTGTATATATATAATTTCAAGTTGATTTGAGCCGTTTGATGAAGACAGAGGAATCCAAGCCGTTCATGCCAAGAGTAGCCAATCAAAATTTGACACGTAAGCCCCAGTGACACACTGGAGCTCAGGAATTTGACCAGAACACAGACCAGCCCAGCCAAGTCGACCAGGCAGGTCGACACCCAGGTCGACACTATGGTCTACTTGGGGTGACCAGGTCGACACCATGGTCGACCCTAGTCCCTGGGCGGGAATTTTCCCGCCCAGTCCAGTTTGAGCATGTTTTTTTGAAATTTGAACTTGAAACTGAGCTGTTTGAATTTTCAATTTAATTCTGAAACTTCCGAAGGTCATAACTCCTTCATACGGAGTCCGATTCACGCAAATTCGGACTCAATATCAAGTAGAATTTCGAGACGAACGCAATGGCGTAAGCCGTTTCCCTTAATTCTTATGTTTTGAATTAAGTATACTTTAATTTATCAATATACTATTAACCGAAAACTCGGGGTGTTACAGGAGCGGTTATGTTTCTATCAATCGTAGGTGACAATATATTCGATACACTCAAGAGAAATGAGTGGTCAATCATGTGTGGGCCGGGTTGCAAGACGTTCTTGTTGAACCCATTGTATTCCTCTCTAGATATATACTATCGGCAGGTGGTTCCATACCTTGTCATAGTTGAGATCCAATCTCCAATAAGATCCTGCGGTTTTAATTGTATACTATATATATGTGGAGCATGAGATGCAAGCATTCTGCTAGTTTGTTATTTATCTGTGATTAGACATTATTATAATATCAGAAAAGTATTGATTTTGAAAATGATTTGGGTTATCGTAAGGTAAAAACCATCCGTGTTTATGTGTGGATCGGTCTTACGATTATCATTTCTTTGAAAAGGATTTTGAAATGTTAAACCGAATGGTTGGAGTTTACTCACACCAGCCCCATGACTGACCCAGAGTTTATTTTGTTTTGTTTTCCCTAAACTCTTGGGTGCCCAAATTTGTATGGGCAGTCAAATAGTTGGGATTTACAAGTACACTAGATGGAACTTGGAGCAGGAGGCTTCAACAGCACTTTATAGCTATTGTTTATGTTCACTGTGATGTAAGTGTTGTACTCTAATATACAAATACATATTTGTGTTTTCAATGCTATTTTGTATACTATATTTTATTCGTTCCGCTGTGAGATTCGTGTTACTTTGATGTTGTTGTGTTCTTCTTCTTCAATTCTAGTAGTTATATTTTATCTATTCTTACCCTCTAACTTCTTTCTATTAGCTATCCAGTATTTCCGATGTCTGAATAGTTGACATTGGTATTTGTGTTGATTTTCAGAGTCGAAAATCCCCGGGTCGTTACAGTGGTATCAAAGCTGAAGGTTAAGTAATTACCTTGGCTCTGTGGCATGACTCAGTAGAGATGGGGTTAGCAATACCCTATATTGAGCTGGAGTGTATATATACGAGTGAACGTATTTGTAGATTTTATAAAAATGATTCTATATTGTGGATATTTGTTGGTTAAGTAGTTTGTGAATTCTGGTCGATCAGTTTGATCCACTGTATCGGTAGGGGTTTCTAAACACTTGAATGCGATAAACCGACACGGTATGTTTTGAAAAGTGGGTAAATGAAATAATTTTACCCCAAATTATATTATGATATAAAGTGTGCCGACCCCAAACCCCCGTTCCACGGTAGCAAGGGTAATCTTTGGAATATAACACATAAACTGATAACAACAAAACAGAAATAAATAAATACACCAGATAATGTATAACTGAATACACTAGAAAAACATAATCATCAGAGTTACACAGTATACATGATCATACTTAGTACAAAATACAGTTCAGCTTTACATAAAATGTCTACAGTGGAAAACAAAACATAATATGTACAACAGTAGCTTAATAGCATAAAAAGAGATAAATGATAGAATCCATCTTCAGCTCCAGCTATCCAAAAAGAGCCTGCTAAAACCTGAATACAAGGTTACCCATGTAGAAATAGGGGCACCTGAGTTTGCAAGTGAAACAAAATACGAGTCAGTCATGGGACTAGTATGAGAAATCTACTTAACTTACTTTAATAATATAGCCAATCACAGGACCATGCCGCTAACGCGGAACGGGTTTACTCCATTGGATTGCCAGTGCTTTAAAACCAGTGAATCATTTAAACATCGCAATGCTTTTTATAAAAATGAAGCCATTATAAGACTCAGTTCCCATCGCACAATGCAACACAAACAGGAGGATAGAGTTTTACCTTATAATAGCCAAAATATGCTTGATACGAGCAAAACAAATCATTTGATATTATTGCTAGTGTTTATTGTTTCAAAAACAATTTCAATCATAACTATCAATCATAGACGGCATTAATGCCCCATACTACTATGTCGCCATATATAGGTATAGAATCAAAACCGCACGATGTCATATTTGGAAACTGGATTTCCGTCATGAATCAAGGCAAGGGATCATCCTTACCGCTTCGGGACGCTCTAGCCCGTGTCTCAGGACCCAGACTTAGGTGGGACCTTGGATCGTCAGGGCTAGTCCACTCGATGTGGATTAAAATGCCTGAACACTGCGTTTCCCTGCCCTATGGGGCGTCAGTGGTCATATCCGACCAAGCCATCGGCTCCGAAGAGACCGAACTAACTGAGGCCTCGCTTTCCATCATCCACATATGTAAAATGCCCGAGCGTGTAAAACCCAAAGCACCACTCCAAGATAGAAGAAAACGCATGTTCTCCCCGAGGTCCTTCTCCCGTTTCTGGCTCATACCAGGGTGTGAGGCTCGCGAAACAATGCTAAACAAAGCTAGCCATTCAAAGCCGTGCTTAGATCATCAACCACAAAGCTCTGCTTTTCAACAAAAGTCTTTGTAATGACCCGAAAATCCGGTCCAATTTGAGATGACCAAAAACATAAGTCCAACCCTAAATTTAAACTGAAAATCAGGAAATTAATAGAAAGAAAACAGAGGGTGAGGAAAGATAAGATAGAAACTTAGAATAGAAGAAGAAGAACAACACAACATCAGAGTAACATGAATCTCACAGCGGAACGAATAACATATAATATATAACATAACTTTGAAATATACATTTGTACTTGAATATACATCATTATCAAAGTACAACACTTACAACACAGCGGAAATAACTATAGCTATATAATCCCGAAGCCTCCTGCTCCAAGCTCTTCTAGTATATCTGTAAATTCCTGACTACTTGACTGCCCGTATAAAATTGGGCACCCAAGAGTTTAGGGAAAACAAAAAAAAAATAAACTCCGGGTTAGTCAGGGACTGGTATGAGTAAAATGGTTTAAAATAGTTTGAGCCATTAAACGATATCTCATAAGACCACGCCGTATAACGGAACGGGTTTTTCCCTTATGAGAATCCAAAATATCTTTATATCAAAAACCTTTTGATATTATAATAATGTCTATCAACCACAATATAATAATCATCTAGCAGAAACGCTTTCATCTCACGTTCTACATATATAGTATACAATCAAAACCGCAAACACGCATTGGGTAATGGATTTCCAACTATGACAAGGTATGGAACCACCTTTCGCTAGTGTACCTCTAGAAATGAATACACTGGGTTCAACAAGAACATCTTGCAACCCGACCACACATGACTGACCACTCATTTCGCTTGAGTGTATCGAATGTATCTCACCAACAGTTGGGATCAGCAACCGTTTCCCGAATGGGACAACATCAACAATAGATTTTTAGAAGTAAATGAAACTCTAGATCAAGTGATTATACACTCTACTTCGGTGTGACCGACTTAGTCATGTTGCCTGCCCGATTTCTATCATTTACCGGATGTGATGCTAGAAGCTACGCTTTATCATTACATCAGATTCACTTCGAATGTCACATCGTCAAATCCATCAAATCACCGATTGACGTCCTCAACCATACATTATGTGTTAGCTAAAAGAAGTTTCCTTCTCCGCTTCCACTCTTGGTATGGTTGGAGAAATCAATATACGTGATCGTCTGGAAATACTCTGTCAGACATCCGTCCATACAAGTCATCCAGGAACAGGATGAACCGAAGGTACTATTCAGTATATCCATCTTAGGCACTGTTATCTAAGACTTATACAATAGCCCTTGCACTTTACTCCGTCTTCAATTATCTTTGGCATATATGATTCGCAACGCTTATGCCAATACAGAGTGGTTCTTTGGATAAAAATCCAATAGGTCTCTCCATATTAACAACGTTAAAATGGTCAAAATTTCGATAGTCTGTGATTTAACCATCCAAGAAAAATAGGTGTGCAAACAACGATATTATTTCCAGATGGAAATTCTATCAATCAAGCATCAATCATATATATATATATATATATTTCCCTACTTTCTACGTTTAGAAAATATACGTTAACACTGGAAAACGTTTCCAAATCTTATCCATATTTCCAATTTCAATATTTGATTACGTTTCTGATTCTATTTGGAAAACATTTCCAAATCTTCTTTACTTGGATTTAAAACAGATGTTTAAATCAACATCGCGACGACAACTCAAACCACTATACTCATTTACTAAATTCACTTAACCACTTTCACTCTCGAACCTTAACCATTTCTTAATTAAAAACGAAGTCAATCAAGTTGGGGTATAACTACCTCTCAGACCTTAACTGAACAACATTTCAAATCTCGAAATAGGGTAAGTTTATCATTTAACTTTTTAACACTTCTCCTTACTTAACTCCTTTAACTCTGTTCGAATAACTAATATTTGGTAATTGTATTTAACTTTATTCGATAACTCTATTTAACTTTATTCGAATCACTAATATTCGATTAACTTAATTGATTCTATTCGAATAAACTATATTCTATTAACTCCTTTTACTTCTTATTCGAATAAACTATATTCGATTTACTCAATTGATTCTACAAATCGATAACTCATTTCGATTAAACTATATTCGATAAATCTCTTTTACGAGTCACTCGATTTGAAAACCTTTCTTCGAATAAACTATATTCGATAACCCCTTAAACTCTATTCGAATAAACTATATTCGATAATTCCTTTGGATTAACTCTATTCGAATAACTAATTCGAATAACTCTAGTTTGGTTTAACTCTATCGATTTACTCTAACTGATTAACTCTAACTGGTTTAACTCTAACTGGTTTTACTCTAATGGTTTTACTCTAACTGGTCAACTCTTATTCGAATAACTAATATTCGATTAACTCTATTCAACTAACTCGACTCGAATAACCCCTTTCGAATAACTAATTCGATTTACTAACTTTCGAATACCATATTCGATTTAACTCCTTTCGAATACCATATTCGATTTAACTCCTTTCGAATACCATATTCGATTTAACTCATTTATTCGCTTTATAAAGATTTCTTTTTTAACAATGTTTATTCATTTTTAAAGATTTACTTTTAGTATTGGTTCTCCACTTTAAAATGATTTCCTTCTTATAACAGTTTCCTTTTATAACGTTTTCCCTTTTTCTAAATATCTCCTATTTATAAATATTCCAATTTATAAATATTTCTTATTTATAAATATTCAATTTATAAATATTTTATTTTCAAATATCACTTTGAAAATATTCCCTTATCAACATTTCGGTATGTTATGGTATTCAACATATCAAATCACGATGATCAGTATCGTCCAAACACATATAATCGACAACAGATTATATATCACATCATATATCACAATATATGAAAAATAGTAAAATAAATGTTGAGGGATCCAGTTGGATTCCTCGAACCTGTTTCCCTGCATCACATATGTTAAACAATATAGATAACATCACTTTCAATTCCATATGATATATTCTGTTAAACAGAATCAATATAGAAATTCAACTAACTGACTAGCAGTTCAATCAAACAGTCAACACATAGTCAATCAGCCAATATTTAACAGCTCTACAAATACAACATGAATTGATAAACTATTCAGAGTTAGTGAGATTTACTCACATTTGCAGTTCATCGTTAAAGAAAGATAAACTGCTATTTGATTTGAATCAAACAGATTATTTTGCCATAAATTCAAATGAGCTCCACTCCACTCCCCGTCAGTTCCATTGGGTAGTGTCCGTCCATACGATCCTAACGGATCTTGCTTCGCTGGATTTCGATAACATACGAACAAGATATCGCATTTACAAATTTATACTTCATATAAATTTATTTAAAACTTAACGAAATTAAATGTTGGGCTTTACCACTCGAAACAAGGCCCATCCACGTTGCAACACCCACACCCGCTCAATACATCTTCCCCAAACGATGATACAGGAAACCGTTCACCATTTCCTCCGTTCCTTCACCTCGTTCTGCTCCTGTTTCATCAACTAAAAATCAAATGAGTAAAACCATGCTCCCTCTCTTCGATTCATCTTCAACACCATACCCTACATAATGAACTCGATCATCCTCATCCCAGTTCCGTCGAGCATCAGGCGTTACTTCCCTGGGAAACCACTGACCACATTTACAACCGAAATCCACTAAAAGCTCGGGGATGACGCCAAATCCAACACTGATCCCAAATCAATACTCGAACTCACCCATTATAGCCTATAATTTTCGAAGTGCTAAACCCTAGAACTGCTCTGTGTATTTTCGCAATCCGAGAAACACGATCGAACTTTACAGAAAGGACACGAGCTTGAAGCTCCTTCTCCAGTGGTCTCATATATATGTGTATTGATTTATAGAAATTCCTTTGATTTCCTTTGGATTTTTAAAGCTGTTGAATTCATTTTCCAGGAAAAGATACGGAGGCGGAAAAGTTTGACTGTGGAAAGTTGGAATTAGGTTTTAGAAGGTAAGGGTGGTGTATTTATAATGGAGACAAATATCTAGATATTTGTAGAAGGAATATTCCGCTATATTCTCCATCGTTAATTCGTCTTCTAAAAATACGTGTGCCCACACACGCTACCTAAAAATCACGAAACTGGACAAGCGGCTACAGTTTGACATTACGGTCCCAACGAAACTGGTTTCGTCGAATTCCGACTTCGTTTGCTCACACAGTGTATTTTTGACCGTTGAAATACTGACTGTTTTTCACTCTAAAAATCCCTACGGCCACACAGTGACTCTAAAAATCATGGAACTTGCCATCTAACAATAATTTAACATTGCAGATCCAACAAAATTAGTTTCGTCGAATTCCGACTTCGTTTGCAAAATCAGCTATTTTTAAAGAGCTGAATAACCCATTTAAATATATAAATTTATTTAAATATAATTAAATTAAATATAAATAAATTTCATATATCATATATATTCACCGAGGAATATCATACAGCTCAGAATAAATCCTGTACGTATTTCTAACTCAATATTCACTTCTGGGTCAACCCGATATTTGATTTATATTGAAATTCCTTTTTAAAATATAAATAATTCCTTTATAAATTATAAAGGAATTCCACAGTGACTTTTCTAAAATTTGATTTGGATGTAAATCAAAATCTATACGACGAAATCTCGATTTTTCTCTTCCACTAGAAAGATATACTCCACCAGCTCCTAACGTTTCTTGTTTCACAGAAATCCGATTGAAACTGACCCTGTACATTCAGTTGAAGTTCGAATCGCCAATTTACAAACTGCAGCGCCATTTCGAGCTCGATTTTAATTATATTATAATTATACGTTCAAACGGTCGTTTATATAATATATTCGTTATTCAAATTCAATTCCAAGCTGAATTAAATATCACAGATGATCCGGTTCACACCATATCGTCATTTCAGCCAATTCTGATTATTTCAGAATTAAATATATTATTTAATTTATTATTTTAATTAAATATTCACCATTATTTAATTCCACGGCCATTTAATTCACTATATCACTATTTATATAATTAAATAAATTAATTATAATTCCTTTGCCAATGCGGGTCATTACAGTCTTGATCACAGCATCTCTGCATGCCATGTTGTTAATATACAACGTCAGACACACATCCATTTACAAGTCCGTTCTGGGTCTAAATGAAACCGGAGGCACCTTATACCTTGCACATCCGTACAATCAACAAGTACGTCCAGACGGCTACCACTTTAGCCCCTTCAAGTTAGTTACTTCCATCGTGAGCATCAGTAGCACCCATCCATTCGATGTGAAGATCGTCGGTCTTGCACCGTCTTCATATCTTCGACTTCTAACCGTTGATCAATTATTTGAAATGAGAATTAACTCAGCCTTTTTAAACAATTCACGTATATTTAGAATTCAAATCAATTCATTTCAATGGTTAAATTATTCAACATCAATAATTCAGTTCATTAATGTAAATTTCACATCAAACACATTCAACCATCAAATATCCAATAAACCGAGTAAATTCATCTTATTTTCGTCCCAAAACGTTTATAATGTTTTATAACGATTTATTGCTATTTTTATTTATTTAAAAATAGTCAATTCATTCAAACAACGCTTCAGGCCATAACGCGACCATGGCGCTGTTTTTCTTCAGATTTGATTTACCCATATCTCAAAATCCAACTGTTGGATCTTTACAAATTTTATATCATTAGAAAGACCTTTTCAAAACGAATCCAACGGTTCCAGTTTTGGGAAAATCCGATGGTCGGATCTTCCGGTACAATCGTTTGAAGTTACGATTTCAAAATACGAACTGCAGCGTCGTTATTCGATTTATTTTAATTATATATATATAATCGATTCTAGCGCTGTTTTTCTTCAGATTTGAATTAAACACTCCAAACAATCCAACCGTTGTATCTTTACAAAGTTGATGTCGTTGGAAAGATATTTCCAAAGCGAACCCAATGGTTTCGGTTTCGGGAAAATCCGATGGTCGGATCTCTCGCAATAATCATTTGAAATCACGGTTTCAAAATACGAACTGTAGCTTCGTTATTCGATTTGTTTTAATTATATTTATAAATATATATATATAAATATAATTCATTCTTTGATTTCAAAACCATATTCATTTCATATATGTGATAAAAATGATATTCTTATCCAACAGATATTTATTTCAACACCTCGCTATTTTTAACAATTCATATATATAACAAAAATGTGATTTTTATTTGTAAAACAATTTATTTCAAAACACGATTATTTTATATACTTCATATAAATGATAAAAATGTGATTTTTATTCTTCAAACCATTTCTACTTCATTCATTCGATAAAAATGTTATTTTTATTGTTCAAACCATTTCATTCCATTTATTCGATAAAAATGTTATTTTTATAATTCAAACCATTTATTTCATTCATCACATGAATATATTTCAATGCATGAAAATAAATCAAACACAGAAATATTTCAGAAAATTTCGGCAGCATAACGGCAGGGTAGTTAAAACCGGCACCGTCCCTAGTACGGCTCCTCGCTCTACCTTAAAGCCTCGCAGCTTTTGACAATGGGGATTTCAATATCTAGTTCGTACGTAGACGAATTTTTCCCATATACTAATCCTATTGGGATTTCAACCACAATCAGTCACTTCCAATCAACCATTCATGATATTCACCAAATTTCACATCAACCAAATCCACACAATATCACAACCAATATATATCGTCCATGATCTGTGGACGAGGGGAGTATATATATATATAGATATTCGTATATAAATATATTTCGATTTCATTTCAATATCATTTCAATTTCATTCAACGCATATATGATTTCTACAATGCATATATAACTTATACATCGAACATACAACTTATACAACGCTTATACATGAGGTGTACAACGCTTATATAAGTCATACATCAATTATATAATTTATACATCGTCTTTTCCATATCGTTTATAAACCAGAAATCTCACATTGGGTTCCACTTCTCCAAAAATTGTAGAAGGCTCAAAAAAATATCCGGTCTCTTCTAGAATGTAGAAGACGTCCTCACGGTCCCAGTGTCTCTTGTTTCATTGGATTTCGACCACATAGCAAAAAGATACGATTTTTATAAGTTAATCGTACTTTGCAATGCTTTATAGTGTTAAAACCATTTAAAATAAAACCAGCCGATACCTCTCTGAAAAGGTTCGAACCTAGGTTTGAAGATTGCGCAAAATCCGGTGCGCTAGAGGAGGATCGGGTTGTACCACGTGACAGGGCCAGGAGAGGCGCGACTAACGGTGGTGGAGGCATAAGGTGTGACGCACCCAGGTGATGGCGGCGGCGCTCAAAAGTCCAGACCTTTGAGAGGGTGATTCTCGCTTTCCACTTGATGATAGTCGATGAATCGCATATGGATTTAAAGAGGAGGTTTAAATCTACAAAAATCCCGACAGAACCGTTTGATAATTTGGAGTGGATTGGGAGATTTTGAGGAGAGAAGGTGTTGAGGTAATTCTGTCGTTCGCAGGAGGGGGTAGCGGGTTTTATCCGTTGATCGAGAAAATAGAAAGTGAAATTCTATTGGTCCAGGAATTTTATATTTATTTTAAATTCTTTTAAATCTAAAAATACCCTTTACCACATACGAACTCCAATCCAAGCCCAACGACTGTCACCCGTAGCTAAATACCCCCATTCCGAACACAATGGGATATGTTTCGTAGGCCCATTCGACTGTTTTAGTCAGTTTCTCTTTAATTTAAAATATAAAACATTCAATATTTGATTTGAACGTACATTTCAATCTGCCTTGGCCACAAACTAATTCAAAAAATTCCTGAAAAATTTATCTAGCTATGTTGGGACGATACGGTCCCAACAAATCTGATTTGGTCGAATTCTGAGACCGTTTGCAAAATGGCCATTTTCTGGTCGATCCAATTTAATTAAAATCAACCAAACACATTTTCCTTCGCCACGCCCACATATTAACTTCAAAAATTATGGAATTTGAAACCTAGTAATAATTTGACATCCCGGATCCAACCAAAGTGGTTTCGTCGAAAACGGAGGCCGTTTGCAAAATGGCTATTTTCAGGGGCTATATAAATTCTATAGCGACCATATTGAAGGCCATAACTTTTGATTCCCGGTATGAAACTTCGATTTTTCAGATTCGTTAGAAATATATTCATAAACAGATTTAAATATTTTTGGTTTCACTAAAATTCGTTTTAATTTGCACCCGGTACAATCAGTCAAAGTTCGAATTCAAAATTTTAAACTGCCGCGCCATTTTAGGCCTTGTTTATAATTAAAAATAATTATATTTATTTTCAAACATCGATTCAAACATACTTTTCGTCGTTATTATTTAAAATAATTTATTTTTAATATTTAAAATCCACTAAAATAGCCAAATTAAAAATTTTAAACTAGTTCTGATTTTCCGGGTTGTTACACAAAGAATGATTTGTATTGGAAATATTATAGAATATTGGATGTGTTGGTTATCATTATAACCGAATAAGATTATAAAAATAAAATGGTTATGTAAATAGCCAATAAGGATTCATATAAGTGTAATATGTGAAATCAGATGAAGTAAATCTGAATTTAAATCAGAACTGGAATTAAAACTTTGGAAATTTGAAAAAAATGTTTATAAATGGATTGAATTACATATATGATAATTTTAAAATCCTGGGAGATTTTAAATTGTTTGACTAGAATTGTGAGCGATATTTTGAAATAATTTCAAAATAGAAATGATTAAGAAATGGTTTTGAAAAGTGATATGGTATTGAACTCACTTTGATAGCTGGGAAATAATTCTGATGATGCTGGCCACATCATTAGTGTTCATTTTCGAGTTTTAAGTGACGGATTACTACTAAAGTGAAATTTTTTGAATTGTTTTGAGACAAACAAGATTGTTTGAAATCCGAAAAGGGATATTTGGTTTTAGAAAAGAAAAGCTATTTAAAATTCCCAGGAATAGACTGTTTGAATTAAAATCATATTGAATTGAAATTTGTGAAAACAAATTGAAATTGGGTTAAAGCCAGTTAAGTGGAAGCTGTATTGAAATGGAGTAATATCAAGTCAAATTGGAATTTGGTATATAATTGGACTCGGTTGAGTAAATGGTTTGATTTTTGAAATAAAAAAAATTAGAAGTGTCACTATGGGACGAAGATAACTGATTAGAGGAATGAATTAGTAAATGGAATATATGGATTGAACTTAACGAAGTTAAGTATAGTGGATTGATGAGTTAGGAGTTTGGAATCAAGAATGGAACTTTGGTTTGAAACGGAATTTGGCCTGGATACGTGAATGATTTGGTTTTGAGGATAAAAATTGGAAATTGATTGGAATGATATTGGTATATGCAGAATTGGTGACAGATGGAAACGATATAATGGTATGTCCGACAAAAAGGTGCATGTTTACTTTTATAAGAGTTTGGTGATTTATGAGCCTGTTTGGCAAGCCGCTTGGCTATTTGATTTTTCTTTTGGGTTGTAGAAGGCCTAGAGAGGCAAGTTGTAGTTGTACCGATTGAGCCGTACAAATGAGATGCTAGCGAAATTTTTCAGAAATTTTGGGTGTTAGAAAATTTTCAGGATGTTTGAAAATATTCATGAATAGAAATTGTAACACCCCACCTCCGCTAGGGTCACTCACAAAGGGAATGCACTAGCTTTGGTGGAGCATTATCTAGGTAAACATACGTAGAAATATTACAAGACAGAACATATAAAACAGCGGAAGAAAAACCAAATTTCATTGCTTTAAAATATAGAAAGGTCTAAAGCCTTTTACGTCAAAATGCCATTAAATCCATCACATCGAAATTTGTCTTGCAATAGTAAAGAAGCATAAAACCATAGTCATAAATAATTCCCCAAGTGAAACAGTAAAGCAACCATAGCCAAGAGAGATCCAAGCAGCACATGAAAGAGCCGTGGAGCTTGGTAAGATCCGAACTAAGCTGTATTTCCACCCTGCGAACCTGGGGGGAAACGGAAGAAAAAGAGGCGAAACAAACCGGGTCAGTCATAAAGACTGAGTAAGTCCTAGTGGCTTTCAGCATAAAAACAGGTGAAGATAATATGGCATGAATAAGCTGAAAGTAAACATAAGCATGATGACAAGGTAAGCTACAGGCACGATGAATCAAGTATAACATTGCAAGGTTCCCATTCAAGATGAACTAAGTATAGTTTTGCAAGATTTCTATCAAGCATCGCAAGATTTCTCTGCTTCACCACTAAAATGATATCTATTTGCTCTACACCACCTAACTAGTGTCCCAACTCGTAATCTATATAAAATGATAAAATCATAACGTGATCCAATCCCCGAAATTAAGGTTTCTTTCACATGTACATCTATTATTTATTACCTAGATCTAATCTAGGGTTTTCTATCGAGCGCTTCCTAGATTCAACCAGGATTTATGCCACCTAGGTCCAACCAAGGGATTATACTACCTATTGAACACTTCTCGGATTTAGGGTTTATGCCACCTAGGTCCAACCTAGGGATTATGCTACCTATGTGTGTCATACGGCCCCAATGATTGTAGATACCTATGCTAGTCCCACCATGGGGTGTATCAAGACCCATGGTGGCGGCCCGACGCAATTCTAGAATACATAGGTTATACTACTGGTGCCCCCAGGGCCCTGTTTGTCTGCTCCGAAGTGTGTGCACGCCCGCACTCCGTTAGAACCCACACTATTGCACCCACCGCCGTCACTTTGACTACTTAAAATCAGCCCAGTAATCGTGCCCCACCCTGCCTAGTTTCAAGGTACCATGATACCTAATTGGGTTACTGCTGAAATGGGTCCCCGTTACTAGGGTTTCCTACTGGTTAAGTTTGTGGGCCTATATATACAGATATTACCCACCTTCCCGTGATGTACTTAACCCACCGATTCAAGCATGCTTATTAATGGTTAAGTTTGTGGGCCTATATTTACTAATATTACCCACCAACCCGATATGTACTTAACCCTCTCTGTCCTTCACGTTAGGTTGGTTAAGTGTTTTCTCTTGTTTTACATAACCCTACCACACATCATGTTATATCGGTTAAGTATTGTTCCTTGTGTTACTTAACCCTACCGCAAGCCTTGTTATACTGGCTAAGTGTTCTCCCTTATGTTAACTTAACCCCACCACATGTCATGTCATATTGGTTAAGTGTATATTGACTTAGCCCACCTACTTATCATGTTGTGACGGTTAAGTGTTACCCTCTGTTGTTACTTAACCTTACCACACATCACGTTATATTGGTTAAGTTCATGTTAACTTAACCCCATCCACCAGTCATATTATAATGGTTAAGTGTTACCCTCATGTGTTTACTTAACCCTACCACGCATCAGGTTATATCGATTGGGTGTTATCAACCTATTCAAGTTAGCCCAACCCATCCGTTAGTCATGTTATAACGGTTAAGTGTCATTAGCCTAGCCACATTACTTAACCCACCCATTCATATCATATTGGTTAAGTGTCATTAGTCTAGTCATATTACTTAACCCACCCATTGGTCTGATTAACATTTTTGTTGGTTGAGCCTACATTTATAAGTTTTACATGTTCTTAACTCATACCGGTTAGGTCCACATTTATATGTCAAATTTCCATGTCATCCCACCTAACCCTCTAACCATACCCATGTCTTATTATGGTTAGTATTCCTTAATTCATTCATTATGACGAACGAATCATGACCTCTCACATTAGGCCGTGCATTTTGTGGCCACTGGATTTGCCGGGTGGTTCCGGGCAGATTTACACCAAAAACTGGGTCTAACCTCGTGTCGTAAACCGTTACGCCTACAATTTGGCCTTTGACCTCTCACATTAGACTGACACTTTGTGGCTACTGGATTTGCCGGGCGGTTCCGGGCAGATTTACACCACAAACTGAGTCTAACCTCGTGTCAAAGGTTCATTAATGGTCGTATTCCACCCAAAATCCCAATATCAGTTCATGTGTTTAACATATAGAAATGTTCATGATTCACGTTTTTGTCCCAAAACGTATTCCCAAATTATTATCATAATTCACTATAAGGTTATGCCAAGTTTTAGCCTTTTATTTACAATACATGCCAACTACCCAAAACCCAACTTAGGCGCGTTCATATTAAACTTTTTCCAAGTCATAAATTATCATATATGTTTCTATTCCAAATTTCACATAATTAACATATGCCCCAGTTCTAGATTATATGTAAATTTTACATATGTCCAATTCGTACCAAATTTACGTATGTTCAATTTATGCCATTTTACATGTATGCCAATTTTATGCCATTTTACCGTATCAAGTTCTAGCCAAAATTACATGTATCAAGTTTCATACCCAATAAACCCAAATCATGATTCACGATGTAGTTATCCCAAACTATAATCTTTTTATTACAATACATGTCAGTTGCCCAAGTTCATAATACATGTTTATGCCAATTATCAATTTTACAATTGCTTTCATGTTCAAATTCCCAATTCTGCATATGCCTAATTAACATAAGCCCAATCTTTTGATTTAATTTACATAGTCCAAAACTCGTGATTTAATTTACATGCCAATTCATGTATGCCCAAACTTTCAAGTTCAATTATATTGACAATACCCAAATTTCAAATTTCATGTTATGCCATCAATTCCACCACACACATATATCCAAATAGGTAATATCCCAATATTTCCCCGTATACAAATCGCACGTATATCGTAGTTTAGGCCTAGGTCCGAAATTGACCAAGGTTCATCAAAAGAAAATAAATAGGGGAAGGAGAATTTTGCATAAAAATAAGACCAGAGAGAAAAACATCATCACAGGCATGAAGATTACAACTTGATAATGAATCCAGAAAGCTGATTTACAACAGGATGAATAGATCATAAACTAGACATGGAAATAAAGATAGACAAGTCTCAAAACTCAAGATCCAAGAAGCAACAGAAATAGATCGATAAACATACTTAAATCCAATTTTGCTTCATCACATGCCCATATTATATTTAAATATTTTAATTTGAAAATAACTAGAACTTACAGGGCATGGCTAACGAATTAAGAACTGAAATTGTCATAGAACGTTGTAGTAGTGTTAATTTATTGTTTGAACCATTGTTGAAGCTTTGTTCTTCGAATTGATTTGAGTTTGAATGCTTTTACTTTGATTTGGAGGCGGAGGCTATGGTTCAAGAGGGAATTCAACAGCATAATAGTGTAAGAATGATTTGATATGAATTAGGTTAGGTCTAAGGGTATTTTTATAGGTGTAGCAACTAGTTTAGGCCCTTAGATTAACCCTAGAATCAATCCGGACCATCAAAACATGACTAAGGCTTCAAAAATGAGTTTTGGGTCAAAACAGGCCAACCAGGTCGAGCTGTAGGGGGGAGGTCGACCATATGGTCGACCACATGGTCGACCTAGCCCCCAGGTCGACCTGCATGATTCTGTGCTGCCTAAAATCTGCTGAATCTTCTACAGGCCATAACTTCTTCATCCGGACTCCGATTTTCGAAAACTCGGACGCTATTTCATGTAAAATTTCGAGACAAACGCAATGGCATGGCCCGTTTCCCTTGATTCTAATTTTAAAAATTAATTATACCCTGATTTCTAGTTTCAACATGTTATTAAAATTCGGGTTGTTACATTCTCCCCTCCTTAAAGGATTTCGTCCCCGAAATCTTCAAGTTAAGAAGAATGTGTCCTACCATCCAATCATCCATCTACTCAATCATCTATCACAGGCATCCATTGTCCTTAAGAGATTTCTAATGTTGTATGAACGTATGCAGAAAGTGTGTGTATATGTTCCTTATCTAATGCAAATGATCATGCCTGATTGATCTTCTTAATGCAAAATATGTTTAGTGCCATGAGTCCAACATGTATGCAAATAGTCCTAGTCACATAAACACTACATGTGTGCACAAACATCCATCCATATGCAACATCCACATGATATCACATTCAAATTCGTCCATAAACAAATATAAACACTCATGCATATGCAATATGAAAGGTGACTGAGCCGATCTAGTGTTTAATGTACGTGTATATGCAATCACGAGCAACCATTAGCAGCCACTTGCAACCACTTGCAACCATCAATCATAACGTGTCTCAAACACATATTTACACCCAATTGTTCCAACCTAAAGGTATAGTTGAATGATAGAAGCAAGTAAAGAAAAACTTTGTACCCTAAACACCAGCCTAAAACCAATATATATGATTCTAGGAAACCAAGCATGATAAACTCCTTTTAGGTCGCAAGAAATCCCTTCCTAAATCCAACCCATATCCTATAAAGCCCAAAAAGTTTAGTTAACCCAACGGACACCCTCAAACCCTGACATATATCACAACCAGATGAATCATACTCCTTATGGGGTTTGCAACAGAAATAAGATTGAGAATAGGACCGAGAAGATATACATAAAAGATAGCATGCAAGTAAGCTCTACAGGAAAAGAGGGATCAAGGATATACTCTTAAAAAGAGATATGATGCGCGTATCTAGTCTTCAATCTTCTAAGTCGCATTTCCTTGAGCTTAACTCCATTGTGCTTTGTCCATCTTTAACTTCATAATTTCTTAGCTTCTTAACTCTTGTTTCCAAAATATGAGTTGGAACTCATTTCACTGTTGTCTCTCGTCCCATTTTCCCTTATCCTCCTTCTAGTATACTCGGCTCAAACATAACTGCGTACTCATGGTTTCATGCAAGCTCTCCAAAATTCACTAGTGAATCTCGGATCTCGTTCACTTACTAGAAGGTATTCCACATAAATGAATTATCTCTTGAAAATAAACAAATGCCAACCATGTTGCCAAGTGTACTTACTAAGGTGATTTTATATAACTCATGCATAAGCGAGATGAACCATCCGCCTTAGTGGTGAACATTACTCGAGCGGATCAATAAATATATTAAGAGATTCTAGGTAACTAAGCATGGCAGAACCCTAAGGGTTACACTAGACTTCGAGGGCATTACTGGGGCAAGTCAAGAGTCTAACTACCCACTTTTCATACTCGAGAATGGTATTATTTCTGGATAACCACTCCATCCCTAGAAACAACCCATAGCCCAAAAACATAAGCATTACTTCTAAACTCAACACTTAACATAGACATTCTCAAATCCAAACAAGTCATGAATAAATGAGCCGATTCCCTAACAGGATTTGAGAATAAAATGGGATCCTTTATGACGCTAGTACTAAGGTGCAGAGACTCAACTATCGAAGCAGAATTAAAAGGATGCGATGTACAAAAACAAAGTTCTAATGGGATGATAGAAAAGAAAAGCTAAACCTTTAACAGAATCGTTACCACCTCTCTTAGGTACGCTAGTAGTGAGAGCATACAATTGCACTCTCGACGATCTTGTTCTTTGCCCTTGTCCTTGTCCTATAATACTTATTACATGTCCCTTTTCACCATACTAAAGATATTCTCTCTTGTCATGGGTTTTTATTATTCTTTCACTTGGCCTCTTTCCTTTCACCTTTTTCCTCTTCGTGGATTAAGCCATATCAACAAGTTCCTCATCCTTAGACTCGTGTTCTTTATCCTCGTTCCTACTATCCTTGTATAGCTTGTTGAAAAGTTTCTCGAAAGCTACTTCCATCGTACGACAACCCTATAAAGCTTGAGATAAGATTAGTCGCAAGTAAAACTACTACGGCTACAGATGGAGGTTGGACACTACTTTGCCCTCCGACATGTGTCGCATGCCTACAAACTATGGTGAAAAAGAAAGAGAGGAGAGAATCAAAAGATAGTTCATATGGCTTTGGGGATTATGCCTTTTGTAAAACAAAACTTTTCTTTAGAAAAATGCTTCTTTGTAAACGTTTTGAAAATAATTTCAGAAGGTTTTTAAAAGCTTTTGCCCAGTCTGGTAACCTTCTGCTCTGATACCAAATCTAACACCCCACCTCCATTAGGGTCACTCACAAAGGGAATGCACTAGCTTTGGTGGAGCATTATCTAGGTAAACATACACAGAAATATTACAAGACAGAACATATAAAACAACGAAAGAAAAACCAAATTTCATTGCTTTAAAATCTAGAAAGGTCTAAAGCCTTTAACATCAAAATGCCATTAAATCCATTACATCGAAATTTTTCTTGCAATAGTAAAGAAGCATAAAACCATAGTCATAAATAATTCCCCTAGTAAAACAGTGAAGCAGCCATAGCGAAGAGAGATCCAAGCAGCACATGAAAGAGCCGTGGAGCTTGTTAAGATCCGAACTAAGCAATATTTCCACCCTGCGAACTAGGGGGGAACGGAAGAAAAAGAGGCGAAACAAACCGGGTCAGTCATAAAGACTGAGTAAGTCCTAGTGTCTTTCAGCATAAAAACAGGTGAAGATAATGTGGCATGAATAAACTAAATGTAAACATAAGCATGATGACAAGGTAAGCTACAGGCACGATGAATCAAGTATAACATTGCAAGGTTCCCATTGAAGATGAACTAAGTATAGTTTCGCAAGATTTCTATCAAGCATCGCAAGATTTCTCTGCTTCACCACTAAAATGATATCTATTTGCTCTGCACCACCTAACTAGTGTCCGAACTAGTAATCTATATAAAATGATAAAATCATAACGTGATCCCAAACCCCGAAATTTTAAGGTTGCTTTCACGTGTACATCTATTATTTATTACCCAGATCTAATCTATGGTTTTCTATCGAGCGCTTCCTAGATTCAACCAGGATTTATGCCACCTAGGTCCAACCTAGGGATTATGCTACCTATTGAACACTTCTCGGATTTAGGGTTTATGCCACCTAGGTCCAACCTAGGGATTATGCTACCTATGTGTGTCATACGGCCCCCAATGATTGTAGATACCTATGCTAGTCCCACCATGGGGTGTATCAAGACCCATGGTGGCGGCCCGACGCAATTCTAGAATACATAGGTTATACTACTGGTGCCCCCAGGGCCCTCTTTGTCAGCTCCGAAGTGTGTGCACGCCCGCACTCCGTTAGAACCCACACTATTGCACCCACTGCCGTCACTTTGACCGCTTACAATCAGCCCGGTAATCATGCCCCACCCTGCCTAGTTTCAGGGTAACATGATACCTAACTGGGTTACTGCTGAAATGGGTCCCCATTACTAGGGTTTCCTACTGGTTAAGTTTGTGGGCCTATATATACAGATATTACCCACCTTCCCGTGATGTACTTAACCCACCGATTCAAGCATGCTTATTAATGGTTAAGTTTGTGGCCCTATATTTGCTAATATTACCCACCAACCCGATATGTACTTAACCCTCTCCGTCCATCATGTTAAGTTGGTTAAGTGTTTTCTCTTGTTTTACTTAACCCTACCACACATCATGTTATATCGGTTAAGTGTTGTTCCTTGTGTTACTTAACCCTACCGCAAGCCTTGTTATACTGGCTAAGTGTTCTCCCTTGTGTTAACTTAACCCCACTGCATGTCATGTCATATTGGTTAAGTGTATATTGACTTAGCCCACCTACTTATCATGTTGTGACAGTTAAGTGTTACCCTCTGTTGTTACTTAACCTTACCACGGATCACATTATATTGGTTAAGTGCATGTTAACTTAACCCCATCCACCAGTCATATTATAATGGTTAAGTGTTACCCTCGTGTGTTTACTTAATCCTACCATGCATCAGGTTATATCGATTGGGTGTTATCAACCTGTTCAAGTTAGCCCAACCCATCCGCTAGTCATGTTATAACGGTTAAGTGTCATTAGCCTAGCCACGTTACTTAACCCACCCATTCATATCATATTGGTTAAGTGTCATTAGTCTAGTTATATTACTTAACCCATCCATTGGTCTGATTAACAGTTATGTTGGTTGAGCCAACATTTATAAGTTTTACATGTTCTTAACTCATACCGGTTAGGTCCACATTTATATGTCAAATTTCCATGTCATACCACCTAAACCTCCAACCATACCCCCGTCTTATCATGGTTAGTATTCCTTAATTCATTCATTATGACGAATGAATCATGACCTCTCACATTAGGCCGTGCATTTTGTGGCCGCTGGATTTGCCGGGCGGTTCCGGGCAGATTTACACCACAAAATGGGTCTAACCTCGTGTCATAACACTACACCAAAACAGTGGATTCCCAACAAGTATATGTGTTACAAATAATTTCTGTAACACTTTTATGTGTCACCAACAGCGTGTGAGGAATTTCCTGTAACACTTATAAGTGTTACGAACAGAGTAACCGCTAACACTTATAAGTGTTACAAGCATATTCATTGCTAACACTTATAAGTGTTACAAGCATATTCATTGCTAACACTTATAAATGTTGGAACTATAAGATATGGTAACACCTATAAGTGTTACAAACATATTCATTACTAACACTTATAAATGTTGGAACTATAAGATATGGTAACACTTATAAGAGTTACAAACATATTCATTGCTAACACTTATAAATGTTGGAACTATAAGATATGGTAACACTTATAAATGTCAGTATCATAATCCTACTAACTCTTATAAATGTTAGCATACAAAAATTGCTAACACTCATATAACATATTTTTATGATTTTCAATCACATATATAATTCAACATATCAATTCAAAAAAAAGTATTTGGTACACTTCCATATTTCAAATTTAATAATGTCACTTTTGCATAATGCTTCCAATTTCAAAATACCAAAATATCAAGTTCGAATTATAAAAAGCAATACAAAGTTTTACTAAAGATACACTGAATTTTACATACTGCGAAGGCGAAATTTGGACCATATCACAAAGCCTCCATCCGAAAATAAAGCTTGTAATGTCCTTTTTGAGGATGAAGCAAATGATTTACCGTTGATTTGGATTGACACTTGATTCGCCACTTGACTTGCAACTTGATTTTGTAATTCCATAGACCATTGATGAAAATCGTCTTTTTATTCTTGTCGGCAATTGCTTTTGAAGCTTGTATCATCTTTGCTTGCTTTACGGAAGAAGTGGAGCTAATTGCACGACAATAATTTTTCCTTTTATCAGAACCAAAAACTTCGGAGATAGGATCATTGTCAAAATCACACATATTTGCTTTCTCGTTGCCATTACATTCCAAATTATGTTTTTTTCCTCCTCCACAAGTGCCTACAAAATATAAATGCACTCATTTTTTTAGAATAACAAATTGCAAAACTGATAAATAACAATTGTAATTGCAAAATTGCAAAATTGACAAATAACAAGTGTAATCGCAAAAATGACAAATTCAATACAAGCTTTTCAGCTTCAGTCGAAACTAAGCTGCTCAGTTTCAAATTGGAAATGAGCCAAAAGGCTCAGTTTCGATTCGCTAAACCAACCCTTTTGGCTTAGTTTTGAAAGCTGAGTCGCTGCGACTTAGTTTTCAAAACTGAGCCAAAAGGGTCGGTTTAGCGAACCGAAACTGAGCCTTTTGGCACATTTTCAATTTGAAACTGAGCAGCTCAGTTTCGACTGAAGCTAAAAAGCTTAGTTTCGATTCACTAAACCGAGCTGCTCAGTTTAGCGAATATAAACTGGGCCTCAGGCTCAGTTTCTAAACTGAGCTTTAGGATCGATCGGAATTCGAAACTGATCCTTTCGGCTTAGTCGGAAGCAAGTGAAAAAACAATAACACAATATTAAATATACGTACAAAGAGGGGAAGCAGGTCATGCTAAAGACATTCAGTAAATGGTCCGACCGCTTATTGTTATTAACTTATTATATTGTTTGATAAGTTTGCTTACAATCGAAAAAACAGTGAATGTTCTGCATGAAGAAACATAAATGATCATGATAAGGAGGAAACAAGTGTAACAGGTCAATTTCAGATTTCCTCGATAGTTACTTCTGACAAAATCCTTGATGAATCCTAAATCCTACTATGTTATTCATATACAATCATGGAAAAGAGTGAGGATTTTACTCACCACAAATCAGCTAATAAAACATCTTTCAAATGGGCATTCAAGCTGACTATCTGGAAATAATTCCATTACCGATGGAGTTACTGATGTTGAACTCTGACCAGTGAATAGAGCAAAATCTGAAGGCTCTATGCTTCCAAGAGTCAAATCATCAAATCCTGATATGCTTATTTGCTCAGTCCTTTGCATATTCTGATGATATTACATAAGATTGTTTCATCAGATATATGCATGCTTTAGTAACATACAAGCATATGTTGAAAACATGCATGTCTGCATCTTATAAGATTGTACCTGACTAATTAATTCGTATATGATTTGACTGGGAAAATAAATGACTAAAATTTACTGTGTAACTTATTGAACAAGTGAATTATATGTTTTATGGCATATGTCATCCATACATAAACAAGTGAATTATATGTTTGAACTTCTAATTCATGTAATTACTTGTAGCCTTCTACGAAAGGCATTCCATTATGATTCAAATCAAGTGAGTGAAGAAACAAGGATGCGGCAAAACAGCACCATCTGTCAACGTAATTTAGATAATAGCTACAGCTTAAACATTAAACTTTATAACACGCATTTTATATGGCTGAAATAAAGTTGTACCTGATCAGGCATTAGGTCAAGAAAGTTCAAACCATCCGACGATTGCATCCATGTTGAAGATTGGTCAGCCATATTAACTTGAGATTGTCCTTCAACATTGTTGTGCATTACATTTCCTGAAGGATTTTCATTCCTTGTATTTCTACTATGAAAATAGTTTTGAAACTCATAACCAACATTATCAATGTCATCAAACAAGGATTTGTTCAGATCGCCAGGGAACATGCAATCTGCATTGGTTTCAATACCTGAAGTAGGTTCGTTAGCAATATTTGGAAAATCACAGCTCACATTAAGTTCATTGTGCATAGTACTAGTGATGGAAGATTTTTCATGCACTTAGTCATCTGATTCTACGATTTCTTTCACTTTAGAAGTAAAGAAACCATTACCATAGGTTTCTACTCCAAAATTTGGTTCGTTTCCAGCGAAAGAAAGAAAGTGATGTTCCTCCGTCTCATTTTGATCTCCATCGTCGCTTTCGCTCGTATCAAGATTCACAAAGTTCGTGCTATCAGCATGATTTGGTAAAGGAGACAAGTCATTTATACACTCATTAGATTCAGCATTCAGAGTGTTTGATGTACCAACAACACTAGTATTACAATTATAAGCAGTGACCTCGCATTCATTAATTTGTGCACCTTCAATATTACCCCTGGATGAAAAGTCAATTATTTCATTAGGAATATATGTGGACATTCCTCTGCTTGTATGGACATGAGTTTCTGGCTTATAAGTAACCATGATATTATCAGGACTGCTACTGTGAGTTTCTTGCTTATAATCAACTATGATATGATCAGGGTTGCTAGTGTTGCAATTCCCCCCCCCCCCCCCCAAAAAAAAGAAAAAAAGAAAACACACACACAAAAAGAAAACAACCCCACAAAACACGTGTGTATAAGGAGAGATAAAAACCCTTCATGCACACACAGAGCGCATCATACTGTTGAAGTCAAAACGAAATAAGGCAATGCATTTTTATGAGAACAAAAACACATTTTAAGACTTACACTTTTAGGAGACAATATGTCGTTCCTACAAGCAGAGATGTCAGGTTGGCCAGAATTTGGTTTAGACGAATCTTATTGTCCATTGAGAGAGAGAATGTTCGATGAAACTTCTTTGCATGTGGCGAAATGCTTTCCACTTGGACTTTCAGTTGGATAAGAAAAAACAAAAAGGAAATCAATATGAAAACAACTAAACTGTTGAATCTCAAACATTAATATCTCATACAAGTACAGTACTTTCTATATAATGAGAGTGATACTTAATTTAAGCAGAGCACTCATTTTGGTGTCAAGAGATCGAACCCAAGACCCATAAATCGCAATCCAAAAAAAATTACCACTTGAACTAAAGGTCCTTGACATACAAGTACAGTGCTTAATTTAGAATAAACACACAACTAATGTTTGTGTGGTTTGATATAGAAAGATTGAAATGTCAAATAAGCAGTCAGCAATAATAAACCCTACAGCATATCATCATCAGCCCACTACTCCTATATTAATTATTACTTCCCCAGTAAACTAAATAGTTCATATATGTTTCTTCCTCAAGAATACAAAATAAGTTTGCTAATGGATATCCGAAAATCTAAAATCCAACAACATCTGTATTAGGAAAAACTAGATAAATATCTGATGATAGGGAAATGGATATGGATGCAGATACGAAAGTATGCACATCCAAAAATTATCCACCGAACAAAACGGTTGCTGTGTTTATATTCTATAATAGTTTCTAGAACACTGACCAAATGAATCCTTATCCTGAACACAGTTTGTAACGAACAACGAAAGGAAGACGCACGAGTAATAGAAAATTTGTCGAGCAATTCGTATGAGTGATAATATTACATAATTTTTCTTGTTCTAATTCATATGCTAGATGAAAATCGGACGAACACAAATGAACAATTTTTGTTCGATCCAAGTCGAACAATGGACATCCAAACAAAATTAACACTCCTATACGGTTTGACACGAATGATTTATAAGGATGGAACTAATAGCAATACAAATTATTTTTTTGTAGTTATCGGCTACATCCATTATGCTATACCTCAATGTCTATATAGTTATACAGTTGAAACAAAAATATATATTGTAGATAGACAGCGTTAGGACAGTCCAAACAGAACATTTTTTTGTGAAGACAATCATGAATATTTAAAGACCCATCTATATATTTGCACATATTAGATTGTACGGCTCTAAAAAACATTGAGGCATAGACAATGGCAAAGCTAAGAATTCAGACTAGAAGGGGTCACAACAGCCAAAGTGTGTTGTTTCTCATTAAAATTGGAAGGAGACTTTTTTTTATCACACAGTATAGCATAAAAGCATTTATGATGAAGATCAACCAAAAAACATGAAAGGAAACATCTTACCGTGGGTATTTATTCCCATCGTATTCTCCACTAACATAAAGTATTCATGAAGCACTGCTGCGGCTGGGGCAAAACACTGGACAACCAAAAACAATTTTTACACTTTAGTAATTTACATACAAAAAGCAAATGCTGTTTACATGATAGTGTAATGATCAAAATATTGACCCACTATCCCTGCACATACATAAATTAATGCAATTAACTCAACCCAATCTCCATGCACAAATATAGTCATACATAATTAACTCACTTTCACTAATGTCCCCTAAAACAGTTCACATACTTTATTGCACAAGTATTAAGACACAACTTGCAAAAAATGCTATATATATATATATATATATATGAAAGAATACAATATGTTCCTATATAACAAATTATGAGAGAAGCACATTGAATGACCGCATTGATGAACTGGAAGTTAAAGATACGGTGTCCTGAGAATATACCAAAATATGGTGCAAGCAGTTAAAGGTGCAGAACAAGGTAAAGAAAAAACTTAATATAAAAGAAATAGAATCCAAACTGACCTGAAATTTGGAAGACTGAGTTGTAAATATTTAACTGCTTTGCTTCTTGTAATGTATTAGAAACAGTATGTTATTCTTGACCTTCCACACATTTCCTTTCACTCTCTCAATTCGTACAAACTACCTTAGTTTAACTCAGCCTGTTTCATATGAAATAACATAAAAAATATATTAAAATAAAATCGAAACATTTTAACAAATATGTAAGTATTGTGCAAATTTAAATCAGATTCATACTACTGCAGCAATCAATGACTGATCTACTAAAATTGCATCAGTATTAAGAAACTTTAGTTACCAATGGCTGTAAATGGAATATGAATTTTTGAACATTAATTTGCTATTAGTTCTGTGCATTATTAGTTCTATCGATCTAAAGATGGAAGTGTTCGTTGATGTTTAAGTCCATGAACAAATGGCAAAAGGGTATTTTCGATGTCGGCACTATAATATTTCTTGGAATTCAATGTTATATAATCTACTAATTTCCTTACTTCTCATAAGATTTTCTTATCGATGACTATTTTGTAATTATATTTTCTTGGCTCTTCTAAATAATGGAAGAAAAATATACAAGTGTTACAATTATTTGTTATGCAATGGATTGATTGAGGAATTCCAACGTGATGTCCATTTATCAAAATTTCAACTACTGGTTATGACTACTTTATTCTATCTACGATTAAAAATGATTAATGTAAAACTTGTAGTGGTATTAAAAGATGAATGTTTATGTATTTGCAAATGGTGTCGTCTAAACAACATTTGCAAATGGTACTTCGACTGCAGTAGGGGTTAATTTCATCAAACGCCTAGTACCGATCAGATGATGGCTTAAAATTCTATTGAGAATATCCAAAAAGTAGATGTTTTCATTACTTTCTATTTTTTAGGCAATCCTTGCATGTGTTTCACAATAAAGCTTGATTTCATTCGTTTTGTAACCAGCAATTACTTCTGACTTATATATTATACTGTGAAATATACATGCATGTTTTCTAATTAATAACTTCAAATAAATACTTTGAGCAAAGTATATGTGTAGTTAATCAAATGCAGTTAACAGTGCAACCTGGCTTTTAAACCTACTATTATACCAAAAACCATAGTGGTTACCAAAATTAGAGAAACATCAATCAACAGTCTCTCATTTTACTTTTAGCAACCGTTTTCATTGTTGGACTAGAAAAAAAGGTATGGTATTCAAGACTACCATTTGACATACAAATAAAAAGTGAGCAGAAATGATTAATCACAAGTTAATCAAGTATTAAGAAAATAAAGTAAAAATCATAGCTAACTTGCCAAGATGAAGATACTGTATAAAAGGTATGGTAAGTATTCAATTATTTATTTGTATATATACATAAACATCTACCCAAAATTCAAAGGAATTTCATTGCACTTCACTTTCATAAATGCTAGTAACACGTACATAGAAAGGGAGAAACTATGGTTGTTGTTTGATCTTACTGTTAATTGGATTCACATGCCCTGAATAGCATTTGTGATTTTAATAATTTTTTATAGCCTAAAGATAAGCAAGCGGTCAGCCTGTGGAGATTTTAATGATAAAAAGAAACTAAGGAAACCAAGGATAACCAAGGAAACCAAGAAAACTATAGCTATTCCTACTACTCAAAGTGATCATGCTTCTGTCATCATTACTTTAATGATATAAAGAAACTAAGGAGAAACATGTCATTTAAATATATACATTCTTAATACAATCAAGAAGATTATATGACCTGCGTGGAGACTAGGTCGGCTGCTATTACTTGTGCAGATTTTACGCATAACTAAATGTAGTTCAAATCGTGTATCCTCAAATATCCTATGTTCCCTATCCCTAAACAATCATAATCATTCAGTCAAATTTAATTAACAAACAATAAAAGAAGAAGACTAATTGGGAAAGTAAAATCGATTTTTTTACCTATTATCGTGATTCCTATAAGCCATGATTCGTTGAAACCGTAATTCACACAAAGACGAAGTCGATTGCCCCTAATTTGCGAAGCCAAAGTCTCCGAAGCCCTAATTCGCAGTCGATGATCCAGAAACAGATGGAGAGAGGATTTGAGAGACTATAATACCGATTTGAGAAATCCAAAATCCTTAGTATTGTTAATATTGGTATCGTCGCTGATATTGAAATCGATTGGAGAGAAGGATCGCTTATTTTTATTTGCGTATGAAACGGCCTTCAGAGGAATAAGTGTTGAGGGTGAGAGGATCCATGCAGCGATTAGGATATGGGCGAAAACTTACCATTTTACCCTCAAAATATAAGTGTTGACCAGGCATATCAACACAAATAAGTGTTGACACATTTTTGGTGACACATTTTTACTATAGCAACACATATTAGTGTCACTAGCCTACAACACAAATAAGTGTTGGCAGTTGAAAAAAATAAGAGTTGGCAAATGGCCATTATGGTGTAGTGTAAACCGTTACGCCTACAATTTGGCCTTTGACCTCTCACATTAGACTAACACTTTGTGGCTACTGGATTTGTCGGGCGGTTCCGGGCAGATTTACACCACAAACTGAGTCTAACCTCGTGTCAATGGGTCATTAATGGTCGTATTCCACCCAAAACCTCAATACCAGTTCATGTGTTTAACATATAGAAATGTTCATGATTCACGTTTTTGCCCCCAAAACGTATTCCCAAATTATTATCATAATTCACTATAAGGTTATGCCAAGTTATAGCCTTTTATTTACAATACATGCCAACTACCCAAAACCCAACTTAGGCGCATTCATATTAAACTTTCTCCAAGTCATAAATTATCATATATGTTTCTATTCCAAATTTCACATAATTAACATATGCCCCAGTTCTAGATTACATGTAAATTTTACATATGCCCAATTCATACCAAATTTACATATGTTCAATTTATGCCGTTTTACATGTATGCCAATTTTATGCCATTTTACCTAATCAAGTTCTAGCCAAAATTACATGTATCAAGTTTCATACCCAATACACCCAAATCATGATTCATGATGTAGTTATCCCAAACTATAATCTTTTTATTATAATACATGTCAGTTGCCCAAGTTTATAATACATATTTATGCCAATTATCAAATTTACAATTGCTTTCATGTTCAAATTACCAATTTTGCATATGCCTAATTAACATAAGCCCAATCTTTTGATTTAATTTATATATTCCCAAACTCGTGATTTAATTTACATGCCAATTCATGTATGCCCAAACTTGCAATTTCAATTATAGTGACAATACCCAAATTTCAAATTTCATGGTATGCCATCAATTCCACCACACACATATTTCCAAATAGGTAAAATCCCAATATTTCCCCGTATACAAATCGCACGTATATTGTAGTTTAGGCCTAGGTCTGAAATTGACCAAGTTCATCAAAAGAAAATAAATAGGGGAAGGTAGAATTTTGCATAAAAATAAGATCAGAGAGAAAAACATCATCACAGGCATGAAGATTACAACTTGGTAACGAATCAAGAAAATTGATTTACAACAGGCTGAATAGATCATAAACTACACATGGGAATAAAGATAGACAAGTCTCAAAACTCAAGATCCAAGAAGCAACAGAAATAGATCGATAAACATACTTAAATCCAATTTCACTTCATCACATGACCATGTTATATTTAAATATTTTAATTTGAAAATAACTAGAACTTACAGGGCATGGCTAACGAATTAAGAACTAAAATTGTCAAAGAACGTTGTAGTAGTGTTGATTTATTGTTTGAACCATTGTTGAAGCTTTGTTCTTCGAATTGATTTGAGTTTGAATGCTTTTACTTTGATTTGGAGGCGGCGGCTATAGTTCAAGAGGTAGTCCAGCAGCATAATAATGTAAGAATGATTTGATATGAATTAGGTTAGGTCTAAGGGTGTTTTTATAGGTGTAGCAACTAGTTTAGGCCCTTAGATTAACCCTAGAATCAATCCGGACCATCAAAACACGTCTAAGGCCTCAAAAATGAGTTCTTGGTCAAAATAGGCCGACCAGGTCGACCTGTAAGGGGAAGAGGTCGACCATATGGTCGACCTAGGGGGGTAGGTCGACCCTAGGGTCGACCACATGGTCGACCTGCCTGGTCCTGTGCTGCCTAAAATCTGCTGAGTCTTCTATAGGCCATAACTTCTTCACTCGAAGTCCGATTTTCGAAAATTCAGACTTTATTTCATTTAAAATTTCAAGACGAACGCAATGGCGTAGCCCGTTTCCCTTGATTCTAATTTTAAATATTAATTATACCTAATTTCTAGTTTTAACATGTTATTAAAATTCGGGTTGTTACAGTAATGGATTAATATTTTAATTGAAATAAATTAATTCAGTTGAAACTAAAATTAAAGAAGTAAAGAATAATTTTTAACCCAGTTAATAAGGTTTATTTTCCATCTTTGCAATTTCAAGGACGGAATTATTTTAAAGGGAGAAGAATGTAACGACCCATATTTTTAAGGTATTATAATTAATTAATTTAAATGTTTAAACAATGATTTAGAGATGTAAATGGTCATTTAATTAAATAATATGGAATATTTAATTAATATAAATAATATAACAGTTTATTTAATTCTGAAATAGTTGGAAATAGTGAATTGACAATATCGTGTGAACTGGACAAATTTGAAATATATAATTTAGTTTAGAATTGAATTATATTAACGAAGTTATTTAAATAACGTCAATTGAACGTATAATTATATTATAATTAAAATCGAGCTCGAAATGGCGTGGCAGTTCGTAATTTGGCGATTCGAACTTTAAACGAATATAGAGAAGCCGTTTTAAATTGGATTTCTATGAAATAAGAAACGTTCGGACCTGGTAAACGATAATTTTCTAACAGAAGAGAAAATTCGGGATTTCGTCGTGTAGATTTTGATTTATGTACAAGTCAAATTTTAAATAGTTGCTATGGAATTCCTTTATAATTTATAACGATTTATTTATATTATAAACAGATTTTCAATATAAACTGAATACAGATTTAACCCAGATTTGAAATATCGAGTTATAAATTCAGATAGGAATATTTTAGGGCTGGATAATATTCTACATGAATATATGTGATAATATTTATTTATTTATATTTACTTAAATTGTTTTTAAATATATTTACATTTAAATGGGTTTATTTAGAGGTTTAAAAATAGCCATTTTTGCAAACGACCCCCAAATTCGACGAAACCAATTTTGTTGGATCCGAAATATTAAATTATTGTTACATTTCAATTTTCGTAATTTTTGGAGTCAGTATATGACCGTGCAGGATTTTAATGTGAAAAGAGCTAATATTTGATGGTTAAAAATACGCTGTGTGAGCAAACGAAGTCGGAATTCGAAGAAACCAGTTTCGTTGTGTCCGTAATGTCGAACTGTAGCTGCATGCCAATTTTCATGAATTTTGGATGGTGTATCTGATCACAGGGATTTTTAAACAACATATATAGACAGCGATTCAATAAAAAGTAATATAATAATCGAATATAAAATTATATAATCATCCTATATATAACCCTCTACCCTTTGCAAACCCTTATTTACTTCCTTTGATAATCAACAAAAATACGCTGTCAGTTATTCTTCCTCAAACCAAGATCGACAACTTCCAAAATCAATAACAAATTGAAGAAAAATCTAGAAATTCCAAGATAAATATATACGGATTCACTGAGTGATGGTCTTCGAGTCTATAACCATTTTACTGGGTTCGACTTCTTTCTCAATGTTGTATATTTCCAGCTAGATGTTAGGGTTTCTAAATAGGGTGAATTAGAAGCTTCGATAGGGGTCTACAGTATTTTTTTGAGGATCTTGAGATCGATTTGAGCTTGTACATCAATTTTCATGCAATTAGGTTTCAAAAGTTGTCGCGACCTGCACTTACAGGCATGAGTTGGGAGGAGGGAACGCATTTGGAGATGATGCTTCGAGTGGGATATCATGCTGTCGAGGAGGAAGCTCGTGGAAAAAGAAGAATCATGGTGGTATTGACTTTAGTTTTCGCTAAGGAGAAAGGGGAAAACGGAGCCAAGAATTTCGACAATGGCCTGATACTGGAAGCGTGATTTTCAATCAGAGAGGAAGAAAGGTTTTCGGGTTGGGCAATATCAAGTTTGGATGGGCCAAGAGTAAAGGTTAAAGCCCAATAAAATTTATTAATTAAGTTTAAATTTAATTAATAATCGTATAACTTGTATAATGTGTAACTCTTCCATACGATATCAGAATTGGGCAAAACAGGATCCGTCGGGATCGTATGGACAGTGACTACACAATGGAACTGACCAGGACTGAATTGGAGCTCATTACAATTTATAGCGAAGTAAATTGTCTGAATCAACCTACAATCATAGTAATTTAACGATGACCATCCAATGTGAGTAAAACTCACTAACTCTGCCAATTTATATTTTTATAAATATAATCTAGTATTGATAAATGATGATTGATTGCTGCGTGTTGATTGGTTGGTTAAGCTGCTAATTGATTAGTTAAAAATATCGATTTAGTTATAAAAATATCGTTAATTAAATATTGATTTTGTTGATCAGACTATTTCATATTGAAATGAAATTGATGTAAATTATATTGTTTAACATCTGCGGATGCAGGGGAACAGGTTGGATGGATCCAACTGGATTCCTCAATATTTACAATAATGTTTTTCTTATGTTGTGATATATGATGTGGTGTATAATCTGTTAGATTGTGTGTATTTGGTTGATGGTTGATCCTTTTGATTCGGTATTTTAAATACCATATGAAATATTGGAATGTAAAAAGGAAATTTTCAAAGTGTATTTTGAAAATAAAATATTTATATAAAAGGAAATATTTATATGAAATAAATATAATTATAAAAGTTAATATGTTGGAAAATAAATAAAATTAAAAAAGGGACTATATATAAAATAAATAAAATTATATAAAGGAAATATTTATATAAAATAAATAGAATTTTATAAATGAAATATTTATATGAAATAAAGAGAAATATATAAAGGAAATATTTGTAAAACAGATAGAATTGAAATGGGAATATTTGTAAACATTTACAAATAGAATTGGAAAAGGAAATATTTATGTGAAATAAATAGGACATTATAAAGGAATATTTATAGGATATTAATAGGAGTTATAAAAGGGAGTATTGTATAAAATGAATAGAACTGTATAAAAGAAAGTAAGTGGGAAATAAATATACAAAGGGAAATCTATTTTTAACAGATAAAAGGGAAAAAATTAATTCAAAGTAGAATTAAATAGGAATCTATTTTAACAGATAAAATTTGAGAAGAATAATTTATAAAAGATGTTTATAAATTTAGAAAAATATTTATCATTGGATAAATAAAAATAAAAGTCTGAATTTATATAGAAAAGAAGAAATCGGTTTTTTAACACCAAAATTTTCGATAGAATGTGAACTCAGAATTTATAAAGGGAATTGTAAAGGGAATTTAAGTGTTTGAATTAAAAGGAGATTTCGTGTGAATAATTCTATAATTATAAGTATAAACAGAATTTGGAAATGGAATAATATTTTAAAAATATGAAATCAAACGTAAGGGATTATATAAAAGAAATTTTCACATTCAATTTGGATAATGGATTAAAATGAATATTTTATAAATTAAAACATTTATAAGGAAAAGTGGGTTTTGAAATAGGAATTCAAATGGGAATTTGAATAAGATAAGAAATAGAGTTAATTGAATTAGAGTTAATCGAATATTAATTATTGGAATAGAGTTAATCGAATATTAGTTAATCAAATAGGGTTATTCGAATATTATTTATTAGAATAAAGTGAATTGAATATAAGTATTCGAAGAAAGATTATCGAATACAGTTTATTCGAAGAAAATATTATTGAATATAGTTTATTCGAAGAAGGAAAGATTATCAAATATAGTCTATTCGAAAGGAGTTAATCGAATTTAGTTTATTCGAAGAAAGTTAATCGAATATAGTTTATTCGAAAGGAGTTAATCGAATATAGTATTCGAAAGAGAATTATCGAATAAGAGATTATTCATAGAGAATTATACATTGGGATTCAACTATATCGAATGTAGGAAAGTTCAATATACTTTCCGCTTTTTAAGTCAAGATTTATTTATTTATTTAATCGTTTATTTATTTATGTAAATTAAGGTATAAAATTTATTTAAAGATAATTATTTCAAAGGTAGGGATTATAATGTTATTGTTATAATCAAATGATTTATGTAAATGAAGTGGATTCGTAAATAGAATCCGAGAGTTACGTAGGGAAGTTTGTTGAAGATTTAAAATGTGAACTTTATCGATTTCGAGGTTAGATTGATCGTTCAGCTAAGGTCAGAGAGGTAATTATACCCCAACTTGATTGACTTCATTTTTAACTAAGGAATGGTTAAGGTTCGATAGTGAAGATTAGTTAATTGAATTAAGATAATAAGCGTTAATGGTTTGAGTCGGCATAGCGATGTTTTATTTAAACATCTGTTTAAACCCAATGAAGGAGCTTTGGAAATGTTTACCAAATAAGAATCACAAATTTTTTTCTAATATAGAAAATAGGAAATGAGAGTAAATATGGAAATGTTTTCCAATGATTAATAACGTATATTTTCTAAATATAGGAAATTAGAATTTACGAATATATAGGATCGGAAATAGGGAAATAAATAATTGAATGGCAAATTAAATTAAAAGGGATCAGTGTTGATTGATGATTTGCTCGGATAAGATTTCCATTTGGAAATACACCGTTGTTTATATACATGTTTTCCTTTGATAGTTAAATCACCGACTATCAAAGTTTTTGACCATTTCCGTAGTCAATATGGAGAGACCAGGATCAGATTCATTGTTTGAAAACCACTCCGTATAGGCATTAGCGTTGCGAATCAAATATGATGAAGATAATTGAAGAGGGAGTTGTGCAAGGGCTGTTCTGGTGATCCTAGGTAGAAATTGCCCAAGATGGATTCACAGAATAGTGCCTTCGGTTTGTCCTGACCGAGCACTACGTATATGGACGAATGTCTAATAGAGTATATCTAACGGGTCACGTAAGTTGATCGCTTCAAATGTATCCACGTTTGGTAGCGGAGGAATTCATTTCTCTTAGCTTTATGCCCGTGGTATTTTTATGGAAATCAATTTATGATTTGGCGGGTATGACGATGTGGCATTAAAGTAAATGAATGTATGATCTGTCAAAAGATACGTTATGACCTCAAGCCTCATTAACCTGGAAAAGGAAAAAAACGGGCAGGCGGCATGGCCATATGGGTCGCCCCCATTAGGGTGTATTGTCACCATCTAAAGAATATTCATATTTGTTACTTCTTTTCACTTCTGTATCTCCCGGGAACGGTTATGTTGCTAGCAACTGTAGGTGACAATATATTTGATACACTCAAGAGAAATGAGTGGTCGGTCGTGTGTGGGCCGGGTTGCAAGGCGTTCTTGTTGAACCCAGTGTATACTATCGGCAGGTGGTTCCATACCTTGTCATAGTTGAGATCCAATCTCTAATAAGTACCTGCGGTTTTGATTGTATACTATATATATGTGGAGCGTGAGATGCAAGCATTCTGCTAGTTTGTTATTTATTAGTGATTTGATATTATTATAATATCAGAAAAGTATTGATTTTGAAAATGATTTGGGTTATCATAAGGTAAATACCATCTGTGTTTATGTGTGAATCGATCTTACGATTATCATTTCTTTGAAAAGGATTTTGAAAAGTTAAACCGAATGGTTGGAGTTTACTCACACCAATCCCATGACTGACCCAGAGTTTATTTTGCTTTGTTTTCCCTAGAATCTTGGTTGCCCAAATTTGTATGGGAAGTCAGGTAGTCGGGATTTAGATACACTAGATGGAGCTTGGAGCAGGAGGCTTCAGCAGCATTTTATAGCTATTGTTTATTTTCGCTGTGATGTAAGTGTTATACTCTAATATACAAATACATATTTGTGTTTTCAATGTTATTTTGTATACTATATTTTATTCATTCCGCAATGAGATTTGTGTTACTCTGATGTTGTTGTGTTTTTCTTCTATTCTAATAGTTCTATCTTATCTATTCTCACCTTCTAACTTCTTTCTATTAACTATCCGGTATTTCCGATGTCCGAATAGTCGACATTGGTATTTGTGTCGATTTTCGGAGTCGAGAATCCCCGGATAGTTACAGCTTCGTTATTTCATTAACTCTAGAGTAATGGTATTTTCTAGTTGTTAGTATAGCGAGAGTCAGTCTAGTGATATTCCAATTATTTTCAATGGGATAGATTTTTTTAATTTGGAAATCGAAAATCGAATTCTAATAAAAATTTATTAGTTTTGAATATTGGATTGTTATTGAAAATATGGGAGATATGCTAGACAAAAGGAATAAGGTTTTCAGTGCCCATGTTATGCATATTTTTTTATTCCTAATTCGGTAATGATTAATTAAAATTTATCTCTCATTGTTTAACTACGCATGATATCTAGAAAACTCTTGACGCGTTGTATGGAAAAATCGACAACTTCTCAAACCTCAGAAGACCAATTCAGATTCATATCTATGCTTAATAGGTCGTACAGATAAAATTTTAGATGGATCGGATGATGGAGACTCAATAAACAATGAGACCAAAAATTTCTCTTATGAAGAATTAGTTTATATGTGTACCAATTTAAATAAATCTGTTGATAAACTCCAATGGATCGAAAACAAACTTCTAAAACCTGGAAATCATGAATTGATTCACAAAAATAATATGTTGAAATTAAAACATGAAAATTCTGATTGCAAGAATTGTTTCGATTTAAAAAATGATTTAGATCATCTCAATAAATATCTTCAGAAACATGAAAAAGAAGCTATGGTTGTAAAACAAAATGGGGATGAGCTAATTTATAAAAATGATGCTTTTCAAAAGGAGATGGATAATCATAATTCAAAACATAAAAAAATTGGAATCAAAATTTATAGAAATATGAATTAATCTGGACCAAACTTGAAAAAGAAATTGAGAATTTCAAGATTTTTAAGATTGAAAACAAAAACAATTTGAATTTAAAATTTCAAGGTCCTAAGCCAAAATTAAATTACTTGAGTCTGAAATTTTGGTTTCGAAATAATATGATACTGAAAGGAAGATCACTAATGATCATTGTTCAGATTTAATAAAAAAAAAACAATGATCTTAAATCCAGAATTCAACGACTTAAATCAACTTTTGATAAATTTTATAATGGGGAATAATTGTTGAATATGTTGTTACAAAACCAAGTTTCTGTTGGAAAAAAAATATGGTCTTTGCTTTGGGAAAATAAATGTTTTTGAAAACTAAATTCAAATGGTTTTCAATCCTTCAAATCGTTTTGGAAAAGATCATTTTGAAAATTTAAACTCTGATAATTTCAAAGGATTCTATAATCATAAACAATATGAGAATTTTCTTGATAACAAACCATTTAAACAATATTGGATCCCAAATGGAAATAAAATGATTTTGACTAACTTCAAACAGATTTGGATTCCTAAGTGTACAAAGGTAAATTTGGAGAAATTATTATATAGACAGTTTTGAGTACCCAAAGATGTGAACACATAGACCACCCGATCCCATAAATTGTTAGGTACAAGAAGAGGCTAAGGAACTGATTTGCAAAAAGAGATGTGTTTTCAAATTGCTTCACATCATTGAATTATTCAGAGTTCCTTAGCCAAGATTGTCGAGTTGGAGATCCACAATATCTACTGTAAATTTGGTATGATCTCTAAACTCATCTATGTTAATATTCTCTATTTTTATTCTTCCTTATTTATTCCTCCTTCTACCCCCTTTTATTTATTGTCTTTTGATCATTCTGATTTGATTTGACACTGCCATATATATATTTTTTCCTTCTTGAGCTTTCTTAACTTCAAATTGCAGAGTTCATGATTTTCTAGAAATTTGCTTATTTTTATAAAAACTCTCAAGTTTTAATAATTTCTAGATCTTGAATTCAAAATTGTAAATTTCTCCAATTATTTTGAAGTTTACTTTTGTTTATTGATTTTTGAATTCCTAAAAGTGTTGAAGCATTCTTATCATTTTTTAAACACTATTAGTTTTAATTCTAAATTTTTTGAAGAACTGAAAAACATTTGAAATTTCACAAACCTTTGTAGTTTTGAGTTTCTTCTAATTCATTTTGAAAAGACTTGAAAATTATACACATTACAACACACTTCTATTTTTCAGTCATGATAATTTCATTGGTTTTTGGATTGGCTTGGATATTTTCTGTAGTGAAAATCAACTTGGATTGAACCTTTGTGTTGAATATTGAAAATCATCTTTGAATGTATTGTATCTTGAAACTCACTTTTAATTCATGATCATTTGACTTATATTTGATTGTTTGAAATCATTTGAAATTTTGATATCTCGAATCTCACACACATCTTGTATTTGAAATTAATAAAATTGTGTGAAAGATTCATTGTATCTCAAAATTAACACATCTCTTTAAGTTATTTCAAATGAACCAATTATTTAATCTTGGATCATGAATTATCTCTCTTGTGCTTGTTAGAAATAACTCTGAAAAATTCTCTTATGAGTCTTGCTCTGAAATTTGTTGACTGCTGCTCTAATAAAAGGTTCAAAATTGTTTTTTGATTGGCTTAGCCTTTTTGAATTGAAACTCTTTTGGCATAGATTCTTGTGCTATATCTTGAAATTCATTCTGAAATCGTGATCATTTAATTGGATATTGTTTTTTGTTGATAACCATTTGAATTTTGTTTGATATCTTGAATCTCACACAGTCCTTGGATTCGAAATTAATAATCTTGTCTGATCGATTCCTTGAATCTTGAAGTTTTCACATCCCTTCAAGTGATTTCAAATAAACCATTTCTTTAAATCTTGGATCATGATTTATCTTCTCGGATTTGTTGTAATTTTCTAAAAACTCTCTTGTGAAACGTGTTCTGAGATTGAAGTTTGTTGGCCTGATAAAATGGAATTGTTTTTGAAAATGTTTAGATGACTACTTGTTTTGGATGGATTTGATGTTCTTGATTTGCTTGCTTGGGCTTGGTAATTGGATATTATTGTCTAAGATACCTTTGTTAGCCAGCTGGGTGGTATTAAAATTCTCGTTAAATGGAGATAACAAGTGGTATTGGTTTTGATGTCTTATTTTTTTCCCTATTCAACTGCTTGATTTTTTTAACTATTTTTCAAACTATATATCTTTCAATTCCCTCTTATAATTGATTTTTCAATTTTAAAATCATTTATTGATTATTTATTCAGAAATTAAAATCAATAACCAAATTGAAATGTATTTAGAATTCATCAAATTATTATCAGATTTTGAAATTGTGATGAGTTAAGACTACAGTATACTTCACAACAAGTGGAGATTTTATTTAAATTTTCATGGTGATTGAACAGTTTTATAATATCTTTGAATTGGGACTTATTTCACGAACATCTCCTTAGTTTATCATCATTTTATCATCCATCATGATTTTATATTAATGTGGAGAGTCTAATATTTTTTAAAATCATCTTAAACATACAGTATCAATACTCGTGATGTAACTGTGATTATATTATTTTTTTGGAAATAGAGATAATTGAAAATTTTCAAACATCCTGGTACAATTGAGCAAATTTCATAATATGATTAATTTATAAATTTAGTTCACAATCATTTCTGTACTTAACATATTTCTATCATCCATATTGGTTTTATATACTGAGGAGTCTTTTGAATAAAAAAATGGTAAAAATATAACATACATAATTGTTTCTCTAACCACATTTATAAGTTCAAGCACTAATCATGCGTGGTTAAGAGATTACTTATAATTTAAGTTGCAACTGATCTCATTTAAAAACCCAAGATCTGGTTATACATGGTTAGTGTGATCTTAAATAAAAAGAAAAAGAAAAGAAAAGGATAAAGGAAGTAAATAAAAATATATATGAAATTCTCCTTGATGTGTGAAAAGCAGCCTATCAATCCATTTTTCTAATCTACGAAATGTATTAATACTTAATGATAAATTATGATTTGTTTATTGATAGTTGTTGGAATTTTAGATTATTTAATTACGTCACTTAAATTGTTGCAGCAGTCCAAATCCATCACTTTTGTATTCGTTTTTTTTAATTTTATTAGAAAATAATTGGAAATCGCATACTTTAAAACTCCATCCATTTTTATAAATTTCATCGTAAACCCTCATTCTACAATGTGAAATTTCCCACTAGTTTTAGAGTATTATGATTTTTGTTTGATTGATTGAGATTTATGAAGAACGTTCTTCCTCTTAAGTTGATGTTATATTTCTAATCATTTTTTCATCACTATTTTATTTTTTGTATCCTTTTGATGATAACAAAAGGGGGAGTACGGGTTAAGATTTTAATCGATAAGTGAATATGTTATGAATATTTTAATATTGAAATTTCAATTGATTTATTCTTTTCTTTCATGCACATATCTAGGGGGAGTTTTGTTGTGGGGGGACATAAATATAGGGCGAGTTCCACAATTCATTGTCAAACACGTTTATAGTATTCAAAATCTTAACATATGTTTTTCATCATCAAAAGGGGGAGATTGTTGTATCTAACAATTTTATGATTTTTGTTTGATGATAACAAACATATATATATATTATATTAAATGTATTTGTAATTGTACTGTTTTACTACATCACAGACATAATTAAATATTTATATTTTAATAAAATACTATTGCACAAGAATTTAAATATTGAAACAATGTTTTATTAAAATATAATATTTTATTTCTACATTTGAGTACTGCAAATTCCATAACTCCACAATTTGTACATCTCAGTTAGACAATACATTTCAATGTCAAATTTCATTTTTTTACAATACTCCTCACTACAACACCCAGTCACTCAATTGTACAAACATTCACACAGTTCGCTCATTTACAGACTCAGTTATACAAATACATTCATATACAGTCTCTCAGTCATATACAGTTACACAGTCTCATCTTCTGTCTTTTGTCTTCTGCTTACCAGTAACAGGAACACACATAGTTATTTGGAACAAAAATAATTTTAAATTCTAGCAGATATAATTTTATTTTAAAATTTATTTGTCTTGGAATTTTGGTGTGTTTCTCATTATATTTTATGACTTGATCCGATTTATATATCCATCCATCTATGTCTAGATAACTTGTGGTATTCACAGTGATTCACTGTAAATATCACAAGGCAGACATCATCTGTAGTGCTTACATATATATATTCTGCACGTGCACGATACATGTATACACATATTTGTGTATGTATATACACATATTTTTTGTGCAGGGGCAATATGGTCAATCATTTAAACAGCAGGGACGAATATATCAAGTTTGATATGCTCAAGTGAAGCTTGACAACATAGGCGTGCTGCAAGTATCCATGAACGCACAAGTGACAACGCATATATGAAGTTACACGTATAGAAAAACAAATACACACACACTCATATGCGTATATATACATATATGTATACATGGCAACATGATCGAAGAAGTAATTACATGTCGAAGCACAAGCTCGAGCAAGTCAACAAACAACACAGGTCAGTGTGCAAAGAAAGGTGCAATAGCCCAAATACAAGCATGTTACAGTGCAAGACAACTCAAGCCAAAAAGTTTGGCATATGCAACAATCATGGTGCAACATTCATAAACATGCACAAGAACTGTTTATGCACATGTTCATGAACCTGAAAAAATGATATGCAAGCATAAAATTGCTCATCTACAAGACTCATGTAAACAAATGCAATAGTACCAAGTGCAAGACCAAGGGACAGTTCATACATGTCAGGGGAAATGATAAGTGCAAGTTAAAGATTGGTTAGAGAACTCAAGAGATCATCAAGGGCAGAAATGGTAATGTCAACATATTACAGCAAAACAGAAATGGACAGTGCATGTGTCAAGGACATAACAAGACAATTTCTCTTTAAAAGAGCAAGTGCAAAACTAAAGGATTCAAAGTAGCATGGCAAGAAAATAAGGCCACAAGGTATATGGCAGCGCAGAGGCAAACTGTTGCTTGCATTAGTTAAACAATGCAGAAATTTCAAGTCACACAACATTGAGACAATTGTAAATTTGGTGCAACAAAACATCAAGGCGGAGTAGCATACATATGTGGCAAAATTTAAACAAGTCATGGTCCAACATCCAGTAGCTTTTTCAAGAAAGAAGATATGTAAAAATATGGCGGGTGTATGATTGTGCACAACTAAGCAAGTCTTTTTTATGCAAGTCAAAATGGCAAGGAGCAAATTATGCACAGCAAGGCTCAGGAATGGTCAGCTACAAGGAAAGTATGATCATGTGTCACAGCACATGCATGTACACAATAAAAAAAGTTGCAAAGTATTGAGTTCACAACATGAATGCAAAATAAAGAATGGTTCCATATTTTTCAGAAAATTCAACAGTGGCAAGGAGGCATTTTGTTATGATTCCAGAAGTAAATATGCAATTTGCATTGGAAAGATTTCTATCAAGTTTCCAGAAAATTGTAATCATGTTTTTTAAGGCAAGAAATCTTTCTCAAATTGTTTTCAAATGTTCAAAGATTGTTTCACTTGTTTAAATCATTCCAAAAAAAATCCACGATAACAATGATTGGCAAGAAACAAATTAATTGTTTTTCCAGGGAATAAACAATGTGGCAAAATCATTTTTCGGCAAGTTTTTATTTGGGACAAGGAATAATTCACAAATCCATTCCAGAAATCATGCAAGGGCTACGGAAACATTTTATTTTGTTTCCAGAAAATCATCAGGGAATATGTGGCAATGTATAATAACGCAAGTGTCATCAATAAATTCAGGAAAGAATTTATCATCCGATTTAAAGATCTTTTTTTTGGGTAGAATATTATTTTCAAATATCACGTGTTCAACATGCCAGAGAGAACATTTTCATTTTTTTTCCAGAATTCACAATATTGAAATTCATGGCAACAAATCAATATTTTCCAGAATTTAATCAAGGCAACCAAAAGGGGAAACTTATGCAACAAATCAGAAATCAATCACGCAATAACCATGTCATTCAAAGCCGATCCAGTCCAGATTAAGGCAACCAAAATCACGCAACAAAATAAGAGCAAACCATAATAGAAATCAGAGATGTTATGGTGTTTAATTATCTTATTTAACACACATTCATCACATGCGTATAATACCCAAGTCAAGAAAAACAAAATCTAAAAAGAGGAACAAATTCATACCATTTTCCTACCATGAATCGACCTTTACATTGGAGTTGATAGAAAGCAACAATAAATTAAAGCTTCAAAAGGATTAATCATTCAACAAAGTCGTGATTTAGGGAGAACAGGGAAAACATAATATTATGAAGTCGGCCGACATTGTGTTTGAAGATAAATCTTAGCACAGAAATAAACAAGGGGTCGGTCTTATTTTTTAGTTAAAGGGGGTTTCTCTTTTTTTGGTTATTTTATATTGTTTTATTTTTAATTTCTTTTGTACTCAACCATCTGTTTGTCTAGTGCCTGTAAAAACTAGGGTTTACTAGCTAGGGAAAAATTTAGTTTCGGAGATAGAAACCAATGCGAGCGTAGGATTAGTTTAACTAGAGCGAGATTGTTGTGCCTTTTGTGTAACTCCTAGTAGAAACATGGTGATAAGTTTTGAGCGTAGGGTTAGGACATTTAGGCTAGAAATTATCGCGAGTTTACAGGTGTTGTAAGCGTTGTAATAGTTGAATAATACATAGTAAAAATCATGGGAACGCAGCAGTAGGCAGGGTTTGCCGAAGCTGGGTAAAAACTACGTTATTTACTTTCTGGATTTATTTCCTCTATTATAATATGTGTTTTGATATATTTTAATATCTTGATTTAATCCAATAAACCCTATTTACCTCCTCCATCTAGGCTTAATCTAGATCCAACATAAAGTGCTTCCATTATTAAGTTCTTAAAGGCATGATTACTGGCTATTTAAATAATTCCCAGAGCAAGAAGCATCTCTCTTAGCTTTGTTCAAAGAATTAGCAATGAGAGTAAGTGTCGAATCAAAGGGAACTCCAAAACCTTCCGGTGTGTAAACAGGGGACATTTGCGATAATCCCATTCCCCAACTAGTGGGCTATCATAACCCGAGTCAACCTTGAACGATATATTTTAATATCTTATAAGAACTTATCCTTCTTTTCACCAAAAAAATCAAGACAAAGCCGGGGACATTTGTAACGCCCCAGAAATACAGACAACTGGAATATGGTGTTAATTAAAATAATTTACTATTAATAATCAATTTTATATGGATATTTGACTTAAAAACCGAATATATGGTTTTGTGAATGAATTAGATTCAATATTTAATTCAGAATGGTTAATTGAAAATCAAATATTTATTTGTTGAATATTTGGACTGAATTTGGTTGAATATTTGATTGGATTTGAAATTCGATTGGAAATTATAAGTGATTGAATTTAAAATAAACATAGTTAACGTTAAATAAATTGGAAATTTTATTATTGAAATATATGGAAATTTGGATGTTGTATATGTGTATTCGTATGCATAAAGAGATTGAGTTAATATTTCAAAATTTTGAATCGAATGGAGTGATTGATGGACAAATGAGATAAAAATCAGTAAACCGATGACTAATTTAAAAATAAAATATCATCGTACACAAATGGAGTTGGATAACAATTCTATTGAATTCAGAACATTGAAACAAAGAGGTACGCTTAAATTTTGTTGTGTTTGGAAACTTTGTTTGCGGTACAGATTCAGAATGCTACAAGGTCGCACGGTGCTTCACTGTAAGATTTAATTTTTAATTTATAGACAAATATAACCTACCCCAGAAACATTACGCCGACTTATGAACTGAAATTGCGCAAACCCCCTAACCCTATATGATTTTACATTATTTTTATCTTCTCTCATTCCCCTTCTATAAATCGCTGCTCATACTGATTCCTTCAGCAACAAATTTATTTCCCACTTTTTTAATTTTAATAACTGATTCCCTTTGCCCTTTCCTTAATTGAAACCAAAATTCATTTTCCCCAAACCTCAGAATAATGACCACTTTCAATTCCCCATTGCCTCCGAAAAATTGATTTTCCCCACAAATATGTTACACCATCGAAAATTGTCCTCCTTAGTTCCTAATCTCGCCACTATATAAACTATTGAAGTCATTCCGCCTCATCGGCCACCAAAACCGTTGCTTGCGTCACCTGTTAATACTGCATCGGTCTCTTCGCCTTGCATCATGTTGCAGCCATCGCCTTCAACACTAAAGCCACCATCACCATTGCACGTTGCATGTAGCAGCCTTCACTGTTTCCTTTCGCTAGTCAACACTGCTAATCTAAGGTGAGTTTTATAGTTCACGATTAATTTTTGTTCAAGCTTTTTTACTTCGATATAATACTGAAATATAAAAGTAAATTTGTGGGATGTGGAACTACCTATTGCCGTGAAACTCCTGTCTTATGTTGTCTCTTTATTGTGCATAGTTTCACATTTGGATTGGTTTAGGTTTGCAGTAAAATCTCTGCACTATATAAACCAAAAGGAGTTTTTACTAAGTCAACTTTGTTTTATTATCTTATACTCTCATGTCATTGCAATGTTATTTAACTCATCTATAATGCTGCTTTCATTGTTAATTTCGTAAAAAGGATGCATGTCAAATATTGAAATTTTCAATGAACACATTTAGACACTACTTCGTTTAGGGTTCTGACTTGTATTTCCAATAATAATGGACTCTATTCTTGAATTAAAAAAAATGCACTTACTTTATAGCCTTGCTGTTGACTAAATGATTTAGGTTACAGTTTTAAGTCCAATCATTGTTTCTCAACTAGTTATATAAATTACAGACTACTTAATTTATATTAATTGGAACTGTCAGCTTCAAATAATATAAAGCTGCTGCGAACTTTATTCTCATAAGTACCATTTGATATCTTTAGCAGACATTTAGTTTAAGAGTCAACCGATGAAACAGTTTATAGCTACATATAAAGGACGACCGGGTTCAATGTGAATATTACACCAAATTGGATAAAGCTTGGAAATGCTCTCAGTGAGTTTTATATATTTAAATGTGTATATTTTGCATAATACTGAACCTTTTACTTAAATGTGATTCATGACCTTAGAACTTTGACATACATGTATTAACATATGCATGTTGTCCGATGGGCTTGTTTTCATTGTACTAGTATTTAGCTTTGGAAGGGGCATAGAATTTCAATTTATTAGCCTACACTTTGTATATTGCGGTGCCCTCAAAATTTACACATACTACTGTGAACCTTGAAAACACCACTGTTTATTCCATGATAAACTTGAAATTTTATTTCGGAGTTAAGTGTCCCACCGTTCGGTTGTTGTTGAAAGAAATGGCCATTAAATTTGTGCACTGTCTACAACTTTTACTTGTGTAAGGCATGTGTTACACGTGTGGGGTATATATATATTTGATCTTCCCTACATGTTGGTGGCCTGTTTACTTTGGGAATGAATGTCAATGGCTTGTTACTTGAAGGTTACTACATGTTGGAGTTTACTTGAATATCAAAACTCAATAACATCTACATTCGATTCAGAGGCACTATGCAAATAACTTTATATATATATATATAATTTTGAAAGCAGTTTCCCTTGATTAAATCTGAAATTAGTCTCACCTTTGCTGAAAGCTTAAGCCTGAATATAAGAATTGGATTTTCACCAGATTTCACCTATTTATACAAGTGCTTTGCCTTGTTATCACCAGTAATCCTTATGTCCATTTCTACCTGAAGCAATGTGTCTTTCTATGATTACTCTGTCTTCCTTTTGCATGCCAGTTTGGATTCATGCTAGTTTGATTGCATGTCCAAGTTGATTTATATACTCAGGCTCTTGTACTAATGTATTGAGTCTGATTGTTTCAGTCCATTGAGTTATTTCCTAGTGGCCCATTTGCACATGTGCGCTATTGTCTCGTGTTCATTCTCAGAACACTGGTGAAATATACGTGTGTGTGTGTGTGTATGCACATGTGTATATGCAAGCTCCTGGAATCATCTATGTCATTATTTATATGGGTTAGGGACGATGAGGCGGTGTACACGTGTATATTATATACACGTGTACACTCGCAAACGCCTGATACCATTCATTTCTGGAAACATATAGAACTGCTATGAAAAAAATACCACAACTGTTTATTTTATATATGACATCGTTGATAGGATTTACTGTTATATTTCAGTTTATATTGAAGTTAATTTACTTGAAATATGATTAATCCTGACTCGAGTTTTTTTATGTTTTTGCATGAAACGCTCTGGTCAGACCCGAGTGTTACAGATTTAAACATCATAGCTTACGATTCGAAGATTGGCAAAGCTGGGGGTTCCAACAGACGACGCACTCTGAAGTTTTAAACAGTAATATTTTTCTTGTATTCAAAATGTATTTCAAATTCCGCTGTATGAACTTGTATCAAATGTTTGATTATATATGTAAGTTTATTTTGTTGTTCAATATTGTGTTATTATTTATTCTATATTTATCTGTGTTGATTCTGTCTTAAACGATGTAAGCTAAATAACGATCCGTCAATCTGAACATTTTAAGTTGGTTTAATTACCAATTTGAAGCGATCAGAAAGGCGGGACATTACAATTGGTATCAGAGTTTTGGTTTATTCAAATTATAGCTTATCGGGTTTAAAATAAGAAGAATCGGTGCTAAAAAAAGCGGATTTTGAAAATAAAAAGATTTTGAAATATAAATTTTGGAAAGTGCAAATAATTTTAAAGATAAAATTTTAGAAGGGATTTTTTTTTTGGAAATATTAGATATTTTGAAAACTAGTATTTTGGAATTGATGCATTGGAAATAAAAAATTATTTTGAGATTTTAAATTTCTTATGGAATCCTCAGACTTCCAGTAGCTTTGCCAGAGCAATTCTTCGATAAGCACCTTAGGTTTGAATTTCGAAGCCATCATTGGATGGTATCTACGGAAGATAAGTTTAGGAGAAACAACGAATAAATTTCTCTAATCGTGTATTTTAACAATCTAAGACAGCTAAAATGAGAATTCAGATGGGAATTTGAGTAAAAAGGGGAAATTTGAAAACTTGTTTCGACATTCAGAATATAAGTTGATAGAAATAAAATCCAGACAGGGTTATAATTGGAATTTGATTATGTCAAATTATATTATGAATTTATTTAGAGTATTCAGAATTTGGTAAGATGATTTATAATTGGTTTCAAACTAATAATGTAAAATTGAATATAAGAACCCGATAGTGAAGTGTAAACTTGTTAATTAATTAACAAGAAGTGAATTGTGAACGAGAGTTGAAAATGGAGCAGAATATGAATGTAGATTTTACAGAGATTTAAATCGATGCTCAAGTGAAATCAAAGCTATAGATTTCGATAAAAGGAATAATATTTACTTTTCAGAAGTAATTAAAAAGGAATAATATTTACTTTTTAGAAGTAAATAACATTGAAAGCAAATATGTTGCAAACGAAATTGGAAATAGAGGAAATGGAGTTAAACAGCACGGAGAGATTATTCTGAAGTTCAAAGTATAAGTCAAATGAGATTTTCCGAAGTTCGGAATATGGTATCGAATAACAGATTATTCAAAAGCAAGTTATTTATAGGAGACAATTATGTCGAATTACAGGAAAGTGCCATTCACTTTCCGTTTTTTAATTAAAATATAATATATTATTAATTAATTGTTTATGTATCCAGATTAATGAATAAATAATATATTAAAGTTACATATTTTTGAAGGCGTGAATTATTGTTATAATTAACGATTATTGTAAAAGAAGAAAATTATTAGTTTGAATTCGAAAGTCACGAGAATGAATGTTTCATTGGTATTCGAAGTTGTGAACTTATCTATTTCAAAGTTAATAATGTTGTTCAGTTAAGGTCTGAGAGTAATTATAACCCAACTTGATCGACTTCATTGTTGACTAAGAAATAATTAAGGTTCGATGGCAAGAATTGGTTAAGTGAAGTAAGTTAATAAGTGTCAACAGTTAAGTGAGAATAACGATGTTCTATTTAACCACTGTCTAGTCCAAATAACAAATTTAGGAATGTTTTCCCACTAGGAATAAGGTGTATTTTCTACAGAAAATAAAGATTTGTGAATGTTTGAAATGTTTTCCGATGGTAATAAGAAATTTTCTAAAATTATAGAAAATAAATATGGTAATTGGAAATGTTTTCTTTCAAAGGATCGTGAGAGGCTAACGAGGAATCAGAATAGTAAGAACTGAAAAACTGAAGGCCGCACGTCGAGAACGAAGGGCGGCAGAACATAAAAGAAGGGAAGAATTAATTTCAGAATACGAGAAGATGATTAAGGAAAGACATACAGCTGGTCCCTATAACAATGTCGTCGATTACAGATGTCAGAAAAAGGGACATTACGTGGCTATTTGCGGAGAGAAATACAAGGGAAAGAAGAAAGAAGGAAAAATTTACCAGTCCAAGATTTTCTGTTTTAAATGCCGAGAGAGGGGACATTTTCCCAGTCAATGTCTTAAGGTGAAAAATAAGAAGCCTTCCATTTCTGAGAAGTCCGATGGACTAATTGTTTGTTATCATTGTAAGCAAGTTGGAAATATAGCTCGGAACTGTTCTGAGAGGCAACAAGAAAGACATGTAATGTTGCGTTCCACTAGAGAGAAAACAATGAAGTATGTAGATAAAGATGGCTCCATCTCGTATTATTGTAAGAACTATAGGGAGTGGGGTCATATGGATGATGAATGCACTAACCCTTTTGTGGAGACTCCAGAATGATGAATATCGTAAATTAGTGGAATATTGATCTAAATTCAGACAATCGTCGATGATTATGGATCCTAATTAAGTTAACTCTGTTTTATGATATTATCCTTAGTAATCTCCCATGTACGTGTTTTGAATAAATCGGGACTATGTATAATTGTTTAAATAAAATGGTTATGTGAAATTTTGATTAGTGGTTTAATCTCATTGTATGCATTTATTCGGGAATCTTGAATAGGGAAGACCATTTGTTATTTTGATAAACCAAGTTGGTAAATAAGTTAATGTTGTTGAGATGAGTTTATAATTAAATTTAAAAATGGCGTAAAAATGGAATTAAGAAACGGATTGGAGATTAGTCAAGTTGGATAACATTCCGAGTGTCAATTTGATGTTGGTTTCGACCTTCAAAGTTGATACTTAGGGAGTTGTTCTCTTGCTAATTTACAATCGAATGATGTGAATATGGAAGAGTAATAATGCATGGATGACGAATTTGTTATTAGAATGGAAAATTTTGGAATTTTGAGAGTATAAATATGTGAATTAAGGGATGATTAATAACTAGATATTTGGAAGGAAGTTTGGTTTATAATCAATAGATTCATAAATTTGAGTGTGAAGGGATATCAAGTATCTGAAGTGATTATGGGATCAAAATTAAAATTTTGAGATTTGAATGAAAATGTGAGGATATTCGATTTTGGATATGGGATATAGATGTTTTCAAGACTTATATTTAAAAAATATATGAGAATATAGCGAATTTGGAGACAATTAATTGGAAGATAAATTGATTTGAGATGTTATGTCTAGAAATATGATTTGGAAATAAAATCATAAGTATGATTTACGAGGATATGAAATGAAGTACTATATGTACAGAGTATTATATGTTTTCAAAGCTAAATAAGGGAAGTACCATCCTTCTCCTTCAAATTTCGAGCTTATTAAAATGTGTTGTTGGTGGTAGCAGGTTGTCTAGACATAAAATTCGAGTTGTCATTGTTCCTAGAAGAACACGATCATGTAGCGTAATTCGCAGGGCTGTAGATGGCCCAAGGCGGACAGATGTTTTTTGGGGGTAACCAAGTCCAACCATTGTGTCTACTGTGATCTACAGTTGTGATAATGGCGTAATGCGCAGAGATGTGAAAGCTTAAGAGTATGGATATTTCCTGGGGAAACCCAGGCGTAACCATTGTGTACATGTGGTCCACATGGCATATCTACAAGTGAAAGATATGTAACCACTACAGTTACTAAAGTTAGAATGGAGCCATGTGATGCTTGAGATATCTTAGTGATGTAGAGCTACCTGTTTGATGCAGCACTATGTCTTCGTGACTGGACTTGTCTTCGTGATTAGATGTGTTTTTGTGACTTAATTGATCCTCATGTCTTGAATTATTTTCATAATTTGATGATTGTTTTTCATGACTCTGAGATAGAGCAGTCAAAGTCCAGTGACCTCAGATTTTCTTTTGATTCTTAAATATCTTCTGTTGATCTTTCCATAACGAAATTCATAGGGAAGTTATTTCCTATATATACGGATGTTTTCTGGGGGATCCAGATGATACTATTGTGTATCTGCGATTCATGAACAATCAACATATCAACGTCAAATTGGTACTTTCCGTACGTGTTTTAAAAAAAATTGGAAATATTTTTCACTGGGTGTTGAAACAAGAATATTTAGTGCTTGGAGGTTTAGTTGTACGCCTGGCCAGTGTAATGACCCGCATTCTATGCATCGGAGGATCATAGAATATTTATTTCATTTTCATATGAGGTCGTATGGTCATGTAACTTTATGGAACGACTGTTGGGGTCATTTCCCATGTTCACGATTTTTGCCGATTTTTAAATGACTGTTTTGCCCCTGGCGAATCTTGTTTCGTCTATAACTTTTGATTGGTAAGGAGTTTTGACCTAAAACCACTTTCATTGGATTTGGATGATGGTTTACCTTTCCTTAGAGTGGTCACATTAGCCAAACGGACTTACCGTTTGGGAGATATGGCTGAAACAAGGTTTGGAAGGTGAAAAACAGCTTAATCAGGCAAAATAGGGTGATTAGCAGCTAAGCCTATAACCCATTTCGGGATTAAGGTTATGGGAGGGTTGATAGGGTTTGGAAAATCAGTTTTATTCATTTTTCCAGCCGCCATTTACATCCTTGAAACCCTAGCAATGGCCTTCACCTTTTAAATTCATTCCAAATCGCTCACTAATCGCGCGTTAGCTTAATCTACACCAAATCAAGGAAGATTAGCATCTAATTAGAGTTGGAGCTATTGTGTTGCATTGGAAACCATGCCTAAACAGTAGAGTTTTAGATCTAGTATTTTAATTGTGGCTAAGGTGAGTGATTAGCATACTTTTACGCTAATTACGGCTAATTAGGAGTGATTAGTGTTAATTAGCGAAATTATGCATGTTAAAATTCTAAAAAATATTTAGAAATTCCAAAATATTATTTTGTGCCTCTATTAGAAATTTAGGTTAATTTGGACATGTTTTGTTAATCGTATGGTTAAATCATGATTAAGGAGGTTAAGGGGAAAAACATGAGTTTTGGGTACGTTTGATCCATATTAACATGTTAAGTTGCTGTTTTGGTGTTTATTGTCGATTCCCTATATTGCTATTAATGTTTGGAATGTTTTGTGATTGCTTAGTGAAGTTAGATTGGTCGAAAACGCCGTCGTATGGCGTGAATTGCTCGCTGGAAAAGTTGTAGGAGATGGGTCATACTCCGTTCGTGAGGCACCCCTGCGAGCTGGAGCACCATCATGAGATGCATTACCCTAATCATGGAGCACCTCTCATGAGCCGAACACCCCTCCATGAGCTGCTCCCACCTGCATGTCACGAGCCTCCCCAGTACCCCATCACGAACCGATCACAAACCAGAAGACCATAACCAGGCTGGGATCACGAGTGGGTTCTACGACCCGAATATGGACCACGAGCCAGGCTGGAGCCATGAACCATGAACCATGAACCAGGCGGGAGAATGACGAGCCCCACTTCGAGGATCATGAGCCGAGCTGACGAGTCACGAAACGGGATAATGACCAAAACCCGAGGTGCAAAGATAGTTCAAGTAGGAAGTGGGTACTCAGGATCCAGATGGGAACCAACGAGTTGACTTCTTGAGTTGGACTTTGCTGCAGGACGTGTGCAAAAGGGGTTATCGATGTCTATAGCTTTGACTCACCACTGAGAGATGGATTATTGGCTATGGATAAGTGCAATGGGGTTGTCATGACCCCATGGGGCAAAGTGATCGTAGCAAGGCTATGAGCCAGTGCAGTGGAGTTGTTATGACTATATGCGGTAGAGTGGGCATAGCAAAGGACCAGTGGCTAGGATCAGTGCAGTGGAGTTGCCAAGACTCCAAGGGGAAGAGTGATCGTAGCAAAGAATTGGGTGATCGAAGTGGTAGATATTGTATACTTTACGCATTGAGTGGGAGATGTGAGGATGATTGCTATCACTATGACATGCACACCCCCTCCCCATTATTTTCACACCATGTGCTAGTGTCACCTTAGAGTATGTACACCCTGTTGTGCTAACTCTTTGGTTGCAGGTCCAGGTTCAGCTATGGTTATGTACACCTGTTATTGTTCTGTTTTTGCTGCTTATCGCTCATTCCAGACTTTTGTCTAACCCAGAGTTTTATGTCTCTTCTTATTACTCTGGGTGCTCCTATACGAGCAGACTAGAGACATGTTAGCTGGTTATGCATGAGTAGCTGTCCGGAGACGAGCAGGAGGTTTGCACGTTTCATTCCCATATATTCTCCCTTTGTTGTTGTTGGTCCCTACTTTGGGCATTAGTAGTCTTCCTATTTTGCTTTAGAGACAGTATTTTGAAGTTGTAATAATGGTTTTGGATCATAAGCTGTATTTTGGATTTCCGCTGCTATGATGGTTTAGTTTTCAGCTTATGCACTATCTCGCCTGTTTTATATCAAGTTATGTTATTATTATTATATTTTGTTCCATGCGCTGTGAGATATACTACAGGTTCTTCGATAATAGTTCATTGTTATATTTCCTTTCTTCTGACGATCGTCCCGTGCTAGTTGGACATTGGCGCAACGCATTTTAGGGGAAATGTCGGGTGGTGCGGGGCGGGCCGTCACAGCCAGCGTATGCCTAACATCTATGAGAACAGCAATAGACTTATCAAACTTCGAGTTATTAAATCAATAATTTAAAATATAAACTATACCTAATTTAATAAGTTAATAAAGAAAATTTTGAAATATTTTCAAATCCATAGCTTTGTAATACTAGAACAAATATTTTTGCACGAATTTCTTGTTATGGATAAAGACTATAAAAGATATCAAATTTTGGAAAAATTTCAAGTCGACAATTTGTGACTTGAAAAGAAAATAATAGCTACACTCTTCAATGAGTGTTAGGGAAGATTAAATGGATTGAGTGTAAGGAGATTTGGTTTAATTTGGATTGTAATGAATATAGGGAACGATGGACAAGTAAACATTGACATATTAGGTTTATAAAGAAATTTGAAATAATTTGAGATGCATAAATTCAACTTATGCAAAAATTGAAATTTATAAAGAGATTGATTTGAAAGGAAATTTAGTTCTCCGAGTAAATTGAATATGATGGATAAACAAAGAGGTCGATAACTTAAATATCGATATTTAAACTAGTTGTGGAAAAAATTTAACACAAATATGAAAATTAGAAGAATACATTGGTATAACCCCAATGATCTCTCCTTTTCGAGGATGAAAAGTTTTAAGGGGGAAGATTGTAACGTCCCAAAAATATCGACAACTGGAATATGGAGTTAATTAAAAAATTTAACTATTAATAATCAATTTTATATGGGTATTTGAGTTAAAAATCGAATATATGGTTTTGTGTATGTATTGGATTTAATGTTTAATTTAGAATGGTTAACTAAAAATCAAATATTTATCTGTTCAATATTTGGACTGAATTTGGTTGAATAATCGAATTGGATTTGGAAGATTGGAAATTATAAGTGATTAAATTTAAAATAAACATAGTTAATGTTAAATAAATTGGAAATTTTATTGTTGAAATATATGGAAATTTGGTTGTATATGTGTATTCATGTGTCTAAAGAGATTGAGTAGATATTTCAAAACTTTGAATCGATTTGAGTAACTGATGGACAAACGAGATAAAATCAATGAACCGATGACTAATTTAAAAATCAAATATCGTCGTACACAAATGGAACTCCTGTCTTATGTTGGCTCTCTATTATTGTGCATTGTTTCAATTTTGGATTGGTTTGGTTCTACGGTAAAATCTCTGCACTATATAAACCGAAAAGGGTTTTTACTGAGTCAACTTTTCTTTTGTAGTCTTGTACTCTCACGTTATTGCAATGTTGTTTAACTCATTTATAATGCTGATTTCATTGTTAATTACGTAAAAAGGATGCATGTCAAATATGGAAATTTTCAATGAACACATTTAGACACTTCTTCTTTTGTAGTGTGACTTGCGTTTCCAATGTTAACGGCCTCTATTCCTAAATTAAATGTACTTACTTTATGGCCTTGTTGTTGATTAATGATTTAGGTTACAAGTTTAAGTCCAAACATTGTTCCTCAACTAGTTATATACGTTATGGACTACTCAATTTAAATTAGTTGGAATTGTCAGCTTCAAATAATATAAAGCTGATGCGAACTTTATTTTCATAAGTACCATTTGATATCTTTAGCAGACATTTAGTTTAACAGTCAACCGATGAAACAATTTATAGCTACATATAAAGTACGACTGGGTTCAATGTGAATATTACACCAAATTAGATATGGTTTGGAAATACTCTCAGTGAGTTTTATATATTTGAATGTGTATATTTCGCATACTACAGACCCTTTTACTTGAATGTGATTCATGACCTCAGTTTGGTACTTTTACATACATGTATTAACATATGCATGTTGTCCAATGGGCTTGCTTTTCATTATATTAATATTTAACTTTGGAAGGGGCATAGAATTTCATTTTATTTACCTGCACTTTGTATATTGTGGTGCCTTATAAATTTACACAGACTACTGTAAACCCTGAAAACGCAACTGTTTATTCCATGATAAACTTGAAATTTTATTTGGGAGTTAAGTGTCCCACCGTGTTGCTAAAAGAAATGGACATTAAATTTGTGCACAGTCTACAACTTTTACCTGTGTAAGGCCTGTGTTACACATGTGGGATATATATATATATATATATATTTGATCTTCCCTACACGTTGGTGGCCTATTTACTTTGGGAATGAATGTCAGTGGCTTGTTACTTAAACATTACTACATGTTGGAGTTTACTTGAATGTCAAAACTCAATAACATCTACATTCGATTCAGAGGGACTATGCAAATAACTTAATATACTCAGGCTCATTGTACTAATATATTGATTCTGATTATTTTAGTCTATTGAGTTATTGCCTGGTTACCCATTTGCACACATGCTCTATTATCTCATGTTCATTCTCAGGACGTTAGGGAAATATATGTGTGTGCACATATACACACATATGTATATGCAAGCTCCTGGAATGACGTATGTCATTATTTATATGTGGTTAGGGACATTGAGGTGGTGTACACATGTATATTATATACACGTGTACACTCGCAAACGCCTGATACCGTTTGTCCCTGGAAATTGATAGAACTAACAAAAACAAATACCCCAACTGTTTATTTTATATATGACATCGATGATAGGATTAACTGTTATATTTCAGTTTTATTTGATGTTAATTTACTTGGACTATTATTAATCCTGACTCGAGTGTTTTATGTTTTTGCATGAATTGCTCGGGTTATACCCGGGTGTTACAAATTTAAAGATCACAACTTAGGATTCGAAGATTGGCGAAGCTGGGGGTTCCAAGAGACGACGCACTCTGAAGTTTTAAAAAGTAATATTTTTCTTGTATTCAAACTATATCTCAAATTCTGCTATATGAACTTGTATCAAATGTCTGATTATATATATAAGTTTATTTTTGTTGCTTAATACGGTGTTGTTATTTATTCTGCATTTTTCTGTGTTGATTCTATTTTAAAAGTTTTAAGTTGGTTTAATTAGCAATTTGAAGCGGTCAAAAAGGCAGGACGTCACAACATTGGACGTTAGCCTTCTCAAGGTCTCTAAATAAAACAGTATCTCGCCAACTTTAAATACTTAATAAGAAAGGATTTCTTGTAGTATTCTCTCTTCAGCTTAACATAACTTCCTAGGAAGACATTAGAAAGTGAACCTGTCACAAAAGATGAATTCTGGAAAAGTATCAAGAAATCAGGAAAAAGAAAATTCATTACACTAATATCATAAGTTGAAAGGGTACATGTATTACAAATACTCTTCTTGTTCATACAAAATGTATTTCTTAAAGGATTCAGACACTTATCCATTCTTGTCAAACTTAAGTTTGTCTAAATAAAATTCTCTGGGGATAGAGTTGACCTATGGAAGATTACAGCAAGCCTCTATATGGAGATTAACGCCACATTCATCTAGGAACCTTCTATGGAGAATCCTAAGCATCCCCCCACCAAGATCACCTAAAAAGGAAAGTCTACCGTTTCATATCTATTATAAATCGGGTACAAAAAATTTCTAGAATGCCTCTACATTCAATTAACATCCAGAACCGGGCCATGAGTTCAACATTCTCTTTCAAGAGTCTCTTACATTGTAATCGGATAGCTCTTAACCTAGGGAATGCTTCTCTACCTTTTAAAAGTAATAGTCTTGTGGCACTTCTGTAGATATGGTGATATCTATTGGATAAGATGTTATACTTCCTCGCTTGCTTATTCATCTCTCTAGTAAGATGGGCTACCTATGATCGTGCTCCATCGAGATGAACATGCCTAACTTTTTCCTTTTTGACTATTCGGGAAAGAAAGAGGACAATTATTGAAAATAAAAGCAAAAGAGATATCATAGAAGTTACCATACCTTAGAGATAGGAACATAGGATTGTAAAGTTCCAATGGTAACAACATCCTTTAAGTTCAACCCTTTCTCCACTACCTATGTGTCAGTAATGTTTGGGGTTCCCGCTAGAGAAACATTAGGATTAATAGTTATAGTTCCATCAGATAGCATATCACCTTGGTCATTGGGAATCGAGAAAGTATACCAAGATCACCTTTGTCCCCAGCGATGTCTTTAAGGCTAGGGCCACTATCATCAACACGGACAATTTTTGTTGCTACAATAGTATCCCCTCCAATATCGTCACCTGGTTCTTCCAAGGGGAAATCGTTTATAAACAAAATTTTATCACATCAACCTCTTCCCTCTCAGGAATGGCATTTCCCTCCTTTATGTTGGTTATCATTGATATAAACCTTTGTAGAAGAGTGGATCGAGAGAAGGAAAGCTTAGGTTTGGATATTTTTTTATGTTGTTTGCGTAAATGAGCAAGAATGCATCCTCGAACGAGGTGACCATAATATCGTCAAAGGAAGTTTGGAGAAAATAAGAAATCCTTTGTTTGGTGTCATTTATCAGGCCAATAGCCTTGGTCAAGGATGATCCATTCTTTTTAAGCATGCTTTTGAGAAAGGCATTACTCTCCTTAAGAAGAGTTTTTTTTTATTGTAAAGAAGAGCAACTAGAATGGAGTATAGCCATTTCCTCCTGAGACCTTTCTAAAATCTCTTTTAGAGTTCTAACTTCCTCAGCTAATGTCAGATTGACTCCTTTCTCTTTAGCAACTGAAGATTCCTCTTACTTTTCATGTTTCTTTGTTGCACGCTCTTTGGCACTGATAAGAGCAGTAATATCTCACTTCAAAGAAAGATTTTCTTCCCTAAGCATCGATAAATAAAGAGAAGCTCTGGAAATGTCTTCTTGGAGTACGAATCATTGTTTGACGACCTAAAAAGGAGTGAAATCTTGTTAAGAAAACAACTACAAGGACAAGAAAAGTAAGAAATATAATTCATTCTAAAAGTTGTTGATCAACCAAAGAGCGGCGATAACTAAGGAAACCAGAAGAAAGGGGTGGACGACTAACACCGGAAAATGAGAAAGAAGACGTATTTTTTTTTAACAAATTCATCAAACCCCTTGGAAGTAGGAGGTGCGGGAGTTCCTTGAGAGTAAAAATCCTCGGAAGAAGAGGAAAACCCCAACGCATGATGAATCACATTAAGAGTTCCAGGAGTTTCATAAAAGTGGGCATCCATTAGAGGAGTAACTCTTGGAGAAATAGCTCTAAGAGAGTCAACAACATCATTAAGGCTAGGAGTGTGATTTGCGGAACCCTTGAGCCTCTTGGATGGAAAATCATTAGAAATCATGCTTTCAAGTTTCCTCTTGGCTGTAACACCCCGGATTTTTAAATAATCAATTGAACTAAAATAAAGAATAATTAATCTCAGACGTGAGAATTATGGGAATGGGGTTGCGCCATTGTGTTCATCTCGGAATTCTGGTTGAAAAATAGAGTCCGAGTTTGCGGGAAACAGGTACCGGATGAAGGAGTTATGGACGAACGAAGATTGGTGGCAAAAGAAAGAAAAAAAATTGCACTGGCGCACTTGGGAAGTGCGCCAGTACAAATTTGCACTGGCGCGCCTGCCAAGTGCGCCCAGGCCGAGGCAGCAAGCCTGCACAGCTTTCTGGTTCAGGCTGACCCATGTTGCTGAGTCCTTTCTGACTCCTTGCTGATTCATTAGGGCTGAGGTGTCACCCTATCAAGACTGAATGGTTTTGATTAACCCTAAGATCATCCAACGGCTTAAATTAATTCAAAACTCTATAAAAAGACCCATAGACTCAAACTCTAAATCAGAATTAAAATTGAAACTATGGTCGTCATGCTGTCGTATTGAACCCTAGAGTAGCCGCCACAAATTTAAGAGGAAGAACAGCAAATCAAATCAGTCCTATTCAACCCTAACAGCGAATCTTCTTCAAAGGAGAGCTAATTCAACTCCAGAAATCAGAATTCAGAACTCAAGACTGCTTTTGAGTTGTGAGTTCGATAGTTTTAACAAAATAATTAGTAATTTAATTGGATTAAGATATAATGTGGATTATATGGATGCGATATGAAGTATTGATTGCATGTTGTAATTATGTTGTAGGATTGTGATTGAAATCTCTATGACGTTATGTTGTGATGCTATCATTTATGATGTAAAGTTATGTTGCTATCATCCATGTTGTAATTTTATATACAATCAAATCATCATGTTTCATATGCTAGTTTGGTTATGTTGATTCATATAATAAATGATATGTAGGCAAGTTTAGATTTTGATTCAAACATGAATCATATACAAGTTGGGTAGAATTATATGTGACCTTACATGGTTATGACATCTAGTTTATGTGAAAATTTAATTGAAAGTTATGCTATGACATGTGTGAGTTATATGCTAAATTCTACATGGTACTTTACATGTTAAATACTAGTTTACACCATTGTTGCGATGTATAAATCACATATGTAAGTTTATGAGTTGGATATGAATCATGTTATGCAAGTTTAGGGTTATTACCTATGCAAGTTTACTCCTTTAGATATAGATCTATGACATACATGATTTATGCAAGTTTGTGGCCATTATCTCATCAGGTTCACACCTTTAGATTTGGATCCATGACATATGTTGTTTATGCACATTGTAACTTTGGCCTATGCAAGTTTTAGATGTAGAACATCATTCACATATGCAAGTTTGCCCCTATGTTAGATCTATGTTTTAATTATGTGTATTTTGTGATGTTTTCTCTTTATTCCATGAGTTAGACTATTCGAGTCTAACATATATTTTACGTTAAACGAACAAACGTACAATGTGGGGAAAAGGGGATAATATTAAAAAGATTTAATTGGCATAAATGCCTTAAAAGGCACAAAATATAATTGTGGTGAAAATTGGTATGATTCTACATACCATAAATGGATGGACATAATTGAGTCAACTATGGACATCGTTAAATTTGGAATTGATTGATAATTTGAATAGGGAAAGTAATTCAAATTTGGGGAATGATTAATTAGGAGTAATTAATTGTCTAAGACACGAGGTTAGGCTCTTTTGTGGTATAAGACTGCCTGGACCCGCCCGGCAAATCCAGCTGCCACAAATGTCAGTCTAATGTGAGAGGTCTTAGGCATAAACTAAATACGTAACAATTGTAAAGACACGAGGTTAGGCTCTTTTGTGGTGTAAGACTGCCCGGACCCGCCCGGCAAATCTAGCTGCCACAAGTGCCAGTCTAATGTGAGAGGTCTTTATGAGGTTACGGTCTTAATGAATTAAGAAACACTTAACCAGATAAACATGTAGTGGGACATGAGGGGGTTAAGTGGGTGCCTTGGGTGGCATGTGGAATCTAGTGGGTGCCTTTGGTGGCATTTGGAAATATGAGTAGAAACACTTAACCAAAATTGAAACATGTAATTGAAACATGAATAAGAAGTGGGTTAAGTGGGATGTACTAGAGGGGACCAAGCTTAGGTGGATAGCTTGTGTCAAGTAATGAGGGCCCGTTTCAACCAGTAACCCATACGTATCTTTGTGGGCTCGACCCAAGTCGAGGACGGGACACGCATACTGGGCTTGACTGTAAGAGGCCAAACCGGGTTAGCGGTGGCAACGCAAGTCCAACGGGTTCATATGCGTGTGTAGACCCGGGCCGGCAGGTAAGATGTTGTTGCAATATGTAGGTATAAGCCGTGCAGTGTTGGTTGTATCGGGTTGCCACTTTAGGGAGTGATACACCCGAGTGTGGGGCCAGCACAAGTATCTATGAGTTAGGGAGCCGATCGCTTGGGGGTAATGGGTACACCTAGTGGAGATAGGGGCAGGCGGCACGTATGAAGGCAGCTAGGGGTGCACGAAACTACCAATATCATTATTAAGCCTGTAGGCGGGATCAACCTTAGGGTGACTAGTGGTGGTGCAGTATAGCAATTATCCTATAGTGTTGGTGTAATTTAGTAATCATCCTATAGTGGTTTGGGTGCGCTTAAACGACATCGTTGTTCGTCTTGTTTCCTTGTTTACTCTGCCATACTCAATGGTTCATGACCATTTCCTTATTTTCCAACTTATGCCTTAGCCTAGTTACTTTGTTAATTGTATTGTTAAAGTTATCGCACTCGCCAGGCTTTATGTCTGACCCCCTTTGTTTCCTCCTCTTTTCTCCCTTCGCCCCCCCCCCCCCCCCAAAGGTGCTCAGGTTGGAACTAGCACCAGTGGAGCTTGATTTTGGACTGCTTTTAGAAGATTGCTTGGATCGCTGAAGTAAAGTTCAGCTTCTCTTTTATTTATGGATATTTTGATGTTGGGGATTATGTCTCTCAGTTTATGTACTTTGTTTTATCAAGATGGATATTATGTACCTGACTTTGGTTTATGGTTTTGATGATGTAACCAAACATATTTACCTTCTGCTGCAATAAATAAAGTTTTAAATTTTCAAGTACTGCTTTATATCTGTCTTGTTGTGATTTTCTATTCTATATTCACTTAAAATGCTCCATGGAAGTTAATGCATTCCCTTTGCGAGTGACATTAATGGACGTGGGGTGTTACACGTGGTATCAGAGCTGAAGGTTACCAGAACAGATATGAATTTTGAAAAACTGTTTTTCAAAAGCATTTTTTATAAAGAAGTACTTTCAAAAGTATGTTTTAAGGAAAGTATTTTCAAGAGAAAAGTATATTTTGGAAAGCATAACCCCAAGAGCCATATATCTTTCCCTCAGTTCTTTTATATTGAATCTTTCCTTTTTCGTTTCAGCATGTCTGAAGCATTTGAGATACCAGAGGGTGTTCATGTACCTGGTTGGTTTTGTCAATACCTTGAGGCTAGGGCCGCCACCGCAGGTCCAGCAAATGCTCCTCCTCCCCCTCCTCCTCGTGTCGATACTTTTGCTAAGATATCTAAGGACTTTAGAGCAATGGGTGGAAAGCCTTTTCACGGGACGGAGACATTTGTTGAAGCTCGTAACTGGCTAAAGGAGGTGGAAGAATTGTTTAGAATCTTTGAAGTGGATGATGAAAGAAAGGTCCAGTTGGCTTCCTGGCTAATGAAGGATGAGGCCTCGTTTTGGTGGGAGGTCACTAATGGGGGACGTCCAGTCGATACATGGCCAGATTTTAGGCAGAGGTTTGAGGCGAAGTTTCTCTCGCGGGCTGAAGAGAATCTATACATGGAAAGGTTTTTGGCGCTGAAGCAAGGGAATCTATCAGTGAAAGAGTACGTCAACAAAGTCAACCAATTGGCAAGGTTTGGCTTGGACTTGGTGAACACTCCAAAAAAGAAGGCTCTAAGATTTGTTAAGGGTTTAAACGAGCCGCTTCATGGGTTAGCTATGTCCCACATTCCCATGGGGGCTACCTTCGAGAGACTAGTTGACATGGCGCTTATGCATGAAGAGGAGAAGGGCGCCAATGCTAATAAGGCACCCGAGAAGAAAGGGGATCAAAAGAAGTCGCAACAGCAACAACAGAACAAGAAAGGTGGCAAAGGCAACAATGCTAAGGGAAAGAAAAGATGCTTTAACTATGGGACACCCGGCCATCTAAGCAAAGATTGTAGGAAGAAGAAGAAGACCGGTTGTTTCCACTGTGGCGAGGCGGGACATCTTATTAAGGACTGCCCAAAGAAAGGGCAGAGGGCAGGGTCTACCTCGGGAGGATAGGTGCAGGCTCTCATGGCACCAGGGCAGGCAAGGGGACAAGTTCAGGCTCTCGTGGTCCCACCGCTGCAAGAACGAGGTAGAGTAATTCCCGTTGAAAGTTTAGCCTTTCTGTTTGATCATCCTGTCCGTGCTTTATTCGATTCTGGCACATCACATTTGTTTATTTCTACATCATTAGTTAAAACACTGCACCTTGATACTACTCTAGTTACTGATCCCTTAGTAGTCTCAAATCCTATCGGTGGTCCGGCTCATCTTTCTATGATTTGTCAAGATTTGAGAGTGCTTATCTTGGGCGTTGAGTTTGAATGCAACGCTTTTGTTCTTGGCTTCATGGGCTACGGTTTAATTCTAGGTATGGATTGGCTAACTAGATATGGGGCCATCCTAGATTGTGAAAGAAGGGTAGTTAGATTGTTGACTCATTCTGGAAAGACCCTTGATATTTCTTGTGACCCTAGAGGTCCAGTAATGCTTAGCTACCTAGAATCCCTTGACGCATCCGATGATGATTTACATTCTGTTCCCATAGTCCGTGAATATGCTGAAGTCTTCGATGAGGTGAGGGGTTTACCCCCAAAATGTGAAATAGACTTTCGAATATATCTAGTAGATAATGCAAAGCCGGTTGCAATACCAGTGCGCCACATGGCTCCAAGAGAGAGAAGAGAACTCAGTAAGCAAGTGAAAGAATTGCTTGAGAAGGGGTTCATCAGACGTAGTATATCGGAGTGGGGTGCTCCAGTAGTATTTGCCACGGAGGCGGATAGGTCCCTTAGACTTTGTGTGGACTATAGAGAACTTAATAAGCTTACTAAGAAGAATAGACACCCACTGCCGAAGATTGACTATCTCTTCGACCAGTAAGTTGGCGCCTCAGTGTTTTCGCAATTGGACTTAGCCACTGGTTTCCATCAGTTGAGAGTGGCTGAGGATAGCATAGACAAGACTGCCTTTAGGACTCCAGACGGTTTCTTCGAGTGGCTTGTGATGCCCTTTGGTTTGACAAACGCCCCGCATACTTTGTTGACTTGATGAGTAAGGTGTTTAGGGAGTACCTTAATAGATTCGTGGTAGTCTTTGTGGATGACATCTTGATCTTTTCTAAAAGCAAAGAAGAGCATGCCCTACATCTTAGGGAAGTGTTGGAGACTCTTCGAGCGCATAACCTTAAAGCTAAATTTTCTAAATGTCACTTTTGGAGAAAGGAAGTGCGATTCTTAGGGCACGTGGTTTCCAAAGAAGGGATAGCTGTGGATCCTGCGAAGATAGTAGCCATCCAAGATTGGAAGGTTCCTAAAAATGCTACCGAGGTGAGGAGTTTCTTAGGGTTGGCTGGCTACTATAGGAAGTTCATCAAAGACTTCGCGAAAATATCAGCCACATTAACACGTTTGACGAAGAAGAACTTAGTTTTCATGTGGGACGTAGATTGTGATGATGCGTTCCAACGTTTAAAGAGAGCTTTGACCACAGCCTCAGTCTTAGTGTTGCCAGATGGGAGCAAGCCATTTACCGTTTATACCGATGCTTGTGGGACAGGACTAGGCGCAGTCTTAATGCAAGAGGGAAGGGTAATAGCCTATGGTGGAAGGCAATTGAGAGTACATGAGAGAAATTACCATACACATGACCTTGAGTTAGCCGCTATTGTCTTCGCGCTTAAGTCTTGGCGTCATTATCTTCTCGGCGAAAAATTCGAATTATTCACTGACCACAAATCGCTAAAATACTTGTTCTCTCAGAAGGACTTGAACTTAAGGCAGCAAAGGTGGATGGAATTCTTAGCTTCCTACGACTTCGAGATAACATATACCCATGGCAAGGGTAATGTGGTGGCAGACGCCATAAGTAGAAAAAGGTTGTCCTTGAGTCCGTTGTTTGTTGGGCGGCGAAGCTTAGAGTTCATCTCTACGTTTGACTTTAAACCTTCCGTTGACTTTGTACCCGATTTGCTAGCATCCTTAGAGATCAGACCTACGCTTTTGGGATGAATTGGCGAGGCACAGCAAGGTGACCCACAATTGATTGAGTTAGTAGAAAAGCTCAAAAGAGGGGATGCATCGAGCCATCTCCGTAGGTATACCCTAGATGATAAGGGTTGGTTACGTAGGGACGGTAGACTTTGTGTACCAAAAGACGATGACCTAAGGAAGACCATTCTTGATGATGCACATCGTTCAAAGATGACCATCCATCCCAGTGGGGACAAGATGTACATGGACATGAGACGAGTTTACTTTTGGGCCGGTAAGAAGAAGGACGTGGCAGAGTTTTTTGCTAGATGCTTGGTGTGCCAACAAGTAAAAGCAGAGCAAAAGAAGCCCGGTGGATTGCTTCACCCATTGGAGGTCCCACAATGGAAGTGGGAAAGTGTTTCGATGGACTTTGTTGACGGATTACAAGATCGAGGAAGGGTAATACGGGGATTTGGGTCGTGGTAGACAGACTTATGAAGAGCGCCCATTTCATTACCGTGAAGAGTAAGAGAACTGCTCCATGGTTAGCCTCCGTATACATTCGAGAAATAGTTCGTTTGCACGGTGTTCCTTCTAGCATAGTGAGCGACCGCGATCCTATCTTCACTAGCGAATTTTGGAAAAGCTTGCAAGAGGCGGTAGGGACTCAGTTATGTTTGAGCACCGCATATCATCCTCAGACGGACGGCCAGATCGAGAGGGTGAATCGTATTCTAGAGGACTTATTGAGGTTGTGTGTCTTAGATTTCGGAGGTACATAGGAGGAACGTCTTCCGTTGGTGGAGTTCGCATAAAATAACAGCTTTCAGTCTAGTATTGGCATGGCACCGTTCGAGGCTCTTTATGGACGGTCGTGTCGTTCGCCTACATGTTGGTGGGAGTCTATAGACAAGGTCTTGCTTGGACCCGATATGATTAGAGAGACTTCGGAAAAGATCGATTTGATTCGAAGGAGGATGAAGACGGCGCAAGATAAACAGAAATCTTATGCGGATAAGAGGAGGTCAGATCTTGAGTTTGATGTTGGAGACATGGTCTTTGTCAAGATGTCTCCCATTACGGAACGTCGTTCTCTTTGGGTCCGTTGGGAAGTTAGCACCAAGGTTCGTAGGGCTGTTTCCTATTAAGGAGAGGATCGGGCAGATGACGTATAGAGTGGAGTTGCCCAAGAGACTTAGTGGTGTACACGACGTATTCCATGTATCACATTTGAGGAAGTGCTTGCACGAGACCGCGGAAGTGGTAGAGCCGAGCTTGCTTAGAGAGGTGGAGATCGAGCGTGATGCGAAGATTTGACGAGCTCCTACGTGCATTCTTGGGTCGGAGATTAAGAAGTTGAGGAATCGAGAGGTCAAACTAGTCAAAGTGCAATGGGAAGATAATGAGAGCAACGCTACTTGGGAGACGGAAGCGAAGATGCATTCATTATACCCTTTTCTTTTCGAGGGTATGTCTTTTAATTTCTCCTTTATCGCTTACCTTGTACTTATCTTATCTTTAGTGTGTCCTCTCTCTAGTATCTTTGACCTTTAGATATGGTAGTCCTATGGTTGAAACATGTGTTTAAGACATGTTATGTATGATGGATGCATGTGGATGCAAGTGGTTGCTAGTGGTTGCTCTTAGATGCATATACACACACTTTAGGCACTAGATCGGCTCAGTCACTTCATGTTGCATATTGCATATAAATGTATGTACATATTTAAGTAATGGATGCATAATGGTTGTACCATCATATGGATGTTGCATTTTGGTGAATGGTTGTGCACACATGTAGAAATAATATGTATCGATAAGGTTCTTTCGCATACATAATGGACGCATGGCACTATCATGGTTTGCATTAAGGAGGTCAACTGAATCAGTAGACCGCCTGATTTTGCATTAGATAAGGAACATATATACACACTTCTTGCATATGTTCATACAACATTAGAAATTTTATAAGGACAATGGATGCCCGTGTTTGATGGTTGAGTTGATGGTTGTTTGGATGGTAGGATATGCATTCTCCTTAACTTGGAGATTTCGGGGGCGAAATCCTTTAAGGAGGGGAGAATGTAACACCCCGGATTTTTGAATAATAGGATTAACTAAAATAAAGAATAATTAATCTCAGATGTGAGAATTATGGGAATGGGGTTGCGCCACTGTGTTCGTCTTGGAATTCAGGTTGAAATAGAGTCCGAGTTTGCGGGAAACAGGTACCGAATGAAGGAGTTATGGACGAACGAAGATTGGTGGCAAAAGAAAGAAAAAAATTGCACTGGCGCACTTTGGAAGTGCGCCAGTACAAATTTGCACTGGCGCACCAGCCAAGTGCGCCCAGGCCGAGCCAGCAAGCCTGCACAACTTTCTGGTTCAGGCTGACCCATGTTGCTGACTCCTTTCCGACTCCTTGCTGAGTCATTAGGGCTGAGGTGTCACCCTATCATGACTGAATGGTTTTGATTAACCCTAAGATCATCCGATGGCTTAAATTAATTCAAAACTCTATAAAAGAACCATAGACTCAAACCCTAAATCAGAATTAAAATTGAAACTATGGCCGTCATAATGTCGTCTTGAACCCTAGAGTAGCCGCCACAAATTTAATAGGAAGAACAGCAAATCAAATCAGTCCTATTCAACCCTAACAATGAATCTTCTTCAAAGGAGAGCTAATTCAACTCCAGAAATCAGAATTCAGAACTAAAGACTGCTTTTGAGTTGTGAGTTCGATAGTTTTAACAAAATAATTAGTAATTTAATTGGATTAAGATATAATGCGGATTGTATGGATGTGATATGAAGTATTGATTGCATGTTGTAATTATGTTGTATGATTGTGATTGAAATCCCTATGACGTTATGTTGTGATGCTATCATTTATGATGTAAAGTTATGTTGCTATCATCCATGTTGTAATTTTATATACAATAAATCATCGTGTTTTATAAGCTAGTTTGGTTATGTTGATTCATATGATAAATCATATGTAGGCAAGTTTAGATTTTGATTCAAATATGAATCATATACAAGTTGGGTAGAATTATATGTGACCTTACATGGTTAGGACACCTAGTTTATGTGAAAATTTAATTGAAAGTTAGGCTATGACATGTGTGAGTTATATGCTAAATTCTACATGATACTTTACATGTTAGATACTAGTTTACACCATTGTTGCGATGTATAAATCACATATGTAAGTTTATGAGTTGGATATGAATCATGTTATGCAAGTTTAGGGTTATTACCTATGCAAGTTTACTCCTTTAGATATAGACCTATGACATACATGATTTATGCAAGTTTGTGGCCATTATCTCATCAAGTTCACACCTTTAGATTTGGATCCATGACATATGTTGTTTATGCAAGTTGTAACTTTGGACTATGCAAGTTTTAGATGTAGAACATCATTCACATATGCAAGTTCACCCCTATGTTAGATCTATGTTTTAATTATGTGTATATTTTGATGTTTTCTCTTTGTTCCACGAGTTAGACTATTCGAGTCTAATGTATATTTTACGTTAAACGAACAAACATACAACGTGGGGAAAAGGGGATAATATTAAAAAGATTTAATTGGCATAAATGCCTTAAAAGGCACAAAATATAATTGTGGTGAAAATTGGTATGATTCTACATACCATAAATGGATGGACATAATTGAGTCAATTATGGACATCGTTAAATTTGGAATTGATTGATAATTTGAATAGGGAAAGTAACTCAAATTTGGGGAATGATTAATTAGGAGTAATTAATCGTCTAAGACACGAGGTTAGGCTCTTTTGTGGTATAAGACTACCCGGACCCGCCCGGCAAATCCAGTTGCCACAAATGCCAGTCTAATGTGAGAGGTCTTAGGCATAAACTAAATACGTAACAATTGTAAAGACATGAGGTTAGGCTCTTTTGTGGTGTAAGACTGCCCGGACCCTCCCGGCAAATCCAGCTGCCACAAGTGCCAGTCTAATGTGAGAGGTCTTTATGAGGTTACGATCTTAATGAATTAAGAAACACTTAACCAGATAAACATGTAGTGGGATATGAGGGGGTTAAGTGAGTGCCTTGGGTGGCATTTGGAAATACGAGTAGAAACACTTAACCAAAATTGAAACATGTAATTGAAACATGAATAAGAAGTGGGTTAAGTGGGATGTACTAGAGGGGATCAAGCTTAGGTGGATAGCTTATGTCAAGTAATTGGTGCCCGTTTCAACCAGTAACCCATACGTATCTTTGTGGGCTCGACCCAAGTTGAGGATAAGACAAGCATACTGGGCTTGACTGTAAGAGGCCAAACTGGGTTAGCGGTGGCAACGCAAGTCCAACGGGTTCATATGCATGTGTGGACCCTGGCTAGTAGGTAAGACGTTGTTGCAACGTGTAGGTATAAGCCGTGCATTGTTGGTTGTATCGGGTTGCCACTTTGGGGAGTGATACACCCCCACTGTGGGGCCAACACGGGTATCTACGAGTTAGGGAGCCGATCGCTTGGGGGTAATGGGTACACCTTGTGGAGATAGGGGCATGCGGCACTTATGAAGGCAGCTAAGGGTGCACGAAACTACCAATATCATTATTAAGTCTGTAGGCGGGATCAACCTTAGGGTGACTAATGGTGGTGTAGTATAGCAATTATCCTATATTGTTGGTGTAGTTTAGTAATCATCCTATAGTGGTTTAGGTGCGCTTAAACGACATCGTTGTTCGTCTTGTTTCCTTGTTTACTCTGCCATACTCAATGGTTCATGATCATTTCCTTATTTTCCAACTTATGCCTTAGCCTAGTTACTTTGTTAATTATATTGTTAAAGTTATCGCACTCGCCAGACTTTATGTCTGACCCCCTTTGTTTCCTCATCTTTTCTCCCTTCCCCTCCCCCCTCCCCCCCCAGGTGCTCAGGTTGGAACTAGTACCAGTGGAGCTTGATTTTGGACTACTTTTAGAAGATTGCTTGGATCGCTGAAGTAAAGTTCAGATTCTCTTTTGTTTATGGCTATTTTGATGTTGGGGATTATGTCTTTCAGTTTATGTATTTTGTTTTATCAAGATGGATATTATGTACTTGACTTTGGGTTATGGTTTTGATGATGTAACCAAACATATTTACCTTCTGCTGCAATAAATAAAGTTTTAAATTTTCAAGTACTGCTTTATATGTGTTTTGTTGTGATTTTCTGTTCTATATTCGCTTAAAATGCTCCATGGAAATTAATGCATTCCCTTTGCGAGTGACATTAATGGACGTGGGGTGTTACATTGGCACCCTCTCCCTCTCCAGACTTGAATAAAGCATCCCTTACGGAGGAAGTCCCTTCTTTTGGGGTTAAAGAAGATGAATTGGTCTTACTTGATTCAGAGCAAATATCTCCTAGTGTATCGCAAACAAAACATGCCAGACAAAGCGAATAAGAAGGGCCAAGATGTTGTTTTAATTTGATTCGTCACAAAGTAGCATATCTGGAGTATCAGGAAAGATAGCGGAACTAGAAGAAAAATGAGAACTTCTCCTAGCGGCAAACAAAGAATTCCTTTGCTAAAAGAAATCAAGGGGGATCATCTAATAATATGTTGACTAGTTGGCAAGAGAGAATATTTTCGAAGAATGCTAAGGGTCAGCAACGAGGACCTGTTACCCAACTTCTCAGAAGCCATGTTAATAAGGTCCACTATCCCCTTATCTGCAAAGTTAGGAAGTTTCGGGGCTACGTCTGTGATAAAACATGATATAAATGAACATATATGATAAAAAATTGAGGAAACCAAAATGTAATAAAATTCCAAACTTGGATACTAAAGCTGCCAGAAATGCCCGAAATGCGTCGTATAAAGAAAAATTGTGTCTCTTGGTCTTTAAATCTCACACGCCTTCAAATAGCAGTTTCTTAGAAGGATTGGCATGAAAATTTTAGTGTTTTACATCAATAAGGTTGGAAGGACAAACCATATAATCTAACAGTGAAGGACTTAAGGAATTATTAACAGACTCCAAAGAAACAAGCTCTAAACCTAAGAGGTAAGTGTAATTGTTGGGATAAATTTGGATAGAGGCAATCCTTAAATATCACAAGAATCGAGCAACGAAATCCATAGCAGAGTAAGCAACATATCCTTCTGGAGGAGTGGCGATGATATTAGTTTTGTGTGGAGAAATGGACACCACTCTAGAAATATTAAAGTCTTGAAAAATGGCATTGGCTTCCTCTTGCAAGGTAATTAAAGAATGTTTTTCAACAGCACCAATCTCCATTGTGTAAGAGTATTCAAGTGTAAGGTACAATTCTTAACAAGTTTAGTCGCATTGTGCTTCTTTCCCACAATTTCAGGTATTATCTGTGCATTTCATAAACTAAAATAATGTTCAATAGTAAGAAAAATAAATTTCTAGTCATCCGAAAGCACTTCGGCAACAATAACACTTGCATCAAACCACCCTGCACGTGCCTTCGGAAGAATAGAAAACGGTGAAAAACACTCGACTGAACTATCCACAATTCATGATTGATTGGAGGAAATTGATTCTAGCTATACAACCAAAATTGATTCACATCAAACATCTTGATAATTTCATTAACTCAAGCTAGATAAGGATGAGTGATAATTACAAGTAACTTAATTGCATAATTAAGTAAAGTAGGTATTAACAATTTTCCAAAAGCCATTCGGCCGAAACCAAACAAGGTACACCAATTTGAATTATGCAGTTAAGATATTACCAATTTAACAGAACTTGCGAAACTAATTTGATAAAATTATTTCAAATTGTTTTGAGAGAAACAAAGTAAAGAATACCTAGAGTCGATGCAAGTTATGGATACATGAAACTACTGATACTTATGCAAGAAAAATTCAAATGCAGATAGACGATAAGGAAAACAGAAGAAGTTGCAAGAGGAAATGGAGTGAATATTTATAAGCAGAAGGATGCAATTGTTCAAACTATTGACTTGAAATGTCAAAAATACCCCTTCATTAAGGGGCAAACATTACTGCTGGATTTCGATGCCGAAACCAGTTGGAGAGGAAAGGGTATCGGAGCACAGCTAGCACTAAAAGAATGTTTCGTAAGCACATGACCAACACCAAACCACCAAGACAACCGATACCGAAAGCAAGAAGAGAAAGATCTAGCCGATATGAAATCGGCACCGAAAAAGGAAGCAGAGCTTGGTACCGATACAAGGGAAATAACGGTAGGACGATACCGAAACCAACATGGAAGCAATAAACAATCAAGAGTACAATACCGACACCAAAGGTAGTCAACCTGATTTCGACTCCAAAAGCACATGTTTTGATACCAAAGCCGAGAGCCATAGAGGGGAAGGCATGAAACCAAGCTGGGATGAAGCGAAGAGCTATCAATACCAATTACTTGGTATTGATACTGACATCATGAAGCAGCTTAGAAGCCATCAGAAAGGAACCACAAGTAATGTTGTCGCAAAGACAACACCAGAACTAAAGACAACTGAAATAAAACTGAGTAAAGAAAGGTCATCCACACTGATGTGCTTAGTATCGATACCGATACCAAAGAGGATGCTAAAGTAAAGACAATACTCAATTGTCACTAAATCAAGGAAAAGTTTAGAATGGGACATTGGAACAAGGATTGTCACCGAAGCCGAAAGCAGCTCAAGAAGTTATCAATGGAAACTTACTTGGCATTAATACATGGCATAGGGAAAGCATCAATTCCATAAGAAAGGTAGAGCTGGCAACAGCACTAAGAAGTGAAAAGGAGGCCGAAACCTGAAAGCGGGCACCGAAAGCTGCTGGTGTCTTCGAAACCAACACCAAACAACATTGCCAAATCTGAACGTGGGCATCTGCTGATCGTTACCAAAAAAGGGGCCCAATTTTTCTATAAATAAGACCCTAGGGGTCTCATTTTAGGGGAATTATCTTATTCCAAAATCTTGCAATCATTTTCTTTAGAGTAAACCCTAATTTGTAAATCAATTTGGGGATTTTACTTAGAAACTTCTTGTACACAACAAAGTGATCAATAAAGAGAGAATCAACACTTATTATGAATTTCATGTATTTCCTCACGGTTTATGTCACTTGTTTTTTTATCACTACCCTACGACAAAGCTTTACACTAGAGAATTACCAAAATACCCATGCTTAAGCCGTTTAGCTTCCTAACTTGTAGTGCGCTTAGGGACCTCCTATCCTAAGGTAATTATTGGTCCTGTAACACCCGTGAAATCAACCTGAGGTAGACATATGGTAATTCGATACAAAATAATTGATAATAGTCAATGATAAGTCAATAGGCTGAAAAATGGAATTTTGGATAATTTGGAATTGGGCCACGAAAATATTTCTATTGCATTCGAGGCAAAATTTTGATCCGTTTTCATATTTTGTTTACTGAAAACGGAGTCCATATGTAAAAGATATTAATAAAACAAGTTGTCCGTAAATATTAACACACAAGGTTTGAAATTCAAATAGATTATATCTAAATCCAGAATATATTTAATTAGAGATTGGCATGAAAGAATATTCCAAGTGAATTTGAAACTGTGTGTATATATTCATATACAATGGGGGACAAATATAATAAATATAAGGAAATAAATATTCAGAATTTATAACAAAGGAATGTTATAGGAGGATTAAATCCTCCCAAGTGACCCAGAAGGGGGTCGACCACCCTTTTATAGAGGGGGTCGACCGCCCTCCTGGGTGGAACAGTGATGGATGTGTGTTTTGTTAGGGAGTTTTATATAAATTGCATCAGTTAGACCATCTAGATTAAATCTAATTAAGGACTATACTTACACTTGCAACTATAAAAAAGATCCCTAAACACTCTCAAAAACCTATTCTTATTCCTCACTACGCCTCCATACTTCCCTTCTGCCATTGTCAAATCTAGAGAAAGGATAGGACGTCTTTTACTTCTTCAACCTTCATTCTACCTTCTCTAATATAAGATTTTTATAGATTTAGGATTCTGGAATTTGGTTTATATATATATACACCCACACCAGTGTGAACCCATGCTACGCACATAGGCTTAATGTGGCGACAAGTGCTTCTCAACCAGCCTAAACCGAACAATAAGGCGGACTGCTTTGAGAACAAGACAAATCTGAACACAAATAGAAGAACATTTCATTACTATTTACAACAATTACATCAGAGTACAAGAATATTCAGAGTATGAATAAATATTACACAAAAAAATATTAGAGATTGAAATACAAAACAGCGGAAATAAATGTAAAAATACAATGCATAGCAGAAAATACAAAAACTAGCACAACTAAAAGAGATATACGGATACAGAGCATTCTGAATATAGCTCCAGCTGTAAATCCATGATCCTATATGAATAAATTTGCAAAACCAAAACTACTAGCTGCCCATGTGGAAAATAAGGGCACCCAAAGTATAGGTTAAAACAATAAACTCCAAGTCAGTCATGGGACTGGTGTGAAAACTAAAATAGTTATTTAAAACTTCACCTTAAAATAAGATAAATCAAGGGACCACGCCGTATAACACAGAACGGGTTTACCCCAAACAGTACCAGTGCCTAAAACAAACAGCGTAATGCTAAATAAAGAAAAATGAAGCTATTATAAGACTCAGGTCCCATCACACAATGCAACGTAAGCCGGAGGATAATAATAGCCAAATATGCTTGGTACGTTTTAAAACAAATCTTTGATTATTACTATAAGTGAAGAAATCAACTTCAAATATAAATGTATCAATCATAGACGGCATGGGTACCATATATCATGTCGCCATACTAGGCTCTATAATCAAAACCGCAAAAATGTCACGTTGGAAGTTTGGATTTCCATACTGGTAGCTCCTGATCCGAAAGATCTATCGCGTAGTGCAATTCCCAATAGCTTACGTCACAGGCATGCGAAAACACCATAATGCACATCCGCACTATCCAGGAAACAAGTTACCGCGGCTTACGTCCAAGCATTGGAAAACACCGCTAACTGAATCCATCTGGGAATTGGAAGGTGTGCCCTATCCTCACTGGTGCGGAGCGACCACACCCAGTAACCTCGGTCGACCGAATCCATGGCAACCCGTAGGATGTCTATCCTCATCTCTAAAGCATACTTGTCTAACCATCAATTTGCCACCATACCGGTGTGTGAGGCTCGTGAATTAACGCTACACAAAGCTATTCTATATTAAAGCTGTGCTTTGATCATCATCCACCAAACTTTGCTTTTCAACAATAGTTTGGATCACTGCATCTCAGCATGCCACACTATCAATCCATATTGTACCACTGATTTCTACTGATATATAACCTCTGAGCTCATACGTCTCAGATAAGGGTGTTAAGAAAAAGATTAATTCTCCGCCACTAAAAAAAAAATATAGCAGAGATCAACGAATACAGTATAAAGGAATACAATGTCAGATACACCATCCATTTACAAGTCCGTTCTAGGTCTGAACGAAACCGGAGGCACCTTATTCCTCGTCCCGTATGTCCAATACAGGAGAGAGGTCCTCGCATATCCGTACAATCAACAAGTACGTCCGGATGACTACCACGGTAGCCCCTTCAAGGTAGCTACTTCAATCATGGGCATCAGTAGCAACCAAATCATTCGATGTGAAGATCGTCGGTCTTGCACCGTCTTCAATCTCTTCGACTTTTTGTCGCATTAATTATTCAGAACAGGTTAAACCCGGCCTTTCCGAATAACTTGTGTATCTTATAATCAAGTGTTATAACAACACAGCATATGCCTCATTCCAATCCAGAATATTCTTTTATTCAAATATTCTCATCTATAGAGAAATGTTCCCATTAATTTTATCAAAGATAAATTCTTTTAAATTTAATCTTTAATCTTCCTTTGGATTTCATTGCAAAAAATTTCATTATCTTTTCAATTCTAAACCAAATTAAGGTTTTCCAAATTAGTTGGGATTAGCGTCCCTCACACAAGTAATCATTTGTTTATTTTCCCGATCCCAACCTATTCATCCCATGGAGCAAACTGGTAAGACTCCATATCTAACACCACGGTGTTATCAATAAAAATTAATTAACATTTCACGCTTAAATCTAATTAAAGATTTAACTCTCATTTGGAGCAAAACTGGTGATACTCCATTCTCGATCATTTTCTTGAATTGATAATTTTAATTATCACATTCACTTTTCACTCTAAATAAAGATTCATTAAAACTCCACTTAGTTTTAATCTTCCCAAAAATCAATATTAATGGGAAATCAGACATGCTGCATCGACAGTCTACACCGTACCATTGATTTCTGCCGATGTATAACCTCGGAGCTCGTGCGTCTCAGAGAAGGGTGTTAAGCAAGAGAATAAATTCTCCGCTACCAAAAAGATATATATTTAGCAGAGATCAACGAATAAAGTATCGAAATACAATGTTAGACATGTAATCCTGTCTTTAACTGGGTAAAGAACCAATGTCATTTAAAACACAGTTCACGATAAACCCAAAATCACATTCCATTAACCATGGAATCTTCACGGAAACAGATCAATATATAATCGATATCAATTTCCGTATCTGACTAATAATATAAATGGATTAACGACAAAGCCTTTTAAATTCCATATATATTAACAGTCTTCCTCCACAGGATCTCATCTCGATTATTAACAAATTGAATTCCATTCAATTCCAATTTAATATATTAAATTGGAAATCTTTACTTTGGAAAATTCCATTAATCTTAATTAAAATATTATCAATTCCAAATCATATTCTTCACTGTTAATTAGGTTAAAGAACAAGTGTTATTTAAAACATCGTTCACGATAAACCCAAAAATCCAATTCTTTTATTCAATTCCAATTAAATATTAATTAATCGGAAAACTTCAATAAATCTTTGTTTAATGATTTATTCTTTTCTCAACTGGGCTAAAGAACAGTGTTAAGGAAGACACCGTTCACAACAAACCCGAAATCCAACTTGACATCAAATACAAGGCTCTGAATAGAAAATATATCGGCTTATATTCAATATCAAATTCTGAAACCAATGGATATCGAATTGGAATAACGGTATATATATATATATCATCCAAATTCCTCAACAATATCCGTATAATCACGAAATCCAATATCAAAATATCCTGAAGATTATTTCCATTCTGAATCCAATCTAATTTATTTTTTGGAAAATTCTAGCTATTTTAAAACCACTTTCAAATCCAATTTATTTATTTTAAAAATTAATAAATTGTTATTCTAGTTAATAACTAGTTCGTTACGATAAAAATATATTTTTATCTTTTCAAAACTGGAATTTTTCATCAAAAATATTTCCAAATCATTTATTATGATTTTACATAATTTTTTCATATTTTTACTTATTTTATTATCGCTTGTATAGTCGGTTTCCAATAACGGCCATCGAACTGCATCCATAGCGACCTTTTCTGAAGTTGATTTGGATATATCTCCAAATCTATCCGTTAGATTTCAATTCTCTTATATTTATTGGAAAGCCCTTTTCGATACGAACCCAACGGTTCTAGTTTTAGGAGAATTCGACGGTTGGATCTCCCTTAACATCAATTTGAAGTTAATGGTCGAAATTCGCGAATGGTCACTGCGCGGCGCGTTCTACTCAGGCCACTATAATATATATGTCGATTTCCATTTAAAACGAATTTTATAAATAGGTTTAAATTCGTTTTAAAAATGATTTCCACTTCCATTGCAATTTCCAATCCAAATTGAATATTCCAATATAAATTTGTTTTAAATTCATTTCAAATCGATTTCAATTCAATTCGATTTCAACTCCATTTCAATTCGTTTTAAATTCATTTTAAAACGATTTCAATTCTATTTTCAAATCCAAATCAAAATTGAATATTCTTCATATAAATTCGTTTTAAATTCATTCCAAATCGATTTCAATTCAATTCGATTTCAAATTCATTTAAATTCGTTTTAAACTCATTTTAAAACAATTTCAATTCTATTTTCAAATTCAAATCAAAATTTAATTTTCAATATCATTTCAATATTAAAATGATAATATTTTCAAAATATCGGATTTTGAAATCACTTTTCGATATTCATTATTGAAACACCCCACCTCCGTTAGGGTCACTCTCAAAGGGAATGCCCTAATTTTGGTGGAGGTTTATAAGTATAAGTCACAGATATACAAGACAGATATAAGAACACATATTTGTAAACAGCGGAAAATCAACAAACTTTTATTTCATGAAAGCAAATACGTGCTACAACAACATCACCATAATTGTCTTACATCTTTTCCAAAACATAACATAACACTTTCATAATCTGTCTTGATTACATTATTTAAAGAAGCATAAATAAAACATAGATAAACTGCAAAAGCCCCATAGAGTTTGTCCAAAGCCATAGTTCAAAACGAAAAAGTCCAAGCAATACATTTCTCTTCTTCAAGCTGGATGTTAAGGCTGGTCAAGCTGCAGTGTTCCCTCCCTGTGGACCTGGGGGGGGGGGAACGGAAGAAAAGAAGACGAAAGAAAAGTAGAGTCAGACATAAAGCCTGAGTAAGTCTAGTACTATTCTGTCTATGAATAAAGAACTGGGTATGATAAGTATAAACAAGAAGTGGGAAAGCACTATAAACTTGGTTAAGTTGTCTAGGGTCGAATATACTATCGTACCCCATGTTAATCTCTGAACCCATATAAACTAGTTCCCAACTGGCACCCCATAATCAGGGTGATGTGATCCATTCTATGATGATCGGCTCCTACTCGCATAGTTACATGTGTCTTACGGCCCCCGATGTTGTAGTTACCTATGTTGGTCCCACCATGGGGTGTATCAAGTCCTATGGTGGCGGCCCGACACAATCCTAGAGTGCACAGGTATGCTACTGGTGTCCAGTGCCTTATTTTTCTGCGCCGGAGTGTGTGCACGCCCGCACCCCGTTAGAACCTACACTGCTACACCACCGCCGTCGATTTGACCTCTTACAATCAGCCCAGTAATCGTGCCCCACCCTGCCTAGTTTCAGGGTATCCTGATACACCTTCTAGGGTTACTGCTGAAAAGGGTCCCCCGTTACTAGGTTTTCTATCTCTAGCCAACATGCTAAGTTGGTTAAGTGTTTTCTAACCTAACCCCCACCAGTCCGTTTAGTTTAGCATGTTCCATTTTGATTAAGTCTTTAGTTCACTTAATCCTAACAATCCTGACTCAGCCTTAATTGTCTTATTAAAGCCTTGACCTCTCACATTAGACAGGTATTGTTGTGGCTGCCTGTTGCCGGTTGGTTCCTGGCAGTCTTACGCCACAACTCAGTCTAACCTCGGGTCCTTATTGGGCTCCATGTTTAACCTCCCACATTGGATAGGTATTGTCGTGACTACTGGACAGCCGGGCGGTTCCGGGCAGGTTTACATCACAACTCAATCCAACCTCGGGTTAAACACATCGTATGTTCTACATTTACATATTTGTCTTTCTTCTTTATCTTCTTATATGTAAATATTTGCGGCCCATTATTAAGTTAATGGTGTAAAGGTTACACCAATCATGGGCCCAACCCATACTTGAATTTGGGCCCTTCTATTTTATATTTTCATTCATTAGTAATTTTAACCCAACGTTATTTTCCCCCGTTTAACTCGTCCGTTTATTATATATATATTGGGCTTAGCCTTTTAAAGCCCAACTTAGCCATGCGAAAAGGGGAGGCTTATAGCGTGATTACATACACGAAAAGGGGAATGTGAACGCATGAACTTGCAATATGACGTTGGAAATACAAAATAGAAACTGGTGTACTTGCATAGTAGTAACATATACTTTGGTCATAAAGCATAAGTGACATGAATCAAACCATGTAAACTTGTAGTTAAGTTTAAGAATATCACTATCGACACATAGGCTTAACTACGACATAAATCTATATTTTTATTCAGGCATAATGTCAAACATAAGCAAGTCATGTTCATAAGATTACTACATGTTTACAAAGGTGTTTACTTTAGTTACTAACACAAAAGTATAGTTCAACTTAATCATGATTTTAAATCTATTCTCATGGCATAAATATTTCTAACATGAAATCATGGTTTTTACTTTAGTCATGCAAACTTGCAAAAGGGATTTTTGAACCTAACCTAGCTATGTACCACATATGTCATCATATAATTCTTGTTAAAAATATGGATTTCAATTATGCAAAATATCCATCATAGCCTAGTCATATTCATAAGTTTGCAATTAGATTTTCTAGCACAAAAGCATGGCTTAATGATAATTTCATATGAACTATGATAACCCAAACTTATTCCAATTACTTCCCAAAAATGATGTTTGTACAAAAATATACATTATGATGGCATAGTAGCAAAATCCCAAACTTGCATGAATTTCAATTAATCAACTACATACATGTAGCTTCAACATGGATTACATAATTTGCGAATATTCCAAACGTATACTTGCATAAAACTACCGCATGTAGTTTTTCATAATGAACAACATAATTCGAGAATATCCAAACGTATACAATATTCAAAATCGATAAGAATCATAGTAACGCACAATTATGAATTACTTTATCGCCACAATTCAAGTATACAAACCAACACAATTATTTGTTCATACCAAAATAATACTCTACTTACAATGGTGAGGCGAATTCTCAATTTTAGGGATTTGAAGATGCGGTTTGATTTGATTGAGTTGCTTTATGCCTTAGAATTTGCCTCCTAATCCTCTCTCCAATTGGTGGCTACCCCTAGTCGTTCCTCAGCAACATGGCGGCTTTGTTCTTATTTTTGAATGAATAGATTAGGGTTGAGTCTAGGGTCATTTTTATAGGGGTAGTGAACTGATTAGGACCATTGATGTTGCCTGGATTGATCGTAGCCATTCATCCTAAGGAGAGACCAATTAGAGCCTGCCACCTAGCCCTAATGACAAAGCAGTCTACAGAAAATCGACCAACATAAAATAGGCCAGCCAGGTTGGACTGGGTTCGACCTGGCTCTGGACCAGGTCGACATGCCTGTCGACAGCCCTGTCGACCTGGTTAGACCAGGTCGACAGCCCAGTCGACCTGGGTGCGTTAGGCGGGTGTTTTTCCGCCCTGGCCCATTGGGCCCCATTTTTAATTTTTAAACTGATTTTCTGAGCTATTTTATTCTGTTTGAATTTTAAACTTAATTCAGAAACTTCCGAAGGCCCTATCTTCTTCATACGGACTCCGTTTTTCGAAAACTCGGACTCTATTTCGCGTATTTTTCCGAGACGAACGCAATGGCGTATCCCGTTTCCCTTAGTTCTTTGATTTGAAATTAATTATACTTTAATTTGTGAATTTCACAGTTATAGAATTTGCGGGGTGTTACATTCTCCCCCACTTAAAAGGATTTCGTCCCCGAAATCTTCAAGTTAGGAGGAATGTATATCCTAACATCCAATCATCCATCTACTCATCCATCAAACACGAGCATCCATTGTCCTTAAAAGACTTCTAATGCTTCATGATCATATGCGAAGTGTGTGTGTACATGTACTTATCTAATGCAAAATCAGGCGGTCTACTGATTCAGTTGACCTCCTTAATGCGAATTATGTAAGTGCCATGAATCCATTATGTATGCAAATTTTCCTATTCATGATTCTACATGAGTGCACAATCATTCATACAAATGCAACATCCACATGACAACACATTAAAGTTCAATCACATACGAATGCAAACATATATGCATATGCAATATGAAGTGACTGAGCCGATCTAAAACCTAGATTGTGTGTGTATATGCAACCACGAGCAACCACTAGCAATCACTTGCAACCACTTGCAACCATCATCCATAACATGTTTCAATTACATGTTTCCATCCAAAGGGTTTTTACCTAAAAGATAAGGTCGAGGAAATATACCTAAAAAGATAGATAAAAGCGCAACTTAAGGAAAAGGAAAGATCAAGGATGTACCCTCGAACAGAAAAGGGTAGGCGGTGCGTATTCTAGCTTCAGTTTCCCAAGTCGCGTCTCCCTCGGCGTCGCTCCACTGTACTTTGACGAGCTTGACTTCACGGTTGCGTAGCTTCTTCACTTCCGTTCCTAAGATGCGGGTTGGAACTTTTCTTATGGTTGCTTCGCGTTCCACTTCGGCCTCTTCGAGGATATTTGGCTCTACCACTTCAGCAGACTCATGTAGACATTTTCGGAGATGTGAAACGTGAAAAACGTTGTGGACTCCAGCCAATTTCTCGGGTAGCTCTAATCTATAGGCCATTTTCCCAATTTTCTCGATGATAGGGAACGGCCCTATGAACCTTGGTGCTAGCTTTCCTGTGGTTCCAAAACGAACAACGTTTCTTAGCGGTGATACCTTGAGAAAAACTCTGTCTCCAACCTCAAATTCAAGGTCGGTCCTTCTCTTGTCGGCATAGGACTTCTGTCTGTCTTGGGCCGTCTTCATCCTTCTTCGTATTAAGTCTACTTTCTCTGAAGTCTCTCGGATCATATCTGGTCCAAGTATGAGCTTATCAGTAGACTCCCACCAACAAGTGGGCGATCGGCACGGTCTTCCATATAAAGCTTCGAAGGGCGCCATTCCGATGGTTGCTTGATAACTGTTGTTGTAGGCAAATTCCACCAAAGGAAGGTGGTCTTCCCATGTCCCTCCGAAGTCAAGGACGCATAGCCTTAAAAGGTCTTCCAAAACTCTGTTCACTCTCTCTGTTTGGCCGTCAGTTTGGGGATGATAGGCTGTGCTCAAGCATAGCTGCGTTCCTACTGCTTCTTGCAGACTCCGCCAAAACTCACTAGTGAAGATGGGGTCTCGATCACTAACAATGCTAGATGGTATTCCATGGAGTCGAACGATTTCTTTGAGGTAAAGTGATGCTAGGGATGAGGCAGTTCTCTTACTTTTGACAGGTAAAAAGTGGGCGCTTTTAGTAAGCCTATCCACTATTACCCAAATGCTAGTGTTGCCTCTCCTAGACCTAGGCAGCCCATCGATGAAGTCCATTGAGAAGCTATCCCACTTCCACTGTGGGACCTCCAGAGGATGTAGTAGTCCGCCAGGCTTTATCTGTTCCGCCTTAACTCGTTGGCACACCATGCATTTAGAAACGAATTCTGCCACGTCCTTTTTCATGCCGTTCCAGAAGAAAGTCCTTTTTATGTCTTTGTACATTTTATCTCCACCTGGGTGTATCGTCATCTTGGAGTGATGTGCTTCCTCGAGAACCTTCTTTATCAAATCTTTTGTCTGTAGGACGCATAATCTTCCGTCTCGCCTTAGCAAACCCTTATCGTCGATGGAGTATCTGTTGAGGTGACTTGAAGTCTCACCCCTAATTAGCCTATCAATTATTTCCACAAGCTGAGGGTCTTCGCGTTGTGCTGTCCCTACTGAATCCACTAAAGTTGGGCGCACTTCGAGAGATGCTAGCAAGCCTGGTACGAAATCGGAGGAAGGCCTAAAGTCGAAGCTGGCTATAAACTCTAGGCTTTGTCTTTCAACAAACAACGGGCTTAGGGTCAATTTCTTTCGGCTCAATGCGTCTGCTACTACGTTGCCTTTGCCCGGAGTATAGGAGATTTCGAAATCGTATGAGGCAAGAAACTCCATCCATCTTTGTTGCCTCAAATTAAGATCCTTCTGCGAGAAAAGATATTTCAACGATTTATGGTCAGTGTAAAGTTCGAACTTCTCACCTAGGAGATAGTGTCGCCAAGACTTGAGTGCAAAGACGATGGCGGCTAACTCAAGATCGTGGGTTGGGTAGTTCTTTTCGTGCACCTTCAACTGCCTCCCGCCATAAGCTACTACCCTTCCTTCTTGCATTAAGACGGCGCCTAGCCCTGTCCCACATGCATCCGTATAAACAGTGAACATCTTGCTCCCATCTGGCAGCGTCAAAACTGGGGCTGTTGTAAGAGCCCTTTTCAGTCGTTGGAAAGCAAACTCGCAATCCAAGTCCCAATTAAACACTAGATTCTTCTTGGTCAATTTCGTGAGCGGAGCTGAGATTTTCGCAAAATCCCTTATAAACTTTCGATAGAAACCTGCTAGTCCTAGAAAGCTTCGGACCTCAGTTGCATTCCTTGGTGTCTTCCAATCCTGTATCGCCACTACCTTAGCAGGGTCCACTGCTAACCCTTGTTTGGATACTATGTGCCCAAGGAACCTCACCTCTTCTCTCCAAAAGTGGCATTTGGAGAATTTGGCTTTTAGTTGATGGACTCGCAAAGTTTCCATGATTGCCCTTAAGTGCTGAGCATGTTCCTCTTCACTCTTTGAGAAGATAAGGATATCATCTACGAAGACCACTACGAATTTGTTGAGGAAATCTCTAAATACCCTACTCATCAGGTCCACGAAGTACGCAGGTGCATTTGTCAAGCCGAAAGGCATGACAAGCCATTCAAAGAAGCCGTCTGGGGTTCTGAATGCCGTTTTATCGATGCTATCTTCAGCCACCCTTAGCTGATGAAAACCGGTTGCTAAATCGAGTTGGGAGAAAACAGACGCCCCTACAAGCTGGTCAAATAAATCGTCAATTCTAGGGAGAGGGTGCCTATTCTTTTTCGTTAGCTTGTTGAGCTCCCTATAGTCAACACATAGACGGAGTGAACCATCCGCCTTTGTAGCGAACACCACCGGAGCGCCCCATTCTGAAATGCTCCTCCTAATGAACCCCTTTTCTAGAAGCTCTTTAATCTGTTTACTGAGCTCTTTCCTTTCCCGTGGAGCCATGTGTCTAACGGGCAACGCAACGGGCTTTGCATTATCTACAAGATATATGCGGAAGTCTATTTCCCGCTTCGGAGGCAAGCCCTTCACCTCTTCGAAGACATCCGGATATTCCCGGACCACTTTAACTGATTGCAAATTTTCAACAGAGGCATCTAGCGATTCAAGATAACTAAGCATAACCGCATATGAGGGATTACAAGAAATTTCCAAAGTATTACCAAGCTGGGTTAGGAGCCTAACAACCCTTTTCTCACAATCAAGGATGGCCCCATTACTGGATAGCCAATCCATACCCAAAATCAAACCATAACCCGAAAAGCCCAAAACAAAGGCACTACATTGAAATTCTACACTTAGAATAGAAATTTTCAATCCCACACAGATCATAGACAAATGAGCTGGGCCCCCAATTGGGTTTGAAACAATTAAGGGGTCCTCTACCATACTAGTTTTTAGGTGCGGAGATTCTACTAAAGCAGACGAGATAAAGGAGTGTGATGCGCCAGAGTCAAATAAAGTGCGAACGGGGTGATCATAAAGATAAACTACACTTTCTACAGAAGTATTTATACCTCGCTGTTGCAGAGGTGGCGCTTCCAGCACATGAACCTGTGCCCCTGGGGTGGATCCAGCCCTCTGCCCCTGTCCTCGTTTCTTTGGGCAGTCCTTAGCCCTGTGGCCCGTCTCACCGCAAGAAAAGCACCCACCATTCTCCTTGGCCTTCTTTTTCCGGCAGTCCTTTACTAAGTGCCCCACTTTGCCACAGAAATTGCACTTCCTCTTCTCTTTGTTGCCTTTCCCGCCTTTCTTAAAGTCTGTCTTTTTAGGTTGCAAACCCTCTTTCTTCCCTTGAGAGCTTTCTGCCTTTGTCTCCTTCTTGCCCTTATCCTCTTCATTCAGCAATGCCATTTGCACCAATCTTTCATACGTGGCTCCCATGGGTATATGGGTCATGGCCAAACTGTGTAATGGCTCATTCAACCCTTTGATGAAACGGAGAGCCTTCTTGTGCGGGGTGTTGACTAGGTCAAGCCCAAACCTAGCCAGCTCATCGAACTGATTCACATACTCTCTGACTGTCTTGTCCCCTTGCTTAAGAAATAAGAATTTTTCCAACTGCAAACTTCTTTCTGCATCTGAGAGAAATTTAGTCTCAAACCTTGCCCTAAAGTCCTCCCATGTCTCCACTGGTCTTTCAGCATTAGTGACTTCCCACCAGTAGGAAGCCTCGCCCTTCAATAGCCACACTGCCAATTGTACTTTTTGTCTATCTTCTACCTCAAAGATGATGAATAGGTCCTCCGTTTCTTTCAGCCAATTTCTGGCTGCCACGAAGGACTCAGTTCCATGGAAATCCCTTCCTCCCATAGCTTTAAAATCTTTACATATCTTAGCAAACGTGTTTCCCCGAGGAGGAGGTGGAGGAAAAGGTGCCGCTGCAGCTGGATGATTTCCTGCAGCTGGGGGAGGAGGAATGGTAGGACCTGGCTGAGTGGCTCTTGCTTCTAAGAACCGTCTAAACCAACCAGGTATGGGCACCCCTTCTGGCAAGTTAAGATCTTCGGACATGCTGAAACAAAAAGGATAGATTCAAAACGAAGGATAAGAGATAGTTCCTATGGCTTTGGGGAGTGGACTTTGCCTTTTTAAAATAAATTTTTTTTTTTTTAAAAAAATGCTTCTTTAAATTTCCTTTTTGAAAATAATTTTTCAAAACTTTTTATCTTATCTGGTAAACCTATGCTCTGATACCAAGTGAAACACCCCACCTCCGTTAGGGTCACTCTCAAAGGGAATGCCCTAATTTTGGTGGAGGTTTATAAGTATAAGTCATAGATATACAAGACAGATATAAGAACACATATTTGTAAACAGCGGAAAATCAACAAACTTTTATTTCATGAAAGCAAATACGTGCTACAACAACATCACCATAATTGTCTTACATCTTTTCCAAAACATAACATAACACTTTCATAATCTGTCTTGATTACATTATTTAAAGAAGCATAAATAAAACATAGATAAACTGCAAAAGCCCCATAGAGTTTATCCAAAGCCATAGTTCAAAACGAAAAAGTCCAAGCAATACATTTCTCTTCTTCAAGCTGGATGTTAAGGCTGGTCAAGCTGCAGTGTTCCCTCCCTGTGGACCTGGGGGGGGGGGAACGGAAGAAAAGAAGACGAAAGAAAAGTAGAGTCAGACATAAAGCCTGAGTAAGTCTAGTACTATTCTGTCTATGAATAAAGAACTGGGTATGATAAGTATAAACAAGAAGTGGGAAAGCACTATAAACTTGGTTAAGTTGTCTAGGGTCGAATATACTATCGTACCCCATGTTAATCTCTGAACCCATATAAACTAGTTCCCAACTGGCACCCCATAATCAGGGTGATGTGATCCATTCTATGATGATCGGCTCCTACTCGCATAGTTACATGTGTCTTACGGCCCCCGATGTTGTAGTTACCTATGCTGGTCCCACCATGGGGTGTATCAAGTCCTATGGTGGCGGCCCGACACAATCCTAGAGTGCACAGGTATGCTACTGGTGTCCAGTGCCTTATTTTTCTGCGCCGGAGTGTGTGCACGCCCGCACCCCGTTAGAACCTACACTGCTACACCACCGCCGTCGATTTGACCTCTTACAATCAGCCCAGTAATCGTGCTCCACCCTGCCTAGTTTCAGGGTATCCTGATACATCTTCTAGGGTTACTGCTGAAAAGGGTCCCCCGTTACTAGGTTTTCTATCTCTAGCCAACATGCTAAGTTGGTTAAGTGTTTTCTAACCTAACCCCCACCAGTCCGTTTAGTTTAGCATGTTCCATTTTGATTAAGTCTTTAGTTCACTTAATCCTAACAATCCTGACTCAGCCTTAATTGTCTTATTAAAGCCTTGACCTCTCACATTAGACAGGTATTGTTGTGGCTGCCTGTTGCCGGTTGGTTCCTGGCAGTCTTACGCCACAACTCAGTCTAACCTCGGGTCCTTATTGGGCTCCATGTTTAACCTCCCACATTGGATAGGTATTGTCGTGACTACTGGACAGCCGGGCGGTTCCGGGCAGGTTTACATCACAACTCAATCCAACCTCGGGTTAAACACATCGTATGTTCTACATTTACATATTTTATCTTTCTTCTTTATCTTCTTATATGTAAATATTTGCGGCCCATTATTAAGTTAATGGTGTAAAGGTTACACCAATCATGGGCCCAACCCATACTTGAATTTGGGCCCTTCTATTTTATATTTTCATTCATTAGTAATTTTAACCCAACGTTATTTTCCCCCGTTTAACTCGTCCGTTTATTATATATATATATTGGGCTTAGCCTTTTAAAGCCCAACTTAGCCATGCGAAAAGGGGAGGCTTAAAGCGTGATTACATACACGAAAAGGGGAATGTGAACGCATGAACTTGCAATATGACGTTGGAAATACAAAATAGAAACTGGTGTACTTGCATAGTAGTAACATATACTTTGGTCATAAAGCATAAGTGACATGAATCAAACCATGTAAACTTGTAGTTAAGTTTAAGAATATCACTATCGACACATAGGCTTAACTACGACATAAATCTATATTTTTATTCAGGCATAATGTCAAACATAAGCAAGTCATATTCATAAGATTACTACATGTTTACAAAGGTGTTTACTTTTGTTACTAACACAAAAGTATAGTTCAACTTAATCATGATTTTAAATCTATTCTCATGGCATAAATATTTCTAACATGAAATCATGGTTTTTACTTTAGTCATGCAAACTTGCAAAAGGGATTTTTGAACCTAACCTAGCTATGTACCACATATGTCATCATATAATTCTTGTTAAAAATATGGATTTCAATTATGCAAAATATCCATCATAGCCTAGTCATATTCATAAGTTTGCAATTAGATTTTCTAGCACAAAAGCATGGCTTAATGATAATTTCATATGAACTATGATAACCCAAACTTATTCCAATTACTTCCCAAAAATGATGTTTGTACAAAAATATACATTATGATGGCATAGTAGCAAAATCCCAAACTTGCATGAATTTCAATTAATCAACTAAATACATGTAGCTTCAACATGGATTACATAATTTGCGAATATTCCAAATGTATACTTGCATAAAACTACCGCATGTAGTTTTTCATAATGAACAACATAATTCGAGAATATCCAAACGTATACAATATTCAAAATCGATAAGAATCATAGTAACGCACAATTATGAATTACTTTATCGCCACAATTCAAGTATACAAACCAACACAATTATTTGTTCATACCAAAATAATACTCTACTTACAATGGTGAGGCGAATTCTCAATTTTAGGGATTTGAAGATGCGGTTTGATTTGATTGAGTTGCTTTATGCCTTAGAATTTGCCTCCTAATCCTCTCTCCAATTGGTGGCTACCCCTAGTCGTTCCTCAGCAACATGGCGGCTTTGTTCTTATTTTTGAATGAATAGATTAGGGTTGAGTCTAGGGTCATTTTTATAGGGGTAGTGAACTGATTAGGACCATTGATGTTGCCTGGATTGATCGTAGCCATTCATCCTAAGGAGAGACCAATTAGAGCCTGCCACCTAGCCCTAATGACAAAGCAGTCTACAGAAAATCGACCAACATAAAATAGGCCAGCCAGGTTGGACTTGGTTCGACCTGGCTCTGGACCAGGTCGACATGCCTGTCGACAGCCCTATCGACCTGGTTAGACCAGGTCGACAGCCCAGTCGACCTGGGTGCGTTAGGCGGGTGTTTTTCCGCCCTGGCCCATTGGGCCCCATTTTTAATTTTTAAACTGATTTTCCGAGCTATTTTATTCTGTTTGAATTTTAAACTTAATTCAGAAACTTCCGAAGGCCCTATCTTCTTCATACGGACTCCGTTTTTCGAAAACTCGGACTCTATTTCGCGTATTTTTCCGAGACGAACGCAATGGCGTATCCCGATTCCCTTAGTTCTTTGATTTGAAATTAATTATACTTTAATTTGTGAATTTCACAGTTATAGAATTTGCGGGGTGTTACATTTATAAAATGAATAAAATCGAAAAAATTCCCGTTCGTGTTAAAATGGCGTTTAACTATTTAACACGGCTTCACATTTCAATATTCACTGAATATTATTTTAAAATATTCGTTAATTCTGAACTGGAATCAAACTCAATCAATTACCATATAATTTTATTTTTATGGATTTCAACATCATATATATACAACAATAATGATAAGCAATCATTTAAAATTCAAACAACATCCAGAGTGCATTCTACAACTGTATAAGCATTAAAATAAATAAATAACGCTTATATAGGCTATCAACCCATCGATTGACATACCACTAATAATTGGGATCAGTGTATGTCAAATTTATCCCAATACCCGTGGGGGGTTTTCAAACAACAAATGTAGATTATCATTTGTGCAGTTGGGCGATGTGTAAAATTTATCGTTCCAATCAATATCAGATAAATAAGTGTACATAAAAAAACCTTCGGTTTTATAAACGGATGTTTATTTTATTCATATACACGTCAAAAATTATAATTTTAATGATAAAATATTTTATTCAACAAATGAATATTTTATTTTCCATTTCATATCACAATCAATTTCCACAACACAGTACAATCAAACAAGTCGTCCATGGTCTGTGGACGACAGGGAGCATTTTATATATGCAGTTACAAAATAATTTAAATAACTGTACAAAATAATAGTGAGAAGTTCTTACTTTGCTTTTGGCTTTGCCTAAAATTGTAGCGAGCTCTAAAAATTCTCCGGTCTCTTCTAGAACGTAGAAGACGTCGTCACCGTCCTGTGTCTCTTGTTTCACTGGATTTCGACCACAAATGAAAAAGATATGATTTTTATATGATTTTCAAACTTTGCAACGCTTTTAATTGTTATAAACAGTTAAAATTATCCATAGTCGTACCTTTCTGAAAAGGTTCTCAACTAGGTCACCGATTTTCACTTCAACCGTTGCTCGAGGTTGGAATCGAGTTGTGTCACGCCGAAGAGGGAGGATGGGCGCGCAGATCGATGGAGGTGCAGTGGTGATCGGTGCAGCAGTGAACCTCCAGCGGCGGTTTGAAGTCAACCACTTCAGGGCGTCGGATCTCGAGATTGGCGCAACGACAGGGGGTGAAACGGGTATGAATTTGAAGATCTCAGAGAGGGCTACAAAATCCTCTAAAGGATCAATGTCTAATTCGGCTTGTGGAAGATGGAATCGAAGAGAGAAGGTGCGAGATGTTTTCCGCCTTCGATCTGGAGAATAAACGGGTTTTTCGATTTTTTTTATAAAATTAAATTAATGTATGGATTAATTCTATTGGCCCGTTATATATTTAAATTTTAAAAGGTACATCCACATCCGAACCCCAAATCAAACCCAACGACTGTCGCCCTAGCTAAATACCCCCATTCCGGACACAATGGAATATGTTTCGTAAGCCCATTCAACTATTACAGTCAGTTATTCTTCAAATTAAAATATAAAACATTCAATTTTATATTTGAACGTACATTTTAATTTGCCGGGCCATATACTAACTCCAAAAATTCTCGAGAAATAAATCCAGCTATGTTGGGACGATACGGTCCCAACAAAATTAATTTTGTCGAATTTGGAGACTGTTTGAAAAATGGACTTTTCTGGTCGATCTAATTGATATTGAAATTACCAAATGCGTTTTCCTTTGCCACGCAAAAATATCAACTCCAAAAATTATGAAATTTAAAACCTAGCAATAATTTTACCTTCCGGATCCAACCAAAGTGGTTTCGTCGAAAACAGAGGTCGTTAGCAAAATGTCTATTTTCAAGGGCTTTATTTATATTAAATTTCATAGCGACTATTCTGAACATTCAACTGGCCATAACTTTTGATTCCCGCTATGAAATTTCGATTTTTCAGATTCGTTAGAAAGATATTTTTAAATAGAATTAAATATTTTTGGTTTTACTTAAATCCGATTTATTTTGAATCTTGTACATTCAGTTAAAGTTCAAAGTTGAATTTTCAAACTACCGCGCTATTTCTGATTCCTTTTATAATTAAAATAAATATTTATATTCTAATTTTGATTTAAATAAATTTATACGTTCTAGTTCTATTCAAAATAAATTTCTAGTCATATTTATTTAAAATAAATCATTTTAAATATTCAAAATTCATTAAAATTGCCAAAATAAATTTTATAAATTGGTTCTGATTTCCCAGGTTGTTACAATCTCTCCCACTTAAAATCTTTTCGTCCTCGAAAAGGAACGGAGATGAAACTTGTTTAACTAATCAACTCAACTTTCATTCTGGCATTCATTCTTCAACTTTTCAGTTTCTAAGAATTTTCTAATTCTTCCAAAAATTGGCTAACACCCTAAATTTTTAAAAAAATTCGCCATAACCTCCTTTGTACGGGGAGACATTTAAAACCGCAACTAGCCTCACAGGGCATTCATCTACCCAAAAGAAAAAGAAAACACCAAGCGGCCAGCCTTAGGCTCATAAACCTTTTAAATGAAAAAAAGAAAATTGCCAAGCGGCTAGCCTTAGGCTCATAAACCTTTAAAAGAAAAAGAAAATTGCCAAGCGGCTACCCTTAGGCTCATAAACCTTTAAAAGAAAAAGAAAATTAGTAAACACGTACCAATTTGCCGGGCATACAATTTTATTCCTCTTCTTAGTTTCCCTGTTATGACCTATTCATTATATGCATGTATAGAAGTATGCAATTCCAATCAATTTTCAATTCAGTTCCATATTCACTCGATTTGGCTATGGTTAATTTTCATGTTCTCTTATTGGTTTTAATTTGGTTCAATTCAACTTTTCATTCTCATATTGGATTTATTATTCCAATATTTTTATTAGTTGAACTAATAATCGGACAACACAACCAGCAATCAGTTTGTGAATAAAATTTCCAAAACATATAACTTTTGTATGTATATTCAAAAAACATACTTTTAGTGTCAAATTCCAAGCAATAAATTCTAACAAAGTTTTTGGTTCTCACACCAATCGATTGGAGATATATAGAAATCCCACTTTCGAAACTCGAATATAAACACTGATGATATATATATATCACCAGAATCATCTCCAGGCGACTAGAGGGTGATTATATATCTACCCAGTACATTTAAGGCTTCGAATACACGTTAATTATGCGTATATTCAAAATCTCCATATACTTAGTTGTCCAAATCAATCTAAAATTAATATTCAAATGCGAATAAGTGATATAAATTTTTTTAAAAAAAATTGATTTTTAAAAACAACATTATTCACACTCATTCTAGGATACTACTGATTCCATCTCTAACGAGTCATTCTTATTGGATATTATTAATCCAATCTCTGATGAATTCTTTTTTCGGTTCTAATATGTCATGTTCTCGAGCTCTATAAACCAAAGCTTTGATACCAAATGTGGCGACCTGTGCTTCCCGACCGGCCTAAACAGAACAAGAAGGCGGACTACTTCGAGAACAAGACAAATCGGAACACAAACAGAAGAACATTTCATTGCTATTTACCAAAATTACATCAAAGTACAAGAATATTCAGAGTATGAATAAATATTACACAGAAAAATATCAGAGATTAAAATACAAAGCAGCGGAAAAAAATATAAAAATACAATGCGTAGCGGAAAATACAAAAACTGGCACAACTGAAAGAGATATACGGATACAGAGCGTTTTGAATATAGCTCCAGCTGTAAATCCAGAATCCTGTATGAATAAATCTGCAAAACCAAAATTATTAGTTGCCCATGTGGAGAATAGAGGCACCCAGAGTTTAGGTTAAAACAATAAACTCAAGGTCAGACATGGGACTGGTGTGAGAACTAAAACAGTCATTTAAAACTTCACTTTAAAATAAGGTAAATCAAGGGACCACACCGTATAACACGGAACGGGACTACCCCCAAGAGTACCAGTGCCTAAAACAAACAGCGCAATGCTAAGTAAAGAAAAATTAAGCTATTATAAGACTCAGGTCCCATCACACAACGCAACGCAAGCCGGAGGATAGAGTTTTACCTTATAATAGCCAAATATGCTTGGTACGTTTCAAAATAAATCTTTTATTATTACTATAAGTGAAGAAATCAACTTCAAATATAAATGTATCAATCATAAATGGCATGGGTACCATATATCATGTCGCCATACTAGGATCTACAATCAAAACTGCAAAAATGTCGTATTGGAGGTTTGGATTTCCATACTGGTGGCTCCTGATCTGAAAGATCTATCGCGTAGTGCAGTTCCCAAGGGCTTACGTCGCAGTCATGTGAAAACACCGTAATGCACATCCGCACTATCCAGGAAACAAGTTACCGCGGCTTACGTCCAAGCATTGGAAAACACCGCGAACTCAATCCATCTGGGAATTGGGAGGCGTGCCCTATCCCTATTGGTGTAGAGCGACCACACCCAGTAACCTTGGTCGACCGAATCCATGACAACCCGTAGGATGTCTATCCTCATCTCTAAAGCATACTGATCTAACCATCAGTTTGCCACCATACTGGTATGTGAGGCTGGTGAATTAACGTGACACAAAGTTGTGCTATATTAGAGCTGTGCTTTGACCATCATCCACCAAACTTTGCTTTTCAACAAAAATTTGGATCACTGCATCTTAGCATGCCACACTATCAATCAATATTGTACCACTGGTTTCTGCCGATATATAACCTCTGAGCTCATACGTCTTAGAGAAGGGTGTTAAGCAAGAGAATAAATCCCCCGCCACTAAAAAGATATATATTTAGCAGAGATCAAAAAATACAGTATAAAGGAATACAATGTTAGACACACCATTCATTTACAAGTCCATTCTAGATCTGAAGGAAACCGGAGGCACCTTATTCTCGTCCCGTATGTCCAACACAGGAGAGAGGTCCTCGCATATCCGTACAATCAACAAATACGTCCGGACGGCTACCACTGTATACCCTTCAGTGTAGCTACTCCAATCATGGGCATCAGTAGCAACCAATCCATTCGATGTGAAGATCGTCGGTCTTGCACCGCCTTTAATCTCTTTGACTTTTCGTCGCATCAATTATTCATAATGGGTTAAACCCGGCCTTTTCGAATAACTCGCATATCTTATAATCAAGTGTTATAACAACACATCATACGCCTCATTCCAATCTAGAATGTTCTTTTATTCAAATTTTCTCATCTTTAGGGAAATGTTCCCATTAATTTTATCAAAGATAAATTCTTTTAAATTTAATCTTTAATCTTCCTTTGGATTTCATTACAAAAGATTTCATTATCTTTTCAATTCTAAACCAAATTAAGGTTTTCCAAACTAGTCGGGATTAGCGAACCTTACCGAAGTAACCATTTGTTTATTTTCCCAATCCCAACCTATTCATCCCACGGAGCAAACTGGTAATACTCCATATCTAATACCACGGTGTTATCGGTAAAAATTAATTACCATGTCACACTCAAATCTAATTAAATATTTAACTATTGTTTGGAGCAAAACTGGTGATACTCCATTCTCGATCATTTTCTTGAATTGATAATTTTAATTATCACATTCACTTTTCAATCTAATTAAAGATTCGTTAAAACTCCACTTAGTTTTAATCTTCCCAAAAATCAATATTAATGGTTATTTAACTTTGGGAAATCAAACATGCCGCATCGACAATCTACACCGTACCATTGATTTCTACCGATATATAACCTCTGAGCTCGTGCGTTTCGGAGAAGGGTGTTAAGCAAGAGAACAAATTCTCCGCCACCAAACAGATATATATTTAGCAGAGATCAACGAATACAATATCGAAATACAATGTTAGACATGTAATCCTGTCTTTAATTGGGTTAAAGAACCAATGTCATTTAAAACATGGTTCACGATAAACCCAAAATCACATTCCATTAACCATGGAATCTTCACGGAAACAGATCAATATATAATCGATATCAATTTCCATGTCTGACTAATAATATAAATGGAATAACGACAAAGCCTTTTAACTTCCATATATATTAACAGTCTTCCTCCACAGAAGCTCATCTCGATTATTACCAAATCGAATTCCATTCAATTCCAATTTAATATATTCAATTGGAAATCTTTACTTTGGAAAATTCCATTAATCTTAATTAAAAGATTATTAATTACAAATAATATTCTTCGCTGCTAATTGGGTTAAAGAACAAGTGTTATTTAAAACACCGTTCACGATAAGCCCAAAAATCCAATTCTTTTATTCAATTCCAAAAAATATTAATTAATCGGAAAACTTCACTAAATCTTAGTTTAAAGATTTATTGTATTCTCAACTGGGTTAAAGAACAGTGTTAAGGAAGACATCATTCATGACCAACCGAAAATCCAATTTGATATCAAATACAAGACTCTGAATCGAAAATATATAGGCTCATATTCATTATCAAATTCTGAAACAAACGGATATCATATTGGAATAACAATATATATATATACATATATCTTCCAAATTCCTCCACAATATCCGTATAGTCACGAGATCCAATATCAAAGTATTCCGAAGATTATTTCCATTCTGAATCCATTCCAATTTATTCTTTGGAAAATTCTGGTTATTTTAAAACCATTTTCAAATCCAATTAATTTATTTTAAAAATAAATAAATTATTATTTTAGTTAATAACTAGTTCATTTCGATAAAAATATATTTTTATCTTTTCTAAACTGGATTTTTCATCCAAAATCTTTCCAAATCTTTTAGTATGATTTTACATTATTTTTCCATATTTTTAATTATTTTATTATCACCCGTATAGTCGGTTTCCAATAACGGCCACCAAACTGCATCCATAGCGACCTTTTCTAAAGTTGATTTGGACATATCTCCAAATCTAACAGTTATATTTCAAATCTCTGATATTCATTGGAAAACTCTTTTCGATACGAAGCCAACGGTTTTGGTATTAGGGGAATCTGACAGTCGGATCTTCCGTAACATCAATTTGAAGTTAATGCTCGAAATTCGCGAACGGTCGCAGCGCGGCGTGTTCTATTAAGGCCATTATAATATATATAATATATTATACATATCGTCGATTTCCATTTAAAACAAGTTTTATAAATTGTTATAAATTCGTTTTAAAAACGATTTCCACTTCCATTTCAGTTTCAAATCCAAATTGAATATTCCAATATAAATTCGTTTTAAATTCATTTAAAAAAGAATTCAATTCGATTCGATTTCAATTCCATTTCAATTCGTTTTAAATTCATTTTAAAACGATTTCAATTCTATTTTCAAATCCAAATCCAAATTTAATATTCTTCATATAAATTTGTTTTAAATTCATTCCAAATCGATTTCAATTCAATTCAATTCGATTTCAATTCAATTCAATTCGATTTCAATTCCATTTAAATTCGTTTTAAATTCATTTTAAAACAATTTCAATTCTAGTTTCAAATTCAAATCAAAATTTAATTTTCCATATCATTTCAATATTAAAACGATAATATTTTCAAAATATCAGATTTTGAAATCACTTTTCGATATTCATTATAAAATGAATAAAATCGACAAAATTCCCGTTCGTGTTAAAATGGCGTTTAACTACTTAAAACGGCTTCACATTTCAATATTCACGGAATATTATATAAAATATTCGTTAATTCTGAACTGGGATCAGACTCAATTAATTACCATATAATTTTATTTATATGGATTTCAACATCATATATATACAACAATAATGATAAACAATCATTAAAAATTCAGACAACATCCAGAGTGCATTCTACAACTGTATAAGCATTAAAATAAATAAATAACGCTTATACTGTCAACCCATCAATTGACATACCACTAATTATTGGGATCAGTGTATGTCAAATATTATCCCAATACCCTGTGGGGTTTTAAACAATAAACGCTGATTATTATTTGTGCAGTTGGGCGATGTGTAAAATTTATCATTCCAATCAATATCAAATGAATAAGTGCACATAAACAAACCGCCCGATTTGTAAATGGTTGCTTATTTTATTCATATACACGTTAAAAATTATAATTTTAACGATAAAATATTTTATTCAACACATGAATATTTTATTTTCCATTTCACATCACAATCAATTTCCACAACATAATACAATCAAACAAGTCGTCCATGGTCTATGGACGAGGGGAGCAGTTCATATATGCAATTACAAAATAATTTAAATAACTGTACAAAAATAATAGTCAGAAGTTCTCACTTTGCTTTTGGCTTTGCCTAAAACTATAGCGAGCTCTAAATATTCTCCGGTCTCTTTTAGAACGTAGAAGACGTCGTCAACCTCCCGGTGTCTCTTTTTTCACTGGATTTCGACCACAAACGAAAAAGATATTATATTTATATGATTTTCAAACTTTGCAACGCTTTTAATTGTTATAAACAGATAAAATAATCCATAGTCGTACCTTTCTGAAAAGTTTCTCAACTTATAACTTGTATTCATCTTTGCAAATGATAGGTAATCCCACGAAACATTGACACATAACTTATTTCTGTATATATCTTATAACTTGTCCTTTTGTCACTGCAATTCGCATATAGGAACACAAATGCTATAGTTTAATATACGGGCCATATTCTATAATTCATTTACTATTGCACAATTTTATTAATATACTAAAACTATATGCATGGAATTTTGCAATTCGATGCATACTAAAAAATATATTCATGGACCTTAAATGATCTCTGCAAACACTTTCATTTATGCTCTAGGAAGACCAAGGAAGCATATTCGTTCAAGTTCGCTATATGCACCTTGTTCAGGTTTGCCTCCCTCAGGCCCATAGCCTATTGCATTAAGCTACCCTTGCATGGATGTAGCTACACAACAACTGGTTTTCAAAAGTTATGTTGTTGTTAATCATTCTAGCTGATTATCACTCATAGAATGTCAACTCTTCTAGTCTAATCATTGATTATGTCTCTCATAAGCCAGACTCTCAACACCTATGAATCTCGTCCAACACTACTTAGTATGCTCATTATTAGCCTCCCATTAATCAATATTTGCGACCACGACTCAAGCTAAGCAGTTTTTACTGTGTTGTTCATTCTCTGCTAGGAGCTGTTAGAGAACGGAGTTTTGATGACAACAACCTTATTTCAATACTAATTGATTATAAATTATATACTAACACTTTTGTCTAGAATATGTATACATATGTAGGAATTGTTACTGAAGATTGTACAGTTTAAGGATGTTAGAGATTCAGAATTCAAACATGTTTCAAGACTTATAAGTATTCAAGATTTCAAGATAAATATTGTGACAACCATCCATAACCCTGCACTAAACAAGAGTAATAATGCGCTGAAGGGTGTTCCAGGCAGCTATGGACGATCATCAGAGTAGGTAAACAACATCGAAACCTGTCGTAGAACTCACAACGCAAGGATAAAATATAATAGAACTTATACAACAGGTAATAGTAATGAGGCATCATATAGCAAACTTTTGAAAACATTCTCAACATCTTAAAAGGTTATCCAACTGGATACCAAAGTTTGTACATAAGTCCTCACTACAACACTCATAGATCACTCAACAATGAAAATAGAAATATTACATAGTAATAAAACTGGTATGCCAGCCTCCAGCTCACCTTCGCACAGCAGCATCATCCTCACTAATCACCTGTAACCTGCTACTTAATGTGCCTATCCACAACCGGATGAACAACCCAAGGTAATAAGGGGAGACATAAAACCTTGAGTCAGACAATAGTCTTAGTAAGCGATAAAACAGCTAACAAACTTCAACAATAAAGTATACGAGAAGGGATAGATAAACATACTAATCTACCCACAACACCAGAGAAGAACTCAACCTTATCTTCCCCACATCGGACAGTGATAGCCTTTACTTTAAGCAATTCAACTATACATCTATGTAAACTAGAACACTCATTCAATCGTAGCAAAGCACTCATGACATCCAAATTATAGATCTCATGTAAACCATCCTAATCGAACTCAACACCCTTCGAGAACAAGCCCCAGAGGTCTTAACCAATATCAGACAAGCACCTAAGGAACATCTCCTACGACGTTGGATAATCTACGTAAGATGGTTTAAATAAAGCAACTAATCAGTCATGACAGACTCTTACTATCACTGCCAATCCTACTTCGAAACCATTGTTAATCGTATGATTGACAACCTTGCCATATGTCAAGGGCTAATGGTAACCCCAGTTCTAGCATTAACCCCATATGCCTTTCAATGATGCGTATGTATGTCCAACCTTGACAAATAGGCCTTTCAATGATACCCAAGATACTTGACCTATTATCAGTCTTTTTGGTGCCCCCATCGTACTGCTACTTTGAGCCTGCTAGAACTTACGACAATGATAATCTCACAACCTTCTCATCTCTAGTCATCCATCTTGACAACTTTTCATAGCCCAAGCAACCTTCTCGGGAAACCATTATCCACCAACTCCCAAACTTTGAGTTGTAACCTCATTCCTTGTTCTACACCGAACAATGAACACATTCAACACTTTAAATATTCCCACTTGAATTCTCCTTGAAGTTATCATCATTATCGAGCCAAGTTACACCACTACGCTACGGCTTGAGTAGGGATCAGGGGGTCTGCCCCTGAATTTTTTTTTCAAGCTCTCTTCTTCAAATCTAGGTCGTACACGAAAAGTGTACTCTTTCAGAAAATGACCTCATTGAGAACAAACCGTAGCACTTAAGCCACCCACCACAGCGTTTAGAGGCGCTGTTGAAAACTCCTCCAACTTGACCGATCGGCCAGAATACCCAACCGACCGACCCACTTGGACCCGACTGACCCATGCCTTCCACCCCGACCGACCCGACAAGCTGTGTCCAACCCTAGATCCTCCCAACCCGGTTATGTCCGACCTGACCTGATGCCCTCACACAGTTGCATCCCGACCGACCCGATCAGAATGGACCGACCCGACCCACTTGCTTCCTCAATAAAACATGAACTTCAACCCGACCGACCAGATCACAACCAACCGACCCGATAGGACCGACCAGGTATGGCCCGACCTGACCCAAAAGTTTAATAGACCCATTTCCTAGCTTGTTCCCCAAGACAAGTTTTGAACCGACCCGACCCACTTCCGACCGACCCAAAACCTGTAAGTTGCAATTTCAACTCCGATTTCGACAAAAACTTTGCTAAACGACAAAATCGACAAAACTAACTCAACCAATTCACCAAATGCATCCATAAACATGTCATAACATCGCTAACAACATTAATTTGATGATTATCACTAAAATGATGTAAATTTCACCAAAAACCATTAAATTGAACATATGGTCAAAATGAGACATCTAACTTACATAAACATATGAAATGCATTGAATTAACCGGTTAAACTTGCTAAATTAAATCATAGGGTGATTCATATGAAAATGAACATATAATGGTGTAGATCTATGAGAAAACACTTGAATTTGACGAAAAACATGGTATAACATTCATATACTTCATTGAATCCATGTGAGAGATGTAAATCACTCACCGATTCTCCCAAACAAGAAAAAATCAAAGGAATATGAATCCGGACAGCAAGCACTTCGCATCAAACCTCTTAATCCGATGAATTCTTGCCTCAAATGATGTAGATCTAGCCTCCAATGATATAGATCTATGATTTCTCTCCTTGGATTTTGATTTTAAATGGTTAAAAAGTGTTAGAGGAAGAAGGAGCACAAGACCTCCCAATGAGAGAATGGAAAATTCAAACCCTTTCTCATATCCATTACCCCCTATTTATAGTTTCCACCAACCCACTAATGGGCCTTCCCAATTCAGCCTACTTTGGCTTACCAAACCTAGACAACCAACTGAAAAACCATAAAACATCGATTTCTCCCAAACCACTGAGCCAATCTTTAATGTAACCACTCTATGGAAATGCAATCATCAATTCCTTTCCAATGGAACATGTCTCACCCTCTAATTCGACCTGATTCAAAAGTTATTCCCTGTACAAGACTGACAGGGGCAAAATGATCACAAACAAAATCGGTAAAAATTATGGACATGTATCACATCCCTGTACGCAACATATCAAAAGAAGAGAATGATCTAACCCTCAGGGAATAAAATAAAAATATGATACGATCTTCCAATACGTAAAATGCGGGTTGTTACAAATATAGTTATAGAGTCTAGATTATGTAAGACTCTGAATAGCACTCCAGGTTTAAATTCAAATTAATTTCAAATTCTGATTTTCAAATTCTATCATCAATCTCTTTCCTCTCCATTTTTATTTGATTTTATACTTAAGTTTTATAAGTTTATACTGTGATGGCCCACCCCGCACTAGCCGACATTTCCCAAGAAAGTGCGCGGTGCCGATGTCCAACCAGCACGGGACGGTCGTCAAAGAAAGGAAAAAGAAGAGAACTTACTGGTGAACTAAAAAAGAACCTATAGAATATCTCACATCGCATGGAATAAAATATAATAATAACATACTTTGACATAAAACAGGTGAGATAGTGCAAAAGCTGAAAATTAAACATCATAGCAGCGGAAAATACAATTACAGCTTATGTTCCACATCATCATTATTACAACTTTAAAACTGTCTCTAAAGCAAAAGAAAGGAAAGGTACACTACTAATGCCCAAAGTAGTGACCAACAGGGAGAATATCTATATATATATATATATCATAGGTGGGAGCCTCTTGCTCGTCTCCGGTATAGATACCCGAGCATACCACCTAACCTGTCTCTAGTCTGCCCGTTTAAGAGCACCCAGAGTAATAAGAAGAGACATAAAACTCTGGGTCAGACAAAAGTCTGTTATGAGCAATAAGCATCAAAACAGAACAATAACAGGTATACTAAACCATACCTGAACCTGGACCTGCAACCAAAGAGTTAGCACAACATACCGCTCAATACTCTAAGGTGCCACTAAACATAAGGTGTAAAGAATATGGGGGTGGGGGTGTGCATGACATAGTGATAACAAACAATCAAGCATAGCAACCATCCTCACATCTCCCATTCAGTGCGTAAAGCATACGATATCCACCGCTCTGACCACCCATTCCTTGCTATGATCACTCTGCCCCATGGAGTTATAATGACACCACTGCACTGATCCATAGCCACTAGTCCTTGCTATATCCACTCTGCCCCATGAAGTCATAACAACTCCACTGCACTGGCTCATAGCCATGCTACGATCACTCTGCCCCATGGAGTAATAACTACCCCACTACACTGATACGTAGCCTAACATCCGTCTCGGTGGTGAATCAAAGCCATGGACGTCGATAACCCCTTTGCATACGTCCCGTAGCAAAGCCCAACTCATGAAGTTGACCCATTGGTTTCCAACTGAATCCTGGGTACAAACTTCCCATTTGGACTACCTTTGCATCTCGGTTTTCGGCCTTCTCCGGATCGGTTCGGTTCATGTTCTTCACTTCAACTCATACTTCCAGTTTGGATTGTGGTTCATGCCTCAAACCCAAGCATCTCGGTTTGGATCGGAATACCCCTATGGGTTGGATCGTGGCCCGTGCTTCAGATCGGTTCGGATCATCTCCAGAGCATCAAATCGTGACTTCAGGAAAGCGGTTCGGTTCTCCATCCCAAGCACTCCGGATTGGGTCGAGCCTCTCAAGTCCATCCCTGGTGCATCGGTTCGGGTCGAGTGACGCGGTTCGGATTGGGTGCTCTCTTTAGGTCGTGCCACCATGCTCAGGTCGGGTCGTGGAGCTTCAAATGCGAGCAGTTCGGATCGTGCTTCCCCCTCCGATGCGATCCGGTTCGGGTAATTTCCTGCACTTCTTTCCAGCGACTGTTTTACGCCATCTGACGGTATTTTCGACCAATCTAACTTTTCTAATCAATCACACAACATACCATACAGTCATGACAACTTAGAGAATCAAAAATAAAACCAAAACAACAACTTGATAAGTTAAAACGAATCAAACATAGCCAAAATCTCATATTTTTCCTTAAGCGTGTTTAAGCAAAACTAATGATAGGATTAGTAAAACTTAACCAAATTAACCAAATTTTCTAACAGAGGCCTAAAACGATATTTCAAAATCTATGAACGTTTTTCCAAAATTTAATCATGTTTAAATTCGCTAATTAACACTAATTACACTTAATTAACCATAATTATTGAGGAACTATGCAAATCACTCACCTTAGCCACAAATAAACTTTCAAAACTGATCTACCCTCTGATTTGGCGCTGTTCTTAAGACAACACAGCAGTTTTAACCTTGCTTGGGTGATATTCCCCTTGGATTTGATGTAGATTAGGGTAATACTTGATTAGAAAGTGATTAGAGGTGATTCTAGATGTTGGAGGCCTTTGTTAGGGTTCCTAGAATGAAAGTGGCGGCTAGAAAACTGAAGCGAAATAAAAACCTAGCTCATTTCAGCCTCCCCGTAACCCTAATCTCGAAATGGGTTATGGGCCTATTCACTAATCACCCCTTTTGGCCCGGTTAAGCAGTTTTTCATCTTCCAAACCTTATTTCAGCCATATCTCCCAAACGATAAGTCCGTTTTTCACGTATGACCACTCTACGGAAAGATAAACTATCATCCGGATCTAACGGAAGTGGTTTCAGGTCAAAACTCCTTTCCAATCAAAAGTTATGGTCGAAACAAGATCCGCTATGGGCAAAATGGTCATTTAAAAATCGGCAAAAATCATGAATATGGGAAATGACCCCTATAGTCGTCTCCCAAAGTTACATGACCATAGGACTTCGTATGTGAAAGAAAGAAATATTCTACGATCCTTTGATATGTAGAATGTGGGTCATTACATTCTCCCCCCTTTAAGAAATTTCATCCCCGAAATTCCTTAACCCAAAACATACAAAGGATCCTGCATGCCAACCAGCCATATACAACAATCAAACATGCAAAACAAACAAAACAAACCTATCTTAGCATGCGGAAAGACTAAATCAAAACGGAAATCTTACCAGGCGAAGAGTTCTGGATACGCCTTCCTAATGCTCTCCTCTGTCTCCCAAGTACGGTCATTCTCATTCTTGCCCCAATGAACTTTGACTAATTTCACCGCCTTCCTTCGAAGTTGCTTCGTATCATTTCCAGCAATACGCATAGGCTTGCGGTTCCCAACCGCCTCGGGTTCAACCTCGATATCATCCAACTGATCAGGTGAAATAGTCACATCGGGGTCGTGCACGAATTTCCTTAACTGGGAAACATGAAATACGTTATGAACTCCTGCCATCTTCTCTGGTAATTCAACTTTATATGCCAGATTCCCAATTTGCTCAAGAACTGGGAATGGACCAACAAATCTTGGTGTTAACTTGTCTTTCCTTCCAAATCGAATCACGCTTTTTAATGGAGAAATCTTGACAAACACCAAGTCGCCAACGGAGAACTTTAATTCTCTTCTCCTCTTATCAGCATAACTCTTCTGCCTATCTTGGGCAGCCTTCATTCGTTGTTGGATAATCTTAATTTTAGCTGAAGTTTCTCTTATCACATCTGGTCCAAGAACAAACTTCTCACCAGTTTCTAACCAACATGATGGTGAGTTACACGGTCTTCCATACAAAGCTTCAAATGGAGCCATACCAATACTGGATTGATAACTATTATTATATGCAAACTCTACTAGATGCAAATGGTCATCCCATGATCCACCATAATCCAATATGCAAGCTCTCAGGAGATCTTCTAATATACGATTCACCCTCTCTGTCTGACCATCGATTTGAGGATGATACGCGGTACTGAGATGTAATTCTGATCCTAACGCCTCTTGTAAGTTTTTCCAAAATCCACTAGTAAACAACGGATCTCGGTCGCTCACAATGCCTTTGGGTATTCCATGAAATCTCACTACCCACTTTACATATAGTTCCGCTAATTTAGCTGCCGTTCTATTCGACTTGACGGGTATAAATCTAGCACTCTTGGTCAATCGGTCCACAACCACCCAAATGCTATCATGGCTCGACCTAGTTCTTGGTAATCCATTAATGAAATCCATTGAGATTTGTTCCCCTTTCCATTCTGGAATTTCTAATGGTTGCAACAAACCACTAGGCTTCTTTTGCTCAGCTTTAACTAGCTGGCAGTTCATGCATTTGGATATAAACTTCCCAACGTCTCTTTTCATCCCTTCCCAGTAGTAGGTATGCTTCATGTCTCGGTACATTTTATTAACACCGGGATGTATTGTCAGTTTTGAGTGATGACATTCTCTAAGCACTTCATCTCTCAATCCATTGACATTGGGCACAACTAGTCTTCCATTCCTTCTAAGCCATCTATCTCGATCAAGCCCATACTTGTTCATCTCTTCGTCGATTCCCATCTCTAACTTTGAGATGATTTCCAATAGGTTAGGATCGTCCCTCTGACTGGAGCCGATCCGCTCAATCAAAGTGGGTCTGATTGTCAAATTTGCTAACATTTCTGGACCCATTTCGCACTTTGGTCTGAAATCATACCCAGCGATGTACTCCAGTTGCTTCCACTCAAGAAACATAGCCCCTAGACTGGCATGTCTTCTACTCAATGCATCAGCTACCGCATTGCCCTTTCCTGGTGTGTATGCGATATGGAAATTGTGGGAAGCCAAGAATTCTAACCATCTTTGCCGTCGGAGATTTAGATCCTTTTGAGAGAAAAGATACTTTAATGATTTAAGATCGATAAATAACTCGAATGTTTCTCCCAAGAGATAGTGTCTCCACATCTTCAACGTGAATACGATCACTGCTAATTCCAAGTCATGGGTAGGGTATCTTTTCTCGTGCGATTTCAATTGCCGACTTGCATAAGCTACAACCCTACCTCCTTGCATCAGTACAGCACCTAGTCTTGTACCACATGCATTTGTATATACTTTCATCTCTTCATTCCCCTTAGGAATGACTAACACTGGTGCACATGTCAACTTTTCCTTTAGACTCTTGAATGCATTCTCGCACTTTTCATTCTAGACGAAAGCTTGATTTTTCTTAGTCAACTGAGTCAACGGTGCTGCTATCTTGGAAAAGTCTTGGATAAACTTGCGATAATATTCATCTAATCCCAAGAAACTTCTTATGTCCGTTGCATTCTTGGGCGTAGACCAATCTTGTACCGTAGCCACCTTCGCAGGATCCATGGCAATACCATTCTCAGAAACGACATGGCCCAAGAATATCACTTCCCTCCTCCAGAAGTGACACTTAGAAAACTTCGCTTTCAATTGGTGTTTTCTTAACACCTCCATCACTATCCTCAAGTGTTCATTATGCTCTTCCTCTGTCCTCGAATAAACAAGGATATCGTCCACGAACACAAGAACAAACTTATTCAACTGATCTATGAATACACTATTCATATGATCCACAAAATATGATGGCGCATTGGTCAACCCAAATGGCATGACCAGCCACTCATAAAATCCAGACAGTGTCTGAAAGGCCGTTTTAGCTATACTCTCATCTTCCACTCTAAGCTGATGAAAACCTATCACGAGATCCAACTGGGAGAACACTCTCGCGCCACTTAACTGATCAAACAAATCATCTATCTACGGTAGATGATACTTATTCTTCCTCGTCATTTTATTCAATTCGCGATAATCCACACACAATCGAAGGGAACCATCTGCCTTGGTAGCAAACACAACTGGTGCTCCCCACTCAGAAACACTTCTTCTGATAAACCCCTTCTTCAACAGATCGCTTACTTGCACCCCGAGCTCTTGCTGCTCCCTTGGCGCCATACGACGAAGTGGCATCACTATAGGTCTGGAATCTTTCACTAAGTCAATACGGAACTCAATCTCTCGGTGTGGTGGAAGTCCGGTCACTTCCTCGAAGACGTCCAGATACTGGCCAGCCACGGGCACATCTGACAACTCATCTTGTGGGATGTCGAGGGAATTTAGAAAACTAGCCATTACCTCATCATTAGGTAGACCACCAACTACCCTCCGCCCATCATCCGCTCTAACTGTCACCAAAAAGCCCTCACAATCTACCACCACCCTGTATCTTTGGAGCCAATCGACTCCCAAAATAATGTCAAACCCAGTAAAGCCCAAAACAAAGCAATCACAAACAAACATGCATCCATGACTCGATAAGACCACATTACGACAAATCATGCTAAGGCTAGTCGAACCACCAATCGGGTTCGTCACTACCAAAGGTCTATCGACAATCTCGGGCTCCAATCCCAACCTATCTACCAGGTCACTAGATATGAAGGAACTGGAAGCTCCGGTATCAAACAATACTCGAACAGGAACATCATAAACAGAAAGCATACCTTGAATAACAACTTTCTTTCCTTTCTCTGCCGCGGTTGGGGCATTCGACGAAGAAGGAACAACACTGATAGCATATGCTTTCACAATCTGCTTTTCTTTAGGGGGTTGCAGACACTTATCCTTGTGATGTCCCACTTGGCCACAGTTGAAGCACTTCCTATCCACTGGCTTGGCCCGACATTCTTTGGCATAGTAGGCCTTCTTACCGCAGCTGAAGCACTCAACATCTTTCTTATTCTTTTTCTTCTGGCCATCCTTGGTCTGATTCTGCTTTCTCTTATTCTGAGAACCATTCTTGCCTCCACCGCTTTCTTGCGGCTTTGGCTCCTCTGCAGATGCAACCTTAGTCTTCGACTTAGGGTAAAGACTCTCTGACCTCAATGCTTTCCCCACAATCGATTCAAACGTCTCATCGATGTGGTTAATAAGCCTTCCCCCTAAGTACTGATCTAAGCCTGTTATGAACTTCTTGTTCTTCTTCTTGGGAGTGTCGATAAGAGATAACCCATACTTTGATAAAGTATCGAACTCAACAATATACTCCGAGACAGCTCAACCATTCTGCTTTAGCTCCAAGAACTTCCTAAATAACTCTGACTTTTGAGCAGCTGGGATAAATTTTTCACCGAATCGGGCCTTAAACTGATCCCATGTAACTTAGTCCTCTGGAGTAGCTGCCTTAATAGCATTCCACCAATTCATCGCCCGTCCTTGCAGCTGACGAGATGCTAGCTTTCTCTTCATCGCATCCTCGATACCTAAGTCTTCGAAAATACGCTCACAGCTAACCAACCAGTCTTTAACATCCGTGGCCGATTCCGTTCCGTGGAACGGCTTTCCACCAAGACTAGTGTAATCCTTGCATAGCTTGGCAAAATCGACCCTAGGCGCCTGCACCGCTGCACCACCACCATTTGCAGCATTGGGAACTGCTCCTTGCACATTTCTAAGCATATCTCTCATGAAGTCAGTAAACATAGCCCTCATGTCAGGAGCATTCCCATTGTTGGCTCATCTACCAGCACCCCTCGTATATCGGCTCATCGTTCAATCTGTAAAGAAAAACGATTAACCATCCTCTTTGTGGTGTCAGTGCAATGCGACTTCATCCTTAGCTATACTAATAGTATATATATAGCTTTTGAAAACCAAAATAATCACAAATACGCGCTCTTGTATACGTATTAATTCTCCCTGGTGTCTTTCCCTAGGTAAACTACGCAATCTAGAGCTCTGATACCAAATGTGACGGCCCGCCCCGCACCAGCCGACATTTCCCATGAAAGTGCGATGTGCCGATGTCCAACCAGCACGGGACGACCGCCAAAGAAAGGAAAAAGAAAAGAACTTACTGGTGAACTAACAAAGAACCTGTAGAATATCTCACAATGCATGGAATAAAATATAATAATAACATATTTTGACATAAAACAGGTGAGACAGTGCATAAGCTGAAAATTAAACATCATAGCAGCGGAAAATCCAATTACAGCTTATGTTCCACATCATCATTATTACAACTTTAAAACTGTCTCTAAAGCAAAAGAAAGGAAAGGTACACTACTAATGCCCAAAGTAGTGACCATCAGCGACACAGGGAGAATATATATATATATATATCATATGTGGGAGCCTCATGCTCGTCCCAGGTACAGCTACCCGTGCATACCACCTAATATGTCTCTAGTCTGCCCGTTTAAGAGCACCCAGAGTAATAAGAAAAGACATAAAATTCTGAGTCAGACAAAAGTCTGGTATGAGCGATAAGCATCAAAACAGAACAATAAATGGTATACTAAACCATACCTGAACCTGTACCTGCAACCAAAGAGTTAGCACAACATACCACTCAATAATCTAAGGTTCCACTAAACATAAGGTGTAAAGAATACGGGGGTGGGGGTGTGCATGACATAGTGATAACAAACAATCAAGCATAGGCCTCACATCTCTCACTCAGTGCGTAAAGCATACGATATCCACCGCTCTGACCACCCATTCCTTGCTATGATCACTCTGCCCCCATGGAGTCATAATGACACCACTGCACTGATCCATAGCCACTAGTCCTTGCTATGTCCACTCTGCCCCATGAAGTCATAACAACTCCACTGCACTGGCTCATAGTCATGCTACGATCACTCTGTCCCATGGAGTAATAACTACCCCACTGTACTGATACGTAGCCTAACATCCGTCTCGGTGGTGAATCAAAGCCATGGACGTCGGTAACCCCTTTGCACACGTCCTGCAGCAAAGGCCAACTCATGAAGTTGACCCGTTGGTTCCAAACTGGATTATGGGTACAAACTTCCCATTTGGACTACCTTTGCATCTCGGGTTTTGGTCTTCTCCGGATCGGTTCGGTTCCTGTTCTTCACTTCAACTCATACTTCCAGTTAGAATCGTGGTTCATGCCTCAAACCCAAGCATCTCGGTCCAAATTGGAATACCCCCTACGGGTCAAATCGTGGCCCTTGCTTCGGATCGGTTCGGATCATCTTCAGAGCATCAGATCGTGACTTCAGGCAACCGGTTCGGTTCTCCTTCCCAAGCACTCCGGATCGGGTTGAGCCTCTCAAGTCCATCCCTGGTGCATCGGTTCGGGACGAGTGACGCGGTTCAGATCGGGTGCTCTCTTCAGGTCATGCCACCATGCTCAGGTCGGATCGTGGAGCTTCAAGCGTGAGCGGTTCAGATCGTGCATCGCCTCCGATCTGGTTCGGGTAATTTCCTGCACTTCTTTCCAGTGACTGTTTTACGCCATTCGACGGCATTTTCAACCAATCTAACTTTTCTAATCAATCACACAACATACCATACAGTCATAGCAACTTAGAGAATCAAAAATAAACACCAAAATAACAACTTGATAAGTTAAAACGGATCAAACATAGCCAAAATATCATATTTTCCCTTAAGCGTGTTTAAGCAAAACTAATGATTGGATTAGTAAAACTTAACCAAACTAACCAAATTTTCTAACAGATGCCTAAAACAATATTTCAAAATTTATGAACATTTTTCTAGAATCTAATCATGTTTAAATTCACTAATTAACACTAATTACCCTTAATTAACCATAATTAGTGAGGAGCTATGCAAATCACTCACCTTAGCCACAAATAAACTTTCAAAACTGAACTGTCCTCTGATTTGGCGTTGTTCCCAAGACAACACAACAGTTCTAACCTTGCTTGGGTGCTATTCCCCTTTGATTTGATGTAGATTAGGCTAATACTTGATTAGAAAGTGATAAGAGGTGATTCTGGATGTTGGAGGCCATTGTTAGCGTTCCTAGAATGAAAGTGGCGACTAGAAAACTGAAATGAAATGAAAAACTAGCTCATTTCATCCTCCCCATAACCCTGATCCCGAAATGAGTTATGGGCCCATTCACTAATCACCTCATTTGGCCCGATTAAGCAGTTTTTCATCTTCCAACCCTTATTTCAGCCATATCTCCCAAACGTTAAGTCCGTTTTTCACACATGACCACTCTATGGAAAGGTAAACCATCATCCGGATCTAATGGAAGTGGTTTCAGGTCATAGCTCCTTTCCAATCAAAATTTATGGTCGAAACAAAATCAACTAGGGGCAAAATGGTCATTTAAAAATCGGCAAAAATCATGAATATGGGAAATGACCCCAATAGCCGCCTCCCAAAGTTACATGACCATACGACTTCGTATGTGAAAAAAATAAATATTCTACGATCCTTCGATACGTAGAATGCGGGTCGTTACATATACATTATAAGTTGTATATATTTATATGAGGTAATTAGGGAGGAGGACAAACTTTGCCGAAAAATTAGGCTTTAGGACACCAAGTTTTATTTTTAGTCTGAAGGACAAACTTTGAACCAAAATTAAGCTGAAGGAAAATGCTACATGTAATTAGCATTATATTTAGTTTTTTACACTACGAAAAAGCTAGTTTTAACTAGCATTATTCAGTTTTACACTGCAGAAAATGCTAATTATATTTAGCATTGTCCTTCAGCCTAATTTTTTTTTCAAAGTTTTTCCTTCAACCTAAAAATAAAACTTGACGTCCTTCAGACTAATTTTGTTTCCAAAGTTTGTCCTTATGCCTATTTTCCACTATTTATATTTTATATACTTTATTTTATATAGTTTTGAACTCTATAGTTTTATAAATATGTTTATATAGTTTATATTTATGTTTTCATATGATTTCCTACTTTATAATATTAATTTATAACACTATATTTCAGTTCAAGAATTTCCAGAATTATATTTATATCAAAACACTTGAAAAATGGTCAAAAATTAATTTTGTACTAAGTATATGTCGACATATAGAAAACACCATGTCGACATATAACTGTCTTTTTTTCAAATTTGAAAGGAAGTGCCTTTTCACTATTTGTGATGGTTCTAGAGTGTTGCAACCTTTCACACACTATAAAAAGGGCTTGATTTCAAATTTTTAATTACTCCTCCTCTTTCACTCTCTTTCATTACACCATTATTATTTATAATTTTTATGATTCCTACGCCTATACTCTGCCGAATTCAATTATGTTTTCACTAATCTTCACACTCTCTACTCATTACTCTCTGAATCAAGTACTATTGAAGAGTTATAAGGCTATTGTAATTTTTTGGGAAGTATCTGGGAATCAATGTTTTCCTTGTAGCAATGAAATTAAGGAATGGAATCGGTGTTTTCCTTGTAGCCGTAAAATCAAGGAACGGAATCGGTGTTTTCCTTGTTGCCATGAAATCAAGGAACAAGAGCGGTGTTAACCTTGTAGCCTTGAAATCAATGGGTAATTGGATATTGATATAGTTATTAAACTTTGTGCAATCCAGCGTTGTGCGGGACTAGACATAGGAGCAATCCGAACCGATATAAATCCAATGTGTTCTTTCCTTTTCTGCATTTTTATTTCTGTTTAATTTGCGTTTGTGTTTGATTATGTATATGTGATTGTTCCTGTGGTATTTGATTCATATAGTTTATCACTTAAGTTTTAGATTTTGTTTAAATTCTCAAAAACACTATTCACCCTGTCTTTAGTGTTTGTTTTGCCTTAACAATCCTTTCCAGAATTCCTAACAATTGGTATTAGAGCCTAGTCTTTCAAAAAGTTCATAATCTAATTTTTGAAAATTTTAATGGAAAATTTTGAAATAATTGTTAACACTAGTTTTAATACATGTATTGCATCAATATTAGATGAGTCTGCATTCAATTTTATTGAAAAATCAAGTTACTATGATTTGATTTTTGAAATTTGAATTTTAAATTTTTTGAAATTTTGAAATTTTTGATATATAGATATGTTATGAAACCATCATGATATTGTTATTTCAAATTGTGGATTAGTTAGTTTGAAAAGTCATTTGATTATTTGAAAAGTTATTTGATTATTTGAAAAGTTATGTTGTTTTACATGAAAAGATGTATTACTTGGCTATTGGATATTCAAATTCTGAAAAGATGGGTGAAGTGGCTGTTAGAAATTCAAATTCTGAAATGATGAATGTTGAAAATTCAAATTCCGAAATGATGTGTTACATGGCTATTGAGAATTCAAAATTCTTATCAACACATGGTAGAAATCAAAAAGAGAAGAAGCGTAGTAACGATTGGTGAAATGACATCAAGAAGAAATCAAGAAGTAACGATGGGTACCAGATCAATTTGTAACCTTGGATTTTCAAACACAACTTATCTTCATACTTTACTTCTCTTCATTTGCTTCGTAATGCCATTGATTTCTTATGAATCCATCAAGAATTGATCAAGTAATGATTAAATGAAGTTTTGGTGAACAAAGAGAGAAGGAAACCAAAATTGTCGACAATTTTCTTCAAATTGCATCCATAGGTTAGACTATTTTATCCCAAACCCTTTTCCAGATTGTAGTTCTCATTCTCATAGTCGTTTTGATTGGTAGATCATCAAATTCCGATAAAAATTCAGTGAGATATGACTATTTGAAGTCGGCTCTACAAAACTAAAAAATTGTTATGGGATTTCATGCATCTCTCTAACTGTTTCAACTTTCTGCACCCCAATACCATCCAAATTCATCCCCAAACTATTAATAGAACATAGTCCTTGAATTTCTCTTCAATTTGCTGCTGATTTCGTCCAATTCCGTTAAGAAACGAAGAAGTTATGTCGTCTGAAAGTTTGATTGAAAGTGAAAAATGAAAAGAAGGAGAATAGAAAAGATTATGAAGAGACATGACTTTTGGGCCTTTATATAGTAGTTGAAGTGTCCATTCATTAAAAATTCAAAATTCAAATTCAAATTTTGGCGCCAAGTTGGTTGAACTACTAAATCTTCAATATCTTTCTTATACGGTCTTCAAATTCAGCAAGTGAGTATACTATCCTGATCAGAAAAACGAGCCCATCGCTATAAAACAGATCACATCGTAAAATTATGAAAGATGTGAACGTATGGTACATAACAATGGAAGGACAAAAAATGGATCTAAAAATCAGGTAAGCCTTAATTAATTTTTAAATTTTTTGGTTGAATGGATTTTTGTTTGTTTTGCTTTGTTTTGAATTTGAAATTTAAAACTTTGAAATTCAAACTTGAAATTTAAAATTCAAATTTTAATTTTGAATTTTGAAATTCAAAATATCAATAATATAATAAATATAATAATAAAATAAATTTTGGATGCTTGTTAGGGTTAATATTATTTCAAGAAATAGGTAAACCTGACATATAAATCGATAATTTAAAACCAATGTTACAAAATCATATGTTCTTTGAAATTTATGCATGAATGTCGACATACATATGTCCTTATATCGACATAAATGCTTGTAAAATGAAATTCAAATTTTGAATTTCAAAAGCTTAAGCTTTCAAACTTCCCTTCATACTTCAAATAAGAAAATGCCAGTTCAAATTCTAGTTATTAACTTTGTATGTCTACTTATTTTCTTATATCTTGTTTCAAAATAAATATAAATTAATAAAATTATATAGACATTTTAATATGATTGAAATAATTTAAATATTATCTAAACAGTTGTTATTATTATAAAATAAATATCTTTTATGTGTAGTTTAAACATACATAATTTAACTTATATATTTTTCACATATAATTTTGGGTTACATTATCATTTAACTTAATACTAATCTTTGGTTTCTTATTAAAATTTATAAAACTCATATATATAAATTAATATTTTGGTATAAAGAAGTATTAAGTGTATAATATGATTTTTTATATCTTAAATATATAATTTAAGTATAAGATGTTATAGTCTACTTTATATTATCATATTTCATTAAAATAATTTTATTATAACTATAAATTTATTTTAAAATTTTAATATATAAATGATTATATAATATATCTAAAGTTTAAATTTAAAACTGATTTGTATCAAAACATTGATGTATATCTCATAATAAATTAAATTTTGAGTTCTTTTAAAATTAACTTTTATATATACTTATGAATATATGTTTGTATAACTTACTTTATATAATACAAATTTTATATTCTCTTTAAAAAGACCTTCAATTTTTTGTAAATTTACCCTACTAATATTATTTAACTCCATAATTTTTTTGAATATTTTGCTACATGTCATGAATATTTTTTAATCAAACTCTTATCTTTATTATTCTTTTAATCACTTTCATTAATATAATTGACCTGAGTCTATAAATTAATGTATATTACTTTTGTTTGATTAAAATAATTTATAATATAAATGTATATGCATAATAGTTAGATAGTACTTTAAATATCTTTTACAAAATAGATATCATCACCAAATTATTTTGCATATTATCATTACATATCTTATTTCATATCATACATCATTATTATAAATTACAGTGCATCTCAAACTAAAATCATTCACATCACAAGTTGCATTTCATTCAATATATCACTTCATATAACTTTGCATATGACATACTACACTGTAACCAACACACAACACACACTGCATTACATGTTAAATTTAACTCCACACATAACAAGCATACTGTATGGGAAGTTTTTATCTAATCAGAAATATAGGATTATTAATCAAATACATAACATAATTTACTTTGTCTTGATTAACTTGTTTGACTTATTTGGCTTGACTAAATTGATTGACTTGATTAAATTTACTGAATTGATTGACTTGTTCGGTTTGTTTGGTTTGTTTGACTTAAATAACTTGATTGACTTACTTGATATGGTTAAATTTCATTAGTAGTTGATAGGTTTGTTAGAAAAATACCTATTTTAAGAATATCTTAGTTAACTCTTAGTCTAGATTAAAGTCTTATTATAGTTCAAAGGGAATTAGAGTTTAGGATAGGTTTAGTCTTGTATTAGATCAAGGGGGATTTTTAGAGTTTCTAAGGACTAATTGAAGGTTCAAGAATGCTTTGGTTGATTTAATTGTTTAGATTGTTTGTTTGAATTGCTTGATTGTTTGAATTTCTTGTTTTGATTGATTTTCTTGTTTGAATTGATTGGTTTGCTTAGTTCGTTATCCTTCTATTTAATTTATTATACTAGTGTAGTCATAGATTTAGGGGAAGTTATAGAGAATTATAGATTTAGGGAGAGTTACAGAATTAGGGGAAGTTACATACAGAATAAGGATATTATATAAGCATAAATTTGGGGGGAGTATTTTACTTCAATATAGGAAATATTTAGATAGTTATAGGATTTAGGGGGGAGTAGTTTAGAATGTCTTTTTGATAATGCCAAAAGGGGAGAAATTATAAAATATAGACACAGTTTATAGGATTCATATAGACAGAAGGAGTATTTGAAGGATCACCATCATGAACTGGTATATATAGGTATGATATTTTATAAACTAAGGTTGTCATCATAAAAAAGGGGAAGATTGTTGGAGAATGGAGTTTTGATGACAACAAACTTATTTCAATATTAATCGATTATAAAATATATACTAACACTTTTGTCTAGAATATATATATATATATATATATATATATATATATACACATACACATATATGCAGGAATTATTACTGAAGACTGTATAGTTTAAATATGTTAGAGATTCAGAATTTTGAGATGTTCCAAGACTCATGAGTATTCAAGGTTTCAAGAGTTCAAGAGTTCAAGATAAATAGAGTTATGGAGTATAGATTATGTAAGACTCTGAATAGCACTCCAGGTTCAAATTCAAATTAATTTCAAATTCTGATTTTTAAATTCTGTTTTAAATTCTATCTTTAATCTCTTTCCTCTCTATTTTACTTTCTATTTTTATTTGATTTTAAACTTAAGTTATATAAGTTTATACTTTATAAGTTTTATATATTAATATTTTATATATTTTATATTTATATAGTTTTAAACTCAATAATTTATAAATATGTTTATATGGTTTATATTTATGTTTTTATATGATTTCTCACTTTATAATATTAATTTATAACATTATATTTTAATTCAAGAATTTCCAGAATTATATTTAAATCAAAACACTTGAAAAATGCTCAAAAATTAATTTTGTACTAAGTATATGACGACATATAAAAAACACCATGTCGGCATATAACTGTCATTTTTTCAAATTTGAAAGGAAGTGTCTTTTCACTATTTGTGATGGTTCTGGAGCATTGCAACCTTTCACACACTATAAAAAGGGCTTGATTTTGAATTTTTAATTACTCCTTCTCCACTTTCACTCTCTTTCATTACACCATAATTCTTTATAATTTTTGTGAAGTGTCTTTCAATTATGTTTTCACTAATCTTCTTCTCTGTACACTCTCTACTCATTATTCTCTGAATCAAGTGCTATTGAAGAGTTATAGGGCTATTGTAATTGTTTGGGAAGTATTTGGGAGTCGGTGTTTTCCTTGTAGTCGTGAAATCAAGGAACGGAATCGTTTTTTCCTTGTAGCCTTAAAATCAAGGAACGGAATTGGTGTTTTCCTTATTACCGTGAAATCAAGGAACGGTAGCGGTGTTAACCTTGTAGCCGTGAAATCAAGTGGTTTAATTGGATACTGATATAGTAATAAAACTCTGCGCTGTCCAACGTCGTGCGAGAGTGGACGTAGGAGCAATCCGAACCAAATAAAATCCGGTGTGTTCTTTCCTTTTCTACATTTTTATTTCTGTTTAATTTGTGTCTGTGTTTGATTTTGTATCTGTGAATTGTTCTGTGGTGTTTGATTCATATAGTTTATCACATAAATTTTAGATTTTGTTTAAATTCTCAAAAACACTATTCACCTTCCCTCTAGTGTTTGTTTTGCCTTAACGATCCTTTCCGCAATCCCTAATAATATCTTTTTCTGACTAACTTTCCCATGCTTGGTCACCCATTAGGTTCCATCAATTGGTTACTTTATAACCTGATCACCGAGCAAGCCTTAATGCGAGCATCATGCAATTCCATTCAGCTCTACTCTTCAAATATCCAACTCTTTTAGTTGGCATTGTCTAAGAGCTGGCAACGTGGAGGCACTGGTCTATTGGAACCACGCATATATTCCATGTTCAATAATTGGCTCATGACATATAATTTCCCTACCTATACTGTCCCACCGTTGTTTAGTCTGTCACTGCAATTTTGCGTAATATTAGTTTATTCTAAAGTATGCTTGCACTAACTATCACATGGTCATCTATGTGAGGATCTCCTTCATAACTGATTTGTATAAAATCATGTAAACACTAGTGGACTGTCTCTTGACTTATTTATTAATAAAATGAGTGTGCTTCTCTTTTAGAGGAACACTCTTTCATCCAAAAAATCCTCGAACCATATAAATTGTAATTAATATTTAGATCATAGTAGCATTATATAGCCATGATAACATTACTTAAGAGATCAAAGAATTGACTCTCTCATTATCAAAATTTTCATAAAATCATTTCCAATAGTTCATACAAAATTATTTAGTATACTACTTATGAATTGTAACGACCTGCCTTTTTGACCGCTCCAAATCAGTATTTAAACCAACTTGAAACGTTCAAAATGACGGATAGTTATTTAGCTTGGCGGGTTTAAACAGAATATACACAAAAAAATCACAGACATAGAAGAATGCAACAGTATATCTCAGAGGCGGAATCTAAATTTATACAAAAATTATCAAAGTTTACAAAATAGAATTTATTATGCAACGGAAGAAGAATATATAAATTTATACATGAATTTTAAAAATAAAACTTTACTATTTGGATGACCCTTGCGCGCGCATAAGCGTCTTGTGTCTTTACGTTCCTCTTCAATTTGCAAGCTGGATCTTTAAATCTGGAACACTTAGAATCTGACCCAAGCATTCCACGCAAAAGCATAAAAAGCTCGAGTCAGGATTAAATCATAGTTCAAGTAAATTGATTTCAATAGAAACTGAAATAAATAGTTAATCCTATATATTATTAACTATGAGCATAACGATTGGGACGAATAAATCAGAACAGCATATGAATTTTTTTTATATACACGCCAAGTGCGCTTCATTCATAACCAACCAGGTATAAGTGGCATGCAAGTGTCCTACCACTTACATTTAAATTTTGCAGCAAGTAAATAATTAATGGTCCAGGTTACAAAACAAATTTGACATACGTAAATCCTGTATTCAGTTTCAATAAGTAGGACAACAACTTGTGAGCAATATGTTTCACCGATTATATTTCCTGATGTGAATTCTTAAAGTCACTCAGGCCAAATTTTTTTTGATATATCCGTATGTAGCTTATCAATTTAGGAAAATTAAAATTCTAAAACTAGAATAACCCAAAACTGAAACTAAATACCCCAAAATCTAAAATTAGAATACTCAAATATAATATGAACCTTGAATAAATTTGAAGTATCAAATGCACCATTGAAGTTGTACATATATTTCAGTCAGGAGGTGCTACACTCACACACTCAAGAAAACATGGCATATGTCCCATTTCTGGGTTTTCGTATCATTCCTCAAAATTATAGTATATGCGCTTACGTAAGGTAAAATCCAAGCAATTGGAATATATTACTCAACTGACCATGTAGATCAGTAAATATGGCAAACATGTAAGCACCTTAAACATGACACCTTTAATTTGAAGGAAAACACAATAGCCAAGTAAAAGCATGCCTAAAGTTAGTTTGTGGGACACAAGCAATCGGAAATGGTCATATAGCAAAACCGGATGCATGAAAAACCCATAAGGAAAATGATAACCATTGCAACAAGAATCAAGGACCCATGTAGGTGCCAGTTAAAATGTTAGAAACAAAGGCCAAGTACTCAATTCTATAGTGATTAATGCACTTACATTTCACAGGAATAATTAGGTCACTCACATGGTGCTTAAGTCAGCAAAGCAAAATAAGTATTGGGACCAAGTTTCATACACATGCATGCCAAAAAGGGTGTTCCAATGACTAAAGACTTTTTTTCCAAAAATAAAAATAAAATAGATGAAATAGGGGTGTCGGATTTTATAGTAAGGCAAACAAAATATTATGTGAACCAAGTGCACGTTAGGGACAAGGCATGACAACTCATAAATGTCGTAACAAACACAGGAAGCCCAACACACCCAACAAGAACAAAAACCCATCAAGCTATTTATCTAGTTTCCACTGAAATTTAGATACTTCAAACAAGTTAATCGTAAGTAGAAACTTACTTGCAGAAGGAAAAATCGAGAAGCGAGCGACGAACAGAGACGATGGACGACTATCGGACGTTGGTTGACGAAGGGGGAACAACGGTAACATCGAATAAGGCACAGGCGATAGCCACGGGTTGCTCGAAACTTGGATTTGCATGGATGCTGGAGCTTCAGTGATGGAAGATGAGCAAGTGACGGTCGTGCTTGATGGCGATGTTGAGTTTGTTGCGGGATCAATTGGCGGCGCTCGACTGCCAAGGGGAAGAACGGTTCAGGGTTCGATGGTCGCAGTCTGTGGCTGTCTTCTTGTGGAGAAGGTTCGAGGCCAACTTGGCGATAGGCTTCGGCGTTGCTTAAAGCGGTGGCTGCTTTGATTTACGGTTGAAGGGGTGCGGATGGAGTAGCAGTTTCAAAAGGCGCGGTGGCGACGAGCAGAGAGCTGCTAGCGGCAGCTGTCAGAGAATCGTTGAGCGAGGCGTTCGAACGAAAATAAGGGAATTGGGTAAAATTAAATTTGGGAATGGAATTGGAACTGATGGCTGAAGGAAATAATGGAAGAGGAAATAGATTTTGCAAAGAGGAATTTTTGGTGAAGGAAAAAATGAAATGGCATGGCTGATGAAGTAAAGGAAGAGAGGAGGCGTGGTGAAATATTTCTGATGTTATTAAAACGTGTTGTGAACCTACTTTTTAGCTAAGAAAAATGTTTAAAATGTTTTTTTATTAAACAAGTGACAAACTTATAACCAAATATTTTAAAGAGCATATATCACTAATTATACCCTATGCACACAAAATATAAGTTAATTCCAAACACACTTTAAAACACATTCAAATTCAAAATTAAATTAGTTATTTAAAATCCAATTCAATCTAAAATAAATTATAAACAAATCTTAAGTTAAAGGAACAACAAATTTTAAGCTTCACTAATAATATGTATTCAATTTGATATAAAATATTACTAACATTTCAATAAAACATAAAAATTTAAAATTTTCACTTACAAAATATGCTTAAACCAAAATAAACTAGATTAAATTTCAATTTATAAACAAAATTAATTTCTAAAATACAAAACCCAAATAAATTTCACATTTTAAATGTAAAAATTCTGGTTCGTTACAATCTCCCCCCCCCCCCCCCCCCCCACAAGGCTTTTCGTCCTCGAAAAGAAGAGATTGTTAAAACCATATGTATATATATACAACATATCTATCAACAAAATAACAATAAAAAAATTTAAATCAATGTATGATATAATTTCTTCGACTTAGAATCCCGCTTCGTTTTCAAATCATTAGAACGCTATATTGTATTCATATCAAATCGTACTTTCTTCGGGATTTAAAAACCAAAAATTATTTCGAAAATTTCAAATATTTTACAATAGATGACATAAAACATTAATGTCCCAAGTCGAGAGGTTTCTCCCAGTGACAATGCCACTAGGCACGGCCTACGCATGTATCGATTTCGAATAATGATGTCTCTCCGGACCCCAGAGTAGACCATCATCAATGAAGGGCTTACATCCACATTGTACCTTTCTTTAGTCACGGGTTACTCGAATCTTAGTAACGAATTATTTCATTTCATATCCCGAAGTTACAAATCAATTTGCAATAGTACTTTACAAATACTTTCAAATCATATTATTATCGTTTTCAAAACATTATAAAAATATTGGGATTTCAAATCGTCGAATTTCTATGTTTACAAAACACTTACAAACCATCTCAATATATAAGCCATATAGAGTTCTTATGAAAATAAATTTCAAATCATTTGAAATATCAACAATTACACAAAGATAATATTTTTCAAGAGATTCACACAGTCATATAATTTCCCTTTTCAAATTTCATTTCTAGAATTCTTTACAAAATATAAAATTTTATCCATTCAGGTTTAAATAGTATATCTCATTTGAAAAGGCTACATAATTCGAATAGTCGAAATCTCTTAAAACAATTTATTTCGAAAATATCTTTACGCTTTGTTGCGCTACTCTAATCTATGTACACATATTTCAAACAATTTTTTTTTATTTCCAAATATTAATTCTAAACATTAGAAATCGATTTCCACCATTTTGAAAACTACATTCTCAAATAAATTTTTTTTTTCAAATCCAACTTATCCACAGATTTTCAAACAAGGCAAAAGAAAAGATTCAAAGATATGATTAGACAACTTCAAAACTCAAGCGTGAATGGTTCGAATCGGTAAGCGAAAGATGATGTCAGGTCGAGGGAAGACAAACACAACAAGCAAAGTGACAAAATTATATTTCCAGGCACTCATTCAAGTTCAATTTTTATTGCAATCTAATTTCAAATTTATCCTAATTCATTTTGCAGTTTCCATTTATATTTATACACAATCACTTTATTTAAATCTCGCTTATCTATTTAAGTTCGCATTACCTTATCGAAACATTTTATTAGAATTATTCAAACAATCTCAATCACTTATCTAAACCGTTTCAAGCATTTTCGACGTTTAGATCGGAACCATACGGTCATCCCACTTTCGAAACTCGAAAATAAATTTCTAATGATGCTGCAGTCATCAACAGAACCATCTTCAAGCAACTAGAATGTGATTCAATGTCTATCCAGTATATATTGGACTTCCTATATATGCTGATCAGGCGTATATTCAAAAATCTGCACATGCTAATTAGTCAAATCTCGATGTCGATAAAATACTCAAAAACTTTTATTATAAATTATATTCCAAAAATAAATATGTTCCAAAACGATTTATTTAATTTAATTCCAAAATAATTTTATTATATATCCAACTCTTTTAATTATAAGATGTTATAAAATTTTAATTTACACCTCTTAAATTTAAGCTCAAAATTTTCATTTCAAAATATTAGAAAAGGTATTTCAAAGCTGCGAACTTGTAAAATCTTTAAAACCCTCTTCCTTAGTTTATTTGTTAAAGTTATACAAGTTTTACTTCCATAATATTGATTTGTTATTTAAAGTTCGAAAATACTTGATAACTCAAAGTTTAACAAATTTACTTTTGTTCTTACAGAAATTTAAGCATACGTGGATACAACGCATGACTAAAAATATCCAAGTACTAAATATATACTTGTTTCAACTTCCAGTGAAAATACTTTAAAAAAATTAGAAAATAGATATGGAAAGTACAATCCAAACATATCGAATCATGGATCGCGAATACACAATGGTTACGTCTGGTTCCCCCAGATAACATCCGTACGCTTGAGCAATCACTGCCCTACGAATTACGCCATGACACACGACACAATCATAGATCGTAGATACACAATGGTTTCGTCTGGATCCCCCAGAAAATGTCTGTACCTTTGAGCAATCTCTGTTGAGGCAAGATTTTAATCGATGCCAACATATAAAGTTGCAATGAAGATCATTTCATGGAGATAAGGTTTTATATATATTTTTACTTTGAGTCGTGTTAGAAATATGTTAAAATCTATCCTCAAAGTATAACACGAATGCTCATATCTTCGTTGCTGAAATAGTGAAATCTGTATATTTGAGAAATTGAAAAGTCACAGAAAAAGCCCAAACGGTCCAGGCTCCGACCGAGAAAGAGTGCAGAGTGATATAGACTATGGACCGAGGTCCTCTGGTCCATAGCCAGAAAACGGTCGACCGGTTTTACTGTGTTTGCATATAACGGCTATTTTTTGATTCCTTAAATTTCCAGAGAGTTGACCAGTCGACTGGTGATTTTCAACCAGTCGACCGGTCCCGAACAACAAGCCTTTTTTATGAAGGGTTGCTTCCATTCATCAAGAGTTTTCTCTTCAATTTTCAATGGAAACGGATGCAATCTTTTGTAGAAACTTTTCATGAAGGAATGCAACTATTCTATACTATAAATAGACTTGAAATCATACTTTCAAATCACCGATTCTTGCTCTAATTTCTGATCTTACTTTCTAAATACTCTTGCATTCTAAAAGCTCTCAAATATTTCAATTGCTTATTGAATCATTGAAATTATTTCATATCTCTTGATTCAATAAGTAATATACTTCCTTCAATCTTCACATACACATTACATACTTGAGGATAAGATTATAGGAAGGGTGTACTACAAGTGACAAATCCGTGTTATTAAGAACACACATTGTCAAACTACAAGATTATTCATCTTGGTTGAAGTCCTGTGTGTGATCAGGCAAGTGTTGAAGTCCTCGGTGTTGTTAGAGGCGTGAAATCCCGTTCGGCTGCTCGGGTAAAGTCCTGTGTGGGTAAGCTTGTAGCCCGTGAAATCAAGTGGGTAAGCTTATAGCCCGTGAAATCAAGTGGGTAAGCTTGTGGCCCGTAAATCAAGTAGTGTTGTATACCTGTTCCTCCGGGTGAAGTGAGGTTGTTATTGAAAATCCAGAAAGAGGTCTGGGACTGGACGTAAGACGGTACTCCAAACCAGTATAAAAATCCCTGGTGTGATTTTTCCATTTTTACTGCATTTACCATTTACTTATGTGTGATATTGCTATTGTGAGATCTTTCTTAGTATATATCATATATTCCGCATATCCATATTACTGATCCTGCCTTAAGTCGTCTATCGACACTTTCAATCTCTGCTCTACGAATTACGCTATAGGGACCGCAGATACACAATGGTTACGCCTGGATTCCCCAGGAAACATCTATACCCGTAGGCACTCCCAGTCCTGTGGATTACGCCATCACAAATCGACCATAAATCGTAGCAAACACAATGGTTCCACCTGGATCTCCCAGGAAAAATCTGTCGCCGTAGGCGCTCTCATCCCTGCAAATTTCGTTATGCAGTCGACTTCATAAGAACATGGGTTGCCCCACAGAATTCAAAGGACTACTCGAGTATTATATCCAGAAAACCTAATCAAGATAAGATGAATCAATAGAATGAATCCACGATGTGCCCATAATGCGAATATCAAGCAGAATGTACTTCCATATCCTTAGTTCAAAAACATATATATTATGCATATAATACTTCATTTCAAATCACATTTATATAAATATTCATTTACATAAATTTTCCAAATCTCATTATCGAATGTCATTCTCATATAAATTCATTATATAAGGATATCACATTGAATGTATTCCAAATCAATAGTTTTTTAATCTCATACTTACATAATTCGTATATAAGTTTCAAATTTTCGTATCAAAATATTCATATATCGATAATCTTCAAAATTTCCATTTTTAAGATCAAATTAAATTGATTTCAACGATTCGAGTATTCAACATCATTTCAAAATTGAAGTTCAGATTCATAATTCGATTTGAGGATTCAATATCCTTCCAAAAGTTAAGTCCACATTTGCAAATTGATTCATCGTCGACGTTATCCAAATTTGGATTTCACATTACGATTATCGATATTCAATTGAGTCTTTACATTCAAACATTTGGATCTTAATTTGTTCGAATTGGACATATACTTCTATCAAAATAACTAAGTTTCATAAAATATATTTTTTTTTAAATAATAGCTTAATGTAAAATTAACTTGAATAAGTAAATAGATTTTGAAAATGGTTTTGAAATAAACAGATATGCTTTGTAAAATAACTAGCCTGGTATAATTACATGAATAGATAGTTTTGGAAAATAAGTTAAAAGATTATATAGGTTTTGCAAATGGTTTGAAATAAATAAACAGGTTTTGCAAAAATAAGTTTGAAAATTTGTTTGGAAACAAAGATAATTGGGTTTATAACAAAATAACTTAATTTATATAAATAGATCTAATAATATGATTTCAAATAAAATAGTTTTATAATGAATACTACTTTCAAAATAATCCAATTCGAATAAATTATTCAAATTTCATAACTTTTATTTATTTATTTTTTTGCCGGTTCCAATTTCAAGTCTGAACTCAATTAAACTTAAGATTCGATTCAATTACATTTCAGGTCGAACCAAAGGTTCGCATTGGCTCATTACCATAGTTTCCATTTGCATCTTCAATTTTAATCGAGTTTGAAACTTAAATCTCAAATCCGATTAGATTCCAAATTGAGTGAATTATTAACACTCACATTCATACTCCATTTCCTATAAGCTTATAAAGATATCACTTAAAAATTTCCAATTCCATTTGAAATGTTCAAATTTACTTAACTAGTCGGAATTTGATTTTTTTTTTTTTTCAATTATTGGAAATTTAGATTCAATCATCTCCTTAAAGATATTTATTCAAGATTCAAATATTAGATTATCCCGATACAATAGAATTTACATCATCCGGTTCATACTAGAGAATCAATTCCAGATCTTATAGCAGAATTTTTTTCCCAGAATATCTACATATTTGTATATTCAAAATATTTCAGGAACCAAACTCATTTTATCAAAACAAAAACAAGAAGAAATGTTTTTACCATGGTCTTCCCACTCTGAAACTTGATAATAAATCTCGACAACGTAAAATTATCAATGAAATTATTACTTAGTCACGAAAGGGGTTCTCCATTCAAATGTATATTTTCCAAAACATTCGAAATTTTATTCGAAATATTTTCATTTGAAAATACTTGTATAATTCACTAATACTTTTAAATTGATAGGAATAATTTCATTTCAAAACATTTCGAAACCAATTTCAAATTTCCCGGAATTAAATTCTCTAGTTTCGGTCGAACAATTTCTTTTAGCCGTAACTAAATCAATATATCGATCGGTATACATTTCATATTTTCTCAATGGTTTAACATCTTCTATTTATTTATCGACTTTTAGTTGTCATTTATATATATCGAGTACACAATAATCGAAGACGAAATCCGGCTTGTACAATTTTATAACTTTTCATATTTTTTTTTGATCACATATAGAACTGAATCAAGATGAAAACTAAGGAGACCTATCGAAAAAAGCTATCCAAGATGCAGATTCGAAGAGTGGGGACCTTAAAAGGATTTTTAATTCCAAATTAAATTATGCACAAAATAATTTACTTCCTCGTTTCAAGTTAAATATCGAATTTATTAATGGTACACATATTTATATTACCAGGCATTTTACATATACACTCGATTCAAACCAAATATTTAATCAGTTATTTCACATATGTTTATATTCTTAACAATTCACAAACGCAATCCTACTTATGCAAGAGGGATTTTTGCTTTTTTCAAATGATATTTTGTATAATATCCAAAATTTATTTAGCTCTTATTTATTTCCAAAGATTTATTTGATTTCAAACGATTTAATACTCAAGTTTATTTTCAACTATTTTTCTTATGATATAGTTTCAAAGTTTCCACATACATTGTATTCAATTAACTTACATTCACAACACCCCAATTCCAAATTTATTTATATTTTACAATACTTTAGTTCTTCAAATCAATTTCAAAATTCTTTATTTTCATTTTCAAAAATATTTTTCTTTTTAATAAATTTATATTCAAAGTGCTTAAATTTCAAAATATACTCTACCTTCTACTCAACTAATATTTCCAAAATATTTTACATTTCAAAGACACTTTATAATTTCAATTTCCAAAATATATCATTTCAAATTAATTTTTAAATTCAAATCATTACACTTTTCAAAAAAAATTACTTAATTTCAAAATAATTTATATTTTCAAAATACGCTCTCTCTATAGTACTTCTTGTGTCAATTCCACTCATTCTAGAGTATTGCTACTCTATCTCTAATGAGCTTTTAAACCCGCTAAGCTAAGCTTTGTCAAACCAAAGCTTTGATACCACGTTGTAACAACCTACCTTTTTGACTGCTCCAAGTCAGTATTAAACCCACTCGGAACGTTCAAAACGACGGGTAGTTATTTTGCTTAGCGGGTTTAAACAGAATAAACACAAAAAATCGCAGACACAGAAAAATGCAACAGTATATCTCAGAGGCAAAATCTAAATTTATACAAAAATTATCAGAGTTTACAAAATAGAATTTATTATACAACGGAAGAAGAATATATAAATTTATATATGAATTTTTTAAATAAAACTTTACTCTTTGGTTGACCCTCGGCGCGCATAAGCGTCTTGCGTCTTCACGTACCTCTCCAATTTGCAAGCTTAATCTTTAAATCTGGAACACCTAGGATCTGACCCGAGCGCTCCACGCAAAAACATAAAATGCTCGAGTCAGGATTGAATCATAGTTCAAGTAAATTGATTTCAATAGAAACTGAAATAGTTAATCCTATATATTATTAACTCTGGGCATAACGATTGGGACGAACAAATCATAACAGCATATGGATTTTTTTTTTATATACACGCTAAGTGCACTTCATTCATAACCAACCAGGCATAAGTGGCATGCAAGTGTCTTACCACTTACATTTAAATTTTTCAACAAGTAAATAATTAATGGTCTAGGTTACAAAAAAAAAATTGACATACATAAATCATGTATTCAATTTCAATAAGTAGGACAACAACTTGTCAGCAATATGTTTACCGATTATTTTTCCTGATGTGAATTCGTAAAGTCACTCAGGCCAATTTGTTTTGACATGTCCTTATGCAACTTATCAATTCAGGAAATTTAAAATTCTAAAACTAGAATAACCTAAAACTGAAATTAAATACCACAAAATATAAAATTAGAATACTCAAATATAATATGAACCCGGAATAAATTTAAAGTATCAAATGCACTGTTAAAGTTATACATATATTTCAGTCAGGAGGGGCTACACTCATGCATTCAAGCAAACATGGAATATGTCTCAGTTCTGGTTTTTTTTTTTCATTTCTCAAAATCCTAGTGTATGCACTTACATAAGGTAAAATTTAAGCAATTGGAATATATTACTCAACTGACCATGTTGATCGGTAAATGTGGCAAACATGTAAGCACCTTAAACATGACACCTTTAATTTGCAGGAAAACACAGTAGCCAAGTAAAAGCATGCCTAAAGTTAGTTTGTGGGACACATGCAATCGGAAATGGTCATGTTGCAAAACAGGATGCACGAAAAACCCATAAGGAAAATGATAACCATTGCAACAAGAATCCAGGACCCATGTAGGTGCCAGTTAAAACGTTAGAAACAAAGGCCAAGAACTCAATTCTGTAGTGATTAATGCACTTACATTTCACAAGAATAACCAGGTCACTCACATGGTGCTTAAGTCAGAAAAGCAAAATAAGTAGTGGGACCAAGTTTCATGCACATGCATGCCAAAAAGGGTGTTTCAATGACTAAAGACTTCTTTTTTTTCTAAAAAAATAAAAATAAAAATAAAACAAATGAAATAGGGGTGTTAGATTTTACAGTAAGGCAAACAAAATATTATGTGAACCAAGTGCACGTCAGGGACAAGGCATAACAACTCATAAGTGTCGAAACAAACACAGGAAGCTCAACACCACGCAACAAGAACAAAAACCCATCTAGCTATTTATTTAGTTTCCACTGAAATTTAGGTACTTCAAACAAGTTAATCGTAAGTAGAAACTTACTTGCAGGAGGAAAAATCGAGAAGCGAGCGACGAACAGTGGCGACGGACGACTGTCGGACGTTGGTTGACGAAGGGGGAACAATGGTAACATCGAATAAGGCACAGGTGATGGCCACGGGTTGCTCGAAACTTGGATTTGCGTGCACGTTGGAACTTCGATGATGGAAGAGGACCAAGTGGCAGTCGCGGTTGATGGCGTTGTTGAGTTTTTTGCGGGCTCAAGTGGCGGCGCTCGACTGCGAGGGGAAAGAACGGTTCCGGGTTTGATGGCCGTGGTCCGTGGCTGTCTTCGTTGAGGAGAAGGTTCGAGGCCGACTTGGCGATAGGGTTCGTGCTGCCTAAAGCGGTGGCTGCTTCGATTTACAATGGAAGTGGTGGGGATGGAGTAGCAGTTTCAAAAGGCGCGGGGACGACGGGCAGAGAGCTGCTTGCGGCAGCGGTCAGAGAACCGATGAGCGAGGCGTTGGAACGAAAATTAGGGATTTGGGTAAAATTAAATTTGGGAATGAAATTGGAACTGATGGCTAAAGGAAATGAAGGAAGAGGAAATAGATTTTGTAAAGAGGAATTTTTGGTGAAGGAACAAATGAAATGGCACGGCTGATAAAGTAAAGGAGGAGAGGATACGTGGTGAAATATTTCTGATGCTATTGAAACGTGTTGTGAACCTATTTTTTAGCTAAGACAAGTGTTTAAAATGTTTTTTTTATTAAACAAGTGAAAACTTATAACCAAATATTTTAAAGAGCATATATCACTAATTATTCCCTACGCACACAAAATATAAGTTAATTTCAAACACATTTTAAAACACATTCAAATTCAAAATTAAATTAGTTATTTAAAATCCAATTCAATCTAAAACAAATTACAAACAAATTTTAAGTTAAAGGAAAAACAAATTTTAAACTTCACTAATAATATGTGTTCAATTTGATATAAAATATTACAAACATTTCAATAAAACATAAAAAATTTAAATTTTCACTTACAAAATATGCTTAAACCAAAATAAACTAGATTAAATTTCTATTTATAAACAAAATTAATTTCTAAAATACAAACCCAAATAAATTTCACATTTTAAACGTAAATATCCTGGTTTGTTACATGAACGTTGATTGAAAACATGATACTGGAAAACATAATATGCATAAACAAAGAGGAAAATGATTGTTGAATATTTTTGTGAACAAACAAAGCATGAATTTCTAGTATGACCACAGAGAACTAAATCATCTAGTTAAACATCCAACACAATTGGAGGAATTAATATTTAAAGAATTAAAGGACTTGAGAATTATTATTTACAAAGAAGTTCAGCGTTTTTAAATTTAAGAAGATTGCTAGAAACTCATTAATTTTCCACTAAAAACATATTATATCTAAAATATGCCATGACAATATGTAATCATTTGACCATTCGGTGGGCAATTAAGAATCAGTGCCTATCTTGCATTGCTGAATTTACCATGTACATGATTATCCAACTGATTACAAATTAAGAAACTCATAACATTCTTTAGTAAACAACTTCAAAATCATGCCACTTGCCGACTACATGACCTGACAATCCACTTAAGTTCATTTTTTTTCAAAATTTGATCAGGAATACATCTAAATGTGAGTATTAAAGTTGTTTATCCAACTCATATCTGGCTGAGTCATGGATGCAATGTTATAATGCAAAAGAATTCATTTTCTTCACTCTGAACATTATCAACTTCTTAGGAGTTTACTGATAAGTTTGTTAGTGAATAAGATGAAACCTAACCTCGACAGCAAAATTTGCATCGAGGATCTTATACTTATCAGTTAGAATAACCAATATAAACTAATTTAAAAAATTTATCTTTAATAAATTGTTTCTAATATAGCATTCGAGTCTACTACAAATACCACCGCATTATCTGTGCAATATAGTTACTTGAGGTTAGGTTTAAAGAAAAATCTATTTAAACAATTGGTATATTTCACTAATTAAAACTACAAGTTTTTCAAGCCACGTGGAAGGGGCACAATTCATTAATCGATTCATGTTTGATATCTTATTTTATTTAGCATATAGGTAAAAACCATAATCAAGAATAAATGTCCTAGAAATATTTCTTTAGGCATTGCAAAAAAGTTAAAAATCCATAAAGAAAAAAGAAAATACAAAGAGAGTTTTTGAGGTAGAAAAAGAGAGATTTAATTTATGCAACAAAAGAGACTAAAGAGGAAAAATATATTCTTACTAACAAATTAAAAGACAGACTTATCTGATTCAGCACCGATCGAATTTGCACGAAAATTTGGTAGAAGAATTTTTCACTTTTTAATTTTTTTACGAACCCATAAAATAATAAAAGATCGCATCGTAATTGTCAGGTATTTTGTTCTATTCACATACGAAGAAAAGAAATTAGTTATAAGCAATATCAGTTATACAAAAACTGATTCAAAATTTCCTTACATTTAGATTTTATATTGAACATCATAAATGTGTATGATAAGTAGAAACTTTCTTTAAAATAATGTAGATTTTTTTATATTCTACTAGGTTGGATTTAATATTGCAACTTTGCGCAAATTTGCTTTGTTTCTTTCTTGAAAAATGCATGCTTTTTAATAAAGATGCATAGTTGAAGAAATATTGATTCTACTAACACGAAAAACATTTTTTTTTCAACATGTAGTCTTCTTCTTAGTAAGGAAGAACAACCTTTACAATCCTTCTAAATGTGTAGGAAATGAAAGTGGAATAAATAGTAAATTGGAGATAAAATTACACTAAATGGTACTAAATGAATTTGTGGTCATAAGAGTCTATTTAAGTATGTGTAGTACTAATGGACTGTAACGACCCGGGAAAAAGACGACCTTGATTATCCGATATACAACACATATCGAACATCAAGGGTCGACAATTACCGAATAGTTAATGAAATAATTTAGAGGGTGAGGATAGATAAGATAGAAAATTAGAATAGAAGAAGAAAAAGAAGAACACAACATCAGAGTAACATGAATCTCACAGCGGAACGAATAAAATATAATAATCACATAACTTGAAATCAAAGTAGTATATGTATATCATACCATTATCAGAGTACAACACTTTCATCACAGCGGAATAATCAATAGCTAGAAAAAATCTTGAAGCCTCCTGCTCCAAGCTCTTCAAGCATACCTGTAAACTCTGACTACTTGACTGCCCATACAAATTAGGGCACCCAAGAGTTTAGGGAAAACAAAACAAAATAAACTCTGGGTCAATCATGGGACTGGTGTGAGTAACTCCAATCATTTGGTTTAACTTTTCAAAATCCTTTTCAAAAGAAAAGATAATCGTAAGACCAATCCACACATAAGCACGGACGGTTTTTACCTTACGATAACCCAAAACACTTTGGAAATCATATATTATCTGATATTATAATAATGTCTAATCACAAGTAATTAAAATCTAGTAGAACGCTTGCATCTCACGCTCTACATATATAATATACAAATCAAACTCGCGGGCACTTATTGGAGATTGGATTCCGACCTTGACAAGGTATGGGACCACCTGTCGATAGTGTATCTCTAGAGGCGAATACACTGGGTTCAACAAGAACATCTTGCAACCCGGCCCTCACATGACCGACCACTCATTTCGCTTGAGTGTATCGAATATATATCACCAACGGTTGGGATCAGCAACCGTCTCCCGAATAGGACAGCATCGATAGATTAAAGAAGCAATTGGAATTTATCTAGATAGGTGATCATGCATCCTAATGGGTGCGACCCACATAGCCATGCTGCCTGCCCGATTTTTGTCATTTCCCGGTTGATGAGGCTAGAGGTCATAACGTATCTTTTGACAGATCACACCTCCATTACTTTGAATGCCACATCGTCATACCCGTCAAATCACAAATTGATTTCACCAAAAATACCACGGGTATACAGCTAAGAGAAACGAATTCCTCCGCCACCAAACGTAAGTACGTTTGAAGAGATCAACTTACGCGATCCTTTGAATATACTCTGTCAGACATTCGTCCATTCACGTTTGTCCTGGGACTGGACAAACCGAAGGCACTATTCTGTAAATAGGATAGCCCTTGCATAACCCCGTCTTCAATATATTCAGCATACTTGATTCGCAATGCTTATGCCAATACGGAGTGGTTCTCTGGATAATAATCCAACCGGTCTCTCCATATTAACAACGTAAAATGGTCAAAAACTTTGATAGTCGGTGATTTAACTATCAAATGAAAACATGTCTGTGTGCAAACAACGATATTATTTCCAGATGGAAATTCTATCGATCAATCATCATTCATCATCAAATTATCATAAATTTACCCTTTTCCTTATTCTTGTTTTCCTATATTTCTTATTTACTATATTTAGAAAATATACGTTAGTAACAATGGGAAACAATTCCATTTCTCATTTTCTATATTCAGAAAACATTTCTGATTTTCATTTGGAGGACATTTCTAAATCTCCTTCATTGGGTTTAAACTGATGTTTGAATAAACATCGCTATGCCAACACCAACCATTTCGCTCATTAACTAAATTCACTTAACCCCTTTCACTCTCGAACCTTATCCACTTCTTAGTTAAAAACGAAGTCAATCAAGTTGGGGTATAATTACCTCTCAGACCTTAACTGAACAACATTTCTAACTTCAAAATAGACAAAGTTCAAACTTCACTCTTTAAGAAACTTCCTTGCGAACTCTCGGATTCTATTTATGAATCCACTTCCTTTATTGAATCATTTGATTATAACTATAAATGTTATAATTCCATGCTTTCAAAATATGTTAACTTAAATATATTTCCATATCTTAATTTGGATAAATAAACAACCAACTACTTTATTAACAGATAATTAAAACTTTATTTGAAATGGAAAGTAAACATTACTTCCCTTGATTCGATATAATCGAATTTCCATGTATGATTCACTCTCGAATAATCACTATCCGATAATTCTCTTTCGAATAAACTATATTCGATTCCCCTGTTCGAATGACTAATATTCGATAATCCTTTTCTTCGAATAACTAATATTCGAAAATCTCACTTCGAATAAACCATATTCGATAATTCTCTCCTTCGAATAACTATATTCGATTTAACACACTTCGAACGAACTATATTCGATTACTCTTCTCGAATAAACTATATTCGATAACTCTACTTCGAATAGGTGATATTCGATTAATTCCCTTTTTGACTAACCCTACTTAATTTACTAATACTCGACTAAGTCTACTTAATTAACTTCTATTGATTAATTACTATATGATTTAACACAATTTGCTTGATTCTAGATCGCAGCGATCATAATGGTTACGCCTGATTCCCCCAGGAAACATCCGACCGCCGTAGGCTATCTGCAGCCCTGCGAATTACGCTAGCAGTCGTGCTAAATGGAAATTAATCCTTAAATAACTTTGTCTATTTTTAACTCTATCTCGAATAATTAGATTTGATCAATTCTAATTTAATAACTAATATTCAATTAACCCTTATTCGATTACTATATTTGAATAACTCTAGTTCGATTTGACTCAAAACGATTAACTCTAACTGATTAACTCTAATTGGTTAATTCTAACTGAATAACTCTAACTGGATAACTCTAACTGAATAACTCTAACCGGTTAACTCTAACTAACTAACTCTAACTGTTTAACTTTACGGTTTAACTCTGACAGTTTAACTTCAACGGTTTAACTCTAACAGTTTAACTCCAACTGTTTAACTCTAACAGTTTAACTCCAACGGTTTAACTCTAACAGTTTAACTCCAACGGTTTAACTCTAGTTGATTAACTCTTTTGAATTAATCCCTTTGACTTTTCTCTTTTGAATAATTCCTTTGGAATAATTCCTTTGAATTACTTCCCTTGAATAGATTCTTTTTTCTATTCGTTTACTCAACAAATAACTATTCTCTTTTCGCTTCTATTTATTTAACAAATAAATATTCCCTTTAACTTTTCTATTTATTCAACAAATAAATATTTCTTTTAACTTTTCTATTTATTTAACAAATAAGTACTTCTTTCAACTTTTCTTTATTCCCTACATGAATATTCCCTTTTCAATTCCATTTGTAAATACTTTTATGAATGTTTCCCTTTTTATTTCTATTTGTAATCGTTTCACAAATATTTCCCTTCTATTTGATTTCACCAATATTTTCCCTTCTATTTGATTTCACCAATATTTGTTTTTTTTTAACAAATGCTTTGATTCTATAATCATTTTCTCTCATGAAATTCTCTTCCTTTTATATATAAAATCTATTGATTTTATATAAATAATTTATTTTCAAAATAAACTTTGAAAATCCCTTTTCACTTTCTTGTATCACTTATGGTATAAAAATACCAAATCAAAAGGTTCAATCATCATCCAAACACACAGGTTCAACAACAGATGATATAACACATCATATATCAGAATATATGAAAAACGGTAAATAAATGTTGAGGAATCCAGTTGGATTCCTCCGACCTGTTTCCCTGCATCCACAGATGTTACACAATATAATTCACATCAATTTCATTTCAATATGAGGTATTCTGATAAACAAAATCAACATCGGTTAACGATATATATAACTATATCGGTATTTTTAATCAATTGACTAGCAGTTCAACCAAACAATCAACACTCAGCAATTCAACCAATAATTATCAGTTCTAAAAATACTTTATAAAAATATAAAGTGTTCAGACTTAGTGAGATTTACTCACCTTGGACGGTTTATCGTTGAATAACGATAATCGGTCATTGATTTGGTTCAGACGTTAAATTTCACCATAAATCCAAACGAGCTCCAATCCACTTGCGGTCAGTTCTCTTGCGTAGTGCTCGTCCATACGATCCCAATGGATCCTGTTTCGTTAAATTTCGTTAATGTATGCAAAAGTTATGCTATTTACAATATTTACCTAATTTAAATGAATATATATTTAATTAAATTAATTAAATTATTTTTATCTTAATTAATTTCTAATTGCGTTATTAGCCAAATTACCTTCCCTGCCCTTCTAAAAAATCCTACTTTCCCATCTCTAGCCATATCCAATTTTTTTTTTTAAAATTGAAAAACCATTTTAATATTAATTAAATTTAATTTTCAAATAAAATATTTAAAAATATTCATTTAATTATAACTTAAATTTTTTAACCCGGATCAAAAATCTGCTTCCACTCATTTTAAAGTATTTTTCGATAAAAATCCAACGGTCCTTGTTTCGTGGAAATCCGACTTGTTTTGAAAAAGTTATAAGCTTTTAAAGTTTATGGTTAAAAATTACGAAAATGCCCCTGGTCTGTTTTAAATTCAAATTAAATTTTAAATTTAAATTTAAATTAATCATCCCATCCGTCGGATCAGTTAGGGATAGCCAGGGAGAGCAGGAAACTATATTTTCCAAACTCAAGCCTTAGACACTATCCTCTCTGTCACCCTTAGAATGTTCCGATATTTATTTTTACAAATTCTATTTTAATTATTATATATATATATATATATATATATATTACAAAAATAAATAAATAAATATTATTTAAAAACTTACCCCGTGAAGCCCAAGCCTCTGCCTAAGAGTCCCTAGCTCCCCGTCTTGCCCTCCTTTCTCCCTTCCTTCCTTTTCCCTATTTTCTATTATTTTATTATTATTTCTGCCATTGCCAAAGCTTGAAAGAGGAGGAGGAGGAGTGAGTTTAAAATGAAGGGGGGGGCTATTTATAGCCGAAAGAGTCACATGGATTGCTGAGGTGGCGCGAATCCAACGGTCGAAAATGGATGGCTAGGATTAATCCTTAAATTTATTAAATTATAAATAAATTTAATAATTTATGAATAGTAAAGTGTGTTTTCTCAACCCTATTCAGACGTTAATTTGACTTACTTATTGATACCTTATCCAAAATCTTTTTCAACCATGTTGTTCAATTTTTCTTGCTCTTCAATACTATATAAAAATATATCAATTTTGAATTTGTTTGAACTTTCAAATAATTTTAATTCAAATTCAAAATAGTGTTTTGTGTTAGTTTCAACACCTTCCGGTCTCATGTTGGAGTATCAAGCGATAACGGTTTTCAGAAATTCTTCCACCATCTGATGCGGTTTTTAACGTACTTCAATCCTATGTATTCAAATCAAAAATCGGAGTTCGTTTAGATTTTCAAATAATTTATTTAAATTTTGTTTCCTTAATAACTTTCTATATCCGTTATAGGATTTTCCCAGATTTCATATATAGCTAATATCCTATGTTCAGAATTTTCCTGGATAGGTCTCAGGTTCCAGTTTTACCGTTAGCATTAGCAAATTCCAATTACCGTCAAAATTTAGTTCAAATTTTGGCCTTTTATTTTTTTCTTTTCCACATACGGATGCCATTTTTGACGTAACTTGGTTGGTTACCTAATTTCATCATTTCGGATTTAATGAAACTGATTTCATCGAAATCCGAGTTCGTTAGCTACTACTTCCTTTGTAAACGTACTATTTTAAATTAAAAATTTATCCTTTTATACTGCCAGTTCACATTATATTGCATATCCACTAAATTTCTACCATTTCGGAATAAAATAAAATATTCAAAATTATTGAAATTAAACCATATAAAATTCCAAAACAATAAAAAAACATTTTTAAATATTAAACTAAATAGTCAAAAAATCTGGGCCGTTACATTCTTTCCCCCTTAAAATAATTTCTTCCTCGAAATTGCTAAGGTAGAAAAATGAACTTTATAACTAGGTTAAAATTATTTGTTTACTCTGGTTTCACCAAACCAATCTATTCTAATTAATTTATTAATTTATTTCTATAAACGAAAATTTTCAAAAATTCTGAAAATTTTCTAACACTCGAAATTTCTGGAAAATTTCGCCAGCACCTCCTTTGTACTGGTCAATAGCTCAAACTCTAACTCGCCTCTCTAGGCCTTCTTCAACCCCAAAAGAAAATCAAACAGCCAAGTGGCTTGCCAAACAGGCTCATAAATCTCATCAAACTCATATGAATATGTACGTGTACCTTTTTGTCGGCATTCAATTCTGCTATCAATTTAGCATATACCACTATCATCCCAATCAAACTCCCAATCACTTTTATCTTCAACACGACCATCCTCTTATAACCAAGCCAAATTTCAATCAAACTGCAATTCCAATCTCAATTCAAATTTCTTGCTTGACCATCCATTTCTATCCCATATTATCTCTAATCCAGTCCAATTCTACTTGATACCATTCTATTTCAATTCAACTCAATTTCCACTGAACTGCCTTCAATTCAATTTCAAATTTACTTTCACAAATTTCTATTTAATTTGTGTTTATTTCAAACAATCTTACCAGGGAGTTTCAAATAGCTTTGCCTTTTCCAAAAATCAAATATCCCTTTGGAATATCAAAACAACTTGGTTTCTCAAAACAATTCAAAAACAAAATCTTTGGTAGTAATCTGTCACTTACAAACTTGAAAATGAATACCGATGATGTCTGGATCAACATCGGAATTTATTTTCCAGCTATCGAAGTGAGTTCAATACTATGTCATTTTCAAAACGATTTCTAAACACTTTCATTTTGAAATTCATTTCAAAATATCCCTTTTTAATGCTTGTAACAAATTTAAAATCTCCCAGGATTTTAAAATTCACATATATTCAATTTAATTCCATTTACAATGCTTATTCAAATTTTAGCAATTTTAATTCCAATTCTGAACTTAAATTCATATTTAATTCATCTGATTTCATATATTTCACTAATATGAATTTTGATTTGTTATTTACATAACTATTTCACATTTTATAATCTTATCCAATTATAATTACAACCAACACATCCAACATATAATAATTTCAAATATCCTTACTTTGCTTATATCAAAATATAATTTGGGTAAAATTATTTCATTTACCCCTTTTTTCAAAATATATCGTGTCGACCCATCGTATTCAAGTGTTTATAAACTCCTATCGATACAGAGGATCAAACTGGTCGACTAGAACTCATAAACAACTCAACCAAAAAATCTCCACAATATAAAACCATTTTTATATCAAATAACAAATACGTTCACTCGTATATATACACTCAAACTCAGTCTAGGGCATTACTAACCCTATCTCTACTGAGTCACGCCACAGAGCCAAGGTAATACTTAACCTCGCTCTGATATCACTGTAACGACCCGGGAAAAAGACGACCTTGATTATCCGATATACAACACATATCGAACATCAAGGGTCAACAATTACCGAATAGTTAATGAAATAATTTAGAGGGTGAGGATAGATAAGATAGAAAATTAGAATAGAAGAAGAAAAAGAAGAACACAACATCAGAGTAACACGAATCTCACAGCGGAACGAATAAAATATAATAATCACATAACTTGAAATCAAAGTAGTATATGTATATCATACCATTATCAGAGTACAACACTTTCATCACAGCGGAATAATCAATAGCCAGAAAAAATCTTGAAGCCTCCTGCTCCAAGCTCTTCAAGCATACCTGTAAACCCTGACTACTTGACTGCCCGTACAAATTAGGGCACCCAAGAGTTTAGGGAAAACAAAACAAAATAAACTCTGGGTCAGTCATGGGACTGGTGTGAGTAACTCCAATCATTTGGTTTAACTTTTCAAAATCCTTTTCAAAAGAAAAGATAATCGTAAGACCAATCCACACATAAACACGGACGGTTTTTACCTTACGATAACCCAAAACACTTTGGAAATCATATATTATCTGATATTATAATAATGTCTAATCACAAGTAATTAAAATCTAGTAGAACGCTTGCATCTCACGCTCTACATATATAATATACAAATCAAACTCGCGGGCACTTATTGGAGATTGGATTCCGACCTTGACAAGGTATGGGACCACCTGCCGATAGTGTATCTCTAGAGGCGAATACACTGGGTTCAACAAGAACATCTTGCAACCCGGCCCTCACATGACCGACCACTCATTTCGCTTGAGTGTATCGAATGTATATCACCAACGGTTGGGATCAGCAACCGTCTCCCGAATAGGACAGCATCGATAGATTAAAGAAGCAATTGGAATTTATCTAGATAGGTGATCATGCATCCTAATGGGTGCGACCCACATAGCCATGCTGCCTGCCCGATTTTTGTCATTTCCCGGTTGATGAGGCTAGAGGTCATAACGTATCTTTTGACAGATCACACCTCCATTACTTTGAATGTCACATCGTCATACCCGCCAAATCACAAATTGATTTCACCAAAAATACCACAGGTATACAGCTAAGAGAAACGAATTCCTCCGCCACCAAACGTAAGTACGTTTGAAGAGATCAACTTACGCGATCCTTTGAATATACTCTGTCAGACATTCGTCCATTCACGTTTGTCCTGGGACTGGACAAACCGAAGGCACTATTCTGTAAATAGGATAGCCCTTGCATAACTCCGTCTTCAATATATTCAGCATACTTGATTCGCAATGCTTATGCCAATACGGAGTGGTTCTCTGGATAATAATCCAACCGGTCTCTCCATATTAACAACGTAAAATGGTCAAAAACTTTGATAGTCGGTGATTTAACTATCAAATGAAAACATGTCTGTGTGCAAACAACGATATTATTTCCAGATGGAAATTCTATCGATCAATCATCATTCATCATCAAATTATCATAAATTTACCCTTTTCCTTATTCTTGTTTTCCTATATTTCTTATTTACTATATTTAGAAAATATACGTTAGTAACAATGGGAAACAATTCCATTTCTCATTTTCTATATTCAGAAAACATTTCTGATTTTCATTTGGAGGACATTTCCAAATCTCCTTCATTGGGTTTAAACTGATGTTTGAATAAACATCGCTATGCCAACACCAACCATTTCGCTCATTAACTAAATTCACTTAACCCCTTTCACTCTCGAACCTTATCCACTTCTTAGTTAAAAACGAAGTCAATCAAGTTGGGGTATAATTACCTCTCAGACCTTAACTGAACAACATTTCTAACTTCAAAATAGACAAAGTTCAAACTTCACTCTTTAAGAAACTTCCTTGCGAACTCTCGGATTCTATTTATGAATCCACTTCCTTTATTGAATCATTTGATTATAACTATAAATGTTATAATTCCATGCTTTCAAAATATGTTAACTTAAATATATTTCCATATCTTAATTTGGATAAATAAACAACCAACTACTTTATTAACAGATAATTAAAACTTGATTTGAAATGGAAAGTAAACATTACTTCCCTTGATTCGATATAATCGAATTTCCATGTATGATTCACTCTCGAATAATCACTATCCGATAATTCTCTTTCGAATAAACTATATTCGATTCCCCTGTTCGAATGACTAATATTCGATAATCCTTTTCTTCGAATAACTAATATTCGAAAATCTTACTTCGAATAAACCATATTCGATAATTCTCTCCTTCGAATAACTATATTCGATTTAACACACTTCGAACGAACTATATTCGATTACTCTTCTCGAATAAACTATATTCGATAACTCTACTTCGAATATGTGATATTCGATTAATTCCCTTTTTGACTAACCCTACTTAATTTACTAATACTCGACTAACTCTACTTAATTAACTTCTATTGATTAATTACTATATGATTTAACACAATTTGCTTGATTCTAGATCGCAGCGATCATAATGGTTACGCCTGATTCCCCCAGGAAACATCCGACCGCCGTAGGCTATCTGCAGCCCTGCGAATTACGCTAGCAGTCGTGCTAAATGGAAATTCATCCTTAAATAACTTTGTCTATTTTTAACTCTATCTCGAATAATTAGATTTGATCAATTCTAATTGAATAACTAATATTCAATTAACCCTTATTCGATTACTATATTTGAATAACTCTAGTTCGATTTGACTCAAAACGATTAACTCTAACTGATTAACTCTAATTGGTTAATTCTAACTGAATAACTCTAACTGGATAACTCTAACTGAATAACTCTAACTGGTTAACTCTAACTAACTAACTCTAACTGTTTAACTTTACGGTTTAACTCTGACAGTTTAACTTCAACGGTTTAACTCTAACAGTTTAACTCCAACTGTTTAACTCTAACAGTTTAACTCCAACGGTTTAACTCTAACAGTTTAACTCCAACGGTTTAACTCTAGTTGATTAACTCTTTTGAATTAATCCCTTTGACTTTTCTCTTTTGAATAATTCCTTTGGAATAATTCCTTTGAATTACTTCCCTTGAATAGATTCTTTTTTCTATTCGTTTACTCAACAAATAACTATTCTCTTTTCGCTTCTATTTATTTAACAAATAAATATTCCCTTTAACTTTTCTATTTATTCAACAAATAAATATTTCTTTTAACTTTTCTATTTATTTAACAAATAAGTACTTCTTTCAACTTTTCTTTATTCCCTACATGAATATTCCCTTTTCAATTCCATTTGTAAATACTTTTATGAATGTTTCCCTTTTTATTTCTATTTGTAATCGTTTCACAAATATTTCCCTTCTATTTGATTTCACCAATATTTTCCCTTCTATTTGATTTCACCAATATTTGTTTTTTTTTAACAAATGCTTTGATTCTATAATCATTTTCTCTCATGAAATTCTCTTCCTTTTATATATAAAATCTATTGATTTTATATAAATAATTTATTTTCAAAATAAACTTTGAAAATCCCTTTTCACTTTCTTGTATCACTTATGGTATAAAAATACCAAATCAAAAGGTTCAATCATCATCCAAACACACAGGTTCAACAACAGATGATATAACACATCATATATCAGAATATATGAAAAACGGTAAATAAATGTTGAGGAATCCAGTTGGATTCCTCCGACCTGTTTCCCTGCATCCACAGATGTTACACAATATAATTCACATCAATTTCATTTCAATATGAGGTATTCTGATAAACAAAATCAACATCGGTTAACGATATATATAACTATATCGGTATTTTTAATCAATTGACTAGCAGTTCAACCAAACAATCAACACTCAGCAATTCAACCAATAATTATCAGTTCTAAAAATACTTTATAAAAATATAAAGTGTTCAGACTTAGTGAGATTTACTCACCTTGGACGGTTTATCGTTGAATAACGATAATCGGTCATTGATTTGGTTCAGACGTTAAATTTCACCATAAATCCAAACGAGCTCCATTCCACTTGCGGTCAGTTCTCTTGCGTAGTGCTCGTCCATACGATCCCAATGGATCCTGTTTCGTTAAATTTCGTTAATGTATGCAAAAGTTATGCTATTTACAATATTTACCTAATTCAAATGAATATATATTTAATTAAATTAATTAAATTATTTTTATCTTAATTAATTTCTAATTGCGTTATTAGCCAAATTACCTTCCCTGCCCTTCTAAAAAATCCTACTTTCCCATCTCTAGCCATATCCAATTTTTTTTTTAAAATTGAAAAACCATTTTAATATTAATTAAATTTAATTTTCAAATAAAATATTTAAAAATATTCATTTAATTATAACTTAAATTTTTTAACCCGGATCAAAAATCTGCTTCCACTCATTTTAAAGTATTTTTCGATAAAAATCCAACGGTCCTTGTTTCGTGGAAATCCGACTTGTTTTGAAAAAGTTATAAGCTTTTAAAGTTTATGGTTAAAAATTACGAAAATGCCCCTGGTCTGTTTTAAATTCAAATTAAATTTTAAATTTTAATTTAAATTAATCATCCCATCCGTCGGATCAGTTAGGGATAGCCAGGGAGAGCAGGAAACTATATTTTCCAAACTCAAGCCTTAGACACTATCCTCTCTGTCACCCTTAGAATGTTCCGATATTTATTTTTACAAATTCTATTTTAATTATTATATATATATTACAAAAATAAATAAATAAATAAATATTATTTAAAAACTTACCCCGTGAAGCCCAAGCCTCTGCCTAAGAGTCCCTAGCTCCCCGTCTTGCCCTCCTTTCTCCCTTCCTTCCTTTTCCCTATTTTCTATTATTTTATTATTATTTCTGCCATTGCCAAAGCTTGAAAGAGGAGGAGGAGGAGTGAGTTTAAAATGAAGGGGGGGCTATTTATAGCCGAAGGAGTCACATGGATTGCTGAGGTGGCGCGAATCCAACGGTCGAAAATGGATGGCTAGGATTAATCCTTAAATTTATTAAATTATAAATAAATTTAATAATTTATGAATAGTAAAGTGTGTTTTCTCAACCCTATTCGGACGTTAATTTGACTTACTTATTGATACCTTATCCAAAATCTTTTTCAACCATGTTGTTCAATTTTTCTTGCTCTTCAATACTATATAAAAATATATCAATTTTGAATTTGTTTGAACTTTCAAATAATTTAAATTCAAATTCAAAATAGTGTTTTGTGTTAGTTTCAACACCTTCCGGTCTCATGTTGGAGTATCAAACGATAACGGTTTTCAGAAATTCTTCCACCATCTGATCCGGTTTTTAACGTACTTCAATCCTATGTATTCAAATCAAAAATCGGAGTTCGTTTAGATTTTCAAATAATTTATTTAAATTTTGTTTCCTTAATAACTTTCTATATCCGTTATAGGATTTTCCCAGATTTCATATATAGCTAATATCCTATGTTCAGAATTTTCCTGGATAGGTCTCAGGTTCCAGTTTTACCGTTAGCATTAGCAAATTCCAATTACCGTCAAAATTTAGTTCAAATTTTGGCCTTTTATTTTTTTCTTTTCCACATACGGATGCCATTTTTGACGTAACTTGGTTGGTTACCTAATTTCATCATTTCGGATTTAATGAAACTGATTTCATCGAAATCCGAGTTCGTTAGCTACTACTTTCTTTGTAAACGTACTATTTTAAATTAAAAATTTATCCTTTTATACTGCCAGTTCACATTATATTGCAGATCCACTAAATTTCTACCATTTCGGAATAAAATAAAATATTCAAAATTATTGAAATTAAACCATATAAAATTCCAAAACAATAAAAAAACATTTTTAAATATTAAACTAAATGGTCAAAAAATCTGGGCCGTTACATGGACTAAAGATATAACTCATCACTATTAATGAACTAATAAACTATCATGCAAAAGTGGAAAAAAACATTTACAAAATAAATTATGTAATAAAAATTGTAGGCATGGAAATAATTGTTTTGTCTATCTTATGCATTTAAAACTAAATCTTCAAGACTCAAAAGTATGGAGAAAAGAAATAATTTGAAAATAATAGTTGAGAGAGAATTATATTGGAAACCCAACAAAGAATAAGAACCAAAAAATGGAAAAGTAAAAGGGTAACATGAGCAAACAAAAACACTAACTTTCGAAGAACAAAACTAACTAATGATATTTTCAACTTCCGAGAATATATAATTTTAAAAATCGTAAAAAAATCTCATTAAAATATTTAAAATAGTTGTTGGTGAATTTAATTAAAAAGTCCAGTTTTTCACAAATTGCATAAGTCCAAATAAGCTAAATATTTCATTAATTTAGAAGAGCTTAAATAAAAAGAATAAAAATTTCAAGGTTCAACTGATTAAGAAAAAAATTGAAAATCAGAGAAAAATAGACAAAAAATTGTTTGATTAAGAAAAGAAAATTCAAATGCCAAAGTTATTTAAATTGGAAAACATTTAAAATTCATGTCATAAGATTCTTTAAAACTTAAATGAATTGTTGTTTATCCAAAATTCATAAATGAAATATAAAAATTCAAGAATGTGATAATTGTAAGAACGTCAAGCATCTAGAATTTCACATAACTTAAATTGAAAAATGAAAGCAAGTAGCATTACATTCCTCCGCTCTAGGTAAAGTTAATATAATAGTATTTAAACTCTAAGGCTTTGAGAATAATATAAATATATAATACATTATTTAACTGCAAAATGAAAATATTTTATATGGTAACGGAAACAAATATACCGAATGCGACAAATGGATTCGATTATTTTTGCAAAGCCAAATATTACTTCACAACAGGTATAGTCATACATGTTATTTCGTTTATTTGACTTTTGCTTATTGTCTGATAACATTTATTATTGAATATGCATTCATCGGTACAATTGATAAAGAACTTAAAATACGAAGGCAACAATTTATGGCTATTCATGCACTGTTAATTAAGTCAGATTGTTAGCATTATAATCCTTGTTGACTTAAAATTGTAGTACTACATAGCATTGCACAATCTTTCGACATAATGCAAACCAAGCACTTTTTGTTGTTTACCAGAATGCTTCCTTGTACATTGTATTCAATAGTTGTGTTCAACGCTAAAAATGTAATGTGAAAAAATTTTATTAAACAAAATTATCTTACTCCAGCAATTCCATAGTTTGTCATTATGTTTAATTGTCGCATGCATCAAGGTTCTCATTTTGAAAAGTTTTCCATATCCTTCTGAACCTGTGAAAATATATATCAAAAGTGGTATGATATTTCATATACAACTTCAATGGATTAAATAAAAAAATAGACGTGTAAAGTGTAATGCCAATGAATTTACCATTCTTTTCGCATACCATTAGCTTTCACTTCTCTCTAAAATTTTGAACTATAGCCGTCATTCAATATTTTTTATATTAGGCCATTGCAGTAAGTAAACGTTTAGGATTAACTGCTGGAAGCACGAATTTTCTTGGCTGTTGTTATACTCATCAAGGATGGACCCCTTTAATTGTCAAATCTAAAGAGGCTGACTCAATACTACTGTCTGCCCATAGATGCACATGATTAAACAACGTACAAAGTGAAAGGTACTGAGGCTTTCATTATAACCATTAATTATAATTCATTGTAATTATCCAGCCAGCTTCATACCGATTTAGCAAAACCGTTTGAAATCGCTAATCTCCCATTTTTTTAGTTCCGTATTAAATGTAGACAGATAATGCATAATAATACATAATACAGTGAGGTATCAAATGTTCACAAAAATTAGACATGTAGACTACAACTAAAACTATAAAGGGAACAACATAAATGTCTAGTTAAAAAAATCTAGCCAAACAATGCAACAATTTTCACTTTGACTTTTATTTAGTTGCGGTGATATTTTAAACCTAAAGATTAAGAGCAACACTAGTGGTGAAGGAAACAACATTACAGGGCATAATTTGGCAACTGATATTGTATAAGAAAATAGTAGTCTAGACCTCATGTAAAACTGATGTTGTATAAGAAGTTAATCTATCATTTATAAAACCGCTACAAACTATCCTGCGAGTCATAGCTTTTGCAACATAAGATGAGCCTTAAAACACTTTAGACATTGGGAAAAACCTATTACGAATGAAATGATATGAATAATAGTATATTTTTGTGTGTGTGTTCTCTAAGTGATTATCTAGTGATAGCATCTTTCAAAAATCATAACTCGATCGAAATTTGGTTCCCAATATAAAATTATTAATTTTAGTAGATAACTTCTTTATATTGATTGAAAAAAACTAAATGAGCGAAACCATGCATGAAAGTAAATTTTTTCTGCAATGTATGTGTGGTTGTCCGGTCATAGTTCTCAGTCACAAAGCTTAGTAAATCCAACTTAATGAATAAACAATTAACCAATATTCCTATAACCATCAAAATAGCATTGACATAACTAATCAATAGTCAGGACCATCAAAATAAAGATAAGTACCTAAATGATGGTTAACATGCAATCTATCTAAAAGTTGTACATTATGGTTTTCACTAATTTAGTTATAATTAATTAGCACGCTGCACATTGATTTCCTTTACGAAAGTATTACTACAATCAATTAAGTGCAGTTTACAAAATATTGATTTGCACCACCAATTAGTTTATATCATGTAAAGATGTTGACATCATAATTCATACTCCTTAAAATATTTATAAATTAAAAAGTTCCATTATTTAACTCAATGCCACCATAATCTTGCATTTAACATTAGGATTAGCATAATAAATGCCTGAAATAAAGTATAGAAAGTAGGGCACTTCAAAATACATATTACCATAAATTATACATAATACTAATAATAATTTTCTTTTTCTTTTTTTAGAATAAAAGGAGTTATCAAAACATCTAAAAGGTATCGTATTTCACAACAAACACAAAGGTAAAACATAAAAAGAGCATAGCGTAAAAGGAAGAAAGTGAATAGCATATGAACATTGGAATACTTTCATTAAGAGTCACTTATTCTCTAGATGGTATCCACCACGAATATCTACTATCTGTTTGGTCTTATTATGATTTCTATAACATCCCTTAAAATATACCTAATATAGACATAAGTTACTTAGTATAGACATACGTTAACTTAATTTAAAAATAAACAGTAATAGTTAACAATAAATTAAAAGGCTGAAAATGGAATTTTTGACAATTAGGAAATTGACTATGAAAGAAATGCAGCTGCATTCGTGGTGAGATTCTGATCCGTTTCCATATTTTATTTACTGGAAACGGAGTCTGTATGCAAAAGTTATTAATCAATTAAGTTGTACGTATATATTAACGTACAAAAGTTTGACGTTCATATATATATATATATATATATATATATATATATATATATAACCTAGGAATATATTAAATGGGATAAGCATGAAAAGAATATTCCTTTTTTAAAACTTATGTTAATATATTCACACACGGTAGAGGAAAAGAATAAATTAATTGAGGAAAGAAGTAAAGAGAATTAATTAACGAACGGTCAAAAAGTAACGTTCTAGAGTAAATTCCTCTTAGGCTTGACCCCAGAAGAGGTGTCGACCACCCCTATAGAAGGGGTGCCAACCTCCCAGGTAGCCCACCCTCCTAGGAGGTGATGGTCACCCTCCTGTAGGGAAGCTCAATGAGGGTTGTTTTACGTAGGGACTTATTGATAATAAATATCAAATGGACTGTTTCGATTTAATCAAACCAATCTAACGGTTCATACACATGATAGAAATTATAATTAGACCCTCAAACCCTCATTCTAAGCCCTACAGCAATTTCTCTTAGCATCTCCATCATGCCTTTCTTCTGTCTCTAAATCCAGAAAGCTTAAAGGATTTAGGTTTCTTCTATTTTTCCAAATCTATTATGTCTTCTCTATCTTATTCTAATGTTTAGATTTAAGATTTATTTGGAATTCAAATTCACACGTATAGATATAAGATTCTAATGGTGATTCTTATATATATATATATATATATATATATATATATATGAAAGGATTGGATCATACATTCGTTCTTGAAGGTCAAATCCAATTTCTGTACTATTCAATCTTGTTACTACTCATCCTAGTAACTCTATGAGTGGAACCCATATAAGTTACTATTTTATGTAATTTCATAGTTATAGATTTGGATTGACGTGCCTTGGAGGATTTGGGATATACGAAAAGAAAATAAAATTAAACCCCTCAAATCCTCCCTTTATTTTTCGTAAAAATGTTCAGTCTAATTATATATAAGTTTTGGGTTGTTGTGTTAATAAAAGAAATACATGATTTTGATTGTATGGTTTTCTATATGGGGATTTTTCCCATAAGGGCAAACTCACCAAATTATTTGCCCAAAAGGACAACCACCAAAAAACTTGTCCAAAAGGACAAGTTTTAGTGCAAATGGTGAATTTCAGGGGGGTCCCATGTTTTTCCACTTTGCACTAAAACTTGTCATTTTGGACAAGTTTTTTGCCCCTTGTCCTTTTGGGTAATTTTTTTGGTTTTTTTGTCCTTCACAATTTTTTCCTGTTTCTTTCTATATTGCTTGGATTCCCTTTTTGTTCTATATTTCTTGTAAATCCGATTTTTGGGCAAAAGGTTAAGACTTGGATAAGTTGTAAATTCAATAGGTTTGAATCTCTGTTTCTCAAAATGAAGAATTTGTACGCATTACTTACTATATATCTAAATATTAATGTTTTGCGTATAAACAAACATAAGAAAAGGAATATATCCAAAACAGCAATTATAAACATATATATTTGATGATATGTTTATCTTTTATTGTGACAATAATCAAGTCAAAAGCTAGGTTGCAAGTTTATATGTTGTGATTGTTTTTCCCCTTTTATTGTCATATGCACACTTATGTTATGGTTGAGGAATATTTGAGAAATGACTTGTACCTTTAAGAATTTAATAGGATTGAAATTTCAAAAATGCGGCAAGGATGCTAATCTCATTCTCTTAATTTACGTTTATATTTAAATATATCTATAACGTAATCGACATATATTAATATGTATTAAGTGCGCAATAAATACGATTAACTTAGTAATAGAATTTGAGTATCCCCAAAGGAATTTGTATGTTTGTGTATGTGTGAGTTAATGGATTAATTAATATTAATGACACATAGACATGAGGTTAAACATTACTTATAGTAGAAATCTTCCACGAACCGATCAGCATGTCCAGTATCTACAAGTAATTCTGGTTAATGTGAGAGGTCTAGGTACCATGACCCATTATAATTAGTATGCTATGATGCGATGTTAGTCCCAACTTGTAGTAGAAATCTTCTTGAAACCTCCCAGAAAATCCAACATCTACAAGTGGTAGGCCTAATGTAAGATGTTTAGTGCATATATATATATATATATATATATATATATATATATAATGTGTGCGAAGTAGGCATGCCTTGAAAAAAGATATTAAGTGTCCGACCTATCTCTTGTTGGGTATTAAAAGGTTTGGACTAGGTTTGTCCCTAAGGTACACTCCTTGGTTCAAAACCCAAGTCACTAGGCTCGTCCATTGAGAATTAAATGGTTATTGGGTTCTCCTTTCTCCTATAAGGTATTTAAATGGTCCTGGTAGACGATGACATGTGTAGGCTAGTTCTCCAAGTAATGCCCACTTCTTATCAAGGGGCTAGAGAAGGCTAACCCAGGGACAGATTATGTACACATGGCCTAAGGAACCACCGTCTAAGGGAATCATTAAGTGGTTAGGAGTTCAAGCGTAGGGACAGCTAGGTAGTAACAAGAGGGTTTGTCGGGGGTTCTTCTTACAAGAAGTCGTGTTCCTGACCCAAAGCTTGGTAGTAAGTACCCGTTACTATTTCTCTCCCTATAAAAGAGTTATCATTTATAATTAATGTTAGAACGGGGTCTTAAGTGGCTTGAGGTCCGCCATTAGTTATTAAGTGACTAGAGGAACGTCCTCCCTAAATAAAATGGTGTTTAGTAACCATAGGAGGTGTCCACCCTTAATTCATCTTTGGGTATTAAGTGACTTTTAGGAGGTGCCCTAGCAGAACCAACCGCTCATCTGCTGAAGGGGCACCAAATTTCCCTCGCCTTTGTAAAGACTATAAGTTTACTGTTTCAGGAACTGCGAAACTTTGTAGATGCGAAAGCATAGTCTCGGAGTGTGAAAAGATTTTTGAGGCTACCTGACGGAAAGATGAACTAAAGCGTAGGGTAGCAACCTGGCACTTGATGGGGGAGGCCCTGCAATGGTGGAACCTTATTTCACAAGAGAACGCGAGTAGTGTTTACGTGGGCAAAGTTTAGGCCCCGTTTCAAGAATAACTAATGTAGAGAACATCCTACAGCTTGAAAAGTTTATCCATTTAAAGGAGGGAGAGCCGAAGTTGAAAGATTATGTGGAAAAGTTTATTGAGTTGTCTAAGTTTGGCAGGGGTTGGTGGACATCCCAATGGATAAATCCCTTAGGTTTGTTAGGGGGTTGAATTCACCATTGAAGGGGATGCTTTTGGCACAAGTTACTTTTGGAGTTACATTTGAGGCCTTGATAGAGGCAACCATCTTGTATTCAACTCGGAATATTATGGAATTTAAGACTAATAATAAGGGAGAAGGTACTTTCGGTGATGGTAAGAATTAAAAAAAAAAAAAGAATTTCTGGCTCAAAAAGAAGGACGGCAAATTAAAGAAGGAATCCATGGCATGTTCGAGATGCCACAAGAAAGGGCATGAAACGAAGGACTGTAGAGCGAACTTTGCAAAGATAGAGTTCAAAGGGAAATGATTGGACACTTAGTGAGGAACCTCCCTAAGTCAAGGGTAGTGCAAGGCGGCCAGAGTTATGCATTAGAAGTAGCGTTGATTCGTAGTCATCCCTCTAGGGATCAGTGACAGCCGGCACTAGAAGGTATAAATTCTATTCTAGGAAATTCTTTGTGTACCCTATTCGACTCTAGATCCATTGATTCATTCATTTCTAGGAAGATTTTAGATTCTTTGAAACTTCCCTTATCCTTTGCTAGCCATCCAATGGAGGTATCTTACCCTATCGGAGAGACTATGCATCTTTCTATAGTTTGTAAAGACATGGTATTGAACATAAGTGATGCCGACTTCTTTTGTGATGTGTTTGTGCTTGATTTTGAGGGGTATGGTCTTTTTTGGGTATGAACTAGCTATCATTTTATGGGGCTATCCTCAACTTCGATAGGAGAGTAATTTGTTTGGGAAGCCGCGGAGGCTGCAACACATAGATTCCTTGTAGGACAAGAAGTAGGAATTCGACTTTATTTTCTCTATCTTCTGATTTGGATGGACCACCCTCAGTGCCGGTTGTATGCGAGTTTCCTGGTGTTTTCGAGGAAGTCAAAGGACTCCCACCCCACCGAGAGATATCATTTAGAATAGACCTCAAAAAGGATGCGAGGTCTGTAGCATTTCCTTTAAGGCACATAGCTCCTAAGAAAAGGAGAGAGATAGACAAGCATATCTCAAAATTATTGCAGAAGAGGTTCATTTGTAGGAGTACCTCAGAGTGGGGTGCCCCAGTAGTGTTTTCCACGAAGTCGGATGGATCTTTAAGGTTATATGTGGACTATAGGGAACTTAACAAGCTGACTGAAAAGAATAGGTATCCCTTACCAAGAAACGATGACTTGTTTGACCATTTGGGATGAGCCCAAATATTTTCCCAGTTAGACTTGGCTACTGGATTTCACCAATTAAGAATTTCAAACAAAAGTAAGCCCAAGACAATATTTAGGACGCCAGATGGACTATTCGAGGAGGATGTTAAGCCTTTTGGTTTGACGAATGTCCCCTCTTTGTTTGTAAACCTGATCAGTAGGGTATTTCGAGGCGTACTCAAAAAGATCCTGGTAATATTTGTGAATGGTCCTTATCTTTTCCAAGGACCATAAGGAACATGAAGAGCACTTGAGAAGGGTACTAGGGATTCTAAGGGAGAACCAACTAAAAGCCAAATTCTCGAAATGCCATTTTTGGAAGAAAAGAAGTCAAGTTTCTGGGACATTTTGTTTTAGGGAAACGATTAGCAATAGACCCCGCTAAGGTAAAAGTTGTCCAAGAATGGAAGATACCTAGAAATGTGAATGAGGTTAGGAGCTTCCTTGGGTTAGCAGGCTATTATCGAAAATTTATTAAGGACTTCGCAAAGATTGCTACCCCTCTAACGCAACCGGCAAAGAAGGATCATATGTTTGTTTATACTGAGAAGTATGGAACTGCCTTTTAGAGGTTGAAGGAATCTCTCACAGGTGCACCTATTTTGTTTATCCCAGACGGAGCCAAGATGTTCACTGTTTTCACAGATGCATGTGGGACCGGGTTAGGAACAGTTATGAGGGTAGAGTAGTTGCCTACATAACTGGACAACTCAAGGATCACGAGAAAAAGTACCCCATCCATGATTTGGATTTAGTAGCGGTAGTTTTCATCCTCAAGATGTAGAGACATTATTTTCTTGGAGAGAAGTTGCAAGCTATTCACATATCATAGGTCTCTTAGTATTTATTTTCTCAGAAAGATCTGAACTTTCGGCAACATAAATGGATGGAATATCTTGCATCTTTGATTTCTCCATTCAGTAAACACATGGGAAGGTTAAAGTCGAAGCTGATGCTTTAAGTCGAAAGCACGCTGTCTTAGTGCGATTATCGAATGGAAACAGTTTGATTTTCTTCCAAGTTTTAATTTGCAACCACAATGTGAGCCAGCTTAAGGATTTCTTGGAGCAATGGAGATAAGACCTGTTTTATTGGAAAGGGTCATGAGTGAGCAAGACCGTGATGATGAGTTGAGGGAATAAAAGGAAAAAGTTTATAGGGGAGAATTTTTCCCTCATTCTAGTAGATATTCAATTGATAGTAGTGGTAGCTTGAGAAGAGATGGTCGGATTTGTGACCTAGGAGTTTGGATCTTAGGAAGGATATTCTGGAAGAATGCCAATAGGTTAAGGATAACCATTCACCCCGGAGGTGATAAAATATTTAGGGACATGAAGAGAAGCTTATATTGGGAAGGAATGAAGAGGGAAGTGGAGGAGTTTGTTTCGGGATGCTTAACTTGCCAAAGGTAAAAGTGAAACAAGGGAAGCTTGGTGGATTTTTGTTACCGTTGGAGGTTCCCACTTGGAAATGGGAGCACACTTATATGGATTTTATGGATGGGTTTCGTAGGAGTATAAAAGGGAATGAAGCCATTTGGGTGTTAATGGACCGATTAACTAAGAGTGCCTATTTTATTCCCATTTAGAAGAACATGACCGCCGCTTTGTTAGCCTAATTGCATGTTAAGGGGATTATTAGATACATGGGATTCTAACTACTATAGTGAGTTATAAAGATCCATTATTTACTAATGAATTCTAGAAGAGTTTTCAAGAAGCATTGGGAATAACCCTAAGTTAAAGCACAGCCGATCATTCACAGACAGACGACCAGACAGAGAGAGTTAATAGAGTTTTGGAGGATCTTCTTAGAGCTTGCACAGTCGACTTCGAAGGAGCATGGGAGCAGCACTTACCTATGGTTGAGTTTTCATACAATAACTACCAAACGATGATTGGTATAGCCCCTTACGAAGCTTTGTATGGGTGGCCATGCAAAATGCCAAATTGTTGGTGGAAACTACCAACAAGGTTTTACTCAGACCAGACCTTATCCATGAGTCCATCGCGGTCATCGCTTTGATTCGGTAGAGAACAAAGGCTGCCCACGATCGACAAAAGTCAAATGCAGATAGGAGGAGAAGAGAACTGGAATTTGATGCCAGAAATTTGGTATTTGTTAAGGTTTCTCCTCTCAGGAAGACAAATCGGTTTAGGAAAACTGGGAAGTTAGCTCCCAGATTTATTGGGCCTTTTCGGATTTTGGATAGGATTGGGAAGATGTCTTACTGAGCGGATCTTCCGACATATTTATCGAGGGTCCACAATGTTTTCCATGTTTCCCATATTCGCAATGCCTTCACAACTCAGCCAACAAGCTCGAGGTTGACGATATTGGGGACATCAGAAGCCTCAAGTTAGAGTCTAAAGTGCCTCATGCCACCGCAAGGATCGTGGAGCATGGAATCAAATAACTCTGCAACAAATCTATTCAACTCATTCGAGTTTAATAGGGAGATAATCCCACGAAGAGAACATGGGAAACTGGGGAAAAGATTAGACTTAACCATCAAGAGTTTTTCTCAGGTAATTATTTTCCCCCAATTTACCATTTTTGGTTGCATCGTGGTTTCTAGATTGGATGGTAAGATATGGATGCGACACAAATGCACCGTGAACTCATATATAATTGAATGCATGTTAGGATGTTTTGCATACATATTGCACTTATTAACTTACACGCTATGATAGAGCTTGTTATAGTAAGTATGCGGTTTATAATCATTATGAGTTATGGATATTTGTGGATGTTTTTAAAATAACATTGGTGTACAACAAGATTTTCTAGAGCGAGTTGTGTTCTTCGCCCCTTCAAAAGATTTCGGGACGAAATATCTAATAGGGGGGAGAATGTAACACCCTGTAAAATATACTTAATTTAGACATAACTTAATTTAATTTAAAAATAAATAGTAATAATTAATAATATAATAAAAGGATAAAAATGGAAGTTTTGAAATTTGGGAATTTGACCATGAAAGTACAGCAGTTGCGTTCGTGGTGAGATTCTGATCCGTTTTCAAATTTTATTTGCTGAAAACGGAGTACATATGCAAAAGTTATTAATTAATATTTTTTTGGCAAAGTCGATCGGTTTTTAAGGTAACTGGAAACACCTTTTATTATAACTAATAATAAAAAATAAATATAATACAGGTGATTGTTAGTTGACAATCATCTATACGGTTTTTAAGGTGGACCGTCCACTACATACGGAATTTAACGTGTTCCGTCTGCACTAACTATACAGGCTTACAGAACTGGAGCAAGCAAATTTACTAGTCTACAATTAATCCTAATTATCCACGCAGGGAGATAATGATTACATTGCTACTTCACATAGAGTTTTACATTTCAAATACAGAACATATAAAGTACTAGACTATAAGTAAGATAGGCAAAAGTACTCGAACAAGTTGCAAAACAAGACTGCTATATATTTGATTCCTGTCATGTGTGTGCTGTAACTACAGAGCAAACCATGCAGCATCCTGCCATGGGTTCTCGAGCTCCACACCAAAAGTATGCATGAAATTTCCATGCATAGATTTTTATATGAGCATTCTGACATAGTGGCCAAAAAGCTGGCGATAGCCATGAGAGTGGGAGGCAACGATGATCGCCAAAATAACAGCAAAGTCGAGAGCTCAGAGGCTTCACTGGTATCACAAACAGTCTGATGAAAAGCAGTGGACCAGCATGCTAAGAATCACGACAAACCAATTTAACCACAGATGTGACATTAGAACCAACAATTTACATACCAGAACAACATACGCCACATGTCTGTAATCATCTTGCTCAGACAGGCATAACCACCATCAAACAAAATAAAAAAGTCCAGTGCTGAAGCATCTCGTGTATTGCTATTATTCAATCGATTATGACCCAACCAAGCAGGACTAAAACAAACATGGACAGGGAGGAATTGGTAAAATGACATAGATCTGAGCTCCAGTAACTAGTGGAGACAACCAAAACACAAAAATCAAAATTCACCCATAACACAAAACTATCTCCATGAACTACCAACAAGACGAATACACGGCTAAAATTGAATACCCAAAAAATCAAAATGTACCATCACAGACTGAAAGTCAAGACCCAAAAACATATCAACAGTTACGAGTTGCTGCAAACCAGCAGACTCCGCATTAGTGACAAGCTCCAAACCATTGCAGAAACCACCAATTGAAGAACAAGCATCTGAAACCCCACGAACAAAGAAACAGATGGCAAGTAAATGCCCGAAGTAGCACCGCACGATGGAATGAGATGAAGAGAAAGATATTGGGTGTAATAGGGAGTTGAGAGAAGAAGTGATGAGATTGAAGAAACTAGGGGAGACTGGAACTCAGAACAGATTTCTTGGCCAAAGCTTGAATCTGAAAGTGAATAAAGGTTTAGCAAAGGAGCTTCCATGCATAGCGTAAGCAAAAAAGGGAGAAGAGAAATTGGAGAGGGGATGGAATAAGCGTGGAGAAATGGAAGAAAGAAAGGAAAGATCTTTGAAGCCGTTAACAAATGCCCTCTGCTAAAGAAACTGTATTTTAATAACAAAATTTGAAGTTATTAATTTAGCAGTACATATATATTAACGTACAAAAGTTTGAATTTCAAATAAATATGTATACAAGTTGGGAATATATATTAAATAAGATAAGCATGAAAATAATATTAACTTTTATTTCAAACTTATGTGTATACATTCACACACGGTAGGGGACAAAAATAAATTAATTAAGGAAAAAAATAAACAAAATTAATTAATGAACGATCAAAAAGTAACGTTTTAGAGGAAATTCCTCCTGGGTTTGACCCCAGAAGGGGGGTCGACTGCCCCTTTAGGAGGGGTATCGACCGCCCCCCTAGGGGGTATCAACCGCCCTCCTATAGGGAAGCCCAGTGAGGGTTATTTTATGTAGGGACTTATTTATAACATATATCAGATGGACTGTTTAGATTTAATCAAACCAATCTAACGATCCATACACACAATAGAAACTATAGCTATATCCTCAAACCCTCATTCTAAACTCTATAGCCATTTCTCTTGATGCCTCTATTATGCCTTTCTTCTGTTTCTAATTCCAGAAAGCTTAAATGATTTAGGTTTCTTATATTTCTCTGAATCTATTATATCATCTTTATCTTATTCTAATATTTAGATTTAAGATTTATCTGGACTTTAGATTCATACGTGTGTGTGTGTATATATATATATAAGATTCTAATGGTGATTATTTTATATATCTTTATATTTGAAAGGATTGGAGCATATGTTCATTCTTGAAGGCCAAATCAAATTTTTGTTCTATTCAATCTTGTTACTACTCTTCCTAATAACTTTGTGAGTGGAATCCAACTAAGTTTCTATTTTTTGTAATTTTATAGTTATAGCTTTGGATTGATGTGCCTTGCAGTATTTAAGATATGCGAAAAGAAAACATGGTTAATCCTTTTAAATCCTTCGTTTACTTTACTATACGTAGAAATGATCAATCTAGTTGTATTTTGGTTTTGGGTTGTGGTAACAATAAAATAAAAACATGATTCTGGTTGTATGATTTTCTATATTATTTGGATTCCCTTTTTGTTTTGTTTTTCTTGTAAATCCATTTGTTTGATTTTACGACAAAAGGTTAAGATTTGGATAAGTTGTAAATTTAATAGGTTTGAGTTTCTATATCTCAAAATAGAGAATTTGAACATATTATTTACTATATATCTAAATATTAATGTTTTGCATATAAACAAACATAAGAAAAGGAATCTATTCAAAATAGGAATTACAAACATATATATTTGATGATATGTTTGTCTTTTATTGTGATAATAATCAAGTCAAAACATGGGTTACAAGTTTATATCTTGTTGAGATTGTTTTTTCCATTTTATTGTCATATGCAAACTTATGTTATGGTTAACGAAAATATGGGAAATGACTTGTACACCTCTAAAAATTTAATAGGATTGACATTTCAAAAATGTGGTAAGGATGCTAATCTCGTTCACTTAATATACGTTTATATTCATACATATCTATAACGTAATCAACATATACTAATACGTATTAAGTGCATTATAAATACGATTAAATTAGGAGTAGAATTTGAATGTCCCCATAAGAATTTGTATGTTTGTATGTGTGTAAGTTAATGGATTAATTAACATTAATGACAAATAGACACGAGGTTAACTGTTACGTCTAGTAGAAGTCTGCCCGGAACCGACCAGCATATCCAGCGTATACAAGTAAATCCGGTTAATGCAAGAGGTCTAGATGCCATGGGCCATTATAATTAGTACGCTATGATTAGGCTGGCAATTAGAATCGAGAACCCAAAAACCGACCCGACCCTGAAAGACCCGGACCCGAACTTGACGGGTCTTAGGTCGGGTCTAGGTGATGAAAAATACAATAAAGACCCAATAAAACCCGACCCGAATTGACCCAACCTAAAAGAACCGACCTAAAAGACCTAACCAAAAAACAGTGAAATATATGTATTTTTGGTGTTGCTACCAAACAGAACCCGAACCGACCCGACCGGAACCGAAGCTCGGGTCGGGTCCAAATATTGATAATGTATGGTTTAGACCCGACAAAATACGATCCACCTAGACCTAAGACCCGATGGGTCAGGTCCGGGTCTATCGGGTCGGGTCTAATTGCCAACCCTAACTATGATGCGACGTTAGGACCAACTTGTAGTAGAAGTCTGCCCAGAATCTCCCGGCAAATCCAGCATCTATAAGTTGTAGGGCTAATGTGAGATGTCTAGTGTGCATATATATTGTGTGCGTTATAGGTCTGCCTTAGGAAAAGGTACTAAGCAGCAGACCTATCTATTATTGGGTATTAAGTGGTTAGGACTAGGTTCATTCTTAAGGTAAACTCCATGGTTCAAAACCCAAGTCATTGGGCCCGCCCTTCTAGAATTAAATGATTATTAGGTCTCCCTTTCTCCTATAAGGTATTAAATAGTCCTGGTAAACGATAACGTATGTAGGGTAGTTCTCCAAGTAATGTACGCTTCTTATCTAGGAGCTAGAGAGGGATGACCTAGGAAGGATTATGTGTAAATGGCCTAAAGAACCATCGTCTAAGAGAAGTAATAAGTGGCTTGGAGTCCACCTATAGGGACAGCTAGATAGAAACAAGAGGGTTCGCCAGGGGGTTCTTCTTATAAGAAGCAGTGTTCCTGACCCAAATCATAGTAGTAAGTAGCGATTACGATTTCTCTCCCCACAGTAGAGTTATCATTTATAACGATTAATGTTAGAATGGAGTCTTAAGTGGATTGACGTACGCCATTGGGTATAAAGTGATTAAAGGGATGTCCACCCTAAATAAATATGGTATTAAGTGACCATATGAAGTGCTCACCCTAAATAAATATGGTATCAAGTGATTATAAAAGGTGTCCGCCCTTAAATTTGCTTAGGGTATTAAGTGGCTTCTAGGACGTCTGCCTTATATGTTTGCATTGTGTGTTTGTTACGAAGACATAACTTGAAAAGTACAACAGCCAAATATAGGAAATAGCCTTCTTAACTTACTTGTGTTTCATTTACCGGAACTTTATATTCTGACCTCCCTCCTCTTAACATTAACAGGACAATAGGTGAGACAGGTGATTTAAGGATGGAGAACGTTCTCTTTGAGAAGGAGCCTCTTGAAGATCTAATTATTATGCCCATTGCTTATTTACTACTATTTCTATGTTATTGGGATGAATGATGATGTATCTTAAAGTTTGAGACATGTAATTCTGAATTGTGGCTTTTAAATAATTGGTCCATCTAATATTTATGATATTATATTTTGTCCCATCCGATGTGTGAGTTTCTGATTTTCATTTTAGTTTGCTCTTATATCTATTTAAGTTAATCCTTGTAGGATCCAACGAACCGTTTAAAGTGGCTCTAAGTTCAGATGGGCCTTTTCTAGGTTGGAATTTAGGCCCATTTCGGCAGGTTGTTACAATTTCTGAATATTTCTATAAACATCTCTATTAAATCGAATTATGTAAACCCATTTCATAAACATATGAATAAATTATTCAACCAGATAATGAACTAAATGTCAATTAAAAGCATGCAAACAGAATTTCATAACCAATCAAAGTTAATACCTGGAGAAATAATTGGTATTGATCTTTGAAAGCATGGAGAGGCAAGGTTGTAATTCATTCTTAGTCCATGTTTCAGTAATCTTAGATCCATGTGGTCCATCCTTATTGCCATCAAAGCAGAAAAGTAATCCACAAATATCAATTCACGTGATATTTTTTATTTATTAAACAACTATGTTATTTATAACATAAACTGAGAAGATGGATCTCACACATATGTTTCTCTTGAACCTATAAATGCTCTTATCAGCGATGATGACTGCTTCCAAGATAATGCAAACTAATTAGACTGTTCATGCTTTCATTTCAATCATTTGTAACCAAGTGCCTATGAATTCAAAGTTTCAAATAAACTTCAATTAATGAATTAGAAGAATGGTAAAAGAATGATTGCTAAGAGAAGCTGTGATTTGAGAGAAGGGCAATTAAATTGATTTCAGAAAATGATTCAAAAAACCAACTTTTCTTCACTTAAGGCCAGAAACATCTAATTTTGAATAAAAAATCAAAAGAAAATGGTTGTAATGCAAGCAATGGACACAAATGACTGAAAATTACCTAAAGCAATAGAAAAAAGGGGTAGAAATGTAAGAAGGAAAGCTCCCAATATATGATGCCGATTGTTGTTGATTTCCAATGTGGATAATAATCGTTGCCAATAATCGGAGGAGTTAGGACTTCAACGAAAACATTCTGGAGAAGTAACTTATTGGACTTGATGCCATTGATTTGATTATTTAGAGGTTCGTAGAAGTATGGTGCTTTTTCAATAGAAGAAGAAGAGAAGAAAAAGTGACAATTCAGTTTACAAAATATATAGGGGGCTCTACTCTGAAATGCGATTTAGGGGAAGGTAAAACAAGACGTTTGAGTTAACAATTCCACGTGTCAGGCTGAGACGCACCACTTCCAAAGATTGGAGAGGGCTTATGAGCTATCAAAACATAACTCATTTTAAATAGTACGTATAGCATAAATGCTCATATAAAATGATTTCAATTCATTGTTTAAACAAGTGTTTATGAATATAAACAGAAAAGAGACATGGTGGTGATGTGACATCAAGGAATTCATACAGGTATGATTTTTTTTTTCAAATCATAAAATTAAAACTGTATTATTCTAGAAAACCGAAAATAAATAATGATACAAAAGGCTAATCAAACACATCTCAATAGAGTTCACACATCCAATATCTGATAATTGATGCATTGTCAACTGTTGTAAAGGTGATAACATCGCTAGTCTTTTAAAATTTGCTACCATTATAAACTTATACTATATCTCGATGGAATATATTAGAACCTTATCATCATTCATATTGCCAAAATATACAGCATGTCATTATTCCTAGGTGTTAAAAAGCTTACCACAATGCATCGAAACATGAAATTAAATGGTTTTCTACTTCGTACATGTAGTATGCATGCGGGAGAAAACTAACATAATACAAGCAGGCTATAAAGAAAATTCATTACCAACAGATAATGAAACGTAGTACTGTATTATTCGCGGAAGATATAACAAATATGAAATCAGCTAGGCTCGGTCCACTATAGGAAAACAGGTAACTAATTGTAGCAACATGTTATAAAAAAAATTACTCCATTAGAAAAATATCCTTCGATTTGTTTATAGACACAGCTGTATAAAACAATCCATTTCAAATTATCAACACATTTTACCCGAGAAGAATTGCAAGAAGAAATCAACATTACAGTTGATTTACATAACAGTGGCTGAGAAAGAAATCGATTCGGGAAAAGTCACAGAAATTAATACTATAGCAGCAAGGTCAAAAGTAATCGGCAAAAGTTTAGGAATAATTGCTTGTATATGAGAAAGATGAACTTTTGGTTCAACCAATAACAAATACTTGGAAATCAAATATGTTCTCACATACAACAACAATTTTAAATCGGAACAAACGGTGGTAAACAGATAGGGAAAGAAACAAAGAGGAATAGAGGGTTAGCAGTTTACACCACAAATCATACCAACGATAAACTTCCGCACGCTTTAAAAGATGATGGAATAGAGATGGTTACACCGAGAACAGCGCAATGCTAACTATACTCGTCCACAAAAATTACCCGAACATACAAATTCAACAACACCGTCGTAGATTTGCATATCTACTCGGCCAGGCCATCAAAGCGGAAAATCGTCACAGATTTATTCTTCAAAACGAAATCTGGTCGGAAGAAGTAATTTATATGTAAGTGCGATTTGGAGTACAGAAAATAAAATTGAAGGAACGAGGTTTGGCGGTGAGGAAAAGCTTTGATTTTGTAGAGGAGTAAATTTCTAATGATAGCGAGTACTACCAAAGAAAAGTAAAAATTCTCGATAAATGAAGGTGCTTCTATAGTGCCATACATAAGATATGTAAAGAAAAGAAGAGTTCCACATCATCATTTTATTTGTTCTACTTTCTATTATATATAATAGATACGAGATTCTAATTCTTATATATGTACATTATAGAAGGAGTGGAGCACGATTTTGTAAGCTGAATCCAGATTCAATTCTACAGCAAATTCTACAATTTTTCTATCTTAAATCAATGTGAGTGGAAGTCCTTTAAGTTTGCTATTTACTATGATTTGATAGTATAATTTTGGATTATTGTGCCTAGGAAGATTGGGATTTATTTGAAAGGAAAGTAATATCAAATCCCCCAAATATTCCATTGTTTATGTTTGTATGAAGAAATAGTCAATCAATTATTGATGTAATGGGAGAAAAGGCATTCGGGAGAGAATCAATCGATCCTTTTTTGGGAGCGATTCATCCTTCCCGAACGTAGCATACAACTCTATGTTGTACTGCACTTTACAAGTGTGTTTGTTCCCCCTTCTCGCTTAGCATGACAAGTCATTGTGAAATAACTCCGATGGGAAGAAAAAAAAGAAGGCGTTAAGAGACCTCCATGCCCAACCCTAGACACTCTAAGATCCTTTTTCAAACATACTTCATCAATAATTTACACTTCCTGATTTCATGGCTACAATGAGACATCCTTCAGAACATAGACCTTTAGGCAAGCGTACCTGATTTGCAGGTCATAGATCCACACCTAACCTGATTTCCGGACAAACAAATCACTTCTTATTGATTTAAACTAGGCATAACCAAACTAAACAAGATTCTAAGCTACCTAGTCATACCTTTATAGATTTTGAGTGGTCTGTACAATGAATGCAGGCTTGAATCTTTCAATCTTGATTACAATTTCCCTTAGAACTCTGGTTTGCACTTTGATCTTGGTAGAAATGAAGAGAGTCTGGTGTATAATCAAATTGGAAAGTGAACAAGATTGATAAATAAGCAAAGTACAATTATAGAATTTAAGATTTTCAAGAGAAGAGAAGAGAGGGTGAAGAAATGTAAAAGAAGTTAATTTTTCTCGTTTCTACAAGAATGGTGTTTATAGTGGTGAAGGGATATAATTGTAGAGAAGAGGTATCAGGAAAAGATATTTCCTTCCAAATTTGAATTTTCAAAATTTGTAGTTACATGTCGAAATGTGATAGGTAAAATTTAAAACTAGTTCGTTTTTGAAATTGTTTTGTAAATATATATTTATATATTATAATTTGAAACTTTGTAAAATATTTTAACATCCAAAATTTATATTTAAATCATAGTAAAACTTATGAAAACTTATTGAAAGTATTTTAAACGAATTTAAGTAAAAACAAAATATTTATATATTAAAACTATATATAATCAAATATATTAAACTTAAAATATAAAAATATAGTATTAAATTACAATTTTTAAGTTTTGAAATCAAAGTATAATATTGAAATTAAAGTATAAGTATATTCAAAATATTATCAAAGTAAATATAAAGTACTGATAAAAACTAAAGAGGTGAGAATTTATTACGGTGAATCGACCTAACCGGTTCGATCGACCTCAAACGATCTGCATTAACCGAAAAATTCAATTAACTGAATATTCGGTTAACCAATCGACGTCAAGCGACCAAATTATGGTTAACCATATAACATACATCGGTTAACCATTAATCGCAAATACACATACATGTACCTAGACACACACACGTGTGTGTGTGTGTATGTGTGTGTGTGTGTATACATATATACATAGGGGGTGGCTATTTGAACACAAAATTTGATACAAAGAGAGATACACAGAGCCTCAACCGTTGGATCTTTTTGTCTTTATATGAAGAGGTGCAATTCATGAGGTGATCCAACGGTGCAAATCAATTGTGTCACCATCTGTGTCAAAATTTTGTGTCCCTATAGAATTTCCCATATATATATAAAAGACCGACAACATATATGCATATACACACACTTCTATATATATTGTACACACACACACACACACACACACACACATATATATATATATATATATATATATATATATATTAGTAATATAGCAATTATGATGATCTAATATATACGTACCTACATAATTGCTATATTACTAATATATATATATATATATATATATATATACACACACACACATACACATTAATATACATCCATACATACAAATATATATGTAATCATAGTAAATTCTTTGCAATAGACATTCGAAAATGTGTCCTCCTTTCATGCAGGCTTCTCCCGCGATCCTTACGCTCCTGATTTCCCAACCATCCTTGTCCTCTTGCATGTCACCCACTCAAATTAAAATAGCCATCTCCATCTTCCTACTAGAACAATTCCACCACCACTGATTCCTCCTCCACCGGACCCACCACCAACTAGTGTCGCTTCTTCCATAACTTCTAACCATATTTCCCTCTCTTCCACCAACAAAAAGAAATGGACTGCACTTTTTGAAGCCAAGCCTAGGAATACGGGTACCTTCTCTCCGCTGCCATTCAAGTTAGAGTTTTCCGGAAAGGCTCTTAATACCACTAATGAAATCTTTGAAGTTGCGAAAGAAGTCTGGGAAGATTATATTGTCAGGTACTTCCTTGACAAGCCTCTATCTTACACTGCGGTAACGACACATCTCAAACGCCTTTGGAAACCAACTAGAGGTGTTAAAGTCAGGTCAACTAGCAAGATTTTTTTTCTTCCATCTATCCAATGCTGAAGATAAAGAACATATTCTGAAGACTGACCCAGTAATTATACACAATAAAATTTTCATAATCAGACCTTGGAATGTTGGGGAGATATAAGTTTGGGTATTAAGTCTGTTCCTATTTGGATTATACTTACTAATCTCCCATTGTATACTTGGTCAAAAACGGGTGTGAGTTGGTTAGCAACTAGGATAGGTAATTTCTTATGTATGGATTTGTCCACTGAAAAGCTTGATCGACTTGAATTTGCAAAGGTTATGGTAAAGATTACCCCAGATGTGGAACTTTCCCACGACTTTCCTGTTCTTTTGCCTGAATGCTCAGAGAAGATAGTTTATGTTAAATACATATGGAAACCTGACATATGTGTGAAATGCAAGAAGTTTGGTTATTTAACTTCTAAGTGTGCAAGTGCCAGTAAGGAATATAGCAATGGGAATTTGAATAAGGAGGAGGTTGATAAAGGAACTAGGTATATACCAACTAGTAATTCGACTGGTAATAAGGATGGTGTTTCTAGAAATAAGGAAAAAACAGTGAACAATACTAAAGAAGTTTGACAGAGAGTTAATGGGAAGCAGAATAGGACTGAACATGGTATTGGCCTCCCTGTCTCAACTGTTGTTAAGATTAACAATAGTTTTAACGTTTTGAACAATGTTGGGGACAATGAAGTTAAACATGATGTTGATTCTGATGGAATTAATGTGCATTCTGGTGAGCCTCTTATTAACATTGAGAGTTATGGGAGTCTGTATCATGATGGCATTACTCTTGAGGAAGGAGAGATTAATGAGCTTCTTACTAAAGCATTATGTCCAATTGTGAGTGGTTTGGAAGAGGGGAATCAAGTTAAACAAGTAATGGTAGGAAGTGAATTGCACAAGGAAAGTTATCAACAAATTGCCAAGGAAACTCCACCTCTTGTAGGAAATGAAATGCCAGTTCCTCTGAATCAGGTTATAATTTTAGATGATGATAAGCGCAAGAAAAATGCAGCAAATACAATGAGATGCTCTGACACTCTTGACACATTTCTACTCCAAAATTTCCAACTAGATGTAGATCAAGTAAATGCTGAACTAAACCAAGCAACAAGTAATTCTGATGCTGCTCTGCCTTTGGATGGGGATAAATGCCCATAAATTCTTGAAATCGCTAATTTTATAAGTGCTCAGTTTAAAGATGGTAGTGTTAGTGGAGATGCCAATAATGAAAAGAGGGTAATGTTAGAGAAATTACTGATAGAATTTTCCTCTTCCAGATCCAACATGAATGCAACTGTTGATGCTTATAATCGCTCTACGGTAGAGTCACCTTCTAAACCAGCTATGACCCAAACCAAGCACAACTCACCTATACCTTTCAAGTCGGGTTTTCTTAACTCGCAAAGTTCCAGGAAAGACTCCAGTGTAAGCAAGTGTACTTCAAATTCTCGTGACCTTGTGCCAAAGTCATTCACCAAAGTGATATCTCCCTGTGTCACATTGCATCACCACTGGGATATAAAGCTCATCCTCCACCTTTGAAAGTGGTCAAGTTGCAAGTGTCTTCTGACATTTCTGCAATCGCGAAATCTCTAATCACCCGCAGTAGAAAGAAGGAACTGTTGCAAGCTCAATTCCAGAAAGGTTAGACCCAGGGGCGGAGCCACATCATTTCTGGACTGGGCAAGTGCCCCTCCCAGTATTTCAACGGAAGAAAAAAAATTGCAATGCTCGTTCAGCGAAGTTCCCTATCTCATCGCTATCTCATCGCTGTACCAATTGGCCAGCCCTCCTCCCTATCTCGTCGCTGTAGATTCCTCAGCAGCTGCCTTTCAACTCTTCTCGCCCGCAGTTCTTCTCCTTCTCCGGATCTCCGCAGTTTGGTTGTCTTCTCCTTCGCAGCACGGTTTCTCCTCCGCGGCTCGATCGCTGAAATTGGTGGCGAGTTACTTCGATTTAATGAATTGAATTGTTTATTTTTGCAAGAGTAATTTGTTGTAAAATATAAAAAGAAAAGGGTTGGTGAGCTATTTGATTCAAAAGTAATTGTTTGATTATTGGGCATTCACAGTTTGATAATTTGTAGCAACACTGTTTATTTGATTCAATTAGGTAATTTGTTGCAAAAGTACTAATTTGATTCAAAAGTGACTACTTGATTCAGAAGTAATTTGCTGTAAAACTAAATTAGGTGTTCACGGTTAATTTTTTTCTTCTAAACTAGTACATATACGCATGACTTGTATAGTGAAAGATCATTAGTTGATCGTTTTTGTAATCGAATGTAATTATATTTAGTTGTGCTTATTTGATGGGCTGGAATGATGCTTGTACACAACCAATTAATCGACGAGGAAAAAAAAATTCGGGGGCTGTCGCCCCCGAACCCCCTAAATACATATTTTGCCCGTCCCAAACATATTTCCTGGCTACGCCACTGGTTAGACCTTATGCTAGACTGATTTGGCACATACGGAATTCTGGAAGTTACTCTCTGTTATATGTAGTATCATGACATTGAACATGTAACATGTATTATGCTAAGTTGTTCAGCTGTTTTACCCTTACGTGGGTACTTTTGTAGTTGATATGTATGATGCGTATCACCTATACTAATTTGTAACTTTTTATTTTTTAATAAATAAGAGTGTTAAGGATCACTATAAAAACCGGTCGGCTCTGCCAAAAAAATATAATGTAATATATATATATATATATATATATATATGTGTGTGTGTGTGTGTGTGTGTGGAAAGTCTATTTAGATACAAATTTTTGACACAATTGATTTCCACTATTGGATCACCCTTTGAATTCCACTCCTCCACATAAGGACAAAAAGATCCAACGGTCGAGCCATTGTGTTTCTATGTTTGTGTCTAATTTTATGTCCAAGTAGCCAGCCCCATATATATATAAATATAAATATATATATATATATATACACACATATATATATACATATATATATTGTAAAATACATATAAACATATAGTAACATATATTATATTACAGTTAATCGAACTAACCGATTAAACTGAATTGCATTAGCCGACAAATTTGATTAATCGAACATTTGGTTAACCGATGGTTCGGTTAACCGAAAATATTAACCGACTTATTTGGTTAACCGACAGCGCCCACTCTTAAACTAAGGTTATAAAAAGTTAAAGTATTAATGTATAAAAAACCAAAAGCCAAAGTTAGTATCTTGAAAACTATAAGTATTTAAAATCAAAGTATATAAGTAAAAGTATAATGCTAAAATCTAAAATATTTTAAAGTTACTTAAAAACTACAAAAATTCTTTTTGACAACTCTTCGAAAGGATTATTTTGAAAACAAATAACATTTGAAAACTTTTTGTAAAAAGAATTAAAAGTGCGGATTCTCATTTGAAAGCATTTTGAAAATATAATTTGAAAACATGAATATTTTTTAAAATCATTTTGTAAAAATGGATAGAGATCAGATAAGTGCAACCTAAGTTTTAACATAATTTCTATAATTCTATAATATCTTGAATTCTTCAACTCATGAACTCTTGAAACTCATAAGTCTTTATAATATTTTGAATCTTTAATTTTGATACTGTACAATCTTGTTTATCAATTTCCTACATAATTTCATGTAATATATCCTGCACTACACTATATATATATATATATATATATATATATATATATATATATATGAGGTAGGTTCTATGGCACCCCAAATGCCCCTTATCCTACACCACTCATTTATATTTAAATAAGTTAGTGGAGGGAGAGAGAGTTAGTGGATAGAGAGAGAAACAGAAATATGTGGTGGAAATCAGGGGGCTAAAGCGGTGTTGCACTGTTTGGGGTGCTCCTGATCCTATATATATATATATATATATATATATATGTGTGTGTGTGTGTGTGTGTGTGTGTGTGTGTGTGTGTGTGTGTATGTATATATGTATATGTATAGGAGGCACGCTCTATGGCACCCCAATATTCTAACACCCCATTTGAACCTTAATTAGAGCCACTCACTTATATTAAAATAAGTTTGTGTAGGGGAAAAGGTTAGTGGAAGGAGAGAGAATGAGGAATGTGTGGTGAAAATCAGAGGGCTAAAAGGGTGTTGCACTTTTTGGGGTGCTCTTGATCCTATACACATTAAAGAAAAATTACAAGGATGGAGCTCGAAATTACTCTCGTTTGCAGGAAGAATAGCACGGATTCACATTATGATTCATCCAAAAGTTAATTTTTGGATGCAAACTTTTCAAATACCAGAAGCTTCTATTAAAAAATTGAGAGAGTATGCGCAGATTTCATTTGGAAGGGTAGAATGCATCACATAAAATACATTGATCTATGCAGGCCTAAAGAAGAAGGAGGTGTTGGCCTTAGAAATTTAAGAGACATGAGAAGAGTTTTCATTTTAAAACAGGGTTGGAAAATTATACAATCTAAATCTCTTTAGGCAAAACGGATGAGAGGAAGATATTTGAAAAGTAATTATTGGCATATGAGAACTGATTGTAATGCTTCTGCAAATTGGAAGGCGATATTAAGAGAAAGGATTGCTTTAGCTAAAAACTGTGATAGAGTGTTTGCTAAAAAGCAAAGACAATGACTTATGGCTTAGTCCATAGATTGATGGTGAATCATTAGTTGAAAATGTGGGGTGGGACACGTTTTCTGCATTTGGATGTCCTAATTCTAGAGTGGATACTCTAATTGAAAACAATCCCTGGAAATGTGATATGTTACCATATAATTCTGAATTGAAGACAAAAATTAAAGTCATGCCACTATATTTCGACAAAGAATACGACAACTACAAATGGAAACACTCGACAAATGGTTTTACAACCAAGACTGCATGGTAGAATAACAAATGTAGTTCAAACACAATTATTTGGCATAAAGTTGTATGGGATCGAGCTACATGTCCAAAGATGGCCAACTGTTTACAAGGCAGTGTTGCATAGATTGCCTACAAGAGATAGACTATCAAAACAGGGGGTTACAGATGATACAATGTGTGTATTATGTAATTCTAATATGGAGAATCAGAACATCTTTTTTCGAGTGTGACTATGCTGATCATATTCTTTATTACCATTGCAATTATTTTGGTTTTAGAGATGGTAAAACTAAATTGAATGAAATTATAGAGAACCTGACCGTCAATCAGCATATGATGGACTTGAAATCCAAACTCTACTGCTCCATCCTCACGACAACTATTTGGGTGATTTAGAAAGAGAGGAATCATAAAATTTTCGACAAGAACAGAGACAAGTTGACAGTTTGTAATCTTTCAGTGAACGAAACTGAACTGATGAGTAAAAGGGTTAAAGGTGTTACCGATAACTGGAAACGTATACGAGATGCGTCTGAAGCAAGGGATCACCTACTGGTAGTGGCAGAAAGCGTTGGAACCAGCTATGATAACGTGGAACTTCAGAGTTTTCGACCGCTATGAATGTTTGTTGAAGCTTCGTGAAGGAGATGAAGAGTTTAGAACTGAAATGATTTATGAATTGTAGTTAATTTAGCAACTCAGTTACCTTAAGTTACGATGTCTTGTAATTACACGTATCGTCTGTTAAGTGGCTTCGAGCCAAGTTGTACATATTTTGGCAATGTTGCTTAATAAAATTTAACCCACCCACACACACACACCCATATATATATATATATATATATATATATAGAGAGAGAGAGAGAGAGAGAGAGAGAGAGAGAGAGAGATAGGGGGGATCAGGGAGCCCCCCTGAATTTCAGCCCTCCATGTTGCTTAATAAAATTTAACTCATTCCACACACACATATATATACACACACACACACAAAGAGAGAGAGAGATAGGATCAAGGAGCCCCCTAAATTTCAGCCCCCCCCCCCCCCTCTTCCCCTCTCTTTCCATTTGCGCCCAAATTTCAACCACTCATTTATATTAAAGAAAGTGAGTGGAAGGTGAAAGAATGAGTGGAAGGAGAGAGGGAGAAAATGTATGGTGGAAAAACGGTAGGCTAAAGGGGTGTCATTAATTATATATATATATATATATATATATATATATATATATATAATTAGTATATGTTAAAAATAAATGTTCATTATTCGGGGTTGTTATCATTAAGACTAACATCCACAGTGCTAACAGTAGTTGCAACAATTAATCAAAGAAGAACATTCAACATCCATTTAAACTTTTGAATTCACGTATTAGGATCATCGAATTCTCCCTCCAATACCCTTGCTTTCTAAGTTTTTATACGTTCTCAAACAAATCGTAGCAATCTAAATACTCTCAAAATACTTTCTTTGTGCTTGCTTACGACTTACACTCAACATATATTATAGGAAGAATAGTACTTAAAAGACAAAATCAGTGTTGCAGAACACACAGCAATGGAAACAAATTATTTGTATAAACTTAACCCTCAGGACCAGTGCCGGCCCGACTATCTCGATTGCTTCAGGCGAACACAGTAGACCCAAGAAAAAAAATCAACGAACCCTGGACTCAAACCATGGATCTCTACTGAACTAAAGATAGTTGCTCCCAATTCAATACAATATCAATTATCAAACAAGTGATATAAAGTTTTATTAACGTAATAAGCTGACAAACTAATTAACCCACCACCTCCTCCTCCGGTTGTTTCCTCTACCGGTCTGGTTGCCCTTATCGAATGTCTTGCTCGCCGACGAAGTGAGGAATTGTTTTTAGTTAATGAAAGACCAAAGGGGGCTTTGGAACTGGGGTAGGACGGAAAGTCCGAACCAGTATAAAATCTTTGGTTTGTTCGTTCTATCCCTTAATTTATTTGTTTTGACAATTATTTATATCATATCATACTCGTACACCTTTAGTTAATGAAAGACGAAATGGGGCTTTAGAATTGGGGTATGACGGAAAGTTTGAACCAGTATAAAATCTTTGGTTTGTTCGTTCTATCTCTTTATTTATTTGTTTTGCTAATTATTTATATCATATCATACTTGTACACCAATAGTAGATCGTACCGTGCACTTTCACATACAACAACGAAATTCCAAATTAAGTCTATTTTTTTTTCTAAATAGAGAATATAAATTAACTTGCACTTTTGATAAGACGTTGCAATTAAATTTGCAGATTTTGATTCAATAAATCAATGAAAATTGATAAATATGAAAAAAAATGTAGTTATTTTACCAAAATTATACTTAAATAATAATTATAACTATCTATGAACAAAGAAATTTGATCTTTCAATTTTTGAAAATCGCTTTGGAAAACGCAAATTAATTGTATTTTATATCATAAAAATATAAGCTGATCGCTTCCTAATTTCAGAAGATAGGGAATTAATTTAAGCTTCATTGTTACATGAATTTTTCTTATAATAAGTGTATTGTAAGAAACATCCAAACCTTCGTTTTATGGTAAGCATAAAAGTAAATGATTTTAGAACCAACAGACCATGTGGAACTAAAAATACTGAAAATACCTGATTTTATGCTTCCAAATATCACATCACAATGTTAAAAAGTACAAACTTAAAAGAGATTTTAGCAGCACATTGCTGGTTAGTTTTGGTTTGAGGGAATCATATTTTAAAAGGAATAACAATTTCTTTCATCATTAGATCTTAATGGTGCCATAAACACAGGTTTTTAGGACTAGTTTTCACGAGTTCTCCCTCATGATCGTATTCTCGTGACTTCGATCAAGAACTAAGAGTCTGATTGTTTTGTAATTTTTAATCTTGGATTTTCCTATGATATAATGCATCGAATTTCCAACAACGATAAATTCAGAAAATGGTTATAACATTTAATTTTTTTTTTTTTTTTTAAAAAAAAAAAAAAAAAAAACCTCACACCATCTTACTTCGTCTTCTTCTTTTTCCCCTAGCGTCGTCTAGATCCTTCACTTCAACTCTCCGTCGTCCTACTATTTCATATCATTTTTAATGCATAATGAATATACAAAATACAAGATTCTACTTTCAAACCAAATAAACCCTAAAATTTCCACTGCTAATCAAAATTCAACGAAAATGTAAATGAAGTAGATCGGTGGCATAGCCCGGAAATGAATATGGGGGAGGGGGGCAAGATATTAAGGGGGTTCAAGGGCTACCGCCCCCCAAAATTATTATTTTCCCCATGTTGAGCATTAGATTATAAATATCGTTTCAAACCATCAATCAAGTACAACTAAATATACTGATATAATTATAATCGGTTACAAAAACGACAATTATTGATAACTACCCTATCAAAAAGAGCATATTAATTTCATTGTCTATATTTATTTTCCAAGTCAAAAACAGTATTAGATATATTCAAGTCACGACGAGTGCAATCTAATAAAGAATACAACAATATTTGTGATTCAACAGACATCATCTATGCGATCTGCGCGAAAATTTATGAAATTTAGTTGAAGAAAAGTCTCTAACGCCGTTAAATCAACCAACAAACCAACCAAACTAATAATCCCCAAATTTACACAAATAAAATATTAGTTCTACAGCAAAAAGTTGAAGCAACAACCCATTTTCATCAAAACAAAGTTTCAACAGATCGATAATATTAAATCCCAATGAAAATTGCATATCTAATAAGCAAATCGAAATCACTCACCACTCATTTGCAAGCAGCAGCAGCAACAGCAGCAGTCCTACGAAGAAGAGGGCAAGTACCACGAAGCAACAGTTCTAACCAGGTCCACCAGAGGTAAAACGGTTCGGTGGAGAGCCGGTTCGATGGAGTCTGGAGTAATTGGCAAGAACTGTTCTTTTGTGTTCCGGATGTAATACAATTTTACAGTCTGGAGTAATACGGCTTTAACCTGAAAGACAAGAACTGTTGCTAACCTGAAAGACAAGAACTGTTCTTTTTTGCCTCTTCATTTCGTATTCTGTACTGGGGTCGGTCAGCACCGACGTGGCTCCGCCCCTGAAGTAGATCATACAAAAAGTACTGTACACAGATGCGAATGATATGATCATAATCTTAGTTATTGCAGCTTCAAATCATTGAATTGCAGCACTATACAACTAACAATTATACATAGCATTCAAGTTTTGAACATTTTCATAAGAAAATCAGATGGTGCTAGTTTGGAAAAAGGTTTTATGTTTTTTTTCCAATATTTATGCCAGGAAGAAAAGGAGGGAAACCGGAAATCCTGGTTACTCCAGCAAATGATGGAAGAGCAAGGAAAAAATGGTTATATTTCCTAAAAGGTGCGAAACAAGAAAAGATCATTTTCAATTTTATAGGTCAAAATCATTCTCCAAATCAACCACTTTTCTTATAAAATCATTCTCCAAATCAACCGCTTTTCAATTTATACCTTCCATATGTTTTTTTTTTAAAAACAACCCATTTTTGAACCAAGCATTGCCTTAGCATTTATGTAATTTATAAAAATGCAAAATAACGTGCAAAAGCGAAAATTATAAGCAGAAAATTGGAATATAGCTAAAAACATACGTTCTCCACGTTAAAAAAAAAACAGAAAAGGAGCAGATATCACGCACTGCAGCGACTGAAGTATACAAAAATTAAATCGAAGCTCCGCAAACTATCAATAAAATTTTGTGATATGACTAAAAAATATTGAGTGATCTGTATACAGAAAAATGATAAAAGAAAGAAAACAAATTTATCTGAAGAATGCACAGAGTCACGGGTACAAACTTCACATGGAAGATATGATTACCAAGCAGAAGTACAATATGATGTTAAAAAAACAAAAACCAAAAGACAATAAAAAATGGCATAACACTAAAACATCTTCAAAATATTCCCTAAATTCAGAAAAAAAAATCCTTCGCTTTATTGACTCCGAAAAGCCTGGCTAATGAATAATATTGATGTCTACCACTTAACAGTAGCATGGCATCAATGCACATTTTATATAATGATTTCACTATATATCCTTACCGCTGCCTTCTCCCTTCTCCTTGTCGCTATTGCTAATTTTTGGCTTCTTAATTTTGTCAGAGTATTTTGCAAAAGCAGCAGAAAGAGCAGATTTAACATCCGGTTCAGGCTTTTTATTAGCTTCTGAAGGTTTCTTGTTATAATCCAGTGTACCTGACATTTTGCCCTTATCGATATTGCTACCTTCCGCTGAAGGAGATTCTTCAACACATTTGTCCTCAGTGGGTACTTTGGGCTCAGCAGTGGCAGATCGTGCTGGCACACGTCGTCTGAACGGTTCATGAAATGTTTCATATAGTCTCCTCACCTGCAACGAAGGTTATTTGCCAATATTATAAACGAATGACTTTAGACTAACTGATTTTCGACCTTGGTATTCGTACATGTCCATGCGTAATAACATAAGACTGTTGATACCATACCTTACGCTCGCCAATGCCAGGACAACGAGATAAATCTTCCATGGAAGCATCCATAATCCCGGAAAGAGACTGCATTTCACATTTACAAAGGAAACTGAATGAATATTGGGTTTATTATTACTATTACTACTACTGCTGCTGCTATGCTTCATAATTTCTTAATTATCATAAGCTATATTTAGAGCGTAATATGTCTAAAGAGAATGTCCAACGCCTTACCCCAAAAGTTGAACCAAGGGTGATTACATCTGTCTTGTTAACATGTCGAACTGATGTAAGTGCATGAGTCAGCTACAAAATAAAAGAATTTTTCGGTGAGATGAACAAAAAGATGTACTACAGATATTTGGCATGCAATAGATGTAGCACGTTACAAAAACGCATAATGCCCTACCGAACGTTTACTCAACCACGCAAGCAGACATTGTCGATGCCTATCAAAAAAAGTGTAACCAGTAACAGTAACCATTACCAGTACAGACTTACAGCCCTAAATGTGTGCCTAGGAATTTTTATAAATAACATCAGCGAATTATGTCAGTACCAAACTCTGCGCACCTTTTTTTATTTTTCATTTTTTTCATTTTAATGTCTTAACCGAATCAGCTACCAAGTGGGGGCAGCAATGTGTACCCAAACATATATGCATGTGTGTGAGGGGAGGGGGAGAGAAAGATTCATGTCCTTACTATTGATAAAGAAATTTCATTGTATAGGATTTGCTAGTATCTCACTGTTTCAACTATGATCGAAATTAACCAAACCCATTTTATTTTTAATAATACAATTCATTCTTACTAGATTTCTGTGCATCGAGCAAGCTAGCGTGTCAGAGTGTATGAAAGGGGTAGGAAAGAAGAGAGGGAGAACAATCCAATGAGGAAAGTACCCGTGATAAATAATCTGTATCTGTATGCTCACGAATAAGATCTGGTGATTTGTTTTCATAAACCTTTATCGTCTCCAAGTAGCGAGCACACTCTTCCAAACTATTAGTACAAAATAAAACTTGACTTTAGCATTAAGGATTAAAAAATATATATACAAACAGTATGATAATTCAAAGCCAGCATCATCAATTTCTAGTTATGGGTGAATGAAAGTAAACTTTTCCCAAGTTGACACCTTTTGTGAATGCATTTTGCGTCTTCTTAAGATCATCAAAGCTTTAGTTGCAGACATTAGCATCACTCATAAGCCAGAACTAAGACAAATGCATGCATGTATTGTACGCAAGTATGTACGTATTATATATGCACAAAATGAATATGCTGATCATGTATTCTTCCTCCTTTTTAACTAGTACAAATAAAAGTATCTAATGTAAATTACACCCAAAAAAAATGTTGTATAATATAAGCGTTCCAAAGATAAAATTAATCAACAATAGTTTATCATAGTATTATTCCTTCCTCAAATATATCGTATTAAGCATAAATTTTATAATACGGAACTTATAACATTACAATGTGAAACTAACATATACAAATTTGACGAATCCCCAACAAGAAGACATGTAGAATAATAGATAAGTAAGTTACTTGAACATTTACAAATACCTCCAACCACACAGAAGAGTGCAATCATGAAGCATAGCAGTTTTTGTAACATCATGCAAAGGTTTAACAACATCCTCCTGAAATTGGAGACAGTTAAATAAAGCCAACCACATGGCATGACATTATAGTTTAACATGATCTCTCTAAAGTTGCTAATTCGAAAATGTTAAACATCAGATGTGCATAAAACTAAGTTGGACTAAAAAATAAGCTAGGCTTACCACATCAACATGGCATAACACCACACGAAGTTTGAAATTTTTCTGCAACTCCCTTATTCGGAAATATAGATAGTCTGGATGAAGAAGATGATATCGTAGGCTGCATATTAAATGAACTTACTAAGAAAGAATACAAAAGATGATGAGAGTTTTAAAACAGTTTTTCTCATATAAGCTTACATGATAAGTTTGTGCCAAAATTTTATACCAATGTTTTTGCAGTTCTGTCTTGCACGAAGTTCATTTTGAAAAGTACATTAATGCACTCGCATCAATTTATTGCATGATCTGTAACTTCAGCAGTAGACATATGATGTAGACAAAAAAAAAAAAAAAAAAAAAAAAACCAGTATTAACAGTGATTTTCCCCTGACCAGCAATGAGATACATGGGCAATGGCCTCTTTTTACACTTAATTTATAACACTTCCATCTAGAGTTTCTCCATGTAACTCTCATAATCTTGCTGATCTAAGAGTACTGCATTAAAAAACTTCCCAACTTGAAAAGAAAATCGTCTACAAATAAAGGTATCTTTAAATAATCTAGTTTAAAAAAAAAAAAAGAATTGAACAAAAAACTTTTACTGGTGTACCTTTATAATTGATTTAATCATTCACTGGTTAAAATTCTATTGTAATTTTCATGAGTCAGCTAAGCATGTCCTAAGCCTATTCTCCTTGTATAAGAAGAACACCAGCTGCAGTATGCAAGCATACCAGGACACCATGAACTGATGACCAAAACAAGTTTTAGAAGGGTGGTATTTCCTAGCACAATCTTTAAGCTTCAAACCCAACTAATCTTCTAGTTGCTAGGTTTCACAAAACAAATGTGCTTTTTTTTTTTTTTTTTTTAACTCTTTTAAAGTATCATAAAAGCATTTCCAAAATACTTGCAATGTCATTTTATGTTACCATTACCAGAAACACTAACATTTTATATTTTTATTTTGGGGCAAGGCAGAAACACTAATAATTCTTTTGCTAAATGTGTAAAACTTCAATCGGATTACAATATGTTAGCTTGATTACTAAATAAATATTGAACTAAACATGTTTTTGGTGTTTTTATTCTAGTTGTTTCGAATTTTAATATCTTCACAGTTATTGAGTTTTCTTTCAACTCGGTTTAAATTTGCTGTATTTTGTTTATATGTTTAGTTTGGAGATAAGAAGCTCAAAAACCAAAGAAATATTTGGAAGACAACAGTTTCCAATAAATTTACTTTTCTATTTGATAGATGACGTGAATTATTTAGGAGATTTCCATTTGACTCCGAAGTGAAAATGTACACATTTTTTTCTCCGGCTTTCACTTAGGATGTTAGTTAGTATGAAATATCCTTCATGTGTGTTTCAATCATCGTTAAAGACACATGATTAATCTTATATCTATACTGACATTTATCTCACATGAATGGATGTGCACACTGTGTGTGTCATACTCTAGTATATATAACTAGACTGAGCACATTAACCACAAAGGTTGGAGTTCACGAACATGTGTATCCAAGGTTTTCAAAAAGAGATTCAAATCGTGAATCGTAAAGTTCAAACTATGAATCGAAACGGGATTTAAATCGTAAATCATGGATTCAGAAAATATATATTTTAAATCTTGCACACTTTGAAATTAATTTTAATGTTTAAACTTATACATCTAAAACCTAAAACATCATTTTCTATCTTGTTTCGATTTTAATTTATTTTTAAATGATTAAAATAGGAATTGTAGACCCAAATAAGTATGTTGAATATATTAATTTGAATTGAATGGTATTTCTAAAGTGTGGTATCAACCTGGTTTGAATCGGAATATAAATCGAATCGTAAACGGAGAGATTCAATTCAAAACGGGATTTAAATCATAGGATTTTAAGTTTTTTAACAATAATATGTGTGTCAATTTCAACAATTCCCATCTCATCACATCACTTCGAATGTATTCAAAGATCATCTGTATATCAAAACATTCACAAACTACAGAATACAAGTTTTACCTTACTGCACTAAAAGTGTCTTTCTCGACGGGTGCAAGGTGGAAGAAAGCTAGTCGACAATAGTAGGATTTGGTTAGGTAGTTCGAATGTAGAATTCTTAACAGGAAAGTAAAGAGAGATAGTTGATACTATTATTAGAAGATGCATAAACATCCTTGTGCGTTCAAGAGACTAAATGGATGAGTTAGATGAAGGTGGAAAACACTGGCTTCAAATTGTGGTACACGGAAGTACATAACAAGAATGAGGTAGGCATATTGATTGACAAGAACCTTAAGAACGAAGTGGTCGACGTCAAAAGACGAAGGGACGTACTGTAGGAGGAGACTTCAATGGTCATGTTGGCTCATCTAGCAGGGGATTTGAGAGAGTACATGGACGTTTTTGTTTTGGCAGTAGGAACCAAGAGGGTGAAGATATATTGAATTTCACTTTTTCTTATGATCTCATGATTGCTAATACCTTCTTTAGAAAGAAACAATCGCATCTGATCACCTTCAGTAGTGACCAACATTCTAGTCAGAGTAACTTTGTCCTAACTAGAAGAGTCAGCAAACGAGATTGTGTTAATTGCAAGGTCATAACTGAAGAATGTGTCGTCTCATAACATCAGCTCTTGGTATGCGTATTTCATTTTCGGATGATGAAGGATAATAGAGTGAAGAATAGTAGAACGAGATGGTGGAAATTCAAAGGAGACACCTCGCAGGTGTTTAAAGATAGTGATGAGAGAAGGGGCTTGGAACGTGGAAGGAGAAACAAATGTCATGTGGAATGCGATGACAACTTGCATTCGGAAAGTGACTGTTGATGTGTTTGAGATAACAAGAGGAAATAAGCGAGAACCAAAAGATTCATGGTGGTGGAACAACGATGTGCAAAAGGCTATCAAGAAGAAAAAGGAATGCAACAAATGCATGCACCATCATAGAAGCGAAGAGAACATGCACAAGTACAAAGTAACAAAGAAGACTGGAAAGAGAGCGGTAAGTGAAGCAAGGGGTCGAGCGTATGAAGATTTGTATCAAAGGCTACGTATGAAGGATGGTAAAAGAGATGTCAACATAATAGCTAGGCTATGTAAGAGGAGGACAAGAGACTTTAACCAAATTAAACGCATTAAGGACAAAAACGATAGACTTTTGGTAAAGGACGACGAGATAAAGTACTTGGAGAGAATATTTGGATAAGCTTTTCAATGAAGAAAGTGATAGCTCCTCGATTGAGTTGAAAGACTCTGCCGACATCACCGATAGATATTTTGTTCGGAAAATTCAAGAGGCTGAGGTGAAGGGGGCGTTGAAACGGATGAAAAAGGAAAGTCGGCAGAGCCTGATGACATTCCTATTGAGATGTGGATATGCAGGGATAATCTGGCTAACTAAGTTGTTTAATAATATTTTCAAATCAAACAAAATGCCAGATAAGTGAAGGAGAAGCATTTTAGTTAGGGGTGGCAATTAGACCCGACCCGATGGACCCGGACCCGACCCGTCGGGTCTCGGTTCTAGGCGGATCGGGTTTTTTCGGGTCTAAACTATACATTTTAAGAATCTGGACCCGACCCGACCCGAGCTTCGGTTCGGGTCGGGTCGGGTCGAAGCTCGGGTCGGGTCGGTTCGGGTCCGGTTGAATAATAACATTAAAAATACATGTATTTCAATACTTTTTGTTCGGGTCTATGCGGGTCGGGTTTGATCGGGTCTTGATGGCATTTTTCATCACCCAGACCCGACCCGAGACCCATCGGGTTCGGTTCGGATTCGGGTCTTTTCGGGTCGGTTCGTTTCGGGTTTTCGGTTCTCGGTTCTAATTGCCAGCCCTAATTTTAGTTTCAATCAGAAGATACTCAAAGTTGCACAAACTACAGAGGAATTAAGCTTATGAATCATACAATGAAGCTTTGGAAGAGAGTTTGCGAGTAGCGTTTGAGGAAGTTGACAAGTGTCTCTAGGAATCAATTTGGTTTCATGCCTAAAAGGTCAACCATTGAGGCGATTTTATTGATTAGACAACTTTATAGAGAAGTACAAGGAGCAGAAGAAATAACTTCACATGGTTTTTATTGATTTGTAGAAAATTTATGATAGAGTACCGAGGAAGGTTATATGATGGGCGCTAAAAAAGAAGAGGGTGTCATCAAAGTACATTACTCTCATCAATGATGTACGAGGGAATTGTGACTAGTGTCAGAGCATGATGGTGAAACCAATGACTTTCCTATTAATATACGGTTACATCAAGGTTTGACTTTGATCCTCTATATTTTTGCATTGGCTTGGATGGAATCACAAAAGCTATACAAGGGGAGATTCTTTGGTATATGCTCTTTATTGATGATGTTGCGCTGATTGATGGAAGTAGAAGAGGGGTTAATAGGCAACTGAAATTGTGGAGGGAGACCTTAGAATCGAAAGGTTTCAGGCTTAGCAGAACTAAAACATGATATATGAAGTATGAGTTCAGCAATGTCAGGTCAGATGACGAAGAGATCACCCTAGCCGGTCGAGTAGTACCTAAGAAGAAATACTTTCGATATTTATGATCTATCTTGCAAATTGACGGGGAGATTGATATAGATGTTAGTTTTAGAACTCAAGCAGAATGGTTGAAATGGAGACTAGCATCTGGCATTCCTTGTGATAGGAAGATTCCTCTGAAGTTTAAAGAAAAGTTCTAAAGAACAACAATCAGACTTGGGATGTTATATGGTGTAGAATGTTGGCCTACAAAAAGGCAACACATGCAGAAGATAATTATAGCAGAGATGCGTATTTTGCGTTGGTGTTGTGGGCATACTAAACGAGATCAGATTAGAAATGAATATTTGAAACAAACTTGGAGTTACACCTATTGAAGAGAAGTTAGTCCAATATCGCTTGAGATCGTTTGGACATCTCCAACGTAGACCGCATGATGCACCCGTGCGTGCTGAAATTATAGACCGTGTCGAAGACCCAAAAAGATGTAGAGGTCGACCTAAAATGACTTGAGAGGAGATAGTAAAAAGAGATTTAAGAAATTGAAGTGTATCTGAAGAGCTGGTATCGAATAGGAGTGCATGTAAGATAGCAATCCATGTACCAGAACCATAGTTTTTTTTTTTTTTTGTCACATTACAACTACTTTTATTATCTTTTTAATTATTTTAAACTTTATTTTACTTTTATTGAAGCTTTTAACCTTTTTTTTTCATCTTTAGACAACGCCAACTTGTTTGGGACTTATGGTTTTGTTGTTGTTGCACTAGAAGCGTCAATGATAGATCCTGGATTGCAGTACTGAGCAGAATAACGTACTACTTGATAATAGATCAAAAGTTATGAACATGCTCAATGTTCAAATTTGAATGAAGATAAACAAAAGTATCTCCTATAAATCAAGACAGGATACAAGTGTTAGTTGAGGTACCTTAGGTATAAAGCGCAGGAACTCTGACCTAACAAGTAGTCACATACAATATCAGCAAAGACCCATCGAACATTCCGGATGTGCTTAAGCAAAGGGTTTCCCTTCTGCAAAGTTCACAAATGATAACTTTCAATATTTAGTTTTAGTGAAGCAATTCTCTAGTTAATTTTACTGAACTCTCAAGGGCCATTTGTATTCCTCGATAACTACTGTTTAGTGTATAGTGTACAAGAAAACTAGTTCAAAGCTCAAACTGCTTGCTTATATGCCTGCAGAATAATTAATTGTAAAAAGCAGGTCATCACATTCTAGTGCATCTGTATGTGTAAATACTGCGAAGTGTTTGTCGATCCATGCTCTCCTGGACTACCATGACATATCTACATGTTAGGAGGAAAAGGTAATTAATTACCTGTCTATGACTAACAAGGATCGCATTCCGATTCTGAACAACAGTGTTATTACGATTCAAACTTGAATCATTAGCCGAAGAAGGTGGCGCGGACGAAGGTGGCGCCGAAGATGATGGCGCCGACTCCGACGCAGTCCTTAGAAGGAAAAGAAATCAAAATCACTACCAGGGTTATGCACTAACTGAATAATAAGAGGGGGAAAGTGGATAATGACGCCAAAATAATCACCGAATGAGTTCATCCTCGGGTGGAGCAACGTAAAATTCAGAAGATTTGAGGAAAGAAAAAGCTTGAGAGAACGAGGGAGGACGGTTCGGAGTTTGTGAATTGTATGGTTTTGGGTCAAAACTGCTTCCGCTGCCGCCGCCGCCGCCTCTGTATACTTCTTCATAAGAAGGGATTTGAATTACGTTCTTCCTTTTTGATTCATACGAATTCTGATTAGAGGTTTCGTTTTGATTCTCGTTTGGCTTCTCCATTTTCTGGTTGCTGTTTCGAGGAGGAGGTTTGGTTTGGGCTTGCAACGGTGGCACCCTTTGCTCCCAGGCTGGATCGTCGTATATAAAAGTACTGCCGTTTCCCTTAGAATTGAACCGCTATTTTTACCGTTTTGCAAATATGAATGCGCAAAGGTTTGAGCTTCAATTACCAGTTTGGGAACCATTTAAACTTCGAGGATTGTTCACATTTGGTTAAAAGGGATCAATTTTAATTTAGTGTATAATTATTACGAGAATATAAAATAAATTAGTCTTCCGTTAAACATGTAAATTAAAATTTTGATATTAACCCCCTATGATCTTCATTGTAAAAAACCATAAAACCAAAACATTAATTAATACTTACAATTTATAGCTGCATATAAAAATAAAAATTAAATGTAATTAATGTAATGGAGACACAAGAAAGTTCCGTGATAGATCGGAAGGCATCAGATCAAGTAATTAATTGTAATTAATATGTTCAATTTAAATTAAATGCAGAAACGAAAATTTTAATCTAACATGTTGCGTATTTTATATTGTTGTTTATTTTGTCAACGAACTTTTTTGTTTGCAATTGTTTTTTTTTTTAATTCTGGAAGAACGTGTTTGTAATTTACATTGAATTTAGTACGTTAGGTTTTGACCCAAGTGACGAGCCAACGACATTTAGGTCCCTTTTTCGTTTTCTTTTAAAATAATCTAGACTCCCCCTTAATTAAAAAAAAAAAAAAATTAAGCTAGAGTCCCCTTAAAATTATCCCTCTCTTAACCAAATGTGGAGTCCCTTTAACAATCCCCTTGAAGTTCACATTTTAAAATAAATACAAATTCCATTTTAAATCTAATGTAAATTTCGAATACACTTCAGATTCATTTAAAACAAATTTATATCTCATTTATAGTTTTAAACAAATTTGTAATTCAAATGAAATTTAAAGTAATTCAAATCTAAATCTAAATTAACTTAAAACTAATTTAATTTTCGTTCAGTTTAAAACAAGTTTAATTGCCTAATTTCATAAATTGAACTTTATTTCAAATTAAATTTCAGCAAATTTAATTCATAAATTCAAGTCTTTAAATTCAAATTTATTTACGTATTTGATTTTAATTAATCTAAACGAATGAGTATATATCATTTCAACTCATAATAAATACTATTAGTATACCATTTCAACCTATTTCGAGTTTTCAAGTCCAATTACGTTATAAGACCATTGAAAGGCAACAACATTTCGATGATCTATAATATGATGCCAGCGATATATCACAATAAACAACACAATATCATCCGTCATCGAAGTTAATAAATTCACATATACAATCAAGGTACATGTCAATATATAACATAAATATCATACATCAACGAGTTCGACTATCGATAAAATTCAAACTTAATATAAAATAAAATTTCAATCAATGAAATCTCAAATTCGTGAAATTTAATCTATTCCAATTCACTATTGAATGCTGATAAATTCATTCAAAATAAATTTCTAATTTCGATTAAAATGACAAAATTTTCATTTTAATTTATTCTAAATTCAATATGATAAATTTTCGATTTAAATTTAATATCATCATTACATATACCATGAACCAATCAATAAACATCAAATCAATTAAATTTCAGTATAAGACGTCGATTAACGACTATGTCAAATATCAATGTTTATTTTAAAACATTCAATAACATTTTAATAAATTAACTAGCATAAATATGTAATATGCATTCAGTCGATTTAATTCATGTAAAAACATAAAACATGAATTATAACTTTATCTCCGAAAATTTGGAGAGAAAAATCGAATGGAATAGAGCGGCATGAATGGAAAATGCAAACTCGACTACGTAACATCAGCATCCATGACAACATCCACGCAAATCATATTAAGTTCGACCAGTTCAAGTTTTAACCATTAAGTCATTCCAAGCGTAGTTCATTGTCTTTCAAAAACATAGTAAACAAAAAAATAATCACCACTTCGAAAACCTCCATCTTCCGTTCTTCCCAACAACGACGTAAGAAAATTGCAAAGGCAATCCAAGAAAATAATGGTTGAACTAATTAGAAAACAATGTAAAGCAAACTAAAAAAATTCAGAATCCAACTAAGATAGAAATCCAAGTCCAAAATATTGTTGGCTACCTTAGAAAGAATAGAAGTGCATGAACTGTTGAGTTACCCTTAAAGCTAACTGGATTTAAACTACTTCCTCACATCGTCGGGCATTGCCAAGCATGCAACCTATTCGAGTCACGCCAGGAGCCAAGTGCACATGGGTGAGGGTGGTTGCACGAAGTTGAGAAAGGGTCGGGTAATGTGACGGTGGCAAGAGGATAGAAGTAGATTGTGATATGAAGGTAGAGGAGTTGCACAACTAAGGTGGCAGTGGGTCAAGCCATGGTGTCGGGTATGGTCAAAGATTAAGAGGAGAGAGGGCAGAGCAAGTTGAGGCGGCGTGGATGGAGGAGGAAAGGACTGTGTGAGGAGGAGGAAAGTGGGTGTAATGACCCTAATTTTTCATATACATACTGAAATATGGTAACTGATAAAATAATTGAATATAAATATATGTGAATGAATTATGTATCCAAGTGTGCATGTGCACACAGGACATGCACAAATTTATATGTACAAAATCTGAAAATATATATAAGAGGGTGATCACATAAATATATGTGTGATTAAATGTCTTATGATATATATATACACATTTAAAAAGTATAATAGCTTTTATAAATAAAAAGTTTGTATACGTGTATGAAACCAATATACAAAACTGAGAATAGAAATGGAAGTTACAGGAATAAATATGACAGGTTATTAAACTTATACATACGTAGTTTGGTTAAATACACCAAAATATTTATGAATAGCATGAAATACATGTCATGAGTGTGTGCGCGTGTGTCTATATATATATATATATATATATATATATATATATATATATATATAATTCCTCTTAGCTAGCAAATGTTAAATGTTTTGTTTATCCTGAACATGCCATAATGCAAAAACATCCAAGAACTCAAAAAGAAAGATAGTAACATGCGAAAGCCTAGACACATGAATAAAAATGGTAACCAAATAAATAAGATAAGGTGACTTATATAAATATATGTGCAAACAGATGAAAGGGCTGATTGGTAAATGGTTGAGAAAAATCACACAAATAGTATGCACTAATTTAAATGGGATGGCATGTGATCCAATAAACATGCCATATGTGTGATCCAGGGGCAAGAATGGAAAATAAAAGAGAATCTTTTCTCTACACCAATACTGCACCCGGCCATAGCAATGGAAACATTTACATTTTAAATTAAAGAAGGAAGAAAGAATGCAGTTTTTGACAGGACAAAATAGGTAGAACCAGCATCTATAAACACCCTATAGGGATGGCTATAAATAAATCTCATTATAACAGGAAATGAGTTAGTCGTTTTCTCCTTCACAAAAACAAATGATAAAACAGATCATGGCAGTAACAATGGCAACTAGGAACTTGGGGTTGTTAGGCAATTTTACTCTTCAGTAAACTAAAAAGTAAGATGGGGCGATGGAAGCAGCTTCTAGGAGGAAGCATGGAGCCAGATTAGATCAGAAAACAGAGGAATTATGTGAGCAATCTCACTCAAACCCAAGGCATTAAGTCCTATAAATAAAGGCAGCCAGACTTTTATGCTAAATTTATTTTTGATCTAAATTACTGAGTCATGTTTTCAATTCAAATTCTTTCTTATGGACTTTATATGAGTTGTTTAATTTCAGCATATGGGTTCTAATCCTTTCTCTTTGATATGAACCCAGGTCACACTAATATATTATATACAAATGTTTGAAAACCCCAAGCTGTTGGTTCATGAGCTGTTGTAAGTAATATTAATAGGTGAAAAAATCATGAAAAAAAATATATGGCTGCAATATACATATTTTTGACACCAAAAATTGGCACAACACCCAAAGAAAGGGTTTTGTAAAGAATAAGTGAAGATGAATGAATATAAAACTAAAAATAGAGTAAATCACACACACATTTATAGTGGTCCTGTGTAAAAGAGCCTACGTCCACTTTATAATCTCTTATATACTTTATCAACTATTACAGTTAGAATAGTTACAATGGCAATATAACAAGAGATTATCAAATATACAGAAAAATGCTATCATTTTTCCAAAAGTCCTTTCTCATGAGTCCAAAAAGGGTATTATAGACGATACAATGCATATGTTGGCTGGAATACGTATATCGCGATCCAAGGTAATAGGAGAGCCTGAAGAGCTGTTCTTCTCCTATGGAATCGATGTAATTTGAATTTATGATAACAGGTGGTAGCTGATCCGATCTATGTGGAAGGCGTGGAATAGATGAAACCGGGCACGAGCTATTCCTTATGCAGATACTCAATTTGGGATTAAGTATGTCTTGACTCATTCAGTCCGATAATTGCGGGTCCCAATCGAGATGTAGGCTAACTTTCTGTATCAAGCTTAAAGGAGCTGGAGCTAGATCGTCCACCAACTAGCCTATCTCTAAACAATAGCCATTCCGTTCAGGTTTCCTTGGCACAGATCCGTAATGCCAATAAACCTTGATTAGCTCGCTGAAAGGCCCATCAACATGTTGCCCCCTAAAGTATGTTGCGTCGAGAACGAGGTATGCTTTGAACCGGTTCAATCTAAATTATTTTCTTTGCACAGATATGAAAGTCTCGTAAAGGTTGGCTCGGACTGTCTCTTCATGAACCATGAGGACCGAAACTGACATATCAAATGCCTCGGAACTCCGCACCGTCTCAAGTAATAACGAAGCCTTACTGCCATACTTCTTTTCAGTAAATATTGGTTCGTTTAATGGTTTGACACGTTAATCGAATCTGATGCAGCGGTCATTTCATTTGAATACAAAGAGTTACTCCGCGGTATTATAAGATGATGACCCACCTCACTTCTTTTTATCACCTTTTACTTCGAAATTTTTCTACTCAAGAGAAGAAATAGTGAGATTATCTTCATCTTCAACCAAGATCATTTCTTCTACTAATTCTTCATATATGAACCGATTCTTCCTTCTAATTTCTTATTAACACATTCCTACATAATTTCTGTTCATAATTTCTCTTCTTTCCACCTTGTCATAACTCGGATTTCACTTAGTCCATGGTTGGAGTCACTGATGTTGGATCGCCAGAGTCAGGGGCGATGCGGCCATCGGTGGTGATTCTGATACCATTGTGGCAAAAATCCGATGTTAATGAGGCTGCCAGGCCGAAATGGTATGAAGGTGGAGAGGTTTCCCGCCTTTTCAAATCGTCATATGGATTTGTCAAACCCTCGGACACGTGTCCATGTTTGAAAGGGTGGAAATAATGATAGCGATCTTCACACAGTCTGGCATATAGGGACAAAAGTGATTTTGTGATCGTCGTTTACCAAAATAGCATTGTAAGGCAAAATTAACCATTTTTGAAACAATTTTTTTTAGGTCGATCACCATGGTCGGGATACTGGATGTCCGCAAACAAGGTCCCAGCAAAGGCAAAGAATTGTCTTATCCAGTTACAATAGATAGTTCCATCAAGCCTTTGGCCAATGCTGAATCTAATTCGAGCGCCAGCACTCGGGATGGGTCGACACAATCATCCACTATCCCCGAGACAATAGCCGAGTCGAGTGAAACAGCAACCACCTCAGCAGCGCCCGACACACTTCCAAATGCGCTGGTCTTAGAAAATCCTCCAAATGTTCATAAGAGCAAGATGACCCTTAAGTGTTTGCAAAATATTTTCGCTAAGCACAACAACCCTTGGAAGAGTGTCTCTCTTCATACGGAATGGGACCGCCCTCATAATCCCCCAAAAGGTTTTATGGCACTGTCTTGTCACATGTGTACTATTGGGGTTATTCCCCTCTTTCCTCCGTTCTTTGTCGACTTCCTATGCCGAATGAATTTAGCTTCGATACAGTTTCATCCAAACGCTTATGGAAATCTGCTATCACTATATTATCTGTTCATGAGGCATTTGGGATACCCCCCGGCCTAGCTTTCTTTTTGCTTTCAAGCATAACGAAAAGAATTTCCCTTCCTATCTTTATTTCGAGGCTGCCCGCAAAGTTGTCAAAGAAATTCCAAGAAAGGTGGGGGATACAAAACATGATTGGTTCTACGTCAAACAACAGCAAGGATGCGCTCATTGTTGGCTCCAATGTAATAAGTTCCCCATTTTATTCATCATGTCCATGGCGGAATTTCTTATATCAATTGCTTCTTTTGTAGGAGAAAAGCCGAAGATATCTAATGAGGGAGTGTTCGAAGAACGCTTCAAAAAACTGTCTGATTGATGCTCATGATCTACACTAGTACGGTCTTCTAAACAAGAACATGACATTGGGACCTCGGAGAAAGGGGTCTTCTTCGACCACTCCTTGTCAGAAGGGAACATCAGATGATGAATGGGCATCGTGCCAGATCAGGGAATCTTCCTCCCTCCCCTTACTCGAGGGAAAAAAGAAGTTTCGCAAGTTGGGGAAGATATCTGCTCCCAAAAGGAGACTGTCTCGAGAGGCCGACCTTCCAAACAGGCAAAAAGGCTCTGCCAAGGAAACTTCGGGAGAGGTCCAAGAGGAGTTGGTCGAGGGCGATCTTATCGATCAACATTTGAAAACTCCTTCTCCCATTCGGTGTCTAAAGAACTTGAACATGCGCGATGATATTATCTCCTTACATAATTTGGATCCCGATAGCTTCTTCGCCACCCAGTCTGGGGAAGTTTCTATCCCTGCCGAGCCCGAAGATATTGAAGGTATGGAACCTAATTAACTTAGTCACTCAGCACCGGTACTATACGTCACGGTACCATTTTCTCTTGTGTAAATCGAATCTTAGTCATATTCATTGCCTAGTTATTGTTGCTTCCATTTCGGTAGATGGCGAACCAGCTGGACCATCTTTGCAACAAGTCGGGCAAGATGATGATGATGAAGACAACAACAACAAAAGAAAGAAAGAAAAGGAAGAAAAAGAAGAGAGAGGAAGAGAGAAGCAAAGACAAAGGGATTTGAAAAAGCACTAGTAGATACACGATGGGGGAGAAGGAGATAGGAGCAAGTCCAAGAAGAGAAAAGATCATAAGTCCCCCGAGCATCGAACCCCTCCTCATACCCAAGGTAAGACCCCCAAGGGCGGTGATGAGGATAAACCTCTCGGGTTATTCTAAATCGTTCCAGACTCCCGATCGATCCTTCTCTGGACACATTTTCCGCTGACTGCATTAAAGTGCTAGAGGAGGCCTTCCCTGACCTCGTTTTCACCGAAATCGGGCTTGCCCCCGAGCTACAGCTAATCCCACTAAATTTTTGCCATCCATTCCGAACTAACCTTGACCATGCTTTATCCTAATATGATGTAATGCATGACTATGCTATAAAAGTTTGTGGGGTACTAAAGAGAAAGCTTATCGAGAATGCTGGTTTGAAGAGGGAAATTGAATGCAACAAGAAAACCTTTGGTTGGCTTGAAAGGAAGATAGCGGAGTTTGAGTCGTAGGTGGAGACTATTACGGAGGAATACAAGAAAGCTTACGAGGAGCTAAACGCCCATCTTCAGTTGAAGAATCAAGAGTGCGATGATTTAAAGGCAGAGGTTGAAAAATTAAAGGGCGAGGGAGGTCGACTAGATTTAGAAGTGCAAAATCTTAAAGCCCTTCTTAACTCATCTGATTTGAATAGAAAGCGAGTCGAGGAGAATGCTGCTGCTGCAATAGAATCTGTCAATAACCTTCGGCTTCAGCATGAAATAGACGTTCGTACCATCAAATCCGAGCATGCTCTAGAGATATCTAACATGAAGAAGAGACATGGGGGCCAAGCCCTTGCATTCTTTACGAGGGTCCTTCGTCATAGGATCCTGTCTTGGATAACGGGCTACGAGAAGGTTTTGACAGACACTTGGAAAGTTTTCATAAACGAGGAGAGGAGCGCAGCAAAAGGACAACCAGTGAATGAGGAGGCTTTAATGAACCGGTTTTTGAATGATGATGAACGAGCAGTGTTAGCTGAGGGAAAGAGAAAGGAAAAGAGGCAGCAGAGGAGGAAAGCCGCCGTAGAGCAAAGGGGAAGTCGGTCCTCGAAAGAGGTGATAGTAGTAGCCGGGCTAAGACGCCCTTTCTATTTCCTTCCGCAAACATCGAGACGAGTTCGACTTCTATTGACCCATCCAGGGTTGCTGATGAGAAGCCAACCAGGCCCAATCTCGGAGGTAAACTTATTCACTTCTCTTTTACTCCAAGTTCAATTATTTAGTCACCATTAATATCTCCTATTGTAGGTTCTTCATTGGCGGAGAAGGATATCCAGGCAGGAACTGCGACAACGGAGAATGATAACACTAGGGAGACAGTCGAAGTCTAGGAGGAGAAAAGAGGCCAGAGAGAGCCATCAAAAGATGATGACGTCGAGATGGTAGGAGAGAGAGGGAATCATCCTTCCATGGCCGAAATTAAAGCTAGAAGTGAGAAAGATGTTTTGTCCATGAAGCCCAAGCCATCTGAAGAACCTTTGAACCCCTCCGAGCTATTCCCCCGACCATCCTTTCTTCGATCAACGTACGCCTTTTCGCAGATACAACCAACCTAAAGAATGAGGTGCAGCATCAGTCCCCACTTCTTTTGGTTCCATGCTTAAGGGGTCGAAGCCTAGGTCGGCCACCACTGAGGAGATGTTGGAGATGATCAGTAGAAGGAATTGGAAGATATGACCGAGCGTGGGAAGAAATCACCTCAATCTTAAAATATTTTCATGGGAAATTGGTTCTTAGGCCCTTTGGAAGTCTTATGCGAGTGCAACCCTCACGTTTGTTGTTATTAAGACTTGTAATGTAGTCTGTGGATGACAGTTGGTTGTACCTGCATGTAACAACATTTTGTAAGCACTTTATGTTAATATTAACTGAAATTTGTGCCTTTTCTCTTTCCTTTAAGTATTTTTTGCTAATATGTTGAAATGGGAGTAACATTCCCAACTTGTCTCAACCTTCGAGGGCTATTTGCGACCCTATTGTCCCCAGCGTAGTGGGGGTCTGGTATGGTCGTAAAATTCTCCAATTTTACTTAGAATTTGATTCCCCCCAGTCTGGAAGCCAAGCGTCCTTAAGTAGGAGTATCTTTAGTCATTTATACTTATCCTCTGGTCGGTGAAGGTTAGAGTTCTAAGTATCGAGTGGTCTTTTATAGGGGTGCACCTTTAACTCTTGTCCATCGTTTATACTCGTTGCCATGTCGAGGGAGTTAAAGCTATTTTCAAACAATCAATCATTGTGTTTGGGTCGATGTCATCATTACTTTTAGTCAATAAAGTAGGACCCAAAAGTTGGTCGATCAGTCTAAGTTTTGGATCGTCTTTTCTAGTTTTTATTGTTTTCCAATGAAACCGACCCGTTTAATCATGGGTCAGCATGTCTAGTCATCAATGTTTGACCTAGTGTCGGTTGAATCACAACATTTAACCATTATAGTTGATAAATGAACAGGAAAGGAGACTTTTATTCATAAATTATTGCGAGTGATAAGTCATTGCTTATTGCAATACAAAAGCAAATAAAATAGAAATGAAAATAAAAATCCTAAGAAAGATAAGGCCGTAAGTGCTCTACATTCCATGCTCTCTGAAAAGGCTTGCCATCAACAGTCGATAGCCTGAAATTTCCATTATCAAGTGTATGTTGAATGACATAGGGCCCTTCCCACTTGGGTCCCATATGTACGGGAGTCTGAAAGATCTGCTTTAGGACAAGATCACCAACATCGAAGGTCTTGTGTCGAACCTTCTTATTGTAATATCGAGCAACCCTCCGTTAGTGGGCTTCGACGCACAAGTCAGCCTATTCTCTCATTTCATCAATCATATCTAGCGAGTCTAAGAGAAGGGCTTTGTTCTATAAGGGGTCATAGTATGTGGTTATATGGGAAGGAACTTCAAGTTCGATGGCGATGACAGCCTCAGATCCATAGGACAAAGCGATAGGAGTGTGTCCAGTAGCAGTCTTATGGGTGGTCCGATATGCCCAAAGAGCTAGGGGAAGTTCGTCAACCCATTTTCCTTTAGCTCATTTCAGTCTCTTTTTCAGGATGGATTTGATTATTTTATTAACCACTTCGATTTGTACATTAGATTGCGGAAGGGAAATCACGGTGAATTTCTTCTCGTTGCTATATTTTTCACAAAAATCTCCAAATTCTGAACTATCGAGAGTCCCATTTTCCATAATAATAGTTCGAGGTATTCCATATCAGCATATGATATTTCTGACAATGAAGTTAATGACCCGCTTTGTTGTGATCTGGTCATCTTTTCAGCTTTGGCCCAATTTGTAAAATAATCTACTGCTACGATAGCGTACCTTGCCCCCCTTTCAAAATGGGCTTGGTTCTAATGATGTCTATCCCCCATACGACGAATGGCCACGGGATGACCATTTGGGTGATCTCAGTTGGTGGGGCTCGTGGAATCTGTGCAAACCTCTGGCACTGATCACATCGTTTAGAGTACTGGTTGCATCCTTACCGAGAGTCGCCCAGAAATACCCATACTGCAATACTTTCCTGGCCAGTGTTTGCCCCCCCGGTGTGTGTGCCGCATTCTCCTTCGTGTACTTCTTTCAGTATCCTTCTAATATCATCATGGGCTACACATCTGAACATGGGCATGGAGAAAACCCGTCTGTAGAGCTGATCTTGTTGGACAACATACCTAGACGCCTACCGTACGACAACTCGTCTTTCATTTGTTTTCTTGGGAAGAGTGCCATATTGGAGGAAATTCTTAATGGGAGTCATCTAAGATTCTCTTTCAGGCTCGGCTTCCTATTGGTCGATCTCCATCTGCATGGTGCTCGGGATGTGAAGAGTCTCTATGGGAACCAACCTCGTTTCACTTGGGTTGTCTGAACTAGCAAGCTTTGCCAACTTATCTGCATTTCTATTTTCTTCCCTGGGAATTTAAGGGATGCTATATCAGTTGAAATTACGTAACAACTTCTTGACCTGCTTAAGATAGGAAGTCATTCGAGCTCCTTTGGTTTGATATTACTTTCGAACCTAGAATATCACAAGTTGTGAATCACAAAAAAATCATGAGTGATGTTATTCTTAGATCCTTTCTGAGTTTGAGCCCGACAATCAAGGCCGTGTGCTCGGAGTCATTGTTGGTTGCCAAAAATTTTAATCTCAGGGCGTAAAAAAGAGATCGCCCCTTGAGAGATAATAACACCACGCCGGCTCCCGAGCGTCTGTCATTACGAGCTCCATCTGTGTATAGTTTCCAGACGTCCAACCTTGGCTCGGTATCTAGGGGTTCGGTATTATCTTCTGAATTCCGATCTTCCGGAGTTGTAAATTCAGCTATGAAGCTGGCTAGGATTTACCCCCGGATGGATTTCAGCGGAACAAAAGTCAAATCGAACTGGCTTAATTCGATGTTCCATTTAAGCAGCCTCTCGCTTGCCTCAGGTCGCTGCAGACTTGCCAAAGAGGTTGGTCAGTGAATATTTTAATGGGGTGAGCCTGGAAATAGTGTCGAAGCTTTCTTGATGCAATCAATAGACTACATGCGAGTTTCTCGTTCTTCGGGTAGTTGTTTCGACCCTTGTCAATTTTTTGCTGACATGATAAACCAGTCGTTGCACCCGGTCCTCTTCATGGATTCGGACCGAGCTGATTGCGTGAGCGGATACTACTAGATATACAAACAAATCTTTGTGATCGATCGATTTAGATAAGATGGGGGGTTTCTCCAAATGGTCGAGCAGGTTTTGGAAGGCTTCGACACAATTTGATGTTCAAGCGAAGTTTTGTTTTCCTCTTTTAATTAACTCAAAGAAGGGTAGGCATTTGTCGGTCGCCATGGAAATAAATCGACCTATTGCTGTAACCTTACTTGCTAAGCTTTGAACATCCTTGATCCTTCTAGGTTTCTGAATTCCTTTAAGGGCCAAAATCTGATCTTGGTTGATATCGATCCCTCGAGAACTAACTATGAATCCCAGAAACTTGCCTAACGCTACTCCGAAAGAACACTTTAAAGGATTTAATTTCATTCCATACCTATGGAGGATGCCAAACATTTCTGACAAGTCGTTTACGTGGTCGGATGATTGTCTCGACTTTACCAGCATGTCATCCACGTATACCTCCATCGTCTTCCCTATCTGATCGTGGAACATTCAATTGACTAGACGCTGATATGTGGCTCCAGCATTCTTTAAGCCAAACGGCATGACTACATAACAATATAGTCCAAGATTCATTATAAAACTAGTATGCTCTTGGTCCGAGATGTGCATGGCAATCTGGTTGTACCCCGAGTAGATATCCATAAATGAAAGGAGTTCATGACCTGCCGTTGAATGAACCAACTAATCAATCCTAGGTAAAGGAAAGCTGCCTTTAGGGAAGGCTTTGTTCAAGTCAGAAAAATTGATGCAAGTCTGCCACTTCCTATTAGCCTTCAAGCACTGGGTTGGCTATCCAGTCAGGATAGGTCAAGTCCCGTATAAACCCATTAGCTTGTAGCTTTCCAACTTCCTCCTTCAGGGCCGCAGACCTTTCAGGGCCGAGAATTTGCCTCTTCTACTTTATAGGGGTATACTTCAGATTAATGCTGAGGGAGTGAGTTATGAGGAAGGGTGAGATCCTACACATGTAAGTGTGGGTCCATGCAAACATGTCAAGATTTGCATGGAGAAACTCAGTCAGTTCCCTCGTCTAGAGGGAATAGAGATGAGATCCAATCTTCAGAACCTTGGTGGGGTCGTCCCTGTCGATCGAGATCTCTACGGTCGCCTCATTCGGGGCTGCCTTCCTACATCCCGGTACTTAGTCCTTTCTTGGGTCTATATCCTCGACTTCACAGATGGACGGTCCCGACCGAGATGTTCTCAGTAGGTTCTATGCTTCTTTCCCCTCCACAAGAGGAGAAGATTCTTCAGGTTCTTTGCTACTCTTGCTTCGTAGCTCTTTTCATTCTGCCAAGTAGCAGACTCCTCCTGTTACTTGATCTCCTCATACTGTCCCGATTCCACCATCAGTCGGGAATTTCAAAAGCAAACACCAGTGAGCGACACATGCCATGAACTCAGCTAAGGCCAGTCGTCCCAGAAATGCATTGTATTAGGAGTTGATGTTCATCACAACAAATGGCATAATTCTAACTCTTCGGCGGTCTCCATGTCCCAATTCTGTAGATAGCTTAACTTGGCCGACTAGTTCGGTAGATGCTCCATTGAAACTGCATATCTGGCCAGTACACGACTCCAAGTCCTTCAGCTCCAGTTTAATTTGGTCATAGACTTGTCTAAATAAATACTGAGCTTCCATTTTCGACCAGAACCTTGCGCACCATAGCTGGTCCAATAATGGTTGTTATCACCAGTGGATCGACGGTTGGAGCCTCTATGTCGATCGACTCCCGATCACGGATGATGATATCGTCAGTCATCTTCTTTCTTTGCTTAACGGGACTTGCAGCTTCTGGGGGACTTACTTCTGCAACGTCCAGGTGCTTTGCAGAAATCACATAACGTTACATGTAACCTACAAGATGCGGTCATCCGATAATAGCGTTAATCACAATCCCTTCTCCCTTCTCTTGGGCGATGGCTCGAGGTATGGCCTGACTTTGTTTGGGTGTTAAAGTCCCTTGCCCTGTGTCTCTTGAGGCTATTTAATATTCATCAAGTTTTCCTTCTCGAATTAACTTCTCGACGATGTCCCCAAGATGTCGACATTCGTTGGTCATATGTCCGTAAATTTCATGAAATAAACAAAACTTCCCAGTCGCCCACTCCTTCTCAATAGGGTCACACAGGGGCGGCTTTTTGTACTGCACTGTACTACAAGTATCAAGATAAATGTTCTCCAGCGTGTCTTTCAAGGCTGTATAGGTTTCGAAAACCTGGAATAAAGGTCGTTTTCTGGCATTCCCTCTTTGTCCAGGGTTTCCGCTGGCTTCCTTCGATCCTCCACCATTTTGCTTTACGTGGTTCCCAACATTCGCTTCTACCTTCCCTGAGTTATCTCCAGATTGTTTGACCGCGACATTGTTCTGGATGGGTTTGGTAGATACAACTTTCGGCTCATCCTCCTTATCTAGTTGTGCGTCCTCCTGCCTCAACCGGATGTTAGCCTTTTCAAAGAATGTTTCGATTGATGTGGGCGGCTTCCTGATCTAATACTTTCTGAGCTCTATTCTCTTATCAACATCGTCGACCATGGCCATCAGGACGGTTTCATGATCAGGGTTGCTTACTTCGGTGGTAGCCCTGTTGAATTGATTAAGATAGTTTCTCAGGGACTTGCCTCTTCCCTGCTTGACCACTGAAAGAGCCATGACAAGCTTCAATTTGGAGGCATGGAGATAACATTGATTCAAGAATTTCTCACTCAAATATTTAAAGCTCGGGATCGACCTTGGAGGAAAACGTACAAACCGCATGAATGCCACTTTGCTCAAGAAAATTGGGAAGGCTTTACATTTGATGGTGTCGGGAGCTACTGCCACCTCCATATGCCAAGAGTATCTCATCAAATGTTGTTGCGGATTGGTGGTTCCATCATAGTTGTTCATCTAGGGCATATTGAATCTTTTGGGGAATTCAGCTCGTAAGATGTCATTAGTGAATGACGTATGACTTTGGTCGACTCCCTAGTCCTCATTCTTGTGTCCTCTGCTATCATTCATGATCTGCCACAGCATGGCGGTCAGATTCCAATGAATGGCTGTGTCTCGATCGGTTTCCTAAGCCGGTCGACCTCTCCTGGCCCTCTCCACAGGTAACGTCGTCTGACTTGCCGTCCAGGAGTCCTTCTTCCTCCCCGGGTATCTCGGTCGATCGCAACATTCCGGGGGGAGGGGGATGAATAGGGGCCTGATCCGCCTAGATAACATTTAGATAGGCAGGTGGAGAGGCTTCTTGGTTTTACGGGGCTACGAGGACGACGACTTCTACATTGGCCTGAGTCTGTTCTCCTTCCCCTAGCTGGTCTGAACGTCCTTCAAGATGCAACTGGCGAACATTCTTTGCACACTCCAACGGATGCTGAGGTTGACATTGATCTCTGCTTCCTCCTTATGATTATAAGATCTCCAAAATATGGTCTACCTGGGGAGGGGGGAGTTGACGATCCCTGAATTTCCGAGCTTGTTGATTCCTGAACTCCTCCCATTGCATTGACATGCGATTCATATCTTGTCGCATTGTAACATTCTCCCGAGCATGAACTTTTAAGGCATCCATAGTTTCCCAGAGCTGATTTAACATGGTCATAAATTTATATTGGGTGGCAAAGGCTAAGGATGAAGTCGAATCTGCCATGAGGGTTAGTGCAAGTTGATCCGAAGTAGTTTCAGGTGCAGCCAATCCACCGGCTGCATCCGTAGATGTCCCAACTAGCAGTTGTTTCCCGGTATTACGAGTTGTCTTTCCAACCATAACTCAACAATATAGAAAAAAAAGTAGGATTTCATCCCTGGACTTGGTGATCCGAAAGTAGCGCAAAAATCCGTCTCAGGCTGAGAATATCAATTCTCAGTGAAAGCACCAGTGTTGACACTAAAAATTGACACACACCCAAAGAAAGAGTTTTGTAAAGAATAAGTGAAGATGAATGAATATAAAACCGAAAATAGAGGAAATCACACACAAGTTTATAGTGGTTCGACATTAAAGATCCTACATCCATTTAATAATATCTTATATACTTTATTAACTATTACAGTCGGAATAGTTACAATGGCAATATAACAAGAGATTAGCAAATATACAGAAAAATGCTAATAGTTTTCCAAAAAACCTTTCTCATGAGTCCAAAAAGGGTTTTATAGATGATGCAATGCAAACGTTGGCTGGAATACGCGTATTGTGATCCATGGTAATATGAGAGCCTGAAGAGACATTCTTCTCCTATGGAATCAATATAATTTGAATTTATGATAGCAGGTGGTAGCTGATCCGATCTATGTGGAAGGCATGGAATAGATGAAACCGGGCACGAGCTGCTCCTTATGTAGATACTCCATTTGGGATTAAGCATGTCTTGACTCATTCAATCCGATAATTGCGGGTCCCAATCGGGTTGTAGGCTAACTTTCTTTATCAAGCTTAAAGGAGCTCGAGCTGGATCGTCCACCAACATGCCCATCTCTAAACAATAGTCATTCCATTCAGGTTTCCTTAGCATGGATTCGTAATGCCAATGAGCCTTGATGGGCTCGCCGATAGGCCCATCAACATATATGTATAGGTGCTGAGGCCTTAAGGTTAAATGGATGAAGAGTGCATTAGGATTCTTATGTGTTGAGCTCTTTTTAAGTGTTAGAAACTACGATTCAGCTTGATTTGAATTCTTCGGATTCAATTTAATCATGGTGGCCTTCAAAATAAAATACTCTAAAATGCCACATGTCAGTATTAATTACCATAGATTCACATATATATATATATACACACACACATACACACACAAGTGATTAAGCCTATTTGTTTTACCGATTGTTGGATGAATGATTGTTATCCCTTAAATAAAAACTTGGCTGCTTATGTTTGATGTAGCTTGCTATGCTATTGTAAGATGGTTGCCTTGATAAAATGTGAATGAATGGGCTTGCTTAAGATATTTGACTCATTATTGATGACTATAGAATCTCAGGGGTATAGGATGGGTTAAATAAAGGGGATAAGCAAGGAAAAACTCTTAGTAAATTAAACTAAGGAAGGAGGTCAAGAAGGCTGCAGAATGGCTTGTATTTGATATGAAATTTTGGCACATGGCTTGTTTAATTCATGTGATCTTTGTGTAATTGATATACACGTAAATGTGTATATTTTATCCGCTTATTTATCTTATTTTATCTTTAAAATAACTGATACTGTGTATTTATAGTTGTGTTTTCAGACTATCTGAGATAAATGGATTAATGCATTTAATTGTTGAAAAGCTTGAAGAATTTGCGCAAGAAGAGTGTTGATTTTTAGAGCTAGATCAAAGCTTGAAGATCTGAAGAGATGTTGTTGTTCAACTACTTTCTGCTGCATATTTTAAAGTTAAGATTCAATGCTTTTCTGATCACTTGGAGTTCTTATTCATACTCAAGGCAATTGGAGTTGAAGCCCGCAACCTATTTTCTCTGCATGCGTTCACACTTGCTCCTTTGCAAGGCTTCTCATTCAAATGCGTTCACACTTAGCTACTTGATTTATGTGTTATTTTGAAAATGGTTTTTTGTCCGACATTGTGGAATTTGCCAAGTAGCCTTGGCCAATACAACTATAAATACCTTGTATCTTATTCGTGTAAAAACACACTTAGTTTTATTCTATAATTCTCTTCTTGGAATAAAACTCTTCTTCTCCATTTCTCTTAGTTGTTAATTTTTTTTTATGTTCATGTTTGTTATTTTCTTTTAGCTATGTCTAGATAATCCTCTTTGATTAGGGAGTGATGACGCTAATAGATATGATTCAATATGAATCACATAGCCAAAAGATTAGAACTCCATGTATGTAGATCTAGATTTGAACTAAGGGTTAGATCTGAACCTTCATACCATGTGTCGTTTAAGAGCTGTGCTCCTTCACAGGGTATATTCGAGTTCGATCTAACACTTATCAGATTTAGATTTAATATTTAGGGTTTTAGAAATAAAATAGTGAATCTGTCCTGATAGCCTATGGTTGTTTAAGAGCTGAGCTCCTGCATAGGCTATACTTGTTGTTATTTACATATTTGTTTCTAGAAACTTAATTATAGTTGATTCATGTTTGTGACAGAAACATGAATTAGATCTATATTTATTCGATTGGCTATTGATGAATATTAATCTAATCTATGTCATTATCCCCTAATTGCTTTCTCTTATTGTTAAAACTCTCTTTTTGTTTATTTTCTGTGTTTGCAACCAATCAAAATTCTGAATAACTTGATTGGATTTATTAATTAAAATATTTTTGGTCCCAGAGTTTGACACCCTCTACAACAATCCTAGTTGTTTAGGAAAGCCGAATGGATTTTACAGTTGTTTACAATTGCAAAATTTGTTCGCAAACAGTAATGGTGTGAATTAAATCATTATAGTGTGCCTAGTGATTCTTATATGCAGATGAGACAAGAAGAAACTTGATAACTCATGAATAAATGAAAACTAGACATAGGCCCATTTGAAAATGCAAGGGAAGTTGTTAAATAAAGTGGGATATGTGGAGATAAATTTACTAAATAGATTATGGTGATGTTTACATGCTGTGTATGAATGCTTGCAATGATTTCTATATATAGTGATATTCATGACTGTGATTGGTTGAATGGATGAAAACCTGTGCTGGTAATGTCAAGCTGCAATATACAAGTAAGGGTATGATTTCAGCTATATTGAATATTGAGTTAGATCATTAATTAACTACAAATGCATGATTTGAATAAAGTCAGTAAGAACCAAAAGAGGGTTTTAGATAAGTATCTATTACTCATAACTTGGTTAATGTTGAAGCTCCTTAAATATTTATGAATTTCCTGCGAGGACGTTTGAATAAAGAATTATATAAATTGCATTTAAATCTGCTAAACTTAATGATTTATGTAGGGTGTAATTGCTCATACCGGACTTAAGTATGACCCCTCTTTTTTTCTTTGCACATATTAGGGAGTCTCATATTTGATGAGGCAGTCCATAATTGCTTACAGGAAAGATAAGTGAGTAAGCAAGAGGTTGGGCTAAAGGATTTGCAGAGTTTAGAGTTTATAATGTAGAAACATGATAATGCAGCAGATTAATAGCTTTATGTCATAATGTATACAGGATTATGTAACTTGAATGAACTTATTTGTTCTGAGAGGAGATATATGCATGTATTTGTTATATGAACGTAAAATTGAAGTATCTAATTTATAACTTCTGAAATAAACTGACAAGTTAAAGTATGCTTGAAAGATAAGATATATATATATATATAAAAATGTTTTTAAAGACATATGATCCTTGTTATAAAAAAACTTAGATGGTTGAATATTGAGTAAGGAACGTATACTGAGTTTTTGGTGAAAAGAAGCTTATAAGTCTGTCGGGATGTAAGAAGATATAACCAGCTACATTCGAACTGAAATGGACATATTCAGGTTATTATGGGGCAAAATATTCTGGAATGATGTAATAAAGTTTATAAAGCCGAGCGTATAAGTTAGCACGATTGTATATAAATATATAAATATATATACACACACATTTAAATATAGGAATGATTACTGTTCAGTACAGTAAGTAGTAATAGTTGATATATTATTGAGAATAGTGATTTATTGATATGACCCGATATGTAGCAAAATTTTAGAAGAAACATATGTTAATAACTGATTTAAATATGCATTTTGAAGCTTAGTAAAGTTACTAAATGGCTTTACTACTAACAAGTATATTTAAGTTTATATTCATTTACAGAATACATGTCCATATAACATCAAGTTGATAATGCTCAATATGATAAGTAAGGTTATTTTCAATAGCAAGAGTATATTAGCCTGATTGGTTTATATATACATTAGCATAATTCCATGTAAAATGTATAATTGTAAAGCCCAACGTGTATGTGTAAATAAGGTTTGAGTTGTTATTAAGATATAAAAACTAATAGTGAACATTCTGGAAAACTAATATGGCTTTAACCTGTTTTGAGTACTAAGGGCAAAACTAAGATGCTCTGTCAGTATTTAGTATGAAAACAGAGTGAACTAGTAGTATATTAGTTAAACTAGTGGTTCTTTATTTTAATATGTGTCATAAAAGAAAAACTTGTATACTGGCTTCACTTGGGTTTTAAAGAAGGAACAAAGGGGTTAATAAGTAAGGAATGCGTATAAAGACCGATTATTACACTTGGTAATTTTCCTAAAGAATTTGACCAAATGGTGGGCGAGACGACCGTCCATAATTCCTGCACTAGATAAGAGGAATGATGCGCTGAAAGGCATGCCAGACAGCTGTGGACGATCATTAAGGGAAGTAAACCTCAAATAGAACCTGTCATATTACTCACTGCGCAAGGATAAAATATAATAGAACATATACAACAGGTAGGAATAGAGAAGCATATATGAGCAGAAAACTCCAAATTTTCGTAACGACTAGAAAGGATATCCAAATGCCAGGTTACAGCATAATATATATACATAAATGTCTCACTACAACACTCAGAGTCGAACTTCAAATAGCGGAAACAAGTACTATATAGTAGTAAAGATAAAACGCCAGCCTCCTGCTCGCCTCCGAACCGCCACATCGTCCTCACCAAGATATCTCCTATCACATGCTACCTAGTCTGCCCATCCAACAATTGAATGAACACCCCAAGGTAATAAGAGGGAAACATAAAACCTTGAGTCGGACAACAGTCTTAGTGAGCGATAAAACAGCTAACAAACATCATCAATAAAGTATATGAGAATAGGCAGATTAACCATAAATCTACCAATCACATTACCAGAGAAGAACTCCAAGCCCAACTCCCCACATTTGACAGTGATAACCTTTATAACAAACATTTCAACCATACATCCATAGAAACCAGAATGACAATTCATTCCTAGCAATCAGAAGCAACCAAACAATAGCACTTACAACATCCAGATTATACACCTTACGTGAACCATCATAATCGAATTCAACATCCCTCAAGTACAAGCCCCAGAGGCTTAAACCAATATCAGACAAGCACCCAAGGAACATCTCCTTCGACATTGGACAATGTACGTGAGAAGGTACAAACAAAACAATCAATCACTCATGAAAGACCCTGGTTGTCACTACCAATCCTTCTTTGAAACCATCGTTAATCGTATGACTGGCACTGTGACCATGCCATCCGTCAATGGCTAATGGTAACCCCAGTTCTAATCAGGCTACTGCACGTCCAACGTACATTTGCCTTCTAGAGAAAACTAGGACCATCCAATGGTCCCGGGTATTCGACTAGTCCAACTAGCCTTTTATGTGCCCCTATTATACAGTTTCTTTGAGCCCGTTAGAACTAACAACAACGATAATCCCTTCATAACTCTAGTCGGCATCACCAACGACTATCCATAAACTCTGACCCAGTCTCATGTATCCATTATCCACAAACTCAGACCCGGTCTCGAGTATCCATTCTCCACAAACTCAAGTCCAACTTGAGTCATCTTCCTATTCATTACATCTCCGTGATCAATGAATACATCACATCACTTCGAGCATTCCTAATTGAACTCTCTTCAAAGTCACAATCATTACTGAACCAAAAAACATCAATATAAGGTTCAACACAATTCATAACATTACATCTATTTGCTATGAAATTAACTACAACATGCATGCAATCAACCACAACATTTACAAATGCTGCTAAAAACTCCTCACGCAAGAGCCCTGACCGACTCGACTCCCTTTACGTACACAACCGATCAGAACACACTTCTGGTCAAACACACACACTTCGGGTTAAGGCACATACTTCTGGTTAAACGCACACACTTCTGGTCAAGCGCACACACTTTTGGTCAAGAAGACATACTTCTGGTCAAGCGGACACACTTCTGGTCAAGCGCACACATTCTGGTCAAGTGCACACACTTCTGGTCAAGCATAACCTATTCGAGAATACCCTGGTCGAGCACACCCTGGTCGAGCACGCACACTTCTAGTCAAGCGGACACACTTCTGGTAAAGCGGACAGCTGCCAGACAGCTGACATAATGGCATTTTCGTAATTATGACATGCCTTATCCGAACCTTCTCCAAACTTGACCAAAACTTCTTCAACCGATTCAAATGACGAAATATACTCATCTAATTCATCCAATACAACCATAAGCATGTTATAAAATCACTAACGACATGAATATGACGATTTTCACCAAAATTATGCAACTTCATCAAAATCATGATAAATGAACATATGAACTAAATTATGGATCTAACTTACATAAACATATGAAATAGCATAGAAATTACCGGTTTTAAGTTGCTAAATTAGATCCTATGGCGGTTCATATGAAAATAGACTTACCATGATGTAGATCTACGGAAAACGACTTGAATTTGATGAAAAACAAGATCAAACACTCATATACTTGATTGAATCCGTATGAGAGATGCATATCATTCACCAATTCTCCAAACAACCCAAAAACACTTAGATCTAGATTCGAACAGCGAAGAATTTGATCCAAACTCTTTAATTCGATGAACTTTCACTTGGAATGGTGTAGATCTAGCTCCAAATGTTGTAGATCTTCGATTCTCTAAGCTTTAATGGTGGAAAGGTGTAGAAAATGAAGAAATGGAGGAGCTCTCCCTCTTCCAAATGAGACATTGGAGAAATTAAACTATTCTCTATGCCTCCTACCCCCTATTTATAACCTCCACCAACCCACTAATGGGCCTCCCCAAATCATCCCATTATGGGTTACAAACATGAATAGTCAACTGTAAAACCTTAAAACAACGATTCCTCATAAACCGCTGAGCCAAATCTTTAACATGACCACTCTATGGAAAGGGAATCATCGTTTCCTTTCCAACAGCATAGGTCTCTACACCTGATTTGATCCGAGTCAAATGTTATTCCATGTATAATGTTGACAGGGGAAAATGGTCACAAAAAAGTTGATAAAAATTATGGACATGTCTCACATCCCCATAAGCAACATATTAAAATATGAGAATGATCAACTTCCAAGGAATAAAATAAAAATATTTTACGATCCTCCGATGCATAAAATGCAGGCGGTTACATCCCCCCCTCCACCAAGGAATTTCGCCCTCGAAATTCCAATAACCTAAAGTAACCACAACGTGGAACTCTAACCACTAAACTATAGCCACCGGAATGATTTGTCAATTTGAAGTGTGACATCCTCTCGGGACCTTATCTCTCAACTCATCGCATTTTTAGGCTTATCCAAGTCTTGGTTTGCTACTATGTTAAAAAAATCAACCACTACTCCCTGTCCAGAACAACATGGCCTAAGAACTCTACTTCGCTTTTCCGGAAGTGATACTTCGAAAACTTAGCTCTCAGATGATGATTCCGTACATCTTCAAAAACAACTTCTAAAGATCCTTCAGTTTTGGTTGCAAAAACAATTGGTGCACTCTAAACTTCTCCGAATGAATCCTTTTTCCAATAGGTCACGTACTCGCACCTCTAACTCCCACTGTTTCTTAGGCGCCATCCACCTAAGAGGCATAACGATAGGTCTAACACCTTTGACCAAATTGATTCCATACTCAATCTCGTGGTGCGGCTACAACCCTTTTGACCTCATCAAATTCATTAGCGATCAACACCGATGACAAGTATCCCCGGGGAATCCAAAGCGAATATAAATAACTTGCGAAGACCTAGTCTTCTCTCTTATCCCTAATTACAATAATTCGCCCTTCCACATTTCTGACTGTCGCTCTTAGCTTCTCGCTATCCACTTTTACCACATACCTCTCGGGCCAATCCATACCCAGTATGATTTTAAACTCAGCGAAGTTCAAAACAAAGCAATCATATACAAAGGAGTAGCTATGGCTCGACAACACTAGACCACGACACAACATGAATAAACTGAATGAACCCCCAACTGGATTAGTCACGACTAATGGTCTATCACAAATCTCAGGTTCCAAACCCAAGCGACACACTAACTCATTAAAATGAATGAATGCGATGATCCAGTGTTGAGCAACACACGAACTAAAACATCTCTAATCGGGAAGATTACCTTGATAACGACACCCTTCCCTTTCTCCTCCCTAACAGTATGTCTTGAAGTACGTCGACTTATTCTAAATATGCAACTTAAAATGATCAGCCACTTTCAAGAAAGGCTGCTAATGAAGTAAAAACACTACTATACTATAGTATCATATAGTATACATCCATCAAATCTAAAAATATGTCTCTCATACATAATTATGTCTTCGAACTTTGGCTAAAATCGTTAATCAGAGCTCTGATACCAAATGTGATGACCGCCCACAACTCTTGCACTAAACAAGAGGATTGATGCGCTGAAAGGAGTGCAGGCAGCTATGGATGATCATTAAGGGAAGTAAACCCCAAACGGAATGTATCGTATTACCCACTGCGCAAGGATAAAATATAATAGAATATATACAACATGTAGGAATAGGGAAGCATATATGTGCAGAAAAATCCAAACTTTCATAACTACTAGAAAGGATATCCAAGTGCCGGGATTGCAACATAATATCTATACATAAATGCCTCACTATAGCACTCAGAGTCAAACTTCAAACAGCGGAACAAGTGCTATATGGTAGTAAAGATAAAATGCCAACCTCTTGCTCACCTCCGAACTGCCACATCGTCCTCACCAAGATATCTCCTGTCACTTGCTACCGAGTCTGCCTATCCAACAACTGAATGAACAACCCATGGTAATAAGAGGGAAACATAAAACCTTAAGTCAGACAACAGTCTTGGTGAGCAATAAAATAGCTGACAAACATCATCAATAAAGTATACAAGAATAGGAAGATTAACCATCAATCTACCAATCACATTACTAGAGAAGAACTCTAAGCCCAACTTCCCACATTCGATAGCGATAACCTTTATAACAAACATCTCAACCATACATCCATAGAAACCAAAATGATAATTAATTCCTAACAATCAGAAGCAACCGAACAATAGCACTCACAACATCCAGATTATACACCTCACGTGAGCCATCCTAATCGAATTCAACATCCCTCAAGTACAAGCCCCATAGGCCTAAATAAATATTAGACAAGCACCCAAGGAACATCTTCTTCGACGCTACACAATCTATGTGAGATGGTACAAACAAAAAAATCAATCACTCATGAAAGACCCTGGCTATCACCACCAATCCTGCTTTGAAACCATCGTTAATTGTATGATTGGCCATGTGACCATGCCATCGGTCAAGGGATAATGGTAACCCAGTTCTAATCAGGCTACTGCACATCCAATGTACATTGCCTCCCAGAGACAACTAGGTCCATCCACTAGGTCCTGGGTATTCGACTAGTCCAACTAGCCTTTTAGGTGCCCCTATTATACCCTTGCTTTGAGTCCATTAGAACTTACGACAACGATAGTCCCTTTATAACTCTAGTCGAGCATCGCCGACGACTATCCATAAACTCAGACCCAGTCTCGAGTATCCATTATCTACAAACTCAGACCCAGTCTCGAGTATCCATTCTCCACAAACTCAGACCCAGTATCGAATATTCATTCTCCACAAACTCAAGTCCAACTTAAGTCATCTTCCTATTCATTACATCTCCGTGATCAATGAATACATCACATCACTTCGAGCATTCCTAATTGAACTCTCTTCAAAGTCACAATCATTACTGAACCAAAAAACATCAATATAAGTTTCAACACAATTCATAACATTACATCTATTTGCTATGAAATTAACTAAGTGTTCATGCAATCAACTACAACGTTTACAAATGCTTCTAAAAACCCCTCACACAAGAACCCTGACTTATGCGACTCCCTTTGGGTACCCAACCGATTCGAACACACTTCTGATCGAGCACACACACTTTTGGTTAAGGCACACACTTCTGGTCAAGCGGACACACTTCTGATCAAGCGCACACGCTTCTGGTCAAGCAGACACGCTTCTAGTCAAGCGCACACACTTCTAGTCAATCATACCCTGGTCGAGCATACCCTGATAGAGCACGCACACTTCTGGTCAAGCGCACACACTACTAGTCAAGCGGATACACTTCTGGTCAAGCAGACACATTTCTGCTCACGCACACACACTTCTGGTCAAGCGCACACACTTCTGGTCAAGCGCACACACTTTTGCTCAAGCATACCCTGGTCGAGCACACCTTGTAGATCACACACACTTCTAATCAAGGAGACATACTTCTTGTCAAGCGGACACACTTCTGGTCAAGCGGATGGCTGTCAAACAACTGATATAATGGCAATTTCGTAATTATGACAGGCTTGATCTGAACCTTCTCCAAACTTGACCAAAACTTCATCAACTGATTCACGCATCCAATACAACCATAAGCATGTTATAAAACCACTAACAATGTAAATATGACGATTTTCACTAAAATTATGCAACTTCATCAAAATCATGATAAATGAACATATGAACTAAATTATGGATCTAACTTGCATATATATATATATATATATATATATATATATATATATATATATAATAGCATAGAAATTACCAGTTTTAAGTTGCTAAATTAGATCCTATGGCGATTCATATGAAAATAGACTTACCATGATGTTTATCTAAGGAAAACAACTTGAATTTGATGAAAACAATATCAAACACTCATATACTTGATTGAATCCATGTGAGAGACGCATATCACTCACCAATTCTCCAAAAAAACCTAAAACACTTAGATCTAGATCCGAACAATGAAGAATTTGATCCAAACTCTTCAATTCGATGAACTTTCACTTGGAATGGTGTAGATCTAGCCCCAAATGTTGTAGATCTTCGATTCTCTAAGCTTTAATAGTGGAAAGGTTTAGAAAATGAAGAAATGGAGGAACTCTCCCTCTTCCAAATGAGAGAATGGAGAAAGTAAACTATTCTCCATGCCTTCTTCCCCCTATTCATAGCCTCCACCAGCCTACTAGTAGGCCTCCCAAATCAGCCCATTATGGCTTACAAACCTGAATAGCCAACTGTAAAATCTTAAAACAATGATTCTTCCTAAACCACTGAGCCAAATCTTTAATGTGACCACTCTACGAAAAGGGACTCATCGTTTCATTTCCAATGGCATAGGTCTCAACACCTGATTTGATCCGAGTCAAAAGTTATTCCCCATACAAAGCTGACAGGGGAAAAATGGCAACAAACCAAATTGATAAAAATAAGGACATGTCTCCATCCCCATAAGCAACATATTAAAATATGAGAATGATCCAACTCTCAGGGAATAAAACAAAAATATTTTACGATACTCGGATGCGTAAAATGCGGGCTGTTACAGTGGGAGAACCAAGTTAAACAACCAATTTTGCTTGGAATTTAAAAAATATTACTTTGATGATTGTCTTTACAAAATATACTCTGTATTTAAAATTTTCCTCAAGGATTATGTTAGAAATTGAACTCTAAATGGATTAAGAAAGGGGGGAATTAATAGTTTATATATACATACATATTTACATATATGATATAGCTATCAATAGTTTTATGCACAAGTATTAATCATGTTTAATAAATAAAAAGGAGGATTTATAATAATGCTAGGCTAAGACAAATAAAAGCATGCTGAAATACAACTTCTGGCATGGGTTAGAGTATAATATTAGGAAGCTCGTTAATTTTAACATATGTAGATCTGTCATAAAGTAAAAAGGGTAAATCTTATTGTAACCAGAAGTAAATAAGATGGGATGACAAACAACAGTGAGTAATGTTCTTAATTCAGAATATGTTTATACAGAGTTTAAGAAAATTTTCAAATAAGGAAAAATGCCAAATGACAATATATCTTAATAATATAATTCAAATATGATGGAGTTACTTAATTTATGAAATAAGGATTTATAAAGAAAACAAGTTAAATACATCCTTGTTTATGCTGTTTGGAGATTGATTTCTCATAAATCAATCTAAAGGTCTTTTACTATCTAATTATACTCTGATTTAAGCAAAAAAAACTTGTATATCTTCATATATACAAGTTAAGACTTGAACTATACCAATATATCTATATTGGTGATGTGGGATCCTTTAATTGAAGGGTTGGAAGAGGATAACCCTTGAGTAGAGGACGCAGGGTTGTCATAATTTATAATTAAAAAAATTGATGAAATTTTGAGGTCCTTTCATTTTGATATCAGAGCTGTGGTTGTGAGATACACAACTGAATTGAAGAAAGTATATATCAAAATTTATTTGATGAATTCATTGTTTGAAATTGCTTGGATATGGATACATGGATGGTTGTTTTGTTTGCATCCATTGGTTGAAAATGCTAATTTAAACAGGACAGAAAAAATCTTTAATTTATAATGATGTGTGATATGTGCAAACCCTTATTAGGATAAGAGACTTGTAAATGCATTGGTATGTTTGTAATAGGGAATGCATGGGTTGGGCTCTTGATATATTTTGAAAATTTGCTGGTAACAAAATTGGCTTATTTTTAATTAATTCAATGAAGGAATATGGCACCAGGAAGACATGCATTTGTTTATGGATATATGCAGATAGGTGACAAATAGATATTTGCCTGAATGAAATTAAAGGAAATATAATTTTTGAAAAATTTAGTTAATCAAAATTTTTTTAGCTAAAGGATGAGTCGTTGAAAGGAAAAAGGGGTGATATATATAATTAGTATATATAAATACCTTTTTCAAATATTGTAGAGCCTTCACTATGAAAATTTGATCTGTACACATACTGAAAAATATCACCTAGATAAACTTAAAACCTTGACTGAGATGATGTTTGATTTTCATGAATGATGCAAGTGTTTGAAAATCCAAATATAATTGATTACTTAAATATGTGATGTATCAATAATGAGTAATGTTTGATCCTTGAAATTAATTATTGAAATAAACCAGGATTGTATGAGCATTAGTCTCAATAAAACAGTGGGTTGAGGAATATATATATATATATATATATATATATATATATATATATATATATATATATTCACACACACACACACCTGGGGATGCTTAATAAACAATCACTACTACAAAACAGGTCCGTTGCTTCAGTTATTTACCCCCTGTTGCTTTTGTTCTGGAACCGAAGCAACTGCAGACGACGCAACAGACAAAATTTGTTGCTTCAGACAAACAACTGAAGCAAATAATATTCTTTTGCTTCGGTTGTTTACCCCGTGTTGCTTCAGTTCAAGAACGGGAGCAAATGCAGGAGACACAATAGTTATACACTTGTTGCTTTTGTTCTACGGTGGAAGCAAATGGCTAATATTTTGCTTCAGTTGCTCTAAATAATTGAAGCAAAACGGCCGAAGTAGCAAAAAAATAATACTGCTTCAGGTTTTAATTAAAACCCGAAACAACATCAAATCATTCAAAGTTGGAATAGAAAGCACAAGAATAACGCTAAACTTGACTGCAATATCAATATAAAACACTGAAATAAAACTAAATATCAATACTACATTAACATATAATATTGAATTCTCACTAAAAATCAATGTTACGCAACATAATGAAACTAAATAGTATAACAACGTGAAATAACACTAATTGCAGTATCAAATTCAACCAATGCACAACACACATCGCATTGTTATTTGCTGAAAATAGAAAAACAAATTCAGGGTATAAAATCAAATGCATCGACAACTCGCTTACTCAAGCTTGGTGCAACAAAACCAAATGCGCCTGCAGTATAAAACAAATAAAAAGAATGAATTAGTATTTTATCACATATTTACTATTGTAAATATGCAGCAAGATATTTAGTGGCACCGATTCACAATGTAGCTTGTTTTTTATAGGCAACAAAATGGACAAACAATGTTTGTTACATGGGTGAAACTAAAAAATTAAAATTAAAAACTATTTAGCAGTATGTACATACAACGTTTGTTCCATAGGTGTGAATATCATTACAAAATATGCATCATACTTTGAACAGTAGTGTCATCTATTAAATTGTATGGTACAAGAGATATCAAACTTTGAACAGTTGTGCCTTTTACTAAATTGTATGACATATGCAATGTGAAGATGGCTAAATCATATGTAGATAGGGATTAATAATTTGTTAATTAAAGAGAGATTATACTACATACACTATGCAACCTACACAGTTACAGCTGTTTGTATGGTCCAAAGATTATCATAATGTACTTGAAGAACTTTGAAATGTTTGGCCCTATAATACAATCACATACATTGACAGTCCGCTTTAAACTCAAAAAAAAAAGTTAAATGTACAACAGGATTACTGAACGTTACCTCAGTAGCTATCTCAGCTTCAACAGCATAACTGAAAACTTCATTCAAGAGTTCACTCCATCTTCTATATCTAAAACATAGAAACGGCCCATGGATACCTTTACAGATCTAGCCATATTTGCCCCAGAAGACACACGTTCCTGTACAAACAGAAGTGCACCAGATCATGTATACATAAAAACTATGTTGTACATAAATGGTAATATTTGCACGTCAATGATAGCCCAGTACATTAGATCTTCCTTAAAATAAGTCGGATCAGTGCAATATAATATTGCAGTTGTAAACATTACAAGTTAACCAAATCGGATTGTGTAATTTACCATAGAACGAAGCAACATCATTTTCATAAACAAATTAGAAGAAAAAGAGAACTAAAGACACAATAATGTTTGTTTAGAGGAGAGTTCAAGACATGTAAAATAAAATAATCACCGTCACTGATATACATTTTCGTATCATTATAACGAAGGCACTCCAGAAGTACTTTCAATAAATAAGCCATAATTTATAATAATAATAAAAAATCTGTTTTTTTAAGATGCTTGAAAAAATTATGACTTTTGTAAGTTGTATTTCATATTGGAAAAAAGTTCAAATTATACGATTTTCAAATACAAAATATTATGAGAAAAAAGGCAATAAATACAAAGGTGGTATTATGAGACATGAGTGAGAAGTCACCATGGCAGATTTTTCAAGATGAAGACATAATGTATCTAAGGGTAACAAGCACCATCTCCTGGATAAAGATTTGAACCAACTCTCTTTAGCACAGCACATGCTTCTACGATCCCGCCTGTTGACAGTGCTTTATCCAGAAGTATATCTTGGGTCTCTCTAACAATTCTGCTATCAGCATCACTTGAGTGGCTTGCAAAGTTAAGTATTTCTAAGCATACCTATAACATGGTGCATAACAACAATGAGAAGGTTCCCACAGCTTTCTGAAAAGATTGCCACATCGGAATAATAATAATTAATAATAAAAATAATATCATGGTCTAAATATAAAGACGTTAGAATACATTGAATGGAATCTAAAAGTTATTTGGACTGCCTCAATCAAAAGTCATAGAAGGCAGCAACCATGTTGATGGAAAAAGCAAATAAAATGTTGTGTACCTTTGAGGTTAAAGTGGTGCAGGGTCATTAAGCTGTAAAAGCTTTCCATGTCCATTGCAAGGAATAGGCTATTTGTGTCAGTGTCCACGATTACCTGGGATGAAGCATATATAGGTTAAACAATGCTAGTTTTCAAATTTCACTACTATATAATGACTCTAAAAAAAGAAAAAAATAAATAAAAATGATTCAAAAAGAAAGACAAATTAGCAATTTTGTAGTTTGACAATTAGCATCATGATTCATCTGAGAAAACTATCACATAATATCTCTATTATATCAAACTTCACTTTTTACATTACAAAATTCTTTACTTTGCAAACCAAATGCTTGATGAAGTATTTTCATTAACTAAAACAAATACGGGCAGTAACTGCATACTAATAAAATATCAAATAATAAAATGGTTGAAAAGGCTCTTATAACAGCTAGAAAAAACAAATATCTGATCATATCAGAAAACAATTTTTTCCTAATATATATGTTATAAAGAGTAATCTTCCAAATATATACACCTTTCCAGATTAACATACCACCCATTTCAAATTAGCATACCGCCATCAAAAGAAATAAGGACATATAGAATAATAGTTTTTTTGGTTCATATGCATGTACATATATTTAAAAATTAATTTTAAAAATCAAATGTTTTTCACTACAAATCAGCGGCATTCCTATCTATTAAATGCATTATAGTTCAAAGCCACCTCTCGTGGCCTGCAAACACATAATTTTTTTGTGTTAGTGTAAAGTGTGTGCATAGTGTGTAAACAAAATTTAAGAGCAGTTGTAAAGTTGACCGTATAATGATATAATGACTACCATGTGAAGTGCTAAATGCTAATACACGGAAATGGTGTTTAAGCAAATAAAATAATATTGAAATGTGTAGCTAATGTCTCTCATTTTGCATTCTAAGAACACATAGTTTACGCAATATGTGCATACAAAATGTTAATGGATTCCAAATTATGTCAAGTATTCTTACAGTGCACTCTATAAATTTTCTAAAATTTTATATTCTATAAGGGTGTAAATCGTATAGAACCATCGCAAATTAGATTATACTATAATTTTATTTTTAGATAATTATCAATTGTTTATAGTACATTAAATTTGCAATAATAGAATTTTCAATGCTAAATAGGAAGTCAATTTTAATACATCGTATATGCTAACAGAGATCTCCAATTTCACGTTAGTAGTAAATATTAGGATATATGTACACACAAATCATATACCAGAGCTACCAAGGGAAAATTTGAATTAAGATGAGTTAATCCAAGATTGAAAATAATAGCAATAAATAACCACTGGATGCAAAATCTAATAATTTTGTCATTTGCAAAATTATTTCATTGTTTTAGTTATGGTCATCACTAATGTATGTGTGTACACAGATACTTTTTCATTATTGAAAAGCAAAGCTACAAACTGAAATAGCGAGAACTATTATATGCTTATGCCCGACTTAACTTGTGTTTGACAATGCTGCTTAATAACTTATCAACCTACTAAAAAGAAATGTTTGTCAGGAATTTAATAACTGAGGCTGTAAGAATTCATGAAACCCATTAATAATTGGAATTCATCAAATATAATGCTGAGTAAAGCAAGTAGAAAACATCTTGAAACCAATTCAACAAAGAGTTGGCATAGATGCATCACTATGCATAGCTTAATTCAGGAATATGAATTAACAGGTAAATAGTAAAACCTTATAAATTAAATTGTACCGACCGTTATATTCTTAAAAATTAATTTGTTTAGCACCTGAAATAAAATAAGTCATTGTATGTTAAAGCAAATGAAAGTCATGCATTCAAGTTTCCTCAATTAGCAACTATAAGTTAGATATCACATATTTAGAGTAGATCATTTGCTTGAACCAAAAATGCAAGTAGTCCAACCCAACAATAGAAGGTAGAAACATTAAACCATTATACATTTGACCAGTCCCATAAAAGGCTGCAATTACCAATATTTTCATATCATACAAACACACAACGGAACATAACCTTAAAAGAGAAACTGCGGTATATATAGTTAGTTTAATATAAAATACCTTTGCTTAGTTGTTAGTGCCTTTTTGATCATTACACTTATAGAGGATGATAGTTTGTTCCTTAAAAATTCAATAATATCATCAGAATTGTTAGGTGGATCACAATCAACAAATATGCATAAAATTTGATTATACATTAAGTATATATTTCCAGATTAGAAAAACGTCATAATACTAATTAATTACAAAACCAGCTCGACCTTCTTTTGCTGTAATTAAATTGTAATAAATATGATTAGATTGCACCTCCTTTGTAATTAATTGGATTCCTCATTGATATCAAACTAACAAAAATATGAACATTAGGAAATTGTTGTCATCTAAGTTATAGGTAGAAATACATATATTATGGATGGAATCAACATTGGTAGGAGCATATTAAGAAAATTAAATTAAATTTGTAATAAATACAAATTGAGATTTGAAATGCACAGACGGTAGACACAAAAAATGGTAAACAATGATCAGCTCGATATTAACAATAAAGGGGAACTAAATATATGATGCTCTCTTTGACAAAAACCAATCAGCAATATTTGATTCCACTCTTCCTTGTTAGCACCAAAGAAGAAATAGACACTTTGGGTGAGCCATCACTAATCAAAAAGTAAATTAAAAAGTATACATGAGAGATGATGTCTACATTAGCAAATAAATGTATAATCTAAAGTTTCCAAATAGCTAAAATTTAAATTTAGATTTCAGCGTACAACCAGAAATAAATTAATTTGTTTAGCACCTAAAAGAAAATAAGTCATTGTATGTTAAAACAAATGACAATCATGCATTCAAATTTCCTCAATTTGCAGTCGTAAGTTGGACATAACATAATAAGAACACAATCACTATACTGTAAGTTGTTTAGAGTTGGAATTTTAGAAAAGGGGGGGAACAAATCTGAATTAAGCCATAGGAAGAAATATGGATAGAAGATGGACTTTCCATATGTATTCGTCTTTCTATTCTTGTCATATAGTCTTATTGCGCCTTATGGCACAAGGTATAATTTGTTATACCTAAATTGTCGAGTGCCCAGGTCGCACAAAGTATTATATAACTAATAATTAGTTTTATTAATTTATTGTAAATGAATCCTTCAGGCATATCTATTGAAATCATAAGTAGCCACTATATACAACTTTTTGGATTTTTGATCGCTCCATATATCTAACAACAAACCTTCAACCTATTTGGTTAGATGTTAAGAATTAATGGGTAGTACTTACATAATTGAATGGGGTATATTATGAAATGTATCATATCATCAATACATACAAAACCTTTAGAAGAGTCCAGTACCCTTTCATACCACGCCCTTGGTTATTAGTTTTAGATATAATGAATTATTAAATTAGTAAACAACTCTTAGTGAAACATAAAATACACATACTCTTACCACAATTAAAAAAATCAAGAAGAAGTTTTCAAATGTAATCAACATTTGATAGATAACCAGAACTACTGTCTTACACAAAGGGATCTAATTTATGCATAGATAAGAATATGGGTCACCATGATTTCAGGTTGTTTTTGTCCAACCTATTTTATTTTATCCAGAAATAGAAAAACCTGGACTATTTGAGAAAATAACCATCCCTATCGTTTGACTTGGTTTGGGTGATAAATTAATACTAAAAGCTAGGACGTACATAGGATCTAAAAGGACAAATGAAACCAATTTAAAACACCTAGTAATCAGAAAGATCGGTTATCCTACTAAAATAGGATCGTGTAAACTGAAGAGGAATAAGGTTTTTACATCTAACAGGGCAAAGAAGTAGGTTACAGAAGCCAAAGAGGTATCTAATCGACGGCGCAACACATGTAGAAGAAGACTGAGGTCGAGCACGGTAAGCAAAATAGAGTAACAGCGAAAGACTGGGACCCATCAACGTTGGTGCAGGGAGGAAAGGAGATGAGCAAACTTGAAAGAGAAAAGGAGGAAAACAAACTCAGGCGGCGAAGTCTGCGTCTGATGAATTTGGATGAGCTAGAGGACGATCGTAGGGTCGATTTTTTATCGTCATAGAGGGAAGGGGAGCAGATCGATTTTGGATGAAAATGTAAAAGAGGAAACAGAAGAGCATCTATGAGGAAACTACAACCGTTCGATTTTGGGTGTGGACAGGTGGCGGTATATTTTTCTTTTGACTGAAAGTGGAACTGAAAGGACTCCGCGAAAAGATTGTGCTTTCATATAATATAATAGATTATTATTAATAATCATTCAATAATTAATTATTTAATGGTAGTTGTTTAATAGTAATTTTTAATTAATAAATATTATTTATTGAAACTATATATTAAAAATTAATTATTAAATATCAAATAGATATTAATTATTAAACAGAAATTATTATTTACTAATTTTTAATATTAATATTTTTGATAATTAAATGTTAAGCAAACATTATTATTATTATAAATTAATTATTAATTATTAATTCGTTTATTAGTTATTAATTCATTTATTAATTATTAAGTGAAATTAATAAAAATTAAGTATAATTTATTAAATATTAATAATTAGCTACAACTAGTTACTAAATATAATTATTGATTATTGAGAATAATTTATATTTATAAATTATTTATTGATAATAACTTATTATAATAAATTACGAGTAAAGACACATGTGAGTTGCTTATGATAATAAATTATATGACTTATGTAGGTTGTGTATGATTATTCATAAGTATTAAATTATAACATTGATAGCTAAATATTAATCTTAATTATATATAATTATTAATAATTAATTATTTAATAGTAATTATTAAATAATAATTATCGAAAATTAATTATTATTAGAATATATTACTTCTTAATTATTGAATAATACTAACTAATTTAATAATAAATGTTAAACGTTCAATATTAAATATTATTTGTTAATTATTAATTATTAATTGATTTGTTAATTATTAAATGAAATTAATAAATGTTAACTATAATATACTAAATATTAGTAATTAACTACAGTAAATTATTAAATATAAAATAAAGTTATTGATTATTTATAATAATCTTTAGCTATAAATTATTTATTAACAATCATTCGTTATAATAAATTATAAATAATGATATATGTTAGGTTGTCTATGATTATTGATATTTGCATTTGCTTTGGTAAAATAATTCGTTGTTGCTTCGGTGTAGTTGCTTCTGTTCTTATGGAACTGATGAAATAAAGTAATTGATTATTTATAATAATCTTTAGCTATAAATTATTTATTAACAATCATTCGTTATAATAAATTATAAATAATGATATATGTTAGGTTGTCTATGATTATTGATATTTGCATTTGCTTTGGTAAAATAATTCGTTGTTGCTTCGGTGTAGTTGCTTCTGTTCTTTTGGAACTGATGCAAATACATTATTTGCTTCGGTGCATTTACTTCAGTTACTAAGTAACCGATGCAAATAACACAACTTGCTTTGGTGCATTTGCTTCGGTTTATGGTACAACAGAAGCAAATCATACTATTTGCTCCAGTTTTTGGCATAACCGAAGCAAATAATATCATTTGCTTTGCTGCATTTGCTTCTGTTGTTAATAGAACAGAAGCAAATGATATTATTTGCTTCTGTTATAGAAACAACTGAAGCAAATGAGGCAAAGCAACAGACCTATTTTGTAGTAGTGAATGTTAAAAAAATGTATGCATGAAATATAAATGAAAATTTACCGGTGCTTTTTGGAAAGGAGTAAAATAATTTTCCCTCATCTTAGTAAGAAATATAAAAGGAGGATAGGACACTGGTCTAGGAAACACATGTAGGTATAAACATATACATACATACATACATACATACATATATATATATATATATATATATATATATATATATATGCGTGTGTGTGTGTGTATGCGCAAGTGAATTAAGCAGTTAAAACTTGGTTTATAAAGTTTGAAAAATCTAGCTTGTGCAAGAATTTAGAAAATGAGTATATTTCCATCTTCTGGAAGCATGGGAAAATATATGAAGTATTACTCTTGAAGGGAGAAGAGGCAAGAGTTGAAACTGCTAAAGGTTAAAGTGAAGTTTAAGCTGGTCAAAAATCCATTATTGAGATAACCAAGTAATATAGGAATTCTTTTGCAATAGAATATTGAGTTGAAAAATATATTTGTATATATTTATAAATACTCAATAAGCAATATGAAAATATAAAAATAATTTTAATATAAAAATTTGTCAATATTTTCTGGAAAACATATATGTAATACTTTGGTTTGATAAGGCAAATGAAAAGAGAGATAGAGTACTAAAACATATAGGATAAATTACTAAAGGTGGGTACATGATTTGAATTTTATTAAAAGGATACCAATAAGCTGAATATATATATATATATTTGATTCAACCCAGCCATGTTTGACATACTTATTTGCCTTCGTATATGCATTAGAACAAAAGCAGAATTATCAAACGTTAAAAATGTAATGCTTTGATGCTGGGATGAGTCAAAGGAAAAAAAATGCAGTATAGCTTTGCTATCTGGAAAGGAAGGATGAATGAATCCATTTCCAACAAATGAAATTAAAAGGAAATGCACTTAGTAACAAGTGACATTAGTATATTCTTTTATGACTCTGGAAAGACAGAACCAAAGTGGAATTTGGTTAACTATAACAAGTGAATGAATAAATGGGAAAAACTTTCAAATTCTGACATGCACATCAGATGGAAGGGTTCATGTTTATACATATCCATATGTTTACTTGGGATGTCATGTTTATAACCATGACTATTTAAAGAAAGCCATGTGATATACATAGATAATGATAAGTGAAACTTCAAATAACCTTTTTATAGGATTGCTACCTTATAATACCAATGAAAAATATACGGACATAAGGAAAAGGTATATGTTGAAATATGAGTATCAATTCTATTTTTAAGCACTCAAGTAGGTCATAGCCTATTTAACTATAAAGGAAACGTTTTATGTAAAAAATGAACTGGTTGATTGAAACTATATTGTGTAACGATCTGCATTCTACGTATCGGAGGATCGTAGAATATTTATTTTATTTTCATATGAAGTCATATGATCGTGTAACTTTGGGAAACGACTATTGAGGTCACTTCCCGCATTCACGATTTTTGCCGAATTTTAAATAACCGTTTTCCCCTAGCAAATCTTGTTTCGCTTGTAACTTTTGATTGGTAAGGAGTTTTGACTGAATCCACTTCCATTGGATTTGGATGATGGTTTGTCATTCCGTAGAGTGGTCACATTAATCAAACGGACTTGCCGTTTGGGAGATATGCCTGAAATAAGGTTTGGAAGATGAAAAAACAACCTAATCGGGCTTAATAGGGTGATTAACAGCTAGGCCCATAACCCATTTCGGGGTTAGGGATATGGGAGGGCTGAAAGGAGTTAGAGAATGGTTTCTTTTCATTTTTCTAGCCACCACAAACATTCCTTTAACCCTAGCAATGGCCTCCATCTTCTAAATCACTCCCTAATCACTTTTTTATCATTAATTAAGCAAAACTACATCAAATCAAGTCAAATTAACATCAAATCAGAAATAGAGCTGCTGCTATGCATAGAAATCCATGCCAAATCAGTGGAGTTTTCAGATCTAAAACTATATATGGATAAAAAGAGTGATTTGCACGTTTATTCACTAATTATGCCTAATTAGAGGTGATTATACATCTGAAAATTCTGGAAAAATATGTGAAATTTCTAAAATGTTATTTTATGTCGTGGGTATAAATTTGGGTTAATTTGGATTAAGTTTGCTGATCATAATGTTAGATATGGTTGAACATGGTTAAGGGGAAAATCATGGTTTTGGGCATGTTTGATCTAAATTAACATATATAATCATTGTTTTGATGTTTTTGGTTGATTTTAGATGTTACTAATGTTGTTTGGTATGTTTTATGATTGCGTAGGAAAGTTATAATGGTTGAACACGTCATCATTTGGCGAAATTAGCTTGTTGGAAAAACTGTAGAGTTTCTGGTCCTGTTGATCCCGACCCCAGAATGGATCACGACCCGACCCCAGAATGGATCACGACCCGACCCCGGAATGGATCATGACCCAACCCCAAAATGGATCACGACCGGACCCCAGAAGGGATCACGACCCGACCTAGGAGGGATTACGACTTGACCCCATGAGGGACCACGACCTGACCCCTATGAGGTGCCACGACCCGAACCAGGTGATGACCACAAACCGTAATGATGACCCCGAACCGGATTTGAAGCTTCTACAATGCGATGACGATTGTAAACTCTTTTGAAGATCAACTCCAGTCCAACCAAAACCTGAGATGCAAAGGAAGTCCAGTAGATGTCCGGAGACGAGCAGGAGGCTTCGACGTACTATTTACATACATTCTCCCTGTGTTGTTGCTGGTCACTACTTTAGGCATTAGTAGTGTACCTTTTATATTTTGCTTTAGAGACAGTATTTTGAAGTTGTAATAATGGTTTGGATCATAAGCTGTATTTTGGATTCCCCTACTATGATGGATAAGGTTTAGTTTCCAGCTTATGCACTGTCTCGCATGTTTTATATCAAGTTATGTTATCATTATATTTTATTCCATGCACTGTGAGAAATACTATAGGTTCTTGATGATTCAAAGTTTCAAATTCCTTTCTTTCGACGACGGTCCCGTGCTAGTTGGACATTGGTACATCGCATTTCAGGGAAAATGTTTGATGGTGCGGGGCGGGCGTCACACTTGGTATCAGATCCTAGGTTGCGTAGTTTAACCTAGGGGAGGACATCAGGAAGAGATAGTATATGTATATGAGAGCACGTATTTGTGATATTTTGGTTTTCAAAAACTATATATATACACACTATTAGTATATCTAAGGATCAAGAGTCGCACTGCACTGGCACCACTAAGGAGATGTTAATCATTTTCTCTTTACAGACTGAACGATGAGCCGAAATTCGAGGGATACGGTAAGGGACGCCGGATTGGGAGTTGAAGGGGGAGCAGGTTCAGGGGCCGACAATGGGAATTTCACTGATTTAAGGATGAGTTTACTACCTTCATGCGAGAGATGCTTAGGGATGCTTAGGGAGCAGTCCCCAATGCTGCTAACGGTGGTGGTGCAGGCGCCTAGGTCCGACTTCGCCAAACTTAGCAAGAGTTATAGTAGTCTTAGTGGGAAGCCGTTCCATGGAACGGGATCGGCTATGGAGGTTCAAGATTGGCTTGACAGTTGTGAGCGCATCTTCGAATATTTGGGGATAGATGATGCAATGAAGAGAAAGTTGCCTTGCGTCAGCTTCAAGGATGAGCTATGAATTGGTGGAATGCCATTAAAGCGGCTATTCCCGAGGATCAAATTACTTGGAATCAGTTTAAGACTTGCTTCAGTGACAAGTTTATTCCAACTGCTTAGAAATTAGAATTGTTTAGGAAATTTTGGGAGCTTAAGCAAAATGGTAGGGCGGTCTCGGAGTATATTGCTTAATTCGATACCTTATCGAAGTATGTATTATCCCTTATTGATACTTCTAAGAAGAAGAACGAGAAGTTCATAATGGCTTGAATGGATACTTGGGGGAAGGACTTATAAACCATATCGATGAGACCTTCGAACCTATTGTGGGAAAAGCCTTGAGATCAGAGAGCCTTTACCCTAAGTCGAAGACCGTGGTTGCTATTACATCTGCAGAGGAGCCAAAACCGCAGGCGAGCGGGGAAGGCAATAAGAATTCTTAGAATAAGAGAAAACAGAACCAAACCATGGATGGTCAGAAAAAGAAGAATAAGAAAGATATCGAGTGCTATAGCTATGGAAAGAAGGGCCACTATGCCAAAGATTGTCGAGCAAAGCCAGGGGAAATAAAGTGCTTCAACTGTGATCAAGTGGGACATTTCAAGAATAAGTGTCCATAACCTCCTAAGGAGAAACAGATCGTGAGAGAATATGCTATCAGCGCCGTTCCTTCTTCGCCGAATGCACCAACTGCAGCGCAGAAGCGAAAGGGTGACGTTAATCAAGGTATGCTTTCTATTTATGATGTTCCTGTTCGAATATTGTTTGATATCTGGGCTTCCCATTCCTTCGTATCTAGTGACCTGGTAGATAGGTTGGAATTGGAATCCGAGATTGTTAATAGACCTTTATTTGTGATGAACTCGATCGGTGGTTCGACTAGCTTTTGCATGATTTGTAAAAATTTGGCCTTATCGAGTCATGGATGTATGTTTGCTTATGATTGCTTTGTTTTGGGCTTTTACTGGGTTTGGCATTATTTTAGGAGTCGATTGGCTCCAAAGGTATGGGGTGGTGGTAGATTGTGAGGGGTCTTCGGTGACCATTCGAGCAGATGATGGGCGAAGGGTGGTATTGGGTTGCCTACCTAGTGATGGGGGGTGATGGCTAGTTTTCTAAATTCCCTCGACATCTCACATAATGAGTTATCAGATGTGCACATTGCTGGTGAGTATCCAGACATCTTCGGGGAAGTGACCGGACTTCCACCACACTGAGAGATCGAGTTTCGGATTGATTTAGTGAAAGATGCCAGACCTATCGTGATGTCACTTCGTCGTATGGAACCAAGGGAGAAGCAAGAGCTCGAGGTGCAAGTAAGCAATCTTTTGAAGAAGGGATTTATCCGAAGAAGTGTTTCCGAGTGGGGAGCACTAGTTGTGTTTGCTACTAAGGCTGATGGTTCCCTTCGCTTATGTATGGACTACCGTAAGTTGAATAAGGTGACTAGAAAGAATAAGTATCATCTTTCGCGGATATATGATTTTTTTTTGATCAATTAAATGGAGCAAGGGCGTTTTCCCAGCTGGATCTCGCGACAGGATTTCATCAGCACCGAGTACCAGCTGAGAATATACCTAAAACGGCATTTCGACTGCCGTCTGGATTCTATGAGTGGTTGGTCATGCCATTCGGGTTGACCAATGCACCTACATATTTTGTTGATCTTATGAATAGGGTTTTCAGGGATCAATTAATAAGTTGTTCTTGTGTTCGTGGACGATATCCTGGTTTACTCGAGGATAGAGGGAGAACACAAGGAACATTTGAGGACAGTGATGGAGGTGTTGAGGAAACACCAATTGAAAGCAAAATTTACTAGGTGTCACTTCTGGAGGAGAGAGGTGAGATTCTTGGGCCATTTGTTTAAGAAAATGGTATTGTCATGGATCCTGCAAAGGTGGCTATGGTGCAAGATTGGTCTACACCCAAGGATGCAACAGACATGAGAAGTTTCTTGGGTTTAGCTGGATATTATCGTTAGTTTATCCAAGACTTCTCCAAGATAGCAGAACTGTTAATTCAGTTAACCAAAAAGAATCAAGCTTTTGTTTGGGAAGGAAGGTGTAAGAATGCATTTAAGAGTCTAGAAAAGAAGTTAATGTGTGCACCAACATTAGTTATTCCTAAGGGGAACGAAGAGATGACGGTATACACGGATGCCTGTTGTACCGGACTAGGTGTTGTACTGATGCAAGGGGGTAGGGTTATAGATTATGCAAGCTGGCAACTGAAACCACATGAGAAAAGGTATCCTACTTATGATTTAGAATTGGGAGCAATTGTGTTTGCGTTGAAGATATGGAGACACTATCTTCATCAGTAGAGATGGTTAGAGTTCTTGGCTTCATATGATTTCAACATCGCATAAACACCTGGGAAGGGCAATCCAGTAGCTGATGCATTGAGTAGGAGACATGCCAGTTTAGGGGCTATGTTTCTGGAATGGAAGCAACTGGAGTATATCACGGGATATGATTTCAGACCTAATTGTGAATTAGGTCCAGATATGTTTGCAAGTTTGATGATCAGACCAACTTTGATTGAGCGGATCGGTTCCAGTTAGAGGAATGATCCTAACCTGTTGGAAATCATCTCTAAGGAAGAGATGGGTATCGACGGTGAGGAAGTGAATAAGTATGGACTTGATCGAGAGGGATGGCTTCGAAAGAATGGGAGACTGGTTATACCCAATGTTAATGGATTGAGAGATGAAGTGCTTAGAGAATGTCATCACTTGAAACTGACTATACATCCTGGTGGTAACAAGATGTATCGAGACATGAAGTAGACCTACTACTGGGAAGGGATGAAGAGAGACGTTGGAAAGTTTATATCCAAGTGCATGAATTGCCAGCTAGTTAAAGTCGAGCGAAAGAAGCCTAGTGGTTTGATACAATTGTTGGAAATTCCCGAATGGTAATGGGAACAAGTCTCAATGTGTTTCATTGATGGTTTATCAAGGACTAGATCTAGTCATGATAGCATTTGGGTGATTGTGGATCGATTGACCAAAAGAGCAAGGTTTATATCAATCAAGTCGAATAGAATGGCAGCTAAGTTAGCGGAACTGTATATGAAGTGGGTAGTGATATTTCATGGAGTACCTAAAGGTATTGTGAGTGACCGAGATCTGTTATTTACTAGTGGGTTTTGCAAGAGCTTACAAGAGGCTTTAGGGTCAAAATTACATCTCAGTACCGCATACCATCCTCAAACCGATGGTCAAATATAGAGGGTGAATCGTGTATTAGAGGACCTCTTGAGAGCCTGTATATTGGATTTGGAGAGTCATAGGATGACCATTTGCATCTGGTTGAGTTCACATATAATAAAATTTATCAGTCCAGTATTGGTATGGCTCCATTTGAAGCTTTGTACGGAAGACCGTGCAACTCACCATAGTGTTGGTTGGAAACCGGTGAGAAATTTGTGCTTGGGCTAGACGTAATAAGAGAAACTTCAGATAAGATCAAGGTTATTCAACGATGAATGAAGGCTGCCCAAAATAGGCAGAAGAGTATGCTGATAAAAGGCGAAGATATTTGAAATTCTCCATTGGAGACTTGGTATTCGTCAAGATTTCTCCGTTGAAGAGTGTGATTCGGTTGGTAAGAGAGGTAAATTAACACCAAGATTTGTTGGTCCATCTCCATCTTTCGAACAAGTTGGAAATGTAGCATATAAAGTTGGATTACCTGACAAGATGGCGGGAGTGCACAACGTATTTCATGTTTCTCAATTAAGGAAGTTCATGCACGATTCTGATACTACTATTTCACCAGATCGGTTGGATGATATCGAGGTAAAACCCAAGCCAGTTGGAAACCGCATGCCGATTCATATTGTCAGACACGATACGAAGCAACTTCGAAGGAAGACGTTGAAACTGGTTAAGGTCCAGTAGGGTGATCATGAGAATGACTGTGCTTGGGAAACCGACCAGAGCATAAGGAAGTCATATCCAGAACTCTTTGCCTGGTAAGATTTTGATCGCGATATAATTACTCCCTTGTTAGTAAATCGCATGCTAGGATAGGCTTGTTGTGTTTATTAAGTATGTTTGATTATTTGTAAATGCCTGATAGGCATGCGGGGCACCATCGTATGTTTCTTCGTGAAGGAATTTCGAGGGCTAAATTTCTTAAGGGGGGAGAGTGTAACGACCCGCATTCTACGTATCAGAGGATCGTAGAATATTTATTTTATTTTCATACGAAGTCATATAGTCATGTAAATTTGGGAAACGACTATTGGGGTCATTTCCTGCATTCACGATTTTTTCCGAATTTTAAATGACCGTTTTACCCCGGGTGAATCTTGTTTCGCCTATAACTTTTTATTGGTAAGGAGTTTCGACCTGAAACCACTTCCATTGGATTCAAATGATGGTTTGTCATTCCGTAGAGTGGTCATATTAATCAAACGGACTTACCGTTTGGGAGATATGGCTGAAATAAGGTTTGGAAGATGAAAAAACAACCTAATCGGGCTTAATATGGTGATTAGCAGCTAGGTTCATAACCCATTTTGGGATTAGAGTTATGGGAGGGCAGAATGTAGTTAGAGAATGGTTCCTTTTCATTTTTCTAGCAGCCACAAACATTCCTCTAACCCTAGCAATGGCCTCTATCTTCTAAATCACTCCCTAATCACCTTTTTATCACTAATTATGCAAAACTACATCAAATCAAGTCAAATTAGCATCAAATCAGAGATAGAGCTGCTGCAATACATAGGAATCCATGCCAGATCAGTGGAGTTTTCAGATCTAAAATTTATTTATGGCTAAGGTGAGTGATTTGCACGTTTATTCACTAATTATGGCTAATTAGGGGTGATTAGTGGTAATTAGCGAAATTATACATCTGAAAATTCTAGAAAAATATGTGAAAATACTAAAATATTATTTTATGTTGTTGGTATAAATTTGGGTTAATTTGGATTACGTTTGCTAATCCTATTGTTAGATATGGTAAACATGGTTAAGGGGAAAATCATGGTTTTGGGCATGTTTGATCTAAATTAACATATGAAATCATTGTTTTGTTGTTTTTGGTTGATTCTACATGTTACTACTGTTGTTTGGTATGTTTTATGATTGCATAGGAAAGTTAGAATGGTTGAAAACGCTGTCATTTGGCGAAATTAACTTGCTGGAAAAACTGCAGAGTTTCGAGTCCTGATGATGACCCACGACCCGACCCTAGAGTGGATCACGACATGACCCCAGAAGGAATTACGACCCGACCCCAGAAGGGATCACGACCCGACCCCAGAAGGGATCACGACCCGACCTAGGGGGGCCACGACCCGACCCTAGGAGGGATCACGACCACTATGAGGTGCCATGACCCGAACCAGGTGATGACCGCGAGCCGGGATGATGACCACGAATTAAATTTGAAGCTTTTGCAATGCGATGAAGATTGTGAACTCTTTTGAAGATCAACTCCAATCCGACCAAAACCTGAGATCCAAAAGAAGTCCAAATGGGTGGTTATCACTCAGGATCCAGATGGGAACAAATGAGTTAACTTCTAGAGTTAGGCTTTACTGCGGAAAGTGTGCAAAGGGGTTATCGATATCTATAACTTTGGTTCACCATTAAAAGAGGGGCCATGTAGAAGAACCAAAGCCAGGGTAGTGTGGACTGATTGGCCCTCAACCTAGAGCCAGGGATGTGTGGACTGGTTAGGGTTATTGACTATAGATCAGGGAAGTATGGTCATAGCAATAGTTGTACGGATCAGTGGGACTTTATCATGGCCCCAATAGATTTGGTGATCAAACCGGTGGATAATCGTATGCTTTACGCACTTAGTGAGAAATATGAGGATGATTGCTGTGTTTGCTATCACTATGACACACACATTCCCATTTTTACACTATATGTTAGTGTTACCTTAGAGTATTGTACATCTTGTTGTGTTAACTCTTTGGTTGTAGGTCCAGGTATGATTATTTATACCTGTTATTGTTTTATCTTACTGCTATCGCTCATACTAGACTTTTGTATAACCGTAAGTTTTATGTCTCTTCTTATTACTCTGGGTGCTCCCAAACGAGAAGACTAGAGACAGGTTAGGTGGTTATGCATGAGTATCTGTCCGGAGATGAGCAGGAAGCTGCCACGTATTATTTACATATATTCTCCCTGTGTTGTTGCTGGTCACTACTTTGGGCATTAGTAGTGTACCTTTTCTATTTTTCTTTAGAGATGGCATTTTGAAGTTGTAATAATGGTTTGGATCATAAGCTGTATTTTGGATTCCACTACTCTAATGGATATGGTTTAATTTTCATCTTATGCACTGTTTCACCTGTTTTATATCAAGTTATGTTATTATTATATTTTATTCCATGCGTTGTGAGATATACTACAGGTTCTTGGTGATTCATATTTTCAAATCCCTTTCTTTTGACGACCTTCTCGTGCTAGTTGGACATTGGTATAACGCATTTTAGGGAAAATGTCTGATGGCACGGGGTGGGCGTCACATATTGAAAATTGATAAATCCTGTAAATAGACGAATGAACACGAGATAATTGAAAAATATTTTTAACAACAATATACATGTTGAACTGGTTATATAAAATACAAAAAAAGGGAATCTGGAATCTTATAAAATATGAATATATATGGCTTATTTATGATAAAAGAAGAGGACATATACTAGTTGAAGTATAAATGGGATTAAATCAAAAATAAATACAATTAGAGGAAAAGATTCTAGACAAAATGCAATTATGATAAAGGAACAATATGGGATCGCAATGAAACGACATATATGATATAAAGATATACATGTGTAACCTGGAAAAGGGAATAAAAGTCAGTTTTGACTCATAATTGATTGAAGGCCACTGAAAGCATGACTGAATTGTGGGACACAATTCCTAAAAGGTAGGGTGAATGCAATGACCCTAATTTTCGTATACATATTGAAATATAGTAATTCATAAAAAAATTGAATAAAAATATATGTGAATAAATTATATATCCAAGTGTGCATGTGCGCATAGGACATGTACAGATTTATATGTATAAATGTGAAAATATAAATAAGTGGGTGATCACATAAATATATATGTGATTAAATGTGTTAATATATATATATATATATATATATGCATTTAAAAAGTATAATCACTTTTATAAATAAAAAGTTTGTTTATGTGTACGAAACCAATATACAAAACTAAGAATAGAAATGAAAGTTACAGGAATGAATATGACTGGTTGCTAAACTTATACAAATGTAGTTTGGTTAAATACAACAAAATATTTATGGATAGCCTGAAATATGTATCATGAATGTGTGTGTGTGTGTGTGTGTGTGTGTGTGTGTGTGTTCATGTGTATGTGTGTGTGATTCATTTTAACCAGCAAATGTTAAATGTTTTATTTATCCTGAAACATGCCATACTGTAAATACATCTTAGAACTCAAAAAGCAAGATAATAACATGTGACAGCTAGACACATGAATAAAAATGGTTACCAAATGAGTAAGATAAGGTGACTTATATAAATTTATGTGTAAAAAGTGGAAAGGGTTGATATGTAAATGGTTGAGAAAAATCACACAAATATTATGCACTAATTTAAATGGGATGGCATGTTATCCAATAAACATGTTATATGCATGATCGGGGGCAAGAATGGAAAACAAAAGAGAATCTTTTCTCTCACAATACTGCACCCGACCATAGCAATAGAAACATTTACATTTTAAATTAAAGAAGGAAGAAAGAATGCAGTTTTTAACAAGGCAAAATGGGTAGAACCATCATCTAAAAAACCCTAGAGGGCTAGCTATAAATAAATCTCATTATAATAGGAATTGAATTAGTCATTTTCTCCCTCACAAAAAACAAATGATAAAAAAGATCATGGTAGTAACAATGGCAACTAGGAACTTGGGGGCGGTTAGGCAATTTTACTCTTCATAAACTAAGAAGTAAAATGGGGTGATGGCAGAAGCTTCTAGGAGGAAGCATGGAACCAGATTATATCAAAAAACTGAGGAATTAGGTAAGCAATCTCACTCAAACCCATGGCATTAAGTCCTATAAAGAAAGGCAGCCAGACTTTTATGTTAAATAAATTTTTGATCTCAAATGCCGAGTCATGTTTTTAGTTTTAATTCTTCCTTATGGACTTTATATGAGTTATTTAATTTTAGCATATGGGTTCTAATCCTTTCTCTTTGATATGAATCTAGGTCATACCAATATATTATATAAAAATGTTTGAAAACCCCAAACTGTTGGTTCATGAGCTGTTGTGAATAATATTGATAGATGGAAAAATTCATGAAAAGAAATATATGGGATGCAATATACATATGTATAGGTGCTGAGGCCTTAAGTTTAAAGGGATGAAGAGTGCAATAGGGTTCCTATTTGTTGAGCTCTTTGTCAATGCTAGAAACTACGATTCAGCTTGATTTGAATTCTCTGGATCCGGTTTAATCACGGTGGCCTTCAAAATAAAATACTCTAAAATGCCATATGTCAGTATAAATTACCATAGACTCATATATACATATACAAGTGATTAAGCCTATTTCTTTAATTAATTATTTGCTGAATGATTGTTAACCATTAAATAAAAACTTTGCTGCTTTTGTTTGATGTAGCCTGCTATGCTGTTGTATGATGGTTTCCTTTATAAAATGTGAACGAATGAATTGATTTGTTATGAGAGGAGATATACGTATGTATTTTTTATATGAATGTAAAATTGAAGTATCTAATTGATAACTTCTGAAGTAAACTGACAAGTTAAAGTATGCTTTCAAGATAATATATACATACATATATATATATATATATATATATATATATATATATATATATATATATATATATATATATGTTTTTATAGACATATGATCCCTGTTATAAAAAAAATCTTAGATGATGGAATATTGAGAAATGAATTAGGTGTAATGTAAGGAATGTATACTGAGTTTTTGGTTATAACAAAGCTTATAAGTCTGTCAGGATGCAAGAAGATATAACCAGTTATATTCAAACTGAAATGGACATATTCAGGTTATTATAGTGCAAAATATTCTGGAATGATGTAATAAAGTTTATAAAGCAGAACGTATAAGTTAGTATGATTTTAGATACACACACACACACACACACACACACACATTTGAATGGAAGAATGATTACTATTCAGTACAGTAAGCAATAATAGTTGATATATTATTGAGAATAGTGATTTATTGATATGACCAGATATGTAGCAAATTGTTAGAAGAAATATATGTTAGTAACTGATTTAAATATGCATTTTGAAGCTTAGTAAAGTTAGTAAATGGCTTTAATACTAACTAGTATACATAAGTTTATATCTGTTTGCAGAATACTTGTCCATATAACAACAAGTTGTAACGCCCAATATGATAAGTAAGGTTATTTTCAATAGCTAGAGTATATTAGCCTGATTGGTTTATATACACATTAACATAATTCCATGTAAAGTGTATAATTATAAAGCCCAATGTGTATATGTAAATAAGGTTTGAGCTGTTATTAAGATATAAAAAATAATAGTGAACATTCTGGAAAACTAATATGGCTTTAACCTGTTTTGAGTACTAAGGATAAACAAGATGCTCTATCAGTATTTAGTATGAAAGAGTGAACTAGTACTATATTATCTAAAACCAGTAGCCCTTTATTTTAATATGAGTCATAAGAGAAAAACTTGTATACTGGCTTCACTAAGGTTCTAAAGAAGGAATAGAGGGTTAACAAGTAAGGAATGCGTATAAAGACTGGTTATTATACTTTGATAATTTTCATAAAGAATCTGAACCAAATGGTGGGAGAACCAAGTTAAACAATCAATGTTTGCTTGGCATTTAAAAAGTATTACTCTGATGATTGTCTTCACAAAGTATACTTTGTTTATAAAATTTTCCCCAGGCATTATGTTAGAAACTGAACTCTAAATGGATTAAGAAAGGGGGAAAATGACAGTTTATATATACATACATATTTACATATATTATTATAGCTATCAATAGTTTTATGCATAAGTATTAATCATGTTTAGAAAATAAAAAGGAAGCTTAATAATATAGCTAGGCTAAGACAAATAAAAGCTCGCTGAAATACAACTTCTGACATGGGTTAGATTATAATCCAAGGAAGGTTGTTAATTTTAACATATGTATATCTGTCATAAACTAAAAAGTTAAATCTTATTATAACCAGAAGTAAATAGGATGGGATCTCAAGCAACTTTGAATAATATTCTTAGTTCAAAATACAATTATACCGAGTTTAATAAAATTTTCATATAAGGAAAAATGCCAAATGATAATATTACTTAGTAATATAATTCAAATATGATGGAGTTACTTATCTTGTGAAATAAGGATTTATAAAGAAAACAAGTTAAATACATCCTTGTTTATGCTGTGTAGAGATTGTTTTCTCATAAATTAATCTAAAGATCTTTTGCTATTCAATTATACTCTGATTTAAGCAAAAGGAAATTTGTATATCTTCATATATATAAGTTACAACTTGAACTATACTAATATATCTATGTTGGTGATGTGGGATCCTGGAACTGAAGGGTTGGAAGAGGATAACCCTTGAGTAGAGGACATAGGGTTGTTATAATTTATAACTGAAAAAATTGATGAACTTTTGAGGTCCTTTCAGTGGGGTCGATCTTGGCCGAAGGCGAATTGAATAGGGCGGAGTGTGGCAGTGGTCAAGGTAGAGGCAACTGCGACTACGGTTTTATGATTATATGTATAGTTATATAAAACCCTTTTTGCACCCCAATACTAGCCACCCATCTATATTTAAATAATGTGAGTGAGAGTGAGAGTTGGTGGAAGAAGAGAAAGAAGATTGTGTGATGGAAATTAAGAGGGTTAAAGGGGTGTTGCACTATTTAGGATGCTCTTTATCCAATCTTATATACATATACATATACATATACATATACATATATATATATATATATATATATATATATATATAAACGTGTTTCAGATTTTAAGAGAAAATAATGGCAGTCTACAAGCAGACAATGTAAAGGAGAATGAGAAGAGCGAGTGTAAAGAAAAATTCAAAGTGGAAATAGAATACCATTTAGAGCAACTCCAATGGTTTACGGACTATAATATTATAGTTTAATATTCCAGATTAGATCTAACAGATGGACGTTGATTTAATTAGCGCCCTATGGTTGGGCGCTGATTAAGTCAGCACCTAGCCATAAGGCGATGATTAAATCAATGCTTTATGGTTGGGCGCTGATTTAATCGACGCCCAACCATAGGGCCATGATAACCACCCCGTACAGCACGCACAAACCAAGGAGAAGTGTGTTGTATGACGAGCTAGGCCGATACGGGACAGTCATCAGGAGTAGAAAACACATGCTAAAACCTGTCGATATAATAGAACGTATACAATAGGCAATAGTAGCGAAGCACAATTGAGAAGAATCTCAAACTTTTCATATCATCATGAAAATTTCCATGCATAAAACTTGATTACATCGGAGTCTGTGCAGTAAGCCTCGCTATAGGTTCACTCAGAGTAGCATACACTATTAACAATAGTAACAGAAAACATCATATATATATAGAAGAAACTAATATGTAAGCCTCTAGCTCGTCGTTGCTCAGCATCATCGTCCTCATCAAGATCTGCCACCTAGTCTGCCCTTCCATAACATAAACGAACATCCCAAGGTAATAAGAGGGGAACATAAAACCTTGAGTCTGAAACAGTCCTAATGGGCGATAAAACAGCTAACAACATGATCGATAAAGTATATGAGAAACAGGAGGATCAATCATCTAATCTACCAACACATCAACAAAGAAGAAACCCAGACCCATCTCCTCCACAACCAATAGTGATAACCTTTCCCAGAGAATTAGAGAAGAACAAACAGTACATCCATAGCAACCAATTATCAAGCGTAGACCATCCTGATCGAGTTCAACAAGCACAATCCCCAAAGACCAAAATCAACATCAAATAAGCACCCAGGAGATATCTCCCTCGACGTTGGACAACCCGCACAAGATGGTACAAACAATAACATTCATGACTCTGGCTATCACCGCCTGCTTTGCATTGAAACCATTGTTAATCGTATGACCAACACATCTTGCCATCTGTCTAGGGCTAATGGTGACCCCGGTTCCATCAAAACTCCATGTGCCATCGTGACTCGTATCTAGGCCCATAATGACTACTCAGAGTATTCAACTAATCACTAGTCTTTGAGTGCCCCCATTATACCCCTGCTTTGAGTCTGCTAGAACCTCTGACTAACAACGATCCCTTGGCCTTCAATAACTCTAGCCATCATCATCAGCGACTATCCATAAGCTCAAGCACCTTCTCGAGAATGACATTATCTACGAGTTCAAACATCCTTGAGTCGTCTTAAGAACTTTGTTGCATCTCATCACGATTAATGAACACTTCACGACGCTTCGAACATTCCGTCTGAATTCACGTCGAAGCTACGTCCAACATCAAACCAAAAATAAACATCACTTGGTCAACATTCGACGGATTGTTGACGATCCATCAATGGATCAGTTGCTGATCCATCTCCATGGATCAAATATGATCCATACGTACGATACTCGACCAGATCAGGCGATCCATCGTGAGGTGCCTTTGCCCGATCCATATGCACAGCACTCATCCGCTCCCCCCGATCCATCACGTGCACACTTTCCCATTCCATCTTTTGGCCATGCACATCCACATTTTTCACTGATCCTTCACTCGATCGACCGATCAATATGCAGCGATCCATCCATGTGTACACTTTCCCAATCCCACTTTTCACTAGGTGCGCTCCATGCTTTTGCAGCGATTTTGATCAGCCCGATCCATGGATTTGTCACAGCGATCCATCATTTTTGCGGCTCGATCCTTCAAGTGATGTTCTTGCCCTATCCACCAATCTATCATGTGCTCTATCTCATTTGCACCGATCCATCCCTTTTTGCTAGACCTAGCTTTTTGTAATGATCCATCGGTTACAACAGAAGTGGATCCATCACATTACCGTGTGCACACCGATCCATCGAACCATACTTTGCATAAGTCACGATCCATCCATTATAACCGGTCCACACACAATCCAATGATCACCGATCCATGCCATGCCACATCACCCCCGACCTAATGATCGCCGATTCATGCCATGCCACGTCACCACAGACCCATCCTTCGTGCGATCCATCCCCAGATCCACTTTCGTCGAACCCGATCCATCACCAACGACGAACATCTATGCACACAACTCGTCCAAATTGACTAATTTCATCTAAACAATCAATAGCACAACAAATCAATTATCATCAATCATTAGCACATCAATAATCATCATACGATTGCATGAAATTCACTAAATCATGATAAAACAATAAATAAATCAATAAATGGATCGAAACTTGCATGAATGTATGATTAAACCATTATAACTTGCGAGATTAGATCTTATGGTGTGATTCAAACTGAAAATATACTTACATCGATTAGATCTAGGTGAAATTGAGTCGAAATGATGAAATTAAGATCAAATGAACTCATATACTCGATTGAATCCATGTGAGAGATGCTTATCACTCAACCAATTCACAATATAGGTTGAATCAACTAATCTCTAATAAGGACAGCGAAGAATAACGTAGAACGACCTAATCAATCAATTTGATGTGATGTTCTAACCATCCTCGATGTTGATCTTCAATCTTCTTATGTAGATCTATGAATTGAAATAAAATGGAGGTGCATTTGGTTGAGCCGGAGAATCACACTCACCAAACCAAATGAAAGAATAAAGAAACCAAACTATTCTCTTTACCCCAACCCTCGTATTTATAGCTAACAACCCCTAGCCTTAATGGGCATCACTAATCAGCCCACTAATGACTAATTAATCTATTTAGAAAATTAGCAACACTAAAACAGTGATTCCTCCCAAATCGCTTAGCCAAATCGTTAATGTGACCACTCTACAGAAGTAGAAGTACCATTTCCAATCCAATGAAATTGATCAAAGCAGCTTACGAGGTCTTCAAACTATAGACTCAACTTCTATGTCTTCATACTGCTCCGTAGATATCACCACATTTGAATCGTGCACACATGTTCATAGAAAAAACATGAAAAACATTGTGCACACTCGACATCTTCTCGGGTGAATCCAATCTATAGGCGAGCTTTCTAATCTGCTCGACTATTGGAACGGCCCAACGATTTCTGAAGCTAACTTTCCTTTGCTTCCGAAACGAACAACATGCTTTAATGGTGAAATCTTCACAAAAACCATATCACAACGTCGAACTCCAAGTCCTTATGACGCTTATCAGCGTAACTCTTCTATCGATCTTGGGCTGCTTTCATTCTTTGCAGAACGATATCAATACAATCCGATGTCTCTTACCATCTCTGGCCCATGTATTAGCTTATCTCCAGTTTTTAACCAACATGCCAGAGAATTACATGGTCTACCATACAATGCCTCATATAGTGCCATCCCAATGCTCGATTGGTAGTTGTTGTTGTATGCAAACTCAACCAAACGTAGATGGTCTTCCCACGATCCTCCAAAGTCCAATACACAAGCTCTAAGGAGATCTTCCAATACTCAATTAACTCGCTCGGTTTGACCATCAATCTGGGGATGTTAAGCTGTACTCAAACATAGCTTGGTTCCCAAAGTCTATTGCAAACTCTTCCAAAATCCACTTGTGAACAATGGATCTCGATCACTTACTATGCTCTTTATGATACCATGGAATTGAACTATCTATTTAATATATAGCTCATCCAACTTTGATGCTGTCCTAGTCGATCTGATAGGAAAAAAATCTTGTGCTTTTAGTCAAGCGATCCACTATGACCCAAATATCGTCATTTCCTACCTGGATCTAGGTAATCCATCGATAAAATCCATGTACACTTGCTCCCATTTCCACGTAGAAACTTCCAATGGTTGAAGCAATCCACTCGGTTTCTTTTGTTCAGCATTCCCCAACTGACATTCATGCATTTGGAAATAAAATTTCCAACATCCCTTTTCATTCCTTCTCAATAATAGGCTTGCTTCATGTTCCGATACATCTTATTACTACTAGGATGAATCGTCAACCTTGAGTGATGACATTTTCTCAAAACCTCATCTCTCAATCCATCAATATCAGGAACAACCAGTCATCCTTTCTTATGAAGCCAACCTTCTCGATCGACCTCAAATTCCTTGTCCTCTTCTGGTTCCTCTCTCACTTCCAGATTTTGAATGACCTCGACAAGCATTACACTATGCTTTTCGCTTTCTCCAATCCTTTCTATGAGAGTAGGTCTTATCGATAAGCTTGCCAACATTTCATGCTCTAACTCACACCGAGGCCCGAAATCAAATCCTGCCAAGTAGTCGAGGTGCTTCCATTCTAAAAACATCGCTCCCAGACTTGCATATCTTCGACTTAACGAATCGGCTACCGTGTTACCTTTACCAGGAGTATAGGCAATATCAAAATCATACGATGCCAGAAACTTCAACCACCGCTGCTGTAATGACCCGCATTCTATGCATCGGAGGATCATAGAATATTTATTTCTTTTTCTTATGAAGTCGTACGGTCGTGTAACTTTAGGGAACGACTATCGGGGTCATTTCCCATATTCATGATTTTTTTCGATTTTTAAATGACCGTTTTACCCCTGATGAATATTGTTTTGCCTATAACTTTTGATTGGTAAGGAGTTTTGACCTGAAACCACTTTTATTGGATTCAGATGATGGTTTCTCATTTCGTAAAGTGGTCACATTAATCAAACAGACTTACCGTTTGGGAGATATGGCTGAATAAGGTTTGGAAAGTGAAAAACAGCTTAAATGGGCTTAAATGGGTAATTAGCAGCTAGGTCCATTAGGGATTTCGGTGTAGGGGTAATTAAGGGCTGATAGGGGCTAGAGAAACCCTCCTTTGTCATTTTTCAGCCCCCACTTTAATTCTCCTAACCCAAGTAATGGCCTCCACTCTCAAATTCTTCAATTAAACACCTCCTAACCACTTTCTAATTAAGGATTAAGCTAAGCTACATCAAGTCAAGGAAAATCAACACCAAATCAGAGTTGGAGCTTCCGTGTTGTATAATAATTCGACCCAAACAGTAGAAAAGTTTCAGATCTAAGATTATTCATGGCTAAGGTGAGTGATTTGCATTGTTTTTCACTAATTACGGTTAATTAGGGGTAATTAGTGTTAATTAGCGAAAATATGCATGTTAAAATTCTGGAAAAATATGTAAAAATTCTTAAATATTATTTAAGGGCTCTGATATAAATTTGGGTTAATTTGGACTTGTTTTGTTAATCCTATTGATTAAACATGATTAAGGGGGATTAAGGGGAAACATAAGTTTTTGGGTATGTTTGATCCATATTGACATATTAAATTGTTGCTTCGGTATTTATTGTTGATTCTCTATGTTGCTATGACTGTATGGTATGCTTTGTGATTGATTAGAAAAGTTAGAATGGTCGAGAACGCTGTCGTATGGCGTAAAATATTCGTTGGAAAAGTTGCAGAAAATGTGTAGGGTTTCGGATCGGAACGGATATGGGGCTCGGATCGGATAAGAGAATTGGGCAAGGGGATTCGATTCGGATCAGAACTTGGCACTAGAGGGGGCTTGGCAAGAAGGAAGGCCACCCGCATAGAGTTGGAGTTGGGACGTGGGATCGGATCGGAGTAAGCGAGCTGGAGCAGGAGAGACGAACCGCTTTAGGAGCACCTAACCGAACCGCATATGAAAGGCTGAACCGAACGGCATGGAGGAGATGAACTCGATCCGAACCAAGGTTGCCGAACCGAACATGGATCTTGGGCATGTTACATTCGAATCAAAGCTGAAGCACCAAACCATACATCCAAACCGAACCGGAGCAAAGTACTTCAAACCGGGGCGTACCGAACCAAACCGATGTGACATGGAAGACTCCACATACCGAACCGAACCGGATGACCAAACCGAGTTGAACTTATGTTCCTACTTCTAAGCGATGACTCTTCAGAAGACCAACTTCAATTCGACCAAAAACCGAGATGCAAAGAAAGTCTAGATAGGAGGTTATTACTCAGGATCCAAATGGGATCAACGAGTTAACTTCATGAGTTGGACTTTGCTGCGGGACATGTGCAAAGGGGTTATCGATACCTATAACTTTGGTTCACCACTGAGAGACGGATTAGCGGCTTGTAGTGATAGTTATATGGGGTTGGACTCCGTCATGGCCTAAAGATTAGGTTACCAAAGTAGTGGATATCGTATGCTTTACGCGCTGAGTGAGAGATGTAAGGATGATTGCTATGTTTGAAGTTTTCTATCATCATGTCATGCACACCCCATATTACTTTTACACTTTGTGTTAGTGTTACCTTAGAGTACTGTACATCTTGCTGTGCTAACTCTTTGGTTGCAGGTCCAGGTTCAAGTATGATAGGATTATACCTATTATTGTTCTGTTTTGTTGCTTATCGCTCATACCAGACTTTTGTCTAACTCAGGGTTTTATGTCTCTTATTATTACTCTAGGTGCTCCTAAACAAGCAGACTAGAGATAGGTTAGGTGGTAATGCGCGAGTAGCTTTCCAGAGACGAGCAGGAGGCTTCCATGTATGATATACATATATACTCCCTGTGTTGTAGCTGGTCACTACTTGGGCATTATTAGTGTACCTTTTCTTTCTTTTTCTTTAAAGACAACAATTTGTAGTTGTAATAATGATGTTGGATCATAAGCTGCATTATGGATTCCGCTGCTATGATGGTTTAGTTTTTAGTTTAAGCCCTGTCTCGCCTGTTTTATGTCAAAATTATGTTGTTATTATATTTTATTTCATGCACTGTGAGATATACTACAAGTTTCTTTGGTAGTTTTAGCTTCACACCCTTTTTTCTTTGGCGACCGTCCCGTGCTAGTTGGACATTGGCACAACGCATTTCGGAGAAATGTCAGCTAGTCCAGGGCGGGCCGTCACATTTGGTATCAGAGCCTAGGTTGCTTAGTTAATGTAGGGGAAGACATCAGGGAGAGATAATATACATATATGAGAGCGCGTATTTGTGATATTTTGGTTTTCAAAAGCTATATATATACTATTAGTATATCTAAGGATGACTACACGGGAACCACATTGAGACGGTTAATCGTTTTCTCTTTACAAATTGAACGATGAGTCGATATACGAGGAGTACCGGTGATCGCTGCTTTCCTATGAACTAGAAAAGTGCGAAATTTTAAAATAAATTCTGCAAGCACACAGATCGTGTTATATGCAGGTCGAATCATTGGGAGGCAAATTAAAAATTATTATTTATAGAATTTCGTGGGCGAGTTAGACGACTTTTGAGATTTGGTTGAAAATAGAACAATTGAAAATTACAACAATTAGGATTATCGTTGAACCTAATCAAACGATTAATCACTAATGAAAGTAAATTGCAAAACAAGAATAAAAATGCAGAAAATAAAAGTGCAGAATAGAAATAACAACAGAAATAAAATTAGGATTATCGTTGAAACTAATCAAACGATTAATCACTAATGTAAATAAATGTAAAATACAACCAGTACTCTACCAAATCTAATTGTGTAGATGGCACTAGCTGCTAAGAAATAGAAAAAATGCAGAAAATAATAATTATAGAATTAAAAGAAAAGAAGAAAACTTTATTCATTCCAGGATAAAAGTTTACAATGAGATTACATGGATATTTATAGGGGATAGATAGCCAACCTAAAACCCCAATCCAATCTATGCATATACGGGCCTGTTAATCAGCAATTATTCCTCTCATCTTAATTAGCCATTATTCCTCCCTCTTAATTAGCCATTATTCCTCCCGTGTCTTCCTTGTTTGGCATGTGACTAATTGATGGGAGATAAAATTTCATAAGATTTATTCAACCAAACATGAATATATCTCAAACTCCAAAGCAACACAATGTTAAGTCTTCATCTGCAAATCTTCATATGTATATACACAACATTTTGATCTTTATTTTCTGTTTTTCTGACTACATGTGGCTTAGTTCACATATCTGTAAAAGTGACAAAATAATACCCAAGTAATATTTATTTATATACAAAAAATAAGATATAAGAGCATAAAATAAACACAATTCTATGTTAATCAAATACCCCCACATTATCTATTACTCGTCCTCGAGTAAAATAAAAATAAAAATAAACTAACTAGATAGGTCACACTTTCGTAAGAAACACGATTGCATTGAGCATATGCAACAAGCCGTTAAACCTCTATGTGTCCCTAGTAGGACGAGTGGTGTCTCGTGAGGGTTTTCAGTGGATACTACCCACAAAATTCGAATCCAGTATGTTATGGTTCTAATGTAAATACATGAATGCAGAGGACTTATGCAATTGAAAACAAAAATTAAAACACAACTTATTTCAGGAAAGTGGTACAACAAATTAAATTAACAATTTCTAATCAGTTGATTTTATTTTAGATACCTAAACTTGTCACAAATTTTCAACATAAATCAAGTTTTTAATGTTAAACTCTAGTTTGGCCAGTTCGGTTGATAACATAGTGCAACCATGAAATAAATTCTTAGTTTGCTTGTCACAGTTTGTAAAGTGGTATTCTAATTTCCTTGTGTATGGCTAGTCAAATCAATAAGGTCAAGAAGTGCTTGGGCTTCATTGCTTATTCTCTATCTTTATAAAAATTGAAATTTATGATTAATTACATACACCTAACTTAAAAGACCAAGGTATACCACCTATACACTGCCTTGCGGACTGATGGAGAGTTGGGACAGAGCTTGGCGGATTGTGCAGACCGACGCTGACTTTGTCAACAACATGTTGGTAATCCTTAGATGTCCAACTCATAAAATGAGAACAAGATATTCCGACGTTGACTTTGTCAACAACATGTCAGATAGAGCTTGGCGGATTTGCACACGAACGCTAGATATACAAGAAATGTTGGATACCCTTGGATTGCCATTATTATTATTGGTAATATAAGAACAAGAGAGAGATACACGAATTCAGCTTAACACAACTTAGTTTCATAGATTCGAAAAGCCAGTATAAGTATTTTAAGTCCTCCACTCATTAAACAAAGACTACAATTTAGAATAAACTTCATGGCCATCACCTAAGAATCTCTCTATTTACCGGTTACACTATTATCCCTCAAAATTCAACTTTTCATCATATTTCTTATTTGATCTTAGTTGAGAGAAAAAAATACTGTCAACTAACTAACAATTATTGACTTATTTTGTTTTATCAATCTAAAATGAGTCGTATTTTCAAAAAAAAATGTTTGCATGTTACTACGATCTAAAATGCATGAAAAAAGGATGCAATGCAGACTCCCCCACACTAGAACTAAATAGTTTCCGCACTGTAAACACGTTTTCTAAATGTAAAAGATAAAACCCAAAGATGGATTAAATACAAAATTATTTGTAGAATGAAATGCATTCTAGCTCTATGTAAGAATGGATCATATGTACAATGATATATATGTTTCTGATGCATGCGATGCAAAGAATGCCACCAACCTTTTCCCCCACACTTGGTTCCAACCCGATGAGTCCCAATCAAAATATGTCTAGGAATGTTTTCTAATAAGTAAAGGTTTTTGAAAACCAACTCATCTTTATACCTAGATTTATAGTCCAGTAGATAAATGTCCAGGGTCATCCTAACATGAAGTTTTTCAATCAAGCCAGCATTCCAAAAATAATTCATGTGTTCAACAAATTTATCAGTGTAATTATTCAAAAATTTGTGATCGTATATATAAACTCAGTTGCAATCATGAAATTTGAATTCTGAGTGTTGTTCAAGGCTATGTGATCACATTTCTCAATTTTATTAATTGACAACGTATTTTTGACACTAACAATTTCAAGCTCGTTTGAAACCTCAAAATCAAAATTTTCGAACTTGGATTGGTGGCTTGATTCTATTTCATCCTCATTTTGCAACTCATCCTCATACAATACAAAAAATTCATGTTCATTAAAATCCATTTCCACTTCTGAGTTTTTGAAAAATTCAACATTTTCATTTTGTTTAATTTCGAAATTTTCAAGTTTCTCGTAGTTTGAAAGATCAAAATCTGAGCTTAAATCTTTTTCCTGAAACGAGTTGAAGTCTAAATCATTTACTGAATTGTGAACAACTTCATTTAGATGGTTATTCTCAATTTCCAAAGTTGTTATCTGAAAATTTTCACTATCAGTAAAGAACGGATTATTTTTTGATTCATCGCTTGTTTGAATTTGATTTTGTTGCTCTTGTTGTTCTTTAAAAGATGTCATTAAACAGAGAAGTTCATCAATCTTTTTATTTAGCCTTTCTTCCCTCTCATCAAAATGACATTCTTCAGAATCGTTGATCTGAGAGCTCTCATTTTGGATTTCTTGATTCTCAAAATTGTAGTCCACATAAATTTCACAATCAAAATTATATCCTGTGTGGTGGTTGTTTGAATTTTCAGAAAAATGACAATGATATTGGAAATCATTTTGATTGTAAAAATTATGTTCATAACCAAAATTATTAAAATTCGAGGGAAAATCGCAATTTTGGTTATTTTCAAGATGTTGGTATGGGCCATAATTTTGAAAATTTTGGTTTATAACCCCATATTGATGTGGATCAAAGTTATAATGGGATTCAAAACTATTTTGATGTGGATGCGGCCCATAATTGAAATTATTGAAATTTGAATTGAAGTCGCCATTTCGATTATATCTATGATTTTAAAAATGTTGGTCATTTGGAAAATTTTGGAAATTGTTGATATTGGGCCCACGAAATTTTGGAAAGTCTTGCCTCATGAGTTGTAATTCATACTCATACTCTTTAAGAGGACGTCTACTCCGATTATTAACCCACAATTCTCTCAAGTATTTTTTTGAATCAGACATTTGAATGAAGTTAAGGCAAAAATAGTATAAAATACTAAGTTGTGCTCTATTAATTAACTGACTCAATTGGAAGGGGGAAGAGGGTCTTATGGCCGTTCACGTATAGTATAAATACTAAGGGATACGACCAATGTTTTACGGGTAGTATGCAACCTCTTTTGCTAATAGTTCAATAAATTGAACTACTATATATCCGCAATCCAATTATACAAGACAGTCAACTTCACAAAACACACTTTTCAATTATATTATTTTGCAACGTCTATTTTTATTGTTGAAAACAATGAGAATGAAGATTTTAGTTATGGAAATATCGGCCAACCACAACAATTAGACAATAATAACTGCAAAAATTAAAAATATTGTACAAGCAAGCCGCTACCCCTACAGAAATTTTTACAAGTAATGTCTATATTTTTTTTCTTTGCAGCAGAGCACCTGTAGAGTTAAGAAAATTTTACGGTGGTGTATGGTTGTCCATCCAGAACATTCGAGTAATTTGAGCAATTAAAATCCCAGCGTTTGCAATTTGACTGGTCTTTGAATTCCTGTTTATTTCTTGAATTCTTCCTCAATACGATCTTTGAATTTGATCTCCTTTTTTTTTTTGGGAAAACAGATTGGGCAAGTGAAATGAAAACTGAAAACTAATTAGAATGAAGAGAGGGAAAAAAAAACTAACTCATCTAAAATAAAAATTATGACTAACTAAAATCAAACAAAAATGAAAAACTCTGACTCTAAACAGAAAGGTTCACGGACTTCCTCAAAGCACACACTCACATTCAAACGGCGAAGCCACTCATTCACCAATATCACAAAACAAAACAATGCTACACACTGAAATTTGAACTAAGAAAGGTTAAAACTATGCCTCAGCAAGGAAGGCAACTTGAATTTAATAAAAAGCACGCTCAAAATCAAAATTCACATGCCCTTCTTATTAGGAAACCAATCATCCCCAATTATAAAAACAACGCCCCCTTATTTTCTTTATTTTCTGATGCAGTCAAAGCAGAATATCCTTTTTCTTTCTTTGTCTCCAAAGAACGGCAGCCTCAAAAGCTATCACCCAAAAAAGGAATTGAACCGAAGCCAAAAGAAGTCTTGCCCCCTTTTTTCCGAATTGGATTTTCAAATCGGTGGGTTTGTTGATGCTTTGATTGTGGTGAATCGGGTTCCGATTGAGATTTGGTATGTAGTAGTACGGTTATGGGTTTTCGATGCAGTTGTTTCGGTGGAGGGATTGGGTTTTTGAATCAATGTGGGTCTCGGTTTTGAGGAAATCCAGGTGTGATGACGAAGTGGGTCGATGCTAGAAGATTGTGTGATGGAGGATGCGGATCGAGTTAGGGGATTGTGAGTTTAGTTAGGGCATTCGGGTTGAAGGTTTTGTTGTTGGGTTGTGAGGCTCGTTGATTGCTGTGAGGAGCAGAATTATTTCAGAAGCGGACTGGGTGTAGTTTGCTTGAACGTGAATATGAGGCTATGGCAGAAAATGATAGCAATGGAAAGGTGTGTGATGTGGGTGATTGCTATATGGTTGGTGAAACGGGCAGAGCAGTTTTGCGTGGAGGAGATTTATGGAAGAGTAAAGGAGAAATATGGAAAATATGAAGAGAGAAAAGGGAAGAATTAAAACAATGGAAATGTAAAGTAGGAAAGAAAATTTAGATTTTTTATATTTTATTGTTGTAAAAGAGAGAATAGGAAAGAAATAACTGAAAATTAAAATGGAAAGTGAGATCAGAGGAAGTGAGAGAGAGAGTTGTAATTGGAAACCAATCAATATAAAAAATTGCAACTTTTTTTAATGCTTGTAGAGGAAGAAAGACTATGTACTGATAACAGGAAAGAAATCATAAAATTGGCAAGATGTTATTGTGGTGAGAAGAAGACACAGCAAAGAGAAGAAATTTGTAATTTTTGGTAGAAAACTATAAAGAGGGGAAAAAAGCAATTATACAAATAAAAGAAATGGATGGGAGAAGAGGAAACAAATTAAAACAAAAATTGGCAAGATTTTTTTTCTTGATTTAGAAGATTGCGGTATCAACTCATAATACCAAATCAATCAGTCAAGATTTTTTTTATACATTTATACACAATAAAACAAAAGGAAAAAATAAAATTTAAAACTAACACGAATTGGAAATGAAATAAATAATAAAATTTGATCGTTACCTCCCCGGCAACGGCGCCAAAAACTTGATCATCGCTTTCATATGAACTAGAAAAGCACGAAATTTTAAAATAAATTCTGCAAGAGCACAGATCGTGTAATATGCAGGTCGAATCACAGGGAGGCAAATTAAAAATTATTATTTATAGAATTTCATGGGCGAGTTAGACGACTTTTGAGATTTAGTTGAAAATAGAACAATTGAAATTGCAACAATTAGGATTATCGTTGAATCTAATCAAACGATTAATCACTAATGAAAGTACATTACAAAACAAGAATAAAAATGCAGAAAATAAAAGTGCAAAATAGAAATAACAACAGAAATAAAATTAGGATTATCGTTGAAACTAATCAAACGATTAATCACTAATGAAAATAAATGTAAAATACAACCAGTACTCTACCAAATCTAATTATGTAGATGGCACTAGTTGCTAAGAAATAGAAAAAATGCAGAAAATAAATATTACAGAATTAAAAGAAAAGAGAAGAAGAAGAAAACTTTATTCATTCCAGGATAAAAGTTTACAATGAGATTACATGGATATTTATAGGGGATAGATAGCCAACCTAAAACCCCAATCCAATCTATGCATATACGGGCCGTTAATCAGTAATTACTCCTCCCCTCTTAATTAGCCATTATTCCTCCCTCTTAATTAACCATTACTCCTCCCGTATCTTCCTTGTTTGGCGTGTGACTAATTGATGGGAGATAAAATTTCATAAGAATTATTCAACCAAACATGAATATATCTCAAACTCCAAAGCAACACAATGTTAAGTCTTCATCTGCAAATCTTCGTATGTATATACATAGCATTTTGATCTTTATTTTCTGACTACATGTGGCTTAGTTCGCATATCTGTAAAAGTGATAAAATAATACCCAAGTAATATTTATTTAAATACAAAAACTAAGATATAAGGGCATAAAATAAACACATTTCTATGTTAATCAACGGGTCCAGGGGCCAACAGTAGGAATGTCCCTGATATAAAGGTGATGTTTACTACCTTCATGCGAGAGATGCTTAGGGATGCTCGGGGAGCAGTTCACGATGTTGTTAATGGTGGTGGTGTAGTAGTGTAGGCGCCTAGGACCGATTTCGCCAAGCTCAACAAGGATTATACTACTCTTGGTAGGAAGCCGTTCCACGGAACGGAGTCGACTACGGAAATTCAAGATTGGCTTGATAGTTGTGAGCGCATCTTTGAGGATTTGGGGATCGAGGATGCAATTAAGAAGAAGCTACGATCGCGTCAAATTCAAGGACGAGCAATGAATTGGTGGAATGGTATTAAAGCAGCTACTCCTGAGGATCAAGTTATGTGGATCAGTTTAGGATTCGCTTCTGTGATAAGTTTATTCCAACAGCTCATAAATCAGTACTGTTCAAAAGATTTTTAGAGCTTAAGTAAAATGGTAGGGCAGTCTCGGAATATATGTGACACCCCACGTCCGTTAATTTCACTCACTAAGGGAATGCATTAAGTTTCGTGAAGCATTGTAGGCAAGCAGACACAAAATAATTACAAGACAGATATAAATAAGATAGCAGTAGAAATTTTTATCTTTTTTTCAACATAAAACATAATACCGTTGTTCACAATACCATAAGTCATAAAACCATTACAACAAAATACTTCTGTCTTGCATCATCAGAGTACATAGGTATTAAAGGAAAACATTATTCCCTAATAAAAAGAGTAAGCCATAGTAGAGACAAAGACTTGAGCCATACTCCAGAAGTAGCTTCCAACAAGATAATATCCAAGTCCTGAGTAAGCCTGGTGTTTCCTCCCTGAGAGCCTTGGGGGAGGGGGAGGGGACAGAAGAGAGAGGGAAAAACAAAGGGGTCAGACATAAAGTCTGGCGAGTCTAGTTACTTTTAGCCAGTAAATAAATAAAGGTGAACATGACAGGCATAAAGTAGGTAAGAGAGGTCACTATATAAATGGCAGGTGTGACAAGGCAGATAAGGTAAGGTGTACACATACTTCACTAATGACTACTCTATAATATTACTCGTATAACTAGAGTTAGATGATCCCTTCCACAATAAATTGGTAGACTTAGGGTATACGTCCGAGTGTACCCTAACTATTACCCTAATCGATCGGCTCCCTATTTCGTAGATACCCTGTTCCAACCCCACAGTAGGAGGTATCACTTCCTAAAGTAGTAACCCAAGAGGTGCATAACCATATCTACTGGTGTCACAGTCGTTTTAGCCCCCTCTGTCCGGCCTATGCACACACATGTCCCCGGTCGGTTTGCGCCGTCACACCGTCCGTCCTGTTTGGATCTCTTACAATCAATCAATAAGCGTGCCCTTATCTTCGCCTAGTACGGAGTTATTTATTTGATACCTACTACGGGTTACTAATTGAAATGGGTCCCACACAATATGATACAAGCTCTCCCCTTTGTCTTGTATCCCCACTAGGTTTTTCACTTACTATGTATACCCCTAGGTGTCTTTAATTACATAGTCCTATACCAGTTATGCTTACCTAAAGGGTGTCTTTAATTAGATAACTTTATTCTATTTTCCACTGGCTATGTATACCATCAAGTGTCTTTAATTACATAACCTTATTGGGTTAAGTTTGTGGGCCTGCATATCTATATATTACCCACCCCTTCTAATTTACTTAAGCCATCCACTACTCATCCAGTTTTACTTAACCCTAACTTAAGTTCATAGTCATATAATATTTATGAATTAAATTAGGTTAAGTAGTCCAATTCTATTACCATGTCCACTAATGATTTCATACTGGGTTAGACCTCCCACATTAGGCCTGCAACATGTAGATGCTGGATATGCCGGTTGGGTCTGGGCAGTCTTATTCCACAGTTGGGCCTAACCTCGTGTCTTAGCCCGATTCGTATTTACGTTCTTAGACCTCCTACATTAGGTTCAACATTTGTGGCTGCTTGATATGCCGGTCGGGTCTGGGCAGACTTCCATCACTAATGTAACCTAACCTCGTGTCATAAGTACAATTACAATTCCTAATTGTAATTACTAACATTCCATTTTTAATTAGTTTACCAATTAATTAATCCTTTCCTTTTATAGGTGTTAATAGCTATTTTGCAACCATAATTTGAATTACATATCCATAAATGGTCATATTCAAATTATGCCATTTTTACCTAAATTTACCTATGTCATTATAGGTGATTATTTCTATGTTTCCCTATTTGAATTATATGTCCAACTTATATAAACATTATATAAATTATGCCAATTATAAATCCCCGTTTTCCCCGTTTCCTAGCTAATGTGATCGCATGTATTTTGGCGTCATGAAGGCTATAAAGTAGCCTCGCCATAATAATAAAAACGGAGTGACAAAAGTGACAATTTCGGCACAGCTATGGCATAAGCATGACAACAAGGCTAATGGACATGTAATCGTCGTAACAGGATGAACACGGAGCTGATGAACTTGTGGCAACTACATTGTCAAAGTCAACATAACATGGTCTAAACTTGTCATTTAGACTTCTAATAAAATTAGGGTGACACAGTAACATGTTTAGATCTAAAAGGGTGGCATCACATGTCAAGTTTACAACATATCGTGATTACTACAACATAACAGGTGAAAGGTGATTAACATAAAGGATTAGATCTAAATTAACAAGTTCGCATTTCCCACAATATAGTTACAAGTCAAGATCTACATAGCATAGTAGAATGTCCATAATCATATTGGATCCAGGGATAATGACATATTAAACTTGCATAAGTTCATGATTCACAACACCTAATTCGTACTCTATCATAATTCACATTTATCTAGTTAAACCTTAAAGTGACTAGAAACTCACAGCGTTAGGTTCAGAAAATTTAGAGAGAGAGATCTGAATTCTGAATAGCTAAAGTGATTGTAGTAGATTTTGATTCTGTTTCAATTTGCAATCCGACAGCATATGGCCTCTATGATCTCTATTGGAGAAAATAAGAGAATAGGGGACCATATTTGTAGCATAGAACCAATAAATTAGACCTAAAATCAAGTCCAGGTACGTAAAACGAATTCTGCCCGGATCTGTCCGGGAAGGGGGAGGGGGGGAGGGGTCGACACCCCTATACGGGGGTCGACACCCACGAGCGGGAATTTTCCCGCTCAGCCCGCTTTGGTCCAATTTTGATTTTTGAATTGTTTTTTGAAGGTTCTGGAATTTTTTTTATATATATTTATCTTGTGCGTATACAAACTTCAAACCCTCATAACTTTTTCATACGGTGTCCGTTTTATGCAAACCAAATGTCCATTCTGACCAGAATTTCGAGACGGACGCAATGGCATAGTCCATTCCTTCTACTTACGAATGTTAAATTAATTATTACTTAATTTATCCTCTTTTAATGTCGTTAAAAATTTGGGGTGTTACATTCTCCCCTACTCAAAGGATTTCGTCCTCGAAATATCTAAGTTAGGAAGAATGCATATCCTACCATCCATCATCCATCTACTCATCCAACATTCATTGGAATCCATTGTCCTTAAAAGCCTCTAATGCTTATATGAATATATGCAGAAGTGTGTGTATGTGTCCCAACACTAATGCGAAAATCAGGCGGTCTACTGATTCAGTTGACCTCCTTAATGCAATGTATGTTAGTGCCATGAATCCAATATGCATGCAAATAAACCTATTACATCATATAAGTTCTATATGTATGCACACACATTTGTCCAAATGCAACATCCATATACTAACTCATCCATTTCTATCCATAAAATAAAATGCACACACATTCATTTGCAGAGTGAAAGTGGTTGAGTCGATCTAGTGCCCGATGTGTGTGTACATGCGTCCACAGGCAACCACTAGCAAACACTTGCAACCACTAGCATCCATCAAACATAACACGTTTCAAACACATGTTTTCATCCATAGGACTCCAATCTAAAGGTCGAAAATACTATGAATAAGATATACTCAAATGATAGAAACAAGTAGTGATAAAGCTTTTGGAAAAGGAGTTAAGAACATACCCTTGAAGAGAAAAGGGTACGAAGCACGAATCTTATCTTCGGTTTCCCAAGTCGCATCCTCATGGTTATCTCCCCATTGAACCTTTAGCAACTTGATCTCTTTATTGCGTAGCTTCTTAACCTCTGATCCCAGAATACGGGAAGGAACTCGCCTGATTGTTGCCTCCCGTTCCACCTCTACCTCTTCTAATATACTCGGCTCAACATCTTTCGCGGTGTCATGCAAGAACTTTCGCAGATGAGAAACATGGAAAACATCATGAATGCCAGATAGATTTTCAGGAAACTTTAATCTATAGGCCATTTGGCCAATCCTTTCGGTTATGGGAAATGGTCCTACAAACCTAGGTGTCAACTTTCCTACTGCTCCGAAGAGGACCACATTCTGCAGAGGTGATACATTGATAAAAACCAAGTCTCCCACTTTAAATTCCATGTCAGTCCTTCTCTTGTCTGCATATGATTTCTGCCTATCTTGAGCTGTCTTCATCCGCCGTCAAATAAGGTCAATCTTTTCAGACGTTTCTCTAACCATGTCTGGTCCAAGTAATAATCTTTCTATAGATTCCCACAAACAAGTCAGTAATCTACAGGGGCACCCGTACAATGCTTCGAAGGGTGTCATGCCGATGCTGGCCTGATAGTTTTTATATAGGCAAACTTCACCAAAGGAAGGTGCTCTTCCCAAGTCCCTCCGAAGCCAAGGATACACAGTCTCAAAAGATCTTCAAGAATCCTGTTCACCCTCTCCATCTGCCCATCGGTCTGAGGATGATAAGCGGTGCTTAAGCGCAACTGTGCACCTAATGCCTCTTGTAAACTTCTCCAAAACTCGCTGGTAAAAGATGGGGTCACGATCGCTTACTATGCTGGAAGGTACTCCATGGAGGCGAACTATCTCACGAACATAAGTCGCTGCCAACCACGATGCCATCCTTTTGCTCTTGACTGGAATAAAGTGAGCGCTCTTAGTTAGTCTATCTACTACCACCCAAACACCGGTATTGCCTTTCTTCGATCAAGGCGACCCATCTATGAAATCCATCGAGACGCTCTCCCATTTCCACTGCGACACTTCCAATGGATGAAGCAATCCACCGGGCTTCTTTTGCTCAACCTTGACTTGCTGACAAACCAAACATTGAGAAACAAATTCGGCCACGTACTTCTTCATCTTAGCCCAAAAGGAAACCCTTTTCATGTCTCTATACATCTTGTCGCCGCCTGGATGAATAGTCATCTTAGAATAGTGGGCTTCTTCTAGGACTGCCTTTATCAAGCTTCCAGTCTGAGGAACACAAAGCCTTCCATCTCGTTGCAACCACCCCTTTTCATCTATGTTATGTCTACTGAGTTGACTAGAAGTCTCCCCTCTTCTGAGCTTATCCATAATGTCTAGAACCTGTGGGTCACCTTGTTGCGAAGCTCCTATCTGCTCTACAAAAGTCGGTCATATCTCCAAGGATGCAAATAAATCAGGAAAAACTTCGATGGAGGGTCTAAAATCAAAAGCTGATATGAACTCCAAGTTCTCTCTTTCGACAAACAAAGGACTCAAAGCCATCCACTACCTACTTAGTGCGTCTGCAACCACATTACCCTTTCCAGGGGTATAAGAAATCTCAAAATCGTACGAAGCTAAGAATTCCATCCACCGTTGTTGCCTTAAGTTGAAATCCTTTTGAGAAAATAGGTACTTGAGAGATTTTTGATCGGTGTACAACTCGAATCTTTCTCCTTGTAAATAATGACGCCACTTCTTCAATGAAAATACTATGCCAGCTAGTTTTAGATTATGGGTGGGGTAGTTCTTTTCATGAAATCTCAACTGCCTACCCCTATAACATATTACTTTCCCCTCTTGCATCAGCACCGCACCAAGCCCTGTACCGCACGCATCAGTGTAAACAGTCAATACTTTACTACCATCGAGCAAGGTCAAGACTGGGGCTGTTGGCCAGGAAAGATGAGGTGCGAAGCCGGGCGAAAACGAACAGCTCATCCATAAGTGCTCCCCTGGCCTTCGCCCATGCCGGAGCCCTTTTCCAACTGTTGGAAAGCAACATCACAGTCTATATCCCATGAAAACACCAAATTCTTCTTTATCAACCTAGTGAGAGGGGCTGATATCTTCGCGAAGTCCTTAATGAACTTCCTATAGTAACCTGCCAACCCAAGAAAGCTTCTCACCTCAGTTGCATTTTTAGGAATCTGCCAATCTTGCACTGCAACCACCTTCGCGGGATCTACAACTATCCCTTCTTTGGAGACTACATGCCCCATGAATCTTACCTCCTTTCCCCAGAAATGTCATTTGAGAACTTTGCTTTTAGCTGGTGGTCACGGAGAGTTTTCAAAACTTCCCTCGGATGTTGGGCATGCTCTTCTTCATTCTTGGAGAAGATTAAAATATCATCAACGAAGACTTCGACGAATTTGTTTAGGAATTCCCGAAACACCCCACTCATCAAATCAACAAAATAGACGGGTGCATTTGTTAGCCCAAAAGGCATCACTAGCCATTTAAAGAAACCGTCCAAAGTTCTAAAAGATGTCTTATCTATGCTACCCTCAGCCACTGTCAATTGATGGAACCCTGTAGCCAAGTCCAACAAAGAAAATACCGAGGCACCAACGAGCTGATCAAATAAATCATCAATTCTTGGAAGCGGGTACTATTCTTTTTGGTGAGCTTATTTAATTCTCTATAGTCAACACACAGACGAAGTGATCCATCTGCTTTAGTTGTGAATACTACTGGAGCACCCCGTTCAGATATGCTTCGTTTGATGAACCTTTTCCTAAGTAGCTCCCCTACTTACTTACTCAGCTCCCTCCTTTCTCTTGGAGCCATGTGGCATACTGGTAATGCAACTGGCTTTGCATTGTCCACAAGATATATGCAGAAGTCGATCTCGCGCCTTGGAGGTAAACCCTGTACCTCATCAAAAACATCGGAGTAATCTCGAACCACTGGAACAGATTGCAAGTCCTCTATGGATGCATCTAAAGACTCTAGGAAGCTAAGCATAACACACCCTTGGGGGTCACAAGAAACTTCAAGGGTCCTCCCATGACAAGTTGGGAGCCTGACAACCCTCCTTTCACAATCTAAAACGGCTCCATATGTGGTAAGCCAATCCATTCTTAGAATCAACTCATAGCCCATAAACCCGAGCATACACACATCGCATTCAAACTCAACGCCTAACACAGATAATTTCAAACCCCTACAAATCATCGATAAATGAGCGAACCACCAATGGGGTTTGAAACGGCCACGGGATCTACTACAATACTAGTAACTAAGTGCAGAGATTCAACCATAGAACTAGATATAAACGAGTGTGAAGCACCAGAATCAAAAAGTTGTTCTAACTGGATGGTTTGAAAGAGAAACTAAACTTTCTACGAAATTTTTTCTACCTCTTTCAGGAGCACTGATGGCGAGAGCATGTACCTGCCCTTCAGAAGTTCCTGGCCTCTGATCCTGTCCCTGTTTCTTCGGGCACTCCTTAGTGAAGTGTCCGACCTCTCCAAAATTAAAGCAACTCCCCTTCCTTCTCTTACATTCCTTAATCAATTGACCTTCCTTCCCATAATTGTGACATTTCCTCTTATCCTTACCTTTGACATCTTTCCCTCCTTTCTTTTGCTATTGATGTGGTTGTTGTTGCGGTTGCCCTTTCTTGGCCATACCTTCCTGTTTGCGATGTCCCTTCAGTCTTTGCTTCCTTCTTCTCTCCCTTGTCCTCTTCATGCATTAGGGCCATACCCACAAGCCTTTCAAAGGTGGCCCCTATAGGAATATGGGACATAGAAAGACCATACAGAGGCTCATTCAATCCTTTAGCAAATCGTAAAGCCTTTTTGTGCGGTGTATCCACCAACTCTAGTCTGAACCTTGCCAGCTGGTTGAATTTCTTCACATACTCCTTCACCGTCAAGTTCCCTTGCTTGAGCGCTAAGAACCTCTCCATTTGTATGCTTTGCTCAGCTTGGGAAAGAAATTTCATCTCGAACCTCTGTCTGAAATCTTCCCAGGTTTCCACCAGATGTCCAGCCTAGGTGACTTCCCACCAAAATGAGGCTTCGTCTTTTAACAGCCAAGCAGCTAACTGAATCTTTCTTCGGTCCTCCACTTCAAAGGTTATGAATACGTCCTTGGTCTCCTTAAGCCAATTCCGAGCTTCTACAAATGTCACATTCCCATGGAATGACTTCCCTCCCATAGCACAGAAGTCCTTACAGATTTTGGCGAAGTTATCTGCTCTTGGAGGGGGAGGAGGAATGACTGGGGCAACAGGAGGAGGAGCGTCTCTCTGGCCTCCAACAGGCGCTGTGGCCTCCAAATATCTCTGGAACCATTTGGGTATCGTGACGCCCTCTGGGATATTAGGAATGTTTTGATCCCTAGACATGCTGAAAAAGGGAAAAGGAAGAATTTTAGATAAAGGACCGAAGGATATTACATATGGTTTCTTAGGGAATATTTTCAAAACAGACTTTTCTTTTTGAAAATACTTGCTTTTAAAACCTTATTGAAAAATATTTTTCAAAACTTCTATCTGACCTGGTAACCTTCAGCTTTGATACCAAGTGTGACACCTCACGTCCGTTAATGTCACTCACTAAGGGAATGCGTTAAGTTTCGTGAAGCGTTGTAGGTAAACAGACACAGAATAATTACAAGACAGATATACATAAGATAGCAGCGGAAATTTTAAATTTTTATTTCAACATAAAACAGAATGTCGTAGTTCACAATACCATAAGTAATAAAACCATTACAACAAAATACTTCTGTCTTGCATCATCAGAGTATATAGGTATTAAAGAAAAACATTATTCCCAATAAAAAGAGTAAGCCATAGTAGAGACAAAGACTTGAGCCATACTCCAGATTTAGCTTCCAGCAAGATAATATCCTAGTCCTGACTAAGCCTAGGTGTTTCCTCCCTGAGAACCTGGGGGGGGGGAGGAAGGGACGGAACAGAGAAGGAAAAACAAAGGAGTCGGTCATAAAGTCTGGCGAGTCTAGTTACTTTTAGCCAGTAAATAAATAAAGGTGAACATGACAACCATAAAGTGGGTAAGAGAGGTCACTATATAAATGGCAGGTGTGACAAGGCAGATAAGGTAAGGTGTACACATACTTCAATAATGACTACTCTGCACTATTACTTGTATAACTAAAGTTAGATGATCCCTTCCACAATAAGTTGGTAGACTTAGGGTATACGTCCGAGTGTACCCTAACCATTACCCTAATCGATCGACTCCCTATTCCGTAGATACCCTATGCCGGCCCCATAATAGGAGGTATCACTTCGTAAAGTGGCAACCCAAGAGGTGCACAACTATATCTACTGGTGTCACGGTCATCTTAGCCCCCTATGTCCGGCCTATGCACACACATGTCCCCAATCAGTTTGCGCCGTCCACACCGTCCGTCCCGTTTGGATCTCTTATAATCAATCAATAAGCGTGCCCTTATCTCTTCCTAGTACAGAGTTCTTAATTACATACCACTCCTAGTTACTGATTGAAATGGGTCCCACACAATATGATACACGCTCTCCCCTTTGTCTTGTATCCCCACTAGGTTTTTCACTGACTATGTATACCCCTAGGTGTCTTTAATTACATAGTCTTATACCAGTTATGCTTACACTAAAGGGTGTCTTTAATTACATAACGTTATTCTATTTTCAACTGGCTATGTATACCATCAGGTGTTTTTAATTACATAACCTTATTGGGTTAAGTTTGTGGGCCTATATATCTATGTATTACCCACCCCTTTTAATTTACTTAACCCACCCACTATTCATCCAGTTTTACTTAACCCTAGCTTATGTTCATATTCATACAATCTTTATGAATTAAATTAGGTTAAGGAGTCCAATTCTATTACCATTCCAATTATGGTTTCATACTAGGTTAGACCTCCCACATTAGGCCTGTAACATGTGGAAGCTGGATATGCCGGTCGGGTCCGGGGAGTCTTATTCAATAGTTGGGCCTAACCTCGTGTCTTTGCCCAATTCGTATTTACATACTTAGACCTCCCACATTAGGTTCAACATTAGTGGCTGCTGGATATGCTGGTCGGGTCCGGGCAGACTTCCACCACTAACGTAACCTAACCTCGTGTCATAAGTACAATTAAAATTCCTAATTGTAATTACTAACATTCCATTTTTAATTAATTTACCAATTAATTAATCCTTTCCTTTTATAGGTGTCAATACCTATTTTGCAACCATAATTTGAATTACATATCCATAAATGGTCATATTCAAATTATGCCATTTTTGCCCAAATTTACCTATGTCATTATAGGTGATTATTTCTATGCTTCCCTATTTGAATTATATGTCCAACTTATATAAACATTATACAAATTATGCCAATTATAAATCCCCTTTTTCCCCATTTCCTAACTAACGTGATCGCATGTATTTTGGCGTCTTCGAGGCTATAAAGTAGCCTCGCCTTAACAATAAAAAGGGAGTGATAAAGGTGATAGTTTCAGCACAGTTTTGGCATAAGCATGACAACAAGGTGAATGGACGTGTAATCATCATAACAGGGTGAACACAGAGTTAATGAACTTGTGGCAACCACAATGTCAAAGTTAACATAACATGGTCTAAACTTGTCATTTAGATCTCTAACAAAATTATGGTGACATAGTAGCATGATTAGATCTAAAAGGGTGGCATCACATGTCAAGTTTACAACATATCGTGATTACTACAACATAACAGGTGAAAGGTGATTAGCATAAAGGATTAGATCTAAATTAACAAGTTTGCATTTCCCATAATACAATTGCAAGTCAAGATCTACATAGTCAGCATAGTAGAATGTCCATAATCATATGGGATCCAGGGATAATGACATATTAAACTTGCATAAGTTCATGATTCACAACATATACCCAATTCGTACTCTATCGTAATTCACATTTATCCAGTTAAACCTAAAAGTGACTAGAAACTCACAGTGTTAGGTTTAGAAAATTTAGAGAGAGAGAGAGATCTGAATTCTGAATAACTAAACTGATTGTAGTAGACTTTGATTCTGTTTCAATTTGCAACCCGACAGCATATGGCCTCTATGATCTCCAATGGAGAAAATAAGAGAATAGGGGACCATATTTATAGCATAGAACCAATGAACTAGAACTTAAATCAAGTCTAGGTACGTAAAATGAATTCTGCCCAGATCTGTCTGGTTGGGGGGGGGGGGGGAGTCGACACCCCTATAGGGGTGTCGACACACATGTCGACACCCCTATAGGAGGGTCAACACCCCCTAGGGCGGGTCGACACCCAAGAGCGGGAATTTTCCCGCTCAGCCCGCTTTGGCCCAATTTTGATTTTTTTAATTGTTTTTGAAGGTTCTGGAATTTATTTTTTATGTATATATATATTTATCTTATGCGTAAACAAACTTCGAAGCCTTATAACCTTTTTATACAGTGTCCGTTTTACGCAAACCAAATGTCCATTATAACCAGAATTTCGAGACAGACGGAATGGCATAGTCCGTTCCTCTAATTCCGAATGTTAAATTAATTATTATTTAATTTATCCTCTTTTAATGTAGTTAAAATTTAGGGTGTTACAATATATTGCTAAGTTTGATGCTTTATCGAAATATGGATTCTCTTATCGAAACTACTGAGAAGAAGAACGAGAAGTTCATAATATGCTTAGATGAGTACTTGGGGGAAAATCTTATAAACCACATTGATGAGACATTCGAATCTATTATGGGGAAAGCATTGAAATCTGAGAGCCTTTACCCTTAGTCAAAGACCGAGGTTGCTGTTATTTCTGCAAAGGAGCCAAAACCACAAGCAAGCGGTGGAGGCAAGAATAATTTAAAGAATAAGAGGAAACAAAATCAGACAAAGGATGGTCAGAAAAGGAAGAATAAGAAGGATGCCCAGTGCTTTAGCTGTGGCAAGAAGGGCCACTATGCCAGCTTGTCTGGAAAAGCCTGGGGAAAGGAAGTGATTGAATTGCGACCAAGCGGGACATCATAAGGATAAATGTCCACAAAACCTTAAAGAGAAGCAGATTGTGAGAGCATATGCTATCAACGATGTTCCTTCTTCGTCGAATGCCCCAACTGCGGCGTAGAAGGGAAAGAGTGTCATTATTCTAGGTATGCTTTCTATTTATGATGTTTCTGTTCGAGTTTTGTTTAATACCGAGACATCCCATTCCTTCTTATCTAGTGACCTGGTGATAGGTTGGAATTGGAACTTGAGATTGTCGATAGTCCTTTAGTTGTGACGAACCCGATCGGTGGTTCGACTAGCCTTTGCATGATTTGCTGTAATGTGGTCTTATCGAGTCATGGATGTATGTTTGCTTGTGATTGCTTAGTTGTTTTGCTAGTATCATCCCATGTAGTTTGTCTGAATTCAGAGGAGATGTTCCTTGAGTGCTTGTCTGATATTGGTTTAGGCCTTTGGGGCTTGTGCTTGGGGAATGTCGAGTTCGACTAGGATGGTTTGTGTGAGATATAAGTAGTTGTTGTAATTTCCATTGAATGATATCTCGGCTTACTCGAGGAGTGATATGCAGCCGTGACATGATAAGACTGTTCAATGGTATGGACTGCCCCGAGTTGGATTTGATAGGTCTATGAGATGACTCGAGTGGGACTCGAGGAAGCTGCAAAGTAACGGATTTTTTAGGACCCTATGTTGAGGTTCTCTTTTGTTCAAGAATGTTAGAACTTTGAAGGGATAAGATGTGCTCGTTGATCGTGGAGATACAATGAAGGTTAGGACGATTCAAGTTGGACTTGAACTCGTAAAAGAAAAATGGGTGCTCGTTGATCGTGGAGACGCAATGAAGGTTAGAACGATTCAGGTTGGACTTGAACTCATAAAGGAAAAATGGTTGTTCGTTGATCTTGGAGATGTAACAAATAGGGAGACAACACATGTTGGACTTGAGTTTGTGCTCGAGTTTGTCAGTAATGGATACTCGAGACTGGGTCTAAGTATGTGGGTAGCTCTTCTGATGAGAGTACCAAGAAATCGTCAATAGTTTGAGTGTTCTAGGAAGACTCGAAGCAGGGGTACCTAGGGACACCCATTACCTTGGATTCGTTGGATGTGATCTAGTTGTCTTTGGAGGATAAATGTGCGTTGGACGTGCGGTAGTTCGTTTGGGACCGGGGCTTCCATTAGCCCTTGGGATTGGTTGGACCAGTCAGGTAGGCATCGACGTATTTATGGCTTTAGCAGGAGAAAGATAGGACACGTTTGATGGATGCTATGGTTGTTATGTTTGTTCCTATTTTTATTCCCTTGAGTAAACTATCACCTGTAGGATTTTGGTAATAGAGAATGAAGAGATGACGGTATACACAGATGCATGTGGTACCAGACTAGGTGCTGTACTGATGCATTGAGTAGGAGACATGCCAGTTTAGATGCTATGTTTCTTGAATGAAAGTAATTGGAGTATATTATGGGAAATGATTTCAGATCTAAGTATGCATTGGATCCAGAAATGTTAGCAAGTTTGACGGCTAGACCGACTTTGATTGAGCGGATTGGTTTCAGTTAGAGGGACGATCCTAACCTAATGGAAATCATCTCCAAGGTAAGGATGAATATTGATGGTGAGAAAATGGACAAGTATGGACTTGATAGAAAAGGATGGCTTCGAAAGAATGGGAGACTTGTTATACCCAACGTTAACGGATTGAGAGATGAAGTGCTTAAAGAACGTTATTACTTGAAATTAACTATACACCCCGGTGGTAATAAAATGTATTGAGACATGAAGCAAACCTATTACTGGGAAGGGATGAAGAGGGACGTTGGGAAGTTTGTCCCCAAGAGTAAATTGGGAATATGTCTCAATGGACTTCATTGATGGTTTACCAAGGACTAGATCGGACCATGATAGTATTTGGGTAATTGTGGATCGATTGACCAAAAGTTGGATTACCAGACAAGATGGCAGGAGTTCACAATGTATTTCATGTTTCCCAGTTAAGGAAGTTTGTGCACGACCCTAATGTGGCCATTTCACTAGATAAGTTGGATGATACCGAGGTAGAACCCGAGGCGGTTGGGAACCGCAGACTTATTCGTATTGTCGAGCACGATACGAAGCAGCTTCGAAGGAAGACGGTCCAAACTAGTCAAAGTCCAGTGGGGTGATAATGAGAGAGACTGTACTTGGGAAATAGAGGAGAACATAAGGAAGAGTTCTTTGCTTGGTAAGGTTTTAATATCGATATAGTACTCCCTTGTTAGTAAACCGCTTGCTATGATAGGCTTGTTGTGTTGTTATGTATGTTTGATTATTGCAAATGATTTATAGGCATGCGGGATCCTTTGTATGTTTTGGTAAAGGAATTTCGGGGACGAAATTTCTTAAGGCGGGAGAATGTAACAACCTGCATTCTATGTATAAGAGGATCGTAGAATATTTATTTCTTTTTCTTACGAAGTCATATGGTCATGTTACTTTGGGGAATGACTATTGGGGTCATTTCCCATGTTCATGATTTTTGCCGATTTTTAAATGACCATTTTGCCTCTAGCGAATCTTGTTTTGCCTATAACTTTTGATTGGTAAGGAGTATTGACCTGAAACCTCTTCGATTGGATTCAGATGATGATTTCTCTTTCTGTGGAGTGGTCATATTAATCAAATGGACTTTACCGTTTGGGAGATATGGCTAAAATAAGGTTTGGAAAGTGAAAAACAACTTAAATGGGCTTGATTGGGTAGTCAGAAGCTTGGTCCATTAGGGATTTCGGGATTAGGGGTTTTTAAGGGCTGATAGGGGCTAGAGAAACCCTCCTTTGTCATTTTTCAGCTGCCACTTTGTAACACCCCGTAATTTTATAACATTAAAATTCACAAATTAAAGTATACTTAGTTTTTAGAAAAGAATTAAGTGAAATGAGTTGCGCAGAGAAATGTATATATATATTGATATATATATATATATAAATAAATAAAAAAATTAAATAAATAATATATGCGAAAATGTTCAAAATAGCAAATTGGGAGGGGAAATAACCGAACCGGCCCATTTTTGAGGTCGACCCGAGCCCTGTTGGGTCGACTAGGGGTTAATCCAGGGTGTTTGGCTGTCAACCCGTGGGCCGATTCGCTCAAATGCAGATTTTGCATTTGATTGGTTCTCATGGTTCAGGGTTAATCTAATGGTCCTAAATAACTTCCTACACCTATAAATACATCCTAATGCTAACCCTAAACCTAATTAAAATAGAATAGTTACCGTCATACCGTCGCCATGGAAATCAATGGAGCCGCCGCCAACTAAGAAAGAAGAAAAGCTAATTCAATTCTAATTCTCTCAACCCTAAAGCAAAGCAAAACTCTCTCTCTTTTCATCTCTAAATTGTGAATATGATGATCTTAACAAGATTACTATTATTTTAATTAGATTGAGTTATGAATGGATTATGAGTAGATGATGTGAATTATCATATATGTTGTTGTAAACCCTTTTTGCTATCATGTATGTTGTAAATCCATTGTTATGTGATGATGATATCTTATATGTTGTAAATCATGCTATGGTGATGTTATGTATGTTGAAAGTTTCTATGCTAAGTTGTGATAAATCATACATGTTAAAAAGGCCATGATGTTACCATCTATGCTAGTTAGTTCATATTAATTAAATCATCATGTTTGGGCTATGTTGATCTATATGACAAGTTACATATGCAAGTTAGATTGATTAGAAAAGCTATGAACATATGCCATGACATCTATTATGACATCTAGAATTATGCTATGATATATGTGATATCCTATGCTAGTTCACACCATCATTAAGTTGCCTAAAAACCCCATATGCAAGTTTATGTATAGATTTGGGCTATGATCATATCATGTAAATTGTGACCTTTAACAAGTTGACACCTTTAGATCCTTAACATGTGTAGTTTATGCAAGTTTCACCCCTATTATGATTAGATTCATTTTAATTATCCATATGTTGTGATAATTTATTTTGTGCTATAAGTTAGACTATTCGAGTCTAACGTATATTCTGCGTTCAATAAGCGAACGTATAAACATGGGTAGGTGTAATATTAAGGATTTAATAATAAGAAGTTGGGGTGCAATTGATATGATTTTGCATGCCATAAGTGGATGGCCATAATTGAATAAATAATGGACATCATTAAAAGTTGACTTAATTAATAATTTGAATAGGGAATTATTAAAACTGGGGTAAAAGATTTTAAGTGTTAATCAATGCTTAGGACACGAGGTTGGACTCGTTTGTGACGTAAACCTGCCCGGACCCGCCCGGCAAATCCAGTGGTCACAAATGTCAGCCCAATGTGAGAGGTCCTAGGCCTAAACTAAAGCATAACAGTTGTAAAGACACGAGGTTAGACTCTTTTATGGTGTAAGACTGCCCGGACCCGCCCGGCAAATCCAACTGCCATAAATGCCAGTCTAATGTGAGAGGCCTTTATGAGGTTATGGCCTGAATGAATTAAGAAATACTTAACCAGATAAACATGTAAAGTGGGACATGGGGGTTAAGTAGGTGCCTTGGGTGGCATGAGTAGTCTAGTGGGTGCCCTTAGTGGCATGTGAAATACGATTAGTAAGACTTAACCAAACACACATGTAAATGAACATGACTAAGAGGCTTAAGTGGGATATACTATTGACAAGCTTAGGTGGGTAGCTTGTGGGGGCCCATTTCGACCAGTATCCCAAACGTATCTTTGTGGGCTCGACCCAAGTCGAGGACGGGACACGCATGTTGGGTTTGACTGTAAGAGGCCAAAACGGGGAGCGGTGGCAACGCAAGTCCAACGGGTTTCATATGCGTGTGTGGACCCGGGCTGGTAGATAAGATGTTGTTGCATCGTGTAGGTATAAGCCGTGCATTCTCAAGTTGTATCGGGTTGCCACTTTAGGGGAGTGATACACCCCACTATGGGGCCAGCACGGGTATCTACGAGTAGGGAGCCGATCGAAAGTGGGTAGTGGGGTACACCTAGTGGAGATAGGGGCAGATGGCACCAATGTAGTCAGCTAGGGGTACGTAAGGCTATTTATAAAGTTTCTGTGTGAAGCAAGTGGGATCAACCTTTAGGGTGACTGGTTCGGTGCAGTGTAGTAATGTGCGGTGCAGTGTAGCAATCATTCGTTAGTAATTAGGTGTGCCTTTGACGTTATCTTTCACGTTATCATTATCTGCTCATTCCATACCTAATAGTTCATAGACATTTACTTGTCTTCCAGCTTATGCCTTAGTCTGGTTATTTTGATAATATTATTGTTTGAATTATCATACTTGCTAGACTTTATGTCTGACCCCCTCCATTTCTATCCTTTTTCCCCCTCCAGGTCCTCAGGTTGGGCCCAGCTCTAGTGGAGTTTGATTGGATTGCTTCATCTCTTTGGAAAGCTTGGACCTTTGAAGTAAAGTCCAGCTTGTTATCTTTTTTAATGGCTTTTTATGTAATTGGATTATGTATTTTGTTTTTATGAAGATGGATATTGTACTTGGTTTTATGATGTAACAAACATGTTTAATTTCCGCTGCAATAAAATGAAGTTTTAGATTTCCAAGTACTATTTATTATCTGTCTTGTTGTAATTTTTCTGTTCTATATTCACTTATAACCTCCATGGAAGTTAATGCATTCCCTTTGTGAGTGACATTAATGGACATGGGGTGTTACACGTGGTATCAGAGCTTAAGGTTTCCAGAACAGATAAAAATACTTTAGAAAAATAGTTATTTTTGGAAGAAGTGCTTTCAAAAACATGTTTTTATTGAGAAATTTAAAGAGAAAAGTTTTTAAGAAAAAAAAACATAATCCCCAATATCCCATATCTTTATCTTTCGAATTCTCCATTCTGAATCTTTCCTTTTTCGCTTCAGCATGGCTGAAGATCTTAATCTACCCGACGATGTAACGATACCAGGATGGTATAGGTGGTTATTAGAGGCTAGGGCCGCTGCAGGTCCAGCCAATGTTCCTCCACCACCAGTTGCACCCGTTCCTCCTCCTCCTCCTCGCGTAGATACTTTTACAAAGACATGCAAGGAATTCAAGGCTATGGGTGGAAAACCATTTCAAGGGTCAGAAACGTTTGTGGGAGCTAGAGATTGGCTTAAGGAGGTGGAAGAATTGCTAGAAATCTTTGAAGTAGAAGAAGGGAGGAGAGTTCGATTAGCAGCTTGGCTGATGAAGGGAGAGGCCTCATTTTGGTGGGAGGTCACTAATGGGGAGCGTCCTGTTGACTCTTGGGTGGATTTCAGACGTAGGTTCGAGGCGAAGTTTCTCTCAAGGGCGGAAGAAAATCTATATATGGAAAGGTTCTTGACATTGAAGCAAGGAAGCTCATCAGTGAAAGAATGTGTCAATAAATTTAATCAGTTAGCAAGGTTTGGCTTGGACTTAGTGAACACGGTGGAGAAGAAGGCGATGAGGTTCGTGAATGGCTTGAATGAACCATTGCAAGGGTTGGCTATGACCCACATCCCGATGGGGGCCACCTTTGAGAAGTTAGTAGAAATGGCGCTCATGCATGAGGAGAAAAGCGCTAAAGCTGATAAGGCACCCAAGAAGAAGGGGGATCAGAAGAAACCACAACAGCAAAACAAGAAGGGTGGAAAAGACAATAACGGCAAGGGAAAGAAGAAGCGATTTAACTGTGGAACCCCAAGCCATCTCAGCAAGGATTGCCGAAAGAAAAAGAAGACCGGATGTTTTCATTGTGGTGATGCGGGACATTTAGTGAAGGACTGCCCAAAGAAGGGGCAGAGGGCAGGAGCTACCTTGGGAGGACAGGTGCAGGCTCTTATGGCACTAGTGCATGCAAGGGGACAAGTTCAGGCTCTTGCGGTCCCACCGCTGCAAGAACGAGGTAGAACCATTTCTATTGAAAGCTTAGTTTTTCTGTTTGATCATCCTGTCCGTACCTTATTCGATTCAGGCGCATCACATTCGTTTATCTCTACATCATTAGTTGAATCACTGCACTAAAACACCAGTTTAGTAGAGGATCCCTTAGTTGTTTCGAATCCAATTGGGGGCTCAGCTTATTTGTCTATGATGTGTTTGGATTTGAAAATTTCCATACTTAGCGTTGAATTTAGATGTGATGCTTATGTGTTGGGCTTCACGGGCTATGGGCTAATTTTAGGAATGGATTGGTTATCCAGAAATGGGGCCATTCTTGATTGTGAAAGGAGAGTAGTTAGGCTCGTGACTCGCCTTGGCAACACTCTCGAAATCTTTTGTAATCCCATATATTCGGTTATGCTAAGTTATCTAAATCGCTTGACGCGTCTGAGGAAAATCTACGATCTGTTAGAGTGGTCCGAGAATATTCGGATGTGTTTGAGGAGGTGAAGGGCTTGCCTCCAAAGCGGGAGATAGATTTTCGAATATATCTTGTGGATAATGCGAAACCAGTATCTTTGCCAGTACGCCACATGGCTCCACGTGAAAGGAGGGAACTCGATAAGCAAGTGAAGGAGTTGCTTGAGAAGGGGTTCATAAGACGAAGTATATCGGAGTGGGGTGCTCCAGTAGTATTTGCCACGAAGGCGGATGGGTCCCTTAGACTTTGTGTGGACTATAGAGAACTTAATAAGCTTACTAAGAAGAACAGACACCCACTGCCGAGGATTGACGATCTCTTCGATCAGTTAGTTGGCGCCTCAATGTTTTCACAGTTGGACTTAGCCACTGGTTTCCAGCAGTTGAGAGTGGCTGAGGATAGCATTGACAAGACTGCCTTTAGGACTCCGGACGGTTTCTATGAATGGCTAGTGATGCCCTTCGGTTTGACAAACGCCCCCGCATACTTTGTTGATCTGATGAGTAGGGTGTTTAGGGAGTACCTTAACAAATTTGTGGTAGTCTTTGTAGATGACATCTTGATCTTTTCTAAGGATGAAGAAGAGCATGCCCTACATCTTAGGGAAGTGTTGGAGACTCTTCGAGCGCATAAGCTTAAAGCTAAATTTTCTAAGTGTCACTTTTGGAGGAAGGAAGTACGGTTCTTAGGACACGTGGTTTCCAAAGAAGGGATAGCTGTAGATCCCGCGAAGGTGGTGGCCATCCAAGATTGGAAGGTTCCTAAAAATGCTACCGAAGTGAGAAGTTTCTTGGGGTTGGCTGGCTACTATAGGAAGTTTATCAAAGACTTCGCAAAGATATCAGCTCCATTGACACGCTTGACGAAGAAGAACCTAGTTTTCACATGGGACATAGATTGTGATGATGCGTTCCAACGTTTGAAGAGAGCTTTGACTTCAGCCCCAGTCTTAGTATTGCCAGACGGGAGTAAGCCGTTTACCGTTTATACTGACGCTTGTGGGACAGGACTAGGCGCAGTCTTAATGCAAGAGGGTAGGGTAATAGCCTATGGTGGAAGGCAGTTGAGAGCGCATGAGAAAAATTATCCTACACATGACTTAGAGTTGGCCGCTATTGTTTTCACGCTTAAGTCTTGGCGTCATTATCTTCTTGGCGGGAAATTCGAACTATTCACTGACTACAAATCTTTAAAATACCTATTCTCTCAAAAGGACTTGAACTTAAGGCAGCAAAGGTGGATGGAGTTCTTAGCGTCCTACGACTTTGAGATAGCATATACCCCTGGCAAGGGTAACGTGGTGGTCGATGCCTTAATTTGAAAAAGATTATCCTTAAATCCTTTGTTTGTTGAGCGGCAAAGTTTAGAATTCATTTCGATGTTTGACTTTAGACCTTCCGTTGACTTCGTACCCGGTTTGCTAGCATCCTTGGAGGTCAGACCTACACTTTTGGGACGGATTGGCGAGGCATAGCGAGATGACCCACAGTTAGTTGAGTTAGTAGAAAAGCTCAAAGGAGGGGAGTCATCAAGCCATCTCCGTAGGTATATCCTAGATGATAAGGGCTGGTTACGTAGGGACGGTAGGCTTTGTGTACCAAAAGACGATGACCTAAGGAAGACTATTCTTGACGAAGCACATCATTCGAAGATGACTGTAACAACCCGTATTTTCAATAACCTGTTATAACATAAATGGAGGCAGAATTAAACTGTAAAATCTGAATCAAGGGAAACGGGCTATGCCATTGCGTTCGTCTCGGAAAAATACGCGAAATAGAGTCTGAGTTTTCGAAAATCGGAGTCCGTATGACCAAGATATGGCCTCGCGAAGTTTCACGAAAAATTCCCAAATTAAAGTATACTTAATTAAGTGAAATGGGTTGCGCAGAGAAATATATATATATTGATATATATATATATAATTGAAAATTTAATAAATAAATATGAAAAAATGTTCAAAACAGCGAATTGGGAGAGGGGAATAGCCGAACCGGCCGATTTTTGAGGTCGACCCGAGCTCGCTGGGTCGACTAGGGGTTAATCCAGGGTGTTTGGCTGTCAACCCGTGGGCCGATTCGCTCAAATGCAGATTTTGCATTTGGATGGTTCTCATGGTTCATCTTTAATCTAAAGGCCCTAGATGGTTCCTACACTTGACTTCTTCCCCAAGACATGCTTTGATGGCTTGGATTGAATCTAGGTTTAATCCTATGGCCTAAAACACTTGCCTAATCTATAAATAAGACCCTAACCTATCCTAAACCCTCATTATTCACTCATGTAACTAAACTATGGCCAAATTTCTACTCTCATGGCCTCCACTCAACTATCCTAGCCTCCACTTCATTTCTATGAGAGGTTTCATGATCATGAGAGTGTTAGAGAGTCCCTATGTTAGTATGAGAGCTTCTCAAGTTGATTTCAAGGCAAAAGCTATGATCTTTGTTCATAAAGATGGTGTTTTTAGTGATTTGGTGCATCCATCTTTGGGTTTTTGGGTGATGGCATGCATAGGCTTCATCATAAGCTTTGGTTTAATCGATTTAGGCCTTCATAGCAAGGTAAGCCCTTCTCCTACTATTAGATATGAACTTTAAACTTAATATGACATGTTGTAAGTGGGTTTAAACATTAGTATGTAGCATGCTATCATCTTATGCAAGCTTATAAAGTCATTACCTTGGTCTTGTGGTCATAAAGCTTTGACCTTTATGTTGAAATGTTGCATTATGCAACATGAGAACCCTTATAACCTTCATGTCAACTTGCATATGAAGCCATAACCCTTATGTGAGGTCATATGCGAGTTACTTGTCATCATTCCATGTTGTTTATCACCATGATTCGCTTATGTGCCAAGTTTGGGTTTATGCATGTTTTTGAGGCTTAACAATGGTATATGCAAGCCAATGAACACATTTGTGCCTCATTCGCCACCATGATTAATTTGTGGCTTAATATCCATCTTTGTCATGCTTTTGCCAAGTCTCTTCTTTTAATCCATTACGTTGTTGCGAACGTATATGCGAGTTTAAAAGCGTTGGGTTATGTTATGGGTAATTTCTAATGGCATGAAAATACAACTTGAAAACATGACTTGAAATATAACATGAAAGTTGACATGTAAGTATGCATAAAAACATGAGCTTGGGAATTTACCTATTAAGTTAGGTCTACCCTTTGGGAATTTACCTATTAAGTTAGGTCTACCCAAATGCTTGAAAACTTGTAACATGTTTTGGAAACATGATGAACTTAGATAATATAAGTATGGCCAACTCGAGGTTGGGTTGAGTTTGCAACGTAAAACTACCCGGAACCGACCGGCCTAACTAGTAGTTGCAAACAATAGGACCCAATGTGAGAAGTTGGTCATGTCGCGCTTAAGATCCGAGGTTAGACTAGGTTGTGGTATAAATCTACCCGGACCCGCCCGGCTTAACTAGTAACCACAACAAGGTCTAATGTGAGAGGTTGAGGGTGCATTAATTAAATTAATGCCACATAATAGGGTTAAGTTAATTTGATTAATGAGGCTTAACCAAATATGATATGGACAAATGGGTTAAGTAATTTGATTAGGCTAATGATACTTAACAAAACATGATAAGCTTGGGTAGGTTAAGTAACTTGATTTGCCTAATGACACTTGACCATTTTTATACGACTAGTGGACGGGATTAAGTTAGCCAACACTTAATCAATCCAACACGATAACGTGATAAGGTTAAGTAAATTTTCTTAATGACACTTAACCGTATAATACAGTTAATGGATGGGGTTAAGATTAGGCTTAACTAATCTAAACATGGTAATCGGATGGGGTTAAGTTAGCCTAGACTTAATTAATCCAACTTGGTAATTTAATGGGGTTAAGTTAAACACTTAACTAATTTAACACGATGATTTGATGAGGTTAAGTGACCTATACTTAACCAATCTAACTCGTTAATTTGATGAGGTTAAGTTAATCTATACTTAACCAATCCAACGTGAAAACATGATAAGGCTAAGTCACGAATCACTTGAATACGCTTGACCGATTTGATGACAAGGTCAAGTTAAATTATATAATTAACCAATCTAAAATGATAATTAGACGAGGTTAAGTCATGGATTCCTTGATATACTTAACCAACTTGACACATGGTTTGTATGGTTAAGTCTTGGACTTGTATACTTAGCCAATTTTGACATGGTTTGTAGACGGGCTAAGTTACGAACTTAAGTAACACTTAACCCATTAGATAAACCCTAATTCGGAGGATTAGGTAAATAACCATAGTTAACAAGGATTATGGAAATAAGGCTAAGTGGTAAACCTTAGTTAAGGGAAACTAAGTAATAATTCTTAGTCAAGGAAATTTGGACCATTTCTTAGATAAATTAGTAACCCGATACGTTAGGTCAACGTTTAAGAATGCGTGTAGGAGCAGGCTATCTGATTTAGATAAAGGCTCCAACGAACTGGGTAACGAAGCAACGGCTTCGGGGAACGTGAGGATATTCTTGGGATCCCTCTGTGAGCTGCCAGGTCATTATACTAGGCTCACGAGAGGTTGAGGTCTGCGGTAGAAGAACCAAGAATATGCCTTGGTTGCTATGCGAGCGACCTAAAGACTGGGGTGGATAGCAGTGAGTCGACGAATACATAAGGTGCCCGAGATAACAAGTTCGTCGATCATCTACCATCTTGAGTCAAGCGTGTACGTACGGAAAGGCAGGGAACACCCAACAGACCATAATTGCTATCTAATTATGGGTGAGGTAGGCCGTAGGATGTGGGCTGGCCGGAGTGTAGTTCTCATGCAAGATTTTCTCTTGTGTTGCCTTTCACTAGTTGAGGGAGGGGTCTCGTGGGACCATAGCCACGTGTAGAAAAGCAGACCTTAGTATCTGCATCGGCAGATAAATCTAAAGCTCCCGACCGAGTCCTGTATTTCTTGGTTTGCCCTGTGACAGGACTCGGATGGCACGATGTGATACATGTGCATACAGTTATAGAAAAACGATTCACGATGAATGCGTGGGGAAAAGGGCGCGGTTGAGGGTTAGCGTAATCCCTAGTGGCCTAGGTGGTTTAACCCAAACCGAAATACGAAAGCGTGCAATAGGTAAGCGTAATCCCTAGTGGTGCTAGGTGGCGTAAGTCCTAGTAGTTCAAACGATGATTCATATGAAAGAGCCTAGCTAGAACAAGGGTGACAGTCAAAACGATTTCAAGGATAATACGACATGAGGAAGCCCGTACGAGGTACGGCAAAGGACTGAACTTATATACATGGAAAGAAACATATGATTTGAGTAACCTATATATGCGATATGTTAGGTTGACATGGACCATTACACGATTTTGAGTAAGGGACATTCATGGTTAACACATAACAAGGCTGGGATACTAGTACGGAGGGTGCAGAGCAAATATACATGTTAGAACCAGGAAGAATATACGGAATAGATACCGTGGGATGTTAGACGAGGTAGATACCTTGGGATAGTATACTTGATAGAAGTCTGACGATATGATACCTTGATTTATCATGACACCGTAGTTTATCATGATACCTTAGTTCAGTAGTTATCCTGTTATTCTGATTTAGCTTATCTATCTTGTTATCATGCTTATGTTCATCTCAGTTCCTCATGCCAGTTAACTTTACTAGTTTATATGCTGATAGTAGATAGGGCTTACCAGTCTTTATGACTGACCCCGTTTTCTTTCGCTTCTTGTCTTCCGTTTCCCCCCCAGGTTACAGGGAGGAAATACTGTTGTTTAGTTCAGACTTCTTCTGCTTGAAGGTTATCATGGATGGCTTGGACTTTTCTTGGCTATGGCTACTTTACTGTTTTATTTGGGGAATAATTTATGGAAAAGTCTTAATGCTTCTTTATTATTGCAAGACAGGTTTTGATGTACTCTGATGTAAAAGGCTTTAGACCTTAATTATTAATGTTTATGAAAGTTCGATTTTACTTCCGCTATTTTATATGTTCTGTCTTGTGATATTTCTGTGCATGTTTACCAATAATGCCCCTCTAAAGCTAGTGCATTCCTTTGCGAGTGACCCTAGCGGAGGCGGGGTGTTACATTTGGTATCAGAGCAGAAGGTTACCAGATTGGGCAAAAGTTTTTAAAGACCTTCTGAAAACTATTTGAAAATCGTTTATAAAGAAGCATTTTTCAAGAAAGTTTTCTTTTAAAAAGAAAAGGCTATTCCCCAAAGGCCATTAGCATTATCCTTGTTTCCTTAATTGAATCTCTTTTCCTTTCTTTCCTCCATCTGTAGTCACAGTGGTTTTAACTGCGACTAGTCTTTTCTATCTTCGAAAGTGCTTTCCATGCGATGGAGGCTGTTCTCGGGAGACCAGTGGCCGCGTTATAAGAAAGGATAGTGAGAAAGAGGATAAAGGATACGAGTTTAAGGATGAGCAACTTGTTGGTATGGCTCAACTCAGAATGAGAGAGAAAGATGAACAATGAAACCCATGACGGGAGAGTACCTTTGGCATGGTGGAACGGGACGGATAGTTAAGTATCATGGGACAAGGACAAGATCATCGGGAGGGCAGTAGTATGCTCTCATTTCTAGGGTACCTCAGAAGGAGGGTAATGATCTTGTTAAAGGTTTAGCTTTTCTTCTCTATCATCCTGTCGGGACTTTGTTTTGATCACCGCATCTTTTAAGTCCGCTTCGATAGTTGAGTCTCTGCACCTTTGTACTAGCGTAGTAGAGGATCCCGTTTTTGTCTCAAGTCCTATTGGAAGATCGGTCCATTTACTCATGGCTTGTTTGGATTTGAGAATGTCTATATCAAGTGTTGAGCTTGGAAATAATGCTTATGTATATAAGTTGCGGATGGATTCTAGGGGTAAAGTGGTTATCCAGTAAGGGATACCATTCTCGGTTTTAGAAAGAGGGTGGTTGGATTCTTGACTTGCCTTGGTGATACCCTCGAAGTCTCGTGAAACCCTTTTTGGGTTCTGTCATGGTTAGTTACCTAGAATCCCGGGATGCATTTGTTGGTAATCCGTTCAAATAGGATTCGCCGCTAAGGCGGATGGTTCGTTTCGATTATGCATGAGTTATGGGAATCACCCTAGTAAGAACTCTTGGCAACATGGATTGGCATCGGAAAACGAGATCCAGAATTCACTGGTGAATTTTGGAGAGCTTGCATGAGTACGCAGATATGTTTGAGCCAAGCATACTAGGGAAAGAATAAGTGAAACGAGAGGCGACAGTGAAATGAGTTCCACTCACACCTTGGAAATAGGAAGCAAGGAACTACGAAATCATGAAGTCAAAAGACGGTCAAGGCACAATGGAATTAAGCTCGAGGAAATACGACTCTGATGGTCAAAGACTATATACGCGCATGATATCTCTTTTGGGAGTATATCCTTGATCCCTATTTTCTGTAGAGCTTACTTGTAGGCTATCTTTTGTGGACATCCTCTCGGTCCTATTTTCTGTTACAAACCCCGTAAGGAGTTTGTCTTGTTTTTCTTCTCGACCCTGTTCCAGGGAATCCTAGGTAGAACCCTATGGATGTAAACATGTATTTGAAACATGTTATGATTGATATGGTTGCAAGTGGTTGCTCGTGGATGCGCGAATACACATTAGATACTAGCTCGACTCGGTCACATTTCATATTGCATATGCACGAGTATTTATACTTGTTTATGGATGAAATCGAATGTATTATCATGCGGTTGTTGCATATGAATGAATGATTGTGCACGCATATAGTACCTATATGGCTAGGACTATTTGCATACATGTTGGATTCATGGCACTATACATATTTTGCATTAGAAAGATTATTCAGGCCTGATCATTAGCATTAGCTAAGGAACATGTACACACACGTTTTGCATATATTCATACAGCATTAGAAATCATCTAAGGACAATGGTTGCTTGTGGATGATGTTTTGAGTAGATGGATGATGGATGGTAGGATATGTTCTTTCTAACTTGGAGATTTCGGGGACGAAATCCTAAAAGGTGGGGAGAATGTAACAACCCGTATTTTCAATAACCTGTTATAACATAAATGGAGGCAGAATTAAACTGTAAAATCTGAATCAAGGGAAACGGGCTATGCCATTGCGTTCGTCTCGGAAAAATACGCGAAATAGAGTCTGAGTTTTCGAAAATCGGAGTCCGTATGACCAAGATATGGCCTCGCGAAGTTTCACGAAAAATTCCCAAATTAAAGTATACTTAATTAAGTGAAATGGGTTGCGCAGAGAAATATATATATATATTGATATATATATATATATATAATTGAAAATTTAATAAATAAATATGAAAAAATGTTCAAAACAGCGAATTGGGAGAGGGGAATAGCCGAACCGGCCGATTTTTGAGGTCGACCCGAGCCCGCTGGGTCGACTAGGGGTTAATCCAGGGTGTTTGGCTGTCAACCTGTGGGCCGATTCGCTCAAATGCAGATTTTGCATTTGGATGGTTCTCATGGTTCATCTTTAATCTAAAGGCCCTAGATGGTTCCTACACTTGACTTCTTCCCCAAGACATGCTTTGATGGCTTGGATTGAATCTAGGTTTAATCCTATGGCCTAAAACACTTGCCTAATCTATAAATAAGACCCTAACCTATCCTAAACCCTCATTATTCACTCATGTAACTAAACTATGGCCAAATTTCTACTCTCATGGCCTCCACTCAACTATCCTAGCCTCCACTTCATTTCTATGAGAGGTTTCATGATCATGAGAGTGTTAGAGAGTCCCTATGTTAGTATGAGAGCTTCTCAAGTTGATTTCAAGGCAAAAGCTATGATCTTTGTTCATAAAGATGGTGTTTTTAGTGATTTGGTGCATCCATCTTTGGGTTTTTGGGTGATGGCATGCATAGGCTTCATCATAAGCTTTGGTTTAATCGATTTAGGCCTTCATAGCAAGGTAAGCCCTTCTCCTACTATTAGATATGAACTTTAAACTTAATATGACATGTTGTAAGTGGGTTTAAACATTAGTATGTAGCATGCTATCATCTTATGCAAGCTTATAAAGTCATTACCTTGGTCTTGTGGTCATAAAGCTTTGACCTTTATGTTGAAATGTTGCATTATGCAACATGAGAACCCTTATAACCTTCATGTCAACTTGCATATGAAGCCATAACCCTTATGTGAGGTCATATGCGAGTTACTTGTCATCATTCCATGTTGTTTATCACCATGATTCGCTTATGTGCCAAGTTTGGGTTTATGCATGTTTTTGAGGCTTAACAATGGTATATGCAAGCCAATGAACACATTTGTGCCTCATTCGCCACCATGATTAATTTGTGGCTTAATATCCATCTTTGTCATGCTTTTGCCAAGTCTCTTCTTTTAATCCATTACATTGTTGCGAACGTATATGCGAGTTTAAAAGCGTTGGGTTATGTTATGGGTAATTTCTAATGGCATGAAAATACAACTTGAAAACATGACTTGAAATATAACATGAAAGTTGACATGTAAGTATGCATAAAAACATGAGCTTGGGAATTTACCTATTAAGTTAGGTCTACCCTTTGGGAATTTACCTATTAAGTTAGGTCTACCCAAATGCTTGAAAACTTGTAACATGTTTTGGAAACATGATGAACTTAGATAATATAAGTATGGCCAACTCGAGGTTGGGTTGAGTTTGCAACGTAAAACTACCCGGAACCGACCGGCCTAACTAGTAGTTGCAAACAATAGGACCCAATGTGAGAAGTTGGTCATGTCGCGCTTAAGACCCGAGGTTAGACTAGGTTGTGGTATAAATCTACCCGGACCCGCCCGGCTTAACTAGTAACCACAACAAGGTCTAATGTGAGAGGTTGAGGGTGCATTAATTAAATTAATGCCACATAATAGGGTTAAGTTAATTTGATTAATGAGGCTTAACCAAATATGATATGGACAAATGGGTTAAGTAATTTGATTAGGCTAATGATACTTAACAAAACATGATAAGCTTGGGTAGGTTAAGTAACTTGATTTGCCTAATGACACTTGACCATTTTTATACGACTAGTGGACGGGATTAAGTTAACCAACACTTAATCAATCCAACACGATAACGTGATAAGGTTAAGTAAATTTTCTTAATGACACTTAACCGTATAATACAGTTAATGGATGGGGTTAAGATTAGGCTTAACTAATCTAAACATGGTAATCGGATGGGGTTAAGTTAGCCTAGACTTAATTAATCCAACTTGGTAATTTAATGGGGTTAAGTTAAACACTTAACTAATTTAACATGATGATTTGATGAGGTTAAGTGACCTATACTTAACCAATCTAACTCGTTAATTTGATGAGGTTAAGTTAATCTATACTTAACCAATCCAATGTGAAAACATGATAAGGCTAAGTCACGAATCACTTGAATACGCTTGACCGATTTGATGACAAGGTCAAGTTAAATTATATAATTAACCAATCTAAAATGATAATTAGACGAGGTTAAGTCATGGATTCCTTGATATACTTAACCAACTTGACACATGGTTTGTAGGGTTAAGTCTTGGACTTGTATACTTAGCCAATTTTGACATGGTTTGTAGACGGGCTAAGTTACGAACTTAAGTAACACTTAACCCATTAGATAAACCCTAATTCGGAGGATTAGGTAAATAACCATAGTTAACAAGGATTATGGAAATAAGGCTAAGTGGTAAACCTTAGTTAAGGGAAACTAAGTAATAATTCTTAGTCAAGGAAATTTGGACCATTTCTTAGATAAATTAGTAACCCGATACGTTAGGTCAACGTTTAAGAATGCGTGTAGGAGCAGGCTATCTGATTTAGATAAAGGCTCCAACGAACTGGGTAACGAAGCAACGACTTCGGGGAACGTGAGGATATTCTTGGGATCCCTCTGTGAGCTGCCAGGTCATTATACTAGGCTCACGAGAGGTTGAGGTCTGCGGTAGAAGAACCAAGAATATGCCTTGGTTGCTATGCGAGCGACCTAAAGACTGGGGTGGATAGCAGTGAGTCGACGAATACATAAGGTGCCCGAGATAGCAAGTTCGTCGATCATCTACCATCTTGAGTCAAGCGTGTACGTACGGAAAGGCAGGGAACACCCAACAGACCATAATTGCTATCTAATTATGGGTGAGGTAGGCCGTAGGATGTGGGCTGGCCGGAGTGTAGTTCTCATGCAAGATTTTCTCTTGTGTTGCCTTTCACTAGTTGAGGGAGGGGTCTCGTGGGACCATAGCCACGTGTAGAAAAGCAGACCTTAGTATCTGCATCGGCAGATAAATCTAAAGCTCCCGACCGAGTCCTGTATTTCTTGGTTTGCCCTGTGACAGGACTCGGATGGCACGATGTGATACATGTGCATACAGTTATAGAAAAACGATTCACGATGAATGCGTGGGAAAAAGGGCGCGGTTAAGGGTTAGCGTAATCCCTAGTGGCCTAGGTGGTTTAACCCAAACCGAAATACGAAAGCGTGCAATAGGTAAGCGTAATCCCTAGTGGTGCTAGGTGGCGTAAGTCCTAGTAGTTCAAACGATGATTCATATGGAAGAGCCTAGCTAGAACAAGGGTGACAGTCAAAACGATTTCAAGGATAATACGACATGAGGAAGCCCGTACGAGGTACGGCAAAGGACTGAACTTATATACATGGAAAGAAACATATGATTTGAGTAACCTATATATGCGATATGTTAGGTTGACATGGACCATTACACGATTTTGAGTAAGGGACATTCATGGTTAACACATAACAAGGCTGGGATACTAGTACGGAGGGTGCAGAGCAAATATACATGTTAGAACCAGGAAGAATATACGGAATAGATACCGTGGGATGTTAGACGGGGTAGATACCTTGGGATAGTATACTTGATAGAAGTCTGACGATATGATACCTTGATTTATCATGACACCGTAGTTTATCATGATACCTTAGTTCAGTAGTTATCCTGTTATTCTGATTTAGCTTATCTATCTTGTTATCATGCTTATGTTCATCTCAGTTCCTCATGCCAGTTAACTTTACTAGTTTATATGCTGATAGTAGATAGGGCTTACCAGTCTTTATGACTGACCCCGTTTTCTTTCGCTTCTTGTCTTCCGTTTCCCCCCCAGGTTACAGGGAGGAAATACTGTTGTTTAGTTCAGACTTCTTCTGCTTGAAGGTTATCATGGATGGCTTGGACTTTTCTTGGCTATGGCTACTTTACTGTTTTATTTGGGGAATAATTTATGGAAAAGTCTTAATGCTTCTTTATTATTGCAAGACAGGTTTTGATGTACTCTGATGTAAAAGGCTTTAGACCTTAATTATTAATGTTTATGAAAGTTCGATTTTACTTCCGCTATTTTATATGTTCTGTCTTGTGATATTTCTGTGCATGTTTACCAATAATGCCCCTCTAAAGCTAGTGCATTCCTTTGCGAGTGACCCTAGCGGAGGCGGGGTGTTACAATGACCATTCATCCCGGCGGGGACAAGATGTACAAAGACATGAAGAGAGTTTACTTTTGGGCCGGCATGAAGAAAGACGTGGCCGAGTATGTCGCTAGATGCTTGGTGTGCCAACAAGTAAAGGCGGAGCAAAAGAAACCCGGTGGGTTGCTTCATCCATTGGAGATTCCACTATGGAAGTGGGAGAGTGACTCGATGGATTTTGTGGATGGATTACCGCGATCAAGGAAGGGTAAAACAGGGATTTGGGTTATAGTAGATAGACTTACTAAGAGCACCCATTTTATTCCCGTAAAGAGTAAGAGGACTGCTCCATGGTTAGCTTCTGTATATGTCCGAGAAATAGTTCGTTTGCACGGTGTTCCTTCTAGCATAGTGAGCGACCGCGATCCAATTTTCACTAGCGAATTTTGGAGAAGCTTATAAGAGGCGGTAGGGACTCAGTTATGTTTGAGCACCACATATCATCCTCAGACGGACGGCCAGACCGAGAGGATGAATCGCCTTCTAGAGGATCTTTTGAGGCTGTGTATCCTAGACTTTGGGGGTACATGGGAAGAGCATCTTCCATTGGTTGAGTTCGCATATAATAATAGCTTTCAGTCCAGCATTGGTATGGCACCATTCGAAGCTCTGTATGGACGACCTTGTCGTTCACCAACATGTTGGTGGGAATCTACGGATAAGATCTTACTTGGTCCCGATATGATTAGGGAGACTTCGGAGAAGATCGACTTGATTCGAAGGAGGATGAAAGCAGCGCAAGATAAGCAGAAATCTTATGCGGATAAGAGGAGGACAGATCTCGGGTTTGAAGTTGGGGACATGGTCTTTGTCAAAGTGTCTCCATTACGAAACGTTGTTCGCTTTGGGTTCGTTGGGAAATTAGCACCAAGGTTCGTAGGGCCGTTTCCTATTAAGGAGAAGATTGGACGGATGGCGTATAGAGTGGAGTTGCCCGAGAGACTTAGTGGTGTACATGACGTATTCCATGTGTCAAATTTGGGGAAGTGCTTGCACGAGACCGCGGAAGTGGTAGAGCCGAGCTTGCTTAGAGAGGTGGAGATAGAGCATGATGCGACGATTCGACGAGCTCCTACGCGCATTCTTGGGTCGGAGATCAAGAGGTTGAGGAATCGAGAGGTCAGACTAGTCAAAGTGCAATGGGGAGATGATGAGGGCAACGCTACTTGGAAGACGGAAGAGAAGATGCGTTCACGATACCCTTTTCTTTTTGAGGGTATGTCCTTTAACTTCTCCTTTATCGCTTAGCTTGTACTTATCTTATCTTTAGTATATCCTCTCGCTAGTATCTTTGACCTTTAGTTAGGATAATCCTATGGTTGAAACATGTGTTTGAGACATGTTATGTATGGTGGATGCAAAGTGGATGCAAGTGTTTGCTAGTGGTTGCTCGTGGATGCATATACACACACTATTAGGCACCAGATCGGCTCAGTCACTTCATATTGCATATTGCATATATATGGATGTATTTAGTAAAATGGATGTATAATGGTTGTATTATCATATAGTTGCTGCATTGGGGTGGATGGTTGTGCACGCATATAGAATTAATATGTATCATTAGGAATCTTTTGCATACATATTGGACGCATGGCACTATCATGAATTGCACTAAGGAGGTCGACTGAATCAGTAGACCGCCTAATTTTGCATTAGATATGGACATATACACACACTGTGCATATAAACATTAAAGCATTAGAAGTCTTTTAAGGACAATGGATGCTGTTGTTTGATGGTTAAGTAGATGGACGATTAGATGGTAGGATATACATTCTTCTTGACTTGGAGATTTCGGGGACGAGATCCTTCAGGGGGGGGGGGGGGAATGTAACACCCCGTAATTTTATAACATTAAAATTCACAAATTAAAGTATACTTAATTTTTAGAAAAGAATTAAGTGAAATGGGTTGCGTAGAGAAATATATATATATGTTGATATATATATATATATATATATATATAATTAAATAAATAAATATGCGAAAAAGTTCAAAACAGCGAATTGGGAGGGGAAATAACCGAACCGGCCCATTTTTGAGGTCGACCCAAGCCCTGCTGGGTCGACTAGGGGTCAATCCAGGGTGTTTGGCTGTCAACCCGTGGACCGATTCGCTCAAATGCAGATTTTTCATTTGATTGGTTCTCATGGTTCAGGGTTAATCTAATGGTCCTAAATAACTTCCTACACCTATAAATACATCCTAATGCTAACCTTAAACCTAATTAAAATAGAATAGTTACCGTCATACCGTCGCCATGGAAATCAACGGAGCCGCCGCCAACTAAGAAAGAAGAAAAGCTAATTCAATTCTAATTCTCTCAACCCTAAAGCAAAGCAAAACTCTCTCTCTTTTCTTTTCTAAATTGTGAGTATGATGATCTTAACAAGATTATTATTTTAATTAGATTGAGTTATGAATGGATTATGAGTAGATGATGTGAATTATCATATATGTTGTTGTAAACCCTTTTTGCTATCATGTATGTTGTAAATCCAATGTTATGTGATGATAATATCTTATATGTTGTAAATCATGCTATGGTGATGTTATGTATGTTGAAAGTTTCTATGCTAAGTTGTGATAAATCATACATGTTAAAAAGGCCATGATGTTACCATCTATGCTAGTTAGTTCATATTAATTAAATCATCATGTTTGGGCTATGTTGATCTATATGACAAGTTACATATGCAAGTTAGATTGATTAGAAAAGCTATGAACATATGCCATGACATCTATTATGACATCTAGAATTATGCTATGATATATGTGATATCCTATGCTAGTTCACCCCATCATTATGTTGCCTAAAAACCCCATATGCAAGTTTATGTATAGATTTGGGCTATGATCATATCATGTAAATTGTGACCTTTAACAAGTTGACACCTTTAGAACCTTAACATGTGTAGTTTATGAAAGTTTCACCCCTATTATGATTAGATTCATTTTAATTGTCCATATGTTGTGATAATTTATTTTGTGCTATAAGTTAGACTATTCGAGTCTAACATGTATTCTGCGTTGAATAAGCGAACGTATAAACGTGGGTAGGGGTAATATTAAGGATTTAATAATAAGAAGTTGGGGTGCAATTGATATGATTTTGCATGCCATAAGTGGATGGCCATAATTGAGTCAATTATGGACATCATTAAAAGTTGACTTAATTAATAATTTGAATAGGGAATTATTAAAACTGGGGTAAAAGATTTTAAGTGTTAATCAATGCTTAGGACACGAGGTTGGACTCGTTTGTGACGTAAACCTGCCCGGACCCGCCCGGCAAATCCAGTGGTCACAAATGTCAGCCCAATGTGAGAGGTCCTAGGCCTAAACTAAAGCATAACAGTTGTAAAGACACGAGGTTAGACTCTTTTATGGTGTAAGACTGCCCGGACCCGCCCGACAAATCCAGCTGCCATAAATGCCTGTCTAATGTGAGAGGTCTTTATGAGGTTATGGCCCGAATGAATTAAGAAATACTTAACCAGATAAACATGTAAAGTGGGACATGGGGGTTAAGTAGGTGCCTTGGGTGGCATGAGGAGTCTAGTGGGTGCCCTTAGTGGCATGTGAAATACGATTAGTAAGACTTAACCAAACACACATGTAAATGAACATGACTAAGAGGGTTAAGTGGGATATACTAGTGACAAGCTTAGGTGGGTAGCTTGTGGGGGCCCATTTCGACCAGTATCCCAAACGTATCTTTGTGGGCTTGACCCAAGTCGAGGACGGGACACGCATGCTGGGTTTGACTGTAAGAGGCCAAAACGGGGAGCGGTGGCAACGCAAGTCCAACGGGTTTCATATGCGTGTGTGGACCCGGGCTGGTAGATAAGACGTTGTTGCATCGTGTAGGTATAAGCCGTGCATTCTCAAGTTGTATCGGGTTGCCACTTTAGTGGAGTGATACACCCCACTATGGGGCCAGCACGGGTATCTACGAGTAGGGAGCCGATCGAAAGTGGGTAGTGGGGTACACCTAGTGGAGATAGGGGCAGACGGCACCTATGTAGTCATCTAGGGGTACGCAAGGCTATTTATAAAGTTTCTGTGTGAAGCAAGTGGGATCAACCTTTAGGGTGACTGGTGCGGTGCAGTGTAGTAATGTGCGGTGCAGTGTAGCAATCATTCTTTAGTAATTAGGTGTGCCTTTGACGTTATCTTTCACGTTATCATTATCTGCTCATTCCATATCTAATAGTTCATAGACATTTACTTGTCTTCCAGCTTATGCCTTAGTCTAGTTATTTTGATAATAGTATTGTTAGAAATATCATACTTGCCAGACTTTATGTCTGACCCCCTCCATTTCTATCCTTTTTCCCCCTCCAGGTCCTCAGGTTGGGCCCAGCTCTAGTGGAGTTTGATTGGATTGCTTCATCTCTTTGGAAAGCTTGGACCGTTGATGTAAAGTCCAGCTTGTCATCTTTTTTAATGGCGATTTATGTAATGGGATTATGTAATTTGTTTTTATGAAGATGGATATTGTACTTGGTTTTATGATGTAACAAACATGTTTAATTTCCGCTGCAATAAAATGAAGTTTTAGATTTCCATGTACTATTTATTATCTGTCTTGTTGTAATTTTTCTGTTCTATATTCACTTATAACCTCCATGGAAGTTAATGCATTCCCTTTGTGAGTAACATTAATGGACGTGGGGTGTTACACACTTCCATTCTCCTAACCCTAGTAATGGCCTCCACTCTCAAACTCTTTAATTAAACACCCCCTAATCGCTTTCTAATCAAGGATTAAGATAAGCTACATCAAATCAAGGAAAATAAACACTAAATCAGAGTTGGAGCTGTTGTGTTGCATAGGAATTCAACCCAAATAATAGAAAAGTTTCAGATCTAAGATTATTTGTGGCTAAGGTGAGTGATTTGCATTGTTTTTCACTAATTACGGTTAATTAGGGGTGATTAGTGTTAATTAGAGAAATTATGAATGTTAAAATTCTGGAAAAATATGTAATTTTTTTACATATTATTTAAGGGCTCTAATAGAAATTTGGGTTGATTTGGACATGTTTTGTTAATCCTATTGATTAAACATGATAAAGGGGATTAAGGGGAAACATAAGTTTTTAGGTATGTTTGATCCATATTGACATATTAAATTGTTGTTTTGATGTTTATTGTTGATTCCAATGTTGCTATGACTGTATGGTATGCTTTGTGATTGATTAAAAAAGCTAGAATGGTCGAAAACGCCGTCGTATGGCGTAAAACAGTCGTTTGAGAAATTGCAGGAAATGTACAGGGTTTCGGATTGGATCGGATATGGGGCTCGGATCGGATAAGAGAACCAGGCCAGGGGATTCGATTCGGATTGGAACTTGGCACTAGAGGGGGCTTGGCAAGAAGGAAGGCCACCCGCATAGAGTTGGAGTTGGGACGTGGGATCAGATCGAAGTAAGCGAGCTGGAGCAGGAGAGACGAACCACACCGCTTCAGGAGCACCTAACCGAACCGCATATGAAAGGCCGAACTGAACCGCATGGAGGAGATGAACCCAAACCGAACAGGGAGCTTGGGCATGACATTTTCGAATTGAAGCTGAAGCACCAAATAATACGTCCGAACCGAACCAGAGCAAAGTACTTCGAACCAGGGCTTAAGTATCATATACCGAACCGAACCGATGTGCCATGGAAGACTCCACATACCGAACCGAACTGGATGACCAAACCGAGTCGAACGTATGTTCCTACTTCTAAGCGATGACTCTTCTGAAGACCAACTCCAATTTGACCAAAACCCGTGTTGCAAAGGAAGTCCAGATGGGAGGTTATTGCTCAGGATCCAAATGGGATCAATGAGTTAACTTCATGAGTTGGACTTTGCTGTGGGACGCGTGCAAAGGGGTTATCGATACCTATAACTTTGGTTCACCACTGATAGACGTATTAGGGGCTCGTAGTGATACTTGTATGAGGTTGGACTCCGTCATGGCCTAAAGATTAGGTGACCAAAGCAGTGGATATCGTATGCTTTATGCACTGAGTTAGAGATGTGAGGATGATTGCTATGTTTGATGTTTGCTATCACCATGTCATGCACACCCCATATTACTTTTACACTTTGTGTTAGTGTTACCTTAGAGTACTGTACATCTTGTTGTGCTAATTCTTTGGTCGCAGGTCCAGGTTCTGGTATGACTGGATTATACCTGTTATTGTTCTGTTTTGTTGCTTATCGCTCATACCAAACTTTTGTCTAACCCAGAGTTTTATGTCTCTTCTTATTACTATGGGTGCTCCTAAACGAGAAGACTTGAGACAGGTTAGGTGGTAATGCGCGAGTAGCTGTCTGGAGATGAGCAGGATGCTTCCACGTATGTTATACATATATACTCCCAGTGTTGTAGCTGGTCACTGCTTGGGCATTAGTAGTGTACCTTTTCTTTCTTTTGCTTTAGAGACAGTAATTTAAAGTTGTAATAATGATGTTGGATCATAAGCTGTATTATGGATTCCGCTGCTATGATGATTTAGTTTTCAGCTTATGCACTGTCTCACCTGTTTTGTGTCAAAGTTATATTGTTATAATATTTTATTCCATGCGCTGTGAGATACACTACAGGTTCCTTTGGTAGTTTTATCTTCACACCCTTTTTCTTTGGCGACCGTCTCGTGCTAGTTGGACATTGGCATAGCGCATTTCGGGGAAATGTCGGCTAGTCCGGGGCGGGCCGTCATAGCTGTTGTCAAATATTCAAATCCTTCTAGGAAAAAAGATATTTCAACGACTTGTGATCCGTAGACAGCTCGAATCGAACTCCCAACAGGTAATGTCTCCACATCTTCAAAGCAAACACGATTGATGCTAACTACGAATCATGAGTCGGATAATTCCTCTCTTGCGACTTCAGCTGTCGACTCGCATATGCCATAACTCGATCCTTATGCATCAGCACTGCTCCATGTCCAGTACCAGATGCATCGTTGTATACCACCATTTCCTAATTCCAGCTTTGAATAGTCTAAACAGGAGCACACGTCGGTCTCTCTTTCGGGACCCCAAAATTTTGCTCACATTTCGCATCCCATGTGAATATTTGATTCTTCTACGTCAATCCTGGTAATGGTGTAGGTATCTTAGGGAGATCCCTGATAAATCAATGATAATATGCTGCCAAACCAAGGAAACTCCTAACATTCATCACAATCTTAGGTTTATCCCAGTCCTGGATTGCTTCCACCTTAGTGGGATTCACCGCTATTCCATTTCCAAGTTAACATGGCCTAAGAACCTCACATCCTTCTTCCAAGAACGACACTTTGAAAGCTTAGCTCTCAGCTGATGCTTTCTTAAGAATTCCAAAAATACTTGCAAGTGCGTCTTATGCTCTTCCTCATTCTGGGAGTAAACCAAAATATCATCCATGAACATAAGCACAAACTTGTTCAACTGATATCTGAATACCCTATTCATAAGATCCATGAAATACGCTGGCGCGTTGGTCAATCCAAATGGCATCACCAGCCACTCAATGAAATCGAATGGTGTCCTAAAAGCTGTCTTCGATACATTATCATTTTCCACTCTCAACTAGTGAAATCCCGTCGCCAAATCCATTTAGAAAAATATCTTGGCCTCGTGAAGTTGATCTAGAAGGTATCTATCCTCGGCAATGGATATTTTTTCTTCTTAGTCACCTTGTTTAGCTCACAATAACCAACACACAATCGCAAAGATCCATCGGCCTTAGTTGCAAACATAACCGGTGCACCCCATTCAGGCATGCTCCACCGAATGAATCCTTTACTCAAAAGGTCTCATACTTACACCTATAACTCTCGTTGTTCTCTATGCGCCATCCGTCTAAGAGGCATCACAATAGGTCTAGCTACTTCGACCAAATCAATGCTGAACTCAATTTCATGATGTGGTGACAAACCTTTAACCTCTTTAAAGACATCACCAAACTCACTAGCGATCGGCAGAGATGACAGGTCTTCCCATGGAACCACAAGTGAATATAAAAAGCTTACGAAGACACCATCTTTTGGCTTACATCGAACAATAACCATTCACCCTTCCACATTCCCAACTGTCACCTCGAGCTTCTCGCAATCCACTTTAGTCGCATACCTCTTGAGCCAGTCCATACCCAAAATAATACCAAACACAACGAAGTTCAAAACAAAGCAATCACACACAAAGGAGCAACCATGACTCGATAACACAAATCATGACAAAGCATACAAATAACAAACAAACCCTTGACTGGATTAGTGATGATCAATGGACAATCTCAAATCTCGGGTTCCAAACCCAAACGACACACAAGCTCATTGCAAGTGGAAGAATGTGATGCTCTAGTATCGAACAACACTCAAACTGAAACACCTACGATAGAAAGCGTACCTTGAACAATAACACTCTTCCCTTTCTTCTTTACCGTAAAGGCTCTCGAATAAATTGGAACAACCTCCAAAGCATACGACTTCACTATCTACTTACCCTTAGGCAGTTCTAGACTATCCTTCTTGTAATGCCCAGGCTTACCACAGTTATAACACTTCCTCTGAACGTTCGGATTCTTACAATTCTTGGAAAAATGGCCCTTTTGCTAGCAGTTGTAGCAAATTACCTCACTTTTCTGCTTCTTCTAGCCATCTTTTCCTTTCTACTGTTGTTTCTTCCTCTTTTTGTTATTACCACCCTACTGTGGTTTGGAATCCTCTTTGGTTGCAACAATCTCTTCCTTGGGAAACATACTCTCATGCCTCAAAGCTTTCTCAACAATCTCATCATAAAAGTCATCCAAATGATCAACCAACTACTTCCTAAGATAGGTATCGAGCCCATGACAAACATATCATTCTTCTGATAAGAAATCTTAGTAACGAGCATACTTAGACAAAGCTTCGAACTCAAAAACGTTTCCAACATTGGTCGACCATTCTGCTTAAGCTCAAGAAAGTTCTTGAATAGAATTGATTGTCGAACTACGTCTCGAACTTGACTCGGAATTGATCACACGTGATCTCATCTTCAGGAGTTTCTAAAGTAATGGAGTTCCACCAATCTATAGCTCTGCCCTGGAGCTTCCTCGATGCAAGCTTCCTCTTAGTCGCATCATCAATGCCCAAATATATATCCGAATACAAGTATCAAGCCACCCTGGAATCTCTACAGTCGGCTCTGTCCCCTTGAACGGCTTCCTACCATGAGTAGTGAAATCCTTCCACGGCTTAGCGAAATCAACTACCCTAGGCACTTGCACTTGAATGCCAACATCTACCCCGGTTACTTCTGGAGCAGGTACCCTCCTCATGATCATTGCCTGCATGGCCTTAAACATAGCTGGGTAATATGGTAAACCACCATCTCCCTCCTCAGGAACAGGCTCTTCCCTAGCAGTATGTCTCAAAGATTGATGACTCGTTCTAAATCTAAAAATAGAATGATTAGTCCACACATAAGAAAAACTACAATGGAATTCAAGCGCCACTATACTATAGTATTCATCCATTAGAAAAGTACAAATACGTCTCTTATATGTTTTTACGCCTACGAACTTTGGATAAAACCGGTTAACCAAAGCTCTAATACCAACTGTGACGACCGCCTCATACCTCCCGCATAAACCAAGAAGAAGTGTGTTGTATGACGTGTCAGGACGATATGGAACGATCACCAGGTGTAGAAAACACATGCGAAAACCTGTTGTATAACTCACAATGCATAAAGAAAATATAATAGAACATATACAACGGGCAATAGTTGCGAAGTAAAATTGAGCAGAATCTCAAACTTTTCATATCATTATGAAAATTTCCATAGAACAAACTGGATTGCATCAGAATCTGTACAATAAGCCTCACTATAGGTTCATTTAAGTTAGCATACATCATAAAAAATAGTAGTGGAAAACAACATATATGTAGTAGAAACTAATACATAAGCCTCCAGCTCATCGTCGCTCAGAGCATCGTCCTCATCATGATCTACTACCAGCCACCTAGTCTACCCATCCACAACATGGATGAACAGAACAAGATAATAAGAGGGGAATATAAAACCTTGAGTCAGAAATAGTCTTAGTGAGCGATAAAACAACTAACAACATCATTGATAAAGTATATGAGAAAAAGGCAGATCAATCATCTAATCTACCAACACATCAATAAAGAAGAAACCCAAACCCATCTCCTCAACAACCAATAGTGATAACCTTTCGCAGATAATTAGAGATGAAACAAACAGTACATCCATAACAACCAATTATCAAGCATATACCATCCTAATCGAGTTCAACATTTCCCAAGCACAAACCCCGAAGGCCAAAACAAACATTAGATAAGCACCCAAGAGATATCGCCCTCAACATCGGACAACCCACACAAGACGGTACAAACAATAACATCCATGACTCTAGCTACCACTACCTGATTTGCCTCGAAATCATCGTTAATCATATGACTTTTTTTTGGCATATCTTTACATCCGTCAAGGGTTAATGGTAACCCTGGTTCTAGCAAAACTCCATACGCCATCTTGACTCGTATTTAGGCCCACCGTGATTGCCCAGGGTATTCGACTAATCATCTAGTCTTCATGTGCCCCTGTTATAACACTTCTTTGAGTCACTAGAACCACCGACTAACAACAATCCCTTGGCCTTCAATAACTCTAGCTGTCATCATTAGCAACTAACCATAAGCTCAAGCGCCTTCTTGAGCAAGCCATTATCTATGAGCTCAAACATCCTTGAGTTGTCTTCACAACTTCGTTGCATCTCATCACGGTCAATGAACACTTCACGACGCTTTGAAAATTTCGTTTGAATTCACATTGAAGCTACCTCCAACATCGAACCAAAAATAAACATCACTTGGTCAACATTCGATAGATTGTTAACGATCCATCAATGGATTGGTCACGGATCCATCTCTAGGACCACACATAATCCATACGTACGACACTCGACCAGATCACTCGATTCATCGTGCATTGTCTTTTCCCGATCCATATGTGCAACACTAATCTGATCCCCTTGATACATCTCGTGCACACTTGCCTGATCCATCTTTTAGCCATGCGTACCCCACAATTTTCACAGATCCTTCACTCGGCTGATTGACCAATGTGCAACGCTCGATCCATGTGCAAAATTTCCCGATCCCACTTTTCACCAGGCGCCTTCCATGTTTGCAGCGATTTTGATCAGCCTGATCCATGGATTTGTCATAGTGATCCATCATTTTTGCGGCTTGATCCTTCGAGTGTTGCTCTTGCATGATCCATCAATATGTCTTGCGCTCCATCTCATTTGCACTAATCCACCCATTTTTGCCAAATCGAGCTTTTTGTAGAGATCCATCGGCTGCTGTAACCCCCCGCGTCCGTTAATGTCACACACAAAGGGAATGCATTAAGTTTCGTGGAGAATTATAAGTAAACAGAACGGAATATTACGAGACAAAAAAAGTAGTACTTGAAAATTTTATAACTTTATTGCAGCGGAAACAAAAATAAGTTTGATTACATTTCCAAATACCAAAAATCAAGTACATAATATTAGTCTTGTACAAAACCTTCAGAGTACATAATTTTAAAGCCATAATCCCCAAAAGAAAAATGCTATAAGCTGAATCAAAGCCAAGCAATACACATTTCAACTTCAAGCTAGAAAAAAGAGATATTTGAACTAAGCTTGAATATTTCTTCCATAAGAACCTGGGGGGGGGGGGGGATCAGAAGAAAAGAGGCAAAACAAACTAGGTTAGACATAAGTCTGGTGAGTCCAGTGACTGTAACAATATAATCATTAAAGTAACAGGATAAGAACACAAACTGGAAAGCAAGAAATGACTGTAGAATAAACAGGCATGACAAAGCAGATAAGATGAACAAGATATAACGTTGATTTCGCTTCTAATCACTACAGGATAATTACTACACTGCACCAATGTTAGTAACACCGTATCATTACTGATTACACCGCACCCTTACTAGTCCCATACTAAAAGTTGATCCCTCTTACTAATCATGATAATTGTAGTTTCGTGTACTATTAGCTGCTATCGTAGGTGCCCCTTTTTGCTCCTACCCCCACGAGTTGTACCCATTACCTTCCTCGTTCGATCGGCTCCCTAACTCACATGTATTTATTACTTGTGTCATTCGACCTCGCTTGTATGTATTCATTACTTTTATCATTCGATCTCGCTTGTATGTATTCATTACTTGTGTCATTCGGCCCCGCTTGTATGTAGATACCTGTGCTCGCCCCATCATGGGGTGTATCAATTCCCATGATGGCAACCCGACACGATTCAAGATGCACAGTGTATACTACTGATGCCCATTGCCTGCTTTTTCCATTCCGGAGCACGTGCATGCCCATACTCCGTCGGAACCTACGCTGCTACACCACTCGCTGATATTTTGACCGCTTATAATCAGCCCAGTAATCATGCCCCACCCTCCTAGTTCAGGGTACCATGATGCATCTATGTGGGTTACTGCTGAATGGGTCCCCGTTACTAGGGTTTCTTAATCAACATGTTATAATGGTTAAGCTTTCTCAATTTAACTTAACCCCACCCATTTGCTTAATTAACACGTTGTACTGGTTAGGTGTTTCCTATTCATATGTTACTTAACCTTCTCACTGATTCACGCATGTTTATTTAACGGTTAAGTTTGTGGGCCTATATATACTAATATTACCCACTTACCCAAGATTTACTTAACCCTTCCCCTTATCAAGTCCATATGTATTATTGGTTAAGCTTGCCTTAACCCTATCCATTTTGTTCATGTAATATTGGTTAAGTTGTCTTCTTGTCCATGTTAACTTAACCCCCACCTAACATGTTGTATTGGTTAAGTGTCTCCTGTTCATATGTTACTTAAACTTTCCATTCTTAGCATGTTTGTTCCTTAGCTTTAATTTATTCATTAAAGCACCAACCTCTCATAATAGAACTGTTGTTTGTGGTTGCTGGATGTGTCAGTCGGTTCTGGGCGGACTTCTACCGTAAACTCATTCTAACCTCGGGTTTTGGGGCTTAATGCGCTAACCTCTCATATTAGATCTATGTTGTTGCGGTCGCTAGATGTGCCGGGTGGTTCCGGGCAGTCTTACACTGCAACTCAATCTAACCTCGGGTTAGGCACGTTCATCTTTTAGCTAATTTACATATTTACCATTCATGTCCAAGTTTATATGTAAATTATCCATAAGTGTGATCAATTCTAGTTATGCCCAAAATTAGTTATATGATTACAACCCCTTTTTATGCCAATTATATAATATTCAACCTTTACCTAAACTTTTCCCCAACGTTCCCACGTCGTTCGTTCATATAGTTTATGTGATACGTTAGGCTCACAATTAGCCCAACTCATAAAAAAGGAAAAAAAGGAAGAAACAAATGACATCATAATTGGCATATACAATATAGATCTAAGACGGCATAAATCTTGTAGACATATAAAAATAGATCCAACATATTGAGTGCGAACTAGCATGGATCTAAACATAAACTTGCACGGATTTAAACATATGAACATATAATTCTAAACATATGGACTGATATGGACCTAATCATATAAACATGAAGATCTAAACATATGAACATATAGTTCTAAACATATAGACTGATATGGATCCAATCATATAAACTTGTAGACCTAAACATGTGAACATATAGTTATGGACTGATATGGATCTAATCATATAAACATGTAGATCTAAACATATAACATATAGTTCTAAACATATGAACTGATATGGATCTAATCATATAAACATGTAGATCTAAACATATGAACATATAGTTCTAAACATATGGACTGATATGGATCTAATCATATAAACATTTAGATATAAACATATGAATATATAAAATATGATCTTTCATGTACGGACATGACTTGCATATAATCTTTCATAACTTGCATAGATCGAGCAAACTTGCATACGTAATTGGGCATATGAATTAACATTGAACATAACTTGCATATAATGAATCAAATCAGGCATAAATCAAAACATAGTTTGCAAAGACATAAACTTTATATGATTTACAAACATTTTCATATAGTCCAATTCATAACTCATCACAATTACGTTTAAACAATTATCCTGTGAAAGTAACTGCACTCACAGAAAACAGATCTTGAATTATGGGATCTGATTTCTGAAATTGCTAAGCTAATCCGTTGATGTAGGCGTTGATTCATTCGTTGTTGCTCTAGAATTCCTTTTCGCAATTCCTAGGCTTTGAATCTTTATCTCTTATCCTTTTATATTTAATCTAGAATTTGATTTGTTATGGTGGCGGCTAGGTTAGTTTGTGGATGAATAGCATGGCGGCATCATAGTTTAGGGTTGTAAGGTTAGGGTTTAGGTTTAGCTATGTATATATAGATGTCTAGGATCAATATGAGCCTTTAGATCAACCTAGGAGTCATCAAAGCCATCCAAACCCAAGAGAGACAACCAGAACATGACACACATGCCCTAAAACCTTAGAAAATCGTCACTATTCACATCAGTTCGCAGGTGTCGACCCTATAGGCGTGTCGACACCCATGTCGACACCCCTTGGTGGGTCGACACCCCTGAGCGGGAAATTTCCCGCTTAGCTATTTTCTGAAGTTTTGAAATTCGAATCTGCTTTAATTAGTTTAATTTAATTTCTACTTAAACTTGAAAACTTCTAACCTTCATAACTTCTTCATATGGAGTTTGATTCATGCAAACTCGGACTCTATCTCAAGCAGAATTCCGAGACGAACGCAATGGTGTAACCCGTTTCACCTAATTCTTCTTTAATTATCTCTTATGTTCCATTTTAAAATTACGGGGTGTTACATTCCCCCCACTTTAAGGATTTCGTCCCTGAAATCTTCAAGTCAAGAAGAATGTGTATCCTACCATCCAACAGCCATCTACTCAACCATTCAATCACAGGCATCCATTGTCCTTAAAGAGGTTTCTAATGCTTTCATGATCATATGCATAGTGTGTGTATATGACCCTATCTAATGAAAAATCAGGCGGTCTACTGATTCAGTTGACCTCCCTGATGCGAATCATGTTGGTGCCATGAGTCCATCATGTATGCAATTATTCCTAACCGTACTTTATAACTTCTACATGAGTGCACAATCATTCATACAAATACAACATCTATATGATAACACATCAAGTTTCAATCCATATACAAATACATATATGCAATATGAAAGTTACTAAGCCGATCTAGTGTCTAATGTGTGTGTAAATGCATCCACGAGCAAGCACTAGCAAACACTTGCATCCACCAAACATAACATGCCTCAAGCACATGTTTACAGCCATAGGATTTTCTACCTAAAGATCAAAGACATAATCGAGAGGACATACTAAACGATAGAATAAGTCTAAAACAAGCGATAGAAAAAGGAGAAGTTAAGAATATTCCTTAAAAAAAAAAAGGGTACAGCGTACGCATCTTGTCTTCCATTTCCCAAGTTGCATCTACTTAATCATCTCTCCATTGGATTTTAACCAACTTGACCTCTCTGTTGCATAACTTCTTGATCTCCAATCCAAGGATGCATGTAGGAGCTCGTCTAATCGTGGCATCTTGCTCCACTTCCACTTCTCTAAGCATGCTCGGCTCCACTATTTCCACGGTATCATGTAAACACTTCCTCACATGTGACACGTGAAACATGTCATGAACACCACTAAGCTTTTTCGGCAACTTCACTCTGTGGTCTGTCCAATTCTTTCTGTAATGGGGAATTGCCCTACGAACCTTGGTGCTAATTTCCGCACACTCCCCATAGTGAACTATGTCCCTCCATGGTGATACTTTAATAAAAACCCTGCCTCCAACATCAAACTCAAGGTCGGTTCGTCTCTTGTCAGCATTTGACTTTTGTCAGCCCTGTGCCGTCTTCATTCATCTTCGAATCAAGTCTATCTCCTAAGAAGTTTCCCTAACCATATCTGGCCCAAGTAAAATCTTATCCGTAGATTCCCACCAGTTGGTGATTGACACGGTTGTCCAAAAAACCCTAATACTAGCTTAATAACTGTTGTTATAAGCAAACTCCACAAATGGAAAGTGCTCTTCTCATGTCCTCCAAAATCTTGGATGCATAAACTCAAAAGATCTTCAAGGATTCTATTTACCCTTTATGTCCGTCCATCCGTTTATGGGCGATACGCGATGCTCAAACATAACTGCGTACCTACTGTCTTTTGCATATCACCTTTTCCTCTTGCATCGAAAACTGCTCCAAGCCCTGCCTCGCAAGTACCGGAATATACTGTGAACGGTTTTCTCCCATCTAGCAAAGTCAAAACTGGGGCTGATACCTTCGCAAAGCCCTTAATGAACTTCCTATAGTATCCCGCCAACCCTAGAAAACTTCTTACTTCCGTTGCTTTTCTAGGAAACTTCCAATCTTGGATTGCCACTACCTTTGTAGGATCCACTGCTGTCCCTTCCTTAGAGATCACGTGTCCAAAGAACCTCACTTCTTTCGTCCAAAAATGGCATTTAGAGAACTTAGTTTTAAGTTGATGCGCTCTAGGGTCTCTAAGACTTCCCTAAGATGTACTTCCTCGATTCTAGAGAAAATCAAACTACTATCCACAAAGACTACAACAAACTTGTTTACGAACTCCCTAAACACCCTACTCATCAAGTCTACGAAATATGTGGGTGCATTCGTCAACCCAAAAAAAAGTATGACAGGCCCTGCGAAGAAACCGTTAGGAGTCCTAAAAGCAGTCTTATCTATGCAATCCTCAACTACCCTCAACTGGTGAAATCCTGTAGCTAAGTCCAACTGTGAGAAAACCGAAGCACCAGCTAACTGATAGAACAAATCATCTATCCTCGGCAATGGGTGTCTATTCTTCTTTGTGAGCTTGTTCGGCTCCCTATAGTCCATGCACAATCTAAGCGAACCATCAGTCTTCGTAGCAAAAACAACTGGAGCACCCCATTCCGAAATGCTTCTTCTTATGAACCCTTTCTCAAGTAGCTCCCCTACTTCTTTATTGAGTTCCCTCCTCTCTATCTCGGAGCCATGTGGCACACTGGCAATGCAACTGGCTTTTCATTATCTACAAAGTATATTTGGAGGTCCATCTCGCCCCTCTGGGGTAAACCCCGAACGCCATCAAAGATGTCACCAAACTCACAGACTACATGAATAGATTTCAAATCATCGATGAATGCATCAAGAGATTTTAGGTAGCTAAGCATCACTAAACCCCTGGGGTCACAAGAAATATCAAGGGTCTTTCCACAATGAGTCAACAGCCTAACTACCCTCTTTTTACAGTTTGGATGGCATCATGCCTGGCTAGCCAATCTATCCCTAGAATCAAGCCATAGCCCGTGAAACCAGGAACGTAGGAGTTGCACTCAAACCCAACACCCAAGATAGACACTCTCAAAACCCGACAAACCATAGATAAGTGAGCCGAACCACCAATAGGATTTGAGACGACAATGGGATCCACAACTAGACTAGTATTTAGGTGCAGTGGTTTCGACTAACAAAGCAGATACAAACGATTGCGAAGCGCAAGAGTCAAACAAAGTTTGAACAGGATGACTGAAAAAGGAAAGTCAAACTTCCAACAGAAATGCTTCTATCTCTCTCCTGTCCTGGTGCCATGAGAGCGCGAACCTGTCCTCCAGAAGTAGGTCCTGTCCTCTGTCCATGCCCTTGTCCCTTCCTCCTTGGGTAATCTTAAATCATATGTCCTGCCTCGTCGCAATGGTAACATCTATGCTTCTTCTTCTTCCTACAGTCCTTAATTGTATGGCCCGTTATACCAAAATAAAGACACCTTCTTTTGTTACGGGGTTAATTATTCTTTCCAATTTCTCCTTTACCTTCTTCATGGATTAAAGCCATATCAACAAATTCCTCATCCTTGGGTTATGTTCCTCAGCCTAAACTTCCTCATCGACCAAGCAACTAGCTGAACTTTCCTTCCATTGTTTATCTCCAAGATACCAAACGAGTCCTTCACTTCCTTGAGCCAATTTATAGCCTCGACAAACGACTCAGTCCCATGAAAAGGTTTTCCGCCTATCGCACCGAAGTCCTTCCATATCTTAGGAAAGGCATCTAAACGCGGAGAAAGAGTCTCAAGAAGGAAAAAGGAAGAGATTCGAAATAAAGAATCGAAAGATAGATATATGGCTTATGGGGATTATGTTTTTCATAGTAAATCTTTCTCTTGTAAACTCCTTCTTTGAAACATATTTTTGAAAATAATACTTTTGAAAACGGTTTTCAAAATCTTTTATCTGTTCTGGCAACCTTCAGCTTTGATACCACTTGTAACACCCTACGTCCGTTAATGTCACTCACAAAGGGAATGCACTAAGTTTCATGGAGCATTATAAGTAAACAGAACGGAATATTACAAGACAAAAAAAGTAGTACTTGAAAATTTTATAACTTTATTGCAGCGAAAACAGAAATAAGTTTGATTACATTTCCAAATACAAAAAATCAAGTAAATAATATCAGTCTTGTAATAAACCTTCAGAGTACATAATTATAAAGTCATAATCCCCAACAGAAAAATGCCATATGCTGAATCAAATCCAAGCAATACACCTTTCAACTTCAAGCTGGAAGAAAGAGATATTTGATCTAAGCTTGATTATTTCCTCCCTAAGAACCTGGGGGGAGGGTGGAACGGAAGAAAAGAGGTGAAACAAACTAGGTCAGACAAAAGTCTGGTGAGTCTAGTGACCTTAACAATATAATCATTGAAGTAACTAGATAAGAACATAAACTGGAAAGCAAGAAATGACTGTAGAATAAACAGGCATGATAAAGCAGACAAGATGAACAAGATATAAGGTTGATTGTGCTTCTAATCACTACAGGATAATTACTACACTGCACCAGTGCTAGCAACACCGTATCATTACTAGTTACACCGCATCCTTACTAGTCACATAATAAAGTTGATCCCTCTTACTAGTCATGATAATGGTAGTTTCGTGTACTCCTAGCTGCTATCGTAGGTGCCCATTTTTGCTCCTACCTCCATGAGTTGTACCCACTACCTTCCTCGTTCGATCGGCTCCCTAACTCACATGTATTTATTACTTGTGTCATTCGATCTCTCTTGTATGTATTCATTACTTGTGTCATTCGACCTCGCTTGTATGTATTCATTACTTGTGTCATTCGACCCCGCTTGTATGTAGATAGCTGTGCTGGCCCTATCATGGGGTGTATCAGTTCCCATGATGGCAACCCGATACGATACAAGATGCACAATGTATACTACTGATGCCCAGTGCCTGCTTTTTCCACTTTGGAGCACGTGCATGCCCATACTCCATCGGGACCTACACTGCTGCACCACTCGCCGCTACTTTGACCGCTTATAATTAGCCCAGTAATCGTGCCCCACCCTGCCTAGTTTAGGGTATCATGATACATCTATGTGGGTTACTGCTGAAATGGGTCCCCGTTACTAGGGTTTCCTAATTAACATGTTATAATGGTTAAGTGTTCTTAATTTAACTTAACCCCACCCATTTTCTTAATTAACATGTTGTATTGGTTAAGTGTTGCCCATTCATATGCTACTTAACCTTCTCACTGATTCACACATGTTTATTTAATGGTTAAGTTTGTGGGCCTATATATACTAATATTACCCACTTACCCAAGATTTACTTAATCCTTCCCCTTATCAAGTCCATATGTATTATTGGTTAAGCTTGCCTTAACCCTATCCATTTTGTTCATGTAATATTGGTTAAGTTGTCTTCCTGTCCATGTTAACTTAACCCACCCACCTAACATGTTGTATTGGTTAAGTGTCGCCTGTTCATATTTTACTTAAACTTTCCATTCTTAGCATGTCTGTTCCTTAGCTTTAATTTATTCATTAAAGCACCTATCTCTCACATTAGAACCGTTGTTTGCGGTTGCTGGATGTACCGGGCAGTTCCGGACAGACTTCTACCGCAAACTCATTCTAACCTCGGGTTTCTGGGCTTAATGCGCTAACCTCTCACATTAGATCTATGTTGTTGTGGTCGCTGGATGTGCCAGGAGGTTCCGGGCAGTCTTACACCGCAACTCAATCTAACCTCGGGTAAGGCACGTTCATATTTTAGCCAATTTACATATTTACCATTCATATTCAAGTTTATATGTAAATTATCCATAAGTGTGATCAATTCTAGTTATGCCCAAAATTAATTATATGATTACAACCCCTTTTATGCCAATCATATAATATTCAACCTTTACCTAAACTTTTCTCCAACGTTCCCATGTCGTTCATGAGTATAGTTAATGTGATACGTTAGGCTCATAATTAGCTCAACTCATAAAAAAAGGAAAAAGGGAAGAAACACATGACATCATAACTGGCATGTACAATATATATCTAAGACGACATAAATCTAGCAAACATATAAAATAGATCCAATCAACATATTAAGTGCGAACAAGCATGGATCTAAACATAAAATTGCATGAATTTAAACATACGAACGTATAATTCTAAACATATGGACTGATATGGATCTAATCATATAAACATGTAGATCTAAACATATGAACACATAGTTCTAAACATATGGACTGATATGGATCTAATCATATAAACATGTAGATCTAAACATATGTACATATTGTTCTAAACAAATGAATTGGTATGGATCTAATCATATAAACATGTAGATCTAATTAAACATATGAACATACAGTTCTAAACATATGGACTGATATGGATTCAATCATATAAACATGTAGATCTAAACATATGAATATATAAAATACGATCTTATATGTATGAACATGACTTGCATATAATCTTTCATAACTTGCATAGATCGAGCAAACTTGCATACATAACTTGCATATGTAATTAGGCATATGAATTAACGTAGAACATAACTTGCATATAATTAATCAAATCAAGCATAAATCAAAACATAGTTTGCAAAGACATAAACTTTATATGATTTACATACATTGTCATACAGTCCAATTCATAACTCATCAAAATTACGTTTAAACAGTTATCTTGTGAAAGTAACTGCACTCACAGAAAATAGATCTTGAATTTAGGGATCTGATTTCTGAAATTACTAAGCTAATCCGTTGATGTAGGCGTCGATTTGTTCGTTGTTGTTCTAGAATTCCTTTTTGCAATTCCTAGGCTTTGAATCTTTATCTCTTATCTTTTTATCTTTAATCTAGAATTTGATTTGTTATGGTGGCGGCTAGGTTAGTTTGTAGATGAACAACATGATGACATCATAGTTTAGGGTTGTGAGGTTAGGGTTTAGGTTTAGCTATGTATATATAGATGTCTAGGATCAATATGGGCATTTAGATTAACCTAGTAGTCATCAAAGACATCCAAACCCAAGAGATCCAACCATAACATGACACATATGCCCTAACACCTCAGAAAATCGTCATTGTCCAGATCAGTTCGCAGGTATCGACCCTATAGGGGGGTCGACACCCCCTGGGGGGGTGTTCAACATCCTTGAGCAGGAAATTTACCGCTCAGCTGTTTTCTGAAGTTTTGTAATTCGAATCTGCTTTAATTATTTTAATTTAATTTCTGCTTAAACTTGAAAACTTCTAACCTCCATAACTTCTTCATACGGTGTCCGATTCACGCAAAACGGACTCTATCTCAAACATAATTCCAAGGCGAACGCAATGGTGTAACCCGTTTCACCCAATTCTTCTTTTAAAGATTAATTATTCTTTAATTATCTCTTATGTCCCATTTTAAAATTATGGGGTGTTACAGCTGCTATGGGAGCCGACCCATCATGTTTCCATGTGCACACCGATCCACCGAACCATACTTTGCATAAGCCACGATCCATCCATTCTAATTGGTCCACTCACAATCCAATGATCTCCGATCCATGCCATGCCACATTATCCCCGACCTAATGATTTTTGATCCATGCCATGTCACCAACGACCCATCGTTCGTGCGATCCATCCCCACATCCACTTTTGTCGACCTCGATCCATCACCAACGACAAACATCTATGCATATAACTCATCCAAATCGACTAGTTTCATCCAAACAATCAATAGCACAACAAATCAATTATCATCAATCATTAGCACATAAATAATCATCATATGATCACATGAAATTTACCAAATCATGATAAAATAATAAACAAAACAATAAATGGATCTAAACTTGCACAAACATATGATTAAACAGTTATAACTTGTTAGATTATATCCTATGGTGTGATTCAAACTGAAAACATACTTACATCAATTATATTTAGGTGAATTTCACTCGAAATAATGAAATTTAGATCAAACAAACCCATATACTTGATTGTATCCATGTAAGAAATGCTTATCACTTACTAAATTCAAAAATAGCTTGAAATCAATGAATTCTAATCCGAACAATGAAGAACGACCTCTAAATCAATCAATTTGATGCAATCATACCTTCTTCGATGTTGATCTTCTATCTTCTTATGTAAATCTATGAATTGAAATAAAGTGGAGGTGTATTTGGTTGAGCCGGAGAATCACAGTCACCCAACCAAATGAGAGAATGAAGAAACTAAACTATTCTCTCTACCCCTACCCTCCTATCTACAGCCAACAAACCCTAGCCTTAATGGGCCTCACTAATCAGACCACTAATGACTAATTAGTCTATCCAGAAAATTAGCAACACTAAAACAGATATTCCTCCCAAAGCACTCGGCCAAATCTTTAATGTGACCACTTTACGGAATTGGAAACACCATTTACGATCCAATGAAATTGATTCAGCACCTGATTCGATCCCAGCCAAAAGTTATTCCCTGCACAAAACTAATAGGGGCAAAAATGGTCATAAATAAATTTGATTAAAATCATGGACATGTCTCACATCCCCATGAACAACAAATCAAAATATGAGAATGATCCCACCCTTGGAGAATCAAATAAATATATTTTACGATCCTCTGATGCGTAAAATGCGGGTCGTCACAAGCACGCTGGATAAATTAGCGCCCGCTATAGGGCATTAATAAATATTGCACTACTGGACATTTAACTATTGCGACCTCATAAATTTCATTTTTAATTTTTTCAATTGAATATCGCGTTGTGATTCAGCCTCGTATAACCAAAATTTCTAGATGGACCTTTCGAACATAGACAGATGAGACAGTTGATCATGCGCACACTCCTCCTGCACTCAAGACGATGATATTCAACTTATGGATTCTCCACGAGTTACCTGAGAGTTACTCTCACTGTATGTTCATGTCTCTTGAGACCGTTGAGATATAATTTTAAAACTTAACATAACTAATAGTGTACATCTTAATTTTCTACCACATTACGTAGTCAATTTGTAGCGTCATTTTTCATAAACAAATGTCTTTTTACTAGTATCTCTACCTTAGCTTCGTAGTAGTTGGTCGACGTGTATTACACGTTTTTTGGACGTAGTCCCTTAGTTTTTTGGGGATATGCTATAGGCAAGTTAATTTGGACACTTCTTAAAGATTAGTCCATTTGGACACTTCTTAAAGATCAGACCTACTTAGTCTTTTGACCGACTGCTTATGAGTGTCTTAGTCGAGAGGTGGTGGCCCACCACACATACCTTTCATTTTCCATATTTTGAGCTTGGTATTACCCTAGCCGAATTTTATATGCTTATGGGGATGCAGATAACGGTGTAGATAGAGTGTCATACCCCTTTGACTCTAACTTTGAGTCACCAGAGTTGTACATGTTGTATTTGCCTGATTTTGACCTTGACCATATATCGTTTGGAGCCATTACTCTAACATGTTTACAGGAGTATACTTCAGCTCATATGGGTACCAAGGCTATAAAGGATGCTATATTTCAGTATTTTCTTTTATATCTTTTCAGTTCGACATTCTTTTCGAACCAAAAGAGCATGACTCGACTTGTCCACCTAGCAGCACTAGCCGATTTAGAGCAACTGCCTACGATAGATTGGGGTTCAGTTACACTGGGATTTTCGTACACTACTCTATACACCTTTTCTTTTGGGAAGGTGGCTCAAATGTTTGGTTTTTGGTACACGTTGTCGTACTGATACTATGAGTACACAACCAACATGCATCCACACATTGTTGGTGCCGTTAGTCGGGCGACTGATTTATATTTTCCACGCGTGCGTTGATGGGAGAGTATGCAACTGGTTATGCGTACTTTTATTGGAATTAGACACGACTTTGATGGATCCCCAACCAAATTGATCTGTGGTCCATAACTAACATTTTACGAGTACCATGAGCCTCTTATTGGATTTCTCTCACACAGGCTGGCCAGCTCTATGATGACATCCCCTCTCCATTGCATATCGTTTGTTTTTTCATCGTGTTGTTATGCTCCCACAGGAATACCTTTTTGTTTAGTACCAGGGGCACCTCTATTACCAAAAGGGTACGGGTGAGCTACGTATACCAAAGATCCACTTTACTGTGATGATATGTTTGGGAGATGTCGTACTATTGATAGATAGTACATACAGGGCCTTAGAGAGACAGGCTGGGTAAACATAATTTTTTTTTCATATCGGAGCAGATTTTGGTATTTATTGGGACAGAGCTGCACCTCAACGCAACTTGTTATCGGATTATAATCGGGGTGTAAACTCCAATCATATAGGTCCATGTGTGGCTAACGATAGATCTCATCCTCCGTCGTTTGCTTTTGATCCCACCCCATATCAGTACTCCAAGCATCCCATGGATTTTTCTCCTAATGACTCTTTCAGAGCATATGTGTAACACCCCGCCTCCGCTAGGGTCACTCGCAAAGGAATGCACTAGCTTTAGAGGGGCATTATTGGTAAATATGCACAGAAATATCACAAGACAGAACATATATAAATAAATAGCGGAAGTAAAACCAAACTTTCATAAACACGAATACATAAGGTCTAAAGCCTTTTACATCAGAGTACATCAAAACCTGTCTTGCAATAGTAAAGAAGCATAAGGACTTTTTAATAAATTATTCCCCAAGTAAAACCGTAAAGTAGCCATAGCCAAGAGAAGTCCAAGCCATCCATGATGACCTTCAAGCAGAAGAAGTCCGAACTAAACAACATTGTTTCCTCCCTGAAACCTGGGGGGGGGGGGGGAAACGGAAGAAAAGAGGCGAAACAAAACGGGTCAGTCAAAAAGACTGAGTAAGTCCTATCTACTTCCAGTATAAAAACAGGTAAAGGTAACATGACATGCATAAACTGAAAGTAAACATAAGGATAACTACAAGATAGATAAACCAGGGTAGCCGGCTGAACTACTGTGGCAAGGTAAACTAAGGTATCATGATAAACTACGGTGTTATGGTAAGTCAAGGTATCACATCGTCAGATTTCTATCGAGTACATTATCCCAAGGTATCTACCCCGTCTAACATCCCACGGTATCTATTATGTATATTCTTCCTAGTTCTAACATGTATATTTGCTCTGCACCTCTCATACTAGTATCCCTACCCGCGTCATGTGTTAACCATGAACGTCCCTTGCTCAAAGTCGTGTAATGGTCCATGTCAACCTAATATATCACATATATAGGTTACTCAAATCATATGTTTCTTTCCATGTATATAAGTTCAGTCCTTTGCCGTACCTCGTACGGGCTTCCTCATGTCGTATTATCCTTGAAGTCGTTTGGACTGTCACCCTTGTTCTAGCTAGGCTCTTCCATATGAATCATCGTTTGAACTATTAGGACTTACGCCACCTAGCACCACTAGGGATTACGCTTACCTATTGCACGCTTTCGTATTTCGGTTTGGGTTAAACCACCTAGGCCACTAGGGATTACGCTAACCCTCAACCGCGCCCTTTTTCCCACGCATTCATCGTGAATCGTTTTTCTATAACTGTATGCACATGTATCACATCGTGCCATCCGAGTCCTGTCACAGGGCAAAACAAGAAATACAGGACTCGGTCGGGAGCTTTAGATTTATCTGCCGATGCAGATACTAAGGTCTGCTTTTCTACACGTGGCTATGGTCCCACGAGACCCCTCCCTCAACTAGTGAAAGGCAACACAAGAGCAAATCTTGCATGAGAACTACACTCCGGCCAACCCACATCCTACGGCCTACCTCACCCATAATTAGATAGCAATTATGGTCTGTTGGGTGTTCCCTGCCTTTCCGTACGTACACGCTTGACTCAAGATGGTAGATGATCGACGAACTTGCTATCTCGGGCACCTTATGTATTCGTCGACTCACTGCTATCCACCCCAGTCTTTAGGTCGCTCGCATAACAACCAAGGCATATTCTTGGTTCTTCTACCGCAGACCTCAACCTCTCGTGAGCCTAGTATAATGACCTGGCAGCTCACAGAGGGATCCCAAGAATATCCTCACGTTCCCCGAAGCCGCTGCTTCGTTACCCAGTTCGTTGGAGCCTTTATCTAAATCAGATAGCCTACTCCTACACGCATACTTAAACGTTGACCTAACGTATCGGGTTACTAATCTATCTAAGAAATGGTCCAAATTTCCTTGACTAAGAATTATTACTTAGTTTCCCTTAACTAAGGTTTACCACTTAGCCTTATTTCCATAATCCTTGTTAACTATGGTTATTTACCTAATCCTCCGAATTAGGGTTTACCTAATGGGTTAAGTGTCACTTAAGTTCATAACTTAGCCCGTCTACAAATCATGTCGAAATTGGCTAAGTATCCAAGTCCAAGACTTAACCCTACAAACCATGTGTCAAGTTGGCTAAGTATATTAAGCAATCCATAGCTTAACCTCGTCTAATTATCATTTTAGATTGGTTAATTATATAAATTAACTTGACCTTGTCAAATTACCGAGTCAAATCGGTCAAGCGTATTCAAGTGATTCGTGACTTAGCCTTATCATGTTTTCACGTTAGATTGGTTAAGTATAGATTAACTTAACCTCATCAAATTAACGAGTTGGATTGGTTAAGTATAGGTCACTTAACCTCATCAAATCATCGTGTTAAATTAGTTAAGTGTTTAACTTAACCCCATTAAATTACTAAGTTGGATTAATTAAGTCTAGGCTAACTTAACCCCATCCGATTACCATGTTTAGATTAGTTAAGCCTAATCTTAACCCCATCCATTAACTGTATTATACGGTTAAGTGTCATTAAGAAAATTTACTTAATCTTATCACGTTATCGTGTTGGATTGATTAAGTGTTGGTTAACTTAATCCCGTCCACTAGTCGTATAAAAATGGTCAAGTGTCATTAGGCAAATCAAGTTACTTAACCTACCCAAGCTTATCATGTTTTGTTAAGTATCATTAGCCTAATCAAATTACTTAACCCATTTGTCCATATCATATTTGGTTAAGCCTCATTAATCAAATTAACTTAACCCTATTATGTGGCATTAATTTAATTAATGCACCCTCAACCTCTCACATTAGACCTTGTTGTGGTTACTAGTTAAGCCGGGCGGGTCCGGGTAGATTTACACCACAACCTAGTCTAACCTCGGGTCTTAAGCGCGACATGACCAACTTCTCACATTGGGTCCTATTGTTTGCAACTACTAGTTAGGCCGGTCGGTTCCGGGTAGTTTTACGTTGCAAACTCAACCCAACCTCGAGTTGGCCACACTCATATTATCTAAGTTCATCATGTTTCCAAAACATGTTACAAGTTTTCAAGCATTTGGGTAGACCTAACTTAATAGGTAAATTCCCAAAGGGTAGACCTAACTTAATAGGTAAATTCCCAAGCTCATGTTTTTATGCATACTTACATGTCAACTTCCATGCCATCTTTCAAGTCATATTTTCAAGTATAAACACATGTTCATGTTTATCTAACTACCCAAAATCGTGTTTTCCCAACGCAAGCAAAGCGAGTCAACATAGTAAGGATACTATGTCACATATTGGTCTCAAAACATGCATGATGCCAAAAAGGGCTTGGCTTCCACATGCATAACATCATAAAGGGATTGGCCATAAACATGCATAGTGTCATAAGGTAATTTGGCCACAAACATACATATTATCAAAAGGGGTTTGGCCATAAACATGCACAACTTAAAAGGGGGGGATTGGCCACGAGCATGCATAATCTCATAAAGGATTTGGCCACAAACTTGCATGTTAGCATAAGGGGTTTGGGTTCATAAACATGCATAAGCCCCAAAATCTTGTCTTAGCCAATGTTTCATACGTAAAGTGGTTCCTAAAGGTTCATGCTAGCATTTCATGCATAAAGATCCAAACTTGCAAGTTAAACTAGGTTATGCATAGCATGAGAGGCATGATTAAGTCACTCACATGGCCTAAGATCATAAGTATGAACACAAGAGGCATGGTAAGGTTCATATAGGTTCGCATAATCATGTTTAGCCTCATTTTATCCCATGTCAACATTAAAAATACCGTTTTGATCCAAAAGTAGCTAGAACTTACATAGTTAGGCCTAGGGAAAGGAGCATGAATCATCTTGGCTAAGAAAGGTGCCTCCTTTGTAGAAGAATCGTCATGGAACTCACATAGGAATGTTGATTTGGCCTTGATTTGGTGTAGCAAGCTTGCACCTTTTGATTTGAACTTGATTTGGATGCATAGGCTCTAGGGATTTGAGATGGAGGCCATGATCAAAATTAATTTTGGCAGCACTTAGTTGCTAGGTTTGATATTTAGGGATTTAGGTTAGGTTTAGGGTCTTTTTATAGAGATTAGGATAGTTTTAGGTCCTTAGATTAACCCTAGGATAGATTAGGACCATCAGATCTCGGAAGCTTCCAGACCCAGCCCAAGAACAAGACCAGGTGAGACAAACAGGTGCGCCAGGCTATTTGCCCCGGCCACCCCCTGTCGACAGGCAAGTTGACAGGGCTGTCGACTTGGTCTGGGCCCAAGTCGACAGGCCTGTCGACAGCCCTGTCGACATGGCCTAGGCGGGGAAACTTCCCGCCTAGCCCCAGATCTGATTTCCAAAACTGTTTTCCGAAATTCAAATTCCCAGAAATCTTCTTTGGGCCTTTAACGGGTCATACGGACTCCGATTCTCGAAAACTCGGACTCTATTTCGCGTATTTTTCCGAGACGAACGCAATGGCACAGACCGTTTCACTTGATTCAGAATTTATAATTTAATTCTGTCTTGATTCTTGATTTAACGTGTTATCGAAAAATACGGGTTGTTACATTCTCCCCACCTTTTAGGATTTCGTCCCCGAAATCTCCAAGTTAGGAAGAACATATCCTACCATCCATCATCCATCTACTCAAAACATCATCCACAAGCAACCATTGTCCTTAGATGATTTCTAATGCTGTATGAATATATGCAAAACGTGTGTGTACATGTTCCTTAGCTAATGCTAATGATCAGGCCTGAAAAATCTTTTGAATGCAAAAATATGTTTAGTGCCATGAATCCAACATGTATGCAAATAGTCCTAGTCATATATATACACTATATGCGTGCACAAACATTCATCCATATGCAACGTCCACATGGTAACCCATTCAATTTCATCCATAAACAAATATAAATACTCGTGTATATGCAACATGAAATGTGATCGCGTCAATCTAATACCTAACGTGTATTCGCGCATCCACGAGCAACCACTTGCAATCATTTGCAACCATATCAACCATAACATGTTTCAAATACATGTTTACATCCATAGGGTTCTACCTAAGATTCCCTAAAATAAGATCGAGAAGATAAACAAAACAAACTCCTTACGGGGTTTGTAACAGAAACAGGACCGAGAGGATATCCATAAAAGATAGCCTACAAGCAAGCTCAACAGAAAACAGGGGTCGAGGATATATTCCCAAAAGAGATATCCTGCACGTATTTTAGTCTTCAGTCTCCTGCGTCGCATTACCTTGAGCTTAGTTCCATCGTGCCTTGACCGCCCCTTTTTTCTTCACGATTTCGCACCTTCTTACTTCCTATTTCCATAACATGAGTTGGAACTCATTTCCTCGTCGCCTCTCGTTCCACTTGCACTTATTCTTTCCCTAGTATACTTGGCTCAACCCTATCTATGTACTCAAGCCAGCTCTCCAAAATTCACTAGTGAATTCTGGATCTCGTTTTCCGATGCCAATCCAAATTGCCAAGAGTCCTTACTAGGGTGATTCCCATAACTCATACATAATCGAAACGAACCATCCGCCTTAGCGGCGAATTCTATTCAAATGGATTACCAACAACTGCATCCTGGGATTCCAGGTAACTAGCCATGACAGAACCCAAAAGGTTACACGAGACTTCGAGGGTATTACCAAAGCAAGCCAAGAGTCTAACTACCCTCCTTCTAAAACCGAGAGTGGCACCCCTTACTGGATAACCACTTCATCCCTAGAATCCATCCACAACTTATAAACATAAGCATTATTTCCAAGCTCAACACTTAATATAGACATTCTCAAATCCAAACAAGCCATGAACAAATAGACCGATCTTCCAATAGGACTTGAGACAAAAACGGGATCCTCTATTATACTAGTACTAAGGTGCAGAGACTCAACTGTCGAAGCGGACTTAAAAAGATGCGGTGATCAAAACAAAGTCCCGATGGGATGATAGAGAAGAAAAACTAAACCTTTAACAAGATCGTTACCCTCCTTCCGAGGTACCCTAGAAATGAGAGCATACTATTGCCCTCCGAATGATCTTGTCCCTGTTCCATGATACTTAACTATCCGTCCCGTTTCACCACGCCAAAGGTACCCTCTCGTCATGGGTTTCATTGTTCATCTTTCTCCCTCCTTTGAGGACTAAGCCATACCAACAAGTTGCTCATCCTTAAGCTCGTATCCTTTATCCTCTTCCTCACTATCCTTTCTTATAACGCGGCCACTGGTCTCTCGAGAACCACCTCCATCGTAAGGAAAACACTTTCGTAGGTAGAAAAGACTAGTCGCAGTTAAAACTACTGTGACTACAGATGGGGGAAAGAAAGGAAAAGAGACTCAATTAAGGAAACAAGGATAGTGCTAATGGCCTTTGGGGAATAGCCTTTTTCTTTTAAAAGAAAATTTTCTTGAAAAATGCTTCTTTGTAAACGATTTTCAAATAGTTTTCAGAAAGTCTTTAAAAACTTTTGCCCAGTCTGGTAACCTTCTGCTCTGATACCAAATGTAACACCCCGCCTCCGCTAGGGTCACTCGCAAAGGAATGCACTAGCTTTAGAGGGGCATTATTGGTAAATATGCACAGAAATATCACAAGACAGAACATATATAAATAAATAGCGGAAGTAAAATCAAACTTTCATAAACATGAATACATAAGGTTTAAAGCCTTTTACATCAGAGTACATCAAAACCTGTCTTGCAATAGTAAAAAAGCATAAGGACTTTTTAATAAATTATTCCCCAAGTAAAACCGTAAAGTAGCCATAGCCAAGAGAAGTCCAAGCCATCCATGATGACCTTCAACCAGAAGAAGTCCGAACTAAACAGCATTGTTTCCTCCCTGAAACCTGAGGGGGGGGGGGGAAACGGAAGAAAAGAGGCGAAACAAAACGGGTCAGTCAAAAAGACTGAGTAAGTCCTATCTACTTCCAGTATAAAAACAGGTAAAGGTAACATGACATGCATAAACTGAAAGTAAACATAAGGATAACTACAAGATAGATAAATCAGGGTAGCCGGCTGAACTACTGTGGCAAGGTAAACTAAGGTATCATGATAAACTACGGTGTTATGGTAAGTCAAGGTATCACATCGTCAGATTTCTATCGAGTACATTATCCCAAGGTATCTACCCCGTCTAACATCCCACGGTATCTATTATGTATATTCTTCCTAGTTCTAACATGTATATTTGCTCTGCACCTCTCATACTAGTATCCCTACCCGCGTCATGTGTTAACCATGAACGTCCCTTGCTCAAAGTCGTGTAATGGTCCATGTCAACCTAATATATCACATATATAGGTTACTCAAATCATATGTTTCTTTCCATGTATATAAGTTCAGTCCTTTGCCGTACCTCGTACGGGCTTCCTCATGTCGTATTATCCTTGAAGTCGTTTGGACTGTCACCCTTGTTCTAGCTAGGCTCTTCCATATGAATCATCGTTTGAACTATTAGGACTTACGCCACCTAGCACCACTAGGGATTACGCTTACCTATTGCACGCTTTCGTATTTCGGTTTGGGTTAAACCACCTAGGCCACTAGGGATTACGCTAACCCTCAACCGCGCCCTTTTTCCCACGCATTCATCGTGAATCGTTTTTCTATAACTGTATGCACATGTATCACATCGTGCCATCCGAGTCCTGTCACAGGGCAAAACAAGAAATACAGGACTCGGTCGGGAGCTTTAGATTTATCTGCCGATGCAGATACTAAGGTCTGCTTTTCTACACGTGGCTATGGTCCCACGAGACCCCTCCCTCAACTAGTGAAAGGCAACACAAGAGCAAATCTTGCATGAGAACTACACTCCGGCCAGCCCACATCCTACGGCCTACCTCACCCATAATTAGATAGCAATTATGGTCTGTTGGGTGTTCCCTGCCTTTCCGTACGTACACGCTTGACTCAAGATGGTAGATGATCGACGAACTTGCTATCTCGGGCACCTTATGTATTCGTCGACTCACTGCTATCCACCCCAGTCTTTAGGTCGCTCGCATAACAACCAAGGCATATTCTTGGTTCTTCTACCGCAGACCTCAACCTCTCGTGAGCCTAGTATAATGACCTGGCAGCTCACAGAGGGATCCCAAGAATATCCTCACGTTCCCCGAAGCCGCTGCTTCGTTACCCAGTTCGTTGGAGCCTTTATCTAAATCAGATAGCCTACTCCTACACGCATACTTAAACGTTGACCTAACGTATCGGGTTACTAATCTATCTAAGAAATGGTCCAAATTTCCTTGACTAAGAATTATTACTTAGTTTCCCTTAACTAAGGTTTACCACTTAGACTTATTTCCATAATCCTTGTTAACTATGGTTATTTACCTAATCCTCCGAATTAGGGTTTACCTAATGGGTTAAGTGTCACTTAAGTTCATAACTTAGCCCGTCTACAAATCATGTCGAAATTGGCTAAGTATCCAAGTCCAAGACTTAACCCTACAAACCATGTGTCAAGTTGGCTAAGTATATTAAGCAATCCATAGCTTAACCTCGTCTAATTATCATTTTAGATTGGTTAATTATATAAATTAACTTGACCTTGTCAAATTACCGAGTCAAATCGGTCAAGCGTATTCAAGTGATTCGTGACTTAGCCTTATCATGTTTTCACGTTAGATTGGTTAAGTATAGATTAACTTAACCTCATCAAATTAACGAGTTGGATTGGTTAAGTATAGGTCACTTAACCTCATCAAATCATCGTGTTAAATTAGTTAAGTGTTTAACTTAACCCCATTAAATTACTAAGTTGGATTAATTAAGTCTAGGCTAACTTAACCCCATCCGATTACCATGTTTAGATTAGTTAAGCCTAATCTTAACCCCATCCATTAACTGTATTATACGGTTAAGTGTCATTAAGAAAATTTACTTAACCTTATCACGTTATCGTGTTGGATTGATTAAGTGTTGGTTAACTTAATCCCGTCCACTAGTCGTATAAAAATGGTCAAGTGTCATTAGGCAAATCAAGTTACTTAACCTACCCAAGCTTATCATGTTTTGTTAAGTATCATTAGCCTAATCAAATTACTTAACCCATTTGTCCATATCATATTTGGTTAAGCCTCATTAATCAAATTAACTTAACCCTATTATGTGGCATTAATTTAATTAATGCACCCTCAACCTCTCACATTAGACCTTGTTGTGGTTACTAGTTAAGCCGGGCGGGTCCGGGTAGATTTACACCACAACCTAGTCTAACCTCGGGTCTTAAGCGCGACATGACCAACTTCTCACATTGGGTCCTATTGTTTGCAACTACTAGTTAGGCCGGTCGGTTCCGGGTAGTTTTACGTTGCAAACTCAACCCAACCTCGAGTTGGCCACACTCATATTATCTAAGTTCATCATGTTTCCAAAACATGTTACAAGTTTTCAAGCATTTGGGTAGACCTAACTTAATAGGTAAATTCCCAAAGGGTAGACCTAACTTAATAGGTAAATTCCCAAGCTCATGTTTTTATGCATACTTACATGTCAACTTCCATGCCATCTTTCAAGTCATATTTTCAAGTATAAACACATGTTCATGTTTATCTAACTACCCAAAATCGTGTTTTCCCAACGCAAGCAAAGCGAGTCAACATAGTAAGGATACTATGTCACATATTGGTCTCAAAACATGCATGATGCCAAAAAGGGATTGGCTTCCACATGCATAACATCATAAAGGGATTGGCCATAAACATGCATAGTGTCATAAGGTAATTTGGCCACAAACATACATATTATCAAAAGGGGTTTGGCCATAAACATGCACAACTTAAAAGGGGGGGATTGGCCACGAGCATGCATAATCTCATAAAGGATTTGGCCACAAACTTGCATGTTAGCATAAGGGGTTTGGGTTCATAAACATGCATAAGCCCCAAAATCTTGTCTTAGCCAATGTTTCACACGTAAAGTGGTTCCTAAAGGTTCATGCTAGCATTTCATGCATAAAGATCCAAACTTGCAAGTTAAACTAGGTTATGCATAGCATGAGAGGCATGATTAAGTCACTCACATGGCCTAAGATCATAAGTATGAACACAAGAGGCATGGTAAGGTTCATATAGGTTCGCATAATCATGTTTAGCCTCATTTTATCCCATGTCAACATTAAAAATACCGTTTTGATCCAAAAGTAGCTAGAACTTACATAGTTAGGCCTAGGGAAAGGAGCATGAATCATCTTGGCTAAGAAAGGTGCCTCCTTTGTAGAAGAATCGTCATGGAACTCACATAGGAATGTTGATTTGGCCTTGATTTGGTGTAGCAAGCTTGCACCTTTTGATTTGAACTTGATTTGGATGCATAGGCTCTAGGGATTTGAGATGGAGGCCATGATCAAAATTAATTTTGGCAGCACTTAGTTGCTAGGTTTAATTTTTAGGGATTTAGGTTAGGTTTAGGGTCTTTTTATAGAGATTAGGATAGTTTTAGGCCCTTAGATTAACCCTAGGATAGATTAGGACCATCAGATCTCGGAAGCTTCCAGACCCAGCCCAAGAACAAGACCAGGTGAGACAAACAGGTGCGCCAGGCTATTTGCCCCGGCCACCCCCTGTCGACAGGCAAGTCGATAGGGCTGTCGACTTGGTCTGGGCCCAAGTCGACAGGCCTGTCGACAGCCCTGTCGACATGGCCTAGGCGGGGAAACTTCCCGCCTAGCCCCAGATCTGATTTCCAAAACAGTTTTCCGAAATTCAAATTCCCAGAAATCTTCTTTGGGCCTTTAACGGGTCATACGGACTCCGATTCTCGAAAACTCAGACTCTATTTCGCGTATTTTTCCGAGACGAACGCAATGGCACAGACCGTTTCACTTGATTCAGAATTTATAATTTAATTCTGTCTTGATTCTTGATTTAACGTGTTATCGAAAAATACGGGTTGTTACAATATGATCTAAGTGGTGCTTTGATCGTGCAACCTATTGCTTACCCACCTGGTGAGGTTGTTGCTGGTATCTCCACCAAGGGACTTTACCCGCCTCATGAGGTAACTTAGTTGCTTGTTAAATTGGTTGCTTATATGTATTTAATAAATATAAAGTGAAATAATAGTTTGGTGTTATAGTATTAATATAAGCTGGACCAACACAAACGACATATAGCCACTATTCAGCATATGGCACTACTTCATTATATAGCGCTATACAACATATGGCACTACTTCATTCTTAGATGCTGGGTCAGCAGCATCAGGAGGACATGCAGGCGCTGTAGGAACAAATGCATGCATTGCAGGGTCAAATGCATGATCAGATCGATTAGTTACAGGCTTTATTATATGCATTAGGATTTGGGAGTACTAGAGCATCAGGATGTGGAGGTGGTTCAGGAGGTGGAGTGGTTCAAGTGGTGGAGGTGATGCTGACGACGACAATGATGAGGAGGACGACGACAACGACGAGTATGGTGCTGCTGTGGATTTATAATGTGCAAGGATCTAGGATTTTTTATATAGGAATATTTTTTTTTAAAATATTTAAAACGATTAATTTTGAGATTTAACAACTTGGTATTTATTTAAGTAAATATGTGAACGTTAAATTACTTAAAAATGGGAATATAAAATTTAAAATCAGAATTAGTTTATTTTGAAGCTATGTAAAAATCTATCTGAATATATACGATGATGATAATTTATTTTCAATGGATTTGATTGTTGCAATATAAATTTATGTTTTACCGATTTAATTTAATATTGGAAAATAGCTATTTTCCAAATAGTCTCGGATTTCGATAAAATCAGTTTCATCGGATCCAAAATGTTGAATTATTATAAGATTTCAAATTTTTTGTCAATCAGAGTCATCATGCGAGCATGCACAATACAAATGCGTACCAAAAAAATGATTTGAAATTAGAAATAAGTTATAATTTAATTTGAGAAAAATTGCTGAAAACAATCGAATTGGCTCTCGAACTGTGTTCCACTATGTCTGAAATATGGGTATTTAGCTAGGAACGTCAATCGTTGCACTTCGTTTGGAGTTCGTAGGATTTTCAGTGCATAACCTAAATAAAATAATATTAAAACTACCCTAAACCTATGCTATATATTATCCTAAACTCCTAACCCCAACCTTCTTCTTCTACACTGCCACCCCATAAATTAGTGGCTGAAATCACCCCTTCTTCTCTCCTTGATATCTAAAAATCCATTCTTTTTCAGAACAAACCACCAACATGAAAGTTATAGAGCTCTTTCTCCTCTTCAAATCCATATGGATAGATCATCGATTAGAGGAACCGATCAACGTAGATCTGGGTTTAAAGCTAATTGTGCTATTTTCGTATTTAAGTGATTTCCAGCGAATCAGAGCGTTTTCAGGCGAAGTCATTAAATAAGAAAGGACAAATGAGAGGGAGGTGGTGATCGTGATAAAGTTTGGTGTGCAGTGGTGGCGTGTGGTGACAGCCAGGTTGGTTCCAAGATTTTCGATTTGTCGTCAATTTGTTGATGATCGGCAGTGACTTGGGGGTCGAGGTTCTGGGTGTTGTGGCTGCTAGGAGCGGGGGTGTCGGTGGTCAAGTCGGCCATGGCACCGGTTGTCGTGGGCGTGGCGGGTGAGGGTTGACTTGTGTGAGACGATGGGTTCGGGTTTGCTGAATCTAAAACTAATGGTGGAAGATAACTAAGGGTAGCTATTCCTAATCAATTTAGTTAATTATGCAATTAGTGTTGATTAAGTCTATTTAATTTAATTTAATTCAGAATTGATTAAAAAATTATAATGACGATTTTAGGATGATACATTAACAGATCTGAGTAAGATGAATTGCGACGGAATCACGACAGGGAACACTATGTGGATGAATTGGTTAGAACTGGAATTGGAATGGACGGAACTAGCTGGAATATTTTTGTTGGATTAAACATCTATTTAATTTAATCGAAATCTATTCGTTATTTGGATGATTAAAAGCTCAATGACAACAATTTAAATTATATCCGAAATATTTATAAGTTTTGGAAAGTTAGTTATAATCATGATCTGATTATATATATGTTGGTTGTTTTGTGGATGCTATGGTTGCTTCGTGGTCGATGAATGTTTATTATAGTCATTGTTATTATTCATGTACGTATAAGCATTAAGTGTTGTGTGACACCTCACATCCGTTAATGTCACTCTTTATCAGAATGCATTAAGTTTCGTGAAGCATTATAGGTAAATAGAAACAAAAACAGAAACATTACAAGACAGACACAAAATAACAGCAGAATTAAAACTTTATTTAATAGAAAAGCTTTGTGGTTCAAATCCAATTACCTAGTATGTTTGGAATACCGAAAACATAAAACTTCTGCCTTGTACATAAATCATCATCAGAGTACAATGATATAAAAAGAGCATATTCCCCAAAATATAGCCATAGTAGAGCAAATGCGAAATCGATCAATACATCTAAACAGCTCCAAGCAGAGAAGAAGAATCCTGATCAAGCTTGAGTATTCCCACCCTTAGAACCTTAGGAGGGGGAACGGGAGAGAAAGAAGAGGAAACAAAATGGGTCAAACATAAAGTTTGGCGAATCTAGTTACTTTTAACATATAAATAAGTAAAAGTATCTTGACAAGCATATTATTTGGAGAGAGATAACAGTGTCATAAGGCAGGTATAGCAAGGTAAACAGGATAAAATGAACAGAACATGCATTGCTCTTCTATATTACTTTTCTCTGCACCAATACTAGTATAACATGAACAAGATGATCCAACAAGTACAAGATGGTAGATTTAGGTGTACTTCTAGTGAGCGGTTTTACACCATACAATAACAGGTAGCCCAACAAAACTGACAGGTGTTAACCCCCAAGGACAAGAACGGGCTCGTGAACAAGCAAGACTAGATGTACTCCAATTACTACCCCCAATCAGTCTACTCCCTAACTCGTAGATACCTTGTGCTAGCCTCGCAGTAGGATGTATCGCTTCCTAAAGTGAAAACCCTTTGCTTACAATATGGGCACAAACCATATCTACAGGTGTCACAGTGTCTTAACCTCCCTGAACCGGATCCATGCACACACATAACCCAATTGGAATTCGCTGCCCAAACCGTCCCTTAAGTGACCTCTTATAATCAGCTCAACAAGCGTGCCCAACCCCCGACCTAGTTTGGAGTTACTCGTTTGATACCAAGATGGGTTACTGATTGAAATGGGTCCCATACCAGATGATACAAGCTTTCCTCTAGGCTTGCATCCCCACTACTAGGATTTCAATAGGTTATGCCTACCAGTTTAACAAGATTGCGTAACCCCACAGGTTAAGTTTGTGGGCCTATATATAAATATTACCCACTGCCACAAGATTTACTTAACCCTCCCACTGATTCAAGCAAGTTTACTTAACCCCTACTCAAGTTAATAGGTTTATGTAATCCTTATGGATTCAAATAGGTTAAGTATTACAAGTTTATTACCATTCATTCATTAATGGTTATTACTACGCTACTTCTCCTACGTTATGTTTGTCACTTGTGGATGCTGGGTATGCCGGTTGGGTCCAGGCAGACTTCTTCCACAAGTCGAACTTAACCTCGTGTCTTAGCACCATTACACGTATGTTTATGCATTTAGAACCCTCACATTAGATTCACCACTTGTGGATGCCGGATATGCCTGGCGGTTCTAGGCATACTTCTACCACAAGTGTAATCTAACCTCGTGTCTAAGCATGGTTACAGTTTCTAATTACTGTGAATCTAGGTATTTTCATTACTAACAAATTTTCATGTTTATTAGGCCCCAAATCCCCATCCGCTCTACGATACAAGTTATGCCCCAGATTAAGATTTTAGATCAAGATATGGATTATTCCCCTAAATCCCATGTTTTGGTTCAAGGTACAAATTATGCCTGAAATTCCCAATCATGTTTTACAATATGAATTATGCCCCAAATTTATAATTCTCAATCGTTTCCAATTTCATGCGTTCGCCTATTTCAGTGATGTGCCTAGGCTCAAAGGTAGCCTGGCTATAAAACAAAAAGGGAAAAAGGGAGAGAAGAGAACAAGAATAGGCATAGTAATAAAACAGGCATAAGATGACATAATTAGGCAAACTAACATAATAGACATAAGGTTGCACGATTAGGCAACTAACAGAATAGGGATATCATGAATAGGCATACGAGATCTAACTAGTAAATATAAAAAAAATGGCAGATCTGTTGTGATTCAAATTTCTAAAAGGCATAGGCTTAGATCCAAACTTACAGGCATGTGAAGATTACATTTTAGGTGTTTATATATAAAAATAACATAAACTCACTGTGATTGGATCTAAAGAACAGAGATTTGATTGTAGATTTTGTAACACTGATCTCTAATTACGAATAACTTGATGTTGAAGAAGAATAGGCTATTTTTACTCTGAGTCTGGGCAGCACCGCATTGTCGCCATTGATTTAGATGAATAAAACAATGGGATTAAGGTCTTATTTATAGCCTATGGTCAACGAATCTAGTCAAGAAACGAGTCCACGTCCAGAAACTGAATTTTGTCCAGAACTATGGGGTCGATATGGGTGTTAACACCCCTGTGTGGGGGTCGACCGCTAATGGGCCAATTTCCCCCTTTACTCCCCACTTTTGATTTTGATTTATTTTGAGTTTTGATTTTGGTTTGTTTACATATATTTGTCTTGTGCGTATACAAAAGTCTAGGCGTAATAACCTCTTCATACGATGTCCGTTTTATGCATACTTAGTGTCTATCTCAAGCAGAATTCTAAGATGAACGCAATGGCGTAGTCTATTTTACTTAATCCCAAATATTTAATTAAGTATTCTTTAATTTATCATTTTAATGTTCTTAAGAATTACGGTAGTTACATGGTGTAACACTTATATTTTAAACATTATGATATGGATGATGGTTGATGTGACTGTTATTATGATTGTTCACACATTACACTCACATATATAGAATTGTTTGGGTATTGGTTAAGTTTCAATTCGTTTGGAAATTATAAATCAATATTTTGTTCATTTAATTGAAATTGGGCGTAAAAGTGAAAGTTGGGAATTTTTATCCGAAGTTGGACGGAAATGAAATTAAAGTATATATGATAAACTATTGAAAAGGTGTTAACGATTTTGGATGAGTTTTGGTACAAAATTGGTTTGTTCAAATTTGAAACTGATTTCAATAATAAATTTAAAACTGAATTTGAGTATGATATATAAACGATGTTTTTAATTTGAATTGATTTTTCCATTAGTCTTATATAACATTTAATTTGATTTCTACAAAGTTAGGATTTCAAAAGATTTAATTCTAAAAAATAATTATATTATATTAATATTATGATATTCAAACATTCAAATTTTGATTTATAATTGAATTTGAAGTTGAAATTTGTAAATATTGCTTTAAAATGAGTTTAGATATGTTTTAAGTTTATAAATATATTTGAAGTGAATCCGACGAGCTGTATTTAAACAAATTAATACGGTCTGAATAGGGCTAGTCGCACTGCGGTAGTTCGCGAATTTCGACCATAAACTTTAAATGACAATAGCTAATGCAATTTAAATCAGATTTATTTGAGATGAAAAACTTTCGTTTCTAATGATAATAGTTTTCAAATAGAAATTGAAATTTCAAAATTCAATTTGTAGATTTTCAATTATGTCTAAAACAATTTGTAAATAGAATCGCGGTCCTGCAGTTGGATGACCGTAATTGGAAATCTTTATAAATGTCTTTAAAAAATTATTAAAATTATAGAAAAATTACGATAAATCATAATAAATAAATTTAAAGTGATTTGAGAAAGAAATGTGAAGTTTTGAACTGTAAATTTATTTTGGGGTTTTTTTAGCCTAACTAATCGATTATGGTGAAAATTATTATATATAACAACATGATTTTTGTTTGATGATAACAAACATATATATTATTATATAACTGTGTTTGAAACTGTACTATTCTACACTACATCACATATATGAATAAGTATTTAATTTGAATAGAATACTATTGCACAAGAATTGAAATATTCAAACAATGTTTTATTCAAATATAATATTTTATTTCAACATTTGAATGTACAAACTTCTAACTCCACTTTTGTATATCCCAATGATTTATTACATTCAGTCCTCACTACAATACTTAGGTTTCACTCAGTTCACATATATAGAATCATATACTCAGTCGCTTATATACACTCTCATATACGGACTCTTGTTACACACTTTGACATATACATAGACTCACTTGTCTTCAGTCTGCTTCAGAGTCAGTTCAGCCACCTGCATACTTGTCATAGAAACGCACAGTAACCTGGAACAAAAGTAGATTTAAAATTCTAGCAAATGTAAATTTATTTTAAATTTAATTTGCCTTAGAATTATGGTGTGTTTCTCATTATATTTCTTGACTTGGTCTGGTATGTATATACATCTATTTGTGTCTAGACTGCTTGTGATATTCACAGTGATTCACTGTAAATACCACAAGGTAGACTATATATCAGTGCTCGCAGACTAGCCTCAACACAACCATAGTGGTCTGCTGATCAAGACCTGCCTCAACTAACATTTGTGGTCTGCTGATCTTAACCAGCCACGACACAATGTAAAATGGTCTGCTGATTTAAATAAAAATTTATAATTGCACATGCACGATACATGTATACACATAAATGTGTACGTATATACACATATATTATGTGCAGGGGAAATATGGTCAAACATCAGTGTGTGCACAAGCCAAACAAGTCGAGAGAAATGGCAAAAGCAACAAGCATACTCAACATAGTGAAGCATAGTCATGTACACATATTCAAACCAACAACAAAAATTCATGAACACATGTGCATAAGCCAAACAAGACCAAGGTGAAAATATAAATGGGTCAAGCAAGTGGATGCACAGATGTGCACAAACATCAAAGCAGCCCTTAAATTATGGACTTCAACGTGAAATGGTACAGCCCAACCAAAATGGATGCAGCAACCACAAAATATGACTCAACAAACACGATGAATGAATCAACAAGTGTGCATGAACATGCTGAATCAACATGGCCATGACATTAGGGAAACAAAGCAACAAAAACAAATGCAGCATGGGTTCAAAACACATGGCCAGTTTTAAGTGCTAAGAGATCACAAGTGAACAAATGTAATCAAAGAAAACTCAAGACACCAGGATGGCACAAATATTGCATGCATCCCTCAATGCAATAGATGCAGCAAATAAGAAGATCAAGTGTGCAATATCATGTCAAAAGCAAGGCACACACAGACACAAATGCCAAGCCAAAAATATAAAAATTCAGTGGATATGACAAAATGGTGTACACAGCCTTTCAGCATGCAATTTTTTTTCTTTTGTGTGTGTGTGTATGGAAGGAAAGTAGCAAATGAAAATATGAAAATGTCTATTGACACGCTTTTTGGTTAAAGCTGTCACACGTAGGGGTGGGTTTAGAAAGTTTCCCTTCCAACCGAGATGTTTTCAATTTATTTCGACCGTTGACGAAATGACAAAAATAGGTACGTATTCCATACCGCTAACCCCGGAGTTCCAATAAGCGGAATCTAGAAGAAACAAGGAATTCCATTTTCAAGGCAGTGAACACGTTAGATGCTGAGTATTCAATATACAATTAGCAAAATACAAAACCGATAGTAAATTGAACACGTCGTATCTGTATCCATATACATGCAACAAAAGAAGACACGGTTAAAGCTTCAATATTTCATCAAACATCTTAATTCATAATGCTACAACATAACCAAACAACATTTACATATCCTATTACGTTCAAACCTGAACACAGTGAAACAACACAGTCTACACATTAAGCACCAAAACATATAAAGTAATACAAGGAAAAACAAATTTATAAAATTTTGTAATCAACTCTAAGCTAAGCTCCTTTAGTAATAAAATATAAGCTCCATTAATACCAGATTAGCTGTAGAGAGGTTGGATCAAAGAAAAATGGAATTATAGTAGCTTTTAAAGCTAATGTAAGGGATGAGGTCTAAGAATACAGAACTGCATCTTGAAGCACCAAATTATACAAATCAAAATGATGCGACTGGTATTGTAACACCCCGAAATTTTAACGACACTAAAGATGATGAATTAAAGAATAATTAATGTGAAATACAATGTTAACAATGAATTAAGTAAAACATAATTAAATATTCAGAATTAAGTAAAATGGATCGCGCCATTGCATCCATCTCGAAATTCTGGTCATGATAGACACCAAGTTTGTGTAAAACGGACTTCATATGAAGAAGTCATTAAGGTTTGAAGTATGTATGCATATAAGGATAACATATATATATATATATACACACAAATTAAACCAGAATTCAAAAATTCAAAACTAGAAATTCCGGTGTGCAGACAGGGAAAGGGCCGACCGTTTGGTATCGACCCGAGCCCCTTCTGGGTCGACCCCGGGGTCGACCCAAGCTTTTGGTGGTCGACCCCGGGGTCGAACCAGGGGTTGACACCTATGAAGGGGGGTCGACCCCCTCCTCGGATCTGGGCAAAATTTAGATTTCGAATGTGGACTTGTTCGTGGCTTGGTTTGTTGCTTCTAGGCTATAAAAAGGACCCTAAATCTAGGTTTTATTCAGCTAAAAAAAGGGTTGCGATGGCGGATCTCTGCTGCAACGTAAATTGAATTGCTTTTTCTTCTCCAAATTTAATTCAGAAAAGATTATACAAATTCAACAATTGCTATAGCAACAAATCCAACGTGTTCTTTGCAGTAATTTGAATCCATTTCCTTAGATCTATTCACTGTGAGTTCATGTTATTTTTAGATCTAAATATTTAATTGATAATCATAAAATGTATATAGAAATTGGATATTGGATCTATGCCTACACAAGTTCTATTATGACATAATTATAAGATCTACCTTTATATGTTCATACCGCCACCATGTTAAATCTGGTCATAATATATCCATTCAGTTTTAGGCCTATTTCTGTCAGTTTACTATTGATTCGTCATTATTTCAGTTTTGATTCTCTTCTTTCCCTCTTTTCCCTTTATTTTTATATAGCCAGGCTACCTTCAAGCCTAGGTGTAACGCTGAAATATGCGAATGTGAGGGGTATAATGCATAAATAACACCACGACAGGAGGTTAAGTCTAAACTTGTGGTTTAAGTCTACCCGGAGCTGCCTGGCTTATCCAACGTCCACAAGTGGTTGACTTAATGTGAGAAGTCTGGGGAATTAACATGTATTAACAGAAAAGATAAGATGTTTAGGCTTTTCCTAGGGACAAGTGGAAATTATAACTTAGGTTGTAATAAATGAAATAGGGAATAGGACAACTTATGTAAGGGATAAGCAGTATTTAATTGTAAATTAAGTTATTTACAAGAACAAATATCTGAAATCTATGGATAAGGACAACATAAGTTATATTTTTGGAAAGGAAACTTATTAGTAAACCTTAGTCAAGAGAACTAAGTTAATAAGTAAACGATGATAAGATGGAATTATGATTAAATGAGAAAGAATGAGGAAAACTTATGAAATGACATAATTTATATTTAATCATAAATGATAAATGATATGCTAAAAAAGAAACATGTGAAATGAGACGTACTTAATTACACATTAAGTAAGAACATGTTATTGTAACTATGGAATCAGACAAAGAAAATATAAAGGAATTATAGATTACAGACCTTGGGCCACAATCTAGAGAATAACACGTTGTGAGCTTATTAATAAACTTAAAGGGGTTAAGTTATATAACCAAAATTAACAAGAAAGAGGAACTTGATAACTTGACTAAGAATTCAATATGATTGGGAATAACCAAGTTAAATGGAAACCTGATGAGGTAAGGGAAGCGCATAAAAGGATGATTCGACATAGAATCTAACAACATATTAAAGTGAGGTGCTTAGGCCAGTCTGCACGTTTGAGGGTGAATAACCCAACGGCGTAGATCATCGTGGTGTTATAAGGCATGAGGGGGAGCGCACATTCATCTGATTGTTCTAATGGCTTCGAAGTATTGGAAGGGGAAGCACGCGGGATCCTGAGGTACGTAAGGTGCTCCTAGTTGTCCTCTGTGTGGTGACAGATGTTTTAGGCTGTGCTCGCAGAGGTCGGATCTACGTGTAACTATTAGATGGGTGGGCCTTGACTGCTGAAGTAGTTATGTAGTCGGAATGCTGTGACGCGCTGAAACCAGGGTGATTCGGTGGTTGCCTCAACGAGGAGGTGAAGGGTCACGACCAACAAGGATAGTAGATCGTCAGATACCCATCATCGACAGCCAGTGAGATGCAAAAAGACTAGAGCTAGAACCAATAGATCATTCACTCTTCATTATCGGGGTACGGTGGTTGAGGGTAGATGCCGAATGGATGTTTAGATTATTTGTTATTAGGGGCAGTCATTTAGCTCTTATAGTCTTTAATAGTTGAGGGAGGGGCTGAGGTGGGGCCATAGCCACCATGGAAAACAGACCCTAGGAATACTTGTATTTCGAGGCTCTTAAAGGCGGGCCTGTACAAGTATGAAAAAGATCCTGACCGAGTTCCGTGTTTCTTGTATCGCCCTGCCATGGAACTCGGTGCACATTAGAGGACGTGCGATTGTGGCATCGAGCTACAATTACAATACATATGTGGGACAGTCTAGATACAAGCATGACTACTGTGGGTGATGTATCATAGAATTAAGGGCATTACTTGGAAATGAAACCTGATTCGAACTTATCTTGCTAAGTATTGGTATGGTGTAGAGAAACGTATTTAAGAAGCGCAGTATATTCTGCTCAAACTTATCTTGCTAAGTTCACACTTGTCCTTGTTATTGTTATCTTGTTCTTCCATTTTTTTAGATACCTGCCATGATACTTTTATTTATTTATATTTAAAAGTAACTGGACTCGCCAGACTTTATGTCTGACCCTTTTTGTTTCCTCTTCCCTCTCTTCTGTTTCCCCCACAGGTTCTTAGTGTGGGAGTGCTTAGAGTTGATTTGGATTCTTTCAGCTTAGCTTGGATTTTTGATATTAATGTACCGCTTTGACTTCTTGTCAAGTCTCTTATGGCTTCGCATGGGAAATATGGTTTTATGCTTTTGTACTCTGATATTTTTGTCAAGACGGATTATTAATGTAATTGGTTACTTCAAAATTTGATGCGAACTCAATATTTGGGACCATGATGTTTTTATTTAAATAAAGTTTTTAATTCCTCTGCTATATTACATGTCTGTCTTGTGATATTGTGTTCTTATTTACCTATAACGTTTCACGAAACTTAATGCATTTTATATAGAGTGACACTAATGGATGTGGGGTGTCACATTCGGTATTAGAGCATATGGTTATAAGATGGCATAAAATATTTTGAAAAAAAGGTCTCAAAAACAAAGTATTTTAAAATGAAAAATCAGTTTTTGAAAAGCATATTTCCCATAGCTATAAATATCTTCTCGATTCTCCGCTTGATTCCTTTTCCTTTATGTTTGGGGAACCGTCTCTTCCCTAAAGGGTATGCCTATTTTGGCATGATTCCACAGGCATGTTAAAACTACGATACATGTCAAAGGGCAAAGATGTAACAACCCGTAATTTTATAACATTAAAATTCACAAATTAAAGTATACTTAATTTTTAGAAAAGAATTAAGTGAAATGGGTTGCGCAGAGAAATATATATATTGATATATATATAAATTAAAAATTAAATATATAAATATGCGAAAAAGTTCAAAACAGCGAATTGGGAGGGGAAATAACCGAACCGGCCCATTTTTGAGGTCGACCCAAGCCCCGTTGGGTCGACTAGGGGTTAATCCAGGGTGTTTGGCTGTCAACCCGTGGGCCGATTCGCTCAAATGCAGATTTTGCATTTGATTGGTTCTCATGGTTCAGGGTTAATCTAATGGTCCTACATAACTTCCTACACCTATAAATACATCCTAATGCTAACCCTAAACCTAATTAAAATAGAATAGTTACCGTCGCCATGGAAATCAATGGAGCCGCCGCCAACTAAGAAGGAAGAAAAGCTAATTCAATTCTAATTCTCTCAAACCTAAAGCAAAGAAAAACTCTCTCTTTTCTTCTCTAAATTGTGAGTATGATGATCTTAACAAGATTATTATCATTTTAATTAGGTTGAGTTATGAATGGATTATGAGTAGATGATGTGAATTATCATATATGTTGTTGTAAACCCCTTTTGCTATCATGTATATTGTAAATCTAATGTTATGTGATGATGATATCTTATATGTTGTAAATCATGCTATGATGATGTTATGTATGTTGAAAGTTTCTATGCTAAGTTGTGATGAATCATACATGTTAAAAAGGCCATGATGTTACCATCTATGCTAGTTAGTTCATAATAATTAAATCATCATGTTTGGGTTATGTTGATCTATATGACAAGTCACATATGCAAGTTAGATTGATTAGAAAAGTTATGAACATATGCCAAGACATCTATTATGACATCTAGAATTATGCTATGACATATGTGATATCCTATGCTAGTTCACACCATCATTATGCTGCCTAAAAACCCCATATGCAAGTTTATGTATAGATTTGGGCTATGATCATATCATGTAAATTGAGACATTTAACAAGTTGACACCTTTTGATCCTTAACATGTGTAGTTTATGCAAGTTTCACCCCTATTATGATTAGATTTATCTTAATTTTCTATATGTTGTGATAATTTATCTTTGTGCTAGGTGTTAGACTATACAAGTCTAGCCTATATTATGCGTTGAATAAGCGAACGTATAAGCGTGGGGTAGCGGTAATATTAAGGATTTAATATTAAAAAGTTGGGGTGCAATTGATATGATTTTGCATGCTATAAGTGGATGACCATAATTGAGTCAATTATGGACATCATTAAAAGTTGACTTAATTAATAATTTGAATAGGGAATTATTAAAACTGGGGTAAAAGATTTTAAGTGTTAATCAATGCTTAGGACACGAGGTTGGACTCATTTGTGACGTAAACCTGCCCGGACCCGCCCGGCAAATTCAGTGGTCACAAATGTCAGCCCAATGTGAGAGGTCCTATGCCTAAACTAAAGCATAACGGTTGTAAAGACACATGGTTAGACTCTTTTATGGTGTAAGACTGCCCGGACCCGCCCGGCAAATCTAGTTGCCATAAATGCCAGTCTAATGTGAGAGGTCTTTATGAGGTTATGGCCTGAATGAATTAAGAAATACTTAACCAGATAAACATGTAAGGTGGGACATGGGGGTTAAGTAGGTGCCTTGGGTGGCATGAGTAATCTAGGGGGTGCCCTTAGTGGCATGTGAAATACGATTAGTAAGACTTAACCAAACACACATGTAAATGAATATGACTAAGAGGGTTAAGTGGGATATACTAGTGACAAGCTTAGGTGGGTAGCTTGTGGGGGCCCATTTCGACCAGTATCCCAAACGTATCTTTGTGGGCTCGACCAAAGTCGAGGACGGGACACGCATGCTGGGTTCGACTGTAAGAGGCCAAAACGGGGAGCGGTGGCAAAGCAAGTCCAACGGGTTTCATATGTGTGTGTGGACCCGGGCTGGTAGGTAAGACGTTGTTGCATCATGTAGGTATAAGCCGTGCATTCTCAAGTTGTATCGGGTTGCCACTTTAGGGGAGTGATACACCCCACTGTGGGGCCAGCACGGGTATCTACGAGTAGGGAGCCGATCGAAAGTGGGTAGTGGGGTACACCTAGTGGAGATAGGGGCAGACGGCACCTATGTAGTCAGCTAGGGGTACGTAAGGCTATTTATAAAGTTTCTGTGTGAAGCAAGTGGGATCAAATAATAGGGTGACTGGTGTGGTTCAGTGTAGTAATGTGCGGAGCAGTGTAGTAATCATTCGTTAGTAATTAGGTGTGCCTTTACCGTTATCTTTAACGTTATCTTAAACGCTATCTTTATCTTCTTAAGAGTTCATAGACATTTACTGTCTTCCAGCTTATGCCTTAGTCTAGTTATTTTGATAATAGTATTGTTAGAATTATCATACTCGCCAGACTTTATGTCTGACCCCCTCTATTTCTATCCTTTTTCCCCCTCCAGGTCCTCAGGTTAGGCCCAGCTCTAGTGGAGTTTGATTGAATTGCTTCATCTCTCTTTGGAAAGCTTGGACCGTTGAAGTAAAGTCCAGCTTGTTATCTTTTTAATGGTTATTTATGTAATGGGATTATGTATTTTGTTTTTATGAAGATGGATATTGTACTTGGTTATGATCTATGGTTTTATGATGTAACAAACATGTTTAATTTCCACTGCAATAAAATGAAGTTTTAGATTTCCAAGTACTATTTATTATCTGTCTTGTTGTAAATTTTCTATTCTATATTCACTTATAACCTCCATGGAAGTTAATGCATTCCCTTTGTGAGTGACATTAATGGACGTGGGGTGTTACACGTGGTATCAGAGCTTAAGGTTACCATAACAGATAAAAATACTTTAGAAAAATAGGTATTTTTGGAAGAAGTGCTTTCAAAAACATGTTTTTAATGAGAAATTTAAAGAGAAAAGTTTTTAAGAAAAAAAAGAACATAATCCCCAATAGCCCATATCTTTATCTTTCGAATTCTCCATTCTAAATCTTTCCTTTTTCGCTTCAGCATGGCCGAAGATCTTAATTTACCCGACGGTGTAACGATACCAGGATGGTATAGGAGGTTATTAGAGGCTAGGGCCGTTGCAGGTCCAGCCAATGTTCCTCCACCACAAGTTGCACCCGTTCCTCCTCCTCCTCCTCCTCCTCCTCGTGTAGATACTTTTGCAAAGACGTGCAAGGAATTCAAGGCTATGGGTGGAAAACCATTTCAAGGGTCAGAAACGTTTGTGGAAGCTAGAGATTGGCTTAAGGAGGTGGAAGAATTGCTAGAAATCTTTGAAGTAGAAGAAGGGAGGAGAGTTCGATTTGCAGCTTGGTTGATGAAGGGAGAGGCCTCGTTTTGGTGGGAGGTCACTAATGGGGAGCGTCCTGTTGACTCTTGGGCGGATTTCAGACGTAGGTTCGAGGCGAAGTTTCTCTCAAGGGCGGAAGAAAACCTTTATATGGAAAGGTTCTTGACATTGAAGCAAGGAAGCTCATCAGTGAAAGAATATGTCAATAAATTTAATCAGTTAGCAAGGTTTGGCTTGGACTTAGTGAACACGCCGGAGAAGAAGGCGCTGAGGTTCGTGAATGGCTTGAATGAACCATTGCAAGGGTTGGCTATGACCCACATCCCGATGGGGGCCACCTTTGAGAAGTTAGTAGAAATGGCGCTCATGCATGAGGAGAAAAGCGCTAAAGCTAATAAGGCACCCGAGAAGAAGGTGGATCAGAAGAAACCACAACAGCAAAACAAGAAGGGTGGAAAAAAAATGGCAAGGGAAAGAAGAAGTGCTTTAACTGTGGAACCCCAGGCCATCTCAGCAAGGATTGCCGAAAGAAAAAGAAGACAGGCTGTTTTCATTGTGGCGATGCGGGACATTTAGTGAAGGACTGCCCAAAGAAGGGGCAGAGGGCAGGAGCTACCTCGGGGGGACAGGTGCAGGCTCATATGGCACTAGGGAAGGCTAGGGGACAAGTTCAGGCTCTCGCGGTCCCACCGCTGCAAGAACGAGGTAGAACCATTTCTGTTGAAAGCTTAGTTTTTCTGTTTGATCATCCTGTTCGTACCTTATTCGATTCGGGCGCATCACATTCGTTTATCTCTACATCATTAGTTGAATCACTGCACTTAAACACCAGTTTAGTAGAGGATCCCTTAGTTGTTTCGAATCCAATAGGGGGCTCAGCTTATTTGTCCATGATGTGTTTGGATTTGGAAATTTCCATACTTAGCGTTGAATTTAGATGTGATGCTTATGTGTTGGGCTTCACGGGCTATGGGCTAATTTTAGGAATGGATTGGTTATCCAGAAATGGGGCCGTTCTTGATTGTGAAAGGAGAGTAGTTAGGCTTGTGACTCGCCTTGGCAACACTCTCGAAATCTTCTGTAATCCCATAAATTCGGTTATGCTAATTTATCTAGAATCACTTGACGCGTCTGAAGAAAATCTACGATCTGTTAGAGTGGTCCGAGAATATTCGGATGTGTTTGAGGAGGTGAAGGGCTTGCCTCTGAAGCGGGAGATAGATTTTCGAATATATCTTGTGGATAATGCGAAACCAGTATCTTTGCCAGTACGCCACATGGCTCCACGTGAAAGGAGGGAACTCGGTAAGCAAGTGAAGGAGTTGCTTGAGAAGGGGTTCATAAGACGAAGTATATCGGAGTGGGTTGCTCCAGTAGTATTTGCCATGAAGGAGGATGGGTCCCTTAGACTTTGTGTGGACTATAGAGAACTTAATAAGCTTACTAAGAAGAACAGACACCCACTGCCGAGGATTGACGATCTCTTCGATCAGTTAGTTGGCGCCTCAGTGTTTTCGCAGTTGGACTTAGCCACTGGTTTCCATCAGTTGAGAGTGGCTGAGGATAGCATTGACAAGACTGCCTGTAGGACTCCGGACGGTTTCTATGAATGGCTAGTGATGCCCTTCGGTTTGACAAACGCCCCCGCATACTTTGTTGATTTGATGAGTAGGGTGTTCAGGGAGTACCTTAACAAATTTGTGGTAGTCTTTGTAGATGACATCTTGATCTTTTCTAATGATGAAGAAGAGCATGCCCTACATCTTAGGGAAGTGTTGGAGACCCTACGAGTGCATATCCTTAAGGCTAAATTTTCTAAGTGTCACTTCTGGAGGAAGAAAGTACGGTTCTTGGGGCACGTGGTTTCCAAAGAAGGGATAGCCGTGGATCCCGCGAAGGTGGTGGCCATCCAAGATTGGAAGGTCCCTAAAAATGCTACCGAAGTGAGAAGTTTCTTGGGGTTGGCTGGCTACTATAGGAAGTTTATCAAAGACTTCGCAAAGATATCAGCTCCATTGACACGCTTGACGAAGAAGAACCTAGTTTTCACATGGGACGTAGATTGTGATGATGCGTTCCAACGTTTGAAGAGAGCTTTGACTTCAACCCCAGTCTTAGTATTGCCAGAAGGGAGTAAGTCGTTTACCGTTTATACTGATGCTTGTGGGATAGGACTAGGCGCAATATTAATGCAAGAGGGTAGGGTAATAGCCTATGGTGGAAGGCAGTTGAGAGCGCATGAGAAAAATTATCCTACACATGACCTAGAATTGGCCGCTATTGTTTTCGCGCTTAAGTCTTGGCATCATTATCTTCTTGGTGAGAAATTCGAATTATTCACTGAACACAAGTCTTTAAAATACCTATTCTCTCAAAATGACTTGAACTTAAGGCAGTAAAGGTGGGTGGAGTTCTTAGCGTCCTACGACTTCGAAATAGCCTATACCCCTGGCAAGGGTAACGTGGTGGCAGACGCCTTAAGTAGAAAAAGATTATCCTTAAGTCCTTTGTTTGTTGAGCGGCAAAGTTTAGAATTCATTTCGATGTTTGACTTTAGACCTTCCGTTGACTTCGTACCCGGTTTGCTAGCATCCTTGGAGGTCAGACCTACGCTTTTGGGACGGATTGGCGAGGCACAGCGAGACGACCCGCAATTGGTTGAGTTTGTAGAAAAACTCAAAGGAGGGGAGTCATCAAGCCATCTCCGTAGGTATACCCTAGACAATAAGGGTTGGTTACGTAGGGACGGTAGACTTTGTGTACCAAAAGACGATGACCTAAGGAAGACTATTCTTGACGAAGCACATCATTCGAAGATGACCATTCATCCCGGCGGGGACAAGATATACAAAGACATAAAGTGAGTTTACTTTTGGGCCGGCATGAAGAAAGATGTGGCCGAGTATGTCGCTAGATGCTTGGTGTGCCAACAAGTAAAAGCGGAGCAAAAGAAACCCGGTGGGTTGCTTCACCCATTGGAGGTTCCACTATGGAAGTGGGAAAGTGTCTCGATGGATTTTGTGGATGGGTTACCGCGATCAAGGAAGGGTAATACGGGAATTTGGGTTGTAGTAGATAGACTTACTAAAAGCTCCCATTTCATTCCCGTAAAGAGTAAGAGGACTGCTCCATGGCTAGCCTCCGTATACGTTCGAGAAATAGTTCGTTTGCTTGGTGTTCCTTCAAGCATAGTGAGCGACCGCGATCCTATTTTCACTAGCGAATTTTGGAGAAGCTTACAAGAGGCGGTAGGGACTCAGTTATGTTTGGGCACCGCATATCATCCTCAGACGGACGGCCAGACCGAGAGGGTGAATCACATTCTAGAGGATCTGTTGAGGCTATGTATCCTAGACTTTGGGGGTACGTGGGAAGAGCATCTTCCATTGGTGGAGTTCGCATATAATAAAAGCTTTCAGTCCAGCATTGGTATGGCACCATTCGAAGCTCTTTATGGACGACCTTGTCGTTCACCTACATGTTAGTGGGAATCTATGGATAAGATCTTACTTGGGCCCGATATGATTCGGGAGACTTCGGAGAAGATCGACTTGATTCGAAGGAGGATGAAAGCAGCGCAAGATAGACAAAAATCTTATGCGGATAAGAGGAGGACAGGTCTCGAGTTTGAAGTTGGGGACATGGTCTTTGTCAAAGTGTCTCCATTACGAAACGTTGTTCGCTTTGGGTCCGTTGGGAAATTAGCACCATGGTTTGTAGGGCCGTTTCCTATTAAGGAGAGGATTGGATGGATGGCGTATAGAGTGGAGTTGCCCGAGAGACTTAGTGGTGTACATGACGTATTCCATGTGTTACATTTGAGGAAGTGCTTGCACGAGACCGCGGAAGTGGTAGAACCGAGCTTGCTTAGAGAGGTAGAGATAGAGCGTGATGCGACAATTCGACGAGCTCCTACGCGCATTCTTGGGTCGGAGATCAAGAGGTTGAGGAATCGAGAGGTCAGACTAGTCAAAGTGCAATGGGGAGATGATGAGAGCAACGCTACTTGGGAGACAGAAGAGAAGATGCGTTCATGATACCCTTTTCTTTTTGAGGGTATGTCTTTTAATTTCTCCTTTATCGCTTAGCTTGTACTTATCTTATCTTTAGTATATCCTCTCGCTAGTATCTTTGACCTTTAGTTAGGATAATCCTATGGTTGAAACATGTGTTTGAGACATGTTATGTATGGTGGATGCAAAGTGGATGCAAGTGTTTGCTAGTGGTTGCTCGTGGATGCATATACACACACTATTGGGCACCAAATCGGCTCAGTCACTTCATATTGCATATATATGGATGTATTTAGTAAAATGGATGTATAATGGTTGTATTATCATATAGTTGCTGCATTCGGGTGGATGGTTGTGCACGTATATAGAATTAATATGTATCATTAGGAATCTTTTGCATACATATTGGAAGCATGGCACTATCATGAATTGCACTAAGGAGGTCGACTGAATTAGTAGACCGCCTAATTTTGCATTAGATATGGACATATACACACACTGTGCATATAAACATTAAAGCATTAGAAGTCTTTTAAGGACAATGGATGCTGGTGTTTGATGGTTGAGTAGATGGACGATTAGATGGTAGGATATACATTCTTCTTGACTTGGAGATTTCTGGGACGAAATCCTTTAAGGAGGGGAGAATGTAACACCCTGTAATTTTATAACATTAAATTCACAAATTAAAGTATACTTAATTTTTAGAAAAGAATTAAGTGAAATGGGTTGCGCAGAGAAATATATATATATATTGATATATATATAAAAATTAAAAATTAAATATATAAATATGCGAAAAAGTTCAAAACAACGAATTGGGAGGGGAAATTACCGAACCGGCCCATTTTTGAGGTCGACCCGAGCCTTGCTGGGTCGACTAGGGGTTAATCCAGGGTGTTTGGCTGTTAACCCGTGGGCCGATTCTCTCAAATGCAAATTTTGCATTTGATTGGTTCTCATGGTTCAGGGTTAATCTAATGGTCCTAAATAACTTCCTACACCTATAAATACATCCTAATGCTAACCCTAAACCTAATTGAAATAGAATAGTTACCGTCGCCATGGGAATCAATGGAGCCGCCGCCAACTAAGAAGGAAGAAAAGCTAATTCAATTCTAATTCTCTCAACCCTAAAGCAAAGAAAAACTTTCTTTTCTTCTCTAAATTGTGAGTATGATGATCTTAACAGATTATTATCATTTTTATTAGGTTGAGTTATGAATGGATTATGAGTAGATGATGTGAATTATCATATATGTTGTTGTAAACCCCTTTTGCTATCATGTATATTATAAATCCAATGTTATGTGATGATGATATCTTATATGTTGTAAATCATGCTATGATGATGTTATGTATGTTGAAAGTTTCTATGCTAAGTTGTGATGAATCATACATGTTAAAAAGGCCATGATGTTACCATCTATGCTAGTTAGTTCATATTAATTAAATCATCATGTTTGGGTTATGTTGATCTATATGACAAGTCACATATGCAAGTTAGATTGATTAGAAATGTTATGAACATATGCCAAGACATCTATTATGACATCTAGAATTATGCTATGACATATGTGATATCCTATGCTAGTTCACACCATCATTATGTTGCCTAAAAACCCTATATGCAAGTTTATGTATAGATTTGGGCTATGATCATATCATGTAAATTGAGACATTCAACAAGTTGACACCTTTTGATCCTTAACATGTGTAGTTTATGCAAGTTTCACCCCTATTATGATTAGATTTATCTTAATTGTCTATATGTTGTGATAATTTATCTTTGTGCTAGGTGTTAGACTATACAAGTCTAGCCTATATTATGCGTTGAATAAGCGAACGTATAAGCATGGGGTAGGGGTAATATTAAGGATTTAATATTAAAAAGTTGGGGTGCAATTGATATGATTTTGCATGCCATAAGTGGATGGCCATAATTGAGTCAATTATGGACATCATTAAAAGTTGACTTAATTAATAATTTGAATAGGGAATTATTAAAACTGGGGTAAAAGATTTTAAGTGTTAATCAATGCTTAGGACACGAGGTTGGATTCGTTTGTGACGTAAACCTGCCCGGACCCGCCCGACAAATCCAGTGGTCACAAATGTCAGCCCAATGTGAGAGGTCCTACGCCTAAACTAAAGCATAACGGTTGTAAAGACACGAGGTTAGACTCTATTATGTTGTAAGACTGCCCGTACCCGCCCGGCAAATCCAGCTGCCATAAATGCCAGTCTAATGTGAGAGGTCTTTATGAGGTTATGGCCCGAATGAATTAAGAAATACTTAACCAGATAAACATGTAAGGTGGGACATGGGGGTTAAGTAGGTGCCTTGGGTGGCATGAGGAATCTAGGGGGCGCCCTTAGTGGCATGTGAAATATGATTAGTAAGACTTAACCAAACACACATGTAAATGAACATGACTAAGAGGGTTAAGTGGGATATACTAGTGACAAGCTTAGGTGGGTAGCTTGTGGGGGCCCATTTCGACCAGTATCCCAAACGTATCTTTGTGGGCTCGACCCAAGTCGAGGACGGGACACGCATGCTGGGTTCGACTGTAAGAGGCCAAAACGGGGAGCGGTGGCAACGCAAGTCCAACGGGTTTCGTATGCGTGTGTGGACCCAGCCTGGTAGGTAAGGCGTTGTTGCATCGTGTAGGTATAAGCCGTGCATTCTCAAGTTGTATCGGGTTGCCACTTTAGGGGAGTGATGCACCCCACTGTGGGGCCAACACGGGTATCTACGAGTAGGGAGCCGATCGAAAGTGGGTAGTGGGGTACACCTAGTGGAGATAGGGGCAGACGGCACCTATGTAGTCAGCTAGGGGTACGTAAGGCTATTTATAAAGTTTCTGTGTGAAGCAAGTGGGATCAAACAATAGGGTGACTGGTGTGGTGCAGTGTAGTAATGTGCGGAGCAGTGTAGTAATCATTCGTTAGTAATTAGGTGTGCCTTTACCGTTATCTTTAACGTTATCTTAAACGCTATCTTTATCTTCCTAAGAGTTCATAGACATTTACTGTCTTCTAGCTTATGCCTTCGTCTAGTTATTTTGATAATAGTATTGTTAGAATTATCATACTCGCCAGACTTTATGTCTGACCCCCTCTATTTCTATCCTTTTTCCCCCTCCGGGTCCTCAGGTTGGGCCCAGCTCTAGTGGAGTTTGATTGAATTGCTTCATCTCTCTTTGGAAAGCTTGGACCGTTGAAGTAAAGTCCATATTGTTATCTTTTTAATGGCTATTTATGTAATGGGATTATGAATTTTGTTTTTATGAAGATGGATATTGTACTTGGTTATGATCTATGGTTTTATGATGTAACAAACATGTTTAATTTCCGCTGCAATAAAATGAAGTTTTAGATTTCCAAGTACTATTTATTATCTGTCTTGTTGTAATTTTTCTGTTCTACATTCACCTATAACCTCCATGGAAGTTAATGCATTCCCTTTGTGAGTGACATTAATAGACGTGGGGTGTTACAAAAGAAGTGCCCAACCTCCATCTATAACCGCAGTAGTTTCACTTGCGTCTTACTTTCTCTCAAGCCTAGCAAGGATTTTCGTGCGATGGAGGCAACTTTTAAGAGACTTGTTAGCATGTTGCACAAGGATGGTAAAAAAAGGAGAATAAGGGAGTTGTGGCTAAGGAGCACATCTCAAAGATGAAAAAAGAAAAAAGGAAATACCATAATTACGTGACGGTGGGTCATCTGAAAAAGGATTGCAGAAAGAGGAAAGATGTTTGTTACCACTTTGGTAGGGCGGGACACCTTATTAAGGAGTGCCCAAAGAAACAAGGACAAGGCCAGAGGACAGGAACTTCTAGAGGGCAAGCTATTATTCTCATTGCTAATGGATATGATAGAGGTAGGAAAGTTTCCGTCGAAGGTTTGATTTCTATTTTTGATCATCTTGTTGGGATTCTTTTTCTGGCGCTTCACATTCTTTTACATATGATCCTTTAGTTGTGTATCTACACCTAGATACTAGTATGGTTTCAGATCCCATTATTCTCTCAAACCCCATTGGGGGTACGGTTCATTTATCGATGATTTGTCGGGGTTTGAGAATCTCTATGTTAGGCGTCGAGTTTGATTGCGATGCATATATTTTTGATTTCATAATACACGGTTTGATACTAGGGATGGATTGGTTAACCATATATGAGCCATTCTAGATTGTGAGAGGAGGGTCGTTAGACTTCTAACTTGCCATGGAAAGACTCCCGAGATTTCTTATGACCCCAAAAGTATCTGTCATGCTTAGTCTCCTAGAACCTCTTCTATCGATGATTTGCGATCTGTACCAATAGATGTGAGTATCCTGATGTTTTGATGAGGTTTGGGGTTTTCCCTCGAGTCACGAGATTTGTTTCCACATATACTTGGTGAACAATGCAAAGCCAATTGCATTGCCTGTGCGACATGTGACTCCTAAAAGAAAAGAGGGAATTTTGTAAGCAAGTCGGGGAGCTACTTGAAAAGTGGTTTGATAAGTGAATCATATCGGGATGGGAAACCTATTGAAGACAATCCTTGAGGAAGCCCATCATTCTAAGATGACTATTCATTCAAGAGGCGATAAAATGTATAGAGTTCGAGATGGTGGAGCCAAACTTGCGAGAGGAAGTGAAAGTAGAGAAGGAGGCAATGATTGGATGAGTTCTGACTTGCATACTTGGATCGGAGGTTAAGAAATTTTGCAACAAAGAAGTGAAGCTAGTAAGAGTGCAATGGGGAAAGGGCCGCGAGATTGCTACTTGGGAGGCTGAAGACAAGATTTACGCTTCATATCCTTTCCTTTTCGAGAATATGTTCTTAACTTCTTTTTCCAAGCTTTGAATTAATACTTGTATCTATCATTTGAATATCTCCTAACGTTCGAGTCTTTGGTTAGAAACTAATGAATGCAAACATGTGTTTATGACATGTTATGTTTGATGGATGCAAGTGTTCGCTAGTGATTGCTCGTGGATGTATATACACGCAATAGGCACTAGATCGGCTCAGTCACTTACATATTGCATATGGATGTGTGTACATTTTACAATTTTATAGATGAAAATGGGTGTATCATTACATTGATGTTGCATTTGGATGAATGATTTTGCACCCGTATAGAACTTACATGTGTTATGATGATTTGCATACATTTTGGTTGCATGGCACAAACGTACATTGCATTAAGGAGGTCAACTGAATCAGTAGACTGCCTGATCTTTCGCAATAGTTTACGGTCATAAAAGCATTAGAAATTCCTTAAGGACAATGGATGTCTGTGATTGCTAGATGAATGCATGATTGTTGGATTTTAGGATATACGTTCTCCTTAACTAGGAGATTTCGGGGGCGAAATCCTTTGTGTAGGGGAGAATGTAACACCACAAAATTTTAATGACACTGAAGATAATGAATTAAAGAATAATTAATGTGAAATACACTGTTAACAATGAATTAAGAGAAACTTAGTTAAATATTCAGAATTAAGTAAAATAGACCATGCCACTGCGTCCATCTCAGAATTCTGATCAAGATAGGTACCAAGTTTGCGATTAAAAGGGCTTCATATGAAGAAGTTATTAAGGTTTGAAGTTTGTATGCATATAAAGAGAATATATATATATAAAACCAAAATTCAAAAATTCAAAACCAGAAAATCTGGTGCGCAAACAGGGAAAGGGCCGATCTTTTGGGGTCGTCCCAGGCTCTTAGGGGTCGGCCCCGGGGTCGACCCAGAGGTCGACATCCATGAAGGAGGGTCGAACCCCCCCTCCCCCCAGATCTGGGTAAAATTCAGATTGCGAATGTGGATTGTTCGTGGCTTAGTTTGTTGCTTCTAGGCTGTGAAAAGAACCCTAAACCTGGGTTTTATTCATCTAAAAAAATGGTGGTGATGGCGGAACTCTGCTGCAACGTAAATTGAATGGCCTTTTCTTCTCCAAATCCAATTCAGCGAAGATTATACAAATTCAACGATTGCTATAACAAATCCAACGTGTTCTTCGCAGTAATTTGGATCCATTTCCTTTGATCTATTCATTGTGAGTTCATGTTATTTTTAGATCTAAATATTTAATTGATAATCATAAAATGTATGTAGAAACTGGATATTGGATCTATGCCTAAACAAGTTCTATTATGACATAATTATCATATCTGCCTTTATATGTTCATACCGCCACCATGATAAATCTGGTCATAATATATCTATTCAGTTTTATGCCTATTTCGGTTAGTTTATTACTGATTCGTCATTATGCCAGTTTTGATTCTCTTCTTTCCCTCTTTTCCCTTTTATTTTTATATAGCCAGTTTACCTTCGAGCCTAGGTCTAACATTGAAATATGCGAACGTGAGAAATTTGGAACGATTGGGAAAGACATAATTTGGGGCATAATTGGTACTGGAAAATATGAATATAAATTTGGGCATAAAATTTGGAAATATGCGAATATGTATTTGGGAATATATATTGTGTTGGATAATGTGAATATGAATTTAGACATACCTTGGAAAATATGATTTGGGCGTAAATTGGAACATATGTGAAATATGATTTGGCATGTGATTTGGGCGTAAATTGGAACATATGTAAAATATGATTTGGCATTTGATTCAGGCGTAAGTTGGAACATATGTAAAATATGATTTGGCATATGATTTGGGCGTAAATTATTATACATGTGAATATGAATTTGGGCATAACTTGTGCAGAAATATGTGAATTTGAACTAGGGACATAAATTAGCAAATATGTGAATACGGGTTTGGGCATAATTTATATATATATATATATTATATCTTGATTTATGACTTTGGAAAAAGGGGCATATTGTGCATAATGAAATATGAATTAAAAAGGGGCATAAAAATCTATATTTGGAATAGGGAAATTTATTAATATGAATATGCCTAAAATAATGGAACCGTACCAACACTTAGACGCGAGGTTAGATTGCACTTGTGGTATAAGTCTGCCCGGAGCCGTCCGGCATAGCCAGCGACCCTAAGTGGTCATCTAATGTGATGGTTCTAATGCATAACAGCACCATGACATGAGGTTAAGTCTAAACTTGTGGTTTAAGTCTGCCCGGAGCCACCCAGCGTATCCATCATCCACAAGTGGTTGAATTAATGTGAGAGGTCTTGGGCATTAACATGTATTAACAGAAAAGATAAGATGTTTAGGCTTGTCCTAGGGACAAGTGGAAATTATAACTTAGGTTATAATAAATGAAAAAGGGAATATGACAACTTATGTAAGGGGATAAGCTGTATTTAATTGGAAATTAAGTTATTTACAAGAACAAGAATCTGAAATCTATGGATAAGGACAACATAAGTTATATTTTTGGAAAGGAAACTTATTAGTAAACCTTAGTCAAGAGAACTAAGTTAATCAGTGAACAATGATAAGATGGAATTATGATTAAATGAGAAAGAATGAGGAAAACTTATGAAATGACATAAGTTATATTTAATCATAAATGATAAATAATATGCTAAAGGGAAACATGTGAAATGAGACGTACTTAATTACACATTAAGTAAGAACATGTTATTGTAACTATGGAATCGGACAAAGAAAATATAAAGGGATTATGGATTACAGACCTTGGGCCACAATCTAGAGAATAACATGTTGTGAGCTTATTAATAAACTTAAAGGGGTTAAGTTATATAACCAAAATTAATAAGCAAGAGGAACTTGGTAACTTGATTAAGAATTCCATATGAATGGAATAACCAAGTTAAATGGAAACCTAATGAGATAAGGCAAGCACATAAAAGAATGATTAGACATATAATTTAACAACATATTAAAGTGAGGCGCTTGACCAGTCTGCACTTTTGAGGGTGAATAACCCAACGAGGTAGACCATCGTGGTATTATAAGGCACGAGGGGGAGCGCACATTCATCTGATTGTTCTGATGGCTCTGAAGGACTGGATAGAGAAGCACGCAGCTTCCTGAGGTAAGTAAGGTGCTCCTAGTAGTCCTCTGTGTGGTGACAAATGTTTTAGGCTGTGCCCGCAGAGGTTGGGCCTACACGTAACTACTAAGTGGGTGGGCCTTGACTGCAGAAGTGGCTATGCAGTCGGAATGCTGTGATGCACTGACACCAGGGTGATTCAGCGGTTGCCTCAACGAGGAGGCGAAGGGTCACGGCCAACATTGATAGTAGATCATCGGATGCCCGTTATAGGCAGCCAGTGGGATGCGAAAAGATGAGAGCTAGAACTAATAGATCATTCACCCTTCATTATACGGGTATGGTGGTTGAGAAAAGATGCCAAATGGATGTTTAGATTGTTTGTTATTAGGGGCAGTCGTTTAGATCTTGTATTCTTTACTAGTTGAGGGAGGGTCCGAGGTGGGGCCATAGCCACTATGGAAAATAGACCCTAGGAATACCTCTATTTCGAGGCTCTTAAAAGTGGGCCTGTACTGGTATGGAATAGCTCCCAACTGAGTTCCGTGTTTCTTGTATTGCCCTGCCACGGAACTAGGTGCACATTAGAGGACGTGCGATTGAGGCATCGAGCTACAGTTACATTACATACGTGGGGCAGTCTAGATACATGCATGACTACTCTGGGTGATGTATCGTAGATTTGAGGGCCTTACTCCGGAATGAAATCTGATTCGGTTGATGGTGGCAGCATGTACATTTACGTAGCATAGTAATGATAGATATATGCAGAATGTAACATTATTATATAGAGATTCATACGTCACTCCGGCGTAGGATGAGGGACTGCATACATTTATGTGGTATTACAAGGGAGACCATGCGAGTGGGAGACCATGGGAGGTACCTCAGTATGGAGAGGTATCTACATATATACCATATAAGGTTAATCCACTAAGAAGTAAATGGGTACGGCGTGTGTATAAGCATTGAGTGCCGTTAACCCAAGTAACCTAGAAATCAAGAAAATGTAATGGAATAGTATTTGTAGGGATCATTCTGTTTCAGAGATACTAGTATTGGTGCGGTGCAGAGAAACATATTTAAGAAGCGCAGCATATTCTGTTCAAACTTATCTTGCTTAGTTCACACTTGTCCTTGTTATTATTATCTTGTTCTTCCAGTTTTTATATACCTGCCATGATACTTTTATACATTTATATTTAAAACTAACTGGGCTCGCCAGACTTTATGTTTGACCCTTTTTGTTTCTTCTTCTCTCTCTTCCGTCTTGCCCCCAGATTCTCATGGTGGGAGTGCTTAGAGTTGATTTGGAATCTTTTAGCTCAGCTTGGATTTTGGATATTGATGTACCGCTTTGACTTCTTGTCAACTCTCATATGGCTTCGTATGGGAAATATGGTTTTTTGCTTTTGTACCAGGATATTTTTGGCAAGACATATTATTAATGTAATTGGTTACTTCAAATTTTGATGTAAACTTAGTATTTGGAACCATGATGTTTTGATTTAAATAAAGTTTTTAATTCCGCTGCTAGTTTACATGTCTGTCTTGTGATATTATGTTCTTATTTACCTATAATGCTTCACGAAGCCTAATGCATTCTATATAGAGTGACATTAACGGACGTGGGGTGTCACAGGTATGTAATTAGAGAGGTCAAACAAATTGATATTTACAACTAATTATATAAAAAAATTGTTAAAATAATAATAATAATTCAATCTAAAATTAGAAGTACGTATGCAAAATATAATCTCTGTTGGACATGGATTGGGATTTAAATTATGCCAGATGAAAGGGATGCGAGAGGCAAGCCAGATCAGATCGAGCGCAGATGATAGAGGTGAAAGAAATTAGGGCTAGAGATTTTAAATCGAGGATGGCGAATAAAATTACATTTAGGGATCGTCTAATTAGAATGATGTTTGAATTCAAAGCTGAGAGAGAATTGAAGCTGAATACATCATATGCTGTATGGGCTTGGCCAGTTAATGGATCGAACTCGAACATATGGATGGAATACATTTCCTGTGGAAATTCTTAAAAATTTAAAAGGTCAAAGGGAAGGAATTCCTTCCAGCATCGATCGTTCAGGAAAGAACGAAAATAGGAGTCTTAGGAAATAACCAGATGGAGTTTCGCAAAAAATGAAAAACAGAAAAAAAAGCCCAGCCCTATTCACACGTAAGGATTTTGGTTATTAGCGTGCTTAAACGTCAATAACATCATCAGAAAACACAAAGCAGTTTGATCAAAGTTGTGTTGTGGACATAAAAATGGCCCCAAACCCCTTTAGATTACCTCTTTTGATCCCAAAAACATCAATTACGGTACTTTGCACCATAACTCTTGTAGCCCTCTGAGTTAGCTTCAGGTATAACTTTCGTTTGGCCAAAATGGACTAACATTTTGAAAGTTATGCCCATGTCGTGAGCACGTCTTAGTCACTTAAAATCATCGGGTCAACTCAGTACGGCGAGCCCAGGATTCGACAAGACTCGCCCCCTTTCACAGTCCCCACGAATTTCGTATCCCCAAGAGGGATACAGAATTCGTATCCCTCAAGGGGGATACAAATTTCGTATCACCCAGAGGCATAAAAATTTGTTTCCCTAAGGGATACGAATTTCTTGCTGCACTTCGAATAGGGACACGAAATTCAGGCGTGTGGGACCCATATCCGATCTACTCCACTACCAAGTTTCACCTATAGATACCCCCAACCTTGGCCTTCAAATGGTTCTTTTTTGGCATGGATTTTTGTACTTCTTGGAGTTCACAAGCCCCATTATTGGATGGCACGTTCTTCTCCAAGGCAATTGGACATGGCTTGGACTATTGAAGCGTTGCATACACATTTTCCATCACTTTTAGGATATCCACATTGATAAAAACACCACTTTTGGGCTGTTTAGAACATATTTGGATTTCTTGGACATTGTTGACCAAATTAACACCTTTTTCACTCAACTAAGAAGAAAGGGGAATTTTAGTCAAACTTTAGAATTAACATACATTTTGTTATTCTATTGTAACGCTTTGCACTTAAACATTGTATGAACTTGTACAACATTGTAATCAAATATTATATGATGAATGATTACTATGAAGTGGACACTGGTGTTAGTGCCGAACCGCCATTAAAAGTTGTGTTCTCCTTGTATTTGCTTATTTAGGGTTTGGACTATTGTGTTCACAATACATGTAAATCGAGGGTTGACGTTTGCTGAATCAACGACAATTACCCATGTCAATAATGTCCAAAGTCAATACAAGCAAGGTGACATAATTTCAGGTAGTATAGTAGGTCGGAATTGACCAGGATCAAGTGGATATATGTACATATGTACACGAAACAGTTTCATGTGCACAAGGGCAAGCAACAAGGCAAGGATAATCAGAGAAATCAAGATAGGTCAAGTCATGGTTCAACACCCAACTCCAGGATCAAGTATAAAGCAATTTAGCATGAACAAGTATATGGCATGCACAAGACAAAATGGTGCAGTAGTTCTTAAAGTGTCAACACAGTGTACATGTGCAGTACACACATACATTCAAACTAAAGGTGTTTTGAGTGAGGCAACACAAGTATACAAGACAACAAGTTGGTTGCAGCATAGTACATAAATGGGGTCAAAGCCCAAACATCAAGGTCGTATGGCATAAAGAAAATATGGAGTGTATCAAATAGAACGCACAAACATGAGCAGTAGTAATACAACGCACATTTTCAAGGAACACACTGACATGCAACTTAGTTTAGAAAGAGGACAAAGAGACGCAAAACATGTCAAGCCACAAAGAATATTTAAATGCCAAAATAAGCAAGTGATATTCGAATGGTCTCGCTATAAAAGGAAGTTATTTTTCAAAAATTCACTGTTTGAAATACATGGAAAGAATTTAATTTACATTAATGGCATGAATAGATTTAGCAATTGGATATTGCTAATAAATTTCCCAAATTCACAAAGAGGCAAAAACTCGGCCAAATTCAGTCAAAGAAAATCAGACAAGATCTTATCAATGAAATCGAAGGGATCATATTTGTCAATAATGTTTTAACAATTTAAAACACTCCAAAAATTGCAAGAACGCAATATTAGACATAAAAACCAATCGAAACATTCCAGGAATCATTCGGGAAATCACGCATAAATCAAGAGCCAAGTCAAACAGTAAAATTAGAGATTGATTAGGGTTTTATAACCCTATAAATAGCACGCAATTCTACATCGGCTATCATCGAAATCAAGCAACGAATTCAAAAAAAAAAAAAAAAAAAAATCAGAATTACTCACTAAGGTTTCGATCGCAATTCCCCAAATCTTTCAACAATGAGTAACATCATTCGAGCCATTATAGAAAAATTTCAATTAGAACATTTGAAGTTGTGAATCAATTTGGGTAGCATAACCCAAGGTGGCCATCGAAGAAAAGGAGGCTGAAGCAATGTGTAACCAAGCTCAACAAAAAGGGCCGACCATTTTATTCAAGTGTTTTAATTTTAAAACTATGGTTTTTTTATTTTTATTTTAGTTGTTTCATTTTTGTACCCGACTACTGTTTTATAGTTTATTTTAAACTAGGGATTACGAGTTACGAGTTTGTAATTCGGAGAAAATTTGATCTTAGGGATAAAGATCAGTGCAGGATTTTGAGCGTAGGATTAGAACGCTTGGGAGCAGGTATTGCGAGCTTACAAGGATTTTGTAAGCGTAGACATTGTTTTAATTCTAGTAGAAACCTTGGGGAATGCAACAGTAGGCTGGGTTTGCTGAAGCTAGGTAAAATCTGTGTCATTTATTTCCTGCATTTGTTTCCTCTACTGCAATCTATGCTGTGATATTTTAATATCACGTAAAACTACAATAAACCCTATTCGCCTCCCCTACTCTAGGGTTAATCTAGATCCTACAAGTGGTATCAGAGTTGGTTCAATCGTAGGGGGTTCTTGCCTTGTGATCGGTGATGTGTGTGGCGAAGCATTGACTCTTACCCCCACATGCCCTGGGATTGGTTAGTCCGTATCGAGAGGCCGGATATAAAATCAATGTATGAGGTACACTTGAGTGCCCTTATAGGAAATTAGAGCTCAAGTGGTATCAAAGTAGGTATTTTTTATTAACTCTAGAGTCATGGATTCCCGTAGTTGTCTATCTAGCGAGAGTTAGTCCAGTAATATTCCAACTATTTTCAATGGAAAAAAAATTTTAAATTGGAAATCTAAAATGGAATCCTATTTATAATCTACTGATATTAAATGTTGGGATACTATTATCAATGGACATGATATGGTAGAAAAGAATGATAGAGTCATGAATTCTCATGCTACACATATTTTATATTCTTATTTTAATGATGACAATATAACCATATCTCTCATTGTTTAACTGCACAAGAAATCAGGGAAACTAGCTCAAAATCCTGGAATGTCAACTCAGATTCAGATTTACACTTAATAGGTTTTATAGATGAAAATTCAGATAAATCAGATGGTAGAGACTCAAATATGATGAAATAGAAGATTTCTCACATGAAGATTTAGTTTATTTTTGTACTTAACTAACAAAAGTTGTTAATAGTCTCAAATCGCAAAATAAAAACTTGAAATCTGAAAACTCTGAATTGCGATACAAAAATAATGATTTGGAATTAAAACTTGATTACAAACTCTGATTGCAAATATTTTTTTATTTGAAAACTAATTTAACTCATCTCAATAAAAAATTCAAAAGCTTGAAAAAGAAGTTATGATTTGACAAGAAAATGAGATTAAGCTAAAAAGTAAAAACAATTTTTTGCAAAAGGAGTTGGAAATTTTTAAGATGACTGAAAATTCCAAACATAAATTTTTTGAAAAGGAAAGTTTGCTAAAAACATAACCAACCCTGAATGAGTAAGAAAAAGAAATTTAAAAATTCAAAGATTGAAAAACTTGAATTTGAAAAACAAAAACATTTTGAATCTAAGATTTCTGAGTCCAAGGCCAAAAGCTTGAAAATGAAAATTTGGTTTTGAAACAAACTAATGCTGAAAAGACGAAGGCCACTATAAATCGTTCTTCCATTCTGGTAAAAGAAAATAGTGACTTAAATCTAAAATTTAATGACCTGAATCAACTTTGGATAAATTTTCTAATGGGGAAAATCGTTGAATATGTTGTTGAAAAATCAATTTTCCATTGGAAATGGAAACGGTCTTAGCTTTGAAAAACTTGATAAATTTGCTCAAATGAAAAAATTCAAATGATTTGAAAAATTCCTCAAATAGTTTTGTTTATGATCGATTTGAAAATTTGAACTCAAATGTTTTTGATCGAATTTTTAATTGTGTGACTTTTGGAAAATTTGAACATTGTCAAGATACATGCTTGCTTAGAAATAAAAACATTCCAATTAAACTTCTTTGGATCCCTAAAGGAAATAAAACAAGCTTGGTTAAATTCAAACAAATTTGTGTTGCTAAAGGAACATTTGTAAATTCTAAGGGATTGTTATTTTAACGAGTTTGGGTACCAAAACATGTAAATGAAGCTATGAGTGGTAAAACAACCTTTGTTAGACCACTCGATCCTATCAACAATTTCGTACCGGAGGAGGCTGAGGAACCACATTGCGAAAGTGAAATTGAATTCAAGTTATTCCATATCTTTGAATCATTTATTGTTCCTTATCCAAAATTTATGATTTGGATATCCACAACGTCTACCGTAAATCAGGTATGAACTCTAGACTCACATTTTTTTTATATATTCTCTGTTTTTGTTCTTCCTTTTTATTCCTCCTTATACTCCTTTTATTCTTCCTTCTGTTTATTTTGATTCATTTTGACACTGCCATATCATTTGTAACATTCTTTATGCTTTCTTAACTTCAAATTGCAAAACTCTTGAATGTTGACTGACTTTTTGGTCCAGGAGTACATCAGACACGCCAAACTCAACGCATCGCATGGAGCTAAGGCTGAGAGGGACGCCTAGGAGCGAAGTAAACAGGATCGAGAAGGGGCCGCGCTGCTCAGAACCTCACAGCACCCAAAACACATTTCCGAACCAAGGCCTCAAATCTTGAAAGAGTCACAAGCCCCGATCTCCCGTATCTATGGTCCTTGCGCCCCTCGAGAGGCGGGCTTTGCACCCATCATAGTGCGAAATTTAGCACCCAGCAGGTGTGAAATTTCGCACCCAGAGCCGGGTTCGAATTTTGCGCAGGTGCTGGTGGCAGGTGCGAATTTCTGCATGTGGTCCCCCATTCTTACCTACTCCTACCTAATCCTACCTAACCCCTCTCCTATAAATAACCCATAGCCTCACATTTCAAACAGGTTGGATTTCTATCACTTGGGACTTGCATAGAGCTTCATGAGCCTCATTAATGACATCTCCTATTTGAGGAAGAAGAAGGATCAAATTGTCTTTCTCCCAAATACTTAGTATATGACAATTATGATAGTGGATGTAATGAAATATCGTGAGCATGCCTCTACTTTGTAATTCTTGAGTGATTAATAATATTTCAATGCCTTTCCAAAGAGGACGTAGGCCTCTCCTAAGGCCGAACCACTATAAATTCTTAGTGTCATTTACCGCTTTCTTTTACTTAGTCTTGCGACCAAAACTATAATTCCTAGTAATAGGAATCGTTGGTGTTATCGACATTTTTTTCCATCAACATTTGGTGCTTTCACTGAGAAAACTCGGATTTGCGCCTTTGTCATACATTATCATCTCGACTTCCATGAGCTTAAGGTTCCTTTGCTAAAACTTGCCTTCGAGTCTGCTCACGATGGCAAAGCGACCAAAGAACGCAATGATCGGCTCTTGAGCCGCAGCCGAGGCCGCAACATCGCAACAATCTCAATCGACAGATATCTCGGCCACTAATGTAAACATCCCTCCTCATGTGGACCCCAAAGCTCCTGCAACCCAAGTGCAGATCCGCACGCTTAGTGAGAATATGATAACATAGCTGTCGAGCTCAATCATGCACTCAGAAATAACATCGAACTTATGCGACAACTTCAAGAAAGTCGGCGCATCGTCGCTCGACTTCAAATTGCTCGGAACAATGCTCGAGCTCAACCAACTGCCTCGAAAGCTTCCACTTCCAAGTTGAGGGGCCCATATCAAAGGAGGTTTAGTCTCATCAACAATGTCGCCGCTCGCACCAATGCCCTCGATAATGGCAACGGTCATGCCAACGGCAATGGGAACGACAACAACGACCAAACTACAGTCACATATAGCGAGGGGGCGCAATATTGAGATTGCTCTCACTTGATCATCAATGACGGACTGGGTCCGACCAACCAACCCCTTCCTCCACAAAATCTGACAATCAACGATCGCGATGATGGGAGTACCATCCAGTGGCTCCCAGAGCAGGACCCACGTCAGCCCGCTCCGCTCCAGCATCCACACCAGGATCCGAACATAGATATCGAGGACATTGAAGAAGACGACCCATACATCCATCACAGAAGACGCCCTCACAACAGAACCCCGAAACCTCTCCAAAACCCTTAGGTCCCGATGGCGGATCCCCATCCAACTCATCTCCCCAACATGGTTTGGATGATCATAAGGGAAATGCGAGGGAATGTGCATGGCTCATGGGAGGCCCACATTAGGTGTAACCCCTTCACCAAAAGAGTAAACGAGGCCGAGTGGTCGCGATGCTTCAGCAAGCCACAGATGCCACTCTACGACGACACCACCGATCCTTGTGCCTTCCTAAATTGACATGAATGGCAAATCGACTCGAGCTGGGGTGACGATCTAGTCAAATGCAAGTGCTTCTCGGTCTTCCTATCAGGGACCACCTTACTTTGGTTCTCTCGCCTCCTACTTGATTCCATTAACAACTTCGACCAGCTAGCAATAGAATTAGCCAAGCAATTCAAGGTGCATATCCCAACTCCAAAGAATGCCCTCACTCTGTCTAACCTATACCAGGGGCCCGCCGAGTCGCTCAAGAGCTACCTTTCCCGGTTCAACACAGCTCTTGCCGAGGTCGAGGATCCAGATCCTTGCACCGTATTCTTTCAGCTAGCCAAAGGTGTCCTCCCTACTTCCAGATTCGGGGCATGGATCGATCAGAAGCAGCCAAAAAGCCTCGATGTCTTTTATGAGAAGGCGTATCAGTACTTATGCCAAGGGGAGGCAAGATGCAACCGACTCTCCGCCACAAGTCGCCCCAATGACCTTCAAGCAGATACTATAAATAATAATCCTAGAGGAAGGCAAGTCGGAGAGCCCTTCGATCAGAACAGGGGGACAGGTCCGTATAGGCAAAGACCAAATAATGGCAGGCAGGGTGGCCGAAACAACGGTCAGTCCTTAATGGAGCCAAGGAAAACCGGCCCTTACCACGCTTTCGAGACCTACACCCCACTAAATGAAGATGTAGAAACGATTTATTTGGAAACATGCAACATGTTGTCGTACAAGAAGTCGTGCACCCGAGAATCAACCGATCGCAAGAAAAATACTAGGAAGTACTGACGAGGCCACGACATATATGGCACGATACCAGCGAGTGCCGCCAACTTAGGGATGCAATCGAGAGGCTTATCTGGGAGAAATGACTCAATAAATATGTCCAAGAACCCTTCCCCTCGAGCCAAACTCCCAGCCTCTGGCGCGAGCTCCTCAAGCGCCCGCCAAGGTAGCTCCAGGTCCATATAACCCAAGGCGAGCGATCCAAATCAACACTGTATATGGAGGACCTTAGCCCACAAATGATAGATTTCGGAAAATGGAGGAGTATGCGAGGTCCATAAAGTATGCTACTTATGGAGCCTGCTCCGCTCTCAAGGAATTCGCCCAGCCAAGCTGCAAAAAACCATGCGGGACGACATTGTTTTCCACAAAAGAGATTCTACTAGGGTGGATATCCCGACCACCGATCCACTAGTTATTACAGCTCAGATAGGTGTTGCTTCTGTCCGAAAGGTATTAATTGACTCGGGGATCTCGGTCAACATCATCTTCAATGCCGCTTATGACCAGATGAAGTTGGAAGTAAATTATTTAAAGCCATGTTACACCGCGATCCACGACTTCAATTGGGCCACTAGTTCCTCGGTAGGAATGATCGACTTACCTATGGAACTAGTCGAGGGGGACTTGAGCTAGATCTGAATTCTCTTTTGTGGTTATAGACATCTATTCCCCCTACAACGCTTTTCTGGAGCGCCCTTTTCTCACTGAGTTTCGGGTTTGCATGGCGCCATGGTCTCTTCCAATGAATTCCCGATAGAGAATGGGATTAGAATAATTAAAGGCGACGAAGTGAGCGCCAGAGAATGTTATGCAGTTTAATGGAAGAATGCGCGCAATAAGGACAAGGGAAAAACCATGCCTATACCTTCTTGCGCCAAGAATATCTCAATATAGCAATCAACGACGTCTGGGCCTTGGCTCAGGCGCCACTGTCGTCTTTCCGATGATCTTGATCCACAGAAGGTCAAAGAACCCGAATATGAGAGGGCTACCCTTGTTGAACATACAGAGGATGTTCCCGTCAACCACGAAGACCCGACAAAGGGTGTTGAAGGTAACTCCACCCCGCAATCAGAGAGGATCTTGTAGATTTCTTGAAGGCAAATTTGGATGTGTTTGCATGGACTCATTCCGACACGAAAGGCATTGACCACGCCGTTGCTTGTCATTTTCTAAGCATAGAATCTACGATGCCTCCAGTCAAGCAAAAACGCCGCTTCTTAGGACCCGAGAGGTCCAATGCACTCGAGGATGAGGTAGACCGTATACTCAACAACAATTTCATTCGCGATGCCGACTACCCTGAGTGGGTCTCCAATCCGGTCCTGGTCAAAAAAGCCGACGGTAAATGGCGAACGTGCATCGACTTCTCCGATTTAAACAAGGCATGTCCCAAGGATAGCTTCCCGCTCCCAAAGATTGATCGACTTGTGAACTCAACTGCCAGATACCATCTACTATCGTTCATGGATGCCTATTCAAGATACAATCAAATCACAATGAATCTTTGTGACCATAATCATACCTCCTTTATAACAGACCTCGGACTTTACTGCTATCGTGTCATGCCTTTCGGCCTCAAGAATGTCGGCGCCACTTATCATCGAATGGTTAATCGGCTCTTTAAAAAATAAATTGGGAAATCCATGGAGGTGTACGTAGATGACATGTTGGTTAAATCAAAAGTGTCCAGCTACCACGTCCAAAACCTCTCTGAAGTGTTCGATATCCTACGTCGGCACGACATGAAACTTAATCCTCTGAAGTGCTCCTTCAGAGTCGCCTCAGGAAAATTCTTGGGTTTCATCGTCAATTCCTATGGAATTGATGCGAACCCATAAAAATCCAAGCTATTCGAGACATCCATATCCCCAAAACATAAAGGATGTCCAAAGCTTAAATGGGAAGGTCGCAGCTTTAAGTCGATTTATTTATAGAGCCACCGACAAGTGCATTCCTTTTTTCGATTTACTTTGAAAGGGAAAACGCAACTTCGAGTGGACCCAAGAATGCATCTCTTCATTCGAGGACCTTCTAAGCCACTTAGAGTGACCACCTATCTTATCTAAGACCGTGGATCACGAGGACTTATATGTCTATTTGGATGTTTTTGTGCAGGCAATCAGCTCGGCATTGGTGCGCATCGAGAACCACATCCAATGACCTATTTACTACATAAGCAAACGATTGACGGGGGCAGAATTCAAAGCCTTCTTCCAATGCCAGAACATTGAAAGAAGATTCTCAACAGTGGCTCATCCTTAGGCTAACCAGCAAGATGAGGCAGATAATAAAGTCCTCAAATTCATCATCAAGAAACATCGGAAAAAGGATAGGGGCATGTGGGTGGACGAACTCCCTCAAGCCCTCTAGGCCTACCGAACCACCCACTAGAAGGTGATCGGACGCACTCCCTTCGCCCTTGCCTACGGATCAGAAGTTGTTATCCCATCGAGCTCAAGCTTCAATCTCATCGAGTTACTTATTTCGATCTGAAAACAAACCAAGATTTACTTTTGGTATCACTTGACTTGTTGGAAAAAAGAGGAGCTAGACCGATCTCAGAGCCGCCGCCCAATGACAATGAGTAGCCCGATACTTCAATTCCAGGGTTCGGCATGAGGACCTCAATGTTGGTGACCTCATCTTGAAAATAGTCTTTCCTCCACCAACCGGCCTCGCCCCTCGTTGGGAAGGCCCGTATTATGTACAATGGAGGCTCAACAATGGGTCATTCAAACTCGCGACCGTGGACCGAGCTAAACTCTCCAGGGCATGGAACAGCGAACGTCTCCACCCCTACTTTACATAACTTAGTTTATTGTTGTTTACGCTTTTCAGCGATGTTTTTCTTTCTAGTGATTCAATACATTGTAAAGGAAACTACTGCCAAAGTTATCAGTAGAAATGATGTTCAATTTCCTACCTTTTTTCTATTCACTCCTTACGAGATGTGTTTTGGCCAGTCCTGACCACTAGCTTGCATCAAACATGTGGTTGCTGCATCGGCACCTCGAGCATGGGAACCGATGTCGTCGCCCAAGACTTGAACCAACATCGAGGCCAAACCACACCTAGCTACGACCGGCACCCCGAGCACGGGAGCCGGCTACGCTACTCGAATCGTAGGCCCGTGGCGCGACCGAGTATAAATAACCACTAACTCGAACCTCAGCCCCATGCCGAGACCGAGGATAAATCATTCCGCGCTCAATTCCAAAGCGACTTGGGCCCGCCGACTGATAGCCAATTAAGAAGGATGCAAATATTTCTCCGCTGGTTGTGGGTGCCGGTCGAATCTTGGCGCAGCACCAAGACCGACCTTAAATCATTCCTTTCCCGAAGCTCTCAAGGCTGAGGGGTAGCCTATGGCCACGATCGGACCCAACGAGATGATGATCCGGGCTTCTCTTCTCAGGCGAATTAATGACGCTAGTGGCTCGCCACAACCCGATGAACGATGGGAGAGCCACCCATCTGGTGGACCGCAAATTGCAATGCTCCACGCCTTTGCTATAATTGGGATCAACCCCGGGCAACCCAATACAGCAGACACCCATTCACAAACTATGGGTTTCCTGAGCTAAGGGAGACTAACCGAAACCAGCGCTCTATCTCGCCTCTCTAGAATAATTTACCCAGAGGATGGCCCCCTAATCGCTTTTATGTTACGTGTAACGATAAGTATGCTTATGCAAGTACAAGACGCTGGAAAACATAAAATGAACATCCAAACACTCAACATAAACTGCGATCTTTACTAATTCATATTCAATTTGTGCACACACACATTTAACAAACTACGTGTCTAACATCTTTCTTTCAAATTATAAGGTGTACATGAGAACCACACTATGTCTTGAAAAACCAAAAGCGAGGCTCATACTCGCGTAAACTGTCGGCCTACACTACCAAAATAATGGTAACTTCTACTTAAGTTACTAACACTAATCGTGTTTTTTCTTCTTGTGCTTGTGTTTTTTCTTAGCAGATTCAACACTCGACGGTTCCTCTCCAGTGCCAGACCTCTTCCTTCATGACCCACTCTTGCTTCCTTGGCCCTTTGGAGGGGTGACTGACTCATGAGAAACTGAAAGGCATATCTCAGTTGCCCCATCACCGCCAGAAATCTTAGTGATATCAGCAAGAGCAGTATGTGGTGTGGGCATGGGGGCACATCTGGCAGCAAGGCCTATTAACGCTTCACTCTTCTTCGGTATCCCCCTGCCTTCCCACTCAGCCCTCTCTTTGGTCTCTCTAGTGGTCCATCGCTCAGCGAGTTTCTGGGACTTATGTGTCATAACATCGCCGGCCTTGATTTTCTCAAGGGTCTCGGTGGCCCTTTGCTAGGCTGCCTCATTCTCCTTTTTCTTTTGGGCTTCGTCAGCAGCCCTCTTCTTCTCCACCTCCTCATCGGACATCCTCCGTGCAACTGTCTCAACAGCTTCTACTTCAGCATCCCTTTTGGTCTTCATTAGGACCTCCTGCCCGGCAGCCTCGTCTTGCCTCTTCTTCTCCTCCACCTCCTCGCACTTTGCTGCGATCCGTCCCTCTAAACCCTCTACCAGGTCATGCATCGAAGGCACGTCAGCCTCCACTGGGCCCTGACAGCCGTACTTTGTCCACTTACCACCTCTCCTTCCTTGTTAAGGCTTTCATACATGCTAGGAGTTATCCTTATGCCCAAGAAGAAATCAAGATGATCGTCGCCTTCTCCAAATTGCATCTCCGTATGCCCTGGTCCAGATTCAGTCGTTTGTAGGATCATGGGGGTAGGGCCTGAAGGCATGTATGGCCCAAAAGGAGCTGCATAGTAAAAACGCAACCTTTTTAGTCCGCAAATTCGGTAATCACATCATCCTCAGGGATGCAGAGTAAAAGGAATTTACCTATGGTCAGGGATGGTGTAGAGAGGATATGAAGGGTGCTCGCAGCGGTAGGTAATGTGAATCCAATGTCCCCTAGCGCCGAATATTTGGGGTTGTACTCAGATGAGGATTTGGCCAAGGCTTTGGGGCTACTCATCATAGCAAATTCGGAGGTCAATGGTCAGTAAGAGCTTCCCTATGCAAATGACTCCACCACAACCACGCTCTCGGTCATGGCAGACTTCCCCTTTTTAGTGGCAAGCCTCGCTAACCTCCCCCTCTCAGCATCTTCCAGCAATAGTATCTTTCCCTCCTCTAGCTTCTCGTGCTCCTCATCGGTCAGGAGGTCAATCATAAGCTGGCGTTCATCTAAAGTGATCACATATACTTAATGCAAATAGGCCTCATACGGGACCAACCTCTCCCGAGTTTGAGCAAGCTCACGGGGGTACTCATCAACCCATGTAAGTCTGCTGAATTTCAGAATCTTAACATACATGTTATGTATACTCTCCTCGAAGGATGATTCAATGTGAAATTCCATATCCTCCAACTATCCCCTTAGCTGCTCTACCTCCATCTGGTGTTCGGCCTTCAGGCCATTGACCGCACTCAACACCTCCCTGTTGTTGGCCTCGACCTCCTCCTTCGCTTTCCTCATATCCTCAAGCTGCCTGCTTAGTTCGATAACTTCGGCGTTTTCAACATGCAACCTTTCATTTTCCACCCTCAAGGCGGCACTGTCATTCTGGAGCTGAGTAACTTTCACAATCTCCTTTTCTAGGTCGGCATATGTTTTGACCAACTCATCCTTGTCTCTCTTAACGGCTGAATTCTCAAGGGTCAAGTTAGCTACAGTTTCGTTGAAAGTTACGCGATCATGCATGGCCTCCGTCTTTAGAATCTCATGGGCATGTTTCAGCTCTGTTACAAGAACGCGATTGAAACTTAAAACTTGAAAACAACAGGGCTAACAGTTAAATGAATACAACACACTGGATAAGCCTAACTATCTAGGTTTCCAAGGTTGTCATGCAGGTCTTCTCACAGTCAATGGTTAATTAACGATTAAGAAGCTCCAGGTTCTTCTTCTTATCAGCTCCGAAAAATGAAAATAATACTTGGTAAGCTCATTGTCTTGATGATACGTAGCTTTCACATGCATGCATACTTCTCTAGACTCCCTACTAGGAGCTGGGTGGAGATCAGGAAGAAATATCAGCTCATCAAAGTAATGTCGGGGGAAATGCGACTTCAAGAATGCCCTCCTCTCCTCTACAGAAAACGTTTGAATTTGGGCCACTGTCAGGTCTTGCATCTCCAACACAAGCTCCCTATCTGGTCTCGGTTGACCAAAAGACGACTCCTTCCCTCTAGAAGGCTGAGAGGGGGCCAAAGGGACAGTATTCTGGGGAGCTGTCGAAGATGAAGGCAAGGAGCTACCTAGGTTGAGACGAGAATCTACCATGGATTCGCGAATTGGAGGAGAAGGAGGAGGGGTCGGGGTTCACCAAGATCGATCCCTACCCCGATGTTCACCACCCTGTCCTGGCTGGGGTGGGACATCATATAAATTGGTAGATGTAACACCCCGTATTTTCTATGAATATTAAAATAACGAATTAAGAACACTTAAATTTTATAAGATGAATTAAGTAAAATAGGTTACGCCATTGCGTTTGTCTCAGAATTCTGCTTGAGATAGAATCCTAGTTTGCATAAATCGGACTCCGTATGAAGAAGTTTTGGATCTTAGAAGATTTCAAGTTTAAGCAGAATTTAAATTAAACTAATAATTAAAAATCAAAACCAGTTCGAAATTCAAAACAGAAGAAGAGGCTGAGCAGGTAATTTCCCGCTCAGAGATGTCGACCCCTTCCCCCAGGGGGGAGTCGATGTAGGAGTCGACCCCCTATAGGGAGTCGACCCCTGTTAGATCCAGGTACAGTGACGTATTTTTATAGCCTAGGGCTGATGTGGCCTTTTCTGATTGGCATGATGACGCATTTTCTTGGACTGAATGGATCCTATGTTGATCTAAAGACTCTAATTAATCCTACACATCTATAAATACATATCTAAACTTAACCCTAACCTCATAACCCTATTCTATGATGCCACCATGCTGTACATATCTAAACTATCCTAGCCTCCTTCTTCTCCAAACTAGAAATCAAATTGGAGAGCTTCAAATTAAAGTAAAGGCTTACCGCTTCAATCAACAAAGAGGGATTAGAATCGCTACAACGTCAAATAATTCTCTTTTTTCTAATCCTGTCACTGTAAGTTCAGTTATTTCTCAGATTTGGAACATGTAATAGAAATCATGACTTGTAATGAATCGAATCTAGAACTATGCCTAATTGTGAGATAATCAATTCTAATTCATGCTTATCCTTTTGTCAAATCTTAAATTACCAATGCCTATGAGACTGTTGTGGTTGATACAATTGAACCTATCATGTTATACATCAGATTAGTAATTTCTTTATGTTCAATCCTATCGAATCTGCATACCTATGATGTATTTTCCTTAGTTTGCTCATATTCATTGTTAATGTACAATATTTCTATTGGAAACACGATTCTGGTATTGGGTACAACTTTACGTGCCTACTTTCCTTATGTCAATTCTTGTGTTTCCTCCCTATCCTTTTTCCGTTTTATTTTATGAGCACTTGGAATTTGGAAACCTTGTTGAATCTTGTTGTACGTGCGATTGTAACGTGGGGAATTGGGTATACCTTACTGGAGTAATCTTGGACATAACAAATAAATGATACATAACTTGAATTGACTACAATTGTGGATAATTGGCATACAAAAATCTATACTTGGACATGTATTGAAAATATGTAAATTGACTAAAAGATGAACATGCCTGATCTGAGGTTAGATTGAGTTACGGTGTAAGGCTGCCCGTAACTGCCTGGCACATCCAACGACAGCAATAACAGATCTAATGTGAGAGGTTAGCGCATTAAGCCCAAAATCCGAGGTTAGAAAGAGTTTGCTGTAGAAGTCTGCCCGGAACCGCCTGGCATATACAGCAACCGCAGACAACAGTTCTAATGTGAGAGGTTGGTGCATTAATGAATGAATTAATGCTAATGAACAGACATGCTAAAAATGGTAGGTTTAAGTTAACGTAGGCAACACTTAACCAATGCAACATGTTAATTAAACAAATGGGTGGGGTTAGGTTAAATTGAGAACACTTAACCGTTATAACATGTTCGTTAGGAAACCCTAGTAATGGGGACCCATTTCAGTAGTAACCCACATAGATGTATCACGGTACCCTGAACTATGCAGGGTGGGGCACGATTACTGGGCTGATTATAAGCGGTCAAAATAGCGGCAGGTGGTGTGTTAGTGTAGGGTCCGACGGAGCACGGGCGTGCACGTACTTTGGAGTGGAAAAATCAGGCACTAGGCATCAGTAGGTATACACTGTGCATCTTAAATTATATGGGTTGCCACCATAGGGATTGATACACCCTATGGTGGGACCAACACAGGTATCTACAAACAAGCGGGGCCGAATGACACAAGTAATAAATATATGCGAGTAGAAGCCGATCGATAAAGGGATCATTTTATTATGAACACATAAGGCTAGTTGAAGCAATTGTTAGTAGGTGCAGAGAAATAGGAATGAGTGCGATAACATATTCAGTTTATCTTGCCTTACCTTGTCTTATGTTATCTTGTCACTATGGTATTGTCTTATATTCAGTTTATTCATGTCATGATCCTTTTTCTTGTTCACATGCTGAAAATCACTGGGCTTACTAGGCTTTATGTCTGACCCGTCTTCTTTCATCTTATTTTCTTCCGTTCCCCCCCCCCAGGTCCACAGGGAGGAAATACTTCAGCTTAGTTCAGGCCTTTTCCAACTTGAAGAAAGTAGATGTATTGCTTGGATTCTCTTTTCTTGGGCTATGGTTGTGGTTACACTTTTATTGGGGATTTATGCCACTTTACTACTTTTTATGCTTCTTTATGTATTTGGAGTTTTTAGTCAAGATAGAGGTTTTATTGTAATGATTTGGAAGTTTGGTTTTTGAGACAATGGTTGTAATGTTTTGAGTGAACCACACTGCTTATGAAATGATTTCAGTTTTTCCGCTATTTGTATGTTTGTCTTGTAAATTATCTGTATCTTTTACATATAATGCTTCACCAAAGTTAATGCATTCCCTTTGTGAGTGAACTTAATGGAGGTGGGGTGTTTCATTAGATCTTCTGAAACTCTCGAAGCAAGAACTCTGGGGGTGTCAGCAGTCCCTATGTCCTTAACCTCGTCCACCACGTCCTCTAGCCATATCACCTGCCGAGGGAACGGGTTAAGGGTAGTCAAGTCATACACTCGGACGCATTCCTATGCTATGTAGTGTTTATAAGTGTATGCCTTAAGTGTTCTCTCAACAGACCAGATTGTGGTCCACCCGAAGGAGTTCAAAGGAGTTAACCCCTCCATGACAAGAGTTAGTTCTTCCAGGCTTGTCATATTCGACCATGGAGTCAATTCCAGATCAAGTCTATTAAGGCCATCAAACAGTCCCGCATCTTCGAGCGAGGCGACGTCCCTGAATGATTCGCAAGAGACTGCGGTCTATCCGACGCTCCTTCCCTCACTCATGTCGAAGGTGGGATGGAAGCGCTTAACATCCCCTCGTCTTTGGCAACCTCCTCCTGACCGTGAGCCTCGCCGACGCGCACATCTCCATAAGATTGGACAGTCTTTTTTAGTTCCCCTATAGCAGGGGCATTTTCCTCTTACTCCCAATGGCGGTTGGACCTGTCACGGCTCTCTCCTTCAGCGGTCGCTTGCAACCGTGGGCCTGATCACAACCCGATCGCCAGGGAGTAGCCCGACGCAACGGAGACACTTCTGACTTGTCACTGTGTCGGTATTACGGAGTTGCTCTAGGATCACTCACAAAGTAGTAATGCGTTGCAGATACTCGTCACCGGTAGGTGCCTCTGGGTTCCCTACCATGACCAAAACATAACGAAGATAAGGCGTAAGATCCAAGAATTTATAGCAAGGAACAAAGTTGGAGGAATACTTACTCCCTTCTATCCATCTCCTTGCAAATACAGGAGGGTAGTGCACAAAGAGCCACTCGTGCTTAAACATGGACGACCGGGGCCACTTCCCAACAAAAAACTTGGTGGCAGATGTCGCTTTCAGAAACCACTGAGAGGGTGCGGCATTACTTGTTCTCCTTAGATGGAAAAAGTACCGAATGTCCTCCCTGGTTGGTTCCCATTGCAAGAACTCGTGATAGAGAACATAATTTCCCAGGAGGGAAGCATAAGCGTTTGGGTACAGTTGCAATGGTGTGAGGCGGAAAGAGTATAACATGTCCCGAATGAAGTTATTGGCCAGGGGCATGCAACTAGAAAAGCAAGCCTGTCTGTTCCAGGTAGTGAGACCCTCGGGCGGCGCATGAGCTCTGCCACCCCTTCCTGGGGCATGGGCATCACCCACACGTATGTTGAATCGCTGCGCCATTTTTCTATCTGTTATAGCATCCATATGTGATGATACTCAGTCAATCGGATTTTCCAAGATAACCGCATCATGCAGCATATCCGGAGCCACTGGAGCGGGCGGTACATCTCCGCTCGTAATATCCACATTCTCAACCTCCTCAGTTATAACCAGAGAATGTTGCCTCTCAGTTTGTTCCTCATGCTCAGATACTTCGGGCGAGCTGGCCATGTGAGAATGAGTTGATACTTCGGTAGTCTCAAGCTCGCTGCCAGACGAGCTACCACTAGGGGTAGAGTCAGATGTATGTGGCAAAGGCGGGGAAGCCTTGGCTTCTGAGCTCTTTCCAATCTTCGATCTTATCTGCATCGCTAGCTATACTTTAACACATCAGTGTTAGAACTCGCAGTAAATTGAACTGTGCCTCTCGTGCTGGTGATAACTAACATGTGTGTGTAATGTTATGCAAAGATGAGTTACATAAAGAAAGTTTGAAATAGTCCAATAGTTTAGTCCCAATCCGAATTTATGTTCTATCCTATGTGAAAGGTTCAAAACCCCGCTCGCGCGACTATCGGTGTATGCATTAATGCTAAGTGCGCGGTTACATGATTGATATGTTAATCTGAAGACGAGTAGTCGAGAGGTCAAAGTCCTAAGTAGGAGAGAAAGGCTCCAACCCAATTCAAAATTCGAAACTCAGAACCTCAAGGTTCGAGTCTTCGAACCCCTCCAGGCACGAAATATCGAACGAAGTTTTGAACCCGAGGGTTCGAAAATTTAAACCACCAGGTTTGAAATTTCGAACCCTTCAGGGTTCGAAGTTTCAAACCCGAGGGTTTGAAAATTCTAATCACCAGGTTAGAAATTTAGAACCCCTCAGGTTTCGAATATTCGAACCTGAAGGTTTGGAAATTCGAACCCATGGAGGTTCGATAATTCGAACCTCCCAAGATTCGAAAATTAGAACGCATCTAGTTCGAAATTTCTAACCCATTAAGGTTCAAAAATTCAAACCCAGAAGGTTCAGAAATTCGAACCCACAGAGGTTCGAGATTTTGATCCCTGCTGGGTTTGAACTCCCAGAGATTCGAGACCCCCGCCTCTCGAGTCGAGCCCTGAAACACCCCACCCTTCATTAAGGTCACTCACAAGGGACTGCCTTAACTTTGGTGGAGGTTTGTAAGTAAAATTCACAGATAAAACACAAGACATATATAAACACACACACACACACACAAATATATATATATATAAGCAGCGGAAAACATCAGACTTTTATTTCATAAAATACTTGTTCATACAACACATTTCCATAATTGTCTCATAACAACTTCCAAAACATTACAACATCATTTCTGTCTTGATTTTTAAATAAAGAAGCATAAAACGTGATTAAAACTACATAAATCCCCATAGAGTGTGTCCAACAGCCATAGCCAAGGAAAGAGTCTCCAAACCGTACATCAACTATCTTGAAGCTTTTAAAGAATCAGACTAAGCTGAGTTATTTCCTCCCTGTGGACCTCGGGGGGGGGGGGGTGGGGAGGGGGGGAATGGAAGAAAAGAACACGAAAGAAAATAGGGTCAGACATAAAGCCTGGTAAGTCTAGTGACTCTTCAGTATGAAAATAAGAATAAGGGCATGATAGGTATAAACTGGAACAGGAAAGTATCATAAATTAAGATAAAGTAGTTTTGAAACGAATATACTATCGCACCCCACACTATATCTCTGCACCTACTTGTATTTATTCCGACTGGCACCCTATGCTGAGGGTAAAGTGATCCCGTTTCTAAAGATGCACCCTATGCTGAGGGTAAAGTGATCCCGTTTCTAAAGATGCACCCCATGCGGAGGGTAAAGTGATCCCCTTATTTTAAAGATCGGCTCCGACTCGCATAATCATTTGTGTCTTACGGCCCCCAGAAATTGTAGATACCTATGCTGGCCCCACCACGGGGTGTATCAAGTCCCATGGTGGCGACCCGAGACAAACCTTAGAATGCATAGGTTATACTACTGGTGCCCCCAGTGCCCTGTTTGTCTGCTCCGAAGTTTGTGCATGCCCGTACTCCGTTAGAACCCACATTGTTGCACACACCGCCGTCGCTTTGACCGCTTACAATCAGCCCAGTAATCGTGCCCCACCCTGCCTAGTTTCAGGGTACCATGATACCTAATTGGGTTACTGCTGAAATGGGTCCCCGTTACTAAGGTTTTCCAGTCAAACATGCTAAGTGGTTAAGTGTCTGTATTTACCTAACCCCACCCATCAATTTCATTAACATGTTGAATTGGTTAAGTGTTTTAGTTAACTTAACCCTACCATCTGTCCTTAGCCTTTTAAAGCACCGACCACTCACATTAGACAGATATTGTTACGATTACTGAATGTGCTGGTCGGTTCCGGGCAGATTTACACCATAACTCAGTCTAAACTCAGGTCCTTATTGGGCTTCATGCTTAACCACCCACATTGGATAGGTATTGTTGTGACTACTGGACAGCCGGGCGGGTCCGGGCAGATTTACATCACAACTCAATCCAACCTCGTGTTAAGCATATTCGTATTTTCTAAATTTACATATTTGTCTTTATCACTTAATATATGTAAGTCTGTCAACAATTAAATGTTGTGGCCCACTTTCCAAGTTTAACCTTTTTGGTACAAAGAATTTATACCGTTTAAATGCCACCAATATTGGCATGTGACAAACATGCCAATTTCATATATTTTTATGACAAGTTTTCTAATATTCCCAACGTTACCCCGTTTTAAACATTAGGCTAACAATCTTAGCCTAATTTTCTTTCGCATAGTTTTTAACATATGATATTAGGCTAAAAACTTAGCCTAATTTAGCGCACACAAATAGGCATAAGCGGATTCATAAACATAAACATAACATAGATGTAAACTTGGCATTTTTGGCATAGTCAATATGAACATCATAGGTGTGAACTTGCAAAATAGCCAACATGAATGTCATAGATGTGAACTTGCAAAATAGTCAATATACATATATGTGAATTCGCAACATAGCCTAAATCAATTTACATATATATGAATTTGCATTGAAATAAGGGTCTAACCAAATAGGTGTCACATGAAATAGCATATGATTTAGACAACATAGGTCTAAACTTGTTTTTGGATCTAAGCATAACATCGAACATCACTAGCATATGACAAGAATATGACATTTTCATAAATATGTATAACTTTATGACAAGGGTGTGAACTAGATCTAATCGCATGTCTAATTACAACATGAAACATGTACTAAAGTGGATCTTGACATGGATCAAATTAGAAACTTGCAACTTTTGTATAAACATAGGGGCATGTATATGAACATAACCATTTAGGCATAAAGATTTCTAGCATAAAGTATATACATGAGGTTCTAATCACAAACGACCTATATAATCATATAAACATGAACTATACAACTTGCTTGTGGTGTTATTGTCATTCTAAAAGTACAATAGGATCAACATCAATCTTAATTATACCACAAACATCCCAATTTCATTCGCAACACAATCATTTCAATACATAGATATGAATTAACATCGTCGTTACAAAATAGCACAATTCCACTTCCAGTTTACATCGAATCAAGTCTTAGTTTTATTCTCATCGGAAAAATCACTATACTTACAACGCACGACGAACTTGGATTCTAGATTCTGAATTCTGGATTTGATATGTTTTCCTTTGGGCAGACTAACGTTGTTTTGATTCGTGTTTTGCTTTAGTATTGGCTTATCTCTAGGCTTTCTAACTGACGACCACTCCTAGTTTCTTTCCAGCAGCATGACGGCTTTAGTATTATATTTTTTGTGCGAATTTAGGGTTAGACTTGAGTTGTATTATAGAATTTCAATCTAATTAGGGTGAATCCAGACTATCCATCTCAAGGGAAGCCAATTAGAAAGTGACATGTAAGCCCTAGTGACTCAGCCAAGCCTCAGAAATCGATCAGACCCTGACCAGGCCAGTCAGGGCCTGACCAACAGGTCTTTCTGGCCTGGGTGCACTTGGCAGGTGCGCTAGTGCTAAAATTGTACTGGCGCACTTCCCAAGTGCGCCAGTCCATTCTGACCCTTTTTTGGTTTTTCTGCCCAACTTCATTCGTCCATATCTTCTTCATACGGTATCCGTTTTACGCAAACTTGGACTCTATCTCAAGCAGAATTTCGAGATGAACGCAATGGCGTAACCCATTTCCCATGATTTCATCATTTAGAATTAATTATATTTTAATTTGTCAAGTTATAGTTAACAGAAAATTCGGGGTGTTACATTCTCCAATCCTTAAAGTATTTCGTCCCCAAAATCTTCAAGTCTAGGAGAACGTAAGTCCTAACATCCAATCGTCCATCTACTCAACAAACAAACACAGGCATCCATTGTCCTTAAAAGACTTCTAATGCTTTATGATTATATGCACAGTGTGTGTATATGTCCTTATCTAATGCAAAATCAGGCGGTCTACTGATCCAGTTGAACTCCTTAATGCAAATCATATAAGTGTCATGAATCCATTATGTATGCAAATTTGTCCTTACTCATAATTCTACATGAGTGCGCAACCATCAATACAAATGCGACATCCATATGACAACATATCAAGTTTCAACCACATACAAATATGAATACATATATGCATATGGAGTATGAAGTGATTGAGCCGATCTAAAACCGAGGTTGTGTGTGTATATCCATCCACGAGCAACCACTTGCAACCACTTGCAGCCATCAACCATAACATGTTTCAAATACATGTTTACATCCAAAGGGGTTTCTACCTAAGGATAAAGGATAATATCGAAGAGATATACCTTAAAAGATAGATATAAGCACAACTTAAGGAAAAAGAGAGGTCAAAGATGTACCCTTAAAAAGAAAAGGGTAGGCCGCGCGTATTCTATCCTCAGTTTCCCTAGTCGCGTCTTCCTCGGTGTCACTCCACTGAACCTTAACGAGCTTCACTTCGCGGTTGCGTAGCTTTTTGATTTCAGTTCCTACGATTCGAGTTGGAACTCTACTCACAGTTGCTTCGCGTTCCACTTCGGCTTCTTCTAGAATGCTTGGCTCCACCACTTCCGCTGATTCATGTAGACATTTCCAGAGATGAGAAACGTGAAAGACGTTGTGAATTCCAGCTAATCTTTCAGGCAGATCTAATCTATAAGCCATTTTCCCAATCTTCTCAATGATATGGAACGGTCCTACAAATCTTGGTGCTAGCTTTCCTGCGGATCCAAATCGAATGACGTTCCTTAAAGGGGATACCTTAAGGAAAACCCTGTCCCCAACCTCAAACTCAAGGTCGGTCCTTCTTTTGTCGGCGTAGGATTTCTGTTTGTCTTGGGCAGTCTTCATTCTCCTTCGTATCAAGTCCACTTTTTCTGAAGTCTCTCTAATCATGTCTGGCCCAAGTATAATCTTGTCAGTGGACTCCCACCAGCAAGTTGGTGATCGGCAAGGTCTTCCATACAAAGCTTCGAAGGGCGCCATACCGATGGTGGCTTGAAAACTGTTGTTATAGGAGAATTCCACTAAAGGAAGGTGATCCTCCCAAGTCCCTCTGTAGTCAAGAACGCACAGTCTCAGAAGATCTTCTAGTAATCTGTTCACCCTTTCTGTCTGACCATCAGTTTGGGGGTGATAGGCCGTGCTCAAACATAACTGTGTGCCGACAACTTCTTGCAGACTCCGCCAAAATTCGCTCGTGAAGATGGGGTCTCTGTCACTCACTATGCTGGAGCGTATTCCATGGAGTCGAACTATTTCATTTAGATAAAGAGAAGCTAGAGACGAAGTAGTCCTTCTACTCTGGATAGGTATAAAGTGGGCGCTTTTAGTAAGCCTGTCCACTATTACCCAAATGCTAGTATTGCCTCTTCTTGACCTAGCCAACCCATCAATAAAGTCCATTGAAATGCTATCCAACTTCCATTGCGGGACTTCTAGAGGATGAAGCAGTCCTCCAGGTTTCTTTTGTTCCGCCTTGACCTGTTGGCATGTCACACACTTAGAAACGAAATCCGCCACGTCCTTCTTTATGCCGCTCCAATAGAAAGTTCTTTTTATATCCTTGTACATCTTATCACCGCCAGGGTGTATAGTCATCTTGGAATGATGCGCTTCCTTGAGAACCTTCTTTGTCAACTCCCTTTCTTGTGGGACGCATAATCTTCCATCTCGCCTCAGCCAACCTTTATCATCGATGGCGTATCTACTGAGGTGACTAGAAGTCTCACCCCTAATAAGTTTATCAATCACATCAACAAGCTGAGGGTCTTCACGTTGTGCAGCCCCTATTGAGTCCAAGAGAGTAGGGCGTACTTCGAGAGATGCTAACAAACCTGGTACAAAATCCGAGGAGGGCCTAAAGTTAAAACTGGCTATATACTCCAAGCTTTGCCTTTCCACAAAGAGAGGGCTTAAGGTCAGTTTCTTTCGGCTCAATGAGTCTGCTACTACGTTGCCTTTGCCGGGAGTATAGGAAATTTCAAAGTCATACGAGGCAAGGAACTCCATCCACCTTTGCTGCCTCATGTTAAGATCTTTCTGCGAGAAAAGATACTTCAACTATTTATGGTCAGTATATAATTCGAACTTCTCACCTAGGAGATAATGGCGCCAAGACTTAAGCGCAAAGACGATGGCGGCCAACTCAAGATCGTGGGTTGGGTAGTTCCTTTCATGCACTTTCAATTGTCTTCCACCATAAGCTACTACCCTCCCTTCTTGTATCAGAACAGCGCCTAGCCCCATACCATAAGCATCCGTATATACTGTGAACATTTTGCTTCCATCTGGCAAATCAGAACTGGGGCTGTTGTGAGAGCCCTTTTTAATCGTTGGAAAGCAAACTCGCAATCCAAATCCCAAGTGAACGCCATATTCTTCTTTGTTAGCCTTGTGAATGGAGCCGAGATTTTCGCGAAATCCCTAATGAACTTTCGGTAAAAACCAGCTAGCCCAAGAAAGCTTTGAACTTCGGTTGCATTTCTTGGTGTCTTCCAATCTTGCACTACCACCACTTTCGCAGGGTCCACAGCCAACCCCTCTTTGGACACTATCTGCCCCAGAAATCTTACTTCCTTTCTCCAAAAGTGGCACTTGGAGAATTTGGCTCTTAGCTGACGTGCACGGAGAGTATCCAGGATCTCTTTCAGATGCTGAGCATGTTCTTCCTCATTCTTTGAGAAGATCAAAATATCGTCTACGAAGACCACCACGAACTTATTGAGGAATTCTCTAAACACCCTGCTCATTAGGTCTACGAAGTAAGCGGGTGCGTTCGTCAATCCGAAAGGCATGACAAGCCACTTGAAGAAACCGTCTGGGGTTCTGAACGTTGTTTTATCAATGCTATCTTCAGCTACCCTTCGCTGATGGAACCCAGTAGCCAGATCAAGTTGGGAGAAGACCGACGCACCTACAAGCTGATCAAACAAATCGTTTATTCGGGGAAGCGGGTGTCTATTCTTTTTAGTCAGCTTGTTTAGCTCCCTATAGTCCACACAAAGACGTAGTGAACCATCTGCTTTGGTGGCGAACACCACTGGAGCACCCCATTCTGAGATACTGCTTCTTATAAACCCCTTCTCGAGAAGCTCCTTAACTTGCTTACTGAGCTCCTTTCTCTCCTTTGGAGCCATGTGCCTAACAGGCAGAGCTACGGGCTTTGCATTATCAACAAGATATATGCGGAAGTCTATTTCCCGCTTCGGAGGTAAGCCTTTCACCTCTTCAAAGACATCCGGATATTCCCGGACTACTCTAACCGACTGCAAATTCTCAACAGAAGCGTCAAGCGACTCTAAATAACTAAGCATAACAGCATTCATGGGATTACAAGAAATTTCTAGAGTGTTACCGAGCCAAGTCAAGAGCCTAACCACTCTTTCTCACAATCAAGAATGGCACCATTACTGGATAACCAGTCCATGCCTAAGATCAGCCCATACCCTGAGAAGCCCAAAACAAAGGCACTACATCTAAATTCAACACTTAGAATAGAGATTTTCAAATCCAAACAAACCATCGACAAATAAGCCGAGCCCCCATTGGATTTGAAACAACCAAGGGATCTTCTACCATACTAGTGTCTAGGTGCAGAGATTCTACTAAACTAGATGAAATAAAGGAGTGTAATGCACCAGAATCAAAGAGAGTGCGAACTGGATGATCATACAGATAAACTAAGCTTTCTACAGAAATATTTCTACCTCGTTCCTATGGAGGTGCCACCAGCGCGTGAACTTGTCCGCCTGAGGTGGATCCAGTCCTCTGTCCCTGCCCCCACTTCTTTGGGCAGTTCTTAGCCAAGTGTCCAGTCTCGCTACAACTGAAGCAACCACCATTCATCTTTGTCTTCTTCTTCCTGCAGTCTTTTGCTATATGTCCCACAATGCCACAGAAATTGCACTTTCTCTTTTCATGGGATTTGTTATTCTTCCCGCCTTTCTTGAAGTCTGTTTTCTTAGCCTGTAAACCTTCCTTCTTTTCTTCCACCTTAGTCTCTTTCTTGCCCTTGTCTTCCTCGTGCAGCAATGCCATGTCCACTAAGCTTTCATAAGTCGCTCCCGTGGATACATGAGTCATAGCCAGGTTGTGTAGGGGCTCATTCAGACCTTTGACGAAGCGAAGGGCCTTCTTGTGTTGGGTGTTAACTAAGTCCAACTCAAATCTGGCCAGCTGATTAAACTGATTAACGTACTCCCTGATTGTCATACTTCCCTGTTTCAGAGTTAGGAACTTCTCCATTTGCAGGCTTCTTTCAGCTTGGGAGAGGAATTTCATCTCAAATCTAGTCCTGAAGTCTTCCCATGTTTCCACTGGCCTCTCAGCATTGGTGATCTCCCACCAATAAGACGCTTCATCTTTAAGCAACCACACTACTAGCTGTATCTTTTACCTGTCATCAACTTCGAAGATAACGAATAATTCTTCAGTCTCTTTCAGCCAGTTCCTTACTACCACAAATGATTCAGTTCCATAAAAGTCATTTCCTCCCATAGCCTTGAAGTCTCTACATGTCTTAGCGAAAGTGTTCCCATGAGGAGGAGGAGGAGGGGGAGGAGGAACTGCTGCCAACGTAGGAGGAGGAATGTCTGCTTGGCCCGTACCATTGGCCCTAGCCTCTAGGTACCTTCGGAACCAGCCAGGGATCGGTAATCCTTCTGGAAGGTTAAGATCTCCAAACATGTTGAAACAAAAGGAAAGGTTCAAAACGAAGGATAGATAGATAGTGCATATGGCTTTTGGGGAATTATGCCTTTTAAAATATCAAAACTTTCCTTGAAAATGCTTCTTTAAACTTCTTTTTGAAAATAGTTTTCAAATTTTTTTATCCAGTCTGGTAAACCTGGCTCTGATACCAAGTGAAACACCCCACCCTCCATTAAGGTCACAAACAAGGGACTGCCTTAACTTTGGTGGAGGTTTGTAAGTAAAAGTCACAGATAAAACACAAGATAGATATAAAAACACATATATATAAGCAGCGGAAAACATCAGACTTTTATTTCATAAAATACTCGTTCATACAACACATTTCCATAATTGTCTCACAACAACTTCCAAAACATTACAACATCATTTGTGTCTTAGTTTTTAAATAAAGAAGCATAAAACGTGATTAAAACTGCATAAATCCCCATAGAGTGTGTCCAACATCCATAGCCAAGGAAAGAGACTCCAAACCGTACATCAACTATCTTGAAGCTTTTAAAGAATCAGACTAAGCTGAGTTATTTCCTCCCTGTAGACCTGAGGGGCGAGGGGAAACGAAAGAAAAGAAGACGAAAGAAAATAGGGTCAGGCATAAAGCCTGGTAAGTCTAGTGACTCTTCAGTATGAAAATAAGAATAACGGCATGATAGGTATAAACTGGAACATGAAAGTATCATAAACTAAGATAAAGTAGTATTAAAACGAATATACTATCGCACCCCATACTATATCTCTGCACCTACTTGTATTTATTCTGACTGTCACCCTATGCTGAGGGTAAAGTGATCCCGTTTCTAAAGATGCACCCTATGCTGAGGGTAAAGTGATCCCGTTTCTAAAGTTGCACCCTATGCTGAGGGTAAAGTGATCCCCTTATTTTAAAGATTGGCCCCTACTCGCATAATCATCTGTGTCTTACGGCCCCCAGAAATTGCAGATACCTATGTTGGCCCCACCATGGGGTGTATCAAGTCCCATGGTGGCGACCCGACACAAACCTTAGAATGCATAGGTTATACTACTGGTGCCCCCAGTGCCCTGTTTGTCTGCTCCGAAGTGTGTGCACGCCCGCACTCTGTTAGAACCCACACTGTTGCACCCACCGCCGTCGCTTTGACCGCTTACAATCAACCCAGTAATCAAGCCCCACCTTGCCTAGTTTCAGGGTACCATGATACCTAATTGGGTTACTGCTGAAATAGGTCCCCGATACTAGGGTTTTCTAGTCAAACATGCAAAGTGGTTAAGTGTCTGTATTTACCTAACCCTACCCATCAATTTCATTAACATGTTGAATTGGTTAAGTGTTTTAGTTAACTTAACCCTACCATCTGTCCTTAGCCTTTTAAAGCACCGACCACTCACATTAGACAGATACTGTTACAGTTACTGGATGTGCCGATCGGTTCCGGGCAGATTTACACCGTAACTCAGTCTAACCTCAGGTCCTTATTGGGCTTCATGCTTAACCACCCACATTAGATAGGTATTGTTTTGACTACTGGACAGCCGGGTGGGTCCGGGCAGATTTACATCACAACTCAATCCAACTTCGTGTTAAGCATATTCGTATTTTCTAAATTTACATATTTGTCTTTATCACTTAATATATGTAAATCTGTCAACAATTAAATGTTGTGGCCCACTTTCCAAGTTTAACCTTTTTGGTACAAAGAATTTATACCATTTAAATGCCACCAATTTTGGCGTGTGACAAACATGCCAATTTCATATATTTTTATTACAAGTTTTCTAATATTCCCAACGTTACCCCGTTTAAACATTAGGCTAACAATCTTTGCCTAATTTTCGTTCGCATAGTTTTTAACATATGATATTAGGCTAAAAACTTAGCCTAATTTAGCGCACACAAATAGGCATAAGGGAATTCATAAACATGAACATAACATAGGTGTAAACTTGGCATAGTCAATATGAACATCATAGGTGTGAACTTGCAAAATAGCCAACATGAATGTCATAGATGTGAACTTGCAAAATAGTCAATATACATATATGTGAATTTGCAACATAGCCTAAATCAATTTACATATATGTGAATTTGCATTGAAATAAGGGTCTAACCAAATAGGTGTCACATGAAATAGCATATGATTTAGACAACATAGGTATAAACTTGTTTTTGGATCTATGCATAACATCGAACATCACAAGCACATGACAAGAATATGACATTTTCATAAATATGTATAACTTTATGACAAGGGTGTGAACTAGATCCAATCGCATACCTAATTACAACATGAAACATGTACTAAAGTGGATCTTGACATGGATCAAATTAGAAACTTGCAACTTTTGTATAAACATAGGGGCATGTATATGAACATAACCATTTAGGCATAAAGATTTCTAGCATAAAGTATATACATGAGGTTCTAATCAAAAACGACCTATATAATCACATGAACATGAACTATACAACTTGCTTGTGATGTTATTCATTCTAAAAGTACAATAGGATCAACGTCAATCTTAATTATACCACAAACATCCCAATTTCATTCGCAACACAATCATTTCAATACATAGATATGAATTAACATCGTCTTTACAAAATAGCACAATTCCACTTCCAATTTACATCGAATCAAGTCTTAGTTTTATTCTCATCGGAAATATCACTATACTTACAATGCACGACGAACTTGGATTCTGGATTCTGAATTCTGGATTTGATATGCTTTCCTTTGGGTAGACTAATGTTATTTTGATTCATGTTTTGCTTTAGTATTGGCTTGTCTCTAGGCTTTCTAACTGACGGCCACTCCTAGTTTCTTTCCAACAACATGACGACTTTAGTATTATATTTTTTGTGTGAATTTAGGGTTAGACTTGAGTTGTATTTATAGAATTTCAATCTAATTAGAGCCGTCGATGAAGCTAGGGTGAATCCTGACCATCCATCCCAAGAGAAGCCAATCAGAAAGTGTCATGTAAGCCCTTGTGACTCAGCCAAGCCTCAGAAATCGACCAGATCCTGACCAGGCCAGCCAGGGCCTGACCAACATGTCATTCTGGCCTGGGCGCACTTGGCAGGTGCGCCAGTGCTAAAATTGTACTGGTGCACTTCCCAAGTGCGCCAGTTCAATTTTGTTCTGGCGCACTTCCCAAGTGCGCCAGTGCATTCTGACCCTTTTTTGGTTTTTCTGCCCAACTTCGTTTGTCCATATCTTCTTCATACGATATATGTTTTACGCAAACTTGGACTCTGTCTCAAGCAGAATTTTGAGACGAACGCAATGGCGTAACCCATTTCCCTTGATTTCATCATTTAGAATTAATTATATTTTAATTTGTTAAGTTATAATTAACAGAAAATTCGTGGTGTTACAAGCCCCTCCGGCGATGCCACGACCCTTCGACCTCCTTCCACGTCGTTTTCTTGATCCCGACCGTTACCTAATTCTGGTTCGAAATATTTGGCTTTGGAGCTTTTGCAACAATAGTGGCCTGGGAAGGAATTAATGGAAGGAAGGAAATGAGGGAGGGGGCCTATTTATATTAAAAAAACATGTCCCTTCGTACTCCCGTAACCCTTGGTTCGAAAATTTGAACCCCCTGGGTTTGAAATTTTGAACTTCTAGGGTCTTGAAAGCTCGAACCCCTTGGGTTCGAAATTCCAAACCTCCTGGGTTTCGAAATCTTGCACACCAGGGTTCAGGCTCTCGAACCCCTGTATTCGCAAAAAAAAAAACAAAACAAAGAAGAAAAAAATCACACCTCTAGGTTCGAAACATCACGCAACGCTCTCTCGTATACGTACTCCCTGTATACCAACTCCCGTGCATCCAAGGAGGCGACACACTGCGGATACTTAATGACTTGAGTACGGTGCAGACCCCAACAATGGCACACTCGCAACACCAGAGCGAACGAGCCCAACAGTTAACGCTTGTCTTCGTTTGACTTACAGGAAGAATCAACCACTCAACTATTATCTCAACTAATGCAAAGCACATCATGTTGATATGAACATACTTTAGTAGGAAAATGTTAACCGGCATTTTAGTCCGGTTCCCAGGAGTACATCAGACACGCTCAACTCAATGCATCGTGTGGAGCTAAGGCCGAGAGGGATGCCTAGGAGCGAAGGAAACAGGGTCGAGAAAGGACCGCACCGCTCAGAATCTCGCATCAACCAAAACACATTTCCGAACTAAGGCGTCAAATCCTGAAGGATTCACAAGCTCCGAGCGCCCGTATCTATGGTCCTTGCGCCCCTCGAGAGGTGGACTTCGCACCTAGTAGGTGTGAAATTTCGCACCCAGAGCCGGGTTCGAATTTTGTACAGGTGCAGGTGTCTTTTTCCCAAATACTTAGCATATGACAATTATGAAAGTAGATGTAATTAAAAATCGTGAGCATGCCTCTACTTTGTAATTATTGAGTGACTAATAATATTCCAATGCCTTTCCAAAGTGGACGTAGGCCTCTCCCGAGGTCGAACCACTATAAATTGTTTATGTCATTTACCGCTTTCTTTTACTTAGTCATGCAACAAAAACTATAATTCCTAGTAATAGAAATCGTTGGTGTTTTTAACATTTTTTGCCCTCAAATTGAATTTCTAGGAATAAAATTCATTTATCTAAAACTCTCATGTTTTGATGTTTTCTAGTTTTTTAATCTAAAATTTCAAATATATTTTGCAATTCTTTTGAAGCTTAAGTTCTTGACAAGTTTCCTGAATTTCTAACAGTGTTGTAGTAACTTGTATATACCTTGAACACCGATTCTTGAAATTCTTGAAGTTCTGAAAAGCTAATGAACTTTCACACAACTTTGCTGTTTTGAGTTTTTCTAATTCATTTTGGAAAGACTTGAAAAACTACACTCATTATAGCATACTACTATTTTTCAGTTGCGATAATTTCATTTTCTTTGGATGGGCTTGACTATTTTGAATTGAAAATCTTTTGGCACAGATTATTTGTTACATCTTGAAACTCACTTTTAAATCATGATCATTTGGCTTGGATATTTTGTTTTTTTAAAATCATTTGAAATTGTTGATATCTTGAATCTCACATACTTCTTGGATTTGAAATTGATAATCATGTGTGATCGAATTATTGAATATTGAAATTTACACATCTCTTCAAGTGATTTCAAATGAATTGCTTTAATCTTGGATCATGATCTATCTCTTGTGCTTGTTGAAAATAATTGTGAAAAATTCTCATGTGAAATCTGTTTTGAAATTGAAAGTTTGCTGCTTTAATAGATGAGATTGAATTGTTAGATTCGTTAGCTTAGGACTGATTTATTTTGAAAAAAAAATCAGTGTACAGTTTTTTAACTTCTGTAGGCAATTAGAAGCTCCAAGTGGTATCAGCCCTAGAAGCTTTAAAAAAATTCATTCAATTATTTGATTTTTTTAACAAATTTACAACTTGTGTAGTCCTTTCTAAATCTCTCTTGATATTGATATTTTCAATTTTAAAATCATTTTTAGTTATTTATTGAAAAAATTGTAATTATTGACCAAATTGAACTATATTTGGAACTCATCAAAATTATTATCAGATTTTTGAAATTGTGATGAGTTGTGACAATATTATACCTCACATCAAGAGGATATTTTATTTAAATTCTAATGATATTTGCACGGATCTTATAATATCTTTGAATTGGTGCTTATTTCATGAACATCTTCTTTTCTTATCATCATTCTTTCATTCATCATGGTTTTATTTAACATGGAGAGTTTAATTTTTTTTATCATTAAAAGAAAGTATAGTTTCAAAATTTGTGATGGAAATGTGACTACATTATTTTCTAGAAAAAGTGATAATTGAAAATTTTAAAAAATCCCAGTATAGTTGAGCATATTTGTGACACCCCCACGTCTGTCAATGTCACTCATAAAGGGAATGCATTAAGTTTCGTTAAGTGTTATAGGCAAATAGACACATAATATTACAAGATAGATATAAATAAGATAGCAATTGAAATTCAAATTTTTATTTGAAACACAAAATAAACATTGTGGTGCAAAATACCTTTAGTCATAAAAACCATTACAATAACATAACTTCTGCCTTTTACCATCAGAATACATAAATACTTAAAAGAAAACATAATTCCCCAAATAAGAGAGACAAATTCATAGTAGAGATAAGAACTTGAGTCATACTTTTAAAGCAGCTCTGGCAAGATGATAACTGAGTACTGACTAAGCCTAAATGTTTCCTCCCAGAGAACCTGTGTGAGGGGGGACAAAAGAAAGAAGAGGAAACAAAAGGGTCAGACATGAAGTCTGGCGAGTCTAGTTACTTTTAGCAAGTAAATAAATAAAAGTAGCATGGCCGGCATACAAAGTGGATAAGAGAGATCACTACATAAATGGTAGGTGTGACAAGATAGACAGGATAAGGTGTATATGCTTCTCTAATGATTACTCTGCAGTATTACTAGTATAACCATAATGAGATGATCCCTTCCACTATAAGGTGGTAGACTTAGGCATACGTCCAAATGTACCCTAACTACTACCCTAATCGATCGGCTCCCTACTACGTAGGTACTCTGTGTAGGCCCCACATTAGGATGTATCACGTCCTAAAGTGGCAACCCCTCGCTGATATGCACAACCCCATATCTATAGGTGTCACAGTCATCTTATCCCCTTCTGCCCGGATCATGCACGCACATGACCCGGTCGGTTTGCGCCGCCCACACCGTCCTCCACGTTAGGATCTCTTACAATCAGTCTAGTAAGCGTGCCCCTTATCCGACCTAGTATGGAGTACATGTTTTGATACCTACTCTGGGTTACTGGATAAAACGGTTCCCACACAATATGATACAAGCTATCCCCTTTGTCTTGTATCCCCCACTAGGTTTTCTTTGGCTATGTATACCACTAGGTCTCTTTAATTACATAACCCTATCATTTCTACAAGTTATGTTTACCCTAAAAGGTGTCTTTAATTACATAACTTTATTATTCCAACCGGTCGTCTATACCACTAGGTGTCTTTAATTACATAACCTTATCGGGTTAAGTTTATGGGCATATATGTAAATATTACCCACCCCCTCCAGATTTGCTTAACCCATCCACTATCCAATCAATTTTACTTAACCCTAACTTTAGTTCACAATCATACAATCCCTATGGATTAGATTTGGTTAAGTAGTCCAATCTATTACCATGTCCATTTATGGTTTATAATGGGCTTTACCTCCCATATTAGGCCTACAACTTGTGGATGCTAGATATGCCGGTCGGGTCTGGGCAATCATATTCCACAAGTTGGGCATAACCTTGTGTCATCGCCCTATTCGTATTTGTGCACTTAGATCTCTCACATTAAGTTCAACATTAGTGGCTGCTAGATATGCCGGTCGGGTCTGAGTAGACTTCCACCACTAATGCAACCTAACCTCATGCTATAAGTGCCATTACAATTTCTAATTGTAATTTTTAGACATTTCCTTCTTATCTAATTCTTACCTATGTCTTTATAGGTGATTATATCCCCACTTCACCAATTTGAATTATATGTCCAATTCATAAAAACATTATTTAAATTATGCCAAATTTAACCATTTTTCCTCCTTTCCCTCACTAATGCATTCGCATATATTTGACGGCATTTAGGCTAGAAAATAGCCTAGTCATAAACAATAAAAGGAAAAGTGATGGGAATATGACAAAGGAGACTTGTTTTGGCATAAACATAAATTAGCACGGTGATAAGGTGAATATATAAGCATAAATATGAAGAACTGGTGGCAGTTATTTGATTCTAACATAACTATGATGTCATAATAAGCATAATACGATCTAAATTAACAATCTAGATGTCCAATTGGTTTAGATCTAATATGATAAGGTGATAAACTAGATCTGATTAGCAATTAAGATGTCCACATGATTCATATCCAATGGTTAAAATTAGATCTAACACAAATAAGGTCAAGATCCACATCATAGAATGCCACAAAAGTTACAACAGATCCAACAAGATAGAGATTTAGATCCAAGTTATACTCAATTTATATGTCATACAATCACAATTTACAATGGATCTGATATAATCTAGGCATATAAATAAATCCAAGTCATAATCGTGTCATATTTACTTTTAAATATTCAAATCTAAAAGCAACTAGGGACTCACAAAGTTTGGATAAAAAGATAGAACTAGAAAAGATTGGATCTTGAATCTCCAATTGATTTGCTTAGGTTGATAGATGATAAGGGATCCAGATAAGTTCAGATACTGGTAGAATTTAGCCACCATGATTTCTCAATGAAGAAAACAAGAGAAATGACCACGTATATATAGCTACCAGACCCTCTGAAATCGACTACCACGTCAGCCCTAGCGGTGTCGACACCCTTGTGGGTGGGTCGACCCTGGTGTCGACACCCCTTAAGGGGGATCGACCCCGATGTCGACACCCCTCTAGGGGGTCGACTCCCTAGAGCGGGAAATCTGCCACCACTTTTTATTTTTTTCATATTCGAACCGTTTTGGATAAGATTCTGACTCATATTTTTATATATAATCTTTCTACGCGTATACAAACTTAAAACCCTCATAACTTCTTCATACGGTGTCCGTTTTACGCAAACCAAATGTCTATCTTGACCAGAATTTCAAGTTAGACAGAATAGAACAATCCATTTTCCTTAATTATGAATACTAAATTAATTATAATTTAATTTATCCTCTTTTAGTATCGTTAAAAATACAGGGTGTTATAATATTTCATAATATAATTAGTTTATAAATTTATTTCACGACCATCTCAATTTCTACCATATTTCTCTCATTCATTATTGGTTTTATATGCTAAAGGGGATACAATAAGTGTTCCACTAACCTTATTTAAAGAAAAAGATGCTATCCTCTATTCACTCAACCAACCTGGCCTTGATCCCAAAAATTCCAAACACTACCTGTGGTCCCACTTTAGACCAGTTGCTTGCTACAATGTTATTTACAAAGCTATATCCATAATTCTTGCTTCTAGGCTTAAAACTACGCTTCCTCCTATGATATCCTCTAACCAAGCAACCTTTCTCCCTAATAAGATCATAATTGTTAATATTCTCCTATCCTATGAACTTGTGAATGACTACTCCAGAAAATATATATCACACCGTGCTATGTTGAAGATTGACAAAAGGAAAGCTTTTGATACAATAAATTGGTGCTCTATACTTCATGTAATGGATAGGATGAATTTTTCTAGCAAGTTCATGTCATGGATAAAGTTTCGAATATCCACTGTTAGATACTCATTGGTGTACAATGCACATAATGTTGGATATTTCAAGGGACAGAATGGCTTAAGGCAAGGAGACCCGATTTCTCCTTATCTGTTTATCATGGTTATGGAAACCCTTTCTCTTGAGATTGTGAGACAAATGACATTAAAAAACTATGTGTTGCATCCTAGGTGTAAATATCCTCTGATTACATCACTAGCGCATTTGCTGATGACATGATGATTTTAACTAAGCCTACAAAAAAAAATCTTTACATACCATAATGGATGCCCTTTCATCTTTCCATACATTCTCAGGTTTAAGATTTAATAATGATAACTCCCACATACTACTTGTTGGAGTTACACCTAATCGAACTGTCGAATATCTATATATAACCAATATGACAAGAATGGAAGCTACTATGGCTTATCTCGAGGTCCCTTTGGCTACTAAAAGAATAACAATTTCTCAGCTTGATATATATAGCTCAACCTGATAAGCTTGTTATTCTTAATTCATTGATATTTTCGATGACTGTTTACTGATGTCAGACTTTCCTTCTACCTACGAAGCTATTAACAATGATCGGAACTGCCATGAGAAAGTTTCTATGGATTGGGTCAATTCATTCCAACAAGTTGTCTCCAATTGCATTTCACAAACTTGATAAACCGAAAAATAAAGGTGGTCTTGTCCTTAAAAATATAAGCATATGGAATTATGTAGCATTATCTATCCATTGCAAGAGACTGGTATTGAGATCAATGTCCCTCTGGGTTGAATGATGCATCAAGAACAATTTAAAAAATGATGACATATAGACAGTTTCCCCAAAACCTTTGAGTAGTTGGGTTTGGAAGACTTTGCTGAAAGTTAGAGATAAGGTATTGCCTCATTCTTGCCTTGTGCTTGCTAGAGACAATAACGAGAAATTTTGGCACACTCCATTGCTTCAATCTGGTATTGTTTTAAGCAAGATAATGTTTTATGACGCTATTATTCAAAGCAATATCCCCATAAATGCCAGAGCTTCTTCCTATGTAGTTGATGGTGAAATTAAAATAACCAGGTGCGACAATGCTGCTATTAATGATGTATGGAATAAATACAATGGTATTCAGTATAACTTTAGTGATTATGTGATATATGGATGGACTGATGAAAATAAAAAACATTATACTGGTTTGGTCTACTTAGTGTTATCATCTGATGTGAGTATGCCAAGATTTCAATGGTACAAGAGGGTTTGGTATAGAAACATAAATGAACGTCTTAACTTTCATTGTTAGAGAGTTTACCAAAATGCTTTGCACACTCTGTCTAATCTTCGTAGTGAAGGGATCTATGTCTCTTCTACATGTGTTTTCTGCAGATCAATCACTGCAAATAACCAACACTTATTCTTTGGTTCCTCATTTACCTATTTCTTGCGGGATAAGATAAAAAAGGCGTAGTGATTTGTCTGGACCTAAGAGAAACAACAAAGAAAAATGGTTCAATATATACAAAGCCACAAGATGGAAGCTAAGTTCTTCCTATGAATTGCAAATCATGTTGAAAGTCACTTTGAGAGAAATTTGGAAGGAAAGAAATAAAAGAATATTTGATATTCGATCTAAAACCAGATTGCAGATGTTCCACTTGATTTGCACTAAAATTAGCAAAGAGATTGTAATACCCCACATCCGTTAAGGTCACTCACAAAGGGAATGCCTTAACTTCAATGGAGCATTATGGGTACTGGAAAAGAAATATTACAAGACAGACATATATAAAACAGCAGAAAGCAAAGTGGAAGTACTTCAAATCATTTATTAAATATAATTGTTTACAACAAAAGCCCATCAACTTCCAATACACAATTACATAGTTTAAAATATCTGTCTTGCTCAAAAACAAAGGAGCATAAAATAAGTTGTAGTATTCCCTAATAAAGCAAAGCAAACCATAGCCAAGAGAAATCCAAGTCGTACATGAAAGAGCCTTAGAGCTTGGTAACATCCGAACTAAGCTGTATTCCCACTCTGCGAACCGGGGGGGGGGGGGGGGACGGAAGAAAAAGAGGCGGAACAAAACGGGTCAGTCATAAAGACTGAGTAAGTCCTAGTGACTTTCAACATAAAAACAGGTAAAGATAACATGGCATGAATAAACTGAAAGTAAACATAAGCATGATGACAAGATAAGCTACTGGCACGATAACTAAGAATAACATCATAGGATTTCTGTCATGTACAACATTGCAAGGTTCCCATTCTAGATGAACTAGGTATAGTTCCGCAAGATTTCTATCAAGCATCGCAAGATTTCTCTACTTCACCATAAATGGTATCTATCTACTCTGCACCACCTAACTAATGTCCTAACCAGTAATCTGTATAAAATGATAATGTGATCCCAATCCCCAAAAATTGTGGTTGTTTCATGTGTACATATATTATTCATTTCCTATATCTAATCTAAGGTTTTCTTGTCGAGCGCTTCCTAGATTCGACCAGGGTTTATGCGACTTATCTAATACTTCTCGGATTTAGGGTTTATACTAACTAGGTCCAACTAGGGATTACGCTACCTGTCGAACGATGCCCCTAGTCTAGGACATACTACCTAGAGAGGTATATGTTCCTAGGCTTTCCCCACGTATGTATCGCGAATCGTTTATCGCCTTCTAGATGCACATGTCCTGAAATGTGCGACCCGAGTCCCGTGGCAGGGCTACTCTAGAAACACGGAACTCGGTCGGGAGCTTTCAGATATCTGCCGATGAAAATGCTAAGGTCTGTTTTTTTACTAGTGGTTATGGTCCCACGTGACCCCTCCCTCAACTAATGAAAGGCAATCCAAGAAAATCAAGCGTGAGAACTGTACTTTTGCCACCCTATGCCCTACTTTCCTATTGGCCACCCTCACCCATATCTAGATAGCGAGTATATGGTCTATTGGGAGTTCTCTGCCTTTCCGCATACATACAACGATTGACTGAAGATGGTAGGTAAACGACGAGTTGCTATCACAGGGCAAAAACTAGACTTGCCGAATCACGCTGGTCCACCCTAGTCTTTAGGTTGCTATATATTGCAACCAAGGCAAACCCTCGGTTCTTCTAACGCAGACCTTAACCTCTGTGAGTCCAGGAGGATCATCTGCCATCTCACAGAGGGATACCAAGAGTACCCTCACGTTCCCTCTGCCTTCTTTAAGATCAGATGCTCGCTCCTCCTCGTGATATACTAAGAATTACTACTTAGTCTCCTGAATCGTCGTTTTCTTAACTAAGGTTTACTACTTAGTTCTGTTAACTAAGGTTTACTTTACTTAGTTCTCCCTCCCGTCAAGTTGGATTGGTTAAGTGTACGTTGACTTAGCCCACCTGCTTATCCTGTTGTGACGGTTAAGTGTTACTCTCGGTTGTTACTTAACCTTACCACGCATCTCATTATATTGATTAAGTGCATGTTAACTTAACCCCGTCAACTAGTCATATTATAATGGTTAAGTGTTATTAACTTATTCAAGTTAACTTAACCCCACTGCTTGTCATGTTATGTTGGTTAAGTGTTGCTACTTGTGTTACTTAACCCTACCACAAATTTAGTTGTATTGGTTAAGTATCCCTATTAACTTAACCTTAGTCATTCTTCTTGTATTGGTTAAGTGTTCCTGTTTAACCTAACCTAACTCACGATATATATATATATATATTGGTTAAGTGTTCTTATTAACTTAACCTAACCCACTTGTCTAATTAACATGTTATCATGGTTAAGTGTTCTAGATTTACTTAACCTCAACCACTAGTCTAGTTAATATGTTAAATTGGTTAAGTGTATTAAATTTACTTAACCCCACCTTCCAGTCTAGTTAACATGTTATAATGGTTAATCCTTTACTTAACCCTATCAATCCTGACTTAGCTTTGACTTATTCATTAAAGCCCCAACCACTCACATTAGACAGATATCGCTACGGTTACTGGATGTGCCAGTTGGTTCCAGGCAGGTTTACACTGTAGCTCAGTCTAACCTCGGGTCCTTATTGGGCTCAATGTTTAACCACCCACATTGGATAGGTATTGCTATGACTACTGGACAGCCGGGCGGGTCCAAGCAGGTTTAAGTCACAACTCAATCCAACCTCGGGTTAAACATATCGTGTTCTCTAAATTTTACATATTTGTTCTTTTATTCTTATATGTAAATTTGTTAATAAATTAAATGATATGACCCACTTTCCAAGTTTATCATTACATGCCTATTAATATATGTACCCAATTCTATTTAGTTTACATATATCATTACATGCCTATGGGTCGACACACTGCTTGAGGGGTCGACCCAGGGGTTGTTTCCCCCTTAAATGGTCCAACCCCTAGGCGGGAAATTTCCCGCTCACCTTATTTCTACGTAATTTGAACTATTTTGACTAAATTTTGCTCTTCTTGTGTGTATACAAGCTTCAAACCTTAATAAATTCTTCATACGGTGTCTGTTTTGCACAAACCAGATGTCTATTTTGACCAGAGTTCCAAGACGAACACAATGGTGCAGTCCGTTTCCCTTAATTCTGAATATTAAATTAATTATCCTTTAATTTATCATTTTTAGTGTTGTTAATATTTGGGGTGTTACATTCTCCCATACTCAAAGAATTTCGTCCCCGAAATCTCTAAGTTAAGAAGTATGCATATCCTACCATTCACATCCATCTACTCATCCACCAATCACAGGCATCCATTGTCCTTAAAGGATTTCTAATGCTTATATGAACATATTCAAAGGTGTGTGTACATGTCCCTATGCTAATGCAGAAGATCGGGCGGTCTGTTGATTCAATCGACCTCCTTAATGCAATGTATGTTAGTGTCGTGAATCCAACATGTAATCAAATAATCCTATTATAACATGTAAGTTCAATATGGGTGTACAATCATTCGTCCAAATGAAACATCCATATGATGATAGATCCATTTCCATCCATTAAAAGAAGAAAAATGCACACACATCCATATGTAGTATGAGAGTGATTGAGTCGATCTAGTGCCTAATGTGTGTATGTATGCGTCCACGAGCAACCACTAGCAAACACTTGCATCCACTGGCATCCATGGGATTCCTACCTAAAGGTCGAGGATTTGATCGATAGACATACTTAGATGATAGAAACAAGCATAAATAAAAGCTTGCAAAGGAAGTTAAGAAAATACCCTTGAAAAGAAAAGGGCATGAAGCACGAATCTTGTCTTCGGTCTCCCAAGTTGCATCCTTTGGGTTATCTCACAACTGGACCTTCATCAAATTGACTTCTCGATTGCGTAACTTCTTAACTTCTGATCCAAGAATACGGGTAAGAACTCGCCTAAATGTCGCCTCCCGTTCCATCTCTACTTCCTCCAATATATTCGGCTCAACTACTTCCGCGGTATCATGCAAGCACTTCTGCAAATGAGAAACATGGAAAACATCATGAACACCAAACAATCTCTTTGGTAGTTTTACCCTATAGGCCATCTTTCCAATTCTTTATATTATAGTAAATGGCCTTACGAATCTTGGTGCTAATTTCTCTATAGATCCGAAGTGAACCATATTCCTCAGAGGTGACACCTTAATAAAAACCATGTCTCCTACTTCAAATTCGATATTGGTCCTCTTGTCCACATAGAATTTTTGCCTATCTTGCGCAGTCTTCATTCGCCGTCTAATAAGGTTAATCTTCTCGGACGTTTCTATAACCATATCTAGTCCAAGTAGTAGTCTTTTTGTAGTCTCGCGCCAACAAGTCGGTGATCTACAAGGTCATCTGTATAATGCTTCGAAGGGTGCCATGCCAATACTTGCTTGATAACTGTTGTTGTAGGCGAACTCTGCTAAAGGAAGATGCTCTCCCCAAGTCACTCCGTAGTCTAGGATACACAACCTTAAAAGATCATCAATAACTCTATTCACCCTCTCCGTCCATCCATTGGTCTGAAGATGATAAGCGGTGATCAAACACAACCATGTATCTAATGCTTCTTTCAAACTTCTCAAAAATTCACTGATGAAAATGGGGTCATGATCACTTACGATGCTGGAAGGTACTCTATGAAGACGGACTATCTCACGAATGTAAACTACTGCCAAACAAGTTGCCGTCCTCTTGCTCTTAACCGGAATGATATGAGTGCTCTTAATAAGTATATCCACTACAACCCAAATACTGGTGTTGCCTTTCTTTGATCTTGGCAAACCATTTATGAAATCCATAGAGATGCTCTCCCACTTCCACTGTGCAACCTCCAAAGAATGAAGTAAACCACCAAGCTTCTTTTGCTCAGCTTTAACTTACTAAGAAACCAAACATTGAGAAATGAATTATGCAACATATTTTTTTATCCTAGCCCAAAAGAAAACCCTCTTCATATCCCTATACATCTTATCACCGCCTAGATGAATAGTCATCTTAGAATGATGGGCTTCTTTTAAGACTGTCTTCAAAAGACTCCCAATTTAGGGAACGCAAATCCTCCCATCTCGTCGCAACCACCCTTTATCGTCCATGGAATATCTACTGAGGTGACTAGAAGTCTCCCCTTTACTGAGCTTATTCAAGATATCTAAAATTTGTGGATCCTCTCGTTGTGAAGCTCCCATCTGATAAATAAGATTAGGTTGCACTTCCAATGATGCAAATAAGCCAGACAATAACTCGATGGAGGGTCTAAAATCAAAAGCTGATATGAACTCTAAGCTTTTCCTTTCCACAAACAGAGGACTTAAGGCCATCTTGTTCCTACTTAGCATGTCTTCAACCACATTACCCTTGCCAGGGGTATAAGCAATCTCGAAGTCATTAAATGCTAGGAACTTCATCCAACTTTGTTGCCTTAAATTAAGATCCTTCTGCGAGAACAATTTCTTGAGAGATTTGTGATCGATGTACAACTCGAACTTCTCTCCAAGCAAATAATGATGTCACATCTTAAGCGCAAATACTATGGCAGCTAACTCTAAATCATCGGTAGGGTAGTTCTTCTCATGAACCCTTAGCTGTTTACCCCCATAACATACTACCTTTCCCTCTTGCATCAGAACCTCACAAAGCCCTGTACCATATGCATCAGTGTATACTGTAAACACTTTACTTCCATCAGGCAAGGTCAAGATTGGGACTGTTATCAGAGCCCTCTTCAATCATTGGAAAGCAATATCACAATCCATATCCCATGAAAATGTCAGATTCTTCTTTGTTAGCCTGGTGAGTGGGGCTGATATCTTTGCGAAGTCCTTAATGAATTTCCTATAATAGCCTGCCAATCCAAGAAAACTTCTCACCTCCGTTGCATTCTTTGGGATCTGCCAATCTTGAACTACAACTACTTTGCGGGATCTACTGCTATCCCATCTTTAGAGACCACATGCCCTAGAAATCTCATCTCTTTCTCAAAAAATGGCGTTTGGAGAACTTTGCCTTATGCTGATGCGCACGCAGAGTTTTCAAAACTTCTCTCAATGGGCATGTTCTTCCTCACTCTTTGAGAAGATCAAGATATCATCAACAAATACCATGAAAAAATTATTTCGAAACCCCCGAAATACCCTACCCATCAAATTAACAAAATAGGCGGTTGCATTCGTCAGCCCAAAAGGCATCATTAGCAATTCAAAGAAACCATCAGAAGTCCTAAAAGCGGTCTTGTCTACACTGTCCTCGGCCACCCCCAGCTGATGAAACCCCATGGCCAAGTTAACTGAGAGAATACTGATGCACCAACAAGCTGGTCAAACAAATCATCTATCCTCGAAAGTGGGTGCCTATTCTTCTTTGTGAGTTTATTCAACTCTCTATAGTCTACAAATAAGCGAAGCGGACCATCCGCCTTAGTTGCAAATATTATAGGAGCACCACATTCAGATATACTTCGCCTAATAAACCCTTTTTCAAGTAGCTCCCCTAATTTCTTGCTAAGCTCCCTTCTTTCCCTTGAAGCCATATGGCGCACAGGTAATGCAACTGGCTTTGCATTGTCTACCAAGTATATACGAAAGTCGATCTCGTGCCTCGGAGGTAAGCCCTGAACCTCCTAAAAAACATTAGAATACTCATAGCCTACTGGAATAGATTGTAGATCATCGATAGATGCATCCAGAGACTCTAAGAAACTAATCATGACAAACCCCTTAGGGTCACAAGAAATCTCGAGGGTCCTCCCATGGCAAGTCAAAAGTGTGACGACCCTCCTCTCACAATCCAGGATAGCACCATACCTGGCTATCCAATCCATCCCTAGAATCAAACCATAGCCCATAAAACAGAGCACATATGCGTCACACTCAAACTCGATGCCTAACACAGATATTCTCAAACCACGACAAATATGGACAAATGAGCCGAATCACCGATGGGGTTTGAGACAACAATGGGATCTACTACCATACTAGTATTAAGGTGCAGAGACTCAACTACAGTATTAGATATAAATTAATGCGAAACGCCAGAATCAAAAGGAGTTATAATAGGGTAATTGGAAAGGGAAATCAAACCTTCCATGGAAACTTTCCTACCTTGATATGGAGCACTGATCGCGAGAGCATGAACTTGCCCTCTAGAAGTTCCTGCCCTTTGACCTTATCCTTGCTTCTTCTGGCACTCGTTAGAAAAGTGTCCGACCTCTGTACAACTGAAGCAAGCATTCTTCCTTCTTTTGTAGTCCTTTATCAAATGACCCTCACATCCGCAATTGTGGCACTTCCTCTTATCTTTAGCCTTGTCATTCTTTCCACCTTTCTTTTATTATTGTTGTTGTTGTTGTCCCTTCTTTGGCTATACTTTCTTATTTTGTGTTTCCTCAACCCTAACTTCCTTTTTGTTATAGCTTTATCTTCCTCATGCATCAAGGCCATATCAACGAGCCTTTCAAAAGTTGCTCCCATTGGAATATGAGACATATCTAACCCATGGAGGGGTTCGTTCATTTCTTTACAAACCGCAAAGCCTTTTTATGCGGAGAATCTACCGGCTCCACCCCAAACCATGCCAATTGGTTGAATTTGTTAATATACTCTTTGACAGTCATGCCTCCTTGCTTGAACGCCAAGAATATTTCCATTTGCATGCTTTTCTCAGCTTGAGAAAGAAACTTCATTTCAAACCTCTATCTAAAATCATCCCAAGTGTCCACTGGATGCACTGCTTGCATCACTTCCCACCAGAATGAAGCTTCATCTTTCAGTAGCCAGGCGACTAACTGAATCTTCCTACGATCATCAACTTCGAAAATTCCAAACAAATCCTCTATTACTTTGAGCCAATTTCTTGCCTCCACAAACGTCTTAGTTCCATTAAATGTCTTTCCACCCATAGCACGGAAGTCTTTACAGATCTTAGAGAAATTATCTACTCGTGGAGGAGGAAGAGGAACGACGGGTGCAGCTGGGAGAGGAACGACGGGTGCAACTGGGAAAGGAACATCTGCTTAACCACTGGCAGGCGCAATGGCCTCTAGATACCGGCGGAACTAGCCTGGTATTGTAACACCCTAAGGAATATTAGGTTCCCCGGACATGCTGAAAAGAAAAGGAAAGGGATTCAGACAACGGATCGAAAGATGTTACCTATGGCTTTGGGGAATATGTTTTCCAAATAGACTTTTCTATTGAAAATGCTTCGTTTTAAAACCTTTTTGAAAATAATTTTCAAAAACTTTTATCTAGTCTGGTAACCTTCAGCTCTGATACTAAGTGTGACACACCACGTCCATTAATGTCACTCATTAAGAGAATGCATTAAGTTTCATGAAGTGTTATAAGTAAACAGGAACATTACAAGACAAATATAAAATAAAAGCGAAATTTAAAAACAAACTTTATTAATTATAAAGCATGACATCGTGGTTCAAAAACATCATAGGTCTGAAAATACATAACCCAATACATCATTAAAATTTCTTTCTTGTACTTAAACATCAGAGTAGGATAAATAAAGAAGCATAATTCCCCAAAATAAAACTTATCCAGAGTAGGAAGGATAAGAACTTGAGCAATACATCTAAGCAGCTCCAAGCAAGACAATAGAAGAATCCTGATCAAGATTGGGTATTCCCACCCTGAGAACCTGGGGTGGGGAACGGAAGAGAAAGAAGAGAAAACCAAATAGTTCAAACATAAAGTCTGACAAGTCCAGTTACTTTTAGCAAATAAATAAGTAAAAGTATCATAATAGGCATATAAAGTGGATAAGAAAGGTAACAACTTAAAAGGCAAGTATGACAAGGTAAACAGGATAAACATGGTAGAGCGTATACACTTCTCCAATGATTTCTCTTTACTCTCTACACCAATACTAGTGTCTTATAACAAGATGATCCCTAACACTACAAGATGGTAGACTTAGGCATACGTTCGGATGAACCCTAACTACTACCCTAATCGATCGGCTTCCTACTCCGTAGATACCCTGTGCTGGCCCTACGGTAGTGTGTTTCACTCCCTAAAGTGGAAACCCTTAGTTTTTAGGATGCAAAACCATATCAACAAGTGCCACGACATCTTATTTTCCTCTGTCCGGACCATGCACACACATGACCCGGTCGGACGCACCGCCTACATTGCCCCCCACGTTTGGATCTCTTACAATCATCCCAGTATGTGTGTCCCGACTCCTACCAAGGGCGGAGTACTCATTTGATACCTTATATGGGTTATTGACAGAAACGGGTCCCACACACAAGATGATGAAAGCTCTCCCCTTTGTCTTGCATCCCCACTAGGATTTTCAGAGGTTATGCTTACCTAACGGTATCTTTAATTACATTACCCTAATCGGTTAAGTTTGTGGGCCTATGTAAATATTACCTACCCAACCTTGATATACTTAACCTTCCCACTGTTTCAACCAAGTTTACTTAACCCCTATTCAAGTTTAACATGTTCATACAATCCCTATTGATTGAACTAGGTTAAGTATTTAACTTTATCACCATGTCCATGTATGGTTATAATGTGCTAAACCTCCCACATTAAGCCCACCGCTTTCGGATGCTGGATATGTCGGGTGGGTCCAGGCTGACTTATTCGAACTTAACCTCGTGTCTTAGCACGTATCGTGTTTGTTCACCTAGACCCCTCACATTATATTCACCACTTGTGGTCGGTGTATATACCGGGCGGTTCCGGGTTGACTTCCACTACAAGTGTAATATAACCTCGTGTCTAGGCACGGTTACAGTATCTAATTATTGTAATCCTAGGCATTTCCGTTATTAACCAAATTTACCTATGTTGTTATAGGTTTTCGTGCCTGTTTTTCAGAGTTATGTTCATAATAAACTATATGCCCCAAATTCATATTATTACACTTTATTCAAGTTATGCCCAAATTCCTAATTACAAGTTATGCCTAATATTAACGTTTCCCCACGTTCCCAATCTAACGTATTCGCATATTTCAGCGACATGCCTTGGGTCGAAGGTAGCCTGGCTATATAAAAATAAAAGGGAAAAGATAGAGGGAATAGAACAGAGATACTCATACTAACATGATGGACATATAATGGCAGAAACATGCATAAAACATATAGTGGCCTAATGATAAGGTAGGCATATAGGAACAGATCTGATGAACATATGATAATAGGACTGATTCTAACATAACAGGGATAGGCATAATGTGATCTAAACAATAATTTAGATGTCCAACTAACAACATATCTGATTTTTCGATAACATAATAGAACAGGTATAAGATAATCTAAATAGTGAATTAGATCTACAATCAAAAGTAGATCTGACATGACAAAGGTTAAGATCTAAGTCATAGTCATGTCATAATAACATAGTTAAACAGGTTATAACAAATCTGATATGATTCACATGGTCACAGGCATAGAACCAAATTACAGTCATTTCAAGTTTAACTTTTTAATTATTTAGATCTAAAATTAACATGAACTCACAGTGTTGGATCTAGAAAAATAGAAGAAGAATAGAAGATGTTGAATCACAGATCTACACTTGAATAACTTGATTTGTTGAAGAAGAAAAGGTTTGATTCAATTTGGGCAGAGACAACATCCAGTCCTCCATTATTTTTGGTGTGCAAAAACATGAGAAATGAGGCCATATATATAGCTGCCAGCCCCAAACCCTAATCTGTCAAGTCTGCCCTAGGGTGGTCGACACCCCCGGGCAGGAAATTTTCCGCTCACCTTATTTTTGCGCAATTTGAAATGTTTTGACTAGATTTTGAATTTCTAGACTATATATATATGTATATATACTCTTCTTGCACATATACAAACTTCATACCTTAATAACTTCTTCATACGATGTCCGTTTTATGCAAACCAGGTGTTTATTTTTACCAGAATTCCAAGACAAATGCAATGGCACAGTCCATTTCCCTTAATTCTAAATGTTATATTATTTATTCTTTTATTTATCATTTTTAGTGTTGTTTAAATTCAGGGTGTTACATAACCTTAGTATACTCAGTCTGACCCGAGCACATTTGAAGCAAAGCAAAATTCACCCAGATCGGTCTAGAATATTTTCAATGATAAATTCACATGACAAACAAATTTCTTAACTTTGGAAATCCTTTTTGAAAGAAAAAGATAATTGTAAGACCAATCCACACATAAATAACCATCTAGCAGAATGCTTATATCTCATGCTTTACATATTCATTATATAATCAAAACCCGAAAAGCGCTGATTGGAGATTGGATTTCCAGCATGACAAGGTATAAGACTACCTTCAGTCCGTGTACTCTACATGGGATACACTGGGGTCCAACAAGAACATTTTGCAACCCGGTCACATATTACCGACCACTCATTCAGCTTGAGTGTAGCAAATATATTATCACCTACGGTTGTCGATCTTCCAATTGTATCCATAAAATACATAAACGAAAGAAGAACAAATGAATTTTCTTTAGATGGTGATAATAAAACCTGCTTGGATGCGACCCAACAGGCCATATTGCATGTCCAATTTTTGTCATTTCTCGATTGCAAGTTACGTTACCTTTTAAAGAAAATCTCATTACTTTGAATGCCACATCGTCAGATCCATCAAATCACTAACTGACGTCCAAAAACATACTCTGGGTGTTAAGCTAAGAGAATTTCCCTTCCACCAAACTTGGTATATTTGTAAAAATCAACGTACGTGAGTTTCAGAAAATACTCTATCAGACATTCTTCCATACAAGTTATCCAAGAACAGGATGAACCGAATGAACCTTCCCACCACATTCTATGAATCACCCTATAGATTAGTAGGGAGTAGTCCTTGCAAACCATAGATTTCAACCATGATAGAACCACATAATATCTCTAGGGATTAGATAGAGATTTTATGTAGTTCTTCTGTCTTAAGAAGATCCATGGTCTTCAACGCTCCATCTTTAAACGCATCCCCGCAAATTAGTTTCGAACGCAACTTTGGTTCGAAGTGGTTTTGGGTCTAGTTCCCATTTCGGGCTCTTCGAAACAACACGTCAAAAGTTTCACTAAGATATTTCATTCATAGTCGGGTTTTTGAACTATCAATTCAAACAGTATAGTCAAGTACATTGGAAGCTCAAGTCTTATTATTTAAAATAATTCATTCAAACTCTTTACTAATCTTTGAAATCATTTCATCGATTCCGTTTACTTACCATGATAAATAACTTTGGTTTTTGTAATTCGGAGAACGATAACTACATTCTTAATTCTTAAGAAAAACGTATTTACCAATATCCTATTCATTTCGCTTTACCTGGAAAAAAAACATCACCGTATTTCCATAAGAACTCTTCCCATTTCCTTTATGCTAGAAATATTACTTTGCATTCTTAAAATTGCCTTAGTGTTCTTTAAATTCAGATATCTCGATATATATTATAACTTAACGGTATAAATCAAATTACCGATTCATATACGAGCCAAGTAATGTCAAATTATTCACTTAGAAGCCACATAGTCTTATTTATATTTCAATGTTTCATAACTAACATTGTAATATTATGCACCTTTCAAAATCTCACAACTATCGTTGCAATATTCTCCTTTTTGAATAATAAACTAATCGCAACATCCTTTACTCATTACAAACTAATACCATTCTTGATAATAGTGAAGTCGTTCAAGTTGGGGGATTTTATTTACCTCTCAGACCTTGATCAACAACGTTCTTATCTTAGAATAGGTAGAAGTTCATAATTCAAAAACCAATAATTCTATAGTATTAATCAAATCTTATATTTTTATTTCATAATATGGTTTTGTAAGCCATATTCTTACATATAAAATCTCAGTCGATTATGACTATTTCTAGTAAATATTAACTTTTCACTTTGTTACACAATTCCATTAATAATTGGAATTATATCAATTCATTTTCAAAATACTTCACTTAAAAAATATTTTAGATCAAATTATAAACAAATTCATGGATTTCATAAAAATATTCTATTTACCAACTTCTCCACATAAAATCATTTAACGTTTTATTATAACTCGACTTGGATATTAATAATCCTTTAACCCATTTCCTTTCTCAAGGTCGATCAGTATTTCTTGAAAAGAACCTTCCGTTCATTTCAAACTTTCAATTTAAATATGAAACCAAATAATATATTGTCGCGTTAGCGAATATCTCTTTTCTATAACTTCGTTCATGACCCGGATTTTCATTTAGAAAATCCCTTTATAAGTTCTTTTTAAACTTAACTGAATTTCAATTTGTATCCAACTACTTCTTAAGTAAATTCATTGGAGAATTACTTTCTTTAATTATAATTAACTTCATCGCTAGTAAAAGCAATTTACTTGTTTCATTTACTAAAATAGGTGAGTTAAATTCCTTTGAAATTATTAAACAGTAACTAATCACATTAATAACTTTTAAACATTGTTTATATAAAAATAAATTATAATTAAGAAAACCTTATTTAATTCAAAGCAACAATTCATTAATTATGATCAACCAGTTGACTTAGTCAACTTAAACCCATCGGTTAATTCGTTAACCGATTTCAGTTACCCTTTCTTATTAGATTAATTAAATTAATCTAACAATATGTGACACCCCACGTCTGTTAATGTCACTCACTAAGGGAATGTATTAAGTTTCATGAAGCGCTATAGTTAAACATACACAAAATAATTACAAGACAAATATAAATAAGGCAGCAGCGAAAAATTTAAACTTTTATTTCAAGCATAAGTCATAATACCGTGGTCCACAATTTCATAAGTCGCAAAAACATTCCACCAAAATAACTACTGTCTTGCACCATCCGAGTACATAAGTAAATAAAAAGCATCATTCCCCCAATAAAAGAGTTAAGCTATAGTAGAGACAAGAACTTGAGCCATAATTCAGAAGTAGCTCCTAGCAAGATGATATATGATTCCTGATTAAGTCTGAGTGTTTCCTCCCTGAGAACCTGGGGAGAGGGAATAGAAGAAAGAAGGAGAAACAACAGGGTCAGATATAAAGTCTAGTGAGTCTAGTTACTTTCAACCAGTAGATAAATAAAAGCAACATGATAGGCATATAAAGTGGATAAGAGAGATCACTACATAAATGGCAGGTGTGACAAGGTAAGCAAGTTAAGGTTTATGTGCCTCACTAATGATTACTCTGCACTACTACTAGTATAACTGAAATGAGACGATCCCTTCCACTATAAGTTGGTAGGCTTAGGTCATACGTCTAAGTATACCCTAATCCCTACCCTAATCGATCGTCTCCCTACCCTGTAGATATCCTGTGTTGGCCCCACAGTAGGAGGTATCACTTCCTAAAGTGGAAACCTATGGTGTGCACAACAATATCTATTAGTATTACGGTCGTCTTATCCCCCTTTTCCCAGCCCATGCACGCATATGTCCCCGGCCGGTTTGCGCTGCCCACACCATCCGTCTTGTTTGGATCTCTAACAATCAATTAGTAAGCGTTCCCCTTCTCCGCCTAATACGGAGTTCTTTACTTGATACCCGCTCCGAGTTACTGATTGAAATGGTTCCCACACAATATTATACAAGCTCTCCGCTTGTCGTGTATCCCCCACTAGGTTTTCCACTGACTATGTATACCCTTAGGTATCTTTAATTACATAGCCTTATACTAGTTATGCTTACCATAATGGGTGTCTTTAATTACATAACTTCATTACATTATCTATCGGTTATGTATACCACTAGGTGTCTTTAATTACATAACCTTATTACATTATCTACTGGTTATGTATACCACTAGGCGTCTTTATTTACATAACCTTAATGGGTTAAGTTCGTGGGCCTATATATATATATATATATATATATATATATATATATATATATATATATATATATTACCCACCCCCTTTAATTTACTTAACCCACCACTACCCATCCAATTTTACTTAATCTAACTTAAGTCCATAGTCATATTAAATTAGGTTAAGTAGTCCATTTCATTATCATGTCCAATTATGGTTATAATGGGCTAGACCTCCCATATTAGGCCTACAACGTGTGGATGTTGGATATGCCGGTCAGGTCTAGGCAGTCTTATTCCACAATTAGGCCTAATCTTGTGTCTTATCCCAATTCATATTTGCGTACTTAGACCTCCCACATTAGGTTCAACATTAGTGGGTGCTGGATATGCCGGTCGGGTCCGAGAAGACTTCCACCACTAATGTAACCTAACCTCGTGTCATAAGTACAATTTACAATTCTTAATTGTAAATTACTAAACATTCCAAAATTAATCCAAATCTACCTATGTCATTATTGGTAACTATATCTATGTTTTCCCCATTTGAATTGCAAGTCCCATTTCATATAAACATCGCATAAATCATGACAATTATAATCCCTTTTTCTCCGTTTCATCTCTAATGTGTTTGTACGTACTTTGGTAGCATTTAGGCTATAAAGTAGCCTAGTTATAACAATGAAAAGGAAATATGATGAAGGTGATAGTTTCAACATATCTTAGCATAAACATAAACTGGTATGATAACAAAGTGAATGGTCATGTAATCATCATGGCAAGGTAGGCATAAAAGTGATGAACCTGCAACAACTACGACGTCAAGGCAACATGATCAGATCTAAATTAACCATAAGGTGTCCAATTATTTAGGTCTAGCATAGCAAGGGTGACATAGTAACATGTTTAGACCTAAAGATGGATTCACATGTCAAGTTTATAACATATCTCAATGGATCACAATATGACAGGTGAAAGGTGATTAACATAAAGATCTAGATCTAAGTAATGTTACAACTATCCCAATTAATAGATGTACATCCACTATAATCATGGTTACAAGTCAAGATCCACATAAGTAACATAATCAAATCACCATGATTTTATTAGATGTAGGAAAATAGATCTGTCATAACATAGTATAGGATTTCATATTAACACAGAATCATACTTTACAACATATCTAATTCATAGTCTTTCAAAGTATACTTTTATTTATCTAAACTTAAAAGTAATCTAGAAACTCACAGCATTAGGTTTAGAGAATTTAGGAAGTACGGTTCTTGAATCTCTGAATTGGGTTTGTAGAATATGTTATTGTAGAAAACGGTTCAGTTTGCACTCCAGCAGCATATAGCCTCCATGACTCCCAACGAAGAAAATATGAGAAATATGACATGTATATATAGCTTCCAGACCCCCTGAAATCGAGTGCCACCTCAGCCCTAGGGGTGTCGACACCACTGTGGGAGGGTCGACCACCCAGAGCGAGAATTTTGCCACTCAGAGGAATTTTTCGAATTTTATCCTTTGGATAGGATTCCGACTCATCTCTGACTCATGCGTATATATATAATATTTCTGTGCATATACAAACTTAAAACCTTCATAACTTCTTCGTACGGTGTCCGTTTTATGCAAACAAAACATCTATCTTGACTAGAATTTCAAGACGAACGCAATGGTGCAGTCCGTTTCCTCTAATTCTGAAATTAAATTAATTATTATTTAATTTATTCTGTTTAATTTCGTTAAAAATTCGGGTTATTACATTCTTCCTTACTCAAAAGATTTCATCGCCGAAATCTCTAGTTGAGAAGAATGCGTATCCTACCATCCATTATCCATCTACTCATACACCAATCACTGGCATCCATTTTTCTTAAATATTTCTAATTATTTTATGAATATATGAAAAGGTATGTGTATATGTCCCAACACTAATGCGAAGATAAGGCGGTCTACTGATTCAGTTGACCTCCTTAATGTAATGTATATTAGTGCCATGAATCCAATATGTATGCAAATAAACCTACTGTATCATATAATTTCTATATGTGTGCACACCCATTCATCAAAATGCGACATCCATATGCCAGTTCATCCATTTCCATCCATAAAAGGAAAGAAAATGAACACACATCCATATGCAATATGAAAGTGATTGAGCCGATCGTAGTGCCTAATGTGTGTGTATATGCGTCCACATGCAACCACTAGCAAACACTTGCATCCACTTGCATCCATCAAACATAACATGTTTCAAACACATGTTTACGTCCATAGGATTCCTATGTAAAGGTCAAAATTACGATGGATAAGGTATATTCTATTAACAAAAACAAGTACTGATAAAACTTAGGAAAGGAGTTAAGAACATACCCTTGAAAAGAAAAGGGTACGAAGTAAGAATCTTGTCTTCGGTCTCCCAAGTCGCATCTTCTGGGTTGTCCCCCCATTGAACCTTTAGCAACTTGATTTCCTTATTGCACAGCTTCTTAACCTCTGACCCAAGAATACGGGTAGGGACTCGTCTTACTGTCGCCTCCCGTTCCACTTCGACTTCTTCCAACATGCCCAGCTTAACAACTTCCGTAGTGTCATATAGGCACTTCCGTAGATGAGAGACATGGAAAACGTCATAAACACCAGATAGATTTTCTGGGAGCTTTACTCTGTAGGCCATTTGGCCAATCCTTTCGGTTATGGGAAATGGTCCCACAAACATAGGTGCCAACTTCCCTACTGATCCGAAGCGAACCATTCCTCAGAGGTGATACTTTGATAAAAACTAAGACTCCCACTTCGAATTCTATGTTAGTCCTTCTCTTGTCTGCATAGTAATTCTTCCTATCTTAATCTGTCTTCATCCGCCGTCGAATAAGGTTAATCTTTTCGGACGTTTCCCTAACCATATCTGGTCCAACTAATAATCTTTTTGTAGATTCCACCCAACAAGTTGGCGATCTACATGGTCGTCCATACAATGCTTCGAAGGGTGCCATGCCGATGCTAGCCTAAAAACTGTTATTCTAGGCAAACTCTATTAAAGGAAGATGCTCTTCCCAAGTCCCTCCGAATTCTAGGATACACAGCCTTAAAAGATCTTCTAGAATCCTATTCACCCTCTCCGTCTGCCCATCGGTCTGAGGATGATAAGCAGTGCTAAAAAAACTGTGTATCTAATGCTTCTTGCTAGCTTCTCCAAAATTCGCTGGTATAGATGGGGTCACGATCGCTTATGATGCTAGAAGGTACTCCGTGAAGACGAACTATCTCTCGGACATAAATTACTGCCAACCATGATGATGTCCTCTTACTCTTAATTGGAATAAAGTGGACGCTCTTAGTGAGTCTATCCACTATCACCCAAATACTGGTATTACCTCTCTTTGATCTAGGCAAACCATCTATGAAATCCATAGAGACGCTCTCCCATTTCCACTGCGGAACCTCCAACGGATGAAGTAAACCATCGGGCTTCTTTTGCTCTGCTTTGACTTGCTGGCAAACTAAACATTGAAAAATAAATTTGGCCACATCCTTCTTCATCCCAGCCCAAAAGAAAACCCTCTTCATATCCCTGTACATCTTGTCGCCGCCTGGATGAATGGTCATCTTAGAATGTTGGGCTTCTTCTAGGACTGCCTTTATTAAGCTTTCAGTTTGAGGAACACAAAGCCTTCCATCTCATCGCAACCACCTCTTTTCAACTATGGAATACCTACTGAGGTTATTAGAAGTCTCCCCTCTTCTGAGCTTATCAATGATGTCTAAAATCTATGGGTCACCTTGTTGCGAAGCTCCTATCTGATCCACAAGAGTCGGTCGTATCTCCAAGGATGCAAACAAATTAGGAAAAACCTCGATGGGGGGGTCTATATTCAGAAGCTGATATGAACTCCAAGTTCTTTCTTTCCATAAACAGAGGACTCAGGGCCACCCTGTGCCAACTTAGTGTGTCTGCCACCACATTAACCTTGCCAGTGGTATAAGAAATCTCAAAATCATATGAAGCTAAGAACTCCATCCACCGTTGTTGCCTAAAGTTTAGATCCTTCTGTGAGAATATATACATGAGAGATTTATGATCGGTGTATAACTCAAACTTTTCTCCAAGTAAATAATGACGCAACGTCTTTAGCGCGAATACTATGGCAGCTAGCTCTATATCATTGGTGGGGTATACTTCTCATAAACTCTTAACTGTCTTCCCCCATAACATATTACTTTCCCTTCTTGCATTAGCACTACACCCAGCCCTGTACCACATGCATCAGTGTAAACAATAAACACTTTACTCCCATCGGGCAAGGTCAAGACTTGGGCTATTGTCAGAGCCTTCTTCAGTCATTGGAAAGCAACGTCACAGTCTATGTCCTATGAAAATGCCAAATTCTTCTTTGTCAGCCTGGTGAGAGGGGCTGATATCTTTGCGAAGTCCTTAATGATCTTCCTATAATAACCTGCCAACCCAAGAAAGCTTCTCACCTCAGTTAAATTTTAGGAATCTGCCAATCTTGTACTGCAATAACCTTCGCGGGATCTACAACTATCCCTTCATTGGAGACTACATGCCCCAAGAATCTCACCTCCTTTCTACAGAAATGGCATTCAGAGAACTTTGCTTTAGTTGATGGTCACAGATAGTTTTCAAAACTTCTCCCAAATTTTGGGCATGCTCTTCTTTACTCTTGGAGAAGATCAAAATATCATCAGCGAAGACTACGACGAATTTTTTTAGGAACTCCCCAAACACCCTACTCAAATATGCTTCGTCTGATAAACCCTTTTTCAAGTTGCTCCCCTACTTGCTTACTCAGCTTCCTCCTTTCCCTTGGAGCCATATCACGTACTGGTAATGCAAATGCCCTTGATTGTCCACCAAATATATGTGGAAGTCAATTTCGCGCCTTAGAGGTAAACCCCGTACCTCATCAAAAACATCTGAATAATCTCGAACCACTGGAACAGATTGCAAATCATCTATGGATGCGTCTAGAGACTCTAGGAAGCTAATAATAACAGACCCTTGAGGGTCACAAGAAACTTCGGGGGTCTTCCCACGACAAGTCGGGAGTCTAACAACCCTCCTCTCACAATCCAGAGTGGCCCCATACGTGGTAAGCCAATCCGTTCCTAGAATCAACCCATAGCCCATAAACCCAAGAACATACGCATCACATTCAAATTCGACGCCTAACACAGGTATTTTCAAACCCTGACAAATCATCGACAAATGAGCCGAACCACCAATAGGGTTTGAAACAACTACGTGATCTACTACCATACTGTTAATTAAGTGTAGAGATTCAACCATAGAACTAGATATAAACAAGTGTGAAGCACCAGAATAAAAAAGTGTTCTAACTAGATAGTTTGAAAGAGAAACTAAACTTTCTATGGAAATTTTCTACCTCTTTCAGGAGAACTGATCGCGAGAGCATGCACCTGCCCTCCATAAGTCCCTGCTCTTCGACCTTGTCCCTGTGATCCCTGTATCTTCAGGCACTCTTTAGAGAAGTGTCCGACCTCTCCGCAATTAAAGCAATTGGCCTTCCTTCTCTTACAATTTTTGATCAGGTCGCCCTCCTTTCCACAATTGTGACATTTTCTCTTATCCTTGCCTTTATCATCTTTCCCTCCTTTCTTCTACTGTTGCTGTTGTTGCTGCCCTTTCTTGGGCCATACCTTCTTATTCTACGATGTCCCCTCAGCTTTTGTTTCCATCTTTTCTCCCTTGTCCTCCTCATACATTAGGGCCATATCAACAAGCTTTTCAAAGGTGGCCCCTATTGGAAGATAGGACATAGCTAAACCATGCAGAGGCTCATTCAACCCCTTAGCAAACCGCAAAGCTCTTTTGTGCGGTGTATCCACCAACTCTAACCCGAACCTGGCCAGGTAGTTGAACTTGTTCACATACTCCTTCACCGTCAAATTTCCTTGTTTGAGTGTTAAGGACCTCTCCATCTATACACTTCTCTTCGCTTGGGAATGAAATTTCATTTCGAACCTCTATCTAAAGTCTTCCCAAGTTTCTACCGGACGTCTGGCTTGGGTGATTTTCCACAAAAATGAGGCTTCGTCCTTTAACAACCAAGCAGCTAATTGAATTTTCCTTCGGTCCTTCACTTCAAAGATTACGAATAAGTCCTCTGTCTCCTTTAGCCAATTCCTAGCTTCTGTGAATGTCTCATTCCCATGGAATGGCCTTCCTCCCATAGCTCGGATGTCTTTGCAGATCTTGGCAAAGTTGTCAGCTTTTGGAAGGGGAGAAGGAGGAATAACTAGTGCAACCGGGGGAGGAAAGTCTCTTTGGCCTTCGGCTGACGCCGTGGTCTCCAAATACCTCCGGAATCATCCGAGTATTGTGATGCCTTCTGGGAGATTATGGGTGTTTTGTTCCCCAAACGTGTTGAAAAAGGGAAAAGGAAGAAATTTAGATTATGGACCGAAGGATAATACATATGGCTTTTTGGGGAACGTTTTTCAAAATAGAATTTTGTTTTGAAAATGCTTTTCTTTTAAAACCTTTTTGAAAATAATTTCCGAAAACTTTTATCTAATCGGGTAACCTTCAGCAATAGAAAATTTAAACTTTTATTTCAAGCATAAGTCATAATACCATGGTCCACAATTTCGTAAGTCATAAAAACCATTACAATAAAATAACTTATGTCTTGCACCATCAGAGTACATAAGTAAATAAATAGCATCATTCCCTCAATAAAAGAGTTAAGCTATAGTAGAGACAAGAACTTGAGCCATACTTTAGAAGTAGCTCCTAGCAAGATGATATTTGATTCCTGATTAAGTCTGAGTGTTTCCTTCCTGAGAACCTGTGGGGGAGGGGGACGAAAGAAAGTAGGAGAAACAACAGGGTTAGACATAAAGTCTGGCGAGTCTAGTTACTTTTAGCCAGTAGATAAGTAAAAGCAACATGATAAGCATATAAAGTGGATAAGAGAGATCACTACATAAATGGCAGTTTGACAAGGTAAGCAAGTTAAAGTGTATGTGCCTCACTAATGATTACTCTGCACTACTACCAGTATAACTGAAATGAGATGATCCCTTCCACTATAAGTTGGTAGGCTTAGGTCATACGTCCAAGTATACCCTAACCCCTACCCTAATCGATCAGCTCCCTACCCTGTAGATATCTTGTGCTGGCCCCAAAGCAGAAGGTATCACTTCCTAAAGTGGCAACCCATGGTGTGCACAACCATATCTATTGGTGTCACGGCCCTCTGCCCGGCTCATGCACGCAAATGTCCCCACTCGGTTTGTGCAGCCCACACCATCCGTCTCATTTGGATCTCTTACGATTAATCAGTAAGCGTACCCCTTCTCCGCCTAGTATGGAGTTCTTTACTTTATACCAACTCCGGGTTACTGACTGAAATGGGTCCCACACAATATGATACAAGCTCTCCCCCTTGTCTTGTATCCCCCACTAGGTTTTCCATTGACTATGTATACCCTTAGGTTTCTTTGATTACTTAGCTTTATACTAGTTATGCTTACCCTAAAGGGTGTCTTTAATTACATAACTTCATTACATTATCTATCGGTTATGTATACCACTAGGTGTCTTTAATTACAAAACCTTATTACATTATCTACTGGTTATGTATACCATTAGGTGTCTTTAATTACATAACCTTATTGGGTTTAGTTCGTGCCCCTCTAATTTACTTAGCCCAGTTTCAACATATCTTGGCATAAACATAATCATAAACCGGTATGATAACAAGGTGAATGGTCATGTAATCATCATGGCAACATAGGCATAAAAGTGATGAACTTGCAACAACCACGATGTCAAAGCAACATGATGAGACCTAAATTAACCATAAGGTGTCTAATTATTTAGATCTAGCATAGTAAGGGTGACATAGTGACATGTTTAGATCTATATATGGATTTACATGTCCAGTTTGTAACATATCTCAATGGATCACAATGTGATAGGTGAAAGGTGATTAACATAAAGATCTGGATCCAAGTAATGTTACAACTATCCCAGTTAATAGATGTACATCCACCATAATCATGGTTACAAGTTAAGATCCACATAAGTAACATAATCAAATCACCATGATTTTATTAGATGTAGGAAAATAGATCTGTCATAACATTGTATAGGATTTCATATTAACACAGAATCATACTTTACAAAATATCTAATTCATAGTCTTTCAAAGTATACTTTTATTTAACTAAACTCAAAAGTAAGCTAGAAACTCACAGCGTTAGGTTTAGAGAATTTATGAAGAATGGATCTAGAATTTCTGAATTGGATTTGTAGAATATGTTGTTGTAGAAAACGGTTCAGTTTGCACTCCAATAGTATATGGCCTCCATGACTCCCAATGAAGAAAATATGAGAAATGGGACACGTATATATAGCTGCCAGACCCCCTGAAACCGAGCGCATGTCAGCCCTAGGCGTGTCGACACCCGTATGGTGGGTCAACCCCTAGGTCGACACCCCTTCAGGGGATCGACACCCCTCTAGGGGATCAACCCCCTAGAGCGGGAATTTTGCCGCTCTGAGGAATTTTTCAAATTTGAATCCTCTGGATAGGATTCTGAATCATCTCTGACCCACCTCTGACTCATGCATGTATATAAAATATTTTTGTGCGTATACAAACTTAAAACCTTCATAACTTCTTCATACTTTGTCCGTTTTACGCAAACAAAACGTCTATCTTGAACAGAATTTCGAGACGAACGCAATGGTGCAGTCCTTTTCCTCTAATTCTGAATTTTAAATTAATTTTTATTTAATTTATTCTCCTTAATGTCGTTAAAAATTCGATGTGTTACACAATATTACTTAGTCATTTACCTAAATATAGTTATTCCAAAATATTAACCCATAGGTTAATTACAACTTCATTTTCTTATAAAACTGATTTAAACGTCAAATCCTTAATATATAATCATTTTACAATATTTTTGATAAAACTCATTTATAAACATCGATTGAATTTAAAAACTTCATTATAACATATAAAATGTAATTAAAATCTCGTTTCAGTTATATAATTATATTAAAACTTAACTTCATTAATTTACCTAATGGAAAATCACCATTTCAACAAAAAAGTGGATTTTAGGCCATTTGCTGCCAATCCCTCAATCAATACTATATATTGATTCAAATCACAACAATGTTGAATTCGAATTCAACGTTCAATAATAAAAAAGGTTTTAACATCAATGAGGTTCAAACAATTCATATATAAATAATATAAAAACATAACGACATACATGATATTTGAGGAATTCGGTTGGATTGCTCCAACCTGTTCTTCCCTGCATCACAATTCATTATAAAATTTCATAACAATATATAAGATAGAATTTCAATCCAATATAACAAACATCGATAATTAATGTTAACCATTAGATCAACAATAGGCATCCAAACATCCAATTAATACTATCGACGATTAAATTAAATTATATGAATTTAACCACATCATAGAATCCTGGAAAAGTGTGAGAGTTAACTCACATTTATTTCTTTTGATGATTTCAGTGTTGTTTTAATCTAATTTTAAACAGATGTTTAAAATTGAATGGAACTCTGATTGCGTCTGATTTCCTCTGAACATGCTCAGCAGCGTAGGCCTTATTCATACGATCCCAAAATATCTTGTTTCATCTAATTCTGCTAACGAACTAATAGATTACATTTTTCAATTGAATTAAAATAACTTAATAAGTTATTAATAATTACTAATAGGTTTAATTACTATTTCAACTTTATTTACCAATGATAAACACAATAAGGCCATCGTTTCATTTTTCTTCCAAACCGCAAATTCCTTCCACCTCATTTAAAAATGAACATCGAGCTTCCTTCAAATGGACGCCAGCACCTCCATTAGCCGGACCACCAGACCTCAGCTCCACCGCCATCTCCACATCGTCCAGCATCACCGTGCCTTAGGCACACCTCCCAAAATTTCTAATGTCGCCTGAAAGTTGTTAATTACCATTTGAGATCACCATTTCTTCCAACGTACCATTCAAAGCCATCTGACTCCCCCATAACCAACCTCAACCCAGTCATCATCCTTTTGCAAAGATACAAGTCCCCATTGTCATTGAATTTTCAATTCCAACCCCTTGTTATAGTCACCGTGTACATCAGAGACGCCTCCCCAAGTACAGTATGAAACAAACCACGCACGCATCCCCACAAATCTCACAAATATATATTATATGCAACATAGTGTTTTGGTGATCGAAGTGAAGGAAGAAATTTTGTGGAAGGGTGTTGCTGCATTTTGAAAGATGTGGAGAAGAGAGATGGAGACTTCACTCCCGTTAGTTGTGTGAAAGAAATAAGAAATAAATAAGGAAAGAGGTGTTTATTTCCTTGCATTCGACATTTGCAGATAGGAAGAAAGGGAATATTTAGCCATGAATTTTTTTAGGAGCAGTAGTTTGGTTCAAATGAATTGAAAAAAGGGGTTGATGTAGTTATATATAAGAGGGAGGATGGAGTTGCACATGAAAATCCAAAGAAACTTCGGCAACCACATGAGGGTTGCAGAGAATTAAATGTTGAGATGACGAATGATTTTTATTCATTGAGGTGACTAAGGATTTTTATTTGAAAATGACTGACGATTTTTATTCGTACCTATCACTATTTCTAACGATGTTTATTGCTTATCGTGCCTACATACAAACTCCGTTTATGACAAAAATGGACGTCATGTATAATTTGACGTTACAGTCCTAGTGAAACTTATGTCGTCAAATTCCAAGTCTTTTTGCTCAAACAGCACTCATTCGAGTCCAAATAGTTGATTTATTTGCATTTAATTTGTCACGCTCGCAAAATAACTCTGATTGGAACGAAACTTGAAACCTAGCAATAATTAGCTATTACAAACTTAATAAAATTCTTTTGGTTAAAACTAAGGTTGTTTGAACAAAGTCGCTTTTAAAGGGTCCAAACTAAATTCAAATAAATTAATTTTAAAACACCTTAATATAATGATAATAAAATATTATTATCGGTGATACTTGAGCAGAATTTCATATACTTTCAAAATAATATATCTCGGGTTGAATTTCAAACCAAACCGATATTCAATATATTAACAATCCTTTTATTTTATATAATAAACCGTTATAATTTACAAAATGAATTCCATAATGACTATTGGAAAATTTGATTTGGGCATAAAATAAAATCAATAACATGAAAACTTGATTTTTCTCCTTCACTAGAAAAAATATTATCCAATAGATTCGGATGTTTCTTGTTTCAAAGAAATCCGACTTATATCGGATCTTGTACAACCATTTAAGTTCAAAATGTTATATTACGAACTATCGTGCTGTTGTAGCTCGTTTTATAATAAAATTGTAAATTATAGGTTCTAACATCGTTTAATAAATGGGTACGCTAATATAATTCAACATAAACTAAAATAAATATTTTTATATTGTCCAATTTACATTATATAGCAAATTTTACTAATCCCGACTATTTCAGAATTAAATTATTATTATTTATATTAATAAAATACTCAAAATTATTAAATTTCAAGTCATTAAATTTCTAAAACAATGTTTAAAACCATTTTAAATATAAATTTAGATGGTTAAAAATCTGGGCTGTTACAGGAATTTTTATCTAAAGTTGGACAGAAATGAAATTTGAGTATATATAAAAAACTTTTGAAAAGGTGAAAACGATTTTGAAAGAGTTTTGGTTTGAAATTGGTTTGTTCAAATTTGAAATCGATTTGAATAATAACTTCAAAATTGAATTTGATATATAAATGATGTTTTTAACTCGAACTGATTTTTGCATTAGTCTTTTATAACATTTAATTTGATTCCTGCAAATTTGTATTTCAAAAGATTTAATTTTGAAAAATAATAATATTTAAATATTTAAATATTCACATTTTGATTTATAATTGAATTTGAAGTTGGAATTGGAAAATATTACTTTAAAATGAGTTTATGTATGTTTTATGAAGTTTACAAATATATTTGAAGTGAATTGGATGAGTTATATTTAAAAAAAAATGGTCTGAATAGGGCTAGTCGCGTTGCGGCATTCACGAATTTTGACCATAAATTTTAAATGACTATAACTTATGCAATTTAAATCAGATTTATTCAAAATGAAAAACAATTCTAATGATAATAGTTTTCAAATAGAAAACGAAATTTCGGATTTCAATTTGTGGAATTTTCAATTATGTCCAAAAAACTTTTTAAAAAAAGGGGGTTTTGCAGTTCAATAACCGTAATTGGAAATCAGTATAAACGGCTTTACAAAAATATAGAAAAATTACAATAAGTCATAATAAATAATTTTAAAGTGATTCGGGGGTAAGAAATGTGAAGTTTTGAACTGTAATTTGATTTTGGGGGTTTTTAAAACCTAATTAACCGAATACGATGAAAACGATGTTTTGGAAATCTAAATTTCAAATGGAATAAAATTTTCAACTTTAAGTTTATCGGATTTAGTCGGAAATAATTGTTGATTCCATAGGTAAAACTCATACTACTCGGGGAATTTAAAAGGTGGATACACCGCTATTCCGCTTATAGTATTTGTTGAATATAGGGATTGATATTGAATATTAGATGATATGATTTCCACTTAAATTTTATATTTGATATCAACTATTTTCGGGTTGTTGTGGATGATGTCTTTAATAACATCATCCTTTGTAATGACCCGGGGAATTCGACGCCCGAATTTCGACAATAATACATAAAACCAGTATTACTTGCCAGAACCCAAGTATCGAAAACACCAGATAGTTATTAAAAAGGGATTAGAGGGTGAGATAAGAAAGAAAGAAATATTAGAATAGAAGAAGAACCAACTAACCAACACAACACTGAGTCTCACATCGCAGCGGAACAAAATATAATATAGAAATAAATCTTAATTGAGAGCTTTGGAATAAATACTTACAATCATCAGAGTATATCAATACATTTGGACAGTTATAATAATTCTGTCCTCACATATAACACAAAGCTGAATAAATATATATCATACATCAGAACTCATCCAGCTTATCTTTGAACTTCACAACATCTGATAACCTAAACCTATAAAACCCGGTTTAACCCAAGCATTACAAATGTCGGATCAGTCCGGTGAACCAGAGTGAGAAAACTCCTTAAGTTTATAAGCAGCATCCAACTTGATTTTAAAGTCAAACCATTTCTTTTCGAAAGAAAAAGATAATTATAAAACCAATCCACACATAAAAACAAATGGTTTTTACCTTATGATAACCCAAAACATTTTGAAATCAATATCTTATTCTGATATTACAATAGTGTCTAAATACAAATAAATAGCAATCTAGCAGAATGCTTGCTTCTCATGCTCAACATATATAGTACACTATCAAAACCGCTGGCTCTTACTGGAGAATGGATTCCAACTGGCAAGGTATGGGACCACCTTCCAATAGTGTATCTGTAGAGAGGAATACACCGGGTTCAATAAGAACATCTTGCAGTCCAAGCTAAACATGACTGACCCATTACTTTGCTTGAGAGTACCGAATGTATTATCACCTACGGTTGGACTCAGACCACGGTTTCGCGAAAGGGACAACATCGAATAGAATAAAGAAGCAAAATGGAATTTCTCTAGATCAGGTGACAATACGCCCAAATTGGGAGCGACCCACTTAGCTATGCGACCTACCCGATTTTATACCGTTTCCCAGTTGTGAGGCTTGAGGTTATAATTGGCTTTTTAAGAACATCATAATAACTTTGAATGCTACATCATCAGATCCTCCAAATCACTAATTGACGTTCACAAAAATATTATGGGTGTTTATACTAAGAGGAGGTGTCTTCCCTGCCACCTACAGAAATATGTTTGTAAAAATGAACGTATGTAATTCTTAAGAAATACTCTGTCAAATATTCGTCCATACAAGTCATTCGGGAATAGGAAGAACCGAAGGCACCCTCCTACCACATCCTAGGAATCACCCTATAGATCGCTAGCGAGTAGTCCTTGCAAATCCATGGATTTCAACCACGACAGAACCACAACATATCTCTGGTTATAAAATATAGCTTAAGTTATCATATAGTAGACTTTGAAAACATATGGGGTTAACAAGAGATTCTAAGCAGTCCTTCTGTTTCGCGAAGATCTATGGTCTTTAGTTGCTCCACCTTGATCAGCGTCAACATATTCTCAATTTCTTTTTTGCTGGTCCAAATGGTTTTCGAATATAATTTGATCCCTGTCTTATCGTACCAACAATCATATAGGTCAGATTTGATAGTCGGTTAATTAACTATCAAATAAACAACCATTCAATCATAAAAATAAAATGAATATACTATTTTAGTGCTTAGCATCATTTGGCCTTTAATTATAACTAAATAAAACTGCTTAACTTTTCAATATATCAAAACATAGTATTTACTTTTATTTTTATATAAAAGTATACGCAAATTCATTTCATAGAATATAAGGAAAAATATCTTAAACCCATCTCATATTTCCATTTTCTATCATTTGCAAAACATTTTCTACAGCATTATTTATCATCCATAACTCAGAAATCAATTCAACTTATTATTCGTAAAACAATGTTACGAAATCACTTTTGTTTCATTACTTAAAAAAATAACCATCACATATTTATTTAGAATAAACTCAATCAAAAACTGATCTCCTTACTTCGAAAATATCATTATACTTTCACCAATCTCCTGTTATTTCCTTTATATTGGAAATATTATATATATATATATATATATATACACACACACATACACACACACGTACATACTTAACTTCTTTTTAATTCCCTTTACTTAACTCCTTATCAACCCATATTATTTCACTTCTAATCCATTCAACCATTTTCAATTTGAAAATCTTGTTTCCATTCCATTCATTCCACTTAATTTCATTATTAAGTATCATCAACTCAAAATCAACTTTTTAACTTCATGCCCCATTTATAAACCTTATTCATACAACTCGGGTTTAATATGAGACCCTTTTTATCGTGATTTACCCTTAGTTACTTCAAACATTAAATAAAACGTTTATTCAAGCTATCGCAACAATCCCAAATCTCTTTTATAACTTCGATATAAAACTCGAGTTCGATATAAAACTCATTCATAATCTATTTTCAAAACTCAACCATATTCCATTCCAAATTGGTTAGTTACCTAAATGTATTTAATTTAAGAGTAATTACTTAAATTATAATTAACTAAAATAACAATTTACCTCATCATTAACCACAGAAGAAGTAGTTAAATTTTTTATCAATAAAAAAAATTCTCTATTTAAAATCTTATTAAAATTAACAAATATTCGTTAACGAGTTTTATTAGATTTATTTAACAATAAACTAATTTAATTTAATAATCAATCCCCATAAAAGAGATTGACTTAGTTAACTCAAAACACAGTTATCTCCTTAACCAATTCCAATTAATTCTCTCTTTAAATTAATTAATTTAAATAATTTTAATTAATCCAACTCTTAACCTGTTAGGTTAATTTCTGCTTATCTGCTCATAATTCTTATTAACATAAGAATTTGTTTTATAAAACAATTTAATAATGACTTATAAGCTTTGTATAATAAATAATAAATAATTATTTCCTTCAAAATATCTTTCAATAAAAATAATAGAATTAAAAATATATTTCAGTTATAAAATTAATTTATAACTTTATTTCTATTGATTCACCTGACGGTAAATCAATATTTATAAAACAATTGATTTGTAGGCCATATGCTACCAATTACCTAACCAATATTACCCATTGGTTAACAATAAAACAAACTCGAACTCAGATTCAACAATCAGTAAACAAATTAATCATCTAATCAAGTTGATCAAACAGTTCATATAATTGCAATATGAAAATGAACAATAAATTTGAGGAATCCAGTTGGATCCATCCAACCAGTTTTCCCTGCATCCAAATTAGTTGCCTCAAATTCAATTCAATAAACATATATAATACTCAACAATAAATAAATAACAGTAATCCAAGCATCCATATTTTTATTTGATACGTTTATATTATTATAAACGTAACCAATAAGTTAAGTTACCTAATTTGGAATATAATCGATAAAATAAAAATTGGATTTCATTTAAATTAAACAAACATTAAATCAACCAATTCATCCAATATATATATAAAACCATTTAGCACACAACAAACAATTATAAACCATAGCACATAAATTAAATCTAATTTATATAAAATATAAGTAGGTTAAATATTGAGTGAGTTATAATAACTTTGATTCTGCTCGTTCGCTGCAGCAGTTTGGTTGCAGTTAAATTAAACATCGTTTAATTTAACTGAAATATCTAGCTATCGTCGTCCGTGCCCAAAACAGTTCCAGAACGTTGTGCTCATTAATACGATTCTAGTGTAGCTAGTATTGTTCAATTCCAACACCCTAATAAAAGTTGATAACATTATTAGTTATCAATTTAATTAAAACAATTTAATTCTTAATTAGCTAAACATTTACTGATTATTCTATTTATGTTAAATGCGGGCCTTTAAATTTTACCCTGCTTTGATCGACTATTTCGTGCCTTCCCCCATGTACGAACCATCGTCTTCATTCCAATTACATTACATCTTCCAAACACACTTCTGCTTCTTGTCCCAGAAGCAACGTCTTGAACTTCATTCCACATATGATCAGTGCTGAAGCACTTCGTCAAGACTTCCACCACACCGTACTCATCTAAAGCTCCCTTTATTTCACGCAATACGGTTGTTTCTTTTCCTTTTTTTTTCTTTTCTAGGACAATAGTCCAACGACAACCCTTTCATTCCTTATTCTTCTTCCCATACCTGCTAAACTTCCCCTCACGTATTCTTTCTGCCTCTCGTCCACACAAAAATATAACCCATCCTTTTGTTCTTCGTTCTAGGTAATTTTCCCTACTTAACAATATTTCACTACGTCTACTTATATCATTTTCGCCCACCTCCTACTGTTGTTGTTGTCCTTCTTCCCATCGCAGTTCAGCACCGCTCCCCTTCATTGAACCGCTGACCCACGCCTTCATTCCAGCTGACCCTCCATGCAAGAAATAGAAAACAACCACCTGTTGCACTTTACGTTTAAATACTCCATCCCCTTAATCTTCTGTTTATCGTAAATATGCCCCGTCCTATATATTTTTTCCCATTGTGCACGTCTTCTTGCTTACTGTGTCTTCAAACCCCTATGCATGAAACCACATTAACCCTCACCATGACGCTGCAGCAACACCGTCCTTTCACCAAGCTCGTAGCCAACCTCCTCACCACGTCGTCCAGGCAGCTTACGTTTGTTATATATATTTCCCTTTTTTCCTCTACTGTTGCCAAACACAGCATATATAATATGTAACACCCCGTAATTTTAGAACATTAAAATTCACAAATTAAAGTATACTTAATTTTTAGAAAAGAATTAAGTGAAATGGGTTACACAGAGAAATATATATATTGATATATATATATATACATATATATATATATATATAAATTGAAAATTAAATAAATAAATATGCGAAAAAGTTCAAAACAGTGAATTGGGAGGGGGAATAACCGAACCGGCCCATTTTTGAGGTCGACCCAAGCCCCGCTGGGTCGACTAGGGTTAATCCAGGGTGTTTGGCTGTCAACCCGTGGGCCAATTCGCTCAAATGCAGATTTTGTATTTGATTGGTTCTCATGGTTCAGGGTTAATCTAATGGTCCTAAATAACTTCCTACACCTATAAATACACCCTAATGCTAACCCTAAACCTAATTAAAATAGAATAGTTACTGTCGCCATGGAAATCAATGGAGCCGCCGCCAACTAAGAAAGAGGAAAAGCAAATTCAATTCTAATTCTCTCAACCCTAAAGCAAAGCAAAACTCTCTCTTTTCTTCTCTAAATTGTGAGTATGATGATCTTAACAAGATTATTATCATTTTAATTAGGTTGAGTTATGAATGGATTATGAGTAGATGATGTGAATTATCATATATGTTGCTGTAAACCCCTTTTGCTATCATGTATAGTGTAAATCCAATATTATGTGATGATGATATCTTATATGTTGTAAATCATGCTATGATGATGTTATGTATGTTGAAAGTTTCTATGCTAAGTTGTGATGAATCATACATGTTAAAAAGGCCATGATGTTACCATCTATGCTAGTTAGTTCATATTAATTAAATCATCTTGTTTGGGTTATGTTGATCTATATGACAAGTCACATATGCAAGTTAGATTGATTAGAAAAGTTATGAACATATGCCAAGACATCTATTATGACATCTAGAATTATGCTATGACATATGTGATATCCTATGCTAGTTCACACCATCATTATGTTGCCTAAAAACCCCATATGCAAGTTTATGTATAGATTTGGGCTATGATCATATCATGTAAATTGAGACATTTAACAAGTTGACACCTTTTGATCCTTAACATGTGTAGTTTATGCAAGTTTCACCCCTATTATGATTAGATTTATTTTAATTGTCTATATGTTGTGATAATTTATCTTTGTGCTAGGTGTTAGACTATACAAGTCTAGCCTATATTATGCGTTGAATAAGCGAACGTATAAACGTGGGGTAGGGGTAATATTAAGGATTTAATATTAAAAAGTTGGGGTGCAATTGATATGATTTTGCATGCCATAAGTGGATGGCCATAATTGAGTCAATTATGGACATCATTAAAAGTTGACTTAATTAATAATTTGAATAGGGAATTATTAAAACTGGGGTAAAAGATTTTAAGTGTTAATCAATGCTTAGGACACGAGGTTGGACTCGTTTGTGACGTAAACCTGCCCGGACCCGCCCGGCAAATCCAGTGGTCACAAATGTCAGCCCAATGTGAGAGGTCCTAGGCCTAAACTAAAGCATAACGGTTGTAAAGACACGAGGTTAGACTCTTTTATGGTGTAAGACTGCCCGGACCCGCTCGGCAAATCCAGCTGCCATAAATGCCATCTTTATGAGGTTATGGCCTAAATGAATTAAGAAATACTTAACCAGATAAACATGTAAGGTGGGACATGGGGGTTAAGTAGGTGCCTTGGGTGGCATGAGGAATCTAGGGGGTGCCCTTAGTGGCATGTGAAATACGATTAGTAAGACTTAACCAAACACACATGTAAATGAACATGACTAAGAGGGTTAAGTGGGATATACTAGTGACAAGCATAGGTGGGTAGCTTGTGGGGGCCCATTTCGACCAGTATCCCAAACGTATCTTTGTGGGCTCGACCCAAGTCGAGGACGGGACACGCATGCTGGGTTTGACTGTAAGAGGCCAAAACGGGGAGCGGTGGCAACGCAAGTCCAACGGGTTTCATATGCGTGTGTGGACCCGGGCTGGTAGGTAAGACGTTGTTGCATCATGTAGGTATAAGCCGTGCATTCTCAAGTTGTATCGGGTTGCCACTTTAGGGGAGTGATACACCCCACTGTGGGGCCAGCACGGGTATCTACGAATAGGGAGCCGATCGAAAGTGGGTAGTGGGGTACACCTAGTGGAGATAGGGGCAGACAACACCTATGTAGTCAGCTAGGGGTACGTAAGGCTATTTATAAAGTTTCTGTGTGAAGCAAGTGGGATCAAACAATAGGGTGACTGGTGTGGTGCAGTGTAGTAATGTGCGGTGCAGTGTAGTAATCATTCGTTAGTAATTAGGTGTGCCTTTACCGTTATCTTTAATGTTGTCTTAAACGTTATCTTTATCTTCCTAAGAGTTCATAGACATTTACTTGTCTTTCAGCTTATGCCTTAGTCTAGTTATTTTGATAATAGTATTGTTAGAATTATCATACTCGCCAGACTTTATGTATGACCCCCTCTATTTCTATCCTTTTTCCCCCTCCAGGTCCTCAGGTTGGGCCCAACTCTAGTGGAGTTTGATTGAATTGCTTCATCTCTCTTTGGAAAGCTTTGACCGTTGAAGTAAAGTCCAGCTTGTTATCTTTTTAATAGGTATTTATGTAATGGGATTATGTATTTTGTTTTTATGAAGATGGATATTGTACTTGGTTATGATCTATGGTTTTATGATGTAACAAACATGTTTAATTTCCACTGCAATAAAATGAAGTTTTAGATTTCCAAGTACTATTTATTATCTGTCTTGTTGTAATATTTCTGTTCTATATTCACTTATAACCTCCATGGAAGTTAATGCATTCCCTTTGTGAGTGACATTAATGGACGTGGGGTGTTACACGTGGTATCAGAGCTTAAGGTTACTAGAACAGATAAAAATACTTTAGAAAAATAGTTATTTTTGGAAGAAGTGCTTTCAAAAACATGTTTTAATGAGAAATTTAAAGAGAAAAGTTTTTAAGAAAAAAAAACATAATCCCCAATAGCCCATATCTTTATCTTTCGAATTCTCCATTCTGAATCTTTCATTTTTAGTTTCAGCATGGCTGAAGATCTTAATCTACCCGACGGTGTAACGATACCAGGATGGTATAAGAGGTTATTAGAGGATAGGGCCGCTGCAGGTCCAGCCAATGTTCCTCTGTAACACCCCGTAATTCTATGACATTAAGATTCACAAATTAAAGTACAATTAATTTTTAAAAGAAAAAAAAAGATCCATGCAGTTGTTTAATTTAAGTATCATAACTAACATGAAAAAGAGAAGTAAGGAGAGAACAATAATTATTATTTTTCTAAGACTTATTAACAAAAGCCTCTGTAGCTCAGTTGGTTATGGCATTGGATTTGTAGCATGGAGGTCGGGGGTTCGAACCCCGGCGGCGGCATAATTTTTTAATCTTTGTTTTAGAGAGGCCAACTGAACATGCAAATATATGTACGTATACAAATTCAAAATTTGAAAGGATAAGAACGTACATATAAGGAAATAAAGAAAATATATATATACATATGAGAATATAAATATATATATGCAAAAATATATGTATACGAAAGATAAAATTCAAGATAAGGGCTACAGTCAATGAAATATGGCAACATCATTTGAATTTTGAAAATAAAATGAAAGTTGTGCGTATATATATACGCGTAAAATGGTCGTTAGAGGAATTGTATACATATAAGAATATTTCATGTGAATAAAACAGTTAAATAAATTCCAGAAATTCAAAAGTTCGAAAATCAAATTTCTACGCCAAAAACAATTCATTCGAAATTCAAATTTCTACGCCAAAATAGTGGGACCCAATGCTGACTCAGCACTGCGTGTATGATAAGGTTTGGCTAGATTCATCTACGTACCTGGACTATTTTCTTAACTAGGTTCAATGCTGACTCAGCGCTGCATGTACGATAAGGTCTTGAGCAGCTATATAAACAGCCCTAGTCTTCATTCTCTTTGCACCAATTCTCTTTTATCCTTATGTTGCTAAGATTCATGGCTTCTTCCCCTCCTCTAAATTTTCTTAAATAATTAAAATAAAATATAAATTCAAGACATGGAGATGCTGCTCAAATCTGTTCAAGGGAAGATTCAAATCAAAGTGAAGAATTCAAAGGCTTAATCAACAAACCTCGAGCAACGACATACGAATCTTAGCATCGCCATTCTTCTATTCTAGATCTAATTTCTGTAAGTCAGTTGTTTCTAGATTTGAACGTTTTTGCTTTATTTTGTGACATGAAATTAAAGGAATAAAAGAATATGCCAAATCTCTCTCTCTCTATCTATTCGAATATGTGTTTATACTCTTGGACTAAATTAAGAACTGTTATGATTCAAGGACAAATAAGACTTTGCCTAAGACCGTTGCCTATGACTATGGATTCTGAGATCATGTGCCTTTGGACTATGAACATAAGCCTTTGATTTTGGGACATAAAACATTGCCTATGACGGTGACTTATGACTGTGGGAAATATTTTCCCTTTTGACTATGAATATTGCCTATGACTATGGACATTTTCCTATGACTATGAACACAAGCCTTTGATTTGGACATAAAGTATTACCTATGACATAACAACGGTGATTTAAACACCTATGATTCATGACTAGGAAAATTGTTGCTTAGGTTTTGTGACTATGAAATTGGGTCTAAAACCCGATTTATCTATTCTGTCTGTTCTTGATTTTCTTTGGTTTTAGACTGTAGGAATTTACCTATTAAGTTAGGTCTACCCATGTTCTCGAACCTATTCTGTCTATTCTTGGTTTTAGACCGTGGGAATTTACCTATTAAGTTAGGTCTACCCATATTCTTGAACCTGCGTCGTTATTCAAAATCTTTTTATGCCAATTATTATGTCCACCCTTTTTCATAGCATCTTTGGTTCATTCCCTATTTTCTACGAATCTAGATTTATTTACAATCTAGGTTGAATCATGATTATACGAACGGTGGGAATGCGATTTGGGAAAAACACAAAAATAAACATAAATATAGTTGTAAGCTTGAAATTGGCATAGTTTGGAAGCGAACATGATTCTGATTTATACAATTTTAGAACATGTGTTAAGACATGTGAATTGGGTAGATTTGACATGGATTATAGGTTATGAAATTTAAATCTAGTATTGGCCTGTAAACTGAAAAACTAGAACAATAAATCTAGTTTGTATGTAGACTGTAAACTAGAAGAATAAATCTAGTTTTTGGGCATAAACGATGAACTAGAATAGAAAATCTAGTTTGGCATATAAAATCTAGTTTAGCATAAACTGAAAATAAAGATGATAGATCTAAATTGCTATGAACTGTAGGTTAGGCAAATCAAGATTTGGGCCTAGAATATAAGTCTGTTAGCGACAAATGAATATAGGCCATATTTGTTTAAAAAGGGGGAAATGGGCTGTAAGATAAATTGTTAACAATTTATAAACAAAAGAAAGATATTTTGATAACACCCCTTTTTATAACTCGTACCAGAAAGTTCTAGGGTGACAGAGAGGATAGTGTCTAGGCTTGGGTTTGGAAAATATAAGGTTCCTGCCCACCCTGGCTATCCCTAACTGATCCGACGAACGGGATGGTTGCTTTCAAAACCAGGTTTGGAAATTAATCAGAAAACCCTTTGAACTTAGAAAACATGAATATGCCTAACCCAAGGTTAGACTGAGTTGCGGTGTAAACCTGCCCGGAACCGACCGGCACATCCAGTAACCGCAACAATATCTGTCTAATGTGAGAGGTTGCGGCTTTAATTTATTAATTAAAGCTAGAACAAGAAGGGGAGGGTTAAGTCCATAGAAACACTTAACCAACACAGTTAAAGCTAGAATGGGAAGGTTAAGTCCATAGGAGCACTTAACCAACTTAACACTATTAAGCTAGAATGGTAGGATTAAGTCCATAGAAACACTTAACCAACTTAACACAGTTAAAGCTAGAATGGGTGGGTTAAGTCCATGGGAATACTTAGCCAAATTAACATGTTGACTAGACTAGAAGGTGGGGTTAAGTAAAGTTAATACACTTAGCCAATTTAACATGTTAATTAGACTAGAGGTTGGGGTTAAGTAATACACTTAGTCAATTTAATATGTTAGCTGGGTTGGACCGTAGGGTTAAGTAAACTTGAACACTTAACCATTAGAATATGATAAATGAATAGGGTTAAGTCTAAGACACGAAGAGATGATACTTAACCATTAATAACAGGTTTAGTTAAAACCGGTGGGAAATGTTAAGTTAAAAAGGGAACACTTAACCAATACAGGATGAATGGGTAGGGTTAAGAAATACTTAACCAATATGACTTGGTTTGTGGTGGGGTTAAGTCAACATGAATACTGACAACACTTAACCAGTTTAACAGGATAAGGGAAGAGGGTTAAGTTAGCTTGAATCGACTAAAGACACTTAACCAATCCAACTTAACGGGAAAGAGAACTAAGTAGTAAAACTGAGTTAAGAAGACAATGATCCTGGAAACTAAGTGGTAAAACTTAGTTAGTAGAACTAAGTAGTAATTCTTAGTATAACACGAAGGAGCGGACGTCCATCTGATTTTAAAGAAGACTCCAACGAATTGGGATACGAAGCCTGAGGCTTCGAGGGGACGTGAGGGTACTCTTGGTATCCCTCTATAAGGCTGCAGATGATCCGCCTGGGCGCACAGAGGTTAAGGTCTGCGGTAGAAGAGCCAAGGGTATGCCTTGGTTGCAATATATGGCAACCAAAAGACTAGGATGGACCAGCGTGATTCGGCGAGAAGACGGAAGCCCTGTGATAGCAACTCGTCGTCTACCTACCATCTTCAGTCAAGCGAGACACGCGAAGCGAGAAGGCTGGAGGACCTATACGGACCACATACTTGCTATCTAGTTGTGGTTGCGGGGTGTTGCTGGCCATAGAATTAGTGCGGCAGATAGGGGCCTTCATACAGTTCTCATTTTACAAGGGTGGCCTTCCATTAGTTGAGGGAGGGGTCGAGTGGGACCATAGCCACTGGAAAAACAGACCTTAGCATCTGCATCGGCAGATATTGAAAGCTCCCGACCGAGTTCCGTATTTCTAGAGTAGCCCTGACAGCGGAACTCGGACCGCACATTACTGGACATGTGCATCTAGACAAGCGATAACGATTCGCGATACATGCATGGGAAAAGTCTAGGAATATGTACCACCCTAGGTGGTGTGTCCTAGACTAAAGGGCCGTTCGACAGGTAGCATCATCCCTAGTTTGGAACTAGATGACATAAACCCTGAATCCAAGAAGCATTCAAAAAAATAGCGTAAGTTCTAGTTGAATCTAGAAGGCACTTGATAGAAAACCCTAGATTAGATCTAGGTAATTAAATAATAAATGGATGCCTGAAGGCGACAGAAACTACAGGGATTGGGATCACGTTATCGTTACTAGTAGGGACACTAGTTAGGCGGTGCAAAGATATAGAAACCAGAATAATAAGGTAATAACGAAGCAGAGAAAGTATTAAAGTATATCCAGTTTATCTTGCCTTAGTATATCTTGTGGTAATCTTACCTTATCCTGTTGACCCTATCATCATGGTATTGTCTTGTATTCAGTTAATTCATGTCGTTTCATTTTTCCCTGTTCACATGCTAGAAGTTACTGACTTACTCAGGCTTTATGTCTGACTCTGTTTTTCTTTCGCTTCTTTTCTTCCGTTCCCCCCTAGGTAGTTGAGGAGGGAATAGTATAACTCAGGATTAGATTGGACTGTTGCTCTTTCCCCAGCTTGAAGATTTGACGAAGTCGTCCTTGGATTCTCTTTCAGATGTTATGGCTGGCTCTTGCTACATTGGGGAATATAAAATGTTGTTTTATGCTTCTTTATTTTGTAAAGACAGATGATACTCTGATATTGTAAAAGAATCTTGTACAGACTATTTTATCAATAAAGCAAAGTTCTATTGTCCGCTGTTTAATATTTGTCTGTCTTGTAATTTATCTGCATCTTTTACCCAAAATGCTCCACAGAAATTAGTGCATTCCCTTTGTGAGTGACACTAACGGACGTGGGGTGTTACATCCTCCACCACCAGTTGCACCCGTTCCTCCTCCTTCTCCTCGCGTAGATACTTTTGCAAAGACGTGCAAGGAATTCAAGGCTATGGGTGGAAAACCATTTCAAGGGTCAGAAACGTTTGTGGAAGCTAGAGATTGGCTTAAGGAGGTGGAAGAATTGATAGAAATCTTTGAAGTAGAAGAAGGGAAGAGAGTTCATTTAGCAGCTTGGTTGATGAAGGGTGAGGCCTCGTTTTGGTGGGAGGTCACTAATGGGGAGCGTCCTGTTGACTCTTGGGTGGATTTCAGACGTAGGTTCGAGGCGAAGTTTCTCTCAAGGGCGGAAGAAAATCTAATATATGGAAAGGTTCTTGACATTGAAGCAAGGAAGCTCATCAATGAAAGAATATGTCAATAAATTTAATCAGTTAGCAAGGTTTGGCTTGGACTTAGTAAACATGCCGGAGAAGAAGGCTCTAAGGTTCGTGAATGGCTTGAATGAACCATTGCAAGGGTTGGCTATGACCCACATCCCGATGGGGGCCACCTTTGAGAAGTTAGTAGAAATGGCGCTTATGCATGAAGAGAAAAGCGCTAATGCTGATAAGGCACCCGAGAAGAAGGGGGATCAGACGAAACAACAACAGCAAAACAAGAAGGGTGGTAAAGACAATAACAACAAGGGAAAGAAGAAATGTTTTAACTGTGGGACACCAGGCCATCTCAGCAAGGATTGCCGAAAGAAAAAGAAGACAGGCTGTTTTCATTGTGGCGATGCAGGACATTTAGTGAAGGACTGCCCAAAGAAGGGGCAGAGGGCAGGAGCTACCTCGGGAGGACAGGTGCAGGCTCTTATGGCACCAGGGCAGGCTAGGGGACAAGTTCAGGCTCTCGCGGTCCCACCGCTGCAAGAACGAGGTAGAACCATTTCTGTTGAAAGCTTAGTTTTTCTGTTTGATCATCATGTCCGTACCTTATTCGATTCGGGCGCATCACATTCGTTTATCTCTACATCATTAGTTGAATCACTGCACTTAAACACCAGTTTAGTAGAGGATCCCTTAGTTGTTTCGAATCCAATAGGGGGCTCAGCTTATTTGTCTATGATGTGTTTGGATTTGAAAATTTCCATACTTAGCGTTGAATTTAGATGTGATGCTTATGTGTTGGGCTTCACGGGCTATGGGATAATTTTAGGAATGGATTGGTTATCCAGAAATGGGGTAGTTCTTGATTGTGAAAGGAGAGTAGTTAGGCTCATGACTCGCCTTGGCAACACTCTCGAAATCTTTTGTAATCCCATAAATTCGGTTATGCTAAGTTATCTAGAATCGCTTGACGCGTCTGAGGAAAATCTACGATCTGTTAGAGTGGTCCGAGAATATTCGGATGTGTTTGAGGAGGTGAAGGGCTTGCCTCCGAAGCGGGAGATAGATTTTCGAATATATCTTGTGGATAATGCAAAACCAGTATCTTTGCCAGTACGCCACATGGCTCCACGTGAAAGGAGGGAACTCGGTAAGCAAGTGAAGGAGTTGCTTGAGAAGGGGTTCATAAGACGAAGTATATCGGAGTGGGGTGCTCCAATAGTATTTGCCACGAAGTCGGATGGGTCCCTTAGACTTTGTGCGGACTATAGAGAACTTAATAAGCTTACTAAGAAGAACAGACACCTACTGCCGAGGATTGACGATCTCTTCGATCAGTTAGTTGGCGCCTCAGTGTTTTCGCAGTTGGACTTAGCCACTGGTTTCCATCAGTTGAGAGTGGCTGAGGATAGCATAGACAAGACTGCCTTTAGGACTCCGGACGGTTTCTATGAATGGTAGGGATGCCCTTCAGTTTGACAAACGCCCCCGCATACTTTGTTGATTTGATGAGTAGGGTGTTTAGGGAGTACCTTAACAAAATTGTGGTAGTCTTTGTAGATGACATCTTGATCTTTTCTAAGGATGAAGAAGAGCATGCCCTACATCTTAGGGAAGTGTTGGAGACTCTTCGAGCGCATAAGCTTAAAGCTAAATTTTCTAAGTGTCACTTTTGGAGGAAGAAAGTACGGTTCTTAGGACATGTGGTTTCCAAAGAAGGGATAGTTGTAGATCCCGCGAAGGTGGTGGCCATCCAAGATTGGAAGGTTCCTAAAAATGCTACCGAAGTGAGAAGTTTCTTGGGGTTGGCTGGCTTCTATAGGAAGTTTATCAAAGACTTCGCAAAGATATCAGCTCCATTGACACGCTTGACGAAGAAGAACCTAGTTTTCACATGGGACGTAGATTGTGATGATGCGTTCCAACGTTTGAAGAGAGCTTTGACTTCAGCCCCAGTCTTAGTATTGCCAGACGGGAGTAAGCCGTTTACCGTTTATACTGACGCTTGTGGGACAGGACTAGGCGCAGTCTTAATGCAAGAGGGTAGGGTAATAGCCTATGGTGGAAGGCAGTTGAGAGCGCATGAGAAAAATTATCCTACACATGACCTAGAGTTGGCCGCTATTGTTTTCGCGCTTAAGTCTTGGCGTCATTATCTTCTTGGCGGGAAATTCGAACTATTCACTGACTACAAATCTTTAAAATACCTATTCTCTCAAAAGGACTTGAACTTAAGGCAGCAAAGGTGGATGGAGTTCTTAGCGTCCTACGACTTTGAGATAGCATATACCCCTGGCAAGGGTAACGTGGTGGTCGATGCCTTAATTTGAAAAAGATTATCCTTAAATCCTTTGTTTGTTGAGCGGCAAAGTTTAGAATTCATTTCGATGTTTGACTTTAGACCTTCCGTTGACTTCGTACCCGGTTTGCTAGCATCCTTGGAGGTCAGACCTACGCTTTTGGGACGGATTGGCGAGGCACAGCGAGACGACCCACAGTTAGTTAAGTTAGTAGAAAAGCTCAAAGGAGGGGAGTCATCAAGCTATCTCCGTAGGTATACCCTAGATGATAAGGGATGGTTACGTAGGGACGGTAGACTTTGTGTACCAAAAGACGATGACCTAAGGAAGACTATTCTTGACGAAGCACATCGTTCGAAGATGACCATTCACCCCGGCGGGGACAAGATGTGCAAAGACATGAAGAGAGTTTACTTTTGGGCCAGCATGAAGAAAGACGTGGCCAAGTATGTCGCTAGGTGCTTGGTGTACCAACAAGTAAAAGCGGAGCAAAAGAAACCCGGTGGGTTGCTTCACCCATTGGAGGTTCCACTATGTAAATGGGAAAGCATCTCGATGGATTTTGTGGATGGATTACCGCGATCGAGGAAGGGTAATACAGGAATTTGGGTTATAGTGGATAGACTTACTAAGAGCACCCATTTTATTCCCGTGAAGAGTAAGAGGACTGCTCCATGGTTAGCTTCTGTATACGTTCGAGAGATAGTTCGTTTGCACGGTGTTCCTTCTAGCATAGTGAGCGACCGCGATCCTATTTTCACTAGCGAATTTTGGAGAAGCTTACAAGAGGCGGTAGGGACTCAGTTATGTTTGGGCACCGCATATCATCCTCAGACGGACGACCAAACCGAGAGGGTGAATCGCATTCTAGAGGATCTGTTGAGGTTATGTATCCTAGACTTTGGGGGTACGTGCGAAGAGCATCTTCCATTGGTGGAGTTCGCATATAATAACAGCTTTCAGTCCAGCATTGGTATGGCACCATTCGAATTTCTTTATGGATGACCTTGTCGTTCACCTACATGTTGGTGGGAATCTATGGATAAGATCTTACTTGGGCCCGATATGATTAGGGAGACTTCAGAGAAGATCGACTTGATTCGAAGGAGGATGAAAGCAGCACAGGATAGGCAGAAATCTTATGCGGATAAGAGGAGGACAGATCTCGAGTTTGAGGTTGGGGACATGGTCTTTGTCAAAGTGTCTCCATTACGAAACGCTGTTCGCTTTGGGTCCGTTGGGAAATTAGCACCAAGGTTTGTTAGGTCGTTTCCTATTAAGGAGAGGATTTGACGGATGGCGTATAGAGTGGAGTTGCCCGAGAGACTTAGTGGTGTACACGACGTACTCCATGTGTCACATTTGAGGAAGTGCTTGCATGAGACCGCGGAAGTGGTAGAGCCGAGCTTTCTTAGAGAGGTGGAGATAGAGCGTGATGCGACAATTCGACGAGCTCCTACGCGCATTCTTGGGTCGGAGATCAAGAGGTTGAGGAATCGAGAGGTCAGACTAGTCAAAGTGCAATGGGGAGATGATGAGAGCAATGCTACTTGGGAGACAGAAGAGAAGATGCGTTCACGATACCCTTTTCTTTTTGAGGATATATCCTTTAATTTCTCCTTTATCGCTTAGCTTGTACTTATCTTATCTTTAGTATATCCTCTCGCTAGTATCTTTGACCTTTAGTTAGGATAATCCTATGGTTGAAACATGTGTTTGAGACATGTTATGTATGGTGGATGCAAAGTGGATGCAAGTGTTTGCTAGTGGTTGCTCGTGGATGCATATACACACACTATTAGGCACCAGATCGGCTCAGTCACTTCATATTGCATATTGCATATATATGGATGTATTTAGTAAAATGGATGTATAATGGTTGTATTATCATATAGTTGCTGCATTCGGGTGGATGGTTGTGCACGCATATAGAATTAATATGTATCATTAGGAATCTTTTGCATACATATTGGACGCATGGCACTATCATGAATTGCACTAAGGAGGTCGACTGAATCAGCAGACCGCCTAATTTTGCATTAGATATGGACATATACACACACTGTGCATATAAACATTAAAGCATTAGAAGTCTTTTAAGGACAATGGATGCTAGTGTTTGATGGTTGAGTAGATGGACGATTAGATGGTAGGATATACATTCTTCTTGACTTGGAGATTTCGGGGACGAAATCCTTTAAGGAGGGGAGAATGTAACACCCCGAAATTTTATAACATTAAAATTCACAAATTAAAGTATACTTAATTTTTAGAAAAGAATTAAGTGAAATGGGTTACGCAGAGAAATATATATATATATATATATATATATTGATATATATAGATATATATAAATAAAAAATTAAATAAATAAATATGCGAAAAAGTTCAAAACAGCGAATTGGGAGGGGGAATAACCGAACCGGCCCATTTTTGAGGTCGACCCAAGCCCCGCTGGGTCGACTAGGGGTTAATCCAGGGGGTTTGGCTGTCAACCCGTGGGCCGATTCGCTCAAATGCAGATTTTGCATTTGATTGGTTCTCATGGTTCAGGGTTAATCTAATGGTCCTTAATAAATTCCTACACCTATAAATACATCCTAATGCTAACCCTAAACCTAATTAAAATAGAATAGTTACCGTCGCCATGGAAATCAATGGAGCCGCCGCCAACTAAGAAAGAAGAAAAGCAAATTCAATTCTAATTCTCTCAACCCTAAAGCAAAGCAAAACTCTCTCTTTTCTTCTCTAAATTGTGAGTATGATGATCTTAACAAGATTATTATCATTTTAATTAGGTTGATTTATGAATGGATTATGAGTAGATGATGTGAATTATCATATATGTTGTTGTAAACCCCTTTTGCTATCATGTATATTGTAAATCCAATGTTATGTGATGATGATATCTTATATGTTGTAAATCATGCTATGATGATGTTATGTATGTTGAAAGTTTCTATGCTAAGTTGTGATGAATCATACATGTTAAAAAGGCCATGATGTTACCATCTATGCTAGTTAGTTCATATTAATTAAATCATCATGTTTGGGTTATGTTGATCTATATGACAAGTCACATATGCAAGTTAGATTGATTAGAAAAGTTATGAACATATGCCAAGACATCTATTATGACATCTAGAATTATGCTATGACATATGTGATATCCAATGCTAGTTCACACCATCATTATGTTGCCTAAAAACCCCATATGCAAGTTTATGTATAGATTTGGGCTATGATCATATCATGTAAATTGAGACATTTAACAAGTTGACACCTTTTGATCCTTAAAATGTGTAGTTTATGCAAGTTTCACCCCTATTATGATTCGATTTATTTTAATTGTCTATATGTTGTGATAATTTATCTTTGTGCTAGGTGTTAGACTATACAAGTCTAGCCAATATTATGCGTTGAATAAGCGAACGTATAAACGTGGGGTACGAGTAATATTAAGGATTTAATATTAAAAAGTTGGGGTGCAATTGATATGATTTTGCATGCCATAAGTGGATGGACATAATTGAGTCAATTATGGACATCATTAAAAGTTGACTTAATTAATAATTTGAATAGGGAATTATTAAAACTAGGGTAAAAGATTTTAAGTGTTAATCAATGCTTAGGACACGAGGTTGGACTCGTTTGTGACGTAAACCTGCCCGGACCCGCCCAGCAAATCCAGTGGTCACAAATGTCAGCCCAATGTGAGAGGTCCTAGGCCTAAACTAAAGCATAACGGTTGTAAAGACACGAGGTTAGACTCTTTTATGGTGTAAGACTGCCCGGACCCGCCCGGCAAATCCAGCTGCCATAAATGCCAGTCTAATGTGAGAGGTCTTTATGAGGTTATGGCCTGAATGAATTAAGAAATACTTAACCAGATAAACATGTAAGGTGGGACATGGGGGTTAAGTAGGTGCCTTGGGTGGCATGAGGAATCTAGGGGGTGCCCTTAGTGGCATGTGAAATACGATTAGTAAGACTTAACCAAACACACATGTAAATGAACATGACTAAGAGGGTTAAGTGGGATATACTAGTGACAAGCTTAGGTGGGTAGCTTGTGGGGGCCCATTTCGACCAGTATCCCAAACGTATCTTTGTGGGCTCGACCCAAGTCGAGGACGGGACACGCATGCTGGGTTTGACTGTAAGAGGCCAAAACGGGGAACGGTGGCAACGCAAGTCCAACGGGTTTCATATGCGTGTGTGGACCCAGGCTGGTAGGTAAGACGTTGTTGCATCGTGTGGGTATAAGCCGTGCATTCTCAAGTTGTATCGGGTTGCCACTTTAGGGGAGTGATACACCCCACTGTGGGGCCAGCACGGGTATCTACGAGTAGGGAGTCGGTCAAAAGTGGGTAGTGGGGTACACCTAGTGGAGATAGGGGCAGACGGCACCTATGTAGTCAGCTAGGGGTATGTAAGGCTATTTATAAAGTTTCTGTGTGAAGCAAGTGGGATCAAACAATAGGGTGACTGGTGTGGTGCAGTGTAGTAATGTGCGGTGCAGTGTAGTAATCATTTGTTAGTAATTAGGTGTGCCTTTACCGTTATCTTTAACGTTATCTTAAATGCTATCTTTATCTTCCTAAGAGTTCATAGACATTTACTTGTCTTCCAACTTATGCCTTAGTCTAGTTATTTTGATAATAGTATTGTTAGAATTATCATACTCGCTAGACTTTATGTCTGACCCCCTCTATTTCTATCCTTTTTCCCCCTCCCGGTCCTCAGGTTGGGCCTAGCTCTAGTGGAGTTTGATTGAATTACTTCATCTCTCTTTGGAAAGCTTTGACCGTTGAAGTATAGTCCAGCTTGTTATCTTTTTAATGGCTATTTATGTAATGGGATTATGTATTTTGTTTTTATGAAGATGGATATTGTACTTGGTTATGATCTATGGTTTTATGATGTAACAAACATGTTTAATTTCCGCTGCAATAAAATGAAGTTTTAGATTTCCATATTTATTATCTATCTTGTTGTAATTTTTCTGTTCTATATTCACTTATAACCTCTATGGAAGTTAATGCATTCCCTTTGTGAGTGACATTAATGGACGTGGGGTGTTACATAATACATCCCCACCTCTTCGAAGTCGCACTCGCCAACCTCGTCACTCCGGTTCACTGATCGGCTGAAAATTTCCCGTAACGGCAGCAGATTTCGGGGTCGATTCCAGGTGATTAGCTGCATAAAAACTCATCCCCACCGATCAACATGGAGTACACATAGAGCTTAATACTTTTGTTGTGGAGGGTTTTTCAAACGAATGATCGGACAAGGAGATTAAATCGAAGGGGGAAAAGGGAATTGTTTTCCTATCGTTAGTTTTTAAAGTGGAATCTTGGTTCTTGCTGGAGAAAACAAAAATCAAGAGGAAATATGCCAGAATATATAGTGAGGAGTACCAGATAAGAAGAACGTCTTTCAGAAAGGAAAGAAAGGTACAACGTAGCATGGAGATGGAATAGTATTTTAGGGTAGCTGCAAAGTAATTTCCTTTCATTACGTAGAGTAACTGACAGCCTGTGATGCATATATGTGTACTTTTTTTCCTTAAAAGTTAAGTATGTAGGGATGTGATGTATGTTAGTACAAGGTAGCTGTGTTTTTATATTTACTTTGATTTGCATGTTTTATTTTAGATGGTCATTAATTCTACCATCATTTATATTGCACGTTCTTAATTTGCACCGACATATAAGCACCCCAAATGAATTAAAATCGGATGCACCCCTACATCTTAAAGTTTCACACCTAAAGAAACTTGTTTCATTGAAGACCGACTCCGTTTGCACAACATCGTTATTTTAATTTATCGATTCACCATTAAATTGCACACACAGATAAAACAATTCCAATTGGCACCAAATTGGAAATCTAGCAATAATTAGTTAAACATTTTCCAATAAAATTCATTTTTATAAAAAACGGAGGTCGTTTGGAAAACAGTTACTCTTAAGGATTATATATTATCGATATAATGTGATTAAATCCAAAATAAATTCTATTTTAAATAATAATAAATTATTATAATCGTATCTCTCCAAATGAAATATTACATAGCTTCAGAATAAACCAATATATATTTTAAACTCAATATTTACAAATCCAGGTTAAATGATATTCAGACTATATAAAAATCCTTTATATTTTATTAAATAAACATTATCGTTTATTAACGAATTCCATAGCGACTATTTGAAAATTTGAATTAGACATAACTCACAATCTATAATATGAAATCTCCATTTTTCTCTTCCATTATAAAATCATAATCAATTAAATTCCAACGTTTCTTGTTTCACAGAATTCCGGCTTAAAATGGATTCTGTATATTCAATCGAAGTTTAAATTGTAAATTACGAACTACTGCGATGTTACGATCTCGATTTATAATTATATATAAATTTAACGTTCAAACTTCGTTATAAATAACCAATTATATATTATAAATTCATTTATAAATTCAAATCAATGTTAAAAATAATAAATTAAATTAAATATCTAACTACCAAAAATACGGAACGTTTCATTCCTTCCCCCTTAAAAGAATTTCGTACTCGAAATTACAAAGGTAGAAGAAATGATACAAACAAATTATGTTTAAAAACCCAGTTTATTTTAAATCAAAAACCAATTCATTATTGTTAACAAAAATTTCAAAAAAATTCTAATGTCTTAAATTTTCGGAAAAAATCGGTAGAGTCTCCCCTGTATGAAGGGACTTCTGTGATATCGCAGGAATAAATAATATATATATATATATATATATACATATATATATATATATATATATATCTATCAACCCATACGGTCGGAAAACAAAATTCAAAAACCAAAATTTATATTTTTCGCGTAGGCGTATCTTGTATAAGCGCTACTGAGCATACTTGCTCAATTTACATGCAACCTTCGCAACCAAAATTAATCCTCGAAGCCTCCTCGTACCTGTACTCAACTCAATTTATCATGTAAGTAATAATTACATAAAATTGAAATAATATTTCAATCATTAACCAATATAACTATACGGATTTCCAAAACTATACACATAGCATCATTTATTTGCAAACATTGGGTTGAATCCTTAATTTCAAATCATATGTGATCCCATTCAATTTTAGTACACTGGAATTCAATTCCTAAGTTTTCAATTCATTTACCTCCTTATTGAACGATTTGATGAATTTTTATTCAATCGATTTAACACAAAGTCAACAACCATTGCACAGCCAACTTCACCCAATCGATTTGAACTTATATTCAATATTAATAGTTACTTTGATAACATTCACTAGGGTTTAATATCAATCGATTTATATCAGATAAATATTCAATGAATTATATCCATTCCATTTCCGAATTCTAAATTTAACTTATTTAATACCAAAATCCATATTCATTCTTGGATTAACTTCACTTGACCAAGTTAACTTCCAGTTCATATTCAAGTAACTAATAAATTTTCTAATTATTACGCTTCCATTTAAAAATATGAATCATGATTTTATTTCCAAAAATCATCCCTTTTCCTTCCAATTTCATATGTTAAATTTCCTTGGTTATGTAATCCAGTTTGATTCCATTCAAATCAACTATATACACCAATATCCAAATAATTGGATAAAATTATTTCTTTTATGCACAAAAATATATTTCGAGTAAAATTATTTCATTTACCCTCTTTACAAACTAATATTGTGTCAATATCAAGTTTAATATTGAACCAATCAAATAACAATATACAAAACATTTTTAAGTAAAATCTACAAATACACGCTCTCATATATATATACACTCAAACTCAATCTAGGGTTTTATTAATCCCATCTCTATCGAGTTACGCCATAGAGCCAAGGTTATTACTAAACCATATGCTCTGATACCACTGTATTGGGTCTAGGCTTTGCAACCATCAACCACTGGGCTAACCTCCCAGCGTGACACTATAGAGATACCTCAGAACTGATTTTACGGCCAGCTTCACGAAAGTCGCACATAGGAACCGACCCAACATTTCCCATTGGGGCGTGTAGGGGTAAGAGTCTTCTGCTGGACACCAAACAGCCAAGCGAGAGTCCCCTATCACGTTATCATAACCAGCTCTGATACCACTGTAACGACCCGGGGAATTGGACGCCCGAATTTCGACAATAATACATAAAATCCATATTACTTGCCAGAACTCAAGTACCAAACACACCAGATAGTTATTAGAAAGAAATTAAAGGGTGAGATAAGAAAGAAACAAATATTAGAATAGAAGAAGAAGAACCAACTAACCAACACAAAACAAAGTCTCACATCGTAGTGGAACAAAATATAATATAGAAATAAATCTTTATTGAGAGCTTTGAAATAAATACTTACAATCATCATAGTATATCAATACATCTGGACATATATAGCAATTATATCCTCACATGTAACACACAATGGAATAAATATATATCATACATCAGAACTCCACCAGCTTATTTTTGGACTTCACAATATCTGATAACCTGAACCGGTAAAACCCGGTCTAACCCATGCATTACAGATGCTGGATCAGTCTACTGACCCAGAATAAGAAAACTCGCTAAGTTTATAAGCAACATTGAAATAACCCGGAAATCCGAGCCAAATTAAAAAATTTATTTTGGAAATTTTAGCGAATTTTGAATATTTAAAATGAATTATTTTAAATAATAATGATGAGAAAATTATTTTGAATAGAATTCGAACGTATATTTATATAGATCGTCGTTAGAATATAAATAATTATTTTTAATTATAAAAGGAATTGAAAATGGCGCGGTAGTTCGAAAATTCGATTTCAAATTTCAAATTTCAAATGAATGTACAGGGTTCAAAATAAACCGGATTTTAGCGAAACCAAAAATATTAGAATCTATTTGAAAATATCTTTCCAACAAATCCGAAAAATCAAAATTTCATAGCGGGAATAAAAAGTTACGTCCAGTTGAAAATTCAGAATAGTCGCTATGGAATTCTGGCCCTTGAAAATGGGAATTTTGCAAACGACCTCGGTTTTCGACGAAACCAATTTTTTTTTTGGATCCGTGATGTCAAGTTATTACAAGATTCCAAAGTTCGTAATTTTTCGAATCAATATGTGAGCGTGGCGAAGTTAAATGTGTTTTAACAGTTTGAGTCAATCTGGATCGACCAGAAAGTGGCCATTTTTCAAACGGTCTTCAAATTTGATGAAATTAGTTTTGTTAGGACTGTACCGTCAATACGAAGCTAGAAATAATTTTTTTGGAATTTTCAGAGTCAGTATGTGGCCCCGATAATTTAAAATGTACGTTCAAATTAAATATATGTTGATTTATATTTTAATTTTGACGAAAACTGATCGTAACAACCGAATTGGGTTACGAAACATATCTCATTGTGTTCGGAATGGGGGTACTTCGCTAGGGGCGACAGTCATTGGGTTTGATTTGGTGTTTGTTTGAAAAATCACATTATAAACGAAATAAATAAAATAATATAAAAATTTTCTCTATAAATACCCTCCCAAACCCTAATTTCCCAAATCCCCCGTCAGCCTACTTCAAAAGCCATGAACTAAAATCGCCAATTTCTGGCAAGGTGGCGCGCTTTCAGGCGGAGGTGACTGAAGGAGAAATGGTCGGGGTTGTGTGGCGGTCAAGCCTGGTGGGGTCCGCGATCAAGGGATGGTCGGATGGCGCCGGAATTTGGCCCGAGGCCTGCACCGTTCATGGCCATTTTTCTGGCTCGACGGAGGCGAGTTGACCAGCGCCGTTTCAGGTGGTGGCGCAGCGTGGAAGGGAGAAGGCGTGGGCGGTGGTCCCACGATGGTGAACGACGATGAGGAACGGTGACAACTCAATTTGAATGAGATGGGTTTGTATAGCGGCTTCAAAAATTAAAAGAGGAAGAAGGTTAAGCTTCTAATTATTTAATTAATTAAAATTCAATTATTTCAAAATGTAATTAATATTCGAAAGACCATATCTTGTCCATACAGCAGCGAAATCGAACGATTCGAAGTGCATTGGAATCGAGCACTTCAACATGAAACTGACCAGAATTGGAATGGAGCAAGTTGAAATTTGGGACAAATTCAAACCCGAACTATTCAGAAATTCAGATAAAAACTGACGGAGTGGATCCCAATGTGAGAACTCCTCACTTTTATTTTTATTTCTAGTTTGAAATATTTACTAGGATGCAGATGGTGCTCAGTAGCACCCGACACCCGTTGTCCATAGACCATGGATGACTTGTGTGATTGTTTGTGTTGTGAAATTTGACTGTTGATTGTGATGTGAAAAATATAAATTCATGTGTTGAAATAAAATATAAATTCATGTGTTGAAATAAAAATATATATTCATGTGTTGAAATAAAATATATATTCATGTGTTGAAATAAAATAGATATTCATTTACAAATCGAAGGATTTGTTTATGTACACCCATTTGACTGATATTGATTGGGATGATAAATTTTACACATCGCCCAACTGCACAAATAAAAATCCGTGTTTGTTGATTTGAAACCCCACACAGGTATTGGGAAGATATTTGACGTACACTAATCCCAATTGTTTGGTTGTATGTCAATCGATGGGTTGAAAGACTGTGTAAGCGTTAATTATTTGTATTTAATGCTTGTGCAGTTGTGTGGTGCACTCTGAATGATGGTTGATTATTTATCGTTGCTATTACATATATGTGTTGTATAGAATCCATATAATTAATATTATATGGTAATTTATTGGGCCTCATTCCAATTTGGAAAATAAGAAATATAAATTCATGTGTTGAATAGAAAAATAAATATTCATGTGTTGAATAGAATAAATATTCATGTGTTGAATAAAAACAGAAATTCATGTGTTGAATAGAAAAAAAAGTTATTCATGTTTTGAATATAATAAATATTCATGTGTTGAATAGAATGAAATTCATGTGTTGAATAGAAAAATAAATATTCATGTGTTGAATATAATAAAATTCATGTATTGAATAGAAAAATAAATATTCATGTGTTGAATATAATAAATAATCATGTGTTGAATAGAATGAGTATTCATGTGTTGAATAGAAATATATATTCATGTGTTGAATAGAATAAATATTCATGTGTTGAATATAATAAATATTCATGTGTTGAATAGAGTAAAATTCAGGAGTTGAACAGAAAAATAAATATTCATGTGTTGAATAAAAATATATATTCATGTGTTGAATAAAAATATATATTCATGTGTTGAAGAAAATATTCATTTGTTGAATAGAATAACGAAGTTATTGAAATATATAAAGCTGTGTTGGTTAGATATGCGCCATTTTAACGTGAACGATATTTATATCGATTTTATTCATTTTTGTAATGAATATAGAAAAGGAAGTGATTTCAAAATATAATGTTTTGAAAATATTATCATTTATAGATTAATGATATGGAATATTCAATTTTGATCAGAAATTGAATATGAAGTTGAAATCGTTTGGAAAACGAATTTAAAACGATTTATAAAATACGTTTTAAAAGGAAATCGATGAAGTATATATTATATATATTATAATATAATATAATGGCCTGAATAGAACGCGTCGCGCTCCGGCAGTTCGCGAATTTCGACCATTGACTTCGAACGGATATTACGGGAGATCCGATCGTCGGATTCTCCTAAAACCGAAACCGTTGGGTTCGTATCGAAAAGAGCTTTCTACTGAATATTAGAGATTTGAAATCTAACGGTTGGATTTGGAATTGTGTCCAAATAAAATTTGAAAAAGGTTGTTGTAAATGCAGTTCGATGGCCGTTGATGGAAATCGACTGTACGAGCCTTGATAAAATTATTAAAATAGTAATAATTTGTGTAAAATCATAAGAAATGATTTGTGAAGAATTGGGATGAAAAATTCCATATTTGAAAAGATAAAAAATAGATTTTTATAGAAATGAACTAGTTTTGAACTAGAATTATAATCCCATTCATTTTTGAAATAAATAAAGTGAATTTGAAATGGTTTTGAAAATAACCAAAATTTCCAATATATAAAGTGGAAATGTATTTGAATCGAAATTGTCTTTGGAATATTTCGATCTTGGATTTCGTGATTATATAGATATTGTTATGGAAATTTGAAAGAAATATTAGTATCGTTATTTCCAATACGATACTTGTTGGTTGTAGAATTTGATATTGAATATAAGCCGATATATTTTCTATTCAGAGCCTTGTATTTAATATCAAATGTGATTTGGGTTTGTCGTGAATGGTGTCTTTATAACACTGTTCTTAAACCCAGTTGAGAAAAAGATTGAATCTTTTTATTTAGATTTAATGAAGTATACCAATTAAATGATATTTAATTGGAATTGAAATAGAGTGTGATTTTGGGTTTATAGTGAACCGTGTTTTAAATGACATTGGTTCTTTAACCCAGTTAAAGATGGGATATAATTTCCCAAGTTAAATAATCATTGATAGTGATTATTAGGAAGATTAAAACCAAGTGGAGTTTTAATGAATCTTTAATTAGATTGAAATAATCGAGAATGGAGTATCACCAGTTTTGCTCCAGGCGATAGTTAAATCTTTAATTAGATTTGAACGTGAAATGGTAATTGAATTTACCGATAACACCGTGGTGTTAGTTATGAAGTATGACCAGTTTTACTTCATTGGATTAATAGGTTGGGATTGGGAAATAAAATAAATGATTACTTTGGTGTGGTTCGCTAATTCCGACTAATTTGAATTGATATTCAAAAGAAGATTACAGAATAAATTTAAAGAATTTATCTTTGATAAAATTAATGGGAATCTTTCCCAAAGTATAAGAATATTTGAATAAAAGAATATTCTGAATTGGAATGAGGCGTATGTTGTGTTTGTGTAACACTTGTTTATTATATACACGAGTTATTCAGAAAGACCGGGTTTACCCCATTCTGAATAACTGATTCGACGTGGTGTCGAGGATGAAGACGGTGGTCGATGACCGGAGGTCATCACATCGTTTGGGTGATTACCGATGATCTTGAATGGGCTGTACACCCAAAAGGAGGGAATCAGTTGGTAATCGTCCAGACGTACTTGGAGATCGATGGATATGCGAGGTACAAGGTGCCTCCGGTTTTGTTCAAACCCAGAACGAACTTGTAAATGGATTGTGTGTCTGACATTGGATTTTATTCTGTGTGATTGATTTCTATTAAATATATATTTGTTTGGCGGTGGAGAATTTATTCTCTTGCTTAACGCCCTTCTCTGAGACATACGAGCTCAGGGGTTATATATTGATGGATATCAATCGCACGGAGTGAATTGCCTGTGTTGCTTGCCTAAGTGGCAATTGATCAAGGCTTGTGTTGAAAAGCAAAGTCTTATGGTTGTTGATCAAAGCACCGCCTGTGTGGCATCGCCTTGTGTAGTATTGATTCGCGAGCCTCACACCCCGGTTGTGAACCAGAAATGGGAGAGGACCTCAGGGAGGGCATGCGTTTCCTTCTAGCTAGGGTGGTGTCAGTGACCTACCAGCCCTGACATTTATATTATTTTCACCTGTGTGGTTGTTGCTGTTGCGAGGCACCAATGATTTTAAAGTCAAGCCATTTCTTTTCAAAAGAAAAAGATAATCGTAAGAACAACCCATACATAAACATAGATGGTTTTTACCTTACGATAACCCAAAATATTTTGAAATCAATATCTTATTCTGATATTATAATAGTGTCTAAATACAAGCAAATAGTAATCTAGCAGAATGCTTGCATCTCACGCTCTGCATATATAGTATACAATCAAAACTGTGGGCTCTTATTGGAGAATAGATTCCAACTAGCAAGGTATGGGACCACCTTCTGACAGTGTATCTCTGGAGAGGAATACACCGGATTTAACAAGAACATCTTACAACCCAAGCTAAACATTACCTGCCCTTCACTTTGCTTGAGATTACCAAATGTATTATCATCTATGGTTGGGCTCAAACCACTGCTTCCCAAAAGGAACACAATCGAATAGAATAAAGAATCAAAATGTAATTTCTCTAGATCAAGTGACAATACACTCTAATTGGGAGTGACCCACTTAGCCATGCGACCTAACCGATTTTGTACCATTCCCCAGTTGTTAGGCTTGAAGTTATAATTGGCTTTTTAAGAACATTATAATAACGTTGAATGCCACATCACCAGATCGGCCAAATCACTTATTGTTGTTCACAAAAATATTCTGGGTGTTTATGCTAAGAGAAGGTGTCTTCCTTGCGACCTAAAGAAGTACGTTTGTAAAAATTAACGTACATAATTCTTAAGAAATACTCTGTCAGACATTCGTCCATACAAGTCATCCAGTAATAGGATGAACCAAAGGCACCCTCCTATCACATCCTAGGAATCACCCTATAGATCAGTAGCGAGTAGTCCTTGCAAATCTGTAGATTTCAACCACGATAGAACCATAATATATCTCTGGTTACAAAATATTGCTTAAGTTATCATATAGTAGATTTTGAAAATATATGGGAGTTAACCAGAGATTCTAAGCAGTCTTTTCGTTTCATGAAGATCTATGGTCTTCAATTGCTCCATCTTGATCAACATCTGATGTCTTCTCAATTTCATTTTTGTTGATCAGAATGGTTTTCTAATATAATTCGATCCCGGTCTTTCTGTACCAACAATCATATAGGTTAGATTTGATAGTCTGTTACTTAACTATCAAATATACAACCATTCAATCATAAAAATAAAATGAAAGTACTGGTTCAGTACTTGGCATCACTTGGACTTTAATTAAAACTAATTAAAACTTCTTAACCTTTTAATATTTCAAAACATAGTATTTACATTTTATTTTAATATAAAAGTATTCGCAAATTCATTTCATTAAATATTAGGAAAAATATCTTACACCCATCTCAAATTTCCATTTTTCTATCATTTGCAAAACAATTTCTACAACATTATTTTTATCCATAACTGTGAAATCAATTCAACTTATTATTCATATGCAACATTACGAAATCACTTTTGTTTCATTACTTGAAAACAATAATCGTCACATATATATATTTAGAATAAACTCATTCTAAAACTTATATCCTTACTTCGAAAATATCATTATATTTTCGCTAATCTCCTTTTATTTCCTTTATATTAGATTTTTTTAGCAAAAGCTGACCGGTATTGAAGTGCTCCGTAACAATGCTTATTAAAAATAAAAACAAAATACATTATAGAATAGGTGATATACGCTAAGTATATCAACTATGCACTCTACGCAGTAAGTGCAGAACATAACTGTTTTCACTAGCTTACTCATATGATATACTACAATTGCAAAACGTACTACATTTAACATATTTTTTGAAATGCAAGACCAAAACTCTTGCTTGCTGCAGAGTCACTGCAGCAAACCTTTTTCAGGAAAATTCTTCAACATCCCCTTTTTCATGCTGCAGGTTATAGGAGATGTCGGCCCCGCTATGCCATCAGAGTTAGAAACATCGTGTTCGTTGGGCAAATCCGGAGCTCTCCCTTTATATCCTGGAGGCAGAGCTATATGACCATATGGAGATGATGATCCTTCATTTGTGGCATTGCTTTATGAGCACAAAGGTGGAAATTCTACAATTTCATCTTACTGATCATTGTACACAAGGTGGCTAGACTTGACTTGCAAAACTCATTGTTGTTCACTTTGGCCCATATAATGTTTCATTCACCTAGTAGCCGCAGAAGAATTTCACTTCTTTCCTCAGTATTACCATCTTTTTCCATAGCAGTTCTTATTCTGTCAACAACAATATTAGTGTCCTCAAGCAAGGCTGACGTATCTGTAGCTGCAATTGAGGAATCCGAGGCTACTGCTGAACTGTTTTGTTGTTTCCTCTCCTGCTCCATATTGTTGAATATACTCTTTCCCTCGTCCACTTGTCTAAAAGTCTCCGGCTTGCTTCCAGCATTAAGAACAGTCACCGTGTTTTGCGCTCCCAAGTTGGCAACTCTTACACTGACACAGTGGTTCCCAAGTTCACAACCGCCGCTTGTGCTGTCACTACTCTCATGTTCTTTCGATTCTCCATAGTTGATGTTCTCCTCGTTTATTACAGAACTCTTGTTATAAGAGATTGCGTTGTATTTTTTGTTGTCGATCGACTCTACCTTCCTTTGTTGAATATCATTCACGAGAGCCACCTCCACAGTTAGACTCAAATCTGCAGCTTCACTCTGGATCACACTGTTCAGTGCATCATTACCAGCACAGGTCATCACAGTATTATTACACAATGCAATTCCAGAGTTAATACATATAGGCCTAATGTTTATATCATTCGAGTCAAAATTTGGGAGGATTATTTCTTCATTCACACAGTCAAAATCGTCAAGGTTATCCTTCTCATTGGTTTCAGACTCGTTACATTCATTCTACTCTTTCTAGACTTGCTTTCTTTTTGGTTGTTATTACTTACTCTTCTCCAAAATTCTCTCTTCCTTAAGTAGGAATATCTCTTTTGCTTTGCGTCTACATCTTTAGTTTTAGAGACCTGTATAATGTGACGGCCCACCCTATACCAGCCGATATTTCCAAAGAAACGGGCTGTGTTGATGTCCAACCAGCACGGGATGGTCGTCGGAAGAAAAGAAACATAAGAATGAATTAACAAGGAACCTGTAGTAACTCTCACAGTGCATGGAATAAAATATAATAATAACATAATTTTGACATAAAACAGGCAAGATAGTGCATAAGCTGAAAACTAAACCATAACCATCATAGCAGCGGAATCCAAAATACAGCTTATGATCCAAACCATTATTACAACTTTAAAAATACTGTCTCTAAAGAAAGAAAGGAAAGGTATACTACTAATGCCTAAATTAGTGACCAACAACAACACAGGGAGTTATATGTAAATAATACGTAGAAGCCTCCTGCTCGTCTTCGGACAACTACTCGTGCATACCACCTAACCTGTCTCTAGTCTTCTCGTTTAGGAGCAACCAGAGTAATAAGAAGAGACACAAAACTCTGGGTCAGACAAAAGTCCGATATGAGTGATAAGCAACAAAACAGAACAATAACAGGTATAATCCAATCATACCTGAACCTGGACCTGCAACCAAAGAGTTAGCACAATAAGATGTATAATACTCTAAGGTAATACTAACATAAAGTGTAAAAGTAATGTGGGGGTGTGCATGTCTTGGTGATAACAAACATCAAACATAGAAATCATCGTCACATCTCTCACTCAGTGCGTAAAGCATACGACATCCACCACCTGATCACCCTATCCTTTGCTACGATCACTTTGCTCCATGGAGTCACAATGACTCCATTGCACTGATCCACAGCCACTAATCCATCTCTTAGTGGTGAACTAAAGTTATGGATATTGATAACCCCTTTGCACACGTCCCGCAGCAAAGTTAACCTCTCATTTGAACTACCTTTGCATCTCGGGTTTTTGTCATCATCCCTGTTTGTTCTTCAGTTTAGTTCGTGATCCTCCATATCGACTCGTGGTGCTTCGATGCTCCGGTTCGTAATCAGCTTCCTCGGCTCATGGTTCGCCCCAAGTACATCTCATGGTTCCTCCTTCCGCTCCTGACTCATGAAACCAAGGCTTGGTTCGTGATTTGCTCCAGTTCGTGACACGTGGTCGGATCGTGGACCACCTTCGGTTCGTGGGACCCACTCGTGATCCTTATCTTGGTCTTGGTCTTCTGGCTCGCCATCCTAGGGATCGCCCTCCTAGGATTTTCCCTATTCCTCACGGTCGGGGTGTGAGGGTTCTCCATATTCCTCACGGTCACAGTGTGAGGGTGCTTCACAATCCTAGTGGTTGGGTCATGAGGGTGCTTCACGTTCGTAGGGGTCGGGTTGTGAGGATACTTCACCGTCCTAGGAGTCGGGTCGTGAGGATACTTCACTATCCTAGGGGTCGGGTCATGAGGATACTTCGCCATCCTAGGAGTCAGAGTGTGAGGGTGCTGCATGATCCTAGGGTCGTGGTGTGAGTGTGCTGCACGATCCTAGGGGTCGGGTTGTGAGGGACAGGTGCTTCTTGAACGAGACTCTGCATTATTTCTTGCAACTTTTCCAGCGAGCTTTTAACGCCATACGACGACGTTTTCGACCAATCTAATAATTTTAGGCAATCACAAAACATTCCAAACAGTCATAGCAACATGTAGCATCAACCATAAACACCAAAACAACAACTTAACATGTCAACTATGGATCAAACATACCCAAAACCCATGTTTTTCCCTCAATCATGCTTAATCAAATCTGACATTAGGATTAGCAAAATATGTCCAAATTAACCCAAATTTTTAACAAAGGAATAAAATAATATTTTGGAATATCTAAATATTTTTCCAAATTTTTAACATGCATAATTTTGTTAATTAACACTAATCAGCCCTGATTGGCCGAAATCAGTGTAAAATAATGCAAATCACTCACCATAGCCACAAATTAATGTTAGATCTGAAAATATCTCTGATTTGGGTCGAATCACTATGCAATACAGCAGCTCCAACTCTGATTTGATGTTGGTTAGCTTAATCCTTGATTAAAAGGTTATTAGAGGTGTTTTTAGAAGGTAGAAGCCATTACTAGGGTTGAAGGAATGAAAGTGGCAGTTGTAAAAATGACAAAGAAGGGGTTCTCTAGTCCCTTTCAGTCCTTAAATACCCCTATTCCCGAAATCCCCCAATAGGCCTAGCTGCTAGTCACCCTATTTGGCCCATTTAAGCTGTTTTTCACCTTCTAAATCTTAATTCAGCCATATCTCCCAAACTGTAAGTCCGTTTGATTAATGTGACCACTTTACGAAAAGGTAAATTATCATCTGCATCTAATGGAAGTGGTTTCAGGATAAAATTCCTTACCAATCAAAAGTTATAGGCGAAACAAGATTCACTAAGGGCAAAATGGTTATTTAAAAATCGGCAAAAATCGTGAATATGGGAAATGACCCTAATAGTCATTCCCTAAAATTACACGACCATACGACTTCGTATGGAAATGAAATAAATATTCTACGATCCTCCGATGTGTAGAATGCGGGTCGTTACATATTTTCTCTGCTTCCAGTATACCACTTATATTGTTAACAATAACATTAGGAGTTTTAGTGGCAAGTTTTCCACATAACTCAGTGTTGTGGCTGAAAGCTCTACATTTAATACAAATAAGAGGCTTCCAAAGATAAACCACCCTAACCGTTTGCTCTGCACCAGTAGGTAGCCCTACACCGAATTCGTCAGGCAACTCTTGGTCAGGCGTCACTTCTACCATACATTTCGCATATTTGATCCGCTCTATTTTCTCAATTTTTACATCCATGCCCAGGAACGTCCCATCACTGGTGGCAAGTAACTAATGCCAATTTTGGACCATCCCAACGATGGAATATTGAAGAGTTTAATCCAAATTGGTATATTATGAATCATTAAATATTCGTTGCTAATACCAGTATCCCATGGTTTCACAATGAACACCTTGTTCCTTATTATAATAGGATCAAATTGGATGATTCTAGCTCGATCTTCAGACACTTAAAGCAGAAAAATAAGAGTAGCATTTGATCTAACTTTGAAATGTCCCTTTGTATTCAAGCGGTTCATTATTTGAGGGATTACAATGGTTTACGAAAGTGGCTCGTCCAGGAAGAAACCAATCAGATCTTTACTCCATATATTTTGCGCAGCTTCCAGAGTTTCCTCCGAAGGAACTAGCTTTTTCCAGAGAATACAAGCTTAATTGGTGGCGGCACATAGATTCTTGCATTCCTAGGTTTAGATGCGAAAAAATCAGTCCATTTCTTAGTGAGAAGAGGGTCGTAGGTACTGGTGATGGGTTTTGAGTGGGTGGAGGGTCAGGAGGTAGGGGAATAAGTGCAGGCGGCGGATCTGTGGTGGGGGAGGGGGGAAAGGAGGCGCAATGGTGCTGATTTTGGCTGAGGAGGGGTCCATTGAGGTATCCACCGTTTTATATTGGAAATATTATTCATATATACACACACACATATTCATATACTCAACTTCTTTTTAATTCCCTTTACATAACTCCTTATCAACCCATATTATTCCACTTCTAATCCATTCAACCATTTTCAATTTGAAAATCTTGTTTCCATCCCATTCATTCCACTTACTTTCATTATTATGTATCGTCAACTCAAAATCAACGTTTTAACTTCATGCCCTTTTATAGACCTTATTTATACAACTCGGGTTTAATACGAGACCCTTTTTATTGTGATTCGTCCTTAGTTACTTTAAACATTAATTAAAATGTTTATTCAAGATATCGCATCAGTCCAAAATCTCTTTTTTAACTTCGTTATAAAACTCGAGTTCAATATAAAACTCATTTATAGTCTCTTTTAAAAACTCAACAATATTCCATTCCAAATTGGTTACTTACTTAAATGTATTCCATTTAGGACGCAATTACTTAAATAATTATTTACCTCATCATTAACCCTGAAAGAAGTAGTTAAATTTTTTATCACTAAAATAAATAATAAATTTATCTATTTAAAATCTTATTAAAATTAACAAATATTCGTTAACCAATTTCGTTAGATTTACTTAACAATAAACTAATTTAATTTAATAATCAATCCCAATTAAAGCGATTGACTTAGTCAACTCAAAACACGGTTATTTCCTTAACCAATTCCAATTAATTCTCCTTATAAATTAATTAATAATATAGTTAATTTAAATAATTTCATTCAATCCAACTCTTAACCCGTTAGGTTGCTCATCTGCTCATAATTGTTATTAACATAAGAATTTGTTTTATAAAACAATTTAATAATGACTTTTAAAATTTATATAATAAATAATAAATATTTACTTCCTTCAAAATATCTTTCATTCAAAATAATAGAATTAAAAATATATTTCAGTTATAATATAAATTTATAACTTCATTTCTATTGATTCACCTGACGGTAAGTCAATATGTTTAAAATGATTGATTTACAGGCCATATGCTACCAATTACCTAAGCAATACTGTCCAATGGCTAAGAACAAAACAAACGTTGAATTTAGATTCAACGATCAATAAACAAATCAATCATCTAATCAGGTTGATCAAACAGTTCATATAATTGCAATATGAAAATGAACAATATATTTGAGGAATCCAGTTGGATCTCTCCAACCTGTTTCCCTGCATCCAAATATGTTGCCTCAAATTCAATTCAATAAACAGATATAATACTTAATAATAAATAAATAACAGTGATCCAAGCATCCATATTTTTATTAAATATGTTTATATTTTTTTAAACGTAACCAACAAGGTAAGTTACCTCATTTGGAAAATAATCGTTAAAATAACGATTAGATTTCATTTAAATTAAATGAACGTTAAATCAACCAATTCATCCTATATATATATATATATATATATATATATATATATATATATATTTACATATATATAAAACCACCTTAGCATACAACAAACAATTATCAACCATAATACACAAATTAAATCCCGTCTTATATAAAATATAAGTGGGTTAAAAACTGAGCGAGTTATACTCACTTTGATTCCGCTCATTCGTTGTAGCGATTTGGTTGCAGCTAAATTAAACAGCATTTAATTTAACTGAAATTTCAAGCTATTTCCTTCCGTATCCAAAACAGTTCCAGAACATTGTGTTCATTAATACGATTCTAGTGTAGCTAGTTTTTCTCAATTCCGACACCCTAATAAAAGTTGATAACATTATTAGTTAACAATTTAATTAAAATAATTTAATTTTTAGTTAGCTAAACATTTACTAATTACTCAATTTATATTAAATGCGAACCTTTAAATTTTATCCTGCTTTGATCGACTGTTTCGTGCCCTTCCCTATGTATAACCATCGTCTTCGTTCCAATTACATTACCAGCTTCCAAATACACTTCTACATCTTGTCCCAGAAGCAACGCCATGGACTTCATTCCACGTATGATCAGTGCTAAAGCACATTGTCAAGACTACCCCACACCATACTCATCTGAAGCTCCCTTTGTTTCATGCAGTATAGTTGCTTCTTTTCCTTTTTATCTTTTCTAGGCCCATAGCCAATAAACATATTAGATCCTGACTTCCCCTTTAATTCCTTATTCTTCTTCCCCAAACCTGCTAAATTTCCCCTCATGCATTCTTTCTGCCTCTTGTCCACAAGAAAATATAACCCAACCTTTTGTTCTTTCCAGGTAATTTTCCTCGCTTAACAATATTTCACTACGTCTACTTATATCATTTTTGCCCACCTCCTACTGTTTCTGTTGTCCTTCTTCCCATCGCAGTTCAGCACCGCTCCGCTTTACTAAACCGCCAACCTACGCCTTTGTTCTAGCTGGCCCTCTGTGCACGAAATAGAAAACACACACCTGTTGCAATTCAAATCCATCCCCTCTAATCTTCTGCTTATCGTAAATATTCCCCATTGTAACATCCCATAAATTTTGACAACTGAATACTGGATTAATGAAATATTTAACGATGAATAATCAATTTTTATATTGATACTTAGATTAGAAATTTAAAATCAAATATATTGTTTAAGTTGAATTGAATTCGATATTTAGTTCAGAATGGTAAATTGGAAATTAACGTGGATATTTGAATGTGGTTTGAGATTCAATTGAAAAGTGTAAATGATTGGATATAAGAATAAACTGCATTGACGTTAAATAAATTAGAAATTTTATTTGTTAAAATATATGGAGAATTGGTTTGGATATGTGTGTTCGTATGTATAAAATAATTGGAACTTAACGCTTCAAATTTATAATCAAATGGAATTAGTGGTGAACAAACAGAGCTAAATCGGTCAACCGATAAATAATTTAAAATTTAAAATATCGTTGTATACGAACGAAGTCAAATTATGACCAAAAAAAATTTTGGATTCAGAACACCAAAATGTAGCAATGCATCAAATTTCGTTGCGTTAAGCGATTGTTTAGCAGTACGAATTTGAAGCATTATGTGGTATTTCCCTGTAAGATTTAATATTAAAATAAACTAAATAAAACCTACCTCGAAAGAACATTGCACAGAACTCCCTACTGAAACGCGTTGCTACCCTACAACCTACTTGATTGACATTGTTCTTATCTTCATTTTTTTCCTTTTATAAATCATGCCTCGTCCCACTTTCTTCAGCAAGAACCCATTTTTCCCCTTTTCAATTTTAATGGCTTCCAACCGAGATCGATTCTCCCAATTTTTCCGCTAACTCATTCCTTTCCCCTTTTCCTTTTACTAGACTCAAGTTTTACATTTAGCTCAGGTTTATCAACTTCAATATAAATTGAAATTATAGAGGATATTGCGATCGTTGAATTTCTGTCTATTCCCTTGACTACTGAGTAGTGCGTTCTTTAGTTGTTGTAAGCCATGATAATTTCTTTGTACTGGACATTATTTTGCACTGTCCCCTACCATACTCATATAACAAATGATCATTTTACTTTTGTTCATCTTAGTGGGCCTTGCACATCAGGAACAATTGCTATTGATTGGTGAACTAATTACCAGTTTCTTGGGTTGTCTTATGCAAAATTATCATGCTACGTTTTGTGTTTGACCTGTTCTACTGATCTGAACAACCTATCTTGGGTTCTATTTGACTGCTCATGCATTTACTTATTTTAAATTATATTTATGTATTACTTGCAAGAATACCTAATTTTAGCCCCATCCAAATGATATTCTATGCGATTGTGGTCACTATTTACGTTTGCCCCTAATGTTAATTGGAAAGAAAGGGAGAGAATGCATATAGCTGAATCTTAATACAATGATAGCCAAATATCTAAGCGGGTAATTGTAGTATGAAATTAGTTGCATGATTTTTGACTAAATAAGTTACAAATTCATTTAAGTAAAATGCTAAGTTTATAAACATACATGTAGGAAATGGATACATATGAACTTCCTAGTTCTTTTTATAAAATGGAAACCTTTATCTCTGCCATGATCTATCACTTGTAGCTATGTGATACTGTTTTTTTTTTAATTCATTACCCAGGCCTGTCGTGACTCGGACCATACTTGCCATGACCCTATTCCTACACTTTATGCGTATATAAATACACGATTGTTGTATACATGTATGGAAGCTTTTGCATCCGATTTATGGGTATTAACTATGGCATGTGTCCAAACAGCAGGAGTATCTATGCGGTTATTTGCATGTATACATGTGCCGTGACTCGGTCACAGTATGCCTTGACCAATACAAATGTCCACCATGCTACCAAGAAATATTTCACATACCTGAATGGGAAAACTGTAGCACACCGTGCCCTACGAACTTTCACTGGTGGCCCTTGAACCTAAATTGTAATGTGACATGAAACTACATGCCATTTCCTCTGTTTCATACCCCTCTGAGCACGGTTGCCCAATTCTTATTTTGGGACACTATTTCCTTGCTGTCCATTATGATTCCTACAATTTGGATTTCTTTAAGGATTACAATGGCAGTCAAAAAAATCAAGAGAGGCCTTAAACATAGCATTTCCCTAAGACTTACATTATGTCGATTTCGAATTTTATACATCTGTATTAATTAGTTTATAGATGTGCATATGTTGATGAAGTTGACGTATTAGGTTATCTTACAGTTAATAAATTGTAGACAATTGTTATAAATAATGATAAGAAAGGCCTTGAACTCCGAAACTTAAATATTACGCAAAGGTAGTTCATATGTACCTGCTTTTCACTAATTCTTATTAGCTGTGACATAAGTGTTTAGCATATCCTTTAGTTGATAAAGTGCCCTATATCATGCAAACTCATGATACTAATATGTTATCCTGATACCATTTATTTTATAACCCTTGTATTTCCAATTTGAGACCTAAAATTTTGCATGAGCATGGATGCTCTGCTATGCTGTCTTGTATGGCTACTTCACTAGCTTAAACTTCAATACAATGGGAATTATTTTAATTCAGCACACCCTCTTATTTGTTATGCCGGAGGAAGTAATATTTTTTGTCTATATTACTATCTTGATAGAGCTTTTACAATTAGTCCTTTATTAATTAAAATATTAGGTGGTAGGATATAATATTATTAGATGAGTACACTTTGAGAGCTTTGTACAGATAGTCTTGGGTTTTGGAAAGGATTTAGTAATACAATGAGAAACAATAGAGAAAGTAGAAGCAATTATTTGTTGCATGGCCTCTCTCTATATATATTTGTAACTGTGAGATGTTCATGATTTAAGTATATAATCAAACAATCTTGAAAAATGATGACACGCATATGTAGAGAAAGATAGTTGCCTTGATGATTTGGTTATATATATGATTGGCATTTGACACATATATATTCTATCACCCTGGGTACAATCTAAAGAGGGATCTTGTTTGTAAATCAAGGGGAGAAATTTGTCATACCTGCAATGTAGTTGTCCTGTCTAGATTCTTTTCCTTGAGCCAACATGATGAATTAAGATTCATGCTTGATGCATTGCCGGGGTATATTTGTTAGTTTCGCTCGTCAAATTGTTCTGCTCATACACATAAATGTAGAAGTAGCATATTCTCAGATTTATTGTATTATCATTTGATGCTTCCAACGTTGGGATGTTGAATTATGCAATAAGAAGACATTGTTGATGAGGTACTAAACAAAATAGTTACCGTTTCAATGAGTCTTTAAATGTACAAATTATAATTTGATATTATACTCCAGTTTGCCAATAAGTGGTGAGGAGAGTACAAAAAAGTACATAGCCAAAAATGGAAAGAAAAAAAAATTATATTATTTGAAGACCTGGACATTTGTTCTTGGTAACCTTTATGTACGTTGTTCTGTTTTTTATCCTTATGTTGCATGTTTAACCTGTTGTGTGGACATATTTCATTGATCAACCTATAGTCCTAGTTCCATAAATTTAGTGTGTTGCATCTTTAGTGCCAGCATAATTCATAAATGATTGGTTCCATTCGATCAATGAGATATTCTTATACCTTGTTGTGCACCTTGCTTTACATATGTACATATCACCTTTGTGCTTATACAACCCCGACGGTTTGCTGGGATGTTGAGGCGTTACACATGTATGTACGCATGTGTATATGCAAGCTTCTAGAATCACCTATGTTATTATTTATATCCGTTCGGAATGCTGAGGCAGTGCACGCTTGTATATTATGTACATGCATACACGCGCAATCTTCCGAAATCGTTAGTCCCTGGAAATAGATAGAACTGATACCACCACTGTCTATTTATATATGATATCGATGTCGGGATTAACTATTATATTTCAGTTTATACTGAAGTTAATTTACTTGAACAAATGATTAATCATGACTCAAGTGTTTTACGTTTTTGCATGGAATGCTCGGGTCAGACCTGAGTATTTCAGATTTAAAGATTTCAGCTTAGGATCCGAGGATTGGCAAAGCTGGTGTAATGGCCCGCAAATCCGTACTATCTGAGTCGACTAATAACACCACAGGTCCAACCCAAATTGCACGGAAATACGAATCATTATTAGAAAGAAGTTAGAGGATGAGAAATAGAAAGAAAGAAATATTAAAATAGAAGAAAATGAAGGTCACAAAGTCACAGCGGAACAAATAAAATATATTAGGTAACATAAACTTGGAAATACAATTCGGTAACTTTATATACATACCATCATCAGAGCACAACAACTGTTTCTGGAATAGTTATAAACACCTGTTTCCAGATACAAACATGGTAAACAGCGGAATATATGATAGTCTATAGCTAACTGGTGAAGACTCCTGCTTCCAGCTCTTCCAAGTGAATCTGAAAAATCCCAACTACTTGACTGCCCGTACAAATTGGGGCACCCAAGAGTTTAGGGAAAACAAAAAAAAAATAAACTTTGGGTCAGTCATTGGACTGGTGTGAGTAAACTCCAACCATTTGTTTAACTTTCATAATCCTTTCGAAAGAAATGATAATTGTAAGACCGATCCATACATAAACATGGACGGTTTTTACCTTACTATAACCCAAAAACACTTTGATACGAAAATCTAGTGATATTATAATAGTGTCTAAATCAAATAAGTAACAATCTAGCGGAACACTTGCATCTCACGCTCCATATATAATATAAAATCAAAAACCGCAGGGCACTTATTGGAGATTTGATTTCCAACATGACAAGGTATGGAACCACCTTCCGATCAGTGTACTCTAGAGAGGAATACACTGGGTTCAACAAGAACATCTTGCAACCCGGTCCAACCATGACCGACCACTCAATTTGCTTGAGTGTATCGAATGTATATCACCAACGGTTGGGATCATCAACCGTTTCCCGAAAAGGGACAGCATCGATAGATTAAAGAAGTAAAAGGAATTTCTCTAGATAGGTGATTATACACCCTAATGGGAGTGACCCACATAGCCATTCTACCTACCCGATTTTTGTCATTTCCTGGTTGTTGAGGCCTTAGGCTACGATTACTTATATTTCATTGATAGCACAATCACTTTGAATGCCACGTTGTCAGATCCGTTAATCACTAATTGATTGTACAAATATATTATGGATATTATGCTAAGAGAATAAATCCTCCGCCACCATATATATTTATACAGACCAACATATATGATCATTACAAATACTCTGTCAGACATTCGACCATATACGTTCATTCTGGGATTGAACGAAACCGAAGGCACCATTTCTATTAATAGAAAAAAAGTCCTTGCACTTTACTCCGTCTTCGATTATCTCCATACAATCTGATCCGCAACGCTACTGCCAATACGGAGTGGTTCACGGATAATAATCCAATTGGTCTCTCCATATTGACAACAATATTGGCAAACACTTCGATAGTCGGTTATTTAACTATCGAAGAAAAACAAACATCCATTCAAGGCAACAAAAAAATCACTGGGCCCCTTAATTAATATTTCATTAATTAAATCACTTCTCCATTTCCTTATCAATATTTGTTAACCAAATATTTTTAATAATCATCTTGGTCCTTTATGCTGTTTGGGAAAAAAAATTCCATATCTCGCCTTCTTTTAATTTCTATACTTAGAAAATATTTTCTGTTTATAATTGGAGAACATTCCAATTATTTATTTCTTCCACGACCATTCCTTTTTAGACTTAGGAAATGTTAACTATTTTATTTCCAAAATTTCACTTATTGGGTTAAAACGAATGTTGTGTAAAACATCGTTACAACAACCCAAAATACTGCATCCAACTAACTCTTTTTCAAACATTTCTCTTCGAGACTGGGTTTTGCTATTTATCAATTAAAAATGAAATCAATCAAGTTGGAGTATAACTACCTCTCAGACCTTGAATGAAAACATCCTTAACTTCAAAACGGACAAGACCACTTACCTCGAATAATCAACATCATAAAAACAAGTTATTCATTTTTAAACCTGTATAAGTTCGACTTTCTAATTTGACCAGATTTAATTATAGATTTTCTTTTTATTTATAGTATTCTATTTTCGAGTTTGTTTCCTTATTGAATTCTATATATATCAATACATTAATTTCTAACTATCCAATTTTCTTAAAATTATTCTAACTCCTTAAATATTTGGAAAATTTTGCCATAACCTTCTTTGTAACGGTCGACTGTTCAAACCTCAACTCGCTTATCTAGGCCCTTTCCATTCAAAAAAGAAAATCAAAAAGCCAAGTGGCTTGTCGATTCGGCGCATAAAATCTCATATGGAATTTAAACATGTACCTTTTGGTCGGGCATTTCAATATATATCTCTTCATATACTTCATATACTTCATATACTTCACTCCATACCTGTCTAACACATATCTATCCATTCCCAATTTATTACAACTCAATCCGGTCATTTTAAACTCGATTTGCTAATTAACTCTCTAGTTAGTTATTTTGCCTATTTCACTTTTATATTTGAACATTACCTATTCAAAAAAAAATCAATTCGCTTATAAGCTAATTGAAATCCTATTTTTTAAATTTACGTTTCATATTTGATTGCGAATAAAAATTCATAAATTCCATTTCCCTATTTAAGGTTAAATTCATTCTAAAATTCAATTAACTAATTCTTCTTTAACTTAGTTAATTCTAATCAAAAATTAAAAGCATGATTTTTGTTTCAAAAATCATTTCACATACTTTACTTGAGTTTATATTTATTTTATAACTCAAGTATGGATTTTTCTAATGGTAATTCAGATTTGATTTGCTTGAAATCCTTTTATTAATTTGAATAAAACCGTTATGGTTTAATAATGGTTATGGCGTTGTTTTTCTGATAATTTGATTTTAACATAGCTCAAAATCTATTCGACGAAATCCAGATCTTTCTCTTCCATTAGAAAACTATTATCAAATCGGTCTTGACGATTTTTATTTCAAAGAATTCCGACTTAAATTGAGTTCTATATACTCAATTGAAGTTTGAAACGCCCATTTACGAACTGCCGCTCTGCGGCGTGTTCGTTTTAATTATATTTATATATATATAAACATTTAAACTTTGTTTATAATAATTTCAACTCGGTTCTAATATACATTAATATATTAAACTAATTTTCCCAATTCAACTTAATATTTCCGATTATGTATAATTGTCGATTTTTCCTTACTCGGCAATAAATTTATTTATGATTCGATCTTCTATATTTGATTCCAATTCCATTTATAAATAAATTATTTATAAAATTTGATATAATCGAATTTCAATTATAAACCCATTGGATTTTTCTCAATTCTGCTTATATTTCGAATTCTGAAATATAATGAATCATTTTGTTTCAACACACTTCCAATTTACTTTTAAATTCCTATTTGAATTTAAATAGTTTAAATTATCCAAATGTTAATTTATTTCACCAAATATTTAACACTATTTATAAATTCAACTTCCTTGTTTCACATATTTAAACAAGTTCCCTTTCCCAATTTCTATTTGAACTTCATTCTTTTGATATTCCGAATTACGGAGTAAAAACCGCTGTTTCCTCTCGAATGATTTCGAATTCTATTTTTCAATTCATATTTTTATTTAAATATTCCAATTATCTCTCGATAATTAATTTATTATATTTATAAATTCCATTTAATAAATTTCCTTGTTTTATATTTAAACAAGTCTATTTCGAAATCTATTTAAAGCCAAAATCTTATTTTGGAAATTTCTATTTATTTTACTTCAACCGAAATAAATTCGTATTAATCGAATTCAAATCATAAATCCTTACGGATTTATTTTACTTCAATTTATATTCTGAACATCAGAATAAATTCCATCGTTTATTTCTTTATAACGATTTCCCCATTTCTATTTTCAAGTTCACATTTGAATTTAAATATTCAAATTATCCAATGATAATTTTTTCCCCTTTATTTATAAACACCGTTTATAAATTTATTTCAATTCCCCACAATATTCAATTTATAAGCATCGTTTATAAATTCAATACTTGTTTTATTTATTCAAAACAAGTTAATATACTTTAGTCCATCGAAATTCGAATTCTAATTTTAGAAAAATAGATTTTCCTTTTTAATCTCAATTATCCTTTTCACGATATTTTATATACCAACATTTGGGCCCAATGATATTTTAAACATCCAAACCAACCAATTATCAATCACTGGTTTTCCAACACCTCATATATGATGATATATATGAAAACAAAAATAATAATATTTTTGAGGAATCCAGTCGGATCCCTCCAACCTGTTTTCCTGCATCCACAAATGTTACTCACATAAATAATACCCATCCTTCTTCGTGGCAAGATATCATGTTATAGAAGGTCATCCACTATCATAGCGTAGGACGTATAGGGTCATCCGCTAATGTTACTGCGGGCATCCGCTAATGGTACTGCGGGAACTATCCAATCACCAATATATATAATAGCCACAAACATCAATCCTATGTATCTAATATATATGTATAATAGCCACAGTAATATTTAAATGCAACCAAGCATCATCAAATAATTATTACCACGAATTAAATTATTCTAAATAAAATATTAGTGAGATTTACTCACCGTGATTTATTTGTCGAATATCCCATGCAGCCAATTATATAGATTTCACGATGATTCGTTCATACGTCTGTTTTTTCCAATGTAAACAATATTAATAAAATTCCAATTATCTAAGCATACTGATTTTATTTAATTAATTTTGACATGTAAACCAATCCTAGATTAACCTTAATTTCATATTCAAACAACTAGTCTAAAAATTTAATTCTTTATAACAAATTTTCTTTAATTAATTATCAACTTATAAACCGATGTCATAATAAACATTTAAATTCTAATTCAAAAATACCTTAGTGCCAATAAATTCATCATCTCAGCTTTATATTTTAATTTCAAACTTGAACTAAAATAAATTCCAAATTAACTATGTGATAAATTGTAACACCCCGCATTTTTAATATAATTAAAAATATGTAAAAATATATGTATATGCATAGATAGGTAAATAATGGTGATGTGTAATGAAAAATTTATTAATATATGGAAGAGACGGAAAAAATTAGTTGCAACAGAGAAGATAATAAAATAAGGATACTTAATTTAAATATCAGGAATCAAGTAAAATGGACATCACCATTGTGTTCGTCTCAGAATTCTACATGAAATAGAGTCCAATTTTTTGAAAATCGAACTCCGTATGAAAGAGTTATGGCCTTCAGAAGATTCAAAACAGTTCGAAATTCGACCCCGGCAGCTGGGCGGGAAATTTCCTGCCCAGGACAGGGCAGGTCGACCTGGGGGCAGATCGACCAGGGAGTCGACCTACCCCAGATCTGGGTAGTTTTTGTTTCTGTGACGTGGTTTGACGTGCTGTACGGACCAGATGGCTTCTAGCTCAATCCTAGGTCTCTAAAACACTCTCTACACCTATAAAATAGTGTCTAGACCTAGCCTAATTCATAAACAATTCCTTCTGACGCCTCCATGCCGCCAAACTTCAACCGAACATGGTCGTCGCCTCAAAACTCTAAACTAAATTGCAAGTTCATCAACCACTTGGGAGTTTAATCAAATCAAGAAGCAAAGTTATTCATCAGCAATTCATGCTCTTCACCAATAATCAAATAAGAAGATTAAATCAGCGTTCTACATCAACAACAACGCTTATTTCTCTAATCCAGTCAAAGTGAGTGGATTTGAACTATATTTGTTGTGTAATGTTGCTTCTATCGTTTACCATTCCCCATAATGAATATGATGTTAATTTAATAAGATCTGTTATTTTATTTATGCCTACGTTTGAGTTCTCTCCTTTTTATCCTTTCCCCTTTTTATTTTTGGATCTAGGTTATCTCAAACCTAGACGAAATCTTATTATACAATACGCACGATTGGAATATGGGGATATTGGAATATAATCTGTAATTTTGAGGTTTGTGGCATAACAATTGTTATTGCATATATTGGGCATAATCTATTTTATGCAGTCGAGGAATATAATCTATAATGTTGAATTTATGTAAGTTTGACATAATTGTAATTGGATATGGAATTGGTATAATTCAATATTAACAACATGTAATTGGATAACATGGATTGGTGAAATTTATTCGTGACTTGAAAATTAATCCTGGAGGGTGAATTAGATTATATGTATAAACGTGGGGATGTTGGGGTATATATATTGGGAAAATATTAATTTTATGAAATTGGGTATAATTGGATATTGGAAATTGACATGTTTGGGTATGAATAACACGGAATTAGTGAATTTGGCTATAATTGGATAATTTGGGTAATATGAAAATTGGCTAACTATTATGTAATTGTTTTAGTGAATGGCAAATTGGAAATAGGCATAAAAATGAAATGTAATTAAGTTGAATTTGGAACATATGACATGAATTTGGGGTTTGGGTGAAAGACGATTGTTAATGAACGCCTATAACACGAGGTTAGACGCGTTTGTGGTGTAAGACTGCCCAGAACCGCCCGACCAATCCAGCAACCACAAGCGGATGTCTAATGTGAGAGGTCAACGGCAAGAACTAGAGGTGTAACAGTTTATAACACGAGGTTAGGCACGTTTGTGTTGTAAGACTGCCTGGAACCGCCCGGCAAATCCAGCAACCACGAACGGACGTCTAATGTGAGAGGTCATACATCGTTACAACATTATAAATAAATTAAGAAACACTAAGCATAATAAGACATGTAGGTGACATGGGTATGGTTAGAGGATTAAGTGGGTGATATAAATGACATGTAAAGCATAACTAATGTGGACTTAACCGTTGTGAGATGTGTGATGTAAGACATAACCAAGGTAGGCTTAACCGTAGTAAAACACGTGTAAGACATGGAAACTGTAATAAAAAGGGGGTTAAGTGGGATACATGTGACATGTGAAACAGAATTTAGATATGCTTAACCAAATAGGACCCGTAACGGTATCATAAATTAATTGAATTGGGTAAAGTTTGAGTAACGGGTTAAGTAAAAGGAAGGGTTAAGTCAAATCTAAAATTAATGACACAGTAATGGGGGAATGATAATTACCTATTATAAACTTGAGTTGCGGTGATGTAAAATTAAATAATAGGAAAACTTGTCATAGGGACAAGGGAATGTTATGACTTAAGATGTAATACAAGACTTGAAGGGTGGGACGACTTATACTATGAAATAAGTCAAATCTAAAATTAATGACAAGAAATGGGGAATGATAAATAACCTATGATGAATAAATTTGAATAAGGCAAGAAAGGATAATAGGTGGAAATTATAACTTATGGGACAAGATAAGTTATATAAACGTTAAGAAAGACGAGATAACTTATATGTAAAGATATACTTAAATTAAGTGGTCTAGAAAAGAAAATTGTGAAATTAAAAATGATATAAGTTATATGAGTGGAAAATAAGTAAATTAGAATCATATATGTTGGTTGGGTTGAGTAATTCTCTTGGTGCCAGTCTGATGTTGATTTCGGTCTTCGGGGTTGGTGTTTAGAGGGTTATTCTCCTAATCAGTATGTATGTGGGATAAGGCATACTTAACTATGAATTAAGTATAACATGTTGTTGTAACCCAAAAAGGGAATAATTTATGAGATTGGAAAATAACATATTATGGGCTTATTAATGGACTTAAGTGGTTTAAGTATAAACTGAATTAATAAGCAAGGGTAACTTAGTGAATACGGGGAAAAAAGGAAGCTAATGTGAATAATCAAGTTAAATGAGAAAGTTGACGAGGTGGCACAAGCGTGAAATAAACGGATAGACTTAAGGTCTAATGACATATAAAACTAAGGCGCTTGAAGCAGTCCGCATGTTGTAGGATGAATAACCCAACGAGGTAGATCATGAGGGTGTCATAAGGCACGAGGAGAGCGCACGTTTGCTGTTTTGGTGGCTCCAATGGACTGGAAAGGGAAGTACGCGACTTCCTGAGACACTAAAGGTGCTCCTGGTAGTCCTCTATAGTGGTTTAGCTTTGGGCTAGGATTACAGAGGTCGGGTCTGAGAAGAACTAGCAGGTGGGTGGGCCTTGACTACCCAAGTAGGGGGCAGTCAGAATGCTGTACGTGGTGGCGTTAGGGGTTGTTCAGCGATTGCCTCAGGGAGAGGTGGAGGGTCAAGACCATACGATAGCAAGATCATCGGAAGCCTATCACCAGTAGCCTAAGGTATGCGAAAAGACAAGAGCTAACCCCTAGAGATCGTTAACCTTTGCTATCAAGGGACAGGTGCAGGGAGAACCCACATGGATTTTTAGATTGTTTGCTTGCTAGGGGTTGTCGCTTAGCTCATGTGGTCTTTACTAGTTGAGGGAGGGGCTGAGGTGGGGCCATAGCCACCATAGAAAAACCAGATCCGAGGGATATCTGTACATTGGACATCTTAGAAGCAGGCCCGTACAGATATAGAAAAGCTCCCGACGGAGTTCCGCGTTTTCTGGTACAGCCCTGCCACGGAACTTGGGTGCACAAGTAGAGGTTATATGCAGTATAAACATCGAGTATGATTGATGATACATATGTGGGAAAGTCTAGATACAACCATGTCTGCTCTGGGTGGTGTATCATAGACTAGAGGGCATTATTCGGTGATGGAACCAAACTCGATCGAATAGTTCGAGGATAACAGTCAGTACGCTTACGTAGCACTGCGATAGTGGTTCTATGCAGATGTAGCGTTGTACGTTACTATGGCATAGGATGAGGGACAGCACATATTATTGTGGCGATACGGAGGAGACCGTGTGAGCAGGGTATCACGGGGTGTACCTCGGTTTGGGGGTAGCTACGTATACACTATATTAGGTTAATCTACTATGGGGTAGATGGGTGTGACATGTGTGTAAGCTTTGAGTGCTAATAACACGTATAACCTAATAAATAAGAAAGTGTAATTGAACGGTATATGTAGGATTATTCAAGAAGTGTAGTTTAAATTCATTCACACAGAACTTATGTTCTGACCCCCTCCTCATAACATTCGCATGTTAGACAGAGACTTATAGCTTTGGGAATATTGATTTAACAGTTTTGTGATTAAGGTAAAGCTATGTTTTAAAATATATTATATTTTATTCCTTCCGCTGTGAGGTGTTTTTCCGTAATCTGACATATCTCTTTTCTCTGTCTTTTCTGCAGGATATCAGAGCAACCAACTCGGGTCTCGATGGATTGAATTTGAAAAAAAATCGGTCTGTCAGGATCCGGCTTGTTACATCTGGTATCAGAGCTTCGGTTTAGTGATCTTAGGGAGATATTGAGTGAATGTATTTGTATTTTCTAAAATATAAATATATTATATATATAAACCTAAATCCATAAAGTAGCCCACTAGGTAGGGAAAGAGTTGGGATATTTAGTTTGTACACAAAAGTAATAAACATAGAAATTTTTGAGACTCTTAGGTGGTTTAGTTGGAAAGTGTACAATATGAATTGGTATTTGAGAAAGAAAATATCCCATAGAATTAAAACTGGAATGTTATTTCAGAGTAGTGGGTTCGGAAGTGAAACCTTATAGACTGGAAAAGGTTAAGATGTGGAATATGGATTAGGAATATATATAGTCGAGAGAATTGAATTTGCATAAGTGCTTAGGAAAGCCTAGTCGAGTTGAAGACCCGCTTTGAGTCTAACCCAATGATAAGCTTTTAAGAACTTGAATCTGTAAAAGAGTTTGTTGTATTTTTCCAAATTTTGATCTTAAAAGTATTTTAATGTTTTTAGTGCATGATGGGTTTTAAAGTAAAGTGGGGTATATTGTGTAAAACACTGATTTCTTGTTTTAAAAGAATTCTCTCATGAAAAGGTGCATATTATAGAGCATGTATAGCTCGCTAGTTTTCATATATGAAAGGATTGAAAAGAAGTTTTGAAATCTCTATTCTATTAACAATAAATTTTGATTATTTTGGGTAAACAAAATAAGCAGTAGAGTGCAAGAATAGAGTAGATATTTGCACCTTAGCAGCCAAAGTTAACATTGTAAATAGGAACAGTGTAACTCATTAGTCATCTTTGTCTACTCCAGTTTGTGATTTGAAAAAAAAAATATTTTTGCAATTTTACTTTGTAACATGTTTTTTTATGGTTTAGCAAAAGCAAGTTTTTGATGAAAAAGTAAAAGTTTTACCACATTATTCTTTGGAAGAAGAATGTAATGAAAAGAAAGAAGGTCAAACCATGTTTAAAAATGGAGTAGGTAAGGATTAAGGCCTAGAAAGAATGAGATAAAGTTAAAGCTATTAGAACCAACTCAGAATTGGTTGAGATGAGAAATTCTCTGAGTATCAATCTGATGTTGATTTCGGTCTTCGGGGTTGATACTTAGAGAATTATTTTCTTGCCAATTTACAGTCAGGGATTAGATAATATTAAACTATTGGAAAATATCCCGTAGAATGCATAAGCATTGAGAAACCTAGGATTGTTGCTTGAGAAAAAGAAAAAGGATTGTTGCTTGAGAAAAAGAAAAAGGATTGTTGCTTGAAAGAGAAGTATAGGCTAGTAATACACAGCATGGACTAGTAGTGACTACTAGGTAGTAAAGGGCAAGCAAATGTATAGATCCTGTTGAGTGGACTCATGACAAAGTCCTAAGATTCTTGGCCCATAGTTATAGCTGTGTAGGATACTGTTTGAGTTGAAAACAGAAAGCTTGTTTGAAATAATAAAGCTAAGAAAGAAACTAGCCTAACTAAAAAGAAAACAACAGAATCAATCAAGCAGCAAAAACAGGCGGGAAAAGAAAATGGAAATCTTAAGAAAAAGATGAATAAATATTAAATTTTTCCAAGATAAGTGGAAAAAGAGAAGAAATTTTCTTATGTGATTGTACTTGGATAGGAAAATAGGAAATCTTCATAGAATAGTCATATAAAAATCCAAGTACGATTAGAAAAGAAAAACGGAGGATGTCAATTTTTCCGTTTTACACCTTTTCGTGACATAAGAAATCAAATTTGGAAAATTAGGTTTTTCTAAATTTCGAATTTAATGATGGTTGGTAGGGTTTTGGATGCGAAAATTGGATGACCTATGCTCTTACTCTATAAGAGTGTAGGAAAATTTGGATGAAAAACGTTTTGATTTTTCAAAAATATTGCATTCATATAGAACTACAAGTATATTTAAGATGTGAGCATCATGTTTTGAAGAGTTTTTAAGATTTGCATACATATAGGTGCATCCAAATTAGGCATACATACTTTACTATGATGTATCTCACTTTGCACATGTGCACAATGTTTGCAACAATTGGATGCACACTTGATGGATGGATATTGCGAACAGTTATCTATTTTACTCTTATCAAATTTCGGGGACGAAATTCTTTAAGTGTGGTAGAATGTAACACCCCGCATTTTTAATATAATTAATAATATGTAAAAATATATGTATATGCATAGATAGGTAAATAATGGTGATGTATAATGAAAAATTTATTAATATACGGAAGAGAAGGAAAAAATTAGTTCAATAAACTGTACGTAACGGAGAAGATAATAAAATAAGGATACTTAATTTAAATATCAGAAATCAAGTAAAATGGACATCACCATTGCGTTCGTCTTGGAATTCTACTTGAAATAGAGTCCAAGTTTTCGAAATTCGGACTCTGTATGAAAGAGTTATGGCCTTCGGAAGATTTAAAACAGTTCGAAATTCGACCAAGGCAGCTGGGCGGGAAATTTCCCGCCCAGAACAGGGCAGGTCAACCTAAGGGTCGACCTAGGGGTCAGGTCGACCAAGGGGTCGACCTACCCCCTAGGAGGTCGGCCTGGGGGTCGACCTACCCCAGATCTGGGCAGTTTTTGTTCCTGTGACGTGGTTTGACGTGTTATATGGACCGGATGGCTTCTAGCTCAATCCTAGGGCTCTAAAACACGCTCTACACCTATAAAATAGTGCTTAGACCTAACCGAATTCATAAACAATTCCTTTTGACTTCTCCATGCCACTAAACTTCAACCAAACATGGTCGCCGCCTCAAAACTCTAAAATAAATTGCAAGTTCTTCAGCCACTTTGGAGTTTAATCAAATCAAGAATCAAAGTTCTTCATCAACAATTAATGCTCTTCACCAATAATCAAATAAGAAGATTAAATCAGCGTTTTACATCAAAAACAAATCGCTTATTTCTCTAATCTAGTCAAAGAGAGTGGATTTGAACTATATTAGTTGTATAATGTTGCTTCTATCTTTTACCATTCGCCATATTGAATATGATGTTAATTTAATAAGACATGTTATTTTATTTATGCCGATGTTTGAGTTCTCTCCTTTTTATCCTTTCCCCTTTTTATTTTTGGATTTAGGTTATCTCGAACCTAGACGAAATCTTATTATACAATACGCACGATTGGAATATGGGGATATTGGAATATAATCTATAGTTTTAGGGTTTGTGGCATAACAATTGTTATTGCATATATTGGGCATAATCTATTTTATGCAGTTGAGAAATATAATCTATAATGTTGAATTTATGTAAGTTTGACATAATTGTCATTGCATATGGAATTGGTATAATTCAATATTAACAACACGTAATTGGATAACATGGATTAATGAAATTTATTCGTGACTTGAAAAGTAAGCCCAGAGGGTGAATTAGAATATATGTATGAACGTGGGAATGTTGGGGTATATATATTGGGAAAATATTGAATTTATGAAATTGGGTATAATTGGATATTGGAAATTGGCATGTTTGGGTATGTATAACATGGAATTAGTGAATTTGGCTATAATTGGATAATTTGGGTAATATGAAAATTGGCTAACTATTTTGTAATTGGTGTAGTGTATGACAAATTGGAAATAGGCATAAAAGTGAAATGTAGATAAGTTGAATTTGGAACATATGACATGAATTTGGGGTTTGGGTGAAAGACGATTGTTAATGAACGCCTATAAAACGAGGTTTGACGCATTTATGGTGTAAGACTATCTGGAACCGCCCGGAAAATCCAGCAACCACAAGCGGACGTCTAATGTGAGAGGTCAACGGCAAGAACTAAAGGCGTAACAGTTTATGACACGAGGTTAGGCGCGTTTGTGGTGTAAGACTTCCCAGAACTTCCCAGCAAATCCAGCAGCCACGAACGGACGTCTAATGTGAGATGTAATACATCGTTACGGCATTATAAATAAATTAAGAAACACTAAGCAAAATAAGACATGTGGGTGACATGGGTATGGTTAGAGGGTTAGGTGGGTGATATAAATGACATGTAAAGCATAACTAATGTGGACTTAACTGTTGTGGGACGTGTGATGTAAGACATAACCAAGGTAGGCTTAACCGTAGTAAAACATGTGTAAGACATGGAAACTGTAATAAAAAAGGGGTTAAGTGGGACACGTGTGACATGTGAAACAGAATTTAGATATGCTTAACCAAATAGGACCCGTAACGGTATCATAAATTAATTGAATTGGGTAAAGTTTAAGTAACGGGTTAAGTAAAAGGAAGGGTTAAGTCAAATCTAAAATTAATGACAAAGTAATGGGGGAATGATGATTACCTATTATAAACTTGAGTTGAGGTGATGTAATATTAAATAATAGGCAAACTTGTCATATGGACCAGGGAAGGTTATGACTTAAGATGTAATACAAGACTTGAAGGGTGGGACGGCTTATACTATGAAATAAGTCAAATCTAAAATTAATGACAAGAAATGGGGAATGATAAATAACCTATTATGAATAAACTTGAATAAGGCAAGAAAGGATAATAGGTGGAAATGATAACTTATGGGGCAAGATAAGTTATAGGAAACGTTAAGGAAGACGAGATAACATATATGTAAAGATATACTTAAATTAAGTGGTTTGGAAAAGAGAAATGTGAAATTAAAAATGATATAAGTTATATATGTGGAAAGAAGTAAGTTAGAATCATATATTTTGGTTGGGTTGAGTAGTTCTCTGGGTGCCAGTTTGATGTTGATTTCAGTCTTCGAGGCTGGTGTTTAGAGGGTTATTCTCCTAATCAGTATGTTTGTGGGATAAGGCATACTTAACTATGAATTAAGTATAACATGTTGTTGTAACCCAAAAAGGGAATAATTTATAAGATTGGAAAATAACATGTTGTCGGCTTATTAATGGACTTAAGTGGGTTAAGTATAAATTTTATTAATAAGCAAGGGTAACTTGGTGAATACGGAAAAAAAAGGAAGCTAATGTGAATAACCAAGTTAAATGAGAAAGTTGACGAGGTGGCACAAGTGTGAAATAAATGGATAGACTTAAGGTCTAATGACATATAAAACTAAGGTGCTTGAAGTAGTCCGTACGTTGTAGGATGAATAACCCAACGAGGTAGATCATGATGGTGTCATAAGGCACGAGGAGAGCGCACGTTCGCTGTTTTGGTGGCTCCAACGGACTGGAAAGGGAAGCACGCGGCTTTCTGAGACACTAAAGGTGCTCCTGGTAGTTCTCTGTAGTGGTTTATCTTCGGGCTAGGATTACAGGAGTTGGGTCTGCGCAGAACTACCAGGTGCGTGGGCCGTGACTGCACAAGTATGAGGCAGTTAGAATGCTGTACGCGGTGGCATTAAGGGTGGTTCGTCGATTGCCTCAAGCGGAGGTGGAGGGTCAAGACCATACGATAGCAAAATCGTTGGACGCCTATCGCCAACGGCCTATGGAATGCGAAAAGACAAGAGCTAACCCCTAGAGATCGTTAATTTTGCTATCAAGGGACGGGTGCGCGAGACCACACATGGATGTTTAGATTGTTTGCTTGTTAGGGGTGGTCGCTTAGCTCATGTGGTCTTTACTAGTTGAGGGAGTGGCTGAGGTGGGGCCATAGGCACCATAGAAAAACGTGACCCAAGGGATATCTGTACATTGGACACTCTTAGAGGCGAGCCCGTACAGATATAGAAAAGTTCTCGACCGAGTTCCATGTTTTCTGGTGTAGCCCTGCCATGGAACTTGGGTGCACAAGTAGAGTTTATGTGCAGTGGAAACATCGAGTACGATTGATGATACGTACACGGGAAAGTCTAGGTAAAACCATGTCTGCTCTAGGTTGTGTATCGTAGACTAGAGGACATTATTTGGTGATGGAACCAAACTTGATCGAATAGTTCGAGGATAGCAGTCAGTATGCTTACGTAGCACTACGATAGTGGTTCTATGCAGATGTAGCGTTGTACGTTAGTATGGTATAGGATAAGGGACTGCGCATATTACTGTGGCGATACGGAGGAGACCGTGCGAGTGGGGTATCACAGGGTGTACCTCAGTTTGGGGGTAGCTACATATACACTATATTAGGTTAATCTACTAGGGGGTAGATGAGTGTGACGTGGGTGTAAGCTTTGAGTGCTAATAACACGTACAACCTTATAAATAAGAAAGTGTAATTGAATGGTATATGTAGGATTATTCAAGAAGGGTAGTTTAAATTCATTCACACAGAACTTATGTTCTGACCCCCTCCTCATAACATTCGTAGGTTAGACAGAGACTTATAGCTTTGGGACTACAGATTTAGCAGTTTTGTGATTAAGGTAAATCCGTGTTTTAAAATATATTATATTTTATTCCTTCCGCTGTGAGGTGTTTTTCTGTACTCTGACATATCTCTTTTCTCTGTCTTTTATGCAGGATACCAGAGCAACCAACTCGGGTCTCGATGGATTGAATTTTAAGAAAAAAAAATCGGTCCATCGGGATCTGGGTTGTTACATAAATTAAATTAAATTAGGAGATTACCTTAATGATTTTTTTCTCATCTTCTTTCCAAATCAGAAAATACTTCTTTGCCTTATGCTTTACTCCAAATTGCTGAACCCCGATTTCCAGAAATCAAAATAACTGCTTAGGCCCTTTCTTCCCTAACCATCAACGTCTAATTTTTACCTTCTCACTGCATAACTGTTTCAATTGAGAACTGTCTGTTTTCCTTCAACCCGTACATTAACGTCACCAAGATACAAAGCTTATCCTCCTTTCTCTCTCGACCTGTTGTCCTTGCTCCCTTACAAAAATATGCAACAGGCTTTTCCCTCTTTTACAGGTCATGACATTGTTTACAGTAAGCACACGCACCCTCCCTTTCAATTATCAATGTCCACGTCAGTATCCACCTTTCAACTTGCACATAATAACCTAGTTCGGATCCCCTACATGAATCGCGATAGTCCTCATACACCAAGAAATTGAACTCATCACCCTCCAACATGACAGCGCTTCCCGATTTCACCAACTCGACAACCAACACTTCAACCCTAGGTTGCGCTCGAACTGTCGAGCTCCACAAACCAGCGTAATGTTTGAAGACCCCTTTTCGATTTTCCAATTTAAGGTAAGATGTGGGTTCCTTTATAGAGGAGATCGATTTTTGTATGAATCAAATGAAAAGAGGAAATCCCATTTTTTTAATTTTAGTTTGCAGAAGGGAAAAAGAAAGGGTATGCGCGAGTTATATAATAGAGAACATGGAACATACGTACATAGGTATTAAATTTGTGTAGGCTAAAGTACACAACAAATCTTTATTTTTTATTCTAAAAAGATTTTTGATTTGATTTGTATTAAATTCGATTTGATATAAAGTGATTTTTAATTCTTTTTAAACAGATATCGATTTTATTTTCGATGCGATTTCGATCTTATCCATTATAACATCTCAGGGTCCATTAATATAAATCACGAACCGCTATTCTAGCGTACCGACCGACATTTCAATATAATAACCCTATTCTGAACTCAACTGTAAATATTCTAAAATTTAATTTCAACATATATAACATATTAAATTAATATAATATAATTTAAATTCGAAAACCACAAATTCTTTGATAATAAATTATTATTTATTATTCTAAATTAAATTATATTCGATTATTAAATCGATAACTCAATATAAAAATTAATTTATATTATCAACTATATATTTAAAACCATATTAAATATTTAATAATCAACCAAAAATTTGGGTCATTACATTCTTCCCCCTTAAAAGAATTTCGTCCCCGAAATTACTAAGGTAGGAAAATTGGTACAAACCCATTAACTTTCAAAATTAACTTATGTTGAAACTCAACATTTCATATTTCAACAAAATTTAGTTCAACCAAAACTTTTGGTTTCCGTCCATATGCATTCTAATTCAAATAAATTGATTCTAATTACCTCGATCCATTTAACTTGCTTAATTTAAATTTAAATTCCAGAATTTAAATGCCCAGGTTTCTATTTCATATCTTTTTTAATCCCATAAATATATTCATATATAATTATAGCCATTTCAAATTCAAAACATTCGAATTTTCCAAAACAACTTGTTTTCTTTCAACCCAATTTCCATCAAAACGTTTCTAAGGTAGCAATTCATCACTTAGAAACTCGAAAATGAACATTAATGATGCTGCAGTCATCGTCAGAATTATTTTCCAGCCACTGAAGTGAGTTCAGTGCTTTACCACTTTCAAAAATCCATTCAAAATGATTTGTATTCATAAATCCTTCCAAAACAAAGCTGTATTATTTCAATACACTTTCAGAAAATACTTTCCAGCTTCCTAGGATTTTAATTTCAAGTTTTGATTTAAATCCAATTCTAAATCATCTCATTTGTATGATTCTCATTCATATACAATTTTATTTGGTTATATATAACCTTTCCAATTTTATAATCTCATTTGATTATAATAATATCAATCAACACATCCATTTATTATAATATTTTAAGAAAATTATTCTTTTTCTATAAAAATAGAATTTTAGGGTAAAATTATTCCATTTACCCACTTAAAAACAATATTGTGTCAAATTTCTCTGTTCTAGTGTTTAGAAAGTCCAATCGTCTCTGTGGCGTCCCATGATTTGATCAGAATTCATAAACCACTTAACAGAGTAGCCAACACAATATAAAACAACTTTTACATCAATAAACAAATACGCGCTCTCGTATATACACTCAATTCATTCTAGGGTACTATTGACCCTATCTCTAATGAGCACAATCCCACCAAAGCCTAGGTATTCGCTCAATCTAAGCTCTGATACCAACTGTAATGGCGCGCAAATCCGTATTATCTGAGTCGATTAATAACACCACAGGTCCAACCCAAATTGCACAGAAATACGAATCATTATTAGAAAGAAGTTAGAGGATGAGAAATAGAAAGAAAGAAATATTAGAATAGAAGAAAAACGAAGATCACAAACTCACAGCGGAACGAATAAAATATATTTTATAACATAACTTTTGAAATAAAAATCAGTAACTTTATATACATACCATCATCAGAGCACAACAGTCATTTCTGGAACAGTTATAAACACCTGTTTCCAGATACAACATAATACACAGCGGAAATACGATAATCTACAGCTAACTGGTGAAGCCTCCTGCTTCCAGCTCCTCCAATTGAATCTGTGAAATCCCGACTACTTGACTGCCCGTACAAATTTGGGCACCCAAGAGTTTAGGGAAAACAAAACAAAATAAACTCTGGGTCAGTCATGGGACTGGTGTGAGTAAACTCCAACCACTTGTTTAACTTTAAAAATCCTTTCAAAAGAAAAGATAATAGTAAGACCAGCCCACACATAAACATGGACGGTTTTTACCTTACTATAACCCAAAACACTTTGATACGAAAATCCAGTGATATTATAATAATGTCTACATCAAGTAAATAACTAACTTTATATACATAAACTTTGAAATACAATTTGGTAACTTTATATACATACCATCATCAGAGAACAACAGCTATTTCTGGAACAGTTATAAACACCTGTTTCCATATACAAACATGGTACACAGCGGAATATATGATAGTCCATAGCTAACTGGTGAAGACTCCTGCTTCCAGCTCTTCCAAGTGAATCTGAAAAATCACGACTACTTGACTGCCCGTACAAATTTGGGTACCCAAGAGTTTAGGGAAAACAAAAACAAAATAAACTCTGGGTCAGTCATAAGACTAGTGCGAGTAAACTCCAACAATTTGTTTAACTTTCAAAATCCTTTCGAAAGAAATGATAATCGTAAGACCGATCCACACATAAACATGGACGGTTATTACCTTACTATAACCCAAAAACACTTTGGTATGAAAATCAAGTGATATTATAATAGTGTCTAAATCAAATAAATAACAATCTAGCGGAACGCTTGCATCTCACGCCCTATATATAATATAAAATCAAAAATTGCAGGGCGCTTATTGGAGATTTGATTTCCAACATGAAAAGGTATGGAACCACCTTCCGATCAGTGTACTCTAGAGAGGAATACACTGGGTTCAACAAGAACATCTTGCAACCCGACCCACACATGACCGACCACTCATTTCGCTTGAGTGTATTAAATGTATATCACCAACGGTTGGGATCAGCAACCGTTTCCCGAAAAGGGACAGCATCGATAGATTAAAGAAGTAAAAGGAATTTCTCTAGATAGGTGATTATACACCCTAATGGGAGTGACCCACATAGCCATTCTACCTACCCGATTTTTGTCATTTCCTGGTTGTTGAGGCCTAAGGCTACGATTACTTATATTTCATTGATAGCACAATAACTTTGAATGCCACATTGTTAGATCCCTTAATCACTAATTGTTTGTACAAATATACTCTAGATATTATGCTAAGAGAATAAATCCTCCGCCACTATATATATCTATACAGACCAACATATATGATCATTGGAAATACTCTGTCAGACATTCGTCCATATACACTCGTTCTGGGATTGAACAAAACCGAAGGCGCCATTTTTATTAATAGAAAAAAGTCGTTGCACTTTAGTCCGTCTTCGATTATCTCCATATAATCTGATCCGCAACGCTGCTGCCAATACGGAGTGGTTCACCGATAATATCCCAATCGGTCTCTCCATATTGACAAGGATATTGGCAAACACTTCGATAGTCGATTAATTAACAATCAAAGAAAAACAAACATCCATTCAAGGCAACAAACAAATCACTGGGCCCATTAATTAAATCATTTCTCCATTTCCTTATTAATATTTGTTAACCAAATATTTTTAATAATCATCTTGGTGCTTTATGCTGTTTGGAAAAAACATTTCCATATCTCGCCTTCTTTTACTTTCTATACTTAGAAAATATTTTCTATTTATAATTGGAGAACATTCCAATTATTTATTTCTTTCACGACCATTCCTTTTTAGACATATGAAATGTTTACTATTTTATTTCCAAAATTTCACTTATTGGGTTAAAACGAATGTTGTGTAAAACATCGTTACAACAACCCAAAATACTGCATCCAACTAACTCTTTTTCAAATATCTCTCTTCGAGACTGGATCTTGCTATTTATCAATTAAAAATGAAATCAATCTAGTTGGGGTATAATTACCTCTCATACCTTGACCGAAAACATCCTTAACTTCAAAACGGACACGACCACTTACCTCGAATAATCAACATCATAAAAACCAGTTATTCATTTTAAACCCGTGTAAGTTCTTCTTTCTAATTTGACCAGATTTAATTATAGATTTTCTTTTTATTTATATTATTCTATTTTTGAGTTCATTTCCTTATCGAATTCTATAATATCAATACATTAATTTCTAACTATCCAAATTTCTTAAAAATATTCTAACTCCTTAAATTTTCGAAAAATTTCACCATACCTCTTTTGTACCAGTCAATAGTTCAAACCACAACTAGCCTCTCTAGGCCCTTTCCTTTTAAAAAAGAAAATCAAAAAGCCATGTGGCTTGCTGATTTGGCACATAAAATCTCATATGGAATTTAAACATGTACCTTTTGGTCGGGCATTTCAATATATATCTCTTCATATACTTCATATACTTCACTCCGTACCTGTCTAACACATATCTATCCATTCCCAATTTATTTCAACTCAATCCGGTCATTTTAAACTCGATTTGCTAATTAATTCTCTAGTTAGTTATTTTGCATATTTCACTTCTATATTTGAACATAACCTGTTAAAAATATTTCAATTCACTTATGAGCTAATTGAAATCCCTTTTTTTAATTTACGTTTCATATTCGATTGCGAATAAAATTTCATAAATTCCATTTTCCTATTTAAGGTTAAACTCATTCTAAAATTCAATTAACTAATCCTTCTTTAACCTAGTTAGTTCTATTCAAAAATTAAAAGTATGATGTTTGTTTCAAAAATCATTTCATATACTTTTCTTGAGTTTATATTTTTTATTTATAACTCAAGTATGGATTTTTCTAATGGTAATTCGGATTTGATTTGCTTGAAATCCTTTTATTAATTTAAATAAAACCGTTATGGTTTAATAATGGGTATGGCGCTGTTTTTCTGATAACTTGATTTTGACATGACTCAAAATTTATTCGATGAAATCCAGATCTTTCTCTTCCATAAGAAAACTATTATCAAATCGGTCTTGACAATTCTTGTTTCAAAGAATTCCGAATTCAATTGAGTTCTATATACTCAATTGAAGTTCAAAACGCCAATTTACGAACTTCCGCGCTGCGGCGAGTTCATTTTAATTATATATATATATATGTATATATATATATGTATAAACTTTTAAACTTTGTTTATAATAATTTCAACTCCATTCTAATATACGTTAATATATTAAACTAATTTTCCCAATTCAACTTAATATTTCCGATTATCTATAATTGTCGATTTTTCCTTACTCAGTAATAAATTTATTTATACTTCAATCTTCTATATTTGATTCCAATTCCGTTTATAAATAAATTATTTATAAAATTCGATATAATCGAATTTCAATTATAAACCCGTTGGATTTTTCTTAATTCAGCTTATATTTCGAATTCCGAAATATAATCAATCGTTTTGTTTCAACATACTTCCAATTTACTTTTAAATTCCTATTTGAATTTAAATAGTTTAAATTATCCAAATGGTAATTTATTTTGCCAATTTTGTAACACTATTTATAAATTCAACTTCCTTGTTTCATATGTTTAAACAAGTTCCATTTCCCAATTTCTATTTGAACTTCATCCCTTTGATATTCCGAATTGCGGAATAAAAACCATTGTTCCCTTTCGAATGATTTCAAATTCTATTTTTAAATTCATATTTGAACTTAAATATTCCAATTATCTCTTGATAATTAATTTATTATATTTATAAACACCATTTTATAAATTTCCTTGTTTTATATTTAAACAAGTCTATTTCGAAATCTATTTAAAGCCAAAATCTTATTTTGGAAATTTCTATTTATAATAACTTATATATATAACACCCAACTTATTTCATATTTAAATTAACTTCTATTTAAATAAATTCGAATTAACCGAATTCAAATCATAAACCCTTATAGATTTATTTTATTTCCATTTATATTCTGAACATCAGAATAAATTCCATCGTTTATTTCTTTAAAACAATTTCCCAATTTCTATTTTCAAATTCACATTTGAATTTAAATATTCAAATTATCCAATGATAATTTTTCCTCTTTATTTATAAACACCGTTTATAAATTTATTTCAATTCCCCACAATATTATATTTATAAACATCGTTTATAAATTCAATACTTGTTTTATTTATTCAAAACAAGTTAATATTCCTCAGTCCATTCGAAATTCGAAATCTATTTTTAGAAAAATAGATTTTCCTTTTTATTCTCAATTATCCTTTTCACGATATTTTATATATCAACATTTGGGCCCAATGATATTTTAAACATCCAAACCAACCAATTATCAATCATTGGTTTCTAACACCGCATATATGATTATATATATGAAAACAAAAATAATAATATTTTTTAGGAATCCGGTCGGATCCCTCCAACCTGTTTTCCTGCATCCACAAATGTTAGTCACATAAATAATACCCATCCTGCTTCGTGGAAAGATATCGTGGTATAGAAGGTCATCCACTATCATAGCGTGGGACGTATAGGGTCACTCGCTAATGATACTGCGGGCATTCGCTAACGGTACTGCGGGAACTATCCAATCACCAATATATATATATATAATAGCCACAAACATCCATCCTATGTAACTAATATATATGTATAATAGCCACAGTAATATTTAAATGCAACCAAACAACCATCAAATAATTATTTCCACGAATAAAATAATTCTAAATAAAATATTAGTGAGATTTACTCACCGTGATTTATTTGTCGAATATCCAATGCAGCCAATTATATAGATTTCACAATGATTCATTCATACTTCTATTTTTTCCAATGTAAACAATATTAATAAAATTCCAGTTATCTAAGCATACTGATTTTGTTTAATTAATTTTGACATGTAAACCAATCCTAGATTAATCTTAATTTCATATTCAAATGACTAGTCTAAAAATTTAATTCTTTACAACTATTTTTTTTATTAATTAACAACTTATAAACCGATGTCATAATAAACATTTAAATTCTAATTCACAAATACCTTATTGCCAATAAATTCATCATCTCAGCTTTATATATTTATTTCAAACTAAAACTAAAATAAATTCCTAATTAACTAAGTGATAAATTAAATTAAATTATACCTTAATGATTTTTTTCTCATCTTCTTTCCAAATCAGAAAATACTTCTCTGCCTTATGCTTCAACCCAAATTGCTGAACCCCAATTTCTAGAAATCAAAATAACTGCTTAGGCCCTTTCTTCCCTAACCATCAACCTCTAATTTTTACCTTCTCACTGTATAGCTGTTTCAACCGAGAACTGTCTGTTTTCCTTCAACCTGTACATTAACGTCACCAAGATACAACTTATCCTCTTTTCTCCCCTGACATGTTGACCTTGCTCCCTTACAAATATATGCGACAAGCTTTTCCCTCTTTTACAGGTCACGACATTGTTTACAGTAAGTACACGCACCCTCCCTTTCAATCATCAATGTCCACGTCAGTTTCCCCTTTTCAACTCGCACACGATAACCGAGTTCGGATCCCCTACATGAATCGCGATAGTCCTCAGACACAAAAAATTGAACTCATCACCCTCCAACCTGACAGCGCTTCCCGATTTCACTAACTCGACAACCAACATTTCAACTCTAGGTTGCGCTCGAACTATCGAGCTCCACAAACCACCGTAATATTTGAAGTCCCCTTTTCGATTTTCTAACTTAAGGAAAGATGCGGGTTCTTTTATAGAGGAGATCGATTTTTGTGTGAATCAAATGAAAAGAGGAAATCCCATTTTTTTATTTTAGTTTGCAGAAGGGAAAAATAAAAGGTACGCGCGAGTTATAAAATAAAGAACAGGGAACTTACGTACATAGGGTATTAAATTTGTGTAGGCTAAAGTACACAATAAATCTTTAATTTTTATTTTAAAACGATTTTCGATTTTATTTGTATTAAATTCGATTTGATATAAAGAGATTTTTTTTTATTCTTTTTAAACAAATATCGATTTGATTTTTGATTTGATTTCGATCTTATCCATTATAATATCTCAGGGTCCATTAATATAAATCACGAACCGCTAACGTACCAACTGACATTTCAATATAATAACCCTATTCTGAACTCAACAGTAAATATTTTGAAATTTAATTTCAACATATATACCATATTAAATTAATATAATATAATTTAAATTCGAAAACCACAAGTTCTTTGATAATAAATTATTATTTATTATCGTATATATCAAATAAAATTCCTACTTATCCTTTGAATCATTTTGATTCAGTTTTTAACTTCGATTTCAAGTATATTTTGAATTACAATAATTCAGTATATTCTAAATTAAATTATATTCGATTATTAAATTGATAACTCAATATAGAATTTAATTTATATTATCAACTATATATTTAAAACCATATTAAATATTTAAAATTAATCGATCAAAAATTCGGGTCGTTACAGCTGGGGATTCCAGGAGACGCGCACTCTGAAGATTTTTAAAACAGTAAATATCTCTTTATATTCAAACTGTATTTTCATTCCGCTGTGTATAGAAAAATTTGTATTCAAATTTTTGATTTATATATAAACGAATATTTTGCTATTTGATGCGGTGTTATTTATTTATTATGTGTTTTTTGTGTTGATTCTGCATATAAACTCGGTAAGCTAAATAATGAAGCATCGATTTGGACGTTCTAAATTGGTTTAATTACTGATTTGAAGCGGTCAAAAAGGCAGGGCATTATACCTATCCCATATATATTTTTCCCATTTTGTCATCTTGCTGCTTACTGTGTCTTTAAACCCTCACGCATGAAACCTCCTCAACACTCACCTAGGTGCTACAACATTGCCGTCCTTTCACCAAGCTCGTAGCCGAACTCTTCACCACGTTGTCCAGGATTCCCATGTCTATGTATATTTTTCCTTTTTCCTATATTGTTACCAAACACAGCATATATAATTCATCCCCACCTCTTCGAAGTCTCACTCGCCAATCTCATCGCTCCGGTTCATTAATCGCCAAAAAGTTCCCCATAACCATAGCAGAATTTGGGGCCAATTCCAGGCGATTAGCTGTGTAAAAACACATCTCCGCCGGTCAACATGGAGTTCTCGTGGAGCTTAATACTTTTGTTGTTGAGGCTTTTGCAAATGAATGATCAGATAAGGAGATTGAATCAAAGGGGGAAAACGAATCTTTTTCCTATCGTTACTTTTAAAAGCGGAGTCTTGGTTCTTGATGGAGAAAATGAAAAACAAGAGGAAATATGCCAATAGTGAGGAGTACTAGATAAGAAGAACGCCTTTCAGAAAGAAAAGAAAGGTACAACGTAGAACAGAGATGAGAACAGTAATTTAGGGTAGCTGCAAAGTAATTTCCTTTCATTACATAGAGCAACCAACATCCTGCAGTGCAAATATGTGTACTTTTCTTTTTGCTTAAAAGTGAAGTATGCAGATATGTAATGTATGTTAGTACAAGGTAGCTATGTTTTTATACATATAGGCCCACGCACCCAAACTTGGCAATGAAGGAAAGTTCTAAATAAATTTTGTATTTACTTTGATTTGCATGTTTTATTTTAGATGATCATTAATTCTACCTTCATTTATATTGCACATTCTTAATTCGCACTGACATATAAGCACCCTAAATGAACTGAAAACGGACGCACTCCTATGTCTTAAAGTTTCGGACCCAAAGAAACTTGTTTGGTTGAAAACTGACTCCGTTTGCTCAATGTCATTATTTTAATTTATCAATTCACCTTTAAATTGCACTTACAGATAAAATAATTCCAATTGGCTCCAAACTGGAAATCTAGAAATAATTAGTTATACATTTTCCAATAAAATTCGTTTTGTCGAAAACGGAGGTCGTTTGGAAAACGATTACTCTTAAGGCCTATATAATATCAATATAATATAACTAAATCCAAAATAAATTCTATTTTAAATAATAATAAATTATTATAATCGTATCTCTCCATATGAAATATTACACAGCTTCAGAATAAACCAATATTTATTTTAAACTCAACATTTACAAATCTGGGTTAAGCAATATACAAATTATATTAGAATCCTTTATATTTTATTAAATAAACGATATTGTTTATTAATGAATTCCATAGCGAGCATTTGAAAATTTGAATTGGACATAACTCACAATCTACAATATGAAATCTCCATTTTTTTCTTCCGTTAGAAAATTATAATCAATTAGATTCCAACGTTTCTTGTTTCACAGAATTCTGGCTTAAAATGGATTCTGTATATTCAATCGAAGTTTAAAACATAGTTAACTACAGCGATGTTATGAGCTCGATTTATAATTACATACAAATTTAACATTCAAGATTTGTTATAAATTATGAATTATATATTATAAATTCATTTATAAATTTAAATCAATATTTAAAATAATTAAATAAATTAAATATCTAACCACCAAAAATATGGGATGTTACATCCTTAACCAAACAAGTTTAAGTTATTGGGTTTATCAAATGAAAACGTTGTTTTGAAAGATACGTTTTGATAAATCTTTTAAGTAAGGTAAAAGTTTTCCAAATCTAAATAAATTGTATTTGAATAGAAATAACCCTATAATATTTGATATGGAATCCCATTGTTTAGATGTGTGCTATTTGAGGAATTTGAAAAATATTTATATCGTTATTGCACTTATAGTATTCGTTGGTAACAAGAATTGGTATTGAATATAAGAGTATATATTTTATATTTAAATATTGTATTTAACATCAATTGGTTTTTGATTTGTTGTGAGTGGTGTCTTAAATAACATCATTCATTAACCCCATAAAAGATAAGTTATGCTATTGAATTTTAAAGAGGATTAAGATTTTATAAAGGCTACTTAAAAAGATGTCTAATTATTTTTGCTTAGAAATGAGTTTTAAAAAGGAAGGTAAAGGTATTAAGAATTAATGAGTTGTGATAAAGAGTCAACGAATGATCTTTGAGATTTTTCAAGGCATAAATTATCTTTGATTTGGAAAGGTATGTTTCTAAAGGAGGAATTTGTGAAATGAATTTTGGATTATGAATTTTAAGGAAACCTTGAATAATAAATGTAAACTATTTTAAGGGGGTTTAATTAACCAATCTAAGTGGAAAGAGACTTAGCAAATCCGTTGTTTCCATATGGTTTTGAAATAGTGCTCATTATCTGGCTAGACCGGGATCATATTTCTATTTGAAAACCATTTCAAATAATGATACCGTGAAATGGAACAAATGAAGATTTTGAAGATGGTGGCTGATGATCGGAAATCTTCACATCGTAAGACTGCTTGTTCATGTCTCATATGGGTGGCCACCCATTACGAGGTTATATTTTAGTAGTGGTTCAGACATACTTAGAGATTTTCTAGGTTGGAAGGGCCACTCTCCATTATGGACGAGGAATAAGGTGACTTCAGTTTCGTTGAGACCCAGAATGAACTTGTATGGATGTGTGTCTAACATTGTATCTTGTAATGTATTGGTTGATTGTTACTAAACATATTTATGATTGGTGGAGGAGAATGTGTCTCTCAGCTTAATACCTTTCTTTGAGACATACGAGCTCAAAGGTGATATGGTTAGTGATTATCAATTATATGTTAAGAAATGACAATGTGGCATACTAAGTGATGAGCTATTGATGATCAAAGCATGTATTTGGTTAGACGTACCTTTGTGCAATGAGACTTCGGCAAGCCTCACACCCCGTAAATGGCCAAAATAGGAAAAATGCAGTGAGGATATGGGGTGTCATCTCCTTCTAGAAAGTACACCATGGTATGGAACCCAGGTATTACTTATGTGGCAACTCATGCTAATGTGGATGTTGATGTTGCAGGCACCCAGTTAAAGGTTGGTAATGACCAAGAGATGACATACTCAGGTATGTTATAAGTTATCCAGTGAAGGAATAACCCAACCTTGCATTAGCAGAGAGCCCGTTTGGTTCTTGAGACATCCCTTTAGAGTTGTAGCCTTCGGCAAGGAAGTTCCTTAGCCTAGTCATTTGTTGGAAATCCATTCTCCACTATGAACCCTTATATTTTTAGTTGTATACTATTACGTCAACATAATAGGATAAGGTGCTATACTGGCTAGGATTGATACCTTTATTTGTGAAATGATTTTCCTACACTATGCACTAATATATATATATATATATATATATATATATATATATATATATATATATATATATCAGAGAATTTTCATGTATCACACATTTTTGGTTATCATAAGGAGAAATCTCGTTCGTGTCTGCATTTGCATTGTGTGTGTGTGTGTGCTGTGAGGCCTTATGGTAGCTTCATTTTCCAAAAAGCATTGCTAAGGGAAAAACCTGTTTTGTGTTGTACGGCATGGTCTTATGATTTACCTAACTTTAAGATAAACGTAAATAACTGTTTTAGTTCTCACACCAGTCTCATAACTGACCTAGAATTTATTATTCTTCCACCTAAACTCTAGATGCCCATATTTGTTCACATAGGCAGCCTAGTAGTTTTGGTTTACAGATTTTAAAGAGTAGGTTCTAGATTTAGATTGGAGCTATTATATATGGAGCATTTATATTCTTCCGCTATACTCTAGTTACTTCTTCCGCTAAGCTTTAGTTATATTTCCGCTGTATATTTATTGTACTCTGACAAAGTATTGTAACTCTGATGTAAAATTTTATTTTATTGATAAAAGTTCATTTTGTTTTTGTTCTAATATGTAACCACCCCTAACAATTTATCATTTTGAATGTTTTGAGTTGACTTAATTACCGATTTGAAGTGGTCAAAAGGCGGGTCGTTACATAATGACCATTTGTGATGTACTTGATTTCAAGATATATCTATATATATGGCATTTTTTACCAGTATTTACTACATGTCGATTTTAATTGAATGCATTATATGTTGTTCTGTGTTGTTGAACATTGTATGTTTAATTTTGTTACTTTATACTATATTATTGTGTTATTGATCATGTGTATTTTCCAACAAATTGGATACTAGTTATACTTGTTCAACTCCATAACTTAAAATATTATATTTATTTAATTAATTAGATATGGTTAACAAACGAACTAACTAAGATTTTTTTGAAAATTTACTTTAATAATATCTAAAATTGTAGAAGACCAAATCACATACAATGACATTCATTTGAAAGCAATATTCAAATAAGTCCTAAAGACTCTTATTTGGAAGGACTTTGACTTTTTTTGGTTTTATATATTAATCTGAATTTCATTTTGTAAAATTACAAACTATCACTACGCTACGAGCTTGATTTAATTAGTTTTAGTTTGTTTGTTATAAATTAATAAAAAGAGGATGACCCTAATTTTTTAACTCATTTGTAAGCAATTATGAATTATGTAACATAAAATCATGATTAATTACATTACTGGGAGACAATATAACGTGGCAACAGTAAATGTTATTGACATGACACAATTCTTAGTTTAACTCAATAGAGGATGACCTGAATTGTTTAACTCCATAATTTAAAATATTCGATTTAGTTAATTAATTAGGTATGGTTAACAGAAAAAATAACCAGTTTTTTTTGAAAAATTACTTTAAACATTTCTCAAAATGTACAAGACCATACCACATACTGTGACATCCATTTGAAAGTTATATTTGAATAATCCTTGAAGATTCTTGTTTGGAAGGATTTTGATTCTTTTATGATTTTATATATTAATTTGAATTTTGTTTCATAGAATTGTGAACTACCACTATGCAATGAGCTCGATTTAATTAATTTTAGTTTATTTGTTACAAATTAATAAAAATTGGATGACCCGAGTCATTGGGAAGCAATTACGAATTAAATAACATAAAATATTGATTGATTACATCACTGGGAGATAATATATCATAGCTGCAGTGAATGACATTAACAGGACACTATAATTGGTTTGACTTGAGCTACACACTGAACAATGTGCTATGTGACAACATAGTGTTGTGTGACAATGCAACGAGTTGTCTCATTCATTCAAAAGACATGAGACACAATGTTTCCAACCTATACCATGTGTCATGCGACAACGTGATGAGTGTTCACAATAAGTCATAACCCATGTGATGTACTCCCTTGTCTCTTGTGCTAATGATTCCAACTTATACCATATGCTATGGGACAACGTGATGAGTTGTTAGAATTAATTATAAGCCATGTGATGTAATGTCATGTATCATGTCCTAATGATCCCAGCTATACCATGAGACAATGTTTTCAAGCCTATTCTTACATAATCCAATAACCATGCAAAGAATAGCACATAATGAAAAACAATAAACATACAAATGATTTCATCATGGTTTCTCAAGTGTATGAAAGCTTTCGATGCTGATTCTATAGAATAAGCTATCATTCAGGATGAAGCCTTCGAACTACAATAGTATATTAACATATGTCACGAATCTTATGGTTCATCATCTAGAAAGCGAAGAGGATCGGTACATGACCATCAGTCTCTTATGAAAGATTACTTTAATGTTAATTAAACTTACAGACCAGATATGTTTCGAAGAAGATGCCAAATGAGAAGGGAAATATTTCTTAGAATTTGGGAACAATAACAAATACTTTAAACACAAACCAAAGGCTTCAAAAACACGGGGGAATACCGGTGAACAAAAAATGATGGTCGTAATGAGAATGTTTATCAAATGACACTCATGTAGATGCATTAGACAATACATACTGAATTACTGATAGAACGGCACTAGAACTCTCGAAAAAAATCTGTCAAACTATCATAATGTCTATGGAATGGAGTACTTAAGGTCCCCGAACGAAGCTGATGTTGTGCGCATCAGAGAAATGTACGAAAGCAGAGGATGACCGAGCATGTTGAGAAGTCTTTAATGTAAGCATTGGGAATGGAAGGATTTCCCCAAGGCATATCAAGGTTCTTACAGTGGCTAGAAAAGACGATTGACCATCATTTTGGAAGCCATAACATCATACAGTTTGTGGATTTGGCATCTTTATGTGGAATATACGGTTTAAATAATGACTTAAATGTTATTGAAAGATTTCATCTTTTCAATGATCTAGCTCAAGGTCAGGTATCTCCAGTAACATTTGCTCTTGGGCAAAATACTTACAATCATGGTTATTACCTAGGTGATGACATTTATCCATAATAGAGCACCATTGTTAAAATATGGCCAAACCTATAACATCGAAATAAGAGAAATTTGTTGCCATCCAAAAGGGGCAGAGAAAATATGTAGAAAGAGTTTTGGCATTTGGCAGTCTAGATTTGCAATGATCAATAATCCACGCCATTTGTGGTCTAGGAAAAAAAATGTCTACAATCATGTTTGCCTATATTATTCTACAGAACATGATCATTGAAGACTAAAGAGATATGGATGAAAGACAAGGACACTATGAATATAAAGGTTCTTCACAACCACTAGATGTATTCTGAGACAAAACCCGTATAATTGAAGATGCCTTCAACATTCATCTGGACCACCAGCTTTCGTTCAAAGGCGCACAATTGCAAAATAGGCTACAGAAAGAACTTATGAACCACATTTGTAACCATTACAATGATTCTTAGTTACAATGGATTTATGTTTATTTAGGGTTGTATGAACTGGTGTCGTCTTTATGGTTGTATGAACTTGTGTTGTCTTTACGATGTAGTATTTTATAAAGAGATAATCTCATTTGTTTCAACTTGTTATTTTTACTGATAAGAAACTTGTATTAATGAAACTAAAGTTAATAGATAATGGCAGAACTAAGTGCATAATTCAAACAAGCATTACATTGATAATTAAATTATTACTACAACGGAAATAAAAAATTATTAAATTGATAATAATGCATCTACTACAAAGGAAATAATATAACTAACTACATTTGAGGAAACTTTGCTATAAGAATTTGCTTTTTGAGCAACATCCAATACTCCATTCGAAAGTCATACGGTTCAGTCATGTCTTTTTTTATTTTTTCGTGCTTCTATACTTGCTGTTCCATAGCCTATTTGTGATATCTGACAGCCAGCTCCTACATTTGAATTAGTAACTTATACCGCTCAATATCAGCAAACCTACTCATTACTTCTATTTTTGCATAGTTCTGTATTGATGTTTAAGCTTGTTTATTTCAAGGGCAACATTAACTTTTGCATCCGCGACAACATATACCTTTTTCTTCCTCTTTGCAGCTCTGACCCCCACTGGTCTATAATCTTTGTCTTGTCTTTGATTGAACTTATCAACTATGTTTTCCCCTTGAAACTGAGAATCTTTTTCAGATAACTCTCTAGGACTAGACGAATAATTTGATATTGAAACTTTATTATTTCCCTTTACAGAAGTTTGAACTTCGTGTAGTCTCTTGGCAATATCAAAGTGCCGCTTTGGTTGACTAGTAAGCAACTCATAACAGTTCAAGAATTAATAATGATGTGATCTTCCTGCTCCATTTTCTCTAGCGAATAGCTTCTTGAACACCATGTTTGCCAAATGTTTTTGGGAACAAAATATTAAATCAATCCGTAAATGGAAATAAAAACATATTAAAAAACATAACATATAATCCTTGTAACATCCCACATTTTTATAATATTAATTCAATTAAATAATTACAGAAAACGATGAGTAGGAAACAGACATATTTGGAATTGTAAGAATTGGGCTTCGGAACATGTACCATTTCGTTCGTTGCATTTTTCTGATAAATTTACGTATATAATATGTTTCGAACGAACTTCATACGACAAATTTACGAACGTATGAAGTTTAGCATCGAAAAATATTTGTATGTAAATGTTTGCAAATATAGTTTTTTATATTTTTAAATTATGCATGTATATAAATTCTCAGAAAAATGGTCATTAGAAATTGTAATAAATGGACAGTTAGAAAGAAAAAAGTAATTGACATTAAAATTGAAATATTCATATTAATTGATATTAACAAAGAAATAATATTTAGAAGAAACATTCAATATAAACGCATGTCATAAAGGTACAGATTATGCAATAAAAAGGAGGTTTTATATAACGTTAATTAAGTAGCGTTTCAATTCAGAACAAATATGCACATAGTAATAAACTAATGGTGCGCATTTGAAATGGAATTAATGCACGTTAAAAATGGTGTATAACATAATGGAAATAAACGTTAAAGATATTGTTCATTGAATTAAAAAGGAAACAAACACACAGAAAGATAAAACCGAAAAAATTATATACGTGTATTAATTTCACATTTGAAATTCGATATAGACATGGCTAAATGTTAAGGAAAGAAATTAATTAGAACGTTAAAATTATAACGTTAAGGAAGAAAATAGGCAAGAATTAATCACTGCATTTAAACGCCTATACACGTTTTCCCTCAAACATGTATATTTGTCTATGGAAATAGAATATGTGGTTTTCTTTTAAGCGATGGTTCTGATTTGCTTTCCACGAATCTAATGGACTAGGTTCTTTTAAAAGACTATAAATAAACATCTAGTGCTAGCCGTCAAACTCATTATTTCTGAGTAGACATGGAAGCCATGTTGTTTCATATCTTCTCCAATTTGAATCAAATTAAATTAGTTTAGGCCTTCGGAAACAAGAATTGGAGAATGAAATTCATAGCTTAGGATTGTAGGTGTTCAAAATTTCTTTTCGAACGAGGTAAGTTCCATGGATTTGATTTCAATTCAATTCTTTTGTTTTCTTTTGAGTTCTAGATTGTAAATATGCGGTTATTACAATATTGAAACAAATTAGGAAGAAACCATGGTTAATAATTTCTGAATCAGAATCCAGAATTGGAAAGCTTACAGACGAGTGGATTTAAATATTCCTTATGGTAACGATATATTTACCATTTAATTCCTCATAATTCCTAACAAAATTAATAAATGGAATTATCGTAGTTATTGTGTAATTCATTTCCTGAAAACGTTAAGAAAATTACTAATGTGTAAATTCATTTCTATACCTTTCTGTTTGGGCTTAAGAAATTACTGTAATAATAAGATTGTCAATTCGATGGTGATTTTGTGTATGTTCCCAAAGAATATTGTTTAGAATGTAATTAAAAGATTGGGTCGGGAAAAACTATAGTAAAATATGGAAAAATGGAATAGGAAATATTAAGCCTAATTGTTTATAGAAATTCACCGTTATTAAAGTGGAATGGGAATTAGTAGTGGACTAAGTTAGTTAGGGGTGGAAAAGGAATATATTTTCATAGTTATCATTACAGAAAATATAACAACCCGCATTTTCTAAACTAATTAAAAAAAATTATTTTAGAAATTTTAATGAATTTTGAATATTTAAAATTATTTATTTTAAATAATAACGACGAAAAATTTATTTAAATCGAAGTAGCGAATGTATTTATTTTAATTGTAAAAGGAATTAGAAATAGCACGGTAGTTTAAAATTTTGAATCTGAACTTTGATTGTGTACAGGATTCAAAATAAAATGGATTTTGGTGAAACCAAAATATTTAAATCTATTTAAAAATCTATTACCAACGAATCCGAAAAATCGAAATTTCATAGCGGGAATAAAAAGTTATGGTCAGTTGAATATTTAGAATAGCTGCTATGGAATATAGTATAATTTATATCTCGTATATATACAAACAACCTATGTTTTCTCCGAAACCATTTTTGTCGGATCCGGAATGTCGAATTATTGCTAGGTTAAATTTTCCATAATTTTTGGAATTAATATGTAAGCATGGTAAATTAAACTGTGCTCGGCAATTTCTATTGAATTTAATCGACCGTTAAAAAGACCATTTTTCAAACGGTCTCCAAATTCGACGAAATTAATTTTGTTAGGACATTATCGTCAAAACATATATAGATTTATTTTTCGGGAATTTTCGGAGTCCGTATGTGGCTCCGGTGAATTTAAATGTATGATCGAGTTAATTAAATAAAGGATTTAAATTTTAAATTAAAGAAAATTGGGTGAAAACAATCGTTTGGGCTGACGGAACCTAGCCCATTGGTTCCGGAATGGGAGCAGTTGGGTAGGAATGATTTTGGTTGGACTGAAATTGGTGCTACGGAGACTTAACGGATTTATTTTCATAAACAAGTAATTATATGATATTTTATTATAAATAATGTTCTCCAAACCCAAATCCACTACTACAGTAGCCGCCTCCTACATCATTTTAATGGCCTAAAAGCTTCGAACCTTCCCTCCTTTAATTCTCTCAATCCTCTCACCGAAATCCCTCACTCCAGTTCAAGCTTTCGAAGTGAATTCTCTCCTCTCCACATCCATATGGTTAACATCCTCTGAAATCACACATAGCTCGAGAATCACGCACCCGAACCGACATATTCGTAGGTCGTCGCCTCCTCTAAGGCTAATCGCACCTGACCGCGTGGGGCCCCTTGCGTGCGCAGCTCGAGCCTCTCTTACGCCATACCATCCGATCTTCGAATCGCTACACCATTTGCTCGCAATTTACAGACCTAGTCTAGAAGCTTTACTGATATAGTGCGGCCTTTGTCTGTGCATTGAGAAAGAAGGTGGATTTAAATTATATTATTTATTTAATTTAATTTGAAAACTTTATTTATACAAATAAATCTGTATCTCACTCATACGAACTCGGAATTGAATAATTTCAGAAGCGTTGCACTCATGAGCCCGATATCTGCATTTCTAGACTGATTATAATAGATCTAGAGCCAGTCAAATTTTGGTCAAATTTCAGATCTGAACCATTCAGGATTAAACTGACTATGAGAATTCTATTTAATTTCTTCTTCCTAAATAATTAAATTTAATTATCATTGTATTATCACCAATCCGTTGTTAATTCTAAATTATTATGATACGTGATTTGATCGTGATTGTTCTGTTATGTAAATCGATATTGTGTTATTATAGAATTATCACAATCATGTAGATCGATATTATGTTATTATAGAATTGTCACAAACATGTAGATTGATATTGTGTTATTATAGAATTGTCACAAACATGTAGATCGATATTGTGTTATTATAGAATTGCCACAAACATATGGATCATTATTGTTTAAGTGAAATTGTCACAAACATGTAGATTATTATTGTTTAGATAAAATTGCCATAACAAAAAAATGAACATTTTTTTTGAAATAAAATAATCAAAACGAAAATGACATTTATTGTAAAGTAGAATTGAGTCAAACCACAAATTACATGTTTGTCAACAAAAATAAAAATGAAATATCACTTTCTGTCATTTGATTGAATTAGAATTTTTAATCAAAATAATATATCACTTTTGTCATTTTTACTGAATTAGAATTTTTAATCAAAATGAAATATCACTTTTTATCATTATGGTTGAATTAGAATTTTTAATCAAGATGAAAATATCATTTTATTGTAAATGCATATATTAGGATATATATGCAAGAAGAAAATATCATTTTATTGTAAATGCATATATTAGGATTTATATGCAAGACGAAAATATCATTATATCGTAAATGCATATATTAGGATTTATATGCAAGATGAAAATATCATTTTATTGTAAATGCATATATTAGGATTTATATGCAAGATGAAAATATCATTTTATTGTAAATGCATTAGAATTTATATGTAAAGTTAAAATATCATTTTATTTTAAATGCATATATTGGAATTTATATGTAAAGTTAAAATATCATTTTAATTTAAATGCATATATTAGAATTTATATGTAAAGTTAAAATATTGTTTTATTGTAAATGCATATATTAGAATTTATATGCAAAGTTAAAATATCATTTTATGAACAATGCATATTTTAGAATTTATATGCAAAGTTAAAATTTCATTTTATGGACAATGCATATATTAGAATTTATATGCGAAGTTAAAATATCATTTTATTGACAATACATACATCAGAATTTGTATGAATTATTTATATTGCCAAAACATGCATTGGGACTATATACAAATAAAATATTTCCTTTTTATTTGTTAAAGTTAAAAATTGAAATACGAATAAAAATTAGCTTTTTATTTGTCATTAGCTCAATTGTCATGTAAATAAAATGTATTTTATTTGACATTATGAACATGCAGATATGATATGCCAATAAAACATTCTTTTATTTGGCATGTTAAACACGTTAGTGGAATCGTCAAATGGTTTATATTTATATATAGTTATATATATATATATATATATATACAAATTATAATTAAACGAATCGTGTGCGGTAGTTCGCGTTCCGAAATTGTAACTTTAAACGATTTTACCTAAAGTTCCGACCGATGGATTTTCCCAAAACTGAAACCGTTAGGACCGCTTTGGAAAGATCTTTCCAACGATATAATTTTTTTTTAAATCCAATGGTTAGATTTCGAGATATGTGTAAATCAAATTTTGATAAAAACAGCGCCAGGGCCGCAAATTGGCTCGAAGCGTCGTTAAATTAAATTGGGCTATTTTAATATTAATAAAAATAGCGATAAACCGTTATAAGATAATATTAATGATATGAAATGATTTAAATTATATATATGCGAGAATTATTTGAAAAGACCGAGTTCAATCTCATTTCAAATAATTATACGACGATTTAAATCGAAGATATTGAAGACGGTGATTGAAGACCGACGATCTTCACATCTAACGGACGACTACTGATGCCCTGCATTGGGTAGCTCCTAGTAAAGGGTTAAAGTGGTAGTTGTCCAGACGTACTTGTTGATTGTCCGGATAAGCGAGCACCTCACTTCCATATTGGACATACGGGAAAAGAAATAAGGTGACTCCGGTTTCATTCAGACCCAGAACGGACTTGTAAATGGATGTGTGTCCGACAATGGATTTTGTAAATTGATATCTATTTAATATATATATGTTGGTGGCAGAGAATTTATTCTCTGGCTTAACACCCTTCTCTGAGATGCATGAGCTTTGAGGTTATATATTGGTAGTTATCGATTGCATGAGGTGGATTGTCAATGTGGCATACCAACATGCAGATGATCAAGGCTTATTGTTGAAAAGCAGAGCCTTGTGGTTGATGATCAAAGCATAGCCTATTTCGGCATAGCTTTATGTATAGTGTTACCTCGCGAGCCTCATACCCCCGTATGAGTCAAAAATGGGATAAGGACCGTAGGGAGTGCACACGTTTCTTTCTAGCTAGAAGTGGTATCAGGGTTTCACAAGCCCTGACATTTTACTTATGTAGATGATGGATTATGAGGTACCTCGGATTTATTGGTCGATAGTGACCAAATTATATAAAACACCCCACCTCCGTTAAGGTCACTCACAAAGGGAATGCCTTAACTTTGGTGGAGGGTTATAGGTACAAGACACAGAAAACCTTACAAGACAGATAAATATAAGCAGCAAAATTCAAAAATTTATTGCATACATGGTTCAATACAAAAGCGTTACATCAAATTGTCTCAAAATAACTTCCAAAACATTACAACATAATCTCTGTCTTGATTATTCAATAAAGAAGCATAAACCAAAAATAAAAGTGCATAAATCCCCAAGGATAATGTCCAAGAGCCATAGCCAAGGTGAGAGAGAGTCCAAATCATACGTCTACTTTCTTGAAGCTTGCAAAGAGTCTAACTAAGCTGCAGTATTCCCTCCCTGTAGACCGGGGGGAGGGGGACGGAAGAAAAGAGGACGAAAGAAAACAGGTCAGACAATAAGTCTGGTAAGTTCGGTGATTACTAGTATTTAAACAAGGAAAGGGATCATGACAGCAATAACAGAACATTGGACAATACCCTAATATAAGATAAGAGGAACATGTGATCTCACCCGTTACTATAGTCTCTGCACCTACTTAACCATTGGTTCAACCAGCCCTACGTGTTCATAACAAAAGATCCCTTAATGATCGGATCCTACTCGCATGCATTCATATCCTGTGTCATTCGGCCCCGCTTGATTGTAGGTACATGTGCTGGTCCCACCATGGGGTGTATCAGTCCCTCTGGTGGCAGCCCGACACGATTCAAGATGCACAGTGTATAGTACTGATGCCCAGTGCCTGATTTTTTTCCACTCTGGAGTACGTGCATGCCCACACTCCATCGGAACCTACACTGACCCACCAACTGCTGACGTTTTGACCGCTTATAATCAGCCCAGTAATCGTGCCCCACCCTGCCTAGTTTCAGGGTACCATGATACATCTATATGGGTTACTGCTGAAATGGGTCCCCGCTACTAGGGGTTTCTAATCAACATGTTTATTTAGTTTACCTAACCCCACCCATTCGTTTAGTTAACATGTTGTATCGGTTAGTGTTTCCCTAATTGACTTAACCCTACCAATCCTGACTTAGCTTTAATTTATTAAAGCACCAACCACTCACATTAGACAGGTCTTGTTGTGGTCACTGGATGTGCTGGTCGGTTCTGGGCAGATTTACACCACAACTCAGTCTAACCTCGGGTTCTTTTTGGGCTTGATGCACTAACCACCCACATTAGACAGGTCTTGTTTTGGTCACTGGATATGCCGATCGGTTGCAGGCAGATTTACAACACAACTCAGTCTAACCTCGGGTTAGGCATATTCATATTTTTCTAAATTCACAATTTTCTATATATGTCTAATTTCTTTATGTAAATTAAATTAAATTTAATCATGCCATAATTATCCTTTGATTATGCTCCTATAAATGGTATATCAAATATACCATTTTATGAACAAATCTATGCCATGAATTTTCATATTTTCCCATCGCTACCCCCGTGGAACATACGCATGAATCACATAAAATGTTGGGCTAGTAAATTAGCCCAACCCATAAAAAGAAGTGGTAATAAACAAGGGACATGAGATAAACATAAAATATCATACATTTCAACTTGTCATGTGTAACTTGGCATAGAAGTATCATTAACTTTAATTAAATGGGTAAAGGTGAACTCGTGACTAAGTTGGGTCTAATTGTCATGTAAACTTGACAAAGGTATAGCACGGAGGTTTAACATATAATCACAGTTTCAACCCACAACTTAGCATGATAACTTATGTGTATTAAACATAAGAGGGATGTTGTAACATATTCGAATCACAATTTAGCATGATACTTATGTGTTAAACATAAGAGGACTACAATTCCAAATTTTACAACATAAATAGATTCAACCTAACATGAATATACATGATTGTTGATCTAACATATAAGCATGTGTTTTACATCATAAACTTGAAAATAACCACCAATTTATAACATGACATGTTTCACCATTTAATTGGCAAAATAAACCCATTACCCAATCATAATAGATTCCAATAACATACAATATGTTCATTACCACAAGCATATAGACATGATTAATATATAATATGTTCATCACCACAAGCATATAAACATTATTAATTAAAACGATACTTTAAGATAAACGTGAATTGTAACACCCCACATCCGTTAAGGTCACTCACAAAGGGAATTCCTTAACTTCAATGGAGCATTATGGGTACTGGAATAGAAATATTACAAGACAGACACATATAAAACAGCGGAAAGTAAAGTAGAAGTACTTCAAATCATTTATTAACTATAATTGTTTATAATAAAAGACCATCAACTTCCAATACTCAATCACATAGCTATAATATCTGTCTTGCTCAAAAACAAAGAAGCATAAAAATAAACTGTAGTATTACCCAATAAGGCAAAGCAAGCCACAGCCAAGAGAAATCCAAGCCGTACATGAAAGAGCCTTGGGGCTTGGTAAGATCCGAACTAAGCTGCATTCCCATCCTGCGAACCTTGGGTGGGGGGGGGGGGAGGGGAGGGAAACGGAAGAAAAAGAGGCGAAACAAACCGGGTCAGTCATAAAGACTGAGTAAGTCCTAGTGACTTTCAGCATAAAAACAAGTGAAGATAATATGGCATGAATAAACTGAAAGTTAACATTAGCATGATGACGAGGGAAGCTACATGCACGATGAATCAAGTATAACATCCCATACTTCCTATCAAGAGTAGCATCACAAGGTTCCTACCAAGTATCACATCGCAAGGTTTCTATCAAGTATAACATTGCAAGATTTCTAAGCTTCACCATTACACTATTTTCCTTGATTTCCTATATTCTCTGCACCACCTAACTAGCATTCCAATTAGTTTACTTAGTTGTAATTACAAGATAAATGATCCCCCATAACCCACATGATAGCATTATAGGTACATATCCCACGATGAGGGTCCCACCTCATATTGACAGTTTCATGTTCCCACCGTACCTATCTTAATTGTCGACTCTTACTTACACTGTTCCACATATGTTATATACTATGGTTATCCCAACCGCGTAGTTGTGGTAGCCTTCAGGACTACATCTAATATGAGGATTTCACCTCAACTAGCCCAATTGCCATGAATAAGTTAGATGTATCCTTACTACCCTAATCGATTGGCTCCTACTCGACCTAGTTCTTGTTTGTGTCATGCGGCCCCCTATTCGTAGATACCTGTGCTAGTCCCACCCTAGGGTGTATCAATCCCTAGGATGGCAACCCCGACACGATTATTGATGCACAAATTTATATCTACTGATGCCCAGTGGCTAAATTTTCCACTTCGGAATACGTGCACGCCCGTAATCCGTCGGAACCTGCACTGATGCATCGCCCGCCGCCGTTTTGACCGCTTATAATCAGTCCAGTAATCGTGCCCCACCCTGCCTAGCTCAGGGTACCGTTGATAACTAATGTGGGTTACTGCTGAAACGGGTCCCGCTACTAGGGTTTTCCTAAGGTATCTTGGTATACCCCACAGGTTGGTTAAGTTTTATCCATTCAAGTTAACTTAACCCCACCCCCCATCATGTTACCTTGGTTAAGTGTTCTCTCTTGTGTTACTTAACCCTACCGCATGTCTTGTTATATCGGTTAAGCGTTCTCCCCTGTGTTAACTTAACCCTTACTACACCTCACGTTAGATTGGTTAAGTGTAAGTTAACTCAACCCATCCACTAGCCATATTATAATGGTTATGTGTTACCCTCGTGTATTTACTTAACCCTACCACACATCAGGTTATATCGGTTGGGTGTTATCAACCCATTCAAGTTAAACCAACCCACCTGCTAGTCATGTTATGTTGGTTAAGTTTTATTACTTAACGGCAACCACTTGTCTAACTAACCCGTTGTATTAGTTAGGTGTTCTCACTTTACTAAACCCTATCCACTTGTCTAATTAACATGTTATAATGGTTAAGTGTTCTCAATTTACTTAACCACACCTACTTGTCTGATTAACACGTTATCTTGGTTAAGTGTTTTCTAGTGATTCATGACTTAACCCTACCAAGTGTCGTTTATCAGTTCACGTTGACTTAACCCACCCATATGTCATGTCAAATTGGTTAAGTCCACACTTATAAGTTTTACGTGTTCTTAACTCATACCGGTTAGGTCCATATTTACATATCAAATTTCCATGTCATCCCACCTAACCCTCTAACCATACCCATGTCTTATTATGGTTAGTATTCCTTAATTCATTCATTATGATGAACGAAACATGACCACTCACATTAGACCGTGCACTTTGTGGCCATTGGATTTGCCGGGCGGTTCCGGGCAGATTTACACCACAAACTGAGTCTAACCTTGTCATAAACCATTACGCCTACAATTCGACCTTCGACCTCTCACATTAGATTGACACTTTGTGGCTACTGGATTTGTCGGGCAGTTCTGGGTAGATTTACACCACAAACTGAGTCTAACCTCATGTCAAAGGTTCATTAATTGTCGTATTCCACCCAAAACCCCAACATCAGTTCATGTGTTTTACAAATAAAAATGTTCATGTTCGTGCTTCAACCACGTTCATATTTTCCAGTTACATGCCAATTATCAAGTTCATAATTCACGTTTTTTCCCCAAAACGTATTCCCAAATTATTATCATAATTTACTATAAGGTCATGCCAAGTTATAGCCTTTTATTTACATAACATACCAACTACCCAAAACCCAACTTAGGCGCGTTCATATTAAACCTCTACCAAGTCATAAATTATCATATATGTTTCAACTCCAAATTTTACATAATTAACATATGCCCAAGTTCTAGATTACATGTCTGTTTTACATATGTCCAATTCATACCAAATTTACATATGTTCAATTCATGCCGTTTTACATATGTCAAGATTCATGATTTACATGTTTACAAAGCTATGCTTAATTTACATAGATCAAGTTTTATACCTAGAATTACACGTGTACCACGTTTACACCATTTACCCATAATAAGTTCTAGCCAAATTACATATATCAAGATCCATGTCAAATTACATATATCAATCCCAATCGCGCAATAACCATTAAAATAACAATACACAAAATTACCCCGTTTCATGTTAATGGTAAATTATCCCCAAACATCCAATTTTCATATTATGCCATCAATTCCACCAAACACATATTTTCCACTAGGCAATATTCCAATATTTCCCCGGTATACCATCGTACGTATATCGTAGTTTAGGCCTAAGTCGGAAATTGACCTAGGTTCATCAAAAGAAAATAAATAGGGGAAGGTAGAAGTTGCAATAAAACAAGATCAGAGAGAAAACGACATAAAAACATCATCTCAGGCACAAAGAATAGATCTTGATAATAATATCAGCATGAACCAAGAAAATTGATTCAAAACAAGCTGAATAGACCATAAACTTGTCATGAGAATAAAGACAGAAAAGTTCCCAAAATCAAGATCCAAGAAGAAACAAGAATAGACTTGAATCAAAAGTCCAATTTCACTTCATCACATGTCCATATTAAATTTAATTATTTTAATCTGGAAATAACTAGAACTTATAGATCGTGGATAAGGAATTAAGAACTGAATTTTGTCGTAAAAATGTTGCGACGTTGTTGATTTATTGTCTTGAATCATTGTTGAAGCTTTGTTCTTTGAATTGATTTGAGTTTGAATGCTTGTACATCGATTTGGAGACAGTGGCCATGGTTCAAGAGATATTTTAGCAGCATGATGGTGTTAAAATGATTTTTTATGAATTAGGTTAGGTCTTAGGGTATATTTATAGGTGTAGGAACCATTTAGGGCCTTTAGATCAACCCTAGAATCAATTCGAACCATCAAAACACGTCTCAGGCTTCAAAAATGGATTCTTGGTCGAAACAGGCCGACCAGGTCGACTGTAAAGGGGGAGGTCGACCATATGGTCGACCTGTAGAGGGTAGGTCAATCCCCAGGTCGACCTGCCTGGTCTTGTGCTGCCTGAAATTTGCTGAATCTTCTACAGGCCATAACTTCTTCATCCAGACTCCGATTTTCGAAAACTCCGAATCAATTTCATGCAGAATTCCGAGACGAACGCAATGGCACAACCCATTTCCCATAATTCTCATTTAAAAAAAATTAATTATACCTTGATTTCTTATTTCAACATGTTATTAAAATTCGGGTTGTTACATTCTCCCCTCCTTAAAGGATTTCGTCCCCGAAATCTTTAAGTTAAGAAGAATGTGTCCTATCATCCAATCATCCATCTACTCAATCAACAATCACAGGCATTCATTGTCCTTAAGAGATTTCTAATGCTGTATGAATATATGCAAGAAGTGTGTGTATATGTTCCTTGTCTAATGCAAATGATCAGGCCTGATTGATCTTCTTAATGCAAAATATGTTTAGTGCCATGAGTCCAACATGTATACAAATAGTTCTAGTCACATTAACACTATATGTGTGCACAAACATCCATCCACATGCAACATCCACATGATAACAAATTCAAATTCATCCATAAACAAGTATAAACACTCATGCATATGAAATATGAAAGGTGACTGAGCCCATCTGGTGTCTAATGTGCGTGTATATGTATCCACGAGCAACCACTAGCAACCGCTTGCAACCACTTGCAACCATCAATCATAACATGTCTCAAACACATGTTTACACCCAATTGTTCCTACCTAAAGATATAGTCGAATGAAAGAAGCAAGTAAAAACTCTGTGCCCATTAGGCAATGTCAAAACTGGAAATCTACGTCACATATATACTGATTAGGAGAAGAACTCCCTAAGCAACAGCCCCGAAGACCAAAACCAACATCAGACTGACACCCAAAGAATTACTCAACCCAACTAATATATATGATTTTAGGAAACTAAGCATGATAGAATCCTTTTAGGTGACAAGAAATCCCTTCCTAAAACCAACCCATATCCTATAAAACCCAAAATGTTTAGTCAACCCAACGAACACCCTCAAGCCCCAACATGTATTACTAACAGATGAGTCATACTCTCTATGGGGTTTGCAACAAAAATAGGATTGTGAATAGGAACGAGAGGATATACTTAAAAGATAGCATGCATGTAAGCTCTACAGGAAAGGAGGGATCAAGAATATACTCTTAAAAAGAGATATGATGTGCATATCTAGTCTTCAATCTTCTAAGCCGCATTTCCTTGAGCTTAAATCCATTGTGCCTTGACCTTCATTAACTTCATGATTTCGTAGCTTCTTAATTCCTATTTCCAAAATATGAGTTGGAACTCATTTCACTGTTGCCTCTCGTTCCACTTTCACTTATTCTCTTTCTTGTATACCTGATTCAAACATAACTGCGTATTCATGGTTTCATGCAAGCTCTCCAAAATTCACTAGTGAATCTTGGATCTCGTTCACTTACTAGAAGGTATTCCACATATATGAATTATCTCTCGAAAATAAACAAATGCCAACCATGTTGCCAAGTGTACTTACTAAGGTGGTTTTCTATAACTCATGCATAAGTGAAATGAACCACCCGCCTTAGTGGCGAACACTACTCGAGCGGATCAATAAATGTATCAAGAGACTCTAGGTAACTAAGCATGGCAGAACCCTAAGGGTTACACTAGACTTCGAGGGTATTACCGAGGCTAGTCAACAGGCTAACTACCCTCTTTTCATACTCGAGAATGGTATCATTTCTGGATAACCACTCCATCCCTAGAATCAACCCATAGCCCAAAAACATAAGCATTACTTCTAAACTCAACACTTAGCATAGACATTCCCAAATCCAAACAAGTCATGGATAATTGAGCCGATTCCCCAACAGGATTTGAGACAAAAATGGGATCCTCTAGTATGCTAGTACTAAGGTGCAGAGACTCAACTATCAAAGTAGAATTAAAAGGATGCGATGTACAAAAACAAAGTTCTAATGGGATGATAGAAAAGAAAAGCTAAACCTTTAACAAAAACGTTACCACCTCTCTAGGGTATGCTAGTAGTGAGAGCATGCAATTGCCCTCTTGATGATCTTGTTCTTTGCCCTTGTCCTTGTCCCATAATACTTAACTACATATCCCTTTTTACCATACTAAAGATACTCTCTCTTGTCATGGGTTTTATTATTCTTTCAATTTGGCCTCTTTCCTTTCACCTTTTCCTCCTTCGTGGATTAAGCCATACCAACAAGTTTCTCATCCTTAGGCTTGTGTTCTTTATCCTCATTCTTGCTATCCTTGTATAGTTTGTTGACAAGTCTCTCGAAAGCTACCTCCATCGCACGGAAACTCTACAAAGCTTGAAGTAAGATTAGACGCAGATGGAACTACTGCGGCAACAGATGGAAGTTGGGCACTTCTTTGCCCTCCTACATGTGTCGTACACCTATAAAACTATGTTGAAAAAAGAAAGAGAGAAGAAACTCAAGGAGAGAATCAAAAGACAGTGCATATGGCTTTGGGGAATATGCCATTCGTAAAACAAAACTTTTCTTAGAAAAATGCTTCTTTGCAAACGTTTTGAAAATAATTCTCAGAAGGTTTTTAAAAAGCCTTTGCCCAGTCTGATAACCTTCTGCTCTAATACCAAATGTAACACCCCACATCCGTTAAGGTCACTCACAAAGGGAATTCCTTAACTTCAATGGAGCGTTATGGGTACTGGAACAGAAATATTACAAGACAGACATATATAAATCAGCGGAAAGTAAAGTAGAAGTACTTCAAATCATTTATTAACTATAATTGTTTACAATAAAAGCCCATCAACTTCCAATACTCAATTACATAGCTATGATATCTGTCTTGCTCAAAAAAAAAAGAAGCATAAAAAAAAATGTAGTATTCCCCAATAAAGCAAAGCAAGCCATAGCCAAGAGAAATCCTAGTCGTACATGAAAGAGCCTTGGGGCTTGGTAAGATTCGAACTAAGCTGTATTCCTATCCTGCGAACCAGGAGGGGGGGGATGGAAGAAAAAGAGGCAAAACAAACCGGATCAGTCATAAAGACTGAGTAAGTCGTAGTGACTTTCAGCATAAAAACAGGTGAAGATAATATGGCATGAATAAACTGAAAGTAAACATAAGCATGATGACGAGGTAAGCTGCAGGCACGATGAATCAAGTATAACATCCCATACTTCCTATCAAGAGTAGCATCACAAGGTTCCTACCAAGTATCACATCACAAGGTTTCTATCAAGGATAACATTGCCAGATTTCTAAGCTTCACCATTACACTATTTTCCTTGATTTCCTATATTCTATGCACCACCTAACTAGCATTCCAATTAGTTTACTTAGTTGTAATTACAAGATAAGTGATCCCCTATAACCCACATGATATCTTTATAGGTACATATCCCACGATGAGGGACCCACCTCATACTGACAGTTTCATGTCCCCACCGTACCTATCTTAATTGATCGGCTCTTACTAACAATGTTCCACATGTGTTATATACTAAGGTTACCCCAACCCCGTAGTTGTCGTAGCCTTCAGGACAACATCTAATATGAGGATTTCACCTCAACCAGCCCAGTTGCCATGAATATGTTAGATGTATCCTTACTACCCTAATCGATCGGCTCCTACTCGACCTAGTTCTTGTTTGTGTCATGCGACCCCCTATTCGTAGATACCTGTGCTAGTCCCACCCTAGGGTGTATCAATCCCTAGGATGGCAACCCCAACATGATTCTTGATGCACAGCTTTATATCTACTGATGCCCAGTGGCTAAATTTTCCACTTTGGAATACATGCACGCCCGTAATCCATCGGAACCTGCACTGCTGCATCACCTGCCACCGTTTTGACCGCTTATAATCAGCCCAGTAATCGTGCCCCACCCTGCCTAGCTCAGGGTACCATTGATACCTAATGTGGGTTAGTGCTGAAACAGGTCCCGCTACTAGGGTTTTCCAAGGGTCTTTTGGTATACCCCACAGGTTGGTTAAGTGTTATCCATTCAAGTTAACTTAACCCCAAACCCTCCATCATGTTACCTTGGTTAAGTGTTCTCTCTTGTGTTACTTAACCCTACCGCATGCCTTGTTATATCGGTTAAGCGTTCTCCCCAGTGTTAACTTAACCCTTACTACACCTCACGTTATATTAGTTAAGTGTATGTTAACTCAACCCATCCACTAGCCATATTATAATGGTTAAGTGTTACCCTCGTATATTTATTTAACCCTACCACACATCAGGTTATATCGATTTGGTGTTATCAACCCATTCAAGTTAAACCAACCCACCCACTATTCATGTTATGTTGGTTAAGTTTTATTACTTAACCGCAACCACTTGTCTAACTAACCCGTTGTATTAGTTAGGTGTTATCACTTTACTAAACCCTATCCACTTATCTAATTAACATGTTATAATGGTTAAGTGTTCTCAATTTAATTAACCACACCTACTTGTCTGATTAACACGTTATCTTGGTTAAGTGTTTTCTAGTGATTCATGACTTAACCCTACCAAGTGTCGTTTATTAGTTCACGTTGACTTAACCCACCCATATGTCATGTCAAATTGGTTAAGTCCACACTTATAAATTTTACGTGTTCTTAACTCATACCGGTTAGGTCCATATTTACATGTCAAATTTCCCTGTCATCCCACCTAACCCTCTAACCATGCCCATGTCTTATTATGGTTAGTATTCCTTAATTCATTCATTATGATGAACGAAACATGACCTCTCACATTAGATCGTGCACTTTGTGGCCACTGGATTTGCCGGGCGGTTCCTGACAGATTTACACCACAAACTGAGTCTAACCTCATGTCATAAACCGTTACGCCTACAATTCGACCTTCGACCTCTCAGATTACACTGACACTTTGCGGCTACTGGATTTTCCAGGAAATTCCGGGCAGATTTACACCACAAACTGAGTCTAACCTCGTGTCAAAGGTTCATTAGTTGTCGTATTCCACCCAAAACCCCAATATCAGTTCATGTGTTTGACATATAAAAATGTTCATGTTCGTGCTTTAACCACGTTCATATTTTCCAGTTACATGCCAATTATCAAGTTCATAATTCACGTTTTTGCCCCAAAACGTATTCCCAAATTATTATCATAATTTACTATAAGGTTATGCCAAGTTATAGCCTTTTATTTACAATACATGCCAACTACCCAAAACCCAACTTAGGCACGTTCATATTAAACCTCTACCAAGTCATAAATTGTCATATATGTTTAAACTCCAAATTTTACATAATTAACATATACCCAGGTTCTAGAATACATGTCAGTTTTACAAATGCCCAATTCATACCAAATTTACATATGTTCAATTCATGCCGTTTTACATATGTCAAGATCCATGATTTACATGTTTACAAAGCTATGCTTAATTTACATAGATCAAGTTTTATACCTAGAATTAAACGTATACCACGTTTACACCAATTTACCCATAACAAGTTCTTGCCAAATTACATATATCAAGATCCATATCAAATTACATATATCAATCCCAATCGTGTAATAACCATTAAAATAACAATACACAAAATTACCCTGTTTCATGTTAATGGTAAATTATCCCCAAACATCCAATTTTCATATTATGCCATCAATTCCACCAAACACATATTTTCCACTAGGCAAGATTCCAGTATTTCCCCCCTATACCATCGTACGTTTATCGTAGTTTAGGCCTAGTCCGAAATTGACCTAGGTCATCAAAAGAAAATAAATAGGGGAAGGTGGAAGTTGCAATAAAATAAGATTAGAGAGAAAATGGCATAAAAAAATCATCTCAAGCATAAAGAATAGATCTTGATAATAATATCAACATGAACCAAGAAAATTGATTCACAACAAGCTGAATAGACCATAAACTTGTCATGAGAATAAAGATAGAAAAGTTCCCAAAATCAAGATCTAAGAAGAAACAAGAATAGACTTGAATTAAAAGTCTAGTTTCACTTCATCACATGTCCATATTAAATTTAATTATTTTAATCTGAAAATAACTAGAACTTACAGATCGTGGATAAGGAATTAAGAACTTAATTTTGTTGTAAAAATGTTGCGACATTGTTGATTTATTGTCTTGAATCATTGTTGAAGCTTTGTTCTTTGAATTGATTTGAGTTTGAATGCTTGTACTTTGATTTGGAGATGGCGGCCATGGTTCAAGAGATATTTTAGCAGCATGATGGTGTTATAATGATTTGTTATGAATTAGGTTAGGTCTTACGGTATATTTATAGGTGTAGGAACCATTTAGGGCCTTTAGATCAACCCTAGAATCAATCATGACCATCAAAACACGTCTCAGGCTTCAAAAATGGATTCTGGGTCGAAACAGGCTGACCAAGTCGACCTGTAAGGGGGGAAGTCGACTATATGGTCGACCTATAGGGGGTAGGTCGACCCCCAGGTCGACCACGTGGTTGACCTGACCCCCAGGTCGACCGCCTGGTTCTGTGCTACCGGAAATTTACTGAATCTTCTACAGGCCATAACTTCTTCTTCCGTACTCCGATTTTCGAAAACTCCGACTCTATTTCATGTAGAATTCAGAGACGAACGCAATGGCACAACCCGTTTCCCATAATTCTCGTTTTAAAAAAATTAATTATGCCTTGATTTCTTGTTTCAACATGTTATTAAAATTCGGGTTGTTACAAGAATCAAATCTTATACATAAGCATCATTCTATATTCAAATTACAACATGTCATGATTAATTTGAAAGAATGTTTAATCTGCGTAATAACTAACTTACAAACTAAAAAAGAATTCTTGCGTTCTGAAATCTGAATTCTAAAATTGGTAAGCTCGCCTTTGATGTAGATCGTTGAATTTGATAACTTTTAATTTGATTTTTGATTCAGGTTCTTATCTTGTCTTTGAATTGGTGACGGCTACTCCAAGTTCTCAATTGACAGCATGATAGTTCTAGGATTATTTTTAGGTTTGAGCATTGGGTTGTTTATATAGAATTTCAATTAAATTTGAGCCGTCGGATGATCTAGGGTTAACCACAACCATTCAGTCAAGATAGGGTGACACCTCAGCCCTAGTGACTCACCATTGAGTCAACAAACTGTCACCGTTCAGATCTGCCCGGGAGGGGGGCAGGTCGACCCCAGGTCGACCTGTAGGGGGGACGTCGACACTAGGGTCGACCCCCTGGTCGACCTGGGTCTTGGCCAGGAATTTTCCCGCCCAGCCCGCTTCTGACGTTTGTTTTGAATTTGAATTTGTTTTCAAGCTGTTTGAATTTATTTGAATTTCCGGAAACTTCTGACAGCCATAACTTCTTCATACGAAGTCCAATTTATGCAAACTCAGATTATCTCAACCAGAATTCCAAGACGAACACAATGACGTAACCCCTTTCCCTTAATTCTCACATTTTAAATTAAGAATTGTTTAATTCGTTACTATAATGCTAAAATAAAATACGGGATGTTACATTATAGGTTCAATGGGACCGAGAAGCGTGTGTTCAGGAATTGCCAATCCACTAAAGTATTTATGGACCGGCCCTACCGCATCCAAGGGTTGCCCGTAGGTGTGATCTTGACACATTTAATAGAGTGTCTCGAATCGGAGAGGACGATCACTAGCCTTGACTCATGATGGAAAACCAATTTCCAATACGACATTACGGTTTTGATTGTAAACCTATATATGGCGACATAGTAGAATGGGGTACTATGCCGTCTAGGATTGATACATTTACTTTAAAGTATTTTAAAACTGATTAGACACTAATAATAATATTAAAATATTATTTTGTACATATAAAGCATGTTTGATCATTATAAGGTAAAACTCTATCCTTCGGTTTGCGTTGCATTATGTGATGGGACTTGAGTCTTATAATGATTTCATTTTTTTAAAAAGCATTGCATTGTTTTGAATAAATATTTATTAAACTTATACATCGGCAATCCAATGGAGTAAACCCGTTCTGCGTTAACGGCATAGTCCTATGATTAGCCATATTGTTAGATAAGTTAAGAAAGATTTCTCATACCAGTCCGATGACTGACCTATAGTTTGTTTCACTTGCAAACTCGGGTGCCCATATTTTCCACCCAAGTAGTCGAGTAGCTTATTTTGTAGATATATTAAGCAGGATTCTGGATCGAAGCTTAAAGTTGTGTCCAGAGCATTGGTAGTCTTCCGCTGTGTTAGTTTATTCGTTTTCACTGCAGTGTATTACATTTATTGTAAATTCGTCTTTCGCTGTATTATATTTGATGTACTCTGGTATTCTGTACTCTAATGTAACATTATTATAATGTTTATAAAAGTCTTCTGTTATTTTTTCTGATGTACGCTGAACGGTCTTAGTCGATTCAGCGATCGATTAGGTCTGGGCGAAATCCGAATCGTTACAGTAAATTACAGGGAATGTAGTTGCAAGAAAAAGAAAGGTAATAGGGATTAGTGTAAAATAGGTTTTTTTCCGTCTTGCACACTAATAAAAAAATATATACATAATGTAATAAAGAGTAGTATCTTACAACTACGGATCTTAATTGATGTATATTATGAAAACAGATTTTTGTACATTTCCACCAACCAATTTAATGAAGTGTGTGAAATATTTTATGTAATAATAAAAATGTACAAGATGGTGAACAAAAGAAAGTAGCAACAGTAAGGGTTCGCTTAAATAATAAGGAACTTAAGGAAAATGTGAATAACATGGAATATTACCTATTATAATTAATTATATGAATGTGAATGAAGTATAATAGGTGGCTTGTCCTAAGGACAAGTGGAATTATAACATAGGTTATAATTAATGATGAAAAGAGCTCTTACTAATGAACCTTAGTTAACGGAACGAAGTTGATAAGCAAACCCATAACAACGGTTGTGGTAATAATATCACATTAGGTTATAATTAAAAAAGAAAGAATAAATTAGGTTTATTATTAGAAAACTCATGTAATGACCCGCATTGGCAGAGGTATTATAATTAATTTATTTAATTATTTAAATGGTGGTATAGTGAATTTAATGATCGTTGAATTAAATAATGATGAATATTTAATTAAAATAATAAAATAAATAATATATTTAATTCTGAAATAATCAGAATTGGCTGAAACTGCGATATGGTGTGAACTGGATCATCTGTGATATTTAATTCAGCTTGGAATTGAATTTGAATAACGAATATATTATATAAACGACAGTTTGAACGTAGAGTTTTAATATAATTAAAATCGAGCTCGAAATGACGTTGTAGTTTGTAAATTGGCGATTCAAACTTCAACTAAATGTATAGGATTCGTTTTAAGCCGGATTTCTGTGAAACAAGAAACGTGTGCAGCTGGTGGAGTATATCTTTCTAGTGGAAGAGAAAAATCGGGATTTCATCGTGTAGATTTTGATTTATGTTCAAATCAAATTTTACAAAAGTCGTTGTGGAATTCCTTTATAATTTATAAAGGAATTAGTAATATTTTTAAAAGGGATTTCAATATAAATCGAATATCGGATTGACCCAGAAGTGAATATCGAGTTAGAAATTCATAGAGGAATATTGTAGAGCTGTATGATATTCTGTTGTGAATATATTCGATAATATTAATTTATTAATATTTAATTTAATTATATTTAAATATATTTATATATTTAAATGGGTCATTCAGAGCTTTAAAAATAGCCACTTTTGCAAACGAAGTCGGAATTCGACGAAACCAGTTTCGTTGGATCTGCAATATCAAATAGTTGTTAGATTTCCAGTTTCGTGATTTTTAGAGTCAGTATGTGGCTGTACGGATATTTAGAGTAAGAAACAGTAAGTATTTTGACAGTTAAAAATACGCTGTGTGAGCATATGGAGTCGAAATTCGACGAAACCAGTTTCATTGGGACCGTAATGTCGAACTTAGCTACAAGTCCAGTTTCATGATTTTTAGATGTTATGTGTGGTCACAGGAATTTTTAAAGGACATATACATACAACGATTGATTTTAAATTAATATAATAATCAAAAATAAAATATCTAGATATTTTGTTTTGCCTGTAAATATACCATACATCCATCCCTTAACCCAAAAATCATTTTCCTATGGTCAAAAGAAAAGGAGCCGCCAGTATTTATTCTCCTCAAACACAAAACGATCCTTTACAAATCAAAATAAAATCAAAGATAAATTGAAAAATAGCCAAACAAACTTGTTTAGATTCATGAAGCTTTTCTCTCTCTTTCTATATACATTTTGTCCCGTGCGATGGCAATTGGTGCGTTGTCGAAAATCATGGCGTGACCTAGGGTTATGATTTTTGGGAAATCTATGCTTCGATTCACAGTATGACAACTATATTTGGATTGCTGAGGTACTTTCGAACACGGAGGGATATTTTGGGTGGATTCGGAGTAGGTTGAGGTCGCAACCTGTAGCTGCGATGTCGAGGATCGCAGATGCCATTATCAGTGCGAGTTGGGGGTTTTCAAATGGGAATGAAGGAGGTCAGGGAGAGGAGTTCGTCGGAGGTTTTGGCTTTGATTTTCGCGAAGGAGGGAAGGAGCAGTGTGCATCGAAGAAGTTCGGTGATGATGTACAGAAAGGACCGACGGGTTGGTATGCTCCATTTGGGAAGAAGGCATTGGCATGATGGGCTTTTAAAGGTTTGGTATGGGCCATATTTAATTAGTAAGGCCAAATGGAAATTATAACTCAAATGTTTATTCAATATAAATGTATATTAACGTCGTAATATCATAACTCGTCCATACTTTATCATAATTTCAAACCGTAAGTTGAGTCGGGATCGTACGGACGTCAGCTACAACATGGAACTGACTGGAAGTCCATCTGAGCTTGTTACAATTTATAGAGAAATAAATTGTCCAATCTGAATCAAGCGACAATTATCGTTATTTGACGATGATAGTCCAATGTGAGTAAATCTCACTAACTCTTAACAGTTTATAATTTCATGTTGTATTTATAGAACTGTTAGATATTGGATGATTGACTGTGTGTTGACTGTTTGATTGGACTACTAGTCAGTTAGTTGAATTTCTATATTGATTCTGTTTAACAAAATATATCATATTGAAATGAAAGTGATGTTATATTGTTTAACATCTGTGGATGCAGGAAAACAGGTTGGAGGAATCCAACTGGATCCCTCAACATTTATTTTACTGTTTTTCATATATTGTGATATATGATGTGTTATATAATCTGTTATGGATTATGTGTTTTGGAATGATATTGGTCCTTGTTATTCGATATTTCAAATATCATTAAAGACCCTGGGATGTAAAAAGAATTATTTCAATGTATATTGAAATAAAGGGATTTTATAAAATCAACAGATTTTATAAAAAGAAATATTTCGAAAGTAAATAAAAGGGGAAAATGTTTTTAAAACGAATAGAGTTTTATAAAAGGGAAATCATTTGTAAAGTGAAGAACTGTTACTAAAAGTAAATCTTTATCAATGAATAGTTTAATCGAGTTAAAAGGAGTTAATCGTTGTTAGTTTAACTGGAAGAAGTTAATTGATGTTAGTTAAATCAAAAGTAGTTCATCGATGTTAGTTTAATCGATTAGAGTTAAAGCAAAATGAGTTAATCGAATATAGTTTATTCGAATAGAAGCAAATGAGTTAATCGAATATAGTTTATTCGAAGAAAATAAAAGGAGTTATCGAATATAGTTTATTCGAAAGGAGTTAAGTGAAATGAGTAAATCAATAGCGTTAGTCAAATAGAGTTAATCCAATAGTGTTAGTCCAATAGAGTTAATTGATAAGGGTTAATCGAATAGAGTTAAGTGAAAAGAGTCAATCGAATATAGCTATTCGAAGGGGGATTAAGTAAGGAAGTTAGTAAAAGGAATATAAAGTGAACTTTGCCTATTTCAAAGTTAGAAATGTTGTTCAGTTAAGGTCTGAGAGGTAGTTCTACCCCCAACTTGATTGGCTTCATTTTTAACTAAGGAATAGTTAAGGTTCGGCAGTAAAGGAAATGGTTTGAGTTGGCATCGCGATGGTTTGTTTAAACATCTATCTAAGTCCAATGAAGAAGCTTTGGAAATGTTTTCCAAATAAGAAACCAGAAATGTTTTCTAATAAAGAAAACAAGAAATGGAAATGTTTTCCATTGTTAATAACGTATATTTTCCAAATTTAGAAAATAAAAAATATTGAATATAGGGAAACAGGAGATAAGTAAATTAATGAAATAAAGAGATAAATACTGAATGATGATTGATCGATATAAATTTCCATTTGGAAGTAATATCGTTGTTTTCACACCTGTTTTTCTTCGATAGTTAAATCACAGACTATAGAAGTTTTGACCATTTTAACATTGTTAATGTGGAGAGACCGGTTGGATTATTATCCAAAGAACCACTCTATATTGGCATAAGCGTTGCGAATCATATACGCCAAAGATAATTGAAGACGGAGTAAAGTTCAAGGGCTATTGTATAAGTCTTAGATAATAGTGTCTAAGATGGATATACTGAATAGTACCTTTGGTTCATCCTGTTCCTGGATGACTTGTTTGGACGGATGTCTGACAGAGTATTTCCAGACGATCACGTATATTGATTTCTCCAACCATACCAAGAGTGGAAGCGGAGAAGGAAACTTCTTTTAGCTAACATATAATGTATTGTTGAGGACGTCAATCGGTGATTTGATGGATTTGATGATGCGGCATTCAAAGTGAATCTGGTGCGATGATAAAGCGTAGCTTCTAGCCTCATCAACCGGTAAATGATAGAAATCGGGCAGGCAGCATGGCTAAGTCGGTCGCACCGAAGTAGGGTGTATAATCACCTGATCTAGTGTTTCATTTACTTCTAAAAATCTATTGTTGATGCTGTCCCGTTCGGGAAACGGTTGCTGATCCCAACCGTTGGTGATATGCATTCGATACGCTCAAGCGAAATGAATGGTCGGTCATGTGTGGCCGGGGTGCAAGATGTTCTTGTTGAACCCAGTGTATTCATTTCTAGAGGTTCACTAGCGAAAGGTGGTTCCATACCTTGTCATAGTTGGAAACCCATTACCCAATATGTGCTTGCGGTTTTGATTGTATACTATATATGTAGAACATGAGATGAAAGCGTTTCTGCTAGATGATTATTATATTGTGGTTGATAGACATTATTATAATATCAAAAGGTTTTGAATTTAAAGATATTTGGATTCTCATAAGGGAAAAACCCCGTTCCGTTATATGGCGTGGTCTTATGAGATATCGATTACCTGCTTGAACTGTTTTAAACTGTTTTACTCACACTAGTCCCATGACTGACCCGGAGTTTATTTTGTTGTTTTCCCTAAACTCTTAGGTGCCTAAATTTTTACGGGCAGTCAAGTAGTCGGGATTTTTCACATACAATTGAAGAGCTTGGAGCAGGAGGCTTCAGGATCATATAGCTATAGTTATTTCCACTGTGTTGTAAGTGATGTACTTTGATAATGATATGTATATTCAAGTACAGATTTGTATTTCAAAGTTATGTTATGAAATTTATTTATTCGTTCTGTTGTGAGATTCGTGTTACTCTGATATTGTGTTCTTCTTCTTCTATTCTAAGTTTCTATCTTATCTATCCTCACCCTCTAATTTCTTTCATTAGTGACTGGTATTTTTCGATGTTTGGTTAGTCATCATTGAGTTTATGGCGATAACAAAAGTCATCAAAAACCCGGGTCATTACAACTCATAATTGGGAGGATTAAGTTTAACGAACGTAATAATAATAATAAGTGAAAGTCCGTTCTAGTAGTGTGGGGCTGATTAGGGAAAATAAGTGGCTCATAGATATGGTTCGTTCTGGCATCGTGGGGTTGATAAGGAAAAGTAAGCGGCTAAATAGAAGCTAATGAACTAGTAAATTGAATGGAAAATGAATGTATAAATAATCAGTTTAATTAACAATGTGGTAAGTTAAAGCAAGCACGTAATTAAAAGATTAAACATAGGAACTAATAACGCAATGGCATGAAGCACTTGGACCAGTCCATACATATGGAGATAAAGAACCCAACGAGATTTATCATCGCGGTGACTGGAGACAAGAGAGAAGCACGTCCAACTGAATTTTTTTCCATTGTACTGGTGGGAAGCACGAGGCTTTTGTGGGACGTGGTAGGATACTCTGAGATGTCACTACGAGAAACAATCGAATGAAGCCATCGCTCGAAGGCAGGTCCGTTGCACCATCTAGAGTATACCATGACTAAAACTGTGGTGTGGTAGTCAGAAGGCCGTGGCAGATGGCGTTGGGTGATTCGGCTGTTTACCTCGCTCTAGGAGGAGGTGGTCAGGACCAAACTAAAGATAGTAATCATCGGGTACCGATCATCAGCAGTCAGTGGAATGCGGAAAGATTGATAGCTAAACCATCAGATCAATGATCTTTCACTATCGAGATATTAGTTGAGGGATACACGAAATTGAACGTTTGATTGGCTATAGGGGCACGTTGTTAGCTCTTGATGTAGTCTTTAATTAGCTAAGGGAGGGGTTTTGGTGGGGCAATAGCCACTATGGAAAGAGATGGACCATATGTGGATATCCGTAATGTAGGACTAACGAAGTTGTCCTTTACAGATATCGAAAGCTATCGACCGAGTTCTATGCATTAGATGCAACCCTATTACGGAAATCGGGTTAGAGTTGGTAGTACGTTCATTTGAGGGTCTAGATACATGCACTGGGTGGTCTATTGTAGACGTTAGAGCATTCCTCCATGCTGAAATGTGGTTCAACCGAGGTGTTCGAATACAACACTTAGGTGGCATAACGATAGTGGTTCTATGCCATTATGTAGCCTAACGATGGATATTTCCATATGCGGTTCGATGTAGGATGGAGATTGTGCATGCTTCCACGGTGTGGAGGTGGAGACCATGCGAGGAGGGTATTATGGGGAGTATCTTGAGATGTTGGGTATAACTACATATACATACATACATACATACATACATACATACATATATGTATATATATATATATATATATCAGGTTTAGTCTATTGGGAGTAGATGAGTGCGACGTGTGGAGAGCCTAGAGTGCTATTAACCCGAATAACCTAATGATTGAGAAAATATAACAAAACAATATATGTAGTGTTATTTCAGAACATATAATTTGTCATTTCCCCAGAACCTATGTTCTGATCCCCTCCTCATAACACACTCGCAGGTTAGAATTATGGAAGAGATTAGGTAGCCTTTGAACACTTGTTAGGTAGTGTCATTATTTTGGCAAGGCTATATTTGATTATTATATTTTAACCATTCCGATGTGCGATGTTTTATCGAGCTCTGATATATATTTGTTATCTCTGTCTTTTCTGCAGGATACCAGACAAGCCAACTCAAGTTTTATTGGTTTCAGACTTAGAATTTCTAAAAAAATCCAGACTCGTTGGAATTTGGGTTGTTATATCTGGTATCAGAGCTCAGGTTTAAGATTCATATATATAGTCAGTGAGTGGCGTATTTGTATTTTAAAAATATAAATATTAAACGTATAAATTAATAGCTAGATCCATTAGAGAAACCCACTTTTGAGAAAACCGCATATGTAAAGTATTGAGTAATGAATTCGTACACCAATGTTAGGATTGTAAAGGGTCTTAAAAGAGTAATTTATGACTTAACCATGGTATGGGGTGTATGATAAATTTGATGATTAACGGGAAAGTTCATGTGTCGGTACTTGGAAATGGACGGTTGGTCCAAGTTGCGGGAGGGCAATAAGGCCTTGTGTTTGGAAATTGAATGGATTGGGAATATATATATACACACACATACATACATACACACATAGTGTGCGTCAGCAGCACAAGAGTCTGGTAGTTTGTAAATTTTTCTTGAGGATTAGTAAGGAAATAAATTTATTTCGTGCAAGAAATTTAGAAAAGTGTGAGTTTGGAGAGCACCTTATACCTAGTCCTACAATTAAACTTTTAGGCGAACTTGAAATAGAAATAGGCATAGGAAAATATTTCTAAAAGAGTTTTCAAGTTTCAAATTTAAAAGTTTAAAAGTTTTTGGAAAGTTATTGACTTTGGTATTAAAATATTTTTTAAAAGTATAAAAAAATGTTTTTCAAAAGAATAAGGTGTGTAAGCAAGTTGTGGGGTTAAGTCATAGAGGTAGAAAAGGGAAAGCGTGAATAAATGAATAAGGCATGAATGTTTGATAGATCTAAGATAGATTATACAATATTGAATAGTAGTCAATTCTTATTTCTCTAAAAAAATTGACTTTCAGAAACAACTTTTTTTTAATATTTAATTTGGTTTAGTAGGATAATTATAGTAGTGTGCTTGAACACTAGATAGAGCATTAGGAAAATCTTGGTATGTTGGTAAACCATAAAATTGAGCAGTAACCGTAGAAAGTGTTAAGTAAGAAATAGGGAAGTGAAAATGGAAAATGGTTACATTAAAAAGGTTATACGGTAATGTATGTGAACTAAGAAAAATAATATTAGAAAGTTGTCTCTCTAGTGGTTACTGTTTCTGTGAAAAAGGATTAAGGAAATTCAAAACTTGTATAGTCTATGTGGAAAGGAAGTAGAGAGGCTCCGCATAAATACTGATTTAGGAGATTATACAAGTTAAGTAGAAAAGGTCGGTTAATTCAAATGAGAATTAAGTTCCCATGCAAATCAGTAATAAAAGGAGAGGAGTTTAAATTTTCAAGGAAAGGCTTAAAACATACCTAATTGGAATATGAAGGTAAACGAAAAGTAAGAGCAAATTTAAGATTCTGGTTTGGAAAACTATCGTATGATGTGTGAATAATGGAATACCATTTTTAGCGCTTCTTAGGGAATTAAATGGCATGATATGTTGTCTTACTTTAAGAAACGATAAGATCTAGGCCCAAGGATATGAGTTTACTTCATGGTGAAGTAAGGGTTGTCAGTTTTGTATTCATTTAGGTCTCGGGTATGGTTATCCTATGAATATCAGTATATCATTAGTGGACAATTGAGAATGACTCATGGAACTAGCAAATACGCTCGATGGGATTGTAGGGAGTGGTAGATGGAAATGAGGAATGCTATGTATGGATAGACTCTGTGATGAGGGCCTCTTTTATGTCACGAGGACATGGTCCTAGGCCTCCTAATCAAAGTAGATAACCACATTTAACCATCGTACCTTTTGCCTAGTAGTGATTTTAGTAGAGCCTGTTTTTTTTAATATGGAGTTGCACTCCTATGTAGTATTCTATTTTAGTGTTGAAAATGAAATGGTTTAGTATGGCATTCGTTTAAGGTGTGTGGGGGTGATTATTAGAAAAGAATAAAGACACGGGGTGTCACAAATAAATTAACAATGTAAGCAAGAAATGAATGAAAAAAATAAATGAGAAGTAATAAAGGCGATAACTGCAATAAACGAGAACAATAAGAAAAAAAATAAATTCTCCCAAAGTAAGTTTGGAAAAGTTAAAAAAGAAATTCTTTTTGTGTAAACTGTTCTTGGAAAAGAAAGTAGGAATTTTTGTAGAATAGTTGCCAAGGGTTCCAAGTACAGGGAAAATGGTGAGTAAAAGTGAAGTGGAAAACACGTACTTTCCCACTTCCTATCATTTTCTAATTTAAGAAACCGAATTTGAAAAATTATATTTTTCTGAAATTCACAAATTTAAATTGATTGGTAGGGTTTAGATGCGAAAAATTGGATGAACTACGCTCTTATTCTATAAGAGTGTGGAAAAAATTGAATGAAAGGATCTTTCTTTTAAAAAAATATTGCATTCATATAGAAATTACAAGAGTATTTATGTTATGTGCATCATATTTTAAAAATATTTTGAAAAAGATAGCATTCATATACGAAGTGCCGCTTAGAAATTCATTTCGTACATGAATTTTTATAATGTTTTCTACTTTGCACTAGCGCACTGATTGTTGCAAAACTGGATGTACACATGATGGTTGTAAATTATGCGAGAAAATGCATAACCTTACCCTTTGTTTAATTTTTGGGATGAAATTTCCTAAAGGGCGGGAAGATTTAACACCTCGCATTTTTACAATATTAACTCAATTAAATAATTACGGAAACTGATCAATAAAAAACAGTTTTTTTTTGGAATTTTCGGAATTGGGCTTCGGAACGTGTACCATTGCCTTCGTTGCATTTTTCCAATAAATTTACATGCATAATATGTTTCGAACAAACTTTGTATGGCAAATTTACGAACGTCCGAAGTTTAGCGTTGGAATTTATTTATATGCAAATGTGTACAAATATAATTTTTAAAAATTTCGAATTACGTATGTACATAAATTCTCAAAAAAATAGTTGTTCGAAATTGTAATATATTAACAGTTAGAAAGAAGAAAGCATTTGCCATTAAAATATAAACATTCCTATTAATTAACAATAACAAAGAAATAATATTTAGAAGAAACACGCAATATAAATGCATGTCATAAATGGTACAAAATTATGCAATAAAAAGAAAGTTTTAAATAACGTTAATTAAGTAGCGTTTCAATTCAGAATAGATATGTGCATATTAATATATTAATGGTGCGCATTTGAAATGGAATTAATTTTCATTAAGGATAACGTATAACATAATGGAAATAAACGTTAAAGGTGACATTCATTGAACTAAAAAAGAAGTAAACACGTAGTAAGTTAAAATGAGAAAAAATTATATGTGTGTAATAATTTTCCGTTTGAAATTTGATATGGATAAGACTAAAGAATAAGGAAAGAAATTAATTAAACTATTAAAGTTATAATGTTAAGGAAGAGAATATGAAAAAAAAAAATATCATTCCATTTAAAGGCCTATACACGTTTTTTCCAAACGTGTATATTTATTTAAGGGAGAGAATAAGTGGTTTTCTTTTGAGCGATGGTTCTGATTTGCTTTCCATGAATCTAATGGACTATGTTCTTTTGAGCGACTATAAATAAACATCCAAGGCGAGCCATCAAGCTCATTATTTTTCGAGAAGACACGGAAGCCTTACCGTTTAATTTCTTCTTCAAATCTTTTCAGAATCAAATTTAATTAGTTTAGTCCTTCAGAAACAAGAATTGGAGAATGAAATTAAGAGCTTAGTATTGTAGGTGCTTAAAATTCCTTCCCGTACAAGGTAAGTTCCATTGATCTAATTCTAATTCAATTCTTTTGTTTCCTTTTGGGTTCTGAATTGTAAATCTGTGGTTATAACAATATTGAATCAAATTAGGGAGAAAAAACAGTTAATAATTTTGAATCAAATTCTATAATTGGAAAGCTTACAGGTGAGTGGAATTAAATTATGTCTTTTGGTAATGGTATATTTATCATTTAATTCCCCGTTATTCTTAATGAAATAAATAAATGGAATTGTTGTGCGTATTGTGTAATTCTATGAAGACCTAGACTTCCCCGATCCCTGAAGATGCGGAGGAGCCTGGATTGTGTTAAGAACACGACGCATCAAAACACAAACATGAGAGCATTTCATTGCTATTACAACAGTTTACATCAGAGTATAAGAATATATTAGAGTTCAGATAATAATATATAGCGGAAAAATAAATATCAAAGATTTACAAATTACAAAACAGCGGAAATATATATACATAAATATAATGCACAGTGGAAAACATCAACTACCACAACTAAAAGGAATACACATGTACAAAGCATTCCGAATATAGCTCCAGCGGTATTCCAGGATCCCGCGAAAAGAAATATCTGCGAAAACCAAAACTACTAGCTACCTATGTGGAAAATATGGGAACCAAAAGTTTAGGTGGAAACAATAAACTCTGAATCAGTCATGGGACTGGTGTGAGAACTAAAACAGTTATAAAATTTATTTTAAAGTTGGGTAAATCAAGGGACCACGCTGTATAACATGGAATGGGTTTTCCCCCAAGAATACCACAAAACAAACAACACAATACTAAAAATAAAAATGAAGCCATTATAGGACTCAAGTCCCATCACACAATGCAAACACAAACCAGAAGATAGATTTTTGCCTTATAATAGCCAAACATGCTTGGTACGCGAAATTTATCTCTTATTATTACTATAAATGAAGAAATCAACTTCAATATAAATGTATCCACTGTAGACGACATAGGTACCATATATTACGTCGCCATATAGGTTTACAACTAAAACCGAAAGGTCGCGTATTGGAAATTGGATTCCATCTATGAGTCGAGGCAAGGAATCTTCCTGACTGGTTTCGAGACACTCTAGCAAATGCCTCAGGATTGTGCACTCTAGGAAACCCTTGGTTAGGGTCAGGGCCAGTCCTCCCTTACTTTTGAGGATTAGTTATTCTTGAACAATATGTTTCCTGGTCCTATCAGACCGATCTCTAAGCCTTATCGGCTCGATATCCGAGGCGCCTCGCAATCCATCATGCACATAAGTAAAAATATCTGGGCTCTATACCATGACACCAACCATAGCTAGAAAGAAACGCATATCCTCCCTGAGGTCCTCATCTCGTTTTTGGCTCATACCGAGGTGTGAGGCTCGCGATTTAATGCTATACACAAAGATATGCTACTTAAAGACATGCTTTGATCATCATCCACAAGACTTTGATTTTCAACAAAAGCCTTGATCAATTACATCTTAGCATGCCCCATTGAAAATTCGTGCTATACAACTGATTTCTATCAATATACAACCTCTAAGCTTATACGTCTCAGAGAAGGGTGTTAAGCAAGAGAATAAATTCTCTGCCACAAAACAGATATATATCTAATAGAAATCAATCAACACAGAATGAAATCCAATGTCATACACACATCCATTCACAAGTCCGTTCTCGGTCTGAATGAAACCGGAGGCATCTTATTCCTCTTCCCATATGTCCAATACAGGAGAGAGGTCCTCGCATATCCGGTCAATCTCCAAGTACGTCTGGACGATCACCACTTATTACCTCGTCTTGGGTGTACAACCCAATCAAGACATCAGTAATCATCCAAACAATGTGAAGATATCTGGTCTTTAACCACCGTCTTCATCGTCGACTTTTAGTCGCCATATCAGTTATTCAGAATGGGATAAACCCAGTCTTTTCGAATAACTCGCGTATTTTATAACCAATAATCAAGTGCTATAAAAACACATCATACGCCTCATTCCAATTAAGAATATTCTTTTATTCAAATATTCACCTCTTAAGGGAAAGGTTCCCATTAATTTTATCAAAGGTAAGTTCTTTTAAACTTATTCTTTAATCTTCCTTTGGATATCAATTTCTAAAGATTTTATTTTATCCTTTAACAATTCTAAACCAAATTAATGTCTATAAAACTGGTTAGGATTATCAAGCCTTACCGAAGTAATCATTTTTTTATTATACCAATCCTAGCTTATTCATCCCATGGAGCAAAACTAGTAGTACTCCATTTCTAACGCCCATCGTGTTATCGGTAAATTAAATTACCAATTCTTGTTTCATATCTACCTAAAAATTGGGCTATCGCGTGGAGTAAAACTGGTGATTCTCCATTCTCGAACGTATTTGAATTTGGTAAATTTAGTTACTTCATTCACATTCCAATCTAATTAATGATTTATTAAAACTCCAATTGGTTTTAATCTCAAAAATCATTACTTAACGATTATCTGAATTTTAGGAAGTAAATCCTGTCTTTACTTGGGTTAAAGAACAAATGTCGTTTAAAACATTATTCACGGTAAACCCAAAATCCTCTTCTATTAAAATGGAACTTTCACGGAATTCATAACAGTATACAATCAATATAAATTTCCGTATCGTACTAGTACTATAAACAAAATAACGGCAAGGCCTTTTAAATTCCATAAATAGTAGTGGTCTTCCTTCACTGAATCTCATCTCGATTATCACTAACTCGAATTCCATTCAGTTCCAATTTGATATATTAAATTGGAAAACTCTACTTTGGACAACTTCCATTAAATCTTAATTGAAAGATTTATAAACTCCAGATTATAACTTCACTGTTAATCAGATTTAAGAACTAATGTCATTTAAAACATCTTTCACAATAAACCCATAATCAACTACCATTTAATTCCAATTATATCAGTTAATTGGAAAGCTTCATTAAATCTTGGTTAAAAGATTTATTCTTTCCTCGACTGGGTTTAAGAATAGTGTTATTAAAGACACCATTCATTTTCAAAACCATATTCATTTTTATTTTTTTATAAATAACACTCTTCAAACTCGTTCTAAGGTATCACTAACCCTATCTCTAATGAGTCATTCTTGTAGGATGTTACTAATCCTATCTATGATGAATTCTTTCGTTTAGTTCTAATATGTCTTGTTCTCTAGCTTTGTAAACCAAAACTCTTATACCAACTATGATGACCTAGACTTCCCCAATCCCCAAAAATACGTGGGACCCCGGATTGTGTTGAGAACACGGTGCATTAGAACATAAACATGAGAACATTTCATTGCTATTACAACAATTTACATCAGAATACAAGAATATATTAAAGTTCAGATAATAATATACAATGGAAAAATAAATATCGGAGATTTAAAAATTACAAAACAGCAGAAATATATATACATAAATATAATGCACAGTGGAAAACATCAACTACCACAACTGAAATAAATACATAGATATAAAGCATTCCGAATATAGCTCCAGCTGTAATCCAGGATCCTACGAAAAGAAATATCTATGAAAATCAAAAGTACTAGCTGCCCATGTGGAAATATAGGCACCTAGAGTTTAGGTGGAAACAATAAACTCTGATTCAGTCAAGGGATTAGTGTGAGAACTAAAACAGTTATAAACTTTATTTTAAAGTTGAGTAAATCAAGGGACCGTGCCGTATAACATAGAATGGGTTTTCTCCTAATAATATCACAAAACAAACAACGCACTCCTAAAAGGAAAAATGAAGCCATTATAAGACTCAGGTCCCATTACACAATGCGAACACAAACCAGAGGATAGAGTTTTACCTTATAATGGCCAAATATGCTTGGTACATGAAATTTATCTTTTATTATTACTATAATTGAAGAAATAAACTTCAGCATAAATGTATCAATCATAGACAGCATAGGTACCATATATTATGTCACCATATAGGTTTACAACTAAAACCGAAAGGTAGTGTATTGGAAATTGGATTCCATCTATGAGTTGAGGTAAGGGATCTTCCTCACCGGTTTCGAGACACTCTAGCAAATTCCTCAGGATTACACACTCTGGGCAACCCTTGGTCAGCGTCAGGGCCGGTCCTCTCTTAGTTTTAAGGATTTGTTATTTCTAAACAATATGTTTCCCTGTCCTATCAGACCTATCTTTGAGCCTTATAGGCTCGATATCCAAGGCTCCTCGCAATCCATAATCTATATAAGTAAACGTAGTGTTCAGACATTTGGCTCATTGACGCCCCAAAGAGCGGGGAAACGTAGTCTTCAGGCATTTTAATCCACATCGGTGGACCGACCCTGATGATCCAAGGGCCCACCTAAGTCTGGGTCCTGAGACACGGGCTAGAGCGTCTCGAATCGGTATAGGACTATCTTTTGCCTCGGTTCACAGATGGAAATCCAACTTCCAATACGTGACATTTGCGGTTTTGATTGTAGAGCCTAGTATTGGCGACATGATATATGGTACCCATGCCGTCTATGATTGATACTTATGATTTGAAGTTGTTTTGTACACTATGCACTTATAATAGTATCAAATGATTTGTTTTAAACGTACCAAGCATGTTTGGCTATTATAAGGGAAAACCCTATCCCCCGGCTTGTGTTGCATTGTGTGATAGGACCTGGGTCTTATAATAGCTTCATTTTTCCAAAAAGCATTGCGATGTTTTGTTATGTGCACTGGTATTCTTGGGAGGAAACCCGTTCCATGTTATACGACGTGGTCCCTTGATATATCTGATTTAAAGTAAAGTTTTAAATAACTATTTTAGTTCTCATACCAGTCACATGACTGACCTGGAGTTTATTGTTTTAACTTAAACTCTGGGTGCCCTTATTTTGACACGGGCAGCTAGTAGTTTTGGTTTTGCAGATTTATATTCACAGGAACCTGGGTTATAGCTGGAATGATATCCGGAAAGCTCTGTATTTGTGTATTACTTTCAGTTGTGTTTTGTATTATTTTCCACTACTATGTAATGTAATTTAAATCTCTGATATTTTCTATGTAATATTTATTCATACTCTGTATATTCTTGTATTCTGATGGAATTGTTGTAATAAACAATGAAATGTTCTTCTGTTTGAATTCCAATGTGTCGTGTTCTCAAAACCATCAGGGGTTTCGAGCGGTCTTGGTCGGTTTAGCGATCGATTCAGATCGAGCGAAATTCCCGATTGTTACATTTGGTATCAGAGCTTTGGTTTACAGAGCTCGGAGAACAAGACACGTTAGAACCAAACGAAAGGATTCATCAGAGATTGGATTAGTAATATACAATGAGAATGACTCGTTAGAGATATGATCAGTAGTATCCTAGAACGAGTGTGAAGAGTATATTTTCAAATTGAAAACAAGTTTTGTTTTGAAAATTTAATTCAATTATTCATATTTGAATATTTATTTATATTGATTTGGACTATCAAGTATATAGAGATTTTAATATACGTCTGATCCACGTGTATTGGAAGCCTATAATATACTGGATGGATATAGAGTCACACTTTAGTCGCCCGGGGATAATTCTGGTGATGCGGCTGCATCATCAGTATTTATATTCGAGTGCCGAAGGTGTGATATTTATATATTTCCATTAGACTGGTGTGAGAACCAAAATATAGTTAGAATATATTGTTGTGATTTGGCACCGAAAATTGTGATTTTTGAATATATATCAAAGTTATGAGTTTGAAAAGATAATCAACTAATTGATTGTTGGTTGTGTTGTTTGATTATTGGTTGATTAATTAAAATTTGAAACATATAGCCAAATTTATCAAATACTGAGTTGTATTGAAAATTTGTCGCATTTGCATACATATACATGTACTTACATTGAACAGGTCATAGCAAGAAGGCTAGAACAGAAGCATAAAATTGTTTGCCCGACAAATAGGTACATGTTTACTAATTTGTTGGGTTTTGGATGATTTTATGAGCCGACTGGCTAGCCGCTTGGCTGTATTTTTTCTTTTTGGATTGATGAGGGCCATGGGAGGCTATTTAAAAAACCGGAAGTCCCCGGTGCAGGGGAGGTTATGGCAAAAAAATTCGAAAATTTAGGGTGTTAGCCAAAAAAATTTAAAAATTTGAAAAGTTCTTAGAAAATGAAAAGTTGAAGAACTTAAGCCGTAAAGAAAAGAATGAAAGTTGAGTTGGTTTGTAAAATAACTTTCAGCTTCGTTCCTTTTTGGGGACGAAATTTTTAAGTGGGGGAGATTGTAATAACCCGGAAATCTAAGCCAATTTAAAAATTTTATTTTGGCAATTTTAGCGAATTTTGATTATTTAAAATGAATTATTTTAAATATTAACGACAAGAAATTTATTTTGAATAGAATTCGAACGTATATATTTATATAGATCGTCGTTAGAATATAAATAATTAATTTTAATTATAAAAGGAATTGAAAATGGCGCGGTAGTTTGAAAATTCGATTTCAAGTTCAAATGGATGTACAGATTCAAAATAAACCGGATTTTAGCAAACCAAAAATATTTGAATCTAGTAGAGAATATCATTCCAACGAATCCGAAAACTTGAAATTTCATAGCGGGAATAAAAAGTTATGCCCAGATGAAAATTCAAAATAGTCGCTATGGAATTCTGGCCCTTAAAAATGGAAAATTTGCAAAAGACCTCTGTTTTCGACAAAATCTCTTTTGTGGGATCCGTGATGTCAAGTTATTGCTAGGTTTAAAAATTCGTAATTTTCTGAATCAATATGTGAGCGTGGCACAGTAAAACGTGTTTTGACAATTTCAGTCAATTTCGACTGACCAGAAATCAACCATTTTTCAAACGGTCTCAGAATCTGACGAAATTAGTTTTGTTAGGACCGTATCGTCAATACAAAGCTAGAAAATATTTTTCGGGAATTTTTAGAATCCATATGTGGCCTCGGTAAATTGAAATGTGCGTTTAAATTTAATATGTAGATTTATATTTTGATTTTGACGGAAACTGATCGAAACAGCCGAACTGGCTTACGATACATATTCCATTGTGTTCGGATGGGGGTAATTAGCTATGAATGATGGTCGGTGGGTTTGATTTTGAGTTCGAAATAAAAAGTTGGTTTTTGAAAATTAAATTAGTTAAATAAATATATTTATATACATCTCACCCCTCTCTTTCCTTTACCAAGTCAACGCTCAGTTAAATGAAAAAAACAAAAGAAACCCTCGATCTCGTGGAAGACCCCCGTCGATGCCCTAGCGTCGCGGCCCCGGAGACAGCGCCGCCTCGTCGGAAACCACATCCCCTCTCTCGCGCCTCCTTCTGTTTCCACCTCCAATTGATCGAGCCCCAATCCACAAAAACCGCCGCACCCCACACCGTGACCCCCTCAGCCCAGTCGCGCCCTAGCCACCCCCTCCGAGACCGACGACGCCATCATCAGCCAATGCTCCACCTCCCTGTCACCTGCAGACCCCCAACTCCGACAATGGCCCTTCCACCTTCAAAATTTGTAAGTTTTTAATTATTTATTTTTGAATAATCAGTTTGTGTATAAAAAGAAAATATAAGATTTGATTTTTAATGAGGAAAAAGGTTTGATTTTTATTTGAAAAATAATATTTTTATTTTTATTTTCAGTTTTATTTATATAAATCAATTAGTTATAAAAATGGATTTTTATTAGGTAGAAGGATTTGATGTTTATATAAAAGAAAGATCATATTTTTGTTAAAGGAAAGATATTGTTTTTAATCAAGGAAAGACATGGTTTTTATCAAGATTAAAAATATAATTTTTATATGATGTAGAGAATAAAAATATGATTTTATATACTAGAGAATATAAAAATGTGATTTTTATATATGTAGTGGATGCGGACAACGAAAGTGACAAAAGACGAGCACGACAAAGATTTTCTACATAAGAAGAGTCATGGCATTTGGTTTAGCATCTAGGTGAGAACTTCTCACTTTTAATTTGTTTTCTAGTTGAAATATATACTAGGATGCAAACGGTGCTTAGCAGCACCTGACACCCGTTGTCCACAGACCATGAACGACTTGTGTGATTGTTTGTGTTGTGAAAATTGACTGTTGGTTGTGATGAAAATATATATTCATGTGTTGAAATAAAATATATATTCATGTGTCAAAAGAAAGATATATATTCATGTGTTGAAGTAAAATATATATTCATGTGTCAAAAGAAAATATATATTCATGTGTTGAAATGAAATATATATTCATGTGTTGAAGTAAAATACATATTCATGTGTTGAAGTAAAATACATATTCATGTGTTGAAGTAAAATACATATTCATGTGTTGAAATAAAATAGATATTCATGTGTTGAAATAAAATATATATTCATGTGTTGAAGTAAAATCTATATTCATGTGTTGAAGTAAGATATATATTCATGTGTTGAAGTAAGATATATATTCATGTGTTGAAGTAAAATATATATCCATGTGTTGAAGTAAAATATATATTCATGTGTTGAAGTAAAATAAATATTCATTTACAAATCGAACGATTTGTTTATGTACACCGATTTGACTGATATTGATTAGCATGATAAATTTTACACATCGCCCAACTGCACAAATAAAACATGTGTTTGTTTGATTGAAACCCCACACGAGTATTGGGATGATATTTGACGTACACTAATCCCGATTGTTTAGTTGTATGTCAATCGAAGGGTTGACAGACTGTGTAAGCGTTAATTATTTATATTTAATGCTTATGCTGTTGTGTGGTGCACTCTGGATGATGGTTGGTTATTTATCATTGTTATTATATACGTGTGTTGTATAGAATCCATATAGTTAACATTATATGGTAATTGATTGGGCCTCATTCCAATTTGGAAAATAAGGAATATTATAAAAATAAATTCATGTGTTGAATAGAAATAAATTCATGTGTTGAATAGAAAATATATTCATGTGTTGAATAAAAATAAATTCATGTGTTCAATAGAAAATAAATTCATGTGTTGAATAGAAAATATATTCATGTGTTGAATAGAAAATATTCATGTGTTGAATAGAAATAAATTCATGTGTTGAATAGAAATAAAAATTCATGTGTTGAATAGAATAAATATTCATGTGTTGAATAGAAATAAATTCATGTGTTGAATAGAAATAAAAATTCATGTGTTGAATAGAATAAATATTCATGTGTTGAAATAAACATTCATGTGTTGAATAAAAGCCATGTTGATTAGATTGACGCCATTTTAACGTGAACGATATTTATACCGATTTTATTCATTTTTATAATGAATATAGAAAAGAAAGTGATTTCAAAATATAAAGTTTTGAAAATATTATCATTTGTATATCGATGATGTGGAATATTCAATTTTGATTCGAAATTGAAAATGAAGTTGAAATCGTTTCGAAAACGAATTTAAAACGATTTATAAAATACGTTTTAAAAGGAAATCGACCATATATATATATATATATATATATATATATATATATATATATATATATATAATGACCTGAATAGAACGCGCCGCGACAGTTCGCGAATTTCGACCATTGACTTCGAATGGATATTACGGGAGATCCGTCCATCGGATTCTCCTAAAACTGGAACCATTGGGTTCGTATCGAAAAGAGCTTTCTAACGGATATTAGAGATTTGAAATCTAATGGTTGGATTTGGAATTATGTCCAAATCAAATTTGGAAAAGATCGCTGTAAGTGTAGTTCGACGGCCGTTGATGGAATTCAACTGTACGGGCCTTGATAAAATTATTAAAAATAGTAAAAATTTGTGTAGAATCATAAGAAATGGTTTGTGAAGAATTGGGATGAAAAACTCCATATTTGAAAAGATAAAAATAGATTTTTATCGAAATTAACTAGTCTTGAACTAGAATAATAATTTATTTATTTTTAAATAAATAAACTGGATATGAAAGGGTTTTAAAAGTAACCAGAAGTTTCAATAATTGAATTGGAATGGAATGTGATTTTGGGTTTATAGTGAACCGGGTTTTAAACGACATTGGTTCTTTAACCCAGTTAAAGACAAGATATGATTTCCCAAGTTAAACAATCATTGATATTGATTTTTGGGAAGATTAAAACCACATGGAATTTTAATGGATCTTTAATTAGATTGAAGTGATCGAGAATGGAGTATCACCAGTTTTGCTCCAGGCGATAGTTAAATCTTTAATTAGATTTGAACGTGAAATGGTAATTAAATTTACCGATAACACCGTGGTGTTGGATATGAAGTATGACCAGTTTAACTTCATGTGATGAATAAGTTGGGATTGGGAAATAAAATAAATGATTACTGCAGTGTGGTTCGCTAATCTCGACTAATTTGAATTGATATTCAAAGGAAGATTAAAGAATAAATTTAAAGAATTTATCTTTGATAAAATTAATGGGAACCTTTCCTAAAGTATAAGAATATTTGAATAAAAGAATATTCTGAATAGGAATGAGGCGTATGTTGTGTTTGTGTAACACTTGTTTATTATATACGCGAGTTATTCAGAAAGACCGGGTTTATCCCATTCTGAATAACTGATTCGACGTGGTGTCGAGGATGAAGACAATGGTCGAAGACCGGAGGTCTTCACATCGTTTGGGTGATTACTGATGATCTTGATTGGGCTGTACACCCAAGAGGAGGGAATCAGTCGGTGGTCGTCCAGACGTACTTGGATCGATGGATATGCGAGGTACAAGGTGCCTCCGGTTTCGTTCAGACCCAGAACGAACTTGTAAATGGACTGTGTGTCTGACATTGGATTTTATTCTGTGGGATTGATTTCTATTAAATATATATCTGTTTGGTGGCGGAGAATTTATTCTCTTGCTTAACGCCCTTCTCTGAGACGTACGAGCTCAGGTATTATATATTGATGGATATCAATCGCATGGACTGAATTGCCTTTGTGGCATGCCTAAGTGGCAATTGATCAAGGCTTCTGTTGAAAAGCAAAGTCTTGTGGTTGACGATCAATGCACCACCTATGTGGCATAGCTTTGTGTAACATTGATTCGCGAGCCTCACACCCCGGTTGTGAACCAGAAATGGGAGAGGACATCAGGGAGGGCATGCGTTTCCTTCTAGCTAGGGTGGTGTCAATGACCTACCAGCCCTGACATTTATATTATTTTCACCTGTGTGGTTGTTGCTGTTGCGAGGTGCCTCAGATATATCGGTGACAGTGTGGAGCCGATGGAGTCATTTGGCTCATTGACGCCCCAAATGGCGGGGAAACGTAGTGTTCAAGCATTTTAATCCACATCGGTGGACCGGCCCTAACAATCCAAGGGCCCACCTGAGTCTGGGTCCTAAGACACGGGCTAAAGCGTCTCGAATCGGTAGAGGACTATCTTTTGCCTCGGTTCACAGATGGAAATCCAACTTTCAATACATGACATTTGCGGTTTTGATTATAGAGCCTAGTATTGGTGACATAATATATGGTACCCATGCCGTCTATGATTGATACTTATGATTTGAAGTTGTTTTATACACTATGCACTTATAATAGTATCAAATGATTTGTTTTAAACGTACCAAGCATGTTTGGCTATTATAAGGGAAAACCCTATCCCCCGGCTTGCGTTGCATTGTGTGATAGGACATGGGTCTTATAATAGCTTCATTTTTCCAAAAAGCATTGCGTTGTTTTGTTATATGCACTGGTATTCTTGGGAGGAAACCCGTTTCGTGTTATACGACGTGATCCCTTGATATATCTGATTTAAAGTAAAGTTTTAAATAACTGTTTTAGTTCTCACACTAGTCACATGACTGACCTGGAGTTTATTGTTTTAACCTAAACTCTGGGTGCCCTTATTTTGACACGGGTAGCTAGTAGTTTTGGTTTTGTAGATTTATATTCACAGGAACTTGGGTTACAGCTAGAATGATATCCGGAAAGCTCTGTATCCATGTATGACTTTCAGTTGTGTTTTGTATTATTTTCCGCTGCTATGTAATGTAATTTAAATCTCTGATATTTTCTGTGTAATATTTATTCATACTCTGTATATTCTTGTATTCTGATGGAATTGTTGTAATAAACAATGAAATGTTCTTCTGTTTGCGTTCCAATGTGTTGTGTTCTCAAAACCATCAGGGGTTTCGAATGGTCTTGGTCGGTTTAGTGATCGATTCGAATCGAGCGAAATTCCCGATCGTTACAATTTCAAATTCGATAATTATGTATATTCAAAATAAATCGTATTTCGATTATTAAATCGATTACTTAAATAAATATCCATTTATATTATCAATTCATATTTAATATATTTAAAATAATATTAAATGTTTAAAATAAATAGACCCAAAAATCTGGGTCATTACATGTAAATAATCAAGTTAACTAGCAATGTGGTAAATTAAAGCAAACGTGTGATTGAAAGATTTGACAAAGGATCTAATAATGCGATGGCATGATACACTTGGACCATCTCGCATGCATGGAGATGAAGAACCCAACGGGGTTAAACACCGTTGTGTCTGGAGACATGAGAGGAGCACATCCAACTGATTATTCTACGTGGCTGGATGGAAGCATGGGGCTTCTACGAGGCGTGGTAGGGTACTCTGAGACGGCCCTCGAAGGAACAATTAGATGAAGCCGTCACTCGAAGGAAGGTCTTTTGCACCATCTAGACTATACCTTGACTGCAACTGTGGTGTGGTAGTCAGAAGGAAGTAGCAAATGACATTAGATTATTCGGCGGTTTGCCTTGCTCTAGGAGGAGATAGTCAGGACCAATTTATGGATAGTAATCTTCGGATACCTATCATTGGCAGTCAGTGGGATGTGGAAAGACTAAGAGCTAAACCAACAGACTAACAATCTTTCACTATCGGGATGTTGGCTGAGGGAAACACCAAATTGGGTGTAACAAACTGGAAAATCATAACTAATTTAAATTTTTTATTTTGGCTATTTCAGTGAATTTTGAATAGTTAAAATAATTTATTTTGAATAATAACGATTAAAATTTTATTTTAATCGAAGTTAGAGCGAATATATTTATTTTAATTTCAAATGGAATTAGAAATAGTATGGTAGTTTGAAAAGTCAAACTTGAACTTTGACTGAATGTACATGATTCAAAATTTAACGGATTTTAGTGAAACCAAAAATATCTAAATCTATTTGAAAATATCGTTCCAACGAGTCCGAAAAATCGAAATTTCATAGCGGGAATCAAAAGTTATGGCCAATCGAATATTCAGAATAGTCGCTATAGTATAATTTATAGCCCATATAAAAGGCCATTTTACAAACGATCTCCGTTTTCAATGAAACCACTTTTGTTGGATTCGGAATGTCAAATTATTCCTAAGTTCAGTTTTCCAGAATTTTTGGAATTAAAGAAAATGTGTTTTGTCAATTTCAATCAAATTTAATCGACTTGAAAATGACCATTTTTTAAACGGTCTTGAAATTCGATGAAATTAATTTTTTTAGGACTGTATCATCAAAACAAAGCCAGAAATAATTTTTTTGGAATTTTTAGAGTCCGTAGATGGCCCCGGTTAATTTAAATATACGATAGAATTTATTTAATAAAGAAATTAAATTTTAAATTAAAGAAATCAGGCCACAAACAGTTGTTTGGGCTGACGGGACCTAGCCCATTAGTTCCGGAACAAGGGCAATTAGGTGGGAGCAACTCTTGTTGGACTGAAATTAGATTTGTTTAGAATTTATGGATTTTTTATAAAAATTAGCAATAAAATATTATAAAAAGCTCTTGTCTTTATTCCTAACCCTAACGACCATTACAGTAGCCGCCGCCCCCCTTAAACCTATGGCCAGAAAGCTCCTATCTTCCCTCTCTAATTCTCTCAATCCACCACTAATTAGACCTCACTTCTTTAGACATTATCGAAGAGATTTTCTTGCTCTTCGATTATGTATGGTTGGATCATCCTCAATTGGCACGAACTCCGAGATTCGTGACCACCAAATCGCCGACTTCGCTCCCCTGCCGCCCCCACCACGGCCCCACCGAACTCCACCCCACTTGAAGTGCATGTGCGCCACCCTCCCCCATTCGAAGTGCCACCGTCCGATCGTCCTGAAGCCTTGTATTTTGAACGTGAAAAGGAACCCTAGGTTTGAAGGTATTGGGTTTAACGACGACTGGTGTTCTGATTTAGGAAGGTGGAATTTTATTTAATTATTCAAATTAATTTATTATAAATTATTAACAACATAAATTAATTCGTATCTCATTTATACTGAATCAGAATTTAACAATTTTCGAAGCGTTGCGATCGTAGACACGAGATCTACGTTTCTAGACTGACTGGATCCGTTTCCGAGCTGATTAGATTTTGGCTAAAAATTGCAGATCTGAATCAGTCAGTTTCAAATGACAGTGAGAAATCCTATTTTATTTTTATTATTATCTATTTTAAAATATTTAGAATAAATCATAATTGTATTACCATTGATTCGATGTATATTTCTGCATGCTATGCTACGTGATTTGATTTGTATGTGATGCGTTATTGTAGATCTGTTCGTTTGGGTGATATTACGTTAATAATTGAAATTGCCACAAAAATGAATCAGGCATTTTGGTTATTATTTCTTTGAATCAAATATATTCAACAGAAATAGAGTATCACCTTTGTTTATTTATTGGATTGAATTAGAATTTTCAATTCAATAAAAATGTCACCTTTGTTTATTTATTGGATTGAATTACCGTTTTCAATTCAATAAAAATATCACCTTTGTTTATTTATTGGATTGAATTAGAATTTTCAACTCAATTAAAATATCACCTTTGTTTATTTATTAGATTGAATTAGAATTTTCAATTCAATATAAATATCACCTTTGTTTATTTATTGGATTGAATTAGAATTTTCAATTCGATAAAAATATCACCTTTGTTTATTTATTGGATTGAAATAGAATTTTCAACTCAAAAAAAAAATCAACTTTGTTTATTTGTTTGATTGAACTAGAATTTTCAATCAGAATAAAAATGTCACTTTGTTATTTTTGATTGAACTAGAATTTTCAATCAAAATAAAATATCATTTTTGTTCTTCTTTGATTTAATTAGAATTTTCAATCAAAAAAAAATATCACCTTTGTTTGGTTGATTGAGTTAAAATTTTCAATTAAAAAGGAAATATTAGGTCTTGCCATTTTGATGAATTGGGATATTCAACAAAAATGAAATATAAATTTCTATCATTATATGGAACTACTATAAAATAGAAATGCTCATGTTTTAGAAAAAAATAAGGTCATTACATTAAAAAGTTTACATTTTAATGTAATGTTAAAAATAAAGAAAATGTTCGTGTTTTTAACCAAAACATGAATTCATTAAAAATATACATTTTTAATGAAATGTTAAGAATAGAGAAAATGTACATGGTTTAGAAATCAAAACATGATTTCATTAAAAATATACATTTTTAATGAAAGGTTAAGAATAGAGAAAAATGTACATGTTTAGAAATAAAAAAAAATACATGTAGTCATCAAAAGCCATATTTTAAGGTCATTAAGAAAATTAGCAAAATGTTCATAGTTTGAACAAAAACATGATTTCAATAAAGTATACATTTTTAATGTTAAGAATATAAATAGTGAAAAATGTTCATGTTTTTAATCAAAACACGATTTCATATAAAATATACATTAATGTAAATGGTTGAAAAATGGGAAAAAATGTTCATGTTTTATAATCAAAACATGAATTCATTAAAAATATACATTTTTAATGTAAAGTTAAAAATAAGAAAAGTGTTTACGTTTTAAAGTCAAAACATTATTAAACTAAAAATATACTTTTTAATGTAATAGTAGACAATAAGAAAATGTGCATGTTTTTAATCAAAACATGATTTCATATAGAAAAGTTCACATTCTTAATATAATGTAAGAATATAGAAATTGCACATGTTTGGAATCTGTAACGACCTAGAAAATCTGAACCAATTTAAAAATTTTAAATTGGCTAAAATAATGGATTTTAAATATTTAAAATAAATATTTTAAATAATGGCAATGAAAAGTGAGTTTGAATTGACAATCGAAAATGAATATAATTAATTATAATTATAAACAAGGCATGAAAGGGCGCTGCAGTTTCAAAAATTGAATTCAAACTTTGTCGGACTGTATCGGGTGCAAAACAAAACGGATTTTTGTGAAACCAAAAATATTCAAATCTGTTAGTGAATACCTTTCTAACGAATCTGAAAAATCGAATTTTCATAACGTAAAGCAAAAGTTATGGCCAAATGAATTTTCAGAAAGGTCGCTATGGAATTTATATAGCCCGTGAAATTGGCCATTTTTCATACGACCTCGGAATTCGACGAAACCACTTTTGTTGGATCCGGAATGTGAAGTTATTGCTAGGTTTCAAATTTCATAATTTTTGAAGCTAGTATGTGAGCGTGGCAAAAGAAAATGTGTTTTGGTCAATTATAGTTAAATTGGATCGACCAAAAATGGGCCTTTTTGCAAACGGTCTCAGAATTCGACGAAACTAGTTTTGTTGGGACCGTATCGTCAAAACATAGCTAGATTTATTTTTCTGGAATTTTTCGAATCAGCTTGTTACCCTGGCAAATTGAAATGTTCGTTCAAATTAAATATTGAATATTTTATATTTTAATTTGAAGGAAAACTGACTGAAACAGTCGAATGGGCCTATGAAACATATCCCATTGTGTTCGGAATGGGGGTAAAACGCTAGGGATGGCAGTCGTTGGGTTTGATTTCGAGTTCGTCTAAGAAAACCCCAATTTTTGAATTTAATATAACCTTGGCCAATAGGAAAATTTCTTTATAAAAAAAATATCGTGTTTTCTCTCTCCCCGTAACACGATCGACGTCGGAAAGGGGTTCTCCGCTTCCCCTTCATTTTCCGACCAATCCACGCAGTAATAGACCCCGACCCAGTTGAAGCTTTTGTAGTACTCGTCGAGGGCTTCAAATCTATACCTCCCACGCCACCCCTCGTCAGCTGTACCTCGAGATTCACGCCCTCGAAGTCGCCGACTTCGCGCCGCCGTACATCGCCAGATCCGCCGCCGAGTGCCACCAAACCCCCATCGATCTGTGCGCCTCTCGGAGCACTACAAGGTGGCAGGGGCCGATCATTACCAAGCTGCGCGGATTTCGAGAAAAGATCCGACCTAGTTTTGAAGATTTCGTGGAGGTAACGGCCTATTATAATTTCAACTATATTATAGCACTTCTAAGCGCTACCGTTTGTGATTTCACTGTAAAAATCATATCTTTTTGCTATGTTAATGAAATTCAGTGAAACAAGAGACAATGGACTCGTGTGGACGTCTTCTACATTTTAGAAGAGACCGCATATTTTTCTGAGCCTTCTGCTATTTTTGGTGGAGTGGAACCCAATGTGAGATTTCTAATTTATAAACAATATGGAAAACGACGATGTATAAATTATATAGTCGATGTATGAGTTATATAAGCGTTGTACACCTCTTGTATAAGCGTTGTATAAGTTGTACGTTCGATGTATAAGTTATATATGCGTTGTAAAAATTATATATGTGTTAAAATAAAATTGAATTGCTATATATATATATATATATATATATATATATACGCCCCTCGTCCATAAACCATGGACGATATTTATTGATTGTGATTGGTGTGAAAATTGATTGATAGCGAATGGTTGTTTGGGATTGTTTGTGGTAGATATTGATTGATTGTGGTTGAAAAATACCCATTTGTGGTTGAGAAATATTTGGTTGAAACCACATAGGATTAGTTTGTGGAAATAAAATAAATATATACATGCCGCCTGCGTGCGAACTAGATGCATGATCCCCATTGTTAAAAACCGCGAGGTTTTAAGGTAGAGCGAGGAGCCGTACTAGGGACGGTCCCGGTTTTAACTACCCTGCCGTTATGCTGCCGAAATTTTGAATAATATTCATGTGTTTGAATTGTTTTCATTTGCTGAAATTATATTTATTCATTGAATAGAAAACCTTCATGCGTTGAATCGATATTCATTCGTTGATTAGAAATTCATGTGTTGAATGGTATTCGTGTTTTAAATATAAAAATCACATTTTTATCTATATATAGAAACTATAGAAAACCTTCATGTGTTGAGTCGATATTCATTCGTTGATTAGAAATTCATGTGTTGAATGGTATTCATATTTTGAAATAAATTGTTTCATAATAAAAGTCACCTTTTATTAACTATATGGACTATGTAAAATAATCTCGTCTTAAAAGAAATTGTTTTATCATAAAAATCACCCTTTTATCACCTATATAAACTATATAGAATAATAGTGTTTTGAAATGAATTGTTTTACAATAAAAATCTCATTTTTATTATATACATGAATTGTTGAAATGTGAAGTGTTAAAAATAGCCACTCGTTCAAATAAACATATATGAGTTGAAATATTCATTAATTAGCTAATGATATGATTTTTGCCTATACATGCAACATTAGAATGAATGGTGTTTTTAAACCAAATGGAATCAAATATGAAGTTGAATGGAAAATGATAAATGATACGAATTGTATATATGTACATGCATATTTATTGAACAGGTTATAGCAAAGGGGCTAGAGAAGAGGAATAAAATTTTGTGCCCGACAAATAGGTACACATTTACTGTTTTGTTTGCGTGTTTATTTTATGAGCCTGTTGGCTAGCCGCTTGGCTTTTTCTTTTTCTTTTTGACATGAGACGCCCATGTGGCTATTTGGGAATTTTCCAAGCCCCTCCCGTACAAAGGAGGTTATGGCGAAATTTTCCAAAATTTAAAGGCGTTAGTGAAATATTTGAAGTGGAATCAATGTTGGAATTTTTGAATGAACTATATTTATATAAATATATATAAAATTAAAACGAAATGTGGCCGTGCAGTTCATGTTTTGAAACCGTGATTTCAAACGATTAGTACGGGAGATCCGACCATCGGATTTTCCTGAAATCGCAACCGTTGGGTTCGCTTTGGAAAAATCTTTCCAACGGCACCAACTTTGTAAAAATCCAACGGTTGGATTGTCTGGAATGTTTAATTCAAATCTCAAGAAAAACAGCGCCAGAAATGATTATATTTATATATATATATATATAATTATATTTATATTTAATCGAATAACGACACTGCAGTTCGTATTTTGAAATCGAAACTTCAAACGATTGTACCCGGAGATCCGACCGTCGGATTTTCCCGAAACTGGAACCGTTGGATTCGTTTTGAAAAGACCTTTCTAATGATGTAAATTTTGTGAAGATCCAACGGTTAGATTTTCAGATATGTGTAAATCAAATCTGAAGAAAAACAGCGCCACGGCCGCGTTATGTCCCGAAGCGTCGTTTTGAATAAATTGGCTATTTTTAAATAAATAAAAATAGCGATAAATCGTTATAAAATATCATAAGTGATATGGAATGGAAATAAATTGAATTTGCTCGATTCATGTGGTATTTGATGGTTGAATGTGTTTGGTGTGAAAATTACATTAACAAAATTAGTTTTGTCGAATGATTTAACCATTGAAATAAATTGATTTGAAATTCTGAATATACGTGAATTATTTGAAAAGGCCGAGTTAATTCTCATTTCGAATAATTGACCGACGATTGAAATTCGAAGATGAAGACGGTGGTCGAAGACCGGAGATCTTTACCTCGTTTGGATGGTGACCGAGGTTCTGATTGGGAGGCATCCCGAAATATGGATAATGAGTGGTGATCGTCCAGACGTACGTGGTGATCGATGGGTTTGCGAGGTATTTAGTGCCTTCGGTTTCGTTCAGACCCAGAACGGACAAGCAAATGGACTGTGTGTCTGACATTGGATTGTATTCTGTGTTGATTGATCTCTGTTAAATATACATCTGTTTGGCGGCGGAGAATTTATTCTTTTTCTTAACGCACTTCTCTGAGACGCACGAGCTCAGAGGTTGTATATCGGTGGACATCAGTCGCATGGCATGAATTGCTAGTGTGGCATGCCTAAGTGGCAAATGATCGGGGCTTCTGTTGAAAAGCAAAGTCTTGTAGTGATGATCAAAGCACCGCCTGTGTGACGTAGCTTTGTGTATAACGTGAATTCGCGAGCCTCACACCCCGGTATGAACCAGAAACGGGAGAAGGACCTCAGGGAGGGCATGCGTTTCTTCCTAGCTAGGGTGGTGTCAGTGACCTACCAGCCCTGACATTTATATACTTTTCACCTATGTGGTTGTTGCTGTTGCGAGGTGCCTCGGTTTGATCGGAAGATCCGGGTCCGATGGAGTCATTCGTTGGCTCGTTTACGCCCCAAAGGGCGGGGAAACGTATTGTTCAGGTATAATAATCCACATCGGTGGACCGGCCCTGTCGCTGCAAGGCTTGCCTGCGCGCTTGCCTGGGACTCGGGCTAGGCAGTCTCGAATTCGGTAAGGACTATCTTTTGCCTTGGTTCATGACGGAAATCCAATTTCCAAATACGTGATCGTGCGGTTTCGATTGTATAGATATTTGGCGACATAGTGGCATGGGACGCTCATGTCGTCTATGATTGATAGTTATGATTTGAAATTGTTTTTGAAACATATAAACACTAGTAGTAGTATCAAATGCCTTTGTTTTATTCGTATCAAGCATATTTTGGCCGTTATAAGGTAAAAACTCTATCCTCCGGTTTGCGTTGCATTGTGTGATGGGAACTGAGTCTTATAATGGCTTCATTTTTATAAAAAGCATTGCGATGTTTAAAAGAAAGATTTGTTTTAAAGCACTGGCAATCCAATAGAGTAAACCCGTTCCACGAAAGTGGCGTGGTCCTGTGATTAGCCATATTATATATGTGTTGAATAGATTTCTCATACCAGTCCCAGGACTGACTCGTAGTTTGTTTCACTTTCAAACTCGGGTGCCCCTTTTTCTACACGGGCAACCTTGTATTCAGGTTTAGTTGGTTCTTTCTGGATAGCTGGAGCTGAAGATGGAATCTATCATTTATCTCTTTTTATGTTGTTCAGCTCCTATTGCACATATTATGTTTATTTTCCGCTGTAGACATTTATGTATAGCTGAACTGTATTTTTACTAAGTGTGATCCTGTATACTGTGTAACTCTGATGATTACTTTTATCCAGTATATTCTGTTGTTCATTTTTTTTTGAGCAAAACGGATATGTAGCGCGAGGCTACATAGCCGATTAATTAGTAGCTAGTAATAGTTTTCCAACTGACATACCCAGTTGGTGGTCCAAAATACAACCATCACTCCAAGATTAAGACATATCATGCAACATAGAGTACATATTACATATGCGACTACAGTAGCATGCAGAACAGAGTATCATCAGACATAATTATACAAATATAGCATAGAAAGCCAAAGACGCATCAGCATAAATCATGTAAGCTCCATACTGGATGCCGAGCCATTGCTGTCAACAGAGGAAGCGGGAGAAGAGGCCACCGGTAAAGCAAACCTGAACACCGCAGCATGATTGTCTCCAGAACCTGACGATGACATGAAAATATGAAAGATGCGATGACAAATAAGCATGGTCGAACTAGTTTTGTTTTTGAATATCCTTGCATTTCTTTCTTTCCACACACACCAACTATAAACGGCCAGGAAGGTATCAAGCAGTGAACAAGATTCAGATTCCCAGTGATCGAAGAAAGAAGAAATGGTGGGGATGGAGCCAAGTAAGCGGGCACTCGTTGCAGCCCAGATTGGGTAGGTAAAGTCACAAGAAAAGAAAAGGTGGTGAATGGTTTCATCGTGAGAATTGCAGAATGGGCAGTTAGGGTTAGATACAACATTGCATTTGAACAGTTTGACTCTAGTATTGATCTTCTCATGAATCAAACACCATTGGAGAAAAAGGATTCTTGGAGCCAGTTTGCATTTCCAAAGCCTTGAGAATTTAAACAATCTACCCGAAAAGTTCAAATAGCTATAACATGAAGATACAGAAAAGCCTCGAGATGGAGCGAGAACCCAAACAAAATGATCATCCAAGCTATTTAGTTGGGTGCAGCGAATGAGAGCAAAGATGTTTAGCAGCTGCGAGAGAGTGCGCCAATCAAAAAGTGAACCTGGAACTAAACTAATATGGCCATTGTTAAAAGCATCAACAACAGAAAGCATAGAATTAGTTTGAAGAGAGAAGAGTGAAGAAAAAGTGAGAGAAAGAGGAAACTGACCGTGCCAAATATCGTGCCAAAATAAACAAGACGTGCCACCCCCCAAAGAGACATGAAACAGAAATTTAATACGAGAAAGACAAGAAAGAATCCCATGCAAGAAGGGAGAGGGTCTAGAGGAGGGATGATGGTGCAAAACAAGGTGGGGGTTAGAAGAGAAGTAGCGGGCCAGAATCCAATTTCTCCAAATGAAATTTCCAGGGGTGAGGAGTCTCCAGACCCACTTGGCCAACAAAGCCATATTAAAGTGGTAAAGATCAAGAACACCGAGCCCCCCCTGATCAAAATTCAGGCATACTGTTCTCCAATTAATTAATTTCTTAATGCTATGACCATTCCAAAGAAATGAACTTCTAATTGAATCAATCTTACAAATTACCCATTTAGGGAGTTTATGAAAGGACATCCAGTATGTAGGAATAGCGGAGAGCACAGATTTAACTAAAGTTACACGGCCCATAGAAGATAATGCATTTGCTTTCCAAGCCGCTAACCTGGTTTCAATCTTGTTAATAAGGGGGAGCCAGTCATTTTTGTGAAGTTTAGAGGGTCTGAGTGGCAAACCAAGGTATGTCATTGGGAATTTCGCAACATTGCAATTGAGGGTGGAAGAAATCAAGTCTCCTAGATGATCTGACTTACCAAGCATGTAGATGACACTTTTATTAAAGTTGATGGAAAGCCCCGATATCAATTCGAAGACGTATAGAAGGATTTTGAGGCAAAGGATATGGGAAGGCTCCGGGGAAGAGAAAATAATGGTATCATCAGCAAATTGAAGATTATTGATGCATAAGGTAGAATTTGGAAGAGAAATACCAGCCAGGTAACCATGAGAAGAAGCTTTTTTAACCATTTGATTAAACACATCAGCAACAAGCACAAAAATCAGAGGGGAGAGGGGGTCCCCTTGTCTAAGCCCACATTTAGATTTGAAAAGGTTACCAGAAGCACCATTCACAGAGACGGATGAGCTACTCGAATTAAGAATATTTTCAATCCATGAACACCATCTATCGGAGAAGCCCCTGTGCTTAAAAATGTCCATGATAAAAGGCCAGCTTACCGAATCAAAAGCTTTGGAAAAATCTAACTTAAGAAGAACACCAGGGGTGGACGTGTAATGACAGAAGGAAATCACCTCTTGTGTTGCAGCAATGCAGTCTTGAATATTTCTTCCCAAAATGAAAGCAGATTGTTCAGGACCAACAAGCATGGCTATAACAGATTGGAGACGATTTGCCAACACCTTGGTGATGATTTTGAAAGTAGTGTTTAGAAGGCTAATAGGGCGGAAGGAAGACAAAGTGTTGGCCCCCGAATGTTTGGGAATGAGGATAATATTAGCGTAGTTAAGTCTGGCAATTGAGGAAGGATCATTATAGAATTCATTACACATCTCGATTATATCGAATTTGACCAAGGCCCAGAAATGCTTAAACAAAACTGGGCCAAAACCATCAGGCCCAGGGGCTTTGTCGTCTGACATGTCTTTCAATGCAGCCCAAATTTCTGATTCCGAGAAAGGATAATCAATATGGATAGACGCAGGATTAGGGTAGAGAACAGAATTTAGTGTCATAATATGATTTCATTAAATTACATTTTAATGACAAGAACAGAAAATATTCATGTTTTGAAAAAAAACATGATTTCATAAAAAAATCATAATTTAGTGTCAGGAATGAAAGTAGAGAAAAGATTTATGTTTTTAATCAAAACATGAATTCTCTAAAAATATACATTTTAATGTAATATTAGAAAATAAAGAAAATGTACATGTTTAAAATGCAAAACATGTTATACATTAAAATTTCACTTTTAATGTAATATTAGAAAACTAGAAAGTATTCATGTTTTAAAATGAAAATATGCTTTACATTAAAAATATACTTTTTAATGTAATATTCAAAATTAGTGAAAGATTCATGTTTTAAAAAGAAAACATGTTATACATTAAAATTTCACTTTTTAATGTGAAAACAGAAATGTAGAAAAAGAAACATGTTTTTAAAAAGAAAATATGTTTTACATTAAAAGTTTACCTTTTAATGTAATAACAAAAGTTGGACAAACACTCATGTTTTTAAAATAAAGCATGTTTACATTAAAACTTTGTTTTCAATGAAATGGATAAAATTCTTTTATAATTACATCACATATATTAGAATTTATATGTGTTGTTGAAATCATATTTATAATTACATCGCATATATTAGAATTTATATGAGTTGTTGAAATCACATTTATAATTACATTGCATATATTAGAATTTATATGCGTTGTTGAAATCATATTTATAATTACATCGCATATATTAGAATTTATATGCGTTGTTGAAATCATATTTATAATTACCCCGCATATATTAGAATTTATATGCGTTGTTGAAATCATATTAATAATTACGTCGCATATATTAGAATTTATATGCGTTGTTGAAATCATATTTATAATTACATCGCATATATTAGAATTTATAGGTGTTGTTGAAATCATATTTATAATTACATCGCATATATTAGAATTTATATGCGTTGTTGGAATCATATTTATAATTACATCGCATACATTAGGATTTATATGCGTTGTTAAAAGCACAATTACGTTACATTGCATATATTAGAATTTATGTGCATTGTTTAAATCACATTTTTATGCAAAGTTGGCTTATCATTGGATAAATTTTCATGTAATGAAATATACTTTGTTTGACAGTACATGGTTGTGATATGCCAATAAAAATATTCTTTTAATTGGCATGTTAAATACATTAGATAAATCGTCGAAGAGTTTATATATATAAATATAAATTAAAAATAAACGAATTGCGCGCAGTAGTTCACGTTTCGAAATTTGTAACTTTAAACGATTATATCAAAAAATCCTACCGTCGGATTTTCCCAAAACTGGAACCGTTAGGACCACTTTGGGAAGATCTTTCCATCGATATAAGTTTTGTTAAAATCCAATGGTTATATTTCGAAATAAGTGTAAATCAATTTTCGATAAAAATAGTGCTAGGGCACCCCATCGACCCGAAGCGTCGTTAAATGAATTGGGCTATTTTTATATAAATAAAATAGCGACAAATCGTTATTAAATACTATTAACAATATGAAATGATTTTAAACTATATATATGCGAGAATCATTTGAAAAGACTGAGTTAAACCTCATTTCAAATGATTATACGACGATCTAAATTGAAGATCTTAAAAACGACGATTGAAGACCGGCAATCTTCACATCGAATGGATAACTACTGATGCCCGACATTGATTAGCTACCTGTAAAGGGTTAAAGTGGTAGTTGTCCGGATGTACTTGTTGATTGTCCGGATATGCGAGCACCTCTCTTCCGTATTGGACATACGGGACGAGGAATAAGGTGACTCCGGTTTCGTTCCGACCCAGAACGGACTTGTAAATGGATGTGTGTCCGACATTAAATTTCATTCCATGTAATTAAATTGATTTCTATTTAATATATATCTATGGTGGTGGAGAATTTATTCTCTTACTTAACACCCTTCTTTGAGACGCATGAGCTCGAAGGTTATATATTGGTAGTTATCGATCGCATGGCGTGAATTGCCAATGTGACATGCCAAGATGCAATTGATCGAGGCTTTTGTTGAAAAGTAGAGCCTTGTGGATGATGATCAAAGCGTAGCCTATTTCGGCATAGCTTAGTGTATTATGTTACCTCGCGAGCCTCACACCCAGGTAGAGTCAAAAACGGGGCAAGGGAACGTAGGGAGTGCACACGTTTCTTTCTAGCTAGAAGTGGTGTTTGGGTTTTTACCAGGCCCGACATTTTTACTTATGTGGTTGATGGAATGAGGCGCCTCGGTTTTATTGGTCGATTGTGACCATCTTATAGGTTCAATAGGACCGGGAAGCGTGTGTTTAGGAACCACTAACATTATTTGTGGACCGGCCCTGCAGTATCCAAGCATTGCCCGTAGGTGTGATCTTGAGACATTGCTAGAGTGTCTCAAATCGGTTAGGAGATCGTCCGTAGCCTTGACTCATGATGGAAACCCAATCTCCAATACGACATTAAAGTTTTGATTGTAAACCTATATATGGCGACATAGTATATGGTAGCTATGCCGTCTAGGATTGATACATTTACTTTGAAGTATTTCTGAAATATATTAGACATTAATAATAATATTAGAAATATTATTTTCTGCATATCAAGCATTTTTTATCATTATAAGGTAAAACTCTATCCTTCGGTTTGCGTTGCATTGTGTGATGCGACTTGAGTCTTATAATGATTTCATTTTCTAAAAAGCATTACGTTGTTTTTAAGTAAAATTTATTAAACTTATGCACTGGCAATCCAATGGAGTAAACCCGTTCCATGTTAGGGGCGTGGTCCTATGATTAGCCATATTGTTAATTAAGAAAAATTTCTCATACCAGTCTCATGACTGACTCGTAGTTTGTTTCACTTTGCAAACTCGGTTGCCCTCTTTCCACATGGGCAGCCAAATGACATGTTTTAGGTATGGACACATTCTGGACTGAAGCTTTCTTATGGAGAAGATGAAGAACCTTTTCTTTTTATCTTTTTATTTGCTTCTTAAGTCATTTAGACATTTTTGAGCATTGACGTGTTTTGGTGGAGATTGAGACTTTATTTCTTTCCTTGTTTAGGCTTCCATTTTGCAAAGTGTATCCTGTAATGCGTACTCTGATGTTTGTGATGTGATGTTGTGATGACTTTTTCATTTCTGCTGCAATGATTTATGTGTTATGTTATTATTTGAGATCTCTTATTGTTGTAATTATGTTATGCTCATATGATTATCCTTACTTTCATACCACAGAAGTTTGGGGTCGTCACAGTTGGTATCAGAGCTAAAGGTTAACCTTAGCTTCGGAGTATAACATTTTTATAACAATTCATCTAGATAGAATCAGTAGTATTCTAAGATGAGTAGCTCATTAGAGATAGGATTAGTAATGTCCTATATTGAGCATAGCAGAATAACACATAATAATCAGTCGTTACATCATTATCATCTTATCATATGTCTCTACTTCTAATCTTTTCTTTAAACTTATCATTTCTGTTAGTCTGACTCTTTCCTTGATGTTACTGAACTTACTAAGAAATGAGCACTAGAGCATGCACTAGAGCCCGAGGCAGAGGTGGGGCTAGGGGACCTGTTAGAGATGAGACCTATGTTGCTCAGAGACAGTCCTCTCCAGAGTTTATGACACAACTTCCTCCCCTGCAGCCATTTGATTTGGACAAAATGTCCAAGAAGTACAGAAATCTAGGGGGCATATCCTTTACTGGCGAAGAGAGTGTGATTAAGGCGTAGGCGTGGCTTAAGAACTATGATAAAATCTTTGAAGGTTTGGAATTGGAGGATAAATGCAAGCGCTTCCTAGCGACATGGCTATTGAAGGACCAGGCTGAAATTTGGTGGGACACTGTCAAGATAAGCAATGATGTGGCCAACATGTCTTGGGCCAGGTTCAAAGAGCTTTTCAATGATAAGTATATCCCTCGCAGGAAGCTGAGAGGCTCCATGATCAATTTGCAAATCTACAGTAGGGAGAGATGACCATTTCAGAATATGTGCCGAAGTTCGAGGAAATTTCCTGCTACGCTCCAGAGATAGTATAGGAACTAGTGTAGAAGAATATGAGATTTATCAATGGCCTCTCCAAGAAGTACCTGAACAGGGTCACTGCTCACATCAAGCTCCCGTTCAATGAAATGATCGAGATGGCTAACCGTTATGAGGATAATGATAGGAATGCACAACAAGAGCGAGAAAAGAATCAGTACAACAACAAAAGAAAGCAGGCTGATAAGAAAGAAGAGGCAAGCGATTCTTCTACTGCTAAGCCCCAAGTGAAAAAGAAAAGGGATAAATCAAAGGTGAAATGCTTCAACTGTCAGAAGATGGGGCACTTCGACTATGAATGTCGAGCCCCAAAGAAGCCTAAAAGAAAGGAGTCTAGACCGAGTCAGAACCGCGGTCAAAATTCTCAAGAACACTCAGGAGTGCTTTAATTGTCATAAGACGGGGCACTTATCAGAAATTGTCCTCTGCTCAAGAAATCTGAAGTAGCACTTGTCTATGATGGAGCGGCTGCACCGGATTCTTCCGAAGGAGCAGGTAAACCTGATGTTTTAGGAGGTACTCTTAATAATAAGAACATTCCTATTACAGTTTTGTTTGACACTGGTGCATCAAGAAGTTTCATATCTATTGACATGATTAAAAAGTTAAAACTGAAACCAAGGAAACTTAAGAACCAATTAGAGCCCATAGTCCGATAGGAGGTTCACTTATGCTTGATTGGTATTGTAGAGTGCCTATATCTTATTCTTACTTCCAGTTTCCTTTTGACTTGATCGTTATGAGTTTTTCTGGATACGATATCACACTTGGGCTAGACTGGCCAACGAAGTATGAGGCTGAGTTACTATGCATTGAAAGAGTAGTCAAAATTAAAACCAAATTCGGAAATATGATGACTATACCATGCCACAGCTCAGCCACAGATAGGAAAGAATTTTGGTCTTCTTTAGAAGTCACTCCTGCTTCTATTGAGGATATTCTTGTCGTCAGAGACTATGCTGATGTGTTTGAAGAAGCTGACAGCTTACCTCTGCACAGAGAAATCGACTTCAGGATTGACTTAGTTCCGAATGCAAGGCCCGTTGTACACCCTATTCGGAGAATCTCACTGAAAGAAAAAGAGGAGCTGAGCAGTCAAACTAAGCAACTTTTGTGGAAGGGTCTGATAAGACCTAGCTTCTCGAGCTAGGGTGCAGCAGTGGTGTTTGTCCCAAAGTCAGACGGTACCCTCAGGCTATGTATGAATTATTGTGACCTTAATAAGAAAACGCTGAAAAATAAATACCCACTACCACGCATTGATGATCTTCTAGACTGCTTGAATGGAGTACGAGTATTCTCTAGGATGGACCTAGCTACAGGTTTCCACCAATTACATATTGCCAAGGAATGTGTGCCTTCGACAGCTTTCAGAGCACCAGACTTATTTTATGAATGGCTAGTGATGCCATTCGGTTTATGCAACGCTCTAGCATATTTTGTTGATCTGATGAATAGAGTATTCAGAGATGTTCTAAATAAATTTGTGCTAGTGTTCATCGATGACATCATGATCTTTTCTAAAACCACTGCTGAACACGAAAAGCATCTGAAAGAAGTCTTGGAGATTTTGCGTAGAAATGTGTTAAAAGTCAAATCCTCCAAATGCATATTCTGGCAAGAAGAGGTGAAATTCCTTAGCCATGTAGTATCAAAGGAAGGCATTTCAGTAGATCCAGGAAAGATCTCGGCCATCCAAGATTGGAAGCAGCCTAGCACGCCCATAGAAGTCAGAAGTTTCTTAGCACTGATTGGCTATTATCAGAAATTCATTAAGGATTTTTCAAAATTATCTTGTGCATTGACGAAGCTGACTAAGAAGCATACAAAGTTCATTTGGGCACCCGAATGTGAGGCAGCTTTCCAAGAGCTGAAATGGAGGTTGATCACTGCTCCTGTGTTGACCATTATTGATGGCAATTAGGATCTGAAAGTCTGGACAGATGCTTCTGGAGAAGGTTACCCTTTTTATTTTAAATAAACATGTCAGAGATGACATTTTTAAATCTTATTTTAACATGTTATCCTTTATCTATTTAAGTATTGGTGCGGTGCTAATGCAAAGAGACAAAGTAGCCGCACATGCTAGCCGTCAGTTAAAACCACATGAGAAGAATTACGCCACTCATGATCTTGAGCTAATGGCCATCGTATTTGCTCTAAAGATATGGAGGAACTACCTCTTGGGTGAGAAATTTGAGTTGTATACTGATCACAAATCCTTAAAGTATCCATTCACCCAAAGAGATTTGAACTTGAGGCAGCAAGTTGGGTTGAATTCCTTGCACCCTATGACTTGGACATCTTATATACTCTAGGAAAGGCCAATGTTGTAGTCGATGCACTCAGCAGGAAGAATATGGCTAGCACCAATCTTATCCTCGCCAACCTCATTATTACACCTTCCTTGATCGACTAGATCTCTACTCTTTATAAGAATGATGAATTTATTCAGAGGATCAGCAAAAGAGTTAGGGAAGGCGAACCCACGAGTTTCCAAATTGACGACAAAGGGATTCTGAGGCTATCAGGCCAAATCTGTGTTTCGAACCTCCCTGAGATCAGAAAAGAAGTAATGGATGAATGCCACAAATCTAAGCTCAGTATTCATCCAGGGGTAAGCAAGATGTATAATGACCTCAAGCGCACTTTTTGGTGGAGGTCTATGAAGAGAGACATTTCTATATATGTTGCTAGATGTCCCACTTTGTTACACCCCATATTCGTTAGTGTCACTCACAAAGGGAATGCACTAAGTTCTGTGGAGCATTTTAAGGTAAAAGATGCAGATAAATTACAACACAGACAGAACTTAAAACAGCGGAAAATAAAACTTTGCTTTATTGATGAAATAGTTTGTACAATGATTTCTTTATAATATCAGAGTATCATCTGTCTTACAAAATAAAGAAGCATAAAACAACATTTATATTCCCCAATTGTAGCAAGAGCCAGCCATAGCATCTGAAAAGAGAATCCAAGCAAAACTTCGACAAATCTTCAAGCTGGGAAAGAGTGACAGTCCAACTTAACCTGAGCTATACTATTCCCTCCTTTACTACCTGGGGGGGGGAACGGAAGAAAAGAAGACGAAAGAAAAACAGAGTCAGACATAAAGCCTGAGTAAGCTCAGTAACTTCTAGCATGTGAACATGGAAAAACAAAATGACATGAATTAACTGAATACAAGATAACACCATGATGATAGGGTCAGCAAGATTAGACAAGATAATCACAAGATATGCTAAGATAAGATAAACTGGATATGCTCTAATACTTTCGCCGCTTCGCTATTTCCTTATTATACTGGTTTCTATATCTCTGCACCACCTAACTAGTGTCCCAACTAGTAACGATAATGTGATCCCAATCCCTATAGATTCCATTGCCTTTAGGCTTACATTTATTATTTGTTACCTAGATCTAATCTAGGGTTTTCTATCAAATGCTTCTTCGATTCAACTAGAGTTTACGCTATCTGCTGAACGCTTCTCGGATTCAGGATTTATGCCACCTAGTCCAACTAGGGATTATGTACCTGTCGAACGATGCCCCCAAGTCTAGGACACACTACCTAGAGTGGTATATGTTCCTATACTTCCCCACGCATGTATCGCGAATCGTTATCGCTTGTCTAGATGCACATGTCCTGTAATGTGCGGCCCGAGTCTTGTGGTAGGGAAAATCAAGTAACACATAACTCGGTCGTGAGCTTTTAGATATCTGCCGATGCAGATGCTAAGGTCTGTTTTTATTCCAGTGGCTATGGTCCCACTCGACCCCTCCCTCAACTAATGAAAGGCACACCTTGAAAAATGAGAACTATACGCAGGCCCCCGATGCCCCACTATCCTATGGCCATCCTCACCCATAACTAGATAGCAAGTATATGGTCTTTTGGAGTTCTCCGCCTTTCCGCTTCACGTATCTCGATTGACTCAAGATGGATGGTAGACGACGAGTTGCTATCACAGGGCTACCGTTTTCTCGTCGAATCACGTCGGTCCATCCTAGTTTTTAGGTTGCCATATATTGCAACCAAGGCATACCGCTTGTTCTTCTAACGCAGACCTTAACCTCTGTGAGCCCAGGAGGATCATCTGCAGCCTCACAGAGGTATACCAAGAGTACCCTCACGTCCCCTCGAAGCCTCGGGCTTCGTAACCCAATTCGTTGGAGCCTTCTTTTTACTCAGACGGACATTCGCTCCTTCCCGTGTTATACTAAGAATTACTACTTAGTTTTGCTAACTAAGGTTTACCACTTAGTTTCCAGAATCGTTGTTTTCTTAACTAAGGTTTACTGCTTAGCTCCTTTTAACTAAGGTTTACTACTTAGTTCCCTTTCCCGTCAATATGGATTGGTTAAGTGTCATTAGTCAATTCAAGCTAAATTAACCCTCTTCATTTATCCTGTTAAACTGGTTAAGTGTTATCAGTAATTCATGTTGACTTAACCCCATCACAAACCAAGTTATATTGGTTAAGTATTTCTTATTACTTAACCCTACCCATTCACCCTGTATTGGTTAAGTGTTCCTTTTTAACTTATCCTTGCCCGTCTGTTTTAACTAACATGTTATTTATGGTTAAGTATTATCCCTTCATGTTTTAGACTTAACCCTATTCCTTTATCACAATCTGATGGTTAAGTGTTTAAGTTTACTTAACCCTACGGTCTAGCCCAGCTAACATATCAAATCGGCTAAGTGTATTGAATTTTACTTAACCCCAACCTCTAGTCTAGTTAACATGTTAATTTGGCTAAGTGTATTAACTTTACTTAACCCCACCTTCTAGTCTAGTTAACATGTTAATTTGGCTAAGTGTTTTCTTAGTTACATAACCCCTACAAATCTTGTCTTGTTACCATGTTAAGTTGGTTAAGTGTCCCTATGGACTTAGCCCTTCCCATTAGAGCTTAACTGTGTTAAGTTGGTTAAGTGTTCCTATGGACTTAACCCTCCCATTCTAGCTTAACTGCGTTAAGTGTCTGTAAGAACCTAACCCCCACCCATTGGTTCTGTTATCATGTTGAATTGGTTAAGTGTCTTAGTTAACTTAACCCTACCATTCTTGTTCTAGCTTTAACTAAATAAATTAAAGCCGCGACCACTCACATTAGACAGATATTGTTGCGAATACTGGATATGTCGGTTGGTTCCGGGCAGGTTTACATCGCAACTCAATCTAACCTCGGGTTAGGCATATTCGTGTTTTCTAAGTTCAAAGGGTTTTCATTATTTTTCAAATCAGGTTTTGAAAGTAACCATCACGTCCGTCGGATCAGTTAGGGATAGCCAGGGAGAGCAGGAAACTTGTATTTTCCAAACCCAAGCCTAGACACTATCCTCTCTGTCACCCTAGAACTTTCTGGTGTATTATTAAAAGAGATGTCGTAAATAAACCTTTAATTTGCCTAAATTTTCATTTTCTCATTTTGGACAAATTCTATAAGTAAATTATTCCTAATTTACCAATTTCCTAATTACTCTTTTAACGTAAATTGTCAACATTCATTATTTTGGCCCATTTTTCCCTCTATATCATATTTATGCCTTTTTGGTATGTAAACTATACCAAAATTAAATGTCACTAACCATGATTTTGCTAAACCTGACAAGTACTCCCAATTATGGTCAATTTCAAATTTATGCCAATATACTTATCACGCCAAATTAGCTAATCCAATTCTGATTTAACATTCTAATTATAGTTCATGTCAAACTAAACTTATTATTCTAGTTCACAATTCATGTAAATGCTAGATTTACAAGTCAATACTAGATTCAAATTACACATCCTATAATTAATGTCAAATTTATCCAATTTGCATTTTTATGAACATGCCATAATACATGTTCCCAATTCATGCCAATTTCCAAGTTTATAACTATGTTTTAAGTAAATTTCATATTTTGCCCAAATCGTATTCCCATCGTTCGTATAATCGTGATTCAATCTAGATTATAGATAAGTCTAGATTCGTAGAAAATAGGGAATGAACCAAAGATGCTATGAAAAAGATAGACATAACAACTGGCATAAAATGATAATTTACTAATTACAGACCTAACGATTTTCACTGAAATTGATCTAAAACATCGAAGGCCTATAGGTCTGAAAATCTTATGACATAAAAAGGGTTGAATAACGACGTAGGTTCAAGAGCATGGGTAGACCTAACTTAATAGGTAAATTCCCAAGATCTAAAACCAACGAAAACCAAGAATAGGCAGAATAGATAGTCAAGTTTAGACCCAATTTCATAGTCACAAAACTTAAGCAACACTTTCCTAGTCATGAATCATAGGTGTTTAATCACAGTTGTCCTTGTTATGTCATAGGCAATAGTTTATGTTTCCTAATCAAAGGCATAGGCTTGTGTTCATAGTCAAGGAAATAATTCTCATAGTCACAGTCACAGTCATAGGCAATGTTCATAGTCATAGGAAATTCTCATAGTCATAGGCAATGTTCATAGTCATAGGCAATGTTCATAGTCATAGGCAAGGCCCAATTGGTCATTGAATCATTAACAGTTCTTAATTAGGTCCAAGGATATAGGCACAGATTCGAATAGAAAGATTTGGCATGTTCTTTTATTCCTTTAATTTCATGTCACGAATAGAGAAAGCGTTCAAATCTAAAAAGTAACCGACTTACAGAGATTAGATTAGATTCGCAGCAAAACAGTCGTTGAAGTCATTTGAATCTTCACTTGAATCCTAGCTTGACTTGAATCTCCTCTTGAAAGTCTTGAGTAACATTTCCTCGTCTTGATTTATTTTATATATTATTTATTTATACATTTTCTCAGAGGCAGCATAAGGATAGAAAAGAATTGTGAAGAGAGAAGGAGACTAAGGCTGTTTATATAGGATTAGGCGGACGAATCTGGTCAGAATGGCGTCCGGATACAGAAGAACGAACCAGACAGCAGATCTGGAAAAAGCAGGGGGGTCGACCCCCAGGTCGACTACCCAGTCGACCTGGGTCCTGGGCGGGAATTTTCCCGCCCAGCCCAATCTGGGTCTGTTTTTCGAATTTGAACTCGTTTTTGACCTGTTCGAATTTTAAATCGAATTCTGAAACTTCTGAAGACCATAACTCCTTCATACGGACTCCGATTCTCGTAAACTCGGACTCGTTTTCATGAAGAATTCCGAGACGAACGCAATGGCGTAGCCCGTTTCCCTTGATTTTGATTTTAAATTTTAATTCTGCCTTGATTTGTGAATCTTAGTGTTACCGAATTACGGGGTGTTACACACTTGCTAGCAAGTCAAAAGCGATCAGTAGGAGCTAGCAGGATTGTTGCAACCGCTAGATGTTCCAGGTTGGAAGTGGGATCAGATTTTTATGAACTTTATTGATGGCTTGCCCCAAACTAGAAAAGGCAATGACAGTATATGGGTGATTGCAGGCGGCTTCACAAAGACTGCCCATTTTATCCCTGTCAAATCTAATATGACAACTCAAAGTTTGGCACAACTTTATTTCAGAGAGATTGTCAGACTACATGAGGTTCCCAGTAGCATTGTCGGTGACTATGATCCGATATTTGCTAGAAAGTTCTGGGAAGCTTTCTAAGAAGAGCTTGGGACCATGTTGAATATGAGCACCATTTATCATCCTGAGATAGATGTCAAGAATGAGAGGATGAACCGCATATTGGAAGACCTATTATGAGCATGCATTCTTGATTTTGGCGGGTCATGGGAAGATCATTTGCACTTGGTGGAATTCTCTTATAATAACAGCTACCAAGCAAGCTTGCAGACGTCTCCATTTGAAGCATTATATGGCAGGCCATGCAGATCTCCCGCATGTTGTGTGGAACCCGACAATCGATTAGTATTGGATCCCGACATGATTCGTGAAGTAGCAGATAAAGTTTATTTTATTAAAAAGCGATTACTGGCTGCTCAAAGCTGACAGAAGAGCTATGCAGACGCACGAAGAAGGGATTTAGAATTCTCTGTTGGTGATCTTGTATATTTGAGGGTTTCCCCAATGAGTGGTGTAATTCGATTTGGGAAGAATGGAAAGTTGGCGCCGAGATTCATTGGTCCATTTCCTATTCTCGAAAGGATTGGAACTCTCGCTTATATGTTGTAGTTGCCCGACTGGTTACCAGGGGTTCATGATGTATTCCATGTGTCCCAACTTCGGAAGCAAGTCCATGATTCAGACTTAGTTGTGGAGGAAGCAGTACAACAAGATTTGGAGATCACCCCAAGCTTAGCAGTGAGAAGGGAGCCAGTGAAAATTGTTGGCAAGGAAACCCAAGTTCTGAGGAATAAGTGGATCCACTTAGTCAAAGTGTAGTGGAGCGAGGATCATAGAGACTATACATGAGAGACCGAGGAAAGCATCAAACAGGCTTATCCCAAGTGCAGAGTGGACATCTCCGAGTGACTCTTGTGTTGAGGTACATTTACAATACCTTGCATTTTCCGTTTTGTTTCCTACTTTACTATTGTTTCCTTTTCGGGATGAAAAGCTTTTAAGTGGGGGAGATTGTAACAACCCGGAAAATCAGAAACAATTTAAAATCTTTATTTTGGCTATTTAAGTGAATTTTGAATAGTTAAAATAATTTATTTTGAATAATAACAATTAAAAATTTATTTTAATTGAATTTAGAGCGAATATATTTATTTTAATTTCAAAAGGTATTAGAAATAGTACGGTAGTTTGAAAAGTCAAACTTGAACTTTGACTAAATGTACATGATTCAAAATTTAACGGATTTTAGTGAAACCAAAAATATCTAAATTTGTTTGAAAATATCTTTCCAACGAATCCGAAAAATCGAAATTTCATAGCGGGAACCAAAAGTTATGGCCAGTCGAATATTCAGAATAGTCGCTATAGTATAATTTATAGCCCGTATAAAAGGCCATTTTACAAAAGATCTCCGTTTTCGACGAAACCACTTTTTTTGGATTCGAAATTTCAAATTATTGCTAAGTTTAATTTTCTAGAATTTTTGGAATTAATATGTGAGCGTGGAAAAATAAAATGTGTTTTGTCAATTTCAGTCAAATTTAATCGACTTGAAAATGACCATTTTTCAAACATTCTCAAAATTCGACGAAATTAATTTTTTTAGGACCGTGTCGTCAAAACGAAGCCAGAAATAATTTTTCTCGAATTTTTAGAGTCCGTATGTGGCCCCGGTGAATTTAAATGTACGATCGAATTTATTTAATAAAGAAATTAAATTTTAAATTAAAGAAATCAGGCCACAAACAGTCGATTGGGCTGACGGGACCTAGCCCATTAGTTCTGGAATAAGGGCGATTAGGTGGAAACAACTCCTGTTGGACTGAAATTGGAGTTTTTTTAGAATTTATGGAATTTTTTTTCAAAAATTAGCAATAAAATATTATAAAAAGCTTTTGTCTTTATCCCTAACCCTAATGACCATTACAGTGGCCGCCTCCCCCCTTAAACCTATGGCTAGAAAGCTCCTACCTTACCTTCTTTAATTCTCTCAATCCACCACTAATTAGACCTCACTCCTTTAGACATTATCGAAGAGATTTTCTTGCTCTTCGATTCTGTATGTTGGATCATCCTCAAGTGTCACGAACTCCGAGATTCGTGACAACCAAACCGCCGACTTCCCTCCTCTGCTGTAATAACCCGAAAATCCGAGGCAATTTAAAATTTTTATTTAGGCAATTTTAGCGAATTTTTAATATTTAAAATGAATTATTTTAAATAATAACGACGAAAAAGTTATTTTGAATAGAATTAGAACGTATATATTATATAGATCGTCGTTAGAATATAAATATTTATTTTAAATTATAAAAGGAATAGAAAATGGCGCGGTAGTTCGATAATTCGATTTCAAATTTCAAATGAATGTACACGATTCAAAATAAACCGGATTTTAGTTAAACCAAAAATATTTGAATCTAATAAATAATATCCTTCCAACGAATCCGAAAAATTGAAATTTCATAGCGGGAATCAAAAGATATGTCCAGTTGAAATTTCAGAATAGTCGCTATAGAATTCGGGCCCTTGAAAATAGTCATTTTGCAAACGACCTTGGTTTTCCACGAAGCCACTTTTGTTGGATCCGCGATGTCAAATTATCGCTAGGTTTCAAATTTCATAATTTTTCGAATCAATATGTGTGCGTAGCAAAGAAAAATGCGTTTGACCAGTTTTAGTTAATTTTAATCAACTGGAAAATGGCCATTTTTCAAACTGTCTCAGAATTTGACGAAATTAGTTTTGTTAGGACCGTATCGTCAATAAGAAGCTAGAAAATATTTTTTGGGAATTTTTAGAGTCCGTATGTGGCCCCGGTAAATTGAAATACGCGTTCAAATTCAATATACGGAATTATATTTTGATTTTGACGAAAACTGATCGAAACGATCGAATTAGCCCATGATACATATCCCATTGTGTTCGGAATGGGGGTAATTAGCTATGGACGACAGGCGGTGGGTCTCGTTTCGAATGAAAAAGTTACTTTTTAAAATTAAAATAAAATAAAATATAAATTATTATATAAAAACCTTCCCTCTTCTCTCACCTCCCTCATTCAGTCAATGCCGATCCAAAAAAAAAAACCCATGCTGCTGTAGCCCTAAACCCGACGCGCCCTTTCCACTGCGCCGCCAACGCCCCTCCGACCTCCGCCTGCCGTCGCCCCCTTCCCTCGTGCTCCTCCGCCCCGCCCACTTCTTCCTCGAGTCAGAGATCCCCCAACCCTCGAAGACCCAGCCCCCTTTTCCATTAACGACGACGCGCGATAGGCGAAGCCCCACCAGAGCCGCCCACCGCCGACTGCTCCCCTCCGTTCTCACTCCCTCCGTCGAAGCCCGCTGCCGCCCAAATCAACCCCAAACCGAAACCAAGGTTCGCCGCCACCACTGCATTGGCTCCGTCAACCTGTAGCGCCCAAATGTGAGTTGTCTTCGCTCTATTTTTATTTATTTCTATTTGAATTTGGTTAGGGAAATATACGATTTTTTTATGGTAAAGGTTCGATTTTTAATTTAGTAAAGAATCAATTTTTGATATAGCAAAGATGATATTTTTAACATAGTAAAGACGGGATTTTTAAATAGATTAAAAATATGATTTTTATAAAGTAGGAGTATTAAAAATATGATTTTTATATAATAGAGAATATAAAAATATTATCGTTATATATGTAGCGAAATAAAAATCTGATTTTTCTTATATATAAGTTGAAGTAAAAATGTGATTTTTATAGCGATGATATAAAAATTCGATCTTAATATTATAAGTAGATATGAAAATAGAATTTTAATCTATATAATAGCGATATAAAAATAGAATTTTTTTTATCATATATATAACAAAGTAAAATACGATTTTAATCATTAGAATGGTTAAGGAAAAATATGATTTTTAAACTGAAAGTGAACAAATAAAAATGTGATTTTTATTTTAAAGACAGCAGTATAAAAATGTGATTTTTATATATGTAGTGGCTATGGACAGTGGAATGGACGAAAGGCAAGAACGGCGAAGATTTCTACATAAGAAGAGTCGTGGTGTTTGGATTAGCTAGTCGGTGAGAACTCCTCACCTTTAGTTTAATTTTCTAGTTAAAATATATACTAGGATGCAAACGGTGTTTAGTAGCACCCGACACCCGTCGTCCACAGACCATGGACGGCTTGTATGCTTGTTTGTTAGATTTTGATGTGTATTTGATTGTGTGATGTGATGTGAAATGAAATAAAATATTTATATAGTTAAAATATTTTATAGCTGAAAATAGAATTTTTAACGTGTATTTAAAATGAAATAAATATAAATAAATCGGACGATTGGTTTATATCCACACATTTGACTGATATTGATTGGGACGATAAATTTTACACATCGCCCAACTGCACAAATAAAATCTGTGTTTGATTGTTTGAAACCCCACACGGGTATTGGGATGATATCTAACATACACTAATCCCAATAATTAGTTGTATGTCGATCGATTGATTGACAGACTGTTATGAGGGTTAAATATTTATATTTGATGCTTATACAGTGTAGAATGCACTTTGGATGATGGATGATTATTTGTCATTGTTGATATATACATGCGTTGTGTGGAAATCCATAGAAATAAAATCTATGGTAATTGATTGGGCCTCATTCCAGTTTTGAATAGAAATATTTAAAAAAGAAATATTTGAAATAGAATATTTGAAAATAGAAATATTTGAAAAAGAAATAATTGAAATAGAATATTTGAAAATAGAAATATATGAAGCCATGTTGATTAGATTGACGCTATTTTGACGCAAACGATATTTATATCGATTATATTCGTTTTTATAATGAATATTGAAAAGTGATTTCAAAATCGAATATTTTGAAAATGAATTCGAATCGAATTGAAATTGAATGGAAATCAATTTGAAATGAAATTCGAATTGAAATTGAATAGAATTGAATTCGAATTGAAATTGAATAGAAATGAATTCAAATTGAAATTTAATTGAATTGAGAACGAACTGAAATTGAATTAAAAATAGATTTAAATTGAAATCAATTTGAGATGAATTTAAAACGAATTTATATTGAAAAATTCAATCTTGATTTGAATTTGAAAATGAAGTTGAAATCGTTTCGAAAACGAATTTAAAACGATTTATAAAATACGTTTTAAAAGGAAAACGACGAAGTATATATTATATATATTATATAATGACCTGAATAGAACGCGTCGCGCCGAGGTAGTTCGTGAATTTCAACCATTGACTTCCAGTGGATATTACGGGAGATTCGACTGTCGGATTCTCCTAAAACCAGAACCTTTGGGTTCTATCGAAAAGAGCTTTCTAACGAATATTAGAAATTAGAAATCTAACAGTTGGATTTGGAATTATATCCAAATCAAATTTGGAAAAGGTCGTTGTAAGTGCAGTTCGATGGCCGTTGATGGAAATCGACTGTATGGGCCTTGATAAAATTATTAAAAATAGTAATAATTTGTGTAAAATCATAATAAATGATTTGTGAAGAATTGGGATGAAAAACTCCATATTTGAAAAGATAAAAATAGATTTTTATTGAAATGAACTAGTTTTGAACTAGAATTATAATTATTTTTTTTAAATAAATAAATTGAATTTGAAAAGGATTTTAAAAGTAACCAGAATTTCCAATAATTGAATGAGAATGGATCTGAATCGAAATTGTCTTTGGAATATTTCGGCGTTGGATTTCGTGATGGTACAGGTATTGTTATGGGAATTTGAAAGATATATATATATATATATATATATATCGTTATTTCCAATACGATATTTGTTGATCGTAGAATTTGATATTGAATATAAGCCGATATATTTTCTATTCAGAGCCTTGTATTTAATATCAAATGTGATTTGGGTTTGTCGTGAATCGTGTCTTCATTAACACTGTTCTTAAGCCCAGTTGAGAAAAAAGATTAAATCTTTTTATTTAGATTTAATGAAGTGTACCAATTAAATAATATTTAATTGGAATTTAATTGGTATTGATTTTTGGGTTTATCGTGAACAGTGTTTTAAATAACACTTGTTCTTTAACCCGATAATTAATAAAATGTGATTTTGGGTTTATCGTGAACCGTGTTTTAAATGACACTTATTCTTTAACCCATTTAAGGATTAAAACTAAGTGGAGTTTTAATGAATCTTTAATTAGATTGAAAAGATCGAGAATGGAGTATCACCAGTTTTACTCCAGGCGATAGTAAAATCTTTAATTAGACTTGAATGTGAAATGGTGATTGAATTTACCGATAACACCGTGGTGTTCGATATGAAGTATTACCAGTTTTACTTCATGGGATGAATAGGTTGGGATTGGGAAATAAATGATTACTCCGGTGTGGTTCGCTAATCCCGACTAGTTTGAATTGGTATTCAAAGAAGATTAAAGAATAAATTTAATGAATTTATCTTTGATAAAATTAATGGGAACCTTTCCCAAAGTATAAGAATATTTGAATAAAAGAATATTCTGAATTGGAATGAGGCGTATGTTGTGTTTGTGTAACACTTGTTTATTATATGCGCGAGTTATTCCGAAAGACCGGGTTTATCCCATTCTGAATAACTAACTCGACGTGGTGTCGAAGATGAAGACGGTGGTTGAAGATCGGCGGTTTTCACGTCGTTTGGATAATTACTGATGATCCTGATTGGGCCGTATACCCAAGAGGAGGGAATCAGTTAGTGATCGTCCGGACATACTTGGAGATCGATGGATATGCGAGGTACAAGGTGCCTCCGGTTTCGTTCAGACCCAGAACGAACTTGTAAATGGACTGTGTGTCTGACATTGGATTTTATTCTGTATGATTGATTTCTATTAAATATATATCTGTTTGGCAGCAGAAAATTTATTCTCTTGCTTAACGCCCTTCTATGAGACATACAAGCTCAGAGGTTGTATATTGATGGATATCAAACGCATGGAGTGAATTGCCTGTGTGGCATGTCTAAGTGGCAATTGATCGAGGCTTCTGTTGAAAAGCAAAGTCTTGTGGTTGATGGTCAAAGCACTGCCTGTGTGGCATAGCTTTGTGTAACGTGAATTCGCGAGCCTCACACCCCGGTGGTGAACCGAAAATGGGAGAGGACCTCAGGGGGGACATGCGTTTCTTTCTAGCTAGAAGTGGCGTCAGTGGTTTTACATGCCCTGACGAGTTTGACTTATGTGGTTGTTACTGTTACGAGGCGCCTCGGTTATATCGATGACCATGTGAAGCCTATGGAGTCATTCGTTGACTCATTGACGCCCTAAAGGGCGGGGAAACGTAGTGTTCAGGCATTATAATCCACATCGGTGGACCGGCCCTGACGATCCAAGGGGCAGTTGCGGCTGTTCCTGAGACACAGGCTAGAGCGTCTCGAATCGGTAGAGGACTATCTTTAGCCTTGGTTCACAGACGGAAATCCAATTTCCAAATACGTGATTCTGCGGTTTTATTTGTAGAGCCTAGTTTGGCGATATAGTGGGATGGGGCGCTTATGCTGTCTATGATTGATACTTATGATTTGAAGTTGTTTTATACATTATGCACTTATAATAGTATCAAATGATTTGTTTTAAATGTATCAAGCATTCTTGGCTATTATAAGGTAAAAACCCTATCCTCCGGCTTGCGTTGCATTGTGTGATGGGACCTGGGTCTTATAATAGCTTCATTTTTCTTTATTTAGCATGGCGCTGTTATTTTATGCACTGATATTCTTGGGAGGAAACCCGTTCCGTGTTATACGGCGTGGTCCCTTTATTTACCTAACTTTGAAATAAAGATTAATAACTGTTTTAGTTCTCACACCAGTCCCATGACTGACCTGGAATTTATTGTTTTAACCTAAACTTGGGGTCCCCTTATTTTGGCATGGGCTGCTAGTAGTTTTGGTTTTGCAGATTTACATTCTTAAGATCTTGGTTTACAGCTGGAATGATACACGGAAAGCTCTGTATCCGTGTATTACTACTAGTTGCGTTTTGTATTATTTTCCGCTGCGATGTATTTAAATGTAATTTAAATCTCTGATATTTTCTATGTAATACTGATTCATACTCTGTATATTCGTTTATTATGATGGAATTGTTGTAATATACAATGAAAGGTTCTTCTATCTACGTTCTGTTTTGTCGTGTTCTCAAAACAATCAGGCGTTTCGAACGGTCTTGATCGGCTTAGCGATTGATTCGGATCGAGCAAAATTCTTCGGTCGTTACATCGTAGTATCAAAGCTTTGGTTTACAGAGCTCAGAGAACAAGACACATTAGGACCATATGAAAGAATTCATCAGAAATTAGATTAGTAATATCCAACGGGAATGACTCGTTAGAGATGGGATCAGTAGTATCCTAGAATGAGTATGAAGAGTATATTTTTAAAGTGAAAACAAGTTTTGTTTTGAAATTTAAATCATTGTATTCGTATTTGAATATTTATTTAAATTAATTTGGACAATCCAATATATAAAGATTTTGCATATATGTCTTGCAAACGTGTATTCGAAGTTTTAATGTACTGGATAGTTATAGGATCACACTCTAGTTGCCTGGGGATAATTCTGGTGACGGGGCACCATCGCCAGTATTTATTTTCGAGTTTCGAAAGTGAGATTTCTATATATTTCCAATTGACTGGTGTGAGAACTGAAACTAGATAGGGCTTATTGTTGTGATTTGGCATCAAAAATCTGATTTTTTGACTATATATCAAAGTTATGAACTTGAAAAGCTAATCAACTAATTGATTGATGGTTGTATTGTTGATTGTTGGTTGATTAATTAAAATTTGTACCCTATAGCCAAATTGTATCAAATAGTGAACTGTATTGAAAATTTGTCGCATTTGCATACATATACATGTACTTACATTGAACAGGTCATAGCAAGGAGGCTAGAGCAGATGAATAAAATTGTTTGCTCGACAAATACGTACTTGTTTACCGTAATTTACTGTTTTGTTTGGGTGATGATGATTTTATGAGCCAATTGGCTAGCCGCTTGGCTTTTTCTTTTGGGTTGAAGAAGGCCATGGGAGGCTATATGAAATATCCCTAAGTCCCCGGTGCATGGGAGGTTATGGCGAAATTTTTCAAAAATTTAGGGTGTTAGCCAAATTTTTGAAAAATTTGAAAGGTTCTTAGAAACTGAAAAGTTGAAGAACTTAAGCCGTAGTGAAAATAATGAAAGTTGAGTTGGCTTGTAAAACAACTTTCGGCTTCGTTCCTTTTCGGGAACAAAAAGTTTTAAGTGGGGGAGATTGTAATAACCCGGAAATCCGAGCCAAATTAAAAAAATTATTTTGGCAATTTTAGCGAATTTTGAATATTTAAAATGAATTATTTTAAATAATAACGATGAAAAAGTTATTTTGAATAGAATTAGAACGTATATATTATATAAATCGTCGTTAGAATATAAATATTTTAAATTATAAAAGGAATAGAAAATGGTGCGGTAGTTCGATAATTCGATTTCAAATTTCAAATGAATGTACAAGATGCAAAATAAACCGGATTTTAGTGAAACCAAAAATATTTGAGTCTAATAGAGAATATCCTTCCAACGAATCCGAAAAATTGAAATTTCATAGCGGGAATCAAAAGATATGTCCAGTTGAAATTTCAGAATAGTCGCTATGGAATTTGGGCCCTTGAAAATAGCCATTTTGCAAACGACCTCAGTTTTCGACGAAACCGCTTTTGTTGGATCCGCGATGTCAAATTATTACTAGGTTTCAAATTTCATAATTTTTTGAATCAATATGTGAGCGTGGCAAAGGAAAACGCGTTTGACCAGTTTTAGTTAATTTTAATCAACTGGAAAATGGCCATTTTTCAAACTGTCTCAAAATTTGACGAAATTAGTTTTTTTAGGACCGTATCGTCAATACGAAGCTAGAAAAAAAAATTCGGTAATTTTTAGAGTCCGTATGTGGCCCCGGTAAATTGAAATACGCGTTCAAATTCAATATATAGAGTTATATTTTGATTTTGACGAAAACTGGTCGTAACGATCAAATCAGCCCATGAAACATATCCCATTGTGTTCGGAATGGGGGTAATTAGCTATGGACGACAGGCGGTGGGTCTCGTTTTGAGTTCGAATGAAAAAGTTGCTTTTTTAAATTAAAATAAAATATAAACTATTATATAAAAACCTTCCCTCTTCTCTCACCTCCCTCATTCAGTCAACGCCGATCCAAAAAAAAAACCGATGCTGCTGTAGCCCTAAACCCGACGCGCCCTTTCCACTGAGCTGCCAACGCCCCTCCGACCTCCGCCTGCCGTCGCCCCCTCCCATCGTGCTCCTCTGCCCCGCCCTCTTCTTCCTTGAGTCAGAGATCCCCCAACCCTCGAAGACCCAGCCCCTTTTGCCATTAACGACGACGCGTCTCCACAGGCGAAGCCCCACCAAAGCCGCCCACCGCCGACTGCTCCCTTCCGTTCTCCCTCCCTCCGTCGAAGCCCACTGCCGCCCAAATCAACCCCAAACCGAACCCTAGGTTCGCCGCCACCACTGTATTGGCTCCGTCGACCTGTAGCGCCCAAATGTGAGTTGTCTTTGCTCTATTTTTATTTATTTCTATTTGAATTTGGTTAGGGAAATATACGATTTTTATTATGGTAAAGGTTCGATTTTTAATTTAGTGAAGAATCGATTTTTAATATAGCAAAGATGATATTTTTAACTTAGTAAAGACGGGATTTTTAAATAGATTAAAAATATGATTTTTATAAAGTAGAAGTATTAAAAATATGATTTTTATATAATAGAGAATATAAAAATATTATCGTTATATATGTAGCGAAATAAAAATCTGATTTTTCTTATATATAAGTTGAAGTAAAAATGTGATTTTTATAGCGATGATATAAAAATTCAATCTTAATATTATTAGTAGATATAAAAATAGAATTTTTATCTATATAATAGCGATATAAAAGTAGATTTTTTTTTATCATATATATAGCAAAGTAAAAATATGATTTTGATCATTAGAATGGTTAAGGAAAAATATGATTTTTAAACTGAAAGTGAACAAATAAAAATGTGATTTTTATTTTAAAGACAGTAGTATAAAATTGTGATTTTTATATATGTAGTGGCTACGGACAGTGGAATGGACGAAAGGCGAGAACGGCGAAGATTTCTACATAAGAAGAGTCGTGGTGTTTGGATTAGCTAGTCGGTGAGAACTCCTCACCTTTAATTTAATTTTCTAGTTAAAATATATACTAGGATGCAGACGGTGTTTAGTAGCACCCGGCACCCGTCGTCCACAGACCATGGACGGCTTGTATGCTTGTTTGCTAGATTTTGATGTGTAGTTGATTGTGTGATGTGATATGAAATAAAATATTTATATAGTTAAAATATTTTATAGCTGAAAATAGAATTTTTAACGTGTATTTAAAATGAAATAAATATAAACAAATCGGACGATTTGTTTATATACACATATTTGACTGATATTGATTGGGACGATAAATTTTACACATCGCCCAACTGCACAAATAAAATCTGTGTTTGATTGTTTGAAACCCAACACGGGTATTAGGATGATATCTGACTTACACTAATCCCAATAATTAGTTTATGTCGATCGATTGATTGACAGACTGTTATGAGCATTAAATATTTATATTTGATGCTTATACAGTGTAGAATGCACTTTGGATGATGGTTGATTATTTGTCATTGTTCATATATACATGCGTTGTATGGAAATCCATAGAAATAAAATCTATGGTAATTGATTGGGCCTCATTCCAGTTTTGAATAGAAATAATTGAAAAAGAAATATTTGAAATAGAATATTTGAAAATAGAAATATTTGAAAAAGAAATATTTGAAATAGAATATTTGAAAATAGAAATATATGAAGCCGTGTTGATTAGATTGACGCCATTTTGACGCAAACGATATTTATATTGATTATATTCGTTTTTATAATGAATATTGAAAAGTGATTTCAAAATCGAATATTTTGAAAATGAATTCGAATCGAATTGAAATTGAATGGAAATCAATTTGAAATGAATTCAAATTGAAATTGAATAGAATTGAATTCGAATTGAAATTGAATAGAAATGAATTCGAATTGAAATTTAATTGAATTGAGAACGAACTGAAATTGAATTAAAAATCGATTTAAATTGAAATCAATTTGAGATGAATTTAAAACGAATTTATATTGAAAAATTCAATCTTGATTTGAATTTGAAAATGAAGTTGAAATCGTTTCGAAAACGAATTTAAAACGATTTATAAAATACGTTTTAAAAGGAAATCGACGAAGTATATATTATATATATTATATACATAATATAATGGCCTGAATAGAATGCTCCGCACCGTTGTAGTTCGTGAATTGTGACCATTGATTTCGAATGGATATTGCGGGAGATCCGACCGTTGGATTCTCCTAAAACCAGAACCGTTGGGTTCGTATCGAAAAGAGCTTTCTAAGAATATTAGAAATTAGAAATCTAACGGTTGGATTTGGAATTATGACCAAATCAAATTTGGAAAAGGTCGCTGTAAGTGCAGTTCGATGGCCGTTGATGGAAATCGACTGTACGGGCCTTGATAAAATTATTAAAAATAGTAATAATTTGTGTAAAATCATAAGAAATGATTTGTGAAGAATTGGGATGAAAAACTCCATATTTGAAAAGATAAAAATTGATTTTAATTGAAATGAACTAGTTTTGAACAAGAATTATAATTCTATTTATTTTAAATAAATAAATTGAATTTGAAAAGTGTTTTAAAAGTAACCAGAATTTCCAATAATTGAATGGGAATGGATCTGAATCGAAATTGTCTTTGGAATATTTCGACGTTGGATTTCGTGATGATACAGGTATTGTTATGGGAATTTGAAAGATATATATATATATATATATATATATATATATCGTTATTTCCAATACGATATTTGTTGATCGTAGAATTTATATTGAATATAAGCCGATATATTTTCTATTCAGAGCCTTGTATTTAATATCAAATGTGATTTGGGTTTGTCGTGAATGGTGTCTTCATTAACACTGTTCTTAAGCCCAGTTGAGGAAAAAGATTAAATCTTTTTATTTAGATTTAATGAACTGTACCAATTAAATAATATTTAATTGGAATTGAATTGGTATTGATTTTTGGGTTTATCGTGAACAGTGTTTTAAATAACACTTGTTCTTTAACCGGATAATTAATGGAATGAGATTTTGGGTTTATCGTGAACTGTGTTTTAAATGACACTGATTCTTTAACCCAGTTAAGGATTAAAACTGTAACAACCCAAAAATCTGGGCCAGTTTAAAAGTTTTATTTTGGCAATTTTAGCGAATTTTGATTATTTAAAATGAATTATTTTAAATAAAAACGACGAGAAATTTATTTTGAATGGAATTTGAACGTATATATTATATACGTCGTCGTTAGAATATAAATAATTATATATAATTATAATTAGAATTGAAAATGGCGCGGTAATTCGATAATTCGATTTTAAACTTCAATTTAACGTACCGGGTGCAAAACAATCCAGATTTTAATGAAACCAAAAATAATGGAATTTATTTGTGGATATCTTTCCAACGAATCCGAAAAATCAAAATTTCATAGCGGGGATCAAAAGATATGTCCAGTTGAAAATTCTGAATAGTCGCTATGGAATTCAGGCCCTTAAAAATAGACATTTTGCAAACGACCTCGAATTTCGACGAAACCACTTTTGTTGGATCCGTGATGTCAAATTATTGCTAGGTTTTAAATTTCATAATTTTTCGAATCAATATGTGAGCGTGGCAAAGGAAAACGCGTTTGACCAGTTTCAGTTGATTTTAATCGACTGGAAAATGGCCATTTTTCCAACGGTCTCAGAATTCGACGAAACTAGTTTTGTTAGGACCATATCGTCAATATGAAGCTAGAAAATATTTTTCTGGAATTTATAGAGTTCGTATGTGACCCCGGTAAATTGAAATGCACGTTCAAATTCAATATATAGAGTTATATGTTTATTTTGACGAAAACTGATCGAAACGATCGAATCAGCGTACGATACATATCCCATTGTGTTCGGAATGAGGGTAATTAGCTATGGACGACAGGCGGTGGGCCTTGTTTCGAGTTTGAAATAAAAAGTTACTTTTTAGTGGAAATTAAATAATAAAATATAAAATATTTATATAGCCCCTCTATTCTTTCTCTACCCTCCCCTCATTTCAGAAAATCAGAATCGAAAAAAAAAAGAACGACGGGGGGGGGGGGACCGCCGCCGCCCCCCTGATCGATCGCTGCCACCTCCGAACACCCCCCTTCCACCTCCTCCTCGCAGACCCCCCCCACCTCTTCGATCGACGCGACACCGCCCCCTCCCTCCATCTTCTCCGTCGAAGCCCCCCCTGCGCGCAACCGCCAGACCCCCCCCCCCCCCCCTCTGCCTCGATCGTCACGACAGCCTCCCCCGCCTCCTCCCTTCACTGCAACAGCCCCCCTCCTCCTTCCCACTGTAAGCTTTTTATTTTATTTATTTTCAGTTGTTTATTTAAAGATTTTCAGTGATGCTTAATGATAAAAAGGCGGGATTTTTATAGAGTGTTAATGAAGAAAAGATTTAATTTTCAACGTTAAAAAGATTGGATTTTTATTTAAATAAAGAACCGATTTTTAGATTTGCTAAGAAGTGATTTTTATATTTTTAATGTATTAAAAATATGATTTTTATATTTTTAAAGTATTAAAAATATAATCTTTATTATGTAGAAGATGTAAAAATATGATTTTTGTTTATGTAGAGAATTAAAAATATAATTTTTACATGATAGGAATATTAGAAATATCATCTTTATATTTGAAAAGGTGAAATCTTTCTATTTGAAAAGGTGAAATCTTTATATTTGAAAGGGCGAAATCTTTGTATAAGATAGTAGCGTTAGAAAAATATAATTTTTATCTATATAGTAGCGTTAGAAAAATATAATTTTTACCTATATGGTAGCGAAGTAAAAATTCGATTTTTATATATTGAATAGCAATATAAAAATGTGATTTTTATATATATAGTGACTACGGGCGACGAGACTGACAAAAGACGAGAACAGTGATGATTTCCTACATTAGAAGTGTCGTGAAGTTGGGATAGCTATCAATGAGAATTTCTCACTCTTTAATTTCTTTTTCTAGTTATATATATATATATATATATATATATATATATATATATATATATATATATACTAGGATGCAGACGGTGTTTAGTAGCACCCGACACCATCGTCCACAGACCATGGACTTGTTTGTTTGGTTGTGTAGTTGGTTAGATTATTTGGTTTGAATTGAATTATTTGGTGAAATGGAATGGATTTGATTGATGTGTGAATGGCGTGGGCCTTCACTAGACAGGGGATAAGGCTAGGCCTTGTCCCGTTTCTAGTAACGTGCCGTTATGCCGCCGAAATTTTCTAAAATAAATTAGAAATATAAAAAATATCATTTTATTGAATAAATGAACCGAATAGAATATTCATAGGTTAAATAAAATATTTTATCGTTAAACATGAATGTGAATAAATAAATATTTATAAACAAATCGACCGTACACTGATTTGACTGACATTGATTAGGACGATAAATTTTACACATCGCCCAACTGCACAAATAAAATCTGTGTTTGATTATTTGAAACCCCACACGGGTATTGGGATAATATATGACATACACCAATCCCAATAATTAGTTGTATGTCGATCGATGGATTGACATGCTGTTATAAGAGTTAGATATCTATATTTGATGCTTATACAGTGTAGTGCACTTTGGATGATGGTTGATTATTTATCGTTGCTATTATATACATGTGTTGTATAGAATACATATAGTTAACGCTATATGGTAATTGATTGGGCCTCATTCCAATTTAGAAGATAAGGAATATTATAAAATAAAGGTTCATGTGTTGACAGTACTCATTCGTTGAGATTAGTCATGTGTTGAATGAAGTATTTTAACAATAAAATTTACATCTTTATCATTATAAAATAAAGGTTCATGTGTTGACTGTACTCATCCGTTGAGATTAGTCAGATGTAGACAAAAATATAGATTCACGTATTGAATAGAATAAATATTCATTTGTTGAATAGAATAACGGAATTATTGAAATATATAAGGCCGTGTTGATTAGAGATGCGCTATTTTGACGCGAACGATATTTATATCGATTATATTCGTTTTTATAATTTGAATTGAATAGAAAATGAATTGAATTTGATTTGAATAGAAAACGAATTGAATTTGATTTGAATAGAAAATGAATTGAATTTGATTTGAATAGAAAACGAATTGAATTTGATTTGAATAGAAAATGAATTGAATTTGATTTGAATAGAAAACGAATTGAATTTGATTTGAATAGAAAATGAATTTGTTTTGAATAGAAAATGAATTGATTTGATTTGAATTGGAAACGAATTCGAATTGAATTGAAAACGAATTCGAATTGAATTGAAAACCAATTCGAATTGAATTGAAAACGAATTGAAATGAATTCAAATTGAATTGAAATTTGAATTGAATAGAAATGAATTTTAAAACGAATTTATAAGGAAGAATTCAATTTTGATTTGAATTGAAATGGAAGTTGGAATTGTTTTTGAAACGAATTTAAAACGATTTATAAATTTTGTTTTAAATAGAAATCGACGTACCGGGTTGATTGGGCCTCATTCCAATAGTTAACGCTATATGGTAATTGATTGGGCCTCATTCCAATTTAGAAGATAAGGAATATTATAAAATAAAGGTTCATGTGTTGACAGTACTCATTCGTTGAGATTAGTCATGTGTTGAACGAAGTATTTTAACAATAAAATTTACATCTTTATCATTATAAAATAAAGGTTCATGTGTTGACTGTACTCATCCGTTGAGATTAGTCAGATGTTGACAAAAATATAGATTCATGTATTGAATAGAATAAATATTCATTTGTTGAATAGAATAACGGAATTATTGAAATATATAAGCTTGTGTTGATTAGAGATGCGCTATTTTGACGCGAACGATATTTATATCGATTATATTCGTTTTTATAATTTGAATTGAATAGAAAATGAATTGAATTTGATTTGAATAGAAAACAAATTGAATTTGATTTGAATAGAAAATGAATTGAATTTGATTTGAATAGAAAACGAATTGAATTTGATTTGAATAGAAAATGAATTGAATTTGATTTGAATAGAAAACGAATTGAATTTGATTTGAATAGAAAATGAATTGAATTTGATTTGAATAGAAAACGAATTGAATTTGATTTGAATAGAAAATGAATTTGTTTTGAATAGAAAATGAATTGATTTGATTTGAATTGGAAACGAATACGAATTGAATTGAAAACGAATTCGAATTGAATTGAAAACCAATTCGAATTGAATTGAAAACGAATTGAAATGAATTCAAATTGAATTGAAATTTGAATTGAATAGAAATGAATTTTAAAACGAATTTATAAGGAAGAATTCAATTTTGATTTGAATTGAAATGGAAGTTGGAATTGTTTTTGAAACGAATTTAAAACGATTTATAAAATTCGTTTTAAATAGAAATCGACGTAGTTCGATAATTCGATTTCAAACTTCAATTCAACGTACCGGGTGCAAAACAATCCGGATTTTAGTGAAACCAAAAATAATGGAATCTATTTGTGGATATCTTTCCAACGAATCCAAAAAATCAAAATTTCATAGCGGGGATCAAAAGATATGTCCAGTTGAAAATTCTGAATAGTCACTATGGAATTCAGGCCCTTAAAAATAGACATTTTGCAAACGACCTCGGATTTCGACGAAACCACTTTTGTTGGATACGTGATGTCAAATTATTGCTAGGTTTTAAATTTCATAATTTTTCGAATCAATATGTAAGCGTGGCAAAGGAAAACGCGTTTGACCAGTTTCAGTTGATTTTAATCGACTGGAAAATGGCCATTTTTCCAACGGTCTCAGAATTCGACGAAACAAGTTTTGTTAGGACCGTATCGTCAATACGAAGCTAGAAAATATTTTTTTGGAATTTATAGAATTAGTATGTGACCCCGGTAAATTGAAATGCACATTCAAATTCAATATATAGAGTTATATGTTGATTTTGACGAAAACTGATCGAATTGATCGAATCAGCGTACGATACATATCCCATTGTCGGAATGGGGGTAATTAGCTATGGACGACAGGCGGTGGACCTTGTTTCGAGTTTGAAATATAAAGTTACTTTTTAGTGGAAATTAAAATAATAAAATATAAAATATTTATATGGCCCCTCTATTCTTTCTCTACCCTCCCCTCATTTCAGAAAATCAGAATAAAAAAAAAAGAGAACGACAGGAGGGGAACCCGCCGCCGCCCCCCTCCTGGTCGATCGCCGCCGCCTCAGAGGTGGGGCGCCACTTCCGAACACCCCCTTCCACCTCGGCCTCGCAGACCCCCCCTCTTCGATCGACGCGACACAGCCCCTCCTCCCTCCATCTTCTCCGTCGAAGCCCCACCCCCCCGCGCGCAACCACCAGACCCCCCCCTCTGCCTCGATCGTCACGACAGAGGCACCCGCCTCCTCCCTTCGCTGCAACAGCCCCCCCTCCTCCTTCCCACTGTAAGCTTTTTATTTTATTTATTTTTAGTTGTTTATTTAAAGATTTTCAGTGATGCTTAATGATAAAAAGGCGGGATTTTTATAGAGTGTTAATGAAGAAAAGATTTAATTTTCAACGTTAAAAAGATTGGATTTTTATTTAAATAAAGAACCGATTTTTAGATTTGCTAAGAAGTGATTTTTATATTTTTAAAGTAATAAAAATATGATTTTTATATTTTTAAAGTATTAAAAATATGATTTTTATATTTTTAAAGTATTAAAAATATAATCTTTATTATGTAGAAGATGTAAAAATATGATTTTTGTTTATGTAGAGAATTAAAAATATAATTTTTACATGATAGGAGTATTAGAAATATCATCTTTATATTTGAAAAGGTGAAATCTTTCTATTTGAAAAGGTGAAATCTTTATATTTGAAAGGGCGAAATCTTTGTATAAGATAGTAGCGTTAGAAAAATATAATTTTTATCTATATAGTAGCGTTAGAAAAATATAATTTTTATCTATATAGTAGCGTTAGAAAAATATAATTTTTACCTATATGGTAGCGAAGTAAAAATTCGATTTTTATATATTGAATAGCAATATAAAAATGTGATTTTTATATATATAGTGACTACGGGCGACGAGACTGACAAAAGACGAGAACAGTGATGATTTCCTACATTAGAAGTGTCGTGAAGTTGGGATAGCTATCAGTGAGAATTTCTTACTCTTTAATTTCTTTTTCTAGTTATATATATATATATACTAGGATACATACGGTGTTTAGTAGCACCCGACACCATCGCCCACAGACCATGGACTTGTTTGTTTGGTTGTGTAGTTGATTAGATTATTTGGTTTGAATTGAATTGTTTGGTGAAATGGAATGGATTTGATTGATGTGTGAATGGCGTGGGCCTTCACTAGACCGGGGATAAGGCTAGGCCTTGTCCCGTTTCTAGTATCGTGCTGTTATGCCGCCGAAATTTTCTAAAATAAATTAGAAATATAAAAAATATAATTTTATTGAATAAATGAACCGAATAGAATATTCATAGGTTGAATAAAATATTTTATCGCTAAAAATATAATTTTAAACGTGAATGTGAATAAATAAATATTTATAAACAAATCGACCGATTTGTTTATATACACTGATTTGACTGACATTGATTGGGACGATAAATTTTACACATCGCCCAACTGCACAAATAAAATCTGTGTTTGATTGTTTGAAACCCCACACGGGTATTGGGATAATATATGACATACACCAATCCCAATAATTAGTTGTATGTCGATCGATAGAAAACGAATTGAATTTGATTTGAATAGAAAATGAATTGAATTTGATTTGAATAGAAAACGAATTGAATTTGATTTGAATAGAAAATGAATTGAATTTGATTTGAATAAAAAAGGAATTGAATTTGATTTGAATAGAAAAGGAATTGAATTTGATTTGAATAGAAAATGAATTTGTTTTGAATAGAAAATGAATTGATTTGATTTGAATTGGAAACGAATTCGAATTGAATTGAAAACGAATTCGAATTGAATTGAAAACCAATTCGAATTGAATTGAAAACGAATTGAAATGAATTCAAATTGAATTGAAATTTGAATTGAATAGAAATGAATTTTAAAACGAATTTATAAGGAAGAATTCAATTTTGATTTGAATTGAAATGGAAGTTGGAATTGTTTTTGAAATGAATTTAAAATGATTTATAAAATTCGTTTTAAATAGAAATCGAAGAAATATATATTATATATACAATATAATGGCCTGAATAGAACGCGCCACGCTACGGCAGTTCGCGAATTTCGACCATTTATTTCGAACTGACATTACGGGAGATCCGACCTTCGGATTCTCCTAAAACCAGAACCATTGGGTTCGTATACAAAAGCGCTTTCTAACGAATATTAGAAATTTTAAATCTAACGGTTGGATTTGGAGATACGTCTAAATCAAATTTGGAAAAGGTCGCTGTAAGTGCAGTTCGACGGCCGTTGATGGAAATCGACTGTACGGGCCTTGATAAAATTATCAAAAATAGTAATAATTTGCGTAAAATCATAAGAAATGATTTGGGAAAAATTGGGATGAAAAACTCCATATTTGAAAAGATAAAAATAGATTTTTATCGAAATGAACTAGTTTAGAACTAAAGTAAAAACCCATTTATTTTAAATAAATAAATTGGATTTGAAATGGGTTTTAAATAGAGATGATTTGGGTTTATCGTGAACTGTGTTTTAAATAACACTAGTTCTTTAACCCGATAATAAATAGAATGTGATTTGGGTTTATCGTGAACTGTGTTTTAAATGACACTAGTTCTTTAACCCAGTAAAAGGAGTTTTAATGAATCCGCAATTAGATTGAAATTTGAATTGATAATCTAAATTTTCAAATTTAGAAATTAAGCGAGAATGGAGTATCACCAGTTTTGCTCCAAAGCGATAGTTAAATCTTTAATTAAATTTGAACATGAAATGGTAATTAATTTTACCGATAACACCGTGGTGTTAGATATGGAGTATTACCAGTTTTGCTTCATGGGATGAATAGGTTGGGATTGGGAAATAAAATAAATAATTACTTCGGTGTGGTTCGCTAATCTCGACTAGTTTGGAAAACCATAATTTGGTTTGAAATGACATCCAAAGGAAGATTAAAGAATAAATTTTAAAGAATTTATCTTGGATAAAATTAATGGGAACCTTTCCCTAAGAATATGAAATTTAGAAACTAGCTGTAGGTTAGCTAAGAAAAATGGTTTCCTAGGTATTGATCTGATGTTGGTTTCGGCCTTCGGGGTTAATATTTGGGAAATTGTTCTCTTGCTAATTCACGGTTAGTGACTAATGAATTGGAATGAGGCATATGTTGTGTTTGTGTAACATTTGTTTTTAATATACGCGGGTTGTTCGGAAAGGCCGGGTTTATACCCATTCTGAATAACCGATTCGACGATATGTCAAAGATGAAGACGGTGGTTGAAGACCGAAAGTCTTCACATCGTTTGGGTGATTACTGATGATCTTGATTGGGCTGTATACCCAAGATGAGGGAATCAGTTGGTGGTCGTCCAGACATACCTGGAGATCGATGGATATGCGAGGAAAGTGCCTCCGGTTTCGTTCAGACCCAGAACGAACTTGTAAATGGATTGTGTGTCTGACATTGGATTTTATTCTGTGTTGATTGATTTATGTTAAATATATATCTGTTTGGCGGCGGAGAATTTATTCTCTTGCTTAACGCCCTTCTCTGAGACGTACGAGCTTAGAGGTTATATATTGATTGATATCAATCACATGGCATGAATTGCCTAGGTGGCACGCTGAGTTGCATGGATCAAGGCTTCTGTTGAAAGGCAAAGTCTTTTGGTTGATGATCAAAGCACAGCCTACGTGGCAGCTTTGTGTATAGCGTGGATTCGCGAGCCTCACACCTCGGTATGAGTCAAAAACGGGATGAGGACCCAAGGAGTGCACGACGTTTCTTTCTAGCTATGGGTGGTGTCAGTGACCTACCAGCCCTGACATTTATATACTTTTCACCTTTGTGGTTTGGATGCGAGGCGCCTCGATTGTAGGTCCTATAGGGCAGGGAAACGTGTGTTCAGGAATAACTAATCCTCAAACGTAAGAGAGGACCGGTCTTGGAGGATCCCAGGGTTACCCAGAGTGTGTAGTCCTGAGGCATTTGCTAGAGGGTCTCGAAGCGGAGAGGAGCTTGCCCCTTGCCTCGACTCATGACGGAAATCCAATTTCCAATACGCAATATTGCGGTTTTAATTGTAGAACTAGTATGGCGACATAGTGGTATGGGACATTCATGCCGCCTATGATTTATATTTATGATTGAAATTGTTTTGACACTATACACTTATTATAGTATCAAATGATTTGTTTTAAACGTACCAAGCATGTTTGGCTGTTATAAGGTAAAACCCTATCGTCCGGCTTGCGTTGCATTGTGTGATGGGGCCTGGGTCTTATAATAGCTTCATTTTTCGAAAAAGCATTGCGTTGTTTATTCTATGCACTGGTATTCTTGGGAGGAAACCCGTTCCGTGTTATACGGCGTGGTCCCTTGAATTACTCTCTTTTAAAGTAAAGTTTTAAATAACTGTTTTAGTTCTCACACCAGTCACATGATTGACCTGGAGTTTATTGTTTTAACCTAAACTCTGGGTGCCCCTATTTTCGACACGGGCAGCTAGTAGTTTTGGTTTTGCAGATTTATATTCACAGGATCCTGATTTACAGCTGGAACGATGCTCGGAAAGCTTTGTATCCGTGCATTACTTTCAGTTGTGTTTTATATTTTTTTTCCGCTGCTATGTAATTTATTGTAATCTCTGATATTTGTCGAATGTAATTTATTCATTTATACTCTGTATATTCTTGTATCTGATGGAATTGTTGTAATAGCAATGAAATGTTCTTCCGTCTGCGTTCATTTGTGTGTTGTTCTCAAAGTATCCACTCTTTCCTTCACGGGGAAGTAACGGGTTCTGTCAAAAACTAAGTGGAGTTTTAATGAATCTTTAATTAGATTGAAAAGATCGAGAATGGAGTATCACCAGTTTTACACCAGGCGATAGTTAAATCTTTAATTAGATTTGAACGTGAAATGGTAATTGAATTTACCGATAACACCATGGTGTTCGATATGAAGTATTACCAGTTTTACTTCATGGGATGAATAGGTTGGGATAGGGAAATAAATGATTACTCCGGTGTGGTTCGCTAATCCCGACTAGTTTGAATTGATATTCAAAGAAGATTAAAGAATAAATTTAAAGAATTTATCTTTGATAAAATTAATGGGAACCTTTCCCAAAGTATAAGAATATTTGAATAAAAGAATATTCTGAATTGGAATGAGGCGTATGTTGTGTTTGTGTAACACTTGTTTATTATATACGCAAGTTATTCAGAAAGATCGGGTTTATCCCATTCTGAATAACTAACTCGACATGGTGTCAAAGATGAAGACGGTGGTTGAAGACCGGAGGTCTTCACGTAGTTTGGATAATTACTGATGATCTTGATTGGGCCGTACACCCAAGAGGAGGGAATCAGTTGGTGATTGTCCAGACGTACTTGGAGATCGATGGATATGCGAGGTACAAGGTGCCTCCGGTTTCGTTCAGACCCAGAACGAACTCGTAAATGGACTGTGTGTCTAACATTGGATTTTATTCTGTATGATTGATTTCTATTAAATATATATCTGTTTGGCGACGGAAAATTTATTCTCTTGCTTAACGCCCTTCTCTGAGACGTACGAGCTCAGAGGTTATATATTGATGGATATCAAACGCATGGAGTGAATTGCCTGTGTGGCATGCCTAAGTGGCAATTGATCGAGGCTTCTGTTGAAAAGCAAAGTCTTGTGGTTGATGATCAAAGCACTGCCTGTGTGGCATAGCTTTGTGTAACGTGAATTCGCGAGCCTCACACCCCGGTGGTGAACCGAAAATGGGAGAGGACCTCAGGGGGGACATGCGTTTCTTTCTAGCTAGAAGTGGCGTCAGTGGTTTTACATGCCCTGACGAGTTTAACTTATGTGGTTGTTACTGTTGCGAGGCGCCTCGGATATATCGATGACTATGTGAAGCCTATGGAGTCATTCTTTGACTCATTGACGCCCCAAAGGGCGGGGAAACTTAGTGTTCAGGCATTATAATCCACATCGGTGGACTGACCCTGACGATCCAAGGGGCAGTTGCGGCTGTTCCTGAGACACGGACTAGAGCGTCTCGAATCGGTAGAGGACTATCTTTAGCCTCGGTTCACAGACGGAAATCCAATTTCCAAATAAGTGATTCTGTGGTTTTATTTGTAGAGCCTAGTATGGTGACATAGTGGGATGGGGCGCTTATGCCGTCTATGATTGATACTTATGATTTGAAGTTGTTTTATATACTATGCACTTATAATAGTGTCAAATGATTTGTTTTAAACGTAACAAGCATTCTTGGCTATTATAAAGTAAAAACTCTATCCCTCGGCTTGCGTTGCATTGTGTGATGGGACCTGGGTCTTATAATAGCTTCATTTTTCTTTATTTAGCATGGCGCTGTTGTTTTATGCACTGGTATTCTTGGGAGGAAACCCGTTCCGTGTTATACGGCGTGGTCCCTTGATTTACCTAATTTTGAAATAAAGATTAATAATTGTTTTTATTTCTCACACCAGTCCCATGACTGACCTGGAGTTTATTGTTTTAACCTAAACTCGGGATGCCCTTATTTTGACACGGGAAGCTAGTAATTTTGGTTTTGTAGATTTATATTCTCAGGATCCTGGTTTACAGCTGGAACGATACACGGAAAGCTCTATATCCGTGTATTACTTCTAGTTGTGTTTTGTATTATTTTCCGCTGCGATGTATTTAAATGTAATTTAAATCTCTGATATTTTCTGTGTAATACTGATTCATACTCTATATATTCGTGTATTCTGATGGAATTGTTGTAGTATACAATGAAAGATTCTTCTGTCTGCGTTCCGGTTTGTCGTGTTCTCAAAACAATCAGGCGTTTCGAACGGTCTTGGTCGGTTTAGCCACTGATTCAGATCGAGCGAAATTCTTCGGTCATTACACCTACCGTGCCACCAGGGCCCTACCGAGCTCCACCCCACTTGATGTGCATGTGCGCCACCCTTCCCCCTTCGAAGTGCCACCGTCCAATCATCCTGAAGCCTTGTACTTTGAACGTGAAAAGGAACCTTAGGTTTGAAGATATTGGGTTTAACGACGGCCTGTGTTCTGATTTAGGAAGAAGGTGGAATTTTAATTAATTATTCAAATTAATTTATTTTAAATTATTGATAACGTAAATTAATTCGTATCTCATTCATACTGAGTAAAAATTTAACAATTTTCGAAGCGTTGCGATCGTAGACACGAGATCTAAGTTTCTAGACTAACTGGATCTGATTCTGAGCTGATTGGATTTTGGCCAAAAATTGCAGATCTGAACCACTCAGTTTCAAACGACAGTGAGAATTCCTATTTTATTTTTATTATTATCTATTTTAAAATAATTAGAATAAATCATAATTGTACTCTCACTGATTCACTGTATATTTCTACATGCTATGCTACGTGATTTGATTTGTATGTGAGGTGTTATTGTAGATCTTTTCGTTTGGGTGATATTATGTAATAATTGAAATTACATAAAAATGAATCAAGCATTTGGTTGTTATTTTGTTAAATCAAATATATTCAACAGAAATGGAGTATCACCTTTGTTTATTTACTGGATTAAATTAGAATTTTCAATTCAATAAAAATATCACCTTTGTTTATTTATTGGTTTGAATTAGAATTTTCAATTCAATAAAAATATCACCTTTGTTTATTTATTGGATTGAATTAGAATTTTCAATTCAATAAAAATATCACCTTTGTTTATTTGTTTGATTGAACTAGAATTTTCAATCAAAATTAAAATGTCACTTTTGTTATTTTTTATTGAACTAGAATTTTCAATCAAAATAAAATATCTTTTTAGTTATTTGATTTAATTAGAATTTTCAATCAAAACAAAATATCACCTTTGTTTGTTATTTGATTGAGTTAAAATTTTCAATCAAAAAGGAAATATCAGGTCTTGTCATTTTGTTGAATTGGGATATTCAACAAAAATGAAATATAAATTTCTAACATTATATGGAACTATCATAAAAATAGAAATGCTCATGTTTTAGATAAAAATAAGGACATTACAGTAAAAAGTTTACATTTCAATGTAATGTTAAAAATAAAGAAAATGTTCATGTTTTTAACCAAAACATGAATTCATTAAAAATATACATTTTTAATGAAATGTTAAGAATATAGAAAATGTACATGGTTTAGAAATCAAAACATGATTTCATTAAAAATATACATTTTTAATGAAAGGTTAAGAATAGAGAAAAATGTACATGTTTAGAAATAAAAAGAAACATGCAGTCATTAAAAGCCATATTTTAATGTAATTAAGAAAATTAGAAAAATGTTCATAGTTTAAACAAAAATATGATTTCATTAAAATATACATTTTTATTGTTAAGAATATAAATAGTGAAAAATGTTCATGTTTTTAATCAAAACACGATTTCTGGTCTGGATGACGTGTTTTCTGGTCTGGATGGTTTAGATGGTTCCTAATCTAATCTAAAGGCCCTAATTCGTCTATTACACCTATAAATAAACACCTAAACCTAACCCTAATCTCATTGTTATCATACATGGTGCCTCCATGTTGTTCTAATCTAAACTAGCCTTTCTTCTTCACCAAAACAAATCAGAATAAGAGTATTCCAATTGGAAGATCAGATCTACAAATCAAAGTAGAGATTATTCAAGATCAGAATTGCTACAACACCACCTAATTCTCTTTTCTAAAAATCCTATCGCTGTGAGTCTATGTTACTTTGACATATAATTAAATTAAAAAGTAATTGTGATAGAATTGTAAATTTGATCTGATGTATATGCCTGTAAATAAGACGAATCATATCAAGTTTTAAAAGTTGTTATCCTTTAGATTCATACCCAATTATTGTTATCATATGCCTATCTGATCTACTTTGTCGTTATTCATTTCACATGCCCATTTGTATATTTATGCCAGTTTTGATGTTTTGATTCTCTCCCCTTCTTCTTTCCCTTTTCCCTTTTGATATTAGGCTACTTCGAGCCTAAGCATATTGCGTCGAGATTTATGTACGAATAACGTTGGAATGATTGGGAAATGTTTGGGAAATATAGTGAGATTTGGCATAAATTATTAATAGTTATGAAATATGTAATAAAATGAGATTTGGCATAAATTGTTGCTGCTATGGAAAATGGATTTGGGCATAATTTGGTACAACTTGTACACATGAGATTATAAGCATAATTTGGATTAAAATTATAAACATAAATTAGATTGGAAATTATGGGTAATTGGAAATCCAAAGATTTGAAATTGGGACTTGAATCAAGAAAGTGATAATAAATGCCTAAGACACGAGGTTAGATTCAGATTGCGGTATAAGCCTGCCCGTAACCTCCCGGCATATCCAGTAACCACAATTTGGTAATCTAATATGAGAGGTCAAAGGCAGAAATTAGATGCGTAATAATGCAAAGACACGAGGTTAGATTCGGATTGCGGTATAAGCCTGCCCGGAACCGCTCGGCATATCCAGCAACCGCAAAACAACAATCTAATATAGGAGGTCTTGCAAGATTACTGTTATATTGAATTAATGAACACTTAACCAAGATAAGACATGTGATTAGACATGGGGATAATAAAGGGTTAAGTGGGTAAAATGGGTAGCATGAGAAACATAATTAAAGCACTTAACCAAGATGAGACATGTGATTAGACATAGGGATAAAGAGGGGTTTAGTGGGATTTCCTAGTGGGGACCAAGCTTAGGAGGGAAGCTTGTGTCAAGTGTGTGGACCCTTTTCAACTAGTAACCCATTTTAGTATCCACATGAGCTCGAACTAGGTCGAGGACAGGGACACACTTACTGGGGTTGATTGTAAGAGGTCAATAAAGAGTTAGCGATGGTAGTGCAAGTCCAACAGAGTCATGTGTGTGCGTGGGTCCGGGCTGGTAGGTAAGACGTTTTTGCATCGTGTAGGTATAAGCTGTGCATTTCAGTAGTATCAGGGTTGCCACCTTAGGGAGGGATACACCCAATTGCGGGACCAACACAAGTATCTACGAAGTTAGAGAGCTGATCGAATGGGAAGGGAAGTGGGTACAACTAGTGGTGGAAGGGGCAAGTGGGGTACCAACGAGAGCAGCTAGGAGTACACGAAGCTACCATTATTATGACTAGTAGGGAGGGATCATCTCTTAATATGTAACTAGGATGTTGGTAGCGTGCAGAGCATATCTCATAGTGGTTAGGAGCGCAGTCGATGTTCTATCTTGCTTACCTTGTTTACGTTATCACATCTGATTATGTTACAGTCATCTCTTATATCTAGTTTATGTTCTTATCCTATTACTTTACTGATTATATTGTTAAAGTCACTATACTCGCCATACTTATGTCTGACCTCTTTTTATTTTGCCTCTTTTCTTTCTTTTCCCCCCCAGGTCCTCAGGGTGGGATTAGCGAAGCTTGACTTGGATATCTTTCTTCTTGAAGTGCTTGGAAGTGTTGAAAGTAATGCTCAGCTTTATCTCTTTTTCATTATGGCTACTTGGAGTGGGATTATGGTTTTGCTTTTATGTACTCTGATAATAATTTTGTTCAAGATGGATATTTGTTAACTTGGATTTAGTATGTGGTTTTGATGTTGTAACCAAACATGTTTTGCTTTTCCGCTGCAATGAATAAATTTTAAATTTTTAAGTACCATTTTATGTATCTGTCTTGTGATGTTATGTTCTATACTCTTATAATGCAACATGAAAGTTAATGCATTCCCTTAGTGAGTGATATTAACGGACGTGGGGTGTTACAAATTGTAAGCAAGTGCCACGACAAACAAACGGAAGGGCTGAAACTTTTATCAAAGTGGCACCTCCTTAAGTGTGAGGTTTAGAGCTTCAATTCCTAAACTAGAATAACTTGTTGAGTCAAGCATCTGATGAAGGGACTAATAGCCACCCTATGAAGCAATAAAACAGCTGGTGAAACTATTCGTGTAGCATCTGAAATCTCAGATGAGAAGAATGAAAAATCCACTTGCGTTGCATCTGGAATCTCAGATGTGAAAAGTGTAAAAACCATTACCGTAGCATCTGAAATCTCAGATGTAAAGAATAAAAAATCCACTTGCGTAGCATCTGGAATCTCAGATGTGAAAAGTCTAAAAACCATTCGCGTAGCATCTTAAATTTCAGATGTGAAGAATAAAAAATCCACTTGCGTAGCATCTGGAATCTCAGATGTGAAAAGTGTAAAAACCGTTCGCATAGCATCTGAAATCTCAGATGTGAAGAATGAAAAATGCACTTGCTTATCATCTGGAATCTCAGATGTGAAAAGTGTAAAAACCGTTCGCGTAGCATTTGAAATCTTAGATGTGAAGAATGAAAGCATCTGGAATCTCAAATGTGAAAAGTGTAAAAATCATTCGCATAGCATCTAAAATTCCAGATGTGAAGAATGAGAAAAACACCATTCACGTAGTATCTAGAAATCACAAGTGTTAAGAATGTTGGGTATTCATTAGATCATTAGAAGCAAGAAATACTAGACCCGATAACGACTCCCTAAACAAGGGGCACAAGAATCAAAGCTTCTCAGAAGGAAAAGTAGAAAATGAATTATAGATTCAAAATTTTCAAATAAGAGATGTTGAACATGCTCATATGAGTCATTAAAATGATAGCATTTGGGATCTATAGTCAACCTAATTTGATTGGTCAATTTCAAGTATTAACACAAATTTGAGTTAGAATACCATGACTGTGCAAACAGTATTTGATGAGTTTTGAACCGCCAAAAAGATGGTCCTAGGCTAGTATTTTATTCAATGAAAGTTAAGTTCATTATAATTCATTTCTAACTAATCCGTTATCAACATGGACAATTGATAATGAGTATAAGTCCAAAATCATGCCAAAGTTTTGTTAATTGCAGAACAGGTAGCATGGGACATATGAGTTCAAAACCAAAAAGATCGCCATAGCAAATATCTTCCGATCTTAGCATAAAAGCTTAAAGTACGGCAGACAAAATACAGTTCCATCACCACGTCACAAATCCAACACATAGACATAAGACGCAAAATATCGTAAGAGTATTAAGCAAGGACCATCACTCGCATATACAACCAGTCTATAGCATAAGCACATAAATGAAAAATAGCAAAAGTCAGACGAGAGAACTTCTTATTTTCATCAATAAATCATTCCCCACCTTGAGCAGAAGGAGAAATGCCAGTTGTTTCTGACTTGCCCCCAGGACTTGATAGTTCAACAATGATATTGTCCTTCTCCAAAGTGGTGACGAGTTCAATATTCTCACTGTTCAGCCTCTGGAGCTCGCAAGCAAAGGTGTTCCAGCCTCCTAATTTGCGTGCATGGTATTGGCTAATTTCCTTGAACTGCTTTTCCATCCAAGTCCTAATAGCATCAAGTTGCATCAATGAGTGATTCTTTAGAATATCCAAATCTTCGGGGACTGTTCGCTTGTCGGACGGATATATATCCAAGTCAAATTGATCGAAGTTCACCCCTTGAAGACACCAGCCTTTGAAGCGATCAGCAAGCTCAGAGGTGTGTGGCTTGGAAGCATAACTAGGCCTGTCTGTGATGGCTTTTAGGTCGTCCAAGGTGGGGGCAATCGGGATAGTTTGAATTTCTGACATTGGAAGTTTTTCCAACCTACGGTGCTTGCAAGATGTGTCCTCGCTCGAGGTCCCTTCAGTTCTTTTAGATATCCTGCATGAATAGCAGTGTTAAGAAGTGAATAACAAACCAGAAAGCAGCATATTCAAGATGTTTCAGATCTTCCTACCAACCTTAATATTTTGGGTCGTTCTATATGGTATTGGACTCTAGGTCGCTCTATACAATCAAGTAGCTTTAGGTCACTATAATAGTCCGACTCCTCATGAAGTCTTTCTACTTCAAGTTTTTTGGGTCGTAAACGACCCAAAACTTCAAGGGTTTAGCATCCCAAAGATGAGGACTGAAGTAACAACCTAAGGCCTTGAGTTATCATAACGACCTAGAGTAGGGTCGCGGTCTAAAAACCTGAAAGTGGTTGCGACGACCTAATTCAACATGAGCCATTACAATGGAACGACCTCAGATATACAACCAACATGGATGTTTTGACTTTGGAATGGATGGCAAGGCATGATACTGCAAGTTAAGGTCGTCAATGTTTGAGGGAATTGAGCAAAATTACCATTCTAAGTGTGCATAACGCTTAGCAATTAAAGCCATGGCCGAATTGCAATAATTTATACATGAAAGTTAAGCCGAAACCATCAAAAACAGGCAAGGTCAAGGTCACTACATGCATTAATATTATCATTAAATGCATGATTGAAATTGTATCAAACAATAATCCCACAAAGTCCGAAAATATCAAATTCAACTTAAAATGTATATGTATACACAGTAAGTAAAAAGCTTTGAATCACTCCTGATTTTTGGTGACGAGAAGCTTCGAATTTGTTATGAGACTGAGGGATTGTTTGGACTTTAATCGCTTTGATGATGATGGGGATCAGAGGACTTAGCTGATAATGGCCGCCATTAATGAGGTTTTCTAGCTTAAGTGAGGGTTTTAAGAGAATGATGACTTAAAGAGGAATTAAAAAGGGGGTTAAATAGATAAACCATGTTTTCATGGCCCCACAACGACTTAATCCCGAGGAGAATACCATTAGACTCTTATCAATGCATGACCCAGAAGCCGCAACGACTTAATACCAAGCCATGACCTAAGAAGCTGGATGACCTAAGGATAAAATACTTCAGGGACTCACGCGGTCTGAAGATCCTAGCGACCTAAAATCTTAAATTGCGTGATAATATCACCTAGTTTTAAGCCTGTATTATTTTTAATAAATATGAACTTTAAGGGCAAAATGTTAACCCATAAAATATGTTCCAAAAAATAATGAGCATGTTTGCGTTGACATATGAATTTAGGTCGTCAGGCCCTTTGGGTCGTTATGTTTTCTCTAACCTAATAAGCTCTTTAGCTCACATAAGTGCTTTAGGTTGGTACAGTATCTTGGGTCGTTCAGATAATATGAGGTGTTCAGGAAGCTTTAGCCGTTTGAGCATCTTAAGTCGTTGGGGCATCTTGGCTCACTCACATGCTAGCTCGCGGGGTTCTTGGGTTGCCAGCTCCTCAAATCGCCAGCTCGCTAAAGGTTTTAGCCCATTTTCATCAAAACCCAAACTACATCATTCTAGTTTAGCTCATTCTAGGTGTGCTTGGGTCGCCACGATTTGTCCAAGCTCGCATCGCCTTAACCTAGCATGTTCCGCTCTTTTAAGCTCGTGTCGCCACTTCTTAGACCGTAGAAACATTCTTCCAGTCCTTTAGCTCGCCCAACGACCTAAAAGGAGTATAGGAGAATTACGGAATTGCCACCTGGCCTGATTTCCACCTATAAATACCCCCCCCCCCTCATAATTCACATTAAGAGGGGGGGGGGGGATTTCATTCCTATAAGGAGGTGCTGCCAAATTCAGAGCTAGTCTACAACTTCGCTAATGACTTTCATGGATCTAACAATTCTTCTTCAACTTCATGTGGATCAAATTCACAAACTTACTCCAATTGGATTAAAGGACGTAGAATCTCGTTCATTAGAAAGTTCTCCAACATCATTTCAAAGAATTCAAACTATCCTTCTCCAATCCTCTCAAAATTTGGATCTAAGTACAAAATCTCATAAAGACTTGGAAGATCACAAGAATGTTAGAGTGATCAAGGATTAATACATCCTCCATCACAAAGCAAGTGATCCCTTCCATCCTTCTGCCGAATTCAAGTTGGCTAGACCATAAAAAGAGAGAAGAGTGAGAAATGAATGTATGAAGGATATCATGAATGTTGTAGAACAAAATTTTATAATGAGAATTGATACTAAAGTGGATGTTGATTCATTTAGAATCGAACCACTATAAAAACTTCTTTGTCTTCATTCTATACTTTCTATTTTTCGATAGAATGGTTCCACATCTTAATCTTACCGAATCGATGAAGTGCATCGCTTGCACCTTTGGTGTTGATTCCAAATTCGAATCAAATAATTGCTCTAATCCCACCAACTTCAGACAATGTTCCTATTACTATCTAACATCTCTACAAGAACTCCAACCTTAAGCCTCATCCCTAGCTTGAAAAGGCAGTACCACTACTACAGGAATGTTAGACACTTTATATATGAATTTTTGCTTTATGTTACGTCTGATAGTTGTTGGTCACCTTGTTTACACTATGAACCCAGACTATGATACACTTAGTATCACTAGGTACTTATATGATAATCATGAACCCAGTCTTGGACTTGACAATTTTGAACCAAAGTTCATTTTCAAGATGCTGTGTATACATTTTTTTCCTGTGACCTTTGTTTCGTCTTGCTTTCCATTTTGTTTTGTACTTGGACTTGGAACGTTTGCTTTTCTATGCTATGAATAATGTGTAGACTGGTTAAACCTTGCATGTTTGTGTGCACTTCATTTTTTCAACCTTGTTCACTGATTTGTACAGTTGCAGATTTGTGTGCATTTTGTTTTTAAACCTGTTTGGTACCCAAATATCATGAGTAGTGTGGGAAATTGATGGTATATTGATGTTTTGGTTAATACTGGTAGGTGTAAGTGGAAACTTTGATAACTGGTGGTGATCCAAAGGAGGTTATTTATGGGGCAGCAAAACAAACAAAAGTTGATCTACTTGTTGTTGGAAGTCGTGGGTTATTAAAAGGTGTTTGTGTGCACTTCATTTTTTCAGCCTTGTTCACTGACTTGTACAGCTGCGTGTTAATTTAAATATATGTATTATTGTGCATATATAAAGCTATTGATTAGTGTGGGTAAACCATTTGCCTTCTTATAATATATGCTTAATTAAGATGTATTATTGATCTTGATCATGTATTAAATAAGATGTTTTATTGTTCTTGATGATGTGGTAAATAAGAAGTTCTATTGATCTTGATCATGTATTCTAGTGTTATCAATTGATATGTATCAGAGTGATTATATGTGTATGGACAACAGAGCAATAGTTATGGCTCTGAACCGTATCTAACGGATCAATTAGTTACGGCCATAGGTCGTATCTGTTGAGGAAATTAGGCACGGTCTAAAGTTGTATCTAATCATTAAAGACGCCATTTTTAGCTACGTATATGAGCCATATTAGACTTCGTTAGAAACATCTTTTAGCCGTACCTAAATCCACGTTTTGGTGTAGTGTATGATCATCAATTTCAAAATTCTACATATGGAAATTTAATACTTTTTGGATTAATTTTATGTTCGAATAATGTTCGTTCTCAATATTTTGAAATATCTCTCAGAGATCATTTTTTTCATATAAATTAATATGGGGAGACTTTCCATATCATTGTATGAATTTTGTTTGCATCAAGTCAATAATTTTGAGTTAAATTACTTATAAAGTTTATTCGCAAGGTTTTTCAATTTTCGTAAGGTAAATTTTATTTATAAATAATATTCAAATATTCATTTTAATATGTATTTCATGTACATATCTAAGTATTTATGTTTAAACCAATATTTTTACTTTATTATCATCAGTATCATTGCTTTATATTCAAATCAATATCAATCACAATTTAATGTTATTGTCGTCTTAATTAAGAGATATCATTTACTTATAGTCATTTCAAAGTTAATAAACTAAATTTCCAAAATTAAGTATTGTTTTATTTACATCCTTTATAAACAAACTCAAAAATTATCACACATCCAAGCATAATATTTTTCATCATTATTAGCAAACAAAGCTAACTGGTTTGTCCCTGTTCAAAGACTTCACATCGCACAAGGATATGAAATAAACTACTATGTTTACCCTATGCTCAACAACCTTAGATAATTTCTTAGTCGATTATTCATACTAACCTGAACAATTTGAAGTGTCGTTTCCTCAAACTCCCAAAAGTTGACAACATACAATTCAAATATTTATCAAGGCACGTTCGATGTGCATATATCATCCACATGCGATATGAAATCTAATCGTTCAATTAGTGACACAGTTCCACTTCCAATCTAGTATTGATACCTCGATTACTTTAATGCAAATACTAATCAAGCTTCATGATTATAATTCTTGATTTTTCTTAAAGAGCCATGAATATGATGGAAAAATTCAAAATCAAGTGGTTATCGTCAAGAATTGAGCTAAAATTCCCTATTTGAATTGGTGTGAATAACTTTGAAACTACGTACTCGAATCTCCGGATCAAAATTGTCATGCAACAAATGATATACATAGAACTTACATATATTATTATATTGGTTTCTCAAAATACGTACCAATTTCTTTTCGCTATTTGAAATTTTGTCTTATTTTCACAAATATCATCTTCATTACCAGATGGTAAACTATCTGCATATAAATTTTCAATTATGGAGTAATTCCTTCAAAATTTCTTATTTTTATTATACACATACTTATCTCAAAAGTCATAAATTTAAGTAGTTCATCATTTTAAGTTAATACACATCTAGTTAAATAATATTACTTAAACCATGCATCAAGTCTTACTAAAATCACAGATATTTTCAAAATCACTGAATTCAGTTATATACATAATTTCGTTTCTAGTTTATGTTCAAATGGTATAAGACTCGACTATATGTTCATTAGAAAGGATTTTCTTACATGAAGTTCAAACATTTACATGTGTTCAACAAAAACTAACCATATTTTCTTTCTAACTACTTACATAAGATATTCTTTTTCGTAATTCTAAATACATAAATAGTTTATAAATAAAAACATTTAAAATAGTTTAAGTTTTAAAACTATGGTATTATTAACCACATTCTATGGTATTATTAACCACATCTCTAATGATTTTATCCCAAAGGCTTTAATATTCGCTCAACGAAAGCTTCGATACCAACTGTAACAACATGCCTTTCCGAGATGATTGAAGTCGATAATAAACCAAATATGTCTAGCTCAAACCATTTTAATGGAGTTTAATATAAGTCGAAAAAATAAGAAGTGACAAAACTAAAAAATACCCGAAATCTCACATCAGAATGACAAAATATAATAATAACATAAACATTTCAAGAAACTGTTAAATGATATATGTTCAATTTCAGTAGCAATATAGTCAAAGTTATGCATTAAACAAAACAGAACAATAACGCAACAAAATAATAATATTAAAAACATTCTTCAAATTCCATTTTTGTAACAAACCAGAATTTCTGAGCCAATTTAAAATTTTTATTTGAGCTATTTAATGGATTTTGATTATTTAAAATGATTTATTTTAAATAATAACGATTTAATTTTTTTTTAAAACGAAGTTAGAATGTAAAATTTTATTTTAATTATAAAACGAGCCTGAAATGGCACAGTAGTTTGAAAATTCAATTTTAAATTTCAATTGAATGTACATAATTCAAAATAAATAGGATTTCAGTAAATCTGAATCAGTTTAATAATATATTTCTAACGGATGTAAAAAATTAAGATTTCATAATATAAATTGGAAGTTATGTCCAGTTTAAATTTTAAAATAGTCGCTATGGAATTTAATTATATTTTAAATAATATATAGCCCTTAAAAGTAGCCATTTTGCAAATGACCTCCGTTTTTGACAAAACCACTTTTATTGGATCCGAAATGTCAGATTATAGCTAGGTTTAAAAATTCATAATTTTTGGAATTAATATGTGAGCGCAGTGAATTTAAACATGTTTGGTAATTTTAGTTTGAATTTAATTGACTGGAAAAAATGCCATTTTTCAAATGGCCTCTAAAGTCAACGAAATTAGTTTTGTTAGGACCGAATCATCAAAACGTAGCTAGATTTATTTTTCGGTAATTTTTTGAGTCAGTATGTGGCCCTGGTAAATTAAAATGTACATTTAAATTTAATATATATTGATTTATATTTTAAATTTGGACAAAAACTAACCAAAATGTCAAATTGACTTATGGAACATATATCATTGTGTTCGGAATGGGGGTATTTAGCTAGGGGTGACAATCGTTGGGTTTGATTTGGAGTTCGGATCAATAAACAGATAAATTGGAAAAATAAAATATAATAAATTTTCTATAAAACCCTAAAAAGAAAACCCTAGCACCCCATTCATTTTGCGCCGCCACCGTCAATTTTCTAAGGCCAAAATTCTTCAATTTTTGCTGGACGATTTCTCTCAATCCACTAATTAAATTCGAAAATATTCTTCTACAAAATCGTTAAACTCAGCAATATGTGTGGTCATGATCCGAGTAAACGTTGTATGCCGTTCAATTTTGAGGCTCAAAGGACCATCGTTCGAGGTCAGTTTCGGAGTTGATAGTGTGTGCGAGTTTTGAGATCCTCAGGGCGGTGGTGGCTGTTGGGTAGTCGAAGATGGGATGTGATTTGATCGAGGATCTGGTTGTCCTTAGGTGGCGCGTCATTCAATAAATGGAGCGAAGGATGGGTTTCTTGAGTGTAGATGTAACAACCTGGGTTTTCAGAACCAATTTAAATTTTTTGTTTTAGCTATTTTAATGAATTTTGGATATTTAAAATGATTTATTTTAAATAATAAAGACTAAAAATTTATTTAAATCGAAGTTAGAACATATAAATTTATTTTAATTATAAAACGAACATGAAATGGCACGGTAGTTTGAAAATCTGATTTTTAATTTCAATTGAGTATACATAATTCATTTTAAATCAGAATTGGATGAAACTTAAAGTCTGCTTAACTATATCTTTCTAATGAATGTGAAAATTTGATATTTAAATTTATAAATTATTAGTTACATCCAGCTAAAAATTCAGAATAGTCGCTATGGAATTTATATATATTTTATATAATATATAACCCTTAAAAATAGCCATTTTGCAAACGACCTCCATTTTCGACGAAACCACTTTTGTTGGATCTGGAATGTCAAGTTGTTGGTGTATTCCAATTTTTATAATTTTTGGAATTAATATGTGAGCATGGTGGATTTAAATGCGTTTGGCTATTTCAGTTTGAATTTAATCGACTGGAAAATGACCATTTTTCAAACGGTCTCCAAATTCGATGAAATTAGTTTTATTAGGACCGCATCATCAAAACATAGCTAGATTTATTTTTTTGGAATTTTTTGAGTCAGTATGTGGCCCCGATAAATTAAAATGTATGCTGAAATCAATTTTGAACGTCATATTTATTTATAATTCAATTTTAACGAAAACTGATCGAAACAGTCAAATTGGCTTATGGGGCATATCCTATTTTGTTCGGGGGTATTTGGCTAGGGGCGACAGTCATTGGGTTAGATTTGGAGTTCAAAAGAAAAACTAACTTTATGGAAAATTAAAATAAATAAATAATTAAATATATAGCTTGGTCAACCCCCCTTTTTCTCCACCATCGTTTAAAACCGAGAATAAAAAAAAGCCTTCCACGCCGGTCGCTCCAGCCACCACAGCCCCCTCCCCCCGTCGCTGCCACTGGCCTCCTTCGACCTTCGACCCACCTCCTCCTTCCTCCGCCCCGTTCTCTCTTTCCCCCCTCTAATTTAAAGCCCCGCGGCCAAAACTGCTGCCGCCCAAACCCTAGCCACCACCAGACCGTGTCGGCGCAGCCTCCCCTAGCCACCAGCAGCCCGGCGGCGCCCACCTCAGCCTCCATCTCCGACCTGTGGGCCCCTTCCTTTTAAAAATCCAATTTTTAATATTTTCAGTGTTTGCAAATAACACCCTGAGCTTCCACAGCCAATATCTCCCAAACCGAGCCCCTATGTCCAAAACTCCACAATACCAAAATCGAAGGGCACGATTTTCTCTTCGATTTGGGTATAAGGAAGCCATATTTTGGATTGCGGAGTTGTTCAAAAAACGTCCAAAGTTTGTTGTCCTAGTATTGTCTTTTCACGAATTCCGGCGAAATGGAGCATTTTCGGGAGAAAGGCCACTAGGTGAAAGTTGTCCGGAATGACGCGTTTAAGCTAGAAAAAAAGATGACTTGAAGATTAGAGCTCGTTTTAAATTCTAGAACCAGAACAGCAAATCAGAACGTTAGAAAATAATGGTGGAGTGTATCCCAGTGTGAGAACACCTTCTCACTCAGTTTATTATATTGTTAAATATATACTAGGTTGCAGACGGGGTTTAATAGCCCCTAAAACTATTTATTGTACAAACTATAGTTGTTTGTTTGGATTGTATTATGTAAATTTGGATTGTGGTTGTAAAATTGATTGTGAATTGATTGTGGGATAGTTTGAATTGATTGTGATTGATATGTATGGCGCGAGTCAGTATCAGGAGAGGGGAAATGCTAGACATTACTTCAATTCTAATGTCGCGTCATTATAATGCTGAATTTTTCTAAAACTAAAATGTATATGAAATTTTCTGAAATAAACTAAATAAAATATTCATGTGTTGAATAAAATATTTGAACAATAAACGTATCATTTTTATTGAACAAATGAACTATATAAAATAGTCAAGTGTTGAAATAAATATTTTATCGTTAAATTTTTTTTTTTTTTTACGTATCAATGAATGACATAAAATTCTCCTGAAATGAAAATAAATATTCATTTACAAATCAAATGATTTATTTATGTACACCCATTTAAATGACCTTGATTGGGACGATAAATTTTACACATCGCCCAACTGCACAAATAATATTCAGTATTTTTTGGTTGAAACCCCACACGGGTATTGGGATGATAATTGACATACATTAATCCCAATTGTTTTGTTGTATTTCAATCGATTGGTTGACAAACTGTTGTAAGCATCAATTATTTATATTTAATGCTTATGCAGTTGGGTAATGCACTCTGGATGATGGATTATTTTTGTTTACACCAAAATTAGTCTAAACACCCATGGTACTAAAACTATACTTCACCAATACGGTAAGAAATAAGTGGAACCGTGTTTAATCAACAATTGAAAATGAAAAATGCAAGAAAGGTAAAGTAGAGATGAGATTTAGAGTGATTCAGCCGTTAATTAGGCCTATGTCCACTGTGAAGGTGATTTCCAACCTTATAATGAGGATTACAAAATACATCAATTCTCTCTTTTCATACATCCCTACATTCACTCAATATACCCTCGTATATATATTTCAATCTTGGAATTATACAAGATAAGGGTAGAATTTGAGGAGAAGAAGGATGGATGAATGATTGAGAAGGAGGATGTCTTCGTTTTCTTGATCACAAGATTATACTTGATGCCATGGCCGAATAGAATTTAGCAGCACTTCGTGGTTTCAAAGATTGGATCCCCCTTTATGTTGGCAACCATGGTGTATTTATAGGTGAGCCCGCTTCGGGAAATGACCTAAAATCCGTTTATGCGGGCTACGGATCGCTCATTCTATTAATTACAATCATGCCATCGGCTAGCTGTAGCCAGCTATTTGCAGACGTATTCAGTTATCATGTGCGAGCGGGTCCATAGGAGCGGCCGTCCCCGTAAGAGTGAATGCTTTGGGAAACTTGGAAACTTTTATTATAAGAGCAGAACGCGGGACTAGACTCGATTCTCCCTTATTCCTTATGCGATCGACCTTCTTAGCTCAAGGGCGCTCGTCCTTTTGCTGCCTTTGTATGGCATTGTTTGTCCTTACGGCTATGCTATGAGGTTGCTTCCGCCTATGTTGAATGGGCGACTTGCTTTGCTTCGGTGTTTGAGCGGCTTTGCCCCAATATGAATGACCGACCTTTGCTTCTGCACCTGAATCACGATTCGCGTCTAACTTTGGTTGGAGACATGGTCACACATGTTGTGAGTGCTTGTTTTGCAGTTCCATCCCAGACTCGGTCTTTTTACGGATAAACATTTGCCCCTCGAAGTTCGTAGTTTTTAAAACATAAAAACCTATGAGCTTTGAATTAATGAGATGTAATACCGCTGGATGGATTAAGTTCAACGTTCTGCAAAATAGGCGCCCTCACAGATAGCTTACGTTTTCAAAACTTGAATATTTCGACAATTGTTCGTCTACGGACACTTGGCAGGATATTTTCCGGGTATGCGAAACCGGATCACTAGATTTTAATTGAGCTGTCATATCGTTAAAAAGGGGCCTTCTAGCCTTCTTCAAATATTTTCTCTTCATTTTCCCGCTTTTATATTTCTCCAATAAACTTACTTTAATGGCGATTTCACTGTAGAAGACCTTGTTTTTGCTTCTTGAAACTTTAATTTTCTTTGTTTGATTGATCGTTTTGCCCGACCGTTTCTTGATCGAGGGTTTACTTCAGCTGTGTTTCCGACTATAACGCTCCTTTCTTCTAAGTGAATTTTTCTCGTAAGTGAATTTTATTCCCCTTACCTCTGGCTCTGGGTTAATTCTCTCATTTTTGCAAAAGAGGTTCCCAGCTTGGTAACATCGAGTTGCTTGAACACACATGGTTGTGATGTTTGAGAAGTATTGATTTGGCTTGGTATGTACTTGGTTATCACGTAGAACCTTCTGGCGGTCCCGATTTGTACGATAAACTTTTAGCCCCTTTTTATGCTGGCAAGTTGCTTGCTGAAATGCCTATGAAACGGCATTTCCTAATTCAACATACCTTTACTAGATGTTTGATGGGATACTTATGTCATAGCGATACTTCTGTTTCCCCCCTCTCACTATTCTCTTGGCATGTGCGATTAATAGTTGCAACCGAACAAATCAGAGCCTGTGTTTCTTATACCTTTGAATTTTCAATCCTTCTTTTATGTGATTATACTTCTAGTAAGCCCTCATTGCCGAGTATGACCGAGGATTCATTTTGAAGGTGCATTTATCCAGAGTTGCCGCCTTTTAATTACTAGCAACTCAATAATTTTTTTATGCATGCATATCTGTGCTGACATGTAACTAACCGCTAATTCATCTTAATCCCATTTAACTCATCATGTCTGGGGAACGAGAGGACCTGGATCGGGCAATTGGGGTTGCCCCGGCTACTGGTTCCGATTATATTGTTAGTCAGATACATGCTCGACCTTGTTTTTTGATAGGGTGGCGGCCGGTTGCCGTAAATCGACACTTTCTTTTGATCAATATTTGCAAATGTGCAACCGCTTCGGGTTTTCGAAAGACGAAGCCAGATTTCCCAAAAGAAAGAATCAGCCGATCATCCGCCCTCTGGATATGTGATGGTTAATTATCATATGCCGTCTAATGGGGCGATTCCTCCTTTTAATCCTTACCCGGAGTCCATTTTGCGACACCTGGCCATTGCCCCATATCAGTTGCATCCTAGTGGGTATCAAATTTTGCTTGGGCTATACATACTCTTCATGAAAGTCCGGCAGCAGGAACCCACGTTCACGTATATTTATTCTTTGTATACTCTTAAGAGAAGGAGGTAGACGGTCCTTCTTTCCTTTTTATGGAAGATATGCATGGTAGGATTATTACTGGTCTGATGGATGGCGCTAAAGGATTCCCGGATCAATATTTCTTCGTCCGATGTCCTTGTAGATTCTATGGTCGATGGGCAGAAGGAGGTAATTGCACCTTTGCTCTTAGAATTCTTACTCCTTTTCTCTTTCTCATTTGGCTTTCTTTCTGATTCTTGTAGGGATTCCTTCAGTTGTGGGTCTTACTTTAGATTAAGCGCTCCTCAATTCTTTAATTTCTGTTGACAAAAAAGAAAGGAGCAGAGAGGTGCTGCTTTTAGAGGAGAACCCCTGCAAGTACCAGCTGATTCATTCTACAGGATCTTTTAAAAAGACTTTGGTTCACTCTCAACGCTCCACTGGTAAGTCTTTTACCAAAAAGAAATGTCTAGTCCCTGATGTAAGTGGTCGATCTTCGTCTTTGATTACCTAAGGGAGTAACAGAAGAGTCGATTAGAACACGGTCGGTCTGAGGGTCAATGTAATTTCTGGAATGACCTCCGAAAGTTATGCTCGCTCTGTTACTTAGGAAGAAGGTTCCTCAGGGACTTTTGGAGACCTGGGGGATTTGGACTCTGCCAAACACTTGAACCAGGGTGACGTTGTGATGTCAGACCCCATTGTATCTGATATGGGAAGAATCTGAGGGCCTGCTCAGCGCCTTGGGAAAGCTTCGGCCTTCATAACTTCCCTTGGAACTGGTTTTGATATCATCTTACTTATGGCATAATTGCGCATAAATCTGACAATACCTGAATGCTTGATGAAATCATGCTTTATTTTTCAGGTGTAAATGTGAACTATTCATTATCGGATAGCTTTTCTCAACAAGCCAAAATTACTGATCCACGATGCCTCTTACAGTCTCGCCTTTCCTGTTATTTGAAACACCCCCAGCTGTCTTCAAGTTCTCAGGTCCAACATACCTCTAGACTTCCAATGGTCGATTCTTTAAGTCATGAGGGACTTGATCAGGCTAATGTGCTTGCACCGATTGAATCTTCTGCAAGATCTATTGTTCCGACACCTCCTCAGGTTCAAATAATACATGATCGTCCACCTTATAGGATTCCTCCTAGAAACTCAATGCTTAAGGATTGCTTTAGCGGTTGGGACTTAAGGGGAATGCATTTTGACCTGGATTTACATCCCACTGATACGCGAGATGCTGTGAAAAGTTTGGATGCCGTAAAAAATAGCATGACCAATCAGCTTATATTGTCAAGAATCAATTTGAGACACAATTGATTCTGGCAATGAAGGATGTTGATAGGCGATTGGAACATTGGGCCAAATTTGGTTATGAATTCCAGAAGTTGAACGCTTGGCACCTTGACCATATTGAAATCTTAGGGAACGATAAAGCTAGCCTGATCCACTTGATTAGATCCCAAGAATATGAGATTCCTTCTTTAAAGAACGGAAGCATTAAAGTGAATAGCTTAGAGGCCAGAAATGTCGAGCTTAGGAAGGAGCTAGACGAGCGCGGCTTTTAGAAGCTCAGTCTGCTCAAGAACTGGCTGAGCGCCGTTTGGCCTTAGAAAAGCAGGTTTCAATTTCTCTAAAACAGGAAAACATGGCTCTCGAAGAAAAAATTGATTTTCAGAACGAAACCCTTAGAGCCTTTGAAAAGGATAAAATCAGGCTGCATAGAGTTCCAGATGAAGCCAGAATCGGCACTGACAATACTTTGTTTCAATTCTATGTTCGCAGTGTCATGAGTCGTGGAAGTTTAAGATATTTGAACAAGGATTTTCCGTGAACTCTGGCTCTTGTTTGGGAATAGGTACTTTCATATTCCAATGATGTTGATGACAAGTTCGTTCAGTAACAGCTTTTAGAAGAAGAAGACCGCAAGGCTCTGGTTGAAGGTAGGAGGATATTGGCAAACGAGCGAGCTCAATCGTTTAGGAGGGACCCTTCAGACGCTACCATTTCATGTGCCCCACCTGATTCCATCAGAATTGATATTTTGAGCTCTCCTATTCCCCCCGCAGATTGCACTGCCTTAGATGTTGCAAGAACTCAACCCATTATCGAGTATCTCAAGAAAATGTTGTTAAACAGTGTGTGTGTCATGGCAATACTTCTTTTAATGCGAACAATCACGGGGCTGATTTTGTATACCCAGAAACTCCAAGTAAAATTTATATTTACCAATCTACCCCGGATTTGGATTTCCTTGTTTCTTCACCTGGGATTGCTGAGTTTAGCGCTTGTTATTCATTTGCATCAGGTGTGCTTTAACCACCTCCTTCATCTGTTTGTGGCACTACTGCTCAACCTCTCGTCGTTGAATCTGTCCTAATATCTACCAGCACTAACCCTCTCATCACACCTTCATTAGACGACCCATCTTTATCAGATGTGTCCGATCCGGAAGATGAAGACGAGTTTTGGAATATCAAGGTTGTGTCCACCATGAAACGCAAAAGGAAGTTAGCTAATTAATAGTCCAAGATCATAATCTTTTTTCCTTTGATAGTTCTTTTGTATAGATAGATCAGCAAATGCCTGAACAATTGGTTCATCATCCCTGTATAAGAAATAGCATTTGTGACCTTTATGGTCTAATTCCAACCAATTTTCTTTTACCTGTTACGTACTTAGACAAGTTATTTGTGCGAGTGCCGACCCTCTCTTAATATTTTTATATTTGCGCACTTACGTCTATATCGTTTAGATGTTATCATAGTTTTATTACTTTATTTCTTATGAGTGGTCGCACTTTTAGTTTGTTGTTCGCACAAATCTTATCGTTCGAATAGTTCTCGCAATGAAGTTATAACTAGTCTGTGGTATGTTTTGAGTGGGCGTTGGTGATCTTTTACACAATGGTGATGTTCACATAACGAAGGTCTTTTTAATTTCACAGATTCCGTTAATTTGAATCATGATTTCATTTGACCAATTCATGGTTTTTTTTAAAACAACACGTGGTTATTATGTGTGTTTTCTTTTGGGTGCCCCCATGGGAGGTCTTGGATTTCACTTTCGACCCAAGTTCGGCCTTGTCAGTCCTTATTTTTCTAGGACTGATAGGCCTTGTTGGATACCCCCTTTCGGCTAGGATTTCTAACACCCCCTTTCGCCTAGGATTTCTGTTTTGCGCTAGTCCTTCCAACTTGTTTAATCCTTCCCCTTTTTTATGCTTCATCCTGAGGTGCGAACACTAATTCTTCTCTCGAGTTTTGATTCAGAAGGGATAAAATTCGTATCCTTCACCTAACAAGGTGCCCCACGTCTTTTTGGATTGGTAATTTTTCCGTTTTGGGACACGTTGGTTTTTCGGACTTTGTACCTTGCCATAGGAAACATACACTGGTTCTCCTCACTGAGTTTTTTTTTCAAGTTGGGGAACTTGTGTCCAGCACTTAAGAAGGTGTTTCTTTGGCGGGCTCAGCAATTTTATCCGTGGGACTTTTTGAGTTGCTTTTACTCTGGCATTGACTCTTAGGCGGTGGACATCAATCCTTGCTACTGAATTTAACTCCAGTTTTAAGGAATTTATGTCCTGAATTTGAGAAGGCGCCTCTTTAGGATTAGCAATTTTATCCGAGGGACAGATTTGGTAATTTTTTTGTACTTTCAACAAAGCCTGGCGCCAGTCCTTTGCATGGATGTTTGCTAAGCATTCAGCATATTCCATAATGAGAGGTGCGGCCTTTCGACTTGCTGTCTATCTTAGAATAACTTGTCCTTTTTGAGGTGATGTATCTATTCATCCCGTTTGATCTTGCTTGATGTTCACGATTCCCAAGCTGCTTTGTTTAATGTGTGCCCTGGGATTTTCGTCACAGTTCAGCTGCGTATGGCGGATTCTTTTTACCATGCCTACATTCCAAATGATTGTTTTTCTTTTAGCATGGACCAATAAGTATGTTACTCAGATAGACACATAATTAATTTTTGATGCACAAAGTTTTTGTGAGTAAAACGTTACTTATACAAACATAGTGAATAATAAAGCAAGGTAAAACAATCTTAATAACAAAATGAAACCAGGGGAGTGAAGCAAAGTAATGAGAGCTCCCATTATTGAGACATTAGTGATTGGTCCTCTTGATGAGTGTCCTCTTTGGATTGGTTTAAGCCTTTTTCTTTTAATGGCGTATTTCCCCTTGTTTGCGGAGAGTCGATATAACTTTTATGATCTTGTACATACTATTGCAAATGGTTTTTTCTGATTAACCCCTCGATCACTGACTTCAAGTGCCTACACTCATTTGTGTCGTGTCCTGGTTGGTCTTGGAATTGATAGAACCTTCCTGATTTTATGGTTGCATCTCTGAGTTGCATCCGCTCTGGGACTAGATACTTTTCTATGTTCTTAGTTGCCCTGAATATATTCCCTATGGTGTCATTAAGGGAGGTGAATTCAGAATCCTTGAAAAAGCGTGGTTTCCTTTTAGGCTATTTGGTACTTCCCTTGTCGCTTCTTTCCAAAACTCCACCTCTTGCACTTAAGATATATTTGCACTTTTCATTCTGATTTATGGAACGAGCGCTTTTCTCCCAGCCGGGTCTTCGCCAGGACCCATAGTCATGACACGTAGTTTTCTAAGTAGAATTTCCTTGTTCAGTAAAAAAATCTATTTTGCTTGCATGACTTGTTCGAGTGAACGGAAGGTCGGTGACACTTGGTGTGGCTTTTACGATAGAGGCTTGAATAACAAGCATCGACTCGATCTTCTTTATCACTGTGTCGTTTGCAATAGTTATTTGACTCGTTAACCCTGCCATTGCTTCTTCCAACTCTATCTTGGTTACGGCCGCCTCAACTTTTAATGGTTCCTTTTCTCCGGGATGGATGGTAGGCAAAGTAGCAATGTCGAAGACACCGTCGATTTTGTTAGCGATTTCCTTCGGCATGCTCATGATTTCAATCATAGTGAATCTCAGAAAATCTTACCGGATCTGAAATGGGGAAAGAGGCAAACATGGCCCCACAGTGGGCGCCAAAATGTTTACACCAAAATTGGTCTAAGCACCCAAGGTACTAAAACTGTACTTCACAAATACGGTAAGAAATAAGTGGAACCGTGTTTAATTAGCAATTGAAAATGAAAAATGCGAGAAAGGTAAAGTAGAGACGAGATTTAGAGTGGTTCAGCCATTAATTAGCCCTATGTCCACTGTGAAGGTGATTTCCAATCTTATAATGAGGATTACAAAATACATCAATTCTCTCTTTTCATACATCCCTACATTCGCTCAATATACCCTCATCTATATATTTCAATCTTGGAATTATACAAGAGAATGGTAGAATTTGAGGAGAAGAAGGATGGATGAATGATTGAGGAGGATGCCTTCGTTTTCCTTGATCACAAGATTGTACTTGACACTATGGCCGAATAGAATTTAGCAGCACTTCGTGGTTTCAAAGATTGGATCCTCTTTTATGTTGGTAGCCATGGTGTATTTATAGGTGAGCTTCCTTTGGGAAATGACCTGAAATCCATTTATGCGGGCTATGGATTGCTCATTCTATTAATTACAATCATGCCATCGGCTAGCTGTAGCCAGCTGTCTGCAGCCGTATTCAGTTATCATGTGCGAGCGGGTCCATAGGAGTAGGCGTCCCTATAAGAGTGAATGCTTTGGGAAACTTGGAAACTTTTATAAGAGCAGAACGCGGGACTAGACTCAATTATCCCTTGTTCCTTGCGCAACCGAACTTCTTAGCTCAAGGGCGCTCGTCCTTTTGCTGCCTTTGTATGGCGCTGTTTGTCCTTACGGCTATGCTATGAGGTCGCTTCCGCCTATGTTGAATGGGCGACTTGCTTTGCTTCGGTGTTTGAGCAGCTTTGCCCCAATATGAATGACCGACCTTTGCTTCTGCGCCTGAATCACGATTCGCGTCTAACTTTGGTTGAAGACATGGTCACATAAGGTGTTGCGAGCGCTTGTTTTGCAGTTCCATCCCAAGCTGGGTTTTTTGATGGATAAACAATTATTTATCATTGTTGTCGTGTACATGTGATGTATGAAATCCATATAACTAACATTATATGGTAATTGATTGGGTCTGATTCCAGTTCAAAAATAACGAATATTTTAAAATAACGAATTTTTTAAAATAATATACAGTAAAGGATTGAAATGTGAATTTGATGTCTGATTTTGGATGGACACGAAAATATTGAAATGTGTGAAGCCATGTTGAATAAATTTGTGCCATTTTAACGCGAGCGATGTTTATATCGATTATATTCATTTTTATAATAAATATCGAAAATAAAATGATTTCAAAATCTGATATTTTGAAAATATTATCATTTAAATATTATAATGATAAAGAGTATTCAATTTGGATTTAAATTTGAAGTGAAAGTGGGAACCGTTTTTAAAACATAATTTATAAAATACATTTTGAACGAAAAATATATTATGTATATATATTATATATATATATATATATTAATGGCTTGAATAGAATGTGCCACATCGCGATTGTTCGCGAATTTCAACCATTGACTTCGAATTGACACTACGGGAGATACAACAGTCGGATTCTCCTAAAACCGGAACCATTGTGTTCGTATTGGAAAAGATTTCCAATGAATATAAGAGATTTGAAATATAATGGTTGGATTTGGAACTATGTCCAAATCAAATTTGGAAAAGGTCGCTATGGATGAAGTTCGGTGGCTGTTATTGGAAACCGACTGTACGGGCCTTGATAAAATTATTAAAAATATTAATAATTTTTGTAAAATTATAGTAAATGATTTGAAAGGATTTTGGATGAAAAATTCCATGTTTGTAAAGATAAAAATATATTTTTATCAAAAATGAATTAGTTATTAACTAGAAAGATAATCCAATGTTTTAAATAAATAAATTGGATTTGAGAATGGTTTTATTCTAACCAGAATTTTTCAATGTATGAATTGGACTGTATTTGAATAGAAATCGTCTTCGGGAGATTTCGATATTGGATTTTGTGACTATAGGGATATTGTGGAGGATTTTGGAAGAGAAATATATCGTTATTCCCCATACGATATGTGTTAGTTTCAGAATTTGACATTGAATGTAAGCCGATATAATTTCTGTTTAGAGCCTTATATTTAATATCGAATTAGATTTTGGGTTCGTCATCAATAGTGTCTTCGGTAACACTGTTCTTAAACCCCGTGTGAAAAGAATAAATCTTTCAATCAAGATTATTAGAGTTTCCAGTTATATTTAGTAATTGGAATAAAATGGAATGTGATATTGGATTTATAGTGAACTGTGTTTTTAACGACATTCATTCTTTAACTCGATTAACAGTGAAATGTCATCTGGAATATATAAATCTTTTATTAAGATTTAATGGAAATTTACTAAAGTAAAGTTTTCCAATTTAATATATCAAATTGGAATCAAATGGAATTCGATTTGGTAATAATCTAAGTGAGCTTATATGAAGGAAGACAGTTAATATATATGGAATTTAAAAGGCTTTGTAGTTATTCCATTTATATTATTAGTCGGATACAAAAATTGATATCGATTATATATTGATTTGTTTTCCGTGAAGATTCCATAGTTAATGGAATATGATTTTGGGTTTATTGTTGTTAACCGGCGTTTTGATCCGGTCACCAAAAGTACTTAAGACACGCTCGACTCAACATATCGCATGATATTAAAGCCCAGAGGTGTGGCCAATATCATTCGGGGGCCAGTATCAGAAGACTCGAGGCTGCCACTAGCAGGATGTCTCATCCCTCGGACGCAACCTCCATCAGTATCCGTCCGCATCCGAGCCGAAAGCGAGCGGCGCTCCGAGCCGAAGGCGAGCCGTCAAGCGGGTCCGGGCGCAGTGCCGGTAGGGGTCCATGTCGGAAGCTCAGATTCCTTCACTTTGGACCCAAAAAATGTTGGATTCTTTCACTTCGTGCTGAGAAGCTTCGACGCCCCAAAAGAACTAACATGCCGCACCAACGAACCTCAGCCATGTCCCCTCCAAACAAACTTCGCACCCTGCCAAGGTGCGAAATTTCATACCTTCTAGGTACGAAATTTCGTACCTAGGAGGTGCGAAATTTCGCACCTAGTGGGTGCAAAATTTTGTACCTCGACCCCGGTACGAATTTTCTGTGGCTGACAGCTGGAGGCGCGAATTTCCTGAAGATGGTCTCCATTTCTACCTACTCCTACCTAACCCCTAACTAACCACTTCCTATAAATACCCCACTACCTCACACTTCAAAGGAGAGAGATTCTTGGGCTTTGAGACCACCATAAAGCTTCATTAATGGCATCTCCTCTTTGAGGAAGAAGAAGGGAAAACTTGTCCATTTTACTGTTTCTTGCAAATATGACTATTGTAGCTTCATATATCATAGTCAATGAATGTAATGAGAGGATCTCAACCTTGTAATCTTTCAAGTGATCAATAAAATTCCTACAACTCTTCAAAGTGGACGTAGGCCCTCCTTGAGGTCGAACCACTATAAATCTCTTGTGTTATTTACTATTTATGTTCTATAGTACGTTCTTGTCTATGCGACCATATTTATAATTCCTAGTAATTAGGAATCTTTGGTGTTTGCGACATTTTTTTCCGTCAACATTTGGTGCTTTCATTGAGAAAACTCGGATTTTGCGCGTTTGTCACACCTTGTCATCTCGACCCCCGACGAGCTTAAGGTTCCTTGCTAAACCTGCTGTCGAGTCCGCTCACGATGGCAAAGCGACCAAAGAATGCAAAGATCGGCTCTTCACCCGCAGTGGAGGACGGTACATCCCAACAACCTCAACCTCGAAACCCGAACCTCTCGCCTTGACCTCGAGCCTCGAGCCTCCCACGGGGTTCGAAACTCGCACCTCACAGGGCTTCGAAGCTCGAGCCCCACCAGGTTCGAAATTCGAACCCTACGAGGCTCGAAAACTCGAACCCCACGGGGTTCGAAACTCAAACTCCACGGGGTTCGTACCCTCGAGCCCCAAGAGGTCGCTCGCCTCGGCCTCGAGCCTCCACTCAACTACTTTGGATTCCTCGACTCCGCATCCCGCCTCACTTGGCCTCGACTTCGTCTCACTTGGCCTCGACTCTGCCTCACCCGGCCACGACTCCGCCTCACTCAGCTACGCTATAACATCGGCAACTTCTCGACCACTCTCGCCCATCAAGGAAGATCAATCATAAGGACTAGGAGGCTTGGCCACTAATGAAATCATCCCTCTTACTGTGGACCCCAAAGCACTCGCAACACAAGCTCAAATCCGCGCACTTAATGAAAAATATGAGAACATGGATGTCGAGCTCAACCCAGCATTAAGGAATAACATCTACCATATGCGACAACTTCAAGAAAGTAAGCACATCGTCGATCGACTTCAACTAGCTTGAAACAACACTCGACCTCGACCAACGGTCTCGGAAACTTCCTCTTCCGAGTCAAGGGGCCCACGTCAAAGAAGGAGGTTAAGTCTCGGTAACGATGTCGCCGCTCGTACCAACGCCCTCGATAACGGCAACGGCGATGGTCACGACAATGACAATGGCAACCGAACTACATTTACATATAGCGAGGGGGCACCGTACCGAGACCGCTCTCGCTGGATTATCAATGACGGACCAGATCCTACGAACCAACCTCTTCCTCGATGCAACTCGATGACTGCTAATCAGGATGATAGGCCCGCTATTCCAATGGCCGGCGCTCTTTCAAAACAGGATCCGCATCAATCCTCTCTTCATCAAGGTCCACGTATTGATGTCGAGGACATGGAGGAAGACAATCCGAACGTCCGTCACAGGAAACGCCCTCACAATAGGACCCCGGAACCTCTCCAAAACCCATGGGTCCCGATCGTGGATCCCCATCCTATATACCTTCCCGACATAGTCCGAAGGATCATGAGTGAGAGGCAAGTAAACATGCATGATTCATGGGAAGCACACTGTAACACCTCGTATTTTCTGTGAACGTATAAGTAACAAATTAAAGTATACTTAATTTTTAGGAGAAGAATTAAGGGAAACGGGTTGCGCCATTGCGTTCGTCTCGAAATTCTGCTTGAGATAGAGTCCGAGTTTGCGTAAAACGGATATCGTATGAAGGAGATATGGACGAACGAAGTTAGGCAGAAAAACCGGAAATAGGCCAGAAATGCACCGGCGCACTTGTGAAGTGCGCCAGCACAAAAATACACTGGTGCACTTGGAAAGTGCACCCATGTCAAGCCAGAAACATGCACAGGGTTCTAGAGAGTTCTAATGATGATTTTTGATGTGCTGGACGGACCTGATGGCTTCTAGGGTGATCTAATGGTTCTGAAACACTCTTTACTCATATAAATATGCGATTAACCTAACCCTAATTCATAGAATATTGTCTATGACACCATTATGCTACCAAACTCTCTCTTAAACCCTAGCTACCGCCTCTAAATCTAATCTCAAGTGTTCATTCACAATTCAAATTAAAGTTTAGAGCTGCAACAACAATCGAAGAAGATTAATCAGCGTTTTTGCATCAAATTCGATTTATAATCCTTTTCTTTAGCCACGAAAGGCAAGTACAGTTATTTTCCGATATAAACGTTAATTATGATTGTGGCATGAATTGTAAATCTGAATCTGAGGTTATGTTTGTTCTGTTCTGTTTAGATCTATCTTATTCTGTATCTCTTTCTTCTTTCTGTTCTATAGCGAGGCTACTACGAGCCTGCGCCGAATCTCATAAGAGATTAACGCACGAACGCTAAATTTTGGGACAAATAATGAATAATGCATAATTGGACATGAAACTATTGCCTATGACTATGATTCATGCCTATGAGACTATTGCCTATAACTATGATTCATGACTATGAGACTATTGTCTATGACTATAATTCATGACTATGAGACTATTGCCTATGACTGTGATTCACGCCTATGAGACTATTGCCTATGACTGTGATTCACGCCTATGAGACTATTGCCTATGACTATGATTCATTCCTATGAGACTATTGCCTATGACATTGAATAAGAAACTATTGTGATTTTTCGCCCATGACTATTGTAGTTAGCTTCTTACGCCTATTCCCTTAATGATACTAGATCTCATATTTAGTATGTAACTTTGCTAGTTTATTCCCATTCACTGTTATGTACATCGAGCCTAGTAGGGCCATTATCATTGTATTTGGTTCATTATTTCATGCCTATTCTTTCTTGTGCTTATCTCCTATTCCTTTTGCTAGGGCCATTTCATGAGTACTTAGAGAACTTGTTGAAACATTGGGCATAGCTTAATTAAGTTAATAAATATGTTGGCATAATTTGAATTGGCTATGATAGAGAATGATTTACATGCATATTAGTCTTGGACAAAAATGGTAAACTAGAATATTAAATCTAGTTTTGACATGAACTGTAAATGGGAATATTAAGGCTAAGATTTGGGGCATATATTGTATTATGAATTATGACCTTGATTTAGGCATGTAAGTTTAGGCTAAATCTATGATTAGGCAAGATAGGTAAATAGAGTTTTTGATATATATAATCTGCTAAATTTGTTATCTGCTAAATCCGTTAAATTGCCTAATCTGTTATCTGCTAAATCTGTTATATTGCCTAATATGCTAGATTTGTTCATCTGCTAAATCTGTCATCTGCTAAGTCTGCTGAAAATGCCTAATCCGTTATATGCTAAATCTACTAAATTGCTTAATCTGCTAAATCTGTTAAGTGGCCTAATCTGCGAAATCTGTTATCTGCTGAGTTGATATATTTAGTCTGTTATTGACATAATCTGAATTGGCTATAGTTATGAATAATTGACATGTATATTAGGCACGGGCATAAATGGTAAATTATTAATTAATTGGCCGTAAAGATAAACATAGCTAACTCGAGGTTAGATTGAGTTTGCAGCGTAATCCTGCCCAGAACCACCCGGCACATCCAGTGGCCGCAAACAATAGGTTCTAATGTGGAAAGTTAGTCATAACATGGTTGAAACCCGAGGTTAGACTCAGTTTGTGGCAGAAATCTGCCCGAAACCAACCGGCCTAACCAGTAGCCGCAAACTGAGAGGTCTGGGCATTAGTATTTAATTAATGAAAATCTGGGATAAATATGATGTCTAAAACGTTATGGGTGAATAGGGTTAAACCAATTGGACTAATGAATTTAACAAACCTGTTCCGTGAATCTGTAGGCCCAATTACAAAGTTAGACAAATCTGTAAATCTGTAAAATCTGTATTTCTGATCCGTTAGTCTGAAACTTGTCTGATCTGTGAACTAGTTGATCTGAACTCTGTATGTCTGAACTTGTAAACAAGTTAATCTAAAATTTGTTAGTCTGGGGGCACAAGGTTAGGAGGGAAAAATATTTGTGTCATCTGTTGTTTGGGACCCATATTAGTCAGTAACCCTTTCTGGTATCAAAACTTTGACCCAACAATAGGTACGGTCCGGGCACTCTTACTGAACTAATTATAAGCGGTTCATTATGATAATGGCGAGGGGTGTTGATGGTGCGTTCCAACCGGGTCATGTGCGTGCATGGATCCCGGTCTGCCTCTGAGGATGTAAGACGTCGTGACATCTGTAAATAGGCCTGTGCCAATTGGTTGTCACTTTAGGGAGTGATACACCTTATTGTGAAGCCGACACAGGGTATTTATGTTTAGGGAGCCGATCGCTTGGGGTAGGGTTTTAGGGTACACTTAGTTCTGTCTATTCTGTGGGTACCGTCTGTTTCTGTTGGGTGGTAACACCTGTCTATTTCTGTGTGGTACCGTCTGTTGGGGTGGTAAAGGCCCATTTACTAGTGTACACCTAATTCTAACATTCTGTTTCCGTAGGTATTATTCCGGTTCCGTTTCTGTCTCTGTTCGTGTGGTAAAGGCCCATTACTAGCATTTTGTTTCTGTACTTTCTGTTCGGGTGGTAAAGGCCCATTATTAGCATTATGTTTCTGTACCTTCTGTTAGGGTGGTAAAGGCGCATTATTCTGTTTCCGTTTCTGTTTAGACATTAGGGTAACACCTAATCCTGTTATAATAGTATTAGTGCAGAGAAGTGAAAAGTAATATCATCATGTTTCTTCTGTTTAACCTAAGTATATCTGTTATTCCTGTTTCCTGTTATCTCTCATCCAGTTTTATTTGCATGCCATGACATTATTATTTGTTCATAACTGAAAGTCACTGGACTTGCCAGACTTTATGTCTGACCCTTGTTGTTTCGCCTCTTTTCTTCCGTTTCCCTCCCCCGGGTTTTCAAGGAGGGAATACTCTAGCTTGATCCAGATCTTTCTTCCTGCTTGGAGTGCTTGAAGTGCTTAAAGTATGGCTTGTCTTTTTCTGGCATCTTTGGTGGGGATTATGATTTTAAAGTTTTGTACTCTGATGGCTTTTGAACAAGGATGATATATATGTACTTGAGTTTTTGGTAAAGTTGTAACCAAACTGATTTCTGTCCGCTGCAATAAAGTTATAAAGTTTTTCAAGTATTATTTTTATATCTGTCTTGTAATATTCTATTCTGTTTACTAAAATGCTCCATCAAAGTTAAGGCATTCCCTTTGTGACTGACCTTAACGGAGGTGAGGTGTTACACTTGGTATCAGAGCTGAAGGTTACCAGATTAGATAGAAGTTTTTGAAAACTATTTTCAAAAAGGTTTTAAAAAGGAAGTATTTTCAAAAGTAAGGTTTATTTTGAAAAACATAATCCCCAAAAGCCAGATATCTTTCTTCCGATTCTTTGTTTCGAATCCCTTCCTCTTACCCTTTTTAATCTTTTCTTCCGCATATAGATGTTTTTTTCTAAGATACGTAAGAACTTCCATACGGTGGAAGAAAAATCGCTTCATGGGACTGAGACGGTTATCAAAACTAGAAGGAAGGGGAGGACTTGTTGGTACCTTTGAGGTAGGAAAATTTCTGAGAAGGTTTAACTTCCTTATCTAATTAGTAAGAAGAACTCTTTCTGATTCTAGCATTTTTATTCTGTAGTAACAACCCGTATTTTTCAACAACCTGTAATAATGAAAATCGAGGCAGAATTTAATTATAAAATCTGAATCAAGGGAAACGGGCTATGCCATTGCGTTCGTCTCGGAAAAATACGCGAAATAGAGTCCGAGTTTTCGAAAATCGGAGTCCGTATGACCCAGTTAAGGCCCATTGAAGTTTTCAGAAAAATCCTAAGTAAAAACAGATTCAAATTTTAAAGAATTGGGCCAGCTGGGCCAAGGCGGGAAAACTCCCGCCAGGGGCCCCATGTCGACAGGCCTGTCGACAGGGTCCCCAGGGAGTCGACTGCCCTGTCGACAGCCCTGTCGACAGGGGGTAGCCAGGCAGATTAGCCTGGCGCACCTCTTTGGTTTGGGCTTGGTTTGGGCTTGGTTGTGTGGTCTGGTTCTGGAGAGTTCCTAAATCTGACGGGCCAAAATTCACCTAGGGTTAATCCTATGGTCTAAATCACTCTAATCTTCTATAAATAAGCCTCTAACCTACCCTAAATCATTCATTAATCACCCTAGCAACAAAACTATGCCAAAATCTAAACTCTCATGGCCTCCACCTAAAACCCTAGCCTCCAATCTCTTCATTAATAATTCCTAAGTAATTTTCCATGCATAAAAGCATATTTAGGCTTGTATGATCCTCCTTAGCTTGCATTAAAGGCTTGTTTTTCAATTGGCATCCTAAAGGAGGAGTCTTGATCAAGTTTGCTTGCATTTGGGGGTTTTAATTAGTTGCATAAGGGGTTTCTTGCATTTGTTATACTCATTTGAGTCCGCATAAGCATTGTAAGCCCTCTTACCTTCACTTTACAAACTCTAAAGTTAATGTTTGGTGAAAGTTGAGATTTATGTGAGTTTAGTTGATTATGCATGCTTATGCGAACTCGCTAGGCCATGTTTTATATGATTCATAAGTTATGCATGCATATGCGAGATTTCTATGCCATGTTTTACATGTTTCACAAGTTATGCATGCTTATGCGAGCTTATTACGCCATGTTCTACATGTTTAATGGATTATGCATGTTTATGCAAGTGTACTAAGCCATGATTTGCAAGTTTAACAAGTTGTGCATGTTTATGCAAGTTTAAAATGACTAGTTGTGCATGTTTTGACAAGTTGTGCATGTTCGACAAGTTATGCATGATTATGGTAATATGCAAGTTCACTATGCTAAGTTATGCATGTTTATGGTAATATGCAAGTTCACTATGCTAAGTTGTGCAAGTCTAACATGTTATGCATGTTTGTGGTAATATGCAAGTTCACTATGCTAAGTTGTGTAAGTCTAACATGTTATGCATGATTGTTGTGCAAGTTTGTCGTGTATGTTGTGCCAAGTTCCCTCTTCCTATCCTTTATGCGTTACTACGAATATGTAAGCGATAGAATGACGTTGGGGTTTTGGGGTAAACTTAAAATACATGAAAATATAAGATTTGGGAATTTACCTATTAAGTTAGGTCTACCCCTTGGGAATTTACCTATTAAGTTAGGTCTACCCAAGTAATTGTTGACTTGTAATTATGTTTTGAAATAAAGTGGACATGACACTTAGAAAACATAAGTGTGGCCAACTCGAGGTTGGGTTGAGTTTGTAGCGTAATTCTACCCAGAACCGACCGGCTTAACTAGTGGCTACAAACAATAGGACCCAATGTGGGAAGTTGGTCATGGGGTGCCAAGACCCGAGGTTAGACCAAGTTGTGGTGTAAAGCTACCCGGACCCGCCCGGCCTAACTAGTAACCACAACAAGGTCTAATGTGAGAGGTTAAGGTGCATTAAATTAATTAATGCCTCATGATTAGGGTTAAGTCAGGGTCCACTAATACTTAACCAATTTGGGGATTCGAGGGATTAGAATGTGGTTAAGTTATGAACTGTTGGTTACACTTAACTAGTTTAATCCATTTGGGAGTTCAAGGGATTAGAACGGGGTTAAGCCACACTTAACCAGTTTAATCCAGGATTAGTGAAGGGTTAAATCACACTTAACCTCCTTAGGAAACCCTAGCAGCGTGGTCTGTTCCAGCAGTAATCCCAGTTTGGTATCATTCACAACCCTAGGGGCTAGGCTAGGGCGGGGCACGATTACTGGACTGATGTAAGCGACCAAAGCGACGGCTGAGTGGTACAGCGGTGCGGGTCCGGCGGGCTACGGACGTGCACGTAGTCCGATGTTGGACAAACTCGAGGCACGGGTACCAGTAGGTTAGGGCTGTGCATTATTGCTTAAGTGTCTGGGGTCGACAACCGAGGGCTTGATACACCCAAAGGTGGGCCCAGCACAGACTACCTACATCCATATGTGGGCCGTATGGACATCAACACTTGACGTGTTAGGCTTATAGGGAGCCGATCGACTAGACCGTTGGGTTGGACCTTGTATTAAGGTCACCTCATGTTATTGGGCCAAAGCTTGGGCCAAGGGATCAATATCTGTTATGTTGGGTTGCTAGTACACCGTGGTGCAAAAACTTAACTTTGTTTATGCGATGACACCCCTATCTATCTTGTAGCTAATTTACCATGCCAGTATGTTGTTATCTATGATCATCTCAGTTTCCATCATGATGTTAACTTTATTAGTTTATAGACTGATCGTAGCAGGGCTTACTCAGTCTTTTTGACTGACCCGTTTTGTTTCGCCTCTTTTCTTCCGTTTCCCCCCCCCAGGTTCTCAGGGAGGGAATACAGGAGCCTAGCCTGGATCTTAGCTGCTTTCTTGGATAGCTCATGTATGCTTTGGACTTGGGCTCGCTATGGTTTCTTCCACTTTGGGGATAGCTACTATTATGTTTTCTTTTTCAGTTTCAGATGATGTTATTTCATGTACTAGACTTGTTTATTTGGGAAATTGACATTCTGATGTACCAGACTTGTTTTTGAAATGGTTTAAAAATCTTCCGCTGTTTTATTTACTTACTCTGTTTATTTACATATATATATATATATATGTCATGTCCTGCCTTGCTATATCATTATGCATGTTTACCAATAATGCCCCTCCAAAGCTAGTGCATTCCCTTGCGAGTGACCCTGGCGGAGGTGGGGTGTTACATTTGGTATCAGAGCATATGGTTTATGAGAAGGGATAAAAAGGTTTTTAAAACTTTTGAAAAACTATTTTCAAAACCAAGTATTAAGTATTTTCCAAAGAAAAGTCTAGTTGTTTTTAAAGGCTATTCCCCAAAAGCCATTAGCACTATCCTTTGACTCCTCGTTTGAACTCTTTTCTTTTCGTTTCCAGCATGTCCGATAATCTCATCTTGCCCGAAGGAGTAACGATACCCGATTGGTTTCGTCGGTACTTGGAAGTCACGGCACCGGTCCCGGGTGTCCCTAATGTTGTCTCCCCAGCCGAGGCCGCTGTTCCTCCTTCTCCTCCCGTAGCTGATGTTCCTCTTCCCCCTCAGCCTCCACAAGCGGATTTCGCGGAAACTTGCAAGAACTTTAAGAGGATGGGAGGCAAGAATTTTAGTGGAACAGAGACTTTAGTAGAGACAAGGAATTGGTTGAAAGAGACCGAAGATCTTTTAGCCGCCTTTGATATAGGTGACCGTAGGAAAGTTTTATTAGCAGTATGGTTGCTAAAGGAAGAAGCTGCACGTTGGTGGGTAGTCACCACCGCGACCAGGCCAATTGAGACTTGGGATGACTTTAGAGGAAGGTTTGGACTGAGATTCTTATCACTGAAGCAAGGGGACATGACTATTAGGGAATACATAGACAAGTTTAATCAACTGGCTCGTGTCGATTTAGACTTGGTTAATACAGCTCAGAAGAAGGCCCTACACTTTGCTCTAGGATTAAACGAGCCATTACGTGATTTGGCCCTGTCTCATATACCCTTGGGGGCGACTTTCGAGAGTTTGGTGAATTTGGCCCTACTTCAAGAAGAAGATAACAATGACAAGAAAGAGGTCAAGGCGAATGAGTCTCAAGGCAAGAGAGTAAATTCCGGGAAATGGGGCAAGAATATGAAATGTAACTTCTGTGGTACAGTTGGACATATAGCCAGGGAATGTAGGAAGAAGGAAAAAAGAAAGCGGGGCGAATGCTTCATTTGTGGTGAGTTTGGACATTTCAGCAAGGATTGCCCGAGGAAACAAGGGCAAGGTCAGACTCGGTGTGCAGGACTATCTGGAGGGCGAATTCATCCCCTCAACCCCGTTTTTCCAGCTCATGATAGAGGTAGTGTTTCTGTTGAAAATCTTGTTTACATTTTCTGATTTTCCCTGTTCAAACTTTGCTTGATTCTGGCACATCGCATAGTTTTATTTCATCTGATCTAGTTGAAAGTTTTGCACCTAAGTACTAGTGTAGTTGATGATCCCGTATGTGTTTCAAATCCAATTGGGGGTTCTGCCCGTTTGTTTGTGGTCTGAGTGGATTTGAAAATTTCTATCTTGAGTATAGAATTCTCGTGGGATGTTTTATTCTCAGTTTCAGGGGATATGGGTTGGTTTTGGGCATGGAATGGTTGTCCGGTTTTGGAGCCATTCTGGGTTTTTGTATATAGGGTTGTGAGGCTCATGATCCGCCTCGGTAATACCCTAGAAGTTTCTAGTAACCCTATGGGTCCCGTCATGTTATGTTATCTTGAATCCCTCAACTCGTCTATCGATAGTTTGCAATCTTTGAGGGTGGTCCGAGAATATCCTGATATCTTGGGTGAAGTGAAGGGGTTACCCTTAGACGTGGGATAGATTTCCGCATTATCTGGTTGGTAATACCAAGCCAGTTTCGTGGCCGGTTAGGCACATGACCTCACGAGGTGAGAGTTAAGGAAGCAAGTCAAGGAGTTGCTTGAGAAGAACTTCCTGAGACGAAGCATTTTCGAGTAGGGTGCTCCAGTAGTATTCGTTACTGATGTGGACAGTTTGTTTCGCTTATGTGTTGATTACCGTAAGATAACAGTTACCAAGGATCAATGATTTGTTTGATCAGCTTGTAGGAGCATCTGTTTTCTTTTGATCTAGCTACCGGATTCCATCAGCTTAGGATGGCTGAGGATGGAATTGACAAGACTGCGTTTAGGACTCTAGATGGGTTTTAGAATGGCTAGTCATGCTATTTGGTTTGACTAATACACCCGCATATTACGTGAACTGGATGGGTAGGGTGTTTAGGGAGTCCTTGAACAAGTTTGTCATGGTCGTCTTAGACGATATTTTGATCTCCCCAAAAGAACGAGGAAGAACATGCTATACATCTCAAGGAGGAGATGGATACGCTTAGACCCACCCGTGGAAGGTCAGGTTCTCCAAATGTCACTTTGGAGGAAAGAAGTTGGATTTCTTGGGCACATAGTTCCAAAGTAAGGCCTAGCGGTGGATTCCGCTAAAGTGGTTACGGTTTAAGACCGGAAAACTCTGAGGAGGGCAATTGAAGTAAGAAGCCTCCTCTGTTTGACTAGTTAGTTAGCATTCCCGGGGCTTAGACTTACTCTTCTGGATCAAGAAGGGGGTTTCGCAGGAAGAAGATCCGCAGTTGGTCAAGAACATGGACCAGTCGGTTCGAGGCGAGATGTTAAGTCACCTCACTAGATATATTATAGATGACAAGGGATGACTAAGGCACGATGAGAGATTATGTGTTCCTCGAGTAAAAGACTTGGTAAAGAAGGTTCTTGAAGATGCGCATCACTCGAGGAGGTGGCCGAGTTGGTCCCAGGATGCCTGTTGTGCCACCAGGACAAGGCCAAGTCATAGAAGCCCAGTGGGCCGTTATCTCCATCGGAGGTTCCGCAAGGGAAATGTGAAAACATCCCGATAGATTACGTGGATAGATTACCTAGATCAAAGAAAAGGGAATACGGGTATGGGGGTCATAATAGGTAGACTCACGAAGAGTGCTCATCTCAGTACCGGTGAAGAGCGAGGAGACTGCATCATAGTTAGAAACGGTTTACCCTCAAGAAGTTGGCCAGTTTTGAAATAGCCTACAGGAAGCCATGGGTAGGAAATTGAATCTAGGTATGGCCTATCACTCATAGGCGGATGGTTCATTTCGATTAAGCATGAGAAAATCACGTTTATAGGGCAATTGGCAACGTGGATTGGTATTTTCAAGAAAAGTTCTGCTGCGTGGAATACTTTATAGTAAGTGGACGAGATCCAGGATTCCCTAGTGAATTTTGGAGAGCTTGCATAAAATCATAAGGTTATAGTATGGTTAAGCCAAGGATACAGAAAGAAGAATAAGTGGAAAAGAAAGACGAGAGGCGATAATGAAATGAGTCCCAACTCGAATTTGGGAAATAGGAGTTAGGAAGCCAAGAAAGCATGAAGTAAAAGACAGTCAAAGCACAGTGGAGTTAAGCTCAAGGAAACGTGACTAAGAAGAATGAAGACTAGATACACGCATCATACCTTTTTAAAGAGTACATCCTTGATCCTTGTATTCCTGTGGAGCTTGCTTGCAAGTTATCTTTTGTATATATATCCTCTCGGTCCCATTCTCGATTTCTGTTGTAAACTCCATAAGGGGGTTAAGACTCATCGGTTAGTACTATATGTCAAAGTTTGAATGGATTTCTTGTAATCCAAAAAGAAGTTTGTCTAGTTTATCTAGTTTATCTATTTTATCGTGTCGATCTTCTCATGAGAACCTTAGGTAGAAACCCTTTTGGTTGAAACATGTGTTTGAAACATGTTATGCTTGATGGTTGCAAGTGGCTGCAAGTGTTTGCAAGTGGTTGCTCGTGGATGCATTATACACGATTAGGCACTAGATCGGCTCACACACTCTTCATGTTGCATATGCATGAGTGTTTATGTTTATCCATGATTGAAACTTGTCGTGTTATCACATGGATGTTGCATATGGGTGGATGTTATGTGCACTCATATAGATACTATGAATTTAGGAATTTGCATACATATGGATTCATTTCACTGACATACATATGCATTAAGGAGGTTTACTGTATCAGTAACCGCCTGATTTTCACTGACATACATATGCATTAAGGAGGTTTACTGTATTAGTAACCGCCTGATCTTTGCATTAGATAAGTACATATACACACACTTTTGCATATGTTCATACCACATTTAGAATCTTTTAAGGACAATGATTGCTCGTGGATGATGCTTTGAGTAGATGGATGATTGGATGGTAGGATACGTTCTTCCTAACTTGAAGATTTCGGGGACGAAATCCTTTAAGGAGGGGAGAATGTAACAACCCGTATTTTTCAACAACCTGTAATAATGAAAATCGAGGCAGAATTTAATTATAAAATCTGAATCAAGGGAAACGGGCTATGCCATTGCGTTCGTCTCGGAAAAATACGCGAAATAGAGTCCGAGTTTTCGAAAATCGGAGTCCGTATGACCCAGTTAAGGCCCATTGAAGTTTTCAGAAAAATCCTAAGTAAAAACAGATTCAAATTTTAAAGAATTGGGCCAGCTGGGCCAAGGCGGGAAAACTCCCGCCAGGGGCCCCATGTCGACAGGCCTGTCGACAGGGTCCCCAGGGAGTCGACTGCCCTGTCGACAGGGGGTAGCCAGGCAGATTAGCCTGGCGCACCTCTTTGGTTTGGGCTTGGTTTGGGCTTGGTTGTGTGGTCTGGTTCTGGAGAGTTCCTAAATCTGACGGGCCAAAATTCACCTAGGGTTAATCCTATGGTCTAAATCACTCTAATCTTCTATAAATAAGCCTCTAACCTACCCTAAATCATTCATTAATCACCCTAGCAACAAAACTATGCCAAAATCTAAACTCTCATGGCCTCCACCTAAAACCCTAGCCTCCAATCTCTTCATTAATAATTCCTAAGTAATTTTCCATGCATAAAAGCATATTTAGGCTTGTATGATCCTCCTTAGCTTGCATTAAAGGCTTGTTTTTCAATTGGCATCCTAAAGGAGGAGTCTTGATCAAGTTTGCTTGCATTTGGGGGTTTTAATTAGTTGCATAAGGGGTTTCTTGCATTTGTTATACTCATTTGAGTCCGCATAAGCATTGTAAGCCCTCTTACCTTCACTTTACAAACTCTAAAGTTAATGTTTGGTGAAAGTTGAGATTTATGTGAGTTTAGTTGATTATGCATGCTTATGCGAACTCGCTAGGCCATGTTTTATATGATTCATAAGTTATGCATGCATATGCGAGATTTCTATGCCATGTTTTACATGTTTCACAAGTTATGCATGCTTATGCGAGCTTATTACGCCATGTTCTACATGTTTAATGGATTATGCATGTTTATGCAAGTGTACTAAGCCATGATTTGCAAGTTTAACAAGTTGTGCATGTTTATGCAAGTTTAAAATGACTAGTTGTGCATGTTTTGACAAGTTGTGCATGTTCGACAAGTTATGCATGATTATGGTAATATGCAAGTTCACTATGCTAAGTTATGCATGTTTATGGTAATATGCAAGTTCACTATGCTAAGTTGTGCAATTCTAACATGTTATGCATGTTTGTGGTAATATGCAAGTTCACTATGCTAAGTTGTGTAAGTCTAACATGTTATGCATGATTGTTGTGCAAGTTTGTCGTGTATGTTGTGCCAAGTTCCCTCTTCCTATCCTTTATGCGTTACTACGAATATGTAAGCGATAGAATGACGTTGGGGTTTTGGGGTAAACTTAAAATACATGAAAATATAAGATTTGGGAATTTACCTATTAAGTTAGGTCTACCCCTTGGGAATTTACCTATTAAGTTAGGTCTACCCAAGTAATTGTTGACTTGTAATTATGTTTTGAAATAAAGTGGACATGACACTTAGAAAACATAAGTGTGGCCAACTCGAGGTTGGGTTGAGTTTGTAGCGTAATTCTACCCAGAACCGACCGGCTTAACTAGTGGCTACAAACAATAGGACCCAATGTGGGAAGTTGGTCATGGGGTGCCAAGACCCGAGGTTAGACCAAGTTGTGGTGTAAAGCTACCCGGACCCGCCCGGCCTAACTAGTAACCACAACAAGGTCTAATGTGAGAGGTTAAGGTGCATTAAATTAATTAATGCCTCATGATTAGGGTTAAGTCAGGGTCCACTAATACTTAACCAATTTGGGGATTCGAGGGATTAGAATGTGGTTAAGTTATGAACCGTTGGTTACACTTAACTAGTTTAATCCATTTGGGAGTTCAAGGGATTAGAACGGGGTTAAGCCACACTTAACCAGTTTAATCCAGGATTAGTGAAGGGTTAAATCACACTTAACCTCCTTAGGAAACCCTAGCAGCGTGGTCTGTTCCAGCAGTAATCCCAGTTTGGTATCATTCACAACCCTAGGGGCTAGGCTAGGGCGGGGCACGATTACTGGACTGATGTAAGCGACCAAAGCGACGGCTGAGTGGTACAGCGGTGCGGGTCCGGCGGGCTACGGACGTGCACGTAGTCCGATGTTGGACAAACTCGAGGCACGGGTACCAGTAGGTTAGGGCTGTGCATTATTGCTTAAGTGTCTGGGGTCGACAACCGAGGGCTTGATACACCCAAAGGTGGGCCCAGCACAGACTACCTACATCCATATGTGGGCCGTATGGACATCAACACTTGACGTGTTAGGCTTATAGGGAGCCGATCGACTAGACCGTTGGGTTGGACCTTGTATTAAGGTCACCTCATGTTATTGGGCCAAAGCTTGGGCCAAGGGATCAATATCTGTTATGTTGGGTTGCTAGTACACCGTGGTGCAAAAACTTAACTTTGTTTATGCGATGACACCCCTATCTATCTTGTAGCTAATTTACCATGCCAGTATGTTGTTATCTATGATCATCTCAGTTTCCATCATGATGTTAACTTTATTAGTTTATAGACTGATCGTAGCAGGGCTTACTCAGTCTTTTTGACTGACCCGTTTTGTTTCGCCTCTTTTCTTCCGTTTCCCCCCCCCCCCCAGGTTCTCAGGGAGGGAATACAGGAGCCTAGCCTGGATCTTAGCTGCTTTCTTGGATAGCTCATGTATGCTTTGGACTTGGGCTCGCTATGGTTTCTTCCACTTTGGGGATAGCTACTATTATGTTTTCTTTTTCAGTTTCAGATGATGTTATTTCATGTACTAGACTTGTTTATTTGGGAAATTGACATTCTGATGTACCAGACTTGTTTTTGAAATGGTTTAAAAATCTTCCGCTGTTTTATTTACTTACTCTGTTTATTTACATATATATATATATATGTCATGTCCTGCCTTGCTATATCATTATGCATGTTTACCAATAATGCCCCTCCAAAGCTAGTGCATTCCCTTGCGAGTGACCCTGGCGGAGGTGGGGTGTTACATTAAGTCTCTGCACTTTAATCTAGTCTTATTTCTGATTCCACTGTAGTATCAAAACCTATAAGGGTTACGACTCATCTGTTTGTGATAGGTTGGGTTTTGAGGGCATCTGTGTTAGGCGTTAAGATGACTGTGACACATACATTTCGGGGTTTTTTTGGATATGTTTAGGCTTTCTCAAGCTTAGTTTCCTAAAAATCATTTGATAATCTGATCTGTACCAGTAGTCTGTAAGTATCCGAATATTTCTGTAAAGGATAGAGGTTTTTACTCGAATCGTGGAGTAGATTTCCAGCTTGGACATTGTTTAATGGGAGTAATTCTCTGAGTGTCAATCTGATGTTGATTTCGGTCTTCGGGGTTGAGTTAGGGAACTATTTTCTTAACCGATGTCTGATAGGAACAGAGCTCTTGTTTTAATCGTACTTGCTTCTATCACTCAGTTGTATCCTATCGATCGAATCTTCGACCTTTAGGTAGAAACTATTGGGTGTAACCATGTGTTTGAGACATGATATGTTTGATGGTTGCAAGTGGTTATAAGTGGTTGCAAGTGGTTGCTAGTGGCTGCTCGTGGATGCATATACACACACACTAGGCACTAGATCGGCTCAAAAACACTCTCATACTGCATATGGATGTGTGTGCATTTTTTTTAATCCTTATGAATGCAAAATGGTTGACTCAGCACTTGGATGTTGCATATGAATTAATGGTTGTGCACTCATATAGAAATGATATGTATCAAATAGGAAAATTGCATACATGTTGGACTCATTGCACTGACATAATTCGCATTAAGGAGGTCAACTGAATCAGTAGACTGCCTGATCTTTGCATTAGATAAGAAACATATACACACACTTTTGCATATGTGCATACAACATTAGAAGTTTCTAAGGACAATGGATGCTTGTGGACGATGGTTGAGTAGACGGGTGATTGGATGGTAGGACACATTCTTCTTAACTCGAAGATTTCAGGGACGAAATCCTTTAAGGAGGGGAGAATGTAACACCCCGTATTTTCTGTGAACGTATAAGTAACAAATTAAAGTATACTTAGTTTATAGGAGAAGAATTAAGGGAAACGGGTTGCTCCATTGCGTTCGTCTCGAAATTCTGCTTGAGATATAGTCTGAGTTTGCGTAAAACGGATACCGTATGAAGGAGATATGGATGAACGAAGTTAGGCAGAAAAACAGGAAACAGGCCAGAAATGCACTGGCGCACTTATGAAGTGCGCCAGCACAAAAATACACTGGCGCACTTGGGAAGTGCGCCCATGTCAAGCCAGAAACCTACACAGGGTTCTAGAGAGTTCTAATGACGATTTTTGATGTGCTGGACATACCTGATGGCTTCTAGGGTGATCTAATGGTTCTGAAACACTCTCCACTCCTATAAATATGTGATTAACCTAACCCTAATTCATAGAATATTGTCTATGACACCATTATGCTACCAAACTCTCTCTTAAACCCTAGCCGCCGCCTCTAAATCTAATCTCAAGTGTTCATTCACAATTCAAATTAAAGTTTAGAGCTGCAACAACAAGCGAAGAAGATTAATCAGCGTTTCTTCATCAAATTCGATTTATAATCCTTTTCTTTAGCCACGAAAGGCAAGTACAGTTATTTTCCGATATAAACGTTAATTATGATTGTGACATGAATTGTAAATCTGAATCTGAGGTTATGTTCGTTCTGTTCTGTTTAGATCTATCTTATTCTGTGTCTCTTTCTTCTTTCTGTTCTATAGCCAGGCTACTACGAGCCTGCGCCGAATCTCATAAGAGATTAACGCACGAACGCTAAATTTTGGGACAAATAATGAATAATGCATAATTGGACATGAAACTATTGCCTATGACTATGATTCATGCCTATGAGACTATTGCCTATAACTATGATTCATGACTATGAGACTATTTCCTATGACTATAATTCATGACTATGAGACTATTGCCTATGACTGTGATTCACGCCTATGAGACTATTGCCTATGACTATGATTCATGACTATGAGACTATTGCCTATGACTATGATTCACGCCTATGAGACTATTGCCTATGACAGTGAATAAGAAACTATTGTGATTTGTCGCCCATGACTATTGTAGTTAGTTTCTTACGCCTATTCCCTTAATGATACTAGATCTCATATTTAGTTTGTAACTTTGCTAGTTTATTCCCATTCACTATTATGTACATCGAGCCTAGTGGGGCCATTATCATTGTATTTGGTTCATTATTTCATGCCTATTCTTTCTTGTGCTTATCTCCTATTCCTTTTGCTAGGGCCATTTCATGAGTACTTAGAGAACTTGTTGAAACATTGAGCGTAGCTTAATTAAGTTAATAAATATGTTGGCATAACTTGAATTAGCTATGATAGAGAATGATTTACATGCATATTAGTCTTAGACAAAAATGGTAAACTAGAATATTAAATCTAGTTTTGACATGAACTGTAAATGGGAATATTAAGGCTAAGATTTGGGGCATATATTATATTATGAATTATGACCTTGATTTAGGCATGTAAGTTTAGGCTAAATCTATGACTAGGCAAGATAGGTAAATAGAGTTTTTGATATATATAATCTGCTAAATCTGTTATCTGCTAAATCCGTTAAATTGCCTAATCCGTTATCTGCTAAATCTGTTATATTGCCTAATTTGCTAGTTCTGCTATATTACCTAATCTGCTAGATCTGTTCATTTGCTAAATTTGTCATCTGCTAAGTCTGCTGAAAATGCCTAATCCGTTATATGCTAAATTTGCTAAATTGCTTAATCTGCTAAATCTGTTAAGTCGCCTAATCTGCGAAATCTGTTATCTGCTGAGTTGATATATTTAGTCTGTTATTGACATAATCTGAATTGGCTATAGTTATGAATAATTGACATGTATATTAGGCATGGGCATAAATGGTAAATTATTAATTAATTGGCCACAAAGATAAAATTGGCTAACTCGAGGTTAGAATGAGTTTGCGGCGTAATCCTGCCCGGAACCGCCCGGCACATCCAGTGACTGCAAACAATAGGTTCTAATGTGAGAAGTTAGTCAGAACATGCTTGAAACCCGTGGTTAGACTCAGTTTGTGGCAGAAATCTGCCCAGAACCAACCGGTCTAACCAGTAGCCGCAAATTGTCAGTCTAATGTGAGAGGTCTGGGCATTAGTATTTAATTAATGAAAATCTGGGATAAATATGATGTCTAAAACGTTTTGGGTGAATAGGGTTAAACCAATTGGACTAATGAATTTAACAAACCTGTTCCGTGAATTTGTAGGCCCAATTACAAAGTTAGACAAATCTGTAAATCTGTTAAATCTGTATATCTGATCCGTTAGTCTGAAACTTGTCTGATCTGTGAACTAGTTGATCTGAACTCTGTATGTCTAAACTTGTAAACAAGTTAATCTGGAATCTGTTAGTCTGGGGGCACAAGATTAGGAGGGAAAATACTTGTGTCATCTGTTGTTTGGGACCCATATTAGTCAGTAACCCTTTCTGGTATCAAAACTTTGACCCAACAGTAGGTAGGGTCCGGGCACGCTTACTGAACTAATTATAAGCGGTTCATTCTGATAATTGCGAGGGGTGTTGATGGTGCGTTCCAACTGGGTCATGTGCGTGCATGGATCCCGGTCTTTCTCTGAGGATGTAAGACGGCGTGACATCTGTAAATAGGCATGTGCCAATTGATTGTCACTTTAGGGAGTGATACACCCTATTGTGAAGCCGACACAGGGTATTTATGTTTAGGGAGCCGATCGCTTGGGGTAGGGTTTTAGGGTACACTTAGTTCTGTCTGTTCTGTGGGGTACCGTCTGTTTCTGTTAGGTGGTAACACCTGTCTGTTTCTGCGTGGTACCGTCTGTTGGGGTGGTAAAGGCCCATTTACTAGTGTACACCAAATTCTAACATTCTGTTTCCGTAGGTATTATTCTGTTTCCGTTTCTGTCTCTGTTCGAGTGGTAAAGGCCCATTACTAGCATTCTGTTTCTGTACTTTCTGTTCGGGTGGTAAAGGCCCCATTATTAGCATTATGTTTCTGTACCTTCTGTTAGGGTGGTAAAGGCCCATTATTCTGTTTCTGTTTCTGTTTAGACATTAGGGTAAAACCTAATCCTGTTATACTAGTATTAGTGTAGAGAAGTGAAAAGTAATATCATCATGTTTCTTCTGTTTAACCTAAGTATATTTGTTATTCCTGTTTCCTGTTATCTCTCATCCAGTTTTATTTGCATGCCATGACATTATTATCTGTTCATAAATGAAAGTCACTGGACTTGGCAGACTTTATGTCTGACCCTTGTTGTTTCGCCTCTTTTCTTCCGTCCCCCCCCCCCCCCAGGTTTTCAAGGAGGGAATACTCTAGCTTGATCCGGATCTTTCTTCCTGCTTGGAGTGCTTGAAGTGCTTAAAGTATGGCTTGTCTTTTTCTGGCATCTTTGGTGGGGATTATGATTTTAAAGTTTTGTACTCTGATGGCTTTTGAACAAGGCTGATATATATGTACTTGAGTTTTTGGTAAAGTTGTAACCAAACTGATTTCTATCCGCTGCAATAAAGTTATAAAGTTTTTCAAGTATTATTTTTATATCTGTCTTGTAATATTCTATTCTGTTTACTAAAATGCTCCATCAAAGTTAAGGCATTCCCTTTGTGAGTGACCTTAACGGAGGTGGGGTGTTACACACACATTAGGCGCAACCCCTTCACCAGGAGGGTAAATGAAGCTGAATGGTCATGCCGCTTCAGCATGCCACAGATGCCGCTCTATGATGGCACAACCGACACCTCTACCTTCTTAAATCAATATGAATAGAAAATGGACTCGAGCTAGGGCAATGATCCGGTCAAATGCAAGTGATTCCCAGTCTTCTTATCAGGAACCACTTTGTTATGGCTCTCTCGCCTCCCACTCGATTCCATTAACAACTTCAGCCAATTAGCAGCAGAATTGGTCAAGCAATTCAGAGTGCACATCCCGACTCCGAAGAATGCCCTCACCTTGTATAACCTATGCCAAGGACCCGCCGAGTCGCTCAAAAGCTTGCTCTCCCAGTTCAATGCCGCACTCGCCGAGGTCAAGGTTTCAGATCCTTGCACCGTACTCTGTCAACTAGCCAAAGGTGTCCTCCCTCCTTCCGAATTCGGGGCATGGATCGATTGGAAGCAGCCAAAAAGCCTCGATGCTTTCCATGAAAAGGCTAGGCAATACTTATGTCAAGAAGAGGCGAGACGAAACCGACTCCCTAGGGCCGGTCTTCCCAACAATCCACATGCGGGTGCCATAAATGACAACGTCAAAGGGAAACAGATAGTAAACCTCTTTGATAAGGACACAGTGGCAGGCCCCCACAAACGAAGACCAAATAGCAGTAGGCAAGGCGGCCGCAACAACGACCAAGTTTCTACGGAATCCAAAAAGCCCAGCTCTCACTGGACATACAATTCTACACCCCATTGAACAAAGACTTGGAAACAATCTACCGACAAACGTGCAACACGCTTCGATACAAGAAACCATACAACAAGGAGTCCACTAATCATGAGAAGAAGACCGGCAAGTACTGCCGATACTACGACATGTACGGGCACAATACCAATAATTGCCCTCAATTCAAAGACGTAATCGAGAAGCTTATCCGCGAGAAGCACCATGAGCAGTACGTCCAAAGAACATGATGACTCTCACCGGCACTAAGCAGAATTCCGGCAAAACCTAATATTGGCCGCAATTGACACTAGTACCTCTCACCCGCCCCGAGTAGCGGAGGACCCACTGGAAACGGATCTCCTTCCACTTGTGGACCCCGCAGCTACTGCGGCTCAAGCACAGATTCACACGCTTAATAAGAAATATGATAATGCAGCTCTCGCGCTAGGCATTGAAGATCAACATCACCCTTATGTGCTAACTTCAAAAAAAATTCAATGCATCATTGTTCTACATCAGATTGCTTAGAACCACGCCCGCTAGCGGCATAACGCATCAAAAATTTCCTCTTTCGAAGCTAATGGCCCACGGCGAGGAAGGAGATTCAACCTCATTAAAAACATCGCCATCCACTCCAATATTCGCATGGCGACAGCAACAATAACAGAAAGGAAATGATGATCAAACAATCATCACTTACGACCAAGGAACACGGTAACAAACCGAATTCGTGTAACCAACCTTCTACTCGGAAGAGCCCAACTGTCACCGCTCGCAACCAAAGTCCCACTCTTCCAGCAACTAGTCAGACCAAAGTACCTCTAAATCCGGGTGCGCACCAGCTCGCCCAAACTCGACAGCTATACCAAAACCAGACCTCCTCCGAATTACGTCACTTGAGGGGAGCATCAAAAGAATGATCAAGAATCCTACCACCGATTTGAAAGCCTGACTGGAGCGGTGGGAGGAAGCTTTCAATACCTTCCTCTCCAGATAAGAAGCATTTCATATCCGACTAGCCAAGCATACATTATGAAAGCAAGTACCGATGCTCCTCCACCATTGACCCAGGACTTGGGGGCAGCCCTGCAAACTAACCGACTAGCCGACATCACTCCTCGGAATGGTGCCGGTCTCGATACACTCGGGGGCACCCCTAATCCCGACATCGCTCCAACTCGATGCGCTTCGATTGGTCAGGCTTTGCAGTTGGAAATGTTGCTCAAGCACTAACGCGCACAGCTTTGTATGGTACTTGTCCCATAGTTTCATGAGTTAGAATTGCACTCGATGTGGCCCCTACAGTTGGAGTCCAATAGGACCTTCCTCTCAATCATCCGACTCCCAACATGGACGTTAGCACTAGGGGCACCAATGCAACTATGGGCAATCAAAATCAATTGCTTTCTATCAAAAATGGGCCAGAGATCGCAGGTGTCATCCATTGGTAGACTCCAGGAATTATCCATTCATTAGGATCGCACGCAAAGCTAAGTGGCCCAGGCACTCCAACACACCACATGGGGAATTCCATGAAGGCACGACTGAACTCTAACCTCGACAATATCAAGGTCATCACGAGAAATGGAACGCGTCATCCCGGCCATCCCCGGCTTTGACGCTCAAGCCCCAGCTAGGCGGACTCAAACTGCTATGAGTCCACACTTATCGCCTATGCTTCTAGCATGCAACTGGGCCCAAGTTCAATTCAACCGACTTCCACAACATCATGCAACTGAAGTTGGAGACTCCCAGATTGCCAAAGGCCTTCCGCCAAGAAGGTGCGCTAGGCTCCAAAGTCCAGGACTAGATCACGACCTCTATAATGCGACGGGAGCCCAACCTCCGATTGTTGCCAACACAATCCATGGATTGTAAGGGAATCGCGGGGGCACGCCCACGGCGTCTGCAAAAGTAGTACGAGGCGTAACCCATTCACTTCGGCTAGCCATAATACCAAATGGCTCCGGTGGTGCCAGCACTTCGACATGCTGACGCCGTAAAATGCACGCAGTTCCCCGTCCTTATCCAAGACGGCTCTATTATGGTTCCCTCGACTTCCACCATGAACTATCTCGACTCTCGAGTAAACCGCCAAAAGAATGGTCCCGCAATCCAGGATGCACGTTGTGATACCCAGAAACACCTTCTTAGTCTCGAACAGTTACCAAGGCATCTGTGAGCTCTTAAAGGCCACCTTGCAAAATCCAACACCGCCTTTGCTGAAGTCATGGAACTCACTCCTCGAGTCATGCTCGTCCACTTACAAAGGGAATGCCACCTGGTTCCAAACTTGGGGCATGGACCGATAAAAAACAATCAAGGATTCAGAAGATCTTCCAAACGAATGCCGACTGCTTCCTATGCAAATTTTTTGCATAAAGGAATCAAGCTCCTACCCTCAACATCCTACCTCGTGATAACGCCCAGAACTCCAACAACTTCGTTTCCACAACCCTGCACAATCTTGCTTCCGCCGACAGCGTCAAAGGTAGTCGCAACAATAAAGGGAAGCGCCTTCGACTTTTTTTTCCGCAGCTATACTGCTTTTAGGGACACCCCCGGGAAAATCCATCTCGCAGCTTGCAATCCCCATCCATGCAAAAGTCCAGGACCTAAACGTCCGTTGAGCGCACCAAGGGACTCTACAGGATATTTTCGGTTCTAAAGCATCCGCGGATACAACACGAACATGTTCCGCTGCTTCCGGAACAACATCAAGGAACTCATCCGCTACTCATTGAAGATTCCTACTGCACAGGATCTCTGAGCCACTCGACGCTCATCGAGGGTTCCCACTACGTGGAGCCTTCGAGCCACTCGATGCTCATCGGAAATCCGCACTTCATGGGATCTCCGAGCCACTCGACGCTCCTCAAAGATTCCCACTAAACATAACTTCGACTGACAATTAATCCCACAAGATCATCCCTCGGTCTCATCAGGACTATGGCAACAATAAGCATCCATGCCTCACAACTCGCCTCACGTGGGTCGCCTTTTGCCTCGATCTAGTTGATATCAGGCTTCAAGTGCTGTAAGCCTTCCAAATGGCTTTTGTCCGACCTATAGTCAACCATTACGACTAATTCGTATACACGGGCGCGCTGCACTGGATCAACATCTCCGACCCGGGAACCGTTTCCTTGGATTAAGCTTTAATCCGCAACGAGTACCTCGATACTTCAACTCCAGAGTCCGCCATAAGGACCTCAACATCGGCAACCTCATCTTACAACGTGTCCTTCGTCCACCAGCGACCTCGCCCCTCGATAAGGAAGGCCCACACTCATATACGGAAGCTCAGCGATGGAACTTTCAATCCCTCGACCATGGACGGAGCCGAACTCCCAAGGGCATGGAACAACGAACATCTTCACCTCTACTCTACACAACTTAGTGTACAATAAATTCAGGCCTTTCAACAATGTTTTGCTTTCCTGCAATTCGAGGCGTTGCAAAGGCTACTACTACCAGAGATATCCGTAGAAGTGATGTTCAGTTTGCTGTCTCCCTTCCATGTTTGCTCCATGCATGACATGTTTGGTTAACCCTAATAACCAGCTTGCACTCAAACTTCCGACCACCATACCCGCCCCTAATATTGGGGTCGGCACCGCCGTCTCAACCGCGAACCAACCCCGCGGCCTGACAACATTGGCAACAATCGGTGCCCCGAGCACGGGAGCCGTCCTCGTCACTCGAGTTGCCAGCCCACGGTGCGACCGAGTATAAATAACCTATAACTCGAATCGTTCGCCCAATTCCCACGCGACTTGGGGCCTCCCAACATATAGCCAGGAGAGATGTACATTTTCCCTGGTTATGGGTACCTGTCGAATCTCGGAACAGCACCGAAACCGACGTTAAATTGTTTTCTCGAAGCCCTAAAGGCTTAGGTGCAGCTCATGGCCATGATCGGACCGTAAGCGCTGATGATCGGAGCTTTTCTCCAGTGAATAAACGGCGCCGTCACACGCTCGAACCCGATGAACGATGAGAGAACCACCCTCTGGACTGACTGCATAACGCGACATCATATGCCTCCGCTACTCTTGAGTTTAATCCCGGGCAACCCAAGAAAAAACAGCAGGCGCTTTAACCGGGCTTCACAAACTACGGGTTTCCTGAGCTGGAGGAAACTTACTAGAAGCCTGCGCTCTATCACACCCCTCTGGAGCAATGACCCATAGCGCGGTACTCTATCACGCCCCTCTGGAACAACGACCTAGAGCGTGGTACTCAATTCCGCCCCTCTGGAACAACAACCCGGAGCGCGGCACTCAATCATACCCCCCGGAATCACCAGCCTGGGGCACAACACTCACAATCGCTTTTTTGTTAAATGTAACGATAAGTATGCCAATGCAAGTACGGGACGCCCGAAAACATGGAAGGAACATCCAAACGTTAACAAAAAATGCGATCTTTACTAATTCATTTTCCATTTCACACACACGCACACATTAAACAGATTACATGTCTAACATCTCTTCTCTCTGATGACGGGGTATTCATAAATACCACACCATGTCTTTAAGGACAAAAAGCGAGGACCACACTCGCATATACTATTGGTTCACTTAACCCAAGGCATCTTTAATTCCTTTAACAATTACTGATGCTACTCATCCTTTTCTTTTCTTTTCTCTCGTCTATACAGGTTTGATACCGGCAGGTCACCACCATTGACGGACCCTTTCTTTCTAGAACCGCTTCCTCCTCCTCTACTCTACACAAGAGTATTGGATTCATTTCGATGTGCACCTTTTGCCATCATCCCCGCCGCTTGTAATCATCATAACCTCCCAGAGAGAAACACATGGCAACGACTTAGGGACGATGTAAGAAGCAAGGGCCAAACCATCATAGGTGTCTCCCCAAGCCTTCTTGGTGCCTAACTCCGCTTTCTTCTCAGCATCTTCGGCAGTCTTCCGATTAGCTAAGTGCCTGGCCCGAAGCCACATAATGGCATCCGCTACAAGTGTGATAAGGGACCTCTTGCCCTCTTCTAGCGGGCATCACCGACAGCTCTCCTTCTTCCTAGCATACTCAGAGGCCCTCTCCTTCTCCGCCTCAGCATCGGCCTACCTTTTCGCCACCACAGCAACAGATTTCTCCTGGGCATCCTGACTAGGCTTTGCCCGGGTACCTTGTATGGCAGCCTCATCCTGTCCTCTTCCCCTCCGACTTTGCCACCAGCCGGGCTTCCAGATTCTCCACCCTAGCTTGCATTGCTTGCCCATTTACACCAGCTACGCCCGTTGCATGAGCACTTCGACCAGTCACAACTTCTCCTCCTCCAAGGAGGATCATATAAACATGGGACCCTAAAGCCATGGGTTCTCCTACTTCTCCAGATTGTTCCTGCTGTGACTATAACTGGGACCCGAACGCTTGAGGAAGTACGGGGGAAAAGCCCGGCGTCACCTCCGCTCAAAGGGCAAGTACACGAGCGTGGGGGCAATCTCCTACCCATCTCCACACCTGTTTACTCATCACAGGACCTAAGGAGGATCTCCACCAGCTTCCACGCTGGCATTTCCATCACCACAGTCGTGAGGGCAACCATTCTAAGGAGGAACGTACACCTCGCCACGAGAAGGTCCCGAACCCAAAACCTTGGGTCTCGGAAACTTCTAACCTCCCGGTAGTACTGGGCAGACCAGGTATAAAGGCCCAAACCAAAGGACAAAGGAAGCAATACGATCACAGTTCCCCGAGGAACTGGAGAAATTAGATAAATTCTCAATATGCAAATTAAAAAAATCCATATTTCAGTGCAAGTTCTCGGGTTTCCATAGTCGGTTCATTGGGTTCGCAAGGTCTCAGCGCCCTGCCAGCAAACTCATACTTAAACGCAACATGAAGCTAACTCACACCCCTTGATGCATACCTACAAGAGCATCTAAACGCGGCGACGACACCTAGTTTGGATAACTATGGCAGTAGTTACCGGTAAATGTCAGCACCATTTTCCGACTCGGGTAACGACCCCGAGATAATTGGGTTGGAGACTAACGACTCAACCATATGCCCGCATCTTGCGCACGTATCCGAGTAATCAATCCGAATAAGTTCATGTCCAGAATCATTCGCCAACCAATTGTGTTAGGTTCAACTTCAATTATTGACCAGGCATGAAACATCGAGCAACGATCCGAGCCTGCTAGCTCGTATCTGACGTCGAGAAGAATCTAGCAAGTACCCGGGCCTGGGGCAACCCTCTACGGATTGTCACACCGGCCTGGCAATCTCATGACCCGATCAAATCCCCTAAAGTCTGAGCACTGGCATCATCTTCACAGCATCCTATGGAACCAACATCTTTAGAGCACCTTCACCTTGCCACGAAGGAAATCCGGAGCTAGAGTTCAGGCCTTGAAGGCTTCTCAGCTTCCATCATTACCTGGACTCTACAAAAAGCTTACTCTCCGGGATATGGTGGCAGCCTTTAGCCTCAACAACTAACGCCACGGCCATCACCAACCGCCAGAGCAACACCTAAGTTAAGATGCGACTGCATCATGGTTAGGATATTGATCGGATCCCAAGACTAACCGCTTAACTATGTGTTGATATCTTACACAAGCATTCAAGCTGACGATCCAAGCAGGTCCATTCCTTGAGGACCACGTCGCGAGACCAAAAATCACTAATCGTTGTCTGCTCATATGGCGCCATGCGAAGGTTCAAGTTTACTAACTCAATATCGAAGACATGGTTCGACAAAGTCGTGGGAGTGCGAAGTTATGTCTCATGCTCCCGTGCGTCGGCTTAGTTGTCATGTCCTCAACCAAGATTCGACCTCCTAAAGGGCGTGAAAGATTTAATAAGTATTTAGGGGCACAAAGTCCAATCCCGTATTCACACATGCTTGGCAACCTTTATCCAAATTCTTGATCCCGTTTCCCAAGATCCGCCGCTCCACGTTCTTGGGTACCAGATCCGAAAGCCCTCTTACTTTCCACATCTCTCTTCCCTTCTCCCAAAAACCTAACAATACCTCGAACAACCAAAGTACAAAAGAATTATTTTGTCATCCTCCAAGCCTTACAATGATTTTCTATCCGGAGAAGAGGAGAAAGGAAGTAACTACAATCAGGGGATCGGTATGCCCCAAATGAACGTTCCAAGGTCGGAATTCGAGATCGTACACCTAAATACGGCTACATCCACTTATCTTTGAAGCACTAGCTACCAAGTCAATCACGACTCAACGACCACTTGCATATTCACCAAATGTTCAATCATTAAAGCGCGCGCGTACGCACATCCCCTGCAAGTGTCAAGTCACCTAAAACGCGCAACGACGACACTATGCGGGTACTAAGCAGTGCGAGTGCGACACCAAACCAACAGCGGCTCACTCACAATTCCCAACGAGCATGCCCGCTAACTAACATGTCTTTCCGATAACTTGCAGGATAAATCTGCAACCCAACTATCATCTCAACTTTCATTCCAAAGCACATCATGTCAAGACAAGACGTACTTTGTGGGGCAAATGATAACCGTCCTTTTGGTCCGGTCACCAAAAGTACTCAAGACATGCTCGACTCAACATATCGCATGATATTACAGCCCAGAGGTGTCGCCAATATCATCCGGGGGCCAGTATCAGAAGACTTGAGTTTGGCCACTAGCAGGATGTCTCATCCCTCGGACGCAACCTCCATCAGTATCCATCTGCATCTGAGCCGAAGGCGAGCCATGCTTCGAGCCGAAGGCGAGCCGTCAAGCGGGTCCGGGCGCAGCGCCGGTGGGGGTCCATGCCGAAAGCTTAGATTCCTTCACTTCGGACCAGCTAAATGATGGATTCCTTGACTTCGTGCTGAGGAGCTTCGACGCCCCAAAAGAACCAATATGTTGCGCCAACGAACCTAGGCCACGTCCCCTCCAAACAAACTTTGCACCCTGCCAAGGTGCGAAATTTCGTACCTCCACCCCAGTACGAATTTTCCATGGCCGACAGTTGGAGGCGCGAATTTCCTGAAGATGGTTCCCATTTCTACCTACTCCTACCTAACCATTTCTTATAAATACCCCACTACCTCACACTTCAAAGGAGAGAGATTCTTGGGCTTTGAGACCTCCATAAAGCTTCATTAATGGCATCTCCTCTTTGAGGACGAAGAAGGGTAAACTTGCCCATTTTACAATTTCTTGCAAATACGACTATTATAGCTTCATATATCATAGTCAACGAATGTAATGAGAGGATCTCAACCTTGTAATCTTTCAAGTGATCAATAAAATTCCTACAACTTTTCAAAGTGGACGTAGGCCCTCCTTGAGGCCGAACCATTATAAATCTCTTGTGTTATTTACTATTTATGTTCTATAATATGTTCTTGTCTATGCGACCATATATATAATTCCTAGTAATTAGGAATCTTTGGTGTTTGCGACATTTTTTGCTGTCAACAATTGTGAACTGTGTTTTAAATGACATTAATTCTTTAATCCAGTTAAAGACAAGATTACATGTCTAACATTGTATTTCGAACTGTATTGTTGGTCTCTACTAAATATATATATATATATATATATATATATGTTGGTGGCGGAGAATTTATTCTCTATCTTAACACTCTTCTCTGAGGCGTATGAGCTTAGAGGTTATATATTGGTATAAATCAGTGATACAGTGTAGATTGTCGATGTGGCATGTTTGTGTTTCCAAAGTTAAATAATCATTAAATAATGATTGTTGAAAGATTAAAACTAGGTGAAGTTTTAATGAATCTTTAATAAGATTTAAATGAGAATGTGACAATTAAAATTATCAAATTTGGGAAATGATCGAGAATGGATTACCACCAGTTTTAGTCCAGGAGATAGTTAAATCTTTAATTAGATTTGAATGTAAAATGGTAATTGAATTTTCTGATAACAACATGGGTGTTAGATATGGGGTACTACTAGTTTTGCTCCATGAGATGATTAGGTTGGAATTAGGATTAATAAATAAACGATTACTTCGGTAAGGCTTGATAATCCCGACTAGTTGATAAATCTTAATTTGGTTTTAATTGATATCCAAAGGAAGATTAAAGAATAAATTTAAAAGAATTTATCTTTGATAAAATTAATGGGAACCTTTCCCTAAAGATGTGAATATTTGAATAAAAGAATATTCTTAATTAGAATGAGGCATATGATGTGTTTTTATAGTACTTGATTATTGATTATAAAATACATGAGTTATTTGGAAAGACCGGGTTTAACCCATTTTGAATAATTAATACGACGACTAAAAGTTGATGATGAAGATGGTGGTTGAAGACTGGGAATCTTCACATCGTTTAGACTATTACTGATGTCTTGATTGGCCCGTACACCCAAGACAAGGTAACAAGCGGTGATCGTCCAGACGTACATGGAGATTGACTGGATATGCGAGGACCTCTCTCATGTATTGGACATATGGGACGAGGAATAAGGTGCCTCCGGTTTTGTTCAAACCCAAAACAGACTTGTAAATGGATGTGTGTTTGACATTGGATTTCATTCTGTGTTGATTGATTTCTATTAAATATATATCTGTTTGGTGGCGGTGAACGTAACACCCTGAATTTTTAACGACATCAAAGAGAATAAATTAAATAATAATTAATTTAATATTAAAAATTAGAGGAAGCATACTGTGCCATTGTCTCCGTCTCGAAATTCTTGTCAAGATAGGCATTTGGTTTCATAAAACGGACACCGTATGAAGAAGCTATGAAAGTTTTAAGTTTATATACTATAACACCCCGTAATTTTAAAACATGAAATAAGGAATAATTAAAGAATAATTAATTTTTAAAGGAAGAACTAAGTGAAATGGGTTATTCCATTGCGTTCGTTTCTGAATTCTTCTTTAAATAGACTCCGAGTTTGCGTAAAACGGATATCGTATGAAGGAGTTATAGACGATAGAAGTTGGGCAGAACTATCAGGAAATGGGCCAGGATAACTAGCGCACTTGTAAAGTGCGCTAGAACAAAAATGCATTGGCGCACCTGGGAAGTGTGCCCAGGCCGAGCCCAAATCTACATAATTCTGGATAGTTCCCTGGTGACATGTCTTTTTAATCTGAGTGGCTCTGATGGTCTCTAATCTAATCTAAATGTCCAAATTCACGTAATACATCTATAAATAAACACCTATACCTAACCCAAATCTCATTGTTTTCATCCATGGCGTCTCCATGCTGCTCTAATCTAAATTAAAACAAGCCTTTCTTCTCCATCAAGCCAAATTAGAAGATCATATCTACAAATCAAAATAGGGGTATTCTAAGATCAAGATCTGCAACAACAAAGCCTAATTCTCTTCTTTTAGATCCTATCGATGTGATTTTATGTCACTTTCACATATAATTAAATTAAAAAGTAATTGTGATAGGATTGTAAATTGGATCTGATGTATATACCTGTAAATAAGATGAATCTTATCAAGTTTTGTAATTTGTTATCCTTCAGATTCATACCCAGTTGCTATTATCATATGCCTATCTGATCTATTCTGTTGTTATTTATTTCACATGCCTATTTGTATGTTTATGCCAGTTTTGATGTTTTAATTCTCTCCCCTTCTTCTTTCCCTTTTTCCTTTTGATATTAGGCTACTTCGAGCCTAAGCATATTGCGTTGAGATTTGCATACGAATAATGTTGGAACGGTTGGGAAAAAGTTCGGGAAATATGTAACAAAATGAGATTATTGGCATAAATTATTGGTAACCATGGAAATTGGTTTGAGCATAATTGTGTATAACTTGTATACATGATATTTGGCATAAATTGGTTTGGGCATAATTGAGAATAACTTGTACATATGAGATTATAGGCATAATTTGGATTTAAAATTATAAACATAATTTAGGTTGGAAATTATGGGTAATCGGAATATATTATAATCCAAGATTTGAAATTGGGACTTGAATCTAGAAAGTGATAATGAACCCTAAGACACGAGGTCAGATTCGGATTGCGGTATAAGCCTGCCCGGAACCGCCCGACATATCCAGCAACCGCAAAACGGTAATCTAATGTGAGAGGTCAAAGGCAAGAATTAGATGCGTAATAATGCAAAGACACAAGGTTAGATTTGGATTGCGGTATAAGCCTGCCCAGAACCTCCCAGCATATCCAGCAACCGCAAAACGGTAATCTAATGTGGGAGGTCTTGCAAGATTACGGTTATAATGAATTAATGAACACTTAACCAAGATAAGACATGTGATTAGACATGGGAATAATAAAGGGTTAAGCGGGTAACATAGGTAGCATGTGAAACATAATAAAAACACTTAACCAAGATGAGACATGTGATTAGACATGGGGATAAAAAGGGGTCAAGTGGGAATTCCTAGTGGGGACCAAGCTTAGGAGGGAAGCTTATGTCAAGAGTGTGGACCCTTTTCAACCAGTAACCCATTTTAGTATCTATATGAGCTTGAACTAGGCCGAGAACAGGGACACGCTTACTAGGGTTGATTGTAAGAGGTCAATAAAGAGTTAGCGATGGTAGTGCAAGTCCAACGGAGTCATGTGTGTGCGTAGATCCGGGCAGGTAGGTAAGACGTTGTTGCATCGTGTAAGTATAAGCTGTGCATTTTAGTAGTATCAGGGTTGCCACCTTATGGAGTGATACACCCTATTGCGGGACCAACATAGGTATCTACGAGGTTAGGGAGTTGATCGAATGGGGGGGTAGTGGGTACGGCCAGTGGTGGTAGAGGTAAGTGGGCACCTACGAGAGCAGCTAGGAGTACATGAATCTACCATTATTATGATTAGTAGGGAGGGATCACCTTTTAGTATGTAACTAGTATGTTGGTAAGGTGTAGAGCATATCTTATAATGGCTAGGGGTAGTGGGTACAACTAGTGGTGGTAGAAGTAAGTGGGCACCTACGAGAGCAGCTAGGAGTACATGAATCTACCATTATTATGATTAGTAGGGAGGGATCACCTTTTAGTATGTAACTAGTATGTTGGTAAGGTGTAGAGCATATCTTATAATGGCTAGAAGCACAGTCGATGTCCTATCTTGCTTACCTTGTCATATATGCTTATGTTGCAGTCATCTCTTATATCCAGTTTATGTTCTTATCCTGTTACTTTGCTGATTATATTGTTAAAGTCACTAGACTTGCCAGACTTATGTCTGACCCTTTTTTGTTCTCCTCTTTTCTTTCTTTTACCCCTAGGTCCTCAGGGTGGGATTAATGAAGCTTGACTCAGATCTCTTTCTACTTGAAGTGCTTGGAAGTGTTGAAATTAATGCTCAGCTTTATCTCTATTTCATTATGGCTTTTTGGAGTGGGATTATGGTTTTTCTTTTATGTACTCTGATAATAATTTTGTTCAAGATGGATATTTGCGTACTTGGCTTTAGTATATGGTTTTGATGTTGTAACCAGACATGTTTTGCTTTCCGCTGCAATGAATAAATTTTGAATTTTTAAGTGCCATTTTATATATCTGTCTTGTGATGTTCTGTTCTATACTCTTTTAATGCTCATTGAAAGTTAATGCATTCCCTTAGTGAGTGACATTAATGGACTTGTGGTGTTACACGTGTTATCAGAGCTGAAGGTTACCAGAATAGAAAAAAAGATTTTGAAAACCGTTTTCAAAAGCATTTTTAAAAAGAAGTATTTTCAAAAACATGTTTTAAAGAAGGTATTTTCAAGAGAAAAGTTTAGTATGAAAAATATAATCCCCAAAAGCCATATATCTTTCTTTCGATTCTCTGTTTGAATCTCGTTCTTTTTCCTTTTAGCATGTCTAGGGAACCTTATATTCCCGAGGGCGTTGAAGTACCAGATTGGTTCCGTAGGTAGCTTAAAGCCACGACACCAACCGGGAGCCAAGGATACGTCCCTGCCCCAGCTGCAATCGTTGATCCTCCACTGTTGCGAGTAGATGATTTCTCTAAAAAGAAGGAAGCTAGGGTTGAGGAAACACAAAACAGCAAAGTATGGCCCAAGAAAGAACAACATAAACAATAAAAGAAAGGCAGAAGGAATAGAAAAGCTAAGGATAAGAGGAAGTGTCATAGTTGTGGGAAAGAAGGTCACTTGATCAAAGACTATAAAAGGAGGAAGAAAAACTACTTCAACTGTGGAGAAGTCGGACACTTCGCTAAGGAGTGCCCGAAGAAACAGAGATCACAAGGACAAGGCCAAAAGGGTAGGATCCCTTGGAGGGCAGGTTCATGGTCTCATGGCAGCTACACAAGAGAGAGGTAAAAACATTTCTGTTGAAAGTTTTATTTTCCTATTTGATTATCCTGTACATACTTTGTTTGATTCTGGCACTTCACATTCGTTTATATCTGCTTCTGTTGTTGAGTATCTGCACCTAGATATTAGTATAGTAGTGGATCCCGTTGTTATCTCAAATCCTATTGGGGGTATGGCTCATTTGTCTATGTTATGTCAGGATTTGAGAATATCTATGTATGGCGTTGAGTTCGAATGCAATGCTTATGTGCTTCGTTTCATGGGCTATGGGTTGATTCTAGGAACGGATTGGTTTGCCAGGTATGGTGCCATTCTCGACTGTGAAAAGAGGGTAGTTAGACTTTTGACTAGTTTGGCAAATACTCTCGATATATCATGCGACCCTAATGGTTCTGTTATGATTAGCTACCTAGAATTTTTTGACACATCTATTGATGATTTGCAATCTGTTCGAGTAGTCCGTGAGTATGCAGTTGTCTTTGAGGAGGTTAAGGGCATTCCTCCAAAACGTGAGACAGATTTCCATATATACTTGGTGGATAATGAAAAGCCAGTTGCATTGCCTGTGCGCCATATTGCTCCAAGAGAAAGGAAGGATCTTAGTAAACAATTGAAAGAGCTGCTTGAGAAAGGATTCATAGATGGTTTGCCTAGATCAAAGAAAGGTAATACCGGTATTTGGGAGATAGTGGATAGACTCACTAAGAGCGCTCACTTTATTCTAGTTAATAGTAAGAGGATGGCATCATGGTTGGCAGCAATTTATGTTCAAGAGATAGTTCGTCTTCACGAAGTACCTTCTAACATCGTGAGCGATAGATACCCCATCTTTACCAGAGAATTTTGGAAGAGCTTGCAAGAAGCATTAGGTACACAGTTGTGTTTAAGAACTGCTTATCATTCTCAGATCGATGGGAAGATGGAGAGGGTGAACAGGATTCTATAAATCTTTTAAGATTGTGTATCCTAGATTTCAGAGGGACTTGGGAAGAGCATCTTTCTTTAGCAGAGTTTGCCTATAATAACAGCTATCAGGCCAGCATCGGCATAACACCATTCGAAGCATTGTACGGGCAACCATGTAGATCGCCAACTTGTTAGTGGGAAACTACAGAAAGATTATTACTTAGGTTATATATGGTTGGGGAAACATCCAAAAAGATTGACCTTATTCGACGGTGGATGAAGACAGCTCAAGATAGGCAGAAGTCCTATGCAGACAAGAGAAGGACTAACATCGAATTCGAAGTGGGAGACTTGGTTTTTATCAAAGTATCGCCTTTAAGGAATGTGGTTCACTTTGAATCAGTAGGGAAGCTAGCACTTAGGATTGTTGGACCATTCCCCATAACCGAGAGGATTGGCCAGATGGCCTACAGATTAAAGCTCCCAGAACATCTGTTCGGTGTTCATGACGTTTTCCATGTCTCTCATCTGCGGAAGTGCCTGCATGACACCGCGGAAGTTTTTGAGCCGAGCATGTTGGAAGAAGTCAAAGTGGAATGGGAGGCGATAGTCAGACAAGTCCCTACACGTATTCTTGGGTCAGAGGTTAAGAAGCTGCGCAATAAGGAAATCAAGTTGCTAAAGGTTCAATGGGTAGATAACCTAGAAGAGGCGACTTGGGAGATTGAAGACAAGATTCGTGCTTCGTACCCTTTTCTTTTCGAGGGTATGTTCTTAACTCCTTTCCTAAGTTTTATCAGTACTTGTTTTTGTCAATAGATTATATCTTATCCATCGTATTTTCGACCATTAGATAGGAATCCTATGGATGTAAACATGTGTTTGAAACATGTTATGTTTGATGGATGCAAGTGGATGCAAGTATTTTCTAGTGGTTGCCTGTGGACGCATATACACACACATTAGGCACTAAGATCGGCTCAATCACTTTCATATTGCATATGGATGTGTGTGCATTTTCTTTTCTTTTATGGATGGAAATGGATGAACTGGCGTATGGAAGTCGCATTTGGACGAATGAGTGTGCAAACATATAGAACTTATATAATACAATAGGTTTATGTGCATACATATTGGATTCATAGCACTAACATGCATTGTATTAAAGAGGTCAACTGAATCAGTAGGCCGCCTGATCTTCGCATCAGTGTTGAACATATACACACACCTTCGCATATATTCATATAAGCATTAGAAATCTTTAAGGACAATGGAAGCCAGTGATTGGTGGATGAGTAGATGGATGATGGATGGTAGGATATGCGTTCTTCTCAACTAAGAGATTTCGGGGACGAAATCCTTTGAGTAGGAGAGAATGTAACACCCCGAATTTTCAATGACATTAAAGAGAATAAATTAAATAATAGTTAATTTAATATTTATAATTAGAGGAAACGGACTGCACCATAGCATCTGAGACATTTGGTTTGCGTAAAACGGACACTGTATGAAGAAGTTATGAAGGTTTTAAGTTTGTATACACACAGAAATATTTTATATATATGCATGAGTTAGAGGTGAGTCAGAGATGAGTCTGAATGCTATCCAGAGGTTTCAAATTCAAAAAATTCCTACGAGCGGCAAAATTCCCACTCTAGGGGGTCGACCCCCTAGAGAGGTGTCGACCTAGGGGTCGACCCACCTACTGGGTGTCGACACCCCTAGGGATGAGGTGGCAGTCGGTTTTAGAGGGCTAAGCAGCTATAAATATGTGGCTATTTCTCATATTTTCTTCGTTGGAAGTCATGAGGCCATATGCTGCTGGAATGCGAACTGAACCATTTTCTGCATACTTAGTAAATCAAATCCAGAAATTCAAGATCCATTCTCTCTACTCTCTAAACATGACGCTGTGAGTTCTAGTTGCTTTTAGGTTTAGATAAATAAAAGTAAATTATGAAAGACTGTGATTTTGATATGTGTAAACCATGAATCTATGCTATTATCATATCTGATACTATGTCGTGATAGATCTATTTCTTTAGATCCAATGCAATTGTGATTTTTCTACTATGTCATGATAGATCTATTTCTTTAGATCCAAATCAATTGTGATTATTCTACTATGATATTATTGTGGATCTTGGTTTGTAACTATATTGTGGTTAATATAAATCTGTTAATTTGAATAGTTATGTCATTGGGTAGATCTAATCATTTATGTAAATCATGAACATATGCCACCTTGAATTGGTTAGAATTGGATCTAAATCTTTATCTGAATTGTAACTTCTATGGCATGCTATTATGTGGATTTGTGTAGATATACTTCTAAACTAGTTGATCTAATTTGTGGGGACATTGAAACTGTTAGTCAGATCTAGATTATCACCTTATGTTATCATGTTAGATCTATTCTATATGATCTAATTTATCACCTCGTGTTATCATGCTAGATCTATTTTAACCTCTAGATCTAGATCATGTGATCCAATCTATCACCATGTGTTATTATGTTAGATCTAAACAAATGGGACATCTAAACTACTGATTTAGATATTACTGTGCTTATTCAGACATCATGTTATGTTCACTAGTTTTATGTTCATTTTGTTATGATGATAATTACATGTCCATGCCAGTATGTACACATTATCATGCTAAGTTTATTTTTATGCCAAGATGATCACTTTTGTTACATTCCTATTGTTTTTCCCTATTATCGTTTATGACTAGGCTGTTGTCTAGCCTAGACATACTGCCAATTTTGTGAG